>OZ024817.1:90520596-95641002 GCA_964017055.1 Chloromyia formosa
ATAAAAAAAATAAATACATAATTAAAAAAAATAAAAAAAAGGTAAAAAATAAAAAAAATAATTAAAAAATAATTAAAAAATAATTAAAAAAATAAAAAAAAAATAAAAAAATAAAAAAAAAATAAAAATAAAAAAATAAAAAAAAAATAAAAATAAAAATAAAAAAAAATAAAAAAAATAAAAAAAAAATACATAATTAAAAAAATAAAAAAACAAAAAAAAAAAAAAACAAAAAAAAACAAAAAAAAAAACAAAAAAAAACAAAAAAAAAAACAAAAAAAAACAAAAAAAAAACAAAAAAAAAAAAAAAAAAAACAAAAAAAAAAAAAAAAACAAAAAACAAAAAAAAAAAAAAAAACAAAAAAAAACAAAAAAAAACAAAAAAAAAACAAAAAAAAAAAAACCAAAAAAAAAAAAAAAAAAAACAAAAAAACAAAAAAAAACAAAAAAAAAAAAACAAAAAAAAACAAAAAAAACAAAAAAAAACAAAAAAACAAAAAAACAAAAAAACAAAAAAAAAACAAAAAAAAAAACAAAAAGGCAACCTTTTAGTTTCCGGGGCCCCGGCTGGGGGAATCACTTTTCACTCGAATTTTTGTCACTTTTCACTCGCGTCACTCTAAAAGTCGAGAATTTGCAAAAAAAAAAAAAAATTTTAATTTTTATTTTTCATTTTTGTTTTAAGTTTTAATTTTTTTTTTATTTTTAATTTTTTTTTTCATAATTTATACTGAGTGTTTGGAATATTAGAGGCATGGAAAATTGAAATATTCGCAAATCCCCTTGCGTGGGCTCCGCTCGCTACGCTCGCTCCGCGCTTAAGGGATTGAGGGTTGCGATCCCTTATCGCACAAACATGAACGGTCGCTTCGCTCGCTCTGCGTGCAACAGCGTTTTGATCAGTTTTAAACACACCAAACACTCAGTATAAATCATTAGAACAAGAAATTAAGGAAAAAAAATTAAAAAATTAAGATTAAAAATAAAAAAAAAATAAAAAAAAATTTAAAAATTAAAATTTTTTTTTTTTTTCAAATTTGAGAGTCTTAGGGTGACGCGAGTGATAAGTGACAAAAAATTCGAGTGAAAAACCATTTTTTCACCCCGGGCCCCGGAAACTAAAAATACCCCTAAAAATTAAAAAAAAAAAAACAAAACTAACCAAATTTAAAAAAAATGAAAGAAATTTAAAAAAAAAATAAGAAAAAATGAAAGTTTTAGTGTGACGCGAGAGAAAAGTGACAAAAAAATCCGAGTGAAAAGTGATTCTTTCACCCCGGGCCCGGAGACTAAAAATCCCCAAAAATAAGTTAATTGATGCCCCATTCTTGTGTTGTTTTGTTTTAAAAAATACAAATTTTCGAATTCGTGGCAACTCGATACGAGCACAAAAAGAATCATAATCTATTGAATACATCGTCTGATCGTAGTCTTGTAGTGTACACACAAAATGTATCTTTTAACGCATTCTATGCGCATTCCAATATACATACTTGTGTACACGCAAGCGAGTCTATTTTTAGAATTCTTCCACAGCTGATTGCAATAAAGACAACGTCCGAAGCAAACCCAAGCATTCGTATGACATTGATCCTTGACCTGTATGCGGTCATATTGGTTTGAATCTTTGAAGAGAGAGTATAAGAGGAAGTGAAAAAGAGCGAGAGAAACGACGCAATTCGGCACAAGTGAGGAAGTAGGAAGGGGGATGAAAATTTGACATCTCTTTTGCTCTATATAGACCGGGCGGGTGTTCCGCGGCAGAGAGACAGACTGGAATGTTATTGTTCCGATTGGAAAAGTAGGAGAGGGGATGACATCTTACGTGCTTCCTGTGCTTTTATATAGACTGCGCGGGTGTTGCGCAGTGGAGGGCGTGTGTCTCTCTCTCTACTTCTTACGACTGGAATTGCTTCAAGTAGTTTAGTGTTGAGTATATGTGGATTGCTCCTCCATAGTTATTCTCTGTGGTTTGAATGCATGAACGCACACATATTAGTTCAAGGATGGGTCAACTCTATCTATGTTTGGTTTGCGGATGGGCGGATCTTTGTTGCAACAGCCAATAGGACACTCTGCATGTAAAGATTTATATTATACAGGAACGGGGTGATAATTGCCTCTTCCTTTTGACATGGATATGTCTTATAGCTGGGGGTCATCCTAAAAATCTGTCCGTCACACGAAATGTCTGTTTTTCTACTCGGGGGTCAGAAGAGGAAACAAGCCCATTGAAAATTTTTCCGAGTTCTATGAATGTAGTGGCCGATCCTCAGTCAATCCGAGTCAGTCATCAAAGGGAACTCACGAAAATCGAAAAACTTCGCATCATGAACTGACTAAACAACCAGGCACCCATAAAACAAGTCAACATCATTCAACTGCCATCCCCTCGTGATTCAAATCTGCTCACAACACCAGCCACATCCAGACAACCTGTCTCCCTCACTCGTGCACAGCGCTATGGCTCCTCCTTCACAGCAATCTTTTTGTTTTCATCAATTAGTCACTAACCTGACTCAGTAAGAAAATCGTTGGGGTAGGTCGGGAAATAGCTTCAACTTCACACACACACACACATACACACACACTCGTATGCAGGCAATGGAGAGACGGTTGAGTCGAAGAAGTTCGTCATCGGTGACAGTGCGAAAGAGATGCTTGCTCCACGGACCTTGGACTACACTTCCGCGGCGGAGCCACCCCTTTCTTGTGATGGCCAATCCCATCCAGCCGACTGAAATCAGTGTCACCAAGGTCACCAACGTGTTTTTCCCGTGGATGTAAGGAACTTACGACCGTACTTGTATCGCGCATACCGCGTACTATCACGATCGATGATATATCAACTAACAGTGCACAATTCTGATTTAGTGAGGAGAATAGTGCAGATGATGCAGTTTGTGCAGCGCGGATAACGTAAACGTTAATGCAATAAAATTGTGTTGTCGCGCTTACCGTCTTTAGACTTAGACGAGTACTATCTAAGTATCTAATAGTAAGTATGTTTAGCTAGACCGCGGCTTGACGCGATCGATCGCGGATTGACGTACTAACGAAGCACAGGCGCATATAAATATGTAGAGTGTATGATCGCTTGATCCACACACGGAGCAACGGTTGGGTTAATTTTTATTCTCCTGTACACTATGCGGGACGGTATGTCTTGAAAATGATACAAAGTATCTACACTGCATGCAGATACATCGGTACATCTTATGCCTACCGAAAGCGTGGGACGTGTTTTGTCGAATGAATTCATCCAGTATAACTATACTGGGATCTTCATAAAACTTACGTCGATATCTTCAACACAACAGGTTCCACGCAGTCGGTAGCCAAAGACATATCCATGTTCCGATGTATCTGCATGCAGTGTAGATACTTTGTTTCATTTTTAACTTGTAGTCATCGTTTAGTACTTAATTTAGAACTTAAGATTATTGTATAAATAGAGTAGAGTTAAGCTAATAAAATCAGTTCTTATAACGAGACTCATTCCGGCAGCAATTGCCTATTTTAATTATACACACAGTAATTTCCACAAGAGCGTATACTTTGTAACTTATTAATGCACCATTTCTCAAAGAGTGGTGGGGGACTTTTAGTTACCTGCATTCTTCCTCTTTTTCGCATTGTATAAATTTGGTCATTCTAAGTTCAAGTAGGAGAGTGATAAGACGTCAAGTGAAATGAGTGCGATTTACAAAAAACGATTCGAAGCTGTGTCATCCGAAAGGACCAAAAATGACACCTGCATCGGCCGGAAAGTACCTGAAAATTTCGACACAGTTTGTGAATAAGTGGATAAAACGTTTTAAAGATACTGGAAATGTAGACGATCTACCTGGTAGGGGTAAAACCCGAAGCACTTCAAGGCCATCATTGATATTTTTAAGAAAAATCCGTCCGTTACTACCTTAGTGCAAGCAAAGGAAATGTTATCGAAGAAGAATATTTACGTGTCCTTGAATACGATTCGGCGAAGATTACAAGAGGAAAACATCAAAACCAGGTATGCCTTGATGAAACCATTACTTACCGAAAACCAGAAGCGAAGACGTGTAGAGTGGGCTAAGGAAAACATCGATCGTGATTGGGACAACGTGATCTTTACGGATGAATCAAGTTCTGCTGTAAATACGTTCAGGAGACGAGTGTGGTCACAAAAAGGAGAAGCTGTCGTGAACCGAACCGTTAAACACCCTGTGAAGGTCCATGTTTATGGATGCTTTTCTGCACGCGGTTTCGGAAAATTAATAACGTTTACCGGAATTCTTACTTCTGAAAGGATGATCATTTTGTACAAGAAAGGATTATTGAAGTCTGCTAGGATGCTATATGGCAACGACAACACCGATTGGTTTCTACAAGAAGATAACGATCCGAAACATAGAAGACGCTGGAAAGAAGAAAATAACATTCAAGTACTTGATTGGCCTTCGCAATCGCCGGATGCCAATCCTATTGCAAATGTTTGGGGATTAATGGAGCAGAAGCTTCAAGGAAAGCAAATAAAAGGAGCAGCACATTTAAGGCGAACGCTACAAAAAACTACGCGGAAAAATTGGCCGAAAGTTGTCACCGAAGATGCCAGTCAATAATCAATAGTGACGGCGATTGGACCATGTATTAAATATAATTGCGAAAATGTATTTTGTATTTACTTTCAATAAAAAATAAAATTTCTTACTTGTAACATTTTGTTTTTATTTTGTGAGGTATACGGTCTTGTGGAAATGACTGTATATGCAGTTACCACTGCCTGCCTTTTTGGATAAAAATGGTAAGTCTTGCGGAGATCGATTCTGCATAGTAAAATTCTGGCAGTGATGCCTACTGAAGAGCAGGGACGGCTGCTCTAAAAAACTCACGTCCAACTTCTAATTTAAATCCTTTCCTTTCTTCTATCGTGGCAAATCGACGAACGTTGGCGAACGTTTAACATTACAGTCTAATTTTCTTTTCTTTTTCAATTCATAAAGCCGCGGAGTTGCAACACGCATTTACACGCTTCGCAGCCTACGCACGTTTTGAACAACACTGGCTGCTGCCTACTGGCTTCACCCACCGTAAGTGTAATTGCGACACTTTCCATGGGAAAATTTACAAGTGATAACCAGCAAGTACATAACATCATGACGTGAGGCAAGCTAACACACAATTGATAATGATAAGCTACGCACTGCTGCTCATGTACAAACATCCCAGTGACCCAATTTGTGCTTGTTTCATTCAAATGCCATACATGACCGCTATGGAGACGCTCGCTAATAACTTCCTCCCAGCTTGCTCAAGATAATCACTTTGAGCTAACGACCTTTATGAGCACACGACTCATTTACAAGCACGGAATAACGAACGTAACTAACTCCTGAAACGGCTGAATGACCTTAACATCTTAACTAAGCAAAATAAATTCGCGGGACCTACACTGTCATATTCCCAGCGCCTCGAATGAGTATCGGATCGGGAACGGTCGGCACCACAGCATGCTCGTCCAACGGCTCCTCGTCCACCTGTTCTTCCTCGTAAATTGCATCGAAGTCGGCCATGGCTGTGGTCGCGCAAACAAAATCAACCGAACGGGTGCGAAGGAACTCAAACAAAACGCATTTACAAACGAGCGAGAACCAAATCCGGTGTGTCACGCACGTACAGCTAAACTGTCAAACATGATATGGCATTTCGAAATGACAGTCCCAGGACAAAATAAACGCGCGGCGGAAGCGGGCGATCGCGAAGGACTTTGCACGCGCTCAATTGCCAATTTTCGAACCAGAACCGGTCACCCTCGTCCCGATCATCACGTTCTATCGAACGGCGAGCCCGACACTCGAAGCACTAATGGCCGTAGACATTACACCACTCGATTTCCTTCCGCTTTTGTTATTGTCCCCGAGCACGAGCCACACGGAGTTATACCGAAGGATTTATTACAAAATAACACAAAGACGTAATGTTGACACATGCGACGGGATTATGAAGGATACAAGTGAGAGTGAAAGAGGCGACTCGATATCACCCATGCATATATTTTTGTTTTTCATCCCACACACGCACACACACACTACTCGGGTCGAATTTGTTACTTCGAGGTCCCGTCCGAAATTTGCATTTGCACTCCAATGCCAGGATGTGACATAGCGGGGACAGCTTTTATGAGAAACTACACGGCACAGAGTCACGGTCCTGCGAACCGATAGAGAGCGGAAAGTGGAAAGGATAATTGAAGGGAAAAACGGGAAAACCGCTGAAACGTATCCACCGTCCCGACAAGATACAACAATGGAAAGTGAAAAAAACGTACGGACGACAACGTGAAGTGCCCACGATTGCGGCAGCGACGACGACGGACGACTCTTTTTTATTTGTTCCTATTTGTGTATGTGCTTTTGACGGATCCGTTTTTAATCGGGTCAAGTTGGCATGCGTATTGTTTGGGACTTGGGACAAACAAAAATGTGAAGAAAACCAAATCACAAAATTAACCAGTATTTACGCAGTTCACGAGAAATTGCATTCAGTAAAATTGTTCGTTACAAATCAAATGGATCTGTTGTAAAATGATCTGGATATTTTGCATAAAGTATTTCAGATCAGGTAATGCTGCCGTTCGCGAACCCTGCACAGCCCTACCTTTTCCCCCCACTTCACTATTTGTCAGCTTGACAGTAAAAGTACTTTATCACAATTGGATTTTTGGTGTCCATTCTCCTAGGGAGAGAAAAAAAGTTTCTTTTTCGTGTGATACTTGGCTGCGTGTTAGGGGAAGATCGTGAAAGATGTCTTTAATTGGAAAGCTGCATGATGACAATATTCCGCTGGCGGATGACGATCCACAAGGTAAAGTTTGGTAAAATTTGGCAAAAAATGAACACTGAATCATTAATTATTTGTATACATAGTAGCTCTCCATAGTCAGTCATCAGTAGAGAGAGTATCCCCAAGCCTTCCGACGATGTGCTATCTTTGCATCTGTTTGTATAAAGTAAAAAGGATAGAAAAGAGAGAATTATTGGATTTTCAAAGAATGGCAGAACAAAAAACTACCTGTAGCTACTACTAAAACTTCCACAGCCTTCAATGCTTGTCAGTAAAATACTACTGCTTTGCCTTAACCCCTAGTGGGGCATAGTGCGTCAACTATTTCTACGCGCCATCGTATGTTCTGGCTGGGCAATCGGACGCTACTCTCCTCACGTCTTACCCAGATACTCACAATCTTTTGCCACACAACGGCGCCATAAAATTGGTTCTTGATGGGAAATGCGGTTCCATTTCATGGCATATAAAGCATTGCAATTAACATCCTTCCGCAATGTGTGACCTATCCACTGCCATTTTCGCCTGCGTATCAATTTGTCGATTCGCATCTGACTGCGACTCAGCTCTTCATTTGATATTGTTTCGGGTCAGAATATTCTTAAAATTCAACGAAGACATGAGTTGACAAAAACTTGCAACTTCAAGGTAACTCTTACGCTAACTTTTCAGGTGCTGCTTGCATACAAAAGCACAGACAGTACCAGGGAGCGAAACAGACCCAGCTTAGTCTTAATACTGAGATAACTGCTTTGTTAGATTTTGGAAAGCATGCCGAATGCGCATTTAGTCTGGTTGAGACGGTGAGCGATGTCCTGCTCCGTACCATAATTTTCGGCAATAATGCTTGCTAGGTGGACGAAATTCTACTCCACAAGCTGTCCGTTGATACTGATAGGAAGAGTTGGATGTCTTCTTTTTCGCAACAGCGCGTGGGTTAAGAACCGTGGTTTTGCTGGTGTTAATCTTTAGCCCAACCGTGCTCACAGAAAAATTTACCACTTAATTTTTTTCCAAGAAGCAAGTCCGCAAGTTTGTTCCTTTATTAACAGGGCCGTGAAAGGGGGGATGATCAGATTATTTTGTTCAGAGCAGTAAACGTACGAAATTGCAGAGGCTGCTAGTCTGGTCAATACATCGGGTTTGCAGTCGACTTCAATTCACATGGCAAGCAACCTGTCAATTATGGTAGTTACGGTAGTTGAAGGGCATGCGTAATGGTAAGGTTTCTACAAAAAAACCTTCTCCATTCGAAAGCAGCCTCGGCTGCCATTCTTCTTCGTCTGACACGCAGTGAAGAAGATATCGCAATAATTCAGGAACCTTGGGTTGTGGACGATCTCGTTAGAGGTCTGGGGTCTCCTAAATAAATAAATAACTGGCGCAACAGTCCAATTTGAACCATGGCCTCGAGATGAGTTAGCATCATCTCATGTGTGATCAGAAACACGTTCAACCGAGTTATTTACCCTATTTAACAGCTGAGTGGGCTCATAGTCCGACACGTAAATCCCTTTTTTATCGAAAACTACCGCATTTAGTAGGAATCGAACCGGGGCCCAGTGCGTAGAAGGCGAACGTGCTAACCGTTGCGCCATCCGGACTACTGGTCTCCTGATTATATCATTTTCTGTATTAAAGGCCAGGGTACACCACGGTCTTGCATTCTCGTTAGGAAAACCGTCAAGGCCTTCCTACTCTCAACTTACAGCGATAAAGACTCTGTGTTAGTCTGCCTGGAGCTCAAAGATAGGGTGTATTGGGTTGCATCGGCTTACATGCCGCATGACAGTATGGGCACGTTCCCTTCACCCAATCTTAGGGATGCCATTGCAGCAGCGCGGACATCGAAAATTAGCATGATTCTTGACTGCGACTCAAATGCGCATCACGATGTCTGGGCCAGCTCGGACACCAATGAGTGCCGAGAATCTCTTCTCGAGTACATTATGGGAACTAATCTCTTAATCTGCAATGTGAGCCGCGAGCCTACTTTTATAACAAAAACCAGACAGGAGGTCCCAGACATCTCTCTGGCGTTGGATGACATCATCCACCTTATCAGAAACTGGAGAGTGTCGTCGGAACATGTACAGTACGACCACGGCCTTGGATGCCATTACATCCCGCATCCATAATGGTCTCAACCAGGCTCGTCCATGTCAAAGAACAATACTGGTGGCGCTTGACCTGTCAAAGGCCTTCGACACTGTCAGCCATTCAGCGCTTTTGTCTGACATGAACTGTTCATCGCTTCCGACGCAAGTAGTGAAATGGATTGCCAATTATCTCGCTGGCAGGCAATCCTATACAGAATTCAGGAGCAGCAAATCAAAGCTTAGGAAGATTAAACAAGGTCTACCTCAAGGAGGCGTTCTATCTCCTACCTTGTTTAATCTATATCTACCAGGACTCCCAACACCACCTGAAGGGATCGATATCATCTCCTACGCTGACGACTGCTCCATTCTGGCAACAGGGAGCAACATAGCCGATATGTGCAGAAACATCAACGGTTATCTTGAAGGACTCAACTCGTTTTTCATAAGCAAAAACCTCACCGTCTCTCCGTCTAAATCCTTGGCAATCCTATTTACCACCTGGACGAAGGAGGTCAAGATGCAGCTTGAAGTCTCGATCGGGAATCATCCTATTCCTACTATAAACCATCCTAAAATCCTAGGAGTCACGCTGGACAGCATGGCCACATCATCACCCTATGCCTCAATCGTGCGCGACAGGATGCGTAGTAGAAATAAGATCATCAAAGCCCTGGCGGGTAGTACCTGGGGCAAGGATAAGGAAACTCTACTGGTCACGTATAAAGTAGTCGGAAGATCAGTGGTCAACTATGCGGCTCCTGTGTGGTCGCAGAATCTCTGTGACACACAGTGGAAAAAGATTCAGGCGTGCCAAAATACCGCTCTCCGTACTGTTACTGGCTGTCTCCTGATGTCACCCCAGGACCATCTACATCAGGAAACCAGGATGATGCCTTTAAGGGACCACAACCAGCTTCTTGCCAAGCAATACCTGGTGGGTTGCAACCGAAGTGATCACCCAAACTCCAACCTCATGGACAAGACGCCGCCGCCCAGACATGTCAGGCGCGACTTGAGGGACTTAGAAAAGGATGTCCAGACAGAGGTACAAAAGGGTACTCTTAGATAGTGGCGCACACACGTTGGCCATCGCAGCGATACATCAGGAGGAGGTTCATCAATCAATCGCAGGTTTAGATCCGAAACCAGTTCTCTCGCCCATACCACCTATGATATCTCCGGAAGAGGAAAGACTTCCGAGAGATACGAGAACGACACTCGCCCAACTTCGGTCAGGCTGGTGTTCACGACTGAACTCCTACCTATCCCGCATCGAGCAGGACGTCTCAAACATCTGTCCTGCATGTAATGGAGCCCCTCACGACGTAGACCACATCTTTCACTGCCCAGCTGCACTCACGCACCTAGCTCCTTGATCGTTGTTGGAGAACCCAATAGAGACAGCTAACATTCTATCCCTCAACACCGGGGACGAAGACGAATCCGTAGGCGTGTAACCAAGAAACACACCGAATTCCGACCATTGCTACAACAGCAACCAGCATACTGTGTCTGCGGCGTGTGTCGTATTACCGCTTAGACACTCGAAGCGCAGTGCTGTGGCGATTCCGTATTTTCCTGCAAGGGGACGAGATGATCGCTTGAGAGGACAATAGTCACAGAAGAGAGAATTAGAAGGAAACGAAAAAGAGCGAAAGAAATGAAGTAATTCGGCACAAGTGGGGAAGTAGGAAGGTGAATGGAAATTTGACATCTCATTTGCTTCTATATGGACCGGGCGGGTGTTCCGCGGCAGAGAGACAGAATGGAATGTTATTGTTCACAAAGGAGAAGTAGGAGAGGGGATGACATCTCATGTGCTTCCTGTGCTTTTATATACGCAGTGGACGGCGTGTGTCTCTCTGTCTATTTTTTACTAGTTCGTATGTGGTGGAATTACGTCCAGAATTTTGTGTACAGTAAATGGTGGTTTCATCTCCTATATATCTCTGTGGTTTGAATGCTAACTAAACCAAGACACACTCCCAGCGAAGACAGACTCCGTTTTCGTCTTCGCTGCTCTGATCTGATCTATACTGTTCTTTTTTTGCAGCTTATCCTGCTCTACTCTGCTCTGTACAGAAAACCGCACCTAATGTCACCTTTGGGTGTTCTGATTTGGACGGCGTTAAATTGTTCGTAGAAGGAGTCTTTAGCTACGACTTTGGCGGGTTAGTGCAACGCATTGGAGAGATAAATTCTCCGCTGCTTCACCTTCTTATCTCACTAACTCCTAAAATAATTAATTTATACCGCGGAAATTCCTCTCTAATTGAAGAAATCGCGCGTTCTGGGAAACTTCGGATCCACAGAAGAGTACGCACATTATAGAATCTATCTATCTTTGTCATTGAACGATAACCAAAAGTCGTAATCGGTGAGTCAGTCCTTATCCGAAGCATAGTCGCCGTTTCGTCAGCATAAGTTTTCGGAGTATTAAAGTTGCTGACATGCACATCCTGTCCTCTTTAGTCGCCTTCTACCAAGTGCCGGGAAAGGCTGTGGCATTATTCTTACACTCCCACACCACAGTGGGAACCAAGCTCTAGAATTGGGAAATTTTTCCGATCTAAAGAGCGATGATCCTTCAGATGGCAAAAAGTGATGTTCCTTTGCTAAAATCGCTCATTTCTACTCTTTTTTTTCAGTGATCATCAACGACGAAAACGATCCACAAAACATTCCCAACGGTCGCTCAATGGACTCATTGCAGTCATCATATACAAATCGCAGCTCAAGTCCAGATATTCCGCATTCACTTGATCCGGACGTAAGTCCCGACGAGAAAGAAGAGAAGGCGCGTTTGATTTCGCAAGTTCTCGAATTGCAAAATACACTCGACGACTTATCGCAGCGTGTCGATAGCGTGAAAGAGGAAAATCTCAAATTGCGTTCGGAAAATCAAGTTCTCGGACAATACATTGAGAATTTGATGTCGGCCTCGTCAGTATTCCAATCGACAAGTCCAAATGCTAAGAAGAAGTAAACTCACCAGAGACCTAGACGAATAGTAAAAACAACAAAAAAAAACAAAGTTTGAGTATATTGATGGAAGGGAATGTGATCGCTGATCGAACCAGGATATTTACAACTAGAGTGGACGGTGTTGCTGCTGTCGCATAATTATAGCTAATTTATCAGTTGCCTCGATCACTAATTTCGTGATCATTTCAATTTACGTTCTTTATTGTCTCGAATATAATAGTATAGAAACATGAATGCTTAAATTACTACAATCAATTCGAATATTTTTCGGATACAATGCCATGACAAAAATGATTTGGAATGCACCGAGGACTCGAAATATGGAAGTTTACTTCTAACCAACAATATTTATGGATTTCTATCTTCTACAGCGTTCAAATGCACTTCTGTAATATACGCGTAAAAATGATATTGTTCTAATATGTATTTTTTATTTATGGATATGTTAAGTTATTATTCACTGTAGATCTAACATTTGTACTCATATATTGCTTATTTTACACGTTCAAAAACATATACACACATACAAACCAAGGCTTTAATTTTGGCGTTTTTCTAACGAACATTTTGTAGGGTTCAGGTAAAGTATGCAGGAGCCTACTGGCATTCGAAGCAGTGGCGGATCTAGAAATTGATTTTGGAGGGGGCCCGACTTTATGTGTTACCTATACAGCTAGTATGTCCACATTTATTGAACCTTTCGGTGTTCAAGAGGAATGCATCTATAAAAAGCGCGGACGCATTTATGAAGGTTTGCTTGCCATAGCACAGAGGGATTGCAATAGGGATCTCTCTGTTACCACAAGGGACTCATTACTCGACAGTCTTAATCATTGAACTCGACAGAACTTCTGATAAAACGATGGAGTTTCCCACCACCGGCATCCATAACTTTCCATCCATTATAGTAAAGAATTGGGATCTAAGAAATATTTTTCATCTTCTTGCCAGAGTAGGATAAGTGTAAAGAAGACAAAAAACGCGCCTCCTTGTCGTCGTCATCGCAGCTTCTGCAGCAGTCATTGCAGCAGTTGCAAAGTTCATAGCGTACTCCTCAACTATGCAGTGTCCAATCATCATCATCGTGGCGCGACAGCCCGACGTCGGGCCTTGGTCGCCTGGATCATTGTCCTCCAATTATCTCGGTCACGTGACCGCGTCCTGCAATTATCGAAGCGCGGTAGCTGCGCGGCGTCCACACCTACTGAGCTCTCCCAAAGAGATCTCGCAGTCTCGCTCCGTCGACTCGTTCTGCATTCATTACTCTTTTTGGCATGCGATCATCGTCCATTCTTTGTACATGCCCTGCCCGTTGAAGTCGTTGTAGTTTGACGACTTTCGAAACTTCCAGCTCATCGTACAGTTCATACAACTCATGGTTGTACTGGATGCGCCATTCATTTCGATCGCAAACAGCCCCGAAAATTCGCCGTAGAACCTTACGTTCAAATGTGTCTAGCATGTTTCCGGAGGCTTGAGCTAGGATCCAGCTTCACAGCCATAGCATAGCACTGGTCGCATAATGGTTTTGTACACGCGAAGCTTCGTGTTTCTGTGCACATGCTTCGATTTCATTATGGGGAGAACCGAGAAAAAAGTCTTATTAGCTAACTGTATCCGTCGCTTGATTTCGTCAGTTTCGTTGGCGTTCCTTGACAAGTTGCACCCCAGGTATATGAAGTTGTTCATGAACTCGATGTTGAGGTCCCCCACATTGATGCTCGGTTGTGCAGGTGTCCTTGTCGTCGATTGCATCATTATTTTAGGTTTACCCTCGTTGATACGTAGTCCAACTTCTTTTGCAGCAGTATCGAGCGTATGCAGAAGTTCTTCTGCTTCGGCCAATCTTCGGGACATGATGTTGATGTCGTCGGCGTACGCTGCTAATTGTGTCCACTTGATGAGTAGCGTCTTGCTGTTGTCCATATTCATAGCCCGAATAGCGTATTCCAGTGCTAGGTTGAAGAGCGTCGGTGCCAGTCCATCGCCCTGTTTCAGACCAGTGCGTGTTTCAAATAGATCAGTAAGTCTATTCTGGATCCTGACCTGTGAGACGGAGTTGGTCATCGTTGTTGTTGTAGCGACGCGCTGATATCCGATGAATGTGTGTGTCATAAAGCTTAGATGTCCATGTTTTCTTCAATGTCTTTATTGAGAGCAATAGCGCCGACATGTGTTGCTCCCAATTTCCAGAAAAAATGAACAGTCAAATTGTGTGACACACACATATGTACATCTTCCTTCTTGCATCGAAGGGGTTGTGGCAGCTCTTGGCCGTGTGACGAGGTTGTTCCATGTAACACGGGTCGCTGCGGTGCGTAGAACCGGCTGCCGTAGGAACGAGTTGGTCATCGTCATCTTTGTCAGTCGCACTAATTTGGCCGGTATACCAAATTGCAGCATGATGTTGTACAGTACTCCACAATCGATACTGTCGTATGACTGCTTGAAGTCGACAAAGATTTGGTATACGTTTACGTTGTATTCCCAGCACTTCTGGAGTATCAGTTTAAACGTAAAGAGCTGATCGGTTGTGGAACGACCAGATCTAAAACCGCTTTGATATTCGCCTATGATTCGTTCAGCGTACGGTTTTATTCTATTTTCCAGAATTTTCGTCAAAATTTTATAGGACGTACAAACTAGTGAGATGCCCCTGTAATTCTCACACCGCAGTTTATCTTCCTTTTTGTGAATTGGACAGATGATGCTTCTGCGCCAATCGTCTGGGACCACCTCGTCCTCGCATACTCGCAGGAGTAATTGATGTATGGCATTACCTAGACCCGTTCCACCGAATTTTAGCAGTTCAGCTGGAATCTCGTCAGCACTTGGCGCTTTATTTCGTTTTAGTGACCGCAACGCGAGATCAACTTCCTCTACTGTCGGGGGTTGTATGGGTGGGCCTGGATCAACAATATGGTCGAGAACTTCTTGTGTGGGGATGTTAGATGGTAGGTTCAGAAGCTTTTCGAAATAAGAGACCCATCGTTTGTTAATGCCATCGGTGTCGCTGATGATGTTTCCATCCTTGTCCTTACAAAGTCTAGTCCTGGGTTGATAGCCGTTCTTAATTATATTTACTATTTTGTACAGTAAGTAAAATGACTGTCCGAGATGCTACGGATGTCAGCCGGTGTGACCAAAAAGGAACGCATCAAAAGTAGCTACATCCGAGGCAGCTTGTTTATTGAGCAACCGATTACTGAAAAGCTCGAAGATCGTCGTATGGATTGGTATTGCCATCTTCTAAGGCGTCCACCTGAGAACGCAGTCATGAAGGCACTATCAGTGAATGTTCCAGTTGCTGGACCCAAACAACGAGGCAGACGGAAACACACGTGGATCGATCAGATGAAGAAGCAACAACAACGCATTAATCTCGGCGATGATACGATCCAAGACCGAGCTGCCTGCTGAAGGAAGCTGAGATTATACCGCCAAAATGAGCGAAGTGCCAACACCACAGGCAGAGCAACGAGAAGCCGCAGAGTGGTATGAAACGGCGAGAGAGAAGAAGATATTGTAATTGCCGCCTAAGGTACCATAGAGAAGAAAAAAGGCCCCTCAACGAGCTAAGCAGCGCCCTATGCCTGCCCTTACAAAAATAGCTTCCATTCGTTTTCAAAGCACAGAAACTACTCTTTATGTTTAGAATTGCAATTTTTTGGTCAAGCTCTGCATGGTCAATTAGATTGAAATCAAATTTATGGGTGGGTGGGTCCATTGAGGACACTAGATCGATTAGTAAGTCATGCCATCTGAGTGCAACCTGAAACGCAGAACCCTTCTGCAGAGAAATAAAAAAATGCATTTAGATTCAGCCAAAAAAGTCGTTTGACGACTTCCCTCTTCCGATCGACACAAACCCACGGGTCATGATTAAAGCAAACCACCCGCTAATTTCAACAGAGTATCGCCCCTAATCCTACCGAAACGACCTTGCACTGAAATTGTAACGAACCACCATATTATGGTCTGGTAGTGCTGCTTCCACCCGCAGATCTATGGCAGCACCTGATGAGTAAGGATCTGTCGGTGGTACGAAACCAGAGGCCGAGGGTCCCATTACGCCTGAACCCTTATGCAAACGCGAGGAAATCCGCGCCGTCCGCCAACCATTCCATCCTTATCGCCTCAATTTTTATCATTCCCCATTTTTACCTCCCTTGTTTGTGTTGTTTTCCCCAGGCCTATGCATTTTTGTTACTACATACGTAAAGGACAGGGGCAACGAGCGGCGAAAACCCACGTCTCCCGAACTGAGCTACAGCAAGCATAGGCCGCTGCTTAACTCGTTGAGGGGCCTTTTTCTTCACCAGATGGCCGCCCGACCTTCACGGTCATATGCTACCTTAGGCTCCGTCCCCACGGGCATCTTCGGATGCCCACCAAACCGTCCGTTACAAAATGCACTCGGGGGCTCCGCTTTCGTCCACTGATGAGAAAGCACAAACTCATCAGGCGGGCTAACTCAATGTCCCTCACCCATTGCCATTTTTCATCGAAATGTCTGAAAAACGTTCGTTCACACATAGTCGACATCCGAATAAAGCTCTTCAGATCAAGTAAATGCAACCTCCCAATTCCATTGAATAAATAATTAAAACCCGCCATTTGTATACAATTAGAATTTTACGAGCATGTTAGGAATCTATTACGCAACCTCATCGTTCAAGTGACAAGGCCAATTGTACCAGATCGCACCTAGTACGACAATTTGACTTGGCATTTTTGCTGATTCCATCGCTGTAACAACTTGCGTGTCAAAACCAATAATTTTCCCATAAATTCAATCACTTCAAAATAAAATCCATTCAAAAATCAATTCGAATTTCAATGAAAAATCTCCACCAAACACCTAGACCACGCCAAGAAAATGTCCCAGAAGACCAATTCATTTCGTACTAGTTCATAAAATGGCTCGCGTTTGTTTTTGGCGTTTATTTTACGGCTGCAATTAAAACATATTTTTCGCCCGTGATTTTTGTCCGTATCGTCTCAATTTCGATACAATCAAAACCATTTTTATTCGCGCCGTGTAATTGCCGTAAGAAACGATCGTGCCGCGTGTTGAATTGACCGCGAAAAAGTGCTCGCGACAGTGACATTTATTGTACGGAAGGCGTTTGGAAAAGAACATTTTTGACGCATAATTTTGATGAGTGCCTGTTGTGTGTACAGTGCACATTAGAAATTTTACATCGTTGAATATATTTTTTTGGCGGATTGTAAATTTCATCGGGCATCGGATTAGCAGATTGGAAGCCAAAGAATCGCAACGTGATTCGACTGGCGAGAGACCCTCCAGTTGATTTCAATTGTGAGTGCGCCTTTTTCGACTTTTTTACTTTGTTGGTTTTTTTCTATGGTTTTCGTTGGCGGTGCACTGACTGAAGAGCCGGTGCCACCGGAAAATGGCAACGACTGCGATGACGGCGGCGCGATATGGTGTGTTTCCGCGCCTTTTTCCACAGAGGTGGTTTCTTCGCCGCGACCGAAGATCTTTGTCTTGAAAAACTTCTGGGGGGAGGTGTACGGATTGGTAGATGAAGCAGTGAAAGTGATCACTTCCAAGGTTATTATGCGGGCGGGAAACTGGGAATTGGCGGAAGTATGTAATTGAATTTGGGCGACTATTGAAACATGGGAGGGCACGTTTCGCTTTTATTATAGGTAGGGACGGGTAGGATGTGGAAAGTGAGAAAGAAGGCGATAACTTTTTATTCTCCGATACGCGCACAGCTTAACCCGAGAGAATGGAGTCAAATTACCACACACAGGGCCGGTCAAAGTCTAAAGGCGAACATACACCATCCGGAATTCCGGACAGGCCGCCGCACAGGCCGTTTATTTCAATAGACGAATGTATTTGGTGTACAACTTTGCTTCCGCCGTTTTCCGACAGAGCCGTCTGTCAGAAAACGGCGGAAGCAAAGTTGTACAATTATACATTTGTCTATTGAAATAAACGGCCTGTTCGGTGGCCTGTCCGGAATTCCGGATGGTGTATGTTCGCCTTAATAGCGCCCTCAGACGGTGCAATATTTGGTACAAAAATTTGAAGACAAATTTTTTAACAAAATATTGAATGCTGCGGACAGGCAAATTATTGTTCAATATTTTGTTCAGATTTTTGAATATTGAACAACATGCTAGCCTTAGGCTAGTTTAATGGACGGTTTGGTGGGCATCCGAAGATGCCCGTGGGGACGGAGCCTGAGGTAGCATAATGAAGGTCGCGCCGTGCCATCTAGCGAAGAAAAAGGCCCCTCAACGAGTTAAGCAGCGGCCTATGCTTGCTGTAGCTCAGTTCGGGAGATGTGGGCGGGGTTTTCGCCGCTCGTTGCCCCTGTCCTTTACGTATTAACAAAAATGCATAGGCCTGGGGAAGACAACACAAACAGGGGAGGTAAAAATGGAGAATGCAAAAAAAAAATAGTCGATAAGGATGGAATGGTTGGCGGATGGATCAGACGCCCAAGCGGTCGAATCTGGGTCCTGGTGTAATGGGACCCTCGGCCTCTGGTTTCGTACCACCAACAGATCACTACTCATCAGGTGCTGCTTCGATCTACCGGTGGGAGCAGCACAACCAGACCAGAATATGGTTCATTACACTAGCTTGACGAAGGTATTATGCCTTTCACGCTTCAAGTAGTAGTCTGCCTTGCTATCAATTTGATTCATTCTAAATTTGACACTACAATTAGCAGTAAAACTTGTTCCGATTCCACTGTTCCTATGAGAGGTATATGAAATAGTGGGCCGATTTCACCCAAATTTAGGAAGGTGGTCCGGTGGTAAATATGATCAACTAATGTGAAATTTTGTAAAGATATCTTTAAAAATAAAAAAGTTTTTCTAACAAAAACTTACTTTTGGACAGGTCGTTTCTATGACAGATATACGGATATGATATAGCAGTCCAAATTCAACCAACCAAAAATCGGAAATATATGTAGTTTGATAGTATATACCAGGGGTTGGCAAACTTTTTCTGAAAAGGGCCAGATTTTTTAAATTTTAAGCTCAGCGGGCCGGATAGCAAATTCGAAATGAAACTGCTTACCGTGTGCCAGCAGCCCTAGCCGTTAGCCGTATCGTATCTATTACGCCCAAATCCAATGACGAAATCGATATGTGTTTCTGCAAACCCGTATCGATTTCGTCAGTTTGAAGTAACGAAACACATAAGATATCATTTCTGATATAACTAGATGTAAACGAAATTGAATCGAAATTATGAGCAATGTAACTGCTAGATAGAAGAAAAAAAAGGTTATCTTTTTTCGTGCCGAAATTAGAGAGAATTCAAGTAATTTCCTTGTTTTTTGCATTGTTGTTATTGAGGGTGAGTCCTGAGTTAATTCCCCCTTAGTATGTAATATATATCTGCACCATAACCAAAGCTTAACGCCGAATAACGAAAAACCGTATTGCCTTAAGTGGAAATCTATTTCAGCGATTGAAATTCTTGACAGAGGAGACCGCAGTAAAATGTGAATCGCTACAGGCTAACATTGCTAGACAAATTGAAAATATGCTGTGTTTAAACCTCCGTATACAGGGTGACGGAAGCGAAATGCTTCACCCCCTTTGATATTTCAGGTTAACGTGTTGTTGAACTGAATTGCACTGGATAGTCATGTAAGAAAAACTGAGCTAATATACAGGGTGTAACTAGTACTTAGGTTCAAACGAAAATGGGAGATAGAGGAACTTGTCTTGAGTGGAAAATCATTCCACACATACTCCCGTTTTTGCACCGTTAAGGAGATAGCGCGATTTTAAGGACGAAGGATTTTCATCGTACCTGTGATCACTGTTTGATCTCTAACTTCTACTGTACTTAGCGTAACGTAATAATTCTGGGCTCGTTGGAAAGGACACAAATTCTTCTTTCTAATTGCTATCAACTGTGTCAATCAGTGTTATACTTTTTGAGAAAAATTCATTTAAATGACACAAAAATAATAAAAAATTAAAAAAAAAATACAAAAAAGTCCTGTTTTCTCCAAAAAGGACCTGATTAACCTCCAAATTTTTATTACATTTTCGGAAAGCCCATAAAATTTCACTATAAGTTTGCAAACAGAATTTCTTCATAGATTGAATTGTAAAGGAGCGAGGCTAACAGTTATCAAGCACGTTCCCTTCAAGTAAATCTGGTTTGACACCCGTCATTCGCCGAAGGAGTATGATTAATGATAGTGAGGACGAAATAAAAGAGTTGAAGTATAGTTTATTACGTTTATTTAGTTTATTACGTTTACAAACAACGTGTCCACCGTTGTGGAGCAAGTGGTATCGCCGACGAATGGCATTGGTGGGGTTCACGCGCAGTAGTTGGGCTCGTAACTGATCGCATGCTTCGGTGATACGGGAAATGAGCTATTCTCGTGTATGAATTTCCTCTGCGTAGACGATGCTTTTCAAATACCCCCAGACATAAAAGTCCATGGGAGTTAAGTCTGGAGATCGTGGAGGCCATGCAATGGGACCGCCACGACCAATCCTTCGATCCCGAGAACTCGCGTCGAGCCACCGTCGGACATTAGCACCATAATACGCTGGCGCTCCATCGTGCTGGTACTAAAACCTGACCAGTACACGGAGTGGTATATCCTCTATGCGGTCTGGTAAAGTTTCCTCCAAAAATTCGGCATAATTGGTGGAATTGAGAAATGGGGGAAGAAATATCGGACCGATTAATATCATTTGTAAACGTAATAAACTAAATAAACGTAATAAACTATACTTCAACTCTTTTATTTCGTCCTCACTATTATTAATCAAATCAACGTAAACGTATACCAAATCTTTGTCGACTTCAAGCAGGCATACGACAGTATCGATCGTGGAGTACTGTACAACATCATGCTGCAATTTGGTATACCAGCAAAATTAGTGCGACTGACAAAGATGACGATGACCAACTCCGTCTCACAAGTCAGGATCCAGAATAGACTTACTGATCTATTTGAAACATGCACTGGTTTGAAACAGGGCGATGGACTGGCTCCGACGCTCTTCAACCTAGCACTGGAATACGTTATTCGGGCCATGAATTTGGACAACAGCAAGACGCTACTCATCAAGTCGACACAATTAGCAGCGTACGCCGACGACATCAACATCATGTCCCGAAGATTGGCTGACGCAGAAGAACTTCTGCATACGCTTGATACCGCTGCAAAGGAAGTTGGATTACGTATTAACGAGGGTAAAACTAAAATAATGATGCAATCGGTGACAAGGACACCTGCACAACCAAGCATCAATGTGGGGGACCTCAACATCGAGTTCGTGAACAACTTCATTTACCTGGGTTGCAACCTGTCAAGGGACGCCAACAAAACTGACGAAATCAAGCGACGGATACAGTTAGCTAATAAGACTTTTTTCTCGGTTCTCCCCATAATGAAATCGAAACATGTGCACAGGAACACGAAGCTCCGCGTGTACAAAACCATTATACGACCAGTGCTATGCTATGGCTGCGAAGCATGGACCCTAGCTCAAGCCTCCGAAAACATGCTAGACACTTTCGAACGTAAGGTTCTACGGCGAATTTTCGGGGCTGTTTGCGATCGAGATGGATGGCGCATCCGGTACAACCATGAGTTGTATGAAATGTACGATGAGCTGCAAGTCTCGAAAATCGTCAAACTACAACGACTTCAATGGGCAGGGCATGTACAAAGAATGGACGATGATCGCATGCCTAAGAGAGTAATGAATGCAGAACGAGTCGACGGAGCGAGACTGCGAGGACGACCGAGATCTCGTTGGGAGAGCTCAGTAGGTGTGGACGCCGCGCAGCTGCTGGGCTCCCAAAATTGGAGGACGCGGTCACGTGACCGAGATAATTGGAGGACAATGATCCAGGCGGCCAAGGCCCGACGTCGGGCTGTCGCGCCACGATGATGATTATTAACCATACTCCTTCGGCGAATGACGGGTGTCAAACCAGATTTACTTGAAGGGACCGTGCTTGATAACTGTTAGCCCCGCTCCTTTACAATTCAACCTATAAAGAAATTCTGTTTGTAAACTTATAGTGAAATTTTATGGGCTTTCCAAAAATGTAATAAAATTTGGTGGTTAATCAGGTCCTTTTTGGAGAAAACAGGACTTTGTTGTATTTTTTTTTTAATTTTTTATTATTTTTGTGTCATTTAAATGAATTTTTCTCAAAAAGTATAACACTGACTGACACAGTTGATAGCAATTAGAAAGAAGAATTTGTGTCCTTTCCAACGAGCCCAGCATTATTACGTTACGCTAAGTACAGCAGAAGTTAGAGATCAAACAGTGATCACAGGTACGATGAAAATCCTTCGTCCTTAAAATCGCGCTATCTCCTTAACGGTGCAAAAACGGGAGTATGTGTGGAATGATTTTCCACTCAAGACAAGTTCCTCTATCTCCCATTTTCGTTTATTTCAGGAAACACTTTAGTTTCTCTTTAAACATTAAATTCATAACAAAAACAAATTACCGAAAACTATCACCAGTCCATCTAACTAAAGCTGTCGGAATAGGCACAGTTGTATTACTATTTTACACCGCAAATGCCATCGGAAAACGTACTTGCTTCGTTACCTGGAATTGACGAAATCGATGCGAGTTTAAATTCATTTAATCGCATCACACGCATCAATTTCGTTACCGGATCTGGAGTAGTGAATACGTTAAATGCGTCATCCTGCAAGCAGTACAGAGTGGCCTGGTTGATATTCAAGTTTCCTGCAAAGAATTATGCTTCACTGAAAATTGGAAGCTTGGTTTCATTCTGCATACAAATTTAGTATGCATGTGTAGATTAGCTTGACAGCGTGTCATTGCGTTGCCAGTCGAAACACTGTGGACTGAAGTCCGCGCCCTTACGGGACAAATCCTTTTTGTCTCCCAAATTCCATCTATTTTAATTAGTCTGAATTTATTGGACAAGTATTTGTACCGTGAGAGGCGCAAACCACAGCCGGTACGCAGAAGGAAACCAAGTGAACCAAAGTTTCAATGATCAGGTTGGTGTTCACCAGATATTCAAGGACCTCGAAACACCGTTTTACTAGTCTCAATAAGATCTTTTGATAAGAGTGTATACGTGTACTAATGCCTACATTAATATCTGCACAGATAGCAATCCAAATTAATATTTTCGTGGTGCAGGACGTAATGGCATGAAAATAGACTTAATATACGCTGGGCTAGATATCCATAGCAAGATCCTAGTGTTTAGTTCAAATACCCCACCACAGACTCTGTGATCGGTTTTTACCATATATTGCTATTTGGATTATTATTCCAATTGAGTCTCCAATGTAACAAATAAATTTGTTTTGAATTCAACTCAAACACACTTCGTTGTGATAAACAAAAATCGATTTTAAATTATGTGTTTGTATAAATTTGATTTTGTCATGTCAAAAACAACATTAGCTCGTGGGCCGGATGAGAACCAGAGGCGGGAAGGATTTGGGCCCGCGGGCCGGAGTTTGCCGACCCCTGGTATATACCATTGAAATATTGGGGCGACCGGTAGCGCAGTGTGTTGAGGCATTAGTCTCATGTTTGACTACCGGCGTTTCGGGTTCGAATCCCGTCCACGACGACGTTCGTGGCCATAGATGTGCAGGAGGTGCATGATGGCAACTGGGCCACATGGAACAGTTGACGCGCTATACCTTACAAGGGGTTAGGGCAATTGAGAGTATATACCATTGAAATATACGAAATTTGGTTACGAAAACTTTAGAAAAAAAAGTTTTTCTCACTAACATTGGTTTTTGGTCCGATTCCGTTGGTTCCGACATATATACAGCGTGCAATAGAAAGAAGGCTTTGTACAAAATTAAGGCTCGATAGCTTTAAAACTGAGAGACTAGTTTGCATAGAAACAGACAGACGGACAAAGCTTAATCGACTCATCTCGTCATACTGACCAAGAGTATATATAACGGGGTTTCACGTTCCCTGTCGTAAATATCGTAAACGTTGTATTCGTCGTAAATTTCTGTAATCCCCATAGTAAAATGACAGAAGTTTTCAACTTTACGACAAATACGACGTTGACAACGTGAGCATGAACCCCCCTATAGTTTACATGGTCGGAGATGCTGCCTGCTATGCGTTGCAAACTTCATCACAATTGCGCTAACCCCTAGTGAGGCATAGCGCGTTAATTATTCCTTGTGGCTTAGCTGACGTTTCGTTGGCATAAACTAGTTGCCAGCATGAACTGACAATCACCGGGCATCTATGTTTTAACTCATATAATTTTAAAATGTCAATGTTTCCGATGACGGACGCCTAAATTTTTATTTACTACGCACATCTAGTGCTCGCTTCGCTCACAACTTGACACTAACCTTGACTATTTTTTCATACATAATTAATTTGTTCTCCGCTTGCTCAACATCACGACGATAAGGCTAAATTTAAGCTAAATTAAAAGTACCTTCACTTTCAGTACCTTACATAGTTTCGGCGGCTCAAATTTTTGTTTCTTGGATAGCCAGCAAGCATCGGTTGAGATTTTATTTTTAGGGGCAGTTACTCCTTAAGTTATATTCCACGTTTATGGAGGGCGGTGAACGTGGTATTCATACCGAAAAAAGGAAATAAGCCGGAGGAGCTTCCGAAATCTTACAGACCGATTAGCCTTTCATCGTTTCTTTTGAAAACTATGGAGAGGCTACTGGATCTGCACATCAGACAGCAAATTGATTGCACGTCTCCCTTGCATCGTACTCAATTCGCCTACGTCAAAGGTAAGTCGACCGTGGTTGCCTTACACAATCTCGTAGGATCGATTGAAAAAACCCTTATGGATAAGGAAATTGCTCTCTGCGCCTTCATTGACATCGAGGGAGCTTTTGACAATACTGGCTATAGCTGTATTTCTAGAGCACTTGAGCTCAGAGACATACCTACTGCCACTATCATGTGGATCGACGCAATGCTTCGCGGTCGAGAAATTCACTCAACTTTGGGGGGCACCCAGGCTAGTGTTTATGCTGTTAAGGGTTGTCCCCAGGGCGGGGTCCTGTCCCCACTTCTCTGGTCACTTGTCATAGATGAGTTACTAGTTAGGTTGTGCGACTATGGTTATGATGCAATCGGTTATGCCGATGATATAACTATCATAATCAGAGGAAAGTTTGAATCGACCGTATCTGAGGTGATGAATGCGGCACTAGATCTAGTACTTCGTTGGTGCACTGAAGTTGGCCTGAGCGTCAACCCTCATAAAACCGTCTTAGTTCCCTTCACTCGAAGAAGAAATCTAAGCTTAAACCCTGTCAGCCTTGGCGGAACGGTACTTCAGTTCTCCACTGAAGTCAAATGCTTAGGCATTTTGTTGGACTGGCGGCTTAATTGGAGCAATCACGTCGAGGCTGTTATCAGTAAGGCCACTCGGATCATGTGGGGTTGCAGGTCTCTGTTTGGCAAAACTTGGGGACTCACCCCGAAAATGATCGAGTGGCTATATTTGATGGTCGTACGTCCAGTTGTGACTTACGCGGCGCTAGTTTGGTGGCCCAAAATGAATCAGCGTTGCACCATACAGCTTTGTAGTAAGTTACAGCGCCTTGCATGCCTTGGTATGGCAGGACCCATCTATACTTGTCCGACATCGGCTATTGAGGCGATTGTTGGACTTACTCCGCTGCATATTTTCATACAAGAGTCTGCGGCTCTGAGCGCTCTTAGAATGCGTCTAACATACGATGGCGGTGTGTCCAACCAGGGACACATGAGCATTCTAGAGCGGATCCCTGGCATGCAGATCTGCTCGAGATCTGATTATATGACTCGGGAAATATGTTTTGGTAGGAAATTCTCGGTCTCCATCCCCACTCGCGGGGAATGGGACAGTGGCATTCTTGGCTCTGTCTCCCGGTACACCATGTGGTTTACCGACGGATCTAAAACGGAGCGGGGTGTTGGTGCTGGAGTCTATGGACCGGACACCAGGATCTCCATTGCTATGGGCGTCTGGCCTAGCGTTTTTCAAGCTGAAATCCATACCATTGAGGCCTGCGCCAGAGACATTCTGGACAAGAAACTCAAAGGCGCTAACATCGCTATCTGCATTGATAGTCAGGCAGCCATTAAGGCTCTTTCTTCACATAGTTTCTCATCGAAATTAGTGAAAGAGTGTTTTTATACCCTTCAGTGTCTCACAAACACCAATCGGGTTACTTTATGTTGGGTACCTGGCCATCAGGGCATCCCTGGTAACGAAGCTGCCGATGAACTTGCTAGACAAGGTTCTTCGGATATATTTTTCGGGCCCAATCCTTACTGTGGTCTGAGTTGGGCTAAAACAAAATCACTAGTGAGGGAGTGGTCTGCCAATGAAAGACTGCGTCACTGGGATTGTCTTCCAGGACTACGGCAGTCCAAAGATCTTATAAAACCCTACGGTCTCAAAGAAACCAGCCGCCTGGGTAGAGCGGACCTGAGACTAATCGTGGGTTACCTCACGGGGCACCACTGGGTGAGATATCACCTCAACAAAATGGGTCTATCCACTGATACGGAGTGCAGGCTTTGCCTGGAGGACACAGAGTCCACTAAACATCTTCTCTGCGAATGTCCGGCGGTAGCCCGTTCCAGGTTCTTGTTTCTTGGAGACTCCTTCGTGAGCTCAGCGGTCGTAAGAAGCACCCCTACAAAGGATCTACTAGCCTTCATTAGGCTGGTTGAGGGTCTTTTGGATTAATTAAGGCTATGGCACAATAGATCTCATGGTCGCAGTGCCGACCCTTGGGTATCTTAGCCTGCCCTTGTTATTATTATTATTATTATCGGTTGAGATTACTCTCGCGTAATCTGTCAGTCCCCCGTGATTGTTGCGGCATGCATCCCCGAAAAAGTCTTCAGCAAATTTACTTTGATGTCAAATGTTGCTTGATCACTACCTTTGTTGACGTATTTTTTTGTGAGATGGAAGTCCAGGTGCGCTTAGGGAATTTAAAAATTCAACCAGATAAATGTTTAGCATCTTCTCGATCCATTACTCGGTTGATTGAGCGATAAGTTAATTTTGCAGGATCGCCTCTTCTTCTTCCGGACATGCACCGTCACCAGTTCGCCGGTTAAATGTATGCGCAACAATTTGTATTCGCTAAATTAAAATAATGAATACTGAAATGTCAAATCTACAGTAATTTCCACAAGAGCGTATACTTTGTAACTTTTTAATGCACCATTTCTCAAAGAGTGGTGGGGGACTTTTAGTTACCTGCATTCTTCCTCTTTTTCGCATTGTATAAATTTGGTCATTCTAAGTTCAAGTAGGAGAGTGATAAGACGTCAAGTGAAATGGGTGCGATTTACAAAAAACGATTCGAAGCTGTGTCATCCGAAAGGACCAAAAATGACACCTGCATCGGCCGGAAAATACCTGAAAGTTTCGACACAGTTTGTGAATAAGTGGATAAAGCGTTTTAAAGATACTGGAAATGTAGACGATCTACCTGGTAGGGGTAAAACCCGAAGCACTTCAAGGCCATCATTGATATTTTTAAGAAAAATCCGTCCGTTACTACCTTAGTGCAAGCAAAGGAAATGTTATCGAAGAAGAATATTTACGTGTCCTTGAATACGATTCGGCGAAGATTACAAGAGGAAAACATCAAAACCAGGTATGCCTTGATGAAACCATTACTTACCGAAAACCAGAAGCGAAGACGTGTAGAGTGGGCTAAGGAAAACATCGATCGTGATTGGGACAACGTGATCTTTACGGATGAATCAAGTTTTGCTGTAAATACGTTCAAGAGACGAGTGTGGACACAAAAAGGAGAAGCTGTCGTGAACAGAACCGTTAAACACCCTGTGAAGGTCCATGTTTATGGATGCTTTTCTTCACGCGGTTTCGGAAAATTAATAACGTTTACCGGAATTCTTACTGCTGAAAGGATGATCATTTTGTACAAGAAAGGATTATTGAAGTCTGCTAGGATGCTATATGGCAACGACAACACCGATTGGTTTCTACAAGAAGATAACGATCCGAAACATAGAAGACGCTGGAAAGAAGAAAATAACATTCAAGTACTTGATTGGCCTTCGCAATCGCCGGATGCCAATCCTATTGAAAATGTTTGGGGATTAATGAAGCAGAAGCTTCAAGGAAAGCAAATAAAAGGAGCAGCACATTTAAGGCGAACGCTACAAAAAACTACGCGGAAAAATTGGCCGAAAGTTGTCACCGAAGATGCCAGTCAATAATCAATAGTGACGGCGATTGGACCATGTATTAAATATAATTGCGAAAATGTATTTTGTATTTACTTTCAATAAAAAATAAAATTTCTTACTTGTAACATTTTGTTTTTATTTTGTGAGGTATACGGTCTTGTGGAAATGACTGTATATACACTGAACGAAATCAGACCTAAAATACACATTTTCATGAATATCTCGACTCCAGCGCCACCTACCAAGTCCAAATTTTGTCAACCGATTTATTGTTATTTAATTAATATATGTTGTGAGCCAAATTGGACCATAAATAAGAATTTTGTAAAAAAAACTCCACTCCAGTGCCACCTACTGAGTCCAAAAAAAGATATGCAAATCGGAGGACCAAACGAACATCTGGTGTGAATATGAGTTGCACAGCTTCAGTGGTTCAAGAGTTATGGCGGCAGCAACATATGCACGAACGTTTTTATATATATTAAGATAAGATACTTAGACCTGTTTTCTCAATGTCTGATTAAAATTTAAACTCCAGTTAAACAGACATTGAACGTACCCATCTGTCAAATGTTACAGGGAAAACAACAACAACAACAAATTTTATCTCGAGTTTAAATTTTAATTGGACATTGAGAAAACGGGCCTAAATTTACCCGAACATGGGAAACATCGATTTATTTAAATTTGCGTCGATATACTATATGAATCGGGGTGATGCTATGGGGTACTTTTGAGGGCGTTTCGAGTCCTTTGATCAGAGGAGTCGTAAACCCCTAGGGGCGGAGCTAGCACTACTCGTTCCAAACCAGAATTGTCCATGTACACTTTGTGCTATACTGTTGGTTGTGAATCAGCAGTCCCTCGTGTAGGCTCCGCTCGATACGCTCGCTCCGCGCTTAAGGGATCACAATCGTCAGCATCGCATAAAAATAAACGCTCGCTTCGCTAGCTCTGGGTACAACAGTCCCTTGTATATAACTTTTTTTTTTTAATTGAGAATTGAGCCAATATGTTTTGTTTTTGATTTGGATGTCATTTATTAAAAAAAAGCCACAGCTTATTATGAAATCCTCGTCGTCTGACGAGGGGCACATGTTGTACAAGATAAACAGAACTAGAAACAAAACTAGTCTGTTCAATTGGAACAGTCTGTTTACGTAAAACAGAACTGTTTTCAAAAAACAAAACTTGTTTATGTTTTTGTTTTTGAGAACAAAACTGTTCTTCAAAACTGTCTCTTTGGTGGAAACCCGGCATCAGAGACACAATTGTTTTAAAAACTGTTTAGTTTTTACAAAACATTGGTGTTTTTGGAATATTTTTAGTTTCCGGGGCCCGAAGTGAAAAAATCACTTTTCACTCAGATTTTTTGTCATTTATCGCTCGCGTCACCCAAAGACCCGCCATATACGGTGCGATCCATCGTCAGATCGATCTGACGATGGATCGCTACAAAATATCTGAGGATCAAAATTATATGGAACTGTCACAAAAATCGTCCACGATAGTCACATACACTGCGATCGCACAGATCGATCTGACGATCATAATATCGTCAGATCGATCTGACGACGAATTGCATCGTATATGGGGGCTATAAGACTCTAAAATTTGCAAAAAAAAAAATTTTTAAATTTTTGTTCGAATGATTTATACTGAATATTTAGTGTGTTTAAAACTGATCAAAACGCTGTTGCACGGAGAGCGAGCGAAGCGAGCGTTCGTGTTTGCGCGATACTGAGGGTTGCGATCCTTTAAACGTACCATACACCAGTGATATGCACTTCATACAAGCGAGTCAAGCGCCGCTTGACCTAGCAATTGTAAAAATGCATCTCAACATTTCATTTGAACTATAAATGAATACATTTACACAATACTCTCTTTTTATACAAGACAAACATGACTTAAGCATTTAATACAAAACGCATTGCTTTTCTTCAACGCAATTCTCATCCATTTTTACCCCTATCTGCTTGCGAGCTACAACGTATCAAAGCCAACCGGGTTGTTAAGATGTTTCTTTGGGGAACAGAGCCGTTTGTTCTCTTTCACTTCAATTCACCCTCATTTTCCGCTATCTGTATCTACCGGTTGGTTTGGGGAACAGTGCTGTTTGTTGCGAAACAAAATTTCTCAAAATCGGTCTAGACTGCTGGAATCGGTCAATACAATTTCCTTATGTTGCTTTAAAATGCATTTGCGACTTAATAGGTAATATGCAAGCGCTATATTTTCAGCTTGTATGATGAATCAGCAACAACTGTCTGAAACATTTGTAGCCTGATTCTTTATACATGAAGAAAGATGACGGTGGATACAGGCATATGAAAAAAATGTATCTTCTATGCATATTGCGAAGTCTTCTCATTTATGTTGAAAAAGTGTAATTTTTCCTTATCTTTTTTTCGGACACTACACGTGCTAAAAACTTTATTCTTTTTGCAAATTATAAAGAATTAATTGAACTTTCTTTTGGTCAAAGATTACGAAAATGATATTTGTTTATATCTTTTTCTTTTTCTCGGCTGATAAAAAAATTATTCCAATAATTAATTTATTTATATTTCGACGTATATCAATGTTAGGAAAATAATTTTTGATCAAAAGGAAACTAATTTAATGATGAAGAGTTTGCAGTTAGCTAAACTTTATAGTTTTCGTTTGCTTTTTATGGGTTTGTAGTAAAAACAAAACCCTTATGAAATTGGTCAAATATCTGTCTGCCCGTCTCTGGTCTCTCCATAGAATAACTCACGAACGGCTGAAGCTACATAAGTAGGTGTATGAAATTTTGTGGGAATTTGTAGAATTATTATAATTCGACGGAGAAAGCGATGCGTCGTAATAGGCTGATTTTAAGGGGAGGTCCCCATAGAGGGGAAATGAAGGTAAAAAAAAAAAATTTAATCTGGTATAAGCAAGTGGGGTATCATAGAAAAGGTAACACCGAGTACATCCCATATCTGGCATTTTCATCAAATTTGAAAAAAGGGGAAAGAGAGGGGCAGAGGGGAAAATATGAGATCATAACTTGTCCCACCTCCCTTGCATATGGGAGAAATATCCGTTGGTAAAATTTGTTCCGTATTTCGCCCATCTCCTGTATTTGCTAGCATTTTTCCTAAAACAAATATTTTGCAAAGTAAAGAGCTAATATTGCTTATGCAAATAATAAAATTGCAGAGTTCTGCTTAAAAATTGGTGTGAAAATGATTTCACACGGTTGTTGTTTGATGAAATACATATATTCATTTATCCATGAAAAGTGATGCACTGGGCTTAGGCCGAAGATTAAATTAGGAGGTTTTCTTGGGGAAATAATCGTTTTACTTTCAAAAATTTGCAAAAGATTTCAAAATGTAAAAAATAACACTTTTAGAGCCTTGTTTTTTTTTTAATTTTCTAGCGCTTGACCAGATTAAAAAGTCACTGCACGTCACTGCCATACACACAGCGATCGATCGGCCGATCCGTCGCCCGATATCGATATCGGCCGACGGATCGGCCTGTGTATGTGGAAATCGCACCGATCGGTCGAACAATTTTGATCTGCCGATATTTTAGTGCGATCCGTCGGTGACGATCGATTGGATAGTGTATGTGACTGTCGCAAGTGAATGTTAAATTATCAAATTATTAAATGATGAAATTTGAAGAATTCTAATGATATAAATGACACTGCAATTCAAATAGCAAATATGTGGTATACGAAAATACCACACAAATCCAAATAGTAAAAAAAAAAAAAAATTAATCTAGGTTGCATTGTGAGTGAATCATAACCTATTTTTTGGATTGTCATTCGTTATCGCATCGCACGAAAATGAGATGATGCTAACTCATCTCGAGGCCATAGTTCAAATTGGACTGTTGCGCCAGTTATTTTATTTTACATAATTTTTTCATAGAAAAGTATTGGGATCTAAGCGACTTATGCGCTTGATTCAGAAGCCCCAAAAGAAAGTTCCTCCACTGCTGCCATGATTACGGCCGATTGAGTAGCTGAAACCGAAAAAGAAAAAAATGTCGTTAAATTGGAAATTATTTCCTGTACAATGACATAGGATTTTCGGAAAATACGAAAATCTATGAAAATGGCGTAGTTATAAAAAAAAGTATGTTTTCTTGCCTATAAAATGGTCGTTTTTTCAATGCCAAATCGTCAATTTTCATCCAATCAAAAATATTCTACGTCATTGTAGAGTAAATATATTCAATAGTACTCAGTACAAGTTTCAAGTCAATCGGATAATTGCTCTTTGAGTTACAATGGAAGCAAATTGGAAAAATCTCATTTCGAGAAAAACGCGTTAAACTAACGAACTGCGTTGAACGACTCCAAAATACATTTTAAATGGCAACGCTGTTTTCAAATGGTTTAAGTAGTGTCCCCTCTTAATAATGTACCGTTAATGATGCCGAAAGATTCAGGTAACAACACGTCATGTTGAAAAAGACAAAAACAAAAAATCGTTTTTGACTAAATTTTTGCTTTGTTTTTTAGTTGTCTGCTAGCCTAAGTCATAAGCTGGCAGACACTACCGTCGCTTTTGAAAACAAGTGTAATAAATTTTTTTTCGTCTGTACTAAATTAGCACTAAATAGGCCCGAATTTAGTACACTTCTTTCAGTCATCGAGTATTTGCTGCAATTGAATAATTTAGTATCGAATACTCCATGATCATTGAAATGGGGAAATCGTTTCCAAGTTACATGATACCGTATTCATCCTTTCGAAAGCAATTCAATTCGAATCAAATTATGTACATGATTGGGCTTGGGGCCCCTGAAACCCCTAAATCTGGTTGATATGGGTATCTCCTGATTCGGGGTGATGGGACCATTGCACTGGAATACTGTTTTAAGGATTTTGAGTACTTTGGTCAGGACTGATGGCATTTTGAGTCCTTAAATGAAGACAAAGGACGTTTTTGGCAATGAAGTGATATCCAAATGAAGAGGAGATCATATGACTATGACTCTGGGATTCATGCGGCGAATGCACTAGACTGTGATGGTGTTTTGAGTCCTTTGGTCAGGAAAAAAGACATTGTTGCATTCGCCTGGTACATATCTATCTCCTGAATCGGGGCGATAAGAACAACATTTTTCAAAGCATATCATAGACAAAAGCAAATGGATCAGAAATTAAATATACTTACATGGGACGATCCTAAAGTGTCGATAAACCTCATTGCTCTTTTTGTGTCATTTCCCTTAATAAGTAATATTCGAAAATTCTCAAATCTAAGTCCTTGAAGCGGGACACCCTGTATAGTTTCGTTTTACTTGTTTGTAAATATTTTATGATTAAGAAATTCAATGAAAGTCCTTTTATTTATAGATCGATGTAATTGTCACTACAACTAAAAATGGATGAAACCGAGTCACCACAACAATTGTCAGCTTCGACTGATCAAGAGAAAGTATCAACCGTTGCTGACGATCCGCCGGCAGAGGAAGAGCCTAAACAAGAGATAAAGGACGAAGAGGATCCCAGTAAAGCATTTTCACATTCCAATTTGGAAGCCAGTTCAGCACCTCCGTTGCAGCTACTCAACGATTCAGAATTAAGTGGCGATTTGACGGAAGAGCCATCGGGAAAAGCAAATGATGTGCCTCAATCAAGTCGGGACGATTTATCGATAAAGAGCGATGAAGATGGTGGTGGTGAACCTCCAGTAGAGATTAATATTGAAGATCAATTGAAAGAGTTCGATGGTTCTGATGATGAAGCAACAAGTAACAAAGGTTTGCACGAACCCATTGAAAATCTCGTTGACGCGCTGTGCGACAGTGAATCCTCGAAATTGGGCGCCGAAACCATGGATGTCACTGCGATTCAGCCAGATGCTGAGGAAGAAGCTAGTCAAAATGAAAGTACCAACAAAGATGCATTTGAAGAAGTGGATATGTCCGAAGTGGAAAAAGAAAAGAACTCAGCTACAGAGGAGAATGATGTCCTTTCGGATGATAGAACACAAGTGGCGACTGCCGCTGAAGCGAAAGGTGACGATCAAACGGACTACGAAGACAACGAATCGCGAACAGAATCCCGAACCGAATCAAGAATGGAAGTGGACGGCGAGGAACACGACGACCACAATGACGAGCAAACTCATGAAGAGAATGACGAACAGCAGGACGACTATGCGCAGGAAGAGGATGAAGACGTAACTAGAGATGAGGATCATGGCGAAGACGAGGGTGATAATAGTCATCATCCAGAGGATGATTCCACGCGTCATGATGCTGGCGATGTCCATACTCCTGCGGACTCCACTTGTGAACGCATTACACCTAATAACGACGACGAGGAAGAAGAACATAATGAAAATGTGGAAAATAAGGAGGGAGATACTACGACACCTGCTGTTGAAAATAATGCTGAAACCGATAATGTACACGATGAGCAGTCCAATGATAAAATCAATGAAAGTGCGGACGTCGTCACTAACGATGTGGAAATGAGTGAGCCGACAAATAAAGAGGGTGCTGACGAAAGTGTAGCGGAAAAAATGGATGTAAACGAAGAAATATCGGGTAATGGAAAGGAAGCGGACGATGTTGTTGTTGTTGTTGAAATATCTGATGAATCGGAACGACTAGCTTCGAACCCTAGATCAAAAAGCGAACGTGGCCGAAGAGCTAGATCAATTTCCGAAAGTGACACAAGCAATACGAACCTAGACGAAAGTAAGTCTAGGACAAAAACTCGAATGTCAAGGCGACTTTCACCGGAAATTGTAATGGAGAATAATAAGGACAAAAATGGTAAGACAACTTCTAGATTCATTTTACAAGACACTAATGGCTTTGCTCTTTGCTTACAGATCTGGTGAAACCTCGAACGAGGGCTAAAACTATGGACAGTAAGTTCAGTAATTATCTTAGCACATCCTTTTTTCTATAGTAGAACATTCACTTTTCAGGCTCACACGAAAGGCCAAACCTCAGACATAATGCAGGCCGATCAAAAGCACCTTCCGTTGACGAGTCGGAGGAAGTGGAGAACACTGAACACGCCGAACACGTTGAGCTAAAAGAACTCCAAATAAAGGAGTTGGCCGACGATTTCCCCAGTGAAAAATGCAATCGATGTCGCAAGACTCTAACGTGTCAATACAAATACATGCAAGACGGCGAGATCGGTTTCTTGTGCAGCTTGAAATGCACGAGCAGTTTCCGCGCGTTACATAAAGAAACATTTCATCTTATCGCACGTAAAATACCAATCAGTTTGGTGTTTGATGTCGTGCAAAATTGCCACCTCTGTAAGTCGCGAAAGAGCTGCCGATATCGCCTGAAACAGCCCGACGACGAGGCGCAATTGATCTATTTGTGTGGGCCAAAATGTTACGATTCGTTCGTCGGAATGAATATTGAGAAATTCTATAAGCGACGAAAGACCTACCTGGTGCAAGAAGTGTCGAGTGATGTTGCGGACGTTGAGAAGAAATGTATACGATGCGGTGTTTCGAAAAAATGTCTGTACAGTTTCCGGGACGATGATAATGATGCACATTTCATATGCGACGACACATGCTTTGAGGTTTTGGAGAAGGAGGAGGAGAACAGATTGAAGTGAGTAGTGGATTTTTGATTCTCCGGGAAAAATATAAAAGAGAAACCCTTACTGTCTATATCCTTAAAAAACGAGGATAAGAGGCGGCGGCACCAAGACTGAATGCGAACTATTACATTTTTCGGTCTCCGTTCTCTTTTCTTTTTGATTTAGAGCGTGACGATCAAAACGTGACGTGACACCATCGTGACGTGATGCAAGTCAGTCAATAAAAAACTGAGAATGTTTTTTTTTTATTCTTCCAGACTTAAACGCCGTTCAGTTCGAGTACGTGATCTGGGCATTCCACCGGAAATTCCAACACATGCCGTCTCGCCAGCGGTTGCTAATCCATCTTCGGTTGCTTCCTCCGCGCCAGCTGAACCCAGAAATATCACTCGTACCGAAGAGGAAGCCGAACAGGCACGTTTCGAACGAGAAGCCTCGTTGGTTCGACGATGCGGCTCTTGCTATATGATAATGAAATCGACTCGCGTTATTCTCGAATGGGAAACGATGCCCTTCTGCAACGATCAATGCTTGGAGAAATATCAGAACCTGATCGGATCGAATTGTACAAACTGTAATAGTTTAGTGTCGTCCAGCAGTATGGGAAAGTATTGCGTCCGGTTTGGTTTTGAAGTGCGACAGTTTTGTAGTTCGCACTGTCTGGATACGTACAAGAAGAAAAACATCAAAGAATGCGCCCATTGTCAGAAAGACATATCACACGATAAGGATGGATTCTTGGCGCCGGTCGGCGACAAGTCCCAGTTTAAAGATTTCTGTTCGACCGCTTGCGTGAAAAGGTACGAGGACATATTGAATCCCCGCAAGAAACAGAACACCGGCAATTGTGCGGTTTGCAATTTGGACAAACTCGTTCGAGTCGACTTGACATTGGACAGTCGTGGCTTTGAATTTTGCTCGAATCCATGTTTTTCAGCTTTCAAGTTTGTAAATAATATTTCGCCGGATCAGTGCACACTCTGTATGAAATATTTCGAACGTAATAACACGAATGCGTTCACGCTGTACGAAGACAATACGCCAAAAATGTTCTGCAGTCGAATTTGTTTGACTGTGTTCATTTCGGTGAATCGAAAAATCGTTTCGTGTCAATGGTGCAAAGTGAAAAAGTACAATTTTGATATGATCCTACGTAATAACAATGGACTGACGGCTTCTCTATGCTCGACGACTTGTCTACGCAAATATATGGGACCGGGATCTATAAACGCCACCAGCGGTGCATTGGTTGTTCGCTTGCAAAAGTTATGCGATCAGTGCCATGTAAACTGCAATCCGACATTCAGTCTGGCCATGTCGGACTCGACGTCACGAAATTTCTGTACACAGCAGTGCGTAATCGATTTCCAGGCAGTACACAAGCGTCCTGTCAATGATTCAGCCAAGACTTCCACACAGAAGAGTAAACAGGCTCCCTATCCTGTCGGTTTGCCGAAGAAACTTCATCCTAAAGCGGACAAGTCTATAATGCGTCCGGTTCAGTTGGGTCAGAGTTCGCCGGCATTTACTTCCGGAAGTAGTTCCTTGCCATTGTCGATTTCAACCGGAATTCAATCCTCCAGCGTGGACTCAGAGCATACACTCCCGCCTCAGGCTCAATCGCCAGAATTTGGTCTTCCAGCGACGAAACGTCGCGGTCGACATAAAAAGACGACCTTTGATTTGTCATTCGATCATCACGAACCATTGCCGGCAATGACACCATCGCCACCAGTAGCACGTCCCGTGAAAAAACGTTCTATCGGCGTAAATACGACCGAGACGGGCGCCGTGAAGGCTCAAATTATTACAGTGCCGCCACCACAACCGCAAATGGTCAATAAACAGACAATGTGTCAACCATCCGCAGAGGCTCTAGCTTTGCAAGCGAACCGTCCCACTTGTACTGTTGAACTGCAAACGGATGACTCACTTGAACGTAAATACTTTGTCCCAGTTCCGGTTCCAATGTATGTGCCACAGCCCATGGCCATGTACTCAATGCCATTTCCAGTTCCCGTTCCCATTCCCATACCAATTCCGGTGCCCATTTTCATCCCAACTACTCGCAATACCGCGGCTGGTATCATGAAAGAAATCAAAAAGATCCAAGATAAAATGCCGGCGGATCCGTTTGAAGCAGAATTACTAATGATGGCCGAAATGGTGGCCGATGAGAAGCGTAATGAGTCGGACTCGGAGCCCGAGGATGCCGTTGAAGATTCGTCGGTTGTGGAATATGCCCCGGAGGGCGACGATATATTCCAAATGGATTTGAATATATCAACAGGATACGATGAGCAACCCAATGTAGACATTGAGAACAGTATGCCTGCGAATGCAATACAACAAGTGACGCCGATAGAGAACGTGAGTGACTACATTTCGCAACAGCAGATGATGATGATGGATCCGCAGAGGTAAATTTTATTATTTTTTTTTTTTTACAAAACACTGACTGTCCATGTCCAATCACAAACGTTCCTTAGCAGGCGACTTTTGTCGGGCAATGTTGGCAATGCACGTAAACGTGCCGCTTCGCCGCCTACGCCTACAGCACGGGGACGTATTTCGACCACTCCGCCCAATAAACGACATAGGGGACAATCGCAACAGCAGCAACAAATCATATCACCGTCGGTCGACGATCCTATTCGTACAACTGCGGAGCCGACGGAACGGCCCGATGCAAATATGTGCTTGAAGTACACGTTTGGCGTGAATGCGTGGCGACAGTGGGTCATGAATAAGAATGCGGATCTGGAGAAGAGTACGATACGACGAAAAGCGTTCAAAACAGAATTACTTCAGCTAACTGCCGACGAGTTGAACTACTCACTGTGCCTTTTCGTAAAGGAGGTGCGAAAGCCGAACGGCAGTGAATATGCTCCCGATACGATTTATTATCTGGTGTTAGGTAATGAATGGAATTTTCATTTTGGCTTTGACTTTTTTCACTTGATGTATTTTTGTGCAGGCATTCAACAGTATCTGTATGAAAATGGTCGTATTGATAATATTTTTACGGATCCGTACTATGAACGATTTACGGATTGTTTGGATGATGTGGCGCGTAAATTTTCCGTTCTCTACAATGATTCGCGTAAGTTTTTTTTTGTTGGTTTTTTTTTACAAAATAGTTGAATAATAAATTGCTCCCACCCGATTTTTTTGTAGAATATATTGTGACACGTGTCGAGGAGGAACATTTATGGGAGTGCAAACAATTAGGTGCCCATTCGCCACACGTTTTACTTAGTACGCTGATGTTTTTCAATACGAAACATTTCAATTTAACGGTACGTATATTTTAATCTATGTGTAAAGAAGTAGTCCGTAGTAGTTGGTGCAGCGTTGGTGCTGCTGGGCATTTAAATATATGTTCCACATTGTGAGGGATATCGTCACATGCTGGGAAATTGTTACGTACTGTTGGGTCGTTTCGAGACAAGTACAAGTTTAGGCGAGAACACCAACCTGAGCGGAGTTGAGCAATTATCGTCCTAGTTCATTTTGGTACTCTTTCTTTATCCGCTGATATGGTTGGTTGCGCTGTTAGTACAGAGTTTGACGTAAGTCCGTCAGTCAATCAATTCATTTTGTAGATGGTGTCGTCGAATGGTTCTCGCTTGAAGTGTTGTACCTCTCTTTCAAGGTCTGTTAAGTTGCGACGGATGTGACGAGGACCTCTCTTTCAAGGTATCTTAAGTTACGACGAATGTGACGAGGATGTGGCGTTTTGTCCATCAAGCTGGGATTGTCACGTTTGTTCCCACAAGGTATTGCTTTGCTACGAGGTTGTTGTGGCATCTTAAAGGTAGCATTTGGGTCTCTTGATGTAGATGGTCTTGTGATGACATTAGGAAGCAGTATGTTGTTGTGCGTAGTGTTGCATTCTGACAGGTCTGAATTTTGTTTCACTGCGTTTCACTCACGTTTTGAGACCAGATGGGGGCTGCATAATTGACCACAGATCTACCGATAACTTTGTATAATGCCAGTAAGGTCTCCTTATCCTTACCTTGGGAACTTCCAGAGTCAGAGCCCTGAGAACTTTGTTGAGGAAAAAGGTGTTGAGTTCCTCAAGATATCGGTTGCGGGACGCTCTGTTAATTCCTTCTGAGTTTAGATTTCTTGTCACTAAACTTCGTGAATTACTGTCTGCCAGCGAGGTAGTTAGCGATCCACTTCGTTAACTGAACTGGAAGCGATGTCCGATAAAAGTGACGAATCCAAAGCCGTCGTTAGATTAGATTGAGAGAAGAGCTGCGGGCGCCAAAAGGCCCACTAGCACCGAGGCCAAATGGTCTATTGTGCTATAGCCCCAGTTCTGGCCTAGGCCTGCCGATCAAGTTTGATCGCGCTAATGAATTTTCTTGAAAGGATGAGCGAGATCGAATCAATGTCATCTGCCGAGGTGCACTTCAATCTCTATGTTTCCTGACTGAACCGTAATCGCCTGTACCTCGAGAACGTTGTCGTTGGTGGTAGGAGATATCTCACGGTATTGTTCAGAGCGGTGGATCATAAGCGCAAGTCCCCCGCCTGCATTCATTAATCTGTCCTTCTTTAAGATGTTGTTACCACCGTGTGAGTTGAGGGTTGAATTGGCACTAAATTTTGTTTCCTGAATGACTCCTATTAGGATATGGTGTCTGCCCATGAATGCAGTTGGTTCTGCTTTCGTTGGTGCAGCTCAATTGAAATGGACTTCAAAATAAGATGAAGTCCGTTTCAATTGAGCTGCACCAACGAAAGTGTTGTATTGATGTTTGCAACCGCCGCTGGAGTTAAGTTGAATTGCGATGATCGTCTTTGATGATTGGTGCTGTTGTTCATAGGTGTCACTGGTGATATCTGCGAGCCCGCTGTGTTAGTAGGCAGCGTCGTACTGGGAGTGTGGGGCATAGAAGATGATTGTTGGCTCTTATTTTTACACAGATTTGCAGTGAAGGAAGTGCTCCATAATTTCTGATGAGACAGACCAGAACAGTTTTTCAAATGGCACCATTCATCGCAACAGTTGCATTTCACAGAGATGGAATTGCGGTGAAGTGGCTTGTTGCAAACGCAGCAAATCCAGGGAATTGTGTTGAATTCAGTACCGGCGCTGTGTAGGAGAATTGAGAGCAGTAGCGCCGACATGTGATGCTCCCACATAGTGCTCACTTAAAAAAAAAACAGTCTCGTAAAATATGGCACACACATACATATTCTTGCTTCTCGCATTGAGGGAGTTTGTCAGTTGTTGGACGTAAAACTTGTCGTAAAACGGATCGTTCCAGTACGTAGGACCGGCTGCCGCAAGAACGGTCTCTTACCCTTCACTTTCTTCATCGACGTTTCGTCTAATCGTTTCGCTCGCTTTGACATCCGATATTCCATGGTTGTTCCGGTAGCAATATTATACTTGCTGGGCCTCACTGTTTTTCGAGTCTACGCCTTTCTTATATGAACATTCCTGAAAAACTGAAAAACAGTTTGTTGTCCTGGCTATGGTGAGACCTGTAACATGGAAATCATTGGGAAGTCTGACAGCACAAAGAAACACGATTCCCGTGGCGGGCACCAGGACTCATCGTTGAGTACCCCGTACAACACCTGGGCTCTGGCTAAAACTGCTCCTGTTGGCGTGGTGCAAGGAAATTCGGGTCCGGTATCGGGTCTTAGTCATAGAGAGGTATTCCCTAAACATGTTTCCACCTTGAATACCCTACATAACGCCTTGGCGTTGGTTAAACATGGCCCAGATGGCGTGGTGCGTAAATAGGGGGAGTGAAACGTAGAGAAGTCAAAAACAATTACGTAGGTACGGCGGGGCGATTTCCAGCTTTGAGCCCTTTAAGTCCGCTGGACCTGATGGCATTATTCCGGCCGATATACAACACTCATCGGATGTTGTGGCTCCATGGTTAGAAATCATTTTCACATCCTGTCTGACCCTATTCCACATTCCCAGTGTGGATGGAGGTAAATTTGGTGTTCATTCCCAAAGCGGGGAAGAGTTCACACTCGACCCCAAAGGACCTAAGGCCCATAAGCCTATCCTCTACACTTCTAAAGATGCTAGAAAGATTAATTGATTTTCATCTACGCAGCACTATTCCAACACACCTGCTCTCTGCTTCGCAGCATGCCTACACCAAGGGCAGGTCGGTGGATACTGCTTTGCACTCGCTTGTGAGTCACATAGAAAGATCTCTCAATTACAGGGAGTTTACCTTAGTCACCTTCCTGGACATTGAGGGGGCCTTCAACAATGTCAAACCTGAAGCAATTACTGATGCACTAAGGGAACTCGATGTAGATCGCTCTCTAATTCAAATTATTAACCTTATGTTAACTTCCAGGGTCATATTGTCGAAACTGGGGGACTCGGCCGTACGCAGGAGTGTCTGTAGAGGTACTCCGCAAGGTGGGGTACTCTCACCCCTCTTATGGAACATCGTGGTCAACAGATTGCTTGTAGACCTAGAGGAGGTGGGATGTAAAGTGACAGCCTATGCGGATGACGTTTCTATTGCCATCTCCGGTAAGTTTCCGGGGACCCTCAGCGAGGTTACGCAATATGCACTCTCCTTACTAACTAAATGGGCCAGGATATGCGGCCTCAGTGTTAATCCTGAGAAAACCAAACTTGTGCTATTTACACGGAAAAATATCATCCCAGTAGAGCCTCCTACCATGGAGGGAGTGAGACTTACTTTCACTGACAGGGCGAATTTTCTTGGCCTGGTATTGGATAGAAAGCTTAACTGGAGACTAAACATCCAGGAACGTACCAACAAAGCTACTATAGCACTCTACTGTTGCAGAAAGCCTATAGGTAAGACATGGGGTCTGCAGCCTAGGGTGCTGCACTGGCTCTATGTGTCGGTCCTGCGACCTATTCTCCTATATGGCGTTGTTGTATGGTGGAACGCCCTTCGCACCGAATCCAATCGTAAATTGCTGGGCAAGGTACAAAGAGCGGCCTGCTTGGCAATCTGCGGGGCTCTTCGATCGACTCCATCTGCAGCGCTAGATATAATGCTCGGTTTACTTCCTCTAGATATTCTAGGGGAGCAAATGGCAGCAAACTCAGCTATACGTACGAGTATTCGGGAAACCAGTACCTGGCTCACCTTGAATATCGGCCACTCCACAATTCTCAATAATGCAGATATCCCGACATCAGTAGACTACACTCTACCAACGTACTGTTTCGGGAATAACTATGCAAGCTTAATCCCATCCCGTGGTCAATGGGAGTTAGACATTCCACCAGCACTACTGTGGATTTTCACAGACGGCTCCAAGACCGATGTAGGTGTGGGCGCCGGAGTATACTCCGAGGAGCTCAATCTCAACCACTCGTTTCAACTTCCAAGCTACTGCAGCATTTTCCAGGCGGAGGTTTATGCGATAAAAGAGGTTGCGATGTCGATAGATCGCGCCATGTCAACCAAAAAGGGACATTACTATTTTCACAGACAACCAGGCTGCAGTTAGAACACTTGAGTCTACGCTGATAGTGTCTTGTTGCTGAATGTCGAGTTTGCCTTTTGGAAGTCAGCAGCGATTTCAATATTACACTGTGCTGGGTACCTGGCCACAGTGGTTTTGCCGGGAATTGTAGAGCGGGGTGCAGCCGGCGAAGCTCGGCAGATCAGGGGCTACATTGCTAAGCCCATCTCTATCTGCAAATCTGAATTAAAATTGGCTGCTGTCAGGAAAGCCAACTCGACATGGATGAATGGCGTTACATGTCCGAAAGCAAAGCTGATTTGGCCTGAGCTGAATTTCAGTCGCTCTGATAAATTGCTATCACTGACTAAACTTCAGATCAGGGTGGTAGTTGGCGTTGTTACAGGTCATTGCGTCATTGGTGAGCACGCTAGAAGGCTTGGACTTCCATACAACGACTGCTGTAGAAGGAGATCAATCATTGGGAAACCTTTCTACGACCATCTTGGTGAACTAAGAGATGTGGATGTTGGTCGACTACTCCGGTTTGCGGTTAGCTCCGGATGGTTCGATATAACATACAGACTGAACACAACTTGGGTAACACAATGGACCTATCCCTGGCCTAAGTGTGCTGTGGTAACCACGGCAGCCCCCCAACCTAACCTAACCTACGGTGGGGGCGACCGGTAGCTCAGTGCGTAGAGGTGTCAGTCTCGTGTCTGACTACGGTCGTTACGGGTTCAAGTCCCGTCCACGGCGTTCGTGGTGATAGATGTTTTTATTGTCTTCCCCCTGTGGTGCGGGGCGTAATAATAAGGCACAACATCTCCAGGCTTGTCGCAGGTAGGCGGCTAAATGGGAGAAGGAGGTGCATGCTGGCAACCTGCATCGTCCGAAACTGGTTTATGCCAACGAAACGTCAGCTAAGTCACATGGAATAGATTCCGCGCTATGCCCCACTAGTGCTTAGGGCAAATGAGTTATACCATAATACAACACTTCGTATCTCATTCCGAATCATAATGCACCGACTTAGAGCGATGCGCCGTTCTAAATTCTTCTGTGAGTCTCAAGCATTGGAAAACTTATATATTTGTAAAAATTTGTTATATGCGTGTTTCCATTTTTTTCAGACTGTCGACGAACACATGCAATTGTCCTTTTCGCATATTATGAAGCACTGGAAGCGCAACAATCAATCAGGAAAACAAAATCAAAGCACAAGAAATGTCCTTTTGCGGTTCTATCCACCGCAAACAACTCCAGGTAGTAACAGACTTTAATTTGTAGCTTTTCTTCCATTGAAAAACTAATTAATATCAATCTTACTTGCAGATAATCCGCGCAAGAAGAAAGTTTACGAGCAGCAAGAAAATGAAAATAATCCATTACGCTGTCCTGTTAAATTATATGAATTTTACTTGTCTAAATGGTGAGTAGTATGAAATCTTGTATCGAACAATCATTTTGTGTCTGCAGTGTGAAATGTGTTAAGGCCAAGGCGATAAGCGTTGAATTAGCCCTTTCGGGACTACTGGGACAATACGCGTACATCCTTGCAGTTTTTTTAACCTGCTTTATTGTATTTTTTTTTTATTTTTTTTTTCATTATTCAAATACTTAGTCCCAAAATTAGGTTAGGTAAAAGGGTTGCCGCTAGCGCAGCTCGCATTAGGCCTCCAATTTAGGCCCATTTGCCACTCTCCGCTGTCTAATTAGAGCTGCCAGGTTACCACTCCGCTAAATTGAAGTCCCAAAATTATTTTTAAGAATCTTTTCTAAAATGCATTCAACAACAAAACGGCACATGCAGGTGTTGAGGCGCTACGATGAATTTTCAACATCGAGCAAATATCGACAGTTGCTCGCTGCGATTGCCGAAAATGCATGTAATGAAAGCTTATTTGGCGTAAATTGTGTTATTTATGAAAAGAAGACATTTCAGTGCCTTAAAATAAAAACGTTGAATCCCAACAAGTTTTTTAGATGTCAAAAAGACAACTTGCTCTTGAGGATGTTTGTTGGAAGATTCAGAAATGGAGGTCGGACTTTCAGGAGTCGCTCCCACGACAGCTGGTTCTACGCACCGGAGCGACTCGCTCAACACTAACGGCCAAGTGCTGCCAAACCTCTTCAACACCAGTAGGCGTTGCTACAACAATAACATGGCTCCTACGGTAGCCGGTTCTACGCACCGGAGCGACCCGTTCATCAACAACGTCCAAGAGCTGCCAAATCCCTTAAACGCCAGAAGGCGTTGCTACTACAACAACTTTGAGGAGTCTGTTAGCGAATACTTATAAAGTCGTCACACATTAGCGTCCAAATTCCAGTTTGTCTTGCGTCCAATCCAAAATTCGTAGTGTGTGGGGTTCAAGTTGAGAGCTCGGGAATCCGCCGCCGTTCAACTTGCCCAAAATCCAGCCGACTGCCGCGACGTTTGTGCGCGAAACCCGAACTTAATGGAGTAAAATTTTGTGTTGTGTTGTCAGTGTTAAATAGCAACAAAGAAAACGTTTTTACGTGTTGGCGGCCGCCAGGGTGTTTATGCAAGACTCTTGCAATGTAATTGACGGTGCGTGAAATTTAATCGGATAAGTGAAAATTGAGTTCGTCATCGAACTTGACTTTTAAAATGCCGTACGGCTTGCGATGGATTGGATTGCAGTGTGTGTCCCCGAAATTTGGACGTGAGACACTTGGAGTGCATACATTTTCTCTCGCATCCAAATGGACGCTAGTCTGTGGTGGTCTTAAGACTTCGTGTCAATGACAGTACCGACTCTGCTTCAAAGTCCGATAGTACGTCCAGGGCGTCTTCTAATGGGTGCGTTTTCAAAGCAAAACAGTGTCTACACTGTTGCATGTGTGACAGAGATGTAAAATGTTGTGCACCCGTGAGTGAGTGAGAGAGTCGCGCAACAATGTTGACACTGTTTTGTTTTAAAAATGCACCCAATGGATGGGTTTCTACGATAAAACTATCGTCTGTTTTTGGAAACTGTTTTCTGATATTCTTAGAAACGCTTTACGGTCCGGTTCCGATCCAGTAAAACATTTTTTCGGATCATAATTTTTTTCCGGTCTATTAGTGAATATGTTCCCCAAACGAATCTGACAGCTCACAGCTTCCCATGAAAACGGGGTTGATCTGGGATGGGCTCTTTTAACTCGTTTGATTCTTTTTGAACGATATGAACGATTCGATTTTGTATCGTTCTTCTATAATGTTAAATCGTATGTATTACAGCAGCTAGGCGCGACCGGTAGCGCAGTGCGTTGAGGCGTCAGTCTCATGTCTGACTACCGGCGTTTCGGGTTCGAATCCCGTCCACGACGACGTTCGTGGCCATGGATATGCAGGAGGTGCATTCTCCGATACCAGTTTATGCCGAGAATCGTCAACTGGGTCACATGAAACAGTTGACGCGCTATGCCCCACAAGGGGTTAGGGCAATTGAGTATTACAGAAGCTGGAAATTTGATTATGCTCTCTTTGTAGCTGTAGTGGAACTGGAAGCTATGGGTTTTTGTTTGGTTTCATCTAAAGTTGAGCTTGAGATGATGATACATAAGACGAATACTTTTGTTTTAGAATGTTGGGATTGTTTTCTGTATTTGGGAAACTTGGATGTGCGGTGCGACGTAAGTAAATGATTATTGAGTTGCTTGCAGTCAGCATGGGTTGTTGTGTATATATAGGTACAGGATGGCACACGGAAACCGAACGTTTCTGAAAAAATCATAAAAATTCGAAAATTAATGTTATTAAAATTTTATTGCCATAAAAACACTCGGTACAAGTAAGGTTAGGTTAGGTTAGGTAATCTGGCTGCCATGACAAGCACAGTACACTTAGACCATAAGCTGATCCATTGTGATACCACAGGGCCCTATATTGACCCCCATCACCCCAACTAATTTTTGAACCAACCTGAGCTGGTGATAAAACGGAGGAGGCGGTCTATATTGACATCCACCAGATCCCCCAGTTCTGAGAAAAAAAAGGAGCCAAGAGTTTAATTTCTCTTACTTGCCAGGGCCGGACAAGAACAGAGGAAATGGAAACAGCTCTCCTCCTCATCGACGTCTCCACAGCTTCTGCAGAAATCATTAAAAGGAAGGCGAAGCCTCCTAGCATGCTCCCCAATAACGCAGTGGCCAGTAATTACTCCCACAACAGAACTGATATTCTGTCTTTTCAACGCTATGAGTTGGGATGAGCGAACAGGGTTTAGACGAGGCCACATCGATCTGGTTGCATGACATGTAATACCACTCAACCACCTAGCATTCGCCTTATTAATAGCCTCAGACTTAAAGTATAGCCTACATGAATTATTATTATTATATACTTTGGGGGATAGCCGAAGCAGACCACTAACGTTTGGGTCCCTTTTCGCCCCCTCCCGGTCATCAGTGACTTCCAGATGTCGACTGATAATTGTCGACCTCTTTCTTCATCACTGAGTCCCGTGTTATTGCTAGCATTTGTTTGAAGCTGAGTTCACTCATGGCTTCTACACTTATCGTGTGCCTGCCTGTGATCCTCAACCTCGTGCTAGCCAGTGCTGGACATTCGCACACAATGTGTGCCGCCGTCTCGGCCTCCTCCAGGCATAGCCTGCAAACGTCATCTTCCCCGATTTTCATCTTGGCCAGATGAGCCTTAAAATTACCATGCCCTGTGACCAAGGCAGTTATCCAGCTTAGAGTACTCCGTTTATAACTAAGTACCTTTCTCGCTTCCCTGCCTAAAGGGCTGGTCATTGCATTCCGAGCTTGTTTGCAAGTGACTAGCTCCTGCCATCTTTGTTGATGCATAGAGTCCATCCACTTCCCAACCTTCGCTCCAATCATGCCGTTCCCCAGAGCAACTCTGGGTTCTGGGCCAATGAAAGTTGCCGCAGATCCCTGTTTTGCTAGGGCATCCGCCGCCTCATTTCCTGTTGTACCTATGTGTCCTTTTACCCACATCAGCGTAACCTCATTTTCTGAGGCACACGTGTTGAGCTTCCGGACACACTCTAGTACCAGTTTAGAGTTTATGTTCGTCTGCTGCATGCGTCTGATCACCGATTGGTTGTCCAGTGCAATAAGGATTTTCTTCCCCCGCTCCTGACCTTCAAGCAAGTGGTCCAACGCATGCAACAAGCCAAGCATCTCTGCCTGGTATACGGACACATACTCTCCTAGACTAAGCGCACATGCTAGGTTTAGCTCTTCAGAGTAAACCCCCGCCCCCGCTTTACCGTCCATTAAAGAGCCATCAGTAAAAATGCTGATGTCATTGTACATACACTCATTATGTATGTTTCCATCTGCAATGTGAGTCTTGTGTAGTCTTTCAACTACCCTACGTCTACTCATGCCTTCTACCGGCATTAGAGTCTCCCTGACCTCATCATGAATAATGTCTAGGATGCTCTTATGACCGCTGCTAGTTCCAAAGCGATGCCACATGGCATCCCTTTCCATGCGTATTGCCGAAAGCGCCGCCGTTTTCTTTATAAATAAGTCCAACGGCGGCAGTCCCAGCAATGCCTCCATTGCTCGCGTTGGTGTGGTGCGCATTGCACCACATATGCTTACGCAAGCTATCCTTTGTACCCCATCTAGCTTCTGCCTTGTGGTATGCTGCATGGCTTTAGGCCACCATACCACTGATGCGTAGGCTAGAATAGGTCTTACCATCATTGTGTAGATCCAGTGTGTCGCTTTAGGTGAAATTCCCCACCTACGAGCACACACTCTCTTACATTGATGCAAAATCCTTTTCGCTTTTTGGATCTTTTCATCAACGTGAACATTCCAAGTTAGTTTCGCATCTAAGGTAACTCCTAGATGCTTCACTTCCTTGGACACCTTGATTTCCGAACCAAAAAGCCGTAAGGGAGTTATCTCTATGTCTTTCCTCTTACGAGTAAAAATCATAGTGTTTGATTTACTAGCGTTTATGGTTAGCTCTTGCTCATTACACCATTCTTCGGTTACTTTGAGAGCTTGTCCCATGCAACCTAGAATTGTGTCCATGAACTTTCCACTGACCGTGAGTGCCAAGTCATCGGCGTATCCTACAGTGTGTACGCCCATCGAGTCCAGCTTCCAGAGAAGACTGTCCACGGTGATGTTCCACAGTAGAGGCGAAAGAACACCTCCTTGTGGGCATCCTCGGACTACCTTACCCCGTATTCTGTCACATCCACTGCTAAGATTTACCGCCCTCTGCTTAAGCATAGAGTCGATCCACTTAATTATAATGTAATCAACCCCCCGCTCAATCAGGGCGCTCCTTAGTTTGGTAAAGGAGATTTTATCAAAAGCACCCTCTATATCCATAAAAGTAGACATAGCGATCCCGCCATTGTTAATCTCTCTCTCTGCAACTCTAACAAGTTCATGTAGAGCGGTTTCCGTAGATCTGCCTGCTCTATAAGCATGTTGGCACCTACTCAGAGGACTATACATTAGCGTGGTGTTCTCCAGGTAGTCCACCAACACCCTTTCCATTGTTTTCAACAGGAATGATGTAAGGCTAACCGGCCTGAAGGACTTGAATTAATAGGCATACAAATGCTAGCATGTTGCTGCTGAATCATGCCCATTGTCCGCTGCCTAGCGAGCCCATCAGCGTGGAAGTTTTCACCAAAGCCACTATGACCTGGAATCCAGCACAAGACAATATTAAAAAACCCCCCTGCCTCAACGAGCGGCATTCAGCTATTATCTTAGATGTTAACAGTGTAGATTCCAGCGATCTTATTGCGGCTTGGCTATCTGTGTAGATTGTGATATCCTTATATGGCACGGCGTGCCGCCTCAACCAGATAAGGGCCTCCAAAATCGCAGTAACCTCTGCCTGGAGGACACTACAGTGATCTGGAAGACGGAACGATAAGCTTAGGTTAAGTTGATCGGAGTAGACTCCTACTTCCACCCCGTTGCCAGTCTTTGAGCCATCCGTATAGATGCCTACAGAGCCCGTCAACGGAAACTCGCCACTGATGACGAGAGGGGATTATATTTAGGGGAAGTGTAGTCAGTGCCAGCATGGATTGTCAGGTGGTTCAAGACCACCGAGTGGCCGGTGCTCAATGAAAACCAGTGCCCTGTTTCACGAAGGCGGATGGCAGTGCAAGCAGCAGGCTGCTCACCAAGAATGTCCAAAGGAAGCAAGTTAAGCATAACATCCAAGGCGGCAGAGGGAGTACTTCTCAGGGCTCCACTAACGAGCAAACAGGCCAGTCTTTGTACTTTATTCAACAAGCTACACAAAGCCGCCGTCCGAAGAGCATTCCACCAAACAACAATACCATGCAAGAGAATAGGCCGTACAATACGGTATAAGTAAGCATTTAAGAAAACTCATCTGTGAAAAATTACATCCGAGAGATGGTGTCCGTTTTCATCAATGCACCGTTGGCGGAAATTGCCCTCTACTCTTCGCAGCAGATTCACTTCAATTCGCCCGATCTGTTCACGGATAGATTCTTTCAGTTGTTCCAACGTGCGTGGTTTATTTTCATAAACTCGTGATTTCAAGAACCCCCAGAGAAAGAAATTACAGCTGGTCAAGTCGGGGGACCAAGGGGGCCATGGAACGTCGCCGAATCTCGATATGAGCCTGCCAGGAAACATGTTGCGGAGGACTGCCATCGAGGCTTTGGCAGTGTGTGCTGTGGCCCGATCTTGCTGAAACCACACGTTCTCAAGAGTAATTCCTCGGTTTTCCAACTCAGGGATGAAAAACGAATTAATCATTACTCCCTCAGATCGCATGTCAACGGATATCCGCGACAAGCTGTTTGTGGCAAATGTGCATGAGATTTCACAGACAAGGACGCAAACACCTAATTATGACGACGGATCCAACAGTCCGAGCGCTCGCCGGGTGAGGAGAACCATACGAAATTGTGCGATGATCACTACGACGCCATTGTTGTGGGTGTGGCTTATGGCAAGTGTGTGAATGAAAAGTGTGTGATGAAAAATCAGAAACTGAATCTTTATGGTTGCAAACTAGCCAAATGTAATTACTGATTACATTTTGCATCACAATTATACTGGAATTGAAACGATTTATTCGTTAAATTTTACTGACTTTTATAAAACCCTCCCAGCGCGTTCGACATATTAGAAAAAATCATCTTACATCATATTTCATATCTCATATACCATAAATGAAATGAAATCATATACCACACAGCATGTTTTTTCTTTCCGGACATCCTAAGATGCAGCCATAAACATTCAGTTTCAATTTTTCCATCACACATTTTTCAATCATGCACTTGTAGCAGGCCACGCCCACCCGAAGTGATCATCGCGCAATTTCGTGTGGTTCTCCTCACAACCTTTGAATATATAGCCATGGAATGAGCTTGTCCTGTATGTCTCCATAGAAACAGTGGCTCCAAAATCTGGGTACTAAGTCGACAGTCAGCTAACTCAGTAGACTTACGAAATTCAAATATTGACAATAATTGATGTTTGTTTATGCACAATTCGACATTGTAGTCAACATTATGTCAATATAGAAACTCCAACTGAGTAGGCTGATTGTTGATAATTTGACAAAAATTGACATTTGGTTATGCACAATTCTACAGAACAGTCAACATTTGTCAGTATTAAATGCCAACTGAGTAGGCTGACTGTCGACTTATTCACCAGATATTGGAGCCAGTGATAAACGGGATATGCTCATTCCATGTACTGTATGTTCTAAGCTCACAACGCAACGCAAAATTTCGTAAGGTTCTCCTCACCCGACGAGCGCACGGACTGTTGGAAAGTGCGTGATGAAAAAATTGAAACTGAATGTTTATGTTTGCACCTTAGGATGTCCGGAAACAAAAAAACATGCTGTGTGGTATATGATTTCATTTAATTTAATTGGTATATGAAATATGAATTATGATGTAAGATGATTTTTCCTAATATGTCGAAGGTGCTAGGAGGGTTTTATAAAAGTCAGTAAAATTTTACAAATAAATCGTTTCAATTCCAGTATAATTGTGATGCAAAATGTAATCAGTAATTACATTTGGCTAGTTTGCAGCCATAAACATTCAGTTTCAATTTTTTCATCACACACTTTTCATTCATGCATTTGAAACAAGCCACACCCACAACGATGAGCGCGTCATGATCATCGTTCAATTTCGCATGGTTCCCCTTACCCGACGAGCGCACGGTCGACGTCGTTTTTCACTTTACCAGCCATCATGTACATTTGCCAGAGAGAGCCAGAGATAGATGCAACAGCTTTTAGTTGGCCGTTGGCATGCAATGATCTCAATAGCCGTTTTCGATTCACTCGTCTCATATCAGACTGAATCGAACGTCACGGATCTGCGACGAGCGAACTTAAACAGCCACCATACAAATACTTCGCCGCGTGAGCGACTCAGTATACATTTAGATACGGGTGAAACAAGTTGACGTTCAACCAATTCACTCTCAACTTAGATCCGATGAGATCATACGAGACCTGGATCTATCGTTTTGTATGAATATGGATCCTAGGCAGGCTGAAACGAAAACGGCTATTCATAATGCTTCCAATACGAAATGGATCCGTCGTCATAATTACGTGTTTGCGTCCTTCTCTGTGAAATCTCTTGCACATTTGCCAGAGAGAGACACAAACAGCTTGTCGTGGACATCCGTTGGCATGCGATCTGAGGGAGTAAATTACTCCCTCGTCTAGATTGGCTCATGCCTGCATTGCATACTGCATAAAGATGATTATGAATGGATTTAGATGGGATTGTTTTGGTAGATAGATAATGGTGGTTTCAGTTTTAGATATGGGATGGGATTTGAATGAATGTATGTAATTTATATGTAATGAGAAATGAGAGTGGATTGGTTATGCGTTGGGTTTATGCGAGGGGCTAGTTTGGGAATTAATTTAACAGTGTGTCATTCTTAAGTTGAACGACTCGGAGGCTATGTTATTGTGCCGAATCTTTCATTCATTCTCTTGAGTCGTTCAAAATGAACGACTCGTTACGGTGCTACACATCACTACGCTGCAGACACAAAATTATGAAAAATGGCCTCATTTTGGCTGCCTTTGCCAGAGAATGATTTAGAATGATTCTAATGACATTTTTATTTTTATTTCAGTCCCGAAAGCGTTAAGACGCGCAGCGATGTCTTTTACTTGCAACCGGAACGTTCATGCGTCCCCGACTCGCCGGTGTGGTACTCAACACAGGCCCTTAGTCGTGAGTCGCTAAATAAGATGTTACATCGGGTCAAGATGGTCAAGGAAATTAATGTAGCACTTCTAAGCAGTCAGTAAGGTCAGCGCGTAAAATATTCACGAAGCAAAAAAAAAAAAATGATTCACATACTAGCTAGTGGCAACTATGGCTAAAAACTATTCATTCATTTAGCATTCATTAAGAAACGGCACATAGTGACACATAAAATGATATATGAAAAAAGTTGTACATACATTCATATATAAAAAATATACATATATTCCATACGCTATCCATATTTTTAATGATACCTAACTCTAACAATTAGGAACAGAAAAAAATGTAAAAGGAAATTGGTCACAAGGCTCTTTATGTTATAGTCTAAAGAAAAGAATATTTGTTTTTTCATCTTACGTATAATATACATAATTAGTGAAGAATTTAGAATTTGATTCTTTTTATTAGGATGTTGAAACATAGCCGTAATGATGATATAATTGATAGAAGGAAAAATAAAATAATAATTATCTGAAAGTCATGAATATAAAAAGTCATTTTTTTTAAATTTTATTCCGAAAGGACTCACGCTGGCGGTGATACAATTAAATGCGTTTGAAATTGTCTAGTGATTAATATTCTTTTTTCTTGTGTTGTGTCAAATTTGCTAACAAGGCGTCCATCACTTGACATAAACTCGAAATTGTTGACCAATTATATCGTCATCAATAAATTTTATTATTGTTTAATGCGTACAGAGATGTGTAAAGAATAAAATTAAAGATCAGTGTTTTGAAAAGAAAAGTAACATGACGTTGATATAAACTTATTAATCAGTTTTGCAATAAATTTTCTATACATACATATTATTTTTTAAGCGTTCGATACGGTCTCGGCGTTGTGAAGAGTTCCGGGCTTGCGGACCTAAAATTGTGGTCTTCTCTTCGTGCCAACTTTGAATTATGCTTAACCGCTAGTGCGTGAATTACTCATAAGGGGCTCAGTTGGAGTTTCACTAGCATATTGGGTGTATAACTTTGCTGCCGCCGTTTTTTCCTGGAATTAAAAGCTTGATTGTCAAAAAGTATTGGGAGTAGAAATACAAGTAGAAAACCGCCGTTTTCCAGTAGGTGGCGTCAACAAGAATGGTCGGTAAAAACGTAGCATCAAATAGTCGGATAGTAAGCTAAGGCATTAGTAAACAACTCCACATCATCCCACGCGTCAATTTTTATTGGTATTTTTTTTTTCTTTGTGCGTGAAAATGTCGAAATTCGAACCGAATAAGCGTCATTTGCGAAAAGTGTTGCTTTTTGCGTTCAATTCGAAAAAATCTGCATCTGAGGCGCGTCGAATGATTGTAGAAACTTGTGGTGAGGCTTGTATTAGTGAAAGAACGTGTCGCGAGTGGTTTCAAAAGTTCAAAAATGGAGATTTCAACGTGAAAGACAAGGAGCGTCCTGGGCCAGTTAAAAAGTTCGAAGACGCAGAATTGGAGGCTCTATTGGATGAAGATAATCGTCGAACGCAACAAGAAATTGCAGATTTATTAGGCGTGACTCAGCAAGGCATTTCCCATTGCTTGAAAAGCTTGGGAATGATTCAAAAGCTGGGACTCCAAAGGCAAAAAAGGAAGGGTTTTTTTTTGCATCGTATTGTGACTGGCGATGAAAAGTGGATTCATTACGATAATCCAAAGCGGAAAAAATCGTGATGATGCTTCTGCGCCAATCGTCTGGGATCACCTCGTCCTCCCATACTCGCAGGAGTAATTGATGTATGACATTAACTAAACCCGTTCCACCGAATTTTAGCAGTTCAGCTGGAATCTCGTCAGCGCCCGGCGCGTTATTTCGTTTTAGTGACCGCAACGCGAGATCAACCTCCTCTACTGTCGGGGGTTGTATGGGTGGGCCTAGATCAACAATATCGTCCAGAGTTTCTTGTGTGGGGATGTTAGATGGTAGGTTAAGAAGCTCTTCAAAATAAGAGGTTCATCGTTTGTTGATGCCATCGGTGTCGCTGATGATGCTTCCATCCTTGTCCTTACAGAGGCTAGTCCTAGGTTGATAGCCGTTTTTAATTGTATTTACTAGTTTGTATGCTTGTCTGGAGACGGTGGAAAAAGTGAACAATTTTTGCTACCTCGGAAGCGTAGTTACAGCAGATGGTGGAGCGGATGCTGATGTACAGTCTCGCATCAATAAGGCTCGGGCAGCTTTTTTCAGTTTAACTCCTTTCTGGCAAAACAACAACATCTCCAGACGTGCCAAACTCAGGATCTTCGAAACCAATGTAAAATCTGTGCTTCTTTATGGCTGTTCAACTTGGAAGGTGACCAGGGAGATAACAACTAGATTGGAAACTTTCGTGAACCAGTGTCTACGGCGCATCCTGCACATACGCTGGCCGGAGGTCATTTCTAACGACGACCTCCTGTTTATTACTGGCCAGGACAGGATAGGCACCTCTATAAAAAGGCGAAAGTGGCAATGGATAGGTCACACACTCCGAAAGGGGCCGGAAAACATTGCTAAACAGGCCCTCGATTGGAACCCACAGGGAACCGATGCAAGTCGCCGCGTTGGACGACCTAGAAACACCTGGAGAAGATCAGTTGAGGTCGAGGGTAAGTCTTTAGGCAAATCGTGGAGACAGTTGAAGGCGATGGCGGCGAACAGGACGAGGTGGAAAGTCGGCGTGGTTAATGCCCTATGCCCCACAAGGGGTTGACAGGATCCAGCGAGACGCTTGTCTGGTGTTCCTATTAGCTAAGTTTTCGTTAATATTTAGCAACTGCTCGTCAAAGTATTTACGTTTCTTACGTCTAATTATTCGATTCGATATTCTCCGTAACTCGTCATATTTTTCTCTTCTGGCTCTGGTTCCTCGTTGAATCCATTGTCTGTAGGCCTCGTTTTTCGCGTCAAGTGAATTTTTGCATTCTTCGTCAAACGTTATTTCGCGCTCGTCGGGCTTTATATCCCACGACTTTCTCTGCGACCTCTTTGATGGCACCCTTAAGTTCTTCCGAGAACCCATGGACGCCTGTGTTGCTAATGTTGTGTAGCATAGGCGATAGTCTTTCCTCAAGGGCGGTAATATACGCCACCGCTGTAGAATCGCTCAGAAGCTTATCAACCGCAAAGATTTTGGGAGGGCTGATTCCCGATTGGTGCACTGAGGAAATTCTACATCTGTAGGTCGTCTTCATCAAGTGATGATCTGAGTTGCAGTTTGCTCCTCCTAGGAGCGGACATCCATCACAATAGGCGCCCATCTCTTGCAAATGAAGACGTGATCAATTTGGTTGACGGTATGTGCGTCTGGAGATTTCCAGGTCTGCTTGTGAATGCGTCGATGCAGGAAACACGTAGAGCTTACGACTAGATTCCTACTGCAGCCGAAGTCGATAAGTCGCTGGCCACTATCGTTACATTTTTCATGGAGACTGTGGCCTCCAGTGGTACCCCGGGGCCAACTTTCATTACCGACTTTCACGTTAAAGTCTCCAAGCAGCATTTTGACGTTGTTTGTTGGAAGTGAGTCGAAGAGAGTCTCAAGGCGGGCGTAGAACTCGTCTTTTACTGCGTCTTCTTTAACTTCAGTGGAGGCGTGCACATTGATGAGCCAGAGATTGAAGAATCAAGTCTTATTGCGAATCTCACACAGCCGTTAATTTATGGATTTGAAGTCAGTAATGTGCGGCTTGAGGTGATTGTTTACTGTGAATGCTACTCCAAACTCCTTGTGGCCCGATGGTTTGCCACTTGTAAAAATTGTGTGCGATTTCTCGTCATTGATCTCACTGCCAAGCCAATTTGTTTCCTGGACTGCAGTAATGGTTAGTTTGTACCTGTTGAAGGAGGGCCTTTTTGGCCCCCGGTTTGTTTAGGGAGCATACATTCCAGGATCTGAAAGAATAATTCGTTAGTCGTTTGCGTGGTCGTCGTTGTTGATCCGTCCAATCCGAGTCTTTTGTCTCAGGTTTCTTGACGTGGAGTGATTTTTATAAGGACGCGTTGTCAGCACATCGCTTAACCCCATTCAGGGGACAGGCTCGGAGATAGCTGCTTCAAATGGTTTAATAAACGTGCTGGAGTTTGCACAACTATGTTGCAGGTCCGACTACACAAATGATTCCATCCTACTAAACCTGAGACGTTTAGGTGTTGGTCAGCCATTCAGACTACAGCTATCTGCCTGCGATATGTTGCTCCCAAAACGTATAAAAAAAACTGGTTTGTACGGAGGTCACCTTTTATATTTCGGGATTGGACAACCTTAGTGTTGCAATCTGGCAACTGGCGGCTCCATCGTAAAGTTTGACATTTTTGAGGTTATACGTACTCAGAACGTTTTGATGTAAGGTATGCAACACATACCATACTTACACTCAAATTCATTGAAAGATATTTCATAGCACATAAGTACAAACACATGTCTTGATCTTGACCTATGCCAACTAACAGTGCATATCAAGCGACCGTGACCATACATTGCGTGGTCACACGATCAATTCCCTACACAAATCAAATTCAACAGGAATACGTGCTTATGACGTTGCTATGCACATTTCTGTAAGTGCCAGACGCATGGGTACGTATTGAATATCCTTTTTAATTTATTGATGCATCGTCACATTTTTTCGGTGACGATTGATTTGTGTAAGGAAATAGGTCTTCATAGTTTAAGCAATACATATGTTTAGTTTTTTAAGTATGAAAATAGTAAATAAGAAATTTGTATAAAAAGAAAGTGTTCGATAGAAGAACAGATCAGAAGATACACGGAAATGAAGGAGTTATCACTATTTTCAGATCAGAGGCAGATGTCCATCTGCCTGCATAAGGTCCTAAAGACTTAGCGAACAAAAATGGTCAGTACGGCAGTCAATGCCTAACTCTATTGGCGTGGCCAAGCGCTGTTTAAATATTTTGGTCGCATCTAAAATTAACCCCCTTTCTCATCATCTTCTCACCACCGCTCTACACATATTACATTGACATACGAGCGCTATTTGTGTTTTTTACAGTAACTTAAAAGATTAATCTCGGCCAAATAATGGAATTCAATCGTGAACATTTTCGTGCGATTATTTTTTACAACTTTCGACGTGGATTAACTCAGCAACAGTGCATGGATGAACTGAATTCAATTTTTGGCGATGAAGCTCCATCAAGGACCAGTGTTTATCGATGGTATGGTGAATTCAATCGAGGTCGTAGTTCACTCCAAGACGAATTTCGTGAAGGTCGTCCAAAAGGTGAAGGTCGTCCGGAAACCATTGATGCTGTGCGCGAACTGATATTGCAAGATCGTCATGTGACCTACAGTGAGATTAAGACAATCTTATGCATTAGTGGGACTGTCAAAAAAATTTGTTCGCGTTGGATCCCACACAATTTGTCAATCGCTCAAAAAAAGGCTCGTGTCGATTGGTCGAAAGAAATGCTCAAAAAATACGATCGCGGTGCTTCGAAACACGTCTATGACATCGTGACAGGTGATGAATCGTGGATTTACGCTTAAGAGCCCGAAAGTAAACAGCAGTTGACTGTATGGGTGTTTCAAGATGAGCCAAACCCAACAAAAGTTGTTCGCGCACGAAGCACTTCCAAGCAAATGGTCGCCTGTTTTTTCGGAAAAACTGGACATGCCGCAACCTACCACTAGAACAACGCGGAACAGTCAATTCTGAGTGGTACACAACCATTTGTTTGCCAGTTGTCTTCCAAGAAATCAGGAAAACCAACCGCCGAAGACGGATCACTCTTCACCACGACAATGCGAGCTCTCAAACATCAGCTCAAACAACTGGATTTTTGAGCACTCAAAACATAGATTTGATGGGTCATCCGCCGTATAGTCCTGACTTGGCACCGAATGACTTCTTTTTATTCCCGTACGTAAAAAACAAACTGAGAGGTCAACGTTTTTCAACACCTGAAGAAGCGGTTGCTGCGTTCAGAATGCATGTTTTGGAGACACCTCAATCAGAGTGGCAAAAGTGCTTTGACAATTGGTTCAAACGCATGCAAAAGTGTATAGATCTTCATGGGGAATATTTTGAAAAACAATAAAGCGATTTTCAATGGTTAATATTTGTTTTTGTTCTCTAATCCCGAAATATAAAAGGCAACCCTCGTAATGTACAAGGTACACACACACATTTTTCTCTTCCTGCATCGAGGGGCTGTGGCAGCTATTGGCCGTTGAAGAACGGGTCGCTCCGGTGAGTAGAACCGGCTGCCGTAGGACCGGGAGAACCACATCGAGGCCGCTGCGTTTCTCCACCTGGACTTAGAGGATAATTTTATTTATTTATAGAATCAACGGGTATATAACCCTTTATACATATACATTTATTCATTAAAGATGATTCGTGACAATGATGAGTAAAAATTATGTGGGGACGAGCCGAAAAATTCAAGTCTACTTGTATACTGGTTGGCTGAAGTAGAAATTTTGTTCACAATATTACTAAATCCAATATTTCTCTTACAACAATTAACATAAAAGATTTGACTTAAACGACCCCTTAAAGGTCTACTTGGCACATAGAGGCCAAATTTTTCCGTCAATTCTGAACTATTGACTTGTCCGTTAATAACCTTATACAAAAAAGATAGATCTAAATATATTCGTCTTTTAAAAAGAGGTGGTATTTTCGCATCGAACTCAACTAAGCTATAATCATAAGAAAAAAAGTTCATTGGAGATCCTGATTTAAAGGCCCATTGTCTTAAAAACATATGTTGGACTTTTTCCAGATTATAGGAATCACATTGTGTTAATGGTGCCCAAATAACAGATGCAAATTCAAGGAGTGGCCTAAGGTAATATAGAGATATCTGTATGTATTGGGGTCTCTAAAATACATGGAATTTCTGTTGATAAATCCTAATGTTTGCAGAGCTCTAGAAGTACAGTTTGCTAAGTGCTTTGAAAAGTTAAGCGATGACGAAAATGTCACCCCCAGATCAACAACGTCATCTACTTTCATTAGTGGTTGGCCAAGTAACCAATATTGATAATTTAAGGGAGAAGTTTTACGAGAAAAAGTTATTATTTTACATTTATCAATATTCAATGGTAAATCGTTAATTTGAGACCATTGGCCAATTTGATCTAAATCTAGTTGAAAGTTCTCTGCGTCTTCAAGTTTAGTTATCTGAAGATAAAATTTAGCATCGTCTGCAAACAATAGAGCCTTGCAATATTTCAATAATGGACAAAGGTCATTAATAAATAAGTTGAACAATAAAGGACCAAGGTGAGATCCTTGCGGTACTCCTGAGTTGACTCTGAATTGCTCTGAATAAGCTCCTTTTATGTAAACTAATTGAGTACGATCAGATAAATAACTTTTAATCCAATCGTGGAAAGTGCCCGATATGCCATAGCTTTTTAATTTTTCTAGTAATTTAGTATAATTTACTTTATCGAAAGCTTTACTAAAATCTGTATATGCCACATCAACTTGTAGGTTGGAATCGAGTGACAATGAAAGATAATTTTGAAAGATTGCCAAGTTGGTAGTAACAGATTTTCCTGCAAGAAATCCATGCTGTTCCTCGGTAATTATATTCTCGAAAGCGCGTGAAAGATATTTATTTACAATTTTTTCAAAGATTTTAGGTATTGAATTTAAAATTGAGATAGGTCGATAGTTCGCCACATTAGATTTGTCTCCATTTTTAAATATGGGTATTATTTTACTCGTCTTCCAAACAGAAGGAATAGTACCTGTAGATAGAGATAAATTAAAAAGCAGTGACAATGGAATGGCTAGGGCATATCGGCATGTATGAAGAAATAAATTCGAAATTTTATCGGGTCCTTGTCCTTTATTGACATTTAACATTTCAAGCTCATTAAATATTTCAGAGATACGTAAACTGAGTGAGGAAAAGTCGATAGTTGCATTCGTTAGATTATTAATTGGAGTCGCAAAATTAGCACCATTATCAGAATAAGTAGACTTAAATTTTTCCGCAATAATATGGGTATTCCGAATTCGTGACACACACAGCTATTGGATCTCGAAGCGCGACTACAACAACAACCGATTATATACTGTAGCGCAAGGGATTTGTATCCCAAAACCTTTAGATCGATGTACGTTGTAAAATTGTCTTGGAGTCAATGCGATGCGCTAGTAGGATAGCACCAGGAAACGAAATAGCGGACGAGTTGGCCAGGGGAGCATATGCAACCCCACTCGTCGGTCCGGAGCCATACTGTGGAATTCCCTTGTGTAGTGTAAGACGGCACATCAGGGAATGGGAACACTCAGTAACCATCGCGCACTGGGACAATACCCCTGGTCTTAGACAGGCCAAGCTGTTTATAGCTGGCCACTCACGCAACCGTACCCACGAACTGCTGAGACTACGCAGAAACCGGGTTAGAATTATTTGTGGGCTCCTTACGGGTCACTTTACCCTGAGGGGTCATCTGCATAGAATGGGAATTGTCTCTGACCCAAGCTGTCGCTTCTGTGAGAGCGAAGATGAGACTTCCCAGCATATTCTCTGTGACTGTGATGCACGTCATCTCCGCCGCTTGAAGTGCTTCGGCGATGCATTCCCTGAAGCGGAAACGATTGCCTCACTAACACTCGAACAGCTGAGCAGATTTGTTGGGATGATTGGTCTCGAGAATTAGTCAGATCACTAATCTGCATAGACTCCAGGGTGTAGCACAATAGACCTCCGGGTCGCAGTGCTTGTTGGCCCTCTGGGCCAACTGCCCTCCATCTAATCTAATCTAGTAGGATAGCAATGTAAAATTAAAAAGTGAACATCTATCCGTCCATATCATCAATTTTTTTAAAGACTTTTTTATTCATGTTATAAGAGATATATTTACAATAAAGTTATCAAACGTAATTATATTGTTTCATTTTTTTTTGTAATTTCTTATTTTGTTTACATAATTCGTAAGTTTTATAGGCCTTTCAGTATTTTTTGTTTATTTTGTTTTGTGTATTTTACTTTCTATCCTCTTAAAATTAAATTGGTTTATGCTTACCATCCGTTTACTTTTTTTTAGAGGATGACATTTTTATTTATTAATGAATTAATTAATCAATAGATACATACAATTTCGCCGATTTGCTTTCGATTTGCTTTTTCTCATATTACAAATTGGAAAAAATCATCTCAAAAGCCAATTTTTATTTATATTATATATATATATATATATATAGTTTCTTTTCGTCGTAAGTTTTACTTGTTTACTTAATTAAATGTATTGTTTTGCTTCAATCAATTTGCATTCAATCGTAATTTCGCCCTTGTTGTAAAGAAAACATACACACAAGCAGCCACGAATAATATTGTTTATTTTTTATTACAAACTTTTTTTTACTGTTTTTGTTGTTGTTTTATCTTTGTGTATAATTTTATTTATAGTAGTGTGTTTATTTATATTATGTAAATCGTTTCAACGAGATTGACCACCGAGGTTCACTTAAAAATTACGGAGTTTTTTCTTCGCACTTACTTATTGTATGACAATAATTGTTTATTGCGCAGTTTGAGGGGGAGTACGGGGGTTGGTAGTGGTAGAGTCTATGAAATCATCAGAAAATATTGCCTTGCTATTGACTTTGTAACTTTTCTTGTCTATTTCTTGTTGGTATTTGTCTTTAATGATTCTCTGTTTGGTTTTTTTGTTTCCTTTTCTATATAACTATGTGTATATATTTATATATATATATATATGTATAAATCTGGCTCATAGAGTTCATATTGTATGTGTGTGTGTGTGTGTGGCAATGTAATACCCAGTTGCAGGAGTTTTTGTGAGTCCTACAGATAGTTTTGAGAGGGAAGTGTCGGCTGCAGCTGTGGTAGTATTTAGAATTGTCAGCGTCAAGTATTTAGCGGCGAGATGTGATGTGTGATGCATCTGAATATCACTTGAGTGTTCTTCTTTTGTTATTATCTGTTGTATTGGATTTTGGCTAGCATTTATTGGTTTGTCGCTGTAATTCGAACGAATTTGAGAGGAGCACAGACATGTCGAACGAAATATTATTATCTTCGATTGCTCTCTCTCTCGACTCGATTGTTCTATTGGATTTCTGTACTATTATTGCCCAGAAATGTGGCTTGTGCAATTTCTATTGCATCGATGCTAAACCGGCTGAACCCATATGCGATGATGTGCCTAACGTTGATGCTAAATCTTGATAGCTGAACTGTAAATAAAAGAAGGAAAGAATTAAATTAATGATTTCAACTAAATTTCAATGCCAAAAAAAAAAACTAAATAGTCGTCCCAGAATGAACCATATTCTGATCTGGTTGTACTGCTTCCACCGGCAGATCTATGGCAGCACCTGATGAGTAAGGATCTGTCGGTTGTACGAAACCAGAGGCCGAGAGTCCCATTACACCCGGGACCCCAATACGAGCGCGAGGGCAAGCGAGCCATCTGCCTACCATTCCATCCTTATCGCCTCATTTTTTTTATTCCCCATTTTTACCTCCCTTGTTTGTGTTGTCTTCCCCAGGCCTATGAATTTTTGTTAATACGTAAAGGACAGGGGCAACGAGCGGCGAAAACCCCGCCCACGTCTCCCGAACTGAGCTACAGCAAGCATAGGCCGCTGCTTAGCTCGTTGAGGAGTCTTTTTCTTCGCCAGATGGCACGGCCCGACCTTCACGATCATTATGCTACCTAAGGCTCCGTCACCACACGGGCATTTTAGGATGCCCGCCAAACCGTCCGTTACAACTGGTAGGTCGATGGGTGGAGTGTGGCAGTTTTTAGCCCCGGCCGTGATCGAATGAGTGAATGGGCTTGATAATTTTGATGAAATTTAAGGCGGGACTAATAATGGACAGCGACTAAATCATCTCCTTGCACACTACAAAATGGCGTGCTCTACCGCACATCATAACCCATATTCCCTTTTATCAAGTTAGAATGTGCCAAAGCGAGCGCTTTGGGGCTTCCGTTGTCCTCCCCGAGGACGCCCCTTGGAAGAGTAGACTTTGATTTCTGTTAGCAAGTCTTGCAAGCAATAAATGAGATCAGTAGGCGCCGTTCCTGCGGCAGCCGGTTCTACGCACCGGAGCGACCCGTTTTACCACGGCCAAGAGCTGCCAAAACCCTTCAATGCATGAAGAAAAATGTGTTTGTATGTTACATGCCTCGTATCGTCTTCTTTTATGTTCACTGGGAGCAAAAAATCTCGGCGCAACTGCTCTCAGTGCTATTTCTCCGCGCCGGCATTGAGAGAAACCCAGGACCGTGGATCTGCTGCGCGTATGTGACAGAGTGCTGCACCCAAACGCGACTGCGGTGAGATGCAATTGCTGCAAGCAGTGGTACCACCTAAGATGCTCTGGACTCAACCATTACAGGCACTGAAATTTCTCCTTTACTGCCAGTCAGTGTAGGAACAGAGGACAATAAGCAACAACCTCGTCTAACACGCCTCAACAGCCAACACCATCGAGCGCTCAGACAGGTTTACAGCCATCTCCGATGATTCCTGCTAACAGTTCCTATAGGATTTCTCAACATAATCTTACGCCTGCACCACCGACTGCCATCTTCAATACGCTTTAACTTGTCCAACTCAGAGCAAAATCGCCGAGCTTGCATCATTTATGGACGACAATTCAAGTTGGAGCCATACGGGAGACGAAATTGCACTCCAACTCGTCCCTCAACACATATGGCAACTACGCTATTGTCAGGAAAGACAGGTTGACCAACGCTGGAAGAGGGCTTGCCTTCATTATTCACCATTCTGTGCAATACCGGGAAATCGATTTTATTAGTAACGATTTCACCATGGAAGTGCAGGCCATCGCCATAAAATCGGGTAATGTTGTATGGAAGTTTATAATATTTACATCCCACCGGTATCCAGTTGTCCCTCAGGATACCATGTAAATATCAATCATCTCCTTACCGGTCAACATCGCCTCCTGCTCCGTGACTTTAATGCTCACCATGAACCCTATCATTCCAACCTTAACAACGACGCCAGATGAATCTGAATAGCTGAACAGCTTGACGGCTCCGATTTCTGTACTCTAAATGACGACATCCCCACTCGCATCGCCGGTACATGTTCCAGTTCTCCAGACATCACGATTGCCAGTGCAAGCCTCATAAACGAAACACAATGGGAGTCCTAACACTATCTTCAGACCACTTATCAATCGTGATAAGGCTTGACAAACCGACAAACATCATATCTGCCGAACACCGCACGTTTGTCAACCACTATAAGGCTGATTGGAACGGTTTCACCTCCTATACCAACGATAAATTCCTCGCTCTGCCAACGCCAACCGCCGAATCCAACATAAGGAAAGTCCTGAAAAAAGCGGCTGCGAAGTTCATTCCTGCAGCACGGATTCCCAAAATTCGGCCCAACTTTCCAACCACTGCTGCCAGACTGGCAGACGAGAGAGACAGCACCAGGAGCGTAAATTCGGACGACCCCAGAATTCACGAAATGAACTGCGAGATGCATAGGCAAGTAGCCGAACACGGGAGGTCAAAATGGAGCACCCATCCGAATAACGTCGTCGACTGTCCGTGCCCTTTCCAATCCACCAAAACAGAAAGGAAACGTCGCCATTCAGTTCCGTGAAAATTCAACAAGTGACCCTACCCACTGCGCAAGTCGTTTCAATAAACAATCTATTGAACACACCGCACCAGACAGACTTAAGCACAAAATTCGTAGGAAGATTCACAACCGAACCACAGACAGCATACCTGTTTTCACCACGGACGAAGTAGTTGCAGCTATAAGGAAGGCGAACAACTCGAAAGCATTGGCACCAGATGGCATTTCAATGACTATGCTCAAACACCTCGATCTGCCAGCCATCAACTATCTCACACGGCTACTTATAATCTATCCATCTCCTCGCTGATCGTTCCGGAAATCTGGAAAAAGGGAGAGTCATCCCAATATTGAAACCTGGGAAGAAAGCGACACTCGGCGAATCCTATCGTCCAATAACGCTACCGTCACCAGTTGCCAAAACGCTTGAAGCACTAATCCACCCTGTTCTTACGGCCCACATCCAGCTTTCAGATCACCAGCATGGCTTCCGAAGCATGCACAGTACGACCACGGCCTTGGATGCCATTACATTCCGCATCCATAATGGTCTAAACCAGGCTCGTCCATGTCATAGAACAATATTGGTGGCGCTTGACCTTCGGCCTTCGACATTGTCAGCCATTCAGCGCTTTTGTCTGACATCAACTGTTCATCGCTTCCGACGCAAATAGCAAAATGGATTGCCAATTATCTCGCTGGCAGGCAATCCTATACAGAATTCAGGAGCAGCAAATCAAAGCTTAGAAAGATTAAACAAGGGGTACCTCAAGGAGGAGTTCTATCTCCTACCTTGTTTAATCTATACCTATCAGGACTCCCAACACCACCGCAGGGAATCAATATCATCTCCTACGCTGACGACTGCTCCATTCTGACAACAGGGAACAACATAGCGGAAATGTGCGAACTTAACTCGTTCTTCAAAAGCAAGAACCTAACCGTCTCGGCGTCCAAATTCTCGGCAACCCTACCACCTGGACGAAGGAAGTCAAGATGCAGCTTGAAATCTCGATCGCGAATCATCCTATTCCTACTATAAACCATCCTAAAATCCTAGGAGTCACGCTGGACAGCATAGCCACATCATCACCCCATGCCTCAACCGTGTGCGACAGGATGCGTAGTAGAAATAAGATCCTCAAAGCCCTGGCGGGTAGTACCTGGGGCAAGGATAAGGAAACTCTACTGGTCACGTATAAAGCAGTCGGAAGGTCAGTGACCAACTATGCGGTCCCTGTGTGGTCGCAGAATCGCTGTGACACACAATGGAAAAAGATTCAGGCGTGCCAAAATGCCGCTCTCTGTACTGTTACTGGCTGTCTCCTGATGTCACCCCAGGACCATCTACATCAGGAAACCAGGATGATGCCTTTAAGGGACCAAAACCAGCTTCTTGCCAAGCAATACCTGGTGGGTTGCTACCAAAGTGATCACCCAAACTCCAACCTCATGGACAAGACGCCGCCGCCCAGACATGTCAGGCGCGACAGCACAATATGCTTATTGAAAGGGGAGGTCCGTCGACACTGCTCTACATTCTATCACTAGCTTTATTGAGAGCGCATTGAACATCAAAGAGTATGTCATGATTGTTTTTCTGCATATAGGAGGCGCATTCAATAATGTTAAACCGGAGGCAATCGTGGAAGCTCCTTGAGTGGTGTGGTAGTGGTAGATCCACCCCCAGATCTACCGCTCACCACTCTTATTAATCTACTACTGACCAATAGAATCGTCTCTTCTAAACTCATCATCATCATAGTGGCGCGACAGCCCGACGTCGGGCCTTGGCCGCCTGACTCTTCTAAACTGGGTGCGTGTACTGTTCGTAGGAAGGTTTCCAGGGGGTGCTCTCACCTCTCTTATGGATCATCGTTATCAATAGCTTGCTTATGGACCTACGAGGATGGGTCTCTGTTTATGCAGATGATGTGAGCGTGACAGCGTCTGGTAAGTTCCCTGGCACTCTTAGTGAACTCCTGCAGAGTGCCCTTTCAGTGGTCACCAGATGCACTAATATGTGCGCTGTTGGCGTGAATCCGACCAAGACAGAGCTCGTTCTGTTCACAAGGAAACTATGGATCCCTCCAGTGGAACCTCCATCGAATGGAGGCGCAGTACTAACTTTCTCCGATAAGACTAAGTTTCTGGGAATAATTTTTGATAAGAAGCTGAGCTGGAGGCTTAACATCCAGGAACGCGTTAATAAAGCGACTGTCGCACTATACTGCTAAAGGCAGTGGGGAAGAGATGGGGCTTACAGCCTAAAATGATGCACTGGCTGTACGTTGCTATGATAAGACCGATACTGCTGTACGGAGTGATCGTTTGGTGGAAAGCCCTTAGTATCGGGACAAATCAAACTCTGTTGAGGAAGGTTCAGAGAGCGGCTGCTGTGGCTATCAGCGGTGCCCTACGGACAACTCCTTCCGCTGCCTTGGACGTGTTACTCAACTTGCTACCTCTGGATATTCTAGGAAAGCAAATGGCTACTAACACGGCCATACGTCTGCGAGAGGTTGGCCAACGGAATGCATCAAAGACGGAGCACTCATCTGTCCTCTACAATAGGGTGACCCCAGCTTCGACAGATTACGCGGTGGCGTCGTACACCTTTGGTAAAAACTTGAAAGTCAAGATCCTTTCACGCAGTCTTTGGATGAATGAAGGGCTTGTACTGACAGACATGGTTTGTTTCTACACGGAAGGCTCCAAAAATGATAGTGGCGTTGGCATAGGTGTGTACTCTACCGGGCCGAACGTTTGTTTATCAGGACGTCTCCCCGATCACTGCAATGTTTTGCAGGCGGAGGTTTCCGCAATTATGGAAGCCGTGGCGTGGCTGGGTCGCAACATTGTGTCCACTACGGACGTCACCATCCTTACGGATAGCTAAGCCGCGGTTAGGTGACAACCACCTCTAAAACAATTGCCGAATGCTGTTCGGCTCTTATGATGATGGGGGATTACTTCAACATCACACTGTGCAGGATCCCGGGTCACAGCGGCTTCGTTGGTAACTGTAGGGTGGACGAACTCGCGCGTAGTGGGTCCGCCGGGGAGTTCTACGACTTTTATAGGCATTTAAGTACATCGATTTCCTCCTACAAGCACGCGTTGTCTTCGGCAGCACTCCTGAAAGCAAACTTAGGTGGGAATATGGCAGGGTATGTCAAACAGCCAGAAGCCTGTGGCCTAAGGTGGCGTCTGCTAAATCTAAGAGACTGTTGACGCTGAACAAAAGCCAGTTAAGCATTACTGTGAGGGTTGTCACTGGACACTGCCTGTTGGGGGAACATGCTAGGAGGCTTGGAGCTCTTCACTATAACTACTGTAGAAGCTGCGGTGATGTGGAGGAGGAGGAAAACGTTTTCCGCCTGCTCTGTACCTGTCCGGCACTCTCATGGAGAAGGAGGTCAATCTTGGGATCTAGCTTCTTTATGCTCCTGGAGGACTTGGCTGGGGTAGGCATTCACCTGCTGAGCCGATTCATAGTCAGCTCTGGCTGGCTCAACTGATTTGCGGAAGTCTAGTGTTACGAATCAATGGCATCGCAACGGACCTAGTTATAGTATAAGTGTGCCGTGGTATTCATGGCAGCCCCAGTAACCTAACCTACTCAAAAGCGTATGCTAAAAGCTAAACTCACCGTACTCAACTTTGAATTTTCGAACTGAGTAAATGCCCACTAATCAAACGTCAAATCTCATACAGAAAAAAACAACATCCGGTGTCTGTCTGGAATGCGTTCCAATCCCACACACCAACCACTCGGCCAACTTCATCTGAAATTTTCGTCGCGCTTTATGTTTAGAATTCATTTTCGTCTTTCCATACGGAAAACAGCTGAGAAATTCCAGTCATTAAAATATCAAAGTATCGATTTGAGCATCCTATTGACCAGAGTATTGGGAGTACAAATTAATTCGATCCGTTTTTTGTGGTCAAAAATACATTTATTTCAAAATAAAAAGAATCAAAAGATTAATCATAGTATCGTCCATCGCTAGCTACTACTTTTTCCCACCTCTCTCGAAAAAATGTCTCGTCTTTTGAGGTAATCCAAGTTAGGAGCCAATTTTCGATTTCTGCGAAAGAAGTGAACCGATGACCTGCCAGATTGCGTTGCATCTGTCGGAACAACCAGAAATCAGAAGGAGCAATGTCCGGAGAATACGGCGGGTGCGGCAAAATATCCCACTTGAGCAATCCAATCCAAGTTAGGAGCCAATTTTCGATTTCTGCGAAAGAAGTGAACCGATGACCTGCCAGATTGCGTTGCATCTGTCGGAACAACCAGAAATCAGAAGGAGCAATGTCCGGAGAATACGGCGGGTGCGGCAAAATATCCCACTTGAGCATTTCCAGATATTTTTTCACGACTTTTGCGTCATGAGGCCGAGCGTTGTCATGCAGAAAAATAACTTTGTCATGTCTTTGCTCGTATTCCGGTCGTTTTTCTCGTAATGTACGGCTCAAACGAATCAATTGCAGTCTATACCGATCGCCCGTTATAGTATCGCCAGGTTGTAGCAGCTCATAGTCACACCTTTTTGGTCCCACCAGATACACAACCTGACCTTCGAACCATGAAGATTCGGCTTTGGTGTTGATGTTGAGGTCGATGGCAACGATCGACCGGGCATAGCGTAGTATTTTTTCTTCTTGGGGTTGTCATAGAATATCCATTTTTCATCCCCAGTAACAATTCTATGCAAAAAAAAAAACCCTTTCTTTGTTGCCTTTGAATCAGCTGCTCGCAAGTGAAAAATCGCCTTTCAATGGTCGCGGTCCTGAAAGCTTGACCGGTTAAGAAAATTACAGTGAGCAACAGAGATAGCAAACCATTGTGTATCCGTAAGTGGAACGCATTTAACTGATACATTCACTCATTTGACGCACACGAGAGAGCAGAATGACAACCAACCAACCCAGTCGGACAAGAATCGATACTTGATCGGTCCTGGATCGATGACTGTCTACTAAGGAATCGATGACTTTATCGGAGACACGTCGGAGACATTTGTATGGGCATGGCCGCTTTTGCGATACCGAAAATGAGGACAGGAATCGATCCGAAATCGATGACGGTAGTCGATAGAGAATCGATGACGGTAGTCGATAGAGAATCGATGACTGGAGTCAACGTAGAATCGATACTGGGGTCGAATTGGGATCGATGACTGTAGTCAACGTGGAATCGAATCCGGATCGATGACTGGAATCGATTCCGGACCGATGACTGTAGCCAACGAGGAATCGACACTGAGATCGAATTCGGATCGATGACTGTATAAATGGGTTGAATCTATTTAAGCCTGATATACAATTCGTCCAGAAACTAAAAGTGTCGTGATTGATTTCACGGCACTTTTAATTTAACGGCGGATTGTACTCAAGGCTTACAGAAAAAAGAACAACATATTCCTTTATTCCATATTTCATATATGACAACATACGCGGCCAAATGCCAGATACTTTCAAATGAATTCAAATTTCAGGCTAACTCGATACATAATTGAAAACATTTGAATTTGTCCAGCTTCGGAGACAAACCGATGAATGGAACCGGTAAGGAATCGAAGACTTTGCGATTCCACTGGGATCGGAGACAAATGTCCGACTGGGCATTTTCGTTAGGCCTGTTTCTTAGTAATTGCACTAGAGCGAAAGAGACAGAGAGGCCGGTTGATGATTTCTAAACAAATACATTTGTATTTGTTTAGAAATCATAGGCTGGGGAAACAAACCAAAATTTTTTTCCGGTATTTATCCCATCTAAAGATCCTCTCAGACAAGCGACACTCTCTCTTCCACTCACGGACATACAATACTTCACATCTCTGTTTCTCATTGTTAAATCGCCAGATCCTGTAAATTTTCCAGAACGCAGCCAATGTCTCTCGGTTTCAGTTCATAAGGCACCCAATTGTCTTACTTTTGAATCATTCCCATGGATTTTAATCGTACAGAAACTGCTTGTTGAGTCACTCCCAATGATTCTGCGAGCTCCTCTTGCGTTTGACTCGGTTCTTCATCGAGTAATGCCTCCAAGTCTTTGTCTTCGAATTTTTTTGGCTGTCCAAAGCGAGGCTTGTCTTCAACACTGAAATCTCCATTCTTGAAACGTCGAAACCATTCCCGACATGATTTATCAATTGGAGCATTGTCAGCATAAACTTCCACAAGCATTCGATGCGCGTCAGCTGCACTTTTCTTCCAATTAAAACAAAAAACTAAAACCTCCCACAAATGCTGCTTAGTTAACACAAAATTGGACATATTTAACACAGTGAAAAACAAGGTTCTTTTTTATGAAACTCGAAGCGATATGAACTGAATATTGACAGATGTCTAACCTCTCTGAAACTACCGACATCAGCTGTTACTATTAAATATTCGTAACAGCCAGAGCCACCTTCTGAAAACGGACCGAACTAATTTTTACTCCCAATAAATACTCAGTAACGTTGTTTTTATTCATACCAAATTTCATGTTTGAATACTAAATATTCAGAACTGGCATTTCGTTAAAGTTTTGTCATACAAATGTGAGTATTTACTCAAAAATAGTTAAATTTGAGCTAAATGAGTAAATACTTTGAGTAATTGCTTTTTTTTTTACTGATAACGGCTGCCGAAAAAGGGCCCTGAGAGCAATTGCATCCACTATGTTGGTCAATGTGTGTAATTATAAAACAAAAAAAAACATCTAGAACGATGAAATACCTGTGGAAAATGTGGCTCTTCTTGAATGGCGCCAAGAGGTCCTGTAGGATCCGGTGGAGTCAATTCGACACTTTCACCAGTGAACTCTGAATCAAAGTATCTTGTGTCGGTATCTGTTGTGACTTGTGGCTTAAATGGAGGTGGTATCTATAAAAAGAAAAGAAACACAAAATGCACATTTTAAGCATCTCCGTCCTATGCAAAAAAAATCACCGCAACTCACCTTCTTCTGTTCCAAATCTTGCCAATTGATACTCGTGAAGAACGGATGTCGTTGAATATCTTTGAAATCATCCACACCGCCACCAAGTCTCCTAAGTGGATTTTTATGCAATAGACCGCTCAAAAGGCTTCTGGCTTCGACCGAAATATTACGTGGAAAACGCACATCTTCCATTAAAATTAGTGTGAAAAGCACATCGTGGTCGGTGTTGTAGAAAGGAAGACGTCCGCACATCTGTGTTTTTGAAAAATAATAGAAACGCACAGGGTGAATACAACACACAGCACAATCGTCTTAAACCCGTGACATACCATTTCGTACATAACAACGCCTGTACCCCACCAATCTACAGCTTGACCATAGTCGTTATCTTCGAGTACTTCGGGTGCTAAATATTCGGGTGTGCCACAAAATGTTTTTGTTGTTGTGCCATATGTGATATCCTCTTTACACAGGCCGAAATCGGCAATTTTTATGTGGCCGTCCTTATCGAGTAGTAGATTCTCTAATTTTAAATCGCGATAGATAATTCCTTGTGAATGTAAATAGCCGAGAGCTGAAACAATTTCGGCTCCGTAGAAACGTGTACGATCTTCGGAGAATAATCGTTCCTTGCTTAAATGAAAGAATAACTCGCCACCGTTGACATATTGCATGACAAAACACAGGCGATCGGCAGTTTGAAATGAATATTTTAATGACTGTGGAATGTAAACGGAAAGCATTCGATAATTGGCTAAACATCAAACAAAACGGACGGAAAAGGACAATCCTTACAATTAAAAACGGATGATTTGTGTTGCGTAGGACTCGATTTTCTGTTAGTGTGTGAGCGACTTCATCTTTTTGAATGATGACTTCCTTTTTCAATATTTTAATGGCAAACAATTTTGCTGTAGCTTTCTCTCTGCACAGGATCACTTTACCGAATGTACCTTTACCCAGAACTTTTAAGAATTCGAAATTTTCTAATGTCTGAAAGGTAAGAGAGCGATTTATATGTGTATGCGATGTGTTTGGGCGCGGGTGTTACTTACGATTTTCCTTCTTCTGTCACGCTTTGTTGATGTGCCCTGAATTGCTAGTTTCTCAGCGAGTTCATCTTCTGCAATAGACGCCATATCCACATCTGTCATATCGTCGTCCTTTAATGGTGACATTGCTGTTTCGCCCATCTCACTAAGTCGATCCGATACATCCCTGAAAAAAAGGATGTAAATATTAGCGATTGTTCAACTGAAAATAGATATTATTATATTCTGGGGGATAGCCGAAGCAGACCACTAACGTTTGGGTCCCTTTTCGCCCCCTCCCGGTCATCAGTGGCTTCCAGATGTCGACTGATAGTTGTCGACCTCTTTCTTCATCACTGAGTCCCGTGTTATTGCTAGCATTTGTTTAAGGCTGAGTTCACTCATGGCTTCCACACTTATCGTGTGCTTGCCTGTGATCCTCAACCTCGTGCTAGCCAGTGCTGGACATTCGCACACAATGTGTGCTGCCAGCGCGGCCTCCTCCAGGCATAGCCTGCAAATGTCATCTTCCCCGATTAAAATTACCATGCCCTGTGACCAAGGCAGTTATCCAGCTTAGGGTACTCCTTTTATAACTGAGTACCTTTCTCGCTTCCCTGCCTAAAGGGCTGGTCATTGCATTCCGAGCTTGTTTGCAAGTGACTAGCTCCTGCCATCTTTGTTGATGCATGGAGTCCATCCACTCCCCAACCTTCGCTCCAATCATGCCGTTCCCCAGAGCAACTCTGGGTTCTGGGCCAATGAAAGTTGCCGCAGATCCCTGTTTTGCTAGGGCATCCGCCGCCTCATTTCCTGTTGTACCTATGTGTCCTTTTACCCACATCAGCGAAACCTCATTTTCTGAGACACACGTGTTGAGCTTCCGGACACACTCTAGTACCAGTTTAGAGTTTATGTTCGTCTGCTGCATGCGTCTGATCACCGATTGGTTGTCCAGTGCACAACGGATTTTCTCCCCCCGCACCTGACCTTCAAGCAGGTGGTCCAACGCATGCAACAAGCCAAACATCTCTGCCTGGTATACGGACACATACTCTCCTAGACTAAGCGCACATGCTAGATTTAGCTCTTCAGAGTAAACCCCCGCCCCCGCTTTACCGTCCATTAAAGAGCCATCAGTAAAAATGCTGATGTCATTATACATACACTCATTGTGTATGTTTCCATCTGCAATGTGAGTCTTGTGTAGTCTTTCAACTACCCTACGTCTACTCATGCCTTCTACCGGCATTAGAGTCTCCCTGAGCTCATCATGAATAATGTCTAGGATGCTCTTATGACCGCTGCTAGTTCCAAAGCGATGCCACATGGCATCCCTTTCCATGCGTATTGCCGAAAGCGCCGCCGTTTTCTTTATAAATAAGTCCAACGGCGGCAGTCCCAGCAATGCCTCCATTGCTCGCGTTGGTGTGGTGCGCATTGCACCACATATGCTTACGCAAGCTATCCTTTGTACCCCATCCAGCTTCTGCTTTGTGATATTCTGCATGGCTTTAGGCCACCATACCACTGATGCGTAGGCTAGAATGGGTCTTACCATCATTGTGTAAATCCAGTGTGTCGCTTTAGGTGAAATTCCCACACACTCTCTTACATTGATGCAAAATCCTTTTCGCTTTTTGGATCTTTTCATCAACGTGAACATTCCAAGTTAGTTTCGCATCTAAGGTAACTCCTAGATGCTTCACTTCCTTGGACACCTTAATTTCCGAACCAAAGAGCCGTAAGGGAGTTATCTCTATGTCTTTCCTCTTACGAGTAAAAATCATAGTGTTTGACCGTAAGTGCCAAGTCAACGGCGTATCCTACAGTGTGTACGCCCATCGAGTCCAGCTTCCAGAGAAGACTGTCCACGGTGATGTTCCACAGTAGAGGCGAAAGAACACCTCCTTGTGGGCATCCTCGGACTACCTTACCCCGTATTCTGTCACATCCACTGCTAAGATTTACCGCCCTCTGCTTAAGCATAGAGTCGATCCACTACCCCCCGCTCAGTCAGGGCGTTCCTTAGTCTGGTAAAGGAGATTTTATCAAAAGCACCCTCAATATCCATAAAAGTAGACATAGCGATCCCGCCATTGTTAATCTCTCTCTCTGCAACTCTAACAAGTTCATGTAGAGCGGTTTCCGTAGATCTGCCTGCTCTATAAGCATGTTGGCACCTACTCAGAGGACAATACATTAGCGTGGTGTTCTCCAGGTAGTCCACCAACACCTTTTCCATTGTTTTCAACAGGAATGATGTAAGGCTAACAGGCCTGAAGGACTTTGCCTCTGTATAGTCTTTCTTTCCCGGTTTAGGCAGGAAGACCACCTTAGCCTCCCTCCATGCCTTCGGGATATAGCCTGCTGAAAGACAGGCGACGAATATATTCCGGATCCTATCTAGTAGAGCGCCCATGCCCCACTGTAATAGTGCCGGGAATATTTCGTCCATTCCAGCCGTTTTAAATGGTGCAAAAGAGTTTAAAGCACTTTTGACTCCATTTGGAGTTATTATTCTCTCAGCTTCTTGTTGACTTACCCCACCAGTTCCCTTGTTAGTTTGGGCCCATGGTTGGTTTGACTTGAAACTTCCAGGAAAATGTACCTCCATCAGCGCCTGCAACGTTTCTTCCACTGTTTCTGTCATGGAACCATCAACTTTGCGTATCAGCCCCATTTTCGAAGCAGTGTCTTTCGATATCATCTTCTGTAATCTGCATACTTCCGACGTATCCTTCATGCTAGAGCAAAATTCCCTCCACGTATTTCGTTTCCGAAGACGTAAGGTTCTTTTCAGCTCCCTCTTTTTATCCTTGTATAGTTCCCAAGAGTGAGAGTCTCTCTCTCCCTCATGTAACGGTTAAAGGCTTTCCTTGTCTCTTTTTTCATAGACTCCAGTTCCCTATTCCACCATGATGTTGGGTCCTTTTCGTCAACTACTGTGGAGGGACAAACGTGTTCGAAAGAGCGATTAATAGCGGAGTTCAGTTGTTCCACTGTTCGCTCTATCTCGACCGTATTCCCTCTTGAATATCCTCGACTTGTTCCAATAAATATGTCTCGTACTTAACACGATCAGTATTTTATGGCACTCTTATACGTTTGCGTTCGCTACTCCGTTTTCTGCCATCATACAGAATCTCAAACTGGATAGCCCTGTGATCAGACATGGTTAGCCTGTCCACCACTCTCCAATTCAGAACTCTGTCAAGCATATTAACAGAGCTTAGGGTAATGTCGATCACCTCAGCCCTTCCTGCATCCACGAAGGTGGGAGCGACCCCCTTGTTTGCTACCAGCAGATTGTACCTTTCCACAAATTCTAGCAGCTGCTGTCCTCTGGGATTGTCATCTGTGCTGCCCCACACAGTGTTGTGCGCATTGGCATCACAGCCTATGATCAGGGCCATATCTCTTTCTTTACAATATCTTACCAGATTTTCTACTTCCTCTGATGGAGGTGGTTCTGGTGCATCATAAGGGAGATATGCTGATGCAATTAGGAATGATCCTGCACCACTGCCGATCATTACTACCGTAAGGTCAGGCGAGCAGAGATGCATCATTTGTACTGCACGTATTCCATGACGCACCAAGATGCATGTCCTTATTTTACCGCCCCCCTGTGCATGGTACAGATTTGCGGTTTGTTGTGACAAACCCCAAATTTTGTTTTGTAAAATCCAGGGTTCCTGTATCAAAGCTATGTCCAGTTTCTCTTCATCAAAGCATCTCGTCATCATCGCTGATGCCGCTTTACTGTGATGAATATTCAGCTGGCACACAGTTAGTGTTTCTTTGTGCGGATAGATAGATATAAAACTAAGATAAAAACAATAAGCCAGGATACTGTACAGCGGGCTAATGCCCGTACCACATTACGCGGGACTCGCCGAGCCAAGAACCAAGTGGATAACACATTATGCATACCCAAGCACCGCGCGTGTCGGGGGCGACCGGTAGCGCAGTGTGTTGATGCATCAGTTTCATGTTTGACTACCGGCGTTTCGGGTTAGAATCCCGTCCACGACGACATTTGTGGCCATGGATGTGCATGCTGGGAACTGCATTCTCCGAAACCAATTTATGCCGTCGAAACGTCAACTGGGCCACATGGAACAGTTGATGCGTTATGCCCCACAAGGAATTAGGGCAATTGAGAGAGAAGCACCGCGCGTCTCTCCCGTCCAGCGTTTTATCGGGTGAACAAAATGCTCCACGAGTGCTTGCTCGGCATTCGTTGCATTGGATGAAATTCGTTCACTCGTAGGTGCTTGAATGTGCACAACCTGTTATCCACCTGGCTTGTAACTCGGCGAGTCCCGCATAATGTGATACGGGCATAAGATGTTGTGGGCTCAGTGCTCGTGTCCTACCGACGAATTTCCGTGCGCCTTTATACATTTGGAAGATCTCCTTGCGCAAAGCAAAATGTGAACAGCGATGGAAACAATAATTTATTATTATGCTGACACAGAGGCTCTGAATCATTCAAAAGGATACGTTCAAAGATTTCGCTGTTTACGGCTCTATGAAGGAACGCCCCAAGAATTATCGCCACAAGACGAAAATCATCTATCGCTGCAAATATTTTGTATGACTTTTGGCCTATAGTTCGGAAAATTTTAGGCAAATGTTTGTGTTGTTTTGGACGAAAGTTCCACATGAACTGTCACCTAAAAAATGGGGTGATTTTCGTTTTGGGGATAGTTCTTCGGCCGTTAATTCATGGAGCGGTTGTGAAATATAATAACAACCCACGGTGCTGCATTCTCTCCTAGTAAGTAGTTATGGTTGCCAATTTACGAACCTACTCCGTACACCGAACTAGGTCCAACTACTCCGCAATCAAAAAATGATCAGTATCGGAGCATGAAAACGAACCTAGATCATATGGTTCCTTTAAGTTCAGATCACGCACCACCACACCACCACCACACGAGTTACAGGCGCTAGTGCAGTAGTCGACGATGAAGAGATCGAAGCGACGCAATCGTACACCACACTCTTTGGAGTAGCAAAGACGTCAACGCAAGGGGTGAATCATTATTAATCTTTATTATTAGTACTAACCTAAAAATTACAAATCGCAGTAACGATCCTACATATAAAGGTTGCAACAGCGAAAATGTTCTAGATCTGACATCAGTACCTTTGATATCCTCGACTGGAGGGTCCTGGAAACACCCCCCTTCTCTGATCATAACTATATTAGCTTCAACGTTGAATATCAAACAGATAAAATGGTCAAATTATACAGAAATCCGAGGAGTTATATGCGAGAATCATACGCGACAAACTCACCAATAGACGTCCAGAATATGCACGAAATGTTAAAGACATCGAACGTATAAAAAAGTTCCGCACGGACACACTTACGAGTATCAATGCATTCAAGGCATCCTGTCCGTGCAGCAAACCTCCTAAAAAGGCCCAACTAAAATGGTGGAATAAAGACATTGGGATGTCTCGCCGCAAGGTGCGGGCGCTTCTCAGTGTTCAAAAACGCACAGGGAAAAAGGAAGATTGGAGTGAATACAGAAACCCACACAAATCCTTTAAAAAACAGCTGAGAACGGCGAAACGAAACAGCTGGCGAGACTTCTGCAGTCAGATTGAATGCACATCAGAGGCATCGCGGCGAAGGAAAGTAATCTCCAAAAATTCAACGCCGCCCTCTACACCCAACAAGGGAAATGGTTGGACAGGAGGAAGTGCGGAAACACTGGAATTACTCCTTGCAACGCATTTCCTGGACTGTGAAAAACCACCTACCCCACAGCAGACAACAGCGGTGATGACTAACTCACGCCCGTTCCTGCCGCAGCCGGTTCTGCGTACCGGAACGACCCGTTTTTCAACGGCCAAGAGCTGCCAAACCCCCTCGATGCAAGAAGAACTACAGTATTCGAAACATCGCTACCACAACAACAACAACTAACTCACGCCGCTGCAATATTCCAGGGCTCTTCACGGTCAGGAAGGTAAAATGGGCCATTAATTCATTCGACCCACACAAATCAGCCAGACCCGATGAGATCATACCTGCAATGCTCCAAACAGCTATCGACTCTATAGCAATCTGGATTGTGGCCATCTACAAAGGCTGCATCAGAATGGGCTATGTACCACACGCCTGCCGAGAGGCAAGTGTTGTGTTCATACCCAAAGCTGGCAAAAGCAGTCATGATAACGCAAAAGACTACAGACCTATCCGTCTCACATCCTTCATGCTGAAAACCATGGAGTAAATACTTGATGGGCACATTAGAGAGCCGCTCGAACCTGGCTTCCTCTCTAACGCGCAGCACGCGTACTTAAAAGGGAAATTGGTGGAAAAAGCTCTGCACAAAGAGGTTTCCACCATTGAGAATTCTCTTCAATACAAGGAATACACGCTCGCCACGTTCTTAGACATAGCCGGGGTGTTCAACAATGTCACAACCCAAGCGATCTTGGACTCTCTCCATAGGGCAGGAGTCAACGAATCCATAAGGATCTGGATCAAATCACTGCTTTTCAACAGACTTATATCGGCTGCATGGGGCAACGTGAGAGCTACTAAAACAGCCAGAAGGGGTACGCCACAAGGAGGTGTGCTATCACCACTTCTATGGATACTAGTAGTTAACACTTTATTAATTTATTTTGAAGCGGTAGGCATACGTGTGGTGGCCTACGCAGATGATGTAGTAATTCTTGTATCCGGAAAGGACACTGGTGTTCTATCGGACCTCACAACAATGGCTCTTAGGAAGCTGCTAAAATGGGCAGGCGAGGTGGGTCTAAATGTGAACCCGCAAAAGACTGAAATGGCTCTCTTCACACGGAGAACCAAAATTCAGGGCTTCAACCTCCCAAGGCTGGGTGTCACCGAGTTAACTTTGACAATTCATGCAAAGTACTTAGGGTTGATTCTAGACAGCAAGCTTACTTGGAAGCTCAATATCGAAAAGCGCACCAAGAAAGCAACTATCGCTCTATACACCTGCAAAAGCTTGCTTGCTAAGGTATGGGGGCTGAAACTTATGCATTAGGTTAGGTTAGGTTAAAGGGCTGCCATGATTATCCACAGCACACATAGATCACATCTGGGTCCGTTGTGTTTCCACACGGGATACAGAAATCCCTGACCATCCTATACCTCGAACCAACCTGAGCACACAATAAAACGTTGTAACTGACCAACGTCAATGTTTACCAAGTCCGCCAACTCGTTAAAATAGTAAGAGCCAAGAATTAACCTCCTCAGACTCGCCAAGCCTGAGCATCCACAAAGAAAATGGAAGGTACTCTCCTCTTCCTCCTCATCACCGCAACTTCTACAAATATCGTTATACGACAGCCTAAGCCTACTGGCGTGCTCTCCGATTGGACAATGCCCAGTGATGACTCCAATGACAGCACCGATATATTGTCTCCTCAACGACAGCAACTTAGCAGAGCGACCCACGTTCAACATGGGCCACATCTGTTTAGTTAAATTACATGTGCCGCTGCTCAGCCATCTCGAGTTAGTCCTGCTGACCGCAGCCTGCATAATGGCGAATTTGCATGAGTCGAAAGGCATTTCAACCGTGCAGCGAGTACTTTCAGCTTCAGGCGTTGTACCCCGACGAGCCAGTTCGTCAGCTCTAGAATTGCCAACGAATCCATTGTGACCTGGAATCCAGCACACAGCAATATCGAAGAAGCTACACAACTCCGTTAGCGATATACGGCACTCCAACACAATCCTCGAGGTAGTAAGTACGGACTCTAGCGATCTAATCGCAGCTTGGCTGTCTGTTAGAATCACAATGTTCTTCACAGATAGAACATGGCGCCCCAGCCAGGCCAAAGCTTCCCAAATTCCTACCAATTCCGCCTGAAGAACACTACAGTATTCCGGCAGTCGTACCGATAGGTTTAAATTCAGTGTGTCGGAGTGAACGCCCGCGCCAACTCCACGATCGGTCTTAGAGCCATCGGTGTAGATGTATATCGTGTCTGATCTTGTAAGCCAGTCTTCAGCCCATTGAGCTCGTGTTGCAATAAGGCATTTGAAGTTCTTGTCAAACAACGGCTTTGCCAAAGCATAGTCCGTAGATGCCGGGATATCACGATTTCTTAAAAGTATCGAGTGCCCACTATTTAAAGTCAACCATTGACCTGTCTCACGAATCCGTATGGCCGTACAAGCCGCCATCTGTTCACCTAGAATATCCAAGGGGAGCAAGTTGAGCATCATGTTCATAGCATCAGAAGGAGTCGTTCTAAGAGCCCCACTGATCGCCACACTAGCTGTCCTTTGCACCTTCCCCACTAAATTACGGTTAATCGTTGTACTAAGTGCATTCCACCAGACAACTATACCGTGCAAGAGGATGGGTCGTATAACCGCCACATAGAGCCAGTGTAGCACTTTCGGTTGCAGGCCCCACTTTTTACCGATAGCCCTCCTACAGGCGTAAAGTGCAATATTAGCCCTATTTACGCGTTCCTGAATATTTGGCCTCCATTTTAACTTCCTATCTAAAATCAGACAAAGGAAATTTGCCTTGTCAGTGAACGTCAATCTCGCCCCCTCCAGGACAGGAGGCTCAACAGGTGGAATTGTGTGTTTCCTTGTAAATAAGACAAGCTCCGTCTTGCTGGGATTTACCCGAAGTCCGCACTCCGCAGCCCAGTCCACTAATAGGGAGAGGGCATTTTGCAGTACTTCACTTAAAGTGGTAGGAAACTTACCCGAGATAGCGATGGCAACGTCATCCGCGTAAGCAATCACTTTGCAACCAAGCGCCTCCAATTTGAGTAGAAGACCATTGATAGCGGTGTTCCATAAGAGGGGGGAAAGGACTCCACCCTGCGGAGTACCTCTATACATACGCCTACGTTTAGTTGAAGCGCCTAATTTGGTACAAATAATCCTGGATGTTAACATCTGATTGATGCGAATCGTTTACGCCCAAACCTGATAGCGCATCGGTAATTGCCTGAGGTCTAACGTTATTAAAAGCACCTTCTATGTCCAAGAAGGCAACCATAGTATACTCCTTAAAGCTCAGAGCCTTCTCAATATAGTGCACTAAAGAGTGCAGGGCTGTATCTACAGACCTACCCCTCCAGTAGGCATGCTGTGACTTTGACAGAAGTTCAGCAGGTATACTGCTTCGCAAGTGTATATCTATCAGCCTTTCCAGCATCTTTAACAGAATTGAGGACAGACTGATGGGTCTGGATGTTCACGGCCGTTGTCAGGCCAATTTTACTGGCAATGGATAGGTCATACTCTCCGAAAAGGGCCGAACGACATTGTTCAACAGGCTCTCGATTGGAACCCGCAGGGAACCAACGCAAGTCGCCGTGTTGGACGACCTAGTAACACCTGGAGAAGATCAGTTAAGAGAGAGAGAGAGAGTGCCTCAATAGGCAAGTCGTGGAGTGAGTTGAATGCGATGGCGATGTACAGGACAAGGTGGAAAGTAGGCGTGGTTAATGACCTATGCCCCACAAGGGGTTAACAGGAACCAGAGAGAGATACACAACAAAATGTTAATCTTAATATACTCATATCGTAGATATCCACAAATATTTCTAATTACCTTATAGCTTCCATCCACTCCTGACGCAGGCGATCCGAGTCGACATGAAACGTTCGTTCGATGACTGTTGTCCATTGCAGGCCGCGTATTATAAATGTGAATGGTTTTGGTCGATCGAGTGACATAATTTGACATCCTTTTACGGTGAAGTTATTGAGACGTTCTTGCGGTGTATTGGGTTCTGGACGATTCTTGTATCCCTGCAGTGATCCATCCTCGCGTAATATAAAATATCGAGAACGCCATGTTTTTATATGTTCGCCACGCTTAAAAAGCCATCCCTCTTTCACGATGGCCGCATTGGTATTCGTATTATCAGCCGAAGTCATGTTTGAGTAGGCCGCCACGGCAAATGTTAAAAGTGTTTTGGTGTCCTATCCTGTAAAAATGATAAGAATTATATTGATAATAAATCATTGAACTGAACCAAAAATAGTCAATATTTTAACAAAATCCCAATATTCTCGAAAGATCTAAAATCTTTCTTCAATGACCCGATAGTAAGTGCCACCGTGGACTTGTTTATGGGGAGAACAATGATTATTATCATTTAGCACCTTTTCACCTTGTTTATCTCACCCCAAAAGCATCCGCGGACCATAGAGCCTATCTATTGGTTATTCAACTGTTGATGCTAATTTGTAACTACCAACTACGAGTGTAGAAAAATACTACCAATGGCAACTAGGTGCATTCGCTATAATTACTGCTTAACGTTTCCGAGTTTAACATAGCGACGGTTAATATCATATTTGCATATTTTTACTAGTAAAAAATTTATCTGATTTCGATAAGTTTTTGTTTTACAATAGAATTTTCAACATAGGGCAAAACTTTGATTTTTAGCAAATATTGCACAGTCAAATAAGCTAAATACGATTAATTTGATAAATTCGTTTGTCACCGATGATTTGTTTCGACCACACAAGTGCCCAAATGCGTCAGCAGTAACTAGCTAAAACCGGAAATATTTATGAGATAAGGGAATGTAAATGACCAACAAACACAAACCTGGAAAGAGCTGGCTTGTACGGAGTAAACAAATCTTAATTCCAGGCAGTTAGCTTAGGTTAGGTAGATGGACTGCTGTGACAAATTATAGCTCACATAGACCTCAAATTGGACCGTTGTGATGCCACTAGTACACATCCTCTCTCAACTTTTCTGATAGTTAGAACCATCCAGAGCCAACAATAAAACGCTGGAGTTTTCCAAAATCCGCGCCTTCTAGCTCCTCCCATTCAGTGAAGCATCCAAGTAACGACCTCCTTCTACCTATCAAAGTCGGACAGAAGCAGAGAGAGTGGAAGGTACTTTCCTCTTCGCTCTCATCCCCACAGCTCCTGCAAAAGTCATTGTAGGGAAGCCGAAGTCTCATGGCTTGTTCCCCAATGAGACAATGCCCAGTAAATTTTCAAATCGGTTAACGTCCAATATGGGCCACAGCGATCTAGTTGTACGGCAGGCATTGCCATCAATCCATCTTGCATTGGCTTTGTTAATCGCCTCAGATTTGACAATCGGTTTGCAAGAAGCAATAGGCGGATATCAACATATTGTCGGGGCTCCCCATTCAAACAACCCAGCCTGACAGTTACCTTCCAAGCCAGAGTGGCCAGGGACCACGCACAGGACAATGTTAAAGTATACGTAGCTCCCCAATTCAGAGAGGGATAACTGACAATTACCCACAGTCTTACATGTTATCAAAAGGCAGAGGTCATTGGACGTCTCTCTTGAGGCGACCAAACGGCGAAAAACCACGGCTTCAAGCGACCCGGCTCCTTCATATGCAGAAGCGCTGAAGGGATGGATAGAGCTGGCGGTAGTGGACAGGAGAGACGCGGACGGTAGCATCACGCTAGACAACTGGAGAAAGGTCGAGGGTAGTCTAACCCTCAGATTTCAACTTTTTTGTATCGCCATCAACAATGCAGGCGAGCTTTGGCTAGGTGAAAAGCTTGAAGTTATACCGAGGTGTGAAATACCTTCACGCCTCCCAGCTCGTGCCTGGTTACCGCCAGAATTTATTTATTTATTTAGTAAGAAATACTGAACAGGAGTTGGTTCCAAAAATACAGTATGTAATATGACAAGAAAATTGGAGTAAACAGAAAAAAAAGAATTAATATAAAAGCAGAAGAAACATGAAATAAAAGGTTAAGGAAAATTAATGTAAATTAGAAGTAATAATTAAGAAAATTCAAAAAAATACAACAAAAAAGAAGAAATTAAATGTTAGTTATGGATAGCTTATGTAAAAGTAAACGCTTAAAGGCAGCAAAAGATGTGGGTAAAGGACCAAGCTCAAGTCTGTCATAATTGTGCATTATTCTGAGTAGTGGCGAGTTCTTATAAACAGATAGTTCAGCAGTTGGAGGGTCAAAGATGGCATTAGTGCGAGTATTGTAGGACGAAAACCGGAAAGTTATGTGGCGTGAAAGAGATGAATGTAAAAATCCGCAGCATAATTTATATAGAAAGCATTCATCTAGGTAAATCCGTCTTTTCTGCAAAGACACTAAATTAAGGAAATTAAGACGTTCGGGATAGGAGAGATAGGGAAGTTTAAACCTGAACATTAAAGCTCGTGTGAATTTTCTTAGGACGGATTCCAATGCCTCGGACGAAACAATAGTAGAAGGTGACCAGACAACTGAGGCGTATTCCAAGATGCTACGAACGAGTGAGTTAAACAAGTTAACGGCGGTATTGGTAGAATGAAATTCATGGGAGCATCGCAAGACGAATCCAGCTAACTTGGAAGCCTTGTTGATAGTGAGAGAGTAATGATCGTTGAAGCGAAGTTTGCAGTCGAAAACGACTCCAAGGTCATTGAACCTGTGGACGACAACAAGTGGGATGGAGTTGATATGACAAGAAAAGTATAAGGGAGAAGTTTTTAAGGAGTATATCATAACAGCGCATTTAGGGACGTTAAGGAGCAAGTCGTTGGTAGTACACCAGGAAGCTAAAATATTAATATCGGACTGCAAGACCAAACAATTGTCGAGACTGGAAACCGCAGCAAAGAGCTTACAGTCGTCAGCATAAAGTAAGGAGAGAGAACTAAGTAGAGGAGGAAGGTCATTTATGAAAAGTATGAAGAGTAAGGGCCCTAGAATAGACCCCTGAGGAACACCAGACAATTGAGCAAATGATGAAGAGATTATATTTTGAAAAACAACACTAGAAGACCGATTAAGAAGGTAAGAGACAAGCCAGGAAATAAGCCAAGAGGGGAAATTAAGTGTGACCAGTTTGTCAAGTAAAATTCTATGGCTGACAGTATCAAACGCTTTGCTGAAGTCTGTATAGATAACATGCACATCAAGGTGCTTGTTAAAAGAATTAGCGACAAAGTCTGTAAACTCCACTAAGTTCGTGACCGTAGATTTCTTTTTACAGAATCCATGTTGGTTTGGACTAATGAGGTGACCAAAGTTATCGTAAATGTGGTCATTGACAATACGTTCAAGTAATTTAGAGCAGGAAGAAAGAAGCGAAATAGGACGGTAATTAGAGGCAAGGTTCTGGTCACCTTTCTTGGGTATGGGAACAGTAAAGGATGATTTCCAACAGGAAGGGAAAACACCCTCTTGGAGGCTTTTATTAAAAAGAATAGATAGGGGAGAAGATATGGAGCTGTGAGTCTGCTTTAAAAAAGAATTTGGGATTCCATCAGGGCCAGAGGATGAGTTATTGTTAAGAGAGGTGATGAGAGAGTCAACCGATATTAACCGATATTGAGGAAATTCAGTATCAAGTGGGTACCAGTAATCCAAATCTTCCAGCCCATGACTTGGCGCTTTTCCTGGCTAAGTTGGAGGTTGTGAAGAGGGAGGACATCTCGACCCAGAGCCCGGGCTTATGACCCTCATTCGCAAGTGCAATGCCCACCTCCCGACTGAGGATTGGAGGGTCGTCAAAGTGGAGGAACCGGTGGGCGATTTCAGATGCGCAGTCTTTGTGCTAAACACGGAATCCCTGACTCCTCTCACTAAAACGAACGGGGTCATTAAACTTGGCTGGTTCAGCATTAAACTGCGCGTATATACAGGCGATTTAAAGAAAGCTGGCTTAACAACATCTACTCCCATGGAGGAAGATGTAACTCAAGGCATGGAGGAGGACGAGACTCAAGAAACGGAGAGTCCTGCTCTTTCAGTTTCCAAAACCGTACAGGATGACACTGATGAGGAGTGTGCATCTCTCGGATTCGACCTAGCTGCTTTGGATGATACATCGCAGCTGACATTCCCGTACGATCGTTTTGATATAGGAGCCCTGGATTCTACATGATCTTGTTAGAGGTCTAAGGTCCCCTAATTTTATGGTTTTCTATGTAAAGGGCCAGGGTAAACCCCGATCTTGTATTCTCGTTAGGAAAACCCTTAAGGCCTTCCTATTATCGTCCTACAGCGACAAGGACTCAGTGATAGTCTGTCTTGAACTCAGAGAGAAGGCGTACTGGATTGTCTCGGCTTACTTGCCTTACGAGCAAGCTGGAATCTTCCCATCAAATAACCTTAGGGAAGCCATCGCAGTGTCTACCGGAACTAACACCAGTCTTATCCTTGGCTGCGACGCTAATGCCCATCATGGCGTCTGGGGTAGTACCAACACTAACGAGAGAGGCGAAGCGCTTCTCGAGTACTTTATGGGAACGAACCTACTATAGTACTTTGTAATGTCGGTAGGGAGCCCGCTTTTATTTCCAAGAATAGGCAGGAAGACATCACTCTTGCCTCGGAGGACATTCACCAGTGGCTGGAGAGTATCTGAGGAACACTCATTCTCATCAGGATCACGGATACTTACAATTTAGCCTTGCTGAACGACCTGCGCTCACTTCACGCACCTTGAATCGTAGACGAACAAACTGGCCGGAGCATCGTGAGACCCTTTTGGAATTGCTGCCGCCTGTACCAGTTCAACCCTCCAACCAACTTGAACTAGATTGCATGGTTAATTAAATAATCAAGGTAGCACTATCCTCATCGTGTCCTGTTAGCTCATATACAGGGAAAAAGAAACCACTGTGGTGGAACGGTAAGTTATCCGAGCTTAGGGCTACATACAGGAATGCTTTTAATAAGGTAAAAGCTTCTAGGCTGGACTGGCAATCCTATAAAAGGCAACTCAGCCTTTTCAAGAAAGAGTTGAGAGGCGGTAAACGTAACTCGTGGAAGAGTTTCTGTGAAGGGTGTAGCGAGGCCTCTAGGCTTCATAAAATTTTGTCGTCGTACTCATCTCTGCCAAATTTTCTGCAGAGACAGAATGGCTCATGGACATTGTCAAGTAAAGAATCCATTAAACTTTTGCTTGACACTGGCTGTCAGCACGGCGGCTAGCTCTGCTGGAGCGTTACATACTTCCCATTCGACTGCATGTGATGTTGCGTCCATTCTGTCGAAAGAGAAGATTCTGTGGGCGATCGGCAGTTTCGAACCGTTTAAAACCGCTGGACCCGACGGCATTATTCCTGCGGACTTACAGAACTCATTATCATCATCATTTCTTCCACCTTGCTGAAATTATTGGAGCGGCTGATCGATGTCCATCTTCGGAACACCATCTCGTCTCAGTTTCTATCTTTATCGCAACATGCCGACTGGAAAAGAAGATAAGTGGACACTGTTCCTCACTCTCTAGTTAGTTGCATTGAGAAATCCGTTAAATACAAGGAATACACCATGGTTGTGCTTTTAGACATCGAGGGAGCGTTCAATAATGTTAAACCTAGTGCAATCATCGAAGCGCTCTTGAAACTGCATGTTGATCGCTCTGCAAACTCATTAGTTGGCTGTTAACATCTAGGATTATACGTACCACTATGGGTACATCATCCGTCAGTAGATGAGATGGCATACTGTCCCCTCTTCTTTGGAACCTGGCGGTCAATGGACTGCTTTTGAGATTGGAAGAGCTTGGATTCAGTGTGACGGCTTACGCGAACGAGGTTGCCATTGCTGTTTCCGGATGATTCCCGGGAGTCCTTAGTGAGTTGATGCAGAATGCTCTATGCATTCATTCTCACCAAATGGGCACTGTGGCCTTGGTGTCAACCCTGACAGGACCGAACTTATGCTCTTTACCAGAAGACACGAGCTGCCTCCGGTTGAGTCTCCATCATCGGATGGTAAGGAACTGGCCTTCAGTGATAGAGCTAAGTTCCTGAGTCTTGTCTTTGACAGGAAGTTGACGTGGAAGCCCAACATTCTTGAGCGGGTGATTAAAGCCACTACTGCGCTCTATTTGAGTAGGACGGCGATTGGCGAGAACTGGGGTCTGCAGCCGAAAGTAGTGTACTGGCTATACCTAGTCTAGCCATAAATATTGTTACAAGGTTTGGCAACCCTGCAGAAAGGAACCGTTATATTGCATTTCTTAAAAATTGAGCTAATCGCTATAGTATGCTTGTGCTTGATGCATTTGTCATCATTTGAGTTTAATTTTTAGTGTAGTGAACATGGATTGGGGTGACAAAGAAAATAGAATTGCTGTGATTGCACTTCATAAAGTAGGAATGCAACCAAGTGATATTTTTAAGACTCTGCATACCCTTGGTATAAGCCGAATGTTGGTATATCGGTCTATTGAAAGATTTAATGATACGTCTGGAGTAAGTGACCGTGAAAGAAGTGGCCGTCCGCGAACTACTCGAACACCTCAAGCGGTTAAAGTCGTGCGCGAGAGAATTCGCCGTAATCCTCTTCGGAAACAAAAAATTTTATCGCGTGAGATGAAAATACCCCAAAGAACAATTTCACGTATCATCAAAAGTGACTTGGGGTTGGGTGCTTATCGTAGATCTACCGGGCATTTACTAACAGATTCGTTAAAAAAAATAGAGTGGAAAAATCAAAACGATTACTTTGCCGGTACGCAAACCAAGAACACCGTAAAATTTTGTTTACGGACGAAAATTTTTTTACTGTCGAAGAAACATTTAATAAACAAAACGATAGGGTTTATGCTCGCAGTGCCAGAGAAGCTTCTCAAGTTGCCCAAAAGGTCCAAAGAGGTCATCATCCAGCCTCAGTAATGGTTTGGTGGGGTGTTAGCTACAACGGGGTGACAAAGTTGCATTTTTGTGAGAAGGGCGTCAAAACGTCTGCCAAAATTTATCAAGAAAGTGTCCTTGAAAGTGTAGTGAAACCTCTCAACACGTCATTATTCAAAAATCAGCCTTGGAGTTTCCAGCAAGATTCTGCACCAGGTCATAAGGCGAAGTCAACCCAAAAATGGCTTGAAGCAAATGTTCCAGATTTTATTAAAGCTGAAGATTGGCTTTCCTCTAGCCCAGACCTGAATCCGCTGGATTACGAATTATGGTCTGTCTTAGAGCAAATGACGTGCTCTTAAAGACATTCTAATATCGAATCCTTAAAGAAGTCTCTTACACATGCAGTCGCCAACTTTCCGATTGAAGTCGTGCGTGCTTCCATAGATAAGTGGCCAGCTCGATTAAAGGCTTGTGTAAAGGCAAAAGGCAATCACTTCGAATAACTTGTTGCAATTTCCGTTGTTGACAATGCATTTAATAAATAAACAAGGATTTCTTAACATATAACACCTCTTTTATTGAACAGTGCTTCAAAAAGTTTGTAACAGTATTTATGGCTAGACTAGGTATACAGCGATTGTGCGGCCAATTCTACTGCACGGCATTTGTGTGTGGTGGGCGGCACTAAGAGTGGCGTCCTATTGTCACCTGTTAAGTAAAGTGCAAAGGCTAGCAGCGATTGCCACGACGGGGGCCTTTAGAACAACTCCGTCAGCCAGCTTGGGCACGGCTATTCTGGGCAACCTGGATCTCCCTCTGGAGACTGATTAAACGTCTCCAAAACACGTTTTTGGTAGGAATTACACCAGCCTGATTCCGTTGAGAAGCATATGGGCTGACAATGTACCCTTTACCTACAACACATTGGTTATCTACACGGATGGCTCTAGGACCGATGACGGAGTTCGGATTGGTATTTACTCGAAGGGACTGGGAATCAACTTATCCTACCGTTTTCCCGACTTTTGTAGTGTCCTGCAGGTTGAGATTTCGGCGATCTCGGAAGCTCTGACCTGGTTAAGGAATCATGTTGTGACTGCAAGAGACATTATTATCTATACGGACAGTCAGGCTGCGATTCGCTCGCTTGATTCTGCTCTCACTACATCGAAAACTATTCAGTGCCGCTCGGCCCTCATGGAGATGGGTTACTTCTTCAACATTACCCTCTGCTGGATACCAAGTCACAGTGGCTTTGCGGGCAATTGCAGGTCGGACGATCTTGCTCACGAGGGGACAAGTGGTGTCGTCGATGGGGATCGCATTGACATCAGACTGCCAATTGCATCATGCAAAGTGGCAATTAAGTCCGCTGCAGTGGATAGGGTTAGTACCTACCAGATGGCTCAACAGCAGTACTTGCCAAACGATGAGAATGATTTGGCAGAAATTCGATTCTAACCGCTCTGCCTATTTGCTGTCATTGAATAGAAAGCACATCGGCAAGGTGATGGGGACTATCACAGGGCACTGCCCCATCGGCGCGCTCGCATGGAGGCTCCGTCTTTCTCATCATGACTACTGCAGGAGTTGTGAGGATGTAGATGAGGAAGATAGTGTTTTGCACCTTCTATGTCGCTGTCCGGCACTGGCCATCAGGAGGAAGAAATTCCTGGGCTCCTGGTTTTACTGTGACTTGGAGGACCTCAAGGATATGAGCGCGTTACAGCTCAATCGCTACATTGCCAGCACAGGCTGGTTCGGGACCTAGGTTTTTCTTAGCGAGGTGAATTGTTATTGGTGGTATCACAACGGACCCATCAGAGGCCTAAGTGTGCTGTTGTGTTGTATCATGGCAGCCCCTTAACCTAATCTAACCTTGTTGTAAGGCTTAAGGTAAGGTTGTAAGGATTTTTTAGTGGATCGGTTTTGAATTTGCGGCGCCTGGAGCTTTCGTCACTAGGACGGCGCAGGGCTGCAATATGCAATCAAACATTAGCGATCATAAGATAAAGGTAGAGGGACTTGCAAGACGTAGGTTAGTTACAACGTTGTATAATGCACTCAGGCTGGTTCGAGGTATAGGATGAGCGGGATTGTGTAGTCCGTGTGGTAACATAACGGACCCAAATGTGGTCTATCTGTGCTGTGGATAATCATAGCAGTGTTTTAATCCCTTTAATTTAACCTACCCTAGGCTCAATAGCTTCCGAAACACTTTCGAAAGGCTAATGCATATCAAGGGATATGGAATGGGTGATATGTATTTTTCACGATCGAACCAATAACACAAATATGTTACATGTACAAATCTAACTTTCGAACATTTTTGTTACGACTTCAATGTACAGTAGAGAGTATAAAAACCACTCCACAAGAAGAAATTCACGATATTTGTTGCTTTCTCGTTGGCTGTGTCTTCATGGAAAATATCATGCGTATCAACTATCACTAATTAATAAGCGAAACAATTCTATATTTATCTCAATACCACGTTAAAATTGGTGAATAATAATCTCCTGTTGTTTTCGATTTATCTTTCCTAAATGGAAAAATTCATTGACAAACAAGCGTTAATTTTTCATGTGGCGACACCGATATGAAAAAGTAAAAAAAAAATTGAAAAAAAAAAAATGAACTGAACGTGGGTCTTCGTACATTCCACTCCTATCCTCTCCTCTCTTGGTCGATTGTGCTATGTACCTTGAATACGTTATTATTTAAGAAACAACAAAAAAAATGAATAATAGGCAGCTAAACTCCACCTGAAAGAATTCAATGCCTTTCAAATATCGATACGATATGGGCGAGATATTCTTTCAGTGATAAGGGCGCACTATCTACGCTAAAAAATAACATTTTTAACTCTACCATGTTGCGTTTCTTCAACGACAATTGGTGGATATTTTCACAATAAACAAAATGTGAGTCACTGACTCATTCATCCGTTCGTCCACCTCTACCGAGCCATCATCCATCAAGTCATGTATGGAACACATTTGTTGGATATGCCATATGTCGTGTGTATGAAGAAACCAAAACTTTCGGGCCGAGGCTCCAACATAAAGCCCTGCCACCATGAAAACGCATAAAATTCGATGGCACATCGACAATTGAACCGACTGAAGCAAAATCAAGTAGCCTTCAATCCGGAAATGCCAGATGATTCATATGAAGAAATAATTGTGTCAAATTGTTTCGACTGCAGAAGTGGCTGCAGCAGCAGTATAAAGCAATAAAAGCGGCCAATATGTTTGGCCAAAGGCAAACTGCACTTGGCTAATACTACGTTCGTGTACGTAGACGTTTGCGATACTTGTACAATAACAACACGGCACTTGTGAAGTCAACAAATAGTCATAAATGACGTGGAAAACAAAAACATGAAATGACACTGGTGGATGGTGTTTTGAAGTCACAGGAAAGCTATGTTGTGAATGCATAGACAGATGTCCTAATTATCATCATCGTGGCTCGACAGTCCCGACGTCGAATCTTGGCCATCTGGTTTGTTTTTCTCCAATGGTCTCAGCTTCAACTCAACGCGTTCTCCAATTTCGGAAGGCCAGCAGTAGTGCCGCGTCAACATTCGCTGAGTCTTTCCCATCAGCTCTTGGTCTTCCTTTCAGCCTTAGGATTAGGTTAGGTTAACGGGCTATCGTGATAACCCACGACACACTTAGACCACGAGTGGGTCCATTGTGATACCACATAGGAGTGAAATACTCCCCTCCAGCCCGTCTGTTAAAACCATCCCGAGCCAACAATAAACCGAATCAGTCTAAAAGTATCCATCGCCGCCAGATCCCCCAAGTCGGTATAGAAATGTGCCCCAAGCAATCTCCTCCACAAGTGTGCCAGAGCCGGACACTCACAGAGTAGATGAGCGGTACTCTCCTCCTGATCGTCACAGCGCCTCAGATATCGAAGTCACCCCGAACTTCACACACGAATATATTATAGTACTTATATATACTTTTTTTCACAGTCGCAAACGCAAGTCGCTCAATCGCGGCCTAGCAAAACACACCTTTAGCTGTGAAGCAAGCGTAGCCCATATAAAGGACTATTGATTCACAACCCGCAGTACAAAGTGCGCAGGGACAATTTCGGTTTGGAACGAGCTGGGCTAGCTCCGCCCCTAGGGGTGTGCGACCCCCCGTATGTAGCCCTAGGTCGCCCGTTTCACCCCTTTTATATGTACCAGCATCCGTCTCGTCCTAGCATATTTGCATCCAGCATTTTTCTTTGTCTATGCACAATTTCGGTTTCGAAGCGAAATAAGGTATGCGAAAATAGCCATGTACATACTCACTTTCGTTTTGAAACGAAATTGAACATTGAATGCGAATCGAAAGTGGCCATGTATGGCCACTTTCGGATTCAGCCGAAATTGTCCATCAATGGCTTATTTCATGGTGCCGGATCTGCCATATACTTAAGTGACGTTCGCGTAAGCCAAGCTGAATATTCATCTCGCCCAATATCCCGAAGCCAAAGCCACCGAAACACTCGAATGCCCGTTCCTGCGGCAGCCGGTTCTATACGCCGGAGCGATCCGTGTTACTTGGAACAACCTAGTCACACGGCCAAGAGCTGCCACAACCCTTTCGATGCAAGAAGGAAGAATCTCAACACCGTATCAATTGTGCAGCTGCAATGGGTTACAGCGAAAAATTGCAGAATTATCGGTCTTCATGGATAGACACCGCGTTATGATTGGAGCTACACAGGAGACGAAGCTTAACACCAATTCGTCCCTCAACTCCTATGGCAATTACAACATCATTAGAAAGGATAGAGTATCCAATGCTGGTGGTGGAATTACATTTCTAATCCATCATTTAGTACCATATCGTGAAATCGACATCACAGTCACCGACAACATCTTGGAGGCACAGGCCATTGCCATTCAGTCGGGCAATATCGATATTGAAATCTACAACATCTATATTCCACCTGTATCCAGTTCGTCCCCGGGATATAGTATCAATTCTCCTACTTGGTGACTTCAGCGCCCATCACGAATTGTGGCACTCTTAGCTTGACAACGATGGCAGAGGGGTTACCATAGCCGAGCAACTTGACGCGTCAGACTTCTGTCCACTAAACGACACGCCCACTCGTATTGCTGGAACATGTTCCAGCTCGTCCGATATTTCAATTGCCAGCGCTGGACTTATCAATGATGCACAATGGGAACCAGTGCTGACGCTATCTTCGGATCATCTACCAATCCTAATAAAATTGGACAAACCATCAAATACTCAGTTTGCTGATCACCGCACGTTCATCAACCACAGTAAAGCGGATTGGGATGGCTTCAAATCCTACACCAACACGGCCTTCGCTGCCTTACCAACTCCAACTGACGTGCGCGCGCACGGCCGAACGAAATGTAAGGCACATACTCCAAGAAGCGATTACAAAGTTCATCCCAGCAGGTCGAATACCCAAAATTCGACCAAATTTCCCTATTTCAGCAGCTAGATTGACAGATGATAGAGATCGCATACGTAGCATTAACCCGGATGATGATGATGGAGTTAAACCTTGACATCTATAAACAGGTAGCAGATCACAGGAGAATAATAAGCGTCAATAAGCTCTGGTCAACGGTTAGGGCCCTTACAAACCCAACCAAACATAAAGGGCACGTTGCAATCCAATTCGGCAACGTAACGATTAACGACCCAGCAAAATGCACCAATAACTTTAATAAACAGTTTATCGAAAATCCACCTGCTGATAGACTTAAGCGCGTCATTACTAGGAGCATTCGTAACCGTCCAGCTGACCAGGAACTTCAATTTACATCTCAGGAAGTTGCACTAGCGATAAAAAGAGCGAAGAGTTCTAAAGCCCTTGGACCAGACGGTATATCGATGGTCATGCTCAAACATCTTGACACACGAGCAATTGATTACATAACGACCACGATCAACCTCTCCATCTCATCGTCTATCATACCCAAATATTGGAAGAAAGGAAGAGTGATCCCTATTCTAAAACCGGAGAAAAAAACCAACACTAGGCGAATCATATCGTCCCATCACATTTTTGTCTCCTGTAGCCAAGACCCTAGAAGCGCTGCTCCACCCTATAATTGCAACTCACACTTAGATGGCCGGCTTTGGATGTCTTTACATCAAAAATACTTAATGGCCTCTACCAATCATGTCCCTGTCAACGAACGATTCTGGTGACTTTAGACTTGTCAAAGGCTTTTGACACTGTCAGCCACTCGTTTCTCCTGTCTGACATCTGCGGTACATCGCTTCCGTCGCATATTGTAAAGTGGATCGCCAACTATCTTGCCGGCAGACAGTTCTAAACAGAATTTAGATCCGGAAAATCTAATCTAAGACGAATCAAACAGGGTGTTCCCAAAGGAGGAGTCTTATCTCCCACCCTCTTTAACCTTTACATGTCAGGACTCCCTACGTCACCTGACGGAGTCGAAATTGTCAGTTATGCTGATGACTGCACGATTTTAGCAACCGGCAACGACATCACTCAAATGTGCGAACAGATAAATGGGTATCTCGACGAACTGAACACCTTCTTCGTCAGCAAAAATCTCACTGTCTGCGCCGAAATCTACCGCTACATTGTTTACCACATGGACCAAAAAAGAGTGAGGCAACAACTGGATATTGCAGCGGACGGTCAAACTATCCCCACCATTAACCACCCTAAAATTCTCGGTGTCACCCTTGACAGCCCATGCGTCAACCATTTGTGACAAGATGAGAAGCAGGAACAAAGTCCTCAAAGCTCTAGCTGGCAGTTCCGGCGTGGAAATGGAAAACTAGGTCTATGGGTTTCGTCAGGCGCCTAATGACACGGTTGTGGCGCGACAACAACGACGCCGACAACGCAAAGGCCAGACATCGGTCGCGGGTTGCAAGCAAAAATTCTAATCAAGACGCCACCGGTCCCCGAGCACCATACGACCCGACTGCATGCACACAATACATACGTCTATCGTCTAAAGATAAAAGTAAGTCACGAAATGCGCGACTTTATGGCAAGGTAGTGCTCGATGGCAGAAAACTTGCAAGGCGGCGATGATTGGCCGCGACCCGGTGGCGGGTGAAACTCGATAGCATAACAACGTGGGATGACTCCTCGCTTCTTTAATTGCAAGTTATTGTGAAATTGTCGAAGCAACGACAAGACGACAACAACATCAAAGGCAAGCATTTGCAGCGCAACCCAGTCTAGTCCAACTCTCGCCAAAGTGGGCTCCTACGGCTCAAAGTAGGCCACGTCGAAGAGAGACTCAAGGACAGAGACAACCATCGAACCCATTCTTCATGTTTCATGTCTCCGGACTGAACTGAACGAATTACGTAACGACAGGTACGGATACTGATTATGATTACGAATTGGAGCAGCTGTGTAGTGTGGAGTGACGTCGTAGCTTTGGCTGCAACCACACCACGACGCAATGCAACTTGGCCCGTGTGTGGCCGGAAATCACAACGCAATGCATCACACAGTCCAGTCGTTGTTTCATCAAAAGTGCTGCATCGACAGTCCGCGTTTGCTTTTGCCGCTCCAGCCATTGCACCAGCCGGCCGGGGGGCTGCTGTCCCCGTCTCTCATCTCGACGGATAGTGCAGTGTGCCGTGTGTACACGACTTGAATCCGTGGCTCGCGTAATCTAGTGCAATGCATGTTGTTTACAAACAATTTGTCCGTGCAAGTTGGAGCGAAACGTAAAACGCAGTTTCCCCCTCGTCGTCGTGCACTTGCTTTTGCCCATCCGCCGTCGACGACGAAGCGAGCTCCGGTCGCTGCTGCCACTCGCTCCCAATCTCAATGAATGAGTTAGCGCGACAGATAACGCGATACGAGGGCGGACTAAAGGGCAAAGCGCAAGATTGGAATTCGGTAAATGTAGCCACGACCGCTGTGATGATCGTTTCGAACAGCTGAGCACTCAACGGGACGGATCTGTTTACTGTCTGGGAACATGAGACGACCCGTGCACCTGTTGGCAGAGCTTGACTCTGCACAAATTGCATGGCTGCGGTCGTCTATTTATTGCTTCTGTTGTTGACCGCCGTGAACCTTCCTCCGTTTCCTTCGCGTGCACACGCACCGCACGGGCCAGGCCACCATCCCATGTCTCGTCCGTCTTCGGACCGTAGTACGTAAAGCGATTTTGCCTACGCAGAGGATTCCGGCGAAAGGTAAACAGGAAACTGGTGAGAACCAGTTGAGATTCATCGTTGGATTTCCCAGAAGCGATGGAGAGTCGTGTCGCGGATCACTGTCTCTGAGACTTGTCACAGCAGTGGACCATATGGCACCCGGGGCTCCAGTGTACACAAACGCCAGCCACCCCAACTCTACCAATCATGCGAGTCAGTCACCAACACCATTCACACACTATTTACCAACAGTCGGACGTTGTCTTTCCGGGTTTTTACCTTTTCGCCGTGTCAGATGGCTCCGATGCTGGTTCACTCCTCCTCGATGGTGGACTGTTTGCAAACACGCTGTCGGGGCTTTGGCAGTGTCTGCCGTGCGGACGGACACACGGTGGTTGCGAAAATAAGCGGGACAACTTCTACCCCCTGTGGCACAATTTCACTACACACATCGAAGGCCTCTCGCTGCTTTCCTAACTAGATTGTGGCATGAAAATAACAAGTCTGCTAAATACACACGGGTGTTGATGATTTTTTTTAGGGGGCGACGACACACACGCACACACGGGGGACGTCAGTCGCGAGACACTTTTCCCCGAACCACAAAAACTGATGGCGAGTTACGGATGCGTTTATCCGCCCGTTGCGCGCGCTATTATCAAAGAGACGCGTTTTCAACACAACTATCGACACTGTCTGCACGGATAGCACAATGAACGATCACTTAAAAACATACACTGAATTGTTTATTGTGGTTTTTACCAAGTACGAAGTGACAATCGTACGCGGATGAGACACGCCATATTTGTGCCTGCCTGGTCAAGTGTATGGGAAGTGTGACATTTGATTAAATGATGTTGGCTGCACTGAAGAGGCGGATGGTGGTAGAACTTGTTGTTGGTTGATAGTTTGGATGGAAGAAAATTTTTGAGAAAGAATTCAGACAATTTTTGTATTCATCTGTTACTGTTACTACTAAATTTATACATTATTGATGGTAAAAAATTTGAAAAACTTAAATATTATTCATGGGGAGGAACCACTCGAGGCACCTGTTTCCCCTCCTTTAATTTTAAATAGCTGTGCCGCTGTAAGTAAACCGTGCTGGTTGTTACGTCCGACTGGTCGGTTGCTTGGTAAACAAATTATTGGGAAGTGACACAAATTAGGCTGAAATTCGGGATTCTCGAAAGGATTTTTCAATTCAAAGATGGTAAGTGAGTAAATTGCGTTTACTGTAGATTTCATTAAGATATATTTGAGGTTTAATTGTTGAGATGTTGCAAAGTGTCGGGTTGGTTCTCGCTCTGTTGAACCAATTTTTAACCCATCATTGTTGGCGTGTCTGCAAAATGGTTTAAGTTTTTTTTACTTATATCTTTCCCAACAATCAATCCCATCGAAAAATTGTCTGGGGAAAAAATAAGGGGGCAACCTTTTAGTTTCCGGGGCCCCGGCTGGGGGAATCACTTTTCACTCGGATTTTTGTCCTTTTTCACTCGCGTCACTCTAAAAGTCGAGAATTTGCAAAAAAAAATTTTTTTTTTAATTTTTATTTTTAATTTTTGTTTTAAGTTTTAATTTTTTTTTTATTTTTAATTTTTTTTTTCATAATTTATACTGAGTGTTTGGAATATTGGAGGCATGGAAAATTGAAATATTCGCAAATCCCCTTGCGTGGGCTCCGCTCGCTCCGCGCTTAAGGGATCGCAACCCTCAATATCGTACAAACATGAACGCTCGCTCTGCGTGCAACAGCGTTTTGATCAGTTTTAAACACACCAAACACTCAGTATAAATCATTAGAACAAGAAATTAAGGAAAAAAATAAAAAAAAATTAAAAAAAATATAAAAATTAAAAAAAAATTTTTTTTTTTCCAAATTTGAGAGTCTTATAGCCGCCATACATTATCCGATCCGTCGTCCGATCGATCGGCCGATGGATCGCCACAAAATATCTGCCGATCTCCACTGCACACACACTGAGCAATTTTCGTGCGATGCGATAACGAATGACAATTCAAAAAATAGGTTATGATTCACTCCCAATCCAACCTAGATTGATTTTTGCTAACTATTTGGATGTGTGTGGTATTTTCGTATACCACATATTTGATATTTCAATTGCAATACCATTTAAATCATTAGAATCCTTGAAATTTCATCATTTAATAATTTGGTAATTTGACATTCACTTGCGATAATCACATACACTACCCAATCGATCGTCACCGATCGATCGCACGAAAATCGCACTAAAATATCGGCAGATCAAAATTGATCGCGCGATCGGTGTGATTTCCACATACACACGCCAATCCGTCGGCCGATATTGATTTCGGGCGACGGATCGGCCGATCGATCGGTGTGTGTATGGCACGTTTAAGGGTGACGCGAGTGATAAGTGACAAAAAATTCGAGTGAAAAACGATTTTTTCACCCCGGGCCCCGGAAACTAAAAATACCCCAATAAGGGAGACGAAATTTCCTCCAGAAAAAAATCTTAAGTTTTTGTCGTAGGATGAACAATATTTAAAAATAAACAGTGGGTGGGTTCAGAAGATACTAAAGAGCGCGAAGTGCTCGTGAACGGTTCCACAACTTGTCGGCTATGCAGTCTGTGTCTGCTGAAGGTTACTCTTGTTCTCACACACTCTTTATACCCCACATACACGGAGTGATCCGTCGCCCAATCGATCGGCCGATGGATCGCCACAAAATATCACCTGATCAAAATTATATGGAACTGTCAAAAAATCGTCAGCAATAAGCGCATACACTGGCCGATTCATCGGCCGATATCGATATCGGGCGGCGGATCGGCCGATCGATCGCTGTGTGTATGGTGGGTCTAATATGAAAGTCAAGGAGCGAGAAGAAGAAGAAAAGCGTGAGCGATGAGCAGAAATATTTCTTGCTAGGTGATCACTTGAGCGGAAGTTGCTCAGTATCTTCTGAACCTACCCATTTTAATATATATAGGGCGTCGACAGCTAGACAACTTCGTCGTCAATAATTCATCAGAGACGTTTACAAAGGAAGAGTTAAAACTCCTCAATAATGGGCTTAACTTCGCCATACTGCCAGTAGAAGACATTGCCATCAAGGTAGAGGGGGCAATTCGAAGGCTGGAACCGGAGGCCAATGATTTGGTAAGGAAAGAATGGCTAGATGAATGTAAAAATGTTAGCTGAGCAGAAAGTAAAGGAGCCCACCACGATGTAAAAATAGTGAAGAGATTACGTAAAAAGGGCGTATTTTACGTAAAAGCAGATAAGGGTAATGCAGTGGTCATAATGGAGAAAACAACGTATAACGCACTCGTCAGTGGCGTAGCTAGGGTATTTAGCGCCCGGGGCAAAACTTCAGGATGACGCCCGGGGCAACGGGCCCCTCCTCCCCCCCTCCCCTAGCTACGCCACTGGCACTCGTTGAGGAAAAATTGAACAACGGTAATTTCTTCAAACTGCTATCGAATCCGGTACCAGGCTCAATTAAAAGAGTGGAAAAGGCCCTAAAAGAAAGTAAGAGTGTAATCGGCAACATCTACGAACTGCGTATGCCTAATCGATCCCTCCCGAGAATTCGAGTCTCGCCAGAGATCCACAAAGCGGGAAACGAAGTATGAGAAATCATCGTTAGTGAGTTAGTTAGTATCACTCACCGACTTACAGAATCGCAAAATGGCTAGCCAAAGAAATCAGTGAAATGGTGAACTACTACAGCCGATATGCTATAAAAAACACCGAAGAACTGAAATCGGAGATATCGAAGAGGACGATTGTTTAGTATCATTCATTCATTCATTCATCATTTAAAGGCACTTTATCCTAGCATCCCTATAAAGGAAGCCATTTGGAAACTCGAAGATTGGCTGATTAACGCCTGTGAAAAACCCGAGGAAAGGAAAAAGGCAAGAACATACGCGAAACTGGCAGCTCTCTGCATAAATCAAAACTATTTCACGTTCAGAGAGGATTACTAACATACAAAACAACTGCAGGAAAAGCGATGCGTAATCCTATACCACCATTGATCAGCGAAATTTTTATGGGAAGTGTCGAAGAGGAAGTTCATCGAAGAGGCATAGTGCCAAAGCTCTGGCAGCTTACAAAAGCATGATCCACAGGCTAGAAACAACACCACTAACCGAAGAGCGATTCAACGACGAACTAAACTACATCAAGGACACAGCGGAAATCAACGGATTCAGCAGAAATGAAATAAGCAGAATATTGCAGAGGAAAAAGCAGCGCATGCAGAAGGAGCAACATACCCTTGTTGTTTGTATAATGTGTGTAAGTTAACCCAGATAACCCTAAATTTACCCCCCACCGCAGTACAAAAAAAACATGCGTTTTGTAGATACCCATACAACCCCCGACAGTAGAGGAAGTTGATCTCGCGTTGCGGTCATTAAAACGAAATAAAACGCCGGGTGCCGACGAGATTCCAGCTGAACTGCTGAAATTCGGTGGAACGGGTCTAGTTAATGCACACGGCATACGACAGTATCGATCGTGGAGTACTGTACGATGGGTGCGTTTTCAAAACAAAACAGTGTCGACACTGTTGCGCGACTCTCTCACTCACTCACGGGTGCGCAACATTTTACATCTCTGTCGCACATGCAACAGTGTCGACACTGTTTCGTTTTGAAAACGCTACCAATATCATGCTGCAATTTGGTATACCAGCAAAATTAGTGCGAGTGACAAAGATGACGATGACCAACTCCGTTTCACAGGTCAGGATCCATAAGAGACTTACTATTTGAAACACGCACTGATCTGAAGCAGGGTGATGGACTGGCACCGACGCTCTTCAACCTAGCACTGGAATACGCTATTCGAGCTATGAAAATGGGCGACAGCGAGAGACTACTCATCAAGTGGACACAATTAGCAGCGTACGTCGACGACATCAACATCATGTCCCGAAGATTGGCCGACGCGGCAGAACTTCTGCATACGCTTAACACCGCTGCAAAAGAAGTTGGACTTCGTATCAACGAGGGTAAAACTAAACTAATGATCTAATGAACAATCGAGCATCAATGTGGGAGACCTCAACATCGAGTTCGTGAAAGATTGCATATACCTGGGTTGCAACTTGTCAAAGGACGCCAACGAAACTGACGAAATCAAGCGACGGATACAGCTAGCAAAAAGGACGTTTTTCTCGGTCCTCCATATAATGAAATTGAAGCATGCGCACAGAAACACGAAGCTCTGTGTGTACAAAACCATCATACGACCAGTGCTATACTATGGCTGCGAAACCTGGACCGTAACCCAAGCCTCCGAAAACATGCTATACACATTCGAACAGAAAGTCATTCGGCGAAGTTTCGAAGCAGTTGGCGATAGAGATCGGTGGCGCATCCGGTACAACCAACGATGAGCTGGAAGCTTTGAAAATCATCAAACTATAATACACCGTCTTCAATGGGCAGGGTATATACAACGAATGAACGATGTTCGCATGCCTAAAAATATAACGAACAGACGACGAGTTGACGGAGCGGAGACTGCCAGGAAGACCGAGACCTCGTTGGGGGAGCTCAGTATATGATCACGCCGAGCAACTACTGGGTTTTCAAGATTGGAGGACGGGGTCACGTGACCGAAATAATTGGAGGACAAAGACGTCGGCCTGTTGCGGCACAATTATGATGATTTAAAGAAATCGTAGGTGGTCAGGTCTGTGGGGAAACTCATGGGCAAGTCTACATAGCACCTCCGCGTGGTGGCCGCTGGTAACTTCGCGAATAGCGAAGGCTGAGCTATGGGGCCGGTTGCGTGTACTATCACATTACGCGAGTACCGCCGTTTTGTGATATGTAAGCAATCGACACACTCCCTACTTGGCCAACTCTTGTGTTCTATAGTTTTGGCGAAGGTAGCCCATACGGAGTGTCAAATGTCCTAAATCCCCGGGGTGTTATGCGACCGTGCCCATCGGGGGAAGGTGACCAGGGACGCAAATGGTCATCACAAACGGAGCAAGTTACTGCCACACATCTGTACAATAACCAGTTGTATGGGTAGTGTAAACTGTCTCCCCGACCGTACGTTGGCAGAGGGGCGCCTATGAAACTCTCTGCATAGGTGACACGGCGACCAGGTGTGAGGTTGGAGCTGGTGACTGAGGTGAAAGTTCACCTGCGGGGTTCCGGATCCAACACTTCACTTTGCTCCTTTCTTGCACCTGTTGAACCGCGGTCTACAGAGTAGCGATCTGTTAGACTAGGAGAGAAACCTTGATTTGCTTCAAGGGTAGCAGGTGCAGAGTGGCATGAACGCCTACGGAACTTTCGGGAGGTCGCGAGGGAGTCTGCTTCGCGGCACAAAGAGAGGAAAGAACGGCCGGATCGTCATAATGTTCCTATAGGGGCGGGGAGTAGCGGGAAGCAATATGCTGGCAGTTGCCTCGGCTGTGGTCCGAGAACGGGAAACCCAAACCTGAATCAATAAATAAAAACAAGAATATGAAAATACATCAAGACATTCTTGGAGAAAGTGGCTGGAGGAATTCCAATGAGACGGACAGCGACGACTCGCAAGGGTTGAAGAGGTTAGTCTCTGAAGAAGACGCTCCAGGGGAGAAGGGAGGCGTTGTTGGAGCGGACAATGACGCGCCAGAAGGCGCGGAGAGGTTAGTTCAGACAACGTGCACTCTGATCAACGTTCAATCTGCTAACTATCAGGGATGGTGGCGGGCCCGAACAAAGAAACACTAACTGTGTGCCAGCTGAATATTCATCATAGTAAAGCGGCATCAGCGATGATGACGAGATGCTTTGATGAAGAGAAACTGGACATAGCTTTAATACAGGAACCCTGGATTTTACAAAACAAAATTAGGGGTTTGTCACAACAAACCGCAAATCTGTACCATGCACAGGTGAACGGTAAAATAAGGACATGCATCCTGGTGCGTCATGGAATACGTGCAGTACAAATGATGCATCTCTGCTCGCCTGATCTTACGGTAGTAATGATCGGCAGTGGTGCAGGATCATTCCTAATTGCATCAGCATATCTCCCTTATGATGCACCAGAACCACCTCCATCAGAGGAAGTAGAAAATCTGGTAAGGTATTGTAAAGAAAGAGATATGGCGCTGATCATAGGCTGTGATGCCAATGCGCACAACACTGTGTGGGGCAGCACAGATGACAATCCCAGAGGACAGCAGCTGCTAGAATTTGTGGAAAAGTACAATCTGCTGGTAGCAAACAAGGGGGTCGCTCCTACCTTCGTGGATGCACGAAGGGCTGAGGTGATCGACATTACCCTAAGCTCTGTTAATATGCTTGACAGAGTTCAGAATTGGAGAGTGGTGGACAGGCTAACCATGTCTGATCACAGGGCTATCCAGTTTGAAATTCTGTATGGCAGAAAACGGAGTAGCGAACGCAAACGTATAAGAGTGCCAAAAAATACTGATCGTGTTAAGTACGAGACATATTTAATGGAACAAGTCGAGGATATTCAAGACGGAATACCTCGGAATACGGTCGACATAGAGCGAACAGTGGAACAACTGAACTCCACTATTAATCGCGCCTTCGAACACGCTTGTCCCTCCACAGTAGTGGACGAAAAGGACCCAACACCATGGTGGAGTAGGGAACTGGAGTCTATGAAAAAAGAGACAAGGAAAGCCTTTAACCGTTACATGAGGGAGAGAGACTCTCACTCTTGGGAACTATACAAGGATAAAAAGAGGGAGCTGAAAAGAACCTTACGTCTTCGGAAACGAAATACGTGGAGGGAATTCTGCTCTAGCATGAAGGATACGTCGGAAGTATGCAGATTACAGAAGATGGTATCGAAAGACACTGCTTCGAAAATGGGGCTGATACGCAAAGTTGATGGTTCCATGACAGAAACAGTGGAAGAAACGTTGCAGGCCCTGATGGAGGTACATTTTCCTGGAAGTTTCAAGTCAGACCAACCATGGCCTCAAACTAACATGGGAGCTGGTGGGGTAAGTCAACAAGAAGCTGAGAGGATAATAACTCCAAATGGAGTCAAAAGTGCTATAAACTCTTTTGCTCCATTTAAAACGGCTGGAATGGACGGAATATTCCCGGCACTATTACAGTGGGGCATGAGCGCTCTACTAGATAGGATCCGGAATATATTCGTCGCCTGTCTTTCAGCAGGCTACATCCCGAAGGCATGGAGGGAGGCTAAAGTGGTCTTCCTGCCTAAACCGGGAAAGAAAGACTATACAGAGGCAAAGTTCTTCAGGCCGGTTAGCCTTACATCATTCCTGTTGAAAACAATGGAAAAGGTGTTGGTGGACTACCTGGAGAACACCACGCTAATGTATAGTCCTCTGAGTAGGTGCCAACATGCCTATAGAGCAGGCAGATCTACGGAAACCGCTCTACATGAACTTGTTAGAGTTGCAGAGAGAGAGATTAACAATGGCGGGATCGCTATGTCTACTTTTATGGATATAGAGGGTGCTTTTGATAAAATCTCCTTTACCAAACTAAGGAACGCCCTGATTGAGCGGGGGGTTGATTACATTATAATTAAGTGGATCGACTCTATGCTTAAGCAGAGGGCGGTAAATCTTAGCAGTGGATGTGACAGAATACGGGGTAAGGTAGTCCGAGGATGCCCACAAGGAGGTGTTCTTTCGCCTCTATTGTGGAACATCACCGTGGACAGTCTTCTCTGGAAGCTGGACTCGATGGGCGTACACACTGTAGGATACGCCGATGACTTGGCACTCACGGTCAGTGGAAAGTTCATGGACACAATTCTAGGTTGCATGGGACAAGCTCTCAAAGTAACCGAAGAATGGTGTAATGAGCAAGAGCTAACCATAAACGCTAGTAAATCAAACACTATGATTTTTACTCGTAAGAGGAAAGACATAGAGATAACTCCCTTACGGCTTTTTGGTTCGGAAATCAAGGTGTCCAAGGAAGTGAACCATCTAGGAGTTACCTTAGATGCGAAACTAACTTGGAATGTTCACGTTGATGAAAAGATCCAAAAAGCGAAAAGGATTTTGCATCAATGTAAGAGAGTGTGTGCTCGTAGGTGGGGAATTTCACCTAAAGCGACACACTGGATTTACACAATGATGGTAAGACCTATTCTAGCCTACGCATCAGTGGTATGGTGGCCAAAAGCCATGCAGAATACCACAAAGCAGAAGCTAGATGGGGTACAAAGGATAGCTTGCGTAAGCATATGTGGTGCAATGCGCACCACACCAACGCGAGCAATGGAGGCATTGCTGGGACTGCCGCCGTTGGACTTATTTATAAAGAAAACGGCGGCGCTTTCAGCAATACGCATGGAAAGGGATGCCATGTGGCATCGCTTTGGAACTAGCAGCGGTCATAAGAGCATCCTAGACATTATTCATGATGAGGTCAGGGAGACTCTAATGCCGATAGAAGGCATGAGTAGACGTAGGGTAGTTGAAAGACTACACAAGACTCACATTGCAGATGGAAACATACATAATGAGTGTATGTACAATGACATCAGCATTTTTACTGATGGCTCTTTAATGGACGGTAAAGCGGGGGCGGGGGTTTACTCTGAAGAGCTAAACCTAGCATGTGCGCTTAGTCTAGGAGAGTATGTGTCCGTATACCAGGCAGAGATGCTTGGCTTGTTGCATGCGTTGGACCACTTGCTTGAAGGTCAGGTGCGGGGGAAGAAAATCCTTATTGCACTGGACAACCAATCGGTGATCAGACGCATGCAGCAGACGAACATAAACTCTAAACTGGTACTAGAGTGTGTCCGGAAGCTCAACACGTGTGCCTCAGAAAATGAGGTTACGCTGATGTGGGTAAAAGGACACATAGGTACAACAGGAAATGAGGCGGCGGATGCCCTAGCAAAACAGGGATCTGCGGCACCTTTCATTGGCCCAGAACCCAGAGTTGCTCTGGGGAACGGCATGATTGGAGCGAAGGTTGGGAAGTGGATGGACTCCATGCATCAACAAAGATGGCAGGAGCTAGTCACTTGCAAACAAGCTCGGAATGCAATGACCAGCCCTTTAGGCAGGGAAGCGAGAAAGGTACTTAGTTATAAACGGAGTACCCTAAGCTGGATAACTGCCTTGGTCACAGGGCATGGTAATTTTAAGGCTCATCTGGCCAAGATGAAAATCGGGGAAGATGACGTTTGCAGGCTATGCCTGGAGGAGGCCGAGACGGCAGCACACATTGTGTGCGAATGTCCAGCACTGGCTAGCACGAGGTTGAGGATCACAGGCAAGCACACGATAAGTGTAGAAGCCATGAGTGAACTCAGCTTCAAACAAATGCTAGCAATAACACGGGACTCAGTGATGAAGAAAGAGGTCGACAATTATCAGTCGACATCTGGAAGTCACTGATGACCGGGAGGGGGCGAAAAGGGACCCAAACGTTAGTGGTCTGCTTCGGCTATCCCCCAGAGTATATAATAATAAAGAAATCGTACGTTCTGGGGACCTTCTGATCTATTATCCAGAGAGTCCGTACTCTCCCGGATAATGGATTCCAGAAACCAGTCTTTGTCATTGAGAACGATAGCCAAAAGTCGTAACCGGTGAGTCTGTCCTTATCCGAGGCATGGTTGATGTTTCGTTAGCATATACGAGATTTCGGATGAGGCAAGCTGCGGGCGTACATTATGCTGTCTTTTTTGTTGCCTTCTACGACATGCCAGGAAAGGCCGTGGTATTATTCTTACCCCGCACAACACAGGGTTGATTAGAATTAATAGTAATAATAATTATAAAGTTGATTTAACTCAAATGGCCGAAATGGAGATAATCCCTTGTTACTGCAAGCATTTCAATTTCTAATATATTTTCAGGATTATCCATGTTCATCGCGACTATCCTTTCTAGGCGAATGGTACCAAGAAGAAGCTTCAATATCACGAGAATTTTTAATTTACTTCTTTCCAACGGATTCGACAGTTGAAATTGTAAGCCCATTTGTCTTTGTACTTTAGATATTTAATTTAAAAAATTATCCATTGATTTTTAAATCTATGATACGTGTCTTAAAAGATTTTTATTTAGATACAGGCACTGTATTTTATCGGTGTTAATGTTGTTGTTGTAGTAGCAACGCCTACTGGCATCGAAGGAGTTTGGTAGCCCTTGGTCATTGCTGGTGAACGGGTTGCTCTGGTGCGTAGAACTGGCTGCCGTGGGAGTGATCGGTGTTAATCGATGATTGTTGTGGATAGGTATTTCAAAAGTATTAGGCCAGGCGAATGGTAGTTTCTGAGTGCATGCCAGGCACCGTTTAAGTTATTCTTAGAAGCGGATAGAGGCTTAGCCAGAAAGCTTTAATTCAAATTTGCACCACCGGAAAATTTTTCTAAGGTTACTTATTCGTTTTTTTTTTGTCTTTTTATATCCTTCACGATAGGGTGTTGTCATGAAGTTTGAAATGCACAGAAGAAAGCATCTCCGACCGATCTGGAGCCCCTGCATTGGCCCAAACCCTTTCTGCGGTATACCTATCTGCCTTGTCAGGCAGTGGATTAGGGAGCGAGAGAAAGCTGCTGGCTCGCTGTGGGAAGCTCTATCCGGTATGAGACAATTAAAATTGTTCATTGCGGGCTACTCTTGTCATCGGTCCCTGAATCTACTCAGCCTGATCAGAAACAGGGTCAGAATTGTATGTGGACTTCTCACAGGTCATCCCCGTCTTCGAGGTCACCTCAAAACAATGCGCATCGTTTCGGATGCAAGCTGTGATTTTTGTGAGGCCGACGATGAAACCCCAGAACACATCCTCGATACTCAGTTGCCCTAACCCCTTGTGGGGCATAGCGCATCAACTGTTCCATGTGGCCCAGTTGACGTTTCGTTGGCATAAACTGGTTTCGGAGAATGCAGTTGCCAGCATGCACCTCCTGCACATCCATGGCCACGAACGTCGTCGTGAACGGGATTCGAACCCGAAACGCCGGTAGTCAAACATGAGACTGTTGCCTCAACACACTGCGCTACCGGTCGCCCCACATCCTCGATGAGCCTGTATGAATGTGAAGCTTTTGCATGCCGTTATTGTTGTTGTTGTAGCAACGCCTGCTGGTATTGAAGGGGTTGAACTATTTGCTTCGGCATTGCCTACCCCATGGCAGAGGACGTAGTCTCGACCAAACTTGGCCAACTCAATCGCAGTTGTGATATTACCTGAAAAAAATCCGTTGAGGTTTACGCGGAAGAGAGAAAAGGGAAAAAAGGTAAATTATTAATTGTTTCTTTTTATTAACAAATGCACTTTTTTCACTTGGTCTTAACCACTATATTTATTCTTAATTCCTGACGCGTTTCGCTCTTTCGAGCATCTTTTTGTTTTTTTTTCTTAATCTCATGTTTTGTTCAGCATAATGAGACACCCTCCTTGCTAATTGATTCCGTTCTATCAGATCACATTTGATCCAGCTGATGATGCATCTACCTTTGCTATCACCTTTTAAAAGAAGATAATTTTTCTTGTTATGCTTGACATATGAAAATTTAAACGTGCGCATTCCAAAAGCTTTTCGCTCATTTGTGCTGGCGCGAAGCGCTCATCTCAACATAAATCCATACTCTAAGGCCGGCCGCACATTGCGTCGTATTGTTCCGCAACCGCCGTATTCGCCTGATTTAGCTCCATGTGACTTCTGGCTATTCAGCAAAATGAAAAGACCGCTCCGGGGACACCGTTTTGACACGATAGAAGAGATTCAAGCCGAATCGAAGAAGGTGCTGAAGGCCATACCGAAACAGGACTTTTCAAAGTGTTTTGATGAGTGGAAAATTCGCTGGCATAAGTGCAAGCCGAGGGGGATTACTTCGAAGGCGATGAAATAGATTTTTAAGAATAAATAAGGATTTCAAAAATTATAACAAAATTCCGGATTTAAAGTCCTGGCCTCCATCGATTTCTAAAAAAACTCAGTGCCTATGGTATGTACTCTGATGAAGCCTCGATTCATGAACATCTGACTAGCCTGTATGGGGTCAAAGAACCCACTTTTTAAACCAGACGCGCAACCGCGTAACCAACACAACCCATCAGTTCATATCTCTCGTTTCATTGATATTGTTTATATTGAGTGCCCACCAGGATCTGGGAATTTCGCGCCGATTTCTTTCTGTGGGGTTGCAATATCAATAATCTACGTCAGGTTTACGTTAGGATTTTGGTCGAATGGTGTCACATTTTTTTAGCGTAATAATAATTTGTTAAATGGCAAGAATCTGAAATCTTCTAATGGACGACTTTCTGTCTTGCTTGTATGCAATATTTTTAAGATATGATTTGAACTTTGATTTATTTCAGTTTGATTTGAAAGCTAGGAAAACATTTCTAAAGAGGACACGCATTGATCATTTGTCCGAAACTGACTTTTTTATTGGATCAAAAATAAACATTTTTGGGCGCCAAATTAGAATCTTGGAGTTTCATGACACCGCAACTAAGAAGAAATTAACGTACTTAAGACAAAGGTTGTATTCCAATAAAAAATTATAAAACAAAAGAAAGAAACATAATATTGGAAATATTTATTTGAAATGTGCCCGTTTCAGGTCATTTCTACTAATCAAGCCCGAAGCGATCGATCATTTAGCGGCAATTATCAAAATACTCTGCCAAAAAGGATTTCGCTTCAACAATGGTCGTATGGTTCAGTTTGAAGATAATGATCCCTTTCACGTATTCAGCAATGCTCAGGACTCTGATAAAAGGTACGACTATTTAGTTTACGTGTTACATTCCACATTCAATTCCGGTCATGTGTTTACAGCTTATATATAAAATCGATGATGACGGGGCCCGTGTTTGGACTTGAAGTTATTGTCGACAATGCCGTTGAAAAACTTAAACAGGTTGCTGGTATGCATCATTTTATATCAAGCTTTTTTGTCTGCTATCATTAATTTTCATACTAAAATTTAAGGTCCCGAAGATCCCGATATAGCCACGAAACAGGACTCGGCTAGTTTGCATGCACTATTTGGTATGAATCCTATTAGGAATGGTGTACATGTGTCAGCATCTGAAGACGATGCTCAATCGGTTGTATATTTCGTAAATTGAAATCATAGCCGCGTAGCTAATGTCCAATTTGATTTTCAGGAAAGCGCTAAATTCTTCAATCGAGATGTGCCTTTTAGAACAACCGAGGTCATGCGAAATTCCACGTTGGCACTAATAAAACCGCATGTTTTAAAAAGTGGTTCATTAGGAGATGTACTTGTAGAAATTGTGAAAAACGGATTCAAGATCACTGCAGCAAAAATGGTTATTTTGGAACGACCGCAATGCGAGGAATTCTACGAAGTGTACAAAGGGGTTTTGCCCGAGTTTGTCGTAAGTTAGATTGTTCTGATTGATTTATCCCTTACCATAAATGTATTAAAATTTTTCCCTACACGAAAAAAGCCTTAAAGAGGAAACAAAATTCGATCACGTATACACCTTTTTTTTCACTTCATAATCAAGAAGGTCCTGTTGTCCTGACTTCGATAGTACCCCATTGCATTGGTCTCATTATCTCGATTTCGAACCCATTTCGTTTCTAGTTGACCGACTTCGACTATCCATTTTTCATTCTTTGTATTGTATTTTACCTAGAATATGTGAGCGTTACAAAGCTGAGCGTTACAAAGCGAAAATATTCAGATCATCAGCCAAAAGACATATTATTCATAGCTTACGTTAGGATAGGTTGAAGGGGCTGCTCTGACATATAGGGCCCACTAAAACGTGCCACACACACACCGATCGATCTGCCGATCATCCGCCCGATATCGATATCGGCCGATGAATCGGCCTGTGTATGCGCTTAACGTTGACGATTTTGTGGCGATTCATCGGCCGATCGATCGGGCGACGGATCGCATAATGTATGGCAGCTATTAGATCACCATAGGGTCCTTTGTAATACCGCCATGGACTAATCATCCACCGAACAAAATCTACTCTGCAAATCAGCCGGAGCTGACAAATTATATAGCTGACCTACACTCATCTTCTTCAGGTCATCCAAGTCGGTAAAGTAGTAGGACCCAATGGTGGCCTTCCTACCACTAGTCAAGGCAGGTCAGAGTAAATGAATAGAGCTCTCCTCCTAATCCTCGTCACCACAGCTTCGGCAATAATCATTGTGCGGGACTCGACGTCTCCCGGTATTCTCTTCAATAAGGCCAGTGATAACCCCCACAAAATTCCTAACGTGCTTTCTATTCAAGAGCAGCAATTCTGAGGAGCGGCAAGGGTTCAGTGTAGGCCACATTTGCCTGGTTACTTGGCATGTGCTGCCAATACTCGTTTGTTCTGTTATTCGTAGCAGCCTTTCAGACCAATTTACAAGCTGACATAATGGTTTTTTCCCGCACAAGCCAGCTCATCCGCTCTGCTGTTTTCGACAAAGCTGCTATGACCAGGTATCCGGCTCAGGGTAATATTGAAGAAATTACCCATTTCCAGGATTGAAATGGCAGTCCACTACAGACTTCGAATTGGCCGCCGTAGCGTCAAGTGATTTAATCACCGATTGACTATCAGTTTAAACTACAATATCCTTGGCTGTCACGATATTTTGCCCCAACCACTACAGGGTTTTATAAATCGTCTTGACCTCCGCTTGGAAAACACTTCAGTAGGCTGGGGGACGGAAAGATATACTAATTTCCTAGTTAACACCAGCCCCAACATTTTCATTCGTCAGTAAAGATGCTTATCGCACCCGCCACCAAAATCGCATTATCTGTCCACTCCCCTCACCAGGTTTTTAAAGTTGTTCTCAAACACGTGACTTGAGGAACATCAATGCTGTTTACTATAGCCGAATATCCTGTGATGGTAGTAGTCCTCTGATTCATTTCACGAAGGCGGATGGGCACAACAGCAGCCACCCGCTGGGCAAAAATGTCCAAGGGAATTAAATTTACCATTGAAGGTCAGCGGTGAGAGTAGTTCTGAGAGCTCCCGTGATGGCAATACATATTAGTCATTGAACCTTCTTCGGCAAAGTACTGTAAGACGCGATGCTTAGTGCCGCCCACCAGACGACAACTCCATGCATGAGTATGGGGCGCAAGACCCACGTATATATTCAAAAAATAACCTTCTGCCGTGAACTCCATTCCCTTCCAATAGTCTTCTTGCACGAGTACAAAGCAACGGTTTCTTTTGACACACGTTCCAGAATGTTAGGCTTCCAGCATAATTTCTTATCCAGGGATGAGCCTCAGGAATCTCGCTTTGTCGGCGAGCACGAGCCGTATACCTACCCTCCATCAATAGTGGCTAAAACGAAGCTACCTTGTATCTCCTAGTAAAAAGAACAAGTTCTGTTTTGGTCGGACTCAAACTTACCCCTGGCTTACTGGCCCAATCCGCCAAAACATTAAGAACTTTCTGCATTAAATCACTAAGGACACCGGGGAACTTACCCGAAATGGCAATAGCAATGTCATCCGCGTATGCGGTGAGTTTACTAGGTCCAGAAGCAGTCTGTTGACCGCCACATTCCAAACAAGAGAAAAGAGAACACCACCGTGAGAGGTTCCCCTGTTGTGCAGACACGGGGCTGCTGCGTCTGTGAAGGCTGTCCGTCAACGATCACTTCTGCATTGACATCTAGTATCTGGTAAGTCCGTTCCTGTCTTTCTTTTCCGTCAATAATTAATGAGCTCGAGGGGTGCACCCCCAAAGGGGTGTGGTCGTGCACGCCATAGCCGGACTGCGAATGCGCTTGTTCTGGCTACTCGTTCACCGACGGGTCCCATGTGAGGGACCAGTTAGCGTGAAGCTTCCTTGGGAGTTTTTTTTCATATGGCACTGGTTCCAGTGCTAGGACTTTGGAGGAACCTGGTCCTAGCCGAGAAGTGCATACAGTTGGAAGTACGGCACCCAGTGCCAGGGCTTTGGATAAGCCTGGCCCTAGCAGATCAGCGCGATCGTCGAGTATGGCTGCACCAAGTGCTATGGCTGCGGATAAACCTGGCCTGAGCATTGTAGTGAATAACTTCCACTATCGTCAGATTGTCTCCTCAGGTGATTCGTCTCGCACGAAAGCGAATTCCCTTTTCTAAAAGACACTTCCGATAAGTACACAGGTCTTTCTACGATTTACATTTTTTTGGTTTGGGTCCAGGACATACATCCAGACTAAATTGAAGATATCTGTGATCGGAGAATGAGTGGTTTGGTGAAACCCTCCATTTGTGTATCGGATATTGCAAATCCTCTGACTACCTTCCTGTTCTTGGTGACGAAGGTGCCCACACATGCCAAAAACAAGACGTACTTTGATGCACATAAGAAAATGTTTCAAAATAGCTTTAATTCAAAATAAAATAACTAATTACACGTTGACAGCAAATGGTTTCACAACTCTCATCTGGACTGTGCATGGCTCTGGAATTAGTAGCGGTTGATGGCAAAAAAGATACGCACGCTGAATTCCGAAAATTCTGTGGCCCAATGGATCCGGTAATTTACCCTTTTTTTTAAATCTTTTCTACAATTAATAGAATGTTTTCCAGTCCATTGCAAGTGCCCTGCGTCCGAACACATTACGAGCAAAGTTTGGCGTGTCGAAAGTTCTGAATGCTGTTCATTGTACGGATTTACCTGAAGACTCCGCTCTTGAAGTAGAGTACTTTTTCAAGATCATTGAATAGTGCTCATGTCTGTTTTCAAAACAGTGTGAAATGTATCTTTTTACTGAGTTGTTTTTTGTTTAAAAATATATTTATGTATCATCTTTTTAAGCATACAAGTTTTATTAATGAAAATTGAAATCCAACAGACAACTCACTGCTCTGCGCAGTTTCTTTTGTGCTTCGAGTGGGTCAAACGTATACGTTATGCAAATCATAATACAAATTCAGATAAAGAACTGCTAGGCAATCCTGTTCTGTTAAGGGTTGCTTGGCTGGATGGCGCCAAAAAATATTGATCCGCATCATTACAAGGAATAGTCCACAAAAGCAATGGCTGATCCTACTACCTAAATGTCACCACTCACTGTCGAACTCGAACTCTATTACGAACCTGGTACAAATGTCCTCTGACACACACACACACACTTCATATAGATGTGAAGAAAACCGGTCCACTTGTACCAGGTTCGTGTTCGAGTTTGAGTTCGACAGTGGGTGGTGACACTAAGCAACGTTTCCCACAATACAAGTGTGTTGCAATGGAATTTGACTTTAATTTTTATGTTGCTTTACGCCATATCGGAAACAGTTTTTAACATTTCATGTCATTTGATACTTCCTGCTGAATCGATTCTTTGCTAATTTTCTCCTGTTGCTCTGATCTGCTCGGTTGCATCAAAATCATCATCATCATCGTGGCGCGACAGCTCGACGTCGGGCCTTGGCTGCCTGGATCATTGTCCTCCAATTATCTCGGTCACGTGACCGCGTCCTCCAATTTTGGAAGTCAAGTAGCTGCTCGGCGTCCGCATATACTGAGCTCTCGTCGTCGTTGTTGATCCGTCGAATCCGAGGTTTCTTGACGTGGAATGGTTTTTACAAGGACGAGTTGCTGGAGTTCAAACAACTATTGTACATTGCAGCTCCAACTACACAAATCATTCCATCCTGCTAAACCTGAAACGCTTAGGTGTTGGCCAGCCATTCAGGCTGCAGCCATCTGCCTTTTTCCAAACTGTCTTATCGCTGAGACTTGGTCGTCAGCGGTTTGACCTACTGCCGTTACCAGGGGCACCTAGGAGGGAGGGAGACAAAAATGGGAGTGATAAGGATGGAATGGTTGGTGAACTGCGCATTTGCCCTAGCGCTCGCATCGAGGTCCGGATGTAGTGGGACCCTAGGCATCTGGTTTCGTGCCACCGACAGATCACTACTCATCAGGTGCCTTTGCCTTCGATTTGCCGGTGGAAAACATGGTTCATTACAAGCGACTTGCGCAGATTCCGAAGAGTACGTGTGGGATTGGGTAAAGCGACAGATTAGAAGTCGGGAAGTTACTTCAAACACTTTCAAGAAGTACAGGAGGTCATTATCGAAGAATGGGATAAAATGCCTGATGATGATGTCATCAGCAATTTTAATAATAGGACGCAAAGACAATATAGGTCCTCCACAATATTGATAGTTAAAATCAAACATTTGTTTTGGGTGAACGCTACAGTCCAGGAAGTGAACAGACTATAATATTATTGTAGGTATAAAAATAGAATGTTTACTACAAAATTGTATTGTATATATTTAATTGTATTTTGTGTTTTATAGAAACACAAAACCATATAAAGATGAATATCACATTTTAGAACATATTTCTGACTTTCTATTTGTACTATGTATATTACACATTATTATTCGATCTTGGATTCCTGCAATTGATTATATAGTCGCACGCCATTTTCGTAAATATAATCATGCTGCAAAACATTAGTATTGCGTAAATAAAGTACTCAGAGCTCTAAAAAAATCATAGTTTTGGATTACAAATAAAATACTTATTATTAATTTTACTTATTATTGCCGTTTTTCAAGAAACACTTTTTTACCTGTAATTCAACAAATCTGAATTCTGTTAAGGCCACCACTATAAGATTCCCGAAAGCATTGTTTATGAACCAACTTGCTGTCAGGACAGATTTCATTGATGCAGGTGCCTATAACAATTAAAGAAAGAAATGATAATGATGCAAAAGAAAAGCAACAAATTTTACGAAAATACCTGTGTAAAGGCAAATTGCAGTCCTGGAATCGAAAGAAATAGCTCTCCCAGCATAAGTAGGAGAAATTGCGGAAATTGCCACATAATATTCAGTGAATCCAACGGATGGTTCTGCGAAAGAAGTAAATACTCTGGTAGTGATATTTAAAATACTGTTGAAATGTATATTTTACTTCAATTTCAATTTGTACTAGTCCGGCGCAAACGTATGATAATCCGCAACATATACCACCAATAGCAACGCTATGCAACGGATGCAGATAGAATCCGCATTTATTTAGAGCGGGATATATCAAATACTGCCACGTGGGAATCAATACGAATAATATTATGGGTCCCATCGCTTTCGCCTACAGAAAATATACGAGTAGAATATAATCACAAATAAAGGAAGAAGTCAGTCAGTCCACCTTTGGATATCTATGGGTGGGTTCAGAAGTTACCGAGCAACTTCTACTGGACATGATCAAATGATCACCGAGTAAGAAATATATCTGCTCACCGCTCACGCTTTTTTCCTTTCCTTTCTTTTCATATAAATTGTGTGACATTGCGAGTGGCGTTCAGCAGGCACAGACTGCATAACCGAGCGGTTACCGAAACACGTTGTTTTGGGTAACTTCCTGAACTGAACCCACCCAATGGTAAATAGATAACATAGATAAGCAATTTACCTGATCCGGCTCTATTCGGAATCCAAGGATAACAGTATCCATCTGAGTGGCTTGAAAAGTCCAACTTGAATCCTGCTGCGCTAACATTGCCCAGTAGATAGGTAGCGGTAAGAACAATTTTGAAATCTGTTCAGGTTGATAAAAGCATTTTCCAAAAACAAAGTATTTTTTTTTTTGTGATTAGCCCAAAAAGTTACAAAAATAGAGGTACCTCCCTTTCTGCAGCAAACACCTGAGTTTTCAATTACCTTAATAAACTTTTTCACTTCTTCAACGAATTCGTCTCCATACGTGTCAATTGAATAGTCCAGCCAATGAGTCTTATTCGAGCCAATGCTTCGAAGTCGCAAACATATTGCATGTTTTAGGCATCCGCATACTCTAAATACAACATTTTCTTGTACAGGATATTCTCGTCTATAGAAGAATTTACCAAGTAGAAATACCACTAATTGGGGGTTAACAAAATTATTTAATAGTGGTCCATACTTAAAATGTCGAACTTACTCCATGATGTAAAAAATATCGATCCCAACGTTCCAAAAACGGCTGGATAACAATTTTCTTTGCCAAAACAGTGCGTATGAGATCGGATTGAGGGTGGCAATATTTTACTTAGAAATATTCCGGCATAATATGAAATATAATAATGTGAAAAATAGTTGTCGAGATCATGGGTTTGTTCAGGAAGTTGAAATTGTATAGCACCCAGCGATGTGACGCAGGCTCGAATACTGCCATTTCCTATAGCAATAAAGAGTAAGGACACCGTGACTAGAAGACTGGAAGAATATAGAAAAAAAAAGAAGAATTGTTAAAACATACGTGAGTGATACCCTCGTGGAGGACTGAAAATTATCTTTATAAATCTAACTAATTCTATTATTAATGTTCTTATCATGCGTGTTGTTTGTTTTAGTTGTTGCATTTTAATGAACTTATTTTTGATCGCCCGGCAGAACCGTAGGTATGATTCCGTTTCGGAAGGGGTCCTAACATTCGATACCATAAATGTTGGCAAGGGCATTTCTTGCACTTCTGTTCAGTGCAGTCAAAAACAACATAGAATAGTATTGGTCAATAGAGTGTAGAGTCTTCCCACGGGCTATTGGTCTTCCTCGTAGCCTTGCTCCTCTGGTGCTTTCAACAATCGTTTAGGCATTCGGTTATCGTCCATTCGTTGTACATGCCCTACCCATTGAAGTCGTTGTAGTTTGACGATTCTCGAATCTTTCAGCTCATCGTATAGTTCGTATAGCTCATGGTTGTATCGAATGCGCCATCTATGTATCTGAATGGCAAACTGCCCTGGAGACACGCCGAAGGACCTTTCGTTCAAATGTTTTAGCATACGCATTAGCATTACTGCAGAGTAGAAATATCATTTGAACCCAATATAGCACTAGCTGAATCATAAGATACACTTTGAGGAAATATTGTCAACGGAAATTGATACTTTAAACTCTTTAGGGTACGCGGCGGAAGCTTAAGTTAGATGTGCCCATAGGCGGCGCAGTTCACCTCTCCTTACTGGACAAAGTGAATCTAGCCAGACTTTATGGTGGCGAACTCCATCCTAGACGGTGTATGCTCTAAGAAATTTGGGTTCTCATCTATCAGGAATATTGTTTAGGGTGAACAGTGGTTTTCTTTTCAACAGCTATACATCTTGGCGTGCCGCCACGTAGCCCTTATCGGTCTTATGCGGCCAATCTCATGAGAGGTTTCGATGTGTGTCGTCCAAATAAATGTATGTGTGGTAATGTCACTAGCATGGCGGTTAGCTTATTATGAAGCTTCAAGTGAGATATGTATGATTTGCACGTCCGTTAAGCAGGCACCCCCTCAACGAAAAATTGAGATGTTGCTTATCGCATGATTAGGTGTTAATTAGGCGCTCAACTCAAATAGTTTAGTGTTCCAACCGAATCGCCACTATTTAGTATCTTATATGGGAGTGCTAGCTTGACATCACGCTAGTACCCTCACCTTTTTAAAATAAAACAAATAACTGGCGCAGCCGTCTAATCTGGACCAGGGCCTCGAAATGAGTCAGCATCCTCTCATTTTCTAGATCGTGACGGTGTGCAGGGCCGGTCAAAATCTAATTTAAGGCGCAGACAAGAAAATTTTGGCGCCCCCTCCAAACCTTTTTTGTAACAGTATTTCGTATAAGCTAGAATGGTACATACATCGGTCCGAATATTATTTGCATATTTCGAACCTGGAATTCCTTTCTTTTTGGTGACTTTTCAAGTGTTACTTTTGTTCAATGGATTTTATTTCATATCGATGATATTTGTGGCGGGCACTTGGGCAAAGGCTATTGTGAGAGTGACTTTTCCAACGACACTTTTGCCCAAGCTATTTGGGTTGTTAAAATTATCGTCGAAGCCTCGGTAAAGTTTCGTTTAGAAGCCCTCGCCTCTGGGGGGCCGATCAAATTTCCATATTGCGGGCCATCATACAATATGCATCAAACATTTCCAACTGCAATACACAGTGCTGTATGATGATTGCTAAATGTTAAAATATATGCATAGGCACCGACTATGGGGGGGTTAAAATATTTGAATTTGGATTAAATTAAAATTTAACTCATTGGTTTTGTGTTATCATACCAAAAAGCAATTTGGTTCCATCTACAAATGCTTGAAAAATTGACCTGGATTTTAATACTTCATTCATAAAAACAAACACCAAACGTCATCTCCATACAACGCTGATGATTTGCATGGTCGGGACCGTACAAATCCAGACTTGATGAATGGATCGGTTCCAGAATGGTTCGCTTCAATCGTGAGACCATTTTAATTTACTGTACGAGACATGAGACTATACATTCGTATGCTTAAAAGGTGGATACAAATTTGCGTCCATTTGAACGCGGATCAAAATGGATCCGCTCCCAATTATCCCGATCCAAATTTCGGGGAGCGGAGCGGAGCAGATCCATCGCGAGACGTCATTTTAAAAGTCAAGTTCGATGACAAACTCAATGTTTCACTGGTCTGATTTAATTCCACGCACCGTCAGTTGGATTGAAAAAGTTTTACATAAATACTCGTACCTTGGCGGCCACCAACATGCAAAAACGATTTCACTGTTGCTATTTAACAGTGACAAGATGAAACATAGACAAAATTTGACTCCGTTCAGTTCGGATTCGCGCACAACTGCCGTGGCAGTCCGGTGTTGGCTCGTTGATTTTAGGCGAGTCGAATATTCAAATTGGATAGCGTTGACTCGCGGAGCCATAAACTTGAACCCCTCACACTACGGATTCTGGTTCGAACCGGGATTAATTTGGCTTTTGGACGCAAGTATGTGTCCAACATTCGATTCCATCTCAAGACGTGGACTTTCTTAGCTAGGTCTATTGGGCCGTTCTGTTCGTGGACCCATCATCAGTCATTTTTTTTTAAGTGCAAGAGATACGTTGATCGTTATTTCCTCCAACAATGGATCCGTTTATTGTGAGTATACTATTATTTGCCCTAACCCCTAGGGGGTCATATTGCGTCAACAATTTTCATGTGGCTTAGTTGACGTTTCGTTAGCATAAACTGGTTTCGGGCGACGCATGTGCTAGCATGTACCTCCTGCCCATTTAGTTGTGGTTTATTGTTACTCCCCACACCATAGGTGGAAGACAACAGAAATGTCTCATGTCCACGACGTGGACGGGACTCGAACCCGCAATTGACAGGTAGCATGAGATATCAGACGTTCCTACGGGAGCCGGTTCTTCGCACTGGAACGACCCGTTTGACCTCCGACGTGTTTTAAGGGATGCAGGGGTGTTCTAACTGTAACTATATAAATAAACTATTATTAGTTCGTGAGATATTCTATGGACAGACGGACAGACAGACATTTGACCGATTTTGTAAGATTTAAGACACAAAGCTCTAAAAAAAGAAATTGTATGAATAATTATTGTTAAAATCACCGCCCCAACCAATCTTTATCCTTCCAAAATTGATTCATTAAATAACTGCAATTCGCACTATGAAAAACAACATGCAAGTAGTACTCGAACCTATGCATGATGCCGGTGGGTGTATTTTTTGAATGGATAGTGTCAAAATGTCTAACTTTAAATCAATGTACTATTATAAAATATTATGTGATTGTAATGAAGCTTAGAGATATTGTTACCCTACAAAATTTCATGTATGTAGCTTCAACCCTTCGTGAGATATTCTATGGACAAACGGACAGACGGACAGACAGATATTTGATCGATTTCATAAGGGTTTTGTTTTTACTACAAAACCCTAAAATCGAAATATTCAAGGAAAACTGTAAAAAATTACCTTTAACGGCGTTTATCCTACACTTCCGAACCACCTATCAACAGGCACTTTTGAGCATATATTCAGAGGACTCTCCACATCAATTGAGCCAAATTTCAAAACTACAGGATACATATTCTTTTTCCTATTTTTCATTCGTAGCGTGGACTGTTAAGTCAAGGTTGAAGTAAATTTATTTATTCTTCAGACCATGTTTATTTTTCTTAAATACATAACATTTTCAAATTTTCAAATCTAAGTCCTTAAAATTAATATTCCGTTCGAAAGCTAACACAATGGAGTAACTTTTACCCACTTTGCAATTTTGTCAGTTCTAAGTTCCGTTGTAAAATAATCAGTTGATTTTTCGATGAAAAATCGGTTTCGCAATTTCTTTAAAGTTTGAACAGTTGTATCTTTGCAATTGGGAAAAGTTAATTTAAATCAAATTTTATATAGTTTCATAAAGTGAGGTCAAATCTCGGATTAAATGATCGGGGGAGTGCAAAAATTTTGATTGCTCGACAAGTTTAGTTTTTTGACACCATTTACAAATGAAACCGGAAAATAGAGGGCTACGCCCGCAATCCGAGGGTTTTGTAGTGTCCCATGCCAATAGGAGATGAACTGTCCTACTCTGGGAGATGCTTAACCATTCATGTTAAGACAATATTGCGAATTGTAAGTTTGCATAAAAAATATTGAGAATAAATTGTTTGAATAATTATAGAGAATAGAGTCAGCGACCAGCATACCCCCCCCCCCCCCCCCCCCTTCCCCTCCTCCCTCCTCTCCTACCAATCATTACCCTTTTGAAAATGGTTAACTCCAATTCGCTCTACGGAAAACAATATGCAAGTATGATGTACTCGTAGTACTAGTATGGAGTACAAGAGACCTGTTATGTGCATTTTTTGTATGGACGATATCAAAATGACCAAATCTAAATGAATGTACTACTATTAAATTTTACGTGATTATTACGAAATTTGGAGATATTATTGCACATAGTGTTGATTATCGTCGGCCATCAATATTTTCGACCTCGAATGAGTTTGAGAAATGCAGGGGTGTGCTAACTGTAACTATAGAAATATACTATTATTAACCAATTTTGAGAAGATATTAAAATTCCATAATTTTTTTGTTTTCTGTGCTAGTTGAAAGCCATCTTCCTGTATGTTTTCATATTTCTAAGTGTAACGGTCTCGAAATGGTAAGGGGGGTGGGACAAATTAGAATATGATCTCATATTTTCCCCTCTGCCTCTTTTCCCCTTTCTTTGAATTTGATGAAGTCGCCAAAAATGGAATGTACTCTGTAGTACCTTTCTCATGATACCCCACTTGCCAATATCAGATGAAAAAAAATGTTGACCTTAATTTCCCCTCTATGGGAACCTCCCCTTAAAGCAGCAACCCACCTACCTCCCCCCTTAAACTTCTCTACCCTACCACTCCTATACCACCAATCTGCACCCTTTCAGAAAAGGTTAACTCCAATTCACTTTACGAAAAACAATATTCAAGTATGCAGTACTAGTATGTAGCCGGTTATGTGCATTTTTTGTATGAATGGCATCAAAATCTCAAAATTGAAATGAATGTACTATTATTAAATATTATGTGATTGTTATGAAACTAAAAGGTATTATTGCCTATGATGTTGGTTATCATTGGCCATCAATATTTTTGACCTCGGGTGCGCGTAAGGGGTGCAGGGGTGTGCTAACTGCAACTATGGAAATGTACTATTATTAACCTTTTCTGATGAAATTTCAAAATTCTAGAAATCTAGGTTTTCTACGCTAGTAAAATGGCGCTTTTCTGTAAATTTTCATATTTCTAAGTATAACGGTCTCGAAATGCAAGGGGGGGGGGACAAACTCGGATGACATATTTTCCCCTCTCCCTCTTTTCCCGTTTCTTCAAATTTGAAAAAAATTTCAAAAATGGAATGTACTCGACGGTACCTTTCTTATGATACCCCACTTGCCTGTACCAAACGGAAAAAAAATTTCGATCTTCATTTCCCCTCTATGGGGACCTCCCCTTAAAGTTGACCTATTACGACGATTCGCTTTCTCTGGTGAATTATAGTAATTCTACATATTCCTACAAAATTTCATGTATGTAGCTTCAGCCGTTCGTGAGATATTCCATGGACAGACGGACAGACGGACAGACGGACAGACAGACACTCGACCGATTTCATAAGGGTTTTGTTTTTAATACAAAACCCTAAAAATGCAATAACTCTGTAACGGTTAAAAAAGTCCATGTCATATGGACTCAAATGAACACTACTATCTACCAATAACGTATTTACATTACTGATGGTAGCCCTATACATACATATATAACAACAACAATTCAATTTCAACACGATTCTGCTTAAATTAATTATACTTACATAACTGATAATGAAACCGGTAGCGAAGTAACAATCAATCCAATCCATCCGATCGCGTACAGAACAAAAAAATACGATATGGATTTAACATTGCCGATGTAACTGTCGGCCAAAATTGCACCGAATATCGGACAAAATTGACTAAAAAAGTTGAAAATATGCAGGATAATTGTCGCTAAAGATTCTGACACGTAGAGATCATCACGCAGATAGAGAGCAAGGACAGCTGTAATAAAGAAAGGAAAAAAAAACATTTTCGCGGATTTAAAGGAAATAAAACTAAGGGCACTACCGTCACACACTTCTTATTCCGTTGGCGCCCAAAGCTTCCATAAATTTGGACACAAGCACAAATATCACGGCCGTAGGATAACGAATCACTTGAACACCCACATCAACTTTATTCGATCGCGTTTTTTCCGAGATCAGTAGAGGGATAGCTGTAAAACAAATAAAACAGATTTTACTCGTAGTATATCTACAAAGTTCTTTACATCACTATTGCAGACATACCCTCAGCACTTTCATAGATGGATTGCAACATTTTAACAGTATGTATTGAACACGTTGGGTGCGCTTTTTAGAAAACTCACTAACAGGACTTGCGTCTTCATTTATGATGAGATGTATTAATTCTCGGGTGCATGGTGCAAGGCAGATTATTGTTAACAGCGGTTGAGTACTTTGTTGAGTAACAATCTCAGAAACAATAAACTGATCACATGAGGGATTCCGTTGCGATTGTAATGTTTTGAAACACACATTGAGAAGACAAAGCCACGACCCCAGTCATGTGAATCTGGAACTGATCTGAAAAACGACTTTGAAAATGAGAAATAAGAGCAAAACGATTCTGCCTAAGCTAAGCAGACACACAGTTTCTAGATAAGGGTATGGTAGTTAAGATTAAAAGTCTGAATCAAAGAGTATAGATTAAGAACAAGTGTTCATACTATATGTACTTAAGTGTCATCCAACAAAGTGCAGGTGTGTGTTAATTGCCTTGACCCCTCCAGGAGCATGGGCGCGTCAACATCTCTAGCATTTCTGTGCCTTGTTGACGTTTCGATAGCATATCTACTTTTCGGAAGTGCAGTTGCTGTGCTGGCATGCACCTTCTATCCCAGCCGTCTTTATACTGACAAGCTCGGAGCACTCTGAAAGTTCTATTAGTACTCACAGGCAGTTTTTGATTGCTCCGAGATTTGAAGTCCGAGCTCCAGATTAGTATCGTAGAGCGGTGACCGATCGACCACGGTCACCGAGCGCGATAGATGTTAATAGATATTAGGGGGATTCATGCTCCCTGTCGAAAATATCGTAAACGTTGTATTCGTCGTATTCATAGAAAAATGACAGAAGTTTACAACTTTACGATAAATATGACGTTTACAATGTGAGCATGAATCCCCCTAATAGTACGTTTACGCTGGACTTGAAATCGCGGATTTCGAATAGCTGGCTCCGAAATCCCGAAAGTGTTTACGCTGATACTTTTCAGATTTCATTTGACAATTAATAAATTAAATTGGGTTTTTACGTCAATTAATAGTCAAGTTCATAGTACGTTTACGCTGGACTTGACAGTTGACAATTAAATATTTATTTTTAACTGTCACTCGAATATTCACCACCATAGAATTTTAAGCATTACCATGTCAAATCAGGATTTCAATCGCGATTTCAGGAGGATTTCATGGTGTCCTTGCTAAGTATCAAGATTTCGTTTGGCAATAAAATGTATGCGAAATCCGTCGGATTTCACGGAGATTTCGCCGAAATCCCATTTTACGAGATTACGAGTCCAGCGTAAACGTACTATAATGTTGTCTGTGAAATTTGAATTTTGGTTGACTTGGTATCATTCGGCGTACCAACTCAATATCTTAGAGCATACAGACATGGAATGAGCTTGTCCTGTATGTCTCCATAGAAACAGTGGCTCCAAAATCTGGGTACTAAGTCGACATGTGGTCGACAGTCAGCTAACTCAGTAGACCGACAAGTTTTTTCGTCGCCCTTATATACGACACCATCATATAAGTTGTATGGTGTCGATGGTCGTCGCCCGGCAACAAAAAAACTCGTATTTGTTGTAGCCACTGGCACTATGCCAGAAACACAGATGGTTTCATATCGGAAAATCGTAATTTCATGAATGAAAGATACTTCTTTGTCTTTATCACTATTTTTATTAGTTCTGACGCGAGGGGAGATGTTCTGCTCCTTCTTGAGACTTGCCTTCGGCAAAATTATTTCGAATTCAAAGGCAATACTTACGTACAACGGGAAGGCCTGCCTATGGGCTCTCCACTCAGCCCACTTCTAGCTGAAATCTATATGCACTTCTTCGAGACTGACATTTTGTCGTCCTCCCTTGCCAAAATACATATTGCATTTTGGTACAGGTATGTCGACGATATTATTGTGGGTTTCAAGGGTACAGATAGGCAGCTGGACAAATTCCTCACATTCTTGAATGCGGTGAACACTAATATCCAATTCACCCTTGAAATACTACGAATAGGGATATTGAATTAGATCTGATAAGAAAGATCGCTACCAATAATGGCTTTGAACGGACTATTGTGGATAACCTAATAAAAAAGAAAAAGAGCGAAATGATTCGAAACTTAGTTTATCCCAGAGGTGCAGTTGAACGACAGCAAAACTATGTTTCGCGGCCGTACATACCTGTTCTCTCAGAAAAAGTGGGGAGCTTGTTCAAGAGAAAAGACATGATTCCAGCTTTCCAAAGTGGCAACACACTTGGTAAAAAATTGCTTAACGCAAAACCCCGCCCAAACAAATATAAAAAACCGGGCGTATATACGCTGGAATGCCCCGAGTGCTCAGCTACATATGTGGGACAAACGGGCCGAACAATCGAGACCAGGTTTAAGGAGCATATGAATGGATCCAGTTTACGGTTCATATTGCTATCATACGAGTATGTTGAGTAATTTAAGGTAATATTTAAGTACACCAAATTGTAATCTTAGGCTAAGTTCTCTGAAGATGCTCGAAAGAACGAAACGCGTCAGAACTAATAAAAATAGTGATAAAGACAAAGAAGTATCTTTCATTCATCAAATTAAAATGGATTATCACAAAGTCGAAACATCGTCAATTGAAGTTAGGAAAATCGTAAGTTGCGATTTCCACTGAATATGAATTCGCATCCTTGTTGTGTTTACCACTCAATATAAGGCAAAACACTATCCGACTTGGCTTTTGCCCGGTCACGCCTTCCCCACTGGTGTGATGCGCGAAGCGGAGGCGTCTGATGAGACGCGCGTCACACCAGCGGTCGAAACCGGTGGGCACATTTTTTTGGGATCATTCGAAATACAATTTTCATTTATCGGTAGACCGTTTAGTAATTATGAAATTTAAATATTGACAAGAATTAACGTTTGTTTATGGACAATTCGACAGTGCGGTCAACATTTGGTGGTATGCATAAAGTGAGTCGAGTTGAGTAAAGCTGAGTTGACAGAATTCCACTCAATTTTCACTGTGGAGCGGAAAGTAGTTTTATGCATACAAATTTTTCACTCGATTCACCAAACATAGCAGACTCAGGAATGTCCTCAATAGACTTCACTCTTGAGTATATTCTCATTATTATGCATACCACCCATTATGTCAATACCGAAACGCCAAGTGAGTAGACTGACTGTCGATAATCTGACAAGCATTGACCTTTATTCATGGACAATTCGACAGAACAGTCAACATTTTTCAATATCAAACAACAACCGAGTAGGCTGGTTGTCGACTTATTCGCGAAATGTTGCAGCCAGATACATACACCAGAAACTCATTCCATGTACTTTATGTTCTAGGCTTAATAGGCGTCTAAACTCCGTCGTCCGATGATCAAGCCGCTCAACGGGATAAATTTCTCGTTTCCTTCTTTTTTTCTAATTTATCCAAAAACTGCAAAAATTAACTTTTCACCCCGTTATCCTACCCTTCCGGACCCTCTATGAACGGGGACTTTAGAGCATATATTCAGAGGACTCTCCACATCGATTGTGCCAAATTTCTAAACTGCACGATTTTTTTTTCCTATTTTTCATTTGTAGTGTGGAATTGTTTCATCTCCAGACCATGTTTTTTTTAATACGTTTTATTCGAAAATATTCAAATTCAGATGCATCACAGAAATATTCCGCTGGGAAGCCAAAATATTGGGTCAACTTTTTTCAAATTTGCAGTATCATCAGTTCAAAGTACCGTTGTAAAATATTCATTTGAATTTTCGATGAAAAAGTCGATTTTGAAATTTCTTTAAAGCTGGAACGTATCTTTAAACTAACGGTGAATTTCTTAACTGGAAAAAAATTGTTCCAAATGAAATTTTATGTAGTTTCAGTAGGTGAGGTCAAATTTAAAAAATGGGATAATTGAGAGAGTGGCTAATTTTCATTTTGTTTGGCAAGTCAAGCTTTTTAATGACAATCACAAAAAGAGCGATAACTCCCTAACGGTTAAAGATATGTCAATTCTTTCGACACAATTTTTCGACAAACGAACTGTACTATCCATCTTATCAGTATTGCCCTTCCAATATGGGGCACATTGTATACGAACAGCCTTTTTCAGTAATATCATGTGTGAGCTCTTCTAGTATCTATACTCTGTGGCTAGAAAAACAGACTTTTGGAAAGGTGATAATGAAATAATGAAATGTTAATAAATGATAGCAGACTCGGTGACAAAAATTCCTCATTAGATTTATACTCACATAATGCTGTGTATGGAAAGCAAGTGGGAATAACAAAACTCTTGCTCTAAATGCGAGGGTTTTGTAGTGTCTCAACTTTGAGGCTGAGTAGGCAGAATGGCGTGGCTTTTGTGTCGAAATATGTAGGACTTTTTTTTAGAAGCATAAATTAAGTGTTCACTCTTTTTGCCAGGCAAAAAATATATTAGGGGGTGATACTGTTTCTACCAGGATCATTATTACAATACTTCCAGGGAAATTAATAATATAATTTTAATATTTATGGCAATTATTTGTTTATATTTTTTAATAAGGAAGATATCTTGCATGCCTTGCAAATGCTTCTCTTACTTAGAGCATAAACAAAAGTATGCATTATAAGAAAGTTTTCCGCTGGACGAAAGGAAAAGGAAGAGGTTCATCTGCCACAACTTGTCTTTGTTTTGCTAAAAGTAATGTGAAATGTCCAAAATATAGTATGGATAATCTAAATAAATTTTACAATCAATTTGCAGGCTTACTTTAGTAATTCGGCGCGATTTTTCTCGTAATTTATAAGTCTAATTTACTATTGACCCTCTTTTCTGCTCATGGGTCTGTGGGCTTATGCCTCTGCCTCCATAATCCGCAGTACATTACGATTTGCAGCAAATCTTGGACAGCGAAACAGTTAGGTCTAACTTGTACATAATACTTACTCCACAAAACCAGCAAATTTAAGCATTGGTATTCCATTTTTTTAGAAATTCATTTAAAAAAAAAGACAGACAGACTAATCTTGTACTTCCTATCGCCAGGGGTTGAAATATTTGGCGGGGTCATTAATTAAGATGTATTTAATCTCAAAATTGTTAGGTCTACAACTACATTGTAATTTGTATCAAAATTTAAATAATATGTGAACGTTTAATGCACTGCTCCCTATGTACTATGTACAGTTGAACTCTCAACTGTTTATACAGTTTCCCCGAACTCTTAGGCCGGCCGCATCATGGACGTAGGCAGGGCAGCTCCCGCAGCGCGCACATGGCATTGTTGCTGTAAAATCAGGGGCCCTATCATGTAATTCGATTCGTATCGAAAGATAATTCGACCATCGAATCCGATTCGATGGCAATTCCGTATCATATAACTCGCTCGTATCGAATGAATTGCATTGCCTGATGTGAAGTGAAAATTTTCCTGTCAAATACGAGGATTTTTAATAAATTATTAGACGTTTGACAATTAACTTAAAATAATTTCAAGTAACTGTTCTAATTCGGTTCATTAAAAAATGTTTATCATAATTTCTAATAGCTTTTCGGTAGCATCTTTTTTTATTTGTCAAGTGGTCCATTATATTATTGCTTCTTTGAGATGAATAGTGTAAAAATGTGTGATTATAAGGGTGTACAGCGAGATATTTATATGTATAATGTAGAAGATGAAGGCGGCGATACGACTGTTGGTCGCAGGACATTACGGGATGCATCGGATCCACTTGATATATCATCGAACTTGTATGTATAATGAACACTAATAACGAACGCCACGCTGAAGCTAATTATCTACTCTACAGGTTTTCCGAATTATTTCGGGTAGATAAATACGTTTTTTTTAACTGCTGAAGGAAGTCGGGAAGCACGCTTTAACAAGAACCATCCTGAGGCGGGAAACGTCATCGAAAGAACCAATTGGTTGCTGAAAGCATATTCTAGATGTCTTTTGAAAGAGAACCATCGTCATTATTCGCCAATGAAAGCAACATTATTGTAAAGAGCTGCTGTGCGCGGCACAAAATAATATTTTAATATACAATAACATTCCATTTGATGGCACTTTCGAAATGGAGGAAGATTCCAACAACGATATAGAAGAGGAAGAATATACAATGTACCGAAAGAATCTGATAATGCGCTCTTTTTAAGACGAAAAATGAAATATAAATTAGTTTATTGATCAAATAAAACACAATAAAAACAAAGGTTAAAAAAACACAGTTTCACTAAACGTCAGTCCTTCAGGTTATATCGTCGCGCTAATATTCAACAATTCGGAGACCCTCATAATCATATCTAACTTAGAATGCTACACTTCCTTGCTGGGTCTGCCAAGGGTGTTTGTCCTATTCCGCACATTTTTTGACAACATATTTTTTTGTGTTTACTCTTGAAGTCAGGGGCCCTATCATGTAATTTGATTCGTATCGAAAGGTAATTCGACCATCGAATCCGATTCTACTTTCATTTTTTTTTTAATTTGTAGATTCCCTAATCCATTTTTGGATTTTTGGAGGTTCCGCTCCTTTATAATTTGAATTTTTTCTTCCTCAATTGCAATGGCTTTCTTTTTAAGTAGAAACGTTTTTTTTTGCCAAAGTTCTTGTGGAGAGCAGATTTCCTAGCGTCTTTTGCATGAAGGATTCCGCAGGCTAAATTTGTGTTCTTCTCCATATGCTCAATAAGCGCGTTGTATTGCGCAAAGTTTGTGTTTTTTCCCCTGAAGGTATAAAATCCAATCCAATTTGCTATCGAAACAATTTTCGATTGCAAATGCCAAATTTTCCCAAACAATCGAATTGTGTGATACGGCGATTTTCGAATCGAATCGAATATTCGATGACTTTCAAAAAAGGGAAATTCGATATCGATTTACACGAGGCCATTTTGATCGTTTCGATAGCTTTCTCAATCGAATCGAATTACGTGATAGGGCCCCAGGGGTCGAATTATGAGTTCCGTGAACGGAACGGCAATCGTATGAAAAAAAATTACGTGACTTGTCGTACGAATGAATACATTGCGATTATCATATACGATTGCTAACGGAACGTAATTTTTCGAGGAATGTAATAGATTCAAAGCGAATCGTATTGGAAATATGACAAGTTAATGTCAAAAAAAATTAAAATATAATATTAAAAAGGAGAACTAAAACAGAAGGTTTGTTTAAATTTGTCTTTTTTTCTTTAATCTGTGATTGATTTGTGTGCGTGTGTATTACAGATAGACCTAATAGAAGCGAAGAATGGCTCGACGCGATGTTTGTATGACGCAAGGCGGAGTAATAATTGATTAAAGGTATGTTTAGATTTGGCGAAACCACTCGCGTAATTGTTGGACGAGGAAACTTACCCGAAACCCACTGAAGGTCAGTCTCGCCCTTTCCGTTCACACAACGCGCGGCGTTGCGTACAACAGACACTAGAGAGGGCAAGACGGCAGTTTAGGTGAGTTAACCATGGCGATCTGGTGGTTTTTTTTAATTCGGCTGGACTATGATTGTAAGTCTTTACCGGGCATGGAGTGATAATATTGTTCTGTGTGGCTCAGTGGTTACAGTGGATTCTCATGCAGATTTTACATAGCACTTTTACGTAAGTGGCTGAGGGGAGACTCTTCAATCGTCCAATATTTGGAATTGAAGAAACCAATCAGTTCGCTATTCAGAAGTGTTTGCAATGAGGAACGTGTTATAATGAGTGCAGATGGCATAGATCCAGGTCTTTAGACTCATACCTCCGCCTTTACGGTAGACTGAAGAGTTGGAACTCTTCGACAGTGGTATGTGCCTCGACAGTAACACAAGCACGAATTGTGAACCAAATCCGCTTTGTGGTGGCCGAATGCGGTGTAAGACAAATGCTATGTAACCGAGACTGAGAACACACACACATAAATGAATGCTTTCATCTTCATCCGAAACATACACGCGTAGCGTTCGCACTAAGCAAAATCGGAGACTGAGTTTTGCATGCGAGCAACTCACAATAAGCAACCGGGTGCGTCACACCGCGAGTTCCTCTCGAGAGGAAGGAGGAGGAGGAGATTAGTTTCGGTCGAGGAACATGTTCACACTGCACGCAATTTTTCCTCACGCACCAGTTACGCGAGTGGTTTCGCTTAATCTAAACGCATTTTTACAGAGTTGAACTCGCCCAAAATGTTTTTTGCCCATTAGTGATTCTTAAGAAATATTTTAAATCACAATTATCAAAGAATAACCAATAAACGTGCTTTTCATATTTTTTATTTTAATTATTTACTTCCATTTTTCTATCGAAATTTGTGCCATACGAACGGTTTCATGTAATCGAATGGGGGATTAAACGATTGATACGATATCGTATACGTTAACGGAAGCCATAATAGCCAATTACGATACGTTTGCTCCGTTCACGGATTGCATAATACGAAATACACATTTTTACGTGACGAGTAGTCCGTTCACGGAACTCATAATTCGACCCCTGATTTTGACAATTGTGACAATACGGATTTTATATTATGGACGTATTATAATACTCGTATGTATAGAAAGAAAACCCTCGTGCAAATAGAGCACCGATATTTTATTATTAAAAATCCTCATTTTTCAAGTCATAACATTATTTTATTAGAATTACAAAATATAATCATTCAATTTAATACGAAATATATGTATATATTTTTAATTTAGACAGTTTTCATTTTCATTTTAAATTTAACATTCTTTTTCAACATCTACGATGTCCAGTTCGCCTTGATCGGCTCTTTCGTCTCGCTGATCTTCGCTTAATCGGCTTAGGTGTACATTTTGGCAGTCGTCTCGCCTGAAAAAAGAGACACCACAAGAATATGCAGATTCATAATTTCCAATTGAAAAAAATAAAAAATAAATACGATTACCTCTTTGACGTATCGCAATTTTTCTTCGTTCGGCATTCGATTCCAAATTCTTGCGCCATCGATGGCGATTTTTACGATGGATTTTCCGCAACTCTCCCGCCTGTATTTTCGAAGAAAGTTCAGGAAAGGGTTTCTTGTTAAGATTCCCCGTTTGAAACATTTCTTAGTTTTGCGCGGCCTTACGCTTTTGCACACACACCGAGCCATTTGAGTTGTTAATTTTACTTATTAAATAATTTATTTATTCCAATTGTTTATTTTGAATTAATTTATTATTATTTGTTATTAAAATTATATAATATATATATTTCTACCAAATATTCGGAAAAACTGCGATAAATTTTATATAAGCACGAATGATTTGAGAGTTATTTTCTGTAAACTTATATTCTTCTGAAAATTCTAAACTGACAGTAAAAATCTGGGTTGTTTTTCGTAAAAGAAAAATATGTGAAATATGCGATTGCTACTATTGTTATTATTACAGTAGTTTATGAAATTTTAATATCATCATCGTGGCGCGACAGCCCGACGTCGGGCCTTGGTCGCCTGGATCGTTGTCCTCCAATTTTGGAAGCTCAGTAGCTGCTCGGCGTCCGCATATACTGAGCTCTCCCAACGAGATCTCGGTCGTCTAGTCCACTGCCCAATAATGTAAAAGCCGACAGACTTCGAATAAAACGTTGATTTTTGAGAGAGGAACACATTAATTTTAGGTGCAAATATATCAACTAGTAGTCCATAAATCCTTGCATTCGAATACATTAGTTGGAAAAGGATACTCATAGTGGGCTGAGAGAGGAATTGGGAACTAATACTAACTCAAAAGTAACGCTGTAGCTGTCATATTGCTACATTTGTCACTGTATAAGTGAGAAATTTTTAATTTTTTGTATGTATTAGCTGCCTAATTACAGGGAGTCATGTTGTTATTGGTTACCGAGAGCGGAGAAATATTTTGTTTTGTTGGCATCCTTTTCTCACTAATGTCCTTGTGGATTTGTATCGATTTTGTCTTATTCGCACAGTTTTGCTGTCAATTCACACTTATACTACATTCGTTCTACATGCGTACGTGATATTTGAATTGCAAGTCTTACGCATACGTATATACTGCGAAATTCAAAATTTTGTCCTAAGTTTGTCGGCTTTATATTAATGGGCAGTGGTCTAGTCTAGACAGTCTCGCTTCGTCGTTTTTGCACAACGGATTAAACTCCAACACATGGGAATATGAATGCTTTTTTTTTTTGTAAACTATATTTTTTTTAACTTCACATTAATTTTTCCAAAAAATGATTTTGGCTTTTTTTTGCGGCCCACATACACTACGTTTAGACCGCGGGACTATCTTCGAGATCTAACTAAATCGATCTAACTCTCGACGATATAAACGTATCGATTTAGTTAGTTTTGGACTTGGCTTATCTCTACTTGCGATGCGGAACTGGACTAAAAAAATTGGGACTATGTCGCTGTCATCGCTAATGTTGACGTTGTTGTCGTTTTTTTTGTTCGGCATTTGTTTTGTTTGCAATTTCAGGAAAGCAGTGCGTGATCACGGGTAAGAAAAAGCCTTTTTTCTGTCGTAAAATTTATATCTATCAAATTTATCTGTGCTGTCAACGGAGAAAGAAGAAGAAGAAGTACCTCTCCGTATGGTCGGTATAAACACTCCACCAACAAGTGCTAACACTAAAATGATTTAGTTAAATCGACTTTTAGTTCCACGGTCTAAACGTGGCCATAGACTTTAATCTTGTTCATTTGGCCTATGCTAGATTTTAAATTCGGCACGCTTGATCTAAATTCTAATTTCATTAGAGAGATAGTATACCTAGTATATTTATTTACCTATGAAATTCATGCATTAAACATAAAAATATTTCTTCCAAAATACGTGCACATTTGGTAAAGATACAAACAACAAACATACTGAGTGATAAGACGGTGAGACTTAAATATTTGTTTAGATGTTTCATCTTAATCCCTCGTTTCGTTGACAATATTCATATGTCGTTTTTACCTTGGTCGGATGTGACGGAACTGCAGAAGTTGTACCTAGAGTACTTTTCCGCTTCGTATTTATCACTTTATCAGTATAGGAACTTTTACATACTCGTATGTGTATTGAAATGTTAATCCGACAAACTGTCTAGTTTGAAAGCCTTATATATGAGTAAATTTCCGCCTTGTATATGAGTAAGTTTCGCTTGGTGGAACTTTCCGACATTTATTTTTCTATTAGGAACTGATAATTGTATTTGATCAAACGCTTTACAATTCATTGCAGATAATTATATTAAACAAACACTTCAACTCGCTGACCTGACCTCCAAGTGGTAGATTAGGGAGTTAGAATTAGGCCAGCGGGCTAATAACAAGTCAAAATAAGAAAAAAATTAAACCGGAAAATAGAGGGCTTCGCCCGAAATCCGAGGGTTTTGTAGTGTTTCAGGCCAGTAGGAGATGAACTGTCCTACTCTTGGAGATTTTTATTTTATTATTATTAAATATAACGTAATTGCTAGGAAACATGCGAAGATTAATTAATTATCGGTGGTCATCAGCACCTTTGACCTTGGACGTGTTCAAGAGATGCAGGAGTGTGCTAACCGCAACTTTAGAAATATAATATTATTAACTAATTTTAAGAAGATATCTAAATTCCATTATTTTCCATTTTCTATGCTAGTCGAAAGCCGCACCTTCCTGCAAGTTTTCATATTTCGGAGTGCAAATTATGATCTCATATTTTTTCCTCCCCCATGTTTCCCTTACTTTGAATTTAAAGAGAATGCCAAAAATTGAATGGACTCAACGTTACCTTTCTCATCACACCCTACTTGTCAAGCATAATAATCTTGGAGGCTCTGCGTCCACATATACTGAACTCTCCCAACGATATCTCGGTCGTCTAGGCAATTTCGCTCCGTCAACTCGTTTCGCATTCATCACTCTCTTTGCCATGCGATCATCGTCCATCCGTTGGACATTCCCTGCCCATTGAAGTCGTTGTAGTTTGACGATTTTCGAGACTTGCAGCTCATCGTACAGTTGTACCTGATGCGACATCCATCTCGATCGCAGTCAGCCCCGGAAATTCGCCGTAGAACCTTACGTTCAACAGTATCTAGCATGTTTCCAGAGGCTTGTGTTAGGGTCCATGCTTCGCAGTCAGAGCATGCATTAGGCGGCTATTACACTATAAAAGTTCTTTTACAAATATATTTGACGAACGATATTTCAAAAGAACTTTTATGAATGATATTAGCCGCTAAAGGGGGAAGGTGTGCAAGCATATTAGAAAAGTAGTTGAAACAAGCAACGTCCATGTCGCAAATCTTTTCTTAGGCGGCTATTACACTATAAAAGTTCTTTGAAAATAGCTTTCATAAAAGATATTTGTAAAAGAACTTTTATAGTGTAATAGCCGCCTAACACTGGTCGTATAATGGTTTTGTACACGCGGAGCTTCGTGTTTCTGTGCACATGCTTCAATTTCATTATGGGGAGAACCGAGAAAAAAGTTTTATTAGCTAACTGTATCCGTCGCTTGATTTCGTCAGTTTCGTTGGCGTCCCTTGACAAGTTGCAACCCAGGTATGTATATGAAGTCGTTCACGAACTCGATGTTGAGGTCTCCACATTGATACTCGATTGTGCACGTGTCCTTGTCGTCGATTGTATCATTATTTTAGTTTTATTCTCGTTGATACGTAGTTCAGCTTCTTTTGCAGCGGTATTGAGCGTATGCAGAACTTCTTCTGTGTCGGCCAATCTTCGGGGCATGATGTTGATGTCGTCGGCGTACGCTGCTAATTGTGTCGACTTGATGAGTAGCGACTTGCTGTTGTCCGTATTCATAGCCCCAATAGCGTATCCAGTGCTAGGTTGCAGAGCGTCAGTGTCAGTTCATCGCCCTGTTTCAGACCAGTGCGTGTTTAAAATAGATCAATAAATCGAATATGGATTTTGATTTGTGAGACGGGGTTGGTCATCGTCATCTTTGTCAGTCGCACTAATTTAGCATTATTTCTAGTTTTCTAGGCTAGCGACTGCCACTTTCCTGTAAGTTTTCATATTTCTAAGTTTAATGGTTTGGAAATGCAAGGCGGGTGGGACCAATTATGATCTCATATTTTCTCCTCTCTCTCTTTGAAGAATGGAAAACTGCAAATTTGAAGAAAATGTCAAAAATGGAATGTACTCGACGATACCTTTCTTATGATACCCCACTTTCCTATACCAAGCGAAACAAAAATTTGGCCTTCATTTCCCCTCTATGGGATAAAGTGAATTATAATATTTCTACATGTATTCTCGCCAAATTTCCTGTATGTAGCTTCAACCGATCGTGATATATTCTATGGGCAGAGGGACAGACAGGCATTTGACCGATTTCAAAAGGGTTTTGTTTTTACTACAAAACCCTAAAGACCGAAAAAAAAACACGATCGAAAGTACCTAACGTATCATCGATATCTATTGACGTAATGATTTAGGTAACCCACAGACCCAAAATACTCCCATTGCAAAAAAGATAATATGACAATTATATAAATAATTCATGTATTTCCGCAACAACATCTTCCATAAATAAATAAATAAATAATAATTACTATCATACTATGAAATGACTTCATTTCCTTTCATCAGAATCATCATCGTCGTCTTCATCACTGTCCTCCTCATCATTTTCGTCCTCTGAATCCTTTTTAGGGTTATTTCTCACGACATTTTCATCGTAATCTTCAATTTCATCGTCACCGCCTTGATCGATATCGACGTCGCCCGGTCGAATAGGGAATCCTTCCTCAGGTTTAACAATTTTTACTCCTTGGGAACCCATGCGCAGGCAATCGAATGTTCTGAGAAAAAATGAAAATTTAATTCCAGTAAATACAGCGATGGAAACAAAACATTTATATTTAAGCGATTGCAACAATAAACAAGTTCTTGTTAATATACGAGCATTCAAGATAATTATAATTAGTCATTATTAGTAAAGAGGTATTTGCAGTCAAACGGTCCCGATCTTAAAGAAATATCTAATTATTCAGAATCAAAATTCAAATGGGTAGAGCGTCGATTTACAAACGAGAGGTCGCAGGTTCGATTCCTGTCATGAACATATTCAAATAGTTGCCGGTCTCCAGTCGGCTCAGTTGCTGCTACTATTTTGCTTTAATTCCTAGTGGGACATAGTGCGTCAACAACTCCTGCGCGCCATCGTACTCTGTTCTGGACAATGGGACGCATCTGCTTCCAGGACTTACCCAGCGACTCACATTACTTCGCCACAGATCGGCGATATGAGATTTTAGAACGCCCCATCGGTCGTCCGCCAGTGTGAATGGGGTCCCCCCATTTCATGGTATGTCCAGCAATGCAATTATCCCTTCCGTAATGTTTGATCTATCCACCGCCATTTTCGCCTACGTATTAGTTTAGTTCGTTGATTGGCATCTGACTCGTATGCCGACTAAGCTCTTCATTGATATTGTTTCGGGCCAGAAAATGCTTAAAATTCAAAGAAGACACCAGTTGACGAAAACTTGCAGCTTGGTGGTAACTTTCCATGTGCTGCTCCCATTCAACATCACAGACAGTACCAGGGAACGAATTAAGTCCAGCTTGGTCTTAATACTAAGATAACTGCATCTCCGGATTTTGGATAGCATGCCGAAAGCGAATTTAGTTTGGTTGATACGACGAGCGATGTCTTGCTCCGTACCACCATTTTTGGCAACGATGCTGCTTACACTGCTTAGGTAGACGAATTTCTCCACCTTCTCTACTCTACAAGCTTGATACTGATGGTAAAAGTAATGGGATTTTCGCAATGGCATGCTAAGAGCCTTGGTCTTGTTGGTGTTAATCTTTAGCTCAACCTTGCTTTCCTTCCTCTCAAAATCTATCGCTATTGCGGACAGATCCATGATTTTGTGGGAGAGTAGGCATGACGACATGTCAGTGTAGTCAAGATGTTGTAGATAAGATGTTACAGTCCATTGAATTTTTCTGTCTAGTCCGGATAGGACTGCATACAACACGTCGCCGATCACTATGACGAATAGGATCGGTGAGAGGATGTACCCCTGCCAAACTCTGCTGCGAATCTCCCCCGAAGTCCCCCGACACAATATCTTTATGCAGGACGCGACATTTCGCGCTGACGCACAGTGGAGTATTTGTACCAAAATCTGGTCAAAATTATTAAATGCCATTTCTCATGTGGAAATTCATAAATAAGCAATTTGAGGTATTTTGAGACTGTATTTTAATAATAATTTATAAAATATCGAAAAAAATAAGAATAAATGTAAATGAAAACTATAATTCAAAAATAGTCACCGAAATCAACCCGATACAGAATGTACCTATCATATTGCCTTAATTTTACTTCTTCCTCAAGAAGGCCCTTTTGTCCTATCCACAGGGCTCAAAATACCTTCAACAATATTTCAGGGCATTGGTCTCATCATCCCCATTGAGAAAATACCCATATTAGCTTGGTTTCACTTCATACCCAAGAAGTTCCTTTTGTCTCGATCAAAGGATTTAAAATGTCTTCAACATTACTGCAGTGCATTGATCATATCAGTCCTAGTCAGGCTGTAGGCTAGGTTTTGAATCCGTTTGACTTCATGCTCAAGAGGGTCCTGTTGTACTCACCCCCACCAGCAGCACCACCAACACGTCACTGGGTTATGCTTAGAATCACGTAATCAACCACCAGATTTGGTCGAAGTCGGATCACGGTAAATGCCCGGAGGAGAGAAACAAATTTTCTTAGAAAAGATTTAGGTGAGCAACTTCCTGATTTTAAGACACAAAAAGTACCGTTATATAAGTCGAAAATCCAAAAAAGCCGTCACCGCGCTGTGCTGAAAGCACAACGGGAAGTGCCCGGACCAATTATTTGAATATATGGGAAGGGCTAAAAATACGAAAATATTTAAAAGTTCAAACATGTGGGCAAAGAAATGGAGGAAGAAGGGGGAACCCATTCTTTCATGGTAATTTTAAGGGAATATTCAACTTAATTTTCATCTTGGCACGATAGCTTGGCAGGTCCCGGAACATGTACAAAAACAGTTGCTTTTTTTTTTCAAAGAAATTCGTATTTTTTATAGTTAGGTAGTAATAATATTAAAAAAATATTTCCATAACTGCAAGCAAGATGAAATATTTTTCTTATTAAAGTACACACCTCCATCTTCCATATTCATACTTGTTGACTGAACGAATTTAACTTAACCCACCTTCAGAAGACTAACTTACCTTGAAAACAATTCGAAACCTTCAACAAATCCACCAACATCCATACAAACATGCATGTTTCGTCCGAAAAAGTAGACATCATAGAATGTTACACAAACTTTGGCAAACGGAAATCGTGGTGGTCTTACACAAATCGGTGGCGGATTCTTTCCCGACATTTTTCTTTTGTACAGCACCTGATCGTTCATTTTCATTCTTAGTTCGAATGCAAAATCTTCTGGAAAATATGCCACCTCCATGCATCCTTTTAAATGAAATATGCTTAGCGCATTTCCTGAAAATGGAAGTAAGGTTCCATTTATGTGCAATGCACGAATATATATACGGAGTATAAATAGATAATACACTTACCCACGCAGCATTTACATATGCCTTTGTCACATTCGCATGGTATTCGTTGGGTGATGGCTCCAAAAGGATCAGTAGGAAGCGCTATTTGACGAAGGAATTCTTTTTTCCCGAGTGTGACTGGAAGAACTTCGTTTGTAGCTATTTGGGAGAAACAAATAAAAATTGAATAATTAATTATGTTGGTATTCACTGGTTTTATTTATTAAATTGAAGAATAAATATTCAATTTCCAGCTTTTGCTCTTATTAAAATAATGTAGGCGTCGTTTCGTAAAATAATACATTTTCAATTCTGCAATAGATTACTATTGTATATTATGCCGGGTTTCCACCAAAGAGACAGTTTTGAAAAACAGTTTTGTTTTAAAAACAGAAACCAGTTTTGTTCTCTGAAAACAGTTCTGTTTTATGTAAACAGACTGTTCCCATTGAACAGACTGGTTTTGTTTCTAGTTCTGTTTAGCTTGTTCTACATAGTGTCCCAAAAAATTTTAGACGACGAGGATTTCATACTAAATGAAAAAGGTTGATTTTTCCTAAGACGGGATTCTTTTTTATTTATTTGTAAATGCGCATTTCGGACACCAGTTGTGTCCTTCTTCAGTACAATTCAACTACTTTCCTCAACACCAAGACCTACACCTATATACCCTCTATTTTGACAGCGTTAATTACCCTACATTACGTTACGTTACTCTAAATACCATTTAATGACATACAACATGTTTTGAAAGCAAATAAAAAAAAAAAAAATAGAAAAACCCAATCGAGAAAAAGAAGAAAATTGAGCCACAGGTAAACTAATGATGGAAACCACCCGTTTCACTTCCTGGGTGATTCCATCGCCAGTAGATTCAGCAGCCCTGATTGTAGATTCCCGATATCATGGTTCAGCCTCTGGTTTTCCGGTTCCCTTAGAATGGCCAGACTTTCTAGTGCATCCAGTTTCCTGCTGTCTGTACTCGCTTTGATGATCTCCACGTTGTCCCATGTTATGTTGTGCCCCTCTCCTGCTATGTGTCTCGCTACCATGGATTTTAGCGACGCGGGGTCCTTGTTGTTTTTTACGCTAGACTCAGCCTCTCTCACGTGCTCACCCCATCTTGTGGAAACTAGCCGCTTCGTTTGCCCGACGTATGTTTTGTCACATTCTGGACAAGAGACCTTGTATACGCCGCTTACTTCATGTTTCAGTTTCTTGTCCTTCGTGGACCCCAGCTTGGTCTTGAGCTGTTGCCTCCGGCTTGATGAGACCATTTCGATGTCCATATCCTTCATCACCCGCTTCAATTTCCCGGATGCGTACGAATGTGTGACGCCTATCCTTCTCCTAGCTTCTTCCTTGTTATGTTGGAGGGTAGTCAATCGTTGTTCTTCTAGCTTTCTCTGTTTCTTGCGGATGAGACATGATATCGCCCTTGGTTCGTATCCATTCTTCAAGCCCGTGTCGAGGATGTACCTCCTTTCCCTTTCGAATCGCTCCATGCTCAATGGAACCGTGAAAAGTCGGTGTATCATCGAGTGGAACGGGGCAAACCTTTGGGAGTACGAATGGTTGAAGCTCGATGGAATCGTTCTTTGTGTGTGGGTTGGCTTCCTAAATATGTCGAATTCGATGGAGCTCCCGTTCCTTATGATTTTCAAATCCAGGAACGGCAGTTCCCCATGTTCCTCCATTTCCATCGTAAACTTGATGTTCCGGTGAACCGTGTTCAGGTTGGAGAGGATTTACTCTCCTTCCTCTTTATTGATGATCGCCAGCACGTCATCCACATATCTCACCCAGAATTTTGGCAGTGATCCTCTCGCCTTCAGTTCTTCCTCTATCCTGTTCATAAAGATATCACTAATGAACGGAGAGAGTGGGTTACCCATGGCCACCCCTCTGGTTGCCTTGAAGAATCTGCCGCGGAACGTGAGGTAGTTCTCCGTCATGCATATTGTTGCCAGTTTCATGAGAAGATTGACTTCCTTCCTCCAAGCCGTAGATGTGTGCTCCTTTTCGAGTAGCCATTCCTCCAGGTAAAATAGCGCCTCCTTGACCGCGATGCTTGGAAACAGGGCCTTAACGTCGAAAGAGACGACCCGTTCGTCGGACGAGATTGGACCCACGGTCTTCAGTTTGTCGATTAGGTCGTCCCTGTTCTTAAGAGATCTGCACGAGCTGGACCCACCTAAATCGTTGAACCTTCCGAGGAGCCATTTGGCGATGTTTTGTGTGGGGGAGTTGGTGGCTGCTACGATCTCTCGGAATTCGTTCCCAGGCTTGTGAACTTTTGGCAGAGGATTTCATAATGTTTTTTATTTTTCGGTCGATTTCATCAGTTGAAGTTTCAAAAATCTCACTAAATTCCTTTAATGAATCTTGCCTTTTAAACTTATTTTTATAGTCAATACATGCTGTCGCAGAAAACAAAAGTGCGTGTTTCAACCAACCAGACAAAACAACAAGAACGAATGTGCTTTCCTTTCATCTGTTTTAGAAAACAAAAGCACTTTCCCACTCGCGATGGGAAAGTGTTCACTAAAACAATTTTTAAAGACAAACATGTTTTAAAAACTGTTTAGTTTTTACAAAGCATTGGTGTTTTGTTCAGAAAAACAGTTTTTGCCGTGTTCTTCAAAACTGTCTGTTTGGTGGAAACCCGGCATTAAGCAACAACTATTTGGTTTATTAATTAAAAATGTTACCTGTCGTTGTTAAGGAATGTAAGCCTATTTTGCATCTTGGTTTAATAGATTCCTGTTCTTATAATTTGGTGGTATAATTTTCATGTTTGGTTATTATATTATAGTTGTTTACTTCCATATCTTTTTTAAGTAATAAACTAAATAGTTGCTGTTTTTTATACAACGTGTCCCACTTTAAGATCAGCGTAGGACTAGGGCATATTCCACATCTTTTATCGTTACAGAGCTATTAAATGTTTCTTAATTCTTGTCGAAAAGTCTGACCTTCTAGAGAAAACTCCGATTTACAGTCCTATGGCTAATTGAATCCATAAAAACAATATTGATTCAGAAACTAAATAAAATACCCGTTAGAATGATACCTCAACGGTTTCGAAATTCATTCCACCGCCCGAGATACAAACGTTCAAATTTTAGAAAATATTCGTTATCAACTTTTGATGGGAAAATTGACCCACATTTTATAACGGAGCTTTGCACCAAGAGCTCTATAAAATCTCTGAAAGATGGCCCAATTTCTTACCTTTCAAATGACATATAAATATCTACGGCTTAGATTTGAAAATTTCTGAATATTAGATTTTAAACGAAGAAAAACGTGGTCTAACTTTGGACTGCGACCTATCGACAAGTTAATCAATGAAGCAGAATGGGTCTTACTTAACACTTACCCTATCACTAGCTCTTCTTGGACAGTTTCTAGGGAAGAGACTTTGGGAATCTTACTAGAGACGCACTTTTTAGATAGTTCATTTGTGATTACTCATTATACCCAAGCACAAGAAAGCGGAATGGTTTCGTCCGACTCCGAATCTATCATTTCGAAGGATAAAGTTCTCTGAGCGTTAGCTAACGTAGGTGTAAGGCGAAATTCACACACACGACACCGCGCTGCACAACTGCTTGAAATTTCAGTCGAGATACACAGCATCAAATGGGCGGATTCACACTCATTGCTCAGCATGCGATACGATCAACTATGCTTGGCTATTGTGCGTGGCTGCGTCGGAGCTGAAAATGTAGCTAACCTGAATATCGCCTAAGAAAGTTCACTTACCCAAGACGCAGACGATGCCGCTGCTGCTTTGCTTCTGCTGGAAATGAAATTCCGGCATAAGGCGAAATTCAAATTCACGACAAGAACTCGCAAAGACTGCTGAAATACAAGTCGGGATACACAGCGTCAATGGGCGGATTCACATTCAGTTGCTCCGATTTCAACACGATCGACTCGGCCTGCAGGTAAAATTTTGCTGAAAATGTCGCATCGACAGAGGGAGACCATCATTTCAATACATTTTCCCTTTCTCAATAGCGGAGTGCAGTGTGAGTGCGGCTTTCAAGATGCTTGTGTAATTTGCATATATTGTGTACAAAAGGTATAATAAAAAGCAAAAGAGACGTTATTAGGTTCACCTTTATGCGGAATTGATAGATAGATAGATTTGTTATTCATAATTCATTGCAGAGTATTATAATTTAAGTGGCCTCGTTTATGCCACGGAACTATCTTCTAGTATTAACTAATTCGAGCTAACACACGACGACATAAACATGTCGGATTAGCTAGTTCTGATGCTAATTTGAGCTTAACTTGCGATGCATAACTGGACTGAAAAATTGGTACTAGATGGTGTTGCTGTCTTCGCTAATGGTGTTGTTGGTGAAAATTCTATTTTATACTATATGTTATTGTATATAAATATCTCATCCTTTCCTGAAACTATGCATTCGTTTCATCCTTTGATTGTAGCGGAGTAAACGCGTTTTTGTTTTTGACATTTTTCCAAACTAAAGTCACCGAAGTCACAAACCAACAACTGATATCTTCCTATTTAGTACCTCTTCGTATGGTCGGTATAAACACACCATGAACAAGTACTATCACTAAAACGATTTAGTTAAATCGCCTTTTAGTTCCACGGTATATACGGGGCCTGTGTTTCAGAGCCTAACTCTATACTGTTTAATATTTTTCTATAGCCAGCAATTAGTATTTGGTAGTATTTAACGCACATAGCTTTTAAAGCTCAAGGAAAAATTCATTTGCTAAGAAACCTTGCTTTAATTTTAGAGGAGTTAAAATATTCGGATTTGATAAATCCGATTTTAATAATTATATTGTTGTATCAAACAAACAATTCTAAAAGAATCATATGACCATTCGAGTTAAGCCCATAGATATTGAGTCTTCGCGACAGCGATATTACCAAGTGTGAACCAAAATATGCTTAGCTATTTTGCGTTACGGAGTCGGTGCTGAAAATGTCGTTAGTCTGTATTTCGCCTAATACAACATGAAATATTTAATGAAAAACTGTGATTTTTCGACTTAAACGATTTCCTTGGACAGTCCCGCAACTGCCAGAAATAAAGAAATTAGGGTGGAATGATCTAAGCACGATTTGACCACAAGAAAATTGACATTTAATTGTACATTAGTATACGAAAATTGGAGAAAAAATGATAAAAATGCAAGATTTAAAAAAATAAACACAAAAATTTGCATTTTATAGAGGTACAACCAACAAACTATTCAACTGATTTTTATAGGATAAATTTTAAAAATAAGAGTGAGGTACTATATGACAACAGGTGTTTATTTGAGAGTTCTAGATTGCGTAGTTTTCCATTTATTGCGTTTTTAGTAAGGTAAAATCAGCGTAGTGCACGATGTTTTAACGCACAAAAAGCATATTTTCCTGCATTCAAAGGGCTATAATGCCCGGTTCACATTATTCCAGTAACCAAACCAGTCCAGTAATCCAGTCCAGCGCTGGATTGCTACTGGAATAATGTGAACCGGCACTGGACAGCAATCCAATCCAGCAATCCAGTCCAGTAATCCAGTCCAGTGACTGGATTGTCGGTCCACTTTTTCATTCCAGCTCGTACAGAAATCATTGTCACTATAGTTATCGAATCAACAACACACTAGCCGGACTACTGGACTGGAATCATGTAGACGATATGATCCAGTCCAGCACTGGACTGGATTGCTGGACTGAATTACTGGACTGGAATAATGTGAACCGGGCATAACTATCAGAAATCACAAAATTGGATGTCTGATAGTTATAGCCCTTTGAATGCAGGAAAATATGCTTTTTGTGCGTTGAAACATCGTGCCCTACGCTGATTTTACATTACTAAAAACGCAATAAATGGAAAACTACGCAATCTAGAACTCTCAAATAAACACCTGTTGTCATATAGTACCTCACTCTTATTTTTAAAATTTATCCTATAAAAATCAGTTGAATAGTTTGTTGGTTGTATCTCTATAAAATGCAAATTTTTGTGTTTATTTTTTTAAATCCTGCATTTTTATAATTTTTTTTTTAAATCACAAAATTGGATGCGTTCCTGCGGCAGCTGGTTCTTCGTACCGGAACGACCCGTTTTTCAACGGCCAAGAGCTGCCAAACCCCCTCGATGCAAGAAGAACTGCAGTATTCGAAGCATCGCTACCACAACAAACAACAACAACAAAATTGGATGAAATAATGCTAACACGATTCGATCATAATAAAATAGAAAATTAATTATTGAAACGGGACAAGTACAATACGTTTACAAAAAATTACAGAATAAATGGTGATGGAAAAAAATCAATTTCCGGAGCAAAACAAAAATTTTGATTTTATAAATTTATAACAATTAAACCGCTTTTCTGATGTATACCAAATCGATTTCGTATTTTAGACCAACGTATTGGCTGCGACTGATTTTCTATTTCAACGTTCTTCCTAGTGTAGTTTTTCAGATATTGTCGTTTTACTAATGTGATTTAGGCAATTTTCATAAAAAATGTAAATACCTGTAGCAGCTAAAGAGTTAAGAATTCAAAAAAATGTTCTTAAATATTTTTTGTTGGAAATTGTATGAATAGGAAACTCTATGGTGTAGGCATAGGGTATCGAAGCTTCGTCGCTCCCGATTCCTATTTTTTTTATTCCTTATTTAAATTTTCGAATTAAAGTGTCTCGTTATTAAATAAATGGATTTTTTATCACTACCTGAATCATTAAGGCCATAGCACACTGAACTAAAAAGGACCACACTGAGAATAACATTTTCCAATTTTTTCAAGCACATTGTTCACTGACACACTGACACTAAACACTTTTTTTAATGAAAAATACATAAATATTCAATATAATTATCTGATTTCACACCTTCAATAAACTCAAGCTGAATAAATACGTCCACTTAATATAATTCCAACTTTTACATTAAAATGCAATCCAACTGTTTGATTCACTTCATGTCCACCATATCGCGTTCGATGAAGATGATGTACAAGAAGTTGATGAATGAAAAGTTTTCGCCAAGTTGATGATGATGTCTATGGAAAGGGAAAGTCCACATTTCAGCGGGTGGTACTAATAGTCTAGTAAAGCCAAAACATTATGGAGGAGTGCCAGCATCCATACCTGACTGGATTGGGGAGCTTGAAATGATGATCATCTGCTCGAATGATACGACAAGCAGTAAAAGATTGTTTATCTTAAATATTTTTTTTAAACAAAATTTCGTATTTTTATAATACATATGCTACCGGTTGTTAACATTAAAAAGGAAATGGGCGATTTGGTCTATCTATCAAATGATATCAGTTCAAAATGCCCATAATTGCCCTACTAACCTTCCACGATAAATCACGATAGCGACTAATTGTCATTGATTACTATAATATAAAAATATAAAGTTAAACCTTGAAAATTTGGTCAAACCACCATCATTCAATGTGCTGCAACGCCTCATCCATCTGCATTTACTTTCACCTTTCTCTGACATTGAATACTCCTCAAAATTGGTTCACGTTTAATGTTGATATACTGATGAGTACATGTTATGTTATTTGCGTACTACGCTACTATGTACACTGTAATTATTATGTAAGCGCATGCAAATGTGAATGCAAATTAGTAGATTTAACAAAAACGATAATCTTTTTCTGTTGTGTCATCGGACGAAAGTGAAAGTATTAACATATTATTCAAATCATATATTAGTTTAGCATACTAAGAGAAAACTGTTCGGAAGAAAAAAATTGCAAGCTCTGTTTTTAGTGCTGCATTCAATCCTACACTGTAGCGCAGCGGAATTAAACACCTGAGACTTCGTTTTGTAAAGTGGCGACCGAGAGCTCTCGAACACAGATCATAGAGTAATAGTAGAAAGAGCTGGAGCTCAGTACAAAATAATATTAAGAGCAGGATGTATATAATCGCACACAAATAAGCCTCACCACTCTAGAAGCAACGGCAACAATTTAAAGTAAACCGCTCTTTAGAGTGAAAAGGACAACAACACATCAAATCAGCTGTGTCTGTTGATTAAAAAGTCAGAGGCTTTTTAGCTGCTATTGTATGCGTGACATGGTTTATCAATTTGTGTGAGTTACCATTTTCGGCCATACACAATTGCATTCGTGTATTTTCGCTCATGTTTCGGGTTGCCAACAACTCAAAACAACAAACGTAACTATTGATCTCTCTTTCTGCAAATGGACGTGGATATAACACCCCCCATAGACTATGCGATTCATCGTCAAATGACAATGCTATTGATCGTCACAAAGCATCTGATGGTCTAATTTATATGGAACTGTAAAAAAAATCGTTAACAATATGCGCGTACACTGTGCGATCACTGCGACGATCACAATATTATATGACCGATCTGACGACGGATCGCATCGTATATGGGGGGCCTTACTTTTCACTTTTTTCGTATGTGTATCGACTAGTGAACACGATACACATGCAGCTAAAATATTATTATGAGCAACCTTTGCTTGCTTTTTTTGACATCTCGTCAAAAAAGGTTATTAATGGTAAATTTCTATAGTTGCAGTTGCAGCACACCCCTGCACCCCTTGAACACATCCCAGGGCAAAAATATTGATGGCCAATGATTATCAACACCATAGGCAATAATATCTCGAAGTTTCATTACAATCACGTAATATTTAATAATACTACTTTAATGTTAGCCATTTTGACGCTATCCATACAAAAAGAACACCTACTGGCCTCATGCATAGCTGCGAGTACTACTTCCATGTTGTTTTTCGTAGTGCTAATTACAGTTATTTAATTAACCATTTTTGAATGGGAAAAAATTGTTTGGAGGCGGTGATTCTAGCAATAATTATTCATAAAATTTCTTTTTTTTTGGGGGTTTTGAAGTAAAAATAAAACTCATATCGGTCAAATATCTGTGTGTCCTTCTGTATATACAATAGAATATCTCACGAACGGCTGAAGTGGATATAACCACTACCACAAAAATGATCAGCATTAAGCCAACTCTTCCACTGTCTCTAGTTAGCTAAACTAAGTCATTACGACACAGACTCCATTCCACTTCATTCTTAAATCAAACCGGAATAAAGGGCTACGATCGCAATCTGAAAGTTTTGAAACGAGCGCTTATTTCGGTATGTAAATATCGACTCCTCGCTCGTTTTGCTACCACTCAGATGGAAAAAAAACACCATAATAATTGTCTTATCCATGATATACGAGGGTAAGGTGAAAAGTTCTCGGCCTGATAATGAAAGACTGCGATTTTCAGTTAAAAAATGATTTTATTTTTCTATATAATCTCCTTTGACCTTAACACACTTGATCCAGCGTTTCTGCAACATCAGTATTCCTTCTCGGAAATGAGAGCTCTGTGGTGAGAGTCTGGAAGGCTGTTAAAATATTCATCTACGATCATTGGATGCGAAGCGCTTTTCAGAAACAAAATTTTTCAAGTTTGGGAACAGATGGAAGTCTGAGGGTGCCGAATCAGGAGAATAGAGGGGATGGTCGAGCAATTGTACCACAAATCCCGCAGTTTTCCCATCGCCAACGAACACTTGTGTACAGGTGCGTTGTCCTGGTGAAAGATGATTTTTTTCTTCTTCAAGCCAGGCCTCTTCTCACGAATTTTAGCAGCCAGCTGGTCAAGAATTTTGGAGTAATATTTGCCTGTTATTCTTTTGCGTTTTTCAAGGTAATCAATTAACAGGATCCCTTTCACATCCCAAAACACGCTGGTAGATGCGATCGACTTCACTTTCTTTGGCACTGGACCACCGGCTTCCACCCACTGCTTCGATTGCTGTTTCATTTCTGGCGTGTAGTGGTGGATCCAAGTCTCATCCATGTTGACAAATTGCCGCACAAAATCGGTCGGATCCCAAATGGCACGTTGCAAAGATTGCTGCGAAAATCGTTTGCGCATTTGCTTTTATCGGCATTCAGCAAATGCGGCACCCTTCTTTGTACAAAATGTTTCTTCCGATATCCCCACAGCCTCAGCAATATCATTCATTTTCATTCGCCTATCGTCCATCACGATGTCATGCACTTTTTCGATGGTTTCCGGTGTGGTTGCGGTTTTTGGCCGTACTTCATGTCTTCGAGGAACGTGCGACCACGTTTAAATTCATCTACCCATTTTTTAACGGTGGACATCGAAGGAGCAGAGTCCCCGTAAACTTTTGTTAACTTCGGTTTAATTTCCTTAGGGGTTAATCCATCCAAAACGAAGAATTTTATGACCGCACAATATTCAAGTTTCTCCATTTTAACGAAAAACACGTAAGACGTATACAGCAAAAATTCGTGTAAACAAACTACTTGAGAGAACAAGTTGAAACTTGTCATACGAACTAATGACACGTGCACGCAGGCAGGAAACATAAATTTTTGCTAATTGTAACGGTATTTCTGTGTCAGGCCGAGAACTTTTCACCTTACCCTTGTATAGTGTAGATAGGGGCGTATTCCAACTTAGCTCGGAATACCAACCACCTGGCCTGGTAGAGCTGCTTCCCCGATATGATTTGAGGAGTGCAGTCCATCGTGTGGACGAAATCAGGGACAGTGGAAGAGTTGGCTTAGTGCTGATCAGATAATGTTGATGCCCAACAATGCACGACTTATACAGCCTCCCAACAATGTGGCGGCACCAGCGTATGCGCCACTCAAGGTTCTTAATTCCTGTTCTTGCTTCAACATCTTCTGCTGAATATTTCTTAAATTTGTTTTTAGTTAAGTTAAAGATAAGTTTTTGATCGCTCTGCAAAATCTGTCTGAGCGGAATTGAGTTTTTTTTTAAGAAATATCTCTAAAATCTAAAAAATATAATAAAAAATTTTAAATTTTTTAAAATATTTATTTAATTCTTATATTCAAATATAATATTGTACTATTTCATATATGGCGAGAAGTTATTTTTAAGCATGTTAATATATTTTTTAGATTCGGATTTCTAAAATAGCATTTTTTTTTCTTGTCCGCACGCAGTTATCTAACCAAATATTGACATAACCTGACTAAAACTCTGTGACAGAGGAAAGACAGTACTAGTACAATGGTTAATATGGCTAATCTAATTCAGTAGGTTGTATTGCCAGCGTTTGTTTGAGATTAAATACATGTATAATTTTTATACCTGCCTCATTTTTTTTTTGTAAATTTGGTTGTAACTAATCTTAAGAATAGTAATATATATTTAAAGTAATAGTGATTTGTACTTGAAAATTTTATAATTTGCATTTCATTCTTTTTTTTTAACTCATTACTGTAATATTGACTTTATTATCTCATTAAGTGTTTAATTATTAAAGTCACATAGTACATATTTTTTGTTAACCTTATTCATTATTTGTTTACAAGTTGTAAGAGGATTATAAATTTAATACTTAAAGTCTTTTTTTAAATCTATGTAAATACATCTTGAATAATATCCAAAAGAAACTTAAATATCTTACGTTAATTGTACTTCTTTTTTATTTAAATAAATCTTTTTCATCTCATACTTATCTTCTCTCCTACCTTTCTTTATAGAATTCTTTTATCTAATAACACCCTTTCAGGCTTGCGAACATTTATTTTTAAATTCAAATTCATGTATGTACAACGATAGTACCCCAAGCAAGTCGACCCCGCACATCCATAAGCAATCCGAAATACATATTCCTCTTGCCGTTCACAACGTCAACCTTTATCCCTATCAACATCTCGACATGCACACACAAGATCCCAGCAAGCAAGCCGCCCCCGTGGATCCACAAGCAACAGCTGTTTACAATGACCACTTCAGCCAGACGACATGAACAACTCGCGACTTTAGTAGCGGCCGTGTGAGGATGACGGGCGACTACAGTCTCAAGACTCCAAGTCTCCGTCTATCAGCCGACTAGTATTTAGACTTGAGTATCCCCGTGTGAGCAGTGCCTTACTGTTATCCGTCAAATTCTTTGGAATAGTATGTTCCATTTGGGAAAACTGTAAATTATTGGAGTTAGAGGCCCCTTGTTTTGCATAATCATGCGGTTTTATTGTACATATAGAATCTTTATCAGAAGTAACGGATCTTGATCTTCTTCCCCAGTTATTTTTCTTCTTCTCGCTGTCTGGGGGGTTGTTTTACCAACTCCAATCAGGAACTACCACCCCACGCTAACCTAACTAACCTATCTACAACACAAATTGATGGAAAAAGTTACCTTAACCACGAAATCTTAAATCAATTCAGCTTTTTCGATTTCTTTTTTTTTCAAAATCACAGCCTAAAACACTATTTGACAACGATATTTAGCACACTTCAAGAAAAACGTCCGAGCACTATCGCGTCCTGAACCAGAGTAATAAAATAATATTGAAATGAGTCCCTGGTTTCAATCTAACCTGTAGCTCTAGCTTTAGCTTCCATCATCATTCGACTTCCCCCGTGCCGCTGTAATTGTCGCATTTAGACCGCACAACTCAATACGAATTTAGTGTTTTTTTTTTTATATTTCATGCCTGTCAATTTGTTTAGACTGATTTTAAAATCTGAAGCTATCAACAGGGCGAATGCTAGGTGAATGAGTTGTATTATATGTCATCGGAGTTAATAATCGGAGTGGCCTAGCATTGATTCGATCCGCTCTTCTATCGCTAAAAAGGCATCATATCACCAATGTCGTGGGTGTGATCATTGGTCACTGCTTTACTGGAGAGCATGCCAGGAGTCTTCCCCAATGATTTCTGCAGAAGCTGTGGAGACGTCGAAGAGGAGGAAAATTGTCTCATCTCCTCTGCTCTTATCCGGCTTCGTCAGGAAAGAGGAGATCGGCTAACGGCTCATATTTTTTCTCGGAACTGGATGATCTGGAGAATGCCCATATCGGCTCAGGCTGGTTTAGCAATTAGCACGGTTATGGGTTGATAACATCCTATGGCATCACTATGGGGCGACCTGTAGCTCAGTGCGTAAAGGCATCAGTCTCATGTCTGACTATCGGCGTTTTGGTTTGGAATCTCCACGAGGACGTCCGTGGCCATGGATGTTTGTGTCGTCTTCCCCCGTTTTTTTTATATGGATTTAAGTCGTGCGGTCTAAACGTAGCGAACTCCAAACTATGTCAACTCCACCGTGATGCCATCTGAAATTTCGCGAAATTGATTAATTCCGTTAACATTAATAATTATAGGCTGGATATTCTAATTGAAATTCATGGTTGAATATTGTTTTTTACTATATGAATAACAACTTACATTTTTCAACTTTTTGGGCGAAATGTACCCCTTGTTTAAGAAAGTCTGTTAGGGGAAACAAAAAAAAGTGAGTTCAATGATATCCTAAGTTTAAATTTATTATTAACTGGAAAGATTATTAAATATTACGAGGATATAGTAGAACCTTATTCAATAAATCATTTAAAGAATACAAAATTAAATAATGGAGGACAAAAAATCCTTTTCCATAGTTCTCCGCGTGGGCGTCCCCTGTAACGTCAGTGGTCTTCGACCATTGCTAACCAATGTAAAGCCGCCAGTGACGGCGGTGCGATGATTTGGTTGAGGTAAACCTTCCCCCTGTGGTGTGGGGCATAAAAATAATACCACGGCTTTTCCCTTTGACAGCCTGACGCTGGAACCATCAAACAACGGACAGGATGTGTATGCCAGCAACTTGCACTATCCGAAATCTTCTATATGCTAACGAAACGTCAACTATGCCTCGGATAAGGACTGACTCAACGGTTACGCGTTTTGGCTATCGTACAATGACAAAAATTGGATTCTAGATTGTGCGTACTCTCGTGGACAATGAATCAGAAGGCCCCCGGAAAGCACGATTTCTTCAATTAGAGAGTGAATTTCTGAGGTATAAATTAAACATTCTAGGAGTTAGTGAGGGCAAGAGAACTCTTCTATGGTCCTCCCCGTGAGCGCCCTCTGGAACGGCTAACCAAGCCAACCAAGTTTTGCAGTTCAGAACATTTGGTAGAGGCACATAAAGATGATCATCCTGAATGGGCCAATAACACCAGTACGTCCCAGGAAGTAGGCGAACGGTGGAGCTGCAACATAGTTGTGAGAACACCAACACGTCACACCCAGCTGAAAGATTATCAAAAGAACGCGCGATCAAAAACACCATTGGAGAGCTACCTCTGCGCTATATAAAAAATAGCTCCCGGCGATCCTTAGGACACCTAAGGAAGTAATCCTTCCCCTAAGATTGGGTATGTAGGCTTGCAACCTGCGTACCTGAAATCAATTTACACTCGAAACATTAAACGAGCCTCGGATACAACGGACTGATTCACCGGCAACGACTTATGGCTACAAACAACGGAAAGCGATCGGTTTTTGGAACTTTCGGACGCGGCAACACGAACAAAAATGGCGAGATGTTCGTGGAGTTTTGCAACAATCGTCAATTCGTCATTGGGGGTATCCTGTTCAAGCACAAACGCTACCACTTAACAACCTGGACCTCTCCGGATGGCAGAACAGAAAGCCAGATTAGCCATATAGCCGTTTCCAAGACATGGAGGAATTGTCTCTTGGACGTCAGGTCGAAGTGAGGTGCTGATGTTGGTAGCGGCCACCAACTTGTTATCGCAAAAAACGCTTACGAACGGCAGCGATCCAGCCCCCTCAAAATGCACGAATTTTTTCAGGCTTTAATTTACAAAAGCTTAAAGCTTGCACCACCACCCTGTGAGAATCCTACAATTGGTGATACATGGAACATCGCTAAGGACTCATTTAGTTCGTGTGGCGTAACATTTGCGGGTCGATTGCAGCGCGGTAGGAGACGATTCATTAGCGACTCTACATGGTCTCTAATCTCAGCACGCAAGAGAGTTAAGGAACACATTAACTCAGCTGCTAACGGCTCAGCCAAAGACCAACTCAGAGCTGAATACCGTTCACTACAGAAAGGCGTGCAAAGAAGCGTAAGGCGGGACAAGCGAAATTACATCAACGCATTAGCGGAGAAGGCAGAGGAAGCGGCTTGCCGCGGTGATAGTGGAACCCTTTTTAAGCTTATTAAGCCTTTAAATAATAAATAACTGGCGCAACAGTCCAATTTGAACCACGGCCTCGAGATGAGTTAGCATCATCTCATTTTCTAGATCGTGACGGTTTTTTGTGCAGAGGTACATATGTGATCAGCAACACGCTCAACCGAGTTATTTACCCCATAATGGGTACTCATTTAACAGCTGAGTGGGCTCATAGTCCGACACGTAAATCCCCGGAATCGAACCGGGGAGTTGAAGGCGAACATGCTAACCGTTGCGCCATCCGGACTACGCCTTTAACTGGCAAATTTTTTGCAAAAGAACATCCTATGAAAGATAAAGATGAGTCTCTGCTGGTAACCGAAGAACACCAACCGCCGAGCTGGTGAGAACACTTCATTGAGGTCCTCAACAACACCTTTGGGCCTTCGAATGCATCTTCATCAGTAGCAGAAGATATTCCGCAAATAGCCAGAGTTGATACCAGCCCACCATCTAAGCTGGAGCTATTAAATCGATGGGAGCGGGTAAAGCCCCGGGGATAGATGGAATTTCGGTGGAACTTTTTAAAGCGGATGCCAATGCTACTGTGGATATTCTCCCCCTTATCCAAGAGTGTTAGGAAACCGAAAATCTCCCTACAGAGTAGAAGGCGTCATTATTAAGATTCCAAACAAAGGCGACCTTAAGGGTTGCAATAATTGGCGTGGGATCTGTCTTCTCCCAGCAGTCTCCAAAGTGATGGCAAAAATAATCTTGAACCGAATTAAACAAATAGTTGACCGCACATTGAATGATGAACAAGCTGGCTTTCGCGAAGGCTTCTCATGTGGTCCATACATGAGAAGCCCTCGTCCCTTCATCAACACCCTTCGAATTATTATTGAACAATCCGCAGAGTGGAGATCCCCATTACATCTCATGTTCATCGATTTCGAGAAGGCGTTTGACAGCGTTGACGGGGAATACATATGGAGGGCTTTATGTAGGAGAAGCATACCAGATGAAGTAATTTCCATCATCAAGGAGTCCTACCAGAGCTATCAGATCCTTTCGAGGTGTATAGCGGGGTGAGACAAGGCTGCATTTTATCACCTATACTGTTTTTAATTGCCATTAATGATATATTGTACTAAGTGGCGCGCTTCAAGAACGCCAGAACAAAGGTATAAGATGGAAGTTGTTCAAATGCCTTCAACACCTGCACTATGCTGACGATATTTGTCTTCTATCAAATAGATAGGATCAAGAAGCTCAAATGTCTGATGCTCTGCATTGCGAAAGCCGTAATGTGGGGCTTAAAATCAACGCTGCCAAGACTAAGTACTTGAGCTTGGATCCAGGAAGCCAAAGTGGAATTTGTGTTTCGGACAGGCAGTCGAGAAAGTTGACAATTTTTGCTATCTCGGAAGCGTATTTGCAGCAGATGATGGAGCGGATGCTAATGTACAGTCCGCAGCAAAAAGCCTCGAGCAGCTTTTTTTTCAGTTTGACTCCTTTCTGGCAAAACAACAAGATTTCCCGACGCACCAAACTCCGGATATTTGAAACCAACGTAAAATCAGTGCTTTTATATGGCTGTTCAACTAGGAAGGTGACCAATGAGATAACAACTGGAGTGCAAACTTTTGTGAACCAGTGTCTACGGCGCATCCTACACATACGGTGGCCGGAGGACATTTCTAACGACGACCGCCTTACTGTAACTGGTCAGGACAGGATAGACACTTCCATTAAAAGGCGAAAGTGGCAATGGATAGGTCATTGCCGAAAAGGGCCGAACAACATTGCCCAACAGGCCCGCGATTGGAACCCGCAGGGAACCAACGCAAGTCGCCGTGATGGACGACCTAGTAACACCTGGAGAAGATCAGTTAAGAGAGAGGGTGCCTCAATAAGCAAGTCGTGGAGTGAGCTGAAAGCGATGGCGATGAACAGGACGAGGTGGAAAGTAGGTTTGGTTAGGGCATTAACCAAACCTACTTTCCACCTCGTCCTGTCCATCGCCACAAGGGGATAACAGGAACCAGATAGAGAGAGAGATGATATTTATTTAATACTTTTAAATTTTTTTAAACTTTTTTTTGTCTTAAATTAAAAGCCTACAATCCAATCTACAATAACTGAAAAATGGAACTTTGATTAACAGCACTTGTATTACGAAGAACAGGCAAATCGCAACTTATACATCTCATTTCCAAATTTTCCAATTTGCCAGTTTTATTATTAACAAAACAAACAAATACCAACATAGAAATACATTTTTCGGAAGCTCTAATGTAAATGAAAGTATTCTGTCCCTTAAAGAAAGAAAGAATACTTTCAAACTCAATTAAAACAAAAAATTTTTGAGATTTTTCGATTTTTGTCCATTTTGCGACACTGTGCGCCGTGTAGTAGAAGACACGTCCCATGTACATATTTTTTCTTTCTTTCTAAAGTTGCTTTAATTTTCAAAGCATTAAACTCATACTTACATTGCCTGTCACTATATAGCCGTTTGCATTGAACATTGCAGGATGGAAGTCTGTAATACTCTTTTGTTTGTTTTGCTTTGTCCTCATAGTTGGCTTTGGCTGGAATCTCTGCAACTATTTTATAGATAGGTATTTTCAAAAGGCTGAATATTATTTATGAAATCAAAAAGTCTTACATCCTCCTTTACTATATACCCATCGAAACCGAATCTTTCTTGTTGGTGAGGACGCTCTGTAAAATATTGATTATCTTCGAGATTTCCGTCAGTTACTAGTTCTTCATCGCTCTGAGAAATATAATTAATGATTCGAGTTAATACGAGGAAAAATCTTTTACATATTATTCTGAGAAATTAATTTTTCAGAAAAAAATTACAGAGAAAAATGTAAATTAAAAAGTACAATAAATAAATACCATATTCAGATACTCCGTGATTGGACGAATTGAATCCTTCAAGGAAGAGTCGGGTGCGGTAATACTTATATTTGACGCTATACTTTTTGATTCGGCGCAATATTTATTTTCCAATTCCTACAAGGTATGCGTATATACATATTTTAGGAAATTAAAATGTATTTTTTAATAGTTAATAACGATACCTTAGGGCTAATATAACCTGTAGTAGTTAATGGAGGATTCCGAAAATGTTTAGATAGAAGAGGAATTTTCTTTTCATCCGCCAACTGAAATAAAAAAGTGATTGGTTTTGCTAGTTATTTGTAGGCAATCTGAATTCCAGATTCTTTAAAATAAACACAAACGAAAAAAGGCTGTCGATATTTACCGCACTTTTAAGAACGTAGCCATTACTATCGAACATATCACTATGAGGTATAGATATTTGGGAAAATATATCTTTCGGTCTACAATCACCTATTTTCAAGGATTTCAGATCCTGAAATTGTTATAAAAAGAAAAACAATTTGTCGAACGTCGTGGGTATATTGTATTATATCATTCTACCTCGGGTCGCACATATCCATTACAAACAAAGTTTGGTTCCGATTCATGGTCTACTGCCGTCATCTTCGATTCACGACTCACAAAAGGCTTTGATTCATCTGCAAACTTTAAGTTTAACTGTTAGAAGTAGCCATATTAGGATTAGGGATATTATTTAGCGGATGAGGACGAGGATGTGGATACAAAACTGTTTGAGTTTGAGGATGCGGGTGAGGATATTTGATAATGAAAAGTTGAGGATACGGATGAGAGTGAGGGTGAGGATAGTTGTTAATTTGTTTTTATATGTGAAATATTAGTTGTGAACATGAGAAGCACATCAGCATACAAATCTGCTACTAATACGATAAAAATTTCTAATAAAACGCTTGAGTTGGGATAAAGGCCATTGGTTTTGTTGTTTTTGTAATCTAAATTGACCGAAGAGTCCAAAACTTATTTTTCTAAAAATAATATTGATCGGAAGGAAGAAAAATGTCGGGCCAAAATTTTATCCTCAAAAAGGCTAATTACGTCCAAAAAAGCAGCTAAAGGCAAACTAAAGCTACATCAAATGAAAGTATTATATACAAGGTGTCCCACTATAAGATTGCCATAGGACTAGGGCATATTCCACACTCTTTTTGTGGAAAATTGCCGCCCAATTGAACCCTCTATCTTTCGCCGTTACAGAGCTATTACATTTTTCCCAATTCTTGTCAAAAAGTCTGACCTTCTAGAGAAAACTCCGATTTGCCGGCCTATGGCTAATTGAATCCATAAAGACAATATTTATTCAGAATTTACACAAAATATCCGTTAGTATGATACCTCAACGGTTTCGAAATACATTCCACCGCCCGAGATACGACGGCGGTCCGATAAGTACTTAACCTCACCGCCCGATGGCGCCACTATCGCAAGAGAAATTTTCTGTCGTGTAGTACATTCTCGTAGACGGCTACTGTCAAAATTTCAGCCGAATCGGACTTGTAGTTTTGTTTTGACCTCGTGTGGAAGCAGGTGTGTCCGCGGATTTTAGAAAAATGGAATAAGAGCAATACTCGTATCGGTGGGTGATTCGATTTTTTGTTTTTGGAAGGGAAATCGCGCAGCGAAATCAAAGAGCGCTTGGATGCTGTGTACGGGGACTCTTTTCCTTCGATGGCGACCGTCAAAAATTGGTTTAACAAGTTTCAAAGTGGTCGCACGTCGGTTTTTGATGAGCCACGCCCAGGTGCCCCGAAAACAGTTACCACGGAGGATAACGTGACAAAAATTCACGATCTCATATTGGCAGACCGCCGATTGAAGTTGAGCTCCGAAGAAGGCGAAGACTGTCCTATCGGCCGGAAAGGTGATGGCCACCGTTTTCTGGGATTCACAAGGTGTGATCTACATCGACTACCTGGAGAAGGGCAATTCGGTGACAGGGCTCTAATATGCCGAACTATTGGGCCGATTCGACGCCGAATTGCAGAAAAAACGGCCCCATTTGGCGAAGAAAAAAGTGCTCTCTTTAATGTGTTCTTTAAGGGATAGAATACTTTCAAACTCAATTAAAGCAAAAAAATTTCGAGATTTTTCTATTTTTGTCCATTTTGCGACACTGTGCGCCGTGTAGTAGAAGACACGTCCCATGTACATATTTTTTCTTTCTTTCTAAAGTTGCTGAGTGGTTTTAATTTTCAAAGCATTAAACTCATACTTACATTGCCTGTTACTATATAGCCGTTTTCATTGAACATTGCAGGATGGAAGTCTGTAATACTCTTTTGTTTTTGGTTTGTCCTCATAGTTCGCTTTGGCTGGAATCTCTGCAACTACAATATTTTATAGATAGGTATTTTCAAAAGGCTCAATATTATTTATGAAATCAAAAAGTCTTACATCCTCCTTTACTATATACCCGTCGGAACCGACTCTTTTTTGTTGGTGAGGACGCTCTGTAAAATACTGGTTATCTTTGAGATTTCCGTCAGTTACTAGTTCTGCATCGCTCTGAGAAATATATTATAATTATTGATTCGAGTTAATGCGAGGAAAAATCTTCTACATATTATTCTGAGAAATTCATTTTTCAGAAAAAAATTATAGAAAAAAATTTAAATTAAAGATAACAATATATGAATACCATATTCAGATACTCCGTAATTGGACGAATTGAATCCTTCAGGGAAGAGTCGGGTGCGGTAATACTTATATTTGACGCTATACTTTTTGATTCGGAGCAATATTTATTTTCCAATTCCTATAAGGTATGCGTATATATTTTAGGAAATTAAAATACTTTTTTTAATAGTTAATAATGATACCTTAGGGCTAATATAGCCTGTAGTAGTTAATGGAAGATTCCGAAAATGTTTAGATAGAAGAGGAATTCTCTTTTCATCCGCCAACTGGAATAAAAAAAGTGATTGGTTTTGCTGGTTATTTGTAGGCAATCTGAATTCCAGATTTTTTAAAATAAACACAAACGAAAAAGGGCTGTCAATATTTACCGCACTTTTAAGAACGTAGCCATTACTATCGAACATATCATTATGAGGTATAGATATTTGGGAAAACATTTCTTTCGGTCTACAATCATCTATTTTCAAGGATTTCAGATCCTGAAATTGTTATTAAAAGAGAAGTAAAACAAATTGTCGAACGACGTGGGTATATTGTATCTTTCTACCTCGGGTCGCACATATCCATTACAAACAAAGTTTGGTTCCGATTCATGGTCTACTACCGTCATCTTCGATTCACGACTCACCAAAGGCTTTGATTCATCTGCAAACTTTTAGTGTAACTGTTAGAAGTAGCCACATTACCATTAGGGATGTAAGGGATATTATTTAGCGGATGAGGACGAGGATGTGAATAAAAAATTGTTTGAGGATGCGGATATTTGATAATGAAACGATGAGAGTGACAGTGAGGATATTTGTTAATTTGTTTTTATATGTGAAATATTAGTTGTGAGCATGAGAAGCACATCAGCATTCTACTACTAGTACAATATAAATTTCCAAAAACCCCGGAACTGGAATAAAGGCCATTGTTTTTGTTGTTTTTGTAATCTATAGTGACCGAAGAGTCCAAAACTTATTTTTCTAAAAATAATATGTGTCATATCAAAGGGAATAATGAGTACTTTCTATTTGTGGTATTTTGTCCCAATTCAATTGGATTCAAGGAGCAACCAGAGCCAAAAGAGAAAAATATGAGGAGCTGGGGCGAATATTGAATAGAATAATCTGACTTATGAAAAGTAAATCGTACTTTGACGAGCAATTGCTAAATATTAACGAAAACTTAGCTAATAAGAACACCAGACAAGCGTACAAACTAGTAAATACAATTAGGAACGTTTATCAACCCAGGACTAGCCTCTGTAACGAAAGGGATGGAAGCATCATCAGCGACACCGATAGCGTTAACTAACGATGGGTCTCTTATTTTAAAGAGCTTCTGATTCTACCATCTAACATCCCCACACAAGTTATCGACAGAATGAGGGGCGAAATAAACAAAAATACTAGACATTGCGTTCCATTACAGTGCATGTAATATCGTTAAATACCTATATTAAACGAACAAAATGAGACTAGGCAGCAAAATACCTTTTCCATAATCCTCCTCGTGGTCGCCCCCTGGTAACGGCAGTGGATCAAACTGCTGATGGCCAAGTCTTAGCGATAAAACAGTTTGGGAAAAGCCAGAGAGCTGTAGCCTGAATGGCTGACTAACACCTAAGCGTCTCAGGTTTAGTAGGATGGAATAATCCGTGTAGTTGGACCTGCGAAATAGTTGTGTGCGCTCCAGCACGTTTACAAAACCATCTGAAGCAGCTATCTACGAGGCCACCCCCTGAATAGGGTTAGGCGATGTGCTGACACTCCACGTCAAGAAACCTGGAACAAAAGCCTCGGATTGGACGGATCGACAACGACTACCACGCAAACGACTAACGGATTATTCCTACGGATACTGGAATGTATGCTCCCTGAAGAAACCGGGGGCAGAGAAAGCCCTCCTTCAACAGGTTGGAAAGTACAAACTGAGCATTACTGCAGTCCAGGAAACAAATTGGCTTGGCAGCGAGATCAATGACAAGAAATCGCACACAATTTTAAGAAGTGGCAAACAATCGGGCCACAGCGAGTTTGGAGTAGCATTTATAGTGAGCAATCTCCGCAGGCCGCACTATATTGACTTCAAAACCATAAATGAACGGCTGTGTACGATTCGAATTAAGACTCGTTTCTCAAACCTCTGGCTCATCAATGTGCACGCCCCCACTGAAGTTACAGAAGGTGCAGTAAAAGACGAGTTCTACGCCCGCCTTGAGACTCTTTTCGACTCACTTCAAACAAACGACGTCAAGCTGCTGCTGGGAGACTTTAACGTGAAAGTCGGAAATTAAAGTCGGCAGAGGGGGGGGGGGGGGGGGACTACTGGAGGGCACAGTCTCCATGAAAAATGTAACGACAACGGCCAGCGACTTATCGACTTCGCCTGCAGTGGTCGTAAGCTCTACATGTTTCTCGCATCGACAGATTCACAAACGAGACTGATTGTCGTCTCTGCCTGGAGGACGTGGAAACAATGCCTGCGTTCACGTTTGCAACGTTGTAATTGCGGTAAAAATGTTCCCTCCACTCAACCATTAACTCTTTACCCGAACGACTTGTTTTGTAGTTGTCATGTATTAAACAGCTGACAGCCGATTCGGTATTGAGTTTCAAACAAAACTTCAATTAAATTCGCGACGGTTTCAGGAAAAATGAAAAGCACTGCAAAATCGCCACAAATTTGTGTTGCTTCGGTGTAAATAAGCACATAAGACGCCATGTACAAATCAAGAACCCGAAAACGAAAATCCACACCATCTCACAGTCACATGCAATACGTCAACTAAGAACTGTCAAATACGCTAATACCCGTTACCCCCCCATTAAACGGAAATCAACCAGGAAAAATTTCTGGTTAATTTCCCCGATGTGTGGTAGATTAAACGCAAACTGGAACGGACCGTCCACGAGCAAAATCAGTCGAACTGTTTGCATTTGTGTTTAAAACGTTGCGCGACCTGAACCCACCCAATTAAACACATCTTGTGCTAATGTCCCGCTATCGCGCGTTACAGGATGTCATTCCTCGGACAGGCTACTATCAGCTCTGCAGATCTCAGGTTAATTCCTGCAAAAGATATATTGTCCTTCATTAGGAGGATAGATGATCTTTTAATAGGTTAATGGACTACGGCACAATAGACCTCTTATGGTCGCAGTGCCTACCCGCTGGGTCAATAGTCCGCTGTATTATTATCTATCTAGCCACAAAACAAAGTAATGATGCAATCAATAACAAGGACGTCAGAACAACCGATCTTCAACGTCAGGGACCTCAGCATCGAGTTCGTAGGCGACTTCATATGCCTGGGTAGTAACTTGTCAAAGGAAAAATGAAAATGACGAAATCAAGGGACGGATATAGCTAGAAAATAAGACTTTCTTTTCGGTCCTTCCTATAATCAAATTGAAGTATTTGCACAGAAATGCGAAGCTTCACATATACAAAACCATCATACGACCTGGGCTGTGCTAGGGCTGCGAAACGTGAACCCTTACTCAAGCCTCCGAAAACATAAACACATTTGAATCTAAGGTCCTTCGGGAAATTTTCGGAGCAGTTTGCGACCAAAGTGGATGGCGCACCCGGTAGAACCATGAGTTGTATGAACTGCACGATGAGCTGGAAGTTTCGTGAATCGTCAAACTACAATGTCTAGAATGGACAGGATATATACTATACAACGAATTAATGATGAATTCATGAATAAGAAAATATTCAATGCACAATGCGTGGACGGAGCAAGGCTGCAAGGAAGACCGAGAGCTCGTTGGAAAGACTTAGTAGTTGAGAACGCCAAACAACTGCTGAGCGTCCAAAATAGAGGACGCGGTCATCGTCACCAACCGAGATAATTGGAGGACGATGGTCCAGGCGGCCAGGGCCCGATTCGGGCTTTTGTGCCACGATTATGATATTGAAGTCACTCGAAGCACATCTTAGCACGAGCTGTATTTTCTTTCGTGAAGTTTAGTGCAATAGAATGCATCGAAATATCCACATAAATGTCCTTATATGAACATAAGGATTGCGGATGAGGATATAGCCTAGTTATCAAGTAGTTTTCCTAAAGCAAATTGTGGTCTAGTTTTGATTTTTTTCCCGCGTATATTTGATAGTAAAAAGATGAAGATGGGAAAATGGATGAGGAAGTCTATTTTTATGAGGATAGATGTGAATATCTCTTACATCTCTAGCTGACATCTGATGTTATTTCCAGCTTACCATATATCTTAGAATGTATCGTTCAGAATTTGTTGAAAATGGCGGAGTAGCGTCTTTAAACATGTCCTCAAATAGTTCACTCTAAAAGCGTAGGAGTATAAAAAATTTACTGGTGAAGTTTGAGGGAGCAAATCCAAGCTGCGCTAATTTACCTTATCGATATATGCTTGGCAACTAAAGTAATCGTCACTGACATCAGATGCATCCATTTTTTCAGGTTGACACTTGTCATCTGTTGAATCTTCATTTGTCAATCCTTTTGGTAAAATAATGCCTATTTCTCTGGCAATTTTGTATCTTCTTCGAAAGTAATATACAACAAAAGAGGCGGAGAATAGGAAAGAAAAAATGCCTACCGCAGGAAAAAGAGCCGCCGAACTAAGGTCTTTCAAAACACATGAGTGCGTGATTAGCTCAGACCAGGAGCCATAGACAAATCTAATGATAGTATCATTTTGTTTCAAAAACCGATTTAAGTTTTGTTCTAACTCAGTCGATTGGGAGAAATCCTGTTTATCGATAAAACTGATTACAGAATTCCTGATATCCGATCTCACTAAAGTGCCCACATTGATCGTACATTCCCTGATCTGCTTTTCGAAACCAATATTCACAACTCGAACGGAAATTTGATATTCACACGCTGAACAGCGCTTTGAGCAATTAAGCTCATGACCGTATTCGTAAATGTCGTTAACAATTTGAATTTCCGTTTGATTATTTTTGATATTCGTTATTGCAATTTCGGATATTTTCATGTCGCTGGAACTGCTCTTTGTAGATGTCCAGCCTATTTTGAAATGGTTTGAGTCGATACGTTCGTAAATTGTCACTAGTGATAGTCCTGGATCTGCAGTAATTCCAAAAGAGACAATTTTATGTGGTGAAATATGTTATGACTAATAAAGCATTTACCGGAAATAGTAGTCCGCGCGCTGACTTCATTGCTTCGCTCCGAATCTGAAATAGTCCCGGCCACAACAGATATTCGATAGTCTTCGTTACTTTTCAGATTTGTTAGATTGTAGGTGATAATTTGTGCCGTCAGATATTGTTTTTGTGTTAGCTGAATGTATCTATCATTATACCTTCAAGGAATGGAAATCAACGTAAGAAGTCGAAAAATTTGGAGCTCTTCGAGCTATCCTCTTATTGAACTATTACCCCAAAAAAGGCATATCCGCGCAAAAATGTTTTATGGGATTGGGGGTTATTGCATGTGACATATTCCCACCAGGAATTTGATTTTGGTTTGAGTGGGCAAGTCATCGTGACGAAAAAAAAATACTAGAATGTATAAATTTTGTTGATGAATTATCGCCCACATTTCAAATTTTCAATTCATTTTTGTCACAAAGGTTTTTTCGGTGATGCTTGAGTTGTTTATTTTAAATTCACAATTTATAAATCCGGTGATCCAATCTTTTTAGAGTAAAACTATTGTTACGATTAGATTAGATTAGATTTAGGGGAGAAGGTAGTGAGTCCGAAAGGCCCACAAGCACCACGACCAGAACAGGTCTATTGTGCTATAGTCCACATAGTCTAGTGTGGCTTTAGGGTTGGCGATCAAGTTTGACCCTGCCAACAAAGTTGCACAACTGTTTAAATTGTTGTGAGGATTTTTGTCAATAACTCTTGAGCCAATTGACGTAAGGAGCTGATTTTTGGTACGTACACTTCAGATGAGAAGCTGCTTAAGTTTTAGTAAGATGAGCATAATCAGGCCAAAAGAACGCCTACCTCCCCTACAAATGGCAAAGATTGAAATGTTATTGAACTACGGTCACTTTCGACAGGATAAGGCTAGCGAGTTGAAATTTGGTCGGATGTTGATAGTAAGATCTAGTTAGTTGTTACTGAAAATGGGAAAGATCCGACCCAAGGAATCCCTACTTCCCCTACAAATGAATCTTCAAATAAGCGATAACTTTTGATAGAATGAAGCCAGCGACTTGAAATTTCGGTCAAATGTTTGCAGTAGGATTTAATTAGGTATTGGTATTAAAGATAGGCCAGATCCGACCCAAGGAACCTCTACCTCCCCTACAAACGAAGCTTCAAATAAGCTATAACTATCGATAGAATGCAGCTAGTGACTTGAAAAATTCGGCAAATATCTGTAATGTGGGTGGAACCTCTCCTATCAACTGGCCATATAGGAAACTCACTTTTAATGCATATGGTCGTTACCAATATGTACTTTTGGTATCACCACTAGCACTAGGTCTGTAGAAGTCTAGGGTATATATGTACATACATACGCTTCAGACTCGAAGTGAAGCTTCGGTCTGGTTCTTCTCTGAATTCAGTGATATTTTGTAATTTTTTTTTTAAGGGCGATTTCATGATGAACAAAATCTAGGCTTCTGTCTTAATTTTTTGTGGGGACAATTCATTGCGAGTATAGTTCGAAGAGCCGACGCATGTACTATATGTACATATTACATATTTTAAGTACCAAACTTTATAATGCCGTAACTCTCCATTGAGATGCTCAGGACTCATCCACGTTAGTTCGATAGTATCCTCGGAAATATTGCATATTTTCAGATTTCTGGGCGCCGTTGACACTGTGGATGAAATAAAAATATACATAAAATTTATATTTTTTTTTATATTTTATATAAATACGAGTGAAGCAAGACATAAAATTGGGGTAGGATAAACACCTTCCTCGTGTGTCTTAGCTGTTAGAAATTCACTGAACGAGCCGTCCATTGTCTCGGAATAAATCGAAACTTGAATTTGATACTCGGTATTGGGAGTCAGACTCGATATAAACACATCCTCCTGGTCAGGACCGATTATTTTATGTGAACATGTATTTGTGTTAGACTCGCAATAATGAATTCTGTGTCCTTTCACTAAGGTTCTCTGTATGCAGGTTAGAGCCCAGTATGCGTATATAGTGGTTGAGTTAATTACGTCCAATTGTAAGGTGGTGATTGAACCAATATCTGAAAAAAATAAAAATGTATCTGAGTTTTTGAGCACAGAGGGCTATGGAGGGTTTTGTAGTGAGCGTCCACTTAGGATGCAAATATTTCCTCCTTTTTATACCCTTCACGGAGGTGATAGGGTATATTAACTTTGTCATAAAGTTTGTAACGCACAGGAGAAGTTCGGCGTAGTGTACGACGCGATAAAAGAGTTTATGCGAATTCTCTTCTGGCCGTATATGTTGTATACGGTGTCATCAAGGAGTTTACAGGTGGTCGTAACTCCTGCCAACATCCGGTGAAGGATAGTGATGGAAAGCTATAACTTCTCTGGGAGGAAGATCAAATGAGGCGGTAGAAAGAACACTTCGCCGCGGTCTTGAGCCGTGTAAAAAATGTGCGTATACGGTCCACTACGCCAGCGCCGAGCGTAACTGCCGAGTTGCTGCACCCACTTGTTGATAAAGCGTGGAATACAGAGACATTTCGCACTGAATGGAAGGAAACACTTGTAACGGACGGTTTGGTGGGCATCTGAAGATGCCCGTGGGGACGGAGCCTAAGGTAGCATATTACCGTGAAGGTCGGGCCGTGCTATCTGGCGAAGAAAAAGGCCCCTCAACGAGCTAGGCAACGGCCTATGCTTGCTGTAGCTCAGTTCGGGAGATGTGGGCGGGGTTTGCCCCTGTCATTTACGTATTAACAAAAATTCATAGGCCTGGGGAAGACAACACAAACAGGGGAGGTAAAAATGGGGAATAAAAAAAATGAGGCGATAAGGATGGAATGGTTGGCAGATGGCTCGCTTGCCCTCGCGCTCGTATTGGGGTCCAGGTGTAATGGGACCCTCGGCCTCTGGTTTCGTACCACCGACAAATCCTTACTCATCAGGTGCTGCTTCGATCTGCCGGTGGGAGCAGCACAACCAGACCAGAATATGGTTCATTACACACTTCTAAAGAAAGGTAGGCTTACAGACTGTAATAATTGGAGAGGCATTTATGTGGTTCATTCCGTTGCCAAGATAATAGCTAAAATTATCGTGGAAAGACTAAAGGAGAAAGGCCAATTGATGAAGAGCAGGCTGGGTTTCGATCCGAATCCTGCTGTGTCGATCACATTAACACCTTGCTAATCATCATCGAGCAATGTGCTGAGTACGATTCTCCACTTTACTTGCTTTTCATCGATTTTGAGAAGGCTGTCGATAGTGTGAATCGGGATTCTATACGGACGGCCTTGCGCGGGAGAGACATCCCTGAGAAGCTTATGGCTATTATAAAGGCAACCTATGACGGCGCGAAATGTCGCGTTCTGCATAAAGGTAAGGTATCGGGGGACTTTGAGTTTCGCAGTGGAGTTCGGCAGGGGTGCATTCTCTCACCGATTCTATTCCTCATAGTGATCGGCGATGTGTTCCATGCAGCCCTATCCGGACTAGACAGAGGAATTCAATTAATTACATCTTATCTACAATAGTAGATAGTCGTAGTAGTAGTTGGATAGCTAAACTAAGTCATTACGATTTAGATTCCACTCCGCTTCATTCTTTAAAAAAAACATAGTTATGTGCTTGAACGTGATTAATCAGAAAGAATTTAATAAATAATGTTTTTTAAATTATATATTATTACACACACACACAGGCACACACAGACACACATATAGTTTACACACCCGTCGTCTTCATCCTTCTTTTTGACCATCTAAGAACTTACCACTTTTGACTGATCCAATACACTCTATCCACACCATTTCAGAGCTTCCGTTCAAATAGTTGGCGGAAACCGCAAATTGATTTCCTTTGGTGAACGTGAAATTTCCAACCGTAATTGCAACTCGAACAAAATGGAAATCCTGAAAATGTATTTTTAAACTCACTACGATGCAATACTTATCTGAAATTTAGGCATCGATACTGTACTTTGCTACAATTCACTGCACCCTCATTTGGTCCATCTAACTCACATCTAGAAACGGTATAGCTTTCCAAAATTTCCTGCCCAGTATCAGGTGGATCCCAGCTGAGTTGATAAGTAGCTCCATCGAAAGTACTTCGCACTCTTCTCGGCTTGGGGTAGTCTGGAAAAATTAAATAAAACAGAGTGTGAGGTTTTTCTGGCCATAGACCTAGAGCGTTTGGGACGCATAGGCCAACAGTCCTCATATCCGTAGCTCAAATTTTCCAGATTTTACCCTATTTTTGATCAACTGTTGGTGTTGTCTTTCCCTAGATACAGACACGGATAGAGTTGTTTACTTGTCTGTGCGATAGATATGGAAATGCTAATTGACTTTGGCAACAAGCGGCTAAAACCCCACCAAAAACTTCAAGTAGGGGCAACCGTGTGCCCATATTCAAACTGTTACCTGTTGACCTTAAAGACCTTTATGCTAACTGCGGTAACTTGCGGCGGCATCCCTATAGAATTACCTTCGGATGTCAACACCGAGTATTTCAATTTATGTTTAAAATTAGAATCTCAGTTCGCAAAATGTCGTTTTCAATGAGTGCGTCCAGGATTTCAAACGTTGCGATACTATTTTAGATCTGTCCAATGAATTATATCCGTGAACGCTTACGATTTCATTTTCAGATTCATCGAATCTTGATCGAGGGAAATGTATGAGAAATTTTCTCTTGGTCAATATTCCCATTTGATGATTTCTTGGAAGAGGGCGGTAACTCAGTGCGTTAGGGCGTCATGGGGTTCGGGTCTGTTATTTTCTCCTAATTTCTGATAGTTACAGTCCAATAAACATAAACTGTAGATACAGTTTCCAATTTCATGAGAAATATTTCGCAATGTATGACGCGACGTGATGCGATGTTCCCACACACAAAAAAGCATATTATCCATTTGAAAATATAGTATTTTATATAACCGCTAAAAATTTGGTATTCAAAGAACTTGATTTTCTATCTTTTATAAGTAGTGTACCCTGCGCTATCTCCGTCCGTTACGCGCTCACTCCCTCCACCAAGTATCGATATAAGACCTATTATATAATGTGCTAATTAGCTGTTCTAGTCAGAAAAATTATCGCTCCCGCCGATTCGCCACAATTGAAGCTTTCGTTTATGTGGGGAGTGCTAGCGTAACGTTCCACTATCATCCCTATTTTTTCATACGGCATATATCCAACCCCAATTTGATGTAAATTGAAAGTCGTAATTAATTGCTAATTTGTTGCTCTATTCCTGAGTTTATTGTTAATTGCCTTGATCTAACCAGTTCTATTAATACCCACAGGCAGTTTTTTTTGGTCGCGCCGAGAATTGAACTTCCATTCTCTAGATCAGGGGTCGACAAACTCCGGCCTGCAGGCCAAATTCGGACCGCCTCTGGTTTTTATCCGATCCGCAAGTTAGCATTGTTTTTTACACGGACATATTAAATTTCTACAAATATGTAGTTTGAGAAAAACGATTTTTTTTTTATCACAACGTAATTTGTTTGAGTGAAATTTAAGCCAATTAATTTGGTTGAGTCATGGATCTGTGGTCGGGTCGTTGAACTTAGCACTGGGTTGTCAATCGCTATCGACTTCTGACCCAGCAGATTTTAATCCTATATCCATGCCAGTCGCGCTCGACCGCTCGTCAATACTACATCCAGAGCTCGGAGTTAAAATCCCGGCGCGATCAAAAACTGCCCGTGGGTACTAATAAAGCTCCCACAATGCTCCGAGCTTGTCAGTATAAAGGCGGCGCGGATAGGAGGTGCATGCTAGCAACTGCACTTCCGAAAAGTAGATATGCTATTGAAACGTCAACAAGGCATAGAAATTCTAGAGATGTTGACGCGCCCATGCCCCTGGAGGGGCCAAGGCAATTAGAGAAGAATCTAAGCTTTAAGCTCGGCCCTAACACTCGCTTGGAGGTCAAAGTGAAGCGTGATGCTGGGCGAGAAGTTGCACCATCTTTATCTTCGCACTCTAGACGTGCCCTAAAACGATGAATTTCATTTACCTTTCATAGGGATATCGATAAAAACTTCGTGCGATGATCCAATATCATTGACACTTCTCAAACGAATTTTATAGTTTGTCCTTGGTAAGTAATAAATTGTTGTAAAAGACTCCTTGGGTAATCTTTCCCACCATCTAAAATTGAATAAATAAAATGAACCTGGAAATCCTTTTGCGGAAAATGAATGATCTATGATCACCATCCTATATAGGAGCATACCCACTAACATTCCCATTCAGTCGAGTCAGTCCAATTTCATAGGCAAAATTGTCTCCATTGTGCTCAATTTCTGGCACTGTTTCCCAGTAAATATGAACATCTTGATCGGGACCTACATAGAAACAACCTGCGTCAATTTTTGGAGGTATTTCAGGTGGTTTTGGTGGCGTATCGATATCAATAATTATCGGTAGACTCCACAGATCCGTTGCATTTTTTGAAGTTAAACTTCGGCTTCTAACTCTTATAGTGTATCTTTAAAAAGAAAAAAAAAATGATTTTATGTGTTCAGTCCAATAAAGTTTCCATTTCATTACCTTTTGAATGCGTATAAATCTGTTATTTCGAATGAACTTTGAATTTGTTTCGAATGTATTGAGTTCCATGTTCTGATGCCGTAAGGATGAAATCTTTGCTCCAGTTTGATCTCATAATAAAGACCTAAAGTTAGATAATTATTGAAAGCGCGTAAGTATATCATGTCCAGTTCAAGTGCATAAATTTTCGAGAAAAATAAATAAATTTTCGCATGAATGAAATAAATTTATGGAACAAAAGAATAAATTTCCGTGTGAAATCATAAATCATTTCCGAATCAAATATACAAATTTCCGACTGAAACAAGTTTTTGACATCAAAATCAAAAACGTGCGGCTTGAGGAGTTTGTTCACGAAGAATTCAACTCCAAACTCCATGTGTCCAGATGGTTTAAGGCATTGTGTGCGATTTCTTGTAACTGATCTCGCCACCACCAAACCAATTTGTTTCCTGGATTGGGGTGATGCTTGGTTGGTATTTCTCGACCTGTTGCAGGAGAGTCTTCTGGGCCACTGGATTGCTCAAGGAGTCTACATTCCAGGATCCGAAAGAATAATCCGTTAGACGTTTGCGTGATTGTCGTTGTTGATCCGTCGAGTCCGAGGATTTTTTTCCAAGTTTCTTGACTTGGAGTAGTTCTTATAAGGATGGTTTTCGGTCCATCGCTAAGCCCTGTTCAGGGGTGGCCTTGGGGATAGCTGTTTCAGGTATTTCATAACATGCCAGAGCTCACATAACTATTTTGCAGGTCTTACTGCGTGATTCATGCAATCCTGATGATCTGAGACGCTTAGGTGCAACTCAGCCAATCAGGCTACAGCTATCCTTTCCTCCTCCTTTCACAACACTGGCTTGGGACAGGTTTCGGCAAAGTTTGATCGGATAGGTAGGTAGGTAGGTAGTAAAGGGCCGCCGTATATAATACAGCACACTTACACCAGATGAAGGTCACTTGTGTTATCCTGGAATTGAATAATTCCTTCCGTCAACCAAAGTTGAACCATCCAGAGCTAATAGCAAGACGCAGCAGCTGACTCACAGCGGCATTAGCTAAGTCTTTTAGATCAGCATAGGCATATTCCCCGAGAGCTAACCTTCCTCTGAAAGCCAATACCGGGCAGGAGCAGACCATATGCAAGATACTTTCCTCTTCATCCACGTCTCCACAGGTTCTGTAAAAGTCATGGTGTGGAACCCGGAGCCTCCTCGCATGTTCCCCGATAACACAATTACCAGTAATAATTCCTACCACGAGCCTAATACTCATATAATGCTTTTTCATAGACAGCAGTTTAGGAGTTGAAGTGAGTGTAAAGCCGTATCCACCGATCTTCCCTTACAATAGGCATGCCGTGAAGCCGAAAGCATTTGTTCTGGTATGGTACTACTCAATTAGTCTCTCAAACATCTTGAGCCGGGTAGAGGACAAACTAATAGGTCTGAGATCCTTCGGGCGCGCGTGCGAACTTTTTTCCGCTTTTGGGATCAAAATGAACTTAACTTGATCGAATAAATAATAAATAAATAATTTCATTGTATAGTAAGTATGTGTTTTGCGTTAAAGCAAAAAAAAAATTTAAAATTGGAAATTGTTTAATTTGTTTCGTCAATTTATTTTATTGTTGTCGAAGTCAGTTATTTTAATGGGAAATTTGTTAATTTTATACGGAAATTTTATTTGATTCAGAAAATTCATCCGAAAATATATTAATTTGATACGGAAATTTATTTCTTTGTCCCAAATATTTACTAACTTCTCTCGGAAATTTGTGTACCTGACGTGAAAATGCCATAAATTGTAATACGATAACGTTAATTGACATATAAAAGAATTTCAATTCGCCAAACTAGTTCCACCTTGAAAATTATCCGTAAAAGGAATTTTTAGGTTAAACTGTCAACTTACCTGTCTTCAAATATATCTTATCATGAAGTGTCAATCTTAATGTGACACTATTCGGCTTAATGGCACTCACACTCACATTGGGCTTTCCAGGAATCACTGTAATTGAATCAATAATTAAATTAATCTTTATTTTCACGATGATTGTTTATTTCAGATAATACAATTCAACTTACCGCTATCAAAATGATTAATCGAAAAATTCTGGAAAATTTCTCCAAAACAATTTTTTGAATGCACTGTAAAATTGTAGGTGTCCTGATTAATCGGATCATAATCAGGCTGAGACAATGTACAGGAGTTTGCAGATTCGTTAGGACTTCGTACACAATTGATTGGCTGAAAGATGTTTTAATGTGTGTGAATGTGTTTAAACGTTAAGAGCTGGAGCTGTTGCGGAGTTTATTTTTTTTTTTGAAGTGTGGCTATGTACAAGGGATATGTTGTTTGGACATGGGTGTGGCCAGGATTTAATTAAGAGAAGGGCAGAATCAAGTAATTGCAAAAATACAAAGTAAATTTATGTCTCAGGCTTTTAAAAAGTCATTTTGTGAAATTGGCGGCAATTAGTATACAGTGGGAGAAGGGGGAGGGGGTGAAAGACCTCTTCCATAGTCCTCCCCGTGGGCGCCGTCTGGAACGGCTAACCTAGCCAACCAAGTTTTGCAGTTGAAAGCATTTGGTAGATGCACATAACGATAATCATCCTGAATGGCCAATAACACCAGTGCATCTCAGGAAGTAGGCGAATGGTGGAGCTGCAACACAGTGGTGAGAACACCAACATTTCACACCCAGCTGAAATATCATCAAAAGCACACGCGATCAAAACACCATTGGAGAGCTATCTGGGCGACTCTTAGGACACCTAAGGAAGTAGCCCTTCCCCTAAGATTGGGTATGTAGGCTTGCAACCTACGTACCTGAAATCAGTTTACATTCGAAATATTAAACAAGCCTCGGATACCACGGACTGATTCACCTGCAACGACTTTCGGCTTCAAGCAACGGACCACGATCGGTTTTTGGAACGTTCGAACGATGTGGGACGAGTGCAATAGTGCGAGACACACTGAAGTCCGAATGACCGCATATAACATCGCTATACTAGGACTGAGTGAAACCAGATGGCCTGGATCGGGAACAACTTTATCACCAAGCTCCCAAACGGTACTGCTCTACTCTGGAAATTAAGATGATACCTGACCTCGAATGGCAGGCGTCGGAATCCTGTTGACTAGGGAGGCACGCCTATCTCCAATTGACTGAAAGCCCATCTCCGACCGTATCATCACAGCCAAATTCAAATCCGAATCTTCGAAACCAACGGAAAATCGGTGCTTCTATATGGCTGTTCAGCTTGGGAGGTGACCAATTAGATAAAAACTAACTTGCAAAACCAATGGTTACGGCACATCCTACAAATTCGATGGACGGAGATCATTTCTAACCGAGACCTCCTTATTATTACTCGCCAGGATAGGATAGACACTTCGGTCAAAAGAAGAAAGTGGCAACGGATAGATCACACACTTCGTAAAGGGCCGAACAACATTGCTCGACAGGCCTTCGATTGGAACCTACAAAGAGCCACCGCAAGACGCAGTGTTGGACGACCGAGAAACACGTGGAGAAGGTCAGTTGAGAACGAGGGTGCCTCTATAAGCAAATCATAGAGGGCGCTAAAGACGATTGAGGAGAACAGGACAAGGTGGAAAGGAGGCGTGATTAATGCCCTATGCCCCACAAGGGGTTAACAGGAACCAGAGAAAGAGATAGAGGGAGACGGGAAGGGAGCAAGTGGCTTCCGAAATACTGATTTATATTTATGTACATAAATAAAATAAAAATTGTAATGGGAGCCACGATATTAATTTTAATAATTTTTTGTTTTAACAAAAAAATATTTCCTTACAAGAATTTCGTAATTCAAAAATGAACGAAATGCATTTTGTTGGTTGGTTAGAGTGGCTGTTCCAATTCCGCAGGGAAAGAGAACACAATTAGCGTTAGGTACGCCGTTTTGATGCCACATGCCTCATAAGAGGAATAAACCGTTGATATCAAGAACGTTCTGAGGTATTCGTCCTCAGATCCATCCTGTTGAGTTAACAAAACGTATCATCTCCCCGATACTCTTCGAGGAGATGTCGGATATATCTTGGAAGAAAGCGCTGCCCAATTCTTGATGTCTGATTCTCGCAAGAGCCGGGCATTTTGTTACTCACCCGAATTATTCCCAATTATTTTTTTCATAAATATTTTCAAAGTACAGACATTTTACAAATTTACATTTACAGATTTATTTTATGTATAGATATATCATAGAAGACAGATACCGATAATGATGACTTAGTACTCACCAATAATTGGATCGTCGTGAAGTTCTGGATTGGCTTGTCATAGTGACACTTCAAATATTGGAAATCATTCGAAATACATCCGAACTTTACTTCAACTGGAGGCGATTCTATCATAAAGCAAAAAAAAAAATCAATCAATGCTTCGCTTTCAGAAGATATATGTAATACCTACCGGCAATTACTTTCTTTATCCATACTCCCGTTTTGACTTTATCATCGATATAAGAACACTCAATATCGACGCTAATTCGTGGTATATTTGGCCACTCATACTCAATTGTGTTATTATTTACAATCTAAAATGTTCAAAATAATATACAATACACTCATAATAAATTCGCTTGTCTACAGTCAATGGATTGCGCCTTTGCTATTTTTCAGCGCATACGCTGTTTTGTCAGTTTGACAGATAATCAGCATCCATCGTTATAACAAGCTGTGATGCTCGAACGCGAACCACTTTGCGCTCTGACTTAAGGTTATAATACGCGAGCCGCGTAAACCCGTCGGGTGGTCACTACCATCAAGAGTACCAAGCCATAATGTCAAAGTAATCTCTCAATTGCCCTAACCCCTTGTGGGGCAGCGTCAACTGTTCCATGTGGCCCAGTTGACGTTTCGACGGCATAAACTGGTTTCGGAGAATGCGGTTGCCAGCACGCGCCTCCTACGTCATGACAAGCAGTCAATCATATGTAAACAAGAAGAAGAACGTGCGGTGGACTCTGTAAAATTTCGCGATTTTCGTGCGTAATAAGATGTTCAGACTGGGCCAAATCACGTGATTTCGGTCCACTTTCGTGATTTCATGCGAAATCACTCCCCAAATCAACTCGTTTTCCATAACAGATCGAAATCGTCTCGTTTGCCGTGATTTGTGCTGAATCAAGACCAAAATCACTTCAAAAATTGCTGAATGAACAGCTTGGAAATTTACAAGAAATATCAGCTGCCGTCACAACAGTTTACGCTCGAGAAGAATGTTTTTTATTAAATTGTGTAAAATTATAAAGACGAAAAGGTCTGATCGGTTAGACACCATCGAGGAGGAAGCTAGTTTGGCTGATTTTTTCAGCAAAAATAGGTACAAAGTTTGTGGTTAGTGAAAGTTGTTTTTGTCAAATCACAGTATAGTGCAGTGTGAACGTTCTCCGGTGATTTTCTAAATCACCCGACGAAATCATCTCATTTGCGCCGGTGTGAACAGGGCATTAAAGTGAGTTTAGTGTCCTGATTTTAAGTGCAGTTGAAAGTAGTGCTTTTCAGTTACATTTAGAAGTGAAAAAAACGCAAGGTACCGTGTAGTACCGACCAAAATGAACTGCTCTAATGTGGTTATGAAAGTGCATTTTTTCATTAATTTGCCGGCAATTCCACTAATGTGAATGGGACTTCTTTGGGACTAATCCTCGGACCGATAAATTTAGCGGAAACTCCCGGAAATACCCCAAAAAGTGACTGAAAAGTGGTTGTCAAATGGCAACATGCCAGATGATGTCCGGCCTTTTCATCGGAATATTTTAGTAGAGTGAAGCGCCCGGAAATGCGGATCTTTACCACGACATTGACGAACCAGACGAAAGTTTCACCGCTAGGCATCTAGTCCTGTCAGCTGCAGTGAAACGTTGGTCTGGCTCGTTAACATCGTGGTCGGGACCCCCATTTCGGGCGCATCAATCTACTAAAATGTTAAAACAAAAAAAAAACGTATAGGTACTTACCCTATGAATTAATTTCGATGAAAAGGCCGGAAATTATCTGGAATGTTGTCATTTGACAACCACTTTACAGTCACTTTATGGGGCACTTTCGGGAGTCAACTACATTTACCGGCCCGAGGATTAGTCCCAGGGTAGTGCTGCACCATTCACACTAGAAAAATTGACGGCAAATTAATGGAAAATGTGAAATTTCCCGTTTCGCACTTTCATAACCTCACTTTTTAACAGTCCATTTCGCTCGGTATTTCACGACGCCTTACATTTTTTTTGCATTTCCACGCGTCACTAGTAACCACTACTTTTAATTGCACTTAAATTCACGATACTAAACCCACTTTTACGCACGAAACTCGCGAAATTTCACCGGACGATCGCACGCGTTTATATATGATGGACTGCTTGTCATGTCGTCAGTGCTTCGACAAACAGTTGATCTTCCGGCCTGGTACTCTAGATGGCAGTGGTAAATTTCGCTTCGATACCCGTTTCTGATGTTTCGTCCGCGTAAACCCGACTTACGTGTAAACACTAGTCGCGTTTACGCGGCTCGGGTAAGAATCATGCGATCGCGTATGCGCGTCCCGTGTATCAGAATCTTTACTGTGCTTATAACCGAAATAAATATTATAATACTCAGGGGCGCACAGAGAAATTAGGGGGCCCGGGGCAAATAAATAGAAAGGGGCCCTTTGACAAAATTTATTTGTTTATTATGTTTTTTTTTACAGTGTATTACTGAATTTTCTTTCTTGCTTTTATGACGCTAGATTCCTAATTTATTGTAGTTGCTTTTTCGTGTTCAATAGAGAGTAACAGTAAATAATCCAATCTGTCCTCAGCCATCGTAGATCTTAGTCTACTCTTTATAAGAGATAATTTACTGAAAGCTCTTCCTCCGGACGCCACAGATGGTGGAAGCACTAACAAAAGCCTCAGTGAAATACATACTTGTATTTGGGGCAAAATGTTTTCGTTCCCGCATGAATATATAAGATTAAGAAGCTCCAAAGCAGAGTTAAAATTCCATTCCATGAGAGAGCACTTGTTTGATTTTCGATCCAATTTCGACTCCTTTTTTCTTCTCAAAATCAGCAAGACGCGACCAGTTGCAGAGTTGAAAGGAAAAGACCAGATGTTCCACTTTCTTTGAAATAATCTTCTCGATGTCCCCTAAATGGAAGGCCCTTTCGAGCCAAAAATAAGACAACATCGGGGATGGTGGTCAAAATTGTTGTGCATTTTCTTGTTTCTTCTTTTAGGAGACGCATTGACGTTTGGTCGACAGTACATCCCGCTGATATCCTCTGGATCAATTCCTTCCATTTGATGTATCGGTCTTTGTGAATGACATTTTTGTTTTTTTTTTTTTTCACCATAATGTGTCTGCTATAGGAAGAAATGTGCGCAAATGCAAAGAACAAACCAAATTCCAAATATGTACATAGATTGAAATTCAGAGTGTGTATTTTTCACAAGTTTGGATTCGCAACGAGAGGGTTCTTGCCGGGGCCCAATCGGATAGGGGGCCCGGGGCAAATTGCCCCTGTTGCCCCCCCTTCTGTGCGCCCCTGAATACTCGTAAGTTGATGGAGTCTTCAATAATTTTTTTCCGATGCTTTAATATGGAAGTGCATTAAAAAGCGATGCTATGATGCCGAAAATATCGCACAAATATTATTTTTAATTTTACAATTATTAAAAAAAAAAATAAAAAAAAAATTAACTTACACGATTATTCAATACAATTCTAGTATCTAACCGTCTTAAACGAAGATTGTAAGCTGTTGTTGTATTTTGATTATTATAGTACGTACAATTTACTTTATATGTGCTACCTACTCTAGTAAAATATTTGCAATCCCTATATGAATACGCGCCTAAAGCTAGAAATGAAGAACAATAAAATATCATAGTTATTAATTCAACAGTCATGCTCATTAGATAACTTACCTAAAAGCGATACAATTAAAGAGTTCAGTAGGAAAAGATTTGGAGGTGAACGACTTTGGCAATTTCTGTAAAAGAGAATTTTATCGGTTCGCAATTTACATAGATATTTGTAATAGTAGGATATGAATGGCTTGTGAAGTTCCACTAATATAATGATACTATTCATGAACGCCGGCAGGGGAAGGAAAACCGGGCACTTGCTCTCTTAGATTGAGATAAAATAGTATTTTTAATAAAAATATATATGTAATAATATTATACAGCATATCAAAAATTCAGAACAACCGCACCTTTTGCAAGGTAAAGATTCCCTGCCGACTGGGCTATTTAATCTGAATCGACCTTTAAAAGTAAATAATCATAAGCGTTGTTACTGAGAACTGAGAGATAATGATATTGGAACGGAAATGCCAAAGTGAAACGTATTCGTACTACAGTACAGTCGCGATAATTTCAACTAATAAAACCAACTTGGTTGAAATTATCGGTGTGGTGAAATTATCGAAACACTTATAAACTTATAAATTTGTTATTGGGTGCATTCGGGAGTCACGGTTGCTAGCTAGCTTTAAGTGCTGCCTCGTGATTTGTATTCCGAATGTTGCGCTAAACCACTGCTAAACTTAGCGCAAATAGCTAGGCGCTAACACTTTTAGGCAGCACAAAATTTGTTCGCTGTCTTGGCTTAGCGGAGATTTGACAGTTCGAACGAAGTCAATTTACAACATGACATTTCCTAGTCGACTGAATTGTGCGTTCTCCATTGTTTTCAGTTTTTACAATGCAGACTAGAGCAACATAAAATATAATTACGAGAGGGAGAAAATGCCAAACTGAACTTGTCATTTGACAGGTGAGCCAGCATACCATTCGGGCGTCACAAAAAAAAAATGTTATGTGCTGCTTAGGAATTCGCTATTCCTATGCAGCGCATTACGCTTTTTTCCGTGACGCCCGAATGCACCCATTAAAACATTTAATTGAACTCACATAAAGGTCGCCACCTACGGCAACCATTTTGGTCGCGAACATACATCGAACCACGTCAAACTCTATAGAAAAAAAATCTCGTTTCCACCGTTCTATGATATTTGATGGTTCGATGGAAGTTTGGTCGTGGTTGTGCTCGTCCATGGGTGGCGACCTTAAGGTGCACAATACATTATGTATACATGTTTATAAGATTTAATTCAATTTACGTTGGAAAGAAATCGCTGATTTTAGGTTGAAGTGTCTCTATTTTGTCTATAGAAATTTAGTTTTGCACAGCCCACTTTAAGACAACATCAAAACAGCGTCTTTCACTTTTGGTGCCTCAGTGATATTTTCATTTCTTGCGAAATTGATATTATCGAAAAGTCAGTATAAGGCGGCTATTACACTATAAAAGTTCTTTTGCAAATCTATATATTGTAGGTATACATATATAAAGATCAATCCATTTTTTTGTGAGTACCGAAATGGTGCCGAAACTACTGGGCCGATTCAGATGAAAATTTCACAGTTCGTTTGAATTAGCTGTCTGCGGGTTTTAATGGTGGTTAGCGAAAAATCCCACAAGGATAATATACACTAAAGTAAAACACACCATTTAGCCCGGATGGTGCAACGGTTAGCACGTTCGTCTGCTACGCACTGGGCCCCGGTTCAATTCCTACTGAATGCGGTAATTTTCGATAAAAAAGAGGATTTACGTGTCAGTCTATGAGCCCAGGTCGCCACCCATTGACGAGCACAACCACGACCAAACTTCCATCGCACCATCAAATATCATAGAACGGTGGAAATAGGGGGAATTTTTTTTTCCACACGTTCTATGAAATTGATGGTTCGATGGAAGTTTGGTCGTGGTTGTGCTCGTCAATGAGTGCGTTCAAAAGGTGGCAAAAGAGCAGAAACCGCTCGCGAGCTACTCCGCAACTGCTCGCGAGCAGCTCCGGAGCAGCTCGGTTTGGAGTCTGCACCTGCTGAACGCTACTTCACCAGCTGAAAAATCGACCAGCTGAAAGCTGACGATGACAATTTTAGACGTCAAGTGCTGAAAAGTGGAACATACATGGATCCCACGCTGTCCATTACAAAAATCACGAACAACGAGAAAACAAAATCAAAAGCACCCGAAAACCAAAGAACTAGAAGCCGAAAGCGGCGAAAACACAACAACCAACTTGATAACTGTCAAAATTCGAAAGTCGCAACTTGAGCGTGAGGTTGAAAAAGAAGAAGAAGAACCTGAGCACTGAGCACTGATCAGTGAGCAGAAATATTTCTTGCTCGGTGAAATTTGATCATGCTCACCCGAGCAGAAGTTGCTCGGTCACTTCTGAACCCGCTCGTTCTGAACATGTTCGCTGAGCGGAAGTTGCTCAGTTCCTTCTGAACGCACACAATGGTAGATGAAAGAGCAAGCGAAGCGAGCTCCTTCAGCTAGTATCTATTATAAAAGACGATATTCGAAATTTTAAGAGAACTTTTATGAATGATATTAGCAGCCTAAGGGGGAAGGTGCGGAAGCTTGTAAGAAAAGAACTTGAAACAAGCAACGTTCATGTCGCAAATCTTTTCTTATTATATTGTATATTATATTACACTATAAAAGTTCTTTTAAAATATCTTTTATAAAGGATATTTGTAAAAGCGCTTTTATAGTGTAATAGCCGCACAGTGAATTGAAATTACAGAGTATATGTATAATGTATAATTTATTTAGTTGAAATTATCAAAGGTTGAAATTATCGCGACTGTACTCTAAATGAAATGAAATAACACATACGAGTACACGTATAAAATAATACAATTGCGTATTTCGATTTCATTTCACAAATTTATTAAATATTATTATCTACTAGCTATAGCGTGGATTAAAAAGGCCAATGCGTGGAATCAATGAAAGTGCGATAAGTGCATTCATACTAGTTCATAAGTAGGTATAATTCGTTTAACTTCGAACTGTATTTGAGCAGAAATTCAATTCAGATTGGGCGGTTTTGCATATCAGAATTTGTTGTGTACAACGGTTCACATGCAGTTATGGTCACTAACGTGAATTAACCTACAGCGACAAATGTTAGTGGTCATAAATTTATCTTGATGAATTTTCTAGATACCCCTTATTGTAGCTTTATTTATCCACTGAAGTCTATTCGTCATATAGTATGTGAAGAATAGAGACGTACATCTGGAGGCGTACGACTTGAGACGTACGACTTGAGACGTACGACTTGAGACGTACGACTAGAGACGTACGACTAGAGGCACACGTCGAATTGTATGAAATTTAAAGCCGTACGTCTAAAGTTGTCTTTAGCCTCTCTAGTCTCACGTCTCTAGTTGTTGCATAGGAATTCCTCCTTTAAGGCGTGGTTTGCTAGGCACTACTCTACGTCCATCGCAGACTTAGATCAGAAAGATATACGCAAATAGTGCTCTATAGATTGATCGCTAATCGCGAATAATATGCGACGATCGTATGTCTAGCAAAACGCATCTTTAGTGCACTTTCACACGAAGAGCTACACGGCTCCTGCTCGCGAGTAGGAGTAAGACGCGTAAGAATGAAATGCAAAGAGTATACTAAGGCCTTCACACGGGGAGCACGAGCGTTTACGTCGCGCGAGTGAGAAGGATGGACCCAATCGTTGAAGACGGCGTAGACGGTGAAGAAAATAGTCACAGCAGGTGTGCAACGCGTATTTTGCGACTGAGCGCAGTGCGAGAGCCATTGTCGCTCTTCTCGTGTGAATGCCGCCACTCCTCGCTTTGCATTTTGATCAGGAGACGCGACGCTTGAAATGCACGAGCTGTACCGGCTTTCACTCGAGCGACGTAAAGGCTCGTGCTCCCCGTGCAGAAAAAACTCCAGTGTACTCTTTGCATTTCAGCCCTTCGCGCTTCGCTCCCACTCGCGAGAGAGAACCGTGCGGCTCCTCGTGTGAAAGAATGAAAGGTAGGAGCGGTGACCGACTTGCGTTTGCGGCTATGAAAAAACTATCATAACGGAGAACTATTCGCGTGTATTTTATGTGGAAATACAGTCGCACTACAGCCCGCATTCGATGATCACCTAAATTTTAAAATGCACACTAGTGATGGGCATAATGACTCTTTTCACTGTGCCAGCACATAAGCTCTGACTCTTTCCAATGAGTCATTCAAAAAGAGTCGTTCAAAAAGAGTCATGCAAAGAGTCTGAAACTTGGTTAATAACATATTCAATAAAAGTCGTAGATGCGCAACCCCAATTTTTTTTTCTCTTTTTTGACCCCATATTCGGAGTTGGCGACCCCCCCCCCCATGCCCTTTAGTTCGAGCCAGCCCGATCGGACTACTATTTCCCATGAAAGGGGGCTGCCAGTCTGGGATGGGCGACCCCAATTTTTTTTTCTCTTTTTTTACCCCAGATTCGGAGTCAGCGACCCCCCAATACCCTTTAGTTCGAGCCAGTCCGGTCGGACTACTATTTCCCATGAAAAGGGGGCTGCCAGCCTGGGATGGGCGACCCCAATTTTTTTTCTCTTTTTTGACCCCAGATTCGGACTTAGCGACCTCCCAATACCCTTTAGTTCGACCCAGCCCGATCGGACCACTATTGCCCATGAAAAGGGGGCTGCCAGCCTGGGATGGGAGACCCCAATTTTGTTTCTCTTTTTTGACCCCAGATTCGGACTTAGCGACCCCCCAATACCCTTTAGTTCGAGCCAGCCCGATCGGACCACTATTCCCCATGAAAAGGGGGCTGCCAGCCTAGGATGGGCGACCCCAATTTTTTTTCTCTTTTTTGACCCCAGATTCGGACTTAGCGACCCCCCAATACCCTTTAGTTCGAGCCAGCCCGATCGGACCACTATTTCCCATGAAAAGGAGGCTGCCAGCCTAGGATGGGCGACCCCAATTTCTTTTCTCTTTTTTGACCCCAGATTCCGACTTAACGACCCTCCAATACCCTTTAGTTCGAGCAAGCCCGATAGGACCACTATTTCCCATGAAAACGGGGCAGCCAATCTGCGGCGGGCATACAAAATCAATGCCCCTACTGAACCCGACAATGTCTTGGCAAAAGACTCCTTCTACGAAGAACTAAACGCCGTTCAGAGCAGAACACCTAAAGGTGACATTGTAATGGTTATGGGTGATTTGAATGCGAAAGTTGGCGCTGATAACTATGGGCTCAGACATGTGATGGGGAGACACGGTCTTGGTGATCGTAACGACAACGGTGAAAGATTTGTAGAGTTCTGCAACTTTCACAGTCTCTTCATCGGTGGTACTATGTTTGAGCAAAGGACCACCACAAAATCAGCTGGTCCTCTGTTGATCGGCGCAGAACACAAAATCAGATCGACCATTTTGCCATTAGTAAAAGATTCAAGAGTTGCCTCCTGGACGTGCGAAACAAGAAGGGTGCCGATATTGGGATGGGAAGAGACCATTATCTTATGATCGCTAATGTTCGATTGCGTATTGCAGCCGTGCGCCGCCCCAGAGACGAAAGATCCAGGCCCCGCAAATTCAACACCGCTCGATTAAAAAATCCACCTGTCTTACAACAATATAATGACCATCTTGCGCAAAAAGCAGCTGAGATAACTAGTCACCCAGATAGTGACATAAGCGAAAACTGGGATGCCATAAAAAATGCGTACATTGATAGCGCAAATACCATCCTTGGCCCAAACCCGGATTGCCGGAATTAGCCCTGGATGTCCGACGCTTCATGGCAGCGGATTGTTGAAAGAAAGGAGCTGAAAGTTCGTTTGGCTGCAGCATCAGACGACAATCGAAGCAGCATCGAACTCCTTTACCGTCAGAAAGCTCGAGAAGTTCAGCGTAGTGTGCGACGCGATAAAAGAGTTTATGCCAATTCTCTTTTAGCGTCAGCAGAAGAAGAAGTAACAACTTAAACGCCGTATACGGTGTCATCAAGGAGTTTACAGGTTGTCGTAACTCCTGCCAACATCCGGTGAAAGATAGTGATGGAAAGCTACTTATCTTGGAAGAAGATCAAATGAGGCGGTGGAAAGAACATTTCGCCGCGGTCTTGAACCGTGTAACCTCTGGTGAAGTTCCCCCTCATATAGATAATTTAGCTAACCATCAAAATGTGCGTATACGGTCCACTGCCCCGACTAAAGAGGAAATAGTCACTGCAATTATTGCACTAAAACGAGGAAAGGCCGCCGGACTTGACGGCATCCCTGCCGAACTTTATCAAGCAGCGCCAAGCGTAACTGCCGATTTGCTGCATCCACTTGTTGATAAAGCGTGGAATACAGAGACCTTTCCCACTGAGTGGAAGGAAGGTTTGATCATCAAACTTCCAAAGAAGGGTAGCCTCACAGACTGTAATAATTGGAGAGGCATTTGTGTGCTTCCTGCCGTTGCCAAGATAATAGCCAAAATCGTCCTGGAAAGACTAAAGGCCCACTTAGAAAGCACAATTGATGAAGAGCAGGCTGGCTTTCGATCCGGATTCTCCTGTGTCGATCACATTAACACCTTGCGAATCATCATCGAGCAATGCGCTGAATACGATTCTCCGCTTCACTTGCTTTTCATCGATTTCGAAAAGGCTTTCGATAGTGTGAACCGGGATTCTATATGGGCGGCCTTGCGCAGGAGAGGCATCCCTGAGAAGCTTGTGGCTATTATTAAGGCAACCTATGACGGCGCGAAATGTCGCGTTCTGCATAAAGGTAAGGTGTAAGGTTGGGATTCGCAGTGGAGTTCGGCAGGGTGCATCCTCTCACCGATCCTATTCCTCATAGTGATCGGCGATGTGTTGCACGCAGCCCTATCCGGACTCGACAGAGGAATTCAATGGACTTTGACATCTTATCTACAACATCTTGACTACGCTGGCGACATATGCCTACTCTCCCACAAAATCATGGATCTGTCCGCAATGGCGTTAGATCTCGAGAGGGAGGCAAGAAAGGTTGGGCTAAAGATTAATACCAACAAGACCAAGGTTCTTAGCCCGCCGTTGCGAAAAAGAAATCGGACAACTATTGCCATCAATATTAATGGGCAGCCTGTGGAGAAGGTGGACAACTTCGTCTACCTGGGTAGCATTGTTGCCGAAAATGGTGGTACGGAGCAGGACATCGCTCGTCGTATCAACCAGGCTAAACGCGCATACGGCATGCTGTCCAAAATCTGGCAGGGCAGTTATCTCAGCATTAAAACCAAGCTGGGCCTGTTTCGCTCCCTGGTACTATCAGTGCTTTTGTATGGGAGCAGTACATGGAAAGTTTCCGTAGGAGTTACCAGAAAGCTGCAAGTTTTCGTGAACTCATGTCTTCGTCGAATTTTAAAAATTTTCTGGCCCGAAACAGTATCAAATGAAGAGCTAAGTCGGCGTACGGGTCAGATGCCAATCGACGAATTGATACGCAGGCGAAAGTGGCAGTGGATAGGTCACACATTGCGGAAGAGTGATAACTGCATTGCTTTGCATGCCATGAAATGGAACCCCATTTCCAACCAAAGCCGACCAAGAGGGAGTCCTCGAATCACATGGCGTCGATCTGTGGCAAAGGAGTGTCAGGTACTGGGTAAGTCTTTTGGGGAGTTGCGCCCCATTGCCCAGAACAGAGTACGATGGCGCGCAGGAGTAGTTGACGCGCAATGCCCCGCTAGGGGTTAAGGCAAAGTAGTAGTAGTACAAAAAGATTCGTTCAAAAAGAGCGATACAAAATCGAACCGCACAAAAAGATTCGTTCGAAAAGAGCGATACAAAATCGAACCGCACAAAAACATTCGTTCGAAAAGAGTCAATTGACTCTTTTGACTCTTTTCGAACGTGTCGCTCTTTTTGAACGAATCTTATTGTGCGGTACGACTTTGTATCGCTGTTTTTGAACGAATTTTACATAGAGAAGGGAGAGGGATAGGGAGGGAGAGGTCTGAGGAGCATCCAAATAGTGGGGATGGATGCTCCTCAGCCCGGATGGGGGATCTATGTCATGTATTGGTCCCGTCAGAACGCTGATTTACACTGTAGCTGTAGTGCAAGTGGAAGCTATGGGTTTTTGTTTGGTTTCATCTAAATTTGAGCTTGAGATGATGATACGTAAGACGAATACTTTTGTTTTAGAATGTTGGGATTGTTTTCTGTATTTGGAGAAACTTGGCTGTGCGGTGGGACGCAACGTAAGTAAATTATTTTTGATATGTTTGCATTTGCAGTCAGCATGGGTTGTTGCGTATATATTTAGAAGTATACACAATGCGTGCATTGCATACTGCATAGAGATGAATATGAATGGATTTAGATGGGATTGCTTTGGTAGATAAATGATGGTGGTTTTGCTTTTAGATAGATAATGGGATGTGAGTGAATGAATGTATTGTAGTACATTATATGTATTGAGAAATGAGCGTGGATTGGTTATGCGTTGGGTAATATTGTATTTATGCGATGGGCTAGTTTGGAAATTAATTTTACAGTGAGGCATTCTTAAATTGAACGACTCGAAGGCTATGTCGTTGTGCGGAATCTTTCGCTCATCCTGATGAGTCGTTCAAAAAGAGCGACTCGTTACTGTGTTACACATCACTAATGCACACGAATTGTGCTCCGTGATGATAGTTTTTTCTTTCACGGTCGCAAATGCAAGTCGCTCAGTCGCGGCCCAGGAACTTACACCATAAAGGTGTGTTTTGCTATGCACACAATCGTCGTACATTGTTCGTGATTAGCGATCAGCCCACAGAGCACGGAACACTATTTGCGTGTATATGATATGATAAAAGAGCATCGCCTGCAATCAGCGCAGAAAAGACCTTAAGTTTTCAATTTCGATCTACTACATACTCGTCGCAAGGTTGCTTGGTCAACTGACAGGATTTGGTGTCTCATATGAAACAAAGCGTAATCTTGAGACAGTCTACAACTTAGCAAGAGCAAAATAATTACTTGGTTCACTTACCTGACAGACATTGGTATGGCTGGAATGTACAATATATATCTCGTTATCTTGCTATTTCTTTCAATCGTATACGTGAGGCATATTTAATCTAACGCCACCACCAATAATACATCATAACACGAAACAATAACACTCATTGTCAGTTCGACACCGCGCCAAAGTAAGTTTAATCTACGAGGTTTGTCAAGTTTCAATTACATACTAAACACATTGAACGTATTGTCGTTTTATTAAGGTTGCAGACGTTATCTACCGAATACTCTCTTGCATTGTACATATGTTTAATACAAACGATTACTCATTTCTACTACGATTGCGGGGGAGTGAAAATAAAAGGGTCTAGTACATGCCCATGTTGTAGCACCTACTTGTAGATCGACAATGTGTGACAAAACCTATGGTAAGTTTACACACACCTAATTAATTTCCCTCTAATTGAAGTATTCCGCAGCTGTTATAATTGTATCGATGAAAGTTTCAATACATTTTTATCTTATCTATAAATCGTCACTTCTTCATTAAAAAAAAAATCACCAGCAGGAAATTGATGGATTACGTTTTCCATAATGGAATGTTGGGTGGAGAAATTTTCCATTTAAAATTCATTGATTGATCGAATTTATCGATTTATGATTTATCATTACTTATAGCCAACAGTATGAATCGCAGGGCACTGTTAAAAATCATACTACAATTGGGACAGGCCATGGGTCCTGGCATCTGGGCCTACATCTGCCGCGAAACTGAGCAGCATCAGGTATATGCCGCCGCTCATCTCGTTGTAGCTGCTAGAGCCGCCGGACCTTTATGACCCAAATGGATAGTGCATCCGGTAAAACCATGAGCTGTACGCCATCGTACTGTATTCTGGGCAATGGGGCGCAGCTCCTCAAACGACTTACCCAGCGCCTTACAGTCTTTTGCCACAGACGGACGCCATGTGATTTTAGGATTCCCTCTTGGTCGGTTGTGGCTGGAAATGGGGTACCATTTCATGGCATGTAAAGCAATCTACCGTTTCCGCCTGCATATCAATTCGTCGATTGGCATCATCTTTTTCATTGTTTCGGGCCAAAAAATTCTTAAAATTCTACGAAAATATGATTTGACGAAAACTTGCAGCTTTGTGGTAACTTTTACTTTCCATGTACTGCTCCAGAGAAGAAAGAGATAAGGAAGTTTAATCACAATCTATGTACACCAAATTCCCTGAAGCAATTCCACCTCATTCCGTGTGCTGAAAAGTAAACAGAGAGATACGCGCCCTCTACCCCGGAACACCCGTGGGGTCCATATAGTCCTGAACCAACCTGTCAAGCTCACATTCCCCAATTCCATCTCATTTCCCCGGAACATCCGCCAGGTCCATATAGTAGAAGAATCAGGCCAAAACAATGTTGCCGAAAAATTGCTTCATTTCTCTCGGGTAATTTCATTTCCTTATTTCTCTTTCTTCTCTGTACTGCTCCTATACAAAAGCACAGACAGTAACAGGGAGCGAAACAAGCCCAGCTTGGTCTCGATGCTGAGATAACTGCTTTGCCAAATTTTGAACATGCCGTATGCACATTTTTAGCCTTTTTGATATGATGAGCGACGTCATGCTTCGTAGACGAAGTTGTCCACCTTCTCCACACGCTTCCCATTAATATTGATGGCAATAGGTTGGTATTAATCTTTAGCCCAACCTTGATTGCCTTGATTGCGAAAAGTTTCATGATTTTGTAGGAGAGTAGGCATTTGCCGTCAGCGTAGTCAAGAAGTTGTTGATAAGAAGTCAAAGTCCATTGAATTCCTCTGTCTAGTCCGCATCGGGCTACATGCAACACATCGGCGATCACTATGAGGAATAGGAGGATGCATTCCTGCCGAAATCCACTGCGAATCCCGAAGTTCCCTGTCACCTTACCTTTATGCAGAACGCGACATTTCGCGCTGTCATAGGTTGCCTGCTCTTCATCAATTATGCTTTCTAAGTGGGCCTTTAGTCTTTCCATGACAATTTTAGCTATTATCGTCGCAATGGCAGGAAGCAAACAAATGCCTCTCCAATTATTATAGTTTGTGAGGCTACCCTTTTTCGAAAGTTTGATGATCAAACCTTCCTTCAACTCAGTGCGAAAGATCTCTGTATTACACGCTTTATCAACAAGTGGGTGCTCGACAGGGATACCGTCAAATTCGGCGGTCTTTCCTCGTTTTAATGCAATATTTACAGCGACTATATCCTATTTAGTCGGAACAGTAGACCGTATATGCACATTTTGATGGTTAGCTGAATTATCTATGTATTATATATGAGGGGTAACTTCACCAGAGGTTACACACTTCAAGACCGCGGCAAAAGAACACTTCGCCTCATTTGATCTTCCTCCAAGATAAGTAGCTTTCCGTCACTATTCTTCACCGGATGTTGGCAGGAGTTACGACCACCTGTAAAATCCTTGATGACACCGTATCAGCAGGGCCATGGAGAGGGGGGCGGAAGGGGCGAAACGCCCCGGGCCCGAAAATTTGAAAAATTGAAAAAAAAGAGAAAAAAAACGTATCTACGCACTCAGCTTTTTTTTTTGCTCCTTGCCCTTTCATACCACTCTGACGCACTAAGCTACCGGTCGCCATATATGGGCCCCTACAAAAGTTGAGTACCGGGCCCGGATTTTCTCTCGACGGCCCTGCACCGTATACGCCGTTTAAGTTGTTACTTCTTGCGGCTTCTTCTGCTGAGGCTAAAAGAGAATTCGCATAAACTATTTTATCGCGTTGCACATTATACTGAACTTCCCGAGCTTTCTGACGGTAAAGGAGTTCGATGCTGCTTCGATTGTCATCTGATGCTGCTGCCAAACGAACCTTTAGCTCTTTTCATTCAGCAATCCGCTTCCATGAAGCGTCGGACATCCAGGCTTATTCCGAGAATCCGGGTTTGTGCTAAGGATTTTATCTGCGCTATCAATGTATGCATTTGTTTTGTTTTCATTTATGTCACTATTTTAGTGACTGGTTAACTCAGCTAATGTTTGCGCAAGATGACCATTATTTTGTTGTAAGACAGCTGGATTTTTTAGTCGAGTGGTGTTGAATTTGCGGCGCCTGGATCTTTCGTCGTTAGGACGTCGCACGGCTGCAAAACGAACATAAGCGATCTCTCCCATCCCAATATCGAAACCCTTGTTGTTTCGCACGTCCAATACACAACTCTTGAATCTTTTACTAATGGCAAAGAGGTCGATCTGATTTTGTGTTCTGCGCCGATCAACGGAGGACCAACTGATTTTTTGGTGGTCATTATGCTCAAACATAGTACCACCGATGAAGAGACTGTAAAAGTTGCAGAACTCTACAAATCTTCCACCGTTGTTACGATCACCAAGATCATGTCTCCCCATCACATGTCTGAGCCCAGAGTTATGAGCGCCAGCTTTTGCATTCAAATGACCCATAACCATTATAGTGTCACCTTTAGGTGTTCTGCTCTGATCGGCGTTTAGTCGTTCGTAGAAGGAGTCCTTTGGCAAGACATTGTCGGGTTCAGTTGGAGAATAACATTGTATTATTGTGATGTTCCTCATTTTTGTCCGGAACCTGGTCATGATTCTGTCGGAGACCGGTTCCCGGGATAGAGACAGTTAAGTGCGGCTCTGGTTAAGAGGAACCGACACCTGACTCGCGACCACTACCGGAGTACAACATTACAGTGCTACCCGTTGGAGAGATAAAATCTCCGTTGTTCCACCACCTTATCTATCACTATCACTAACTCCTACGATGTTTAATTTATACCGCAGTAATTTACTAATTGAAGAAATCGCGCGTTCTGGGGACCTTCTGATCCATTGTTCAGCAGAGTACGCATTTTCCACAATCCATTCTTCGTCACTGTAGGATAACTGAAAGTCATAACCATTGAGTGAGTCCTATCCGAGGCATAGTTGACGTTTCGTTAGAATGCAGAAGATTTCGGATAGTGCAAGTTTCTAGCATACACATCCTGTCCTTTGTTTGCCGGTTTCTACGACAGGCCGACAGGAAAGGCCGTGGTATTATTTTGCGCTCCACATCACGGGGGTAATGTTTACCTCAACAAAATCATCGCACCACCATTACTTGGCAATAGTCAACAGCCGCTGCCATTCCAGGGGGCGCCCACGATGAGAACTTTGGATTTGGACTTTTACCCCCTAATGGACAGGGCATATGTGTACAACGAATGGACAACAGCCACATACCTAAATGAATTGAATAGGTATTGAAGGACGCACCAGCAAACCTAAGAAGAAGATCGAAAGCTTGTCGGGAAGAGTCAGTGGATGCTGATGCCGAACACCTGCTGGGCTTCCAAAATCGGTTGTCGCGAGTACTGGACTGAGACAATTAGAGGAAAACGATTCCGATAACCAAGGTCAGACGTCGGAGACACAAATGATACTATAGAATTTGGTCACAAGATAGAAACAATTTCATGATTAATCTATTTTCAGTAGTCATATCACAAATATATTACTTTTAAATACATTTTTTTATTATTTGGAATTTTCTGTTATCTAAATACACTCATGCAACCTTGAAGTAAATGAATTGAAAACATTATCCGTGTTCTTTTCATCCGAACAAAAGCTCATTCCCATACAAAACGACTGACTGGTCTATGATCCAGGATTCATATTGAATCCAGTAGTTCCTTCGAATTTTCTTGAATCTGGCTTTTTTTTTCTATTTAGCTTTCCTTACACACTATTAGGTGAACTTCTCAATGCACATTTTCCTGGACTGTGAGGACACAACACGGCCGGAGATAGGGAATGGCGACGCGAAACGTAACAATGTCAATGTGTTTATTCACGTGCAGATGCGTAACGCTGAAAACACACCGCGTAAGACAAAACGTTTTGTTTTGTTTCAAGAAACAACTGACCATTGCTTCTTATCAAGCAGCACACACCAAAGGAAACGAAACAAAACAAATGTTTTTGTCTCGATGCGTTTTATGACCACGCAGATACCATCCTTGGCATAAACACGGATTGCCGGAACACGCCCTGGATGTCCGACGCTTCATGGCAGCGGATTGTTGAAAGAAAAGAACTGAAGGTTCGTTTGGTGGCATCATCAGACGACAATGGAAGCAGCATCGGCTCCTTTGCCATCAGAAATCTCGAGAAGTTCAGCGTAGTGTGCGAAGCGATAAAAGAGTTTATGCGAATTCTCTTTTAGCCTCGGCAGAAGAAGCCGCAAGTAACAAGTTAAACGCAGTACACGGTGTCATCAAGGAGTTTATAGGTGGTCGTAACTCCTGCCAACATCCGGTGAAGGATAGTGATGGAAAGCTACTTATCTTGGAAGAAAATGTTGTTGTTGTTGTGGCACCGATGCTTCGAATACTGCAGTTCTTCTTACATCGAGGGGGTTTGGCAGCTTTTGGCCATTGAAAAACGGGTCGTTCCGGTACGAAGAACCGGCTGCCGTAGGAATGCTTGGAAGAAGATCAAACGAGGCGGTGGAAAGAACACTTCGCCGTGGTCTTGAACCGTGTAACCTCTCGAAGTTCCGCCTGATATAGATAATTTAGCTAACCATCAAAATGTGCTTATACGAGCCACTGCCCTGACTAAAGAGGAAATAGTCACTGCAATTATTGCACTAAAACGAGGAAAGGCCACCGGACTCGACGGTATCCCTGCCGAACTTTATCAAACAGCGCCAAGCTTTACTGCCGATTTGCAGCACCCACTTGTTGATAAAGTTTGGAATACAGAGACCTTTCCCACTGAGTGGAAGGAAGGTTTGATCATCAATTTTCCAAAGAAAGGTAGCCTCACAGACTGTAATAATTGACGAGGCATTTGTGTGCTTCCTGCCGTTGCCAAGATAATAGCTAAAATCGTCCTGGAAAGACTAAAGGCCCACTTAGAAAGCAAAATTGATGAAGAGCAGGCTGATTTTCGATCCGGATTCTCCGGTGTCGATCACATTAACACCTTGCGAATCATCATCAAGCAATGCGCTGAGTACGATTCTTCGCTTCATTTGTTTTTCATCGATTTCGAGAAGGCTTTCGATAGTGTGAACCGGGACTCTATATGGGCGGCCTTGCGCAAGAGAGGCATCCCTGAGAAGCTTGTGGCTATTATTAAGGCAATTTATGACGGCGCGAAATGTCGCGTTCTGCATAAAGCTAAGGTGTTGGGGGATTTTGAGATTCGCAGTGGAGTTCGGCAGTGGTGCATCCTCTCACCGATCCTATTCCTCATAGTGATCGGCGATGTTTTGCATGCAGCCCTATCCGAACTGGACAGAGGAATTGAATGGACTTTAACATCTTATCTACGACACCTTGACGACGCTGACGACATATGCCTACTCTACCACAAAATCATGGATCAGTCCACAATGGGGCAAGCAAGGTTGGGCTAAAAATTAATACCAACAAGACCACGGTTCTTAGCCCGCCAAAGAAATCCGACACCTATTGCCATCAATATTAATGGGCAGCCTGTGGAGAAGGTGGACAACTTCGTCTAGCTGGGTAGCATTGTTGTCCAAAATGGTGGTACGGAGCAGAACGTCGCTCGTCGTATCAACCAGGCTAAATGCGCATATGGCATCAAGACCAAGCTGGGCCTGTTTCGCTCCTTGGTACTGTCTGTGCTTTTGTATGGGAGCAGTACATGGAAAGTTTCCGTAAGAGTTACCAGAAAGCTGCAAGTTTTCGTCAACTCATGTCTTCGTCGAATTCTAGCCCGATATAATATCAAATGAAGAGCTTAGTCGGCGTGCGGGGCGGATGCCAATCGATGAATTGACACGCAGGCGAAAATGGCAGGGGATAGGTCACACATTGCGGAAGAGTGACAACTGCATTGCTTTGCATGCCATGAAATGGAACTCCATTTCCAACCAAGGCCGACCAAGAGGGGGTCCTGGAATCACATGACGTCGACACGGGACATAGCAGTGTAAGGCACTGGGTAAGTCCTTGGGGCCCTGCGCACCATTGCCCAGAACAGAGTACGATGGTGCGCAGGAGTAGTTGACGCGCTATGCCCCACTAGGGGTTAAGGCAAAGTAGTAGTAGTAGTATTGTATGTTATAAAAAGAAATAACCTTGTTACCTGTAGAAAGATTTTTATGAGGTAATTTGTGCAAAAGGTGAAATTCCGATACAGGAAAACATTTGAACGCCCGCAACTACTAGAATTTTTGGAATTTAGGATAAAACAATGTTAACGGGATTTTATCACTAGGTAATATGAGCTTGGCCGCCAGTTAGATTTTATCCAATTCCCGTATTTAACACTCCGTTGTGGACAGAAAAATACATGGCTGCTTTCTTTGACGATCACTTTATTAATTCCTTCATTATCTTTACAATACTTTCTCTCTCTCCACTATCTCTCATTGTATTTACATGCTACTCATACATACTACTAGACTTACATACTATTTACATTATTATAAGGATGCTATGTTATACATAGTACAATATCTTTCTCGCTCTCATTATATATACATGTTACTTATACTACGACACCTACATTAGAGATGGGTGTTGACCAACAAGTAATCGATTATAATTTTTTACGAATTAATCGATACACCGATTATTTGTGACTTGAAAAATCGATTAATCGATTAATAGACAATTTCAAAAAAGGTTGGGAAAAAATTAAAAACTGGGTACAATGAAAACAACGAACTCCAAGTAAAAAATAGTCCTTATTTATTCACATGAAAACAGAAGAAAGATCATCAAACAGAGAAATAATAATTACACCTACTGGAAGCAGTTGCCTGAAACGTCCCCAGTAGCTACAGAAATAATAGTAATTATTGAGTTGTGCGAAGTATTGAGCTTAGTTATTAATCCCAATACTTATCATGAACGTCCTTAAGGAAATTGGCCATGTCGGCAGTCAGCCGGCTTCTCTGTTCCCTCAGAATTTGACCAGCTTCAGAGAAAAATTGTGGTAGATAGGTAAAAGTAGAATGACAAAAGTAGTAGGTAAATACTATACACGACTGTTGTAAGTGATTTTTCGCAATGAAAGAAAAATATATCGCTCTTGAAATCTGAAGTCTCAGCGAAGAAAAAAGTTAAATAATCGTTATAAAATACTCGATTAATCGATTAAATCGACCCTAATGTAATCGATTCAATAAAAATCGATTATTCGACAAAATAATCGATTATTTCGACTAATCGATTAATCGATACCCATCCCTAACTTACATGCTATTTATATTACTACAGGTATGAGGTTGCGAGTTCAATTTACGTATGTATTTTTCACGATCCTATGGTATTTTAAACATTTTCAGAATATAAACGCGAATTTACACTGTAAACGGAATGTTTGGGGCGCCAAAAGCCAGTAAACAATTAAATAAACTTCCGTTTTTAATATAATTAATTCTGTATTTCCAGGTGTCGATGTCCGGACTGTTATGTTAATTGCCTTGACCCCTCCAGGGGCATGGGCGCGCCAACATCTCTAGCATTTCTATGCCTTGTTGACGTTTCGGTAGCATATCTACTTTTCGGAAGTACAGTTGGTAGCAAGCACGTCCTATCCGTGCCGTCTTTATACTGACAGACTCGGAGCACTGTGGGAGTTCTACAAGTACCCACAGGCAGTTTTTGTTCGCGCCGAGACTTGAACCTCCGAGCTCTAGATGTAGTATCGTAGAGCGGTGACCGAACGACCACGGCCACCGAGCGCGACAAATGTCCGGACTACTTATGACAGAATAGTTCTCAAACAACAGATTTTTTTCTTATAATCTACTTTCTTAAATACTACTAACATGACAATGGAGATCGTCTCTCTTCAATTGAGCAAATTATCTGCAGTCTCTTTTTTGCGGACGATATGATTGTCTTTGCTGAAGCTCTTAAGCCATCCCAGGCGTCAACTAAATTAGCCACGATACTTGCTCCTATCTGTAGGTTTCTTCATAGGTGTGGGTTTCGAATAAACTCCCAGAAGAGTTCCCTAATCTGTTTTCGCAATCCTAGCGGCAAAAGCGGCAAAGCCGTACCGCAAAGCAAGCGCATTAATTTACAAATAAATGGGGAATCCATTCCTCTTAAGGAACATCTAAGTTATCTTGGCATCTTTTTTAATAACAAATGTAAGTTTAATCCGCATGTTAGGAAAATACTTGCTAAAGTTCATTCAGCAGCTAAAGAACTAAGTTCTCTCTTTTCATCTAAGTCGATTGAGTCTAATGTTAACTTACTATTATATAAAACCTTAATTCGACCTGCTACAATGTACTGTTTTCCTGCATGGATGTCAATTTCACCAAATGTGGCTGAAAAACTTCAGATATTTGAAAGAAAAATTCTCTCCAAGTATCGCAGGCCTAACAAAAAATATTTTCGGAACTCTCTTTTGTATGACAAGTCGGGCATCACTCCTCTTATGCAATACATGATTTTATCCAGCCGAATATGTTTAAAGAAATGGGAGTCGCATCCGCTTAATTTGGTAAGAGAACTTTTTCATAAGAACGTAATTTCTTTAATTGGGAGTTCTTTTTACAAATCTCCCTTCCAACATTTATTTCCGCCCACTCCTATGCTACCCGACTCTCTCCTCCGAAGGCACATTTATGCCTCCATTCGACTTAAAAAATTCAGGCTCCTCGCATAGGGGCTAGTTACTTAGTTCTTTGACCCTCTCTCTGGAAGGAACTCTGGATACGGGGACTCACTTTTAATTAATCATTTGGATTATTTAAAATATCTAAGAAAAATTAAGTCCGCATTTTTTCCAATTGACAATTCGATTAGAAATAAAAATTAAATAGATTTATTGTTTCTTTTCCACTCCCTGATTTTAAATAGCTGTATGTTACACTGTTTGACCAGAATTATACCTATTATACTAATTTTAAATATATATTACCAAAGAATTTAATCAAAATTGACAAATAACCAATTGTTGATCTAATTGAAATAGGCTCCAGTATATATAATTTTCACCATATTTTATCAATGTATTAATATAAGGTTTAACAAATTTCTACATAATGTACTATTTAATTTTAAAATATAATTACTGGCTATGTATCCATAAGAAGAAAGATTTCCTAATGTAACAGAGAAGCAAGGTATATTCTTATCTTGCTTTATTTTATTTGTACATTTATGCATGTATATGAAGAAAATTAAGCATCATATAAGTAGCTATGACTACACCTATTTATCATGAATCATTCTATCAACATGATTGCATACCACTATAATATTCCTTGCGACTCGAAATCCTTATTTACAAGTAGTAAGATATAATATAAAAGTCATACCACTGAATAGGTCTCTAATATCCAATATGTACATTCTAATTAAAAATTCAAGGATAGGGGCTAGAGAGACGGTGGCATCATCCGAACTAATCTAAGTATTAATAAGCTAACAATTTTTGTATGGGAATTTTGTGACGGGAACTCCTCCCAAACTACTGAGCCGATTTTAATGATTTATACACCATTAGAAAGGTATTCTTTTGAAGGTGTGCAAATTTTATATTTTATTAAAATTGGCGAAATACTTTAGCTATAATCCGCAAAAAACATTGCGAGCTTAGAATCCAAGCTTGGCCAGAAGCGGTTCGTGGCTTTGCGGGGATTCGGTAAAACATTGCGAGCTTAGAATCCAAGCTGTACCAATGGCGGGGATTCGGTTCATGTATATAATGTCGTGACTTTGCAGGGATTCGATTCATGTATACAATGACCAAGCTTGGGTAGATGTATCCGCTAAGGATCTTTCATAAGATTGTGGGTGGAACAGCGTTCATTGGATTGTGAGTAGAGCCGTCTAGAAAAGATACTCACGAAATAAACCGTCGAATTGAAAATATGAATCAAGTATCCAAGTGTACTTAATTTTTATGCTGCATACTTATGAGCGTCGAATTGAAAAAATGATGTTGAAAAAATGAAATTATGCATAGTCCACTTAACAAGTGGAAAAGAAATGTTATGAGGAGAGATCTATTGTGGGTGTTCAATCGGGCCAATAAGTGTGATACGCAGATCTATTGTGGGTGTTCTCAAGTAATTCGGGCCAATAAATGTGATAAGTGTGATACGCAGATCTATTGTGGGTGTTCTCAAGTACAAGTAATACATATATAAGTATCGTGGTGACCAAGATATGTGAAGGTCAATACATACTTTAGTTACTTTCGTGGTAAATAATTATTTTTTGTGCAGTGCTTTCGGGCGAATAAGTGTTTTTAAGTATAATAGGTAAATAGCAAGGAAGTAGTAGTAGTTTGCAAAATGTCCTCCCAACGGCATTCTGTAGTTACTGGTAGGATTGAGCGGCGTGGTAGACGAAATTACATGAGGGTAATTAGAAACCACGACGCAATCAATCATTTAGATAATACAAATAAATGTGCCTTAAATATAGTTTCACGGGATTTCGAACCTTTTAGTTGCGGTCCTCTGCATTTCCGTTGCTCATTTTGTGGTCCAAAAAAAATTTTGAAGCAGAAATTACGTCACGTAATAGGAATGCCTTTAGTTTATGCTGCCATAAGGGCAAAGTTCATTTGCCATCATTATCTAAGAAAATTTTTTTCAAGAATATTTGTGAGCTACTTTACTCTAATCAGCAAATATAACTTTTCCCAGAAGTCTATTCCATGATTTCGCATCGTTTTGGCGAATTCTAATCGATCCTTCCTATTTTTTTCGCTTATGTATCTATTTTTATAATATTTTCTTCTAGCGATTCGAGAGCTGTAACCGGCACGGCGGAGCACATTTCTGATTGTTTCTCCAGAAACGTCTATTTTATCTTTTTCCGCTACCTCTGCCGCAATCGCTGAAGCTGTAATTTTCGGATTTTGTCGCACTTTTCTACATATCTGCGTTCATCTTTGGCCGTTAATAATCTTGGTCGTCCTGATCTTGGTTGATTCGTAAGACTTTCCGTGACACAATATCTATCAATGATGCTTTGAACGATTGAGCGTGGTCTCCCAACAATAACGCTGATTTCACGCAATGATTTGCATTGATTGTGCAAGGAAAGGATAATTCTCCTTTCTCCTTCTGTCGTTTCTTCACCTTTTCGTCCCATAATAAAGAATTTAATGGAAATCCACTACAAATTTGCTTAACAACAGTTGATAAATACTTGATAATTATCACAAGACTGATCCCAATACGAATGATCGCCATCGGCAACGGAATAACGGCATTATTCTTTCTGCATTGCTGCTGTACGAATACTTTTTTGATTCAATTCTCGGGAATTGCATAACTGTTTCTCACTTTTCTGTTGACACGATCAGAAAAGAGTACTTTTTTTAAGTTAATATAAGAAAGTAGTGTTGCTAAAAGAGTTAGAGACATTTTTTTGTTAAAAAAATGTAGCTCTTTTAACTGTTGCAGGTAGAGATGGCAAAAACCTGCTCTTTTTCAATCGCAGTGATAACTGCGATTGCTCTTTTTCAATATCTGTGAAAAAGAGCAGCTCTTCTAATAGCAGTGATTTTATTGAAAAGGAATGGAAAATAGTGATTGCTAACAGCTCGCAACGCAAAGCGCTAAGTTCCGATCAGCTCTTCCGACGAGCAGTACTGCTCGAAGATAGCTGATGAGAAATTCTGGTATTGCTCTTTGGAAGAGATCGGATCAGAAATTCTGATACTGATCGTCGGAAGATTGCTGATCGATGAACGAAACTGAGCAGGAGCACATTGCGAGCTGTGTGTTAGCAGATCGGCGAGTTTAGAGCTGGTAGTGCGCGCGAAATGATTGTCGGGCTCTGGTGCCGACACTATCAAGAAACGTAGATGATGCAAGAATGCTCGCATTCAATTCATTTCTGTGCAGCATTGTTTTTGTTGTTGTTGTTCGTGGCGTATAGCGTTGTTAGTGTTTTCACATTGGTTTAATGTGTGGTTTTTTCCCCGTGTTTTTTTTGCCCGTGGTTTTTTTGCTCGTGGTATTTCGCCCGGAATTTTTTTTTCAATTTGTTTTCGTATAAAAGAGATACGAATAAAAACAAAAACCTTGCGTTGCGATCCTAGCGAGCTAAAACGAAGTGGCGAGAATTGTATTGGCGATAGACCGTAAATAATACGTAGTATGCAGTACTCATTATTTCTGCTCTTCCAATCGCAGCTCTTTTCAGTTTTCAATCACAATATGCTACTGCTTTTTTAAAAGAGCGGTGAAAAAATCGCAGGTATGAAAAGAGCATACCATCTCTAATTGCAGGACAGTAAAGCACGATACGACGTGTGTACGAATACTTTTTTGTATGACTGTATTTTTTTTTTAAAGATTTTTTGACATATGTCTAGCTGTCAAGAGCACATATACAATTGTCATCAAGTAACTTCCGGTATAATAGAAAGACTTAAATAAATGAAATGAATGGATTAAATACTACTAAATGTAATAACATACTCGTAGGTAAACTAAACAAATCTGATCGTCAAAAAATATTAAAGTTCCATATTTGTAAATTATCTGTTGTAGAAACTACCTGAAGATGTTGTAAACCGAAAACTCGTTGATCAAATAAACATTTAAAAAAAACTAGATGGATGTGTGGTTAATTTGAATATAGGATGCCTTTTTCTTTTCATTTTATTTCTCAGCACTCATCGCATTATCAGCTACGATGGCCTGCCAAAAGCGACAGGCCTTCCATTGTGACGTATCCATTGGATTTTATTTCAGGGAGATCGTCCTAGAGAAAGAAAAAAAACATGGAGGTAAAATGGGTAAATGATTGTGGCGTTTATAAAATTAGCTACCTTAGGAGAATGTTTGCCAACACCCAAAGATATTCGGTCCTCTTCGTCTGGTATATCATTATCCGTAGAATTTTTACTTCCAGAAATCCTTTTGTTAGAACCAGCTATATCATCAATTTCTCTTGTTATTTCACCTTTATGGGATACCTTTGCAGATTATTGTAAAATTATTAGTTTTTTTTAGTGTATACTTAAGTAAAGAACAGGGCTTTGCCCCTAATTTCGATTACGTTGAGACAAACAACAAGCTCTGGATAATCTAGGTTTTTTTTTGTGCAACCGAACAGAATATTCTTACAACACACGTTAAATAGTAAATATCGATCGTATAGCTATTCGGGTTCCTGATAGTAAATACTTTAATGGTAGATAGCACTGTTCATTTGAGAAAATTTAATTATGACACAGACACTCTCTCTTTAACCGTTACAGAGTTTTACTATTTCTTGTAAATTGCATCAAAAAGCTTGACTTGTCACGTTATGCCTAGAACTAATCTTTTCTTTTCATGCGAAATTTCAAACAAATACTGTCAAAATTTCGCCCTGTTGACAGTATTTGCATGAATTTCGGACGAAAGAATAGATTAATACCAGGCATCAATCAAAACTTTCTACTCCCCCGATCATTTAATCCGAGATTTGACTTCACTTTCTGAAACTACATAAAATCTCATATAAATGGACTTTTTCCCCAGTTACGAAGATCGCCGTTACTTCAAAGATACAACTTTTTAAACTTCAACGAATTTTCAAAATCGTTTTTTTTTCTTTTCATCGAAAATTGAAAAAGATAATATTATAACGGTACTTTGAGCTGACAAATCTGCAAAGTTGATAAAGTTGCCCCATTATGTTAGGTTTTGAATGGCATGTAAAGATCAAGGACTTAGATTTTAAAATTTGCGAATGTTGCATATTAAAGGAGAAAAAACGTGGCCATGATGTAGAATTCACTATTTAGGAATTCCGTGACAATTCTCCCGTTGTTGGCCGGACATCCGTCCAGCTGCCACCAAATTTCTGTTCGTAGAGCAATTGGGATACTGTCCAGTATGTTAGGTACATCTGGAGGGCTTTACATAGGAGCGGTATACCAGATAAAGTCATATACATCATAAAGGAGTCCTATAGCGGAACCTAATGTCACGTCTTACACTAGGGTAAGCTTTCAGACCCCTTCAAGGTACTTAGCGGAGTGAGACAAGGCTGCATTTTGTCACCTATATTGTTTTTGATTGCCATTAACGACGTACTTTGCAGTGCGCTTCATGAACGCCAGAGCAAAGGTATCAGAGGGAACCTGTTTGAATACCTTCAACACCTGGATTACGCTGACGATATTTGTCTTCTTTCAAATATATCGGATCATCTAGTTCAAATGACGGATGACTTGCACCGCAAAAGTGGCAGTGCGGGGCTTAAAATCAATGCTGCCAAAACTAAGTACTTGAGCTTGGATCCAGGAAGACAGAGCGAAATTTGTGTTTGGAAGCAGACTGTGGAAAAAGTGGATAATTTTTGCTACCTCGGAAGCGTAGTTGCAGCAGATGGTGGAGCGGATGCTGATGTACAGTTTCGCATCAATAAGGCTCGGGCAGCTTCTTTCAGTTTGACTCCTTTCTGGCAAAACATCTCCAGAAGTAACAAACTCAGGATCTTCGAAACCAATGTAAAATATGTGCTTCTTTATGGCTGTTCAACTTGGAAGGTGACCAAGTCTTTTTCACAAAAGATTCGCACAATTCCCGAGACTTTTCTGCGATTTTCCACGCGAAACGAATTTAAATCTCCCCGTGACTGCACCTTTAGCCAATCTCCGATTCAATCCTCCGATAGAAAAATCGCGATTGACCCACGAACCAGACAGGAATCGGACCTGGCCAGAAGAAACTCGGGGGTTTTTCGTCTCACGCAAGTTCTCCAACTTGTTAGATCTGTCACCCGACGCACTTCCCGACGACGACTTGTTCGGCAAGCGAATTTATTTGTAATTTTGCACGCACTATTCGCACCGCGGACACTTTTATTCACCACTCGTTGGGTCCGATGTTTACGCTTTTCTCGAACAACTACTTTTCTGCGTCCATTTACCCGAAATAGCCGTCAGACAGGGGACAAAATGCGGAGACAACAGTCAACACGTCGTCGTCACCGTCGAAATCGCTTTCGCCCAAATCCCTTGATGTTTCGGCTCCGACACTAGCTTCGAACGGAAAACAGTTGTTTGACTGCAAGCCGGTAGCTGTTTTTACCGTTACCTGCAGTTTTCTGCACAGCAGACTGTGTAAGCGCTCATTACAACACAGGTGATTCACCTGTGTTGTAATGTTGTAATACCACAATCAGTAGTGACGATTCATCTGAATGTCGTGGCCATGGATGTTTGTGCTGTCTTCCACCTGCGGTGTGGGGTGTAGCAATAAGCCACAAATTTTCCCGACTTGTCGCTGGGGAGGTACATTGCTAGCCACAAGCATCGTACGATACCAGTTTATGATAACGAAACGTCAACTAAGCCACATGCAACATGATTCGCTATGCCCCACTGGGGATTAGGGCAAATAAAAATGCTTTTGTTTTTTTTTTTCAGCTTAATCTGTTCGATTGCATAAACCTAATAATTTCGTAGTTAAATGCGTCGAAACATACCTTGAATGAAGTTTTTGTCGGGTGTACGAGTATTTGACAATGTACTACTTTATTATTCCCTACAGCCTCATAACATTCGGGTGTCTTTTTTAACAATTTCACTTCTTCTGGTTGAGGTTTTCGATTCTGTAAAAACAAAGTCGTACTGCTGTTTGATTCAACGCGATGGAAAACCTATATGTACTTTGTACTCACATTCCGTGGAGTCAGAGTCATATTTAAACTGACATAGCCTGTATTCGGTATGGTTTGAATATTATATGATTTGGCGCAGACTTTTGTTTCGGGCTGACTGACACCATCAAATTTCGCAGGTTGCAGCTTTGATTTCTTTTCTTGCAGCTCCATGTCTCTCTGTACTTCTGGTATCTAATTAAGTTGATATGCATTTTATTATAATATATTATTACATAAATTAAAAACAGGAAAATAACTTTAAAAAAAAACTTGCCTTTGATGATAATATACTTCCCATACTTTTCGGATCAATATAAGGTGGAAAAGACATTTGTGTCCCCTTTCGACTATCGTCCAATGTTGAATCTGATTCCTGGATGAATGATGTTTCTTCATTTGTTATCTGTATTTTCAATTTAATGTCAGATCTTGTATGTGTCATCGCAACGGCACTAGAGGGAATCAAACCTAACCGTGGCGATTCAGTGTTACAAGTGCCTTTAGGCTTTAAATTCTCCGTCATAGACTCATCACTCCTACCCGTGAGTTTTGGGTTTCTGTCTATTTTTACTGAATTTTGCTCGCGGGAACTTTCATATATATCAACAAGTCCAGTTGGCACAACAATTTGTATAGTTTTCATTTGTTTGTGCTTATAAAAGATGAAGAGCAACAGCAGTAACATAAAAACTATTACACCAAGTACCAGTAGGGATAGTTTCCAATCAAATGGATTTGACGAACAATATTTTCCATTAAAACATACCCATTTTCCATAGTACATCGAATAATTCAAGTTATTAATTGTGAATTTGATGTGACGACATTTTTCGCCGATTTTGTTGTTTTGGGGATGTTCAATAATTTGAATGGCCCGCACACAAAATTCAAGTGTCTGATTCGGCAAACAACTCAGTTCGTATTTTCTCCTTGGGGTCATTATTCTTTCCCATTTTTCCCCTCGTGTGTAATTGATCTCATATTGAATTGTCTCAATCGGGCCGTATATTTCACGGGGTTCATTCCAAATTACACTTACGGAGGACCTTCCTCCTTCATGTATTAATGACGTTACTTCGCCCGGCTCTGAAACAATGAGGAAGAATTTTTTATCTATTTATTTTTTAGCTTAAGTCAGGGGTCGGCAACCTTTTAAGGACAATGGGCCGTTTTGAAAAGAAGTATCTTTAGGCGCCCAGTGATAAAAAGTATGAAGTATCAGTGCAAAAAAGCAGACCCAAATTCAATTGTTAACACCACAAGCAGTTTTGAAAACTGGAAATATAATCTTAGTTACTAAACTGCCTGTAGACATCATGAACAGCGTGAAAAAAGGTCCCAAGTTAAAACATTTTCTTATTCTTCTCATTCGAAATGTCGGTAGTCAAGTTGTTTGTTCAACGTTGATACGAGCGGCATTTGATAAAGAACGCTTCCCAGCGGTGCTCGATAGTAATCGTAACAAGACTGTACACCTGAGAAGTGTCGGTTTGCCATTTTGTTCGTAACATCCATCCATCCCAATTTTCTGCTTTTTTACATTGGCTGCGTTTCTGTTTTGGACTGTTTCGACACCGAGTCGACACTGTTTCATAGATACTTTGCGGAAACGCTACAATTTCAGACACCGATACCCTAAACTTTGAGAAGAGGAAAAGTATCACGAATTTTTTCCGATCCGATTACCCCTTCAATGATTCCTCGAGTTTTGACAGTTTGCTCTTGACAAGTTCTGTCACTCCATTCGTAAACAACTCTTTGTTGGCCTCAAAGTGCGTATAGTGATCGGAGAGTCTGTCCCCCTTCGTCACTTCGTTCGGAAATTGTTTTAAAAGTGTAAATATCCCTTATTAATTGGCGTGTGTTTGTGTGAAATATATTCATCGCGGCAAGGAAATCGTGTCGTTCACCGGAGAAATCACGAGTCGGAGAAGGGGCAATGGATACATAAAGAAATCATTATATTTGTAGGAACGCACCCATTTGCACTTGAAGGAGTATCCTGAACCGAATGGCATTCGAATCGAGCGTGTCCATTGTTTCGTGCTTTTGTTGACATCTGCTACCTCGTTAGCAACGGCCAAACGGTCTGCTTTTTTCTTTCTTGGTGGACTATTGCCTACAACAAAGACCGTAGACTAAGCATATGAGTTGACTTCCTTCTTTTTGTATGATGTTTACGTTTATTTATACAGCCGTTATTTAAGGTTATGTATTATAACTGCAAGCAAATACATTATATTTTTTCCTAGTTCTATTATGGACCTCCCATATTTCTTAAACCTACAACAGCGAACGCATTCACAGCATGTTCGCGTTTTGCAGATCCTATCTTAAAGTGCATAATTCGTTATTGCCTCGTGGGCCGCACGAAACGTTATGGAAGGCCACACACGGCCCGCGGGTCGGTGGTTACCGACCCATGGTTTCAGTTATAGAAAATTTGGTCAGTGGCGTACTCAGAATTATTGATGGTCTCCTAACTGGATGGCAACATTCCCTTTCTGTTTTGGTGGAGGGCACTGACTGTCGACCATAATTTGCTCACACCCGTGAGTAGGTTGCAGTTATTCAGATAAGTACTCCATTTTAACCTCGTCTGTTCAGCTACTAGTCTACGAATTTTACAGTTTATTTCGTGAATTGTGGGATCGTCTAGCTTTTGATGTTGTCTATCTCGTCCGCCAACCTGGCGGCTGAGGTAGGAAAGTTAGCCCGAATTTTCAGAATGCGTCCAGCAGGAATGAATTTCGCAGCTGGAGTTGGCAGAGTGAGGAATTTAGCATTGGTATATTCATTGAAGCGATTCCAGTCAGCTTTATTGTGGTTGACAAAAGTGCGATGTTCGATCTGATTTTGTGTTCTGCGCCGATCAACAGAGGACTAACTGATTTTGTGGCGGTGCTTATGCTCAAACATAGTACCACCGATGAAGAGACTGTTAAAATTGCAGAACTCTACAAATCTTTCACAGTTGTCGTTACGATCACCACGACCGTGTCGCTCCATCACATGTCTGAGCCCAAAGTTATCAGCGCCAACTTTTGCATTCAAATCTCCCATAACCATTATAATGCCACCTTTAGGTGTTCTGCTCTGAACGGCGTTTAGTTGTTCGTAGAAGGAGTCTTTCGTCAAGACATTGTCGGGTTCAGTTGAAGCATAACATTGTATTAATGAGATATTTCTCACTTTGGTCCGGAACCTGGTGGTCATGATTCGGTCGGAGACCGGATCCCAGGATAAGGGACAGTTTCGTGCGACTCTGGTTCAAAGGAGCCCCCCACCTGACTCACGACCACTACCGGTAGCTCTGCTGGAATACAACAGTGCTACCTGTTAGAGAGATCTCCGCTGTTCCACCATCTTCTAAGATGTCTAATAAGAGTATATACCTCAGAAATTCACTCCCTAATCGAAGAAATCGTGCGTTCTGGGTACCTTCTAATCCATTGTCCAGGAGAGTACGCACATTCCAGAATTCAATCTTCGTCATTGTACGATAGCCAAATGTCGTAATCGTTGAGTCAGTCCTTATCCGAAGCATAGTTGACATTTCCATAGCATATAGAAGATTTCGGATAGGGCAAGTTGCTGGCATACACATCCTGTGCTTTGTTTATCGGTTTCGACGACAGGCCGTCAAAGGGAAAGGCCATGGTATTATTTTTACGCCCCACACCACAGGGGGAAGGTTTATCTTAAGTTTCGAGAATCGTCAAACTACAACGTCTACAATGGGTAGGACATATACAGCGAATGGAAGATAACTGCATGCCTAAGAAAATATTCAATGGAAGTCACGTCGACGGAGCAAGGCTACAAGGAAAACCGAGAGCTAGTTGGAAAGGCTCAGTAGATAAGGACGCCGAGCAACTTGTGAGCGTCCGAAATTGGAAGACGCGGTCACTTGACCGAGATAATTGAAGGACGACGATCCAGGCGATGTCAATAAGAGTAGTTGCGACAGGATTTCTCTGGGCAACCCACATGTAATTTATTGCACTGTAATATAATAATGTAAGAATTTGAGAAATATTTCATCAAAAAGCAAATACATTTTTGAATTTTTTCAATAGAATTTCAGATTAAAGTTAAACAAACAAAAAATTATATGTCTATCATCTGAAAGATTTTTACTATTTAGCTTTTATTGGTAGATCTACTCGTACTTGGTTATTTCCCACACGACATCTATTGAGTAACAGATGCACTCTCTATTAAACTACAGTTACGGTATTTACTGAACCATATATACAGTATCTACTAAGCAACAAATACAGCATCTACTGACTGAGCAACAGATACAGTATCTACAGACCAACAGATATAGCATCTATTAAGCAACAGATGCAATATCTATTGAGCAACAGATACACCCCCTTTTTTTTGCTCACCAAAGGACTCAAAATGCCATCAGCAGTAGTCTAGTGCATTCACCTCAACACTCCAGTCTTATCACACTCATCTTGTCTAGATATCAAGAAGGTCTTTTTATCCTGATGCACACCTGCAGCAGGACCACAATATCATCGTATCTTATTTATAATTACCCAAGGAAGCTATGTGTCAAAGGAAAAGTCTGGAAGACTGATTTTGGAAAAGGCTTAGGCGAGTATCTGGTTTGAACACAGAAGAATACATTCTTAGTTCAGTCGATAATCGAATTTGCTACCACCGTTCCGAGATCAGGGTCACCCAAGGAGACTACATACCGAATTTGTTTAAGATAAGAACACGGAAAGTGCTCGGACTAACGCACAGAGTGGATCATTCCATATGCCCGTCCATCATATGAACATATGGGACGGGCAAAAAATAGGCAATTAAAAAGATACTCACCCTTTCCTTCTGTTCTAATTTTGACGACCTCACTGAGTTGTCCTCGCAATTTTGATTTGTTTATCGCAGAAACCTGAACGTTGTAAGTTTGCCAACTTTCCAATTTAGTCAAATTGTAATACAATGTATTTGCGGGTCCTTCATGTACAACAGTACTATTTATTCTGCAAAACAAACAAAAATAAACTTTCTCAGTTGGTTTAAGGAAACACAACACGCTCGGTAACCGTGACCCGTGAAGTCTTGGTCACCACTCTACGATGCTATATTTAGAGAACATGGATTCGATCTCCGGCGCGTCAAAAAAAACTGCCTGTGGGTATTATTAAAACTACCACAGCGCTCCAAGCTTGTCAATAGAAGACGGCTTACACTGTCCGAAATCTACTCGTATATGCTATCAAGACGTCAACAACGCAACGCATAGTAATACAAGAGATGTTGACGCGCCCATGCCTTAAGATGGGTCAAGGCAATTAACAATAAGGAAAAAAATACATATATTAAACTCTTGTCAATATAAATTAAGTTAATGAATTAAATAGTTCGTTAATTATAGTAATTATTTAAATTTTTAAAATAAAATAATTTAATATGCATTTGGAATGGCTCTATTCTGAGGTAAACCATTGTATTTTAGAAAAGAGATTTAATACTCACAAAATCTCATAGAACATGATTTCTCCATTCGGGGTTGAAGGTCTCTCCCATTCCAAAATCGCATAATCAGCAAAAATTGCGCAGGTTCTGGCTTTTTTTGGAGCTGATGGTGCTGGGAAAATTAAAAAAAGAAAAAAAAAATGTACGTAATGATACAATAATGTCAGAGAAATGTAATGTATCAGTTTTGACGCGTAGCCGTTATTTTTGATACGGAGTATTTTTCGCAAATATATTTGTTTTAATACTTTCAAACTCAATGTATTTTTGAAGAATTGTTTTAAATTGAATTTATTGTCCATATTTCTCACAGTTTATCAAATGAATAAAAGATTAGAAATTGTTGCTTATACTGCGAGTGTGTTTATTACTATTGCAAACAATTGTTTCGGCAGCCACGTGCTAGCTCTAATTAGAGAAGAAGAGAAAACAAATAACAAATTCTAATCTTTTATTCAATTGTTTTAAATTTAAATTTGGCGGTTGCACAATCAAACTAAAAAAATCCACTGAATGCCTCAGTCAACGATTTTGGAAATGATAATATTTGACTGAGAAGAAAAGCGACCGACATTTTTGCCCAGTGAAGGGACTTTTGCGCTGTGAACGGCGATCGAGAAATATTTTTTTTTTTTGCGGCGAAATTTTTTGCCATCTTCCGCTGATTTGGGGCGGTGCCAGCGTCCCACGTGCGGCGTATTGTGCCGATCCTGTTTATTGATGTGTAAACATCTTATGGCGCGTACGGTGTAAAACCGTGGTATCTGTGGAATGTGTAAATAGCATTAGGCTGTGTGAATTCTCAATTGTATTGAGTGCATTTCAAGTTCTCATCCCGTCAAACTTTCACGGATTTTGTTTCTCTTTGTTTTTTGATTTTTTTTTCTTTTTAACAAAAAAAGCAATTTTTTGGTTTTTGCATAAGTGAAAATGAATTAAGGCCAAGTGAAATTGAATTTGTTGCTGTCTGAGATCAATCTTGAGTTCTTGTATATTTATTTTCCCGTATTGATTCCAACCAACCGTCGCCCATCGGGGAAATCATGTGTTCATGTGAACTTGACAACTTTAGAGCCCGCACACACGGCAAACACTTCGCAGAAAAACTAAATAGTTTAGTCAGAAAAATAGAACACACCGTGGTTTATGAGACCGCGCACACAGCGATAACTAAATAGTTTAGTCTGCTGTGTGCGCGGTCTCATAAACCGCTGTGTTTTCCATTTTTACTCTACTGGACAATGGATCGGAAGGTACGCAGAACGCACGATTTATTCAATTATAGAGTAAATTTCCGCGGTATAAATTTAAAATCTTCGGAGTTAGCAAGATAAGGTGGCGGAACAGCAAAGAAATTATCTCTCCAATGGGCGGCACTGTAATGTTGTACTTCGGTAGAGCTACCGGTAATGATCGTGAGTCTGGTGTGGTGCTCCCTTTAACCAGAGCCGCACGAACCGTCTTTTATCCCGGGATCCCGTCTCCGACAGAATCCGGGCCAAAATGAGGAAATCTCAATAATAGAATCTTATGCTACCTACAACTAAACCCGGCAATGTCTTGGCGAAAGACTCCTTCTACGAAGAACTAAACGCCGTTCAGAGCAGAACACCTAAAGGTGACATTAAAATGGTTGTGGGTGATTTAAATGCAAAAGTTGCCACTGATAACTATGGGCTCAGACATATAATGGGGAAACACGGTCTTGGTGATCGTAACGACAACGGTGAAAGATTTGTAGAGTTCTGCAACTTTCACAGTCTCTTCATCGGTGGTACTATGTTTGAGCATAAGGACCACCACAAAATCAGTTGGCCCTCTGTTGATCGGCGCAGAATGCAAAATCAGATCCACCACTTTGCCATTTGTAAAAGATTTAAGAGTCGCCTCCTGGACGCGCGAAATAAGAAGGGCGCCGATATTGGGATGGGAAGAAACCATTATCTTTTGATCGATAATATTCGATATATGTAAATATATCGCGTATTGCAGCCGTGCGTCGTCCTCGCGACGAAAGATCCAGGCGCCGCAAATTCAACACCGCTCGACTCAAAAATTCAGCTGTCTCACAATGATATAAACACCTCCTTGCACAAGAAGATGTTGAGATAACTAGTCACCCAGATAGTACAATAATATAAATGAAAACACTCTCTCTCTCTGGATCCTGTTAACCACTTGTGGGGCATAGGGCATTAACCACGCCGACTTTTCACCTCGTCCTGTTCGCCGCCATCGCCTTCAACTGTCTCCACGATTTGCCTAATGACTTACCCTCGACTTCAACTGATCTTCTCCAGGTGCTTCTAGGTCGTCCACCGCGGCGACTTGCATCGGTTCCCTGTGGGTTCCAATCGAGGGCCTGTTTAGCAATGTAGCTTAATAATAATGTAGTGAAATAAATTAAAACTGGGATGGCATAAAAATGCGTAAATTGACAGCGCAAATACAATCCTTGGTACAACACCGGATTGCCGGAATAAGCCCTGGATGTCCAACGCTTCGCGGCAGGGTTTATAGAAAGACAAGAGCTGAAGGTTCGTTTGGCTGCAGCATCAGACGACAATCAAAGCAGCATCGAACTTTTTTACCGTCAGAAAGCTAGAAAAGTTCAGCGTGGTGTGCGACGTGATAAAGGTGATTATGCAAATTCTCCTCTAGCCTTAGCCCCAAGAAATATCAACTTAAACGCCGTATACGGTGTCATCAAGGAGTTTACAGATCTAGCTAGAATCGTCCTGGAAAGACTAAAGGCTCACTTAGAAAGCACAATTGCTGAAGAGCAGAGTGGCTTTCGATCCGGATACTGTGTATCGATCACATTAACATCATCATCGAGCAATGCGCTGAGTACGATTCTCCGCTTCACTTGCTTTTCATTGATTTGGAGAAAGCTTTCGGTACACACTGTACCGGGATTCTCTATGGGCGGTCTTGCGCAGGAGAGGCATCCCCGAGAAGCTTGTGGCTATTATTACGGGAACCTATGGCGGCGCGAAATGTCGCGTTCTGCATAAAGGTACCGTGGCAGTGGACTTTGAAATTCGCAGTGGAGTTCGGCAAGGGTGTATCCTCTCACCGATCCTATTCTTCATAGTGATCGGTGATGTGTTGCATGCAGCCCTTTTCGAACTAGACACAGACAGAGGAACTCAATAGACTCTAACATCTTATCTACAAAATCTTGACTACGCTGACGACATACCACTATCCCACAAAATCAAGTCCGCAATGGCGTTATTACTTGAGAGGGCGTTCAGCAAGGTTGGACTAAAGATTAATACCCACAAAATCACGGTTCTTAGCCCACCATTGCGAAAATAAAAGTCCTACACCTATTGCCATCAATATTAATGTGCAGCCTGTGGAGTAGATGAAGAACTTCGTCTATCTGGGTAGTATTGTTGCTGAAAATGGTGGTACGGAGCAGGACATCGTTCGTCGTATCAACCAGGCTAAATGCTCATACGGCATGCTGTCCGCGCGCGCATAGGTGGTTGACGCGCTATACCCCACTAGGGGTTAATGTAAAGTAACATTACAGTTCGGCCAGAGATGAGATGATCTAGTATTTTCAACTCCGAACCACACCTTCTGTATCTGTACCCTGCATGAAGCCACCTGTTTTACAAGTGAAGATCGACAAAATGCTTCCAAAGACAACTCACATGTTTACTATGCACTTCCTTTGCTTTCCATTTTTCGATCTTATCTTGGTCTGACTTCACCAAACTGAGTGGATCAAATGATTGAGTGGAGTAAAACCATCATCTGCCTTGCAGGCAGCATTGATAATCATCAGATAAGAGCGAAGTGAGTTGGTGGTGTAAATTAGCAATGTCAACCAGACCTCTACATTCAATTTCACGAGGTAGACACATTTACTCCACTAACGATTTTGGGTGTAACCTACCACGGTAGTAAGAACAAAACCCTTTTAAAATCGGTTAGATGTCTGTCTGTCCGTCTATCCATAGAATATCCCACGAACAGCTGAAGCTACATACATGAAATTTTGTAGGAATGTGTAGAAATATTATAATTCGCTGGAGAAAGCGACGCATCGTAATAGACTAACTTTAAGGGGAGGTCCCCATAGAGGGGAAATGAAGGTAACAAAAAATTGAGAAGGAAATATTCAAAGAATTTATAAACATTTTTTATGCAAACCTGCAATTTGCAATGTTGTCTTAACATGAATGGTTAAGCATCTCCACGAGTAGGACATCTTATCTCCTATTGGCATGGGAGACTGGAACCCCCCTCGCCTTCTACTTTCCGTTTTCATTTTCATATATTCCTTATTTATTTCCTCTGTTCGTGAAGTCCTAGCTTAGGTCTATGATTTCTTTTCAATGTGTAAGGACAGGGGCAACGAGCGGCGAAGACCCCGCCCACGTCTCCCGAACTGAGCTACAGCAAGCATGGGCTGTTTAGCACGTTGAGAAGCTTTTTTATTCGCCGGATGGCACGACCCGATCTTCACGGTCATTATGCTACCTTAGGCTCCGTCTTCACAGGCATCTTCGGATGCCCACCAAGCCATCCATTACAGAGTAGTTTAAAAGAGTCCATTGGTACTTACCCGCTCCAGCAGTTCGTTCCAACAACGGTTGACTGAGTGGACTATGCATTAATCTTGATCGAATTTGCAAACGAATTAGATAATATGAGTAAGGCGTCAGGTTTGTCAGTGTATACCCGGTTTCATCGACCGGAATATCCGCAATAGGTGTCAATGGTCCCTTGCACAGTTGCGTAGATACGTCTGCAGCACAATATTCCAGACTATAATTGGTAAGTAAGGTGCGTTCCTCACACATGATATTCCATTTGACTGTCATATTACTGTCCGTAATATAACCTTTTATCAGATTGATCTGTCTTAGTGCTACCATTAGAAAATCGAATATATTATTTTACATAAAATGAAAAGAGCTAAATTGCACCATACATACGGGTTTTTTCATGAGGAATGCATAGTGGGAGAACCATTCCTGAACTATGATTTTTGTAGTTTGCAGATACGGCAAATATCAAATTACTCTTTCTATTCGGGAACGTAATTTTCGTTTGATTGGCAGGAACTCTAATGAAACGGATAGGATCCTGAAAAAAGAAAACATTTTTTCGTTAAGGTAGATATTAATTTTAGTATAAATTTAATTGTCTTACTTCGCACAATTCAAATGATAGTGTTTTTGATGTACATCTTGAGATAGTGTAATCGACAATTTCCCACTGTTGGGATAGATCAGGCGGTCTCCATTCTAGATCGTATTTTTCATTGTTGTAATGGCTTCGTATGTCACGAGGTTTTGGAGGTCCTAGAAACAGTATATTCTCTTATTATACATACATATATGTATAACATTGGCGAGGGACACGTTATCGTGAACAAACACCTCAAATCGCGCGTTACTGACTTCAAACCTAGAAATGAAAGGTTGTGTACGATTCGATTAAGACTCGATTTTTCAACCTTTAGCTCATCAATGTGCACGCCCTCACTGAAGATGCAGTGAAAGATGAATTTTACGCCCGTCTGGAAACATTGTTCGAATCACTTCCAACAAACGACACCAAAATACCTAGTCTAGCCATAAATATTGTTACAAGGTTTGGCAACCCTGCAGAAAGGAACCGTTATATTGCATTTCTTAAAAATTGAGCTAATCCCTATAGTACGCTTGTGCTTGATGCATTTGTCATCATTTGAGTTTAATTTTTAGTGTAGTGAACATGGATTGGGGTGACAAAGAAAATAGAATTGCTGTGATTGCACTTCATAAAGTAGGAATGCAACCAAGTGATATTTTTAAGACTCTGCATACCCTTGGTATAAGCCGAATGTTTGTATATCGGGCTATTGAAAGATTTAATGATACGTCTGGAGTAAGTGACCGTGAAAGAAGTGGCCGTCCGCGAACTACTCGAACACCTCAAGCGGTTAAAGCCGTGCGCGAGAGAATTCGCCGTAATCCTCTTCGGAAACAAAAAATTTTATCGCGTGAGATGAAAATACCCCAAAGAACAATTTCACGTATCATCGAAAGTGACTTGGGGTTGGGTGCTTATCGTAGATCTACCGGGCATTTACTAACAGATTCGTTAAAAAAAATAGAGTGGAAAAATCAAAACGATTACTTTGCCGGTACGCAAACCAAGAACACCGTAAAATTTTGTTTACGGACGAAAAAATTTTTACTGTCGAAGAAACATTTAATAAACAAAACGATAGGGTTTATGCTCGCAGTGCCAGAGAAGCTTCTCAAGTTGCCCAAAAGGTTCAAAGAGGTCATCATCCAGCCTCAGTAATGGTTTGGTGGGGTGTTAGCTACAACGGGGTGACAAAGTTGCATTTTTGTGAGAAGGGCGTCAAAACGTCTGCCAAAATTTATCAAGAAAGTGTCCTTGAAAGTGTAGTGAAACCTCTCAACACGTCATTATTCAAAAACCAGCCTTGGAGTTTCCAGCAAGATTCTGCACCAGGTCATAAGGCGAAGTCAACCCAAAAATGGCTTGAAGAAAATATTCCAGATTTTATTAAAGCTGAAGATTGGCCTTCCTCTAGCCCAGACCTGAATCCGCTGGATTACGAATTATGGTCTGTCTTAGAGCAAATGACGTGCTCTAAAAGACATTCTAATATCGAATCCTTAAAGAAGTCTCTTTACACATGCAGTCGCCAACTTTCCGATTGAAGTCGTGCGTGCTTCCATAGATAAGTGGCCAGCTCGATTAAAGGCTTGTGTAAAGGCAAAAGGCAATCACTTCGAATAACTTGTTGCAATTTCCGTTGTTGACAATGCATTTAATAAATAAACAATGATTTCTTAACATATAACACCTCTTTTATTGCTTCAAAAAGTTTGTAACAGTATTTATGGCTAGACTAGGTACTTATGGGAGATTTTAATACGAAAGTTGCAAACGAGAGTTGGCACTGGAGAACCACAGGAGTACACAGTGGTCCGAGAGAACAATACTCGTATAACCGCGAAGAAAATGCGTTGCGTGTGTTTATACGCAAGGTGTGTGCGAATGTAGTATGTACCACTAGCTTCTTTATACAAAAATTTTCAATAACGTTATAATGACGAAGATCACCAAAAAAACACAACCACTAAGTAGAAAATGAGAGAAACCCTTATTGGAAAATGGTATCTCGATGCCAGACGCAGGCACAAAGTCGAAAAAGTCTGTATCCCCGACGTCTGCTAGCCGTAATTAAGGCCGCGATTACAGAAAACGTCTCTCTATTCTAAACTTTTCTTTTCTTTATTTTCTTTCTAAGTTGGCCGCTTACTTTATATCTACTATATTATTATTATGGTTATTCCATATTAGAAAAGTATGTGTGTACTCGACGTCTCCTTTGATATAAAACCCTACAAGCAATCCGATGGAAAACATGTTAGCCCTCATCCCCATGAAAACATTTCTCCAATCTTTGAATATTATGGTATCGACAGTTAAAAAAAATTAATTAACAAAAAAAAAAAAACAAGTTTTTATGATTAGTTTAAACCCCGTTGTGAAATTTGCGAATTTCATATCGCCCACTTACCTGCTGAGGTGAGGTTACCAGGAATATGTATTCGAATTGAATTGGCTTTGGGAGAAGAACCTTCGCTATTTATTGTCCATATAAACATTGTGTGATCACCCTCTCCGCAAACGTTGTTGTAATAGGATTTGTTGCTAACATAATCACTGGAAATACTTAAAATTAGATAAAAGGTAATTAATTTGTGTATGCTTGTCTCAGTCTTAGAAAAGTAGAATTTGTAATATAAAAATAGCGGACATAAGGCAAAATTGTTGGTTCCCGTTCAAAGTGGCGGATCCAGAGGGGGGCCATGGGGGTCCGAGCCCCCTCTCTGAAATGTTTGGTAAATAGAGCTTGATCCTCGGAAGTTCGAGGGAAATTATTTACGAAAATGACACAAAATAAAAAAAAACCACAAGGGTGGATTTCTTTGCGATACGCGATAATCTTCAATTTTGCAATGAAACTGATGGTACTGGTGCTGGTGTTGGCCCACTTGTGCAAGGATATCCCGCAAGGTGGAGTGCTCTCTACCTTTCTCTAGAATTTTGTTGTAAATAGATTGCTTTAAAACTTAAAAGTGTTGGGCATGTGCGTGCGAATGATGTTGCTATTACAATACTACATAGTTATTGCAATAGCATTCTGGCAAGAAGGCCAAAGACATCCCTTGAGTCCCACTTCTTCATTGACCTGGATGGCTGTGAATAACTGTATCATTTTATGGGAAGTTCTGTCTAATTCATTAATTGTGATTATCAGTTAATGAGTCCGTGGTGGTACTCGTAACAGAACGATCCCTATTGCACTCCATATGTACTGTGTTAAGCACAGCAGTCATTCATGGTTTTGTACTTTCATCATTCCCCTCCAAACTCGATTTCCAGATCCGTCACTGCCCGTCAATCCACACTGTGACAGATGCACACTACAAGATCTGTTTAAAAATTAACGGAACTTAAAAACTTACATGTCGATGGATTGTCAGTCGCTTTGACAATCCATCGACATGTAAGTTTTTAATTGTCATAACCATCCGTGTAACTGACTGTTTAGTGTTGATATCTCAGTTTCCGATTTATTGCTATTTGAGGGCGACATATTTCAGGTCCCTGGCGAATTTGCTTGAATAGCTTTAATGGCGCCCTTTGAGAACAGATTTGAATTTTGGAAACACGAAAATGGCGCTGGGCGAAATGTCGGGGGAGTAGGGAGGTAGGGGAAGGAGAGTCATCCGATGTTATTGGCTCATTTTGGCGAGCCAGTCGGCTCAGATTTGTTAATTCAGTGGCTGCGGTTCCGCGAGCGGAACAGATTTCTCCTCCATAACCTTTCCCCTCCAGTAAAATATGTATAGACAACTGTCAATTTTTGGAACTAAAAATGTTCCCTTCCGGATCAGAATACTTTTCAGTCCCGGAGGAGAACATTTTCAGACCCAAAAATTGACAGTTGTTCATACATAATTTACCGGGGGCGGAGGGTAAAGCATATGGAGGAGAAGTCTGTTCCTGATCCGCTCGCGAAACCGCAGCCACTGAATTAACAAATCTGAGCCGACAGGCGCATTGTCATGGTAAAGGAGCCATGAGCTGTCTGACCATGACTATAGTCACTTTTTGCAATTTTTTTTTGGTGTTGGCTAGTATATCGGTTAAAACATGCTAAAGTTACGTTAATCTTCAAAGCAGGGCGTCCATCTTCTGTTGACTAATTATGTATCACTGAGCATAGCACCATCTTTGTCCCCACATATGGTAGTTTTTGCAGTTTTTTCCTCTTGAGATTCATAACTATTAATTCAATTAACAACTTTTCTACTTTGCCGAAATTCATTACATTTATTTTTGAAATACAATTGATTTTGTCTTTACCGCGATTTTTACTATTCCTGATGCGTTTCGCTCTCTCGAGCATCTTCAGAGAAATTACTAAGTATGTAGTTACAAAAAAGTATCTTAAATATACAAAATCTTTAAACTACATTGCTACCAGAAAAATTTAAAAGTTATATAAATAAAAGGGGGATAATTACAAGGTAATGAATAGAATAAATTAACAAGGTCTTTCTACCTGAGGATTCAGGAGGCGGGACCCATTCGAATAGGTCAGGTCATTCAAAAGTCAGATAGTCGATTGGCTCTGTTAATTTCCAAGGCTTCCAGCAGATCAAGCTTTCTCCCCTTGGGGCAGATGTGAAAAATTAGTGGCTTGAAACCATCTCCGATTTTATGACCCGTTTCTTTAAGGTGTTCTGCAAAGTTCGAAAATTTTGAATGGTTTACATGTTCCTTGAATATTGTTTCTACTGAGCGTCCTGTTTGTCCAACGTGTGTTCTTGTACCGGTCGGAACGGGGTTTTGCGTTCGGCAATCTTTTTCCTACGTTTGCCCATGGTCTCTCTCCCATAGGTCAATGATTCATCGAGCGTTCCAGATAGAAGGAACTCAACGCGATACAAAATATCACTGCTAGCAATGGCTATCAAGTTAATATGATCGAGAGTTTGATAAGAAAGAAGCCTAGTGAAATGGTGATGGTGCGAAACTTGGTTTACCCCAAGGTGACAATAGAACGACAGAATAGCTAAATCTCACTCTCTTTTATCCCAACTCTTTCTTCAACCGGGAAAATCTAATCCCGGCATTCCAAAGCGGCAACACAATAGGAAAAAGATTGTTGAACGCAAAACCCCGTTCCGACCGGTACCAGAAACTTCGAAAACCGCTCAATAGAAACAAGATTCAAGGAACATGCAACGCTTCAAAATTTTTCAACTTTGCAGAACCCTTTAAAAAACGGGTCATAAGATCGGAGACAGTTTCCAGCCACAAATTTTGCACATCTGCCCCAAGGAAAGAAAGCTTGATCTCCTGGAAGCCTTGGAAATTAATAGAGCCAATCTACTAACCTGACAAAACCCTTTCGAACGACCAAACAGAATCGATCCCACCTCCTGAACCTTAATTACCCGCAGATAAAAAGACCATGTTAATTTATTCGATTAATTATACCTTGTAGTTATCCCCCCGTTTTATTTATATAACTTTAGAAATGGTAGAAATATAATTAAACGATTTTATATATTTAAGATTCTTTTTTGTAACTATTTAGTAATTCCTTTGGAGATGCTCGAGAGAGCGAAACGCGTCAGGAATAATAAAAATCGTGGTAAAGGCAAAATCAATTGTATTTTAAAGATATTCAGAACTTTTAGTTTTTCACCAGTGTATCTTATTTTTTCGGCTCCAGGATACTATTCAATCCCTTTACGGCTTTTCGCATATCTGTAGGCGTGAACTGTTTAAGCGCCTTGTCCCGCTTTCTCATCGCTTCTAGACATTCATCGTGAAACCAATATTCTCTTCATCCCTTACAGCCTGTTCTGAGACGGATTTCATCCTGTCCTCGATCACATTCCACGCTTCGTTCACGGATGGAGATAAATAGCGAAAAAAATAAGAAATGTACTAAATCTATGATGGGCCCAAGTATTCTAAATTTGTCAAATTTCAAAGAATGGATAAATATTAAATTTCCCATATTATAAAATACTACTCGTTGTTTTGCATATTCGTATGACACAAAAGTGCCCGACTGTGTTCGGCAATTACTAAGGACAATTAGTGAAGACAAATTTTACTTATATCTAAAAACTGGAAAACATTGTTCTTTTACTTACATTCCAGAAGTCGAAGTTATCCGCAAATTGTAGCCGAAGTTCGTTCCATTCCTTTTATTCTTAGATATTGCTCTCCAAAATATATGTGCACATTGATTATTATCAATATAAAATCCACCTCGGTCTACAGTTGGTGACTTTATGGGTTTTTGAGGTTTTGTCACGAAAGATTTTTGAACTTGTTTCCACATTTCTTCAGATTCTGAAGCGAACTTGCCTCTCACTCGCCAAATTATTGTATAGCTAGAATTCAAATAAAAAGAAAACAAGTCTGGTTACACCTAGTGATGATACCAAAAATACAAATTTGCAACAGGTACATGTTATCATACAGTTTTACGTAACATATTGCGATCCGAAAATTTTAGCTTACTACTTTGCCTTAACCCCTAGTGGGGTATAGCACATCAACCACTCCTGCGCGCCATCGTACTCTGTTCTGGGCAATGGGGCGCAACTCCCCAAACGACTTACCCAGCGCCTTACACTCCCTTGCCACAGATCGACACCATGTAGGAACCCCTCTTGGTTTACCTTGGTTGGAAATTGGGTTCCACTTCATGGCATGTAACGCAATACAGTTATCATCTTTCCGCAATGTGTGATCTATCCACTGCCATTTTCGCCTTCGTATCAATTCGTCGATTGGCATCTGACCCGTAGACTGACTTAGTGTCACCATACACTGTCGAACTCGAACACGAACCTAGTACAAGTGGACCGGTTTTCTTCACACCTATGTGAAGTGTGTGTGTGTGTCAGAGGACATTTGTACCAGGTTCGAGTTCAAAATCGACAGTGTATGGTGAGACTTAGCTTTTCATTTGATAGTGTTTCGGGCGAGAAAATTCTTAGAGTTCGACGAAGACATGAGTTGACGAAAACTTGCAGCTTTCTGATAACTCTTACTGAAACTTTCCATGTACTGCTCCCATACAAAAGCATAGGCAGTTCCAGGGAGCGAAACAGGCCCAGCTTGGTCTTGGTGCTGAGACAGCTGCTCTACCAGATTCTGGACAGCATGCCGTATGCGCATTTAGCCTGACGAGCGATGTCCTGCTCCGTACTACCATTTTCGGCAACAATACTACCCAGGTAGACGAAGTTGTTCACATTCTCCACAGGCTGCCCATTAATATTGATGGCAATAGGTATTTGATTTCTTTTCCGCAATGGCGAGCTAAGAACCTTGGTCTTGTTGGTATTCATCTCGGTATTCATCTTTAGCCCAACCTTGCTTGCCTCCCTCTCAAGATCTAACGCACAACATTGCGGACAGATCCCTGACTTTGTGGGAGAGTAGGCATAATATCGTCAGCATGTGGTAGATAAGATGTTAAAGTCCATTAAATTCCTCTGTCTAGTCGGGATAGGGCTGCATGCAACACATCGCCGATCACTATGAGGAATAGGATCGGTGAGAGGATGCACCCCTGCAAAACTCCACTGCGAATCTCAGAGTCCCCCAACACCATACCTTTAATAGGAACGCAACATTTCGCGCCTTCATAGGTTGCCCTAATAATAGACACAAGCTTCTCAGGGATGCCTGTCCTGCGCAAGGTCGCCCAAATACAAAAGAATCCCGGTTCACACTATCGAAATCGATGAAAAGCAAGTGAAACGGAGAATCAAACTAAGCGCATTGCTCGATGATGATTCGCAAGGTGTTAATGTGATCGACACAGGGGAATCCGGATCGAAAGCCAGCCTACTCTTCATCCATTGTGCTTTCTAAGTGAGTCTTTAGTCTACCCAGGTCGATTTCAGCTATTATCTTGGCAACGGCAGGAAGCACACAAATTCCTCTCCAATTATTACAGTCTGAAGGGCTAGCCTTCTTCGGAAGTTTCATGATCAATCCTTCCCTCCACTCAGTGAGAAAGGTCTTTGTATTCCACGGTTTTTCAACAAGAGGGTGCAGTAACTCGCAGTTACGCTTTGCGTTGCTTGATAAAGTTCGGCAGGTGCAATAATTGCAACGACTAATTCCTGTTTAGTCGGGGCAGTGGACCGTATACGCACATTTTGATGGTTAGTTAAATTTATCTATATGAGGGGAACTTCACCAGAGATTACACGGCTCAAGACCCCGGTGAAGTGTTCTTTCCACCGCCCCATTTAATCCTCCTCCAAATTAGTAGCTTTCCATCACTATCTTTCATCGGGTGTTAGCAGGAGTTACGACCACCTGTAAACTTCGTGATGAAACCGTCTACTGCGTTTAAGTTATTACTTCGTGTGGCTTCTTCTGCTGAGGATAGAAGATAATTCGCATAAACTCTTTTATCGCGTCACACACTACGCTGAACTTCTCGAGCTTTCTGACGGTAAAGGAGTTTGATACCGCTTCGATTGTCGTCTGATGCTGCCGCCAAATGAACTTTCAGCGCTTTCCTTTCAACAATCCGCTACCATAAAGCGTTAGACATTCAGGGCTTGTTCCGACAATCCGGGTTTGTGCCAAGGATGGTAACTGCGCTGTCAATGTACGCATTTTTTATGACATCTCAGTTTTCTAGTAAGTGTTTTCTTGAATACCAGACCACAAAATCGTTCGCAAGTTCAGTGATTAAAAACTGAACAAATTTTGTCAATCTCAGTTTTCATTTGTGTCACTATCTATCACTAGTTATCTCAGCTGCTTTTTGCGCAAGATGGTCGCTATATTGTTGTAAAACAGCTGAATTTTTTAGTGGAGCGGTTTTGAATTTGCGGCTTTTGGATCTTTCGTCGCTGGGACGGCGCACGGCTGCAAATCGTAATCTACAATAACATTAACGAACACAAGACATTGGCCTCTTCCCATCCCAATATCCGCACCCCTCTTATTTCATCGTCCGAAACTAGTTTATGCCAACGAAACGTCAGCTAAGCCACACGGAATAGTTGACGCGCCATGCCCCACTAGAGGTTAGGGCAAATGAGTACACCTACACGTTTATAAGGTCTAGGGTATAAAAATAAATATTTTTTTGTATACGACAAGTGGACGACAACTTCAAACGTACTTTGTATGAGGTAGCAGTTTGGTTAATTGACCCAGTGAGGTTATATTATAAGTTGTATTTTGATAGAAATTTGTCCAGTGTTTATCATAGTTAGCTTTATATTTTCCTTTAATTAGAAATCCTCCTGAAAACAATCAATAAATTAAAATGTAGGTGAGAGTGTATTCTAATTATTCTAGTTTGGTTGACCGATTTTATCTGAACGATATAAATTTATTGAAATTGATCAAGATTTTAGTGGATCAAGAACAATTTTAAGTAGTCAAACTTCAACGTTCATAAATTAGGCTTCATTCAATTTGAAGCTTGACTTTTTGAAGCGTTTGAGTATCATTCAGATCAAAGGTACAATATAAATGTCGGCTACATTATTTTAATAAAAACATAGTGAATGGATAGTGAATATTTATTATTCAATTTAGAAGTAAAACCAGTGAATAGCGACTCAATTAATTTGTATAATATACGCGTTAAAAACGTGCAAAAAATAGGGCATTCCCTGCAAGCTCCTATGAAAGGGCACAGTTCGCGTTTTTTTTTTTCAACTTTTCACTTCAACTCTTATTGTTGATTGTTGTTTCTTGATCAAGTAAATTCAAAACGCATGAACAATAACTGATTATAGACATATTCATGACTTATGGATGAAGGTAAAATCGATCAACCACATTTGAACCTCCACAATTGACATTACCTGCTTTTCAATTAATATAGAAACATTTTACCTTCATACAGTTCCTTATTATTTGTGTGAATTTTCCATGTAAATTTGACTCCTGTAGAACTCACATTTTCATTTCTTATGTACAGGTACACATCGCGAGGAATAACTACGCAGTGTGCAAAAAAAAAGAAGAAAGAAATTTAAAGAATTTATAAAAACTTTTGACAAGCTTCATACAAACCAATTTCATGAATATTATACGGAAAACTCTCCTTTCTGCTTCCGAAACAATTTTGAGATTTTATCGAAAAATTATAAGTGTCGTGAGTTTTTCGTAACAGTTGGGCTGTACATTCATAATGTTCATTAGTTTTAGTACACGAACAATCATAGATATGTCGATCTATCTGAAATTGGTATATGTTTATTTTATATTTAGATATAATACACTTACAATATATGCAATTAAAACGGAAATATTAAGGGTTTTCCAATAAGTGCGGGTCGATGATGACAGGCTGTGGCGGCCATGTTGTTGTGGCGTCTGCTAAATCTGTTGTTGTTCAGTCACTGATGCCAAATCAATATGGCAAGTTACACGATTGAGCATCACGTGCAAATGATAAAACTGTATTATCAAAATGAGTGTTCGTTAGTGTAAACGTTGCGCCCATTTTACGGTAGACGCAGCGGCCCTTCAAAATCGACTCTCCAACGTTTGGTGGCCAAATTCGAGACGACCGATTCGGTGAACAATCAGGTACGGATGTTGTACCTCAAAGGAACGCCAGATCGGCCGAGAACATCGCCGCGATCCATGAAAGTGTGCAGGAGAACCCGAAGCAGTCAATTCCTCGCCGTGCACAAGAACTCGGGCTTTCGCAGACTTCAACTTGGCGAAATTTTGTGTCGGGACTTGGGCCTACACTCGTAAAAGATCAAAGTTAATGACAATGGACAACGCCGTTTGTTCGCTGATTGAGCTTCGGAGCGAGCGTTTGAAATAGGACACCAATTTTGGCCGAGAAATCATCTGTAGTGACGAGGCGCATTTTTGGATAAATGGCTATGTTAACAAGCAAAATTGCCATATATGGGACGACGCCAATCCACACGAAGTTCATCAAATGGCATTGCATCCACAAAAAGTTACTGTTTAGTGGGGATTTTGGGCCGGCGGCGTCATTGGTCCGTATTTCTTCGAAAACGAAGTTGGTGAGACCATCACCGTCAACGGCGAGCGCTACAGATCGATGATAACCAATTGCTTTTGGCCCGAATTGAACGATGTGGACGTCGACGACATGTGTTTCCAGCAGAACGGCACTAGGTGCCACAAAGCGAACGCCACCATGGACATTCTGCATCAACGATTTGAGAGTATGGTTATCTCTCGCGGAGGTGACATGAATTAGCCACCAAGATCGTGGGATTTGACCCCGCTAGACTTTTTCTTGTGGGGTTTTGTACAGACGCAGGCCTATCCCAATAAGCCGCAATCGACCGATGCCTTAAAAGTCAACATAACCCAGGCCATCGCTCAGATTAAACCGGATCTACGCGACAGAGTCATTGAAAATTGAACCTCTCGGATTCGTGTCACCGTGCGAAGCTGCGGCGTACATTTGAACGATGTCATATTCCATAAATAATGGCATACATGGGCCTTTCAATTAAAAAAAAATGTTAATACATCACAAACAGGTTGTTTTATTCCACTTCAACATCGACCCGCCGTTATTGGAAACCCCCATATATACTCGTACATACATATCAACTTCACCCCATCTATAGATGGTATTGCTTTTGACGACACTTTTTTTGTGCAAAAATATTTTCTCTTGAAAAATGCAAATGTAACACTCACCGCGTATTCAACTTTATATGTAGTCGAAATTCTCTCATTTGAATCGAACGTGCATTTCCATTTATCAAAATCCATTGAAATACATTTGAAATTTTGTACAGGTGGGGGTCGATCTAAATACAATATTTAAAATTAAAAATTCCTTCTCCGAAAATTGTTCATCCTTCTACACTGCCGAACAAAAAATAAGTGATACACTTTGACATTTTTATATAAAGTATGTACTCGTATGTATGTTTGTCTTGCTCGGTGACCGTGTTCGTTCGGTCTCCGCTGTACGATCTAGCTAGAGAATTGAGGTTCGATGCTCGGCGCCAACAAAAACTGCCTGTGGCTACTAATAGAACTCCTTCTGCGCTCCGAGCTTGTCAGTAACAACGCGGATAGGAGTTGCATGCTACCAATAGTACGTCCGAAAAGTAGATATGCTATCGCACCGTCGACAAGGCATAGAAATTTAAGGGGCAGTGCACATACTTATATACGTCACGTGCCAGGGGGAAGGAGGGGGTCGCACGATTTGTGACGAAGTGTGACATGGAGGAGGGAAGGGGTCTACCGATAGTGTGAAGTCACATTATTTGAATTTATGTCTCTATTTTTTCATCCAGATTTTATTTCGAATTCGGCTTGTACTATACTAGTCTAGTCTTCCCACTATAATGGGAAGATTTACGCTTCCTATCGTAAACGTCGTATTCATCGTAAACTTGTGTCATCCCCACAGTATTTTAAAACTTTACGACATAATACAGTGAAATCTCCCTTAACGGGAAACTATCAGTGATAAACAATTTGGAGGGGAGATTTCACTGTAAGTGCGAGTACTTTAGTTTTCTTATCCGATCGGTCCGACTAATTCAAACTCAGAACTCAAAAGCATGTTTTCCATCTACATACATAATTCACTGAGTGTAGTGCTTTTCCTGTGTGGACGAGCCCAAAACGCGTTTAGTTCTAATGTCCCTATTGATTGATCGCGCTCGGTGGCCGTGGTCGTTCGGTCACCGGTACTAATAGAGCTCCCACAGTGCTCCGAGCTTGTCAGTATAAAGACGGCGCGAATAGGAGGTGCATGCTAGCAACTGCACTTCCGAAAAGTAGATATGCTGCCGAAACGTCAATAAGGCATAGAAATAATAAAGATGCTGACGCGCCCATGCCCCTGGAGGGGTCATCGCAATTAACACACATTGATTTATTCCCTGTTGAGGCGGAATATATCGATCCAGATCCAGAGGTTCATACAAACGCCACGCCTTGTCAGCAGTGCCGGCCTTATAAAAATTGGCGCCCAGGCAAGAGATGAAAATGGCGCCCACTTTTTTGTTAACAATTTTTTAAGTACCAGGCTACGCATAGTGGTTCGCGTCTTTCACCAATAGTTTCGATCCACCTATTAGGTGTAGTAGTCCGTAGCCCGGATGGCGGAACGGTTAGCACGTTCGCCTTCTACATACTGGGCCCCGTTTCGATTCCTACTGAATGCGGTAGTTTTCGATAAAAAAAAAGGGATTTACGTATCGGATTATGAGCCCACTCAGCTGTTAAATGAGTACCCATTTATGGGGTAAATAACTCGGTTGAGCGTGCTGCTGATCACACACCTCTGCACAAGACCGTCACGATCTAGAAAATGAGATGATGCTAACTCATCTCGAGGCCTGGAACCTCTCGCGGTGTGACGCAACCGGGTGGCTCGCTATTAGGTTCTCGCGCGCATTTACATGAGACTCCGTCTCCGATTTCGCCTAATGTGAACGTTGCGCGAGTATGTTTCAGGTGAGGATAGTTTTGATGGGAAGTACTTGTCCGACCTGGCTGTTTTCATGGGGAAATACTCGTATAATCCGGCTGGCTCGACCTACAAGGTAACTTTGGGTCACTGATTCCGAATCTGAAGTAACCCCAAAAATTTTTTTTTTCTTTTTTGATTTCAGAATCAGCGACCCAAAATTACATTGTAGCTCGAACCAGCCCGATCAGACGAGTATTTCCCCATGAAAACAGCCAGGTTGGACGAGTACTTCCCATCAAAACTATTCTCGCGCAACGTTCACATTAGACGAAATCGGAGACTGAGTCTCATGTTGTTGCGCACGAGGAACCGGTAGAGACCCATCGGGTGCTTCACACCGTGAGTTCCTAGCGCGAGATTAATTTCGGGTGAGGAACACGTTCACACAAGGCGCAATTTTCCCTGGCGAACCAGTTGAGCGAGTTGTTTCGCACCTTTACGAACCCGGTGGCTCACTGCGAGTTGTGCATATGCAGAATTTGGGCATGTAGTATTTCATGGTGCCTCTCAATTTGATACATATCACTTGTTTTACACCGCATTCGGTCACCACAAAACGGATTTGATTCACAGTTCGTACATACTTGTGTTGCTGTCGAGGCACATACTACTGTCGAAGAGTTCCAACTCTTCAGTCTACCATAAAGGCGAGGATATGGGTCTAAAGACCTGGATCTATGCCAACTGCACTCATAGTAACACGATCCTCATGGCAAACACTTCCGAATAACGAAATGATTGGTTTCTTCAATTCCAACTACATATATTATTGGGCGATTGAAGAGTCTTCCCTCAGTTTATTACGTAAAAGTGCTATGTGAAATTAAGTTCCACCACTTAACACACTGCGCTACACAGTAGTATATTATCATTCTATGTTACTGGCCATACGAGTACTTACAATAAGGCAGCAGTCAATCATTAATCTTTGACGTCTCTTTTTCCCGCTGGGTGACAGCAGAAATCGTTTGAGTTTTACAATTAAAATAATTGAGTTTGAGTACGTGTGTCACTATGAAAAGCTCATCGAAAGAAAGCTTTTATAATGTAGGTTAACACCTAACGTGTGTCTAGGACATAAAACAACACTTCCACCCACAACCACCTATCGTCAACAGGAAAGCACTCGCTAAAACAATACTTCTACCCACAATCCACTTATACATGAACCGAACCAAATTCCACTGCGGATATATGAACCGAATCGCAAAGCTTCTTCCCAATTTTTTCTTCCGAACACGGGATCAAGCTTGGAGTCTACGAAAGCTCGCAGTATTTTTCGCGGATTACACCTAAACTGATTATCAGATTTTAATAAAATATAATTTGTGCGCCCCTCTGAAAGAATATCTTCTGAATGGTGTTAAAATCATTAAAAACGGTTCAGTAGTTTGGTAGAATTAATTAGAAGTAAGTTTTTAGTTAATGTCAAATATGAATAAGAGTTCTTTTTCAACTTTAACTTAATTCTATTCGATTTGTAATTTGACACTACTTATTTTCTTATTTGTTAGTTGTATGAGCAAGTGCTTCATTTCTTACTAAAAAAATGTTATTTTTGTATCACAAATACTTTTGATTGGTTGAACAAAGAATTTGACTTTGAACATATCAAATGTTTTTTTTTTTAATTTACCTCCTAAAATAATCTGTGTCATGTTTGCCATATTTTCAGGACGTGTTTTTTCGCACATATATGTATTGTTTGCCGTCATTTTCACATCATAAGTCGTTACGATTGTACTCACAGACTAGAATGTATAAATTAAAATTATAAAAAATATGAAAAAATAATATAGATCAATATTTAATAATATGTTAATAATTAACAATGGTGGTTCATAACACACAGCGGTTGGTCTACTGTTGCGAATTTGTTTTATGTTTTTTCCCCACTGAATTTCTGATGGACACAACATTTTCTTCATCACAGAAATCTCACCGCTAATTGGGACCAGCTTATGCTGACAGTTCACAAATAATACCCTTCGATACTGCTGGCACAGCGTGTTGAGATTCTGCTGTGCGGGGCCGTCGAGAAGTGGGCGGAAGGGGCCAAACGCCCAGGGCCCGTGATATTAAAGGGGCCCCGATTTTTTATCAGTTTTTTCTTAAAAATAACGTACAAATCTAACATTTCTCAAGAATGGAAGAAGAATAATTATTCTGAATATGTACAAAAACCGAGAGAGGCACGTAACATTGAGTATGACAATTTCGATACTACAACATGTTTTTAAAGGACAACTTTCCATTTCCTACTTTCCGTTTTCAATATTCCTTTTATCCCGGTGTGGGTCACTACTCGGACCGGGCTCGGCTTTATCCATTTAAATATAAACTAACACCACTGATCTAGGTTGGTGCATATGTGAGGGTCATGTCTCGATGCGGCGTTGGGCGGACAGGCGCATAGTTATATAAAGGGTGTCCCTTTAAGATTGTCAAACACGCCTAAACGTCAAAATTTTTTTGTTTTCTATTTCGACATTTTTTATCTTGAGTCCATTACAGATTGAACCATCAGTCGTACGTATACAGTCGAACAACGCGTAAAAGTTATCGAATCGTATTATGTAAATGGGCGTTCCAAAAAAAAAGTGCTCATCGTGCGCAACGTGATTTTTTCGATTCGCGGATAATCGTCCAAACGAGCGCACATTCGAATACATTGCGTATTCAAGGTGGTGTACGCAAAAGTGTGGCAGAAACTCCATCGACCACTATTCGTCATCGCGTTCAGGAACTGGAGCTCTTTGCAACGAATTTTATCAGAGTACTTGAATTTCCACGCCTACAAGGTTCAACTCACTCAGGAGCTCAAACCCACAGACCACTTTAAGCGCAGCCAATATGCCAAATGGATACATGAACAAACATCAGTGGATGACAACTTTAAAAAGAAAATCATCTTTAGGCTGAGCGCACGTTGGCTCACGTTCGCGTGACGCGTTCACGTGTTTTATGTCAAACGGTTTGAATCTATGATTTGCAACCAAAGACGCGAATCTGTCAATATGACAAATACTCGGCTGTTGTATCAACAAATTGGGTTCATTATTGTGCTTTAAAACGGCTAATTAGTTAAGAATTGAGTGGCAAAACAAACGACTCTACTCTCCAGTCGTTTGTTTTGCCAATCAATTCAACCAGAAACATATATTCCTACTACAATTATTTATTATTTGGCAAATACAGTATTTCGGAAGCAACTTTCTTCCTTCTTCAGTGCTTATGGAAACAACATATATCATTTTGTCGAGGGCGAGTAATTCAACAAAGGTACATAAGCGAAAGAAGAGGGAAATGTATGTCTTCAAATACTTTCACATAATTTTGCTTTCCCAGCTACTACTTCGCGAAAAAGAACAACCCTTACTTAACCAGTGAACTAAGTAATAGGGGTCTGTCAAAGCGTACATGCAAAAAACATTCCTGTGATAGATCATTAACATTATGATCATTTAACCAAGGGATATTCTTTTTAGCTATGCAATAAAAAAATAAAATATGAAGAACAGACTCTTAAAAAAAACAGTTATAAGTATTTAAAATCTTCCGGAAGTATGGTACTCTGTACATGGGCCAATAGTTGTTGAGCGGGACCGGATTTTCTCCCGACGGACCTGCCGTTGTGTATTATGAACTTAGCCAATAATCTTTAATTTTCAAATTATGTAATTAAATGTACATTATGTTATATTGGGCTCACACTGATCTGAAACTGTCAAATACACTTTTAAACTCACCACACCCAGATCGAGGTCAGATCGAGTAATTTATCCGCAGTGTGATCATGAACTTAGATTTCAATTTAAAAGAACATACAGTGAGTCACAGTCAAAACGAACCACCTTATGTTAGAGAAAGAACTACTTAAAAATGACTTGTTCAGTCATTTTTTAAGTAATTTCAGATTGAAATTATTTTTAAGTAAATTTACTGTCTCAACGTGTGTCTTATTTTAGTGTGTTTTATAATTATTTTTCTTTTTAGTACACGAAAAATGATATAAACTTCAAAAGTTCAAAAATACACCTCACAGTCAAAATGAACCACTTAAATAAATCTAAAAAGCATGTGCAAGGTGCTCCGCTTCAGATGGTAAAAACTTGGCATGGAGATGAAACAAATTTACTTCAACCTTGACTTAACAGGTAGTCCATGCTACCAAAGAAAAGTAGTAAAAAAAGATCCTATACATTTTTTCAAAAAAGTATCGGGAATCAATCATTAAAAAAAAGCCTGCCCGACAGGGTTGTCAATATTCTTTTCGTCGCTAAGTTGGCACAATTGTCCTCTATACTGTCACGGAGTTTGACAGTCATCTGTCATTTAGTTTGTTTACAGTACTCGATATTGTCAGTTCATCTCAAGTGTATTTGCGAATTCTGGTTTATGCCTTCTATCGACTGAAAGCGGGTGCCTCGAAGTTGTAATTTCAGTTCCGGGTAGAGAAAAAAATCGGACGGAGCCATGTCAGGTGAATACGGTGGTTGTTCAATGGTATTTGTTGAGTTTTTGGTCAGAAATTCCTTCACAATGATAGCCTTATGTGATGGTGCGTTGTCGTGATGCAAAATCCAAGAGTTTTCTTTCAACAAATCTGGCCTTTTTCGACGAATTTGCTCTCTCAATCGCCAAATAATATTCTTTATTAACCGTCTGACCATCGGGCAAGAATTCTGAGTGCACGACACCACGGTTATCAAAGAAAACTGTTAACATTAGACTTTTGATCGACTTTGACGTGGTTTTTTTCGGTTTCGGCTCAGTTGGAAGGCGCCATTCCGTTTGGTTTCCATGTCAAATTCGTAAGCCCATGTCTCATCACCAGTTACAATGCGTTTTATGAATGTGGGGTCGGAATTGCAACGAACGCAAAATTTAAGACAAATTCTTTGTTCGATAATGTCATCCATTGCAAAAATCGCAAAACACACTTGAGATGAACTGACAATATCGAGTACTGTAAACAAACTAAATGACAGATGACTGACAAACTCCGTGACAGAATAGAGGACAGTTGTGCCAACTTAGCGACAAAAAGAATATTGACAATCCTGTCGGGCAGGCTTTTTTAATGATTGATTTCCGATACTTTGTTGACAGAATGTACATTTGAAATTTCGCACAATTAATATGGAAAGTCCTCTGGATATATGTTCCAAGGTCTCTGTTGCAAGGGGGTCTGGAAGTCTAGGGGAAAGGGGGTCAAAAGACCTTTTTTACAGTTTTTCTGAATATTTCCATTAATGTGTATTATTCGAAAATTTTCAAATGCAAACGTATCAAAGAAATATACCGTTTGAAAGCCAACACATTGTGGGAACTTTTGTTAAATTTGAGGATTTGTCAGTTTAAAGTACAGTTGCAAAAACATCATTTGAATTTTCCATGAAAAATCAATTTTGATAGTTTGAACAGTTGTATCTTAGAAGTAACGGTGAATTTCGAAACCGGGAAATTTTATATGTTATTAATATTTTATGTAGTTTCAGAAAGTGAGGTCAAATCTCGGTTTAAATGATTGGAAGAGTGACAAATTCTGATTTTGTTCGGAAAGTCAAACTTTTTGACACAATTTACAAAAAATACTATAACTCTGTAACGGTTGAAAACAGAGTGTCCACTTTGGTGTCAATTTTTCACAAATGTAAGGTACTATCTGTCATTAAAGTATTTACCACCTGAAGCCGGGCCCCCTGTAAATGCTTTTTGCTTTTATCTACTCGTAGTAAGTGGTTCATTTTGACTGTTAGGTGTATTTTTGAACTTTTGAAGTTTATATCATTTTTTTGTACCAAATAATTATAAAACATATTGAAATAAGGGACTTATATGTTAAGACAATAAATTTATATAAAAACAATTTTAATCTGAATGGTTTTTCAGTCATTTTTTAAGTAATTCTTTCGCCAATACAAGGTGGTTCATTTTTACTGTGACTCACTGCATATCTGTTTCAGATTGAAATTTTTTTTCCAAATGTTTTTCCGCGATTTGTATTAAAATTATGAAATAAAACTAGAGTACAAAAAAAACCTTTCTATTCACCTTTTTATAGATGTCGTTAATTTTCCTATCATTTTCCCATAGTTGTAGACCTGAGGAAACTGTATTCATATCGTACGAACTAGCATCACATTCTAAATTTACTTTGGCGTTGACTTTCATCCGTATATATTCACCGGGATGGATTCCTATAATGCAAGATATCGTTTTATGATTGCAACATTTTTATCATTTTTGTTATTACTAAAACTTACGAATACTGCAGTTTCCAAGCAAATCCTCCGACTTGCTATGCTTGACACATAAATACAAATATAAAATTTCCCAGCGGAAGAGATGCCTACAAAATAAAAGTGAGAAAAATAATAAATACTTACTAGCAATATGTTCCACTTTATTTTGCTTGAAAACTGTTCTTTTGAGTAGAAGGAAAGTTCAAGCGTTGTGTAGAGCGCCGCGGTAATGTGTGCTGTGTGCAAGTTTACACTGTCACTTTTCGTGAGAGAGGCAAGTGCAGCATTTTCGCATGATAAGGTTAGGACCAGCCTTTTATTAGCAAAATAGAACATAATTGCCAAACAAGCTTTTCGTTTCGAAACGTTAATTCCTCGATGGACAGCTTCAAACTGCCAGGTATACTACTACTACTTTGCACACAATCCAGATCAATGTTGAAAGTGGCTACGTTTATATCGCGGGACTATGTTCCGATATTAACTAATCTCAGCTAACTCACGACTATGTAAACATATCGGATTTGTTAGATTGGGACTTTTAGCTCTACTTGCAACGCGGTACTGGACTGAAAAATTGGTACTAGATGGATGTAGACGTTTCCGTTGTTGATGTTTGTTTTTTTAGAGTTAAAGAGTTAGAGCGTTTTTAGCAAGAAGCCACTGACTCTTGATAAAAACTCTAAAGACTCATTCAAACTCATGCCAAGCTCCAGTGCATTGGACACATTACTCGATTCAAACAACATTTCCTAGGTTCCACTTGAGGTCCAAGAATGTGCTTGTGCCAACACCCAAGCTTTCAACTAATTTGCAGTGCATTGGCCACATCATCAACCTCATTCATTTCCTATATTTCACTTCATGTCCAAGAGTGTGCGTATGTCAACACCAAAGGGTTAAAAACGCCTTTAACAACACTCTAGTGCACTGACCCCATCACTCCGATCCAAACGACACCGGTATTTCTTATATTTAACTCCGAAGAAATTGATTCTAAATTAGTTCCCCCTCAATCGTAAGACCGTCTGGATTGACTGACTGTATGAGACACACATTCGTATCGATATCAAACCGCTTTAAGACGTCTGTCTTAGCTAGGGCTATTGGACCGTTTTGTTCGTCGACCCATCATCAGTAAATTTTTTTTAAAGTGCAAAAGATACGTTAATTGTTATTTTAAGAATTGGTCAGTTTATTGTGGGGATACCATCACAAAAAAAAAATCACACAACAAGGCAATCTGACAGTCAATTAAAAACATATGAAAGTTCTTGTACAACCCCCCCCCCCCCCATTATTTTCTAACAGTCGGCGCCTCTGAAAAGAGCTCTAAATCAACATTTTACAATTTTTATAAAAATCAAAAATACCATTTACATTTTCTAGTTCAATTACAAATGAAACCGGAATATAGAGGGCAACGCCCGCAATTCGAGGGTTTTGTAGCATGCGCTTATTTTGGTATCTAAATATTGGCTCCCTGCTCTTCTTGATACCACTCAGCTGAATAAAAACACCATAATTAAATGTCTTTCCCATGATATAGTATCTTACATGCCAGTTCACAAAAAGACTCCATCTGTCACCTCTCAAAATAATAGTTTTAATACCAGAAGCTGTAGATAGATATGTATGGATACGAGATAAACTGTCCTACTCTTGCTTAACCATCCATGTTAAGACGACATTGCAAATTACAAACTTGTGTAAGGGCCTCGAAATTCAGGGCGGCTGGGACAAATTACGGTCTAATATTTTTTCCTCCTCCACAGTTCCCCTTTCTACAAATCTCAAGCAAATGCCAAAAATGGAATGTACTCAACATTACCTTTCTCACGACACCCCACTTGGCTATACCAGTGGATAAAAAAAATTGACCTTAATTTCGCCTCTATGTGGAATAACTGCAATTCGCACAACGAAAAACAACATGCAAGTAGTACTCGCATATCTATGCGTGAGGCCGGTAGGTGTATTTTTTGTATGGATAGTGTCAAAATGCATAAACTTAGAAGTATTATTGCTTATGATGTTGGTTATCATTAATCATCAATATTTTTGACCTAGGGTGTGCTTGAGGGGTGCAGGGGTGTGCTAACTGCAACTATAAAAATGTACTATTATTAACCTTTTTGGATGAGATTTAAAAACTATAATATTTTTAGTTTTCTGTGCTAGTAAAATGCCGCTTTTTTGTAAATTTTCATATGTCTAGCTATAACGGTCTCGAAATGCAAGGGGGGGGGGGGCAAACTCGGACCACATATTTTCCCCTCTCCATCTTCTCTCCTTTCTTCAAATTTGAAAAAAATTCAAGAAATGGAATGTACTCGACGGTACCTTTCTTACGATACCCCACTTGCCTATACCAAACGAAAAAAAAATTTCGACCTTCATTTCCCCTCTATGGGCACCCCCCCTTAAAGTTGACCTATTACGACGCATCGCTTTCTCCAGAGAATTATAGTATTTCTACATATTTCTACCAAATTTCATGCATGTAGCTTCAGCGGTTCGAGAGATATTTCATGGACAGACAGACAGACGGACGCATGACCGATTTCATAAGGGTTTTGTTTTTATACAAAACCCTAAAAATAGGTATACTTCACAGAAATTGAGTAAAATTGAGTACATATTTAAAATTTTCGAACTGCAGTATCTCATTTGATTCTTGAATGGGGTGTGTAGAAGACTAGGAAATGGCATGCTGCCGGCCGAAAAAAAATAGTCGGTGTTGCGTAGGAGGGGAGGGGGTATGCACTCAAAAAATAAATGGTAACTCGACAGACCTCCCATCGCAGAAAGCTCTTGGTAGTCCTCTTGGTAATTGGTTGGTAATCTCTTTTACTTGTAAAGGTGTCTATTCGCTATCAGTTTCACAGACGATATTCCTGCATGAAAAACAAGCGAGAGTTTGGTAGGATAGATTGACAATGGCTGCGTTCCTGCGAGCGGATCAGGGTTCGACATTTCTCAAATTCTCCTCCATATGCTTTCCCCTCCGGTAAATTTAGTACAGACAACTGTCACTTTTTGGATTTGACAATTTCCCCTCTGGATCTGAATATTTTTCCGGTCAATTTCTAGAATCAGCAATTTTGACAGTTCTCAGATGTCGAGCAAACTAGTTAACAATTCCCTGAGAAATTTGTTAGTGAATTGCCTTACAGTGGAGTGATTGTGTTGCGAATTAGTGCACGTTAACAACGCGTTTATAACTGGATTTTGGTAGATGGCTCACGTGGTTCAGAATCGTCTAGAATGTCAGGAGTAGGCGATCAAAAACATTTCAAAAACGATTTTCAAACCCTGACAGTTCAATCCCTTTTGTGGATTAACCAACCGACTGTGTTTGGAGCCTCACTCGTGGACTTTTGATTTTATCAGCGGTGACATCGAGAACAAAGCCCGCATAGTCACAGGAGAAGATAAAAAAAGCAACTTAGCGGTATACTCAAATTCGGAGCGTCCAGCGTGGATTCCAGTGTTCCGTGAATTTTACGTGTACTTTGTGGAACAACAGTTTGACAGATTTTTTTTTGACAAGACGGCGGGGTATGCCGTCTGTGGGAATATTTCTCAGATCCGAAAATTGACAGTTGTCTGTACTAAATTTACCGGAGGGGAAAGCATATACAGGAGAAAACAGAAAAGTCAGATCCATATCAGAAGGCTTCCAGGACAGCGGCCAATAATTGTGTAGTAAATATCGACGATTTCATTATCTCGAATTTTTTTTAGGTCCCTTGGCACTTGCCCTCTTTTGAGATATCGAAGTTCAACTGTACTTCGCTATTGGCTGGCGGGCCGCTGGTGACCGACTCCAGTTTTAATGCATTCTCTTCATCACTACGATTCAGAAAATTTCCTTATTGTTAGATTTGGCTTTTTGCCAAAGAATGCCCTTACTCATACGTCCTGGCCAAAGGACTCGAAATGTTTTCAACAATACTCCATTGGATTGGTCTCATCACCAACATTCAGAAAGTACCCATATTTACAAGGTTTGGCTTCAAGAGCGTGACGATCGCTACGCGTTATGTTATGCAAAATTATTTCAGACCCCCAACAAAGAGGCGTATACATATACAATACATTTCAATTAATTCAGACCCCCAGCCAAAAAACATTGAGCTACAGCCCGAAACCATCGACATGGTCTTGGAAAATTGGAGTGACAGAATGCGCTACTGCGAAGCCACTTGAACGAAGTTGTGTTTCATCATTAATGGGAATGTTTGCTCTTACTAATGAAACCATAATACATGGAGAAAACTTTAATTTTGTTCATTTTATTGCATTTTTAAAAAGAAACCTGTATTTGGCCCACCCTGATATGCTGATTGCTCCTCCGCAGATTCTCTACAGACAGACGTCAATGCATATTGTCTGAATGTGAGGCGTAGCGTAGCCTGTCGTAGGGAATGACTTGGTGTCGCCTTCACCGAGCTGGATGATATAGCTTGGTTGGACTCCGCTCACGGTTTAGCAACATTTGTCAGTACGATCAACGTGTGCGTTCAGAAGGAACTGAGCAACTTCCGCTCAGCGAACATGTTCAGAACGAGCGGGTTCAGAAGTGACCGAGCAACTTCTGCTCGGGTGAGCATGATCAAATTTCACCGAGCAAGAAATATTTCTGCTCACTGATCAGTGCTCAGGTTCTCCTTCTTCTTTTCAACCTCACGCTCATGTTGCGAGTTTCGACTTTTGACAGTTGTCAAATTGGGTTTGTTGTGTTTAGGTTGTGTTTTCTTGGTGTTTTCACCGTTTCTGTTTTGTTTTCTCGTTTTTTTGGGGATTTCCATCATGGACAGCATGGGATTCATGTATTTTCCACTTTTTGGCACTTGACGTCTAAAATTGTCATCGTCAGCTTTCAGCTGGTCGATTTGTCAGCTGGTGAAGTAGCGTTCAGCAGGTGCAGACTCCAAACCGAGCAGCTCCGGAGCTGCTCGCGAGCGGTTTCTGCTCTTTTGCCACCTTCTGAACGCACTCAACCATAACGAGATTAACAAGGACCTAGGATCGACGCCTGGTTTTGTTGCTTTGCAATTTGCACGGTATTTATGTCTATCATTTTATTAAAAAGCAACACAGTTTTGGAAATACGCTATCCATATCCAAATAATACCTACGTTTTTATCCAGTTTTTAGATTCCATATTGTAGTAGCAACAATATAACGTATACAACCACTGTATTGCAATTTGTTGACTATGCAAGATTTTGTTTTTATATCTCCACCATGGACCACAATCCACTTTATTGATAAACAATAACACCTTATCACTCCCATTTTGTCCCAATTACTTTCAGTAATCCCCCACTATACGTGATTTTAGTGTTAAACTTGACAACATTTGAATTCAATTCCATATTTTGAAAATAATTCGTGAGCTACTAACGCATTTAAACGTACAATCGAATCTGCTAAACGCCTTGTTCAATAATTTCACAATTTCACGACATAAAGCCTCACACGTACTTATCGTTTTTGATAGCAGTTATCGACACGTCGCAATTTTTTCTAAGAATTGATTGAACAAAACCATGTTTATTTGTATATAGTCCAGGAAATGAATGCTCATTTAGGGGGTCTAGATGGAAATGTCGATACCGCAAAAATGAATTAGGGAGTTTTAGTCCGGCGAATAGAGGTATATTGCCTTGCAAAAGGTTCAGTAGTAGTTGTAATTTCTTGATACATACGTTATATAGGAAGGTCCCGTAGTTCAGAATCTATTGGGTAGTTGAATAAGTTTCCGCCCTTTTTTTCGATATTTGATATTTATTTAAACAATTACTAACAAAATGATTTCCTTCAAAGTATGCTCCATTTGAGGCGATAACTTTATTCCATCTTTCAGGCAATAAATGGATTCCAATATAAAAAAATTCTTGATCTTTTGACCCGATCCAATTTTCGAGCCAATTTTCGATGTTCTCAAAAGAAGAGAACCTTTCTCCACAACGGGCTGTCTGCATGGACCGAAACAAGTGAAAATCCGAGGGGGCAATGTCTGGAGAGTAGGGCGGGTGGATTAAGATTTCCTATTTCACTCCTTCGAGGTAGTTTTTGACCGGCTTTGCAACATGGGGCCTGGCGTTATCATGGAGCAGAATTAATTTTTCATGTCTATCGTTCCATTCTGGCCATTTTTCTTTTAACACTCGGTTCAAACGTATAAGCTCCAGTCGTTAACGATCCCCAGTGATGGTTTCGGACAGTTTCAGGAGTTCATGATACACGACTCCTTTATGATCCCACCAAATGCACAACAAATTCTTGGAACTGTGGATATTTCGTTTTGGCACCGATGGAACAGGTTTACCTGGCATACTCCATGACTTGCGTCATTTAGGATTGTCGTAGTATATCCATTTTTCGTCCAACAATTCGATGCAGGAAACTCTTTTTTCGGTACCGCTCAAGCAGTATCTCACATGTAACCAAACACCTCTCCATGTCTCTCTCCTTCAGTTGATGTGCCAACCAATTTCCTAGTTTCTACACCATTCCCATTGCATGTACATAAGCGTTTACTAACTGTTGATTTATCAACATTTAATATTTCTGACAACTCCTCAAGCATTTGGCACGAATCTTCATCGAGTAATTCTCTCAGTTTAAAATCTTCGAATTTTTTAGGACTTTAGCACGCGAGGGAGGCTTTGTCACTTACATTAAAATCGCCATTTTTGAATCGCCGAAACCATTCTTTTGTCGAAGTACTCGACGGGGCATTGTCACCATAACCATTTTACAAGCAAACGATGTGTCTCAGCAGCGCTTTTGTCCATTAGGAAGTAGTGCAGTTGAAGTTCCCACAAATGCTGTTTTGTCGGATAGAAAGTTGACATCTTTGACACGAGATATAAAAGGTTTGTTTAATTGAGAATGAATGTCAGCAACTGCGTTTCAGTGCTTACTCATACACCTTCAAAATACATGTACGACTTATCTGTCAAACACGATCATAATGCTCTAGCGACACCTTTCAGCAAAGGGCGGATTTATCACAAAAGTTGTAGAGCCTCAAATTTGCTATGACTTTGGTGTATTAAGTTCTTCCGTAAAGGTATTATATTAAGAGTTACGCGCCATCAAAGTTAAATATTTTTTGTAAAAACCATACTTTTTAGGGTTTTGCAGTAAATACAAAACCCTCGTGAAATCGGTCAAATGTCAGTCTGTCCGTCTGTTTGGTTGCAGCTGCATACATGAAATTTTGTGAGGATGTGTAGAACTATTGTAATTCGCCGGAGAAAGCGATGCGTCATAATAGGCTGATTTTAAGGAGAGGTCCCCATAGAGGGGAAATGAAGGTCACAACAAAAAAATTCATTTGGTATAGGCAAGTGGGATATCATGAGAAAGGTAACACCGAGTGCATTCCATTTTTAGCATTTTCATCAAATTTTAAAATAGGGGAAAACATGAGATATAATTTATCCCACCCCCTTGCATTTCGAGACCGTTACACTTAGAAACATGAAAACTTACAGAAAGGGGGCTCCCGACTAGCATAGAAAACTAAAAATAATGGAATTTCGATATCTTCTAAAAATAGATCAATATGGTATATTTCTATAGATACACCTATAGATACCTCTCCATCCCTCAAACACATCCGAGGTCAAAAATATTGACGGCCAACGAATGTTCCATGTGGCTCAGTTGACGTTTAGACGGCATAAACTGGTTTCGGAGAACGCAGTTGCCAGCATGCACCTCCTGCACATCCACGGCCACGAACGTCGTCGTGGACGGTATTCGAACCCGAAACGCCGGTAGTCAAACATGAGACTGATGCCTCAACACACTGCGCTACCGGTCGCCCCTGTTCAGGATACAACAATGAGTTTGTACTCATTTTCTGCCAATTCTACTATCTGTCTACAAACTTTTTCTTTGACAACTTTTTTGCCCAATAAATGATAAAAAAGATAAAAGGATAAAAGGTCCGAAGCGTATATACCCTAGACTTGTACAGACCTAGTGGTGATACCAAAAGTTCAAATTGGCAACGACCATATGCATTAAAAGTGAGTTTTCTATTTTATATGGCCAGTTTATAGGGGAGGTTGGCATACATTCATGAGGATCTTGGCCATTCTAAAAATCAATTAACTAACCCATTCAACAAATATTTGTCGAATTTTTCAAGTCGCTAGCTTCATTCTATCGAAAGTTAGTGCTTATTTGAAGTCTCACTTGCAGGGGTGGCAGAAGTTCCTTGGATCGGATCTTGCCCATCATAGCCACCAACCAATTAGATCACCCTACAAACATTAAAAAAAAAGATGTCAGGTGTCTAGCTTTACTCTATCGAAAGTTATCGCTTATTTGAAGTTTCATTTGTAGGGGAAGCAGGGATTTCATTGGTCGGATTTTACGTATTTTCAGTATTAGCCAACTGGATCCTACTACAAATATTTGACCAAAATTTCAAGTCGCTAGCTTTATTTTGTCGTAAGTTATCGCTTATTTAAAGTTTCATTTCTAGGGGAGGTAGGGGTTCCTTAGGTCGGATCTAACCCATCCTTAATGCCAACTAACCCAATCTCACTTCAAACATTCGGCCAAAATTTCAAGTGGCTGGCTTCATTCTATCAAAAGTTATCGCTTATTTGAAGTTTCATTTGTAGGGGAGGTAGGGGTTCCTTAGGTCGGATCTTGCCCATTTTCAGTACCAACTAACAGGATGTTACTACCAACGTTCTGCCAAATTTTCAACTCGCTAGTGTTATTCTATCGAAAGTTATCGTAATTAAAGAAATATTTAATTTTTTAAATTTTGTAGGGGAGGTAGGCGTTCTTTGATCTGATTATGCCCAGCTTACTAAAACCCAAGCAGCTTCTCACCTCAGGGTTACATACCAAAAATCAGATGTCTACGTCAATTTGTTCAAGAGTTATGGACAAAAAACCTGAAAAGTAGGGTAGTACGGGGCTCTTTGTAAGAAAATTGCCGTTAGTTTTCAACTGATCGATTTTCTTTTTCCAAGAGAGTATAAGATTACCCTCACGAGCAATCTACCAAAGCTAGAGCTTTTCATGTTTATTTAATCGGGAGTTATGGATACATTTAATTATTTTACATATATAGGGGAGGTAGGCGTTCTCTTGGCCTGATCATGCCCGTTTTCAATACCAACCAACTAGATTATACTTCCAACATCTGACCAAAATTTCAAGGCTCTAGCTTCATTCTATCGAAAGTTATCGTGCGAACGGACAGACAGACAGACAGACATGGTTTAATCGAATCAGGAGGTAACCTTGATTATTTATGTATATACATTGCTATACCTCCGGAGCCTCCTTTAAGGTGTTACATATTTCCGTCGTGACAAAAACAATATACCCTATACTAAAAGTCTAGGGTATAAAAAGCTTGAAAAAACGCAAAAAATTATATACGAGTATAGGCATATATCTCTTTAACTATAAAAGATACAAAATAGTGGATGTGAACGTGAATGAATCTTGTAGAAAATTTAGTGCTCTTTAATTTTGCCATATCACTTTTTTTTCTACGATGAACGACTTCCGCGATAAATGCGAAAAACCTTAAAATGGCACCTTCTTTGCCCTCCCTCTCTTTTCCACACCTCGTATCGTAGGCCCGAGGACTTTTAGTATATTAAACTTAAGGAGTTATACGAGTATACAGTTATGATGGATGAAAAAATCGTTTTTTTATTGCATATTCTTTAAGTATGATATATACTCTCGAGAATACTTTCACAAAATTGCATAACGATCGGAGCATTAGAACCGAAGTTATAGCTATTTATAGCGCACTACCTGCACAGCAGGCGTCGAGCCGTGCAGCAAACTTGAAACTTTAAACGCGATTATCTCAGAATCTTGGTTTTTTTTACGAAATTACCTTTGCGGTTGACACAATTATTAAAAAAAAAACTATTAATCCGATCAACGCCAAATTTATACCACTTATTTATTATGATAATAGCTAGTCGCTGAACGAAGGATTTTCAATTTTTTTGAAAACATTTTTTTTTTGAGCAAAAAATCGAAAATGTTATACATTGAAAAAGTACATTTTTTGTTACAACCGTCGCCATTTTTTTTTTAAATCGAAATTTTTACAAATCCTTCGTTCAGCGACTAGACAATACAATGTACTAACGGAATTTTTTTGAATTTTTGTTTTTAGATGAACCGTTCTCAAGATATGATGTCCACCGCAAGTCGAAAAAAGGCGTTCCTGGAATTCGCCTATAACTTTTTTATTATTTAATATTTTTTGATGAAAAAATTTCAACAAGTTCTTAGAAACATGTACTATTCGACGTTGACAAAAGATTTAGAATAAATATTTTTTATGGTGTAAAAAAAAATCGAGAAAATTTCATCTTTTTGCACGGTACAACTGTATATAACCCCTTAAAACTAGTCCAAACAAAACCCCATAGTCCTTTTTTTGTGGTACGATAACATTTCTATCTAGAAAGTCTTATTGCCTGGGGTAATATGTTTGTGTTTTTGTACAATGTACACATGTACTATAAAAAAAATCGAAAGTGATAAAAAGCCAAAAAAGCCTTATCAGCGTTTGCTTTTGTAGTAAAAGAGTAGAAGAAACATGCAGGTATAAAAAATACGAGAATTTCGTGATAAAATCCCACTGTCTGTAAATAAATTGCCAACATATATTTGTGGGGGGTTCCACGTTTAAGCGAAATGTATATTAGTGTCACCATACACTGTCGAACTGGAACATATACAAGTACAATAGAACGGTTTTCTTCACGTTTATGTGAAGTGTGTGTGTCTTGAGCTATTCAGAGGACATTTGTACCAAGTTCGTGTTCGAGTTAGAGATCGACAGTGTGTGTGGTGACACTTATTCAGCTTCGGTGCAAATCCGTTCATTAAGTAATTCAAGAAGATTTATACAACTGACTAACAAGATCGTCTTTGACTCTATACCTGGGCCCTATTGCACAATATTCTATTAACTAATATTATTAGTAAAATTGCTAATAACTTGTAATTTCTGTTGTACAATCTGAAAATATTAGTAGTAATAATATTAGCGAAATAGGCAATATTATTAGCTAATACTATTAGCTTACGTTGCACAATCGCCTACAATATATTTAGAAATACCGAGGTGACAGTAAACACTAATATTATTTCTATTAGCGTATTTTCTCTTGTAAATTTAGTTATTAGTCAGTGTCAAGATGTTAGAAGACTTGCTTTTCAATTCTTCTTCTGAAGAAGATGATATCCAACAACCCCAGAACCCCCGCCGCCGAAAAGTTTATAAGCCAAAAATAAACTACAACTTCTTAAGTGATTAAATTCAAAATCACTGGGAAAGGTTCCGTATGTCCCGTAACAAAATCCAGTTTATAGTTGATGAAATAGGATCTCTCCTCGTTCATCCGTCAAGGAGAAGTAGTGCATTGACTATTCATCAGAAAGTATGTATGACTTTCCACTGGCTAGGCAGTGGAGTACAATACCACACCATTGCAGACATGCATGGTGTGCACAAAAGCACAGTGTGCCGCACTGTGGAAAGGGTTGTTGCAGCAATCAATGACCGCCCGCCTGTTTCCCCGTGTGATACCATGGCCACAAGATCAAGAACAAGAGGTTGTGAACTTTTTTGAAATCGCACGTTTTCCCCGGGTGATCGGAGCAATCGATGGCTCGTTGGTAAAGATCGATGCACCACCACGCCATGAGGCTGCTTTTGTCGACCGTAATGGTAACCACTCGTTAAACTGAATTTTCGTTTGTGGCTCTCATGGCCAATTTTTTTTATGTCACTCAAAATCGTCAGGCAGCGTACATGATAATCGTGTGCTTCGAAACAGCTGTCTTTATGAACGAATGGAGCAAGGACTATTTCGGAATTATGTTTTGCTTGGTGATTCAGGGTACGGTCTAAAAAAGTGGGTTATGCTACCGCTTCGAGATGATCCCCCACATGAAGCAGAAAGAATTTACAAGAGAAGGCACAAAAGTACAAGGCGCATAATAGAATGGGCTTTGAGAATTTTAAAAGAAAAATTCCCTCGATTAAACAAGCTTAGAGGGGGCCCATATTTGCTGCTAGCATTGTCAAGTGTTGCATGGCATTATGTAATATTAGTAGAGAAGCAAAAGAAGATATACATTTTAACTGGAATGCAGATGAGATAGGTGATAATACTCGTAATATAACTGTAGATCAACAACAGCATGACCGAGAAGATGAACCTCAACCCTTTCCCGGCGCCTGCTGGCCGTTCGCATCGGGTTGAGCCCATTTTTCTTCTTCTGAAACTTCTTCTGTAACTGTTCACCGGTATCCATAATTAAAATACTTAAATTGATTGGTCTTTATTTTTCCGTATAAGTATTTCGGCAGCTACTTGCTGCCTTCTTCAGCGGAGTGAACATAAATTCCCTAGGATTCTTATTATTTAATACATTCGCTAGCTCGGCTTCCTTAAGGTGTTCTTTTACTCGGGTGCCGGCCAACCGTTTCCTTTGACCAATGTATGTACAGGGGCAATCTTCATATTTCATCCTGTATATTCCGCTTTTTTCACTCTGCTTCTTCGGATCCCCTGTACCCAATAGAACTTTCACTGTGTGGTCTCTACTCGATCCGACATCTTTGATGTCTAATTTGGCCCGGTTTACAATAGAGGAATTAAAGTTACATACTTAATAACGGGATGAACTACGCCGTCAAACCACAGTGATGGACATCGAAGCAATAATCAAATATTTTGAAGCCGAAACCAAATATACCATACGCCGGGAAGTAGCCAAAGGTAGTAAAAACAACGGGTACAAATACAACTGCTCGCCCTTCAAAAGAACTAAGCACGATCAAGCAACTAAAAAATAAGAGTGTTTTCTATCTAAAAGCAGACAAAGGGAACGCACTAGTGGTAATGGACAAAGCAGAATACGACAAACGAGTATGTATATGAAAAACTACAATCCGGGAACTACTTCGAGCTAAGAAATAATCCACTACCTGAATCTATTAAAAGGATCGAAAAAGTATTGACCGAATGCAAATCTATTATACCTAACATCGCAAAACTCAGAATGCCCAACCCGTCACTGCCAAGAATCAGATTCCAACCCAAATTACACAAAAAAGGCAACGAAATGAGGGAAATATTAGCGGATTCGAATTCCCCAACGTACAACATAGCGAAATGGTTGGTAGGCGAAATTCAGAAAGTTGGAGATATCTACACCGAAAAAAACTGCACGAAACTCATCAGAAGTTATTGAAAAGCTAAGAAACTGCAGCATAGAAGAAGACGAAATCTTAGTTTCATATGATGTTAGAGCATTATTCCAAAGCATCCCAGTAAAAGAAGCACTATGGAAACTGGAAGAGTAGTTTTTAGAACAGGATAACACACCCGAAGGAAGAAAGAACGCTAAACTATACACGAAACTTGCAGGGACATGCATGGCTGAGAATTACTGTACTTTCAGAGACAAATTTTTCAAAACAATCAAAAACACAGCTATGGGAAACCCACTTTCCCCTTTATTGAGTGCAATTTTCATGGCAGAATTGGAAAAGAAGATGGAACAGGCAGGTATCAAACTCAAAATATGGATACGCTATGCCGACGATGTACTTGCAATCGTAAAAGACAGCGACAAAGAAATCATATTGGAACAAATTAACGAAAAACATAGCATAGAAACGGAAATGAATGGTGAAATCCCCTTCCTCGACTTAAAAATTATTAGAAACCAGAAGAATATCGAGTTTGACATCTACCGAAAACCAACGAGTACCCAATGGACCATCATTAGTAGGTACGTCCGACCATACTTATCAACACAAAGCAGCTGCATATAACTCAATGATCCACCGTTTATTAACCGTACCTCTTAACGAAGAAAGGTATAATACATAAAATAACAAGCACACATCGTCGACACAGCAAAGAAAAGTGGATACCCATCAGCAATGATCCACCAGCTCATAAGGAAATGAAACCGGAAAATAGTGGGCTACGCCCGCAATCCGAGGGTTTTGTAGTGTCCCATGCCAATAGGAGATGAACTATCCTACTCTAGGAGATGCTTAACCATTCATGTTAAGACAATATTGCGAATTGTAAGTTTGCATAAAAAATATTGAGAATAAATTGTTTGAATCATTATAGAGAATAGAGTCAGCGACCAGCATACCCCCCCCCCCCCTTCCCCTCCTCCCTCCTCTCCTACCAATCATTACCCTTTAGAAAATGGTTAACTCCAATTCGCTCTACGGAAAACAATATGCAAGTATGATGTACTCGTAGTACTAGTATGGAGTACAAGAGACCTGTTATGTGCATTTTTTGTATGGATGATATCAAAATGACCAAATCTAAATGATACTACTATTAAATTTTACGTGATTATTACGAAATTTGGAGATTTATTGCACATGGTGTTTATTATCCTCGGCCATCAATATTTTCGACCTCGGATGAGTTTGAGAAATGCAGGGGTGTGCTAACTGTAACTATACAAATATACTATTATTAACCTATTTTGAGAAGATATTAAAATTCCATTATTTTTTTGTTTTCTGTGCTAGTTGAAAGCCATCTTCCTGTATGTTTTCATATTTCTAAGTGTAACGGTCTCGAAATGGTAAGGGGGTGGGACAAATTACAATATGATCTCATATTTTCCCCTCTGCCTCTTTTCCCCTTTCTTCGAATTTGATGAAGTCGCCAAAAATGGAATGTACTCTGTAGTACCTTTCTCATGATACCCCACTTGCCCATATCAGATGAAAAAAAATGTTGACCTTAATTTCCCCTCTATGGGAACCTCCCCTTAAAGCAGCAACCCACCTACCTCCCCCCTTAAACTTCTCTCCCCTACCACTCCTATACCACCAATCTCCACCATTTCAGAAATGGTTAACTCCAATTCACTTTACGAAAAACAATATTCAAGTATGCAGTACTAGTACGGATATGTAGCCGGTTATGTGCATTTTTTGTATGAATGGTATCAAAATCTCAAAATTTAAATGAATGTACTATTATTAAATATTATATGATTGTTATGAAACTAGGAGGTATTATTGCCTATGGTGTTGGTTATCATTGGCCATCAATATTTTTGACCTCGGGTGCGTGTAAGGGGTGCAGGGGTGTGCTAACTGCAACTATAGAAATGTACTATTATTAACCTTTTCTGATGAAATTTCAAAATTCTAGAAATCTAGGTTTTCTATGCTAGTAAAATGGCGCTTTTCTGTAAATTTTCATATTTCTAAGTATAACGGTCTCGAAATGCAAGGGGGGGGGGACAAACTCGGATGACATATTTTCCTCTCTCCCTCTTTTCCCGTTTCTTCAAATTTGAAAAAAATTCCAAAAATGGAATGTGCTCGACGGTACCTTTCTTATGATGTACCAAACCTGTACCAAACGAAAAAAAAATTTCGACCTTCATTTCCCCTCTATGGGGACCTCCCCTTAAAGTTGACCTACTACGACGATTCGCTTTCTCCGGTGAATTATAGTAATTCTACACATTCCTACAAAATTTCATGTATGTAGCTTCAGCCGTTCGTGAGATATTCCATGGACAGACGGACAGACAGACATTCGACCGATTTCATAAGGGTTTTGTTTTTAATACAAAACCCTAAAAACGGAAAATAGTAGAACAGAACAATCAAACAACGTTATTCGAACAGGACAGGATCAACAAGACCATAAAACGAGTTAGCGTAATATATTCGCCGGAATTGTTCACTCCTATACGCCTGCGGCAGCCGGTTCTATGCACCGGAGCGACCCGTTTTACAACGGCCAAGAGCTGCCAAAACCCTTCAATGCAAGAAGAAAAGTGTGTTTGTATGTTACATACATGCCAAAACCCTTCAATGCAAGAAGAAAAGTGTGTTTGTATGTTACATGCCTCGTATCGTCTTTTTTACGTTCACTGAGAGCAAAACATATCGGTGCAACTGCTCTCAGTGCTACTTCTCCCAGGTTTCAGGATTGGGATTATTCTCCCTTTCTTCCAGAGTTCCGGAACGATCAGTGATGTGATGGATAGATTGAATGTGGCCGTGAGGTATTCGATAGCTGGTTCGTCGAGGTGTTTAAGCATTGTCATTGAGATTCCATTAGGTCCCAAGGCTTTCGAGTTGTTCGCTTTCCTGATTACTGCAGCCACTTCGTCCGTGGTGAAGAGAGGTATGTTGTGTGCAGTTCGGTTGTGAAATCCTCCTTCGGATTATGCGCTTTTGTCTGTTTGGTGGACGATGTTCAATAAACTGCCTATTGAAGCGACTTGCACAGTGGGCAGGGTTGGGGATTGAGTTTTCTCCGAACTGTATGGTGACATTTCCCCTCTGTTTCGGTGGATTAAAGAGGGCACGGACTGTCGACCATAATTTGCTAATACCTGTGGTTAGGACTTCAAGCAGGCATACGACAGTATCGATCGTGGAGTACTGTACAACATCATGCTGCAATTTGGTATACCGGCAAAATTAGTGCGACTGACAAAGATGACGATGACCAACTCCGTCTCACAAGTCAGGATCCAGAATAGACTTACTGATCTATTTGAAACACGCACTGGTTTGAAACAGGGCGATGGACTGGCACCGACGCTCTTCAACCTAGCACTGGAATACGTTATTCGGGCCATGAATATGGACAACAGCAAGACGCTACTCATCAAGTCGACACAATTAGCAGCGTACGCCGACGACATCAACATCATGTCCCGAAGATTGGCTGACGCAGAAGAACTTCTACATACGCTCGATACCGCTGCAAAGGAAGTTGGATTACGTATTAACGAGGGTAAAACTAAAATAATGATGCAATCGGTGACAAGGACACCTGCGCAACCAAGCATCAATGTGGGGGACCTCAACATCGAGTTCGTGAACAACTTCATTTACCTGGGTTGCAACTTGTCAAGGGACGCCAACGAAACTGACGAAATCAAGCGACGGATACAGTTAGCTAATAAGACTTTTTTCTCGCTTCTCCCCATAATTAAATCGAAGCATGTGCACAGAAACACGAAGCTCCGCGTGTACAAAACCATTATAAAATACGACCAGTGCTATGCTATGGCTGCGAAGCATGGACCCTAACTCAAGCCTCCGAAAACATGCTAGACACTTTTGAACTTAAGGTTCTACGGCGAATTTTCGGGGCTGTTTGCGATCGAGATGGATGGCGCATCCGGTACAACCATGAGTTGTATGAAATGTACGATGAGCTGCAAGTCTCGAAAATCGTCAAACTACAACGACTTCAATGGGCAGGGCATGTACAAAGAATGGACGATGATCGCATGCCTAAGAGAGTAATGAATGCAGAACGAGTCGACGGAGCGAGACTGCGAGGACGACCGAGATCTCGTTGGGAGAGCTCAGTAGGTGTGGACGCCGCGCAGCTGCTGGGCTCCCAAAATTGGAGGACGCGGTCACGTGACCGAGATAATTGGAGGACAATGATCCAGGCGGCCAAGGCCCGACGTCGGGCTGTCGCGCCACGATGATGATGATGTGGTTAGGTTGCATTCATTCAGATGCGAACTCCATTTTGACCTCTTGTGTTCGGCCACTTGTTCGGTCGTGATTGTAGTTGGTCGCAGCACGCAATGGTCACGAACAGTTCGGTCGTGGTTGTGCCAAATGTTGTGGACAAAGAAAGTTAAAGACATTTACTAAATTAATTTACTTTACTTAATTTTTATTTTACATCATTGTTTAAAAATAACCGTATAAATATCCATACATTATAATTGGCAGTCGAAATTATGTTTCATCATTGTGCCACTTCCTTAAATAATATTCAATCGGGATGAACCAACAGCTAAAATAAACCTATCAGATCCTTTTGATTCACAATACACTTAAATATCATATACATATCTCTATATCTCCTATTATAAATAAATGACCAACAATCTACGTAACTTTCTGACCGCCAACGCCATTTTGTTGTGTCCCATTCTGGTTGGGATTTGGCTCCATTTGTATGACACCGTTATTCATGGTGAACAATTTAGTTCGTCGTCGTGTATAATGTTGCCACAAGAGAATCGCTTGATCATCGATAAATTTACAGCATTGTGAGTTGACTATTTCACGACGAAAGTGTTCGTATTGCAATAGGTCGAGAAAATATAAGCACATCGGGTAGCGAAGATAGCGAGCGTATTCCGGCTCTTTCCAATACAGTAAATACTTCAGGTAATTTATGAACGACTGATCCTTGAAGAATCCGCGCTGCGCAAGAACTGAAAGAAAGAATGAAAAGAATAACAGTCAACGGGAAGAATGGTAAATGTATTGTTTTTCACTTACAATTCAAATAGTTCGGGTTCGCCAAACATTGCACAAACTCAAGTTCAACCTGAAGCCGTAATTTAGCCTGATCCTCGGACTCCACCGCCACTATGAAATGATAGTAAATCAATTTTCCTTAAATAAGTATATTGGCCTCTTTTGCTTGTTTAGAAACATGTACAGTAAACAAGAAATGCGTTTCCAATGATTTCGTTGGTTTTCTTAGTTACACAAAAGTTAGACAAGCAAACGTGCATAATCATTAAACCAAAATACGTTTTGGAAGAAAGAAAATACATAAATATATACAGCAATATGACTTAGTGTACAAACATGAATTTAGAATGTAAAAAATAAATGAATGAGAATATGCAAATGTTTGCGTTTAGTTTAATTGGCTTTTTCCTCCAATAACTGTCTGACGTTATACATAAGTCGCATAAACGTGAAGTGAGTTGTAAGAGGAAATATATTTGTACAAATATGAAGCAATATATCCAATAAAGTGTCAGCCGATTTACATGTAAAATAGGAGAAAAGGAAAAAAATATATACAGTCGAGAATGGATAAATGCGAAACGCTTAAGTGCAAAAACCGCATATTAGTGTAAAATATATAAAAGCCCGGTGACTTTTCCCCTAATTTTCATATAATATTGCCTCTATAAGTGCAAAACACGGTTAAGTGAAACATTCCTGCGACTCTCAATCCTTCTAAGCCGCGCCGGCACTGAACCTAGCCCCGATCCTTGGATCTGCTGCGTTTGCAACAAAGTGCTGCACCCAAATGCCACATCTGTGAGATGAAACTGCTGTGCTGAGTGGTGCCACTTGAGGAACTGCTCCGGGCTTAACCACCACAAACACTGGAACTCCTCCTTCACTGCTAATCAGTGCAAAAATACGCCACATTCTTCAACAACAATGAGCACCCAGAGCGGCTTCCAATCATCCCCGGTAACTTCAGCGAATAGTTCCAGACATAATAGAATCTCAATTTCTAACCTTACGCCTACGCCAACTATTGCCTACTTCGACATACTCTCACTAGTGCAGCTAAACTGTAATATACTACAAAACAAAATTGCCGAGTTAACATCATTCATTGACAGACACGGCATCATGGTAGGAGCCATACAGGAGACGAAACTCCACTCTAATTCGCCCTTCAATTCTCATGGGAGGTTAGGTTAGATTAAAGGGTTGCTATGATTATCCACAGCACACATAGACCGCACCTGGGTCCGTCGTTCCTGCGTCAGCCGGTCCTACGCACCGGAGCGACCCGTTTTACAACGGCCAAGAGCTGCCAAAACCCTTCAATGCAAGAAGGAAAGTGTGTTTGTATGTTACACTGGGAGCAAAACATCTCGGCGCAACTGCTCTCAGTGCTACTTCTCCGCGCCGGCATTGAGAGAAACCCAGGACCGTGGATCTACTGCGTATGCGTTTGGGTGCAGCACTCACCCAAACGCAACTACGGTGAGATGCAATTGATGCAATCAGTGGTGCCACCTAAGATACTGCTCTGGACTCAACCATCACAGGCACTGGAATTCCTTCTTTACTGCCAGTCACTAAAGGAACAGAGGACAACTAGTAGCAACCTCGTCTAACACGCCCCAACATCCAACACCATCGAGCGCTCAGACAGGTTTACAGCCATCCCCGATGACTCCTGCTAACAGTTCCCATAGGATTTCTCAACACTATCTTACGCCTGCACCACCGACTGCCATCTTCAATACGCTCTCACTCGTCCAACTCAACTGCAATGGGTTGCAGAACAAGATCGCCGAACTCGCATCATTTATGGACAGACATCGCATCCAAGTTGGAGCCATACAGGAGACAAAACTGCACTCCAACTCGTCCCTAGTAGTAGTAGTATTCCGTGCAATACCGGGAAATCGATATTAGTAGTAATGATAACACCATAGAAGTGCAGGCCATCGCCATAAAATCGGGTAATGTTGATATCGAAATTTACAATATTTACATCCCACCGGTATCAAGCTGTCCCTCAGGATACCGTGTAAATATCAACCATCTCCTTACCGGTCAACATCGCCTCCTGCTCGGTGACTTTAATGCTCACCATGAACTCTGGCACTCCAACCTCAACAACGACGCCAGAGGAATCTCAATAGCTGAACAGCTTGATACCTCCGATTTCTGTACCCTAAATGACGACATCCCCACTCGCATCGCCGGTACATGTTCCAGTTTTCCAGATATCACTATTGCTAGTGCTGGCCTCATAAACGAAACACAATGGGAGCCGATCCTAACACTATCTTCAGACCAGCTACCAATCGTGATAAGGCTTGACAAACCGTCAAACATCATATCTTCCGAACACCGCACGTTTGTCAACCACAATAAGGCTGATTGGAACGGTTTCACCTCCTATACCAACGCTAAATTCCTCGCTCTGCCAACGCCAACCGACGTTCGTACAGCCGAATCCAACATAAGGAAAGTCCTGAACAAAGCGAAGTTCATTCCTGCAGGACGGATTCCGAAAACTCGGCCCAACTTTCCAACCACTACCGCCAAACTGGCAGACGAGAGAGACAGCATCGGGAGCGTAAACACGGACGACCCCAGAATTCACGAGATGAACTACGAGATCCATAGGGAAATAGCCGAACACAGGAGGTCAAAATGGAGCACCCATCTGAATAACTGCAATCTAACCACAGGGTTGAGCAAGCTATGGTTGACTGTCCGTGCCCTTTCCAATCCACCAAAACAGAAAGGGAACGTCGCCATTCAGTTCGGTGAAAATTCAACAAGTGACCCTACACACTGCGCAAGTCGTTTCAATAAACAATTTATTGAACACCCCGCACCAGGCAGACTTAAGCGCAAAATTCGTAGGAAGATTCACAACCGAACCACAGACAGCATACCCGTTTTCACCACGGACGAAGTAGTTGCAGCTATAAGGAAGGCGAACAACTCGAAAGCATTGGGACCAGATGGCATTTCAATGACTATGCTCAAACACCTCGATCTACCAGCCATCAACTATCTCACGGCTACTTATAATCTATCCATCTCCTCCCTGATCGTTCCGGAAATCTGGAAAAAAGGGAGAGTCATCCCAATATTGAAACCTGAAAGCGACACTCGGCGAATCCTATCGTCGAATAACTCTACTGTCACCAGTTGTCAAAACGCTTGAAGCACTAATCCACCCTGTTCTTACGGCCCACATCCAGCTCGCTGATCACCAGCATGGCTTCCGAAGCATGCATAGTCGACCACGGCCTTGGATGCCATTACATCCCGCATCCATAATGGTCTCAACCAGGCGAGTCATTGGGGAGCATGCCAGGAGACTTCGTGTGCGGCACAATGATTATTGCAGAAGCTGTGTGGACGAGGGTGAGGAGGAGTGCGCTTTTCACTTGCTCTGCTTCTGCTCTGGCTGGTAGTCCATCCTGAGGTCCTACTACTCCACTGATCTCGATGATTTGAAGGATGTTAGCCTCGGACAGATTAATCGATTCAACATTCTGTCCGGATGATTCGCGCAGTAGGTACTGACCGAAAGGTCCTTCTTAGATAGAATGTGTTTAGCGGTTTCACAACGGAACCAGTGTGGTCTATATGTGCTCCGTGTGCTGGAGCAGCCCATAAAATCTAACCTAACCTACTCTCCTCCTTATCTCCACAGCTTCTACATAAGTCGTTATACGGAAGTCGAAGCCTCCTGGTGTGCTCCCCCAATTGGACAGTGTTAATTGCCTTGACCTCTCCAGGGGCATGGGCGCGTCAACAACTCTAGTATTTCTATGCCTTGTTGACGTTTCAATAGCATATCTACTTTTCGGAAGTTCAGTTGCTAGCATGCACCTCCTATCCGCGCCGTTTTTGTACTGACAAGCTCGGAGCCCTGTGAGAGTTCTATTAGTACTCACAGGCAGTTTTTTCATCGCGCCGAGATTTGAACTTCGAGCTCTACATTAGTATGGTAGAGCGGTGACCGAACGACCACGGCCACCGAGCGCGACTAATTGGACAGTGTCCAGTGATAACGCCCACGCCCGTACCAACTCATTATGCACAAAGATTTATTTTCACCGACAATAGCTTAGCGGAACGACTCATATCCAACCTGGGCCATATCAGCTTTGTCTTATAACAAGTGCTGCCACTTAGCCATCTCGTGTTAGTGAAACTTATTGCGGCCTGCATTACGCTATGCTTACATACATCAAAATGCATCTCAACTTTGCAGAGAGTACGTTGGAATTCTTCCGAGGTCACTCTTGTAGCAAGTTCGTCAGCTCGGCAGTTGCCAACGAAATGCTAATGTGTTCCCTGTCAAGCGACAACAGGGTAGCTGAGCGGCAATGATTTTAGATGTCGTCAAGACGGATACGAGTGAGCGAATCGCCGCCTGACTGTGTAAATAATGATGTCCCTCACAGTAATGACATGACTACCCAGCCAAGGCAGGACTTCCGAGATCGCCGAAACCTTCGCCTGTAGGACACTGCAAAAGTCGGGAAGACGAAATGAAAGGCTAATCTCCATTCCTGCCGAATATATGCCTATCCCAATCCCGTCGTCGGTCCTAGAGCCATCTGTATAGATGCCTATGGATTCGGTGGCATATATCCCATCCACAGACTTCTCGACGGAATCAGACTAGTGTAGTTTCTACTAAACTGGTATTTTGGAGCAGTGTAGCCTGTCTCCCTAGGGAGATTCAGGTTGTCCAGTATAGTGGAATGTCCCACACTCAGCGCACGCCACTGGCCCGCCTTGCGAAGACGCAGAGCGGTATTTACCGCCAGTAGAAAGCTTGGATTTGACGCCAGAATTTTGCGAAATCGAGACCTCGCAGGACCCTCCCATCCGTTCGCAAAAGCTTCTCCATGAGTTGCGTTTGGCATCTCGTAACTCCTTGAAACACCTCAAATGCTCTTTATAGGAGTGCCAATCTGACTAGCCTGGAAGTCTTAGTCTTATTGAAACTCTTCCTACACACAGCTCTGAGTTCAGAGATTCTAGTGCTCCACCAGTCAGGTGTTTTTCTTACCTTGATACGCGCTAGTAGGACATGATGCAGGCACCGCCGCATGCATAGCAACTGTCAGAAAAAGAAGGTACTTTGAACGTATTAAGCAAGCTTTAACTTTAAGGCAAAATAGTAACTGTCCCACAAAAATGCCAACAAGAGTCTGAAGAAACTTAGATAAGAGTAATACAACAGATTCCTATGGCCTGACTTTCAAGCAAATTCCAAGTGAAATAATGATGACCAACAGGACAGTAAAACTGAAATACAAATTCATGGAATAAATAAATGTATATTCGCAAAACTAAAGAAATAAAATTTGGAAAAAGTGTGCAGGTCTACTTACTCTTACCTTTCCCATACATTCTAGACATAATGAATGTGAAAGGAAATGCGATTAGTGTTCGTTCAGTGCTTGGTTTATCAATTACGAGTACTTGTGAGTATTTGCTATGTACAGGTTTTAATGTCCAATGGTTAATCAAAAACAAATAAACATTCACAACTTAGTATTTTTTGCCGACCAAACACAATCGAACGTGTCCTGTTCGCTGCCGTCTATTGCACTCGCGCCAGCTCGCAGGCACTACGATCAGAGTCTTTTACGGTAAGCAAACTATACAGTGCACTACGTGGATATAGTAAAAAAAAAAAGATCCACTTGTCTTTACATTTGACGACGGAAACTATTTTTATGTTTCGAACGAAAAACAGAAAACTAGAGATCTAGGGAGAGAGTACAAGATCAAGAACACTTAAAACGTAATCAACGTACAAACAATGAACAACAGATTAATTTGGAAGAAAACATAGTGATGAGTGATTTGGATGATGTATAATGGTGTGTTGTTTAAGATGCGCTTTAGTTCTTTTCTTCTAGAAAAGGAAACGAACTGGAAAATTTTGTGCCCAAATACCAAAACAATGAAATTTTGCGTCTAGAACGTCTTTCTCTTGTTTGCTACTCACAACCGTAGGTGTTCATCACTCACAACACGTTTCAAATGCTAAGAGAATTGTTTTTCTTTGCGTTAGTGCGCTGACCGATGATGCGTATTGCGAACTGGAAACGGTTTACCAGGAAAGAAAATTATCGCCGATAAACTGAACAGAATTCGCAGAAACACACACGCGCTCCCGACGTCTTTTCAGTTAATGAACTGCAGAACTACACGCACTGCAGGAACTGCTGTAATATTTCCGCTGTCATTTGTAATCTTCTTCTTATTGTGTGCGTTCAGAAGGAACTGAGCAACTTCCGCTCAGCGAACATGTTCAGAACGAGCGGGTTCAGAAGTGACTGAGCAACTTCCGCTCGGGTGATCATGATCAAATTTCACCGAGCAAGAAATATTTCTGCTCACTGATCAGTGCTCAGTGCTCAGGTTCTTCTTCTTCTTTTTCAACCTCACGCTCAAGTTACGACTTTCGAATTTTGACAGTTATCAAGTTGGTTGTTGTGTTTTCGCCGCTTTCGGCTTCTAGTTCTTTGGTTTTCGGGTGCTTTTGATTTTGTTTTCTCGTTGGTCGTGATTTTTGTAAAGGACAGCGTGGGATTCATGTATGTTCCACTTTTCGGCACTTGACGTCTGAAATTGTCATCGTCAGCTCTCAGCTGGTCGATTTTTCAGCTGGTGAAGTAGCGTTCAGCAGGTGCAGACTCCAAACCGAGCAGCTCCGGAGCAGCTCGCGAGCAGTTGCGGAGCTGCTCGCGAGCGGTTTCCGCTCTTTTGCCACCTTCTGAACGCACTCATTTACATAAACGTAGGATTTAGTTCCCTAAACAACATGCTATGTTTTCAAATGTTTTTGAATTTGGCTGAGTTCATAAAACGCCTGCTGAGTCCTTTGAAGAGAGAGTATATGGCTGAGTCAGCACTAGAGATCGCCACCCATGGACGAGCACAACCACGACCAAACTTCCATCGAACCATCAAATATCATAGAACGGTGGAAATAGGGGGAATTTTTTTTCCACACGTCCTCGCCAACGATAGTCACATACACTGTGCGATCGATCTGACGTGGGTGGCGACCTTTAGCTTCTGCTCAGGTGAACATGAACAAATGATCACCGAGCAAGAAATGAATTTCATTGAGTGCGTTCAGAAGGAACTGAGCAACTTCCGCTCAGCGAACATGTTCAGAACGAGCGGGTTCAGAAGTGACTGAGCAACTTCTGCTCGGGTGAGCATGATCAAATTTCACCGAGCAAGATATATTTCTGCTCACTGATCAGTGCTCAGTGCTCAGGTTCTTCTTCTTCTTTTCAACCTCACGCTCATGTTGCGAGTTTCAAGTTTTGACAGTTATCAAATTGGTTGTTGTGTTTTCGCCGTTTTCGGCTTCTAGTTCTTTGGTTTTCGGGTGCTTTTGAATTTGTTTCTTCGTTGTTCGTGATTTTTGTAATGGACAGCGTGGGATTCATGTATTTTACACTTTTCGGCACTTGACGTCTAAAATTGTCATCGTCAGCTTTCAGCTGGTCGATTTGTAGCGTTCAGCAGGTGCAGACTCCAAACCGAGTAGCTCCGGAGCTGCTCGCGAGCAGTTGCCGAGCTGCTCGCGAGCGGTTTCTGCTCTTTTGCCACCTTCTGAACGCACTCATAGAAAGTCTGGTGCAACGCTTAGAACATAGAACCATGGAATGAGCTTGTATTGTATGTTTCTGGCTCCAACATTTGGCGAATAAGTCGAAAGTCAGCCTACTCGGTTGTTGTTTGATACTGACATATGTTGACTGTTCTGTCGAATTGTGCATGAATAAAAGTCAGTTCTTGTCAGATTATCGACAGTCAGCCTACTCAGTTCGCGTTTCGGTATTGACATAATGTTGACCGCGCTGTCGAATTGTGCATAAACAAACGTCAATTTTTGTCAATATTTAAATTTCATAATTTCTAAACGGTCTACTGAGTTAGCTGACTGTCCACCACATGTCGACTTAGTACCCAGATTTTGGAGCCACTGTTTCTATGGAGATATATAGGACAAGCTCATTCCATGGCTATATATTCTAAGGTGCAACGAGAGTAGCGTTCAGCAGGCACAAACTGCATAGCCGAGCGATAGTGGAACTGCTCGCGAGCAGTGTGTGATTTCGGGTAACTTCCGAACCTACCCATTGATTGGGTAATACCTCAAGTTTATTTTGCGCGCTGTTGCTTGTAATCAGCCATCAGCAATTAAGCTTGTAAACAAACTGAATACAGCATACCGGGACAATAGTTTGTTGATGCTGTTTCGTCGATTAGACACTGGTCGTTTATTGGTTTTTACAGTAAAAATGAGTGAAAATAAAGCATCTGGCAACCTATCTAGGAAACTGAAGGAATCGATCAAGAAAGGCATTGTGGAAGGAGTGAAAAAGGTAACACCCTCAGTCAAATGTTGTCATTCTTCTAGCTTAAAATCGTGTTGGAAATGGGGATCCATTTCATGGCATGTAAAGCAATGCAGTTCGTATCCTTCTGCAAAGTGTGAACTATCCACTGCCATGTTCCCCTGCGTATCAATTCGTCGATATTGGCATCTGCCCCGTACGCCGACTTAGCTCTTCATTTGATTGTTTCGGGCAGTCGCAATTATAGGGTGGAGCAGCGCTTCTAGGGTGGACACCTAACTCTGAATTAATCGCAAAAATGTTTTTTATTCTCTCATGAGTGTCCGCTACGGGAGAAAATTGAGATGGGAACGACTCAAATGCTCGTGAATTCATGGCCGTGTAAGAACAGAAAGGTATGTATCTTTTTGTTGGTGGTTTTCAATGCTATTTTTTAATGTTCCGTGTTTTGCTCAACGTCCACGTGTAAACGAAGCATTAGAAGTTGGCGAGGCTGTGGAATAGCAAAAGAAAATATCTCTCCAGCGCGTGGCAATGTAATGTTGTCCGCCGATAAAATGACTGGTAGTATCCGCGGTACAGGTAGGGCTCTTTTTAACCAGAACCCCGTATAATCCAATAAATAGAGACCAAATGAGGGGGGTCAGCGTGAAAAAGGTGCGGTATTTCTGAATTTTTGATATATTGTATAGGTCGGTGGGGTACTAAAAAATACAAGTTTGCGTCACTCTCCCCCCTGTGCTCCCCCCGCTACCTTGGAAAAACTGGCACATTTATCAGTTTTTCGCCCACAACTCCGTTCCAGTCCATTTTAACGCAAAATATAGGTATCCCATTTTTGTAGAGCACAAAATTTACTACAAATTTCATCTAAAAAGTTTTTTTCTACAACTAATAGCAACGGAGCTAATCTAATTTGAAAAACACTTCTTGTCAATTGCTCCATTGTCCCCACGAAGTGGAAAAATAATCATTTTTTGGTGTATTTCATCAAATAACGGGTTAAATATTAGTCCCACAAGGAAAATGATAAAGATCGATTTTTCTTTAAACTAAATAAGCTTTAATTTGAGATTAGTCAAATGCCCGTATAATATTACGTTTACACTATCCCCAGATTACTTCATCTGCTGCGTAATCTGGGTGTGGTGAGTTTAAAATTGTATGTATTTGACAGTTTCAGATTAAATCAGCCGGCGCAGATGAAGTAATCTGGGGATAGTGTAAACGTAATATTAATATGACAGTTATGTAGAAAAGGGGAAAACTCATATATTTTAAGGATAATGGCGTTTTTCCCCTTTTCTACGTAACTGTCATAGCTATGGGCATTTGACTTATCTCAAATTAAAGCTTAGTTTAAAGAAAAATCGATTCTAATAATTTTCTTTCTTTCTTTCTAGGTTGCATGGGGCAAGCTCTCAAAGTAACCGAAGAATGGTGTAATGAGCAAGAGCTAACCATAAACGCTAGTAAATCAAACACTATGATTTTTACTCGTAAGAGGAGGGGGCGGGGGTTTACTCTGAAGAGCTAAACCTAGCATGTGCGCTTAGTCTAGGAGAGTATGTGTCCGTATACCAGGCAGAGATGCTTGGCTTGTTGCATGCGTTGGACCACCTGCTTGAAGGTCAGGTGCGGGGGAAGAAAATCCTTATTGCACTGGACAACCAATCGGTGATCGGACGCATGCAGCAGACGAACATAAACTCTAAACTGGTACTAGAGTGTGTCCGGAAGCTCAACACGTGTGCCTCAGGAAATGAGGTTACGCTGATGTGGGTAAAAGGACACATAGGTACAACAGGAAATGAAGCGGCGGATGCCCTAGCAAAACAGGGATCTGCGGCAACTTTCATTGGCCCAGAACCCAGAGTTGCTCTGGGGAACGGCATGATTGGAGCGAAGGTTGGGAAGTGGATGGACTCCATGCATCAATAAAGATGGCAGGAGCTAGTCACTTGCAAACAAGCTCGGAATGCAATGACCAGCCCTTTAGGCAGGGAAGCGAGAAAGGTACTCAGTTATAAACGGAGTACCCTAAGCTGGATAACTGCCTTGGTCACAGGGCATGGTAATTTTAAGGCTCATCTGGCCAAGATGAAAATCGGGGAAGATGACGTTTGCAGGCTCTGCCTGGAGGAAGCCGAGACGGCAGCACACATTGTGTGCGAATGTCCAGCACTGGCTAGCACGAGGAAAGAGGTCGAAGATTATCAGTCGACATCTGGAAGCCACTGATGACCGGGAGGGGGCGAAAAGGGACCCAAACGTTAGTGGTCTGCTTCGGCTATCCCCCAGAATATATAATATGGGCGAAAAACTGTTAAAAGTGCCAGTTTTTCCAAGATAGCGGGGGGAGCACAGGGGGGAGAGTGACGCAAACTTGGATTTTTTACTACCCCACCAAAAATTCAGAACTACCGTACCTTTTGCAAGGTAAAAACTTTCTGTTCATTGGACTAATACGGTTGTCTCTTATCCTGGAATTCGGTCTCCATTAAAATCGTGATCACTAGACTCCGAATCAAAATGAGAAACATCACAAGCATACAATGCTACGCTGCAAATGAACCTGGCCATATTGAGGGAAAAGACTCCTTCTATGAATATCCTAACGCCGCGCCGACCAGAGTAGATATTTAAAGGTGACATTATAATGGTAAATGGGAGACTTGAACGCTAAAGTGAGTGCTGATAACGATGGAGTCATGCACGTGATGAGGAGACAGGGTCTTGATGACCTCAATGACAACGGTGAGACTTGTTTTCAACTATTTACCGTCCGTTCGTCAGTGACACTATGTTTGGGGACAAGAACAGCCACAAAATCAGCTGATCCGCCATCGATCGGCACACAACCGAAAATCAAATCGACCAATTTGTCATTCAAGATTCGTTTTTTCTGGACGTACGAAATAAGTGAGTTGCCAATATTGAAATGATAGGAGATCATCATCTTATGATCGCTAATGTTCGATGATATATAGCAGCCGTACTCTGCCTAGTAACAAAAAATCCACGAGCCGAAAATTTGACACCGTCCGACACAAAAGTTCAGCTGTCGTACACCAGTACAATGACCATCTTTCGCTGAGAGGAGCTGAAATAAGTAGTCACCCACTTAGTGACGTAAACAAACAATAGGATGCCATCAAAACTGCGCACATATGTACAATATATAGCGCAAATTGTCTAGACAAGCCTCTAGACTCTAGACAAAGAAACAAAGTCCTAATAACATCGGTCCGCCTAGACTAGAGACTTGTCTAGACTGTCAGACAGCATTTTTAAAGCTTAGTCAGTTCTTTCCTAATTGCAGGAGATGGATACCAGGCGATTGGGTCGTCCAAGATCTACTGAAAGTGAAACAATTGATGTTGTCTTAAAAAAGTACAAATGTTCTATTGTACAACAAGGTACGAACAAAATATTGTCGAAAGCAAATAGTTTGTAGCGAACAATTTCTAAAGAACTTTTTGACGATTACGGAATTAAAAAAAGTCCTCTAGTTCTGTATACTCGTGTGACATGCCGGAAAATATTTTCAACAATAGACGTCCAGCAGCAGAACACACCTAGCATGGAGTATGAATCAAATATCACGTCCATATTAGCTGGTTCCAGTAGCTCCGCTAGTGTCGCTGCCCCAAGCGGGTCCATTACCGCATGTACTGGCTCCAGCTGCGGCGCTGAAGCCACGGGTCAAAGGAAAAATAGTATGGTGAGTAATGTTAAACTAAGTACACGCCTCCAATATGACGAGGTGTTTATTGTTTGTTAGTTTGTTTATTGTTATTTATTTGAAGTAATGTAGCCTTTTTTCCTTTTCAGAAGCATTCGAGCGACACGCAAATCGGTAAATTGCTTGAAGTAGCGCACACGGCATTTGAGACTGCAACGAATCTACTTCAAGCGCAGGAAAGAACCAAACAAAGCAAAGAACAAAAGTTTTGCGATGCACTCTGTCTGGAGCTGGCTACATTTCAACGTGAGGAAACCATAGACGCTTTGAAAGTAGATATTCTGAAAATAGTAATGGATGCTAAATACAAAGAGAGGACACTACTCCAAGAGGAAGCTAATCGTTTAGCAATGGCTACATGGCCGCCATTAGCAAGCTGCTCATCGTCAGACACGATTTCCACGATTAATCAAGTTTCTCGTGTGAAGTTCGACGTCAGTCAAAACGTCATTTTTGAACCACCCAAGACAGTGGATCAAGACGATGTTGAGGATACCGCACTGCTATTTTCAACCAAAGAAGACAATGAAGCGTTAGATGGATGTATTTGAGATGTTTTTTTTTATTTATGTTAAGGATGTTTTTATGATATTACTATGAACAAAATTTATTAAATTGTTTACTTAAAAAACACCTCGCATTTTATATTTTGCCTTCATGAGCTCTGTACGTCTTTGGCTCCTCACTAGGGTTGCATAAATCACTGGTGAAGCCTGGACCATAGTTGTGTGAACTGTGTTAGCAATCACATGTAGCAGCTATCACCAAGGCCATCCATGAACAGGGTTAAGCGATGAGTCGACAAGTAAAAACCACTCCATGTCAAGAAACCAGAAAATAAAACTTCGGAATGGACGGATCAACCGAAACGTTTTAACGGATTATTCTTTTGGATGTTGGAATGTGCTGTCTGTACAGAGGCTATAAAGCCCCTTCAGGTCGACCGATACAAACTAAGCTTCAAAATGCAGTCCAGGAATCTAAATGATTTGGTAACAAAATTATGAACGTTGAATCGTAACATTTTTCCAATATTGAAAATCATCAGCAAACATATGTCGGGAATTGGGTCCATTGATTGGACTGTTAGTGCAAAAAGGCACCAATCAAGCCAACACTCCAAAGACATTTTGCCTCTTTATAGTGTAGACTTGATTGGTGCCTTTTTTTAGCCAGAACACGACAGAGTATCACCGAGGGTGCCGAGAGCACCGGCAAATGCTTCTGGATATCCATTTTCCTGGTTGCGTAGTTCTAGAGAAGATATCAGCTACTCGGTCGAAATAGGCAAGCGTCCCAAAGATGACCCTAAATCATATAGGCCAATCATTTTGACCTCCTTCGTGCTATGGAGAAAATCCTTGATGCGCACATCAGATTCTCACTCCTCACGAAATTCCCGCTACACTGTAAGCAGTTTGCATGCCAGTCAAGTAAGTCGAATTAAACTGCTCTTCACTGTCTAGTAGGTGAAATTGAGACAAGCTTGGCAGCAAAGGAGATGGCGATATGTGCCTTTTTGGACATTGAAGGTGCTTTTGATAATACATCTTTCTCATCCATCGACTTTGCATACAGAGCAAAGGGAGCAGATAATACCACAGCTCTATCATCCAGAAAGGTCATCACAGAGATAGCAGACTGCACTTTAACAGCATACGTCACTCAAGGATGCCCGCAAGAAGGGGTATCCTTGTGGGGTATCTCTCTTGTGGTGCATCGTAATACACAGCTTACTGTGAAAAATTACCAAGATGGGATATTCAACACAGGGATGTGCCGACGACCTGAGGAAATTTTCAAAAAGTCCTAACGGAAATTCTTCAATCGGCGTTAAATACGGTACAAAAATGGTGCAATGACAACGGCCTGGGAGTTAACCCGACTATTAACCGCCGAGATTGTTCCCTTTTCGAAGAAAAGAAATACCAAACAATGAGATGTCCTACTCTATGTACAACTCTCCAGTGATCCTGGATTCCAACAAATATCTCGGTGTTACTCTAGACAGGGAATTACTCTGGTCAGAATACCTACACATAATAATATGTGACAAAGGTCTATGCATTTGCAGGCACTTTGTTGTTGTTGAATATGCAGCTGTCATTTGGTGGAAAAAAAAACCCACCACCAATGACGGAAAAATAAAATTGGGTAAGATTCAGAGGTTAGTATATCTTCCAGTTAAGGAAAATCTTTCATGTTATTCAGGCCATACGCGTAATTTCAAACTTTTTGAGAATAAACGTGGAATATGTCATTGCTAACATAGACTGACTAAGCCAGCAATGAACTCCACTCAAAAAATTACTCGGCTTATTAGCCAATGCCACTTGTCGACTAGTTTCGTCCACACGATTGATTCTACTCATCAGGAGCCTATCTGCCTACCTGCACTGGTCGAGCTACCTCCCCGATTGATTAAGGTAGGTCCTGATGAGTAGAATCAATCGTGTGGACGAAACTAGTCGACATGTGGTATTGGCTAGTAAGCCGAGTAATTTTTTGAGCGGAGTTTATTGCTGGCTTAGTCAGATAGACTACGTTAGCAATGGCATACTCCACTTTTATTCTCAAGAAATATTCTTTATTGTTTCCCTTTTTCATTTATACATTAACTCAAATGATATATAAAACGTTTCAATTTCTTCCCAATATTCTAGGAAGCGGCCGATAATGCAACCACATCTCCGTACTTTTCTCCACGAAAGACAAGAAATAGAGTCAAAATTGAATATGAACGACCAGAGGAAGAAACAAAAAAGAAGATACCAACAACTGAGGCAGTACAACCGACTAAGTCGAAATCATCAATTAAAAAGGAGACTCAAGTAAAAGTGGAGAACACTCAGAAGCAATCATCTAAACGATCATCTAACAACACAGAGTTCTCCACCGATAACGAAGCAACTAATAAAACTACGAAATGGGAACCAGATAATTGGAAGGAGGTCATTGAAAATTTGAAGATAATGCGTCAAAATGTTCCGGCTCCTGTAGATACCATGGGCTGTGATAAGTGTTCCGATGAAAATGCCGATGCAAAGGTTAGCGGGTTGTCAGCGTCCTTGGTGAAGGTTAACTAAAACAATAAAACCAACTTTTTCTATTCGCAGACTCAACGTTTTCACAAACTCATAGCATTAATGCTTTCCAGTCAGACTAAAGATCAGGTGATAATCTAAAAAAAAAAATATTTTAAACTTTTTAATGACAGTATCTCAACATACTCGTAGGTAACGTATGAAGCAATGAATCGTCTGAAGTCACGTAACTTAACACCAGAAAATGTTGTAAGTTGGAAAAACTCGGAATTGGAAGATCTTCTAAAGCCAGTATCGTTCTATAAGGTAAGTATCGCAAGTTTCTTTTATGAAGTTTGTGACATTTTCTCACTTCACATTTATTCTTCAAAACGAACACGATTGGGTTATTTTCCTGAAAGCTCTGGTAAGCGGTTAACTACCACAAAGCCCACTGACGGGAGGAAGAATAAGTCCTCATCATCATCGTGGCGCGACAGCCCGACGTCGGGCCTTGGCCGCCTGGATCATTGTCCTCCAATTATCTCGGTCACGTGACCGCGTCCTCCAATTTTGGGAGCCCAGCAGCTGCGCGGCGTCCACACCTACTGAGCTCTCCCAACGAGATCTCGGTCGTCCTCGCAGTCTCGCTCCGTCGACTCGTTCTGCATTCATTACTCTCTTAGGCATGCGATCATCGTCCATTCTTTGTACATGCCCTGCCCATTGAAGTCGTTGTAGTTTGACGATTTTCGAGACTTGCAGCTCATCGTACATTTCATTCAACTCATGGTTGTACCGGATGCGCCATCCATCTCGATCGCAAACAGCCCCGAAAATTCGCCGTAGAACCTTACGTTCGAAAGTGTCTAGCATGTTTTCGGAGGCTTGAGTTAGGGTCCATGCTTCGCAGCCATAGCATAGCACTGGTCGTATAATGGTTTTGTACACGCGGAGCTTCGTGTTTCTGTGCACATGCTTCGATTTCATTATGGGGAGAACCGACAAAAAAGTCTTATTAGCTAACTGTATCCGTCGCTTGATTTCGTCAGTTTCGTTGGCGTCCCTTGACAGGTTGCAACCCAGGTAGATGAAGTTGTTCACGAACTCGATGTTGAGGTCCCCCACATTGATGCTCGGTTGTGCAGGTGTCCTTGTCACCGATTGCATCATTATTTTAGTTTTACCCTCGTTAATACGTAATCCAACTTCCTTTGCAGCGGTATCGAGCGTATGCAGAAGTTCTTCTGCGTCAGCCAATCTTCGGGACATGATGTTGATGTCGTCGGCGTACGCTGCTAATTGTGTCGACTTGATGAGTAGCGTCTTGCTGTTGTCCATATTCATGGCCCGAATAACGTATTCCACTGCTAGGTTGAAGAGCGTCGTTGCCAGTCCATCGCCCTGTTTCAAACCAGTGCGTGTTTCAAATAGATCAGTAAGTCTATTCTGGATCCTGACTTGTGAGACGGAGTTGATCATCGTCATCTTTGTCAGTCGCACTAATTTTGCTGGTATACCAAATTGCAGCATGATGTTGTACAGTACTCCACGATCGATACTGTCGTATGCCTGCTTGAAGTCGACAAAGATTTGGTATACGTTTACGTTGTATTCCCAGCACCTCTGGAGTATCAGTTTGACTGAGAAGAGCTGATCGGTTGTGGAGCGACCAGGTCTGAAACCGCTTTGATATTCGCCAATGACTCGTTCTGCGTACGGTTTTATTCTATTTTCCAGAATTTTCGTCAAAATTTTATAGGACGTACAAACTAATGAGATGCCCCTGTAATTCTCACACCGCAATTTATCTCCCTTTTTATGGATTGGACAGATGATGCTTCTGCGCCAATCGTCTGGGATCTCCTCGTTCTCCCATACTCGCAGGAGTAATTGATGTAAGGCATCAACTAGACTCGCTCCACCGAATCTTAGCAGTTCAGCTGGGATCTCGTCAGCGCCCGGCGCTTTATTTCGTTTTAGTGACCGCAACGCGAGATCAACTTCCTCTACTGTCGGGGGTTGAATGGGTGGGCCTAGATCAACAATATCATCGAGAGCTTCCTGTGTGGGGATGTTAGATGGTCGGTTTAGAAGCTCTTCAAAATAAGAGGCCCATCGTTTGTTAATACCATCGGTGTCGCTGATGATGTTTCCATCCTTGTCCTTACAAAGGCTAGTCCTGGGTTGGTAGCCGTTCTTAATTGTATTTACTAGTTTGTACGCTTGTCTGGTGATCCTATTAGCTAAGTTTTCGTTTATGTTCAGCAACTGCTCGTCAAAGTATTTACGTTTCTTACGTCTAATTATTCTATTCGATATTCGCCGTAGCTCGTCATATTTTTCTCTTCTGGCTCTGGTTCCTCGTTGAATCCATTGTCTGTAGGCCTCGTTTTTCGTGTCAAGTGAATTTTTGCATTCTTCGTCGAACCAGTCATTTCGCGCTCGCCGGGCTTTATATCCCACGACCTTCTCTGCGACATCCTTGATGGTACCCTTGAGTTCTTCCCAGAACCCATGGACGCCTGTGTTGCTGATGTTGTGTAGCATAGGTGATAGTTTTTCCTCAAGGGCGGTAGTATACGCCACCGCTGTAGCATCACTCAAGAGCTTATCAACCGCAAAGATTTTGGGAGGGCTGATTCTTGACTGGTGCACTGAGGAGATTCTACATCTGTAGGTCGTCTTCACCAAGTGATGATCTGAGTCGCAGTTTGCTCCTCGATAGGAGCGGACATCCATGACACTAGACGCCCATCTCCTGCAAATGAGGACGTGGTCAATTTGGTTGACGGTATGTGCGTCTGGAGACTTCCAGGTCTGCTTGTGAATGCGTCGATGCGGGAAACACGTAGAGCTTACGACTAGATTCCTGCTGCAGGCGAAGTCGATAAGTCCTGAGTGGTTTCATTTTTTTTAAGTGTAACTTTTATTGCGTCGACACCTCGATTGGTAGTGAATCAAAAATATTAATTTGGCTTTACTACCACGTACCAGAGGAGGCGCTCGCATCGCTCATCTTATACATTTGTACTGTACGAATTCAGGGCTGTCGAGACAAAACCCGGGCCCGGGGCTGAACGACTTAGCCCATATACTGAATGTCTCATATTTGCCCACGATTTCGAATGCTTTTAGTTGTTTTTCAAAATTTTTGTATACTTTATTTTTAATGTAAGTATAATTTAAAATAATATCCCTTGCTTAAATAATCACAGTCTCAATTTGCAAAAAAGGAGCACTTGAAGAAAATTTCCTTTCACTGGCTCTATTGCTCTGAAACAATGCCTTCCAGCTGCTGCTTATTTCTGTACATTTTACCTCTCAAATAATCCCAAATAAATAAGTCAGTTTTCATCAAATCATATCAATATTCTGCATAAGATACCCTGCTAACCATACCGTCGGACATCAGCTGATGAAATATGTATTTAATGAAAGTAATTGAAAAATTCAACACGACGTCATCAGCTAGGTTAGGTTAGATAAGCTGCTTCAACCAAACAATGATCAAAGCACACTTAGACTCCACTTGGCCCGTTGTGATACCCCTAAGTACAGCAACCCGAGCCTACCTCAGTTATTACTATACACCAGCCAGACCTGACAATGAAGCGATGAAGCCGATCAACCCTAACATCCTTTAATTCATCCAAATCAGTAAAGAAGTAGGACCCAAGGATATCCTTCCTGCGTCTCACCAGGACAGGGCAAGCACACATAAGTTGAAAGTGACTTTCCTCCTCCTCCTCGCCCCCACAGCTCCTACAGTAATCCTTGTGTGGGAGCCGAAGTCTCCTAGCATCCTCCCCAATAAGACAGTGCCCAGTGATAAGCCCCACCACGTTTCTTCTCCCGGAGTAAGAGCAACCTGTTGGTCGCCAAGTTCCACAGAAGGGGAGAGAGAACACCGCCTTGAGGAGTGCCTCTACTTACCTGTCTGCGTACAGATGATATTTCGAGACTAGTGGATATCACCCGAGATGTAAGCATCAGGTACACAGACCTGCAGAGTGCGTCATCTTCGCACAGGGTAAAGAGCGCATCAGTGATAGCCACAGGCTTAACGTTGTTGAAAGCGCCTTCAATATCCATGAAGGCAACCAGCGTATACTCCTTACAGGCGAGGGATCCTTCAATGCAGCCTACTAGAGAGTGCAGCGCAGTATCTTCAGATCGGCCCTTCCAATAGGCGTGTTGGGACGCGGATAGAAGATTCGTTGGAATAACGCTCCGTAAGTGTCTGTCGATCAAATGCTCCAATAATTTTAGCAGAGTCGATGATAGGCTGATGGGTCGAAAATCCTTCGGACGTGTATGAGAACTTTTATCCGCTTTCGGGAAAAAGATCACTTTAACTTCCCTCCATAGGAGAGGAATGTGTATGAGTAACAGACAGGCTTTGAAAATCGATGCCAACCAAGGGTAGCAATGTCCTGTATGTGTTGTAGATCCGCCGGAATGATACCATCGGGGCCAGCACACTTTAAAGGGTCAAAGCTGGTTATCGCCCATTCAATCTTTTCTTTCGTGAGAAAAAAAGCACATGGCACCATATTGGTAATAGTAGTAGTACCAGGAGATGAAACCGGAGAGCTATCTGGGAAATGCGTGTCAAGCAAAACCTCGATCATCTCTTGGCTCGAGGACGTCCATGTGACGTCGTCTTTCTGCAAATAACTAGGCATAGTATGGTTTGTGGATAGGGTCTTCCGAAGCCTAGAGGAATCGCTAGACTTATCAATGTTTTCAAAGAAGGATCTCCACGAACTACGCTTAGCCCTTCTCAGTGCACTCTTATATAGACCGAGGTGACCCTTATAAACTGCCCAGTTCGAGTTCTGCTTTGAAGCTTTGGCTTTGTTAAAGCTCCTACATGTGGCCCTAAGCTCACTGAGCTGAGGGTTCCACCATGGCGGTTTAGCCCTTCTCCTTTGTTTGCTAGCAGGGCATGATTTAGCAATTTATTGTCCCTGTAAAAGTGCACCATTTCATCCAACTCCTTCGTAGTACATGGCCGACCGGGTAATGATGGTAATAAATCCACAACACAATTTCTGTACTTACTCCAGTCAGTTCTATTACGATTATTAATGTTGAATGTCCTCCGAGGCAAGGGTGAAGTCTAGGACTCCCTGCCTACATTTGGTGATTAAATGTAGGTTCACAGCCAATGTTGCAGATGAGGAGGTTTGTGCTCAGCAAGAAGTCAAAAAGCACAGCGTGATAACTATTTTAAAATTTTCACCAAAATACTCAAAGAGAGTTGTGGTAGCTCGATGAGTAGAGAAATGATCTCTATTTCGAGCGGAAGGGTTTAACTTCTGCCACGAGCAAATTGTTTTCTTTTATTTCTCATAGGATGAGTAATTTGAATAATATAACTATGTGCCAGTCCACTCAACGCCACTCTGAGCCCTGGCCCGCTACTCCCGATCACTGGGCTGGTCTGCAAGAACACGTCATCTGGTGGTCTCTTGAGAGGGGGTTCTTGCACCCTGGGGTATAAGAAGGCCTTCACGGCCAATCCTCACCCTCGTCCTCCGGTCTCCATTGCTACACTATTCATTATGAAAGAGTGAAAGGGAGGAGGTCACATCGAGATCCTGCCACTTGCTTGGATTGAGCCTTTCTCCGTTTGCGACCAAGACGCCGAAGACCCCCGAATCTAGATTCGTACACCGGCTGTCACTCGTCAGATGCTGGCCTCGATCTACTGGTGTAAGCAGCACGACCAGGTTTTAAACCGCCAAGCAACTTACTTGAGCTGAGCACCTGGTGCCAGACATGCGTGGTTTTTATGCACCACATTCGTACCCTCGTCTTTTAGTGTGGTGCATAAAAGCCACGTCCACCTGGCACCAGCCGCCCAGTCCAAGAAAGTTGCTAGGTTGTGTCGTGCTGCTTACACAGAAGACAGATCAAAGGCAAGCACCTGTCGAGTGATCTGCCGGTGCACGAACCCAGATTCGGGGGTTTTCGCCGCAAACGGAGGAAGGCTCAATCGAAGCCAGTGGCTGAATCTCGATGTTGCCTCCTCTTTTTCACATTTATGCTTGTTCCATCGTTCAGATTTGATATCAATAGATCAGATTTTTCCTTTTGTGAATTTATTACGTAAATTACCATATTTCCATTTTCACTTAAACACAGAATAAGACCAAATATATTCAAAAGGCAGCTCAAATTCTTATCGACGAATACGATTCGGATATTCCAAACACTGCCGAAGGTTTAATGAAATTACCCGGTGTCGGACCAAAAATGGCTCATATTTGCATGAATACAGCCTGGAATATTATTTCTGGAATAGGTAAGTTAAAAAAATGTGATTGAACTTATTCTCTATTTGTACTCGTGTAATAATCTTCTAGGAGTTGATGTTCACGTTCATAGAATTTGCAATCGAATGAAATGGGTACGCAAGCCTACAAAACAACCGGAAGAGACTCGCATTGAATTAGAAAGTTGGCTGCCTTCCGAACATTGGAGTGAAGTGAACGCACTCCTCGTGGGCTTCGGTCAAACCATATGTGCACCAGTCAATCCAAAATGTGACAATTGCTTGAATAATCATATTTGTCCGTCAGCGAAACTCACTAAAAAGAAGAGTGCCAGCAAGTAAACTTGCTAGAGTTGATTTTGATATGTTTTTTGTTGATATTTGGCTTGTAAATAAAGATCAGTTTTTTTTTCGTTTTCTCGAATTCATAAATGATTTGTTTTTCTCTTAAAACCTGAATGATTGTTGTTCAAAGAGGTCAATGTGTGCTTGCAGACCATACCAGCTGTCGAGAGTAGCGTAAGTAGAGTAAGTTCAGGGTCGGTTATCCCAGTCTAGCTGGCAGGAGTTGTATCAAAGAAGGCGCAGATGTCGGTGGACCTTGTGAGCGATATTGCATTGTTGATAAATCATAGAGTCGAAAATTAATTTCCTCCATTCGATTGCTTATGAAAACATTTTTCTCCAAAAATGCACTGGAACTCACTGAGAATAAATATATGTACATGAGGTAAAAAAGTGGACGATGGATCAAAGCATAATTTTCAAGTTTCTTTATATACGTAAGTACATACTTGTTTTTTTTTATAAAAACAGCAACAAGTCGCAGTAATCGCAGCTTTATTTGTCTGTAAGAAGGCTAAGTACTTTTTCGCGAGCTTGGAATATAATTTACATCAAATTTGAAATACCAAAATTTATACAGTTTTGCTAAATACAATGTTACTTTTCAGGAAGGTAATCATAGAATAAAGAGAACACGAGTATTTAAGCTGATATACTTTTCCCCGACAGATACACAGAATAACAAGGACCAAACAAATAGTAAAAGCATTTTATTCAACTGATGATGGTGCGACTTGCAAATTACGAAATCTACCGGAAATGCCCAACTCAACCGAATCTAACGAAACCGATACCGTAACTAAAAAACTTCCTTTTGTCTGTCCTTCTCAACGGCGACGTAAAGATGCGGAATCATCGAAAAAATGCGAAGAAAACTATCGAAAACTTGATTGTACCTCACTGAAATCAGAAAAAGGAGTAAGTTCGGCTGCTACTGGCGGTAAATCGAAGCGATTTGGTTGTAAGGAAAAAGCAAAAGTCATCGTGAGCTCGAAAGAAAATGCATGTGGTGTGGCTTTCGAGTGTCCGGATAAAGAAAAGAAAAATGATAAAGATGTGGCGCGTTAATTGAACTATTAATGTAAAAACGTCCAAGCTGATAAGCTTTATTGTCGAATAGCAGTAGACAAATATAAAAAAAAACAACAATTTTTGTTTGGAAAGTTTAGAAAAAAAACTACAAAATCTCATGTTGTCATGAAAATTAATCAAGTATACTTGAGTAATAAAGTATGAGAATCTTTTTTATAATAATAATAACTTATTTTTGTTCGAATTAAGGTGATAATATTTATTGCAAAAGTAAGAAGTAAAAAAATATAGATGTATGTATTCGGTGACCGTGGTCGTTTGGTCACCGGAGTTCAAATCTCGGCGCGATAAAAAAAAACTGCCTGTGGGTACTGTAGAACTCTCACAGTCCTCCGAGCTTGTCAGTATAAAGACGTCGCGGATAGGAGGTGCATGCCAGCAACTGCACTTCCGAAAAGTAGATATGCTATCGAAACGTCAACAAGGGCATAGAAATGCTAGAGATATTGACGCGCTCATGCCCTTGGACCGGTCAGGGCAATTAACATCAGCGAAGATATCCGATTTCTAAGATTGTGCATCAAATATTGTCACACCGAAATCGCACCGAATCTGGGTGTAGCCTTCCCTTCCGGGAGCTCCGAGGTTAAACGCGAGTATGGAAAGAGCAGCAAATAAAAACACAATATTGATTATTTATATGGGAAACACAGCGGCGTCACAATCAAGGCTTACAACTGCCACTTGGATTTAGGACAACAAATTAATGGTACCAAAGAGTAGCGAGCCCGGCTTACGGGAACCCGTTGGGGCCTTGCAGTTGGGTAGGGGTCACCATCAGGCAGTACGGACCCTGGGAAATGGGTCTGAAGCAGCAACTTTAATGTTTCTTCTGGACCTTCAGTATACGAACCGTCTGGTCTCAATAGAAGGCCGACCCCGTTTGCTGAGTCTTTGGATAGGGCTTTGTGAAGGCGCACGGCTTCCGGTAGCGACTGAATGCTCTCACAATGTCTTTTCCAGCATTCTCGTTTGAAATGCCTAATGAGTTTGTTGTACTCGGTGAGAGCAGTTCTGTACTCATCCCATCTATTGAAGCGCTTGGCTTTGTTGAACATCGTCCTAACTTTAGCTCGCTTGCGGGTCAATTCCTCGTTGCACCAAGGTACTTTAGGCCCCGACTCCACCATACGTGAAACGGTACTATCTCTGTAGGAGGAAGCTAAAATTTCATTGAGCTCTTCAACTGCAAGCTCAATTTCCCCTGTAGTGCTGATGGGACTGACCAGTGGTTCCGCTTTGGAGCTGACTAGTTCACGGAATTTAATCCAGTTAGTTTTCCTTGGACAAAAACTATCCGAGCGAATATCAGATTGTCCTAGGATGTCAAATCTGATGTGTCTTTGATCTGAAAGAGACACCTCGTCCGACACGTACCAGTTCGCAATGAACCTGGAGAAGAAATCGCTAGCAAGGATAATGTCGAGTACCTCTGCCATCAAGAGGGTTGAGAAAGCTTTAAAGGATTATCTTTCCATTCTGCACACCTATGAAGCATCATAGCGTGCTCCCCAACTTTGGACCAGTGCAGCAGTTCTGATCTGTTGCCTTTACAATGACAACAGCGGTGCAAATAGAATACAATCTGAACCGCAACGGCTTTGTTCAAAGGCTTGTTTTACCATTTATCCACTCAAAGTTGGTCATGCTAATCGTTAGTTTGGAAGTAGAAATAAGTGTATAGGTGTTTCGCCTGTGGATCTGGCCTGGAATTGATGTTTTTTCATTCCGTGCGGTCTGCATGATTATTTCAACTGAGTTCAACGTAGCAAACAAATTGATTTCATTCAACAAACTACGTTGCAATACAAAAATTATTTTTAAAGTATTTGCATAAAATTTGATTTTTTTTATGTCAAGAACAGTACCAAGTAGTACAGGGGCGGGGCGGATATGGCCCGCGGGCCGGAGTTTGCCGGCCCCTCATAAAAAAAAGTCATAAATTTTATTTTGTTACCTGGATTAACCAGATTCGCAACAAAAATATCTCTGCAGCATGTTGCTTCAACTTCAGCTTCATCCATTAAAAAACATCGCATGTGTCCAGCCAACTGTCAAATTTATGAGGCAATTGGTCTGCCACTGGTTCTTACGTTGTCGAGAGAGTTTCTGTCTAGCCCAGCAATGGCAAAAAACAAGGGCACCGTCTATTTGGGGTTCGAGGACGAGCCCGTGACCGAAAAGTACAAGTGCTCGATAAACTATACAACGAATAAAATTGGTGGCACGCCGGTGAGTGTTCTTTTTGGTTGTCGTAAATTGAGCATTGCATAAGTACAGGCGCATGTGAGACAAACACTTTCACTTTCCACCTTTGTCTTTTTCGCAGGATTGGCCCAGTTCAGAGATCGTGGTGCCCAGCTGCCCAATATGTAACCTGACTCGTCCACTGATCATGCAAATATACGCGCCACTCGATAACTCGCAATTCCATCGAACTCTGTACATTTTTGCCTGTCTGAGCCCCACGTGCTCCAATCTGTCCAAGAGCTGGCTGTGCATCAGGACTCAGATCCTGGACAAATCACCGTCCGAAGCAAGTGAGAGCATTAAAGCGCCGGCGGCGGCCGTGAAAATTAATTGGTGCAGCGGTGCGGATGATTGGGATGAGTTTGCGGATGATTTGAACAGGAACGAGGAAAATGGTAACGTGATTAAAAACGATAATCGAATATCGGACGACGATGACGAGAGTAACTCGATGGAGAACGACATCATCTGTGGGCTGGGGAACGTGAACATTGACGACAAGAATGCAAACTGTGGGGCTCAGGGTGAGTAGTGGGAAGAGTGAAGACGAACCCATCCCCAAATGCTGAGGCAATTTAACCTTTTCCCCCATGTCCTTTTCAGGTGGTGCAATTGGAGCGATGAACTCCACTTCCATTTATGCAGAGATTGAGGGTGAGGAATTCGAAAATGTTACTATCGAAACACCCACGTATCCGGAACGTGATTTGGTGGCGATGTTGAAACAAACCTCCGGTCTCCCGTCGAATTTGAACAAACTGACTCTGAAGAGTTTCTTCATGTCCGTGTGCGAAGAAAAGCAGGCGGCCACTACCAACTATTTGGGACTAGCGGATCATGTGCGGGAATTGATCCAGGAATATCAATTTCACGACGAGAATTGTCGATCGAGTCCGGATAGTCCTGTGGCCGCTGCTGTTGGCGGAATTGGCGGCGGCGAAAGCGAACATGAAGCATACGAGCATGCTGTGCCTGCACACGGTGACATTGCCTTCCACAACTTCATGTCGACTATACAAGAAAATCCGGGACAGATTGTTCGGTGAGTAGAATATTGTTTCATTTGCAGATTGTTAGATGCGAGATTAGAAAGAAGGCAGTCCTATTGTTATAGGGCCAGGATAATCATCGATAATTAGAAGTTTTAACTTCTCCTTAGTGAATTTCCGTTGAAAGACTAAGTTTTTTCTGGAACGCAGGAACTCGACTGAATGGGTGAATCTGAAGTACCCCAAAAATAAAATTTTCTGCACAGACCGACAATTTCAGTTATGGAGAAACCGGCAACAAGCATGTTGCCTAAGACCAAATGGTTTGCTTCGATGACCGAGTTTAGTTTGTGGACATAGAAAATCGTTCAATTTCTTTCTACCGATTGAGTAGCACGAATAACTTTTATGTTGTCCTACACTTAATTAGAACCATTCGGAATTTTATTGATTGCTGATAATACCGGTACCGATCAATGCAGAGTCAAGAGTTGACCCAATTCCCTCACTCGATGGAAAATGAACACTTGCTAAAGTTCAATAGATGAAAAATTCTGGATTTTAGCAAAATTTGCGAATAAATTTGAACTACAGAAATCAATAATAGCTCTGGTCGAAGATACCGTACATTTCATTATAACTTTAATGAAGTGTAGTCAAGAACACAATTCTTATTATTCACAAGAGCGTTTCGTTCATTTTGAACGGCTCAACAAAAAGTGAGCAGTGTTATAAACGAATCCGAAGAAAAATGTACAATAGTTCACTTCCCCGATTCATAGGTTAGGTATGGTAGGGTGGCAGCCTAGACGACTCCGCATAGACCGCTGAGGTCCATAGCGATACCACATATAACAGGTACTCATCCCGTGTCGTTGCTGGCCCCTACCAGAAGATTGTCGTTGAGCTTGAAGGAACTTGACTCGCTGGCGAAGCTCAAGAGACTTCTCCAGCTGAGTCCTGCGACTCCTTCAAGATCGTTGAAGAAGTGAGCTCCTAGGCACTTTAATCTCCTTCTAGCGAGTGCAAGACAATCGCATAGGAGGTGCTTTAGAGTTTCTTTCGTGTTTGGTAATTGGCAGTTCCTGCAGCCATCGCTAGTTATTAGCTTTAGTCTGTGGGCATGTTCCCCTATCAGGCAGTGGCCCGGTAGTATGCCCACTAATAGTGAACACTGACTTCTGGGCAGTCCCAAGAGGCTTTCAGTTTTCTTTTTGTCGTAAGAATTCCAGAATATTTTCGTTACTCTGGAGTTGTTTGTGTTGAGCCAATTAGATGTGGCCTTTTGACGCATACTGTCGTCCATTATTTTCTTGCATGTTTGTATTGGCGTCGGCAGCTCTAGAGCTGCCTCTCGTTCGAGGATAGCTCCCTGTTTGGCTAGTCCATCCGCTATTTCGTTTCCTAGAACTCCGCTATGGCCCGGAACCCACCAGAGTTCCAGGGTCCTAGCCGATCCCAGAGCTTGTAAAGCTGTTAGGCAGTTATGCACTGTCTTCGACTTGATTGTGGCGGACTGTAGCGCCTTGGGGCGACCGGTAGCGCAGTGTGTTGAGGCATCAGTCTCATGTTTGACTACCGGCGTTTCGGGTTCGAATCGCGTCCACGACGACGTTCGTGGCCATGGATGTGCAGGAGGTGCAAGCTGGCAACTGCATTCTCCGATACCAGTTTATGCCGAGAATCGTCAACTGGGCCACATGAAACAGTTGACGCGCTATGCCTCACAAGGGGTTACAGCAATTGAGAGAGAGAGAGAGTAGCGCCTTTAGTGCTGCTTGACTGTCCGAGTGTATGACGATTCCTCCCTTTTTCCGGGATGAAATCATCACCTCAGCTGCCTTTTGGATCGCAAGCACCTCCGCCTGGAAAATGCTGCACTCATTCGGCAGTCTGTAGGAAAGGTTGCATGGAATTTCCGACGAGTAGACTGCTGCTCCGACTCCGGCTTCCATCTTGGAGCCATCCGTGTAGAAGTTCAGCGCCTTCCTGCGTCCATGATCAACTACCGGGATCTGTTCCCTATCGGGTATATTGACCACGAAGTTTGTGTTGAAACCTACTTGTGGTTTCATATCATCATCATCGTGGCGCGACAGCCCGACGTCGGGCCTTGGCCGCCTGGATCATTGTCCTCCAATTATCTCGGTCACGTGACCGCGTCCTCCAATTTTGGGAGCCCAGCAGCTGCGCGGCGTCCACACCTACTGAGCTCTCCCAACGAGAACTCGGTCGTCCTCGCAGTCTCGCTCCGTCGACTCGTTCTGCATTCATTACTCTCTTAGGCATGCGATCATCGTCCATTCTTTGTACATGCCCTGCCCATTGAAGTCGTTGTAGTTTGACGATTTTCGAGACTTGCAGCTCATCGTACATTTCATACAACTCATGGTTGTACCGGATGCGCCATCCATCTCGATCGCAAACAGCCCCGAAAATTCGCCGTAGAACCTTACGTTCGAAAGTGTCTAGCATGTTTTCGGAGGCTTGAGTTAGGGTCCATGCTTCGCAGCCATAGCATAGCACTGGTCGTATAATGGTTTTGTACACGCGGAGCTTCGTGTTTCTGTGAACATGTTTCGATTTCATTATGGGGAGAACCGAGAAAAAAGTCTTATTAGCTAACTGTATCCGTCGCTTGATTTCGTCAGTTTCGTTGGCGTCCCTTGACAGGTTGCAACCCAGGTAGATGAAGTTGTTCACGAACTCGATGTTGAGGTCCCCCACGTTGATGCTCGGTTGTGCAGGTGTCCTTGTCACCGATTGCATCATTATTTTAGTTTTACCCTCGTTAATACGTAATCCAACTTCCTTTGCAGCGGTATCGAGCGTATGCAGAAGTTCTTCTGCGTCAGCCAATCTTCGGGACATGATGTTGATGTCGTCGGCGTACGCTGCTAATTGTGTCGACTTGATGAGTAGCGTCTTGCTGTTGTCCATATTCATGGCCCGAATAACGTATTCCAGTGCTAGGTTGAAGAGCGTCGGTGCCAGTCCATCGCCCTGTTTCAAACCAGTGCGTGTTTCAAATAGATCAGTAAGTCTATTCTGGATCCTGACTTGTGAGACGGAGTTGGTCATCGTCATCTTTGTCAGTCGCACTAATTTTGCTGGTATACCAAATTGCAGCATGATGTTGTACAGTACTCCACGATCGATACTGTCGTATGCCTGCTTGAAGTCGACAAAGATTTGGTATACGTTTACGTTGTATTCCCAGCACCTCTGGAGTATCAGTTTGACTGAGAAGAGCTGATCGGTTGTGGAGCGACCAGGTCTGAAACCGCTTTGATATTCGCCAATGACTCGTTCTGCGTACGGTTTTATTCTATTTTCCAGAATTTTCGTCAAGATTTTATAGGACGTACAAACTAGTGAGATGCCCCTGTAATTCTCACACCGCAGTTTATCTCCCTTTTTATGAATTGGACAGATGATGCTTCTGCGCCAATCGTCTGGGATCTCCTCGTTCTCCCATACTCGCAGGAGTAATTGATGTATGGCATCAACTAGACTCGTTCCACCGAATCTTAGCAGTTCAGCTGGAATCTCGTCAGCGCCCGGCGCTTTATTTCGTTTTAGTGACCGCAACGCGAGATCAACTTCCTCTACTGTCGGGGGTTGAATGGGTGGGCCTAGATCAACAATATCGTCGAGAGCTTCCTGTGTGGGGATGTTAGATGGTCGGTTTAGAAGTTCTTCAAAATAAGAGGCCCATCGTTTGTTAATGCCATCGGTGTCGCTGATGATGTTTCCATCCTTGTCCTTACAAAGGCTAATCCTGGGTTGGTAGCCGTTCTTAATTGTATTTACTAGTTTGTACGCTTGTCTGGTGTTCCTATTAGCTAAGTTTTCGTTTATGTTCAGCAACTGCTCGTCAAAGTATTTACGTTTCTTACGTCTAATTATTCTATTCGATATTCGCCGTAGCTCGTCATATTTTTCTCTTCTGGCTCTGGTTCCTCGTTGAATCCATTGTCTGTAGGCCTCGTTTTTCGCGTCAAGTGAATTTTTGCATTCTTCGTCGAACCAGTGATTTCGCGCTCGCCGGGCTTTATATCCCACGACCTTCTCTGCGACATCCTTGATGGTACCCTTGAGTTCTTCCCAGAACCCATGGACGCCTGTGTTGCTGATGTTGTGTAGCATAGGTGATAGTTCTTCCTCAAGGGCGGTAGTATACGCCACCGCTGTAGCATCACTCAAGAGCTTATCAACCGCAAAGATTTTGGGAGGGCTGATTCTTGACTGGTGCACTGAGGAAATTCTACATCTGTAGGTCGTCTTCACCAAGTGATGATCTGAGTCGCAGTTTGCTCCTCGATAGGAGCGGACATCCATGACACTAGACGCCCATCTCCTGCAAATGAGGACGTGGTCAATTTGGTTGACGGTATGTGCGTCTGGAGACTTCCAGGTCTGCTTGTGAATGCGTCGATGCGGGAAACACGTAGAGCTTACGACTAGATTCCTGCTGCAGGCGAAGTCGATAAGTCGCTGGCCGTTATCGTTACATTCTTCATGGAGGCTGTGGCCTCCAGAGGTCCCCCGATGCCAACTTTCATTCCCGACTTTCGCGTTAAAGTCTCCCAGCAGCAATTTGACGTCGTTTGTTGGAAGTGAGTCGAAGAGAGTAGAACTCGTCTTTTACTGCGTCTTCTTTAACTTCAGTGGGGGCATGCACATTGATGAGCCAGAGATTGAAGAATCGAGTTTTGATGCGAATCGCACACAGCCGTTCATTTATGGGTTTGAAGTCAGTAATCTGCGGTTTGAGGTGATTGTCCACTATAAATGCTACTCCAAACTCCTTGCGGCCCGATGGTTTGCCACTTGTAAAAATTGTGTGCGATTTCTTGTCATTAATCTCGCTGCCAAGCCAATTTGTTTCCTGGACTGCAGTAATGCTCAGTTTGTACTTTTCGACCTGTTGAAGGAGGGCCTTCTCGGCCCCCGGTTTGTTCAGGGAGCGTACATTCCAGGATCCGAAAGAATAATCCTTTATTCGTTTGCGTGGTCGTCGTTGTTGATCCGTCCAATCCGAGGCTTTTGTTCCAGGTTTCTTGACATGGAGTGGTTTTTACAAGGACGAGTTGTCAGCACGTCGCTTAACCCCACTCAGGGGATGGCCTCGGAGATAGCTGCTTCAGATGGTTTAATAAACGTGCTGGAGCCCACACAACTATGTAGCAGGTCCAACTACGCAAGTCATTCCATCCTACTAGACCTGAGACGCTTAGGTGTTTGTCAGCCATTCAGGCTACAGCTATCTGCCTTTTCCAAACTGTCTTATCGCTAAGACATTGGCCGTCAGCGAATTGATACACTGCCGTTACCAGGGGGCGCCCACGCGGAGGACTATGGAAAAGGTCTTTGCCCCCCTGTGGTTTCATATAGTCAGTATTAATAGATGGCAGCCTAATGCTGCGGTGGCCATATGGCCTCTCTTTGAAGTGCCCTGCCTCCCTAAGCCTTAGGGCATATTTAGCTGCCTCATTCTTCAGATATAGGCCGTTCGGAGGCAGGTTTAGAAGGGTGTTAAGAGAGAGGGAAGATACTGTTCTTAAGGCACCAGTGATCCCTAAGCAACATAGTCTCTGTACCCTCTCCATTTTCTGTAGGATTCTTTTCGTGTTGAGTGCTGTCCACCAGACCACAGCTCCGTACGTTAGTATCGGTCTTACGACAGCCGTGTATATCCAGTGAGTTATTCTTGGTTTGAGACCCAACTTTTTACCAAGCATGCTTTTGCAGGTGTAAAAGGCGATGCTGGCTTTCCTGTTTCGTTCCTCGACATTATGACCCCAGTTAAGTCTACTATCCAGGATCATCCCTAAGTACTTTGCATGGGTTGACAAAGTTAACTCGGTGTCACCCATCTTTGGCAGGATAAATTCCTGAATTCTGGTTCTCCTTGTGAAGAGGACTAGTTCATGGTTCATATGAATCTGTATTGCTAATTTAATTTTTTTTTTGTTTATTTTTGTGAACGGACGGATTACAGGGCTCGTACTCCTCCTATTGTATTTTCCCTTCTGCTTCCTTGCGCTTTCATACCACTCTGCGGCTTCGCGCTGCTCTGCCTGTGGTGTTGGCACTTCGCTCATTCTGGCGGTATAATTTCAGCTTCCTTCTGCAGGCAGCTCGGTCTTGGATCGTATATATTTTTTTATATTGGCATTTTTTATCAACATTTTTTAAAAATAATAAAACAAAATAATTCACAATTCAGTAATAGAAGGTTAGGTTAGGTTAAAGGGTTGCTATGATTGTCCACAGCACACATAGACCGCATCAGGGTCCGTTGTGATGCCCAACGGGATAAGTAGCCCCGACCCATTCTAAACTTCGAACCAGCCCGAGCCCACAACAAAACGTTGGAGCTGGCCAACATCGACGTCCTGCAAGTCACCCAGGTCGGCAAAGTAGTAGGCCCCAAGAGTAGCCCTCCTAATACTTTCCAGGCCCGGGCATTCACAGAGAAGATGGAAAGTACTCTCCTCTACCTCCTCATCCCCGCAGCTTCTACATAAGTCGTTATACGGAAGCCTAAGCCTCCTGGCGTGCTCTCCAATTGGACAGTGCCCAGTGATGATTCCCACGACCGTACCAATACCAGTAATAGAAATGATTCTTATATTTCAAAGTTTATATTAAAATGAAAACCTATATGCTTTGTGTGCAATATTCTACCTAATATGTTTTTTTAGTGCTAAAATGCAAATGGGGGGATGGGGGGGTAGTTGTGGTTCTTTTAGAAGACTTCATACCACTCGGTTGCTTTCCGCCGGCCCTGGTTGCTAGCGTTAAGATAAAACTTTTTAAATACCTACAATCATTTTTCCGTCTTTTATTTTCAGATATTCTCGCGATTCATGTCCACTTCTTCCGGCTCCACTGAACGAAACAATTCCAAAATGCCCCAATTGTGGCAGTGACACGATTTCTGAAGTTCAAATTTTGTCAACATTAATTCCTAAATTGCATTTGGAAAATGGCGATCCATCACCTATGGAATTTGGCAATGTCCTAGTGTTTACATGTTTGAAAAGTTGTTGGGATACACCCGATAAAATGCGCACCGAATGCGTTCTCGTACAACCTGAATTGTAAGTTCAAAGACGAGAGGTGATTGCGTAAGAATGGCAAGATACATATGTGTATTTAAGTTGGAAATGTTTTTGGAATATATAGTAGAATTTCATAATATGGGATTTTTTATATTTTTTTTTAAAATAGCCTTTTTTTGTTTAAGATAGTAAGTTTGCAGAGTAACTTATTTTTGATACATTTATTATTTAAGTCTGTTGATATAATACATTTGTTGATTTTTATTGAATTTTTAGCTTTAATATAAATATATTTTTTTAATATATATATATTTTGTTCTTTATAAATATACGATAGTTTTAATTTCAAATTTACTAAATTTGCGAATGTTTACTGAAAACTACAGCATTGTAATTCGAAAAAAATATGTACACGATTATGCATACAACTAAAACCTGTTTTGCTTTGATTGTGAGGTTCTTAGTACACCTATCCCCCGATTTACACGGAAGATAGGTTCCGCAGAAAATCGTGTAACTCAAAATCCTAAATCTTCATAGTAAAACTGTGTAAATCGAAAACAACCTAAAATGTGCGTAATTGCATCTTTTATTTTAATGTTAAAAGTATAACATGAAAGAACATACAAATAACGGTATATTCATAAAATAGTAAACACAAGGTATGGTCAGTAGGCACGTGTAGGGGTTGCACACATAAACCACTGCTACACCAAATGCGTTATACCTTACCCTACACCCGAAGTACCAAACCAGCCGCAACTGGCAACAAGGTAATTGATCTGAATCGCACAAACATACACAGTACACTCTAGGTCATGGAAGAAAGGCAGTCTTCGAAATTTCCTGCTCCTATAGTTTAAATTTAGCGAAACCACTCGCGAAACTGATGCGCGAGTCAAAATTGCACGTAGTGTGAACGTGTTCCTCACCCGAAACTGTCAGACTGGCCACGAGTGAATTTCCTAGTTTCGCGAGTGGTTTCGCTAAATCTAAACGCACCTTATTAGTCAAAACTGGACAGTTGCAGAGAAGGTGAAGAACATTCTCTTCCTCATCCACATCCTGCCAGCTTCGACAGTAGTCGTGATGAGTAAGACAAAGTCTCCTCGCGAGCTCGTCGATAGGACAATGCAGTGATAATATGCTTCCTATTCAATTAGGGTAGTGAGGCAAAACGATTAGGATCTAGTATGGGCCATATTATCCTAGTGCTACCGCTGCGCCATCTTGCATTGGCCCTGCTGACTTCAGCGAACTTGACGTCATTTTATAAAATGCCATAGGCGGTTTAATGTAGTTAAGATTCGTATCAGTGCCACCGATTACCCCTTGCCGAGCAATCTCATCAGCCATGCAGCATGCAGTTTCGCGAAGGCGAAGGGCCGTGTTCGCCAAAAATATCCAGCAGCAAGCAAGTTGAGCAGAACATCCAAGCCAGTCGACGGAGTACTTCTCAAAGCCCCTTAAGTCTTTGAACTTTCCCCAGCTGGTTGCAGTAGAACGCCACTCTGAGTGCCGTCCACCATACCCATATGCCATACAATGATATAAACGCACAACCTCTGTATATAAGCAGTACACCACCTTCGGCTGAAAGCCCCAGTTCTTACCGATGGCCCTACTAGTAGAGCGCAATAGTAGTCTTGTTTGCTCGTTCTTGAATATTAATGTTGGACGTCAGTTTCCTATCGAGGATAAGTCCGAGAAACTTAGCAGTCCCTTGCCATCCAGTAGGGGAGGTTCAACAGTGGGAATTTGGCGGTTTCTAGTGTAGAGCACAAGTTCCGTTCTGTCGGGGTTTACCTCAACGCTGCAATGTCTGTGGCCTGTATTCGGTTAGAATACATTAAACATTTGCAACATCTCACAAGAACTCCCGGAAACTTACCAGAACTAGCAATGGCAACATTGCAGTCACTTGGCACTCAATCTTTTCCAGTTTCAAAAGCAGCCGATTAACTGCCAAGTTCCAGAGAAGAGGAGACAGTATCCCGCCTTGGGGATACCTCCACTCACAGATGATATTCTGAAAGTGGTGCGTATACTCAATTGCCCTAACCCCTTGTGGGGCATAGCGCGTCAACTGTTCCATGTGGCCCAGTGGACGTTTCGTTGGCATACACTGGTTTCGGAGAATGCAGTTGACAGCATGCATCTCCTGCACATCCATGGCCACGAATGTCGACGTGGACGGGATTCGAACCCGAAACGCCTGTAGTCAAACATGAGACTGATGCCTCAACACACTGCGCTACCGGTCGCTCCAAATGAATGAATGAATGTTAGCAGCAAATCGATGAGTTTACAGAGGGCTTCGTCGACTTGCAGGTTCAGTAGAGCCTCAATTATCACATTATCTCTAGTAGTTTCAGCAAGGTTGATCGAGAGGCTGATCGGTTTGAGGTCATTAGGTCGGGTGTGCGAGCTTTTACCAATTGAGGGATAAAAACGACCACCATTTCCGTTTAGCTTTTAGCAACGTAGGCTAATTCAAGGCATGCAGTTAAGATAGCCTCTATCCTCAGATATACAATATCCAACAAATTCTGAAGGTCCGCAGGTATAATTCCAACGGATCCAGCAGATTACCCACAAAAAATTGCAAGGTACTGTACGGAAGCTGGACGAGTCCCTCAAAGATGTAGTCGCCTCGGTGCCAGGAAAATGTGTATCCTTCAAAAGGTTAATAATTTCCTTGCTGGAAACCATCTTGTCTTTGCTGAAAGTTATGCATATATGAGTTCGATAACAAAACTTTACGAAGCCTGGAGACTATGTGTTCCTTGAAACGCGTTGTGACCAATCTCTTCGTTTGCCCAATGTAGCTCTGGTAATCGTTTGTATTGTATATGCCGCCCTTCTCCTCCAATTTGAGCAGGTCCTTCGCACTTGCCAGTATGTTCCTCAAAGTCGTATTCCTACTCGAGCCGACCACCTGTAAATGAAAAGAATGTAAGCAATTTTTAATTTTCTGGAACATGTGGTACTTCGATGCTTTGCTCAAACAACGTTGTGTGCTTTCGCCTCTCCTCCGTCTGGATCTTTTTATTGATCATCTTATCGATAATCGATTGTTTATACCCATTTTTCTCAGCGGTATCGAAAATGAACTTCCGTTCATTGTTGTATCCCGCGTCGGTCAACGGATACGTTACCAGAATGTGTATCATGCTGTTGTACGCAGCCATTTCTTGTGGGTAAGTGTGGTATGATGATGCAGGGATCGTGCTCTGTGAAGTTGTTGGCTTCCTATAGACCTCGCAACTCCAGATTTCCGTTGTTGTTCGAGATGTTCAAGTCCAGGAATGGTATTGTCCCATTCTTTTCAATTTCGCTAGTAAATGTGATCTTGGGGTGAATCTCATTTATTACCGAAAGGACCTGGTCTATTTCGTCCTATTTACAACGGCAAACACGTCTATGTATCTATACCAAACTCTCGGCATTATCCCTTTAGACTCGATTCCGTCTTCTATTGATGAAATGAACATTTCCGTCTGAAGTGGTGAGAGCGGATTACCCATTGCCACTCCGGCGGTAGTTTTGTAATACTCATCACGGAATGTGAAGTAGTTTTCATTCATACAAAGCCAAGCGAGCTTTGTATAAACTTTAACTTTCCTCTTCCATTCCGGGATGGTTCCAAATTTGTTCAGCCAACATTCGAATTCGAGGATCTGTAACAGACGGTTTAGTGGGCATCCGAAAATGCCTGTGGGGACGGAGCCCTAGGTAGCATAATGACCGTGCCATCTGGCGAAGAAAAAGGCCCCTCAATGAGCTAAGCAGCGGCCTGTAGCTGTAGCTCAGTTCGGGAGATGTATGCGGGGTTTTCGCCGCTCGTTGCCCCTGTCCATTACGTATTAACAAAAATTCATATTCCTGGGGAAGACAACACAAACAAGGGAGGTAAAAATGGCGAATAAAAAAATGAAGCGATAAGGATGGAATGGTTGGCGGATGGCTCGATTGCCTTCGCGCTCGCATTGGGGTCCAGGTGTAATGGGACCCTCGGCCTCTGGTTTCGTACCACCAACAGATCCTTACTCATCAGGTGCTACCATAGATCTGCCGGTGGAAGCAGCACCCCAGGCAAGAATATGGTTCATTACAGATCGCTTGTCTCACCAGTGTGTTGGGGAATAGTGCTTTCACATCGAACGATACTATGACCTCACTCTCCTCGATGTCACGTATGTCTTGGAGTTTCCCGATCAGGTCGAGCGAGTTTTTCACGTCATACTTGCTGCTCGGGTTCCCCAGGGTTTGACATTCGGCAATAATCCACTTCGCGATGTTGTATGTAGTCGAATTTGAGTCGGCGATTATTTCACGCATCTCATCACCTTCCTTATGGATTTTGGGCTGGCACCTGATACACGGCAACGACGGGTTCGGCATTCGAATTCGAGTGATATTGTCGAACACAACGCTGGCTTCCTTCAAGGCTTGATCCACTCTCCTGACTGACTCAGGTAGTGGATCCTTCCTTAATTTGTTCGCAAGTTTTTTGGCCATAGCATCGTCGTACACTTCTTTGTCCAGGATAACTATATTGTTCCCCTTATCTGCCTTTTGAAAGTACACTGGTTTCGCTTTTAACTCTCGGATAAGGTCTGTGTCGCAGCGGTTCACTATCGGCGGCTTATTTTTCACGGTTATTTTCTCTATTCCCGATCTAATTTCATCTTTCATATCGCTATTTAAATACATGTATTTACATACAAAATAAAAGTTGTAGTTTTGGACAGATTACGCCGTCTATTAAAGTACAATAGTATCGTTTAAATCGAGGGGATAGGGTCATTGCCAAGACGGTGTAAAAATCGTGTAAAGAAAGAACCGTGTAAATCGGGGGACAGGTGTATTCGTCCAATTGTACAAAGTAAACCAACAATGACGTTAAAACGCCAACTATGCAAGGTTCAGTATCTGTTGAGTGTCAATTTGATCCATTTTATTCATAATAGTCTAGGCAGTGTTATTCGGTTTTTTTTTTGTGTGGGTCCCACAAATTTTAACAAAGGTTGTAAGGATTGTCCTGGCAGATAATTTTTTTCCTACATATTTTTTTTTCAATCAACAAGCCAGTTTTGTTTAGTTCGTGTTTTTTTATTGTTATTTTTTTATCAGCATCAAGTTCTTTTTTAGGAATTTTTCCAAATGTTTAGAGAAGTCCTTTGACATAATTTTTTTCATCTAAATAAGCTATGAAAAACTCTGATTTTATTTTTCGAATAATATAAAAACCTATTACCAAATAGCTGTTACAGCTAAAAACGAATTACGGTCAATTATTATAAAGACGTTGCCACGTAGCCCAAATTAGCCACAAACATTTTAACGTATGCATTAAAATATGATATTTGAATCAGACGAAGACGTTATTCGTTTTAATACAAAGAAAAAGTTGTGTTGGATTGTTAATATATTTTTTCTCAATTTTTTTTATTGTAATAGTGGATGCATTTAGGTGTCAACAAAAGAAGAGTTACTGAAAGCAACCCTTTAAGCAAGGTCTATGAAAAATGGCCTCAATGTGTTGGGTTTCTAATGGTACGAGTATGTGGCGGTGTTTTCCCATAAACTAGTTTTGGATCCTGTTGGTATTATTCTGTTAAGGAGAAAGCTTATTCACATTCTAAGGCTGCGCGCAAGTTGGCACACGTTCGTGTGTCGCGTTCACGTGTTTTATGTCAAACGGTGTGAGTCTATGGTTTTCAACCAAAGACACGAATCTGTCAATTTGGCAAATGCTCGGCTGTTGTCGTATCACCAAATTGGATTCATTATTGTGCGTTAACGCCAATAATTTAGTATGAAATATGCGCTTATGCACATCCTACTACTCTCCAGTCGTTTGTTTCGCCACTCAATTCTTGCCTAATTATCCGTTTTAAAGCACAATAATGAACTCAGTTTGGTGATACGGCAACAGCCGAGCATTTGTCAATTTGACAAATTCGCATCTTTGGTTGCAAACCATAGACCCAAACCGTTTGACAGCAAACACGTGAACGCGACACGCGAACGTGAGCCAACATGCGCGCAGCCTTAGTCAAGTTGACAATGCTATGTCATTCCACATATTCGACCAAGTTCGTCGAATGGCGTAGCTTGTATAGCCATGAATACTCACCGGTCAAAACGAACAGGCCTATTATCATTCTCACGTCGAGTGAGTGACCGAACTCATATCTCAGTCGAGCCGGTCGCAACTGCACACCATTGTGACTCGATCTACTTGCCACTTGCTGTCAAGAAAGCTAAAGGTTCCAAAGCTTTAGGACCAGATAGCATCTGCATGCTAAATAATCTTGACGCTCTGAGCATTGAGTACCTAACAGCTACTCTCAACCTATCACTCTCGTCGTTAGTTGTTTCCGAAATATGGAAGGCAGGAAGGGTAAGCTTCATATTGAAACCAGGGATAAAGGCAAACCCTTGGTGATTAGTATCGCCCAATTTTACTGCTCTCACCTGTTGCCAAAACACTCAAAGCGCTACGCCTGCCAATGCTGACGTCATGTGCTCAACTTGCCAACCTTCAACATGGATTTAGAAGCATGCACAGCAATACGAAAGCCTTGGATGCATTCACATCCGAAATCCACATAGGTCTGAATCAGGCTCGTCCATGATACAGGACGATTTTGGTGGCTCTTAGCTTGTCAAAGGTCCAGAGTTTGTCACTTAGCCCTTCTGGCAGATATCTGTTGTACGTCACTTCCTAGGCATGTAAAAAAATAGAGAGCAAACTATTTGGCTGATCGACAATCTTTCACGGAGTTCCGGGGAAAGAATCCGAACCCAGGAGAGTTAAGCAGGGTGTCCCACAAGGAGGGTCCTATCACCTACCCTCTTTAATATCTATCTTTAAGGAATTCCAACACTGCCAGAAGGACTCCAACTCATCACCTACGCGTGTGATTGTCAAATTCTACCTTCCGGCAATGACATTCCGTATGTCACTCTAGAGAGCATGGCAACTTCACTGGGTCATGCCTTCACGATTTCCAATAAATTGAGAGCTCATAATAATATTCACAAAGCTGATTGCTCGTGGGGAATGGATAAGGAGACCCTATGTTGGTTACATATAAAGCCATCAGAAGATCGGTGGCCAACGCAGTACCCGCAAGTTTGCAAGTTTGACTTAGACTCGCAGTGACCCACTCCACTTTTATTCTTAACAACTATGATATGTGCTTATGCGTAAATAAACACCGTGACATTTCATTGGATGAAAGTTTAGGTTGTTTTGATTAATAACAACGACTAAGTTTTTTGGAATTCAGGTTTGCGTTTCCAGTTCTCGGACCATAGCCGAGGCAATTGCCAGCGTTTCGCCTCTCGCTACTCCCCGCCAACGAACGGAACAACGAACGCTCCGGCCTTCCTTTCCCCTCTTAGGGCAGCGAAGCAGACTCCCTCGCGACCTTTCACAAGTTCCGTAGACTTTCACGCTACGCTGCACCTGCTACCCTTGATGCGGAGCAATCAAGGTTTCTCACCTAGTCTAACAGGACGCTACCCTGTAGACCGCGGTTCACTATATTCAAGGAGCAAAGTGAATTGTTGGATCCGGAACCCTGCAGCTGGACTCTCACCTCAGTCACCAGCTCCAGCCTTGCACCTAATCTCCGTGTCACCTATGTGGAGAGTTTCATAGCAGCCCTTTTGCCAGATACGGCCGAGGAAACCGCTTACACGACCCATATGACTGGTGATTGTATAGGCATGCGGCAGTAAACCTGAGCCGCTCCGTTAGTGATGACCATTTGTGTCCCTGATCACGTTCCCCCGACGGGCAAGGGTCGCCTAACACCCCGGGGATTTAGGACGCATCTGACACTACGTGCAACCCATTTTGCCAAACCTATAGAAGACAGGAGTTGGCTTGGCAGAGAGTTTGGGAAGGCAGCTGCTTTTGTACTACAGAACGCCGGTATTCCCATAATGTGATAGTACACACGGCCCCATAGCTCGGTGTTCGCAATATGCAATATTTCCAACGGCCATCTCGTGGAGGTGCTATGTAGAGTTGTCTTCGAGCTTGGCAGTTAATTTGCATCCTCCATAGAGCAGACCAGCATCTTATAGGATATACTATCAGTTTAACGAACGATATTCCTACAGGATAAAATTTACGTAAATCTTGTAAAATAAACTGACGATAATCTGTCAATTATTCCGAATAATTGACGATAATCTGAAGCGCTATTCCGAATAATTGGCGATAATCCGAAGCGCTGACGATTATCGTCAATTTATATTACAAGATTCACGTAAATTTTATCCTGTATCGATAAAAGGATATTACTGTAAATTTAATGACACCTCGTTATCAAAAGAATAATTTTATTTTCTTTTTTGTGTTTGTATTAAAATAATTTTTAATTTATAAATGATAATGTGATATTTCCAAAAAGAAGAAAAATCTCAGAAACGACTTTATAACAACTGTGTATTTGTATTTATAATGTGTAAACGTGTTTGTGAAAAAGAGAAAAGTTTGTGTGTATTTCTAAAAAAAAAACAAAACAAGAACAACAATAACAAACAACACTATAAGTAAAGTTTAAAGTCATTGAAATAATTCCTAGTCCTTATTGAAAATTCAGTAATGAAGAAAATACAATACAACAAGTAACTATAGCAATTACTCGTAATTAAACTATTAGGTTATTCAGTAGACAGTAAGAATACTGAAAAGCTACAGTAACGATGGGAATACAGATTTTACGAACGGTTTTGAGACATTGTTCAATCTCAAGTTATTTTAATAGCAGAACAGCTCTTAATATATGAATGTTGACACAAGTATATAAACAGCATGTCAAATTCAAATTTTAGATTACTAAATTCGGATTAATGTAAGTAGGTGTTTAAACAAATCTAACGGATTTATTTTTAGCATTCAATAAATGATTAAAAAATAATATAAAGTTTGTATTTTATAATTTTCAAATTTTTCGAGTCAGTTGGACAAAAGCGTTGTTGTTGTTGTAGTAGCAATGGTCGGGAGTTCGGTGTGTGAGTGTGTTATATGCTATAGGTCGTCGTCTTTTAAGGGATAGGAAAATTGTTGCTTCTACGGGGTTCTCCCACAACGACCTGGGAATCAGGTGTGTGGGTGCAGCTGGGCAATGTGTTTGTGACATCCCGGTCAATGCGAGATAAATAGGGCTTAAGACGCGAACACCAGCCTGATCGAAGTTGGGCCAGAGTCGTTCTGGCTGCTCTCGGAAGTAATATCTTTTCAGGAGTTATTGCTGGTGATTGTGCCGTGAGAACTACATTTAGACCTATTCCTGCAATTGATAATTGAACCTGCTCATGATGTATTGCTGCGATGGCTGACCTATATGCGTCGTTGTCAAAGGGAACCCTTGACCATATGCGTGCGACGTAGGTTATCAATCAATTATCCGGATTTTCGATTATCCGAATGGGAATAACGACAACAGTTAGTCCGGTTATTCGAGGTTCCAGTGTATTCTAAACTTTAACACCTAATGCAAATCAAGGGCCCTTTGTTCACATTTGCTATGGGCCCCGCGCTGGCTTTATCCGCCACTGTCAGCCATTCAGCACTTCTGTCTGACATCAACTGTTCATCGCTTTCGACGCAAGTAGTGAAAGCTTGGAATCTCGATTGAGAATTATCGAATTCCTTCTATAAACCATCCTAAAATCGTAGGAGTCACGCTGGACAGCAAGGCTACATCAGCACCCCATGCCTCAACCGTGTGCGACAGGATGCGAAACTCTACTGGCCCCGTATAAAATAGTCAGAAGATCAGTGACCTACTATGCCGCTCCTGTGTGGTCACAGAATCTATGTGACACAATGCGGAAAAACATTCAAGCGTGCCAAAATGCCGCTCTCCGTACTGTCACTGACTACCTGCTGATGTCAACCTAGGACCACCTACATCAGGAAACCAGGATGATGCCTTTAAGGGACCACAACTTCTTGCTTCTTGCCAAGCAATACCTGGTGGGTTGCTACCGAAGTGATCACCCAAACTCCAACCTCTAAGACAAGACGCCGCCATCCAGACATGTCAGGCGCGACTTGAGGGACGTAGAAAGGGATGTCCAGAGGTACAAAAGGGTACCCTTTGATAGCCGCGCAAACAGGTCAGGCATCGCAGCGATACATCAGGAGGAGGTTCTTCAATCAATTGCGGGTTTAGGTCCAAATCCAGTTCTCTCGTCCATACCACCAACGATATCTCCGGAAGAGAAAAGACTTCCGAGAGCAACGAGATCGAGACTTTCCCAACTTCAGGCTGGTGTTCACGATTGAACTCCTACCTATCCCGCATTGACCAGGACGTCCCAAACATCTGTCCTGCTAGTAATGGAGCTCCTCATGACGTGGACCACATCTTTCACTGCCCAGCTGCACCCATGCACCTGACTCCTAGATTGCCGTGGGAGAACCCAATAGAGGAAGCTAATTTTCTATCCGTCAACACCGGGGATGACGACGAACCATAGGCATGTAACTTACCAACACACCGAATTCCGACCATAGCTATAACAACAACAACGGTTGAATTTTCAAGGACTTTTGTAGCGAGCCACTCAATGCCGCCTTTCTTTAACTCTCTTAAGCCAACCATACACCATCCCCATACACCATCCGGAATTCCTGCCAGAAAAACTGATCAGGCCCGGCCTTGAGGGGTTCCGGATCGTGTATGGCCGCTTCAGGTGGCCTCGAGGCGGCCGGACAGGCCTTTCAGGCGGCCGGATGCGCAATTGAAAATCGATCTTATCGCCACAGATTCATAGTATCTTTCTATTTACTGAATTGAATTGTACGGCATTTTACTTTCCATGGCCAAGTATCAAATACATTGGTACATACATATATTCAAATAAGCTCCTGCAAAAATTCATTCTGGTCACGCGGCCGGACAGGTGTATCTGCACAGTTCAGTTCAATAGATAGAAAGATACTCGTACTTTGAATCTTTGGCAATAAGATCGATTTTCAACTGTGCATCCGGCCACCTGAACCGGCCATTCACGATCCGGAATTCTTCAAGGCCGGGCCTGATCAGCTCCGTACCACCATTTTCGGCAACAATGCTACCCAGGTAGACGAAGTTGTCCACCTTCTCCACAGGCTGCCCATTAATATTGATGGCAATAGGTGTCGGATTTATTTTTCGCAATGGCGGGCTAAGAACCTTGCACTTGTTGGTATTAATCTTTAGCCCAAACTTGCTTGCCTCCCTCCCGAGATCTAACGCCATTGCGGACAGATTCATGATTTTGTGAAGTAGGCATATATCGTCATCGTAGTCAAGATGTTGTAGATAAGATGTCAAAGTCCATTGAATTCCTCTATCGAGTCCGGATAGGGCTGCATGCAACACATCGCCGATCACAATGAGGAATAGGATCGGTGAGAGGATGCAACCCTGCCGAACTCCACTGCGAATTTCAAAGTCCCCCGACACCTTACCTTTATGCAGAACGCGACATTTCGCGTGGTCATAGATTGCCTTAATAATAGCCACAAGCTTCTCAGGGATGCCTCTCCTGCGCAAGGCCGCCCATATAGAATCTCGGTTCACACTATCGAAAGCCTTTTCGAAATCAATGAAAAGCAAGTGAAGCTAAGAATCGTATTCAGCGCATTGCTCGATGATGATTCGCAAGGTGTTAATGTGATCGACACAGGAGAATCCGGATCGAAAACCAGTCTGCTCTTCATCAATTGTGCTTTCTAAGTGGGCCTTTAGTCTTTCCAGGACTATTTTAGCTATTATCTTGGCAACGGCAGGAAGCACACAAATGCCTCTCCAATTATTACAGTCTGTGAGGTTACCCTTCTTTGGAAGTTTGATGATCAAACCTTCCTTCCACTCAGTGGGAAAGGTCTCTGTATTCCACGCTTTATCAACAAGTGGTTGTAGCAAATTGGCAGTTACGCTTGGCGCTGCTTGATAAAGTTCGGCAGGGATACCGTCAAGTCCGGCGGCCTTTCCTCGTTTTAGTGCAATAATTGCAGTGACTATTTCCTCTGTAGTCCAGGCAGTGGGCCGTATACGCATATTTTGATGGTTAGCTAAATTATCTATATGAGGGGGAACTTCACCAGAGGTTACACAGTTCAAGACCGCTGCGAAGTGTTCTTTCCACCGCCTCATTTGATCTTCTTCCAAGATAAGTAGCTTTCCATCACTATCCTTCACCGGATGTTGGCAAGAGTTACCACCACCTGTAAACTCCTTGATGACACTGTTGCTACAGCAACGTGCGGAGGACCTTTTTTGTAGCGAAATACACTTTTAGCGAAAAACACTTTTTGATTTAATTCGATTTTATTTTATTTTCGGTTTAATGTTTAACAAGTTTTATTTGATTCAGAAACATTAAGTATTAAATTTATGATGATAGGATAATACAAACTTCAAGTGTAAAAAAAACGTGGCTCAAAAAATTGGTCGACCGATGCCGCTTGCTCGTCTTACCGTCTCGTCGTCTATTTAGCAAGTGCCGATCTCACCGTCGTTTCGATTAGTCATCGCATAGGCTGTAGATCCATTGAACTTGAAACATCGCAGCTCATTGAACTGCTATTAGCCGCAACACCGCCGACCGTGGACGAACTTTTACGTCCACCATCCATATTAGCGATGTCAAGTTTGGCTAGTTTTACAACGGGTCGTTCATAAAGTCCATCCGCTGTCTGCACGATAGCTCGTCGGACGCGCTTATCCGACGATTTAATCACTTTGACTACTCGTCCTCTCGGCCAACTTCGTTTTTTGTCCGCTTCGTTGATAATAATCACCAGGTCGCCTTGCTGAAGTTCACTGCTAGTAGTGAACCACTTGCCTCTTCTATTCAATATGGGCAGATACTCTACAATCCATCTTCGCCAGAATCGTTGAGCTATCTGTTGTGATGTTTGCCATCGATATTTTAGAGTTGTGGCGTCGTCACTGGGAATCCCTAAAACCTTAGAGCCACCACTAGACCCCAACAGGAAATGATTCGGAGTTATAGCTTCTTCTTCTGGTCCGTACAACGGGATGTAGGTAAGCGGACGGGTGTTGATTATCTGTTCCACTTCGATGAGGGCACTTTGCAATAACTCAGGTGATGGATTGTGGTGCGGTGGTAGTATTACATTAAGTGCTGATTTAATTGAACGGATCAGCCGTTCCCATGCTCCGCCCATATGCGGACTCGCAGGAGGGTTGAAGTTCCACTTCATGCAAGGCTTCGTTTCATCCTCGCTCACTTTACGTAGGATCTTCTCGGCACCGACGAAATTACTTCCTTGATCGCAGAAAAGCTCTCGCGGGTGACCTTTACGATTTATGAAGTTCCTCAAACAGAGTAGAAACCCGTCCGTTGATAGCGTTGACGTGATTTCGATGTGGACGGCTCGTATCGTCATGCAGGTAAATATGACTCCCCATCTTTTCTCAGATCGGCGGCGTACAGTGACTACAAGCGGCCCGAAGAAATCTATCCCAGTATAGGTAAATGGTTGACTATAATCCGCCAGACGTGCAGCAGGTAGTGGCGCCATTTCCGGAGCCTCTGGTCTAGCGCGACGAATATGGCAAACTGCACAGTCGCGTTGTACTTCCTTGACGAGTTGACGTAGGCGAGGTATATAGAAACGTTGTCGAATTTCGTTGACGATAGTTTCGTTGAATTGATGAGCACATTTGTTGTGCTGTTCGATTACTAACAATTTGGTGATCCCATTGCGCCAAGGCAGTATGATGGGGAATTTCGTGTCATAGTCGGCAGTTTCAGATGCTTCGATTCGCCCTTTCATGCGAATCACGCCTTCGGTAGCCAGGAATGGTAAAGCTTTATAGAGTCCATGCTTCTTTGTTAGCTTCGCGCCCCGCAGAAGAAGTGAATATTGGACCGGATAACCTGCACGTTGTGCCTCCCTGTAGAGTGTCATCTCAGCTTTACGTAGCTCCTCAGCTCGTAGAGGACCCCTTTCGGTATTACGATTTTTTAAGAGTTGGATAAACCGTAGGACAAACGCAGTTGTTCGGAGTAATCGTCTCCAGCTGCTGAAGCGGTTGCAGTCGACAACATTTTCGACCTCAACATGATGAAAAGCGATGTGTTCTTCTTCAACAGTCTCTTCCAGGTGGGACTGTCGCTCACTGCATCTTGAAGGCCAGGAGGTTTCGTCTTGTTTCAAGAATAAGGGTCCCTGAAACCATCTGCTTTCGGCACTGAGATCGACATGATCGCGCCATTTAGTGGCTTCATCCGCGACGTTCTGCTTAGTGGGAACCCAATGCCAATCATTTAGGTTCGTTTCTTCACGGATTTCTCCAACACGATAGGCCTCCCAGACGGGAAGTTTCTTCGTCGAGTTCAGCCAGTCTAGTACTGTCGTGGAATCGCTCCAGTAAATTGTTTTCCGGATGGTGTAGTTTAAGGAACGACGTATGCTTTTAGACAGGCGTACTCCGAGTACAGCAGCCTGCAGCTCCAGCTTCGGAATAGACATGTATTTAAGTGGTGCCGATTTTGATTTTGCCGCAACCAATGTTAGTTGTACGCTATCAGGAGTTCGGATTCTCAGGTAAACTATAGCAGCATAAGCGTTCTCGCCAGCGTCAACCAGAGTGTGTAGGTCAACGATGCAGTTTGATATCTGATGAGATCCTTGGATGTAGGTTCGTGGAATTCGCAGACGTTCAATATCTGGTAATTGCTTCGCCCAGCTCCTCCATCGATCGAACATTTCTTCCGAAATGGGTTCATCCCAGTCGAGTTTGATACTCCAAGCGTCGCGTAGCAAGATTTTTAACCCAATTTTAAAGTATTCGAGGAGTCCGAGAGGATCGTAGATTGACATCAGAATACGTAGCATTTCCCTTTTTGTTGGCGGTCGTTCCCCAGTAAGTGCTTCTTTACTGCCTTTGTTGAATTTTAGCGAATACGTTATGGAATCAGTTTTCGTATCCCAAAACATGCCTAGTACCTTTTCGATGTGGTCGTCTGGGCTGATGAATTGATAGGGTTCCTTTCGATTGGTTTCCTCACCGTTCATTAGTTTGTTGAATTCAGCGGCGTTAGAATGCCAATTTCGAATCCTGAAGCCTCCTTGAGCGTGTATGAATTGAATTTCTTTGGCTAAACGAACCGCATTCTCCAGAGTATCGGCGCCATCTAGCACATCATCTACATAGTGATTTTCCTTTACGCTTTTAACTGCGCGAGGGTATTGCCTTTCAAACTTGGAAGCATTTAATTTCATTATATACTGCGCTTGATATGGCGAACATGTTGCACCGAAGGTCATCACCGTCATGACGTATGTACGTGGAGTTTTTGTTCGGTCGCAATCTCTCCACAGAAAACGTTGGGCATGTTGATCTGCAGGTCGTACCCAGATTCGGTGGAACATTTCTTCGATGTCGGCTGCCAAGGCGATCTTGTTTTCCCGGAAGCGTAACAGGATGAATATTAGGGAGCTCATAAGATCCTCGCCTTTCAATAGAACGTTGTTAAGCGAAATGCCATCAACGGTGGCAGCTGCATCCCATACTAGGCGTAGTTTCGCAGGTTTGTTGGGATTTTTCACTATGAAGATCGGCAAGTACCATGTGTTTTCGTATGTCTCCCGTAACTCTTCCGGTGTCAGCTCACGAATGTATCCTTTGTCCAGGTACTTTTGAATTTGTTGGTGAAAGGCCGTTAACATGTGTGGATCGGAGAGAAGTTTCTTCTCCAGTAAGATGAGTCGAGACATCGCTGCGCCTTTGCTGTTTGGAAGCCGCATAGCATCATAACGCCAAAGTAGTCCTACTTCATATCGCCCTTCTTTGAACTGGGTCGTTCGTTCCATAATACGTTTCGAACGTTTCTCTTCTTCCGTCAAAGTATGCTCGTCAGTTTTTAAGACGCCCATGGATTCAACGCTGCAGAAATGTCGAAAAAGCTCTTCCATATTTTTGTCTTGCTCGGACTGGTATTCGCAGACGTGGCAAAATAAATTTTCAGGATTCTTCGCACCAGGTGTTGAATTGATAACGTTTCCACAAACGCTCCATCCCAATCGAGTTTTCGCCGCTATCGGTTCGTTCAAGCCGCTCTCCCTGACTTTTAAAGGCACACATAACCTCCAATTGTCCAACCCAATTAAAATTGTTGGCTTCGCCGATGTGTAGGACGCAATCGGAATATGACGCAGGTGATCGTAGCGCTTAACGAGCTCACTCATATCAACTGTTTGTTTGGGAAGATCGAGACACTGCACGGAACGAGCATTCAAGTTATAAAATTCTAATTCGTTACCGGCTATCTGCAGTTTGATGGCTTGAGAATTTTCTTCTGTGCGACGATTACCGTCTGTCCATTTTAGTTGAAGCGGCTTATGAACACCCTTGAGTTGTAGAATGTCGACTAAATCTTTTTCTATTAGGGTCGTCGACGAGCCGTCATCAAGAAACGCGAAAGTGTTTATTTTTATAAGTCCGTTTTTAACTGTTACCGGAATAATTCTAAACATTATTGAGTTAACGGAACGGTGGTGGTTAACTTGCACTGTTTTGGCAGAGTTTATGTCATGATTATGGTGCAATCTGTGGTGTAGCTTAACACAATTGTTTATGCCGCACGTTTTTGCTTTATCGCACTGTGGTGAATTATGCCGACACAAACAAATTCGACAGAGTTTTAATCGTTTCACGATATTCCACTTTTCGAGTAATTTTAGTTTTTGAAACTTTTTACATTCGACAATTGAATTGCAATGTCCGTCACACACACGACACGAACTGTTATCCGGCACCGAACGGTTAATGCTGTCGACAGAATGTACGTTAACGGATCCATGGTCTTTCGACGACGACGACGACGTCTTCGATTGTGGGGTATACGGTAGTACTGAGCATATTCTCGTTGCCAGGTTGTCCAGCCATGTTGAGAATGTTTTGATGTCTGGGTTTGATTCTCGATCTCGGTGGTAGGCCCATTCGATTTTCTGCTGCGGCGGTAATTTATCGATCCAATCTTGCAACAATAGTGGGTTTTTGTAGCAATCGGTCAATGACGCTGATTCGAATGCAGCACACACATTCTTAATTAGAAGGGAAAATTGCACGATGCATTTCAGTTTCCCGTCTTTGAGCCCTTTGAAATCCATTTCATTAGCGATTCGATTGATCTGCGCGCGTACTATCATTTCGGGCCTTCCATACATAGTTCGTAATGTATGGATGATTTGGGGCACATGCGATGGTAGCGCTAATTGGCATTCGACCAGCTTCCGAGCGTTGCCTTTCAGGGCCCTTTGAAGGCGAGTTAGGTTTTCGATTGCGGTAAATCCACATGCGTTCGTGGTGTGTTCGTAGTGGGCGATGAAACTTGGCCATTCCTCAGGTCGTCCGGAAAATGGTGGCAGATCCATCTTTATTGTCTGGCGCGCGAAGAAATGCTGCATATCTACTGTTGCGGAGATTTCGCTACTGCATCCGGAACGCGATGTTGCCGTTTTATCATGAGTCCCGATGTTCTTCAAGCCCATCCGAATCTCTGGCGACTGCGACTCCATGTGATGATGATGAGGTTCGGCCTCTTTCAGCAGCTCCTTCTGTTTCGCACGTAGTTCACGTTTTCGTTCAGCCAATTCGCTTTCTTCTTTTTCCAGCTGTTCCCACTTTATTCGGAAATCGGGATCCATAGTTTTCGGGGTTTTAATTAACGATTGGTCACTTGTCGTTTTTAAGCACTTTTTTGGAGTGATGTTGGTCGGCGCGGTGTCAGACTTATTCGCACAATTCGCACAGACCCACTCACGTTCTTCCACGGATTCGTCGACGCCGGCACATTTAAAATGATACCAGGCGTCACATTTATCACACTGGACCATTTCTAGAGTGTCTAACTGTTCACAGGCTTCACAGTTTTGCCCGGTCGAATTTAATGTCTCTTCCGATAGCACGTGTTTTGTCGACGACATAGTTTTACCGAATGGCCCGAGATTTCCGAAATTTATACGAGACGATATATTGTTATGTTACGTATGTACATATATTAGAACTCGATGATTTTTAGATGGTTCACAATTTTTTGAGGATGTTGCTACAGCAACGTGCGGAGGACCTTTTTTGTAGCGAAATACACTTTTAGCGAAATACACTTTTTGATTTAATTCGATTTTATTTTATTTTCGGTTTAATGTTTAACAAGTTTTATTTGATTCAGAAACATTAAGTATTAAATTTATGATGATAGGATAATACAAACTTCAAGTGTAAAAAAAACGTGGCTCAAAAAATTGGTCGACCGATGCCGCTTGCTCGTCTTACCGTCTCGTCGTCTATTTAGCAAGTGCCGATCTCACCGTCGTTTCGATTAGTCATCGCATAGGCTGTAGATCCATTGAACTTGAAACATCGCAGCTCATTGAACTGCTATTAGCCGCAACAGACACCGTATACGGCGTTTAAGTTGTTACTTCTTGCAGTTTCTTCTGCTGAGGCTAAAAGAGAATTCGCATAAACTCTTTTATCGCGTCGCACACTACGCTGAACTTCTCGAGCTTTCTGACGGTAAAGAAGTTCGATGCTGCTTCGATTGTCGTTTGATGCTGCAGCCAAACGAATTTTCAGCTCCTTTCTTTCAACAATCCGCTGCCATGAAGCGTCGGACATTCAGGGCTTATTCCGGCCATCCGTGTTTGTTCCAAGGATGGATACATTGATAATGTACGCAGTTTTCGTTTATGCCACTATCTGGGTGACTAGTTATCTCAGCTGCTTTTTGCGCAAATAATGTCCATCTTGCATCTTGTTGTAAGACAGTTGGATTTGTTAATCGAGCGGTGTTGAATTGGCGGCCCCTGGATCTTTCGTCGCTAGGGCGGCGCATGGCTGCAATACGCAATCGAACATTAGCGATCATAAGATAATGGTCTCTTCCCATCCCAATATCGGCACCCTTCTTGTTTCGCACGTCCAGGAGGCAACTCTTGAATCTTTTACTAATGGCAAAATGGTCGATCTGATTTTGTGTTCTGCGCCGATCAACAGAGGACCAACTGATTTTGTGGGGGTCCTTATTCTCAAACATAGTACCACCGATGAAGAGACTGTGAAAGTTGCAGAACTCTACAAATCTTTCACCTTTATCGTTACGATTACCAAGACCGTGTCTTCCCATCACATGTCTGAGCCCATAGTTATCAGCGCCAACTTTCACATTCAAATCACCCATAACCATTATAATGTCACCTTTAGGTGTTCTGCTCTGAACGGCGTTTAGTTCTTCGTAGAAGGAGTCTTTTGCCAAGACATTGTCGGGTTCAGTAGGGGCATAACATTGTATTATTGAGATGTTCCTCATTTTGGTTCAGAACCTGGCGGTCAAGATTCTGTCAGAGAACGGCTCCCAGGATAAGAGACAATTTCGTGCGGCTCTGGTTAAAAGGTGCCCCACACCTGACTCACGACCACTACCGGTAGCTTTACCGGAGTACAACATTACAGTGCTTCCCGTTGGAGAGATAAATTCTCCGCTGTTCCACCATCTTATTTCACTGACTCCTAAGATGTTTAATTTATACCACAGAAATTCACTCTCTAATTGAAGAAATCGTACATTCTGGAGACCTTCTGATCCATTGTCCGGGAGAGTACCAATTTAGTGTCGGAAAAAGAAATGTTCCTTTTTGCACCAACTTCCACAGTCTGTATACCGTGTGTAAATGAAAATTCTTTCGATCTGCCTACCGGAATAGATGAAATAAAATACACATTATTACATACAAATATTTGGGATTATTTTATTTCTCAAAAATATTATAATTTCAGCAAACAAAATAGAACATTTTTATTATTCTTTTAATTTTTACAAAATTAGTTCAATTCACGTTTCTTTCTCTCCAATGTTTATTCAAACATTCTATATATTTTATGTATACACTAATTTAAGGAAGCCGTTCTTTACTAGTTATTATCATTTATATTCGATTAAGTTGAAATATGGAATATTTACTCGTATTTGTAAACATAACAGTTTAAAAGAAGACGACAAAATTTACAGTCACGGCACATAATAAATAGAAAATAATATGCATATGGAGAAATGCCAATTGTATTCACATTCACGGAAAATTACACTCAAACGTAAAATTTTCAACTTCAATTTTTAATATTGCTTGGTTCTGAGCTTTTTGTTTTTATTGTTTTTTTTTAATTCCTTCGACTACGCAGTGCTTTGTTTCTTTACAAAAATATAAGTCCACAGATGAGGCAACAAACGTAGTCAGGTTGGTTAACCAACATCGAGGGTTGTAGCGATTAATCTAATCTCTTCTACTTTGCATAAGAGCCACCTTTAAATACTTTTGAAATAATTACGTGTACACAGCAGTCATGAAATCAATAACAAAAAAAACTATTACATAATTTGTTCTTACTGCTATTATCAAATGCAAGAGTTCATCGAACGGATGGATCTATATGGGCGGGGGATGTACATATTTTCGGTTGTATTAAAAATCTATTGGCATTCTTTCCGCTATTATTATTTTTTTTACAAGGCACATATTTTATTATAATTAGTAATTATTTCGGCTCAGTGGAATTCTACTGCTGGACGTCAAGAGTACATTAGGTATTTGATCTTTTCTAGTTCCGGGAGGAGATTCTCTAGTACAATAAGCAAGGAAGAGTTTTATATACTTTTCTTTAAATTTATTGATAACATAATATTTTATGTTGTTGCTTAGCGAAACATATAAATATGTAACTAGTTATATGTTTGTGCCAGATGCAATTAATATAAAACTATTTGAAACAATGGCACACTTGTCTATAGAAGTTAGAAGGGTTCCAAGAGGGTGATTATGTTTAAATATATCTTAAGGTTAGGTTAGTCATAAATATTGAATTCGACTTGTTTATTATGTTGAATCTATGATTAATTTGATTATATTTTGAATTATTCGGTTTATATAAAATAGATCCGATTGGATTCGTCACACGACGTGTGGGCATCGAATACATAACTCCAAGAATAGACTAATCAACTATTTGATTTATTCTAAAGAAAAACAAATTAAATTTCTTAATCGTTCGGCAACAGCTGCAACATAGTCAGATCAGTCGTAGATTCAACATAATAGGAAATGTTCTAAAACATACATCATAAGGGCTAAAGAAACAAAAAAGTCAATAATTAAAATTGGAAGATTGAAAATATTGTTTCCGACAAATAAAAAATTAGAAATAAAAACAGTATTGCGTATGTTTACTACATATTTAACATTATAATCAGCCACCGTCACTTCCACTACCAGATAAACATTTGCGTGTATTGAAATCGAAACGTGACGGTAGCTAAACTACATTTCTTCACAGGACACATACTGCACGCGCGATCAAACTATAAATCAGTAATGGGTCCGGCTAAACTTAATTTTGTCATACTTTGTAATTGTGACGGACTTAGATTGTGACTATTACTATTCGGATGATATTCATTGGTTAATGGTGACGGTGACGAACCATTCATACGTGATGCACCTATCGTATCGTTATGATGCAAAGCCGAATTGGCTGATGGCGGTGATCCCACTATGCTTCCATTACCCTTCAGTTGTAATCGTCTGACCATATTTTCAAGCCTGCAATCACAAGAAGAAAAAAATGCACATTTATTAATAATAACTGCACTGATCGGATCATAATCTACTTTTGTAATTTAGATAGTCAAACCCACGCTATAATACGATTTTCGGCTTGCTTCTTGCTAGCTATGGCATCTTGAAGTTCGCGTCGCAAATCGATGGTGTCATTTTGGATTTGCAGCAAGTGTTCGCCATCGCCGCCGGCACCTGGAACGCCACCGCTAAAACTATCGTGTTGTGATGAGCCGTGATAGGCACTGTCCAGTCGAAATCCACCATTCTGTTGAGGATTGTCCACCACCATGCCGACGACACCTTGTTGATTGTTTTTGATTTGATCTAATTTTATGGCATCCATAGAAGTGGATTTTTGAGAGAGTGTTCGTTCCGACGGTATCGTGCTGAATCCATCTTCATAGTTGATCACGCCGTAGTTCAAGTTCAGACTATTGCGTTGGGATTTGGGACGTTGCGTTTCGTTTTTTCGAATCGGTGTCGAACGTAACATTTCGTTTTCGTTTATCATGTCCGCTGATCGATTATTGACGAGTGTGGCCAAAATGGTTCGCATATATTTATTTTCGCTTTCTAAATGGGCAATGCGCTTGTTGGTATCTTTCCGGTCACTGCGCAAGTGTTGTATTTGAGCCTAAGAAATGGAAAGTTAGTTGATCTGTGAGGGAAGAATATGAACTGATAATTACTTTCAATTCCTCCATATCACGCATCATTCGTATGCTGCCTTCGGCTGCTGCCCAGGACCTCTCCTCGACCATTGCTTTTACTCTAGGGATTGATTATATATGTCAGTAATGCGAAACGGGAAATTGTCGGGGTGATTGTGTAACGTCTTACCTACTGAGAAGAGCTTCCTCTCGTACTCGGGCGGCTTCTTTTACTTCTCTTATTACATCAGTCATAGCTCCCGGAGTATACATGCCTAAAGAAAACAGATTGCTGTGCTGATCATTTTCGTTTGTTGTGTATGGGTTGATATTTAACAGTTGCTCCTTCATTATGTTTTATAATTATTATTAGGTATTAGTTCTATGGTTAATAATACTAATTATCTTTCAGCATTGAACGGTTGGGAGGTTTAATCTTATGAAGGGTGAACGCAATAAATATTGAACGTATTAAGAGCAGTATATGAGAGAAAACTTGGTAGCGAACGAACCTTAACCTTTTCAGCAGGAGAAAAAAATGAATGTATAAAATTAGTAGCCACATGGACTACTTCGTCTACCTGGGTAGCATTGTTGCCGAAAATGGTGGTACGGAGCAGGACATCGCTCGTCGTATCAACCAGGTTAAATGCGCATACGGCATGCTGTCCAAAATCTGGCAAAGCAGTTATCTCAGCATCAAGACCAAGCTGGGCTTGTTTCGCTCCCTGGTACTGTCTGTGCTTTTGTATGGTAGCAGTACATGGAAAGTTTCCGTAAGAGTTAAAGCTGCCAGTTTTCGTCAACTCATGTCTTCGTCGAATTCTAAGAATTTTCTGGTACGAAACAGTATCAAATGAAGAGCTAAGTCGGCGTACGGGGCAGATGCCAATCGAGGAATTTATATGCAGGCGAAAATGACAGTGGATAGGTCACACATTGCGGAAGAGTGATAAATGCATTGCTTTGCATGCCATGAAATGGAACCCCATTTCCAACCCAGGCCGACCAACCAAGAGGGAGTTCTAGAATCACATGGCGTCGATCTGTGGCAAAGGAGTGTGAGGCAGTGGGTAAGACTTTTGGGGAGTTGCGCCCCATTGTCTAGAACAGAGTACTATGTCGCGCAGGAGCAGTTGATGCGCTATTCCCCCCCCCCCCCCCCCCCCCCAAAGTATACCCTCCGGCTATATTTAAGACATGCGTTAACATTTCTTATTATCTACTGGTTATATAACAATTAAATTGCTCTTACAGTATCGATAAAAGCCTGTAATAGGTGCGTTTTTTTTAACAACGGATTAGGGTGAGTTACCTCGTGGAGCAAAAAAAAAAACGACCGAGGACAGCCATCCAGGTTAACCACTTAAATGTCATGTCATGCCAATCACAATTGTCTGATTGGCTTTCAAACCGTAGCGATAAGCAATTATGACCGCCTAAATATTAGATAGTAGTGACGAGAAAATATAAAATATGAAAATTGAATGAACTGTCGTCGGAACTTTGCATCAATTGTCATATTGACCGTAAGCATACTTATGGGCTCGTTTTGCTGGTACAATTGTACAATCTATCGAGTGAAGGTTAGCAACCCCACTGGCCCTTGTGGGGCATAGCGCGTCAACTGTTCCATGTGGACCTGTTGACGTTTCGACGGCATAAATTGGTTTCGGAGAATGCAGTTGCCAGTATGCACCTCCTGCACATCCATGACCACGAACGTCGTCGTGGACGGGATTCAAACCCGAAACGCCGGTAGTCAAACATGAGACTGATGCCTCAACACACTGCACTACCGGTCGCCCCAACCCAACTCCTGGTTTCCGATTGAAAATTTATCCTAAACAAAAACCCAACACCTGATACCGGATGCTGAGATTTTGACAGCTAGAACTGTTCACTTTTTCAAGTTCAAATGTAAACAATGAAAGTGGCCATAAAGAACAGAGTTCCTGGAAATTCATTCGATAGAAGACAATTTGCAACAAACTCAGCTGCAAATGAATATGCTGAGAGACCGTACTAATACAAAATAGATTCGTGGACGGTAGAATTCCGCCAAGAAAATCAGCTGATTTTGCCATAATTGTGGTCTGAGATAAGTTCCACACATGACATTGTCCGGGCAGACGGCTATGCCACGCCATATAACTACATTATAGACATAATTATAAAACTGAATTATGTATGAATAAAACATCTATCAATCTATCTATCACATGACATGAGACTGACGCCTCTACGCACTGAACTACCGGTCGCCCAAAATCCTCGGCTACACTCTTCATCTCTTGGACCAAGGAGGTTAGAATGCAGCTGAACACATCAGTAGATGATCAACAGCCCAAAAATGCTCGGTATTCGCTTTGATGCATTGCCACATTTTCTGCGCATGTATCAACGGTCTGTAATAAGATGAGAAGCAGGAACAAAGTTCTCAAGGCTCTCGCTGGAAGTTCATGGAGAATGGATAAGGAGACCCTACTGTATCCTATAAGGCTATCGGCAGATCTGTAGCCAATTACGCATCTGGTCTCGCAACCAGAGTGACCCGCAGTGAAACAACATTCAGACCTGTCAGAACTTTGCTCTTTGCACAGCAACAGGCTACCTCCTTACGTTATCTCAAGACCACCTACATCAAGCGACCCAAATGCAGCCTCTAAATTGTCACAACAACTTCTTAGCGAGACAGTACCTTGTGGAATGTTACCGACGTGATCATCCCAACACAAATCTGATGGACAGAACTCCACCTCCTCGTCACATCCGTCACAACCTAAGAGACATCGCAAAGGAGGTCAACGCTTAAAGTGGGAACTTTTCAACGATACCACCTATAAAACTTCTGTTGCTTAACTACATAAAGAGGAGGTACAAGTGTCGATTAAGGGACTTTAAATAAATTCACTATTCTCGGCACAACCACTAACCCTATTATCGGATGAAAAAGATTGCTGAGAGCAACAAGGACGATACTATTTTAACTCCAATCTGGTTCGTGCTCCCACTTAAACTCGTAGATGTCCCAAATCAACCCTACAATTCGCAACAATTGGCCACCGTGTGATGATACCCTCCATCACTTCGAATATATTTTCAACTGTCCAGCAGCACCCACGCAACTGACACCTACAGCGCTGTGGGAAGACCCTATCGAGGTGGCCATGTTCCTTGGCCTTGACGCCGATAGCATAGTCCCATGGTGTCCAGTGCTGCCAACCGCCCGTCGCAACAACGATCCAGAAACATGCAATTAAAAAAGCTCCGTAATTTTTTGAACGATTGACATCGTTTGTTGCATATTAGTGGTATGGGAAAGCGCTAATTTCACTTAGCTCTTAAACCTATTAATGCTAATTTTGATGAGCAAAATAACAGATATAACTATGTAATTATTTCTTTTAATGACAAACCAATTGAAAAATATTATCGCCATTATGTCTAATTTAAAATGGAGAACTTATAGTGTTTACATTCCAAGCCCTTTTAGCACAGTTTTTGTAGATAAAAAGATCCCTGTGGTGATGGGCGTAAGAATAAGCCACAGCCGTTCCCAGCTTATCGTAGAAGACGAATAAATGGACAGAGTGTGTATGCCAGCAACATGCATCATCCGAAACCTGTTATATGCTAACGAAACGTTAACTATGCCTCTTAGGAGTAGTTGGCACGCCATGCACTACAAGGGGTTAAGGTAAATAGTAGTAGATAGTAGGTACAGCGATTGCCGTGTTTAACCACAGCACACATACAACACTTCTGGGTCCGTTGTGATACCAAGTAGACGCTACACCCTACCCTGTATCCGAGGTATCAAATCAGCCGGCACTGGCAAGAAATACCTTCTAGGTCGACGCTCCCATGGCAGCTGGTTCCACGCGCCGAAACTACCGGTCATCAGCAACGGCCAAAGTCTGCCAAACCCGCTCAACGCCAACAGGTGTTGCTACAACAAGAATCCTCTAGATCGAGGAAAACAGAGTCCTAGAAATTTCCGGCTCCTATTGACGAAAGCTGGACAGTGGCAGAGAAGGTGAAGAACACAATTCTGCAGTAGTCGTGATGAGGAAGACGAAGACTCCTTGCGAGCTCGCCGATAGAACATTGTCTTGTAATAACTCCCACTACCCTACTAATATGCTTCCTATTCAATTAAAGCCGTGTGGCAGAATGATTAGAATCTAGTCTTGGCCATATTATCCTCGTTGTTTGGCAAGTGCTACTGCTGAAACATTTTGCATTGGCCCTGCTGAGAGCAGCGGACTTGATTGTCATTTTACATTCTGCCATAGGCGGTTTGAGGTACATACTCGTAGTTAAGGTTCGTATAGGGGGCACCGAATGCCCCCTGGCGGGCGAGCTTATCTGCCATGCAGTTACCCGTATAACTACTGTGGCCTGGAATCCAAATAAATAGTAATAATAATAGTGGCAAGAACGGAAAAAATTATGGTAAATATTCGCACCCACTTCTACGTCGGTCTTAGAGCAATCAGTGTAGATGACCAAGAGGTTGGGTGTATTGCCTAGCCATTGATTCCTAGCCCTCAGGCTGATGTAGTTGCTGCCAAATGCATATTTTGGAGAGGTGTAATGACTCGCTGTAGGAAGATCCAGACTACCCAGAATAGTGAACTGATCACACCTCTGCGCGCCACTGTCCAGTTTCGCGAAAGCGTGTTCGCCGCCAGTTGTTCGCCAAAATTCCCCACCAGCAAGCAAGTTGAGCAGCATGTTCAAGCCAACCGACGGAGTAGTTCTCAAAGTCCCTGTAGCGGCAATCGTAGTAAGTCTTTGCACTTTCCCCAGCTGATTGCAGTACCTATAGGTACTACGCCACTGTGAGTGCCGTCGACGGTACGCATATGCCGCACAATAGAATAGGACGCACAACCGCTATATATAAAATAATTAGCACACCACTTCCGGCAGAAGGCTCCAGTTCTTACCTGTGGCCTTCTTACACGAGTAGAGTGCAATACTAGCCTGTTCTAGAAGCTTTCTGTCGAAGATGAGTCCGAGAAACTTAGCTCTGCCAGCAAAGACCAGTCTCTTGCTATCCAGTAGGGGAAGCTTCACAGGGCGAGTTTTGCGCTTTCTAGTGAAGAACACAAGTACCGTTTTGTCGGGATTCACCCCCACGCCGCAATGGCATACCTATACGGTTAGAATACATAAAACATTCTGCAGCACCTCACTGAGGAAACTTACTAGAACTAGCAATGGCAACATCGTCTGCATAGGCAGTTACATGCCACCCAATCTCTTCCAGTTTCAAAAGTAGCCTATTTCTATAAGTTCAAGAGAAGAGTAGCCAGTATGTCGTATGTATGCAAACACCTCTACTCGCAGACGGTGTTCCCAAAGTGGTGCGTATAATCCTGGATGTAAGCATCAAATCGATGAGTTTACAGAGCGTTTCGTCGACCTGCAGGTTCAGCAGTGCCTCAGTGATCGCACTAGGTTTGATGTTGTTGAATATCAATATCATAAAGGATCGTAACGACAACTATTTTGGTGTGGTGTTCATCGACCGTTGAAGAAGGGCATTTTGAGCATGAAAATTAGTTAATTGAGGGCATAGAACTGGCCTGAGATGAATTCCGCGAATTTATGTAAAATCCGATTCCATGTCGAATAATATGACGAAGATTTGAATAAAGGAGGAAGCAGTCACTATAAAGAATAATTTGAAGGGGCAAGTGGATAAAGGTGATATGTGACAATTTCCGAAAAATCCAATTTTAATAATGGATGATAATTATATGTCATACTGCGTAATATAGCCTATTCATATTGAGTAAGATTCATCTAGTTTCCTCAAAACCGAGTTGATAAAGGTGATTTGCAACATAACTCCTTAAAGCAACTACTGGAAGAAGGTGATATTGGACGTTATCACCTTTCTCCACTGAAGCGACTGGTAGTTCTAGTACTTGTCACCTTCTTCCTCTCATCAATAGATAGATAACGTTACTCTTCTGTTTGTTTTCGCTTTGAGAACTCGTGTTTTAGTGCGGTTACTTTCTCGATTTATTGCGTTAGTGAGTGAGCGATAATAAATGTAACGAGAACTTTGACATGAAGCAGCGAGAAGAAATATTTATAAAATTTTATAGCTTGGACACAAATGCAAAGAATGCATTAATCTTCAAGAGCATTATCGTAAAAGACGTTCAACGATATCGAAAAAGCGCAGCTAAACACAGAGCTGCTTCTTTCGAATACACGGTAACTTGTAATGTACGGACTGTACAAGTATGCAAAACAGCTTTCTGTAGTTTGTTTCAAGTTGGTCGGAAAAAAATTGATTGCATTATACAGAAGATCAAGCAAAAAAATTGTGCACCACCATTCGATCAGAGAGGTCGTCACAACAATAGGCCTTATAAGATTCAGGATGACGTTAAGCAATATGTGAGGCAGCATATTGAATCAGTTCCCGCGGAGTCCTCACATTATTCTCGCAGTATTAACCCACACAAGAAATACTTGTCTCCTTTGCTGAATATATCAAAAATGCATTCGCTGTATTTGGACAAATGTGAGTCTGAAAAAGCACCTCAACATTTTGTGATTAAAAAGTGTTCTTATGTTAAGATATTCGAAACGGAGTACAACTTATCCTTTGGCACACCGAAAAGCGATACTTGTAGCACCTGTGATTCAAATAATGGTACAGATGAGCACAAAGAAAACGTGTCCCTTGGATTCGAACAGCAAAAAGTGGATCGTGCTAAGGCTAGAAATAGCAACAATATATGTATGTTACCTCACTGTCGACCTTCAGCAAACCATGCCCCTTCCAAAACTCACCACTAACAAAGCTTTTTATCTGCGTCAAATGTGGTTCTACAACATGGGGTTCCACATTATTTCTAATAATACGGAAAACGGAGTGTTTTGCACTTGGACCGAGGACATAGCCAATAGAGGAAGTGATGAAATTTGTAGCTCTTTACTAACCCTAATCGAATTCGACGAAAGGTTCAAAGGGAAGGACCATCTGATTATTTGGTCAGATTCATGCGCTGGACAAAACAAAAACTGGCAACTCATATGTCTATATCAACTGCTAATCAAGAGAAAAATTTTGAAAGTAATTGATCATAAATGGCCTGAGGTGGGTCATACATACCTCGATTCGGACAGGGACTTTGGCAGAATAGAGAAAGTATTGAGGAAGCATGCAAATATTTACAGCCCTGAAAAATATCGCGAAATAATATCAAGTGCAAGCAGGAAGAATCAAGTAATTGATATGACGGATCACTTCAGAGATTTTGAACACATTGATTCAAAACTGCGTCTCATTAACAGGAAAAAAGATTTATCAGGATTGAAAGTGCCATTCAGGGACCTCAGATGGCTTCGCGTCGATGAATTCGGTAGCTATCTTTACAAAAAATCATTCCTAGAGGACGTACCCTTCAGAAAGGTGGATGTTCTGAGGAAAAACGCAAAATCATTTACAGAAGATCCATCAGAAAGTAGTCTTCAAATACAACGATTAAAGGAACATGCAGGTAGCCTTTCCGAAGAAAAGATTAAGGACCTAAAAAATCAGCTCGTATTCATTCCGGAAGAGTTCAAGTGGTACTATGAAAAAATCATCAAAAATAATGTTGAGAAATCATCAAAGGAGAAAAACAGGAAAAACCAGAAACATTCTAAACCTATATAAGAACATTAGCAGATCGAAAAATAAATGAACAAAATATTGGATTTTTTTTTTTTAGATTTTTTTTTAGATTTTTTTTTTTTTTCATTTTCATTTAACTCACAGCCGTTCAAATATATAAATAACAAATAAAGTTCCAATTATTTCAATCTATTAAAGTTGTTTTACTCCATCTGTAAGGCATTATCCCCTTTTGCAAAATTTAACCTCTCCTAGAATGGAATTATATCAACGGATGAAGGTGACATGTACATTCAAATTCCAAAACCTTTCGAAATATGAAAATGGCAAGATGAACACTTATAGCCTAGGAAATAGTGGCTTACGACAGAGTATATCCCCGTTATAGAGCACTAAAAATATTAATACAGAAAAAGTAACAGCTTGAAAACTTTGGGGGCATTTTTCTCAATGTTTGAAAATTGTTACATACCACCTTCATCCACTTGCCCCTTTAATTACATACTATTTGTGTCCTTTGTATGGTGTAAAAATAAAATTTGACTAGTGTCCGTATTCAAGTGGCGCAATTTTAAACGTGGTATTTATCGGTGCATCAACTTAAAGTTAATTCTTAATCAAAGCCTTCTCATTTTGCCCGAACTGTGTGAGCAATGAAGTAACCTTTCATAACTGAAAACAAATTTTGCTCTCTAAATCAGGGGTCGGCATACTCCGGCCCGCGGGCCAAATCTCGCCCGCCTCTGGCTTTCATCCGGCCCGCGAGTTAGTATTGTTTTTAACATGAAACAATTATTTTAAAAAAATAGCTACATAAATAGTATTAAACAAAGTTTTTCGTCAAAACGTTACTTTATTGTGAGCAAAATTTGCAATGCATCTATAACGGTGCTACCACCATACTTGCGAGTGCTGACTAATGTTCGCCGAATGGTGGACATTTGCTTGGTGATTGGTGTGCAACAAATTCGAAAACGTCACGTTTTCTGAAATATAAACCACAGGTGTGTCATATGGCATACCGATGGATGAAAAAATGGAAAAGGCGGCTGTTGCTAGAGTCTCTGGGCTGACATCAGGATCTTAATCTCTGGCCCAGTATGCTTCAATCCGAGATCCGTGCCATTGCCTGCGTTCACGTTCTTGAGCGTTGCGGTTCAACGTTCAAGAATGTGAATGCAGGCAATGAATTCCATCTCGACGCGATGGTGACGGAACTTCGTCTCTGCTTGAATGACATCGATGCTACTAGACGCCACCTGTGCAGCAGTTGCTTTGGAGAGTAATCAGAAAGATGAGTCGACAAATATTACTAACACTACCCAGTTTCTGCTGGTTCTTCGAGTAGTCTATACTGAGTTTCATGTGACATTCAAATTAGCTACCTTGGAAAATATACAACTGTGTCTGAAACCTGGGTTAGGCGGCTATTACACTATAAAAGTTCCTTTACAAATCTTTACAATATCTTTTACAATAGATATTTTCAAAGAACTTTTATGGTGTAAAAGCCGCCTAAGAAGAGATTTGCGACATTTTTCAAGTACTTTTCTTACAAGAATGAACACCTTCCCCCTTCGGCGCTTCATATCATCCATAAAGTTCTTTTAAAATATCGTGCGTCAAAGATATTTGTAAAATAACTTTTAGCCGCCCTAGGCAAGGTGACGGCCACGACTACCACGGCACACATAGCTCATGAGATGGTTCGTTGTGAAACCCAAAATTTGGGAAACATCACTTTCAACCTTAATTACTTATTTAAACCAGTTCGAGCTAGTGACAAACTCGGAGAAGACGTAGGATCTAAAACTTGACATGCTCCTTCCAGCCAAAGCCGGACGAGAGCACAGGAGAATGCAGCAACTTTCTTCCTCTTTCACGTCTCCACTGCTTCTACAGAAATCATCGTAGTAAAGACGATAAGTCTCCTGGCATGATCTCCAATAAGATAGTGATAATATCCACGACCGAACTAATGTGCTGTCTTTTTAGGGATATAAGATAAGACGGGCGTCTGGAAAACAGTACAATGGTCGGGTAGACGGAACGGCAGGCGTATGTCCAGTTAATCAGAGTAAATCATCGCTCTTACTTCCGTCCGTCTTGGAACCATTCGACGTAGAATTGCAGAGTGGTCACTGGCTGACGAGAATCAGTGACTTGATTCTCGAAGGCGGATCACCGCGTTTGCATCAATCAATCTTCAAAAATATGGAGAGGAACAGGTTGAGCAACATACCCTAGGCAGGGGATGGTGTGGTTCTCCTGCTGCAGTAATGAACACAATGCCTAGTCTTTGAACTTTGCTAAGCATGCCACAGTAGGCCGCTAGTCTAAACGCCTTCCTCTCTCTCTCTGGATCCTGTCAACCCCTTGTGGGGCATAGGGCATTAACCACGCCGACTTTCCACCTCCTCCTGTTCGCCGCCATTGCCTTCAACTGTCTCCACGATTTGTCTATTGACTTACCCTCGACCTCAACAGATCTTCTCCAGGTGTTTCTAGGTCGTCCAACGCGGCGACTTGCATCGGTTCCCTGTGGGTTCCAATCGAGGGTAAACGCCTTCTACCAGACAATAATTCCATGTGTATTGGGCGCACAGTAGTCCGGATGGCGCAACGGTTAGCACGTTCGCCTTCAACGCACTGGGCCCCGGTTCGATTCCGGGGATTTACGTGTCGGACTATGAGCCCACTCAGCTGTTAAATGAGTACCCATTATGGGGTAAATAACTCGGTTGAGCGTGTTGCTGATCACATACCTCTGCACAAAAACCGTCACGATCTAGAAAAATGAGATGATGCTAACTCATCTCGAGGCCGTGGTTCAAATTGGACTGTTGCGCCAGTTATTTATTTTATTGGGCGCACAACAGATACGTAAAGCTAGTGAAGGACTTCAGGTTGCAGCCCCAGCTTTCGTCTATTATTTTCTTACAGCATTAAAGGGCGTTTGTAGCGTGAAAGCGTTAGGTGGCATGGCACATAGGTAGTTGACGCGCTATGCAAACTAGTAAAGTCTATTTGCCTGCATAACTGAGGAGCTTCCGCCAAACCTTCAATTAGCAGTGGGCAGTGGGATGATCACATCGGTGAACAGTTACGATTTGGATCTCCTATCCGGCCCGCTGAGCCCTTTTCAGAAAAAGTTTGCCGACCCCTGCTCTAAATTAAAACACTGGAGATTTTGAGTAAAGCGAGTTTTGTAGCGATTGTCCCTATTCAAGTGACCCGCAGTGCATATACATATTGCCATATCTAGGGAGCAGCTTTAAAAATGTGACATTTTTTCTTGTGTTGAAATCAATATGCCCTTTATCTTTTTAAGGTCTAGAGAGTATAAATATTTAATGACATACTCGTATGTATGTACTTATGATATATCAATATTACTAATACTAAGTGATCTTTCGTGCAGAACGCTAAACGCAGTGCTATAACAAAAGCACTAACTACCAACGCAAACAAAAATACGCACAATCACCTACAGAACCTTTTCCAATATGTACCAACCATTATGTCCATTCATCTTTAAAAACTACGTTTATTTTTTTTGTTATTCAATAATTAGTATGGAAACTATTTTTTCGTACTTTTATGAAAAAATGGAATTTTATCAACAAACTGTACCTGAATGATAAGTTGGAGCAGGACTTTGTGTGCCGAATGCAAAACCCAACGGCTGACTGTGTGTGCTCAATCCACTTAAGCTATCTCTACGGTGTCTTAAGCCCCAATTTGGAGCATGTTTAATTGCTTCGATTTCAACTTTAGAATAAAAGAAAAAGATACAAGACAAAAACAAATATATAATCTTTTACCAATTAACACACTCAACACGAGCATTACATGAAAACAACAAAATTAAATCGATTTACCCTTTTTATGAAAATGAATGAAAAAAAGAATACAATAATAGATGAAAAATCCTACGTGCTACATATAAACAATAAAAACGTAAAGAAATGAAAACAGAGTCACAACAAGTACCAAAAATTCAATAAAATTTTCTATATTTAGTGTACGCACCCTTTGTTTCATGAAGATTTCGACAAATTTTCGTATTTGTCTCGTGCAATAAATTAATCTGTTCGAGTAATGTCGCCAATAGTTTACTATTTCCAATTTGATTTTCGAAACTTTTCATGTCGGGCGTGTTTTTGCCACTCAATTTTGAATCGGTATCAGACGGTGCAACAAGACAAGGATCACTGAATCGTAAGCTGAAACGAAAAAATAAAAAGATTAGGATGCATGTTTTTTGCAGGTGAAATAAAGTTTCCAAATTTATGGTTTTTTCGCAATTTTTGATATTTTTCGATATGTATTCGTGCACGAGAGCAGAGTAAATTTCATCGGACATCTAGCAAGTAGGTAATATCTGGGCGATTTGTCTTCCAAATAGTACGAAATTGTTAGCTGGGTTCGGTTTGGAAAAAAAATGATACAGTCCAGCAAACAATTTCGTATTATTTGAAAGATAAATCGCCTAGAGTATACGATTTATTTTTATTTTTCATTGCTTAGGGGACATCCTATATGCGAGAGGATTGCGATACAAATTCATTTCTCAAATATTGTATATCACCAAGACGATATACCGCCTACTTGTAACGATATTGGTTTCTCGGTTTTATCTTATATAAATTTGCAATAAACGCTAAGATTGTAAGTGTATCATTCTCATAGTTTGTATACAGTAAAAAATTGCCAAGCGAAAATTAACCGATTCGGTGTGCCATGGTTTTTTCGGTGTAAATAAAATACTCTGTGCGGATATTACTACTTTGCCTTAACCCCTAGTGGGCATAGCGCGTCAAATACCCCTGCGCGCCATCGTACTCTGTCCTGGGTAATGGGACACAACTCCCCAAACGACTTACCCAGCATCTTGCACTCCTTTGCCACAGACTGACGCCATGTGATTTTACCACCCGCTCCTCGTGGACTTTGGTTGGAAATGGAGTTCCATTTCATGGTATGCAAAGCAATGCAGTTATCACTCTTCCGAAATGTCTGACCTATCCACTGCCAGTTTCGCCTGCGTATCAATTCGTCGATTGGCATCTGACCCGTACGCCGACTTAGCTCTTCATTTGATATTGTTTCGGGTCAGAAAATTCTTAGAATTCGACGAAGATATGAGTTGACGAAAACTTTCTGGTAACTCTTACGGAAACTTTCCATGTACTGCTCCCATACAAAAGCACAGACAGTACCAGACTGCTACTCAGGTAGACGAAATTGACCACCTTCTCCACAGGCTGCCCATTAATATTGATGGCAATAAAAAACCTTGTCTTGTTGGTATTAATTTTTAGCCCAACCTTGCTTCTATCCCTCTCGAGATCTAACGCCATTGCGGACAGATCCATGATTTTGTGGGAGAATAGGCATATGTCGTCAGCGTAGTCAAGATGTTGCAGATAAGATGTCAAAGTTCATTCCTCTGTCTAGACCGGATAGGGCTGCATGCAACACATCGCCGATCACTATGAGAAATAGGATCGGTGAGAGGATGCACCCCTGCCGAACTCCACTGCGAATCTCAAAGTCCCCCGACACCTTAGTCTGGCATTACACTTTGCCTTTTCCGGAGGAAGAGCAATCCCGCAAAAAAACGCATTGTCGTACAAGAAGAGGACCCTATAATTACACCTTGCGTTTTTCTGCGGGAGATGAAGAGTAATGCCAGACTTACCTTTATGCAGAATGCGACATTTCGCGCTGTCATAGGTTGCCTTAATAATAGCTACAAGCTTCTCAGGGATGCGTCTCTTGCGCTAGGCCGCCCATATAGAATCTCGGTTCACACACTAAGCTTCTAGATGGGCCTTTAGTCTTTCCAGGACTATTTTAACTATTATCTTGGCAACGGCAGGAAACACACAAATGCTTCTCCAATTATTACAGTCTGTGGGGCTACCCTTTGTAACGGACGGTTTGGTGGGCATCCGGAGATGCCCGTGGGGACGGAGCCTTAGGTAGCATAATGGCCGTGAAGGTCGGCCGTGCCATCTGGCGAAGAAAAAGGCCCCTCAACGAGCTAAGCAGCGGCCTGTGCTTGCTGTAGCTCAGTTCGGGAGACGTGGGCGGGGTTTTCGCCGCTCGTTGCCCCTGTCCTTTACGTATTAACAAAAATTCATAGGCCTGGGGAAGACAACACAAACAACACAAACGCTTGCCCTCGCGCTCGTATTGGGGTCCAGGTGTAATAGGACCCTCGGTCTCTGGTTTCGTACCACCGACAGATCCTTACTCATCAGGTGCTGCCATAGATCTGCCGGTGGAAGCAGCACAACTAGACCAGAATATGGTTCATTACACCTTCTTTGGAACTTTGATGATGAAACCTTCCTTCCACTCAGTGGGAAAGATCTCTGTATTCCACGCTTTATGAACAAGAGGGTGCAGTAACTCGCAGTTACGCTTGGCGCTGCTTGATATCAAGTTCGGCAGGGATACCGTCGAGTCCGACGGCCTTTACTCGTTTTAGTGCAATAATTGCAGTGACTATTTCCTCTTTAGTCGGGGCAGTGGACCGTATACGCACATTTTGATGGTTAGCTAAATTATCTATATGAGGGGGAACTTCACCAGAGGTTACACGGTTCAAGACCTCGGCGGAGTGTTCTTTCCACCGCCTCATTTGATCTTCTTCCAAGATAAGTAGCTTTCCATCACTATCCTTCACCGGATGTTGGCAGGAGTTACGACCACCTGTAAACTCCTTGATGACACCGTAGAAGGCGTTTTAGTTGTTACTTATTGCGGCTTCTTCTGCTAAGACTAAAAGAGAATTGGCATAAACTATTTTATCGCGTCGCACCCCACGCTGAACTTCTCGAGCTTTCTGGCGGTAATTGTCATCTGATGCTGCAGCCAAACGAACCTTCAGCTTCTTTCTTCCAAAATCCGCTGCCATGAAGCGTCGGACATCCAGGGCTTATTTCGGCAACCCGTGTTTGTTCCAAGGATGGTATCTGCGCTATCAATGTACGCATTTTTTATGGCATCTCTGTTTTCATTTATGTCACTATCTGAGTGATTAGTTATCTCAGCTGCTTTTTGCGCAAGATGGTCATTATATTGTTCTAAGACAGCTGGATTTTTTAATCGAGCGGTGTTGAATTGGCGGCCCCTGGATCTTTCGTGGCTATTGCGAAGCACGGCTGCAATACGCAATCGAACATTAGCGATCATAAGATAATGGTCTCTTCCCATCCATCGACACCCTTCTTGTTTCGCACGTCCAGGAGGCAACTCTTGAATCTTTTACTAATGGCAAAATGGTCGATCTGATTTTGTGTTCTGCGCCGATCAACAGAGGACCAACTGATTTTGCGGTGATCCTTATGCTCAAACATAGTACCACCGATGAAGAGACTGTGAAAGTTGCAGAGCTCTACAAATCTTTCACCGTTGTCGTTACGATCACCAACACCGTGTCTCCCCATCACATGTCTGAGCCCATAGTTATCAGCGCCAGCTTTCGCATTCAAATCACCCATAACCATTATAATGTCAACTTTAGGTGTTCTGCTCTGAACGACGTTTAGTTCTTCGTAGAAGGAGTCTTTTGCCAAGACATTGTCGGGTTCAGTAGGGGCATAACATTGTATTATTGAGATGTTCCTAATTTTGGTCCGGAACCTGGCGGTCAAGATTCTGTCAGAGACCGGCTCCCAGGATAAAAGACAGTTTCGCGCGGCTCTGGTTAAGAGCCCCACACCTGACTCACGACGACTACTGATAGCTCTACGGGAGTACAACATTACAGTGCTACCCGTTGGAGAGATAAATTCTCTGCTGTTCCGCCATCTTATCTCACTAACTCCTAAGATGTTTAAGTTATACCTCAGAAATTCACTCTCTAATTGAAGAAATCGTGCGTTCTGGGGACCTTCTGATCCATTGTCCAGGAGAGTACGCACATTCCTGAATCCAATCTTTGTCAATGGACGATAGCCAAAAGTCGTAACCGTTGAGTCAGTCCTTATACGAGGCATAGTTGATGTTTCGTTGGCATATAGAAGATTTCGGATAGTGCAAGTTGCTAGCGTACACATCCTGTCCTTTGTTTGTCGGTTTTAATGACAGGTCGTCAAAGGGGAAAGGCCGTGGTATTATTTTACGCCCCACACCACAGGGGGAGATTTACCTCAACCAAACCATCGCACCGCTATCACTGGCGGCTTGACATTGGTTAACAATGGTCAGTGACCACTGCCGTTCTAGGGGGCGCCCACGCGGAGGACTATGGAAGAGGATTTTTTTTATAGTCGTAAACAGAAAACCTACAAACAAACAAAATCTGGAAACGTCATTGTTTGCAATTACCACAAACAATAGCATACCCATGGTTTTGGAGTTTAGAGACCAATATACCATAAATTCGAAATTTAAAAATCGAAACATAATTTGGGCGAGGGGAAAGGGTTTAAGAGGACGCTTAAAATAATTGTGTACTTCAACATTGCATACATCAAATCTCTCTCTCTCTCTCTCTCTGAATTGCCCTAACCCCTTGTGGGGCATAGCGCGTTAACTGTTCCATGTGGCCCAGTTAACGATTCGGTGGCATAAACAGGTTTCGGAAAATGCAGTTGCCAGCATGCACCTCCTGCACATCCATGGCCATGAACGTCGTCGTGAACGGGATTCGAACCCGAAACGCCTGTAGTCAAACATGAGACTGATGTCTCAACACATTGCGCTACTGGTCGCTACATCAAATCTACATGTTCAATACTCCCAACCGAATTCCCATGACCCATTTATCAAATTCTTGCAAAAGTGTATATAGAAATCCGATTTCAAGTTTGATTTTTTTACCTAACACGGATCAGTACACCACTATTTACATGCTAATATTTCGACACGTCCGAAGAGCCGATGCACTCCTATTAATGCTTGAATTAGCTAACTATTTGCGAAATGCATATGACACGGTGTTGTTACACGACAGAAAACAACTTTCATAATATATCAAGTTACGTTAATACACAAAATTTCACCAGTTTTCTACCGTTTTTATAATTTTTAAGGTTGTCGCCTTGGCGGTGATATTAGCACTGCACTCAAAAAATACGAGTATTAACATACTCGTACAGAAACCCGAAGAACCTAATGGCAGATGGTATCAGTCAGTCTCTGGAGATTTCGAACATCTTGAATCAATAATGGTCTTTAAAAATTATTAACTAACCTTCTTGTTGGATCACTGATATCGATATTGTCGTTTAGATTGCTTTCACCGTTCGGTGCATAATTAACAAGTGGCGGAAGACTGGCAAATTCCAAACTGGGATCATTTTGGATATGATGCGAATGTGACTGCATCTTGTTAGTGAAATTGCTGAAATGATGATGATAGGAGGGAAATTCTTGGGCAGCTTGCAACTGAAAATGAAGAACAAAACACAAACAGAAAACATTAATCATCTAAATTCGTTTAAATTGCCCTTTTTATCATCACATAACAAAAAATAAAGTACGTACCTTTTGAAAATAATAATTTATCGAATTTTGCGGTAGTTGTGATCTATTATTATGATTATTGCCATTACTGTTACCATTCTGCGATGAATTCTGCCTATTTGTACTAAAGCTTGATGTATTGTAGTCTAGAAATTCCGACGACGATGATAGCTGCGGACCGGCAGCATCTTTAAGACATCTCTCTAGCCACTCGTCCAGATCTTTTCGCGAGTCCGGATTTGGTGGCACGGTTGCATTTCTGGATTTCGATTTTCTCCTTTTTCCACTTTCAGTGTCTGGAATTGAAATCGGGAGGAAGAAACGTGGAAATTTATAAAAACATAAAAATAACAGCAGAGCAAAGAGAAAAGAGCCGATCGATTCGGAAATACACATGCATACTTTGAAGTTTGATTCTTAGGCCAGTTTCACACCGAACGAAGGATACACGAGTTTTCTCCAAAAAGCACCAGTGGCGAGGTAGCTCTGTATGTGCAATGATGATGATTAAAATGGCATATTCGTATATAGAAAGCTTGCTGCCACTGGTGTTTTTTTTTTGTTGCTAGAAACTCGTATATACCGTACGTGTCATGTGAAACCGGTCTTATTCTTATTTTAGAATCTAATTTCTATTACTATAAAAATCGAATTACAATATTTCGCGCAGCGAGCCAATTTCTAGTAAAAACAAACGCGAAGACATCACTAAAATGTAACATCTGTTGCTGAAAAGTAAATCTTTTAGGGGGAAGGTGGCACAAGATAGTATGTTAGCGCCCTGCGCCGCGCCGACTAGAATCTGATAAATTCATATATGACGTTGAAAATATTTTTTTTTATTATACAATATACTCGTACTCGTGTGATGGAATTAAATTGAAGCCATGAAATTAGAAGATTATCTGGATATATTGTATATTATATATAGAAATAAAGTAAAATTGTAGTGGGAACCACGCCATTCATTTTAATCATATCTGGATATCGTTTTAACGACATTGAAGGGACCCAATAAATTGCATCCTTATAGCCGATCGTCGTTATAAACGTCATATTATATTCTCCGTTGTATCCATGTCAAGTTGTGAATACCGACCGTGGTCGTTACATGCAGGTAAAACAGGGATATAAAATATTTAAGCAAAATCGACTTAAAAGTAATTCTTCCCTTAAAAAAAAGTAAGTTTTTTGAAAACCGACTCTTGGCGAGCGGATCTCTGTATCTACCTTCGCCTAATAGTAGGCGTGTTCTTTTGCATATCCATCGGGTGTAGTCGCATTACACAAAGAACAAGTTAGTATGAGTGTAACGCGTGCTTGTTACCATACACTACACCCGATGGAGACGCAAAAGAACGCACCTTTTATTAGTTACCGCCGGTTAAAGTGAATATGATTGGTGGAGGGAATCAAGAATTGATTTTAAAATGCCGTTAGCAGTTTCAATTAAGAGACAAATTGTGGTTTATCTAATATAGGTTACTATTTAGCTTAACCCCTCGTAGGGTATAGCGCGTATACTACTCCTAAGAAGCCTAGGTAACATTTCGTTGGCATATATTTTAGCATTTTGCGGATGATGCATATTGATGGCATACTCATATTTCCTATTTAGTCCAACTCGATGACAAGTTACGAAAGACTGTGGCTTATTCTTACTGTTACATCACAGTGGAAGAAAAAACTATTGCCACGATGGCCGCCTGCGCTCTCAGCTGGTTTATTTTATTAGCACCTGACTAGCCTTAACAACTGATTTACTTAGTACATATTTGCTCAGGCGGGTCGTCTCGTCTCGTAATCGGCTCGTCTGTGATTTGAACTCCACGATGCTAACCGTTGCGCCATCCGGACTACTTATATGGTCGGAGATGCTTCCTTCTGTGCGTTGCAAACTTATTGAAAAAGTTAATACTGTCATGTTTCCTCTGTTGAGCGAAACCAAAACGAAACCAGGTTCGTTAGATATTCTTGTGCTGAATAATGAAAACGCTTCGATTGAAAACACACACTTTATTTACTAACGAACTACACACGCGTACTAACAACAAACGTTAAACTAGCTCTAACAATAACGACAGTACTACTTTCCGTTCCGCTTTATAGCGATCCAACCACCACTGAGTGTCGAGTCTGACTAATACTTCTTTCCTCCTTCGGTGACATCTGCCTTTTATAGTTGGAAATCCATGCATTCGTCAATTAGCGAAGACTCTAGATTTTTCGAGATGTTCTAGTCTCGAGTTTCCACTACTCAACGAAGGTTCGAGAATCCGCTTCATTATCGATGGTTCTGTTTCGAGATGGATCGAGACTATGGTAGAGCTTAGTACAACAGTGTGGGTCGTAAAAGATACCCACTCCGTACACGCAACAATACTATATATCACATCCGTGAAGGGCATACAAATTGCATATACGCGAAACCATTATATGCATGTATCTACCTATGTACAGTCATTTCTACAAGACCGTATACCTCACAAAATAAAAACAAAATGTTACAAGTAAGAAATTTTATTTTTTATTCAAAGTAAATACAAAATACATTTTCGCAATTATATTTTATTTAATACATGGTCCAATCGCCGTCACTATTGATTATTGACTGGCATCTTCGGTGACAACTTTCGGCCAATTTTTCCGCGTAGTCTGTCGATAAGTTCTTCCAAATTTTTTGTAGCGTTCGCCTTAAATGTGCTTCTCCTTTTATTTGCTTTCCTTGAAGCTTCTGCTTCATTAATCCCCAAACATTTTCAATAGGATTGGCATCCGGCGATTGCGAAGGCCAATCAAGTACTTCTATGTTTCGGATCGTTATCTTCTTGTAGAAACCAATCGGTGTTGTCGTTGCCATATAGCATCCTAGCAGAATTCAATAATCCTTTCTTGTACAAAATGATCCTTTCAGCAGTAAGAATTCCGGTAAACGTTATTAATTTTCCGAAACCGCGTGCAGAAAAGCATCCATAAACATGGACCTTCACAGGGTGTTTAACTGTTCGGTTCACGACAGCTTCTCCTTTTTGTGCCCACACTCGTCTCCTGAACGTATTTACAGCAAAACTTGATTCATCCGTAAAGATCACGTTGTCCCAATCACGATCGATGTTTTCCTTAGCCCACTCTACACGTCTCGTTATGGAAACGCGCTGTTTTAATGAAAATAAGTTTCAACGGGAAAACTACCGACAACAGAAGTTTGACTCGACAACCAAGTCTTCTACGGTATTCAACAGGCTACTCAAACTCAAGAAAAAGATGGCACATATAAGTGAAGATATCAAATTCCTTAAGAAGTGTCTTAAGTACAACGTAGTGCCTAAGTCTCATAAAGTTTATATCAAGTCAGGAATGAAAAGAGCGGCGAATTACAAAAAACAGGTCGAAACCTCCATGATCAAGGAAAGCATCAAAAATCATTATACACACTTGGATGCGATCACCCTAAGGACGTATAGCAATCATCTGTTGTTGGCTGATATGCTAGCCATTGAAGGTCAACCTATCTATAGCACCTTCCATAAAATACAAACGGCATACGACTGCGAGAAGAACAAGAAGAGGGATAACTTGGAGAAGAAACTGCGGCATTTGCGTTCCACGAGTGAAGTCGAGAAAACACAGGTGCACTTGGTCGAGAATTTCGTTGTCAACAAATCAAGCGTGGTTTTTTCCAAAGATGAATTAGAGCTGCTCAATAAAGGATTCAACTACGCGGCCAGAAGCAAATTACCCATGGACGACACAATTATCGATGTAGAAGGAGCCATCCGCCACCTCCCCACAGATGACAAGGAGGATGCTAGACGAGAAGTCGCGACGATAGTCCGTTCCTTCCAAGGGAACCACAGTGAGAGCAGACATAGTGGAGAAGCAGCCGTAATTTCGTCCCTGAGGAAGAAAGACGTTTATTACTTGAAGGCAGATAAGGGAAACACAATCGCCATTATGGACAAGACGAAATACGACGAGTTGGTCTACGCTAAGCTCCAAACGGGGAACTTCTTTCAGCTCCGAGCCGATCCGCTACCGAATTCTGTAAAACGAGTGGAGAAAACTTTAAAAGAATGCACGGGAGTGGTGCAGAATATTGCGGCATTACGTATGCCGAATCCATCTCTACCTCGTATAAGAGTTCAGCCGAAGATACACAAACCCGGCAACGAGGTACGGGAAATTATAGCGGATACTAACTCCCCGACCTTCAACATAGCTAAGTGGCTCATAAAGGAGTGTCAGAAGCTGGGTAGTTTTTATAGCCCATACGCTATAAAAAATTCAGGGGACCTCATCGAGCGCTTAAAAAGTGTGGAATCCATCAGTGAGGACGAGGTGATCATATCTTTCGACGTCCAAGCTCTTTTTCCGAGTATTCCAGTGAAGGAAGCATTGCTTAAATTCGAGGAATGGTTGACGAAGTTCGACGACACTACACCGGAATGGCGACTAAAGACGAGGCAATACACCAAGCTAGCGGCCCTCTGTATGAGTGAAACATATTTCACCTTCAGAGAGCATTTTTTCAAAACAACAGCAGGCACAGCAATGGGGAACCCTTTGTCACCCCTATTGAGCGAGATATTCATGGCGTCGATCGAGGAAGAAATAGCGAAACGAGGGCTAATGCCACGATTTTGGGCTAGATACGTCGATGACATTATCACGATCGCACCTAGGAACCAGGCGAGCAGCCTATTAGAGGACATCAACAAAATCCACAAGAACATCAACTTCACCATGGAAGTCGAGGAGAATAACGTTTTGCCTTTTCTGGACCTGAAGATCATGCGAGAAGACGATAAAATACAATTCGACATATACCGGAAACCGACGAGCACGCAACGCACCATCGTGAGCACCTCACAACACACATGGCAACATAAGGTGGCAGCGTACCATAGTATGGTGCACAGACTAGTAAGTACACCGCTGAACGCCGCCCGATACCAAGTCGAACTCGACTACATTAAAGAAACTGCGAGTATCAACGGATACAGCCCTAAGCTCATTGACAACCTGATCCGGAAGAAGCGAACCCAGAGCGATCGAGCAAGTCTGTCTACACTTTGTTCACAGGTAGACGCTACAAAAGAGCGCAGAGCAGGGATAACTTTCTCACCGATGTTCGGTCGTATCAGGCAGGTGCTGGCAAAGCACCGGATCGATGCAGTAGGAACCAGCAGAATGCACCAGCTTAAAGCACGTCTAGGTAGTGCGAAGGACCACCTGAGAAAAACAGAGAGAAGCGGAATCTACAAGATCAATTGTAAGGACTGTGAGATGGTATACATAGGACAAACCCGACGCCTAATCACTACGAGATTCGAGGAGCACAAGAAAGACGCGGAACTAGGACGAAAGAATCCCATACGACATGTTAAGTCTATGGTTGCGAGGCATTTGGTCGAATCGGGACACTCGATCGTTTTTGACGACGTCGAAATATTACGAGCAGTCCGGCAACCCTACAAACTCGACGCAGCGGAAAGTCTCGACATCAGTAGGATACCGAAAAGATGTCTGTTGAACCACGATGATGGAAATTGCCCATCTAAATTATTAAAGGTCGTTAATCAGGGAAAACCTAAAGGAAATTTCCCAAAATAAAAAATATGAAATGTTAGGTTAGGTAAATTAGATAAAATGTATTAGGATACAGCCCTAATTAGTGATGTAAGGTCGTGTAAGGATTTATTGCTCTTAATTAGTTTTTTAAAAAGTTGTGTAAGGTAGGATCATAATAGTATTAGTATTTAAGGATGTAGTTTAGCCATCGTTGAGTAGTCAGCACCACGAACTGAGGAAGAGAGCAAGTGTCTCTCGAAACAATTGTATTCGAAAAGGAAAAATAAAGATCTCGTTATGGAAACGCGCTGTTTTAATGAAAATAAGTTTCAACGGGAAAACTACCGACAACAGAAGTTTAAGGCATACCTGGTTTTGATGTTTTCCTCTTGTAATCTTCGCCGAATCGTATTCAAGGACACGTAAATATTCTTCTTCGATAACATTTCCTTTGCTTGCACTAAGGTAGTAACGGACGGATTTTTCTTAAAAATATCAATGATGGCCTTATCCTGGGTTTTTGAAGTGCTTCGGGTTTTACCCCTACCAGGTAGATCGTCTACATTTCCAGTATCTTTAAAACGCTTTATCCACTTATTCACAAACTGTGTCGAAACTTTCAGGTACTTTCCGGCCGATGCAGGTGTCATTTTTGGTCCTTTCGGATGACTTACTAAAAACACAGCTTCGAATCGTTTTTTGTAAATCGCACTCATTTCACTTGACGTCTTATCACTCTCCTACTTGAACTTAGAATGACCAAATTTATACAATGCGAAAAAGAGGAAAAATGCAGGTAACTAAAAGTCCCCCACCACTCTTTGAGAAATGGTGCATTAAAAAGTTACAAAGTATACGCTCTTGTGGAAATGACTGTATATCCTAGATGCCTGTCATGAGTTTTACAATTATCGTATCATAATATCCTATTTTAAAAAAATACAACCAGTTTAAATACAACTTTGAGCTTACTCTTCGTGTTCATTCTTATAAAGGGAGTCACCACAACTAACGTCGAACATCTGCGTGGTTAACAAAAAAACAGAGCAAACAGTATAGGGTTCGTCTTCGTAGTTGCAAATAATTAGGACAACATAAAGGCACGAACGAAAGGCAACAACAGGGAAAGAGAGGGTATGAAAAACAGCGATAACTCATAATACTCGTATATTATATCAAGGAAACTAAACTATGAAAACATAGCCTTATGAAAGGGCGCAGAAATTATCTTCAAATGGTTAAAGAAACGATCACCCGTCACGAAAACAAAACTACAAAGAAAAGAACTTGCGCCAACTTTCAGTTGATCTTAAGTTGAGCCCAGGGTATAAACAAGTTCCGTTTACAAAAAGACAAAAATTAAAGGGACAGATAGAAATGTAAATGTACGAGGATTGCCAGGAATGAACTGTTATCAATGCAGTACACACAACATGGTATTTCATGGTGTTTATTAAATTCGATTTACAACAGTAATTAAATTTTAAATAATTATTACTTTTCGGAAAGAAATCTAACCATACTCTGGATTAAATCCACTCATCTCAGCATGCCGACCAAAAACTACTTTAAACGGAGATGCTTGCTTCTATACGCTGAAAACTTAATCGCGCAAAGTTAATATAAACCCTTTACTGCGAAGGGTATAAAAAAAATCATAGTTGATTTTAATGTTAAGAATAAAAATCCAACTATGCGTAAGCATAGTGTAATGAACCACCTGCAATGGACCATATTCTGGTAGTGCTGCTCCCACCGGCAGATCGAAGCAGCACCTGATGATTAGTGATCTGTTGGTGGCACGAAACCAGAGGCCGAGGGTTCCATTACACTCGGACCCAGATTCGACCGCTTGGGCGTCTGATCCGTCCGCCAATCATTCCATCGTTATCGACTATTTTTTTCATTCCCCATTTTTACCTCCCCTGTTTGTGTTCTTCCCCAGGCCTATGAATTTTTGTTAATACGTAAAGGACCCGCCCACAACTCCCGCACTGAGCTACAGCAAGCATAGGCCACTGCTTAGCTCGTTGAGGAGCCTTTTTCTTCGCCAGATGGCACGGCCCGACCTTCACGGTCAATTAAGCTACCTTAGACTCCGTCCCCACGGGCATCTTCGGATCCCCCCCGGACCGTCCGTTACAATAGGCAAGGAACATTTAAATATGTACAGATATTCAGTTGTTCGTAGTGCAGTTAACTACTTACTTTCTTTTACGAAACATGTAACTCATAAATAAGTACATACGAGTATGTTCAAATCCATTCTCTAAGTAATGATAATGACCAAAATACGTACGTTCACATTACGAGAGTGCGTTTGGTTGTTTATCGGTTTGCTTATATCAAAAAATATTAGATGTTACTTGCACAGACAAACGGAGATTCGTACAGACTTTTTTTTGGTTACACCACTTATCTTCGTATCTTGGTTGCATCTTTTATTTTCGATTTAACTTCAACTGATACTAAAGAAACAAATTGATGGACTGCATTCAGAAAAAGAATTCCGTAATCAGAATATAGACTATGGCATCTGGTCCAATGAATTGGACTTGAGTAAAAGCACCTTATAAAAATATGGGTCATAAAGCCGGAAACGACTTGACTCGAATGATTATTGAAGTTCAATTGACCAACTCTTAAAGATCCATTAAGTTTTCTAGCGTTAATTATTTTACTCGTATACGGTGCGGCATCACGAGCCTTTGCATTTAATACTATACTTCATGAGTTATCTTCTACTTTACGTAACAATTTAAAATGTAAACATTTACATGGTTGCACGTTTCTATAATGTTAACACCACACCTTTGATAGTAGCACTTTATTTCAAAACTCGCACTGTTCATCGTCTACTCTGTACCGTTTTTATCATTTATCTGACAGAAGAAAATAGCGAAGAATATTTTTTGCATCTGTTTTTAGAAGCATTTCAACAAGACACACCACAGCTTACTTTGTACGCCTTTCTGCCTACTAGTGTAGTATCTAAAGACTAATCTCACTCAGAGCGAATTATTAATTTTTGTACATTTCTAATCGATTGTGGGGATCATTATCTTGGAATGACGTTTGCATGAAGACATGAAAAGTGAAGAACAAAAAACACACCAAGTACATATTCGTAGTTTCGTAGGAATGTACCTGAACTTAACACCAATCCTTTCTTATTTTTGAAGACATCAGAGAGCATTTAATTCAAAGTTAGTTTGGAGAAATGTGAAATGATAAAGGTGACTGATGTTTTTCGTGTCTGAGTGATATTGGAAATACAGTCGAGTCACAATAAAGTGAACAATGGGGGTTGTTGGATTTAATTTCTGCCAAGATCTCCTTAAATTCAGCATAACGTCTTTTATAGACTCATCTTGTAGCAGGCGTCTTTGGTAATAATGTTTGGTAAGCCTGAGGACATTCTGATCAATTGGTTGAATCAAGGGTGTGACATTTCGAGACATAAACAGCGTAGAAGTCATTCCATCTTCAGTTTTTAATTCATCAGCAGTAGAGCCTTCTGATGTAGTCCTTGATTTTGCAAAGGAAGCTCTAACCTGAAATGGATATATAATTTGCATAATCATATGTTATTTTTCAAGAGACAGTAGATCCTTAATTTGATTTTAGAACACTAACCTCTGGAACAAATTGCTGGAAAATCCAGTTCGTAGAAATGTCAGCAATCATTCAGGCATTTTTAGTGTGCTTAGACAAGAGGATTAGCGAAGTTTTTAAATCATCTGGGGTTCTTTGCTTTCCCGATCACTAATGGGTTCAATTTGCGCCAGCCAGATGATGCATTTGTGCACCCTATAAATGTAATTTGTTATTTAGCGGTTTTCAGGCAAGGAGCGACTTTTTCAGAAAGGCTAACGTGTGACTTTTCCGAAATAAGTTGCCAATATAAACCGGTTTCATAAGCATTGTAAATTTAGTGTTCATTAAAACTACAATCGAAAGGATTAAAGAGTTAACGAGTTCTGAATGATCTGCTCTCACCGCTGTCGCAACCGCTGCGATCAATATAGGTCACTTAAGGCTCAATTTGCATTGCCGCGTGAACCGTATGAACCGCATGCTCTCGCGCCACAACCACCTACTTTTGAGTTGGTCGCCAATGTGATTTGCACATGCGACTCATCCGGTTCATGCGGCAATGTGAATTAAGCCTAAGGGAAATGCATGCTTTCTAATTTGACATTTCGCTGCCGCTGCTGCTGCATTCTGCGTTCAATCTGGTTCGGGCATGACGGTAAATTGAAGTCCTTCCGTTTACGAATAATTTGAGTCGAAATAACGGTTCCTGCTGGGCGCTTGAGGTCATTTTTGTTAGTAAGGGACGGGCTATCGTGATGTTTAATGGCTTATAGTGAAATAAACTGACAGGCATTGCCCTGGTCTTCTCCCTAACCATTCTGTCTCCTGGTACCTATCCTATAAATTACGTAGTACGGTCCATGAGTTCTTAGCCTAACATAGAAAGAAAAGTCATAAATAAAAAAAACTGACTATTTTTGAATATATTCTCCCTTTATTTGCTCCCACTTTTCAGAACGTCTGACTAAAGCTTCTAAGCCACTATAAAAATATGATGCATCTTTAGAGTCAAAATGGTCGTACACCGCCTGTTTAATTTCATCGTCACTGTTGAATCTTCTACCCCTTAACAAAAAACAGTCGGATGGGGCCAGATCAGGGCTATATGGTGGGTGTTCAATCTCTGTGAAGCCACATTCGCGAACAGTAGCCTTGGAAGTGGACTGGAGTATGGTCATGAAGAAAGCGCACACCTTAGCTGATTTTTCCGCGCCTTTTCTCGATAATTTTTTGACGCAACTGCCTTAGTATAAGTCAGAGTAATATGTTGCGTTCACGGTTGTATTTGATTCCTTAAAGTCAATCAGAAGGATTCCCTCGCAGTCCCAAAAGATTGTAGCCATCACTTTTTTGGTGCTTTGAGTGATCTTTGCTTTTTTGGCACGGGTTCTCCTTTCCGATGCCACTCCATGGAATCTCTTTTGGATGTCGGATCATAGTAACAGACCATGGTTTCATCACCTGTTACAATTGATTGAATTACTCCTTCTTGGTCCTCGTGGCAAAGCTCTAAAAATTGCTCACAACATTCTACTCGGCGCTGCTTTTGCACTGCGCTGAGAATTCGAGGGACACACCTTGCACTTTTTGTCATATTTAAATTTTCATGTAGGATCCTTAGAACACTTGGTTTGGAAATGCCGGTCTGTGCTGCAATTTCTTTTGTTTTTAGACGTCGGTCACTTAGAACAATTTCTTCTACAAATTCAATGTTTTCTGGGGTAGTCACCGTCACAGGACCTCTCGCACGTGGGTCATCTTCTAATGATTCTCGTCCCCAACGAAACAACTTAGACCAATTTTTTATTGTTGAAAATGATGGACACAAATCGCCGTAAACAGCCATCATTCTTTCTTTGATTTGTGTTGGCGTTAATCCTTCTTTAGTCAAAAACTTTATAACAGGGCGAAACTCAATTTGAGACATTTTTTAAAACAACTTGCCGGAGTGATCGTTCGAGCTTTACTACAATTAAACGGACTGAAGCAGCAAGTTGAAATTTTGTGTAAAGCTTGTCGACACTTGTCACTGTCGCTTGCATAAAGATTTTTGCGAACGCACTCTATTTACTATATGAGGCCAAGAACTCATGGACCGCACTACGTATCTCCAATTACAAAATGCAATCCAGAAGTCGATAGCTGGCTCGAATACTGCATGCACTCCCCTGTAAAGTTTTCAACCCTCACTCTAAAAAGTGAACTTGAATTTCCTCTCAATTTCGATTAATTTTACTTATTTTCGGCTCATATACACATCAAGAATTGATATTTAAATAAATTGTATGTAATGTCTAAAAAATTCGGAAAATTACACTAAAATGGGTGTAAAATTTGAAATTATGTATTTTTTTATGTATTTTTACAACATTTTGTGTATAATTCGGTTTTTGGTGCATTTTTACAAGGTGTAGATGTAGTTTTACTATTTTTTTACTGCATTTTGTCGCATATAAGTCGTTCTGCTTAGTGCGCATAAGTAGTCCAAATGACGCAACGGTTAGCACGTTCGCCTTCTGCTCACTGGGTCCTGGTTTCGATTCCTACTGAAGGCATTCGTCTTATCGATAAAAGGGGATTTATGTGTCGAACTATGAGCCCACACAGCTGTTAAATGAGTACCCATTGGGGGTACTTGTAGACCTTCATCCATTATTTAGAGTAGCGCCACTTATTTTTTAGGTGGTGAGAAAATATGTAATATCACACATTTTAGGGGTAAATTGATTCATATTTCTACTTTTACCGAGTATTTTTACACATTTCCGGGTGCAAATTTGCAAATATTTTAGAGTACATACTTGTTTACAAATTTTTTTATGCTAAATTACACTCGATATGAAAATCTGCATTACAGAGTAAATTTGTCATTAGGAAATAAAGTTTCCTCCTATTATAAGGGTGATTTTTTTTAGAGTGCTACATTGGTCATATTCGGTAAGGCGTTAGTCTGCTAATACCTTGCGGTACGCTTTTATCCGATTATCTTTAAAATATGTACATATACTATGTCCAAGTTTAAAGCGTTGCCACCCATCTTTCAATGGCATTAAAACTTCTAATGCCTAACAAAATTTTCAAACTCAGTGCTTATGGGTATATTTTTGCCTTTGGGCAGGAGACCAGTGGTAAAGTATGGTATCTTCTTATGGTTGCAGAATATTCAGCAATTTTAAGAGTGGCTACCAGCAACTCGTTCGCAAATGAACCTTTGGCAATATTTTAATTTTTGAAGGAAAAAATCTCATAGGCTTGTTTTGCTAGATGCGACTGAGCGACTATCGTTGGCGATAGCACGGAACACTATTCGTGTGTGGAGGTATAACCGTACAAGTACAGCCCAAACCCAAAGCTTAAAATACACAGGAATATTGCTCCATGATGATCTTTTTTTTTTTTCATAGTCGCCAACGACAGTCGCTCAGCCGTGTCTAAGGTCTGCGTTCCTCGGGGCGACCAACACGACGGCAGCTCACCGACGATAGCTCTGCGACGAAAGTTCATCCACGATCGTGCACCGGGTGTGTTCTTCGAAGCGGTCTCCACGGCATATACGACAGCGACCCATGTATGCCATGTATATCGCAGCCGCTGGCATGCACCTCCTATCCGCGCTGTCTTTATAATGACAAGGATCGAACCTCCATTCTCTCGATCGTACAGTGTTGACGGAACGAACACGGCCACTGAGCGCGTCAACACGGCCACCGAGTGCGTTAAAAAAGGATTCTGCAGCCCAAACAAAATTTGTTAAATTGTATTTTCACTGCGGATACAGTAGAATTCAAGTTTTCTCTTGACATTTCAGTTTAGGTTTGAATGATAACTAAACCAAAGGCACACACTCAACCAAGGAAACACTCTGTTCTCGCCTAAAATCTTCCGCCGCTATTCTGTTATATCTTAGTCACTTTTCCGAGCTGCATCTTAAATTTTGCCTCGGAAAATAAGTAGTCCAATATCTTCCAGGGATGTTTGATTTCTGATCTTTCTTCTTATTTTAAATTCAAACGAATTAGAACGCTTCGCCTCTTATTAATTAGAAGAGGCTGCAGAAAAGAAGAAGACTGGTTTTAATCTGTGGATTTATGCATATTTTCCGCTTTTCGAGGTTCTACTGTGTCTGTCTGTATTTTCGTCTAAATCTTACAACTTACGGAATTTCTCTCCGGAGAAACTAATAAACAGATAAAAAATGCATATCAGAATTTGGTACAAAAGCGCGAAAAGAAAAGAAATTACTATACAATTTGGAAATGTGTGTTGTGTATCGAAGAAGAAATCTAAAGAATTTAAATGATGTTCAATATCTTTATTGGAAGCAATCTATGTATACGGACAGTGAAGTTTGGGAGTTTTATGGTACGGGTAAACTGGCATTAGGAAAAAAACTCGCATAAAATAATGGCCGTGCAATATTGTTCTTTACGTACACCGTTATTAGTGATAGTCAATGCCTGCAACAAATTAATAAACTCTACCGTCATTTCGAATATATTTTTTTCTGACTTGCTTATAATTTGGTTCAGATTACTTGTTTGGTATTTATTTCAGGTTATTTATTTCGTTCTGGTTCAAATTTTGAAGAGCGCACTTTATTATCGATCATGATAAGTACATTTTGATACACGTTGAACAATAAATTCTGAAGATTTTTTCTATTGTCGTGGCCGTGTTGAAGTGTGTTTAGTGGTACATACATGCTTACTTTAGTATCTGCCAGTTCAATCTACTTGTACTACGCACAAAAAAAAGTCGGTGATAATTTCGCACAATTTGGAAATAGTATATTGGACGGAAGAGAAAATGTCCCCAGAAATAGATAAAGGAATGTTACATGACGGACAAAAAAAAGATGGACATTAAAAGAACCTTATGTGACTGTTCAGAAAACAACTCAGCGCACAGTGGGGTATTTGCACCAACAACTTGGCCAAAATTCGAAAACCTAAAGTTTGGTAAACCTCACTTAAATTATTTTTTTTCTAACACTTCTCTTCCCCTTACGCCTCCTACTCATCAACCGCCTTTACGCGAGGAGTCGAAACTCAGGCAAAGTTTCATTTGCATTATCTGTACTCGATAAATTAATCTTTTGTGCTAATTTCATAATTTTTTTTCCAGTTGATTTTCGGTACAATACATAATAACAATTATGGATATACTCAATTGCCCTAACCTCTTGTGGGGCATAGCGTGTCAGCTGTTCCATGTGGCCCAGTTAACGTTTCGTTGGCATAAATTGGTTTCAGAGAATGCAGTCCGAGCTCTAGATTAGTATCGTAGAGCGGTGACCGAACGATCACGGCCACCGAGCGCGACATCTTATTTACAGTTATGCAAATATTTTTTTCTGTTATTACTATTAACTACAAAAAATACGTATTTTTTGGGGAAAAGAATAAACGAAACTGTTTTTGTACATGTTCATGGGCGTCTGGAGCATTCATTCCTTAATGAAAATTCAGTTAAATGGTTCCATGAAATAGCCAGAAAAGAATTGGTTCCCCTTTCTTCCCCCATTTGTTTTACCTCGTGTTTGAACTTTTGGATATTTTCGTATTTTTGGCCCGACCCATATATTCATATAATTGGTCCGGGCCCTTCCCGATTGTCCGATCTCAACCAAATTTGGTATGTATGATAGATTCTTGGGAGATCCTTAGAACAGTCCGCTGACGGCTTCTGGGATTTTCGATTTATCTAAGGGTACGTTTTGTGTTTTGAAATCAGTACGTTGCTCGCCTAAGTCTTTTAAAAAAAAGGTGGTTCCTTTGGTTTCCAAACCAAGCCAACATGATTAAGAGTGATAACACCATAAACTGGAGTACAGTTGAAGGCATTTTAAGTCCTTTGGTCGGGACAAAAGAACTTTCTTGGGCATAAAATGAAACCCACCTAATATGGGTATTTTCTGAATGGGGATAATGAGAACAATACCATGAGATACCGTCGAAGGAATATTGAGCCGTTTGGAAGGACAAAACGACCTTCTTGCGTAAGAAGTAAGATCTACTACTACTACTCAATTGCCCTAACCAACTGTTCTATGTGGCCCAGTTGACGTTTCGTTGGCACTGTTTTCGGAGAATGCAGTTGCCAGCATGCACCTCCTGCACATTCATGGCCACGAACGTCGTCGTGGACGGAATTCGAACCCGAAACGCCAGTAGTCAGACATGAGACTGATGCCTCAACGCACTGCGCTACCGCCCCCCTCGTCCCTTGAGATGTCCCCACAAAAAATAGTCACACATGGACAGGTCAAGGGAACGAGGAGGCCAATTGATGTCACTAAATCGGGAAATGACCCGACCTGGGAAAAGAGGACGAACAACTGCCATTGTTATTCTTGCTGTATGGGCTGTCGCACCGTCCTATTGAAACCGCACACGTTGAAGAGGAATACGTTTTCTTCTTAGTTCAGGTATGAAGAAGTCAGTGATCATCTATGTATAGTGCCCCGAGTTTACAGTAACAGTGTTCCCGTTATCATCATGGAAAAAGTATGGGCCAATAACACCTGTAACAGCGACCGCACACCAAACCGTAACTTTGGGGCTGTGCAAGGGTGTCTCGTGGAACTATCTTGGATTCTTATTGGCCCAATAAGGACAGTTTTGTTGATTGATCACACCGTTCAGGTGAAAAAGTGCCTCATCACTCATGAACAAAATAAGGTTGTCACTTTGCTCAAGAATTGCTTCCATTTCTTGCGCGAAATTCAGCCACAGTGCATAATCTCCTGGGTTCAATTATTGCACAATAGCCACTTTGTATGGATGGAATCTTAGATGTGTATGTAAAATACGCCTTACCGAACGATCACTAAGCCGCAGTTCAGCAGAATGCCTCCGAACAGATCGACGCGGACTGCGCAGCATGGCTTGCCTCACTCTTTCCACGTTTACAGGAGTTCGTACTGAGCGCGAAGCCCCTATCGGTCTTCTTTTTATTAATGTTCCTCGCGTACGAAGAACTTCAACACAACGTACAATAGTGTTACGAGTGGGAAAAGATTGACGTCTCGTGAGATTGAAATGGCGACGAAAGGCACGCTGAATTGTAACCACCGACTCGTTATTTTCCACAAGTGTCGTACACGAAAACGTGATGCTGTAGTCCACGGCTGAGAAAGAAATGGCACAAGTCAGGGAACGGAATGCAACCTGTCCGGTGACCCTCCCTCTCCTACAGACCAAGTACTCTCTCTTTCTCAATTGCCCTAACCCCTTGTGGGGCATAGCGCGTCAACTGTTCCATGTGGCCCAGTTGACGTTTCCCATGGCATAAACTGAGTTCGGAGAATCCAGTTGCCAGCATACACTTCCTGCACATCCATGGCCACGAACGTCGTCGTGGACGGGATTCGAACCCGAAACGTCGGTAGGCAAACATGAGGCTGATGCCACACCTGCGCTACCGGTTGCCCCAGAGACCGAGTACTACCCATTCCAAAAACATCCGTTCTTTCTGCCGCACCCTGTATAAGAAGCAATTAAGCGCGTTTGTGGTAAGCTAGGGAAAAGGAAAACACTCAACACTGGTAGTTTGTCCAAGTTTGCAGTTGTCTACTAAGTTAAAGGATACGTAGCATTCCCAAACTACACACTTTCGTTTATTTCGTATATATTTTGGGGACTTACCCCCTTTATCAGTGCAAAAGCTACCGGTAGCATTCTTTATCTTCTCTGTACCTGTCCTGCCCTGGCTAGAAGTAGAAGAGACACTCTTGGGTTCTACTACTTTAACGATTTGGACGCCCCAAGAGACGTGAATGCTAAGTAGCTCCCTCCATTATCGGCTCCGACTGGTTGTCAGTGGATCTCGGGTTGCTGAGATGAGCATACTGTGATATTATCATACAACGGGCGCAGTGGTAGTCTCGGTGCGCTTTGAATTTCATGGGAGCCCCTTTTTAACGCAACCTTACCCTAGGTTACGTTAGCAGGTATTTTCAGCAACAATTTAACATTAGGGTTCACATCGATTTCTATGCGAGATCTTCCACCTGTCTATAAAAAAACTAGCATGAGTCAGTCGGAAGCTAATATGTCTGTTTGCCTCCGCGTACATGAAATGGTTGCATTGTGCTTTTTGAAGAGTCTTCAACTTAAACCATCTCCTCAGGAATGAATCCACAAGATCCACAACAATCGCGTGAATTGAAATGTGAGTAGTTGTAGAGCACATGACTTTAGCGTCTTTTCAGAAAATAAAAGCATATTTATGTACTTGCATAACAAACTGCATTCCACCTGTATCATGTCTCCATTTGTACTCGAATGGAATGGAACATTGACGTCCAATAAATTCAAGTGGCCAGCTGTGAATACAAAATGAAGAAATGCACACAATGCAATGTGATACGTTGACGATGTGCCTGAAATACTTTGAATAAAATAAGACAGACCACAGCGAATACCGGCGACAAGGTGTGCGCGTGCTCACCTGACTAAATCATACACCACACATCAACATCATCACAAATGATGTCATATAACCCACTCGAAGGCTATGTCACTTGAAGATTGCACCTTGTGATAACTGGGCCTGTTAATTTGCGCATTTAGTGTGATGTCACGAACTCTTCTTTTAATTGCATTTAATCGTGGAGCCAGGTTATATATAAAAAAAAGCAATAAAATGCCCCAAATTCCAGTCTTCGTCCAATCTACAGACTTGTCTTGTTTCATCGAGCGACACTTGTAATTGCATGGCTATAGCTAGAACATAACGCCAAACAACCACTCAAAATACCTTATAATGTCAGCCTGGGACAACTTTATCGCTGGTGTGTTTGGTAGCAGCTAGCGAGAAAAGTAAAAGATACGGAGGCAGTAAATGTAATATGTACCTTATATATAGTTACCTAGACGCCTGGCATTTCGGATTCAGATCGTCAAGCCATATTGTTGGGGGCGTTCTGCGCATTCCAGTCGCTCTCTTTCCCATGTATTCCGAATATGGGTACTATTAGGATTTCGAAATCGGAAAGTTGTTTCACTGCTTCACCGCCAACATGAACATTGGTTTATTATTGTTGACTACGACTACAGACGATGTCACCTGTGAACATAATAATTCTTCTTCAGATTTGATTTGATACGAAGCACGAACAAGAGCTCCTGGTTTGTGAAAAGAAGTTTGGCCACTGGCTAACCCAGGCCTGTAATGAACCATTTGTAATGAACCATATTATGGTCTGGTAGTGCTGCTCCCACCGGCAGATCGAAGCAGCACCTGATGAGTAGTGATCTGTTGGTGGTACGAAACCAGAGGCCGAGGGTCCCATTACACCCGGACCCAGATTCGACCGCGTGGGCGTCTGATCCGTCCGCCAACCATTCCATCCTTATCGACAATTTTTTGTTCATTCCCCATTTTTACCTCCCCTGTTTGTGTTATCTTCCCCAGGCCTATGCATTTTTGTTAATACGTAAAGGACAGGGGCAACGAGCGGCGAAAACCCCGCCCACGTCTCCCGAACTGAGCTACAGCAAGCATAGGCCGCTGCTTAGCTCGTTGAGGGGCCTTTTTTTCGCCAGATGGCAAGGCCCGACGTTCACGGTCACTATGCTATCTTACGCTCCGTCCCCATGGGCATCTACGGACGCCCACCAAACCGTCCATTACATTTGGCGCCCATTTCTGGTCAAGAGCAAGACTGAAAAGGACCTCATTGGGTTCCTTTTTGGCCCTGGGTCCGTTATGCATCCCCACAAGCACATTAAGGCTACTTGCTCTAAGTCTTAATGTCCTTGCCCGCGCCGTAAGTTAGACTTTGACCCTGGGAAGGACAGACAGAATAATCGCTGAACTGATTGCTCACACTGCATACTGCACTGAACTAACATTCGATGAGAATCTTGTTCTTGGTCTTGTTGATAGAGTGGGGTTTTTTTTTTTCAAAAATCCGTGTAATTCCGTATAATTCCGTATCACCCGGAAATTTTGTATACATTCTGGCAAAAAAGTATCCGGAATAAATTCTTTAAAAAGCCTGCCCGACAGGATTGTCAATATTCTTTTTGTCGCTAAGTTGGCACAACTGTCCTCTATACTGTCACGGAGTTTGACAGTTATCTGTCATTTAGTTTGTTTACAGTACTCGATATTGTGAGTTCATCTCAAGTGTGTTTTGCAATTTTTGCAATGGATGACATTATCGAACAAAAAATTTGTCTCACATCAAAGTCGATCAAAAGTCTAATGTTGACAGTTTTCTTTGATTACCGTGGGGTCGTGCACTCAGAATTCTTGCCCGAAGGTCAGACGGTTAATAAAGAATATTATTTGGCGATTGAGAGAGCAAATTCGTCGAAAAAAGGCAGATTTGTGGAAACTCTTGGATTTTGTATCAGGACAACGCACCATCACATAAGGCATCATCACAATGATATTGTGAAGGAATTTCTGACCAAAAACTCAACAAATACCATTGAACAACCACCATATTCACCTGACATGGCTCCGTCCGACTTTTTTCTCTTCCCGAAACTGAAATTACAACTTCGAGGCACCCGCTTTCAGTCGATAGAAGGCATAAAACAGAGTTCGCAGAACACACTTGAGATGAACTGACAATATCGAGTACTGTAAACAAACTAAATGACAGATGACTGTCAAACTCCGTGACAGTATAGAGGATATTTGTGTTAACTTAGCGACAAAAAGAATATTGACAATCCTGTCGGTCAGGCTTTTTTAAAAATTTATTCTGGATACTTTTTTGACAGAATGTAAAATACCGTATATTTTCGAGACAGGATGAAAAATCCGTATAAATATGGAAAAATCCGTATATCTGGCTGCCCTGCTCTAACCTCGCTGCACAAAACAGCAGCAACCAAACAGGTGAAAGTAACCTTCTCATAATTAACATTATCTACAATATGTAACTTTTTATCTCATATATCGGCTAAGGAGCACTTTTCAGCAAACAGCGACACCGTTTCAAATGCACATTTCTATGTTCATTCATCAAACCATTAATGAATATTGAATAATTCGTGTGACAAATTACATTAAAAACAGTTTCTTTGTGTATTGTCATTGGCCGGTTGCTTTCTTGTTGCCATTACGTTTGCCTTCTTCGTCGCCACCTTTCAAATCGAAGATGAGGGTTACTGCACACCGCACTCCTTTGTTTGCATTCGCATCCATTCTTCCATGGATGCGAAGTGTGATGTCGGCTTTCTGTCGCAGCTTAATTTCCATGTCAAACTTATTCGCCGCACGCTTGCCGTTTATTATGGAATCGTGTGTAGGTAATAATGGAAAACAACTTTTTCCATTAACATAGTATCCAACAAGTTGTCGCAATTGTTGTGCTAAGCGGCTAAATCAAAGTAATAGGATATCAGCTAGAAGCGATTAGAAAGGTGTTACAATGCAAAAATTGATTGCTTCGAAAAACAATCTGTGATTGGTATTTAGGCCTGCGGGCGCTGCTGCTGCATGTCATGCATGGTTGCCCAATGCCCACTGCCCACACACCATTTCACATGCAATAAACGTGAGGATGGTCCCCTCATTAGCATAGAGAAATGTCCTTGCGTTCATAGCGAACAATAAAATGATGTATAGCTTGGCATGGCAGTAGAACAAGGTCTAGTGCACGCTTCGATGGCTTCCTTGACGCTGATATTGCCCGTAACCGCTAATGCGGCGGTATCGAATAAATTTATATGTATTTTCATTTTGGTATAACCGTCAATTTGTGCTATTACGTGTCTGTAGGCAGTAACGTTGTATAGCCGGGGGAGAAACTATTGTTTATGTTCTAACCAGTGCATTGGTGTTTCAATGACTGCTACCGAATTTCTACTATATTATTCAACCGTTTTTATCCGCACACAACAAACGTCTAATTAAAAACATGTGAGTAAGCCTGGTTTTATAATTAATCGCCGAAAGTTTTGTTTATTTACATATCAAGTAGACCATTGCATTTTATTGCTGCCATGAGAGTAAGAATGCATAGTTGCCATCATGGTTTATGCATGGTACGTAGCTTGGTAAAGTATAGCTCTTGATTACAGCAGTGACATAGCTAGCTTTAAGAGGAGGGAGGGGATATTTCGTCGTCACCAATTTCGTTATTTTTCTTGTATCTATATGTGCTCGGGGCAGGATTTGAACCCCTCACCCCCTGAGTTTTTAGAGGAAGCACTCATTGAGAACGAGTAGTGAAGCATGTCATCAACATGACAGGAGGTCATTAGGAGGTTTGTGGTGATATCCTTGATGAATGAAGCTTAAAACATCATTCATAAGTTTGATAGTTCAAACAAACAGAACAGCGCCAATTTGTATCGTGGAGGAGTAGCGGAGGGAGCCAAATTATATTGTCATTCTATAATTCGACAACTACTATTTCCCCAAACCCCTAGTGGGCACAGGGCCGCAAACAACGCCCATGTGGCTTCCTTCGTTGACGTTTCGTTAACATAAACTCATTTCGGACGATGCATGTTTCTAGCATGTACCTCCTGTCCATTTAGCCGCGTATCTGCGAAAAATGGGGAATGGTTGTTTCTTATTGTTACGCCCTACACCCCAGGGGGAAGACACAGCACAAATATCCATGACCACAACGTGGACGGGATTCGAACCCATAGTTGACAGGTAACATGAGACATCAGACTGACGCTTCAACGCACTGAGCTACTTGTGTCTCACATTGTATAATTCAAATGCACATAAATGACGTTCATTAAAACATTCATCATGAAGTTGTTGTATACATTAGCATCACATGGTTAGCACTTAGCATTGGCAAACCTGACTCTACCATATGTGAAGACTGTGCATTTGAAGAGGGTATCACTATGTAGTCATTATGTAGGTGATCGAGTTTTCAATTATTTTTTCTTGTGACCGCGAGACGGGACAGTGGCGGGCGCTAAATAATGGACACACCACTATACTGAGCGACCTGAGTCTCCCTATGGAGACGGACTATACACCCCCTGGTTACCATTTCAGCAGAAACTTCACTAGTGTGATTCCGACGAGGAGCCAGTGGATGGGAGATATGCCCTCGACCTCGAATCTTATGGCAATCTATACGGATGGCTCCAAGACCGACGAAGGGGTCGGGGTTGGTATATTCTCCGAAGAGCTGGGAATCACCCTCTCAGCTCGTCTTCCTGATTTCTGCAGTATCCTACAGGCGGAAATCTCGGCGATCTCGTTAGCTTTGTCCTGTATAAGCAGTTCTGTCATCACTGCGAGGGACATCGTTATTTTTACGGATAGTCAGGCGGCTATTCGCTCTCTCGAGTCCGTCTCGATGAAATCTAAAACCGTTAAGAACTGCCGCGCAGCTCTGGAAGAGGTGGGTGGCTTCTTTAACATCACTCTGTGTTGGATACCGAGCCATAGTGGTTTCGAGGGGAACTGCGCGGCGGATGATCTGGCTCGGGAGGGCAGAACTGGGGGGTTTGACGTAAGATTGGAGGACATAGCAATGCCTTTTGCTATTTGTAAATCGGCGATTAAGGCCACTGCTGTCAACAGGGCCAATACAAGATGGTTCAACGGGGCAACATGCAATACGACAAGGTCGATTTGGCCGATATTGGATTCCGGCCGCTCTGCCACCCTGCTTTCGATGAATAGGAGGCACATTGGCAGAGTTGTTGGAGTTATTACCGGACACTGTGCAATCGGGGAGCATGTCAGGAGGCTCAACATCCCCCATCATGATTTTTGCAGGAGTTGTGGAGATGAGGAAGAGGAGGAGGAGACCACTCCACTTTCTCTGTCATTGTCCGGCCCTGGCTGGTAGGAGGGGCTACTTTCTGGGTTCGCAGATCTTCCATGATTTGGATGACCTTAAGAATACATGCGCCTTCCGGTTAAATCGCTATATCAGTAGCACGGGCTGGTTTGATACGCAACCCTCTTAAGGAGACGGTTTTTCTTTTCCGGGTGGTATCACAACGGGCCTTTGGAGGCCTAAGTGTGCTGTGCGTAGCGCGGCAGCCCCTTAACCTAACCTAACCTAACCTAAGGGTACCACGCGCCTATTTGATTGTCCATTTGGACTTGATAAAATCACACTGACCCAACATTGAGCGCCAAGCTATTTTGAACATTTGTCGACTATTTTCTTCTACAAGTATTTATTTTCATGATGTAGGATCGAAAAAAGCTTTAAAGATCTGATACACGAGACGCGTAAACGTGTCGGGCGTGACAAAGCCACGATATCCGTCTCGTGTAAACAGCAAACGAGTACACGACAGCTCGGAACATTTTAGACGGCGACAGGTACCAAGGTACAAATGCGGTCACCCGACTTACATGTAAACAGTAATCGCGTTTACAATACTTGAGTGAAAATTACGCGATCGCCTATACGCGACCCGTATATCAGAAGTTTTAAGATTCTGATACACGGTACGCGATCGCGTGATTTTTATCCGAGTCGCGTCAACGCGACTAGTGTTTACACGTCAGTTGGGTTTACACGGACGAAACGTCAGAAACGGGTATCGAAGCGCATTTTACTGACGCGAAAATACTGCACACGTCGTTGTGTTTACACGAGGTGCGTTCATGATTCGACAGCATATGTGCGATTACCCATATTACACTCCGCGTTTTTCTGCACGAAGAGCAATCCCGCAAAAAAAAACGCATTGTCGTACAAGAAGAGGACCCTATAATTACACATTGCGTTTTTCTGCGGGAAAAGCTTGTGAAGGAAATAAATAGGTATATCCCAGTGAGGATATTGATGGTTTTATTTTTGTGGCAATATAGTAGGTAGAAGTCGGGAGGCCGATAGAATTTCAGCCAGTCCTCAATGGATGCACTGCATGACTTTCGTCAATGGGTGCATGCGTTTCTATTTTATCGTTGAACCAAAAAATGGAAGGTGTAATGCGTTTCATATACCACCGTGTGTTCATCTTCTCAGTACGTTTTTTTTGCGGTAGAAGTCTTCCCGCTGTCGTTGGACTTGCTGCTGCAAAATGATTCCTGCAAACTGCAGCGTTGTCGTAACGCATAAGTGTAAAGCGTTCCATTTAAATGTACGCGTTTCTCTTCTTTTACGACAATGCGTTTTTCGCGGGATTGCTCTTCCTGCAGAAAAACGCAAAGTGTAATGCCAGGCTTAGGCAGACTCAAACATTTCAAAGAAATTTTTCGGCAAATTCGAAAGGAATAAAGTCGAAAGCTTAAATTTCGGTGGAAGGCCACTGTAAATTGGTCGGTGTATAAATGCCAAAAGAAAAATTAGCCAAAAAATCAAATTTGAGAATATATCAGTAATAGAGCAAACAAAGTGTAAAAAATCACCAAATTCCAAAATGTCACAAGAAAAAAACAAAAAACATCATGAGCGCTACGTAATGTGTAAAACATTTGCTAACACATACTCCATAATAATGACCCATCAGCAAGTATTCATTCGATTGTGAACACTCCGCCTTATAGACAGATAACCATTATCCACTAAATGACTGTGTCTCTGGTAAATTTTAAAAGCAAACTGAGGAGAGAAAAAAAAGGTAACCGCAATCGATAGATCATAACCTGTCTTCATTTTGATGTAATAATCATTGCTGGAAAATTAATCATTTCCTCATACGGAATCAACGAGTAATTGTTTGCGGCATATACAAAGTATTATTGTTGGATCTTCGAATTGGGGTCGTATTGTACTGTAACTGTCACTTGTCGCTCTCTTTTGGCAATGGCTGCGTTCTGGGAAACTTATAGGATCAAACAATTTGACAGTGAGTAACAGATATGTGAAGTATTGTATTTTATATCCGTAAGTCGAAAAGAGAGTGTCGCTTATCTGACAGAATCTTTAGAGGGGAAATTTACCGGAAAAATTTGTTGATTCGTTTCCCCAGCCCATGATTTCTAAACAAATACATCTACCGAACTCTCTGTCTCTTTCGCTCTAGTGCAATTATTAAGAAACAGGCTTAACGAAAATTGGTTGGTTGCTCTCGGGATTCGTATGTAGATGCTTTGGCATGAGTCGTGTGCGTCGAATGTGTGAATGTTTCAGTTCAATGCGTCTCTCTTCCACTTACGGATAACAATGCCTTACCATCTCTGTTGCTCACAGTCATTTCCTTAACCGGTCAGGCTTCCAGGACCGCGACCAATATGTACTTAACAAACCGATACCGATTCAGTGAGTGACAGCGGGTGACAGAGATGTAAAATGTTTTGTATCCGTAGGTAAGTGAGAAAAGGTCGTCTTAGCTGATTCCAAATCATGCCGACCCAGAAATCCCTTGTGCAAAATGACAACCGCCCTACTTTCGTTATCGCTGTCTTTTAAGTAGCCAGTTTCTCTCAATTCTCTCTTACATCTTGTATAGTTTTGTTTAGAGATGATGATCTGGTGAAACGAGTCATATTTTTATCCGGTTAATTTCAATACTGCGACTTCATCTTTGACTCACGGAAGCACAGCATTTTACATTTCTTTCTGATGCATCCGCACCAGAATCAGTCCGAGTCCATTGTTCCCAGGAACGCAGCCAATAATTATCGACTGGTGATCACTGATGTTCGATCGACTCCCACATGTCATACTAGATGCTTACTTCGAGTTGTCTTGCATGCCATCATCCGTATCCGAACTTGATGCGACTATCTTAGTGCATTCGCCATCAGCATTGCCGTCACTTTGCCCACACCGATTTCTTTAGCAGTCATAAAGTCAGCAGGTAGGTACATTCTTCGACTGGATGATTGTAATGAAAACAAACCGGCAAGAATGCAACAGATCCGAGCATCGGAAATATTTCACCTGGGCGGTAATCATAACATTTACGTTAACGCAGATAAGTAGTTAGATAATTAAGCGCCCTATTAGGCAACAGACGTGGCGGTAATAACGCTAATGGTTTCATTACGACGTTCACGCCTGAATAAAATGTAGTGGCCGTCCGTTGGGTTATTATTTTCAATGTATTGTTAGCCTCGACTATTTAATAGTCTGCCTATTCTGTCTAGTCTGTCTCGCCACGACTAAACTAAATCCATATCTAATCTACTTCATGAAAAATAAATGGGCTGTGGAATTTCGTTTTAGGCCTAATCAAGCTTAAGTTCGACTACAGATATTTGATTGTTAATCATATCCCACTTTTAAATGACGAAGCCAACGAATGACCAAAATGAAAATAACACACAACCAAACTGGAACTGCTAAAATTTCATGTAAATTGTTTGACAAAATCTTTTCCGTGGAAACTCGATATTTTCGTTGTCGTATGGTAAGTTGACTCATTTGCATCGTAAGCATGTGATGATGTCGGCTAAAAAAAAAATTTCCAAGTAAAATTTAATTTTATTAAGATATTGGATATGCAGAAAGAAAGTGATCGATCTTCATTAAAATGAAGTTGAAATTTCGTATCATTATGAGAATTACTTTCTTGTTGTGTCAGCAGAGGGAAAGTCTCTAACTCTAACACTTCACGAATGAACCTTAAATAAAGTGTGGGAAATTAAGTATGGCTATTGTTAAATTTACGTTGAGATTTTCAGAAATTCTAATGTATAACATATTAAGGAAATAATTACACAAAAAGAGCGATGAAGTTCATCGGCACTTAGGTTAGGTTAGGTTGAAGCGGCAACTGCGCACAAACACAGCACACATATACCACCACTGGGTCCGTTGTGATACCTCACAAGCACAAAAACGCCATGTGAGCCTAGTCGTCAAATCAGCCGGATCTATCAATGAAACGGTGCAGATGACCAGCATTTACGTCCTTCAGATCATCTAGGTCAATAAAGTAGAAGGAGCCTAAAATATCCTCTCTTCTACCGGCCAGCGCAGGGCAGGTGCACAGGATGTGATGAATTGTTTCCACCTCTTCTTCGTTCCCACAGCTTCTACCTAGTCTAGCCATAAATATTGTTACAAGGTTTGGCAACCCTGCAGAAAGGAACCGTTACAGTCATTTCCACAAGACCGTATACCTCACAAAATAAAAACAAAATGTTACAAGTAAGAAATTTTATTTTTTATTGAAAGTAAATACAAAATACATTTTCGCAATTATATTTAATACATGGTCCAATCGCCGTCACTATTGATTATTGACTGGCATCTTCGGTGACAACTTTCGGCCAATTTTTCCGCGTAGTCTGTCGATAAGTTCTTCCAAATTTTTTGTAGCGTTCGCCTTAAATGTGCTTCTCCTTTTATTTGCTTTTCTTGAAGCTTCTGCTTCATTAATCCCCAAAAATTTTCAATAGGATTGGCATCCGGCGATTGCGAAGGCCAATCAAGTACTTGAATGTTATTTTCTTCTTTCCAGCGTGTACACAACCGGCTTCTATGTTTCGGATCGTTACCTTCTTGTAGAAACCAATCGGTGTTGTCGTTGCCATATAGCATCCTAGCAGACTTCAATAATCCTTTCTTGTACAAAATGATCATCCTTTCAGCAGTAAGAATTCCGGTAAACGTTATTAATTTTCCGAAACCGCGTGCAGAAAAGCATCCATAAACATGGACCTTCACAGGGTGTTTAACGGTTCGGTTCACGACAGCTTCTCCTTTTTGTGCCCACACTCGTCTCCTGAACGTATTTACAGCAAAACTTGATTCATCCGTAAAGATCACGTTGTCCCAATCACGATCGATGTTTTCCTTAGCCCACTCTACACGTCTTCGCTTCTGGTTTTCGGTAAGTAATGGTTTCATCAAGGCATACCTGGTTTTGATGTTTTCCTCTTGTAATCTTCGCCGAATCGTATTCAAGGACACGTAAATATTCTTCTTCGATAACATTTCCTTTGCTTGCACTAAGGTAGTAACGGACGGATTTTTCTTAAAAATATCAATGATGGCCTTATCCTGGGTTTTTGAAGTGCTTCGGGTTTTACCCCTACCAGGTAGATCGTCTACATTTCCAGTATCTTTAAAACGCTTTATCCACTTATTCACAAAGTGTGTCGAAACTTTCAGGTACTTTCCGGCCGATGCAGGTGTCATTTTTGGTCCTTTCGGATGACTTACTAAAAACACAGCTTCGAATCGTTTTTTGTAAATCGCACTCATTTCACTTGACGTCTTATCACTCTCCTACTTGAACTTAGAATGACCAAATTTATACAATGCGAAAAAGAGGAAAAATGCAGGTAACTAAAAGTCCCCCACCACTCTTTGAGAAATGGTGCATTAAAAAGTTACAAAGTATACGCTCTTGTGGAAATGACTGTATATTGCATTTCTTAAAAATTGAGCTAATCGCTATAGTACGCTTGTGCTTGATGCATTTGTCATCATTTGAGTTTAATTTTTAGTGTAGTGAACATGGATTGGGGTGACAAAGAAAATAGAATTGCTGTGATTGCACTTCATAAAGTAGGAATGCAACCAAGTGATATTTTTAAGACTCTGCATACCCTTGGTATAAGCCGAATGTTTGTATATCGGGCTATTGAAAGATTTAATGATACGTCTGGAGTAAGTGACCGTGAAAGAAGTGGCCGTCCGCGAACTACTCGAACACCTCAAGCGGTTAAAGCCGTGCGCGAGAGAATTCGCCGTAATCCTCTTCGGAAGCAAAAAATTTTATCGCGTGAGATGAAAATACCCCAAAGAACAATTTCACGTATCATCAAAAGTGACTTGGGGTTGGGTGCTTATCGTAGATCTACCGGGCATTTACTAACAGATTCGTTAAAAAAAAAAATAGAGTGGAAAAATCAAAACGATTACTTTGCCGGTACGCAAACCAAGAACACCGTAAAATTTTGTTTACGGACGAAAAAAATTTTACTGTCGAAGAAACATTTAATAAACAAAATGATAGGGTTTATGCTCGCAGTGCCAGAGAAGCTTCTCAAGTTGCCCAAAAGGTTCAAAGAGGCATCATCCAGCCTCAGTAATGGTTTAGTCGGGTGTTAGCTACAACGGGATGACAAAGTTGCATTTTTGTGAGAAGGGCGTCAAAACGTCTGCCAAAATTTATCAAGAAAGTGTCCTTGAAAGTGTAGTGAAACCTCTCAACACGTCATTATTCAAAAATCAGCCTTGGAGTTTCCAGCAAGATTCTGCACCAGGTCATAAGGCGAAGTCAACCCAAAAATGGCTTGAAGAAAATGTTCCAGATTTTATTAAAGCTGAAGATTGGCCTTCCTCTAGCCCAGACCTGAATCCGCTGGATTACGAATTATGGTCTGTCTTAGAGCAAATGATGTGCTCTAGAAGACATTCTAATATCGAATCCTTAAAGAAGTCTCTTACACATGCAGTCGCCAACTTTCCGATTGAAGTCGTGCGTGCTTCCATAGATAAGTGGCCAGCTCGATTAAAGGCTTGTGTAAAGGCAAAAGGCAATCACTTCGAATAACTTGTTGCAATTTCCGTTGTTGACAATGCATTTAATAAATAAACAATGATTTCTTAACATATAACACCTCTTTTATTGAACAGTGCTTCAAAAAGTTTGTAACAGTATTTATGGCTAGACTAGGTACAAAAATCATTGTATGTACTCAATTGCCCTAACTCCTTGTGGGGCATAGCGCGTCAACTGTTCCATGTGGCCCAGTTGACGTTTCGTTGGCATAAATTGGTTTCAGAGAATGCAGTTGCCAGCATGCACCTCCTGCACATCCATGGCCACGAACGTTGTCGTGAACGGGATTCGAACCCGAAACGCCGGTAGTCAAACATGAGACTGAAGCCTCAACACACTGCGTTACCGGTCGCCCCCCGAGACACCTAGCATGCTCTCCTATTTGGCAATGCCGCGTGATGATCCCCACAACCTTTCTGAGATACCTTCTCTCCAGCATTATCAGCCCTGAGGTGCGGCGAGGATTGAAGTGCACAGAAATCGCACACAATTTTTAAAGTGGCAAACCATCAAGCCACATGGAGTTTGGGGTAGCATTTATAGTGAAAAATCACCTCAAGCCGTACATTATTGACTTAAAACCCATAAATGAACGGCTGTGTGCAATTCGCATTAAGACTCGATTCTTGAACCTCATGTGCACGCCTCCACTGAGGTTAAAGCAGACGCAGTAAAAGACGAGTTCTACGCCCGACTCTCTTCGACTCACTTCCAACAAACGACGTCAAATTGCTCCTCTGGGAGACTTACGTGAAAGTAGGAAATGAAAGTTGGCACCGGAGGACCACTGGAACGCACAGTCTCCTTGAAAAATGTAACGACAACAACTAGCAACTTATCGACTTCGCCCGCAGTAGGAATCTAGTCGTAAGCTCTACGTGTTTCCCGCATCGACGCATTCACAACCAGACCTGGAAATCGCACATACCGTCAACCAAATTGATCACGTCCTCATTTGCAACAGATGGGCGGCTAGTGTGATAGATGTCTGCTCCTATCGTGCAGCAAACTGCGACACAGATCATCACTTGGTGAAGACGACATACAGATGTAGAATTTCCTCAGTGCACTAATCGAGAATCAGTTCTCCCAAAATCTTTGCGATGCTAGGGCGGTGCCGTATACTACCGTTGTTGCGGGAAGATTATCACCTATGCTACACAACAGCAGCAACACAGGCGTTCATGGGTTCTGGAGAGAACTCAAGAGTGCCATCAAAGAGGAGGCCGAGAAGGTCGTGGGATATAAAGACCGGCGAGCGCGAAATGACTGGTTTGACGAAGAATGCAAAAATTCACTTGATGCAAAAAACGAGGCCTATAGACAATGAATTCAACGAGCAACCAGAGCCAAAAGATAAAAATATGACGAGCTACGGCGAATATCGAATAGAATAATTAGACGTAAGAAACGTAAATACTTTGACGAGCAGTTGCTGAATATAAACGAAAACTTAGCTAATAGGAACACCAGACAAGTGTACAAACTAGTAAATACAATTATGAGCCGCTATCAACCCAGGACTAGCCTCTTTAAGGACTAGGATGGAAACATCATCAGCGACACCGATGGCATCAACAAACAATGGGCCTCTTATTTTGAAGAGGTTACGAACCTACCATCTAACATCCCCACACAAGAAGCTCCCGACGAAATTGTTGATCTAGGCCCACCCATACAACCCCCGACAGTAGAGGAAGTTGATCTCGCGTTGCGGCCAATAAAACGGAATAAAGAGCCGAGCGCTGACGAGATTCCAGCTGAACTGCTAAAATTCGGTGGAACTTGTCTTAGTAAATGCCATACATCAATTACTCACTCCTGCGAGTAAGGGAGAACGAAGTGATCCCAGACGATTGGCGCAGAAGCATCATCTGTCCAATTAACAAAAAGGGAGATAAACTGCGGTGTGAGAATTATAGTGGCATATCACTAGTTTGTACGTTCTATAAAAGTTTGACGAAAATTCTGGTAAATATAATAGAATAAAACCGTACGCAGAACGAACCATTGGCGAATATCAAAGCGGTTACACAACCGACCAGCTCTTAACGGACAAACTGATACTCCTGGAGTGCTGGGAATATAACGTTAACGTATACCAAATCTTTGCCGACTTCAAGCAGGCATACGACAGTATCAATCGTGGCGTACTGTACAACATCATGCTGCAATTTGGTATACCGGCAAAATTAGTGCGAATGATAAAGATGACGATGACCAACTCCGTCTCACAGGTCAGGATCCATAATAGACTTACTGATCTATTTGAAACACGCACTGGTCTGAAACAGGGCGATGGGCTGGCATCGACGCTCTTCAACCTAGCACTGGAATACGCTATTCGGGCTATGAATATGGACAACAGCAATACGCTACTCATCAAGTCGGCACAATTAGCAGCGTACGCCGACGACATCAACATCATGTCCCGATTGGCCGACGCAGAAGAACTTCTGCATACGCTAGATCCCGCTGCAAAAAAAAAAGTTGGACTACGTATCAACGAGGATAAAATTAAAATAATGATGCAATCGACAAGGACACCTGCACAATCGAGCATCAATGTGGGGGAACTCAACATCGAGTTCGTGAACGGCTTCATATACCTGGGTTGCAACTTGTCAAGGGACTCCAACGAAACTGACGAAATCAAGCGACGGATACAGGTTCTCCCCATAATGAAATCGAAGCATGTGCACGGAAACACGAAGTTTGCGACCGAGATGGATGGCGCATCCGGTACAACCATGAGTTGTATGAACTGTAATGAGTACGATGGTGGGGGGCGTAATAATCAGCTACATCATCCGCCGACTTATCGCAAGTAGGAGGCTAAGTGGGAGAGCAGTAGGTGCGTGCCGAAATAAATAGTTTATGTCAACGAAACGTCAACTGGACGACATCGAACAGTTGACGCGCTATGCCCTACAAGGGGTTAGAACAAATGAGTAAACTACAACTGCAATGGGCAGGGCATGCACAACGAATGGACGATGAGAGTAATGAACGGACAACGAGTCGACGGAGCGAGACTGCTAGAACGACCGAGAGCTTCTTGGGAGAGCACGGCACATGCGGACACCGCGCAACTACTGGACTTCCAAGATTGGACGACGCCGCCACGTGACCGAGATAATTGGGAGGACGATCCAGGCGGCCGAAGTCCGAGGTCGCGCTGTTGCGCCACGATGATGATGATGGTGGTTGGACTGGACAAGCCGGCCGCAGCATTATTGGTGTAGACAGTACAGTTTTGGCATGAGCCGTGAGCTTTTGGAGAAGTTTGTGCCTTTGGCGAAATTCGGAGGACCAGACCTGTACAGTTTTTCCGGAGAGGACTTCCGATATGTCGGTTTTCTCCAAACGCTAAAAGAGCTATTCCAAATTTAATTTTCACGACCTTGGATACAAGTTTCTTCATTTCTATCGTTGCATCATCATAATATTTCGCCAATTTTAGAAAGTCTAGAGGCCGAGTCCATGTTCTCATGCAAATGTACTATTTTGGCGCTAATAGGTAAAATGCTTCATTTTGGAATTTCAGATTAATTGATTTAAGTATGTCGACTGCTTATACAAACAAAAAGTTTTGACCAAGTTCAAATATTTTGCCTGCAGGTTATTTGATCAACGTTACTCAAGTATCCTTTTTATTTAAACTCGATGCAAAACAAGTTATAAGTCCTTATTACAGTAACTGAAATACATTTCTTACGCGTGTGAAAGGCGTTTCGTGCATACAAATGTTTCTTAAGCCAAATAGCTTTATTACCGGTCTGGTCTAGTGAAATATGCAGATTGGAAAATGGTAACAGTAACAAAGTATAGGCGCTGGTCTCCACTCTAATGTGAAATAAATCAAATCTAAAAAGATTTACTGCTTGGAGATAAATACGAGTACGAGTATAAGCGGTTCAAGTGGCTCAAATTGAAAAATTCACTATGAATCAGTTCAAGACTTGCAACAATAGCCGCAAGCACTCGTATGCACGATGTTGAGTGCGAAATTAGAAAATCTACAACAGTAGCAGCGGCAGAAATCGTGTGATTCGCGACCAAACGACCGTACAAAAGTTGCATGTTTGCTACTTTTATTTACCAACTCGTTTTCGTTCATTATATCTCCAGCACACTGCTATCGTCATGGGAACCGAATCGCATGTGATGTTAATGCGCCTTGAATTCATTAAATTTCAAAATTGAGATTTTTTATTGTTAATTTGGATCAAACCGTATGTACACATGTTTGTACGAAGATACAGATAGGCACGCAGCAGTAAACAACACCGGCGTGTGATGAGGATTTTTTTCCAATCACAAAATTAAAATTTCAAATTAGAACTAAACGCTAAAGCCGAGGTTCACTTCTTTTGAATAGCAATGTCTACGTTGACGGTTAGTAACGCTAGCGCAGTGCAGAAGAGGTCAAGAATCCAATATAATGGTACCGAACCGAGCCGAACCGAGTATAGTGAATAAAATAGATGTTAGATGTAATGGAAGAAGAACCACTCACTTTTGCCGGAAAGATCACTTTCCTCGTTGCTGCCACTCCTTTGGATTTTACCATTGAAGAGTTGCTGCTGTTGTTGTTGCGATGACGGCGGCGCTGACTGTTGAAGTTGGGGCGGCTGTAAGATATTGTTGCTCTGTTTATTGTTGCCGCAGTTGCTATTGCCGTTTGTGTTTGTCCAAGACAGTGAGTTCGGCGACTCCAAAGCAACTTGCGAGGTGGGAGGATCGTTTCTATCGAAATGAAGAAAAATGAAACGTAACGAGAACATTGTATTAATAAGAGTAAACAGCGGAAGATGAAAGGAAAAATGAAACTGGTAGTCGGATATCATGGACTAAAATGCCGAGGAAAAGAAAAGAAAAAAAAAACAGGAAATGTTTGGATATCGATCAAACAAAGGTTGAATGCGGATATTTTGGGGAATTGTGGAAAGAATACAAACATAATTAAGTGCACATATTGAGTTTTCCAAAGCGGTGGAGGACAGTCTAAGTTAATTACTAAATTATATTTAGGCCCGGATTACCAATGCCCGGGATAATCCGGGCCTAAATATAATTCAGTTAATTAATAACTTAGACTGTCCTCTACCGTTTTTGGAAAATTCAATATGTGCACTTAATTATGTTTGTATTCTTTTCACAATTCCCTTTCCATAGTCCTCCACGTGGGCGTCCCCTGTTAATGGCAGTGTTTCAAACCGCTGACAGCCAAGTCTTAGCGATAAGACAGTTTGGAAAAAGGCAGATAGCTGTAGCCTGAATGGCTGACCAACACCTAAGCGTCTCAGGTTTAGTAGGATGGAATGACTTACGTAGTTGGACCTGCAACATAGCTGTGTGAGCTTCAGCACGTTTATTAAACCATCTGAAGCAGCTATTGTAAAAGGTAACGTGGGAATAAAGAAAATGAATCATTGAAAATCTAACTGTTTCTATTTTCATGCATGGCTTTCAATTTCCACTTGAAAAGGAAGTGTTTATGTCCCTTTTTGTTTTAGGACCAAATAAATATCTTTGGTCTAGGCTATTGGTCAGCACATGAAGAATTGAGATTGTATTCTCATTCGAGTGTGAACCTTGTAGTGTTGTGTTTGTGTTTTGGATTGTTTCACTGGTGTGTGGTTGAATTGAGATTGTTCCTGTTGCAGGTTTAGAAGATGAGTGATCACTGGGATTTCGAGTTTAATTAGTTATTGTGCATGTAAATAATGCTTAGGGCCATTTTCTCAATGTCCGGTTAAACTGGTTGTTAACTAACGGGGACATAAATTAATGTTAGCTGTAAACTGCCCGGTAAGCATTTTCGTTTTCTCATAAGCCGGTTAAATTATTTGCTTTAAACATGGTATTACCGCTCACGTATATGGCAGCATTGCTGTAAAATCTGCACAATCTGCAAAAAGGCTGTCTGTTGCGTGCGTTTGTATGGTAACGCTAGCCAACAGCTGTTATTGTTTATCTTGACATTTGTGTTTTTGTTGTGTTTTTCTTTGTGCGGTTCGTGCGGAAGTTGGTTTGATAAATTTGCGAATCTGAGGTAAGCAATGGCAAAACGCAAGATACAAACACGAAATTTCCTTCTTTTGACAGAAGTCACAATGACACAGTGTGATCAGCTGACAATCTGGCGTTGCCAGATTTAAATTTTTCATGATTATCGTTTCGATTAGATTTTAACCGACCAAATTTCTCCGATTACCATTGTCGGTCGGATAGTCGCAAACCGGATATTGAGAAAATTAAATTATGCTAAACGGGAGTTTATTGCTAAGATAAATTTTAATCGGACATTGAGATAATGGCCCTGAGTGTGTTATATGCTGTTTGTGCTTTTGACATGTTATTGCCCTAGTGAGGTCATTACACCTGTGATGGGTGTTTGGTCGTCAGTTGATACCACTGCTCAGGGCAGATGGTTTCACCTGCGAAAGGACCGGTGAACCATCCTGAGTACGCGTGGTTAATTAGCGATAGCACTACTCAGGGCAAGATGACTTCATCTGTGAAAGTTCCGGTGAGTCATCCTGAGCAAGTGTCCCCGGTGATGATAGTTCCACCTGTGATGGGTCGCTTTATCATCCTGGGATGGTTCAGAGAGGACTATTCCAACCGGACGGGTTGTGGTGTCCAGGTCTGAATGGCCAATATGGATTCTAGCGAGATCGGTCGACCCGAGATGGGTTGTGTAATTCTCCTAGAATGTGTTCATGGGCAGTGTCCACTAGTGATGTGTAACACAGTAAGGAGTCGTACTTTATGAACGAATCAACAGGATGAGCGAAAGATTCGGCACAACGACATAGCTTCCGAGCCGTTCAATTTAAGAATGACACACTGTAAAATGAATGCCCAAACTAGATCCCGCATAAATACAACGCAACGCATAGAAAATCCACGATCATTCAAAATTTCTGATTACATACACATATGTATTACATTCGTATTCATTCACACGCCATCCTAATATCTATCTGAAACTAAAACCACCATCATCTATCTACCAAACCAATCCCATCTAAATCCATTCATAATCATCTCTATGCAGTATGCAATGCACGCATTGAGTATATTCAAATGTACACACAGCAATCAATGCTGATGCTGACTGCAAGCAAATCAAAAATCATTTGCTTACGTCGCACCGCACATTCAAGTTTCCCCAAATACGTAAAACAAGCCCAACATCCTAAAACAATAAGTAATCGTCTTGTATCATCACCTCAAGTTCAACTTTAGATGAAAACGATACCAAACCACCAACCAGACAATTTCCTCTGTTCTGTATACTGTGGGACGCAATGAGTTGTTCGCAATGTGAGTTTTGAATATTTAACACAAACAGCACACAAACACTTCTATATTTCACTCACTCTGCGCTGTGAGGCATACTGGGCTGTGATGATAACATATAACACAAAGATTGATTATTTGTGTAATTCAGTCTAGACTCAAATTCAAATGTTTCACTCACGAAGCGCATACTCCGATTACTCAAATTCTCTGCCAAATGAGGAAATTCATAGCATGGAGCTTTTAGAACAGAGTGGAATGATTTGACTGACTCCGAATATAGGGTTAGAAAAGAGATAAAAAAAAATTGGGGTCGCCCATCCCAGACTGCCAGCCCCGTTTTCATGGGAAATAGTGGTCCGATCGGGCTGGCTCGAACTAAAGGGTATTGGGGGTCGCTAACTCCGAATCTGGGGTCAAAAAAGAGAAAAAAAAAACTGGGGTCGCCCATCCCAGACTGGCATCCCCGTTTTCATGGGAAATAGTGGTCCGATCGGGCTGGCTCGAACTCAAGGGTATTGGGGGGTCGCTAACTCCGAATCTGGGGTCAAAAAAGAGAAAAAAAAAACTGGGGTCGCCCATCTACGACTATTATTGAATATGTTATTAACCAAGTTTCAGACTCTTTGCATGACTCTTTTTGAACGACTCATTGGAAAGAGTCAGAGCTTATGTACTGGCACAGTGAAAAGAGTCATTATGCCCATCACTAGTGTCCACCCATAGATTGGAGTAGTTACTCCGTAACGAACCATATTGGTGAGGTGCCTTCGCCTCAAAAGCCCTAGTTTGAATGTTTACTTAATTCAATTAGCATAAAGCTTTACGTAATTCGCCTGTAGTAGTTTGATGTGGACTGGTTTAGCACATTTTCTCATCTATTTGAAAAATAATCTTTACAAATAGATGATTCGAACAGTATCGTGGTCGTGTACGCGCGTAAGTAGTCTCGTCGTTTAATTTCTTATGTTACACTATCTTCCCAGGCCATCCCCTGAATGGGGTTAAGCGATGTGCTGACAACTCTTCCTTGTAAAAAACACTCCACGTCGAGAAACCTGGAGCAAAAGCCTCGGATTAGACGGATGAACAACAACGACCACGCAAACGACTAAAGGATGGAATGTACGCTCCCTGAACAAACCGGGGGCCGAGAAGGCCCTCCTTCAACAGGTCGAAAAGTACAAACTGAGCATTACTGCAGTCCAGGAAACAAATTGGCTTGGCAGCGAGAAAAATGACAAGAAATCGCACACAATTTTTACAAGTGGCAAACCATAGGGCCGCAAGGAGTTTGGAGTAGCATTTATAGTAAACAATCACCTCAAGCTTATTGACTTGAAACCCATAAATGAACGGCTATGTGCGATTCGTATTAAGACTCGATTCATCAATCTCTGGCTCATCAATGTGCACGCCCCCACTGAAATTAAAGAAGACGCAGTAAAAGACGAGATCCACGCCCGCCTTGAGACTCTCTTCGACTCACTTCCAGCAAATAACGTCAGATTGCTGCTGGGAGACTTTAGCGCCAAAGTCGGAAATGAAAGTTGGCGCCGGGGGCCCACTGGAGACCACAGTCTCCATGAAGAATGTAATGACAACGGCCAGTGACTTATCGAGTTCGCCTGTAGCAGGAATCTAGTCGTAAGCTCTACGTGTTTCCTGCATCGAAGCATTAACAAGCAGACCTGGAAATCTCCAGACGCACACACCGTCAACCAAATTGATCACGTCCTCATCTGCAGGAGATGGGCGTCTAGTGTGATGGATGTCCGCTCCTATCGAGGAGCAAACTGCGACTTAGACCATCACTTGGTGAAGACGACCTACAGATGTAGAATGTAGATGTACACACAAGATCCCCGCAAGCAAGCCGACCCCGCGGATCCACAAGCAATAGCTGTGTACAATGACCACTTCAATCAGCCGACATGCACAATTCGCGACTTTAGTAGCGGCCGTGTGAAGATGACGGGCGACTAGTGTCGAGACTGCAAGTCTCTGTCTCTCAGTCGCCGAGTATTGGAGACTTGAGTATCCCCAGTGCCTTACACTGCGACTTAACCTGGAGTACAAAAGATCGGACTTAAGTCTTCCAAAAGCTTCTACTTCAATTTTCGGAAGCAATGTACTTGCTTCGTCAGTACTAAACCCTACCTAACGCCTTATCTATGGAGGATAATATTAAGGAAATTAACGATTAATCCGGTTACTGAAATAATCGACCATCTAATCAAACGATGATTGAGTGTTCCCAACAGGATAGTCGCGATTTAATGATGACTGAGACTCCCAAAACGGTTAGTTATTTGAATTGGGAGGAAGCTATTAGTAGTAGTTGTCCGGTAGAAGGAACTGGGATGAGGATATTCGCCTCACGAACAATACAAGTTAAATATGTGACTGAATACTTACAAATCCATAATTTCGTTAGTCCACGGATCTGTCCCGTTGGGTAAATCCAGTTTCGGTTCAGGATCGTTAACTTTTACGTGAGTGATTGTTGTTGCAGAGTCCAATTGCCTACAAACGGCTGCAGTTCAAGGCGACGATGTTACGCACAGCGCCCGCATTCATATTCCATGTACGCACACAGTAGCCGAAGATATCTGGCATGCGGGTGACCCCGACACCGCCTCTTCCTTTCTACTCCTCCTCTTCCTCTGTCAACGCCTTCACTAACTAATCCACGCACTATACAATCGCCGCCGTTGAACGTGTGCAATTGCAACCAAAAGAAGTCACCGCGAAGGCCAACGTTTAGCTCGTTCCGGCGACCGATCAACGAAGGACTGCAGGAGGCCAAAACAACTTTTCGCTGTGAGTTGCGGCTGCACACGTTAACTCGTGGTAGAAAAAAAAACGAAAACAAAACACCCACCAACTCGGGGGGAAGTATGCAAACTATGCGACTCCGTTCACTTTTCGCCACCGATATAACACACTCGCGAACTTTTCACCTTTTGACGATTCGGACAGGGGCAAAATGGACTTTGGATTTGCACCACGACGACTGTTGGAGGCGACAAGGATTCACTGTGCGTAAAACAGATATGGGGACGTAGGCAACAAATCCTTGAATCACTTCCGCAAACAAATGGATGAGAGCGCCAATTGCCTCCCGGATAGCGGGGCGATCATTTTCTGTCGCGGGGTCGACACACCGTTTTGAGGACACGACACGGAGGCCAAATTCAGACGAGAAGAAGACGAACAACACACGCACCAGACAAGAATTTCCCACGAGCCGTCGCGGCGCGAGCACCAACAACTTTCGCAATTTTCTATTTCTTATCTGGGTCGGAACTGGACGGTGGTCTCGGACGCGGATTCCGCAGATTCTTGTCGCTAATTGGACACGTATCTCGTTGTGCAGTTATGCGATCGGGAGGGACGGGATTGTAGCAAAAACGACCAACACGGAGGCTACGCGACTTGTTCTTGCAATGGAGATGAAAAAGTGACACAACAACACTCTGCACGGGATCACAACACCATGCGATACGCACGAACACGGACACTCCGACGACGTGAAGTCCAATGACAGACGACGATTTAAAAAAAGCAACGGGATGGTTGACACTTGCGGAAAAGCTCTGCAGCGTTTGCAGCTGCATTTGACAACTGGATTTTCGAGTAGGAGAGGGGAGTATGGAAAGCGCTGGGATTATCTTTCTGAATACTGGGTTCGGATATTGGGTTGGGGCGTGCAAGAGTCATCTGACGGAGTGTAGATAAATTTAGCACATTTCAGATTACAGCGGTGTAAATTGATTTATAATTTGAATTGAAACCGACCAAGATCTGGGCTGCGTTCCATAACGTAACTATAGTTGCCTATAGTCAACTATCACTGACTATTGCCGTTGACTCTCGTCGTTCCATAACATACAATAGTCAACTCTGTAGTCAACTATTTTAGCTCGTGCTCATGAGGGGAAGCTATCGATAGCTATCACACACACACGTATACATGAAGTCAAACTGACAGTAAACAGTCGATGTTGTGCAAAATTAGTTGGTTATTGCTTTAATTTTGAATTGGTTTATGCAGTTTAGGGCACGTTAAATTGAATTTGAGAAAAATTGGTGCGAAAGAGTATTTGTGTGTTAAAAATCATTGCATGGAAAGTGAAATACCGACGCAAATGTGAGTGTAGTGAAAAAGATAGCGGTGCGGTGTATGTGCTACTTTACGATTATTGTCGTTCCATAATAACCCTAGCTATAGCTGACTATGACAGTAGTCAGAGTTGACTACAGCTCTGACTATATTTACGTTATGGAACGCACCCCTGCTTTCACATTCAGAAACTTTGGCCACTGCCATCTTTACTCTCAGGCCGGAGTGTCAGCTGATTGTCAACGCACTAACGACATGACAAGCAGTCAACGAAGTGTGAACGCGTGCGGTCGCCCGGTGAAATATCGCGATAATTGTGTGTAAAAGTGAGTTTAGTGCCGGAATTTTAAGTGTAACTAAAAGAAGTGGCTATCAGTGCCGTGTGAAAGTGAAAAAAAAACGTGAAGTGCCGGGAAATATCGAGTAAAATGGTGTATTGAAAAGTGCGAGGTTAGGAAAGTGCGACACGGGAAATTTCGCATTTTTCGTTAATTTTCCGTCAATTCGGCAAGTGTGAATGGTACAGCACTACCCTGGGACGAATCCTCAGGCCGGTGAGTTTAGCGGAAACTCCCGGAAGTGCCCCAAAAAGTGAATTCAAAGTGGTTGTCAAATGACAACATTACAGGTGATTTCCGGCCTTTTCATCGGAATTCATAGGGTAAGTATGCGTTTTTTGTTGTGGTAGAATTTAAGTGGATTGATGCGCCCCAAAGTGGGGATTTTGACCACGATGTTGACGAACCGGACGAAAGTTTCACTGCTAGGCATCTAGTCCTGTCAGCTGCAGTGAAACTTTCGTCTGGCTCGTCAACAACGCGTTTAAGACCCGTATTTTGGGGCGCATCAATTCACTAAAAATTTTACACAACAAAAAACGTATAATTACCCTATGAATTCCGATGAAAAGGCCGGAAATCACCTGTAATGTTGTCATTTGACAACCACTTTGAATTCACTTTTTGGGGCACTTCCGGGAGTTTCCGCTGAGCTCATCGGCCCAAGGATTCGTCCCAGGGTAGTGCTGCACCATTCACACTAGCCAAATTACCGGAAAATTAACGAAAAATGCGAAATTTTTCGTGTCGCACTTTCATAACCACACTCATGTCTCGCGCATTTTCGAGCAGTTCATTTTGGTCGGAAGTTCGCGGCACCTTGCGTTTTTTTCACTTCCAAATATCAGTGACAAGCACTACTTTCAACTGTACTTAAAATCGCGACACTTAAATCACTTTTACGCACGAAAATCGCCAAATTTCAAGAGGTCGACTGCACGCGTTCTTCACTTTGTTTACATATGGTTCACTGCTTGTCATGACGTCATTGCTTTGACACTCCGGCCTGAGAGTTAAGATGGCGGTACTTTGGCCCAAACCAGATTGAACGCAGAATGCAGCAGCAACAACAACAATAGGTGGATCTGTCATCGCCGCTGTGTCATTGCGACAGATCTACCTGCCGTTGTTGTTGCTTCTGCCGCTGTTGCTGAATTTTGCGTTCAATCTGGTTAGGGCCTTTTTCTCGAAATGCTACAAGAAAAAAAAATTAAAAAGAAAAATATCCTAAATTTAGCACCGCTTTCTTGATTTACAAGTTGTTTCGCATTGAATGGGCAATAATGATAGGGTGGATAGTACACTTTGTTTGTGGAAAAATGGTACCAAAAGAATTGGGATATCTAACCGGTACTGGGTTGTCACTGCTTTTGTAATTGTCGTCAAAATCCAATTAAAATTTGCCACTTCCCCATAATTTAATTCGAAATTTGACATACGCTTGTCAGTACGTCGTGAAAGGGGCCTCAGAGTGCATGCCAGACATTGGCTAAGTTCATAACACACAACAGTTAGCATACTGTTGCCAATTTGTTTTATGTATTCTCTCCACTGACTTTTTGATAGACACAACATGCTGTAAAAAATGTCATTTATTCCATCATAAAAATTTCTCCGCTGGCTAGGACCAGCATATGATGACAATTCAAAAATGACTCTCGCGCTGTCGTATTTGTAACGGACGGTCTGCTGGGCATCCGGAGATGCCCGTGGGGACGGAGCCTAAGGTTGCATTATGACCGTGAAGGTCGGGCAGTGCCATCTGCGAAGAAATGGGCCCCTCAACGAGCTACGCAGCGGCCTGTGCTTACTGTAGCTCAGCTCGGGAGATGTGGGCGGGGTTTTTGCCGCTCGTTGCCCTGTCCTTTACGTATTAACAAAAATTCATAGGCCTGGGGAAGACAACACAAACAAGGGAGGTAAAAATGGGGAATAAAAAAATGAAGCGATAAGGATGGAAAGGTTGGCGGATGGCTCCTCGCATTGGGGTCCAGGTGTATTTTGACCCTCGGCCTCTGGTTTCGTACCACCGACAGATCCTTACTCATCAGGTGCTGCCATAGATCTGCCGGTGGAAGCAGCACAACCAGACCAGAATATGGTTCATTAGAGGTGGGTCATTATAGGGTACATGGGTTTAGCAGCTATATGTCTTCCCCTTACTTTTGCCAATTAATTTATTCTAACAGGACGAAGGTAGCGGGGAACACCCAACATAGTTGGGTGAACTTCACCCTGCCAGGAATCTCATGCACACTCGAAATTTTGGACCACATTGGCACTGCACATTGATAAAAGGAGGAGGAACTCCCCGGTGGGGAGTGCTGTACGTTGACTTCCTGCGCACACAACGTTCCATCAATGCTACATACTACTCTAACCTTCTGAAAACACACGTGAAACCCGCTTATCGCTCGAAACGGAGGAGCATTCCAGCGCGAAGTGCCATTCTTCTCCAGAATAACGCGCGCCCTCATACCGCGCGGAGGTACTAGAACACCCCCCCCCCCCCCCCCCCTACAGTCCGGATTTATCACCCTGCGACTACGACATGTTTGGACCACTGAAAGAAGCCCTCGGAGGTCAAAGATTCAACACCGACGACGAGGTAGGGGAGTTCGTTCGCATATGGCTGTCCAAGTTGCCCAAGGAATTCTTCGATACCGGCATCAAAAAACTTCCGGAGAGTTAGCAAAAATGTGAAACTATTGAGGGGAATTATCTAGAAAAACTGGGGGGAGGGGGGGTTGGCGTTAGACTGAAGTTTTGCCCCGGGCGCTAAATACTTTAGCTACGCCACTGGCCTATCGGGGAAATGCAATAAGGCTTGGCATCCCCTATAATTCGCATTGACGCAGCTGCGGGAATGAGGATGAGAAAGAAAGCCTCATTCACTTCTTCTGCGAATGCCCAGCCCTTGCTAGAGCCAGACATCAAGCATTGGGTAAGGCCTTTCTTGATAACCTGGGGGATATGTCGGGGGTGAAGATCGGGGAGCTAGTATACTTCCTGAACTCCTCCGGTTGGATTTAGGCATCCATGCATCCCCTGTTAGTCCAACCATCTTCCTATAACCGATTTTGCCGAGGTTTATGGTTACAAAACGGTGCATTCGCGCTAATTGGGCTCTGGCAAGTTGTACTTCCGCCACCAGTTATACCTACCTATCCACCAAATCGTTATTTTCATTTGGAAGACCGTGAAAATAAAAATCGTTTTCTTGTTGAAAATCACTCTTTTACTTCATAACACAAAAACAACTTTTTGTACATATTTATTTTCCTTTTATACATAATCTTACTTTTTTTCTTATCTCTTGTTGGAAACATTTAGTGTGTATAAACATTGACACTTTGTGTGTATACTCGTATGTATGTAGTTATATTTCTTAAGAAGTTTTTTGTGTTTCACAAGGACAATATTATGCTTCCCATTTATAAATCATCCGCACATTCGCACATTCGCATTCGCTCGCATTCATACATAATCGTACTCCGCCATCAAACATGACGCGAGATTACTGAAAAAACACCAACATTGATACAAAATTGACTACGATTTAAACGCTTTTCTCTGTTTCGCGCAAAAATAGCTTCGTCTCTAAAATAACATGCTTTCTGAGTTAATATCTCCATTTTTGTTCTTGTGGCTATATTTAACTTCTAAAACCAAAAAATCACGGCAGCATTTTGGCTATTTCGTTCTTCGCCTCCATTTGCGTTGGTTGTACCTGCTTCTCGTCCTCGTTCGGAGGTTTCTCTTCCAGATTATTTCTAACAAATTCCTCGAGATTCAGGAAACATGTTCCCTGTTGTGATATCTTATGGCTAATGTATCGCGCGACAAAAACGTCGAGTGGCATGTTGTAATCGAGGGATTCATTCATGCAATTGGTGTATTGTGTATAGAGTAACTGGTTTTGCTCCTTTTGAGCGCTGCTATTGGAATGTCTCATGAAGTCCTCGATGGATTGGTCCAATTTGTTACGCGCCACAATCAGATCCTTGAGCACGTGAAGGTCTGTGTCGCGAAAATATTTGATATGATACTGGCGATCGGCTACAAATTTGCCGAGAAGGAATCCTGAAAGAAAAGAAATAATACAGTTATCAACAAACCAGTAAAAAAAACAGTCTCCAACTTTGTAATTGCGTTTGCAAACAGTTCGACTGATTTTCCTCGCGGATGCTCCGTTTCGGTTTACGTTTGATCAACCAGACACCTGGGGAAATAAACCAGAAATTTTTCCTGGTCGATTTCCCCTGATAACTGTTTGGTAAGGGGTATTAGCGTATTTGACAGTTCATAGTTGAAATATTGCATATGACTGTCAGATGGTGAGAATTTCAGTTTTCGGTTTTGAGGTTTGCTTTTTAATTTTGTCGTGAATTTCACGGTCCGTTACGCTGGCACCCCCACCACTAAGTATCGATATGAGGCATGGTGCTGTAACGAATAGTGTCAAACTCCGGTAGTGGGACCAAAAACGTTACCGTTAGGGTTGATTTCGGTCACCCTAGGACCTCATCCCACCTTGAGGTCCCATTATCGGTCCCACTGCCGGAGTTTGGCAGCTTTTGAGGTTTGTCCTCAAATGCTGCACGCATCCAGGGACTTACAAACTCCGGCTATATTTTTTTTAGCTCTTTTTTTCTCTCTATAAAATCCTTATCCCATCCATGTAGAGTACCTTATCCCTGTAGAGTAAGTTTTCCTATCCCCACCTATCCCCCAACAGTCAGTGCTTACGTTGTGTTGTCAAAGATGCTTTTGCATTGTGGGCAAGACGTTCGGCAAAAGGGACTCTTTGGAATTACCGGAATCGGGAGTTTACTCCTGATCTCCAATCCGGGTCCCTCGAACGTCTTCCCACCTTTGTGTGTAGGCACTGACCTCTTTTAGCTCGTTCTGATGACAAGTCGGATTTCGGAACTCGTCGATGCCTGGCTTGTCCTGTTCCGATGGTCAAGAGAGTATGAGAATCGCATTTGGTAGGCGTTTACGCCTGTAAAATGACTCTACTTTCCCGAAACCTAGGAATAGGATAGACTGGAGTATCAATGAGGAATGAATCCGTACTAATCCCAATATTTTTTTTTCTTTAATTTTTCTCTTGGCCGACGGAATTCCTTTTCGTCTCTGGGACAAGCACGTCTTTGTTATGATGAGTATAAAGCTACTGACAGCGGAGGGGAGGAGGAGTCATAAGGGATTCAGGAAGCAAAAACATTACCTAAATAGTACGTTACAATAATAGACTTTACAATAATACCGAATAGAAAAAAAAACAAATGACGGCTGTGATGAACCACCTGTAACGAACCGTATTATGGTCTGATAGTGCTGCTCCCACCGGCAGATCGAAGCAGCACCTGATGAGTAGTGATCTGTTGGTGGTACGAAACCAGAGGCCGAGGGTCCCATTACACCCGGACCCAGGTGCGACCGCGTGGGCGTCTCATCCGTCCGCCAGCCATTCCATCCTTATCGCCTCATTTTTTTATCATTCCCCATTTTTACCTCCCCTGTTTGTGTTGTTTTCCCCAGGCCTATGAATTTTTGTTAATACGTAAAGGACAGGGGCAACGAGCGGCGAAAACCCCGCCCACATCTCCCGAACTGAGCTACAGCAAGCATAGGCCGCTGCTTACCTCGTTGAGGGGCCTTTTTCTCCGCCAGATGGCATAGCCCGACCTACACGGTCATATGCTACCTTAGGCTCCGTCCCACAGGCATCTTCGGATGCCCACCAAACCGTCCGTTACATATTTGACCCCACGTTGGGCGTAATGGGACCCTCAACCTCTGGTTTCGTACCACCAACAGATCACTACTCATCAGGTGCTGCTTCGATCTGCCGGTGGGAGCAGCACTACCAGACCATAATATGGTTCGTTACAGGTGGTTCATTACAGTGCATAATTAGGTGCTAATTTGTTGCTCTATTCCGGAATTTATTGCTCCTGCTAACTTGCCAGGATAACGTTTTTTGTATGGAAGAGCTTGTATGACGGCACCTTAGCACCTCTCTTCTAAGTGCGGCATATATTTTACTACAATTCAAAGCACAAGTAAAGAGCTATATAATTGTTAATCTGTTGCTCTATTCCCGAATTTATTGCTCCTGCCGATTCGCCAGGACTCCTGCTTATATATGAGAAGGACACCACATTTGTACCCCCCTGTACTCGCCCCACAGCCACAAATCCAACCAAAAACTTGATGCATAATAAAAGCAATAAATATTTGCTAATTTGTTGCTCTATTCCGGAATTTATTGCTCCTGCTGAATTGCCAGGATAACGTTATTTGTTTGGTAGAGCTAGAATGACGTCACCCTGCATCAAGTTTTTGGCAGATTTGTGCCTGTGGGGAGAGTACAGGGGGGTATAAATGTGGTGTCCTTCCCATATATAAGCGGGAATCCAAGCGAATCGGCAGGAGCAATAAATTCGGGAATAGAGCAACGAATTGGAAATTAATTATGGCTTTCATTTTGCATTGCGTATTAAAAAGTGGGCGTAACGTTACGCTAGCACCACCGTACAAAAACCATTATCCTGGCAATTCGGCAGGAGCAATAAATTCGGGAAAAGGGAAACAAATTAGGAAATATTTATTGCCCTCACTATGCATCAAGTTTTGGTTAGATTTGTGCCAGTGGGAATAGTACAGGGAGGGGGGGGGGGGCACAAATGTGGTGTCCTTTCCATATATTAGCTGAAGTCCAGGCGAATCGGCAGGAGCAATAAATTCCGGAATAGAGCAACAAATTAGCAATTAATTATCTCTTTAAGTTAGCACCACCCCACATATAATCGTCAATTCTGGCGAATCGGCAGGAGCAATGAATTCGGGAATAGAGCAACTAATTAGAATCTAATTAACATCTAAAATAATTACGCACCATGCCTGATATCGATACTTAGTGGTGGGGGTACCAGCGTAACAGACGTGTTAATTTCTGTAAGTGTGATGCTAATGAAATAATAATAATCCTCCCTGCATAATTTAATTTTTACATGGCGTCATTTGTGGCGATTTTGCAGTGTTTTTAATTTTTCCTGAAACCTTCGCGTTAGTATGGCTATTGATTTAAAATTAATTAAAGTTTTGTTTTAAATTCAATAGCGAATCGGCTGTCAGCCGTTTAATCTTTTTCTTCCTTGCCCTTTCACTCTGCGGCTTAGCGTTGCTCTGCCTGTGGTGTTGGCACTTCGCCCATTCTGCCGGTATAATCTCAGTTTCCTTCTGCAGGCAGCTCGGTCTTGGATCGTATCATCGCCAAGATTGATGCGTTGTTGTTTCTTCTTCATCTGATCGATCCACGTGTGTTTCCGTCTGCCTCGGCGTTTGGGTCCAGCAAATGAAACATTCATTGATAGTGCTTTCATGACAGGGTTCTCTGGCGGATGCCTTAGAACGTGGCAATACCAATCCATACGACGATCTTCGAGCTTTACAGTGATCGGCTGCTCAACAAACAAGCTGCCTCGGATGTGGGTACTTTTGGTCACACCAGCTGACATCCGTAGCATTTTCACCTCAGTCGCAGTCATATAACTTTCGTATGTCTGGTTCATAGTCCAGTATTCAGACGCATACATGAGTGCGGGTCGTACGACCGTGTTGTACAGCATGCCCTTAAGCTTTTGTGGCATCTTCTTGTCGCAGAAAACTCCAGGGTTTTCTCGCCACTTCATCCAACCGACACTGATGCGATGTTTGGTGTCATCATCGCAGGTAGCTTCCTTGTTGACCATCGAGCCCAGGTATTTGAACTTTGTACAGAGCTTCAGCTGCTCTCCCTTAATGTAGATATCTGGTATCGGTCTCTCTGGATCTGAGAAAGGACAGCAAAGATACTCTGTCTTTGGTATGCTAATCCTCAATCCATGATCCTCCAGTATCTTACACAACTTATTCAGTGCAGCCTGCAAAGCAACGATGTCTTTGCTACTCAGGATAATGTCATCGGCGAAGAGAAGGGATATTGCCAGGCCGTCAGAGATGAGTGTTAATAAATAGAACATGATGATGTTGAAGAGCCAAGGACTCAATACACTGCCTTAGTCAACTCCGACATTAACCGGAAATTCTTCAGGCTCACCAGCTGTGCATCTAACTTTAGTAGTTGCCCCATCATACATGTCTTGTATCATCTTGACATATGCCTCGGGGACCTTAAGTGCTCTTAGGGCCACCCATATCAGATCACGAGGAACTCTGTCGAAGGCTTTTTCCAAATCTATGAACACAAAGTGAAAGTCCGTCCGTGCATCACGATGCTTTTCCATTGTACGACGTATGCACTGAATAGCATCGACTGTGGACTAACCCTCCACAAAGCCGCATTGATTGTCATCCAACCGTACAATCTCTTTCAATCGATTGCAGACAACCCGCTCGTAAGTCTTCAATGTGTGAGATGTTAACTTGATTGCCCTATAGTTGTTGAGCTTGCGTGAGTCACCCTTGTTCTTATAAAACGGGAGAAGGAAGCTTTTTCTGAAAACGTCAGGTATCGGTTGCCCTCTTTTAATTTTTTTGAAAAGAACAGTGAGCCATCTAAGCCCGACATGATTCATCTTCAACCAAAATTCCAAGGGTATTTTGTCCGGTCCGACTACCTTTCCGCATTTCATCTGCATCATTGCCTTCATCACCTCCTCCACTGAAAAATCGGCGATATCAGTGGTGCTTGGCTGCTGTTTAATACATGACAACTGCAAAACAAGTTGCTCGGGTGAAGAGTTGACGAATAGGTGGAGGGGAAATCCTTACCGCAATTACAACGTTGCGAGACGTGAACGCAGGCCATGTTAGGTGTGTTTGATATTGCATTATTGGCTTCCTTTGTACGTTCCTCTGTTCTTCACTTTTGGGGATTTTGGTTTGAGAACCGTAAAGGGGAATTATTAGAGTCAGCTTTGAATTTAGCCTTAGGTACTAGAGATTTTGAATAAAACAATTCTTGAAGCGGGTGCCCCTATTCAAGTGGTCGGGAATGTAATTCGATATTGCCTCGCGGGCCACACAAAACGTTATTAAGGGCCGCTAGTTGCCGACCCCTGGACTAGAGTACATAATTACTCGTCGACTATATTAAGTTTTGAAGAATCCGTTTCTAGGAGATTCATTGTAAGGCTCAATTTATAGTACATTGTTGCATGGAATGGATAAATCGGATGAGTCGCATGAGCAAACCACATTGGCGACAAACTCAAAAGTAGATGGTTGTGGGGCGAGAGCATGGGATTCATCCGGTTCATACGGCAATATAAATTCAGCCTAACTTTGAAGGGTACTTTACCCTTCTAGAATTCCTTGAAAATACGACAATACTTCTCATTAAACATTTCGAATATATACTTATGACTTTCCGTCTACTAGGAAACGTTCCATTGTCACGTGAAGTCGGAACACTTCGCAGCAAGGACCTTATTTGTTTGCCTTTCACTAGCATTACTTTCCATACATTAAAAATGTTGACCGTGAAAAAGAGTCGGTACCGGCTAGATAATTCGCGAACCTTGAATTTGTGTGCACCGCATTGCGTACATGTGTATCCTATTTTTATCGAACAAATAGATTTCATTGAATTCCATTATGAATGTTTGTTTGCCATGATTTATAAACGTTTACTTTCAAACGCCGATCTACCATTTTAATTTGCACGAGATGGTGCACTTTGTTCCTCGCCATTCTAGCCGAATTGTTTATTTGACGATGAGAACATTTATTGACAGTGTATGTTAAAAGTTTTTGTTGTTTTATGGAGAGCTCACACAGTGACGGCACCCCCAGACAGTTAAATGTCATAAATAAGAGCAACGACTTTGCCTTGCTCGTACACTTTGTATGTAAATTATGGCAAAATTATAAATATTTGATAAAATGTTTGAAAATCTAACATACAGATAGCAAATTAAGATGAAAGATGCAAACGCTTTCGATAGAAACCGGAAATTTGTTGGGAACTCGTCCGCATCCAAGCATAACATTGCGCGAAGCTTCCCACTGGCTAAAATTAGGTGGGACTGCCGTCTCCCCCCATTTTATGGGGAATTCTCATTCGCAGAACTCGCACACCCACCTTCCCAGGAAAAAAACTAAAATAATGGATTGGAATTTTGGTTTTGTCTCATTTCCAGATCATTTTCTCATATTAGTCTTTTTTTTTGTCTTTTTAATAGAATTTATGTTTATCTTGAAAATAGTGTGAGAACAAATAGAAAATGAAAGGCGAAAGATTGAAATGGTTCTTTGAGTGACTTACGACAAATGTTTTAAAAAATGTCTAGCACTATTTTGGGAATTTCGAGTGATGAAAGTTTGTCTTTTTTTTAATAAAGAGAGAGTTTCATAATATAGCTAAGATATGCGAGTAGCGAGTATGTACATATGTATTTTTGGCAGTTCAGAACGGTGGTTCCGGGATCTGCCGCGCTCGCATTTGAAAGTACGAAATTACCATGGACTATATCAATAAGACTTTTTTATGTTGATACCAAAGCTTAGGGGGAACCCTTTGATGCAAGAGAACAGCGTTGGCGGTAACGGACTAAGGTAGTGGGGAGATGGGTTGAGTTTGAATAAGGTGACGGTGTACACTCCGTTTAAATTGTTTCAGGTCATAGTTGCGGGGGAAAACAAAAGATGGTAGATCGTTCCACGTTCGTGTTGTTCTGGATACAAACGAGTCATAGAATTTGGCGGTGCGACTGCTGCTGACTTCAAGAAGATGAGAATGGGCACGACTAGTCGGGTGTTACGTAAAGGAAAGGTACGCTTAGGAATGAGGCTGGCTATTTCATCAGAGCAACGGCGGTTGTAGTAACGATAGAAGAGTGAGAGACAGCCGACACTTCGCCGGTGTTCAAGCGGTTCGATTTGAGATGTTGTGGATTCATCGGCAATAAGCTTGAAGGCTTTCCGTTCGACTTTGTGTCTAACGCGGATAATGCGGTTCTACGTACGCCTGCCCATATGTGGGAATTAAATTCAAGTCTCGGTCTTACCTGAGCCTTGTAAATTTAAGCCAGATCAGATTGTGTAAAGCCCAACATACACCATCCGGAATTCCTGTTCGGAAAAACTGATGAGGCCCGGCCTTCCGGTTTGCCTGAATATAGAATACACCATCCGGAATTCCTTCCGGAAAAACTGATCAGGCCCGGCCTTGAGGAATTCCGGATCGTGTATGGCTGCTTCAGGCCGTCTCAAGACGAACTGTCCAGCCGCGTGAGTAGAATGAATTTCACTGCAGTTTATTTCAATAGACGAATGTATCTGAAGCGCGGCTATGCACAGTTAAAAATCCTGGTCTATTATCAATGCTAATTCGGGTTACATATATGACGACACCAAAATTGTATTAGATTTTAATAAAATGAAAGTATTACATTTGCTTCCGTAAACTTCACTGGTTTAAATATTAAACTTTTCTGGCATTATTTTTTTAATCAAATTGTTGGTTTAAAATTTAATCTACAGATATTATAATCTATGAAAAAATATTAATTTTACTGCGTTTTTTTTAACTCCTCTAAGTTTTTTCTCCATTATTTTTGTTTTCAATTTTCTAAACTTCCAAATCCTTTATTAAGTCCATCGCAGGCTAGCCAGCTAATCTTTAACTTTTTTCGCCATGACGCAGCATCGAACCTGTGAACTCCGTGTTGTAGAGTTGCGACCTAGACCACTCGGCCACGCAGCATAATATTTTGAGCTGACTGCGAGTAGTTATAGTGAGACTTGAGACTCAAAAAATATACTTTGTGGGGTTTACCTATTAATTAAACTTAGATTAGAAAATAATGCGAGAACAAAAAGAACACAAAAAGGTTTGAATTGTATTAGAATTTATTACAAATTGTTTTAAAATGGAAGTAAACTTTGAATTGTATTAGAATTTATTACGAATTTGGTTTAAAATAAAAGTAAACTTTGGAAGGGTTTAGATTATAGAATTAAAATTATTAAAAATGGTGGTAGTCCAAAACCAGGTTTAAAAAAAATACCGAGATTTTTAACTGTGTGGAAAGTGAAATTCCGTAGAATTCAATGCAATATATAGATACTTTCATTCTATGGCGATTAGATCAATTTCCAATTATCCATCCGGCCGCCTCAAAGGCCTGTCCGGCGGCCTCAATGCGGCCTGTCCGGCCGCGTGACTAAAATGAATTTTCACTGGAGTTTTTTTTCAATAGACAAATGTATCTGAAACTTGGCTATGGAAAGTAAAATGCCGTACAATTTAATGCAATATATCGATACTTTCATTCTATGGTGATAAGATCGATTCCCAATTATCCATCCGGCGGCCTGTCCGGAATTCCTCAAGCAATTCCTTTCGGCGGCCTCAAGACGGCTGTTTCAGATATTAGGTGTACAACTTTGCTTCCGCCCTTGTCTGACAGGCCGCTGTGCCGGAAAACGGCGGAAGCAAAGTTGTATGCATTTGTCTATTGAAAAAAAAAACTCCAGTGAAAATTCATTCTAGTCACTCGGCCGGACAGGCCGCCTTGAAACCGCCGGATGGAATTGCTTGAGGAATTCCATACAGGCCGCCTCAAGGCGAACTGTCCGGCCGCATGAGTAGAATGGATTTTCACTGGAGTTTATTTCAATAGACGAATGTATCTGAAGCTTGGCTGTGGAATGTAAAATTCAATCCAATAGATATATATGTAGTTTCATTCTATGATGGTAAGATCGATTTCCAATTATCCATCCGACTCAAGGCGGCCTGCACATGCCATTGACGATCCGGAATTCCTCAAGGCCAGGCCTGATCAGTTTTTCCGGAGAAAAATTCCGGAACGTGTGTGGTGGAGGCTGGGCGGGAACGATTTTACTTACTGAAACGACCATACACGATCCGGAATCCCTCAAGGCCGGGCTTGATAAGTTTTTCCGGACAGGAATTCCGGATGGTGTATGTTCGCCTTAAAGTATCTTTTACAGCGATTCAGAAAGCCCAGGCACTTCATTGCATTTTTTGCACACAAAAGATGTGGTCGGACCAATTTAGTTTCCTAGAGATGTTATATTAATAAATAGTATGTTCAGTATGAGCGAATCAGGAATGCTGACCCCATCGACAAAAACGGGTTGGGCGGCAGATGAAGCACATCGCTTATTGAAAAGTAGACAACAGTGAGTTTTTGAGGCATTAAACTCTACCCGATTCGCTTTCCCCCATGCTATAATTTTTGAAATGTCTGCATTTAGTGAGTCGAACATGCCATCTCTGTTGATAAATATTGAAATGCGGCGAGAGTCAGCTACAGAGTTGAAAGAGTAAGTCTAAGTGTAGTCAAGGGTGCTATCGTCTGCAAAACTATGGATTGAGTTGGAAGTCACACTCAGAAGATCGTTGATAAAGAGAAGGAAGAGCGAAAGGACAGTACCTTGGGGGACCCCTGCGTTGGTGGTATGGCAATTCGATTTAACTCCATCAAGGACGACCTGAAGCGAATGGTCGTGAAGGAAACTTTCGATCCAATTAACTAATTTTGGGTCCAAACCAAAAGCCTGGAGCTTAGCTATAGAAGAGATGCCAGACTCTATCAAAAGCTTTCGAAATGTCGAGGGCAATGATTTTAGCTTCGCCATATTGGTGGATACAGCGATTCCATCTTTCGGTGAGGTATGTCATTAGGTCGCCGGTAGTGAGAGGGATCACATGTGTAACGGACGGTTTGGCGGGCATCCTATAATGCCCGTGTGGGGACGGAGCCTTAGGTAGCATAATGACCGTGAAGGTCGGGCCGTGCCATCTGGTGAAGAAAAAGGCTCTTCAACGAGCTAAGCAGCGGTCTATGCTTGCTGTACCTCAGTTCGGGAGACGTGGGCGGGGTTTTCGCCGCTCGTTGCCCCTGTCCTTTACGTATTAACAAATTCATAGGCCTGGAAGACAACACAAACAAGGGAGGTAAAAATGAGGAATAAAAAAAATGAGGCGATAAGGATGGAATGGTTGGTAGATGGCTCGCTTGCCCTCGCGCTCGTATTGGGGTTCAGGTGCAATGGGACCCTCGGGCTCTGGTTTCGTACCACCGACAGATCCTTACTCATCAGGTGCTGCCATAAATCTGCCGGTGGAAGCAGCACAACCAGACAAGAATATGGTTCATTACACATGCTTCTCCTTTCTTGGGGATTGGTTGGACATGAGCTAGCTTCCACGATGATGGGAACACTCCTGTTGAGTAGGACAGGTAAAAGAGTTTTCGCAGAAGTTTGGGTAACGAGGAAGCGCAATGTCTGAGAACTAAGGGGGAGATGCCATCAGGTCAAGCTGATTTTGATACATCGAGCTTGGAGAGTACTCTCAATACTTCCCTAGTGCGGAAATGCAAAAGTCTCTGGTGTGAATGACATAAGGGCATGGCTGGTGGATTTTGAGTAGTGGGTAGTAGGCAAGAGTTTGCAACAAAAGCTTCGGTCAACAGGTTGGCCTTGTCTTGCGTTTCACTATATTTTTTGCCATCATATACCAGTGGTGGAATAGAAGAGGAGGTGAAGTTATCCTTCACAGGTTTGACGAGTGACCAGAAACCTTTGCTACCTTTCCATTGAACGACAAACGTGTGGTGCTCAGCAGATATGATATTTTTCGGTTTGTCAAGCCTTATCACGATTGATAGGTGGTCTGAAGATAGTGTTAGGACCGGCTCCCATTGAGTTCCATTTATGAGGCTTGCACCGGCAATCGTGATGTCTGGAGAACTGGAACAGGTACCGGTAATACAAGTAGGGCTGTCGTCATTCAGAGTACGGAAATCAGAGGCGTCAAACAGTTTGCTATTGAGATTCCTCTGGCGTCGTTATTAAGGTTGGAGTGCCAGAGTTCATGGTGAGCATTAAACTCACCGAGCACGAGATGATGTAGACCAGTAAAAAGATGGTTGATTTTTACATAGTATCCTGAGGGACAGCTGGATACCGGCGGAATGTAAATATCGTTACTTCAATATCAACATTGCCTGATTTTATGGCGACGGCCTGCACTTCTATGGTGTTATCATTACTACTAATATCGATTTCCCGGTATTGCATGGAATGGTGAATAATTAAGGCAAGCCCTCTTCCAGCGTTGGTCAACCTGTCTTTCCTGACAATAGCGTAGTTGCTATGTGTGTTGAGGGATGAATTAGAGTCCTGTATGGCTACAACTTGGATGCGGTGTCTGTCCATGAATTATGCGAGTTCGGCCGATTTTATTCTGCAACCCATTGCAATTAAGTTGAACGAGTGAGAGCGTGTCGAAGATGGTAATTGGTGGTGCAGCTGTAAGATTGTTATGTTGAGGAATCCTGATGGAACTGCTCGCAGGAGTCATCAGAAATGGCTGTAAACCTGTCTGAGTGCTCAATGGTGTTGGATGATGAAGCGTGTTAGACGAGGTCGCTCCTTATAGTCCTCTATTCGTACACTGACTGGCAGTAAAGGAGGAATTCCAGTGTCTGTGATGGTTGAGTCCAGAGCAGTCTCTAAGGTACTCGTAGCACCACTGATTGCAGCAATTGCATCTCACCGTAGTAGCGTTTGTGTGCAGCTCTCTGTTGCATATGCAGCAGATCCACGCACCAGGGTTTCTCCTAATGCCGGCGCGGAGAAGTAACACTGAGAGCAGTTCCGCCGAGATGTATTGCTTCCAGTGAACATAAAAAACGATACGAAGCATCTAACATACAAACACACTTTCCTTCTTGCATTGAAGGGGCTTGGCAGCTCTTGGCCGTTGTAAAATGGGTCAGTGCGTTACGTAGAACCGGATGCCGCATGAACGTGTGGATGTCGGTCGACTTCTCCGGTTTGCGGTTAGCTCTGGATGGTTCGATATAACATAGAGACTGGGCAGAACTTGGGTAGCACAATGCACCTAACCCGAAACTGAAAGTGCGACAAAAATTATCTACAAAAGGACGGGAATTTCTACAACACAGGCATTATTTCCCACTGCGACATAAATTTTCAAAAGTTAGTCGAATACCTTACCATGCGTCTGAATGCGTTTATACAATTGTCGCATTTGCACAAGTTGTCTTAATTTCGAAAAATTCCGTTAACTATACGGATCGTTTATCGAAACAATACAGCTGAAAAGTATGCGCCTCTGAAATGTATATATACATATCAGTGACGTGCAGTGGAAATTTTTCATAGTCAAGCAGTTGGGCGCCCTAAAGCCAATTTAGCATAAACAAAAATGGACTGTATAATAGAATATGGACAGTCACAAAAACATTTATACCAAGCGGCTTCAAGCCTTAAAGAAGAAATCAGGAAAGATATAAATAAAATATTGGCACATATTTTCGGAATACAAAAAAAAAAAAATATTACAAATAAAAAAAATAATAAATAAATATTATGTTAATTAAGACTAAGAAAAATTCAGGGGTATTTGAAATAAATAAATATTCTTTCGCCATTGCCATTTATTTGTATTCCAAATCTATGCGCCGTTCTTTAAGTAAAAACTCTTTAATCACATTATCAAAAAAATCGTTTTCTCTTCGCATTTGTATAAGAAGATCTGTCGAAAAATTGACCGTGATATTCAATAAGTGAGTCAAAATTTTTATCGGGAAAATTTGACTTGAATTTAGAAAAATAATTCGGTTCAAGCAACTCTAAAAATGAAAGATCTTTAAACGAATGGAATCGATCTCGAATTTGCCCGAGAATAACATCTATAATCTCCCGAAATATCCGCCGTAAATTTTGTAAAGGATCTATCGCATTTCTACATTTCTTACGTGGTGGCTGATATTCTGCTGTAACTGTCGAATAGAAATTATCAAACTTTTTAGAAAAGTCATTTTCAAGCCAATTTTCAAATTCAATAATTTTTTGGCTTGCATATGAAATGTTTATCACTTTGCTCTGAATAATATTAAATAATATATCAGTTTTCGAAAAAATTTCAGAAAAAATTAACAGATATAATTGAAAATCTGACTCTGCGAATTTTTGTAAGTATATATCGGAAAAAGTCAAGGAATCGCCATCCCAGTGTTGAGAACCATTCGAAATTGTCTCAAAAACTGTACAAATTTCATGCTTATGTTCAAATATAACGTTAATAATACGCGAATGATAATGCCAACGCGTTTTGGAAACCGATGGTAAACGACCATTTACTATATTTGCAAAAAGGTCCGACCTTTTAGTGGATGTATTAAAAAATGATGCGATTTTATTGATGTGCGCGAAAAATAATTTAATTTCCGGAATAAACTCAACTGCTTTAGACAATACTAGATTTAGTGAATGAGCGTAACATGGAACGAAAATTGCCGATTTATGTTTTTCCCGAATTAAAGTCTGAACTCCACGAATTTGAGAACTCATTACTGCTGCGCCATCGTAACATTGTGCAATTAATTTCTTATCGATATTAAAATTTTGCAATTGTTTTAAAATGTGAGAGCTTATTGCTGTAGCTGTACGATTAGCGCTTACATCCAAAAATCCGATAAATCTTTCTTCAATCTCATTTGATATTGTATATCTAAAAATCATCGTTAATTGTTCCCGACCGCTAACATCTGGCGTTTCGTCGACCATTACAGCTACAAATGGAGCCTCCTTTATTTCCAAATTGATTTTATTTCGAACCACATTAGCTATAGCGGAAACAAGATCGTTTTGGATTCTATTAGACAAACCCGAAAACGCTGCATTTGCTTTTATAGAATCTATGTGGGACTCAATTATCGGATCGTACAAACTCAAGAAATTTACGGTATCGATAAAATTACCACGATTATTTTAAGAAGAGTCTTCATTATTTCCGCGAAAAGGAAGCTCCTGTTTTGCCAAAAAAATTACAGTATCGATTAAACGTTTCAAAATATTACGATTACGCTCAACTTTTTCATTATGCAAACTAACAGATATTGCCACCTGGTTACTAAGCATAAACTCTATACGCTGAGAACCAAAATTATCTAATTTAATTAACGACTGAAGATGTTTTTCGGAACTTGAATGCTTTGCTGCTGAGCCCGTAAAATTATTCAAATCACTAAATCCAGCTTTATTCCAAACAGATTTTTCATTCGTGAACAAAAGACACGGCCAGCAAAATAACTTATTTAATTTACAGCTTCCCGTTAACCAAATGTACTTTTCATACGTTTCGATATGGAATTTTCGCGTAATATTTTTTAATTTAAACTCTAAACTAAGATCTGGCTTCGGTCTATCCGATTCTATAATTTGTCTTTTCTTGGCAAAGGAAAGAGTTGAAAGTCCCGCTTTTAGTACGAAATCCGTCGCGCAGCAATACTCCGACATAATGCGAAAAGAAAACTTACCACTTTTATCACAAATCAAATCAATTAAAATAAATCACTACAAACGGTCAAAAAAACTTCAAATCACAATTTAATCAAAATCACCCGATTGCACTGATTTCCTCTTTTAAATTGCAACGGAAAATCCATTACATAACAAAAACAAAAGCTCTACTGGAAAAATCAAATTCCCATAAACATTCCCTGCATTGGCAACATTTCATTAACAAGCATCATTGGGCTTTATCCCACACACAAAAGCAGTCGCGCCAGTGCTTGACTTGTCTCATATAAATTTGCGAACAAAACAAAAAAAAATCGTTGCCCAATGTACTACCGAAATCCAAGATTCCCATTTTCTGGAATCAACATGTCTCTAGTATTTGGATGCACACATGGTACATGCATCTAAAGGTCTAGGCACATTTTCCTATTCTAAGTTTGGTGTCTATGGTGTGCAAAATGTGGGAGGTTTGAATATTATCTAAAGTAATTGAACGAATGTTTTTTAACCAAAAGAAGGCGCGGATCAGAATTTGAATGTGTAAAGGAATATTTGAATGAGAATATGTATTCTTCAGCTTAAAGAAAAACATTGACTGAAATGATGATATGTGTATTGGTGTAAGCAAAGTTTATTATTGAATTGCTTATTTCGGTAAGTCAAGCAGTTTGGAATTGCTTACTACGAGTGCACGTCACTGATATTTACATATATAATATAAAATACAATATATAAGTTGTAGTTATAGTATTTATTTTATATGAGTCAAAGTAATACTGAACCTAAGCATTTGGAGCAAAGTGTACAAATATCTCTATCTGTTCTTCTTATATTGGTGGCTCCATAATTTCTGCACACAAAAATATAAAAATAACCACCATTGAATACAAGAAACTCTGCCAACTATTCGTTAACCATTCAAACTATCTAGAGCGTAAAATTAATGATGAGTACGACATCGTCATGGTACTGGCCCTTTCCTTTCCTCTGAAAGTATACACAGACCTGGGATATTGACATTGCCGTACTGCTAAATTATGAAGCGGAAAGAGTATGTCAATACTTTGAGTTATATGGCGAAATTTGAATACATAACTCATTACGAGTCCTTATGCATGGCTTTTGATTGACATGCCTACTTCCGGCGATAATGCCTCAAAACAGGAAGAAATCGATATCTCCATCATATTGTGTTCACTTTATTTTGCTTTCTGAATTTTTTTTCTGTGTAACGTGTCTACTTCGGAAAATGTGTGTTGGTTTGACGTCAGGAACGAGCCGATGGATTTCATACTGATTGGAGTTTGTGTAAAAATTTCTCGTTGAATATTCACTAAAAAATGTTTTTATTGTTTTCAGCTTGAAAAGAAAATTATTGTACAATAGACTGGTGAAATTGAAGTAAAATTTGTATTTGGCACTACCAAGACCAAACACTAGAAGCCGTTCTAGGAGCATACATAACACTTAAGATACAATATACATAAAAAAAAACCGATCCAATTTTAGTTCAGCTTGGTGGTTCTTTCTGCCTGTACCACCATATTGTCCATTAATGTTTTCTTTGAGTTTTTTTTTCAGTTTTTTTTTCAGATACTCAGTTTTTGGTATGCTAATCTTCAATCCATGATCCTCCAGTATCTTACACAACTTGATCAGTGCAGTCTGTAAAGCAACGATGTCTTTGCAACCCAGGACAATGTCATCGGCGAAGAGAAGGGATATTTCCAGGCCGTCAGAGATGAGTGTTAGTAAATAGAGCATGATGATGTTGAAGAGCAAAGGACTCAATACACTGCCTTGATGAACTCCAACTTTAACCGGAAATTCTTCAGACTCACCGTCTGTGCATCTAACTTTAGTAGTTGCCCCATCATACATGTCTTGTATCATCTTGGCATATGCCTCGGGGAACTTAAGTGCTCTTAGGGGGTCTTAAAAGACAAAAACGTTTTGTCTGATGCGGTGTGTTTTCACACTTGGTGGCGGGACGTTAGGTGTTTGCGATGACGTTGATGCTTGCTGTCCTCTGAATCTAGCATCTACATCTTACTGTGGTGGCGTTGGGATGCAGCGTTCTGTTGCAGAAGCAGCAAATCCAAGGACCCGGATTTGAACCTGGGTTGAGCTTAGTTCCAGCGCGTTGAAGAAGCATTGAGAGCAATAGCGCCGACATGTGTATAAAAGATAACGTACGAATAAAGAAAATGAATCATTGAAGATCAAACTGTTTCTATTTTCATGCGTGTTTTTCAATTTGAATTTGAAAAGGAAGTGTTTATGTCACTTTTTGTTTATAGCACCAAAGGTCTAGGCAATGCCATCTAGATAGACAGGCCTGCACTCAGCCGATCGTGTACGTCATTATTTCCATCGCCAAGGCAGTGTCTGCACACGACGATGTCCCCGGCACGACATATGTCTACAATTGGAATTGCGCCAGACAGCATTTTAGTCCTCTAAAAACACACTTTTTGGACACTTGCACCAATTTGGTCGAAGCCGCAGCCCCGGGGATCAGTCGCAGAGCATCGTGGAACAGTTCACACTTGACAAAATACATCTTTTGACCGCACGACACACTTTCATCGCGCACGTGTTTGTTTTCCCGGACCACTAGATGAAATTTTGCTAACAAATAAACAATACCGGGGACTCGCCGCCATCAGTCGCCGACCACTGGATTGTGGATACGATGGCGTCATCACAGGAAATAATTGCGTAATTTAGCCGTCAAAACCAGCTGAGCGCAGGCTTGTATATCTAGATGGCGCTGGTCTAGGCTATGAGTCAGCACATTAAGAATTGAGATTGTATTCTCATTCGAGTGTGAACCTTGTAGTGTTGTGCTTGTGTTTTGGATTGTTTCACTGTTGGGTGGTTGAATTAAGATTGTTCCTGTTGCAGGTTTAGAAGGTGAGTAATCAATCACTGAGATTTTGTGTTGAATTAGTGATTGTGCATGTAAATGGTGCTTAGTGTATTATATGCCGTTTGTGCTTTTAGTATGTTATTGCCTTAGTGAGGCCATTACACCTGTGGTGGGTGTTTGATCGTCAGTTGATACCACTGCTCAGGACAGATGATTTCACCTGGGGAAGGACCGGTGAATCATCCTGAGTATGCGTGGTGATTCAGTAGATACCAGTGCTCAGGGCAAATGGTTTCACCTGGGGAAGGACCGGTGAACCATCCTGAGTATGCGTGGTTAGAGGCGACCGGTAGCGCAGTGTGTTGAGGCATCAGTCTCATGTTTGACTACCGGCGTTTCGGGTTCGAATCCACGTCCACGTCGACATTCGTGGCCATGGATGTGCAGGAGATGCATGCTGGCAATTGCATTCTCCGAAACCAGTGTATGCCAACGAAACGTCAACTGGGCCACATGGAGCAGTTGGTGTGCTATGCCCCACAAGGGGTTAGGGCAATTGAGTAGTAGTAGTGATTAGAGATAGTACTACTCAGGGCAAGATGACTTCATCTGTGAAAGTTCCGGTGAGTCATCCCGAGCTAGTGTCCCGGTGATGATAGTTCCACCTGTGATGGGTCAGTTTATCATCCTGGGATGGTTCAGAGAGAACTGTTCCACGCGGACGGGTTGTGGTGTCCAGGTCTGAAGGGCCAAAACAGGTTCTAGCGAGATCGGTCCACCCGAGATGGGTTGTGTAATTCTCCTAGAATGTGTTCATAGGCAGTGTCCACCCATGGATTGGAGTAGTTACTCCGTAACGAACTATATTGGTGAGGTGTCTTCACCTCAAAAGCCATAGTTTGAAAGTTTACTTAATTCAGTTAGCATGAAGCTTTACGTAGCTCCCCGGTAGTAGTTTGTTGTGGACTAGTGTAGCACATTTTCTCATCTATTTGAAAAATAATCTTTTCAGATAGATGATTCGAGCAGTATCGTGCTCGTGTACGCACGTAAGTAGTCTCGTCGTTAATTTTATTAATTTTATACTTTACATGTGTATGTGTTGCTTCAAATTTCCAGAAAAAAATAAAAATAACAAGGTTGTTTGTTCCGTGTAACACAGGTCGCGTAGGTCGGTGCGTAGAACCGGTTGGTATACGGTCGGTCCTTCTGTGCGTTGACATGACAAATTTAATATACCCTATACTTCGTGTAGGGTAAAAAAATACCTACAGTAATTCGTACGATATTTGAGCTTTCAAAATTCAAACAAATCTTTTACGGACTTTTGAACATCAGTCAGTGTATCTGCTATCATAAATACTTTAGAATGTTTCGGTCCTACCTCTAAAATGTCGTTTCTATACGATTCTTTTGTTCTGCGTCCCTTTAAAATGAAAAAGTACGCCCGAAAACACAATCCTTTTTTTTTCAAATCAAATCCGGATTATCGATGGTCCGCACTTTCGACGTCCGAATTATCGACGCTCTATTATATTTGTAAAATCTCTGGTCGAAAGGTCATCAAAACCATTCGCTTTTATCTCTTCCTCTTCGACTTCAGACTATTCCTTTGAGATGCACTTGAATTGTGTTTGTATTTTTAATCGGTTCGCTTTTATTTGGTCACAAGTCCGAGAAATCAACATAGCTATGAGACTGCAGACTAAATAGGATCATCAACTCACTCAAATTGTTTACGTTTATAATGCCAAAACACTTTTCAGTAAAATTTAAAGTGAATCCGATGATGATTCATCCCAATGCAAAGCTAATATGGAACTTTGTTTCAAAGATAAATTGTTTTATTTTCTGCTTTTTATTTTAGAAAATATGCCTACATTGTTGAATATTGTGGGAGTTTTTGTATTTATTTATTTATCTTTTAAAGAATTACAGAATTAAGTTTACAACAAAAGAGGTGATGACAGGGTACAGCGCGCGTTTCGATAACTTGGATTCTTTAGGGCGCATTGTACAAAAAGAGAAAATACATGCCAAAATACAACTTCATATCTTTAATATATGGTATGTATATCTCTAGAGCAAACCTCACACTAGAAAATTTTTGTACACACTTTTAAACAAATATTTTAAGATTTCGTGTCTGTCACTATGTGTAAATATCCGTAAATATTTCACCAAAAAAGAAGTTTTTACGGTTTGCAAAAACACCAAATCTTAAAAGTTTTATAGTCTGAGGTTTACTTGCTGCGCTATCAATTTTGTTTGGTATCTACCAAATATTATGTCAGACAGATCATATTCAAATAATATTGGCGGCACATGTTGTCGATTTACTCGCCAAATCTGTCAACTATGCTAGATATTAAGTCAAAATTGAAATTCTAGTGAAAGGCATAAAAGTTAATTTACCATATCCGAGTTTTTCGCCAACTCCATCAAAGAGTGCATAATTTGGCATTGAACATTTTATTTATAGATTTACAGTTCTGGTTTGGAATAAATAGATTTTATGTACACAGGAAGAGTTTTATTTAGTTTAGAATTTAGATGATTGCATGAGCACCAATGTTGTGACAAATGCGATGAACCGTGAAACTAAAATAAAAAAGGCACGTTTTTTTTTCAGCAGTGCAGATCACAGCAGAACAAACATTGCCCGCGTTACACTAACAAAATTGTTCTACGCAAAGCTGGTTGTTAGTGTAGTGCGTGCGATGGTTATTCTGCTCTTGATCTGGATTGTTGAAAAAAAACGCACCTAGTATCTACACTTCATGCATATAAATCGGTACATGGATAAGTCTTGTCGAATGATTTCGTCCAGTCTAATTAACGATACTGGGATCTTGATAAAACCTACATCGATATCTTCGACGAAATATGTTCGTTCCTGCTGCAGCTAGTTCTACGCATCGGAGCGACCCGTTTTACAACGGCCAAGAGCTGGCAAACCCCTTCAATGCAAGAGGAAAAATGTGTCAATATGTTACATGCTTGTTTTCGTTTTCTGTCTTTATTGGGAGTTACATATCTCGACGCAACTGCTCTCAATACTACTTCTCCACGTTGGCATTGATAGTAACCCTGGTCCATGGAACTGTTGCGTGTGTAACAGAGAGCTGCACCCCAGTGCGACGTCAGTGAGATGCAACTGTTGCAACAAGTGGTGTCACCTGAGGAACTACTCCGGATTAAACCATCACAGGTACTGAAATTTTTTATTTGCTGACAGTTAGTGCAGAAACAAAGGACTACAAGCATCGAGCACCTTCCTACACCAGTGAGCACCCATACGAGCTCCCAGTCAACCGTAACGATCCCTGCGAATAGTTCCAATAGGATTCTCCAAGAAAACAACCTTACGCCTGCACCACCGATCGCCATCTTTGATACACTCGTCCAAATAAATTGCAATCAATTCAATTGCAATTCGTCCCTTAACGCTTATGGAGATTACGCCATTATCAGGAAAGACAGGATGACCAACGCTGGCGGAGGGCTTGCCTTCATCATTCACCATTTCCTGCAATACCGGGGAATAGATGTCACCAACAACGACATCACCATGGAAGTGTAAGCGATCGCCATAAAATCAGGCGATGTTGATATTGAAATTTACAACATATGTATAAACCCCACCCGTACCCAGTTGTCCCTCGGGATTCCAACACTTTCCTCACTGGTCAATACCGTCTCCTGCTTGGTGACTTTAACGCTCACCATGAACTCTGGCACTTACATGTTAACAACGACGCCATAGGTATCCCAATCGCAGAAAAACTTGATGCTTCAGATTTCTGTACATTGAATGACGACACGCCCGCTCGTGTTGCTGGTACCTGTTCCAGCTCTCCAGACATAAGATTGCCAGTGCTAGCCTCATAAATGAAGCTCAATGGAAGCCTTTCCTTACACTATCTTCGGACTATTTACCAATCGTGATAAGGCTTGACAAACCGACAAATGTCGTATCTATCGAACATCACATGTCAACCACAATAAGGCTGACTGAAATGGCTTCACCGAATATACTAATGCTAAATTTCTCGCCCTGCCAACCCCTACCGACGTACGTAAGGCCGAATTCAACATCAGCAAGTAACTAAATAAAGCGACTGCGAATTTATTACTCCAGGACGCATTCCGAAAATTCGGCCCAACTTTCCTACCTCAGACGCCAGATTGGCAGACGAGAGAGACAACATCGGGAGCACTAACCCAAATGATCCCAGAATTCACGAAATGAACAGTGAAATTCGAAGACTAGTAGCTGAACACAGGAGGTTAAAATGGAGTACTCATCTGAATGACTGCAACCTAACCACAGGTATAGCAAATTGTGGTCGACAGACCGTGCCCTCTCTAGTCCACCAAAACATAAAGGCAATGTCGCCATCTAGTTCGGAGACAATTCAATTAGCGGCCCTACCCACTGCACAAGTCGCTTCAATAAAAAATTTATTGAACATCCTCCACCAGGCAAACAAAAGCGCAGATTCCGCAGGAGGATCTACAACCGAACGGCAGACAACACACATATCTAAGGCGAATAACTCGAAAGCCTTGGGATCTGATGGAATCTCAATGGCATTGCTCAAACACCTCGACTTACCAGCTATTGAATATCTCACGGTTACATTCAACCTATCCATCACATCACTGATCATTTCGGAACTCTGGAAGAAAGTAAGAGTGATCCCAATTTTGAAACCTTGGAAAAAAGCGAAACTTGGCGAGTCCTATCGTCCCATCACACCTGTATCACCAGTTGCCAAAACGCTCGAAGCACTAATCCACCCTTGTCTTGCGGCCCACTTCCCGCTCGCGAACCGAAGGATGCACAGTACGGTGATGGCCCTGGATGCCATTACATCTCGCACAATTCTGCTGGCACTTGACCTGTCGAAAGCATTCGACACAGTCAGCGCTTCTGTCTGACTTATATTGTGCATCCCTTTTAACGCAAATAACCAAATGGATTGCCAATTATCTTGCGCGCCGGTAGTCCTACACCCAGCTTAGGAGCAAAACATCAAAGCTAAGGAAGATCAAACAAGGTGTGCCACAAGGAGGAGTTCTGTGTCCCTCCTTGTTCAACCTTTATTTATCTGGACTCCCAACACCACCTGAAGAAATCGAAATTATCTCCTGACTGCTCCATTCAGGCAACAGGGAGCAGCATCACGAAAATGTGCGAACGTATAACCAGTTACCTTGGAGAACTAAACACATTCTTCACAGGCAAGAATTTAACCGTTTCAGCGCCTAAATCCTCGGCAACCTTATTTACCATCTGGACGAAGGAAGTCAAGATGCAACTTGGGATCTGAATTGACAGTAAAACTATTCCTACCGTGAACTATCCTATAGTTCTTGGAGTAACTCTGGACAGCACGGCCACGTCATCGCCCCATGCTTCAACCGTGTGCGACAGGATGCTCGGTAGGAATAAAATCCTTAGAGCCTTGGTCGATAGCACCTGGGGCAAAGACAAAGAAACTCTACTGGTCACCTACGAAGCAGTCGGAAGATCAGTGGCCAACTATGCGGCTCCTGTGTGGTCATAGAATCTCTTTGACACATAATGGAAAAATATTCCTGCTCGCCAAAATGCTGCTCTCTCAATTGCAGGACTAGGTTCAAATGTAGTTCTATCGGCACAATCACCGGCCATTTCTCTTGAAGGGAGAATACTCCCGAGAACAGGGAGAACGACACTTACCCAACTTCGGTTAGGTTGGTGTTCGCATTTTAATTCCTACCTATCTCGCATTAACCGGGATGTCACAGACACATGCCCCGCCTGCAATGGTACACCTCACGATGGGGACAATATCTTCAACTGCACCCACACACCTGACTCCCAGGTCGTTGTGGGAGAACCCCGTAGAAGCAGCCAATTTCTTATCCCTTTACACCGAAAAAGACGACGAACTATAGTATGTAACACAGTCACACACCGAACTTCCAACCATTGCTACAACAACAACAACAAAACATGTTCCACGCATTCGGTAGCCATAAGGCATATCCATGTACCGATGTACTATGTCTGCCTGCACTGTAGGTACTCGCCATCAGTTTGCTGTCAATTGAGTCACCAACGTAGCAAATAAATTTATTTAAATTTCACTCTAACAAATTACGTTGTGAAAAAAAAAGTTTTTTAAACTACATATTTATATAAATTTGATTATTTCATGTAAAAAATAGATACAATATTATCTCGCGGGCCGGATAAAAATCAGAGGCGGGCCGGATTTGGCCCGCGGGCTGGAGTTTGCCGACCCCTGGTCTAGACTAGACTATACTAGATGATTTTAAATAATTTCCTTGACACCACTTACCCGAAATTAGTGTGAAGAATGCAATAGTCAAAATTAAGCTGACGCATGTTCGTTTTGTCACGTATTCTCGCACGTCACGTCCATTTCCGGCACTCATTGCCGTTTGATAGCTCAAAACCCGATGCATCCTGCTTTCGTTCTGAAGTACTCGTATATGGAATTTATGATATGCGTAGAGTTCGCCTTCAGCTTGGTCTACTGTTGTTATGTATATCCTTGCTCCGGTAGCTCCTTCTCACTTCCAAAACCGTTGGTAGATACACAGACAGTTCTGCACGCTCAGGAATAGATTTTTGTATATATGAAGCTGCTCCGCAAAAATTCACAAAACATTCAGTAGATACTTAGATAGCTAAGTAGCATAGTAAACACTCGGATAACGTCATTGAGTTCGATTTATGAGAAGTACGTATCCATGTTCTCGGTCGTAATGGAAAGGGAAGGACACTTTGCATTTATGCGAAGTTGGCAAAGGATAATTTGAGTCAGAGAAGGGGAGAGAGTGTGAGCGCGCACTATCTCTACGTTCTACGAACACCTTTGGACGAGCCAGACGTTACTGCCGACCACAAAATACACCTGGGCGTAGGTCCAGAGGAGGGGCTCTAAAAAATTACCACCCTGTATGAAGACTATGATGACAAACAACAGGTTTGGTATCGAAGACACTAATGTAGGATCGTCCAGTTCAGGTGGAACTCATCACGCCCGTTACTTTACTATAATCGCACTACCTATCTCATCGTTAACTACGGACTATTGAAACATCCGCGTGCACGTTTCTCTATGTCGAGCCGAGGACTTACAAAGAAAAAATCTGATTTTCCCGCTGTCAATCCGAAAAAAAAAATAAAAATACAAAATCGAAATTCAGTCCTCTCCCGTGATGTACGATTCACACCTTAACACTCACGCATAGTGGTTGTAGCTTTGCCGCCGAAGCTGATGTGCTGGTGGCGACCGCGATGCTTGCCTTGTGCCATGAGAGAGCCTCCAAAATTAGCAACAAGTTCCCTAGACATGCCAATAAATTTGTCTTCTAGTCGTTCCCGCTTGCTGTGTCGTTAAGTTGGTCGTTCTGGGGATTTCAAGCTTTTACCGTGCGAGCGAAAAGGTGGATGCGTGTGCTTCCAAAGAGATCGCGGGTGGGTGGCAAAAGGATAGAACGCTTTTCCTTCGTATCGAATAAAGCAATTACATTCACGTAACGATAGTTTGTGCAAACTTCCTTCTTGTGTACCGACAACGACCGACTGGAAGGTGGGTTGAATCTGTTCGGGCTTCTCCTCCCGCTTGTTTTATGAATGCCAGGCTATTGCCAACATGTGATGCCAAAATTGTTATGAGCTTGGAGCATTTTGTGTTGTCCTTGGCTATTTGTTGGATCGCCACGTTCTCTCCCGAAGGTATAAGAATTCGAATTAAATATGTTTTTCTTACTGTGAGAGTGAGTCGCACTAATGTAAATATTTACTTCCAAAAGCTCCACTTTCTCTGACGGCATAGTAGACGCTAAGCGATTTTCACCGTATCGGCTATTTCTGATATCACATGTTGGCCAAGTGTTTATCTAAACTTCCGATACAAGTATCTACTTATAACAAGATTTCGACGATAGCATTAAGGAATTAGTTGAGTATTTGCTGCTTTTGTTTACACGTTCTATAAACTTCGAGACATTAATCGATTCGGGGCTAAACATTTATAAATTTAATGATTCGGTTTTCCACTTGCTTGGAGCAATCATTATTTTAATATTTTAAACGGAAAGTTGAAAAAATATTTCATGGAGAATTCATATATGGAAATACAATAGATACTGCTGGATAGTGGTTATCGTCTGGGGGCAAAATACCTTTTCCATAGACCTCTACGTGGGCGCCCCCTGGTAACGGTAGTGGATCAAATCGCTGACGGCCACGTCTTAGCGAAAAGACAGTTTGGAAAAAGGCAGATACTGTAGTCTAAATGGCTGACCAACACCTAAGCGTCTCAGGTTTAGTAGGATGGAATGACTTGCGTAGTTGCACCTGCTACATAGTTGTGTGAACTCCAGAACGTTTATTAAACCATCTGAAGCAGCTATCTTCCGAGGCCATCCCCTGAATGGGGTTAAGCGATGTGCTGACAACTTGTCCTTGTAAAAACCACTCCACGTCATGAAACCTAGAACAAATACTTTGACGAGCAGTTGCTGAACATAAACGAAAACTTAGCTAATAATAAATACAATTAAGAACGGCTACCAACCCAGGACTAGCCTTTGTAAGGGCAAGGATGGAAACATCGTCAGCGACACCCATGGCATTAACAAACGATGTGCCTTTTATTTTGAAGAGCTTCTGAACCTACCATCTAACATCCCCATACAAGAAGCTCTGGACGATATTGTTGATCTAGGCCCACCCATACAACCCCCGATAGTAGACGAAGTTGATCTCGCGTTACGGTCCACTAAAACGAAATAAAGTGCCGGGCGCTGACGAAATTTCAGCTGAACTGCTAAAATTCGGTGGAACGGGTCTAGCTAATGCCATACATAAATTACTCCTGCGAGTATGGAAGGACGAGGAGATCCCAGACGATTGGCGCAGAAGCATCAATTGTCCGATCCACAAAAAGGGAGATAAACTGCGATGTGAGAACTACAGGGGCATATCGCTAGTTTGTACGTCCTATAAAATTTTGACGAAAATTATGGAAAATAGAATAATGCCGTACGCAGAACGAGAATCATTGGCGAGTATCAAAGCGGTTTCAGACTAGTGATGGGCATAATGACTCTTTTCACTGTGCCAGCACATAAGCTCTGACTCTTTCCAATGAGTCGTGCAAAGAGTCTGACACTTGGTTAATAACATATTTAATAAAAGTCGTAGTTCATAAAAATTTAGTTTTTTCCTTTATTTTTTTACCCCCGATTCGAAGTGATGCCATTTACTTCGAGCCAGCCAGATCGGATCAATGTTTCCCATGAAAACGGGGCTGCCAGTCTGGGATGGACGACCTCACTTTTATTTTTTTTTGCCTTTTTGACCCCAGATTCGGAGTCAGCGACCCCCCAATGCCCATTAGTTCGAGTCAGCCAGATCGAGCAACTATTTTCCATGAAAACGGGGTTGCCAATCTGGGATGGACGACCCCAATTTTTATACTCTAACCCTAGACTTATAGTATAGGGTATATTGTTTTTGTCACGACGAAAATATGTAACACCTTAAAGGAGGCTCCGGAGGTATAGAAATGTATATATATATAAATGATCAGGGTCACCTTCTGATTCGATTAGCCATGTCTGTCTGTCAGACGGACAGACGGACAACAGACAATGTCCGTCTGACCGTCTGTCTGTCCGTTCGCACGATAACTTTCGATAGAATGAAGCTAGGGACTTGAAAATTTCGACAAATATTTGTAGAATGGGTTAGTTAATTGATTTTGAGAATGGTCAAGATCCTCGTGAATGAGTGCCAACCTAGGGGAGGCTGTATAGGAAACTCACTTTTAATTCATATGGTCGTTGCCAATTGGTACTTTTGGTATCACCACTAGGTCTGTACAAGTCTAGGGTATATATGCTTCGGATTCCAGTTTTTTTTTAATTTGTTCAAACATTAGAGATGAGCTGAGATTAGACAATCAACGTATAATTCAAACTTTATAAAAATTAAATTATATGGGTCAGCTACACGGTCTTTTGCGAAATGACTTGACGCGAATAGTCACAAAAAAGAAATGCGCCCTGTATTTCTAAATTATCCATATAATTTCACTTATTTTGTTATATAGAAGAAAGGGTTAATAAAATCAAAACAAATTACATTTTTTACCGGCTCGTTACAAGCTTTATTCGCATCTATTTTTCATGTCACTAAAGCCCTACACTTTTTCTTCGTAGTTATTTACACTTGACTAGTTAAATTTCAATTAGCGGGACTATAATCTAAACTATAGGTAAACAATTCTTATTGATCGCCAATTTACCTGACTAGTAGTCTGATGAATTAATTAGTGACTTTGTTGTAACACATTTGTATCAGCAAACACTCATTAGCCGTTCTATTACGACCTACTTATCCTTACTCCACTATATCCATAGTACGATTCATGTTGGCATGTTGAAAGTGTAACGACTAAAAAACACGTTGAAAGTACAATAGTAAAATATAAGAATGGGCTTTTTTCCAGTGAGTTTCAATATAAGTTGTATTGAAAGTTATGACTCTCATGAATTTAGAGAAGCCTGAGCAGCGTACATTCGTGCTCGAAAGTCTGAAAGCCCTCGAGAGATACCACCTAGCACATACTTCCCTTGCCAAGCCCATAAGGCATACCATTAACGCTCAATTTACAATTTGTCCGTTTGTAACCAACCATCAACTCCTTAGGTCAGCCAAAAGCTTCAATTCTCGGGGAAGTCACCCCAAGCCTATACATTCGTGGTATGGGGTGAAAATATGGGAAGTAAAAAGCTTACAGTACAAGAAAAGACAGACAGTGAATAAAATTGAGACTAGAATTTATGGTGAAAATAATTGAAATAGAAAAGTGGTAGAGTCCTTATTCAAAGTTTTCAGTAGATATTGCGTACGAGTATTAGTGGAAAATTGTGATGCAAAAAAAAAAATTAACAATACAATTAAAATCAATGACGCTGTCAATAAAAATGACACAAAAAGAGCGATGTTCCATCGGCGCTTTAGGCCCGTCCCTTGCGAATACATTTTCATTTTAATCCATTTTCATTTACTTTAGGTGCGTATCCTCGAGTAAATGTGTCAGATCTTGCCCATCATTGCCACCAAACAATTAGATTATGCTATGAACGTTTAAGCAAAATTTCAAATCTCTAACTTCATTCTATCAAAAGTTATCGCTTATTTGAAGTTTCATTTGTAGGGGAAGTACTGGTTTGGTTGGTCGGATTTTACGTATTTTCAATATCAGATAGCTGAATCCTACTACAAAATGTAACCAAAATTTCAAGTCGCTAGCTTTATTTTATCGTAAGTTATCGCTTATTTTAAGTTCCATTTCTAGGGGAGGTAGGGGTTCCTTGGGTTGGATCTGGCCTGTCTTTAATACCAACTAACTCAATCTTACTTTAAACATTCGATCAAAATTTCAAGTTGCTGGCTTCATTCTATCAAAAGTTATCGCTTATTTGAAGTTTCATTTGTAGGGGAGGTAGGGGTTCCTTGGGTCGGATCTTGCCTATTTTCAATACCAACTAACTAGAATTTACTAGCAACATTCTACCAAATTGTTAACTTGCTAGTGTCATTCTATCGAAAGTTATCGTAATTAAAGGAATATTTAATTTTTTTGAAATGAGTAGGGGAGGTAGGCGTTCCTTTGATCTGATTATGCCCAATGTACTAAAACTCGAGCAACTTCTCACCTCAGGGTTACATGCCGAAAATCAGGTGTCTACGTCAATTGGTTCAAAAGTTATAGACAAAAAACTGAAAAGTAGGGTAGTACGGGGCTCTTTGTAAGAAAATTACCGTTAGTTTTCAACTGATTAATTTTATTTTTCCGGGAGAGTATAAGATCACCCTCACGAGTCAAACCAAGCTGGAGCTTTTCATGTTTATTTAATCGGGAGTTATAGATACATTTAATAATTTTACATATGTTGGGGAGGTAAGCGTTTTCTTGGCCTGATCATGCCCATTTTCAATACCAACCAACTAGATCATACTTTCAACATTTGACCAAAATTTCAAGGCTCTAGCTTCATTCCATCGGAAGTTATCGTGCGAACGGACAAACAGACAGACAGACATGGCTAAATCGAATCAGGAGATGACCCTGATCCTAATCATTTATATTTATACTTTGCTATACCTCCGGAGCCTCCTTTAAAGTGATCAGCTACTGAGCTTTTCTAAACACGGCGTACACATTAAGTGTTTGCTCACACCGGTCGTCTCGTAATCGGCTCGTCTCCGATCTAAACTTCAATTCCCAAGCAAATGCACGGAGATGCTCACACGGGTCGTCCATTGGTCGACACATAAGCGAATCGATTTGCATGGAAAATGGAGCTCGAATCGCAGACGAGCCGATTATGAGACGATCCGTGTGAGCAAACGCTTCGTGATATAGGCGTGACCGAGAACAACCAAGTCGGAGTTTTTTTTTTGTCTTATATAGGCCGGCAAACGCAACATGGGTACGAATATTTACATCACGAATGGAAACTACAACGTTCAGTTTGTCAATGCAGAATTCTGTATTTATTCTCGCTTGGCGCCAGTGGCAGACCAGAACCAGAACAAATACAGAATTTCGCATCGACAAACTGCATTGTAGTTTCCATTCGTGATGTAAATATTCGTACCCATGTCGCACTTGCGACTGCTAAGGGCGACGGCATGTTAAGCGGCATATACGCAAAAATATTACATTCGATCCTGCAATGTAAACGGTGGGTGATCGATCTTCACCGAATTTCCCGCCTTGCCGCCAGTCGCAGTCGCTGTGTTTGCACCTTTTTCTCTAAATCAGCCCTGCGGCGACTGTCGGCACCCGCTGTGTACTTGAGCGGGTGCCGACTGTGGCTGCAAGGCTGATTTAGAAAAAAAGGTGCAAAATACGTCGGCAGTCGAACCCGTGACCAACTACTCACAAGTTGAACTCGCTAAGCACTAAGCCAAGAAGTACCTGTCAAACTCTTTTCGCTTTGTGTAACATTATGTACAACACAAATCCATGAGATTGTATCACAGCGACACGAGCGCTTCCTCCAGTGTGTGGTAGCACTGGTAAATTATTGTATATTTTTTCGATTCACTACCCATCGATGTGTCGTCGCTATAAAAGTTACACTTTAAAAAAATTCTCCACCAGAATTTGTTTCCCCAAAGCTCTTCTGAGCTCCTAATGACTGGATTACAACGAGAACAAGAAAAATTAAAAAAATTGCGATTTTTAAACTGTCATATCTTGGGTGTTTTTCCTCGCATCGAAATCAAATTTGCAACACTTCAACGACCAGAGACAATGACCATACCAAATTTGAGCCCTCACAATCACCCGGGGCCGGAGCTACAGAGGTCCGAAAACCCGTACTTGTTGTGTCACGTAAACATAGTCATGGTCACTTTTCCATTTTTTTTTTAGATTTTGTCATTTTCTTTGGCGGGCGGGACGCTCCCGCATCCTTAGATACATATATATTCTTGGTCAGTATGATGAGACGAGTCGATTAACCTTTGTCCGTTTGTCTGTCTGGTTCTATACAAACTAGCAGTGACGTGCACTCGTAGTAAGCAATTCCAAACTGCTTGACTTACCGAAATAAGCAATTCAATAATAAACTTTGCTTACACCAATACACATATCATCATTTCAGTCAATGTTTTTCTTTAAGCTGAAGAATACATATTATCATTCAAATATTCCTTTACACATTCAAATTCTGATCCGCGCCTTCTTTTGGTTAAAAAACATTCGTTCAATTACTTTAGATAATATTCAAACCTCCCACATTTTGCACACCATAGACACCAAACTTAGAATAGGAAAATGTGCCTAGATCTTTAGATGCATGTACCATGTGTGCATCCAAATACTAGAGACATGTTGATTCCAGAAAATGGGAATCTTGGATTTCGGTAGTACATTGGGCAACGATTTTTTTTGTTTTGTTCGCAAATTTATATGAGACAAGTCAAGCACTGGCGCGACTGCTTTTGTGTGTGGGATAAAGCCCAATGATGCTTGTTAATGAAATGTTGCCAATGCAGGGAATGTTTATGGGAATTTGATTTTTCCAGTAGAGCTTTTGTTTTTGTTATGTAATGGATTTTCCGTTGCAATTTAAAAGAGGAAATCAGTGGAATCGGGTGATTTTGATTAAATTGTGATTTGAAGTTTTTTTGACCGTTTGTAGTGATTTAATTGATTTGATTTGTGATAAAAGTGGTAAGTTTTCTTTTCGCATTATGTCGGAGTATTGCTGCGCGACGGATTTCGTACTAAAAGCGGGATTTTCAACTCTTTCCTTTGCCAAGAAAAGACAAATTATAGAATCGGATAGACCGAAGCCAGATCTTAGTTTAGAGTTTAAATTAAAAAATATTACGCGAAAATTCCATATCGAAACGTATGAAAAGTACATTTGGTTAACGGGAAGCTGTAAATTAAATAAGTTATTTTGCTGGCCGTGTCTTTTGTTCACGAATGAAAAATCTGTTTGGAATAAAGCTGGATTTAGTGATTTGAATAATTTTACGGGCTCAGCAGCAAAGCATTCAAGTTCCGAAAAACATCTTCAGTCGTTAATTAAATTAGATAATTTTGGTTCTCAGCGTATAGAGTTTATGCTTAGTAACCAGGTGGCAATATCTTTTAGTTTGCATAATGAACAAGTTGAGCGTAATCGTAATATTTTGAAACGTTTAATCGATACTGTAATTTTTTTGGCAAAACAGGAGCTTCCTTTTCGCGGAAATAATGAAGACTCTTCTTCAAATAATCGTGGTAATTTTATCGAAACCGTAAATTTCTTGAGTTTGTACGATCCGATAATTGAGTCCCACATAGATTCTATAAAAGCAAATGCAGCGTTTTCGGGTTTGTCTAATAGAATCCAAAACGATCTTGTTTCCGCTATAGCTAATGTGGTTCGAAATAAAATCAATTTGGAAATAAAGGAGGCTCCATTTGTAGCTGTAATGGTCGACGAAACGCCAGATGTTAGCGGTCGGGAACAATTAACGATGATTTTTAGATATACAATATCAAATGAGATTGAAGAAAGATTTATCGGATTTTTGGATGTAAGCGCTAATCGTACAGCTACAGCAATAAGCTCTCACATTTTAAAACAATTGCAAAATTTTAATATCGATAAGAAATTAATTGCACAATGTTACGATGGCGCAGCAGTAATGAGTTCTCAAATTCGTGGAGTTCAGACTTTAATTCGGGAAAAACATAAATCGGCAATTTTCGTTCCATGTTACGCTCATTCACTAAATCTAGTATTGTCTAAAGCAGTTGAGTTTATTCCGGAAATTAAATTATTTTTCGCGCACATCAATAAAATCGCATCATTTTTTAATACATCCACTAAAAGGTCGGACCTTTTTGCAAATATAGTAAATCGTCGTTTACCATCGGTTTCCAAAACGCGTTGGCATTATCATTCGCGTATTATTAACGTTATATTTGAACATAAGCATGAAATTTGTACAGTTTTTGAGACAATTTCGAATGGTTCTCAACACTGGGATGGCGATTCCTTGACTTTTTCCGATATATACTTACATAAATTCGCAGAGTCAGATTTTCAATTATATCTGTTAATTTTTTCTGAAATTTTTTCGAAAACTGATATATTATTTAATATTATTCAGAGCAAAGTGGTAAACATTTCATATGCAAGCCGAAAAATTATTGAATTTGAAAATTGGCTTGAAAATGACTTTTCTAAAAAGTTTGATAATTTCTATTCGACAGTTACAGCAGAATATCAGCCACCACGTAAGAAATGTAGAAATGCGATAGATCCTTTACAAAATTTACGGCGGATATTTCGGGAGATTATAGATGTTATTCTCGGGCAAATTCGAGATCGATTCCATTCGTTTAAAGATCTTTCATTTTTAGAGTTGCTTGAACCGAATTATTTTTCTAAATTCAAGTCAAATTTTCCCGATAAAAATTTTGACTCACTTATTGAATATCACGGTCAATTTTTCGACAGAATAAAGTTGAAAAATGAGCTAAAAGTTATTTATTCTTCAGATGAGTTTAAAAACGCGAATCCTAGTAAAATTCTCGATTATTTTCAAAAACGGCCTTATGTCGCAAACGGTTTTAAGCAAGTTCATATTTTAGCAAAATTATTAACGTCAATTCCAGTCACAGTGGCAACTGCGGAAAGGTCATTTTCAACACTAAAGCGCGTTCACACATTTTTGAGAAATCGCCAATCCCAAGAACGACTTTCGGATCTTGCTTTAATTGCGGTTGAAAAGGATCTTCTTATACAAATGCGAAGAGAAAACGATTTTTTTGATAATGTGATTAAAGAGTTTTTACTTAAAGAACGGCGCATAGATTTGGAATACAAATAAATGGCAATGGCGAAAGAATATTTATTTATTTCAAATACCCCTGAATTTTTCTTAGTCTTAATTAACATAATATTTATTTATCATTTTTTTTATTAGCAATATTTTATTTATTTATTTTTTTTTTTTGTATTCCGAATATATGTGCCAATATTTTATTTATATCTTTCCTGATTTCTTCTTTAAGGCTTAAAGCCGCTTGGTATAAATGTTTTTGTGACTGTCCATATTCTATTATACAGTCCATTTTTGTTTATGCTAAATTGGCTTTAGGGCGCCCAACTGCTTGACTATGAAAAATTTCCACTGCACGTCACTGCAAACTAGTCCCTCAGTTTTAAAGCTATCGAGCTGAAATTTTGTATAAAGCCTTATTTCTATTGCACACTATATATATATACGTATGTATGTCGGAACCAACGGAATTGGACCACTACGTCATACAGCTGTCATAGGAACGACCATTTGAAAAGCAAGTTTTTGTTCGGAAAACTTTTTTATTTCTGAAGATATCTTTACCAAATTTCACAATTTGACTGCCAAACCACGTTCCTAAATTTGGTTGAAATCAGCCCACTATTTCATATACCTCCCAACAGTGAAATCGGAACAAGTTTTACTACTAATTTCAAAGTGGCAAATCCACCATAAGCCACAACGAAGGTATGATACCAGCGCCATCTAGATATACAGGCCTCTTCTCAACCGTTTTTGACGGCTAAATTACGCAATTATTCCCTTTGATGACGCCATCGTATCCACAATCCAGTGGTCGGCGACTGATGGGGGCGAGTCCCCGGTATTTGTGTGTTCCGTGTTTCTTTGTTAGTAAAATTTCATCTAGTAATCCGGGAAAACAAACACGTGCGCGATGAAAGTGTGTCGTGCGGTCAAAAGATGTATTTTGTCAAGTGTGAACTGTTCCACGATGCTCTGCGACTGATCCCCGGGGCTGCGGCTTCGACCAAATTGCTGCAAGTGTCCAGAAAGTGTGTTTAATTTAGAGTACTAAAATGCCGTCTGGCGCAATTCCAATTGTAAACATATGTCGTCGTGAGTGAATTAAAGTCGTAAAATTGAAGTCACAAACCAAGGCAAATTCACCACGATCAGCTGAGCGGAGGCCTGTATATCTAGATGGCGTTGATGATACCTTCGGCTAGCTTGTTTAATCATGAAATCGAAGCATGTGCACAGAAATACGAAGCTCCGCATATATGTACATAATAACTGTCCTTCGGTGAATCTTCGGAGCAATTTGCGACCGAAATGGATGGCGTATCCGGTTCAACCGGGAACTGTACAATGAGCTGGCAATTTCGAGAATCGTGAACCTACAACGATTTCAATGGGCAGGGCATGTGGAACGTATGGACGATAACTGTATGCCAGAACGAATGTCGACAGCACGCATCCGCGGAACCAGGATGCGAAAACTGAGGAAGACCGAGAGCTGGTTGGGAAGACTTCGTAGATGCTGAACAATTGCAGGCTTCCGAAATTGGAGGACTTGATCACTTGACCTACATATATGCCTAATTGAGGGAACAATGATTCAGGCCCGACATTGGGCTGTAACGTTACAATTATGATGACTAAGAAAACTGGGAACTTGAATAAGTATAAATATTTAAAATATTAAGGCCCATTTTCTCAATGTCCAGTTAAAATTTAAACTCGAGATAAAAAATTTTGTTGTTGTTGTTTTCCTTGTAAAATTTGACAGATGAGTACGTTCAATGTCTGTTTAACTGGAGTTTAAATTTTAATCAGACATTGAGGAAACGGGCCTAAATTAAATCGAGGAATTTAACGAACAAATACGAGTATGTTTGGCTACCTAAGAGACGTTGCACACTGATCGCTGAGTACTAACAGAAAAAGTACTATGGTTAATAAGCCGATATAAATAAAATACATATATTGCATATACTATGTACTCGTATATATGTATAAAACTTGATTATAAGAATGTACCCATACCTACTACATCCACTTACAAATTCAAAACTGCATTGATTGTTGATAGCGTAGAAAATTCCAAGAGGATTATATCGACTTTATTTGATAGGTATTTACTATCGTTCTGTACAGACAGCAAAGTTGGTAACGAACTCTTCTACTATTGTGAGACCAATTTGCATGTACGGGTATTTTTCATAATCTACGACAATGAGGTAGAAGGTCGCAGCCAATAAACACGTGATTGGCCTTAAGTCACCGTACACAAAACGCGAGGCATGGTACTTTATTCAATGCAATATACAATACGCAAGGAAGTCCATCAAGAATGAACAGATAGACACCCCCGAATAAAAAATATTTAGACTTATTCGGATTCATCCAAGCGTGAATCATATATAAGCAAATTTACATTTATCTAAAATACGAGTAACAATAACTTTATCCAATTGAATTAATATCTACATATACTTCCCAGTCTCGTAAACTCTCAACCTCGAAAGATTTAGCATAGCAGTCGATAAAGTGCTTCCCCGCGCTTCCATTAAATTATCGACTTCACTAATGTGATTAAGAGCCTATACCTTCACTACACTCGTACAGCTCTTTAGTTTTTCACGAGTTTTCGCCGAGAAAGCATTGTGGGAAATAGGTTTAAAGACCTAAAAGAATCCAATCCGTTATTGGAAATCCACAACACCCTACAAATAGGCCAAAGGATAATTCACGCGACGAGTATCGTCCGCGGCGGCTAATACAATCGGAAGAACTGAGGTATAGCTGGATACGTTCACGTTCTTAGTCTATACCTCGATGAATCCGCCTACCGATGGAACAGACACAAAAATTTAAACAAAAATAAACCAATGCCAGCTGCAAGGACTCTTCATCGTTCGGCTATCAGGAAGAGCCGTATCGTAGTCCAAAGTTGTGATTGCTGCCATGGATATACGTCGTTGTATTGTATTTAAATGTGTTAAAGTTGCCGACACATGCAAATCTAATTAGTTTCCTGCAATACACGTGGATTTCGTAGAGTGACCTAAAAATATTTTGAATACCAAAAAAGGACTATATAGGAGTTCGACGTATTTTTTTTTTAAATATCAAAAAAAGTAAGTCCCTTTGAAGAGTGATGAAAAGGTGTGTTGGATTTGATGATGTGCGAGTGGACTGTGCCTGTAAAAAGTTAATGGAATTAGGTGGTCCCGTGAAAGTTGTGGCATTCGCAGGTGAACCAACCACTCCATACACGTTCACCAGTGATTTTTAATACAATTATGGACAATAAGTGCTCCCGAACTAGTGTACATATTCGCTGTTATACCCCTTTCATTTTCTGCGGGAGCATCAAGGATTGTGTTCGATTTCTCTTCATTTTTAAGGTGTGAGTTCCTCGGCCGCGACTGAGCGACTTGCGTTTGCGATTGTGAAAAGAAGTTTAATAACGGAGGACTATTTTTGTATTTTAAAGTTGAGGGGATCGTCGAATGCAGGCTGTAGTTGTACGATTGTACTTCCACATAAAATACACACGAATTATATTTTATGTCACAGTCTCAAACGCAAGTCGCAGCCTAGGATCTTACAGCTTTAGCCACTAGCTAATTTTATTTAGTGTATCAAGTAGTTAATAACTCAAAAAAAAGATGATGATGGTTATCGGCATTTTAGGTCCGTCTCATACATGTCATGCCTTTGACATAATTTTGAGTTGCCTCCGAGGACATTGCTCGATAAAAGCACTGCCACGTGATTCCCCAACTGATTTCCAGCAAAAAATATTAAGGGGCGATACCAGGGTGAACGCTGAAAATTTGGGTAATTTTCGGGAATTTTTTGGAAGAAAAGTATATAGGTAAAACTCAATTAAATGTTTCGGAAAATTAAGAACATACAGTGGCTCACAGCTTATTTCGTGTGACCAACATTTTTGAAAAACCAAGCATAAAATTGGTATATTTTATTCTGAACTCAACAAACAAATGATGCAGTTTTGTAGATAATTTAGTCTCCAATATAAAACATCAAAAAAATTTACACAAACATCAACAAAGAACGATTTATTGAAAAAAAAACTATACAAGTATTGTACATAATTATTATGTCACAGCTTATTTCGTGTGATTATGTTCATTCTTATTTTTCTTGGAAATATTGGATTCTAATAACTAACGGTACATCAAAACATAAACAATGATGACTGTAGGAGGACTGTAGTGAGTCTACTCAAAAATATTAAAATTAGTTATATTGTGTGATTTTACAAGATGGGTCGACGAACTTCAATAGAGATACGCGAGTTAGTTATTAAACACTTTCAAAGTGGGAAAACTCAAAAATAAATTGCTGAAATTGTTGATTTAAGTTCATCTACGGTTCAATATATTATTCAGGGTTTTGTTCGAGAAAATCGTGTGCACAACAAAGGAAGAAAAGCTCCAAATAAAATTTTTACTGAACACAATGAAAGGTAAATTTTGCGAAAAATTAAAAAAGATCCCATGTTAAGTGCTCCAGCTGTGGACAAGGATGTTGAAATGTTTCTTGGCAAAATATGTCATCCAAAAACTATACGCAGAGTACTTAGAGATGCTAATTTTCATGGGCGAACAGTAAGAAACAAGCCGTTTATTAATAAGAAAAATCAAAAAGTCCGGATACAGTTCGTAAATTTTTTGTTTGGAGTAGACTCACTCTTCCTTCAGTCATCATTGTTTATGTTTTGATGTACCGTTAGTTGTTCGAATCCAATATTTTCAAGAAAAATAAGAATGAAAATAATCACACGAAATAAGTTGTGACATAATAATTATGTACTTGTATAGTTTTTTTTTTCAATAAATCGTTCTATGTTGATGTTTGTGTAAATTTTTTTGATGTTTTATATTGGAGACTAAATTATCTACAAAACTGCATCATTTGTTTGTTGAGTTCAGAATAAAATATACCAATTTTATGCTTGGTTTTTCAAAAATGTTGGTCACACGAAATAAGCTGTGAGCCACTGTATTTGGCTATATTTGGCCTATATTACATAATTTTTTCATAGGAAACTATTGGGCTCCAAGCGACTTATGCGCTGGATTCGGAAGCCAAAAAACAAAGTTCCTCCACTGCTGCCATGACTCCGGCCGATTGAGTAGGTAAAAATGCCGTTAAACTGGAAGGTATTTCCTGTACAATGACGAAGGATTTTCGAAGAATAACAAAATCTAACAAAATGGCGTAGGAATGAGAAAAAAGTATGTTTTCTTGCCTATAAAATGGTCGTGTTTTCAATGCAAAATCGCCAATTTTCATCCAATCAAAAATATCCTACGTCATTGTAGAGTAGATACATTATATTCAGTAGAACTCAGTACAAGTTTCAAGTCAATCGGATAATTGCGCTTTGCGTTACAATGGCAGCACATTTGAAAAATCTCATTTCGAGAAAAACGCGTTAAAGATTTAACTAACGAACTGTGTTGAACGACTCCAGAATACCTTTTAAATGGCAACGCTGTTTTCAAATGGCCCTATAGATAAATTTTTAGCTTAAATAATGCCCCCTCTTAATTATGTACCTTTTATGATGCTGAAAGGTACAGGTAACAACACGTCAGAGCTCCGCCTCCAGGCAGATGGAGCATTTTATACTTGCGAGCGGTGTCTCTTTAGAAGGCTGCCATTCGGGGAATATTAGAGATACGGCCCTGAAATTTTTACAGGATATTCTTGAAAGTATAAACTGTTGATAAAGACAAAAAACAAAAATTTGAAATCAAAAACGGATTCTTTGTCTAATCACTTTTTATTACTGTTCCCTGACGTGTTTCGCCCTTTCGAGCACCTTCAGATGGATTAATTTATTTGTTACAATTATTTGTTACATTATTCGATACATCCTACTTAAGAGATGTGTAACGGACGGTTTGGTGGGCATCCGAAGATTCCCATGGGGACGGAGCCTAAGGTAGCTTAATTGACCTTGAAGGTCGGGCCGTGCCATCTGGCGGAGAAAAAGGCTCCTCAACGAGCTAAGCAGCGGCCTATGCTTGCTGTAGCTCAGTTCAGGAGACGTGGGTGGGGTTTTCGCCGCTCGTTACCCCTGTCCTTTACGTATTAACAAAAATTCATAGGCCTGGGGAAGACAACACAAACAAGGAAGGTAAAAATGGGGAATAAAAAAAATGAGGCGATAAGGATGGAATGGTTGGCAGATGACTCGCTTGCCCTCGCGCTCGTATTGGGGTCCAGGTGTAATGGGACCCTCGGCCTCTGGTTTCGTATCACCGACAGATCCTTACTCATCAGGTGCTGCCATAGATCTGCCGGTGGAAGCAGCACTACCAGACCATAATATGGTTCATTATAGATGATAAAATGTCATTTACTCTAATTTCTAAAAACAACCAGGATATAGAAGGTAATGTCACGTTAGTGTAGATGTTGTGACGCAATGTGATTCAGATTTATGTAGTAAACGAGAATGGTTGAGGTCCTGATCGTCATTAAGTAGTGTTTTCATTGATTTCAAGAAGGCTTTCGACAATGTAAACCGGGATTCAATATGGGCGCCTTTGCGCAGGAAAGGCATCCCTGAGAAGATTGTGGCTATTATAAAGGCAACCTACGATGGCACTAAATGTCGTGTTTTGCATAAAGGTAAGGTGTTGGGGGGTTGAGATTCCCAGTGGAGTTCGGTAGGGCTGCATCCTCTCACCGATCCTATTCCTTATAGTGATCGGGGATGTGTTGGATGCAGCCCTATCCGGACTAGACAGAGAAATTCAATGGAGTTTAACATCTTATCTACAACGTCTTGACTAGGCTGACCCTCCCACAAAATCATGGATCTGTTCACAATGGCATTCGATTTTGAAAGGGAGACACATCAACAATACCTTACGAAAAAGAAGAATGCAACTCTTCGGATCAGTATCAATGGACAGCTTGTTGATGTAGTTAGCAATGCAATTATCTCAGTATTAAGAACAAGCTGGGCTTGTTTCGCTCCCTGGCACTATCTGTGCTGTATAGGAACAGCACATGGAAAGTTTCCGTAAAAGTTAACAGAAATCGGCAAATTTTTATCAACTCATATCTTCATGTCGAATTTAAAGAATTTTCGGGACCACAATTGCTCCCATTGCCCAGAACCTAGTACGATAGCGGGCATGAGTTTTTTATGCGCTATGCTCCACTAGGAGTTAGGGCAACGTAGTAACCGCCAAAATCCAATAACCTCAACTTATGAATGAAATCCGGTCGAAAAACTGTTCTGGTTAGAAAGGATGTTTTTTTGCATTTCGCATGGTTGTTGCACCCAGAGCGAGCGAACCAAACGTTGATGTTTTTGCGATACTGAAGGTTGCAATTCCTTAAGTGCGGAGCGAGTGGAGCCCACAAATCGGCCGCCAAATTGAAAATATAATTTTTTAACTCATTGCCGATATTTTAAAAATTCAGATTTTTGTAAGTTGAGATTTCTTCATTTCGATCGATTTTTCGAAATCGAGATTTTAAAAGTCGACGTTACGTATTCAACCCAAATTCGTTAGAACGATCAAATTTTAACGAAAACTAAAATTTTGCACGCCACAGAATTATATTAAACAAGCCGAAGGTATGATACCCTTCACGGTTCAATTACCACTTTCAAAATATGTAGTAGTAAAACTTTATCCGATATGAAACACGGCTTTGTGCAAAATTTTAGCTCGATAGCTTCAAAACTAGGAGACTAGTTTACATAGAACCAGACAGACAGACGGACAAAGCTTAATCGACTCACCTCTACATACTGACCAAGAATAAATATATAGTGTGTATGGTCGGATATGCTTCCTTCTGTGCGTTGTAAACTTCATGTCAAAGCTAATATACCCTATCACATTCGTGAAGGGTATAAAAATGCGAATGTGTATAGAAATGGACGGCATATGGTACATTCAAGTAAATATCTTATCCTGTTAACTCCTTGTGGGGCATGGGGCATTAACCACGCCGACTTGTCACCTGGTCCTGTTCGCCGCCATCGCCTTCAACTGACTCCACGATTTGCCCATTAGGGTAAGACCTCAACTGATCTTCTCCAGGTGTTTCTAGGTCGTCCAACGCGGTGACTTGCATCGGTTCCTTGTGGGTTCCAATCAAGGGTTGCAAGGCATCCACTATTTGAACTAAATAATCCGATCTATTTGAAAGAAGACAAATATCGTCAGCGTAATCCAGGTGTTGAAGATATTCAAAAAGCTTCCATCTGATACCTTTGCTCTGGTGTTCAGCCTCCACTGTAGTGCATTGGAATCCATTTGTACCTTAAGAGGTCAGTTGCCAGACCCATTGAAAAGACCCTACATTTACGAAATAAGGAGCTTTGTGTTGGACAAGAGAAGCTCTAAAAAGTATTTTTTTTTTTAATATCGTATGTTTTTTTTTATATTTCCGAAGCAAATACTTGGGGAAAAAAATGTGCATTAGTACATACGTCAAAACAGCATCTGTCATTTCGTTTTTTTTTGTCTTTCTTTTCAGATCTTCTAGAATCAGTGGTAGTCCCATCCATCAGACAATATGAAGACTGAATCAAAAGAAAACTTGGTGCCCAAGGGTGGCGATGAGGAGAGCACTGGCCAAGTGCTGAATTTCAAAATGGACGCTAATACGTCCGATGAGTATGTTCTTACTGAAATAGAAAAGAAATTCTTATTGTCTGCCGAACACGGTGATTGTGCTACGGTCTCACGGTAAGTGAAAGTGAATCTTATAAAAAAAACAATAAAAGCTAAAGCCTTTAAGTTTACCCGTTTGCCTGTGTCCGTGTTTAGGATAATTGAAGAGAACAAGGACAATCCGAAAGAGTTCAGTATTGATTGCGTTGACCCTTTGAATCGATCGGCCTTAATATCGGCCATTGAAAATGAAAATTACGAATTAATTTGTTTATTGTTGGAACGCGGAATTAAAGTCAAGGTAAATGTTTGTTTTAGCTTCCGGAGTTAGCAATGACAATGCTTGATTATAATAATCTTCCTTTCTTCTAGGATGCTCTACTTCATGCTATATCTGAAGAGTATATTGAAGGTGTCGAAGAGTTGCTCATGTGGGAAGAGGAGCATCACGTTGAAGGACAACCCTACGTAAGTACCAAATTAGGCTACTAAGAATTTGAGTATTTTGTATTCACTTAAATTTCCCGATTGTTAATTTTCAGAGTTGGGAAGCAGTTGAAAGGGAAAAGTCCTGCTTCACGCCAGATATTACGCCCCTCATCTTGGCAGCCCATCGGAATAATTATGAAATTTTGAAGTTACTTCTCGACAGAGGTGCTGCATTGCCAATGCCACACGATGTCAAGTAAATGTTTTGTAATGTTCCATGCAAAAAAAAATCGACTCACTAAGCTTGATGATCCCCCTTAATCATTCATTTGTTGTATTGCAATCCAGATATGAAGATCGCTAGTTGACAAGGTGCTTATAGGTGACACTTTATTTTTTCTTTTTTTTCCGCTTTTCTTAACTGTCATAATACGCTGTCTTATCTACATATATTCTAAGAATGGCGTATTTCATTTGCGCTCTTTATTGCAGGTGCGGTTGTGATGAATGCGTGACATCCCAGTCGACAGATTCCCTTCGACATTCCCAGTCACGTATAAATGCATATCGAGCGCTTACAGCAAGTTCTTTGATTGCCCTCAGTTCAATTGACCCTCTTCGAACAGCTTTTGAGTTATCCTGGGAATTGAAACGATTACAGGCTATGGAATCTGAATTTCGATTAGATTATAGTGTAAGTAGAATAAGAGAAAATGCATGTAACGTATCTGTGTTAAGTGTATTAGATAGATTTTATAATCCTTCTCTCTGAGTCTTCGGTGTGTTTTTAGAAAATCATGAGCCCATGAGCTGCACTGGGTCCAGTGATGGATGCAGGATTTCGTTAAGGGGGGCACAAATTTATGCTTTTAACACCATACTCCATATTTTACTACTTAAAAAAAATTATGCCATGTCAGTATACGCGTGTACGAGTATATGAAAATTTTATCACGATGTAATTGAGAATCTTCCTCCTTGGCGCTTCATACCACTTTGTGGCTTCGCGTTGCTCTGCTGTGGTGTTGCCACTTCGCCCATTCTGGCGGTATACTCTCGGCTTTCTTCTGCAGGCAACCTAGTCTTGGATCGTATCACCGCCGAGATTAATGTGTTCTTGTTGCTTCTTCATCTGATCGATCCACGTGTGCTTCCGTCTGCCTCAGGTTTTGGGTCCAACAAGCAATGGCGCCGACTATGGGGGGGGGGGGCAAGGCACTTTTCGCCCCCTCAATCCAAATATTGGGGGGGGCAACGCCCCTCCAACATTTCAGGCACAAATATCGTTATGCAAGAAAAGCGATCCTCACTCGACTTCGTCGTTCAAACAATCAAACACGTAGCTATGACAAATAGGGAAGGAAGGAAGGAGCTTCTACGGAGATACTCGTATATATGACCCATGAGGATTATACCATTGAATTCTGTGCTTTAAGGTGCGTTTTGCTAGGCAACACTCTGCGTCGATCACAGGCGACGATCAAAAAGATACATTCAGTGTTCCGTGCTCTATGGCTTGATCGCTAATCACGAATAATGTACAACGATCGTGTGCCTAACAGTACCGCACCTTTAACAATGCCTGACAGCCGTCAATCTCCCGGGCCCCGGTTCATGAGAATTCGTGTGAAATTAGCTCTAACCATGATAGTCATATAAAGTATTAAAACTCGTCGTTCAATTTGGCTATGATTCCTCAAGAAGCTGTCAAAACTTAATGGATCTTTTGTGCTAATGATCATTATTTTAAAGACGTGGACGGTAAAAATATTTGTGTTTGAATTTAATTAAAATTTAATACATTATTTTGTGTTATATTTTAAAACAAAAAAGCATTATGGTTCCATTTACAAATGCAAGAAAAATTGGCTTCATTCTTAAAAACAAACAACACACGTCATTTCCATACAACTGATTATTTGCACTGTGCGGACCCTACAACTCGAGACTTGACGAAAAAATTGGTCCTGAATTGGTTCCCCTCAATCGTCAGACCATTTTGGTTGACTGTTTGAGATAATATATTCGTAACGATATCAAATATTTACCCGCTTTAAGACGTCGTCTTTTTTAGCTAGGGCTATTGGGCCGTTCTGTTCGTGGACCTTTCATCAATAATATTTTTTAAAGTGCAAGAGAAGAGATACGTTAATTGTTATTTCAAAAATGGGTCAATTTATAGTGAGGATACCATCACAAAAAAATCACACAACAAGGCAATGTTGTGCCCCCCCCCCCCCCCCCCCAATATTTTCTAACAGTCGGCGCCTCTGCCAACAAGTAAAACATTCATTGCCGTATTGACAGAGTTCTCAGGCGAACGCCTTAGAACATGTCAATCAATACTCCAAACGACGATCTTCAAGCTTTTCAAGACAAACAAATTGCCTCGGATGTAGATACTTTTGATGCGACCCTTTTTGGTCACACCTGCTGTCATCCGTAACATCTTCATCTCGGCCGTAGCAATTTTACTCCCATATGTCTTGTACATATATAGTCCAGCATTCAAACGCATACATGAGTGCAGGACGTACGACTGTTTTGTACTTGCCCTTATGCTATCGTGGCGTCTTCTTGTAGCAGAAAACTTCAGAGTTTTCTCGCCACTTCATCCAACCGACACAGGTATGATGTTTAATGTCGTCAGCGCAGGTAGCTTCCTTGTTGACCATCAAGCCTAGGTATTGAACTTTGTACAAGAATTCAGCTGCTCTCCTTTAATGCAGATATCTGGTATCGGCCTCTCTGGATTTGAGAAAGGACAACAAAGATACTCAGTTTTTCGTATACTCATCCTCAGTCCATGATCTTTCAGTATCTTACATCACCTAGTCAGTGCAGCTTGCAAGGTGACAATGACTTTGCTACCCAGGAGAACTTCATCGGCGAAGAGAAGGGATACTTCAACCAGCAGCACTCCCTGTGAGTTTTTAACGTACTTTGGCGCCTGAGCATTTCTTCTCCTTTGAACTTCGACCTTATAAATCCTGGCATTATCTTAAGTTTTTCTTGCAATGACGATCTCTTATTCGCAGTCGGATCTTTGAATTCTTAATACAACTTCTCAGCTGCCATCGTCTTTGCTTGAGCTACCTTGCGCTTTACTTCCCTCCGGCATTTATCATATTTCTCCCAAAGTTGAATCTTCTCGGCTTCACTGCTTGAGTCGCATGTTGTCCAAGCCTTGAATGCGTTCGATTGGACCTGCATGGCTTTCTTAGTTTCGTTTTTCCACCACCACGTTTTCTTGTTCGTCTGGAGTGGGCTTTTCAAAAATCCAAGTGTCTTTTCAGCCTCACCTGCCAACCTTACATCCAAAGCATTTCACATTTGTGTTGGACTCGGCACGATGTTTTGAAGCCACCCCTTCATTTTAACAATGAATCGAGTTAAAACAGGTTCAACGCTCTTGTTGTTGAGATTATGCCACTTGATTTTCTCGACTGGCTAAGAGATTGCTTTAGATCTTATCCCTTCTTTCAAAATAAATTCTGCCAGGAGCAATTGGTGCTGGGTGACCGCGGATTCACCCAAGATTATCTTGGAGTCTTTCACACAGATGACAAATTAATCTGTGTCGGATGAGCTCGACTGCTGTATGTGATCAGGTGTGTTTGGTTCCTAATGAACCATGTATTAAGGATGACTAGACCGTGTATCAGGATATTTTCGCCTTCATCATTTTTGACTCTAGATTGGCTACCCTTCCCACCATGGCAATCCTCGTAACAGTTCGATTCGATTAAGTTTAAAGTACAATATATAGGTATATGTACATTACAATTAAATTCATCTCGTTTCTGCAAACTTTGAGGGCCCTAGATAATTTAAATCCTCTTCTTCGATTTGTGACACATATTCAAATCCATTTTCCTCATCCAACACCTCAATCTCTTTATCAGTCACCTCGATTGGGGGGATATTTACACATGAATGGCCTTCACAATATTTGCAGCGCGTGAAATAAGCCATCTCTGCCTTCCTGCATGAGCTGGCCCCTGAACAACCTTTTCTACACTTAGAAGATAATCATTTTGGTAGCAATTCAGGCGCAGGAGGCTTCGTAGTGGTAATGGAGTGGAGATGAACCCTTTTTCGCAAATATTCCATTTCCAATCCGTCGGTGGTTTGACTACCCCAAGCCACTTCTGCACTGGTATGTTCAGTAGCAGTGGTACCTTGGAGGTAAAAAAAAAGCTTTAAGTTAAGATTTGCAATTTTTGAAAAGAAATCCTCAACTTTGAAGGAACGTATCTCAGTAACTGCTGGAGCTACCAGACTCCACTATAGCTGAAATTGTAGCAAATTATCTACTCGTACTTGAAAAAAAGGCATGAGTGACTTTTTTCGTCAGAATGTTCCTTTAGTGAATTTGATGAACAAAAAAACAGAAAAAAGTGAAAAAAATTACCTGTTTTTCGGCTATATCTCCGCTGGCAACGTAATTCTGTGCTGCCGGCCATTTGACAGGACCTGGCGTCAGTAGGAACAAACACTCTGCTGATAAGCGTGGTCTTGTTATTGCGCAACAGACAGAAGTTCATTTTGTTGATAGGCTATGTTATTACGACAAACAAACAAACTTATAAACCAAGCTTTAACAAATATGACAACGAAAAGTTTCGCTAGCTCCCGGGCTACACAAAATATGTTTACATGTTACTGGGAATCGAACTCTAGGTTCTTCTTGAAAATGCTGCATCTAGATCGGATCAGTCGTTTTTAAGTCATGCGCCTTCGAACAAACAGACAAACAAATATAAATTCCAGATACGATCTTTACGCTTTCTATTAGTGATATTTAATTTCTTTTTGCAAATACATACTTTGAATATATTTATTGTCTCTTTTCTTTCAATTTAAGGAAATGCGTCAAAATGTCCAAGAATTTTCCACCTCCCTTCTTGATCACGCACGAACATCTCACGAGCTTGAAATCATGCTCAATTTCAACCACGAACTAACGAGTGATGTATGGATGCCTGGCGATCGTCAAACATTGGATCGGCTCGAATTGGCTATCAAATATAAGCAAAAAATGGTACCTTACCTATACATCCGAACCAACTCAGAGTCCTTTTTAATGTGTCGAAACGGTTCGTCTGCTTTCAGTTCGTAGCACATCCAAACGTTCAACAATTGCTGGCTGCTATTTGGTACGATGGATTACCGGGTTTTCGACGAAAGACAATGATAAATCAACTGATCGATGTCGCGAAAATGGGCTGCATGTTTCCAGTTTATAGTATGAACTATATTATGGCGCCGAACTCGGAAAAGGGAAAATTGATGAGAAAACCTTTCGTAAAATTTATTTCTCATTCGGCTAGCTATGCATTCTTCCTGAGTAAGTTGGGTCTTGGTGTAAAATGTTGTAGGTAAAAATTATTGAAATGGTAACTTAGATAGCCCATACTACACACCCCGTGGGGTGACGAGTTTAGAATATGCACCCCTAGGTGAGTCCTACCTTGATCATAAGAGGCGACTAACTGGACCGATCACGTGCAGGTAACAACTCGTGGAAAAAAAATTCCTCCTATTTCCACCGTTCTATGATATTTGATGGTTCGATGGAAGTTTGGTCGTGGTTGTGCTCGTCAATGGGTGGCCACCTTTAGATGAGCCTGCTGCACTGTTCAACATATTTAGCACCTCCTACAGGTCAGTGTGTTTGAGTGGGTTGAATACAAATTTATTTTCCACACACTAGTGCCAACCATCTCCACCTTTCACCAAATTGGTGGTGGATGTAAGGTCTGATGGTAGAACCCTAGATACTACCCCCCTGGGTACTATTTCTAAAGAAGGATAGACATTATGTGCGTGCAGGAGACCCAGCGGCGAAATGACCAAGCCGGTCGAGCGCGTTTTTTGACGAATTCCAAAAAGTACAAATTGTACTAGTATGGAATCTCAAATGATAGAAACGGGGTTGGCATTATTCTGTCATGGGCTTTACTTGGCAGCATCGTGAGTATCTCGAAGAAGGAATTTTGGAACGACGTTGTCACACTGCTTCAAAGTGTACCAGATACTAAGCAAGGGGAGACCGGTAGCGCAGTGTGTTAAGGCATCAGTCTCATGTTTGACTACCGGCGTTTCGGGTGTGAATCCCGTCCACGATAACGTTCGTGGCCATGGATGTGCAGGAGGTGCATACTGACAACTGCATTCTCCGAAAACAGTTTATGCCTATGAAACGTCAACTGGGCCACAGAGAACAGTTGACGCGCTATGCCCAACAAGGGGTTAGGGCAATTGAGTAGTAGTAGCATTCTTTTCCTACAGTATCGATGGCTATGAATGACGTGGTGTCGAAGGCCCCTTCTACTATATATCAAGGAAAGCTGAAAGAGCAGTTTCTTTAGCTTCCATTGTCTCCTCGATTTCCCTCACCAGACAGTGGAGAGCGGACTCTGTAGATTTTCCTGCTTGATAGGTTTTCTCCTCAGGAGAGTTGGTCGAATATGTTCATTCAAGATTTTCTCCATCGCTTTTAACATGAAGGAGGTGAGACTGATGGGTCTGTATGATTTAGGATCATCTTTCTTTTTTAAGGATACATGGATATACCTTTTTAGCACATATTCGTGATATGATTACTTATTTTTTAGAAAAACATAATAAATCAAACGATTTTTACAAAGAATACACCAGTTTGAAGTTACCCTAATTTTTCGACTCTTCTAAAGACTTTTTCCGGTGTGAACGAAAGTAAACTTTGAACTAGTGTACAAACGACATGGAAACTTATATTGCCTAACTGTTTTGGGAACTGATGCTCGGACAACAACTGAAATCAAAAACGATAGCTATCGGCGTCCCTTGTGCATCACTTCATTGCCCGCAATTTATTTCTTCCTATCTGATTGAAAGTGTCGCGGCGTCCGGCGTCATTTGGACGTTCATGTGCACCGAGGCTAAAGCTGGATCCGATTGTGTCTTTTGAAGTGTGTTTCTGATCGCCAATCATAGTGGTTTTCAGGGTGCAAAATTTTGAGAAACGGATCGAACGGCATCTGTTCTGCATTACATTCAAGTTATGAGAAACTGGACGTACGACACCGGCGGTACATGAAGTGAATGTCATAAGAAATGGGCACTGGTTTTGTGGTTATGCGAAAATTCAAAACAATTTGATGGAGTATGAGGCCGAGGAGGGTGAATTTTGGCAGCACGGGTTGTTGAGATAAATTGAAAGCTTTCCAACAAGTGGTGAACTAACTAACTAATGGAGTTACTCTTCCTTTAACGAAGTCGTGACATATTACGTGACAGACAAATCTTCAGGATGACCTCCAGCGATAAGACATATTCATGTGTAACGGACGGTTTAGCGGGCATCCGAAGATGCCCGTGGGGACGGAGCCTAAGGTAGCATAATTGACCGTCAAGGTCGGGCCGTGCCATCTGGCGAAGAAAAAGGCCCCTCAACGAGCTAAGCAGCGGCCTATGCTTGCTGTAGCTCAGTTCGGCAGATGTGGGCGGGATTTTCGCCGCTCGTTGCCCCTGTCCTTTACGTTTATCAAAAATTCATAGGCCTGGGGAAGACAACACAAACAGGGGAGGTAAAAATGGGGAATGAAAAAAAATAGTCGATAAGGATGGAATGGTTGGCGGACGGATCAGACGCCCACGCGGTCGCACCTGGGTCCGAGTGTAATGGGACCCTCGGCCTCTGGTTTCGTACCACCAACAGATCATTACTCATCAGGTGCTGCTTCGATCTGCCGGTGGGAGCAGCATAATATGGTTAATTACAAGTGGTTCATTACACATGTCAAAATTAAGCACTTTCATAGAAGTGCCTTTCCATTTACAGCACTCTTGGGCGCAGCTTCACAACGAGTTGAAAAAATGGCACTCGAAATTATCGGACTTCCATGGATGCTGGATATCCTTGCAGATTGGAAAAAACACGAGCGTGGATGTTTTCCTGGACTTATTGAATGTGCAATCATTATGTATATAATGGGTGAGTGTCAAGCGCTCTTCGCAATCAATATTGTTAATTAATTTTATTTCATTTCCGAAGCTCTTATATTTATGGAACTGAGAACATTGTATTCGGCTGGATTAATGGATTATATAAACGATTTATGGAACATAGTGGACTTCATTTCCAACTGTTTCTATGTAACTTGGATACTGTGTCGTTTTACAGCTTGGATTATAGTTCACGTAAGTCAAGTGATTTGAAACTATGTGTTTATCAAAATCTCACTACTTTCGTCCTTAATTTTAGAGAGACGCCTGGTATCGTGGCATAGATCCGTACTTTCCCCGTGAGCATTGGCATCCATTCGATCCGATGCTTCTGTCCGAAGGTGCTTTCGCCGCGGGCATGATATTCTCATTTTTGAAGCTTGTTCACATATTCTCCATAAATCCACACTTGGGACCTCTACAGGTTTCATTGGGTCGAATGATTCTCGACATCATCAAGTTCTTCTTCATTTACACTTTGGTCCTGTTCGCCTTTGGATGTGGCTTGAATCAATTACTCTGGTACTATGCTGATTTGGAGAAAAACAAATGCTACCATTTGCATCCGGACGTAGCTGATTTTGATGAAGCCGAGAAATCATGTACGGTATGGAGACGTTTTGCAAAGTGAGTATACTTGAATATAACTCTTGGAACTTATGATTGATGTGCCCTATATGGTTTCCTCCGCAGTCTTTTCGAAACGTCCCAATCTCTCTTCTGGGCATCGTTTGGTTTAGTGGACCTTGTATCATTCGATTTGGCCGGCATTAAAGGATTCACCCGTTTTTGGGCCCTACTCATGTTTGGATCGTACAGTGTTATCAATATCATTGTCCTGCTAAACATGTTGATTGCCATGATGTCCAATTCGTATCAAATCATTTCGGAACGTGCCGATGTTGAATGGAAGTTCGCGCGTTCACAATTGTGGATGAGTTATTTTGAGGAAGGTGAAACGCTACCGGCTCCATTCAATTTGTGCCCTACAATGAAAATGATTAGTAAGACGCTCGGTAGGGAAGTGAAGAGGACAAAGAGTCTTTTGGTAAGTATATACACGTATAAACTTTAATTAAAAAAAAGATAGTACACTGCTTCACAAAAAAGTGACGCACCCAATATTCTTCCTACTGAAGAGAGCAAGGAAGGAAAATTGCATTTTTTGTTATTAGTGTAGATAGAGTGAAATGAAACAAACATTTTGAAAGAAAAATTTGCAATGTTACGGTAAATTTCAGTCAATTTATTACAAAAATCCCAAAAAATGAACATTCGGTAAGGGTGTTGCGGCCAGTTTTTTTAGACAATCGCAATTGTTAAGCTTGAAAAGGACCTTCCGCAAGGTATTAGGCTACCCCTTTCCAAATACTACCAAAGTAGGGTTGTAAACTTAACCGAGGAGTGCCATGCAGTACTCGACCTAGCTGTCGACTTCTGGATTACATTCTTCGGAACATTCCTAGTTAACCGGGCGACGCATAGTGGCTCTTGTCTTTGAGCAACAGTGGATTTTTATTGAATTGATTTCCCCCCTTGCGTGGTCTCCGGTTGCTACGCGAGCACCACGTTTGAAGGAGTTGCAACCCTCAGTATCCTCCCTACACTACTACTACTTTGCCTTAGCCCCTAGTGGGGCACAGCGCTCAACCACACCTGCGCGCCATCGTACTCTGTTCTGAGCAATGGGGCGCAACTCATCAAACGACTTTCCCAGCGCCGTACGCTCTTTTGCCACAGATCGACGCCATGTTATTTTCGGACCTTCTCTTGGTGGTCCTTGGTTGGAAATAGGGTAATATTTCATGGCATGTAAAGCAATGCAGTTATCATCCTTCTACAACATGTGACCTATGTGCCATTTTCGCCTGCGTCGTTGCCGACTTAGGTCTTCATTTGATATTGTTTCGGGCCAGAAAATTCTTAGAATTCGACAAAGACATGAGTTGACGAAAACTTGCGGCTTTCCGGTAACTCTTTTTCGTACTGGCGGGATAAGAACCTTGGTCTTGTTGGTATTAATCTTTAGCCCAACCTCGCTTGTCTCCCTCTCAAGATCGAACGCCATTGCGGACAGTTCCATGATTTTGTGGGAGAGTAGGCTTATGTCGTCACCATAGTCAAGACGTTGTAGATAAGATGTCAAAGTCCATTGAATTCCTCTGTGTAGTCCGGATAGGGCTGCATGCAACACATCCCCGATCATTATAAGGAATAGGATCGGTGAGAGAATGCAACCCTGCCGAACTCTACTGGGAATCTCAACCCCCGACGCCTTACCTTTGTGCAGAACGAGGCCGTCATAGGCTGCCTTAATAACAGACACTAGTTTCTCAATGATGTCTCTCCTGCGCAAGACCGCCCATATAGAGTCCCGGTTCACACTATCGAAAGCCTTCTCGAAAACGATGAAAAGCAAGTCAAGCGGAGAATCGTACTCAGCGCATTGCTCGATGATGACTCGCAAGTTGTTAATGTGATCGACACAGGAGAATCCGGATCGAAAGACAGCCTGCTCATCATCAATTGTACTTTCAAAATGAGTCTTTAGTCTTTCCAGGACGATTTTAGCTGACAACGACAGGAAACTCACAAATGCCTCTCCAATCAGTCTGTAAGGCTACCCTTCTTCGGAATTTTGGTGATCAAACCTTCCTTCCACTCAGTGGGAAAGTTGGTTTAGTGAGAGCTACATAACCAGTATGCCATTGGACCATCTGGTGAAAGAACCATCCAGCAGCAAGCTTTTCAATACTACAATCTGGAGCAGAGAAAACTGGTTGGAGGAACATTCCACTATTCTTCCAGATACCATCAAGTGGTTCACGGATGGATCAAAGACGGCTAGTGGCACAGGTGCCGGAATAGTGGGCCCTAACCAGGGTATTTCTATACCTATGGGTAGGTTCACCACAGATATCCAGACAGCCGAATTCTGTAGCAAGAATACTGCAATATTTACTGACAGCCAGGCAGCCATATTGGCGCTAAGCAACTGGTCTGACTCGTCTAAGCTAGTGCGTAGCTGCCAGAATGCATTACAAAAAGTGGGCTCCTCAAACATGGTAACGTTATACTGAGTTCCTGGCCACATCGGCATTCCTGGGAATGAACAAGCTGATGAGCTGGCCAGGATGGCCTCGGACACGCCCTTTTGGGGACCTGAGCCCTTTTGCGGGATTGCGCTACGTTCCGTCAGTGAATGCATCAGAGACTGGGAACGGAGTGAGGTCACCGTCTACTGGGGATATCTCCCAGCCCTGAGGGAAGCCAAGATGTTCATATCTGGTTATTCGTGCAGCATGAAGTGTAACAGGGTAAGAAGCATTTGTGGCCTTCCAACTGGATATTCTTGCGTAAGAGGTCACTTAAAAATTATGGATATAGTATTGGACGCTAACTGTAGTTTCTGTGAGGGCGATGGTGAAACGTCACTGAACGTTCTTTGCGAATGTGAGGCATTGGCCCAGCGTTGGCAAGTACACCTTGGCATCGCCTTCCCTGAAGCAGATGACATTGCTTCGATTCCGCGCACCCTTTTAAGCGAATTCATTAGCGCGATCAAACTTGATTGACAGGCCTAGTCCTGTTGCCATACCTGGGGTATATTATCATACAAAGAACGTTTGGCCTCGGTGCTAGTAGGCTTTCTGGCACCTGCAGCCGCTCTCTTAATCTAATCTAATCCAAGCGCTATAGATGCGCTGCAGTATTGGGATGATGAACCTGTGTAAAGAACCATATTCTGGTCTTATTGGCTGCTTCCACCGGCAGATCTATGGCACCACCTGGTGAGTAAGGATCTGTCGGTGGTACGAAACCAGAGGCCGAGGGTGCCATTGCACCCGCACCCCGATGCGAGCGCGAGGGCAACTAAGCCGTCCGCCAACCACTCCATCCTTATCGCCTCATTTTTTTATTCCCCATTTTTGCCTCCCATGTTTGTGTTGTCTTCCCTATGCTTATGGATTTTTAATAAAACGTTAAGGACAGGGGTAACGAGTGGCGAAAACCCACGTCTCTTGAACTGAGCTACAGCAATCATAGGGCGCTGCTTAGCTCGTTGAGGGGCCTTTTTCTTCACCAAATGGCACGGCCCGACCTTCACGGCCATTATGCTACCTTAGGCTCCATCCCCACGGACATTTTCGGATGCCCACCAAACCGTCCGTTACACTTGTCCCCTCTTTGGAGCATAACTGGTGAAATTTCATCGATCCCTGTAGGTTTGAAGGGTTTGAATGTGCTTATTGCCCATTAAATTACTTCCTTTATAAGTTGTTCCGACATCACCTGGGTTATGATCGCTTTTTCATACCAGCATGCTTGACTAGCTGAGCTTGGAAAGTGGGCTTCCATTAGCATGTCCAAACACTCGTTAAGAGCTCAGTCCCCAGTTTCCTTACTTAGAAAGGAGGGCAAACATGAAGACTAAGACTAAACACTTTTTTTTTTTCTTTTTTTATGAGCTGTTGTTAGAATACGTGTGACTTCTTCCTTTCATCAAATGTACTGAAAACAATAACTTCATTCACCAAATATAGATTTCCTCAAACTCTTTTTTTCCCCATTCATAATCCAGTCAATTCTTTGGACCAAAAATGAAAGTTTTCTCGGCCGACAACCAATCTAACACATAAACGGTTAAGTCCTTGCCCGAAGACATTTACTAAGAATTAAATGGCAATTTATACAAATTTGTGCATGTTTGCTTGTCGTCATAGTCGTTCCTGGCCACTGTTACTTCGGTCGCTCCAGGACACTTGCGCTATCATTCTATTCGCCTACTTTTCTCGAAGAGAACAGCTTCTTGGCAAGGACCACCCCGTATTGCGACTAGCGTAGGAGTCAAACCCACTTTAACTGGCTATAGACGGTTTGTCTTTTTCAATATGCAAATTACCAAATGGATAAAAATGTCCTCGGATATATGTAAAATGTTCCTTGGATGGAAACGTCGATGGCCAATGGTTGCGTTCGTTGGGATGATTTTAACTTTGTTCCTTTTTATGTTGCGTTCATGCTTTGCCTATTTCTGAATTTGGTTGTCTCTCTTTTTTGTTTGTTATGCAGAGACGTAATCTGGAAAAAGCACGTGCCCTACATGAGAAGGTAATGAAACTCCTGGTGCGAAGATATATTACAGCCGAACAGAGGAAACGGGATAATTTCGATATTACGGAAGATGACATCATTGAAGTGCGACAGGACATCAGTTCATTTCGCTTCGAATTGCTGGATATCTTTAAGCAAAATAATATGAGTGTTCCCAATATCGATAAGAAACAGGCAGGTGAGTGAGAAAAGCGAAAGAGGTGGTAAGCTAGAGAATAGTGGAATAGGACTAATTGGTCCTTTATCGGCCAATTAAGTATATCTTTTTAATCTATTGTACCATGCTGACTGAGTATATTTTGGAATGATGATTTGAAAATCAACAGACAAATCGCAGCAATAAAAATCTGATATTAACCAAAACGGAATACCAGATCGCCCTTTCTCCTTCACAACAGCAGGTAGTCTATTGTAGACCTGGTAAACTGTGTGATTCATTTTTTCCGCTGGGATCAACTTCCAAAAAATATTTAAGGTTTTGTCGTCGTGAACTTCGTCATTTATATTTACTAGCAACCATTTTTTTCAGTCCCAATCTTTCACAAAACTTCATCTCCATCCGAAGAAAATTAATTTCCATTCAAACGCCATAATTTTGTCATTGACTATAATAGGCGCGTTTTTTCCAACAGCCACACAGAGCAGGTTAAGAGCACACAATTACACTAACAATTTGATCTGAGCTGCTCTGGATAAAACGTCAGTGCAACAATGCTGCTCCGTTAAGTAGTCTACGTTTTGAAATGCAGGTGGCGCAGGTGTCGAAGTTTTCTTGTATTTTATAGTTTGGAAAGCACATAAAGTTCATTTTCTGTCAATAAAATGTTCGTTTTGTGTGATTATTTGGAATAGTAAACATACAAAATAATTTTACTGCCTAAAGAAAATTTGTTCGATTGTATTGTATATGAACTAAGGATTTAAGTTTTCTCTTGAAATTTGAGTTGACATTTCAATTTTAACTAAACCAAGACACACTCCCAGCAAAGATATGCCCCGCTTTCGTGTTCGCTACCCTAATTTGCTCGCTTAACCTGCTCTACTCTGCTCTGTATAAAAAAAAAACGCAGCTAATATTAAAGACTTAAAAACATACAGTCGCCGTATCAGGGCAGCCCCGTAGCCGCCCGTATATCGGGTACGTGACCGCACATTGCAAGCGAAACCACACACTACCCGTACCGAGACCCAACCGTATATTCCCATGTGTCGGTTTGCCGACGGTCCGTCGGAGAATGGGGACTACAGACCTTCAGTTAAACTGCGCAGATATCTGTGCTAAATATCTGTGAAAAAATCTGCGCAGTTCTCTGAACTGAAGGTGTGTAGGCTACATTCGATTTTCGCTAAATTAGTTCCAATACTCGTATTTTGTTCAGTTCTATCAGTTTTGACGAAATGTTCACATCGTACGAGGCTGTTTAACAATGGACGATAGAAAAAAGAAAGACACAGTTTGTAGTATAATTGCAAGTTTGTTGCTAGAAGAAGAAGAACGAAAGAGGAGAAAACGCCGTGGGAAGTGGTGCAAAGATTGGTATCTGCAAAGAAGTGTTTTGCCTAGTGATTGATTGCCATTTACTAAATGAGTTACAGGGTGGCCATTCTGGGGTGGGCGACCCCAAATTTTCACAATTTTTTTGTTTTTTTTTTACTTCGGACTCGGAATCATCTACCCAAAATTACCTTGGAGTTCGAAGCAGCCCCATCGAACGAGTATTTCCCCACGAACAGAAACTTTTGTGTTTTAAAAATCTGGGTCCCCCCCGAAAAACTGGGTCAGGGGGAATCACCGTCTCGTCAGTCCTGCCAAGTAGTAGGAAGGCATGCCGGTTTTAGTGCTCAGTAGCTCGAGCCTATGCCAAAGCCTAGAGCCACTGAACGTCCCATAATCAGAAACGGATTCAGAAATCACGAAAGGAGCATAGCGCACATGTGCAACTTTTTCGCTCATTTTGGCAAGTAAGTCATTCATTAGGAGGGGGGGGGGGGAGGGTTGGGGGAGTCTGGCCTCAATATGGAGCTTTATTATTCTCACCTTAAAAAGTAAATTTGAATATATTTACCGTTCTAATAAATATCTTTGTCTCTCCAACAGGTACTAAGAAGGGTCGTGTCATGGAACGACGCATCATGAAAGACTTTCAAATTGGCATTGTTGAAGGAATCACCGAACAAGCTGCAAGTGGACAAACTGATGTCTTCTCGTCCATTGCCACAGTTATTGCGAAGAAAACACGAGGCGATAAGAAAAATTGGAATCAAATTGTCCGAGAGAATACAGTCACACGTGATCCGATTGGTTCTACTAAATCATCTATGATTCGACGTAGCCAGCGTAGCTTGCGACGAAAGATAATTGAAGATGCTAATGCTGGTCTAAGAATCGATACGGACAAATTAGTTGGTATGAACTAGGCCACATTGATGTAACAATGAATTACTACTAAATGTATCTTATATCTTTTAAGAATTCAATCCAAAACTGAGCGAAGTTACACAAACTACTCGGGTAGCCTACGTGAAATTCATGTCAAAGGCCCCAACCAAGAGAGAAATGCTACAAGGCATCAATGAGAAAATGTCACCAGAGGTATCTTTCAGTGTACATAAATATCAAGATCACCCTAAATCCTAAAGCGTCTATTTTACAGGAAACTGCTGCAGCTGAAAGGGGCGCTGCTAAGTTCAATAAATCTTTGAAAAAGCTTGCTCCAACGAAATCAACAGAGAATGGTCCCGGTCAACCAAAATCCCTACTAAAGAAAACGGACGGTGCAGATGCCAAGCCGGGAGCAGCTGCTAAAGTATCAGACAAACCTGCCGGGTCTTCGACGGAGAAGGGTCCAGCGAAACCAGCACCAGGCCCCGCAGACAAAGGTCCAGCGAAACCTGCAGAGAAACCAAAATCCTCGCCCGCGCCTGAAGCCAAACCGAAAACTGAACCTGAAAATAAATCGGATAGTCAGCCACCAAAACCAGAAGCCACTAAAGCAAAAGCACCAGAAGCTGCCAAGCCGGCGGCTCCACCGAAATCCGAAACAACGTCGCCACCATCATCGAAGGCGCCTGCACCACAGCCTAACGCCGACGGAGCTGCCGGAGCAACGAAACCAGATGCAGGTGCTGCAGCAAAACCGACTACGACAAGTGCTGCAGGTACAGATGGTTCTGGTGGTGCATCGGGTAGTGCTCCAGCAAAGACAGGTGCCGCTGATGCTAAGAGCGGAGAGAAAAAAGGCGACGATAAGAAACCAGCTGGCAGCGAAGGGGCCGCGAAACCAGCCGATCCAAAGAAGAAACCGGATGAAAAGAAACCTCCTCCAGCAAGCAGACCTAGTGGCGGAGTGGGCCAAAGCGCTGCGGCAGCTGGTGGTGATCGTGGCAAATCGACAGTGACGGGACGTATGATTTCGGGATGGCTTTAAGTTTTCGGTTAATATGATGTGGTAATTTTATGTTGTTTTCAATTCCTTGAGAGAAATAAATACGAGTCGTTACTAGTTGATGTGTTTTAATGGGTTGTTTCGTTCGCTCAAAATACTAAATATTGTTTTGTTTGCGCATTTTCCTGTGAAATGTTTCCAGCAGTTTCCATACGAGATAAGTTGACAGCCATACAAATTGCAGCAGAGAATCTCATCGGTGCAAAGGACCCAATATATAATTTTAAATTAAGTTAAGTCATCAACAAGTCGTCACCATCTGAAAATATGCTACGGTGTTTCCGTAGGCACAGTAATGGAAGAGATGTTGACGCGCCCATGCCGCTGGAGGGGAATTAATAACAGCATAGATGACTGAAGACCCAAGTTAGAGTCTCTATTAATGTCCGCATGCAGAGATATCAAAACGGTGACTTTTAAGAGCACCATCAGATCCCTGCAAAAAAAAAGCTCCATAATGCCAAGACCTCCCAAAAATGACCCTTGTCAGAAGTGACGACACGGGTCCTGGCACGGATCCTTATGACGGTAGAAAACCGCCTGGTGAAATTGATAGCTTCGGCAGAGAGTTTAGCGTGGAGTGGATTAAGTGCTTGTAAACTAAAACTAACACTTACAACACCCTTAAAACGAAATTTAACAACTTAAGAATGAAGGACGAGAATTGATCAATGGGAGGATACGATGTTAAACCACAGAGTCGGCCCTAGACCAGGTAACCAAAAAAAGAAACCCTCGAGGGTTCAACTGAAAAATCCAGCTGTCTTACAATCGTCTAACGACCATCTTGTGCAAAAAGCATCTGAGATAACTAGTCACCTAGATATTGACATAAATGAAAACTGGGATGCCATAAAAAATGCGTACATTGACGGCGCTTAAACCCGGATCGGCGGAAGGAGCCCTGGATATCCAGCGCCTCATGGCAGCGTTTGAAAAAAAAAAAAACTGAAGGCTCGTTTGGCTGCAGCATCAGACGACAATCGAAGCAGCATCGCACTCCTTTACTGTCAGCAAACTCGAGAAGTTCAGCATAGTATGCGACGCGATAAAAGAGATTATGCGAATTCTCTTCTAGTCTCAGCAGAAGAAGCCGCACGAAGTAACAGCTTAAACACCGTATACGGTGTCATCAAGGAATTTACATGTGGTCGTAACTTCTTCAATGAACGGTGAAAGATAGTGTCGGAAAACTACATATTTTGGAGGAAGATCTAATCTAAGAACACTTCGCCGCGGTCTTGAACCGTGTAACCTCTGGTAAAGTCCCCTCATATAGATAATTTAGCTAACCATCAAAATGTGCGTATACGGTCCATTGCCCCGACTGAAGAAGAATTAGTCGCTGCAATTAATGCACTAAATCGAGGAAAGGCGGCCGGACTCGACGGTATCCCTGCCGAACTTTAACAAGCAGCACCAAGCGTAACTGCCGATTTGCTGCACCCACTTGTTGATAAAGCGTGGAATGCCGAGACATTTCCCACTGAGTGGAAGGAAGGTCTGATCATCAAACAGGGAGGCAAGCAAGGTTGGGCTAAAGATTAATGCCAACAAGACCAAGGTTCTTAGCCCGCCATTGCGAAAAGGAAATTCTACACTTATTGCCATCAATATTAATGGACAGTCTGTGGAGAAAGTGGACAACTTCGTCTAGCTGGGTAGCTTTGTTGCCGAAAATGGTAGTACGGAGCAGGACATCGTTGCTCATCGATTTTTTCTGGGGACGAGTTTTCGGGTTATCGTCCCGATACCTCGGCCAAATGTCTTGCCGTTTCTGGTTAAGTGTAAGTCAGTGATTTCCACGGCTGAAGTTACCAGAGGGCGCCTGCATGGAAGACTATGGTAGATGCTTTTTGTCCTCTGTAAGTTAAACCACTGCCTACCTCCTTTTCGCCTGTTCGCGGGTCATGGTGTATACGTATGCGGACGGTATCAACGGTATCCGAAGTTGAACGAGTTACCGGAATTGCCGACCTGAGAACGCGACCACCCATTTGTTATTTAACTGTCCGAGGTTCACTGAAAATCGCGAAGACCTGGAAGTGTAACTACACACTGTCATTAGACCAGAAGACTGGGCGGAATATATGCTAAAAACTTCACCGAATAGGAACGCAGTAAATTGTACTGTATGTGAGATTCACAAGAAGAAAATTCAAATTTAATAATTTCATACGAAATTGAACCTTATTTTTGCATTCTTCAAAACGCTTAATTGTCTTCATATCTAGATCCTAGACGACGAGTGCTCTTGCATTTTTTTTCCCAACACATATTATCTCCTTGTCTGACAACACCATAGTTTCATTGGTCTGCATTTGAAATTTCGGACGTCCTTTAACGTACGCCTACTACAACGTTGGATCCATCCCAACTCGTCTACTTTACCAAATACCTAGTAGGACTATAAACTGCTCCCACGCGTTTACATGTAAAATATGTCCAATAATCAGCCTACAGTAGACAACATTTCCACCACAGACTACCTCCCATTCTCGTCCTGAAACATATTCTCCCGGAAGTTTTCCAACATAAATTTCTAATGTCATTATTAGCAAATGAATTGATGATATTACCCCTAAAATATCCTCTTCCATCGTTTCCGATAATGAGGTGCTAAGCAGTAGAAAACGTCATCTATCACTGAGCATCCAACTCTCTTTCCCTTTAACGCTATCCAAACTCCAAGGACTGAACAAAGGTGTCAATGGTTTTATAATGCTAACCTCCTTCAACGATTATTTGTTTTCTTTCTCGACTTTTATGAATCCTTCGAAACACCACCAGGATACCAGATTTCGGTTCAGATTGAGCATTGGACTTTCATTCGAATGGTGTTGTCCCGTATTGAATCCTCGATCCAATTTGGTCATTTAGCTCTAATTTGGCACGTTCGCTGAATTAGTCCTGCGAAAAGTTCGTCACGTTTCCCATACAACAACATTGCTGGGTAAAGTTTAATCGCACTGTCGCATTATTGGTTTGTCAGAATCCTCTTACGTGCATGTTGTATACTTTCTTGAAGAGTTGGCCGACTGATGTTCAGCGTTACCCTGTCGACTAGGGTGTGACGAAAGTTACAAAGACAACAGATGTTGTTCGGAGAAAGCGCAATATTCAAATGTCGTGTTCTTTTTGCAGAAGTCGTGAATATAGCTAAACACTTAATTGGATATTTGAGGATATTATCTTTTATTGGTTTGAAAGAGTTGTGGCTGGTCCAGTTTAGGAGCACTGTTAGTCTTCCTACGAGAGTTTCACCGTTGGTAAATAAAACATAATCGGGTTGTCTAAATTGTTTGAGATGATACTTAAGGTTTTGCATATGCAGAATATATCTACTCGTACATTCATCATTTTAAATACAATAGAACTAAAAGAATAATGACTTCCAAATACGCTTCCAGTCACACTGTCAGTTAAGTTCTGTAAACGATATTCTACGTTTCAATATGTTCCTTGTTAAGCCTTATAAATAATGACGTTAGGCGCGGCCCTCCACTGCAAGCGTATTTGAGCGGCAACGCGGTCCAGCGACGTAAGCATCAACAATAGGCAATGGCAATGCGCAGCAAACAAAGAATTTCTGTGAACCTTCATCCACTGCAAGCGTGTTTGAGCGAAGCTGCTACAGACGTTTACTAGCGCCAGACGACTAGCGCGACAGATGCAATAAAAATTTGATTTATAGTATCTCTCGTTACCGCGCATTGCTTCGACGAATGTATTCGAAATAAACATTTTGCAAACTGATTTTGAGTGTAATAAAAGAGATAGTTAAACAAACTGAAGCGCGAAGACGGAGGATCCCTGTCGCTCGTAGCAGCTTATTTCCGCGCCGGTTGTTGACGCTTGTGTCGAGAGAGTGCGAAGATGTCTTCAGATTTCTAAGGCTTTTGTATGAATTTGTTTAGTGCCTTCTTGCCGATTATTATGTCTTTCGTTACCTTCCAAATCCTTCGTTAAAATTTGAACATAGGACCTGAGAGTATGGAGAGGCTATCATCACATACAATCCTTAAGTGTTTTGTACACATTTTTTTCATAGCCAACCTTCTTTTTTCCCTAGTTTGTCAAGGGAACTCACTGAAAGTTGCAATTTGTGTCGGCTTTTTACAATATTTAATTTTTTCATTGCCTACTTTCTCCTATCAGCTGGTGCACCTTCGGTTGCGGTAAATTGATTGAAAGTCACAACAAATTTTTTGACAGCCGGGGGGGGGGGGGACATTCTTGTGGTGTGTGTAATATGTCCCAATGTGTAGACGGGTACCGAAAATCCTGGCTTAATTCCGTTTTTTTTTTATAATCTTCATGTTGAGCATAGTACAGTCAGTACGCACAAATCCTAGACGAAATTTTTGGCATATGACTGAGTTTTAATTTTTTTCCCTCTGGTGTTTTGGAATCAAACTAAAGCTGGCAAAAAAAATACCTTACCTCACAAATTGCAAAAGAAAACAGTCATGTACAAAACCCTAAAGGTGAGATTTTCGCATGGAACGTCACTATTAAACGATGCGATTATTTGATGGTTGTAAGCATTTTGCTGAAACAAATACTACGAACGCTTTCACTTTGTTGTCACACCTGGCAATGCAATTTTCCCTTGGTGTTGTGTCTGTATATCAAAGTTGTTCGTACAGTTCTATTACACGCCTACAAACAAGCACCTGTAAGCACTTTGTAAACAGTCCATTTCAGGTGGTCAGTGTAATTGCTCGCAGCCGTTCGTGATATGAAACATATCTCCATCTATAACGAATAGTCCAGGCTAGGAACGAAAAATGGGCATAATAAATCGTGTAGTTTTGACGTTTTGCCCAATTCATGAAAACAGTCCGCTGAATATGTTCTCAGACCATAAAACCATATATATTCTTGGTCAGGATGATGAGACGAGTCGATTAAGCTTTGTCCGTCTGTCCGTCTGTTTCTATGCAAACTAGTCCCTCAGTTTTAAAGCTATCAAGCTGAAATTTTGTACAAAGCCTTCTTTCCATTGCACGCTAAAAACATTTCGGAACCAACGGAATCAGATTACTACGTCATACAGCTGCCATAGGAACGGCCAGTTCAAAAATTCGTCTTTGTGAGAAAAACTTTTATATTTCTAAAAGTATCCTTTTCAAATTTCATATTCGTCAATATTATTTTTAGCTAAATCATATTTTCGAATTTGGTTGAAATCGGACTACTCTATCATATAGCCATCATAGGAACGATCGTTCCAAAAGTAAGTTTTTGTTAGTTTATTTTTGTTGTTTTATTTTTATAGATAGCTTTGCGAAATTTCATATTATTCAATCAAATAAACTGCAAGGCCACGTTTTTAAATTTGGTTGAAATCGGCCCAGTATTTCATATACCTCTCATAGGAACAGTGGAATTGGAACAAGTTTTAATACTAATTTAGAAGTAGGAAATGCACCATAATTCATAAAGGAGATATGATTCTCTTCACGCGAAGCGGTATCATACCTTTGGCAAGCTAGTCGAAGGCTAGCTTGTTGTTAATACGTAAAGGACAGGGACAACGAGCGCCGAAAACCCCGCCCACGTCTCCCCAACTGAGCTACAGCAAGCATAGGCCGCTGCTTAGCTCGTTAAAAGGCCTTTTTCTTCACCAGATGGCACGGCCCAACCTTCCTGCTACCTAAGGCTCCGTCTCCACGGGCATCTCCAGATATTGTTGATCCAGGCCCACCCATGCAACCTCTGTTGAAGAAGTTGATTTCGCGTTGCGGTCACTGAAACGTAATAAAGCGCCGGGCGCTGACGAGATTCCAGCTGAACTGCTAAAAAATGGCACTGGAATACGTCATTCGGGCTATGAATATGGACAACAGCAAGACGCTATTCATCAAGTCGACAAAATTATCAGCGTACGCCGACGACATCAACATCATGTCCCGAAGATTGGCAGACGCAGAAAAATTCTGTATACGCTTGACATCGCTGCAAAAGAAGTTGGACAACGTATCAACGAGGGTAAAACTAAAATAATGATGCTACCGACGACAAGGACACCTGCACAACCGAGCATCAATGTGAGGGACCTCAACATCGAGCTCGTGAACGACTTCATATACCTGGGTTGCAACTTGTCAAGGGACACCAACGAAACTGACGAAATCAAGCGACGGATGCAGTTAGCTAATAAGACTTTTTTCTCGGTCCTCTCCATAATGAAATCGAAGCATGTGCGCAGAAACACGAAGCTCCGCGTGTATAAAACCATTATACGACCAGTGCTACGCTATGGTTGCGAAGCATGGATCCTAACCAGTGTTGCCAACTCATATATTAGTTAAGTAAGCAGATTTTGATTGAAAAAGTAAGTAGAACAGCAAAAAAGTAAGTAGATTGAATATAAAACATTATTTTAATTCAGTTTGTATATGTATTCACAAACAAATGCCAGAAAAATGAAAGTTGTCCATTGTTTTAAATATTAACACAAAATAATTTTATTAAGTTAAAGTAAATAAACATTTTGAACATGTAAGAACATTTCATTTAAAAAAAAATTGCACAGAATTCCAAAGTCGGTCAACATAATGTCGACTTTATAAGTTGCATTATGAAAAAATGAGTCCGGATGGCGCAACGGTTAGCACGTTCGCCTTCAACGCACTGGGCCCCGGTTCGATTCCGGGGATTTACGTGTCGGACTATGAGCCCACTCAGCTGTTAAATGAGTACCCATTATGGGGTAAATAATTCGGTTGAGCGTGTTGCTGATCACATACCTCTGCACAAAAAAAACCGTCACGATCTAGAAAATGAGATGATGCTAACTCATCTCGAGGCCGTGGTTCAAATTGGACTGTTGCGCCAGTTATTTATTTATTTATTATGAAAAAACAAAACGATCAACATAAAAAAATCAAAGTATTTCATACAACAAAGTTACACAAAGTCTGTTAAGAAGGTGTAAACCATTTTTACTGGGCGATCCTCGAAAAATATTATTATTAATAAATTCGTTTGCTTGGAATCACGTCAGATATTGCTGATTCATTCAAAGTGGCACACCCCGTATAACAATCCATGGCCCGTTTTCTGAATCTCACGATAACGCTAACGGGGAGTTTAAATTATCGAATCGATAAAATAAATCGGCTGATACGAATTCATTAGGTAGATTTTTTTAACGTTTGTACATTGAAATGAGCTAATAATTGATTAATTAACCCATTTGAATTTATAAACGTAAAAAACTCTAGCTGACTAATTCATTTCAGCCGTTTTAGTTTATTAATTTGATAAATTAAACTCTCGGTTAGCGTAATCGTGAGATTCAGAAGACGGACCTATGTATGTTAAACCTTAAACGACACAAAATTAGAATTCATCGGTTGTTTTGAAATTATACATATATTGATTGAATTTTCTCAACATTTCGGATGATATTTTATAATTAAAAAATTAGATTCTGATATTTTAAGAAGTGTCTTGGCTTGTAAGCATCCTTTGATTGACGTAATTCCAATTAAGTTTCTGGCTTTGGTTTTGATAAGGTTATATTGTGAAAAAACACGTTCAACATTTGCAGACGAGTGTGGAAAAGACAAGATATTAAATACAAAATTGCATTTGGTAATTGTGGTCCTCAATTAAATATTTCACCGTATCTACTAGTTCAATAACAGAAATGAATTTGTTGTGAAGAAGATACATTTCAATACATTTCAAAAATTTAGAATTAAAATCGAATCTTTGGAAAATTTGTTTGGCGCTTTCGACATAAAATTTTTGGCAATTTAATTTAAATAGTTTTAAGCAAATGGGATCTAATTCACGGCCCAAAATAAACTGATGTACATATACACCACAATATAAAATATATTATCAAGCTCCTCGAATTCGCTTGCCTTGTCCACTTCAATTTTTGCAATGTCTACCGATCTTAAATATTCCTTTTTCATGTACAATAGTTTTCTAAGAATGTTAAAACTAAAGATTTAACAGACCCAAAAAGATTATGTTATTGTGGATTCTCCGATTGGAATAATTTATTCAAATTGTTGAAAAATGGCAAAATATAATCTAAGAATAATAAATTAAGTTTGTTTATTGGGTCACACAGCATTTTATATATTCTTACGGCGGTGGGGAGATTTGTATCCTTCGCTTCAATTGAAAAGAAAGCAGTTAATATTTCAAATTGGTTGAGTAGCCTCGATATAACCATTTGCAGAGACAACCAACGGGTTAGTGAAGGCAAAAGAATTTTAAGGGTTTAATTTCAAAAAAAGTTTGTAATTAGTTAAAATCATTTAAACGCCTTGAACTTCGTAAGTAATTATATATATCTCTAGCTAGACTTTCTGTTTCACCCGGCAGTTGTTCACATGCGTAAGACGCACAAAGATGAAATGAGTGGCATACACATTTTAGAATAAATATATTCGGAATGTCATTTTGTAGTAAAGTTGCTACTGAGTGATTTTTTCCACTCATTACATTTGCCCCATCTGCTGCAAAACCTATCAGGTTCTTCTTATAATTAATGCCGTTATCTGTGAATGAGGTCTTAATAGAGGAATATAAACTTAATGCGTCAGCCTTTGCAACAGACAATATACGAGTATCATAAAATAAATCTTGAACTTTATTTTTCCAATATACTCTGACAACTAAACAAAGAACTTTTTTGAATGAAATGTCGGATAAATCATCTACAATTAGGCAAAATTTAGTTTCATTCAAAACACTACTTATCATTTCCATATAAGTTGCCCCAATAACATTCGTTAAAATCGAAACCGATTTTGTGCGTCCACATTTAACTTGTTTAGCAATTTCTGAATTGATACACATTGCTTGGATCATTCGTCGAAAATGTTCCATTAAATTAAACGCAAGGTTATGTTCAGCTAAGAAAAGAACAGATCGGAGTTCTGCTTCCGAAATTTTGGTTGCCGTTGATTTAGACTTAGAAAGGCTTTCAAGCATACTAGGCTGACGCCATAAAACAGAAGTACGTGAACTATGTTGCTGGGTTTTTTAATGCTTTCGTAAAGCTGCCTGACCAATTTTTGCAACAAAAAGGTCGGGGTGACAGAGGCATTGGTTTAGTGGACGACAAAAATGACACAGCACGGCATAACTAACAGTATGACCTGCGGCACGGCGTATAAAAGCCAGTTCTGTTATGTTTGCAGTGTCTTATTTTGGAATCGGTTCTGTTTGAATTTGTGTACAGTAGGTTCCGTTTAAAAAGGAAACAATTATTCAAATGTGATTATCAGATTTTTTATAAATAGTAAGTAGAATTGGGTGACTAGTAAGTAGGTAAGTAGAAAAACGTAAAAATGCGGAAAAGTAAGTAGATCTACTTACTTTTGGCTAGGGTTGGCAAGCCTGACCCTAACTTAAGCGGCCGGAAACATGCTAACATGCTAACACATTTGACATTTCTACGGTGAATTTTCGGGGCTGTTTGCGATCAAGATGAATAGCGTTGAGCTGGAAGTTTCGAAAATCTTCAAACTACAACGACTTCAATGGGCGGGGCATGTACAACAAATGGACGATGATCGCATGCCAAAGAGAGTAATGACGAACGTACGACGAATTGACGGAACGAGACTACCTAGACGACCGAGATCTCGTTGGGAGAGCTCAGTTTATGCTGACGCCGCGCAACTACTGGGCTCCCAAGATTGGAGGACGCGGTCACGTGACCGAGATAATTGGATGACAATGATCCAGGAAGCCAAGGCCCGACTTCGGGCTGTCGCGCCACGATGATAATGAATTTTGAACAGGTGGATTGTATACCTAACCCGGGAAAGTAATTACTTCTGTTGAATGATATTTCCTCGTTCCTTTTGAAGATAGCCATCCTATACTCCACGTCCACCTTATGTTACAACGTCAAATCTTTTGCAGAAAATAAGGCCGAACAAAAACAGTCTATTCAACAATTCGTTTGGTTAAACAGTGTAGGAAACTTTAATTAGTTTTCAACATTTGTGAAAAATCTAAGACTAAAAGAACAAAAGAACCAAATATCTAACAAAAATGTTCACAGGTCACGTGAAAATTAAAAGAAAACAAAGTGTACGTTATATTACAAGGCCTTCAACTTTCCCCGTTTTAATGAAAACACCACCACCATTCTATGCACACCTCCATTTACTTTGGTTTTAGTTAGGTACCTTTAAAAGATATGAGATACGTTACCTACAAACCACAACAGGATGACCACTCGACACTCGTTAAAAAAAAAATAAGTCTACTTACATTTGGAAGAATATTGGCTATTGCACCACATAAAAAAAGTAGACTGAAAACGCAATAGGCCCTGCAGGCATTTTAAAGTTCCTCCATTTCATAGCAATTCCATGCTGTTTCAATGCCAGTCATCATATTCCTCTTAACTTGCCAGCGGTCATATTGGTATGTTTCTTTGCGCACCCTTTGTCACATTTCGCTGAACCTAATTTTCAATCGGTCCAACCACTCACACTGCCAGCTTTAAATCTTAGCAATATTGAGCATTTCTGCTATTTAAAGAAATTATTTTTAAAGCTGCTTCTTAGACCCCACGCTTGGACGTCATATAACTAGCGATATATATATACAATATAAAAACCGTTAAGACAAAACAGCGACGCCACTAAACAGTGGAGATTAAGACGCCATATTGGTTCAAAGAAGAAACAACTTTATTATAACAGCAATTTAACGGTTAAATTAGGCGCTTGCGTAAATCCTTCGCAATGTTCGTGGACCAGATACAAAACGCATCATCGCACAAAGAACTATAAAAGGAAGACACTTGTTGGTATCAGTCACAAAGTTCTCTGGTGTATTCAACAGTTAAAATCATCCCGACACGGAAAACACATACACAACTGCAGACTCAGCAAAACGGGAGTAACCGACAGAAAGTTTAAATTGTGCGTTAAAAATATCAGTGGTTTGTGAAAAAAGTGAAAATATAGAACAAGAAATTCGTAGTTTCTTTTGTGAAAATCTTAAAAAAAAAGACACCGATTCTTTTCCAAAATGGTCAAAACCCATTCATCGGTCGACATTATGCTGTACTCGGTGTTTGTTGTGATAGCTGTTCTAAGTTTTAATGGCTCTTCGGCAGCAGATGGTAAGAAATTGTAGGAAATGTTCAAAAAGGATACTGGTGCACAACTAAAAATTACAGTGTTGTAAAGTAATAAAAAAAGAAGGCGAGCAATATGTTAGACAATATTATAAAAAATATCCTAAACAACAGATTATAAAACCAGGTCTTCTTCGATTCGAAAAAAAAGTTAAAGGCGAATGTTGGGAAGTGTAATTTAATTAATTAATTAATTAAATTAAGTAATATATATACATTTTGCGAGTACTTTCATTTAAATCCCGCTAGAGGAGTGGCTTTACTACGACTCCAGTGATTTTATATGTGTAACAGCTTTTTCACTTTTTAGGTCCCTCCATCGAGTCTTCCCTTTAAATTCCATAGTCCTACAGAAATTATATTTCTTATAGTCTATGCACTTCAAAAGGATAGTAAAGGGAAATTTTTGTGGATTTTTGATTTTTTGGTACCTTAATGTTTTGCAGGTTGCTGAACACGAATCTGAGGTTTTCCAACAAAAAAAAATTAAGTGCAAAAATCGTAATTTTTTCTTTTTTTTCACATAACTCCACATCTATACATTTTATGTAAAAGATGGTCATGATTAAATTAAAGAGGGTAAAATTGCATACATTTTAGTTATGGTTTGTTAGAGTGGCTGTTACTTCCCAGCAGGGACAGAAAACACAAGAAGCGCTAGATGCGCGCCGTTTTGATGCCACACGCCTCTTAAGAGGAATAAACCTCAGATCCATCCTGTGGAGTTAAGAAAACGTATTATCTGTCCTATACTCTTCGAGGAGATGTCGGATATATCTTGGAAGAAAGCTCTACCCAGTTCTTGATGTCTGATTCTTGCAAGAGCCGGGCATTTGCTAAAGAAATAGATCAGAGTTTCCTTTTTCTCCTCATTCCTGCAACTTCAGCAAAACATGATGTATTGTATACCCAATCTGGCCGCAAGAATTCCCGCCGGCCAATGCCCCACTGTAACCGCTGTAAGTTTTGTGACATCCGAACGGGTTCTCTTCAGAAGGGCATTAGTTTTACAATGATGGCCATAGTTTCTTAGACGTGCCACACGTGTCGGTGTCATATTTCACTAGCACTAAACGGCGAGTGAACAGTCACTGCATAGTACTCGTGTAGCGCTGCGCCCTGTCTCGCCAGTTGATCGCCCCTCTCGTTCGCCTCTATATTCCTATGTCCTGGAGCCGATAGAACGGAAGAGGTCGGCCAGTCCAGCCAGTTCACTGAGGCATTGTTTGACTATTTTCGATGAGATTGTAATTGTTTCCAGAGCCTTAATCGCGGCCTGGCTATCTGAGAAGATAGCGACACTCCTAGTGGTTCCTGTGCTGTACTTGAACATCCTGCACGTTTCCCTTATTGTTAGCACTTCAGCTTGAAATAGGCTTACATTGTCTGGGAGGCGAAAAGACATTGATGCACTGAGATCCTCAGAAAAGATCCCCGCACTGGCTCCACAATCCATTTTAAAACCATCAGCCTCACTCCATTCCACTCTCGTTCGGAACCTTGTTACGAGGTACTTGTCAAAGTCAACTTAGGTGACGATATAATCTGTTGGCAACATGTCTCGAACTCCGACAGGTAGAGACTCCAGTATATTGCTATACTCAATTGCCCTAACCCCTTGTGGGGCATAGCGCGTCAACTGTTCCATGTGGCCCAGTTAACGTTTCCTTGGCATCAACCTGTTTCGGAGAATGCAGTTGCCAGCATGCACCTCCTGCACATCCATGGCCACGAACGTCGTCGTGGACGGGATTCAAACCCAAAACGCCGGTAGTCAAACATGAGACCGATGCCTCAACACACTGCGCTACGGGTCGACCCAATATCCAGACTCCCTTAGTCCGACAACGCTGCACGCGGCGTTGAATTTTATTTGTAGGTCTACAGGGAGTAGACCTAGGATGATATTAAGTGCGTCCGCTGGACATAACCGCATAGCTCCCGTGACTGTGATGCAAGCGGTTCTTTACAGTTTGCTCAATAGGTCAATATTATAATTCCTACGAAGAGGTGACCACCATACCAGCGCTCCGTAAGTGAGAATTGGACGCACTACAGCCTTATACAGCCATAAAACTATCTTTGGCTGAAGAGTCCAGCTTCTGCCGCAAGTTCTCCTGCGGGCATTCTTTTTTACGATACTCGGTGTTCATCTTCCAACTAAGTTTCGAGTCGAGAATGACTCCGAGACACTTAGCGTTGGGTGACAGTTTTAAAGAGTGGCCATTAAGTTGTGGGAGTTGAAACTCCGGTATTTTAGTTTTTGTGGTAAAGAGGACAAGCTCGGTTTTTCTCGGGTTCACACTAAGGCCGCACTCTACAGTCCAAGTGTTTACTATGCTCAAAGCTCCGCTCATGATTTCGCTCATCACGGATGGGAACTTACCCAAAACCATAATTACCACACATCTGCGTATGCAATTACCTTGACTCTTGACGCTTCTAGCTTTCTTAGGAGTCCGTCCATCGCTATAATCCAAAACAAGGAAAATATCACCGCAACTTGAGGGGTTCCGCTGCGTACGTATTTGCTAGCTTGTCATCCCCCCAGCTCTGATTGAATCGTTCTGCTTTTTAGCATCGCTATTATCCAGTTGCTACTATCCAGCTGCTAAAGTGTCCACCCCAAGCTCGGATATTAAACGCGCCCTCAGTGCCGAAGAAAGCGGCTAGAGTGTATTGTTTGTGGTATAAGTCATGCTCAATCGTGCGTACCACCTCATGGAGAGCCGTCTCCGTCGATTTTAGTTATAGGAAGTGTAACGGACGGTTTGGTGGGCATCCGAAGATGCCCGTGGAGACGGAGCCTAAGGTAGCATATGATCGTGTAGGTCGGGCTATGCCATCTGGCGAAGAAAAAGGCCCCTCAACGAGCTAAGCAGCGGCCTATGCTTGCTGTAGCACAGTTTGGGAGATGTGGGCGGGGTTTTCGCCGCTCGTTGCCCCTGTCCTTTACGTATAAACAAAATTTCATAGGCCTGGGGAAGACAACACAAACAAGGGAGGTCAAAATGGGGAATAAAAAAAAATAGTCGAGAAGGATGGAATGGTTGGCGGACGGATCAGACGCCCACGCTGTCGCACCTGGGTCCGGGTGTAATGGGACCCTCGGCCTCTGGTTTCGTACCACGAACAGATCACTACTCATCAGGTGCTGCTTCGATCTGCTGGTGGGAGCAGCACTACCAGACCATAATATTGGTTATTATAGGTGGTTCATTACAGAAATTTTTTTTTTCTCAGATTGATGGTTTAACAGCGAGTGTGTCGCGAAAATTGGTGTTTAACGCCAAAAAAAAAACCCTATAAGCGGAAATGGCACGAATTCGTATACCATGCAATACAAATGCATCTCCAACTAATTAGTCTAAGACTTGATCTTGGTACCTTTATGTTTTGGGGGCTGCTGAACACGAATCTGAGGTTTTCCAACAAAAATTTTACCGGGGAAATATGTTTTTCTCGCGAAAAATATATATTTTTTTTCATCTGTGATTATGTTGAGTATGTCTATAATAATAACAAATAAGGGCAGGCTAATATACCCATATGGTAGGCACTGCGACCAAGAGATTGTGCGAACATTATCTTCGCTAGTGATTTCAGTAACGACTAGGCGATGATAAAATTGTCATTCGAAATTTACGTTTACTGTGAATCTTATTTCGCGAGCTGCTGTAAATCGGTAAAGGTCTCTTGAGTCAAGTGATTAATATTTTCTGCCGCACCGAATCATATTTTGGTTACGCCAAACCACGTCACTTTAATATGAATGTGCGGATTTAACAGAATGTTCCGACAAAAGTGACATGGTTTGGCGCAACCAAAAATGGTTTGATTAGGTAATGATAATGAATGTCAAGCTTGAGCGTTTTTTTTTAGCGAAAAAGTTTGAATTGAATTGAATATTTTTCGCTTACATTCGCTTTAGTGGCTCTTCAAAAAATCACATAGCTTCGCTGAAATGACGACCCTAGATTTGTTCACTAGCCTCCACTGAATTGTAAAAGCTGAGTATACTTTTGCGTTTTCGTAAACGTAAGTGTTTGATATAACCAAAAGCGTGTGTAAGATTTCTTAACTCTTATGAATGTTAGGAAGGAATTTTATATACTTGCATCTATTCTATTCCTGGCTTAACTGCGGTTATCATCTATTAATAAAAATCGCGTCCCCTCCATTTCCCTCGATTTTTAGATCAGCCACTGAGTTAGGCTTTGACGGCGCCTGGGCTCCTTTTTCTCCGCCGAACACAATATTTTTTTTAAATAGTTACGCCACTTATGGCTACCCTGATGACGTACAAGGTGAAACAAGAACTGCCGAACATATGATACGATCATGCCTCACATGCTTCAACTGACATATTGGTTGCCGGCTCAATGGTACCTGGTATGTTCACACAAAAAGTCCTTCTAAGCCCCAAGAACAAGGGTCAAATAATGCTGATTGACAAATTCTCATCAGCAGATATTACCTTCCAGTAAGCAAATGAAGACACTGACACCTTGATCATAAACACTGCTTTATCCTAGGCTTTTTAATTTTTTTTGCAAAAAAAAAAATACTTATTTGCCGGAAAATTTTTTGTTGGAAAACCTGCGACCCCAAAAACATAAAGGTACCAAAAATCAAAACTCCACCAAAACTTTCCATTATTTTCTACCTAGTTCTTGGACTATTAGTCCTCTGATACAGCAGACTCCATTTATTCCAAATGCTGAGGAAAATATAAAGGTTATTCACAAATATTAGGTACTAGTACTACAGACATAGACCCAGAGTTCATGATTGACGGTAAATTCGCAAGTCGAAAGCAATTTTATTACCACCCCAATTCAATAACAAATTGGAAATTATTTTACAGGCTGTTAAACCCAACATTGATGACTGAGTATTTTTAATGCAGGATATGAGTGCAATATTAAGTGATTTTCAATTCGACGTACATATCTAATTTTCACACGTGGAATATTGCAAAGCGCTCAATTAAAAAAAAAATGGCACATAAAATGTGTAGAACATCACTTAAATGCAAGTTAAAATTACAATGCAAAGAAAGTTTTGTCTCGTCGTTCAAAAGCGTAAAAAATGTTCTCGTACGCTTAGTCCGCCTCGACTCCTTGCAAGCTGCAGAAAATACATACAAAATTCACGGTGACAATGAGTCGAGGCAGGCGAGATGTAAAAGAATCTATTCAAAGTATTAATGTGAGTTGGTCGCGCTCGGTGGCCGTGGTCGTTCGGACACCGCTCTACGATCCTAATCTAGAGGTTCAAATCTCGGCGCTATCGAAAACTACCTGTGGGTACTAATAGAACTCTCACAGTGCTCCGAGCTTGTCAGTATAAAGACGGCACGGATAGGAGGTGCATGCTAGCAACTGCACTTCTGAAGCGTAGATATGCTATCGAAACGTCAACAAGGCATAGAAATGCTAGAGATGCTACCCATCTTGCCAATATAACACTTCATTGGCAAGTATGTCCTTTTTCCTCATCCAAATACTCATAATTCCATCAACGCTAATACACCAGAATGACCTTTTCCTTACCAAAGGATTCAAAATGGCCTCAACCGTAGTTGACGCAAACCTGCAGCAGGACCAAAATATCACCGTGTGCTATACATAGTATTTACAATAACCCAAAGAAACTACGTGTGAAATTTCGTTGAAATAGAACCACGGGAAAAGCCCGCAAAAGTGATTTTTGAAAAGACTTATGCGAGCAACTCTGGTTTGGACACAGCTGAATATACCATTAGTCCAGTCGATGGCCAAATTTGATACCACCGTTCTAAAATCATAGTCTCTCAAGGAACCTATATACCGAATTTTGTTAAAATCGGACCACCAAAAGTACTCGGACTAACGCCCCAACGCACAGCATGGATCATTACATATGTGTAAAGGGTTTTCCAATAAGTGCGAGCCAATGTTGAAATGGAATAAAACAAGCTGTGTGTGATGAATTAACGAAATTCTTTTTTTAGTTAAAAGGCCTATGTATAGTATGTCATTATTTATGGAATATCCTTCAAATTCCCGCCGCAGCTTCGCACGGTGGCACGAATCCGAGAGGTCCAATTTTCAATGACTCTACCGCATAGATACCCCCCCCCCCCCTACAAATATGATAGAAAACTCTAAGGTACCAGATTACAAAGCCCAGGAGCCTACTTTTTCAACACCTAAAAGGAGTTGCAGGTCTCAGCTTGAGAAGTTTTTGGAGCTTCACTAATGAGTGCGGACACTTCGAGCTCAACTAAGATTTTTTGGTAACGACAAACACCGTCACGTAATGGGTATCGGAAACACGTGGTACCGCTATGGACCCAAGCGGTTTATGCGGAACCGTTCGGCTGCCACCCAACCTAACCTAACTTTTTTCAAAAAGTCTTCACTATTTCCACACAGGATGCACAAAATGTATTATTACCTGAATCAATAAAACATTGGCACTCAAGCTACTTCGAAGACTCAGGCCGATTTTTGGGGAACTTTTATTCACAAAGAGTTTTTACTATAAGGGGAGTCGGATGCTAAGACCCAAATAAGTGGTATGGGTTCGATGCCAGCTCCCCGCAAACACTTTTTAGGGTTTTGTAGTAAAACAAAACCCTTATGAAATCGGTCATGCGTCCGTCTGTCTGTCTGTCTGTCTGTCTGTCTGTCTGTCTGTCTGTCCATGGAATATCTCACGAACCGCTGAGGCTACATGTATGAAATTTAGTGAAAATATGTAGAAATACTATAATTCTCTGGAGGAAGTGATGCATCGTAATAGGTCAACTTTGAGGGGGGGTCCCCATAGAGGGGAAATGAAGGACGAATTTTTTTTTTCATTTGGTGTAGGCAAGTGGGGTATCGTAAGAAAGGTACCGTCGAGTACATTCCATTTCTGGAATTTTTTTCAAATTTGAAGAAAGGGGAAAAGGGGGAGAGGGGAAAATATGTGATCCGAGTTTGTCCCCCCCCCCCCCTTGCATTTCCAAACCGTTATACTTAGAGATATGAAAATTTACAGAAAAGCGGCATTTTACTAACATAGAAAACTATAAATAATAGAATTCCAAAATCTTATCAAAAACGGTTAATAATAGTACATTTCTATTTTTTCAGTTAGCACACCCCTGCACCCCTTAAGCACACCCGAGGTCAAAAATATTGATGGCCAATGATAACCAACACCATAGGCAATAATGCCTCTACGTTTCATTACAACCATGTAATATTTAACAATAGTACATTCACTTAAAGTTAGGCATTTTCACACTATTCATACAAAAAATACACCAACCGGCTTCAAAGGTGCGAGTACTACTTGCATGTTGTTTTGCGTAGTGCGAATCGCAGTTATTGTTACATATTATGGTTAATCACATTTATGAAAGGGTAAAGATTGGTAGGGGGCGATCTGTGGTAATTGGCCAACTGTAACGGGCGGGGGAGGGGAGGGTGAGGGGCAAAATTAAGGTCAAATTTTGTTTATCGACTGGTATAGGCAAGTGGGGTGTTGTGAGAAAGGTAATGTTGAGTTTACTTTACTTATATTTGAAAAAAAGGGGAAACAGTGAGGGAGGATAAATTATTAAATCGTAATTTGCCCCCTCCCCCCCCCCCTGCATTTCCAGACCGTTACACTTAGAAAAATGAAAACTTCCAGGCGGGTGGGTTTTGAACATTATATAAAACGGGAAATATTGGAATTTGTATATCTCCTCAAAATAGGTTAATAATAGTTTGTTTCCATAGTTACAGTTAACGCATCCCTGCATCCCTTAAACACGTCCGAGATCAAAAGTACCGATGGCCAAGGATAACCAACACCATAGGCAATAATATGTTCTAAGTTTCATTACAATCACGTAATATGATTGGGCATATAAGATACTATATTATGGGTCAGACATTTTTTTTTTATCCATCTAAGTGGTACCAAGAAGAGCAAGGAGCCGATACTTACATACCAAAATAAGTACTTGCTACAAAACCCTCGGATTGCGGGCGTAGCCCTCTATATTCCGGTTTCATTTATGTTTTATTATTGCTACTAGCGGCATGCTAGAAAAACATATCGCAGAAAGCCCATGTGTGTTTTCGCAGAGATACTCGTATGATCCGCCCCTTTGTCGTGTTGGTGAGCGTATATAAGGCGAAGTGAGAGATCTGGTCGCCTCGCGCCTCTCCCATGGTGCGAGGTACGAGGTGTGGAGGCGCCTGATGAGTTCGTGCCTTGCACCATGGTGCGAAACCAGACTCAGGCCGATTTTTGGGGAACTTTAAGAATAAGATGGTTTAACCAACTTTTTTTCCCAGCACTGTATAGTAGCAAATGTACGTAGTATATAGTATAGGCTTTAAATTAATCTCCAAGGCAAAAATTTCATAACAATCCGAATCAAATCATATTAAATTATTATTAATTTTATTAGAAAAAAAAAACGCTAGCTTCATATAAAATTTCGTCCATATTCCATCAGTACCTACAAGCAATTGGCACAAGTAAAACTCCCATAAAAGCCCAGTCATACTGTTATGGTGTTATGGTGTTATATTAGCAAACTATGTTGAATGTTAGCTTAAAGAAAGCATCTTTCTCAATTAATTCATTTATGCACTTTCCAACATCAAAGCCATCTAAACACCATCTACGTTTTCGTTTGCTTTAGGTATCTAAAGTCTTATCTTCTAATATGTTTCAAGGAAGCAGTCACTAACCCATGTGGTACACGTATGTAGTAGTGGCGATAATTCTATTGTCCACTTTCAACAATAAAGTACGAGTATATTTATTAATTAATGAATCTATTTAGGATACATTACGGCTTCAGGATAATTTTAAGATAGTGGAATATAGTGTGTAATCAAGTTTCAATGTGGAGGACAAACATTGTTTCAACATTTTCCTGTAAGCATCTGGGGCAGGGTTTCGGTCCTGATATTCAAAAAAGGACAATTTAGTTCATTGTTTTATATTATTATACAATACTACTACTATACGAATTGCATTAACCAATCCAGTAGTAGTAGTAGTAACCCCTCCAGTGGGGTATGGGCCATGGGAGCGTCACATCTCTAGCAATGCCTTGTTGACGTTTCGTTAGCATTTAAATTTCGGATGGTGTAGTTTCTAGCATACACGTCATATCCGTATAGCCGTCTTTTACTGACCAGTCTGGGACACTTTGGGAGTTCTAATAGTACCCACTCACGAAAGGGAGAACGATATGTGCCATTAACAGCTTCTCGCCGTACAAGTCTCCGGGCCTCGACCAAAATAATCCCCGTTATACTGCAGCAAATGCTTGATATGGTCATTTCGTGGCTAGTTGCCATCATCATGAACTATACAGCACTGAACCACATCCCCAAGCCCAGGAGGTATGTGCAGGTGACCTTCATTCCGATGGCATGGAGATGCAGCCATGAGTCCGCGAAGGACTTCAGGAATATCAGCTCCACCTCCTTCATAATGAAAACACTAGGACGAATCCTGAATATACGACAGCTTCAGACGAAAGCACCAGGTGATCAAATGAGTATGCAATGGAACCCCCCAAGGCGGTGTCATTTCCCCTCTGTATTGGATAGTACGAGTAGAAGTGATGTACAATCTTATAAGAAAGCTGGAAGTGTTAGGAAGCAAACCCAGATGACGTGGTAATCCTGGTTTCGGGAAAATTCCTACCGGTGATGAGTGACATCATCAACGCCTAGACTGCGGAATACGGACTAAGTGTGAATCCGAGTAAAACTGAGCTGGTACTATTTACTACAAAATCTAAAATACCAGAGTTTCGACTCTTACAGTTTTAAATAGCCGCTCTACGGACGTCAAATGCTTTGGAGTCATCCTCGACTTAGTTGAAAGCTGAAGATCGAACAACGCATCAAGAAAACTCAAATAGCCTCGGCGCCTGCAGAAGAACCTGCGACAAAAGCTGGGGTACCAACAAGGGTACCGCCCTTGAGACAAATGACAAATAATGATACAGTACGAATGCAAAATAATCAGTGATGGTTCAAAAATGGCATGCGGGGTCAGCACGGCGATTTTCTCCGAGGATCTCGGCCTAGCAAAGTCCTTTCGCCTACCAGACCAGGCAAGTGTGTTGTTTCAAGCTGAGATACTGGCGAAAAGAGAGGCGTGTCCAACAATAAAGCGCACCTCTGCCATTACATATACTATCACTATTTTCATTGACATCCCAGCCGTGATCCAAACTCTAGCGTCAATTTCATGCAAATTAGTAGACAAAGCCGCTAGCCGGATTGACCGAGCTCTACAACATCTCCCATTTATGGGTTCCAGATCACAGAAATATAGCGGAGAACGAGAAAGCGGACAAACTAGCGAGACAGAGCTCCCCTGCATTGCTTAATGCTGTTAAGAGGGAGATCCGTAGACTCTACCTGAAACGGACTAGCTATAGATGAAGCACGCTATCGACCTGCGTAACATCTAGAGCGCTATAACCATCATACAACCTACAAAAGACAGGCGCTCTTCTGAAGAGAACCCGACCGGTCGTAGTCAGGGTCACAGTCAGTATAACGAGGCACTGGGCGGTGGAAGAGAACGCGGCCAGGCCAGGGTATTCCGTACAAGGCACACTGCCGGAACTGCAATTATGAGGCGGAAAAAGAAACCTGATCTATATTCTGTACGCATATGCGGCTCTAGCTAGGGCTAGGCATCCGGAACTGGGCGAAAGCCTAGTAGTTGTTCTGCGTCCACATCAACTGAGTCTTCCATTGAGCGCTCGATCTTCGCTTTGTTCTGCTGATGCTACCTTTCAAAGCTAACTTAAGCATTCGGTTGTCGTCCATGCGTTGCATATGTCCTGCCCAAGTCACTCAGAATATTCTTCGAAGAATGTCCCGTTCGAAAATGTTTAGCATGTTTTCGGAGGCTTGGATGTGGGTTTAAGTTTCGCAGCTATGTATATCACAGTACAGGTCATTTTCCTATGCGCCCAAGCTTTGATTTGATTATTGAAAGATCCGTGAAATAAGTACCCATTCGGGGTAAAAAAAATCGGTTGAGCGTGTTTCTGATCACAACCTCTAAGTACACTGTCATGATCATGAAAATCAGATGATGTTAACTCATCTCGAGACCTTGGTCCATTAATTGGACTGTTGCGACAGTTATTTATTCATTTATTCCATTCGAAACTCTCATTTAACGGAAGGAATCCTTACGTACATTAAACAACTTACTTCAACATTACTCCTTCGAATTCCTTCAAACTTACGGACCATTACAAATTGGCCGCTGATTTAACAAACTAAGTGAAGTGCTCAATAAACTATCGAGTATTATGGGTCCTTTCCATTAAATATCTACCTTGACGTCTTCCCGTCCTTCTATTGCATACATCCAGTGTAGGCCCAATCGACTACCACCCACATATGCTAATTTTAAACTCCGTTGACCCGTTGGACTGAAGCGCACTTAACACTTTGTACCTACAAACTTTATGAAATTTCGATGACTATAATTAAATCGAAAGCATTTCGGGTATGTTTGAATGGTGTCCAGATAGGACATCGGTGGATAGTTTGGCTCTACTAGCTCAAATTGCTATGGGCGAACATTTTGTTAGCAAGAGAATTTCGCCTGAACGAGAGCTGTTGTAAATGGGCATAAATATTCATTTTACGCATAGAATTAAAGTGCCAAAGAAACTTTTAATACGGCAGGATAATGGCGTTGTCGTAAAATAATCTCAAAGCATCTACAAGGAGCATTAAATATTCTCATATGAAGAGTACTTATGGCGTGTGGTAGCGAACAAGGCTTTATTGCAGTTTCAACTCACCATTGCACAGATAACTAAATTCCGAACTTCCATCAGTTTAATGCAACATAGCGAATTGAAAAGTTTTAATTTTTCTTTAAGAAACAAAAAAAAACTACGAACAACATTTTTAATTTCACCGGTGAACAGGACGAAAGTCACGAATTAACCGTCTTTTTCTCAATTTTGCTTCTTCAAATTTATTTTCTATTTTCGTACAATGTCTTTTTATTTTCCTCGCTATGCCCTCAAGCATGTCGTGCTCTGTGACGTCTCCACTTATGATAACAGCAACAGTAGTATCAACAAGAATGTACAGTCAGCTTAGTGGAATCTCATCCTGGACGATCCTAGTCCTATCGTCACCCCGTAATCCATCAAGAAACGTACGCTCTTGTACGTCAAATGTACGGACGGACAAACGGATGACAACGGATGGATAGGATGCTAATTTAGTTTTTTTATTTTACTTTATGTTGTGGCGATGGGCATGCTTGGGGTTTATTTTTTTTCTTGGACTTTTCTCGGTTAAGCTAACACCACTTATCATTTAATTAAGGCAGTATTACTACCCACTTTGTATCCTTGTGCCACAAACGGTGGCGAGGTGTATAATGAATAGGATAACATTCCAGACTGTTGCAAGTATGAATTTTAGATTTCTGTATAACAGGAGTGGAATCAGTACAGACTATTATGTTTGTCGATTGCTTACAGTTGGAAGTATGTGTTGGATTTTGGGGGTTTCCGGCGGGCAATAAGGATAAATGGAGTTTTGTCGATTTGAAGTAACAAATCGATTATTTATTTATTTAATATTTTTTTTTGGAAAATCAAATTATAGGAAAAGTAAATTATAATCATTGCTAGAATGCATCGGGTGTCAATAAAAAATGTATAAACAAAGATTTAAACGAGTCGTGCTGTCCATAAAGCGTAGTAAATTGTAAAGTGTTAGCGAAGAATATTTTGGTGTTTATCTTTCGTTGAAATCACTGAGAATTTATGGTTTATTAAAAGTTTACAACCCAACTAACAAAAACTTGAGAGTTAAGATATTGTGGCATTGTGTTTCCAGAACCCAGAGTTGCTCTGGGGAACGGTATGATTGGAGCGAAGGCTGGGGAGTGGATGGACTCCATGCATCAACAAAGATGGCAGGAGCTAGTCACTTGCAAACAAGCTCGGAATGCAATGACCAGCCCTTTAGGCAGGGAAGCGAGAAAGGTACTCAGTTATAAACGGAGTACCCTTGGTCACAGGGCATGGTAATTTTAAGGCTCATCTGGCCAAGATGAAAATCGGGGAAGATGACATTTGCAGGCTATGCCTGGAGGAGGCCGAGACGGCAGCACACATTGTGTGCGAATGTCCAGCACGAGGTTGAGGATCACAGGCAAGCACACGATAAGTGTGGAAGCCATGAGTGAACTCAGCTTTAAACAAATGCTAGCAATAACACGGAACTCAGTGATGAAGAAAGAGGTCGACAACTATCAGTCGACATCTGGAAGCCACTGATGACCGGGAGGGGGCGAAAAGGGACCCAAACGTTAGTGGTCTGCTTCGGCTATCCCCCAGAATATAATAATAAAATAAATAAGATATTGTGGACTGAAAAAGTTCTCATAAGACTCTAGTAAGACTCTCATAATGACCACAGTGACAAGCCCTTGCTTCTTGCTCAGTAAGCGGAAGGTCGCTATCTTAAAGTCGGGATAGGTTGTGGCTTATTGTTACGTTTCACACTCCAGGCAGAAAACAACAAAAACAGCCATTTCCACGACGTGGACGGAACTGGAACCCGTGACTATCCGTTATGCTGAGATAGCAGACTGACGCCTCAACGCACAGAGCTACCGGCCGCCCCATTCCATACTGTGTTCCTTTGAAAAAAATCATCCAGAGAAAAGAACAAACATTTCACCTTGCTGAGTATCTCTGCTCAAAACTATTCGGTTAGAAGATGCTAACGAACCAGTGAGGCAGCACCATGAGCTTTTTTAATCAAAATCAAAGAGGAACGCGTATTACAAAGAAATCTACCATGGTTGGGTATCTTTTGTATTCGCTACACATTTTTTAAAATGATTTTCGTGTAGTTCCTCGAATATTCCAAGCTCAATCTCTCCCAGCTCATGGATGTTTGTGTTGTCTTCCCCCTGTGGTGCAGGGCGTAATAATAAGGCACAACATCTCTCGATTTGTCGCAGGTAGGTGGCTAAGTGTGAGCAGGAGGTGCACGCTGGCAACGTGCATCGTCGTTGGTTTATGCCAAAGAAACGTCAGCTAAGCCACATGGAACAGTTGACGTGCTATGACCTACTAGGGGTTAGGGGGAAATGAGTATAAAAAACATAATCGCTATTTCACGCTAAAAAATCCAACAGATTTTTTGTCTAGTCCCTTAAAATAAATCCAATTTGCTTTTCATTGTATGTACTCACATTTTTCCGTGGGAGGCCCGTTCCGTTATGCTCCAAACCCCATCCACCCAAATAATAGTCAGTTGTATCTTAATCTTGATATTCTGCGAAAAAAAAATCTTAAATGGAAGTGTCAAGAATAACAATTGTGCTGTATACTTAATGTGATGCTTTTCACACATTTTTCGACTTTTTTTTTGTATTGTATTGTATAATATATTACCATTGACAAAACCGAATAAATCCGTACTAACAATAGCCATAATGGAGAACGCTGAGAGAGTATAAATCTATTATTTTTAGAATAATTTAGTCCCAGAGGATTCTCGTTTTGTGAATTCATTTGAAATTTAATTTAGAGCCATCATGATATCGTAGGAATGATAGTAGACAGAGTGTCAGTGTCAGATAGATTCTAGTAGCAATTACTTTTTACAAATACAAGTATATAAAGAACGTTGGGATGATAGATAAGAACAAGAACCATTGAAGTTTACACTCTGTTCATCACACTGAACGAACTTTGCGATTTGAATAATTCTAGGTTTAAATGGGAATACATACAAACTAGATAGAAAATGCATCCAATGAAACGGAACAAATTCCTAATTCTCGACCTAAGTAAAAATCCAACATGGCTACTAAATTATGAATTTTCAATTAAACCCTTTTATAAATGGAAAAGTCAAGCAGAATAATAAGGCCTTCCCCCTCCCCGTCCCCATGAATAGTCGTTCCTGACAGGAACCGAGCCATTGTTTGCGGATACACTTCAATGAAAACCCACTTATTTACTACATGTCGGCATACGCTTCTTTGTTCTAATCCTAAAATACGCTTCGATACTCATCTTCTATATGTATTTGATTTCGCGAAAGCCGGAGGCTCTTACACTAGCCTCGGAATACCGACCGACACGATTGGAACAATAATTAATTAATCGTAGGCGGATGTACTCGTATACCTATGGGGTATATCTTAAAAAGCGCCATAGTTCCAGTGGTTTAAATCAACAACAGATTCATATGTTAATGACAGTTAATTTAAGCGCTTACAACGGACTGCACTGTGTAAGATTTAAGAAAATCATTTTCCAATATCGGACTTGTATTCTTTGAATCACTTAATACTTTCGAATTGCTATCCTTTTGCCTAAACGGCATCAAAGAAATTGCTCAGAGGTGAATTTAGAAGAGGCTTGTACGAGTAGGTAGAAGATGAAGTGAGTGTGGAAGCAGGGAAAAATATTTTCTATGGAAACTTTCTTTAAAACGGAATTAGGACACACATTTGACGATTTTTAAATTTGCATTGTAAAAGTATTTATTCAATCGATCAACAATCAGATACAAATAGATTTCCTTTAAAGGAATTGGTTGTTCGAGTACGAGTACGAGTAAGATGATCAATCGCTGGTAGTTAAACCAATTCATGATTTCTGAAAGGTCTTATTTTGTATTCATGCTAAACGCAATAAAAGACGTTTCATGAAAAATGGAACAAAATACATATCATTAAATAATTTTTTTTAAATGTGTAGTACATAAGCTCCGTCACTTTTCAGGATAGTTGGCCAGATTAGGTCATACATTCTGTCCCGTACAGAAGTTTTCGACTGAAAGTGTTTTTTTTTTTGCCGAAGCCGATGTTCGGTTATTGCTACTACCTTCGGCCGAAGCCATACGTATATACATATATCCAGAAGATCCTTTCTACAAATCCACCCATGCCTAGTTATCTGCTGAAGGACAATGGAACATGGACATCATCGAGCCAAGAGACGATCGATGTCTTGCTTGCCTCACATTGTCCTGGGAGCTCTTCTGTTAAATCTCACGGGATAACTCCCACCACCATTATGGCACCACGTGATTTCAAGCCAATTCTTTCCAAAGGAAAGGATTGTGTAGGCTATAAACAGTTTTGACTCTTTCAAATCTGCTGGCCCTGATGGTGTTGTTATATGTACGGAGTACGTCTCTCTTACGACATACACTGTACTAAGCTCCATCATAGTCTCGAACCATCCATGACAAGCACTAGCACCAACTGATTTTCGAGCCATCTGGAGTCTTCGTTGACTAGTGGAAACCCGAGTCTAGACCCATTTTGAAGCAGAAATCCGGTATAATAGGCGGACGTCGCCAGCAACGGCAAGAAGTAGTAGTAGTCGAGGTTCAGTCGCAGTCGGAAGTCGACCGTTGTAAAGTATCCGCTCGAAAGCGGAGGTAGCTCCTCCCAGGAATCAACCACAAACGCGGAGGGTACTAAGAATCCGCGGAGGTTAAACCGATACCGACAACACCTAGCAACGTTGCATATATGTTGTGTTAATTGCTTTGACCCCTCCAGGGGCATGTTCGCGTCAACATCTTTAGCATTTGTAATCCTTGTTGACGTTTCAATAGCATATCTATTGTAGTTTTTGGATGCAGATTCGGCATAGTTAATGCCCCTACAAGAGTTTAAAAGGAATCAGAGAGAGAGATAGCGAAATAAATTAGGCCCGGGACTGCCACAACAGTCATTTCAAATGGTAATAGGCGATTTCAAAATAAAGGAGGAGGAGGACAAAGGAGGAATGAACGAAATTTTTTTTGGAGCATTTGTCGTCTAAAATGGCAACCGAGCCGTTTTCAGTACGTCCCCAAACTAGCTGATTCCATTCTAATGATGCACTCATGGTGAATTTGTGGTCCCTAAAACAGAAAATCCCTGGGTGTGGATTGACAGTCCTTTTCCGCTTCATATAGTAAGAATACCTAAAACACCCACACGGGGATTTATACATAGTTCCTTGAGTGCGTACTCAGAGCGTATTTCCGCTTCCGATGGTAGCAATTTCCGCTTAAGGAATTACAAATTCCCGTGTGGAGATCCTGCGTTCTTGCCACCTAAAGCGGAAATGCACTCTGAAGCTTCACTCAAGAAATGCCACTTTAGACGACAAATGCCCCCAAAAAATACGTTTTAGTCCCATCTCCTCAAAGGGACAAGATGGATTCGGGTTTTTGACCATTTAGTGACTAGAAACCGTATCGATTTCGTCACTGACTGGGACGTATTGAACAAGGTTTTATTGCCATTTTAAACGAAAAATACACTAAAAACCCTACATGATCTCGTCCCCTCAAAAGAGACGAGATAGATACGGGTTCTTGGCCATTTAGGTACTAAAAATCCTACTCGATCTCGTGACTGGCTTGGGAACGTACTGAACCCGGCTTTCGAAATACGCAACCGGGTTTCGACTCCCACTGTCTGGCTGCTGGTTGGTTGGTGACGGTGGTCTCAGGCTGCTACTTCTGGAATGTAATATCCGGCACGACCTTCCAGCGCTCAGCGGTGGTGATGACAATGTCTTACGTTCACTGGTATCCATGATTTCACAATATACTTAACTGCCCTAACACCTTGTGGGCCATAGCGCGTCAACGGTTCCATGTGGCCCAGTTGACGATTCGTGGGGCATAAATTGGTTTCAGAGAATGCAGTTGCCAGCATGCACCTCCTGCACATCCATGGCCACGAACGTCGTCGTGGACGGGATTTGAACTCAAAACGCCGGTAGTCAAACATGTAACTGATGCCTCAACACACTGCGCTACCGGTCGCCCCTATTTCACAATATCCGCTACTTTCACTGTCCACAATAAATCAATCACCCGGGGCGTAACGACAGAAAACGGGTTTCGAAAATGTTATGGGCAATTTGGTGGGCATCCGCAGATCGGCCGTGCCATCTGGCGAAAAAATAGGCCCTTCAACGAGCTAAGCAGCGGGTTATGTTTGCTGTAGCGCAGTTTGGGAGACGTGTGCGGGGTTTTCGCCACTCGTTGCCCCTGTCCTTTACGTATTAATAAAAATTCATAGGCCTGAACGAGGCGATAAGGATGGAATTGTTGGCGGGCGGCTCACTTGCCCACGCGCTCGCATCGGGGTCGATGTGTAATGGGACCTTCGGCCTCTGATTTCGTCCCACCGACAGATCATTACTCATCTGCCGGTGGAAGCAGCTCAACCAGATCAGAATATGATTCAGTACAAAAACGAATCACGCGACGCGGTGCCCACTTATCAATACGCTGCTCTTTTTTTTTCAAACTTCTAGCAGACGGCAAAAAGAGAAAAACAACAAACAACAAATCCCTCCCCTTCGCAACCAATCGCCTCTCGTTGGCTTCTTCTGATTGGTTGATGATGAAATCGGATGATGTCTTCCGAAATTACCACTATTTTTGTGACATCATTATGTTACCAATGCAAATAACTAGATGCCATTATCTCCTCTCATTCAGAGCGAGAACCAACCAGAGCTATCGAAATTGTAAAATTAAGCCCGCCATACATTGTCCGATTTGTCCGCCGATCAATACGTCAAAAATTGCCGCATGAGAAAAATAAAAGCCGTTGATATATATGTTAAATTGTTTATATTAATACATGTATCGATTTTAAACAATTATTTCTTAATTTCAGAACTCGAACAAATCAAGCCACGAAGAGGTGGCACTGTAGGACTGTTTGCATTCCCCCGTGTTGGTCGAAGCGATGCAAGCCTGTACTCGTACAAAAATTATGGCCCAGTTCAAAGCTCCTTCGAGGAATACGATGGTGAGTATAAATTCGTAATAAGGAAATCTATATGAAAATATCAACAATGGCTGCGGTAGATTGACGGGCAGATTGTCGGTTTACTAAGCAAAATGTCGCATGTTGCAACCCTGTCACAAATATATTCAAGCGGCCGGTTTCTCGCCGGCTTCCAATCGCCTTAGCTGTCAATGAGTATATTCATTTGATAGAAAGTAGTGGAGTAAAGGCGAGAATTGCATGATTTGATAAGGCATCGTATTGGGGGCGACCGGTAGCTCAGTGCATAGAGGCATCAGTTTAATGTCTGACTACCGGCATTTCGGGTTCGAATCCCGCCCACAACGATGTTCGTGGCCATGGATGTTTGTGTTGTCTTCCCCCGGTGGTGCGGGGAGTAATAATAAGCCACGGCATCTCCCGACTTATCACAGGTAGGGCGGCTAAATGGGGGAGCAGGGGGTGCATGCTGGCAACTGCATTCTCCGAAACTAGTTTATGCCAACGAAACGTCAGCTGGGCCGCATGGAACAGTTGACGCACTATGCCCATGACATGTCAACTTCCAGTTACCATATTCCTATAAAAACGGTCACAGAAGTGGAGTGTACTTCGTACTCCAGAGGAAAGGCGACAACTTTACTTTTACAATTTTTCTTAATCATTCTCTCTAATGTCTAGACTTGCCAAAATCCGAATGGAAACGAAATCAGGGTCTAGTGCCATTCCCCCGAGTCGGACGTGCCGAAAATCAATTGAGAAAATGGTCCAGATTGGCCATGCAACAGGATATGGACAAGCGAACGGGACCCGCTAGCGCAAATTCAGGATTATGGTTCGGACCACGACTTGGACGAATTCAGAAGCGAGCTGCTGATGCAGGTGAACACTTTTAAGGTGATTAATAGTTAACGTTGAATTTGGTCTATTTGTTAGTGCATGTCAAAATTTCCTAATTGGTTCGAAGTTTCCCTTTAATCGGCGCAAATATCTGAAATTTGTTGATTCTTTTGCAGCAGACAATCGAATGGACATCTATACGCCGCGTCTAGGCCGTGAATCTGAAGAACTTTTGTTGGACGAATTCGCCAATATTGGAAGCGGCTTTAAACCTGATTATGTTGATATGTTTCATAATTTAGAAAATTACTTGAAAAATAAAAATATTAAAAACAAAATCTATAATAAACAAAAACAGCAACAACAGGTCGATTCGATTGAAAAATCTTTCGGATAAATTCCTAAAAATGCTAAATTGATCGAAGAAAGGCAAAATCACCAATTATTGTATTTGTAATGTTAACGACTTACTACGTTTCAATGCAGAAGATATTTCAACTTGATTTATAACGAATTATTGTATTATACAAGTAATAAAATAAAAATACCAAAAGTAAAAATAATGAAAAATAAATTATTGCGCTCTTTAACTGGAATGCACTTTGAACTCTTGGCTGGATAAAATCTTTCGAGGGCATCAGGTTTGGGGAAAGTGCATCGATCTCGATGACTTTACCTAAAATCCTCCTTTTGAAAGATTTTATAGTTTCATCGTGTATTTTAATATTTTCTACTATACTTATATCATAAGATTTGGCAAAAAACTGGAATAAAAAAATATCCTGACATGAAAAAACACTGTATCATACTAACCTTCGCTATTTGTAAAATTGTGCAAGAACTAAAAAAATCAACTACGAGAGAGTAAAATGACAGACAAAAAAAAAAACAAATTAACAAATGTTATATTTAATTAAAGACAGACCTTAATTTTAAGATAAAAGACGTTGTTTAACTGCAAATACATGCACAATATGCATAGAAATTGTGTTTTTTATTATGGTAAATACCTCCATTTGATAAATCGAAGGCCAACGTTTTGAAAGCCTCTGTCGGTGGGGAGGAAAGGGCGGGTTGGGGGCAGTCGCGTATTTACAAAAAAAAGGGGGGAGGCAAAAATTCCTTGGAATGATAATTGCAAATTATTTGCTGATTTAGTGTCCAGCTTTATTTTATAGCAAATTCTCTGCGCTAAAAATAGAAATCTTTGCTTTTGCGATTGAGTGAAGAATTTCCGAGAAATTATGAGTGCAATTTGGTCGGTCCCAATTTTTGGGCGGGTTTTCGTTAATTATTGCCACTGCGGTCAGAGTTGACCTTCATCATCGTCGTGGCGCGACAACCCGACGTCGGGCCTTGGCGACCTGGATCGTTGTCCTCCAATCATCTCGGTCACGTGACCGCGTCCTCCAATCTTGGAAGCCCAGTAGCTGCTCGGCGTCCACATATACCGAGCTCTCCCACCGGACTCTCGGGCGTCTAGGCAGTCTCGCTCCGTAAACTCGTTTTGCATTCATCACTCTCTTTGGCATGCGATCATCGTCCATTCGTTGTACATGCCCTACCCATTGAAGTCGTTGTAGTTTGACGATTTGCGAAACTTCCAGCTCATCGTACAGTTCATACAACTCATGGTTGTACCGGATGCGCCATCCATCTCGATTGCAAACAGCCTCGAAAATTCGCCGCAGAGCCTTAGGCCGTATACACACACAGCTACTCAAAAGAAACTGAACCAGTTGGTAACTCAAGTTACTAACTCAATTGTGACTTGACTCCGCACACGAGGCTACTCATCAGTAATCAAAATCTCCAGTTCGTTCAGTGTCGTCATGGATACCGTGCGTGGAATGTTGTCTTCGGAAGACAGTTCATCGAGTGAAGAGGAAACCATCATGATGTATAACTATCTTAGGAAGAGAAGAGTAGTAACGAGAAGGTTTTGGCTGCACCCATACCTTCAGAGAAATTTCCCAACACTGGCTCTGCTAATTACAACTACAAATCGTTCCATTCAATAGTCCTAATGGCTTGCTGCGAGGCCGATGGTACCCCCCCTCCCCAACACTATACACCCCCATGCCCGTGGGCCTCGGAGCATCGATCCCCACTATTTTTATGCTCCTCAGTCTACTTTTTTTTTGATTTTATACCCTAGTTTTTTTTTAACTTCAAGCGTCGCTGTGATGCGTCTGATCGGGCTGGTTCGAACTACAAGGTAATTTTGGGTCGCTGATTCCGAATCTAAAGTCAAATTAGAAAAAAATACTTTGGGGCTGCCCACCCCAGAATGGCCACCCTGTACCGAACAGGCCTAAGCAACGGTAAACATGTAGATGTATATGTACAAACACAATGCTTATCAAATTATTAGTAGTTTGTCATTGTCTACGCTTTCCCCATATAGCAAAATTTACATTGAGTCAAAAAAAAAAGAGAGCCTCACTATATATTTTCGACAATAGTACAGCTCTATTTGAACATACCTGTAAATTTTACGACGTTCCCGACTTCTTCCCACGCCTTTTCCGTTTCATGCTTCTTCGAATAGCCAGGAAGATGAAAATTATACATAATCTGTTTTTCAACCTCCTCCACCAGCAACAGGTTGGCCTTTTGGTCACTCATCTTCGAAAAATTGCAAACTAAAATCACCTAGTGACTCGACATGCTAGTTACCTGCGGACTGATTACAAATCGGTTTTTGAAAATCACAAACAAGTCCCCAACCAGTAGCGCCTAGTGTGGTGTTCCATTTAATTACACAGGAAGCGACTCAAAGTAAACTAGTTAGTAACTCGCATCACTGATCAGTTTCTTTTCAGTAGCTGCGTCTGTATACGGCCTTAGTGTTACGTTCCTGAAATACAAGGTTGCTGCACAAATTGTGATCTCATTTCTTCCCCTCCCCTCTTTTCTCCTTTCTTCAAATTTAAAGAAAGTCCCAAAAATGGAATGTACTCAACGGTACCTTTCTTATGATATCCCACTTGCCTATACCGAACCAAACAAAAAATTGACCCCATAGAGGAGGAATTGACCTATTACCTATTACGACGCATCCTATTTTCCGGTGAATTATAATATTTCTACATATTCCCACCAAATTTCATGTATGTAGCTTCAACCGTTCGCCAGATATTCTGTGGATACACAAACCGATGGACGGACAGACATTTGACTGATTTCAAAAGGGTTTTGTTTTTACCTAAAAATCGAAAAAGTTGCCGCCAAATTCCGGTAAATTTGGAATAATTTTATTCCAATTGCAAAATGATGCTTCCGCCGCATGTTTCACAAAAGAACTATTCGATATTGGAAATGGTAAAATACCAATAGATGCAACCAAAAAATGTATCACATTTCTACCAGATTTTTGTCATCTTAAAGAAACAAAAGAAGATTTGATTCAAGACTTATTTCCAAATATCTCTCAAATTTTTAAAAATCGCCAGTGTCTAAGTCAACATGCTATTGTGGCTGTCGTTCACTCTTTGAATATGACCTGTCCATTGAATGTGAATCGTTGTTGCTTGACGATTTACTTCCAGCTCATCATACAGTTCGTACCGGATGAATTATCTATTTTAGTCACAAACTGGTGCGAAGAAGCTTCCATACAAAAGTTTTCAGCGAGTTATCGGAGGATTCGGTTACGGTTAGGGTCCATGATTCGCAGCCATACCATAGCATGGGTCACATATAATGCGGAGCTTACTTATTTCAGTGCACATTCATTAATTATTATTGTCATTCATCAATTATTATTTCATCTGCTGACGTTGCTTCCCATGTAACTGAAGCCGTCTGAAAACCCGATGCTAAGGTCCCAGATGTTAATGTTCTGTCGTGCTGACGTTATTATTCTTGACTTCAAAATGATTTTGTTTTGTTTTCATTAATTCCAACTTCTTTTTCACCAAGATTATGAAGTAGTTCTTCAGCGGCTGGTAGATTTCGAAATATGATGTTAATGTCGTCTGCCTACGCTCTTATTTGTGCTCACTTAAAAAGAAGAGTTGTTCTGGTGCCAGCCAGCTCTCGTTGAGGTATATACTTATAATGAGCTCGAGCCTATGTTAAAGCATTGGACAACCCACGGGCACCCACAACCCACATCCCAGAGGTGAAATTTCGAAAGATAAATGGGACCGGATCCGGCGCCAGATCCCATTTAAACGGCAATTATACACCCGGCCTTAAACTGAGTCTGAGTTCCAGCCAAAAAAAAACATATTCATGTCAAAAGTGATATTATTTTGAAGGTAGTTTATTTCTAAATCCATTAGAAAAATTGTTTACAATAGCACTCTTTATACAAGTGATAGCAATAAAAAGGAAGTCATATCTCTCTAAAAGTACAGGTGCCTGCCCAAACTACACATAAATTACAATAAATCAGTTGAATATCGAAACCTACATGAATCCTTATCATATTTTTATCTGTTAAGTTTTATTTTCAATCCTTTGTGTTTTCCCGTTTAAATTTCTTTAGTTCGTTTTGTATTGCTTCGATGAGTGGTGCAGCCGAAAGCTGACTTTTATCGGTGGACTGATGTGCTAGGACCCGTGTTATATCCACAGTTGGTGGCTCAGGACAATGAAATGGTCCGGCACTTAAAGGTCGAACCAGAGGTGAAGGTGCTCCACTACTACCCCAAGCACGGCTATTCGGAGTTGGTGGCTGTGATGAATTGTTACTATGGGATTTAGTTGTTAGTCCTGCGGTGACCGGACGATTTGCTGAATTCGATCGTGATAAACGTGTGAAACTATACATAAAAAACAACAGGTAATATTTTATGAAATAATTTTTGAATGAAAAATCTTACCTTGGAATTGCCGCAGATTTTCCTCGATTGTCTTTCCGCCGATTAATGCTGCCAGTCATTCCTTTCCTAGGCGAACACTTTGGACTAGAGTCGGCTTCATACATTTGAATGGCGCCTTCCAGAAGACCTTCGAAACGATTTCGAGTCACTGCTGGATCACGCATCGGACTATCTATACTCTCTGCAAGAGGGTTAAATGAAATTTACATTCAATAACATTCGATGCTACTTTAGCAGACATACTTGATTGGTACCTTTTTGATCGGCTAATCGTTTTTTGTGGACCTCCCAAACAATGGGACCAATAACTCCAGGATCCGGTGTATCGCTTTGAGCACATTTCGAGTGGTCGACTAGAGTCACCGTTTTTGTGATACGAGGCTTTTTCACAGCTAGATTGGATGCAGCATTGTCAAAGTAATCATAGTGGGTGACCGACACAGGTTCTAGAACACGATTAAGTGGTTCAGGCATCTGTTGTTTTGGGAAGCTTTTAATCGATGCCATACTGAGGAAGGAACCTATGCTACCGCTTTCCGATGTCTTCTCACCAGGCTCCAGAGCCTTGATTATTTCTCGATTAAAAGCCTGAGTCGGACTCATTCTAGTTGGATCTATGGTATCGTAGACTTTATCTGTAAACATATGATCATCGAGTATCTTATTTCTATGATAGTGATTGTTTGGATTGAACGCTTCGTTGGGCTCAAAATTTTCGAAATCTGGTTTCAACGAATCTGAAATACTGTCGGTTGAATACGAGCCTTGTGTCGAATGAACCTGCGCCGTTTCCTCAATTGATCCCACTCGATTCTCCGCCAAGTACTTTCGCTTGTTTCTGGTCTTCGTTTTAGTCCGCTTATCACGTTTCTTCACTGCCGCCGTATAAGTGTGGTCGACAGTTTCATTAACTTCAGATACTGTGCCTCTTTTCTTCTTATCAAACAATCGACTCGCTTTATCGTCAAGCATCGCTTGAAGGTCCAGATCGGGCTTATTGACAGGACAATAGACAGAAGAGTCGGAAGTACTAGTGGTACTAGTTGAATCCGGATGCGATGTAGGTGGTGGTAGCGGAAAGTCAATAGTAGGGTAATTACGTCGTCTGCTATCGCTTTTAGATTTTCCCGGATGATCATATATAAATGCAGCGTTATCGACACCGTCGTCGAGCTCGACTCGTGATATTGTCGCATCGGTCATTGTGCGGTTAGTGGTGAGATCACCTCCTTCGCTACGATGTGAAAGTAGGCCTTGTCGACTGGTGAGTCTGTAAATATGTTGTACTTGGTAAATAGTTTATTTTTATTTAACTTATAAATTAAAACAATTGACACACCTTTTAACTTCAGCACTTCGAATTCGTTTGGCTCGAGTCATAAATAACAACGCTATAAACAGGACAATTAGCAGCAGTATGACTACTGAGCTTATAGCAATCATTATTGGATGATTATTAAGGACATTCAAAACAAAAGCGGACCCATTTTTACTGGCCGGAACAAGCGCTGTAGCCTGTGGTTCTCTTAAATAAGCTGCAAACGTAAAAAAAAAAAATCCATCGTTTCCTGGTTTGACATCAGACAATCATCGTACGGTCTACAAGTTATTTTTATACGAGGGGAGATCAATAAGTCCGTGGAATGGAGGCGATGGCGGACGTGAGATCACCTTTTAAATTTTCATTTACTGAATTAAACATTAGAGTCTTAATGCCAATTTTTACATGGATCGTCAAGTCAAGCCAAGAGTCATTTGAAAGACATGGCGAAAGTCGAGTTCCGCGCTGTAGTAAAGTTTTTTTTTTTAACCAACCAATGGGCTCTTTTTTCATGAGAGGCGTCAGTCTGACATCTCATAATACGGTTTATTCGCGGGTTCGAGTCCTGCCGTGGTCACGAATGTTTGTAGTATTTGTGTTGTCTTCCCCTGTAGTGTGATACGTAAGAGTAAGCCACAACCTTTCCCGACTTGTCGCAGGTATGCGCCTAAACGGACAGGAGGTGCATGCTAGCAACATGCATCGTTCGAAACCAGTTTATGCTAAAGTTACGTTAACTAAGCCTTGTGGGAATAGTTAAAGGGTTAGAGCAAATAATATTTATGATCATCACACCGACACGAAAAAGAATTGATCAACTAATCCGCGGCGGAAATTTCTGCAGCGTCAAAAATCTGCCCACGGCGTCTTACGAGTAATTCTACACCGCGCTGCGAATTTTTTTCGAGTTGGTGTGATGTTCGCAGGGGATTTTTGCGCAAAAAGAAACTACAAGCAATGCTGAAATTGTGAAACTTGTAAACCATAGTTTCCCAGGGTTGAGAGTAGCTTTGCTTGGTAAAGAACTTAACTACAGCGCACAGCTCGATTTTCGCCATTTTTAAAATTGTGCCTCGGATATGCTTGTTCATATGGCGGTAACTGATGCCTTTTATTTTCTCCTCCTCACATCACCGTTCCACGGAACATTCCTGTTTCGCGAATATTAGGAGAATTCTCTTTATTCAATTTAGAGAGAGTTCTTAAAATTCCTTCTTTGCGGCATTTCCGCTTTAGGTGGTAGGAACCTAGAACCTACGCGGGGGGATTTGTAGGTCCTAAAGCGGAAATTTTTTTGGGTTTTGTGAAAGTTCTCTCTAATCAAATGGAGAGAATTCTCCTAATTTTTCCGAAACAGGAATGTTCCAAACGAAGTTTCCGTTGGAACCAAAAGCGCTATAGTCTCACGTTGTTAAGTTGCGTTAGTATCTCCAAGAAAACAAGTAGGTAGTTGGTATAAGGGAATTATCTGTGCGTGTACCAGCAGAGAAATTTAAAGTAAGCAAAACCCAAAAAATACCTATATCCTGTCCAACTGTCCCAAGCGAAAGCTCTGGAAATAGCCAAGGAGTTAGAATATACGACGTTTAAAACATCCAACGGTTGGTTGGGGCGCTTTAGCGCTTTAACTGCCACTACACTAAATTCAAAGCAGTTTGTAGAGAATCGGCGTCTGTCGACGAAAATACCGTGTCGGAATGGATTTCGAAAATCGAAGGAATTGCGCCAAAAGACATTTTTAATGCCGATAAAACGGGCTTATTTTATTCTGCTCTTCCATAAAACATTGTATTTTAAAGGAGACAGTTTTTCTCATAGAGGCATTCTTGTTGATTCGCCAAAGCTGTCGCGAGTCGCCATCTGCAGAGGCAATCTTTCTTGAATAATATTTACTTACATGAGAAATTATAAAAATTAAAAGGTCACGTCGCCATCTCCCCTCGAACTTATTGACCTAATAATCTCGTACATCGAAATCCATATTATGGTTACCGATCCGAGTCGATGTACAGGGTATCGAAATTTTATCAAACTAAATCACATCCTGTTTGGAATAGCGACATTTGTTTTCCAATAGTAACCTTCTACTTACGTTCGGCTTTCATATAAATATCCTTTTTCATCACCGATATCACTTCACTCTCCGATACCAATTTCATATCTTCAGCCGCAGCTTGTGCTAACACGGGATTGCCATTGAGGAGAACCGAATAAATAATTTCAGTTTGATTGGCCATTGGTCGTGAATTCCTGAAAATAAAAGTCATATATTACACATCCCCATTCACAAAAATTAAGAACAAAAATAATCAATCAAGTACCTTTGATCACTGACATCATCATAACCACTATCCCAATTTTGTATATCGTCTTCAGTTATCATTGTTATATTATGAATATAAATCCGAATATCCTGCTCAGGATTACCGGCACCAAAAAGTTCCGCCTTATCACTTTTGTCTTCAGATGGCGCAAAGGTATCGTGTTGATCGGAGTCGTCAATATCCGGCAGGACACTGCGTTTCACTAAAATGGGATACAGATTATTTGGGTCAAGTTAATAAATATTTTAAATAACGCTCAAGATTGCTCAACTTTTTGGAAAAGCGAGATAGTCACATTGTAATGCTTCATTCACATGTAAACGAAGCATAAGGATGTGATCTATGCGACGTAGGAATCTTCGAAAAATTGTTTTTTTTTTTTAATATTTTGAAAACGGTTAACTCTAGCAAAAAAACCAGGCCGAAGCTTTGCTTCGGCCCGGAGTCCGGAACGTGTATACCCTAGACTTGTACAGACCTAGTGGTGATACCAAAAGTACCAATTGGCAACGACCATATGCATTAAAAGTGAGTTTCCTATATGGCCAGTTTATAGGGGAGGTTGGCACACATTCATGAGGATCTTGGCCATTCTAAAAATCAATTAACTAACCAATTCTTCAAATATTTGTCGAATTTTTCAAGTTGCTAGGTTCATTCTATCGAAAGTTATTGCTTATTTGAAGTCTCACTTGTAGGGGTGGTAGAAGTTCCTTGGATCGGATCTTGCCCATCATAGCCACCAACCAATTAGATCACAATACAAACATTAAAAAAAAAGATGTCAGTTGTCTAGCTTCACTCTATCGAAAGTTATCGCTTATTTGAAGTTTCATTTGAAGGGGAAGCAGGGGTTTCATTGGTCGGATTTTACGTATTTTCAGTATTAGCCAACTGGATCCTACTACAAATATTTGACCAAAATTTCAAGTCGCTATCTTTATTTTGTCGTAAAATATCACTTATTTAAAATTTCATTTCTAGGGGAGGTAGGGGTTCCTTAGGTCTGATCTAACCTATCCTTAATGCCAACTAACTCAATCTCACTTCAATCATTCGACCAAAATTTCAAGTTGCTGGCTTCATTCTATCAAAAGTTATCGCTTATTTGAAGTTTCATTTGTAGGGGAGGTAGGGGTTCCTTAGATCTTATCTAAACCATCCTTAATGCTAGCTAACTCAATCTCACTTCAAACATTCGACCAAAATTTCAAGTCGCTGGCTTCTCTCTATCAAAAGTTATCGCTTATTTGAAGTTCCATTTGTAGGGGAGGTAGGGGTTCCTTAGGTCGGATCTTGCCCATTTTCAATGCCAACTAACAAGATGTTACTACTAACGCTTTGCCAAATTTTCAACTCGCTAGTGCTATTCTATCGAAAGTTATCGTAATTAAATTAATATTTAATTTTTTAAATTTTGTAGGGGAGGTAGGCGTTCCTTTGATCTGATTATGTCCAACTTACTAAAATAAAACCCAAGCAGCTTCTCACTTCAGGGTTACATACCAAAAATCAGATGTCTACGTCAATTTGTTCAAGAGTTATGGACAAAACACCTGAAAAGTAGGGTAGTACGGGGTTCTTTGTAAGAAAATTACCGTTAGTTTTCAACTGATCGATTTTATTTTTCCAGGGGAGTATAAGATTACCCCCACGAGCAATCTACCAAAGCTAGAGCTTTTCATGTTTATTTAACCGGGAGTTATAAATACATTGAATTATTTTACATATGTAGGGGAGGTAGGCGTTCTCTTGGCCTGATCATGCCCATTTTCAATACCAACCAACTAGATCATACTTCCAACATCTGACCAAAATTTCAAAGCTCTAGCTTCTTTCTATCGGAAGTTATCGTGCGAACGGACAGACAGACGGACAGACGGACAGACAGACAGACATGGCTAAATCGAATCAGGAGGTGACCCTGATCATTTATATATATACATTGCTATACCTCCGGAGCCTCCTTTAAGGTGTTACATATTTCCGTCGTGACAAAAATAATATACCCTATACTAAAAGTCTAGGGTATAAAAATCTGAGACAAAATAAAAGATCTTGAGCAGGTAAAAAAAGGGTAGGGATCATTTTTCTGTATTCTCAATAGTTTTCGAGATACTCTCATTTGGAAAATACATCAGATCAATTAAAATTTGCCTCTTTTTAGTCTTCCTTAACTGCGAATATTTCGAAAACTATTGAAGATGCGAAAAAATATGGCACTAACTTTTTTATTGAACTGCTTAAGATCTTTATACCCTAGACTTTTAGTATAGGGTATATTGTTTTTGTCACGACGGAAATATGTAACACCTTAAAGGAGGCTCCGGAGGTATGGCAATGTATATATATAAATGATCAGGGTCACCCCCTGATTCGATTTAGCCATGTCTGTCTGTCTGTCTGTCTGTCTGTCTGTCCGTCTGTCCGTCTGTCCGTCTGTCTGTCCGTTCGCACGATAACTTCCGATAGAAAGAAGCTAGAGCTTTGAAATTTTGGTCAAATATTGGAAGTATGATCTAGTTGGTTGGTATTGAAAATGGGGGTGATCAGTCAAAGAGAACGCCTATCTCCCCTACATATGTAAAATAATTAAATGTATATATAACTCCCGATTAAATAAACATGAAAAGCTCTAGCTTTGGTAGATTGCTCGTGAGGATGATCTTCTACTCTCCTGGAAAAATAGATCAATTGAAAACTAACGGCAATTTTCTTACAAAGAGCCCCGTACTACCCTACTTTTCGGGTTTTTTGTCTATAACTCTTGAACCAATTGTTGTAGACACTTGATTTTTGGCATGCAACCCTGGGGTGAGAAGCTGCTTGAGTTCTAGTAAGTTGGGTATAATCAGATCAAAGGAACGCCTACCTCCCCTACAAATTTCAAAAAATTAAATATTCATTTAATTACGATAACTTTCGATAGAATGACACTAGCCAGTTGAAAATTTGTTAGAATGTTGCTAGTCAGATCTACTAGGTTTGTATTGAAAATGGGCAAGATCCGACTCGACCAACCCCTACCTCCCCTACAAATGCAACTTCAAATAAGCGATAACTTTTGACAGAATCAAGCCAGCGACTTGAAGTTTTGGTCAAATGTTTGAAGTGAGATTGAGTTAGTTGGTATTCCAGATGGGTTAGATCCGACCTAAGGAACCCCTACTTCCCCTACAAATGAAACTTCCAATAAGCGATAACTTTCGATAGAGTGAAGCTAGAGACTTGAAATTTTGCTTAAATGTTTGTAGCATGATCTTATTTGTTGGTGGCAATAATTAGTAAGATCCGACCCAAGGAACCCCTACCTCCCCTACAAGTGAAACTTCAAATAAGCAATAACTTTCGATAGAATGAAGCTAGCGACTTGAAAAATTCGACAAATATTTGTAGAATGGGTTAGTTCATTGATTTTGATAATGGTCAAGATACTCCTGAATGAGTGTCAACCTCCTCTATAAACTGGTCATATAGGAAACTCACTTTTCATGCATATGGTCGTTACCAATTGGTACTTTTGGTATCACCACTAGGTCTGTACAAGTCTAGGGTATATACGCTTCGGACTCCGGGTCGAAGCTTCGTTCATTTTGTCTTAGAAAATGTTTCGCTAGCCTTAATCGTTTTTTAAATATTTGTAGAAAAGGACAGGAAAAAAATGTGTCTTTTCTTTGGCTATAGCTCAAATTCAACAAACAAAAATTGGGGGAAAGCTTCAGATTCGTAATTAGCACCCGAAAAAACATAAATAAAAAAAATGAAAAAATAAAACTACACCAGAATTTGGTTTTAGACAAACAACCTGATGCCTTATCTTTTTTTCTAGTGAAATCTGTAACTGGGGCGGGGGTGGTTTAAGAAGTCTTCACACCACTCGGATGCGTTTCGCCGGCCCTGCGTTTGTTGTTTGTGTAATGTGTGTAAGTTAACCCGGATAACCCCCGAATAACCTTCACTGCAGTACAAAAAACGTGCCTTCAGTAATTTTTTACATGTTGACATTGTAATGAGTCTAAAATGTATTGTATTAAAATACTTTAAAAAACTGCTAATGCCGATATGACATTAGACTAAAAAGTGCGAAAAGAGCTGTACTGAAAACTAAAGCACAGCACAGCAATAGGCCTTATGTAAAATTAAATGAGTTAGGTCAAATTGACACAATTTTACCAGCAAATTCAGCTGGTAAAATTGTATTCAGAGGGGGGACGACACCAGGGATGTTGCCAGCGTAAACAATAGAAGCCGCCTTCTTGTTCTAGGATGTTCACTGCTACCAAGGCCTTTCCCCAGATTCAGCTTTGTTAGGTAAGGTTAGGTAACGGAGCTGTCATGATACCTCACAGCACACAAAGTATTGCACACTATTGGGTCTGCTGTGATACCACCAAAGATCACCTCATTAAACATATGTCACAAGCCACCCTGTGCTGGCGATATAGCGATTGAGATGTATTCGGCTCACATTCTTAAGGTCCTCCAGATATTAAAAAAAAACACGAACCTAGAAACTTCCTTCTGTCTCTTAGCCAAGGCCGAACAATGACAAAGAAGGTGAAGAACGCTCTCCTCCTCATCCATATCCTCACAACTCCTGCAGTGGTCATTGTGTGAAATACGGAGCCTCCAGGCGAGCTCTTCGATAGGACAGTGCACTGTGATGAAGTAGTTTTAAAAGTTCCGCCGTGGCCAATGCAACTAACCTTTGTGCTTCCCCAAGCAGATTATGATAGGCCGCTACTCTAAGTGGCGTCCACCACAAGGTTATTCCGTGCAGTATATATAGGATGTACGAAAGCTGTATATATCCAATATACAGCATTTACCTATGGCCTTCAATAGTACCTTTGTTTCCTCGTTCTTCAATGTTGGCTTTACTTCCTGTTTAAAATGTGACCAAGGGATTTAGCTTTGCCGGTGAAAATAAGTTTAATGCCCTCCAGTGTGGGAGGTTGGATAGGGGGGATCGTGTGTTTTCACCGGGTTGATTCCCACGCCTACTCCGTTGGAATGTATAGGGCATTCTACAACAACCCGCTAAGGACATCAGGAAATTTATCTGTAACAGCAATGGCAACGTCGTCTGCATGCAACAGCTTTGCACCCAATCTATTCCAGTTTCAGATGCAGTCTATTGATCCCCAGATTCCAGAGAAGGGAAGGCAATATACCTTCCTGCGGGGTTTCCCTACAAACACACCTACATACTGACGATGTACCCAAGGTAAAAACATGGGAGGCCCAAGAGTGCCTCAATGACTGAACAAGTTCTAATATTATTGAAAGCACCCTCGATATCCAGAAAAACAACCATGGTGTATTCCTTTTGATCAAGAGAGTTTTCAATGTAACTGACCAAGGGTGTAGAGCCATATTCACCGACTTACTCTTCCAATATGCATGTCGCGACATGGATAGAAGGCGTGACGGGATGGTATCTCGTAGATGGATATCAACCTGTCTCTTTAGCAGTTTTAGGCCCGTTTTCTGAATCTCATGGTAACGCTAACCGGGAGTTTAATCTATCGAATCGATAAGCTAAAACGACTGATACCAATTCGTTAGGTTGAATTTTTTAACGTTTGTACATTGAAATGAGTTAATAATTGATTAATTAACCCATTTGAATTTATAAACGTAAAAAACTCTAGCTGACTGAATTTATATCAGCCGTTTTAGTTTATCGATTCGATAAATTAAACTCCCGGTTAGCGTTATCGTGAGATTCAGAAAACGGGCCTTAGCATGGTTGAAGAAAGATTAATGGGTTTGAAATCGTTTAAGAGCGCATGCGAACTTCTACCCGCTTTCGGGATAAAAATAACCCGCACTTTCTTCCAAGAGCGAGGAACGCATACAAACTTCAGGCAGGGTGTCAGGATGCTCTCTAATTCTTGTACTAACAAAGGGAAAAAATCCTTCCGTCTATGTTATTTCAAAAAAAAATTTTTTTTTATTTATTATATTTATTCGGTCGCGGCTGTTTGTTAACTTAAAATTTAAATTTGTCAATTAAATACCTTTTTCGCATAACTACAAAAAATTCACCTTTTCTTTTATAACGCATAGCATGGAACAAAACCTGTCTCTTGGTTCTATCTACAATGTTATCTTTTTCGGTCAAATTATTTGCAATTCCAAGATGGAAAGACTGTTGTCTGTAATAAAAAAAATATTTATAGATACTATATGCTTATATATGTATTTCTTAAAATGATTATGTTCACCTTGTAAATGCAATCCTGTACAACTTAGCCAAATTCCTCTCAAGCAATGGAATATCATTAGGACGTAGAAATCCCGCAACTACGGTCAGTAACCAATAGCGACGATCTGTAGTGATGTTATTAGGAAGACCATTGGCTGTTTTTATGCAATCTAAGCAGAGCATATCCTCGTCCTAGAAGGTGATCGTTACATATAGTATGGTTTGTTTTACATGAAATTTAATTTTTAATGAGGATTAGGGGAGAAGAAAAACAACTCACATTTTGTCCTTCTACATAAACAGTTGCTATTAGAGTTTCCGTCTTAATAATGACTTCCTTTCCATCTTTTGCTGCACTGTGCACTTTTTTCACGAATTCTGGTGGACCATCTCCGGACCCAGACCAAAAAAAGTCTTCGACACGTAACTCTCTTTGAGCTCCTGATGTTTTATCTTCTTTATTGAGATGTTCTGGAATATTATTTAAAAAAAGAAAAAGCTTTCAAATTAAATTAAAAAAAGAATTTAGATTAGTTTCATATTTTAATTTAAAATATGTAATCTAAGAATTATTGCAAACATACTATCCAGCATTCTCTAATAGACGAACAACACCTACGAGTATTCAGGCCGACAGCATTTAAATGGTTTTTTAGTAAAAACAAAACCCATTGTGAAATGAGCAAATGTTGAAAGACTTTGTAATGAACCACAATCTGGTCTGGTTGTGCTGCTCCCACCGGCAGATCGAGGCAGCACCTGATGAGTAGTGATCTGTTGGTGGTACGAAACCAGAGGCCGAGGGTCCCATTACACCCGGACCCAGGTGCGACCGCGTGGGCGTCTGATCCGTCCGCCAACCATTCCATCCTTGTCGACATTTTTTTTTATTCCCCATTTTTACCTCCCTTGTTTGTGTTGTCTTCCCCAGGCCTATGAATTTTTGTTAATACGTAAAGGACAGGGGCAACGAGCGGCGAAAACCCCGCCCACATCTCCCGAACTGAGCTACAGCAAGCATAGGCCGCTGCTTAGCTCGTTGAGGGGCCTTTTTCTTCGCCAGATGGCACGGCCCGACCTTCACGGTAATATGCTACCTTAGGCTCCGTCCCGACGGGCATCTTCGGATGCCCACCAAACCGTCCGTTACAACTTTTGTTGCCACGAGTGAGCAAACATGGGTTTATGTCGATTTTTGTCGCCCAACTTTTACTGCTCCATAGGAACGCGGCTTAACACTCGCATACATATTTGAGTACCCGGGTACTCATGAGCTATAAAAAGCTAGTTTTTTCACTTATTGTAATTTTTATTGTCCCCATCTTCCTAATGAGCTATCGCTATTATGTTTTACCTGGAAAAACATATCCACAAGCAATTTTGAATTTTTGTTTATACATTTTTTTTTTTCACTTTTTGTTGGTTACCCCTCGGATACATTTATGAGTACCCGGGTACTCACATTCATATTATATGGGGTTTTACCCAGAAAAATTATTCATTTATAAATTTAGCAGTTGCAATAAAAAAAGGGTATACTTCAAACAATAGGTTTATGACTATTACGTATCCTGTGTCAGGATTAGGTCAAATCCTGTCGCATAAATTTTTTGAATTCGAGGGTTTCCATTCAATTTCGACTTGATCATTGAGAGTGAGACTGTAAAGAATTGGAAATGGATGATATTAACCATGCTCGTTGGCAACGTATGACGGACGAAGAACGTCACGATTACATAGGAAGTCTTGTCGATTTCGGCGATTCTGGCGACTTCCTCGGTAGTTCGGACGAGGAATTGATTCCCAAAAAACGCCTGGTTCTATGCAAACTAGCAGTGACGTGCAGTGGAAATTTTTCATAGTCAAGCAGTTGGGCGCCCTAAAGCCAATTTAGCATAAACAAAAATGGACTGTATAATAGAATATGGACAGTCACAAAAACATTTATACCAAGCGGCTTTAAGCCTTAAAGAAGAAATCAGGAAAGATATAAATAAAATATTGGCACATATATTCGGAATACAAAAAAAAAAAAAATAAATAAAATATTACTAATAAAAAAAATGATAAATAAATATTATGTTAATTAAGACTAAGAAAACTTCAGGGGTATTTGAAATAAATAAATATTCTTTCGCCATTGCCATTTATTTGTATTCCAAATCTACGCGCCGTTCTTTAAGTAAAAACTCTTTAATCACATTATCAAAAAAATCGTTTTCTCTTCGCATTTGTATAAGAAGATCCTTTTCAACCGCAATTAAAGCAAGATCCGAAAGTCGTTCTTGGGATTGGCGATTTCTCAAAAATGTGTGAACGCGCTTTAGTGTTGAAAATGACCTTTCCGCAGTTGCCACTGTGACTGGAATTGACGTTAATAATTTTGCTAAAATATGAACTTGCTTAAAACCGTTTGCGACATAAGGCCGTTTTTGAAAATAATCGAGAATTTTACTAGGATTCGCGTTTTTAAACTCATCTGAAGAATAAATAACTTTTAGCTCATTTTTCAACTTTATTCTGTCGAAAAATTGACCGTGATATTCAATAAGTGAGTCAAAATTTTTATCGGGAAAATTTGACTTGAATTTAGAAAAATAATTCGGTTCAAGCAACTCTAAAAATGAAAGATCTTTAAACGAATGGAATCGATCTCGAATTTGCCCGAGAATAACATCTATAATCTCCCGAAATATCCGCCGTAAATTTTGTAAAGGATCTATCGCATTTCTACATTTCTTACGTGGTGGCTGATATTCTGCTGTAACTGTCGAATAGAAATTATCAAACTTTTTAGAAAAGTCATTTTCAAGCCAATTTTCAAATTCAATAATTTTTTGGCTTGCATATGAAATGTTTACCACTTTGCTCTGAATAATATTAAATAATATATCAGTTTTCGAAAAAATTTCAGAAAAAATTAACAGATATAATTGAAAATCTGACTCTGCGAATTTTTGTAAGTATATATCGGAAAAAGTCAAGGAATCGCCATCCCAGTGTTGAGAACCATTCGAAATTGTCTCAAAAACTGTACAAATTTCATGCTTATGTTCAAATATAACGTTAATAATACGCGAATGATAATGCCAACGCGTTTTGGAAACCGATGGTAAACGACGATTTACTATATTTGCAAAAAGGTCCGACCTTTTAGTGGATGTATTAAAAAATGATGCGATTTTATTGATGTGCGCGAAAAATAATTTAATTTCCGGAATAAACTCAACTGCTTTAGACAATACTAGATTTAGTGAATGAGAGTAACATGGAACGAAAATTGCCGATTTATGTTTTTCCCGAATTAAAGTCTGAACTCCACGAATTTGAGAACTCATTACTGCTGCGCCATCGTAACATTGTGCAATTAATTTCTTATCGATATTAAAATTTTGCAATTGTTTTAAAATGTGAGAGCTTATTGCTGTAGCTGTACGATTAGCGCTTACATCCAAAAATCCGATAAATCTTTCTTCAATCTCATTTGATATTGTATATCTAAAAATCATCGTTAATTGTTCCCGACCGATAACATCTGGCGTTTCGTCGACCATTACAGCTACAAATGGAGCCTCCTTTCCATTAGCTATAGCGGAAACAAGATCGTTTTGGATTCTATTAGACAAACCCGAAAACGCTGCATTTGCTTTTATAGAATCTATGTGGGACTCAATTATCGGATCGTACAAACTCAAGAAATTTACGGTTTCGATAAAATTACCACGATTATTTGAAGAAGAGTCTTCATTATTTCCGCGAAAAGGAAGCTCCTGTTTTGCCAAAAAAATTACAGTATCGATTAAACGTTTCAAAATATTACGATTACGCTCAACTTTTTCATTATGCAAACTAACAGATATTGCCACCTGGTTACTAAGCATAAACTCTATACGCTGAGAACCAAAATTATCTAATTTAATTAACGACTGAAGATGTTTTTCGGAACTTGAATGCTTTGCTGCTGAGCCCGTAAAATTATTCAAATCACTAAATCCAGCTTTATTCCAAACAGATTTTTCATTCGTGAACAAAAGACACGGCCAGCAAAATAACTTATTTAATTTACAGCTTCCCGTTAACCAAATGTACTTTTCATACGTTTCGATATGGAATTTTCGCGTAATATTTTTTAATTTAAACTCTAAACTAAGATCTGGCTTCGGTCTATCCGATTCTATAATTTATCTTTTCTTGGCAAAGGAAAGAGTTGAAAATCCCGCTTTTAGTACGAAATCCGTCGCGCAGCAATACTCCGACATAATGCGAAAAGAAAACTTACCACTTTTATCACAAATCAAATCAATTAAATCACTACAAACGGTCAAAAAAACTTCAAATCACAATTTAATCAAAATCACCCGATTGCACTGATTTCCTCTTTTAAATTGCAACGGAAAATCCATTACATAACAAAAACAAAAGCTCTACTGGAAAAATCAAATTCCCATAAACATTCCCTGCATTGGCAACATTTCATTAACAAGCATCATTGGGCTTTATCCCACACACAAAAGCAGTCGCGCCAGTGCTTGACTTGTCTCATATAAATTTGCGAACAAAACAAAAAAAAATCGTTGCCCAATGTACTACCGAAATCCAAGATTCCCATTTTCTGGAATCAACATGTCTCTAGTATTTGGATGCACACATGGTACATGCATCTAAAGATCTAGGCACATTTTCCTATTCTAAGTTTGGTGTCTATGGTGTGCAAAATGTGGGAGGTTTGAATATTATCTAAAGTAATTGAACGAATGTTTTTTAACCAAAAGAAGGCGCGGATCAGAATTTGAATGTGTAAAGGAATATTTGAATGATAATATGTATTCTTCAGCTTAAAGAAAAACATTGACTGAAATGATGATATGTGTATTGGTGTAAGCAAAGTTTATTATTGAAATGCTTATTTCGGTAAGTCAAGCAGTTTGGAATTGCTTACTACGAGTGCACGTCACTGCAAACTAGTCTCTCAATTTTCAAGCTACCCAGCTGAAATTTTGCAAGAAGTATATAGGTATATATGCACGCAGTATATATATATATGCACGCAGTATATATATATGCACGCAGTATATATATATGCACGCAGTATATACATATGTCGGAACCAACGGAATCGGATCACTACGTCATATAGCTACCATAGGAACGACCGGTCCAAAAGTCACTCTTTGTGAGAAAAACTTTTTTATTTGTAAAGCTATCGTTGTGAAATTTCATATTATTCAATAATTTTTGCCGCTAAATCATATTCTCGAATTCTGTTGAAATTGGACTACTCTATCGTATAGCTGTCATAGGAACGACCGTTCCAAAAACAAGTTTTTGTTAGAAAAACTTTTTTCGTTCTAAACATATCTTTACAAAATTTCACACCATTAAATTATATTTACCACCAAACCACATTCCGAAATTTGGTACGACGTGGTATTGAGATGGTATGTATGCGAGTGTTAATAAAGAAATTTCTCGATCAAAAATTCCCCAAAATGTAGTTTGGCTCATATGGGCTAGTTACCTGGAGTCCCGAACAGACGCCTTCAGATTTTTAGTTATGGGATAATTTTAAAAACGCTGTTTATAGCGAATCCATTGTATCCCGCGATGTTTGACAAGCCAAGCTTTTTGATGGCAATAACAAAAAGAGCGACAACCCCGTAACCGGTTAAAGATACTCGTATACCAATTCTTTTGATATTAAAATACAATATTTTCCCACAAACAAACTGTGCTATTCAACCTATCAATATTGTTCATCCAACGTTGGAAAACCTGTATATCGGGCACCATATTAAATACCGGGCGCCAAATTTCCTTCACATGGCATTGGACGTATGCATTTCAATTATGTACCAGTCAGTAAGGTGTACCTCACATTAGCAAATTTTTGTAGAAATTTTTGAACAAAAACTTAAAGCTCTGGTGTTTGTGCGAAAATATTAACCGCAAACCCCTCTATTCTGGTTTTATATTTTCGCACAAACAACAGAGCTTTAAGTTTTTGTTGAAAAAGTTCTACAAAAATTTGCTAATGTGAGGTAGGTGTAATAAGTAAAATGTTCGTAAAAAAACGACAAATATTGTTTTGTCAATACGATTATTACACACACACACGATTATTTCAGCAAATTCACATATTTTGAATATGCATTCATGGCCGTGTAATCTACTTTAAGGAATATCGCATTTTATTAAATCAGTCTACCAACCATGGTTTGATTAGGCAACGAAATGTCTTTCGTGTCTAGCAGTTATAACAAAGTTATTTTAAATGAACTAAGTATGAAAGAAAAATAAAGAACATGTTGGAGACGATTCTAGTTGTTTATACATATTATTATTTACGTGTAATAATATACATACGTATTGTATGTATGGTGCAAAATATGTAGTATTTGTTCGTTTCTTTCAAAGAATTGTAGAATTGCCGAAATTGACTCCTATGTTAATGGACTTTGTTCAGGACCAGTTCGGATGACTGTCTTACAATGGATGGGGTCAGAAGTTACCGAGCAACTTCTGCTCAAGTGATCATGAACAAATGATCACCGAGCAAGAAATATTTTTGCTCACCGCTCACGCTTTTCTTCCTTTTTCTCCTTACTTCCACTTTGTTGTATTAACCCCTTGTGGGCCACAGAGCATCAACTACACCTACGCGCCATCGTGTACGGTTTCCGGCAGGAGTTCGTACACGGTTGGAAATTTCACGGTTTTGTAGTAAAATTTTCTATAAATTATTCAATACATATAAGTTTCTTTTATTTCAATTATCTTATTAGTTTCACCAAATACTCGTATCATTGAATGAAGATTAATCTATATATTAATAGGCTAACAATTTTTGTATGGGAATTTTGTGACGGAAACTCCTCCCAAACTACTGAACCGATTTTAATGATTTATACACCATTAGAAAGGTACTCTTTCGAAGGTGTGCAAATTTTATGTTTTATTAAAATTGGCAAAATACTTCAGCTATAATCCGCGAAAAACATTGCGAGCTTAGAATCCAAGCTTGGGCAGATGTATTTGCTACAGCGTTGGATCAGCGGTTCGTGGCTTTGCGGGGATTCGGTTCATGTATATAATGTCATAAGCTTGATCAAATGTAAAAAAACATTGCGAGCTTAGAATCCAAGCTTGAGCAGATGTATTCGCTACAGCGTTGGGTCAGCAGTTCGTGACCAAGCTTGGGCAGATGTATTCGCTACAGCGTTGGATCAGCGGTTCGTGGCTTTGCGGGGATTCGATTCATGTATATAATGACCAAGCTTGGGTAGATGTATCCGCTAAGGATCATTTCATAAGATTGTGGGTGGAACAGCGTTCATTGGATTGTGAGTGGAGCCGTCTAGAAAATATACTCACGAAATAAATAAACCGTCGAATTGAAAATATGAATCAAGTATCCAAGTGTACTTAATTTTTATGCTGCATGCTTATGAGTGTCGAATTGAAAAAATGATAAGCGTCGAGTTGAAAAAATGAAAGTATGCATAGTCCACTTAACAAGTGGAAAAGAAATGTTATGAGGAGATCAAAAAAAATTATGATTTAGCGACGTAAAGAGAAATAGTTTGAATCCAAAAACAAAACGATGTTCTGTATGTCCGTTAGAGAAAGTTTTGCTTTCGTGATACGCAGATCTATGGTGGGTGTTCTCAAGTAATACGAGTACATAACGGTACCCATTCAAAAAGGTATACCGTGTCGTGGTGAATGGGCTTCACGGTCGAATTAAAACCAACGATCTAAACAAAATACCTACAGCTATATTTTGAGCTAAATATTTGTCCGTAACCAATTAAATTTAATTTTTCTATAATTTTCAGTTCGGGGCTTTATTTCTAGAGACTGCAGTCGATTCCACAAGATATACCGTGCCGTGGTGAATGGGACTTAAAATCATGAGATTGAATTTCGACTGCAGTCGACTCAAGAAGGTGTACCGTGCCGTGTGAATGGGCTTTAAAATCGAAACTAAACTATCGATCTAAACCAAATACCAGATATATTTTGAGCTAAATACTTGGTCCTAACCAATTTCCAGTTTGAATGACTCATATTCTAGAGGTTGCGGTCGATTTTACGATTTGTTCTTCTTATTCTAGGGAGTGTTTAGGTAGTGACGTATAGCCCATGATTCAATAAGACATTGACTCGGCGCAGCCGGGTTGTTGCAATTTGTGTGAAGATAGACAAAGTACCCGGCGAAGCCGTGTATTTTGTCTAGATGATCCGGCGTTTCCTCTTTTCCCCTAAAACACACCATCTTTACAGGCACGGGACTACGGTCCTCCATCCATGCACTGTGACGACGACAATAACACTTATTGTCAAACATAGAGAACAATCCGTTCCCTCGTCACATGGGGTCTTCCCAACATATATTCCTATTTTGTTGGTCGTATCTATATGAATTGCAAATTGGGGGGGGGGTTCCACCCACCAGAGCCGGAGCAATTAGTCACGCAGAGCAAGCTCTTTAGATGAAGTCTGTACGTCCTACAAAATACTGACGAAAATTCTGGAAAATACATAGAATAAAACCGTACGCAGAACGAATCACTGGCGAATATTAAGGCGGTTTCAGACCTGGTCGATCTACAAGCGATCAGCTTTACACGGTCAAGCAGTCCCTGGGAAAGTGCCGAGAATACAACGTTGACGTGTACCAAATCTTTGTTGATTTTAAGCAATCATACGTCAGCGTCGATCGTGGTATACTGTATAACTTCATGCTGCAATTTGGTATACAAACAAAATTAGTACGATGAACAATTCCGTCTCACAGGTCAGGATCCAAAACAGCCTGACTGATCTCTTTGAAACACGTACTGGACTGAAACAAGGCGGTGAACTGGCTCCGACGCTCTTCAACCTGGCACTTGAACACGCCATTCGGGTAATGAATGCGGACCACAGTGCGACACTGCTCTTCAAGTCGACGCAGTTGATAGCGTACGCTAACAACACTAGCGTCATGTCCCAAAACCTTCCCGCCGCAGAAGAACCTCTAAATAATCTGGATAATACTGCAAGAGAAGTTGAAGTTGAACTACGCATTAACCAGGACAAAACAAAAGTAATGATACAACCAAGAACAGGGATGCCAGAACAACCGAACATCAAAGTCGGGAACCTCAGCATCGAATTCATAGACGACTTCATATATGTACCTGAGTAGTAATCTGTCAAAATACGCCAATATGAAATCGACGAGATCAAGCAACGGGGATACAGCTAGCAAATAAGACTTTCTTCTCGGTTCTTCCAAAAATTAAATCGAAGCACAAAAATAGTAAACTCAGCATATTAAAAACCATCATACCACCTGTGCTATGCTATGGCCAGGGCTGTCGGGAAGGGGGTGCGGAAGGGGCGAATCGCACCGGGCCCGTGTTTTTTAGGAGGGCCGGAAATTCAAAAAATTTAAAATCAAAAAATTCAAAATAATTTTTCCCAAAACGCATTTCATATATTAACTTCAATGTGGTATTTATGAAATCAAAATTATTCTTAATTAATACATATTATAGATTTTTCTTATATTACGAGTAGTAACCCTGGCACTCTAGAGACTGATATGGAATTGACCGTGGCGATAATACAAATGTTTTCAAAGAGATTTCATTTGGCGATTGCCATTATTCCATATGGGACCCCATAAAAGTTGAGTCCCGGGCCCGGATTTTCACTCAACGGCCCTGGCTATGGCTGCGAAACCTGGACCCTCCGAACACATAAGAAACACATTTAAACAAAAGGTCTTTCGGCGAATTTTCGGAACAGTTTGCAACCGAAATGGATGGCGCATCCGTCTACCATGGGCACGACATATAGTATACAACGAATGGACGATGATTGCATGCCTGAGAAAATATTGAATGGACGACTCGTCGACGGAACAAGGCTGCGAGGAAAACCGAAAGCTCGTTGGAAAGACTCAGGATGCCGAATTGCTGAGCGTCCGAAATTGGAGGACGCAGTCACTTGACAGAGAAAATTGCAGGACGATGATCCAGGTGACCAGGGCCCGAAGTGGGGCTGTCGCGCCACAATGATGATAATAATCGGCTCGTTGTGATCGAGGCGTAAATCATTTGCTTAATATAATTTGTAAAATTTGAAGCCAGTACTATATTTTGAGGAATTCAATTTACTCTTATAGCCCATTTACATTCTCGCGAAGTAGCACGACGAAGCGCGAGGCACGAGAATGTAAACATACTGCTCGCCCAGTACACGCTGTTACTTGCCTCGCCTCGTCCGACTTCCCCCCCTGGAGGCGATCCGCGATGCATGAGAACAAGACAGCCCGAGTGCTCCATGTTCACACTCTCGCTTCTCCGCGATATTGTGGTCACATACAATGGAAAATAATGCATGTACATATTGTACTATCATATTCGGGCGCTTTTGTGAATATGTATTGTAGTTTTACGTCGTACGTGGACTTTGGGGTTTGAAAGATCAATAAAGTGCACTTCTGTTGTGTTTTAAAGTGGATTTAGATCTTTTCCTGAAAGGCACCCCTTTTATCAAAACCATGACCTATGTATCTTGCTAGAAAAGTTGGTATGGGTTTTTTTTTTGGGTCGCTGATTGCGAATCTGAAGTCCAAAATGGGGAACCTAGAATGGCAACACTTTTCTTATAAACACAGCCAATCTAGCTTTAAAAAAACTGGCAGGTGGTTGTTTGGATCGCTGATTGCGAATCTGAAGTCAAAATTGCAAAACTTCAAAAACTAAAGGAATTTCTGAACGGGAACCCTTTTCTCAAAAACACCGACAATCTTGCTGGAAAAGCTGGTAGAGGATTGTTTGGGTCGATCAGATTGCAAATCTGAGGTCTAAATGGCAAAATAAGAAATGGGGGACGCAGAATAGCAACCCTTTTTTTCGTAAACACGGCCAATCTAGCTGTAAAAAAAAACTGGTAAGGGGTTATTCGGGTAGCTGATTGCGAATCTGAATTCAAAATTGAAAAAACTCTAAAACTAAAGAAAATTCTTAAGGGCAACCCTTTCTTTAAAAAAAACGGCCAACTTGCTGGAAGAAGCTGGTAGGGGTTTTTTGGGTCGCTGCTTGCGAGTCTGAAGTCAAAATTGCAAAAAATCAAAAACTAAAGGAGATTCTGAACGGGAACCCGTTTTTTTTCAAAAACTCGGCTAATCTGGAAAAGATGGTAGCAGTTACGCGAGTAGTTTCGCACCTAAACGCGCGCAAACTATTTTCAAGGAAAATTACACAGAGCATATCATGGTTGGTAAAAATTCAACTGCAAGTGCGCACATTATTTAACTTGTTCTATTTCTATGTACAACATCCACCATCCCCTTTTTCTCCTCTCTTTTTTAAGATATTCTTTTTGTAATAAACAGAAACATAGTTATTATATTGGTATGCTATTTCGACGAGAGTCGTTGCCAAAAGGCAATTAAGCTACAAACGAATAATAATCAAAACATCGACTCACAAATTTAGTTTTCTCAATGGATGCGTTCCCGAAAATATCGTGATTCCTCTACTTATCCACTGTCCCTTCTTCGATTCGTGATTACTGCGGTGAACGACACGGTTCCCGTACCGCCATGAATATATGGTATTTAACACAAACATACGCCAATTAATAAGGGATATTTACACTTTTAAACACAATTTCCAACCAAAATGACGAGCGAGGACAGACTTTCCAATCACTATACGCAGTTTGACGTCAACAAAGAGTTGTTTACGAATGGAGTGACAGAAGTTGTCAAAAGCGAACTGTCAAAACTCTAGGAATCGTTGAAGGGGTAATCGAATCGGGAAAAATTCGTGATACTTTTCCCCTTCTCAAAATCGAAGCGTTTTCGCAAAATATCTATGAAACCGTGCCGACACGGTCCAAAATAGAAACGCAACCAATTATCAAAGCACGGAATAATGACAGTTAATTGAAAGATTATTGCCTTGGATCGATGGATTCGGCTCTTTGGTGAATGACCCCCAATTTTACACTTGAAGCCAATGGACGAAGATCAAATAGCCACAGGCCAAAGGGCCTCCCCATGAATGTCCACCTTTAAGAAAATATTTCCCTTTAACATATTCGTACATATGACACCATTAACAAATAAAAAAGTAATTGACCTACTGCAAGTTCACTGTCCTGGCTAGTATCTATTTTTCAACGAGCCGCCATTGACGTTTACAGCCACATGTACTCGTATCTTAGGATAATCATTTTTATGGCATTAACTGATATGTGACAAAATTAGTATTGGATCACACTGACCCAAAATGACCCAATTTTTTTGTCTATCAAATTATCTTTACGAGTAGGTACATTCGTATACTAGTACGTAGCCACATTTCTCATTTGTTTAGACATAAATGCTATTGAACAAAATATGGGTCGAATTGATTATGCCCAATCGCACTGGCAAACGCCAATCGATTCAACTAATTTCGGACAAACTCGTAATTGACGCTTTTCATGACTAACCATTGCAATTATCGTCGAAAAAATCAGAAGCAGATTGCATAACAACAACAAATCAAAAACAGACGATTATACATATAGTTTGATGGTTATTTGATTATTACTGAACAAAACGAACCCAGCGGAATTATCCGGAAGCAGATTACGGATAAGTCAGAAATAATTGCCTTTCAATAGTTGTTTGACTATCATATTTTTCATATGAAAAGGACATCGTTGTATTTCACAAAAATTTGGGACAATTTCATTTGCTGAAAAGATTACGAACTTATATGTAGTAAGTAAAATAGAAAAATGCAAATAACAAGAATTGATTAAACACAGGGAGAAAGAAAAATAGAAACGATGGAAACGTCGTCGATTTGTCGATAAAGACACTTCCCTCTATTCCTGCAGGATACCATTGCATGTAAGGGATGAACAGGTTTGTTTTGGAAAAAAAAACATTTAACCATATGAACTTCTCAAATGAAATAGCAACCTCTGACCAGGAATTTTACAAATAAATGCCAACTGTTTGTTAAAAAGAAAAAACCATCAGGATTTTGGCTTTGCCATTTCTGCATAAATGATTCATTTTGTTCGGGTTCCCATTAAATATAATAATTGAAATTGGTTCCATCACTACGTTTTTATCGCACGACCAGGGTAGGCGGATTATATGTTGACTATGTGGAGTACTCCACATACTAGATGTTGGCCTATGTGGAACTCCACACTCCATTTACGAGAGAAAAAGAAGAATTATAATATACTCGTATATTATTCTCTCTCTCTTCAGGCGGCCAAGGCCCGACGTCGGGCTGTCGCGCCACGATGATGATGATGATATTATTCTCTCACCTTGTTATTAGGTGTACAACTTTGCTTCCGCCGTTTTCCGACAGACGGCTGCATCGGTGGTGAGGGCTGATCAAAATCCGTAGTTCAAAATTGTCACAAAGTAAGTTTGGACGTCTGTGAACGTATCGACATCCCCGCATTAGTAAAAGTTGTTCGCATTTTTAATAAGATTCGCGATTCAAAATGTCTGTTTTCGAGCCAAGTTCTCGTCATTTGTGGCAAGTTTTGAACTTCTGCTTCCATTTGAAAAAAAAACTGCAGCTGAGGCTCATTGAATGCTCTCAGATACTTACGGTGAGGTTGCTCTGAATGACAAAACATATTGTGAGTGGTTTCAACGTTTTAAAAGTGGCGATTTCAATGTCGAGGACAAGCATGGTGGTGGGAGAGAAAAAATGTTCAAAGACGACGAGATGGAAGCACTGCTCGATGAAGATTCGTGCCAAACGCAAGAAGAATTAGCTAAATCACTGGGAGTGACTCAGCAACCCATCTCGAAACGCCTCAAGACCGAATCGGTAACATTTTTTTTCCTAGGTTGGTACAACCTTCTTTAACATGCGTGTGAAGTCTGATCGAGATATGTCAATTAGTGAGTGTATGGCAGCTATTTGTTTACGACGCAAAAAGTTTTTTTTTTTTGCAAAAGCAACGTCCAGTAGAGATCGCGAAAGAGATGCTTGCCAACGTAGCTGATGACCCTACATTCGTCAAACGCATCATTACTGGTGACGTGGGTTTATCGAAACTGCCCAACAATCTAGCGAATGGCGCGCCTAAAATGAGCCGAAACCGAAAAAGTCGGTCAAAAATCAAGGTAATGCTAATCGTTTTCTTCGATTGCCATGGTGTAGTTCACCATGAATTCGTTCCACCGGATCAAACAGTCAATCACTACGTTTAGACCGCGGGACTATCTTCGAGATCTAACTAAATCGATCTAACTCTCGACAATATAAACGTATCGATTTAGTTAGTTTTGGACTTGGCTTATCTCTACTTGCGATGCGGAACTGGACTAAAAAAATTGGGACTATGTCGCTGTCATCGCTAATGTTGACTCGGTGGTTGACGTTTCCTTTGTTGGCGTTTTTTTGTTCGGCGTTTGCTTTGTTTGCAATTTCAGGGAAGCAATGCGTGATCACGGGCAGGAAAAAGTCTTTTTCTGTCGTAAAATTTACATTTGTAAAATTTATCTGTGCTGTCAACGGAGAATGAAGAAGAAGAAGTACCTCTCCGTATGGTCGGTATAAACACTCCACCAACAAGTACTAACACTAAAATGATTTAGTTAAATCGCCTTTTAGTTCCACGGTCTAAATGTGGCCAATAAGTTATACTACTTGGCCGTTATGAGGCGTGTACGTGAAGCTATTCGTCCGTCATAAACAGCCAGATTTGTGGGCAGACAATTCATGGATTTTTCACCACGATAATGCGCCGTCACCTTCCAGCCTGATTGTGACTGAATTTTTGGCCAAACACGAAACGACCTGTTTCCGAAACTGAAGTATCCACTCCGGGGAACGCGCTATGAGTCGATTGAGGCCATTAAAAGAAATTCGCTGAAGGAACTAAAGGCCACTCCGGCAGAGGCCTACAGCAAGTGTATGGAAAATTGAATAAACCGTTGGAATGCTTGTATTGAATCAAAAGGAGCCTATTTTGAAGGCGATAATAAAGATTTGTATTAAAATACATAAAATGTTGGTTTTTTTTTAACCAGTCCGGGTCAAATTTGTTCAGATGGTATTGAACGGCGATTATTTGCATGCGAACAATTGCTTCAAAGGCAGAATCGGAAGGGATTTCTACATCGCATCATAACCGGCGACGAAAAATGGGTCCGTTACAATAATCCCAAGCGCAGAAAGTCATGGGGAATGCCCGAACATGCCTCAACGCAACGCCATCTAGATAGACAGGCCTGCGCTCAGCTGGTTTTGACGGCTAAGTTACGCAATTATTTCCTGTGATGACGCCATCGTATCCACAATCCAGTGGTCGGCGACTGATGGCGGCGAGTCCCCGGTATTTGTACGTTCCGTGTTTAGTTTTCGTTTTCCACGTTCAGTGTTTATTTGTTAGTAAAATTTCATCTTGTGATCCGGGAAAACAAACACGTGCGCGATGAAAGTGTGTCGTGCGGTCAAAAGATGTATTTTGTCAAGTGTGAACTGTTCCACAATGCTCTGCGACTGATACCCGGGGCTGCGGCTTCAACCAAATTGGTGCAAGTGTCCAGAAAGTGTGTTTTTAGAGGACTAAAATGCCGTCTGGGGCAATTCCAATTGTAAACATATGGCTGCCGGGGACATCGTCGTGTGCAGTCACTGCCTTGGCGAAGGAAATAATGACGTACGCGATCAGCTGAGCGCAGGTCTGTCTATCTAGACGGCGTTGCTCAACGTCGAGGCCAAAACCGAATATTCACGGCGCCAAGGTTATGCTTTGCATTTGGTGGGACCAGCTCGCTGTGATATACTACGAGCTACTAAAACCGAAAAAAACTATCACAGCAGATCGGTACCGAACGCAATTGATGCGTTTAAGTCGAGCATTAAAGGAAAAACGACCACAGTACCAAGAGAAACAAAGTCATCCTCCAGCATGACAATGCTCGGCCACACGTCGCAAAAGTGGTCAAGACATACTTGGAAACCCTGAAATGGGAAATCTTGTCCCACCCGCCGTACTCCCCAGACATCGCTCCTTCCGACTACCATCTGTTTCGGTTCATGGCGCACGGCCTGGCTCAACAGAATTTTCGTTCGTACGAGGAAGTCGAAAAATGGATCCATCCAATCATGGATCGTGTCGGAAGACACTAGATGGAATCCGAAAATTGCCGAAGAGATGGGCGAAAGTTGTCGCTAGCGATGGACATAGTACTTTGAATAATACATCTGTAAGTACTTTTTGACAATTAAGCTTGTAATTCCAGGAAAAAAACGGCGGAAGAAAAGTTGTACACCAATATAATTCGGAAATTTCGCATTTTACTTAATTTACGTGAAGTATACATATTTTTTTTGAACCTAACTAATAAATTGTAAATCGTATTTTAAATTTTTTTAAATGGCAATTTTTTTTTTTTGTAGTTTTAGTTCCGGGGATCGAGTCCCGCTGTGGAAATGGTTGTTTGTGCTGTCTTTTCCTTGTGGTGTGGTGAGTGTAAATAAGACACAGCCATTTACGGCTTATCTCAGGATACGGCTTAATACTACTCAATTGCCCTAACCCCTTGTGGGGCATAGCGCGTCAACTGTTCCATGTGGCCCAGTTGAAGTTTCGTTGGCATAAATTGGTTTCAGAGAATGCAGTTGCCAGCATGCACCTCCTGCACATCCATGGCCAGGCCACGAACGTCGTCGTGGACGGGATTCGAACCCGAAACGCCGGTAGCCAAACATGAGTCTGATGCCTCAACACACTGCGCTACCGGTCGCCGCAAATTATTGTAGTTTAAGCGCTATGGCCATCTAGGGGTTAGTTAGGGCAAATACTATTTCGGTAGAAACTGTATCCTGACTGAACTTATAGCCTATGAGGTTGACAAGCTGTATCTACTAATATACATAGCCGACAGGGTAGCTACAGACTATTAATCGAAACAGAAAAATAAGCTTTTCCCAAAATATTGAATTCAGCAAACCATATTGCCACCTCATTTGAATAGAATTTGGTAATACATCTTCATTGTTGGCTAATCAACAATTGCGACACTGCCAATTGTTCTATACGACAACTAGACCAAAACTGTGACAAAATACAAATTCCAATACAAAGGCCCATCTCAGCATTCTAACGTAGTTACCGTAGAATTTAACAAATGCTCTAAATTTTCCGGCCAACAACTCAAAAATACATGACGATGATACACAGGTACACCGAAATCCCATACTCGTAGTTTTTGTATTTACAAGTGGCGTCCGACGTAATCTCTTTTGTGTGCAACGATGACTTTAACATTAGCCCAGGCACTGACCGGCCGGAAGTGCAAGGTAGCCACGCATGACGGAGGTCAATTCGCTTTTGTCGTGTTCTACGTCGAGTGAAAAATACAACTAATGTAGATACTCGTATATCCATGGAATCAGAATCAAATTTTCACACCATGCTTGTTCATGCTTGCGGTCACAAGAAAGCCCAAGTAACCATTCGATATCTCGTTAGTTCCGCTATGAATCAGAAGCAAACTTACCCTGGATGGTAAAGTATGCTGGAGTATCCAAATCACTTTTCTGGCACTTGCATATTTGCACTAGGAACAAACCCGATATCACTACGTTCAGCGTATTCCACATGTTTGCACCACATTAACCCAACACAAATGACCGGATATTACGGGATGTTCTAATTCGTAAGACAAACAACATCCTTTTAAGTTCACATACAGTCTGCTGATAAGCACTTCCACTGAACACTTCTAACTCGAACTTGTCGGATTTTCGGGCATCCACCTTCAATAAAAGTTAACTCTCAACTGCTCGTAGTTCTCCCAACTAACTTCTGTCTGGAACCGAGTCTACAGACATCAGCGACGTGAGCATTTGTTTGTAATTTGCTGCACCATGGAAACGGAAGTGAGTGGGAATTGTTTCGAACTTCAGGTTGTTTACTATTCATTCGTGTTGGAAACGAATGTTAATTATGTTTTTGTTGCTATGATTACATGACATTCTTTTGGAAGAGGAATATAAACGCATGCTTCCCGGCATGCACTCAAATATACTCCTGTATAGGTACGTGTAGTATGGTATGGAAGTAAGGAAACGTGCATCAAGCATGCACTTTGCCCAAACTTTACTGCCAAATATCGGAAATTTGTTTGATTTGCCCGGCGAACATGCAAGCATTTTCCCATGTTTCACGGTTTATGAAGTTAAGAAGAGATGTGTGCAAATTCCTTGTCACTTTCCGAAAAGTAGGTGAAAGTCCTCAGACGACTGGAAGGACTATACTAGTATGGAAATAAAAAAAAGTATATTTACTTGGTAAAAGATATATCACACGAAACTTCGAATTTCTTTGTTTTGTTTTAATACGAATACGCAAATACCTTTCTCCTTGTAGTTGCGTACAAAAAAGGCACAGCTTTCCCTACTTGTCGCAGAGTGCGACTAAATGGACGGGATATGTGTGCTAGCAGCATGCATCATTCAAAACCAGTTACAGTAATCCCTCGTCCGCCAACCCAACCACATACAACAACTTTAGAAACTAACTCGCGCGGCAGCAACATACCAGGACTCTTTACGGTCAGACGAGTATAAAGGCGAACATACACCATTCGGAATTCCTGTCCGGAAAAAACTGATGAGGCCCGGCCTTGAGGAATTCCGGATCGTGTATGGTCGTTTCAGGCCGCCTTCAGGCGGCCCGGATTGGCCTTTCAGGCGGCCGGAAGGTAAATCGTTCCCGCCAGGCCTCCACCACACACGTTCAGGCCTGGCCTTGAGGAATTCCGGATCGTCAATGGCATGTGCAGACAGCCCTTGAGTTGGATGGGACAATTGGCAATCGATCTTGAGGCCGCCTGACAGGCCGCCGGACAGGCCTTTGAGGCGGCCGGATGGATAATTGCAAATTGATCTATTATCGCCATAGAATGAAAGTATCTATTTATTGCTATTGAATTTCTCGACACTTTACTTCCATGGTCAAGTTTCAGATACATTCGTCTATTGAAATAAATTCCTGGAAAAATGCATTCTTGTCAGGTGGCCGAACAGGCGGCCTGGAGTTTATGGACAATGTATCCCGCTGCTACCCCGCGGAAATAAAATCGGCTAATGAACGATTGTTTCCGGGATTGAGCGAAGTGGATATGTGTATATGCATAGCTTTTGTTAAGATAGTGTATTGATGTTCACAGTTCAACTCAATGCAATAGATAGATACTTTCATTCTATGGCGATAAGATCAATTTGCAATTATCCATCCGGCCGCCTCAAAGGCCTGTCCGGCCGCGTGGCTAGAATGAATTTTTCACTGCAGTTTTTTTTCAATAGGCGAATGTATCTGAAGCTTGGCTATGGAAAGTAAAACGCCATAAAATTCAATGCAATAGATAGATACTTTCATTCTATGGCGATAAGATCGATTTGCAATTATCCATCCGGCCGCCTCAAAGGCCTGTCCGGCGGCCTCAAGGCGGCCTGAAACAGCCATACACGATCCGGAATTCCTCAAGGCCGGGCCTGATCAGTTTTTCCGGAGGAATTCCGGATGGTGTATTCTATATTCAGGCAAACCGGAAGGCCGGGCCTCATCAGTTTTTCTGGACAGGAATTCCGGATGGTGTATGTTGGGCTTAAAACGGGCTATTAATTCCTTTGACTCGTACAAATCAGCAGGACCGGATGATATCATATCTGCTATGCTACAAAAAGCTGCCGGCTCCATAGCAATCTGGATGGTTGCTTATTTTTAAAGGCTGCATCAGAATAGGCTATGTACCGCACGCTTGGCGAAAGGCCAGTGTTGTGTTTATACCCAAAACTGGCAAAAGCAGTCATGACAACCCGAAAGATTTTAGACCAATCAGTCTCACATCCTTCATGTTGAAAACTATGGAGAACATACTGGATGGACACATTGGAGAGTCACTCGTACCGGGCTATTTATCAAACACACAACACGCGTATCTAAAAGGGAAATCCGTGGAAACGGCCCCTGCACGATGTGGTCTCCACCATCGAAAACTCTCTACAATACAAATAATACATGCTCGGCACGGTTACATGTTACAACACAAGCGATAATGGATGCCCTCTACAATGTACGGGTCAACCCAAGCATAAGAAACTGCAGCATTGCTATCTAACAGACTTATATCGTCTGCATGGGGCTTTAGTGGCCGTGGCCTAAAACGGCCAGAAGAGGAACGCCACAAGGAGGGGTGCTATCAACACTTCTGTGGATACTAGTGGTGAACACTCTACTAAAAAACTTTCGAAGCGATAGGCATTCGCGCGGTGGCTTAAGCAGATGACGTTGCATTACTCGTTTCTGGAAAGGACATTGGCTTTCTATCAGACCTCACAACAATGGCTCTCTTCCATCTCCCAAGGATGGGCATTACCGTGTTAACTTTGATGACTCACGCAAAGTACTTAGGGTTGATCCTAAGCAGCAAGCTTACTTGGAATCGTAACATCGAAGAACGTACCAAGAAAGCAACCATTGCGCTGTACACCTGCAAAAGTTTGCTTGGTAAGACATAGGGGCTCAATCCTCGAATTATGCACTGGATATACACAGCAGTTGTATGGCCAATTCTGTTATACGAAATTCTGGTCTGGTGGGCAGCACTCAAAACTAGGTGCAATAAACTGAGAGTGGAAAGAATCCAAAGACTGGGATGTTTAGGAATCACAGGAGTGATGGAAACCACGTCCATAAATTCCCTAAACACCCTTACGAACTTACCCGCACTGGACCTGTTTCAAACGAACGCAGCGTCCAATTAGCGTATCTCCTGCACTTCAAAAAAATGTACTGATGATGGGTCCATGAACAGAACGACCCAATAGCCCTAGCTAAGAATATTGACGTCCTAAAGCGAGTAAATATTTGATATCGATACGAATGTATAGTCATACAGTCAATCAAAATGTTCTCACGTTGAGGGGAACCAATTTAGAACCGATTTCTTCGTCAAGTCTCGAGTTGTACGGTCCCAACTGTGCAAATCAGAGGCGTCGACTTTAAAAAAAATGGGGGGGGGGGGGGGGGGGGGGGTACCGGATTGGCTTGTTGTGTGAACTTTTCGTGAATTGAGGTGGCCGGTAGATCAGTGCATTGAGGCATCAATCTAATATTTCATGCTACCGGCTAGTTAAGGTTTTGAGTTCCGTCCACGTCGTGGACATGGATGTCTGTGTTATCTATCACCTGTGGTGTAGGGCGTAACAATAAACCACGACTGGGCAGGAGGTGTATGCTAGCAACTAAGCCACATTGGAATTTTTTACGCACTATGTCTCACTAGGGGTTAGGACAAATAGTAGTCTGCTAAGAATAAACAGATCCATTCTTGGAGGAAATAATAATTCACGTATCTCTTGCACTTAAATGAATTCACGAACAGAACGGCCCAGTAGCCCTAGCTAAAGGTCGCCACTCATGGACGAACACAACCACGACCAAACTTTCATCGAACCATCAAATATCATAGAACGGTAGAAATAGGGGGAATTTTTTTCCAAACGTCCTATGAAATTGATGGTTCGATGGAAGTTTGGTCGTGGTTGTGCTCGTCAATGGGTGGCCACCTTTACGAATTCGTCTTCAGAACAAAAATCCAGCACCAGCTGCTTATCGAGAGTTACCCAGAGTTATCGAGAACAATGTTGTTAGTGTAATGCGTGCAACCGTTGCTCTGTTCTGATCTGGACTGTTGAATAAAACACAGCAATTATGCAAAATGCCCTAAATATTCTATCTCAGTGGGCTGGGCAAGTTGATGTTGGAGTCAATCCGGTGCAAACGGAACTTGTACTCTTCACCAGGATGAACACTCCCCCTTCGCTGTTACCACCATTTCTGGAGGGCTAAATTTCTGGGACTTATACTCGATAAGAAGCTATCCTGGAAGGCAAATATTTAGGAGCGAGTCACTAAGGCAACTCTGTACTCTTGCAGACAGGCTATTGGCCTGAAAGGGGGCAAGCGACCGAAGGTGGTTTCTGGTTGTACGAATCAGTCATACGCCCCACATTAATGTATGGGGTAATTGTTTGGTGGATGGCGCACAATAAAGCATCATACAGGAATCTATTGGATAAAGTTTAAAGATTGTCTGGTATTGCTATCACTGGTACTCTGAAGACCACAACGACTGCCGCTCTTGGTGTACTGCTCCCTTGGACATCCTGGCTAAGCAGGTGGCTGCGATTACGGCAAACGAAACAGGGCAGTGGAAAGAATCTACCCGCCAATACTGGGCAATCTGGATATTCCGGTGTACTCTTTCGACAAAGGATATACTTCTTCTTCTTCCTACTCCTTTGTCCAAGTAGGGCTTGGTATCCTGATGTCACCCCCGTATTACGGAAGTCCACAGGTGGGGCTCCTAACTTGAACGGTTTGGCTAATCCTTACGGATTGTATCACCAGGTGTATATTTTCTTAGTTTAAATCCACTGATTATTTTCCAATTAAATGTTCAACATGGCCACAGCCATAACTTATTACTTTGTAATTTCACAATTTTTAGTATTATTTCACAGATAATGTATTGTTATTTATTGTTTATTGTTAAGCACTAAGGCGAAAGTTATTATTTTTATTTTATTATTCACTTAATTTGTAAGTACAATGTGATCGTCAGCTCCTGAACCTTCCAGACGCTTCTAAACCACGTGAGCCATCCACCAAAACATCCAGTTACGAACGTACGCTAATGTGCGCTGATTCGCAGCACAATCACTCCACCATAAGGCAATTCGCTAACAAATTTTCGACGAAGGGAAGTGTTAACTAGTTTGCACAAATGGGTATGTATGGTAGGCTATTGCGCAGCAAATTAATAACAGCCACTTCACCGTCCTTCCTGGACGCTGGTTAACGGAAGACTCCGACAAAGGATATACGAGTCTAATACCGTCGCAGCAAGAGTGGGACGCAGATAGTACCCCTGATTTGGAAGGCATAAGCTTCTTTACTGACAGCTCGAAAACGGAAAAGGGCGTAGGTTGTTTTTTCGTTACGGGTACAAGTCCCGTCCACGGCGTTCGTGGCCATGGATGTTTGTGTTGTCTTCCTCCTATGGTGCGGAGCGTAATAATAAACCACAGCATCTTCCGACTGGTCGCAGGTAGGCGGCTAAATGAGGGAAGAGGAGGTGCATGCTGGCAACTGCATTCTCCGAAACTAGTTTATGCCAACGAAACGTAAACTGGGACACATGTAACAGTTAACGCGCTATGCCCCACAAGGAGTTAGGGCAATTGAGTACCCATTTTTTTTTGTTCATGCAGAATTTTGGTCACAAATCGAAATAACGTATGCGAAGGAAAGGAAAACAGCCATTATACTCACTTTCGTTTTTAAACAAAATTCAACATTGAGTCTGAAACAAAAATACCCATGCATAGCCACTTTCGGTTTCAGCCGAAATCGTCCATTAACGGCCAATTTGCGTTGCGTTGCGGATCTAATTTTGAAACATGTATCAAGCTAACTTCAGAATTTTTTATATAAAAAAAAAAGTAAAATCTCAGAGCTAACTAACGGTTCTTCTGCAAACAAAAAGTCCTATAAACAAACAAACGTTTAGGTCCATAGATCCATAAAAATTTTTATTCAGGTAAATATATCAATCAAATATCAATAAATGTAATATTACATCGTGAGAACTTAAAAGTATTAATACAAATACATATATATTTAGTAGAATTAGTACATAAAAATAAGAAATGAAAGGAAATAACAAAAAATCACTCCAATGACAAAATGATAATGACACAAAAGTTCAAGTTTAAAAGTCAATGAACGAACATATCGAAATCCCAGTCCAACGACGGCATTAAAGGCACTGAAATGAAGAACAAAAGATATACTACCTCAAACCCATACGCACAGTCAAAAATAAAATAAACGAACATACTTTCCGGTTCGGGAATATCGCCAAACAAATCTCCACCAACAGGTTCAATTTTGCCGAACACTGATTCCAACGATTCCATAGACGAGACGTCAGGAAGTGGTAGAAGCAAATCATCATCGTCAATACAGCTATTAAGGCGAGCAAAAGTTGTTTCAGCTAAACGAGCCGATTGTTGTGCCCACTGATATTCCAAATCTGAGAATTTAAAACTTTAATTTTGAAAAAAAAGAGGAAAATCACTTTCGCTTTCACTTACCATTGTCCGCGTCGAACGACGGCAGTACATCAATATTCGGTACGGTTCGTATTTTACGTGACGCAGTTGTTGTTGCCTTCACTTTTCCCAAGTTCTTAAGAGGATGGTCCATCCTCTTTTTCGGAGCCGGACTGAAAATTTGATTTTTGAGAGCTTTCATTGGAGTCGGGGCTCCGGTGTTATGGAGAACATTCTTCAACTCGCCAAAGGCTTGTTTGCGTCCGAAATGTCGTCGTGCAGATAGCATGTTCTCCTTGCCGACATGACTCTTCGATGCTAGGGCTGGAAAGAATAAGCAATAGGTGGAGGTATTTGAAGCATACTGGAAGATGAAGATTCATAATCAGATAAATAGAGTCAACGAAATACTAATTGAGTGGTTTTTGATTCATTGGTGGGCAAAAGACCTTTTCCATAGTCCTCCACGTGAGCGCCCCCTGGTAACGGCAGTGGGGAAAATCGCTGACGAACCAAGTCATACCGATAAGACAGTTTGGAAAAAGGCATATAGCTGTAGCCTGAATGGCTGACCTAAGCATCTCAGGTTTATTAGGATGGAATGATTTGTGTATTTGGACCTGCAACAGAGTTTCTGTGAACTCCAGCACGTTTGTTAAACCATCTGAAGCAGCTATCTTCGGGCCACCCCCTGAATGGGGTTGAGCGGTGTGCTGACAACTCGTCCTTGTAAAAACCACTCCACGTCACCTGGAACAAAAGCCTCGGATTGGACGGATCAACAACGACGACCACGCAAACGACTAAAGGATTATTCTTTCGGATCCTGGAATGTACGCTCCCTGAACAAACGGGGGGCCGAGAAGGCCCTCATTCAACAGGTCGAACAGTTCAAACTGAGCATTACTGCAGTCCAGGAAACAAATTGGATTGGCAGCGAGATCAATGACAAGAAATCGCACACAATTTTTACAAGTGGCAAACCATCGGGCCGCAAGCAGTTTGGAGTGGCATTTATAGTAAACAATCACCTCAAGCCGCACATTACTGACTTCAAACCCCCAAATGGACGGCTGTATGCGATTCGCATTAAGACTCGATTCTTCAATCTCTGGCTCATCAATGTGCACGCCCCCACTGAAGTTAAAGAAGACGCAGTAAAAGACGAGTTCTACGCCCGCCTTGAGACTCTCTTCGACTCACTTCCAACAAACGACGTGAAAATGCTGCTGGGAGACTTTAACACGAGAGTCGGAAATGAAAGTTGGCACCGGGGGACCACTGGAGGCCACAGTCTCCATGAAGAATATAACGACAACGGTCAGCGACTTATCGACTTCGCCTGCAGTAGGAATCTAATCGTAAGCTCTACGTGTTTCCCGCATCGACGCATTCACAAGCAGACCTGGAAATCTCCAGACGCACATACCGTCATCCAAATTGATCACGTCCTCATTTGCAGGAGGTGGGCGTCTAGTGTCATGGATGTCCGCTCTTATCTGCGACTCAGATCGTCACTTGGCGAAGGCGACCTACAGATGTAGAGTTTCATCGAGAATCAGCCCTCCCAAAATCTTTGCGGTTGATAAGGTTCCGAGCGATGTCACGGCGGTGGCATATACTACCGCCCTTGAGGAAAGACTACCTCCTATGCTACACAACATCAGCAACACAGGCGTCCATGGGTTCTGGTAAAGGGCATAACAGAAAATTTTTCACCTTGGTTATTCAAAGACATTCAACAGACATTGTACTGCGCTGTCCTAATGGGGCTCCCAATTGCATTCTGCCCAATAAACCATAAAACTGATGAGGGATTCATTATTTATGAATCGATTATTAACGATACTTCATAAAAAGCAAAATTGTCTCCCCAGGATATGTCATTAAGGCACACAAGGAAACATTTGAAAATACCAACGGCTCCAACCGTTTGTGGCACAAAACCCCGTACTGATACAAGCACTAGTAACTGTCCACCCGGGCCCCTGAAAACTGATCTTATTACGGTTCCCAATACGTGAACTTACCTGGAGGCATATTCTCACTATCAATTGAATTTTCCATGCCTTTTCGCAGTGCATTCAAATTCCTTCCTACTGCAGACATTTTCACAAAAAATTCTTCACTGTTCTTCAAATAAAAGTCCTCGTCTAAAATTTTGAATGCCGGCAGTAGCACTAGACCGTTACGCTCCTGGATGACTTCTGGGGAAAAAACTGACCATCAGCAGGCGCCAAATTCTTTTGACATCTGTCTAAACGACTGAATCAAAACAAAAGTGCACTTCGCCATTTTTCAAAAATTTGAATTGAATACAGTGGTGCCAATCCACCCGGTGCGCCTGACACCTATGAACGGATAGCGCGTTAACTGGCAATTCGAATCTGAAGCCCGGTTGACACGATAAAAGCTTAATTAGGCGAAGAACGTTAACTGCCTACATACTTCGATGTTATGCCCTAACCAGATTGAACGCAGCAGCAGCGGCATCGGCAGCAGCAGCGGTGGCAGCAACAACAACAGGTAGATCTGTCGCGATGACACAGCGGCGATGACAGATCTACCTGTTGTTGTTGTTGCTTCTGCCGCTTCTGCTGCATTCTGCGTTCAATCTGGTTAGGGCCTTACTTTGAACAGGTCCACCCCTTTTCTAAAACGATTTGAAGTTTAACCTCGGAATTATACTGTGCGCGAATTACGTCCCCAAGTCGCAGTCAACGAAAATCAGCTGTTCAGCCAGTTATAGTCAAATCTCTTGTTCGCGTTCTTTTGACACATTTGAGCTGTGAAAAACTGGCTTCCTAACAAACTTGAAACACTTTTTTGAATTAGGGCCGGTTGACACGTTCAAAGTACACTTTGGCAAAGTACGTTGACGACCTACTTTGAGGTTACTTTGAACGTGTCAACCCCCTTCAAAGTGCTTTGAAGTCTCCAGCGTCCTATCAAAGCAAAGTAGGATGGTGCTCAACTTTCCATCAAAGAATTGATTGTAAATCGACAAGTTCACAGAAAAAAGTTGTTGGGGCGGGAAATAGTGAGGTGTTGGTGGTTTTTATTCAATTTACGGTGGTCTGAACAATGTGTTTTGGTATAAATTCCTTAGAAATACTAAAACCAGCGTTTTTTGCAAGTGGCAAAGTGGTAATTCACAATGGTGGATATTCTTGCCAAGTCATACTTTGACAAAGTGTACTTTGAGCATGTCAACCGGCCTTTAAGAATAGAAACATGCACTTCCAAGCGCATAACAGTAACTTACAACAAAACAAATGATCACCCATAGTTTTAAACCACGTGCCTATTGTGAATTGATATTTCGCGGCTCGTTGATTGCGACAAAGTTGAACTCGTCTCAACTTTCGCGACGTGAGCGACGTGTTGTTCGCGCACAGTATACTTATCGCCATATGAAATACATTGGTTCAACTTTATTTGGCAGCAGAAGCCGCGTTGTTCGCGCATACTCTAATTCAGCCATTAGCGTCCTATCGAATCGAGTGTCACTCTAGCAAAGATTCAATCCATTTGACATAAAACACGCGATATTCGAGCGCTATGAACGTGTGTTCGCCCTAAAGGTCGACATTCACAATCATTTTGGTCGCGAGCAAGCATCGAACCACAAGTCGGCGTACGGGGCAGATGCCAATTGACGAATTGATACGCAGGCGAAAATGGTAAATGTATTACTTTGCATGCCATGAAATGGAACCCCATTTCCAACCAAGGCCGACCAAGAGGGGGTCCTAGAATCACATGGCGTCTATCTGTGGCAAAGGAGTGTCAGGTGCTGAGTAAGTCTTTTGGGGAGTTGCGCCCCATTGCCCAGAACAGAGTATGATGGCGCGCAGGAGTGGTTGACGCACCATGCCCCACTAGGGGTTAAGGCAAAGTAGTAGTAGTAGGTCTGTACAAAGCGCTTTGGTGTGGATTCCCTGGAAATCGTAAGTCCGGCATTTTTGTATATGGCTCCGGCGCCGGGTGGTTGTGGGGGTTCAGATTTGGTATGATTATTGTCTCCGGTCGACTTACGAAGTGTTGCAAATTTAATGTCAATACGACGAAAAATACAGGACATATGACGATTTGAAAATCGATATTTTTCAAATTTTTCTTGTTCTCGTTGTTCTTTGACAGGGATTCAGCCTCGTAGGGAGCGTATCGAGGTCTGCTTTCTTTTCTCACGGACTGTGTTCCAAGGTTGTGCATAGGCTATCATTTGCCCTGATCCGTGCAGTATATAAAAAGATACACAAAAAATGTGGAATTTTATAGTTTCTTGATTGAGTGCGTTCAGAAGGTGGCAAAAGAGCAGAAACCGCTCGCGAGCTGCTCCGCAACTGCTCGCGAGCAGCTCCGGAGCTGCTCGGTTTGGAGTCTGCACCTGCTGAACGCTACTTCACCAGCTGAAAAATCGACCAGCTGAAAGCTGACGATGACAATTTTAGACGTCAAGTGCCGAAAAGTGGAAAATACATGAATCCCACGCTGTTCATTACAAAAATCACGAACAACGAGAAAACAAATTCATAACCACCCGAAAACCGAAGAACTAGAAGCCGAAAACGGCGAAAACACAACAACCAATTTGATAACTGTCAAAACTCGGAAACTCGCAACATGAGCGTGAGGTTGAAAAAGAAGAAGAAGAACCTGAGCACTGAGCACTGATCAGTGAGCAGAAATATTTCTTGCTCGGTGAAATTTGATCATGCTCACCCGAGCAGAAGTTGCTCAGTCACTTCTGAACCTGCTCGTTCTGAACATGTTCGCTGAGCGGAAGTTGCTCAGTTCCTTCTGAACGCACACATTGTCTTTTCAATGATTTCAGAGGAAAAATAGAATACTTACTTACTTTGAACGTGTCAACCAGTCTTAAAAGAAAGTTCGGAAAAAGTTTAGACAAAAATTTCACAGCTGATTGTGTATGTCGTTCAAAAGGTGCAAAATGAATCTCCATAACTCTGCTACGGTTCCGCCACAGTGCGCATCTTCTGAACCTATCCTATGTTTGGAACTCGGCCCCTTATCCAATAAGAACCAATCAGAACCGGATTCGTGGGAACTGTCAAACTTTATTTACAAAAAATTCGAGGGAGCTGGGCGGGTGAAATCCGGTGGTCGTGTACGTGATATGAACGCCGCTCAATTCTGCTGTTAATTAGACGCGTTCATGGAAGATAGTGACGTGTGCGGTTGCTGCTGGTAATATCGCGTAGTGCGGCTTATCACTTGACTCACTTGTCTTCGTCTTCTGAAACCGAGATTAGTCTCCCCAGCTTATGTCGTAGTTCACCTCACATTCGTATAGAGTTGACGTGTCCACCGTCAGCGACAGAACACAACAAAGTGCATCACATTCTTCGACAACGGTGTCGAGTTCGCGAAAACTACATTTCTTAATTCAGTTCCTGACGTTGTGATCGTTAGTGCGTTGTACAAAGTGGTTAGTGACGATATTAGTGAGTCATTGATATGTGCGGTACGGAAAACAGACGGGGCACCCGGGCCCTGATTCTGGTTGGCGGCTATGGAACGCGCCTCCGCCCTTTGACACTGAGTCGACCCAAACCACTTGTAGACTTTGCCAACAAACCGATTCTATTGCATCAAATCGAGGCGCTTGTCGATGCGGGCGTGACACAGGTGACCGCCTAGCTTCCTTATCTCCACGGTCGTATCACACGCCTGCCTTATCTTAATTCCGGCTCTCTCTTTTGTTCTTTTCAGGTCATTTTGGCCGTCTCGTATCGCGCCGAACAAATGGAAACGGAACTTCAAATGCATGCCGAACGGCTGGGCATTGAACTGATCTTTTCGCACGAAAACGAACCCCTCGGAACGGCAGGACCATTGGCGCTGGCCAAGGAGATCCTTCAGACCAGCCCCGAGCCATTCTACGTGCTCAATTCAGACATTATCTGTGACTTTCCATTCAAGCAGCTGGAGGCGTTTCACAAAAGCCACGGCAAAGAGGGGACCATAGTCGTGACCAAAGTCGAAGAGCCCTCCAAGTATGGTGTGGTGGTGTTCAAGGAGTCGGGTGCAATCGAAAGTTTTGTCGAAAAACCGCAGGAGTTCATTAGCAATAAGATCAATGCCGGCATGTACATTTTCAACCCGTCAATATTGGATCGGATTCAGCTGAAACCGACGTCTATCGAGAAGGAGGTGTTTCCGCAGATGGCACGCGATAATGAACTGTACGCGATGGAATTGAACGGCTTCTGGATGGATGTGGGCCAGCCGAAAGATTTCCTAACAGGTCAGTGCAATGCAATGAAAAACACTTGGTTAGCGATCTGAAAATTAGTCAGTACAGTAGTGATGTGTAACACAGTAATGAGTCGCTCTTTTTGAACGACTCAACAGGATGAGCGAAAGATTCGGCACAACGACATAGCCTTCGAGTCGTTCAATTTATGAAAGACTCACTGTAAAATTAATTCCCAAACTAGCCCATCACATAAATATTACCCAACGCATAACCAATCCACGCTCATTTCTCAATACATATGTATAATGTACTACAATACATTCATTCACTCACATCCCATCCCATTATCTATCTAAAGCAAAATCACCATCATTTATCTACCAAAGCAATCCCATCTAAATCCATTCATATTCATCTCTATGCAGTATGCAATGCACGCATTGTGTATACATACTTCTAAATATATACGGAACAACCCATGCTGACTGCAAATGCAAACATATCAAAAATCATTTACTTACGTCGCGTCGCACCGCACAGCCAAGTTTCTCCAAATACAGAAAACAATCCCAACATTCTAAAACAAAAGTATTCGTCTTACGTATCATCATCTCAAGCTCAACTTTAGATGAAACCAAACAAAGACCCATAGCTTCCACTTCCACTACAGCTACAGTGTAAAGCAACGTTCTGACGGGGCCAATACATGACATCGTGGCACGCTTTCGATCTCATGCTTGTATCGAGCGTGGACTGGAAAGTGAACTGCTTTTGCCTTGGGTTGTGGACCGTTCACACGACCACTATTTAGTTTATCCCATAAATCATTCTGTTTCAAGCAATTACACCACTACTATACCCTAGTTTTAAATAAACTGTTTTGTGGCCATAACTTCTACAATACAATATAAGGAATTTCGCATTTTTAACACCATTTTGACCCCCCTTTAGATCCCCCATCCGGGCTGAGGAGCATCCATCCCCACTATTTGGATGCTCCTCAGCCCTCTCCCTCCCTATCCCCTTCTCCCTTCTCTATGTAAAATTCGTTCAAAAAGAGCGATACAAAATCGTATCGCACAATAAGATTCGTTCAAAAAGAGCGACACGAAATCAACTCGCACAAAAAGATTCGTTCAAAAAGAGTCAAAAGAGTCAATTGTGCGGTTCGATTTTGTATCACTCTTTTTGAACGAGTCTTTTTGTGCGGTTCGATTTTGTATCGCTCTTTTTGAACGAATCTTTTTGTTCGAGTTGATTTTGTATGCCCGCCCCTGATTGGCTACCCCGTTTCATGGGAAATAGTGGTCCTATCGGGCTGGCTCGAACTAAAGGGTATTGGGGGTCGCTAAGTCCGAATCTGGGGTCAAAAAAAGAGAAAAAAATTGGGGTCGCCCATCCTTGGCTGGCAGCCCCCTTTTTGTGGAAAATAGTGGTCCGATCGGGCTGGCTCGAACTAAAGGGTATTGGGGGGTCGCTAAGTCCGAATCTGGGGCCAAAAAAGAGAAAAAAAAATGGGGTCGCCCATCCTAGGCTTTCAGCCCCTTTTCATGGGAAATAGTGGTCCGATCGGGCCGGCTCGAACTAAAGGGCATTGTGTGTGTGGGGGGGGACTCTTTGCATGACTCTTTTTGAACGACTCATTGGAAAGAGTCAGAGCTTATGTGCTGGCACAGTGAAAAGAGTCATTATGCCCATCACTACAGTACAGTATGTACTTTCATTGAAGAGATGGTGGCCCATAGTCCATCTGAGGTGAGGTCCCCAAGCGTTGAAACCGAATGGTATATTCTATTGTGTTAAGTACACTCATGGCTAATTCAGTTGTGGTGTAGGGCAGAACCGGATTTACGCCAAGGCTACATACATAGGCTGCAGCCTAGGGGCCCGCACCACAAGGGGATCTGCACCACAAAAAAAAAGATTTTTTCTTAATGTTCTTTAAATCTTTTGTGTTAATTTCCTGGTGTAATGTTCTCCACTACGCTAATAAATGATAAACCTTTGACTGCAATTTCTGACAAGTATATTTCAAATGACGTTATCTCGGAAACTATAAACACTTAAAAATTCATGGAAACGGTTGAAGTGGCCCCACAAACTACTTGTCACCGACGATTTCCGAGGAAGTTGTGCAGCTAAAGGTTGTTGTTGCAGTAGTAGCAATTTCATAATTGTGCTACATGCGTGCGTCATAGATTCGGACTTTCGGTATTGTTGCTCTCCTCTAAGCACTGGCTTAGCTAACAACAAAATAAATTAAATGTATCTTCATGAACATTAAATATTTTCTTGAACAACTTTTCAAAATAAGTTAAATATAATCTCTCCATGAAAACTCGCTTTTCTGGTTTTCGTGGAAGCAAATTCGTCGATTGTGTCGTCATAATCTAAACTGGCCGCAGTTTCGCTTTCTATTGATAAAATCCCGAGATTTGACAACCTGTGTTGACCTATCGTTGACCTTAAGTACGATTTTATCAATTTAAGCTTGCTGAAATATCTCTCGCATGATGCAACCGATACTGCTATAGTGAGTAGAATTCTTAAAGCTATGGCAACGAACATCGAGACTAGAACTGGCACTCAGTACAAGATGCCCAAAGGTTGTTTTCTATTCCCGTAATTGTCAATGTGTTAAATTTCATTATCCGTACACAATCGCTTATCGAGAGAATTGCGGAAAATAGACAGATATACACCTCTTCATATGATCCCGTGAGTCTGAAAAGGAAGTCGAACCCGAAATGCATGAAAATAGTACACACACCACTGCAATTGCGAGTAAAAGTCATACCAGTACAAATATAAACGAGGGCTGTTTTCTCTCAGGCTACCAATACATTTAAAAACGTGGGAAGCTTTGTCATTTGAGCTGCTGATTATGAAGTGATGCTGTCCTTATCTACCCAATGCATTTTCCCGTTTAGGTTCCTGTCAAAAATGGGTAAACATGTGTGGGGCTGACTATTTGCATCCCGCTTCACAAAAATTAATGTACTGAGTGCTTGTTCTATGTGTTCCATGTTCGTTGGCTATGGCTAGTGTAGTGTCTTGTATGCCTCCAGCCCCATTGATGAAACACCTATACAGTAAAAGTCGTTCAGGCTGTAATTCAATTTTTTCTCCGCTTTCCTTTGCTCTTCTTAGTGAAAATATAACGTCTCTTATATCGCTAAATAAATATTGACCGTCCAAGTTCTCCTGGATAGAATTTAGCGAGATTGAGACATTGGTCTTTGATCTCGTCGAGTTTTTCATTGCACGATGAGTGGCTAGGGGGTAATTCTATTATTTCATCTAAATCGCAGGGAAAACCGAAATGTTCTTCAAGTTTTTGCAAATTTGTGAAACGACCACTAATTTCAGTTCATAGTTTATCCAAAATTTCGATTAATGAGCGCCGCATCTCATTTTCCGAATTCAATCCAGCGTCATGCGATTTTTCTCCTGGCATAGTTCGCCTTTTCCTGATCCTTTTTTTGATACTGATGCCCCATTTGTTGCATTTTTCTTTACCTTTCGAAATGGCACGGTCGCTCAACTCGTGTCTCCAATTAGCAAGTTTGTCTGCCAATGATTTCAGTTGTCCCAATGCTTTGGTAAAACTAATTCCTTTCTCTTGTAAACATGTTTGTGTTCTATCGAAGGAAACAAGGATTTCTGTTCAGAAGAATAAAAGTGTCACGAAATCAAACGTTTCTATTGCGTTTATAACTAAAGCTGCATCTTGTTTTGTGTCCAAATTTTCGATGGTCGTATCTAGAGATGGTATGCTCTTTTCATACCTGCGATTTTTTCACCGCTCTTTTAAAAAAGCAGTAGCATATTGTGATTGAAAACTGAAAAGAGCTGCGATTGGAAGAGCAGAAATAATGAGTACTGCAAACTACGTATTATTTACGGTCTATCGCCAATACAATTCTCGCCACTTCGTTTTGGCTCGCTAGGATCGCAACGCAAGGTTTTTGTTTTTATTCGTATCTCTTTTCAACAACAAATTGAAAAAAAAAAATTCGGGCGAAATACCACGAGCAAAAAAACCACGGGCAAAAAAACACGGGAAAAAAACCACACATTAAACCAATGTGAAAACACTAACAACGCTATACGCCACGAACAACAACAACAAAAACAATGCTGTACAGAAATGAATTGAATGCGAGCATTCTTGCATCATCTACGTTTCTTGATAGTGTCGGCGCCAGAGCCCGACAATCATTTCGCGCGCACTACCAGCTCTAAACTCGCCGATCTGCTAACACACAGCTCGCAATGTGCTCCTGCTCAGTTTCGTTCATCGATCAGCAATCTTCCGACGATCAGTATCAGAATTTCTGATCCGATCTCAATACCAGAATTTCTCATCAGCTATCTTCGAGCAGTACTGCTCGTCGGAAGAGCTGATCGGAACTTAGCGCTTTGCGTTGCGAGCTGTTAGCAATCACTATTTTCCATTCCTTTTCAATAAAATCACTGCTATTAGAAGAGCTGCTCTTTTTCACAGATATTGAAAAAGAGCAATCGCAGTTATCACTGCGATTGAAAAAGAGCAGGTTTTTGCCATCTCTAGTCGTATCTCTAAGTTCTTCTACCGCAGAAATAATTTCGTTTAGTTGAGTCGATACTGATTTTACAGCCTTCGCTTCTGAGCTCCATCTGGTCTCACAACGACGTTTGACTGTTATTACATATTACGTATTTTTTAAGATGTCCCATCTGTGGGTAGAAGAGGAGGTGAAACTGAATATACGTTGAATCGTTCCAAAAAACGTAACGGCTAGGACATTGACATTGGGCGCATTCGGGAGTCACGGTTGCTAGCTAGCTTTAAGTGCTGCCTCGTGATTTGTATTCCGAATGGTGCGCTAAACCACTGCTAAACTTAGCGCAAATAGCTAGGCGCTAACACTTTTAGGCAGCACAAAATTTGTTCGCTGTCTTGGCTTAGCGGAGATTTGACAGTTCGAACGAACTGCCTGCATTCACAAATCATACCGCTACCCGAGCGTTCCCATTTTTGTTTTTGTAATTCAGTGCAAAATTGGGACAAAGACAGGAGCGCTCAAATTGCGCTACCGATTTGTGAATGCAGGCATGTCAATTTACAACAGGTGAGCCAGCATACCATTCGGGCGTCACAAGAAAAATTGGTTTGTGCTGCTTAGGAATTCGGTATTTCTATGCAGCGCATTACGCTGTTTTCCGTGACACCCGAATGCGCCCATTAGCTGCATGAACTCCAGCCAAATTGAGGGAATGATTATCGCAAGGAATGAATATAGCTTGGGGATTTATATCTTGAATTCTCTGTTGAACCCCACTATGAATACCAGCCATTGTTGCTGCATTATCATATGACTGTCCTCTACACTCTTTAGAGCTCAACCCATCTTCATCGAGTTTGTTTTTGATGTCTTCAGTTATCGCCGCAGCAGTCTTCACTTTTAGAGGAAGGAAATCATTAAAAACATCTCTAACAGTCACTGAATTCCTTTCAACTTCAGCGAAACTGATATTTTGAGACATTTGTTCTTCATGAGCAGCATCCGACGCTGAATCGAACATCATACTGTAATATTTTGCATTTTGAAATTAGTGACTTTCGTACTTTGTTCCCCATCAGAAGAATGAGTTCATTTTGAATGTCAAGTGACAAATAAGACAAGCTGTCTGATTTAGATGAGATGGATTTAAAATGAAAGTTCATAACAGGGTCGAATCTAGCCAAATATTTTACTACTACTTTGCCTTAACCCCTAGCGGGGCATAGCGCGTCAACTACTCCTGCGCGCCATCGTACTCTGTTCTGGGCAATGGGGCGCAACTCCCCAAAAGACTTACCCAGTACCTGACACTCCTTTGCCACAGATCGACGCCATGTGATTCGAGGACCCCCTCTTGGTCGGCCTTGGTTGGAAATGGGGTTCCATTTCATGGCATGCATAGCAATGCAGTTATCACTCTTCCGCAATGTGTGACCTATCCACTGCCATTTTCGCCTGCGTATCAATTCGTCGATTGGCATCTGACCCGTACGCCGACTTAGCTCTTCATTTGATATTGTTTCGGGCCAGAAAATTCTTAAAATTCGACGAAGACATGAGTTGACGAAAACTTGCAGCTTTCTGGTAACTCCTACGGAAACTTTCCATGTACTGCTCCCATACAAAAGCACTGATAGTACCAGGGAGCGAAACAGGCCCAGCTTGGTCTTGATGCTGAGATAACTGCTCTGCCAGATTTTGGACAGCATGCCGTATGCGCGTTTAGCCTGGTTGATACGACGAGCGATGTCCTGCTCCGTACCACCATTTTCGACAACAATGCTACCCAGGTAGACGAAGTTGTCCACCTTCTCCACAGGCTGCCCATTAATATTGATGGCAATAGGTGTCGGATTTCTTTTTCGCAACGGCGGGCTAAGCACCTTGGTCTTGTTGGTATTAATCTTTAGCCCAACCTTGCTTGCCTCCCTCTCGAGATCTAACGCCATTGCGGACAGATCCATGATTTTGTGGGAGAGTAGGCATATGTCGTCAGCGTAGTCAAGATGTTGTAGATAAGATGTCAAAGTCCATTGAATTCCTCTGTCGAGTCCGGATAGGGCTGCATGTAACACATCGCCGATCACAATGAGGAATAGGATCGATGAGAGGATGCACCCCTGCCGAACTCCACTGCGAATCTCAAAGTCCCCCGACACCTTACCTTTATGCAGAACGCGACATTTCGCGCCGTCATAGGTTGCCTTAATAATAGCCACAAGCTTCTCAGGGATGCCTCTCCTGCGCAAGGCCGCCCATATAGAATCCCGGTTCACACTATCGAAAGCCTTTTCGAAATCGATGAAAAGCAAGTGAAGCGAAAAATCGTATTCAGCGCATTGCTCGATGATGATTCGCAAGGTGTTAATGTGATCGACACAGGAGAATCCGGATCGAAAGCCAGCCTGCTCTTCATCAATTGTGCTTTCTAAGTGGGCCTTTAGTCTTTCCAGGACGATTTTAGCTATTATCTTGGCAACGGCAGGAAGCACACAAATGCCTCTCCAATTATTACAGTCTGTGAGGCTACCCTTCTTTGGAAGTTTGATGATCAAACCTTCCTTCCACTCAGTGGGAAAGGTCTCTGTATTCCACGCTTTATCAACAAGTGGGTGCAGCAAATCGGCAGTTACGCTTGGCGCTGCTTGATAAAGTTCGGCAGGGATGCCGTCAAGTCCGGCGGCCTTTCCTCGTTTTAGTGCAATAATTGCAGTGACTATTTCCTCTTTAGTCGGGGCAGTGGACCGTATATGCACATTTTGATGGTTAACTAAATTATCTATATGAGGGGGAACTTCACCAGAGGTTACACGGTTCAAGACCGCGGCGAAGTGTTCTTTCCACCGCCTCATTTGATCTTCTTCCAAGATAAGTAGCTTTCCATCACTATCTTTCACCGGATGTTGGCAGGAGTTACGACTACCTGTAAACTCCTTGATGACACCGTATACGGCGTTTAAGTTGTTACTTCTAGCGGCTTCTTCTGCTGACGTTAAAAGAGAATTGGCATAAACTCTTTTATCGCGTCGCACACTACGCTGAACTTCTCGAGCTTTCTGACGGTAAATCTAGCCAAATATTTTAGAAGAGCAAGGAAATTTCCGGGGTTTTGATTCGATTCGCGATGATTTCTTAGAGCCAAATTTTGTTGAGCTAGCGTTTGTATTGTTGCTATGATCCGCTCAAGAATACTCTTCCAGTATTTTCGGCTTTCAGCAGCTTTTCGTTGAAAATTACCATCAGCACCCCCACGTTGACTGTCTTTCCATTTTAAGAAAGCGGAACGATGAGCAGGACTATTTTCATGATCCTGAACACGAGGATTTACGCCATGATGAAAAACCCAAATCGTTGTTGAAGCTACTCTGGAAGTTTTTCTGCGGAAACAAAACGCAACAAAAACAAAACAAGGAATTTTTGCTAGGAGAATAGCACATCCAATTGCGGGATATTTTTCTCACCATTCCTCAAGGTTTTATAGAACCAAGTTTTGTTTAGAGATCGTCCGGAATCATGTTGGGCAAAATTTGTTTCGCTATTTTGAAGTTGACTTGTGCCTTTTTTAACAATTATTTCGCGGAAAGATGGACTGATTTTGATAGGCCAAGCTCCTATATCTCCGACGAATTCACGATCTACGCAACTAGTATTCGGACACTACACAAGAGATTTTCGTCGATGTTTTCCACGCCTATAGCAATACTAAATGAAAAACGTTGATTTTTCCTAAAACGGGATTCTTTTTTTTTATTAGTAAATGCGCATTTCTATATATCTCTCCTCATCGCTAAAAAAAAATCCTTTTATCCTGACGCACACCTGCAGCAGGGCCAAAATATCAACGTGGACCCATCCTTCTCATATTTTATGATGCAAGCTACTACTACCACCACTATAGATTAACCCATAAATATTCAGCCGTGGCGAACTACCGAAATCATCTACAAAATCATAACACGACTGCACGCCACCTAACTAGACACCGTGTTCATACAATTTGTTTTTGGTCTTTCATCTGAAAACCGAAAACGCCACGTATCACGGTATAAATCATCTGGTCGCACAAAGTTACCTAATTTCACTATCCGTTCCGTCATCTCCCGTTTCCAGGTGCCACGATTTTCCAGGGGAAAGAAACGTGGCGTATCATCTCCCGTTTCCAGGTGCCGCGATTTTCCAGGGGAAAGAAACGTGGCGTATCATCTCCCGTTGCCAGGTGCCACGATTTTCCAGGAGAAAGAAACGTGTCGTATCATTTGGCGAATCATTGGGCGTATCATCTCCCGTTTCCAGGTGCCGCGATTTTTCAGGAGAAAGAAACGTGGCGAATCATTGGGCGTATCATCTTCCGTTTCCGGGTGTCGCAATTTACCAGGGGAAAGAAACGCGGCGTATCATTGGGCGAATCATTGAACGTTCCAGGTGCCACACGTTTACAGATGACAGAACGCTATTCATTCATTCGACTAAACTTTTCCTACAGAGCAAACTATCGGGCTATCGAATCAACTTTTCATTCGCAGCATACTATCGGGTCGGGGCTATCGAAACTATCCAGCGGCAGTCCCGATAGTTATTCGAATAACTATCTACCGATAGTCCCGATAGGCAGATACATAGTAATTCGATAACTATCGATAGTAAAAACTATCGAATAACTATCGGGACTACCGGCCGATAAGATAAGATAAGATAAAAATATTTGAGCTACTGTCCAAGCAGGAAGGCACTGCGACCATAAAAGATCTATTGTGCCGTAGCCCATTAATCCAAAAGACCGTCCACCTTTCTAATAAAGGGCAGTAAGTCTTTAGCAGGAATCAACCTGAAGTCTGCAGTGCTGATAGTAGCCTGCCCGAGGAGTGACATCCTAAAACGCGCGATGGCGGGACATTTGCACAAGATTTGTTTGGTCGTTTCCACGTCCTCCAGACAGAGACGGCATTCAGTCTCGCTGGACAGACCCATCTTGTTCAGGTGATATCTGACCAGGTGATGGCCAGATAAGTACCCCGCTAGGAGTCTTAGGTGGGCTCTACTCATTTGAGTAGTACCTTTGTGAGTGAAGGGCAATATAAGCTCCTTTGATTGACGTAGCCCTGGAAGGTTATTCCAGTATTGATGACGCAATAGTGCAAACCAATCTGTGATCCGCAGCTTGGCCGAAGCCAGCCCAAAGCCACAGTAAGACTCAGGTCCATGAAAACGACTGGATGATCCTTGTCTAGCAAGTTCAGCCGCAGCCTTGTTCCCCTCAATGCCCTGGCGATCTGGCACCCAACACAAGAAGACTCGGTTTTTGGTTGCCAACAGTTGAAGGAGATCGTAACACTCCTTCACCAGTTTTGAAGAGACCTTATATGAGGAGAGCGCTTTTATAGCTGCTTGGCTGTCTGAGTAGATAGCAATGTGAGCGCCGTGAAGTCCAGTTTCCAAGATTACCCTGGCGTAGACCTCAATGGTGTGGATCTCAGCTTGAAAAACGCTGGGCGAGACTCCCATTTCGATCGAAATCCTAATGTTGGGTCCAAAGACACCTGCACCAACACCCTGTTCTGTTTTAGACCCATCGGTGAACCACTTGATACATCTAGGGTCTGGACAGGGTGTGCCATTTATCCATTCAGAGCGGTCAGGGATGAGGGCTGAAAATTTTCTGCCGAAGCAAACCTCCGTAATCATGTAATCTGATCTCAAGCAGATCTGCACGCCAGGAATTTGATTCAGAATGCTCATGTGACCACTTTCTTCACTACGCACGTCGGAAGTTAAACGAAGTCTAAGAGCATTTAGAGCCGCTGATTCTTGAATGAATATATGCAACGGAGTAAGTCCAATAATAACCTCCAGGGCTGGCGTAGGACAAGTGCGCATAGCTCCAGTGATGCCAAGGCAGGCAAGGCATTGAAGCTTATTGCACTTCAGTGAGACAGAAGATTGCTGAGTTTTCGGTCACCACACAAGCACTGCATAGGTCACCATAGGCCGATAGTTTTTACTAACGATAGTATCAATAGTAAAAACTAACGAAAAACTTTCCGATAGTTATTCGATAGTGCCCATTAATAACACGAACTCGAACACTTACATGGTACAAGTGTCCCTCGAATAGGTGAAGACACACACACACTTCATACAAATCTGAAGAAAACCGATCCACTTGTACCATGTTCGTGTCAGTGTGAGTTGTTGTTGTTGTGGTAGCGATATGCTTCAAATACTGTAATTCTTCTTGCATCGAGGGGGTTTGCCAGCTCTTGGCCGCTGAAAAATGGGTCGTTCCGGTACGAAGAACCGGCTGCCGCAGGAACGGTCAGTGTGAGTTCGTGTTCAACAGTGTGTGGCCAAGGTAAGACTACTTTTGTCTGATAAAGGTTAGGTTAGATTAGGCTAGGTGGCGGCCTCACGGCCCCGCATAGACCACTTGGGTCCATAGCGATGCCACAAAGAAAAACAACAGAGATCGTTAGGTTTTGTTATCAGTCGTAATCAACAAGTCCTTGTTGAGCCCGAAGGTTTTCGTCGCGCTTGCGAATCTCAGAAGATTCATTATGTTAAGGTTTGCAATCGCTTTAAGGTTGCGGGGAAAGTAGTCTCCAAGATATGTATGTCTTGTCCTTGCGAGTGTCGGGCATTCGCACAGGAGGTGCTCCAAAGTTTCTTTAGTATTTGGCAGCTCTGACAAAAAATAAATGAATAAATAAATAACTGGCACAGCAGTCCTATTTGGACCAAGGCCACGAGATATGCTACTATATCGTGACGTTGTGTTTTGTGCAGAGGTGTGTGATCAGCAACTGCTTAAGCTACAAACAACACAGCATTTCTAACAAACATTGAACCTGAAAATTAACGCTCGACCTATGTATTTACACATTTTGTTCGAAGTAAAACGTGGATGAGATTGGATTTTTTTCTTTGTGTTGATGGCATCGTCCAAGTATTCATTCAAATTAAATATTAAACTCGCTTTATTGTCTTACCAACATTTTAACATATACGAGTATCAAGTTTACAGCCATGTGCTATCACAAAATCATTGTCTACCATATCTAAGGGTCGACCCATATTTCTTACACGTTTTCCCCTCTCCCATTTCAGGAATGTGTTTATATCTGTCATCATTACGTCAATCGCATCCCGAAAAACTCTACAACGGCCCCGGCGTTGTTGGCAACGTTCTTGTCGATCCGACAGCGAAAATCGGTGCCGGATGTCGCATTGGACCGAACGTAACAATCGGTCCCGATGTCGTCATTGAAGATGGCGTTTGCATTAAGCGTTCAACAATTCTAAAGGAAGCGGCCGTTAAATCTCATTCGTGGCTTGAATCGTGTATAGTCGGATGGCGATCGACGGTAGGCCGTTGGGTGCGTATCGAAGGCATAACAGTTCTTGGCGAAGATGTTAGCGTTCAGGACGAACTCTACGTCAATGGCGGTCAAGTCCTGCCACACAAAAGTATATCGCAAAGTGTTCCGGATCCGCAAATTATAATGTAGGTTTTAGACTATGTGCGATTTGTATGTATATGGAAATGATTCCGATTTTTTCGTGGGTGATATTTGTAATTTGTTTTTAAATGAGGCATTCGTTATCTTAGACCCGCCATAGACGATGCAATCCATCGTCAGATCGATCTGACGATGGATCGCCACAAAATATTTGACGATCGAAATTATATGGAACTATCAAAAAAAATCGTCATCGATAGTCATATACACTGTGCGATCGATTTGACGATCACAATATCGTCAGATCGATCTGACGACGGATTGCATCGTATATGGGGGCTATTAGACATGCCAATAGAACTTTGTTGATGGTTGATGCGCTCGGTCCACGAATTCCATAATTCGTTTAAACACAAAAACCTTTCTCATTAATGGCCAACGAAAGAATTGAAATGTAAATCGTTTAGTTATTTTTAACGATCGTTGAATGTATTTGGTCTGCAAAAAGTATATGATAAATATATATAAATAATATTTTGGAACATTCCTAGTTAACCGGGCGACGCATACTGGCTCGCGTCTTTGACCAACCCCTTGCTACCCTCGGTATGCTGCTCTAGAACATTCGCTCTATTAACTGCAGCAGTAAAGGCACTATTAGCCAAACCGCGAACTACGATTCCTCGCCCGGTAAATTAGGAATATTCTCTACAGAGAAAACTAATGGCAATTATCGATTAAGTGAATCATAAGATTCAGTAATTAGAAAATATATAAGTTTGTTCCAAACAAGATTTAGGTTTTAATGATATATTTAATATTCTAGCATTTTATAATAAACTCCGTAAACACTAAGCCCATACAATTGGTACTTTAATAATTGAAAATGTACACAACATGGCAGTCGCATAGCATTTGATAATAAATAGGAATGAAAAACAAAATCGTTTTTGTTCTTATCTGTTTTACACAGGTACATATATGTGTACCGGCTCTTTCTTTACAACACAACTTTAAGTGAAGTAACAAAAAATAGGAAATTAAATTATTTTAGAAAGTAATGTTTTAGTTCAGTAAATGAACTCTCAAAAGGGGGGTTTACGTAGAAATATCGGTAACACAAAAATGGAAGATAGTGGCTATGTTTGGACAGTTAGGAGGTAAGTCATTGTTGCCAATTCACGAACCTACTCAGTACACCGGACTAGGTCGACCTACTCCGCAATCGAAAAATGATCAGTTTCGGAGCATGAAAACGAACCCAGATCATATGGTTCCTTTTAGTTCAGGTCGGAGTCGGAGCAGTTGAAAAATGAACAGTGAATAGGTTTAATAGTTCCGTCTGTCGGTATCGCAGCATGATCAGATCACACCGTTTAAATCTGGGGGAATTTAATTAATTAATTTGAATATACTCGCCTCATCCACTCGGCGAGAATGTAAACCGGCCATAAAAGCTCCACTCCACCTAATATCAATAAAATCCAATTGAAAATACAATCCATTTTATTCTACACTTCAATATAGCGGTATGTAGATATGTATGTCTTCTAATCTAGTCAGTAGTTCAGTTCTACATTCTCTTATTTACAATTACGACTCAGATTTCGACGAGCCTAGTTCACCCACTCTTCTGTTCTTCCACTCCATTTCCAATGACGGACGACAGATTCGACAGATTCCTTTCATATACGGAGTAGGTCTGCGGCGAACCTAGCTTCTTGAACCTACTCCGAGTCCGACAACGGAGTGTGTGTCTTCATCTATTCGAGGAACACCGGTACCATGTAATTGTTCGAGTTCGTGCTTCTTGAACCTACTCCGTTGTCGGACTCGGAGTAGGTCAACCTGATCCCCGAGAGGAGCAGGACATATCATGACTAGGAGGTAAACATACTAAAACTTCCCGGAGTTTGCCCACAACAGATGGGAACGACTCAAATGCTTATCTACGAGAACAACACTCGCCCAACTTCGGTCAGGCTGGTGTTCACGACTGAACTCCTACCTATCTCGCATAGACCAGGACGTCTCAAACATCTGTCCTGCCTGTAACGGAACCCCTCACGACGTAAACCATATCTTTCAATGCCCAGCTGCGCCCACTCACTTGACTCCAAGAGCGCTGTAGGAGAACCCAATAGAGGCAACTAACTTTCTATCCCTCGACACCGGGGATGAAGACGAAACTGTTGGCATGTAACAGACAAACACATCGAATTCTGACCATTGCTACAACAACAACAACAACTCAAATGCTCATGAATTCATGTTGGCCATGTAAGAACAGAAAAGGTATCTTCTTCTTGTTGGTGCTTTTCAATGCAATTTTTCAATATTCGGTGCTTGGCTCAGCGTTCACATGTAAACGAAGCATAAGATACGCAAAAGTGGTTAAACATTTTTTATACAATATATCTTGTGCCCTTTAATATTGCCCAGAAATTTTTTTGTTAGGATTAATAGTTGTGCAGATAAAAGCAAAATACAAAAAAAAATCCTCCGCCCCCCTCTCGCGCGGCGGGTGAGCTCGCGGTGAGCACTTTAAAAAATAGACACTCATTAGCATCCATTTAGACGCGTTACAAAATGGACGCACTCCGAATGTCTCCCGTCCAATTTAAGGGACGCACTGCAATTCAAATCCATCGCGAGCCAGACGTCATTTTAAAAGTCAAGTTCGATGACGAACTAAATTTTCACTTATCCGATTTAATACCACGCACCGTTAATTGCATTGCAAAAGTTTTGCATAAACAACGTGGCGTTCGCCAACACGTTAAAATGTTTTCTTTGTTGCCATTTAAAATTGACAACATAAACAAGATTTGACCCTATTACGTTCGGATTTCGCGCACAAACGTCGCGGCAGTCGGGTGGATTTTGGGCAAGTTGAATATCCAACTTGGATCGCGGTGGATTCCGAAGCTGTCAACTTGAACCACACACACTACGAATTTTGGATTGGAGGCGGGACAATTTGGATTTTGGGCGCAAGTGTGTATTCACCTTTAGTTTGATATACTCCTAGTATCACCCAAAAATCATGCAATTTGTAACGGACGGCTTGGTGGGCATCCGAAGATGCCCGTGGGGATGGAGCCTACGGTAAGCATAATAACCTTGAAGATCGGGCCGTGCCATCTGGCGAAGAAAAAGGCCCCTCAGCGAGCTATGCAGCGGCCTATGCTTGCTGTAGCTCAGTTCGGGAGGCATGGGCATTGTTCATTACACCATTCTTCGGTTACTTTGAGAGCTTGTCCCATGCAACCTAGAATTGTGTCCATGAACTTTCCACTGACCGTGAGTGCCAAGTCATCGGCGTATCCTACAGTGTGCACGCCCATCGAGTCCAGCTTCCAGAGAAGACTGTCCACGGTGATGTTCCACAGTAGAGACGAAAGAACACCTCCTTGTGGGCATCCTCGGACTACCTTACCCCGTATTCTGTCACATCCACTGCTAAGATTTACCGCCCTCTGCTTAAGCATAGAGTCGATCCACTTATTTTAATTATAATGTAATCAACCCCCCGCTCAAACAGGGCGTTCCTTAGTTTGGTAAAGGAGATTTTATCAAAAGCACCCTCTATATCCATAAAAGTAGACATAGCGATCCCGCCATTGTTAATCTCTCTCTCTGCAACTCTAACAAGTTCCTGCCTGCTCTATAAGCATGTTGGCACCTACTCAGAGGACTATACATTAGCGTGGTGTTCTCCAGGTAGTCCACCAACACCTTTTCCATTGTTTTCAACAGGAATGATGTAAGGCTAACCGGCCTGAAGGACTTTGCCTCTGTATAGTCTTTCTTTCCCGGTTTAGGCAGGAAGACCACTTTAGCCTCCCTCCATGCCTTCGGGATGTAGCCTGCTGAAAGACAGGCGACGAATATATTCCGGATCCTATCTAGTAGAGCGCTCATGCCCCACTGTAATAGTGCCGGGAATATTCCGTCCATTCCAGCCGTTTTAAATGGAGCAAGAGAGTTTATAGCACTTTTGACTCCATTTGGAGTTATTATCCTCTCAGCTTCTATCTTGGAAAAACGTGAAGCAAAATGTTTTTTTTTTATCTTGTGAAAATGTGCGATTTTGAGAAGGATATATCTCTTACAATATAAAAGATACAAAACAATTACATGGGACATTCTTATGGGAAATTTAGTGTTCTTTAATTTTATCAGACATCTTTTTCTGCTACGGCGAATGTTTTTCGAGATATGTATATGCGAAAAATGGACCTTTTTGTTTATTCTCTTTCTTTATTTTAAAGGAACTTTTATAGTGTAATAGCCGCCTAAGAAAAGATTTGCGACCTGAACGTTACTTGTTTCAACTACTTTTCTTACAAGCTTCCGCACCCTCCTCTTAGGCAGCTAATACCATTTCTGAAAGTTCTTAAGTTCTTTTAAAACATCAAATATCCTGCATAAAAGACATTTGTAAAATAACTTTTATAGTGTGTGCGTTCAGAAGGAACTGAGCAACTTCCGCTCGGCGAACATGTTCAGAACGAGCGGGTTCAGAAGTGACTGAGCAACTTCCGCTCGGGTGATCATGATCAAATTTCACCGAGCAAGAAATATTTCTGCTCACTGATCAGTGCTCAGTGCTCAGGTTCTTCTTCTTCTTTTTCAACCTCACGCTCATGTTGCGAGTTTCCGAGTTTTGACAGTTATCAAATTGGTTGTTGTGTTTTCGCCGTTTTCGGCTTCTAGTTCTTTTATTTTCGGGTGCTTTTGAATTTGTTTTCTCGTTGTTCGTGATTTTTGTAATGGACAGCGTGGGATTCATGTATTTTCCACTTTTCGGCACTTGACGTCTAAAATTGTCATCGTCAGCTTTCAGCTGGTCGATTTGTCAGCTGGTGAAGTAGCGTTCAGCAGGTGCAGACTCCAAACCGAGCAGCTCCGGAGCTGCTCGCGAGCAGTTGCGGAGCTGCTCGCGAGCGGTTTCTGCTCTTTTGCCACCTTCTGAACGCACTCAGTGTAATAGCCGCTTTACGGACATTTCTAGCTAGAAAGTCTTATTGACTGGAGTACTATTGTCAGAACAACAACTATTCAGACGTACATATATCCGATAAGCTGTGCACGTAGCTAACACGACGGATGCGTGAAAAGCTACACTGATAAGCATAACAAATTGATTACTTGTTTGGATGCCAACTGTTATTATCTGACAAATGCTATTGTTTGCGTTTGTATGTCAGCGGTGTCGTCTATTATCATTAGACTTGATCTGTCACAACAAAAAAGATGTAATTTTTCGAAACAGCAGATTTACTCGTATTTGATGATTCTATGCAAAGACTTTCTGTACTAATTAAGAATGGGCAATATCGTTACTTTTAACAAGCCCTCCTGCTTGATGACTTTAGTGCTCATCATGAACTTTGGCACTCACATCTTGGCAACGACGCCGGAGGTATCTCAATAGCGGAGCAACTCGACACTTCGAATTTCTCATAAACGAAGCTCGCTGGGGGAGCCAGTACCCACTATGTTCGAACCACTTACCAACCGTGATAAAGGCTGGTTCGCATTTGGCTAAGTAGTTTAGTCAAGTGGCGAGTAATTTAGTAAAGTAAATGTCCGAACAACAAGATTTTAGTCAAGTAGTTTAGTCAGTGACTAAACTACTTGACTAAATACTTTAAACGTGCTACGCACAGACCGATCGATAGGCCCATCCGTCGCCCGATATCGGCCGATGGATCGGTCTGTGTATGCGCTTATTGTTGACGATTTTTTTGACAGTTCCATATAATTTTGATCAGCTAATATTTTGTGGCGATCCATCGGCCGATCGATCGGGCGACGGATCGCATAATGTATGGCGGCTATTAGAGCCTTGTTCGCATTTGTTTAGTTGTTGTTGTTGTAGCGACGCGCTGATATCCGATGGGTTGTGGCAGCTCTTGGCCGTGTGACAGGATTGATCCAAGTAACACGGGTCGCTCCGGTGCGTAGAACCGGCTGCCGCAGGAACGCGCATTTGTTTAGTAATTTGGTCAAGTGGCAATTAGCAAGTATCTGAGCAAGTAGCAACTCACCAAAAATCGTTCGCACTTCAGTTTACTAAACTGTACAGTACAGTAGCTAGTGCTAACGGCACGGCAGCTATCAACTAATGAACTGGACTAAAATCATCATGTTCGCACTTGTTTAATGGACAGTGAAGCGTGGTGGGGGGCTCTACTCGCCAGGAAAAATCCAGTAGAATGGTTAAGGCTGGTTCGCATTTGGCTAAGTAGTTTAGTCAAGTGGCGAGTAATTTAGTAAAGTAAATGTCCGAACAACAACATTTTAGTCCGATAGCTTAGTCAGTGACTAAACTAATTGACTAAATACTTTAACCATTCTACAGGATTTTTTCTGGCGAGTAGAGCCCCCCACCACGCTTCACTGTCCACTAAACAAGTGCGAACATGATGATTTTAGTCCAGTTAATTAGTTCATAGCTGCCGCGCCGTTAATACTGGCCTCGTTTATGCCGCAGAACTATTTTTGGGTATTAACTAGTTCATGCTAACTCATAGCTCCACTTACGAGGCAAAACTGGACTGAAAAATTGGGACTAGATGATGTTGCTGTCTTCGCTAATGGCGTTGTTGGTGGAAATTGTATTTTATGTTATATAAACAACTCATCCTTTCCGAAAACTCTGTATTCGTTTCATCCTTTGATTGTAGCGCTATAAATGCGTTTTTAATGGGAGGCTATTGCCTCTTGACATTTCCCAAACCAACAACTGACATCTTTCATATTTAGTATTTCTTCGTATGGTCGGTATAAGCACACCACGAACAAGTACTAGCACTAAAACGATTTAGTTAAATCGCCTTTTAGTTCCACGGCATAAACGTGGCCACTAGCTACTGTACTGTACAGTTTAGTAAACTCAAGTGCGAACGATTTTCGGCGAATTGCTACTTGCTCAGCTACTTGCTACTCGCCACTCGACTAAATTACTAAACAAATGCGAACAAGGCTTTAAGGCTCGACAAACCGACAAATGCCGTATCTGCGGAACAATGACCACTACCTTTCCAGGGGGCGCCCCCAAGTTGGCAGAATGTCGCTCAATGAGAAATGTACGGGTGCGTTTTTTCTTAGCAGTTTCTAATGTTGGTTTCTGGGTCACAGTGGCTTCACTGATGAATGTAGTGCGGACGAGCTCGTCAGACAGAGTGTACAATAACCGATGCTGCATAAATTCGACGGAACATTTAAATACCTAACGGTGCCGGTACCGTTTAGCAGGACCAACTCTAGATGGATGCACTGGTAAAATTTACCTTTCAGCAAAACATTGTGGGCCAGACAGCACAGTCTGTAAGACCCGCCATAGACGGTGCGATCCATCGTCAGATCGATCTGACGATGGATCGCCACTAAATATCTGACGATCGAAATTATATGGAAATGTCAAAAAAATCGTCAACGATGGTCACATACACTGTGCGATTGATGTGACGATCAAAATATCGTCAGATCGATCTGACGACGGATTGCATCGTATATGAGGGTTATAAGGCTACCCTTGTTCGGGAGTTTGATGATCAATCTTTCCTTCCACTCAGGGCCGGTCTTAGGGGTGGGCGAACTGGGCGGTCGCCCAGGGCCACCACTCTCAGGGGGCCACCACGCGATACATTTAATTTCTACAAACCTTCTAAAACTTAATATAAAGTAGACATGATGGCACTTTTATTGAGTGCGTTCAGAAGGTAGCAAAAGAGCAGAAACCGCTCGCGAGCAGCTCCGCAACTGCTCGCGAGCAGCTCCGGAGAAGCTCGGTTCGGAGTCTGCACCTGCTGAACGCTACTTCACCAGCTGATAAATCGACCAGCTGAAAGCTGACGATGACAATTTTAGACGTCAAGTGCCGAAAAGTGGAAAATACATGAATCCCACGCTGTCCATTACAAAAATCACGAACAACGAGAAAACAAATTCAAAAGCACCCGAAAACCAAAGAACTAGAAGCCGAAAACGGCGAAAACACAACAACCAATTTGATAACTGTCAAAACTCGGAAACTCGCAACATGAGCGTGAGGTTGAAAAAGAAGAAGAAGAACCTGAGCACTGAGCACTGATCAGTGAGCAGAAATATTTCTTGCTCGGTGAAATTTGATCATGCTCACCCGAGCAGAAGTTGCTCGGTCACTTCTGAACCCGCTCGTTCTGAACATGTTCGCTGAGCGGAAGTTGCTCAGTTCCTTCTGAACGCACACATTGTATCAATATATTCAACAACCTATTATCAGTTATGCAATAACCTGACAGATAAAGACGATGATACTATTGCGGTGGCTATGTTGCAGTTATTGCAATGCTTTCCACGGTTATGATTTTGTTTATTTAGAATAAAAATATGTCAAGGGTTCCTGAACCCAGAGCTGAAAAGTAAACACATAGTAGATCAGTTTTTGGTCCCTCCAGGCACGATGCCAGATGAACACTCAGTTCAGATGCGCTTGTTTATTGGTTTGCTTGGAGGATTATCGCTTTGCTTGCAGTTTAACTTGAAATTAGTTCTGAGGCCATAGCAATATATGTATGGGGAACTACATCCGCGGAATGTTCTGGCTGTAAATCGGTTTTTGGTTTGCTGAGTTGCCATTATTTGCTATTTGAACACGTGCATGTGAATATTGGCTTGATGTGATTATGTGCTAGCGGCGGACTAAAGAACGTCGTAGTATTACATCAGTTATTGTTTTAACTCGAATAGTGTCTAAAGCAATTCCAACTGTGTTCGGTCGCTTGTTGTAAGAATTTTTCAAGTTAGAGTTTTGCAAGTGAATTATAATAATAATCGTGATATTTTACGCAAGTTATTGTTTCCGCAAAGTAAGTTATTTTGACGGATAATGTTGGAATCTTAGATTCTTATTTAGGAATATGCTTGTTAGTTTGTATAGAAATGCCTCCACAAAGACGAATTCGACTTAATCAGGAATCGGGTGCATCGAAAAGAAAAAAGAAGGCCACAGCAGAAGCGTTTATTGCTACTCCGAAAGGCGCAATTAAAGGATTTCTCATCAAAGAGAAAGAATCGCCATCAATATCAGAGGAGTTATCCGATGATTCTCAACATCCAATGAGAATGCAGAATCGACAGCGTAAAACCAATTCGATTTCAAATAGCTGCAGTTTACGATCGAAGTGTCTGAATCAGTTAATGACGTTAAAGCTCGAACGGAGGGATTATCCTTGGCGAAAGAAATAAAAGCTTTCAAATTCTTAGTGTCATTAGTTATTTGGTATGACATTTTATTACAAATTAATATTTTCAGCAAGCTTATGCAAAGCAAGGATATGCAACTTGATGTAGCCATCAAATGTCTAGAAAAAACTAAGGCATTCTTGGAGACGTACAAAGAAACTGGATTTGAATCAGCACAATGTACGGCAAAAGAGTTAGCCGAGGAACTAGAAATGGCTTCAGAAGAAATAGCTTTTCCACCAGCAATTAGCATGAGAAGACGCAAAGTTCAAAGACAATTTTCTTATGAAAGCGTCGATGAAAGTAGAGTTTTTCAATGTTTTGCTCGATCAAGCACTAATGTCTTCAATTGAACGATTCAATCAGTTGAAGCTATATACGAATTATTTTGGATTTTTGTACGATTATGACAAAATGAGAAGAATTGATGATAACGGGCTTATGCGTGCATGCTGCAATTTAAGCAATATATTAAAAGATGCATCTGGATCAGATATCGATCCTGTGGATATGTGCCAAGAATTGAAAATGTTCATTAATCTTATTCCAGAAAAGAGCACGACGGTTGCTGGCTTCGCATTTATTTTTGAAAATAGCTTGCAACATTTACTTCCAACGTTACTATTGCATTACGAATTTGATTGACAATACCAGTCACTGTAGCATCAGGTGAACGAAGCTTTTCCAAACTAAAGCTGATAAAAACATATTTGCGATCAACGATGACTCAAGAACGCTTAAATAGTTTGGCAATATTGTCAAAAGAAATAGAAGTTGCGCAGCTGCTTGATTTTTCAGAAGTCGTCACAAAATTTTCCAATGCTCGAGCTCGTAAAATTAATTTTTTAATTTGTTCAATTTTCTCTTACATTCTTTGGAATAAAATAATTTGAAACGAAAAACTTTATTTTCTATATAATCTAATTTTTTGTATGTGGGGGCCACCGCCATCTGTTTAGCCCTGGGCCACCAAAGTGTTAAGGCCGACCCTGCTTCCACTCAGTGGGAAAGGTCTATAATTATCGGGGACTATAATTTTCAATTTTGGCCCACCGATGTACCTACCCAATGTAGGCATCCGGACTTTGTCTAAAAAAAAAACAACGGCTTACGAAAAATCAACAAGGGATTTTCGTAAACATATGAAATTCAAAAACCAACCAAAGTAATAGATAAAAGATTAAAACGTCAGTTCAAAAATCATACATATTTTATTCTAAATTTATATTAATACTACCTATAAGATATAATATGTATATATATAAAAATTAATTTAATTAACAGAACAAAAAAGAAATAATTCAAATACATTTGTATATTTTTGTTTACTCAAAGAAAAATCTCTAATTTTTTTTTTGCGGTAATTTCTCTTTTGCAAACTCCTCGATGTGAATTGGAATAGTGTAAAGATTAACAAAGAATAGTGCTGCAACCAAATTCTATATAAATTGCGCGAAAATAAGGAATAATAATTACACAATAGCTTATTGCAATGAAATTACGATTAGATTAGAAAATAAACAACGAGAAACAAAAACAAGAAAATATCCGCCCTGATGCGTTGCAGTAAAATAAAACAACAATATTGTTTGAAGAATAAAAGAGTAAAAGTGCTATCCTCTAAAGACCTTAATGTTGTTTCTGCTTGGTTGTTGTTTTTCGCTCGTTACCCACTAGAATATTTATGTATATATGTATGAAGTTCATGGTGTTCCATAATAATAATAATAATTCAATTTCACTTTCTTCTCTTCGCCATTTTTCTTTTACATTTAATTGTAGTTCTGACACGATATTTTATAAATTGGCTTCACTGCTCCACTTGTATTTAATTCACTTAAGGGTGAAGATCATAAAAATAAAGATTTCGATAAGGTTTATCCCACTCGCGATTTGTTTAAATGTCACAGAAATAGAAATGAATAAGTTTACACATAAAAATATTCGCTTCTGTTTGTTTTGTTATTTAAAACTATGCTCTAGAATATTTCTGTAATTGTAATGTATTTAATGTAGAAAAAAAGTGAATAACGTATGATTATATGTTGCATTCACACGATCACCATCATAGACCGCGCATTATGTTCAGTTTTGTCACACTCGTTAAATTATGCTGTACCGTGCGGGAAAAAGGTAGACGTCGTTTTGAATCACATTATTCATACAACACACTTTTCCTAGAATTATGCTTTGTTTTTGTTGTCTGTTCGTGATATATATCATAGATTTGGTTTAACCGTTTTTTTTTATATATAATTCATTTTATTTACTTCAGCATTTAATTTTTTTTTAATTATCGCATTCAAATTGCATTTGTTTGTTTGTTTTTATTTGGATAAGACAAAAAATTCAATTGTCAATATTTTAATAAAGTTTACTGTATATCTCTTATGATAAATGGAAAGACATACTGCCTTCACTAACGGCCACTTTCAATTTAGCACGCATCACCTCACGGCTCGAATATTCGGGCAATTTCAGATAATTCACGCATGTCATCACAGACGGTAAGTAGTCATCGGGATTTTGATTTGGATCTAATGTCTTACGGACAATGGTTAGCGGTGGTGTTAGAGATTTAAAGCCACCGGTTGGCAAACGTGGACTACCCGTTACAAATTGTAAGAACAAACGTTGTTCGTCACGATTATAGGTCGATAGAATTTCGTAGAGGAAACGTATGGCTTGTGAGTCTTGTGTGAAACCGTGATCGGTTCGACAGCATTCCTGAAGCATTCGCACGTCCCAACGTTGATAGCTTGTTGCACCCGTACCGCAAAATACGTTTTCCATTTCTTCCGGATAGAACATACGCAAACGGGATGATAGGAATACTAGATCAAAACCTGAAAGTAGAGAAGACAAAAATGAGTTAAGTAAGTTGTCCAAATTGTGGAAACATATGAAATGATATTTGAGAGATGTATTGGTCGAATAGTCAATTTTTTTTGGACAAAACCCAAAAATATTCAAATCACACGTAGTCACAGGCAAGAAGATGCATACATATTTCTACCGGCATCAATCATATAGTTCATAGTATCAACACTTTCCTCACTGGTCTACACCGTCTCCTGCTTGATGAATGATGATTTTAGAGCTCATCATAAACTTTGGCATTCACATCTTAGCCACGACGCCAGAGGTATCTCAATAGCGGAACAACTTGACGCTTCGAATTTCTGTACATTGAATGACGACACGGCCATTAGTACTCGTATAGCCAGTACCTGTTCCAGTTCTCCAGGCATCACGATTGCCAGTGCTGGTCTCATAAACGAAGCTCACTGGGAGTCAGTCCCCACTATCTTCGGACCACTTACCAAGCGTTGAATCTGCGGAACATCCCAATTTTGGCAACCACAATAAGGCTGACTGGAATGGCCTCACTTAGGTCCATTTTCCCAATGTCCGGTTAAACTGCCAGTTAGCTACCCAGGACACTAAATTTAACCTTAGCGCATGCAACGCTCAAAATATGATGCAGTCCACAGCGCAGATAATGCAGTAGAAAGTCAGCTGATTTACTTGGCGGAATTCTGCCACCTGTTCAATTCTATTCTACGCCTGTGCCACCTCTCAGCATTATTTTGCGGCTGAGTTGGTTTCAGATCCGTCTCCTTCGAATGAATATCCAGAACTCTGTTCCTTGTGACCAGTTTAATTGTCTCATTTGAATGTGCGAACGTAAACAGTTCTAGCTGTCAAAATCTCAGCAGTACATATCAGCTGTTTGAAATTAATGTCCGATAAATTCTTAACCGGAAGATGAGGGCCGGTTAGCGTTTATCTACAGGATAAGATTTAACTAGACATTGAGAAAACGGCCCTATATACCAATGCTAAATTCCTCACCCTGTCAACTCCTAATGACGAACGTGAGGCCGAATCAAACATCAGGAAAAGTCTTAAATAAAATGGCTACGAAATTCATCCCTGCAGGACGTATTCCGTAAATTCGGCCTAACTTTCCTACCTCAGCCGCCAGGTTGGCAGACGAGAGACACAGCATCAGGCGACAGCGTAAGCCCAGACGATCTCAGAATTCGCGAAATGAACTGTGAAATTCATAGGCAAGTAGCCATACACAGGAGGTTTAAATGGAGTACTCATCTGAATGACTGTAACCTAACCACAGGTATAAACAAATTATGGTCGACAGTCCGTGCCCTCTCGGAACAAGGGAAAGGGAATGTCGCCATTCAGTTCAGAGACAATTCAATTAGCGACCCTACCCACTGCGCAATTCGTTTCAATAAACAATTTATTGAACATCCACCACCAGACAGACTTAAGCGCATAATCCGCAGGAGGATCCATAACCGAACCGGAGACAACATACATGTCTTCACCACGGACGAAGTGGTTGCAGCTATAAGGCGAATAACTGGAAAGCCTTGGGACCTCAATGACAATGCTCAAACACCTCGACATACCACCTATCGAGTATCTCACGGCTAGATTTAATCAATCCATCACATAACTGATCAGTCTGGAACTCTGGAAGAAAGGGAGAATGATCCCAATTTTGAAACCTGGGGAAAAAAGCAACACTCGGTTAGTCCTATCGTCCATCACACTTATAGCACCAGTTGCCAAAACGCTCGCAGCACTAATCCACCCTGATCTTGCGGTCCATGTTCTGACCACCAGAGCACTGCTTCCGAAGGATGCATAGTACGACAACGGCCCTGGATGCCATTACATCTCGCATCCACAATGGCATCAATCAATCTCGTTCATGTCGCAGAACAATTCTGGTGGCACTTGGCCTGTCGAAAGCCTTCGACACAGTCAGCCACTCCTGACTTAAATTGTTCGTCGCTTCCAACTCAAGTAACTACAGTAATCCCTCGTTAATACGAACCCGAATAACACGAACATTAGGTTTACGCGAACCATATCTTCATTAACATGGGACGCAGTACTGATACATAGAGCCAGTAAACTACTTTTGATGTAAGCCCCATTTTTCGCCTATAGCCTTCGTGCACGAATGTAGTGCAATGGTTGCCTTAGTATTACCATACACTGTCGAACACCAACCTAGTACAAGTGGACCGGTTTTCTTCACACCTATGTAAAGTGTATGCGTGTATCAGAGGACATTTGTACCAGGTTCGTGCTCGAGTTCGACAGTGTATGGTGACACTTAGTCACACGTTCCTGAATGTTTGCCTTCTAGCATATAGGATGAGACCAAGGGAACGTAAAGCCAGTGAACATTTCGTTGTAAGCCCCAGCTTCTACCTGTGGCTCTCCTACAGGAGTAAAAAACAACAGTAAGCTTTTCATTCGTTCCTGGATATTGGCTTTCCATCCCAACTTTTTGTGGAGAATGGCCCAAGAAATTTTGCTGTCACCGAAAAAATTGTCTAGTCCCTCCCAACCGTGGAGGCAAGACAGAGGATACCTTATAAATAAAATAAATAAATAACTGGCGCAATAGTCCAATTTGAACCATGGCCTCGAAATGAGTTAGCATCATCGTATTTTCTAGATCGTGACGGTATGTCTTGTGCAGAGGTGTGTCATCAGCAACACGCTCAACCGAGTTATTTACCCCATAAATGGGTACTCATTTAACAGCTGAGTGGACTCATAGTCCGACACGTAAATCACATTTTTTATCGAAAACTACCGCATTCAGTAGGAATCGAACCAGGGCCCAGTGTGTAGAAGGCAAACGTGCTAACCGTTGCGGACGGCAGGTACCTTATACCTCCTGGTAAAAAGAACAAGTTCAATTTTGTCCGGATTAACCTTCAAGTCACGCATTCAGTAAGAGGCCTTAAATCTTTAAAACAACGTTCAAAACGATCAAGTTTCTCGAAGAAATTTTCTCTTGTAATGGACTTTGCGATAGAATTGTCTCTGACAACGGCACACAATTCATGTCCCAAGAATTCGAAAACTTTTTCAAATCAAAAGGCATTGAGCACTTGACTACTGCACCTTACAATCCACAATCGAACGAGCTGGTTGAAAGGTACCGTAGATTGCGAACAGGACTAAAGAAACAACCGGCAATACTGATCAAAATTTGCGTAACTTCCTAGCATGTTATAATGAACCGCAGCATGAAAACAACGTTGGACTTGATGACACCCGCATGTCATGGTTGTTGTTGTTGTAGCGATGGTCAGAGTTGCAGTGTGTGTGTTACATGGTTATTTCCCTTTTGAGCTCCTCGGTGTCAAGGCCAAAAGGATTGAGAGCAGTTGCGCCAAGATGTATTGCTCCCAATATTCGTAAAAAAACGAAGTTGAGCATGTAGTACACATACACACTTCCTTCTTGTATCGATGGGGGTGTTTAGCAGCTCTTGGCCGTTCTGATGAATGGGTCGCTCCGGTACATAGAACCCGGCCGCCGCATCAAATGTGCCAATGAAACGAAACGAATCGATTTAGCAGAAATTCAACAATCATCATGAGGCGACCGGTAGCGCAGTGTGTTGAGGCATCAGTCTCATGTTTGACTACCGTCGTTTCGGGTTCGAATCCCGTCCACGACGACGTTCGTGGCCATGAATGTGCAGGAGGTGCATGCTGGCAACTGCATTCTCCGAAACCAGTTTATGCCGAGAAACGTCAACTGAGCCACATGAAACAGTTGACGCGCTATGCCCCACAAGGGGTTAGGGCAATTGAGAGAGAGAGATGGTGCCAAGCGGAGAGAGTTTCCCACGAACGACAAAATTTTCTTCAAACTACATTTATCAAATAGCAACTGGCTTTGGATCGAAGCTATTGTAATTGAAAGACTAGGCTCAGTCAACTACCGTATCAACACAATGGTCGCGGTCCTGGAAGCCTGACCGGTTAAGGAAATGATAGTGAGCAACAGAGACGGCAAGGCAATGTGTATCCGTAAGTGAAAGAGAGACGCATTGAACTGATACATTCACACATTCGACGCACACGACTCATGCCAAAGCATCTATATATACGAATCCCGAGAGCAGAATGACAACCAACCAATTTTCGTTAAGCCTGTTTCTTAATAATTGCACTAGAGCGAAAGAGACAGACATGGTTGTAGATGTATTTGTTTAGAAATCATGGGCTGGGGAAATGAACCAACAAATTTTTCTGGTAAATTTCCCCTCTTAAGATTCTGTCAGATAAGCGACACTGTCTTTTCGACTTACGGATATACAATACCTCACATCTCTGTTACTCACTGTCAAATTGTTTGATCCTATAAGTTTCCCAGGACGCAGCCAATTTCAGGCAAAACTTTTAAAGCTCATGCAAATCAACTGAAACAACGATATACGGATAATGATCTGATGCACACATTTGAACTCATCGATGCTTCAGGAAATGAAGTCGAACCGCTAATCGTACCTGTTTCCCATGCTAGTTACAGGGACGGTTAAGAATTTCGTCGGTCATTTCGTCTTTCTGCAAATCTTGTGGGGGACTTCCCGTTTACCTTCGGCATTTCGGGCCGACGTGTGATACCTTATTTTTTGTAGCGATGAAAAGGGAGAACAACCTATCAAAACCCCGTCCACACTACCGATAGCCGAGGTAGTTATCGAGCGCGCGTCACCTTTGGTCTCTTCTAAGGAGGTTTTGACACTTAGGTGTCACGGCTGGTCTGAATGACCACGTCTCCGTCCTCATTCTGAGCCTTGCTCAGCCCAATGAATCACGAGAGAACGATGAATCACATAATTTATTCAATTACGAAGAAGCCTTGAATGACAATTATACCGTCAAAGAGCAAGAAGATCAACACGAGTCCATGTAGGCGTACCACCTAATCGGTACGGAAATGACTAAGAATCTTAAGCGGGGAGGACTGTGGTGAGCTATACACCACACCAGCACATACGCCGTTCAACCACCTCATTCTCAGTTCCATCTCCAAGTTAGAATACAGAAGTATTTCCAGGAGTTCTATTCTTGTCTCAAGCCCCGAATACCAACAACAAACGGCAACACGTCCACTTACCTTCACGAATTGCTTCAAACTGCCGCTGTACACCTTCAAACAAGAACCAATGTGTCACTAGCGCAATATACTGATGAAGATTGTGTATGGTAACGGGAATATCACGTCCACCGCGCCTCAATTCGATATTGGCGTGACCAGGTAATACAAAGTCCAGACCTAAATCGGCAATCGGACAACCGTCCAAATCTAATTGTTCAATCTGAAAACAAACAAAATTACAGAATCAAGAAAATCCATCTTTGCCCCTCTCCGCCAATAATTCACTTACCCGTTCAGTCTTTTCCATCACATCTGAATTAGAATCACTTTGAATTGTATCGCGCTGTCGTACAACATCCTGTAGCCGTACCAATGTTGACTGAACTTCGGGCGCGACCCATGCTAAATCCGCCAACGACAGACAATTTTCGTCGCTCAGTAACCATCGATAGAATGGTATCGCGAACGGTAGATCCAACTGTTAAAATGAAATTGTTGTTAGAATTCATCTAATAATTGTAAGGGAGCACTCGACTTCGAAAAACTTACCATCCGACTGTCCATGACGGCTTTGGCGATAAATTTACCCAAAAATTTAAATTTAGACTTAACCCTTGAGATCTGTGATAATTTGGCGGCTTTGCCCAGCGGCAATGGGAACAGACCGTGCGGTGCAGTGACATAGGTGATTGCAACCGAACGGGCGACCGGTGGTGGAGGAGGAGCATTTCGTGTTTGTTGATGCTGTTGCTGTTGTTGTACGTTCTCATGACTAGTGCGATTTATAGTATTCTCTTGATTAATTTGATAATGATGATCGCGATTCGCTTCGTTTTCTATCACCAGATTGCGTGAATTCGATACAATCTGAGTAGGGTGTGAGGACATTCGGTGCGACGACATTGTCACATCGGCCTGTTGTTCAATAATCATATTTACAGAATTCTCATATGCAACAAACGACCCACTATCCATGGATTGATTGATTGCATTATTCGTTGTTGCAACGCCTCCTAAGCTGTGACGATTGTTGCCAACTACATTGCCAAATTGACCGTCGCTCGTTACACCACTACTACCAATATTGCCAACGCCACCACCGCCGCCGCTACTCTCGTTGCCGTCCTCTATTTGCGTAAGTCCCGACTTAACAACATCCACTATTGACGAGGAATTTTGCTTATAGCTATCACTTCCGTTCCATAAACCTAAATCACACCGTTGCAGTTCAGCTGATACCAGCGCGTAGAATTCTAACGTTGGTCCTAAACCGGTACCGACCTGCAAAATTCATTCAAACACAAAAAAGTATTGAATTTGGAGTCAACAACGTTTCCAAAGTCTCACGGACTCACCTCATTCTCATACTGAATCTCTAACAACGCCTTCGAATGACCGAAATCCTGTATAATATGTTCGGCCTGTTTCAGGATATCGTCACGAGAAATTGCACGTTTTCGACGATCGAGCCGAGGCGTTACTCGCTCGGTTGTGTCCGATGAATTAAGATCGGGTGTTGTATCGAGTAATCGTTGGAGTGCCCGATCGCGATCAAATGATATTGCGTAGAAGAGCAAATGACGCGTTTCAAATGGAAAGAGGAATGGACAGGCGTGTGCTATCTGTTGCAGCCATTGCGGCAAATTGCCCGTCATAATCACAAGTGGATCCTGCAGCTGACGATTTGCCTTGGCCGTGATTTTAGAGTGGACGAACTCAGATTGACTGATAATGTGTTCGTGATGTGTGCATGTGTACAGGCTCTCCCAGTTACGATTCAGGGCGTTTATTATGCGAAGCATACACAGGGCATCGAGTGATGCATCCTGAACGGTGACAATGTCGGCGGGCAGTGAATTTGTCAGGAATGGTGTAAGAGGCGATGCAAGCGTAGGAACAACTCCTTCGAGCCAAAACTCGGTCTTCTTGCGCATCAGTTTCGATGATGACGATTTGCCACTCTTTTTCGAGGAAGACGATGATCCTTTGCTAGTGTTTCCAGTTGCGGCGTGTTCGTCTTCGATTGGTCGATAGTAGATCGTGTGTTGCTGCACCCAAATGCTAGCGTTGCCTGCAGAGAAAGGAAGTAGTCAGCATGCCGCTCCATTCTAGTGTATGAAGGTGGCAAGTAGCACTTACCAATAGGAGTTTCCGACTCAGTATCTGTCTCTGATTGATCGTTAACTACGGATGAATACTGCTTGACGGCTTGATAGACTGTCATATTGTACGGAAGCACATGATCCCCGATCAGGAACTGCAGTCTGTGTTTGAAACCGCTCTGCAAGAAACAAAAATCCAATAACAGTGGCACTTTTGGGCCGCCTTCAGAATCTTACTTGTGACATGGCAACCGCTGCAACATTATCATCCATATCCTCCTCCGAGTCATCTTCAGAGTCGCCTCTAATTCCACCGTAGCCGCGCACAACCAGATACCTTTCGATCGCTTGTACTAAGGCCAAGGGGTCGATCTTCACGGTGCCACCTTTCCATTGTCGCAGGTTTGTGCAGTCGGGATGCCGGGTCAAATTGCACTGTTAAAAAAAGTAGCATAATCATGAGTACACATTTACAATACATTTTGCAGTTGTGACTTACTTTTAGTTGGTGTGTATTGAAGAATTTAAGTGCACTTGTATTCGAACGTCCGCCCGGTCCAGCCGGAAAATCGTGAACTCGAACAGGGAACTGTTCCAGCTGCGTTACACAACCATTCAATTTTGCGACAAGTGCACTGAACGGACCTGGTTTAATCGATGGCATACCACCGCCAACAATCACCGGACTCTGCGGCAGTCCGGCGAAAACGTGCAAGAAGGCACGCAAGCGATCATCACGTGCCACGATTCCATGATCGGACGACATGAATGTCAGCATGGCCTTAATCAAACCCGAATGATTCACTTCGAACGGTGAGATGTCGCTTTCAATCAAAATATTTTTCAGCTCTTGAAGCGCCTCGAGACAATCGTCGGCGTTGCCGTCCAATTTCTGAATGACCGAGCTTAGACGCGTCAAAACCGATGCGACTGGATGATTGTTCTTGGCAATCTCTTGTTCCGTGTAGCGATTAATGAACGATATCGATTGATCGCGAATCCACTGGCGGGCCTTTTCACGATTTCCTGAAACGAGTATACATTTACAGACCCCGGTTCTTTAACGCAATAATCCCGTTTTGCACTTACCTGCTGCAATTAGGTTGGCATTTGATGCACTCTTTGCAATATTCGAAGCATTTGTACTACTACTGTCTTTGGCAAAAGAACTATGATGAGATCCTTGTCGGCCCCAGCGCGCCGGATTCAATGATGCCAGGAACGAAGTTTTAGACGACGAACCGCTACCACTTGCTCCGCTTGCAGCAGCCGCACTGCTGCTCGACACTCCAAAACGCGATCGTGATCCACTCGAACTGGGCGTATTTCGTCCCGACGAACCGGCTCCAATGGCTGTGGTGCGATTGATGAGGTCATGAACTACCGACGACGAGTCCTCTTGTCGCGATTTCGACCGACCACTAGGCTGTGACTTGCGTTTTGGCGGAACTTTTCGTTTCAGGATGTCCGTCATTTTGTTCTGAATATTACTAGTGGTGGTGGGCGGTGGAGCGGAGTATGCAACCGCCGAAGCGGATGGATCTACAACCGGTACTGTTTGGACTGGCGTCGACATCATTTCGACGTGTTGCGTTTGATATTGGGGCGGTGGGTGATAGGTGTATTGACGCGGGTCCATCGAAGATGTTGAATACATGACGAAATTGCCGTTGCTGGGCAGCGAGCTGGCTAGCGGGTGTCCGACATCAGTGGCCATCATTGACCCGGGTGGCGGTCCACCCAAACTGATCGCCAAAGTCGACGTGTTGGCCGTGGGGATCTGCAAAGTAGTTCCACTCGTTGACGGCATCGATACGCTCATCTTCGTATGCAGAATGTTCATGGCATGTGAAAGATTTTTGACATGGGAATTTCCGTGATCGGCCTTGGACGAAGTGGGCGTGGATGTGTCGAAATCGAAAGGATTTGCTTGAAAGCCTGTCGCGGATGGTGGCGCACTTAAGGCTCCACTGCCACTACCTGACGGTTTAGGCGACGGATGTGCACAAATAGGATTATTTGGATCGGCCAACTGCGTGATTTGATGAATAACACCTTCTCGACGGAAATGCGTGCCAAACACATCTGGTAATTTTTGCATAAGAATTTCAGCCATCTGAAGAGATCCGACAACAATGCGTAAATCATTGGATGCCATCATTCCAGCTATGTGACTGGACACGATCTGATTTTTCAACACTTCTTTAAGAAGGTCGCCGCTTGCATAGAAGACCATACGTAGCAAGGCCCGAAGACACTTGTAGCGGACCGCCGGTCCAGCCGAGGAGCTGTACACTTCATAGAGAACTGAAAACAAATTCTTGATGAATTCCGACGCCAGACCTCGTTCTTCCCGCAGGCAAGCGATGCGAGCATCTCTCAGTGCTAATCTGGCCTCATAATCCATGGGGCTTGGGGCCGACGGTCCAGTACTGGATAGATCTTGGCCTGTCGTAGCGCTGCCTACATAGTTGGCATTCAGCTTACGCTGTACCGCCCGGGTGGTACCCGTATCTTCGTTGATTTGTTGCATTGAATGAAAATCAATTGTGTACGTTCTTCCCATCGTACTCAAACTAATCTCATCGTCCGAGTTCATATGCGCGGCCTCAATCATTCGTGAATCTATGGCTGAATAAGAATGCCAGCCACCTCGGTCGTCGCGCCATTGCCATTGCACTTGATCCTGGGCGCCGGTACTCGACCGTTCTAACAACATATCAACACTAAAGATTCCATCGGTGGGCAATCGTGGCATGAGTTCGCCAATCAAGCAGGTGATCTCATACAGTTCGGAGGGACTCCTCGAGACCAGGTCTACGTCCGGACCAGGACTAGGCTCGGCCGAGCCCGTGAGCAGATACAACAATGTGGACGCAATATCATTTTTCAATAAACTGATCGCTAGATCGGGACTGTTGGCGCACATTACGGCCAGCATTCGGACAACATTCGTGAAGGTTCCCGTATTGAGCACTGACGGCGTGACAACGAGCAGTTGCTGGCAATTTTTGAGCAATTCCTTACTGGCAATCTCTTGCAGTTTTTTCGGATCATTCTGGAAACTTTCGACAAGACGATAGAATGCTGTACAAACACTTTCCACGCACTTCTTATCCTGCTGGGCTAGCAAGGGTGCCAAGATCTGAAGGCTTCCGCTTACGAAATGGAACTCTTCGGCATTCAAATTGAGACAACAATTGGCCGTAATGGCCAATGCAGCACGCTGTGCATTGATCGAGAAGAAATCCAAATATGTTAGGCACGCTGACACCCCGTTGGCTTGCAATATTGCTTTGTTATGACGCCGGGAAAGGATTTCCAATGCGGTAAGGCTTTGTTCGGCCACATCCATACATTGGATCACTTGCAACTTCTCCAGAAACACCGGGATGGCATCTACAACCGTCCCGGAGGAGCGAGGCAAGGCTTCAAGCATATAGGCTAGCGCTCGGCATGCGTTGTTCATTATATCAAAGTTGTGCTCCATGCGAAGCAAATGAATCAAAGCCGGCACGGTCTGCTTGATTGGGAATCCGGCCAACGTATCCTCGTTGCCCATTACAAGCATTTGACACATCTCGATTGCAGCTTGCAGCTGCTGACTCTCGTCACTTGATTGTAATCCGATTAGGAGTTGATGGGCTTTCGATGAGCTGCTAGCGCCTATTGTACGATGCAATATGTGCGTCATCCGTGGTCCCAACGCTCCAAACAGATGCGGTGGAAGTCCTCGTGCTTCAAGCAATGCTTGCAATCGACCAACTTCGCTGTCATCACTTTCAGAGTCGGCATGCGCGGCATTTGTTGCTCCCGCGTTGCTTGTCGATGTTGATCCGGATGCTTGTGACGGCGCTTGTAGGCCCCCGCCAACACCACTTGCAGCATTTCCGTTTGCCACTCCTGACGACTGTTGTCCCATCAAGGTCAAGTTTGCGTTGGTTGTCACGTCTAAGCCGCCGCTAGTCGACAAGTTTGCAGTCTGATGATTATCGGCGTGCTTCTGTTTCAATTGTTTTGGCTTAAGGAGTTTCGAGTGACCTCCAGTTGCTGATGGGCGATTACTGTCATTGGCCATGACCGTAGCCGACCCCACCTGCGATGCGACAGTCGATGAAGACGGCCCCCCACCCACACCGGCTATCGTTGTCTCAAAATGCTTATTCGATCCCCTACCGCCGCCGCCACTCGATTTACCCGATGATGTATGTGCAGACGAAACAGCACTGGTCGTGCGGTGCGCGCTATGATGGCTGCTATTGTAGTGGTGTGTTGCAGCACGTGAGGATGAGGCCGAACCCGAAGTCGATGTTCCAGCTAGTGCTGCGGCGGTCGACAGGGACGATGATGACGCTGCTACACCGCTTCCGCTACCTTGTGCTGCTGCTGAACTGCTTACGCAAGAACCCGTTTTGCTACGTGAACTACGCCTCAGGATATGAGATGATGAGGGTAACGCCGACGACGAACCGCCCGCTACGTGTGAGTTTAGCGCTAGGAACGATGTATCGCCGATTGCTCCACTAAGACCTGTAGTAGTCGAAGTCGTGCATGTAGTGAATTTACGCCCAACTTTAATAGCGAATTCATCATATAAATCTTACCTGCTTGATAGTTTTGATTTATTATCGATTGCAGCAGCGACGGAGTACTATGCTGCTGCGGTTGTTGTTGCTGCTGCTGCTGGTGTGTGGCGTCTCGTGTTGCACCACTACCCCGCGCTAAACGTGCCCCCAGGTTCGGGGCTTTACTGTAACCCGTCGTCGTTGTAGACGACGTTGCTTGCAATGATATTGGCACTAAGTTATGGCTGCTGCCCGTACTAACTACGCCCGAGCTTGATCCTGCCGCCGTCGTTGACACCGACAATGAAGCACCTCCCGCAAACGACGAGTGATGAACACCTACACCACTGGCGCTGGTGATAAACGTATTACCGCCTGCGACAGATGTTGTGTATAGGTACTCGGAAAAGTCGCCCACTTTTTGTCGTTTCTTTGGCACAGCACCGTGATTGAAGGATATCAGATCGGATGTAGTGGATGGATTTACTGTAAATCCACCACCGACACCGTAATTAGCAGCGGCCGTCAGTTGTTGTGGTGCTGTAAAATTATCCGAAGATGAACAACTGATTGGCTGTCGCTGACCACTGTTGTTCCCTGATTCACTTATGGTTGAGCGTAGATTTCGTATCGACGAAGAAGATCGGTTGCTGCTCGTCTGTTGTGATGCTTTGCGAGTTTTGTCCACGTTTGACGTAGTATTCTGCAAATGGAGAATGGGTGAAAAACATTAAAATTCCTACATTGTGCGTCTCCGGCGCTTTTACAAAACTCACCTTTCTATCACGCGACGAACTCTTCACTTTCTTACTGGGCGATCTACTATCCGGCTTCTTATTGTCCAATTGCGACAATGCTTTAGCGTCACGATGATTTGTTTGTTGTCTCTGGTTTTGCCCTAAACTCAACGCAGGATATGGTGATGTGGTGTGTGCACTCTGTGACTCGTCGCGAGGCGTATTACAGCTGCTTGTAGTGGTTGCTGCCTGGTAGTCGTGATCAAGTAATTCGCTACTCAAATATTTTTTATCCAAACTACAGCGGCCACCTCGCGTCTTGCGATAATAACTGAATAAATTTGGTTGTTGCGATTGTGTTTGGTTATGATGGGACGACGAATCTCCACCTTTCTTGTGAACTTGAGTTAAGGTTGTATCTTCGTCGTCCGGCCGACTCGTACTAGGTCCAGCAATATTGAACGATCCTACCGTATTTTTCCGATAGAGACGTGCGTTATTATCGGTGCTCGACGTTGCGCTACTATTTTGCCTCGAATTGCTGGCTGCAATACTGAAATCGTCTGAAGTTCGTGATCGAGTACGCAGCGCTACACAATCGCTGAATGAATCACTCGTCGATTTTCGCTGGCTCTCTTTGGATGCGTTGCTGCTGGCTTCAGCACAATGTTGTCGCCTTCGTTTCTGATTAGAGTGAGTCGACAAATCCTCGACACTGGCTAAGAAATCTGCAAAGAGGAAAAGGCGGTAAGTCCCTTCGGTACTCCGGATTAAGTTAAGCGAAGAGAATATTACTTTGTTGCGATATCCGTTTTCGATCGAATCGTTTCGACGTAGGACTCGGTGTTTGAGGTTTTGACGTCGAGTCGCTATAATCAATGGATTGTTGCTGCCTGTGTTGGGAACGTCTTGAGGTTGCAGGAGCCGACAGCGATGTTTTGTGCTTATCGTGCGGCTCACTATTGTCTTGAGGTTTTTTTCGGATATTGGTCTTTTTGCCGCTACTGTTATTACTGTTGTTGGTACTGAAGTGTAAATTACTTCTACTTGGCTGCTGTGCTCCTGCTATCGTCGTGATACTGCTACGATGCCCCTCCGTCACTGCAGAGAGCAATTGATTGCTAACGGATTCGGCCATAGACGACACTTAAGCGTCCACTCTATGTCATTAATCATGCCCCTGATGCGAATTTATACTGTCCTTGGCCCTAGTTATTGAGATTTATGAGAGTTGTTTATCGGCTTTCGTTTTGTGGTTTTCAAATGCCAACAAAAGGAAACAAAAGATTGTTTGTTGATGAACAGAACCCGTCTATAGTGATAACTGCAAGAAAGGAAGAAAAAAGCTATTATTAGAAATTTCACATACGTAGACAATTTATACAAAATACATTTTTAATCAGAAGTATAGTAATAAGATGAACAGGTTTCCTAGTTCACCAGATTAACAAATTTGAAATATTGTAGAATTTGAAAATTTCAACGAAAATTTATGAAAGATACAGTGTCACAGTGCAGCGACGACTTGAATGTGTTTCCCCAAATGTCATGTGTCAGTTATAGGTACAATTGTATTAAAACCCGGTTGACACGATCCAAGTCCACTTGGGCCGAATATGTTTGGCCAAGTACACTTGGTCCAAGTTAGTTTACACGACTAGTGCGTGGATCAAGTGGACTGACTTCCAAGTAGACAAGAAGAACTGCAGCATTCGAAGCATCGCTACCACAACAACAACAGAGGTATACCAGATAAAATCATATCCATCATCAAGGAGTCCTATAGCGGAGCCCAATGTCAGGACTTACACAAGGGTAAGCTTTTAGATCCCTTCGAGGTACACAGCGAAGTGAGACAAGGCTGCATTTTGTCACCTATATTGTTTTTGATTGCCATTAACGACGTACTTTGCAGTGCGCTTCATGAACACCAGGTATCAGAGGGAACCTGGGACCAGGGACAGAGCAAAATTTGTGTTTCGAGGCAGACGGTGGAAAAAGTGGACAATTTTTGCTACCTCGGAAGCGTAGTTACAGCAGATGGTGGAGCGGATGCTGATGTACTGTCTCGCATCAATAAGGCTCGGGCAGCTTTTTTCAGTTTCGACTCCTTTCTGGCAAAACAACAACATCTCCAGAAGTACCAAGCTCAGGATCTTCGAAACCAATGTAAAATCCGTGCTTCTTTATAGCTGTTCAACTTGGAAGGTGACCAGGGCGATAACAACTAGATTGCAAACTTCGTGAACCAGTGTCTAAGGCGCCGGAGGTCATTTCTAAAGACAACCTCCTGTTCATTACTGGCCAGGACAGGGTAGACACCTCCATAAAAAGGCGAAAGTGGCAATGGATAGGTCATACACTTCGAAAAGGGTCGGAAAACATTGCCTCGATTGCAACCCACAGAGAACAGATGCAAGTCGCCGCGTTGGACGAACTAGAAACACCTGGAGATCAGTTGAGGTCGAGGTAAGTCATTAGGCAAATCGTGGAGACAGCTGAAGGCGATGGCGGCGAACAGAACGAGATGGAAAGTCGGCGTGGTTAATGCCGGTTGACAGGATCCAGAGAGAAAATCCTTTGAGAAAGTAGTTGCAAGTAATTTCAATCCCATGTGGCCGCACTCTCTCATTAGCCATAGGTGTCAGTCTAGCAGTCAGGGCTAATTTCACATAAGTGGCATTTCTGTCAAGAGAGCCAAGCCGTCAACTGTCAAATTACAAGCCGTTCCTGCTACGTTAACTAATTCACAAACTGAATTTACCTTGACTCAGCAAATACAACAGTGTGCTGACTCTTCCGCTTATTTCAGCTTATTATCTCCCCGCTGATCGTTCCGGGAATCTGTAAAAAAGGGAGAGTCATCCCAATATTGAAACCCGACGACACTCGGCGAATCCTATCGTCTAATAACTCTACTTTCACCAGTTGCCAAAACGCTTGAAGCACTAATCCCACCCTGTTCTTACGGCCCACATTCAGCTCGCAGATCACCAGCATGGCTTCTGAAGCATGCACAGTACGACCACGGCCTTGGATGCCATTACATCCCGCAGCCATAATGGTCTCAACCAGGCTCGTCCATGTCATAGAACAATATTGGAGGCGCTTGACCTGTCGAAGGCCTCCGACACTATCAGCCATTCAGCGCATTCAGGGAACGACATAGCGGATATTTGCGAAAACATCAACGGTTATCTTGAAGAACTTAACTCGTTCCTCATAAGCAAGAACCTTACCGTCTCAGCGTCTAAATCCTCGGCAACCCTATTTCCCACCTGGACGAAGGAGGTCAAGATGCAGCTTGAAATCTCGATCGGCGGGAATCATCCTATTCCTACTATAAACCATCCTAGGAGTCACGCTGGACAGCACGGCCACATCATCACCCCCCATGCCTCAACCGTGTGCGACAGGATGCGTAGTAGGAATAAAATCCTCAAAGCCCTGGCCGGTAGTACCCGGGGCAAGGATAAAGAAACCCTACTGGTCACATATAAAGCAGTCGGAAGATCATGCGGCTCCTGTGTGGTCGCAGAATCTCTGTGACAAACAGTGGAAAAAGATTCAAACGTGCCAAAACGCCGCTCTCCGTACTGTTACTGGCTGTCTCCTGACGTCACCCCAGGACCATCTGCATTAGAAAGCCAGGATGATGCCTTTAAGGGACCACAATCAGCTTCTTGCCCAGCAATACCTGGTGGGTTGCTACCGAAGTGATCACCCAAACTCCAACCTCATGGACAAGACGCCGCCGCCCAGACATGTCAGGCGCGACTTGAGGGACCTAGAAAGGGATGTCCAGGGGTACAAAAGGTTACCCTTTGATGGTGGCGCACACAGGTTGGCCATCGCAGCGATACATCGGGTGGAGGTTTATCAGTCAATCGCAGGTTTAGGTTGGAATCCAGTTCTCTCGTCCATACCACAAATGATATCTCCGGAAGAGGAAAGACTTCCGAGAGCTACGAGAACGACACTCGCCCAACTTCGGTCAGGCTGGTGTTCACGACTGAACTCCTACCTATCCCGCATCGACCAGGACGTCCCAAACATCTGTCCTGCATGTAATGGAGCCCCCCACGACGTAAACCACATCTTTAACTGCCCAGCTGCACCCACGCACCTGACTCCTAGATCGCTGTGGGAGAACCCAATAGAAGCAGCTAACTTTCTACACCTCAACACCGGGGATGAAGACGAATCCGTAGGCATGTAACCAACAAACATCCCGAATTCCGACCATTGCTACAACAACAACAACGTGGCTTTTCTTTCATCTCAATGGCTGCATTCCAGCGAACGAATCAGGATTTGACACTTCTCGTATTCTCTTCCATATATATATTTTTCCTTCATATGCTTTCCCCTTCGGTGAAACATGTACCCTGAACTGTCAATTTTCGGATGTGAAAATTGACAGTTGTCTGTAAAAATTTTACCGGAGGAGGAGAATTCGAGAAATCCTGATTCGTTCACACAAACGCAGTCAATGGGTGGGTTCAGGTCCCGCAACATTTTAAACGCAATTGCAAACAGTTCGACTGATTTTTCTTGTGGACGCTCCGTTTCAGTTTGCGTTTGATCAACCAGACATATGTGTGACTGTCAGATGGTGTGGATTTTCGGTTTCTTGATTTTTACATGGCGTCTTGTGTGCTTATTTACACCGGAGCAACACAAAAATTTGTGGCGATTTTGCAGTGTTTTTAATTTTTCCTGAAACCGTCGCAAAATTAATTGGAGTTTTGTTTGAAATTCAATAGCGAATCGGCTGTCAGCTGTTTAATACATGACAACCGCAAAACAAGTTGTTCGGGTGAAGAGTTTATGGTTGGGTGGAGGGAAAATCCTTACCGCAATTACAACGTTGCGGGACGTGAACGCAGGCAATAACTGCATTTTGGCGAGCTCTGGTCAATTTTTTTTAAGCAACTGACTTTTCTCGATTGCTCCTCCATATGCTTTCCCCTCTGATAAAATATGTGTACCACAAACTGTTAATTTTTGGATCTGAAAATGTCCCCCTCCGGATCAGAATACTTTTCAAATCCGGAGGGGAGCATTTTCAGATCCAAAAATTGACAATTCACGGTACATATTTTACCAAAGGGGAAAGCATATGAAGGAAAAATCGGAGAAAAGTCAGATCTGTGAAATTTTAGCCAGAGCTGGCCAAAACGCACCCAATCAAACCTGAGCCATATCACTCGTTTTATACGAAAACAACCGAATAAAGTTCAGCTTGAAAATTTATGACCAACAGCACAATAGATAAAATATTGACAGATAACTGTTTCGATATTGCATAAATGCATAATTTTAACTTACTCTTCAAATCATCGTCTTCTTCTAATCATTATTCAAGGCGACTATTGCAACAAAGAATCAAGGATAATAATTGTGACTTATAAATTCGACACCGTGTCGTGAAAATGATGTTTTACGCTTTACGCAATACAGCCATGGCAACAAAAGGGTTGCTTTACGATAAATTAGGTAATGTACGAGTATGTTATAGTCCCATACTTTTGGGCCAATCGAAAAGCAATTTTCCATCTTCCATTTTCTATAAATGCTACGTCGTAATATATTCTCAGAGTTGAACTCAAATCATCACTGAGCACTGATAGCGAAGTATTTTCGAAAAAACTGGATTTTCGGTTCAAAGGTTACTGCAAGCACAGCAACGGAATACCTTTTTCGTTCAGACAAACAGATCTTTCTGATGGAAATGTCAATTTATGATGTTTTCGACGATTGTGCTGCAAATATTTACATGCTTTTGTTAAGTAACGTCACAAAGTATGTATCTATGTATATAGCCCCGACATTTTGTGAGGCAACACATACTTATGATGACGAAAACGTGTACAGCGCGCATCCTCCTCTTTGCTCTTTGTGTTCCTACTGACATTTATTGTTATGTTGAATTGCCGTTTCACTCTTCGTATTCGACAATATCTGGTCGTATTAATAATAATAACCGAGTGATATCCTTTCACGAACCAACCCAAATTTCAATATGTTGCAGATACAGAAAACACAATGGTCGAAATGAAAAGTTTTCAATTTGAGAAACGAATTGAAATTCTTACCACACACATTTCAGCTGTGTTGAGTTTTTTCGCCTTCTTTCTGTTATACGATTCTGGGGGATTTATTGATTTTGCTCCTAGACTAGTAACGCTTGGCAATTGTTTTGCCACGTTCAGTCTAAAATGAAATAAAATTAGGATGAGATATAAGTAGCTACACTATTCTAAAAAAAATCGAGATATTTGAGCATTGCACAGCATTTAAACTATTTTTACCAACCATATATCTTCACAGATGATTTTCACACGCCGAAATCGATGTAGGAAGACAAAAGATACTTCTTGGGGTCTCTTCTTTAATTCTATGGATTTACCGACTGAACAAATTAGAATCTAGGTGTAGCTAGTAATCGGAGTGCTAGCCAGAATGCTGATCAGCAAACGAACAAAAAACGATATTCACAGAATAATGTGTTCATATTGAATTGAAAAGAGAAATAATCACGCACAACTGGTCGACGACTCTCCAAAGAATCACGTCTTGTTTCTTCACGAAATCCGTAGGTCTGGAGCAGTGTCTCACACCGAGTGAAAGAACAGCAACTTAATACGACGTTCGAAATCAAAAGAACCATCACGGCACACAACTCCATATACACTCTACCATCAAAAGTGTAAATAAAGACAGAAAAAAAAACAACGAAAAACCTGTGAAACGGCGACCAACAACGAAAAGCAGGTAACTCCGTGTCATTGCTACGGAATCGACCCTGTCAGAACCCTAATCGTAGGAAGCAGAGTGTACACGAGCATGAAAGAGACAGTGAAACTGGCTTATGGCCTGCCTTGTAGCGGACAGACAAAGACAACACTATACGGAGAAGGCCAACGATAGATGTTTAGCTCGCACACTATCATATTTGTCCGTACACACTAATGCAACTATGTTGAATCAATACTTGCACCCTATTTGTATATGCAAAATATATATGTATATGTACTCCAATCAGCTGTTCTCCACATTATTTATGTATTACATGACCAGTGGTATGTACAGCCAAAACATGTGAGAGAGACGATGAGGACGTCGATGACATTGGGAGGCGAAAATTGACGACAACGCGTTTTTGGGTTTCGTCGAAACTTCGGACACGACTCGGGAAAATCGCTGCATTGACGAGCAGCAAGCAATGCCTTCCTTCGTGCCATGATGGTGTGTTTTGTTCTCGATTTCTTCAGCTGGGGGGTTTTTAGGTGAACATTATTAGGTGCTACAGTTATAGGCTGTGACAGATTGGGAATTGTGTGTGGGAAATATCAAAGCAAAGCAGAGAAGGGAATTGTTGATAAGGAGAATGCTTCGTCGTCAGGTGATAACACGAGCAAACCAGCTGAGTGGTGGAGAGCCAGTCGAATATTCGACTCAGTACAGTGCTGGGTGAAAAATGAAAACAGTTGGAAAGCACACATCCAAGGGAGCACTCGAAAGGATTAAACGTTTGACGAAAAAAAAACAACCAAAGAGTCTAGACAAAGAACAATAATTCTTACTAAGTAACAATTTAATTATTGGAAGTGTCATGCGAATACACGCGCGCACACAAATAAAACCTCGTCGATGCAACCCTGCTAACCAAGTCATGATGAAAACATCAATGCGCTCATTATCCAGGCCTGGATGAAAGGCATCGTATCGTGACCATTGTTTCTTGTCGCGGGACTATAAGTCACTTATGTATGTATTTTTCAAGCATATGATAAAACCATACATGACCACCTATGAGTCCATCGTTCCTGCGGCAGCGTTCTTCGTATCGGAACGACCCGTTTTTCGACGGCCAAGAGCTGCCAAACCCCCTCGATGCAAGAAGAACTGCAGTATTTAAAGCATCGCTACCACAACAACAACAACTTATGAGTCCAGTCCACTGACGAATTCATTCAAGCCGGACCTGATGAATTCGTCAGCGATACTCATGTATGGACTCGTAGGTGGTCATGTATGGTTTCATCGAGGGCTATCAAGGTGAGAAAAAAAATATTTGCTCATGATAGAGCTTGATCCCAGACCGCACGAATTATGAGACCGAATCTCTACCCATTGAGCCACCATAGCCACTTTCTTCTAAAGGTAATTAAGCGGATATCAAAGCCCTCGATGGAAACTTTTGTAAAGTATTGCATCATCGCGGGGAAAATAAAATAAATCGTTAGAGTGAGAAATTGATGAAGGTACATAAGCGATCGAAATGGGATGTGTATGTCTACACGCATATCTTTGCATGATTTTCTTCCCCCGCTGCTTCTCCGCGAAAAAAATTGTCGACTGGTGAACGATGGTTTGCAGGGAAGAAGACTGACGATTATAATATACTCAATTGTCCTAGCCCCTTGTGGGGCGTAGCGCGTCAACTGTTCCATGTGGTCCAGTTGACGTTTCGTCGGCATAAACCGGTTTCGGAGAATGTAGTTGCCAGCATGTACCTCCTGCACATCCATGACCACGAACGTCGTCGTGGACGGGATTCGAACCCGAAACGCCGGTAGTCAGACATAAGACTGATGCCTGAACGCACTGCGCCTCCGGTCGCCCCACGCTTATAATATAAAGGGGAAAATAGATACGAAAAGACCCCGTATCAACTAGCCGTTCATACATATGTACCTAGTCTAGCCATAAATACTGTTACGAACTTTTTGAAGCACTGTTCAATAAAAGAGGTGTTATATGTTAAGAAATCATTGTTTATTTATTAAATGCATTGTCAACAACGGAAATTGCAACAAGTTATTCGAACTGATTGCCTTTTGCCTTTACACAAGCCTTTAGTCGAGCTGGCCACTTATTTATGGAAGCACGCACGACTTCAATCGGAAAGTTGGCGACTGCATGTGTAAGAGACTTCTTTAAGGATTCGATATTAGAATGTCTTTTAGAGCACGTCATTTGCTCTAAGACAGACCATAATTCGTAATCCAGCGGATTCAGGTCTGGGCTAGAGGAAGGCCAATCTTCAGCTTTAATAAAATCTGGAACATTTTCTACAAGCCATTTTTGGGTTGACTTCGCCTTATGACCTGGTGCAGAATCTTGCTGGAAACTCCAAGGCTGATTTTTGAATAATGACGTGTTGAGAGGTTTCACTACACTTTCTTGATAAATTTTGGCAGACGTTTTGACGCCCTTCTCACAAAAATGCAACTTTGTCACCCCGTTGTAGCTAACACCCCACCAAACCATTACTGAGGCTGGATGATGACCTCTTTGAACCTTTTGGGCAACTTGAGAAGCTTCTCTGGCACTGCGAGCATAAACCCTATCGTTTTGTTTATTAAATGTTTCTTCGACAGTAAAATTTTTTTCGTCCGTAAACAAAATTTTACGGTGTTCTTGGTTTGCGTACCGGCAAAGTAATCGTTTTGATTTTTCCACTCTATTTTTTTTAACGAATCTGTTAGTAAATGCCCGGTAGATCTACGATAACCACCCAACCCCAAGTCACTTTTGATGATACGTGAAATTGTTCTTTGGGGTATTTTCGTCTCACGCGATAAAATTTTTTGTTTCTGAAGAGGATTACGGCGAATTCTCTCGCGCACGGCTTTAACCGCTGGAGGTGTTCGAGTAGTTCGCGGACGGCCACTTCTTTCACGGTCACTTACTCCAGACGTATCATTAAATCTTTCAATAGCCCGATATACAAACATTCGGCTTATACCAAGGGTATGCAGAGTCTTAAAAATATCACTTGGTTGCATTCCTACTTTATGAAGTGCAATCACAGCAATTCTATTTTCTTTGTCACCGCAATCCATGTTCACTACACTAAAAATTAAACTCAAATGATGACAAATGCATCAAGCACAAGCGTACTATAGCGATTAGCTCAATTTTTAAGAAATGCAATATAACGGTTCCTTTCTGCAGGGTTGCCAAACCTTGTAACAATATTTATGGCTAGACTAGGTACATTCTAGCCTAAAAATGAAAATTTTCTATTTTTGCGATTGAGTGGGGAATTTTCGAGAAATAAGGAGTGCAATTTAGTCAAGCCCGATTTTTTCTTTGGTGGTTTTTCTTAATTCCAGATCTTGCGGCAGAGTGGAACTTAACCAAATTGAAACGTTAATTACGAAAGCATAAGCAGCTATTGTTTGGCATATCAAGAAAATTTCCGAGTAGCAGTGTATTCAGTATTCAGTTTGACTATTCTAAAAGCCTTCAAGAGGCATCTCACCTCATCATCATCGTGGCGCGACAACGTCGGGCCTTGGCCGCAACATACATAATTACAAAATATGCATGATTTTTCAAGGCAAGACTAATATTATGTGTTAGATTCGGCCCATTTGCATCGACTACATCAATATCCATTTAAAATGTACAGGGGTAATATTCGCATTTCATCCAGTAGATTCTGTTTTTTTTTTTCACTCTGATTCTTCGAATCTTTTTCTATTATATTCTACTGGATACAGAAAAGAAATCCGAAGAAGCAGAGTAAAAATGAAACCGGAATATAGAGGGCTACGCCCGCAATCCGAGGGTTTTGTAGCAAGCGCTTATTTTGGTATATAAATATCGCCTCCTTGCTCTTCTTGATATCACTCAGATGGATAGAAAGAACGTAATTAAAATGTCTTACCCACTTACATTTTACATGCTAATTCATATTACGTGATTGTAACCAAACTTAGAACATATTATTGCTTAAGGTGTTGGTTATGGTTGGCCATCAGTACTTTTGACCTCGAACGTGTTTAAGGCGTGCAAGGGTGTGCTAACTGTAACTATACAAATAAACTATTATTGACCTATTCTGAGAAGATATACAAATTCCACTATTTTCCATTTTATATGTTTTTCGAAACCCACTTCCTGTAAGTTTTCATAATTCTAAGTATAACGGTCTCAAAATGCAGGTAAGAGGGGGGGGGGGTCAAATTACGAACTAATATTTTCTCCTCCCCCACAGTTCCCCTTTCTATAAATTTCGAGAAAATGCGAAAAAATGGAATGTACTCATCATTACCTTTCTCACGACACCTCATTTACTTATACCAGTCGATAACCACACCCCCCCCCCCCCCCCTCCCACCCGGTAAAGTTGGCCAATTAAGACACAGCGCCCCCAACAAATCTTTACCCTTTCAAAAATGATTAATTAAATAACTGCAATTCGCACTACGAAAAACAGCATGAAAGTATAGTACAATAGTACTCACACCTATGAGGCCGGTAGGTGTATTTTTTGTGTGGATAGTGTCAAAATGCCGAACTTTAAATGAATGTACTATTATTAAATATTATGTGATTATAATGAAACTTAGAGATATTATTGCCTATGATGTTGGTTATCATTGGCTATCAATATTTTTGACCTCGGGTACGTGTAAGGGGTGCAGGGTTGTGCTAACTGAAACTATAGAAATGTACTATTATTAACCTTTTCTGATGAAATTTCAAAATTCTAGAAATCTAGGTTTTCTACACTAGTAATATGGCGCTTTTCTGTAAATTTTCATATTTCTAAGTATAACGGTCTCGAAATGCAAGGGGGGGGGGGGGGGGGGGGACAAACTCGGATGACATATTTTCCCCTCTCCCTCTTTTCCCGTTTCTTCAAATTTGATAAAAATTTCAAAAATGGAATGTACTCGACGGTACCTTTCTTATGATACCCCACTTGCCTGTACTAAACGAAAAAAAAATTTCGACCTTCATTTCCCCTCTATGGGGACCTCCCCTTAAAGTTGACCTATTACGACGATTCGCTTTCTCCGGCGAATTATAGTAATTCTACACATTATTTCAAAATTTCATGTATGTAGCTTCAGCCGTTCGTGAGATATTCCATGGGCAGACGGACAGACAGACATTTGACCGATTTCATAAGGGTTTTGTTTTACTACAAAACCCTAAAAAACTGGAATCTACCGAATGCAAAGACGTCCCTGTACATACGTTGGACAAACAAAGCGGTTGGTCGACATCCGAATAGAAGAACACCTTAAGGAAGCCGAGTAAGCGAGGGTAGGAGGCAACACAACACATCAGGTCCTCAGTCGCACGTCAGATCAAGGAAAAGGGGCACAAAGTAGAACAGTTAGTTACCATTAAAAAAGCTAAACCCAACAAACTGGATCCATATGAGAGCTACGCAAAAATAATAACCAATTGTTGACTTGAAGGAGACCTAAGCACTTTAATTATATTATAATATACAAGACTAATAATTTTAAGATGAAACATAAGCCGCCTGGCTCGAGCTCAATTCGATTTTAATGAGAAAAGTCATAATATTCTTCTTCGATTTTGATTATTGATAAGTTGTCTGCAGATTTCGCAATCTATTGTAGTATACTCAAATTCTAAACTCACATTCTGCCGGACCTTGTCTACCTAGAAACGATGTACATATTTATGACGGACAAGTTCTTTATAACACTAAATGTCAGCATTTCTCAAATTTCAAAAATAGATTTCACGCCCTTTATAAATGACTTCGGAGACATGAGGTGTGTAAGAAGTATTTGTAGGATGATAATGTAATGAGGTTTTAATTACATACATATAATCGAATATGTGGACGTGTGTATATGAGTGGTGAAACTAATGACACAATGCATAGTACCCGAAATTCCTGTTAGTCCAAAGATAGGGACATTTCGTTGTGGCAGTAACTATCATTTTATAATTAGTACATAAACATATATTTTAAGCTACCTATTATAATTGCGGGAGTCATAAGAGGTAAAGAAGAAAAATGGGTTAATTAGGTGGAATAAACCTTCAAGTTATAAAATACAAGATGTCGCGCAGTCAACATTTGGGATTCGTTATGCTAACCACTTTGACCATTTTCGGGAACATTCCTACTTCACCGGCGAAGCATAGCGGCTCGCGGGTAGTGAGTTTTAATTTGAGCCACTCACTACCCTTGGGTGAGCTTAAGTGTCACCATACACTGTCGAACTCGAACGGACGGAATTCGAACCCGAAACGCCGGTAGTCAAACATGAGACTGATGCCTCAACACACTGCGCTACCGGTCGCCCCAAATCAAATTTTCAAATCGTCCAGATCGGTGAAGTAATAAGACCCAAGGGCGAACTTTCTACTACCGGCAAAGGCAGGTGCAGAGCAAATGAAATGAGCACTCCTTCTCATCCTCGTCCCTACAGCTTCTACAGTAATCATTGTACGGTATTCGAAGTCGTCTGGCATACTTGCCAATGAGGCAATGGCCAGAATTTAATTACCGACTGACTATCAGTATAAATTATTACATCACTAGCCGAAATCATATTACGCCCTAGCCATGATATTTGGAACACACTACAGTAATCAGGGGGACGGAAGGACAGTCTGATGTTCAACATCTCCGAATAAACACCAGCCCCGACGCCATCATCACTCTTGGAGCCGTCAGTATAGATTCTTATGGCATCAAATTCTAGAGCGGTGCTATGCGCCCACTCCTCACGAGGCAGTAGAAATTCCTTTCAAACTCAAGTTTCGACACGGTATAGTCCGTGGTTTCAGGAACCTCCAAGCTGTTCAGAATGGCCGAATGTCCGGTAGTGGATGTTGTCCAGTGACTTGTTTCACGAAGGCGAATGGCCACACCAGCAACAAGCTGTTCGGAAAGAATGTTCAAAGGAGTCAGGTTCAGCAGAGCTTCAAGGGCCGCAGTGGGTGTCGTTTTTAGAGCTACCGTGATGGCAACACAAGCCAGCCTTTGAAATTTATCCAACAAGCCTGTGTAGGATGCGATTCTAAGCGCCGTCCACCAGGCCACTATCGCATACATAAGAATAGGACGCACTACCCACACATAGAGCCAGAAAACCAGCCTCGGTTGCAGTCCCCAATTCTAACCTATCGCCATTTTACATGAGTACAATGCAACAGTGGCCTTTTTAGCTGGCTCCTGAATGTTACGCTTCCAGCATAATTCTTTAGTCAGGATGAGCCCCAGAAATTTAGTTTTATCAGTGAGAAGAAGCCTTATGCCCTCCATTAACGGTGGTTCGAACGAAGGAACCCTATATCTCCTGGTGAACAGAACAAGTTCCGTTTTGGTCGGATTCACTCTAACCCCACTTTACCAGAGCATACAGGACCCTCTGCATTAAGTCACTGAGAACACAAGGGAACTTACCCGAGATAGCGATTGCAATGTCATCGGCATAAGCAGTTGGTTTACACCCCAGCCCCTCCAGTTCCACAAGCAGCTTATTGACCGCCAGATTCCAAAGAAGGGGAGAGAGGAATCCACCCTGCTCACATACCTTCCCGCAGACGTTGTGGCGTCCAATTTATTATCGAAATTTATAGTCTCCACGGTATCCAGGGTCCTGTTATTTAATAGCTTTGAGATCCGCTAGTTAGGTGATTGTTGTTTTTCGTTAGAATATAAAAAAAAATCGATAATGCAGGTTGCATGCTAGCAACTGCATTCTCCGAAACCAGTTTATGCCGACGAAACGTCAACTGGGCCACATGGAATGGAAGAGTTGACGCGTTTCGGAGAATGCAGTTGCCGGCATGCACCTCCTGCACATCCATGGCCACGAACGTCGTCGTGGACGGGATTCGAACCCGAAATGCCGGTAGTCAAACATGAGGCTGATGCCTCAACACACTGCGCTACCCTTTGAAGAGAGAGAATCAGAGGTAATGAAAAAGAGCGAGAGAAACGAATTCGGCACAAGTGAGGAAGTAGGAAGGGGGATGGAAATTTGACATCTCTTATGCTTCTATATGGACCGGGCGGGTGTTCCGCGGCAGAGAGACAGACTGGAATGTTATTGTTCCAATAGGAGAAGTAGGAGAGGGGATGACATCTCAAGTGCTTCCTGTGCTTTTATATAGACTGCGCGGGTGTTGCGCAGTGGAGGGCGTGTGTCTCTCTGTTTACTTTTTACGACTGGAATTGGTTCAAATAGTTTAGTGTTGAGTATATGCGGATTGCTCCTCCATAGTTATTCTCTATGGCGCTACCGGTCGCTTTGTAGTGTGTCCAGAGTGACAGTGGAAACTTCCACACAGTACATATCCGTGGCGCTCTACACTACACTTGAATTTCTCCTTCTCACTTAAAAGAGAGCGATCATCACTGTAATGACCCGTTTCCATACGAAATAAAAAGCAAAGTAATTGTTTTCGCATGGAAATTTCCCACAACGGTGTGGAGACTTTGGTCTGTGTATTGGATTTTCGTGCAAAGAACTGAGTACCGAGAAAAGCCGATTTTTTACAGTTTTCTAGATTTCGCACGAAAAACGAAGATAGTACCTTCCGGTAGTCCGGATGACGCAGCGGTTAGCACGTTCGCCTTCTATGCCCTGGACCCCGGTTCGATTCCTACTGAATGCGGTAGTCTTCGATAAAAAAGGGGATTCCCGTGTCGGACTATAAGCCGACTCAGCTGTTAAATGAGTACCCATTTGGGATAAATAACTCGGTTGAGCATGCCGATCATACACTTCTACACAAAACACACTGTCACGATCTGGTAAATGGTATAATGCTAGCTCATCTCGAGGCTTTGGTCCAAGAATTGGACTGTTGCGCCAGTTATTTATTTTATTTAGTACCTTCCTTTAGACAGTACCTAGTAGTACCTAGGCGAAAAGGGACCCAAACGTTAGTGGTCTGCTTCGGCTATCCCCCAGAATATAATAGACAGTACCTATCAGTATCAGAAATCTACTTTAGGTATATTCTCAAGTGGATTTCCGCTTTATTCAGTATGAATGTACCGTGTTCGTGTATGCATACAAAAGAAAGGCACCGAAAAATGTGTGGAGTTATAACTGAATAAAGAGAAAATTTACTTTGGGTCCACTCTGAAGTTAGATTTCCGCCGCAATAGCTCGGTGGGTAGGACGTCGATTTTCAGCAACCGAGAGGTCGCAGGTTCAATTCCCGTCACAAGCATATTCGAACGGTGGCTTTCCGCGCCGGCCTCCAGTGTCATACTCTGACCATCCCAGTTACCAAAATCACGTGAAACGGTTTCGCAAATGAACGGTCTTTGTATGTTCCGCCTTCGGAACAAAAATTAAACAAAAAAAAACTTTACTTATGCTAATAATGGACGGACCCGAAACGATATCAAGAACATGTGTACATATCCAAATTGAAACCCTGTCTCAAAATAATGAAGTATGAGTACGGATGTCGCTCAAAAAAATGAATTTGTTGGTCCGAGCATTGGACCGAGGAACAGATCCAGAAAGTTAGGTCACGAAAGTTCATCGTAGAATGAACCTTTGAGAGGAAGTTCTTTAAATAAAGAAAGAATACGAACGGGTGAATGGTAGCACGCATGAATTACATTGTGGTAAGTACATTCATACAGTATAGGGTGAAATGGTTACAATTCAATCAACCCGGTGGTTCATGGGGCTATACATATTTCCCTGGCCTCAAATTTAGAGGAAATTGATTTATTCAGAATTTTAGGGTATCAAATTTGAAATTTGACGGACGTAACACCTCAATTCTGATATCAAATACGTAACATTTGATACTCACAGTTGATTATATGCATTTATTATTATATTGATAATAATAAAGAGAGCTTACAATTACAATTATTACATAAATGTTCATTTGTTCACAGAAAAAAATATCTTAGAATTATCTTTTCTTGCAAGCAACACATTCTAAGTGTAAATATATCGTTCATAATCACGAATACTCGTGCATTTACAGGGTACCCGAATGGCCATATAAAACTCCGAACCATTTTGTACGTATGATTCTCTCGTTCGGTTGTGTTGTGTGTTCAGCGCGCAAGGCAGCAAAGCGCAAGTGTAGGAGTGATAAAGATGAACGAACCAAGAGTGTGGAAATAAATACTATGGCGAACGAATAAAGAAATAAAACCTGACGAAATCACACATCTGGTTTTTTTTATTTGTTTGTCCCATGACCTCTCAAGATAAAGAACCTTTCAGGCTATATCATAAAGTGTTTAATGTCAAAAGAATATTAGCATCACATAATTTCACTTACACTGAAAATACGTCTGAGATCGGGGACCCCCAGAATTGACGAAGAAAAACTCAAATCTCGTCGTAGTCACGAAGGTGAAATTATAATCGAAAAACGTATGCCTACGTCACACACTAAATTGTCTGTCGAGTTCATTTTTAGGTTTACTGTTCATGTTACAAAACACCACCAGCAAAAACACATCACACTAAAATCCAGAAAGTCCTACATATTATAAAACTGTTTCAGGACGAGTACAATTTCGAGATTTCATAAGTCCGTCGTCGTCGTGTCCTCGCAATGGCTGAACGCTAGCTGCTGCTCCCCATTCGAATTGATATATCCTTCACAAAGAGCAGCAGAGAGTTTTTTTTTATATACCCGTCGACAGCTTGACAAAGGAAAAACCTTCGCTTACGCAGCACCACCAACTCCAACCGTCTTTCATCAACACCAAACTGCTGGCAATAAGCGAGCACAGTGTGGAAACATTCCGATTTCCAAGTCTACTTTTGCTGCCTGACTGACTATGGCTGGTTGATATGGTGGCTCTGGCTTAGCTGTCGTCTGTCTGTGTTATTGGCGCTGCTGCTCTTTATGTTCCAACACTGGCCGTTTTCCAGATGCTATAATTATGATGGTGGGTCGGGGGTCTGATACTGTTGCGACTCCATCACTTTGTTTAACTGCTGTTCGCCTGGGCTGCCAACCAGTCCAATGTCAAACCAGTTAACATCCAATCGTCGTCATTTGTGTTGGCGATGGTCGCTCTCCCCTCGATATACGTATTGTGTGGAGAAAACTACGCGCAGAGCTAAAATAGACATACATAAGAGTATGAAAACAGTGATGGTGAACGTTTCAATGAGCTCGAACGAAAAACTATAGTGCAAGGGTAAGAAAGGAAAATGGTCTTTTGCCAAGTAGATTTTCATTTATAAAAATCAAACCAGGGGTGGAATAAATGAAAATAGGCGTGTTCTTTTGCATATGTAAGGTAGGAAGAATCCATGGTAGGATAACGAACACGCATTACACAAACAACAAGTCGTTACAATACAATATTTATGAATGAGTGCAGTTTTAAAATATTACCCAAAAAGGGACTCTAAACAAAAAAGGTAATCTCTTATTTTCTACCTGTTAATTCCTAAGAAAATTTCGTCAGGTATTAACACGCCAAGATCCCAATTAGAAAGGTGCATATCAGTCAGTTGGAAACATGGTAATTTTCATAGACAGAAAGACGGAAAGTCATGGCCAAAAAATCAACGCCTTATATATGAAACAAAACGTAATTAAAAGCGGCAGGGCAGGTCACAACGGGACGTAGCTTCGGATCAATGGAATTATGCCATACGATGAGTGGACATTGAATTTATACGGAGGTTGCCTTTTATATTTCGGGATTGGACAACCCTAGTGTTGCAATCTTGCAACTGACAGCTCTATCGTAAAGTTTGACATTTTTGAGGTTATACGTACTCAGAACGTTTTGACATACGAGCGCTATTTGTGTTTTTTACAGTAACTTCAAAGATTAATCTCGGCCAAATAATGGAATTCAATCGTGAACATTTTCGTGCGATTATTTTTTACAACTTTCGACGTGGATTAACTCAGCAACAGTGCATGGATGAACTGAATTCAATTTTTGACGATGAAGCTCCATCAAGGACCAGTGTTTATCTATGGTATGGTGAATTCAATCGAGGTCGTAGTTCACTCCAAGACGAATTTCGTGAAGGTCGTCCAAAATCAGTTGTTCTTCCGGAAACCATTGATGCTGTGCGCGAACTGATATTGCAAGATCGTCATGTGACCTATCGTGAGATTGAGACAACCTTAGGCATTAGTGGGACCAGCATACATTCAATATTGCATGAACATTTGTTTCAAGATGAGCCAAACCCAACAAAAGTTGTTTGCGCACGAAGCACTTCCAAGCAAATGGTCGCCTGCTTTTTCGGAAAAACTGGACATGTCGCTACCGTACCACTAGAACAACGCAGAACAGTCAATTCTGAGTGGTACACAACCATTTGTTTGCAACTTGTCTTCCCAGAAATCAGGAAAACCAACCGCCGAAGACGGATCACTCTTCACCACGACAATGCGAGCTCTCACACATCAGCTCAAACAACTGGATTTTTGAGCACTCAAAACATAGATTTGATGGGTCATCCGCCGTATAGTCCTGACTTGGCACCGAATGACTTCTTTTTATTCCCGTACGTAAAAAACAAACTGAGAGGTCAACGTTTTTCAACACCTGAAGAAGCGGTTGCTGCGTTCAGAATGCATGTTTTGGAGACACCTCAATCAGAGTGGCAAAAGTGCTTTGACAATTGGTTCAAACGCATGCAAAGTGTATAGATCTTCATGGGGAGTATTTTGAAAAACAATAAAGCGATTTTCAATGATTAATATTTGTTTTTGTTCTCTAATCCCGAAATATAAAAGGCAACCCTCGTATAGGGCTGTTTTCACAATATCTGGATAAAGTTTATCCTGTAGATAAACACTTAACGGCACTCATCCTCTAGTTAAGAATTTATCGGATGATAATTCCAACCAGCTGATACGAACTGCTGAAATTTTGACAAATGGGACAATTAAACTGGTCACAAAGAACAGAGTTCTGGAATTTCATTCGAAGGAGGAGGATTTGAAATCGACTCAGCCGGAAATAATGCTGAGAGATGGCACAAACGTAGAATAGGCAGAGTCCGCCAAGAAAATCATTAGCATTAGCTGAGCTTTCGACTGCATTATCATATTTGGAGCATTGCATACCCTAAGGTTAAATTTAGTGTCCCTGATAGGTAACTGGCACTGGCAGTTTAACCAGACATTGAAAAAACGGGTCATAGTCGGAGATATCAAGGGCAAATTACATGCAGACGGATGGACGCGACAGACAGACGACAATATTTCATTAATCAACTTTTGATCAATTATTCTCATTCGCAGTCAGTTCGGCACACACTATGTTGGATCTTTTCCGCAAATTATGCCAATTCCATATATTAAAAGCCGCGTTCATCCATTGTAATGGACGGTTTGGTGGGCATCCGAAGATGCCTGTGGGAACGGAGCCTAAGGTAGCATAATGATCGTGAAGGTCGGGCTGTGCCATCTGGCAAAGAAAAAGACCCCTCAACGAGCTTAGCAACGGCCTATGTTTGCTGTAGCTCATTTCGGGAGATGTGGGCGGGGTTTTCGCCTCTCGTTGCCCCGTCCCTTACATATTCATAAAAATTTATAGGTCTTGGTTGGCGGATAGCGCAAGTGAACTCGCGCTCGCATAACGGTTCTGAGTTCAACTGATATGATTTCACGTCTGCCCCTGATCCCGTGAAAATACCCAAATACAATTACGTCCGTCCGTCCGCCGTGTCCAGTCGTCTGCATGTAATTCGGCCTTAACATTATTTTGACATGGATATGTCTTATAGTTGGGGGTCATCCTAAAAATTTGTCCGTCACACGAAATGTCTGTTTTTCTACTCGGGGGTCAGAAGAGGAAACAAGCCCATTGAAAATTTTTCTTTTCTGTGCATGTCGTTTGAGTGAAGTGGTCATTGTGCATGGCTGTTGCTTGTGGATCCGTACGGGCGGTGCACTTGCGGGGATCCTGTGTGTACATGTTGGGATGTTGATTTGATAGCGATAATGGTTGACGTTGTGGACGGCAAGAAATAACATAGTGTACGGGTGAACGGGCGGACTTTCAATGACCTTCAATTTCCGCCAATTCCCATTCATCATTTAATAAAATAGCCCGTGTTGTACTATTTGAATCACTAGGGTCCCAGAAAAGGTAGCAAATAGTCAGTTCGACTAACATTTGGACATGCGCAGACGCAATTTGAGAGAGTGTACATAGTTCCCGCCCCCCGAAGATGAGCGAGAGCGGATGAAGTTCATTCGAGCCAAATCGGGTGATCCAGCGACTGTGTTTGTGCATTTGCAATGGCGGCGATTCGAGGTCTGACTGGTCCACAATGTGGGCCCCCACCCCACGTGCAATAAACATATAGAACAAAATGGCAGATTTATACTAGGCGAGTTAGAATCTCTCAAGTCCCGAAATAAAGAAATATTCGTCGCAGGATGTTATATGTTATGATGTACATTCAGAGGTCTGCAGAAGATCAAATGCCCCCCTTCCGCAAAAATTCCAAAATGTTCAAAATGGCTGGAATCCAAACAAATAAAATAGCGCGCGTTGTACTACATATCTGAATCAATAGGGTCCCAGAAAAAGTAGCAAGTAGTCAGTTCGACTAACATTTGGACATGCGCAGACGCAATTTGAGAGTGTGTACATTACATAGTTCCCGCCCCCCGAAGATAGAGAGCGAGAGCCATCGCGGATGAAGTTCATTCTATCCAAATGGTTGTGCATTTGCAATGGCGGCGATTTGAGGTCTGACTGGCCCACAATGTGGCCCCCACCACACATGCAATAAACGTATCATAAAACAAAATGGCGGATTCGTACTGCGCGAGTTAAAATCTCCCAAGCCCCGAAATAGAGAAATATTCGTCGCAGGATGTTATAGTTCCGGGCAGCTCATCGTGACATGATGTACATTCAGAGGTCTGCAGAAGATCAAATGCCCCCTTCTGCAAAAATTCCAAAATTTTTCTTGTGCATTCTCTTTGTGCGTGTGTTGGAATGTTTTGTTTACTTTTGTTAGTTTCCCTTTCTGTTTGCCGGACACAATCGCATAGTACGCGTTACTTGAGAAACGGATTGTGTGTGCCGGACCCGGACTGTTGATTAAAGGGGCGGGATGAGACGGATAGTGTGGGAGCGATTTTGCAATAGATACACAAACACAATACACGTCCGATTGGGAAAAGATGGTGGGAAGCGTGATTGCGATTAGCAGAAACGTACTCAGAGAAATGTCTATAGGCTGCAGTCTGCAAACTGTACCGAACGGGTAGATGGAACAGGGTGCACGAGAGGAGGTAAATATTGCACACACGCGATGCAAACGAAAACGAAACGATCCCGCGAGAGAAAGGAGCCCAAGCGGAACGAACAAAGCAAAGCAGAATTTATAACGAGTATCTATACTGCCACCAGATACATGGGTACATGGATATGTCTTATGCCTACCGAAAGCGTGGGACGTGTTTTTTCGAATGATTTCATCCAGTATAACTATACTGGGATCTTTACAAAACTTACGTCGATATCTTCAACACAACAGGTTCCACGCAGTCGGTAGTCATAGACATACATATCCATGTTCCGATGTATCTGCATGCAGTGTAGATACTTTGTATCTTTTTTATTCACCTCTTCTCCTCTCATCTTCTTTCCGCCATACACCATACACTGTCGAACTCGAGCACGAACCTGGTACAAATGTCCTCTGACACACACATAAACTTCACATAGGTGTGAAGAAAACCGGTCCGCTTGTACTAGGTTCGTGTTCGAGTTCGACAGTGTATGGTGACACTTAGAGTGCATTTTATGATGTACATGTGCATAATTAGAGCCATGTACATGATCCATCTTGTGACAGATTCCTTGCATGCTGATCTGCTTCGAGATGAGATTACATCATAACTACGGAACTTTGCTTAGGTATACAATTTTGCATTATCCCAATGCTGATCACCATCTAGCAAGTGAAGTGCCCGGAAAGCAGCCTGAGAAGTATTAAGTGTCAGTGTCACCATACACAGTCGAACTCCAACTCGAACACGAACCTGGTACAAAGGTCCTCTGAATAGCTCAAAACACACACACACTTCAAATAAACCTGAAGAAAACCAATTCACTTGCACCATGTTCGAGTTCGACAGTGTATGGCGATACTAAAGTTCTCTGTACACTTCAACGTGAACGTGAAAATGAAAAAAAAATAGTTTTTTTTATATTAGGCGTTTTTTTTTGGGAATTTATCGGGTGTAGGGTAAAATAACACACACGTTAACCTGGATAGATAGGGTGGCTACACTAGACTCGATAGCCCCTCAATAACTTCCACATGCATGACACATAGATGGCCTCAGTGTCGTGTGGAATCTAACAGTTGGCACGCTTTTGTCTTTGCCAATCAGCCAAGCGTCGAGCTGTTACCAAAAATACTACGATATTATGGCGCCATTTTCATCAAAAAAGAATGAAGGGTATAAAAATCGGCCGATGACGCCGCCGGCATGAAAAGCGAACCAAACAGTTAATTTTTCCGGATAAAGTTGTGTCTCGTGCATCACTTCAGGCTGCTCGCTCGACCAAATGCGGCAATTTTCCTTGTTGACAAAACCATCGAGCCAGAAGTGAGCTTCATCCGAAAAGCTGATTTTCTAGTGAAAGTCGTCGTTAGCTTGCATCTGGTCCAGAGCCCAATTAGCGAATGTGCGACGCTTAAAATGATCGGTTGACTTCAGTTCTTGAGACAACGCCGGAGAGCCACCTTTTGCAAAATTCGTCTCAAACTGATCACACTGATGTTCAACGTCTGCGATCGGCGTGGAATCGACATCCTTGACTCTCTCGAACGGCCACGACATTTTCTTCACTTCGAGCATTACGTTGTTACAAGCACTGAGACATTATGCAATGCATAAGTTGTTTCGAATTTTTGCACCAAACATTCAATAGTGTTGGACGGTTTCGTCGACCGAAAATTGGAGTAAGTGCGCGCAACGTAGTCGCGATAGAACGTGAACTTTGATGAAAAAGTTGAATAATTTGCAAACGTTGTTGAAGCGTGTATCTCTCCACGATCAAATTAATTATAATTAAAATGTGAAAGAATTGCGAAGCCAATTTCACTCCTATGCGAGAAATGTGAAAAACAAAATGCGTCGTCCCTACTGAAAAACTCTATACTATCCCCACTCTGTACTTCTGGTTATTTTCGAATAAATTCGCGCATGCGCACTGCTACCCATTTGCACGCGCTATATGTCGTGACGCCATCGGCCACAATTTTGACATTAACGAAGCATTTGGCATCTCGCCCCTCGTCGAAATGTTAATGCATGTTTCACTGCGCAGACGCGAATATGTCAACAACAATGCCCGAACCAGATTGAACGCAGAATGCAGCAACAGCGGCACCGAAATGTTCTAATTTGACATGCATGCATTTCCCTTACGCGACCTGGATTAAACGCAGCGGCAGCGACTGCGGCGTATTCTGGTTCCGGCATAACTCAATATTCAAATTTTCACTCCCACTCTGTGCCTATTTCCTGTCTGTTCTTTGTATATCTATGAGAGTTACAGATACTTCTCATTATTTGATATGAGTCGTCAAACGCTAATCGGTGGAGTTTTGCGCTAAAGTTTATGAGGTGAGAGGTGAATTTTACATTTTTTTTCATATTCAAATGAAATTGCCGTTCCCCTCGCGCAACTATAGCCTTTCAACAATGTGTGAATGGGTTTGATGATAATAATGATATTTTGAATACCTTAAAATTCGGATGTCTTTTGATCGGTAAAACAGATTGCAATGAAATAAAAACTAAATGTGTTATTGCAAATTAAGCAATATTTTCTCCAAAAAAAAACTATACTTCAATCGGATTAGCAATTTTCATGTGATGCTCGAACAGACAAACAGGCAAACATTTGAAAAGCCATCTTTATGTATTTTGTTACTGACAACTATACCCCAGATAAGTTTTTTTCTCCAAAATATTTCGAATGTACAGACATGAATTTATAGATTTATTATATGTATAGATATTGATTCTCCACAATTTTGCGTATTTTCCAATTTCGGTATTTTCCATTTTTTCCATTTTGCATATTCGCCATTTTCCACATTATCCATTTCCTCTGACTATCGCGTTGCACGAGTTTGAATCACATGCAACACACGGCGAAGTCACTAAAAAACGAATCATGATAGCGGTTTTTCGTTAAAGCAACGGGTAACCAATTTAGTCGAAAGGTGGCTCTGAAATTTTTGTTTCAAAAATGAGTTTCATTTATGTATATGTGACAGGCACATTAATGCAATAAAAAGGGATGTCGTTTGAACGACGCCAACGAAGCTCCGGATTGTTGGGTTCATTCAATAAACGATGATTTGTGTTAAAAGACGACCCCTTTTTATTAACCCCTTTAAATAAATCCTTTATTTTAAACTTCATAAAATCGGATTTGGATCGCTAAACACAGGTTGGAAGCCAAACCATCTGAGAACGAGAGACAAAATATCGAATACACGTTCCAAACAGAGTGTTCAGAACGCAGCATGGGAGGCACGGCTCATGGCTATCATCTGTGCATAGTGTTTAGTGTATAGTATCTTTGCTCGCTGGTACTATTGTCGTTTCAGTCACTCGCATTGAAATTGAAATTAGCGATAGCAATTCGTTCCCTCGGCTATTCGACGAAGTCGGATTTAAATCGGCTGGAAGCAAATATTGCAACAGCACTGTGCTGTGATTCCGACATATCGTGTGTGCGAGAGTACCACGATTTCATACGATTAAATTGCTGAAAAGAGCATAACAAAGTCGTCTATGTTTCCTGCTAGGCTTCCTTCTTCTCATTTCACATGACACATATGTGTTGTTTCCTACGTCGTTGAAGGGAATAGATACCACACCAAGATTTTACTCAATTTCAAATGGGAGAAAACGAGACCCCAATAAAATTGATAAGTTTCCTACATCATCAGTTGAGACGGAAACATCGTATATGTATGGGGAAAACGAATAATTATAAGTTATGGACACAACAAATGCATAAAAATATTGTGAATAATATAATACTTCTGGCTACTGGTGCTATTTCCTTATGAACTGTTGATCGATGAGCGCCTAGGATATATCAATCTGAAATGACAGAAGAAAACACAAAAACAGATTACTGACAGTAGAGAAAATCAGAAATATTTTTACATTAATTTGGATTTTTTACATACAAATACATTCTTAATATTTGAACTGTAAACAAATTCTCACCATACTCAATGAGAATTTCATCTAAAACTGAGCGCGACTTCGAATATATTGTAAAATGAGTGACTTTAGGCTGGCGTAATAATGCCGAAGCCGAATGAATTCTTGTGATAGCTATGGAAAACAGCTGACTCAAGTGTTTTGTATATGCGGTGGTCGTGAGTCGCAAGTTATTAATAAAACTCTACTATATGTCAAAGTGTGTTGTGTATCGCATTGTCATATATTTATAGTGTTGGAGAAAAATAACACCCAGAGAGGTATAAAGAATATATGGACCCGTACGTATTCATTGGTAATGGAATAAATAGCGCCCTAATGTAAATAATTTTCTATTCCACGGTGTTATAACACGACTTAGCACACCAAACTGGTTATTACCATATTAGATAGATGAAGGGCGCCTAGGAAATGGGTTATGTTATACAAGAACCAAGTTGAATAGGGTCTTATTTAAGACATTGTGACCATAATATGACTGGTTCACTTTTGCATAATCAATGTAGGTGAACGGACAAAGTTCCATAGACTCAAGCGATACATACTAGCAATTATTAGAGAAGACACCCTTCTAGTCATGTCATGATGATATTACCAATGAGTTCACGATGAGTGTCTGGATGAAATGCATCATGAGTTTCGTTCTAGCCGCGTGACTATTGTCACTCACTACGAACTACGTTCATATCGCCAGACTATATTTCAGTATTATTATTATTAACCAGCTAACTCACCACGACATATCGGATTAGTTTATTGGACAACTTTTAGCTCCACTTTTAATGAGGGTACTGGACTAAAAAACTAGGGTATAAAAATTGGGTTAGGTTTGTGTTTTGTTGGAGTCGGCGGTATAAAAGCGCTTTTCACAAGAAGCTACTGGCTCTTTATATGTACAGTCAAACCTGTCTAATTGGACCACTAACGGGACCGAACAAAATTGGTCCGATTCGCAGGTGGTCCGATTACAAAGGGATACAAAAAGTATATGTATGTATAATACATATTAGGAAAATCATACGCAATATACTATTGTATATAGATATATATTCTTCTTAATTAATAGTACACATAGAAATAATACAAAATCAAACTCAAATTATGCATGACCAAAAAAATCGGTTATTTTTTTCTGACACTTGTTCTTTTGAATAATAGCATTTGTGAGACTTTGGTTACTTTTTTCCAAATTGATCCAAAGTTCACCTAAGCCTTTGTTAATTGCAAAATATTTAAGACGATTTAAAGCACTAGCTGCCTCGTGATAATCCATTGTAGCTGAATCGTCCTTATCGTCAACTTCATCATCGTCGGAAATATGGAGGATTTCATCTTCTTCATTCGTAGTTTCGAGTGAATTGACAAATTCATTTTCCCAATTGTAGGACCATGGTTCGGATGTCAAAATGTCATCATCCATATTAACGAAGTCTTCAGGAATCGTTTCATCGGCTACAAAATCTACGCCAGATTCAGGTGACGATAAACTTGACGAAAAATGAAATCCACTATGTTTGAAACAATTTTTAATTGTAGTTTCGCTTACTTCGTTCCATGCAGGCTTCAACCAAAAACAAGCATCTAGGACCGTGATAGACTTAGTCAAGACTTTAGCAGAAGCAGCCTCATCGATTGCTTCTATTAAATGACGCATGCAAAGTTTGCGATAGTGCGTTTTAAGACTTCTTATGATCCCTTGATCAATTGGCTGTAGCGAACAGGTGGTGTTCGGTGGGAAAAATGCGAACTTGACGTTGGGTAGGTCAATATTGATGTGACAACGCGCGTTATCAAGAAATAGTATAACTTTTCGTTTCTGCTGTCCAATTTTTTTGTCGAATTGCACCATCCACTCTTCAAAAAATTGTGAAGTCATCCAGGCTGTTCTGTTATTTCGCCAGGTTATCCCTAATAACGACTCTACGTCGATGTTCTTAAACGCTCGAGGCTTGCGTGCATTACCTATGAAACGGATTTAAGAATAAGAAACACTGACTATTGATAAATTTTAAATATTTTACCTATAATTAATTAAGGTTCTTTTTCGCCTAGAGCATTGCAGAGCACAGCAACCGTCAGCCTCTCTTTCGCCAATTTCCCACCAATGCACTCTTCGCTCTTCAAATGCAATGTCTTCTCTGGCATTGCTTTATAAAATAAGCCAGTCTCATCAAGATTATAAATGTCCTTCAACTCATATATGTCACAAATTTTTGAAAGGTTTCCTTTAAACTGCTCAACTAAATCCAAAGGGACATCTTTGGCTTCACCATTAATGGTTTGAAAACGATATTGTGACGTCCCTTGAAACACTCAAGCCATCCATTCGACGCTGTGAAATCGACGATATGCAATTTCTCGGCAATTTGTAGTGCTTTGTGTTGCAAGCTTACTCCAGATATAGGTAGACCTTTTTGTCTACCCAGACAAAACCACCTGTAAGCTGCACTATCAATCGTTTCGTATGAACGCCCGGGGTTGATCCGTTTTCGTTTCAAATTTTCCAAGCTATGTATTTCTTATTTTATCGCGCGATACCAAGATCCTATGGACTTGGCTTTTACTTATACGAAATTCTTCAGCTATCTTTCTTTCTGGCCAAGGTTTCTCCTCAGATGCTTTTATCACCTCAATCTTTTTTTCGATGGTTAACTCGGAATAAACGCCTTTTACCACTTTTCACCAAAAAATGCACTCTTACCAGTGGCGTAACTATAGGGTGGCAGGGCTGGCAAAATGCCACGGGCCCCGACCCGATGGAGGCCCCGGTCCGAGAGGCCGCGAGCTCAGAAGTTACCTAACATTTTTAACAAAACTTAGTAAAAATTATAAACTTTACATAAGTACTTAAAATTAAAGATAGACACACTAAAGACCATATACAAATTCAAATAAATTATTAAGATTTAAACGGATTCATAAGAAAAGGATTTCGGGCAATTATAGACCTCATTCATTGGTTGTTTCATTTGGTGGCGCGAGCTAGTGATGCTCGGAAAATTTCCGCATTTTGTTAACCAAGGAAGTACTTTTTTTCGTGGTGCTGGCGGGCTAGCAACGCACGATGTTAGGGGAATCCCGGATTTCTATTTGTTATGTACGGAGCACTGATATACGAGAGAAGGATAGAGTGAAATACCATCGGCTATCTCGGCTTCTATGCCATTGGCGAAAATGACGAACTTTGCGAAGATGAGCGTCTCCAAGATCCGGAAAGTTTGTTCAAAATGAACATATTTTATCGAGTATTGGACATCATTATTAATCAACTGAAATTGCGTTTCCTTTCAATGAATGAAGTTGTTTCCAATTTCTGTGTTTTGCAGCCTGGAATTTTGCAAAATTTAAATGACACTGAATTTAAGCTCTAGAATTTGTTGATATATATTTTATAAAAAAGACATAGCTGAATCTTTTGCCAGGGAAATTCTCAGTTTTCGGTCCACCTTTAGAGACGAAATAGAAAAGCTTTCGTGTATTAGAGAACTTGCTGATTTATTAATAATAAAAGAATCATTTTATATCGTGCAGCTTTCCTGAAGTATGTACTGCATTAATGTTGTTTGTTACAATTCCTGTGACTATAACTAGTGCTGAAAGATCATTTTCGAAACTAAAAATAATAAAAACCTATTGAAGAAACTCTATGGGACAAGACAGGCTACGTAACTTGACTATTCTGTCTATTGAAAATTCTATGGCCCGATCTTTAAATTTTGATGATGTTACTGATATTTTTGCGGAACAGAAAGCTCGGAGAAAAGAATTTTATTAATAAATACCTTGTTAATATTGCATTGTTATTTCATTAAAATGATGTAAATTATGTAATACTTATGCTTTTGGAAAAAAAATTATTAGAAATTTAACTAAAATGCACACAATATTATTGTAGTAATGCTGTTGGGTAACTACTTAAGTGATTTATTAAAATTAGATTACAACGTGACGATTTTTACTGGGAGGGCCCCGTCCAATGAATTTGCCACGGGCCCCAGACGGTATAGTTACGCCACTGACTCTTACACTAATTAATCACAAGAATACAATACCTAATTCGATTTAAATACGTGATTATCAAAAAAACGGTCAGAAAACGGGACTTTTCCTGTACACACATGAACATATAGTATGTACATGTACATCATTTACTCTCCAATGGAAAAAGTCTGTTGGTCCGATTGCGGAGGTTTTCGAAGTACTATTCCAGCCATATTGCATCGTCCACTTGTGGTCCATGGTCCGATTAGCAGGTGGTCCATTAACAAACGTTATTTTGTATGGAATACCAAATAAAAGTGGGAAAGGGTGGTCCGATTATAGAGTGGTTCGATTAGGAGGTTTGACTGTATTTCTAAAATTCTCTTTAAACCCAAGTGATAAGCCAATATATGACATTTGCCATATTTAGTACCGTTCGGTATAAACACTTCACGAATTATAACTATGTAAATCAAATATGATCTAGTTAATACTCCTCCAATTTAGTTCCACGGTATAAGCGTGGCCACTTATGTACTTTCGAAATACGATCTACGATCATTCAAAACGTTGATACATGATTGTAATGGACAAACTTGATCATGAAAACTAGACTTGTACGGACCTAGTGGTGATACCAAAAGTACCAATTGGCAACGACCATATGCATTAAAATGAGTTTTCTATATGGCCAGTTTGGATTGTAGGAGGCTGGCGATCATTCAGAAGGATCTTGACCATTCTCAAAATCAATTAACTAACCCATTCTACAAATATTTACCAAATTTTCCAAGTTGCTAGCTTCATTTTATCCAAAGTTATCGCTTATTTTTTATTTGTAGGAGAGGTAGGGGTTCCTTGGGTCGGCGGATCTTGCCCATCATTGCCACCAACCAATTAGATTATACTACGAACATTTAAGCAAAATTTCAAGTCTCTGGCTTCATTCAATCGAAAGTTATCGCTTATTTGAAGTTTCATTTGCAGGGGAAGTAGGGGTTTCGTTGGTCGGATTTTACGTATTTTGAATATCAGCCAGCTGAATCCTACTACAAACATTTGATAAAAATTCAATCGCTGGCTTTATTTTATCGTAAATTATCGCTTATTTTAAGTTTCATTTGTAGGGGAGGTAGGGGTTCCTTGGTTCGGATCTGGCCTATCTTTAATACCAACTAATTCAATCCTACTTTAAACATTTGCCCCACGAGGGGGGTTAGGATAAGTAATAGTAGTAGTATGTCATTTACGTTGGATAAAGTTCAGAGATTGTCTTGTATTGCTATTACTGGTGCTCTGAAGACCACACCGACCGCTGCTCTTGGTGTACTGCTGAATTTGCTCCCCTTGGACATCCTGGCTGAGCAGGCAGCTGCGATTACGGCCATCCGTCTTAGGGAAATAGGGCAGTGGAAAGAGTCTACTAATGGCCACTCGGCGATACTGGGAAATCTGGATATTCCAGAAGACACGGACTATACCTCTCCGGTATACTCTTTCGACAAAGGGTACACAATACCTTTGCGGCAGGAGTGGGATACAGATAGTACCCCTGAGTTGGAAGCCATAAGCTTCTTTACTGACGGCTCGAAAACGGAAGCGGGTGTGGGGATAGGCGTCTTCTCAGAGAAACTGGACATTCGCTTGTCACTTCGCCTTCCAGCCTTCTGTAGCGTTCTGCAGGCGGAAATCACTGCGATTGCCGAAGTTCTGACTTGGCTGGGTCGTAATATCATATCTACAAGGAATATTACTATCTACACAGATAGTCAAGTGGCGATTAAGTCCTTGGACGCAAACCTTACTACTTCGGAAACCGTGGTGGTATGTCGCACCGCTCTTAAGGAGCTCGGCAACTTTTTCAACATCACTTTGTGCTGGATTCCGGCTCACAGTGGTTTCAGCGGAAACTGCGAGGCAGACGAGCTGGCTCGGGCAGGTACGACCATTATGGACGTGGGATGTTTCTGCAATGTCAAAATGCCTATAGCAGCATGCAAGAAGCTAATTGGGGCAAATGCAATAAGCCGTGCTAATATCGGTTGGCTAAATGGTAATACCTGCAACGTTTCGAGGCAGATTTGGCCGCACTTCAATCCTCGCCGCTCCTCACGGCTGATGATGCTGGAGAGAAGGCATCTCAGAAAGGTTGTGGGGATCATCACGAGGCATTGCCTGATAGGTGAGCATGCTAGGCGTCTCCGGCTTCCATACAATGATTTTTGCAGAAGCTGTGGGGACGAAGAAGAGGAGGAGACTGTACATCACTTCCTGTGCACCTGCCCTGCTCTGGCCGATAGAAGAGAGGATATTTTAGAATCCCTCTACTTTATTGACCTCGATGACCTGAAGGACGTAGATGCTGGTCATCTGCATCGTTTCATTGATAGATCCGGGTGGTTTGACGACTAGGCTCACATGGCGTCTCTGCGCCTATGAGGTATCACAACGGACCCAGTGGTGGTCTATGTGTGCTGTGTTTGTGCGCAGCTGCCTCTTTAACCTAACCATGTCATTTACGAAACCATTAGAACATTCGGACGGTTCAAAACCAGAAAAGAAACATCGGATTAGCCCCCCAAACTACATCCAGTGCAATTTATTACGGCAATCGGATACTCTAACAACATTTACTGTCAAACATTAACATTACAACTATGGCGTGGATGCTCGCAACAATATCTGTGCGTGTGAATCGCGAATACATATCAAAACCATAGAGTCATTCAGCATTTAACACATAGGTACATGTTGATAACGATGATGTCTTATCACTCTTAACAATTATCATTTCCAATTGTTGTTCATATCGACCTCTTTTCATCATCGATCACTTATTGCGTATTAATCGGAAATTCGTATTATTGGATTACGACAATGAAAGGTGATTGCACTGTTAATGTACTATCCACCAAGTGCAATATCAATGGCATTTCATTACAAGAATGCAAGGAGGAACTTGACATAAAAGTAAAAAATAGAGGTACATACCAGAAACAGTAGTACCCTCCTTTTTTCTTCTCGAAACAGAAAAGGTAAGTAGTGTGTATTACACTTTGCAAGTACACTGTCGTTCAAACCAAGTCGATATCAAACTGGATTTTCGGTTAAAACGCCACATCGCGTATGCGAATAAAACGCAAGTAATGAAACCATATCAGCGGCACGGACATCTTAAGAATAGTGCAATGAGAAGTGAACCACAGAGCGCGGAGTGCCATGTGGGAGCCAGCACACACGGTCACAGTACGAGGTCATCCGGTTAGGGAGAAGTCTGACCAAATGGACGATGCACAACAACAACAAAGGGTTAGTGACCCGATAATTCACTTCTATATATGATGACTTTTCTCTTCTATGCTCATACGTCCCCGGAACACATACACTCGGTGTGCACACACAATAACGGCGGACGCAACAAAAAAGGATATGCACAAATCAACTTAGGGACCAAGACGAAAACAAGACAAACCAGTATATCAAATGACGACGACGACAACAACAAATCTGATACCGTCTCGCGGCAAGAGGAAGAATGAGACAGTCAGGCAAGGACAGGGTAAGAGAACCCTAGCTCGAATCCCTATCCGTATTAATGCACTTTACAATGCCCATTCAATATCCCTTTTGGTTATTACCCTGGAGCGCAGTCATTTAAGTTACACATGTTTGGATGCGGTACAGTTTGTGTTTAAAAGAATGGCGATGTTGGTAGGATTTTTTTTAACGAAGACTTTGGAGCAACACAGTGGATTGAAAGCAGATTAGTTTTAATAGGATGAATTAAGTGTTAGTGACCTGGAATTCGCTTAGTTAAGGAGGTTGATTGCGACTGTATATTCTCTTAGGGCCGTTTTCTCAATGTCTGGTTAAAGTTTATCCTATAGATAAACGCTTAATGCCACCCATCCTCCAGTTAAAAAGTAGTAACTAGAAATCACTGAAAGCAACAATACGCCACAAAAGTAACTTAAAATAACTAGAAATCATCAAAAGTAACAATAAGTCACTGAAGTAAGTAAAAATAACAAGAAATCACTAAAGGGACCAGACATTTTTCTCACAGTGGAAAATAATGCCATGTTCTGTACTGATCTTATTCTGGCCTTTAACCTTGCCGAAAGAAACCAATGCTGGGTAGATACGTAGACATATTCCTTCATTATCAATGGAGTAGAGAGGTTAGATACACAGGTTTTTAAAGAACAGAACATCACGAGTAGGGTTGGGTATGGGTAGATTCGAAACGTCTTCCTTTGATTTAATATGTCAAGAAATTGATTGTTTTTTTTTCTAGAAAATTTACGTTCAATTTTGCTGCAAAAAAAAACTGGTAGGGGGTTGTTTTTGTTGTAGCAAATTGAGAAGTTAAATTGTGTGTGTGTTCGTGTCAAATATTAAGAGTTCGTTTTCTATGCCCTCCGTATCGAGTCCAAGGAATATGACCACCTCAATGGGGTCTTGCCACAGCGCTATTGATGTTAGTTGCGTCACATGCTGGGCAATTGCTACGTACTGTTGGGACGATTCGGGACATGTACGAGTTTAAGCGAGAACACCAACCTAACGGAGTTGAGCAAATATCGTCCTAATAGGGGTACCGGTTAATTCGTGCGGTTTTCTAACTTCTAAAATGGTTACAAATTTAATATTCAAAGTATTGTCCATCGCTAGCTATAACTTTTTCCCATTTTTCTGGCAATTCACGAATACCCTTTTTGAAAAATTCGGCCGGCTTCTCCGCTATCCACGAATCGATCCAATTTTTGACTTCTTCATAATTGGAGAAGTGCTGGTCAGTCAGGCCATGTTGCATTGATCGGAAGAGATAGTAATCGGATGGCGCAAGGTCTGGACTATACGGCGGGTGGGGTAGGACATCCCATTTGAGCGTTTCAAGGTAGGTTTTGACGACCTGTGCAACATGTGGCCGAACATTGTCATGTTGCAAAATTACCATGTCGTGCCTTTGTTCATAATCCGGCCGTTTTTCGCGCAGTGCTCGGCTCAAACGCATCAATTGTCGTCGGTAGACTTCCCCTGTGATCGTTTCATTCGGTTGCAACAGCTCATAATAGATCACACCCAGCTGGTCCCACCAAATACACAGCATAACCTTCAGGCCATGAATATTCTGAACGGCCGTCGATGGTGATGCATGGCCGGAGTATCCATACGTTGCCCGACGTTTTGGATTATCGTAATGGACCCACTTTTCATCGCCAGTGACAATTCAATGCAAAAAATTGTTTCTTTTGTGCCGTTGAAGCAGTTGTTCACACGTGAAAAATCGGCGTTCCACGTCTCTTGGCTTCAATTCATACGGCACCCAATGGCCTACCTTCCGGATCATTCCCATTGCTTTTAGACGATCGGAAATGGTTTGTTGAGCGACGCCAAGTGATTTTGCAAGTTCTTTTTGCGTTTGGGATGGATCTTGGTCGAGCAATGTCTCCAATTCGTGATCTTCAAACTTTTTTGGCTGTCCGGGTCGTTCATCGTCCTCCAAGTCAAAATTGCCATTTTTAAACTGTGCAAACCACTTCTGGCACGTACGCTCAGCTAGAGCATGCACACCATACACTTCCACCAAAATACGATGACTTTCGGCAGCCTTTTTCTTCATATTGAAGTAATGAAGAAGTACTCCCCACAAAAACACTTTATTCGGCACAAATTCGACATTTTCAGAGTAAAAAAAAAGTATTGTTGTTTACGCTTCAGCTAAATGACACATACTGATTCTGAAACTATATGACAGTAGCTTTCCAACAAATATTTGGAAAGGTGAATCACTGGAATAAAAATGAAGTTACACCATCTGTTAGAAAACCGCACGAATTAACCGGAACCCCTATTAGTTGCTCTTGGTAGTCTTTCTTCATCCGCTGTTGTGGATAGTAGTTGCGCTACTAGTAGTGTTTGACTTAAGTCCCCCTCAATTGACGCATGAATTTTCTCTCTATGTAGAGTAGCAGTTTTGTAGATGATGTCATCGAATGGTTCTCGCTTGAAGCGTTTGATTTCTCTTTCAAGGTCTATGAAATTGCGACGGATGAAACGACGTGGTGGTGTTCTGTCCATCAATTTTGTGTTAGGGTGATCACGTCTGTAGCATCCCACAAGGTATTTCTTTGCTAGGAGGTTGTTGTGGCATCTTAAAGGTAGCATTTGGGTCCTGATCACATCAGGAGGCCGCCTGTTGCTGTGCGTAGTACTGCGTTCTGACAGGTTTAAATTTTGTTCCACTGCGCGTCACACTCATTTTGAGACCAAATGGTGGCTGCACAATTGGCCACAGATATACCGATAGCTTTATGCGATACCATTTGGGTCTCCTTACCCTTACTTACCCCAGAAACTTCCAGCTAGAGCCTTGAGAGTTTTGTTCCTGCTTCTCATTTTGTGTAGTCCGGATAGAGCAACGGTTAGCACGTTCGCCTTCTACGCACTGGGCCCCGATTCGATTCCTACTGAATGCTGTAGTTTTCGATGAAAAAGGGGATTTACGTGTCGGACTATGAGCCCACTCAGCCGTTAAAAGAGTACCCATTTATAGGGTAAATAACTCGGTTGAGCGTGTTGCTGATCACACACCTCTGCACAAGACATACCGTCACGATCTAGAAAATGAGATGATGCTAACTTATCCCGAGGCCATGGTTCAAATTGGACTGTCGCGCCAGTTATTTATTTATTTATTATTTATTCTCATTTTGTGACAGACTGTTGATGCATGTGCAGAAAATGTAGCCATGCTAATAAGGGTGACACCGAGGATTTTGGGGTGATTTGCGGTAGGGCTAAGTTGATCACCTACTGATATATTAAGCTGCATTCTGACCTCCTTGGTCCACGATGCGAAGAGAGTAGCCGCGTAGCCTATTATTCGAAATCCTTGAGATGATGTTGGGAATCCTGATAGATAAAGATTAAACAGGGTGGGTGATAGAGCTCGTTGCAGAACGCCCTCTTTAATCCTTCTGAGTTTAGACTTCTTGTTCCTGAACTCCGTGAATGACCGTCTGCCAGCGAGGTAGTTAGCGATCTACTTGGTTAACTGAACTGGAAGCGAAGTACAGTTGATGTCCGATAAAAATGACGAATGGTGACTGTATCAAAGGCCATAAGTCAAGTGCTACCAGAATCGTCCTTTGGCAAGGTCAGGACTGGTTGAGACCATTTCATATTTGGGAAGTAATGCCATCCAAAGCCGTCGTTGTCGTCGATCAAAAGCAAAAGGAGGTCCTTGATCGAATAAGATAACAGAAGTACATACAGTGAAATTTTCCATTAGCGGACTCTCTCGGGTTCAAATTGTTTGCCACTAATTTAAGATGTCCGCTAATAAGACAAAGAAACATAAATACAATACACTATTTTGAAGTATATTCCTATTTTACCCGGACCACGCATCATAGTTGGTGTCTTTGCTAATAGTGGCTTTACCGCCTGTAGCGTATAGAGCGAAAGAAACGGGTATTCTAGGGTAAATTGAGGCCAACAACACCTTAATAACTTGTCACATCGAAGGAAAGTACGTGATTTCGGACGACGTCATGCAAAATCACTTCACAAATCATCTTCCATACAATCTGAAAGATCCCAAATCATCACATTAACCGGGTTTTGTACAAAATCACAACAAAAACACTCCGATAGGTGTTGCCAACCGTAAATGAGCCAATTCAGCCCAACAAAGGAACAATTGAAATTACATTAGCTCTGTTGCGATTAGTTGTAGAAAAAAAAACTTTCAGATGAAATTTGAAGGAAATTGTGAGCTCTACAAAAGTGGACTTTACATATTTTGCGTTAAAATGGTTATAGGCGAAAAATCGTTTTTCTAAGATGGCTGGGGGAGCACAGGAGGGAGAGTGACACAAACTTTGATTTTTTGCTACCCCACCGAACTATACAACATATCAAAAATTCAGAACTACCGCACCTTCTGCACGCTAAACGCCCTTATTTACAATAGTTTCTATTTCTTGGACTAGAGTTTAAACAAAATCTTGTTTTATTTAGCTAGCTCCGTGAACTGAAAAAAAAAACAACTGTCAAATCCGATTTTCGTCTTCATCGTCGGAAATTGATTCGATAATCATTAAATGTACCTCAATTCATCCGTCCATTCAACGAAGATCTATACATATCGTTTATATTACCATTCAGAAGATACCCCAAGAACTTGCTTCTTACTATAATGGAAACTTGTTTTTTTTTTTTTCTCCCTACGTTCGAAAAAAAGATAGAAAGTATATTGACCCTCTCTCACACAAAAAGAAATAGCATGGTATGGGATATACCCTGAAGAGAACACTTCAATCAGTCCTTTGTGACCTACGAATATGTGTATATGTTTATACATATATGGGCACATATGTGCAAGGATACTGAAGGTACGATACATTGTTGCCAATATTCTCGAGGATACAAAGGTATGTACTCGGACGAGCCTCTCAACAGGTCGTGAAAAAAAAGTCCACCTGGCCGCTGCTTACCTGCTGTGCGGGTTACAGGTTCACTCATTGCGGAAATCGGATACATACATGTTGGTTGGGATGTTGTGTGCAAGAGTATAATAAGGACAATATACTGATTATCTAGCTGGTTAGTGATAATGCGAGCGGAAGAGGTTTTGGGGTTGAATGTAAATTTGGATGTGCTGCGAATAGATTCAAATTTAACGATAGAAACATTTTAAGTATAAGAGAAAATCAAAATTATCAATCTATTAGGTTGGTGCAGATGAAATGTCAGATTCTGTAATGACATGAAGTTGGCTGCGATTTTTATGTATCAAACTGCCACCAGGAGGCGCTAGTGATATAACATATTGAAATACAAATATTGCTACAATGTGTGCGTTCAGAAGGAACTGAGCAACTTCCGCTCAGCGAACATGTTCAGAACGAGCGGGTTCAGAAGTGACCGAGCAACTTCTGCTCGGGTGAGCATGATCAAATTTCACCGAGCAAGAAATATTTCTGCTCACTGATCAGTGCTCAGTGCTCAGGTTCTTCTTCTTTTTTTCAACCTCACGCTCATGTTGCGAGTTTCCGAGTTTTGACAGTTATCAAATTGGTTGTTGTGTTTTCGCCGTTTTCGGCTTCTAGTTCTTTGGTTTTCGGGTGCTTTTGAATTTGTTTTCTCGTTGTTCGTGATTTTTGTAATGGACAGCGTGGGATTCATGTATTTTCCACTTTTCGGCACTTGACGTCTAAAATTGTCGTCGTCAGCTTTCAGCTGGTCGATTTGTCAGCTGGTGAAGTAGCGTTCAGCAGGTGCAGACTCCAAACCGAGCAGCTCCGGAGCAGCTCGCGAGCGATTTCTGCTCTTTTGCCACCTTCTGAACGCACTCATTGGCTTATGGAGTCATTTCGGTTTTGCACTTCATGGTGATCGGTGAAAAAAAAGAAGAAAAAGAACATGGAAGCGAGTCAAAAACGGCTACTTTTCTTTTACGAATTTAATCTAGAACGCAACGGAAGCACCAAGGAATATCAACAGGGCATTTGGACCTGATACGGTCGTTCCTGCGGCATCCGGTTCTACGCACGGGAGCGACCCGTTTTTACAACGGCCAAGAGCTGCCAAACCCCTTCAATGCAAGAAGGATATGTGTCTATGTGTTACATGCTGTATTCGTTTACACCGAGGAAGATGACGAACAATAACAGCATGTAACACACTCACCCAATGAACTTCTGACCATTGCAACAACAAAAACAACAACCTGGTACGGTTAACAAACGAGCCACTCAGCGGTGGTTCGAAAAATTTCGATCCGGAGATTTGAACCTTTGAAATAAGCCACGTGGAAACCCAGGACCATCGATCGATAATGACGAGCTGCGTGCATTAGTGGAATCTAACCCCCGCCAAACCATAAGGGATCTTGCGGAGAAATTGGGCGTGCACCATTCGACAGTTTGCCACCACTTGCAACAACTTGGAAAAGTAAAAAAGTTTGACAAGTGGGTTCCGCATGTTCTTGCCGAGCAAAACATGGCGTGTCGAATGGAGTTTTCTAGTTATATTCTCTCCCGCAACAGAGACGAACCGTTCTTGAACAGAACTGTAACCTGCGATGAAAAATAGATTCTATACGATAATCGTCGCCGATCGGCCCAATGGCTAGATGCCGATGGGGCTCCAAGACACATGCCGAAACCATCCCGTCCACGACGACGTTCGTGGCCATGAATGTGCATGCTGACAACTGCATTCTCCGAAACCAGTTTATGCCAACGAAACGTCAACTGGGCCACATGGAACAGTTGACGCGCTATGCCCCACAAGGGGTTAGGGAAATTGAGTATCCAAAGAAAATAATGGTGACTGTTTGGTGGTCTGTATCTGGATTTATCCAGTGTTCGTTCCTGCAACCTGGCGAAACCATCAATGCTGAGAAATGCTGCGCTCAACTGGACGAAATGCATCAGAAATTGAAAGTTCAACGACATAGACTAGTCAACAGGGATGGAGTTATACTGCTTCATAACAACGCACGTATCGAGAACAACGATCCAAAAATTGAACGAGTTGCGTTGCGACTGTTCCTCACTGGTCATATTCACCAGACCTCTTGCCAACAGATTACCATTTCTTTAAACATTTGGATCACTTTTTAACAGGAAAACAGTTTAACAATGAAGCAGCGAGGAGTTTCTTCGAACCAGAAACTTGAATTTCTACGAAACAGGAATAAATGCGCTTGTATCTCGTTGGCATCCACTGGTACCTATTTCGATTAATAAAATTATCTTTATAAAAAGTTACAGCTGTTCAAAAATTTACTACTGAATCCGACATTTCATCTGCACCAACCTAATCTATGTAGATATATAAAAATCAATTCATTTCTTTGCGAGTACCGAATTGGTGCCTAAACTACTGGGCCGATTTAGATGAAAATTCCAGTTTGTTCGAATTAGCTGTCTATGGGTTTTGATGGTGGTTTGCGAAAAATCCAAAAAGGATAATATACACCAACGTAAAACACACCATTTAATGGCCCATAAAAACGATCTTATCAATTCGTCTCATTACTTCCATTACAGAATGCTTAGATGAGTTGTGGGTTTTTCGTCAATTTGTTCGCACATGCAAGCCATCCAGTATGCATAATTGAATACGAATGAAGTTTTGGTGTTGTTTATGGCAAGTGGTTCGCTATCCATGCCAACCAGAATGCATAGTTGAAGGAGCGAATCTTAGTGTCACCATACACTGTCGAACACGGACCTATCACAAGTGGACCGGTTTTCCTCACACCTATGTGAAGTGTATGTGTGTGTCAGAGGACATTTGTACCAGGTTCGTGTTCAAGTTCGACAGTGTATGGTGACACTCAGAGGTGTGTTCATGCTGATGGTCAGCAAGTAAGGGTATATTTGCGGATCGAGCTGAGTACTATTGGGTCGATTTAGATGAAAATTTCAGTTTATTTGAATTAGCGCTCCGAGGGTTTTGATGGTAGTTTGCAAAAACAAAGTAAAAGGATAATATACAATATAATATCACAAGAAAAACATACCCATAAAAGGGCAAAGCAAAACTTAACACTTATCAACTCATCTCATAACTTCGAAAAAAATTCATAGACGAGCGGTTGGTTTTATCTCGAATGGTTTGTCGTACAGGTCAGTATGCATAATTGAATGGGACTGAACTGTAGTTTGCGGTGCATGTTAGCCAGAATGCATAGTATGTATTGATCAGAATGCAGACTTGAAAGTATGCATTTATCTTAAATGGGGTTCACACTATAACCAAATTATTTCATCTGCGCTAAATCTGGGTGTGTTGAATTTAAAAAGTATGTATAGTATTTGACAGCTTCAGATTAAATGATTTGGCGCAGATGAAGTAATGCGGCTATAGTGTGAACCCTATTTTAGGTGTGTACATGCTGGTGTTCGACAAGTAAGGAGATGTTTCCGAATCGAAAGACAGACACAATAGCTAAGTCTTATGCATGCCAACTCAATCATTGGTCGGGATATTCGAAAAGACCATTCATGTTATGTCCTGGGACTGGAATTGGTTAGATAATGACTTGAAAAACAAGGAACAACAAACCAGAAGAATACTGCTACCACATTCACAGATCTTTGCGGAAAGTTTTAATGAGACCAACATACCATTCTTATGCCAGTTTTCTCAATGTCCTGTTAACCTGTCTGCATCGCTGGACGTGCTGAGATGGACCGTAAGGTCGAAAAAGGGGACGTCCTAAAATCTCGTGGTGAAGATCGACGGACGAGGAGTGTGCGTCTCTTAGAAAATCCTGCCTGCCTACAAGGTGTAGTTGAAGCGCTATATCCCACGAGGGTTTAAGGCAACATAGTAAAAGCGCGCCTAACATGTATACATATACATATTTACCAGCATGCCCCCAAGAATGACATATGTCAAGGTCAAGACAATCGGATCAGTCAAGGTTAAAGTAAATAATTACCCAATATTTTTTACTCTTGAAACCCAAAATCAATTAAATATGAATTCCCCAGAACGAACCCTACAAAGAGTCATTGTAATTGAAATTGTTGTAACATTTTCAAAAATCTTCGAACAACATATGAATCTAACAACCCCCATAATGCATTCTTATATACGCCTATAACGATAAGATAAAATGCTTTATGTAACTTGGTTCAGACGTATAAAAATAAAATTTATTTTCAAACAATATTTCAAACACAAACAGCTGGAATAATACAGTGTAAGGCCATGCCTAGTCTAATTTCAATTTCCATTTGTATGAGATGATCTTGCACGATACCACATGACATATTCAAATTATTGTGTTGCAGAGCCGATAAGAAAATAGCAGTTTTTCGACAATCCACGAGACAGGCGACTTCTCTTCCTCCTTTCTCCGTATTACCTCGATTCCGATTATTCTCCGCATTGTCGTCGTCATCGTTATCGTTGCAACGAACCTTTTTCACTTCCAAATTGCGATAGTGCGTGGCTACCGTAGCCTGATCCGTTTCCGCCACAATCGATAGTTCGCCATTTGTGCTCGCATAGAATGTTATCGAGGGCGATAGGTTCTTTATCTTGTCAATAAGATTGCGCAAAAATCGTAAATTTGGCATCGTTAGAACAATCTCAGACTCGGGAACGTGTGGCATTTTATAGGCACTCCAATCACGACGGGGTATCATATCGACAGGTACATCGTGTACAATCCGACGATTCTGTTCGCTATTCGCTGATGGTAGTTGTATTTCGACCGTCAAACATGGAAATTGTTTGTTAGTCAATTTGATTTTTGCATGGGTAACAGTGCCGCCGCGTGAAATAACCGACAACGATCGTGCCAAATTGGCCGGATTGAATGACAAATAAATACTATTAGCATGTTCCGCGTCGACACCTTCCATTGTGTACATGTCGAAATAGATGCCAGCGTCAATTTCCGTCCATACTAGCGGCGCTGAGCTGCTCGACTCCTCGTTTATGATGAATATTAGCTTGGTAGCGCTAATAATCATAACACATTCCTTGGTCAATTTGGACAGTGTAAGCACTGTTGTGAGGAACTCTCTCATCAGTTGCTGATCTTGCAATACGGCTCGGAATTTCATTTTGTTTTCCTACGGAGAATAGAGAATTGTCATGTCAACGATCGTTTTGTTCGATCCAATTGGATAGTTTGGATAGAAGAGAGTTTCATATTATTTATTTAGATGCTAAGAATGGTAAGATGCTACGGCTACTTTGTTCTCGTGATTTCTTTTACATCCCCATTGTGTCATTCGTTTTAGGTTCTTGTTTAACACAATCTGAGAACTTGGTATTTTCAATTCAAAACCACAACTAGAAGTAGTGTGATCGACGAATAATTTCATTCCATTATTCCATCAAATCGAATTCCGGCCGTAACTTTTCTCCATTTCCACTCAGTAAGTCGTCGTCCTATACTGATTAGCTCCTCTAGATATTCCACATACGTAATGTCTCACAAATACAACAAAAACCAGGCGCTACAATCCGTAACATGTTACATAGGACTTCGTTGCAAACTCTATAACCAGTTGACCACATCCTGTCTTTCATATTTTGAAAGTGACGCTTCTACTGTCGGCGTATTTGTTTGTCCCTTCGGCTTCTGTAAGTTTCCATTATCCATACAATTCGATTGTATTGAAATTTTGGTTTTTAACTCCCAGTTCTTCTTTGCCTGATTAAATCCCAAGACTTTGTAATATGTGTTGGTAACAAGCAGAAAAAAAAACATAATTATGCGTGTTTCTGCTACTCCGTGCAGAAAGCACATCGCTCTTCGCCGATTCCAGTCGATACAGTAAGACCCCGCTTAACGCTGCCTCGCTTAACGCTATTTCAGTTTAACGCTTTTTTCCCCGACATTGTACGCGATACTAATCTAGCGCAAGATTTTGTTTTTTTTTGCATGTTTGTAGTGTCACAAGTGATTTTTGATCGATGAATAAAAACGTTAAACAAATTAATAACTTTTGTTACTCATTGTCTACCGTTATGTACATATGTAAGTATCCGTAGGTACACATTTACCTACAAATTAAAATGACTCGTTCAACGCTGTTTTCGTTTAGCGCTCTAACACTTTGGAACGTAACCCCTGCCTTAAGCGGGGTCTTACTGTACTAACTATCAAATAGAAAAAATTGGTCTAGTGTGTGGAGAATATAACGCAAAAAAATCTGAAATATCCGATTGCTGTAGCGACTCCACTCCGTTTCGGGCGCCTCGTTTACAAGTGATCGGAGGCGGGAAAATTGCATTGGATGCTATTTGATGCACATGAATTCACGATCACGTACATCAATGTCCAACCCTAATATGTACTTATTCCCAGTGGCGTAGCTAAGGAAGGGGGGGGGGGGGCGCGCGTCATACTGAAGTTTTGCCCCGGGTGCTAAATGCTTTAGCTACGCCACTGCTTATTCCTAATGCAAAATCACTGCACGGATCGTCCGTCACTGTCAGTACAGGGCTTAAAGAAACAAACTTTACAATTTGGCAAAATCGAGTAGGTTTTCATCGCCTACCTTCTGTAGGCATAACAGAAGTTGGTCGACATGCTAAATTTGAATAGCGAACATTATCAGATGACGCTACCGATATTTTCGTTGGAATGATCCCGATCCAGGCGGCCAAGGCCCGACGTCGGGCTATCGCGCCACGATGATGATGATCCCGAAAGGCATTCTAGTAGCCAAAATAGGCCGATTGTATGTTTGGAACCATATAAGCGTAGAGAAGGTACAAGTCTGTGAGGAAAGGTAACATTCTTGGGAGAAACAAAAAAAAAAAAAATATGAAAGCGACGCGTACACCCGCAGCTCGGGGTGTGAACTAACCAGATGCACGGCGAGATGATTTACCACTGCACATTATATCCGTAGAACATTGTAGGATTCTCCTTGATTCCACCAGAAACGCCGCGATCGCTTACTAGACATTGACATTAATTGAATTTAACAACGATTTGTAATAGTAACGTCATGTCACTTGTTTACTAGAGCTCTTGATTTGTACGGTCTTGTCTTTTTACGTTAACAATAAATTGTTTTAGTTGGTTGTTAAGTAACCGCGTTTGTTATTGTGGACCGCTTGTTTTATTCGTCGCAGTACCCCACAACATCATGGCTATGGGATGCATATAGCGCATACATATAGTAGGTTAGGTTAGGTGCAGGGGTTGCCATGATGGATCACAGCACACTTAGACCGCAAATTGGGTCCGTTGTGATGCCTCCAGAAATTCTCTTTACCTTACCCTCAAACTAGGTTTTAAAACCAGCCGATGCTAGCAATAAAACGATTGAGCTTTGTCGCGCTAACGTTGTTGAGGTCTTCCAAGTCATAAAAGAACGAGGAACCAAGAAATCTCCCCCTCCTGCCCGCCAAAGCTCTGCAGTGGCACAGAAGGTGATTAACGCTCTCCTCCTCGTCCATACGTCCTCGTCCATAGCAAACATAGATAGGTCCAAACTGCACAACTCTCCCGACTATCCTAGATGTCCGACAATAGCGGAAGGCACAGAAAATGTACTGCATCACTGTCCAAATTTTGCACAAAAATGTGAAACACTAGAACAAGAACTTTTTTTGTTGTTAATTGCCTTGACCTCTGCCTGGGGCGTAGACGCGTCAACATCTCTTGTATTTGTATGACTTGTTGACGTTTCGATAGCATATCTACTTTTTCAAAAGTGCAGTTGCTAGCATGCACCTCCCATCTGCGCATCTGTGAACTGACAAACTCGGAGTGCAGTAAGAACTCGTATTAGTAATATTAGTTTCCAGCATACACTTCCTATCGGCATAGCCTATGTGGATGTTCACACTGCGTGCGATGCCGAGCCGAGCCGGGTCGAGCGATGCGATGTGGTGGGTGTTCACATTGCACGCCGTGCGATGCCGAGCCGAACGATGGCTTGCGATGCAAAGATGATCCGAGCGATGGCTTGCGATGCAAAGATGATCCGGGATGTTCACTGCACCCAATGATGGAGAGTAGAGACCAATTTAGTTCAAGGAATAATCTGTTCGACATCATGTCGTTTGTGCTTGACCCAGTAAATTTATTTCAAAACAGTGCTCTAAAAATGGAAGGGCGTCGCCATTGGGTGCATCCCATTAATGAAGAAAGACCCAGTGTTGGTGAATTTCATCATCTCTTCCGCGACCTCAGACGAGAGGTTTCACAAGCGGATTGAGCAGCGGCGCACCGCTGTGTATAAACGCAAAAATCGGCAGCCGCGGCGGCTTTAGGACGATGAATGTATAGACCGCTCGACTCGCCGTTGCGGCCACCGCCGCGGTTTGTGGAGCGGCGAGATTGCATTTGAATTCAAACCGCATGTGAAACCACGCCTTCTAAACGCGACCTTATTACGGTGATAATAACCTTTCATTTGAGCCATACTGAATCAAAACCGGAGTCCAAAGCGTATATACCCTAGACTTGTACAGACCTAGTTGTGATACCAAAACTTCCAACTGGCAACGGCCATATGCATTAAAAGTGAATTTCCCATATGGTCAGTTTGAGCTGTGGGCGTGGATCCAATGAAAAGTTTCATCGTTCATCCATTCGAATTTTGGATATTTACATTTGAACTAACGTTTACAGTAAAGGTTGCCGTTCATTCAATAGGATCTTGCCCATTCCCAAAATCAACTAACCAACCCACACTATAAATATTTGTCGCATTTTGCAAGTCGCTAGCATCATTGTATCGAAAGTTATCGCTCATTTGAAATTTCATCTGTAGGGGTTCCTTCGGTCGGATCTTGCCCATTTTCAATGCCAACCAACTAGATCATGCTACAAACATTTGACCAAAATTTCAAGTTTCTAACTTCATTCTATTGAAAGTTATCGTGCAAACGGACAGACAGACAGACAGATATGGCTAAATCGAATCAGGAGATGACCCTCATAATTTCCATGTATACACTGCCACACCGCCGCGCCTAAAAGTCTAGGGTATAAAAGCAGACATACATGCATTTTTTTCAGTGTGATCTTAAAATACATCAAATATTACTTTACAGCTCGTACTTGCACCATACTGGCTCCAAAAAGCTTCACATCGCAAAGCCCATAAACTCCATCGCAAAGCCCATTAAATTCCATCGCAAAAAATCAGCAGCCGGTACTCGCACGAAAAAGCAAAGAAGTTTGTGAAAACATCGGGCCATCGCTCGGCTCATCATTGCATCGCGCGCAGTGTGTACACTCAAAGCGTGATTCCATTTAAAATTGAAGACTTTCCATTTTCTTGCTTTAAAAGCTTGTAATCGCATTGCATCGCTCGACCCGGCTCGGCTCGGCATCGCACGCAGTGTGAACATCCACTATTACTCACAAGCTTGGAACGCTGTACCCTACGGTAGCTCTTTTTTATTTTATTAACGCGCTGGAGTTGCAAGCATGGTAGAGTGGCGGCCGAGACCTCTCGGCTACGGAGCGCGTCAAAATGAACTTTGCAGTAGCAAAAAAAAATTAATCTCACATTGTACACGATGCGGGTTGTGTCTCGTGAACAATGTGGTCTCTATAATACAGAAAACAGATTGATATCAACAGAAAACTGCCTAGAGCGACCACGCACACACAGCTCCGTTCAGGCTGTTGCTCGCTGCTCGCGCCTCACTTCGTACTTGTCTCGATTCGACCACAGCACCCAAAACACTTGTCCGGCATGCAACAGTTCTCGATTGCCCTGCAGTGCCCAACACCTATGGCGCTTTGGGATGATCCCATTGAAGTGGCTGCGTTCCTGTAACTCCCCACGGAGAAAACGGATTCGGATGCGCTAATTTTATGACACACACACACTTAACGTCTGCACTGCTACAACAACAACAACACATCAACAGATCTCGAAGAAACCTAACAATATGAATTTATCCAAAGACCTTGCTAAGTAACACTCATAATCCAATCAATAAAGACCAGAAATCGGAATAATCTTAGAAATTTTTTGTCTTTTATTTCGACCCTCACTCCGTTGTAGTTCTTTCGAATTAGATAGATACCAGAAATGAAATGTACTCTTCGTTTCCTTTGACATGACTCCCCGAATATAAATGTCAGTTTTTCTTTTACGTCCTTTACGGAACCTTCCGCCTAATATTATTTCGATTCGACCCTTAAACAACCTTAAACCACTCGATAGTAATCAAGTAGAAGCCAAGTATAAAGTACAATTCAATATTGTAACAATCGTAATATTTGTTATGGACTTATTTATCCCCGGCAGGGCATGGAATACAAAAGTCATAACGTCATATTAACTTCTAAATTGACAACGCTTGCAACTTCCAAAATACACATACTTGACTCGTATTCAACATTCAACCACATTTAAACTATCCCGACGCCATTTACGGAAACTTGACAATTTCTAAGACTTCATACTCATCATTTATCCCAAGTATTAAATTTTGAATGCAAGTCAGAGCCAGGTATCCATGTACTTATCTCACTTTAGGAATACATCCAAAAGTGTACATACACGCGAGTACCAGTTAAACATAGGCCTGTTGCTAAAACCGGTGTACCGGTTTGGTACCGTTTTTTTCAGTACCGGTTTGGTACCGGTTATTTTTTCAATACCAACTAGTACCGATTTCATATCAATTTTTGAGTACAGGTTTTCATCTGGTTTTTCTAAAAAAAAACGGTACTCGAAAAACCGGCTCATGGCCAAGAATAAAACCGGGACTATAATATTACCGGTACTGAAACGAATACCAAAAATACCGAGAAACCGCTTGCAATACCGGTACTCAGAAAAAAACCGAAAACCAGTGCTGAAATCTGAGTACCGAGGAAGGAGGCCTAGTTATACATGCAAAAAGATAAAAAAGTACTCTAATTTCCACAAAGTATTATTAAGGTGAATCATCGACGTGGCAATAATATGCAATCCGGAATAGATCTTTGTATATACACGGATGAGAACATGCGTACGAAAAGCACCTCACAACATATTGTTCTATGCAGTCGAAGGGTCGCTCTGAAATTCCAACCATGATGAGGGCGATGATGACAGCCAACAACATGCTGATTTCCCTCCTATGCTTTCAACGTTGCTGCTTCAAGCCTAGAAATGGATGTACACAAAGTAAATCTCCTAATCCTTTAAATGCGAATATGCAAAGAAGGATGCCAGAAAGTTCATAGACACATTGTCGGTAATGTCTACATTCACTCATAGGTTGGTATCCAACCTTCCTTCTATCCATCTCAGCTAGTACTTATATGGAAGGGAATGTAAAATAAAACACATAAAAAGTGGGATTGTTCTGCCACAAAGAGCAGACAAATTATGAAGAGTAAGAGCCATAGAGATTCAGGTTTTTGAAATGTCCTGATGGCCTTTGTTTCTTTGGTTAATTGAAAATCATAGAAAGCTTTAAAAAAAAATTACAAAGTGGTCGAGGGGACATGATATTCAAACTAAAACAACAAAAGTATGTACTAGCCATCCCCCCATATACCATATACTATTTCATGGTCTAGAGTATAACAACCACTTTATGGTCTACTACTCCTACTACTCAATTGCCCTAACCCCTTGTGGGGCATAGCGCGTCAACTGTTCCATGTGGCCAAATTGACGTTTCGTTGGCATAAACTGGTTTCGGAGAATACAGTTGCCAGCATACACCTCCTGCACATCCATGGCCACGAACGTCGTCGTGGACGGGATTCGAACCCGAAACGCCGGTAGTCAAACATGAGACTGATGCCTCAACACACTGCGCTACCGGTCGCCCCGTCTAGGATATAATATATCATTTTGTAGGGAATTTTATGTGCTTTGATTCGGCCTTAAGATATTTTTTTTTTGTAAATTCATAGTTTCCAAAATAATCAAGGAAAACTCAAAAAAGGATCTTTCACCCCCTCTCCCCTACACTTCCAGACCACCTATCATCGGGAACTTTTGATGACATATTCAGGGGACTGTCCCCAACAATTGTACAAATTTCAAAACTACATGATTTTTTTTTTCTATTTTTCGCTCGTAGCCTGGACTAGTTGGCCAATTTACTATTATGTATTTGCTTCGAAAGTCTTGACACTGGATTGTCCACGAACGTGGCTGCGGGTAGACCTGTTCGATCCTAAGATTTCAGGACCGGTTTTAGGTTTTTATGAAAACGAGCTTTCCTTGCGGTCAACCGGATCATTAAAAAAAATCGGCTCATGATTACAAAAAACCGGGTTAAAAACCGATTCATAAAAAAAAACGACTGAGTACTCGAGTACTCAAACCGACTTGTTAAAAACAGACCGGCTCCGACTGAACACCGACTCATTAAAAGACCGATTCAAAAAAAACCGGCCGAGTACTCGAAAACCGACTTGTTAAAAACCGACCGGCTCATGATGAATTGATAGATGCGAGTGCACTTCAGAACACAACAACCTAGAAGTTATCCATCAATTGTCAAAGTTCTAGTTCAAAAGTGACTACTGGCAAAAATCAAAAATGAATACGACAGCGCGAGTGTCATTTCAGGATTGTCATCATATGCTGGTCGTAGCCAGCGGAAAAATTTTTTCTTTGATGAAGAAAATGACATTTTACACAGCATGTTGTGTCCATCAAAAACTCAGTGTAGAGAGTTCATAAAACAAATTGGCAACAGTATGCCAACGGTTGTGTGTTATGAACTTAACCATTATTTATTTCGTTTAGAGCGCGTTGACATGATCAAACTACGATTTGACAAACTAGCATTTGATGAAAAGTTGAGCACCGTCCAACTACGGTTTGACAGAGGCACAAGACATCAAACCAGTTTGACAAGGGGTTGACACGTTCAAGTAGGTGGTTTGTCAAACTGTAGTTTGATCGTGTCAACGCGCTTTTAGCAACGAGTGTAATTCGCGAATTATCAAGGACACACACATCGAATTATCATTCGAATGGGAATGATCATTCGCGTGCATCGTGTGTCAAAGGTATTAATAATTCCACAGTCACAGTGGCATTGTTGAAAGCCCCCTCGATATCTCGGAAGGCTGCTAGCGTAAATTCCTTTTGTTGGTTGTTCCAAGAAAACCAACATGAAAAGTTTTGTCGGAATTTAGTTACGTGAGAGAATATTCCCTGAAAATTTAGCACAAAAAAGTGATTTGAACTTCTTTTATGTATATTTTTGAGGTTTTTTATTTTGAGTTTTTTTTAGGATTAATAGTCAGGAAGATAAAAACCAAAAACGTCTACGTCACTAGTGATCAGTTGATAGTATACACAGAGAGCCAGCATGCGCACCGCGTAATCTTCGATCCTGTAGCAATTCTATTCATTTCGATTTGTCTCCAATTTGAAAATAGTCATCAATTCTTTATAAACTACAGTCATCGATTCTATATTGACTCCAGTTATCGATTTTGAATCGATTCCATTTTCTCATTTTCCAGATGACTCCGATGTTTCATCGATTCCCTAGTATTGTAGTTAGTCTTCGAACTAGAATCTACCCACTTTCGATTTTTGTCTGACCGCGGATAGTCGTTCGTATCTCTCGTATCGTACTTGAACAAGGAGTCCATTCGGAATTATACGGTATTTTGGAGTTTCCAGTTCATACGGAATTATAGGGAATTTATAACGTTTCGTTTCGTTTCCAATATACGGATTTACAGGGCAACAGATCTGGCAGCCCTGAACGACAACTGAGTAGGCCGATTGTCGATAAGATGACAAGAATTGACGTTTGTTTACGCACAATTCAACAGAACAGACGACATGTCAATATCAAACGCCAACGGAGTAGACTGACTGCCGATTTATTCCCTAAATGTTGGAGCACCTTTAAATAGTCGAAACACTGGTCGCGTTTACGTGCAGACCGGACTAGTCTAAAAAGACCGGTTTGGTCTTTTTCGGTCTTGCATTTATGTGTGCTTTTCAACATAACCAATTTGAAGCTGTCATTTTAAATATTATTTTCAATTATGGATGCAAATTTGAAACTGCCCATCGCTAAAAGCGGTGCTTGGTCGACTTGCGAAAATCATATCCATTTTCTCCATATGAGGGAAATCAATTCGTCCGGCGCCGCTCAGACTGCTTCTGCTTCACACAGAAGTGCCTCTCTTTTAGTTTCTTAAATTTAAGTGCCACTTTGTGAATACTTTTAATGATATTGCGCGACACTAAATCATCCGTAATTTTTTTAAAAATTTCACTGTTTCGAAGTTTTTTCCCGTCCATATGTTCTTGAACTTTGTATTCAACACATAAATCCAAGAAAGTGTACACTTCGTCAAATGTCCACCGTTCAGCCATTTTTATTTTCACTTTGACGTTTTAGTTTTGTTTTAAGGCCGGTTGACATGCTCAAAGTACACTTTGACAAAGTATGACTTGGCAAGAATATGCACCATTGTGAATTATCACTTGCAAAAAACGCTGGATTTAGCATTTCTAGGGAATTTATACCAAAAAACATTGTTCAGACCACCGTAAATTGAATAAAAACCACGAACGACTCATTATTTCCCGCCCCAACAACTTTTTTCTGTGAACTTGCCGATTTACAATCAATTCTTTGATGGAAAGTTGAGCACCATCCTACTTCACTTTGATGGGACGCTGAAGACTTCAAAGCGCTTTGAAAGGGGGTTGACACGTTCAAAGTAACCTCAAAGTGGGTTGTCAACGTACTTTGTCAAAGTGTACTTTGGACGTGTCAACCGGCCTTTACCAGCACTATTGTAGGTTATGTTTTGGTCTAAGACCGATTATGTGCCAGTACTAGACTGGTTCGGTTTCGTTTGGTTCGTACCAAAATCAGAACCAAAAGTCCAAATGGACCGCTCCGGTTTACATTTATGCGTGCGACCGAACTGTTTTTTTTGGTCTTTTTAGACTGGTCCGGTCTGCACGTAAACGCGACCACTGTCCACTGCTAAATGGTCTAAGGGTTTTCCCCCTATAACCAACGCCATCTAGATAGACAGGCCTGCGGTCAGCTGATCGTGTACGTCATTATTTCCTTCCCCAAGGCAGTGACTGCACACAACGATCTCCCCGGCACGACACATGTTTACAATTGGAATTGCATCAGACGGCATTTTAGTCCTTTAAAAGCACACTTTCTGGACACTTGCAGCAATTTGGTCGAAGCCGCAGCCACGGGGATCAGTCGCAGAGCATCGCGGAACAGTTCACACTTGACAAAATACATCTTTTGGCCGCACGACACACTTTCATCGCGCACGTGTTTGTTTTCCCGGATGACTAGATGAAATTTTACTAACAAATAAACACTGAACGCGGAAAACGAAAACTAAACACGGAACGCACAAATACCGGGGACTCGCCATCATCAGTCGCCGACCACTGGATTGTGGATACGATGGCGTCATCGAAGGAAATAATTGTGTAATTTAGCCGTTAAAATCAGCTGAGCGCAGGCTTGTATATCTAGATGGCGTTGCTATTACGCAATAGGTATCAGGCGCGCGGGAGTCGCTGGGCAATTGAAAATGTGCTCAACCTCATGCCGAGTGAGGCCACAAGCTGGACAGAAGTTCTGGATGTGATTGTCGATGCGAAACAGACGTGAGCACTAACCAGCGAAAACAAAGTTGGGCCAACGTAGTTCCGGTTGCTCTAGGTAGTCAAGTTTCGTCTGAAGACATGACAGGTGACTGTGCCAGATACGCATGTATTTAAGGTCCGCTATCGAAGAAAGCACCTCCTCTCTGTTAAGCCCGACACACACTTGCATCCAAAGTCCAAATTTTCCCCAGGCGAATCCAAATTTTCCCTGTCAAATCCATACATCGGACGGGGAAATTTTGGATTTAACGCGGGAAAACTAGATTTCGGACGCATATGTCTGTTCACCTTAATATATGCAGTACGAACTTTGGGAAATTTTGGCTCCGACCAGCGAAAATTTGGCTTTCAACCATCCGTGAATGTCCACATTAGTCGACACACACTTGCGTCCAAAATCCAAATTTTCGCCGGTCGATGTATGGATTTGGCAGGAAAATTTTTGATCCGACCGGGGAAAATTTGGATTTTGGACACAAGTGTGTATCGACTTAATGCTGAACATTCACGGACGGTCCAAAGCCAAATTTTCCCTGGGCGTCAGCTGAAGGCTGGACATTCACGGACGATCCAACGCCAGATTTTCCCTGGTCGAAGCCAAAATTTTCCTGTCAAATCCATACATCGACCGGGAAATTTTTGGCTTCGACCAAGAAAAATTTGGATTTGGGCCGTTCGTGAATGTCCGGACTTGGGTGGACACACAATAGCATCCATTTGGACGCGAGACAAAATGGACTGAATGTCCCCCGTTCAAATTTCGGGGACACACACTGCAATCCAAATCCCTCGCGAGCCAGACATTATTTTAAAAGCCAAGCTTGATGACGACCTCAATTTTCACTTATCCGATTTAATTTCACGCACCGTCAATTGCAAAAGTTTTGCATAAGCACCCTGGCGGCCGCCAACACGTAAAAACGTTTTCTTTGTTCCTATTTGACACTGACAACACAAAACATAAACAAAATTTGACACACACACACACATGCTTTAAGATCCAATTTTTCCCCGGGGAAATCCAAAATTTCGGGGAAAATTTGGATTTTGGATGCAAGTGTGTGTCCACTTTTAAACACCTCGATGTAATCTTTTTTTTTTTTTTAACTATCGACGACAACTAGCTAAATGCGAACTAGGAGAATTCAACTGAAATCACTGACGCAGGAGACTAATGGATGAAGCGGTTCGGCTCCTATATCGAACAAACAAATCACTGCTTGCCCAGATTGCATCATCTCCCGAAACTATCAAATTACGATCGTCACAAAATTTCCAGAAAAGCCCCAAGCAATCGTCAAATGGACGTTCAATAGCGCTCCAAAGATGAACCTACCAAAAATCTGACCAAGCCTTGGAACTTATTGCTTTGTTGCGTCACAAATGCGGGGACGACTGCGTAGTCCATGTAGCGCAATTTAACCTCAAACCGAGTGGGGCTCACCGTCTGAAGGCACTCAGTCAAGCGTCCACAAGACTCTCAAACGGGTTCATTATATGGGGCGCAATGCTACGCCCCACGATAAGTCGCAATTTCACAAGGGATCATCTCAATTATAGTTACAATATGCTAAAACGCTCAGCCAGGCGTTTATTAATAAAAATGTAAAATTTCGACTTACATTCCCGATCGATCGTCAAAGCCCACGAATCTCACGGAGAGGACATGAAATGCACTCGCACAGCAATCCTGCGCCACTTCACGGATCGCGACAATCAAATTAGTCCCCAATTTAGTGTTAAATCAACAAATATTTCAGAATACAGACACTTTTTTCCAATTTGTCCACCAGCAAACGAGACGATGAAAATCGATACCTGGTCGCCCGAATAACAGTTGTCTCGTCTTTTCGACAAACATCCACACGCACACATGTATACGTGTGACGAGCCGAAAACGAGAGCCACACAGTGCTTGTCGCTCGTACACTGTCGGTGTTTATGGCAGTTCAATTGAAAGCCAAATACAGGGAAATTTTTGTGGGTCGAGGGTGCCCGTGGAATATGCCATTTGCAATAATCGACGCAAAGGCCACAGAAAAATCGGTACCGAAAGACCGATTCAGCGAATTTATGCGGACTACCTAATGCCAATTAAAGACTACTTACGGCCCTTGCGACTGATCAAGTGGAAGGCAAATTACACTTCGCTGCAATTCATTGAACGATCGGTCATCGCAAGAGCCGATGGAAGAGTCATGGCGGAAACATCTGACGCCCCGTGTGCCCCAAACCAAAATAAACGCAGAACAGAATTTACATACCACTGATGCTCGCTCGGATTACGTATTATTCTCGGCCGATTCGCTAGAAAAACACTTGACACGCCTCGCAAATGGTCTTGATCGGTACTTTTCACATTCAAACCGCCGACAGTCTTATCGAAAAAAGAAAACGTTCACACACGCGTGCCCGATTATCTCCTTAGTCCAAAGAAAAAACTGATTCCTTCGCTGCCGTGTGACGAAACGCAGGAAAAAAGTTGTCGACGAGTGCAGAAATTTCACAAAATGAGCGACTGAAGCTGTTGAGTCGACGAAAGCGCAAAATTACAAACTGAACACAATTCGCGAAATATTCCTTGTGAATTTGCACGATATATCGTCGCTTACCTTGATCAATATCTATTTTTACACGATACAACACGGTAATAAACGTCCATCACTTCGTTCTTCCTTTTTTTCTGATTGCCGACGAAAAGCCACTTCCCGGCCGTGGCAGCGACGACCACTGCGGCTACGACAATGGTGACAGTTCTCACCAGACAGTTCCAATTGTCAGAAAAATCGATATGGCAAATGAATTTCCCTTTATTCCGGGGACATTTACCAGAATAATGTCCAATTGGATTTTTACTGGTTATTTGAATTTCCTATTAAGCTCCCGAAACACACGTCGAACCAAATAGTTCGCAACCACCACCGAACCCCGGCAATTTCAATATGTAAAGGTCGCCACCCATTGACGAGCACAACCACGACCAAACTTCTATCGAACCATCAAATGTCATAGGATGTACATAAGTCTTTTCAAAGATTTCAAAGAAGAAATTCTTCCAAACATTTACCATGGTCTGATTTTGACCAAATTTGGTACGTAACTTTCTTGGGTTATTATAAGTATGTACCTCACAATGATATATTGGTCCTGCTGCAGGTGTGCGTCAAAACAAAAGCACTCTCCTGTCTTTATCATGAAATGAAACAGAAATCAAACCTAGTAGATATGGGTATCTTCTGATTTGTGGTGAGGAGCCAAAGCAGTGGAGTACTGTTATCTGTTAACCGAATTTTGAGCCCTTGGGGAGGAAAAAAGGACATTCTTGGCCCGAAAGTGATACCTAGGCAAGATGGGTGTCATATGGCTGGGAGTCTTGAGGCGAATGCATTAGACTACTTTTGATGGTATTTTCAGTCATTTGCAGAAGAAAAAGGATATTTTTGAAAAGGAAGTAATATCTAGACAAGATGGATCGCATATGTCTGATATGAGATAAAAAGACTAAGCTACTCTTGATGGCAGTTTTAGTTCTTTGATCAGGAGAACATTACCTTCTTGGGCATGAATTGAAACAGAAACCAAACCTAGTAAATATCGGTATTTTCTGAACCGAGGTGATGATACCAAAACTCTGGATGTAAGGGACATATAGGATATAAAGACTGAACGGACACTAAGGGCCAAAAGACATAAACTCCTCGAATGCAGCTGAAAGTCGTGTCAAAAGCACATTAACAGAAGGATGCGCAATTGAAGAATTAGTTTTTCGAGAAGAAATTTTTACAATGCAAAACATAGACAACTTGAAAGCAAATGGATTAAAATGAAATGCATTTGCCAGTCCCAAGCCTAAAGTGCCGATGAATTCATCACTCTTTTTGTGCCACTCGGACCCGACCCGACACTTATTATGATCTACCGACTTTATGTATTTCAAGTTTAACTAAACTGGAGTTCGGCGTGGTAATGTAGAACAAGGTTCGGACATTTCTAGACCCACTGATTGGCAAAACTTATAGAGGAAAAAATGTATAAACAAAAATCTCCTATTTAGGACTAGGATCCCGGTTCTATAAAAATGGAAGTTGAGAATCTGTGGAGTTAAAATTTGATTTAAATTTCACCAAATTGTTTCGGGTTCTGTTCTTTGTATTGTAATGCTCCGACCGAAATGGGTTCGTTAGATATTCTTACCCTGAATAATGAAAACACTTCGATTGAAAAACACACACACTTTATTTAATAAACGAACTATTTACACGTGTAACTAACAGCCAATCACTAACTAGCTGTAACTATCCGTTTCCGTCGGAATGTCGATAACGACACTTCAACTGCTTTCCGTTTCCGGGTGAATAATGGCTGTATAACGGTTGACTTCCGACTGCCTTCTTAACTTCGACTGTTCTCCGACTCCAAAACAATTTAGATGGTTCGAGACTCTGCTCTTTTGTTCTATTGTGACTTGTTATCAAAGATTCCAGAGGATTCGAGACTCCGCTAGTGCACGTTCTGTTGATGCCTGCGTTCACATTTTTGAGCGTTTCGGTTATTCAGCAATTGAAATGCATGTAAACGGAAAATATCACTGATTTGTCTGTTTACATGCATTTGAATTGCTGAATAACCGAAACGCTCAAAAACGTGAACGCAGGCATTGATACTTGTCATCATCGATGATTCGAGACTATGATAAAGGTACGTACAGGCTGTGTCCTGTCTGTCCATGCATACAACAGTATTAAAAACCTACACGTTGGTAGTCAGTGGTACATAACAGAAAAATTTATAAACATTCTAAAGCCCGACACACATTTGCATTCAAAATCTAAATTTTCCCCGGGTGAATCCAAAATTTCCCTGTCAAATCCAAACATTTGACCGGGGAAATTTTGGATTGGACGCAGGAAAAATTGGATCTTAGACGCATGTGTGTGTCCACCTTAAAGCATGGAAATGGAATTAATTAAAGCTAAGAACGTAGTGGAAAATATTTGCTGAGATCAAGTACAGAACGACAATCGTACGCATTATATCTACTAACATCCGCCTCCATCCAGAGCAATTTTGTAAGTGTAACTCGTGCAATTGTTGTTCTGCCCTAAACTGCACTCCACACACAATACACCTGTTGTCCATTGATCCCCTCTGGCCTGAAGTGTGTAATGAATCATATTATGGTCCGGTAGCGCTGCTTCCACTGGTAGATCGAAGGCAGCACCTGATGAGTATTGATCTGTCGGTGGTACGAAACCAGAGGCCGAGGGTCCTATTACACCCGGACCCCGATGCTAGCGCGAGGGCATCTACTCCGTCCGCCAACCTTTCCATCCTTAATGCTCCATTTTTTATTATTCCCCATTTTTGCCTTCCATGTTTATGTTATCTTCCTCAGTCCTATGAATTTTTATTAATACGTAAAGGACAGGGGCAACGAGCGGCGAAAACCCCGCCCACATCTGCCGAACTGAGCTGGAACAAGCATAGGCCGCTGCTTGGCGTCTTTTTCGCCAGATGGCACGGCCCGATATTCACGGTCATTATGCATCCTTAGGCTCCGTCCCCACGGGCATCTTCGGATGCCCACCAAACTGTCCATTACAACCTCTATGGCAAAAGATTCTTTGTCGCCCTTCTTCGTCGAGATCCTCTTTTTTCATTTTATTATGAAAATGAACATACGAGTTATCCGAAAGATCGCGACAGACTAGAAAACTTGAATAAGGTGCCTAGACGGCCGACATCAGCCGAGCTTCTGTGGTGGCAGTTACTTATAGTATATTCTGGTTGCCTTCATTCGACGCCAACAGTGCATTTAACACCCCAGGTGGATTAGTCCTAATTAATTCTAATATGCTTCCCTAGTCGGTTACCTGCGTTTATTCCAATAGACTTGGCATGATGTTGACAGACGCATCTATATCAATCGTTTCATGCTTGCCACGATGCACGTGATCATCGTATTTGCGGTGTGGGAAGAAGCGATCCTCTTGCACCTATAAATAGGACATAAACAGAGAAATCATAAACACCTTGGATTCTCATAGTTCAATCGCTGAACTAATGGGACAAGTGGATATCTCGAAAAACGCTGTTGATTCGTCTGCCCATACCCAACATGTTTCTCCGACACAGACAAATAATTTAGGACACGTCACGTTCCTATTTTTAGTTGTTAGCATTCGTACGGCTACGGTGGCCATTCACGATCGCCGCGGACATTAAACGATCGTGCGGAGCGCTTAATGTAGTCACCGATCGTCGTCGAGACTTTCTCTCAATCTAGCTCATATTTTCGGATGAGCGAATTTTATTTTTGCTGGCATTTCCACCGAAATCGGAAAATATATTTTTCGTGGAAAGTTGAGACATTGATATAAAAAAAAAAGTATATATTTTTCATCTAGTGCAAGTGTAGTGAGAAATATCCCAAGCAAAGATAACGTAAAAATGTGTTCAACTTCAGTGTCCTGTCCTCTGTGCTACCAATCCAATTTTCCAAATATCGATACGCTACGCAACAGCCTGATTAAGGCAGCCAATGGTCCAGTTTCGTGTCCAATGTGTAACGAGGTCTTGCTGGGGCTGGATAAGCTAACGATCCACTTGTTCAGTCACACACAATTGCTGATTGCCGATTCGCGTGAAACAACTTCGCCTCCCTGCACCGTGTCGATCGTACCCCAACCGGGGATTGTGAAACGCGAGACATCGACTAGTCCTAAAAGGGAAACAATTTTAATATCCACTTCCAGTTTAGTGGGCAATCGCAGTCCAACTTCGACGATTATCAGCAGCGACCCAGATGTTTGTGCCAGCCAAATAAATTGCGATATTTGCGAACTCACTTTCCGATCGGTGGATCTTCTTCGGATGCACAACAGGTTGATACATCGCGTGCCCGATGAAGCTAGTGGAGCAGCGGCGGTAACGGATGTTCGATATCAGTGCCATCTGTGTGCAAAAGTTTTCAAAATGAAGGGATCGTTGCGAGTGCATTTGAAAGTTGTACATTTGATGGGACTGCAAGCGAACAAGGATAGTCCAAAGTTGAACATTTGTCAGAAAATCAAAAATAAGGGTCTAGAGGGTGTTCTTCCCGTGACTGTTACTATAACGAATCAACCAGTCGCGACACACCTGGAGTCAGTGGTGTATCCAAATAATAATAATAATAACAACAATAATGGGGATGGTTGTAAGTCAAGCACCATGGATAACGCTCGCTTAAATGGCTCGGCTACGTCGACAAGAGCCAGCGAAGCTCCGAAAATTTGGGAATGTGATATTTGTTCGAAAAGCTTCACCACCAAATATTTTTTGAAGAAACACAAACGGTTGCACACAGGTATGGAAGAAATATTATCCCAGAGAATGTTTTAATGCGCAATATCTCCGTAACTAAGCGTTCTACAAAAAAAAAGTTATCTAAATCTTTTTTAAAGCGCGCTAAATTTTGTATTTTTCGATATAAAAATCAGCTTCGTGCGAGCATCATTCTCCGAAAAATAGAGCTTTAAAGATTTTATTTCTTTTTACCAAAAAAATGTAAAAAATCTGCAACTGGAAAAGCATATTGCCAAATATTGGGAAAAGTTCTCATTCCACGAGGAAAGTCATGGGTAGTAGTTTATAGCTATTTTAATTACCTTTAATTTGATATAAGTGGGAACTCTGTAGGATCAATACTACTGAATATACGGAGAAAATGACAAAACCAAAACGATCGTCGGGAAAAACAACGTAAACGTTGCTCACTATGTATGTACAATATATAGTAAAAAATTTCACTTGTACCTTTATCATAACTTGAACAAACAGCAATGTATTAGATAATTATATTATCAATTTATTATAAAATAGTTGGCCTACGTACACTTCCTAATAATCGTTGTTAGCACAAATACGAGGGTAAGGTAAAAAGTTCTCGGCCTGACAATGGAAGACTGCGATTTTCAGTTAAAAAATGATTTTATTTTTCTACGTAATCTCCCTTGACTTCAACACACTTGGTTTAGCGTTTCTGCAACATCAGTATTCCTTCCCGAAAGTAAGAGTCTGGAAGGCTGTGAAAATATTCATCTACGGCCCTCTCAACTTCTTCATTGGATGCGAAACGCTTCCCAGAAACAAATTTCTTCAAGTTTGGGAACAGATGGAAGTTTGAGGGTGCCAAATCAGGAGTATAAGGGGGATGGTCGAGCAAATCGTACCCCAAATCCCGCAGTTTTCCCATCGTCAAAACACACTTGTGTAGAGGTGCGTTGTCCTGCTGAAAGATGATTTTTTTCTTCTTCATGCCAGTTCTCTTCTCGCGAATTATGGCATCCAGCTAGTCAAGAAGTTTGGAGTAATATTCGCCTGTTATTGTTCTGCCTTTTTCAAAGTAATCAATTAACAGGGTCCCTTTCGCATCCCAAAACACGCTGGCCATGACCTTTCCGGCAGATACGATCGACTTCGCTTTCTATGGCGCTGAACCATCGGCTTCCACCCACTGCTTCGACTGCTGCTTCGTTTCTGGCATGTAGTGGTATGGACCCAAGTCTCATCCATGGTGACAAATCGCCGCACAAAATCAGTCGGATCCCGATTGAATCGGTGCAAAGATTGCTGCGAAAATCGTTTGCGCATTAGCTTTTGATCGGCATTCAGTAAATGCGGCACCCATCTTGCGCAGAACTTTCGCATCTCTAATTCTTTGAGTATGATGTTTCGCACCCTTTCTTCCGATATCCCCACAGCCTCACTTTCATTCGCCTATCGTCCAACACGATATCATGCACTTTTTTATGGTTTCCGATGTGGCTGCGGTTTTTGGTCGTCCTTCACGTGGGTCTTCTTCGAGGGACGTGCGACCAAGTTTAAATTCAGCTGCCCGCATTTTTTAACGGTTGACATCGAAGGAGCAGAGTCCCCGTAAACTTTTGTTAACTTAATGTACTGTTAACTTTCTGCTAATTTATTGTTAACATGATGTTAATTTACTATTGACACACTGTTAATGCATTGTTAATGCACTATTAACGTAAACAGAATTTTTCATTTTGGAAAGGAATTTCTATCATATCACCACACTTACAACTCCCTCGTGTGTGGATTCTAGGTTCTTACCTTCTAAAGCAGAAATGGACCAGCTGAAGCGGAAATGCACTTTGAAGCCGCACTCGGGAAATTTTGAAAATTCTGTCTAAATGCAACAGTGAATTCTCCTATTATTCGCGAAACACGAATGTTCCATTAGCGCTATAATCTCTGCGTGGTTGGTATCAGATCAAGATCACATAGGAACCGACCAGCAATAAGGGAGCAGGGCAGGAAGATATAAATTATTGACTACTACTAATTATTGCCCTTTTCACATAACCCTTTTCGTGGAGTATCTTTATTTTGTTTGTAATGTTTAGACTAGATTAAGTGCTCTACCACACTTGGTAATAACCCATACTTCGAAGACGGAATACACTGTCCTAGCTGGCAAGGGCAAGGGACCTCTTTAATTTATTTGAATTTATCAAAGAATCACTGCGACCTAATGCTAATGTTAGCCATTAAGAAAATTATAAAAATACGAGTACATATGATACACCGTAGATCTGACTGTGTTTTCTATTTCAGGCGAAATGCCGTATACGTGCAACATTTGTGGCAAAACATTTACATTTCAACAATCCTACCACAAGCATTTGTTGTACCATAGCGATGAAAAGCCCCATTCGTGTCAAACATGCGGACGAGCATTTAAGGAGCTCTCGACACTGCACAATCACGAAAGGATACACAGTGGCGAAAAGCCTTTTGAGTGTGAAACATGTGGTGCGTTAAAAAATGAAAGAAGTGTATTTTATTCCATTTTTGTTCTTTTTTTCTTCTTCATTTTTCATATGATTTTTCCTTTCTATTTCAGGCAAATGTTTCCGCCAGCGAGTTTCATATCTTGTGCACAAACGAATACACACGGGCGCTATGCCCTACAAGTGTACGGCCTGTGAGAAAAGTTTTCGCTATAAAGTATCCCAAAGGACTCACAAATGTACAGCCCAACCGCCCGGCATGGTCGTGCGACAAGGAGGTGACTTACTAGAAAAGTTGTTGCAAAGTACGTCTATTATACCCACAAAAGTGGAAGAGGAAACTACTGAGGAGTTGTCGACTACACTCAATGAGGAGCACATTGCCGGCAATAGCGAACTTATTCCAACGGAGGAGCACCACCATGATGAGGATCTACTCATTCGGTCTATAGATGAAATCGTTTGGGAATCGTGCCATAAGATGGGAATCAAAAGTTTCCATGAAATGGAGCAGTCATCGACAAAATCGGACTTAATCTCAAGTCAGCCGGATGGGAATAAAATTCGAACTCCTTCGCCATCTGAAAAATTGGAGAATTTGTGCTTGTATTCGCCGTGTGATAATTCGTTAATCTCGCCGTTCGATACAATTTGCGAGGAGGCACTGAAAACTCTGTTGAGTGAGACTGGTTGATGTTTTTCATGTAATAGCGTTAATAAATAATTATATAATAAAAAAAGATACTGAAAAAGTGTGTTTCTTTTAGGACAATAGTCATTGATTTGCACAGCCTAACGGCATTCATTTTTTAAGCTTTTGGCTTATACGAGTATAAGCCCCGTTCGATTTATTCGGATCAGATCAATTTCCATACAAAGCTACTGACCGACCTTTGATCTAGGTCTCATATGGGATCACATTTAGATCAGAGTTTCCCCCCTTATCCTTCCTTCTATCTCCCTCTTCTCTGCTCTATACTATAAAGGTTGCCACACATGAACGAACACAACCACGACCGAACTTCCATCGAACCATCAATTTCATAGAACGTGTGGAAAAAAAATTTTCCCTATTTCCACCGTTCTATGATATCCGTATTTGATGAAGAAGAGAAGAGAAGTTTGGTCGTGGTTGTGCTCGTTCATGTGTGGCGACCTTAATGAACCATCTGTAATGGACCGTACCCTGGTAGTGCTGCAGGTGCTGCTGTAAAGGACAGGGGCGACGAGTGGCGAAAACCCCGCCCACGTCTTCCGAACTGAGCTACAGCAACACAGAGACATGTAGAAGGAGATGAAACCACCATTTACTGTAGGTACAATAAATTCTGAACGTAATTCCACCACATACGAACTAGTAAAAAGTAAACAGAGAGACACACGCCCTCCAATTACTTCATTTCTCTCGCTCTTTTTAATTTCCTCTGATTCTCTCTTCTGTGTACAGTAAGCATAGGCCGCTGCTTAGCTCGTTGGGCAGTGACTGCACACGAGGATGTCCCCGGCACGACATATGTTTACAATTGAAATTGCGCCAGACGGCATTTTAGTTCTCTAAAAACACACTTTCTGGACACTTGCAGCAATTTGGTGCAAGCCGCAGCCCCGGGAATCAGTCGCAGAGCATCGTGGAACAGTTCACACTTGACAAAATACATCTTTCGACCGCACGACACACTTTCATCGCGCACGTGTTTGTTTTCCGGATCACTAGATGAAATTTTACTAACAAATAAACACTGAACGTGGAAAACGAAAACTAAACACGGAACGCACAAATACCGGGGACTCGCCGCCATCAGTCGCCGACCACTGGATTGTGGATACAATGGCGTCATCAAAGGAAATAATTGCATCAAAACCAGCTGAGCGCAGGCTTGTCTATATAGATGGCGTTGGGTGAAGTCATCGAAGGAAGTAATTGCGTATTTAGCCGCCAAAATCAGCTGAGCGCAGGCCTGTATTTTTAGATGGCAATGCCACTGACCACTATCACCGCCATCTTTATCCTCAGGCCGGAGTGTCAAAGTAATGACGTCATGACAAGCAGTGAACCAAATGTAAACAAAGTGAAAAACGCGTGCAGTCGACCTCTTGAAATCTGGTGATTTTCGTGCGTAAAAGTGATTTTAGTGTCGCGATTTTAAGTGCAATTGAAAGTAGTGCTTGTCACTGATATTTGAAAGTGAAAAAAACGCAAGGTGCCGCGAACTTCCGAACAAAATGAACTGCTCGAAAGTGCGCGAGACATGAGTGTGGTTATGAAAGTGCGACACGAAAAATTTCGCATTTTTCGTTAATTTCCCGGTAATTTGGCTAGTGTGAATGGTGCAGCACTACTCTGGGACGAATCCTTGGGCCGGTGAGTTCAGCGGAAACTCCCGGAAGTGCCCCAAAAGTGAATTCAAAGTGGTTGTCAAATGACAACATTACAGGTGATTTCCGGCCTTTTCATCGGAATTCATAGGGTAATTATACGTTTTTTGTTGTGCAAAATTTTTAGTGAATTGATGCGCCCCAAAATACGGGTTTTAAACGCGTTGTTGACGAGCCAGACGAAAGTTTCACTGCAGCTGACAGGACTAGATGCCTAGCAATGAAACTTTCGTCCGGTTCGTCAACATCGTGGTCAAAATCCACACTTTGGGACGCATCAATCCACTTAAATTCTACCACAACAAAAAAAAGCATACTTACCCTATGAATTCCGATGAAAAGGCCGGAAATCACCTGTAATGTTGTCATTTGACAACCACTTTAAATTCACTTTTTGGGGCACATCCGGGAGTTTCCGCTAAACTCACCGGCCCAAAGACTCGTCCCAGAGTAGTGCTGTACCATTCACACTTCCCGAATTGCCGGAAAATAAACGAAAAATGCGAAATTTCCCGTGTCGCACTTTCCTAACCTCGCACTTTTCAATACACCATTTTACTCGATATTTCCCGACACTTCACGTTTTTTTTCACTTTCGCACGGCACTGATAGCCACTTCTTTTAGTTACACTTAAAATTTCGGCACTAAACTCACTTTTACACACAATTATCGCGATATTTCACCGGGCGACTGCACGCGTTCACACTTCGTTGACTGCTTGTAATGTCGTTAGTGCTTTGACAATCAGCTGACACTCCGGCCTGAGAGTAAAGATGGCAGTGCCACTATTTAACAGCGCGCACACAAATGCAATTCTACTGCTAAAATGACGTTTAAAGGGCGCCGATAGTGTCATACTATATTGTCGTTACGAGTGAATAGTGAAAAGTGAGTTTTGAAAGAATCCAAAAAACGAAAAACAAACTACAGTTGTGTAAAGTGATAATCGAAGGTAAGTACAATAATAAAATAAATGTTGCGTTACATAGGTGTTACGAAACAACTCATCGTCCTTTGTGGTCCTTCGATCTGCGCCATAAGATCATAGGGGACGCTTTGTCGCTCGAGTTGTGTTGGGGATGGCGCTCACCACCGTAGCACGTCCAGCAATGCAGTTAACATGTGACCTATCACATGTCATATGCTTCCGTATATGTAGTTTGTATCTGTTCGGACTACTCTTCCTTCGATATTTTCTGGGACCACAAAGTGCTCAGAATTCGGAAAGACATGTATGAAAACCTCGCCAAACGGGATGATATCTGTACGGGCGAACACATTTTTTTGATCGTATAGCCGCTTGAGATGAGATGATGGGATGATGGGAAGTTATGTTATGCCTGCAACAGACAGTGTGCCATGACTGGTAATTGAAAGCCACTGACGTCGTGTATATACGCGTATAGCGGTTAGTGGCGGTGACATTTGGTAGAAAATTGCTTTGAAAGTCTATGAGCCAGTTGCTGGCAGCCATCATCGCCACAAATCACTATCTGCCCGAACTCACGATAGCAACTGACTGCTATGGACCATTGTCTGTAGCAGGCATTACACCGTAGCCGTAGAAGGCTGCACGACCTGCTTACGGTTACAGTTCTCGTTCTGTTTGGCTATAACTAAAATTTTGCATCTTTCTGGTAACGATTGCTCTTATTTTCCATGTCTGCTACTGTCAATGGGTCATGACTGGCAGTTGGAAGCCATTGCCATCGTATATCTACGCGGATAGCGATTAGTAACGATAGCGTTTGGCAGAAATTGCGGTACACTCCTAATCGACGTTATTTTTGCGTATTGGCTAATAGTGGGTTTACCCCTGCAGGGTATAGAGTGAGCGTTCTGGGGTGGCATACTGAGGGTTCTCCCAATTGCCCTAACCCCTTGTGGGGCCTAACGCGTCAACTGTTCCATGTGACCCAGTTGACGTTTCGACGGCATAAACTGGTTTCGGAGTGTTTTATAAGATCTTTGGACTGCCGCAGTCCTGGAAGACAATCCCAGTGACGCTGTCTTTCATTGGCAGACCACTCCCTCACTAGTGATCTTGTTTTCGCCCAACTCAGACCACAGTAAGGATCAGGCCCGAAAAATTTATCTGAAGAGCCTTGTTTAGCAAGTTCATCGGCAGCTTCGTTACCAGGGATGCCCTGATGGCCAGGTACCCAACATAAAGTAACCCGATTGGTGTTTGTAAGACACTGAAGGGTATAAAAACACTCTTTCACTAATTTCGATGTGAAGAAAGAGCCTTAATGGCTACCTGACTATCAGTGCAGATAGCGTCTTTGAGTTTCCTGTTCAGAACATCTCTGGCGCAGGCCTCAATGGCATGGATTCCAGCTTGAAAAACGCTAGGCCGGACGCCCATAGCAATGGAAATCCTGGTGTCCGGTCCACAGACTCCAGGACCAACTCCCTGCTTCGTTTTAGATCCGTCGGTAAACCACATGGTATACCGGGAGACAGGGCCAAGAATGCCACTGTCCCATTCCCCGCGAGTGGGGATGGAGACCGAGAATTTTCTACCAAAACATATTTCCCGAGATGGAGGACAATGATCCAGGCGGCCAAGGCCCGACGTCGGGCTGTCGCGCCACGATGATGATGATGATATTTCCCGAGTCATATAATCAGAACTCGAGCAGATCTGCATACCAGGGATCCTCTCCAGAATGTTCATGTGTCCCTGATTGGACACATAGCGATCGTATGTTAGACGCATTCGAAGAGCGCTCAGAGCCGCAGACTCTTGTATGAAAATATGCAGCGGAGTAAGTCCAACAATCGCCTCAAAAGCCGATTTCGGACAAGTACGGCTAGATCCTGCCATACCAAGGCATGCAAGATGCTGTAACTTACTACAAAGCTGAATGCTGCAACGCTGATTCGTTTTGGGCCACCAAACTAGCGCCGCATAAGTCACAACTGGACGTACGACCATCAAATATAGCCACTCGATCATTTTCGGGGTGAGTCCCCAAGTTTTGCCAAACAGAGACCTGCAACCCCACATGATCCGAGTGGCCTTACTGATAACAGCCTCGACGTGATTGCTCCAATTAAGCCGCCAGTCCAACAAAATGCCTAAGCATTTGACTTCAGTGGAGAACTGAAGTACCGTTCCGCCAAGGCTGACAGGGCTTAAGCTTAGATTCTTTCTTCGAGTAAAGGGAACTAAGACGGTTTTTTGAGGGTTGACGCTCAGGCCAACTTCAGTTCACCAGGGAAGTACTAGATCGAGTGCCGCGTTCATCACCTCAGTGACGGTCGATTCAAACTTTCCTCTGATTATGATAGTTATATCATCGACATAACCGATTGCATTGTAACCATAATCGCACAACCTAGCTAGTAACTCATCTATGACAAGTGACCAGAGAAGTGGGGACAGGATCCCACCGTGAGGGCAACCCTTAACAGCATAAACACTAGTTTGGGTGCCGCCCAACGTTGAGTGAATTTCTCGCCCACGAAGCATTGCGTCGATCCTCATGATTGTGGAAGTAGGTAGTTCTCTGAGCTCAAGTGCTCTAGGTATACAGCTATAGCCAGTATTGTCAAAAGCTCCCTCGATGTCAATGAAGGCGCAGAGAGCAATTCCCTTATCCATAAGAGTTTTTTCAATCGTTCCCACGAGATTGTGTAAGGCAACCACAGCCGACTTACCTTTGACGTAAGCGAATTGAACACGATGGAAGGGAGACGTGCAATCCATTTGCTGTCTGATATGCAGATCCAGTAGCCTCTCCATAGTTTTCAAAAGAAACGATGCCTTGTCTGTAACAGGCATCATGTTCTTCTCTCGTAAAACAGTCTTTGACGCCAACAATACTACCCAGAAAATTCATTCACCTGGTCGATAATTGTCCATTAAGTGAGCACATCGGAGGACCAAACAAACATGGTGTGCATATGAGTTGGATAGCTGTATTGGTTCGTGAGTTATAAAAGCAGCAACATAGGCACAAACGTTTTTATATATATTAAGACTAGGAACTAAAAGGATATGTACTAAATGATTTTATATGTTTTCTTTGCAGGTCCAAAAGTTTGTGGCAAAGCATCGTTTTTGGGAAATATTCAAGTATGCCCAGCCGATGTTGCATTCCGAATTGTCTTTCAGCCCACAGGAAGGCTAGTGTATTTAGCTTTCCAAGGGACGCAGAAAGGAGGCGAAAATGGATAAGTGCCATCCCTTCAAGGAATTTCTCTGAATCTCGAAAGTATCATATTTGCAGCGAACATTTTTTAGAAACCGACATCATACGAGAAGACATTTTGGAAAGCGATGGATTGCCTGTGAAAAGGACAAAATGCCTACTTAGGAAAGATGCAGTCCCTTCAAAAGGCTTAGGTTTAGCTGTTAAGCGTTTCAATGTAGATCATGAAAAATTGCTTCACGTCCCTGCGATAGCCGGTTCTTCGCACCGGAACGACCCGTTTTTCAACGGCAAAGAGCTGCTAAACCCCCTCGATGCAAGAAGAACTGCAGTATTCGAAGCATCGCTACCACAAGAACAACAGGAATTGTTTCAGGAAGATAGAATAACATCAATTTTGGATGTTGTCCATAACATCAGCAAAGTCAATTTAAAATCGTGGCATTTTCTTAAAGAGGGCTCGCGAATTTTGTTTTATAAATTAGGTTTCCAAAGCGGTGTACCGGAAATAGAGAGGAGCTTTCTTGTCAATTCAGACCTCAGTGTCGATATATTTGTAGGTGCGAAAAAGAAATACTTTGCAGCGACTGACTCTATTTTAGGAAAAGAATTCAAATGCAATCTTTATTCTAAAATAAATAAGTTGATAGATTTTATTGATGCGAAAGAAATGACCGAAAAGGATATACGAGATAATATTTTAAATGATTTAAGTAAACTTATTGATAAGAATTCAGAATCGGAAACAAATTCCAAGTTAAAATTCTTGCATTCTCAATTTTTAATTTTGTTCTCTGACCAGGTGCGTTACGCTGCTGACGATATATTATTTTTTAGCTTTTTTTACTTCACATTTCCGGCTGCATATAAATATTTTCGCGATACGGGTATGTTAACCATGCCACACCCAACTTATATTGAGAGGCATATACGTTCCCGTATTACAACGAAACACTTGAAAGAGAAATTTATACTATTAAAGCCCCACGAAAAATATATCAACTTGCTATTAGAGGACGTGTATGTAAAACCAAAACCAAATAAGGCAAAAAAACTGGAAGGTTTCGCTCAGCATTCGGTAGACTTGTCGGAGACAACTGTGCACACCTTCATGATCACTTCAATTTTATCCTCAAATAAAGATATTGTTGGACTATTTCCTGTTAAGAATTTGGATGCCGACTTTCTTTACAACAAAACTCTTGAAATTTTAAAAGTTCTCCACGACATTGGCTTCGAAGTAATTTCAATAATTTCAGATAATAGTCACGTCAACATTAAGGCCTTTGAACAATTTTCTCCCATTAATCAGCTTCAATTATTCATTGATTCGCCGTACGTTCCAGGCAAAAAAATTTTCTTCTTATTTGATTCGGTCCACCTAGTGAAATCTTTTCTAAACGACTGGTTGGATGAAGAAACCCAAACCTTTCTCTTTCCATCAATTGATGATTATACGAGATCTTATGTTGCAGATTTTTCTGTACTGAAAAGTCTAAATGAAAAAGAACGACCTTACCCAATAAAGCTGGCTCCTTCGCTAACTCAAAAATCATTACTTCCTTCCTCCGTTGAGCGGCAAAGTGTTGCACTAGTAACCAAAGTATTTAGAGAACAGACGATAGAAGCTATTAAAAGATATGAACCAGACGCTTTTGGTACACTAAAACTTATAGAGATAATTTTAAAATGGTGGACAATAGTTAACGTAAAGCATCCTAACAAAGGTAACAATTTCAGAAATTCAGACGCAGATCCGATAAGGAGCATTGAGTCAAGTTCCTTCCAATTTCTTTCGGAATTCACACAGTGGCTAAATGCCTGGGAAGATAGTAAACAGCCTCATCAAAGATTAACTTCCTCAACATATACCGCTCTAATTCACACTACTGGTGCTTTTGTATTCCTAACAAGATATTTGTTAGAAGATTTAAACTTTCCATCTGTTCTTCTTGGAAAATTCCAAACAGATCCTCTTGTGTACCGTTTTGGTAAAAACATGGAGATGAGCGAAACCAGCTAATTTGAATTAATATAGGCCTAACGCGTTAATTTTATTTATATTCTAATATAGTGTTTTTGTACCATGTATCTATTTCTAAGACAAAAAAAAGATTGATGGAACTTGGTGAAATAAATATTCGACACATTCTTGTAGCATTCTTTTTTCTTGGTATAGATTTCTTGATATAGTGAAGATGAAGGTATCGTCGGTATCCCTACCGAACTTTATTAAGCAGCGCCAGGCGTAACTGCAACTCAGCAGTATTCCACCGAGCGTGGAATACAGACTCCTTTCCCACTGAATGGAAGGAAGGTTTGATTATCGTTCCTGCGAAAGCCGGTTCTTCGTACCGGAACGATCCGTTTTCAACGGCCAAGAGCTGTCAAATCCCCTCGATGCAAGAAGAACTGCAGTATTTGAAGCATCGCTACTACAACAACAACAAGGCTTGATCATCAAACTTCCGAAGAAGGACAGCCTTACAGACTAATAATTGGAGCGGCATTTGTGTGCTTCTTGCCGTTTCCAAGTTAATAGCTAAAATCGTCCTGGTAAGGCTAAAGGCTTACTTAGAAAGCACAATTGATGAAGAGCAGGCAGGCTTTTGATCTGGATTCGCCTGTGTCGATCACATTAACACCCTTGCGAATCATCATCTATGTAGCAATGCGCTGAGTACGATTCTCCGCTTCACTTGCTTTTCATCGATTTCGAGAAGGCTTTCAACGGTGTGTGCCGAGATTCTATATGGGCAGCCTTGTCCAGGAGAGGCATCCCTGAGATGCTTGTGGATGTTACTAAGGCAACCTATGACGGCGCGAAATGTCGCGTTTTGCATAGAGGTAAGGTGAGATTCGCAGTGGAGTTCGGCAGGGCTGCATCCCATGACCGACCCTATTCCTCATACTGATCGGTGATGTGTTGCATGCAGCCCTATCCGTACTAGTAGACAGAGGAATTCAATGGATTTCAATGTCTTATCTACAACACCTTGGCTACGCTGACGACATATGCCTACTCTACCACAAAATCACGGATCTCTCCGCAATGGTGTTAGATCGTGAGGGAGGCAAGCAAAGTTGGGCTAAAGATTAATACCAATAAGAACAAGGTTATTAGCCCGCCATTGCGAAAAAGAAATTCTACACCTATTGCCATCAATATTAATGGGCAGCCCGTGGAGAGGGTGGATAGCTTCGGCTATCTGGGAAGCATTATTACCGAAAATGGTGATACGGAGCAAGACATCGCTCGTCGTATCAACCGGGCTAAGTGTGCATGCGGCATCATCATCATCGTGGCGCGACAGCCCGACGTCGGGCCTTGGCCGCCTGGATCGTTGTCCTCCAATTATCTTGGTCACGTGACCGCGTCCTCCAATTTTGGAAGCTGAGCCCTCCCAACGAGCTCTCGGTCGTCTTCGCAGTCTCACTCCGTCGACTCGTTCTGCGTTCATTACTCTGTTCAGCATGTGATCGTAGTCCATTCGTTGTACATGCCCTCCCCATCGAAGTCGTTGTAGTTTGACGATTTTCGGAACTTCTAGCTCATCGTTGTATGAACTATACAACTCATGGTTGTACCGGATGCCATCTCGATCGCAAACAGTCCCGAAAATTCGCCGTAGAACCTTACGTTCAAATGTGTCTAGCATGTTTCCGGAGGATTGAGTTAGGGTCCATGCTTGGCAGCCATAGCATAGCATTGGTCGTATAATGGTTTTGTACACGCTTCATGTTTCTGTGGACATGCTTCGACTTCATTATGGGGAGAGCCGAGAAAAAAGTCTTATTAGCTAACCGTATCCGTCGCTTGATTTCGCCAGTTTCGTTGACGCCCCTTAACAAGTTGCAACCCAGGTATATGAAGTCGTTCACGAACTCGATGTTGAGGTCCCCCACATTGATGCTCGATTGTTCAGGTGTCCTTGTCGTCGATTGCATCATTATTTTAGTTTTACCCTCGTTGATACGTAGTCCGACTTCTTTTGCAGCGGTATCTGCATTCTCCTGCGTCGGCCAATCTTTGGGACATGAAGTTGGTGTCGTCGGCGTACGCTGCTAATTGTGTCGAGTTGATGAGTAGCGGTCTCGCTGTTGCCCATATTCATAGCCCGAATAGCGTATTCCAGTGCAAGGTTGAAGAGCGTCGGTGCCAGTCCATCGCCCTGTTTCAGACCAGTGCGCGTTTCAAATAGATCAGTGAGTCTATTATGCATCCTGACCTGTGAGACGGAGTTGGTCATCGTCATCTTTGTCAGTCGCACTAATTTGGTCGGTATACCAAATTGGAGCATGATGTTGTATAGTACACCACGATCGATATTGTCGTATGCCTGCTTTAAGTCGACAAAGATTTGGTATACGTTTGTTGTATTCCCAGCACTTCTGGAGTATCAGTTTGACCGTAGAGCGTGTGAAGCGACCAGGTCTGAAACCGCCTTGATATTCGCCAATAATTCGTTCTGCCTATGGTTTTATTCTATTTTCCAGAATTTTCGCCAAAATTTTATAGGACGTACAGACTAGTGATATGTCCCTGTAATTCTCACACCGCAGTTTATCTCCCTTTTTGTGAATTGGACAAATGATGCTTCCGCACCAATCGTCTGGGATCGCCTCGTCCTCCCATACTCGCGGGAGTAATTGATGTATGGCATTAACTAGACCCGTTCCACCCAATTTTAGCAGTTCAGCTGGAATCTCGTCAGCGCCCGGCGCTTTATTTCGTTTTAGTGACCGCAACGCGAGATCAACTTCCTCTACTGTCGGGGGTTGTATGGGTGGGCCTAGATCAACAATATTGTCGAGTTCAGTTCTCCATTCTCTTATTTACAATTACGACTCAGACTTTGACGAACCTAGTTCACCCACTCTCCTGTTCTTTCACTCTGACTCAATGACGGTCGGCAGATTAGTATCATATACGGAGTAGGTCTGCGAACCTAGTTTCTTGAACCTACTCCGTTGTCGGACTTGGAACAGGTCGACCCGATCCGCAAGATGAGCAGGTCATGTCGTGACTACAATATCTACGGTCATCTGGCTTATCTCAAACTAAAGATTGTTTAGTTATGAAAAAAATTGATCCGCTTTATTTTCCTCTTGCAACTGGTATTTTACCCGTTATTTGATGAAATACATCGAAAAAAAAGATGATTTTGTGGAGGAAGAAACAAGCACTTGACACAAACTGTTCTTCAAGTGGGATTATCTTGAAAACTATTTGTGATACGGAGATGTGACTTATACGTTTTTTATATATTTTTTGTGCTCTCCAAAGTTTTTTGTTGGGATTAATAGTTACCGATATAAGAACGAAAAGCTAAAAAAAACCTTTAATACCAGCCGCGATGGTCAATCTCCCGGTGAGGACTTTTAGTATGATTTGAGATCGTGACAACATGAAAGGCAAAAGGTGGACAAAGAGCGTCTTTTCGAACAACATAGAAAATCAAACCAGCAGCCGGTCCCCCAACTTCATCAACATTTTCTTTTGCCCTAACCCCTAGTGGGGCATAGCGCGTTAATTACTCCTGCGAGGCATATACGTTTCGTTAGCATATAAAAGATTTCGAATAATGCTATTTGTTGGCACTGTTGCCCTCCTTTTTTAGGCAAAGGTCGTGGCATTGTTTCTTTCGAACCACCCCACATACCGTCGGATTAGAAAAACACTACGCATCCTGTCCACTTCAATGATTTTTTGTTTATTTCCTTATCAAAACGAGAGAACACTTTTACGCTACCAGAGCTGATGCTGTGCTGGACTCATATTTCCAGTTTGGTGGCAAAACGCTCTTGGTCTTGTAGTAGCGGGCCAGTCTGTGAATACGGGACTCGACCAAGATCAAGCGGAACTTGCTGTCCTTATCCTTACGATTACGTTCCAAATGCTTGCGAATGGCAACAGCCTTCTTGATCAAGAAGTACAAATCCTCGGGAATGTCAGGCTTCAAACCGACCGATTTCATGATACGCAGGATCTTGTTGCCGTTTACGAAACGCACCTGAGCAACACCGTGCGAGTCTCGCAAAATGATACCTGCAAAGGAGATCACGCATTAGAGATGGGGTGTCGAAACGGCGGCTATAAACAAAAAATGTGGACGACGGTACTCACCGATTTTCGATGGGGTCATTCCCTTCTTTCCGAGCTTCTTGATCTGTTCCCTGACATCCTCGGCGTTCAATTTCAACCAGGAAGGAACCGACCGTCTGTATGGGAGGGCAGATTGGGATATACCCTTGCTGTAATCGGGAAGGAAAACACACAGAAGTTAGATCCAATTGACAGCACACTCAACATAACCTATACTAGCGCGGATCAACATTTAAACAATTTCCGACAACTCCGGCGAGAATTCTTCACTAAAAACTATGTGGAAACAGATAATGGACTTTGCGCAGTTGTTCTGATATAGTTTTGATATTTAACACCGCGATTTTATAGTTAAAAATACGAAATTTACCCAGGAGCGTGCATACGACCCATCTTGCTGACTTTTTAAATCACAATCAAAAGAACGCACAACCGGAACTTCCCCTCCGCCGTGAAGTTCGTTCGGCTGTATTGTGAACGTACACAGGATATGGAAAGTGACATTTCAAAATCATTTGATTTTAGGGTCGTCTTTTGGAATGAAAGCGTTTTTATTCGTATTCGGTGATTAAATAGAATTGGGTGGATTTATTTTTTCGACTTTGGGTTGTATTTGGTTGGCTATTCGTCCTATTGGGCTGTCTCAGAACATTTAAATTTAAATGTTTTTGGATTATAATTTTTTGAAATGATCTCCTGGTATGTCGAAATCTGAAAACTTATTTATTTCATAACATTTGTAAATAGATTTATTTATTTCGGAAAAACTCCGGAAAATGCATTCACATTCGTGCAGAGCCGCCAACCGTTGCGAGCCAAACCCCGGCTCGGTCAGCGCACTTCACACACATACTCCACCGAAGTCGTCCGAATTCGCCATTGTACGAATGCAAAAGACTTTTCAACAAAATGGCCATTGAGGCGAATTACGTTCGTGGATTTGTTCAGAAAATTGCCTAAAGAAGTGCAGTGAATAGTGTAAAGTTTTTTCTAAATCGTCGATGGCACCCTAAAGGGTGTATTCGGGTCAAAATTTCTCCAGTGCAATTCCGTTTTCGCTGTTAATTTTGTGCATTTCTCGCGACGTCGTGGGCCGATTTACATATACACGACACGGTTCAGAACTTTTCTCTTTCGGCCGTCGTTCGATGCTCTGCAGACTTTTCCCACTCACCCGGTCCCCGGCTCCGCGAAAATTACCCTTGCAAGAACGGTCAAAACGTAAACGCAAATTGGCCCCATTTATCGTTTAGTCGATCGGTTCGGAGACGCACGCAAGCCTTTGACGCGGCAGTAGAGAATTTTATTGATGCAAAATTCTGCAGAATTGGAACAGTGGACGCGCATTTCGTGGCTGAGGGAGTAGTTTAAGTTTAGTTAAGTTTTTCTGATTGTTTCGATCTGTGGGCAAGCACCGCGCCGCGTAGTCGTGTGAGGAAATAAAATGTCGGAATCGAGTGAAAGTGATGACGGGCCCGCGAATTGGACCCGCCAGCGACGCGGCACTGGCAAGAACAGTCGGAAAATTGTGATGCGCATTGAATTTGACGATTCGGACGAATCGAGTAGTGGCAGCGAGACTGCAAGTGACGAGGAGCCCATTATCAGGCCTTCGGGCAGTGGGCGCCGCCGGCAAGGTGGTGGCGGCAAGCGCTTGATCTCGAGCGACGACGATGACTCTTCCAGCGGTAGTGAGGTAAGTGTCCACCATCCTCTACGTACCCTCCTAGTGTTTCGTCGGCAGCGCTTCGCTAGTGCCAGTGTGACTGATGTTTTGTTCTGTTTGCAGATCACTCGCACGGTAGTCGTCCGAGGACGCAACAAGCGCAAAGCCGTAATCGTCGATGAAGATCCGCCGGCGGTCGATGAACCCGGCACATCGGGTGCCACGGCGAGCTCCAGTGAAGCACCACCACTACAGCCCTCGTCATCCTCGATCGCAAGGGCTGAGGACGGATTCGCCTCCGACAGCAGCAACGACGACATGGAAAAGTGTCCCATTTGCCTCCTGTCACTACGCAACCAAGAAATTGGCAAACCCTCGGTGTGCGATCATCTGTTCTGCGCGATCTGCATCGAGGAGTGGTCCCGCAACGTTCGTACTTGTCCCATCGATCGACGCGACTTCGACTCGATCGTCGTTCACGAGTCCATCAACAACCGGAAATTCGTGCGCGAAATAAAGGTCCAGGGCGCCGAGAAGGCGGACTTCGAAACGGAGGTGGGCGATGTCGTCGACGAGGAGGAAGCCCAATTGGACCTGGAACACTGTCAGATTTGTCATCATCCCGATCGCGAGGACGTGATGCTGCTCTGCGATGGCTGCAATCGGGGCTTTCACATGGACTGCCTTACGCCAGCGCTCACCGAGATTCCGGCGAGCTTCTGGTACTGTGACGACTGCTTCATGTCCGAGGAGGAGGACTTGCAAGAGGAAATGCACGTGCTGATGGAGGACTTGCGCGAAATGGGCGTCCCCGAGCAAAGGTTACGCGTACGTGAAGTTCATCAGCCGCGAATTCCGCGAACGCGTCAGAGTGAGCGGATTCGGGCCAGCATTGTGGCTCGTACGCGTCGAACTAGCACCCGGATCACGTCCGACATGGACTTTTCACAGCCGTCGAGCAGTCGTCAACAGGCCACCGCGGCTACCGCAGCCTCCGCCAGTTCATCGAGCACTCGCAAGCGGCCTGCTAAGAGGCGTGGCACTCGGCGCCGACGCGCAGGACGCAAACGCCGTACATATGTCGTTGAATATGACGTTGACAACTACGATCAAAAATTCGAGTTGGAAACAACGAAGAAAGTCGTTCGTAAGCGCAAGAGCAGCAAGCGAACCAGCCGCCGAAAGAGTCGCAAAACCACCGCTCGCACCAGTGGCACTCACAAACGAAAAGCCCAAATCAATGACTTCCTTGCGCAGCGAACGGCACGTGAAAATACCTCTTTCCTGCCGCAACCTCGCTTCAGCCTCTTCGGTAGCTCCGCCGATTTGGAGTATTTCTCGGACGCAAGTGACGGTGACGAAATCGTTTTGGGCGGCGGCGATAGTGAGGTCGGATCGGGCGGAACCGCAATTCAGACATCGATTCGCATTCACAGCTTCTCGTCGTCGGGCCGATCGTTAGCGCGACGCAAGGGCATAATTCGCGAATTGGACCAACCGCGTCAACCGGACATCCTGTCGAGTATCTTGGACATGCAGGATCGTTTTCACAGCGCCACACAGCACAATCGTATCTCGGCTGTGACTATTGCCCCGGACGGTACACTCAAGTTGCCGGAGAAAAAAGAGCCGAGCAGCGAAAAGAAACCGGACAGCAACCAGAACGTTGCACCGAGTGACGTGAATCAGGCGCCAATGTACCCGCGAGGTGGTGGCGGCAATAACTATAACAATAACAGTGGTGGCGGAGGAGGCGGCTACAACAATCGCTTCAACAACCAGTCCAACTATCGCAACTCAACCGGTGGCGGCGGTGGGGGTGGTACAGGCGGCCAGTTCCGTAGTGGAAACTTCAGTGGCGGAAATAACAGCGGTGGAAACAGTGGCGGTGGCTTCCTCTTCAATGCATTCCGACGCGACAGCAACAATTTTCAATCAGACAACGGCTTCCCGCCGAATCGCCCAAACAATCCCGACAACAACGCGCCCAATCGCGGACGGTTCCGGCAAAATCCGAACCAACAGCAGAGACGCAATCCAAACAATCAGAATCGCTACTCGGGTCCGCCCAGCCTCGGAATCGATAACAACATTAATTGCAATCCAGTTGACACGAGTCCAAGTCCGTTCAACATTGCCAATCTTACGAGCAGACCACCGCCTCTATTCGGCATTGGATCGGGATCCATGTTCGCGACACCGACAAAACTCCCCGATTCGGCACCTCCCGTTCAGACCACTCCGCTGAACATGAGCAACAATTCGCGTAATGTCAACAACTTTTCGATACCTTTGCTTCAGCGACCGCCGCCTCCTATTTTGCCAGTCTATGGTCCGATGAATATCACCGGGCCCGACCCACCACCACCATCCACACCCGAGGATCTTAGCAGAACAGCCGGACCAGTCGCACCGATTGGACCAGTCGCACCGCTTGCACCACCACCGTGGAATCAGAATTTATTCCGTTTGACTAGTGACTATGCGGATAGCAATGACGAGGACGACGATGACTCGAATTGTCCCAACTTTTCGGTTTACTCGGCCGAATCATTCCAAGTGGCACGATCCGGTGAAAATATAGCAGCAGCGAAGGCGACGAGTTCAGCGGAGGGCGGCAACGCCGACAGTGATAGTGTTCGACAGGTATGGAGGATTTTACGAATTTCAATTAATTTTGGTTTTCTTTTTGTTTCAGTCGGGTTATTCCGATGAGGCAAAGTGTAGAGTATTATGTGTGTAGCCGGTTCAAAGGCGTCAAGAATGCAAATCCATTGATTAAGAGTTTTGGTAATTTCATATGTGACAAATAACACTTGGTGTCGACCACAGAGAAGTTACTCTAATATGTTTGGGGTGCTTAGCTGTTGATATTTTTTTTTATTAGTGAAGGGAAGCTGACGAGCACATTATTCTGGAGTTGTATTTCGGAATTCAGTGCCGTTTTATTTATGCTACAACGAGATAGTTCAACACTCAATTCATATAAATTTTGTAGGGAAAGTTGGTCCAAACATCATTCATTTTGTCATTTTGCATTCATATCAGCTCAAAATGAAACCAGAATGCATCTCAGCAATGGCTTTCTGGCCATGTAATGTAATATGACAAAACAAACAAACTGAATAGTTTTCTTTTTTAATCCATCGCAAAATACACACATCGAAAGGCACTAAAGCTGTAAGAAAAAAGACTGTCTGTTTCTTCTAGACCATCGTACATTTAAATATAAATGTACGTACTTCCCCTATTACATCAATAGCATAGATTTGCAACGTACGCCACAAACACATTAACATCTTTGAGGCTATACCAATTCTACTGTATGGTACTACGCGTCCGCCACGAGTAATTACCGCGAATATTTTCGTTTGCGGCTGATCTGTTCTAGAAGATCATCTTCAGAAATTTGATTTCCATTCATTAACTCAAAACCAAAACCCTTATAAAATCGGTCAAATGTCTATCTGTTCGTCTATCCATAGAATACCTTACGAACGGCTGAAGCTACTCACATGAATTTGATGAGAATGTATAGAAATGTTGAAAGCGATGTATCGTGATTGGTCAACTTTAAAGGGGGTCCCCACAGAGGGGAAATTAAGTTGAAATTTGTTTATCGTCTGGTATAAGCAAGTGAGGTGTGATGAGAAAGGTAACGCCGAGTACATACCATTATTGGTATTTTCTTTAAATTTAAAGAAAGCGGAACAACCCTCTACCCTCCCCGTGAAATATGAGACTATAATTTGTCCCACCCTATGCATTGCGAAACCGTTACACTTGGAAATATGAAAGCTTGAAGGAATCTGCCTTCCGACTAACATAGAAAATGGAAAATACTGAAATTGGGATATCTTCTCAACATAGGTAAATAATAGTATATTTCTATAGTTAGCACACCAAGGTGAAAAGTACTGATGGCCAACGGTAATCAACACCATAGGCAATAATAATATTCAATACAGTGGGCCCCGCCTATTGTGATCACGTTTGGACTGAGCGGAAGTGATAACAATAAACGGACGATAACATTAAGCGAAAACGACCAAAAATCATGAAATTCCTCCCAAATTAGATAAAATATTCAAGCAAACAGTCGTGATATGAGTCGAAATACATAATTCATTTATTTACTGTTATTTGTTATTATTACATGAGTTTTGTAGGTAAAATGTAAATGGCAAAGTTATTGTACAATATAATGCAGAAATTATGTGATACTTTATTTGGAAAACTCATCCAACTTGGGTTGCTTTTTACCATTTACAAATAGGTTTTTTTTATAAATTTTTCATATTTATATTGTAAACTGAAGTCGTCAAATCTAAACTGAACTCCTTTTCTTAAATTCCTTAAGCGCCAAATAGACGGTGTAACATGTATAAGAAACGTCTACGTCGCGGACACATGTTACACTGCGTGCAGCTATCAAAGTCACCATGTCGCATGGAAATCCTTTTTTTTTAATCAGTGGGCGGAGCGTAACATGTAACATGTTTCACCGTCTATTTGGTGAGTTTCTAGGCCGCGATGGAGCGACTTGCGTTCGCGACTGTGAAAAAAAATCATAACGGAGCACTATTCGTGTGTATTTTATGTGGAAGTACAGTCGTACAACTGCATTCGATGATCCCTCAAATTTTAAAATACACACAAATAGCGCTCCGTTACGATCGTTTTTTTCGCAGTAGCAAACGCAAGTCGCTCAGTCGCGGCCTAGGAACTCACACCGGGCTTCCAAAATTTGATGATTGGTAAATTCGTCAATGTCACCTCCAACCTCTTCAGCCTCCAACTTTAAATCTTCCAAATGGCTGCCAGACACTGTCGAATACGAACATTTTGAAGGGTTTTCCAATAAGGGCGGGTCGATGTTGAAATGGAATAACACAAACTGCGTGTGATGTATTAACGAATTTTTTTTTGTTATTTTAAAGCCCCACGTATGCCCATTATCTCCCAAAAACAACTCTGTTGTAAAAAATTCCCCGCCAAGAAAAACCTCTCAACCGCAAAAATGATTGATATGAATACAATACCGCCAAAGTACTCGTAGCTTCGCGCCCCACTCTAGGGTTGACATATTGAACGCTGATTGAATTAGTAAATTTCTTTCAAAGCTGATTGGCGGGGAGCTTCCATTCAACAAAATAGGTTGAACAATCTGAAGAAAAACTGGCTAGAAAATGGTCAATTAATCACTTCTGGCCTGAAGTGCATTTTTAGCCTTTTGTAAGGCGGAAGCTTTATAACGAGATCCGGGCGAGAAGCCAATAATACTTGGCATAACTACAGCATGATCCGCACGCAACTACATCACCATCATTTTATCAGAACGACATCGTTGTCATTATCACTGTCATTTTGTCTATGGCTATGAAGCTCCCCGCCAATCAGCTTTAAAAGAAATTTACTAATTCAATCAGCGTTCAATATGCCAACCCTAGAGTGGGGCGCGAAGCTACGAGTACTTTGGCGGTATTGTATTCATATCAATCCTTTTTGCGGTTGAGAGGTTTTTCTTGGTGGGGAATTTTTTACAACAGAGTTGTTTTTGGGAGATATCATATCTTTTTGCATAGTAGTAGTAGTAATACAGATGGCGCAACGGTAAGCACGTTCCCCTTCTATACATTGGGCTCCGGTTTGATTCCTACTGAATGCGGTAGTCTTCGATGAAAATGAGATTTACGTGCCGGACTATGAGTCCACTCAGGTTAGCCATTTGGGGTAAATAGTTTTCTTGCCAAAAATATCATTTTTCTAGTTCAAAGGACTCAAAGTGCCTTTAACAGTAGTTTACTGCATTCGCCTCATCACCCCCAATCCCATCTTGCCTAGACATCGCTTCCCATCTTCCACACATTGGAAAAAATCATCTTACATCATAATTCATATGTCATATGCCATAACTGAAACTACCTAAATCATACACCACACAGCATGTTTTTTTTCTTTCCGGACATCCTAAGATGCAGCCATAAACATTTAGTTTCAATTTTTTCATCACACACTTTTCATTCATACACTTGCCACAAGCCACGCCCACAACCATTACCTCGTATGGTTCTCCTCACCCGACGAGCGCATGGACTTTTGCATCCGTCGTCGTCACTACTCACATAATCAAGTGTTTGCGTCTCTCCCCGTCGGCATGCGATCTCTGCGAGTGATTTCGTGTGTCGCATTCAAATTATCAAAAAGACTTAAGCCAGAAACTCTATTATAAAATTTCACATTTTTGGATGTATCTTTTTATCTACTGCACGGATCAGAGCAAATGATAGCCTATACACACCCTTGGGATACAGCCAATCCGTGAGAAAAGAAAGCAGACCTCGATACGCTCCCTACGAGGCTGTAGCCCTGTCAAAGAACAACGAGAACAAGAAAAATTTGAAAATAGCCATTTTCAAATTATCATATCTCGGGTGTTTTTCCTAGTATCGGAATTAAATTTGCAGCACTTTGAGTCCGAACAAGCATCCGGGGCCGGAGCTACAGAGGTCCGAAAACCCGTACTTGTTGTGTCGCGTAAACATAGTCTTGGTCATTTTTCCATTTTTTTTTCTTTTTCGATTTTTTCGTTTTTCGTCCCTAGATTTATGGAATATAACATTGTCGAAATGTCCACGGCGGCTTCGCACGGTGGCACGAATCCGAGAGATCCAATTTTCAATGACTGCCTCATAGATCCGGCTGAAATTGAGCGATGGCCTGGGTTATGTTGACTTCGAGGGCATCGGTTGATTGCAGTTTATTGGCATATACCTGTGACTTCACAAAACCCCACAAGAAAAAGCCTAGCGGGGTCAAATCGCACGATCTTGGTGTGGCCAATTCACGTCACCTTCGCGAGAGATAACCATATCGTCAAATCGTTCATCTAGAATGTCCATCGCGGCGTTCGCTGTATGGCACGTAGCGCCGTTCTGCTGGAACCACTTGACGTCCGCGTCCATATCGTTCAATCCGGGCCAAAAAAATGGTTATCATCGATCTGTAGCGCTCGTTGACAGTGTTTGCCTCACCAATGTCGTTTTCGAAAAAGTACGGACCAATGACGCCGCCAGCCCAAAATCAGCACTAAACAGTAACTTTTTGTGGTTTCAATGTCATCTGGTGAACCTCGTATGGGTTGACATCGTCCCATATACAACAATTTTGCTTGTTAACATAACCATTCACCCAAAAATGTGCCTCGTCGTACAGATGATTTTTCGGCCAAAATTGGGATCCTCATCCAAACGCTCCGAAACCCAATCGGCGAACAAACGGCGTTGTCTATGATCATTAGTTTTGAGCTCCTGGGTCAGTTGGACCTTGTACGGGTGCCGGCCCAAGTTCCGACGCAAAATTCGCCAAGTTGAAGTCTGCGAAAGGCCGAGTTCTTGTGCACGGCGAGGAATTGTCTGCCTTGGGTTCTCCTGCACACTTTCACGGACAGCGGCGATGTTCTCTGCCGATGTGGCGTTCCTTTGACGTACGGGTGTTGGCTGATTGTTTATCGAACTGGTCGTCTCGAATTTGACCACCAAACGTGGGAGAGTCGACTTTGAAGGGCTACCGCGTCAAGCGTAAAATGGACGCAACGTTGGCACTAACCAACATTCATTTTGATAATAAAGTTTTGCCATATTGATTTGGCATCAGTGACCGAATAATAAACAACAGATTTAGCAGACGCTACTAAGAGAACATGGCCGCCACAGCCTGTCAACTTCGACCCGCACTTATTGGAGAACCTTTATATTCTCTCCAGATTTGTGAAATGTGTGTCTTGAGCCATTCGGAGGACACTTGCACCATATTGGTGTTTGAGTTCGAGTTCGTGTTCGACAGTGTGTAACGACGCTAAGCGTGAGAAGCATGGGCAAGTTTCTTCCTCAGTGGGGCCACTGCACTGCAACTGAAACTGATCACTAGGAGATGGAAACAGATTGTAAGATCAGACTTATCATTGGCTGTGAAGTTACATATTGCTCTTCAAATTTCAGTTTGAGTGCAATATTCTCTCAATTCTCTGCAACAAAATTGTGGGGCGCCAAATTATTGTGTTGCGGCTTATTATTACGCCCCGCATCACAGGGGAAGACTTGAACCAGTAATGACCATAGTCAGACTTAAGACTGACGGCTCTACGGTGCCGGTCGCCCTTCTCTTCTATGTATTGTGTTCTGTTATAAAGAAATGCGACTATTGTTTCATGAAAAGAAAATGCGTGATAATAAAATAAAATAAATGTTGAAACCAATAAAACATGATCAAGAGATCATCTAACATTCGATTCTGCGAGCCTTTTGCAGAATCGAAGGTTTCCCATGCTCACATTATACAAAAAAATTTCATTTCCCCATGCACATATCAACCCATATTGTTGTTGCCAAACAATTAAACAGTGAAAAATTAAAAATGATTCGTCCTATAGCATTGTCCACTCCGAGACTCTTTGCTGCACCTTAATGTTGCGGGACTGTATTGCGACGCGGGCAATTGTATGTACGTCCAAACAGACACGCAGCATTAGGTACGATTTTCATGTACGTGTAGGGTAGTGAAGGGGTTGGACACGAAACGTCGACTTTTAAAATCTCGATTAACAAAATCTTAATCTCGAAATATCGACTGTAAATATCTCGACTATATCATAATCTCGACAGGTGAAAATCTCGACTTACAAAATCTCTATATTGTGAATCAACAGGGTCTATGGATGGACTCCGCTCGATCCGCGCTTAAGGGATCGCGACCCTCAGTATCGTAAAACATTGCTGCCCGCTTTGCTCGCTCTGGGTGCAACAGTCTCTTGTGTGGACTACGCTCTTAAGGAATCCTAACCCTCAGGAAATATATGATACTTAGAACGCTCGTTCTCCAGTAAAATTTTCGGCTTAGTCCATATTACTAAAACGAAAATTGATCTCAATGGTACCGCACTGCTAAAGCGGGAGCAACATAATGTCAATTGACCTTATTTCTTTTTCAAACTGGAAATAAAATAAATTGCTATTGCTGTTTCTTATAAGGTTTATTACACCTCGCAATTGAGTTCATTTTAAATTAGTCAAGATTATCGAGATCTTATTCTGTCGATATTTTCATCAGGCGAGATATTTTGTAATCGAGATTTTTCCAAGTCGCAATTTTAAAATATTTTCCAAAAAAAAAACTAGAGTAATCGATATTTAAAAAGTCGACATTTCGTACCACTCTCGTAGTGCAGGTTTAGCCACTGTACAAAAACAAAAAACGATCCGGGCCAAACTAAGTTGAAATGTCAAAAGTCTAGACCGTAAGGGCAATGAAGCATTTGCGATCGTATTCGCGAGATGAATCAAGAATATATCCAGAAAAATATGTATGCATCTAAAGTACTCACTCACTCAATTGCCCTAACCCCTTGTGGGGCATAGCGCGTCCACTGTTCCATGTGGCCCAGTTGACGTTTCGTTGGCATAAATTGGTTTCAGAGAATGCAGTTGCCAGCATGCACCTCCTGCACATCCATGGCCACGAACGTTTTCGTGAACGGGATTCGAACCCGAACGAACCCGTCTTAGTGGAGTTGGCCATGTGCGGGCGGGCGTTGTTGTGCAACAAACACACTCCGTTCGTCAACATTCTCCTCCGTCTGTTTAAATTGCTTTTTTGGGGTTTTTTTTAGTGCCTCACAGTATCGTGCTGCATTAATCGTCTCCCCTTGATGCAAAAATTCGAACAAAATGATCCTTTTTCCGTTTCAAAACACGGATGCCATGATTTTTTTTGCTCGAAATTGAGGTTTTAAATTTTTGGAGAACCATTTGTCTCAGGGGTGTAATGAGCGAAACATGAATGATGAAACATGGGTTCGTCACAATGGAGCTCAGAAAATCCTCATTTTCCAATTCAAATCGCTCAAGGAACTCGCGAGCGCTAGCGACCTATTCAATTAGTACTGCTCTGTTTTGGGCCCCATCTTGTGCACAATTTTCGGAATCCCAGAGTTTCCATAATTGTCCCGTGTAAGAGAGATCTGGAGATTTGTGAAAACATCGCAGACATTTCATCCACTGTCATTCGGCGGTCTTTACGAAGAGTTTCCTTGATTTTTTGCACCAACTCATCGGTAACAATTCAAGGTCTTCCCAGGGCCGTCGAGAGGGGGGGGGGGGGGGGGGCGGAAGGGACGAAACGCCCCGGGCCCGTGTTTTTCTCGGGGGCCCGAAAATTTCAAAAATTGAAAAAAAAGAAGCTTTTTTTCGCTCCTTGCTCTTTCATACCACTCTGACGCACACCATATATGGCGACCGGTAGCTCGCGATATATGGGCCCCTACAAAAAAAACGTACGCTTTGACCTTTTTTTTTGTTCATTGAGCTACCGGTCGCCATATATGGGCCCCTACAAAAGTTGAGTACCGGGATTTTCTCTCGACGGCCCTGGCGTCTTCCACTCCTTTGCTCATCATGAATATTCATTCTTCCTTCATTAAACTCACAACACCACTTAAACACGTTCGTTCGGTTCATAACACCTACGCCATAAGTTTTGAGTTTTGATCCATGCAAAAATTTCAGTTGGCGTTTTTCCTTCCGCTAGAAGGAACCTTATGACGGCGCACACTTGGTGGGATTTCTTATTGACATATTTTACAGAAACGGACACTACGAGGCGAGTTGTGTTACTAACGGTGCTCATTGTGAATTCAGAGAAATTCCCACGGCGCGATAGCTCAACAGTACTCTTACTTTCTGGACCTTAATATATTATAAATTATATATATTGTCAGCTCAGTCAAGTCAGTCTCATGTCTGACTACAGTCGTTAGGGGTTCAAGTCCCGTCCACGGCGTTCGTGGCCATGGATGAAAATTTTGTACAAAGCCTTCTTTTTATTTCGCGCGGTATATATGTCAGAACCAACGGGATGGGACCACTGTGTCATATAGCAGACCGGTCCAAAAGTCTGTGTGTGGAAAACTTTTCGTTCCTAAAAATATCTTATCAAATTTCATATTTTTCAATAGATACCATTGAAAAATATGAAATTGCTAAACTGCGCTTCCCGAAATTGGTTGAAATTGGACTACTACAATATATCATATGGCTGTCATAGGAACGACTGGTCCGAAAGTTTTTTTTTTCTAAAGATATTACAAAAATTCACATTTATCGATCATATTAACCGCCAAACCACATTCCTAAATATGGGTGAAATTGTCCCACTATTTCGTACAAGAACAGTGGAATCGGAACAAGTTTTACTGCTAATTTCAAAGGTTTATCCATTCCGCATTCACCGTTTTTAACAACACACACTAATGAACGCGTGATGCGAAGCGTGAATGGTATCATACCTTCGGCAAGGCTTGGTTCTTAGCCATCACACCCAAGCTCAAGCGAACATTGAAAAAATCGATATTTTTAAACGCCTATCGCTCCATCGATGTTTTTACCAATTTATGTTTTTTATTGCTTCTAAACCAAACACAAGTTTAATCGAACACATTTGAAAAAATGGGAACACAAAACATCGGCATTTTCTTTACGGTTGTTTTGTCGAAATCGATGTTGCTATTTCAAACATCAGGTGCATCTTTTTGCGACCCTATTCCGGTTTAGTTTAGCGTAACGAGCACGTATTACACAAACAACAAACGTCATGTTGTTTGAGTTTGTTACGCTAAACTAAACCGCAAAAAAAACAGTCGATTTTAGGAAACATCGATGTTCTCGAATTGAGGTGGCAGCTCTAAACTATAATAAAGGTACTATAGTATGTTGCCCGTATGAAATTTAGTATGTATTCTTAACTAATTATTTGCTACGGTGTCTAAAACGAGACATAACTTTATACTAATGGTCGCGGTTCTGAAAGCCGAATCTGGATCTGACTTTTTCGATTTCTCCTCTATATGCTTCCTCCTCCGGTAAAATATGTCCCGTCAACTGTCAATTTTCGGATCAAAATACTTTTCAGATCCGGGGAAGAATATTTTCAGATATAAAAATTGAAAGTTCACGGTACATATTTCACCGGAGGGGAAAGCATATGGAGGTGAAATCGAAAAAGTCAGATACTGATTCGGCTTTCAGAAACGTGACGAATGGTGAATCGCTCGTATCGTATGGTATGTATCAAATTGACGGATGTATCAAATGAAAGAGCAATGTCTATTCTACCTAAATTATGGCTATCTAAGTTGGAAATTTTTTAGACTAGCTGCTCAGGTGGCCAAAACACCTGCTTCGCCAATTTTTGAAATAAAAAATGCTAAAATTCTGAAAATCCCAGTAGAGTTCATGAAATATGCACTGGATAAGTAAATTAGGAATGTTTTCTTTGTATTTGTCGAATTTCACTCGAATCGTTCATTTTCATTTATCAGGTGTTTGCTCTTCTTGTGAGTGCTTTGTTCGTAAAGGTCGCCACACATGAACGCGCACAACCACAACCGAATTTCCTTCGAACCATCAATTTCATAGAACGTGCGGAAAAAAATTCCCCCGATTTCCACCGTTCTACGATATTTGCTAGTTCGATGGAAGTTCGGTCATGGTTGTGCTTGTTCATGTGTGGCCAGGTCAGCCATGTTTAGAAGAAAATTTCTGACACAAAATGAATTAGTAGAGCTCATTAATGCTGATTCGGACTCCGAGGATAATGGAACTCTACGTTCAGTGATGGAATCAGATGAAGTTAATTTCGTTATACCGCGAACACAAGTCGATAATGTGAGCGACGAAGAAGAGCTTTGGACGATGACGAGCAAATCGTTGAAGGTGGAGGCTATATTTTCCCCAAGGAAATCGGGTCAAATTAGAGGGGATTGTGCACTCTCAATTGAATCCAATTCTTTAGTTGACTGCGAAAGCGAGGAATTTGACATAGTGGCTATAGTTCAGCCATTCACTTCCAAAAAACGACCAAGTCCTCGAAAAACTAAATCAAATCCACTAAAAGTCACAGAAACGAAGAAAGAAAGCGAAAGCATATGCATTTCCACCGAAGTGGTATTTTTTTGAGATCTCCTGTGAACAACGAAAATAAAACAAGCTAGCCGAAGGTTATGAGTTATGGTTATGGTGCATTTGCCACTTTGAAATTAATGGGTGCGTTCCTAAAAGTATCGTAAAACCGCTACTTATCCATTGTCCCTTCATCGATACATGATTTCTCCGGTGAACGACACGATTCCCTTGCCGCCATGAATATATTTCACACAAACATACGCCACTTAATAAGGGATATTTCCACTTTCAAACACAATTTTCAAATAAAATTACGAGCGGGGACAGACTTTCCGGTCACTATACGCACTTTGAGGCCAACAAACAGTTATTTACAAATGGAGTGACAGAACTTGTCAAAAGCGAACTGTCAAAGCCCTTAGGAATCATGGAAGGGAAAATTTGATCGGAAAAAATTCGCGATACATTTCCCCTTCTCAAAAATTATAGTATCGGTGTCTGAAATCGTACCGTTCTCGCAAAGGATCTATGAAACCGTGTCGACGCGCTTCCAACACGGTCCAAAATAGGAACGCAGCCAATAGTAAAACTTGTTCCGATTTCAATGTTCCTATGAGAGGTATATGAAATAGGCCGATTTCAACGAAATTTAACAAATGGAAAAAAGACTGGCAGTCGCGATCGCTACTTTCCTTCTACGCTGAACTTGAACTGTATCGGGCAATTGGAAGATTTTGCAAGTTTTTGTAAGGGCAACAGCTTTAAACAGGCCCGCAATAGTCGCTTTGTGTTGAGCTTAATACTAAAAGCTACTCATGTGGGAAGAGTGAAAAGTAGTAGTAGATTCCCTTTTATTTTCATTAATGAGTACGTTAAAACTTAATATCAAGTCTCTACAACGCATTTCGCAAATACCGTACACTTGAAGCATCCAAGTTTCTTTCTATGGGCTTCGAGTGGGAACAACATTCACTAGCCAACGCTTACCGCGCGACAAGTGCTCGGTACTTGTCGATTATTCGCCATTCCTGCATTACTTCGAGCTGTTTTATTTTTTACTCAGAAGGACTCGTTCCACAAGAAAATGCACACAATACAATCCGCGGAGAAAAGTTATTAAACGAGCGAATATTATAAAATGGTCCCCTGAGCTAAACTGTCACAAATTTACTCTTCTCAGTATTGACGCACACGAGCGGTTCCTGGCCCCTGCGAACTTGTGGTACACAGTATCAGTGTGCACGGCCTTTATGAAATTTTGCCAGTAATCCCCGACCGATACAATGGATTCGCATCGTCTTCTAAAGGATGAATTCATATGCGGCAACAAATGAGGAGGAAAAAAAGTACATTTATGAATTTGGTCGTACATTTTTCTACTGTTCATACATGTAGCAGTCTAAATGGTGCAGCAGTTAGCATGTTCGACTTCTATGCACTGGGCATCGGTTCGATTCCTACTGAATGCAGTAAAAGGGAATTAAGTGTCGTGTGACGGACAGTTTGGTGGGCATCCGAAGGTGACCGTGGAGACGGAGCCTTAGGTAGCATAATGACCGTGAAGTTCGGGCCATGCCATCTGGCGAAGAAAAAGGTCCCCTCAACGAGCTAAGCAGCGGCCTATGGTTGCTGTAGCTCAGTTCGGGAGATGTGGGCGGGGTTTTCGTCGCTCGTGGTTGTCCTTTACGTATTAATAAAAATTCATAGGCCATGGGAAGACAATACAAACATGGGAGGCAAAAATGGGGAATGATAAACAAAATCGGGCGATAAGGATGGAATGGTTGGCGGACGCCGCAGATTCCCTCGCGCTCGCATCGGGGTCTAGGCGTAATGGGACCCTCGGCTTCTGGTTTCGTACGACCGACAGATTTTTACTCATCAGGTGCTACCATAAATCTGCCAGTCGAAGTAGCACTACCTGGATATGGTCCATTGCAGGTGGTTCATTACATTACTCAGCTGTTAAATGAGTCGAGTATCCATTTGGTTGAGTGTATTGCTAATCATACACGTCTGTACAAAACACACCGTCACGATCTAGTAAAGGAGATGATGCTAACTCAATTCGAGGCGTTGGTCCAAAATTGGACTGTTGCGTCAGTTATTTTTTTTTCATACACTGTGCCTGTTATTATCCTACTTTCAAGGTTTGGTTATGATATGCTCTAGGCTTTAATTCACTGGCGCCGATGTATCATGTATCCAGGAAAAAATCGATAGCTTTAGAAAGCTAAAAGTAAAAAAAAATGATAAGTAAATTAGGCCGCTCGCATATTGAATTGCGTTCGCGTGTCATCTGTCAACGAGTTGCGTCTTTTTTTTTAGTAAAATGCTTGTTTTGTCCAGCAAACTCGGCCCGTTTGTCAAAAACTCGGCTGTTATCGCGTCAACAAATCGTGTTAGTTGTTGTGTGTTAAAACAAGTTATTTGATAAGAAATGCGTGTTGTTATATGTCTTACTACTGTTCGTCACACATTACTTATCTGTTATTTGTTTTAATATATAACAATTAACAAAACTTGTTGATACGATAACAATCGAGTATTTAACTAACTGGCAGAGTTGCGTTTTGCTGGACAAACAAAAGACCATGCGGACAGACTAATATTTGCTCTAATGTCTAAAATTTAATCCGTAAAAAACAGGAATGTTCTAATAGTCATAGTTCTGTAAAGTGGAAATTCGCGTTAAGCTCTCTATTTTTTTTCAGTTACGAAATGGCTGATCCCCCTTTGACTATTAATGCGTGTTGGGTGTATAGACTCTTATCCTCACGCATACAAATATACAATACTATCGCACAGAAATTTTTGCTTTAAGTTTGGTTGCTCCAAAGATGTAAAAAAAAGAACAGGATTGGAACATAGCTCATAAATACATGTCAGACCAACAACAGAAAGTGGAACAATCCAGTGGGTAGTTGATTGTCAATGCCTTATTAAAAGTGGGTAGCTAAATGTTAAATATTGAAAGATTTTCCGATTTTCATCTCGTCTGATTGAAATTTGAATTTCTCTTGTAATAGAGTACTATTTAAATGCAATTGTCGTGTAAATTACGCGAAACCGTGCCCAAAAAGACATTATTTAGATGAAACACCTTTAATGAAAAGCTGCTCCCAAAATGTTGTTCCAATCCGGTAATTCCTTAGTCTAAGGGTTGCTCTAGATTAGTGGGCAGTGCTTCCAAAATGTCTAGTTCTCCATAATTAATTCGCACAGTTTAGCGTTGCAAGCGGCATCTGTTGATATATCTGTTCGGTCTTACTGCTTATCCAGGCTAAGACATATAATTGCGTGTTATTAATCTGCATTAACCTACAACTGGATATCGCAGTAGATGGATAAACTGTTCCAACAATTAACCATCAAAAATTTTCGTTGTCACCCTTAACAGCATGGCCACTTCCTCGGCTCGGATCATGCGTCAATCACTTAGGCAGAATGAGAAGCAGGAACAAAGTCCTCACAGCTTTAGCTGGCAGTTCCTGTGGGTAAGATATGGAGACCCTACTCGCGACATACAAGTCCATCGGAATATCTGTGGCTCCCATTTGGTCAGATAATTTGCGACACTCAGAGGAAAATATACAGACCTGTATAATGAATACTTAGAATACTGCTCTTAGAATTGTCATAGGCTGCCTCTTGGTGTCGTCGCAGGATCATCTTCACCATGAGACCAAAATGATGCCCTTAAAAAGCCACAACACTCTTCTCACCAAGCAGTATCTGGTTGGCTGTTATCGGAATGATCATCATAACTGCAGTCTTATGGACAAGGCCCCACCGCCACGTCACATTAGACGCAAGAAGAGGGACCGCGAAATGGAAGTCCAAAGGTTCAAAAGAGTTCCCATTGATAACGGCAGCTATAAGTCGGCCATCACAACGCTGCAAAGTGAGGGAGTACTCTCTTCGATTGCGAAACCAAATATGTAAGCTACTAAATGCCCTAACTTCAGACGAATCCCGGCTCCCAAGAGCAATCAGAACTACGTTGGCTCAACTTCGTTCTGACTGGTGCTCGTGTCTGAACTCATACCTGTCCCAGCATGCGGCCTCACACCACACGATGTTGAGCTCATCTTTAATTGTTCGGCAGCCCGTACGCGTTTGACTCCTATTGCGCTGTGGGAAAACCCCATTTTGTTGTTGTAGTAGTCTACAACGCGTCTGACATTGAAGGGGTTTGGCAGCAAGAGGCAGCTGCTTTCCTCCACCTGGACCTAGAGGATAACAATATCCATATTCAGAATTTGTGACACATTCAGCTATTGCAGCTCGAAGTGCCGCTACAACAACCTGTTTTATTTTCGCGTTTGGCAAATCACTAGCGATATATTCTTCAAATTGTTGGCATTGTTTGTTCTGAATTTGGTTTTTGACGTTCACGGTAGATACTTGCACTTGCACGATTCTTTTCACGCTTTCTGCGTAATTGATCGTATAAAGATGAGAAAATCTTTTAATCAAAGTTCAATTCAATCGTTAGTTTCCTACTATTCGTCTGAATAATTTCCATCTCTCTGTTAACAAAATGGCCCCTCGGTAAATACAACTAAGACCAATTCCAATTTACAAGAAAGTATGGAAGTACAGAGCCTCCTGTGCCAGAGGGGTGGAGATTAGCCGGAATTCCTGGATCATATACTGGACAGGAAGATAAGCTGGACGCTCAATATTCACATACGCATGAACAAGGCTAATATCGCATTAAACAGCTGTGGGAAAGTTGTCGAAAAAATTTGGACAAGCATCCTAAAGTGTTGTACTGATTTTATGTGGTGACTATGCGTCCTATAATCTTGCACGGTATAGTTGTCTGATGCACTTTTCAAAGATTAACCGTAATTGACTGGAGAAACTTCAAAAATCAGCTAGCGTCAATGGGGTTCTGAGGATGAACCCGTGTGATTCCATGGACATAATGCTCAATCTGCTTTCCTGACATTTTGTTTTGTCGAACAGACGCTGTTTGTACTGCCGTCCGCCTTCGTGAATCGGGTTAGTTAATTACATTTAACACTTAACACTCGACCGTTGAGATATCCCTACAATGAAGGACTATTCGTCACCGAAATACGTGTTTGATGAACATCAAGCCTTGTCCCGTCACGATAAGACTTTGTACGTATCTACGGTTCTTATAATAATGCTGATGTAGGTGCTTGTGTTCACTTAAGGTCACAACACATGATCGCGCGCAACCACGACCCCACTTACATCGAATCATCAATTTCATAGAACGGTGGAAGTGGGAATTTTTTTTCCACACGTTCTATGAAACTTATGGTTCTATGGAAATTCAGTCGTGGTTGTGCGCGATCATGTGTGGCGAACTTACAGTATAAACTGTCGATTCACCGGTTATAGCACTCTCCTCATCCTTATTTCATATCTGCGAGAGAAAATAATTTTTAAGGACAGCCAAACTGCGATACGGGCTTTAGAATGTATAACCCACACTTAATGTTTCGTCGACGGTGCTGGAGTGTTGTGTATTTTTCATGGAAATATGTGACTTCTTCATGTCATTGTGCGTTATATCGGATTCATAGAAAAATGCAAAGCAAATGGCATAGCTCGTTGGAGACAACGGGACTTGTTCCTTGAACACGCTGCAATTTTGGTATGGCCATCGATTCAAGCAAAACATGCCATTGCAAGGTTAACTCAATGTAGTAGCTAAATGGTCACAAAACTCTTGTTATAGAACGAAGCTGTAGCAGTCGCGGATATCGTTACTGGACACTACCTACCAACGGCCAAGGGCATGCCAAACCCCTTCGACACCAGTAGGTGTCGTTACTACAATAACAACAAGAGTAGACTTTCATTTTATCTGCCTTGCGCCTGTCTGAATTTTTCAAGACCGAAAGGGTCAATTAGTACTTGTTTGCCTTAACCCCTTGTGGGTTAACTACTGATGCAGGTTGCTGGCATGCACACCATTCCGTTTAGTAGCCTTATGCCACAGCTTATTCACTTAGGGTCTAATTTATTGGTGATTTGAGTGACGTAGACGAAAGGAATTGAAATTATTGTGAACTGATAATGGATCTGATCGTATAAAAACAAACTCCCTTTCCAACTTAAATGTGTATGTGATATGATCTGGCATATAATGTAGCGATGGTCACAATCGGGCCTATATGAAAGACACTTACTGAATTTTTTTTTTAATAATTGTCTTCTATCTTAAACTTTCGAATCTTTTAATTGTAAAGGTGGTCGCACACTGGCGAATAGCTCAAGACACCCACACACACACATTCTCACAAATCTGAAGAAAACCGGTCCACCATGTTCGAGTTCGTGTTCGACAGCGTGTGGCCAGGGTAATAATTCAGTAAACTTGAACACGCAATTTCTATAGTTCCCCACATGAAAATCGTGATAAATCCGATAAATCGTGGAATCTGGAATCGCGGAATAGGTGATAGATATAATCTATGCTCTTCATATTTTTTCAACGCGTTACTTTTGGAATTTCGCGTGTGATAGGAGTACATCGTGTTTAATATTCCCCGACTACTTCGCCTTCATTATCATCAGGGTCCATTCCGACTTGTTCTTAACCCTTCTCCAAGGCAGGGGCCTCGGAGAATTCACCTTCACCGACGTACCTGTGGACGAAGGCACGCTTGGCATACATCAGATCGAACTTATGCTCCAAACGAGCCCAGGCCTTAATTTATTCAACCGTGCGATTCCCTAATGAGTCAATGCGACATCCTGGCGCGGCTGTTTCTTTTGTTTGGATCAAATTTTTTTTGCTTTGTTCGAGTTTCCAATTTTCTCGGAGAAGAGCCAATTAAACCGGAATTGATTGCTTTGGGCGAAATTCACATTCGCGACCCTAACGACCCATCTCCATAAACACTGATAACAACTAGAAGAGCCGAACTCCAAGCCGAATGAATCATGCTGTGCGCAGAAAACCTGTCGCTAGGAAAACAAGCCTAAAGGTGCATTTTGCTAGGCCGCGACTTGCGTTTGCGACTGTGAAGAAACCTATTATAACGGAACACTATTCGTGTGTTTTTTTATGAGAAAGTACAGTCGTACAACTACAGCTAGCATACGACGATCCCCTAAACTTCAAAATATGCACAAATAGTGCTCCATTGTGATCGCAGTTGCAAACGATCGTTGCTCAGTAACAGTAGAACCTAGCAAAATACCATAAGAGGTTTTTAGACATTCATCTTCCTTGCCTTTTCATACCAATCTGCGGCTTCGCGTTGCTCTGCCTATGGTATTGGCACTTCGCCCATTCTGGTGCTAAAATCTCAGCTTCCTTCTGCAGGCAGCTCGGTAGAAAAAGTTAAAAATTAGAATCAGTTGATACATCGGGTAATTCTAATTTCTGGATGTCTTTTTTTATTCTCATAGAGAGTAACAAATTGACGTGAAATTACTTCAAAACACTTTGTTCTCAAAAAAATACACTCTATTATTATATTTGTTTATTCGTTTTTGTTCGACATATAATCTGTAATGCTTGTTTGTTTTTTGGTTTTTTTTTTTAAATTTGATTCAACAGTGTCGTTACGGATGGCTAATAGAGGTGTCATGTACTTCGTAGAGTACAAATCACACTTGTTGTGTCAATTTATCAAATTATTTACATTTTCAATGGTTGTATAACAAGGAACAGCTGTCAGGAAATCGACAACATCATCGTTGCTGCTACATATGTGCAGCCTCGTCATCCCTATCGTCTGCATCGGATCCGCCACTAAAGACGTCTTCATTCCATGCTTCGATCTCCTCTATAGTGGTGCAATGGTTTGGGTTGATTGCTTCTAGAAGAGATTGGTTTCTTTGGAGGAGATTATCTTCACTATGGTTTCGATTTGTTTGCACTAATTGTTCAAATGGCTCTCTGTCGTCATCACTGTCAAATTGTTCGACGACCCAATTCAACAATTTAGACCAACATTTTTTCAATACTTCCGGTGGCACCTCATCCCAATCCTCTTTGAGTAATACTATAGCATCTAGTGATGGGTAACACAGTAACGAGTCGCTCTTTTTGATCGCCTCAACAGAATGAGCGAAAGATTCGGCACAACGACATAGCCTCCGAGCCGTTCAATTTAAGATTGACACACTGTAAAATGAATACTCAAATTAATTTAAATATTACGTAACGCATGGAAACTCAACGCTCATTCAAAATTTCTGATAACATATATGTATGTATGTATTACATTCATATTCATTCACAATATCTATCTGAAACTAAAACCATCATTATCTATCTACCAAACCAATCCCACCCATCTAAATAATCCCATCCATTCATAATCGTCTCTATGCGGTATGCAATGCACGCATTGTGTATACACTTATAAATATACAAACAACAACCCATGCTGACTGCAAGCAAATCAAAAATCATATGCTTACGTCGCACCGCACATCCAATTTTCCCCAAATACATACAGAAAACAAACCCAACATTCTAAAACAAAGTACATAGTCGTCTTGTATCATATCATCACCTCAAGTTCAACTTGAGATGAAAACGATACCAACAAACAACCAGACAATTTCCTCTGTATACTGTGGACGCAATGAGAAGTTTCTTAAATGTGAGTTTGAGTTTTTAGCACAATTTGTGCTGTTTTAAAACAGCACACTCAGCACACAGCACACGCTTACACTTCTGTATTTCATTCGCTCTGTACTTTGAGCCATACTGGGCTGTGTCTTGAGTAAAAAACACATTGATTATTTGGGTAATTCAGTACAGAATAGACCCAGATATTTCACTCATAAGCACATATTCCAATCATCACATTCATTTGATTTGAGTCTTTTTCAGCCAGAGAAGAGAGAGAAATAAGGAAATGAAATTGCTAGAGAGAAACGAAGCAATTTTTTGGCAGCATTATTTTGGCCTGGTTCTTCTACTATATGGATCGGGCGGGTGTTCCGGGGAAATGAGATGGAATTGGGGAATGTGAGTTTGGCAGACGGAATGAGGTGGAATTGCTTCAGGGAATTTAGTGTACATAGATTGTGATTATCCTTCCTTATCTCTCTCTTCTCTGTGCATATCCACAGGCTTTATGAAAATGAAAACATTATGAAAAATTTTGAGAAAGCAACAGTCTAGTTCAGAAATGTTAGCCCAGCCGCTGGAGATGTTCATGTTGTTGTTGTTCATGATTGAGGAAGTAAAGGTTAGTGGCTGCATATGCACATATGAATTTTGATTTGTTTTTTTTTTCGACTATAAGGCTTGTAAGGAGTCTTTTCAAAAAAGATAATGAATACTTTCCACTTCTGGCATTTTTTTCAATTTGCTGTAACTAAGACGCAGCGAGGGGCGAAATGCTTGTACAATATTTAACTACAAAACATTTAATATCGTTATATATTAAACGATTGATTTGGAACTTGGTATAACTTAACTATTGTCTACAATATCGTTTATTATTTTACATGAGTATGGAAATTTTCTACAAGCAAGTTAATAATAATATATAGCATTAATTTCTATAACTTCGGTTATTTGTCACCTACGCTTCCTTGTTCGAACCTGGGAATTTCACAACAAGCTAGTTGTATAAATATTTCCTCTCAAATCAGTCATACATCCGCATCCGAAAATTTCTGTGAGGAGTTATCTGCAATGGAAATTTGGGGCGATTTTGACGAAAGAATGTCGAAAATCACATCCGTGTCTAACCCCATTACTGCCGGAATTGCAGAATTAGACAAATATTTGCAGGAGCCATATGTCAAATGAAGCAGCGATCCATTGTTGTGGTGAAAAGAGCGGAAATTGCTTTATCCACGCCTTTTTAAAATTATGAAGAAACGATTATGTGTCATGGCTACATCGGTGCCGTGTGAAAGGATTTTCTCGAAATCAGGACAGATTATTTCGGAGAGAAGGAACAGAATAACATCAAATAAAGTTTGACAGATTATATTTTTGAATTCCAATCTTTAGCTATAAGTTTTATTTAACGTTATTTCCATATACACTTTAATTATAAAAAACTAGAAATAAGTTGATGTAATATACATGCATTTCACATAATTACGGGTTTTATTGAATATGTTCTCCAAGTCTATGTTCGACTCTTTTTGAACGACTCAGTGGAAAGAGTTAGAGTGTATGTGCTGGCACAGTAGAAAGAGTCAATATGCCCATCACTAATAGCATCGCGGATTGAATGCTTAAAAGATTGTCCAGCTCACCACCTTCAGTGATTAATTGCGACAGCAGCTTATTCCTGTAAATAAGCTTGGTAAACTTTATTGAATTTTGATTCATAGGTTGAACAGCTGCTGTCTTTTAAAATATCGTTCATAAAAGATATTTGTAAAACAACTTTTATAGTGTAATAGCCGGTTAAACTCGATGAATCGCTGGACGGGAGAGACGCAGGGTGCTTAGGTGTGCACAACGTGTTATCCGCTTGGCGAGTCACGCATTATGTGTGACCGCCCTTACGTTCGGGACTTTTCAAAATTGTCTGTAATGAGAGAGAGAGAGAGAGGTGTCCGTTAGCAGAGGTTTCACTGTATCTTGGATTTGGGGGCGGTTAGCTCAGGCGTTGAGGCGTCAGTCCGATGTCTCATTGGCTTCACGGGATCGAGTCCGCCATGGCGGTTTGTGTTATTTTCCTCATGTAGTGTGGGGGCGTTAAAGTAAGTCACAACTTTCCCCTTGCTTGTTGCAGTATGATGCTAAATGGAGAAGGTGCATGGTACCAACAGTTTATACTAACGAAACATCAACTAAGCCTCTTGGGAATAGTTGACGAGCTATGCCCCACTTTTGGTTAGGGCAAATAGTAAAATCTGTTCAGTCAATAGTATACGTACGAACGCTATTTCATTAATACATATCTCCTATTCCCCGATGACTTATATGTATAACTTACTACATTTAAGCCATTTTCGACTTTTTTTGTTTACTATTTTCTACTATTCATTGACGTGGGTTTATGGTAACTGAACTATAAGGCTTTACTCCTTAATTAGATTGTGCGCGAAATACGTCCGCAAGTCGCAGTCAACGAAAATCAGCTGTTCAGCCTATTATAGTTAAATCTTTTGTTCGTGTTCGCTTGACACATTTTAACTGTGGAAAACTGGCTTTCTAACAAACTGGCGACACTTTTTTAAAATAAGAATAGGAACATGCACTCCCAAGAGCATAACAGTAACTTAGAACAAAACAATGCAACACATGCATATGTGATTTGACACTTCGCGGATTGTTGATTCCGACAAAGTTGAACTCGTCTTCGTGAGTGACGTGTTGTTCGCGCAGAGAATACTTATCGCCATCTGAAATACATTGGTTCCACTTTGTTTGACAGCAGAAGCCGCGTTATTTGCGCACACTATAATTCAGGCTATTAGAAGTACAGACATTTCGCGGTGGTACTTCCTGTCTATGTGATGTCTAATATATATTATCAATAACTATCCTAAAATTTTACGAGCTATTTCCTACTAGTTGTTGAACAAGGTGGCAAAATAAACTTAAAAAAAACTTAACATATCAGATAGTTGTTAGTAGTTGTTACATTCTAAGGGAGCTTTAACGAAGGCTTTTTATACAGGAAGTCGCGCTTTGAAATGTCCGTATTTTCAGCGTAGCCTGTACTTCTCGTTTAAGTAAAATGCCACACAATGACTACGTTCTGGATCCTAAACGTGACAACTATTCAACAATTCAGATGCATGTAAAGCTGAAAGAGGAGAAATAAGTCAAATCAGATTTACATGCATCTGAATTGCTAAATAGTCGCAACGTTTAGGATCCAGAACGCAGCCATTGGTCGCTCTTTATTAAATCGTTACAGAATTACCGCATTTTTTGTTAATCCGTGCGTTCACAAAACGAAACATGTTTAATTCAGCCATTCAAAGTCTTTTTAATAAGGCAAGGTATAGGAGAAAGTAATCGGTATACATGAATTTGAATTGCGTTTCAAATCATGAACGCACGGATTGTTATCAAGAAGCTACCCCTTCAGTAATAAACAGAAATTTGTCAGTCGCCTGAATATTGACTAAGTTCATAACGCACAGCGGAATCGCAACATGCTATGGCAACAGTATCGAAGCAGCTTTGCAGCAACTTGTTGTGTTCTGAACTGCATTCGCATCTAGTCATCCATCAATTGTCAAATTTCCAGTTCAAAACTGACTACTGACGAAAAATCGTATGAATACGATAGCGTGAGTGTCATTTCTGAATTGTTATCATATGCTGATCCTAGCCAGTGGAGAAATTTTTGTGTTGGAGAAAATGCCATTTTGTTGTTGTGTTGTGTGCATGTGCATGTTGTGCCCATCAAAAACTCAGTGGAGAGAATTCATAAAAGAAATTGACAACAGTATGCCAACCGTTGTGTGTTATGAACTCAGCCATTGAAAGCAATTTTTTTTTTAATTTTTCATAAAATGACACACTTCCCTAGTCTCAAAATCTAAAAAAAAAAAATAACTGGCGCAATAGTCAAATTTTTAGGACCAAGACCTTGAGATGAGTTAGCATCATCTCATTTACTAGACCATGACCGTGTGTTTTGTGGTGTGTGATCAACAACACGCTCAACCGAGTAATTTACTCATTTAACAGCTGAGTGGGCTCATAGTCCGTGTCGGACTATGAGCCCACTTTTTTATCGAAGACTACTGCATCAATAGGAATGGAACCGGGTCCCACTGCATAGACGGCGAATGTGCTAATGGTTGCGCTATCCGTACTACAAAAAAAAAAAATAAATACATATTTTATTACGGTACTTTGAACTGAAATGTCTAAGATTTGTTCATAAAAGTTGCTTTCGTCCATAGGCTCAACGCTACTGCAATTCGACTTAAAAAAGAGTCACATAAGCGTTGAACGGGTGTCGCATGATAGTTGGACACGTGTTATAGCACTGAACCTCGTCCACTGGTGCGACTGCAATGCAACTCGAGAACGACTGACTGCAAAATGACTTGGCTGCCAAGTTTCGTGTCCATTCGACTTTCCTTCGGTTTCAAGTGCTTTGATTTTTTAGTACCTATTTCAGTTTTTATTTTTTTCCTGATGCAGACTGATGGATGAAAAAAACTTGTGAGCTGATCATAAGTGTCACCACAGACTGTCGAACTCGAACAGGAACCTGGTACAAATGTCCTCTGACATACACACTTCACATAGATGTGAAGAAAACCGGTCCACTTGTACCAGGTTCGTGTTCGAGTTCGACAGTCTGTGGTGACACTAAGCCGCAGAAGAGTGTCATCAATGCCTGCGTTCACATTTTGGAGCGCTTCGGTTATTCAGCAATTGAAATGCATGTAAACGGAAAAATCACGGTAGAAGAACGGTAATCGTGACTTTCATACAACTAATGCAAACAAGTTGGGTTGCAGTTGCATTATACATAATTGCATCGCATCGGTGGACGAAGGACCTTAATGTGTTGGCTTTCCAACGGTCCGTGTATGACTCTGCTGCCTAAAAGAAATTTGTCCGATTGTGTAAAATTCACGATCTTCGCATGATCTGTTGGAACAAACACTGTTCATTGTGTATAATTGCATTATTATCAGAAAAAAGGTACGGGCGGCGGGTAATAAAAGTGCAATAAACTAAATTTGTAGTTATAGCATGGCACAGTATGAGTTTGAACCAACTGATGTGCATTCATGGATAGAGGTTATAACTTTGGACACACGTTGCGCCCGAATGATCAATCCGCGAATGATGAATTGCTGGCAATGACGAATTGGACATACACACATTACTGTGAACGTCATTTCAATTGTCATTGCGAAATCGGCGTAGCACTGATTTTTTCGAATAAATATTGTTCATTTCGGTTAGCAACGAGTGAATATTATTTCTATTGCATAGCAACGAATGAATATTTTTCCTACTCAATGACAGTTTGTCGGATAGTTGGCACTGCATACACAAAGAAGGAATTACGTTTGCTCTGCCAATTGTAATTCGCTAATTATCATTCGGACGATGTTCGAATGATCATTCGCAAGACACACATGAAATCGAATTATCATTCGAATGGGAATGATCATTCGAGTGCATCGTGTGTTTGAGATATTAGTCTCAAAGCTGATCGGATTTAATTCATAAAAATTGTTTTTGGATGGAATTATGAGTCTTGACAACTGTAGGAAGCTAAATAGTTTTCTCTCAGACTACGCACAGGTTGGTTAAAGATCATTATATCACAAAAATTGTTTTTATTTTTAATCTGGAATCGCCCTCAGCGATCATTGTGACGATAACTCATCGATGATGGTCCCTCGATGATAGTTTTTAGTGATTATCGCCCAATCTGTGCTTTGCTCGGAGCGATCAATGCGATGACCGGTCCAGAATGACTGAATTTCTGTATGCTTAATAATCATCAATTGTTTCTAGTGTATTTGCACAACTTCCAACTATGAAATATCTCCTATTTGCCAACCTTCAGCATTTACGAATATAAAAACATCAACACCCGTTCATCAATGCATTCTGCTAGGCGTGCACTATGCACGTACCTCTTTGACTAATCAGCAAGCACAACTGCGGTAATTTCCATGTGGAAAGCCCCATTGGAGAAAATTGCTTAGTGGTATGCAGACAGAAATTCAAATTCATAATCGCAGAGGGATACTAGTAATGATCGCTGCGAAAAAACACGTGCGTTTAACGATCATCGCTGAGCCATCACCCTGGGCTATCATTGCTGAACTATGATCGCAATGATCGCCCCAAGGAAAACGTGGCTTTAAGAACGATATACATTGACACCTCCTCTCCGAACTGAAGTGGTCGCTAATTGGAAACACAAATGCGCGGTCCCTATAGTAGTTAAATTTTATTGTACTGTCTCCAGGATTCTGAATTTAAACAGGAATTTTTGTCTGTGATATCATCTCTGTGATCCGAATTTCATCTGACTGCTCTTTTAATTTGATACCATTTAATGAAATAAAAAAATTTAATTATTGTTAATTTGAGCCATGCTCATACCTTTTTGTTCCCATAAAACTTGCAGTAAAATCATTCATATAATTTTTGTCGTATATCGCTGGTAAAAGTGTGGAACCTCGCCACCAACATTTTTCTCGAATATTTTTTGATGTAAAGTGATTCACAAATGTGATTCAAGTCGTTTGTTTACAATACATTTAATTCAAACTGTGATACCACGTATCTTCTTGTTGTTGTTGCTGTTGTTATTGTAAGTGCAGTTATTTTGTAATTGGTTGTATATTTTACATCAAATCAGTTTAACTTATAAACACTCATTTCTGATTATCAAACTACATACTAAAATATTTTATAAAACGTTGAACATAAAAATACATAAATATTTTTTGTCCCTCCTATAAAATAACCTTTTTTGTAGTTAGGAGACTCCACACTTTTCCAGTGATAAGCTGGGCAGAGCCGCAATCGCTTCATATTCGATGTAATTTAATCAGATATTCAGAATTTATTTTTATTGGATATTCAGTTATGGCATTGAGCCGCATAAATAGAAAATGAGTATCTACTCTACAATGCTGCTACCGCCACTTATAAGATATCATCGGTAGTAATATTATTGAAATGTATTAATTTTATTCATGCGACCGATTATGCCGATTACTATCGATTTATTTAGAGGCTTTAAATTCTATGACTTTATGATTATCACGTCTCTAAACACATCTTCTGAAACAAATGTAGGAAGAACCCCAACCTTTAGAAACCCAATGTTCAAACGTGTTCTAGTGATATTTGTCCCGGTTCTTGATTTCTCTGCAATCCGAACATTTTCAAGAAGAAATCAACTTAGCCGCAAGCAAATCAAACAAAAATGGTACTAACCATGAAATATTTATTTTCTCTTTCTTTCATTATCCATCGATAAACAGGAAGACGAATATGAAGAAAATGAGGAAGATTTAGTGCAATTGGGTGATGACGATGATATACCCGATGCCTTAGAAAAAGGCAAATTAAATAACTCGAATGAGAGCCAGAGTGAGGCTGCAAATACGGTGCCTGAGTCTGAAATCTACGAACCAGAATTTCCGACAGTTGAAGCGCCTGATGATGACGAAGAAAGTCCTGATGCCTCTAAGGAGGATGATGAGGAAGACAGAAGCCAAAAAGCTGAGGATGATGAGAAAGATGAAGACGATAGTGAGACAGAAAATAAGGTTGAAGATGACGACGATGGTAATGTACATGACGATGAAAGCCCAGAAGGCGAGTCGCATGATGCCGAATGCAGCGACGAAGATGAAGAAGATAAAGAAGTTGCCACAGCGGAAAAGGACTCCAGGAAGAAAAAGGCAGGCGAACTCGGTCTATATGACGATAGTGATTATGAGGATATTGTCGACCAACCCGAATTTATTCCAATGCCACAGGATGAACCATCGATAGTTGCCTCGACTAAAACCGATTCTGGCGAAAATGAAGAAAATTACACTCCCGAAATAGATAGAGGTGATGATCTGGAGAAAGAAGGCAAGTGTTCTCCCGTGGAAGAAGAGGGCACTCCCTCAGAAGCGCACGAAATAAGTCGACGTACTCCCGACGAAGAAGGACACACGCCCGACGAAGAAGGACACACGCCCGACGGAGAAGGACACACGCCCGACGATGAAGGACACACGCCCGACGAAGAAGGACACACACCCGACGAAGAAGGACGCACGCCCGAATTGGACGATGCGAAATTACAGGAACTAGCGAAAAAAAAGCAAACGGATTCATTGAGCGAGGAAGAGGAGGAACCGGAACGATCCTACACCCCTTGTCTGGACGAAAAGGAGCACGAAGAAGCGAATGGTGAATCCCGAGAGCAAAATACTTCACGATCCGATGACAGAGCAGACGATAGTTTGAATGTTTCAACAAACGTAATTGATGGCATGGAGATGGAACTCATTTCGGAGGAAGACGAAGAGATGTTGAACGATGATCCGAACAAAGCGAGTAGAGGAAATGATAGAGGTAATCGAAGGGACGACGGCGGTGGAAAACGATCACGCAAGGAACAATTCAAGAAGATTAGCAAAAACACAAAGGAACGTAACTACCGCGACAAGGAGAATCGTACAAGGCCAAGAAGGCGTGGTTCGAAATCAAGATCCCGATCAAGATCACACTCAAAGGGGAAAGAAAATAGACACCGCCAACGTCCACCACCGAGACGAACGAGACGAAAGGAGATTGAAAGGTACAATGTGCGAAACGTGATAAATCAACCGCGATCGTTTAAAGATCGTTATGGACGAGACACATCGCGACCGGCACGTTCCAGATCTAGGTCCAGATCCCGCAGTATACGACGTTTGCGATCTAAATCTCGATCGAGATCATTTTCACCGAACAAAGATCGACGCAGTTTTTCCATGTCGCCAACGCCCATTTCGGCTGGACGACCTTCTCCTCGACGCATGTCACCCAGACGTTTTTCACCAGCTCGCCGTATGTCACCCCGAAGACGCTTCTCACCCAGACGATCGAGATCACGGTCCAGATCCAGACGCAGGTCCCGCTCGTTGCGAAGGACATCGCTTCCTAGACGCCGCTCTCGAACGCCCGTACGACAACGTTCGCGTTCCATGTCTCCGGGACGACCAAACAATAGGCGAAACCCACGTGTGAGACGACAACCCTCACCACGTCCGGTCTCGCGTTCGTTCTCACATTCAGTTTCAAAATTCGGTTCCAGATCACGCTCGCCTCCACCGAAAAGTCCACGTCGCAGTCGCTCCGGCAGCCCTTTCCGATTTAAAAATAAGAGGAAACGTTCAAAAGATCGTAAAAGGAAACGCGGCAAGAAACGAACAATGTCAATGAGTCGTTCTCCGCCTCCAAAGCGTGCCACTCATTCGGTTGACGCACCAGTTCGAAAGAAGAAAAAGCGCGTACGATCAAAATCGCCACTTCTGGAAAATGAGCGGTGGTCACAGAGTCCAGAACATTTGCCCGAGGCTGGCATGTTATCGTCACAACCTAACGATTCGTCTTGGACGCCTCCTTTGGTCGGTGCCAACAGCGACAACCTAACGGTAATTCTGAAAAATAAAAATGCTGCGAATGGTGCGGGCAAGAAAAAACGCGATAAAAAGAAGAAGATTGAAAAACGTCGCGATGTGGCTGGTAGAAAAGAAAGACGCCGACAACGAAGTGAAATGAGAGAGAGTCCGGCTGCCCCGTCGAAAGAAGTTTTCGCATCTGGAAACAATATTCTGGTGAGTGTGAGCTTCAATAAGGACAATCCAGTGCCGCAACAACAAACAACGGTCGTAACATTGCCGCCAACGCGAGAAGAAATCATGTCGAAACGCCGATCGGCAGAGCGTCAGCCTCGAAGAACGAAGAAATCCAAGGATAAAATTCAACGCCGTAGAAAGAAAGTCGACGCAAAACCTGTAGCTATAATCGATCTAGATCGTTCACCATTCCAAATTATTCAGTCGCCGCGTGATATAATCGTACTCACGGATGAGAGTGATCGCGAAGGAGACGGAGAGGGTGGCAATAAACGAAAGAATAGTAACACTGGCCTCGAAATGAACGTGAACGATCGCGTGCATGATGAGATGCAAATGAATAGTATTGATAAAACGGTCGACATGCAGAGACCGAACCAAATGGAAGAAGACGAACAATTCGAGCTGCAACAACTCGGACCAAAAACACCACCGGATCCGCCGACTATCAAGTTTTCATTGGCGAAAACGAAACAAATTAAAGCGCGAAATCCTTTGCACGATGAGCAAGAAGAGCTTCTTCAAGAGCAGGCAGAGCCCGAGCATCCTGATGATCAAATGTCACTACACGCCGCCAATAAGATCGGTCCCAATACGCCACCGGAATCGGGTCCATGTTCACCGGACGCCTACGATCCATTCGATCCAACCAAGTCTCCATCAATGTCCCCATCGCATTCACCTCCACCGCCGCCGGATTCAGCGGCAGAAGGTAGTCCTGAGAAGATTGCACATTCGCAAGAATCCAATGCCGTGGAACAGCGACCCGCAACGATGCCTCAAGATAAGAACATGAATCCTGTTGATCTGGTTATGGCTTTAATAAATACCAAATCGTCAATGTCACAACAAGAAATGTTGAATAAAAACTCCGATGCGGCCGGATATCAAATGAAACCCGACGGTACAGATAGCTTGAACATGGCCGGAGAAGAAAATTTACCCAGTAAAAATATAACAGTCCTGTCGAACGTTCTAATATCATCCGGCAAGTCACAGAATCGAAACAATCCAATGCTGAACACAAGCCCGCCAATAGCGAAGCTGCCGGTTGCTAAGCAATCAACGTCACGTCAGAACGGCGGTGCTGGTGTCTCGAATGACGATATTGGTGGTGGTGCAAGCAATGAACAGGAATCGCCCTATTCTCCGGGATCGGCTGATTATGATGATTTGTTCGAACCGCCCCCGGCAAGTGCAGAAAATACAATATCATTGGCACAACTCGCCCACAATCGCAAAAACAAACAAGACATGTTTGACAATTTGTTTGGTAGTACGTCGCCGGGTGCACGCGTGAAAAATTTACGTCGAAAAGCTGCAAGAAATATTAAAAAGGCCATTAAAGGTGGGTTGAAAATAATAATTACCATTTTACAATTTTCAGGGTTTGCAGTTCGAAATGCTGCTGCCTCTTCGCAGTAGATCTGTGGTAGCATGAATCCGTCTGACATGGTAGAGTTTAACTAAAACGGATATTTTTTGTCGGAAATAAGCGCACACAATGAACGGATGCTCGTTAGTCCTTAAGGCCAGCTATTTCGTGCACGCGTTTTTTGTTTTCTGATTTTCCACCACCTACACAGCGTAAATTAAAAAATATATATTTAAGCATAACGGCTTGAATCCTTCATCTAAATCTGTAACGGGAATTGTGTTATTGTATTATTGTATCCATATAGTCGAAATTTCGGATAGTATAGTACAATATTGAAATTGCGATTTTTACACACAATCACCTATTCATTGGTTCCAGAGATTATGTAGACAAATAACTTAGGGGAGTCGACGTTTTCTAGAGCAATTTTTACTGCACTACTTTTTTATTTTTGCAAATGGTCAGATCGCATTGTTTTGGTACCATTTTGTTGAGGAGATTTTGCCAAATTATTGTTAAAATAATGATAACCGAGTTAAAAGGCTAATATGGCAGCAGAAAATTCAAGATTGTTATTCCTAAAATAGTTTTCTTTAACCCTTTGTAGGGCATTCCGTGTGACCTTTTTATCAAGAATCATATTCAAGTTGATAATAATTTTTCTTTTGTCTTAAATTATACACCAGTGCTAAGTTTGTTTCGGGAGTTTTTTTTTTCAATTTTAATTTTAAAAATAGTTTATTAGGCCAGTAAAATAAAATTCTAATGGGAAATATTAGGGAAAGATCTGGAAATAATTTTAATCCTTTCTATAGATGCTAAACACATGGCAACTGGGTGGGTTTGTACGGTCGTAGAAGATGAGCTTAACTCTTGGCATAAATAAAAGTTGAAGTAATTTGATTTCGAGTCTAACGCGGCCAATATTTTTCAATTCGGACTACTTTTAGTGTGGTTGTGTGCAAAAATGTGTTTGTAGCGATTTCAGCCTTAACAGTTCTATCTCGGTAAGTACTATATAACAGCTAGAAGACTTGTACGACGTTTTAGTTTCAAATTGTAGATAATTTACTCTAATTTAAAAAAAGCTCTGCTAAGTTTTTTATCAGACTAATTTAGGATTGAAAATTATACGGGACAAGCCAAATAATTATGCGATTTTTTTAGCAAAATTTCGCGGTTCGCGGTTCGCGGTGTGGGGGGCATTGGAAAACTTGAATTTTTCAATAATGTGCCAACCCGTACAAAATTTAAAAAAATCGAAACACTACTAATTAAAGGAACCAGTGTTCAGTGGCGTAGCAAAAATGAGACACTTGCCTCGGGCGCAATCACAAAGGGGGCGCCAAAACTTGGAAAATAACAAAACAAAAAGTTAAATTAAACAATTGGCACGAGGAAAAAAATAAAATAAATCGACTATCGTTCCATTTTTTTAGTCAGTTCCTAGTGAGATATTGATTAGCATTTTTTTTTTGTCAGTTATTTTAATTGGTCGGTAACCATTGTCACAATAAGTTTACAAGCTGGACGAGAAACGCGCACCCACTCACGTTTAGCACGTGAACGTGTTGCTTAATTTTGAATGAGTCAACAAATGAGCGAGAGGCACAGCACAGTGTTCAAGCTGAGGGGCAAGACAAGTGCAGAGTGAAATGAGCAGTCATCCTTATCTCCACAAATATTGTAATAATCATTGTGCCATTCGTTGTCTCCCGTTGCTCTCCAATGAGGCCAGTGATCATCATCATCATCGTAGCGCAACAGCCCGACGTCGGGCCTTGGTCGCCTGGATCGTTGTCCTCCAATTATTTCGGTCACGTGATCGCGTTCTCCAATTTTGGAAGCCCAGTAGTTGCCCGGCGTCCGCATATACTGAGCTCTCCCAACGAGCTCTCGGTCGTCTTCGCTCCGTCGACTCGTCGTCCGTTTATTACTCTCTTTGGCATGCGATCATCGTCCATTCGTTGTACGCCCATTGAAGTTGTTATAGTTGGACGATTTTCGAAACTTCCAGCTTATCGTACAGTTCATACAACTCATGGTTGTACCGGATACACCATCCATCTCGATCGCAAACAGCCCCGAAAATTCGCCGCAGAACCTTACGTTCAAATGTGTCTAGCATGTCTCCGGAGGCTTGAGCTGGGTCCATGCTTCGCAGTCATAGCATAGCACTGGTCGTATGATGGTTTTGTACACGCGGAGCTTCATGTTTCTGTGCACATGCTTCGATTTCATTATGGGGAGAAGCGAGCAAATAGTCTTATTAGCTAGTTGTATCCGTCGCTTGATTTCGTCAGTTTTGTTGGCGTCCTTTGACAAGTTGCGACCCAGGTATATGAAGTCGTACACGAACTCGAAGTTGAGGTCCTCCACATTGATGCTCGATTTTGAAGGTGTCCTTGTCGATTGCATCATTATTTTAGGTTTACCCTCGTTGATACGTAGTTCAACTTCTCTTGCAGCGGTGTCAAGCATATGCAGAAGTTCTTCTGCGCCGGCCAATTTTCGGGACATGATGTTGATGTCGTCGGCGTACGCTGCTAATTGTGTCGACTTGATGAGTCGCGTCTCGCTATTGTCCATATTCATAGCCCAAATAGCGTATTCCAGTGCAAGGTTGAAGAGCGTCGGCGCCAGTCCATCGCCCTGTTTCAGACCAGTGTGTGTTTCAAATAGATCAGTAAGTCTATTATGGATTCTGACCTGTGAGACGGAGTTGGTCATCGTCATCTTTGTCAGTCGCACTAATTTTGCTGGTATACCAAATTGGAGCATGATGTTGTACGGTACACCACTATCGATAATGTCGTATGCCTGTTTAAAGTCGACCAAGATTTGGTATACGTCTACGTTGTATTCCCAGCACTTCTGAAGTATCAGTTTTACCGTAAAGAGCTGATCGGTTGTGGAGCGACCAGGTCTGAAACCACCTTCATATTCGCCGATGGTTTGGTCTGCGTACGGTTGCAGATGAAATGTCGGATTTAGTAGTAAATTTTTGAACAGCTGTAACTTTTTATAAAGATAATTTTATTAATCGAGATAGGTACCAGCACTGCTTCATTGTTAAACTGTTTTCCTGTCAAAAAGTTTTTAAAATGTTTAAAGAAATTTTAATCTGTTGGCGAGAGGTCTGGTGAATATGGCAGGGAAGGAAGAGTCTCATAGCGCAACTCGTTCAAGTTTTGGATCATTGTTCTCGATACATGCGGTCGTGCGTTGTCATAAAGCAGTATAACCTCATCCCTGTTGACTAGCCCAGGTCGTTGAACTGTCAATTTCTGATGCGTTTCGTCCAGTTGAGCGCAGTATTTCTCAGCATTGATGGTTTCGCAAGGTTACAGGACCGAATAGTGGATAAATCCAGCTACAGACCACCACCAAACAGTCACCATAATTTTCTCTGGATGAAGGCTTGGTTTCGGCATGCTTCTTGGAACCTCATCGGCATCTAGCCATTGGGCCGATCGGCGACAATTATCGTATAGTATCCACTTTTCATCGCAGGTCACAATTCGGCTCAAGAACGGCTCGCTTCTGTTGCGGGAGAGAAGAGAACTGGAAATCTCCATTCGACACGCCATGTTTTGCTCGGTAAGAGCATGCGGAACCCACTTGTCAAGCTTTTTCACTTTTCAAAGCTGTTGTAAGTGGCGGCAAACTGTCGAATGGTGCACGCCCAATTTCTCCGCCCTTATGGTTTGGCGGGAATCAGACTCCACTAATGCACGCAGCTCTTCGTTACCGATCGATGGTCCTGGGTTTCCACCCGGCTCATTTCGGAGGTTCATATCTCCGGATCGAAATTTTTCGAACCACCGCTGAGTGGTTCGTTCGTTAACCCAGGTCCAAATGCTCTGTTGATATTCCTCGTTGCTTCCGTTGCGTTGTGCTCTAGATTAAATTCGTAAAGGAAAAATAGTGGTTTTTCACTCGCCTCCATTCGCTTTTTCTTTTTTTTTTCACTGATCACCATGAAGTGCAAAATTGAAATGACTCCATAAGCCAAGGTAGCAGTACTTATACTTCAATATGTCATATCACTAGGGCCGTCTGGTGGCAGTTTGATACATAAAAATCGCAGCCAAATTCATGTCATTGCAAAATCCGACATTTCATCTGCACCTACATAATATTTTCCACGATTTTCGGCAATATTTTATAGGACGTACAGACTATGTCCCTGTAATTCTCATACCGCAGTTTATCTCCCTTTTTGTGAATTGGACAGATGATGCTTCTGCGCCAATCGTCTGGGATCGACTCGTTCTCCCATACTTGCAGGAGTAATTGATGTGCGGCATTAATTAGACCCGTTCCACCGAATTTTAGGAGTTCAGCTGGAATCTCGTCAGCGCCGGACGCTTTATTTCGTTTTAGTGACCGCTCTTTTGGCTCTGGTTGCTCATTAAATCCATTGTCTATAGCCCTCGTTTTTCGTGTCAAGTGATTTTTTGCATTATTCGTAGAACCAGTCATTTCGCGCTCGTCGGGCTTTGACGTCGTTTGTTGGAAGTGAGTTGAAGAGAGTCTCAAGGCGGGCGTAGAACTCGTCTTTTACTGCGTCTAGCCAGTGATAATCCCCACAATATTTCTTATGTGCCTTCTATCGAACAATAGCAACTCTGAAAAGCGGTAAGGATTCAGTCTGGGCCACCTGGTGTTCGCCCTCACAGTTGCAGACGCCTTTAAGGTCAATTTACAAGCTGCCAGAGGCATATTTACGTTACGAAAACGTTCACTGCTCACGCTGGTACCCTAAAGAGCTTTACAGTTTACGATAAAGCTGCTGTGGTCTGGAATCCAACAAGCGTAATGTTAAAAAACAACTTCCCATCATTCGACAGTCCACAACTGTGGACATTGCGCTCTGGCCAAACAGAGCTTCGTAGATAGCCGTGACTGCTGCTTGGAACACACTACAGTAATCTGAAACAAGCTAACACACATCGTCTCCGAGTATACGCCAGTTCCATCCTTTATAAGTCTTGAATCCGTCAGCAAAAATGCGTATGGCATCAGATTCTCAAGATGTGCTATCTCCCCACTTCTCCCGAGAAGGGATCAGGCTGTTAAAGTTCTTGTCGAACAAGTGTTTAGGAGAGGTGACTTCAAAACAAACATTAAGCCTGTTCAGTACAGCTGAGTATCTCGTGTTGGACGTGGTCCACTGACCTGTTTCACTAAGCTGAATGGCAATATTTGTAGCGAACTCTTCGGCAAAAATGTCCAAAGTAATCAGATTTAGCGTAGTTTCAAGGGTCGAAGAAAAAGTAATTCGCGCTATCATTTGGCACTGCATTTGTAATTATGACATAGACTGATGCAATCAAGAGTGTTTTCTTTACGGCGACAAATTTCCGCAAGTCTTCAGCATACTTCTTCATACATATACTGGTCTGCACCGCAAAACACTTGTGATATTCGTCTATGCATTCTGTTCGACTTAATGAAATGAATTGAAAAGTGTTTGGGTTTGTTTGTGTTTTATGGGCCATTAAATGGCATGTTTTCCTTGTGGCACATTTTTTTTGTTTGGATTTTTTTGAAACTACCGTCAAACTCCGCGGAGAGCTAAGTCGAACAAATTGTGAAATTTCCATCTAAATCGGTCCAGTAGTTTAGGCGCCACGTCAATGCACACAGAAAAAGGGATTGATTTTGATATACTACAGTGTACGCTCCCTGTACGGACACCTCCCATAACCGGACACTTCTTATAAACGGAATTTAAAGTACCGAACATTTTATGCATATTTTCAAACAAATTAGTCTTCGTTAACCGGACGCTCCTACAGCTGCACACGGACACGCATTTTTCAGTTATCTTCCAGGTTAAACCTCTAATAACCGGATAACGCGATGGTTTCGCAATTGTTTTTCCTCACATTTTTGTGACTTTAAAGATTCTGAAGGACTGAAAATGGCTCGAAACATTCTAGCATAGCATTCAAAATGCATGTTACACATAATACAGGAAGCTCTGAAATGTCTGTACTTCGCAAATTCGATCATACGTTCACTATCCTCTTTATTTGTGTGAAAGCACCACTAAAACGAGCAAATCAACATAATAGCCGACACAAATTGAATTAGGTGCTCAATTTGGTATAATTGTGATTTTAACATACATACCTTAAGAACATTTTAAGCTTTCTAACCTAAATTTAAGTTTCGTTAAGGTTACCTTAAGACTTTTTTGTGTCCTACATCAGTGACAAGAGTAGAAATTAGTCAAAAAATTGTCGAAAAACCCCGAAAATATTCGGTACTCCATGTGGCATCAGTGTGATTTTATCTGGTCGACCAAATAAAATGGACAATCGAGTATCGTTAATCACAAGACCTTTTTAGACCTTACCTTAAGATTATCTTATGGTTTTTTTTTTTGTGAGCGTCCAATGTAAGATGGGGGGGTTTTTATCCAATGAATTAAAGCAAAATAGGCAATGGAATTGTCACCTTAGGGCATCTTTAAGCTTTTCTAAGGTTATCTTAAACTACCTTCCGGCTTTTTTCAGTCCTGCGTAATTCTCTCTAATCCCCTTGACCCCTCCAGGGGAATGGGCGCGTCAGCATTTCTACGCCTTGTTGACGTTTCAATAGCATATCTACTTTTCGGAAGTGCAGTTGCTAGCATGCACCTCCTATCCGCGCTGTCTTTATACTGACAAGCTCGGACCACTGTGAGAGTTCTTTTAGTACTCACAGGCAGTTTTTGATCGCGCCGAGATTTGATCTCCGAGCTCTAGATTAGTATCGTAGAGCGGTGACCGAACGATCACAGTTGCCGAGCGCGACTGCGTAATTGAAAACAGAGGAAATTAGTCGAAAACGTGTCGAAAAGGCCGGAAAATATTCGACGATCAATGTGGGTTGTGATTCTATCCCGTCGCTGAAAAAAACCTTTTAGGCATTTACCTTGAGGCTACACTAAGGATTATTTTTATCTTATATCAATAAAAAGTAACGGTAGAAAATAGTCGAAAATGAAAAGTCCGAAAATATTCGGCGCCCAATGTGAGGTCAGTAGGATTTTAGCCAGTCATTAAAAACGAAATGGCAATCGAATAAGGGCATTTAATTACACGGCACAAAACCGAAACCTTTGTAAATCTGACCTTAAGGCTACCGTGTAATTTTCAAAATGTAACATTTTGTTTCATTAGGCAGGAGATTTTGCGCCCCTACACAATGACACCTTCCTCAGACTGCACATATGGTAGGGAAAGGCTTGGTTAGTGGCATTCAATAACCAAATGAGTATGGCGTAATAAGAAAGTGTTGCTATTTCTTGATATCGCTCGTTCGCAACCCAAAAAGTTTGAAACTTTCCAACGTCACCATTATGTTTTTTTCCCCCAAATACAATCAGTGAGTGTTAAGTGTTAACCTTTCCATCAGGGTGACCAAAAAATTTAAATGTCACTACCGGTCCAGTTTTTTTTTATACTTTGACAAAATTGGAAAGTTGCCTAAAAAAAATGTTGATGTTCTTTTAAGTGAACACTCCCCATATCGGACAAAATTGTTGGTCCCGATGGTGTCCTGTTATGAGAGCGTACACTGTATATAGATTTATCTGATTTCTTCGTGCTATTTCCTATTTTAGGGTAGGATATTAGCTGCAATTCCGCCTTTAATGCAATATTCTACCTGGTGTAGTTTTTGAGTTATTGCGTTTTTATTAAAGTAAGATCGACGATGTTGCAAAGCGAAAAATGTCGGTGGCGAGTCAAATTTTTAGAACACTGGTTGCAAATTAGCGTCGTTTCGAATTTTTGATATTTTGTATGAGTTGGCCCTTGGTTGAAAAATTCAGGTTTTCCAATTCTCTCCACCACTGCGGACGCCACCGCTTTGAAAAAAATCGCTTAATTGTTTTGCTTCTTCGGTTTTATTTTCAAAATATCTCCTAAATTAGCCTGATAAAAAACTTTTTAAAAATAGAGTAAGTATCTACAATTTGAGACCAAAATGAAACTTATAGCTGTTATACTTTCCAAGATTGAGCTATTAAGGCTGAAATCGCTTAACAGGCATTTTTGCATTTTTGCTTACAACCTCACTAAAAATGGTCCGAATTGAAAAATATTGGCCACAAATTACAGTCGAACCTCGCTTAACCGACCCCCTCGGAACGGCCAAAAGTTCGGATTAACCAGAGTTTTATAGAAAGGATTGTTTTGCAATAAAGAAAGTATATTCGTGCATAAACATTTATATACATAAGAACGATTAATGTTGAAAGAACTGTGGTATTTTTTTCTGATGTGATCGACAGGACAGGGTTCTGGCAGCTTTATCTCGCCATTTTTTTGGCATCAAAATATTAGCAGGTTTCGAATCTTCGTGTACTTCAATATACCGCAATGCGATATCAAAGCTTCTTTTGCAGAGATGTGACTGATTTTTAAGCTTTCTGATGGTTCCTCTTCAGTTTCTTCATCATTTGCTTGATTTCCTCGTCATTTAATTCTGGACAGTTTTCTTGGCTGCTTTCGTCATCATTAGCCAGCCGTTCGTCAACATCGCTGGTGTGATGAAAGCTTCTCACCCGAAATCGACAATTTCCGAATTTCATGTCGATTTTTCGAGCGTGGGAGCCACCCTTCCGAGGCAGTAAACTCATCAGACGACAAACTCGGCTCCCTTATTATAATTATCTCTGCTGGTTAAACCAAAACCACAATGAGTCGAGTTTTTTTTTCTCATAAAATGAATATCGATTTCGTCGGTACCCAGATAAAAATTTAATTTCGAGCACGAATGCCTATTTTTCAGTAGAAACTGATAATTTGGCGCCACTATTTTTACGAGTGAATATCCAAAATGGCTGATGCGGTGTTCCGCACCTTCTCTAAAAACTCTGTAAAATTAATCGGTCGTCCGGGTTTTCGGAAATTTTGAGACGTGGCTGCGAGAGGGTGGGATGAAAGATTAACCATAAGGAAGATACCCTACTTCATACAAATTAACGCGACTGACTAGTAGTTGCGTATGCGTAGGTTCCCATATGCGTACACAAAGGGGAAATGCCAACTAACAGTCATGTTACTCACACATTGAAACTTTATAGGCAGTTGCCATTACTGAAGTGTTGCCGTCTCTATCTCTCTTAAGGGTATTACCTTTGAATTATTGGCAAAGATTAAACATGAGTGCATCCCGTTCTAAAAATTAAATCGTACTAAGTGAGGTATCTTAGTAATGTTTAATCTTTGGTGGGATTACCCGAAGAGTTCGACTAGTTGGGTCGGACTAGCGAATTTCCACATGGGACTAAAAGTGTGTCGAATTACCGGATAGTCGGATTAGCGGGTGTAGGATTAGCGAGGTTCAACCTTCAACTTTTATTTATGCCAAAAGTTAAGCTCACCTTCTGCGATCGTGCAAACTCAGTTTCCATGTATTTAAGATCTATAGAAGGGATTAAAATTATTTCCAGATCTTTCCATAATATTTCCTGTAAAGCCCCCCTTTGGCTTTATTTTACTGGCCTATACGAGTATATGTAGTAATATAAAAATTTTGTGTTTATTTTTCGCACGTTTTTTATTCAGTTAACACATTTTTAGGCACTTTTTGTATTCTGTTTAGAAATGGTATCAGGTAAAATTTTATTTACTTTTGCTGGTTGTGTTAATTGCCTTGACCCTTTCAGGGGCATGGGTGCGTCGACATCTCTTGCCTTGGTGACGTTTCAATAGCATATCTTTAAACGGAGAATTTGAAAATATGTACAGTTAAATAAAAACAAATCAATTGATAGTGCAATTGAGTGCTTTCTGCATCCTACGTGGCATAAATGTTGCAAAATAGAGAAAAATTCCCCGATGTGTGCCTATCTTCTTCTTGAGCCCCGTACTTCCCTACTTTTCAGGTTTTTTGTCTATAACTCTTGAACCAATTGACCTAGACATCTGATTTTTGGCATGTGACCCTGAAGTGAGAAGCTGCTTGAGTTTTAGTAAGTTGGGCATAATCAGATAAAAGGAACGCCTACCTCCCCTAAAAATTAAAAAAAAAATCAATATTCATTTTATTACGACAACTTTCGATAGAATGACACTAGCAAGTGGAAAATTTGACGGAATGTTGGTAGTAAGATCTACCTATACAGTTAAATAAAAACAAATCAATTGCCAGTGCAATTGAGTGCTTTCTGCATCCTACGTTGCATAAATGTTGCAAAATAGAGAAAAATTCCCCGATGTGTGCCTATCTTCTTCTTGAGCCCCGTACTTCCATACTTTTCAGGTTTTTGTCTATAACTATTGAACCAATTGACCTAGACATCTGATTTTTGGCATGTGACCCTGAAGTGAGAAGCTGCTTGAGTTTTAGTAAGTTGGGCATAATCAGATAAAAGGAACGCCTACCTCCCCTAAAAATTAAAAAAAAAAATTAAATAAATATTCATTTTATTACGACAACTTTCGATAGAATGACACTAGCAAGTGGAAAATTTGACGGAATGTTGGTAGTAAGATCTAGTTAGTCGGTATTGAAAATGGACAAGATCCGACCTAAGCAACCCCTACCTCCCCTACAAAGGCAACTTCAAATAAGCGATAATGAAGCCAGCAACTTGAAATTTTGGTCAAATGTTTGAAGTGAGATTTAGTTAGTCGGTTTAAAAGATGAGCCAGATCCGACCCAAGGAACGCCTACCTTCCCTACAAATGAAACTTAAAATAAGCGATAACTTTCGATAAAATGGAGCTAGTGACCTGGAATTTTGGACAAATGTTTGTACTAGGATGTAGTTGGGTTGTTGTTGAAAATGCACAAGATCCGACAAAGGAAACCTCTACCTCCCCTACATGTGAGACTTCAAATAAGCGATAACTTTCGATAAAATCAAGCTAGCAACTTGGAAAATTCGACAAATATTTGTAGTGTGGGTTAGTTAGTCAATTTTGAGAATGGTCAAGATCCTTCTGAATGATCGCCAACCTCCCCTATAATAAAATAAAATAAAATACTTTTTTCCGTTATACTGTCGGTGTTTTTACTTTTCACGATTGCAAACACGTGTTTCGGATGCAACATGCACCCTTCTTCAGTGATGGTTTTATTCGTTGTAAAACGAGCACTGAAAAAGGGTGCATGTTGCATCCGAAACACGTGTGTGCAATAGTCAAAAATAAACCAAAACACACGTGGATGCAATCGTCAAGAATAAACCATCGACTGTATAAAAAAAAAACAACAACGACAAAAAGGCATTTCTGTACTGTGTTAATTTTTTCGGTTTACCTATTTCACTGGGTGACGCGTCGTGGTTTGTGTCTTGGCTAATAGTGGCTTTACCGCTGTACAATGTACATAGAGAATCTATGGAGGAGCAATCCACATATACTCAACCCTAAACTATTTGAAGCAATTCCAGTCGTAAAAAGTAAACAGAGAGACACACGCCCTCCACTGCGCAACACCCGCGCAGTCTATATAAAAGCACAGGAAGCACATAAGATGTCATCTCCTCTCCTACTTCTCCTTCTGGAACAATAACATTCCATATAGAAGCAAAAGAGATGTCAAATTTCCATCCCCCTTCCTACTTCCTCACTTGTGCAGAATTACTTCGTTTCTCTCGCTCTTTTTCATTTCCTCTGATTCTCTCTTCAAAGCCGCTGTAGCATACAGAGTGAGCGATAGTGGCATAGAGGAGCAATCCGCATATACTTAACACTAAACTATTTGAAGTAATTCCACTCGTAAAAAGTAAACAGAGAGACAAGTAACGCCCGCTCAGTCCATATATAGTAGAAGCACAGAGATATCAAATTCACATTCCCCCCTCATACTTCTCCTTTGTGAACAATAACATTCCATTTTGTCTCTACCGCGGAACACCCGCTCGGTCCATATAGCCGACACATAAGATGTCAAACTCCCATTCCCCTTCCTACGTCCACACTTGTGTCGAACTATTGTACTTCATTTTTCTCACTCTTTTTCATTTCCTTCTAACTCTCTCTTCTATGCGTAGTGCGAAATCTATGAAGAGAGAGAAAGAAGGAAGTGGAATTTGACGAGGTGACTGCGAAGGGAATGGCTTGGAATGTGCCATTGACGTCATTGAAATTATGTACAATTTTATTCGGGGCTTGGCGCGAAATTTGAAGTTGATAGTTTTACAAACACATTTGTTTGTGATTATTTATATGAACAAATTGCGTAATGCGTTTATCAATCGAATTTAATAACAACGACAAGCAGAAAATATGTAATATGCTGAGAAGATAGAAAATAAGGAAGAAAAATTGTGCGAGAGAGTTGAAGCTATTTTACTCAAGTGACCCATTAGTATTTATCGGGGGGAAGTATAAAGACAATTTTCTGCAAATGGCGTCGTTGAAATGTTGAAAAATGTTATTTGGGGCTGCATATAAATTTAATTGAAAAGATTTATAAACAACAAATACCAAATGCGTTCAATACTTAAATTTAGAGATGACGATAAGTATGTTGGACATGTACTTAATTATTTATCTTTTCTCAAATTTTTACCACCCGTTATCATTAAAGTGAATAACTGAACTCTCGTTTCACATCGTTTTATTAAAAATACCAACCGATGAATCATCGGGGAGCTTACAGAGGTGATGCTTAATCTGGACTGTATGGGGTAATTTATAGATGTTAATTGCCTTGACCTCTTCAGAGGCATGAACGCGTCAATATCTCTTGAATTTCTTTGCCTTGTTGTCGTTTCGATATCATATCTACTTTCCGGACGTGCAGTTGCAAGCATGAACCTCCTATCCGCATCCGCGTCATCTTTATACTGACAAGCTCGGAGCGTAGTGAAAGTTAATATAAATTGCTCCGCATGTGAACTCTTAAGGCCGCTGTACACTTAACCGTGAACGTGAAAATGAGAAAAAAAAAAACATTTCTTGGAAAATATGTATGAAAACGATTTTACATACAGCGTGCAATAGAAAGAAGGCTTTGTACAAAATTTCAGCGTGATAGCTTTAAAACTGAGGGACTAGTTTGCATAGAAACAGACGGACAAAGCTTAATCGATTCGTCTCATCATACTGACCAAGAATATGGCAACCTTTTAGTTTCCGGGGCCCCGGCAGGGGAAATCACTTTTCACTCGGATTTTTGTCACTTTTCACTCGCGTCGCTCTAAAAGTCAAGAATTTGAAAAAAAAAAACAAATTTTTTTAATTTTTTATTTTTGTTTTAAGTTTTATTTTTTTTTTATTTTTTATTTTTTTTTTCATAATTTATACTGAGTGTTTGGAATATTGGAGGCATGGAAAATTGAAATATTCGCAAATCCCCTTGCGTGGGCTCCGCTCGCTACGCTCGCTCCGCGCTTAAGGGATCGCAACCCTCAGTATCGCACAAACATGAACGCTCGCTCTGCGTGCAACAGCGTTTTGATCAGTTTTAAACACACCAAACACTCAGTATAAATTATTAGAACAAGAAAATAAGGAAAAAAATTAAGGTTAAAAATAAAAAAAATTAAAAAATTAAGATTAAAAAAAAAAAAAATTAAAAAAAAAATAAAAGTTAAATTTTTTTGCAAATTTGAGAGTCTTAGGGTGACGCGAGTGATAAGTGACAAAAAATCCGAGTGAAAAACGATTTTTTCACCCTGGGCCCCGGAAACTAAAAATATCCCGAATTATTCTATCATATAGCTGTCATAGGAACGACCGTTCCAAAAGCAAGTTTTTGTTAGAAAAACTTTTTTATTTGTGAAGATATCTTTACGAAATTTCATATTATTCAATCATATTGACTATGTTCCTAAAATTGGTTGAAATCGGCTCACTATTTCATATACTTCTCATAGGAACAGTGAAATCGGAACAAGTTTTACTACTGACTTCAAAGTGCCAAATGCACCATAGGTCACAACGAAAGTATGATACCCTTCACGCGAAGCCGAAGGCTAGCTTGTTTTAATTGCTTAAGACACTTCACAGTCTTATGTTTTGAGTGAAACTATTTCTTCTTGATTATTTTAATGTCATTATCATTCAAAACTATTGTTTTTATACACTTTAAAATGATCTTTTTACATAATCGTTCGTTACGCGCGGCGACCATATGTTCAAGGCGACTGTGAGTTTGACACGTTGGCTCAAGTGACATTGGAATTGATTGGAATATATGGACTGGGTGTTCCGGGGTAGGAGGCGTCTCTCTGTTTACTTTCCACGAGATGGAATGAGGTGGAATTGCTTCAGGGAATTTAGTGTACATATATTATGATTATCCTTCCTTCTTTTCTCTCTCTTCTTAGTGCGAAATCATCTCAATTTGAAACCCACTATTGATCAAAGCCGCGAACCACTATGTGTCGCCCGGTCACGTAAATTCCGCTTCACTTCCGGTTCATGATAGACTTTATTATTCTCTTGCTGAAATATCATACCTGAATTTATTTAATTTCTCAAAACTTATACATCAATGTCAATTTAAATTGGAATTGTTTGTGACACTTGGTTTCATTCTGCACACCAACTTAGTATGCGTCTGTAGCTTAGCTCGGTAACGCACCGGGCATTTTTTGCTACTCGAAACACGGTCTCTGCGGTTCGCGCCCCGCAACGGGACCAACTATTTTTTATTCTCAAATTCCCTCTGAATTAATTTCTCCGAGCTTAGTGGTTTCGTGTTTCATGGATAGCTGCAAAGATGCAAGACCTGATGAGTGCTACTATCCATACGAAACCACTAAGCTCGGAGAAATTAATTCAGAGGGAATTTGAGAATAAAAAATAGTTGGTCCCGTTGCGGGGCGCGAACCGCAGAGACCGTGTTTCGAGTAGCAAAAAATGCCCGGTGCGTTACCGAGCTAAGCTACAGACGCATACTAAGTTGGTGTGCAAAATGAAACCAAGTGTCACAAACAATTCCAATTTAAATTGAAAATGATTCGCACTTGTACATTTGCAAGAACATTAATACATAAAGTATACATCAATGAATTTTGCATTCGTGGCAGAAGGATATGTATGCTAGTAACATGCATCAACCGAAACCGGTTATACGCTAACGAAATGCCAACTAGGCCTCTTAGGAATAGTTGATGCACTATTCCCCACGAGGAGTTAAGGCAAATAGTATAATGGATTTTGCATTCTTGACAAGAAACTAATAATTTTTCTAAAATTCAAAATAGTATGAAATAGTTTTCTAATGGCATTTACGTATTTTCAGTGGCAAAAACCAAATTGGAAGATGATCAAGTGAAAATATTTGACGAACTTCCAAGCTCAGCTGTTGAATTGCAGGTGAAGGATAAGGTATGTAGCATATTTACACCTTATGCCCATATCGAACGCGACAAATCCAGGACCCGTCATACCAGAATTCTAAAATATATTTTTTTTTCCCCAATATTTTACAGTTCTTGCGCAAATTGAATCGACAAGAGCGCGTTGTTGAAGAAGTGAAATTGGTACTTAAGCCACACTACAACAGAAAGCGCATTACAAAGGATGACTACAAGGAAATTCTGAGACGTGCTGTGCCAAAGGTAATATATTTTTTCCATTATATTTATTCTCTATGCAATTTTTCCCCTCAAAATGTTTTCAACCCCAACTAATTCGCGGCGATTTTTCCATTCCTGGAATAGATTTGTCACAGTCGTTCGGGTGAAATTAACCCAGCCAAGATAAAAACTCTGATTGAGGCATATGTTAAGAAATTCCGTCAGCGTAATAAGTTGAACCTAATAACGGGACAAGTGAGTAGTGCAGTTAAGTGTGCTGCCTACTTGAAAAAGTTGTGATGAAATTGTGACAACAGCACGTACATTAGGCATGTAGAAATAACCCGATACAAGCGAAAAGTGGAGTAAAGTGAATTATTAGACATACATATGTATACACCTAAGATGGAATACAAGCAAGAGGTTTTGGTAGAAATAATATATCTTGAATGTACCTTTTTTTTTCAAACAATACACTTTATACACATACATACACGAATAGGTAAACAGAAAATGGTGTTTGTGGATACGGGAGGTTTGATTACGAGCCAGATGTGTGTCCACCATGTTCTTTCTGTTCACGCTCCAGATCTTAATGAGAAATTTAATCTTCGGAAATCGAAGCAATTCATTTGGAGTTGCGCCTACAATTTGTTCGAAGCGGACATGATGGAACACACACACTCCAATTGTAATCGAAATGGATTAAACAAATCGAATCATTCCTTCCACCTCCAGAACATGTACACCATGTGTTGCCAGAGTGAATTCTACTGACATCATCCTTATTGAGTTCAGTATAACTTTCTGTACATATTATCTAGATACAACTTTTAAGGACAGTGTTTCTGCTGCAGCTGCTGCTTTATATTTACACTTTAAGAAAAGCATTGTATTTGAAAAAATAAAAAAAATGTTTACAAAAAAACTTAAAAAATATAATTTATGTTTGCTCGTTTAGTGGAATAGAAGAGAAGATAGATTTATACTGCGTAAGACACACTTTCTTTTGAACAACAAACATTAAATTTAATTTAATTCGATGTTGAAAATAACAATGTAATCTTAAATATTGTAGAGAATAACAGAAACTATCGTTTAATAGCAAATAAGGTCTACGGGTCTCGTTGACAAATGCACCAATTGCATTTCTTCGAGATTCATGAAAAAAAGAAATAAAAAAAACAAACATGTTTCCTTCGTTTGAACAGTTTTCAAATGTAGAACTCTTAAAATAACAAGTATATTAAATATCTAAATTATATAATTTTGTTTTCTCATATTTAACTTGTGAATTCTTTCCTCATTTCATTAACGTTGTTTTATTTCATGCAACAACTCGAGTTTAAATTGTATATTAACTACCGTATTTTAATCGGCAAATTGTATTATCCTTACTCTGTTCATTTTTGTGTTGCAATATCTTCAGTTCGTATCATGCGAATAAGTTTTTTTTGTTACTTTGCAATCCTCATGTTACTATGAAGTATAAAATAAGTGTTCCCTTAACGCATACACACACAAAACTTTGAAATTTTAGTATAATGCAATATATATTTCTCTCATGTAGTTTTTAAATGTAATTGTTTACTTATGGATTTAGTAAATAAAAAATCAACACAAAACATTGATCATATAAGATTTGCTTAAATAAAAACAACACATACTATGTAAATTTTTAAAGAATAATTATGATTTTTTTATTGTAATTGATTGTATGGCAATGATCAATATTGTTCACTCGGCAGGAATGGATCAATCTTGAAAACATCGACGTATTGTAGGTTAATGTCGGGCTCTTTATCGCACGGATTGACTGTCATGCTGTGATTTACAAATTTCGATAAAAGTATGTAAATCAGTACAATGTGCAGAACGTAAATGTTTGTTTGAAGGATTATATTGGATCGCATGAACAAAAGTACACGAATTCACACAAAAAATATTAATGATAAAATGCTAAGTTTATAAGATTGATTCATAAAACTGCCAATCCTATTTTTGGACTTGAGGATTCCCATCGAATTTTTCGAAGTGAATACTAGAATGTTGCATTGAAAGAAGTTGTATACCAGTGGTTCCATTAATGTACTGATTGATGTGAGCTTGATTTAGGGGAAGCTGAAACAAGAGTGATATCACAGATAAAAATTACTCGGCTAGAGTTAGCACTTAGTGTTGTATGTTGGATTTAGTATTGCGACTGTTTTTCGACATCCATGAGAACTCCGCTCAATTTGGGAAAACTTACGTCTAAATTTCTGATACACGCGGACGAGACGCGTATAAGTGGTTGTATATTTTTTACCCGTTGGGCGCAAACGCGATTACTTTTTACACGTACGTCGGGTTACGCGAACAAAACACCAGAAACGGATATCGAATCGTATTTTGCTGATGCGGAGATAATGCAGGCGTGCGTCGTTTTGTTTACACGGGGCGCGCTTACGAGTCGACAGCGTATGTGCGAGTACTGAAATCATCGTTCGAATTTACTAGTGCGAATGTAAAATTGGCGCGAGAGAAGGTCATAAAATGAGTGATGTCAAGTTAGTTTCAACAAAAATTGAATTTAACTATTCGTATCGTTTGTTGGTGATTGTTGGTCATAAAATGTGTTTGTTGTTGGACGGACGGATTTAATATGGGATCACATGAGTGGTTTTGCGTAATGGTGTGGTCAGATACATGTCAACTAGCACACCAAGCTCTGAAAAAATTGTTCGCAGTGGAGAAATAATTCATGTGTTGTATTATCATATTTACGCGCTTTTGTTAATATAGTCCAGGCTAGGAAGTCCGAAAAAGAGCTTGATTAGGAAAAAATCGTGTAGTGTTGAAATTTGGCACAATTGTTGGAGACAGTCGTCTGAATATGTGCTAAAAAAACCGTTGATAGAGGGTCCAGAAGTGTAGGGGAGAGGGAGCCAAAGGTCCCTTTTCTCAGTTTTCCTTGATTATTTTCAAAACTAGAAGTATTTAAAGTATTGTTGTTGTTGTTGTAGTTGTAGCAATGGTCGACATTCGGTATGTTTGTTGGTTACATGTCTACGGATTCGTCTTCATCTAGATAGAAAGTTAGCTGCTTCTATTGGGTTCTCCCACAGCGATCTAGGAGTCAGGTGCAGCTGGGCAGTTAAAGATGTGGTTTACGTCGTGAGGGTGCTCCATTACATGCAGGACAGATGTTTGGGACGTCCTAGTCGATGCGGGATAGGTAGGAGCTCAGTCGTGAACACCAGCTTGACCGAAGTTGGGCGAGTGTCGTTCTCGTAGCTCTCGGAAGTCTTTCCTCTTCTGGAGATATCATTGGTGGTATGGACGAGAGAACTGGATTCGAATCTAAACCTGCGATTGACTGATGAACCTCCGCCCGATGTATCGCTGTGATAGCCAACTTGTGTGCGCCACTATCAAAGGGTACTCTTTTGTACCTCTGGACATCCCTTTCTAGGTCCCTCAAGTCGCGCCTGACATGTCTGGGCGGCGGCGTCTTGTCCATGAGGTTGGAGTTTGGGTTATCACTTCGGTAGCAACCCACCAGGTATTGCTTGGCAAGAAGCTGATTGTGGTCCCTTAAAGGCATCATCCTGGTTTCCTGATGCAGATGGTCCTGGGGTGACATCAGAAGACAGCCAGTAACAGTACGGAGAGCGGCATTTTGGCACGATTGAATCTTTTTCACTGTGTGTCACTGAGATTCTGCGACCACACAGGAGCCGCATAGTTGGCCACTGATCTCCCGACTGCTTTATACGTGACCAGTAGAGTTGCCTTATCCTTGCCCCAGGTACTACCGGCCAGGGCTTTGAGGATTTTATTCCCACTACGCATCCTGTCGCACACGGTTGAAACATGGGGTGATGATGTGGCCATGCTATCCAGCGTGACTCCTAGGATTTTAGGATGGTTTATAGTAGGAATAGGATGATTTTCCGATCGAGATTTCAAGCTGCATCTTGACCTCCTTCGTCCAGGTGGTAAATAGGGTTGCCGAGGATTTAGGCGCTGAGACGGTAAGGTTCTTGCTTATGAAGAACGAGCTAGCTCTTCAAGATAACCGTTGATGTTTTCGCACAAATCCGCTATGTTGTTGTTCCCTGTTGCCAGAATGGAGTAGCAGTCGTCAGCGTAGGAGATGATGTCGATCCCTTCAGGTGGTGTTGGGAGTCCTGATAGGTATAAATTAAACAAGGTAGGAGAGAGAACTCCTCCTTGAGGTACACCTTGTTTAATCTTCTTAAGTTTTGGTTGGCTGCTCCTGAATTCTGTATAGGATTGCCTGCCAGCGAGATAATTGGCAATCCATTTCACTATTTGCGTCGGAAGCGATGATGTCAGACAAAAGCGCTGAATGGCTGACAGTGTCGAAGGCCTTCGACAGGTCAAGCGCCACCAATATTGTTCTTTGACATGTACGAGCCTGGTTGAGACCATTATGGATGCGGGATGTAATTGCATCCAAGGTCGTGGTCGTACTGTGCATGCTTCGGAAGTCATGCTGGTGATCAGCGAGCTGGATGTGGGCCGTAAGAACAGGGTGGATTAGTGCTTTAAGCGTTTTGGCAACTGGTGACAGTAGAGTTATTGGACGATAGGATTCGCCGAGTGTCGCTTTCTTCCCAGGTTTCAATATTTCAATTTTCCAGATTTCCGGAACGATCAGCGAGGAGATGGATAGATTGTAAGTAGCCGTGAGATAGTTGATGGCTGGCAGATCGAGGCGTTTGAGCATAGTCATTGAAATGCCATTTGATCCCAATGCTTTCGAGTTGTTCGCCTTCCTTATAGCTGCAACTACTTCGTCCGTGGTGAAAACAGGTATGCTGTCTGTGGTTCGGTTGTGAATCTTCCTACGAATTTTTCGCTTAAGTCTGTCTGGTGCGGGGTGTTCAATAAATTGTTTATTGAAACGACTTGCGCAGTGCGTAGGGTCACTTGTTGAATTTTCACCGAACTGAATGGCGACGTTCCCTTTCTGTTTTGGTGGATTAGAAAGGGCACGGACCGTCGACCATAACTTGCTCAACCCTGTGGTTAGATTGCAGTTATTCAGATGGGTGCTCCATTTTGACCTCCTGTATTCGGCTACTTGCCTTTGGGTCTCGCAGTTCATCTCGTGAATTCTAGGGTCGTCCGGGTTTACGCTCCTGATGCTGTCTCTCTCGTCTGCCAGTCTGGCGGCAGTGGTTGGAAAGTTGGGCCGAATTTCCGGAATCCGTCCTGCAGGAATGAACTTCGCAGCCGCTTTGTGTGGGACTTTGCTTATGTTGGATTCGGCTGAACGAACGTCGGTTAGCGTTGGCAGAGCGAGGAATTTAGCGTTGGCATAGGAGGTGAAACCGTTCCAATCAGCCTTATTGTGGTTGACAAACGTGCGGTGTTCGGCAGATATGATGTTAGTCGGTTTGTCAAGCCTTATCACGATTGGTAGGTGGTCTGAAGATATTGTTAGGACCGGCTCCCATTGTGTTTCGTTCATTCGTGAGGCTAGCACTAGCAATCGTGATGTCTGGAGAACATTGAAGCTAGCTCATGTCCAACTAATCTCCAAAAAAGGTGAAGCATGTGATCTCTCTAACTATCGACCAATAGCATTGACTTCGATCCTGTCAAAAATCTTTGAAACTCCGGCTAACAACCAACTTATGAGCTATCTTGATTCACACCATCTAATCAGCGATCGACAATACGGTTTCCGTTCCTCGCGCTCCACCGGAGACTTAATGACATATCTCACCGAAATATGGAATCGATGTATCCATCAATTTGGTGAAGCTCAAATCATTGTCCTCGACATTTCGAAAGCCTTTGACAGAGTTTGGCATCCGGTTCTTTTAGCTAAACTCCAGGGTTTTGGTCTGGACCCAAAATTAGTTGAATAAATGGAAAGTTTCCTCCACGGCCGTTCGCTTCGAGTCGTCCTTGATGGAGTTAAATCGAATTGCCATACCACCAACGCAGCCTTGATTCTATTTATACTTTTAATTCTGCAGTTGACTCCTGCCAAAATGCCACATCTGTCAACCGAGATCGCATGCCTGACTTACTAAATAGAGATGTCTCAAAAATTATTGCACGAATCGAGTAGAGTTTAATGCCTCCAAAACTCAATGTTGTCAGATTTTCAATAAACGACGTGCCACATCTACCGCCCAACCCATTCTTGCCGATGGTGTCAGCATTAATGACTCGCCTACACTGAACGTACTAGGTAAAACATCTCTAGTAAACTAAACTGGTCTGACCACATCTTCAACATTGCAAAAAATGCAATGAAGTGTCTGGGTTTCATGAATCGCGTAAAAGATACTTTACACCATCTGATTTGGCGCAAATTTATAAGGCCCACATAAGACCGAGACTCGAATATAATTTCCACTTATGGGCAGGCGCAGGTTGAACTGCCCTATCCGCATTAGACAAAGTTTAACGGAAAGCCTTCAAGCTTATTGGCAATGAATCCATAACTTCGCATATCGTTGTTTATCACTTTTTTATCGCTACTATAACCGCCGTTGCTCTGACGAAATATCCAGTCTTATTCCTGAGCTTGCTCTTCCTTTGCGTAACACCCGGCTATCCTGCCGTGCCCATCCTCATTTTCTTGAGCTTAGTAGTAGTCATACCGTTAAATTCTATGATTCATTTGTATCCAGAATAACACGAATGTGGAACAACCTACCATCTTTTGTTTTCCCCCGCAATTATGATCTACAAAAATTCAAACGAAACGTACACCGGTACCTCATTCAAAATCCGGCCAAGGTTGTGCTCTCGCATCAAACGGTATCCCCTAAGCTTTAGCATAAACATAATAAAAAAAAACTAGAATCTTTCAAATTTCATCATTTGATATTTTGGTAATTTGACATTCACTTGCGATAATCACATACACTATCCAATCGATCGTCACCGACGGATCGCACGAAAATCGCACTAAAATATCGGCAGATCAAAATTGATCGGCCGATCGGTGCGATTTCCACATACACAGTCCGATCCGTCGGCCGATATCAATATCGACCGATCGATCAGAGCGTGTATGACACGTTTACTATACAAAATTTCGTCAAAAACTGTAAACAAAAATGTAAATAAAAATATAAATTTCTTTTAAATTGGTGGGAGTGGACTTTTAAAATGCCGTATACTCAAAATTCCATTGTACTAAAGGTTCAATGATTAAAATTTCATGAAAATCGGAAATAACCTATTCATCATCATCGTGGCGCGACAGCCCGACGTCGGGCCTTGGCCGCCTGGATCATTGTCCTCCAATTATCTCGGTCACGTGACCGCGTCCTCCAATTTTGGGAGCCCAGCAGCTGCGCGGCGTCCACACCTACTGAGCTCTCCCAACGAGATCTCGGTCGTCCTCGCAGTCTCGCTCCGTCGACTCGTTCTGCATTCATTACTCAAAGTGTCTAGCATGTTTTCGGAGGCTTGAGTTAGGGTCCATGCTTCACAGCCATAGCATAGCACTGGTCGTATAATGTTTTTGTACACGCGGAGCTTCGTGTTTCTGTGCACATGTTTCGATTTCATTATGGGGAGAACCGAGAAAAAAGTCTTATTAGCTAACTGTATCCGTCGCTTGATTTCGTCAGTTTCGTTGGCGTCCCTTGACAGGTTGCAACCCAGGTAGATGAAGTTGTTCACGAACTCGATGTTGAGGTCCCCCACGTTGATGCTCGGTTGTGCAGGTGTCCTTGTCACCGATTGCATCATTATTTTAGTTTTACCCTCGTTATTACGTAATCCAACTTCCTTTGCAGCGGTATCGAGCGTATGCAGAAGTTCTTCTGCGTCAGCCAATCTTCGGGACATGATGTTGATGTCGTCGGCGTACGCTGCTAATTGTGTCGACTTGATGAGTAGCGTCTTGCTGTTGTCCATATTCATGGCCCGAATAACGTATTCCAGTGCTAGGTTGAAGAGCGTCGGTGCCAGTCCATCGCCCTGTTTCAAACCAGTGCGTGTTTCAAATAGATCAGTAAGTCTATTCTGGATCCTGACTTGTGAGACGGAGTTGGTCATCGTCATCTTTGTCAGTCGCACTAATTTTGCCGGTATACCAAATTGCAGCATGATGTTGTACAGTACTCCACGATCGATACTGTCGTATGCCTGCTTGAAGTCGACAAAGATTTGGTATACGTTTACGTTGTATTCCCAGCACCTCTGGAGTATCAGTTTGACTGAGAAGAGCTGATCGGTTGTGGAGCGACCAGGTCTATAGAACGTACAAACTAGTGAGATGCCCCTGTAATTCTCACACCGCAGTTTATCTCCCTTTTTATGAATTGGACAGATGATGCTTCTGCGCCAATCGTCTGGGATCTCCTCGTTCTCCCATACTCGCAGGAGTAATTGATGTATGGCATCAACTAGACTCGTTCCACCGAATCTTAGCAGTTCAGCTGGGATCTCGTCAGCGTCCGGCGCTTTATTTCGTTTTAGTGACCGCAACGCGAGATCAACTTCCTCTACTGTCGGGGGTTGAATGGGTGGGCCTAGATCAACAATATCATCGAGAGCTTCCTGTGTGGGGATGTTAGGTTTAGAAGCTCTTCAAAATAAGAGGCCCATCGTTTGTTAATACCATCGGTGTCGCTGATGATGTTTCCATCCTTGTCCTTACAAAGGCTAGTCCTGGGTTGGTAGCCGCTCTTAATTGTATTTACTAGTTTGTACGCTTGTCTGGTGTTCCTATTAGCTAAGTTTTCGTTTATGTTCAGCAACTGCTCGTCAAAGTATTTACGTTTCTTACGTCTAATTATTCTATTCGAAATTCGCCGTAGCTCGTCATATTTTTCTCTTCTGGCTCTGGTTCCTCGTTGAATCCATTGTCTGTAGGCCTCGTTTTTCGCGTCAGGTGAATTTTTGCATTCTTCGTCGAACCAGTCATTTCGTGCTCGCCGGGCTTTATATCCCACGACCTTCTCTGCGACATCCTTGATGGTACCCTTGAGTTCTTCCCAGAACCCATGGACGCCTGTGTTGCTGATGTTGTGTAGCATAGGTGATAGTTTTTCCTCAAGGGCGGTAGTATACGCCACCGCTGTAGCATCACTCAAGAGCTTATCAACCGCAAAGATTTTGGGAGGGCTGATTCTTGACTGGTGCACTGAGGAAATTCTACATCTGTAGGTCGTCTTCACCAAGTGATGATCTGAGTCGCAGTTTGCTCCTCGATAGGAGCGGACATCCATGACACTAGACGCCCATCTCCTGCAAATGAGGACGTGGTCAATTTGGTTGACGGTATGTGCGTCTGGAGACTTCCAGGTCTGCTTGTGAATGCGTCGATGCGGGAAACACGTAGAGCTTACGACTAGATTCCTGCTGCAGGCGAAGTCGATAAGTCGCTGGCCGTTATCGTTACATTCTTCATGGAGGCTGTGGCCTCCAGAGGTCCCCCGATGCCAACTTTCATTCCCGACTTTCGCGTTAAAGTCTCCCAGCAGCAATTTGACGTTGTTTGTTGGAAGTGAGTCGAAGAGAGTTTCAAGGCGGGCGTAGAACTCGTCTTTTACTGCGTCTTCTTTAACTTCAGTGGGGGCATGCACATTGATGAGCCAGAGATTGAAGAATCGAGTCTTGATGCGAATCGCACACAGCCGTTCATTTATGGGTTTGAAGTCAGTAATATGTGGTTTGAGGTGATTGTCCACTATAAATGCTACTCCAAACTTCTTGCGGCCCGATGGTTTGCCACTTGTAAAAATTGTGTGCGATTTCTTGTCATTAATCTCGCTGCCAAGCCAATTTGTTTCCTGGACTGCAGTAATGCTCAGTTTGTACTTTTCGACCTGTTGAAGGAGGGCCTTCTCGGCCCCCGGTTTGTTCAGGGAGCGTACATTCCAGGATCCGAAAGAATAATCCTTTATTCGTTTGCGTGGTTGTCGTTGTTGATCCGTCCAATCCGAGGCTTTTGTTCCAGGTTTCTTGACATGGAGTGGTTTTTACAAGGACGAGTTGTCAGCACGTCGCTTAACCCCATTCAGGGGATGGCCTCGGAGATAGCTGCTTCAGATGGTTTAATAAACGTGCTGGAGCCCACACAACTATGTAGCAGGTCCAACTACGCAAGTCATTCCATCCTACTAGACCTGAGACGCTTAGGTGTTTGTCAGCCATTCAGGCTACAGCTATCTGCCTTTTCCAAACTGTCTTATCGCTAAGACATTGGCCGTCAGCGAATTGATACACTGCCGTTACCAGGGGCGCCCACGCGGAGGACTATGGAAAAGGTCTTTGCCCCCGGATATAACCTATTAGGCCAGTAAAATTAAATTTTATTAATAATAATTAGGGAAAGATCTGAAAATAATTTTAATCCCTTCTATAGATACTGAATACATGGAAACCGATCCATCGGCCGATATTGATATTGGGCGACGATTCTTTGACAATAATTTGACAACCTCATGCCAAATAGACAATTGTTTAGGGTGCCGCCCACAGCGAGTGAAGCGAGCGTTCGTGATTTTGCGATACTGAGAGTTATGATAAATTATGTGAAGAGCTTGCGTAGCGTGCCGAGCCTACACAAGAGACCGTTGATGCAAGGGCTTGCAAGATTTTGTATGAATAATTATTGTTCGGAACAGTCTTTTTTGTAAATATTTATAGAGTGGAATAGTCTCTTTTGTGGTCTCCGCTCAATACGATTGCTCCGCGCTTAAGTGCTAACAACTCAGTATCGCTCTAGCTGCAAAGGCGGCAGCCCAATTTGACATCTACAATCACCTCTGGTACGAACCCTAGAATATGTAAACTAGGAAGGTAGCAAAGAAGTATTGGAGGTTTGTTAAATTTCTTGTTCGCGTTCGTTTGACACATTTCACTTGTGGAAAGATCTTCTAAAACATGCCATACACGCAGCGATCGAGGGGCCGATCCGTCGCCCGATATCGATATCCGCCGCCCGATATCGATATCCGCCGATGGATCGGCCTGTGTATGCGCTTATCGTCGCCCGATAGATCGCCACAAATACCACCCCCATCCAACCTCGTCAAAATCAGTAGAACGTCCGGGAAAAAGAATCCTTTAATTTCCATTGTTCTATTGTCGTGGTTCTATGGTCGTAGATATGCCTGTAGAGAGACTGTACTAAATTCTATGGGAGTTTCGAGCCGTCTAAAAGCTTCGATAACAAGTCGCAATAGAACTTGTAATGGACGGTTTGGTGGGCATCCGAAGATGCCCGTGGGGACGGAGCCTAAGGTAGCAATAATGACCGTGAAGGTCGGGCCGTGCCATCTAGCGAAGAAAAAGGCCCCTCAACGAGCTAAGCAGCGGCCTATGCTTGCTGTAGCTCAGTTCGGGAGATGTGGGCGGGGTTTTCGCTGCTCGTTGCCCCTGTCCTTTACGTATTAACAAAAATTCATGGGCCTGGGGAAGACAACACAAACAGGGGAGGTAAAAATGGGGAATGAAAAAAATTAGTCGATAAGGGTGGAATGGTTGGCGGACGGATCAGACGCCCAAGCGGTCGAATCTGGGTCCGGGTGTAATGGGACCCTCAGCCTCTGATTTCGTACCACCAACAGATCACTACTCATCAGGTGCTGCTTCGATCTGCCGATGGGAGGAGCACTACCAGACCATAATATGCTTCATTACAGGTGGTTCATTACAAACTGATACACGAATCTTCTCGGAAAAGCTTTCGCACAAAAACAGAGCCATCTAAGATAATTTTGGAATCACAGATCAGTTATATAAGGCCCGATGTCATCAAGAGCGAAAAGTTCAGTTGCAGTTGAGTCGTTATCGAGATCCGCCGGAAACGAATATTTAGAGTTAGTTAGTGATTGGTTGTTGGTTACGCGCATATATACATATTTAGTTCGCTTATTAAATAAAGTGTGTGTATTTTTCAATCGAAGTGTTTTTCATTATTAAGCATAAGAATATCCGACGAATCCGGCTTCGGTCAAACATTACAGTATTAAAATTAGGTCCGCTCGATTCACTTGAATGTGGATCATGAACGTATCAAACGAGATAGATTTCATATGTCAGCATGAAGACAGATCATCCTAAGTTCAGGCAAAGAATAGAGATTATTGCTAACAAGAAATGGGACTCTATACGAATTAAGAGTGCCTGCCTAGTAGTTGCATATGTGTTGGATTCCATCAGTACTCGAAGGGGTAATGCGGAGTAGCAAGTATGTTACTCATACGATGAAACGTACTAGGCAGTTGGAATTTGAAGAGCTTTTTAAAATGTTGCCGTCCCTATCCCTCTAAAGGCAACTTTCATTTGATTATTTGCGTATCAAATTGGCAATGCGCTTTTGCTTAAATCGTACGAACTGCCACTCCCTGGTTCAGGCGTTCATTTTCCCAGGACGTTAATAAAATAAAAAACACCTGTGGGTAGTATTAGAACTCGCACAGCATTTCAAGCTTGTCAGTATAAAGATGGCTATACGGATTGAAGGTGTATGCTAATAACTGCACCATCCGAAACCAACGAAATGTCAACAAGACTTCCCACCGGAGGGGAAAAAAATTGGGGTCGTCCATCTCAGATTGGCAACCCCGTTTTCATGGGAAATAGTGGTCTGATCTGGCTGGCTCGAACTAAAGGACATTGGGGGGGTCACTGACTCAGAATCTGGGGTAAAAAATAAAGGAAAAAAAATTGGGGTCGTCCATCTCAGATTGGCAACCCCGTTTTCATGGGAAATAGTGGTCCGATCTGGCTGGCTCGAACTAAATGGCATTGGGGGTCATCGACTTCGAATCGGGGGTAAAAAAATAAAGGAGTAAACCGAATTTTTTATAACAACGACTTTTATTGAATATGTTATTAACCATTATTATTTCAGACTCTTTGCATACTCTTTTTGAACGACTCATTGGAAAGAGTCAGAGCTTATGTGCTGGCACAGCGAAAAGTGTCATTATGCCCATCACTAATACACAGTAGATTCATACTGCCTAAAGGCCGGTACTCAGATTGCGTGGAATGAAAAGTGCCATGAAATCCCATACAAAATCGCAAAATTTCACGCGACAGTGTAATGCCAAGTTTGTGGATTTCACGAGGATGAAATTTTTTCTCGTACAAAATGTACGAAAATAAGTTTCACTGGCAGCTCAAGTGTCTCTGTCAGTGTCATTCAGGTTGTGTTGTGTTTTCCCGATGTTGTTTATAGTTAGGCGATAGATAAGTAAACAAATTAATCGATTTTGATTGATTTTTTAAATTTTTGGCATGTTTCATTTCACCGATACACAGATTTTCACCCGATCTTTGTACGTGTGAAATGAAACATACAGAGACCTTTCCCACTGAGTGGAAAAAAGGTTTGATCATCAAGCTTCCGAAGAAGGATAGCCTCACAGACTATAATAATTGGAGAGGCATTTGTGTGCTTCCTGCCGTTGCCAAGATAATAGCTAAAATCGTCCTGGAAAGACTAAAGGGGCCCACTTAGAAAGTACGATTGATGAAGAGCACGCTGGTTTTCGATCCGGATTCTCCTGTGTCGATCATATTAACACCTTGCAAATCATCATCGAGCAATGCGCTGAGTACGATTCTCTGCTTCACTTGCTTCTAGTCGATTTCGAGAAAGGTTTCGATAGTTTGAACCGGGATTCTTTATGGGCGGACTTGCGCAGGAGAAGCATCCTTGAGAAGCTTGTGGCTATTATAAAGGCAACCTGTGACGGCACTAAATGTCGCGTTCTGCATAAAGGCAAGAACTAAGTCGGCGTACGGGTCAGATTCCAATCGACGAATTGATACTCAGACGAAAATGACAGTGGATAGGTCACACATTGCGGAAGAATGATAACTGAATTGCTTTGCATGCCATGAAATGGAACCCCATTTCCAACCAACACCGACCAAGAGGGGGTCCTAAAATCACATGGCGTCGATCTGTGGCAAAGGGGTGTAAGGCACTAGGTTAGTCGTTTGGGGAGTTGCGCGTCATTGCCCAGAACAGAGTACGATGGCGTGCAGGGGTAGTTGACGCGCTATGCCCCACTAGGAGGGGCTAAGGTAAATTAGTATGCAATGCTCAAAATATGATAATACGCTACCATAGCGCTCCCATTTCTATCTCATTTCTGTGCTGTATCGCAACAACAAAAATGGGAGTGCCCCGGTAGCGCGGGCATTTTCTCATTTGAATGTGCAAACGTAAACAGTTCTAGCTGTCAAAATGGGCGAGTTTCTACGAAAGATCAGTTTTCTGACTCTTGGGTCTTTTTTTTCTGATTTTCTTAGAAACGCTGTCCGGTGCGGTTCCGGTACAATGGAAAATGTTCCAGGTAACGTCATTTTTCGGTTCATATTTGTTTTCCGGTCCATTTTACCTAAGAGCGCGTTGACATGATCAAACTACGATTTGACAAACTAGCATTTGATGAAAAGTTGAGCACCGTCCAACTAGGGTTTGACAGAAGCACAAGACATCAAACCAGTTTGACAAGGAGTTGACACGTTCAAGTAGGTGGTTTGTCAAACCGTAGTTTGATCGTGTCAACGCGCTCTAAGCTTCTGATAGCTTATGGACGTGTTTTTTCAATTTTTGCGGAGTTGTTTAGTGATGTGGTCGCCAGTTTTCAATCTGCCGCGTGTAAATTGTGTGGTAGAGATTTTTTTTTTTGGAATTTGTGGAAGTTGCAGTATTCGTGGAGAACAAATTCAATTCGAATGTCTGACAGCTGAGGCATCTGGATGGATCATAGCCGTTTTTGAGACAACTTACGATCCACGAACCTGGGTCTGGATCGGAACTGGACCACGTTCCTGATTTTGGCATTTGGGGACTGCGGCCAATCGCAGCAGCCGGTATCAGCTTTTTGGAATTATCATCCGATAATTTTTTTACTGGAGGATGGGTGCCGTTTAGCGTTTATCTATAGGATAAACTTTTAGTAGACAATGTGAAAACGGCCCTCAGTCCGAAATTTTTTTTTTTTTTTTTTTTGTTTTTTTGTTTTCTCCTTTGACTATGCGGGCTTTGTTCTCGATGTCACCGCTGATGAAATCAGAAGTCCACGAGTGAGGCTCCAAACATAGTCGGTTGGCTAATCCAAGTATAGGATTGTACTGCCAGGTTTTGTTGTGTTTTGTTTTTAAATGTGTTTTTGATCGTCTACTCCTGTCCTTCTAGACGATTCTGAACCATGTGGTGAGTCATCCACCAGAACGCCCGGTTGAGAACGTCGCTAATGTGCGCTGATTCGCAGCACAATCACTCCACTAAAGACAATTCACTAACAATTTCTCCGGGAATTGTTAACTAGTTTGCACAAATAGGTTACTAGGCTATTGCGCAGCAAATTAATGGCAGCCACTTCACGACACATCCTCTCCTGACGCTGGCTAACGGATGACTGAGTCCGAAATTTATATGCCGTTCGAAAGCTAACACAATGGGGCCACTTTTGTCAACTTTGCGGATGTGTCAGTTCAAAGTACCGTTGCAAAATCATCATTTGAATTTCCGATGAAATATCGATTTTAAAATTCCTTTAAGGTTTGAACAATTGTATTTTTGAAGTAACAGTGATTTTGGCCGTCGGAAAAAGTTGTTTTATATGAAATTTTATGTAGTTTTGGAAAGTGATTTTAAATCTCGGATTAAATAATCGGGGGAGTGGAAAATTTTGATTTTGCTCGATAACTCAAGCTTTTTGAGACAATTTACAAAAAATGGTATAACTCTGTAACAGTTAAAGAGAGAGTGCCCATGCTAGAAGTTAATTTTCTTCAAATGAACAGTAATATCTACCATTAAGGTATTTGCCATCGGAAACAGTACACCCTGTATAAATACCTCAACTTTTCCTGAAACTCTGCATTCGTTTCATCTTTTGATTGTAGCGGTATAAACGCGCTTTTATTAGGAGACTACTACCGAACGATTTAGTTAAACGTCTTTCAGTTCAACAATATAAACGTGGCCACCGTAAAATAGCAAAAAAAAATATTTTAGTTATGCATGTTGGCGGCTGCCAAGGTGTAAAACTTTTGCAATATCCACAATTGTCGGTGCGTGAAGTTAAATTTAATAAGTGAAAATAGGCCCCATTTATACCGTGGAACTAAAAAGAGGATTAACTAGATCATATTAGATTTAGTTCTAGTTCGTGGAGTGTTTATACCGACCGGTACTAAATATGGCAAATGTCAGATGTTGGCTTATCACTTGGGTTTAAAGAGAATTTTAGAAATATAAAGAGCCCAGTAGCTTCTTGTAGAAAGCGCTTTTATACCACCGACTCCAACAAGATATAAACATCGACAAAAACAAGCGTCATCAACGAGAACACAAACCTAACCCAATTCTTTTAGTTCAGTACCGTATCGCAAGTCGAGCTAAGAGCTAGTCCAATTAACTAATCCGACATGTTTACATCGTGGTGAGTTTGCTGGGATTAGCTAATACTGGAACATAGTTCCTCGGCATAAACGTGGCCATTATTGAGTTCGTCGTAGAACTTGACTTTTAAAATGACGTCTGGCTTGGCTCCGCAGTGTGTGACCTCAAAATTGGTGTCGGGATCAGCTTGGTCGGATCTATTTTGATTCGCATCCAAATGGACGCATGTGTGTGTCCACCTTTAGCGAAATAATAATTGCCATATATTGTAGTTTTGCTTTGGCCATTAATCCTTTTGTTCACTTATCTGTTACAGCGTTATAAAAAGCTCAATTATCACTCAACTGCTGTTTAATTTTGCATGTTCGAACATTTTTGACTCAAAAAAACTTGCTTGTATCCTTGGAACTTATATTTTTAGTAAGATGAGTCCATTCGATAAATTTTATAATCATTCGGCGACTTGTGACAAATTTATTCCAGTTACCTGATAGATAAAAATTGGCTATTATTGCGTTACAGAAAGATCTTCCCATGAAAAACTGCCTCTGTGGTATTTTCGTGTTTGAAATTAAAAATCGTTATTTTCAGGTCAGTATCGCTCAACATCACAAACAGATGTCGCTGTCATACTATCCAATTGAGGTTATGGTCTAATTCAGCAAGTCAGCGCCTGCAAAACGAGCTGCAAAAGTCAGTCGGCTATTAAGTGTCAAATATGCTTTTACGGAGTTTTTCTCGTTGTAAGTTTTCTGAATTAGCAATTGGATGAAATGTTTTCTAATCGTGTTCATTGTCATCAGGGCACAACAAAGGATTATTCAGATCCCATCATGTTTCGTCTGCTCTAAGTCAAACACAACCTGAACTCCGGGCGGCTGAAAGCGACGCCCCAGTGATTGTTGGTATGTGAGACATTTCGACTGTTTCGAAACGTAATAATTTATGAATAATAATATATTTGCAGACAAGGAAGCCGCATACACAGAGGCACTAAAACATCCCGACTACTTTGATGTACACAACTTGTTCACAGTGAGCGACCTGTTCAATGCTCGCGTGCACTATGGCCACAAGGAAGGCTCCTTGGACAATCGAATGTTGCCATTCGTCTACGGCTCCCGTCTCGGTCACATCGTTTTCGATCTGGACAAAACCGCCCAGAATTTGCGCGAAGCGTTGAACTTCACCGCACACATTGCCTTTCGCGGTGGCATTATTCTGTTTCTCAATCGCAACGCATTGAACGCGCATACGGTGGAGAAGAAGGCATTGGAAGCCGGCGAATATTCGCACACTCGATTTTGGCGAGGCGGAATTTTCACAAATGCCAATATTCAATTTGGAGCTGTTACACGACTTCCGGACCTTTGCATATTCTTGAACACGTTGAATAATGTCCTCACCCAGCATGTGGCCGTGCGAGATGCTGCCAAAATGGCCATTCCCACTATCGGCATAGTGGACTCGAACTGTAATCCCAATTTGATCACATACCCCGTGGCCGGTAATGATGATTCGCCCGTTGCCATCGAGTTGTATTGTAATTTGTTTAAAGAGGCCATTCTCAGAGGCAAACAGAAGCGAAAAGAGTTGAATTTGAATTAGGTGAAAAGTGTTATTTTAGTTTGTATGCTCAGTGCTGAAGAATATCAATAAAAGTGGTTCGATAGAAAAGTAATGGTCGTTTGTATTCATACCACGATGTGGCGGCAACTCAAGCACGTTCAAAAAGCTGTTAAGGGAATTTATCCTCGCGTCGTATTTGTCGTAAAGTCGTAAACATGTCATATTACTGTACTGTATGATACAAGTTTACGACAAATACAAAGTACATATACCACATTTACGACATGGAGCGTGAATGCCCCTTTTGCCACATAGTGTTCGCGATTAGCAATCAAACAATAGAGCAACATGGAGCACTATTTGTGTGTACTTTTTCGATCGACGCAGAGTTGTGCCTAGCAAGATGGAGCTTCTTAAGCCAACCAAGATGAAGCTAAAGCAAACCAAGATGAACGGACTCGACAGCAGATCGCACAGGGATCGAATGTACGGACAATGAAAAGGAAACACATTTCACAACTGGCTTACAAATGCTGGACATCAGTGGCGGATTTACATTGACCGCCGTCCTGTGCAGAAAAAAGTACTACCTCTTGCTAACGCAACAGGTAAGGTGTTTGGAAAGTGCTTCCCGAATTTCCTGAGAGAAGAGTCATAGTTACAATGCACAGAGTCAATGTGCAGACCAATGAAGATATGCTCGGTGTTGCTCCTCGTGTCATCTGTTTTGTGTGGATATTTAGAGCTCGATATAAGAAAAACTATAGACTCCCTTGAGGAAAAACTATCACCTATGCTACACAACATCAGCAACACAGGCGTCCATGGGTTCTGGGAAGAACTCAAGGGTACCATCAAGGATGTCGCAGAGAAGGTCGTGGGATATAAAGCCCGGCGAGCGCGAAATGACTGGTTCGACGAAGAATGCAAAAATTCACTTGACGCGAAAAACGAGGCCTACAGACAATGGATTCAACGAGGAACCAGAGCCAGAAGAGAAAAATATGACGAGATACGGCGAATATCGAATAGAATAATTAGACGTAAGAAACGTAAATACTTTGACGAGCAGTTGCTGAACATAAACGAAAACTTAGCTAATAGGAACACCAGACAAGCGTACAAACTAGTAAATACAATTAAGAACGGCTACCAACCCAGAACTAGCCTTTGTAAGGACAAGGATGGTAACATCATCAGCGACACCGATGGTATAAACAAACGATGGGCCTCTTATTTTGAAGAGCTTCTAAACCGACCATCTAACATCCCCACACAGGAAGCTCTCGATGATATTGTTGATCTAGGTCCACCCATTCAACCCCCGACAGTAGAGGAAGTTGATCTCGCGTTGCGGTCACTAAAACGAAATAAAGCGCCGGGCGCTGACGAGATCCCAGCTGAACTGCTAAGATTCGGTGGAACGAGTCTAGTTGATGCCATACATCAATTACTCCTGCGAGTATGGGAGAACGAGGAGATCCCAGACGATTGGCGCAGAAGCATCATCTGTCCAATCCATAAAAAGGGAGATAAATTGCGGTGTGAGAACAACCGATCAGCTCTTCTCAGTCAAACTGATACTCCAAAGGTGCTGGGAATACAACGTAAACGTTTACCAAATCTTTGTCGACTTCAAGCAGGCATACGACAGTATCGATCGTGGAGTACTGTACAACATCATGCTGCAATTTGGTATACCAGCAAAATTAGTGCGACTGACAAAGATGACGATGACCAACTCCGTCTCACAAGTCAGGATCCAGAATAGACTTACTGATCTATTTGAAACACGCACTGGTTTGAAACAGGGCGATGGACTGGCACCGACGCTCTTCAACCTAGCACTGGAATACGTTATTCGGGCCATGAATATGGACAACAGCAAGACGCTACTCATCAAGTCGACACAATTAGCAGCGTACGCCGACGACATCAACATCATGTCCCGAAGATTGGCTGACGCAGAAGAACTTCTGCATACGCTCGATACCGCTGCAAAGGAAGTTGGATTACGTATTAACGAGGGTAAAACTAAAATAATGATGCAATCGGTGACAAGGACACCTGCACAACCGAGCATCAACGTGGGGGACCTCAACATCGAGTTCGTGAACAACTTCATCTACCTGGGTTGCAACCTGTCAAGGGACGCCAACGAAACTGACGAAATCAAGCGACGGATACAATTAGCTAATAAGACTTTTTTCTCGGTTCTCCCCATAATGAAATCGAAACATGTGCACAGAAACACGAAGCTCCGCGTGTACAAAACCATTATACGACCAGTGCTATGCTATGGCTGCGAAGCATGGACCCTAACTCAAGCCTCCGAAAAAATGATAGACACTTTCGAACGTAAGGTTCTACGGCGAATTTTCGGGGCTGTTTGCGATCGAGATGGATGGCGCATCCGGTACAACCATGAGTTGTATGAAATGTACGATGAGCTGCAAGTCTCGAAAATCGTCAAACTACAATGACTTCAATGGGCAGGGCATGTACAAAGAATGGACGATGATCGCATGCCTAAGAGAGTAATGAATGCAGAACGAGTCGACGGAGCGAGACTGCGAGGACGACCGAGATCTCGTTGGGAGAGCTCAGTAGGTGTGGACGCCGCGCAGCTGCTGGGCTCCCAAAATTGGAGGACGCGGTCACGTGACCGAGATAATTGGAGGACAATGATCCAGGCGGCCAAGGCCCGACGTCGGGCTGTCGCGCCACGATGATGATGATGATGATAGACTCCATAAATTCTTTTTTAATTTTTTTTATTAGATCTCTTTATTTATATCTAATATATAAAGTGAGTATTATTTTTGTCTGTGTGTCGTGCAAAAACTTTTAAACCACTGGGGCGATTGTCGCCAAATTCTGCAGGAGTATATTTGGCGAGATGGAATAGATAGTAAGGTGGTTCGCGACCACATACAAGAAAACCCCGTTGAAACGAACCCAAGGGTGTGGCGTCATTTCGGATAACGAAATTTTTCATAAGTACTTTCGGGAGGCCGGGAAGGAAAATAAGGTGGTTCGCGACTCCAAAATGATAATACATACAGGAAAACCCCGATTAACCGTACCAAGAGTACATACTGCCAGAGGGTGGCGCGGCGTCATTTCGGATAACGAAACTAGACGCGAGCATATTCCCCCCGAATATGCCGAGGATGAAAGTAGGATGGTAAGCGACTGCATAATGTTTTTACATACAGTAAAACCCAATTTAAGGAAGCCCGTTCAACACGAAAATGGTACAAGTGGCCAATTTTCTTCAGATTTGTGTGAAGTGTGTCTGTGTATGTCTTAAGCCATTCGGAGGACACTCGTACAATGTTCGTGTTCGACAGTGTGTGGCCAGGCTAAAGAGGCCGGCGTCATCTCGATTTACGAAATTTACGGAAAATCCGTGGAAACTATTTACCTAAATGTCCAATACGACCGAAATTAGTGTAAAATTGTGAACGTAGTGAATCCTAGATGAAATTCTTTGAGTGGCAAATTTAAAGGTGAACTTGTGCTATTACCACGCATACCAATGATACCATAATAGACACACCATTCCAAATTCGATTCGATACGGCTTGCCTTTGCAATGACAATCAAGAAACTGCAAGGGAAATCGTTTTAAGTGTGTGGATTGTATCTAGAAAATCAGTTTTATGTAGCATGTTCACGAATCGGAAAACCATCAGATTTGCATGTACTCGTATATGGTACCAAGTGGAACAACTAAAAATATTGTGTATGCGAAAGCATTGGAATAATACCATTACATACATAATACGAGGCGTGTTTTTTTTAGAAATCCATACAAAACAGAGCAGTAAAACACCACATAAACAAACATAAGGTGCGTTTTTTTCACAACAAGTTAACTCCTGGAGCAAAAAGAAAAAAAAAACGATCGAGGGCAGCCATCCAGGTTAACCTTTAAATGTTATGTATGTCATGCCAATCAGAGTAGTCTGATTGACTTTCAAAATTTACCGTAGCGACAAATAATTATGAATATGGCCGCATAAATATTAGATAATAGTGACGAGCAAATAGGGGGATTCATGTTCACGTGGTATTTGTCGTAAAATTGTTCGACGACGACGAATACGACGTTTACGACATCTACGACACTGAGCGTGAATCCCCCTAATATAAAATGTAGATATTGGGTGCGTTCCTAAAAGTATCGTGATTTCTTTACTTATCCATTACCCCTTCTCCGATTTGTGATTTCTCCGGGAAACGACACGATTCCCGTGCCGCCATCAATATATTTCACACAAACATGCGCCAATTAATAAGGGATATTTGCACTTTTAAACACAATTTCTAAACAAAATGACGAGCTATAACAGAGTTTCCGATTACTATATGTACGCACTTTGAGGCCAACAAACAGTTATTTACGAATGGAGTGACGGAACTTGTCAAGAGCGAACTGTCAAAACTCTAGGACTCGTTGAAGGGGTAATCGGATCGGATAAAATTCGTGATACTTTTCCGCTTCTCAAAGATTCTGGTATTGGTGTCTGAAATCGTATCGTTTTTGCAAAGTATCTATGAAACCGTGTCGACACGGCCCAAAACAGAAATCCACCCATTATGCCCAAACCAGAATGAATGCAGAATGCAGCAGCAGCGAAATGTCAATTTAGAAAGCATGCATTTCCCTTAAGCCACCTAGATTTAGCGCAGCAGCAGCGACAGCGGCGATGACAGATCTACCTGTTGTTGTTGCTGCTGTTGCTGCATTCATTCTGGTTTGGGCATTAAACGAATAGAGTTTCGTCGCACCAATTGTCAAATTAATGACAAGCATTCCTACAGGCGCGTTTCTCAGGTACAATTGTACAATCTATCGAGTTTCGCTTAGCCCACTTTCCCGTACAGATTTAAGTTGTTGTTGTAATGCGTGAAGATACCCTAACCTGCACCAGATAAATGTTTAAGAAAACACACCCATAGCGTAATTGTTTGATGTTTCCTGCTCTGCTCTGCATGGCTGTTGAAAAATAAAACACGCCTAATATTTTACTATGTATTAAAATGATAGCGAAACAAATAATAAATAAGAGAGCTCGCTTCGTTCGCTCTCTCAGCTAATAATTGAAAAATTTGACATTCACCTGCCGTAATCACATACACCATCCAATCGATCGTCAGATCGACGGATCGCACGAAAATTGCACTAAAATATGGGCACATAAAAATTGATCGACCGAAAAGGAAAATTGATGCGACTTCCACATACACAGGCCCATATCGATATCGGACGACTGATCGGCCGATTGATCGCTTCGTCCATGGTGGGTCTTACAATCCACATTATCAGAATTTGCAATAAGTATTGGCTTTTTCGCATATGTTCTATGTACCGTTTAACGTCTGGTAAACAGGAGGGTCAGATTCACCGGGGCCGACAGACGTACGTTGCATGAACATGATAATGATCGATTTTCAATGCCTGCGTTCACATTTTTGAGCGTTTCGGTTATTCAGCAATTGAAATGCATGTAGACGGAAAAAATCACTGATTTTTCTGTTTACATGCACTCGAATTGCTGAATAACCGCAACGCTCAAAAACGTGAACGCACACATTGTGATCTATACTTCCGCCACTCCCCCTGATATTTACGTAATTTTTGAACGACCCCATAGGCAGATTTCAAAGATAATTCGCCAAGGATAGGAAGCGAACATGGGCAACTCCTTGACACTTATGAATTGAAACTATAACTCACAATATTACAAGAGGCACACTGTATTTGATAAGTTCACTAATACAAAGTACAAAACCTATTCCGCCTTTTAACATACACAATAAGTATATATATACGAGTATATATGTATATAACAAGTATAACAAATACATATAAATAAAAACAAAAAATACATTTAACGTCCTTCTCGAACTTTTTTCATGCCTGACGCACCCAATACCTTGAGTATTCTGCAATATTTCCACATTTCATTATTAAAACATTTAATGTTCACTGAAAAAAATTGAAATAACTTACAAAAGCGCTATATTCGGATAGTACAAGGCCAGATACATGAGCACATTAACAGGAAATAGACCACACCATGTAAGAATTAACTTATTTGCCAGGGCAATGGCAAACAGCTCTCCACATCTTTCCGAAGTCATTCGACGTTTATCGTTCGCACTAACTGGAATGCCGTATTTCTAAAACAAAAATATAAACGATTCTTTTAAAAAGAAAAAAAAAATGCATTTCCGATGAGAGACTACCTTATCGGCCGAATTCGTAAAGGCTTCCTCAAGAAAGTTCGTTGATATGGGACCGGGACAAAATACGGTAATATCGATTTCAGGATGTTCAGCTTTAAGACTTCCATAGTAGCCCTGAAATTAGCAACAAAGCAGGTACATTGTTACAGAAAATAATTTATGGAAACTATACGCAGTTTGTTACGTTAAGTGCAAATTTGGCTCCCGAATAGCTGGGAGAGAATGGAACAGGAACTATGCCGGCCCCACTTGATGTCACTGCCAAATGTCCTTTACCGCCGGACATCAAGAAATAGCGTACGGCAATCCGAGATAAGTGTATCACAGAGAAAACGTCCAATTCAAACAGATCACGATCCACTTGAATATCAACCGATTCCCAATTGGCGCGTTGCGATCGTCCCGCATTATTCACCAAAATGTCCAATTTACCAAAGTGATTGATAACTTCGTCGAATAGTTGTTGATGTTTGTCGAGTTGTAACATATCCATTGGCAATACCAATATGTCGTCATTTGCGAGAAGGCCGTTTGATTTTTCTGTAAAGAAAGTAGTAAAAATTTCCACAAATTTAATTGGCTGCTTACTTTCGCGAACAATCCCAACAATCCCCCCAACGAAATATCCCAAACAAATTTATGACAGAAACCTACATGTTTCAGGATTGTTGACATATTCTCTAAAATTAAATGACAAATCTTAAATTAACCCCCACCCCTTCCCCCCCAAACTATGGGAATATCACGCATAAATTATCCCTCCAAAAATCATTTGTGAAAAATCCCTCTAAAATTGAACTTCATGTTATAACACGCTATAAATATTAACTTTCTCCTACAGAGGTAGTACCGTTTCACGTATGGTGGAGTCGGGGCGTAAAGTATCCTGGTGGAACGAGGAATTGGCCCACAAGCGAGCCATGGTTAGGAGATTGTTCAACAAAGCCAAGCGCTTCAATCGGAGGAGTACAGAACTGCTCTCACCGAGTAGAGCTAGCTCATTAGACAAACGAGAATGCTTGAAAAGACATTGTGAGAGAACTCAGTCGCTACTGGAGGCGCCGCCTTCACAAAGCTCTATCCAAAGATTCAGAAAACGGAGTCGGAGGACAGACGTACATTTGTTCGTACACTGAAGGGCCAGAGAAACACTAAAAATGGTTCCCTGCTCTGTTTCCAAAACAGCTTGGAGATCATAATAACTCCGCTAATCGGTTTTTTTAGGATAAATTACACCCTTGGGTACATACCACAACCTTGGAGGAAAGTTAATGTGGCATTCATACCCAAGGGGGGTAATAAGCCAGAACATATGTCCAAATTCTATAGACCCATTAGCCTTACTTCTTTCTTACTTAAAACCATGGCAGTTAGTTACTTAAAACCATGGAAGCATATCAGGCACAAGAAGGAACTGTCGAACCCCTTTCACAGGGCCGGTTAAATGCTAACTAAAGGCGCAGCCATGGAAATTTTCACGCCGACCGACATTGCCGACCTTAAAGATTAATGTGGGATCAGTGTGATTTTATCTAGTTAATAAAGTCAAAACGGGTAGTCGAGTCAGTGCTCAGTCAGTACCGGTAGTCAAAAGGCGCAAAAACGGAAAGCGTCTAAGAACTTGAAGCTACCTTCCGGTTTTTTTACCCCACGAAGTAGTGATATCTGACCGTTGCAAATATGTAGTCGAAAACTGATCGCAAAAGCTCGAAAATATTGGACCCCCCAATGTAGGGTCAGTGTGATTTTATTTAGCCATTAAGTCTGAAATGGGCAATCGGACAGGTGCATGTTGCCATTACTTAAACCCGGCAGTACATCCATATGCATGAATGCCATCCACAAGGTGGAGTTCTGTCACCCCTTCTATGGTCTCTTGTCATAGACGAGCTGATTTCCATGCTTAATAAGCGAGGCTACCTTATCTTACCAACACGGAGGTGATGCAGTCGGCCCACGCCCTCGATATACAATAGTTCTACACTGGTGTGATGTTGTGGGCTTACATATAAACCCACAGAAAACTTTCGTTGTCCCGTTCACGCGAAAACAAAACCTAACATTGGATCCAATTTCGTTAGGCCACACGACCTTAGATTATTCCACTGAAATAAAGTATCTCACTCATCAACACGAAACTTACCTGGAATACTCAAATAGATAATGTAATTAGCAAAGCCACACGCACAATGTTGGCTTGCAGAAGTCTCTTCGGACGGACATAGAGGCTAACTCCAAAGATAATTGAGTTGTTATATAACCAGCACAGCCCATGGTGACGTATGTAACGCTTGTGTGGTGGCCGAAAACCCAACAATCTTCAGTTTTACTGAAGTGCAATATGCTTCAACGACTTAACTGCCTTGGCATCATGCGCACTTGTCCAACGCTGAATCTAACTGAATCCGTTGCATATATTTATTCAAGAATTAGCAGCTCCAAATGCTCTTAGAATTCGTTTAACTTCAGACGTACGTAGCGGAGAAGGCGGTCACATTATCATTCTGAATCAAGTTCTTGACGTGCAGATCTACTTGAGATCAGATTACATGATCACGAAGGTTTGCTTCAGCTCTCATCCCTGACCGCACCGAATGGGAAAATAAATGGCACACCGGTGCTCAAATCCTAGATGTATTAAGTGGTTCACCGATGGGTCAAAAACAGAGCAGGGTGTTGGTGCAGGTGTCTTTGGACCCAACACCATGATTTCGATCGCATTGGCATTCTCGAACAGCCTTTTTCAAGCTGAGATTCACGTGATCGAGATTTACGCCTGGGTAATCTTGGAAATGGAACTTTGCGGCGCGCACATTGGTCTGCGGTCCTACGAGCGGATCAGGATTTCCCCTCCGGTAAACTATGTACGGACAAGTGTTAATTTTCGAATCTGAATACGCTCGTAGGACTGCGACCATTGCTATCTACTCAGACAGCCAAGATCTATAAAGGCGCTCTCCTCATATAAGGTCTCTTCAAAACTGATGAAGGAGTGTTACGAACTCCATCCAACTGTTGTGGCAACCAAAAACCGAGTCTTCTCGTGTTGGGTGCCATGCCACCAGAGCATTGAGGGGAATGAGGCTGCGGATGAACTTGCTAAACAAGGATCATCTAGTCGCGTTCATGGACCTGAGCCTTACTGTGGCTTGGACTAGCCTCGGTCAAACTGCAGATCACAGACTGATCTGGTCTGCTCCATGTGGCCTAGTTGACGTTTCGTTGGCGTAAACTAGTTTCGGAAAATGCAGTTGCCAGCATGCACCTCCTGCTCCCCCGATTTAGCCGTCTACCTGCGACAAGTCGGGAGATACTGTAGCTTATTATTACGCCCCGCACCACAGGGGGAAGACAACACAAACATCCATGGCCACGAACATTCTCGTGAATGGAATTCGAACCCGAAACGCCGGTAGGCAGGCATGAGACTGATCTACGCACTGACCTATCGGTTGTTTTTAACATCAAATAGTCTTATAATACTAACATACTTTACCTAATGCAGTTTTCTTAACTTCCTCTAGTTCAGGCTGACGTCGTGCTGAAAGTACAAGTCGTACACCATGTTGGGCCAGTGCTAGTGCCAAGTCTTTACCAATTCCACTTGAGGCACCTGTTACCCACACGACTTTGCCTCGCAAAACAGCTAAAAAAAATATAAAAATTGATTTGTTAACCACTCTTCCCAATTTTGTAATTCGAAGATGATAGATACACTTACATACATGCTGTCCGAATCGTTCTTTAAAAGCCAACTCAATGTTACAATCACATATTGTCCACAGTACAAGATTAGCAAGGAAATAGAGAATTACAAGTAACCCGACAAGTTCAAAGAATGCCATAATGCAGTCGTGAAAGAGGACGTGATTCGAATTACTTTAGCCACTTCAAAACTGAAATAGATACTCGACCGAAATCGGGAATGTGTACTGTCAAGATTAAGGTTAATTACAAACACTGTGTACTCCAGATGCGGTCACTTGAAGAACGAGTGTATATGATTGGATTGGAGATAAGCAAGATTAGCTTCGGTTTCGATAATACTTGGAAAGTAGCAATAATAAGTCCCTACTAGTATTCGCAATACTGCTTCCCCCGGCAACCGCGACAGCTGTTCTGCTAATTTGACAGCAAGCATTCCATACGTAAACAACCAGCTAGTGGGAGCTTTGCTCAGCTTTACCATGCCCCGAATTTGATAAGCAGAGGCGCCGGAAAGCTTATGGCAATAGAGCCTGTCAACAGATGATGATGTAAATAAAATATGTACAGTGTAATCTCTATCATTTGACCTGTTCTTTTTCGTTTCAGGACTTCAGAGTGCATCCTAGGCACTGCCTGGGATTCTTTTGAAAATCGATAGAGGTTTATTGAAAAAGCTTAAATCTAAATTTTTTTTTAATAAAAGTCGAGTGTACCATTGCTAATCATTCAACAAGACCATTTAGCAATGATCATGATCCCCACCCAAAAATCGTCGGCATGCACCATCCATCTCGATAGCAAACAGCCCCCAAAAATTCACGGTAGAACCTTACGTTCAGAGAGAGCTTACGTTCAAATGTGTCTAGCGTGTTTCCGGAGGCTTGAGTTAGGGTCCATACTTCGCAGCCGTAGCGCGTAGCATAGCACTGGTCGTATAATGGTTTTGTACACGCGGGCGGAGCTCCGTGTTTCTGTGCACATGCTTCGATTTCATTATGGGGAGAACCGCGAAAAGTCTTATTAGCTAACTGTATCCGTCGCCTGATTTCGTCAGTTTCGTTGGCGTCTCCCGTCTCTTGACAAGCTGCAACCCAGGTATATGAAGTTGTTCACGAACTCGATGTTGAGGTCCCCCACATTGATGCTCAATTGTGCAGGTGTCCTTGTTGTCGATTGCATCATTATTTTAGTTTTACCCTCGTTGTTGATACGTAGTTCGACTTCTTTTGTAGCGGTATCGAGCGTATGCAGAAGCTCTTCTGCGTCGGCCAATCTTCGGGACATGATGTTGATGTCGTCGGCGTACGCTACGGATTGTGTCGACTTGATGAGTAGCGTCGTGCTGTTGTCCATATTCATAGCCCGAGTAGCGTATTCCAGTGCTAGGTTGAAGAGCGTCGGTGCCAGTCCATCGCCCTTTTTTTTAGACCAGTGCGTGTTTCAAATAGATCAGTAAGTCTATTATGGATCCTGACCTGTGAGACGGAGTTGGTCATCGTCATCTTTGTCAGTCGCACTAATTTGGCCGGTATACCAAATTGCAGCATGATGTTGTACAGTACTCCGCGATCGATACTGTCGTATGACTGCTTGAAGTAAACAAAGATTTGGTATATGTCTACGTTGTATTCCCATCCCAGCACTTCTGGAGTATCAGTTTGACTGTAAAGAGCTGGTCGGTACGGTTGTGGAGCGACCAGGTCTGAAACCGCTTTGATATTCGCCAATGATCCGTTCTGCGTACGGTTTTATTCTATTTTCCAGAATTTTCGACAAAATTTTATAGGACGTACAAACTAGTCATATGCTCCTGTAGTTCTCACACCGCAGTTTATCTCCCTTTTTGTGGATTGGACAAATGATACTTCTGCGCCAATCGTCTGGGATCTCCTCGTCCTCCCATACTCGCAGGAGTAATTGATGCATGGCATTAACTAGACCCGTTCCACGGAATTTTAGCAGTTCAGCTGGAATCTCGTCAGCGCCCGGCGCTTTATTTCGTTTCAGTGATCGCAACGCGAGATCAACTTCCTCTACTGTCGGGAGTTGTATGGGTGGGCCTAGATCAACAATATGGTCGAGAACTTCTTGAGTGGGGATGTTAGATGGTAGGTTCAGAAGCTCTTCAAAATAAGAGGCACATCGTTTGTTAATGCCATCGGTGTCGCTGATGATGTTTCCATCCTTGTCATTACAAAGGCTAGTCCTGGGTTGGGAGCCGTTCTTAATTGTATTTACTAGTTTGTACGCTTGTCTGGTGTTCCTATTAGCTAAGTTTTCGTTTATGTTCAGCAACTGCTCGTCAAAGTATTTACGTTTCTTACGTCTAATTATTCTATTCGATATTCGCCGTAGCTCGCCATATTTTTCTCTTCTGGCTCTGGTTCCTCGTTGAATCCATTGTCTGTAGGCCTCGTTTTTCGCGTCAAGTGATTTTTTGGAGAAGAAGTCTTAATGCGAATCACACATAGCCGTTCATTTATGGGTTTGAAGTCAGTAATGTGCGGCTTGAGGTGATTGTTTACTATAAATGCTACTCCAAACTCCTTGCGGCCCGATGGTTTGCCACTTGTAAAAATTGTGTGCGATTTCTTGTCATTGATCTCGCTGCCAAGCCAACTGCCAAGCCAACCATACTTGATCTAGCAGATTTCTTTATCATACAGTATACATACAGTATACAGTATACTACTGACAATTTTATGATTGATTAATCTTACGAGGGTTAGGTGAAAAGCTCTCGGCCTGACAATGAAAGACTGCGATTTTCAGTTAAATATGATTTTATTTTTTACATAATCTCCCTTGACTTCAACACACTTGGTCCAGCGTTTCTGCAACATCAGTATTCCATCCCGGAAGTGAGAGTCTGGAAGGCTGTGAGAATATTATTCATCTACGGCCTTCTCAACTTCTTCACTGGATGCGAAGCGCTTCCCAGAAACCAATTTCTTCAAGTTTGGGAACAGATTGAAGTCTGAGGGTGCCAAATCAGGAGAATAGGGGGGATGGTCGAGCAAATCATACTCCAAATCCCGCAGTTTTCCCATCGCCAACGCACACTTGTGTACAGGTGCGTTGTCCTGGTGAAAAATGATTTTCTACTTATTCAAGCCAGGCTTCTTCTTGCGAATTCTGGCATCAAACTGGTCAAGAAGTTTGGAGTAATATTCGCCTGTTATTGTTCTGCCTTTTTCAAGGTAATCAATTAACAGAATCCCTTTCGCATCCTAAAACACGCTGTCCATGACGTTTCCGGCAGATGCGATCAATTTCGCTTTCTTTGGCGCTGAACCACCGGCTTCCACCCACTGCTTCGACTGTTGTTTCGTTTCTGGCGTGTAGTGGTGGACCCAAGTCTCACCCATGGTGACAAATCGCCACACAAAATCCGTCGGATCCCGATTGAATCGAAGCTTGTTTGCGCATTTGCTTTTGATCGGCATTCAGTAAATGCGGCACCCATCTTGCGCAGAGCTTTCGCATCTCTAATTCTTTGTGCAAGATATTTCGCACCCTTTCTTCCGATATCCCCACAGCCTTAGCAATGTCACTCACTTTCATTCGCCTATCGTCCAACACGATACGGATATCATGCACTTTTTCCATGGTTTCCGGTGTGGTTGCGGTTTTTGGCCGCCCTTCACGTGGGTCGTCTTCGAGGGACGTGCGACCACATTTAAATTCAGCTGCCCATTTTAACGGTTGACATCGAAGGAGCATAGCCCCCGTAAACTTTTGTTAACTTCAGATGAATTTCCTTCCTTCCTTCCTTTCCATCCAAAACGAAGAATCTTATGACCGCACGATATTCAAATTTCTCCATTTTAACGAAAAACACGTAAGACGTCTACTGCAAAAATTCGTGTAAACAAACTACTTGAGAAAACAAGCTGAAACTTGCCATATAAACTAATCACTCGTGCACCAAGGCAGGAAACATAAATTTTTGCTGATTGTAACGGTATTTCTGTGTCAGGCCGAGAACTTTTCACCTTACCCTCGTATGTGTCTTTATCATCGTCGACATCGCGCCTCACTTGTGTATGATGATATTACATACACGGAGCGATCCGTCGCACGATCGATCGGCCGATGGATCGCCACAAAATATCAGCTGATGAAAATTATATGGAACTGTAAAAAAAATCGGCAACGATAGGCGCATACACAGGTCGATCCATCGGCCGATCGATCGCTGTGTGTATGGTGGGTCTTATTTCATTGTGTACAGAAATTGTACTGGAAATTCGGTGTTGTATGAAATTAAGTCAAGTGTATTGCAGATCATTTTCACACTTTATGTTGACATAATAAGAAGATGTATACTATTGGCGAGGATAATGTACAATAAGCGTTCGTTTATACTATGGCGTTCGGACGCGACGTCCAGAAAACGTCGACGTTCGACGTTAAAAAAACGTCGTTGGCTTGTGATTATATTACGACGTTTTTTAACGTCGGACGTCAAATTTTTTATCGTACTAGTAGTAGATTTGTATGCTGATGTGCTTCTCATGTTCACAACTACATAATATTTCACAGGTAGAAACAAACCAACAAATATATCCCCATCCTCACCCTTATCCGTATCCTCATCTTTTCATTATCAAATATCCTTATCCTCCTCCGCATTCTCGAGCTCGAATAATTTTTTATCCACACCCTCATCCTGATCCGCAAAACAATATCTCTACTAAACCACCACAACAAAGAGTAATTGCATGTCATTATAAAAAAAATTCAAGACAAAACGCTGGCGTTAACGTCGAAATATAAACTCTGCCATATAGTTGCACGTGTTTATAGTGTGCCACTTGGACGTCGACGTTCGATGTCCAAACGCCAGTCCGCCAACATGCGACGTTAAAAATTCTGGACGCGACGTCCGACGTTAAACGTCGAACGCTTCCGCGCTTAATAACAACGTTTCCATTCATTTCCATGTGTTGCTAGCCATTAATTGCTTCGACGGAAAGAATACGTCGCGTCCGAACGCCATAGTATAAACGAGCGCTAAGTGTAGGAAAATGATGGTGAGGCGGAGCCTCAGTTGCTTCACCTGACGAGCTGCCACTAGTCTGGGGTATATACTACTTTGCCTTAACCCCTAGCGGGGCATAGCGCGTCAACTACTCCTGCGCGCCATCGTACTCTGTTCTGGGCAATGGGGCGCAACTCCCCAAAAGACTTACCCAGTACCTGACACTCCTTTGCCACAGATCGACGCCATGTGATTCGAGGACCCCCTCTTGGTCGGCCTTGGTTAGAAATGGGGTTCCATTTCATGGCATGCAAAGCAATGCAGTTATCACTCTTCCGCAATGTGTGACCTATCCACTGCCATTTTCGCCTGCGTATCAATTCGTCGATTGGCATCTGACCCGTTCGCCGACTTAGCTCTTCATTTGATATTGTTTCGGGCCAGAAAATTCTTAAAATTCGACGAAGACATGAGTTGACGAAAACTTGCAGCTTTCTGGTAACTCCTACGGAAACTTTCCATGTACTGCTCCCATATAAAAGCACTGATAGTACCAGGGAGCGAAACAGGCTCAGCTTGGTCTTGATGCTGAGATAACTGCCCTGCCAGATTTTGGACAGCATGCCGTATGCGCGTTTAGCCTGGTTGATACGACGAGCGATGCCCTGCTCCGTACCACCATTTTCGGCAACAATGCTACCCAGGTAGACGAAGTTGTCCACCTTCTCCACAAGCTGCCCATTGATATTGATGGCAATAGGTGTCGGATTTCTTTTTCGCAACGGTGGGCTAAGAACCTTGGTCTTGTTGGTATTAATCTTTAGCCCAACCTTGCTTGCCTCCCTCTCGAGATCTAACGCCATTGCAGACAGATCCATGATTTTGTGGGAGAGTAGGCATATGTCGTCAGCGTAGTCAAGATGTTGTAGATAAGATGTCAAAGTCCATTGAATTCCTCTGTCGAGTCCGGATAGGGCTGCATGCAACACATCGCCGATCACAATGAGGAATAGGATCGGTGAGAGGATGCACCCCTGCCGAACTCCACTGCGAATCTCAAAGTCCCCCGACACCTTACCTTTATGCAGAACGCGACATTTCGCGCCTTTTCGAAATCGATGAAAAGCAAGTGAAGCGGAGAATCGTATTCAGCGCATTGCTCGATGATGATTCGCAAGGTCTTAATGTGATCGACACAGGAGAATCCGGATCGAAAGCCAGCCTGCTCTTCATCAATTGTGCTTTCTAAGTGGGCCTTTTGTCTTTCCAGGACGATTTTAGCTATTATCTTGGCAACGGCAGGAAGCACACAAATGCCTCTCCAATTATTACAGTCTGTGAGGCTGCCCTTCTTTGGAAGTTTGATGATCAAACCTTCCTTCCACTCAGTGGGAAAGGTCTCTGTATTCCACGCTTTATCAACAAGTGGGTGCAGAAAATCGGCAGTTACGCTTGGCGCTGCTTGATAAAGTTCGGCAGGGATGCCGTCAAGTCCGGCGGCCTTTCCTCGTTTTAGTGCAATAATTGCAGTGACTATTTCCTCTTTAGTCGGGGCAGTGGACCGTATACGCACATTTTGATGGTTAGCTAAATTATCTATATGAGGGGGAACTTCAACAGAGGTTACACGGTTCAAGACCGCGGCGAAGTGTTCTTTCCACCGCCTCATTTGATCTTCTTCCAAGATAAGTAGCTTTCCATCACTATCTTTCACCGGATGTTGGCAGGAGTTACGACCACCTGTAAACTCCTTGATGACACCGTATACGGCGTTTAAGTTGTTACTTCTAGCGGCTTCTTCTGCTGACGCTAAAAGAGAATTGGCATAAACTCTTTTATCGCGTCGCACACCACGCTGAACTTCTCGAGCTTTCTGACGGTAAAGGAGTTCGATGCTGCTTCGATTGTCGTCTGCTGCTGCAGCCAAACGAACTTTCAGCTCCTTTCTTTCAACAATCCGCTGCCATGAAGCGTCGGACATCCAGGGCTTATTCCGGCAATCCGGGTTTGGGCCAAGGATGGTATTTGCGCTATCAATGTACGCATTTTTTATGGAATCCCAGTTTTCGTTTATGTCACTATTTGGGTGACTAGTTATCTCAGCCGCTTTTTGCGCAAGATGGTCATTATATTGTTGTAAGACAGCTGGATTTTTTAGTCGAGCGGTGTTGAATTTGCGGGGCCTGGATCTTTCGTCGCTGGGGCGGCGCACGGCTGCAATACGCAATCGAACATTAGCGATCATAAGATAATGGTCTCTTCCCATCCCAATATCGGCACCCTTCTTGTTTCGCACGTCCAGGAGACAACTCTTGAATCTTTTACTAATGGCAAAATGGTCGATCTGATTTTGTGTTCTGCGCCGATCAACAGAGGACCAACTGATTTTGTGGTGGTCCTTATGCTCAAACATAGTACCACCGATGAAGAGACTGTGAAAGTTGCAGAACTCTACAAATCTTTCACCGTTGTCATTACGATCACCAAGACCGTGTCTCCCCATCACATGTCTGAGCCCATAGTTATCAGCGCCAACTTTCGCATTCAAATCACCCATAACCATTATAATGTCACCTTTAGGTGTTCTGCTCTGAACGGCGTTTAGTTCTTCGTAGAAGGAGTCTTTTGCCAAGACATTGTCGGGTTCAGTAGGGGCATAACATTGTATTATTGAGATGTTCCTCATTTTGGTCCGGGAACTGGCGGTCAAGACCCTGTCAGAGACCGGTTCCCAGGATAAGAGACAGTTTCGCGCGGCTCTGGTTAAAAGAAGCCCCACACCTGACTCACGGCGACTACCGGTAGGTTTACCGGAGTACAACATTACAGTGCTGCCCGTTGGAGAGATGAATTCTCCGCTGTTCCACCATCTTATCTCACTAACTCCTAAGATATTTAATTTGTACCTCAGAAATTCACTCTCTAATTGAAGAAATCGTGCGTTCTGGGGACCTTCTGATCCATTGTCCAGGAGAGTACGCACATTCCAGAATCCAATCTTTGTCATTGTACGATAGCTAAAAGTCGTAACCGTTGAGTCAGTCCTTATCCGAGGCATAGTTGACGTTTCGTTAGCATATAAAGATTTCGGATAGTCCAAGTTGCTGGCATACACATCCTGTCCTTTGATTGTCGGTTTTAACGACAGGCCCTCAAAGGGAAAGGCCGTGGTATTTTTTTCACATCCCACACCACAGGGGTACCTCAACCAAATCATCGCACCGCCATCACTGGCGGCTTGACGTTGGTTGGCAATGGTCAGTGACCACTGCCGTTCCAGGGGGCGCCCACGCGGAGGACTATGGAAGAGGAGTTTTATAGGGTATATACGCTTCGGATTCAGGACTAAGCGAAGCTTCGGTCACATTTTTTAATGAGTCCATCCACTGTCACATAATCCAAGGACTTATAGTATTTCCCAGTTGAGTTAATCCGTATCCCAAATGAAAAAACTCCTTCCCAAATGAATTAAACTTTTTCCCAATATAATTAAACTTTTTCCCAATATAATTAAACTATTTCCCGATTGAATTCAAACAGAGTGAAATTATTTGTAGCTTTCGATATAATTATATAAAACTAACTTACCGATGAAATAACTTGCAGGATCACTATAATTCAAAATCCCTAACCAGATTGAACGCAGAAAGCAGCAGAAAAGCAGAAGCAGCGGAAAGTATGCGTTTCCCTTAAGCCACCTCGATTAGACGCAGCGGCAGCAACAGCGGCGAAAGCAGATCTTCCTTTAGTTGTTGTTGCAATCTGCGTCAAAATTGGCAATCCAAAATAAATTTCGCACGGAATTAGGATTGATACTAGATCCAGTAAAACAGAGCGAGGGGTACATGAAATGATGAAAATTTTGCACCCAGATTTTTTTCAAACCCCAAAATGTCATCCGAATTCACTGGAATCGACGAATGTTTGTTTTATAGATTTGCAGTAATCCTTCAAGTTATTTCATCGGTAAGTTAGTTTTATATAATTATATCGGAAGCTACAAATAAATTCACTCTGTTTGAATTCAATCGGGAAATAGTTTAATTATGTTGGGAAAAAGTTTAATTATATTGGGGAAAAGTTTAATTCATTTGGGAAGGAGTTTTTTTCATTTGGGATACGGATTAACTCAACTGGGAAATACTATACTATTATACTGGCTTACCTGAAATATTGTTACGCCTAAAATAAAACAAGAATTTTATCATCGTTTTGAATAGTTACATATTTATTTGACTTCAGCTTTTCAGCACAATCTCTTCTTTTTCATTGTTGTTTGTATGTGTTTCTTGGAATACAATAATTAAATCTCTCCTTTAATTTTATTTATATTCTCCTCATTTTTTTTATTGATCTATTATTAACAAACTGTTTCAGTTGGGACATTGATGATGTTTGTTGCTATTGTTCTTCGATAGGGGATAATTTTCGGAATTCTGACCTTTTTCATTGTTTTTACTTCTTTATTTAAATATTTTACTGATGTGTTTCATGTATCTTTAAAATTTGACATGTTGTGAATGTTTTTGTTTCAGGTTCTTTTCGTTAATTTTTTTTTGTCAAAGTTAACCTTACAAGAAATACAGATAGACAAGAAGATGAGAGGAAGAAGTTATATGATGTTTGTGTTTTGTTTTTTATTCATGTTGTTGTCATTATTTGGTATAATACATATAACACGAAATATTTTCCGTAATAATATCTTCCACAGAATAATAGATAATATAATAAAAACATGACTTTTCAATTGTATGTAAAGGTATATAATATGCTTGTATGTATAGGTATGTTTTATTATCGTCTCTTTAATTTTGGTTTTCATTGTTTCAAAGGGGTATTAAACTCAGTTTATTTGTCAATTCAATAATTGCTATAAATAAGTTTGTATAACGTTGTAAAATTAAATATATAGATTTTCTTTTGTTTTGTTTGTTTGCATATATGGGGTATTGTATAGAACAAGGGTTCTTTTGTAATAGATTAAGCTATGTACTAATTTAAATTTTTGTATGTATAAGTCAAAGAGGCCGTTGAAAAATAACAATATGTATAAGAAGACAATTACAATAGATTTGAACATGGCCAAGCAACAAATCATTAAATGTTTTTTTTTTTTTGTTTCACAAATGTCCTCGTGAAAATATTGAAAGTTTAATAATTCCCTTTTCGATATAATAAATGCTTTCAATATACTGTATATGCATGTAGATTCTTTTTACTCTTACTTTCAAATGTTACAGGAATTGAACTTTCGCTTTGTTTTTATATTAATATTTATGTATCTATACTTTCATATATATAATCAATATATATATATTTGTTAAATTTTTTTTCAATCAATTTCGAACAGCCAGAAAAAAACTAACCATATTTATTTATCAATAAATTTATATTATATTATTAAACTATAATTGCGCTATTTATATATAACTGAGACAATTGAATCAACTTTATGTGTGTGTGTGTGTGTTTTTTTTTCTTTTTCTGATTAATAATTTTTTCAGGTATATATTTAGCTACAGAGAGGTTCATGAGAGATACCAAGTTAAAGATTTTTGTTATTCTTTTTTTTCGTTATTTGTTTAACAATTAACTTTGCACCAGTATAAAGATGATGTGTTTAAGTAACAGTTGTTGCTACGGCTGCTGCTTAGTTGCTCTCATTTATTGTTATTTACAAAAGATCAGAGTGTGGATGTTAGTTTTTTGAGGGTTTATAAGTTTACCTTGGTTTCCATTTATTGAGAGGTTTTCGCTAGACTTGTTTTTTTTTTAAGTATATCAGTTTTTTTTAATGTGGCTGCTAAAACGAAAATATGTATATATATATATTGTATATGTGTTTTAATTTACGTTTAAATGTATATATACCTATATAGTACACCTTTGTTTTTACTTTTTCTTTTCAATGTTTATTTATACAATTTTTTAGTTAATATTTTCCCATTTTGTTTTAAATTGAATCAAATTAAGTTTTAAGTTCTTATCTATTTATAATATTTTTGCTTAAGAGGTTTTTATGCAATGACCTTTTAGTGTTTTCGTCTTTAATATGTAATTCAATATGTATGAATAGATAACAAAATCGTATCATAAAAATCCAAATTAAACCTAAACATTTCAAAATATATATATATATGTATACATGAAACAGTGTCGTGTTCTTGTGTTGGAAAACATTGATTTCATTTTTATCTGTTGGTATTTTATCATTTGGAATGATATTCAAGACTTATTTATTGTTTACGTTCATTCATGTTATTCTTTTATTTTATACATTTTTATATATACATGCATGTATGTATGTATAATATATATATAGTAGTCTAATTGAATTAAAACAGATTTTTTTTTTCGTTTATATTTAAATGATTTAATGATATTCTAAAAGAAACTATGATATAAACTTTTAATTACTTTAAATCATCGGCTTCATCAATAATGTCGGCATATTGTTCCCAATCGTTATTTGATGTACTCGATCTTGTTCGAAAACTGGTACCAGATGCCGTTGCTATAGTTCCACTGCTATCGTCAATATTCTCTCCGCCACCTCCAGATGCAGCCGATGATGTTCCATTATTAACAACCTCGTATTCTTGTAATTCAGCCTCCAAATCCTTCTCCCACTGTTCCTCTAAGATATTTGATTAGATTTGGTATTTTGTTAGAATGTTTCATTTAGAATCGATTGCGTTTAGGTTTTATTTTTTTTTATTTTTTATTTTGTTAGATTTAATTGATATACAATTGTTGCATTCCTGTTAGTTCTGTTTTAGATAAGCTTTATTTTCGGTTAGTGTACAAACGAATATTTGAGGATGATACATTAGTTGTTTTCATACACTTTTTGCTAACAATTAATTTCCCGTTATTTTTAAGGATTTCAAAATGAAGGTTTTAGTCGAAATTTTGGAATTTTTGGGGGGAACCAACTCTGAAGAAGGCAAAGGTCGTTCTCTCTGCAGGAAAAGTGATGGCGACAGTTTTTTGAGATAGCCGTGGAATCATTCTCATCGATTACCTTAAAAAGGGTGAAACAATCAACGGACACTACTACGCTACTTTGTTGGATAAATTGAAGGCCATAATTAAGAAAAAACGTCCGCATTTGGCCAAGAAAAAAATCCTGTTTCACCAAGATAACGCTCGGGTTCACACGTGCATGGTCGCAATGTCAAAATTGAACGAATTGAAGCTTGAATTGCAACCGCACCCACCCTATTCGCCAGATCTAGCTCCCAGCGACTTTTTCCTGTTTCCTAATTTGAAAAAAATTCTCGGGGAAAATATAAGACGAATGCTGAGGTGGAAAACGCTGTAAATCAGTATTTTTCAGGTTTAGACAATAAATTTTTTTTCTGACGATTTAAAAGGATGGGAGAAGCGTTAAACAAAATATATCGAGTTGAAGGGAGATTACGTCGAGAAATAAATTTAGTTTTGCTTCGAAATATGTATTTTTTTAAAAGGCCGGGAATTTTTCAAATAACCCTTGTAGAATAAAACCGTACGTAGAACGAATCCTTGGCGAATACCAAAGCGGTTTCAGACCTGGTTGCTCCACAACCGATCAGCTCTTTACAATCAAACTGATACTCCAGAAGTGCTGCGAATACAACGGAAACGTATACCAAATCTTTGTTGACTTCAAGCAGGCATACGACAATATCGATCGTGGAGTACTGTACAACATCATGCTGCAATTTGGTATACCGGCCAAATTAGTGCGACTGACAAAGATGACGATGACCAACTCCGTCTCACAGGTCAGGATCCATAAAGGATCTATTTGAAACACGCACTGGTTTGAAACAGGGCGATGGACTGGCACCGACGCTCTTTAACCTTTTGAGCATAGAGGCATGGAATGAGCTTGTTCTATATGGCTCTGGCTCCAACATTTGGGGAATAAGTCGACAGCCAGCCTACTCGGTTGTTGTTTGATATCGACATATGTTGACTGTTCTATCGAATTATGCATGAATAAAGGACAATTCTTGTCAGATTATCGACAGTCAGCCTACTCAGTTGGCGTTTCGGTATTGACATAATGTTGACCGCACTGTCGAATTGTGCATAAACAAACCTCAATTCTTGTCAATATTTAAATTCCATAATTACTAAACGGTCTACTGAGTTAGCTGACTGTCGACTTAGTACCCAGATTTTGGAGCCACTGTTTCTATGGAGACATACAGGACAATCTCATTCCATGCCTCTATGTTCTAAAGCCGCTTCTAAACGATGCTACGAACACCTTCCAACGTTGGACGCTTGATGGTTCGTAGCATCGTGTGGCCGAATGTCGAGCTACGAGCTTCCAATGTCAAGCGTCGAACGTTCGCGTTGGAAGACATTCGCTCTATTGGCGAATTTCGTACCCCAATCAAATGAATTCGAACGTTCCAACGTTTGAACGAAACAATTGTCGAACCGTTGAACAGAAACATTTGAAGCAAGCTCGGTTGCAAGGCACGACGAATTTGGTAAACCGGATTCGTTTTTTTAATTAAAAAGTAGCAACACGACAATACCATGGCGGCAGCAACAGATGCTATCTCTTCTTCCTTCCGCCACCACCGTGATAAGTAATTTCATTTTAATTTATTAATTGACAACTCGGCCAAACCGTCAAACGTTTGAATCGAACGATCTAAAACGTGCCATACACACACCGATCGATCGGCCGATCCGTCGCCCGAAATCAATATCGGCCGACGGATTGGCGTGTGTATGTGGAAATCGCACCGATCGGGCGATCAATTTTGATCTGCCGATATTTTAGTGCGATTTTCGTGCAATCGATCGGTGACGATCGATTGGGTAGTGTATGTGATTATCGCAAGTGAATGTCAAATTACCAAATTATTAAATGATGAAATTTGAAGGATTCTAATGATTTAAATGGCACTGCAATTGAAATATCAAATATGTGGTATACGAAAATATCACACACATCCAAATAGTTAACAAAAATGAATCTAGGTTGGATTGGGAGTGAACCATAACCTATTTTTTGAATTGTCATTCGTTATCGCATCGCACGAAAATCGCTCAGTGTGTGTGCAGTGGAGATCGGCAGATATTTTGTGGCGATCCATCGGCCGATCGATCGGGCGACGGATCGGATAATGTATGGCGGCTATAATTGCCGTTGAGAAGATACATTTGTCGCTTCAATTGCCAAATAGTTTGATTCAAACGTTGGATCCAACGATGGATCGAATGTTGGACGCATCGTTTAGAAGCGGCTTAAGTCTTCAACCTAGTACTGGAATACGCTATTCGGGCTATGAATATGGACAACAGCAAGACGCTACTCATCAAGTCGACACAATTAGCAGCGTACGCCGACCACATCAACATCATGTCCCGAAGCTTGGCCGACGCAGAAGAATTTCTGCATACGCTCGATACCGCTGCAAAAGAAGTTAGACTATGTATCAACGAGGATTAAACTAAAATAATGATGCAATCGACGACAAGGACACCTGCACAACCAAGCATCAATGCGGGGGACCTCAACATCGAGTTCGTGAACAACTTCATTTACCTGGGTTGCAGCTTGTCAAGAGACGGGAGACGCCAACGAAACTGACGAAATCAAGCGACGGATACAGTTAGCTAATAAGACTTTTTTCTCGGTTCTCCCCATAATGAAATCGAAGCATGTGCACAGAAACACGAAGCTCCGCGTGTACAAAACCAATATACGACCAGTGCTATGCTACGGCTGCGAAGCATGGAGCCTAACTCAAGCCTCCGGAAACATGCTACACACATTTGAACGTAAGGTTCTACGGCGAATTTTCGGAGCTGTTTGCGATCAAGATGGATGGCGCATCCGATACAACCATGAGTTGTCTGAACTGTACGATGAGCTAGAAATTTCGAAAAGCGTCAAAATACAATGTCTTCAATGGGCAGGGCATGTACAACGAACGAACGATGATCGCATGCCAAAGAGAGTGATGAATGCAAAACGAGTCGACGGAGCGAGACTGCCTAGACGACCGAGATCTTATTGGGAGAGCTCAGTATATGTGGAAGCCGAGCAGCTACTGAGCTTCCAGGATTGGAGGACGCGGACACGTGACCGAGATAATTGGAGGACAACGATCCAGGCGGCCAAGGCCCGACGTCGGGCTGTCGCGCCACGATGATGATGATAGGTCGATCGGGTCGTAAAAAATCTAACTTTGTGTCCACCCCCCTCCCCGGTACTCTACCCACATCTTGGGAAAGCTACCACTTTTATGAGTTTTGTGCCTATAAATCCGTTTCAGTTCATTTTAACGCGAAAAATATGTGAAGCCCCTGTAGAACACAAAATTTCCTACGAATTTCATTTTACAAGTTTACATTTTTTTTATACATGAACAATAGCAAAGGATCTAATCTAACCGTGGGGTGACGGGTTTAGAATATGCACTCCTAGGTGAGTCCTACCTTGATCATACGAGGCGAGTAATACTACCGGTCACGTGTAGGCAACAAAAACACCTCTAGATGAGCCTGCGGCACTGTTTAACATCTTTAGGACCTCTCACAGGTCGGTGTGTGTGAGTGAGTTGCCGGTTCTGGAGACCACCGCCGGATGTAAAAGGAAAGTCCATACAAATTTATTTTCCACACGCTAGAAGCACTACCCCACTGGGCACTGCTTCTCATGCGCAGTTGAGTGACGGTTTCCGGGGGGCGAGCACTATGATTCAGTCCAAGTACACTGTAGAGAAGCTGAGGGTTGCAAGTTGAAGCGTCGGATCCATGACGGGAAAGAGCGAAGAACTGGAGGACGCCGTGAAACGGAGAAAGATAGACATTATGTGCGTGCAGGAGACCAAGTGGCGAAATGGCCAAGTCCACCGAACTCGTTTTTTTGACGGATTCCAAAAAGTACAAATTGTACTATAATATTATGGAAACTCGAATGATAGAAACGGTTTCGCGTTATTCTGTCACCGGCTTTACTTGGCAACATCGTGAGTATCTCGAAGATAAGCGACCGATTGATGAGCATCAAATTGGTTATTTGCGGAAGAGTGTGTAACGTCATAAGTTCCTACGCTCCCCAAGTCGGTTTCCAGCAAAGTGGAAAAGAGACATTTTGGAACGACGTTAATATACTGCTTCAAAGTATACCAGATACCGAGCTGGGTTTTTTTTCGGAGGGGATTTCAATGGCCATGCGGGAGAATCGAACTATGATTACGGGGATAGCCATGATGGGAAGGGTAGCCAAACTACAGTCAGAAATGATGAAGGTGAAACTATCCTGACTATGTGCAGATCACACGGTCTGGTCATCCTCAACACATGGTTCATTAAAAGCCAAAGGCACCTGATCACATATAGCAGTGGAGCTCATGCGACGCAGATAGACTATCATCTGTGTCTAAATTTCATGAGACGTTGAATGAACGATTGCAAAGTGATCTTGGGTGAATCTGCGGTCACGCAGCACCGGTTGCTGCTGACAGAATTTATTTTGAAAGGAGGAACATTACCGCAAGCAATCCCCAAGCCAGTCGAGAAAATCAAGTGGCACAATATTAACAACGAACGCTTTGAATCTGTTGTAACTCCATTCATTGTTAAAATGGATGAGTGGGTTCAATACAATACCAACTGCGACGAGCAAAGTCCAACACAAATGTGGAATGCATTGGAGGAAATGTTAGTAGGTGAGGCTGAAAAGACACTGAGAGTTTCGAAAGGCTCACTCCACACAAACAAGGAGATGATGTAATGTTATGTGTAATTATGCGGTGGCTGTCTAAAGCCAAAGTGGTCGGTAAAAAAGTATTTGCTAATACAACCCTGGTATCTCATTCACAAAGCGGAGAATCTCCACTCGGACGGCCTTATTCTCCTGCTCTAAACAACGAAGGAAGCCTCGAACCAATCGCAAAGCTTGTAACTAATTTCGTTTTAACATCAGGGATACTATCGCAAACTGCAGTTTTAAAGTTTGAGTTTTTATTTGTGCGTTCGACTTTTTGAGATGTAGGTATATGTAAGTTAGCGTTTTTGAGAGAGATTTTTTGAATATCTAGAAAATACAGGCTCACGCTTCTGCATAAACGTGCTATAATTGCCAAATAGTAAGAACAAGAACCATATTTATTTGGTGCTGGAGCTTTCATTACGACGCGTACTGTTTCTGTATGATAACGTCGAATAAATATATAAAAATAAATCAAATTACGTTACAACTAAACCGATTTGTCTTTACCGTGAATTTTAGTTGACGCTATGTATAATCCTCAAAAATTATATTCGTTACATTTATGTGTTAAAATTAATTACTATATGCTTTTAGTGTTTTTATTTTAGTACAATTACTGCACAAAATGTAAAATATATATAACATATATCATAATATTAGAAACGACAGGGCACAAAAAATGTTAGCACCATAAGCGAAATTGTTAGAAACAAGCTGAAAACAGGCGTTCTAAGAAAGCAGCAAATAAAATAAATCAAAAGACAAAAAACCCAACATAAAAAAAAAAACAAAAAATAGTATTTAATAGGGGTTTAGCGATTTACTTAATAATAGAAGCGAAGTATGTTTCAGAAAAGAAATCTGTAAGTTGTAGATAGAGATAGTTTGTAATAGTTTTTTTATTCCCTACATAAAGAACAAAGAGTGTTTACACTGAATATATATGTTTCTTTTTCTTTTTTCTTTTTTTTTGCCCTGAAGTTTGAACAGATTTTATTTAAAATCAAAAGAAATATAAAGAAAAGGCGCTTATTATTCTGGTATCGTGTTCTTTTGTCCTTATAAGTCATATCTCCTTTTGAAGATAGCACAAACGCCGACGGACGTTGTGAGGGATCAGGGACGGATGTAAGTGAATTTAGTCGAATTGATTTGCATTCAATGCCAATCATTTTTTCCCTTCCGATCGCATATTTTTCTCAAAAGCGCGCTTGGGTTTGTGGGCAAGCGACGCGACGGAGATATGAAGCATTAGGCACTACTCACACTCAAATCCGTGAGCGACTGGGCTAACCGGCGACTAAAAGATCTGGCATGTGTAATCAGACGGTGGCACTCATACGGAGATATGCCAGTCGCGAATACTCGACAACTGCGCCACCGAAGGCTAGGAGATTCGACATGCTAGTCTCCGAGCCACGTAGTCTCCCAGCCACCTGGTTGTCATATCGTTTGAGTGAAGTGGTCATTGTGCACGGCTGTTGCTTGTGGATCCGCGGGGGCGGCTTGCTTGCGGGGATCTTGTGTGTATATGTCGAGATGTTGATAGCGATAAGGTTGACGTTGTGGACGGTAAGAGGAATATGGTTTTCGGATTGCTTATGGATGTGCGGGGTCGACTTGTTTGGGGTATTACGTCGCTGTCTTCACTCCACTGAAAAAAACGAATAGTGTGAAAGCGGCCATTATTGAAACCTTCTGATTGCCGAAAAATTGCCAATCTGACAAAATGACTTTTTTCTTCCCACAATTGCAAACCTCATTCAGGAAAGTTTACTAGGCAAAAATTATAATTATAATTGTCACCTTACGGGCCGTTTTCTTATCCAAACGGTAAACTGGCCGATAAATATTTTCGTTTTCTCATACGCTCGTAAAATTACCAAGCTAAGAAGAGTGGAATGCATCTTGTGTTTTTATTTTGGATTAACCGGAGACATGGTGTTGGGTTTTATTTTGGATAAACGATTAAGCAGAGGCATGGTGGCGGACTTTTGATAAAATTTAAAGGACAGATAAGGTTCCATTTAGCGTTTTCGATCAAATAAACGCTAGACAGATATTGGGAAAATGAAATTGTGTTGACGGGCACTTTATTCCCACAATAAATTTTAACAGGACATTGAGAAAACGGACCTATGACTCTCAACTTTTGGAATACCGAAAGAAGAGCTTAGGGCCTTTTCGGTCGATTGGCAACACAAGGACTTAGCAATTATTCGAATCACTGGCTCATTAACATGGGCTTAAATGGAGGCATTCACTCATCGACTCACCAACTCACCTGGTGCAAGCCTCTATCTGGGCCCATCTTATATCCATCAGTCGATGAACCGGTGAGTCGATGAGCTCGTGAGTTTAATTTATTTATTTATTTCTTTATTTAATAACATAAAAAAATTAAATGTTTTTTTTTTGGTGACAATTTCGGTTAACTTCCATTTGAGACCATAAAACCCATCGGTCGATGAGTCCAACAACGAGAATAATTAAATTTTCTTTCGCGAACATTTTTTGTATTTCCCCGTGGAAGTTTGTTTTACTCATATGATCTAAGAATGCAGGACGGCTATCAGCTGATCCAAATTGTGAAGTCTGTCTTCGTCGTGACGCTATATAGATTCAGACTTGCTTGTGTGCTTTTCTGTCGAAAGTAACCACTGATTAGTGACTGATAGCGGCGAGTCCGGTTTTCCTGCGTTTCGTGTTTAGTTTGCATTTTCCGCATTCAGTGTTAATCCGTGATCCGAGAGAACAATATGCACGCAAAGAAAATGTGTTGTGTGTGTTTGTACCGAAGGTGTGTGCAGATGTAGTACCACTGCTTTCTTCTTTTTGGGTGCTGAATTCTCAATGGCGTGATAATGACGTCGTTCATGGAGCCAGAGTTTGTATATATGGTGGTGAGTTGTTTTCTACAGTTTCGCCTGTATCTTAAGAAGGCAGTGATTTCAGTTTCGATCGATGGTGCGAAAACCTCCATTGTAGGCCGTATTAAAGCCATCGGTCGGTGAGTCAATGAGTCCATGAACAACTAACCGACTCATCCGTGTGAAACCGCTGATGTAATTCTGTACAACGCGTCGAGTTTAAGTGTGTGTATGCGTCAGGAGTCAGCAGCGGCCTCTTCTCCTTCAATATCGAGGCCAACGAAAATTGCGGCTTTGATTAGTAGTACTGGGTTGTCCTTTAGTTCCGCAATCGATCTTTGAATCTCCCAGTGTAAAGAAGCAATGGCTGCCTGGTAGGTTGCGTCGTCAAATAGTTCCGTTTTGTATCTTTGGACTTCTCGTTCGAGGTCCCTCAGGCCATGTCTGAGGTTAGGGAGTGTCTTGTCCATAAGATCACTGCTGGGGTGATCATGGCGGTAGCGGTGTTTAATGGTGCGGAGACCGACATTTTGGCACGACTGGATACTTCTCCAGTGTGTGTCGCATGGTTTGTCACCGATCTTCCAATGGCTTTGCAAGTTACCATGGTTTCCTTGTCTTTTCCCCAAGTACTGTCGACAAGCGCCTTGACGCCTTGTTACGGGTTCACATGGTGTTGTAGATCGTTGTGGCATGAGCAGATGATGTTGCCATGCTATCCCAGGTGACACCAAGGATTTTCGGGTAATTCGCTGTGGAGATAGGTTGGTTGCCTACTGATACGTCCAGAGGTAACTTAAAGTCCTTAGTCCATAAAGTAAACAGAGTTGCTGATGATTTGGGTACTGAAATCAACAGGTTTTTATTGATGAAGAACGTGTCCCTCAAGGAGGTGTGATAGCACATCTCCTTAACACCCTGTTTAACTCTACTGAGTTTGAATTTCTTGTCCCTGAATTCCGTGTGGGACTGTCTACAAGCCATGTAGTTTGCGTCCATTTCGTAATTTGGGTGGGGAGCGATGAATTACAGATGTCAGACATAAGAGCTGAGTGGCTGACTGTGTCAAAAGCTTTTGACAGGTCAAGAGCCACCAGAATCGTTCTGTGACACGGGCGAGGTTGATTTAGGCCTCTATAGATTTGTGATGTTATAGCATCCAAGGCTGTCATCGTGCTGTGCATGATTCTGAAACCATATTGATGATTGGCTAGTCGAGCATGGATCGTTAGCAATGGTAGGAGTAGCGCTTCAAGTGTCTTGGCAACAGGTGACAGTAGTGATATGGGGCGACATAAATTCATCTAAATTTGTCCTTTTCCCTGTTTTTAATATGGAGATCATCCTTCCAATCTTACATATTTCGGGAACCACTAGAGATGATAGTGATAGGTTGAGGGTGGTCGTTAGGTACTTAATGGCTGGCAATTCAAGTTTCTTGAGGATGGTCAAAGAGAAATTGGAAATTGGAATTCTTCGCTTTTTTATGGCTGAAATAAGTTTTACTTTTTTTTTAAACTCTGGAGTAATTGAGGCGATTGGTCAACAGCTAAGTTCGGATCCTTCAGCGTATTATGCGTTTGTATCTGTCGGGGTGGGCGTTCGACAAACTGCCTGTTAAAATGATGAGCACATTGGGTGGGATCGCTAACAGTTTTATTGCCAAATTCGACGGCAACATTCGCTTTGTTTTTTGCTGGATTGTTTTTGTTGATTGGATAGAGCTCTAACGGTAGACCCCCGATTTTAGATTGCAGTTAGTTAGGTAGGCATTCTATTTAGTCCTTTTATGCTCGAGCTACTTCTGCGTTGATTTGGACATCGAGGTTTCTGATTCTGCGATCGCTTGGATCTGAGTGGCGTAGACGATCTCTCTCACCTGCCAATCTGGCAGCTGACGTCGGAAAATCAGGTCGAATCGTAGGAATTCTTCCAGCAGGAATGAATGTGGCCCCTGCTTTGTTCAGTACTCGTTTGAAGTAGGATTCGGCAACTCGCACTTCCGATGGTGTAGGCAACGCAGCAAAGGCTGCATCGGTAAAACTTTTAAAGCCGTCCCAACCAGCTTTGTTGTAATTGATGAAGGTGCGGTGTTCTGCAGGTTGAAAGTTGGATAGTCGGTGGAGTGGAGTCTGATGATGATCGGAAATATGTAATCAGATGACAGTGTGAGAACAGGCTTCCAATATGCTTCGTTGATGAGACTGGCACTAGCAATAGAGATGCCAGGAGAGCTAGAGCATGATCCCACAATACGAGTGGGAGTATCGTCATTCAAAGGACAGATGAGTCCAATTGTTTAGCTATGGTGACTTCTCTGGCGTTATTATCAAGGCTGCTCATGATGTGCATTACAGTCACCAAGTACGAAGCGATGTTGATCGGTGAGTAAAGGACTGAGGTTTACCCTGTCATCTGAGGGACAGCTGGAAACAGGAGGGATGTAGACATAAAAAATATCAATTTCCACATTACCCGATTGTATAGCTAAGGCCTGTAGTTCAAGGACATTGTCATTGTGTACCAGTGGAGCTAATTCTCGGTATTGCACAGATCGGTAAGTCCTCCACTAGCGTTAGTCAATCCGTCCTTGCGCACAATGTTGTAGTTTCCATGAGAGTTGAGAGACGAAATGGAGTTGAGCTTTGTCTGCCGTATGGCACCAATCATGATACGATGCCTGTCCATAAACACAGTTAATTCTGCGACCTTATGCTGCAGTCCGTTGTAGTTGCACCAGTGAGAGAACGTTGAAGTTTGGGATTATAGGTGCCGGAGTAAGATTGTGCTGCACCGATGGCCTGAGATGAATGGTGGTGTTGTTCATCGGGGTAACGGGACAACTGCGAGCCTACGTATGACTGGGTGGCCAGGTTGGTGGTTTTGGGCGAGGCAGGAGATTGTTGTCCATTGTTCCTGCATTGGACAGCGGTAAAAGAAGGGTTCCACTGTGATGTGTTAGACTGGAGCAGCTCCTAAGATGGCACCATTCATAACAGCAATTGAATCTCACTGAGGTGGCGTCGGGGTGCAAAGTTTTTTTTGCAGACACAGCAGATTCATGGGCCAGGGTTGATTTCGATGCCAGCGCCGATGAGGAGAACTGAGAGCAGTTGCGCCGATAGATCTTGCTCCCAATTGATATAAAAAACAACCGATACTGACAGATTCGAATACAAGTACATACTATATTGTACTTTTCTTCGGTCGTTGAAGGGGATGTGGCAGCTCTTGACCGTAGAACCGGCTGCCGTAGAAACGATGTACTTTTGGTGAGCCCGGCCGCATGCTATAATGTGTGTTTGTGGGCATTTGAGGCCAGCCTTTTGCTCCGAAGATGTCCGAAGACGTCTCTACAGTGATGGGATTCAAAAGCTTGAGAAGAGAAAAACCTTTCTAGGGCAGTATATTAACAGGAAAAGTATGTTTGTTGTTTGTATTGTAAAATAAAGCAACATTAAAGAAAAAAAAACATTCTTTATATTCGATGCAGCCAACTACCTACTTTTACCTACTTTCTTGCTGTTGATATCTTTTATTGTTAAAACAGGTAGAGTGGAAGTATTAGTTGGGGACAAATTCAAAGGAAGAAGGCAAAAAACTTGTTAATTTGACAAAATTCTTTCCAAAATTTGGAAAAACTATAATTATATTCAATGTAAATGCTCATTACACGATGCAATTGTTCAACCTAAACTATAAAATTGTGACTATTTATTATTTATTTAACATAGCCACCGAGATATTAATCGAATAATTTATTTCCTGGCCAGGAGAGCAGTTTATTCTCTAAAGACAGAGCGAGCGCAAAAGACAGAATAAAATGTATCGTATTTTGTGTGGTGAGTTCATATTTTTAAATAAAAACCTGTACGTTTTGCAGAAATAACGAAGTGTTTTTCAAACTCAAATAAAACTGGTTTAAGGGATTTTTCTTAAGAGTATTTTTTATTGATTGGAACTTTTTTTTTGCGATTTATAAGACTATCAAATGTTTTCAAATAGTAATAAAAACATTCAAATAAATAAGAGAGACATAGTGAAGTAAAACGGTGATAACATTATATTGATCGTTCTTATTGCAAATATGTATAGTCGTCAGCAGTATGACGGGCTGGAAGTTTAATTTTTATTGCTTCAAATATATCCTCGTGAGGATTTCTTCCAGTTTTTGCAAAATAGTTGTCATAAAAAAATATTGAGCAACAAATTAATCAGAAGAGGACCCAATGAAAACAAAATAATTTTCGATAAACTTTCTAACACACAGCAGCTACAACTCTAATGATTTCCAATTTAGTAACTTAAAGGCAAAGCAAACGTAATTGCACTAATTTTGGGTTTCAAAAAAGCATATATGTATATAACATATTTTTTTTTATATTTCAAATACATAAACTCGAATATAACATTCATAATCAAATTTACGCACAGTAATGAACATATAATATTTATTAAAATCATATTTTATCGTTTTCTTTACAAAACAAATAAAATGAAAGTGTTCTAAAAAGAAAATTATAATTGAAAAAAGAAAAGTTCTACTACACATTTCGAAACTCTCTTGTGATTTTTATTTAATCATCAACTAGCTCCAAATAGTTTTTCCGTTACGGCTCTATATATATGCATATTTTAATTTTTATATATTACTGAATCTTGTACATATATTTATTTCAAAATATGCTTGCATATGATTGCTTGATGAAAAACCATTTAGATTTATATGAATTATTTATTGTTCATAATAGTACGTAGGCATGTAAACTTACCACACAAAATTGTAACCCATTCAATCTTCTGAAAGATATTGAACAATAATAATAATTTTTGGTTTGGTCAATTGTCTGATAACGTAATTTGTTGTTGTTGTTTTTTTTCTATGATATTATTTTAAGTGTTTTGTTTAGTTTTTGCTAATTTCTCTACAGTCAATTTCTTTCATTAGGTAGTGATCGTTAGGTACACGCATGTAAATATTTTCTTACATTCCCTTGACTGTATAACATATCTATTAATTTTTAGTTAAATAGGAGGATCTCTTTTGGTGTTTTTTTTTCTTTTACACTTACGTGGCTACCATCGAATACTTTTTCTTAAGACTTTCGATTTTATGTCGATATTGTAAAACACGTTGAATTAATGCGTTAAAAAAACAATCTTTGCTTTTAGCTTAATATTAAATTCTTCAAATAAGGGTAGATATAAATGTCCATTCCATATGAATCAATCAATTTGACAGAACATATTGAAATCGTACTGTAAGGTATGCCTCCACACTATTATAAAAGAAGGGTAGGTTATATAAAAGAACAACCACACTGGGAAAGTGGACTCGCCCAATTATAGAGACGCTGCCTTTTTAGGTAGCACTGAACAGTGGATTCTTGAGTGGTGATTTGATTTAAATTACAACTCAGTCAAATGGATCTTACCTAGCGATGTGCCCCATCTGCCGGCCAACCCATTCTTGTAGCAATTGTCAGAATTCGATGTGTTTGTCTGTTACATGCCAACAGTTTCGTCTTCATCCCCGGTGTCGAAGGATAGAAAGTTAGCTGCCCCTATTGGGTTCTCCCACAGCGCTCTTGGAGTCAAGTGAGTGGGCGCAGCTGGGCAATGAAAGATATGGTTTATGTCGTGAGGGGTTCCGTTACAAGCAGGACAGATGTTTGAGACGTCCTGGTCTATGCGAGATAGGTAGGAGTTCAGTCGCGAACACCAGCCTGACCGAAGTTGGGCGAGTGTTGTTCTCGTAGCTCTCGGAAGTCTTTCCTCTTCCTGAGATATCGTTGGTGGTATGGACGAGAGCACTGGATTCGAACCAAAGCTTGCTATTGACTTGTTGACCTCTTTTCGATGTATTGCTGCGGTGGCCGACCTATGTGCGTTACTATCAAAAGGTTCCCTTTTGAATCTCTGGATGTCTCTTTCAAGGTTCCTCAGGTCGCGCCAGACATGTCGGGGCGGCGGCGTCTTGTCCATGAGATTGAAATTAGGGTGATCACTGCGATAGCAGCCCACAAGGAATTGCTTGGCAAGAAGCTGGTTGTGATCTTTTAAAGGCATCGTCCTGATGTAGATGGTCCTGGGGTGACATCAGGAGACAGCCTGTAACAGTGCGGAGAGCGGCGTTTTGGCACGTTTGAATCTTCTTCCATTGCGTGTCACAGAGACTGCGACCACACAGGACCCGCATAGTTGGCCACTGATCTTCCGACTGCTTTGTACGTGACCAGTAGTGTTTCTTTGTCTTTGCTCCAGGTGCTACCGGCCAGGGCTTTGAGGATCTTATTCCTACTGCGCATCCTATCGCATACAGTTAAGGCATGGGGTGATGATGTGGCCATGCTATCTAGCGTAACTCCTAGGATTTTAGGATGGTTTATAGTAGGAATAGGATGATTCCCGATCGAGGTATCAAGCTGCATCTTGACCTCCTTCGTCCAGGTGGTGAATAGGGTTGCCGAGGATTTGGGCGCTGAGACGGTCAGGTTCTTGATAACCGTTGATGTTTCTGCACATAACCGCTATGTCATTCCCTGTTGCGTTCCTACGGCAGCCGGTTCTACGCACCGGAGCGACCCGTTTCACAACGGCCAAGAGCTGCCAAAACCCTTCAATGCAAGAAGGAAAGTGTGTTTGTGTGTTACATGCCCGTACCCGTTAGCATTGCTGATTCGCCCACACTGAACGTACTAGGTACAGTAGACCCTCGTTTAGTCGTTCCTTGATTTAACCGTTCGATTTTTTTAGAATTATCTCCTTCAATTAACCGCCTGATGACCGGATAAACGAGGGAGAAAAAACAATCATGAAAGTAAAGCATGTCTTCCGCTTGAGACATAGTTCATGGTCGAAAAGCACATCCCGTTATCACTGACTGTGTTCCATCGATGTAGAGATGCGTACATTAGCATATTGATTATTGTGTTCGTCACATACGTTGGTGCATACCGAGACAAAAGAAAACAATGTCTAACAACATAAAAGACTTGAAAAGAAAGAGAACGGTTTTGTCCATAAAATCTAAGAAGGAAATTTTGGATAAAATTGATAAACGTGTGCCCCTTAGTGTTATAGCACAGGACTTTAATATCAGAGAAAGTACAGTTCGTGATTTAATTAAAAATAAAAATAAAATTCGCGCCGCACAAGTACACAGTTCGTGCTAAAAAAAACTCTTCGGGCATCGAAAAATGTCGAGATAGAGAATGCTGTATTAAAATGGTATAAGCAGTAAAGATCTTTTGGCATCGCCATTCGTGGATACGAGCTTAAAAGTGCTGCACTAAGATTCGCCGAACGGTTTGGATGTTCCGATTTTAAAGCCAGGCCGGCAAAGGCACTATATCAGAAATGTTCGTATTCAGGGTGGGGCGATGAGCGCCGAAGTAGAGAGTATCCGACCATTCCGCGAAAAGCTTAAGTCCATCATATCACCCACCGGGCTTACCACGAGTCTGTTCAACAACGCTGATGAAGCTGGTCTATTTTGGAAGTCTTTGTCACAAAATACACAGGTGTCTAACGATGAAAAACACGTTTCAGGTCGTAAAACATGTAAAGAGAGGCTAATCCGTCAGAAGATGAACTTTGCAGCGATAACGGCCAGATTCGATGCATTTTTCTACCACCGAACACGATATCAATTTTCAATAATCGAAAAGGTTGTACAGAAGGAAGATGCTAGGAGAAGTCCTCGTATATTTTCAAGATGACGTCGAGGAAGTTTATAAAAGGGGTATAGTAATTAGTGTTTACATATTTTTTTTAAATTCTATGTTTTGACACATTAATAGGAAAACGAACGCTAAAAAAAACACACACACAATTAGGTCCGCCATTTTCAACTGGGACAGAGCTTGTAAAGATATTGAGCAAACCACTCTCATTCATGGTTGCAATACGATTTTAAAAGATGACAACGGTGACAATGAAAATCATGAGGGCTTGGCTGCAATCGATTTTCAAGAAGTTTTAACTTCAGCTGGTGAAAACGGTGTGACAATTGACTACATCGAGGAATGACTGGAGGAGAATATGCAGAAACCGGGTTATAACTTTTTGAGTGATGACATGCTGCGCGATTGTCTCAAAAGGTTAACAGAATGTTTCTGAGGATGACGATTTATTATATTCGATTCACTGAATTTGCTTATAAAGTTCATTGATTCGTCAAATTACGAAAACTATAATCAGTTTTATCACTCAACCATATTGTTTAGAGAGGAAGTGATTAAAAAACAGGAGGAGCAGCATCAGCCAAACAAAAATTACATCTTTCTTTCAAAAACCAGGCACAAGTTCATCATAATTTCATTTTAATTTTTGGTGTATTCCTTCGTATGTAGAATTTATTTCCAAATAAAACACTATGAACATATAATATACACATTTGATTAAATTCGATTCAAACGTAATACCTATTTATACATTTTAAATGCACATACTGTACACATTGTTTGGTAATTACTAGGTGATTTTACTGCTCAACAAATTGAAACCCTTTTTAGGATTATCCGCGCCTTGCCCGGAACCAATTAGCACAGATAAACGAGGGTCTACTGTATTAACATCTCTAGTAAACTAAATTGGGCTGACCATATTTTTTACATTGCATAAAGTGTCTGGGCTTTCTAAATCCAGTGGCGTAGATAAGGGGGGATGAGTTCTTACACACAATAGAAAATCGATCGTAATATTTGAGCTTAGTCATCGAAAATGCGTATTTTGCTTCGAAATGTACTTCCGGAAGCCGACGCTTAGGTCGCTGCCATCTTCAATTATTTGTGGAAAAGTACCTTCCAAATTGGTATTTATCTTCATATAACTAAAATAGATCTTTCACAACAAAAAGCTATTGTTGTTAGGTAGGTAAGTAGGTAGATTTTAAAACTAGAAATTGACCGACCAGTCCTCGTGTTGTTAATACCAAAATTTGAAAAATAAATTGACGACTCTTAAGTACCGCGTTTTAACTAAAATTCAAAAGCTCCACAAAACACAAAAACCGCAATCTGTTTAGACCTTATTATAAGACGTAAGCTACTTAAAGGGTATTTTAGGGCTACCTTAAGTCTGTTTTCGATCCTACATCACATCCTACGGTAGAAATAAAATAAAACCTGCAAATATTATATACACAAAAGTCGAAACCTTTTTGGACTTTAACATCAGGCTACCTTAATCTAGCTTAAGATTAAAGTTAAGTTAAAGTTACCTCAACGTCCGAGTTCCGTCCACGATGACGTCCGTGGCCATGGAGTCAGCTAATGCACCACCACCTTACGAGACGGAACGTCGCTAAGGCCTCATTTATTTCGTGCGGTGAAACTTTTGCGGGCAGATTAAAGCGCGATAGAAGGCCATTCATTAGTGACTCTACATGGTCTCGAATTTTGGCACCCAAGAGAATTAAGGAGCAAACTAACTCAGCTACTGACGACGCAGTCAAAGATTAACTTAAGAGCTGAATACCGTTCTCTTCAGAAAGGCGTGCAAAGAAGCGTAAGACGGAACAAACGCAACAACATCAATGCATTAGCAGAGAAGGCAGAGGAAGCGGCTTACTGTGGTGACCCATTACAAACTTATCAAGCCATTAACTGGAGAATCTTTTGCAATTGAACAACCCGTGAAAGATAAAGCCGGGTCCCTACTGGTCACTGATGAAGACCAATTGCGACGGTGGAGAGAGCACTTCATTGAGGTCCTCAACAACACCTTTGGACATTTAAACTCATCTTTAATAGAAGGAGAAAATACTCCGCAAATAGCCAGAGTTTATACCAGCCCACCATCTAAACTGAAAGTAACTGTGGCTATTAAATCGATGAAAGCGGGTAAAGCCCCAGGGATAGATGGAATTCCGGTGGAACTCTTTATGGATATCAACACTACTGCGGATATTCTTCTCCCCCCCTATCCAAGAGTGTTGGGAAACCGAAACTCGCCCTAAAGAATGGAAGAAGGGCATCATTATTAAGATCCCGGAGAAAGGTAGCCTGAAGGATTGTATAATAGTTGGCGTGGAATTTGCCTCCTCCCCGCAGTCTCCAAACTGATGGCAAAAATAGTCTTAAACCTGATCAAGCAAACAGTTGACCGCACACTGAGCGATGAACAGGCTCGTTTTCGCAAGGGCTTTTCATGTAGCGACCACATCAACACCCTCCGAATTATTATTGAACAATCCGCAGAGTGGAGATCCCCATTACATCTCATGTTCATCGATTTCAAGAAGGCGTTTGACAGCGTTGACCGGGAATACATCTGGAAGGCTTTACGCAGGAGTGGTATACTCAATTGCCCTAACCCCTTGTGGGGCATAGGAGAGGTATATCAGATAAAATTATATCCATCATCAAGGAGTCCTATAGCGGAGCCCAATGTCACGTCTTACACAAGAGTAAGCTTTCAGATCCCTTCGAGGTACATAGCGGAGTGAGACAAGGCTGCATTTTGTCACATATATTGTTTTTGATTGCCATTAACGACGTAACTCTACAGCGCGCTTCATGAACACCAGAGCATACTTAGGTATCAAATGGAATCTGTTTGAATACCTTCAACGCCTGGATTACGCTGACGATATTTGTCTTGCCGCGTGGGACGACATAGAAACACCTGGAGAAGATCAGTTGAGGTCGAGAGTAAGTCAATAGGCAAATCGTGGAGTCAGTTGAAGGTGATGGCGGCGAACAGGACGAGGTGAAAAGTCGGCGTGGTTAATGTCCTATCCCCCCACAAGGAGCAAACAGGTTTCAGAGAGAGAGAGAGACTACTTAATAACGGCAACGACGCATACGACGCCACCGATTTGTTTATTAAAAAAAAAATACCGTGAACTCAGCACGTTGAAAAAAATAAAAAAATAAATGAGCAACGAATACCTAGAGAGGAGTCGTCTCAGGAAAAACTGAAGTTTGAGGACCATTCATTTGGCAAAAATCGTAAAAATATGCTCGGGTTATAAAAATGGACAGCACGTTTTTTTTTAAGAAAGAAAGAGATAAGAAGGGTAAACTACTGTAATGTTCACATCATAAAAAATTGATTGATTCATCATAGAATGGTAATGAACTAAAAAAAACCTTATCTGGCTCCCCTTATACTCATATTAATAGTGTATTCGCTTTGACTATGACACTTAACTTTTCATCTGTAGATTCAAATTGTTTTTATAACAATTTAAGTATTATAGTATAATCGAATTAAAATCGAAAACTTATGTATGATATCACTTCCATTTGCATACCATCTTAGACTAAAAGAGAGGGTAACGGGTAACTTCAACCCACACACATATCATAATAACATTTGCTTATGTTCACCTTCAACATTTTCCATCGATATGACTTTTAACAATGTAAAGCGCTAACAACGACTAAAGTATATTCACTCTTCATCAAATAACAAACAATTTAAAAGTACACTTATCCTTTCCATTTAACGCACATTTAAAGTCAATTTAACATTAATATCTTTATGCATCTAGCAACTAGCACATCACTTAGCTATACAATTAAATATTATTGCTGAATTTCTCTTGTCACATTTTTCTAACTACTACATTTGTTACTTTTTTCCTTTCATTTATTTATTTTTTTTAATGGATTTTATTTCGTCCATTCTTTACGTGAAACGTGTATATTAGACTAGGCGATAAATGCAAACTGGCACTATTTGATTAAAGCAAAAGCAAAACAGATGCTGACCTACATATATGCTACTTAATAAAAAAGTGGTGACTGCTTGCTAGTATTGAATTTTTATATACTATATGTACGAGTATTTATAATATGTATAAATTCAATTTCCGACTACTAATATGTATATTAAGAGTAGTAAATGTAAAAAAAACATTCAGACTAAAACAGGAGTACCGAAAATAAATTGAAAAGGAGATGCAAAAACAAGTGAAATAAAATTTGAACTTAAATCAAGACTAATGTAACTCAAAGGATAACGAAAAACTGGTGTATGTTATTTAATTTGTTTGCATGTATAACTTTTTGTTTCACATATTCCCTTATGTTATTGTATATGCTAAATATCAGTGGTTTCAATGATTTATTTCATTTTTCAAATTACATACTTGTTTTGGATTTTTATTTTAATTAGTCACTAAGATGTGTTTTTGCTTACAAACAGTACACTTTAAGCTGTTCAGAGGGGAAAAACAAGAAGTAAAATGGTTTGTTTTGATGTTGAAAAATTTCAAAGACTTTTAAGAAAATAGTGTAAAACTACATCCTATCGATTAATATTTTCAATATATTGAACATCAATGATAACAACTAATAATAAAAGAACGTTCAAGGACATGGATTAAAACATGAACCACGAATTTAACAAAAAATATTGAATTTGTGTTTTAAGGCCGGCGTGCAATCTTGGCCTAACAATGTTCAATTGAAGAAATTATGAGTCATTCTTTTAATATGAAGATTTTATTCGTTCAATTTGTATACCAAATATACAAGCGGAAAATAGGAAGGGTTAAACAAATACTTGTAGGTTAATCGCCGATCATTCTCAGAGCATTACCCCAGTACAGATAGACATTTTACCTCGCATCAAATGAGGTACAACTGATTTTTTGATATATTGTAAATGGTTGTGGCCTTATTATGGATTAAGGTTTTTTTTTACCTCCCCGGTGGACCAGACGCCAGTGAGGGAGGGGTTAAAGGGGAGCTTATTTTGCTTTTATCTCCGTAACTATTCACCCCAAGGAAAAAAAAAAACTTTCTGAACAAAATGAAAGATCCCCAAAAAATTACATAAAAAATTGTATAACCATTTATCTTAAATAGTTTTTGAGATAATCTCATTTGAAACCCAATTTTTGTCACTTACTCGTTGTTGGAAATGAGAAAGTGATGGTTTTTTTATGTATTTCATCAAAAGGCGAGTTAAACACTAGTCCCACAAGGAAAATGATAAGGATAACTTTTTATGACTACTAAATAAGCTTTAATTTGAGATAAGTCAGATGCCAGGTATGACAGTTGGAAAAGGGAAAAAACCATCTATTATGTTAAAAATGATGGCAAAAATAGTCTTAAACCGGATCAAGCAAACAGTTGACCGCACACTGAACGGTTTTCGTGAGCGCTTTTCATGTAGCGACCACATCAACACCCACCGAATTATTATTGAACAATCCGCAGAGTGGAGATCCCCATTACATCTCATGTTCATCGATTTCGAGAAAGCCTTTGACAGCGTTGACCGGGAATACATCTGGAAGACTTTACATAGGAGAGGTATACCAGATAAAATCATATCCATCATCAAGGAGTCCTATAGCGGAGCACGTCTTACACAAGGGTAAGCTTTCAGATCCCTTCGAGGTACATAGCGGAGTGAGGCAAGGCTGCATTTTGTCACCTATATTGTTTTTGATTGCCATTAACGACGTACTCTGCAGTGCGCTTCGTGAACACCAGAGCAAAGGTATCAGATGGAACCTGTTTGAATACCTTCAACACGTGGATTACGCTGACGATATTTGTCTTCTCTCAAATATGTATATCGGATCATCTAGTTCAAATGACGGATGCCCTGCACCGCGAAAGTGGCAATGCGGGGCTTAAAATCAATGCTGCCAAACTAAGTACTTGAGCTTGGATCCAGGAAGACAGAGCGAAATTTGTGTTTCGGGGCAGACGGTGGAAAAAGTGGACAATTTTTGCTACCTCGGAAGCGTAGATACAGCAGATGGTGGAGCGGATGCTGATGTACAGTCTCGCATCAATAAGGCTTGAGCAGCTTTTTTTCAGTTTAACTCCTTTCTGGCAAAACAACAACATCTCCAGACGTACCAAACTCAGGATCTTCGAAACCAATATAAAATCTGTGCTTCTTTATGGCTGTTCAACTTGGAAGGTGACCAGGGCGATAACAACTAGATTGCAAACTTTCGTGAACCAGTGTCTACGGCGCATCGTACACATACGCTGGCCGGAGGTCATTTCTAACGACGACCTCCTGTTCATTACTGGTCAGGACAGGATAGGCACCTCTATAAAAAGGCGAAATTGGCAATGGATAGGTCACACACTACGAAAGGGGCCGGAAAACATTGCTAAACAGGCCCTCGATTGGAACCCACAGGGAACCGATGCAAGTCGCCGCGTTGGACGACCTAGAAACACCTGGAGAAGATCAGTTGAGGTCGAGGGTAAGTCATTGGGAAAATCGTAGAGACAGTTGAAGTCGATGGTGGCGAACAGGACGAGGTGGAAAGTCGGCGTGGTTAATGCTCTATGCCCCACAAGGGGTTGACAGGATTCAGAGAGAGAGATGTTAAAAATGGGGTTTTCCCTTTAAATGTAACGACAACAGCCAGCGACTTATCGATTTCTCCTCCAGTAGGAATCTAGTCGTAAGCTCTACGTGTTTACCGTATCGACGCATTCACAAGCAGACCTGGAAATCTCCAGACGCACATTCCGTCAACCAAATTGATCACGTCCTCATTTGCAGGAGATGTGCGTCTAGTGTGATGGATGTCCGCTCCTATCGAGGAGCAAACTGCGACTCAGATCATCACTTGGTGAAGACGACCTACAGATGTAGAATTTCCTCAGTGCACCAATCGAGAATCAGCCCTCCCAAAATCTTTGCGGTTGATAAGCTTCTGAGCGATGCCACGGCGGCGGCGTATACCACCGCAAGCAAGCACACGATAAGTGTGGAAACCATGAGTGAACTAAGCCTTAAACAAATGCTAGCTATAACAAGGGACTCAGTGATGAAGAAAGAGGTCGACAACTATCAGTCGACATCTGGAAGCCACTGATGACCGGGAGGGGGCGAAAAGGGACCCAAACGTTAGTGGTCTGCTCCGGCTATCCCCCAGAATATAATAATAATAATGCTACCCAACATCAGCAACACAGGCGTCCATAGGTTCTGGGAAGAACTCAAGCGTACCATCAAAGAGGTCGCAGAGAAGGTCGTGGGATATAATGACTGGTTCGACGAAGAATACAAAAATTCACTTGACGCGAATAACGAGGCCTATAGACAATGGATTCAACGGGGAACCAGAGCCAAAAGAGAAAAATATGACGAGCTACGGCAACTATCGAATAGAATAATTATACGTAAGAAACGTAAGTACTTTGACGAGTAGTTGCTGAATATTAACGAAAACTTAGCTAATAGGAACACCAGACAAGCGTACAAACTAGTAAATACAATTAAGAACGGGTATCAACCCAGGACTAGCCTTTGTAAGGACAAGAATGGAAACATCATCAGCGACACGGATGGCATTAACAAACGATGGGTCTCTTATTTTGAAGAGCTGCTGAACCTACCATCTAACATCCCCACACAAGAAGCTCTCGACGATATTGTTGATCTAGGCCCACCCATACGACCCCCGACAGTAGAGGAAGTTGATCTCGCGTTGCGGTCACTGAAACGAAATAAACCGCCGGGCGCTGACGAGATTCCCGCTGAACTGCTAAAATTCAGTGGAACGGGTCTATTGTAGTTAATGCCACACATCAATTACTCCTGCGAGTATGGGAGAACGAGGCGATCCCAGACGATTGGCGCTGAAGTATCATCTGTCCAATTCACAAAAAGGGACTGCGATGTAAGAATTACAGGAGCATATCACTAGTTTGTACGTCCTATAAAATTTTGACGAACATTCTGAAAAATAGAATAAAACCATACGCAGAACAAATCATTGGCGAATATCAAAGCGGTTTCAGAAATAATCGTAATGCTCATCCGCAGAATCATCCACAACCGTTGCAAAGGCGGAAAAAGTGTTGCTTAGCATTTGGTGGGATTACCAGGGTGTACGAACTTCCTCCACGCAGTCCAACTATTGATTCGAGGAAGTATTGCACTCAGCCAGAAAAGTTGCAATAGCCTAAAAACTTCCGGAATTGGCAGAAGGGGTGTCGTTTTTCATCACGACAGCAGCAGACCCCATATTTCTGTGGAAACGAAACAATAGCTACGGAGCTTCGGCTGGGAAATAATGCAACACCCGCCTCACTCACCCGATCTTGCGCCGTCGGAAACCGCTTTGAATCTGTGGAAGCTATCAAATTTATGACGTTGAGGAGTTTTTCCGCAATAAGCCACAGCGCTTTTATGAACGTGGCACCATGCTCTTGCCAGAACGTTGGCAGAAGTTGTTGAAATGAACGGACAATGTCTGATTGATTAATTGCATTTTGAAAAATAAAAAATTTTTGTTTTATTTTTGGTGCCGCAGAACTTTTTCCACGACCCAATATAACCTTATTCCAATTTAGCTGTAGTAGACCAGCGGATGGTAGTAGAGGGCTCTGCAAACTAGCCCCCCAAATGTGTAGAAGAAGAATAACAAAAAGTAGAAAATCCGAATAAGACTATGGACGACTGAAAAGACTATGGACCTAAAGCGTGTACCGACAGACCTTCCATATCCTTCGTTAATCCCAGTTATTTTCGGATTTCCTTATTTTTTAATTTTTGTGCTTAGGCAGTCGATTTTTTATTATATTGTGACACTTCCCAAAATGGAGCAAGAGCAATCACGTGTCGCTGCTTAGTTAAGAAGCTTTTCGTCTTTGTGGCACTGCAAGACCTTTTCAGTCCAATTAGCAAATTTTGGTTTCGCCTCCACAGATACATTCAATTATCGGTATAATAATTACATATAAGTACAATCCTGATCAATAGAAATGTTAGAACCACTACAAATTTCGTTATTTTACATAAACCATGGTATTTATAAACCAATGGGACTTTCGTTTTGACATTATATGCTCAACATTCTATTGCTGATCAAGTAAACAGCCCAATAAATACCAATTTCTTCATATTAAAGAATGTAAAAGAAAGTCATGGTCTCCAGTGAGTACTATATACGAGTATATAAAGAAATGCATAAATAATATTCGAACACAAAAAAAAATCCGGATACGCTAAAAACACTTAAATACAATATATAAAAAAAACTTGGCTTCAAAAACGTTTGCCTTAAACAACAAATCACAGCTAAATTGTTTCAACGGATATACCTAGTCTAGCCATAAATACTGTTACAAACTTTTTGAAGCACTGTTCAATAAAAGAGGTGTTATATGTTAAGAAATCATTGTTTATTTATTAAATGCATTGTCAACAACGGAAATTGCAACAAGTTATTCGAAGTGATTGCCTTTTGCCTTTACACAAGCCTTTAATCGAGCTGGCCACTTATCTATGGAAGCACGCACGACTTCAATCGGAAAGTTGGCGACTGCATGTGTAAGAGACTTCTTTAAGGATTCGATATTAGAATGTCTTTTAGAGCACGTCAATTGCTCTAAGACAAACCATAATTCGTAATCCAGCGGATTCAGGTCTGGGCTAGAGAAAGGCCAATCTTCAGCTTTAATAAAATCTGGAACATTTTCTTCAAGCCATTTTTGGGTTGACTTCGCCTTATGACCTGGTGCAGAATCTTGCTGGAAACTCCAAGGCTGATTTTTGAATAATGACGTGTTGAGAGGTTTCACTACACTTTCAAGGACACTTTCTTGATAAATTTTGGCAGACGTTTTGACGCCCTTCTCACAAAAATGCAACTTTGTCACCCCGTTGTAGCTAACACCCCACCAAACCATTACTGAGGCTGGATGATGACCTCTTTGAACCTTTTGGGCAAATTGAGAAGCTTCTCTGGCACTGCGAGCATAAACCCTATCGTTTTGTTTATTAAATGTTTCTTCGACAGTAAACATTTTTTCGTCCGTAAACAAAATTTTACGGTGTTCTTGGTTTGCGTACCGGCAAAGTAATCGTTTTGATTTTTCCACTCTATTTTTTTTAACGAATCTGTTAGTAAATGCCCGGTCGATCTACGATAAGCACCCAACCCCAAGTCACTTTTGATGATACGTGAAATTGTTCTTTGGGGTATTTTCATCTCACGCGATAAAATTTTTTGTTTCCGAAGAGGATTACGGCGAATTCTCTCGCGCACGGCTTTAACCGCTTGAGGTGTTCGAGTAGTTCGCGGACGGCCACTTCTTTCACGGTCACTTACTCCAGACGTATCATTAAATCTTTCAATAGCCCGATATACAAACATTTGGCTTATACCAAGGGTATGCAGAGTCTTAAAAATATCACTTGGTTGCATTCCTACTTTATGAAGTACAATCACAGCAATTCTATTTTCTTTGTCACCCCAATCCATGTTCACTACACTAAAAATTAAACTCAAATGATGACAAATGCATCGAGCACAAGCGTACTATAGCGATTAGCTCAATTTTTAAGAAATGCAATATAACGGTTCCTTTCTGCAGGGTTGCCAAACCTTGTAACAATATTTATGGCTAGACTAGGTATACTCATATTACATGAGTAATAAAGACGATGTGAAAACAGAAATTATAAACATATAAAATATTCTTTCATTTGCGTTCGCTATTAATAACATTAAAACTTTTCCATTTCATACAACTTTTGTCTACGCGGAAAATGTACGAAATCATGAAATACCATGGTCATATGAATATGATTTTCACATACGCGCACATTCACAATTCACATGAATGTTCATATTTTCCTCCTTTTAACTTTTCCGCTATAACATAAAAGCCCAACAACTGCACCACATCTCCTATATAGGTGAACAAATGATTATCATGAAATATGCAGTAATAAGGACGTAGAGGTCTCACGTGAACATTATATGAGTATGAGTGCTGCTGAGTGGAACATGTACACGTCGTAAAAAAAATATGTTTAATATGTTTCCTAAAAGGAGTCAGTAATAGTCGATAGAAAGGCGTGAACTCAAGGTAAATGGTGTATTATGGGGAGAAAAGTGCGTGTGGAAATAAGGCAACCCATATGAAAGTGGTTCTCATGAGATGAGCCATTATATGAAAATAGGCTTTCATTAGATGATAATAACGATCAGCATGGAGATCCGTTTGATATTATGAAGTTATGCTATAAATCTTTATCTATTGCAAATTATTCATTTAATAGATCCTTCTGGCGGCCAGGGCCCGACGTCGGACTGTTGCGCCACGATGATAATGCTATATATAATAACTGAAATTATGTTCTAATAGCTGTTGGTAAATATCTTATCTAAGACGTTTTCGGGATTATTAAATCTTGATTTGAAGACTGTGGAAAAAAAACCGTTGAATTGAAAGGCAATGAGCTGAACCCTTTCTGAACATAGGGACAAAGGTTAAAGTAACACTTCGTACACACCTGAACATTTTCGGGTACGGTTGGTGGTATCTGAAGAAGCTCAATCTCAGATATGAAGAATGGTGGGGGTGAATAGATTTACCACATTGAAGTAATGGTTTTGCAAACATAAGTACAGTAGAATCTCCTATAACGCGGGTGATACGCTCCGCATAATTGAAATCGACCTTACAGGAGACACGGGACACAAAATGGATCCCACAGGAAGGAAAAGGATCGTGAGTTGCTGCTGCAGTTACGTACGTGAAGATATCTTCACTACCACGCGTTTTATACGCATCATAGGAATCGACGTTGTTGACTATACGGTGTACACGCATAGAGCTTAGAACATATAGGCATGGAATGAGCTTGTCCTGTATGTCTCCATAGAAACAGTGGCTCCAAAATCTGGGTACTAAGTCGACATGTGGTCGACAGTCAGCTAACTCAGTAGACCGTTTAGTAATTTTGAAATTTAAATAGTGACAAGAATTGACATTTGTTTGTGCACAATTCGACAGTGCGGTCAAAATTATGTCAATACCGAAACGCCAACTGAGTAGGCTGAACTGTCGATATTCTGACAAGAATTGACGTTTATTCATGCACAATTCGACAGAACAGTCAACATATGTCAATATCAAACAACAACCGAGTAGGCTGGCTGTCGACTTATTCGCCAAATGTTGGAGCCAGAGACATACAGGACAAGCTCATTCCATGCCTCTATGTTCTAAGGCATAGAGTAGTGTAGATATCGTAGTATAACTTTAGTAATCTACTGTCAGTTGGCCGCCAGTTTCATCAAAATTCTCAGGCTAAACTGTCAAGCTTAGTTCTGAACGTAATCGGTTGGTTTCAATGCGAAGAGTGAAAAGAAGCAAACGAACTACATCGACGGCGACGACAATGCAGCGAATTCACTGACACGTGGTCTTCGAAACAATTGTACCTATGCCACACAAAAAATATTAATAATAATAAAACTGCATAAGGAAAAAAAACCCTTAATTTCCTATTCCTTACAGGTTAGGACAAACATTGACAATCAGGCTCAATGTCAGATACCAGTCATTGAAGTGGTCTAGAAAACAAATCGTAATGAACTTTTATGATTGACCATGTATTTGGCAATGTGAGACTACATAAAAGAGGTTGGTATAAACCAATTCTATCTATAATATTATAGTTTGGGAGCCAACAACGGATTCAACTACGGTATAAGTAAAAAGGCTAGAGCTTCCACGATCCGTTTTTTGTAATGCAGGAATAAAAGAATGAGAAGTCTGGTAAGCCTCCGAGGGTGGGTTTGGCGGCTGAAGAGGGTTAAAGTTAACAAAAAAATACCTTAAAATTATTTCATTGTATTGTAGTTATCCGGATGGCGCAAAGTTTAGCACGTTCGCCTTCTATGCACTGGGCCGCCGTTCGATTCCTACTGAATGTAGTAGTTTTCGATAAAAAATAGGATTTACGTGTGGGACTATGGGCCCACTCAGATGTTAAATGAGTTCTCATTTATGGGGTAAATAACTCGGTTGAGTGTGTTGTTGATCAAACACCTCTACACAAACCACCTTTAAAAGGAATCAGTCCGATGGCGATTCCCCCAAGAAAATAAAAAAAGCAGATGACTGCCGACGCTAGTGGCTCACATCCTTCTTATGTGAAAGCTGGGGCGGAGTGATTGAGCTGGCGGTCTTTGATCATAATGATATAAAGCTCATGCAGTTTGCTAACCAAAGTTCAGCCGGTCTTTTTAAAACCGCCATAAGCACCGTCGGGAAATTGTGGCAAGGAGGTAAACTGGAGGCAATTCTTAAGGATAGCATACCCTCTTGACCTTCGAAACCCCCCGAAGCGCAGACGATTCTTCGACTCATTCAGATGAACAATGAGGAACTCCCTACTCAAGATTGGAGGGTCGTAAAGGTCGGGCAAGCCGAGGATGATATGCGTTATGCGATCCTCTTCATCAACACACACTCTCACTCTCTCAATCTCTGGCTCTCCTTTCAAATACTAATTTCCTTATTGACTACGGCTTCTGAAAGTGTACAAGAGTGATGTAAGGAGGGGCGCAAAGTCAATCCCCGAGCCGTTACCTCCGAATGACTTCACGGTACAATACATATACCTCTTATGGTCGCAGTGCCTACCCGCTGGGTCAGTAGTCCGCTGTATTATTATCTACCTCCGAATAATGCGACTTCTCTTATGGAAGAGTCTGGAGGTCAACCCTCCACAACATCTGAACGTCGGAGCAAGGATGGAGAAGACATTTCTTCAGCGTCTTACCTAGTGACGTTTAGTGGAGCCATGGTGCTTTTGTGGGGCATAGTGCGTCAATTGTTCCATGTGGCCCAGTTGACGTTTCGTTGGCATAAAATGGTTTCGGACAATGCAGTTGCCAGCATGCACCTCCTGCACATCCATGGCCACGAACGTCGTCGTGGACGGGATTCGAACCCGAAACGCCGATAGTCAAGCATGAGACCTATTCCTCATCACACTGCGCTACCGGGCGCCCAATCTTCGAGCATTTGCCAGAAATTGCAGTCAAAGATTTTTCCAATCTAATCCAAAACAGTCAACTCGCTCCGCTCGGCTATTGGAAAATCTTAGCCTGTAATTTCTGACAAATACACCACTCTTTAAATGATGTTATCTCGAAAATTTACGAAAAAAGTTGTTATTACATTTTATATGAATTTCCTTGTGATCTTTAATAATAGGTAAATATGGTATTTTCAATGAAAATTTATTATTTTGTCAAATTTGTAAAACGAAAGGGTCAGAATAAAATTGTAAAATTGGGGCTCGAGAATTTTATTTTGAAAGTAGCAAGATAGAACCAGTAAGGAAAATACAGGAAATAGCAAGATCTTTAATTTTGTCTTAGAACGTTTTTGGATACGGTGGGTGAGTTTGGCAGCTGTAGAGGGCGCCAAACCATTGCCGCCATTGCTTGACTTCTCATTTTATTATTCCTGCATTACAAAGAACTGGCCGTGAAAGTTCTAGCTGTGTTTCTTATAACGCAACAAAAGCGTTGCTACCTCCCCAACTATAAGAAGAAATATAAATAAAAATCATCTTATCGGTACGTAGGTTAGGTTAGGTAAAGGGGCTGCCATGCTACCGCACAGCGCACTTAGACCACCTCTGGGTCCGTTGTGATACCGCCAAAGTTGTGATACCTAGGTAACAAATCAGCCTGTGCTAGCAATATAGCGATTGAGCTGTATTACACTCGTATCCTTAAGGTCCTCCAGTTCCCGGAGAAAACAAGAACCCAGAAATTTCCTCCGCCTCTCAGCCAGGGCCGGATATTGACAAAGTAGATGGAGAACACTCTCCTCCTCATGCACGTCATCAGAGCTCTTGCAAAAGTCATTGTGGGGAATACGAACCTCCAGGCTAGCTCTCCTATAGGACAGTGCCCGGTAATAACCCCACAACTCTGCCAATGTGTTTCCTGTTCAGAGAAAGCAGTGTGACGGAGCGACTAGGGTCAAGTTTCGGCCAAATCGACTTCGTTGTTTGGCACGTTTCGCCGTTTAACCATCTCATGTTCGCCCTGTCGGTACGTAGAACATTTTTGTTAAAGGATTCGTTTATGTAAATTATGTATAATGTACATAAAATATGCTTATTATGATCCAGGAAATGAAGAGAGAGATAGAAAAAGGAATGACAATGACATTGAAATGACACGCACACACACACATACACCAGTAAAATATTTAGTTAGGAGCGACACGTGAAATGCATGTGAAAGTTGAAAGAATATTAAACAAAAACAAACAGAGAACTTTAAATATACCTCGAAATTAACAATACCACAAAATCAGTAAAATACAATTAACTTATGTTAGTATACATAAAAAATGCATATTATAATACGAAATTATCCAAAACCCGTTTATAATAATTTAATAATCGTTAAATATTTTAATAGGAGGAAAAAGAAAAAAAAACGATATCAGCTCTTACCATTATCAGTGACAGCCTGTTGGGCCAAACTATCAATACCAAGCTTACGCATTCCAGCTTTCACCTCTTCTAAATCGGTTTCGGTAGTTTGAAAAGTGTCCGAAATAAATTCGGATTCACTTAATTTCGGTGTCTTTTGGCTTGCCGACGCGGTTCCTTTAGCTACTTCAGTCTTTAATATGTCCGTGGTGTCTGGGACACTTTTCGAACTATTACTCATATTTTCTCTTGAAATTGTTTCTGATTTTATGAGTCCTAATTATTATTTTTTTTATTAAATCATTTGCGGTATTTTTTTTAATTGACAATTGTTTTTGTTGTTTTTTTTTTCGTGTGTTTACGTGTATTGAATTGTTTGTTGTGAATTTTCGTGTAAATATTGTATATTGTGGAAGAAAACAAAAACGTTAAAATAAAATTAAAAATCAAATATAATTATTAAACAAAAGCTCAAACTAAATATAAGTAACATATTGTTAAAGAACACAAATCAATGATAATTCTGATGCTTGATATTATGGCAAAAATACTTTTAGAGATAATGTGTATAATCACCATACTGATATTAAATGTGCAAAGATAAGAAAATGCAATGAGGATCTCAAACCCTTAACAATTCCTCCTATTATTATTTCATTTCTCAGATTCTATACACGTAAGTTTAATACAAATGCGGATTTTGTTTTTTTTTTTAAATAATTTTCATATGTGCACATCATGAACTGTTCGGCTTTTAACAATGAATTAAGGGATGAATGGCGCACCGTACATTGCTTAATATAGTTGTCTGGGTATTGAAATACCTCCAAATCCACGTATTGAAAAAAATACAAAACGTGTTGTCATAACTTTGATACATTCTTTTTACCTATATATATTCATGTATCCATTAGAGACTTCAATCGATCACAATATCGTCAAACAAAATATTTGAATTTGCAAAAACAGCATGCAATTTCGGAATATTGTCAACAATACGTTTTTTATTTCCTCTGTATCGGGTATTACCAATTGCTTGAACCCCTACAGTGGGGTATGAACACGTCAAAATCTCTAGCAATGCCTTATTGACGTTTCGTTAACATATAAATTTCGAATGGTGCAGTTGCTATGTTAGCATACACCTCAATCGTATCCGATATTGAATAACATTCACGAAGACGGTACAGCGCAAAACTAATACATACATAAATGTTAAAGAAAACCGTATTGTGGTTGCGACCGCGCGAATTTTTGAATCAATTTATTTTTAATAATTTAGTTTATTTTTAACAACAATTATACAATAGGAAAGAAGACAACCATACACCATAGTATTAGTAATGCATCGACTCGAAAAGGATAGAATTTTACATAGCCACTGGTGTAATTTGAGAATAGCATGAGTGCATATATGAAAATTGTCACAATAGTGTTATTAACAATTAACAGCGAAAACGAACATCCAAGAAATCCAACATAAGAGGTCACAAGGTCTCAAATTAAAAACTAGATTAGATTATATACGAATATAATATATTGTACTATATCTTAATTTGGCAACATATCATTGTTCTTATAGTGGTTCTTACTAAAAGATATTGGATACTATTTCTTCTAAAATCTAACTCTTACCTTCTTCGCTAGACGCTTGACCCATCATTATATTGCCATCTGATCCTAATGTTCCTAATTCTCCCGCTTGACAAATAAGAGACACACGATAAAAGTAATTTCTCCAGAAATTCTCTTCAGTTATTCTGCAAAATAAAGGTGAATAGGTGAATTATATGGGTTAGAATTTCAGATAAAATACATATTTTGTTGTGCATATTGATTGGTTTCATACTGACACAAAAGCAAATGTCTCCGAACTGAAAATTATTATTACGCGATTAAATGAAAGTTGTGGATTCCTCGCCTCGCTCGTTCTTTCATCTAGGATTCGATACCCTCACAACATTGATACTAATTCGGTCATTTTGGACATACTTTCACGGTAATTCACCCCGGGGGGGTGCGGGCTTTTGGAGCACCACCATTCATCCCATTTGTTGCACTCTGATTCACTTTCGGGTTTATTTCGTATCATATAGCCCGTTATTCGAATTTGTATGTCCTCAGTTCCCAATGGATCCAATGCGGTTCGGAATAGACGTACCAATGCATTTTCCGCTTGTAAATGTATTTGGAGATCAGTCACAATTCATAATTTGCTCCAGGAATCTTTTGCAAACGTTGATCCACTTGCTGTGTTGTTCGTTGCCCATAAAATAAATTTGCAGGAATTTGTAGTCTTGGTCGGGGAGTGGAAGAAGTGAGCCCTCTTGATGGTATATCTGACCCTGTACTTTAAACGTTGGCATGAATATACCCTCGTTAACAACTCTTTTTGTTCCGAACGATGTCATTTGGAAGCAAGCCTTGTACTTCCTACAAATTGAAGGAAATGTTTTGATAGGGGATCTATCTCGTCCAAAATATTCTGAAAATGCTTCTGGTGGCTCCATAATTGGAAGTAGTTGAACTTTTCCGAACAGACAACACATTCCGGGCGTTCGTTTTCCAAATTTAAAGCATGGCAGTAAATACACACTTTTTTCAGCTTCCCAAATGAAACGTCTGGACGGACGCTGTAATCTAAATTTTTGCTATATTGGATGCAGCCATCACCAAATTTCTCCGATGATTTGATCTCGCAATTGATTCAGGTTTTCTCGTAGTCTCTCTCTAATTGCCTAGACCCGTCCAGGGGCATGGGCGCGTCAGCAGTTTGATGCCTTGTTGACGTTTCGCTAGAATATCTACTTTTCGCAAGTGCAGTTACTGACAGGCTCGGAGCATGTGGGAGCTCTATAAGTACCCACAGGTAGTTTTTGTTCGCGCCGAGATTTGAACATCCGAGCTCTAGATGTAGTATCGTAGAGCGGTGACCGAACGACCAGGGCTCAACGGGCGCGACTAACCATACCATACATCTTAGCGATCCGAAAACTGTAAATGTTGTTCATTTTTTACGATCACTTAGCCGCGGAGGGGGAGGGGTGAGGAGTTTTGGGAATGTCACCATTAATCTCAGCGACCCCGAAAACCAATATTCTGACGCTTATCTCGGTCGGTTTGGAGAACGTTTTATTGACGCTGCTCACTCACCAACATGTGGGAGTCAGGATTAGAGGATGCGACCAAACCGAAAAATTCAAATCGCTAGAATCTCTGGATCACAACGAATATATTTATGAAATTTTCATGGAAATCAATAGAGTCGTTTGGTCGCAAAAAACCAACAGACATACGGTCCGTTTTCATATATATGTAAGGTATAGATGATAGATAGATAAAAGATTGATTCATAGATATATAGATAGATAAAGGTAATAAATAAATAGGTAAATAGTTTCCACGGATTGTTCGTGAATTTCGTTTTGTATGGCTGGCCGGGTTAGCCATACAAAACGAAATTCACTGTTGAACACGGTCATGGCACAAGTATTCTCCGAATGGCTCAAGACACACACACACTTCACGCAAATCTGAAGAAAATTATCCACTTCTACCATGTTCGCGTTCGAGTTCAGGTTCAGGTTCGAAAGAGTGTGGCTGGTCTTAGATTGGATGTTTCTGTATATAAAAACATTATGCAGTTTATAGCCATCTTCCTTTGATCCCCGCCTTCCAAATATACTCGTGTCGTTATCCGAAATGACACCGTGCCGTCCTCTTGGTTCAAGTAATCGGGGTTTTATTGTATGTTGTAACATTTTGAAGTCGCGAATCAAATCCTCCCCGGTCTCCCGAAAGTACTTGCGAAAAATATCGTTTTCTGAAATGTCGTCGCCCTCTTTATTTCGGTTAATCGGGGTTTCACTGTACGAGGTCACGAACCACCTTACTATCTATTCCAGCTCGTCTAATACGAGGTTAAGGTGAAACGGCCTGACACATAAATACCGTTACAATCAGCCAAATGTATGTTTCCTGCCTGGATGCACGTGTCATTAGTTCGTATGACAAGTTTCAACTTTTTCTCTCAAGTAGTTTGTTTACACGAATTTTTGCAGACGTCTTACGTGTTTTTCGTTAAAATGGAGAAACTCGAATATCGTGCGGTCATATAATTCTTCGTTTTAGATGGATTATCCCGTAAGGAAATTCGTCCGGAGTTAACAAAAGTTCACGGGGAATCTGCTCCTTCGATGTTAACCGTTAAAAAATGGGCAACTGAAATCAAACGTGGTCGCACGTCCCTTGAAGACGACCCACGTGAAGGACGACCAAAAACCGCAACCACACCCGATATCATCGAAAAAGTGCATGATATCGTGTTGGACGATAGGCGAATGAAAGTGAGTGACATTGCAGAGGCTGTGGGGATATCGGAAGAAAGGGTGCGAACCATCTTGTACAAAGAATTAGGGATGCGAAAGCTCTGCGCAAGATGGGTGCCGCATTTGCTGAATGCCGATCAAAAGCAAATGCGCAAACGATTTTCGCAGCAATCTTTGCACCGATTCAATCGGGATCCGACCGATTTTGTGCGGCGATTTGTCACCATGGATAAGACTTCGGTTCACCACTACACGCCCGAAATGAAACAGCAGTCGAAGCAGTGGATGGAAGCCGGTGGTTCAGCGCCAAAGAAAGCAAAGCCGATCGCATCTGCCGGAAAGGTCATGGCCAGCGTGTTTTGGGATGCGAAAGGGATCCTGTTAATGGATTACCTTGAAAAAGGCAGAACAATAACAGGCGAATATTACTCCAAACCAGCTGGATGCCAAAATTCGCGAGAAGAGGCCTGGCTTGAAGAAGAAAAAAAATCATTTTTTACCAGGACAACGCACCTGTACACAAGTGTGCGTTGGCGATGGGAAAACTGCCGGATTTGGGGAATGATTTGCCCGACCATCCCCCCTATTCTCCTGATTTGGCACCCTCAGACTTCCATCTGTTCTCAAACTTGAAGAAATTTGTTTCTGGGAAGCGCTTCGAATCCAATGAAGAAGTTGAGAGGGCCGTAGATGAATATTTTCACAGCCTTCCAGACTCTCACTTCCGGCAAGGAAGCTACTAAGCTACAGTAAACTGGCGCCAGCACTCTTATATTATGCCTGCTACAGACAATAGGCCATGATTGGCAATTGGAAGCCATTGTGATCGTGTATCTACGTGTATATCGATTAGTGGCGACGGCGTTTGGCAGGAAATTGCTTCGAAAGTCAATATGAGCCAATCGCTGGCAGCCATTATCGCCACAAACCGCTAACTGCTCAGATTCACGATGGCAACTGACAGATATGGGCTATTGTCTGTAGCAGCCATTAGAAATTGATTCGGTTGATGGTGCGACATTCACGGCCACGGAACGAGTATGTTCTACAGATACGTAATTGCTTAGATATATTACAAATGTCATAATAAAATTGTATTGTAAGCAAGCTCGGGTCTTATTACAATAAATTACCCTATATATGCTCCTTTTTTGTATTACTGATGTAATATTTTTCTTCATATGTCTGGAATGTTTGAATGTGGATGCGGTCGAGTACCATATTGCGTACTTCTGATTCGAGTACTACCGCTCTACATAAAATCACTAGTATCGTTACTCTCTTTCTCTCTCTAGATCCTGTTTGCTCCTTGTGGGGCATAGGGCATTAACCACGCCGACTTTCCACTTCGTCCTGTTCGCCGCCATCGCCCTCGACCTCAACTGATCTTCTTCAGGTGTTTCTAGGTCGTCCAATGCGGCGACTTGCATCGGTTCCCTGTCGGTTCCAATCGAGGGCCTGTCTAGCAATGTTTTCCGGCCCTTTTCGAAGTGTGTGAGCTATCCATTGCCACTTTCGCCTTTTTATGGAGGTGTCTATCCTGTCCTGGCCAGTAATGAATAGGAGATCGTCATTAAAAAATGACCTCCGGCCAGCGTATGTGCAGGATGCGCCGTATACACTGGTTCACAAAAGTTTACAATCTAGTTGTTATCTCATTGGTCACCTACCACGTTGAACAGCCATATAAAAGCACTGATTTTACATTGGTTTTGAAGATCCAGAGTTTGGTACGTCTGGAAATGTTGTTGTTTTGCCAGAAAGGAGTCAAACTGAAAAAAGCTGCTCGAGCCTTGTTGATGTGAGACAGTAGTATCGCTACACTTGCATTGATTTCATAATAAAAAAAACTTGTTTCTATAGCTACATATCCACGATCAACCGAAAGGAAACTAGACAACGCAAACACAATGCGTTCCATCGAAAAATTAATACAAAAATGTGTACAAAAATTAGAAACAAACAACATAAAAAGTATGTTGATGAAATGACATGAAAAGGGCCAGAATTAAAAAACATTCTATTCTTCCACGTAAAACACCAGATATTTGACAGCAGGTCCCCGGAGAAAATTAGGCGTAACAAAACGTCGATTCAACTTTTTCAAGTTTTTTTAAGCTCCGTGGGGTGTTGACAAACGTCGAGCTAATTAAAATATCTTTATAAGTTTAGGATAGACAATTGACCAGAGGGTATCTTGGACGAATCAGGTGTGATGCAAATACCGTGATAGAAAGTCAGAAATAGAAAATACTACGAGTAGCTAGAATAGTTTGGATGATGAGGACTGAATAAAGATCAATTTGATTGTTTTTTATTTGAAACCAGAAAGACATATGAAAAATTATCATCATCCAGAAGTGATAGGAAAGACGCATGAACTTAATCGTAATGTGTGGATCGGGAAGAATAAAAGTTTGTTCTTCTTCGTGAAAAGACTTCCAAAGTCAAGAAAGTAGTAGCTAAATCGCTACAATAGACTTAGGCAGAGGCACCCCTTCAGACTTGCATTTTATCAACAAAGATTTCAAGTGAAGTATTCCTGCTCATGCAAAACGCATACCATCAAGAAGCCACGCTTGAAACTCTCCATAATGTACGTAAGTGCATACAAGTGAAATAGTTCCGCGTGGCACGACGAATGCACGTCACATAAAGTTTTTTGACAAAATTCATATACTCACATTTTTGGAACTAACTCGAAACGCATTTTTTCGAGTGCCTTATCATCTGCCATAATAGCTAACGCGACGGGATACGATTGATCATAGTCAAATTGAAAATCAACACCAGCCGGTGGTGCGCGCACGAAATTACGACGATCTTGCGACAATCCCAGAATTTCTTCTTTGACTTTTTCTTCATTATTGTGACCAACCCATGGAGCTACGCCAGCATCAGCCTTATTTCCTTGTCCTTTAATGAAGGCTTCCTGTTCCTTGTTGAATTCACCGAGAATTGTCTAAAAAAAGAATAGAAGAGAACATACAAAATACAGTCGTTCGCGTTAAAAAAAAAGTCGTCCTTCGGAAAGTTTTAGGGCAAAACCAAAAAAGACGGGAAAAACACTATTTATATTCAACTCATATAAGGGTTCAATACGAGTACATTGTTTCCGGAGCGTATCAAAATCGACACACGGTATCATCCTCTTTTTGGCGACAAATTGATTTTATTGTTATGGGCATCGTAATCGACCTCAATTTTCAGCTCATGTCCGTCGCTTGCCATTAAATATTCTTTCACAACACCCCGAAAACATTAATGGTACGACCTAACAACCCGCACATCCTGCACTAAGTGCTGAACTAAAATGCTGACCACGATTTGATCCTTCAGATTTGTTCAAAATCTCGAAGCTAATTTTTTGTCAAGTAATTACTTGTAATAAAAATGCATATCACACAACCATAAAAAATTAAAATAAGTACATGCTTCCCATTATAATTCGAAGTTGGAAAACGGGCCGTTTTGTGAAGGAAACAATATTGTGAAGTATCTGGAGTATGGATGTTGGACCGTTGAACAGCCAGCAGTGTTGCAAATACGGTCATCAAAGTGTGAAAAATTATAGCAAGCGAAGGTATCAAAAGGATCGAACCATACGATAAGGACAACTTAAATCGCGTTATTTTTATAACAAAAATGCGACGCTCTCATAATGCAAATGCAATACGTTTCGCGAAGAAGGCCCTTCAATGAAATGAAACAGTGCGTTGTAGGTGTCTCGCATAACTATCCGTATGAAATGATATGAAAATGACATAACCCGAAAAAACTTTGCGGCTTTGGACAATTACGAAAATATAAAAAAATAGCAGCAGAACAGGGTAACACTCTCTATCAACTAAACGAAAGACCAAACACCGAAACCCAAATGTGTGCCATTTGAATTTTACGACACGACCCCACTTAATTCATTGCAAAATCAAGGACATGAAACTTTCCGACTCGAAAATTTTCTTGCCGCAATCAAAGCCATGGGAAAAATGCCGAAAAGGGAGTATATCCCGACAAAATGCTATTTACTTTGGATGCGATAAACGAAATAATATTTTATGTTGAAACGTGTCCAAATATTAACGAAAAATTAAAACCTAATGGAGTGAAAATTTCGACAAGACAAAACCTAATGAAAATAAATGGCTGTACGCGTGAAAAATGTCAATTTACTTAATAATAATCCTGTGGATCGGCTTAATTGTAATTAGATGAAGGGATAAAGTCAAAATACAATACAACAACAAAAGATTTGCGCGTCTTTAGTCCGAACAACATAACTTCGACTGTACGGCGATTTTCCTTCGGTGGAAAAGTTGATGGAAAAGTTTTCTGGCGTTTATTGAAATAATTTATTTAAGAAAGTTTCGAGGACAATATTTCGTAGCCGTTTAGTCGACTTGAAAACGAACTTATTCACTATATGCCAGTGCAAATATCGCAATTTGCGAGGTCGCGCCTATTAGAGATAGAAAAATATGTGAGAAAGTTGTAAGAAATTTTTTCCTCTACAAGTTTGCTTCGTACATATTTTTCGAAAAAATATTCTAGAATAAAGTATGAGCAAAAAACCGAAAAAAGTGCTGAAACCAGAATAATAGTAAGTGAAGATCGCTAATTGCACTGACCTACTAGTACCTAAGGAGAAAGTGACTGAATAATTGACGACACGTGGCTAGTTTGATGAACTTGAATAAAACTTCGTACTATCCGTACACGTGATAATTAGATAAGAACCAAAAATACAACTCTAGGCACGCAATCACTTTTAGTGGGTGATATAGGCACAAAGACAATTGGAATATAAATAAATACTTACGTTATCCTTGACAGTTTCTTTAATTTTTGCACCGGCCTTATTTATAGCAGAAGAGAAAAATGATCCAAACGCTTTGGCACCCTGTGTGACTTTTGTTGTTACTAAACGGAGATTGAACGGGGAAATAAAACACCGAATGAGAAAAATTGGATATAAACAAATAAATTCCATTACCGTTTCCCATTTGCCCAGCTTCATCGGTTGGTGTTCCACCACCCTGAATCGGCGAATCAGCTCCTTCGGTGGCACTGTGAAAAAATGGTCTTGAGTTAATAATGTTGTTCATGTGTCTTGCGGCTGATAAATGAAAAATAGTGTTTAAGAGCTTTAAATTTTCAAAGATTAACGTGCAGAAAGCATTCCAAACTAAGTGAACAACAAAAAAAAACAAAAAAAAGGAAAAAAATGTGTTAGTACGTGATTCGCCAGTAACTCCGATTCGGAACTTATTAAACGAGGGCGATATTTGCAGTAGAAATTAAAGCAGGATATATCGTCTCATTCTCATCCGTAAAATTTTAATTTCAAAGTATCCCGATGAAGCAATCCCTTAAATAGATTTTTATAACATAGAAACATAAGCCGTGTTTAATTGTGCAACGAAGTGGAACAATTGTACGCATTACACTAACAACTTATCCTCAATAGTTCTGGATAGAGAGCTGGGGCAAAAATCTTGTTCTATTAAGATTTCTTCGATTTGGGAGTTAGATAACGCCAATTATATGATCCACTCCACAAGTTCCATATTCATTATGCCGATTTCCGTGTCAAAACTTTCTTGCCACGAGTAATCCACAAAGACATTCATTCTACGAGGGTAAGGTGAAAAGTTCTCGGCCTAACAATGCCTGCGTTCACGTTCTTGAGCGTTGCGGTTATTCAGCAATTTAAATGCATGTAAACAGGAAAATCAGTGATTTTTTCCATTTACATGCATTTCAATTGCTGAATAACCGCAACGCTCAAGAACGTGAACGCAGGCAATGAAATACCATTACAATCAGCAAAAATTTATGTTTCCTGTCTGGGTGCACGTGTCATTAGTTCGTATGACAAATTTCAACTTGTTCCCTCAAGTAGTTTAGTTTACACGAATTTTTGCAGTAGACGTCTTACGTATTTTTCGTTAAAGTGGAGGAACTTGGATATCGTGCGGTCATAAAATTCGTCGTTTTGGATGGATTAACCCCTAAGGAAATACATCCGAAGTTAACACAAGTTTACGGGGACTCTGCTCCTTCGATGTCAACCGTTAAAAAATGGACAGGTGAATTTAAACGTGCTCGCACGTTCCTCGAAGACGATCCACGTGAAGGACGGCCAAAAACCGCAACCACACCGGAAACCATCGAAAAGGTGTATGAAATCCTGTTGGACGATAGGCGAATGAAAGTGAGTGATATTGCTGAGCATGTGGGGATATCGGAAGAAAGGGTGCGGAACAGCTTGCACAAAAAATTAGAGATGCGAATGCTCTGCGCAAGTTGGGCGCCGCATTTGCTGAATGACGATCAAAATCAAATGCGCAAACAATTTTCGCAGTAATCTTTGCACCGATTCAATCGGGATCCGACTGATTTTGTGTGGCGATTTGTCACCATGGATGATACTTGGGTCCACCACTACACGCCAGAAACGAAACAGCAGTCAAAGCAGTGGGTGGAAGCAAAGATTGAGAAGTCGATCGCATCTACCGGAAAGGTCATGGTCAACGTGTTTTGGAATGCGAAAGGGATCCTTTTAATTGATTACCTTGAAAAAGGCAGAACAATAACAGGCAAAAATTATCCGAAATTGTTGACCAGCTGGATGCCAAAATTCGCGAGAAGAGGTCAAAGCACCTGTACAGAAGTGTGCGTTGGCGATGAGAAAACTGCGGGATTTGGGGTACGATTTGCTTGTTTCCGGGAAGCGTTTCGCATCCAATGAAGAAGTTGATAGGGCCGTTAGATGAATATTTTCACAGCCTTCCAGACCCTCACTTCCGGGAAGGAATACTGATGTTGCAGAAACGCTGGACCAAGTGTGTTGAGTCAAGGGAGATTATGTAGAAAAAAAACTATTTTTTAACTGAAAATTGCTTTCATTGTCAGGCCGATAACTTTTCACCTTACCCTCGTACTATGTCATTTTCATTATGGCGCTACAACTCAACGTAGGGCCTTGGTCGTCTGGATCATTGTCTCGGTCAAGTGACCGCGTCTTCCACTGTCGGAAGCCCAGCAGTTTTTCGGTGTCCGCATCTACTGAGTAGGCACGCGGTAATCGTCCATGTTGTATATGCCCTGCCTATTGAAGTCGTTGTAGTTTCACGATTTTTCTGTCACCCTTGTATGATGAACCATATTCTGGTCTGGTTGTGCTTCTTCCACCGGCAGATCGAAGGCAGCACCTGATGAGTGGTGATCTGTCAGTGGTACGGAACCAGAGGCCGAGGGTGCCATTACACCTGGACCTGAACTCCGATGCGAGCGCGAGGGCATCTGAGCCGTCTGCCAACCATTATTGCCCCATTTTTACCTCCCGTGTTTGTGTTGTCTCCCCAGGCCTATGCATTTCTATTAATACGTAAAGGACAGGGGCAACGAGCGGGGAAAACCCCGCCCACGTCTCCCAAACTGAGCTACAGCAAGCATAGGCTGCTGCTTAGCTCGTTGAGGGGCCTTTTTCTTCGCCAGATGGCAGCGCCCGACCTTCAAGGTCATTATCCTATCTTAGGCTCCGTCCCCACGGGCATCTTCGGATGCCCACCAAACTGTCCGTTACAATTGGTAGAGGTATCCTCTTTCGTAGAGGTATGTTATCCGAATTCATTTTGAACTTGCACGTATCGGAAGAATAGCCCTTTTCGAGCCGCAAGGACATGAGGTTTGACATCCCAGTGCAATCCGATATCCGCTTCGGTCCTTTTTGTCCCAAAAAGGAAAACTAAAATTAATGCCGGAAGTCGCTTTTTCACAAAGATATTTCCAAGGACGTACCAAGAAAAACGAGGTGATGAAATAGCACATAGGTTTACGATAACGTGTAACTTGTTAGCTGACGACGGGTCTGATGGGTACTCATCCGCCGTTGATTAAACAACAAACAGATGAAAAAAGATGATTTCAGTACTCGCACATATGCTATCGTAAACGTACTCGTACCTCGTGTAAACACAACGACGTATGCATTATTTCCGCGTCAGTAAAACTCGCTTCGATACCCGTTTCTGACGTTTCGTCCGCGTAAACCCGACTTATGTGTAAACATTAGTCGTGGTTACGCGACTCGAGTAAGAATCACGCAATCGCGTATACGCGTCCCGTGTATCAAAACCTTAAGACTTCGTACACACCTGGACATATTTGGGAACATTTAGGGAAATGCAATAACAACATACACGTACATACTCATAGAGTCAGTTTCACGATATACTGCATGTTAGTTCCGCTGCGCTTGTATTGTGGCCCAAGGCTTAACAGAGTTCAGTTACGCTGATACGCAACTAGATACAACACCTTGTTTGCATCGGTATAACTGAGACTTTGCGTACATATTCAAAGCCGGTTGAGGCGATCATTTGATAGACTCCGCTGCATATCTTTGTGCATCATGTTGTACCTATATACCGATGGGTCGGCGCTGGGGTCATTGGGTCAGCAGGACTTCAACCGCTATGGCTGTCTAGTCCAGCGTTTTTTAAGCTGATATCCGCGCCACTGAGGTTTACTCAGGGTAATCGTGGGAAAGAGACTTAGCGCCGAACACATTGCTACCTGCACAGATATCCAATCAGCTCTAACGGCTGCTTCGTCGGACAAGATCTCTTCAAGACTGTTGATAGAGGGTCATGAACTTCTTCAGTGTTTGATGACCAACAACCGTGTCTTTCTGGGTTGTGAACCAGGTTACCGTGTCGCATTGAGGGAACTGGGGCTGTGGATGAACTTGTCAGACGGGGTTCATCCTTAATTTTTTCGGGCCGGAACCTTTATTGTAGTCTAAGCCTGGCTTAAGCCAGAACATTTTGAAGGGATACGGCAGCTCTATTGGGACCTTTTAGGGTTGCGATAACCGAAGGATTTATGGAGGTAGTTAGAATATAGACACAATTCCCACATGAGTAGAACTGACCTGAGGCTGTTTATAGGCTACCTATTGGGCCATCATTGGTTCAAATATCATCACAACAAGATAAGATGTTTCTAGGCAATCGGAATGCCGTCTTTGTGCCCCCCATACAAAAACCACATGACATATTCTGTCCAAATCCCTGGCGCGGCGGTCGAGTGGGCTAGGAATATATTTTCCGTGCAGGTCGTCATACGGATATGAGAAAAACTCCTGGAATAGACTTACTGGCCTCCATAAAAAATCAGTTGTAGAGTCAGTACGAAAGGAATCACTTGTTAAAATTATTTAGTCAGGAATAATAAAGTGAGATTATATTACAATAATTGGAATGAATAAAAATAGAAAAATTAATAATTCTAGCATGTACACCAAATTATGCTTACGAAACACCGCTTCAAAAAGTAATTAGCATATTCTTTACAGAAAAGGTACTTTTACACCAAGGCACACAATGTATTCCGTTTTATATGGATTCAGACACTAGTCCATATTAGATTTAGTAGTGGTGTAGGCGTAGACAACGCTAATCTGCCCACACCAGACTCTATCACATATGACCTTTACAAATGCAATATAGATTTGTTTTCCTTTCTATATGATTCCTTCTAATTAAGATTCCCATATTTACTAGCCGTCAATAAAATCTCCTGTATTACTGTCGGTTATCATAGAACTCCTCCTTCACAGGACTAATCTCTGAACATAATGACATGCACAGCACAACGAACAACTTGACCTCAATACACAATGTGGGTATGTATTTGGGCATCCATGGCAAAAGAGCATCATCTTTACACAATGACTTTTCCCTCGAACTTCCAACCTCAGTGAAATCAATAAACAGACAGTATGCTACATATGCCCATTGGAGATAATTACTTTTACTGTTCATATAGTGGTAAATATCGGTCTGATTGTGGTGTGGAAAGACATGATATCCGGCAAAGTCAAATAATTAATTTAGGATGTGTCTTTAATCCTAAAAAAGCCTCACTAATTTTGCAGAAGAAGACAAGTCAGAAAATTGTTTACGCTATCTTGAGATTCGAGAGGCGTTAATGATAATATTGACGGGTTGGATATTTATTTTTGAAGTCTCTCAGGAAAGCCTTCGGCAGAAAAGAGCTTTAATAAGCAGAGAGAAATTTAAAGTTCTCAGGAGTTTGAATATTATTATACGAGTACTTGGGTGTATTAAATACAAATGGAATTGCTTGTGTTAAAAATCATATTTTTATTTAAAAATACCTTACAAATGTGTAATAAACCATATTCTGGTCTGGCCGTGCTGCTTCCACCGACAGATCGAAAGCAGCACCTGATGAGTAATGATCTGTCGGTACTACGAAACCAGGGGCCGAGGGTCGAAGTCATCTGAGCCGTCTACCAACCATTATTGCCCCATTTTTTATACCCCATTTTTACCTCCCCTGTTTGTGTTGTCTTCCCCAGGCCTATGAATTTTTATTAATAAGTACAGGGCAGGGGCAACGAGCGGCGAAAACCCTGCCCACGTCCCCCGAACTGAGATACAGCAAGCATAGGCCGCTGCTTACCTCGTTGCACGGACATACCATTTACGATCATTATGCTACCTTAAAGTCGTTTCACACATGGCCGTAACGGCACAGTACTGCGACCGGCCCGTGATTCCACCAACTAGCTCGAAAATATTCTTCTATGAATTTTGATAGACCCCTTCAAAATTCGTAGAAGAATATTCACATCTGGTCGTAATAGTACAAATAGTGCTCTTACCGTAACCGTACCGTATTTTTTTCGATTTTCACAGCCGTATTTTTGTCAGGCTGTGTACTTTTCAAGACTGCACTGCTACAGCATGGATGAAACGCTGAGCACGATTCAAACTCAACAGTGATGCATCGGACGTAAACGTAGAAATTTATATTCATACAATTGACCGAACCAGTGACGTAGGTATTCAGAGAGCCGGCATGCGCAATTCCATATCTTGTCTTCCTAGTGGTCGTGAGTCAGGTGTGGGCCTCGTTTTAACCAGAGCCGCACGAGACTGTCTCTTATCCTGGGATCCGGTCTCCAACCGAATCATGACCACCCGGTTCCGGACCAAAATGAGGAACATCTCAATAAAACAATGTTATGCTCCAACTGAACCCGACAATGTCTTGGCGAAAGACTCCTTCTACGAACAACTAAACTCCGTTCAGAGCATATGGATGATTTGAATGTATACAGTTGGCGCTGATAACTATGGGCTCAAACATGTGGGAGACACGATCTTGGTGACCGTAATGACAACGGTGAAAGATTTGTAGAGTTCTGCAACTTTCACAGTCTTTTCATCGGTGGTACTACGTTTAAGCATAAGGACCACCACAGAATCAGTTGGTCCTCTGTTGATTGGCGCAGAACGCAAAATCAGATCGACCACTTTGGCATTACTAAAAGATTCAAGAGTTGCCTCCTGGACGTGCGAAGCAAGAAGGGTGCCGATATTGGAATGGGAAGAGACCATTTTTTTATGATCGCTAATGTTCGATTGCGTATTGCAGCCGTGCGCCGTCCTAGCGACGAAAGACCCTGGGGCCGCAAATTCAACACCGCTTGACTAAAAAATCCAGCTGTCTTACAACAATATAATGTCCATCTTGAGCAAAAAGCAGCTGAAATAACTAGTCACTCAGATAGTGACAAAACTGGGATGTCATAAAAAATGCGTACATTGATAGCGCAGATACCATCCTTGGCACAAACCCGGATTACCGGAATAAGCCCTGGATATCCGACGCGTCATTGCAGCGGATTGTTGAAAGAAAATAGCTGAAGGTTCGTTTGGCTGCAGCATCAGACGACAATCGAAGCAGCATTGAACTTACCGTCAAAAAGCTCGAGAAATTCAACGTAGTGTGGGCCGCGATTAAAGAGTTTATGCGAATTCTCTTTTAGCCTCAGCAGAAGAAGCCGCAAGAAGTAACAACTTAAACGCCGTATACGGTGCCATCAAGGAGTTAACAGGTGGTTGTAACTTCTGGCAACATCCGGTGATGGATAGTGATGGAAAGCTACTTATCTTGGAAGAAGATAAAATCAGACGGTGGAAAGAACACTTCGCCGCGGTCTTGAACCGTGTAACCTCTGGTGAAGTTCCCCCTCATATGGATAATTTGGCTAACCATCAAAATGTGAATATACGGTCCACTTCCCCGACTAAAGAGGAAATAGTCACTGCAATTATTGCACTAAAACGAGGAAAAACCGCCGGACTCGACGGTATCACAGCCAAATTTATCAAGCACCGCCAAGCGTAACTGCCGATTTGCTGCATCCACTTGTTGATAAAGCGTGGTATACAGAGACCTTCCCCACTGAGTGGAAGGAAGGTTTGATCATCAAACTTCGGAAGAAGGGTAGCCGCACGGACTGTAATAATTGGAGAGGCATTAGTGTTCTTCCTGCCGTTGCCAAGATAATAGCTAAGATCGTCCTGGAAAGACTAAAGGCCCACTTAATATAGAAAGCACAATTGATGAAGAGCAGGCTGATTTTCGAACCGAATTCTCCTGTGTCGATCACATTAACACCTTGCGAATCATCATCGAGCAATGCGCTGAGTACGATTCTCCGCTTCACTTGCTTTTCATCGATTTCGAGAAGGCTTTTGATAGTGTGAACCGGGATTCTATAATGGGCGGCCTTGTGCAGGAAGGCATCCTTGAGCCTTAGCCCTCCATTGCGAAAATGAAATCCGACACCTATTGCCATCAGTGTTAATGGACAGCCTGTGAAGAAGGTGGACAACATCGTCTACCAGGGTAGCATTGTTGCCGAAAATGGTGGTACGAACCAGGACATCGCTCGTCGTATTAACCAAGCTAAATGCGCATACGGCATGCTGTCCAAAATCTGGCGAAGCAGTTATCTCAGCATCAAGACCAAGCTGGGCCTGTTTGGCTCCCTGGTACTGTCTGTGCTTTTGTATAGGAGCAGTACATGGAAAGTTTCCGTAAGAGTTACACGAAAGCTGCAAGTTTTCGTCAACTCATGCCTTCGTTGAATTATAAGAATTTTCTGACCCGAAACAATATTAAATGAAGAGCTAAGTTGGCGTACGGGTCAGATACCAATCGACGAATTGATATGCATAGGCGAAAATGGCAGTGGATAGGTCAAACATTGCGGAAGAGTGATAAATGCATGCTATGAAATGGAACCCCATTTCCAACCAAGGCCGACCACGAGGGGGTCCTAAAATCGCATGGCGTCGATTTGTGGCAAAGGAGTGTAGAGCGCTGGGTAAGTCTTTTGGGGAGTTGCGCCCCATTGCCCAGAACAGAGTGCAATGGCGCGCAGGAGTAGTTGACGCGCTATGCCCCACTAGGGGTTAAGGCAAAGTAGTAGTAGTAGTACATATTCATAATTGCTGTGATTTATTTATTGTGGCGTGAATCAGAGCATAGTGTATACGATAATGCGTGCGTTCATAAGGTGTTGTTTTTATTTTATTTTTAAGTTATGGTTTTATTCCGAATTGAGTCGTTCGCTTTAAACCCACATATTGTCAACATATTGATGCGATAAAATGTTGGCATTATATTGGATAAGATTTGCAATATACAAATTTAAATACAAGATATTTACACGTGCAAGCATGCAACTTAATAAAGCACAGGTTATTGTAACAAAAACGATAAAACGCACACAACATTTCCACGTATTGATATTGATAAGTTATGAGAAGACAATAGATTTATGAAAATTAACCGTAAAATCATAAAAAATGAATGTACACTGTAACATTTTGTCTAAAAATGGAGGGGAATAGGACTCCTTACTATAATTAAATAAAAAGAAAAATAAACCATCTCTTTTACACACACAAAAATTCATCTACGTGTTGGGAAGTGATTCTTATCAAGAAACCATGATGGGCCGTACATAAATGATGGAATTTAACAATGGTTTTGTATGCTATCCTATTTCGTTCAACTTATAAATAAATAGATGAATAAATAAAAATAATTTCTAGTGGAGGATCTTGAAGAAGGAGGATATTGATAGAATGTGAAATAAATTATCATTTTTCTTTTCTTGTTTAAGATTAAATATATATTAAATTGGTAATAATAAAAATATATACTTTATACGGATAATCATTATAGATAATTTAAATGTATCTTATTTAAATACGAGAATTTATTTTCTAATGATATGTATATAATATCTTTTAACAAAAAATAGTGATTTTTGTGATGTGCATTACAAAATTCACGTTATAGGTCGTCGCTTGAGAAGTGATATCATGTAAAAAGTAAATGAGTAAATGCATCTCATCGTTTGACACAAAATTCCGGAATATACACTTCAATATTGACAGTGCATGTTAACAATTGTTATTATTGTTTAGGCCCGTTTCGTACTGAGCAGACCAATCAAATAAACCGATTAAACTTACGTATACATATTCGTTGTCGCATTGACGCATTGCAGACTATCGATCGACGTCTTTTAATATGAAGTTTAGACTTTTGCTTTAGACTTTATTCCGGTATATTGAATCGGTCTTCCCAGTACGAAACGGGCTTTCCCGTTCATTACTACGTGCTTTCCCGTTCATTACTACGGGCTTTCCCGTTCATTACTTAACCTCAATGAACCTAGTGACTGCGGCCCGTTTTTTTGACAATTTGATTCTAATAACGACATAGGAGGAATACGATTTCCTGATCGCGACGCAATCACGACTTTAATAAAAAGCTTTGATTTCTAAAAAAAAATGGAAAATGTTTGCTTCAGATTGTGTCTTTCTAGAAAAAAATGTTAAATTCATATTTCTACACGGTTAGAAAAATTGGAGTAAAAAGTCAACTCATTCTATAAAATTTATGGTGTCGTTCTTATGAATAAGTTATATAGTGTAAAAACAATAAAATTTTATTATATCAAATGCATTTACTCAATAATTTATCAAATGCACACAATAATTTATAAAATTTACAAATTATATTTTACATTTTTATATGAAAATTTACATATTTTTGGAGTAAATATTATTTCTATACAATTCATTTATTCATTGTACTCTCTTCAATATATAAAACTTTATTTTTTTTTTGTATTTGGATATATGCAATTTTCTTCCAGAAAATATTTGATATCACGGTGGCTCTCAGTCTGTTGAGGCATCATGCTTACGCCTCATCTACCGGTTAGCCACAGGTTCAAATCTCGTCACGGTCATAGCTCTTATATTATGATTCAAAAAAAAGCCACGAAAGAGTAGTAAATACACTGTGTGTCCCACTAGGGGCTCTAACGTTTTCACCCAGTCCATATATTGTATAATTGTGATACGAGGGTTGTCTTTCAAGTTTTGCATACAGGGCTGAATTTAGACAATATATAGTTTTAGTTTTTTCCAAGTATTTCCCACGAAAATTAATGCACTTTTGCATGCGTTCGAACCAACTGTGGAAGCAGTTATTTTACTCGTTTGTTGGTACAGTCAAAATTGCGTTTTTGAAGGCGTCAATTGATTCTTCTGGCGACTGGAACCTTTGACCAAGCAGTCAGTTTGTTCTTCTTCTTCCTTACCCTTTCATACCACTCTGCGGCTTCGTTGCTCTGCCTGTGGTGTTGGCACTTCGCCCATTCTGGCGGTATAGTCTCAGCTTCCTACTGCAGGCAGCTCGGTCTTGGATCGTATCATCGCCAAGATTAACGCGTTGTTGTTGCTTTTTCATCTGATCGATCCATGTGTGTTTCCGTCTGCCTCGGCGTTTGAGTCCAGCAAATGGAACATTCATTTATATTGCTTTCATGACAGGGTTCTCTGGCGGACGCCTTAGAACGTGGCAATATCAATTCATACGACGATCTTCGAGCTTTTCAGTGATCGGTTGTTCAACAAACAAGCTGCCTCGGATGTGGGTACTTTTGATACGATCCTTTTTGGTCACACCGGCTGACATCCGTAGCATTTTCATCTCAGTCGCAGTCATTTTACTTTCGTATGTCTTGTTCATAGTCTAGTATTCAGACGCATGCATGAGTGCGGGACGTACGACCGTTTTGTACAACTTGCCCTTAAGCTGTCGCAGAAAACTCCAGAGTTTTCTCGCCACTTCATCCAACCGACACTGATGCGATGTTTGATGTCATCATCGCAGGTAGCTTCCTTGTTGACCATCGAGCCCAGATATTTGAACTTTGTGCAGGCCTTCGGCTGCAGCTGACCAATCAGTTTGTTCTTAATTTTCGGAAATGTAAAGAAATCGTTGGGGCTTAGGTCGGGACTGTAGGGAGGATTATCTAACAATTCGACGTTTTGCTGCTTTAAAAATTCAATTGTCTTGCGAGCTGTGTGCGAACTTCCATTGTCTTGGTGAAGGATGATTCGTCGTTCGGGGTTGGTTTTTCAAAACTTAGCGATGACTTCTGGCAAACAAATGGTTGTATACCAATGGGCAGTAACTGTTATTTGATCTTGCAGAGGAATTATTGCTACATGACCTGCTTTTGAGACAAATGTCGCGACCATCTTTTTGGAGACACCTGGAGAACGGATGACTTTTGTCGGCTTTTCTACATTTTGAAACACTCAAACAGACGACTGGCGTTTATTTTCGGGTTCATAAGAGTAAATCCACAATTCATCGCCACTGACTGTACATATTGTTAGAGTTTTCTGTGTTGAAGCGGTCTAGAGGTTTTTGACACCAATTGACCCGAGCTGCTTTCTATTCTTCGGTCAATAAATGCGGTATCCAACGGGAAACTATTTTTTTTACACACAATTCTTCATGCATAATTTGTTGAATTTGAGTCTTTGAAATCCTCAATGATGCCTCAATCTCGCGATGTCACATCTCGATCTTCCGTGATGAGATTGCGCACAGCATCGACGTTTGGGTGACTGCCGTTTTTGGTGCACTTGCACTTGGATCGTCGCTGTGTCACCATCCACTTTCGATCTCGAACTCAAACACGAACCTGGTACACTTGTACCACTCGTTCGAGTTCGAGATCGACAGTGAGTGGTGACACTTAGACTCACCCGTCCACGTTTGAATTCTGCACGCCAACGAGAAATAGTCGACTGGTGTGGTGTGGTGCTTCATTGTCAAAAACAGAAACTAACTCGGCAAGGCATTCTTTTTGAGATAATTGTCTTCGAAGTTGTAACAAATTATGTTATATTATTATCGCGAAAATGTTCTCGGTTCAATTCCATTATTCGGAAACCTCGACAACTTTGACAATTCGCTGTAGCTGTAACACTATGCGTATCGCACTAACACCTTGGATTTAGATTAACAAAGGATGCAGGTTAACATTTAGTAGTGACATTTGATTCGTGGCAACCTCGATGTTCCTGTATGCAAAACTTAAAAGACTGCACCCGTACGAGGGTTGCCTTTTATATTTCGGGATTAGAGAACAAAAACAAATATTAATCATTGAAAATCGCTTTATTGTTTTTCAAAATATTCCCCATGAAGATCTATACACTTTTGCATGCGTTTGAACCAATTGTCAAAGTACTTTTGCCACTCTGATTGAGGTGTCTCCAAAACATGCATTCTGAACGCAGCAACCGCTTCTTCAGGTGTTGAAAAACGTTGACCTCTCAGTTTGTTTTTTACGTACGGGAATAAAAAGAAGTCATTCGGTGCCAAGTCAGGACTATACGGTGGATGACCCATCAAATCTACCTATATGTTTTGAGTGCTCAAAAATGCAGTTGTTTGAGCTGATGTGTGAGAGCTCGCATTGTCGTGGTGAAGAGTGATCCGTCTTCGGCGATTGGTTTTCCTGATTTCTTGGAAGACAACTGGCAAACAAATGGTTGTGTACCACTCAGAATTGACTGTTCTGCGTTGTTCTAGTGGTACGGTTGCGACATGTCCAGTTTTTCCGAAAAATCAGGCGGCCATTTGCTTGGAAGTGCTTCGTGCGCGAACAACTTTTGTTGGGGTTGGCTCATCTTGAAACGCCCATACAGTCGACTGCTGTTTACTTTTGGGCTCATACGCGTAAATCCACAATTCATCACCTGTCACGATGTCATAGACGTGTTTCGAAGCACCGCGATCGTATTTTTTGAGCATTTCTTTCGACCAATCGACACGAGCCTTTTTTTGAGCGATTGAGAAATTGTGTGGGATCCAACGCGAATAAATTTTTTTGACAGTCAAATGTTCATGCAATATTGAATGTATGCTGGTCCCACTAATGCCTAAGGTTGTCTCAATCTCACGATAGGTCACATGACGATCTTGCAATATCAGTTCGCGCACAGCATCAATGGTTTCCGGACGACCTTCACCTTTTGGACGACCTTCACGAAATTCGTCTTGAAGTGAACTACGACCTCGATTGAATTCACCATACCATCGATAAACATTGTTCCTCGATGGAGCTTCATCGCCAAAAATTGAATTCAGTTCATCCATGCACTGTTTCTGAGTTAATCCACGTCGAAAGTTGTAAAAAATAATCGCACGAAAATGTTCACGATTGAATTCCATTATTTGGCCGAGATTAATCTTTTAAGTTACTGTAAAAAACACAAATAGCGCTCGTATGTCAAAACGTTCTGAGTACGTATAACCTCAAAAATGTCAAACTTTACGATAGAGCTGTCAGTTGCCAGATTGCAACACTGGGGTTGTCCAATCCCGAAATATAAAAGGCAACCTACGTATTTACTATTTATAAAACTCAAGTATTATTTATCAGTTTGATAAGTTCATTTGGAACATTATGGGTTTGGCCTTAAGGGGGGAAACCACATTAGGAGGTTGATTTTCACTGATTTTTTAGGATTTTTTTGGGTTGAAAGAATTAATTAGAATTCAATCAGATTTTGACATCATTTAACTCATACTTCGAATAACTTATGTGAATTTTTTGAATAATTTAAGCCAAAAATAACAAAGTTACGCACTGTTGTTCGCTGAAGGCCGTAACTAGAGTTCTCCAATTGCGGGACGTGTAGCGATTCCAATTTTTATACGAAATCAAAAAGGTTTAAATTTTACATTACTAACTTATTTGCTAAGAATATGAACCTCAATGCAGGTGAAAATAATGGAAATTAAAAATTTGGCAGGTGTTGGAAAATAAAATTTCAATTTTCACCATTTGTTTCCACTAATTATGCAAAAAAAAACACCCTTAAAAATACGATATCATCCCAAATGTTGGTTCATATTCTTCGTAATTTAAGAAAGAATCATACTTTCAATGATTGGTTCATTACTTTTTGAGTTAGAAGTCCTGCAAGTGTGAAAAAAGTCATTTTGAGGAAAACGCGTTCGAAAAACAGAAAATAACCGAAATAATCGCTTTTGTTGATGCTTCTAGTACTTTCTATACCGTTATTTGAAAACAAAGATGGCAAAAGTGGGGTTCCCCTACAAAGCTACGTAAGTACATAAAGCGACTACCTACCCCCTAGAGTGCGCTCGAGCCTGTAGACTATACCCGATGAGCGCTCGGTTCTATGTTCATAAAATCTAAACGAATGCGAATTTCGCTTTGAAATTTTGGCAAGGTATTCTTGGATTGTTAAGCTAACAATTTATGCAATAAATAAATGGTTTCCCCCCTTAATGGAAGAATTCTCTCTATTGCAATTAGAGAGAATCCTTAATTGCGGCATTTGATAAGAACCTAGAGCCCACGCAGGGAAATATGTAGACCCTAATGCCAAATCCATAATGTTTCGTTCATTTATAAATTACGACGATAAACTGTGAACATATAAAAACGATAAAGTTTTTAGATGGATTTATATGTACGAGTATATATTTTTTTTATCAAATTTATTCCGATATTTTAACCGTGTAAGTAACAAATTGAAAGGTATCATTCCTTAAGCGACGAAGTGTGTGCATAAATGGCTGAAATTACAAGTGTAGGCAGGTAAGTTATAAAAACATAATTAGGGTTGCGTTAAAAAAAAACTTGTTGAAGTTGATCTCCGTAGTTCTTGCAGTTTGTTTAATATTAATTGAAACCACTAGGTTTCTACCCCATTGGTCGGAGTTATTTTCCTTTATCAAATTTTCTTTGATTGGATTCGATATCTAAAATTTCAAAAACAATTTATAAAAATCTATTGACCAATTTTATAATTACACTTTACTTTAATAACAATTATAGTACTCGTAACATAGTAGTTTAGATTTCGTTGTTTGTCATTTTTGTTTTATTATTATCTTTTAGTTTTAACTCATTAAGCCTGATACACAGATTGCGTAAAATAAAAAAATTTCACAAGCCAAATTTCGGCATTTTTCACCTGCAAAATAGCAAAAAAAAAAAATTGTGTAGAATATGAAATTTTTCCAACTTTCACCAAAACTGTGTGCCAGTGAAATGTCAACAGCTGATCGGCCAACCACCACCATTTTGATGAAAAATATTTCTCGTGTAAGTAAAGTGCACGAGAAATCTTCCCCCCTGATGGAAAGGAAATTCTCCACAGAGAGAAATTTTATCTGTCACAGTAGTGCACAACTGATGGTGAAGTGAAATATACATAGCTCTAACGCTGCTGCGTTTTGGGCCACCATACAAGCGCAGCATATGTCACAATTGGTCGCACCAGCATAGAATATAACCACTCAGTCATTTTAGAGGTGAGACCCCAGGTTTTTCCAAAGAGAGACCTGCAAGCCCACATGATCCGAGTGGCCTTACTAATAACAGTCTCGACGTGTTTGCTCCAGTTGAGCCTCGAGTCCAACGTGATGCCTAGACACTTCACTTCGGTGGAGAATACGAGTGCCGTGTTGCCTAGGCTAACCGGGCTTAAACTAAGATTTTTCTTCCGAGTGAATGGAACCAAGACGGGTTTCTGTGGGTTATCGCTCAGGCCAACTTCAATGCACCCGCGAAGGACTAGGTCGAGTGCCGCACCCATCACCTCCGTGACGGTTGTATCAAACTTTCTTCTTATAATTATAGTTATATCATACGTTATATCTACGGCAAGTGACCAAAGAAGTGGGGAAAGGACGCCACTCTGAGGGCATCGCTTAACAGCGTTAACACAAATTGAGGTACCACCCAACGATGAGTAGATTTCGCGCCCGCGAAGCATGGCGTCGATCCACATGATGGTGGCTGTAGGTATATCCCTGAGCTCAAGTACTCTGGATATACTACTGTAGCCAGTATTATCGAAAGCACTCTCAATATCAAGAGCGATTCCCCTGTCGTTAAGGGTTTTTTTCAATCGTACTCACGGGATTGTGTAAGGCAGCCACAGTCGACTTACCTTTTACATAAGCGAACTGAGTACGATGCAAGGGTGACGTATATTCCATTTTTTGTCTGATATGCAGATCCAGTAACCTCTCAATTGTTTTTAAGAGAAACGATGAGAGACTGATCGGCCTATAAGATTTCGGTAGCTCCTCCGGCTTGTTTCCGTTTTTCGGAATAAACACCACGTTCACCGCCCTCCATATACGTGGTATATAGCTGAAGGAGTAGCTGGCTCTAAACAGTACAATAATAAATGTGATAATAAAATCAAGAGAGTATTGCAGAAGAGCAGGAAAAATGCCATCGGCACCAAGTGCCTTGAAGGGTTCAAACGACTCCACGGCCCATTTGACCTTTTCTTTTCTGAAAATGACCTCCGATAGACTACTTAACTAGCTACACGGAACCCGATGGTCCGCCGATGGAATATACGCACAAGCTGCAGCTTGCACTGAACCCGGAAAGTGGGTGTGTAGGAGAAGCTCTAGAGCTCCCACTGGACCCTCAGTAAAGGATCCGTCCTGCTTCTTAAGCTGCCCAATGCCGTTAGTATGCTCCCTAGATAGGGTCATGAATAAAGGAAGTAGTAATGCTTCGAGTGTTTTCGCAACAGGAAACTGAAAAGTGATAGGGGCGGTACGATTCGCCTTCTGTTGGTTTCTTCCCAGGCTTCAATATAGTTATCACTTGCCTTTTTTCCATAACTCGGGAATAACGGACGAAGAGATGGAGAGGTTTATAGTTGCCGCTAAGTACTCAATTGAAGGCAAACCGAAATTTTTAAGCATGACAATCGAGATGGCGTCTGGTCCTAATGCTTTAGAGTTCCTTGCTTTCTTTATTGCAGTGGCAAGTTCGACTGAGGAAAAGAAAAGCGTGTGTCACTGCAGCGGTTGCGGATGGTTCTACAAATCTTGCGCTTTAGTCTGTCGGGTGGTGGGTGTTCAATAAACTGTTTATTCAATGACTTGTTGTTTTTGTGGTAGCGATGCTTCGAATACTGCAGTTCTTCTTGCATCGAGGGGGTTTGGCAGCTCTTGGCCGTTGAAAAACGGGTCGTTCCGGTACGAAGAACCGGCTGCCGCAGGAACGTATTGAATGACTTCAAAAAGCTTGCTTGCTTCAAGCCGAACGAGACTAAATTTTCGTAAATAGTAAGTATCCCTTTAGAGACTCATTAGCTAAGGGTATATTCTGTAATGGGCGGTTTGGTGGGTATCCAAAGATGCCCGTGAGGACGCTCGTTGCCACTTTCCTTTACGTATTAATAAAAATTCATAGGCCTGGGAAAGACAACACAAACATGGGAGTCAAAAATGGGGCGATAAGGATGGAAAGGTTGGCGGACGGTGCAGATGCCCTCGCGCTGGCATCGGGGTCCGGGTGTAATAGGACCCTCGGCCTTCGGTTTCGCACCACCGACAGACCACTACTCAACAGGTGCTGCCTTCTATCTGTCAGTGTTAGCAGCACAACCAGACCAGAATATGATTCATTTCATCATCGTATGGTTCAAAACCGGAAGGGATATCAACCCAAGTGTCGATAAGAAACGTGGATGCGAGTACTGGCGAGGGCTCGGGCGAGAGATGTACGCACCTCCTTGGTCGCCAGTGGCCACACAAAAACAGTCGAGCCAGCGGCAAAACTAGGCCTCTCCGATGGCCATATTACTGGTTCAAAACAAAAACTGCAAAAGACTATTGCGGTAAACCCCCTAGATACCGAGCTGGACGAGGTTCGCACGGTTCTGAACAACAAAATACCGGAAGGCTCAGCTCAGACATTCGAAGGTGCTACAACCAATATCAGAAAGGAGGGAGAACTCGGTACCCAAAAACACCTGACCCCAGAGAAATCGAAAAGGTTGACAGGAGATGAGGAAACCATCGACAGCAGCAGGTGAGCGTGTGCTTCAAATAAATCTACATTAAAGTAGTTCCACCTCAGCAGAACTACTGCAAACAATACATGAGGGCTCTTATGATAACGTCACATAAACGCAGGGAAAGATTGCCCTTATTCACCACGTTATGAAAGGGATGTGGTTCAATGCGGTCGTGAACCGTTCAGTTCCATACTGAAGGTCAGGTTATCAGAAGGGATTATCCTATTGGTTTTGGTTGCTTTAAACACATGCGTGATCGTAATGCACGTTTGTACTTTCCATAGCCGCGTTGTGCTGTTGCAAAAAAAAAAACCCGAATTTATTGATGCTCAGCATTTGAAATTATTTTAGAGAAAATTATGACGCAGTTCGTGTGTGTGTTTATGGCCCGCATACGAGTAGATTAGCGGTTTCTCGCAGCTGCGATACTATTGTACAAGTCGGCATCGACCCTTATGCAGTTCATGGCAGCACTAAGTATCCTATATGGAGGCAAAACTTACGGAAAAATTAAAAGTCAAACAAAAGTGAATTGTGTAAAACACCCAATTATGTCAATGAAATGTGCTACATTAGCGGAAAAGTGTAGAAATTTTGGTTTCAATATAAATTATAGATGAATGAAAATGAATCAGATTTTCAGAAGTAAACTCAGGGAGAAAAAAAAATAATTGTTCACATAAACATTTCTTCAGGTGGAAGCCATCGATACCATACAACTTATATGACTCTTAGCATGTATAACGATGCGACCAACCTCTTGAGAGGATAGAATTCTCCCCCAAAGAGGACCCAATTTCTAATTATTATTATATTAATTGTTGTTGTTGTAACTTAACGAAATATGTGTGCTCTCGATTATCATAGATAATATAAAAAATTATAATACAACTAATATTAACATAAAGCTCAAAGAAGTACATTTAAAATTATGAAACACAATCACAAAATCTGATAATAGCATTAATCAAGCAGTGAAATGTGTGGTTTTATGTATGTTAGCTCAAAATTTCAGCCATTTATCGTCTATTCTAAAATGTTCGCATTGTTGCATTAGCGATTTCAATCAAAAATCTATAAATGTTTATTTATATTATGAGTCCATTAAATGTATAATATATATTTGATTAAAAGCAGCAATAACAATTGGGCCAACTAAAGGTGAAATTCCGGTCATCACAGTTTTAGAAATAATAAGTTTCTGAAACATCAAAAAACAATTTTTTTTAACTCTGCCTAATTAGTACCAATCTAATTGTTCGCCTTTAGTTGACTCACTTTTGGAGATATATTATTTATAGATTTATATTTAAACGTATGATTATCCTCTGAAGTCTACAATAATTTAATATGAACTTTAAATTTTTTTAAAGCAAAAATTCAACTCTGACATAAACAATTTAAAAATTAATAAAAACGAGTGAAGGTGGCGTACTACACAGGCATTAATCAGCCTGTTAAGCACGTATTAAATCAAACATTATCGATAAGTTGTTTGTTCTAGAACGTTACCAACGTACGCCAACCTTTTAATCATTCTAAAAGTATAAAAATTCAATAAATAAACAGAAAACGAGAAAATCATGAAAGTAAAGCAACTGCTGTATAATAAGTAGTAGTAACGAGAAGAAGAAGAAACCGATACGGCTCTATTACTGACTTCTTTTGCTTAAACCATTTATTCCGTCATTAAATGCAGGCCCATACCTAATGTACCTCGATTTGTCTTCATCATCATCACCACCACCAATACCGCCTGTTAGATCATCAACACCACCTGCACCACTACCACCTTGTATCTGTTCTCCCGATACTGACCCATCAGCACCTGGCTCACCACCCTCAGCACCACCCCGTCGTAGTCCTGGAATCGATGGAATTGACGGCATAGCTGGCATCGATGGCATAGCCGGCATAGATGGCATTGATGGTATTGATGCGTTGCCTAGCCATCCGGACATTTGTGATTTAACATTGGAGAACATTCCGCCAGCTTTTGTTGGGCTGTAATTGAAAAACAAATAAAGAATTAGTCAATTGTTTCATTTGATCAGTATATGAATGGATTAATGGATTTTTATCTAATAAATGTTAATAATTGATTCTGTTTGGAAAATATAATAAAATCGAAGGAACCAGGCTGAGGAGAAAGGTCTAACAATGGGAAAATCAATTGGTTACAGGGAATCCTGTGGGCAGCAGAGTCACAACACTGCCAGCCAACCATGTATGATAAGTAAAATTTTTATCAATTTTTCCTGAGATATGAGTTTGCAGAAAAATAAATGAGTCCTTGTGTCTGGTTTTAGGCAACACGAAAAAATTGTAAGACCTAAGTTTTAACCTATACATATCGAGAACTCATCCTATTGAATCGCGTGCATTTCAATTTGTACTTTTTCTCTCTTCGGTCCTGTTAACCCCTTGTGGGGCATTGGGAATTAACCATGGCGGATTTCCACCTCGTACTGTTTGCCGCCATCGCCTTCAACTGACTCCACGAATTGACTATTGGGAACATTCCTACTGGCATAGTGATTCGCGTCTTTGACCAATAGTGGTTTGTAATGTGAGTGGATTTCTCACTCCATGCTTCGCGACCGGAGCGGCTTAAGGGGTTGCAACTCTCAGTATACTGCCCTAGGACGCTCGCTTTATATCCCACAGCGGTAAAACCACTACTAGCAGCGGCGCGAACCACGATGCATCGCCCGATGAAATAGGAATATACCGACTATTGAGTTACCCTCGACCTCAACTGATCTTTTCCGGGTGTTTCTAGGTCGTCCAGTGCGGCGAATTGCATCGGTTCCCTGTGGGTTCCAATCGAGGGCATGTTAAGCAATGTTTTCCGGTCCTTTTCAAAGTGTGTGACCTATCCATTGCCACTTTCGCCTTTTTATGGAGGTGTCTATACTGTCCTAGCCAGTAATGAACAGGAGGTCGTCGTTAGAAATGACCTCCGGCCAGCGTATGTGTACGATGCGCCGTAGACACTGATTCACGAAAGATTACAATCTAGTTGTTATCGCCTTGGTCACTTTCCAAGTTGAACAGCCATGCATTAGGTTGGTGGAGATGAAATGTCGGATTGCAACGACATGTACAATAGTTGGCTGCGATTTTTATGTATCAAACTGCCACCAGGCGGCCCTAGTGATATGACATATTGAAGTATAAATACTGCTACCTTGGCTTATGGAGTTATTTCGCTTTTGCACTTCATGGTGATCGGTGAAAAAAAAAAGAAGAAGAACATGGAAGCGAGTGAAAAACGATTATTTTTCCTTTACGAATTTAATCTAGAGTACAACGCAACGGAAGCAACGAGGAATATCAGGACATTTGGACCTGATACGGTTAACGAATGAACCACTAAGCGGTGGTTCGAAAAATTTCGATCCGAAGATATGAACCTTCAAAATGAGCCACATGAAAACCCAGGACCATCGATCGATAACGACGAGCTGCGTGCATTAGTGCAGTCTAACCCCCGCCAAGCCATAAACGATCTTGTGGAGAAATTGGGCGTACACCATTCGATAGTTTACTGCCACTTGCAACAACTTGAAAAGTGAAAAAGCTTGACAAGTGGGTTCCGCATGCTCTTACCGAGCATGTCGAATGGAGATTTTCAGTTCTCTTCTAATCCGCAATTCCCTAGCGGGACATAGCGCGTCAACTACTCCTGCGCGCCACCGTACTCTGTTCTGGGCAATGGGGCGCAACTCCCCAAAAGACTTACCCAGTGCCTGACACTCCTTTGCCACAGACCGACGCCATGTGATTCGAGGACCCCCTCATGGTCAGCCTTGGTTGGAAATGGGGTTCCATTTCATGGCATGCAAAGCAATGCAGTTATCACTCTTCCGCAATGTGTGACCTATCCACTGCCATTTTCGCCTGCGAATCAATTCGTCGATTGGCATCTGCCCCGTTCGCCAACTTAGCTCTTCATTAGATATTGTTTCGGCCAGAAAATTCTTATAATTCGACGAAAATATGAGTTGACGAAAACTTGCAGCTTTCTGGTAACTTTTACGGAAACGTTCCATGTACTGCTCCCATACAAAAGCACAGACAGTACCGGGGAGCGAAACAGGTCCAGCTTGGTCTTGATGCTGAGATAACTGCTCTGCCAGATTTTGGACAGCATGCCGTATGCGTATTTAGCCTGGTTGATACGACGAGCGATGTCCTGCTCCGTACCACCATTTTCAGCATGCTACCCAGGTAGACGAAGTTGTCCACCTTCTTCACAGGCTGCCAATTAATATTGATGGCAATAGGTGTCGGATTTCTTTTTCGCAATGGCGGGCTAAGAACCTTGGTCTTGTTGGTATTAATTTTTAGCCCAACCTTTCTTCCCTCCCTCTCAAAATCTTACGCCACTGCGGACAGATCCATGATTTTGTGGGAGAGTAGGCATATATCGTCAGCGTAGTCAAGATGAAGATATTAAAGTCAATTGAATTCCTCTGGCTAGTCCGGATAGGGCTGAATGTAACACATCGCCGATCACTATGATGAATAGGATCGGTGAGAGGAAGCACCCGAGGATAGAAATACAATTTATTACCCTTTCTACGGATAGTACTCCCGTGTTCCGACAGTCAAAACATATCCGTATTCAAATGTAGCCGTCGCTTGAAGGATACCTCAAACACGCAGGTTATTTACCCTAAAGTTCTCACCTTGTAAACATCGAATTCCCTAAAAAGGTTACCAGAAAGCAATAAATATAAAAATATGTAACAATGCTCCGTATAGAGAAAAATGATTTTCACTCCAAACTCAATTTAACAAGATAAATTAACCGAAAAGATATGGTATCTTTCTGATCCGTCTCTCTTGTTGAATTGTCTAACAATTTCTACCCTCACCATCCCCACTGACTCAACTTCTCAATTATGTACGTCCTATCTATTCTCACTCAACTTTCGTATTCGATCCACACTTAACTTCTTCCTTGAGCCTTCACCACGTCATTCCGCCAACTTTCAACCATCCTCAAGTTACATACTGGCACACAAATACAATGATCGAAGAATCGATGAAACCTTCAAATTGCAATTCGTAAGATGAAAACCGGGAAATTTTCTAGAGAGATATAAAATTCGACATCTTATTGAAATTCTTATTGATGATATCGATTGACCTCCCTTCTTGGTTCGACGGGGGAACATGGAGATGATAAAAAGCGAGAACGAATGATTCCTTTTCGGCGTACCATGTATACCAATATCGTTTATACGAGGATACGTGATGATGGGTGAAAGTAATATCGTGTTAAGGATTTACACCAACGCAGCGAGTTTCTGAATTGCTTGAGTGGAATTCAATGGGAAAATATGAAACGGAGTTAAAATAGACCTACATGACAAGTATGTACCTATATTTTAGAAGTCGATTTGTTATTGGGCTCGTTTACATACGAACTTTGCAAAAAAAAAACGTTCTACCAGTCAGAGCTTGTCTCACAGAGTTGCCAGATTTTATACAAATTTGGCATTGTCGAGATCGATGGGCAAATAAAATCCGTGTTTTTTGCTACAGAACAGATGGTGTAGGAAATGTGTTGTGTAAGCTAATTTTCGGGTTTTAATATTCGGAATTGGCTGTAAATGCATTCTAGCATTTCCGGCGTCAACTACTCATCGATTGCCGACGTATAAAGTGTTTATTTGTGTAATTACATAAAATAACAAAAACAAAATGATTGCATCAATTATATAATTCTCAATGCAAATAAAGTACATATATGATCTTGAAATAAAATTGTATTCGTTTTTTTTTTTACCTCAGAGATTCACATAGCATGAAAACAGCTGATTCTATGGTTTTCAAAACAGTTCTGTTTGATTAAGGATGGTTAGCATACTTTAGGGTTCACTGCTTTTGTGGTTGTTTTTGGAGGAAAAGTGCGGTTAGGATGGAACTATACATGTAAGATCTTTTGTAGGGTATCCCCCTTAAAATATCGTTTTAACATGAAATCAGCTGATTCTATCGATGTGGAAATAGTTTCATTCGATTTAGAATGGCAAAATACGAGTACCTTAGAGTTTATTACAAGTAATTTTTTTTTATTTTATTTTTTATTTTATTATTAAGATGGAACTAAGAACTTTTGAGTGGGAGGCCCCCTTAAAAATCGCTATAACACAAAATCGAAAATAATTGCATTCGATTTAGGAGGGCAAAATACATTAAGTGTGACTACTTTTATAGGTTGTTTCCATTTTTCGGTATTTTTGCCCCACTGTGCGGCGTCTAGTCGTCAGTTAAAGTGATAGTCAATGGGAGCCTTTATACTGTTTGTATAAATCGTAGTCATCTGTTTTGTCATCAATTCATTGTTCCGAACTGTGCGTAAAGTCAAGGAGTACGTTTAAACCGTGCGAACTACTTGGAGGATTAACTAATACGAAGAAACCCACCGCGGTCTAAACGTAGCAGATTAGTTAGTGCTACGACTAACTTTAACTCTATTTGCCACGCGGTACTGAGCTGACTACAGCTGTCATTGCATGTAACGTTTGCGTTTTCTGCTGTGAACTTGAATCCGAACGTCTGGCTCAAAGTTAGCAGCTCACCCGGATTATGAGCAATCCCGAAATGACTGAAAAGACAATAAAACCACAGCTGACATCCGTAATACAATACTTGGTGCACCCGTCGGTCTAAACACACCAACAACTTGTACTAACTCGAATACACCACAGATAGTACTACGATTCTTACCACGGTCTAAACGTAGTCAAGGATTTTTTCTTCGACGGCAGTACTAGTGGAGAATATAATGTCGATGAGAAATTGGCAAGTGTTTGTTTTCGACGTTCAACATTTATTTTGAGAAGTTAAAGCTAATGTAAGCTCTTTAATATGGTCGGTGATGGGGCAGCCCAGTGGCTACAAAGATGGCATTTGCTTAGCTTTGCATTGTGCCTATACGAGTAAGTTCGCGAATTGTTCTTGTCGCGTGCATACGGATATGAAATTCATTCAAAGAGGGAAGCAATGGCCAAGATGGTAACCCGAAATTGATTCGAATTTTTGCATGGATGGTATCTAAGTGTGTGTATACCTGTTCCAAAATCATATCCATTGTTAAAAAAAAAACAATTGACAACACTGTATCTCATACGATTCAATGATCAGCATTGGCTCAAAAATAGATAGATAAAAAAACGCCAAAAGCCATGCATATTTTTTCCAATGTGTATTATGTAAAATATTTTACAAAATTTACTCCAAAACTAACATCAAACTCAGACATATTCTCTTTTTTATTAAAAAAAAAGTACTCACACTCGAATCTTGTCTACCCTTCACTTACACCACCACACATCATTTATAGCAAAAGAAAATCCAAGATGGCGGATACCTTAAAGGAAATTTAATATCAGAACTGGCTTCTTCCTGCCTAACGTTCGTCGTCGTATCGTAAATTTGATTGGGAAGAGATAATAAATGGGAAGAGATAAGGAAAGCCTTTTCATACTGGGTTTTGAACGATTTGCACCTGATTTCAGTAATTTACAGGCAGCAGACTGTAATCAAGTAAATCGAAATGTAAATGTACTCGTATTCACAGATAAAATTTGATACTTTATGGCTTTCTGCAATTTGATAAAGCGAAATGCTGAATGTGGAAGGAAAATGATTTTATAGAATGTAATACTCTGTGTAATAGTTGACAGATAAGAAACATAGAGTTAGAGAAATCAGAACCAACTATTTATTACTGACTGCATCTATGTACTAGATAATGGTGTCCTATATTATTCAAAGGTGGGAACACTGATAAATGTTTATTAGATTCATTTCTGGAAATATAAATTACATCATTTGCATTTCCACCGTTTGAGTTTATGAGCATGGCATCATCAGCAGATATTTCTTCCGAAAGAACTTTTAAATATCAGAGCCGTCCTTGCTTGCAAAAGGAAACAAGAATTATACTTACAGGATGCGTCCCCAATGTCAATAGTGGGACCCTATCTGCGCTGGACGGGGACTGAGATATTTATCTATAGTCATGAGATGAGACTAATTGTCCCGCGAAAGCGCCAATTTTAATTTTCAATGAAGAACCTGGGAGCATTCCTGTTTGGCGAATAACGAATAATAGGAGAATTCTCTCCAATGCATTAGAGTGAATGTAAAGTTGTTTAATCTGCTACATATACATCCCTTACACCGACACAATTTATTCGCTGCGGACTTGCAACTATACCTTCACACACAACCACGTGATTTTTTCGCCGATTCATTTAAAACTTCAGCGAAATTCACATCAGTAGCCATATAAACGGAAATGAAATGAAATGTTCTTACTATTTACTTACCCTAACCCCTAGTGTGACGCACTGCAATTATTGGGCGTGTTCTTTTGCTTTTCTTAACCTAGATTACCCAATACAACAACAATGCTACTCTATATAGGTTAGTGCTTAACCTGATAATTAGAGGGCCGATTCTGACCTGGATAGCGCACAAGTAAAGCTTTTATTTAGGACGCATCTAGCGGTTGGTAGAAGAAGATCGTTCATTCCATGATGTCCACGCTATTTTCACCTCAGTTTACCTCAATTAGGTTCAATGGAATTCCACATTTTTATACCCTAGACTTATAGTATAGGGTATATTGTTTTTGTCACGACGAAAATATGTAACGCCTTAAAGGAGGCTCCGGAGGTATGGCAATGTATATATATAAATGATCAGGGTCACCTCCTGATTCAATTTAGCCATGTCTGTCTGTCTGTCCGTCTGTCTGTCTGTCCGTCTGTCTGTCCGTCTGTCCGTCTGTCTGTCCGTCTGTCTGTCCGTCTGTCTGTCCGTCTGTCTGTCCGTCTGTCTGTCCGTCTGTCTGTCCGTCTGTCTGTCCGTCTGTCTGTCCGTCTGTCTGTCCGTCTGTCTGTCTGTCCGTTCGCACGATAAATTTCGATAGAATGAAGCTAGAGCCTTGAAATTTTGGTCAAATGTTGGCCATGTTGGTATTGAAAATGGGCATGATCAGGCCAAGAGAACGCCTGCCTCCCCTACATATGTAAAATTCTTAAATGTATCTATAACTCCCGATTACATAAACATGAAAAGTTCTAGCTTTGTAGATTACTCGTGAGGGTTATCTTATACTCTCTTGGGAAAATAAAATCGATCAGTTGGAAACTAACGGTAATTTTCTTACAAAGAGCCCCGTAACTACCCTACTTTTCAGGTTTTTGTCTATAACTCTTGAACCAATTGACGTAGAGAACTGATTTTTAGCATGTATGATTTTTATCATGTAACCCTGAGGTGAGAAGCTGCTTAAGTTTTAGTAAGTTGGGCATAATCAGATCAAAGAAACGCCTATCTCCCCTACAAATCTCAAAAAATTAAATATTCCTTTATAATTACGATAACTTTCGATAGAATGACACTAGCAAGTTGAAAATTTGGTGGAATGTTGCTAATAAGACTTACTTGGCTGGTATTGAAAATGGGCAAGATCCGACCCAAGGAACCCCCACCTCACCTACAAACGAAACTTCAAATAAGCGATGACTTTTGATACAATGAAGCCAACAACTTGAAATTTTGGTTACATGTTTGTAGTAGGATTCAGCTGGCTGGTATTGAAAATACGTAAAATTCGACCAACCAAACCTCTACTTCCCCTACAAATGAAACTTCAAATAAGCGATAACTTTCGATAGATTGAAGCCAGGGAAATTTTGTTTAAATGTTCATAGTATGATCTAATTAGTTGGTGGCAATGATGGGCAAAATCTGACCCAAGGAAACCCTACCTCCCCTACAAATGAAACTTCAGATAGGCGATAACTTTCGTTTTCTTCATTTTGGAACACCCAAACAGACGACTGGCGTTTATTTTCGGGTCCATAAGAGTAAATCCACGATTCATCACCACTGACGATACTGTGCACATTGTTAGTCTCCTGTGTTGAAGCGGTCTACAGTTTTTTGACACCAATTGACCCGAGCTGCTTTCTGTTCTTCGATCAATAGATGCGGTATCCAACGGGAAACTATTTTTTTTACACACAATTCTTCATGCAAAATTTGTTGAATTGGGGTCTTTGAAATTCCCAATGATGCCTCAATCTCGCGATATGTCACATCTCGATCTTCCGTGATGAGCTTGCGCACAGCATCGACGTTTTCTTGGGTGACTTCCGATGCAGGTTAATATTTAGTAGTGAAATTTGATTCGTGGCAACCTTGTTGTTCGTGTATGCAAAATTTAAAAGACAGCCCTCGTATATAGAAAGAATTCCTCCAGGAAGATCCTTCTCTGTTATAAAGGCAGGACTCTACGAAAGGAAAGGCGGTCGGGATAGGGAAGGGAAGATAAGGCTGCTTGAATTTGAACAAGATGGTCTTAGTAAATTTACGCTGGACTGTTTCCAAGGCATTTATAGAAACAGAAGTTGAAGGCGACCAAGCAACTGACGCGTATTCCAAAATGCTTCGGGCAAGTGAGGCGAATAACTTCATAGCACGAATGAAATCAGAGAAAGTTTTAAGGAGTACAGCATTGCAGCACACTTGGTGACATTAAGGTGTAAATCGAATCCAGGCGACCAAGGCCCGACATCAAGATGTCGCGCCACGATGATGATGAAGGTGTAAATCATTTTTGCTCTAGATCAAATTTCAAAGAGAAACAATCTTCAAGACAAGATACGAATGTAAAGAGCTTAAGTCAGCGTATAGTAAGGGGAGGCAACTATGAAGAAAAAACAGGAAAAGCAAGGGACCCAAAATGGAACTGCCGCAGGGTTCCAGATGTAGGACAAAAGGCTGAAGAAACTAGGTTATTAAACACTACGGTAGACAAATGATCTAGAAGACATCCAAGAAATAAGACTCCACAGACCTTGCCACCTACGACATTTTCCTGTTTCCAAAATTAAAATGTGCTGAAAGGGCGCCGTTAAAGCAATAAAACACACTCGCCACGGACCTTAAGCATGTCGCACTCAAATAGCAATAACTCGGAAACTTAACGAGATATATATTTTACAACAGAGGAGGAGAAAAAGTCATAACTTTAGGTTTCATCCTTTCGGTTACGAGCTGCCTCGTAAATATACTAAAAAACAAAACCTTATCAGGTACTTCCTGGTTCTATTATAACATTTACATGCGTACAAAGGCACGAGGTTACACTTTGGTGGACAACAGAGATTATTGTTATTATTGCCACCAAAATACCAAATTTCAAAATTTCAGTGTTTGTGAGTGTGGATTTAGCTGCTTAATTTTCGGCTCATTTCCACAATAGTTTTAATCCTATATAATTGGACTTGTTATACTCTTCTTCCCTGTTGGCCATCGCATAATGACCGTAACGTTAACATACAACCGAGTCTTCCCTTTTAATCCTATAATCTTATCTTTTATACAATAAAAGTCAAGGCCCAAGACCGAAGTAATTCGTTCATCTGACAGAATTAAATGTGCTTCCGACATCCCTATTCGCATTGCCATTCAACTCGGCCGTGCCATGAAGTAACAAACAATAGCCCACGTGATTCGATTACGGCACAAAATTCCACTTTAAAGACAATTAAAAATGCTAAAAAGTTGTCAGGACTTGGACGAATTACACACGCAGCGCACAAAAAGCAATTTGGTCTGAAAAGAGGCTGCGAGACAAAACTGAGTGAATAGGCTTCCTGTAACCGAATACGAGTATATACACAGGTTTGAAGGGTTAAACGTATTTCGCCTCCGAGAACAATCACTGTGACAATATAGCTGATGGCAGGAAGCGAAAACAATCCCGTGGATAGGACGTACAGATACGACACGGACCATGATAAAAGCTCCGAATACAGCTTGTTTGGTTGTAGTATATAGGTATAACAACAATAGCCAATTCGGACAGGCTTCCATCAATTAATTTAACACGATAAGAAAACTGTCGACGAGGACTTTCAATTTCCGTGCAAAACGTACAGCGAACATGGTGACAAGAGAGCGGATTAAACTGGAGATTTGAGCAGGGGGATATTACCTTTTACTCAAAAGATGAGTCAAGTTTATTGGGTTGAGTTTTGGCCGTGACCGAATATGATTTCAAGAGATTTAAGGGGTCATACGGGCTGTATAGGGTTTTTCAATAGGGACGACGCATTTTGTTTTTGACATTTCTCGTATAGGAGTGAAGCTAGCTTCGTAATTCTTTCACATTTTGATACGTCAGTCTATGCCATTTAATCATTAAATTTAATTTAAAATTATTGAACTTTTTTTTTATCAAAGTTCACGTTCCATCGCGACTACGTTGCGCGCGCTTACGCCAATTCGGATGAAGCTCACTTATGGCTCGATGGTTTTTTCAACAAGCAAAATTGCCGCATTTGGTCGAGTGAGCAGCCTGAAGTGATGCACGAGACACAACTTTATACGAAAAAATTAACTGTTTGGTGCGATTTTCATGCCGGCGGCGTCATCGGCGCGCCAACAACCGTCAACGGCGATCGCTACAGGGCCATGATATCGGAGTATTTTTAGGACCAGCTCGACGCGATGGACTTGGATGATATGTGGTTCCAACAGGACGGCGCAACGTGCCACACAGCGTACGACACAATCGAATTATTGAAGACCAAGTTCGGCGAGCGAGTTATTTCACGCAACGGTCCTCGCGAATGGCCGCCTCGTTCGTACAATTGAACCCCTTTGGACTTTTTTCTTTGGGGTTACATTAAATCGCTGTTCTACGCCAATAAGCCAGCCACGTTAGAAGAGCTGCTGGCCAACATCGAACGCGAAAATCCTGGTATTTCGGCCGAATTGTGTGGTTGAGCCATGGAAAATTGGGTCGAGCGTATTCACTCGTGCCAGCGCTTCCGCGGCGGACATTTGAACGATATCGTACTCCATAATTAATGGAATCGATTGTACTTTTATTGGAAATAAAAATCAAATCAACTCATTCATCAATGCGTTGCTCTATTTTAATGACCCTAGTTTTATATTCAGTTAAAGTGGAAAAAAAACCGAAGATATGATACCCCTCACGCGAAGGAACTTATGGTGCATTTGCCACTTTGAAATTAATAGTAAAACTTGTTCCGATTTCACTGTTCCTATGAGAGGTATATGAAATCTCTCTCAATTGCTGTAACCCCTTGTGGGGCATAGCGCGTCAACTGTTTCATGTGGCCCAGTTGACGATACTCGGCATAAACTGGTATCGGAGAATGCAGTTGCCAGCTTGCACCTCCTGCACATCCATGGCCACGAACGTCGTCGTGGACGGGATTCGAACCCGAAACGCCGGTAGTCAAACATGAGACTGATGCCTCAACACACTGCGCTACCGGTCGCCCCTAATATGAAATAGTAGACCGATTTTATATATATATTTTAGATATACAATACAAGACTTCACATCTCTGTTACTCACTGTCAAATTGTCTAATCCCATCAAGTTTGCACAAAACGTAGCCAGTGAGCGTAACTTGAACACGAAGTTATTCTTTTTTATGTATCTTTTTTTCGGTGGACTGTTATAAACGGTATCGTAAAAATATGTCTTCATCTTGATATGATCCTTGAAAATGGTATAACCATGCGACATATACACATATTTCTTACAATAGCCTCGAAGAAAAAAAAGGTCAAATAGCTGAATGTCGAGTTCCCTTCATAAGGATTCGATGCTTAACCATCATCGTCTTCAACGACAAGCTGCTTGCGGTGCAGAGGTGGATACGGGAGCTCCTTAATGCAATTGCACACTCTATTATCCGTGAAAATTTATGAATCCTCTCCTTGTAAGTTCTGATTTGGATTGATTTATAATGGAATTAGATTTCTGCTTGATAATATTGAACGGACTGCATATACGAAATAATAGAAATTGTTCAAAAAGATGGGACTTGCACGGCTTCTCACGTGGGTGGTAGCGCCGGTGATAGCAGCGAAGCAAACTGCTGTTGGCAAAGTTTCCTCCGAAAGCAGATATGATAGTTCAGATGAGACATGGGACGATTGACTTGCAACAATATACAGATAAAGGATGCAACGATTATGATTATGGCGGCTTTCACACGGTTGGGGGATACAAAGCCCGAGCGCGAAATGGCTAGTTTGACGAAGAATCCAGAAAATCACTCGACGCAAAGAACGAAGCCTACAGACAATATATCCAACGTGCAACTAGAACCATAAATCGGATCAAGTAGCTCAAATGTCTGATGATCTGCATTGCTAAAGCCATAATGTGGGGCTTAAAATCAACGCTGCCAAGACAAGTACTTGAGCTTGGATCCAGGAAGGCAAAGCGGAATTTGTGTTTCGGGGCAGGCAATCGAAAAAGTTGACAATTTCTGCTATCTTGGAAGCTTAGTTACAGCAGATGGTGGAGCGGATGCCGATGTACAGTCTCGTATCAACAAGGCTCGAGCAGTTTTTTTTTCAGTTTTGCTGCTTTCTGGCAAAACAACAGCATTTCCAGACGCACCAAACTCTGGATCTTCGGAACCAACGTAAAATCAGTGCTTTTATATGGCTGTTTAACTTGGAGGTGACCAATGAGATAACAACTAGAATGCAAACTTTTGTGAACCAGTGTCTACGGCGCATCCTGCACATACGGTGGCCGGAGATCATTTCTAACGATGGCCTCCTTACTATTCCTGGTCCGGGCAGGGTAGACACTTCCATTAAAATGCGAAAGTGGCAATGAGTAGGTCACACTTTCTGAAAAGGGTCGCACAACATTGCTCAACAGGCCCTCGATTGGAACCCGCGGGGAATCAACGCAAGTCGCCTAGTAACACCTGGAGAAGATCGGTTATGAGACAAGGTGCCTCAATAGGCAAGTCGTGTAGTGAGCTGAAAGCGATGGCGATGAACAGGACGAGGTGGAAAGTAGGCGTGGTTAATGCCCCACAAGGGGTTAACAGGGACCAGAAATGGAGCAACTAGAACCAAAAAAAAAAATATGACGAGCAACGGCGAATATCGAATAGAATAATTATACGTAAGAAACGGGAATACTTCGGCGAGCAGTTGCTGAACATTAATGATAACCTAGCTAATAGAAACACCAGACAAGCATATAAACTAGTAAATACAATTAAGAGCAGCTATCAACCCAGGACTAGTCTCTGTAAGAATAAGAATGGAAACATCATCAGCGACACCGATAGCATCAATAAACAATGGGCGTCCTATTTTGAAGACCTTCTGAATCCAACATATAACGTCCCCATATAAGAAACCCAAATCGATGGCGTTATTATCGATCATGGCCCCACAACACAACCTCAGACAATAGACGAAGTTTATCTCGCCTTACGGTCACTCAAACCAAATAAAGCGCCGGGCGCTGACGAGATTCCAGCTGAGCTGCTAAAATCCGGTGGAACGGGTCTATTAAATTCCATACACCAACTACTTCTGTGAATTTGGGAAGACGAGGTGATCTCAGACGATTGGTGCAGGAGCATCATCTGTCCCATCCACAAAAAGGGAGATAAACTGCGGTGTGAGATTTACAGAGGCATTTAGCTAGTTTGTACGTGCTACAAAATACTGACGAAAATTCTGGAGAACAAAATTAAACCGTTCGCCGAACGAATCATTGGCGCTCCACAACCGTTCAACTTTTGACGGTTAAGCTAATCCTGCAGAAGCGCTGGGAATACAACGTTGACGTGTATCAAATCTTTGTCGATTTTCAGCAAGCATGCGACAGTATCGATCGTCGTGTACTGCACAACATCATGCTGCAATTTGTTTTACCAGCAAAACTAGTACGACTAACAAAGACGACGATAATCACCTCCGTCTCACAGGTCAGGATCCAGAACAGGTTGACTGATCCTTTTGAAACACGTACTGGTTTGAAGCAGGGCGATGGACTCTGGACGCTCTTCAACCTAGCACTTGAATATGTCATTCGACTAATGGATACGAATACAAGCGGAACGCTACTCATCAAGTCGACACAACCGATGGCGTGCGCAGACGATGTCATACATCATGTCCCAAACTGACCGACGAAGAATAATTTCTGCATGCTATCGACACCGCTGCAAAAGAAGTTGGACTACGCTTCAACGAGGACAAAACAAAAATAATGATGCAATCAAGAACCAGGACGCCAGCACAATCGAACATCAACTTAGGGGACCTCAGCATTGAATTCGTAGACAACTTCACGTACCTGGATAGCAACCTGTCAAAGGACGCCAATTAAACTAACGAAATCAAGCGACGGATACAGCTAGCAAATAAGACCTTTTCGAAATCGAAATACATATGTAACACAAAGCTCCGCGTGTACAAAACCATCATACGACCATATACTTTGTTGTTGCACAATAATAAAATACATGGGAAAACCGCCAACCGCTTCTGTCAAAAACCGCCCGAGGAACGCGGCACTAAGATTTCTAAACAATTATCAATATTCTTCTGAGGACAGATCCCCACGAAGAGTTGTCCCACCGGGAATCAAACACACTTTACAATATGACCTGACAATATATTAATCTTCATCCTAATCAAACACACATCAGTCATGCATAATTAAGTATTTGCAATTAATTGCAACTCAATATCAGCGTCTCATAACTTATAAAGCTGTTTGCCTCCTCATATCAGGGCCATCATGTAATTTCAACCTTTCCATAATACCATTTGCCAGGAGTAGCAGCAAAGGCTGACGATGTCCTAACGTAATTTGCAAAATGTTCGTATGATTTGTTCCCAAGGCGGCCCTCAGTACCACCATTAAAATTCACTGAACCATCGGCTGCTTATATGAATGGTGGGGTGGGTTTGGGTGTTATTAAATTTTAATTTGAAAATTCTCATCTTAAATTCAAACTTAAATTTTCATTTAAGAAGTTATTCATCCTAAAGCGGGTCTAAACCACGTACAAACATATCGCCCCGTACTGTCATTTTCCGGAACTGTAGTATGTATTTCGATTATGCAAAGTCGAAAGTGTCGCAATAAGAAATGCGGCTACAAAATTTTTTTTTGAGTATCATCAACATCATTTAGGCAGCGTTTAGAAGGTGCGGTTTGAGCAGCGACACATCGCTGTGTATAAGGCACTTTTTATAAGCTGCGGTAGCAGCCACAGTTTGAGCAGCGGAACATAAAGGGAAACAGTGGCATCCGAAGCGGTTTACAAATTTGCATTAGCTTCCTTTTTTATCAGTCCAGATGATCAAGTGCACAAGTGCAGAACAATCGCACGCATTACACTAACAACCAGCTCCATATAGAAACATTTCGTTAGTGTTAAGGCTGGTACTAACCTTTTCGTTGCACTTATCTCTCGCACGAAAAAGTGACAGTGGAAACAGTATCACAGCCGTATCCGCGGTGCTTTACAGGATACTTGAATTTCTCCTTTTCACTCAAAAGGAGAGCGATCGCCACTGTAATGACTGATTTACAGTACACGAAATAAAATGCAAAGCAAATATTTTCGCGTGGAAATTGCCCTAATTTTCAAATTGGAAAAAAAGTAAATAAAGTTGAGCGGCGAGCTTCAATGTAAAACCATGTATTCGTAAGCCGCCAGCGTCTCCTCGACTTGCCACAGCGACTTGTGGAGCGGTGCTTGTGAAACTGCGCCTTCTAAACGCTGCCTTATGCGTAGAGACAGGGAAAAATCAATTTACTTTACTTTCACCCATCCACTTGACTTCCTTTTTCCTTTAATTTATGCAAATGTTTCACTTGACCTCTTTCTTCTTAATTATCCTGGAGAGAAGTTTAATCCGTACGGGACTACTCAGAAACGAATAGGCTACTGTACTTTCTCTAGGAGTCCATAATACCAGAACGAACGATGAAACTCGAGTAATCAGGGAGAGATATTAGAGTAGCAATTAAAGAGAGCGTTTAAAAAACAAGAAAATTTTAATTGTTTTCCTAAGAAGGAAAATATTTTCCGATTTTTGAATTTTTTTTGATGAATTTCGGGTTTATAAGAGTTTTATCTTCTATGAAATGAAGGGTTAGGAACAAAGTCCACTAAAATCAAAATCCCTCTCTCTCTCTCTCAATTGCCCTAACCCCTTGTGGGCCATAGCGCGTCAACTGTACCATAGTGGCCCAGTTGAAGTTTCGACGGCATAAACTGGTTTCGGAGAATGCAATTGCCAGCATGCACCTCCTGCACATCCATGGCCACGAACGTCGTCGTGGACGGGATTCGAACCCAAAACGCCGGAAGTCAAACATGAGACTGATGCCTCAACACACTGCACTACCAGTCGTCCTAGAAAAAAAATCAAAATCCACCGATTCAAAATCCACAAAACAAAATCCACTAATTCAAAATTCACCGAATCAAAATCCACCAATTCAAAATCAATAAATTTTTGTATAGAAAAGTACCAGTACAACCCTCACACGGTGGATTTTTAGTTCCTAAAGCGAAAATTCCTTGAATGCGGGTTCTAAGTCCATTTCCGCTTTAGGGACTAAAAATACATCATGTGCGCATCATCAGAATAAACTAGGTGCATTTTGAACTGATAGATTTTAAACTGGTGGGATTTTGAATAGGTGAATAGGATTACCAGTCATATGGCCTCCAGAAACGACCGTATTTCGAGTAACAAAAAATGTCCGATGCGTTGCCGAGCTAAGCCACAAACGCATACTAAGTTAGTGTGCAGAATGAAACCAAGTGTCACAAAAATTTCAGTACACAACTGTTGTGTTTATGTCGCGCTCGGTGGCCGTGATCGTTCGGACACCGCTCTATGATACTAATCTAGAGCTCGGAGATCAAATCTCGGCGCGAACAAAAATTGCCTGTGAGTACTAATAGAACTCTCACAGTGCTCCGAGCTTGTCAGTATAAAGACGGCGCGAATAGGAGGTGCATGCTAGCAACTGCACTTCCGAAAAGTAGATATGCTATTGAAACGTCAACAAGGCATAGAAATGCTAGAGATGTTGACGCGCCCATGCCCCTGGAGGGCTCAAGGCAATTAGAAAGAGAGCATTGCTCGATAATGATTCGCAAGGTGTTAATGTGATCGACACAGGAGAATCCGGATCGAAAACCTGCCTGCTCTTCATTAATTTTGCTTTAAGGTGGAATGCCACCCGATACATTCAGTTGATGAGCAGTCTGTATAGCTGCTCGGTTTTACAAGAGACAGGAAGCTGTCCTTTGACCTATAGCTTAAGCATTCTTCGCTTTGAGATAAGAATTTTTCATTTGGAGTATAGTTATGGTTTAAACTGAGAATAAAAAGCCTGGGGTCCTATCATGTAATTCGATTCGTATCGAAAGATAATTCGACCATCGAACCCGATTCGATTCCATTTCCGTATCATGTAACTCGGTCGTATCGAATGAATTGCATTGCCTGATGCTATGTCAAAATTTCCCTGTCAGATACGAGGATTTTTAATAAATTATCAGACGTTTGACAGTTAAATTAATAGGATTTCAAGTATAATGCTATCAATTAGTTCATTCAAAAATGTTTTATCATAAGTTTCTAACAGGGGCCTTATCATGTAATTCGATTCGTATCGAAAGATAATTCGACCATCGAATCCGATTCGATGGCAATTCCGTATCATGTAACTCGATCGTATCGAATGAATTGCATTGCCTGATGCGATGTCAAAATTTCCCTGTCAAATACGAGGATTTTTAATAAATTATCAGACGTTTGACAGTTAAATTAATATAATTTCAAGTACAATATAATGTTATCAGTCAGTTTATTCGTAATTATTTTATCATAAGTTTCTAACAGCTTTTCGGTAGCATCTTTTTTAATTAGTCAATTGGTGCGTTATAATATCGCGTATTTGAAACGCAGTGACTCATAGTGCAAAATATTAGGATGTCTAGCACTGAAGAATTTTATTTGATGCTGGAAGAAGGACGCGGCCATATACATAAGTGTTGGAGGAAGGAGATTACGAGATGCATAAGATCCACTCGGTCTGCCATCGAAGCTGTGTGTATAATGAACAATAATAACGATCGCCACGCTGAAGCAAATTATCTACTCTACAGATTTCTCAAATTATTTTGAGGAAATAAGCGGGTCTTTTCAACTGCTGAAGGAAGTCGGGAATCACACTTCAACGGGAAGCTTTCCGAGGCGAGAAGCGTTATTCAAACGACCAACGGGTTGCAGAAAGCACATTTTAGATGTATTTTACACGAGAAGCATCGTCATTTTTCGCCAATAAAACATCAACATCACTTATTGTAAATGGGTGCTGTGCGCTGCTGCTGCACAATATAATATTGTAATATACTAGATTTTTCCCCTGAAATTATAAATAACATTATTTATTTATTCACAAGAAATGTAGATGATCATACTTACATCGTCAACATAATCTATAACACGCACGACGAATATTTTGAATGCAATTTGCTATCGAAACAAACTTTCCCAAACAATCGAATTGTGTGATACGGCGATTTTCTAATCGAATCGAATATTCGATGACTTTCAAATAGGGAAACTCGATATCGATTTACACGATGCCACTTTGATCGTTTCGATAGCTTTTTCAATCGAATCGAATTACGTGATAGGGCCCCTGAAGTCTAATAGTTCAAGTGACGCTGCCAAATACACAGCTCGCAAGTGATTTTTGAGATAAACTCGTACTATATAATCGTTTGACTTATGAAGAAAAAAAAATCTTACCGTCTACGCTATCAATGTCAAGGCTAAAATTGTAATTTGTCCTAGAGACGCTTGTGTTGAGCTAAGCGCTGAAGCTAAGCGCTTCCACTTTCAGTTAGCATAAAATTTTCACACTTTTCTGGCTCAGTGCAATATTTGACATTAGCGACAATTGTCAGTGACAAAAAAATCGCCGCACTCACATTTTTCAATTCCTTTGTTCCAAGACATGTTTAAGTAGAAGATTAGATAGAATAATTCTTGTATTTGCATTCTTTAGAGTCTTGTCATTTCATTTATATAATAATTTCTTCCGAATATCTGCAGCTGATAACGATTTAAGGACTATTTCCACCGTTGGAATAACTTTTTAAAAATCTTCGCACTGTTGACTCGTTGCAGGCCATTACTCGCGCAATTTCTCGATTCCACATTTTACTCACTTCTTTTAACGCCACAATTCTCGCCTTTGATTCAATACTCCATTTCTTGGTATCGGGCATGTTTTTAAACTTTACTCACTAGATCTTCGGAAACAAATGAGAACCATGATAATATTGACAGAGCTATTTATACCCACTCTACAAAGTACTATTGAGCATACCATAACGATTTATAGGAAGATAATTAAGGACTCATTACGACTTTTCAAGAATTTCAAAGTGCGGCGATTTTTTTGTCACTGGGTGTACCTTTTTATACCAATACCAAATTCGATTCTAACCTCAATTGTGTTGTGTATGGTCGATTATCGTGTTTTTAACGTAATTACTACTTTGCCTTAACCCCTAGCGGGGCATAGCGCGTCAACTACTCCTGCGCGCCATCGTACTCTGTTCTGGGCAATGGAGCGCAACTCCCCAAAAGACTTACCCAGTGCCTGACACTCCTTTGCCACAGATCGACGCCATGTGATTCGAGAACCCCCTCTTGGTCGGCCTTGGTTAGAGATGGGGTTCCATTTCATGGCATGCAAAGCACTGACTCAGCCCTGGCGGTTTAGGAATGCAGCCAATGTCAAGGCTAAAACAATGCATAGCACAAAGTTGTCATCCAGTTATTGACCATAAAGCCGCAATGAATCAGTGTTTTTAAGATCCACGTTTATATGAGAATCTTAAATCGAATATCGATCAGCCTTGAAATGGTTCATTAAACGACTTCCCATTTGTTAAGAAAAACCCCACCATCATTTCGACAATGCACGAAAAACAAAACGCCTATAAAGTCCGTCAGGACCAAAACCAAAAATAGCATCTTTACGACACAGCACTGGCAGCATGAGCACAATGAACGTATCTCCCATCCACACATTACGTAAACTTTCTCACACTAAATATTCTGGGCGTCATAAAAACATTTTTACGAAGTCTCCCCATTCCCCCAAGGACAACCATAAAGCCAAAAATTGTTTTCGGCCTCCTTATGCCGGTTGTCAGGAACATGCGAATTTCTTATTGATCCATTTCGTTACGAAACGGTTGACAATTTATGGCGAACGAGATGTAATAAGTTCTGTTCTCCCAGACATGTTTCGGTTTCCGAGTGCCTTAAACCCTACTAACCCACTATCTCGCTCCGCTAACACGAAACGGAAACTTCCTATTGATTCGTGAGAAAAGTGTTTATTGAGTTGCTAGAGTTGTCCTTTCAGATATGTCATGTGCGGACTACGAGAAATGAGTCCACCGGGATGTAAGGATAACGATGATAAAATTTATACTGAAATGACGGAAGATAGAAGAGAACTAGACGTTATGGCATGGCGTCTCCTGCCGATATTATTCTTTATGCCTATAATTTTGACAAGTGTTCAACAAAGATACAAATATAACGAGAGTTCTCATAGAGGTGCATTCCTTTGGGAGTGATTAGTTTAGGCAAATGGTAGGATGTCCCTTGTATTATTTAACAAGCAGCAGTAGCGAAAGCATTTGACATACCTACACAGCATACATACGACAATTATTCCAAAATCCGTCCAACGTCGGAGTAGTCTCCAGAGAAAGGATAATAAGACAGCAAACTCCGAATTGTTGACAAAAGGCAGAGCAAGAAGAAGTTTTGAAGAAAATGACGGTTCACATCTCTTGCCTAATATTCGGTGAATTACCATAAGTCTCTTCGATACAATTGAAGCAAACTTGCTTTGAAATCATCTTCCTCCTCAGTGTAATTTATCCATGGGAAAATATTGCTTCTGTAAGTCATCGCCTTCATTCATATCGGTTGGCATGACATTTGGGTTTCTGAAAAATTACCAACTTTTCTGGTGACGTGGCAAGTATCAACCCTATAGTAGGTGCGGGAAAGATCAATCTTCACAAGTAATCGCAAAACAGGGGAATTCACTAAACAAAATCTGAAACAGTGTTATTACTTTAGTGATGGCCATAAAGGACATTGTATTGTACAAGTATATTCATTATTGCAAATTCATCAACATAATACAAATATAGATCCGAAACTCACACTTAAAGATAGCGCAGATACAGACGGGCGTTGTGCATGGCAATGTTGCATTGGGGATGATTCACGCGATAAGGTGCATGAATTCACTTAAATTTATTTGCATATATTGACAATAAATTTTTCCTTCTCCGATCGCTTATAACATTTTTGCACTTGGGTTTGTAGAAAAGGGACGCGACGCGGTATGGAGGCGATTATGTCGGGGCGATGTGCTTACATTTGCCACCCACAAGATCAATTTTCAGGGTTTTGTATTAAAAACGAAACCCTTATGAAATGGGACAAATGTTTGTCTGTCCGTCTGTCCATAGAATGTCCCATGAACGGCTTAAGCTACATACATGGAATGTTATAAGAATGTGTAGAATTATTATAATTCGCCGGACAAAGCGATGAGTCATTATAGGCTTACTTTAAGGGGAGGTAAAGGAGGCTGCCATGACAATACACAGCACACTTAGACCATATAAAATATATAATTGGTCCATTGTGATACCCTGGAGATCCAACAACCTAACCATACTAGTTCTTGAACCAGCCTGAGCGAGTAATAAAGCGAAGCAGACGGCCAATACTGGCAGTCCTTAATTCCTCAAGCTCCTGGAAAAAATAGGAGCCAAGAAAGGATCTCCTCTTAACCGCCAAGGCCGGACAAGCACAGAGAAGGTGGTAGCAGCTTTCTTCCGCGTCAATATCTCCACAGCTTCTGCAGAAGTCATTGAAAGGAAGACGCAATCTCCTGGCGTGCTCACCAATAAGGCAGTGACCGGTGATCACCCCTACGACAGAGCTGATGTGCCGCCTCCTCAGAGACAGAAGATGGGAGGAGCGGATAGGGTCCATTTCAGGCCACAAAGACCTGGTCGCGAGGCACGTATTACTGCTTCACCACCTGTCATTCGCCCTCCTAATGGCCTCAGATTGCAAAAAGGACTTGCATGCCCTGATGGGCATTAAAATGCTATTATGCAGTTGCGGGGCCTCGCTCAGAATCCCCTGCCTAGCAAGCTCATCAGCGTGGCAGTTACCACCAAAGCCACTATGGCCTGGAATCCAGCATAGGATAAAATTGAAGAACTCCCCCATCGTTTTGAAGGTTGAACGACAGTCTACTACAATCTTGGATGTAAGCAGGACGGATTGCAAGGATCTAATCGCAGCTTGACTATCCGAGTAGATTGCAATGTTCCTACAAGCTATGGCGTGCCGCCCCAGCCAGGTAAGGGCCTGCAGAATTGCAGCAACTTCCGCCTGGAGAACACTGCAATGATGCGGGAGACGGAAGGACAGGCTTAAATTTAGTGTGTCAGAGTAAATGCCTACTCCCACCCCATCTTCGATTTTGGAGGCATCCGTATAAATACCAATAGAATCAGATAGTGGGTACGTCCCCTCACTCCACTGATCCCGAGTAGGGATACAGCTCACAAAGTTCTTTTCGAACTCAATTTTAGGGTAAGAGTAATCTGTGGAGGCCGGAATATTCCGGTGATTTAAAATCGATGAGTGGCCAGTGTTTGTCGAGGACCACTGATCCGATTCACGAAGACGGATGGCAGTACTGGCAGCAAGTTGCTCACCAAACACGTCCAGAGGAAGCAAGTAGAGCAGAATGTCCAAGGCAGCAGAAGAAGTAGTTCTTATGGCTCCACTTATTAGCAAGCTGGCTAATCTTTGGACTTTACTCAGCAAGCAACAGCGAGCCGCCGTCTTAAGAGCATTCCACCAGACGATAATGCCATGCATAAGTAATGGCCGTACAATAGACACATAGATCCAGTGTACAACCTTAGGCTGTAGGCCCCAGCTCTTACCAATCGCCTTCCTACACGTATAAAGAGCAATAGTAGCTTTCCTCACACGCTCCTGGATGTTAGCTTTCCAACTTAACTTTTTGTCAAAAATAACACCAAGGAACGTTGCTTTATCTGCAAGAACCAATCTGGTATCTCCCAGCATTGGGGATACGATAGGAGGAAACTTATACTTCCTCGTAAAAAGAACGAGTTCGGTTTTACTCGGGTTGACCTTCAAACCACTAGAGCTGGCCCAGCGAGTAAGAGTAGAGAGGGCATTCTGTAACACCTCACAGAGAACATTCGGGAACTTACCCGTTAGAGGGGAAATCAAGGTCAAATTTTTCTTTTTTTTTCATCTAGTATAGGCGGCCAACGGCCGACGTCGGGCTGTCGCGCCACGATGATGATGATGATAGGCAAGTGGGGTATCATGAGAAAGTTACTACCGAGTACATTCCATTTTTGGCATTTCCATCAAATTTGAAAAAAAGAGAAAAAAGGTAGAGGGGAAAATATGAGATTATAATTTGTCCCACCCTCTTTCATTTCGAGACCGTTAACACTTACAAATATCAAAACTTACAGGAAGGTGGCTGTTCGTAAAGGATCAGCTACGTTCGTTGACCTGGAATGGAATTAACTAGAAAGTATCCTTTTATAATAAGAATTGTGTGTTAACAACTTATCTAATTCCAGTTTTTGAGATTTTGCGTCGTCGAATGGTGGGGTTCCGTGCATGTGGGGCCTCAACGGATGTAGCGAACACAAATATCGAGCTAGCGGAGTTCTCATCGATGCTCTATTGTTGACCCATTTGAATATCTTGCACGGACCACCACTGGCGCGTGCACTGCATCGGAGCGAATCACCGAGTTGCTGTAGCCAGTTATTTTGTTATTTATATTGTAATAACTTGTAACCTGTAACTTGTCGGTCACAATATTCACAATAATATTGTCAAAATTTAACTGTTGATCTGCAAGAATTATTTTGATTGAGATTTTTATGCTGTTGTTGTGGCTTGCCTGTACAATTCTCTAGCAGGTTTTTGCCGCATTTTATAATATAACAATTTATACCAAAAGCTTTTTTGAATATGAAAAATAGCCACTTGCAATGTAATCTTTAGTGAGTGCGGTTGGATTGAATATTTTTGTGCATAAAATTAAAATATTATAATCGTATTTTTCGAACTCTCGCGTTTTAATAATTTACTGAAGTTCGTGGGCTGTTGCTGAAATTGCTGCCGGTATAATAAGCAATAAGTATTTGGGAAAACAGTGGCTTTCAACGAGCATAGAAAACTAAAAACAATGGAATTTTGATATATTCTCAAAATAAGTTAATAATAGTATATTTCTGTAGTTACAGTTAGCACACCCCTGCATCCATCAAATACACCCGAGGCCAAAAATATTGATAGTCAACGATAATCACCACGCAAGTTTCCAATGGTGTTGGATAATGAGGCGTATTGGACGCTTGTAGTCCTCTGTTCCTACACTGACTGGCAGCAAAGGAGGAATTCCAGTGTCTGTGATGGCTGAGTCCAGAGAAGTTTCTTAGGTGTCACCACTGATTGCAGCAATTGCATCTCACCGTAGTAGCGTTTGGGTGCAGCTCTCTCTTGCATACGCAGCAGATTCACGGACCAGGGTTTCTTTTAATGCCGGCGCGGAGAAGTAACACTGAGAGCAGTTGCGCCGAGATGTATTGCTCCTAGTGAACATAAAAAATGATACGAGGCATGTAACATACAAACACACTTTTCTTCTTGCTTTGAAGGGGTTCGCCACCTCTTGGCCGTTGTGAAACGGGTCGCTCCGGCGCGAACACCCGGCTGCCGCAGGAACGTGGTGATCTATGAACCGTTTAGACATAATAGCGCACGTAATGAACCTACTTTTCGGAAGGAGACACCAAAATTCCGTATAGGGGAACAAAAGGAAGCAATGAGCTAATAAACCTACTATAGTGTATATACTGGGAGGCAATGATCATACACCCTTTCATTCGGGACAATGATACCCACACAAATGCCCTCGTCCGATTTCAAGCCACCCATGTAACATGTCGCGCTCGGTGGCCGTGATCGTTCAGTCACTGCTCTACGATACTAATCTAGAGCTCGGAGATCAAATCTCGGCGCGATCAAAAACTGCCTGTGAGTACTAATAGAACTCTCACAGTGCTCCGGGCTTGTCAGTATAAAGACGGCGCGGATAGGAGGTACATGCTAGCAACGGCACTTTCGAAAAGTAGATATGCTATTGAAACGTCAGCAAGGCATAGCAATGCTAGAGATGTTGACGCGCCCATGCCCTTGGAGGAGTCAAGGCAATTAGAGAGAGAGATGTAACATGTTACAGTGCTAAGTCGTCGCGCTCGGTGGCCGGTCGCGCTCTGTGGCCGTAATCGTTCGGTCACCGCTCTACGATACTAATCTAGAGCTCGGAGATCAAATCTCGGCGTGATCAAAAACTGCCTGTGAGTACTAATAGAACTCTCACAGTGCTCCGGGCTTGTCAGTATAAAAACGGCGCGGATAGGAGGTACATGCTAGCAACGGCACTTTCGAAAAGTAGATATGCTGTTGAAACGTCAGCAAGGCATAGCAATGCTAGAGATGTTGACGCGCCCATGCCCTTGGAGGAATCAAGGCAATTAAAGAGAGAGCTCAATGACTGCACTATCCATGTCATGTTGCATGCGGACGGAGAATTTCGTTTCATACAACATGATTGAATTGCACGAACACATTTTCTAATGGATGGCTTTTTTAAACCAAGAAACATCAAGAAATCCTTAATTGGCTTCTAATTTCAGTTTATCACAATCACAACAAATATTTGCTATAAATCAACAAAGCAATCCCTACCTCCTGCCTCAGGCATACTTTACACTTTATGAAAGTCATAAAGTAATACCTCCATTGGGAGCATTTTCACCATAATCTAGCGAAATATCTCCAAAGACAACAAACTCCAAAAAGTACAGAAAATACGTTCACAATAAAACGTCGAAATGAGGACAGGCGGAAAACAAATGGAATTTGAAGAATCACAGCACCATCTAAATGGAAAACTCGGGTAGAGAGGACTAAAAGCAACATCAGCCGACACAAATATATAGCATGTGAATAATAGATGAGGACATACGGAATTCCAGAGTAGGATTTCGGGCTATTTGCGAAAATTTATTTACTTTGCAGAAAGTCCCCTTCAAAATGGGAAAGTAATCTTTAAGCTATATGTACACAACTATTCCTTCAACGATGCGCTCTTTGACGCCCAAACGAGTTGCCGTTGTATAGTTATAGTAAAATGCTGCAAATTGCAAATGAAATATGCTGCCAGCACCATTTGTCCGTCAATCGATCAATACGGACACATAGAGATTCTTTTCTATTAAACAGAAACTAGGACTGCGCCTTTACGCTTCACTATTTATTGCTCTGATGATATAGCGTGCTATTCGTTTTATTTTCGGGGCGAATATAGTTCAGGAAATGCGACAAATACATACTATTGTCACCTCAATTCTCAGGTGAAGTACAATACAGTGCATGGAGTTGAGCAAACAACTACGGAACCTTTGCCAATGAACTCAATGGAATAGCAGCGCTCTACGACAACAAAACCCTAATGGCTCGGTGAAATGAGGACAAAAGGAACGATTTGAAAATCGATTTGATTTGGCCCTTTGCACAACACAAATTTATGTGTCCTAATTGGCATACGGACAAATGGTTGGTGGAATGATGGAAATTTCGCCAAACAAAAAAAACTGCCGGGCCGGGCCTAGGCATAGGTCCTGAGGATGCCAAAATCACCAAAAATCTGATAGATACTATCGGATGATTCGATTTGGAAAAGGTTCCTGTTAGCGACTTATTTTGGCAAGGAAGTCAAGGACTTTTTTCATATAACGTTCTCAAAATGAAATACGATACCCGAAGTGGCTGTATTTTAGGAAAAAGCAAACAGACTCAAGGGATACCGGCACAAATTAGATTCATGATTGCGCATAATGTCAAGCGAATAAATTCCTTTAGAGGAAAAAGCATGCTGAAATTATACGAAAATGATAACCGCAATCCCAATATAAATCGTTACGAGTGGGTTGGTTCTAAAGCTTTTAAATTTTTGGCAGAAATGAAAATTGTCCATTTGTTGGCTTCATATACTGTATGTATAGATCCAGGAGGATAATCAAATAAAATGGTCAAACTTGTATGCTGACCAGAGCAATGTAATGGTTACAAATATATTCGAAGTGTTTGCGAAGCCACTCGAAAAAAATGGCTGAATTGACATAACAAAATAAATAGGATTTTTGAAATGGGCACCAGACAGTCATGATTGGGAGGAATTGTGTGTGCCACCACGAGTGATTCCTATTGCAGAGAAAAAAAAATCAACACTTCAGTCAAATTACAGCATGACTGGATAATAACCTCGATGGCCGTGGTCGTTCGATCACCGCTCTAGGATACTAATCTAGAACTCGGAGTTCAAACCTTGGTGCGATCAAAAAACTGCCTGTGGGTACTAATAAAACTCCTACAGTGTTCCGAAATCATGTCAGTATAAGACGGCGCGGATGAGAGGTGCATGCTAACAACTGCACTCCCGAAAAAGTAGATATGCTATCGAAACGTCAACCAGGAATAGAAAAGCTAGAGATGTTGTCGCGCCCATGCTCCTGGAGGGATCAAGGAAATTAACATTCTTTCTTGCTTTTAGTTTAGTTTTAATGCAATAAATTATCGAAGTTCTTTGCATAAGAGGTACATTATACTTGTATAAGTCTTAAACGTTTCAGCAAGGGCGGCGAGGCCCGCCCTGAAACCCGGGATTTCCAGATCGGGCTCCAGGGTCAGGTATCAAGGGCAGAAGGGCCCGGGTACCGGAACCCGGACTTCCGATTTCGAAGCCGGACCGCGGTTGTCGTTGCAATGGAGCCTGGTATGAAGTCCGTCTTGAATTCGGTTGCAAAAAATGTCGGGTTTTGGCCCGGGCCCAAGCGGAGGCCGCGTATGTCATTTTAACATAGCAGGACCCGGCCGGGGCCTACCCTCTATGAGGAGATTTCGACAAACATGACAACTGTATACTTCATTATCAATCACACAACAATATAGTGGGCCTCTACACCAAACTGAAGCAGGAGTTGAGTAAACTCGGTCTCGACGCCAAGAACGTTTCTGCTTGCTTCTTTAATGGAGCAAGCAACATGAGCGGCTGCTTCAAGGGCCTGGAGGCAAGACTAAAAGAAGATAATGCAGACTTCATTCAGGTGACAGCCTCAATTTAGTTCTTACCAGCTGCTCGGAGTCCTGCAATGCAACAAAGTTTTTGTTCGGCCTGGTTGAAAGTGGGTGCAGTTTACCTCGGGGACTCGTACAAGCGGATGGATATCTGGACCGAAATAGTTGGCGGCCGTAATTAAGGTCATCAAAAGCTTCGCCGTCTTGGCAAAATGGAAAAAAACACGGTGGTGGAGCAAACCAAGTGCGTTGAAGTCAATTATTGACGGGGATGGCGTCAAAACAACAAAACTGGTTGATTTTCTTCTATGCATGAAAGAAATATAAAATTTTGACGAAAATTCTGGAAAATAGAATAAAACCGTACGCAGAACGAGTCATTGGCGAATATCAAAGCGGTTTCAGACCTGGTCGCTCCACAACCGATCAGCTCTTCTCAGTCAAACTGATACTCCAGAGGTGCTGGGAATACAACGTAAACGTATACCAAATCTTTTTCGACTTCAAGCAGGCATACGACAGTATCGATCGTGGAGTACTGTACAACATCATGCTGCAATTTGGTATACCGGCCAAATTAGTGCGACTGACAAAGATGACGATGACCAACTCCGTCTCACAAGTCAGGATCCAGAATAGACTTACTGATCTATTTGAAACACGCACTGGTCTGAAACAGGGCGATGGACTGGCACCGACGCTCTTCAACCTAGCACTGGAATACGTTATTCGGGCCATGAATATGCACAACAGCAAGACGCTACTCATCAAGTCGACACAATTAGCAGCGTACGCCGACGACATCAACATCATGTCCCGAAGATTGGCTGACGCAGAAGAACTTCTGCATACGCTCGATACCGCTGCAAAGGAAGTTGGATTACGTATTAACGAGGGTAAAACTAAAATAATAATGCAATCGGTGACAAGGACACCTGCACAACCGAGCATCAATGTGGGGGACCTCAACATCGAGTTCGTGAACAACTTCATTTACCTGGGTTGCAACTTGTCAAGGGACGCCAACGAAACTGACGAAATCAAGCGAGGGATACAGTTAGCTAATAAGACTTTTTTCTCGGTTCTCCCCATAATGAAATCGAAGCATGTGCACAGAAACACGAAGCTCCGCGTGTACAAAACCATTATACGACCAGTGCTATGCTATGGCTGCGAAGCATGGACCCTAACTCAAGCCTCCGAAAACATGCTAGACACTTTTGAACGTAAGGTTCTACGGCGAATTTTCGGGGCTGTTTGCGATCGAGATGGATAGCGCATCCGGTACAACCATGAGTTGTATGAAATGCACGATGAGCTGCAAGTCTCGAAAATCGTCAAACTACAACGACTTCAATGAGCAGGGCATGTACAAAGAATGGACGATGATCGCATGCCTAAGAGAGTAATGAATGCAGAGCGAGTCGACGGAGCGAGACTGCGAGGACGACCGAGATCTCGTTGGGAGAGCTCAGTAGGTGGACGCCGCGCAGCTGCTGGGCTCGTGACCGAGATAATTGGAGGACAATGATCCAGGCGGCCAAGGCCCGACGTCGGGCTGTCGCGCCACGATGATGATGATGAAAGAAATTCGGCCATGCGGCTCACTTGATGTTAAGGCGTGTTTCACTGCCGAATCTCTGAGCAGTAACTGGTGCAAGTTTGAGACGTTTCCTTTGTCAAAAATAATGCTCAAGATTTACGATCTGTCAACTCCAGCATCTAATGCACTGCCATCCCCGCAAATCGACTACTCGATCACCTTCCCCTTACTCCAGTCACTTGAAAAGAAACTGAAGAATATGAGAGACAAGTTTGACGACTTTGTTGAGGAAACAGTGCAATAAATCAATATGGTCAATGAGCAGCTGGAGCAAGCTGGCTGCACTGCTGTATCCGTTAGTTGTGACTTCACTCCTTCAAAAACAGCCGTGCGCCGCGCTTCTCGCGCTCAACAGGAGCTCGTGCCGCAGCGTAAAACGGATCCGAGAGGGAAACTGACCTCATTAGTGAGGCAAAAGAATCATTCAGGATCAACACTTTTCTGCTTACTTTGGACCACTTAATTCAAGGTTTTTCGGATCGTTTTAATGGAAACGAAAATCTGTTGAAAAACCTCGCTACGCTAGATTTCAAAAGATTTTCCAGTAAAATGTCAATTGATGATTCTTCACTTTGCACGGTGTCGTCATTGGCTGCGTTCCTATTTTGGACCGTGTCGGAAGCGCGTCGACACGGTTTCATAGATACTTTGCGAAAACGGTACGATTTCAGACACCGATACCAGAATCTTTGTGAAGGGCAAAAGTATCACGATTTTTTTCCGATCCGATTACCCCTTCAACGATTCCTAGAGTTTTGACAGTTCGCTCTTGACAAGTTCTGTCACTCCATTTGTAAATAACTGTTTGTTGGCCTCAAAGTGCGTATAGTGACCGGAAAGTCTGTCCTCGCTCGTAATTTTATTTGAAAATTGTGTTTCAAAGTGGAAATATCCCTTATTAAGTGGCGTATGTTTGTGTGAAATATATTCATGGCGGCAAGGGAATCGTGTCGTTTCCCGGAAAAATCACGAATCGGAGAAGGGACAATGGATAAGTAGCGGATTTACAATACTTTTAGGAACGCACCCATTAACACGCTTGGCACGCACAGAGCTTCTTGGATATTTATGAGTCACTGGCGTCGGCGCCCTCTGCCTCTTCTTCTCAAGGTGCAGAACTGTCTTCTCCTGCAGAAGGTGATGGTGACAATGTCGGCGAAACTGATGCTGATTTAGATTTTCTAGATGACGTTGACGATGTACCAATAAGGGCTAAGTGTGAAGAGTGTCATCGATATTTGGGATGCGCTTATAAACTTTTCATTAAAATTCCCATGCTGCCGTCTGCACATCCCACCTTATTTGAATTGTACAAATACGTACTTATGTTACCATCTACTCAAGTTTCATGCGAGAGAAACTTCTCAAAATGAAAAATTCTAAAAACCCGTTTCCAATCAGCTCTGGTCCAGTGCCTTTTAGAATCCCTTCTGTTCATGAATGTTGAAAGGGAACGTGCCTGGAGTTTAGACCCTAATGTGATAATAAATTGATGATTTTGCAAGGTCATCTCCGTGGAACGAAACAGATGGTAGTCGGAAGGAGCGATGTCTGGGAAGTACGGCGGGTGGGGCAAGATTTCCCATCTCAGGGTTTCCAAGTATGTCTTGACCACTTTTGCGACGTGTGGCCGAGAATTGTCATGCTGGAGGATGACTTTGTCGTGTCTCTCTTGGTACTGTTGTTGTTTTCCCTTTAATGTTCGACTTAAACGCATCAACTGCGTTCGGTACCGATCTCCTGTGATAATTTCATTCGGTTTCAGTAGATCGTAGTATATCACACCGAGCTGGTCCCAACAAATGCAAAGCATAACCTTGGCGCCGTGAATATTTGGTTTTGCCGTCGACGTTGAGGCATGTCCGGACATTCCCCATGACTTTCTGCGCTTGGGATTATCGTAACGGACCCATTTTTCGTCGCCGGTTACGATGCGATGTAGAAATCCGATTCCGATTCCGATTCTGCCTTTGAAGGAGTTGTTTGCATGCAAATAATCGCCGTGCAATATCTCTCGGTTTTAACTCGTACGAAACCCAATTTACTTGTTTCTGAATCATGCCCATGGCCTTGAGGCGTTTCGAGATGGTTTGCTGAGTCACTCCCAGTGATTCGGCCAATTCTTCTTGCGTTTGGCACGAATCTTCATCGAGCAGTGCTTCCAATTCATCGTCTTTAAAAAATTTTTCTCTCCTACCACCATGCTTGGTCCTCGACATTTAAATCGCCACTTTTAAAACGTTGAAACCACTCACGACATGTTCTATTACCCAGAGCAACCTCACCGTAAGTATCTGAGAGCATTCGATGAGCCTCTGCTGCAGTTTTTTTCAAATGGAAGCAAAAGATCAAAACTTCCCGCAAATGACGAGAACTTGGCTCGAAAACAGACATTTTGAATCGCGAATCTTATTAAAAATAAGAACAACTTTTACTAATTCGGGGATGTCGATACGTTCACAGGCGTCTAAACCCACTCAGATACTTACGGTGAGGTTGCTCTGAGTGACAGAACATGTCGTGAGTGGTTTCAAAATGGATCCAATCATGGATCGCGCCGAAAGACGCCTCCTTTTTCCGAGATGGAATCCGAAAATTGCCGGAGAGATGGGCGATGTCGCTAGCTATGGACAGTACTTTGAATAATGCATCTGTAAGTACTTTTTGACAATTAAACTTTTAATTCCAGGAAAAAAACGGCCGAAGCAAAGTTGTGCACCCAATACTCTAATTAATTGGTATGCATTTCCGTGGTTGCCAGAATTTTGCTTTGACATTTCGTGTGGACAAACTGTATAGACACAATTGCACAATATTTTAAGTGACAACGAGAATTCACCAAATTTATGGTACAACGACGACATTCTGTGATAGTCATAAAATAAATAAATAACTGGCGCAGCAGTCCAATTTGAACCATGGCCTCGAGATGAGTTAGCATCATCTCATTTTCTAGATCGTGACGGTTTTGTGAAGAGGTGTGTGATCAGCTACACGCTCAACCGAGTTATTTACCCCATAAATGGGTACTCATTTAACAGCTGAGTGAGCTCATAGTCCGACACGTAAATCCCCTTTCTTATCGAAAACTACCGAATTCAGTAGGAATCGAACCGGGGCCCAGTGCCTAGAAGGCGAACATGCTAACCGTTGCGCCATCCGGACTACAACTACTACTGTGATAGTCATGGTTGTTCAAAATCGGATCTAATCTTTTGAACCCAGGTCGCACACTCAGACCTAGGTCTAGTAAGTCCGATTTAAAAATTATCTAGGTCCGGGTAGGTCCGCTGATCCGAATAGTTCCAATAGTGCAAAAATGATAATACCACGGTCTTTCCCTTTGTCGGCCTGTCGTAGAAACCGACAAACAAAGGATAGGATGTGTATGCCAGCAATTCGCACTATCCGAAGTCTTCTATATGCTAACGAAACGTCAACTATGCCTCGGATAAGGACTGACTCAAGGGTTACGACTTTTGGCTATCGTACAATGACAAAGATTGGTTTCTGGAATGTGCGTACTTTCTTGGACAATGGGCAAGAAGGTCCCCAGAATACACGATTTCTTCAATTAGAGAGTGAATTTCTGCAGTATAAATTATACATTCTAAGAGTTAATGAGATAAGATGGTGGAAGAGCGGAAAATGTATTTCTCCAACGGGAGAACTGTAATGTAGCACTCCGGTGGAGCTACCGGCAGTGATCGTGAGTCGGGTGTGGGGCTTCTCTTAACCAGAGCCGCACGTAACTGTCTCTTATCCTGGCATCCGACAGAATCATGGACGCCAGTTTCCGGACAAAAATGAGGAACATCACAATAAGACAATGTTATGCTCCAACTGAACCCGACAATGTCTGGACGAAAGACTCCTTCTACGAACAACTAAACGCCGCGACGTGCACAGGCCTCAAACCCGTGACTAACCGGTATGCTGAGACATCAGACTGGCATACTGAGCTACCGGCCGCACCTCGTCATCAATTTGCGGACCTATACAATGTAAGATGTGAGATATGCAAAAAATTTCCAACGAATTTTCAATGCTCTTCCATAAAATATTTCGCCGATAACAGTGACCTGAATAGTTGACACTTGGAAAAGGATAATCAATAAAGCGAAATATTACAGCATATGCCACGTTTGCGATGCAGTAAAACCAAACTACCGCAACTCCAACCAAGTCACAGCATCAATTATGTAATAACCACACAATTGCACGTATGCACTAGATTCCCTACACACGTACATATGTTTACCATCTTTCCGTAGCTTTCTTTTATACAAACCTTAATACAGAGCATATGGAAATGACGTCGATCCACGATATTGTCCCATTTACGGAAGAGCAAAAAACGACAACAACAACAAGAAGAACAACAGGAGAATCCCGACAACTGCTTGCCTGACTCGCGTGGTCTACTACTGGCTAACATTCACACAATAACTCTCGTCAGGCTTAATTCAATTTCGCCTTTTCTTTCATTTTCGTTCGTTCGCTGTGAACTTGTTCCCGTTAAAAGTGTCAAAACGCTTAACACAATAAAAGTGGTGACACATGAATAAGACGTAGGAGCAAGGACATCATCACAATCATGACTTGTGAGCAATTCGCTTGAAATTCAAGCAAAAAAAAAAACAACGTAACGGATAAAAGCGTACGAATCCAAGCTCTGTCACAAATGGACCAGTAGCGATGATGTGATGGAGGTAAGCTGCTGGTGTGTATCCTCCACACATTTGAAAGCAGCGCATTATACAAGTCAGCAGGAGTGCTCCTCCCGGCACGTTTCGACAACATGCTTGGAGCACGTCTCCACCAAATTCCATTAGACCGTTTGCACACGCAGCACATTGTGCTACCACCATTACTAAAATAGTACATCGTATCTCTCGTCTTTCTCCCCGCATATTTTTTTACCATTAAATGAAGGATGCCGATGATGAAAACGTTTTAGTTAAAGGACTCACAGAAATTTCGGCGAGCAGGCTACTCGCTTACATAACACACCGAACAATGCATTTGAGAGCATAGGAATTTCGCTTGGAAACATGGAAACTGTGCGGGTTGTTAATTGAATTTCCATCATTAGTTTTAAGTGCCCACCACACTTGGCGACACTCGGCGTCTCTAAAAGTGGATGGCGTCGAAATGTCTCCTGCTGTGAACTAAATAACGCCCTAGCTTCCTGGCTGGACCATCTGGAAACGGAAACTACTACTAATAAAATGGAGCCAGGAGTGGCAAACGATGGTCGTTCTTTCTCAATGCACACGCATTTCAACTGAAGGAGCTATTAAGCATAACGTGCCAGTCTTGAGAGGAAGTGAAATAAGAAAAGAAAAGTCACAAATAATATAGTCCATGAATGGCCTGCTTCCGTGTGGTAAGTGCGCGTGGAATACGCCCCGTAACGAACCGACTTGCAATAGCTAAGCCCGAACAGCCGACCTCGATAAGGACGGATGTTGCGTGAACTGAAACGTGATGAAAGAACCTGTTGATTGTCCCGATGAAGGAGTTTTTTTCGGTTGTGTAATCGCTAAATGAGTGGATCGATGGGGAGCGAAAGCACGGACGAGCTCGGCTGTTTGAATGTTCATTGTGAGTGAACTACAACTCGCTTGAAACGAGCCCCGCAGCCCTTTCCATGAAAAATCCGATCGTAAATTTCACTTAATGAATTTATGAATGCCAAATTAACTTTTTCACCTGCAAAATCCTTACTGCCGTGGTCCATTATTTAACGGGAGCGTAAATAGGGGCTGTCGGGTGGGTAGTGTCGACAATCCTCATAATTGGACGAGAGAGAAAAAGGCCAGATGCCAGAAGTGCTGCTATACATCTTCTCTTCATTTGCCCCCGTAGTCACATTCACTCGGTCCATAAATTCCGATGTAGGGCAGAAGTGACGTTTCGCTATCGATCCGAAAAGCGGGGGGTGCGATAGCGCGGGCAGAAAAATAGACATGACCACCACCACCATGCAGAGTGTGCCATAGTGGTTTCTGCACGCTTGCCAACCATATCGTAGGGTGGTTACTATAATAGACCACCCTCTGCCCTCCTGCCTATTTTCCTGACACCGTATGGATGCTTCTACGCCGCTATCACTCGTCGCCACATCCCTCCAAGCTACCCCTTTTTAGACGCCCTTCAGACTCCCAAAGACTTGCGAATATCGAACCGCCGCCCGTGCGTCTTTCTCCCTCGTCTCCATTGTGGACACAAATCCCCAAAAGTGCCCCCCTTCTGTGCTCTTGCCACCGTCTTTTCTGCTATGCTGCTTTATGCGCAAAAAATCAATTCCAATGTGCAAAGGTTTTTCCTTGCTTCTGGCTGCGACCAAAGGCATTGTTCAATGTAAAAATTGCAAGTCAAGAGACGGGGGAAGTCAAATGCGGGCACTGCAAAGGTTCGAAGATACTCTGGCGAAAGGACAACGCTATTAGACCCTGAAACTATGTGGAACGTGGAGACCACTGAAAAGAATGCCTGAATTAGAAATTAAACCTCACTAACCTTTGTTTCTTGTCTTCATCTTCGAGACCTTCGGCAACAGGCTGATCTGTGTACTGAACGGGCTCCTGAGGTTCCGCTTCAATGGGAGCCGCTGGACTCTCGTTTTCCGGCGGAGGTGGCACCTCTTCGTCCTGCGGTTGCCGCCCCATCCATGACGACACCTGGTTAGTGAGTCCTGAAAACATGATGTGCGACGAAGACGACAGGAAACTTTTTTTTTTTCAACACACTATCTAGAGGAAGGAGGTAGGAAAAGAACTAGAACGTGTCACGAACACTTCTCGCACGATCCGCCCGAACGTTGTTGGATGATCCTTGAAACCTTGCGTTGAAACTTTCTGAACACTACTTGCTGCGTATGATGTCACTGTGTGTCCTGTTTTACGAACAGGCGAATTACCCAACGTTAGGCCAATGAAACACTTTTTTTCCTTCTTTTTTTTTCAGTCGTAGTCACTGTGTATACTGTGGGGGTGACACCGTTTCCACCTGAACTTGAGTCGTTTCGAAACCGTTCACGGACCAAAGAGAAAAATCACTCACTTGATTTGTGTATATCCAACAACAAATGGCACAAAGAAACAATCTCAGCAGTGAAGTTATCTTGCTTCTCTGTGCAATTTCAGTTAAACAGAATGAGGCAACAGCGGGTGTAAATTGAGTAAATTCGACGCCAGCTCGACGACGACTAGCTTCCTTGGGAGCCACGTCCTTTTTTGAAGTCGAATCGGTAACGAGAATCCTTTCCAGAGGGCCAATTGAAATCCAAAGAAAAATCCACTCGACCAGTTGTCAAAACGCTAATGCGCTTGCACTTGACACATGCGTACTATAAACAATGCGCGATGTAGAGATTGCGAGAAATTACTACGTATTATCATCAAATTTAACGAAATTTAACAATTAAACTGACAAAACTCTGGTTTTTTATGTTTTATCTCTACTGACTCGTCAGAGCTCGTCAGATGGCCATCGATTGACATTTTAAGTGTATTTGTATATTGAACGTACCCATTTTCGAAACACCTGTTCGAAGTTCGAAGTATTTTCTATGTTTTTCATTTACGTCGCCATCAAACCAAAGCATTTCAATTCCAAACTCGGAATCAAATCGTTTTCGATACGTTTATTAAGACATGACTCTAGGCAATATAGCCGCTAGAAGACTAGCACTTAGAAAGAAGTAAGTATATTTGCAAATAATCCACGAAATGTGCTCTGACTTGAACTTTTTCCGCAGGGAGGCGAAGATCGTCGCCGCATTTCCCAAAGGTGTTCGTTGTCAAAAATGTTTGGAATACGGACACTGGAGCTACGAGTGCACCGGTAAACGCAAATTCGTCCACCGAACATCCCGCACGAAGCAATTGAACAAGAATCTTGAAGAGAAGCAATCAAAGGGTCCGAGTGATCGCACAGTAGACGGAACAAAAACGAAGCGGAAGCGCAAAAATTCATCGTCCTCGTCGTCTTCCTCATCCTCAGATTCAAACGATAGTGATTCGTCGTCCACGTCAAGCTCGTCTTCTTCGTCAAACAATGAAGATTCAGACGGCGATTCGGGATCATCGGACAGTGAAAGTGGTTCGTCCACGTCAGGTTCCTCGTCGACCTCCTCGGCTGGATCTAAAAAGAGCCCCGCTAAAAAGGATAAGAAATCAAAGAAAACGAAGGAGTCGTCATCGTCGAGCAGTTCGAGTAGTAGTTCATCCGACTCGGATGAATGACGGATGTAATTACATATTCAATTTTTGTTTGTAAATTATACAATTAATTAACCTCTAATTTAAGTATGTAAATAAATTAGGATATTTGCAGGAGATTGCTGTGCATTTTTTCACAATTGTCATACAATTGATGAGTTGTATATGAGTATCTTGTGTCGCAATCAATGTTGACGGAACGACTGCCGATTTGTTGGGTGGTAGCTCGGCCAGTGCTATCCCCGTTTGCTATACCCCTGGCTGAGTCACACAAAAGAAATGTTCGGGGGTTCGGATGGCAGCGGGCGAGGAGCGGCTTTTAATAACCGAAGCGGAAGTGGATTTTTGTCGCTGAAAACGCTCTGCTCCGATTTGATTTTTGTTTTCTTATTTACGTAAGCCCCGATCGATACATTCGAGCATAAATCCAGAATGAATCAAACGGCCTGGATCTGTGGCGAGCGAATTCAAACAATGATCATACAGATAATTCGCTGCGTGGTGGCGAATTGCGGGCCCAGTATAGAAAGGTATAGGGGGCGAATTGCCGAGGGAGAAGTTGACGTTCAACCAATTCACTTTTAACTTTGATCCTGATGTGATCCCATACGAGACCTGAATCGAAGACCAATCAGTAGTTTTGTATGAAAATTGACCTTTATCGGGATGGATCGAACAGGGCTCAAATATAGCAGAGTAGTCTTTTGGATACGAGGGGATTTATGTGTCAGACTAGGAGCCCACTCAGCTGTTAAATGGGTAGTACTCATTTTGGGGTAAATAGCCTGGTTGGGCGTCTTGCTGATCATACACCTCTACCACAGCGTCACGACCTAATAAATGAGATGATGAGACTCGCCATAGACTGTCCGATCCATCGTCAGATCGATCTGACGATGGATCGACACAAAATATCTGACGGTCGAAATTATATGGAACTGTCAAAAAAAATCGTCAACGATAGTCATATACACTGCGATCGATCTGATGATCACAATATTGTCAGATCGATCTGACGACGGATTGCATCGTATATGGGGGCTATAACTTATCTCAAGGCCTCGATCCATCAATTAGACTGTTACGACAGTTATTTTTATTTATTTATATACATATAGCACAGCCCCAGCATTCTTGGCACCGTGTCGTGCACTGCTCCCTTTCCTGCGCCTCACTACAGAGTACAGACATAATTTAGTTGTCTGTGGACTTACGGCCAACTAGTAGTAGTAGTTCGCGTCTTGGCTAACGACGGGTTTTAATTTGAGTGAATTTCTCACTCCCCTTGCGTGGGCTCCGGCCGCGAAGCAGGAAGCAGTTGCAACCCTCAGTACCACCATAGAACGCTCGCTCTATACCATTTCAGGAGTGAATCCACTTAATAGTGGCTAATGCCAAGACGCGAAAAAAACATCGATTAAGAAGCGAATGCTTTACAACGAGCTGAGCGATGGCACATGCTTGTTCAAACTCAGTTCAGGAGATGTGGAACGGCGTCTTCTGGTTGGCATGCTAAGAAACGTGTTTTTTTCTCAGATCCATGATTTTATGGGAGAGAAGCCAAGGTGTAGATAAGATGTCAATGTCCATTGAATTCCACTGCGTCCTCCAAATACTAGCACTTCAGTCTGATGTTCCCGGCTTGCTCTGTATGGGTTGTTCGACTCGACAACAGATGTTTAGTTTTAATTAAACAATTCTCTCGTTATAATAATTATATATATTAAGAACAAATTACAAACAAATACGCGAACATTAAAAAAAAACTTAACTTCTAAAAAAAAACAAGAGATGAAGACTTTTGTGAAAAAAAATCTTTGTACTGGGCTTGATGAGAAGACACTAAAAAGTCATCTGCTCGTCTCTTACGCTTCAGCTCCAGCCGGGACGATCTGCAGTATAACTTTTCGTTGGGCATCATACGAGAATCCGTTCTTCTTGAACAACTCGGTATCGTAGAAGTGTTTCAAATCGTAAATCTCCAATTGTTTGGCCCGTTCGATAAGATCACGTTCCATAACTTCGACATGTGTGGCACTCGGTCCCTCCTTGCAACGAATATAGGCCAACTGATCGAGAGTGAGTTGTCGCAACATGAAGAACAACAATTCGGAATGATCCTTCTGGAACGCCAAATATTTTTGGAAGGTTTGTCGCATCCGTTTCATGACACTGAACTTTTGGGCATCGATGAAACTCTCCAACATCATACGAATTGCCATGCTGACATCACTCTCCTGAACGGCCTCGCGTAAATGAATTCTAGCATGAGCCTCGGCCATTCGAATAACACTCTCGATGTGACGCACGGTAATTGGTAGCGAGCCGGTCGCGTACGATTCCTGTCGAAGTTGTGCATACATTTTGGCGATTTTATCCTCGTCGATGTTCTAAAGGAAACGATCGTTTTAGCTAGGGGAAAACATTATGAGATTATCAATAAACGACACCTACAGTTAGTTTCGGCCTAACATTCTCCTTGGAGTAGACGATGTATTTTTTGAGCAAATCTTGTGGTATTTCCATGGCTCCGTGCTGCTGCGAATCTTCAATGATCTCTTCATTGGATGGATGATGTTTCATGTGTGACTCGACGACGAATTGTGCCAAAAGCTGATCTTGCATTGGATCGAACTCATCTTTCACCACGCACAATACATCGAAACGGGACAAGATGGGCTCGGAGAGATTTACATTTTCGGAGAAAGTCATACTGGGATCGTAGCGTCCACCAATGGGATTAGCGGCTGCAATAACCGTGCAACGCGCACGAAGCGATGTAACGATGCCAGCCTTGGAGATTGAAATCGATTGCTGTTCCAGTGCTTCGTGAATAGACGTACGATCCTGATCATTCATCTGAAAGGGAGAAGGGGCCATTGACATACACATTTATAAAACACTTCGAATTAGATACATACCTTATCAAACTCATCAATCAAACACACGCCCTGATCAGCCAACACCAACGCTCCAGCTTCCAGGGCCCACTCTCTTGTCTGCGGATTCCGGCGAACGTAAGCCGTAAGACCGACCGCACTGGCTCCCTGTCCTGTTGTGAATACTGCGCGCGGAGCAATTTTTTCGGTATACTTCAAAAATTGAGATTTAGCCGTTCCCGGGTCACCACAAATCAGCAAATTGATATCGCCGCGAACTTTGTGTTTTTCGCCTGGATTTTTCGATTCGCCGCCGAAGAGTGCCAAAGCAATGGCTCGTTTAATGAAATCGTGCCCGTAAATGGACGGAGCCATGCTAGCCACCACTCGATCGAAAATTCGTGGATCTTTACTCAGCTTCTGAATAGTGGAAACGTCTTCATCCGTGAGAGACTGAACCACCTGTTTACTGTCCTTCACCACCAAATAGTTGGCAATGATGACAGTGGCGAATACTGGAAAACCTTGTTCCGTGTTAAGTGATCCGTCGTAGTTATTCGTGTAGATTCCAGTTACTTCCACCTCGTCTCCCGGTTTACACATGTCACAAAGATCTGCCAGCAGAACGACATCTTTACTGCGCGGAATTCGACCGGCCGGAATACGACCCGGCGATTCTTGCAGGGTAATTTTCTGGTAGTTACGATAGACGGTTTGTTCCATGTTGATCTAGATTGAAAATTATGCATTAAATGGCGAAATCGATAAGACATATGACACGACTTACATTAAACGGTCCCATACTCTGACACTCAGGACAGGATCCTGGCTTAACTTCCGAATTCTGTGTTTGCACAAACGGGCCCAAAATGTAACCGCACTTAACGCAATCGTACTTGACGACAGAAAGCTGTGGCAATACACCCGTGGTTGCAGTAACAACTCCCAATGTTCTAACCAACTGGTTCAAATGTAGCTTGCGGAATGTCCGAAGTTCTTCGATCAGTGGAAGTTCGGAGATCCGCACGTGAATCTCGCTTGTGACTCGCTCGTAGGTGGGGAAGATACTTAGAACCATCTCCTTTGCCACTTTATCGAAAATCTCAAGCATCTGGAAGGGAGCTTCGGGAAGGAAGTAGGCCAGTACGTGCTCCTTGTTTGCAAGATCTGTGTAGGACACCACGAACGATGACTTGTTCTGTTCGCACATACGACGAATGCGCTCCCGATATGTGTAGTGACCCCTCTCATCGACAAATGTTCGAAGGAAGCTTTTGAAACGATTGGCGATTTCGGTACGTGGACCCAACATTGAAACCCACTCCTTCGTCGAGTGTCCCTTTGTGTCTTCCAAATTTTCGATGGATTCGATCATTTCTGTGTCCTCCACCTCGCCGGTGGCAGCCTTTTCGGCGGCACGCCGTTTAGCGCGCGGCACATCATCCTCATCATCACTGCGATCGAATCCCAGATCACGATCGTCTCTGTGGATTCCCATGGAACGATCACGGCGACGCATTTCTGCTTCAGCCGCCGCTCGATCAGCCATGGACAGCTCACTGTACTCCTCCTCGTCCAACATATTGGGGTCATAGTGATCGAGCTCCGGCATTGCACGATAATCGTTTTCCATATTGTCGCCGAAGAGCTCCTCTCCCTCGTCTTCCTCATCGTGTCGAACTGTTGTGTCGCCGAGAAGTTCCTCCTCATTCTCGAACGGTTCAAATTCACCCACGGGAGAAGTCATTGTGGAGCGCTGTCCGCGACGTTCTGCATCACTCGTACTACGAGGAGGCGATGATGTTGGGAAATCCTAAAAATCAAGAGGAAAGTACTTTCGTGTAGTTACTTGATATGTGAGGCGGAATCGTTGGGAAATATGTATTAATCGGACTTATTATCTAACCGCTCGATGAAATGTGGAATACGTACCGACATTGTGACTTTCTGGCTATATTCAACAAACTTAAACTGAAACAGAAAAACGAGCAAGCGCAACTTTGTAACCGAGCACCAAAACACTGCGCGAATATCAAGAAACGCATGAATTTATCAACGTTTGGCGCGAAAATTGACACAAACCGGAGGTGGTGCCACAAGTGATCGTCGCCTTGGGGCAGTGCTTCTCAAAGTGTAATGTTCAAACGGGCAAAAGCACCGCCATCTTAGGCCAGAGTGTCAAAACAATGACGTCGTGACAAGCAGTGAACCATATGTAAACAAAGTCAAGAACGCGTGCGGTCGACCTCTTGGCATTTCGCGATTTTCGTCCATAAAAATTGAGTTTAGTGTCGTGATTTCAAGTGGCATTTAAAGTAGTGTTTGTCGGTGTTGTGCGTGAGTGAAACCCCCGTAAAACGCCGTGAGCTTAATAAATAAATGGGGTGTTGAAAAGTGCGAGTGTAAGTGAGGTTATGCAAGTGCGAAGTGGAATGGTTCGCATTTTTTTACTAATTTGCCGGTGATTTTTCAAATAGTTTGAACCTTAAATGTGTTCTTCACTGTCCTCGGACTAATCCCCGGGGGCCAAAGTTTCCGGGAACTCCCGGAAGTGCCTCAAAAAGTGATGCGAAGTTGGCCTTCAAATGACAACATTGTACGCAATGTCCGGCCCTTCCATCGGAATTCAGCAGGTAAGTACAAATATTTTTTTTTTTTGTTAATGTTTGTTTTAGGAAGTGAAGTGACCGGAGATGCAGGATTATTCCCAAAGGATCCTGACAACGATGTTGGCGAGCCGGACGAAAGTTTCGCTGCCTAATCTTGTCAGCTGCAGTACCCAAGTCCCAAGGTAAGCAATATTGTCGACCGGTTTTTATATTTTTTTTTCAGATTCGACAATTTTTTACATTCATATAATGGAAGTTCCGGGGATGGCAACAATTTGGTTCGTGAAAATGAAGTGAACCGATTGTGCACATTCCTGGACCAACTTCTGTTATTACAGCAGCACTTGTTTTTACCTTGAATCATCTCTATTTTAATATGTTGTAATCATGTTTTCCTATGAATATAATATATTTTTTGTGATTTCTCATTTTAGGTCTATCAATGGAAGCCCGTCGACTACTCTCTTAGGCATGCGATCATCGTTCATTTTACCCTCGTTAATACCTAGTCCAACTTCTTTTGCAGCGATATGAGCGTATGCAGAAGTTCTTCTGCGTCGGCCAATCTTCGGGACATGATGTTGATGTCGTCGGCGTACGCTGCTAATTGTGTCGACTTGATGAGTAGCCAGGCGGCCAAGGCCCGACGTCGGGCTGTCGCGCCACGATGATGATGATGATGATGAGTACCGTCTTGCTGTTGTCCATATTCATAGCCCGAATAGTGTATTCCAGTGCTAGGTTGAAGAGCGTCGGTGCCAGTCCATCGCCCTGTTTCAGACCAGTGCGTGTTTCAAATAAATCGGTAAGTCTATTCTGGATCCTGACTTATGAGACGGAGTTGGTCATCGTCATCTTTGTCAGTCGCACTAATTTGGCCGGTATACAAGCACATAATTCAAAATTATTTTCTTCTTTTAGCCCGTCGTGTATGGAAGGATTATTTCCCAGCGGTGGATTCTATCGTTTTCCTAGTGACGCTTGGGATCGTGGCCGTTTCCAGGAGAGCAAAAATGAACTGGACTCGCTCCTAACAGACAAAGCTCTATCGAATTGCCCCATCCTAATTTTAGGCAATAAAATCGATAAGCCTGGTGCAGCAAGCGAGGACGAGCTTCGCAATGTTTTCGGTCTTTACCAATTGACGACTGGAAAGGTGCGTACCACAAAGCCAAGTCAGTTCCTGACCCATTTATAATTTTCTTTCTTTCCCCTTCCAGGCTAATGTAGCACGCTCTGAACTTCCCGGACATCCATTAGAACTGTATATGTGTTCTGTGTTGAAACGGCAAGGCTACGGGAGGATTTCCGTTGGTTAGCGCAGTATATCGAATTAAAGAGAATTTTTAAAGAAAACAAAACAAAAACAAGAAGTGAAAACATCCTAGTAAATCTGAATCCACAACGAACGCAATACTGAACGAATGTTTCTTCGTCATTCTACCGAACAACCAAATCGTACACAGAAACTTTAAGATCATAGATAGAGGCATCAACTCACCAACAGCAAGCAACTAAAATGTTCCCAGTAGATCATAAAATTATGTTTACGGGGAAACAAGAGCAAACGAACATCCTTACGTTTTCGTCGGGGCTAGGGGCACATGTACATCATTTTGTTCCATACTGCATTATTTCGTTGTACCTATTAATTACTACTGTTTTTTTAATAATATCAACTTTCGCGATTGTGTAATTTAAAGCGATTTACAATGCGGTTAAGTGGTAATTTAATGCAAGAGTGAAAATTTATTTATGGACCTGGTTCGGTTCCAAATATTAACATTAACATTATACAAACAACGGACGCCATGTTTCTCTTCTTCTATTTTATCTGTACGATTCGATTTATCATTTAAATTGTTTTTGTTTTCTCTCTTTTGAAATTTCCTATCATGAACTTTGATATCCAACCAAAAAATGTAAGAAACTCGGTTCTTTCTCTGATACATATTATTGTCGGGCAGCAAAACAACAACAAGCATGGTGTCGTCATTGAATTGTCGTGTGATGTATCTACATTTAGTAAATATTATTTTAATATTATTATTTCCTAAGAAATATCGAAAGCAGGATGATGATGCTAAAATAAGATTTATAAAACAACAAAATAAAGAAAGAATAATCACTAAAAAAAGTAAACTCAAAGATTGAGAGGTGAACAAGACAAGGGAGAGTTGAAGAAAATACCATGAAAGATTATTTAAGGTTTAAGAACACAAAACGAAATAAAAACACTTTATCGTACACACACATAAAAAAATGCGGAAAAGGAAAACATTTAAGGAGACAAAAGTAAAAAAAAAACCGAAAAGTCATACAAAATAAATTTGTTTTTCTACATGAACGGTGTCTATTTCTTGTCATTCTGATGCAACATTGAAACTATCTTTCTCTATTGAAGCCCATCACGTGCCATTCCAAGCTATTGATTGAAGGGTGGCAGAGGGCCAATGCCTATACATCTTATCCGTGTGGTCAATCACTAAGACGAATGGCGCTCTCACAGGACTGAATGTCGGCTCATTGGCCCAACTCTTTAACCTGATGCTAACATGTAGGGTCGGTCAAATCTAAGGCGAAATTGGCTACCAACCGCCTACTACTACTACTTTGCCTTAATTCCTAGTGGGGCATATCGCGTTAACCATCCCTGCGCGCCATTGTACTCTGTTCTGAGCAATGGGGCGCAACTCCCTAAACGACTTACCCAATGCCTTACACTCCTTTGCCACAGATCGACGCCATGTAATTTTAGGACCCCCTCTTAGCTGGCCTTGGTTGGAATTGGGGTTCCATTTCATGGCATGCAAAGCAATGCATTTATCACTCTTCCGCAATGTGTGACCTATACACTGCCATTTTCGCCTGAGAATCAATTCATTGATTAACATCTGACCCGTACACCGACTTAGTCTTCATTTGATATTGTTTCGGCCCAAAAATTCTTTGAATTCAAAGAAGACACGAGTTGACGAAAACTTACAGCTTTCTGATAACTCTTACGGAAACTTTCCATGTACTGCTCCCATACAAAAGCACAGACAGTACCAGGGAGCGAAACAGGTCCAGCTTGGTCTTGATGCTGAGATAACTGGTTTGTCAGATTTTGGACAGCATGCCGTATGCGCATTTAGCCGGGTTGATACGACGACCGATGTCCTGCTCCGTACCACCATTTTCGGCAACAATGCCACCCAGGTAGACGAAGTTGTCCACCTTCTCCACAGGCTGCCCATTAATATTGATGGCAATAGGTGTAGGATTTCTTTTCGCAATGGCGGGCTAAGAACTTTTGGCCTTTTTGGTATTAATCTTTAGTCCAACCTTCCTTGCCTCCCTCTAACGATCTAACGCCATTGCAAACAAATCCATTATTTGTGGGAGAGTAGGCATATTTCGTCAGCGTAGTCGAGATATTGTAGATACGATGTCAGTCCACTGAATTACTCTGTCTAGTCCGGATAGGGCTGCATGCAACACATCGCCGATCACAATGAGGAATAGGATCGGTGAGAGGATGCACCCTTGCCGACTCCACTGCGAATCTTAAAGTCCCCCGACAACTTACCTTCATGCAGAACGCGACATTTCGCGCCGTCATAGAATAGAATAGTCGAGTGCAGGAAGCCATTCATGATTCTGCTATTGATGGACCTAAAATGATAAATCGCAAAAAAATATATTACATTCATAGGAAAACATGTTTACAACATATTAAAATAGAGATGATTCAAGATAAAAACAAATGCTGCTGTAATAACAGAAGTTGGTCCAGGAATGTGCACAATCGGTTCACTTCATTTTCACGAACCGAATTGTTGCCATCCCCGGAACTTCCATTATATTGATGTAAAAAATTGCGGAATCTGAAAAAAATATAAAAACCGGTCGACAATATTGCTTACCTTGGGACTAGAGTACTGCAACTGACAAGATTAGGCAGCGAAACTTTCGTCGGGCTTGCCAACGTCATTGTCAGGATCCTTCGGGAATAATCCTGCATCTCCGGTCACTTCACTTCCTAAAACAAACATTAACAAAAAAAAAAAATATTTGTACTTACCTGCTGAATTCCGATTGAACCGGCCGGACATTGCGTACAATGTTGTCATTTGACGGCCAACTTCGCATCACTTTTTGAGGCACTTCCGGGAGTTTCCGGAAACTTTGGTGCCCCGGGGATTAGTCCGAGGGCAGTGAAGACCACATTCAGAACTCAAATTCTTTCTAAAATCACCGGCAAATTGGTGAAAAATGCGAAGCATTCCACTTCGCACTTGAATAACCTCACTTACACTCCGCACTTTTCAACACTCCATTTATTTGTTAATCTCACGGCGCTTTACGGGGGTTTCACTCACGCACAACACCGACAAACAATACTTCTAATTCCACTTAAAATATCAAATAAAACTTAATTTCTACGCACGAAAATCGCGAAATTTCGCAATGTTGACAGCACGCACCTACCCACTTTGTTTACATTTGGTTCACTGCTTGTCATGACGTCATTGCATTGACAATCAGCTGATACTGCGGCCTGAGAGTTAAGATGGCAGTGGCAAAAGTATTTATTCGAAAGGTAAAGATAGATGCAAAATTGTTTACGGCGCAAATTTATACATGTTGGAGATATTGGAATGATAAAAATGTGAAAACATAAAAAAAAGTGTAGGGTTTCATTATAAGTCATAAGTAGCTGAACTGGAAATTTCCTTTCGAATTAATTGAAATTTTTTGGCATGAAGGAGAGAAGGCTTGTCCACACTTGTTTGCCATAGAATTCAATGCAATATATAGATACTTTCATTCTATGGCGATAAGATCGTTTCCCAATTATCCATCCGGCGACCTATAGGCGGCCTGTCCGGAATTCCTCAAGCAATTCCATCCGGCGGCATCAAGGCGGCCGGACAGGAGTTACGCACCGATCCTAAAATAAGATAAGGATGCATTGAGTCGTACATGCATCAGTAGATATGTACTCGCATCTGTACTGAACCTTGTACAGATGTTCAACAGATGTGTCATTACGAGATGTGCACATTGAACTTGAACATTGTATTGAATATGTGTTAGGCGGCTATTACACTATTAAAGTTCTTTTACAAATATCGTTTGTAAAAGATATTTTCGAAGAACTTTTCTAGTGTAATAGCCGCCTAAGAAAAGATTTGCGACGTGAACGTTGCTTGTTTCAAGTGCTTTTCTTACATGCTTGCACACCTTCCCCCTTAGGCGGCTAATATCATTCATAAAAGTTCTTTTGAAATATCGTTCGTCAAATATATTTGTAAAAGAACTTTTATAGTGTAATAGCCGCCTTAGGATAGTTAAAGTAAAATAGATAATAAACATAGATAATGATTCATAGTATAGGAATAGTATAAATAGATTTAAGAGAACTGTATTGAGGAGAGTTGTAAATAAAGTGTTAAAGGAACAGCACGTCTTTTCCTTTTTCGTAACTGGCGCAGTCGGAATAGAATCTTTGCGTAGTTATGGATCTTACTAAAAATCAGTAAGACGAAATCCATAAAGCTTCTGCCGGTGAAGCATAGCTACGGACAAAGTAAAGTAGTGAATTCGCAAGTAAATGAGCCGTGTGTGAATTGTGTTAGTGAAAAGTGGTATGGTTGCGAAAATGACGAAAGTAGGACACTCAACGGATGGTGTGATTCCATCGCCTGTACCAGCAAGCATACCACACACATACGAAGATGTCTATGATCAAGCTGCGAGAATGCCGGAATTCAATGGATATCACAATCGATGCGATGTTTACAGCTGGACATCCGAAGCAAATAGAATCCTTAAAATGATTCGTAATTGGGACGAATTTGAAATCTACCAGATTTATCATGTTATCTTAGACAAAATAGTCGGAGAAGCATACCAATTTGCACGGTTAGCAATTAGATGGAGGTCATGGGGTGACGTTATTGAACAACTTCATCTACGATTTGGAGTGACAGAAGATCATATAGAGCTCAATGAAGTAGTGAACAACCAAATGGGAGAAATTGCTCAGATAAATGGGATACTGAATTCATCAAAAAAAATCATGATGAACACATTACCAGATATCCGTATCAGCCTCGGAGAAGCAGCAGAATCCATGAATCCACAAAATTCTGTAATAATGGACAAAAAGCAAAATGCAGAAAACTTAATCAGCATAGGAGCAACAACTGCATCAATTAATGAAGAATTCCCTGAATGGGATAATAATTGCAAACCTGATTCAATAATGTCAAATAAAAATGATAGTGAATGCGATAAAGCGATAAATATTCCAGTTGATGAAATTAGTGAATCTCCAATAAAATGTGTTATAATGCCAAATAAAAACATTCACTTTGATTCAGCAAATAAATTAGACGTGTCAAAACCTCTCGACTTGAATATAACAAGTAGTGGAATTATTATTAACAATAAACTAATATCTTTGACGTTCTCTAAAGATATACATAATCTAAAAAGTGGTAATATTATACAAAATTTTAAAAGTGAAGCAACAGCAGTGAAACCAACCTTAAAACATTTTAATGAGTTCGGTAATAGTTGCAAAAATAAAGTAACCAAACTTACGCCTATAAAAGAAATTAAACAAAAAATCAAAACAATTCATCGAGAAAACATAGAAACTGTATCGTTTTACAAAGGAAATTTTAAGCAGAAGTGTACAACAAATAGCAATATCAAGGACATACCAACATTTTTAAAAAGACACTACAGCAAGAAAAAACGACATAAAAGGAAATGGGAGCGTCATGGACTGAAGAAATATATTAAGAATCCAAATATCGATGTTCAACTGTCGAGAAAAAGATGGAATTTCCACAGCCTGATTCCAGATATAATTAGAAAGGAATCATTGAGGACGCTGAACGCGAATTTTGGTTGCGGCAGGACCACAATATCCACAGAATCAACAAAGCAACGCGTAATATTATAACCAATATTTTGACTACAGAAGTGACAAAACAAAATAAGAAAATAAAATAATAAATGATGAAAATAATGTTCATATAACGGAGAACAACAACATATTTTTAATAATCAATTGAAACCGAATGAAGACGTACTTATCGAGATGGAGATATTACGAGTTATCGTTGGAAGCTGGATAGTTAGCTCAAATTGTCGAACCAGCCATGGAAACTCATTAGTTGTCGAGTCAACATCAAAATTGTTGTCAAGAAATGCGAATTAAAATATGTACGAAAATTAGAAGTTTGCAACTACTATTATCTATCCCATTACGAGCAACCGCAATAGTATAATAGTTGATATTCTAATTTTGATAATTTGTTCTGAGGACGAAAATAAGGAATTTATCCATACACGTATTGAAAATATTAAAGAATTTATACTCGTATTTCGAAGAGTACATTTTAAATCGAAAAATAATAGATAATAGATATACTATTTCTACTAGAAGCAAAAACAAAAAAATTAAAAATTTTCAATTGTATAGTTACAGATTATAGTGATCGATGAATCACAAACATTATGTTTTTATGTACATTTGACACTTAAAATGATATTAAACGGCTATTAGTTCTAGTAAAATAAAAATAAGAAAAAATGTATTACTCGTACATTACATTTTGGAAAAATCAAAACCAATTTCAATGTCGAACTGAAATTCAAGTATCAATAATTATATCAATAATCATTATAAATCACATTCAGTTTAAGATACATATATATGTACGTACAAATATCATAAATTAAGATTTGGAGACCAAATCTATCTTCGAGAGGGTCGAGTTACGCACCGATCCTAAAATAAGATAAGGATGCATTGAGTCGTACATGCATCAGTAGATATGTACTCGCATCTGTACTGAACCTTGTACAGATGTTCAACAGATGTGTCATTACGAGATGTGCACATTGAACTTGAACATTGTATTGAATATGTGTTAGGATAGTTAAAGTAAAATAGATAATAAACATAGATAATGATTCATAGTATAGGAATAGTATAAATAGATTTAAGAGAACTGTATTGAGGAGAGTTGTAAATAAAGTGTTAAAGGAACAGCACGTCTTTTCCTTTTTCGTAACTCAGGCGAACTATCCGGCCGCGTGTTTCAGAAATTAGTTGTACAACTTTGCTTCCGTCGTTTTCTGACAGGCCGCTGTGCCGGAAAACGGCGGAAGCAAAGTTGTAGATATGTCTATTGAAAAAAAAACTCCAGTGAAAATTCATTTTATTCACGCGGCCGGACAGGCCGCCTTGAGGCCGCCGGATGGAATTGCTTGAGGAATTCCGGACAGGCCGCCTTTAGGCCGCCGGAATTCCTGTCCGGAATTCCTCAAGTAATTCCATCCGGCGGCCTGTCCGGCCGCGTGAATAAAATGAATTTTCACTGGAGTTTTTGTTTTCAATAGACAAGTGTACAACTTTGCTTCCGCCGTTTTCCGGCACAGCGGCCTGTCAGAAAACGACGGAAGCAAAGTTGTACAACTAATTTCTGAAACACGCGGCCGGATAGTTCGCCTGTCCGGCCGCCTTGAGGCCGCCGGATGGAATTACTTGATGAATTCCGGACAGGCCGCCTCAAGGCGAACAGTCCGGCCGCACGAGTAGAATGGATCTTCACTGGAGTTTATTTCAATAGACGAATGTAATTGAAGCTTGACTGTGGAATGTAGAATTCAATCCAATAGATGGATACTTTCATTCTATGATGGATAAGATCGATTTCCAATTATCCACCCGACTCAAGGCGGCCTGCACATGCCCATTGACGATCCGGAATTCCTCAAGGCCAGGCCGGATCAGTTTTTCCGGAGAAAAATTCCGGAACGTGTGTGGTGGAGGCCTGGCGGGAACGATTTTCCTTCCGGCCGCCTGAAGGCGGCCTGAAACGACCATACACGATCCGGAATTTCTCAAGGCCAGGGCTGATCAGTTTTTCCGGACAGGAATTCCGGATGGTGTATGTTCGCCTTAACATTCGTTTCAAGATTCATTTCGACGTTCATCTCAACTTTGAACCTTGCATTCAATATTGAATAAAGCCTTTTCCTGTCTATATGTTTTCGTCAGTTTGCTTTCAACATTCTTCGTGAGGTGATTGAAGAAATGCTTAAAACACTTTATTTCGTTCGCTGGTTTCAACGTAAATGCCCAAACCAGAATGAACGCAGAATGCAGCAGCAGCGGCGGCAGCAACAACAACAACATGTAGATCTGTCATCGCCGCTGTCGCTGCTGCTGCGTTCAATTCAATCTAGGTCGCTTAAGGGAAATGCATGCTTTCTAAATTGACATTTCGCTGCTACTGCATTCATTCTGGTTTGGGCATTAATCTGGCGCTATCAAGCTAGCCGGTATAGGCACTGCAAGGCTAGTGTTGAGCAGGGCACGGAACCGAAGGGAATCCCAATTATACTCGAACGACCTTATTACCGATCTCCCAAAAGTACTTGAAAATTTCATTTTCTGAAATGTTACCGCCCTCTTTGGTTCGATTAACTGGGGTTTCACTGTATGTGGTCGTATCATATCGGAGGCGCTACCCACATTCTCTCCACGGCCTCCCGAAAGTATGTAATGAACCACCTGTAATGAAACATATTCTGGCCTGGTAGTGCTGCTTGCACCGGCAGATCGAAGGCAGCACCTGATGAGTAATGATCTATCGGTGGTACGAAACCAGAGGCCGAGGGTCCCATTACACCCGGACCCAGTTGCGAGCGCGAGGTCAACTGAGCCGTCCACCAACAATTATATCTTTATCGCCTAATTTTCTTTTGTTCCCCATGTTTACCTCTCCCGTTTGTATTGTCTTTCCCAGGCCTATGAATTTTTGTTAACACTTAAAGGACAGGGGCAACGAGCTGCCCAGGATTCCCGAACTGAGCTACAGTGGCCACGTTTAGACCGTGGAACTAAAAGTCGATTTAACTAAATCATTTTAGTGTTAGCACTTGTTGGTGGAGTGTTTATACCGACTATACGGAGAGGTACTTCTTCTTCTTCTTTCTCCGTTGACAGCACAGATAAATTTGATAGATATAAATTTTACGACAGAAAAAGACTTTTTCTTGCCCGTGATCACGCACTGCTTTCCTGAAATTGCAAACAAAACAAATGCCGAACAAAAAAAAACGACAACAACGTCAACATTAGCGATGACAGCGACATAGTCCCAATTTTTTTAGTCCAGTTCCGCATCGCAAGTAGAGATAAGCCAAGTCCAAAACTAACTAAATCGATACGTTTATATCGTCGAGAGTTAGATCGATTTAGTTAGATCTCGAAGATAGTCCCGCGGTCTAAACGTAGTGAGTAAGCATAGGCCGCTGCTTAGCTCGTTAAGGAGTCTTTTTCTTCGCCAGATGGTGCTGCCCGACCTTCACGGTCATTATTCTACCTTATGTTATGTTCACATCGGCGAAAACGAGATGTTTTCGCCGGGTAATTCGGAAAACACCGAAGACTATTCACATTGCAATGTACATGTTTTTGTTTGACGTTTCGAAAATAACCTGTGATGCATGTGTCATTTGGTTGGAGTGTTTCGTGTTCACTAATAAACTTTTTATCAAAAATCAATTTAAACTGCGAAAATTACTAATTTTCCACAAACCGTTAAACCGAATTAATCGAATGCGCCAAGATATCTGGATTCCTACCTGGGCGAAATCAAAATTGAATTAAATACGATCCTGCGGAATATTTAGACCTACAAAATATAAACAACATTGTGCACTTATTCAAAAATATATTTTTATTTACAATACAATTAGTCCATTACGTTTTCGTTATAACAACAAAGAAGCTATGATTTTTATTCATAGTCACTTTTGTACTAGAATAAATGTTGGTATAAGTATATAATTTAATAATAATATTCATTATATTTTATAATATATTATATTTTTCTTTAATTTGAATATTGTTTGAAAGTATTATGCACACTTTGACACTTTGAAAGGGAAGTGTGGATTGAAAAAATAAAAAAAAAACATTCTCGACGGGAAGAAAATCTTCATTCTTTTCTTCCAAAATATCATACATTTAATAATATAGAAAAAGGGCATAATAATAACAATAGAAAAAGAAAACATATTACCAAGAGATCTAAAAACAAAATATTTTCAAAATATACATATATATCGTATTTTTCCACTCATATAAAGAATAAAAAATCGACTTGTAAAATCGTTAACACTAAGTTTTTTTTTGCAGCATATCCATTTTTATTTGTTGCACTTGTTTTTTTCTTCTTCTAGACGAAACGGTAAAATAAAACGAAAATTCTGAATACCTGTGAATAAAAGTAAATCAAAAATTGTATAACCAAAAATTTTGATCCTGATGTTCTTATTTCGTTTTACGCTTAAGGCAATATTATTTTCAATTTGTGATTGAGTTTTATAGAAGATACCTCGGGTATATGTTGTAAGAAAATTCTTAATAGATTGTTTTTTTCTTCTTATATAATTTAAGACACAAACATACAGAGTGATTTTTTGTCGTAAAAGGCATAATATGAAAGCTCATTTAAGCTGGCGGAGCAAAAGTAGCGAACTTAATTGAAAATTAAATTCGTACAATCGAAACACTTTATTTTTAAAAGTAACTGTAGTGTCCGTCAGCTCAAGACTGAAGACACAAACTACTCGTTATATTGTAAAATATTTAGTGCTAATTTCGTACAGTCGGAAAAAATAACCAGACAACCGGATTTTTTATAGCCTTCCCACTTCGAAAAAACACTTAGAAGTCGTGTTTTCGCAAATCAAAATTATGCTCGTTAGGTTAGGCTCTGCGAACCATACCCCAATGAAATTTGTCCCAAAAAAATGAAAAAAGGTCCCATTTCTGGGGTGATTGTTTATCATGAATTACTCGCAATTTAAAATGAAAAATCGTATAAAAAAATAATCTTGTCCCAAAAAAAAATGAATAATTCCCCAAAATCTGGGGGATAATTTTAATGAGAAAAGGGCCCAAAATCAATTGTGAACAATGTCTCGAAAATTATATTTTATAAAATATATTAATATTTAACAGTGGAAGTAGGGCTTTGTTTGATGGCTCTAATCTTAGACTAGGGAATATCAGTACTGTAACATAAGTGTTATGAAGTTAGAATAGTATATCTAATAGTACTTGAAACCGCTGTATCATTACTCCAATGCCAGATAGTCGAGGCCAAGCAGGGCCGGATTTCACATATGGGCACTGTTGAATCCAGAAGATGAATGATGAATTTGCCACCGCGGGCAGTTGCCCAAAGTGCCTGTTCTATGCAAAAGAGTCAAAACTCGACGGACCATCCATTTACATTCGGTAGTGGTTCATCGATAGTCATTGATTTGGATACGAACGTTTGGAGATTGTAAATGGATGGTCCGTCGAGTTTTGACTCTTTTGCATAGAACAGGTACTTTGGGCAACTGCCCGCGGTGGCAAATTTTTAAGGGCGGCGAATTTTTCAAATTTCTATATATTTTTTTCAATTTTCAATGAACGGAAACTTTGTGAAAGGTGCTTTTCTAGATTTTTGAGAGCAGTGCATATTCAATTAAAATGCAGAGTGCAAAGTATTCACTTGGTGAGATATTTATTTTAATACAAGGTGCCGTTAGTGTCACCAGGGTCGTCGAGAGAAAATCCGGGCCCGGTACTCAACTTTTGTAGGGGCCCATATATGGCGACCGGTAGCTCAATGAACAAAAAAAGGTCAAAGCGTACGTTTTTTTTTGGAGGGGCCCATATATGGCGACCGGTAGCTCAGTGCGTCAGAATGGTATGAAAGGGTAAGGAGCAAAAAAAAAACCGGAGTCCGAAGCGTATATACCCTAGACTTGTACAGACATAGTGGTGATACCAAAAGTACCCATTGGCAACGACCATGCGCATTAAAAGTAGGTCTCCTATATGGCCAGTTCATTCAGTGGGATCTTGACCATTCTCAAAATCAATTCACTAACCCATTCTACAAATATAATTTTTCAAGTTGCTAGCTTCACCCTATCGAAAGTTATCGCTTATTTGAAGTTTCACTTGTTGGCGAGGTAGGGGTTCCTTGGGTCGGATCTTGCCCACCATTGCCACCAACCAATTAGATCACCCTACAAACATTTAAACAAAATTTCAAGTCTCTAGCTTCACTCTATCGAAAGTTATCGCTATTTGAAGTTTCATTTGTAGGGGAAGTAGGGGTTTCGTTGGTCGGATTTTACGTATTTTCAATATTAGCCAACTGGATCCTGCTACAAACATTTGACCAAAATTTCAAGTCGCTAGCTTTATTTTGTCGTAAGTTATCGCTTATTTTAAGTTTCATTGCTAGGGGAGGTAGGGGTTCCTTAAGTCGGATCTTACCCATCTTTAATGCCAACTAACTCAATCTCACTTCAAATATTTGACCAAAATTTCAAGTCGCTGGCTTCATTCTATCAAAAGGTATCGCTTATTTCAAGTTTCATTTGTAGGGGAGGTGGAAGTTTCTTGGGTCGGATCTTGCCCATTTTCAATACAAACCAAGAAGGTCTTACTAGCAACATTCTACCAAATTTTCAACTTGCTAGTATCATTCTATCGAAAGTTATCGTAATTAAATGAATATTTAAGCAGCATTTAAGCAGCTTCTCACTTCAGGGTTACATGCCAAAAATTACGTATCTATGTCAATTGGTTCAAGAGTTATAGACAAAAAAACGTGAAAAGTAGGGTAGTATGGGGTTCTTTGTAAGAAATTTACCGTTAGTTTTCGACTGATCAATTTTATTTTCCCAGGAGAGTATAGGATTACCCTCACGAGTAATCTGCCAAAGCTGGAGCTTTTCATGTTTATTTAATCGGGAGTTATAGATACATTTAAGTATTTCACATATGTAGGGAATGCAGGCGTTCTCTTGGCCTGATCATACCCATTTTCAATACCAACCAACTAGATCATACTACCAACATTTGTCCAAAATTTCAACGCTCTAGCTTTATTCTATCGAAAGTTATCGTGCGAACGGACAGACAGACATGGCTAAATCGAATCAGGAGGTGACCTTGATCATTTATACCTAGTCTAGCCATAAATATTGTTACAAGGTTTGGCAACCCTGCAGAAAGGAACCGTTATATTGCATTTCTTAAAAATTGAGCTAATCGCTATAGTACGCTTGTGCTTGATGCATTTGTCATCATTTGAGTTTAATTTTTAGTGTAGTGAACATGGATTGGGGTGACAAAGAAAATAGAATTGCTGTGATTGCACTTCATAAAGTAGGAATGCAACCAAGTGATATTTTTAAGACTCTGCATACCCTTGGTATAAGCTGAATGTTTGTATATCGGGCTATTGAAAGATTTAATGATACGTCTGGAGTAAGTGACCGTGAAAGAAGTGGCCGTCCGCGAACTACTCGAACACCTCAAGCGGTTAAAGCCGTGCGCGAGAGAATTCGCCGTAATCCTCTCCTGAAACAAAAAATTTTATCGCGTGAGATGAAAATACCCCAAAGAACAATTTCACGTATCATCAAAAGTGACTTTGGGTTGGGTGCTTATCGTAGATCTACCGGGCATTTACTAACAGATTCGTTAAAAAAAATAGAGTGGAAAAATCAAAACGATTACTTTGCCGGTACGCAAACCAAGAACACCGTAAAATTTTGTTTACAGACGAAAAAATTTTTACTGTCGAAACATTTAATAAACAAAACGATAGGGTTTATGCTCGCAGTGCCAGAGAAGCTTCTCAAGTTGCCCAAAAGGTTCAAAGAGGTCATCATCCAGCCTCAGTAATGGTTTGGTGGGGTGTTAGCTACAACGGGGTGACAAAGTTGCATTTTTGTGAGAAGGGCGTCAAAACGTCTGCCAAAATTTATCAAGAAAGTGTCCTTGAAAGTGTAGTGAAACCTCTCAACACGTCATTATTCAAAAATCAGCCTTGGAGTTTCCAGCAAGATTCTGCACCAGGTCATAAGGCGAAGTCAACCCAAAAATGGCTTGAAGAAAATGTTCCAGATTTTATTAAAGCTGAAGATTGGCCTTCCTCTAGCCCAGACCTGAATCCGCTGGATTACGAATTATGGTCTGTCTTAGAGCAAATGATGTGCTCTAAAAGACATTCTAATATCGAATCCTTAGAGAAGTCTCTTACACATGCAGTCGCCAACTTTCCGATTGAAGTCATGCGTGCTTCCATAGATAAGTGGCCAGCTCGATTAAAGGCTTGTGTAAAGGCAATCACTTCGAATAACTTGTTGCAATTTCCGTTGTTGACAATGCATTTAATAAATAAACAATGATTTCTTAACATATAACACCTCTTTTATTGAACAGTGCTTCAAAAAGTTTGTAACAGTATTTATGGCTAGACTAGGTATATATACATTGCTATACTCCGGAGCCTCCTTTAAGGTGTTACATATTGTATTTTCGTCGTGACAAAAACAATATAGTTACCCTATGCTATAAGTCTAGCGTATAAAAAGCTCAGTGCGTAGATAGGTTTCTTTTTCTCAATTTTTAAAATTTTCGGGCCCCCGAGAAAGACACGGGCCCGGGGCGTTTCGCCCCTCTCCGCCCCCCTCTCTTGACGGCCCTGAGTGTCACCACCCATTGACGATCTCGAACTCGAACACGAACCTGGTACAAATGTCCTCTGACACACATACACACTTCACAAAGTTTCCGTTCACTGAAAATTGAAAGAGAGACAGCATCAGGAGCGTAAATCCGGACGACCCCAGAATTCACGAGAACTGCGAGATCCATAGGCAAGTAGCCGAACACAGGAGGTCAAAATGGAGCACCCATCTGAATAACTGCAATCTATAACCACAGGGATGAGCAAGTTATGGTCGATTGTCCGTGCCCTTTCCAATCCACCAAAACCCAAAGGGAACGTCGCCATTCAGTTCGGTGAAAATTCAACAAGTGACCCTACACACTGCGCAAGTCGTTTCAATAAACAATTTATTGAACACCCCGCATCAGACAGACTTAAGCGCAAAATTCATAGGAAGATTCACAACCGAACCACAGAGTATACCTGTTTTCACCACGGACAAAGTAGTCGAAAGTATTGGGACCAGATGGCATTTCAATTAATATGCTCAAACACCTCGATCTGCCAGCCATCAACTATCTCACGGCTACTTTTAATCTATCCATCTCCTCGCTGATCGTTTCGGAAATCTGGAAAAAGGGAGTCATCCCAATATTGAAACCTGGGAAGAAAGCGACGCTCGGCGAATCCTATTGTCCGATAACTCTACTGTCACCAGTTGCCAAAACGCTAGAAGCACTAATCCACCCTGGTCTTGCGGCCCACATCCATCTTGTAGATCACCAGCGATGGACAGTACTTTGAATAATACATATGTAAGTACTTTTTCACAATTAAGCTTTTAATTCCAGGAAAAACGGCGGAACGCCCAATAGTTTTCTAAGATATTACTCGTTGTATCCATAATATTCGTATTGGATAGCTTCTGTGCTCTGATATCAGCAGAATTTCAAAATATATATCGATTTTTCTTTCGAACGAAATGATAAGATTTTGAACAATACATCGGGGCATACTTCAGATCGTGCGGAAACTCGGAATACTACGTTGTCGACGTCTAAACAAAAGTAAATTATTTCTCAAGACACAATTATTCTCTCTGACGATCCAGCTAAATGGGTGATACGTATAGGTGACTCCGTTCGAGATTATGTAGCTATTCATGGATTTAAACAAAACATAAAACCATGATTTTGAGATTTCGAGAAGAGAATATAACGGAACTTCGAGATATCTATCGCAAGGGCTGTTTAAAAGAAAACTGGCTTCCGTTTCCGGAATCGCAAGGTACCGTTTTTTTGCGTACCATGTCTTTTATTCGATTCTGATTGTTCGCTTATTGGACGAAACGGTTTTAACGACTGGAAACTCGCGGATACTCGTACTACCGTTTTCGATTACGAAAACTGTCGCAGATATGCAAAGAATGTTTTTCAGATGAAACAATTAGCTAATACCATAAACAGAATCGATCGAGATTTAACTTGTCAACTTGAAGCGGAAGTTTCTTGTTGGGAGAATGTTCTACGTCGAGTTGTTTCGACTACAAAAACTTTAGCATCGCGTGGTCTTTCGTTTAGAGGTAGCGATGAAACAAGGGACTCTGAAGAGCAATTTTCGGGTCAGGATGCGTTCAGAATTAATTCTATCAATGTGATTTTAGATAAGTTGTCAGCAGAATTAAACGATAGATGTAAAAAGTATGAAGTAATTTACAACAACTTTGCTATTGTCACTCAATTCGATAAAGTGAATTCAAATGAAATTTGTAAAAAATCGAAAGCACTGAGAAAAATATATCACTCGAAGTTCGAACCTTCAACGCAAGACGAATTCTTTCACTTTCACGCATTAGTGGCCAAAGGTTGCGGGCAACAGTTCGGAGTCAACTACTGGGAAATATATTCACCAGTCATTCGCTACGAGACGATACGAATGCTGTGCGCTATAGCAGCAGAGAAAAAGTTGTACATGCGCCTAGTCGACATTTCGAATGCATATCTAAACAGCAAGCTTCATGAAGCCGTGTACATAAAACAACCCCAGAATTTCGTTAATGAGCAGCATCCCGGTAAGGTTTTAAAACTCCGAAAGGCAATATATGGACTCAAACAATCTGGGCGAGTCTGGAACGACACATTGGATGAATTCCTTCACAGCAGGGGGTTCAAACGAAGCAAAAACGAACCCTGTTTGTACGTCAAGCAACACGAGCAACAGTTCAGTTACATCGTAGTCTATGTTGACGACCTAATAATCATCAGTCCTAGCAAAGAAGTCATCATTGCGATTAAAAGGAAGATCGCATCCAACTTTGAAATGAAAGATGGCGGACAATTAAATTATTTCCTGGGAATAGAAATACATCGAGATGGCAACCCGGACCTTGGTCGCCATCTCTATTTGTGCCAGAAAAAGTACATCCTTTTGGACACGTATGGAATGGAAAACTGCCGTCCGGTTGCTACACCACTTGATCCAGGATTTCAAGTTGCCTACAATGACGATAAATGCAAAAAGGTAAATAAAATCCAGTATCAGTCACGATTTTTGTTGAAAGAGACTAGCCGAGACACAAAAAGCTCACGAATCGGTTCGTGAAAATAGCACTTTTAACAGTGTTGAAAGACATTTCAGTCAAAAGACAAAATATTGCCCCGGTCAATATTTTATCTCTCGACTGGTAGGTCGTGTTGTTATTGTTGTTGTAGCGTCGCTTCGAGCTCACGTAAAGATGTTTGTCAAAAATTCAATGGTAGGTCGTGTGTTTTCGTGTGGTGTTCGGTCGATCGTGTTTATGTTGTGTGGGCTAGCGAATTCGATGAAATACTTTTATGATCAACAACGAGTTTATCTCCCATGCGATTTTGGTGTCTCGGCTACTCTCTTTCAACAAAAATCGCCTAATGGGAAAGCGGCTTAAGACGCCATGTAAACAAATTTGCGAATCCGCCGCGAATAAATCGCGTTAGTCTGAGGGATGCTTAACTTTGATTCGCGAAAACTTTCAAGTATTTTTTCGGAGTGAAAAGGTTGTACATATTAATTTCAAATTAGCACTAAATACAAGTAAATTATGACGAAATAAATAAAAACCAAAAAATCGATTATTACTCTTGACTGTACGAAATTAGCACTTAATATAACGAATAGTTTGCGACTAAAGATTTTTTTTGTCCGTCAGCCTAAGTCATAACCGCGCGGACACTACCGTAACTTTTAAACATAAAGTGTAATAGATTTCTCTCGACTGTACGAAATTAACACTAAATGGGCAAATTTCTCTCAATTAAATCCGCTACTTTTGCTCCGCCAGCATAAGAGAGGTTAATATGAATATTTTCTTTTTATATTGAATAAGGTGAATAATTTTCTTGAATATATATGTACCTTCCGGTTCAGTTGCGTGTATATTTTTTTACGAAATCAATATTTGAACTAATGCTCAATGCAGTTCTTAATTTTAATGTACTCAGCAAAAAAAAAAAAAACAAATCAATTCGCAAATAATTTTAACGTTTGGACGATTTGCGTGAAGTATTTTTCTATGAAAGATATTGTTTAGATTTGACAAAAGACGAATGCCAAAATTGGAGGAAGACAAGATAAGGCTACAAAATAGTGAATATAGAAGTGACCTTAGCCTCTAATCCATCAACTCCTAGCTTTTTTTTTATGTTTATACCAAAGCTTAGGGAGTAACCCTTTGATGCGAGAGCACAGCGTTGGCGGTAAGGGATTAAGGTAGTGGGGAGATGGGTTGAGTTTGAATAAGGTGACGGTGTACATTCCGTTTAAATTTTTGTAGGTCATAGTTGCGGGAGAAAACAAAAGATGGTAGATCGTTCCACATTCGTGTTGTCCTAGATACAAACGAGTCATGGAATTTGGCGGTGCGACTATTGCTGAGTTCTAGAAGATGAGGATGGGCACGACTGGCTAGTCGGGTGTTACGTAAAGGAAAAGTACGCTCAGGAATGAGGTTGGCTATTTCATCAGAGCAACGGCGGTTGTAGTAGCGATAGAAGAGTGAGAGACAGCCGACACTTCGCTGGTGCTCAAGCGGTTCGATTTTAGATGTTATGGGTTCCTCGCCAATAAGCTTGAAGACTTTCCGTTGAACTTTGTCTAACGCGAATAATGCGGTTCTACCTGCGCCTGGGGAATTAAATTCAAGTCTCGGTCTTATATGAGCCTTGTAAATTTGAGCCAGATCAGATGGTGAAAAGCTGAAAAGTATCTTTTACAGCGATTCAGAAAGCCCAGACACTTTATTGCGTTTTTTGCAACGCAAAAAATGTGGTCGGACCAATTTAGTTTACTGGAGATGTTAATACCTAGTATATTCAGTATGGGCGAATCAGGAATGCTGACCCCATCGACAAGAATGGATTGGGCGGTAGGTGGAGCACATCGCTTATTGGAAAGTAGACAACATTGAGTTTTTGAGGCGTTAAACTCTACTCAATTCGCTTTCCCCCATGCAATAATTTTTGAAATGTCTTCATTTAGTGAGTCAAACATGCGATCTCTGTTGATAGATGTTGAATTTCGGCGAGAGTCAGCTACAGAGTTGAAAGAGTAAGTGTAGTCAAGGGTGCTATCGTCTGCAAAGCTATGGATTGAGTTGGAAGTCACGCTGAGAAGATCGTTGATGAAGAGAAGGAAGAGTGTTGGTGAAAGGACAGTACCTTCGGAAACCCCTGCGTTGGTGGTATGGCAATTGGATTTAACTCCATCAAGGACGACCTGAAGCGAACGGTCGTGAAGGAAACTTTCGATCCATTTAACTAATTTTGGGTCCAAACCAAAAGCCTGGAGCTTAGCTAGAAGAGCCGGATGCCAGACTCTATCAAAAGCTTTCGATATGTCGAGGGCAATGATTTTAGCTTCGCCAAATTGGTGGATACAGCGATTCCATCTTTCGGTGAGGTATGTCATTAGGTCGCCGGTGGAGCGCGAAGAACGGAAACCATATTGCCGATCATTGATGAGATGGTGTGAGTCAAGGTAGCTCATTAGTTGGTTGTTAACCAGGGTTTTGAAAACTACCTTACGAAGCCCGATGGAATGTGGACGTCCTCTAGTAAGGAGACTATTGACGTCCTGCTGCTAGCGACACATTTCCCAGACAGCTCACCGGAGTTCGGGCAGCTCGAGAATATACAGGAAGACGTCTCAGCTCCATGTGATTCCTCATCTATTTTGTCAAGGGATAAAATTCTATGAACCTTCTCTAGTTTTGAGTCTTTTAAATCTGCGGGGCCTAACGGCATCATTTCGGCAGATATACAGCACCTATCCGACGTTATGGATGGACCATTTTCGCGACTTGTTTAGACTTAGTCTATATTGCTCATAAGTGGTCTTTATTCCCAAAACGGGTAAAAGTCCTCACTCGCGTCCCAATGACAGGAGACCCATCAGTCTGTCCTCAATTCTGTTGAAAATGTTGGAAAGCCTGATAGATATACACTTGCGAAGCAGTATACCTGCTGAACTTCTGTCAAAGCCATAGCATGCCTACTGGAGGGGTAGGTCTGTAGATACAGCCCTGCACTCTCTAGTGCACTATATTGAGAAGGCTCTGAGTTTTATGGAGTATACTATGGTTGCCTTCTTGGACATAGAAGATGCCTTTAACAATGTTAGACCTGAGTTAATTACCGAAGCGCTATCAGGTTTGGGTGTTAAAGATTCGCTCTGTAAACTAATCAACCAAATGTTAACATCCAGGATTATTTGTATCAAATTAGGCGCTTTACCTGAACGTAGGCGTGTGAATAGGGGTACTCCACAGGGTCGAGATTATGGAACACCGGTATCAACGACCTTCTACTCAAATTGGAGGCGCTTGGCTGCAAACTGATTGCTTACGCGGATAACGTTGCTATGGCTATTTCGGGTAAGTTTCCTACCACTCTAAGTAAAGTACTGCAAAATGCCGTTCCCTATTAGTGGACTGGGCCACGAACTGTGAACTTCGGGTAAATCCCAGCATATTTTTTTCCAACGTAATACTACATTTCAGATAAAATTTCCAACGTATTCATTGAAATACCATATAACGTAAAAAAATATTACAAAAAGTACATTAAACATCATGAAACGTTGAGCCACCAGATCAAATACTGACGAAAGTAAGTACAATTTGGAATATGCATGTGGTATATATATTTTTTAGTTAATAATTTATCCATATTGTTTCCATTAAATTCATTTGCCGGAAATCGTCACGATAATCAATTAATTGTATACCTGCCTTTATTGACGCGTTGAGTTTTTGTAGCGATTCGCCAGTATGAGTACCGTGTATTAATTCATTTCTTTTTATCTATCTTATCTAGCGTTAAGTCTTTTATACATATAAAGTAGTAGCTCTACCACTCGGCATCACCATTGGACTTTTGAAAAACATAATCTTTGCCACCGATATTCATAATGCCATCTTTCAGATAGAACTTCCACTTGTTACGCGAACGTGTAATCTGTAAAATGTTTGCAAAATATCAGTTTAAATGCAACAACAATGTAGGATTAATGGGATTTACCTTATCATATTGACAAACAATAACATTCTCCGTTTCAAACAGATCGCTTGCATCTTCATCCGTTACATCATCTTCGCTGTTTAATGGCTCCTCTTCGGCACCACCTTCACCATCAACATCCTCATCTTCGTCACGCTCGATATCATCATCGTCATCATTGTCTAAATTTGCATCACTCTCTTCGCTGTCCTCTTCGTCCGAAGTATCTGCCGTGCCGTCCAATTGCTTGGCCGTGTTCAGAGTTTCTAGCGGAAACAGCAATTGCATTAGTTTACCATATTCTTTTTAAACTACGAGTATGTATACAGTTAGCATAAATTTTTATTCAAGCATACATACTGGCCATCCCTGAATTTATCAAGGCTGCATTAACATGCTGTTGTAGAACTAACGATGCCAACTGTGTGGGAAAGCCCATAATCGATGAAATCAGTTGAGCTGTTAAGATTTGAGTAAGTCGATTTTCCTGTAGTGCTGAGGCAGGCACATGAATTGTAAGTACCCGAGATTCTGAATTGGGAACTCCTGGTTGGGCGGGTAATGTAATCTGTTATGAAACAATGAAACGGAAAGTGTTTTTTTTTTAACATTGTAGATTTGCTGGAGTATGCTGATTAGAGTACGTACGTTGACTGGAATCAATTTGTTTGGATCAAGTCCTGCAACTGCAGCATTAGCCGCAGGGGGTGGTTGTGAAGATTGTTGAGTTGGTTGCTGCTGCTGTGTCGGCTGCTGCTGAGGCGGTGCTGGTGCCGAATTCTGTATTGCCGGTTTCTGTTGAGCTTGCATTTGCTTTGCCGCTGCACCGTTTGATTGATTTACCTGATTGGCGGCTGATGTGTTGTTGCTACTGTTCTCGTTATTTGATGCTGCGGGGGCAATTTGTCTGACATTTTTGGCTTTAGAGGCACCCTATTGGAGAAAAAAAAGAGTTGTGTAGACTTGTAGAACACACTGGTAACGGATTATATGCATCAAAGTTGCAATGCTCTATAATTGAGAGGTACATATTAGACGCGTTTTTTTAACAGCTGTTCAGCGCAGAGCAATTACACTAACAATTTGATCTGAGCTGCTCTGGATAGAAGGTTAGTGCAAGAATTCTACTCGGTTAAGTAGTCTGCGTTTTGAAATGCAGGTGGCACAGGTGTGTCGAAGTTTCGGGCAGTTTACAGTTTGGAAAGCACATAAAATGCATTTCCTGCCTATAAAATGTTCGTTTTGGGTGCGAGGGTAAGGTGAAAAGTTCTCGGCCTGACACAGAAATACCCTTACAATCAACAAAAATTTATGTTTCCTGCCTGGGTGCACGTGTCATTAGTTCGTATGACAAGTTTCAACTTGTTATCTCAAGTAGTTTGTTTAGACGAATGTTTGCAGCAGACGTCTTACGTGTTTTTCGTTAAAATGGAGAAACTTGAATTTCGTGCGGTCATAAAATTCTTCGTTTTGGATGGATTAACTCCATTCATCCGAAGCTAAAAAAAAAAGTTTACGGGGACTCTGCTCCTTCGACGTCAACCGTTAAAAAATGGACAGGTGAATTTAAACGTGGTCGCACATCCCTCGAAAACGACCCACGTGAAGGACGGCCAAAAACCGCAACCACACCGGAAACCATCGAAAAAGTGCATGATATTGTGTTGGACGATAGGCGAATGAAAGGCGGTGGGGATATCGGAAGAAAGGGTGCGAAACATCTTGCACAATGGATTAGAGATGCGAAAGCTCTGCGCAAGATGGGTGCGGCATTTTGTAATGAACCATATTCTGGTCTGGTTGTGCTGCTTCCACTGGCAGATCTATGGCAGCACCTGATGAGTAAGGATCTGTCGGTGGTACGAAACCAGAGGCCGAGGGCGCCATTACGCCTGGATCCTGATGCGAATGCCAGGGAATATGCACCGTCCGCCAACCATTCCATCCTTATTGCCTAATTTTTTTTATTATTCCCCATTTTTACCTCCCCTGTTTGTGCTGTCTTCTCCAGGCCTATGAATTTTTATTAATACGTAAAGGACAGGGGCAACGAGCGGCGAAAACCCCACCCACGTCTCCCGAACTGAGCTACAGCAAGCATAGGCCGTTGCTTAGCTCGTTGAGGGGCCTTTTTCTCCTCCAGATGGCACGGCCCGACCTTCACGGTCACTATGCTACCTTACGCTCCGTCCCCATGATGCCAACCAAACCGTCCAGTACAATTTGCTGAATGCCGATCAAAAGCAAATGCGCTAACGATTTTCGCAGCAATCTTTGCACCGATTCAATCGGGATCCGACCGATTTTGTGCGGCGATTTGTCACCATGGATGAGACTTGGCACGTATAGGTGTAGGTCTGCACAGGTCTAGGGTATACACGCTTCGGTTTCGTTTCAAGTCCATATGCTGCACATGTTATTACAATATATAGGTGGCGATGAACAATATCGGCCGATATGCCGACACGATATGTGCGAAAGCACATGTATACATACCTTTGGATTGTTAACCAGAATTGGTGGTGGCTGTGGCTCTGGTGGATCGGGATTTAGTTCAACTGCTTTACTCGCCATTAATTTATTCATCCAAATTTGCTTCATTTCTTGCAGTACTTGTTCGTCCACACCTTCGTCCAGGAATACATCCCGGACACTGGCCACAACATCATCAATGACGGCATGGTATAATTTAAGCTGTAAAAACGGTAAAAATAAATTTTAATTATTTATCTCATAAAAAAAAATACAGGAGAATCATTGAATAGTCAAAGTATGGAAATTCCCTCAGAAGATGGCGCCATTCTAAAAAGGGGTGAAAATAATGAATGGGGGGCGTTTATAAGACACAATCCTTTCACAACCATTTGAAAATTGTTTTAATGAACGCTTCCTGATTGGTTTCTGACCAGCTCAACATGTTATTACAGCTTAATGACATTTTTCCGCTCCGTTGGCCCAACATGTTGTGACACGATTTTCAATTTGGCGCCCAGAGCACAACTCAACGGTTGCAAAACAAAAGTAAAGAACGAACAAGGCGAGAGTGTGTAAACTGGCACAGCTTTCCGGGACTCATAAACTCACGAGCATACTGGGTTCCGCCAGTTAAAAAAAAAACATAAAAGCAAAGGATGTACAATGGGTTTTTACAATCACGCTCAATGTTTGGTAACGGCGTATAAATCAAGCTGAGAATGAAAGAATTGAATTTATTGTCCATACTTCTCACAGTTTATCAAATGATTAAAAGATTAGAATTTGTTCCTTATACTGCGAGTGTATTTTTTACTATTGCAAAAAATTGTTTCGGCAGCCACGCTACTGTAAAAAGTTCAAAGGTCAGCTAATTTGGCAATCAGCGAGGCTCTTAGAACGACCCCTTCTGATGCCATGAATATAATGCTCAACCTGCTCCCGCTAGATATTTTTGGCGAACAGGAGGCTGCACGCACAGCACATGATGTAGGACAGTGGTTATTTCTAAACTGTGGGCACTCGACGATTTTAAATAATCGAGATATCCCTGCAAGGACGGACCATGTCTCAGCAAAACTTATGTTCACTAAGTCCTTCAAAAGTCTCATCCCATTACATACATAATGGAATGAAGACTTTCATCCGACAACAGATACGATACATATCTACACTGATGGGTCTAAGAATAACAATGGCGTGGGAGCTGGCGTTTACTCCGAATGTCTGAATCTGAGCCAATCGTTTCGACTACCCGACTACTGTAGCGTTCTGCAAGCGGAATTGGTAACTATTTGGGAAGTTCTGGTCTGGCGGCTGGGACGCCATCGTCATGACGTATCTGTGAGGAACCTCATTATTGTAACAGACAGTCAAGCTGCGATTAGAGCCCTGGAACCTCGGAAGAATCCGAACGTACTCTCTGCAAAGTTGAGATGCCTTTTGATGCATGTAAGCATAGCATAATTGCAGGCCGCGATAAGCATCACTAACACGAGATGGCTAAGTGACAGCACTTGTTATAAGACAAAGCTGATATGGTTGGATATGAGTCGTTCCGCTAAGCTATTGTCGCTGAAAAGGCATCACATTAGTACAGTCGTGGGTATCATCACCGGGCACTGTCTATTGGAGAGCACGCCAGGAGGCTTCGGCTTCTGTATAATGACTTATGTAGAAGCTGTGGGGATAAAGAGGTAGAGGAGTGTACTTTCCACCTTCTCTATGAATGCCCGGGCCTGCAAAGTATTAGGAGGGCTACTCTTGGGGCCTACTACTTTGTCGACCTGATTAGCAGGACGTCGATGTTGGCCAGCTCCAACGTTTTGTTGTGGCTCGGGCTGATTCAAAGTTTAGAATAGGTCGGGACTACATACGTTGGGCATTACAACGGACCCTGCAGTTTACAATTACCAATGCGATCTTGAGCTTTAGCAATAGCATGAGCAGGGAAAGCTCCATGAGCACCGTTCATGTAAACGTTTCTCTTCGCTGAGTGTTCACAATCAAAACATCAGCACAAGCACCAATACCAGCTTTCACTCTGTGGTCGCCCTTAGGCAAGGTGCAGAGACTTGCATGTCTAATGATGACGGGGGCTATCCGCTCTTGCCCATCTAGTGCTCTTGATGTACTGCTCGACCTACAGCCAATACACATCCACATAAAAGCACAAGCCAAAATGGCAACCGCGAGACTTGTGGCATGCGACGCGAATGTAAAGCTAAATCCAGCACAAATTAGCGGGCTTAATGAAAGTATTCTCACAAGTATGCCGTAAGATCATCTTGTGACGGAAAGATCATGCAAGAAACAGTTCACCGCCGTTATATAGGACACAGAACACTGGCAGAAGAAATATGCCAATCTCCTCCCTCACACTATCATGTGGTTCACGGATGGCTCGAAAACCAATGAAGGTACCGGGGCGGGCATTGTGGGTCCCAACCATCGGACTTTCATACCCATGGGCAAGTCTGCCACTGTCTTCCAGGCGGAGGTGCACGCCATCGAGACATGTGCCGAGTTATACCTGAAGATCGACTAAGGCAACAAGAACGTGGCTATATTCTCTGACAGCCAGGCGGCCATCAAAGCGCTGTAAAATAGTACAGTAACATCTAGGATCGTATATAGTTACCTGAAAGCACTACATAAAGTTGGCTCTCGGAACAGAGTAACTCTATTCTAGGTCCCTGGCCACGCTATCATCAGTGGCAATGAACAGGCCGACGAAATGGCCAGAACAGCTTCGGCCACTCTCTTCTGCGAACCGGAACCCTTTGCGGTATTTCACCCCCCCCCCCCCCCCCTCTCTCTCTCTATCTCAATTGCCCTAACCTCTTGTGGGGCATAGCGCGTCAACTGTTCAATGCGGACCAGTTGACGTTTCGACGGCATAAACTAGTTTTGGAGAATGCAGTTGCCAGCATGCACCTCCTGCACATTCATGGCCACGAACGTTGTCGTGGAGGAGATTCGAACCCGAAACGACGGTAGTCAAACATAAGACTGATCCCTCAACACACTGCGCTACCGGTATTCCAACCTGTACAATCATGAATCTCTTCAGAGACTGGGATTGGGATAATCAACCAGGGTTGAGGCAGGCAAAGCTTTTCATCTCGGGCTACTCGCGTGGCAGATCGACTGAATTGCTAAACCGGAAAAGGTTGAGGCGGTAAAATGATTATGAGATAGAACACACGGGTAGAACCATATGTTGTCTCCTGACTGGACACTCAGGCCTGAGAGACCACTTGAGAACTATGGGGATTGTTGCTGACTCGAGCTGTCGCTTTTGCGTGAAGAAGACGAGACTTCGACCCATATTTTATGCGATTGCGACGCCTTAGCCCGGCAACGTAGAGACTGCTTCGGAGCAGCCTACCCGGAGGCTGATGATATCGCCTCGGCTTCATTATTCCTCCTGAGCAAATTTATTAGCTCGATCAAACTTGATCGACAGGTCTAGGTCTGTTACCAGACCCAAGGCTTTAACACAATGGGCCACTCGGCCTCTGTGCTCTGAACCCTTAGGGTTTTAACGCCCACCCTACAATCTAATCTAATCAAAATACGGAAATGTTTTGCCTATTCTTACCGACACGGAAAGAGTGTTGATTTGCGTAAACCAAAAACCAAATTGCCTTTAATGCTTAAATAGAACATGATGATAAACGTTGGGATGATAAAAATTCAGATTAACATGGAAAGCTACTATTATTAATACGCCATATTCAGCAATTAAAAAACTCATTCAAAACAAGCCTATTGGATATTATTATCTATACAGGGTGTCCCGCTTCAGATAGTAAATATTTTAACCGTAGATAGTGCCGTTCATTTGTGGAAAATTTATACTAAAATGGACACATTATCTCTAACCGTTACAGAACTAAAAATTTTGATGTGTAAACATCTTATGGCACGGTACGGTGTAAAATCGTAGAATCGGTGGAATGCGTAAACAGCATTAGTGTGTGTTAATTCTCAATTTGTATTCAGTGCATTTTATGTAAAATACACTACATGAAGTTGCGAGTTGTGCATGTCGGCTGACTGAGGTGTGTTTATATATGTACAAGTGGCAATTTTTGATTAGAGGATGAAGGCGGTATAGTAAATTTTTTCCATAATACTAAGCGCACAGTACGCAGTATGTAAATATCTACCGCATTCTCAAAATCGTATCCTTCAATATCCGCATCATCGAGTCAAAATATTTTTTCTATCTTAATCCGTTATTTGTTACTTCCCTATGTAAAGACAAAAAGCCAGAAAATATGCCTCACTCAGTTGTATAAAGAGCCATGAACAGAAATCTGTGTATTGAGTAAGGTTGTAGATTGGCACAAAGCCTGGAAACGGGGGCATATTTATTCAGTCGTGATAACTTTGCGAGAAGTTAAAACACCCTAAACATATTTTTATATGAGCATTCCGCCCAACACTTGTTAATTTTTTCATCTGTATTTCTTCGGTTTCTTATAGCAACGAAATATACGCAACCGTTGGACATTTTTTTTGTTACATATTTACTTTTGAAAATATTTATCTAAAGAGATACATACTTACTATCTATTTTCAATTGACCTATCTCTTTGAATTTTATCAGCGTATTTTCCGCCGCTATAGGTAATGATAAAATTCGTAAATTACATTTTTAAATTGCTTTTCATTCAGATACGACGCATGTACAGGGTATCCCGCTTCATATAGTAAATATTTAAATGGTGGTTAAGTCATTTGTGGAAAATTTACATCAAAGTGGACACTCTGCCTTTAATCGTTATAAAGTTACAGGATTTTTTCTAATTTGTATCAAAAAGCTTGGCTTGCGCACAAAATCAAAATTCGTCACTCTCCCAATCATTTAATCCCAGATTTGACCTCACTTTCTGAAATTACACAAAATTTAATATAAAACGACTTTTTCCCGATTGCGAAATTCACCGTTTTCTTGAAGATGTTGAAACTTTAAAGAAATTTCAAAATCGTTTTTTCATCGAAAGTTCAAATGATAATTTAACAACGGTACTTGGAACTGACAAATCTGCAAATTTGACCAAAGTTACCCTAATGTGTTGGCTTTCCAACGGTATATTTCTTTGATTCGTTTGGATTTGCAAATTTTCCAATATATAATACGCAAAGGAAAAAAACATGGTCTGGAGATGAAAAAGATTTACTTCAGCCTTGACTTACTCGTAACAGCTAGTCCACGCAAAAACTCCTCTTCCATAGTCCTCCACGTGGGCGCCCCCTGGAACGGCAGTGGTCACTGACCATTGCCAACCAACGTCAAGCCGCCAGTGATGGCGGTGCGATGATTTGGTTGAGGTACCCCTGTGGTGTGGGGTGTGAAAAAAAATACCACGGCCTTTCCCTTTGAGGGCCTGTCGTTAAAACCGACAATCAAAGGACAGGATGTGTATGCCAGCAACTTGCACTATCCGAAATCTTTATATGCTAACGAAACGTCAACTATGCCTCGGATAAGGACTGACTCAACGGTTACGACTTTTAGCTATCGTACAATGACAAAGATTGGATTCTGGAATGTGCGTACTCTCCTGGACAATGGATCAGAAGGTCCCCAGAACGCACGATTTCTTCAATTAGAAAGTGAATTTCTGAGGTACAAATTAAATATCTTAGGAGTTAGTGAGATAAGATGGTGGAACAGCGGAGAATTCATCTCTCCAACGGGCAGCACTGTAATGTTGTACTCCGGTAAAGCTATCGGTAGTCGCCGTGAGTCAGGTGTGGGGCTCCTTTTAACCAGAGCCGCGCGAAACTGTCTCTTATCCTGGGAACCGGTCTCTGACAGGGTCTTGACCGCCAGGTTCCGGACCAAAATGAGGAACATCTCAATAATACAATGTTATGCCCTTACTGAACCCGACAATGTCTTGGCAAAAGACTCCTTCTACGAAGAACTAAACGCCGTTCAGAGCAGAACACCTAAAGGTGACATTATAATGGTTATGGGTGATTTGAATGCGAAAGTTGGCGCTGATAACTATGGGCTCAGACATGTGATGGGGAAACACGGTCTTCGTGATCGTAATGACAACGGTGAAAGATTTGTAGAGTACTGCAACTTTCACAGTCTCTTCATCGGTGGTACTATGTTTGAGCATAAGGACCACCACAAAATCAGTTGGTCCTCTGTTGATCGGCGCAGAACACAAAATCAGATCGACCATTTTGCCATTAGTAAAAGATTCAAGAGTTGCCTCCTGGACGTGCGAAACAAGAAGGGTGCCGATATTGGGATGGGAAGAGACCATTATCTTATGATCGCTAATGTTCGATTGCGTATTGCAGCCGTGCGCCGCCCCAGCGACGAAAGATCCAGGCCCCGCAAATTCAACACCGCTCGACTAAAAAATCCAGCTGTCTTACAACAATATAATGACCATCTTGCGCAAAAAGCGGCTGAGGTAACTAGTCACCCAGATAGTGACATAAACGAAACCTGGGATGCCATAAAAAATGCGTACATTGATAGCGCAAATACCATCCTTGGCCCAAACCCGGATTGCCGGAATAAGCCCTGGATGTCCGACGCTTCATGGCAGCGGATTGTTGAAAGAAAGGAGCTGAAAGTTCGTTTGGCTGCAGCATCAGACGAAAATCGAAGCAGCATCGAACTCCTTTACCGTCAGAAAGCTCGAGAAGTTCGGCGTAGTGTGCGACGCGATAAAAGAGTTTATGCCAATTCTCCTTTAGCGTCAGCAGAAGAAGCCGCTAGAAGTAACAACTTAAACGCCGTATACGGTGTCATCAAGGAGTTTACAGGTGGTCGTAACTCCTGCCAACATCCGGTGAAAGATAGTGATGGAAAGCTACTTATCTTGGAAGAAGATCAAATGAGGCGGTGGAAAGAACACTTCGCCGCGGTCTTGAACCGTGTAACCTCTGGTGAAGTTCCCCCTCATATAGATAATTTAGCTAACCATCAAAATGTGCGTATACGGTCCACTGCCCCGACTAAAGAGGAAATAGTCACTGCAATTATTGCACTAAAACGAGGAAAGGCCGCCGGACTTGACGGCATCCCTGCTGAACTTTATCAAGCAGCGCCAAGCGTAACTGCCGATTTACTGCACCCACTTGTTGATAAAGCGTGGAATACAGAGACCTTTCCCACTGAGTGGAAGGAAGGTTTGATCATCAAACTTCCAAAGAAGGGTAGCCTCACAGACTGTAATAATTGGAGAGGCATTTGTGTGCTTCCTGCCGTTGCCAAGATAATAGCTAAAGTCGTCCTGGAAAGACTAAAGGCCCACTTAGAAAGCACAATTGATGAAGAGCAGGCTGGCTTTCGATCCGGATTCTCCTGTGTCGATCACATTAACACCTTGCGAATCATCATCGAGCAATGCGCTGAATACGATTCTCCGCTTCACTTGCTTTTCATCGATTTCGAAAAGGCTTTCGATAGTGTGAACCGGGATTCTATATGGGCGGCCTTGCGCAGGAGAGGCATCCCTGAGAAGCTTGTGGCTATTATTAAGGCAACCTATGACGGCGGGAAATGTCGCGTTCTGCATAAAAGTAAGGTGTCGGGTGACTTTGAGATTCGCAGTGGAGTTCGGCAGGGGTGCATCCTCTCACCGATCCTATTCCTCATTGTGATCGGCGATGTGTTGCATGCAGCCCTATCCGGACTCGACAGAGGAATTCAATGGGCTTTGACATCTTATCTGCAACATCTTGACTACGCTGACGACATATGCCTACTCTCCCACAAAATCATGGATCTGTCCGCAATGGCGTTGGATCTCGAGAGGGAGGCAAGCAAGGTTGGGCTAAAGATTAATACCAACAAGACCAAGGTTCTTAGCCCGCCGTTGCGAAAAAGAAATCCGACACCTATTGCCATCAATATTAATGGGCAGCCTGTAGAGAAGGTGGACAACTTCGTCTACCTGGGTAGCATTGTTGCCGAAAATGGTGATACGGAGCAGGGCATCGCTCGTCGTATCAACCAGGCTAAACGCGCACACGGCATGCTGTCCAAAATCTGGCAGGGCAGTTATCTCAGCATCAAGACCAAGCTGGGCCTGTTTCGCTCCCTGGTACTATCAGTGCTTTTGTATGGGAGCAGTACATGGAAAGTTTCCGTAGGAGTTACCAGAAAGCTGCAAGTTTTCGTCAACTCATGTCTTCGTCGAATTTTAAGAATTTTCTGGCCCGAAACAATATCAAATGAAGAGCTAAGTCGGCGTACGGGTCAGATGCCAATCGACGAATTGATCATCATCATCATCATCGTGGCGCGACGGCAGTGGATAGATCACACATTGCGGAAGAGTGATAACTGCATTGCTTTGCATGCCATGTAATGGAACCCCATTTCCAACCAAGGCCGACCAAGAGGGGGTCCTCGAATCACATGGCGTCGATCTGTGGCAAAGGAGTGTCAGGTACTGGGTAAGTCTTTTGGGGAGTTGCGCCCCATTGCCCAGAACAGAGTACGATGGCGCGCAGGAGTAGTTGACGCGCTATGCCCCGCTAGGGGTTAAGGGAAAGTAGTAGTCCACGCTACCAACGAAAAACAGGAAGAAAATCGTATAGTTTTAAAATTCGGCACAATTAATGTGGAGGGTCCTCTGAATATATGTTCCAAAGCCTCCGTTGTTAGGGGGTCCGGATGGAGAGGAGGTCAAGGTTCTTTTTCCAGTTTTACTTAAATATTTTGTAAACTGTGAGTTCTACACTACTTTTATTAAACTACATGATTTTTTTCGTGTTATTTTATCGGTGTCTTAGCAGCGTAAAAAATCGCAATATTCAAGTACATTTCCGGACCCTCTATCGACGGGGGCTTTGGGGTATATATTCAAAGGATATCAGTTGTGCCAAATCTCAAAACTACACGATTTTCTCCGCTACTTTTCATTCGTAGCGTGGATTACCAGTTAAATTAAGATTGAAGTAAATTTGTTTCATCTCCAGATCATGTTTTTTCCTTTAATGCGTATTATTGGAAAATTTTCAAATCTAAATATATTGGGAGTACAAATTAGTTCGGTCCGTTTTCAAAAGGTGGCTCTGGCTGTTACGAATATTTAATATTTTAGTAACAGCTGATGTCGGTAGTTTCAGAGAGGTTAGGCATCTGTCAATAATATTCAGTTCATATCGCTTCGAGTTTAATAAAAAAAAACCTTGTTTTTCACTGTGTTAAATATGTCCAATTTTGTGTTAACTAAGCAGCATTTGCGGGAGGTTTTAGTTTTTTGTTTTAATTGGGAGAAAAGTGCAGCTGAAGCGCATCGAATGCTTGTGGAATTTTATGCTGACAATGCTCCAACTGATAAATCATGTCAGGAATGGTTTCGACGTTTCAAGAATGGAGATTTCAGCGTTGAAGACAAGCCTCGCTTTGGACAGCCAAAAAAATTCGAAGACAAAGACTTGGAGGCATATTACTCGATGAAGATCCGAGTCAAACGCAAGAGGAGCTTGCAGAATCATTGGGAGTGACTCAACAAGCAGTTTCTGTACGATTAAAATCCATGGGAATGATTCAAAAGGAAGGAATTGGGTGCCTTATGAACTGAAACCGAGAGACATTGAAAGGCGATTTTTCACTTGCGAGCAGCTGATTCAAAGGCAACAAAGAAAGGGTTTTTTTGCATAGAATTGTTACTGGGGATGAAAAATGGATATTCTATGACAACCCCAAGAAGAAAAAATACTACGCTATGCCCGGTCGATCGTTGCCATCAACCTCAACATCAACACCAAAGCCGAATATTCATGGTTCGAAGGTCATGTTGTGTATCTGGTGGGACCAAAAGAGTGTTATGTACTATGAGCTGCTACAACCTGGCGATACCATAACGGGCGATCGATATAGACTGCAATTGATTCGTTTGAGCCGTGCATTACGAGAAAAACGACCGGAATACAAGCAAAGACATGACAAAGTTATTTTTCTGCATGACAACGCTCGGCCTCATGTCGCAAAAGTCGTGAAAAAATATCTGGAAACGCTCAAGTGGGATATTTTGCTGCACCCGCCGTATTATCCGGACATTGCTCCTTCTGCAACACGATCTGGGAGGTAGGTCATCGGTTCACTTCTTTCGCAGAAATCGAAAATTGGCTCCTAACTTGGATCACCTCAAAAGACGAGACACTTTTTCGAGATGGAATTCGAAAACTGCCTGAGAGGTGGGAAAAAGTAGTAGCTAGCGATGTACGATAATATGATTAATCTTTTGATTCTTTTTATTTTGAAATAAATGTATTTTTGACCACAAAAAAACGGACCGAATTAATTTGTACTCCCAACATCACAGAAATATACCGTTGGAAAGCCAATACACGGGGGCACCTTTTGTTAAATTTGCCAGTTCAAATCAAAGTACCTTTGTAAAATTATCATTTAAATTTTCAATGAAAATTCGATTTTGAAATTTATTTAAAGTTTGAACACTTGTATCTTTATTTAAAGTTTGAACAGTTGTCTTTGGAGTAACGGTGAATTTCGCAACCGGGAAACTGTTTTATGTGAAATTTTATATAGTTTCAGAAAATGAGGCTAAATCTGGGATTAAATGATTGGGAGAGTGACCAATTTTTATTTTGTTAGGCAAGTCAAACTTTTTGACACAAGTTTACAAAAAAAAAAAAGAAATAATCCGGGATAGTCTTTCTGAATTCGAGTTCTATGTGTGAACATCCCATCGCGTTATGAAATGACGCCAAATTGAAAATCCAGTGTTCTTACTACATATTTCCATTTGTGCGAGAAGGCCCTCCTTCAACAGGTCGAAAAGTACAAACTGATCATGATCGAAAAGTACAAACTGATCATTACTGCAGTCCAGGAAACAAATTGGCTTGACAGCGAGACCAATGACAAGAAATCGCACACAAATTTTACAAGTGGCAAACCATCGGGCCGCAAGGAGTTTGGAGTAGCATTCATAGTAAACAATCACCTCAAACCGCACATTACTGACTTCAAACCCATAAATGAACGGCTGTGTGCGATTCGCATTAAGACTCGATTCTTCAATCTCTGGCTCATCAATGTGCACGCCCCCACTGAAGTTAAAGAAGACGCAGTAAAAGACGAGTTCTACGCCCGCATTGAAACTCTCTTCGACTCACTTCCAACAAACGACGTCAAATTGCTGCTGGGAGACTTTAACGCGAAAGTCTGAAATGAAAGTAGGCACCGGGGGACCACAGGAGGCCACAGTCTCCATGAAGAATGTAACGATAACGGCCAGCGACTTATCGACTTCGCCTGCAGCATGAATCTAGTCATAAGCTCTACGTGTTTCCCGCATCGACGTATTCACAAGCAGACCTGGAAATCTTCAGACACACATACCGGCAACCAAATTGATCACGTCCTCATTTGCAGGAGATGGGCGTCTAGTGTGATGGATGTCCGCTCCTATCGAGGAGCAAGCTGCGACTCAGATCATCACTTGGTGAAGACGACCTACAGATGTAGAATTTCCCCAGTGCACCAATCGAGAATCAGCCCTCCCAAAATCTTTACGGTTGAAATGCTTCTGAACAATGCTACGGCGGTGGCGTATACCATCGCTCTTGAGGAAAGACTATCGCATATGCTACCCAACATCAGCAACACAGGCGTCCATGGGTTCCGGGAAGAACTGAAGGGTACCATCTTTCTTATTTTAGATTTAGCGTGACTGAGCCACCGATAAAATTTAGCGCCTCAGATATCTAAGTCGTGCCCCAACTGCTGTAAGGACTCGCCAAAAATCGACCTTTCTTTCACAGATCATAGAAATAGCAGTTTAACCGGTTCGGACCATCGCACAACATCATTTATCGATCCCATACCTACCTCTTGTAAGGTTCGTTTGAATTTCAATGAATAAAAAAGAAAAAAAAATAATCCCTACACAAGCAATCACTTGCGCTTGTGTACACATGTGTCGTTTTACGACCATTTCATTTATTCAAGATCAAGTATATGCCTAGATTAGAATGCGCAAACGATCTTTAGCTTCGCTATGCGATTATTTGGTACAGTTTATGAAATTGGTCTGCGTATTCAGTTACGTTTTTACGACCTAGACCTTTTTGAAGGATTTATCTTTGTTTATTTTATATTTCGCTGAACTGAAGAGTTCCAGAGGGATATCTTGATTTGTATTTTGGGATTTGGGCTCAAGATCATTCAGTCAATGACCGGTGAGTGTGTGTGGTAATTTGATTTTACAGTGAAGAACAATCGTAGTGTATTTATTTATATTTTGTGAGTGGCGAACTGTGGCGCGTTCTTTGTTATGCATAATAGTTAGATTCGCGAGTCAGGTGTTTCGATTGAACCACAGGTTGGCTCTCAACCTAGGGCGGTTCCGAGGGTGGTTAGCTCTCGTGGGATGGCTCTCCTCTCAAACCAAGCAAATTATTTTCGACTGGACCCCGGGATGGCGGCTCTCCTCCTTGTGCGGTTCCGAGGATGGTTAGTCCTCGTAGGGACAGTGCTCCTCCCTAGTCAATTGGTTGTCTTGGGGATGGCTCTCCTCATAATGGTTGGTGATGGTGCTCCTCCCTTTTTGACATGGATATGTCTTATAGCTGGGGGTCATCCTAAAAATCTGTCCGTCACACGAAATGTCTGTTTTTCTACTCGGGGGTCAGAAGAGGAAACAAGCCCATTGAAAATTTTTCTATTCTGGTTGTGCATGTCGTTTGAGTGAAGTGGTCATTGTGCATGGCTGTTGCTTGTGGAGCCGCGCGGGCGGCGCGCTTGCGGGGATCTTGTGTGTACATGTTGATTGACGTTGTGGACGGCAAGAATGAATGTAGTGGCCGATTTAAAATAGCACCCATTGTACTATCTGAATCACTAGGATTCCAGAAAAAGTAGCAAGTAGTCAGTTCGACTAACACTTGGACATGCGCAGACGCAATTTGAGAGAGTGTACATAGTTTCCGCCCCCCGAAGATGAGCGAGAGCGGATGAAGTTAATTCGAGCCAAATCGGGTGATCCAGCGACGGTGGTTGTGCATTTGCAATGGCGGCGATTTAAGGTCTGACTGGTTCACAATGTGGGCCCCCACCACACGTGCAATAAACATATAGAACAAAATGGCGGATTTATACTACGTGCTATAAACATAGAACAAAAGCTCCACATACGGTACGATGTATTAGCAGCATAAATGTTGACTTTCAATAGGGCGTGTCTATCTGTCTCATTCATTCATTCAATCTCATTAGAACGGGTGTATCCGGTTCATATGGGGACGTTAGTTTTCAATGGGTATGTCTCTCTGTCTCTTAAAGGGGGTGTTAAGTTTGATTTGGGGCGGGTTTATCGGGAATTGGTTCTTGGAAGACAGGTTATTGGCTTTTGGTGGGAAATGATACAAAGTATCTACACTGCATGCAGATACATCGAAACATGGATGTGTCTTTGGCTACCGACTGCGTGTAACCTGTTGTGTTGAAGATATCGACGTAAGTTTTATAAAGATCCCAGTATAGTTATACTGGATGAAATCATTCGACAAAACACATCCCACGCTTTCGGTAGGCATAAGACATATCCATGTTTCGATGTATCTGTATGCAGTGTAGATACTTTGTATAATTTTTACCTGACTCGTGTGTTTTTAAAGTTGAATGGTTCATCGTTTCAAAATAGCAGTTCACCTCCGCAAAATTAGTAGTGACAACTTATTTTGTTGTGTGCTTGTGATGTACAGTGCACTAATTTGTATTTTAAATCCTTTTATTTACAGACCGGTTGCCCGAACGCTGATCGACAATATAATGTGCCCAATGCATTTTACTACTTTTCTTAATAAAATTTTTTTTTTAATTTACTTTTATACTCTTTACTTGAGCGGCCAAGGCCCGACGTCGGGCTGTCGCGCCACGATGATGATGACTCTTTACTTGAACTCAATTTCGATATTCCTACGGCGATGAAATAGTATCCAATTTTCTGAAGAAAGTGCTTCGCATCGGCGTGTCACGCACCGATAACAGTTATCAAGGAAATTACCTCTGCTCTGTAAATTAACTACAATTTCGCTTAGACAATTACATGGTTATTTTCCAATTCCATTCCGTTTTGCCTTAACATTTTCATTTTATCATACAGATGGCATAAACAGAACACTCGACTCGCTCCGAAAGAATCGAGCCAAACAAAAGACCCCCATTTAGCCGACGTCCGTCCCACCCCACTGTCCTCGAGCACAGAGGGAACAACTCGTCTTCAACTAACCGCCTAACTGATAACAATGTGCACAGACCTGTTCGCATTCATTTGAAAGCGTTTTTATCACCTAATTGATATTGAACCAAAATGTATACAAAAGACTATGTTTAAGAGTTTAGACGTTGGGAATGTCGCAGCGCCAGCAACTTGTTAACGGAAATTGCGCGCTACAGAGCCCCCGCCGAGCGGGTAGACAACAGCAATGTAAGCTTTGGAAATCAGGGGAGCAAATCTATGGCCGCAAGATAGCCGGGTATTTGAATATAGACCACAACTGATAGGGATTTGTTCTACTGTTGGCGTGGCAGAGGAAAGAGCTCCTGGTTGGATTATCAAATGGGTTCGGGAAAGTGGACATCACTTTACATCGGCGCCCTACATAATAGTTGGGTGATCTAGGTCGCTATCAGTACTTGGTTTACACCTTACAGAGCAGTGTTGCAGGTCAGGTTCACTGGATGGGGGAAGCTCTTAGAGCACAGAACCTGTGCTCGTACAAGCGACGCTTCGTGCCAAATCGTCTTAACATATTTCTTGGAAAATTGAAGTGAACTCACCACTGACGCCTGACACAGCGTCATTTTATCCGTTTTGGACTGAATTGTAACGAATTTCTTAATCAACCGGGGGACAGAAAAATGTTCGCCCACACTCGACGGTGGCCTTTTTAGGATCTTATTTTGAGATCGTCTCCAGATGGGTCAATTCCCACGATGCGGCCAAGTATTCTTCAAGCGGGTTGTCTCGATAGTCGACAATGCGTGCGGATAGGTGCCCGTCCGAATTAGCTCGCAATTCCTCGGAAATTACAAAAGCGACTAATCCGCAAAAAAAAAGAAAACGATCTGATACGCAACACACGGCCGCTCTTGGCAACGATGTCACTCGGGTGATTCCAATCGAACAGATGGAGTGCGATAAACTCAAGTTAGCGGCCTACAATCGACTTGAAAGCATCGAGAGGAAAATTCAAATTTCACCCGAGAGTGCTGCACCCGACAAACGAGCACAAAAATCAAGAAAAACTCCGGAAAACGTCTCGTGCGTTCTGAGCTCGCGGAACTCTACTCGGAAAATGGACGTTCGCCAATGGACTTCGCACGTATGCGAAGTCATCTGCTGGCATTCTTCGAGCGCTTTTATACTTTCATACCAATTTCTCGGACACACACATGCGTACATTTTCATCGGTTTATATGAGTCAAAAGCAGTAACAATTGTTCAGTTTGCGAATTGCTGGCGCCGAAAAATTGTGCTGTGAATTTATTATTTTAGTCGGGATCAAATGTGATATCTTTTACTAGTTGGCGGTATGTTTATATATTCCAGTAAATTTAAATGTTAGTTAAATTGATAATCTGTCTTGTTTGTGACTTGTTCAGTTCCATCCACTACATTCATAAAATGCCAATGGCAAGGACCGGCTTACGTGTAGTGTGACAAAATGATTTTTGAAATAAACGCGCAAATGGTGTTTAAATTAAAATAAGAAACAAGTTTCTTGGTGAAATTTTCTTGAATAGGTCTATAATCAACCCTATGATTAATATGTGAAGTAATCATGGTGAAATCATTGCGAAATTCTGTTTGATATCCGAACTACTTCCGATACCAACTTCAAATATCTTTTCCGTCCCTGAAAAAAATCACCTGTCAAATTGATCAGGTTATGTTTACATGAAATTTGGTTATGGAGGTCGAGCCGCAGTCATGAATTTCTCGGGCAAGATAGTTCGCACGGTACTTTTCAATAAAGCGAATGTTCGCGGAATCAGTAAGATCTCTGCAGTTTCGAAAGATTGCAATATGTATCAACGTTTTAATTAATTTTTACAGCAAACAGTACGTCAAAGTTGTCCACCCCACAACCGGACCGAAAAGAACCGACCGCCTCGGCACCGTCAGCTCAGTCGACCGCTTCGGCAGCTCCTTCTACACAGGAGCCTCGAAAGCCGATTGTTCCTTCGGAGTATCGTTTTATTTATCCTGAATTTTTGCCCGATCCGAAAGTAGAATGGCGCAATACAATACGCGAAAAGCTGGAACGCTTGGATATGCTGAATCGACGCATGCACATAGACATTCCTGAATTCTATGTGGGATCAATTCTGACTGTGACCTATGCTGAACCGTACTCGGCCGGAAAGATGAGTCGATTTGTAGGTGAGTGTTAAGGACTTTAGGTCAATGCGGTAGCATCCCTTATACCAACGGAAAGTTGTCCGGGAGATACTCAATACTCAATTGCCCTTACCCCTTGTGGGGCTTAGCGCGTCAACTGTTTCAGTTGACTTTTCGTTGGCATAAACTGGTTTCGGAGAATGCAGTTGCCAGCATGCACCTCCTGCACATCCATGGCCACGAACGTCGTCGTGGACGGGATTCGAACCCGAAAAGCCGGTAGTCAAACATGAGACTGATGCCTCAACACACTGCGCTACCGGTCGCCCCAAACGTATATGAAGTACAGCGCCGTCAGACAACACAATGACTTTTCATGAGCTTGAATGACTATGTCCACGGGACAACTTCAATATTTGAGGCGCCGAATTGGAATGATAGGTTTCAATAAAATTTGGTCTGAAATGAACTTAAGTCCTTTTTCGCGAAGTCATAACCGTTTTGGAGATATTTACCTTTAAATTTGAAACTTTTGTACGGGAAAATCTAGTGCTAGAATTGTATATAGAATAAATTTCCGCTTTAGGTGGTTACGAATCGGGGCGCCGCCTTGAGGCCACTGGATGGATAATTGGAAATCGATCTTATCGCCATAGAATGAAAGTATCTATCTATTGCATTGAATTGTACGGCATTTTACTTTCCATAGCCAAGCTTCAGATACATTTGTCTATTGAAAAAAAAAACTCCAGTGAAAATTCATTTTAGTCACGCGGCCGGACAGGCTGCCTTGAGGCCGCCGGACGTGCCTTTGAGGCGGCCGGATGGATAATTGGAAATTGATCTTATCGCCATAGAATGAAAGTATGTATTTATTGCATTGAATTCTACGGCATTTCACTTTCCATAGCCGCGCTTTAGATACATTCGTCTATTGAAATAAACTGCAGTGAAAATTCATTCTACTCACGCGGCTGGACAGTTCGCCTTGAGGCGGCCTGAAGCAGCCATACACGATTCGGAATTCCTCAAGGCCGGGCCTGATCAGTTTTTCCGGAAGGAATTCCGGATGGTGTATTCTATATTCAGGCAAACCGGAAGGCCGGGCCTATCAGTTTTTCCGGATGGTGTATGTTGGGCTTAACTTGACATTTCGGCTGCTGCTTTCTGCGTTCATTCTGGTTCGGGCATTAGTCCTTTTCTGCGAACTCATAACCGTTTTGGAGATATATACCTTTAAAGTTGGAACTTTTGAATGGGAAAATCCAGCGCCTTAGGTGTACGACCCTACTATGATACATCACCATTTATATTTTTATATTTTCAGGACACTTGTATTTTAGATTTAGCGTGAATGAGCCGGCGATAAAAATTGGCGCCTCAGATATTGAAGTCGTGCCATGTCCGCACTTGTTCAACATTCATTTCAGCGTTCATTTTCAACTTTCACCTTGAATTCGATAACGAATTCAATGAAGCACCGAGAAAGAGGAATGCCTTTTCCTGACCACATATTTTCGTCAGTTTGCTTTCAACATTCATCGCGGGTTGATTGAAAACACTTTATTTCGTTCAGATATCGAGTTTATTTCAACGTAACGTATAAATCTGACGCTATCAAGCTAGCCGGTATAGGCACACAATGCTAGTGTTGAGCAGAGCACGGAGTACTCAAATTGGTTTCTCTAAAATTACAAACTGTAGACAAAAATAATAGCCAATCGTTCTTACTTACAACGTTAACATACTGTAATGTTTCCTCTGTTGAGCGAAACCACGAAACCAAAGCAGGTTCGTTAGATATTCTTGTGCTGAATAATGAAACAATTCGATTGAAATACACACACACTTTATTTACAAAACGAACTAACTATATACACGCGTACTAATAACAAACGTTAAAACTAGCAATACAACAACGACGGCACTACTTCCCGGACGGATACTGTATAACGATCCGCTTTGTAGCGATCCAACCGCCACTGAGTGTCGAGTCTGACTACTACTTCTTCACGACTGCCCCCTCGTTCGGTGACATCTGCCTTTTATAGGTGGAGATCCATGCTTTCGTCAATTAGCGAAGACTCTAGATTTTTCGAGATGTTTGAGTCTCGGGTTCCACTACTCAACGAAGGTTCGAGAATCCGCTTCAATGTTTCTGTTTGGAGAAGGTTCTAGACTATAGATGGCTCGAGAATAGCCTAGTGTCTATTCAATTTGTACTGTCATCGATCATTCGAGATTAGTACAGTGTGGGTCGTAAAAGATACCCACCCCGTACACGCAACAATACTGTAATGTATCCTCTGACCGAAGCCGGGTTCGTCAGATATTTTTATTTTGAATAATGAAACACTTCGGTTGAAAACACACACACTTTATTTATTAAACGAACTACCACACGCGTAACTAACAACCAACGTCAAACTAGATCTATCCGTTTCCGACGGATCCCGATACCGATTGTATTATTTTCTGTTTCCGGATTCTATAACGATGGACCTCCGACTGAGTCTCGACTATTACTACTTTCCGCTCCCGGTGACATCTGCCTTTTAAAGATGGAACTGTTTCGAGATGGTTCTAGACGCGGGTTTCCACTAGTCAACGAAGATTACAGAAGAAGGTTCGAGAGTCCGCTAATGCTTGTCATCGATGGTTCGAGACTATTAGCCGCCATACATTATCCGATCCGTCGTCCGATCGATCGGCCGATGGATCGTCACAAAATATCTGCCGATCTCCACTGCACACACACACTATACGATATTCGTGCGATGCGATAACGAATGACAATTCAAAAAATAGGTTACGATTCACTCCCAATCCAATCTAAATTAATTTTTGTTAACTATTTGGATGTGTGTGGTATTTTCGTACACCACATATTTGATATTTCAATTGCAGTGCCATTTAAATCATTAGAATCCTTCAAATTTCATCATTTAATAATTTGGTAATTTGACATTGACTTGCGATAATCACATACACTATCCAATCGATCGTCACCGACGGATCGCACGAAAATCGCACTAAAATATCGGCAGATCAAAATTGATCGGCCGATCGGTGCGATTTTCACATACACAGACCGATCCGTCGGCCGATATCGATATTGGGCGACGGACCGGCCGATCGATCGGTGTGTGTATGGCACGTTTATGATGGAGCTTAGTACAGTCTGTGTCATAAGAGAGACGTACTCCGTACATACAACACTGCCTCCTCCTAAGACCTGTTCGTCCCGAACAGAAGTCACTGTGATGCCGCTCACGCGGTGCCATCGAATCTAACTGCATGGTCTTCATTTTCACTGTTGGCCTCCAACGTTCCGGAACGCGACGCATTACATTATCCAGCCAGGCAACAATCTCATCCGGTTCTTTGCAGTTTTGCCGAAGCCACGAGCACATCTGTTTTCTCCGACGAGCGCTACACAACCACTCGATGCCACGGTCACTGACACGAATCGAGCGAGCTTTCTAGTTGAACCTCGTTCTTACGCGATCAACTCTCCATCGAGGTCGTCCTTGCATCAGACCATGTACGCCATCAAACCGGCGTCCGAAGTCGGCGACCGACGTTGACTGCTCCATACACGAAACATTCCGTGGGGATGGAATGTTCTGCAACACCTCCGTAGTCGGACATCGCAATGCCACATTGACAGCTGTGGTACACCTGTTGCCGCTGCAGCTGTCCATAACCACAGCGGCCCGAACTGCGTGCAGGACGCACCCACGTCGTCGAGAATTGGTTCCCTCGACGGTTCCACACGTTCCAGATCGTTCCTCAAGTTTCCAACCTTCTCAAATCCATCACACACGTTTCTGATTTGGGCGCCCACCCGCATTCGTTCGAACTTCATGGAGTCTCTCCGAAGCTTCTCGCCGTTTAGCTTCCCAACTCCCGCAAACCGCTCCTCTAATTGTGGCTTCAAGCTGTCCTTTTGCGGTTGCAACTGTGTTGTCAGTTGTCACTCTCCGCTGTGATTCCTCCAACCTCACCGACCGCTCGTCCAACTTCGCCGATTGCTCGGTCATATTCGTTGTCGGTTGTTGTTGTTGTAGCGGCGTTTCGAGCTCAGATATAGGTGTGTGTCAAAATTCTGACTATCCAAGTTTGTATCCTCTGTGTCCAGGTGGAGAAAAGTAGCTGCCTCGATGAGGTTCTCCCATAGCACAATAGGAGTTAAACGCGTGGGGGCTGCTGGACAATTAATGTGATGTGCTCAACGTCGTGCGGAGCGAGGCCACATGCTGGGCAGGAGTTTTGAACTTCACTGTCTATGCGGGATAAGTACCAGAGCGGAGTAGTGCTAACGTGGTTCTGGTTGCTCTTGGGAGCCGGGCCTTGTCTGGCCACAGGAGAAGAGAATACGCGATTAAGAAAATAATCTTTCCCTTAAAATATGATTTTAAATCTATCAATTTATATACATACTATATATGTATATATATATTCTTCCAGGCATTTGCATTGATCGCGACCGTTGCGGCCTACGTGCACGTTTCATTCTGCGCAACGTCATTGATCATCAAGGCGTCGAAGTCGAATACGAAATGTACGATCCGGCTATTCAAAAAATCGAAGTTTTACGTCTAGAAAAACGTCTTGACGATAAACTCTACTATCTCCGTGATGCATTGCCCGAATACAGTACGTTTGATGTCGATATGGAGCCCGAGATTTTGTCCGAAGGAGCTCCCGTTCCCGTCAACAGTAGTCAAGTGAAATTGCGACCGAGACCATGGCTAGAGCGATGGGAACGGCAAAATTTGAAAGGTGTCGCGAATATCGAGGAACATTTGAATGAGAAGCATCTTCGTCGAGCCAAGGAGCACGAAAAACCATGGGAAAAATTCGATTTGATGAAACAGTATCGACAAACAATACCCGAAGAGGAACAAAAGGAGATCTATGCAGAAGTTTACTCGCAATTGCATCAATTGGAGTTGGCTCGCAAGAAGATGAAGCGCCAGCGTACTTTTATTAAGCCGACGAAATTAGCGTGAAGTGTTAGTGTAATACTGGATTGATGATTGTATTGTTATTAGATGGATATATAAATATTGTATTAGTATCAAATTTTTTTGTTGCGTTTGAATTTTCTATTAATCTGGGAAAGTCATTTAACCAAGGAAATGGGACACAATTAATTGATATAGCACTTGGTTATTACGAACGGATAGATGAAACCCACGGAACCCTAAAAAGTTGTGGCAGGGTCAATGTACAGATTAACAACAAACACCGAGTATAGGAGTTATACCAGCGTTTTTGATCAGACAATGAGGAGATAAGGCAACTGCATGTACCTTTTGGCGAATTTTCGACGAATCAAACGACGGATGGTGAACTGAGTTGGTTTGGGTTTGGGGCGACCGGTAGCGCAGTGTGTAGAGGCATCAGTCTCATGTTTAACTACCGACGTTTCGGGTTCCAATCCCATCCACGAGGACGTTCGTGGCCATGGATGTGCAGGAGGTGCATGCTGGCAACTGCATTCTCCGAAACCAGTTTATGCCGTCGAAACGTCAACTGGGCCAGTTGACGCGCTATGCCCCATAAGGGATTAGGGCAATTGAGAGAGATATGTACATATATGATGGAGTGGGTGTTGAGTATATACGGATTGCTCCTCCATAGATTCTCTATGCACGTAGCAGAGATTTCCTAATTTGCCAAATTACGAAGGCTGCAGTGCATAACGAATGGATATCATGGATGTCACAAAAATACCTTCGAGAAGATGAGTAGGTTAGGGACTGCCATGACACCACAAAGCATATAGCCCTCATATACGATGCAATCCGTCGTCAGATCGATCTGACGATATTGGGCAACCTTTTAGTTTCCGGGGCCCCGGCTGGGGGAATCACTTTTCACTCGGATTTTTGTCACTTTTCACTCGCGTCACTCTAAAAGTCGAGAATTTGCAAAAAAAAATTTTTTAATTTTTATTTTTAATTTTTGTTTTAAGTTTTCATTTTTTTTATTTTTTATTTTTTTTCATAATTTATACTAAGTGTTTGGAATATTGGAGGCATGGAAAATTGAAATATTCGCAAATCCCCTTGCGTGGGCTCCGCTCGCTACGCTCGCTCCGCGCTTAAGGGATCGCAACCCTCATGAAGGCTGCGCGCATGTTGGTTCACGTTCGCGTGTCGCGTTCACGTGTTTTATGTCAAACGGTTTGAGTCTATGGTTTTCAACCAAAGACGCAAATCTGTCAATATGATAAATGCTCGGCTATTGTCGTATCAACAAATTGAGTTCATTATTGTGCTTTAAAATGGATAATTAGGTATGAATTGAGTAGCAAAACAAACGACTGAGGAGTAGTAGGATGTGCATAAACACATATTTCATACTAAATTATTGGCGTTAATACACAATAACGAATCCAATTTGGTGATACGACAACAGCCGAGCATCTATCAAATTGACTGATTCGCATCTTTGGTTGGAAACCATAGACTCAAACCGTTTGACATAAAACACGTGAACGCGACACGCGAACGTGAGCCAACTTGCGCGCAGCCGAACGCTCGCTTCGCTCGCTCTGCGTGCAACAGCGTTTTGATCAGTTTTAAACACACCAAACACTCAGTATAAATCATTAGAACAAGAAATTAAGGAAAAAAAATTAAAAAATTAAGATTAAAAATAAAAAAAAATTAAAAACAAATATAAAAATTAAAAAAAAAAAAATTTTTTTTTTTTGCAAATTTGAGTCTTAGGGTGACGCGAGTGATAAGTGACAAAAAATCCGAGTGAAAAACGATTTTTTCACCCCGGGCCCCGGAAACTAAAAATACCCCCAGTAGCGGAACAACTTGACAACTTCAGATTTCTGTACATTTAATGACGACATGCCCACTCGTATTGCCGGTACCTGTTCCAGTTCTCCAGACTCCACGATTTCCAGTGCTAGCCTAAAAAATGAAGCTCAATGGCAGCCGGTCCTTACGCTATCTTCAGATCATTTACCTACCATGATAAGGCTTGACAAATCGACAAATGTCGTATCTGTCGAACATCGCACTTTTGTCAACCACAATGTTATGTTAATTGCCTCGACCCCTCCAGGGGCATGGGCGCGTCAACATATTTAGCATTTCTATGCCTTGTTGACGTTTCGATAGCATATCTACTTTTCGGAAGTGCAGTTGCTAGCATGCACCTCCTATACCTACGCGCTGTCTTTAAACTGACAAGCACTGTGAGAGTTCTATTAGTATACACAGTAGTATCGTAGAGCCACCGAACGCGATAACGGGAATGGCTTCACCGAATATACTGTAATGTTTCCTCTGTTGAGCGAAACCACGAAACCAAAGCAGGTTCGTTAGATATTCTTGTGCTGAATAATGAAAACGCTTCGATTGAAAACCACACACTTTATTTACAAAACGAACTATACACGCGTACTAACAACAAACGTTAAAACTAGCAATAACAACAACGACGGCACTACTTTCCGATCCCGCTTTATACCGATCCAACCGCCACTGAGTGTCGAGTCTGACTACTTTTCTCCTTCGGTGACATCTGCCTTTTATAGTTGGAAATCCATGCTTTCGTCAATTAGCGAAGACTCTAGATTTTTCGAGATGTTCGAGTCTCGGGTTTCACTACTCAACGAAGGTTCGAGAAGCGGCTAGTGGCCAGTCAGCTGATACTTGTTATCGATCATTCGAGATTAGTACAGTGTGGGTCGTAAAAGATACCCACTCCGTACACGCAACAATACCAATGCTTAACTCCTCGCCCTGTCGACTCCTGCGTATCCAACATCAGGAAAGCTCTAAATAAAGCGGCTGCGAAATTCATTCCTGCAGGACGTATTCCAAAAATTCGGCCTAACTTTCCTACCTCAGCCGCCAGACCTGCAGACTAGAAAAGGCCTATTTGATTCGCCCGGATCTCGTTGGATCTTCATACAAATTTGCAGACCGGTTTTTGACCGGCCTAAAGACAACATCAGGAGCGTAAACTCAGACGATCTCAGAATTCACGCTGTGAAATTCATAGACAAGTAGTCGAACACAAGTGGTTAAAATGGAGTACTCATCTGAATAACTGCAACTTAACTACGTGTGTGAGCAAACTATGGTCGACAGTCGGTACCCTTTCTAATCCACTAAAACAAAAAGGGAATGTCGCGATCTAGTACGGAGAAAATTCAGTTAGCGGTCCTACCTACCGCGTTTCAATAAACATTTTTTTAATATCCTCCACCTTAACTGCATAATCCGCAGGAGGATCCACATCCAAACCGCAGACAACATACCCGTCTTCAATTAGCTCAGCTATTGGTGGTGTGGGCGGGGTCTTATTAGGTCACAACAAAAAACAAGATATCGAGCGTCAGCCCGACTGCCTACAAATAGAATTGCTACAAAGGAAGTCCCTCACAGGATATACAAAAGAAAAAAGCCGATGGAATTCCCCTTACTGTTCCTGCCACTAGCATGGGAGCCCCCTGATGGCGATGAGGCTCCGGGCTCCCTCCGACATTGGGTTGAGCTGAGCGATATTGCTCAACCCCCTTAATGAATACAAACGAGACCTACGCGACGAGAGCGGAGGAGTAGAGGGCCCGTTTGTATTCGCTATGGGGGTTGAGTAATATCGCGCAGCTCAACCCAAGGTCGGAGAAGGAGCGCGGGGCCTCATCGCCACCAGAGGGGCTCAAGATAGACGAATACCACCAGTGAGAAATTTCTAAACACCAACGTACTAATAGGATTACAAACTGTGCCTGATATCATTCCTGCAAAGTCGACGACATCGTGTAATTAATTTATTAATTCTTATAAGAACATAAAATTAGAACTGATTATTGCTCAATATCGACTACATATAAAAATATAACACATTCATCCTTTTTAGCGTTAAGACTGCACTCTCAACCGGATCACTAGTAAATTCTGTACTTATAAAACGACACAAAAGCATCAGTTAGATTCCATCTGATAATGATGGTGACGACATAGAACAGGAAACCAAGCGGAAACGCAAAGAGTATGTAGCGTGTATTCTTCAAGTGTGGAATACCTGGAAGAAAAGTACAAACACCCAAGCCAGTATTAACAAATTAAGGACATATTAAATCGAGGCATCTACTTACAATTATAACCTAGGAACGTAATATAAATATAGTAGCTGATAGCGAGTAACCAAAAAGTGTTGCCCAACAGCCTTGACAGAAACATTTCTGACGACAGAAGCCAGTGATAGAAGAACAGTTGAATAAAGTGCAGGATAATCAGTGGCGGGAAGAAGGCGTTCAAGTGCACGTCAAATGCATAGCCCCATTCCACATCCGGGTCGAGTTGACTGTTCCGCAAATAGCGATTTGTCACGAGCCAGAAAAATGTGGCCACGACTAATCCGGCAAAGATGCAATCGACAAAAACTACGTAGAACACGAACCATATCGTTTTCAGTATCGTGAGCCGCAAAACCCAGGCAAAGGCGAGCGATGTAACTGGAATGGGAATCGAGAGGCTTATTAGTAGAAGTAGAAAACCTGAAGATGTTTGTTTCTACACACTTACCACATAAAGATATCACCAGAAGAACTAAGAATGCAGGATCGTCACGAGCAAATTGAGATTTTGTTTCTGTGGTCACAAAAAGATCAATTTCTAGTCGAATCAGTTTCAAACCCCCCCACCCAACTGTTACTTACGCTTTCGATAGTTGAAATTCCTATAAACTCTCTGCGGTGCTATAAACAGATAAATCATTTGCCACAGGGCAAATTCAAAGTCCATTTGATTGAATTTGAACAATCGTCGGAGGAATCTGTAGCTTTTCGATGAGGCAGACAAACAATTGGCACTGTACTGGGCTGGTGGCGGCAATGGTGAGGTGCTTCGCGAGGCGAAACCCATGGTGCTTGTAATCGACGCACTTCGCGACGGTGTCGGTGAAGTCGCATACTTCATGGTGGCGCTAATTAGATGACCCTCTTTTAGGGGTGTCTCAATGGGTCACGGAAAATTTAGACGAAGCTCCGGTGAAAATAGTGAATCGTCAACTGACAGATAAAAGTCAATATTGACGTTGTCACTGAGGCAGCCAGCTGATAAGATGACATTTTGCAATTGACGTGCAAGGAGATTGTGCTAGAGTCTTGGAATAGGGAGACCAGGAAGTAGACAAAGGGAAAATTTTGGTAACCATTCGCTTAGATGTGGTTGTTACACGACCACTATCACATCTTTCCAGTGGCGTTTGCGTTTTATGCAACTTCTCTCAAGAGGTCACCCACACATTGCACTTTCAAGGCTGCGCTACTGAATCAAAACTAAGCAGCTGATAACCCAAGTGTTCAGATTTTAATTACCCGCGGACCACGAACAAAAACACTTACTTACCGGGGAATATCTTTGTTCTAAAAGCATTTCAGCTACGTAGAGCGACGATGCACTTAATAGCGATACAAAATCAGGACACTTACCTGTGAAATGAAACTCCACTTTTCCTGGAAATCCATCTGTTGTGGCAATGTTCCATAGCACACCCCATTTTCCAAAATTAATGGGATTAGTAGCTTGTCTCACTTAAAATAGGCCACTAAGTGAACACATAAACAACACTTTACAGTTCTTGATGTAATTTTCACAAAACTAATAGAGTTTTCACTTGAAAAAATGTAATTTTTCACTGCAATCTCGTGTTCAGCACAAAATGACCGGCGAGAAATGTCATCCCACGAAATCGAAACTAAGAACAGCTGATCGCAGCTAAAAAAAGGAAAACAACAGTTTGGTTACTTTCACAGACAGTCACGTATAGCTTTTGTCTCTATCCTTCTCTTGTATATCAATGGCTAGAGTTGAATTCTTAATATTACGTTTACACTATCCCCAGATTACTTCATCTGCTGCTTTATATTACGTTTACACTATCCCCAGATTACTTCATCTGCTGCTTAATCTGGGTGTGGTGAGTTCAAAATTGTATGTATTTGACAGTCGCAGATTATCTCAGCCGGCGCAGATGAAGTAATCTGCTGCTAGTGTAAACGTAATATAATCTGGGTGTGGTGAGTTCAAAATTGTATGTATTTGACAGTCGCAGATTATCTCAGCTGGCGCAGATGAAGTAATCTGGGGATAGTGTAAACGTAATATTATATTACGTTTACACTATCCCCAGATTACTTCATCTGCGCCGGCTGACTTCATCTGAAACTGTCATATACATACAATTTTAAACTCACCACACCCAGATTACGCTGCAGATGAAGTAATCTGGGGATAGTGTAAACGTAATTTTATGCTGCCTTTTAAGTGGAATATTTTAAATTTTTTTGGCTGCGTTCTTAAAACGCCAGCGCTGAGTCAGCACCTGCTAGAAGCGATTAGTGCTGCATTGTGATTTGTCGTAGGAACTCTTGCGCTGAGGCTAATATTACGTTTACACTATCCCCAGATTACTTCATCTGCTGCTTAATCTGGGTGTGGTGAGTTTAAAATTGTATGTATTTGACAGTTCCAGATTAAATCAGCCGGCGCAGATGAAGTAATCTGAGGATAGTGTAAACGTAATATAAGCGATTTCACTTCTGGTCAGCATACATTTTTTCTCGCTTTTCCGGCTCAGCGCAATATTTGACAATTGTCAAACTTCAATTCTAACCTCTATAGTGTGTTTTATGGTTGGTAATCGTGTTTTTAACGTAATTGTGAAACTTTATTGTGAGAAAGAAAGTTGTCATCGTATCTTGTCTGTCACCTGGGACTCATCAAAGCAAGAAATTTCGAGTTTTCTGTCAAATGTCAAACTGAACATGAAATTTGACAACGAACGATATTTCAAAAGAACTTTTATGAATGATATTATATTACGTTTACACTAGCCGCAGATTACTTCATCTGCGCCGGCTGAGATAATCTGCGACTGTCAAATACATACAATTTTGAACTCACCACACCCAGATTAAGCAGCAGATGAAGTAATCTGGGGATAGTGTAAACGTAATATTAGCCGCTAAAGGGGGAAGATATGCAAGCATATTAGAAAAGTAGTTGAAACAAGCAACGTCCATGTCGCAAATCTTTTCTTAGGCGGTTATTACACTATAAAAGTTCTTTGAAAGTAGCTTTCATAAAAGATATTTGTAAAAGAACTTTTATAGTGTAATAGCCGCCTAAGGAATGCGAATTTTTATTACGTAATTCTTTTTCTTTTGGCTCAGATTTCAGAAATACAAGATATTTGGTGACGCAAACCATCTGACCGTCAAATCAGCTGGTCGCATGTCTACACCGAGCATATGAAAGTCTCCGTACCACAGATCCAAACCATGCTCCGTCTACAGAGAAGCTCTACGAGGAACCCATAGAGAATAACTATGGAGGAGCAATCCGCATATAAATAATAAATAACTGGCGCAACAGTCTAATTTGAACCATGGCCTCGAGATGAGTTAGCATCATCTCATTTTCTAGATCGTGACGGTCTTGTGCAGAGGTGTGTGATCAGCAACACGCTCAACCGAGTTATTTACCCCATAAATGGGTACTCCTTTAACAGCTGAGTGGGCTCATAGTCCGACACGAAAACCCCTTTTTATTGAAAACCTACCGCATTCAGTAGGAATCGAACCGGGGCCCAGTGTGCATAAGGCGAACGTGCTAACCGTTGCGCCATCCGGATCCCCATACACCATAGAGAATACCTAAGGAGGAGCAATCCGCATATACTCAACACTAAACTATTTGAAGCAATTCCAGTCGTAAAAAGTAAACAGAGAGACACACGCCATCCACTGCGAAGTCTATATAAAATCACAGGAAGCACGTAAGATGTCATCCCCTCTCCTATTTTTCCTATTGGAACAATAACATTCCAGTCTGTCTCTCTGCCACGGAACACCCGCCCGGTCCACATAGAAGCAAAAGAGATGTTAAATTTCCATCCCCCTTCCTACTTCCTCACTTGTGCCTTGTGCCGAATTGCTTCGTTTCTCTCGCTCTTTTTGATTTCCTCTGATTCTCTCTCTTCAAAGGGTGGGGCCAACTTCACGCAAATATTTTATACGTCTATAAACGTGCCATAAACGTGCCATACACACACCGATCGATCGGCCTGTGTATGCGCCTAACGATCCGTCGCCCGAAATCCATGAGTGCGTTCAGAAGGTGGCAAAAGAGCAGAAACCGCTCGCCAACAGCTCCGCAACAGCTCGCGAGTAGCTTCGGAGCTGCTCGGTTTGGAGTCTGCACCTGCTGAACGCTACTTCACCAGCTCACAAATCGACCAGCTGAAAGCTGACGATGACAATTTTAGACGTCAAGTGCCGAAAAGTGGAAAATACATGAATCCCACGCTGTCCATGATGAAAATCCCAAAAAAAAACGAGAAAACAAAACAGAAACGGCGAAAACACCAAGAAAACACAACCTAAACACAACAAACCCAATTTGACAACTGTCAAAAGTCGAAACTCGCAACATGAGCGTGAGGTTGAAAAGAAGAAGAAGAACCTGAGCACTGAGCAGAAATATTTCTTGCTCACCCGAGCAGAAGTTGCTCAGTCACTTCTGAACCCGCTCGTTCTGAACATGTTCGCTGAGCGGAAGCTGCTCAGTTTCTACTGAACGCACACATATCGGCCGACGGATTGGCGTGTGTATGTGGAAATCGCACCGATCGGGCGATCAATTTTGATCTGCCGATATTTTAGTGCGATTTTCGTGCGATCGATCGGTGACGATCGATTGGGTAGTGTATGTGATTATCGCAAGTGAATGTCAAATTACCAAATTATTAAATGATGAAATTTCAAGGATTCTAATGATTTAAATGGCACTGCAATTGAAATATCAAATATGTGGTATACGAAAATACCACACACATCCAAATAGTTAACAAAAATGAATCTAGATTGGATTGGGAGTGAATCATAACCTATTTTTTAAATTGTCATTCGTTATCGCATCGCACGAAAATCGTAGTGTGTGTGCAGTGGCGGCAGATATTTTATGGCGATCCATCGGCGGATCGATCGGACGACGGATCGGATAGTATGGCGGCTACAATCAATGCACTCAGTAACTAACTAACTACGGAGCGACAAACGTTTTGTCCAGTATTTGAGTATAAAACGTCAACGGAACCGGTCGACAGCTGACTGTTAAGAGTCCATTGAGTCATGTCAATCGTGTTTCTGTTTCGTTTCGTGTAGCAAAGTCCAGTGTGGCACTAGACATGATAATATAGGTGAGTAGATTTGTACTTTATATTTTATATTACTTAAAATAAGGACTTATCTTTTGTATGAATATCTCATCTCGTAGTCAGTCATTGCACTTCACACAGTGTCTGGGTTTCTTATCAGTACGTTTGGTATTTTTTATGTTTTCAAAAACTATCCGGCTCGCGTCTTTCTCTTGAGAGACAATTTTGCGATTCTCTATAATTAAGCTGTATTTTTGTGATGTGGCGTAATTATCTAGTATCAATCAGCTGCTCTGTTTTATTAGATCAAGAGTGTTCTATCAACGTTGCTTCTATTAACTCTCTGTTCTCTGTTATGCAATAAAAGCACTAAATTGTATTTTTATAGGCTATCTTGATAGGGCCAAACGTTTAGATTACACATTATTCAGTGCAGATACTCAGTACACTTGTTGTAAATACTATTTTCACGAGAAGTCTCTTATAGATACGAAGCAGCATTTTACTCTTGCCAACGTACGTAGTGTGATCTGTGTGCTGAAGAGATGTTTACTTCCATTTTATGTTTAATTTGCATATTACAATAGTACATAATTTCTCTGTGAATTTTATTTTTCAGATGATCATCAGAACTTGTTTCTCTAGATTGAATCGGAAAGCATTTATACGGGATAGCGAGAAGATCTTAGGAGGAAGTAACTGCAGCAGAACGTTTGCAACGAATGAAGGCAAAATGGATAAGTTCGGCTTACCTGATCGTCTTCAAGGCAGCACTCCAAGTGTTTGGTAATAATTGACTATTATTTATTGTAGGCATTTGTATATTTAAGATTAGGGCATGTTCAGAGGTCAGATATGTGCCCAAATCTGAGAAGAGAGAATAAGGAAGTGTTATCACCATATTTGTTCACTAAATTCTCTGAAGTAATTCCACCTCATACCATCTGCTCAAAAGTAAACAAAGCGACATGTGTCCTCTACCCCGGAACACCCGCCCGGTCTATATAGTAGAGTAACCAAGCTGCCAAACAATTGCTTCGTTTCTCTTGGGCTATTTCATTTCCTATTCTCTCTTCTCAGGCCCAAATTTATTGAGTGTCGGCGTTCGTGGCGGTAAGACAGTTTGATGGTTGAGGCAAACATGATATTGCCTGATTGGTCGAATGACGAACCGAAAAGAATTGATTAAAATGGAAAGGTCAGTTAGGTTGCATCAATTACGTAGCCAGACCTGCAACATAGTTGTGTGAACTCTAGCGCGTTGTGAACTTCCTGAAACAACTATCAACAACTATCACCGAGGCAGTTTCTGGGTAGGGTTGAGCGATGGGCAGAAGGAAAGAAATATTTTCATGAGCAGTTGCTGAAGATAAATAATAACCACCAGACACAATGGGTTGATACTCAGGACTAGCCTCTGTAAGGACAAGGATGGAAACATCATCAACGACACCGATGGCATTAGCAAACGTTGGGCGACGTATTTTGAACATCTTCTACATCGTTGTCAACGACAACTCCCGGCAATAGAAGTAGTAGATCTTGCTTTAAAGTCAGTTACTCCGAGTAAAAAAAAGCCCCGAAATTGATAACAATTTTGAGAAGCTTTGGCCTGGCTGGGGCGTTATATCGTATCCATGAGAAACATTATTATTTTAACAGACAGCCAAGCTTGCATCGGCAGATCGAAGGCAGCACCTGATGAGTAATGATCTGTCGTTGGTACGAAACCAGAGGCCGAGGGTCTATTACACCTGGACCCCGATGCGAGCGCGAGGCCAAGTGAGCCGTCCGTCAACCATTCCATCCTTATCGCCTCATTTTTTCTATTCCCCATTTTCACCTTCCCCGTTTGTGTTGTTTTCCCCAGGTCTATGAATTTTTATTAATACGTAAAGAACAGGGGCGACGAGCGGCAAAAACCCCGCTCACGTCTCCCGAACTGAGCTACAGCAAGCATAGAAGCTTAGCTCGTTGAGGGGCCTTTTTCTTCGCCAAATGGCACGACACAACCTACACGGTCATTTTGATGACCGTAGGGATGGAGCCTAATGTAGCTCCATCCCCACGGGCATTTTCGGATGCCCATCAAAGCATCCATTACACATCTCTCATGAAGTTTGAGTAATTTCTTCGATATTGTTTTATGCTCGATGCCGCATATTACAGTGGATTCGGTGGTAACTTCAGAGCAGACGAATTAGCTCGAGGGGGACAATGGGAGAAGCCGAACTACTAGCTGCATACTCGTAATGTCTATGCCTATCGGATCGTGTAAGAATGTCGTTATGCCTTATGCAGGTCGTGATTAGTAAGGCTAACTTAGATGGTCATGAAACTGTTGTGGCCCAGGCTGAACATGAGGCGTTCTGCTAAGTTGTTGTCGTTAAAAAAAATAGCATATTGGTTCGATTGTGGACATTGTCAAATCGGAGAGCACGCCAAGAGGCTTTGGCTTCCGTATGACGACTTCTGCAGAAGCTATGGTTGGAGGAGGAAGAGGAAAGCATACATATTCCATATTTTCTGTGGTTGCCGGGGCTTAGGCTATAGGCATATTCTTGGAGCATACTTCTTAACCACGCTGGGTGACTTGGGGAGAACGTTCCTGCGGCAGCCGGTTCTTCGTACCGGAACGACCCGTTTTTCAACGGCCAAGAGCTGCCAAAACCTCTCGATGCAAGAAGAACTGCAGCATTCGAAGCATCGCTACCACAACAACAACAACTTGGGGAGAACCTTGAGGTTGGCCAGTTCCAAAGTTTTATAGTTTTATAGGACAACAGTCCCAGATGTGGCGTATGTGTGCCGTGGTTATGTTGTTATTGTTGTTGTAGTAGCGACGTGTTTTTCGTTAAAATGGAGGAACTTGAATATCGTGCGGTCATAAAATTCTTCGTTTTGGATGAAATTTCCCCTAAGGAAATTCATCCGAAGTTAACAAAAGTTTACGGGGACTCCAATCGTTAAAAAATGGGCAGCTAAATTTAAACGTGGTCGCGCGTACCTCGAAGACGACCCACGTGAAGGACGGCCAAAAACCGTAACCACACCGGAAGCCATCGAAAAAGTGCATAATATCGTGTTGGACGATAGGCGAAAGTGAAAGCGAAGTGAGTGGTTGTGGGAAAGCGAAGTCGATCGTATCTGCCGGAAAGGTCATGGCCAGCGTGTTTTGGGATGCGAAAGGGATCCTGTTAATTGATTACCTTGAAAAAGGCAGAACAATAACAGACGAATATTACTCCAAACATCTTGACCAGCTGGATGCCAAAATTCGCGAGAAGAGGCCTGGCTTGAAGAAGAAAAAAATCATCTTTCACCAGGACACTACACAACTGTGCGTTGACGATGATGAAAACTGCGGGATTTGGGATACGATTTGCTCGACCATCCCCCCTATTCTCCTGATTTGGCACCCTCAGACTTCCATCTGTTCCCAAACTTGAAGAAATTTGTTACTAGGAAGCGCTTCGAATCCAATGAAGAAGTTGAGAGGGCCTTAGATGAATATTTTCACAGTCTTCCAGACTCTCACTTCCGGAAAGGAATACTGATGTTGCAGAAATGTTGGACCAAGTGTGTTGGAATCAAGGGAGATTATGTAGAAAAATAAAATAATTTTTTAACTGAAAATTGCAGTCTCTCATTGTCAGGCCAAGAACTTCTACATTCTCGTTTGGATGAGGGTATTCTGATCAAGTTTTAAATTAATTCGTGCTTGTAGAATGTCATATAGAGAGCGCCTAAAGCGGTACGTCAAATCTCTTCAGATTTTACCAATTGCGGACCATGGACCTTGAATAGTAAATATAATACCCCGCAGCAACTGCCGAAATTTATTTGGGATATTTGACAGCGGTATTTAGTTTTCACTTGATGTGATCAGAATCGAAGTTTAATCCTATAAATGCCTTCAAAAAGTATATTCGAGGAATATCTTTTTGGATAAGAAGACCGTCTATCTGATCAATGGTATGGATATTGAGGCATATACTCGTACATATTTGAGAAAGTGTAGAACTAAAAAAATTGGTTTCTGTTGCTGCCGAAACCTAGGAGGCATTGGCCGTGTTCGTTACTTTCATCGTGATGTTTATCCTAGCCATTTTCTTAGGACTGGCAATTTTCCAATACCACCTCCAATATCCACGCGCATCGGTGAGACAGAGAGCCGACAACTAGTGTTAGAATGGAAACTGCAAAATAAGCACTGAAAAAAAATGTTGGATTTTTTCCACATTACAATTTATTTATTAAAATAAATTTTGTTTCTACGTACATAATTTCTTTTTTTTTTCAGGAACGAATATAGTGCACTGGCAGCAAAATATAATCCACTTAACTTAGGACAAGGATTTCCAGATTTCCCACCACCGACCTATGTTACAGAAGCATTGGCAAAGGCTACTACCAGCTCGAACACTTTGTTGAACCAGTACACAAGAGGCTTTGTACGTTTCAATTGTATTTTTCCATCTTTATTAATATTATTAAGCAAATTATCGAATTCCTTCTGTATTCTAGGGACATCCTCACTTAGTGCAAGCCTTGTCTAAACTTTACTCGAAAGTGACAAATCGTGAAATAAATCCACTAACCCAGATCCTGGTAACATGCGGAGCTTACGAATCACTGTACGCTAGTATTATGGGTCACGTCAATAATGGCGACGAAGTAATTATCATTGAACCATTTTTCGATTGCTATGAACCCATGGTTAAGATGGCCCATGGTGTTCCTAGGTTTGTCGCCTTGAAACCGGTGAGTGGAGACAATACTATTACTTCATTTCTTTCTCAAAACCAAATGCTGATCGGCATTTCATTTGTTCCATTTAAATTTAGCGTGAATGTGAAGGCACAATGACCTCAAACGATTTAGTTCTCGACATGAACGAATTAAAGTCTGCATTTAATGAAAAGACTAAAATGATTATTCTTAATACGCCACACAATCCAACGGGAAAAGTGTTTACACAGGCTGAGCTTACAGCTATTGCCGATCTATGCAAAAAATGGAATGTTTTATGTCTTTCGGACGAAGTATATGAATGGATGGTTTACGAAGGACGTGAACATATTCGAATTTGTAAGTCTCAAGCATTTAAATTTGTGTGAGGCATACAATTACATTTCACTTGCAGGCAATCTTCCGGGCATGTGGGAACGCACCATCACGATCGGTTCGGCTGGTAAAGCATTTTCCGTAACTGGTTGGAAAATTGGCTGGGCGTATGGTCCAGAGAATCTGATGGTGAACTTGCAAATGATGCATCAGAACAGCGTTTACACATGTGCAACGCCCATACAAGAAGCCGTTGCGAATAGCATTGAATTTGAATTGTCGCGTTTTGATTCGCCCGAGTGCTACTTTAAGAGTTTTGCCGGCGAACTGAAAGCCAAGCGTGACATAATGGCTGCATTTTTGGATGATGCTGGCATGCGACCAATTATTCCGGAAGCAGGATATTTTATGTTCGCCGATTGGTCCAAGTTGGGTAAGTAATACGTAGTATACAGTATACAGTGGATATGAAATGCTTTTCGTTTATTTGTAGAAAGTAAAGTGGATTTGAATTCGGAAACGGATAAATATCGTGATTATCGCTTCACGAAATGGATGACAAAGAATATTGGATTACAAGGCATTCCCACTTCGGCATTTTATAGCGATGGAAGCAAGAGTTTGGGTGAAAATTTTGTGAGATATTGTTTCGCAAAAAAGGACGAGAATTTATTCAAGGCAAAGGAATTATTGAAGAAATTCAAGTGATGTAAATTTTTGTAAATGTAATTTAAAAAAATAAATACATATGTATAAATACCTGGGAACATTCCTAGTTCACCGAGCGACGCATAGATTAGATGGTGATTAATAAGATAAGATGATTTCGCATTCACCTTGCGTGGGCTTAAGAGGTTGCGCCCCTCAGTAAAGAGCCCTAGAACGCTCGCTCTATACGCTACAACGATAAAGTCACTGTTAGGCAAGAAGCGAACCACGATGTGTCGCCCGGTGAAGTAGGTATATACCAATGCCTGTTAAATGGAATGATATTTGTTTTGTAATAACTTTCGTTTAGATCCACATCTACTCATCCCGATTTTTTCATTTTCTTATTCACAGCACAGACATTTTTCACTATTTTTATCATTTTCCATGCCAAACTCTCCAGCGTCGATTTCATGTTCGGGCATCGTCGTTTGTTTCCTTTGTCGGGTTTTTGATCACGGAAAACATTGTGCAATAGTTTGACTTAAAGGTTTTTAATTACGATTTAGCACTAAAGAAGGGGCATGTTGCCTCGGAAATTCTTGTATAGTGTCAGATAATGCGGAATGTTGATTAAATTTGGTTCAAATGCAACGCGAAATAGTAAATTTAAATTTCGCGATATTCTGGATGAAGATATAATTTGGCATTAGCAGTTTAAACTTAATTCCAACCAAAATCTAGGTATCAACAATGGGAATTTCCTAAATTTGGAATATCCCTGGTTCATTGGGCGACGCATAGTAGTTCGCGACTTTGAACAATAGTGGGTTTTAAATTGAGATGATTTCGCACTCCCCTTGCGTGGCCTCCGCGGCTTAAGGAGTTGCTACTCTCAGTATATCGCCCTAGAACGCTCGCTTCGCTTGCTTTATAAGCTGCAGCGGTAACGCCACTAATAACCAATACGCAAACAACGATGCATCGGCCGGTGAAAAAGGAATATACCCTAATTTTTAGAGTATGCGTTTGTGTGGAGGCCGAAAGACTTGTCGAATTAGAAGCTGCGGGTTCCACTAGCAATCTATAAAATTATGGATTTGATCTGTTTATGACAGTTTTTTTTCAATTGCTTCCTTAGCACTTTGTTTTCATCTTCACAATATGTGGCTTATTTGGCACCTCGTCAGCATAACCTTTTTTCGGACGATGCCCATTTAACTTCATGTTGCGATAACTCCGGCTTACTCTTACGTTCCATACCACAGAGGGAAAACATCACAAACAGCCATGACTATTGTAATGTTTGGACTTCTCCTGATGATTGATTGACATCTAAGAGTCATGATTTAGAGAGGACAAAGTAAGCAAATAAAGTGGAAAAACAACGGAAAGTGGTCAGCACACTAGATGCCTCTTGACCAAGATGTTCTCTTCAATGCCGTCCTAGCCGGCATCATCATCATCGTGGCGCGACAGCCCGACGTCGGGCCTTGGCCGCCTGGATCATTGTCCTCCAATTATCTCGGTCACGTGACCGCGTCCTCCAATTTTGGGAGCCCAGCAGCTGCGCGGCGTCCACACCTACTGAGCTCTCCCAACGAGATCTCGGTCGTCCTCGCAGTCTCGCTCCGTCGACTCGTTCTGCATTCATTACTCTCTTAGGCATGCGATCATCGTCCATTCTTTGTACATGCCCTGCCCATTGAAGTCGTTGTAGTTTGACGATTTTCGAGACTTGCAGCTCATCGTACATTTCATACAACTCATGGTTGTACCGGATCCGCCATCCATCTCGATCGCAAACAGCCCCGAAAATTCGCCGTAGAACCTTACGTTCGAAAGTGTCTAGCATGTTTTCGGAGGCTTGAGTTAGGGTCCATGCTTCGCAGCCATAGCATAGCACTGGTCGTATAATGGTTTTGTACACGCGGAGCTTCGTGTTTCTGTGCACATGTTTCGATTTCATTATGGGGAGAACCGAGAAAAAAGTCTTATTAGCTAACTGTATCCGTCGCTTGATTTCGTCAGTTTCGTTGGCGTCCCTTGACAGGTTGCACCCCAGGTAGATGAAGTTGTTCACGAACTCGATGTTGAGGTCCCCCACGTTGATGCTCGGTTGTGCAGGTGTCCTTGTCACCGATTGCATCATTATTTTAGTTTTACCCTCGTTAATACGTAATCCAACTTCCTTTGCAGCGGTATCGAGCGTATGCAGAAGTTCTTCTGCGTCAGCCAATCTTCGGGACATGATGTTGATGTCGTCGGCGTACGCTGCTAATTGTGTCGACTTGATGAGTAGCGTCTTGCTGTTGTCCATATTCATGGCCCGAATAACGTATTCCAGTGCTAGGTTGAAGAGCGTCGGTGCCAGTCCATCGCCCTGTTTCAAACCAGTGCGTGTTTCAAATAGATCAGTAAGTCTATTCTGGATCCTGACTTGTGAGACGGAGTTGGTCATCGTCATCTTTGTCAGTCGCACTAATTTTGCCGGTATACCAAATTGCAGCATGATGTTGTACAGTACTCCACGATCGATACTGTCGTATGCCTGCTTGAAGTCGACAAAGATTTGGTATACGTTTACGTTGTATTCCCAGCACCTCTGGAGTATCAGTTTGACTGAGAAGAGCTGATCGGTTGTGGAGCGACCAGGTCTGAAACCGCTTTGATATTCGCCAATGACTCGTTCTGCGTACGGTTTTATCCTATTTTCCAGAATTTTCGTCAAAATTTTATAGGACGTACAAACTAGTGAGATGCCCCTGTAATTCTCACACCGCAATTTATCTCCCTTTTTATGGATTGGACAGATGATGCTTCTGCGCCAATCGTCTGGGATCTCCTCGTTCTCCCATACTCGCAGGAGTAATTGATGTATGGCATCAACTAGACTCGTTCCACCGAATCTTAGCAGTTCAGCTGGGATCTCGTCAGCGCCCGGCGCTTTATTTCGTTTTAGTGACCGCAACGCGAGATCAACTTCCTCTACTGTCGGGGGTTGAATGGGTGGGCCTAGATCAACAATATCGTCGAGAGCTTCCTGTGTGGGGATGTTAGATGGTCGGTTTAGAAGCTCTTCAAAATAAGAGGCCCATCGCTTGTTAATACCATCGGTGTCACTGATGATGTTTCCATCCTTGTCCTTACAAAGGCTAGTCCTGGGTTGGTAGCCGTTCTTGATTGTATTTACTAGTTTGTACGCTTGTCTGGTGTTCCTATTAGCTAAGTTTTCGTTTATGTTCAGCAACTGCTCGTCAAAGTATTTACGTTTCTTATGTCTAATTATTCTATTCGATATTCGCCGTAGCTCGTCATATTTTTCTCTTCTGGCTCTGGTTCCTCGTTGAATCCATTGTCTGTAGGCCTCGTTTTTCGCGTCAAGTGAATTTTTGCATTCTTCGTCGAACCAGTCATTTCGCGCTCGCCGGGCTTTATATCCCACGACCTTCTCTGCGACATCCTTGATGGTACCCTTGAGTTCTTCCCAGAACCCATGGACGCCTGTGTTGCTGATGTTGTGTAGCATAGGTGATAGTTTTTCCTCAAGGGCGGTAGTATACGCCACCGCTGTAGCATCACTCAAGAGCTTATCAACCGCAAAGATTTTGGGAGGGCTGATTCTTGACTGGTGCACTGAGGAGATTCTACATCTGTAGGTCGTCTTCACCAAGTGATGATCTGAGTCGCAGTTTGCTCCTCGATAGGAGCGGACATCCATGACACTAGACGCCCATCTCCTGCAAATGAGGACGTGGTCAATTTGGTTGACAGTATGTGCGTCTGGAGACTTCCAGGTCTGCTTGTGAATGCGTCGATGCGGGAAACACGTAGAGCTTACGACTAGATTCCTGCTGCAGGCGAAGTCGATAAGTCGCTGGCCGTTATCGCTACATTCTTCATGGAGGCTGTGGCCTCCAGAGGTCCCCCGATGCCAACTTTCATTTCCGACTTTCGCGTTAAAGTCTCCCAGCAGCAATTTGACGTCGTTTGTTGGAAGTGAGCCGAAGAGAGTTTCAAGGCGGGCGTAGAACTCGTCTTTTCCTGCGTCTTCTTTAACTTCAGTGGGGGCATGCACATTGATGAGCCAGAGATTGAAGAATCGAGTCTTGATGCGAATCGCACACAGCCGTTCATTTATGGGTTTGAAGTCAGTAATATGCGGTTTGAGGTGATTGTTCACTATAAATGCTACTCCAAACTCCTTGCGGCCCGATGGTTTGCCACTTGTAAAAATTGTGTGCGATTTCTTGTCATTAATCTCGCTGCCAAGCCAATTTGTTTCCGGTTTGTTCAGGGAGCGTACATTCCAGGATCCGAAAGAATAATCCTTTATTCGTTTGCGTGGTCGTCGTTGTTGATCCGTCCAATCCGAGGCTGTGTAAATTCAGGCATAGGTTTGAACTTTGGATGCCTTCAGTAAGGCAAGTTCAGATTGGATGCCTTCAGTAAAGCATAAATGAGTAGACCAACGTATCGATTGAATCTGTCCTTTATTGGAACCGGAGTTCTTCTTTTATACAATTTTACTTACTTGCTAGGTTTACAAAAAGGAATATTTTCCCATGCCCTAAATCTGCTAGTCTATTTGCACGTCATAAACTTGCATAGGTTAGGTTAGGTGGCGACCTCACGGCCCCGCATAGACCACTTGGGTCCATAGCGATACCACAAAGAAAGACAACAGAGATCGTTAGGTGTTGTTATCAGTCGTAATCAACAAGTCCTTGTTGAGCTCGAAGGTTTTCGTCGCGCCTGCGAATCTTAGAAGATTCATTATGTTAAGGTTTGCAATAGCTTTAAGGTTGTGGGGAAAGTAGTCTCCAAGATATGTATGCCTTGTCCTTGCGAGTGCCGGGCATTCGCACAGGAGGTGCTCCAAAGTTTCTTTGGTATTTGGCAGCTTGCAGTTCCTGCAGCCGCTGTCTGTGATTAGTCCCACTAGCATTGCACATTTACCCCTAGAGAGGCCTAAGAGTATATCGGTTTTCTTAGTGTTGTACGAGTTCCAGAGTTCTCTCGTAATTCTGGAGTTGACGGTTCTGTTCCAATTTTGGTTAGCCCGTTGCATCATCTGAGAGTCCATTTTTGTTTTTAGTGTTTGTATTGGAATAGGAGTTGCTTTTGCCATTATGGCGTCCAATGCAGCTCCCTGCTTTGCGAGTCCATCCGCAATATCATTGCCAAGGCAACCGCTGTGGCCTGGTATCCATCGGAGTTCCAGTTTGCTTGAGGTGCCCAGTCTCTGAAGAATTGAGAGACAGTTAAGCACTGTCTCTGATCTGATAGTGTCTGACTGCAGTGCTTTCAGCGCAGCTTGACTGTCTGAGTGAATGTAGATGATAAACTTGCATAGTTCATGACTCACAAATCACAATTGATTCGGGTCAAACATTATTTCAAAAATCCAAAACAAAATAGTGTCAAGTGACCACATACAAATTAGTCATTTTGGTGACCACATACTGATCACTCAGCTATACTCAGTGCGTGTGCATATGCATTGCATATACACATGAATAGAGTGCATGGAGTGTCATATGACTTAGCGTACGAACATCGTGTTATACTTTTGGTCCGTGCCAGTGAGGATCAAATGACATGATTTTATTAATGGATGGAAAATGTTTGTTTACAAATTTGATGTTACGATGCGGTGGGCATACACTACACTATGGCAGGATTCAAGCTAACGATGCTGGTGATATATCAGAATGACGGCTCAACGCATTGAGCTACCGGGCCCTTTAAAACCTTACATTCAGGTTTTCTGTTTCTCTTATCCTTTATACTGAGCTGCCATTTATTCTAGTTTAATATTCTTGTCTACTCGCAATTTTATGAATCGTATGCTTCATCTTGTTCTAAGCAATTTTCCATTGTCGTGCTTTTAATCCTATCCAGGATACTTTCTATAGAACCGCCATCAATGCACGGCGTAATTACCTGGTGGTTATCTCTGCGAACGGAGGCGAAGCGAGTTTTGCTGAGTAAGGTGGAACGAATGACCTGTATTGGAATCATTGGAGCTCTTAGGACAACCTCGTCCGCTGCCCTTGATGTCATGCTAAACGTACTTCAACTGGAAAGTTTTACAGAAGAGATGGCGGCAAATGTTGCAGTTCGTCTGCGTGGGTGTATGGACCCCATTAAACACTGTACACTCATCAATACTTGACAGCCTGGATATTACTGAAACCACAGACTATATCCTACTACACTACGCTTGCAACAAAAAGTTAAGTTTGATTCCATCACAAACCTAATAGGAGGAGAATGGAGTTTCACTCCATGGGTCCGCTACGATATGTACGGATGTTTGGACGACTGATGCTGGATTGGGATATAGAGTGCATTTCGAATTGCTTGGTATAAATCTGGCTTTCGAATCCCTGGTCACTGTAACGTCTTTCAAGCGGAAGTGTCGGCGACAAACGAAGCCTTAACATGGTTAACAAGATTAGGTGGAAATTTTTTAATTGGTAGGGAGATAATTGTCCTTACCGACAGCCAAGCGGCTATAATATAAATATAAAGACTGTCATGAAATGCCGTTCAACACTGAGGGAGCTGAGTAACTTTTTCAACATCACTATATGCTGGATCCCGGGTCAGAGTCGTTTCATCGGGAGCTGCAAAGCTGATGAATTAGGGCGCCAAGGAATTACAGGCGTAGTTCCGCAGATACTTCGCTGTCCCGGTATGCCCATTGTATCATGCAAAGATAAACTGAAATCCGTTGCAATTGACTGGACCAACTTGAGGTGATTAATCGAAATACCTGTCATGTAACAAGGCAGACATGACCCAGGCATTATATCGACCTCTCCACACAATATATTGGAACGGTTGTGGGTGTCATTACAGGTCATTTTCTGGTCGGAGAGCATGCAAGATGATTTCGGCTACCTTTTAACGACTTCTGTAGAAGCTGCGATGACGTAGATGAGGAGAATACTTTTCATCAGCTCTGCGCCTATCCAGCGCTGAGTAGGAGTAGAAGGTTACTTCTAGGTGCCTACGTTTTTTTTACGAACTGATCGATCTATCAAGCGTTGACATCGGTCAACTGCAAAAGTTCGTAATGCGTTCCGGTTGGTTCGCTGCATGGGACGGTTGGTTGCTTCGCTTCCTAGTGGTAACACAACGGATCTAGATGTGTGTTGTGCCAGTCACGGTAGGATCTTTACCTATCTAATGTTATTTATCCATCCTAGTTTGGTATCATATGACCCATATCACCCTGCGCTCGAGCATGAGTTGAATATCCATTTTTTACAAACCTCTTCGGATACGAAACAATTCGTTCCGTTTAAATTTTCGCATAGCCAGCGTTTAAACAATTGATTTAAAGGTAAATGAACTACGATCCGAGTCTTAATTGTGAATCGACTTCCTACTTCCACACTGTGTCGGGTGTGCCACAGAGATTTTTTCTAAGGCATATTTTTTATGGTTTTTTTAACGACCATCCAACTCTTCATAGTTGTCTCTATCTACTCTCTGACTGTTAAATTTTTCTCAGCTGTATCTTACTGGGAAGATTGCCGTTGCGTTACACATCTGACCTTTTATTCTTCTGGTGCTTAGCAAACGATTTACTACTATTTGCCCCAACCCCTTGTGCGTCAACTATTCCCATGTTGTTAGCATGCACCTCCTGCCCGCAAACCTGCAACAAGTCGGAACAGGGTCTGGCTAATTGTTACGCCCCACACCACAGGGGGAATAAAACACAAAAATCCATGGCCACGATGTGGACGGGAGTCGAACCCGTGACTAACTGGTAGTATGAATCCTTAGATTGGCGCCTCAACGATTTACATACACCTTAATCTCGAAATGCTTCCTATTACAACTATACAACTTTGTTGTCCAACTTTGCTTCCACCGTTTTCCGACAGACGGCTGTATCGGTCAGGGCTAGTCAAAATACGTACAATACTACAAAAGATATTTACGTTCAAGAACCTTGGTGTTTTGTTTTTGACTAAACATCAGGTGTATTTAACGTTAAAAACCAAGAAGGATTTTTTTTGCAAGCCCCAATGCTACAAGTTGGCTGTTGGATGACGAAATTACTTAAGAATGAATTGTAACGCAAAAAATTGATTGTGTTGACGACATGAACATTTTTTCTTGCTAGCGTTTTTTATTGATTTTTTTTTCACATTTCGAAGGCTATAGCTGCCCGAAATGAAGGAAACCTCAAAGCATAAATCAAACAACAGCTTCCTGATCAACCATCATTGTTTCTCTTTAATAACGAATAACGTTATATAGATAAATGTTCTGTTACAACGTTTTCTTGAACAATCGAAAATACCAAATCACAAGAAAATTATAAAATTCAAATGAAAAAAATAGTATGCTGCGTAGAAAAGTTAATGTAGTTTCACCCTTAAACACTAATGAGGTTCAAATGATATTATATAAGTCCTCGTAAGTCCATGAATATTGTTTTCATTTGAAGTGTCCTCATTTAATATTCCTCTGCTTCCGCTTCGTTCACTTCTACAATCGGCATAATGTCGTATATTTTCTTACAATTTAAGGATATCACCAACGCTTGCGATGATGTGACGTGATGAAATGCCGAACATATCGATGAGAACGGTTGGTGGTCCCGAACGTGGTACGTTTGGAACAGCCAAATGTTTCACAACGATGTTGCGTTGATCGGCGACAGCGGCCATGACTGCTTCTCCCAAACCGCCCTCTCTACAAAGATTATAATTGAATATAATAAATTTTTATTTTATTGAATTGGCACAACAAAACTTACTTGTAATGGTCTTCAACAACAACAATGCGTCCTCCGCACTCCTGGGCATTTTTAACGATACCATCACGATCCAAAGGCTTAATGGTGAATGGATCGAAAACGCGTGCACTAACTCCGGTCTTCTCCAGTTCAGCAGCTGCTGTAAGAGCCTCGTAGAGGGTGATGCCAGCACCAATGAGTAGCACTTGATCCTTATCTGATTTCTTGACCACCTTTCCTTTGCCAATTACGAATTTCTCATCATTGTTATAGATAACGGCAGTGTTGGGTCGCGAGGTTCTGATAAAGCAAATACCCTTTGTATTTGCAGCCATTTCAACGGAGCGTTCACAGCTGACAGCATCCGACGGATAGAAGACTGTACTTCCCGGAATAGTACGGAACAAAGCAATATCTTCCAAACCCATTTGACTTGGTCCATCCTCTCCAATGCTCACACCACAATGCGAGCCCACGAAATTAGCATTGGTCTGTGAAATTGCACCCATGCGAATCTGATCGAAGGCTCGGGTGAAGAAGGTGGCGAATGTTGAGGCAAATGCAATTGTACGGTCACGACAGGCGGCTCCAATGGTCACGCCCACTAAATTTTGTTCGGCGATGAAGCACTCGATGTAACGTTCGGGGAAGGCTTTCTTCAATTTCTCGGAGAATGTCGAGTTTTTCGTATCACCGTCCAAAGCAATAACATATGGATTGTTGACGGCAATCTTGGCCAAAGCTGTACCATACGCCAGACGAGTAGCTACACTCTCGCCGAGTTTATATGCTGGCGGAGTGGCCAATTGAACGTTGGAGATTTTGTTTGGTGATGCCGTTTTCTTCGGACTTTGTGGCTTAACGGATAGAGTTTTGTTTTTGATAAGACCTTCTAGGTAGGCAATGGTTTCAGCCGACTTATCTCCCAATGGCTTTCCGTGCCAGTTATCTAGATCTTCGATATTTGGGAAATATTTACCCTTGAACGTTTTAGCAATAATCGCTGTTGGTTGCGAATCATTGTTCGCAGCCTCAAAGAATGCCTTGCACAATTCTTCGACATCATGACCATCAACGACGATGGCATTAAAGCCGAATGAGGTCAAACGGTTTTTGTACACGTCCATCTTATGCTGAAGTGATGTCGGTTCCGACTGACCCAATCGGTTGACATCAAAAATGACACAGAGATTGTTGAGTTTGTAGTGGCCGGCGAAATGAAGTGACTCCCAAATGGAACCTTCAGCCGATTCTCCGTCACCAACGATGACATAGGTTCTGTATAAAATTATTAAATACATTGAACAACTGATTCATGTGTGAAAGTTGCAGCAACAAACCTGTAGTCAGCCTTATCGAAATTCTTGCCAACATAGGCCATACCACAACCAACAGCAACACCTTGACCCAACGATCCAGTGCCGACATCGACAAAGTTCAGACGTGGTGTAGGATGTCCTTCCAAATCACTGTCGATTTTACGAAGATTTTGCAAATCCTCGACAGGGAATAGGCCAGCTTCCGCCCAAGCAGCGTACAGGATTGGTGCAGCATGACCTTTCGAGAGGATGAGACGATCGCTAGCCGGATCTCTGGGCTCGGACAATTTGTAGCGCATAGTGTTGAAGAACAGCACCGACATGATTTCGGCAATAGATGCGCATGATGTTGGATGTCTGAAGAAGAACAGATATACAAATATAATAAAGCAAATATTATCGAAAATGTTTCACATGTATTGGACGAAGTATTAGTAGACCACTGCCTTTTATTTAGTAGGCGAAGACATGAAGTTTGAGCTACATATTAAACAGTTCTTCTGGTGCCCTTAATTTACCAAGGTACTGTTACTATTTCGGCAACAAGTCGATTATATTCCTGGGTTGAGATTACGAGTGCGGCAAATTAGAAAATCATCATTTTCGATTATTCGCATACCCATTGTAATGAAACACCTGTAACGAACCATATTATGGTCTGGTAGTGCTGCTCCCACCGGCAGATCGAAGCAGCACCTGATGAGTAGTGATCTGTTGGTGGTACGAAACCAGAGGCCGAGGGTCTCATTACACCCGGACCCAGGTGCAACCGTGTGGGCGTCTGATCCGTCCGCCAACCATTCCATCCTTATCGACTATTTTTTTTATTCCCCATTTTTACCTCCCCTGTTTGTGTTGTCTTCCCCAGGCCTATGAATTTTTGTTAATACGTAAAGGACAGGGGCAACGAGCGGCGAAAACCCCGCCCACATCTCCCGAACTGAGCTCCAGCAAGCATACGTCGCTGCTTAGCTCGTTGAGGAGCCTTTTTCTTCGCCAGATGGCACGGCCTGACCTTCACGGTTATGCTAGGCTCAGTCACCACGGGCATCTTCGGATGCCCACCAAACCGTCCGTTACACCATCCGTTTGTCGATGTAACTGATGATAACTACTATCAATGTCGAAATATTCGTTTGTTTCAATCACGATAATTATTAAAATAGCTCTGCTATCAGCCGGTAAATGAAACGAATGATAACGACTGTTTGCAATTTTGATAGCTCATATTGTATAAGCAAAATGAGCGTGCTCTGAAGATGTGATTTGACAAAAAAAAAAATGTTTTACGAGTAATAGACAGTAATTGCTATGCCGTTTTTTGTCGAATTCTTCTAACCAACATTGTGGAACAAATAATTGCAATGATTGCGATCTTCAAAACATGTTCAACTACTGTTAAACGTGCCATACACACACCGATCGATCGGCCGATCCGTCGCCCGAAATCAATATCGGCCGACGGATTGGCGTGTGTATGTGGAAATGGCACCGATCGGCCGATCAATTTTGATCTGCCGATATTTTAGTGCGATTTTCGTGCGATCGATCGGTGACGATCGATTGGGTAGTGTATGTGATTATCGCAAGTGAATGTCAAATTACCAAATTATTAAATGATGAAATTTCAAGGGTTCTAATGATTTAAATGGCGCTGCAATTGAAATATCAAATATGTGGTATACGAAAATACCACAGACATCCAAATAGTTAAAATAACAAAAATGAATCTAGGTTGGATTGGGAGTGAACCATAACCTATTTTTTGAATTGTCATTCGTTATCGCATCGCACTAAAATCGCTCAGTGTGTGTGCAGTGGAGATCGGCAGATATTGTATTTTGTGGTAATCCATCGGCCGATCGATCGGACGACGGATCGGATAATGTATGGCGGCTATTATGCGATCCGTCGTCCGATCGATCGCCACAAAATATCAGCTGATAAAAAATTATATGGAACTGTCAAACGTCAACGATAAGCGCATACACAGCAAAGATTAACCATAAGAAAGATACCCTACTTCATACAAATTAACACGACTGACTAGTATGTATTTTAGTTGCGTATGTGTAGGTTCCCATATGCGTACACAAAGGGGTGGTGCCAACTAACAAGCATGTTGCTCACACATTGAAACTTCATAGGCAGTTGCCATTACTGAAGTGTTGCCGTCTCTATCTCTCTTAATTATTGGCAAAGATTAAACATGAGTGCATCTCGTTCTAAAAATTAAACCGTACTAAGTGAGGTATCTTAGTAATGTTTAATCTTTGTACACAGGCCGATCCATCGGCCGATATCGATATCGGGCGACGGATCGGCCTATCGAACGCTGCTTGTGTGGTACGTTTTACGCTTTGGTTCACCACGGTCCATCCTAATTTTGATTTGGGCATGTCGTTGTCGACATTGCGTTTGAATTTTTCAAAATACATATAAGTATATATATATATTATGTATACATGTATTATTGGGGGCAAAAGACCTTTTCCATAGTCCTCCGCGTGGGCGCCCCCTGGTAACGGCAGTGTATAAAATAGCTGACGGCCAATGTCTTAGCGATAAGGCAGTTTGGAAAAAGGCAGATAGCTGTAGCCTGAATGACTGACCAACACCTAAGCGTTTCAGGTATAGTAGGATGGAATGACTTGCGTAGTTGGACCTGCAACATAGTTGTGTGAACTCCAGCACGTTTATTAAACCATCTGAAGCAGTTATCTTCCCCTGAATGGGGTTTAGCGACGTGCTGACAACTCGTCCTTGCAAAAACCACTCCATGTCAAGAAACCTGGAACAAAAGCCTCGGATTGGACGGATCAACAACGACGACCACGCAAACGACTAAAGGATTATTCTTTCGGATCCTGGAATGTACGCTCCCTGAACAAACCGGGGGCCGAAAAGGTCGAAAAGTACAAACTGGGCATTACTGCAGTCCAGGAAACAAATTGGCTTGGCAGCTTAATGACAAGAAATCGCACACAATTTTTACAAGTGGCAAACCATCGGGCCGCAAGGAGTTTGGAGTAGCATTTATAGTTAACAATCACCTCAAACCGCACATTACTGACTTCAAACCCATAAATGACCGACTATGTGCGATTCGCATCAAGACTCGATTCTTCAATCTCTGGCTCATCAATGTGCATGCGCATGCCCCCACTGAAGTTAAAGAAGACGCAGCAAAAGACGAGTTCTACGCCCGCCTTGAGACTCTCTTCGACTCACTTCCAATAAACGACGTCAAATTGCTGCTGGGAGACTTTAACGCGAAAGTCGAAAATGAAAGTTGGCACCGGGGAACCATAGGAGGCCACAGTCTCCATGAAGAATGTAACGACAACGGCCAGCGACTTATCGACTTCGCCTGCAGCAGGAATCTAGTCGTAAGCTCTACGTGTTTCCCGCATCGACGCATTCACAAGCAGACCTGGAAATCTCCAGACGCACATACCGTCAACCAAATTGATCACGTCTTCATTTGCTGGAGATGGGCGTCTAGTGTGATGGATGTTCGCTCTTATCGAGGAGCAAACTTCGACTCAGATCATCATTTTGTGAAGACGACATACAGTTACAGATGTAGATTTTTCTCAGTGCACCAATCGAGAATCAGCTCTCCCAAAATCTTTGCGGTTGATAAGCTTCTGAACGATGCTACGGCGGTTGCGTATAGTACCGCCCTTGAGGAAAGACTATCCCCTATGCTACACAACATCAGCAACACAGGCGTCCATGGGTTCTGGGAAGAACGCAAGGGTACCATCAAAGATGTCGCAGAGAAGGTCGTGGGATATAAAGCCCGGCGAGCGCGAAATGATTGGTTCGACGAAGAATGCAAAAATTCATTTGACGCGAAAAACGAGGCCTATAGACAATCAACGAGCAACCAGAGCCAAAAGACAGAAATATGACGAGCTACGGCGAATATCGAAAAGAAACATAAGACATAAGAAACGTAAATACTTTGACGAGCAGTTGCTGAATATAAACGAAAACTTAGCTAATGGGGACACCAGACAAGCGTACAAACTATTTGGTCTACAACTTAATAATGAGACTTTTTTTAGAGATGGCAACACCGATAAACCAATGGTAGTCCATCTTTGACATACATACCATTTGAAGTTTGTATTCATAAGCTGTCAATGTCAGTATAAACATTTCGTGTTGATTGTTGACAACGTATTTTACCGGACCATGGAAAGTTTCGAAAATTCACGAAAAAAACAACATTTGCGGGAAGTTTTACTTGGACATTATTTTGCTAAGAAGACTGCAGCTCAGAGTCATAAATTGCTCGTGGAAGTTTACGGTGACGATGCTTTTTCGCGTGCACAGTGTTTTCGGTGGTTTCATCGGTTCAAAAATGATAATTTCGACATTACCGACGAAGAGCGACCTGGCCAGCCAAAAAAGTTTGAAGACGAAGAATTGACGAAATTACTCGAAGAAGATTCGTGCCAAACTCAAAAAGAGTTCGCAATTTCGTTGGAAGTGACTCAGCAAGCCATATCGAAGCGGTTAAAATCACTGGGAATGATCCAAAAGCAAGGCCACTGGGTTCCGTACGAGTTGAAGCCAAGAGATTTTGAGAGGCGCTTTTGCATGTGCGAACAACTGCTTCAAAGGCAAAGACGGAAGGGTTTTTTGCATCGTATTGTGACCGGCGATGAAAAGTGGATTCATTATGATAACCCAAAGCGAAAGAAATCATGGGGACCGCCCGGGCACCAATCAACATCGACCGCGAAGCCAAATATTCATGGTTCCAAGCTTATGCTCTGCATTTGGTGGGACCAGATCGGTGTTCTTTATTATGAGCTGCTAAAACCGAATGAAACCATTGACGGGCAGCGCTATCGGCTGCAATTGATGCGTTTGAGTCGAGCATTGCGTGAAAAACGGCAACAATTTGCTGAAAGGCACGACAAAATAATTCTTCAGCATGACAATGCTCGCCCTCATGTTGCGCAAGTCGTGAAAACGTACCTGGAAACAACCAAATGGGAAGTGCTACCCCACCCGCCGTATAGCCCTGACATTGCTCCATCCGATTACTATTTGTTCGCTTCGATGACTCATGCGTTGGCTGATCAGCACTTCACTTCATATGAGGATACTAAGAACTGGCTCGATTCATGGATAGCCTCGAAACCCCAAGATTTTTTTCGCGACGGAATTCGTAGACTTCCCGAAAGATGGGAGAAAGTTATCGCTGCTGATGGCCAATATTTTGAATAATTTAGTTATATGAATAAATCTATGAATAAAGGCCCAAAATTCCAAAAAAAGTCTCATTATTAAGTTGTAGACCAAATAATAAATACAACTAGATGATCCGGCTTCGCCGAAATTCGACTGCAGTCTCTAGAAATAAAGCCCTGAACTGAAAATTATAGAAAAATGAAATTTAATTGGTTACGGCCAAATATTTAGCTCAAAATATAGCTGTAGGTATTTGGTTTAGATCGTTGGTTTTAATTCGACCTTGAAGCCCATTCACCACGGCACGGTATACCTTTTTGAATGGGTACCGTTATGTATTACTTGAGAACACCCACAATAGATCTGCGTATCACGAAAACAAAACTTTCTCTAACGGACATACAGGACATCGTTTTGTTTTTGGATTCAAACTATTTCTCTTTAATATATATAATTTATATAAAATATTTATATAATTTTTTTTTTAATCTCCTCATAACATTTCTTTTCCAATTGTTAAGTGGACTATGCATACTTTCATTTTTTCAACTCGACGCTTATCATTTTTTCAATTCGACGCTCATAAGCATGAAGCATAAAAATTAAGTACACTCGGATACTTGATTCAAATTTTCAATTCGACGGTTTATTTATTTCGTGAGTATCTTTTCTAGATGGCTCCACTCACAATCCAATGAACGCTGTTCCACCCACAATCTTATGAAATATCCTTAGCGGATACATCTACCCAAGCTTGGTCATTATACATATACATGAATCGAATCCCCGCAAAGCCACGACATTATACCGAACCGCTGATCCAACGCTGTAGCGAATACATCTGCCCAAGCTTGGTCACGAACTGCTGACCCAACGCTGTAGCGAATACATCTGCCCAAGCTTGGTACAGCTTGGATTCTAAGCTCGCAATATTTTACCGAATCCCTGCAAAGCCACGAACCGCTTCTGGCCAAGCTTGGATTCTAAGCTCGCAATGTTTTTCGCGGATTATAGCTAAAGTATTTCACAAATTTTAATAAAATATAAAATTTACGCACCTTCGAAAGAATACCTTTCCAATGGTGTATAAATCATTAAAATCGGTTCAGTAGTTTGGGAGGAGTTCCCGTCACAAAATTCCCATACAAAAATTGTTAGCCTATTAATATATAGATTAAGAACGGCTATCAACCCAGGACTAGTCTATGTAAGGACAAGGATGGAAACATCATTAGCAACACCAATGGCATTAACAAACGATCGTCGTCTATCACTAGTTTGTACGTCCTATAAAATTTTTACCAAAATTCTGGAAACTAGAATAAAACCGTACGCAGAGCGTATCATTGGCGAATATCCAAGCGGTTTCAGACCTGGTCGCTTCACAACCGATCAGCTATTTACGGTCAAACTAATACTCCAGAGGTGCTGGGAATACAACGTAGACGTATACCAAATCTTTGACAACTTCAAGCAGGCATACGACAGTATCGATCGTGGAGTACTGTACAACATCATGCTCCAATTTGGTATACCGGTCAAATTATTGCGACTGAGAAAGATGACGATGACCAACTCCGTCTAACAAGTCGGGATCCATAATGATGATCCAGAAACATGCTAGATACATTTGAACGTAAGGTTCTACCGCAAATTTTCGGGGCTGTTTGCGATCGAGATGGATGGCGCATCCGGTACAACCATGAGTTGTATGAACTGTACGATGAGCTGGAAGTTTCGAAAATCGTCAAACTACAGGGTGGCGCAAAAGAAACGAAGGAGTTTGAATAGTCTATAATTCCGTTATTTTTGAATCAATCGAATTTCTTTTTTTTCTTAGTATACTTCATAAATGGGAAATTTTGTTAATTTAAACGTGAAAAAAAAATCGCGTAAGTGGTGCCCATTCTCAACTTTACACTGTCGCGCTTTTTCTAAAACATTTCCCATGATTTTTTTCAAGATTTCAGGAGGTATCGCTAAAATTTCTTCTCGAATATTATTTTTTAGTTGGAGTATGGTCTAGAGTATGTGTATGGCATATGCATAAGGCACAGACCATTCCCCAACTAAACAATAATATTCGAGAAGAGATTCGAGCGAGACCTCCTGAAATCTTGAAAAAAAGCATGAAAACGTCGCAATTTGCAAAGCTGAGAATAGGTACCACTTACGCGATTTTTTTTTTCACGTTTAAATTAACAAAATTTCCCATTTATGAAGTATACTAAGAAAAAAAAAGAAATTCGATTGATTCAAAAATAACAGAATTATAGACTATTCAAACTCCTTCGTTTCTTTTGCGCCACCCTGTACAACGACTTCAATGGGCAGGGCATGTACAACGAATAGACGATGATCGCATGCCAAAGAGAGTAATGAATGCAGAACGAGTCGACGGAGCGAGACTGACTAGACGACCGAGATCTCGTTGGGAGAGCTCAGTATATGTGGACGCCGAACAGCTACTGGGCTTCCGAGATTGGAGGACGCGGTCCGAGATAAATGGAGGACGATCCAAGCGGCCGAGGCCCGACGTCGGGCTGTCGCGCCACGATGATGATGATAATAAAACGTAAGAAACTAGTAGTTGAAGTCCCTAAAATATATTACCGGATTTATAACTTCAGCAGATGCCGGTTTCATTTTATTTTTGAGTAGGGCCTTAAATAGCGTCATGCTTTATCATTCCCACCATCATCGTACTTTAGCGATAAACATTAATGGAAAGGGGCTGACATTCCCGAGGGGTCAGATGGTTCACACTTCCATCGACAAATTTCAAAGTGCAATATATGTATATAGCTGCTCCCTTCATTCCATTATCCAAAACATGGAAATTTAAGCACATGTTTACTTACCCTTTTCTACATTCTGTCTACAAATAGAAGTGTGCGATCGTGCGATGCAATATGAGCCAGTGTTAGCTGTAGTTGCACGAATCGCGCGGGACACACATTGACACAGAAACATGCACGGAGATAAGAAGGTTGATAGTATTTGTCAAACGCCGGTTGCCGGTTCGTAATAAAATTTTCCAAACAAGTTTTCGAGATAAACTTTCGTTTTCGAATTGAATGACCAGCAATCAGCAACTAATAATGATGCATGATTGGATTTTTATTTATACTCGTAACTATAGCCTCAATCTAATAGCACCCCGAAGCGACTGTTCGGCCTACTTTCTTACAATCTTACTGATCTGAGATAATGCACAGATTGGACACTGCAGCGCCAATGCTTACGCACGTTCCCAGTCATTTCAATGTTGAATGCTACTTCATCAATCGACTTACGAGTATGCTCTATGGTCAACCAGGCAAGTGGAGTTAGGGTTAGCAATTGTGAAAACGCACTGTTTGCCATTCTAACTATTTTTCATGACCACTAAGTTTCCATGGGACATTACGTAAACAGAGGTCAAAGAAAGGTCGCAGTCACTAGAAGTGTGATTGCGCTATCGCGCTAGGTCGTCCACTTACAGGCTTAGCAATGGGTTCCCTTCGGGCTCCCGGGCGATAACTTTCTAACCTTACAGAATGGGAAAAGGAACACGTGGAGGTTTCGGTTGCATTCAATTTTCTCATTTACTTTTACACTCCTAGCTATCTCATGAACTGTTCTGAAATGCTCGAAGAAAGATTTCACTTACCCGGATTTGGAAGCTTGGGTCATTGTGATGGAATGGATTCTCAGCCGATTGGCCATGTCCCTAAGCTCCTGGACAGTCTTACTTTCTGGCTTGTGATAGTTGGGCATGTTGATGACTCGCGAATTCTACGGAACCTTAAATGATGGAAGAAATGAAGACAATTCCTAGCACTAGAGAGGAGACACTAATCGGTTACTAACTTGGACTTAAAATGACAAAAAATCTTATCGACCGACGACGACGACTGGCACTCGTATACCGGCTCTACACAAACCACGTACCAAACTCTACTGAGCAGTGAGCAACTTCTCCTTGGGATTCATGTTCGTCGTCGATTTGCTTCCATTTCAGGTTTCTTCGCCATTCTCACTGGTGTTGTTGTTTTTGCCGTGGGTTTCAGCTTTTGCGCTCTGTGGGCTTTTCATGTTCGTACGTTGCTTCCAGTTCGATTCCAGTTACTGGATGGAACGCCGGTTGTTGCAACTTCCAATTCGTGAAATTACACACCAAAAAATGCTGTTAATGAAGTTTGGTATGGTGGCGAGAGTCTGGGTCACATTTGCCGGTTTTTTTTCCATGTTATGGCGTGATGGTATTTTTCTAGCAAAGTGCACTATGAATGAGTGTACAGTGATTTATTAAGATTCGATGAATGCTTCTCATAAGTATACTGTGGTTTGGTTGTTCAAGTGGAAGCAACATATGTATGTAAGTACCTTAAAATGTACAATCGAAATTATCTATGGCGAATTAATGGGAATCTCAAATCAAGCAAATCAATTATACTTTTTTCTACGAGCAAAAGTAACAAGACAAAACTTGTATTCTAGTGTAAGGCGGCTATTACACTATAAAAGTTCTTTTACATATATCTTTTATGAAAGCTATTTTCAAAGAACTTTTATAGTGTGATAGCCGCCTAAGAAAAGATTTGCGACATGGACGTTGCTTGTTTCAACTACTTTTCTTATATGCTGGCACACCTTCCCCCTTTAGCGGCTAATATCATTCATAAAAGTTCTTTTGAAATATCGTTCGTCAAATATATTTGTAAAAGAACTTTTATAGTGTAATAGCCGCCTTAGGCCGTATTAGCCGCCTAGCTCGCCACCCATGGACGAGCACAACCACGACCAAACTTCCATCGAACCATCAAATATCATAGAACGGTGGAAACGAGGAGATTTTTTTTCTATGGAGTTTGACGTGGTTCGATGCATGCTCGCGACCAAAATGCTTAGGTCGCCACCCATGAACGAGCACAACCACGACCAAACTTCCATCGAACCATCAATTTTATAGGACGTGTGGAAAAAAAATTCCCCCTATTTCCACCGTTCTATGATATTTGATGGTTCGATGGAAGTTTGGTCGTGGTTGTGCTCGTCAATGGGTGGCGACCTTAAGGGTGAAGGTGTGGAAGCTTGTAAGAAAAGTACTTGAAACAGGCAACGTTCATGTCGCAAATTTTTTCTTAGGCGACTATTACACTATAAAAGTTACTTGAAAATATCTTTTATAAAATATATTTTAGGCGGCTATTACACTATAAAGTTCTTTTACTAATATCTTTGACGCACGATATTTTAAAAGAACTTTTATGAATGATATTAGCCGTTTTCGTTTCACCTGGTCTCAGATCCATATTCATACAAAACAACAGATCGTATGATCTCATCGGATCTAAGTTGAAAGTAAATTGGTTGAACGTCAACTTGTTTCGCCCCTATCTAAGGCCCTAACCAGATTGAGCGCAGCAGCAGCGGCATCGGTAGCAGCAGCGGTGGCAGCAACAACAACAACAGGTAGATCTGTCGCGATGACACTGCGACCTGTAATCGCAGCTGTGCCATCGCGACAGATCTACCAGTTGTTGTTGTTGCCGCCACCGCTGCTGCTGCCGATGCCGCTGCTGCTGCCGATGCCGCTGCTGCTGCCGATGCCGCTGCTGCTGCCGATGCCGCTGCTGCTGCGTTCAATCTGGTTAGGGCCTAAGGCGGCTATTACACTATAAAAGTTCTTTTACAAATATATTTGACGAACGATATTTCAAAAGAGCTTTTATGAATGATATTAGCCGCTAAAGGGGGAAGGTGTGCAAGCATATAAGAAAAATAGTTGAAACAGGCAACGTCCATGTCGCAAATCTTTTCTTAGGCGGCTATTACACTATAAAAGTTCTTTGAAAATAGCTTTCATAAAAGATAAAATATTTGTAAAAGAACTTTTATAGTGTAATAGCCGCCTAATGTATACTGAGTCCCTCACGTGGCGAAGTATTTGTGTGGTGTCTGTTTAAGTTCGCTCGTCGCAGATCCGTGACGTTCGATTCAGTCTGATATGAGAGCGAGTGAGTGAATCGAAAACGGCTATTAGCCGCCTAAGGGGGAAGGTGTGCAAGCTTGTAGGAAAAGTACTTAACACAAGCAACGTTCATGTCGCAAATCTAGGCGGCTATTACATTATAGAAGTTCTTTGAAAATATCTTTTATAAAAGATATTTGTAAAAGAGCTTTTATAGTATAATAGCCGCCTTAGGCGGACCTTTGGCAGTGTAATAGCCGCCTAACAAAAGATTTGCGACACGAACATTGCTTGTTTCAAGTACCTTTCTTACAAGCTTGCACACCTTCCCCCTTAAGGCGGCTAATTTCATTTATAAAAGTTCTTTTAAAATATCGTGCTTCAAATATATTTGTAAAAGAACTTTTATAGTGTAATATTACGTTTACACTATCCCCAGATTACTTCATCTGCTGCTTAATCTGGGTGTGGTGAGTTTAAAATTGTTTGTATTTGACAGTTCCAGATTAATATTACGTTTACACTATCCTCAGATTACTTCATCTGCGCCAGCTGAGATAATCTGCGACTGTCAAATACATACAATTTTGAACTCACCACACCCAGATTACGCTGCAGATGAAGTAATCTGGGGATAGTGTAAACGTAATATAATATTACGTTTACACTATCCGCAGATTACTTCATCTGCGCCGGCTGAGATAATCTGCGACTGTCAAATACATACAATTTTGAACTCACCACACCCAGATTACGCTGCAGATGAAGTAATCTGGGGATAGTGTAAACGTAATATAAATCAGCCGGCCCAGATGAAGTAATCTGGGGATAGTGTAAACGTAATATTATAGCCGCCTTATATTAGGTGCGGAAGCTTGTATGAAAAGTACTTGAAACAAGCAATGGCCCCATTTGTACCGTGGAACTAAAAGGAGTATTAACTGGATCATATTAGATTTAGTTCTAGTTCGTGGAGTGTTTATACCGACCGGTACTAAATATGGCAGATGTTGGCTTATCCCTTGGGTTTAAAGAGAATTTTAGAAACATAAAGAGCCCAGTAGTTTCTTGTAGAACGGTGGGGCGACCGGTAGCGCGGTGTGTTGTGGCATCAGTCTCATGTTTGACTACCGGCGTTTCGGGTTCGAATCCCGTCCACGACAACGTTCGTGGCCATGGATGTGCAGGAGGTGCATGCTGGCAACTGCATTCTCCGAAACCAGTTTATGCCGTGAAACGTCAACTGGGCCACATGGAACAGTTGACGCGCTATGCCCCACAAGGCGTTAGGGCAATTGAGAGAGAGAGTTTCTTGTAGAAAGCGCTTTTATACCACCGACTCCAACAAAACATAAACATCGACAAAAACAAGCGTCAACAACGAAAACACAAACCTAAGGCTGCGCGCATGTTGGCTCACGTTCGCGTGTCGCGTTCACGTGTTTGCTGTCAAGCGGTTTGGGTCTATGGTTTCCAACCAAAGATGCGAATCTGTCAATATGACAAATGCTCGGCTATTGTCGTATCAACAATTTGAGTTCATTATTGTTCTTTAAAATGAATAACTAGGTAAGAATTGAGTGGCAAAACAAACGACTGGGGACTAGAAGGATGTGCATAAACACACATTTCATACTAAACTATTGGCGTTAACACACAATAATGAATCCAATTTAGTGATACGAACACAGCCGAGCATCTATCAAATTGACAGATTCGCATCTTTGGTTGCAAACCATAGACTCAAACCGTTTGACATAAAACACGTGAAAGCGACACGCGAACGTGTGCCAACTTGCGCGCAGCCTAATCCGAATTTTTTAGTTCAATACCGTATCGCAAGTGGAGCTAAAGGTCGCCACCCATTGACGAGCACAACCACGACCAAACTGCCATCGAATCATCAAATATCATAGAACGGCGGAAATAGGGGGATTTTTTTTCCACACGTCCTATGATATTTGATCATAGAGAATACCTATGGAGGAGCAATCCGCATATACTCAACACTAAACTATTTGAAGCAATTCCAGTCGTAAAAAGTAAACAGAGAGACACACGCCCTCCACTGCGCAACACCCGCGCAGTCTACATAAAAGCACAGGAAGCACGTAAGATGTCATCCCCTCTCCTACTTTTCCATTGGAACAATAACATTCCAGTCTGTCTCTCTGCCGCGGAACAACCGCCCTGTCCATATAGAGCAAAAGAGATGTCAAATTTCCATCCCCCTTCCTACTTCCTCACTTGTGCCGAATTGCTTCGTTTCTCTCGCTCTTTTTCATTTCCTCATATACTCTCTCTTCAAAGTATAGGTATTTGATGGTTCGATGGAAGTTTGGTCGTGGTTGTGCTCATCAATGGGTGGCGACCTTAAGAGTTAGTCCAATCAATTAATCCGACATGTTTACATCGTGGTGAGTTTGATGAAATTAGTTTATACTGAAGCATAGTTCCACGGCATAAACGTAGCCCTTAACTCCATTTGCCATGCGGTACTGAGCTGACTGCAGTTCTCATCGCGTCTAACGTTTGCGTTTTCTGCTGCGAACTTGAATCCAAACGTCTGGCTCAAAGTTAGCAATTCGCCCAGATTATGAGCAATCCCGAAATGACAGAAAAGACAATAAAACCACAGGTGACATCCGTAATACTTGGTGCACCCGTCGGTCTAAACACACCAAGAACTTGTACAACTCGAATACACCACAGTTAGTACTACGATTCTTACCACGGTCTAAACGTAGTCACTGTCAAATACATACAATTTTAAACTCACCACACCCAGATTAAGCCGCAGATGAAGTAATCTGGCGATAGTGTAAACGTAATTATAATGGTTAAAGCCTAGTTTAGAGTTCCCATGCGAAAAAAAAAATCCTATTCAAAAATATTTGTATGCAAATTTTTTTGAGGTGAATACAATTTTTTTTGCATAGTACTTTTGCACATGCGAAAAACTGCATCGACCTCGTTGTCATTTTCTCACTATTTCTGTTTCTGACGCTTCGCCAAATTCAAATTCACTGCACAATAGAGCGCTAGCGCATCACCCGCAGCCGACGCTGGCGCCACTGACAAGTCACAACTGCACAATTTCACAGAAAACTCAGTATGTATGATTATGATGAACTTGTAGATGTTGAAAGGAACTGTCAAATTGCTTTTGCATGCAAAACAATAGCCCGGCAATTGTTTTGCATGCAAAACATATTTGTGGTGAACACCAAATTTTTTTTGGTATGGCTGGTTTATATTCACCTCAAAGAAATTTTGCATGCAAAAATGTTTTTCAGAATTTTGCATGCAAAAATAGTGTTTTTTTAATTTTTAAGCTTCCAGTTTCTTTTATTAACGCAAACGAAACATTATTTGAGTTTGTTAGGCCAAGACATACATTTTCTCTTTGATAATATGAAAAAACAATGAGCAGAATCGGTAAAAAATGGTTTTGAAATTTTTCATTTTTTTTTCGCATGGGAACTCTAAACTAGGCTTAAAGACAGAATGTCCACTTCGGTGTCAATTTTTCACAAATAAACGGCACTATCTACCATTAAAGTATTTACCGTGGGGCACTCTATATATGCTTTTTACTTTTATTTAAGTGGTTTATTTCCATTGTGATGTGAGGTGCATTTTTGACCTTTTAAAATTTATATAATTTTTGTATACTAAACAGAAAAAATAATTGTAAAACATACTGAAATAAGAGACTTGTTTGTTTAGGCAATGAATTAACATTTTAATTGGAATGGTTTTTCAGTCATTTTTTAAGTAATTCTTTCTCTAACCTAAGCTGGTTCATTTTGACTATGACTCACTGTATGTACACATCACACGAGATTTAACAAAATCCCTTTGGCCAAAACAACCGAAAAAATCACAAAATTTTCCATACATTTAAAATTTTTATTGGGCCAGCCAAAATCCAAACGGCAATCGTCAACAAAAAATTCATCCGCCCTCAAAGTGTTAACACTTTATCCAGTGCTTAATTCATCCTATGCGCAAACCTTCCAACAGCAACAGCTGTTCGCCATTCCACAAACAGCTGGGAACGACTTTTCCGCGCAAAGAGCATCGATGTAGCGAAATTTTCACGGTGCATTGTAACCTTAACCTCAAAAACACTTTCTTTGTGACAGTCGGGTGTGCGTGCGGTTGGTCCGGCCGGTATCTGTGATAATTTTTACGAGGATTACTTTCTTGCGTTCGTGTTCCGGCAGCAAAAGGAGTTCTTCTTTCACTATTTGCTAAAAATGTCGCTGGCCTTTCAAAATGCGGATTCCATCAAACAGGCGTTGCTCGAGGAACTGCAGAGCATTCTCAGCTCGGACACATCAATCCGCACGGCAGCCGAGGAGCGGATGAAACAACTTGAATTTACAGAAGGTAAGATATCGCGGCCACATGGCAGCTAAGCGGGAAGGATACGAATTGAACGTTTGCTTCTTGGCAGGATATGGGGTTTACTTGGTGGAAATTATCATGAATCAGTCGTTTGATCTCGCCTTACGGCAATTGGCATGCATTATGCTGACCCGTTATGTGGAGCACCATTGGACAGCGGACGACGCTCAGGAGTTGGTCGCCTCGGAGGAGGCGAAGAAGACGATTCGCAACGTCCTTCCTAACGGTTTGTACGATCCCAACAGTAAAATTCGCTCGTCCGTCGCCTACACAATGTCCACAATCGCAACATGGGACTGGCCCGAAGTGTGGACAGAACTGTTCGATGTGATCATCAAGTGCTTGGGCGGCAACGAAGACTCCATCCACGGGGCAATGCAAGTCCTAGCCGAGTTCACGTACGAGGGGAAACAAATGAAAGATATTCGTCCAATCATCCTGTCCGAGGTCTATCGAATCTTTGAAGCGGAGCAGACTTACAGCATCAAGACACGAACGTGTGCCATAAAGATCCTCAAGCCGCTATTCTCGTCCATCATTTACAGCATCAGCAACAAAGAAGAGCAGAACGCCATAGTGGACTCGGTGCTGCCGAAATTCATGGAGAAGTTGATTTACAATTTGTCCGTGAGTCCGATCTCGAATTTTGTTCTGAAGACTGAAATTGTGAAAGGTACTGTACGCGCTCAGATGGGAGATTTTGCCATGGGCGTGTTCAATTTTAACATTGGGTTTTCGTTACAGTCCTCACATTTCTCGTGACCGAGATGCGCAAGTACATTCAGCCGTACATGAACCAGATTCTCACGCCCATTTGGCAGCTACTAACGCAAACGGCCGATGTTTACGTGAAAGTCATTGTGAACAATTCCGAACCGAATCCGTTCCCGTCATCAGACGACGATGGTAGGTTTTTATCCTCAATCCTTATTTCAATGTATGCACTTTCTTTTTTTTTCTTTTGCAGACGACGAACTGTCCAATTTTACCACAATGATCATTCAGATTTTCGAATTTATCCAGTGCATCACATTGGACGGAAAGTATCGATCCATCATTAAAAATGTCCTTACCGACTTGATCTACATCACAATCGTTTACATTCAAGTAACCGAAGAGCAAACCGAAATGTGGAATTCGGATCCCGAGAAATTTGTCGAGGACGAAGATGACGCTGGCGTTGATTTGACTGTTAGATTGTCCGGGCAAGATGTCTTTTCGGTAAGTCGAAGAGCTCGTTTACCTATATGAAAAATAACTTATAGGGAAGTATGCACTTTCCGCAATTAGTTTATGTATTGAAGTTTCGTTAATAATTATATAAGGCGAGTTCTTTTGTACTCCAGTGAGGGTTAATTTGGGTTAACAACACGGAATTACAACAATACGTTAATCTGAATTAACCTGGGGCCCTATCATGTAATTCGATTCGAATCGAATCGAATCCAATTGCTTTCGAAAGGATGAAAATGGTACCATGTACATATCTCGAAAACGATTTTACCAATTTAAAAAAAAAAAAAAATTTCGTATCAAATACTCCATGATCATTGAATTGGGGAAAATTGTTTTCGTGTTACATAAAAATAAATAACTGGCACAACAGTCCAATTTGAACCATGGCCTCGAGATGAGTTAGCATCACCTCATTTTCTAGATCGTGACGGTCTTGTGCAGAGGTGTGTGATCAGCAACACGCTCAACCGAGTTATTTACCCATAAATGAGTGGGCTCATAGTCCGACACGTAAATCCCCTTTTTAATCGAGAAAACTACCGCATTCAGTAGGAATCGAACCGGGGGCCCAGTGCGTAGAAGGCGAACGTTGCTAACCGTTGCGCCATCCGGACTACATAATATCATTTTTATCCTTTCGAAAGCAATGCGATTCGTATCAATTACATGATAGGACTCCTGGATAGCTCTACGGATTAATAAACCTGCACTCGATAGATATGTCAAAAGATGGCGCTCGTATCGCTAATGGCGAATTTATAATACAAAATTAAAAATTTTTGTAGTTTATTTAGTAGTCCGGATGGCGCAACGGTTAGCACGTTCGCCTTTAACGCACTGGGCCCCGGTTCGATTCCGGGGATTTACGTGTCGGACTATGAGCCCACTCAGCTGTTAAATGAGTACCCATGATGGGGTAAATAACTCGGTTGAGCGTGTTGCTGATCACATACCTCTGCACAAAAACCGTCACGATCTAGAAAATGAGATGATCCTAACTCATCTCGAGGCCGTGGTTCAAATTGGACTGTTGCGCCAGTTATTTATTTTATTTTATTTAGTAAACGTATTGTAGATCTTTTTCCAGATATGATATATTTTATATTTTTAGTTTTGCTGAGCACAGCCAAAACTGTTCAAAAAGCAAATTAACGTCAGACACTTAACCGAGTATTTAACCCGGACCGTTGCTTTAAAAGCCGCTTAAGCTTCACCCGAATGAACTTACACTGGAGTACAAAAGATCGCGCCTATAAATTGCTAAATTTACCTCTTCGCTGCTCGTAACAAGAAAGCGTTAAATATGGCTGTAAATTTGTAAAGCATAATAGATGTCGTTTGGTGGGACCCACTTAAAGAGATGAAGGCGTCTCCGGCAACGCGGAATGCGCTGTGCAGTAGTGATGTGTAACACAGTAACGAATCGTTCTTTTTGAACGACTCAACAGAATGAGCGGCACAACGACATAGCCTCCGAGTCGTTCAATTTAAGAATGACACACTGTAAAATGAATACACAAATTAAAAATCCCACATAAATACTACGCAACGCGTAGAAAATCTATGCTCATTCGAAATTTCTGATTACATTACTTTCATTCACATCCCATCCTAATATCTATCTGAAACTAAAACCACCATTATCTATCTACGAAACCAATCCCAGCTAAATCCATTCATAATCGTCTCTATGCAGTATGCAATGTACGCATTGTGTATACTTCTAAATATACACACAACAACACATGCTAACTGTAAGCAAATCAAAAATCATTTGCTTAAGTCGCACCGCACATCCTAGTTGCTCCAAACAGATAAAACAAGCAAAACATTCTAAAACAAAAGTATTCGTCTTGCATCATCATCTCAAGTTAAACTTTAGATGAAAACGATACCAAATCAGCAACCAGACAATTTCCTCTGTGTATACTGTGGCACGAAATGAGTTATTCGCAATGTGAGTTTTGAGTTTTTAACACAAACCGCACACTTCTATTTTTCACTCACTCTGTGATGTGAGACACTCTGGGCTGTGGTGATAACACATAACACAAACATTGATTAGTTGTGTAATTCAGTATAGACTCAAATTCAGATGTTTCACTCACGAAGCGCATACTCTCATTTACTCATATTCTCTGCCAAATGAGGAATTCATGGCATAGAGCTTTTAGAACAGAGTGGAATGATTTGGCTGACTCCGAATATAGGGTCAAAAAAGAGAAAAAAAATTTGGGTCGCCTACCCCAGACTGGCAGCCCCGTTTTCATGGAAAATAGTGGTCCGATTTAGCTGGCTCGAACTAAAGGGCATTGGGGGGTCGCTGACTCCGAATCTGGGGTAAAAAAGGCAAAAAATTGGGGTTGTCCATCCCAGATTGGTAACCCCGTTTTCATGGGAAATAGTGGTCCGATCTGGCTGGGTCGAACTGAAAAGCATTGGGGGGTCGCTGACTCCGAATCTGGGGTAAAAAAAAGGCAAAACAAGTGGGGTTGTCCATCCCAGATTGACAACCATGTTTTCATGGGAAATAGTGGTCCGATCGGGCTGGCTCGAACTAAAGGGCACTGAGGGGTCGCTGACTCAGAATCTGGGGTAAAAAAAAGAGAACAAAAAATTGGGGTCGCCCATCCTAGATTGGCAACCCCGTTTTCATGGAAAATAGTGGTCCGATCTGACTGGCTCGAACTAAATCGCATTGGGGGGTCACCGACTTCGAATCGGGGGTAAAAAATAAAGGAAAAAACTGAATTTTTAAAAACTACGACTTTTATAAATATGTTATTAACCAAGTTTCAGACTCTTTGCATGACTCTTTCTGAACGACTCATTGCAAAGAGTCAGAGCTTATGTGCTGGCACAGTGAAAAGAGTCATTATGCCCATCACTACTGTGCATTCTAACCTTCTGTGGCACTAGCTTTGGCGGTAACCATCCTTTTTAGTTTGGTGCCACGTAGTTGGCCCGTCGGAAGCGGTATGTGACAAGAACGTGGTGATGTCTACCCTTAAGGGGCAGAAAACTGTAAATATATCTGCCAAGAGTTTCACTGTTTTGCCTGACGTTTCCGCGTGCCTGACTATGGATGTGAGATAAAAGTGGGTCATAGTAATCACTGGACAGCGCAGGTGATTTGCAGGGCACCATGAAATTAGCCATTAATGGACAATTTCGGCTGAATCGGGAAGTGACCACTTTCGATTTGTATTTAATGTTCAATTTCGTCCAAAAACGAAAGTGACTATATGTACGAGGGTAAGGTGACAAGTTCTCGGCATGACACAGAAATACCGTTACAATCAGCAAAAATTTATGTTTCTTGCCGTGTAAATAAACTACTTGAGAGAACAAGTTGAAACTTGTCATACGAAGTATTGTAATAACACGTGCACCTTGTCATTAGTTCGTATGACAAGTTTCAACTTGTTCTCTCAAGTAGTTTGTTCACGCGAATTTTTGCAATAGAGATGTCTTACGTGTTTTACGTTAAAATGGAAAAACTTGAATATCGTGCGGTCATAAAATTCTTCGTTTTGGATGGATTAACCCCTAGGAAAATTCATCCGAAGTCAACAAAAATTTACGGGGATTCCGCTCCTTCGATGTCAACCGTTAAAAAATGAGTCGCACGTTCTTCGAAGACGACCCACGTGAAGGACGGCCAGAAACCGCAACCATGGCGGAAACCATCGAAAAAGTGCATGATATCATGTTGGACGATAGGCGAATGAAAGTGATTTATATTGCTGAGGCTGTGAGGATATCGAAAGAAAGGGTGTGAAACTTCTTGCACAAAGAATTAGAGATGCGAAAGCACTGCGCAAGATGGGTGCCGCATTTGCTGAATGCCGATCAAAAGCTAATGCGCAGACGATTTTCGCAGCAATCTTTGCACCGATTCAATCGGGGTCCGACAGATTTGGTGCGGCGTTTTATCACCATGGATGAGACTTGGGTCCACCTCTACACGCCAGAAACGAAGCAGCAGTCGAAGCAGTGGGTTGTTGTTGTTGTGGTAGCGATGCTTCGAATGCTTCTTACATCGAGGGGGTTTGGCAGCTCTTGGCCGTTGAAAAACGGGTCGTTCCGGTGCGAAGAACCGGCGCCGCACGAACGCGAAGCAGTGGGTGGAAGCCGGTGGTTCAGCGCCAAAGAAAGCGAAGTCGATCGCATCTGCCGGAGAGGTCATGGCCAGTGTGTTTTGGGATGCGAAAGGGATCCTGTTAATTGATTACCTTGAAAAAGGCAGAACAATAACAGGCGAATATTACTCCAAACTTCTTGACCAGCTGGATGCCAAAAATCGCGAGAAGAGGCCTGGCTTGAAGAAGAAAAAAATCATCTTTCACTGGGATAACGCACCTGTACACAAGCGTGCGTTGGCGATGGGAAAACTGAGGGATTCGGGGTACGATTTGCTGGACCATCCCCCCTATTCTCCTGAGTTGGCACTATCAGACTTCCATCTGTTCCAAAACTTAAAGAAATTTGTTTCTGGGAAGCGCTTCGCATCCAATGAAGAAGCTGATAGGGCCGTATATGAATAAAATAATTTTTTAACTGAAAATCGCAGTCTCTCATTGTCAGGCCGAGAACTTTTCACCTTACCCTCGTATATGGCTATGGCTTTCCTTCGCATACCTTAGTTCGATTTGAAACCGGAATGTGCATATACATAAAAAAGCTGGATGCAGATATACTAGGACGAAGCGGATGCTGGTACATATAGAAGGATTGAAACGAGCGACCTAGGGCTATATAGGTATACGGGGGACCTAGCGCAGCTCGTTCCAAACCGGAATTGTCCATGCACATTTTGTGCGATATTGAGGGTTGTGAACCAACAGTCCCTTGTGTGGGCTGCGCTCGCTCCGCGCTTAAGGAATCACAACCATCAGTACCGCACAAATATTAAAGCTTGTGTGAACTCCGATTGTGAATCAACAGTTCCTCGCTCTGCGCTTAAGGGATCACAATTCTCGATATATTCCTATTTCACCGGGCGACGCATCATGGTCATTGCGGATGGAAACATACACAATGAGTGTATGTACAATGACATGAGCATTTTTACTGATGGCTGGGAAAGCGGGGGTGGGGGTTTATTCTGAAGAGTTAGGAGAGTATGTGTTCGTATACCAGGCACAGATGCTTGGCTTGTTACATGCATTGGACCACCTGCTGGAAGGTCAGGTGCGGGGGAAGGAAATCCTTATTGCACTGGACAACCAATCGGTGATCAGATGCATGCAACAGACGAACATAAACTCAACTGGGTCGCATGGATCAGTTGACGCGCTATGCCACACAAGGGGTTACGACAATTGAGTTGAGTATACAAAGGTCGCTTTATCAAATCGTAACCATATAGGAAACACACTTTTAATGTATATGGCCGTTTCAAATCTGTAGTTTTGGTGTCACCACTACGTCTACACAGGTCTATCCACGCCACGGACTCGGGTTACGGTCGAGTAAATTATGTATGCACTTCAACTACGATCTATTCATTTTGGATGTGTAAGAATGTGTTCTTCATCTGCCATCGCTTAATGGAATTATCACCGATTATCGCGTTATTGCATAAAAAGTCTTATTATTCTAGTTGCACCCGTCCAGGGCGCCATTAGTTACATTAAGACTCCGCTTAACGCTGCCTCATTTAACGCTGTCCCACTTAATGCCGTCCCGCTTAACGCTGTCCCGCTCAACGCTGTCCCGCTCAACGCTGTCCCGCTTAATGCCGTCACGCTTAACGCTGTCCCGCTCAACGGTGTCCCGCTCAACGCTGTCCCGCTTAATGCCGTCCCGCTTAACGCTGTCCCGCTTAATGCCGTCCCGCTTTACGCTGTCCCGCTCAACGCTGTCCCGCTCAACGCTGTCCCGCTTAACGCTGTCCCGCTTAATGCCGTCCCGCTTTACGCTGTCCCGCTCAACGCTGTCCCGCTCAACGCTGTCCCGCTCAACGCTGTCCCGCTCAACGCTGTCCCGCTTAACGCTGTCCCGCTTAACGCTGTCCCCTTTAACGTTGTCCCGCTAAGCGCTGTCCCGCTTAACGCTATTTCAGTTTAACGCACGACGCAACAAATTAATAAATTTATGATGTATCTGTACATATTTACCTACAACTTAAAATGACTCGGTTTAACGTTGTTTCGTTTGGCGCCCGAAGTTTTTGGAACGTAATTCCCGCGGGCTCTTACTGTATTTTCATTATTTTTTGTACTTTGACGTAGTAAAATGCACATTTAACATTTCTACTTCCAATTTTTTCTTATTAGGCAATTGAAGAAGAATTTGGTGTTAAATCATTTCCGGCTCTTTCCGAAGCTCTCGCGCGACATTTTAGCGTAGCTGAGGCAGAGAAGGCAGCTGGCAATCCAAACTGGTGGAAAATTCACGAAGCCGCTATGGTTGCCGTGCATACATTCAAAGATCTCATTCTGGAAAGTGAAAATTTCGATTTACTCAACTATTTGACCATGGTCCGAAGCCTTATGAACTATCAGGCGTCACCGTATCTTTTGGGGCGTTGCCTGTGGACATTGAGTGCATATTCCAAGTCGAAATTGTACAATCCGCAAATGTTGGAAGAAATTCTCGATGCTACACTGAATAGTTTGTCGCAGGATAAAACGATGGTGCTAAAAATATCAGCTGTGCGGTAAGTGTCTGTGTTATATAGAGTTGAAGACGAATTGCCGTAAAGTGTATTTCTTTAGTGCAATTTACGGATTCGTAACAAACATTCACAAGTCCGATGACGATCGTAGACTGATTGTCCTTTCGAAATTGAACGGGTTCGTCGAAGGAATCATTGGAATGATCACTGAATCGCAAAGTACGGTGCTCTCGTTGCTGATGGAAGCGTTAACGATAATTGTTTCGGTAGGTAGTTATCGGGAAAAATCGACTGTTAAATGCCTAATGGATAAACTTTTTTTCTCAGTTTGATAACAATTTCGCCGCATCGGTGCAATCCAAAGTTATCCCCTTAACTATTGCCATTTTCCTCAAATACCCGGAAGATCCTTTCATTCTTGAGCTGGTTCAAGATATGCTAAAGGCTCTTTCACAGAATCCACTATGTCTGCAACCATTACAAGAGAAAATTATTCCCACACTGGTATGTTTTCAAACTCCATACTGTTGGAGCGGGACGAAAATATTTTACTTTCGTTCTATTTCTAGGTCAGCATATTCAATCTCCAAGGGGATCAGGCACGATCAGCAAATCAAGAAATCGCACTCGATGTGCTAGCAACTATTGTAAAGTACTCTCAACCGCCGCTCAGTGATAATCTAGTTGAAAATGCATTTCCAGCGGCCGTCCACTGTATTCTTCGATCAGATGATCACTCCGTGATGGTCAGCGGAGGTGAATGTCTACGTGCATTCGTTTATATTTCGCCCGAACAAGTGTGCGGCTATAAAAACGGCGAAGGATTAAAACACATCATGCAAGTGACTGAAATGCTTCTGAATCCACGCAATAGTGAGCTAACAGCCGGTCAAATCGGACGTTTAGTCATCACCATCATTATTAAGATGGGCAACTTGCTCGGCGACAACATTGATCTATTGCTCAAGGCGGTCATCAGTAAGATGCAACTGGTTGTGTGCTTAAAGGTGATAATGAGTTTAGTTGTGATTTTCGCTCACCTGTTTCTCACCCAAATGGATGCCGTACTGAATTTCCTAAGCACAGTTCCCGGACCAACTGGTGAGCCGGCCATGCACTTTGTATTTTCAATGTGGCTCACTAGGCAACAGCTGTTCTTTGGAGCGTACGAACGTAAGGTAACCACGATGGCGCTATGTAAACTGTTCGAATATGCCATCACAACGCAGGACAGTCGAATCACATTGATCACTATCAAGGATGTCGTCATTAATATGGAAGGTCGAGCCACACGTTCTAAAACCAGCACGTCTCAACAACTGGTCGACATTCCCGCACTCGTAAAAATCTTTAAACTTCTCATCAACGAATTGGGTTCGTTGCGGGATGCCAAGACATCTGACAATGAGGAGTCGGACACACAAACCGATGACGATGCGGATACCAGTGAGAAATCGCCCAATGCACCGACTACACAAAAGTCATCGTTTGTATCGGATTTGTATTTACGCGACGACGATGACGATGAGAATGCCGACGACGATCAACTGATGCAAGAGCTTATGAAGGATCCCATCTTTCAAACGAATATGGAAGAGAATTTAACGAAATTCTTGCAAAATTTCAGTACGAGCGAACATTTTCCGATGTTCGCCGAACAATTGAGTGATATGGAGAAAGTTGTCTTGCAGTCTATCCGGATAAAGGTTGCCTAAGTATTTTGTTATTGCATAATAATATTAAGTTTTATATTGTCATGTTATATACGTGTAAAGTTGAATTTATGTATCAGCTACTAATTTTAATTTCTAATTTATAATTAGCCCCAACTGTCGCATTGAAATAGCTAAGAAACATGAAAATGCTCCAATTTGAATAAAACATATTATATATTTCTTAAAATTTGTCATTTGTTCCGAAATGATCCATGTTACGACGAGGAAGTACAAGCATCAATTGCGAGACTAGGCCGAAACAAAGTCCTCTCGACACGGCCACCAGCCATCTCTCCAGACGAGAGAACGCTTCCGAGAGCAACGAGGACGACACTTGCCCAACTTAGGTCGGGTTGGTGTTCGCGTCTAAACTCCTACCTGTCTCGCATTGATCGGGATGTTACGAACACATGCCCCGCCTGCAAGGGTACACCTCATGATGTAGACCACATTTTCAGATGCCCAGCTGCACCCACACACCTGACCCCCAGATCGCTGTGGGAGAACCCCGTAGAGGCAGCTACCTTCCTATCACTCAACACCGAGGAAGACGAAGAACAACACAACATGTAACACACTCACACAACGAACTTCTGACCATTGCTACAACAACAACAACGGATGGGTCGGGGGCGACCGGTAGCTCAGTGCGTAGAGGCGCCAGTCTCATGTCTGACTACGTTCGTCACGGGTTCAAGTCCCGTCCACGGCGTTCGTGGCCATGGGTGTTTCTGTTGTCCTCACCTACGATGAAAGAATACAGGATGTAATATAAGCGAGAATTTTGGGAACCATTTTCTTCATGTGGTTGTGCGCACCAACACTATCTCATTTTCAATGGGCTCATTCACCAAACATGAGCAACAGCGCGGCAACTACTGCCGCTCCGGAGCATTCGTTCTGGAACGACTACCTCGCTTTGTTATTGTGTGTGCTATCGGAATCCACATGGCACATGATCCGAACATACAGAAGGTCTTAAGTATTGTACAGACGAGCAATAATTTGCAGCAATAGTTTGCAGCAAGTATTTGCTTTGATGTTCACACTTATCCAAAATTTGCACGCAAATTGTTTGCTGAAAGAGATTTCCGCTCCGCATGCAAATTGTTGCGTGGTTATTTGCTGCAAAATCTTGCACGGTTGTTCACACTTGTTTTCATTTAGTTTGTGGAGCGCGAGCAGTAAAGTTGGAAATGTCGTGCCAAAGAACAAGAACTGCAGCAGCTATTGTTGCAATGATTCTAATAAAACGCGAAAAAGAAAATAACTTGAAGAAAACAGTTAAAAAAAGAAAACTGTGGGTGAGAAGCTGGATAGCAAAAAGAGCCGAGCTAGGATTTCACCAGGAACTTTTAAAGGAGCTTAAAAATGAGGACAAGGAGAGTTTTTTCAATTTTTTTCGGATGTCTGAAACGGATTTCGAGTTTTTGTTATCACTAGTTAAAACCGAAATAATGAAAAAGGATACAGTTATGCGTGCCTCCATTTCGCCCAGTGAACGTTTAGCTTTAACTCTGCGTTTTCTAGCTACGGGTATGTACTTGAAACATATTTTTGTGATTTTTAATAGTATATTTGTAAATAAGGTTTGAATGTACATATTTACGTAAATTATAAACCTTCCAGGTGATTCATATCATTCATTGATGTATCTTTTCCGGATTCCTGTTAGCACTGTGGCGTCGATTGTGCCTGAGTGTTGTCGAGCTCTATATAAGTGCCTAAAACAAGATTATTTGAAGGTATGCTTAAATTATATTAGTGATTGGTTACCCAATATTTGTCCTTCAGTTAAATTCGGAAAATGGACTTCTGTTGGCGGTGTTAGTGAAGAGCTTGTGGATGTATGTGCACATCCACCCCAAGGTGAATTCGAGCAATCTTCTAAGGCATCAATTTCAGAAACATCCAGTATCGCCTTTTGAATTTTGCGACGAAGTAGTAGTTTATTTTTTTCAGATTTCAATAATCTGAACTCGGAAGCAACATAGTCACCGAACACTTGGTGATCATCTGCTGGTCTGTCCATGATGGAAACTGCTTTCTGAAGTAAAACGTCGTCTTTATTTCGAAACTCACTGCTCTTCCTCTTTCTATTTTGTGGTTCCTCATTTGTAGACGGCAACTCTCCATATGTTTGAGCCACAGTTTCATTCACATCATCTTGATTTTCATTCTGTAAATTACGTTATTATTTTCAAGTTTTCTTTAATCCATTTACCATGCACATATGTTTTTTTTTGCAATAGAACTACCTAACTACTTGTTATTTTAGGTTCCACATTCAATTAATGAATGGCTTCAGATTTCATCTTCCTTCGAAAATGAGTGGCAGTTCCCGCACTGTATCGGCGCTTTAGACGGAAAGCACATTGTTATGAAAGCTCCATCTAACAGCGGTAGTGCCTACTTTAACTATAAGGGCACGCACAGCATAGTATTAATGGCTTTAGCAGATGCAAATTATAAAATTATCTACTTCGATGCAGGATGCAAAGGAAGGGTTTCTGATGGAGGAGTTTTCAATAATTGTTCTCTGTCAAATGCATTAGAAACAGATGAATTACAAATACCAGAAGACCGTCCACTATCCGGCCGAGAAAAAAACGTGCCATATGTTATCGTGGCAGATGACGCTTTTGCACTAAGGAAATATCTATTAAAGCCATACCCATTCAAGAATCAACCCGCTCCGAACCGGGTCTTTAACTATCGTCTTTCAAGAGCAAGGAGAATAGTAGAAAATGTTTTTGGCATAATGGCAAATAGATTTCGAGTTTTGAGAAAACCTGTGGAACTTGGTCCTGAAAAAACGGTAGACATTGTATCTGCAATATGTGCATTGCACAACTATTTGATGACTAGAAAAGAATCAAAGAGAAGATATGCTCCGCAAGGAACATTTGACATGGAAAATGAAGGAGTAATTCAACCGGGTAATTGGCGTAATGAGCTTGTGTTAGAAGGTAATTGTTTACCGCTTCAGCGAAATACTCAACACAGTTCTACCGCGAAAGAAATTCGGGACGAATTTAAAGATTATTTTGTTTCGCCTGAAGGTGAAGTTTCTTGGCAATATAAATACATATAATATGTGATTTAATCTGAATAAATAAAATTTACCACTTACCAAATTTTCTAAATTATAGGATACTTCCTTTTCAGTTAAAATAAATTTAAGTGAATCGAAAAACTCCCATTTACTTTTATAATTATCATCAAGACCTTGTCCACTCTTTTTTTGTTTTACGCGACGTACTTCCTGTAGAAATTGTGTTCTCAAATTATGTATTTTTGTTTTGATTTCACTTTCTTCTAAACTTAAGTCTGCTGCAATATTTCTTATTGCAGTTTGCTTTTTAAATTTATTTTTATAATGAGGAGAAGACACATCCCACAATTCCGTAAAACTTTCGTACTTTTCAATTAGCCTTTGAATTAACTCGCGGTTCCACATGTTAACTTTTGCACTGTCTTGCGGCAATATTGCAACTAGTGGCAAACAGCAGGAGCAAACAAGCAAACACTTCACGCAAAAAAAAATCACGTGTTCACACCACATGCAAAATTGTTGCAGCAAATTTTTGCTGCAAATTTATTTGTTTGCAGCAAGTTGTTTTCCGACGTGTTCACACATGCAAATTTTGTTGCAGGCAACAATTTGCTGCAAATTGTTTGCATCGTCTGTACATTGCTTTATCAAGACAAATCTTTCTTTCTCTACGATTTTGTGAAATTTATCCTGAAATACAACGCGAAAACCACGAAACTAGTACGAAATCTTATTTCCGGGACTCTCGCACTTTTCGCTACCGAGGTGAAGTAGCGGCTCAGCAATATGAATGAGCCCAATGGTGAAAATGACAGACGGACATCTGTTTACCTTGCGACTGGCGAGAAATGGCCCGCGAAAGAAAACAATTGTTTTATTAAGAACACAATTGTATTTTATTTATTCCAACGCCACATCACGGTTCCGCACATCTTAAAGGACGCGTTCAACACTTTTACGTGTGTAATGAGATTCTCATTTTCCGGAAATTCAACTTGTTTCGGCGGACTTTTACGACGCGCGCTATTTTTGTAAAATTTGGGTGTTTCGCACTATATTTTACATTTACAAGCCCACAAATAGAATGTAAGATTCGAATCTCGCAAGATTACGGAAAAATTTCACCAAATAAACTTAATTTTCTCTTATTAAACCGCACTTGAAAATTCCGCTGCGCCAATTCACTTCTTTAAAACAAGGAACTGTCAACCAAACAATTGTCATCCAGTCTAAACTACCAAAACAGCTGTTAAAGTTTGGTTCCCCACACACATAGTGTATATGTGCGTTAGATCTCATCCATATAGATCGTTGGTCCTCACCCTGTGGTGCGGGCTTAATAATAAGCCACAACACGACTTGTTGCAGATAGGCGGCTAAATGGGAGCAGGATGTGCATGCTGGAAAGGTACGTCGTCCGAAACTGGCTTATGCCAACGAAACGTCAGCTAAGTCACATGGAATAGTTTACGCGCTATGCCCCACTAGAAGTTAGGGCAAATGAGTAGCCCGGTAGGATCATGTTATCAATTGTTATTTTGAAGCAATCGTTTGGTTTAGTTATTCTTTGTGTTTTTCATCCTGAGTCTTCTTGCTCCCTATTGCCACAATAATCATTCTGAGAAATAGTCCATGAACTCAGTGGATCGCGTTTTATGCATCCTTGTTGTTAACAGGCGTTTAGGCATACTTTAGGATCCAAGGAACACTTCTAGTTGACCGGGGGACTCATTGTGGTTTGCGTCTTTGATCGTGGGTTTCAAACTGAGATGATTTGGCACTCCGCTTACGAGGGCTTCGCGGCTTATGGAGAACCTTTGAAGAGAGAGTATCAGAGGAAGTGAAAAAGAGCGAGAGAAACGACGCAATTCGGCACAAGTGAGGAAGTAGGAAGGGGGATGAAAATTTGACATCTCTTTTGCTCTATATAGACCGGGCGGGTGTTGCGCGGCAGAGAGACAGACTGGAATGTTATTGTTCCGATTGGAAAAGTAGGAGAGGGGATGACATCTTCCGTGCTTCCTGTGCTTTTATATAGACTGCGCGGGTGTTGCGCAGTGGAGGGCGTGTGTCTCTCTCTCTACTTTTTACGACTGGAATTGCTTCAAGTAGTTTAGTGTTGAGTATATGCGGATTGCTTCTCCATAGTTATTCTCTGTGTGGAGAACATTCCGTATATGCCTATTTCACCGGGCGATGCATCATGTTTCGCGCCTTGGTTAATAGTGGGTTTACCGCTGTGGGATATAGAGCGAGCGCAGCAAGCGTTCTAGGGCTGTTACTGAGTGTTGCAACCCTTTAAGACGCCCGGTCTAGTAGGAATGTTCGGAACGTTCCTGCTTGATAGCTTGAAGCATAGTGGTTCGCGTCTTTGACCAATAGTGGGTTTTGATTTGAGTGGATTTCTCACTCCTTTGCGTGGGTTCGGCTTAAGGGGCTGCAACCCACATTCCACCCTAGAACGCTGTTGTTGTGGTAGCGATGCTTCGAATACTGCAGTTCTTCTTGCATCGAGGGGACTTGGCAGCTCTTGGCCGTTGAAAAACGGGTCGTTTCGGTACGAAGAACCGGCTGCCGCAGGAACGACCCTAGAACGCTCGCTGCGCTCGCTTTATATCCCACAGCGGTAAACCCAACATTAACCAAGGCGCGAACCACGATGCTTCGCCCGATGAAATAGAAATATACTCAACAATTAACACAGTCTGTTGATACGATAACTGCGGATTATCCGCCAAACAGGCAGAGTTGCGTCCTTGCTGGGTGTACGATGATATCTCGGCTGGGTAATGTATTTCCGCGTGAGTCAGCAACTATGGCAGCACGAAATGCCATATTGTCTTCCGCCAATACGTTAGTGTCACCACACACTGTCGAACTCGATCTCGAACATGGTACAAGTGGACTGGTTTTCTTCACGTTTATGTGAAGTGTGTGTGTGTGTGTGTCTTGAGCTGTTAAGGGACATTTGTACCAGGTTCGAGTTCGACAGTGTATGGTGACACTTAGCTACGATTTTTCTCATTGCCTGCATTCACAATTTTGTTGTTGTGATTCAGTGCAAAATTGGGACCGAAATAGGAGTGCTCTGGTAGCGCTACCTATTTGTGAATGTAGGCATTGTTTTACAAAAAAATGAGCTGTGAATGCCGAAAATGTTTTATAATTTTTAACAAAAAAAAAAAAGGATGCTTTTGTTCGACACCATAATGCCGGAGTTTCGTTGCCGGCAGCAGCAAAAGCAGCAGCAGAAGCGGCATCGCTTGAATTTTGGGCTAATTAGAATGCACGCATTCGCCTTGAGCGAATTACATTGGAGCAGCAGCATCGGCAGCGCGGCTTTTTTAGCCAAATTTCTAAAATGCTGCTTTAGTGGTGGGATCTATCAGCATGCTGGGGAAACTTTTCAAATGCCAGAAAGGAAAAACGAGATTTTATGCATTCACATGTTGAACGAAAGCTTCGCTTTAGATTTTGCTGAAATTAAATAGGAACCTAGTACTTACTGTAATGTTTCGACCGAAGCCAGGTTCGTTATTCTTATGCTGAGTAATGAAAACACTTCGATTGAGAAACACACACATTTTAGCGAACTATAAACACGCATAACTAACAACCAACGGCTAACTAGCTATAACTATTCGTTTCCGACGGCCTGGAGTCCGAAGCGTATATACCCTAGACTTGTTCCAAGTGGTGATATCACAAGTACCAATTGGCAACGACCATATGCATTAAAAGTAAGTTTCCAATATGGCCAGTTTATAGGGGAGGTTGGCACTCATTCAGGAGGATCTTGACCATTCACCAAATCATTTAACAAATATTTGATGAATTTTTCAAGTCGCTAGGTTCATTCTATCGAAAGTTTTTGCTTATTTGAAGTCTCACTTGTAGGGGAGGTAGAGGTTTCTTTTGTCGAATCCTGCGCATTTTTAATAGCAACTAGATCCTAGTACAAACATTTGACCAAAATTTCAACTCACTAGCTTCATTTTATCGAAAGTTATCGCTTGTTTGAAGTTTCATTTGTAGGGGAGGCAGGGGTTCCTTGGGTCGGAGCTTGCCCATTTTCAATACCAACGTATATGAAACGAATCTGTCGTCCGTCAAGAAGTTGCAGATGGAGTGAAAGAACAGCATGGACAATTTCGGTTTAAAACGAGCTGGGCTAGCTCCGGCCCTAGGGGGCTGCGACCCCCCGCATATAGCCCTAGGTCGCCCATTTCACTACTTCTATATGTACCTGCATCGGTTTCGTCTTAGCATATTTGGAACTAGCATTTTTTTTTGTCTATGCACAATTTCGGCGAAATCAGGTATGCGAAAGAAAGCGAAAATAGCCATGTACATACTCAATTTCAACATTTCAGTCATTCCCATCTCTTGCATTTATTAATTATGGTCGTACCTAGGTTAATTCCCAATCCCAGATCCTGTCATCTTATCTTCTATCATTTGCACTGCAACGCAACACCTATTCCAAGTTGAACAATTAATATAAGTACGAATGTGCGTGCACCCAATCCAATACCATCTTTTTATCCAATCCATCATCGGCCACGACCACCCACAACACAATAGAGACGAAAAGCTTCACTCCACCCAACATCAATAAAATCCAATTGAAAATTTACTCCACTTCATTCTACTACACCACAATACGCGTAGCGACTTCGTATATGATAAACCCACATCATCTAATTTAATCAATAGTTCAGTTCTCTTATCTACTTTTCTATTCCCCAGATTTAAACGATCTGATCTGATCATGCTCCAATACCAACAGACTATTAAACCTACTCCCTATTCATTTTTCAACTGCTCCAACCTGAACTTAAAAGAATCATATGATCTGGATTCGTTTCATGTTCCGACCTGATAATTTTTTGGCGTGATCCGGTGTACGGAGTAGGTTAAAAAGAGTAGGTTCGTGAATTGGCAACCATGACTACTACATACTTACTCAAACTCAAGCAGCTTCTCACCTGAGGGTTACTTGCCAAAAATCAGGCGTCTACGTCAATTGTTTCAAGAGTTGTAGGCAAAAAACGTGAAAAGTAGGGTAGTACGGGGCTCTTTGTAAGAAAATTACCGTTAGTTTTCAACTGATCGATTTTATTTTTCGAGGCGAGTATAAGATTACCCTCACGAGCAATCTACCAAAGCTAGCGCTTTTCATTCTTATTTAATCGTCTGTCTGTCTGTCCGTTCGTACGATAACTATCGATAGAATAATTGTAGAGGCTTGAAATTTTCGTAGTATGATCTAGTACTAGTTGATTGATATTGAAAATGGGCCTTCCGTACATATTTAAAATAATTAAATGTATCTATAACTCCCGATTGAATAAACGTGAAAGGCTGTAACTTTGGCAAATGACTTGAAAGATTCATGTTGTACTTTCCTGCAAAAATGAGATTGATCAGTTTGAAAATAACGGTACTTTTCTTACAAAGACACCCGCATTACCCTACTTTTTTAAGGTTTTTGTCTATAACTCTTGAACCAATTGACGTAGGGAGCTGATTTTTGGTACGTAAACTTCAGATGAGAAGCTGATTGAGTTTCAGTAAGACGAACATAATCAGGCCAAAGGAACGCCTACCTGCCGTACAAATGACAAAAATTGAAATATTATTGAACTACGATAACTTGATAGAATGAAGCCACCGATTTGAAATTTTAGTCAAATGTTTGAAGTAGGATTTAGTTAGTTGGTATTAAAGATGGACCAGATCCGACCCAAGGAACCCCTACCTTCCCTACAAATGAAACTTAAAATAAGCAATAATTTTCGATAAAATGAAGCTAGTGCCTTAACATTGTGGTCAAATGTGTGTAGTAGGATCCAGTGGGTTGGTATTGAAAATCCGTAAAGTCCGACCCAAGGAACCCCTACCTTCCCTACAAATGAAACTTCTAATAAGCAATATCTTTCGATAAAATGAAGCTAGTGACTAGAAATTTTGACCAAATGTACTAGGATCAAGTTGGTTGTCATTGAAATGCTCAAGATCCGACAAAAGAAACCTCTTCCTTCCCTACGAGTGACTCTTCAAATAAGCGATAATGTTTGATAGAATGAAGCTAGTGACTGGAAAAATTTGAGAAATATTTATAGTGTGGGTTAGATAGTTGATTTTGAGAATGATCAAGATCCTTCTGAATGAGCGCCAAAGTCCCATTTAAACTGGTCATATAGGAAACTCACTTTTAATGTACAATAGGTACTTTTGGTATCACCACTTGGTCTGTATAAGTCTAGGGTATTTACCCTTCGGACCGGTTTTTTTGTTGCCATGTGATGAATCCGCGAGCAAACAGCGAAAGCCATCTCAACCAACATTTTCCTCATGCAATTTTCAAGTCATATGATCATCCTCATATATTTTTCAAGTCAGTGCTAGGTGTAGATGTCAGTGACGTGCAGTGGAAATTTTTCATAGTCAAGCAGTTGGGCGCCCTAAAGCCAATTTAGCATAAACAAAAATGGACTGTATAATAGAATATGGACAGTCACAAAAACATTTATACCAAGCGGCTTTAAGCCTTAAAGAAGAAATCAGGAAAGATATAAATAAAATATTGGCACATATATTCGGAATACAAAAAAAAAAAATAAATAAATAAAATATTACTAATAAAAAAAATGATAAATAAATATTATGTTAATTAAGACTAAGAAAAATTCAGGGGTATTTGAAATAAATAAATATTCTTTCGCCATTGCCATTTATTTGTATTCCAAATCTATGCGCCGTTCTTTAAGTAAAAACTCTTTAATCACATTATCAAAAAAATCGTTTTCTCTTCGCATTTGTATAAGAAGATCCTTTTCAACCGCAATTAAAGCAAGATCCGAAAGTCGTTCTTGGGATTGGCGATTTCTCAAAAATGTGTGAACGCGCTTTAGTGTTGAAAATGACCTTTCCGCAGTTGCCACTGTGACTGGAATTGACGTTAATAATTTTGCTAAAATATGAACTTGCTTAAAACCGTTTGCGACATAAGGCCGTTTTTGAAAATAGTCGAGAATTTTACTAGGATTCGCGTTTTTAAACTTATCTGAAGAATAAATAACTTTTAGCTCATTTTTAAACTTTATTCTGTCGAAAAATTGACCGTGATATTCAATAAGTGAGTCAAAATTTTTATCGGGAAAATTTGACTTGAATTTAGAAAAATAACTCGGTTCAAGCAACTCTAAAAATGAAAGATCTTTAAACGAATGGAATCGATCTCGAATTTGCCCGAGAATAACATCTATAATCTCCCGAAATATCCGCCGTAAATTTTGTAAAGGATCTATCGCATTTCTACATTTCTTACGTGGTGGCTGATATTCTGCTGTAACTGTCGAATAGAAATTATCAAACTTTTTAGAAAAGTCATTTTCAAGCCAATTTTCAAATTCAATAATTTTTTGGCTTGCATATGAAATGTTTACCACTTTGCTCTGAATAATATTAAATAATATATCAGTTTTCGAAAAAATTTCAGAAAAAATTAACAGATATAATTGAAAATCTGACTCTGCGAATTTTTGTATGTATATATCGGAAAAAGTCAAGGAATCGCCATCCCAGTGTTGAGAACCATTCGAAATTGTCTCAAAAACTGTACAAATTTCATGCTTATGTTCAAATATAACGTTAATAATACGCGAATGATAATGCCAACGCGTTTTGGAAACCGATGGTAAACGACGATTTACTATATTTGCAAAAAGGTCCGACCTTTTAGTGGATGTATTAAAAAATGATGCGATTTTATTGATGTGCGCGAAAAATAATTTAATTTCCGGAATAAACTCAACTGCTTTAGACAATACTAGATTTAGTGAATGAGCGTAACATGGAACGAAAATTGCCGATTTATGTTTTTCCCGAAATAAAGTCTGAACTCCACGAATTTGAGAACTCATTACTGCTGCGCCATCGTAACATTGTGCAATTAATTTCTTATCGATATTAAAATTTTGCAATTGTTTTAAAATGTGAGAGCTTATTGCTGTAGCTGTACGATTAGCGCTTACATCCAAAAATCCGATAAATCTTTCTTCAATCTCATTTGATATTGTATATCTAAAAATCATCGTTAATTGTTCCCGCCCGCTAACATCTGGCGTTTCGTCGACCATTACAGCTACAAATGGAGCCTCCTTTATTTCCAAATTGATTTTATTTCGAACCACATTAGCTATAGCGGAAACAAGATCGTTTTGGATTCTATTAGACAAACCCGAAAACGCTGCATTTGCTTTTATAGAATCTATGTGGGACTCAATTATCGGATCGTACAAACTCAAGAAATTTACGGTTTCGATAAAATTACCACGATTATTTGAAGAAGAGTCTTCATTATTTCCGCGAAAAGGAAGCTCCTGTTTTGCCAAAAAAATTACAGTATCGATTAAACGTTTCAAAATATTACGATTACGCTCAACTTTTTCATTATGCAAACTAACAGATATTGCCACCTGGTTACTAAGCATAAACTCTATACGCTGAGAACCAAAATTATCTAATTTAATTAACGACTGAAGATGTTTTTCGGAACTTGAATGCTTTGCTGCTGAGCCCGTAAAATTATTCAAATCACTAAATCCAGCTTTATTCCAAACAGATTTTTCATTCGTGAACAAAAGACACGGCCAGCAAAATAACTTATTTAATTTACAGCTTCCCGTTAACCAAATGTACTTTTCATACGTTTCAATATGGAATTTTAGCGTAATATTTTTTAATTTAAACTCTAAACTAAGATCTGGCTTCGGTCTATCCGATTCCATAATTTATCTTTTCTTGGCAAAGGAAAGAGTTGAAAATCCCGCTTTTAGTACGAAATCCGTCGCGCAGCAATACTCCGACATAATGCGAAAAGAAAACTTACCACTTTTATCACAAATCAAATCAATTAAATCACTACAAACGGTCAAAAAAACTTCAAATCACAATTTAATCAAAATCACCCGATTTCCTCTTTTAAATTGCAACGGAAAATCCATTACATAACAAAAACAAAAGCTCTACTGGAAAAATCAAATTCCCATAAACATTCCCTGCATTGGCAACATTTCATTAACAAGCATCATTGGGCTTTATCCCACACAAAAAAGCAGTCGCGCCAGTGCTTGACTTGTCTCATATAAATTTGCGAACAAAACAAAAAAAATCGTTGGCCAATGTACTACCGAAATCCAAGATTCCCATTTTCTGGAATCAACATGTCTCTAGTATTTGGATGCACACATGGTACATGCATCTAAAGATCTAGGCACATTTTCCTATTCTAAGTTTGGTGTCTATGGTGTGCAAAATGTGGGAGGTTTGAATATTATCTAAAGTAATTGAACGAATGTTTTTTAACCAAAAGAAGGCGCGGATCAGAATTTGAATGTGTAAAGGAATATTTGAATGATAATATGTATTCTTCAGCTTAAAGAAAAACATTGACTGAAATGATGATATGTGTATTGGTGTAAGCAAAGTTTATTATTGAATTGCTTATTTCGGTAAGTCAAGCAGTTTGGAATTGCTTACTACGAGTGCACGTCACTGGTAGATGTCTATACATATTTTTTATTTCCTTATTTTCAACAATTTTCAATGTAATTTTACGATTTTTTAATACCTTTTCCTGAATATCATTAATTAATGTAACATATGACATCTTGGGAGTGAACTACAAATACGATTCCCTGCTACTTATTGTTTTCATTAATGAGGACTTTACTGCAGTTGCAGACTATATTTTTTCCTCAATCTATTACTTGGCCGTCACATAAAATGCACTTATTTCCAGCACAACCCTATACTGATCTCATGCGAAGCATATAAAAGTCTCAAGGATACACTCGACCTGCTCCACACTTCAAACACCGTCAAATTAACAACTCGAAAACTTATAATCAGATGTCTAGTATCTGCACACTTTTGTGTCAGATATCTTGCGGGTATTACCCTCTTATCTCGTTGATAGGACCATAAAATGTCAACTGGTGGACCACCTGCCCCCCCCCCCCCCCATTTCAGCTTCACATCCTCTCCAGTATAAAATCGGAGCGAGATCCCATTGCCGACAGCAATCGTAAGTAGGGAAAGTACTATAGTCCATGCGAATTTTGACTCGAGCTGCTCGAACCCTTTTCATCGCTTCCAACGATTTTGTGTAATTCATGCTGTCGCGTTTGGTAAGCCTCTTGCAAAATGGTCGTAAAACTTAAAATGATACAACTACGGGGTGTTTTTAAAAGGCTGCAAAAACAATGGATCCCAACCATTAAGCAAAAGTGTCGGAATCGATAAAGCGGCCGTGTAGAGCTGAGACTGTTTGCGCTCGTAGTTTAATGGTATGTCCTGTACAACGACGACGACGGGACAACGATCTGAGATGCCGTAAAAGGAATGGGTTAATAATATTAAATCGCTTCAGGAAACGTTTTGATTTGTTGCTGTGTGAATGGCGTATAACTTGTAACGTTCATCTCAAGATATACGAGTATTACGTACTTCGTAGCTACATGCGTACGTTATCCTTGAAAATTGATTAAAGTGACAGGACCAAGCATCATGACGCGAGGTGCTTTTACATTTTACCCGTCTTATAGTGCATGCTAAATTTAATAATAGTCGTGTTCGATACAGTCGAACAAGATCCAGAATGAATCGAACGTCCAGGATTTATGACGAACGAATTCAAACAGCCACCATACAGATAATTCGCCGCGTGGGGCGAATTGCGGACTCAGTTAAGAAAGGTTTAGGGCGAATTGCCAAGAAACAAGCTGATGTCCAATTCTTTTAACTCTGATCTAGATGTGATCCCATACGAGACCAAGATCAAAGACCGGTTAGTAGTTTTGTTGAAAATTGATCTTTGTTCGAATTAATCGAACGGGGCTTATAGCTTTACCTTGCACTGGGACATAATTCAATTACGGTGTGTAACAAAAGGATTTGCCGATAACTCTGCAATATCATTAAACTTGCTCCCGACACTATTCAATCAAATGTAGCGTGTGGTACGGCACATTTGACGTCCTAAACGTGAACATGAATTGCCATAGGCTATCTAAATTATTAACAAGTTTTAAGTCGTATATCCTTGTTAATTTTATTGTTGAAATTTCAACGCCATAAATAAGGACTTCCCTCATGCCTGGGTGATACGTTAAGAATTTGCATTTATGGCGGTTGACTAGGTCGTTCGGTCTTCTTATTTACAATCATCTAATTTATGTGGATGTTGTTAAAGCAATAGTAAACGTGGCATTTTAACGTGCGAATGGAATAAGGGACACATACTTAAAAAGTAGAGACCGGACTTCAGTCATGAATCAGGGAGATCGAATAATGTGCGTCCACGAGAAAGGAAACAAATGGAAATAGGGTTAACATACCAAGGATATTTGCAGATTGAAAGGAGATGAATGTTTACTCATGCAGTCATTAACTTTACGGCCGAATATAAATGTGGCGGATTGATTGATTCCCAAGCTATGGTTGTGAAAGGATGCGGAAATGATAGCCATAGCCTAACTGGCTGAGTTACACCTAAGCGTCTCAGGTCATTAGGGTGGGATGAATCACGTCGTCAAACCTGCAACATAGTTGTGCGAACTCTGGCACGTTATGAACCACCTGAAGCAGCTATCACCGAGGCTACCCCCGGGCTTAGCGATGGGCCGACAACAAATCCTTGTAAAAACCACTCCATGTCAAGAAACCTGGAGAAAAAGCATCGGCTTGAACGGATCATATGTTTAACGGATTATTCTCTCGGTTCCTGGAATGTACGCACCCTGAACAAACCGGGGGCCGAGAAGGGTAATGGCCGTTATAGCGAGACGACGTAAAAGGAGGGGCCGTATAAAGAGGTATGAGTAAGCTGACCACCTTTTGATAAGCGAATTTCGGTACATGTCCATATTTTTACAACTAAATTTCGGTAAATGACCACTTGTTCCGGTACACGATCAGAAATCATAGCACACATAGATTTATAATGTAAGACAAAAATATTTCTTTTACTTTTATAGTTTATGCATACACATTAATTGCATTTTATGTTTTATATACTTTTAGTTTGGTTTTTCTTATTTTTTAAATCCACATTTCTCATCAGAGCCAATTTCTTCCTGCATTTTGTTGGGTCTTTATAAATTCAAAGAATTGCTCGCAAGTCATTTTAATATTACATCTTACGTACAAAATACCTCTTAAAATACACACACCGATCGATCGGCCGATATCAATATGGATCGGCCTGTGTATGCGCTTATCGTTGACGTTTTTTTTTGACAGTTCCAAATAATTTTGATCAGCTGATATTTTGTGGCGATCCATCGGCCGATCGATCGGACGACGGGTCACTAGATTTCCGCAGACCGCAAAATTTTCAAACGCGATCAAATGCAATTGTGGTGCTGTAGCTACTGGAATATATCTTGCAGTCTTCGCCACTGAGAAGCTCTCATTTCGCTCAATTTGAAACTCTCGCCGCACAAAGGGTTCTCATAGAGTATTAAACAATGGCATATCACTTTTGAAGTAATTCTATTTTCAAATTAGGGTATATTTTGGAGCATAGTTCAAATTTCGGTATATTTTTGGTGCGAAATTAAATTTCGGTATATTTTGGTGTACCCAAGCTTCCCTTGGGTATATTATTAGTTATAAATAAGAATGGGATGTAGTGGATCATTGCTAGTGCAAGTCAATACCTTTGCTTCGCTCTCCATTACCATCAGAAAATTAATTGGCTTATAGCCAATTTATAGCTCTGTCACCTGGTTTCGTCCACACGATGGATTCTACTCCACAGGAGCTACCTTAATCCACCGGGGAAGCAGCTCGACCAAGCCAGAGTTGTATTCTGATTCGACCTAAACTGGAATACATCTCTGTGTGCAATGCTTTCACTATTCATAGTGTGCATCACACGACATGAGTACGAATTATAATTTAATGAAACTTATACGTATTTACCATTCATTTGCGCATATCTAATTATTAAGAATGGAACGGAGTGGATCATTGCTAGTCCAAGCCAAAAAATTAGCTTAGCTTCTCTTCATTGAATTATAATTCGTACTCATGTCGTGTAATGCACGCTATATATAGTGAAAGCATTGCATACAGAGATGTATACTGATTTAGATCGGAATACAACTATGGTTTGATCGAATTAAGGCTCCTAAGGAATAGAATCCATCGTGTGGATGAAACCAATTGATAGAATTATGAGTTGGCTATAAGCCGATTAATTTTTAGGTGGTAGTGGAGACTAGAGAGCTAAGCTAAGACTTGGGGTAGCAATGATCCACTCCATCCCATTCTTAACAATTATATATGCGCAAATTCGTGATAAATACATGTGAATTTTTATTAAGTTGTAAATAGTTCGTCCGTTTCAGCTTCTATATCTTCAAACTATAGGGGAGGAGTCCCCCAGTAACGATGCAATGTCATCCTCTCCAAAGATCAATATAAATTTGGCGCCGAAATTCTCAAAAACATCAATTTCATAAGCCATAAAGCCCATTGTGACGTAAACGTTAAATAATGTCCATCGATTGCAACGTATAATTAATTCCAAAGAATGTCCCACATTTGACAACTCCTCCCCAGAACACAAGGCCGTCTCCATTCCACCGAATCCCGAAAAACCAACAGATGTAAATTTAATTAACGTGCCTCATTCGGTACGTGCAAAATCAACGTGTTCACTTTTTTTCTGGACATATTGCATCGACCGCGTGAAAATTGTCAGAACGATTGCCACTCGTCAGTTATGGAATCATATTGTATTGATAAAATATCCGTTACGTACCAAAGGACATTTTCATCCATCTTTGTTTTCGGCGCGTGTGGTTTCGGAGAATTAAGTCGATAAATGCAATCGCTGGTATATAAATATCTACGTTCAATTCATGCAATTTCATGTGCAACATTGTGTTTTTTTGTCCGTGTCGGGCTCTTAAGGGGGGGAACCAGATTAGGAGGCTCATTATCACAAATTTTTTATGATTTTTTTTTGGGTGGGAAGAATTAATTAGAATTCAATCAAATTTTGACATCATTTTATTCATATTTTGAATAAGTTTTGTATAATTTAAGCCAAAAATAACAAAGTTACGCACTGATGTCCGCTGAAGGCCGTAACTAGAGTTCTCCAATTGCGGGACATGTAGCGATTCCAATTTTTATCCGAAATCGAAAAGCTTTTAATTTTACATTACTAACTTATTTTCTAATGATATGAACCTCAATGCAGGTGAAAATAATGGAAATTAAAAATTTTGTCAGGTGTTGGAAATTTTTTTTTTTCAATTTTCACCATTTCTAACTGATTTTTGAAGAAAAAAACCCTCCTTCAATATCGAGTTTCGACCCCGGAGTTGGTTTTCTTTACGTTTCATGACCCCAGGAATCGATTGGCATCATTCGATTTTTTTTAGTGTCCTTTTTATATATATGTATATCCGCAAAATGTTGTGGACACGATAACAGTCGAACGGAAGTCGTAAGCGAGGTGAAACTTTTCCAGTTGATAGATGTCAGTAGGGAGCCGGCTGCTATTGAAATCCAGCAATATCGATGATGCGGTTAAAAAGTTACAGCTATATAACGGTAAACGTATTCGAGCCTAATAACTTCATAACGGAAGAGGCTAGCTAAACCAAACTTGCCCAGTAAGTAGATGTTGATAAGGACTAGCCTATTATCGAGTTTTAGCAAAAATCCATCACGTGGTTAAAAAGTTACAGCTATATAACGGCATAATTTTATAAACAAAATAACTACATAACGGAAGAAGCTAGTTCGGCGAAACCTGTCCAATTGGTGGATGTTAAGGAGGACTCAACTCCTGTCTGATTTCAGAAAAAGCATCAAACGGCTCAAAAGTTACGGCTATATAACGGCAACATTTTTGTAAGCAAAATATAGTAACTCTATAACGCAAGAAGCTAGTTGAATAAAACATTTATAATTTGTGGGCAATCGTCAAGACTGGGTTCCCATTTAATTTCAGCAACATCAATGATTCAGTTCCAGAATTACAGCTATATAACCGCAAAATTTTGGGACCACAATTAATTTAAAATATATCGGAAAAACCTAGTTGAGCGAAACTTAAGTGGATGTTAACACTGCGTGCGATGCCGAGCCGAGCCAGGTCGAGCGATGCAATGCGATTACAAGCTTTTAAAGCAAGAAAATGGAAAGTCTTCAATTTTAAATGGAATCACGCTTTGAGTGTACACACTGCGCGCGATGCAATGACGAGCCGAGCGATGGCCCGATGTTTTCACAAACTATTTTGCTTTTTCGTGCGAGTACCGGCTGCTGATTTTTTGCGATGGAATTTAATGGGCTTTGCGATGGAGTTAATGGGCTTTGCGATGTGAAGCTCCATGGAGCCAGTATGGTGCAAGTACGAGCTGTAAAGTAATATTTGATGTAAGATCACACTGAAAAAAATGCATGTATGTCTGCTTTTATACCCTAGACTTTTAGGCGCGGCGGTGTGGCAGTGTATACATGGAAATTATGAGGGTCATCTCCTGATTCGATTTAGCCATATCTGTCTGTCTGTCCGTTTGCACGATAACTTTCGATAGAATGAAGCTAGAAACTTGAAATTTTAGTCAAATGTTTGTAGCATGATCTAGTTGGTTGGTATTGAAAATGGGCAAGATCCGACCGAAGGAACCCCTACAGATGAAATTTCAAATGAGCGATAACTTTCGATAGAATGAAGCTAGCGACTTGAAATTTGGTTCAAATATTTGGATTTAGATTTAGTTGGTTGGTATTGGAAATGGCCAAGCTCCGTCCCAAGCAACCCCTACGTCCCCTACAAATTAAACTTCAAATGAGCGATAACTTTCGATACAATGATGCTAGCGACTTGCAAAATGCGACAAATATTTATAGTGTAGGTTGTTAGTTGATTCTGAGAATGGGCAAGATCCTATTGAATGAACGGCAACCTTCCCTATAAACGTTAGTTCAAATGTAAATATCCAAAATTCGAATGGATGAACGATGAAACTTTTCATTGGATCCACGCCCACAGCTCAAACTGGCCATATGGGAAATTCACTTTTAATGCATATGGCCGTTGCCAGTTGGAAGTTTTGGTATCACAACTAGGTCTCTACAAGTCTAGGGTATATACGCTTTGGACTCCGGTTTTGATTCAGTATGGCACAAACGACATGATGTCGAACAGATTCTATTCCTTGAACTAAATTGGTCTCTACTCTCCATCATTGCGTGCAGTGAACATCCCGGATCATCCTTGCATCGCAAGCCATCGCCCGGATCATCTTTGCATCGCAAGCCATCGTTCGGCTCGGCATCGCACGGCGTGCAATGTGAACACCCACCACATCGCATCGCTCGACCCGGCTCGGCTCGGCATCGCACGCAGTGTGAACATCCACTTAGTGAGGAATAGCTTCCGGGCAGTTTCAGGAAAATCCACAGTACAGTCGAAATGTTACAGTAATATAACAGCAAAAAGTAATACACAAAGATTTACCTACACCAAAGGCATTTAGTTGATGAAACTGGAGATAAATTTATGTAGTAAAATCAATCGAACAGTTAAAAAGTTTCATCATCTGAAAATATCGCCGCAAATATCGAAATTCTGCAGCTGCACCTGGTACTAACAACTGCAGTTAAATATCCCACCTATATCTTAATTTTACATAATTTACATACAACTCATAAATGATCCCGAATTAGCCAGGTGTCTTTTTTTATCTTGCTTCACCATGGCCATTGACGAGATGAGGTTAAAAACGTCATCTCTGATTTCGCTAAGGGAGGCCCCCCAAATTTTCTATTGTTGGACAAGGAGGCCCCAATAACGGGTCAATTTTTTTATCTAGCGGTTGCCCCGGAGCACGTATTAATTGCGTCTGCACTGGCTAGTGCCATGCCTCCGTTTTTTTCTCTTCCCAAACTTTTCCCTCTTGTCGCTTTGTCTTTCCCTCTGTCACGAGATTCCTTTAATATAGACAGTCGACAGGAGCAGTGAGCGGCAAATATCCCGCCCACTTTACCAAACCTGAGATACATCATGCTCGTGCCGTCGCTTAGTTCGCCTAGGGAGGAGCCAAATTGACAGCTGCCAACTTTGAGAGCTGTCACTATCGGACCTTCACGGTCACTTGAGCTCCGTCCCCATTGACGCCTTCGCGTGTCGCCTACGTTCAGCTTTTCAATGCCACTTTTTTTTTTCAAATTTTCAGTCATTCCACCAAAGCCGCTATCGCTTAACTACTTTCGTCCTTCACAATGTGCTTATACATAAATCTTTAGAAAACAAACAAACACGTTGCAGAGCAAATTATCTATAACGTATGTAGATACGTATCCCATTTCGCCCGCTTTTCCGGCCTCTTTCTGACGAAAAGCAATGAAAAAGGCTTTTCCCTGGCATATAAATCTCATTTGTGATAAAGAAGAGAAAAATAAATATTTTCCTAAAAATATTCTTCACCATGAAGAAATCCTATCTGAGACAAAGTTGCACGTGGGTCAACTTAAAGTTTGATATTTTCAAAAAGGTCTTACGTAGCTCGAAATAGTAGAAACTCTCCGCCGAGAGATGTTTCGATTTTTTAACAGCTAGCTAAGATGGCAGTATTGAAGACTTGTCTTAGAATATCCCGGAACTATTCTCAAGGAAAACAAAACAATTAAAATATCTACTTAGGAAAGGATCGACACAGTCGAAATTGAAAGCACGTGTGTGGCTGACATTGCCCGGAATAGGATCACAGAAACACGTTACTTTCTACTTGATAGAAGTTGAAGAATAAAAGTCCCAAAGAATCCTTGGAAATCACCTGTGTGTTTTGAGGAGGATTAATTCCCGCCTCTCATCTATTTTTCAACATTAAGTGATATCAATCGCATTTTCATGGTCGTCAGTTTTCTTATGTAGGCCGGGACTAAAAGGAAAAATAAAGTTTTTGAGATCACTTGATATAAGAAAAGTGAAAGATATAAAAGTGAAAAGTTCTAATAGGCTCTTTGAATCGCCTGGGGAAGATTTCGAGCGTAAGAAGTGTGTTAAATCAGTAAGCTATAATGTTCTATTTTAGTGAAATGTTATGTTCAAAAACAAGTTCAGGAGACAAGAGCTTTGCATTCGAGAATTTTTCTTTGAGATGGTTGCGGCCTTTTCATCCAAATACTCTCCGGTAATTCTTTTTTAGATGCTCAGCGTCTTCGATTTGTTTTTTTTTTTTTGAGAACATGTACCTTGCGTCCCGATTTTGTTTCTGATTTTTCGATTTGTATGGATGTTTGGCAAGTTCCATATCAAAAATTTAAGAGACGGGCATTTAGTCTGATGCGTGCTGTACGTTTGTTCGTTGGTGCGTTTGTCCGGGTGCTTTTCGTGTTCGATGTTAACCAAATATATGTAAGTAGGTTCCTTGTGTTGGGGCGACCGGTAGCGCAGTGTGTTGAGGCATCAGTCTCATGTTTGACTACCGGCGTTTCGGGTTCGAGTCCCGTCCACGACGACGTTCGTGGCCATGGATGTGCAGGAGGTGCATGCTGGCAACTGCATTCTCCGAACGTCAACTGGGCCGCATGGAACAGTTGACGCGCTATGCCCCACAAGAGGTTAGGGTAATTGAGAGAGAGAGAGAGGTTCCTTGTGTTAGCCTGAGCACGGATCGCAATTTGATTATCGACTAACTAAGGTATATTCTGTAGCGTTGAAATCAGAGTTACTCGCCTACGTTTTTTTAAAGATCGGCCCTCCAGACATTTCCCGTGGTCCGACTTCAACGAAATTTAGTACGTAGCTTCCTTCATTTATTATAAGTACCACACCGCGATATTTTGGTATTACTGCATGTGTGCGTTAGAACAAACAGACTTCCTTGGTCAAGAAATGAAACACAAACCAAATGTGGTAGAAATTGGTTTCTGTGGAATCGGGGTGATGGGACCAATGCACTGGAGTACTGTTGAATGCATTTGGATATCTCTGGTCAGGATGAAGGCATGATGTGTACTTTGGTGAGGAAAAAAGGACATTCTTGGCAATTAAAGTCACATCTAGGCAAGATAGGTGTCATATGATTGGGGATGTTAAGGCGAATTCACTAGACTATTTTCGAAGGCATTCTAAGTCTTTTGGTGAGGAAAAAAGGACATTGTTGACAATAAAGTGATATCTCGGCAAGATGCATTTCATTTGACTGGGTGTCATAAGGCACTGCACTGAACTAGTGTTTGTAATGAGCCATATTTTGGCCTGGTAGTGCTGCTTCAACCGTCAGATCGATGACAGCACCTTATGAGATGCTTTCCTGGTTTGTGTTGTTTTCCCCAGGCCTATGCATTTTTTGTTAATACGTAAATGGCAGAGGCAACGAGCGGCCGCCCATATCTCCCGAACTGTGCTACAGCAATCATAGGCCGCTGCTCAGCTCGTTGAGGGGCCTTTTTCTTAGCCAGATGGCACAGACCGGTCATTATGCTACCTTAGGTTTCGTCCCCACGGGCATCTTCGGATGTCCACCAAACCGTCCACTACATGTTGATGGCGTTTTGAGTGCTTTGGCCAGCAAACTATAGCGCCTTCTTGGGTATGAATTGAGACCGAAACCAAATCTAACAAGCATCAGCTCATACAACTCATGGTTGTACCGGATGCGCCATCCATTTTGGTCATAAACTCCTCCGAAAATTCGCGAAGGATTTTCCATTCGAATGAGCTTAGCATGTTTTCGGAGGATTGGGTTAGGGTTCAGCTTTCGCAGCTATAGAACAGCACAGGTCGTATGATGGTTTTGTATACGTGGAGTTTCGTGTTCCTGTGCACATGCTTCGATTTCATTATTTGGAGGACCGAGAAGAAAGTCTTATTTACTAGCTGTATCCGTTGCTAGATTTCGTCAGTCACGTTGGCGTCCTTTGACAGTTTGCTACCCAGGTATGTGAAGCCATCTACGAGTTCGATGCTGAGGTCCCCTATGTTGATGTTCAATTGTACTGGTGTCGTGGTTGTTGATTGCATCATTATTTCAATTTTGTCCTCGTTGATGCGTAGTCCAACTTCTTTTGCAGCGGTGTCAAGAGTATGCAGAAGTTCTTTTGCGTCGGTCAGATTTCGCGACATGGTATTGATGTCGTTTGCGTATGCTCTCAATTGTGTCGACTTGATGAGTAGCGTTCCGCTGGTGTCGGTGTCCATTACCCCAATGGCGTATTCAAGTGCTAGGTTGAAAAGCATCGAAGCCAGTCCATCGCCCTGCTTCAAACCATTACGTGTTTCAAAAGGATCAATCAACCAGTTCTGGATTCTGACCTGTGAGACGGAGTTGGTCATCGTCATCTCGTACTAGTTTTGCTGGTATACCAAGCTGCAGCATGATATTGTACAATATTTCACGATCAATACCGTCGTATGCATGCTTAAAGTCGACAAAGATTTGGTATACGTCAACTTTGTATTCCCAGCACTTTTAGGATAAGGATTAGTTTAACCGTGAAAAGCTGCTCGGTTGTGGAGCGATCAAGTCTGAAACCGCCTTGATTCTCGCCAATGATTCGTTCTGCGTACGGGTTTTATTCTATTCTCCAGAATTTTCGTCAATATTTTGTAGAACGTACAGACTAGTAGTAGTGCCTCTGTAATTCTCACACCGCAATTTGTCTGCCTTTTTGTGGATGAGACAAATGATACTTCTGTGCCAATCGTCTGGGATCACCTCGACCTCCCAGATTCGCCGAAGTAGTTGGTGTTTAATAGACCCGTTCCTCCGGATTTTAGCAGCTCAGCTGAAAACTCGCCAGCGCCCAGCGATTTGGTTTGAGTGACCGCAGGGCGAGATAAACTTCGTTTACTGTCGGATGTTGCGTAGTGGGGCCATTATCAATAATAACGCCATCGATTTGGGCTTCTTGTATGGGAGCGTTAGATGTTGGATACAGAATCTCTTCAAAATAGCAGGCTCATCGTTTATTGATGCTATTGGTGTCGCTGATGATGTTTCCATCCTTATCCTTACCGAGGCTAGTCCTGGGTTGATAACCATTCTTAATTGTATTTACTAGTATGTATATCCGCTTGTCTGCCTTGTCTTGTGTTTCTATTAGCTAGGTTTTCATTGATGTTCAGCATCTGCTCGTCAAAGTATCTCCGTTTATTACATTTAATCATTCTATTCGAAGGTACCGCGAATAGCTCGTCACATTTTTCTTTTTTTGACTTTAGTTGCATGTTGGATATATTGTCTGTAGGCTTCGTTTTTCATCCTTGGCATAGTTATTTTCTGCGTTCTTCGACAGATCAGTCATTTCGCGCTAGACGGGCTTTCTATCCCACCACCTTCTCTGCGACTTTCTTGATAGTGACTTTAAGTTCTTCCAAGAACCCGTGTATACCTGTGTTGCCGATGTCATGTACATAGCATAGGTGATAGCTTTTCCTTAAGGGCGACTGTATATGCCTGCGCCGTAGCATCGCTCAAGAGTTTTGCCCAAACCAGAATGAACGCAGAATGCAGTAGCCGCCGCAGCAGCAGCAACAACAACAGACAGATCTGTCATCGCCGCTGTTGCTGCTGCTGCGTTCAATCTAGGTCGCATAAGGGAAATGCGTGCTTTCTATAGGTAAATTGACATTTCGCTGCTGCTGCCGCTGCTATTTCATTCTGGTTTGGCCATTTATCAACCGCGAAAATTTTGATTGGTGCACTCAAGAAATTCTACGCCAATAGGTTGTCTTAACCCAGTGATGGTCTGAATCACAGTTTGCACCACCATCTAATACACTGGGCGCCCACCTTTTGCAAATGAGGACGTGGTCAATTTGGTTGATGTTACAATACGTGCATCTGGAGACTTCCAAGACTGTTTGTGAATGCATCGATGCGGAAAGCATGTGGAGCTTACGATAAGATTCCGACTGTAGGCGAAGTCGATTAATCGTTGACCGTTATCATTGCATTCCTTATGGAGGCTATGTCTTCCAGTGGTTCCCCAATGCCAACTTTCGCATTAAAATCTCCCAGCAGTATTTTGACGTTGTTTGTTGGAAGTGAGTTGAACAGTGTCTCCAGGCGTGCATGAAATTCGTCTTTCGCAGCATCTTCCTTAACTTCAGGAGGGGCGTGCCCATTGATAAGCCAGAGGTTGAAAAAATGAGTCTTAATGCGAATCGCACACAACCTTCCATTAATAGCTTTGAAGTCAATAACGTGCGGTTCAAACTGCTTGCTCACTATGAATGCAACTCCAAACTCCTTGTGATCGGATGGTTTGCCGCTTTTGAAAATTGTGTGCGAATTCTTGTTGTCTGTCTTGCTGCAAATCCACTTTGTTTCTTGGACTGCAGTGATGCTCAGTTTGTAATTCTCGACTTGTTGAAGGAGGGTCTTCACGGCCCCCGGTTTGTTCAGGGTGCGTACATTCCAGGATCCGAAAGAATAATCCTTTAAACGTTTTGCGTGGCCGTCGTTGATGATCCATCCAATCCGAGGCTTCTGTTTCAGGTTTCTTGACATTAAGTATTTTTTTAAAGAATGGGTGGTTTCGGCGATAGCTGCTTCAGGTTGTTCATAACATGCCAAAGTTCACACAACTATGTTGCATATCTGACTACGTAATTCGCTTAGATGTTCCTCAGCCGATCAAGCAACAGCTATCTAATTGCCTCAACCAAATGTTTGGCTTTGCAAAACTTGGTTGGCTTTGCAAAACTTGGTTGGCTTTGCTAAACTTGGTTGGCTTTATTAGCCGTACCGGGGGGCGCCGGCGGGGAGGACTATGCAAGATGACTTTTGCCCGCCATATATGTATTACATGTATTACAGTTACATATATATTTGTTTTAAATGTCACTTGTAGGGGAGGGTAGATGTTGCTTGGGTGGGATTACGCAGAGTAATCGAAAACAGTAGCGAAGGATACACAGAAGGTCTCGTTCCTGCAAAACCCTGGTGATAATCGAGATAAAATTCACGTGGAAGATATTTAGTTATGAAATAGGTACTATAAGTTGCACTAATTCTTTTTCTGTTGGTGTTACGTCCAGAGTCCATACAGTCCTTTATAAAAATTAATTTTTTTCTTTAGCGGGACTTTAACAGAAACTGTGTAATGAAATCGGTGAAATGTTAATATCGGCCACGTCCAATGGTTTCATTGAGCCTTACGTAATGCAGTGTCATGCTACCATTATCGTAAAGCTGTAGAACACAGTAAAATGATACTATTAAAAATATACAAAAACATAAAGGAGTGCAGTCGTATTTTAAAAATTTCACATTAAAATAAATACTTTTTTTTTATGATTATTTTCTCTACAAGTGGCCTAGTTGGTGGATACCAGTACGTATTGAACTCTGCCCGCGTATTCCCATAGGTCCTTGTACAATCTGATCCAATGCCGTGCACACATATGAAATTAAAAGGCCTTCACGAGATAGGTTGAAAATTTACGATTGAATCAACAAAACCATTATACGTTGTATCAGATTTTTTTTTTTTTTGTTTGAGTGCTATCCTTTATTTTATTTAATACAGCTTCATTTTTGGTATTATCGGGTCACGCTCAATTCAGCTTTTATGTTCTTTTTTGTGTTCGGTCAGGTTATTATTGTAATGGAATCTTATCAGCGAGAGTATTACGCAATGTTGGTGGAATATTGGAGTATTCCGTAAAAATGGACTACACTTTTATGATTGCATTCATTATGAAATTCTGGGAGAAGTTTTTTTTTCGATTTGAATAAACCTTATGGGTCAATTGACACGCGACCGGTAGCGCAGTGTGTTGAGGCATCCGTCTCATGTTTGACTACCGGCGTTTCGGGTTCGAGTCCCGTCCACGACGTCTTTCGTGGCCATGGATGTGCAGGAGGTGCATGCTGGCAACTGCATTCTCTGAAACCAATTTATGCCAACGAAACGTCAACTGGGCCACACGGAATAGTTGACGCGCTATGCCCCACAAGGGGTTAGGGCAATTGAGTAGTAGTAGTAATTGACACGCAGTGAAGGAGGTATTTGGATTCGGCTTTAGGGATGAAAATTGTTTAAGATAAAAAAAGCAATTCTCTACGTAATTACACGTGTTCCTGATTGAAAACACCAAATACGGTTTTAATGATTTCAATGCCTTCCTGCCAAAGGCAATAGATAATCAACATCATAGCTTGGATTTGTTTTTGCCATCAGTTGATGGTGTAAAGGATGCAAGAAAAGACGATAGTTGTAAAAGAATTGGTCGACAAAGAAATAATACAATCATGAGCTTTTATTACAGGGAATAAAAGAAAGCAATAAATTCTTGCTTCAAAAAATAATTCTGAATGAATTATGGAAACTTTATCGAACTTTCTACTATAATACGGCGATCGTTTTTAACTTAATAAGATAAACCAATAGCTGTCTCTTTTCACCGGATTACAGTATAATGTGTTTTCATACAAAACGACAGACCGGTTTTGATCCAAGTCTCGTGTGGGTTCTCATCGGATCAGAGTTGAAAGTGTATTTGTTGAACGTCGACTTGTTTTGCCTCCTACCTAAATGTATATACTGTACTTTAGTGATGGGCATTATGACTCTTTTCACTGTGCCAGCACATAAGCTCTGACTCTTTCCAATGAGTCGTTCAAAAAGAGTCGTTCAAAAAGAGTCATGCAAAGAGTCTGAAACTTGGTTAATAACATATTCAATAAAAGTCGTAGATGGGCAACCCCAATTTTTTTTTCTCTTTTTTGACCCCATTTTCGGAGTTGGCGACCCCCCAATGCCCTTTAGTTCGAGCCAGCCCGATCGGTCCACGATTTCCCATGAAAACGAGGCTGCCAGCCTAGGATGGGCGACCCCAATTTCTTTTCTCTTTTTTGACCCCAGATTCGGACTTAACGACCCCCAATACCCTTTAGTTCGAGCAAGCCCGATAGGACCACTATTTCCCATGAAAACGGAGCAGCCAATCTGGGGCGGGCATACAAAATCAACTCGCACAAAAAGATTCGTTCAAAAAGAGCGATACAAAATCGATCCGCACAAAAAGAGTCGTTCAAAAAGAACGATACAAAATCGAACCGCACAAAAAGATTCGTTCGAAAAGAGTCAATTGACTCTTTTGACTCTTTTTGAACGTGTCGCTCTTTTTGAACGAATCTTATTGTGCGGTACGATTTTGTATCGCTCTTTTTGAACGAATTTTACATATAGAAGGGAGAGGGATAGGGAGGGAGAGGGCTGAGGAGCATCCAAATAGTGGGGATGGATGCTCCTCAGCCCGGATGGGGGATCTAAAGGGGAGTCAAAATGGTGTCAAAAATGCGAAATTCCTTATATTTTAGAAGTTATGGCCACAAAACAGTTTATTTAAAACTAGGGTATAGTAGTGGTGTAATTGCTTGAAACAGAATGATTTATGGGATAAGCTAAATAGTGGTCGTGTGAACGGTCCACAACCCAAGGCAAAAGCAGTTCACTTTCCAGTCCACGCTCGATACAAGCATGAGATCGAAAGCGTGCCACGATGCCCCGTCAGAACGCTGCTTTACACTGTAGCTGTAGTGGAAGTGGAAGCTATGGGTTTTTGTTTGGTTTCATCTAAAGTTGAGCTTGAGATGATGATACATAAGACGAATACTTTTGTTTTAGAATATTGGGATTGTTTTCTGTATTTGGTGAAACTTGGCTGTGCGGTGGGACGCGACGTAAGTAAATTATTTTTGATATGTTTGCATTTGCAGTCAGCATGGGTTGTTGCGTATATATTTAGAAGTATACACAATGCGTGCATTGCATACTGCATAGAGATGAATATGAGTGGATTTAGATGGGATTGCTTTGGTAAATAAATGATGGTGGTTTTGGTTTTGGATAGATAATGGAATGGGATGTGTGAATGAATGTATTGTAGTAAAATACATTATTTGTAATGAGAAATGAGCGTGGATTGATTATGCGTTGGGTAATATTTATGCGATGGGCTAATTTGGGAATTAATTTTACAGTGAGTAATTCTTAAATTGAACGACTCGAAGGCTATGTCGTTGTGCCGAATCTTTCGCTCATCCTGATGAGTCGTTCAAAAAGAGCGACTCGTTACTGTGTTACACATCACTACTGTACTTAGACTGATGCGGGAATTTCATTGTCGGCAGGAGCAAAGTAGCGGCAGTAGCAGCAGCATCGTCTGTGTCTTGGGTAAGTGTGCTGTCTTACATCTAGCTCGCACCTGGCAAATTTTCTGCACTAAAATTTTAAGCTTTCTACGAAAATTTCCAAGGTGCGAGGTAGGTGTACGAAACCACTCTTACCCAAGGCATGACGATGCTGCTGTTGCTGCCGTTGCCTTGCATCTGCCGGCAATGAAATTCCCAGCCACAGATCCGTGCCGATCTTTGTAATCAAACTGCAGCATAAAGTTTCCACTTGGCAAGGAGAAACGGAAAAAAATTAAACTTCCTAGCTACAGAGTCACAGCAGAGTCACAGATATGTCAGATGCCGGACGCTTGCAAGGGTTAAGCACCGCAGATCGTTTTAACACTCCATCTTGTCATCCATTAGCGGATCTAGAGAAAGGAGAATGTTAACAATGCATTTTAAGTTACAAGGCGATAATTTTTTGAATTGAATTGAAGTAACAAACACCAACAATTTTATGCTTGGAATTTAACTATTTTTTTTTCTAAATTGAATTAATATAAAAAGGAAAAAAAAACAGTCTATGTATAGAATTTAACTATCAAGTTATTATACTCTTCACGGATGTAATAGGATAACTTTGTCATTAAGTTTGCAAAGCACAGAAGGAAGCATCTGCGACCATATACTCGTAAACTATATATATTCTTGGTCAGTATGATGAGACGAGTCGATTAAGCTTTGTCCGCCTGTCCGTATGTCTGTCTGGTTCTATGCAAACTAGTCCCTCAGTTTTAAAGCTATCGAACTGAAATTTTGTACAAAGCCTTCTTTCTACTGCACGCTGTAAATATGTCGGAGCCAACGAAATCGGACCACTACGTCATATACCTGTCATAGGAACGGACTGCATCGGCTAAGTGTCACCACACACTGTCGAACTCGATCTCGAACATGGTACAAGTGGGCCGGTTTTCTTCACGTTTATGTAAAGTGTGTGTGTGTCTTGAGCTATTCAGAGGACATTTGTACCATGTTCGAGATCGAGTTCGAGTTTGACAGTGTATGGTGACACTTAAGGGTAAAGATTTCGGAAAAATATTTCTTTGTACTTTTTGCTGGAAATTGCATGAGGAATCACGTGGCAGTGCCCGTGTGCGGTTGTTACCTGACCCCCTAGGGAGGCACTATAAAATTCTTAGTATTCTGGACTACCGACGAAAAAAAAAAAACAAATCAACCAACGACTCGTAATCATGTAAATAAAGCCGGAGTATAGAGTGCTGCGCCCGCAATCCGAGGTTTTTGTGGTGATTGATTATTTTGGGATATAGATATCGGCTCTTCACTCCTTTCGATACTCTTTAGATGGATAAAAACATCATAAATGAAATTTCTTCGAAGATAGTTAGTATCCTACTTGCACTTCTATGAAGTCCATCTTTCACCTCTCAGAGTAAGCATTTTAAAAGGGAATTTTACTATAGATACGAGTAGATATGTATCTATGTATTTTAACATAGCTATTTTCTATATTTCTGCAAAAAACCATCACCCAGGGTCTAGTATAGTTACCGATTAAATACATAAAGACTTTATCAATAATACAAGTACTTTTCGTAAATGTGCTAAGTATGGGCATTTCTGAAGGAAAAATGCACAATTTTAAATGAACATAGTTACCGTAAAAATTAAGCGATTGATATGCAAATTGGTAAATTTCTTGCCTATGATATTGTTAATCGTTTTGCATTAATACTTTTCTCTTAGACTAATTTAAGGGGTACCAACTGAAATAATAGGAATGTACTAGTAAGCCCCGCTTATTGTGATCACGTTTGGACTGAGCAGAACTGATGACAATAAACGGACGATAACATTAAGAGAAAACGATTAAAAATCATGAAATTTCTTCGAAATTAGATAAAATATTCAAGCAAATAGTCGTTACGCCAGAATTAATCAAATAGGAATTCATAACTCATAACTGTTATTTGTTATTACTACATTAAGTGAGTATGTAATACGTAAATAGGTGGTTCTTCAATGTCATCTCCGACCTCCTCAGCCTCCAAGTTTAAATGTTCCAAATGGCTACATGCCTCTTTATCTTTAGCGTGACCACACACTGTCGAACACGAACATGGTACGTTCACTTCAGATTTGTTAAGTGTGTTTGTGTGTGTCTTGAGCCATTTAGAGGAGATTTACTATACATATTGACTGCGAAACTAAAAGAAGCGATTAGGTGGCAAATTATATAAGAGAAGAACACAACGTACAGATCTAATGTTAACACAATTGTTTGCTCGAATTTTGTTTTTCAGTTCTAGTTCAAGTTTTTGAGCTATTGCATAGGCGAGTTGATAACATTAACCGGAATATCGATTACAATAAGCGTTTTGTTGCATGCATTGTCATAAGACTGCTTTGGTTTTCAAATTTTGATAACAATAAACGATTGATAACATCAATCGCGATCACAATTAGCGGGTCCGGATGGCGCAACGGTTAGCAAGTTCGCCTTGTACGCACTGGGCCCCGGTTCGATTCCTACTGAATGCGGTAGTTTTCGATTAAAAAGGGCGTTCGTGGCCATGGATGTTTGTGTTGTCTTCCCTCTGTGGTGCGGGACGGAATAATAAGCCACAACATCTCCCGATTTGTTGCTGGTAGGCGGCTAAATGGGAACAGGAAGTGTATGCTGGCAACGTGCTTCGTTCAAAACCGGTTTATGCCATCGAAACGTCACTTAAGTCACATGAAATTGTTGACTCGCAATGCCTTACTAGGGGTTAGGGCAAATGGATATTAGTCGTCATCGTCAAAAATGAAACTTGGTGGCACTGCGGTCTCTGTAAGCTCAAAGCTTAAAAAACTCATTCGCCGCACCGCACGTGCTTCCTGGGTTCCTGATGCTTATTCGGGGGAAGTTGCAGTCGGGCGGCTGACAAGTTGTTTTATGCAATCACATAACATTTGAAAAGCTACAATTAAACTCAATGGTAATATTCGTACTACAGTATAACAACAATCATAAACTTCGAACAGCCATTTAGTTTTTAAAGGTCCTTACAGTAACTACTCATACTCAATACGTTCATATACATATCCTTCTTTCATTATTTTAAAAGAATCCTTCAAAAATTCGATTGATAAATATACTCGTATTTATTAAAATTTCCCTGAATATACAGAGAGAGAGAGAAAAAAAGAAGAAAACAAACAAGTTGCAAACAAATTTCCAAAAGCACATGATATGAATCATTGTTCCATTGAATCTTTTCCTCCTGTCCTTGCTCTCTTCCCCGCAGTCTGTGTATAATGAAAAACATTCGCCTTTTTTATGATCTTCAATGCGAAATCGATGGGAAAAATACGAAATACGAGTCGAGATGAATTTAAAATAAGATACAGTCCATAGGATTTTGAATGTAACACAATCCTCGTGGAAAAAAAAAATCTGCTTCATCATTTCAATTCAGTCGTCATTCATTGATTCCATCCACTTTATGTACAAGTATCGTCGACGCAGTATAAATATGAGGCACGAAAGAGAATCCCTATAAACCTGAAGAGCTGCCTCCCAATCGAGGAACATAGGTTGATATGAACCAACCAACGAGCTGAATAGGTTAAATAAAATAATGATTTTCGAATTACGCCGACATCGGGGCTAAAAAAGAACGTATCCATGAAAAAAAGTAGAATCATTTCTTGTATCCGTCGTTCGCGTTCCTTGTTGCTTTTTTTGTGGCCGAGGGCCGAGGCAACATAAGAATTGATTTCGTTCATATCATTCCAGAAGGATAGATGGGGGTTTGGTTGCGCGATTTAAAGTCCTGGCAACCGGAACTATGCCACGCCATTATATCGAAGATATTTCTTTTTTTCCAAGCTGCACAAAGACAGCTGAATTTTCTGCTACTCTTTTTTGACATACCGTAATTTTTCTATTTTTTTTGGGAGGATTTTTCAGCTGTTTTTACGATTCTTTACTTTTCACTTTTTCGGAGAGGAAAAGAGGCATTAGTTGCTCCACTGCCAGAAGTGATGGTATTGATTTTTTCAATTGGAATTATTTAAAACATGTTTTCCACAAGATCGAATCGATGATAAAATCAATCGGTATTAGCCTAAGCTGAAGGACTGTTAAGTCTTTGTAGTATGGGTAGAATATATTTGACACTCGCTACGTTTATACCTCGGGACTATGTTTCAGTATTAACTAATTCCTGCTAACTCACCACAATGTAAACATATCGGATTAGTTGATTGAACTAACTCTTAGCTCCCCGCAAGGGGGTATACTGGCTCCCCTTCTCTGGAATGTAGCGATCAACAGACTGCTTCTAAAACTGGAGGAGGTCGGGTGCAAAGTTTTTGCGTATGCAGATGACGTTGCCATCGCAGTCACAGTTAAATTTCCTGATGTCCTCTGTGGGCTATTGCAAAATGCCCTTTCTTTTCTAACAGAGTGGGCAAACCTCTGCGGCGTCGGAATTAACCCGCTTAAAACGGAGCTTGTGCTCTTTACCAGAAGACGCGTGATTCCCCCTATCGAACCTCCCTCACTGGAGGGCATTCAACTGGTTTTCACCGACAAAGCTAATTTCCTTGGTCTCATCAATGACAGGAAACTAATGTGGAAACCCAACATTGAAGAACGGGTCAAGAAAGCTACTGTTGCCCTCTACTCGTGCAGGAAGGCCATAGGTAAGAACTGGGGCCTGCAACCTAAAGCTGTATATTGGATATACACAGCTGTAGTACGTCCTATACTACTGTACGGAATAAGTGTATGGTGGACGGCACTCCGAGTAGCGGCCTATTGCAACCTACTAAGTAAGGTACAAAGGCTTGCGGCGCTGGCCATAACGGGGGCTTTCAGAACAACTCCGTCAGCCGGACTAGACATGGTGCTCGGCTTGCTCCCCCTGGTCATTTATGGCGAACAGCTGGCGGCTAACACGGCTTTACGCCTTCGCGAAACTGGCCAGTGGCGCACGTTGAGTGGCGGACACTCGACTATACTGGGTAACTTGGATCTCCCTGTGGAGACTGACTATGCTTGTGCGAAATACATTTTCGGTCGGAACCACACCAGCTTGACTCCGTCAAGGGATCTATGGTGTGTTAACACCCTTATGACCACCGACTCCATTGTCATCTACACGGATGGCTCTAGGACCGACGGAGGAGTCGGTGCTGGCATCTATTCGGAAGGATTGGGAATTAACTTGTCAATCCGTCTTCCCGACTTCTGCAGCGTCCTACAGGCGGAGGTTTCTGCAATCCTGGAAGCTCTGAACGGGCTGGGAAATCATGTGGTGACCACGAGGGACGTCACTATTTACACGGATAGTCAGGCTGCAATTCGATCACTTAAATCCGTCCTGACTACATCGAAAACCATCGCGAACTGTCGTTTAACCCTCAGAGTGATGGGTGGTTATTTCAACATAACGCTCTGTTGGATACCGAGCCATTGTGGCCTCGCAGGTAACTGCGTGGCGGATGAGCTGGCTCGGGTGGGGACAACCGGAGCTATGGACGGGGACCACGCTAACCTCAAAATGCCAGCCTCATCGTGCAAACTTGCTATCAAAGCCACTGCGGTCGACAGGGCGAACATGAGATGGTCAAACGGCGTTACGTGCCAAACAACTAAGTCGATTTGGCCGAAACTCGACCCTAGCGGCTCCGCCACACTGCCTTCACTGAACAGAAATCACATTGGCAGAGTTGTGGGGGTATTACGGGGCACTGTTCTATAGGAGAGCTTGCCTGGAGGCTTCGCATTCCTCACAATGACTACTGCGGGAGCTGTGATGACGTGGATGAGGAGGAGAGCGTTCTCCATCTCCTCTGTCACTGTCCGGCCCTGACTGAGAGGCGGAGGAGGTTCCTGCTTTTTAAGGAAACGAGTGCAATACAGCTCAATCGTTACATTGCCAGCACAGGCTGGTTTTAATGCCTAGGTTTTCCATTAGGTGAATCTAGTGGTATCACAACGGACCCAGTGGCGGTCTATGTGTGCTGTGCGTTAGCATGGCAGCCCCTTTACCGAACCTAACCTAGCTCCATTTGCGATGCGGTACTGGACTAAAAAAAAATTGGATTAGGTTTGCGTTTACGTTGTTGACGGTTGTTTTTGTCGGTTGTTTATGTTTTGTTGAAGTTGGCAGTATAAAAGCGTTTTTCACAAGAAGCTACTGGCTACTTACATTTCTAAAATTCTCTTTAAACCCAATTGATAAGCAAGCATCTGACATTTGCCATATTTACAATAGTATTGGCCGGTATAAACACTTCACGAATTAGAGCTAAATCTAATATGATCTAATTAATACTCCTTTTAGTTCCACGGTATAAACGTGGTCGCTAAGTATACTCTTTGCTTTTTCAATGTACTCGTATAATACCCAAGTCGAATTGCTGGAGTCTCACATCTGGCTGAATATCCTTATTGATTTTATAGGCTGAACGGTGGAAATGAGGAGCTTGTAATGAACCACCTGTAATGAACCACATGATGGTCTGGTAGTGCTGCTCCCACCGGCAGATCGAAGCAACACCTGATGAGTAGTGATCTGTTGGTGGTACGAAACCAGAGGCCGAGGGTCCCATTACACCCGGATCCAGGTGGGACTGCGTGGGCGTCTGATCCGTCCGCCAACCATTCCATCCTTATCGACAATTTTTTTATTCCCCATTTTTACCTCGCCTGTTTGTGTTGTCTTCCCCAGGCCTATGAATTTTTGTTAATACGTAAAGGACATGGACATGCATTAATCAAGTAGACACTTGAAATGGAGATGTCTGGAGAGCTGGATAAGATCCTGTTAGGCGGGTGGGAGTATCTCGACTCAGCGGGCAAAAGTCAGATGTGTCGAGTTGCTCCGCTATTCTAATGCCTCGGGAGTTGTTTTTCAGACTAGAATGCCGCAACTTATGGTGAGCATTAAATTCACCCAGCACAAGACGATATTGGCCAGTTAGGAAAGGACTGATGTTAACCCTGTAACCAAGGGGCAGGAGGAGACAGGCGGAATATAGATGTTAAAGATGTCAATTTCAATATTCCCAGATTGAATTGCGATCACCTGCACCTCGAGAACATTGTCGCTTGCTTGCCGTCGAACTGTTTGGTTCGGCATTGCCTACCTCATGGTCAAGGACGTAGCCTCTATCAAACTCGGCCATCTCAGTGGAATTATCGAGATAAGCAGATTGGAAACGCAGATTTAGTCCTGCCTCCCAGGATCCGGGCATAGCACAATAGACTTATTGTTGCAGTGCTTGTGGCGGACCACGGACCATCTATCATCTATCTATCTATCTACAATGAATACACAAATATATTGTTGAGTGAAGTTAGCTTTCTATCAAATACGAAATGAAAACTTCATCTACATCGGTTCCGCATCAGAAGCATCTAAAATTATTTAAAGCGAACCGGAACCATTAAATAATGGTTTGCTTAGTACTATACGATTCGAAGGAAATTTCAAACCGGAACCATTATAATGATGATTTACTTAAGCTTACAAGCTTCAAAGGAAATTTCGGATTTACATTTCCTGTATGTTTTTCTGTTGTTGACGCCGGAGCAAATATTAGATTTCGTTTTCCTATAACATATTCTAAATCCCTTATAGTTTAACCTCCGTTCAAACACAGGTCCACGCTACGTGAAATTCACCCTGAAGGAATTGGACATCCTCGACGAATTTTCGCTCTGCTCTGTGTATCTACTTCACCTCGTTCACTACGAGGAATTTCATGAAACCTGAAATTTGGAATTCTCTTGAATTTCACTAGTATGAGGCTTAACTGCGTTCATTTTTTTCGGTAAATTTTACTCCGGGAATATTTCACAGGATATGTTCCTAGTGGCAATAACTGTGGTCATATCTTCGCCATGCTGGAAATTCGTATGGAATATACGTAAAAAAAAATCCGAAAAAAAAAACAAAAAAAAAAAAAGTGACCACAGGACGATATGGAGAAACAGCGATTGAACATGAAATTCCGACGCCATGTGATTCTAAGAGCCCCTATTGGCGGACCTTGGTTGGAAATGGGGCTCCATTTCATGGCATGCAAGGCAATGTGTGACCTAGCCACTGCCATTTTCGCCTGCGTATCAATTCGTCGATTGGCATCTGACCCGTACGCCGACTTAGCTCTTCATTTGATATTGTTTCGGGCTTTCTTAAAATTCGTCGAAGACATGAGTTGACGAAAACTTGCAGCCCTCTAGTAACACTTACGGGAACTTTCCATGTACTGCTCCCATACAAAAGCACAGACGGTATCAGGGAGCGAAACAGGCCCAGCTTGGTCTTGATGCTGAGATAACCACTTTGCCAGATTTTGGACAGGTCGTCAAAAGGAAAGGCTGTGGTATTATTTTTGCACCCCACACCACAGGGGGAGGTTTACCTCAACCAAATCATCGCACTGCCATCACTGGCGGTTTGACATTGGTTAGCAATGGTCCCCTGGAACGGCAGTGGTCACTCCGTTCCAGGGGGCGCCCACGCGGAGGACTATGTAAGAGGAATTTTCGCCCCCATGTTTTGAATCGAATGAAGGCGACTCCGAACTCTCTGCATATGAGTTGGATCATTCGTGATTCTGATGAACTCTGCCGCCGAATAAATTTATAAATTTTGAACATTTCAACACCGCGGCCCTTTTATATAATTCGATTCGAATCGAATTGCTTTCGAAAGGAAGAAAATGGTATCATGTAACTCGAAAACGAGTTTATCCATTTCAATAATCATCGAGTATTCGATTCGAAATTTTTCATTTTAAGACCCAAGCGAATTTAATATCTCTAAAAGGCTCAAAGACTTCTAACCTCCAATGTATTCTGAATAGCACCTAAACCTATCAAACGACGACTAACGACGACTAACGACTAAACTGTCTAAAAATCTAAACCGATTTATTTTTGTAGTAGTACATCGTTCTCTATGCCCCCTGGTCAGTAGTCCAAGAGTCGACATTTCGATTTGAGTTCGATTTGACAATTTTCCATGCTATGCCTAGCATGAACGGAATTTTCTGGCAAAAAAAAGAAGCAGACAAAAGCGGCTTTCCCGATTCCTTTTAGATTTTCCACATACGAGTATATGACATTGCGATTAGATAGCGCGTCATATCGTTGTTACTGCGCGAAAACCAGAATTTTTCAAATGTTCGTGGGCCGATAATGATTTTGTACCCCAAGGATGGCTCCAATGCATACCGGTTGCCAACTGCACGATTTTTTCTGCTTAGGAGATATTCCATCGGGAATAAAAAAGTCGATTGCTTTTTAAGCTCCATCATAGCTGTAGCTTCTTTAACCCTATAGTACCAGTATACCAGGTGACCAGGTCCCACCCCGTATCGGGTAGGGTGTGACATACACGAAAAGATTTTTAACATTCGTTAGTTATATTGAATTGTGAATCGAAGTATGGAACTATCATGTATCCATTTATACTGAATGGGTTTATATCAAAATAAGGTATGATTTTACAGTTTCATAGCGTTTTTAATATTTTATTTTCCGGGGCCCCGGAAGCTAAAAGGTTGCCCTAAAAGTCAATGCCTGCGTTTTGGTATGCTTGAAAGGATCAAACAGATTGACAGTAAATGACAGAGATGTAAAATATTGTATATCCGTAAGTGGAAGAGGGAGTGTCCCTGTATCTGACAGGATCTTTAGAGGGGAAATTGACCGGGAGATAGTCTGGTTCGTTTCCCCAGCCCATGATTTCTAAACAAATACAAACACCAGCCTCCCTGTATTTTTCGCTCCAGTGTTGCTCAATGTCATTTGTTTAATCAGTGAAAAATATCAGGCTCGCGAAAGCCCGACCAATATCTCGTTTCGTTTACCGGATCACTGCAACATTTTCCAGGCGGAGATCTCGGCGATATAAGAAGTTTTGGCATGGCTGGGACGTCACATCTTAACCTCTAGTGATATCACTATATACATGAATAATCGGGCTGCAATAAAGTCTGTCGATTCCGTTCCCACCTCATCTAAGTCTCCTCATCTTTGAGCTGGCAAAATTTTTCAACATTGTGTTGTCCCGGATTCTTGGTTACAGTGGTTTCGTTGGCAACTGCATGGCCGACGAGTTTCCTCGAGCAGTCACTAGGGAGATCGTGATGGAGCCTTACGAAATTAGAATGCCCACCGCGGCATGTTAAATGATAATAATGACTGACTAGCTTGCTCGAGCAGGCGGTAGGAAGGTCGTGATGGAGCTTCACGAAATTAGAATGCCCACCGCGGCATATAAAATGATAAATGATGTGGCAGAGCTAACACAAGATGAGTATTTGGCAGGCAAATAACGAAACTAGAATCGATGCTGGCTGCTCTTCCAAACTTCGATCAATGGAAAGAGGGCACATTCGCATATTGGACGGATTAATCACTAGACATTATTTGATCGACGAACATGCCGGAAGAGTCCAACATCCTTACAAAGATTTTTGTGGGAGTTGCTGCCCTAACTTAGCCGAAAGGAGGAATGATATTCTTGGGTCCTTCTTTTCCACTGATTTGGATGACCTAAACGACATGGATGTTAACGAGCTCTTACGTTTCATTGTCAGTTCCGGTTGGTTCAATGATTAAACGTTTTTTACGCAGATTGGTTAATACCTGGGCTATCACAACGGGCCCATATGTGGTTAAATGTGCTGTGACATTCATGGCAGTTTTTTCAACTTAAGCAAATGTGCTATTTGGCAAAACTTTGAGTTGACTTCGTGTTCAATATGTCATTCCAGTCCTTTACGTTCCTTATGTCTAATGAATTAGACTCAGCACTCCAACTCAGAAAATTCATGTACTTGCTACGTTTGGTTTCTATTTGAATTCATGCCTAAGAAGGTTCTGTTTCCCTGACCAATTGACTCAGACTGCCTTCAACAGTACTGTAGTTGATATCTATATTGCCTAGATTTCAGTTCATGCCCAAGAATTCAATGATAGTCCACTTCAGTTGTCTTATTACCCCGTTTCAGAAGGCACCCGTATTTCCTAGATTTTACTTTATTCAAAAGAAGGTGCTTTTGTCTTGTCCAAAGAACTCAGAACAGAATGCCTTCAACAGTACTGTGTATTGGTCTTATCACCAGGATTGGGAATACATATATCCTTATTGTCTAGATTTCCGTTTATGTCCATTCATTAAAAATGCCTTCAATGGTAGTCCAGTGTAAAGGCCTCATAACTTCGTTTTAGAAGACACCCGTATTTAATAGATTTCACTCCATGCCTGAGAAGGTCCTTTTATCATGTCTAAAGAACTCAAAATCTCTTAAACTGTATTTCAGTGCGTTTGTCTATTGACCCCTTTTCAGAGCTTAGATTTCACTTCATGCGAGAAAGTCCTTTTGTCCTGAACACAAGACTCAAAATAAAAAATGTTTACACATCAATAAATATCCTTTTGTCCAGACGTGCAACAGCACCAGCCCCAAAACGTTTCCGGTTGGTACTAAGAATCACCAAGGAAGCTACATACCAAATGTGATTGAAATCGGACAACGGGAAAGACTTAGGCTGAGCGCATGTTGGCTCGCGTTAGCGTGTCGCGTTCACGTGTTTTATGTCAAACGGTTTGAGTCTAAGGTTTGAAACCAAAGACGCGAAACCGTCAATTTGACAAATAGTCGGCTGTTGTCGTATCAACAAATTTTGTTCATTATTGTGTGTTAACGCTAATAATTTTGTATGAAATGTGTGCTTATATGCATCCTATAATACTACTCTCCAGTCGTTTGTTTTGCCACTCAATTCTAACCTAATTATCCGTTTTAAAGCACAATAATGGACCCAATTTGTTGATACGACAACAGCCGATCATTTGGCAAATTGAGGGATTCGCGTCTTTGGTTGCAAACCATATACGAGTACTCAAACCGTTTGACATAAAATACGCCAACGCGACACGCGCGGTCTCGAAAGGAATCTACATACCAAACTTAGTTGATATCGGACCATAGGAAGTACAGGAGCAAATGCGCTGACGCACAAACGCACAGTATGCATCGGGTTATATTCCTGTCGACGATAAATGAATATATGAGACGGGGCCAAGAATTCAGAGGAAAATTAGTATCGCCCACTTTTCCATTGGCGGAATAGGTCGCCTAACCACATTTGTTGTCTCTGGATGAAGCTCAAGCTCAAAAGCAAAAAACCCCAGCGTCATAATCCTGACCCCAAACAATGTTTCAATAAGTTCTCCATGACTGCAAGCTGAGCTGTGCACAGACCGCTACTCTCTCGAACTCTGCCAAATTTCCGGCTTCCGAAACTATTTTCCAAGTGCAATTAATTCTGGGAACCACTTAATTCCAACCCAAAGTGGGTGCACTCATATCCCTACAACATGCAGCCGGGCGTCATCTTTGTATCCGAACTGCTTAGAAAATGATTCTGCATTTGTGATAGAGCGTGAGCGCATGAAAGTTTTCCGTAACTTTGAAAGGCAGTCACTGTAGCATTTCCACAGATACCCTCAATTCCTTCGAGTTGTAGCGTAGCGATCCACAATATATGTATAGTAGTATGTACCAGGTTCTCAAACATACTATATATCGTATTTAGAGGATCATCTTTACCACACCATCGCCACTATAATGCAATTTCCCAGCACTATCCCTTGCGGCAAAATGTCGAGTCATAATGTGGAAAACAGTTCGGAAATCGTATTAAGTCATTATGAATCAAGTAATTTGCAGGATTCTTTGGAGTGATTTTAGTTGAACATTTGTTTGTTCTGTTCACTATTTCGGTCCGCCCACCGTATCCACCGCCCAGCGCACTCTACTCCGCATGATATGGTGAAAATGAGAGCAGGATGCAACTCCTTCGACTTGCCATCCCTCGTATATCCGCTTTTATCTTTCCGGTCATCTCCCGAGGCTTAATCCGGGCAAATTCCTTCTGTGACTCGAACAACAAAAACTTGAGTCAATAAAGTGTCATGGCAGACGTAGTTTGTAAATAACTTAAAGGCGTTTTCTTACATCTTACGAGAGGCCATAGACAAAAGGAGTGCGCTTCTACGTACATAGCAGCAAAAGTAAAGTGGCGTGGCGGCGCGGTGAGCGTTCGGATGCTTCTTGCAATGGGAAACTTTAGTGGCGTGGATTCCCCATATTTGCTCGGCTGGCTGTTGTTTTCATCAAAGTTTCAGAGGTGCTTCTTGGAATTTCTACCTTGTATGTGTAGCCAGAAAACCATAACTGAAGGCAAGTTGAAATGCCTCCTAATTTTGTGCAGTTCTCAAAGCAAGTAAAGTGTTATCCTTGGGATGTTTACTTTAATCTGAACGTCGGTTTTGGGGATATGTGAACAAAAGCCAAGGAGTCATTAAATTGATTCAACATTAAAGGTTCGGGGGAATCCCAAAAATTCAGGTTGGTATGTATTTGGTGAGCCTGGGCACCATATACTCGTATGTGGTGGGTTATATCATTGTTTGGGTATATTGAAGAAATTTTTGGAATCCTTACGAAGGTATTGCATCTGTGGACTTTAATTTGGCTTAAATATTTTTGTCCGAAAACTTGGACATGAAAAGTTGATTAGACAAAGTAACAGGTTTATGACAAAATTATCCACCGTAAATACCGGAATAAAAACTCGCCGGGTATTTGCGTAATAACGTCAACGGGTTGAGAGGGAAAATTTAAAAATTAATGCAATTTGAATTATGCAATTTCTTTTTATTTAATTTGTGTTTTCACCTATAGGGAGTGCAGTTGGACTGTACAAACGAGTCGTTAATGTTAATTTGAAACGCGCATTACTTCCTCTCCATTTAGACCGCTAATATCCTTGGCAGACCATAGAAGTTAATCTATTGTAGATTAAACTAAAAGCTTCTCAATGCGCTTTCAATGGTGACACGTATACGCGATCGCGTAAGTTTTACCCGAGTCGCGTAATTTTTACCCGAGTCGCGTATACGCGACCAATATTTACACGTAAGTCGAGTTTACGCAGACGAAACCGCAAAAACTGGTATTGAGACGAATTTTACTGACGCAGAAATAATGCACACGTCGATGTGTTTACACGAAATGCGTTTACGATTCAACAGCATATGTATGAGTATTGAAATAATCTTTTTCCATGCATTTGTTGTTATATTCATTGAATCATCAACGGCAGATGAGTACCCGTCGTCAGCTTACAAGTTACGCGTTGTCGTAAACCCGTTTAATTTACACGGACCGGGTGTCATAGATTTAACGCGTTCGACGGGCTTACGCGTCACGTGTATTAGAGCCTTAAATGTTCACGGGTTCCGACGGATATTCATCCGCCGTTGATGAGTCGATGAATCCAACAGCAAACACATGAGAAAAGATGATTTCAGTACACGCACATATGCCGTCGATTCGTTAACGCACCTCGTGTAAACACAACGACGTGTGCATTATTTCCACGTCAGTAAAATTCGTTTCGATTCCCGTTTCTGACATTTCGTCCACGTAAACCCAAATTACGTGTAAACACTAGTCGCGTTTACACGACTCGGGTAAAAGTCACGCGATCGCGTATACGTGTTCCGTGTATTAGAACCTTAAAGCTCAAAAGTTGTATGCAGTCACCCAGCGGGAAAACGAGACATCAAAGATTAATGACTCACTTGGAAGGTGTGAAGTAGATGCATGCTATCTATGTAGCCTTTTTGTTTAACGTCACATGTCCTTATGTAAGTCCTTATTGTTGTAAGTACTCGTAATTGACTAGCCTGTTAGCCCATTATAAGCTCTGGTTTGGCCAGTAAAAATTTTCGTTTGTCCACTCTTGCAGAAAAAAAAGCAAAAAAATTTTCTAGGTTGGTGGTACTTATATTCTTAATTTGGCTCCTTGAAGGATAATTTTGTAGTGCGAACTGGGCGGTTCGTTTGAAAATCGTGGATTATCGTCTGCCTAGGAAAAAGTTTCGTTTATCCACCCTTGAGAAAAAAAAAGTTAGTACAAAATTAATTTTTTTTTGGTTGGAAATACTTAAATCGTTAATTTGGCTTCTTAAAGGATAATTTTGTAGTGCAAGCTGGGCAATTCGTTTATCCATCGCAGATTATCGTTTGCCCAGGACAAAGATTCGTTTGCGCACCCTTGCAAAAAAAAAGTTATTAGAAAACTAAATTATTTTGGTTGGGAATAATTATATTCTTAATTTGGCTCCATAAAGGATAATATTGTAGCGCAAACTGAGCACGGTTGCCCATCGTAAATTATCGCTTGCCCAGGAAAAAGTTTTGTTTGCCCATCCCTCCAGGTTTTTTTTTATAAAAAAGTAAGTGTTTTGATCCCACATTGACGACGAACTCAAAAGTAGATGATTGTGGCGCGAGAGCATGCGGTTCATGCGGCAATGTAAATTAAGCCTTTAAGATTCCCAATCCTAAAAATTTATTTTGCGAATAACTTTTCTTTCAAGTGGGCAAACGAAACTTTTGCCTGTGCAAATGAAGTCCTACGATGAGTAAACGAAAAACCCAGTTTGCGTAAAAAAACTGTCCTTTAAAGAGCCAAATTAAGAATTCCCATCGTAAAAAATCTACGATGGGTAACCGAACTGCCAAGCGTGCACTACCGAATTGCTCTTTAAGAAGCCAAATTAAGGATATAAGTATTCCCAGCCTAAAAAATTTAGTTTTCTAATAACTTTTTTTTTGGAAAGGTTGGCCAAATTAAACTTTTTCCTGGGCAAACGATAATCCACGATGGGCAAACGAACTGCCCAGTTTGCACTACAAAATTATCCAAGAGGGGTTACGATGGGCAAACGAACTGCGCAATTTAAATTTTAAAAATCGAATGTGACGGTGCCAACTTCACAGAGCTATATTTTGAAGACAGAATGTCAAATTTTCGTTCAAATGAGAGGTTCTTAGAAGAATTATTAAATTCAAGACTGAGGGACAGGCATAAAGTAAAACTCTGTACGCTTCACTGGTGTTCGGGTATAGAATCGGTATAAAAGAAGAACGAATTTGAATTCTGTTAGGCTCCCAATAGACTAAAAAGGGCCTTGTATTCAACAGTTGAAGTTGAAGGTTTTTCGTTCCTCCGATAGCTTCGGAGGAACGAAAAACCAGAGAAAGGGGGAGTCCCTAGAAAAGCGGTTACTGTTGGTTTACAGAATCTGCAATTGCAATCGGATAAGATATGTAAGTGCCTTCCCTGTCTCGAATATATTGACAACTCTCACCTAGAACTGAATAAATCTTTTGGCACTCCACTTCTTTGGCTCCTAGACGGCATACACTTCTTTGGTCCTTGTCATGTCCAAAGTACATCTTTTTTTTCTTACTTAGAATTGCCTTCACTTTGTTGATATAACTGAACAGAATGCCAAAAACTTAAAATCATACTTTTCACTGGTAAAGTTTGTAACGTGTGTGTGATAAGAAACAAACTTTTGTGACGTGTAAAAGTTCTCACGTTTTAAGAGATTTTTTTTTCACTGTAGTCTGTTGTCTGGTCGTTTGTTGCTTAACATGTTATACAAAACACATCATGTTTGCCATAAGTATGAAAGGAGTGTGTTGTCCTGTTGCCTTCAAAACTTGCAAACTGGATCTCATTGATTTATCCTCTGAGTAGACATCCAGTAACTTTTCGAAACAGAGATGATATGCTTGTCAGTGTATACCTATACAACATGTTCTTTCTTATGAAGAGATGAATGCCGAGTCTAGTCAGGAAGACTGTGAAAAGTAACAAGTGCCGACTAAGTGAAAATTTTGTTTGCATTTTTTTTGTAGGGCAATCTTGATAGAATGTTTCACGAAAGTTATGAGCTTAATGCGAAGTTTTGTAAGATTTGTAATGAACCACCTGTAACGAACCATATTATGGTCTGGTAGTGCTGCTCCCACCAGCAGATCGAAGCAGCACCTGATGAGTAGTGATCTGTTGGTGGTACGAAACCAGAGGCCGAGGGTCCCATTACATCCGGACCCAGGTGCGACCGTGTGGGCGTCTGATCCGTCCGTCAACCATTCCATCCTTATCGAATATTTTTTTTATACCCCATTTTTACCTCCTCTGTTTGTGTTGTCTTGCCCAGGCCTATGAATTTTTGTTAATACGTAAAGGACAGGGGCAACGAGCGGCGGTAGCCCCGCCCACATCTCCCGAACTGAGCTACAGCAAGCATAGGCCGTTGCTTAGCTCGTTGAGATGGCACGGCCCGACCTTCACGGTAATATGCTATCTTAGGCTCCGTCAACACGGGCATCTTCGGATGTCCACCAAACCGTCCGTTACATATTTGGCGCCCAACGTGGGGCCCATTTCTGGTAAAGAACAGGACTAAGAAGGACCTCATCGAGTTCCTTTTTGGTCCTTCCACCGATTTGTATCCCCATAAGCACATTAAGATTACTTGCTCTAAGTCTTAGGACTTAGCCACTTTATTTCACGTATTTTCCCTTCAAGTAGCTGTGCTTTCCTCTGTAGCACCCCCATCCTTCCTATAGAGTAGTTTTTCCTTTTAGATTCAGTTTAACAAGGCAGTCCTGGCTTTGTGTTTGTCTTTTGTGGTTTAGCCACGTATTTAAGGCCTCCATAAATGCTTTGAATTGCCGGCATTTGGAGCATCTTTGGTGACCGGACGAAGGGCGGAGGAGTCCTGGGTACCTTTCTGTTGCCAGGATTGTCTTTTCACTTCATTAATATTTTTGATTACATCATTGAATTTGTTTCTATTGTTGAGATGCTCAACAGTTTTGCCAACCATTCCATCCGTATCGACTATTTTTTTTTAATCCCCATTTTTACCTCCCCTGTTTGTGTTGTCTTCTCCAGGCCTATGAATTTTTGTTAAAACGTAAAGGACAGGGGCAACAAGCGGCGAAAACCCGCCCACATCTCCCGAATTGAGCTACAGCAAGCATAGGCCGCTGCTTAGCTCGTTGGGGGGTCTTTTTCTTCGCCAAATGGCACGGCCCGACCTTCACGGTCACTATGCTACCTTAGGCTCCGTCCCCACGGGCATCTTCGGATGCCCACCAAACCGTCCGTTACAGTATCATACCTTCGGTTTTCTTAAGAGTTTGCAAAATTGATATGAAATGTACCGTTATGTTAGAAGTTAATTTTTAGAAGTGGTTTTTATACTTTTATACTTTTGTTATTATTTTCAGTAGGATGAATTTTTTTAAGTTGCTCCTTAATTAGTTTGCTGAGTGCGATTCCGTTCGCGCCTTTTTTAAGCATAAGTCTAAGGAATTTTCCTCATTTTGAATTTGTCTGGACAAACTCATTATAACCAAAATATGGAAATTTCTCTAAAATGCTTTAACAAGCTTATTGTAAAGCGAGGATTTGTTTTCTAGTACGAATAATACTTTTTTACTCGTTATGTGCTTCGTTGCATAATAATCAGAATAACCAATTTTAATATGAAGTGAACATCTTTTAAACAATTTCGACATTCTCATGACCACAACTTTCAGCCGTCTTGACCAAATCACCATCAGTTCTGCATGATTTCCTCTATGTCCACTGGTTGCAGCCCGACGGACAACATTCCAGACAACCGTCAGATTTATCACTAAATAACTCTCGACTAAGGACTCTGAACTCACTTTTAAAAGCCACTGACATGACGGGCTGTTTGCGTCTGGTTCCGTAGTCCTTGTATGAAATGTTGCCCATGAGGACTTTCAATAATTCCTGGCTGCTTGGACTGTGGTACTACCGTTTCTTTTTTTTCAGTGTGTACCTTTTTCTTCTCAATAGTGTGTACGAATTTTCAGTCTCCTCGTTCGACAATATTCTCAAAACTCGTCCATATCGTCCTGTTGAAGGTACTTTCCATCATTTTGCCAACATTGTTGATTTGGGAAGTTTACCCTTTCAATGAAAGGTTCGACGGGAAATTGCCGGTAAAAGAGGTTTAAGCTTGCTAGAGGAATTTTCTTTGAATGCAAAATGTGGAAGATTTAGTATGGCAATGCGTCTATATGGGAACAATTATTAGTACTAAAAGTTGAATAGGGTTGAATTCCATAGAGTATGTTTACATTTCTTTTGAATAGCCTAGGAGGATAAAGCACACAATGTACGTGAGAGATGTACGTAAGTACATTCGTTTAAAAGACCCAATACAATGTTCCCATTATCCTGTATTTCCTGTTATATATAGTATTTTGGACTATGCAGTTTGGCGATAAGCTTTACGTAGATGACGTAAATGAAAAGAAATTTCATAAATTTAACTAACCATAAAAATCATCATCATCGTGGCGCTACAATCCGACAAGTGAACGCGTCCTCCAATTTTGGAAGCTCAGCAGTTTGGGCAAAAGACCTCTTCCATTGTCCTCCTCGTGGGCGTCCTCTGGAATGGCTAACCAAGCCAACCAAGTTTCGCACTGCAAAGCATTTGGTAGAGGCACATAATGATCATCATCCTAAATGGCCAATAACACCAGTGCGTCTCAGAACATAGGCAAACGGTGAAGTTGCAACATAGTTGTGAGAGCAACAACACGTCACACCCAGCTGAAAGATCATCAAAAGGACGCGCAAATAAAAACAACATTGGAGAGGTACCTCTGCGCTATATAAAAAATAGCATCCGGCGACTCTTAGGACACATAAGGAAGCAACACTTCCCCTGCGTACCCGAAATCAATATACACTTGAAACATTAAATGAACCTCGGTTTCCACGGACTGATTCACCGGCAACGACTTTTGGCTACAAACAACGGACCACGATCGGTTTTGGGAACGTTCGAACGATGTGGGGCGAGTGGCATAGTGCAAGGCTCGCTGAATTCTAACGGGAAATGACCGCATATAACATCTCTATATTAGGACTAAGCGAAACGAGATGGTTTGGATCGGGATCTACTTTATTGCCAAGCTCCCAAACAGTGCTGCTCTACTCTGGAAGTGAAGACATAACCTCTTCTAGAATGACAGGCGTCGGAATTCTGTTGACCAAGGATGCGCGCCGATCTTTAATTGATTGGAAGCCCATTTCCGACCGTATCATTACAGCCAGATTCAAGTCCAGGGTAAGATATAAATACATCACAATAATTCAGTGCTACGCCCCGACTGAACCAGCGGTTGAATCGGCTAAGGACGCCTTCGATTACCGATTCGGCGATACTTTCGACAAGGCTCCCAAAGGTGACGTAAAAATTATCACGGGGGATCTCATTGTAAAGTCGGATTTGACAACATCGGTTTGGAACACCTAATGGGCAATCGTGGTCTAGGCAACAGGAACAAAAGTGGCGAGATGTTCGTAGAGTTTTGCAACTCTCGTCAACTCGCCATTGGCGGTACCTTGTTCAAGCACAAACGATGCCATTTAACAATAGCTAGGTTTCTCCGGATGGTAGAACAGAGAACCAGATTTACCATATAGCCATTTCCAAGACATGGGGGAACTGTCTCTTGGATGTCAGGCTCACCAACTTTTTGTCATAAAAGTGCGATTGATGATAGATGATAACGTCGCTAAGTACTCATTTATTTCGTACGGTGAAACTTCTGCGGGCAGATTGGAGCGCGTTTGAAGACAATTCATTAGTGACTCTATATGGTCTCTAATCGCAACACGCAAGAGTACTTAGGAACAAATTAATTCAGCTACTGACGATGCTGTCAAGGATGAATACCGTTCTCTTCAGAAAGTCGTGCAAAGAAGCGTTAGACGGGACAAACGCAACAACATCAATGCATTAGCGGAGAAGGTAGAGGAAGCGGCTTACCGTGGCGACAGTGGAACCCTTTTCAAACTTATCATCAAGCCATTAACTGGCAAATCTTTTGCAATTGAACATCCTGTGAAAGATAAAGACTGGTCACTGATGAACACCAACTGCGTGGGTGGGGAGAGCACTTCATTGAGGTCCTCAATAACACTTTTGGACATTTGAACTCATCTTCACTAGAAGCAGAAAATATTCCGCAAATAGCCAGAGTTGATACTAGCCCACCATCTAAACTGGAAGTAACTGTGGCTATTAAATCGATGGAAGCGGGTAAAGCCCCGGGGATAGGTAATCCCTTAATCCGGTAGGATTAAGGCGGATATTCTTCTCCAACTTATCCAAGAGTGTTGGGAAACCGAAACTCTCCCTAAAGAATGGAAGAAGGGCGTCATTATTAAGATCCCGACGAAAGGTAACCTGAAGGATTTTAACAATTGGCGTGGAATTTGCCTCCTCCCCGCAGTCTCCAAACTGATGGCAAAAATAGTCTTAAGCCGGATTAAACATACAGTTGACCGCACACTGAACGATGAACAGGCTGGCTTTCGCGAGGGCTTTTCATGTAGCGACCACATCAACACCCTCCGAATTATTATTGAACAATCCGCAGAGTAGAGATCCCCATTACATCTCATATTCATAAATTTCGAGAAGGCGTTTGAGAGCGTTGACTGGGAATACATCTGGAAGGCCTTACGTAGGAGTGGTGTACCAGACAAAATTATATCCACCATCAAGCAGTCCTATAGCGGAGCCCAATGTCACGTCTTACGCAAGGGTAAGCTTACAGATCCCTTCGAGAAGCATAGCGGAGGCTGCATTTTGTCAAATATATTGTTTTGCCATTAGCGATGTACTTTACAGCGAGTTTCATGAGCACCAGAGCAAAGGTATAAGATGGAAGTTGTTTAAATACCTTCAACACCTGGATTACGCTGACCATATTTATCTTCTTTCAAATATATCGGACTATCAAGTTTAAATGACGGATGCCCTGCACCGCGAAAGTCGCAATGCGGGGCTTAAAATCGATGCTGCCAAAACTAAGTACTTGAGCTTGGATCCAGGAAAACAGATCGGAATTTGTGTTTCGGGGCAAACGGTGGAAAAAGTGGACAATTTTTGCTACCTCGGAAGCGTAGTTACAGCAGATGGTGGAGCGGATGCTGATGTACTGTCTTGCATCAATAAGGCTCGGGCAACTTTTTTCAATTTTACTCCTTTCTGGCAAAACAACAACATCTCCAGACATAGCAAACTCAAGATCTTCGAAACCAACGTAAAATCAGTGCTTCTATATAGCTGTTCAACTTGGAAGGTGACCAGGGCGATAACAACTAAATTGCAAACTTTCGTGTACCAGTGTCTACGGCGCATCCTACACATACGGTGACCGGAGGTAATTTCAAACGACGACCTCCTGTTCATTACTGGCCAGGACATGATAGACACTGCCCTGAAAGTGGCAATGGATAGGTCAAACTCTTCGAAAAGGGCCGGGAAAGATTGCCCTCGATTGGAACCCACAGGGGACCGATGCAAGCCGCCGTGTTGGACGACCTAGAAACAACACCTGGAGAAGATCAGTTGAGGTCGCGGGTAACTCAATAGGCAAATCGAGCAGTCAGTTGATGGCGTTGGCGGCGAACAGGACGAGGTGGGTTAACAGGATGCAGAGAGACAGCAGTTGCTCGGTGTCGGAATCTACTGAATCTTCCCAACGAGCTCTCGGTCTTCTTGGTAGTCTGATTGTTAGCTTAGCCACCCTCCGATCCAATGCCAAACTCAAATTTCCATTGTATTTCATTATCAATTACAAATAGACCAAACCCCATCCTGAACATTTTCGGGTCATATAATGAATTGTTTGTTTAATTGTAATCGAATTCATTGCCAGTCAGTGTATTCCATTTTCAGTTCATCGGTCTTCGCTCCATGAATTCAAAATAACCACAATAACCATACCCCCCCCAATTACCATACCCTACCGTGGTAAATCTTATTACGAAAATTTCGTGCAAGTACACAATTCCACGGAGCACACCTACTAAATTTCAAATCTGAATTTGATTTCGACTCTGAACGCCCGGGGACCTGGGCTCACGAAGTCAGTGCCGTAACGACTTCTACGATTCCCTTATCCATTACTGGATCGATTTCAAATAAGATGTTTTCCCGATAGGATGGAGCCCGAATTAATACTCTCGAGAAGAATGTCACCGCCAGACATCTGTCCAGGATCCTTCAATATTCAATCAACAATCAACAAAAAATATAGACCCGGCAAAAAAAGCGAAATTTAAGTTATTGGCGAACCTTAACGAGAAATGTCCTTGCTTGCTTGCTCCCCGGAGAAATATTGCGATTTGGTGCACTCCTCCCCACACAAAGTTCAATCGATTTACCCTAGAGACGTGGGGACTTTATTCGTAAATTTTGGAGTTCGCTTCTGACTTCCGAACGGCCAGTACACAAATTGGTCGGAATGCAAAGTGTTTTTATCCGTAAGGAATCCAGGAACGGATGAATAGTTGGGTGATGGAAAGGTCTCCAGCATTTCTCTTTTTTTTTGTTCGACTATCTCCGATTTCTTCGCTGTCACTGTTTTACCAGAGCAGGGGGGTGGCTGAGATTGAACGTGGTCGATTGACTGTATTAAAGATGCAAAGACGTAGTTACGCTCATCCTAGACACATTCACTATAGTCGCAATATCCTTCGCCATCCATTCTATTTCATGTACGTGATGCTTAGGAAGATTTGGTGGTGGCAGGCGTTTGAGGTATTCGGACAATGTCAATTTTTGTTACCATTGCTATTGAGGCTTTCAGGTTCATTCGAAGAACCTTATTTGTGATTGAGTTGAAAGGATAACTTACTATTGTTATACAGGGTGTCCCGCTTCAGGTGGCAAATACCCATTGACATCGAAATGACAAACAAACACTCTTCGTTGAACCGCTAGGCTGCTTTCACACGACGCCATACGATACGATATTTTTTCGAATGAGCTTTTCTCGAAATCGAAAATACATATCACACGGCGACATTCGATTTCCACGTAAGCAAACCGCATATCTGAAGATGTGTGCTTAAAATAATTTGGAGCTTTTAAGAATATCACATAGCAGAATGACTCACATCATGTGTGCCGGAAATGCATTGGAGCTTTCCCGAATTGCAGTGGTAATAAATAAAATTTCTCGATTTCAGGATCTTCTCCAATTAGCTCCATTTGAACGTCTTCATTCAATGTATACTGCTACTGTTTTCTTCCATTAAAGCTTTTGCTAAGCAACGTGTAACGTACTCGTCATGTGAAAGCAGCCTTACGGAGTTCCACCTTTTTATACCCTAGACTTATAGTATAGAGTATATTGTTTTCGTCACGACGAAAATATGTAACACCTTAAAGGAGGCTCCGATGGTATAGCAATATATATATATAAATGATCAGGGTCACCTCCTGATTCAATTTAGCCATGTCTGTCTGTCTGTCTATCTGTCTGTCTGTCTGTCCGACCGTCTGTCTGTCTGCCCGTTCGCACGATAACTTTCGATCGAATGACGCTAGAGCCTTGAAATTTTGGTCAAACGTTGACAGTGTGACCCACTTGGTTGGTATTGAAAATGGGCATGATCACGCCCAGAGAACGCCTCTCCCCTACATATGTAAAATAATTAAATATAGATATATACTCCCGACTAAATAAATATGAAAAGCTCTAGGTTTGGCAGATTACTCGTAAGGGTAATCTTATACTCTCCTGGAAAAATAAAATCGATCAATTGAAAACTAACGGTAATTTTCTTACAAAGAGCCCGTACAACCCTACTTTTCAGGTTTTTGTCTATAACTCTTGAACCAATTGACGCAGACGCCTGATTTTTGGCATGTAACCCTGAGGTGAGAAGCTGCTTGAGCTTAGTAAGTTGGGCATAACCAGATCAAAGGAACGCCTACCTCCCCTACAAATTTCAAAAAATTAAATATCCCTTCAATTATGATAGCTTTCGATAGAATGACACTTGCAAGTTAAAAATTTGGTAGAATGTTGCTAGTAAGATCTAGTTAGTTGGTATTGAAAATGGGTAAGATCTGACCGAAGGAACCCCTACCTCCCCTACAAATGAAACTTCAATAAGCGATAACTTTTGATAGAATGAAGCCAGCAACTTGAAATTTTGGTCAAATGTTTAAAGTAATATTGAATTAGTTGGTATTAAAGATAGGCCAGATCCAACTCAAGGAACCCCTACCTCCTCTACAAATGAAGCTTAAAATAAGCGATAACTTACGATAAAATAAAGCTAGCGACTTGAAATTTTGGTTACATGTTTGTAGTAGGATTTAGCTGGCTGATATTGAGAATACGTAAAATCCGACTAGCCAAACCAGTACTTCCCCTACAAATGAAACTTCAAATAACCGATAACTTCGATAGAATGAAGCTAGAGATTTGAAATTTTGCTTAAATGTTCATAGCATGATCTAATTGGTTGGTTGCAATGATGGGCAAGATCTAACCCAAGAAACTCCTACCTCCCCTACAAATGAAACTTCCACTAAGCGATAACTTTCAATAAAATGAAGCTGATGACTTAAAAAACTCGGCAAATATTTATAGAATGGGTTAGTTAATTGATTTAAGAATGGCCAACATCCTACTGAATGTGTGCCAACCTCCCCTATAAACTGGTCATATAGGAAACTCACTTTTAATGCAAATGATCGTTGCAAATTGGTACTTTTGCCATCACCACTAGGTTTGTAAAAGTCTAGGGTATATACGCTTCGGACTCCCTGATTTTTTTTAATTTCAAACCACTCAGACCCCTTAAAAAAACTTTAACTTTTGATAGAACATCTTACTTTGCTTCTTCGGTTTTTATGCGCATGTACTATATACATGTATCTTCTAAAATTCAAATAGACAAACTTTCGACAAACAAATAATTTACGTTAAAATCCAATTAAAAACGATCTGATACAAACACACGCACAACATTTATAAAGTTGAAAATTTGTTTTGAAAATTTCTCTATTTGTCTTATAATTTCCCATGTCCTTTGTCGGAAAAGGGAAAATATTCCTGGAAACTTTTTACAGTTTCGAGGACGAGTCGAGGGAAGCGAACGGTCGAGAATACTAAAATTTTCGCTAGATATTTTCCCAACTTGATCTATGTATCTATCTATTTATTTACTTTACTGTTTTATCCTTTTGCTCCTGAAAAATGAATATGTGTGCAGTATGCTGGTGCGGCAAAGGAAGCCATTTATTTTATGAGCATACCAAAGTATTACACGGATTCGGAGAAGGTGGTAATCGTAAAAGACTTAAAATGTTTACCATGAATTTAATATTGAAGTAAATTAGTTAACTTGTGTGTGTGTGTGTGTCTGAGCCACACACGACTATTAAGGACATCGAGGTAGTTGGTTGTTATTTTAGTACGAGAAAATTACCAGATATTGATGGGTGAATTGGTTTATAGGGAAATAGGGATGTTTGTCAATTTAACCAAGTTATCTAGTCAGACAAGAATCGAAACTTGATCGATCCTGGATCCAAGATTGTCTACTAAGGAATCAATGACACGTCGGAGACATTTTTATGGGCATGGCCGCTTTTCCGATACCGAAAATGAGGACAGGAATCGATCCAAAATCGATGACGGTAGTCGATTTAGAATCGATGACTGTAGTCAGTGTAGAATCAAGAATATTTACAATTCGTCCAGAAACTAAAAGTGTCGTTAAATCTCTTTTTGTATTGATCTCACGGCACTTTTTATTTTACGTCGGACTGGTTCCCAGGCTTATAGAAAAAAACAAATATAACCTATACTATAAGTCTAGGGTATAATTAAAACATATTTCGCATTTCATGATATGACAACATGCATCGCCAAAGATACTTTCAAATGAATTCATATTTCAGCAAATTGATTACCCGAATCGATGTATGATCGAAGACATTTCGATTCCTTTCACATTAGAGACAAACCGATAACAAATAATCGAGAACAATTGTATTTTTCCCGCTTCGGAGACAAACCGATGAATGGAACCGCTATAGGATCGAAGACTTTTCGATTCCGCTGGAATCGGAGACAAATGTCTTGCTGGGTAGTAAACACTGAGCGTTTCCAGAAACTCTGTTTTTACAAAGGAGTATACATTTGCTCTGTAGATGAACGAAATGTCAAATTGTCTGGAATGAGCAATATTCCCTTATCCAACGTGATAAGTCATATGGAACCGTTTGAAATCTGCTTTCTGCAAAACATGCACAGCTTTTCATGTCCACACTCACATCACATCAAAATCAATCAGATTTGACCAACTTTCCGTAAGGAGCTCAGTCCCTATCATAAATATCGGATCAAACCTCCTGTCACCCTATTATATGTCGAACACGAAAAGTCAAAGACTGTGCTTAGTAACGATAATCCGTTCATGATTTCATAGTCGGAACTATTTTCTAACTCCAACTCTTTAGCGATGTCATGTCCTTAACATACAGCCCCCTACAATTGGAGGGCATTGTCCTCATTCCCACGCGGCATACAAGTGTTGCTACTTGACAGAGTTCATTCCCGCTGACGGGTGGCACTCTTTCAATAATCGACTACAAACTGATGTCAAAGGAACGAGGTTAAATGGATGCTTCTTTGAACGATAGGCGTCGGTATTCGAGGACACTATGCTCCAAGGGACAGCTAAAACATTCATATCATTTGGCCCGAGTGTAGTGTCTTTCAGTGAGTCAGATTGTTTTGAGCATAGAGTAGAAGAAGAGGAAAAGTTTGTGAAATTGACAGGCAAACTCTGGATGGGCGAACAAAAGGAATGCCATCGGAATCCTTTTTACCACTTCTATTTTTTTTGTCTTTACATTTTCTCTTGCTTTTTATTCCTTTATTTTAGTGATATCATTCATCCAATTGTTTACCGATAGAGCTTTATGGTACTTATGATGATGCTAGTGATTCACTTCAGATTCCGAATTGGCTCGAAATGGCGGTCGTTGAAATTTATGCGTTGTAAATAGAAGATATTTGTGAAATAAAAATTCTTTTGCCTATTGAAATAGTAGTAGACGGTTTGGGTGATGGATAATATTGAAGCGTCGTAAATATGAAGGATGCTTTGTAGGAATACTTATGTCCTCATTCGAACAATGGGTTGGGATATGGTACCATAAGAACCCTCTAAGCACTTAACTTTGCACATTATACTTCATTCCCATACCTAGCACTCAAATAAATTACACAAATATAAAATATACTAAAAATTCGGGTGTTTGGCAGAATAGGAAATAATAGAATACCAGAATATACCGGGAGAAGAAAATGATGTCGGGAATCCGTTAATGAAGGTAGTGTAAAAATCTCGGATGGTGGAAAATAGCTAATCAACGACATAGAGGAAACATAGAGACTTATAGTGAAAAACTTATTTGTTGATCGGAATCTGGAAATACACCGATAAGAGTCTTTGAAAATTGCTTATAAGTCTGGTTCAAACTTTTTGATAGGTTGACTCTCTCTGCATTGAATCACCATGATTTCCAATTAGCAGCAAGGTGAACGAAAATGGAATGACTCAACTTGTATTTTAAATTCTGCAGTAAATGCTTAGTCAGAAGTTGTCTGTTCACGAAAAATTATCCAAGTTTGTCGCTTGGCCATTAATCAGCTTACGGTTTTCATGGGCGTTATTGAGTAACATTTTTGGTTTTTAATAACCTGACCAATATATGCATATCGCGATCAGTTCTGTGTGTGTGTCTTGGTCGATTTATTCATAGAGAGCCACTTACCATTCGATGAAGATCTTGATATATTTAGATGGAGATCAGGAGGACGAAGGTATATTTAGGACAACCTATTGGGAGCGGTTTAATCTATTTCTGTTCGCCTGTAACTGCAGAGCGAAGGGGGCGACCGCCCCGGGCGCCGTCGGCGATTTCACAATAATGAAAATTTAATAATAATACCAAATAAATTTGTTACGGAAATAACACCAAAACAGCAACAAGTCTATTCAACTAGATATTTATTAATCAAGTGAGTAATTATACAAAACAATATGAGATAGAGTGAAATTTAGAGTGAAATTAAGAGTGCATTATTACATCAATTCCAACACGCCTCCTATTAATGCACTATATGAACGTTAAGTTTACATATCAATTCATTTCCAAATAAATTTAATACAATTGTTGTATTTATTGCGCGGTATTGAGCCAGACTCATAATGAGGATGAAAAAGTGATCTGCTATCTAAGCAGATCGCTCGACAAGGCAGAGCGGAAGTACTCCACTACGGAGAAAGAATGCTTTGCGCTTTTGTGGGCTGTGGGGAAGTTGCGACCTTGTAACGAGGGGATTCGATTTGTGGTGATAACAGACCATCACTCCCTGGTTTGGCTTGGCAACTTGAAGGACCCCGCAGGATGTCTCGCGAGATGGGCGGTGAAGTTACAGCAATACGATTTTGATATCGTTCACCGGAAAGGCAATGAACATATGGCTCCAGATGCACTTTCTCGATCGATACGGTGGATGCAGTGTCGTTTGAGGACACTTGGTGCTTGAGTATGCTTGATAAAGTGCGAGAAAGGCGAAGGATTATCCGAATTGGCGAGTAGAGGGTGGCACCTTATGGAAACACGTACAACCGAAGCATCCAGGATTGGATTGTACAGTAGCGTGGAAGCAGGTGTTCCCAAAAATGAGCGGAAAATGATTTTGGAGAGACAGAGCTGATGCCAGAGCGCTCTGTGGGCAGAGCACTATAAAACCTTCTCTAATCAATTGCCCTTACCCCTTGTGGGGCATAGCGCGTCATGTGGCCCAGTTGACGTTTCGACGGCATAAACTGGATTCGAAGAATGCAGTTGCCAGCAAGCACCTCCTGCACATCCATGGCCGCGAACGTCGTCGTGGACGGGATTCGAACCCGATACGCCCGTAGTCAAACACGAGACTGATGCCTTAACTCACTGAGCTACCGGTCGCCCCAATCAAGTCAGTCAGTCCTGTATACGAGATAAACTGTCCTACTCTTCGAGATGCTTAACCATTCATGTTAAGACGGCATTGCATAGTGCAAATGTGCATAAAAAAATAATAATAGAGTCATCGGCCAGCTACAATTTGCTCTACGAAAAACAATATATACACGAGGCCGATGGGTGCAATTTTTGTATGGATAGTGTCATAATGCCCAAATTTAAATGAATGTATTATTTTTAAATATTACGTGATCTTAACGAAACGTAAACATATTATTGCCTATGGTGCTGGTTATCAGTACTTTTGACCTAGGACGTGTTTTTAGGGATGCAGGGGTGTACTAACTAACTATAAAAATAAAATATTATTAACCTATTTTGAGAAGACATACAAAACCCATTGCCATTTTCTATTCTATTTGGAAGCCACCTTTCTGTAAGTTTTCATATTTTCAAGTGTAACGGCTTCGAAATGCAAGGGGGACAAATTACGATCCAATATTTTGTCCTCCCACTACAAATTTCAATAAAATGCCAAAAATGGAGTGCACTCAACATTACCTTTCTTACGACACCCCACTTGCCTATACCAGTGGATAAAAAAAGATTGATCTTCATTTCGCCTCTATGCGGACCCCCCCTGCCCCTTAAAGTTGGCCAATTCCAACATATCGATTTCTCCAGTGAATTAAAGCATTTCTACAAATTCTCAAATTGTAAAATTTAAGATACAAAACCCTAAAAAAAAGAAGAAATTTTAGGGCTAATTATTGTTAGACTCACGGCCTCAACCAATCTTTGTAATGAACCACCTGTAACGAACCATATTATGGTCTGGTAGTGCTGCTCCCACCGACAGATCGAACCAGTACCTGATGAGTAGTGATCTGTTGGTGGTACGAAACCAGAGGCCGAGGGTCCCATTACACCCGGACCCAGGTGCGACCGCTTGGGCGTCTGATCCGTCCGCCAACCATTCCATTCTTATCGATTATTTTTTTTTTATTCCCATTTTTACCTCCCCTGTTTTGTGTTGTCTTCCCCAGGCCTATGAATTTTTGTTAATACGTAAAGGACAGGGGCAACGAGCGGCGAAAACCCCGCCCACATCTCCCGCACTGAGCTACAGCAAGCATAGGCCGCTGCTTAGCTCATTGAGGGGCCTTTTTCTTCGCCAGATGGCACGGTCCGATCTTCACGGTCATTATGGTACCTAAGGCTCCGTCCCCAAGGGCATCTTCGGATGCCCACCAAACCGTCCGTTACATCTTTACCCTTTCAAACATGGTTAATCAAATAACTGCAATTCGCACTCCGAAAAACAACATGCCAGTAGTACTCGCACCTATGCATGAGGCCGGAATGTGTCTTTTTTGTATGGATAGTGTAAAAATGCCTAACTTTAAATGAATGTGCTATTATTGTATTAAATATTACGTGATTGTAATGAAACTTAGAGGTATTATTGGCTATGATGTTGGTTATCGTTGGCCATCAATATTTTTGACCACGGGTGTGCTTAAGGGTCTCCGGGGTACGCTAACTGTAATTATAGACTTGCACTATTATTAACCTTTTCTGATGAGATTTCAAATTTCTATTATTTTCAATTTTCTATGCTAGTGAAATGCCGCTTTTCTGTAAATTTTCGTATATTTCTAAGTATAACGGTCTCGAAATGCAAGGGAGGGGGACAAACTCGGATCACATATTTTCCCCTCTCCCTCTTTTCTCCTTTCTTCAAATTTAAAGAAAATTCCAAAAATGGAATGTACTCGACGGCATCTTTCTTACGATACCCCACTTGCCTATACCAAACGAAGAAAAAATTTAGACCTTCATTTCCCCTTTATGGGGACCCCCCTTAAAGTTAACCTATTATAACGCATCACTTTCTCTAGAGAATTATAGTACTTTTACATATTTCCACCAAATTCCATGCTTCAGCGGTTCGTGAGATATTTCATAGACAGACGGACAGACAGACAGACAGACGGACGCATGACCGATTTCATAAGGGTTTTGTTTTTACAACGAAACCCTAAAAAGATCTAAAACAACAACCCAAAAATATGGAAATTGCAGCTATTTTTTTGCTCTGTTGAAAAGTATTTTTTATTTTTTTTTTATTTTATTTTCAACAAGGATGAGGGATCAGAATTTTCTTTGGCGCTATCTTTCATAAAAATCAGTCTTAATTAGAAAGCTTTTATCATCATTTCCCAGGGAGGGGAAGGAGGAGAGACACATATGTTATTTAGGAATGGGAGTTAGTATAGACGCCAAAGTAACTGACACAAAAACATTGAAACACAAAGAATTTAAGGAATTATAAATTAAAACTCGTTTTGTATCCCAGGCAGTGTAGAAACACTGGTATTAAGGGATGCAAAACGATTTAGGCTTGTAGCTTTTGGGATTGTAGCCTTTAAATTTACTGTACTCCTACCGTAATTTCTAAGTCAACCTTCTTGTTTTATATAAGGCAATTAAAATTTAAAATTTATTACTTCATTATATGCAAATTTCATGTCGTATACTCATAATAATGATAAAATTGGAATATTTGAACACTATGTTGAATTTGTTAGTCGATCCGTCTCACAACTCGAGCGTTTTGTTCTTAGTGAGGCGGCCAATAGTACGTTAGATGATTTATATCTATTTTAATCTTTAATTTTATGGTGAAATTGTATGTTGTATTTGAATGTAAACCGAAAATGGCGATATTAAATAATAATAATCTAAAACGATGAATGTCTACGTACCATGTTACGAAATTGAAGGGGGTGTTGTTGGCACTGTTGACTATGGGATAATGTTGATTGCCGCAAAACATTTGAAATTATTTATTGATTTTTTATTGATAACTCAATAAATAGGAATCGCAGAAATTAAAATGGCACTGTGCATTCGTAGGGAGTTTTATTCACTTTAAAATTAAATTTTTTTTTGTCACTGGACTGATTTGGAATTATGAATGTTTTAGGCACTATGACGCCAGTTTGCGATTTATTTTTAATTAAATTACATAATTTGCTGGAAACGTAATGAGTGACACACCACCTCAAAATTTAATTTGACTACGCTAACTATACTGTTATTGATCTTTACTTCAGTTAACGCATTTATGATCATTAAATTCCAATTTTCTTATGTGTTTTTTTAGTCTCAGAAATGAAGAAAAAATTTGTTGAATACTAAACCCCCAAAAATTAATTTATACTTGTATAATATTTAACCAAACATAGCTACCGAAAGCTGTTCCACATAATAGGTTAGGTTAGGTTAGGTTAGGTTAGGTAAAGGGGCTGCCATGCTAACGCACAGCCCACATAGACCGCCACTGGGTCCGTTGTGATACCACTAGATCCACCTAATGAAAAACCTAGGCATTAAAACCAGCCTGTGCTGGTAATGTAGCGATTGAGCTGTATTGCACTCGTTTCCTTAAGGTCCTCCAGTTCCCAAAAAAAGCGGGAACCCAGGAACATCCTCCGCCTCTCAGCCAGGGCCGGACAGTGACAGAGGAGATGGAGAACGCTCTCCTCCTCATCCACGTCATCACAGCTCCTGCAGAAGTCATTGTGAGCAATGCGAAGCCTCCAGGCAAGCTCTCCTATAGGACAGTGCCCCGTAATAACCCCCCCAACTCTGCCAATGTGATTTCTGTTCAGTGAAAGCAGTGTGGCGGAGCGGCTAGGGTCGAGTTTCGGCTAAATCGACTTCGTTGTTTAGAACGTAACGCCGTTTAACCATCTCATGTTCGCCATGTCAACCGCAGTGTCTTTGATAGCAAGTTTGCACGATGAGGCTGGCATTTTGAGGTTAGCGCGGTCCCCGTCAATAGCTCCGGTTGTCCCCACCCGAGCCAGCTCATCCGCCACGCAGTTACCTGCGAGGCCACAATGGCTCGGTATCCAACAGAGCGTTATGTTGAAATAACCACCCATCACTCTGAGGGTTAAACGACAGTTCACGATGGTTTTCGATGTAGTCAGGACGGATTCAAGTGATCGAATTGCAGCCTGACTATCCGTGTAAATAGTGACGTCCCTCGTGGTCACAACATGATTTCCCAGCCCGTTCAGAGCTTTCAGGATTGCAGAAACCTCCGCCTGTAGGACGCTGCAGAAGTCGGGAAGACGGAATGACAAGTTAGTTCCCAATCCGTCCGAATAGATGCCAGCACCGACTCCTCCGTCGGTCCTAGAGCCATCCGTGTAGATGACAATGGAGTCGGTGGTCATACGGGTGTTAACACACCATAGATCCCTTGACGGAATCAAGCTGGTGTGGTTCCGACCGAAAATGTATTTCGTACAAGTATAGTCAGTCTCCACAGGGAGATCCAAGTTACCCAGTATAGTCGAGTGTCCGTCACTCAACGTGCGCCACTGGCCAGTTTCGCGAAGGCGTAAAGCCGTGTTAGCCGCCAGCTGTTCGCCATAAATGAGCAAGCCGAGCACCATGTCTAGTCCGGCTGACGGAGTTGTTCTGAAAGCCTCCGTTATGGCCAGCGGCGCAAGCATTTGTACCTTACTTAGTAGGTTGCAATAGGCCGTTACCCGGAGTGCCGTCCACCATACACTTATTCCGTACAGTAGTATAGGACGTACTACAGGTGTGTATATCCAATATACAGCTTTAGGCTGCAGGCCCCAGTTCTTACCTATGGCCTTCCTGCACGAGTAGAGGGCAACAGTAGCTTTCTTGATCCATTCTTCAATGTTGGGTTTCCACATTAGTTTTCTGTCAAAGATGAGACCGAGGAACTTAGCTTTGTCGGTGAAAATCAGTTGAATGCCCTCCATAATAACCACATAATAACATGCAGTCAACAAAATCTAATTTAAAACTAAAGCATTTATTTTGACAACAATGCAGCCATCCAAAAGTCATTTAAATACATCAAACGCAATGCTTAAAATATAACCGGATTTCGTAAAATGTACCCCTGTAAATATTATCGTATATTCTTGAAACAATTTTCCACACGATGCACATGAAAGGACCTCAAAAGAAAGGGTTCAGCAAGAATAAAATACTACACACAGCTAATGTATGCAACTTTCAAAATACTCTGATTCCCAAACTTGACTTTGATTAAAAGTTTGAAATTGAAGTAACTACACTACACAGAATAAAATATGTATTTCCATTTGAAATGGCTCGTAGACATCTGTCATCCGAGCATTTAAAATTCGTCCGGAATGCCACCCTCCGAAAGAGAGCAGAACAGCAAAAAAAATCCTTCAGGAGTATCTGTGCAAAAAAAACCCCAAGTTTGAATTGCAAATGAGTGAAAAAGTTGTTCCATTCACATAATGACACTACTTCGCCTCCGAACTTGCAATCCGCTTTGGACTGTCTATCTACCCTGTAGGGTGAGATAGTGGAATCCTTGAATTCTACGAATCGTATTCTTACGAAATGCTTTCGTTTAGATTTTTTGTCTATATGTTCGCTTCTGGTACACTCGATTTAACAGACGTTTACATTGTTGTATCTATGTGCACTTACAGTGAATACATCTGTATGCAAGGATTTCCAACATTATCTCACAGATAAATTTCTCGTTTGGTCTTCGAAGGCCGCAGCGTGCTCAATGTCGGTTGCGTCCTTTAGTCGGCTCGGTCTTTACGAACCACGATATATAAGAGCACGCTTAGAATTAGAAGTGAGTTATGTATGACGACTGACATATGTAAGGACGTGAAGTTTTTCTTGCTGATTTTACCAGTGACATAGACCGTTCCCAGTCTTCGCATTTGTGGCAAATGTAGTACATACTCGTACATAGTTGAACGGATACAGTTGTTACAGGAAAAATCAGTTTCGCAAACGACTGTGCTCCCGAGATGGTGCTGAGCTGATGCAATATTTGCTGACGGGAATAGAAGATGTGTGGTTTTCCGTTTTTATTGCAACTTCACAGTATTCGCCTTCTGCTCGGAAACGTCAATAGAAAAGAAAATTGCTTAAAAATTTCAATCAAAGAATTCACAAAAAAAAAAAAATCATAATAAATAATTTTTCAAGCTGTTGCAATTATTTGGGCAACGGTATCACATAGAATTTCGATGCGCACTTATTTTTGTTACCAAATTTTGTCAGTACGAGTACTTGAAATTAACAATAGTTACGAAAGTACATGATCACCAAAAAGTTTTCAGTTTGAATAAAATTGCATAATTCCTGAGAAAAGAAAGATCGTAAAAGTTGTATCGGACGGTTTGGTGGGCATCCGAAGATGCCCGTGGGGACGAAGCCTAAGGTAGCATATGACCGTGTAGGTTGGGCCATGCCATTTGGCGACGCAAAAGGCCCCTCAACGAGCTAAGCAGCGGCCTATGCTTGCTGTAGCTCAGTTCGGGAGATGTGGGCGGGGTTTTCGCCGCTCGTTGCCCCTGTCCTTTACGTATGTATTAACAAAAATTCATAGGCCTGGGGAAGACAACACAAATAGGGGAGGTAAAAATGGGAGAAAAAAAAATAGTCGATAAGGATGGAATGGTTGACGGACGGATCAGACGCCCACACGGTCGCACCTGGGTCCGGGTGTATTGGGACCCTCGGCCTCTGGTTTCGTACCACCAACAGATCACTACTCATCAGGTGCTGCTTCGATCTGCTGGTGGGAGCAGCACTACCAGACCATAATATGGTTCACTACAGGTGGTTCATTACAAAGTTCGCACTATTAATACAACTTGGAATTGGAAGCAATTGACACAAAAAGTAGCATAGCAAAAGCATTGTCCCATGCAAATACACATGATCAATATGCTTTCAACTATCCATTCTCGTACATTGGCTGGTATGAATAAAAAGTTGTTAGCTTCACTATACTACATATTTTGTAGTAAATGTAGCTTTGTAGTATGATTGCTATGATTAAAGGGATGTTTACTATACGGCAATTTTCTAAATTACTAAAATTAAAATTTTTATAGATTTGGTATGAATAAAAGTAGTATAGACTACATTTTTTATGAGGTAAACAAATTACAAACTACAATACAAATACGTTTACTATAAATTAATACTATGTACATGGGCTGAAAAGTCCCGGGATTTTTCAATAGGTGGCACCACTAGAAAATTAACATGACTCATTTCAAGAGGCTCATCTATCACTAGTTTATGTACAATATAAAGTTTCGTGACATTTCGTTCATTCGTTTACAAGCTACAGTCCTTTGAGTGACGCTACTTTCGCCTTCGTAGAAAAAAATGGAAAAAAATTGTGTTTTGATGGGAAAAACTTCTGGACAATCATTGCAATGGTTGCAAAAATGTTATCCCACATCTGCTCCTTCGAGAACAACAGTTTTTCGGTGGTTTAGTGAATTTAAAATGGGTCGCACAAGCACCAAAGACGCACCTCGCTCCGGAAGGCTAAAAGAGGCGACGAATGCGAAAATCGTAAAGCAAGTGCATCGAACTGTTTTCAATGATCGTAAAGTGAAGTTGCGCGAGTCAGCTAAGGCCGTGGGCATATCAAAAGAACGGGCGGGATACATTTTGCACCTCCTTTGGAGATGAAAAAGCTATCGGCGCGATGGGTGCAGCGGTTGCTGACCGTCGACCAAAAACATGGTGATTCAACGGTAGGTTTGGCGTTGTTGTAGCATAATCGAGCGAACTTTTTTCGATGTTTTGTGTGGATGGATGAAACATGGGTCCATCACCATACGCCTGAGTCCAATAAGCAGTCTGCAGAATGGCTGCAAAACCACGAAAGCCGACCAAAGCGGCCAAAAGACTAACGCTCGGCCGGGAAAGTTATGGCCTCCTTTTTTATACCCTAGACTTTTAGTATAGGGTATATTGTTTTTGTCACGACGGAAATATGTAACACCTTAAAGGAGGCTCCGGAGGTATAGCAATGTATATATATAAATGATCAGGGTCACCTCCTGATTCGATTAAGCCATGTCTGTCTGTCTGTCTGTCTGTCTGTCCGTCTGTCCGTCTGTCCGTCTGTCCGTCTGTCCGTCTGTCCGTCTGTCTGTCTGTCTGTCCGTTCGCACGATAACTTTCGAAAGAATGAAGCTAGAGCCTTGAAATTTTTACTAGATGTTGGAAGTATGATCTAGTTGGTTGGGCATGATCAGGCCAAGAGAACGCCTACCTCCCCTACATATGTAAAATAATTAAATGTATTTATAACTCCCGATTAAATAAACATGAAAACCTCTAGCTTTGGTAGATTGCTCGCGATGGTAATCTTATACTCCCCTGGAAAAATAAAATCGATCAGTTGAAAACTAACGGCAATTTTCTTACAAAGAGCCCCGTACTACCCTACTTTTCAGGTTTTTTGTCCATAACTCTTGAACCAATTAACGTAGACATCTGATTTTTGGCATGTAACCCTGGGGTGAGAAGCTGCTTAGGTTTTGGGAAGTTGGGCATAATCAGATCAAAGGAACGCCTACCTCCCCTACAAATTTCCAAAAATTAAATATTACTTTAATTACGATAACTTTCGATAGAATGACACTAGCAAGTTGAAAATTTGGTAGAATGTTGGTAGTAAGGTCTTATTAGTTAGCACTGAAAATGGGCAAGATCCGACCCAAGGAACCCCTACCTCCTCTTCAAATGAAACTTCGAATAATCGATTACTTTTGATGCAATGAAGCCAGCAGCTTGAAATTTTTGTCAAATGTTTGAAATGAGATTGAGTTAGTTGGCATTAAAGACGGGTTAGATCCGACCTAAGGGACCCCTACCTCCCCTAGAGATGACACTTAAAACAAGCGATAGCTTGCGACAAAATAAAGCTAGCGACTTGAAATTTTGCCCAAATGTTTGTATTAGGATCCAGTCGGCTAATATTGAAAATGCGTAAGATCCGACCAACGAAACCTCTACTTCCCCTACAAACGAAACTTCAAATAAGCGATATCTGTCGATAGAGTGAAGCTAGAGACTTAAAATTTTGTTTGTATGTTTGTAGGGTGATCTAATTGGTTGGTGGCAATGATGGGCAAGATCCGACCCAAGGAACCCTTACCTCCCCTACAAGTGAAACTTCAAATAAGCAATAACTTTCGATGGAATGAAGCTAGCGACTTGAAAAATTCAACAAATATTTGTAGAATGGGTTAGTTAATTCATTTTGAGAATGGTCAAGATCTCCCTGAATGAGTGCCAACCTCCCCTATAAACTGGCTATATAGGAAACTCACTTTTAATGCATGGTCGTTGCCAATTATTACTTTTAGTGTCACCACTAGGTCTGTACAAGTCTAGGGTATATACGCTTCGCTTCGGCCTGGTTTTGGGATGCACAAGGCATAATCTTAATCGATTACCTGCAGAAGGGAAGAACAGTCACAAGAGAGTATTATGCAGCGTTATTGGACAAACTAATAGTCCGGATGGCGCAACGGTTAGCACGTTCGCCTCCTACGCACTGGGCCCGGTTCGATTCCTACTGAATGCGGTAGTTTTCGATAAAAAATGGATTTAGGTGTCGGACTATGAGCTCACTCAGCTGTTAAATGAATACCCATTTATGGGGTAAATAGCTCGGTTGAGCGTGTTGCTGATCACTCACCTCTGCACAAGACCAACCGTCATGAGCTAGAAACTGAGATGATGCTGACTCATCTCGAGGCCATGGTTCAAATTGGACTGTTGCGCCAGTTATTTATTTTTATTTTTTATTTTATTGGACAAACTGAACAACGAACTAAAGATAAAACAAGCTAGCCTTCGGGTAGCTTGCCGAAGGTATAATACCTTCGTTATGACTTATGGTGCATTTGCTACTTTGAAATTAGTAGTAAAACTTTTTCCGATTTCATTGTTCCTATGAGAGGTATATGAAATAGTCGTCCGATTTCAACCAGATCTAAGAACCCGGTTTGGCAGTCAATATTATTAAATAATATGAAATTTCGTAAACATATCTTCAGAAATAAAAGTTTTTCTAACAAAAACTTACTTTTGGAACGGTCGTTCCTATGACAGCCATATGATAGAGTAGTCCGATTTCAACCAAATTCAAGAATGTGATTTGAATAAAGATACTACTGATTAGTATGAAATTTGAAGAAGATACCTTCAGCAATAAAAAAGTTTTTCTCATGAAGGCAAATTTTTGGGCCAGCCGTTCCTATGGCAGCTATATGACGTAGTGGTCCGATTCCGTTGGTTCCGACATATTTACAGCGTGCAATAGAAAAAAGGCTTTGTACAAAATTTCAGCTCGACAGCTTTAAAACTGAGGGAGTAGTTTGCATAGAACCAGATGGACAGACTGACAGACGGACAGACAGATAGACGAACAGACGGCCAAAGCTTAATCGACTCGTCTCATCATACTGACCAAGAATATATATAGTTTGTATGGTCGGGGATGGTGCCTTCTGTGCGTTGCAAACTTCATGACAAAGTTAATATACTCTATCTCATCCGTGAAGGGTGTAATAACCCCATATGCCGAAGAAAGAAGTTCTGTGCCATCACGATAACGCACCGTCACACACGTCCTTGAAAGCGATGGCCAAATTAGACCAATTACAATTCAAATTGGTGGCTCACCCACCGTATTCTCTAGACTTGGGCCTCAGCGACTATTATCTGTTCCCAAACCTCAAGCGGTGGCTCCAGGGAATGAGATTGAGATCGAATGAAGAAGTCATCGCAGAAAACGAGGCGTATTCCGATGGTTGGGATGTTTCGTACTACAGAAAGGGCATCGAAATTTTATCGTCCTCGAAGCCAACTATGTTGATTATTTTGAAAACTTTGGATTCTACAAAAAAATGTCTCAAGGTAACTAAATTTGGATGTCACTAACTGTATTATGTCGGGAGTTATCGTGCGGTTTTTCCTTGTGAATAAGTCAATATACCATATATTATTTCATGGCCTAGCTAGAGTATAATAAACAATTTTATAGTCTACGGTATGTTTTGTAAGTAATTTGATCTGCTTTGATTCGGCTTTGAGACATTTTTTGCAGAGTCCATACTTTCCAAAATAATCAAGGAAAACTAAAAAAAAGGACTTTTGACCCCCTCTCCCCTACATTTTCAGACCCGCTATCATTGGGGTCTTTTAAAACAACTTTCAAAGACTCCTGGTAGATTACGTAAAATATAGGGTGTTACACTTGATAGAAAACTACTCTGAACGGAACTCTTGAGGACTAATTTGGTCAAAGCTACCAGTGCTCTCTGGATCTGTAGACAATTCCTAAGGAAAACCTGTGGAACTAGCCCCCTTTTTACCTACAACAATAATTAATTTTGGAGCTGTCATTTGGTGGAAGAAATCGTGTACCAGGGATAGTAAAGTTACAATAGGTAGAATTCGCTTCACATCCATCTAAAAGCGGAGGCTGAACTAACAATTGAGGCTTAAGGCTTAAGTCCAATCAGACCTTCCTTCAATTGAACTTAGAGGAGGAAAAATGGTTACTTGATGGAATGAGCTGAGTATGTCATTCGACCACATAACAAGGGAGTTATGCTTCAACCGACACTTCCGTACCAAAATTTGGAATAGAGAGGAATGGAACGTGAGGCATTCGTTACTTCTTCCATTAATGTCAGGTTTACTGATGGCTCCTAAAGGAGGTTACGGGAGCAGGAATTGCAGGCCCCTCTACAAGATTATTTCAATCACACAATCGGTTTCCATTCCGAAATGTATGCAATTCGGACTTGTGCCAATGCACGTATTGAAGCTTTTTGTCGTGGAAGAAACACCGCAATCTGCAGACGGTCAAGCTTATGTCAAGGCTCTCAATAAGCTCATCATAAACGTGGCGCGACAGTCCGACGTCGGGCCCTGGCCGCCCCTCCTGAAGATGTCTAAATAATTACTTGACTGTTACGGAGTTGTGAAGAGACTCAGTTCTTTCAATAAAGTTACAATACAGTGGGTCCTTTGCCATGTCGGTATTTTGGGCAACGAGATTGCTGATAGCTAGGAAAGCATCTGCAGCCCCGGTGAATGGCCCAGAGCCTTTTTGTGATTTCATGATGCAGGGGTAAAAACCATATTAGAAAGTTGAAACGAATGTACTTTTGGACAAAATTGGCATTGCCCCTGACGCCTGCTGTCGTTTCTATGAGGCTGCTGATGAGATCTCCCAGCACATCTTCTACAAGTATGAGGTCTTTCGCCATCGTCGCTTAGAATGCATCGGCGATCCCTTCCCTGATGTGGCCCATCGAATCCAACGCCCCTTCTTTGTCTATCTGTATAGGTCTTTTATTTCCTTTCTATCCTTTATATACTGTATGTCCAGAGTAATGGTGTCATCACCCCGATTCAAGATTTGGTTTGTGCTTCATTTCATGCCGAAGAAGATGCTGTAGTCCTGACGTGTACCTGCACCAGCATCAAAACGGCCCTGATGCAAAAAGACGTCGGCGGATGGTGTTTAAAAGGAGCTATGTGTCAAATTCGGTTGAGATCGGCCAACAACAAAACTACATCGGACTATATACCCAAATAAATTATAGCCTATTGATGAAAGTTCCAAATTAAGCCTGTATAACAGCTGAATAAATTCTAAATAACATTCCATCAATTTTGCGAATTTCAACTAATTTTGCTTGAGCTACTCGTATGAATAAAAAATTTCATCCAATCCGAATCGACAATAGATTGTGAACTCCCAGAATTCCATAATTGTATTCCTTTTTTAGAAAAAAAAAAAAAAAATGGGAACGTTTATATTTATAGGCAACGCTTAATAGCAGTTTGTTCCATTTTACAGGCATGTACGTTCCCTTGTATTCGCAATAAAAAAATAATAGTTTTTATCTATAATTTCTGATAGGGAGAGTGAAAATAAATACAACATGCGGGTTTTCGGTTTTTCGTTGTCCATTACTTGGTCGGGGATTTGAATTCATTCTGACCATTACCAGTTCCAGTAATTGGGCGGGAGTGGCTTTTTTGTATCCTTTTAGGATAGTTTCGATTTGTTGCACTGTACAATGAAAAATATAAAATACATACGTATCTGACATCTCTAAAAATGTTGCCATTATTGTAAAAGGAATTAATTGTTGCGGCTTTAATTATTCTAAAGAAGCTCTTCCTCTTCATAATGTTATTTTATTGCGCCAGTTATGTCTGCAAGCACAGAGGCCGAATTCTATCGTCCTTATAGCCGGACTAATCATGTCGATCAAAATCGTATCGTTATGGTAAATACAGTCAGAAGATTAGGTGGGGTCAACGCAATATTTCCAAGCAGGGGGAACCCGAAACCCAGGTGTTCCAGGTACATATTAATCGCGATTTACATTGGCTTTTCATCGTCATCTACGCAGAAATGACAGCCATTGTCCAATATCTTGCCCACAGTTGGCGTCTCAGACAAAAGCCTTTAAATAACTGCTGATAATTCTAACCTTATTCCGATTAACAGATCAGAACACAGTAAATTTTTTTCAACTAGATTCTAGTTAAACACAACTAGAATTTAGCTCCTAGATATTCTAGTTAAGATCTAGTGATTAAGTACCCACTAGAATATCAGGGAAATTTTTTAGTGATTTTCTATTAGAAGCGTGTCGAGAATCTAGTTCTATTTACTTGTATTTCAGTAGTTTTGACAAAACTCTGGAAGCGAAAAAGACTAGTAAACTAGTAAATGAAGCTGAGTAGACAGTAGTAGTATACCTATATATAGGTATATATTGTCGCACTAATACAGAAGCCAAATTTTCGGTTAATTTTGAAAGGATACATTCAAAATGTCTGTTAATTGCTTTGATCTCTCTAGGATCATGGACGTTTCAACACTCAAGCATTTCTATGCCTTGTTGAAGTTTAGATAGTATACCTACTTTTTGGGCATGCAGTTTCAACTATAGCATACACCTCTTAGCCGCGCCGTCTTTATACTGACAAGCTCAGAGCGCAATGGGAGTTCAATTAGTAGTGTTATTGTTCGCACTGAGGATCGAATCCCCATTATCTAGAACACGGCCACCGAGCGCGAATGGGATGAAGTGTTTTGTGAAAACGCAAACACTACCTCCAAACGTGTAGACACTAATGATGCCTACGTTGTCTTTGTCTACCGCTTGAGCAGTAAATTTATCCAGTTTTCTAGATGTAATATTTTTTTCCCTAGAAACAGAGTGACGAGCACTAGAAAAACAGTCGAATTGACAAGACGAACTGAACTTCTAGTTACTTTCACTTGATTTTTGGGCACGAACTGTATATCTAAGTATTTTCACTGGATGTATGGGCATACGACATTTTTTACTAGATTATCAGTAAAAAAAATTCACTAGATTATCTCTAGTTGAACTTTACTGGAAAAAAGATTTGCTGTGAAGATATCTTACCCCACTAGCTCAAAATGAATAGTTTGGTTTGCTTCAGGCCTGAGAGATTCTCCCAAACGACGTTCTGTTTTGTAGTGGCACATACATAGTAGCATCCCGCAGAAGGGCTACGGACCCCAAAAGTGAGTGTTCGAGGCATAGGCGGATCCACGGGGGGCGATTCATTTTATTTTGAAAATTCTAAGAATATACACCGATATATTTTAATATAAGAACATATTATACATATTCAAAGTTTAAAACGTGTTAGTTATCTTTAAATTTCGAGGTTTCTTAAAGAATTCTTCAAGGACTTCATATTCTGTTAATTCAATTCCAGGCTGAATATTTAACGAAGTAAGACCAGGAGCGTCTCCTGTCCCATAGAGTTCCTCAAATATGTTTTGATTCTTCTCAGCGTGGAGAATGTCCTTTCTGGAGTAGTTGTTATTACTGGTAATACTGCCAAAACTCTTAAGATCGTGGTAACGTTTTGAAATGACTTTTCATGTGTTATCTGGAAATCTGACTTGACTTGACTTGTTTACAAATTGACCTTTTTTTTACATTTGTTGCTCTCTGTGATAAATTTAGAAATCAATTGAATAAGACTGTAAGGGTCCATTAATGGGAGTGTCAAGGAAATTTGATTTGATAGCAGTCTGATGGATTTGTTACTTGAGTGGAAGAGTCGTTTTCCATGAAATTTTTATGACCGCACACTTAGAAATTTTCAATTGCCGTCTTCTTCATATTGTCACAATTCGGACCTTACGCATATAAGATTTACCCTATAAGTAAAGGGATTGCTCCATAGGAAACAATGCGTGCAAATGATTTTTAAATTTGTTCATAAATAAATCCCTCCCATTAAGTGTTTAATCGACAGAATTTTGAAAACCCCCCTCTTGTCAAAATCTTGGATCCGCCACTGGTTCGAGGCTGTTCTGGATAGTTTGTCAGCCAGTTCATTTCCGAGTCCCGACAATGCCGCGATAACCAGGAACCCAGTTTGAGCATCCCTTTTCCCCATTCCTGTTGTCAATCAGCATCTTATGACGATCTTTCATGCATTTACTTTGAAGTGAGGTTTTCATCCGAGTTTGCTAGGGGTTTTCGTCCATGTTCAATATTGGCTATTTTTCTGAGCGACTTTTATTCATTGCACGCCTTCGGGTTTTCAATGTTTTGTTTATCATAGATCTGCGCCTTAGCGCACTTAAATACTCTCTTCCATGTCATAGCGGACAGAGTCACTTGACTACAGAATCCTAAAATCCATTCAACTAACAGTATCTCTGACGCAACCTTAAGGCATACACCGTTCGAGATGGAGTTTCAATAATGTCTAAATCCATCCATCTAATTTTAGCTTTCATCGCGAAACATCTTAAGTAACACATATTCATCTACATTGTAGGAACTATGGAATAATTCCGAGGTTGAGTTTCAAAAAATCTTGGTTTCTGCTTACACGTTATCAAAAAGTCCTTTCTTGAAGAGGTGAATAGCTATAGAATGTAAATCCTAACTACTTCACTTTATATACGTTTGTATTCATCATTATCGTAGCGCTTCAGCTCGACGTCGGGTCTTGGCCGTCTGGATTTTGAAGTTCGAAGTATTGGAATATAAAATAAATCAATTGCCAATCAACCAGCATTTGCATTCAATTCGCCACCTTCAATATTGAAACGAACGATCTAACTAGTTCAAATAACAAACAAACATTTATTCGAGCGACAGCCATCGATTCTATAGAATTTTTATGGATCTTCGCATGTCGCTGTCCTTACTTATCGTATGCGATCTCGTGGAGGCGCCTGACGAGACCTCTCGTGTCAGTGTTCGAAACGGGCCAGCATGTAAGGGTAGTCTTGGTTGAACTAGGTTCAGAATGAGAACGGAGGTCGAGGCATGGTCGTTCAGAGCAGCTGTAACACCTAAGTGTCAAAACCTCCTCAGAAGTGACGCATCACTTTCTCCGGCGAAATATAATAATTCTACATATTCCTACAAAATTTCAGCCGTTCGTAAGATATTCTATGGACAGACGGACAGACGGATAGACGGACAAGCAGACGGACAGACATTTTCCGATTTCATAAGGGTTTTGTTTTTACTACAAACTAAACAAACTACTACTACTACAAACGTCGAACTAACCGACGAAATCTTCAACCGTTCCTAGAACTTGAACTGGAGCTCCCTGATGGCGTTGGGGTTCCGCGCTCCCTCCCCAAACCTCGGGCCGAGCTGCGCAAAAATTGCTCAACCCAAATGATCTCTTTACCGTTACTCACAGGCTACGAATACCAATATCTCAGTATGCGGTTTGATGTGGCGTGCTATGAAAAACCTTCACAGTACTCTTTTTTTTTGAGAAGGTCACATAGTAGGGTAGGCACTAATTTCATACATTACATGCATAAATTCATCCTTGAATCCCGGTTTCGTCCATCGACTAAAAACTCTTCAGGTGCTGCCGTGAGTATATCGGTGGAAGAGGCACGAAAATTGCATTGAGTTTCGATATGACGTCTCCCTCAAGTTGAGTTTTTCAAATTGAATGAACTGAAGCTGAAGTTGATTCCGAATATATGTATGTACGTCTATGTGCTGTTATTTTCGTATAACCAATTGGTTATTCAAACCGACATTATTTTTCAGTCTATTTCAAAAAATAATGGCCGTACGTGATAAATGTGTACTGTTACATACACATTTAGACAAAAGCTTTGTTCTGTCTGAAGCGCTAGATGTACGTGGACTTGTGAATTGGAAATAAAAAGGCTATTGTTCAATTTTCGTCCTGATAAATGGTTTGATTAATGGCCTGATGTTATAAATGGACCACGAAAATACAATAGCAAATGGAAGCATACATGTATAAACAATACGGTTTATACATGTGGATGTACACATATGGTTTACGTTACATAGTGTAATATATTGATTCGTGAAACTCATGTGCTCACTAGACAAGGTAATGTAGAATAAAGAAACAAAAACAGTCTGATTGAGCTTATCTTATGCTTCGTTTACACATGAACGCTGACCCAACAACAGTCGAGTCAACGGGCAAACCACGCGACTCTGAAAGACATCTACACACTCGATACTGAACTTGACGGCGATCGCTCAGATCGAGATGAAGACATAGCATTGAGCCAAGTGGAAGATGACCGCCTGTTAAGAACCGAATCGTCTAGTGAGGGCCCTGAACGGCAATCGACCGAAAGGTCCAGATTTTCAAAGGATGGCACTCGACCAGAAAACCTCCTCAGAAAATCCTCTATGACGACTTAACCACTATGGGGTAACAAGAAGATTAGCTGTTCAGTAACGCCAAACATACGAGCAGGATGAGTCATGAGACGAGTACAGGAACTCACTAAAAGCATTTAAGAAACAATTAAAAGCGGCTGTGAAGAATAGCTGGAGAGACTTTTACAGCCAAACTGAAAGCACGACGGAAACATCAAGGCTAAGAAAAGTCATCTCCAAAAATTCGATACCGCCCTCCACCCTCAATAAGGGGGAAGCGGTTGGGCACAAGATAGGGCGGAAACACTAGGTGACTAGGTGACGGGTAGCGCAGTGTGTTGAGGCTTCAGTCTCATGTTTGACTATCGGTGTTTCTGGTTCGAATCCCGTCCACGACGACGTTCGTGGCCATGGATGTGCAGGAGGTGGTGGTGTGTGCAATAGCGCTCTCGTGCAAGGCGGTGGAATATGCACGTCCTATAGATGGATCTTTAAGCTTTTGTACTGTACATTAAAACGTGACAAGATATGTGCATTTTAAAGGCGGTGAATCGCTGCCGTTCGTAAGCGTATTTTTGCGACAACAAGTTGGTGGTCGCTGCCAACATCAGCACCTCGTTTCGACCTGATGTCCAAAAGACAATTCCTCCATGTCTTGGAAATGGTTATATGGTCAATCCGGTTTTCTGTTCTGCCATCCCGAGAGGTCCAGGTTATTAAGTGGCAGCGTTTGTGTTTGAACAGGGTACCGTCAATGACGAAATGACGAGAGTAACAAAACTCCATGTTCCACGAACATCTCGCCATTTTTGTTTCTGTTGCCTAGTCCATTATTGCCCATTAGGTGTTCTAAGTCGACATTGTCAGACCCAACTTTGGCGTTGAGATCCCCGATGATAATTTTTATTTCAACTTTGGGAGCCTTGTTGTTGGTGTCGCCAATCCGTTGGTAAATGGCGTCCTTGGCTGATTGATCCGCTAGTTCAGTCGAGGCGTAGCACTGAATTATTGTGATGTTTCTAACCCTGAATTTGAATCTGGCTGTGGTGATACGGTCGGAGATGGGCTTCCAGTATATTAGAGAGAGGCGTGTCTCCCTAGTCAACAGGACTCCAACGCCTGTCATTCGAGGTTACATATCGTGACATACTTGGAAACCCTGAAATGGGAAATCTTGCCCCACCCGCCGTACTCCCGAGACATCGTTCCTTCCGACTACCATCTGTTTCATTCCATAGCGAACGGCCTGGCTGATCAGAATTTTCGCTCGTACGAGGAAGTCGAAAAATTGATCCAATCATGGATCGCGTCGAAAGACGCCTTCTTTTACCGTGATGGAATCCGAAAATTGCCGGAGTGATGGGCGAAAGTTGTCGCTAGCGATGGACAACACTTTGAATAATACTTCTGTATGTACTTTTTGACATCATCATCATCATCGTGGCGCGACAGCCCGACGTCGGGCCTTGGCCGCCTGGATCATTGTCCTCCAATTATCTCGGTCACGTGACCGCGTCCTCCAATTTTGGGAGCCCAGCAGCTGCGCGGCGTCCACACCTACTGAGCTCTCCCAACGAGATCTCGGTCGTCCTCGCAGTCTCGCTCCGTCGACTCGTTCTGCATTCATTACTCTCTTAGGCATGCGATCATCGTCCATTCTTTGTACATGCCCTGCCCATTGAAGTCGTTGTAGTTTGACGATTTTCGAGACTTGCAGCTCATCGTGCATTTCATACAACTCATGGTTGTACCGGATGCGCCATCCATCTCGATCGCAAACAGCCCCGAAAATTCGCCGTAGAACCTTACGTTCGAAAGTGTCTAGCATGTTTTCGGAGGCTTGAGTTAGGGTCCATGCTTCGCAGCCATAGCATAGCACTGGTCGTATAATGGTTTTGTACACGCGGAGCTTCGTGTTTCTGTGCACATGCTTCGATTTCATTATGGGGAGAACCGAGAAAAAAGTCTTATTAGCTAACTGTATCCGTCGCTTGATTTCGTCAGTTTCGTTGGCGTCCCTTGACAGGTTGCAACCCAGGTAGATGAAGTTGTTCACGAACTCGATGTTGAGGTCCCCCACGTTGATGCTCGGTTGTGCAGGTGTCCTTGTCACCGATTGCATCATTATTTTAGTTTTACCCTCGTTAATACGCAATCCAACTTCTTTTGCAGCGGTATCGAGCGTATGCAGAAGTTCTTCTGCGTCAGCCAATCTTCGGGACATGATGTTGATGTCGTCGGCGTACGCTGCTAATTGTGTCGACTTGATGAGTAGCGTCTTGCTGTTGTCCATATTCATGGCCCGAATAACGTATTCCAGTGCTAGGTTGAAGAGCGTCGGTGCCAGTCCATCGCCCTGTTTCAAACCAGTGCGTGTTTCAAATAGATCAGTAAGTCTATTCTGGATCCTGACTTGTGAGACGGAGTTGGTCCTCGTCATCTTTGTCAGTCGCACTAATTTTGCTGGTATACCAAATTGCAGCATGATGTTGTACAGTACTCCACGATCGATACTGTCGTATGCCTGCTTGAAGTCGACAAAGATTTGGTATACGTTTACGTTGTATTCCCAGCACCTCTGGAGTATCAGTTTGACTGAGAAGAGCTGATCGGTTGTGGAGCGACCAGGTCTGAAACCGCTTTGATATTCGCCAATGACTCGTTCTGCGTACGGTTTTATTCTATTTTCCAGAATTTTCGTCAAAATTTTATAGGACGTACAAACTAGTGAGATGCCCCTGTAATTCTCACACCGCAATTTATCTCCCTTTTTATGAATTGGACAAATGATGCTTCTGCGCCAATCGTCTGGAATCTCCTCGTTCTCCCATACTCGCAGGAGTAATTGATGTATGGCATCAACTAAACTCGTTCCACCGAATCTTAGCAGTTCAGCTGGGATCTCGTCAGCGCCCGGCGCTTTATTTCGTTTTAGTGACCGCAACGCGAGATCAACTTCCTCTACTGTCGGGGGTTGAATGGGTGGGCCTAGATCAACAATATCATCGAGAGCTTCCTGTGTGGGGATGTTAGATGGTCGGTTTAGAAGCTCTTCAAAATAAGAGGCCCATCGTTTGTTAATACCATCGGTGTCGCTGATGATGTTTCCATCCTTGTCCTTACAAAGGCTGGTCCTGGGTTGGTAGCCGTTCTTAATTGTATTTACTAGTTTGTACGCTTGTCTGGTGTTCCTATTAGCTAAGTTTTCGTTTATGTTCAGCAACTGCTCGTCAAAGTATTTACGTTTCTTACGTCTAATTATTCTATTCGATATTCGCCGTAGCTCGTCATATTTTTCTCTTCTGGCTCTGGTTCCTCGTTGAATCCATTGTCTGTAGGCCTCGTTTTTCGCGTCAAGTGAGTTTTTGCATTCTTCGTCGAACCAGTCATTTCGCGCTCGCCGGGCTTTATATCCCACGACCTTCTCTGCGACATCCTTGATGGTACCCTTGAGTTCTTCCCAGAACCCATGGACGCCTGTGTTGCTGATGTTGTGTAGCATAGGTGATAGTTCTTCCTCAAGGGCGGTAGTGTACGCCACCGCTGTAGCATCACTCAAGAGCTTATCAACAGCAAAGATTTTGGGAGGGCTGATTCTTGACTAGTGCACTGAGGAAATTCTACATCTGTAGGTCGTCTTCACCAAGTGATGATCTGAGTCGCAGTTTGCTCCTCGATAGGAGCGGACATCCATGACACTAGACGCCCATCTCCTGCAAATGAGGACGTGGTCAATTTGGTTGACGGTATGTGCGTCTGGAGACTTCCAGGTCTGCTTGTGAATGCGTCGATGCGGGAAACACGTAGAGCTTACGACTAGATTCCTGCTGCAGGCGAAGTCGATAAGTCGCTGGCCGTTATCGTTACATTCTTCATGGAGGCTGTGGCCTCCAGAGGTCCCCCGATGCCAACTTTCATTCCCGACTTTCGCGTTAAAGTCTCCCAGCAGCAATTTGACGTCATTTGTTGGAAGTGAGTCGAAGAGAGTTTCAAGGCGGGCGTAGAACTCGTCTTTTACTGCGTCTTCTTTAACTTCAGTGGGGGCATGCACATTGATGAGCCAGAGATTGAAGAATCGAGTCTTGATGCGAATCGCACACAGCCGTTCATTTATGGGTTTGAAGTCAGTAATATGCGGTTTGAGGTGATTGTCCACTATAAATGCTACTCCAAACTCCTTGCGGCCCGATGGTTTGCCACTTGTAAAAATTGTGTGCGATTTCTTGTCATTAATCTCGCTGCCAAGCCAATTTGTTTCCTGGACTGCAGTAATGCTCAGTTTGTACTTTTCGACCTGTTGAAGGAGGGCCTTCTCGGCCCCCGGTTTGTTCAGGGAGCGTACATTCCAGGATCCGAAAGAATAATCCTTTATTCGTTTGCGTGGTCGTCGTTGTTGATCCGTCCAATCCGAGGCTTTTGTTCCAGGTTTCTTGACATGGAGTGGTTTTTACAAGGACGAGTTGTCAGCACGTCGCTTAACCCCATTTAGGGGATGGCCTCGGAGATAGCTGCTTCAGATGGTTTAATAAACGTGCTGGAGCCCACACAACTATGTAGCAGGTCCAACTACGCAAGTCATTCCATCCTACTAGACCTGAGACGCTTAGGTGTTGGTCAGCCATTCAGGCTACAGCTATCTGCCTTTTCCAAACTGTCTTATCGCTAAGACATTGGCCGTCAGCGAATTGATACACTGCCGTTACCAGGGGGCGCCCACGCGGAGGACTATGGAAAAGGTCTTTGCCCCCCATTTACTTTTTGACAATTAAACTTTTAATTCCAGGAAAAAACGGCGGAAGCTAACTTGTAGACCCTTACTTATCTAACGACACGGCTCGCGTGACAGTCCTTCTGAAATTTTAGGAACTGGAGAGATTAAATAAAACGCCAGCAAATTATTTCAATTTAATTTAATTTTTATTTATATTATTTTTTGTATGTACATTTTTTTTTTGTTCTTAAAGACCTTTTAATGATTTATGCGTATTTTGTAATTTTTCTTTTTTTTTGTTTGGTATTGAATTTAGTTTTGTTTTTATAGTACAATATGTCGATCTCATTTTGTCCAGAAAATTAATGCTTTCAAACATGTTTAATTTCACTTACGTTTTCGACATTTTATAGCGATTATAATATCTTAATATTCTGCTTAACGTGTTTTTAATACCTATGTTTTTTTTTTGCGTTTTTGGATTTTTTTTATTCTTAAAACTTATCATTGTTTTTTTTTTGGATTTTCATAGTGTTTAAAACTCATTTTTTCGTAAATGTAATTTATTTATGTTTTTTTTTCTCTGTTGTTTTGATTTTGGCTTGGCCATTTGAATTAGTTGTATTAAATAGAAAACTAATGCAAGTCTACATTAATTAATTACACTTTATATACAGAAATGCTTAATTTTTTAATATACACATATATTTTGTCTTTATCTGGCATACTTTCGTCAGAAATTGAAATATGTGGTATAAACACAAGCTCAGATTTTTCGTTAATATCTAGTTTAGACAAATTTGTCTGAACAAATATTTTACTAATACTCGTACTTTTTCTAAAAGGAGTAAAACTTGTTTAATTAATGTAATTAAAGGAAATTGTTGTTTTTTTATACAATCCAAATCAAATTCGCTACCAAGACCATCCTTAATCGACAATTCATTTACTTAGAGAAATAATTTAAATATGATTTCAGTCTTTTTAACATAATTCATTTAGTTTAAAAAAAATAAGATTGTTTTCTTCTACACGACGTAACGTCGTCATCGTGTCATTTCTTGCCGTCTTATGATCCTTTCGCTTTCCTCTAGCTAAATCCACAATTGATTTTATATCAATTTGACCATTATATAGTAGGAAACTTGTATGTATGATATAAGTTCTTTCCTTGGGATACAACTATTTGACGGTTATTTTGTTGCTGTCCAGTTTTTTTTTATGATTTATCTTTTTTGTTTGCTCAGAATGCACGAAAAAGCAATTAAAAGTTGATAAATACATGCTGAAATTGCATGGGTTCTTTTATCATGGCACAATACGCATTTATGTTGTGTTGTTCAAGGCTTATGCAATATTCCATAGATGCATACACATGGACAAATAATGAAAATTAAATGCAGGAAAGATTGCATGAACTTTCTATGATATCTGTTTTCGACAATCTAGAAAACTAAAATTTAAAACTGGCTAGAATGTCGATTAAACAAAAGGTTATTTTAGTTTGACCATTGGAACACTGTTAAAGAGTCCGAAGCGTATACACCCTAGACTTGTACAGACCTAGTTGTGATACCAAAGGTACCAATTGGCAACGACCATATGCATTAAAAGGTAGTTTCCTATAATGCCAGTTTATAGGGGAGGTTGGCACTCATTCATGAGGATCTTGACCATTCTCAAAATCAATTACCTAACCCATTTTGCAATGCATTGCATTTTTGTCGAAATTTTCAAATCACTAGCTTGATTCTATCGAAAATTATCGCTTAGCTGAAGTTTTATTTGTAGGGGAGGTAGAGGTTTCTTTTGTCGAATCTTGCACAATTTTAATAACGACTAACTGGCTCCCAGTACAAACATTTTAAAAAAATTTCAAGGAACTAGCTTCATTTTATCGAAAGTTAGTTAGTAGTCGCTTAGTTGAAGTTTCATTTGTAGGGGAGGTAGGGGTTTCGTCGGTCGGATTTTGCCCATCATTGATACCAATCAATTAGATCGTGCTACAAACAGTTGAACGGAATTTCAAGTCACTAGCTTCATTCTGTCGAAAGTTATCGCTTATTTGACGTTTCATTTGTAGGGGAAGTAGGGGTTTCGTTGGTCTGATTTTACGTATTTTCAATATCAGCCAGCTGAATCCTACTACAAACATTTGACCAAAAATTTCAAGTCGCTAGCTTTATTTAATCGTAAGTTATCGCTTATTTTAAGTTTCATTTGTAGGGGAGGTACGGGTTCCTTGGATCGGATCTGGCCCATCTTTAATACCAACTATCATCATCATCATTGTGGCGCGACAGCCCGACGTCGGGCCTTGGCCGCCTGGAATATAATAATAATAATACCAACTAACTCAATCCTAATTCAATCATTTAAATAAAATTTCAAGTCGCTGGCTTCATTCTATCGAAAATTATCGCTTGTTTGAAGTTTAATTTGTAGGGGAGGTGGGGGTTCCTTGGGTCGGATCTTGCCCTTTTTCAATACTAACTAACTAGATTTTACTACCAATATTCCATCCAATTTTCAACTCGCTAGTGTCATTTCATCGAAAGTTATCGAATTTAATTTTTTGAAATTTGTAGGGGAGGTAGGCGTTCCTTTGATCTGATTATGCCCAATTTACTGAAACTGAAACAGCTTCTTACCTCAGGGTTACATGCCAAAAATAAGGTGTCTACGTCAATTGGTTCAAGAGTTATAGACGTTTAACTTTCGATGTGCGTAGTGAAGAAAGCGGTCACATGAGCATTCTGAATCAAATTCCTGACGGCTGCTCTGCTTGAGATCAGATTACAAATTCACGGAGGTTTGCTTCGGCAGAAAATTTTCAGCCCTCATCACTGACCGCTCTGAATGGGTAAATGGCACACCCTGTTCAGACCCTGGATGTATTAAGTGGTTCACCGATGGGTCTAAACCAGAACAGGGTGTTGGTGCAGGTGTCTTTGGACCCAACACCAGGATTTCGGTCGCGATGGGAGTTTCGCCCAGCGTTTTTCAAGCTGGGATCCACGCCATTACTGTGGCTTTGGGCTGGCTTCGGCCAAGCTGCGGATCACAGATTGGTTTCCAATATTGCGTCATCAGTACTGGAAAAACCTTACAGGGCTACGTCAACCAAAGGAGCTTATATTGCCCTTCATTCACAAGGGTACTACTCAAATGAGTAGAACCCACCTAAGACTTCCAGTGGGGTACTTATCTGGCCATCACCTGGTCAGATATCACCTGAACTAGGTGGGTCTGTCCAGCGAGACTGAATGCTGTCTCTGTCTAGAGGAAACGACCAAACACATCTTGTGCGAATGTCCCGCCATCGCGCGTTTTAGGATGTCACTCCTCGGGCAGGCTACTATCAGCAGGTTGATTCCTGCTAAAGACTTACTGTCCTTTATTAGAAAGGTGGACGGTCTTTTGGATTAATGGGCTACGGCACAATAGATCTTTTATGGTCGCACGCTGGTTGCTTTCCTTGACATTGAGGATGCCTTTAATAACATAAAACCGGTGGCTATTACTGACGCACTTGTCAGTCTGGGTGTACATGGATCTACCTGCAAGCTTATCAATTCGTTGCACACTTCGAGGCTGATCTGCACAAAACTGGGCACTTCGTCCGCGCGTAGGCATATCTGCAGGAGCACTCCTCAAGGTGGAGTCTTGAATCAGCGTATGAATGGCGTTTATGGTAGCGCATCCGCCATTTGTATTGAGTTCTACCGGTATTTCGCCTATGCTGCCCGGCGCTTTATAGTTCTTTAGTGCCCGGATGGCGGCCACGACATCTTCGATTGTTGCAGGAGTCAGTAAGGGTTCTTCTAGTCAAGTAGCATTCTCCACGTGGAGGTTTTGTTAATTTCGGAGGCCCTGACCTTGTTGGGAAGTCACGTAATGGAAGATCACTTTTTTTACGGACAGCTAAGCTAAAATACGTTCAAAATAGTTTGCGAACTGTCGGACAGCCCTCACGGTAACAACATTAGACTTTACTGGATACCCGGCTACAGTGGCTTTGCAGGCAACTGCATAGCGGATGAGCTTACGCGTGAGGGGATAACCGGTAATGTGGCTGAAATTCGGGATAGTATAAAAATACCTTTTGCAGTATGTAAAATGGTAACTAAGTCAACCGCTATTGATAGAGCCAACACAAGATGGCTCGGTGGTAACTCATGCCAAACGGCAAGGGCGATTTGGTCTAGACTTGATCCGAGTTGCTCTGCTGCACTGCTATCATTAACCAGTTTACACATCGGCAGGGAGGTTGGGATAATCACACGGCACTGCCCTGTTGAGTAGCTAGCCAGGAGGCTGCGACTTCCTCATCATGATTACTGCAGAAGCTGTGAGGACATGGACGAGGAAGAGAGCGTTATTCACTTTCTGAGCCCCTTCAGATCTTTGGCGGGCACCAGGAGAAAATTTATTGTTTCCTCGTTCTTTTACGACTTATATAAGACTTCAACAACGCTAGCGCGAAGAAGCTCAATCGTTTTATTACTAGCACCGGCTAGTTTCAATACCTAGTTTTTAGAGTGAGGCATAGAGAGCTTCTAGAGGTACCACAATGGACCAATTGCGGTCCAAGTATGTTGTGACTTATCATGGCAGCCCTGCACCTATCCTAACTTAAAACTTTGAATTAAAATACCTTCAGAATTTACCAAGTAAATAAGAACCATTAATTTATTTTATTACATATTAAAATTCGGTGAAATATTCTCCATCTTGAATACGAAATATGAAATCTATTAAATCTGTCTTAGTTATGCTTATAAGAATTATGTATTCTCCTTTATGTTATATTCGTACGTATTTTTTTTTAAATAATATATTTCATGTCCCAAGAATATTACTTCTTACGACCATGTTTATATTTTTAGACTCTTAAAAGAAAACGGCGCATTATTATAATATAATGAATATATTAGTTATAGTAGATTCACTGTTCATTTGAGGGGGTTATTTTCTACATATGATCTCTTTCTTTGTCACAAAATTCAATTATTTGTTAGACCCTTTGTATTCGATTTTATCGCTTTTTAAACAATAATATGCTAAAATTTCTTTTTTTTCTATAATCATTTGCTGACTTTTTTTCTCTTTTATTAAGTTATATGTACAAAATTCACAATTGTTTTTATTTTTTTGATCATTTTATATTTATTATAAATAGTAAATAATTTAATTTAATTTAATAAACATACATTCTACGATGATGAAATTGTCATGTTCTATAGCCGATAATAGCCAAAAGTATCAATCCAAAGATATCTGTGAGGGATGTACGCGGTGTTGCCGATGATGTAACAGCAGACGCGGATGATTCACCTGTAAATATTGGAAGAGTTTTTTTGTTATTCGGACGTTTTTACGGACTTTTTTAATTATACTCGTGTATAAAAATTATTAAACAGAGTACCCCACTTAAAATTGTTGGTTTCGCTGGTCGGATTTTACGTATTTTCAATATTAGCCAACTGGATCCTACTACATACAAACATTTGGCCAAAATTTCAAGTCGCTGGCTTCATTTTATCAAAAGTTATCGCTTATTTGAAGTTTGATTTGTAGAGGAGGTAGGGGCTATTTGTGTCAGATCTTGCCCATTTTCAATACCAACCAAGTAGATCTTACTAGCAACTTCTAATAAATTTTCAACTTGCTAGTGTCATTCTATCGAAAGTTATCGTAATTAAAGGAATATTTAATTTTTTAAAAATGTATAGGGGAGGTAGGCGTTCCTTTGATCTGATTATGCCCAACTTACTAGAACTCAAGCAGCTTCTCACTTCAGGGTTACATGCCAAAAATCAGGTATCTACATCTATTGGTTCAGGGGTTATAGACAAAAAACCTGAAAAGTAGAGTAGTACGGGGGTCTTCGTAAGAAAGTTACCGTTAGTTTTCAACTGATCGATTTTGTTTTTCCAGCAGAGTATAAGATTACCCTCACTAGCAATCTACCACAGCTAGAGCTTTTCATGTTTATTTAATCGGGAGTTACAGATACATTTAAGTATGTTACATATGTAGGGGAGGTAGGCGTTCTCTTGGCCGGATGATGCCCATTTTCAATACCAGCCAACTAGATCACACTACAAACATTTCACCAAAATTTCGAGGCTCTAGCTTATTCTATCGAAAGTTATCATGCGAACGGACCGACAGACAGACGGACAGACGGGCAGACGGACAGACGGACAGACGGACAGACGGACAGACGGACAGACGGACAGACGGACAGACGGACAGACGGGCAGACGGACAGACGGATAGACGGACAGGAAATTTTTCCACCCCGGACCCCGGAAACTAAAAATATTCTCGATGGAATTTTCTTACCCGTTGATAGAGCTAGATGTTAATGTTGTTGTTAATTGCCTTGATCCCTCCAGGGGCATGGGCGCGTCGACATCTCTAGCATTTCTATGCCTTGTTGACGTTTCGATAGCGTATCTACTTTTCGGAAGTACAGTTCCTAGCATGAACCTCCTAGCCGCGCCGTCTTTATTTATACTGACAAGCTCGGAGCACTGTAAGAGTTCTATTGGTACCCACAGGCAGTTTTAAGTCGCACCGAGATTCGGATTCAGAGCTCTAAATTAGTATCGTAGAGTGGTGACCGAAAGACCACGGCTACCGAGCGCGACAAATCAAATTAATGTCAAGTGAAGTTTTGTAGCGATTCAGATGGCTTTGTAACGGTAAGTACTGATATACCAATGGAGTTCTTTTTCCTGACCGTCCAGAGCCATTCTTCCACTCGACATTGCCCATCTCCCGAATTGTTTTAATGATTAAAATCGTTTGAGCAACTTTTTTTTTTGCACAGCGCTATATCTTCCTCGACTATACGGATACTGTCTTATGGAATCGTTGCACTAATGTTGTCAGTCGTTTGTTCCTGCCATTCTTTCGTATCGCATTTTCCGGGCTAGCAATACTACATTATGTCCGGTCATTTACAATGCAATCTTAAAAGTGCTTAACCCCAATCAGCCACATCCAAAACGATCAAGGACTCTTGGACAAATTCGTCCACCCGTCGTAATTCACAAATAAACGCAGTCGGCCAAGTGACTTTAATGATCCGCATAGCACAACATAAACATCACGAAATCCAAACGAATTCCATTTCTCCTTCTTATCTCGGTAGTATAATTGAAAATAAGCCGTGGTCGCGTAGCAGACGTCCTTTTCGGTCATTTTCGGCATGGGAACCATCCATCAAAATGGTTCCCGGCTAAGTATGTTCGGGAACGAGGTCGAAACGAAAAACTTATTTCTCCGTTTCGAACTTGGAGGGGGGCGGTGGCGACGGAGGATTTGGATTTGTACGTAAATCCTATCCTGCAAGATACAGTTTAGCAAAGATATTTCCCATTCTTATCTGTGACTACGTAAATGTATTTTAGAAAAAAAAAAAAAACTTTTCCTTCCTGTTCGAAGACGGGCTATGAACTCTATATAAGATTCATGCGAATATATACGATGTGTGGGGACGAAGGGGTCACCGCATCCCTATGGTTACATCGGAACGCGTTGAATAAAAAAATGTATAGCAAATTTCTTCCTTTTTATCTTCCGTTACGTCCAAAATGATTCTCTCCGGGTTAATTCAAAATGGACCAAATTAGCATTCAATTTTCCCTTCATTTCTTTCCAACTTTTCATATTATGGCCATAAAAGAATGGGAGCGACTCCATACGATAAAGCCGAGAGGCCTCGTCGAACAAACGAAACGAGCCAACTTTCCTTTTCGCTTGAGTTATTGTGCGAATCCTTGCTTTAATTCTCAAGGATCATAAGTTTTTCCCATTTTTCCTGCTTTTTTTTGTAATGCTCTCAGTCGTATCCTTGTCTCTCCCGTTTCGTTTGTGTTCGGTTTATATGAATCCTATTTTGCTTTTGTGCATATATTATCCTGTTCTATAGGCAACCGACACGAAAAAAGTTTCAGCACGACGGAAAAAATAGATTTACATTTTCTTTTTTTCCTAGCTGTGGCGGGGAGGGTGGAAATCTCTAAGCAATATTACGGGCATAAGCTTAGGGCTAAGTTTCTTGATTTTTGAAATTTCATTATGGAGAGAAGTTTCTTTTGACGGATTGTATTCGGACTATGGAGCCATTGTCATTTCGATGTCTAATTTATGGCGTTGTGGTTGGCCAAAGGGATATTAGATTTCAATGATGATAATAACGTGAATGGGCATATAAGAGTGACAATGCTGAAAATGTGTGTCGTTATTTACGCCAGGAGTACGCAAGAAATGAATATTGCTTTTAGTAACAAAAACTACTAAAACTGTCCTATTGAGCTAAAAAGTCCGCCGACTTTTCTCCAGTTTTGATTTCTTTACTGGTTCTTAGATCTACAAAATTATCTTTCACCTTCGATCTACAAAATTAATAAATCTTTTACCTTTATCTGCTACCATAATTTCCAGACTTTTCAACATTCGGAACAGAGAACATTGAAACCTCTGGTTTATAAAAGAATAATTCGTACAATTCACATAAGTCCTTATTGTGCGTTTTGTGCCATTGGTTGCTGTTGTAGCAATGATCACAAGTTCGTTGTGTGAGTGTGTTACATGCTGTTATTGTTCGTCGTCTTCTTCGGTGTTAAGGGACAGGAAGATAGCTGCCTCTGTGGTCCATATCGTGAAGTGTACCATTGCAGGCGGGGCATGTGCTTGTGACATCCCGGTTAATGCGAGATAGGTAGGAGTTAAGACGCGAACACCAGCCCGACCGATGTTGGGCAAGTGTCGCAAGTATTCTCTCGTCGGGGAAAATGGCTGGTGGTTGTGCTGAGAGAACTCTATTTGGACCTAGTCCTGCAATTGATGTTTGTACCTCCTCATAATGTATTGCTGCGATGGCTGATTTGTATGCATCGTTGTCAAAGGGACCTTGGACTTCTCTTTCGAGGTCCCTCAAATCTCGCCTGCCATGTCTTGGAGGCGGTGTCTTGTCCATGAGGTCGGTGTTGGGGTGTTCTCTCCGGTAACAACCCACCAGGTATTGTTTCGCAACAAGCTTGTTGTGGGAGCTTAGAGGCATCATCCTAGTTTCCTGATGCAGATGGTCCTAGGATGACATCAGGAGACAGCCAGTCACAGGACGGAGTGCGGCGTTTTGGCAAGCCTGAATATTATTCCATTGTGTGTCACAGAGATTCTGTGACCACACAGGAGCCGCATGGTTGGCTACTGACCTTCCGACTGCTTTGCATGTGATCAGTAGGGTTTCCCTATCCTTGCCCCAGGTTCTACCGGCCAAGGCTTTTACCGCGCATCCTGTTGCACACTGTTGAAGCATGGGGGAGATGTCGTGGCCATGCTGTCCACGGTTACTCCTAGAATTTTAGGATGTTCGGAATAGGCTGATTGCCAATTGAGATCCCAAGTTGCATCCTGACCTCCTTCGTCCAGGTGGTAAATAAGGCTGTTGAGGATTTAGGCGCTGATACGGTTAAATTCCTGCCCGTGAAGAATGCGTTGAGTTCTTCCAGGTATTCATTTATTCGTTCGCATCGCACATTTCCGTGATGTTGTTTCTTGTTGCCAGAATGGAGCAATCATCGGCATAGGAGATACTTTCAATTCAGATGGTGTCGGAATTCCAGATAAGTAAAGGTTGAACAAGGAGGGAGACAGAACTCTTCCTTGTGGAACATCTTGTTTGATCTTCCTTAGCTTTGATTTCTTACCTATATAAACTAAGCGCTGATAGTGAAGCGAAGCTATTTATGTTGGAACAACGCATTTGCTCTCTTTTTTTTCCGACCTATGATAAGAACTACTCTCAGCGATGCTCTAAACGTTTATCGCAGCTCCAACAAAAACAGCTATATAAAAGCACGATCCATTTCCATCGTTTCATAGCGCTACTCTTATCGTTTGTCGAAGCTCCAACATAACTGCACCCTAAGATGACATCTTCGCTATTTTGTATCAGCATTGTTGCCGACGTCCTTAACTTAACATAAAAGGGTTCCTTAACGAGAACGCCTGCTTCCTGAAATTATTTCGGTGCGGGTTTGTCAGAGAATCTTCATTTTTTACGTCAATTAATTGCGCCACTCCATCTTCACGTCAATCAACCACGCCATCTTACTTAGAAAATTAATTTGCATTGGATAATGCTTTCCAATCTTAAACTCCCAAGATTATTTTGGAGTCTTCTGAAGAGAGACGGAATCAAGAGTCGGCCTTGAAAATGTGGTCTTTATAAAGAAAAAAAAAAAACAATCAATCACTCACCATTTATAACATTCACTGTCACTGTTATGCTAGGACTATTCGATGGACTACATGTGTAATTCCCTGTATCTTGTTTCTTCATGTACTCTATTGTTAAAGATCCAATCTGCGAACGAACGAAGTCGAGAGAATGGTTAGTGCGTTATTATATGTCCTTGCTCGAACGAAGACTATCCAATGTATAAATCAACTTACCGTTGTATGAACTTCGCCATCTGCCTCGGGCAATCCTTTCACAACTTTCATTTGTATGCCCCGACGATTTTCAGCGATTAATTGCTTTGTTCCGTGGTACCAAATGATAAATGACGGTGGTTCGAGGGCACCTCTAACTATACAGCGAATTGTAACCGAACTGCCAGCTTTGACGTAACGATCGGCATCGCCCACTAATTCTGTCTTAGGAACTGTAATCGGAAGAGAAAAGAATGAAAGATTTTATCATATATGCACCTTTTTCCTTCAAGTTTGATTGGATTAGATAATTTGGTCAGATTAGATGCAGGGCGGTTGGCCCGAAGAGTCACCAAGCACAGCGACCCGAAGGTCTATTGTGCTACACCCTGGTGTCTATGCAGATTTGTGATTAACTGTCGATGCCAATCATTCCAACAAATCTGCTCAACTGCTCAACTCGAGTATCAGCGAGGTAATCGTTACCGCTTCAGGGAATGGGTTGCCAAAGCATTTCAAGCGACGGAATTGAAGTGCGTCACAATCACAGAGAATGTGCTGGGATGTTTTATCCTCACTCTCACAGAAGCGACAGCTTGGGTCAGAGCCAATCCTCATCTCTATATATAGAAAGCTCCCTAAGGTCAAATGACCCATAAGGATCCCGTATATAATTTTCACGCGATTTCTGCGAAATCTTAGCACAATTGCGTGATTGGCCTGTCCAGAGTATTGTCCCAATGCGCAAGTTGCTGAGTTCTTCCATTGCCTGTTGCGCCGTCTTACACTACATAGAGAGGTATCGGGCTGCTGAGCATATGTTCGCGAATGTACACCCTGTAAGATGGGCCTGCGCCGCCCACCTCTGTACCCTCTTCGGCTTTGGATCCTCCAAGTTAACATATTTTACGAACCAAATTGAGTGGAAAGAATTCCCACCTAATTTGATTGGGAAATTTGTTAATTTTATTCGTCAAACCATCAATTTGGTTCGTAAATACGTAAACTTGAAGGAAAAAGGTACATATACGCAGTTTTGTATTGAATCCGTATCATTTTAATAAAATAAAAATGACATCCGTTTAAAATGATTAAATGCTAAAGTGTCTGACCGGAGCTAAACTTCATAAATATCCGAAACGATGTGAGAAGCAGAGTCGGTAACTTGTCTAGTGTAGAAACTTCCACTAAAAGGCAAAGTGTTTAATCCATTCCCTGTGCATTTACGAGAATATCCTCTGTCCTGATGGGAATCCACTGCAATCCACCCTGTCTTCAAAATGGACAAGTAGCAAGCACGCCACGATGAGCATGGCGGCACCAACAACAAAAACAACAATGTCAAGAACTTTAGATAACTTACCAACTACATGCAGATGAACTCTTGCACTAACTTTTGGCTCGGTAGATACTTGGCACTCGTAGATTCCAGCGTCACGAGCTTGTACATATTTTATTTGGAGTGTCCAGTATTTATCTGGTTGCTTGAGGGCTTGAAATCTTTCGTCCGCAATGAATATTGATCTATGAATAAATGACATTAAAGAGAAAATTCTTGATTACTAATCGGTGAACTTAAAGCGAAAGTGTTTGATGAAACTTGTCTGTGGGAATCTGTTACGGTTTCGACTATTAGATATTTGGATTTCTAGGTTAGGCTCAGGCTATAGAGTGCATATCGCATATAGACAATGACAAGGGTCCATTGTGCTATCATCGGGGACTAATCGCTCGGTCATCCTGATCAGTATACCAGCCGGAGTTTGCAATAAAACGACATGGTTTATCAACAGTAACTAACTAGATCACCTATTTTAGAGGAGAAGCCGGGGCGAAAAATTGCGTTCCTCCCACTTTCGCAAAGGAGATAAAAACTATGATCCTCCTCGTCCTTTTCACCGTAGCTTCAGTTTAAATGATTAAAGGGTAGCCTAAGCCTTCCGCTCCTCTATTATGCAGTGCGCAGTACTGACTCCCAAACCTCAGTAAAGTGAAGCTTTTGGACTCCTAACTAAGTGATTTTTTCCGCTGGTTAATCTTTTTTGGAGAATATTGTATTTTACTATACTCTATAGTAGTGGATTTTGATGAAAAACATAAATGCTGGTTATCACGAACGGATCTGTTTAGAAACTGTTAAATTTAAGAGTCTATTTCATTTTACTGCAATGTAAATGCAGGTCTCTTCGAAAAAAAAAAATGCAGCTCATTGCTATTTTGGCTCAAGTGCACAAATCTAGGGTCTTTCAATAAGGACGCTCGATTTTTAAATGTAAATAAAAGTTGTTCAAAGGTCCTCCGCGGCTTTCCTTGATGGTACGTATTCCATTTTGGAGGTCACATTTTCGGTGATTTTATGACATAAATCCGGGTGAATTTGCTGGATGGCCTTCGTAATGTTGACTTTGAGGACATCAATTGCTGGCGGTTTTTTTTTGCATAGACTTGCGATTTAAGATAGCCACAAAGAAAGAAGCCTAAAAGCATTAAATCGTTAGATCTCGGTGGCCCGTCCATGTTGCCGCCGCGATAGATAACCATGCCCTCAAATCGCTCGTACAGAATGTCCATTGTGGCATGGGCTGTGTGGCACGTAGCGCCGTCCTGTTGCAACTGCATGTCGTCGGTATCGTATCATCCAGTTTATGCCGCAGGAAGTTGCTTATTATCAATCTATAGCGCTCGCCGTTGACGGCTATGTTCCAGTATCGTTTTGGAAGATGTAAGGACCGATGATACCGCCAGACCAAAATCCGCACCAAGCAGTGACTTTCTTGGGATCCATTTAGTGCTGATGTATCTCGTGTGGATTGGTATCGCCTAAAATCCGATAATTTTGTTTAGATTAGATGATGGATGGGTCGTGGTCAATAAAAGAGCCACAAGCACTGCGACAATAAGTCTATTGTGCTATGCCCGCATCCTGAAGAGCAGGACTAAATCTGCGTATCCAATCTACTCATCTCGATAAATCGACTGAGATGGCCGAGTTTGATCGAGGCTACGTCCTTGGCCATGGGGTAGGCAATGTCGAAGCAAACAGTTCGACGGCAAGCAAGAGCTTCACATTCACAGAGGATGTGTTCTGGAGTTTTGTCGTCAGCCTCACAGAAACGACAGCTTGCGCATCGTTTTGACCTCGAAAACGGGAGTGACCTGTGTCTCTGCTCAGGCTGAGTAGAGCAAGGGACCGGTTATGAGAGTTGCCCGCAATGAACCATTTTGATTGTCTCATACCTGGGAGAGCTTCCCACAGAGAGGCAGCTCTCTCTCGGTCCCATTCCCTAATCCGCTGCCTGACAAGGCAGATAGGTATACCGCGGAAAGGGTTTGGGTCAATGTAGGGGGACTCAGATGCCCGTCTGGCAAGCTCGTCTGCTTGTTCATTACCTACAATATTGAAGTGCCCAGGAACCCAGTAGATTATGTGAGGATGGTGGAGACCCCGATGAAGTTAAGGATATCTTGGCAAGACTTCTCTAGCTTTGAGTGAACCGATGGACTAGTCAGCACCGTGATGGTCGCCTGGCTATCGGTGAAGATGCAAATGTTTTTGTTAGTGTAGCCTATGACCTGGCACAGCCGCGCACAGTCCTCAATGGCATGCACTCCGCCTGGAAGAGAGTGGGTAAATTTTCCATTGTTATGAAAATTCTGTGTCCTGGGCCGACAATGCTCGCAACTAAGCAAGCAAAGCCTCAAGGGCCGCAGTAGGACAGGATCGCATGGTTCTCGTTATTATGTGGCATGCAAGCCTTTGTATTTTGGTGAGAGTGTCCCTACTAACTCAGATGGTCGCTCTTTTGCACCAAACGGCTGCTCCATAATCAATAATTGGCCAAACAATAGCTTTAAGTCCAGAGAACAATGCAGGGCTTGGTGCCCCACGTCCTGCCTGCATATTGCCTGCAGATCCACAAGGCATTTTCTGATGTTACCCGAAAATATCCTGCCAAGAGTAGCTTGCTATCAAGTGTGACTCCCAGTTATTTGCCATCTGTACTGGAGAATTGTAAAAAGTGGAGCATTTCATTGACCTAAACCTCCTTTTCTTCGTAAATTGAAAAATAACGCCCATCGATGGGCTGACCCAAAATCCGTTAGTGTCACACCATTCGGGGACTATATTACACGCAAAGCTTTCTGGATGATGTCGGGTAAAACTTCTTCAAATTTACTTCGGACACTAATAACCAGGTCGTCCGCGTATCCTTGTGTTGAGAATCCAAATGAGGATAATCTACACATGAGAGTGTCTACAGCGATATACCACAACAGGGGGGACGAAACACCTCCTTGAAGGCATACTCGCATGCCATTTGCTGTGAGAGAGGTATCCCTAACTTCAGTGACAACCCTTTTGGAAGACAGCATGCGTTTCACCCAGACTGCCGTAGAGGTGTCGCCACTTTTTGCTATGTGAGCGGTGTCAATGAAATCAAAGCAGGCGTTGTCAAAAGCACTTTCGATATCAAGAAACGCGCATAGAGTTTTGTTCGCTGGCAAAGCGGCTTCACTGTCACCAATAAGGTTGTGGAGAGCATATTCAGTGGATTTGCCGGCTTGATAGCGAGCGAGCGAGTAATATGAGCATCAAGGATCTTTTCCATTGCCTTTAGCATAAAAGAAGTCAGGCTGATCGGTCTGTAGGAATTAGGGTCATCCATGGGTCTGTAGGCCATTTTAGAAATGTTGCCCTTGTTGCAGAAGGGCTGGTAAAACTCCATGTGTGCTTTATTGAAATGATGGCGTCCCGGTGCTAGATTGGGTCGCTCTCCAGTATGTATCGTCCCATTCAACACAATGCATTTATGTAGAAGAATTGTGTAACTCGACTTCTCGATGCTGGGTCGTTGCGAATGCTTGTCGCAATTCTGAATTTCGCCTAATACAGATACTTCAATCATTCATGTCACTTTGAACGATTCAATTAAAATTCATGTGTATCTTAATACTATATATTGTAGTTTTCTTGCCAATTTACGAAATACTTCCACCGTTAGCCTGGGCAGCAGTTATGGACTCTCGCATAAGAGATTAACACCTACTTATCTAAAATTTGATGGGCTCAGACAACGTTATATGTATTATTTATATCCTTTGGCATTAAAGAGGGATTACAATCATGAATGTTTGTCCTTTAGTACTGAGAAGAATTTATTCACAATATGATGATGGCTTTTTCGGAAAAGGGTCATTTCCTAAGGGATCAGTATCCGTATGCGCTTCCAGAGGCATATGTATAAGGATCTTGAAAGTTGAAAATACGGTTCGTTAATGATATTTTGATGAAGCTGGTAGGAGTCACTTGGGTATATAACTATTGATTTTTGGAGTTGGGATGCGAAAGGTACTTTTGCGATGTGTAGAGGTTCTCCGAGCAGGGAGGAGAGGAATTTGAATACTGCATATTTAACTTGTTATGGAAAATTGCATAATCAAATTGACAAACAAAAACAAAACAAAAAACAAATGTTATAGATAAAACTCCAATTCGACACCCATTAGAAGTAACACTCTTTCAACTTTAATTATTACTTAAATCTGTCCGCCACAAATATTCTACAATAGAAAATATTTTCCAAGTTACATAACGTAAACTGCTTTTGTCGCAAATGCTTCAAGCGTACGTTTTCCAAGACAGCATCCAACTATCCGCATTCTCCCAGAGCACTCGATCTGAATTACTTCCCCGTTCTCCATTGTTACGGGAAAACCAAATGGATGAAATGAAATACCCTTAACATATACCTGGGTATCGTTCTCCAGGATCTTGACAAACTAAAAAGCCAGGAAGAAAAATAATAATTTTAGATTGTCTTCCGTTTTGTATGTTTGCACTGTTCACATTCATACATACATACGAATGTATACATCAAGCATTTTATGCACAAATACATATATGATTGCACAAGATATATCCGTTGAAACTTCTCGAATAAAAAGGATAATCTAGGAGTGCGGTTCTGGAAATGCTTTCCCAGTTTTCTGTGTGTGGGCTGATTTTGTAGAGTGTTTCCATATTGTATGTGGAGAATGTTTGAAACATAAATATTTGGTACAAAATACACAGTACATACTACGTACAATTTGCTATATGAATATACGTAAATGTAATGTGGAGCTTTTAAGGATAATAGTGTAATGATGACGTGTTTTCTTTGGAAAGGATAATAATGCTAAAGTTTCGGAAGAAAATAAAACAGTCGTCGCATTATTCTAGACTGCAGGTGGGTTTAGTTTAAATATCAAGTGTGTTCTTGAGGGGGATTACTCGTTCAATGAAAACTATGACAACTAATATGGTGAGAATAGCTTCCACATCATAAACCATACATACATAAACTTAAATATTCAAAGCATTTGTGTCCTGAAGATGTAATGAACCATATTCTGGTCTGGTTGTGCTGCTTCCACCGGCAGATCTATGGCAGCACCTGATGAGTTAGGATCTGTCGGTGGTACGAAACCAGAGGCCGAGAGTCTCATTACACCTGGAGCCCAATGCGAGCGCGAGGCAAGCGAGCCATCCGCCAACCATTCCATCCTTATCGCCCCATTTTTTTTTATTATTCTGCATTTTTGCCTCCCATGTGTGTGTCGTCTTCCCAAGGCCTATTTTTGTTAATGTGTAAAGGGTAGGGGAAACGAGCGGAGAAAGCCCGCCCACGTCTCCTGAACTGAGTTACAGCAAGCACAGGCCGCTTCTCAGCTCGTTGAGGGGCCTTTTTCTTTGCCAGATGGCACGGCCCGACCTTCGCCGGTCACTATGCTGCCTTAGGCTCCGTCCCCACGGTCATCTTCGGATGACCACCAAAGCGTCGGTTACATATATGGCGCCCAACGCGGGCCCCATTTCAGGCAAAGAACAGGACTAAGAACATTAATGCTACTTGCTCTGTGTCCCACGACTTAGCCACTTTACTTCACGTATTTTGCCACCAAGTAGCTGTGCTTTCCTCTGTAGCACCCCCATCCTTTCTATAGAGTGCTTTATCTTTTTAGTTTCAGTTTAACAAGGCATTCCTTGTGTTGTGTTTGTCTTTTGTGACTTAGCCACGTAACTAAGGCCTCCATAAATGCATTGAATTTCCGGCATTTGGAGCATCTACGGTGTCCGGACAAAGCGCGGAGGAGCCCTGGGTACCTTTCTGTTGCCAGGATTGTCTTTTCACTTCCATCAATATCTTTGTGAACATTATTGTATTTGTTTCTATTATTCAGATGCTCAACAGTTTTCAAATGTGATGAGTGAATTATTGCCAGGAATGCAGTGTTGCAGCTATCCTCGTGATTCTCTGAACTCTGTTGATCAACTGAATAATGGGGAAACGCAGTATTTTGACATGGATATGTCTTATAGCTGGGGGTCATCCTAAAAATCTGTCCGTCACATGAAATGTCTGTTTTTCTACTCGGGGGTCAGAAGAGGAAACAAGCCCATTGAAAATTTTTCTTTTCTGGTTGTGCATGTCGTTTGAGTGAAGTGGTCATTGTGCATGGCTGTTGCTTGTAGATCTGCGCGGGCGGAGCGCTTACGGGGATCCTGTGTGTACATGTTGGGATGTTGATTTGATAGCGTTAAACGTTGACGTTGTGGACGGCAATAAATAACATAGTGTACGGGTGAACGGGCGGACTTTCAATGACCTTCAATTTCCGCCAATTCCCATTCATCATTTAATAAAATAGCCCGTGTTGTACTATCTGAATCACTAGGGTCCCAGAAAAGGTAGCAAGTAGTCAGTTCGACTAACATTTGGGCATGCGCAGACGCAATTTGAGAGAGTGTACATAGTTCCCGCCCCCGAAGATGAGCGAGAGCGGATGAAGTTCATTCGAGCCAAATCGGGTGATCCAGCGACTGCGTTTGTGCATTTGCAATGGCGGCGATTTGAGGTCTGGCTGGTCCACAATGTGCAATAAACATATAGAACAAAATGGCGGATTTATATTAGGCGAGTTAGAATCTCTCAAGTCGCGAAATAAAGAAATATTAGTCGCAGGATATTATATGTGATGATGTACAATACATTCAGAGGTTTGCAGAAGATCAAATGCCCACCTTCCGCAAAAATTCCAAAATGTTCAAAATGGCTGGAATCCAAACAAATAAAATAGCGCGCGTTGTACTACATATCTGAATCAATAGGGTCCCAGAAAAAGTAGCAAGTAGTCAGTTCGACTAACATTTGGACATGCGCAGAAGCAATTTGAGAGTGTGTACACTACATAGTTCCCGCCCCCCGAAGATAGAGAGCGAGAGCCATCGCGGATGAAGTTCATTCTATCCAAATGGTTGTGCATTTGCAATGGCGGCGATTTGAGGTCTGACTGGCCCACAATGTGGGCCCCTTTCACACATGCAATAAACATATCATAAAACAAAATGGCGGATTCGTACTACGCGCGTTACAATCTCCCAAGCCCCGAAATAAAGAAATATTCGTCGCAGAATGTTATAGTTCCGGGCAGCTCATCGTGACATGATGTACATTCAGAGGTCTGCAGAAGATCAAATGCCTCCCCGCCCCTTCTGTAGAAATTCCAAAATTTTTCTTGTGCATTCTCTTTGTGCGTGTGTTGGAATGTTTTGTTTACTTTTGTTAGTTTCCCTTTCTGTTTGCCGGACACAATCGCATAGAGTCGCACGCGTTACTTGAGAAACGGATTGTGTGTGCCGGACCCGGACTGTTGATCAAAGGGGCGGGATGAGGCGGATAGTGTGGGAGCGATTTTGCAATAGATACACAAACACAATACACGTCCGATTGGGAAAAGATGGTGGGAAGCGTGATTGCGATTAGCAGAAACGTACTCAGAGAAATGTCGATAGGCTGCAGTCTGCAAACTGTACCGAACGGGTAGATGGAACAGGGTGCACGAGAGGAGGTGAATATTGCACACACGCAATGCAAACGAAAACGAAACGATCCCGCGAGAGAAAGGAGCCCAAGCGGACAGGACAAAGCAAAACAGAACTTATGACGAGTATCTACACTGCCACCAGATACATGGGTACATGGATATGTCTTATGCCTACCGAAAGCGTGGGACGTGTTTTTTCGAATGATTTCATCCAGTATAACTATACTGGGATCTTTATAAAACTTACGTCGATATCTTCAACACAACAGGTTCCACGCAGTCGGTAGTCATAGACATATCCATGTTCCGATGTATCTGCATGCAGTGTAGATACTTTGTATTTTCTCTTTGCTATTTCCTCCTCTACAATGGTTACCAGCTAGCTCAGGAGCCCAGTTCGTTTTTTTTCTTCTTTGCAGCACTCTCTGTACACAGCTTCTAGTTCTTTGCAGGCTTCGAAGTAGAAGCTGCCCTTTAATTAACCATATTTCGGTCTGGTTGTGCTGCTTCCCCCAGCAGAACGATGGCAGCACCTGATGAGTAAGGATCTGTCGGTGGTACGAAACCAGAGGCCGAGGGCCTAATTACGCCTGGACCTCGACGCGAGTGCGAGAGATTAAGCGCCGTCTGCCAACCACTCCATCCTTGTCGCTCGATTTGCTATCATTCCCCATTTTTAGCTCGCATGTTTTTATTGTCTTCCCCAGGCCTATGAATTTTTAATATTACGTAGAGAACAGAGGCAACAAGCGGCGAAAACCCCGCCCACTTCTCCCGAACTGAGCTACAGCAAGTATAGGCCGCTGCTTAGCTCGTTGAGGGGACTTTCGCTTCGCCATGACACGGAGCGACCTTCACGATCATTATGCTACTTTAGGCTCCGTCTCCAAGGGCATCTTCAGACGCCCACCAAACCGTCCATGACAACCACCAAGAAGGCAACCTCGTGCAAGCAGGAGCAATCGGCAAACCATACATTTTTCTTGCCATGCACAATGTCCATCTCAGTCAGCCGACATGCACAACAGCGACTGCGGCGCGCAAATACGATGGCGATGATATCCTACCTCCTGTGATGTGACCGACCAAGCCATGTAATCCCCGTTGGCGAGCGTAGTCGGAGTTGTTTGGAGAAACACAGATCCATAATAGAGTGTTCAGTGATGATCGCTGAACTGGAATAGCTGCGCTGTCGTTGGATGGATCGCCCCGAGAAACACGGATTTTAAGTCCTACCGTACACGACGCAACTGCTTTACAACTCATGTTGCAAACCCGTTTGTGATGCAAGTGATTTGAGACATTGCCTGTATATGGCAATGAGGATCCATACACGTGTCGACTAGTTGCAAGCCAGTTTGGAACGAGTTCGCAACATGTTGCGTGCGAGTGGATTCTCAAGTCGCAAAGAAGTTGCATGTCTATTTTGATGTTGCCCACAGACCACACGAAATCTGGTCAGCTGTTCAGCCTGCCAAAATGTGTTGAATGGTGTTCGCGTTGGTGGAAAAGTGTCGTGTGTTGAATAGTTAGCTTACTACTTAGTTAAAGCTTCCTGGTGGCCGAAGTTAATTTGATAGGTAAGTATATTTTTTTTTACAATTTCCTGCTAATCGACAGACACAAGTTTCTGTTTTTGTAAGAAGCTACTAAAAACATTCGAATCTTTCATCCGCTACTTAACAAATTTCTAAATAAAATCTCCACCCCCTTTGCACCATGACCTACATATGGCCAATGCCCGGATATTTTATTTACCTTCTTCGTGTCTTGATGCACAACTTTTTCGTCGAAAAGAGCAAAAAAATAAGAAGAAAACTTCATCCTACATTCCCGGGAAATCAACAAAAATTCTTCTTGATAAGGACGAGAGTATGTTGAAAGCCAGCAAGCAGTAGTCACGTCGGAAGTGTGTTGCTGGCACAGAAAAATGAAGAAAACTGCAGAGTAGTTGAGTTTATTAAACCAATAAATTCAGCAAGGCTCCTGTGTGTGTACCATTGACTACTTCTCTTGTAGTTGGGTGATTCTCTACAAACTCTACAAACAAATTTCAACTTCTCTCGATCAGCCGGCGAGAGAGCTCTTTTTGCATTTTTTTTTTCTGTTAATTGGAACGGGATTGGAGAGTTGCAAAAGCAACTTTAATCGAACTTGTTTTCGATTAAATAAAGCTAATTAAATGATGGAAAATGTGAAGAGTAATTGATTAAATCCAAAGTACAAGTTGGTACCCTTCGGTCATGGGAATGAGTGCTGCTGCTAACTTGTTTAATTTGTGGAGGAATTAAAGTCAAGGATAGACATTTTAATTGAATTCATAAAGTTATGGACTTTATGAAATAGATCGCAGTTGAAAGTTGCATAATGTAATCCTGACCTTGGCACGTATAAGAGTTGTTCCATTCTATCGTTCACAATATATGGTTCGATTTGCTACAGAGTTAAAGTTTGCAGAAGTAGAAATTAATTGCTTCGACATGCGGATCAGTATGAAGATGAAGTTTTGATTCATCCTGACAGAATTCAAACTTGAATTCGGTCAAATTAAAATTTATCCTCGAATTGATTGTCTTAACATTGATTTATTTTATGTTTTCAAATGGTAACCATCCTTTTTCACGGTGGATACGTCCTACAATATGCCGCGCTGTACGCAACCGTGTTATCGGAGACTAGAAGCTAGTACAAAATTGGGAGACACGTTTCAGACTCTTTTTGAAATGAAATATTTTTGACGCGCTATGCCCCACAAGGGGTTAGGGCAACTGAGTATATAATGAAATGAAACCGCCCCCAATCCGAGGGTTTTGTAGCAAGCGCTTATATTGGTGTGTAATTATCGCCCTTCTTGATACAACTCAGATTAATAAGAACACCATAAGTAAAATGTTTTACGCATGATATAGTATAGGTATATCATCGATCTGACAATATTTTGACCGTCAGTGATCAATTGCGTTCGGTACCGATCTCCTGTGATACTTTCATTCGGTTTCAGTAGCTCGTAGTATATCACAGCGAGCTGATCCCACCAAATGCAAAGCATAACCTTGGCGCCGTGAATATTCGGTTTTGCTGTCGACATTGAGGCATGTCCGGGCATTCCCCATGACTTTCTGCGCTTGGGATTATCGTAACGGACCCACTTTTCGTCGCCGGTTACGATGCATATGGCATATAATGGCAACGGTTAAAAAAAAATACTCTAACTAAAATAGTCCGTTATTTTTATTTGAAAATGCAAAATATTCAGGGAGTCAGTAAAAAGTCCTAACTCCGCCAAATCGTTTAAAATATTTAGGGGTGCACCATGTGACTGCATAAAATTGCGAATTTCAATAAATTTTTGTGCTACTGATAAAGCTGTTAAAGATGGACTTTAAGGAATATCTTCAGCATCGCTATCGGAATCTTCATTGGTCCCGGCAACTCGAATTTCATCAACAATGTCATCATCCGTCAAAAACGCCGAAGTAAAAAGTCTGTCATCTATAGTGATGTAATCCAATGGGATATCGGGGCCATGATGACAAACATTGGTGGTTTGTGTCCTCCTGGTTATCAATTCATTAAGTGGTAGTAAGTCTTCTGGATCAAATCCGCCATTATCAATAATTTCCAATAAACCTGCGTGTTTTTAACAATTTCTAATTGATTCATTTGAAACTTTTTGCTAAGATTTATGTAAGTAATACTTCAAGTAATGTGTCATTAATGCGCATACCGGCGTCCATGCTTTGCACAATGTTTAACAGAAGAGCTCCCCGATAGTGGCTTTTCAGTGAACGAATAACCCCTTAATCTATGGGTTGTAGTTTTGAACTTGTGTTGGGCGCCATAAAAACAAGCTTTATAGCGCTAAGCTGCCCAATTTTTGAATGAGCTGGACAATTATCAAGTAATAACGCTATTTTCCTTTTTTTCTTCGATAATTCTTGGTCCCATTGGCGCACATAATTAGTGACAATTTCAGATGTCGTCCACGCTCGACTATTAGCACAATAATCAACAGGCAATCTTTGAATGTTTTTAAGACAACGGGGCTTTTGTGACCTCCCAATTACTAGCAGTTTTCTTCTTTTAGTGCCTACCATGTTAGCACAAGTAACAAACACAGTAATTCTTTCCTTCACTAATTTTCCGCCTTCGCACTGTTCTCCTTTAAACCTTAGATTTTTATCGGGAGTCAACTTATAGAAAATGCCAGTTTCGTCTGCGTTGAATATATTTTCATCGGCGAATTCATGCTTAATTGTTGGCCAAATAGTGGTTATGCAGTTATTAACCACATCTGTGTCAACGGACCCTGATTCACCAATAATTTTCCCACTACAAACATTATGGCGTACCTTCCATCTGTCAATCCATCCCACGCTACATGTAAATTCGTCGTTAACTTTTCGGCCGAACTCTTCAGCTTTAGCCTTTAGGACTGCTCCATTTATGTATTGCCATATTACACTGTCTGTTGCGCGAACCACTTCAGCAGCATTTTGTCCACATCATCATGCAATGATTTTCGTAATTTTTTTGCTTCAACATTCGCGCTTTCGAACGCAAGAAGCAACTCGTCCCTTTTCTTCCAAATGGTCCCAATCGTAGATTTACTTAAATTTCTTTCGCGGCAGACATCACTTTGTTTCTTCCCACTTTGAATTTCGCGGATAATTTCACATTTGACCTTGAGGGGAAAACACTTCGCTTCAGTTTGTTTTCACTCATGATTCTAAAATTGCAAAACCACCACAAAATGTCAACTCGCCGAAACTAAAACATTTGTGGACGCGACCAGTGAGTCTAGAACAAAACTAAAGTACAAAATGATATTAGGGTAATCCATAGGTTAGGTTAGGTAACAGGATTGCTGAAAACAGCACACTTAGACCAGAAAACATAGGTCCATTGTGATACCCTAGGAGAACCAAACAGCAACGTATTAGAACCACCCGGAGCCGCTGACGAAACGAAGGAGTTGTCCCACCTCCACCTCCGCCAGCTCCCCAAGATGGTTGTAAAAGTATTTACCAAGAGTTGAACTTCTCAATTGCGCAAAAGCAGGGCACTCGCAGAGCAGATGAGTAATACTTTCCTCTTCCTCCTCGTCCCCACAGCTTCTGCAGTAATCAAAGAAAGGAAGCCGTAGCCTCCTGGCATGTTCGCCGATAAGGCAGTGTCCAGTAACGGAGCCGACCACCAGGCTGATCTGGTATTTAGTCAACGACAGTAGTTTAGTTGTGCGGTTGATATTCTGCCTCGGCCAGATTAGCTTGGCAATATAGCAGGAAGCGCCATCAGTCCACCTAAGGTGGGATTCCCTGATCGCAGCTGATTTCATTCTGGATTTTACCAGGGCAATCGGTGTAGCGATATCGCTGCTAAGCTGCAGAGCCACATCGGTGGCACCCCTCCAGGCGAGCTCATCAGCCCTGCAATTACCAGAAAAGCCATGATGGCCAGGTATCCAGCACAGGATAATATCGAAGAAATCACCCATCTCCGCTAGCCTCCCCCTGCACTCCGATAGGCTTTTCGAAGTGCAGAACCCTGATTCGAGGGATTTTATTGCGGCTTGACAATCCATAAAGATAGTGATTTTCGTCGTGGAGATCGCGTGAAGACTCAGGGTAATCCATAGATATATATTGAACAGATCGGTAATAGTACTGTAATGTCTCCTCTGTTGAGCGAAACCAAAACGAAACCAAACCAGGTTCGTTAGATATTCTTGTGCTGAATAATGAAAACGCTTCGATTGAAAAACACACAATTTATTTACAAAACGAACTATACACGCGTACTAACAACAAACGTTAAGACTAGCAATAACAACAACGACGGCACTACTTTCCGATCCCGCTTTATAGCGATCCAACCGCCACTGAGTGTCGAGTCTGACTACTTCTTTCCTCCTTCGGTGACATCTGCCTTTTATAGTTGGAAATCCATGCATTCGTTAATTAGCGAAGACTCTAGATTTTTCGAGATGTTCTAGGCTCGGGTTTTAACGAAGGTTCGAGAATCCGCTTCATTATCAATGGTTCTGTTTTGAGTAGGTTCTAGACTATAGATGGCTCGAGAATCGCCTAGTGTCCATACAATTTGTACTTGTCATCGATCATTCGAGATTATGATGAAACTTAGTCCTGTGCGTGTCGTAAGAAATACCCACTCTGTACACGCAACAGTACTATCTCCACTCTGTGCTTCAGGTTATTTTCGAACCAACTCGCGCATGCGCATTGCTACCTATTTGCACGCGATCGCTATACGTTCGATAAATGTCCTTACGCCATCGGCCACTCAGCCACAATTTTGACATTTACGAACCATTTGGCTCCTCGCTCCTCGGGCCCCTGGGCCAAATGTTAATACGTGTTGTGCGTGTTTCACTGCGCAGACGCGAATATGTCAACCAAAACTCGATATTCAAATTTTTACCCCCACCATTTGCATGCCATAGTACTGAGTATACGATTAAGGGGATTCCCTGATGGTTCGTTATATCCGGATTATTGAGACAAAATTGTACGAATATTCGGTTCGCTATATGCAAGCAAGTGTTCGTTGTAACCGAGTTCATTATATCCGGTAATTTTTCGAAGCGAAACAATTAAAGTAAGATGGGACTAACAGATTGGTTCGTTATAGGCGAATGTTCGTTATAAACCAAGTTCGTTATAACCGTGGTAGACTGTATATAGTTTATATGGTCGAAGATGCTTCCTTCTGTGCGTTGCAAACTTCGTGACAAAGTTAATATACCCATCCGTGAAGGGTATAATAATAAATACAACCCAAAACCATTATTTAATGTGTTTTTTCTTCTTTCACATCGCACCTATCACAAAGCGGACTTCGCCATTCCATTCAGCAGGAAAAAAATACTTTAAAATGCATCGACAATTTTTATAGCAAAGGATCTGGGCAAAAAAGCCATGTCCAGAAAATCATAGATTTCGTCCCACTGTGCGCCGCGTCGAAGAAAAACGAAATAAATTCCGAATCGAAAACAATAAAATTATCTTAAATTACGTTTACACTACGTATCCCCAGATTACTTCATCTGCTGCTTAATCTGGGTGTGGTGAGTTTATAATTGTATGTATTTGACAGTTCCCGATTAAATCAGCCGGCGCAGATGAAGTAATCTGCGGATAGTGTAAACGTAATATACATTTTTTATGAGATCCGGATTAGAAAATAATATAATTATAAATTAAAAACAATAAATTGTGCATTTAGTCTCTCCCCAATTTTAATAGGATGTACGAGTAGTTCATGTGAAATTTGTGTCACAAATTCAATCCTTAACCGAAGATAATATCAAATTTATGACAAGAAAGGTTTGTATCGTGCAAGCGAATTTACAAAGTTAGTTAAGGGAAATTAGGGAAGGAGGCGAGCACTGAAGGACAATCTATTGTACATCATCTTTCATATGAGTTCAACAAACACAATATTTAATGACACGATAGTCTTCTGCAGCTGAAACTCCTCCGGAAATGTGTTGTGTACACGGACATGACAAAGCCACGCATATATTCAGTATGAACGGACATTCATGGACTTCACAATCGCAAATAGACCAGTATCCAAAATGGTCACCTCACAAGGAAATACCACAAGACGAGTGAGATAGGACTCTCCATTCAGGTTGGATATTTCCTGAAATTCACACATTCGAAATGGACGTACAATACATATCGTTCAACAATTACATGAATGAAATAGGAAATTCTAAATCATGTTTGCGGTGTTAAGTGCAAAGATGCTTCAAGTTTTGAGACAATATAAATCCATTTTGACATTGCTGCTGTAAACATTGAACCATTGGACGCTGCATTCAATGCTTGCCGACAAATGTGTTACAGGTTCTCATTCTCCAAAGTGAGATCGAGTTATAGTATATGGTGTTCTCGAGTTTATGTGATTAGACATACCGGAATCTTGGCCAATCTATTGTGAATTGATAGTATCCATTGTTTGTGTCTTGTCGGAAAATTCATTTGAAACTTACCATGGAAACAACAGCTCTGAAGTTTCAAAGGTTCGTTCTTTTTTGTCTGCGATACTTAAAAAATGTTACGCCAAGCACCGCATCAGTTAGCAAGCTGTAGAGAACTAATTTGAAACGAATCCATTTTCCTTTTCCGCATTTTTTCAGCAGATCAACAACTCACTTGAGAGCATTTCTCGCGAACTGCATCAAATGCAACCACATCCAACTAAAACTCTGAAAAATCAAGAGATTTCTGTTTCCGGTTCCCTCTGTTTCAACTAGTTTCCTTTGAGCACAAGCAATTACAACGAGCCCCTACCCCGCTACCACTTCCGCCTCAGCAAATGCTTAAAATTATAACAAAGCGTTTTGATTTGCACTGAATTCCTTAGTATTTCTGAATTCTTCGACATTCCAGCAAATCTAAGGGGGAAAAAAACCAGATAAAGTTGGAAGGAAGCTGGACTGTGACTGATGCAAAGAATTTTGATATTACGACGAGGTGTGTTTTTCTCATTTCCGTATTGCAACAATTTCAGGGAGTGATGGCTGTTTAGGATAATACCATCCAAAATTGAAGAGAATTTTAGAGATTCCTGTAATCTTATCGTTGTATGCCAGTTAGATGAGTGCTACTACGTGAGTATGGGAGAGAAATTCTTCGAGTTTTGTATATTTTTATGTGTTTGCATTCTATTCAGAAGAAATTTAATTAAAATTGGAAAATAGAAACATTTCTTTACGTATTTACGGCAGGATTTTTAATATCCGGTTAAACTGCCGATTAATTAACCGGGATATCCACCTAAGCGATAAACTAACGGTTAAATTACCAAGCCTAAGGGTATGCTTCGCAACATTTGAAATATGATAAGGCTGTAGGAAAATCAGCTGTTTTTCCTTGTGGAGTTCAGCCGCCTGGACCATTCTATTCTATTGAGAATAAAAGTGGATTGTACCATTGCTAAGCAGTCAATAAGATCACTTAGCACTTTAGCAGTGATCCACATCAAATTTTCAGACTAAGCCAAAAGCACTAAGTGCTTGAGCTATGGTTTCGTCACTCGATAGACTGTAATCTTCAGCATCTACCTTGAGTCTATCGGGGAGGTAGCTCGACCAAACCCAAAAGTGTGTAAGCGGGCGTGTTCGTGGATTTTAGAAAAATGGAAAAATATCAATATCGGTCGGTGATTCGATTTTTTTTTTGGAAGGGAAATCAAAGAGTGCTTGGACTCTTTTCCTTCGATGGCGACCGTCAAAAATTGGTTTAACGAGTTTCAACGTGGTCGCACGTCGGTTTTTGATGAGCCACGCCCAGGTGCGCCAAAACAGCTACCACGGAGGATAACGTGACAAAAATCAACCGTGAGACCACTTCAGAGCAGTGTTTGACGCTGTTTAAGCGCAATCCGAAGGAGTTTCTGCGTCGTTTCGTGACCGTCGACAAAACATGAATCCACTGGTACACACCAGAGACCAAGGAACAGTCGAAATAATGGACTTCACCCAGCGAACGTGGTCCGAAGAGAGCGAAGACTGTCCTATCGGCCGGAAAGGTGATGGCCACCGTTTTCTGGGATTCACAAGATGTGATCTCTAGGGCTGTACTATGCTGAATTATTGGGCCGATTCGACGCCCAATTGCAGAAAAAACGGCCCCATTTGGCGAAGAAAAAAGTGCTCTTCCATCATGATAGCGCACTGGCTCACACCTCCGCCGTCGCCACGGCCAAATTGGGCTACGAACTGGTGCCCCATTAACCGTATTCTCCAGATTTCTTTTTCTTTATAAACTTGAAAAAGTCATTCGTCGGGCAGAGATTTGAGTCAAATGAGGAGGTCATCGCCGCCACGGAGGCCTACTTTGCAGACCTCGAGAAAACTTATTTTTCAGACGGATTAAAGAAGTTGGAGCATCGCTGGGTCAAGTGTATCAAACTAAAGGGAGACTATGTTGAGAAATCAATCGCCACTTTTAAAAAATTTTCGTTTTTCTTTTGTAGGCTAAGTACTTATCGGTTCGCCCTAGTATTTCATATAGCTCTCATAGGAGCAATGAAATCGAAACATGTTCTACTACTAATTTCAAAGTAGCAAATGCACCATAAATCAAAATGAAGGCGAAAGCTAGCTTGTTTTTATGTGAACTGCCTTCATTACACCTGACTATTATGTCCGTTTTCTCAATGTCCTCTTAAGCTGCCTGTTAGCTAACAGGGACTTATTTACCAAAGGCTTTAACCTAAATCATATACAACGCCCAAAGTACGATAATGCAGTTCAAAAATAAGGGGAGAAAATCCCCATATTTTGTCGTATTGTTGGTGTTGTATATTATATACGTTAAGGCATTTGATAAATAAGTCCCTGTTAGCTAACAGGCATTTTACCGGAACATTGGGAAAACGGCCCTTAGGTTATTTGCGGCTGAGTTGGTTTCAGATGCGTTTCCTTTGAATGAATATCCAGAATTCTATTGCTTGTGACTAGTTTAATTGTCTCATTTGAATGTGCATAGTAAACAGTTCTATCTGTCAAAATCTCAGCAGCCCGTATCAGTTGTTTGAAATTATTGTCCGATAAATTCTTAACCGAAAGATAAGTGCCGTTTAGCATTTATCTACAGGATAATATTTAACTAGACATTGAGAAAACGGCCCTTCGTCTGTTCAGATTATATTCCACAAAAAGAAAAAAATTCTAAAGTATTTTAATCTTAAAATGTCAATGAATAGGTTATGCAATTTGTTTGTATTCAATTATAAATAACGACCGGTAGCGCTATGTGTTGAGGCATCAGTCTCATGTTTGACTACCGGCGTTTCGGGTTCGAATCCCGTCCACGACGACGTTCGTGGCCATGGATGTGCAGGAGGTGCATGCTGGCAACTGCATTCTCCGAAACCAGTTTATGCCGTGAAACGTCAACTGGGCCACATGGAACAGTTGACGCGCTATGCCCCACAAGAGGTTAGGGCAATTGAAAGAGAGATAAATAAATTACAATGGAACAGCTTCAGCAAACCATGTTAAGGATCCGAATCGTGGCTTTCAATACAAAGTTATCTCTCACGATCTGACTTCGTGCATATGGAATATGTACCATGTATAAAGTCATCAAGAATTGAATTATCGATTTTACTAAATTGAGCTGCAATCGCTGTATACATACATAATTTATTTCCACATGTCAGCTTATCCATAAACCAAACATTTAAATGTTCAAAGTTAATCAATGTCAGTCTTTCCTGAATCCTGACCCAATGTCCTCAAATGAAATATTGACACAGTACAAGGAGCAAGACTTCATGGGAGCGCACAAAGTGTACGAGTACGTGTAATTACCGGTAACATTCATTGAAATAATTTTTTAATTACCTGTCTACGGTGAGTATGTGACCGTCTCTGACACGAACCCAAGATACTGATTTATTTGCTAGCTGTTTCACCTGAAAAAAGACAAAGAACATGAAGATTTTCAGATCTTTAATGAAATACGTTTTTCGAGCTATAATTACACTTGAGTCTTGTTTAATTAGAGGTTGACAAGGCTTATAATTTAATTTAAGTGATATTTAGAAATCATTATGACATTCCAGTGTAAGGATATTTAAATTCCGGAAAATTCAGAGAATAATTATTTAATGTATCTTAAAGGGTAGAAAGAATTCAAGTGGTTATGACATTTGAGAATTGAATGAATGAAATCTATAGGTATAAGAAATAGGCGTTTTTATAATTAATCCACTAAAAAAAATCAGTAACAGTTGCGCTCAAAAAAAGCCAATGTCAGACTATTGGAAAATATCGTGTTAAAATTTCGATACTGAATTCAGGAATGATTCGTTTCTGATTCATTGAGCAACTGAAATGGTTACCGCAAATGAATCAAATTTTTAAACCAGCTATGAACCGTATCTATGAATCCAATACGGTCAGTTTTACGGATTCGAAAACGATTCGTATTTATGAGCCGTCTGCGAATCGGTATCACGACCCGTTTGTGATTTGTATTTTTGAATCATGGAGGCATTTTTTTCCTTTCTCCTTTGATTCTGATGTAACCTATGGCTTATCAAATGCGCATAGGGTAGACTAGCAATGTGATCGGTTGGCCGATTCCTAGTTAAACGTGCCATACACGCAGCGATCGATCGGCCAATCCGCCACCCGATATCGATATCGGCCGACGGATCGGCCTGTGTGTGAAAATCGCACCGATCAACTGATCAATTTTTATCTGCCGATATTTTAGTGCGATTTTTGTGCGATCCGTCGGTGAGGATCGATTGGACGGCGTATGTGATTATCGCAAGTGAAAGTCAAATTACCAAATTGAAATTTGAAGGATTCTAGTGATTTAAATTGCTCTGCAATTGAAATATCAAATACATATACCCAAATAGTTAATAATTGGGCGACCGGTAGCGCAGTGTGCTGAGCCATCAGTCTCATGTTTGACTACCGGCGTTTCGGGTTCGAATCCCGTCCACAACGACGTTCGTGGCCATGGATGTGCAGGAGGTGCATGCTGGCAACTGTATTCTCCGAAACCAACTGGTTTTTTGCCATGAAACGTCAACTGGGCCACATGGAACAGTTGACGCGCTAAGCCCCACAAGGGGTTAGGGCAATTGAGACAGAAAGAGAGAGAGAGAGAAATAGTTAACAAAAATTAATCTAGGTTGCATTGGGAGTGAATCATAACTTATTTTTTGAATTGTCGTTCGTTATCGCATCGCACAAAAATCGTGCAGTGTGTGTGCAGTGGAGATCGGCAGATATTTTGTGGCGATTTATCGGCCGTTCGATCGGACGATGGATCGCATAATGTATGACGGTTCTTAGTGTTGCAATCGAATAGCTGGAAAGTAAACGCATAGAAATATAAAGGCAATTAATGACACAATTACAGAAAACTAGGCAATCCCCTTTCACTTGCTCACAGTGTACTAATTGCATATGAATCTGACACGTTTCTTTCAATGTTCCAATCATAGTGTGCCACAGCGAGACGAGTCGGAGACTGTCGCAACGTCGTAATACGAGTATAGTTGCGTTGCAACAAAATTATGTGGCGAATTTTCACGTCACTTCATCTATCCGCCGTGCGCGCCGCCTACACTCTTGTTTTTTGGGTTTTGGCGCAAGATACTCAAAAATTTTATGTGTCCATGATGTGGATGAAATTCGTGAAACATTAGCATTGGGCTAACATTCATTTGTTGGTTTGGAGGGATATTTTGACAAGAGATTGCAAAGAGGCTATAAGGAGAAAAGAAGCGTCATACCTTGCCAACAAAAAACCTCCTGTCTCGAACTAAGAGAGGTCAACAACTCTGCGTGGAACACTTGCCAATCTGTTGTTAATAAAGCTAAATTTCAGTTCGAAAGACAAATCAAGCAAAAAGTCTTCGTTTAACAAAAAGTAGCAAAGGCTTCTCATAACTTGTTAAAACTGTGAAGAGTAACTTCAGCTCTTCTTCTTCCATTCCACCATTTAACCATGATGGGAAAAAACATATACCTATATAGTGAATTACCAGATAAGGCCAATTTGTTTTAATTAGTGTGAAATTAAAAAAAAAATTAAAAAGTTTTTCTCACAATTAATTTTTGAACCGGTCGTTCCTATGGCAGCTATTTGACGTAGTGGTCCGATTCCGTTGGTTCCGACATATGGACAGCGTGCAATAGAACAAAATTTCAGCTCGATAGCTCTACGAGTAAAACTAAGGAACTGGTTTGCAGACAGACGGACAGATGGACAAAGACAAAATCGACTCGTCTCATCATACTGACCAAGAATATACGTATATAGTCTATATGGTCGGAGATACTTCCTTCTATGCGTTGCCAACTTCATGACAAAGTTAATATACCCTGTCACAACCGTGAGGGGTATGATAAAATGTACTTGTATGAGACGGGCCAAAAGTGCCGGTGAACATCATCGTTCGCTCAATATTGTATTATTTGCGCCCACTTCCACGACCATCCTAAAATCAGGATCACGCAACTCATAAGCCCCATGAATATTCCAAAAATAGCTAAATTGAATATAAAAATGCACTTAACTACGACATATTAATTTCTCGTCGATATCTATATCACGGACCATAAAACTGCCGAAATGACATGAATACATATTCCGCCTTATCCAAGCAATTGCCACAAACACGAGCGAAATTCTCCCATTAATTATCCTGATTGCATATACATATATTTACATTCATCCCCTTGCCTTTTTCGTTTGAATCACTTTACTAAAAACATTTCCTTTTTCGCTATTTGATATAAAAACTCCAGTAGACATGCATACATTAACTGAAATGCTTTGAACGATAGAAATTATGATAACTATGTACTTGGCGAACCTTGCGGCACGCACGAAATGGCTATAAAAGTGTCATAATCCAACAATGTCAAGTAATACTCCACCGCTTCGGGGAGGAAAGAACAAACTCCGTCAGCACCCTCGCACTAGGTTGAAGGGGAGCCATTTCGAGTGCTTTTCGGGTCGTTGAATTACAGAATCAGGTCTCACTTTGAGATGGCGTAAAATAATAATTTTTACAGCGCTTATCCTTTTTGAATAGATTTTCTTTTGCAAGGGGAATTTTATTCTAACCGGCATTCGTCCTTGATTATTTATTTTGTCAAATGACTTTCCATTAATTCCTTTCAGAAAGGGACAGAAAAAACATGTTAATTCATGTAATGATGAAGACTTTTTGGGTAATGGTTGTGTTGGGAATTATGTTTCGAAAAGCCAGCGGATTCCCATTTAATTAATAGAATTAAATTTAATCTGATTCCTCTGCAGTGTTATGTAGTTAAGAAATTTAAAGCGTGGACCTTATTTTCCATTCAAAGTATTAATTGAAAATATATTTGTTTTGATAAGGCCTTGCTTGAAGTATCGTCCTTGAAATACTGATATTTCTTCTTGCGATTCCTTCATAACCATCATCGTGGCGCAAAAGCCCGACGTCGGGCTCTGACCGCCTGAATCATTGTCTTCCAATTATCTCGGTCACGTGACCGGGTCCTAAAATCTTAAAGCCCAGTAGTTGCTCGTCGTCAGCATAAACCGATCTCACCCAACGAGCTCTCGGTCTTCCTGACAGTCTCGCTCCGTCGACTCGGCGTCCGTTCATTATTTTTTAGGCATGCGAACATCGTTGTACATGCCCTGCCCCACGATTTTCTAAACTTTCAGCTCATCGTACAGTTCACACAACTCATGGTTGAACCGGATGCGCCATCCATCTCGGTCGTAAGCTGCTCCGAAAATTTGCGGAAGCACTTTCCGTTCGAAGGTGTTTAGCATATTTTTGGAGGCTTGGGATAGGGTCCAGGCTTCGCAGCCATAGCATAGCACTGGTCGTATGATAGTTTTGTATACACTGAGCTTCGTGTTTCTGTGCACGAAGCTCACCATCGGTGCCCGTGTATATTAGCATAAGTCGGGCGACGGTCTTGCCAACCTTTTTTTACTAGTTATTCGGGTCTTTGGTCCCCAGTTTCATCCATTGTTGTGTTTGTCTACCTCCGAAGCACACGATATCTGTTATCTGTGTGATGACTGGGGCAACGAGCGGACCAAAAACCCCGCCCACACCTCCCGAACTTAGCTAAAACAATCATACGCCGCCGCTCATCTCATTGTGAAGCATTCACTTCCAGCGCCGCCAGACTTTCATGGCGACTTTTACAAATTTCCGGCTCGTTCCCCTTAAATACCATCTGATGAACACCTTGCACATTACATTCGTACATATATAATAATATAATCCGGTCTCGCGTAGGCAACGGATTAAATGGAAAAAGGAAATGAACCTTTCTGTCATCCGTACCTACTCCGAGATCCAACTCTCGTAAGGGTCTACATCATATCGTCCCTTGTTACACCAGAGCGATTTACGCAATGGGCAATATGTCAGTCCAGCGGATATCAGACCAATACCGCTTCATTGTGCGAAGGATTGCAATACCGGAGACGACAAGGGAAAGAATTCGACTTGAGGTTATGGACGCAACCAAGTGTGGGCAGAGCAGAATGTGGCATCCCCACCAACATCGCGTCACACTGCCTCATAGAGGAGTATTTACGACACAAGGCGAAGTACACCACTTCACCGCCAAGTGGAAGTCTCTGCTGTAGTTTACGTCGAATATGAAAGAGCTTGCTTGAAATATCAGGAAATAGATCCCCTGCACAGGCCTGGTATTCCCAGGTTACATAAATCTGCTGAAACACCTGATATTTTTTCTCAAAACGAAAGTGAAATCGTATCCAGACTTAGCTCTGATACGACGTTACTGGAACTGCAATTCCCTGTATATTGTGGTGCAGTGGCGGTTATCAGATTACATGGTCAGGGGATCCGTGAAACCGTTGTCGGTGTGAAACAAAAAAAAAAAAGCCAACATGGAAGATTCGTGTTGAGCGCATGAGAGATTCATTACGACAGGATATCGGCCGATTGACCCAGTCCGTCGCTGACAATACCTGTTGGTGGTGGAAGAAAAAAGCGGAAGAGATCCTTCGTAAATATTCCACTCCTTTCGAAACTCCTTTGATGAAAGTGCTGGACACACTAAAATAGAAGCACGCAGCCATTTCGAATCGATACATGCTAAGCCTGTCCGCACGTGTTCAGAACGTTGCTTTCACTAAAAGTCAGCGGAACTTCTACGAGTCTATCAACGAGGACCAACCAGCCAGCCCCACTTCTCAATGACGGCAATGGAACAGTACAGCATCGAACCTCCTCCTTTCGATTCTGCTGATTCAGATCTAGGGATTGCAAGGAACAACTAACGATCAACTCGGTTGTGGTAGGACAAGCTAGGCGCAATCACAGGAATCTGTATTGCTGCTACATCGATTTCGTCAAAGCATTTGACAGCATCCCCCATAGCTGGCTAATCCTCCATATCAATTTCTTGACAAAAGTGCCCATACTGTAGACTGGCTTATCCAGTTGCACTATTTTTCCGTCTTATATGCCGACGTCTTAATTATTTATTTTTATGGAGTAAAATATTTATTTTACGTCTTCGAGTTCAGCTGAAAGTCTAATACAGGCTCTTTGGTGACTGGGTGTATTATAGGCGGTAAGCTTAGCCCCTGGCAATGATTCAGCTACCTTCCGTATGGCGGCAATATCAAAACACCGGCCGACCGCGTCTGGGCCAACTGCATTAGTTTAACGCGGACTTGATATTAACTGCAGTCAGGAACTGGTCCATTTATCACACTTTACAAATTCAAGGCCAATTTTAATTTAGCATTCTCCTATTTGAAAGCGTGATTGTAATACAGAGTCAGTCACAATCATAAAGAGGATTTGTCGGGATGGTTTAAAAATAAGCAAATAATTTCATACAAAAATTTTCATACGCTTTTCTCCCATTCCTACACAGAGCCCCTATAAATGAGCACTTGAACAATGAAAGTAGCTGATTGAATGACTGAAGCATTCATCGTTAATCAAAGGATTCCGTCCAAAATGAAATAATTTCTTTATTTTTACACCTTTCTCGTAAAATTTCCCAGGACGCTGCTTTCGAATGGATACCGGTGCTCTCTCAACCAATTCAATGGTTCTTTCAATTAAACCCTTGTAGCCAAGTTAATGAATATTTAAAATGGCCGCAAAATTTACTTTGGCATTGCGCTCTGGTTTAGACCATTGCTGCGTCGCGTATTTTTTTTCCTTCAACTCCTTTTATTTGGTTTCCATTGTATGGGGGTGTCTTTTTGAACAGGCTCCGGTTTGTAATACTAAAATACGGACTGAATAAAAAAATGAAATACAAGATAATACGTCAGTCTTTGGCCGAGAAACCACTGCGAACGTAATTTTATACAAGTTACAAATTGAAAGAAGGAACAGAATAACTGAATAATAATTTAGAAAAAATACAAAATGTGAATGGTGGTGGTCGGCGCCAGAGGCAAAAGGCATAGAATTGCTATTTTGAAATTAAAGAAATTGAATTGAATTGAAATTAAAATGCAATAGCATGAATTCGGAAAGGTGTGCGCGAATGGTGGATTGTCAGGATGGATTTTGTGGAAAGAAGGCACGTAGTGTCCCTTGGACATTGGCATAATTTCATTTGAATATAAATTGGATTGCAAAATGATATTGGTATTTGATTTCGTTTTTCAATCTTTTCTCATCTTTTCTTACTGCGGTGATGTAACGAAATGTTTGTAATTTATTCAGATTTTATTCCGTGGAACTAATAAATATTTTAACGAGCAGAATTACAAGTGCTTCCTTAGATTTAAGTAGCCCGGCGACGCCGGACGACGCTTCTCCACCCACCCCTTTTTTTGGTTAGACGAACAAGTGATGCATAAAATAAATGATTTTTTAACTTTTGTTAAGTTTGCTTGGGAAGCTATCACTTTTTCGCAAATATAATACTTTTTACGATGATCGTTTGTCAACTAACGATTGATCCCCTTCTCGTGTCGGGCCTCCTATGCTTCCCCTCATCTCCCTTTTGAACTTCCCTGGCTGGCATCCAGCATTTTCAACCCTCCTACACCTACATCCGCGGTTCGCGAGTTTCGCATACTCTACTTTTCATGCATCTTTGCCTATGGGATTGTGAGGCTATTTTAGTGCAACAAAATATTTTTAAACTTTAATAGAAGTTTCCAGCTAACTACCAACGCTGTCAACTTTTAGTCTATTATATGACTGTCAGGAACAACGGTAACATCAAATTAAATTGCTTTGAAAACACTTGTATTATCGCCACGATCAATTCCATGTCTCTAAGAGTGCCAGGCTTACTAATACAAGTACATATAAAAAAAACTATAATACGTATTAATTAAGAATAATTTTGATTTCATAACTTCCATATTATATTTAATATTTATGAAACGCGTTATGATAAAAATCATTTTTTTTATTTTAAATTTTTCTAATTTCCGGGCCCCTAAAAAACACGGGCCCAGTGCGATTCGCCGTTTCTGCACCCCCCGCTCGACGGCCCTGTGTAAGATACTATATCATGTATAAGACATTTTAACTATGGTGTTTTTTATCCATCTGAATGGTACCAAGAAGAGCAGGGAGCCAATGTTTACTTATCAAAATAAGCGATTGGTACAATACCCTCGGATTGCGGGCATAGCCCTCTATATTCCGGTTTCATCTTTTTGTGGAATTTGAGTTATAGCCAAAAACAACAAAAACACCTTTTATTATATTTTGAAAACCGTCAAACCTGGCAAAAAGCATTTTTCATATCGCTAGCTCCACTCTATCTTAAGTTATTGTTTATTTGAGGTCTAACTTGCAGGGAAGGTTTCTTTTGCCGAATCTTGCGCAATTTTTAATAACGACCAACTAAATCCCAGTATAAACATTTGACCAAAATTTCAAGTCACTAGGTTAATTATCGAAAGTTACCGCTTATTGGCAGTTTCATTTGTAGGGGAGGTGGGGGTTCCCTCGGTCGGATCTTGCCCATCATTGCCACCAACCAATAAGATCATGCTACAAATATTCAAACAAAATTTCAAGTCTCTAACCTCATTCTATCGAAAGTTATCGCTTATTGTTTCATTTGTTTCATTGGTCGGATTTTACGTTTTTTCAATATCAGTCAGCTAAATCCTACTAGAAACATTTGAGCAAAATTTTAAGTCGCTAGCTTTATTTTGTCGTAAGTTATCGCTTATTTAAGTTTCATTTGTAGGGGAGGTAGAGGTTCCTTAGGTCGGATCTGGCCCATCTTTTATACCAACTAACTCAATCCTACTTCAAATATTTGACCAACATTTCAAGTCACTGGCTTCATTCTATCAAAAGTTTTCGCTTCTTTGAAGTTTCATTTGTAGGGAAGGTAGGCGTTCTCTTGGCCGGAACATGTCTATTTCCAATACCAACCAACTAGATCATACTACCATATTCGACTAAAATTTCAAGGCTCTAGCTTTATTCTATCGAAAGTTATTGTGGGAACGGGCAGACAGAAGGACAGACAGACGGATAGACAGACAGACGGACAGACGGAAAGACGGACAGACGGAAAGACGGACAGACGGACAGACGGACAGACGGACAGACGGACAGACGGACAGACGGACAGACGGACAGACGGACAGACGGACAGACGGACAGACAGACAGAACAAGGCGAACATTTCAGAGCTTTGTATTATCATTTACCACCCACAAGATGATGACTGTTGAGAAATTTGTGGTCGCTCGTGGGGAAATAAATCTTTAGAGACAGTCGTCGAATATTTTCATTGTAAACTATGCATACATCGTGTGCCTAACTTCATTGCCGATCGTAATGAATTTTGCAAGCTTTTGCTCGCCCGCATTAGCCGGCTCTTTTTGACAAATGGTTACAGGGGAGATATCTATACAGACATTTTTTGCACAATTTGAGAAAAACCTCAAACGTCGTGCTGCGAATGCGCATAATTTATTCATTACACTCGTTTAAATTAAACTTGACCGGCTAATAATTCTGCGAACCTGGTTGGGAATACTCATACACCTATCAGCCACCACATTCATGGCACTAGCAAACATTCTCAACTGACTTGTTTCCACTTCTGCTCGCCTAATGGAAATCGTGACATTCAGCGTGACGGCCAATTTTCAGTCATGAGACATATCGATGTCAAAAACAGCTCAAATTTCTACACCTTCGGCGACCGTCTAAACTCAGTTTCTATGCATTTAGTATCTATACAAGGGATTAACATTATTTTCAGATTTTTCCATAATTTTTCCTACGAAAATGTTATTTTACAGGCCTATTACCTGCAATCTGCGCCTGAGTTGAAAGCAAGGTTTAATAGCCCCCATATACGACGCAATTCATCGTCAGATAGATCTGACGATATTGTGATCGTCAGATCGATCGTACAGTGTATGTGACTATCGTTGATTTTTTTGATAGCTCCATATAATTTCGATCGTCAGATATTTTGTGGCGGTCCATCGTCAGATCGATCTGACGATGGATCGCACAGTCTATGGTGGGTCTAATGTTTTTCGAGAACGCAATCAGTATCATTATTCATATCAAAGTTTAATAAAAAGTCTGTATTGGTTGGTAATGTACGGCCGTGACACAACTTGTCAAGAAAAAACTGTCAAAACGAAGAAAAGCCCTTAAGCCTCGTTTTCCAAGCTGCTGAATTTCACTACGTTCTGCGGAACAGAGTGCCTCAAAACTCTTGTTTTCCTATTGACGAAGCTGCAAGATACCGCTCCGTGTTGCAAAACAGACTGCTTTCAGCCTTGTTTTCCAGGATGCAGTATACCGCTTCGACTTGCGGGATAGACTGCCACGAAAAGAGTCTGTTCCGCAATACGGGGCGGTATGTTTGCAGCCTCGAAAATAGGAAAACAAGGGTTTTGAGGTAGTCTGTTCCGCAGCACGCAGCTTGGAAAACGTGGCTTTAGGAGCCTTAAATAGGGAAATTCGATCGGAAAAAAATTCCGACTAATTTCCCCTATTCAAGATTTCATGGATTTAAATCTAAAATGTTAGCACTGTCTCTCAGAAAAAAATCACTAAACAGCTTCCAAACAGTTTTCGAATTTTCCATATCCAGAACTCAGTCATTCACAATATTCTTACCTTGCAGGGCAGATATGCATGTGTTCCAATTTGTGTTGTTATATTCGTTGTACCTAAAGCCTCCAGATGTGGGTCAATATGAAACGACGACCCTGTTTGCTTTGTAGATCCTTCAAGTGGTGACGGGATATCCGCTCGGATTGTATCTGAAACGAAACCAAAGAAAAATGCGAATGTTTTACATGATTGATTGCTCTTTGAGACGAGATAGTATTCGTATTATGCAAATTACATTTATGTTGGCCAATTTATGCGGCCATGACATGTCCTCGCTTGACATTTTCTTCAGACTTTAGGATACAAGTGTTCAAACGAACATGTCGTGACGGATATCTTTTCCGAAATACACTAAAGCGTTAATTTGAAGATTATCGTCAAGATGGATGGATTGAATATTTCTACACATTCCTGAATCCGCGGAATTCAATATGCCGTCTACCAAGCTTTCAAGTGCCGATGTTGGCCTACCGAATAGGACAAGACACTCAGCAGAAGTATTATTCTTCATATTCGTTGTAACCCAAACGCAGTTCCGCTCTATTTCAATTCAACTAGAAAAGGCTCAACTTACAATTACCTCAATGTTTTATGTTTTCGAAATTCTTTTCATCATTCATACTTCACGAGTATTGTTTAAAACCTACTTTGTCGACATCGGTGGCGTCGTCGTCGTCCATTTACAACTACGGTTGGGGTATTATGCTTCGAAAACATGATAATGGATGTTCCAGATACATCTTTAATTTACGTTTCAACCAGAAAAACAGGACAAATTAAATGATGGACCGTTTGCAGCCGCAGGCGACGTGAAAGAAAAGCGAATATAATCAGAATAAAAACTCGGCTCTTCTGATCCCTTTTGTCGGGGGTAGATATGGCTACGTGGTTTTATGTTCCTTTTTCGGTTTTTGAGTAACGAACGAGGAATGGGGGGCATTGGCATTCAACGAAATGGTGACTATGATGGCATTGGGTGATACAGAGAATAAAATAGTACCAGAGATTTTTTGCATATATAGGTACTTTCACTGGTGGCTTTGTGTCTCTGTTTCGCGTTCACTTCTCCTGCTTTTGAATAAATTTTGTGGCACAGCTGGAAGCAAACATTTATAGAACTAGGATGAAGGATATACACAATGAAATTGTAGTTAGTGGTGAATGGGAAAGTTTGAGAATTCGATGCTACATCAGTGTTGGAAGTTTCAAAGTATCCAAAATGTGAATTTCTTGAGTGCTGAATTCGTGACAGTATTTATTATTATTATATTCTGGGGGATAGCCGAAGCAGACCACTAACTTTTGGGTCCCTTTTCGCCCTCTCCCGGTCATCAGTGGCTTCCAGATGTCGACTGATAGTTGTCGACCTCTTTCTTCTTCACTGAGTCCCGTGTTATTGCTAGCATTTGTTTAAGGCTGAGTTCACTCATGGCTTCCACACTTATCGTGTGCTTGCCTGTGATCCTCAACCTCGTGCTAGCCAGTACTGGACACAATGTGTGCTGCCGTCTCGGCCTCCTCCAGGCATAGCCTGCAAACTTCATCTTCCCCGATTTTCATCTTGGCCAGATGAGCCTTAAAATTACCATGCCCTGTGACCAAGGCAGTTATCCAGCTTAGGGTACTCCGTTTATAACTGAGTACCTTTCTCGCTTCCCTGCCTAAAGGGCTGGTCATTGCATTCCGAGCTTGTTTGCAAGTGACTAGCTCCTGCCATCTTTGTTGATGCATGGAGTCCATCCACTCCCCAACCTTCGCTCCAATCATGCCGTTCCACAGAGCAACTCTGGGCTCTGGGCCAATGAAAGTTGCCGCAGATCCCTGTTTTGCTAGGGTATCCGCTGCCTCATTTCCTGTCGTACCCATGTGTCCTTTTACCCACATCAGCGTAACCTCATTTTCTGAGGCACACGTTTTGAGCTTCCGGACACACTCTAGTACCAGTTTAGAGTTTATGTTCGTCTGCTGCATGCGTCTGATCACCGATTGGTTGTCCAGTGCAATAAGGATTTTCTTCCCCCGAACTTGACCTTCAAGCAGGTGGTCCAACGCATGCAACAAGCCAAGCATCTCTGCCTGGTATACGGACATATACTCTCCTAGACTAAGCGAACATGCTAGGTTTGGCTCTTCAGAGTAAACCCCCGCCCCCGCTTTACCGTCCATTAAAGAGCCATCAGTAAAAATGCTGATGTCATTGTACATACACTCATTGTGTATGTTTCCATCTGCAATGTGAGTCTTGTATAGTCTTTCAACTACCCTACGTCTACTCATGCCTTCTACCGGCATTAGAGTCTTCCTGACCTCATCATGAATAATGTCTAGGATGCTCTTGTGACTGCTGCTAGTTCTAAAGCGATGCCACATGGCATCCCTTTCCATGCGTATTGCCGAAAGCGCCGCCATGACGGTAGGTTCCTGTTAAGTTATTTTAGGTCATGCTTGGTAGGTAGAAATTGATGCAGATAGAATTATTTAGATAATTTCGATATTGGTTGGTAAGCTATAACCACACAACGCACTGACAACATGCGCTACATCCAAAAAATTGCGGCCAAAATACGGTGCGCGCAGAACAAATGCTCGTCTGAACAGAACCCGGTCGGATGTCGCTAGGGTTACAACGATCACGACGGGATGTTGGTCAGTGGGTGAGCCAGATGCCCGTGGGGACGGAGCCTAAGGTAAGGTGAAGGTCGGGCCAAGTCATCTGGCGAAGGAAAGCGCCCCTCAAAGAGCTAAGTAGTGGCCTATGCTTGCTGTAGCTCTGTTCGGGAGACTTGGGCGGGGTTTTCGCCGCTCTTTTCCCCTGTCCTTTACGGCTTTACGTATTAATAAAAATTCATAGGTTCAGCAAATATGTAATTCAATTTTCTTACGCTATTGACTTGTGAGTAGAAATTCAGATTACAATGACGTATTCTTTATCTGTTTATTTTTTCTACCATCAACCTTATTGTCTCCATTAAATTATTTAACAACACCCCCTCAGTATTTGCGAAAATACTCCATTACTCAGCGGGTGTATAACATTCAAAAAACAAACCTCTTATCTTTGTCAATGAAATAGAATCTGCTCCTTCTACTATGCATTTTCCTTTTTAGAGAACTCTAAAGAAAACATCGCCTTGGAGACGAAATTTACCATTAAGGATCTAAAGTCGCCGATTTTATCGCACAATATTGTCACTGTTTAGAATTCAAAACAGTTAAACAAATTATCGGAGAACTTTGTTAATCTACGTCCCAATAAAATGGAGGGATTGTATCAATTAAGACGCGGGTAAATTTTTCTTTCGTCGGGTAGCCATCATTAACCCAAAAAGCGTGGGAACCCATTAAATTGGCAGCCGTCCATCGTGGTTGTCCTTACTTGGATCCTTTCCGAGAAAATTTAGCAGATGTCCATTTTCCAAAGCGGTGGAAAGTGGTTGAGTGGATTCATAATAATCTCCATGGCCGCCTTCGTGAGGGGAAGTACGCGTAATGATTAAACATTTAAATGTATGCAACCATATTATGTATTTATTTATCAAATACTCCTTAAAATTTCAAGGGTTCATTGAATTTATTTGGCTTATTAGGCCTAACGGTTTTCGCTTGTCTTGTTTTCAAGCGTGACAACTATATAAAAGTACTGCTAAGATAACGATGACGATGATGTTTAGGAGCCCTAACTGACGTATTCGTTTAAAACGTACGGGGCTGTTTACTTTTATTCGACCCTTCCTCGGATCGTCGACGATTTACATCTAATTAAGGGATTAAAGGAAAATATTTATAGCTTGCGAAAAACTTTTCTAGAGCAAATTTTGCATGAATAGGGAAAAAGTTTTATAATGAATTTGCCGCTTCGGTATGGGATAGTGATAAAAGTATGAAGCGATGGGAAAAATTCTGACTTGAATCATGGCATCAAAGATACACGGGGTTGGAATTCTTCATTTCAAGAGTTAGTGGCCCACTTCTCTATACCGAGGCGAACATTTCACCTATATATGTATGTAGAGCGAAAACGTGGTGTGAGAAAAGAAAGTTTTCCAGAGTACCTTCCATATAACTGCCACTCTTCCCATAGAAATTTAAATAGACCAATCCCCTCCTGAATATTCCTACGAGTATGATACAACTTTAGGGTAATTTGATATGAGATAAACTCATGAATAAATTCAGCCTTATTTAATTTAATTTTTCGGTTTGAATTATTAATTGTTTCCACATGATTTCTTTCATAAATGAACAAAATAATCTAGAGACGCCGTGGAGCCCCACCCGCCAAAGAAAAATGAAGAAATCGAAAAAAGCCATGGGTGGTCGCGGGGGTTCAAATGTGTGTTAGATCATATTGTCAAAATTTAACCAAAATTTCAAAGCTCTAGCTTCATTCAATCGAAAGTTATCGTGCGAACGGGCAGACAGACAGACTGATATGGCTAAGTCGAATCAGGAGGTGATACATTACACATTGCTATATAGAACATCCTGTGCTTCTTTATGGCTGTTCAACTTGGAAGGTGACCAGGAAGATAACAACTAGATTGCAAACTTTCGGGAACCAGTGTCTACGGCGCATTCTGCACATACGCTGGCCGGAGGTCATTTCTAACGACGACCTCCTGTTCATTACTGGTCAGGACAGGATAGGCACCTCTATAAAAAGGCGAAAGTGGCAACGGATAGGTCACACACTCCGAAAGGGGCCGGAAAACATTGCAAAACAGGCCCTCGATTGGAACCCACAGGGAACTGATGCAAGTCGCCGCGTTGGACGACCTAGAAACACCTGGAGAAGATCAGTTGAGGTCGAGGGTAAGTCATTAGGCAAATCGTGGAGACAGTTGAAGGCGATGGCCGCGATCAGGACGAGGTGGAAAGTCGGCGTGGTTAATGCCCTATGCCCCACAAGGGGTTGACAGGATCCAGAGAGAGATATAGTATTTTACATCCGGAAATGGTAATACTCTCCATAATATTTCCGCTCTTCGTTAATGGGATGCGCTTGAAATTTCTTCGAGATATTTAATAACTTTATTTTACCTATATAACTACTACCACTAAATAACACCATTCTCATTTTGCGCATATCTTTTCGACTACAATGCTCGAAGTCGAATAACCAAAATCATAATTAAAATAGTAAATCGCTACCAGCGACGCCGCTAGTAGCAACGGTCGCTAACAGCGACTTCATAGCGATTTGGAGCTGGTAGCGACTTAGTGTCACCATACACTGTCGAACCCGAACTCGAACACGAACCTAGTACAAGTGGACCGGTTTTCTTCACACCTATGTGAAGTGTATGTGTGTGTCAGAAGACATTTGTACTAGGTTCGAGCTCGAGTTCGAGTTCGACAGTGTGTGGTGACACTTATAGCAACTGCCAGTCGCGTCGCGCATAAACGCAGCCTTATTCAGATGAATCAGATGAGTCAAATTGTTTGCATTCAGAACAATAGATGTGACTGCGTGAGAGACACACAAATTTATAACATTTTGTGCATCTATAGCAGTTCGCATTTTGTAGTTTTCGTTCCTAGAGCCTTATGAACATGTTTCCTGCTTATAATGAACCTCACGGAACCTTGTTTAATTATAGCAGGAACAGCATACCGAGTAATCCAACGTTTTAGGTGGTATTCAGCAAGCTGTGTAGCTAATTTGTTAAAAAAGGCGTCTTCTGTGTGTCGGTATTGGCTCTCTTTACAACCATAGCATAACATTTAAAAAAAAGGCAAATATGTCCATCTTTTTCTATTTTTTTTTTAAATATTCATTATCTTGCAAAACATACAAAAAAAACTGTAAATTAATACGGAAAATAAAAACTCGCCTCTGTCAAAAATGTTATGTATGGGGTCACACCACTAAAGAGAAGTAATACGTGTGCACTAGTTGGAGTTGTAGCGGTGCCAGATTTTAACACGTCTAAACAAGTTGGGAAGCTAGCGGAGATTCGGACGTGTTCCGATCAGTGTAAATCCAAAATTTTTCAGTTTAAAATCGAGTTGACCCCATACGTCCAATTAAGGCTTAATGCACTGTTAATATCTCAATTGCCCTAACCCCTTGTGGGGCATAGCGCGTGAAATTTTCCATATGGCCCAGTTAACGTTTCGTCGGCATAAACTGGTTTCCTGCACATCCATGGCCACGAACGTCATCGTTGACGGGATTCGAACCCGAAACGCCGGTAGTCAAAGTCACGTTGATGTTTTCTTAGCAACTGGTTTCGAGCGATACATGTTGCTAGCATGCACCTCCTGCCCATTTAGCGGGAAATGTTGTAGTTTATTGTTACGCCCGACACAAGAGGGAGAGATAACACAAACATCCATGCCCACCACGCGACGCGACGCGACGTGGACGGGATTCGAACCCGAAACGGTCGGTATGGCAATACATCCGACTAACGCCTCTACTCACTGAGCTACCGGTGAGCCCACTGTTAACATACTGTTGATGTTTTGTTAGATAGATAGATAGATAGATAGTACTTTATTTGATTTTAGTTGGTTGTGTGTTAGGTTAGGTTAGGTAGAGGGGCTGCCGGGTGCTCACCCAGCACACTTAGTCCATCATTTGGACCGTTGTGTTACCACCAAAGTAGCCTGTTATAACCTAGGCGTTAAACCAGCCTGAGCTGGTGATAAAGCGATAGAGCTGTATGACACTCGTGTTTTTAATGTCGTCCAGGTCCAGGAAAAACCAAGAGCCAAGGAATTTCTTCCGCCTCGTAGCCAAGGCCGGACAGTGACAGAGAAGATGCAGAACGCTTTCCTACTCATCCACATCCTCACAGCTCCTACAATAGTCGTTATGAGGAATACGGAGCCTCCAGGCAAGCTCACCAATGGGACAGTGCCCTGTAATAACCCCCACAACCATGCCAATGTGCTTCCTATTCAATGAAAGCAGTGCGGCAGAGCGGTTAGGGTCAAGTTTCGGCCAAATCAATTTCGTCGTCTGGCACGTGTCGCCGTTTAGCCATCTAATGTTCGCTCTGTTAATCGCGACGGCTTTAATTATAATTTTGCACGATGCAATTGGCATTCTAATGTTTAAACGGTCTCCGTCGAGTGCGCCGGTAGTCCCTTCCTTAGCCAGTTCATCCGCGATGCAGTTACCCACGAAGTCGCTATGACTCGGTATCCAACAGAGCGTAATGTTGAAAAATGCACCCATCTCTTTAAGAATCGACCGACACTTTGCGATGGTTTGCGATGTAGTCAGGACGGATTCGAGTGATCGAATGGCAGCCTGACTATCCGTGTAGATCATAACGTCTCTCATGGTCACTACATGATTTCCTAGCCAGGTCAAAGCTTCAAAAATTGCTGTAACCTCCGCCTGCAGGTTGTGTGTTACAATTCATTCTTAAGAGCTACAGACTGGAATATGTCTTTTCAACTTTGATCGACTTGTAAGCTAATGGCTGAGTAAAATTATTCAAGAATTGTTCTTTGATTCACAAGGAAAATTCGCAAAAAACCTTGCTTGAGGGTACTTATAACTAGAGCTACACTATCTTAAACCTAACTTAAAAACTAAACTTAAATGGTAAAAGAAAGAAATTAAATTTGCTTTATGCAGTGTTTAAGGGTGGAGGCGTCCAAGAAGGATTGGTTGCTAGTCTGTCGTGAAATTTTGAGTGTAGTTTGTCTACAAGGTGCTTAATAAAAGTGGTTCCTGCGATCTGGTGTAATCTGTTTGTAGAGTAATGCCAGCGTTTGTTCAAGATGATTTTAAGGCACTTATTTTGCAATGATAGTTCGCACATTTACCCCAGACAGCGGCTCCACAAGATATCATTGCTTGTATAACCGTTTTATATATGAGGATCTTGTTGTACATATTCATTTTGGACTTCCTGTTCAAGAAAGAATACAAGGAACGTATACAGTTTGAAACTTTTAGACAAGTTGTTTCTATGTGATTTTTATAGGTAAGTGTTCTATCTAGTGTTATTCCTAGATATTTGATGGTTTCATCCCAAGGAATATCTCGGCCTATGAAGTTGATGCATCTGTGTGGTAAATTTCTTCTTTTTCTTTTCTTAGTGAAGAAAATGGATTTTGTTTTTAAGGAGTTTATTTTTACTTTCCATCTGTAATAGTATTGATAAAGTTGATCAAGTTTACTTTCTAGAGCATTTATTATTACAGCTGGGTCAAACGATTTTGTGTAGATGCAGAGATCGTCTGCGAACAGTGCGAGTTCGCAACGATTGTCACACGGGATATCGGAAATGAAAATATTGAATAGTGTGGGGCTTAAGCATGCGCCTTGTGGTACTCCCGCTGGAATATCTTTAGGTTTAGATAAGCTTTTGTTGACCCTCACACAGAAGGATCTTTCGGATAAAAAGGATTGAATGGTTTTTATAAGGTACAAGGGGAAGGTAAACTTTATTAATTTATATATCAGACCATCGTGCCAAGTCGTGTCAAAGGCCTTTTCGATGTCGAGGATTACCATTCCAACAGAACTTTTTTCAGAGAAAGAGTCTTTAATGTACTGCGTTACTCTGTGCAGTTGATGAACTGTTGATAATCCTTGTTTGAAACCGAACTGCACGTAAGGAATAACTGGATTGGTGTTCAAGAAGGTTTGTATTCGGCTGAGTATGATTTTTTCAATACTAATAGGGCGGTAATTGTCAGGAGAATCTGGGTGTTTCCCTAATTTTAGTGCATTGCTAATGTGCTGTGTACTTTTAAAATAAATAAATAAATAACTGGCGCAACAGTCCAATTTGAACCACGGCCTCGAGATGAGTTAGCATCATCTCATTTTCTAGATCGTGACGGTTTTTTGTGCAGAGGTATGTGATCAGCAACACGCTCAACCGAGTTATTTACCCCATAATGGGTACTCATTTAACAGCTGAGTGGGCTCATAGTCCGACACGTAAATCCCCGGAATCGAACCGGGGCCCAGTGCGTTGAAGGGCGAACGTGCCAACCGTTGCGCCATCCGGACTGTGTACTTTTAGTGCACTATTAATGTGCTGTTAACTTACTATTAATGTACTGTTAACATCATGTTAATGTACTGTTAATGCAGCGTTATTGTACTGTTAACATAGGTACTATTAATGCACTGTTAACCTGCTGATAAAGCAATGTAAATGTACTGTTAGCATTTCTGGTCGCTTCTTTCTCTCGCTTTTTATATGGATAGCCTCTTATTAATGAAAGTAATTCTCATTGTTAGATAAGCGCTAGTTCGTGGAATTTTGCTTTCTATACAAAAGGTACAAAGTAGTCCTTTCAAACCGATATCAAATGCAATTCATCTAATTGAAAAAGATATCCTTTGTTCGTAATTTTCCATATTTATCATTGGAATACGTTTTTTGAACGATGCAATTAAGCAATTCCTAGTTTGCTTTCATGTTTTTTCATTCATTTAATATTGAGAGATGAAAAGTAAAAAGAAGTTGTATATCAGACGTTGATTCAGATTCGTAATGCCTTTCAATACCAGATATTAAAACTCATTCACTCTTTACTGAGATTCATGCAAGCTTACAAAAGAGGCTTCATAACGACCGATAATTCTCTATCTAAAATGGCAGACAAATAAGCTGCTTCACATGCTATCGTCCTGGTAAATAGGACGGATTACATATAAAATGACCCATCACATCCACGAAAACAATTCCAACGAATTCTGTAATGGTGACGGCGTGTAGTCCTGTATGTAAGGATAAACGAGTACATACAGGACCTGTTTGTAAGGATATATTTCTGTAGGGTGTTTCTTTTTTTTCTCCACAGCACTTGCCCTATTTATTTTGTCTGTTCAGTTATAATTACACCCGCACAAGTTACTTAATGTAATCCAGTTCACGAAATGAGGATTTTGGGTTAACGATGACGTTCTGAGTTCATAAGTACTCAATTTTGACAACGTGTGTAACTACTGAAAGTGTTTTCGTTTGGTAAAGACCATATAATAATTTCGGATGAACCTCACTGTCGCTGGCATCCTTATCGATTTCTGAATTGCCCATCATGCATGTTTTAGGAATTTTAGTAGAGAATGATTCCACTTCAAGGCTATGTGTGACTTTTGGCTGTTGTGGGGTTTTCATTTACGGAATTATACATTTTCATGAAATACGATAAAAAAACTAGAGGAATGGAATAACATCCAACACGTGTTAAGGATTATTTATATACGATTTTCACTAAGTCCGTTTTCGGAGAAAGCAATTCATTATGATAAGCGCGTTTCTTGCAACTCTTCACCTTTATAGGTTTGCTAACAGCACTCCTTACAACATCAATCTGCTGTGGTTATTTATCTGGTGCTAATCCTATGCTCGAAGGAAAAAAGACTTTTATATTGCGCTTAAATCTATCCTTTATTGTCGCACCGGTCTGAAATTTATCCGTATAACATAACACACCAGGTACACCTGATCCGGTACAAAATAAAACCTAGGTCCGAAAATCTAGGTCGGCGGACCTACCCCATGTTTTGAAATGAATTGATCTGATTCACATGAGGGATCATTTCCACAATGTAATCGATATTTACTATATAAAGAAAAATAGAAAATCGTTGTTTAAGTTACGATTGCTAGGCTGCGACTGGGCGATTGCGAATCGCGACCAATTGATTCATTATTCAATGATGATCGTGTGGATCCGTTTTAGTATGCGGGATGTAATAAGTTTGGCGTTAGCGATTGTGGGTGGCCAATGTAGTGCAATGGCGCAATGGTGATTGCGACTCTATGGCTGTGACATGTTCAGTATTTGCACGAGGATGATTCAGGACGGCATCCGATGGTGTTGAAAATTTATCTTCTTCTAGCGAAGTACCTTTTGTTGGAAAGTATCCTCTTTTTCATGTCCTTTGCACCACCGAAGGACTCGAAATGCCATCTACACTACTCCTGGACATTCGCCTCTTTACTCCGATTTAAATGGTACACATATTGTCCATATTTCGCTTCACTGCCAAAATATCCTTTTCGAATATCCTTGTCGCCATCTACAGTACTCTAGAGCATTGATGAGATCCATATCGCCTAGGTTCCACTTCATGTTCAAGGAAGTCCGTTTTTCCTGCCCAAAGGACTAAAAATGCGTTTCCCTTCCTTCCTACACTTTATCCATCCCACCACCCCACTGTTCTGGCTTTTATAAACAAGGTTAAAATATCTATTTACAAATTGAGGCTAAACCAAAACTTTTAGCTGTTATATTTAAGGCTCAAATCGCTAAAAAAACCATTTCTGTATTTTCGCTCACAACTACACTAAAAACGAGTCGATTTGAAAAGTATTGGACTAGTTAAACTTGAAATAGAAATATCTTGAACTTCTGTCAAATGAGTTTTTCCATTTGTAGCATCTTTTTCAGAGATATGTGAGCTTGAAAAGCGATATAGTGTGATTTTCCTCCAAAGCCTCAAAAGCTGACGTTTTCCGATTATCGGTTTCGACTATACTAGTACACCGAATTCCAACTTTGAGCAATGCATTGGATTGTTTGACGCTCTTTCATTTAAATCCTATTAAGTTTTTCGATCGAAGGCACCGTTTAGAAATTATGAGGAGAATATTAATATTTATTTATATTTTGCAGGGTCAAATCGCTTACTGTCTCAACTAATACTTGTACTACAATACAAGTGAATATTGCTTATTGTTTTCCGTAGGGCGAATTGGAGTTAACCATTTCTTTTCAGGGTAAAGATTGGTGGGAGAGGAGGGGAGAGGTGTGAGAGTTATGAGACGGGGGGGGGGGGGGTTAAACTAGTCGCAGACTCTGCTTTCTATAATTATTCTGACAATTTTTATTTTTATATTTTTTTATGCAAGTTTGTAGTCATGATATGACCTGCTCATCTTACGGATCAGGTTGACCTACTCCGAGTCCGGCAACGGACCTAGGTTCCCAGAGCTAGGTCAAGACAAGACTCACAACACAACAAAAGACGAAAAGCTTCACTCTACCTAACATAAATAAAATCCAATTGAACATTTATTCCACTCCAACTCCATTCTACACTATAATATAGCGTAGCAATAGCGACATCAATCGTATATATGTCACACCATCTGTTCTTCATCTAATTTTCTATTCCCCAAATTTAAACGATCTGATTTGATCATACTCCGATTCCCACAGACGGATCTATTATCAAACCTATTCACTGTTCATTTTTAAACTGCTCCGATTCCGACTTGAACTTAAAAGAATCAAATGATCAAACTGCTTCGATTCCGACCTGTACTTAAAAGAATCAAATGATCAAACTGCTCCGATTCCGACCTGAACTTAAAAGTAAAAGAATCAAATGATCTAGGTTCGTTTTCTTGCTCCGAAACTGATCATTTTTCGACCTGATCATTTTTCGATTGCGGACCTAGGTCGACCTAGTTCGGTATACGGAGTAGGTTAAAAAGAGTAGGTTCGCGAATTGGCAACCATGACTACAAGTTTACAGTTTGCAATGTCGTCTTAACATGATTGGTTAAGCGGATCGAAGAGTACAGTTCATTTCGTATACACACATATCTGTCTTAGAGTACAGCTTCTCGTTTTAAAATTATTACGTTGAGAGGTGATGGATGGAGGCTTTTTATTATGAATTGGCATGTAAGATACTATATCATGGGTAAGATTTTTTAGTTATGGTGTTTTTATCCATCTAAGTGGTACCGAGAAGAGCGCGGAGCCGATATTTACATTCCAAAATAAGCGCTTGTTACAAAACCCTGGGATTTCGGTCGTTGGCCTCTATATTCCGGTTTTATTCTTTGTTTTCATTGGTTTTTATACAAGCCTTTCCCATTTGAATACGAAAATTCCCATAGTGAGTCAAAATGTCCCATGGTTAGTAACGAGCGTCCTAAAGTTGACGTTAGTGTTCCCGGGTTAATTGGCCCTTTAATTGATTTGGAGGGAGTATCAATGCCAACTTAACCCCGTCAACTATTCCCATATGGCTAAGTTGACGTTTCGTTAGCATAAACTGGTTTCGGACTATGCATGTTGTTGTTGCTGTTGCATGTACCTTCTGCCTATTTAGCCGCATATCTATGACAGTTTCGGAAAGCCATCGCTTAATGTTACGTCCCACCGCACAGGGAGAAGACAACACAAACATCCGTGGCCACGACATGGACGGGACTCAGGCATGCTGAGACAGCCGACTGACGCCTCTAACCATTTTTTTGCTGATGATTTAAATTTTCTCTGTTTTTCATAAAAATAAACTAAACGACTTCATTCAAGATGCCGTTTAATTCCTCCTTTAAGTCCATCCAACTCGATTCAACGAGCGTCTGCTGTTCAAAAGTCTGAAGCTAAGAATAAGATACGAGTATAACAAAGACCTGTCTGCGTTTTTCCTTTCGCCATTTGTGGAAATGCTGGCTTTTTTCTACTTTTCTCTAAATACAATTATCTTGTCTTCACTAAGGAGCAGATGGAATCCAGTGCAGTCATTCAGAACAGTGATCTAAAAAAAAACTGTCTAGGGGGTTGAAACCAGAAACCACATCTTCGGTTTCCTTTACCATTCAGATAAGAGCCTGCCGGTAATTAGTATGGTATTTCTTGTTTGAAATAAATGGGCTTAGTCCTGACTGTATTTAGTGGATTCTTTCGAGTGCGAGAATATGTTGTGGAAAGACGGTGTCTTTAATAAAATTGCAGTTGGTTTTCCCAGCGTCTTTCTTATAAACGGAACCGACCACAGACAGCGCCCCATTGATTGGCGTATCGTTTAGGGCTGCGTCTAACACTAACTGTTTAATTTTCTATTTATTTCAAAAAAGCATTTGATTGTGGTCTTTCTTTATTACACTTTTTTTTTTCTCGGCATATGCTATCCACTAAATACTCGTAGATACGAATGGCAAATGGCTAGCCTGAAATTTGACCGGGTGCGGGTAGGAGTAGTTATCCTAGACGGAAAGAAACAATTATTCCCAAAGTACAATTTATTCATCTGGGGAAATGCATGAAAACATAAATGGAGGAAGGATGTAGTCCTGGATAAATGTAGTTTATTCAAAAGTGCTATCATATATGTATTCGATGGCTTCCATTATTTCGATTTAATGATGTACGTCTGCAAACCAGAATGTGTGCGAGTTGACGTACGTGCGAGTTCGGAAATGTTTAGCTACTCGTTCACATTCAAGTACTTTATGTACAAATGTACCTACCTTTGTACAGAGTATTATAATGCCCTTGCTTAAAGTGGCCTTAAAATGCCTTGGATATATGAAAGTGGTAAAGAAGGATAAAAGTACTCAGGAAACTTCCTGTACAAACACAAGTATTCCCAACCGGAGTGTTTTCTACATTCTGAAATGACAGCAGCGGGTAACATGGCTTTATTTTTGAGTGGGAAGAAAGAAAATTGTTTGTCGCTTATATTTTCAACATTTCAAAATTTTGGATGAAACTGGGGCTATACGAAGTTTTATTTAATGAAAAGTCACTGTGTTTATTCACGCATAAGCGCATTTTAATGTTTTTAAGAATAATATTAATAATATTAAAAACATTAAAATGGGCTTATGCGTGAATAAACACAGTAACTTTTCATTGGATGAAAATTCGCACTCGTGTCGTGTAATACACACTATATAAGGTGTTAGCAATACACTTAGGGACGTATTCCGATTTAGGTCGGAATACACAGCCTGTCCTTTGTTTGTCGGTTTCTACGACAATTCGGCAAAGGGAACACCACAGGGGGAATATTTACCTCAACCATATCATTGCATTACCGTTACTGGCAGTTTGACTTGGTCATGACCACTAGCATTCCGAGGAGGACTATGGAAGAGGATTTGGAGGATTGTTTTTGACATTTCTCGAAACGGAGTGAAGTTGGCTTCGCAATTCTTGCACATTTTGAAACGTCAGTCTATGCTACTTAATCGGCGAAACTGGCGTTTCGGGTTCGAATACCGTCCACGACGACGGTCGTGACCAAGAATGTGCAGGAGGTGCATGCTGGCAACTGCATTTTCCGAAACCAGTTTATGCCGAAGAAACGTCAACTGGGCCGCATGGAACAGTTGACGCGCTATGCCTCACAAGGGGATAGGGCAATTGAGAGAGAGAGAGAGAGAGATGATGACGAATATTCATATTCATATTCGGGGGGGCAAAAACTCCTCTTCCATAGTCCTCCGCGTGGGCGCCCCCTGGAACGGCAGTGGCCACTGACCATTGCCAACCAACGTCAAGCCGCCAGTGATGGCGGTGCGATGATTTGGTTGAGGTACCCCTGTGGTGTGGGGTGTGAAAAAAAATACCACGGCCTTTCCCTTTGAGGGCCTGTCGTTAAAACCGACAATCAAAGGACAGGATGTGTATGCCAGCAACTTGCACTATCCGAAATCTTTATATGCTAACGAAACGTCAACTATGCCTCGGATAAGGACTGACTCAACGGTTACGAGTTTTAGCTATCGTACAATGACAAAGATTGGATTCTGGAATGTGCGTACTCTCCTGGACAATGGATCAGAAGGTCCCCAGAACGCACGATTTCTTCAATTAGAGAGTGAATTTCTGAGGTACAAATTAAATATCTTAGGAGTTGGTGAGATAAGATGGTGGAACAGCGGAGAATTCATTTCTCCAACGGGCAGCACTGTAATGTTGTACTCCGGTAAAGCTACCGGTAGTCGCCGTGAGTCAGGTGTGGGGCTCCTTTTAACCAGAGCCGCGCGAAACTGTCTCTTATCCTGGGAACCGGTCTCTGACAGGGTCTTGACCGCCAGGTTCCGGACCAAAATGAGGAACATCTCAATAATACAATGTTATGCCCCTACTGAACCCGACAATGTCTTGGCAAAAGACTCCTTCTACGAAGAACTAAACGCCGTTCAGAGCAGAACACCTAAAGGTGACATTATAATGGTTATGGGTGATTTGAATGCGAAAGTTGGCGCTGATAACTATGGGCTCAGACATGTGATGGGGAGACACGGTCTTGGTGATCGTAATGACAACGGTGAAAGATTTGTAGAGTTCTGCAACTTTCACAGTCTCTTCATCGGTGGTACTATGTTTGAGCATAAGGACCACCACAAAATCAGTTGGTCCTCTGTTGATCGGCGCAGAACACAAAATCAGATCGACCATTTTGCCATTAGTAAAAGATTCAAGAGTTGCCTCCTGGACGTGCGAAACAAGAAGGGTGCCGATATTGGGATGGGAAGAGACCATTATCTTATGATCGCTAATGTTCGATTGCGTATTGCAGCCGTGCGCCGCCCCAGCGACGAAAGATCCAGGCCCCGCAAATTCAACACCGCTCGACTAAAAAATCCAGCTGTCTTACAACAATATAATGACCATCTTGCGCAAAAAGCGGCTGAGATAACTAGTCACCCAGATAGTGACATAAACGAAAACTGGGATGCCATAAGAAATGCGTACATTGATAGCGCAAATACCATCCTTGGCCCAAACCCTGATTGCCGGAATAAGCCCTGGATGTCCGAAGCTTCATGGCAGCGGATTGTTGAAAGAAAGGAGCTGAAAGTTCGTTTGGCTGCAGCATCAGACGACAATCGAAGCAGCATCGAATTCCTTTACCGTCAGAAAGCTCGAGAAGTTCAGCGTAGTGTGCGACGCGATAAAAGAGTTTATGCCAATTCTCTTTTAGCGTCAGCAGAAGAAGCCGCTAGAAGTAACAACTTAAACGCCGTATACGGTGTCATCAAGGAGTTTACAGGTGGTCGTAACTCCTGCCAACATCCGGTGAAAGATAGTGATGGAAAGCTACTTATCTTGGAAGAAGATCAAATGAGGCGGTGGAAAGAACACTTCGCCGCGGTCTTGAACCGTGTAACCTCTGGTGAAGTTCCCCCTCATATAGATAATTTAGCTAACCATCAAAATGTGCGTATACGGTCCACTGCCCCGACTAAAGAGGAAATAGTCACTGCAATTATTGCACTAAAACGAGGAAAGGCCGCCGGACTTGACGGCATCCCTGCCGAACTTTATCAAGCAGCGCCAAGCGTAACTGCCGATTTGCTGCACCCACTTGTTGATAAAGCGTGGAATACAGAGACCTTTCCCACTGAGTGGAAGGAAGGTTTGATCATCAAACTTCCAAAGAAGGGTAGCCTCACAGACTGTAATAATTGGAGAGGCATTTGTGTGCTTCCTGCCGTTGCCAAGATAATAGCTAAAATCGTCCTGGAAAGACTAAAGGCCCACTTAGAAAGCACAATTGATGAAGAGCAGGCTGGCTTTCGATCCGGATTCTCGTGTGTCGATCACATTAACACCTTGCGAATCATCATCGAGCAATGCGCTGAATACGATTCTCCGCTTCACTTGCTTTTCATTGATTTCGAAAAGGCTTTCGATAGTGTGAACCGGGATTCTATATGGGCGGCCTTGCGCAGGAGAGGCATCCCTGAGAAGCTTGTGGCTATTATTAAGGCAACCTATGACGGCGCGAAATGTCGCGTTCTGCATAAAGATAAGGTGTCGGGGGACTTTGAGATTCGCAGTGGAGTTCGGCAGGGGTGCATCCTCTCACCGATCCTATTCCTCATTGTGATCGGCGATGTGTTGCATGCAGCCCTATCCGGACTCGACAGAGGAATTCAATGGACTTTGACATCTTATCTACAACATCTTGACTACGCTGACGACATATGCCTACTCTCCCACAAAATCATGGATCTGTCCGCAATGGCGTTAGATCTCGAGAGGGAGGCAAGCAAGGTTGGGCTAAAGATTAATACCAACAAGACCAAGGTTCTTAGCCCGCCGTTGCGAAAAAGAAATCCGACACCTATTGCCATCAATATTAATGGGCAGCCTGTGGAGAAGGTGGACAACTTCGTCTACCTGGGTAGCATTGTTGCCGAAAATGGGGGTACGGAGCAGGACATCGCTCGTCGTATCAACCAGGCTAAACGCGCATACGGCATGCTGTCCAAAATCTGGTAGGGCAGTTATCTCAGCATCAAGACCAAGCTGGGCCTGTTTCGCTCCCTGGTACTATCAGTGCTTTTGTATGGGAGCAGTACATGGAAAGTTTCCGTAGGAGTTACCAGAAAGCTGCAAGTTTTCGTCAACTCATGTCTTCGTCGAATTCTAAGAATTTTCTGGCCCGAAACAATATCAAATGAAGAGCTAAGTCGGTGTACGGGTCAGATGCCAATCGACGAATTGATACGCAGGCGAAAATGGCAGTGGATAGGTCACACATTGCGGAAGAGTGATAACTGCATTGCTTTGCATGCCATGAAATGGAACCCCATTTCCAACCAAGGCCGACCAAGAGGGGGTCCTCGAATCACATGGCGTCGATCTGTGGCAAAGGAGTGTCAGGTACTGGGTAAATCTTTTGGGGAGTTGCGCCCCATTGCCCAGAACAGAGTACGATGGCGCGCAGGAGTAGTTGACGCGCTATGCCCCGCTAGGGGTTAATGCAAAGTAGTAGAAACGCCACCCCTGTTTGTATACAGAACGCTCCTTATTAGCCAATTATTGATATGTAACAGGAAAAGGTAAAAATCAAGTACCTATAGGGTTTTTCAATAGGGACGATGCATTTTGTTTTTGACATTTCTTAAATAGGAGTGAACTTCACTCTTTCACGATTTTTTCACAATTGGAAATGTCAGTCTATGCCATTTAATCATAGAGAGATACACGCTTCAACAACGATTTGCAAATTATTCAACTTTTTTTTTATCAAATTGCACGTTCTATCGTGACTACGCTGCGCGCTTACGTCAATTTTCGGTCGACGAAACCGTCCAACAAGACGGACTATTCAACGTTTGGTGCAAAAAGTCGAAACAACTTATGCATTGCATAATGTCCCAGTGCCTATGCAGCAACGTAATGCTTGAAGTGATGAAAAAATCGTGGCCGTTCGAGAGAGTGTGCGTGAGTGGTTAAGGATGTCGATTCCACGCCGATTGCAGGCATTGAACATCCATGTGATCAGTTTGTGGCGAATTTTGCGGAAGGATTTGGCTCTCCGTAGTCCGGATGGCGCAACGGTTAGCACGTTCGCCTTCAACGCACTGGGCCCCGGTTCGATTCCGGGGATTTACGTGTCGGACTATGAGCCCACTCAGCTGTTAAATGAGTACCCATTATGGGGTAAATAACTCGGTTGAGCGTGTTGCTGATCACATACCTCTGCACAAAAACCGTCACGATCTAGAAAATGAGATGATGCTAACTCATCTCGAGGCCGTGGTTCAAATTGGACTGTTGCGCCAGTTATTTATTTATTATTATTTATTTGGCTCTCCGTCCGTATAAGATTACACTGTCTCAAGAACTGTAGCCAACCGCCCATTTTATGTGTCGCACATCCGCTAATTGGACTCTGGACCAGATGCAAACCGACGACGACTTTCACAAGAAAATCATCTTTTCGAATGAAGCTCAATTCTGGCTTGATGGTTTTGCCAACAAGCAAAATTGCCGCATTTGGTCGAGTGAGCAGCCTGAAGTGATGCATGAGACACAACTTTATCCGAAAAAATGATACAAAGTATCTACACTGCATGCAGATACATCGAAACATGGATATGTCTTATGCCTACCGAAAGCGTGGGATGTGTTTTGTCGAATGATTTCATCCAGTATAACTATACTGGGATCTTTATAAAACTTACGTCGATATCTTCAACACAACAGGTTACACGCAGTCGGTAGCCAAAGACATATCTATGTTTCGATGTATCTGCATGCAGTGTAGATACTTTGTATCATTTCCCACCAAAAGCCAATAACCTGTCTTCCAAGAACCGATTCCCGATAAACCCGCTCCAAATCAAACTTAACACCCACTTTAAGAGACAGAGAGACATACCCCATTATAAGCTAACATCCCATATGAATCGGATAAACCCGTTCTAATGAGATTGAACACCCAACCACATGAGACAGATAGACACGCCCTATTGAAAGTCAACATTTATGCTGCTAATACATCGTACCGTATGTGGAGATTTTGTTCCATGTTTATAGCACCTAGTATAAATCCGCCATTTTGTTCCATTTGTTTATTGCACGTGTGGTGGGGGCCAACATTGTGAACCAGTCACACCTCGAATCGCCGCCATTGCAAATGCACAACCACAGTCGCTGGATCACCCGATTTGGTTCGAATTAACGTCATCCGCTCTCGCTCATCTTCGGTTGGCGGGAACTATGTACACTCTCTCAAATTGCGTCTGCGCATGTCCAAGTGTTAGTCGAGCTGACTACTTGCTACTTTTTCTGGGATCCTAGTGATTCAGATAGTACAATGGGTGCTATTTTAAATCGGCCACTACATTCATTCTTGCCGTCCACAACGTCAATCAACATCTCAACATGTACACACAAGATCCCCGCAAGCGCGCCGCCCGCGCGGATCCACAAGCAACAGCCATGCACAATGACCACTTCACTCAAACGACATGCACAACCAGAATAGAAAAATTTTCAATGGGCTTGTTTCCTCTCCTGACCCCCGAGTAGAAAAACAGACATTTAGTGTGACGGGCAGATTTTTAGGATGACCCCCAGCTATAAGACATATCCATGTCAAAAAATAACTGTTTGGAGCGGTGATGAAAACGGCGCGCCAACAACTGTCAACGGTGATCACTACAGGGCCATTATATCGGAGTATTTTTGGGACCAGCTCGACGCTATGGACTTGGACGGTATATGATTCCAACAGGACCGCGCAACGTGCCAGATAGCGTACGACACAATGGAATTATTGAAAACCAAGGTTTGTGCGCGAGTTATCTCACGCAACGGTCCTGGCGAATTGCCGCCTCGTTCGTGCGATTTAACCCCTTTGGACTTTTTTCATTGGGTTTACATTAAATCGCTGGCCATGCCAATAAGCCGGCAATGTTAAAAGAGCTGCAGGCCAACATTGAAAGCGAAATTCCTGGTGTTTTGGCCGATTTGTGTCATGGAAAATTGGGTCCGGCGTATTCACTCGTTACAGCGCTTCCACGGCGGACACTTGAACGATGTTGTATTCCATAATTAATGGTATCGATTGTACTTTCATTTGAAATAAAAATCATTTCCATATTTAACCCACAAGTCTTTTAATTGATAAAAAAAAACCAAATGCGTCGCTCTTAATGAAAAACCCTATATATGACTCAAAGACGTGAAACGAAAAATATACTCTGAGTCGTATGTGATCCAAAGACAGTGAGGGTGTTAATAAATATTTTTCGTAAGTCCCCCTGTGCTGTTAATCAGTTAAAGATTTCTACCATTTTCTGGTACCTTAATCCAAGTAATTTTGATATGTTGCGTGCTCCAACTTAATATGATACCGAAATGAAATTATAATGGAAATTATGGGGTAAAAGTGGTTCAAGAAAATCATAATCAATTCCATTCAATCCACCACCAAGAACAACAACACCAGCAAAAAATGAGTTTATATGTAAATGAGAACTTTTGACTCTTCAGAACGCGTGGATGTAAAAGCGTATGTCGTGAAATTTAATTCAAATATATTCTGAACGACGTATGCCTACACATATCAAATAATTGCAAATAATTTATCCAGAATTATCTAAAGGTCTGCCAGACATATATGTTTTGTATGTATGGCATACGATTATCGTTTCACCTTTGACAGTTTGAGAGCCAGAGCCGTTTTTGGCAGACACAAATCATATTAATCAATTATCCGTTGACTTAATTTTTATTACGATTACATGGGTTTAGGTGATCCGGGTCACCTGTACCCATTTTCTACTAGCTTTAATGAATTTAAACCGAACATTCGTATCGGAAGAGTAACTATGCTGTTAAAAAAATACGAACATCTCATTAGAAATAAGTACAACCTAAATTTCGAACAAAGACGATGCTGGCCAAATGAAAGCAAAGACTTTCTTCTTTGTGATAAGAGCACACAAATTAATAAATGGATGCCGTTCTTATTATTTTATATTTCATTATGTTTTCTTAGCGACTTGTTCCAATTATGAGAAACGAAAGAAAAATAGCAAACAAACAAAAAACAAACAAAAGGCACATTTTCGCATTAATCCTACACAAAGGATACTTTTGTCCTTGACATTATGATTTACTAATTTGGTTTATGTGTTTTGTTTCGAGGTTAAATCGGATCAATTTTTGATGTATGGAAGACCGGTTGGAGGTTTGTTGGAGACAGATTATGATTTTTATGATCAAGTTTATCTTCGGCCCACATACGAGACACAAATGTGCTGAGATACAAAAAAGCAGAAACATTATACAAAACAATAAATATGTATTACGAGTAACGTCAAGTGGGTCATTGTCAAGTCAAAATAACTCATACTCGCTATCCACTACCACACAAAAAATAATCAGCTAGAAGTTAATTCACCCTGTCGCTTGGTTTTGTCCACACTATGACTCATCAGGAGCTGCCTTAATCCACGGAGAAGCAGCTCGACCAAGCCAGGTTCTTACTCCAACCAAAATCGGTATGGGCGAGCTGTTTCCCCCATAGATTAAAGCAGTTTGTGATGGTGAAAATGGCAGTGGATAGGTCACACATTGCGGAAGAGTGATAAATGCATTGTTTTGCATGCCATGAAACAGAGCCCCATTTCCAACCAAAGCCGACCAAGAGGGGGTCCTAAAATCACATGGCGTAGATCTGTGGCAAATGAGTGTAAGGCGCTGCGTAAGTCTTTTCGGAAGTTGCGCCCCATTGCCCAGAACAGAGTACGAAGGCGCGCAGGTGTAGTTGACGCGGTATGTCCCACTAGGGGTTGAGGCAAAGTAGTACAACTTCAACCGCCTCTTCATCGGTGGTTCCATGTTTGAGAATAAGTCATTTGGTCCTTTTTTGATCAGCACAGAGCACCAAATCAAAGCGACCACTTTGCCATGAGCCGAAGATTCAAAAGCTGTCTTCTGGACATGCACCGATATTGGAATGCAAAGAAATCATTATCTCTTTCTCCTTATTAGCCATTTTGTTCCCGCTGGGATATTAATTTTGCAAGTCGTCGCCCTTAATCGTCTAGGTCTTCACATCGCAGTTTCCAGTCCCGCACGGCGACCAATTTCCCACTATCTTCTCGCACTGAGTCATTGTAGAGCTTCTTAGGTTTTACACGCGCTCTCACACCTTTGGAGATTCGGTATTCGTCCATTGTTTACAGATGACCTAACCCCTGCAATTTACGAATTTTTACAAATATGGAAGCCTCTGGTTCGTCAAATTACTCGTACAGTTCTTGTTGCACTTTCTTGGCCATTGGTCTCCATCGCGCGTCGCTCCAAAGTTTCGTCGACGAGCCCTTCTTTCGAAGGCGCTTATCATGGTTCCACATGCCGGAACGAGAATTCAAGTCTCACAACCATGGCATAGATAGATAGATATAAAACTTCGAGCTACTTTCCCAGCAGGAAGGCACTGCGACCATAAAGATCTATTGTGCCGTAGCTCATTAATCCAAAAGACCGTCCACCCTTCTAATAAAGGGCAGTAAGTCTTTAGCAGGAATCAACCTGACTTCTGCAGTGCTTATAGTAGCCTGCCCGAGGAGTGACATCCTAAAACGCTCGATGGCGGGACATTCGCACAAGATGTGCTTGGTCGTTTCCACGTCCTCCAGACAAAGACGGCATTCAGTCTCGCTTGACAGACCCATCTTGTTCAGGTGATATCTGACCAGGTGATGGCCAGATAAGTACCCCACTAGGAGTCTTAGGTGGGTTCTACTCATTTGAGTAGTACCCTTGTGACTGAAGGGCATTATCAGCTCCTTTGATTGACGAAGCCCTGGAAGGTTATTCCAGTACTGTTGACGCAATCGTGCAAACCAATCTGTGATCCGCAGTTTGGCCGAGGCCAGTCCAAAGCCACAGTAAGGCTCAGGTCCATGAAAACGACTGGATGATCCTTGTCTAGCAAGTTCATCCGCAGCCTCGTTCCCCTCAATGCCCTGGTGGCCTGGCACCCAACACAAGAAGACTCGGTTTTTGTTTGCCAACAGTTGAAGGAGATGGTAACACTCCTTCACCAGTTAACCATGGCATAATACCGGTCGGATTAAAGTTTTGTAGACTTGGAGCATCGCTTTTTTGTGGATGCAGCTGGTCTTCACTAGACGTGGGTGTAGTTGGACAGCTGAATGTGGTGAACGTCATGGGGGGTGCCGTCCCACGCTGGACAGGTACATACTTTGAACCAATGGGTCAATACGAGACAAGTACGAATTTAGTCGCGAGCACCATCTAGACCTGAGTTTAGCGAGTACTGATCTTGTCGCACGTGATAGATTTAGTTCATTCGATGATATGGTTGGTAGTCGTGTTGAGAGTACTAGATTTGATTTTAAATTCACGACTGACTTCTGAACTTCTTCCCCATGTAGCGTGGCGATATCCTGTATGAGGTATCGCTGAATATTTCCCTCTTGATCTGCTGAACATTCCTTTTAAGATTTCTTAGGTAGCTACGAATATTACGAGGAGGTGATGTTCTGTCCACAAGTTTGGAGCGGGTGGTGGTGCTACCCGCCGTTACAAAAATTATAGCTAAATTGTCCTGGAAAAACTAAAGTGGCACTTCGAAAGCGTAAATGATGAAGAGCAGGCCGGCTTTTGATCCGAATTCTCCAGTATCGATCACATAGGCACCATGCGAATCATTATCGAGCGGCGGGGCGACCGGTAGCTCAGTGCATTGAGACACGTCTGACTTCCAGCGTTTCGGGTTCGAATCCTCTCCACGAAAACGTTCGTGGCCATGGATGTTTGTTGTTTTCCCCCTGTGGTGCGGGGCGTAATAACAAACAACAGCATTTCCCGATTTATCACAGGTAGGCGGCTAAATAGGGGAGCAGGAGGTGCTTGCTGGCAGCTGCATTCTCCGGAATTAGTTTATGCCAACGAAAAGCCAACTGGACCACACGGAAGATTTTACGTCCCATACACCACAAGGGGTTAGGGTAATTGAGTATGATTGTAAGAAGAAGGGATACTTCGAGGTCCTACTTTAGCCCTCTGAATGACCTTGAGGATGTTAGCATCGGTCAGCGACGGACGAAGTGGTGGTCTATGTGTGCTGTGTATCTCACGGCAGCCCTAGCCTAGTTGACGTTTCGTTAGTATGTTACCAGTTGCGGATGATGCGTGTTGCTGGAATAGACTTCTTGTCCATTTGGTTGCCTTCTACAACAAGACGGGAAAGGTTATGGTTTATTCTTAAACGTGCCATACACACACCGATCGATCGGCCGATCCGTCGCCCGATATCGATATCGGCCGATGGATCGGCCTGTGTATGTGCTTATCGTTGACGATTTTTTTGACAGTTCCGTATAATTTTCGATCAACTGACATTTTGTGGCGATCCATCGGCCGATCGATCGGGCGACGGATCGGATAATGTATGGCGGCTATTACTCCCACATAACTGTCACTATTATGTCTATGAAATTAAAACAGTTTCCTACTATATTAGGCGGGAAATTTGAATCAGTCCTCTTACAGGATCAACAAGAACCCAAAATTTCTCCAATAAGGATTTTATTCTTCAATTTTTAACCATCTGGTAACCACTTCATGGTGTCTGGTGGAAAATAGGAGTGTTTCATCTTCCAAGACTCTCTTCTTCTGACTACTGCTCTGATGCAATAATGGTGTGCAGTGCTTTTATCAGGTATTCCGAAGTAAACCTGGTTTTTAGGCCTCAATTGAGCTCGGCTCGGCATCATGCCGAGACTCATCAACAAATGGGACTTATCAAACACGAAATATGGCGTGGTGGTAAGTTAGCAGCTATGAATTGCGCACGGTCCAACAGGTAAATTAAAAATTACATTTAAATGTAATAAGCTGATGGTTTTTGATGAATCTTCTCTGGGGAAATCCCAACAAGGATAACTGCAGAACTTCTTCGGCGAACTTCCGATTTTGAGACCTACCTTTCCTAGCTACTGATAGAGAATAAATTGAAACTTTTCGATACATTTGTTGCATTAGATCTGCGCTACCTATTATTGAAAGATATCTCAACAACGTCTACTCTTCTTGTCGAGTGTATTCGGTAAAAATAGAAAATTGAAAGGTGTCAGAAACTGAATAGCAACAATCACTCAAACTCGGAGTTTTCACTATAAACGTTACAACACCTGTACATACAGCAAAATTATAATATTAAAAAACAACATTGAATTTTAAAAATTACAGAATATTACTCACCCATGTTGAAGTTGAAAAAGGCGGCTGCAAAAAGAAGATGAAAATGCAGAAAATGACTGCTATCCTGTAAATTCATGTTGTTGTTATTTCTGGACCACCTTCTCCTTTCAGTTTGCACTGTTCCTGGTTTATTATTTTATTTTTCAATGCTCTCTCTGCACTCCTATTTCTCTGGGGGGTGCGTTCTAAACGTGCTGATGAACCCACTTCCACAACGCCTCTCGTCCTGGGATAGAGACGGGTGTGGTTGGGAACCCTTTTTTGAAGCTTCCGCCCAGAACACGACTGTATGCCAAAGTGGAGAGCGCAAACACTCTAAAGCCAACACGTGAATAATGTTATACGATATATTCCGGACCGATGAAGAATGGTGTAGCGTAAATCGTTGATGTGAACATTAATGATGCGCTAGAAAGGATAAAAGGCAAGAGAATACGAGAAGTTCGCATTAGTAGTGCAGAAAAAGCTCGGGCTGTGATGAAAAGTGGTTTTTGTGGCATTGTGGATTTTAGTTCATTTTAAAACTTCCCATTTCGTAATGGCTGATGGCTTGCATCAACGGGTAGTCACTTCTGTTTTTCTGCTTAACGAGATTTAAAATGTATTATGGGTATGTGTTGTGTGAAAAAGGGAGTTGGAGGCAAATATTTTTAATGCATTTTCAGTTTATTAGTTAGAAAGTATTTCTATTAAATGACGACTGGGTTGGGTGAAACGCTGAAAACGTTTCTCACATTCCCCCGCAAAAATTAAATCCTTCCTTCCTCTTCCATAGTCCTCCGCGTGAGCGCCCCTGTGGTTGCTAACCAATGTCGAGCCGCCAGTGATGGCGGTGCGATGATTTGGTTGATGTAAACCTTCCCCCTGTGGTGTGGGGTGTAAAAATAATACTACGGCATTTCCCTTTGAGCGCCTGTCTTTAAAACCGACAATCAAAGGACAGGATGTGTATGCCAGCAACTTGCATTATCTGAAATATTTATATGCTAATGAAGCGTCAACTATGCCTCGGATAAGGACTGACTCAACGGTTACGACTTTTGGCTATCGTACAATGACAAAGATTGGATTCTGGAATGTGCCTACTCTCCTGGACAATGGATCAGAAGGTACCCATAACGCACGATTTCTTCAATTAGAAAGTGAATTTCTGAGGTACAAATTAAATATCCTAGGAGTTAGTGAGATAAGATACTTCAAGGAGAGTAGAGCTCCGATGGGTACCAGGCCACAGCGGCATACTTGGCAACGACATCGCGGACGGGCTTGCAAAACAGGGTGCTGCTCTCGATAGCGCAATGGCTATAGCTATATATAGCATATATAGCAGGCGGCCAAGGCCCGACGTCGGGCTGTCGCGCCACGATGATGATATATAGCAATTCCTATACCGATGCAGGCAATAAGATCAAAATGGATTATGAGATGATGCAACTGGCCAATAATTATTGGAACAAACTATCAATTCCAGGATAACGAGGGAAGTCTGGAATTCTTACAATCCAAGAAAAACTAACATACTCCTAGGACTATCCCGAGGTAAGTCTGCGATGCAAGTCGGACTAGTTTCTGGCCATTAAGCTCCAACTTCCTTACCACAACTTTTGAAGAAACTGTGAAAATGAGGAGAAGTAGAGCACTTTTCATCCGCTCTGTACTTGTCTGGCATTTTCACATCGTAGATGATCTACTTTGGGGTCCTATTTCTATGATCATGCGTTTCGTCCGCAAAAAAAACGTTGTTTTGTTTCCGCTAAGCAAGGCGTTAGAATTTTGACATGGATATGTCTTATAGCTGGGGGTCATCCTAAAAATTTGTCCGTCACACGAAATGTCTGTTTTTCTACTCGGGGGTCAGAAGAGAAAACAAGCCCATTGAAAATTTTTCTTTTCTGGTTGTGCTTGTCGTTTGAGTGAAGTGGTCATTGTGCATGGCTGTTGCTTGTAGATCCACGCGGGCGGTGCGCTTGCGGGGATCCTGTGTGTACATGTTGGGATGTTGATTTGATAGCGATAAAGGTTGACGTTGTGGACGGCAAGAAATAACATAGTGTTCGGGTGAACGGGCGGACTTTCAATGACCTTCAATTTCCGCCAATTCCCATTCATCATTTAATAAAATAGCCCGTGTTGTACTATCTGAATCACTAGGGTCCCAGAAAAGGTAGCACGTAGTCAGTTCGACTAACATTTGGACATGCGCAGACGCAATTTGAGAGAGTGTACATAGTTCCCGCCCCCCGAAGATGAGCGAGAGCGGATGAAGTTCATTCGAGCCAAATCGGGTGATCTAGCGACTGTGTTTGTGCATTTGCAATGGCGGCGATTCGAGGTCTGACTGGTCCACAATGTTGGCCCCCACCACACGTGCAATAAACATGTAGAACAAAATGGCGGATTTATACTAGGCGAGTTAGAATCTCTCAAGTCCCGAAATAAAGAAATATTCGTCGCAGGATGGTATATGTTATGATGTACATTCAAAGGTCTGCAGAAGAAATCAAATCAAATCAAATGCACCCCTTCCGCAAAAATTCCAAAATGTTCAAAATGGCTGGAATCCAAAGGAATAAAATAGCGCGCGTTGTACTACATATCTGAATCAATAGGGTCCCAGAAAAAGTAGCAAGTAGTCAGTTCGACTAACATTTGGACATGCGCAGATGCAATTTGAGAGTGTGTAAATTACATAGTTCCCGCCCCCGAAGATAGAGAGCGAGAGCCATCACGGATGAAGTTCATTCTATCCAAATGGTTGTGCATTTGCAATGGCGGCGATTTGAGGTCTGACTGGCCCACATTGTGGGCCCCCACCACACATGCAATAAACATATCATAAAACAAAATGGCGGATTCGTACTGCGCGAGTTAAAATCTCCCAAGCCCCGAAATAGAGAAATATTCGTCGCAGGATGTTATGGTTCCGGGCAGCTCATCGTGACATGATGTACATTCAGAGGTCTGCAGAAGATCAAATGCCCCCCTTCTGCAAAAATTCCAAAATTTTTCTTGTGCATTCTCTTTGTGCGTGTGTTGGAATGTTTTGTTTACTTTTGTTAGTTTCCCTTTCTGTTTGCCGGACACAATCGCATAGAGTGGCACGCGTTACTTGAGAAACGGATTGTGTGTGCCGGACCCGGACTGTTGATTAAAGGGGCGGGGTTTGGCGGATAGTGTGGGAGCGATTTTGCAATAGATACACAAACACAATACACGTCCGATTGGGAAAAGATGGTGGGAAGCGTGATTGCGATTAGCAGAAACGTACTCAGTGAAATGTCGATAGGCTGCAGTCTGCAAACTGTACCGAACGGGTAGATGGAACAGGTAGATGGAACAGGGTGCACGAGAGGAGGTGAATATTGCACACATGCGATACAAACGAAAACGAAACGATCCCGCGAGAGAAAGGAGCCCAAGCGGACAGGACAAAGCAAAGCAGAATTTATGACGAGTATCTACACTGCCACCAGATACATAGGTACATGGATATGTCTTATGCCTACCGAAAGCGTGGGACGTGTTTTTTCGAATGATTTCATCCAGTATAACTATACTGGGATCTTTATAAAACTTACGTCGATATCTTCCACACAACAGGTTCCACGCAGTCGGTAGTCATAGACATATCCATGTTCCGATGTATCTGCATGCAGTGTATATACTTTGTATCTTTTTTTCGATGAATTTTGGCTTTTACGTAAGTGAGGATTTACGTAAGCCATACGTATGTCGGGGAGTGACTATATAACAATAAGTTTAGAATTGATACGCACACACGCTAAAGTAGTAGAATTCACATTTGATCATAGTTTGCATACAAAAGGTCACCGTATACATTATGATTTCCCCGGTGGGCTATGTCTATGAGATCAATATCGGAAAATTAATATACAAGGTGTCAAGATTAACCTCAGACAGTAAAAAATTTAATTTTATTAGGTCATAATTAAAATTGCTTGATTCATTTGCATTTATTCAAAAGCCACAAAATTGTCATATCTAAAAAAAAAAATTCGGCTCGACGGGAAATTGAACCCGGACCGCATGTTTAACAGTCCGGTTGCGGTGCCGACTTAGCTATGCAGCTTCTTCTCCCATCTGCACGCTATGTAAAGTGAAGCACACATTTATTTTGTTTACGCATTCCATTCCAGATTTTACGTTTCGCAGATTTTGGTCGGTAATAAGTGAAATCTGGACACTGTGCGCCAACTCAGCTGTTAAGGGGGCGCTTTATTTAATATTTTCATTCAAAAAATCTCTTCCTTTTCATCTCCTGGCCTGACCCCGATACGGCTTTAATGCTTGTATTTGTAGAGATGGCGATGTGGAATATGTTTATGCGTCCTTCACAAGCAAAACTCCCAACACATGTACCACTAATAAATACGCCGAAAGTGAAATTCAACTTTTGAAATGACTTTTAGGCTGAACATATAAACCTTCATAAAAATCGATTACGCATGATGTTTATTTTTATTGTACACTCAAAAGGTTGACGACTTCGAAGTTCGATGATCAAAGCACCATATTCAAATTTTCCGCTAAACTTTGTCTATTCTCGAAAGCCAGTTGCCATAGGACGCTGTCTATTATTGCCTAGATAATGACATCCCAAGTCACATTGGAATTAAATGAAGTGGAACGAAGAGCAAAGACAACGACAACACCCGCACCGCCAGAGGACAATAGAACGGACTCAAACTTTTATGTTGTTTTCTGTTGCCCGTAACGTTACGTCCAAAGTTGTAAAACTCTACCGTCGTCCTTATGGCCATAAATAAACAAATTACGACAACGATGACATCTTCGTTGCCATTTTTATATACGAGTATATCATTCGTTTTGCACGCGGTAAAAGTTAAACACAGCCATAGCGTCCACCCTCATAAAGTCGCCACCCCGGAAACGGAATGGCGAAATGAACTGAAAAAGGAGCTGAGGCTGGCAAACGGCACCTACGAAATAAAAGTAGGAGCGAATACAAGCCTGTGGAAAACAATAGAACTTCTGTCGTATATCTTGTGGTTTACGATGAAACTTGGTTCACCGATCACACATATTTAAAATTTCCTGTTACTGCTGTAAAGATGCCAAAAACTTGGCTTCGGTGTGACTACAATATATGTGCCACACAGTCCTTGCAACCGCTTCCATTGCCAACGTCTGCATATCCATTAACCCTAGAGTACTAATGTGTTTTTAGGGTTTTGTAGTCTGTCCGTCTGACTGTCTGTCTGTCCATGAAATATCTCACGAACCGCTGAATCTACATGAATGAAATTTGGTGGAAATATGTAGAAGTAAAGTATTATAATTCTCTGGAGAAAGAGATGCGTCGTAATAGGCCAACTTTAAGGGGGGGTCCCAATAGAGGCGAAATGAAGGTCGATTTTTTTTCTCGTTTGGTATAGGCAAGTGGGTACCGCAAGAAAGGTACCATCGCGGAAATTCTACTTTTGGCATTTTCGTCAGTTTTGAAGCAAGGAGAAAAGAGGGAGAGGGGAAAATATCTTATTCGAGTTTGCCCCCCCTTGCATAAGTTCTTACACGGACAGGCGCCAATTGAGTTGGCACGAACACCCGCTTTGATATTAGCAAGCAATCGTGAAATATAGTGAAAAAGAAAAACGATTTCGTTTCGCCTCACAGGCGATGAGGCGAATGCTAGTATCCTAGGGTTAAATTCGCATATATTCAAATACACACGTACACACATTATGCTAAAATAGAGCTGGAGTTTATGAATATTTACGAGGATCTGTGCGGTCACTACCTCAACGCTTCTGACTTTGCTTCTGTCAAAACAGACTCCCTGCGAGATTGGTTCTGAGCGGTAATCGAATCGTGTACGTTAGGCAGACATGACAAAGATAGTTCATTAGCACCAGTAGCTCTCAATTTTTTGGATTCTTTAAATGAGCTATTGATTTGACAGAAGGAAAATATTTTGCTTTCGAATAAGTGGAACCTAAACCATGTCCATTAAGTTCAATGTCTCTGTCGATAATGCTCTAGTAATTCCACACCTCATGCAACTAGTATCTAAAATCAGTGCCCTAGTCTACCTGGCTATACGACGTCCTTCATATCGAAAACACGAAATCCGACACAACACTCTTCCGAACTTTCAGGGAGCGAAAAATTATTTACGATACAGCTTGCAATTATTTGCTATTCATAGTATGGCTAGGATTACCTTCGTCATCGTCGTCCTGGTGTCCCAGTCACAATTCCTCTGGAGTATTGCACGGTGGCAAATGGTGGTCGAAAGTTTCGCTTTCTAAGTGTTGGTAATATGGTAGTGAAATGATATTTATGTCCACCTACAAAAGGGTTCGTTCCCGATCCCGGTGAACGTAATGACGTAGAAAAAATAACGGGTAAAGCAACGGCTGTATCGTATAGGCTAAGTTATAGGGATTCTTTGCATATAGTGTGTGACACATATTTACCGCAGGGACATGTACATACACTAAATGGACCTTACGGAATTAATGGCGGCATGTTTACTTTGGCTGGCTTCTGTTTTTTTTTTGTAATGGATATTTTGCACGTCCTGGACGCGTATATTTGCATTTCCAAGTTGTTAGCGATTTTTTTGTCGAGAGCGTGATACGTACTATATTGGTAAGCAAGCAAGCTAGCAGTTTTGCACAGTGGGTTTTTAATAATCTGGTGAAAAATTGCTAATTGCATGGTGAAGAAAAAAAAATCCAAAATGAAATATGTATAGTCCTTAAAACACCATTAAGGACAGATGACTTATGAATTTCGAGAAATTATTGAGACTTAAAGGTAATGAAAATATTGCACCATGAACAAGACGAAATAAATGCTTTCCGATGTGCTTTTTCTCCAAAGTATTTTTGGGAAGTCAGGCCCAAATCAGATTGAACGCAGAATGCAACAGCAGCTACAACAACAATAGGTAGGTCTGTCGCGATGACACTGCGGCGATGACAGATCTACCTGTTGTTGTTGTTGCTGCTGCAACAACAAATCCCGATTTGTACTGAAGTAAATAGTGTATTACCAAAGTGTCTTAGCATTTGAAAATACTCAAAATTGAACTATCAACGTAAACTTATTATACATATAAACAAACCACAATGTTAATTTTAAGGAACCTTTTAATAATAGGTAACGTTCTGAAGGTGGTTTATTGGGTGGCGCGTTATCGGTGTGTTTGCAAAAATAATATTTGTAAGGGAAGTAGGCACACATTCGATCAGTCCGTACAGCGTTGCCAGATAGTGAAGATGACATTGTCGTACTAAGCTTATAAAATTATCGTACACGACACAAAATTGTCGTACAATTTTAAAATTCGATGTAAATATTTGAAAAATCGATAATTTTATAAACACAAGGCCCACGCACACAGTTTCAGGGTATGAACAAGATGAAATTGAATCAAGTGGTTATCTAGAGCCTCTTTTCATGTTGACAGGACTTGATTAGCGTGCACAGAGCTTGCATAGGCTCAGCATTTCGACTGCAGTCGGGGAGATCACCTGCTCCGAACTTGGCTTGCTGGAAGTTATTTCAGCTATAAATACTACAGTACATTCCACTGTATCTTTAATAGTGCGATATACTGCATCTAAAAAGAGAATATTACTACATTGGCTTAGTATCAGAAACAGTACGCTCAAAAAAATGCATATGTGATCTGCTAGAATTGAAGGGGGACGACCATTCGGTCGAAATGTTATCATCGTGGATTTCAAATAAAAAATAAATAAATAATGTTAAATGCAAAATAATTGTTTTATTTTTTATTAATTCTCATATGAATAAATCACGTTATGCTAGCCATCTTCCTCGTCGCTTCGGCACAATGTGATTGTAGGGCATAGGCTTGCAATATACGAAGCTGTTGCCGCCGCTTGCTGTGGTTTAGGTGGGTACAACTGAAGACTTGTCATGCGGTCTAAAATTGTTTTCGTTGGCTGAAATCCAGAACAACATGACCCTGAACGACGTATCAGCTCCGAAGTGAGGATAAGGCCTTTCACCGTTTTAGTATCGAGACGATTTCTCAGGTCAGTCTTCTCGTTATTCATTTTGCTGAAAATTCGCTCACAGTCCGCATTGGAATGCGGAAGACTTAGGGCGTTAAGAGCAAACTGAGGCAGAACCTGATACTTTGGAGTCCCATCAGAATCCGTTAGCTGAGAAACCTGCAAAAACGATTATGAAAATGCATTCAACCAAAGGCAAACAAATATTATTGTTTGATATAATAATAGCCGATTATAATCAGTACCTTATGCCAGAAAATGTCTGCTTCTTTTTCTTCGATCACCTCCTTCGGAAGAACGTCAATCGGGAGCCGTCTCCATTGGTCATCCAATTGTTGAACCGAGCTGGGATCGCTGGGCTTTGCTCTCGGAATTATATTCACCAGTGGAAGCAGAGACGGATGAATCCTTCTTGCCTCAATGCTCAATGCTTTCTTCGGATCAAGAAGTGCAAGCATTTGTAGCAACTCAGAGTTGAAATCATATCTGGCCTGGATCTCCCTGCACAATGTCAATAGGAACTGCCGACAGCTCCTTCGAAAGTGTTCTATAAGATCGGGCCTTCTTTGAACGGCAGGATTTTGTATTCCCTCCATGACAGCAACTCCAAGGTACAGATTGTCAAGCCGTTGGAAATGCGACTCATTGTCCACCACAATAGTTGCCAGGTTTGATCTAACGACATAATCGTGATTGAGGTAAGTCAGCAGCAGTTCTTTAAAGCAAGTTTCCATTTTCACATGCAGAGAAGTGACAACTACATGAGCGGACTGAAAATATGCGTTTATAGTAGCGACTTTCGGTAGAACCCAGTCTAAAAACTGAAAGTAAAGTTTCAAGACGGGATCATTCAACCACACTTGTGTACTGTCCACTAAATGCAGTTTTTCACTGAGAGCCACACTGTCAAAATACAGTCGCAGCGCGTCCCACTGCTTTAACATTCTCTGCACCACAGTGTGGAGTGAAAGCCATCTCGTCTGCGCAAGTCGAAGCATTTGATGAGGATCTACTTCCATAAAATGCATGAAAAGCCTCTAGCTGTGCCACCCGTTTTGACTTCTGATGAAAGAAGCTAAATACATTTTTAGCAAGGTCCTCACAAGAGCGCGGTAAGCATTTGCATGCTTCATTTGAAGCTATATGCATAGAGTGACATATGCAGCGCATTAATATTATTCCTAAAAAAATAATCAAATAATTATTTGAAAAGGAAACAAAACCTCACATGCAAACTTAAGCAGGGAGAGTACTTACCAGGGCACATCAATTTCAAGCGACTGAATATAGAATTGTTAACACCAACATTGACACTAGCATTATCGCAAGCGAAACCAATCAAATTGTCAAGAGGCACTTCCTTAGCTTCCAAACTTTTAATCAAAAGTTCAAACAAACGTGCACCTGTGGCTCCTTCTTCTGCAGCCGCAGAGTCTCCTTTAGGAAAAATATCCACTAGATCAAAAAACCTTTAGAAAACAAACAAGAGTATGCAATATACCGATATGATTTAGGAAGTTCAACTGATGCTTACTCGTTAACTATACGCCCTAGGGACGGATCATGGTACCGTACTAATACACAGGCAACTTTGCGTGAGAAAGTGGTGGTGTCATCTGTTAGAACTGAAAATTTCACTGTTTTCAGTTTGTTGGCAATGTCATTCTGTTGAGATTCGCCGGTCACATTTTTGACAATCTGCGTACATTTTGTTCTGCCTAATTGCAGCTCCTTACAAATTTTAGAGTCTGGAAAGCAAGACTTGAGGCAAGGCACTAGATGGTCCATTAAATGAAAAGCAACGTTGTGTGTTGCCGCGAATCCACTAAGTTTAAGTTCAGCCTCTTTCACATGCTTGCTTGTAAGCGATGGAGTAGGTGCCGTGAAAATCTTTTCCATGAGATTTTGGCTTGTATTTTGTCTTGCTTGACAAGCCCTTGTGTGCGCTTGGGACTCGCTATGGAGTTTCAAGGTTGTAATATTTGCCGTTAGAGACTGCTGGCACCACTTACACACTGCTTCGAATTTGTTTTTTGGGTCAGGTTTCAACCAATTCCCCGCATCACCACCCAGTTCTGCGCACCTTTCCCACTCTGATCTGTATCGTTGAAGTCGTCGATTTATTTTTTATCCTCAGCATCAGCACCCTTAGTATTTTTCCGCTTACGACGAGGAGGTGGATTTGGGGGTGATGGTGATTGAATCTCGTCTTCGTCCGTCTCATCGACGTGACCACTTGCACTTTCACTGTTATTACTCATCCCGCTGACTGAACGGAAATTGGAATATATTCATACATGCATCAGTACAAATAATAAACTGCTAATACTTACAAATATGCTGCGCTGCAATATCAATCACTGAACACGAAATTACATTAGCAAATAGCACTTGACACCATAAATGCGTATTTTGATTTGACTGCGGCGACCGCATTGCATTTGAATCTGGCTTCTGTGTGGCTGTGCCACCTCGGTCTTGCAATGATGGGGAACCGGGTAAATAAAACAAACAAAGCCAGCTGTAGTGGAAAGTGAGAGCAGGACCAGACTACATACTCTGAAGTGGCACAGAGCGAGCAATCAATACGTATACGTATGTATAGTAGTGCCAGAGAGACAAGAAACTGCAACTGTATATTTTTTGAATGTTTTCGTTTGGTTTTGGTAAAATTATCGTACGATCGCGACGCTGTGATCGTACATCGTACAAAAGGTCAAATTATCGTACGCGTACGTTAATTATCGTGCGTCTGGCAACGCTGAGTCCGTACCCAATTGTGCATTGTGTCGTGTTTCTTGTGAGTAAATCACTAGAACTCTATACTATTCTATGGCCGGGATTCGGAGCGGCACGATTTCCCTGCTCCTCAATTGATAAAACCGCTTCACTCCACCGCTCTGTCACGGCTCAAACATTTTCGGTTTGCTGCGCTCTACGCTCCAACTCCACTTCATACACAAATAAGACAATGGACGTACATATAGGTACGTATAGTGCGCTGCATGCTGTTCGTTTTTCCGAGCACTTCTCGTGTTTTGATCTTAAGATCGCCACACATGAACGCGCACAACCACCACCGAACTTCCATCGAACCATCAATTCCATAGAACGGTGGAAATAAAGAGACATTTTTTCTCCGCACGATCTATGAAACTGATAGTTCGATGGAATTTCGGTCGTGGTTCTGCGTGATATATGGCGACCTTTAGGTTCCATTTGTGTGTGTGTGACCCTTAGTACGGATCGAGCGCAGCATTTTTAACTATCGACTGAACTAACGGAACATTCTGTTATGTTTAAAGTAGAGTTGCCCGCCTAGGTCTTTTCAAAGATCGCTTATGCAGGCATTTTCCGTGGTCCGATTTCAGCCAAATTCGCCACGTAGTTTTTTTTATTAATCCTTGCTTTGTGAAGGCTATGCTGGACTTAGGGCTGCAATCAGATAATTGTCAAAATACTGTTTGTCTCAAAAGCTGCGGCTTAGGAAGTTGAATCATTTAATTAACTAATTATTTAATTAATTAAATTAGTCTGACAGAAAATTTAGCAAAACTTTTATAAGCCAAATATGCAAAATATACTACAATACCATATAAAATATCTACGAATTGAGGCTAAACCCAAACTTTTAGCTGTTATATTTATTGAGTTAGCGCTATTAAGGCTCAATTCGCTTAAAAATTATTTCTGCATTTTCGCTCACAACTACACGAAAAACGGGCCGATTGTAAAGTAGTATAGTAGTAAAGTATTAGGCTGATGAAACTTGAAATAGAAATATCTTTAACTTTTTTCTAGTGAGTTTTTCCATTTGTAGCATCGGTTTCAGAGATATGTAATGAACCTTATTATGGTCTGGTAGGGCTGCTCCCACCTGCAGATCGAAGCAGCACCTGATGAGTAGTGATCTGTTGGTGATACGAAACCAGAGGCCGAGGGTCCCATTACACCTGGACCCAGGTGCGATCGCGTGTGCGTCTGATCCGTCCGCCAATCATTCCATCCTTATCGACTATTTTTTTTATTCCCCATTTTTACCTCCCCTGTTTGTGTTGTCTTCCCCAGGCCTATGAATTCTATTAATACGTAAGGACAGGGGCAACGAGCGGCGAAAACCCCGTCCACGTCTCCCAAACTGAACTACAGCAAGCATAAGCCACTGCTTAGCTCGTTGAGGGGCCTATTTCTTCGCCAGATGGCAAGGCCCGACCTACACGGTCAACATGCCACCTTAGGCTCCGTCCCCACGGGCATCTCGGATACCCACCAAACCGTCCGTTACAGATATGTGAGCATGAAAAGCGAAATACTGTGATTTTCCTGCAAAGCCTCAAAAAGTGACGTGGTGCTTGCTAAACCAAATTTCAACTCTGAGCAATGCATTGAGTGTAGAATTTGACGTTCTTTAATTTAAATCCTATTAAGGTTTTCGGTCCGAGGCTCCGTTTAGCAGTTATGAGGGGAATATTAGAAAAAGGGCTCGAATTTTCCGGTTTTTCGACAACACAGCCGCTCTGCGGCGGGGTCCAACGTGGATCCATCTCTTAAATTGAAAGTATGGGCCTCACCAACATTCGTACTAAACGGCATCTGCCTATCATACTTTGCAAGGTGGCGTCCATTTATGTCGCTTACCGTCGCAAACTATAATTTTCATATTCAAACCATAGTCCTATAAAGGTATCTTACTTGTCCCATATCGCGTTCTGCTGTCTTTAATTTATTAAAAATGATTTGCATGCTCAATATGTTTTATTTGTCATGAGGGATCTCCGCACAAGGTTTGTAACATCCCCTAGAAAAATAGCTATTATTCACATTTGTTGGCAGGTGAACCCAATCTAGAATCATGAATCGCTTTAAAACTCGGAAAACAACAGCGGTAAATTGAAATGTGCAGCAAAGGCATGAAAAAAAAACTCGGAAAGGTACCTGTGAAGCATTGAGCACAAAGTGATATAAAATGGGTGGGTTCAGGTCGCGCAACGTTTTAAACGCAAATGCTAACAGTTCGACTGATTTTGCTCGTGGACGGTCCGTTCCAGTTTGCGTTTAATCAACCACACATCGGGGAAATTAACCAGACATTTTTCCTGGTTGATTTCCGTTCAATGGGGGGTAAGGGGTATTAGCGTATTTGACAGTTCTTAGTTGACGTATTTCATGTGACTGTGAGATGGTGTGGATTTTCGTTTTCGGGTTCTTGATTTGTACATGGCGTCTTATGTGCTTATTTACACCGAAGCAACACAAATTTGTGGCGATTTTGCAGTGCTTTTCATTTTTCCTGAAACCGTCGCGAATTTAATTGAAGTTTTGTTTGAAACTCAATAGCGAATCGGCTATCAGCTGTTTAATACATGACAACTACAAAACAAGTCGTTCGGGTAAAGAGTTTATGGTTGAGTGGAGGGAAAATCCTTACCGCAATTACAACGTTGCAAACGTGAACGCAGGCAATGTAACTTCTTGTACATCACTTCTTGACATTTGTTACTTGTCTAATAAAGTTTTTTTGAAATCGAAAGCCAATCTCCTTGGATTTTAATATAATCAGTTTCCCTTTCCGTTAGAGCTATCGTAGGCCCAAGATCTTGAGAGTTGAATTAGCTGATTCAATTCAGCGGAGTTTTCACCTGGCAGCTCCAATTAACCGATCTCTCTCTGGGTCCTGTTAACCCCTTGTGGAGCATAGGGCATTAATCACGCCGACTTTCCACCTCGTCCTGTTCGCGGTCATTGCCTTCAACTGACTCCACGATTCGCCTATTGACTTACCCTCGACCTCAACTGATCTTCTACAGATGCTTCTAGATCGTCAAACGTGGCTACTTTCATCAGTTCTCTGTGGGTTCCAATCGAGGCCCTGTTTACCAACGTTTTCCAGCCCTTTTCAAAGTGTCTGACCTATCCATGGCCACTTTTGCCTTTTTATGGAGGTGCCTATCCTATCCTGACCAGTAATCAACAGGGGGTCGTCGTGAGAAATGACCTCCGGCCAGCGTATATGTCGGATGCACCATAGGCACAGGTTAATTATTAACGAGTGGTGGGGACAAATGAGCCAAAATCGGAGGCCTAATGGAAGCTGCGGTAAAGGGCAACACTACGAGTATTACCTAACCTAACCTTCCCGTTAATTTAGTCGGATTCTGCAACAAAGTTGGGCTCGTATTAACTTTCGCCGACTTAACGGCGTTGACTATGCTCAGCGCAATTTGATATACCGTGGTCCCGATTTGATTGCGCTAACTACAATTCGCGCTTTAATGCTTGATTGTGAGGAATATCCGAATTATACTCCTTATAACAAGCATCTTGTTAGCATTCAGCAACGGTAGTTGTAATAATTAACGTTGTTCAATCCTCACATAATAGAAAGCCAAATTCTGAATAGGTTTAAAAGCCAGTCTGGTTTTTGTTTCGATCATATGTAAACCAACACAATGAGCCTTGCTATTCCGCCGGGAAAAGCCTCTTCCAATACGTTGAATCCAATCCGAAAATGAAATCAACGATTTGAAACCGATTCCTATTACTTTTCTTCCATACGACTCTCGTACATCTTCTATTATCCTGAATAACAATGGAGCCAAAAGCCTGGTCCTTGTATCTGACAAAGACTTCAAAGGAGACTGCTCCATTCAACTCGTTCATGGCGTTGCACCCATTGTAGTGGGTTCTTGAAGAAAATGCATTTCCCATTGTAATTAGATGTCTGCCTTTTCCAACTCGATTTCACCACTGGATGCAAAAGAAAAATGTCTATGCAAGAGGATTGTCGCAGGATTAATAATTATAGTAGATGCTGACATTCAGCAGGAACAGCATCGGTGGACGGGCAGCTATTGCTTTTGAAAGATAATTCGGGTTATCATGTTCATCCTTGAGCTGATATCCGAGTAGAATCTTCACTTGTGCAAGTGAGCTATGCTGATTGTGAATAAACACTTAAAACCGTATTCCGACAAGTAATGCACAAAGTGCCAGAAATGAGGACAGAATTGATATGGTGGACTCGATGTGTCGGAAGGAAGGAAGTCAAGGACCATATCAGAAACTAGAACCTCCTGACTTGAGCTATAAATTCCAGATGAATATTTCTCCTAATGGCGTAGTCGAGCCGTCTCCTTCTCAATTCCCAATGCAATTAAATTCTGGCAAGCGATAGTCATCTTCAGAAAATGCTTTTGTGTTTAATTAACACTCTCTCACTTTGTACTTGTTCCTTTGTTCATTCTAGGGCTTAACGCTGAATCCGAGAGCACTCGATGTTGCTAAATTAGGAATGGGATTATCGGATTACCCACAAGTGAAAGTAGAGAGCATCATGCTCAATTCCGTATGCCATTTGTTCATATGTCCATGGCGGTTAGAATGTAACATAGGAACATGTACGAGTATGTGTTGCAGTCTGAGTTTGTAAAATTGAAACTGGCTAACGCTGAATTATATTGCGATTAGAGCATATGTGATAATAAAGATAATGTCCTCTTTTTTCCTGGGTGCTGATCATTAGGAGTCCCTTTAAGTAGCTCGGCTTCAATTTTTTGTACTAGCTTCCCGGAAAATAGATTGAACGGATGTAATTATCTAAATCAGGGATAATAATAAGATGCACTACTTTCAAACTACGAGCGTGAAGTAGATTCCAACACTCTAAGGGAATTGCTAATTACTCCGCTGCTCGATTTGGGACAACATGGATAGGCTAATTGTACTCGTACAAACTCAGCAACTATTTCAACAAACAGAAGCCCTTCTATCCGGGAGGAAACAAATCTAATATCCGTAGACTGGTCTAAAGGAAACCGCAGAGGGCAAATTCAAATAAGAGTGATCAGACAGGAAAAGGCAGTAGCTAGATTCGAGATAATCCGGTCCGTCGCCTGTGTCCTTTGGACTAGTCAGTTACATCGATCATAAGCCCACCATAGACGATCCGGAATTCCACTCCAGATAAACTAATCAATTTCAGCCTTCCGGATTGCTTGAATATGGTCTCCAGCACAGGCGATCCCGAAAGCCTCTCCGTGAAGAAACTGATCAGATTTGGCCTTGAGAAATTCCGGATCGTGTATGAAGAAATTCACCGGTTCAGGCGACATTTTCACTCGGCCGAATGCAAAATCAAAAATCGATCCGGAAAAACTGATGAAGCCTGGCCTTCACCACAGACGTTCCAAAATTCCTCTCCCGAAAAACAGATCAGCCTTGAGAAATTTCGGACTTTGTATGAAGAATTAGTTGACCGAATATTGAATGATGAGCAAGCCAGCTTTCGCGAGGGCTTCTCATGTAGCGACCACATCCACACCCCCCGAATTATTATTGAACAATCCGCAGAGTGGAGATCCCCATTACATTTCAAGTTCATCGATTTTGAGAAGGCGTTTGACAGCGTTGACCCGGAATACATTTGGAGGGCTTTACGTAGTAGAGGCATACCAGACAAAATAATTTTCGTCATCAGGAAACCCAGTGTCACGTCTTGCACAAGGGTAAGCTATCAGATCCTTTCGAGGTGTATAGCGGAGTGAGACATCAATGCCATTAATGATGTACTAAGCGGCGCGCTTCAAGAACACTAGAACAAAGGTATTAGCTGAAAGTTGTTCAAACGCCTTCTGCACCTAGACTATGCTGACGATATTTGTCTTTTATCAAATAAATCGGATCGAATGTCGGATCCTATTCTATTGTACGGCAACAATGGACGGCATTCAGAGTGGTGTCCTACTGCAACCAGCTGGGAAAGGTCCAAGACTTACTGCAATTGGCGCTTCAGGGGGTTTGAGAACTACTCCGTCGGTTGGCTTCGACATGCTGCTCAACTTGCTTCCAGTGGCTATTTTGGCGAACAACTCGCGACGGCCCTTTGCCTACGCGAAACTTGACAGTGGCGCCCCCTGAGGTATGGTTTCTCAACTTTTCTGGGTAGTATAGATCTTCATACGAAGACTGATTACACCTCTCGAAAATATGCATCTGGGAGCATCTACATCGGCCTGACTCCCTCCTGGCAAGACACCCATAATTCCCGAGTACTTGGCCATCTACGGGGTTGACTTTAAGACCGACGAGAGATGTGGGTGCAGGCATTTACTCATAGGGACCGAGGATTAACTTGTTGCTCCGTCTTCCTCATTGCTGCAGCGTCTTCCTGGCGGAGATTTCGGCTATCTAGGAAGTTCAGACCTGGGTGTGGAGGCATATCGTAGCTTTTAGGGTTTGGACAGCCAAGCTGCGGTACGCTCGCATGAATCTATCATTAATACAACAAAAAATGTTGAGAATTGTTGCTCGGCCCTGAGGGAAATGAGCAGTTTCTTCAATATCACTATTTGTTAGAATCCCGGCCACAGTGGTTTTATGGACAAGGGCATGGCTGATGAGCTAGCCCGGCGAGGGCAATGGGTGCAACTGGTACGAATGTTAAATACATTAAACCGCCTGTGTTGTGTTGATTGCCTTGAAACCTTTAGGGGCATGGGCGCGTCAACATCTCTTGCATTTGTATGCGTTGTTAACGCTTCGATATCTACTTTTCGGACGTGGAGTTGTACTCGTAAGCATTCACACTCTATTCGCGCCGTCTTTATGCTGACAAACTCGGAGCGCAGTGGGAGTTCTATTGATATCCACATGCAGATTTGTTCGCGGTAAGGATGGAACCTCCATTGTCTAGATTGTAGAGAGGTGACCGAACGAACACGGCCACCGAGCGCGTCAAACAGGGCCAACGAAGGCATCTGTGACAGTTTGTAAAATAACAATAAAGTCCGCTAAAGCCAGCAATGCCATTGCAAGATGGCTCATCGGTAGCAGTTACCAATCAACGAACACAAACAGACTGGATCCTAATCGCCACACTGCTCCCATTGAAAAGGAAGCATATTAGTAGAGTAGCAGGAGTCATTACAGGGCACTGTCCTATCCGTGAACTCGGGAGGAGCCATCGTCTTCACGACTACGGTAGAAGTTGTCAGGATGTGGATGATTGTTCGGCACCTTCTTTGCCACTGTCCCGCTTTGGCTAATAGAAAGGGGAATCAGTGAATGAATTGAAAATTTTATAAAATTTGTGGTAGGTTTGGTAAAATCCTCGGAATTTCCCAAAAAAGTCAGTTTTTCTGCTTCGAAAAAAATCAAATTTCATTCAATTTTGTCAGTTTCCTACACTGTAAAAAATATTTGTCTCCTTTTAACACCGGTTGTTGGATAATGCAGTTTTTCTATCCATTCAGTGAATTAATACGCCTGGAATACACCGCACGATTGGTGTTTAAAATATAATAACTTTACTGGGTGTATTTATTTCACGGGTCGTTTAAAGGCAATATAAAAATAATAAATAACTGGCGCAACAGTCCAATTTGAACCATGGCCTCGAGATGAGTTAGCATCATCTCATTTTCTAGATCGTGACGGTATGTCTTGTGCAGAGGTGTGTGATCGGCAACACGCTCAACCGAGTTATTTACCCCATAACAGCTGAGTGGGCTCATAGTCCGACACGTAGATCCTCTTTTTCACCGAAAACTACCGCATTCAGTAGGAATCGAACCGGGGCCCAGTGCGTATAAGGCGAACGTGCTAACCGTTGCGCCATCTGGACTTAAAGGCAATATGGTTACCAAAATTGAATAACCAGAATTGAAAAAAAAAAGCGAATCAGATTAATTAATCCAATGCGTGATGTAGATATTTACATTAGCTTTATTTCTCTTTCGGATTCGCATTTGCATATCAATGAGTCGGTAGCCTACGCGTCAGTCTGATGTATTCATCCTTCGATTTGAGGTTTCTAATCCAGCTGTGGCATTGACTGTTGTTCTAGCGTTTTTTCGATTTGAATAAAAATTTCATATTCACCGTATGAATAATTTGTTTTCAACATTTTGATGGGTAATATTTAATCCATTCGCGATATTTTGAAATTCACCTTCGAGTATAAAATATCCACACAAAAGGTATTTTATTTGCACGGAAAAAAACCGCCATAAAGGCACAATGAATCGGTGAATTTTCCCAAGGTATTTTTTTTATTGTGTAGACCACACAGGACTTCACAACTGACATACGAGACCGAAATTAGCAAAGGATAAACCCTACTTTGCAATTATATGTCACCGTATGTGCAATACAATGACAATGGACATTTTAGGTGTACATATGAACTGCCTTCGTCATTGACTACCTTTCATAGGAGTATTTAAACGAAAGCACCAGTTGAAAAGTTGTGTTCATTAAAAAGTTGAAGACTATGTGTCATTTGGGAGAAGTCCAGAGAAGCACAGAGCTAATTATTATTGCTCAAACAGCACCAATTTGTCGGCTTACCTGAAAAGTACGAAATTTAACGACTGCAGGTACAATTAAAAAACCAGGAACCGGTCGTAAAAAAAAGATTGTACGCAAATTTTAATAGTCCCATGGTAATAACGTAGAAAGCCTTTAAAGTCACACATTGAGCCATCGTTGAAGTTTGGAAAGTTTAGAAAATTTCAAAATTTAGATTTCCGCTTCCGTCGAGAGCAAGTTAAGTAAGTGAGCATCCTTTCTGAGAATAGTATGTTAGGTTAGGTTAAACGGGTTGCCGTGATAAGGTCCAGATCCAGACCAAAATAGAAAGACCCCAAGGTAATGCTTCTTCTTCTAGCCAAGGCATGACACCCACATAGCAGATGAAAGGTACTCTCCTCTTCAACCTCATCCCCGCAACTCCCACAAAGTTCATTGTGCGGAAGCCCCAATCTCCTAATATGCTCGTCGATGGGGTAGTGCCCTGTAATCACCTCACAAAAGTCCGTAGATTACGTCTATTCAACGTCAGCAGCTCCGCAGGGCGTGTGGGATCGATCCTTGGCCAAAGTTGCCTAGTACTATAACCATACAAGTGCTACCATTACTCCACCTTGCGTTGGCAGTATTCAACGCGTCAGCGTTTACCAACGTTTTACAGGCTGATAAAGACCACCCGAGATGGCGATGACTAAGCCCGGTTCCCCCAATAGAGCCTAGTCTAGCTAGTTCATCCGCTTTGCAATTTCCGTCAAAGCCACTATGGGCCGCAATCCAGTAAAAGGAGATGTTAAAAAATATCCCCATCTCCAGGACACAGGTGCGGCATGCGGTAACAATCTTTGAGTTTGTAATCACAGCCTCAAGGAATTTAATTGGCGGTTGACTATCCGTAAAAATGATAATGTCCCTAGCAGCTATGACATTACGCCCGAGCCATATGAGAACCTCCCAAATAGTCGCAATCTCCACCTTAAAAACGCTGCAAAAGTCAGGGAGATGTAGTGACAAGTTTATATTCAACTTGTCCGAGTACACACCCACTCTCACTCTCTTATCCGTCTTAGAGCCGTCGGTGTATAAACACACAGCATTTGACTCCTGGAAAGTGTGAGCCTCCCACTCGTCCCGTGAGGGGATTTAGCTTACAAAATTCTAACCAAACATATACTTGGGGAGAATGCAATCCTTCACTGCAGGAAAATCCAAGCTGCTAGGTACAGACGAGTGTCCAGTGGCTTCCACAGTGAACTGTCCAGTTTTCCGAAGACGGTTCGAAGCTACCTGCTTAGCAAAAATAACTAAGGGGAGCGAATTAAGCAGGACATCAAGGGCAGCTACTGGCGTACTTCTAAAAGCCTCCCTGATGGTGATGCTCACCATTCAAGCTAATCGGTCTAAAGGATTTAGACGATTTCTCCGACTTGTTACCACCCTTGGGTATGAACAGCACGTTCACTTTCCTCCATAGTTGTGGTACATAGACCAGGGTGTAACTTGCCCTGAATAGTGCAATTAGCGGAGAGGTGATGTACTTGAAACTATTCTGCAGAAGGGCGGGGAATATGCCATCCGCTACAGGAGCATTAAACGGCTCAAATGACTCAACAGCCCATTTAACCTTGTCCTTTGAAAAGATTACCTCCGATAAGTGTTTAACTCGGCCCCAAGCGGGCCTGTTATTACCAGGAGTTTGCGAAGGGGTGTATCCTGCCAAAATAGACCCCGGAAAGTGGGTTTCTAGGAGAAGCTCAAGAGTTTCTTCAGGACGCTCTGTAAAGGAGCCATCAGTTTTCTGTAGAAGTCCGACCCCGTTAGCAATGTCCTTGGATAAAGTTTTGTGAAGGCGTGCAGCTTTCGGTAGGACCTCGATGCTTTCACAATGTCTTTTCCAGTGCTCACGCTTTGAGTGCCTAATAAGTTTATTGTACTCGGTGAAATGTGACCTATACTCATCCCACCTGTTGTAGCGCTTGCCTTCGTTGAACTTCCTCCTCACATGCACCCGCTTACGAGCCAGTTCGTCATTCCACCAGGGCACTTTACGCCCCGATTTAATGGATCGTATTTTAGTGCTATCTTCATAAGAGGAGGTTAGAACATCATTGAGCTGATCTGCCGCCAGCTCGAATTCCCCAATAGTGCCCATAGAGTTGATCAGCATTTCAGTCTTTGAACTTACCAACTCTCGAAACCGATTCCAATTAGTCTTTCTAGGACAAAAGGAGGTTAAACGGATTGACGAATTCCCCAGAAGATCGAACCTTATATGTCTATGATCCGACAAGGCACTTTATCCGATACGTGCCAGTCCACAATGAGTCCAAATAATACACCACTAGCCAGTGCAATATCAATTATTTCTTCTCTTGCCGCAGAGACAAAGGTCGGTCTATATCCTTTGTTTAGGACGTTCACATGGTTACACGGGGAACATTCCTGTTTCGTAAAAATAAGGAGAATTCTCTCTATTCGATTAGAGAGAATTCTCACAAAACTCAAGAAATTTCCGCTTTAGGACCTGTAAATCTCTCCGCGCGGGCTTTACGTTCTTACCACCGAAAGCGGAAATGGACTACCTAAAGCGGAAAACCCTCAATTAAGGATTTTTAAAAATTCTCTCTAAATGGAATAGAGAGAATTCTCGGAATATTCACGAAACAGGAATGTTCCTATCTCTTTAAGTATTTTGTTGATATCATCTTAATTAATTTACTTCAGGATACAATCAGCTCGTTTTTATACCCGATTTTCAAAGCAGAAAAATATTGTAATTTGGCGTCTTACCATCTAACCGAACACCATTCCAGTAGTCGAGCAAGAGCAAGATGTGCTCTTCAGCAAACTACCTTCCGAGCTGCAAACATTTATGTAAAATAGCAGCCATCAAGCGAATCATTCGAGTTTACAAACAACGAAATGTCTTCCCCTCTTTTCGACCTATCTTCTTTCTATTTTTTGTTCGAACAGCAGATACGAATATCTGCATAACACCATCTTCTTTTGGCACAAAGTATCTTATCGAATTTATACGAGTATGCATAGGACGCAGTTGGTAACATGGATTCGCAAAAAAATATTCCCCAAGTATCATCATTCCCTCGAACATAGAATAATTCCCGAGTTATAGTGAAAATCGCTCAAAAATGCAAATATACGTGTATATCCTGTCGACTGGCTTTAGACTGTTATTTTAATAAGATCGTAAAAATTATGATGTTTTCGGAAAGGAGTAAACTGGGTCACAAAGTATTATTATCGAAAGGAGGCGGCCAATCCGTTGGATTCACGTCGTCATCTACAGTAATAGATTCTAGAGTCGTGTACATGCTAATGCACAAGGACGTGTACTCTGAGTCAAATCGAATGGGTCGTATCCACTGCCCGGGGAATGGTTCAATTGTCGTAGAAGAAACCCTTTCGACAAAGCAATAAAATAAATTTATTGGATTTGTTTGCTTTTTTTCGGCCATTTTCAACGAATTACTCTAATGTGAATGAAATTACACTGATGCTGCATTGGATATTGGAATTTATGGATTTCAGGGCAGAATTAATGTGACCTATTCACAGGGAATACTTTGGATAATAAGGTAAGATGTAAGCATTGCGGATGCGAAAAGCGTATTTAAGGTGCGTTTTGCTAGGCACACGATCGTAGCAGATTGTTCGCGATTAGCGATCAATACAGCAAATCGTCTAGCAAAACGCACTTTTAGTAGTGGAAGCAGTTAACTTTTAATTTGATATATTTGTTTCAATTTTATTTTTAAAACATACTAGACGCGTCAGTTCTTTCGAAAGAAGAGGTCGTGTATGATGTAACCAGTTTTAACTCCTCCTAGTCCGCTGGCCCTAATGGTATCATTCCGGCGAACCAGCAAAACATGCTGAGGAAAGTTTGCCCTTGCATTGAATCAATTTTAAAAGCATGGTCTGAATTAATACAATACATTTTCCTCGAATATGGAGGCAGGTTAAAGTAGCCTTCATCTCGAAAGCTGGCAAGTGTTCTTTCGCATGCCCGAAGGACATCCGATGCATCAGCCTATCATCGACTTTAGTGAAGGTTTTCGAACGCTTGATCGACCTACGGAGTTCTCCTCCAGTGCGTCTTCTATTTGCTTCCCAGGAGATACATTTGAACCACCATTTATGAAAGGACCAAGGCTTGTGCTCACTTGGCTTTATGCCAAGTTATTTTGCCCCATCCTGGAAAGCTAGTATGCTAGAAGTTAAACTTTTAGAAACGTGTAAGAAGGATAACTGTTGTACTATACTCATGCCAGAAAGCCATAGGTAAGAAATGGGGTTTACAGCCAAAAGTAATACTGTACTGGCTCTATTTATCAAATCGAAAGGGTGCACGCTGAATCAGGTCCTTACAGAATGCTATTGGTGAAAGTGCAAAGATTAGCATGTGATACCATCACGGGGGTTCTAAGGACCACATCGACCTCTGGCGGGGCACATTTTAAATTGGATTTATTTGTCATTTTTGCAGAACAGATGACGGTGAGTACGTCTATTCGCTTCCGTGAAACCGCAGTCAGTGGACTGCTTTAAGGCTTGTCCGGAGTATTAAGTCAAGTACCCAGTAATTTAGTAACTAAAATTCTCTCCACTGTCAAAGAAATGGTTCGTTTCAATTATTGTAAATATCCTTGTCACCAAATCCAGGTATGTTAATTGCATTTTACGATTCAATATACGTGCATTGCTTCATTTGCTTAAGCATATAATTTCTGCGTTTTATTTAACAGTCCAGATCAGAGCAGAAAAACTATTGCACGCATTACACTAACAACACTGTTCTGGATAACTCTGAATAACTCTCCATAATTCTCGATGAGCAGCTGATGCAGGATTTTTCTTCTGAAGGCAAATTCGTAAGGCTGAAATATTAAAATTCGCTGCGGGTAATGCAGTTCTCTTATACAGTTTGGGAACCACATGGAATTCATTTCTTGACAATGAAATGTTGATTTTGAGTAATTATATGCAATAGTAAACATAAAAAATGATTTTGGTAAGTAAAGGTAATTTGTCGGATTGTATCTGTACTAAGGATTTAAGTTTTCCCTTCAAATTTTAGTTTGAATGCTAGATAAACCAAGACACACTCCAAGCAAAGACACACTCCATTTTGACATGGATATGTCTTATAGCTGGGGGTCATCCTAAAAATCTGTCCGTAACACGAAATGTCTGCTGTGCTACTCGGGGGTCAGAAGAGGAAACAAGCCCATTGAAATTTTTTCCGAGTTATGTGAATGTAGTGGCCGATTGGCTTACAGAGTATTTCCAACCAGGCTCTCAGAATTGTCAAGCCAGTCTGGTTTAATTTAAATGGATTTGCAAATTTGGACAATTTCGATCAGTTCCATATTTCCAAACGAACTTGCAACATCTGTGCAAAGACAAGTACAAGTATGGATATGTCTTATAGCTGGGGGTCACCCTAAAAAATGATACAAACTATCTACACTGCAAGCAGATACATCGGAACATGAATATGTCTTTGATTACCGACTGCGTGGAACCTGTTGTGTGGAAGATATCGACGTAAGTTTTATAAAGATCCCAGTATAGTTATACTGGATGAAATCATTCGACAAACCACGTCCCACGCTTTCGGTACGCATAAGACATATCCTTGTACCGATGTATCTGGTGGCAGTGTAGATACTCGTCATAATTTTATTTCGCTACCGTAATATATTCTATATGGTTTTTTTCCGAACCAGTTATTCTGCTTTGAAATAGACTGTTGAACAAAACACAGCAAATGTGGAGACTTGATATTTCACAAGCAATCGCATTTGGCAGCCGGTTGTACGCATCGGAGCGACCCGTTCATCATCAACAAACCTGGAAATATATTATCATTGAACGCACCCTCCAATTATGAACAACTTAGCTCTATTCATGACTATGTCAATTACGTTTCTAAGTCTAATAAAACCTGTCTATGGAGATTGACGCGTTTTCCTAATCGGAGTGAATTCCATCCCATCTCAACAGGTTATGGGCCCAGTAGTGCGCGAATTTATTCAATACGTTTGGCTCTATTTTCAATCAGTATAATTTTTGGCGTGTGTCGCAATAATACCAAAGTTCGATTGAATTTAAAATACCGCGTGTGTCGCAAGTATACTCGTAAAATCAATGGCGTCAATCAATGAGCAGAGTATTGAAAAATTAAAAGGAGCCGAGAATTATCACACTTGGCAGTATGCCATGAAAAATGTGATGGCGCTTAATGGTCTCGAAGGCTGCATTACGGATCCAGTGACAGAGAAAGATGAATTTAAACTCCGTAAAGCAAAGGCGCGAATAGTCCTGTCGGTTTCGGAATCGATTTATGTCCACATCGAAAACAAATCATCTGCATCGGAAGTATGGGTTGCCCTGAAGGAGTTATATGATGATCGCGGGTTATCACGACGAATCAGTTTACTACGCAAGCTGATTACTATTCGTCTCGAAAATTGTGATTCTATGTCAGAGTACATAAATCAAATTACGTCAATTGCGAACAAGTTAACAGGAATCGGGTTTCCAATAAGTAGCCAATGGCTAGGCGCAATCCTTCTAGCAGGCTTGGGGGACGAATTCAAGCCCTTCATTATGGGGATAGAAAGTAGCAGCACAGAAATAACAGGGGAGACAATACGGGCAAAGTTACTCGATATGGACTACCAAAAAGGCGGTGAAAGTGCTTTCTTCACAAAACAAAAATCTAAGAAGAAAACTGAAGTGAAATGCTACAATTGTGGTAAGAGAGGACATAAATCTTCTAATTGTTTCTCTAAAAAAAGTGATCGTTCGTCATCGCGTAATAATAACCAAAAGACAGTCAAAAATGCATTTAGTGCAATTTATTCATCTCAGGCTTTCGACAGTAACCTCAATTCGTGGTATATCGATAGTGGTGCCTCACATCATATGAGTCCCAACAAATTAATTTTGTCTAATTTCAAACGTACATCGATAACTGAAATAGTCACTGCAAATAATGAGAAATTGTCTGTTGTTGGTTCAGGTAAATTTTTATTGATGTCACAGAAAACCGGAATTGAAGTAAATGACGTTCTCTATGTACCGGGCCTGAAAATGAACTTGTTATCAGTCGCGAAGATGACGTCCATGGGAAACACAGTGAAGTTTAGCAATAAAGCTTGTGCTGTTTATAATCAAGCAGGCGATTTATTAGTAACCGCGCAGTGTGAAAATGGGGTTTATAAAATCCAAAACGCTACAGTGTCCTGTTTGGCTGCAAATTCGGTATCAGAAGATATATTGATTTGGCACAGACGGTTAGGCCATATGAACTACGTGGATATGTGCAAAATGAAGAACCATGCAGTCGAAGGAATAGAATTTACCGGAGATGCAGGTTTACTTAAAAATTGTGAGGTTTGCCTGAAGGGAAAGCAAACAAGATCGCCCTTTAAAATTAGCGGGAGTCGTGCGGAAAACAAGTTAGACCTAATCCATTCCGACTTATGCGGACCTATGGAGAATAAATCCATCGGAGGCGCTCGCTACTTCTTAACCTTTATCGACGATCATTCGCGAAAAGTGTTCGTATATTTCCTGAATGCGAAATCGGATGTTTTGAGAATTTTTAAGGAATTTAACAAGATGGTCACAACTCAAACGGGCCGTAAGATAAAGGTTCTACGCACGGACAATGGGTTAGAGTTCTGTGGCAGAGAGTTCGAAAATTTTGGCAAAAGTTGTGGAATGATCCATCAAACATCTAATGTTTACACTCCACAACAAAATGGTGTCGCCGAACGATACAACCGAACAATCGTGGAGCGCGCTCGATGCATGTTAACCGATGCACAACTCGATAAGTCATATTGGGCAGAGGCAGTTCATCATGCGGTGTATTTAATCAATCGTTCCGTGAATACTATGCTTAAAAGTCAAACACCACAAGAAGTTTGGACAGGCTCTAAATGCAATTTGAGAGATCTGAGAATTTTCGGATCTGAAATCATGGTACATGTTCCGAAGCAACGTCGTAAGAAGTTTGATCCTAAATCAAGGAAAATGATTTTCACTGGATATTCGGAAACAACGAAGGGAGTTCGCTGTATTGATCCAGTTACAAAGAAGCTTACGCTTAGCAGAGACGTACATTTTATGGAAAGTAAGGAACAGGTAAGCCATACCAAATCTGTCCATATCGATGAAATAGATTCAGTGGGGGCCACATCAGAAGAAATTAACTCCGGTGATGAGGAATATTGTGATGCGTCAGGATTGAATGAAACCTCTATCTCGCGCGATGATGATGCAGACAATACGTATGTTCCAGAAGAAGACATACCACTCGATGAATTGAAAGGAAATGATCGAGTTCTGAGATCGCGGCACCAGTCCACACCATTATGTTCGATGGTCGTTAACTCTGAAAACTACGAACCAGTTACGTATGCCGAAGCGATGTCCAGATATGATGCTGATAAATGGAAAGAGGCAGTAAAATCCGAACTTGAATCTCTTAGTGCTAATAAGACTTGGGACTTGGTTCATCTTCCAGCTGGCAAAAAGATCATCAAATCAAAGTGGATATTCAAGCAGAAATATCTTGATGATGATAAGATTCGATACAAAGCTCGAATTGTTGCTAAGGGATGCTCGCAAACTTATGGTATCGACTACACGGAAACATTTGCTCCCGTCGTACGCTACACGTCAATTCGATTTCTTGTTGCCCTTTCCGTTAAAACTAGTATGAAAATCGACCACATGGATGCAGTTACTGCTTTCTTGCAGGGTGACCTCGAAGAGGATATATACATGGAGCAACCTGAAGGATGCGATGATAAAACGGGTCGGGTTTGCAAATTAAATAAGTCTATATATGGCCTGAAGCATAGTGGCCGCCAATGGAATAAAAAATTAAACGAAACTCTTAGATCTTTTAAATTACAAAAATCTCGCGTTGACCCGTGTGTCTACTTTAATAACGATGTAACTTTGATAATTGCTATATATGTGGACGATTTCTTAATTTTCTGGAAAGACTCTAAAGTGCGTGACAATTTGAAATCCGAGTTGTGCAAATCCTTTAAAATGAAGGACATGGGTACCGCAAAGAATTGTCTCGGTATAAACATTACTTATGACTCGAAATTAAATGGTGTTTATTTGGATCAGTCAAAGTATATCGAAGAAATATTATCCAAATTCGGTATGAAGGATTGTAAGCCGGTATCTACACCTCCAGATTATAACCAAAAACTTTCGAAGGAATTGTGTGGCGATATAAGTCCTGGTACAAATAATATACCCTATCAGGAAGCTGTTGGATCGTTATTATATCTAGCTCAAGCTACGAGGCCAGATATAGCTTATTCGGTCCACGAAGTAAGTCGGTACAACAACAATTACGGCGAAGCACATTGGCGTGCTGTAAAACGCATCTTTCGTTACTTGAAAGGAACAAGTCATTATAAACTTCATTATATTTGCAATGATTCTCTCAATGGTTTTTCAGACGCAGATTGGGCTTCTGATTTTGATGAACGTCGGTCTTGTACAGGATATGTTTTTACCCTCAGCGGAGGCGCAATATCATGGGGAAGCAGACGACAGCCAACCGTTGCATTGTCAAGCACAGAGGCTGAATATATGGCGCTTTCTTCAGCTATACAAGAGGCGGCTTGGCTTAAACAATTCGGACAAGAATTCGACAAGGCGTTGCAATCCCAACCGATAACCATCTTTTGTGACAATCTCAGCGTGATGAATTTGGCGAGTACAGACAACTATCGAGCGAGATCAAAGCATATAGATGTCAGACATCATCATATCCGTGATCGAATTGCGAATGGTACGGTCAAAGTTATTCACGTCCCTACAGCCAACAATGCAGCCGACAATCTAACAAAAGCTGTTCCAACTGAAAAACATTTGTTTTGCTCAAGAAAAATTGGATTGTATTAAAAATTAAAGTAACTTCATTTGCTTACATACATTTTTGAATTAATAATTGAATGTATTACGTACTATATATATTTTGAATTTGTTGACTTTAATATTTTAATAAGTGGGGGTGTTGGAAATATATTATCATTGAACGCACCCTCCAATTATGAACAACTTAACTCTATTCATGACTATGTCAATTACGTTTCTAAGTCTAATAAAACCTGTCTATGGAGATTGACGCGTTTTCCTAATCGGAGTGAATTCCATCCCATCTCAACAGTTTTGTTGAGCGGTTTATTCCATTTAAATTCAATGTAAATTTGTAAACCGCAGCTGCTAAAGACTAACCAAGGGGCTTGTCATTCCATCTCCCGGATTTTGGTAGCGATCAAGCGGAGGTCTCTGCAATATTTGAAGTTCTACAATGGTCGTCGTATAATATTTGCTGTGTTTTATTCAACAGTCAAGATCAGAGCAGAACAACTGGTTCGAATAAAAAAACACCATATAGAACATATTAAATTATTAGTTAAAACGCAGCAAATATCTGTTAGGAGACATCATAATCTACACGGATGGCCGGAACGAAGGGGTTTGAATAGTCTATAATTCCTTCATATTTTAATCAATCGAATTTCTTTTTTTATTAGTACGCTTCATGAATGGGAAATTTTATTAATTTAAATGTGAAAATTTTCATCGCGTAAATGGTGTCCATTCTCAGCTTTGCATAGTCGCGCTCTTTCTAAAACATTTTCCATTTCATGAGGCATCGCTCGAATATTATTTTTTAGTTGGGGTATGGTCTGTGCCTTATTCATATACACACGTTCTTCCAAATATCCCCAAAGTAAAAAAACTTGGGTGCGGTCAAAACCGGCGATTTTAATTGGCCGCCGCCATTTAAAATAGCTGTTTCTTGAAAAAATGCGTTCGCCGAGAATGTCCTGTAACAACGCCATTGTTTGCCTTACTCTATGCGCTGTGGCTCCATCTTGTTGAAACCACATTATGGGTATATGAATAAGCCACAAACCATACCCCAACTAAAAAATAATATTCGAGAAGAAATTCGAGCGATACCTCATGAAATCTTTAAAAAAAATCATGGAAAATGTTTCTTTTGTGCCACCCAGTATATCCCCTCACCGAGTATCTCTACTTCTCTAATTAACCAAATTATATATCAAGCAAAATTAAGTGCCTCATTAACTACCAACGTAGCTAAGACCCAGCACTATGTTTTTAAAACGTTGCATTGGATGGGGGAAGGGGGAGGGGGGGGGGGGGAGAGAATTGTTAACTAAGTTATGTCGCCAGTCCTGGCAGTGTGATAATTTGGTTGAAGTAAACATTTCCCCCTGTGGTATGGGGCGTAAGAATAATGCCACCGCCTCTCCCTTCGCCGTCATGTCGTTGAAACCGTCTAAAAAAGGGATGTGTATGCCAGCAAATTACATCATCCAAAATCTTCCATATGCTAACGAAACGTCAAGTATGCCTCAGATGAGGACTGATTCACCGGTTACGATTTTTGGAAAATGACAAAGATTGGTTTCTGAAATGTTCGTACTCTTCTGGACAATGGATCAGAAAGTCTCCACAACGCAAGATTTCTTCAATTAGAGAGTGAACTGCAGCGGTATAAATTAAACATCTTAAGAGGAAGGCCCTAACCAGATTGAACGCAGAATGCAGCAGCAGCGGCGGAGGCAACAACAACAACAGGTAGATCTGTCATCGCGACAGATCTACGTGTTGTTGTTGTTGCTTCTGCCGCTGCTGCTGCATTCTGCGTTCAATCTGGTTAGAGCCTTAGTAAGATAAGAACATGAAACTGCTGCGAATTTATCACCTCAACGCATAGCACTGTAATATTGTACTCCGAAAAACTGCTGATAGTGGTCGTGATTTAATTATGGGGCTCGCCGCGTGCGAAACCGTTTCTTATCCTAGGGTCCGGTCTCTGATAGAATCCTGATCGCCACGCTCCGGATCAATATGTGGAACCTCACAATAATTGGTGAAATGCTACGTTCCAACTGAAACCGACAATGAGATGGCGAAAGACTCCTTCTAGGAACAACTAAACGCATTCACATTCTCTAATAAGAAATCACTATTTGTTATGTATGGTATGCATTTGAGAATGAGAAATTGGTCCATTTAGTAAAGAGAACGCGTAAATAGGCCACTCGGAAACAATAAAATGACTTGCGAACAAGAAGCCACGGCGTCAATGCGGAAAAAAATGGTTTGCAGCGAATTTTGATGCCGCGGAAAAATTCGCGTCAGTGTGGGCATCCTCTTATATGTACAGGATTTTTACCTTTTCCTGATGCATATCAATAATTGGCTAATAGGTAGTGTTCTGTATACAGACAGCGCTGGCATTCCTGCAAGAATATGAATATTCGTAATAATGCCATCATTTCTATCGATTTTTCGTTAGGATGTTTGACTCCAGATGAGTAAACCACATTCAATTGAAAACGAGAACATGTTGAAGCGGAGTTGAGCGAAAAATCCAGTGGCATGGCTCCGATACCCTGATTCGACTACAGTAATCCCTTGACTTACGTCTCCCTTGTTATACGTTTTTTCGACTTACGTCGTTCATCACTTTGAGACCAAACCCTTGAAATTACGTCGTCCGTCCCTTGACTTACGTCGCCGTTTTCAGCGAAGATCTTTCCAAACACTTTACATGATATTATTGAAAATGGAGGATATTGCGCACAGGAGGTGTTTAATGTTGACGAGACAGGCCTGTATTAGAAACGCATGTCCTCAAGAACATTTCTTTCGATTGAAGAAAAAAGAGCTCCTGGCTTTAAGGCAGAAAAATCCAGGATTACTTTGCTTCTCGGAGGGAATGCATTAGGTGATTTGAAACTGAAACCTCTTGCTGTTTATCAATCAGAAAATTCAAGAGCTTTCAAAAATCTGTACAAGGAAAATCTACCGGTTATTTGGAGGTCCAACAAAAAGGCCTGGGTTACTTCTAATGTATTTTGTGATTGGTTCGATCAATATTTCTGTCCGACAATAAAGAATATAAATAAAGAAATATTTGGAAGCCAATAATCTTTCTCATAAAGCGTTACTAATCATAGATAACGCTCCAAGTCATCCCATAAATCTCAACAATGATGCCATTAAGGTGATTTTTTTGCCTCCTAATACGACCGCGATTCTTCAACCAATGGATCAAGGTGTTAATGCATCCTTTAAGGCCTATTATTTGCGGCGTACATTTCACCAATTAATTGAAGCTATTGAGTTGGGGGACAACAGTGAAATGTCAATTAAAAAACCAGGAGTCCGAAGCGTATATACCCTAGACTTGTACAGACCTAGTGGTGATACCAAAAGTATCAATTGGCAACGACCATATGCATTAAAAGTGAGTTTCCTATATGGCCAGTTTATAGGGGAGGTTGGCACACATTCAGGAGGACCTTGGCCATTCTAAAAATCAATTAGCTAACCCATTCTACAAATACTTGTCGAATTTTTCAAGTCGCTAGCTTCATTCTATCGAAAGTTATTGCATATTTGAAGTCTCACTTAAAGGGGAGGTAAAGGTTTCGTTTGGTGAACCTTGCGCATTTTTAATAACAACCAACTAGATTCCAGTATAAATATTTTACCAAAATTTCAAGTCACTAGCTTAATTTTTTCGAAAGTTATCGTTATTTCAAGTCGCTAGCTTTATTTTGTCGAAGTTATCGCTTATTTAAAATTTTATTTCTAGGGGAGGAAGGGGTGTCTTAGGTCGGATCGAACCCATCTTTAATGCCAACTAACTTAATCTCACTTCAAACATTTGACCAAAATTTCAAGTCGCTGGCTTCATTCTATCAACAGTTATCGCTTATTTGAATTTTCATTTGTAGGGGAGGTAGGCGTTCCTTTGATCTGATTATGCGCAACTTACTGTAAGAAAATTACCGTTAGTTTTTAACTGATCGATTTTATTTTTCCAGGGGAGTATAGGATTACCCTCACGAGCAATCTACCAAAGCTAGAACTTTTCATGTTTATTTAATCGGGAGTTATAAATACATTTATTTATTTTACATATGTAGAGGAGGTAGGCGTTCTCTTGGCCTGATCATGCCCATTTTCAATACCAACCAATCATCAGATCATACTTCCAATATTTGACCAAAATTTCAAGGCTCTAGCTTCTTTCTATCGAAAGTTATCGTGCGAACGGACAGACAGACAGACGGACAGACAGACAGACATGGCTAAATCGAATCAGGAAGTGACCCTGATCATTTATAAATATACATTGCTATACCTCCGGAGCCTCCTTTAAGGTGTTACATATTTCCGTCGTGACAAAACAATATACCCTATGCCTATACTAAAAGTCTAGGGTATAATAAATACATTCATATTCAAAAAATGAAAGCTTATACATTTATCGCCTGAAGTTGTTTCTACCCTCGAGTTACGTCGTTTTCGACTTACGTCGCAAATTCTCGGAACCTAACTCCGACGTAAGTCGAGGGACTACTGTAATTAATTAATGTGTGCATGCTAAACACGCTGAAAGGTTCGTGCTGAAATAATGAAAACAATTTTCCGGGAAAATTTAATTTTATTGCACCTACTCGCAAACCGTGCATGCCCTACAAACAATCCACATTGTGTGGATTGGATATTTTTACATTTGCCCGGTTATATTTTTATTTATTAATCTTTCAAAAGCAAATATTTTCGCATTTCATCTTCATTTATGTATGTACATATATCTCTTGAGCTGCTACTTAACCTTAACAAAGGACCCTCCAAGCCCCGGCCAGATGGAAATTTTCCAATTGCCCTAATTTCATTCTTCTCAAGCACCCTTTCAGGACACCTACACTACACTTGAAAATCACTGGGTTCAGAAAAGCTAAATCTTTTTCTCTGAATACTCGTATATGTATTCATAGAAGCACCTACACTAAAACATGCTCGTACGTTCATTATTTTTTGCTATCTGATAACGTTGAAAAAATGAAGCCGGAAAGTAGACTTCGTCCGCAATTCCAGGGTTTTGTAGTGTCCGGAGATGCATGCTAGAAACTAAACGTCCAAAAATGGATATGACATCGGAACGCCAAGAAGGCAAGCGATGTTGATGCGCCCAAGCCCCTGGAGGGGACAAAGCAATTTCGGCTTTACTTAGTACTGAATGAAAAGATAAAGAACGCTACCAAAACCAACATGCAGGTAGTATTCGCACACATGAGACCGGTAGGAATATGTATGTGCATAATTTTGGTAAGTAAAGTGCCAAAATGCCCGACTTTAAATTAATGTATCATTCTTAAATATTATGTCACTCTTACGAAACTTTATGAAATTATTGAATTATTATGTTATAGTCGGTCATCGATATTTTTTACCTTGAATCTGCCTAAGCGATATACTTACTACTTTGCCGTAACCCCTAGTGGAGAATAGCGCGTCAACTACTTCTGCGCGCCATCGTACTCTGTTCTGGGCAATGGGGCGCAATTCCCCAAAAGACTTACCGAGCGCCCTACACTCCTTTGCCACAGATCAACGCCGTGTGATTTTGGGACTTCCTCTTTGTCGGCCTTGGATGGAAATAAGGTTCCATTTCGCGGCATGCAAAGCAATACATTTATCACTCCTCCGCAATGTGTGACCTATCCACTGCTATTTTCGCCTGCGTATCAATTCGTCGATTGGCATCTGTCCCGTATGTGCTCTTAGCTCTTCACTTGATATTGTTTCGGGCCACGAAATTCTTAAAATTCGACGAAGACATGAGTTAACGAAAACTTGCAGCTTTCTGGTAACTCTTACGAAAACTTACCGTGTACTGGTTCCATACAAAAGCACAGACAGCACCAGGGAGCGAAACAGGCCCAGCTTGGGTTTGATGCTGAGATTACTGCTTTGCCAGATTTTGAATAGCATGACGTATGCGCATTTAGCCTGGTTGTTATGACGAGCGATGTCCTGCTCTAAACCACCATTTTCAGCAGCATTTCTTTTTCGCAATGGCGGGCTAAGAACCTTGGTGTTATTGGTACTAAACTTCAGCCCAAACTCGCCTGCCTCCCTCTCGAGATCTAACGCCATAGCGGCATGATTTGATTTGGGAGAGTAGGCATATATCAGTGACGTGCACTCGTAGTAAGCAATTCCAAACTGCTTGACTTACCGAAATAAGCAATTCAATAATAAACTTTGCTTACACCAATACACATATCATCATTTCAGTCAATGTTTTTCTTTAAGCTGAAGAATACATATTATCATTCAAATATTCCTTTACACATTCAAATTCTGATCCGCGCCTTCTTTTGGTTAAAAAACATTCGTTCAATTACTTTAGATAATATTCAAACCTCCCACATTTTGCACACCATAGACACCAAACTTAGAATAGGAAAATGTGCCTAGATCTTTAGATGCATGTACCATGTGTGCATCCAAATACTAGAGACATGTTGATTCCAGAAAATGGGAATCTTGGATTTCGGTAGTACATTGGGCAACGATTTTTTTTTGTTTTGTTCGCAAATTTATATGAGACAAGTCAAGCACTGGCGCGACTGCTTTTGTGTGTGGGATAAAGCCATGATGCTTGTTAATGAAATGTTGCCAATGCAGGGAATGTTTATGGGAATTTGATTTTTCCAGTAGAGCTTTTGTTTTTGTTATGTAATGGATTTTCCGTTGCAATTTAAAAGAGGAAATCAGTGCAATCGGGTGATTTTGATTAAATTGTGATTTGAAGTTTTTTTGACCGTTTGTAATGATTTAATTGATTTGATTTGTGATAAAAGTGGTAAGTTTTCTTTTCGCATTATGTCGGAGTATTGCTGCGCGACGGATTTCGTACTAAAAGCGGGATTTTCAACTCTTTCCTTTGCCAAGAAAAGAGAAATTATAGAATCGGATAGACCGAAGCCAGATCTTAGTTTAGAGTTTAAATTAAAAAATATTACGCGAAAATTCCATATCGAAACGTATGAAAAGTACATTTGGTTAACGGGAAGCTGTAAATTAAATAAGTTATTTTGCTGGCCGTGTCTTTTGTTCACGAATGAAAAATCTGTTTGGAATAAAGCTGGATTTAGTGATTTGAATAATTTTACGGGCTCAGCAGCAAAGCATTCAAGTTCCGAAAAACATCTTCAGTCGTTAATTAAATTAGATAATTTTGGTTCTCAGCGTATAGAGTTTATGCTTAGTAACCAGGTGGCAATATCTGTTAGTTTGCATAATGAAAACGTTGAGCGTAATCGTAATATTTTGAAACGTTTAATCGATACTGTAATTTTTTTGGCAAAACAGGAGCTTCCTTTTCGCGGAAATAATGAAGACTCTTCTTCAAATAATCGTGGTAATTTTATCGAAACCGTAAATTTCTTGAGTTTGTACGATCCGATAATTGAGTCCCACATAGATTCTATAAAAGCAAATGCAGCGTTTTCGGGTTTGTCTAATAGAATCCAAAACGATCTTGTTTCCGCTATAGCTAATGTGGTTCGAAATAAAATCAATTTGGAAATAAAGGAGGCTCCATTTGTAGCTGTAATGGTCGACGAAACGCCAGATGTTAGCGGTCGGGAACAATTAACGATGATTTTTAGATATACAATATCAAATGAGATTGAAGAAAGATTTATCGGATTTTTGGATGTAAGCGCTAATCGTACAGCTACAGCAATAAGCTCTCACATTTTAAAACAATTGCAAAATTTTAATATCGATAAGAAATTAATTGCACAATGTTACGATGGCGCAGCAGTAATGAGTTCTCAAATTCGTGGAGTTCAGACTTTAATTCGGGAAAAACATAAATCGGCAATTTTCGTTCCATGTTACGCTCATTCACTAAATCTATTATTGTCTAAAGCAGTTGAGTTTATTCCGGAAATTAAATTATTTTTCGCGCACATCAATAAAATCGCATAATTTTTTAATACATCCACTAAAAGGTCGGACCTTTTTGCAAATATAGTAAATCGTCGTTTACCATCGGTTTCCAAAACGCGTTGGCATTATCATTCGCGTATTATTAACGTTATATTTGAACATAAGCATGAAATTTGTACAGTTTTTGAGACAATTTCGAATGGTTCTCAACACTGGGATGGCGATTCCTTGACTTTTTCCGATATATACTTACAAAAATTCGCAGAGTCAGGTTTTCAATTATATCTGTTAATTTTTTCTGAAATTTTTTCGAAAACTGCTATATTATTTAATATTATTCAGAGCAAAGTGGTAAACATTTCATATGCAAGCCAAAAAATTATTGAATTTGAAAATTGGCTTGAAAATGACTTTTCTAAAAAGTTTGATAATTTCTATTCGACAGTTACAGCAGAATATCAGCCACCACGTAAGAAATGTAGAAATGCGATAGATCCTTTACAAAATTTACGGCGGATATTTCGGGAGATTATAGATGTTATTCTCGGGCAAATTCGAGATCGATTCCATTCGTTTAAAGATCTTTCATTTTTAGAGCTGCTTGAACCGAATTATTTTTCTAAATTCAAGTCAAATTTTCCCGATAAAAAATTTTGACTCACTTATTGAATATCACGGTCAATTTTTCGACAGAATAAAGTTGAAAAATGAGCTAAAAGTTATTTATTCTTCAGATGAGTTTAAAAACGCGAATCCTAGTAAAATTCTCGATTATTTTCAAAAACGGCCTTATGTCGCAAACGGTTTTAAGCAAGTTCATATTTTATCAAAATTATTAACGTCAATTCCAGTCACAGTGGCAACTGCGGAAAGGTCATTTTCAACACTAAAGCGCGTTCACACATTTTTGAGAAATCGCCAATCCCAAGAACGACTTTCGGATCTTGCTTTAATTGCGGTTGAAAAGGATCTTCTTATACAAATGCGAAGAGAAAACGATTTTTTTGATAATGTGATTAAAGAGTTTTTACTTAAAGAACGGCGCATAGATTTGGAATACAAATAAATGGCAATGGCGAAAGAATATTTATTTATTTCAAATACCCCTGAATTTTTCTTAGTCTTAATTAACATAATATTTATTTATCATTTTTTTTATTAGTAATATTTTATTTATTTATTTTTTTTTTTGTATTCCGAATATATGTGCCAATATTTTATTTATATCTTTCCTGATTTCTTCTTTAAGGCTTAAAGCCGCTTGGTATAAATGTTTTTGTGACTGTCCATATTCTATTATACAGTCCATTTTTGTTTATGCTAAATTGGCTTTAGAGCGCCCAACTGCTTGACTATGAAAAATTTCCACTGCACGTCACTGGCATATATGTCGTCAGTGTAGTCAAGATGTTGTAGATAATATGCCAAAGTCCATTGAATTCCTCTGTCTAGTCCGGATAGGGCTGCATGCAACACGTCGGCGATCACTATGAGGAATAGGATCAGCGGGAGGATGTACTCCTGCCGAACTTCACTGCGAAACACGCACGGCTGCCATGAAGCGTCGGAAATCCAGGGCTTATTCCGGCAATCCGGGTTTGTGCCAAAGATGGTATCTGCGCTATCATTGTACGCATTTTTTATGGCATCCCAGTTTTCATTTATGTCACTATCGGAGTGACTAGTTATTATAACAGCGGATTATAACAATTCTACACATTCTCTCCAAAATTTCATGTGTGTAGGAAGCTTCAGCCGTTCATAAGATATTCTGTGGATGTACGGACGGACAGATGCACAGACGGAAGGACATTTGACCGATTTTATAATGGTTTTGTTTTTACTATTTACAAAGCCCCAAAAAGGAAATAAGACAATGTACGGCACGAAATGAAGGCTTATGTATATGTATTTTCAAAATCTACATTTTATGTCCAGGCCTAAAAATTCGGATTGTGAGAGCTGAACATCTTGAAAGTATGGAATTGATATTTGAAAAAAGATGAAATACGTACTCGTATGTACTCGTACATACACAAATTGATTTCAGATATTTGAGAAGACGTCATTCTCGTTTGTATGTTAAAATCATGATGGAAAATTCTTTTTTTTTTTCGTTTTGAGTGTTGTAAGTATGCAGAAAAAGAAAAATATAGATTTTAAGAGTTTTTTTCTTTATCGGTAAATAAGTAATTGCCTGAGTACTTAACCTAAATTGTTTTTCTGTTTAAGAATTTAATATGAAAATATTTCTTTTTGCTACATTTTATAAAACTTTTTTTAGCTCAAAGTTTATATTTATTTGGGCGAAAGTGTTGAATTTTATTCTATTATATATGCCATCAATTAAAAATAATATTTATACCCTAGACTTATAGTATAGGGTATATTGTTAAGGACGGACTAACTCGTGATCAACCATTGTTCACACGAAACCCTTCTCCACTTCAGTCCTTCAAGGTCTCATTCGATTATTTGCTACTACCACCAAGATCTGTGTCAATGGCGGCTATATGCAGGCTCACGCCAAACACTTCAACGAAAATATTTAACACCTTAAAGGAGGCTCCGGAGGTATAGCAATGGAAATATAGGTATAAATGATCAGGGTCACCTTCTGATTCGATTTAGCCATGTCTGTCTGCCCGTTTGCACGATAACTTTCGATAGAATGAAGATAGAGCCTTGAAATTTTGATCAAATGTTGGCAGTATGATCTAGTTGGTTGGTATTGCAAATGGGCATGATCAGAAAAAAAGAACACCTACCTCCCCTACATGTGTGTGTAAAAGAAGTAAATGTATCTATAACTCCCGATTAAATAAACATGAAAAGCTCCAGCCTTGGCAGATTGCTCGTGAGGATGATCTTATACTCTCATGGAAAAATAAAATCGATCAGTTGAAAACTAACGGTAATTTTCTTACAAAGAGCCCCGTACTACCCTACTTTTCAGGTTTTTTGTCTATAACTCATGAACCATTTGACGTAGACACCTGATTTTTGGCATGTAACCCTGAGGTGAGAAGCTGCTTGAGTTTAAGTAAGTAAGGGCATAATCAGATCAAAGGAACGCCTACATCCCTTACAAATTAAAAAAAAAATATCCCTTTAATTACGATAACTTTCGGTAGAATGACACTAGCGAGTCGAAAATTCGTTAGAATGTTTTTAGTAAGATTTTCTTGGTTGCTATTGAAAATGGGCAAGATCCGACTCAAAGAAAACCCTACCTTCTCTACAAATGAAAATTCAAATAGCGATAACTTTTGATAGAATGTAGCCAGCAACTTGAAATTTTGGTCAAATGTTTAAAATGAGATTGAGTTAGTTGGCATTAAAGATAGGCCAGAGCCGACCCAAGGAACCCCTACCCTCCTACAAATGGAGCTTAAAATAAACGATAACTTACGATAAAATAAAGCACGCGAATTGAAATTTTGGTAACATGTTTGTAGTAGGATTTAGCTGGCCGACATTGAAAATACATAAATTTCGACTAACCAAACCACTACTTCCCCTTCAAATGAAATTTCAAATAAGCGATAGCTTTCGATAGAATGAAGCTAGGGTTTTGAAATTTTGCTTAAACGTTCATAGCATGATCTAATTGGTTGGTGGTAATGATGGGCAAGATACGACCCAAACCCAAGGAACCTCTGCCTCCCCTGCAAGTGAGACTTTAAATAAGCAATATCTTTAGATAGAATGAAGCTAGCGAGTTGAAAAATTCGACAAATATTTGTAGAATGGGTTAATTAATTGATTTTGAGAATGGTCAACATCCTCCTGAATGAGTGCCAACCTCCTCTATAAACTGGTCGTATAGGAAACTCACTTTTATTGCAAATGGTCGTTGCCAGTTGGTACTGTTGGTATCACCACTAGGTCTGTACAAGTCTAGGTTATATACGCTTCGGTCTGGTTTTCAACTGAAATTTACATTCTGTCGAAAAAGTACCGCGAATCAATCATTAAAACAGCCTGTCCGACAGGATTGTCAATATTCTTTTTGTCGTTAAGTTGGCACAACTGTCCTCTATACTGTCACGGAGTTTGACAGTCATCTGACATTTAGTTTGTTTACAGTACTCGATATTGTCAGTTCTTCTCAAGTGTGTTTTACGATTTTTGCAATGGACCTGAATTTTCTTCAAAAATTAAATCGCGTAAAGGTTGCTGAAGACATGCTGCAACGAGTCAATTCCGACCCCACATTCATAAAATGCATTGTAACTGGTGATGAGATATGGGTTTTCGAGTTTGACATGCAAAACGAAAAAACCACGTCAAAGTCGATCAAAAGTCAAGGTTGACAGTTTTCTTTGATTATCGTGGTGTCGTGCACTCAGAATTCTTGCCCGAAGGTCAGACGGTTAATAAAGAATATTATTTGAGCGTTATGCGCCGATTAAGGTTAAATTAAGGTTAAATTCTTTTTACCCACTGGTATAGGCAAGTAGGGTGTCGTGAGAAAGGTAATGTTGAATACATTCCATTTTTGGTATTTTGTTGAAATTTGTAAAAAGGGGAACAGTGATGAAAGAAAATAGAAAATATTAGATCGTAATTTGTCCCAGCCCCCTTGCATTTCCAGGCCATAACACTTAGAAATATGCAAACTTACAGGAGGGTGGACTCCAAATATAATAGCATAGAAAATGGGAAATAAAGGGTTTTGTATATCTTCTCAAAATGGGTTTATAATAGATTATTTCTATAGTTACAATTAAAACACCACTGCATTCCTTAAAAGACGTCCGACGTCAAAAGTACTGATGGCAAACGATAACCAATACTATAGGCAATATTATGTCTAAGTTTCGTTACGATCACGTAATATTTAATAATAATACAATCATTTAAATTTGAGCATTATGACACTATCCATACAAAAATGCACCTATCGGCCTCGTGTATAAGTGCCAGTATTACATACTTGCATATTAGTTTTCGTACAGCGACTTGTAGTTTAACCATTTCTGTAAGGGTAAAGGTTGGTGGGAGAGGAGAGTGGGGAGGCTAGGCAGGTCGCTGACTCTAATATTTTAATTTTTTCATACAAGTTTCCAATTCGCAATGTTGTCTTAACATCACTTTCTCTCTCTGGGAGAGCCCATATTTACATACTAAAGTAAGAGTTTGCTACAAAACCCTTGGATTGCGGGCGGTTTCATTTTTTATTGCGCAAATTGTTAGCTTACAAATCGAAGAATACGCTGCCGAAATTTCAAAGCGAAATTCGCATTCGTTTAGATTTTATGAGCATAGAACCGAGCGCTCATCGGGTATAGTCGAGTGCACTCTGGGGGGTAGGGCGGAGCACTACCTCAGGTAGTCGGTTTATGTACTTACGTAGCCTAGTAGTGGGGCCCCACTTTTGCACCTTTGTTTTCAAATAACGGTATAAAAGGTACTAGATGCATCAGGCCCGTGCGCAGAAATCATCCAAGGGGGGAGGTTTGAACTTTTCTATTGGTGAGTTTTTTGCGAATCTATCCGGTGTAGGGCAGGCTAATAACACGCGTTACAACAATACAAACTTATACGGGTTACTGTCGCTGCCCAAGTGATTAATCTCGTGTAAATTTACCCGGGATGGAGCCTAAGCTCAACTTTAAATCCACACGATCAACGAATTTCCCTTTATAAGATTGTGAATTTCATGGAGTTGTGAAATTGGAAATAGCGATTTTGATTTGATTTTGCCCGATAACATAATCTTTTTCGGTTTTAGCTAATTTATGCTGTCGCAGTAAGCAGCGACAAACTCAATGTTTACTTATGGTATGTTATAATTAAGTTTAGCCTCTGTCCTCAATGAATATGTCCCCCACATCAGAATGGTGACGCACGATGCGTCGCACACGCAATACGCGATACGAAACTCAAGCAAACGAAGCGATAATTATCGCTTATATATCGAGTTGTTGTTGCGTGTGTTGCATCGCGCAGCGCATCACTCTTGTGTGGGGGCTGCCTAACAAACAATACCAAACATTTTTCAATCCTTCCCGCAGCCGGACAAAAAGACTGGGGCCATGGATTCTCGTCGATGGGAGTTTTCACTGTAAATGCTTTTGAATTTACATATAAGGGGGATTCACGCTCCCTGCCGTAAATATCGTATACTTCATATTTGTCGTAAACTTCTGTCATCTCCACAGTAAAATGACAGAAGTTTACAACATTACGACAAATACGAGGTTTACGACGTGAGCATGAGTCCCCCTATAATGTAATATAGCATTTAAGTACTTACATTCTCGTTATCTAGGCGCGGTTTTTTGCACAAAAACATTCGAATATCCATTATCGTTTAGAAAAATTCAAATTCCTAAACAGATGCTGCTAGCCACGGCACTGTTAACGGAGTATGTAAAAATGCATTCGCACCGTAACTGTTAGGTCACAGTGGAACTCTAAAGAAATTGAAAAAGGGCAGCAATCCAAATTATTTTAAAAGTACATTTGGATCATTTGGTATTGGAACAGTTTAGTATTGGCAAAATACGAGAGATATTTATACCCTAAACTTTTAGTATAGGGTATATTGCTTTTGTCACAATGAAAATATGTAACACCTCATGACAAATTGACAAATTCATAGAAAATTTCTTGTCTTCCCCATGTTCAAATCGTCAAAATTTCGTTAAGAATTGTTCATTGCCGCCAATGAAAATTTTTAGCGAGAAGTATCAACTTCCAGTGGATGAAAATTATATTCTTTGTAAAAATCCTTTGGTAGAGAATCCCAAGAAGAATCCCCCCCCCCCCCGTGCGCACGGGCCTGAGATGCTTCAACAAAAGGGTTTATTTTGGTTATTTTCTGTTTTTCAAACGCGTTTTTCTTAAAATAGCTTTTCACATTTGCGGGAAGTCTAACTCAAAAGTAATAAACCGATCATTATGAAAATTGGAACTATGATACTTTATAAAATTACGAAGGACACGAACTAACATTTGGGATGATATCATATTTTGAAAGGGGCTTTTTTTTGCATAATTGGTGAAAATTGTGAAAATTCAAATAATTTTTTCCAACACCTGCAAAATTTTTAATTTTCATTATTTTCACCTGCATTGGTGTTCATATTCTTAGAAAATAAGTTAGTACTGTAAAATCAAAATCTTTTTGGTTTGGGATAAAAATTGGAATCGCTACACGTCCCGCAATTGGAGAGCTCTAGTTACGACCTTCAGCAAACAACGTTACGCACTGATGTAACTTTGTTATTTTTGGCTTAAATTATTAAAACAAATTTACATAAGTTATTCAAAATATGAATAAAATGATGTCAAAATAAGATTGAATTCTAATTAATTCTTCCCACCAAAAAAAAAAAATCCTAAAAATTCAGTGAAAATGAACCTCCTAATGGGGTTTCCCCCCTTAATGAAGCGACTAAAAGTAATAATATCGTTAATTTCGTGGTAACACTTGTTTCCAAGTAATTCTCTATTTGACGCGATAAAGCGAAGTATCTTTGATTAAACCACAAGCAGGAGCTTATTTCAAAGTTCCTAAAGTACAACGTTATCTCCCACAACGGGTGGTACGTACAGTCTTAACCTTCATAAGCCCGAGCGGGGTGCAGCTGCACCACAGACTTACATTTCTTAGGATATCTTCTGAAAAAAATTATTCCTAATAAATTTCCTTCGAGATATGTTTCTTAAATATACTTCTCATATCGTGCAAAAAAGTTGAAATATGTAAATTGCTACATACTGTAATGAGTTATTGTTAATTTAGTTCGTTGCGGTACACGTAATCTTGAAGTTTTCGGCACAATCAGTACCCGAATGTAGATTATACAAAAATCAGAACCTTTCGTAATGTGTTAGTGTGATAGTTATTTCTGTACTATGGATATCACGGTTTCTTAATTTCAGTTTTATCTCTAGACTATTTTTCAAAATATAGAATTAAAATGTTTTGTCTAAAATATTTGTTGTCGTTTATATATAGTTGGGGTGCATTTACACGCCATTTGGTCTTTAACGTAATTTTTCGAGGTCGGTCCTATGAAGGTTAATTATGTGCATGAAGATTTAAAGCCAGAGAAGGATATGTACATTCTGAATAGGTTTGTAGATATTTACCAAGTAACTCGATAGAAACTACATAATTAAATTTTCTGATGCTTACATATTTGTGCAAACCAGCAAATAACAACAGTTCCAAAAATATGTTGTTCTTTTCAATCCATCACTCCCTTTGCTGCGTTTAACCTCCTATTCGGCAACATAGCCGCCTTGATGAAAATCAAAAATAAATTATTTCTCAAGTGACTACCACCACCATCGTTGCGACTGAAATATGTACTCGTAGATTGTGTAGAGAAAATGATTTTCATTTAAAGTACAAGTACCTGCCTACATAAATTACAAAGAATTCTTTGCTTACCCAAGGATTTCGAAAGAATTTCCACGATGCGCGGGTACTGCGTCGTCTTATTTGCGATAAAGAATTTGCCGGTGAATTTCTGGAAAATGACGATCACACAACGTGCTCATGTACAAAGACAGTCCTTCAACAAGGATTCAACACAGCCTCTTCAAGGGAATTCCAAAAACTTATTATTTATGCATGCAATAAATTCATCGTTCACGTAACTTTCACTCGGTAAATTTTCCAGCTTGTTTGCTTTGATGTGAAGCATGAGTATGCACAGGACCGGGGACGACACACAAACAGCTCTAATTCAAGGTGCCTCCGGATTCAAGTCAAGGATCAACCCTTGGATGTTTGGCAACTAATTCGGCCAACATCGTGTACTTCACATTTGTTATACACACTTTATGGGTGGATGATGCGATTCTTGGCTCCGAACCGATACACTGCAAAATAAATCACTGCAATCACGAGTTTTCACTTAATCCGTATCGGTTAGCTGATATGATTCACAGGTAGGATGCGAGGGACTGGATCACGGAACAGATACCACAACATTTTGCCAAAAGCACACGAACACTAAAAACCGCGTTTACAGGTCAAAGTGAAATTCTCATTCGCCCGTTGTTTAGAGTAACTTCTGCACGGAAGTTGAACTTGCCAAAGTAGTCGTTACCACCTAACATCAACCATCGTATTACAACTTCACTCTGTGTATAACACAATCGCACGTCTTTCGACTAAAGAAAACCCCTTTCGGAAGATTCGTGACTAATTACACGTTTACCGGAACCGAAAATCCTCTAACAAAGGTCAATTTTGGGGCGTTTGACCATCACATATTTAACTGGAACCTCGGATAATTACGCGAGACGCGTAATCCTTACGCCGCGGCGAACTACCTAAGATTTAATCAGTGCACACACGACAGTGGAGATTACGTGTCACCGGGACTAATAGATGATGCTTCCGACGTTGAGACGCGGCGTGACTACTCTGACTAACGAGAAGCTCCCCAAAAAGTCCTTTACGTCACCGTGCAAAATGAGTCCTGTGTGTAGTAAGTCAGTTTTATGTGATTGTCAAGTGTGCGAATGCGAAGGCTTGTTTGGAAGACCGCTACAACGGCAGCTCCAGCAACAGCAGCACCAGCACCACCAGTGAGCCCCCAGATAGCAGGAAGTGAAGTGATGATGAAGGGATGATTCTGCCGCCCCATTTCACAAATGGCACCGATTTTTGCTTTCCAGAGTACACTGGATGCTCATCACAAGATGTTCAACGAGCAAAAAGGCTTCTTGTAACAAGACGCGACATTTTTCCCCGATACTGTGAATCCTGGCCCAGCGAAAATGCGTACGCACTTTCCAAACGGATATGGTGTTACCCCAGTTGGAAGAATTGCGCTGTGTGGAACGAAATTTCGAGCACGCATGCTCCTTTCAGAAGGAAGCAGTGGCCCCTTTTTCTTGCAGTTCGGTTGCATGACAGAGATGAATAAGTGCATCTTGAAAGCTCGGGATATGCTTTTTGGCACCCCGCTTATTTGAAATGAACAAATGAAAATTATATTTTTACCTTAGTGCGTCGTCCTAGAGCACTGCTTCTGTCAGAATTCGCTCATCTGGAAAAATAAAAGTTCACACGTAGTTTTTTTATTAATTCATGCGAGTGAAGTAACTTATGCCAAGTATATACGTAGTAAGTATACGGATGTGACCAAGCCCAACGGGAATCCTCAGTGTTTGTAACATTCGAAAACCAGGCCGAAGCGTATATACCCTAGACTTGTACAAACCTAGTGGTGATGGCAAAAGTACCAATTGGCAATGACCATTTGCATTAAAATTGAGTTTCCTATACGACTAGTTTATAGGGGAGGTTGGCACTCATTCAGGGGGATGTTGACCCTTCACAAATCAATTAACTAACCCATTCTATAAATATTTGTCGAATTTTTCAAGTCGTTAGCTTCATTTTATCGAAAGTTATCGCTTAGTTGAAGTTTCATTTGTAGGGGAGGTAGGAGTTCCTTGGGTCAGATCTTGCCCATCATTGCCACCAACCAATTACATCATGCTATGAAGATTTAAGCAAAATTTCAAATCTCTAGCTTCATTCTATCGAAGTTATGGCTTATTTGTTTCATTTGTAGGGGAAGTACTGGTTTGGTTGGTCGGATTTTATGTATTCTCAATATCAGCTGAATCCTACTACAAACATTTAACTAAAATTCCAAGTCATAAATAAATAACTGGCGCAACAGTCCAATTTGAACCACGACCTCGAGATGAGTTAGCATCATCTCATTTTCTACATCGTGACGGTTTTTGTGCAGAGGTATGTGATCAGCAACATGCTCAACCGAGTTATTTACCCCATAATGGGTACTCATTTAACAGCTGAGTGGGCTCATAGTCCGACACGTAAATCCCCGAAATCGAACCGGGGCCCAGTGCGTTGAAGGCGAACGTGCTAACCGTTGCGCCATCCGGACTACTAAAATTCCAAGTCGCTAGCTTTATTTTATCGTAAGTTATCGGTTATTTTAAGTTTCATTTGTAGGGGAGGTAGGCGTTCCTTGAGTTGGATCTGGCCTATCCTCAATACCAACTAACTAAATCTTACTTCAAACAGTTAACCAAAGTTTCAAGTTACTGGCTTCATTCTATCAAAAGTTATCGCTTATTTAAGTTTCATTTGTAGGGCAGCTAGGGGTTCCTTCAGTCAGATCTTGCCCATTTTCAATACCAACTAACTAGATCTTACTAGCAACATTCTACAAAATTTTTAACTTGCTAGTGTCATTCTATCGAAAGTTATCGTAATTAAAACAATATTTAATTTTTTGAAATTTGTTGGGGAGGTAGGAGTTCCTTTGATCTTATTATGTCCAACTTACTAAAACTCAAGCAACTTCTCACCTCAGGGTTACATGCCAAAAATCAGTTGTCTACGTCAATTGGCTCAAGAGTAATAGACAAAAAACCTGAAAAGTAGGGTAGTACGGGGTTCTTTGTAAGAAAATTACCGTTAGTTTTCAACTGATCGATTTTATTTTTCCAGGAGGGTATAAGATTACCCTTACGAGCATTCTGCCGAAGCTAGAGCTTTTCATGTTTATTTAATCGGGAGTTATAGATAAATTTAATTATTTTACATATGTAGGGGAGGTATGCGTTCTCTTGGGCTGATCATACCCATTTTCAATACCAACAACTAGATCATACTTTCAACATTTCACCAAAATTTCAAGGCTCTATCTTCATTCTATCGAAAGTTATCGTGCGAACGGACGGACAGACGGACAGACAGACAGACAGACATGGCTAGATCGAATCAGGAGGTGACCCTGATCATTTATATATACACATTGCTATACCTTCGGAGCCTCCTTTAAGGTGTTACATATTTTCGTCGTGACAAAACAATATACCCTAAACTATAAATCTTGAAATCGAAGTCATTATCTGTACGAATTGTCTCTACGAAATAGTAAGGTCATGAAGGTTTATAGAGATGTTCACACTTTTCTCCAATATGAACTGAGTGTGTTTAATGATCGCGTTTAGAGACACTAGGAATGTATCTGTTGATAGGATTTCGGAAAACCATCTTCCACACACTTTTCAGCCGTAAAAGGAACTTTCGCAAATTTATCTGAAGTTTTATTCCGATCTTTAATAGAAATTTGAAATTAAGTATTGAATATTACATACTAGAGGAATATTTCATCAAGATCGAAATGAAACTGCAGATAAATTCGCAGATTTCCTTATAGTGGTGAGAAAGGAGTTGGGGGTGGTTTCCCGAAATCTTTTGTAGGCAGTACCCTTCTCCTAATTTTGTAGTTCCAATATACAATAATTCCTCATAATTGGAATAAAACTGCTAACAAATTTGCAAATTTCCTTTTAGTGGTGAGAAGGGGATGGGGTGGCTTAGGAGAGCATGTTCCTCCTCCTAATTCGGGTCGTCTGCACATGTTATGTCCGTCTGATTGGACAACCATCTTCACTCCCGATAAAGTCAAATGGGCCATCGACTCATTTAGTTTATTTAGATCTCCAAGTACTGACGAATTATTTCCCGCCCATCTCTAAAAGGGGATGATGATGATGAACCACCGACTCTATACCTCACGAATATGTTCAGGGGTAGCTTCGCACTGGGATACATACCTGTCGCTTAGAGACTAATGAAGGTTGTCTTCATCCCTAAGTTGGGCAATCGCCCAAAGGTTGACCCTAAATCCTACAGGTTAATCAGCTTAACATCGTTCATGCTGATAGCGACGGAAAAGAGCCTTGACGAACATATACTTCAAATTTTCCCCAAAGAGAGAGTTTGTTTTCCAATTGGGAAAGTCCACCGAGTCTGCTCTACATCACATGGTGAGTGAGACTGAATCGGCAATGGAGGCGAAAGAAACTGCCTTAAGTTGCCTTTCTCGACATGGAGGATGTGTTTGACAGTACTTCGTTCACTCTCATCGACAACGGGATGACAAAATGGGACAAATGCTCTAATCGAGAAGGGTCATTACTATGTTTGGAGATATAGGAATGGTGCAACGCAAATGGCGTCCGAGTTAACCCTTCCAAGGCAGTTGCAGTCCCTTTAACTAAGAAAAGGTACCTCAGACAAATCAGATGTCCCCAATGTACAATCTACCCATAACCTTGGCACACAACGCCAAGCACCTGGAGGTCATTCTTGATAAAAAAAGAAAACTGCTCTGGTCAGAGCTTCTAAAAGTAGTATCAGACAAAGCCACTTAAGCTCTGTGGATATGCAGGCAATATGTAGGTGTAGGCTAGACGTGAGGAGTCCAACCGTCTACCGTCCTGGATTTACAAGGCGATCGTTAGACCTATAGGACTTATACTAGAATATGGTGCAGTTGTATGGTGGAAGACAGCCTATAGAGCAACTGACAGATCTAACATAGGTCAAATTCAAAGAAGTGCTTTTCTCATGTCTACCGGAGTCATTCACTCCTGCGCTTCTGCGGCGCCAGAAGTACTTCTAGACTTTCCATCATTGCATGTACATGTGATAGCACAAGTAAAACTGACGATCCTTAGATTGAAGGCTTGCGATGCCCTCACTAAGCTGAATCCGAAACGGGAAAGTTGGCTCAGTGAGAGCTGCATAACCAGTATGCCATCGGACCATCTGGTGAAAGAACCATACAGCTGCAAACTTTTCAACACTAAAATCTGGAGCTGAAAAAACTGGTTAGAGGAACATTGCACTCTCCTTCCAGATATTATCGTTTACGGGTTGATTTAAGACTGCTAATGATACAGGTGCCGGAATAGTGGGCCCTAACCAGCCGCATTCCAAGGCAAAACTATAGCTATATTTACAGACAGCCAGGCAGCCATCCTGGCGCTAAACAACTGGTCTGTCTCATCCAAGCTAGTTCGTAGTGCGAGAACACATTATAAAAATTTGGCTCCTCAAACGTGGTAACGTTATACTGGGTTCCTGGCCACTTCGTCATTTCTGGGAATGATCAAGCTGGTGAGCTGGCTAGGATGTCCTCGGGTGCGCTCTTTTGGGGACTTGAGCCCTTTTGCGGAATTAAGATAAGTTCCGTCCGTAAGTGCATCAGCGACTGGGTGCGTACTGAGGCCACCGTCCAACGGCCGGACTGAGGCATGCCAAGATATTCATATTTGGTTATTTGCGCCGCAAAACTTTAAAAGATTAACCATAACAGGGTGAAAAGCATTTGTGGCCTTCTAACTGGACATTCTCGCCTAAGAGGTCACTTAAACATCATGGGTATAGTATCGGACTCCAGCTGTCGTTTCTGCGAAGGCGATGATGAAATGTCAATGCACGTTCATTGCGAATGTGTGGCATTGGTCCAACATAACAAAGTACGCCTGAACATCGCCTTCCCTGAAGCAGATGATATTGTTTCGATCCCGCTCACCCTTTCAAGCAAAATCACTAGCGCGATCAAACTAGATCCACAGGCTTAGAATGTTTAAAATCCTTGGGGCTTTAGCACAGTAGGTCGTTTGGCATCGGTGCTAGTGGGCTATTTGGCGCCCACAAACCCTCTCTCAATCTAATCTAATCTATGTATCTAAGCTCAGTTCGAGTGCTACGTAAGCATTCGTCCTGGTGTTAGTCTATTCATGATGATTTACCAAAAAATGCTGAACATAAAAATGTAAAAAAAAAAATGGTATACCATTTTTATTTAAGATATTTTATGTTGCATGACTTTGCTAATATTTACTTGCAACCCTCTTTTGGGATATTCTCAATTACAACTTGCAACAAAGTCACAATTTCAGCAGCAGCAATATTAAATTGAAAATGACGAAAGTTAGTCTACATGTTACTCTGGAGTCTAGTCTGAACGGTCCGTATTCCATAGAACTTTTTTGAAAAAAGTCCCGAGTCACCTCCGCCTAGAGAGTTTTGTATTCACACCGAATCAATACTTACGAGTGGTTTCTACGAGAAAATTTGCTGTCCTTCATATGTAGACAGGAATATTCAAATTAGATTCTAATGTGAAACATACTTTTCACCTGTTCAGCACAAAAAAGGCGACATTTGAGGTCTTGAATTCTTTACCACACAAACCCGAACAGAAGCCAGCAATCATGCACATTCGGATATGAGTTTACATGTGAACAAATTCTGACAAATGTGAATTTGGAAAATTACAATAATTTGACAATAATGTACAGTGATTTTAAGTAATGTCGTTTAGAAATACTCCCGACCGTCAATCGTGATAGACAAGCAAGCTTCTTCGTTATTCGCATATTGTGAGAAGACGGCACTGCTTATTTGCCTTTTCGAACGTGATTGGGCCTATAAAATGTTGAAGGTTTTATCAGACTGACGGAAATTTCTCTGAAAGGGGTGTTTACAACATCCTTCCGAACTTCATATGGTATTCCCTTAACAAAAAGAATACGCCTTTCGGCTAAAGGCGTACTTGAAGTCATCGTGCTAATTAATTCGGATGGTGCTTGTAGGACAAAATCAAACTCTACACAATACATAAATTTTTACATGTACATCAACAATACAAATGGCACTGTCCTGCCGCCCTCTCATTTTTCCATATTACGAGTATTTCGAACAATTTCAGAATAACAATGCACCTTACTTTTTCTAATTATCCGACTCAACTTTTCCAAGAAAAATAGTCCATCATATCCGATAAAATCGCAATCATCAAGTGCAAGATGAAATTTCCCCTGAGACTTTCACTATAGCGTCGCATCGCCGCTACGTTACATTATGAATACCTGAGATACAGAAAATCCCTTGCCATACATAGTCTTACTCAGTGGCGTAGCAAGGGTGAGGCGACCGAAGCACTTGTCTCGGGCATACTCGCAAAGAGGTCGGAAAAGCTTGGAAAATTAAAAATAAAACTTTAAATTAAAAAAAATGGAACAAAAAAATTAAATCGAAGATCATTTCAACTAGGTCTTCTTAAAACGTACCGTACACACACCAATCGATCGGCCGATCCGTCGCCCGATGGATCGCCCTGTGTATGCGCTTATCGTTGACGATTTTTTTGACAGTTACAGGAAATTCAATGTCAACTGCATGTAAATAAATAAGCGCACTGAATCGTCGCTTTGCCACGAAACGCGGAACGGAACGGACTCAACAGAATAAAAAGAGCAGTCCAATAACACGGATTCCGGCCCGAATGACATGTTCGGCGTCTGTCTCCGTCCACGTTGTCAGCCTTAGGTTGCCGGTCACCGAGCCCGTAAAGACGTCGGACTCCACACTTTCTGACAACAACGTAACCGCAACACAATAATGAGCTTCCAAATAAACACGTTGCCAAAATCATGCAAAAACTCAATTCATATACCGACATTCGACACAAGCTTTACAAGTGCAGCTGCCTTCCACCGCGAATCGCAAACAATTCTTCTTAATGCCCCATTCAATGTGCGACGAACCGTATCGCGTGATGGTGTCCCAATTGAAATAAAAGTCGAACTGGTTTTCTCTCTGTTCACGCCGCAAAAAAAAATTGGTCGATTGCGATGGCCGGTGACAAGCAACTTGTAATGAACCATTCTGGTCTGGTTGTGCTGCTCCCACCGGCAGATCGAAGCAGCACCTGATGAGTAAGGATCTGTCGGTGGTACGAAACCAGAGGCCAAGGGTCCCATTACACCTGGACCCCAATACGAGCGCGAGGGCAAGCGAGCCATCTGCCAACCATTCCATCCTTATCGCCTCATTTTTTTTATTCTCCATTTTTACCTCCCTTGTTTGTGTTGCCTTCCCCAGGCCTATGAATTTTTGTTAATACGTAAAGGACAGGGGCAACGAGCGGCGAAAACCCCGCCCACGTCTCCCGAACTGAGCTACAGCAAACATAGGCCGCTGCTAAGCTCGTTGAGGAGCCTTTTTCTTCGCCAGATGGCACAGCCCGACCTTCACGGTCATTATGCTACCTAAGGCTCCGTCCCCACGGGCATCTTCGGATGCCCACCAAACCGTCCGTTACACAACCCTGTTTTCATGGGGAAATACTCGTCCGATCTGGCTGGCTCGAACTACAAGGTAATTTTGAGTCACTGATTCCGAATCTGAAAGAAATTGGGGTTGTCCCTCCCAGAATGGCAACCCTGTTGCGACACACATCCCGTTTCATACCCAAAAAAGGCTATACCAAATCACACTCCAATCAAGTTTAAACCTTTCCATGAATACGAGGGTTGCCTTTTATATTTCGGGATTAGAGAACAAAAACAAATATTAATCATTGAAAATCGCTTTATTGTTTTTCAAAATATTCCCCATGAAGATCTATACACTTTTGCATGCGTTTGAACCAATTGTCAAAGCACTTTTGCCACTCTGATTGAGGTGTCTTCAAAACATGCATTCTGAAGGCAGCAACCGCTTCTTCAGGTGTTGGAAAACGTTGACCTCTCAGTTTGTTTTTTACGTACGGGAATAAAAAGAAGTCATTCGGTGCCAAGTCACTATACGGCGGATGACCCATCAAATCTACCTATATGTTTTGAGTGCTCAAAAATGCAGTTGTTTGAGCTGATGTGTGAGAGCTCGCATTGTCGTGGTGAAGAGTGATCCGTCTTCGGCGGTGTTTTCCTGATTTCTTGGAAGACAACTGGCAAACAAATGGTTGTGTACCACTCAGAATTGCCTGTTCTGCGTTGTTCTAGTGGTACGGTTGCGACATGTCCAGTTTTTCCGAAAAAACAGGCGACCATTTGCTTGGAAGTGCTCCGTGCGCGAACAACTTTTGTTGGGTTTGGCTCATCTTGAAACACCCATACAGTCGACTGCTGTTTACTTTCGGGCTCATACGCGTAAATCCACGATTCATCACCTGTCACGATGTCATAGACGTGTTTCAAAGCACCGCGATCGTATTTTTTGAGCATTTCTTTCGACCAATCGACACGAGTTTTTTTTGAGCGATTGACAAATTGTGTGGGATCCAACGCGAACAAATTTTTTTGACAGTCAAACGTTCATGCAATATTGAATGTATGCTGGTCCCACTAATGCCTAAGGTTGTCTCAATCTCACGATAGGTTACATGACGATCTTGCAATATCAGTTCGCGCACAGCATCAATGGTTTCCGGAACAACAACTGATTTTGGACGACCTTCACGAAATTCGTCTTGGAGTGAACTACGACCTCGATTGAATTCACCATACCATCGATAAACACTGGTCCTTGATGGAGCTTCATCGCCAAAAATTAAATTCAGTTCATCCATGCACTGTTGCTGAGTTAATCCACGTCGAAAGTTGTAAAAAATAATCGCACGAAAATGTTCACGATTGAATTCCATTATTTGGCCGAGATTAATCTTTTAAGTTACTGTAAAAAACACAAATAGCGCTCGTATGTCAAAACGTTCTGAGTACGTATAACCTCAAAAATGTCAAACTTTACGATAGAGCTGTCAGTTGCCAGATTGCAACACTAGGGTTGTCCAATCCCGAAATATAAGAGGCAACCTCCGTAATTTGGTCCTGTATTGTACTACACAAATACAATATATACTCGATTATCTCAACGGATTTTAATTAATGACTCGGTTTTTAACTCAGTTTTCTTAACCATGAGCCGGTCGGTTTTTGAGTACTCGAGTACTTATTGTGTAATGAGTCGGTTTGTAGTGAATCGGTCTTTTAATGAGTCGGTTTATATCTCGTTTTTTTTTTAACCCTTCTAGTAGGCACACTGAGAGGTAGCCAACAGATGTGTAGGAAAGCACTCATATCTATTGGCTTTTGATATGGACTTAGCATTTTAGATAATGATCGACTTACCGGCTCTTTCAAATAATAATTGGGTACGCAGATGGCGAGGCTACACTGTTTTACTTAGTTTCACCATACACTGTCGAACTCGAACGTGGTACAAATGTCACACTTAGTTTTTTAAAAAAAAAACCTTGTTCACGAAGGAGAGGAGCGGGCGTATCTTTTCAAGTTTACCTCGGATGCCAGGAAAGCTTTCTACGGCACTGCGCGTACTCCCAGTACGTTGTTCTTCACTCAACCCTTGAGAGGCAAGTGGGAGTGGGAATGCGCCTTTAGTCCTTAAAATTGTTCATAATTTATTACGTATGGGAATGCAAATTTCGCATTTAAATTTAAATGCACTGCGTGCTTGGAATTTATTCCATTTTTTACGTACTTATACGAGTATAGGCAATAAAATATCCTACATTCTCCTTACGAAGCATTAGATTTTCGGCTGTAGTGCGTTGTGTATATCTCCGCGATGTGGAAGGATAAATTGAAGGTTGTGTGTTTGGCGGGCTTATTATTATTATTTACATGACGGCAGATGATAGCTTTATTTCATATGTTCTTGCGGTTTTACGCAAAATAAATTTATAAATCTTTGTTGTGTTCAGATTCAGACGTAATGTCTGGGAAATAATGAAAACATGAAATTTTAAAGGACGGAGCACACAATTTTTCGCAGTACGTTGTTACAGATGGTAGTTGGTAAATTGGTTTTGAGAAAAAAATCTTTTAGTCGTTGGGGATGATACTCCGAAATGTCTGTACTTCACAAATTTGATACTATTACTTCACTATCCCCTTTATTTGTGTCAAAGCACCACCAAAACGGGCTAATCAACATAATAACCGATACAGATCGCAATTTAAACTTTCCTTGGGCCTGTTTCTCAATGTCCGATTAAAATGTGTGTTAACTAACAGAAACACAAATTAATCGTAGCTATAAACAGCCCGATGGGCATTTTCTTATAAGTCGATTAAATTACCAAGCCATAAAGTGTGGAACTTATCTAAGACCACAATTCTGGCAAAATCATGAACCTCTGGATCGACACATTCCGCCTCGACAGGAAACCCATCAAAAGAGACATTGGCTTTTCGGGCTCGTCCACAGGAAAAGCACATCAGTCATTGAATTATGTAAATGGAATACATACTTTCCGATCTGGTGGTGCCGGTCGAGTAAAAAACAGAAGCACACAGTGAAATCCCCTGTTAGTGGACACTCTCGGGTTCAAATTGTTTGTCGCTAATATAATGGGAACAACCCGTTAAAGGTGCGATTTTCTAGGCACCACTCTGCGTCGATTGCAGGCGACGATAAAAAAAGATACATATAAATAGTGATCCGTGCTCTATGGGCTGATCCTTGATAGCGAATAATGTGCGACGATCGTGTGCCTAGCAAAACAAACCTTATAGGTCTGTGTTCCGCTATGATAGTTTTTTTTACAGTCGCCTTGGCAAGTCGGTCATTCGCGGCCTATTGACTCACACTTTCTAGGAGATTTCACTCTATTATCCTTTCAATTTAACAAACGAAAAATTACTCGTATGTACAATATTATATTATTTTTATAGAGAGTAGACTATAATATACTAGTTCAGGCGTAAAATAAAATCGAGGTGCGAAAAAGAGACATTAATTCAAACAACGTGTCGTCACACTATCGGTAGAACCCCTCCATCCTCCATGTCAGACTTTGTCCCAAATCGTGAAAACCCCTCCTGCCTCCAAGTGCGTGATGTATTATGTGGACGGCCCCTATCGAACGAATTTCCAGAAACTCTGTTCTGCATGGCCAGTTTCATTGTTTTCATTTGAATTTGCAAAAGTCAACAGTTCTAGCTAGATTGTAGTATCTTCAATCAGTAGTACTCCTTGTGAGTCTTCAACATACTTTGGCGGCTGAATCTCTTGAGCGTTTCTTCTCCTGTGTGTGTGGTTCTAATGAGCAGTTTCATCCTTCATCCATTCGAATGTTATATACGTATATTTTAACTAACATTTATAGGGAGATTTGCGTTCATTCAGTAGTATCTTGGCCACTCTCAAAATTATTATATATCAAAATAATATTATTTAGTCCTACTACAAACATTTCTTCATTCTATCGAAAGTTAACGTGCGAATAGACAGACAGACAGACACACAGGCATGGCTAAATTGAATAATTTAAATTTATTTCATTGCTGTACCTGCGGAGGCTCCTTTAAGGTGTTTCATATTCTCGTCGTGACAAAAACTATACCCTATACATATTGTTGCGTGTACGGAGTGGGTATCTTTTACGACCCACACTATACTAAGCTTCATCATAATCTCGAATGATCGATAACAAGTATCAGCTGACTGGGCACTAGCCGATTCTCGAGCCATCTATAGTCTAGAACCTTCTCCAAACAGAGCCATTGATAATGAAGCGGATTCTCGAACCTTCCTTGAGTAAGTACCCGAGACTGGAACATCTCGAAAAATCTAGAGTCTTCGCTAATTGACGAATGCATGGACTTCCAACTATAAAGGGCAGATGTCACCGAAGGAGGAGAGAAGTAGTCAGACTCGACACTCAGTGACAGTCGGATCGGTATAAAGTATCCGAACCGGAAAGTAGTGCCGTGGTTATTGTTAGAGCTAGTTTGACGTTTTAACGTTTGTAGTTAGTACGCGTGTATAGTTCGATTAGTAAATAAAGTGTGTGTGTTTTTCAATCGAAGTGTTTCATTATTCAGCAAAAGAATATCTAACGAACCTGGTTTCGTGCTGGTTTCGCTCAACAGAGGAAACATTACAATATGTACATACTTTATAAAGTCTAGGGTATAAAAATCATTATCTAACACCGATAACACAAGATAAATCTCATTGGCAAAAATCTCATTGTACTTCCATTGGCCCATTACAATTTCCTGGCCATTGTGTTAGTGTCACCATACACTGTCGAACTCGAACTCGAACTCGAGCTCGAACATGGCCTGTACAGATTGAAACAAAGTCTCTTTGAATTTTAATGTTTGTGTCGCCGGGGTGGTAAACGTGTTTCAAAAATTTCGTAGATGCATTGAGTTTTTGAAACACAAGAAGAACTTGTTGAAAAGGGATTTCAGGTAGTGTGGAATTTGAGGGTATCCGAAATGAAATATAGTAGTTGTGGGTGGTGTATGAGATAAGAATATGTGGTTTATGATGCAAAATTGCGTGAGGATTTATATTGATGCGTATACATTTTTGGTTCTGATAATAATAGGCGGCAAATGATGTACACACTATATCATTATCAAGTTTCCGAATTGGTCGGAATGCGGTTAATACTCTTATATTTAATAGAACTAGGGAAAGGCGTATATGATGGCAATGATTAAAAATGTACAGTGTGTTCGAAGGATTTTTGTGCAACGATAGAGGGTAAGTGCATCGCATCGAAATGTTATAATGTATGACATGATATATTTTACATTATCATTTAAGAATGTACGTGGGATGGGATTTCTGGCATTACATGATGTGTGGAAATTTATTTGATTTTTATATATGTACATAGCAAAAGTATATAAGTGTTAAAACAGAGAATATATTCTTTACTGATTGGTGCAAAAATATTAAATGACTTATTTTATGGACTACAATTAAGGGTAGAAATCAGTAAAAGTTGACATTGAGACGCAATTCGATTCGTAAACATTCAACATTGGTTTTAAAAGATCATTAGTTTGCAAGTTGTGTTTATTATGGACCGTTGAACATTCCACATTATGAATGCACATGAATGACAGATATTGCGTGAACAGTTGATTTCGAATGAGGTATTGAAAATACTCTTGGATTTGGTGGGTTGAAACGAACGCGATTCTTATAGTAGCCACACACCATCGAGCTCAGCCACGCCCAAACCATCTTCTAAATCGTGTGTGGCCACCATTAGTAATACAGAACCATTAGGGGTCATAAATTCTTCTACATTGCAACGTTTGTTACGATATCTGCGTGTAAATTTAACGTAACAAAAAATATCCCTTCTTGAATAAGTACATTATCTTTTCTGGGGAAAACACAGATTAAACTACCAAAATTCATTGAATGGTCAATTGGATGCTCTGCATGTAAGGACGCAAAATCTTATTCCAGGTAAATGATCCATTAAATGTGGACACATGACAATGAAATGTACTCCTATGCATTTAACATCTTACAATCGGTAATTGCATGAAAACTGAATAACAAAGAGCACGCAACTGAAACTCTGGATTGTGACAAAACTACATTTTACTCCCTTTCTATAATTAATACCATGCATAACACACACACCTACACCTACTACGTATATCGAAATCCTACATCATATAACATTTACAAAATGCCAAACACCATACATATTCCAATTCACCATACATCACACGTATATCTCGTAAATAAAGCCACAAGTCATATGCTACATACGAGTACATATTTTAATGATAATGTGCATATATCACACGCCATGCTTTAAAATATTTGCCTGCATATGCACTTACCCTCTCATTTATCTCAACATTATTATTTTAAGATACGAGTATTTCACACGTTTCCTAATTTTAAAAAAACATTGCGATCAAATTTCTTCTACTCTATATTCGTTTTCGTATACCAATATGATGCCGGATACATTCGCATCTGTGTCCCCGAGCGTTTCCATCATGCGGAATTCTCCTCCTACTATTATCAAAATCTTATCCTCCTACCACAAAAAATATCTACATATATCGAACGGCATTCATCATACAATATCCATCCGAGTTCTCATCTCCGTCAATTTCAACTCAATTGTCTGAAATTACCTTCTTTCCAAAAGCCACAACGAAAACGAACCTTTTCATAATTTTCCTATTACATTCGATGCAATGCAATCGTTGCAAGAAACGTGTATTCAACAACACCTTCTGATCTACCACATTGTCTTGCCTTTAAAAGAAAATCCCTTGATCACTACTCTTCAAGCGATGTGTTAAAATTTTCTCCGAATGACCCAAGATGCTTCGCACATATCTGAAGAAAATTGTCTGTTGAGACCATGTTCGAGCTCGAGTTCGAGTTCGAGTTCGACAGTGTATGGTGACACTTACTCACACATACCCACCAAGGACGAGACCATATCTCGATTGAAGCAATCAAGCAGAGAGTACGATTTCTATTTCAGACGGTGAAATCTTAAGATATCTCACCTGGAAATCGTTACACTATTTTCAACTCCTTAATCCCATTTATTTGTGCGGGCGAAAGCTTTTATGTGATTGTATCCAGGCGTGGAGATGTATCTTCACCGACATTGCATGGGGCGAGTTGTTTAGAAATATGTTGCTGGGTAGCAGAGTGAATGTGAGAAAACTTACATTTCAAAGAATTGCAATATCAGTAACAAATGAACCGGATAAGAAAAACGTGCGAATGGTGAGGAAGGACTTTGAAGTGTGGGCTAAAAATAGCAATGGGAACGTTGGAGAGACGATGGTGATTGCTGACGCGATCCTGACTGTCTGAACCACTTCCATTCAGTTTATCTGTAAACAACGAAATCGTTATGGCTGCTACAGACAATGGCGCATCACGATGGTTAGTTTGATGGACGCCATCACACACCAAATGTCAATTCAAATATTGTCCGTCCACACATGGTCTTCGATGGGACATCAGGAAATTGCGCATATTGGGCCATTGAAACTGAAAGCTGTCGCTCTGTCTTCGCGGCAGTTATAATCCAATGGATCGTGTACGAAATAAGTTCGGTGATAGTAGCATTGCGATAATTGTGTAGTAGCCTGTCAACAAAGTTGCGTACGCGATGGGCCATTGCGTGGAGGAAAATGGCTCTAGAAGCCATTTGTGGCCATCCCATGGCCCATCGCTGTTGACGTAATGACGGTTACGCGCCATTGGCCACTGAACGATATATGCCCGTCTAGACATTGGTGATGGCTTCGAATGGCCGGGGATGGGCCATTGTCTGTGGCAGACTTTAGGAAGAATTCAAAATAGGGGCATGCTTAAGAAATAGAAGTTCCAGTAGAAAAATTCTGCTGCATGAGAAGTCATTACGTAAAAATAAATTCTCATGATGGCAGATATTAAAAATTTTGACGTAGGTCGATCAAGAAATGTTTTGAGTAATAGTCCGCAAAACGTTGCCGATTCTAAAAAAAAAATTTAATATGAACTTATAGCTCCAATTAGCTGGATAATTTTCATGGACTCTACCAACAAAACTCATGAATGCTTAGTTAATTAGTTAGTTAATCTACCTACGACGGTGGCGACCGGTAGCGCAGTGTGTTGAGGCGTCAGTCTCATGTTTGACTACCGGCGTTTCGGGTTCGAATCCCGTCCACGACGACGTTCGTGGCCATGGATGTGTAGGAGGTGCATGCTGGCAACTGCATTCTCCGAAACCAATTTATGCCGTCGAAACGTCAACTGGGCCACATGGAACGGTTGACGCGCTATGACAAGGGGTCAGGGCAATTGAGAGAGAGAGATATATACATATATATACCCTTACCCGTTACTGCTCCCCAAGCGGATTGTCTGGAAATTCATTTTGTTTGGCTAGACTAGGCAAGACATTTCTCCAAAACCGAATTCATATGTGCAGAATAATATGCTAACAAAAAAAAAAAAAATATCTTACTCCGAGAAATGTTTCCCTTATTGGAAAGAATATCGGATGATGGATGTATCTTTTGACATGGATATGTCTTTCGCCATGTATATGTCATCCGGGTGGGAGTCAGGCTGAATTTTGCGGCACGACATGTTCAGCTCGCCAAGTTGATATCTTGCTCTGGGTGTAGTTCATATCCGGTTTTACCATTGGAGCTTGAATGAATATGCTCCGTCTCCATGGGATCTTCTATAGTGGACGAAGTTAGAGCATCATTGCTCCTTCTGTATTATCTGCTTGTTTCAGACAACAGTTCGGCAGGTATGGAGTATATTGGCATGTATTTACATTCAATGGGAGCAGCCGGAGTTGCTTTCTTGGATCCACACTCCTTGTTTTTGATGGGGAGGGAGGTGGAGGGTATAGCAACGGCCACCGCGCGCTGAGAGCTCCTGCAGTTACTTTTGCAAACGTTGACCATGGCAGTGACCGTGAAGTACCCTGGCTTAAAACACCAAACTTAGGGCTGGCGGTCTTTTCATCGAGTACTTTGTCCATTTTTGAGTCCTGCACGAGCGTCTGCTAATCAGGTGCTAGGGCTGTGGCGGGATAGTTGAATGGAACGAAGCTGATTTCACATAGGAGACTCGTCTTCCGCTGCCAGCTGTTTTGTAAGGAGTTGTAGTGGACCCCCCCCCCCCCCTGCGATTGTGGCAGCGGCAAGATTTTATCCTTTGGCACACTGCTGATATTGTCGCTACTGACTAAGAGGTTGGCGTGTCTGACTCTCAGGTTGATTGCGAGTCGCCTATGGGGAGCGTACTGCCAGCTTGATGTACTAATGATTTCTCTCTGTCTAATTACATTGACCCCTCCAGGGGCATGGGCGCGCCAACATCTCTAGCATTTCTATGCCTTGATGACGTTTCAATAGCATATCTACTTTTCGGAAGTGCAGTTGCTAGCATGTACCTCCTATCCGCGCCGTCTTTATACTGATAAGCTCGGAGCACTGTGAGAGTTCTAATAGAACACATCATAATGTTTATGTACATATGTTTATGTCCCCATTTCAGGAGAAATGATTAAAGAACCAGGCCGAAGCTTCGCTTCGGCCCGGAGTCCGAAGCGTATATACCCTAGACTTGTACAGACCTAGTGGTGATACCAAAAGTACCAATTGGTAACGACCATATGCATTAAAAGTGAGTTTCCTATATGACCAGTTTATATAGGTAGAAGAGGTTGGCAATCATTCAGGAGGATCTTGACCATTATCAAAATCAATTAACTAACCCATTCTACAAATATTTGTCGAATTTTTCAAGTCGTTAGCTTCATTCTATCGAAAGTTATTGCTTTTTGAAGTTTCACTTGTAGGGGAGGTAGGGGTTCCTTGGGTCGGATCTTGCTCATCATTGCCACCAACAAATAAGATCATGCTACAAACATTTAAACAAAATTTCAAGTCTCTAGCTTCACTCTATCGAAAGTTATCGCTTATTGGAAGTTTCATTTGTAGGGGAAGTAGGGGTTTCGTTGGTCGGATGTTACGTGTTTTCAATATTAGCCAACAGGATCCTATTGCAAACATTTGACCAAAATTATAAGTCGCTAGCATTATTTTGACGTAAGTTATCGCTTATTTTAAGTTTCATTTCTAGGGGAGGTAGGGGCTCCTTAAGTCGGATCTTACCCATCTTGAATACCAACTAACCCAATCTCACTTCAAACATTTCACCAAAACTTTAAGTCGCTGGCTTGATTCTGTCAAAAGTTATCGCTTATTTGAAGTTACATTTGTAGGGGAGGTGGGGGTTGCTTGAGTTGGATCTTGCTCATTTTCAATACCAACCTAGTAGATCTTACTAACAACATTCTAACAAATTTTCAACTCGCTAGTGTCATTCTATCGAAAGTTATTGTAATTAAAAGAATATTAATTTTTTTGAAATTTGTAGGGGAGGTAGGCGTTCCTTTGATCTGATTATGCCCAACTTACTAGAACTCAAGCAGCTTTTCACCCCAGGATTACATGCCAAAAATCAAGTGTCTAAATCAATTGGTTCAAGAGTTATAGACAAAAAACCCGAAAAGTAGGGTAGCACTGGGCTCTTTGTAAGAAAATTACCGTTAGTTTTTAACTGATCGATTTTATTTTTCCAGGGGAGTATAGGATTACCCTCACGAGCAATCTACCAAAGCTAGAACTTTTCATGTTTATTTAATCGGGAGTTATAAATACATTTATTTATTTTACATATGTAGAGGAGGTAGGCGTTCTCTTGGCCGGATCATGCCCATTTTCAATACCAACCAATCATCAGATCATACTTCCAATATTTGACCAAAATTGCAAGGCTCTAGCTTCATTCTATCGGAAGTTATCGTGCGAACGGACAGACAGACAGACGGTCAGACAGACAGACATGGCTAAATCGAATCAGGAAGTGACCCTGATCATTTATAAATATACATTGCCATACCTCCGGAGCCTCCTTTAAGGTGTTACATATTTCCGTCGTGACAAAAACAATATACCCTATACTAAAAGTCTAGGGTATAAAAAGCATTAAGCTTGAAAACTTTGTTGGGCACTAGAAGCTTTAATGCCAGTGAAGGATGGTTGCAACGCTTTAAAACTAGACACGGGATACGTATTTTGAAGACAACCGGAGAAAAGTTATCCACACATCCAGAGTTAGTTAATCCCTTCAGGGAAAAGCTGCGAAAGACGATTGAAGGATTAAATTTGAATAAACATCAAATTTACAATGCCGATGAGACCGGCTTATACTGGCAGCTTCTACAAATTATAACCTTCGCTTATGTGAACACATGCGTACGTTCGAACAACGCTGGTTTTATTCTGTTCACGTTATCGCGACTCGACTGTAATATATAAATAAAGGGTGAAGCTAGTAAATAAGTAAAAAGGGATGAATTGGGATAAATAGAGTCTATGTTTTAACTTATCTCGGGCTACAAATTTCCACTAAAAACAGATGTCGTAGGAGCAACACCAAGCATATCTTCAATGGTTTGCACAATAACTTTGTGCATTGTACGTAACTATGACTCTTCTCCTAGAAAATTCGGGAAGCACTTTCCAAGCACCTTACCTATTGTATTGACAAGAGTAGGTAGTAAAAAAAAATGGGGCAGCTGATTTTTCTTCCCTAGGGCGTCGGTCAATGTAAATCCGCCACTGGTTGCGTCAACCACTTAAGCTGTTCTAGCATCGATTAGGGTCATTTAAATTATACAACAGTTTAAGGGTTAATGTACGGAACAAAGGAAAGCAACAACTCAAAACTTTTTTCATTTTTACTGAGTAGAGAATGCATATATATATCACATGTTTTTACTGCAGATACAACACTGATATGTATACTGTAAATTTTCTTTCCACTGAAAGATTGAATTTCTCAACCATTTTTATGAAAAGCCCACTCTTTTTATCAAATACGTATTTATTATGAACATATTCCGCTAAAGAACAACAACATACTTGTATATCCCAATAGTCCTCGCCAACTGAAATTCGAAGAACTCGACTGGCTTCTCGGGAGAATAGACGATCGCAAGGACACTGATGTTGTTAGACCGTTTTTGAAAAATTCATTCAGTTGTATGATATTTATTGAACCGGAAATTTTGTTTTCTGTCGGTGTTTTGAGAAACATTGGTGAAACAGCGGACTTATAGCAAGGCGTATCCACAAATCCGAAATAATGTATTTATACGCCAAGGATATAATACTCTTCACTACATACATAGCACAGAATGTAAAGGTTGTTGCTCGAATCTCGGCGAATGATTTTCTCAACAGCACACTCTAAGATCCTGTTGAAGAGCAGGCAAAAGGACGGAACATCGAACTGAAATAAATCGAATTTCTGAAGAATTTCAAAGGAATTCACCGAGATCTATCCAAGCGAAATAAAATATTCATAATTTCGTTCAGCTTATAGATTTATTCGATGCTCTCGGTTGGTTATGCTTTACGTAGAATGCATCGATTTTCTTATCATTTTCCCTATTTGTTAGTTTATGTTTTTGTCGTTTGCGTTCTTGGGCAGCTAAACGGCGACTGTAGCTGTAGCGATATTGATTTTTTTTTTGCCTTGTGATGTGGGAAAAAGAAATTCGAAAGCCGCCTGTTACTGAGTTTCATACGGTCGAATGACATGGAACGAGCTTCTATAGTATGGAACCTTCACTAATGCTGTGATGTGTATTTACCAATGTTATATAGCAAGGTGACCAAAAGGGTATCAGCACTATAATTTGTGTATAAACAAAAAACCTTAAATTTCTGTGATCATCTGTTTATTGTACATAAAAGTGACGTACAAACAATGGAATAATTGCATGTAGGCGGCTGGACGTGGCAAACTGACGAAGGTAATTGCGTTTAGGTATTTATTATTAAGGGAAAAATTGAACTCATATCAAACCATCCACCAATGAGTGTAGCTTATGATATTTTTCAATAGCCGTTTTCGATTCACTCGGTAACATATTCAGATTGAATCAAACGCCACGGATCTGTGACGAGCGAACTTAAACAGCCACCACACAAATACTTCGCCCCGTGAGGGACTCAGTTTACATTTACACAGGGGCGAAACAAGTTGACGTTCAACCAATTCACTTTCAACTTAGATCCGATGAGATCCCATACGAGACCTGGATCTATCGTTTTGTGTGAATATGGATCTGAGACCGGGTGAAACGAAAACGGCTAATATAATTGTCTTCAAAGCACTTATTGACAACGAGTAGCAAATGAAATATTCGATGGGTGTCATCGACAAAGTCATCAGAAGGTTGGTGTTAAAATTCTTGATGACTTCTTCTTGATGAAGCTTAAAAGACGTCGCTGAGCTTAGAGGCCGAATTACATGCAGATGCCTAGACGAACCGACAGCAATATTCTATCGATCAACTTTTTGATGTATTACTTTTAATCGCAGTCATGCACGACGTTTGAGCTTTTTTTTTCAAATTATGCAAATTCTATTAAGACGTCTCCCTTGTATAGTCCAGGCTAGGAAGTCCGAAAAAGCTTGTTTTGCTTACTTGACCTGGAAATGCAATAAATTGAATTTCGATTTTCTGACGAAACGAAAACCATGGGAGAACTAGGTTAGGTTAGGTTAGGTTAAAAGGGTTGCTTAAAAGCACACTTAGGCCGCTACTGGGTCCGTTGTGATACCCCAGGACTCAGCAGCTGAGACCAAACTCACTCGTTAAACCAGCCTGAGCACAATGAAGCGATGTAGCCGACCAACATTTACCTTTTTCAGGTCATCCAGTTCGGTGAAGAAGTAGGAACCAAGGTCGTCTTCCTAAAACTCGCCAGGGCCGGATAGGTGCACAGAAGAAGAAACATACTTTCCTTCTCTTCCTCGTCCCCACAGCTCCTGCAAAAATCATCATATGGAAGACGAAGTCTCCTGGCATGCTCCCCAATTAGGCAATGTCCAGTTAGCACTCCTACGATAGTTCTTAAAATATTTCAGCATTAGCAATCTAGAAGAAGGTTTGGGATCCAATTTGGCCCACATCTGTCTAACCTCATGACCTGTACTGCCATTGCTCCATCTGATGCAGGCCCTATCATACGCCGCATTTTTGATGGCCAGTTTACAAGCAGTCAACGGCATCCTGGTGCAACGTAACGGCCCGCTGATCTCATTGATCGTACCTGCTCGAGCCAGTTCGTCAGCCTTGCAGTTACCAACATAACCACTATGCCCTGGCACCCAGCACAGAGAAATAGTCCGTAGGGGTATAGTCCGTCTCCTCGGGAATATAAAGGTTGATCAATATAGCCGAGTGATCTGTGGTTGACGCCGCCCAAAGACCGGTTTCACGGAGGCGAGCAGCCGTGATTGCCGCCATCTGCTCTGCAAAATGTCGGTGTAGTCCTTAGAGCCCCCGTGATGGCAATGCATGCCAATCTTTGGACCTTCTCCAGCAGGGTTCTATAGAATACAACCTTAAGCGCCGTCCACCAGACGACAATCCCTTGTAGCAGAATAGGGCGCAAAACCGATAAATAAAGAAAGTACACTACCCTCGGTTGTAAGCCCCATTTCTTACCTATGGCCTTCTTGCACGAGTATAGTGCAACAGTAGCCTTTTCAACACGTTGCTGAATGTTCAACTTCCAGCAAAGTTTCCTATCCAGTATGAGACCAAGGAACTTGGCTTTATCAGTGAGCACAAGTCGTGTGCCCTCCATCAAAGGTGGTTCGAATGAAGGTAGGCTGTGTCTCCTAGTAAAGAGAACAAATTCCGTTTTAAGCGGATTTACTTTAACCCCATCCTTACTAGCCCAGTTCGTCAGGATAGAGAGGGCGTTCTGCATTACACCACTAAGGACACAGGGAAACTTTCCCGAGATGGCAATAGCAATGACGTCCGCATAAGTAGTGACCTTGCATCCCAGCCCTTCCAGTTCTAAAAGGAGTCCGTTGACCGCCAAATTCCAAAGAAGGGGGGAGAGAACACCACCCTGTGGAGTACCCCTGTTCACATGTCTGCGTACAGATGATGTGCCGAGACTAGTGGAGATAAGGCGAGATGTAAGCATCATGTGTATTAGTCTACACAGCGAGTCATCTCCACGAAGACCTGAGAGGGCATCCGAGATAGCTACAGGTTTCACATTATTGAAGGCACCCTCGATATCAAGGAAGGCCACCATCGTGTACTCCTTGCAGGCAAGAGACTTTTCGATTTGACCCACCAGAGAGTGTAAGGCAGTATCCACGGATCTACTTTTCCAGTAGGCATGCTGGGAGGCAGATAGAAGATCCGCTGGGATAGTGCTCCGCAGGTGTATGTCAATCAGATGCTCTAAAACCTTCAGCAGAGTCGACGATAGGCTGATGGGTCTAAGGTCTTTCGGACTCGTGTGGGAGCTTTTACCCGCTTTCGGTATGAAGATCACTTTAACCTCCCGCCATATCCGAGGAATGTGAATTAATTCAAGGCAGGCCTTGAAAATAAATTCAATCCAGGGGTACACCACGTCTATCATATGTTGTACATCCGCTGGAATTAGACCATCCGGACCAGCAGACTTGAAGGAGTCAAAGCTAGCTATGGCTCATTCGATTTTTTCTTTCGAAAGAAGTGACGCAGAATCGCATGGCGCCACATTAATTGTAGAAGTAGTTTCCAGTGAGATAACAGCAGAGTTATCCGGAATGGGAGAACTAGCTACAGAGCAAATTTAAAACCCTCACAAATAAATTCAAAGCAAATTGCCTAATTGCCTACTTTATGGACTTTATATTAATGGCACTTACATACATTGTACGCACTCACCCCGAACTCCACACAAATATCATAGAATATTGCAATAATTAACTCCAGCGCTGTGCTGTAGAATATCCCGAACTGTTGTTCCAATAACATTAAAACCATTTCCCTCTCGAAACCACTTTGCATACAAGGAATAAATGTGCCACTTTATGAACAGGTGTGTTCACTCTGCCCGAACTCATCCCTACTACATTTCACCGGTAATACAACAAATAAAATAATTTTCCAAGCATTATTGTTCCATATGCCTGGTTACAGATTTCCCGGGAAAATGTCTATACGAGTGTACAACAACAGGCGTTATTAAACTTAAACTGTTGAGCAATTCAGCAGAATAACAGACGTTAACCGCAACATGACAAAGTTGGAAAAGCGTGTGCTGCTGCCAATATGAGCCTCGGTGGAATAGGCGTCGCGTCCGCCTCGCAGGAAGCCGCGCGGTGGTGGCTATCAAAGTAACGACTCGAACACAATCAGGACTTTATGGGGTACCTGTAAGTTAATTTTCCGGCAATTTTGCGCTTGAATGCGAAATACGATTCATACACGTGACGTATGTCCATCATATACTGCTTGGCAACGAGTCGTTCGTTGTTCGAAACTCCTTCGAAATTAGCCCATTAAAGTTGAAAAGCGTATCGGCGTCATAAATTCTAACGCCAAAATCACTTCAATTTGTTATACATGAGAGATTTCAGGATGTTGTAATAATGTTAAGTGTAGAAATTTCACCGCAACTGTTCCGAGTTCGACTGGATTGGTCGTACTTTTGATGCGCTACGTAGCGTATAGTCAGTCACATTCTCCACATCCTCGAGCCCTAATAATATTGCACAAGGCAAATGTTGCTCTTTCAGTACACCCAAGGACGAAAAGTATGGAAATTTCGCGCTGCTGCCAGCTTGGGCACATACAGTGGCAGTCTTTCTGTATCGCGTTTAAAAGAGTCTTTTCTATGCAATTCGGCGCACATGTCGCCACTGTTTCTAACAAGAAAACCATGAAATCTGTAAGAAAAGTTTAAAATAACTTTTCGCTCTTATCAAGGCTCGAGGATGATTTGAATACGAGAAGCATCCGCTGGTTCTCCTGCTGGAATATGGATATACTCGTATATACGAGTATATGCAACGAACGAATGTGGCAACTTTTGCTGGCCAAATGGCTCATTTTGCTGATAAACTCATAAACTCACTATAGTGATGTTTTTTGTTCGGATCGGCGATGTTTTGCGTCTTTGTTTTTTTTTCGCGAAAATGAAGGACTCGCTGTCAAAACTTTCTAGACATAGTAATATTTGTCCTGATAATAAGTTGTAAATGAATGAATGATGTGTGATTAGAAACATTAAGATGAAAATGTGTTTATGTTTATAAACGACGTGAGTACCCAAATTTTTTGTTAACCATATGTAGTAATCTTTGGGTTTGTAACATTTCACATTGTTAAAGACCTCAAAACCCTTGGCTAAATTAAATATCACTAAGTTCCCTATAAGATTTTTGTGAATAATTATTTTGTATCTTTTATAGTTTAAGATATATATATATATATGCTTTTTAAGTCGGTAATTTAAAAAAAAAATCTTTTTTTTTTTTGTTTTTTTTTTCTAGCTTTTTCCTTTTATCTTGTTTATAATTTATTGGACAAAAAAGTTCACACAGAAAAAAATGTAGCACCCTTGATGTAAGCAGCATATTTATTAGGTTGCCAAGTGAGTCGTCCACATTCAAACTCGGCAAAGCGCTGGAAATAAAATCCGGCGGGACGTAGTTAAAAGTGCCCTCGATGTCCAGAAGGACTACCAGGGCGAAATCCTTGTAGGTTAGGTTAGATGGGGTGCCTTAAAGAGCAAGGCGCACATAGACCACCACTGGGTCCGTTGTGATACTCCCTAGATACAACATACTTGAGCTTATCTCAATCGTTAAACCAGCCAGAGCTGGAAATGAAGCGATTACGACGACATACACTGACTGTCTTTAGGTCGTACAGATCGACAAAAAAGTATGGACCCAAGGATGTCTCTTCTACTTTCTGCCAAAGCTGGGCAAGTGCACAGAAGGTGATGGCAGCTTTTCTTTTCCTCTACGTCCCCGCAATTCCTACAGTAATCATTGTGCGGTAGCCGAAGTCTTCTAGCATGCTCCCCGATCAAGTAGTGTCCAGTGATAAGCCCCACCAAATGCCGTCTGCTCAGCATCAGCATCCCGTAGAATCGGATGGGATCCAGCTTAGGCCATAATTGCCTAGTTGCATGATATGTGGATCCACTACTCCATCTGGCGCTGGCTCTGTCAAACGCCACATTCTGGGTAATCATTTTGCAAGATGCTAGAGGCATGCTGTTCTACGCCACCACTCCCTGATCTCGTTAGTCGTTCCCGCCCGAGCCAGTTCGTCCGCTTTGCCGTTCCCAAATATACCACTGTCACCTGGTATCCAGTATAGAGAAATGTTAAAAAAACTACCCATCACCCTGAGAGGGTTGCGGTCCAAACCGTTTTTGATGTAACCTGGACAGAGCTAAGCGTTTCAATTGCCGGTTGACTGTCCGTGAAGATCACAATATCCCTAGTGGACACAACATTCTGCGCAAGCCAGACCAGCGCCTCGGAAATTACGGCAACCTCCGCTTGAAAAACGCTACTGTATTCCGGAAGGCGAAACGAAAAACCAATATTCAACTTCTCCGAATACACTCCAGCTCCAACGCCTCAATCCGAGATCGCCGAAACCTCCACCTGTAGGACAATGCAAGACGGAGTGAGAGGCTAATCCCCAGTTCTTCCTAGTAAATGCCCATCCCGACCCCCTCGTTGGTCCTAGAGCCATCTATATAGATGACCAAGTTGTCGGTAGTTAAGGACACATCCCCCGTCCATAGACTCCTCGACGGAATCCGGCTGAAGAAGTTTCTGCCAAAAAGATATTTTGGAGAAATGTTGTCCGTCGCCCTGGGGAGATCCAGGTTGTTCAGTATAGTAGAGTGTTCCGCACTCAGCGCACGCCAATGGGCCACCTCGCGAACCCTCCTACATGATTAGAGTGCAATGGTAGCCTTTCTTAGTCGTCATTGAATATTAAGCTTTCACCTTAGCTTCCTGTCAAAGATAAGACCAAGAAATTTAGCCTTATCCGTGAAAACCAGTTGAGTGCCCTCCAGGGTAGGAGGTTCAATTGAAGGAATCCAGTGCTTTCTAGTGAAAAGTACAAGTTCCGTCTTATCCGGGTTAACCCTAAGGCCGCACCGATTAGCCCATTCTGTTAGAGGGGATAGGGCATTCTGTAGCACACCGCTGTGGATATCAGGACAGCGATGGCAATATCGTCTGCGTAAGTAATGACTTTATACCCAATATTCTCCAGATTCCAGAGAAGGGGAGACAATATGCCCCCCCCCCCCCCTTGAGGGGTTCCCCTACAAACACGCCTGCATACAGACGATGTACCCATTGTTGTATGAACCAGTCTTGATCTTAACAGCGTGTTAATAAGTATGCACAGTACACACACAGACTCATCAACCTGCAAGCTCAAGAGTGCTTCGATGATCGCACTAGGTTCAATGTTATGGAAAGCGCCCTCAATATCCAGAAAAACAACCATCGTGTAATCCTTTTGTTCGAGAGATTTTTCAATAAAACCGACCAAAGAGTGCAGTTCTGTGTCCACTGATTTTCCTTTCCAATACACATGTTGCGATGTAGATAAAAGGCGAGGTTGTATGGTATTCCGTAGATGGACATCAACTAGCTCCTCTAGCAATTTCAACAGTGTTGAAGATAGACTAATCGGTCTGAGGTCACTCGGGCGCGCATGCGAACTTCCACCCGCTTTTGGGATACAAACAATCCTAGCCTCCAGCCAAATGCGAAGGACATAGACCAACTCCAGGTAGGCCTTTAAGATACCCTCTATCCGGGCGACCGATAGCGCAGTGTGTTGAGGCATCAGTCTCATGTTTGACTACCGGCGTTTCGGGTTCGAATCCCGTCCACGACGATGTTCGTGGCCATGGATGTGGAGGAGGTGCATGCTGGCAACTGCATTCTCCGAAACCAGTTTATGCCAATGAAACGTCAACTGGGCCACATGGAACAGTTGGCGCGCTATGCCCCACAAGGGGTTAGGGCACTTGAGTATCCTTACTTCTAACTAGTCCAAACAAAACTCCATAGTTTATTTTTGTGGTCCCCCAAATGACCATTCATTTCCTGGGCTAGTTGAACTTATCCACTCATCACCCGCAGACGAATTTAAATTCATGAGTCGATGTGTTGATAATTTGATGAGCTCACGAGCCCGTATAAGGCCCGTCGAGTTAAAGGTGTTCAATATTTACTGAACTTTGAAGGGATGCAACTTAAATGGATGTGTCAAGTAAATTGAACTTAAAAGACCATTCTATTCGAATACTGTAACAATATCAATAATTTGAAGCAGCTTCTTCTCCAGGCCATAGCTTGCACCTATAAACTGCTCGTAAAAATTGAAGGACTAAAACAATAAGAGAAGAAAGAAAAAAGAACATAAACACCCATAAAGATTCAATTTCGATTTTCGAATTCGTAATACAATTGATTTTGTCCAGAGTGTACTGCTACTAAGTCGGAGATATACCATACGAGACAAGACAAGACAATATCAAGCGACACAACGTCGACCCTTAAGTGCATTCTTCCATTTATCCAATTGTTTTCTAATCCACTCAATAAAAGTCAGAAATGCTGTCGGGGCAATCAATTGCATGCATTTGTCGCGCTCTCAAGCACCACGAAATTGCAACAGGATTTGATGTAGAATTGCATATGTGCTTTAGCCGGAAACGTCGTGGAATTAAGGTGAGCGTGTGTGTTTTAAGAATGTAGGAATGGCTTCGGAAGATTCTTCCTTTGGAAATGTGCGATGTGAGAATCCAAAGCTGTCCAAATAGAGTGAAACTCAGCTGACCTGGAAAGAAGTGGATATCGCTTGAGAGGTGAATAGAGGACATCGTCAAAAAGAAAGGGTTGCCAAATGTTGGTGGAACATGATAGCGTTTAACCTATTCATACACGGTTGGAAATTTCACAGTTTTGAAGTAAATTTTTTTGTAAATTATCCTTTATAAGCTTCTTTTATTCCAATTTTCCTATTATTTTCACTAAATATCACTGAATCAGGCTTAAATACGAATTAAAAGGAAACATTTAAAACCCGATAATGGATCAAAAAGGATTTTCAGCAAATTTTTTTTTATCAAATTTTCAGAAACAAATTGAAAAACTGAACACAATACCCAAAAGAATCGTAAAATTAATAAAGACAAAAGTATATAATATAAATTCATAACGTCAAAATTACTCCTCTCTCTTGATACTGTCAACCCCTTGTGGGGCATAGGGCATTAACAACGCCGACTTTCCACCTCGTGCTGTTCGCCGCCACCGCCTTCAACTGACTCCACGATTTGGGTAATGACTTACCCTCGACCTCAACTGATCTAGGTCGTCCAACGCGGCGGCTTGCATTGGTTCCCTGTGGGTTCCAATCGAGGGCCTGTTTAGCAATGTTTTCCGGCCCTTTTCGAAGTGTGTGACCTATCCATTGCAACTTTCGCCTTTTTATGTAGGTGTCTATCCTGTCCTGGCCAGTAATCAACAGGAGGTCGTCGATAGAAATGACCTCCGGCCAGCGTATGTGTAGGATACGCCGTAGACACTGGTTCACGAAAGTTTGCGATCTAGTTGTTATCGCCCTGGTCACCTTCCAAATTGAACAGCCATAAAGAAACACAGATTTTACATTGGTTTCAAAGTTCCTGAGTTTGGTACTTCTGGAGATGTTGTTGTTTTGCCGGAAATGAGTCAAACTGAAAAAAGCTGCCCAAACCTTATTGACGCGAGACAGTACATCAGCATTTCGCTCTGTCTTCCTGGATCCAAGCTCAAGTACTTAGTTTTGGCAGCATTCGTTTTAAGCCCGGCATTGCGACTTTCGCGGTGAACGATGAGCTTTAAGTTTCGAAAATCGTCAAACTGCAATGACTTCAATGGGCAGGGCATGTACAACGAATGGACGATGATCGCATGCCAAAGAGAGTAATGAATGCAGAATGAGTCGACGGAGTGAGACTGCGAGGACAACCGAGATCTCGTTGGGAGAGCTCAGTAAATGTGGACACCGCGCAACTATTGGGACTCCAAGATTGGAGGACGCGGTCACGCGACCGAGACAAAACGATCCAGACGGTAGAGGCCCGACGTCGGGCTGTCGCGCCACGATGATGATGAATTCTGCATGGACCTATGTGTATATATTTTTTTTTATCAAAATAACTCAAAATTTTTTTTTTCCATAGTTACTGAGAACTACTAATATGCTGAAACTCAACAAATCTTGGCTGATACATTCGATTTCATTAGTCAAAAGCTACTTATGAGATGGTAGACGAAGGTCCACAATATGTGTAGAAGCAAACGGTCCCCAATCAACAGGGCTCGAGGTGTTGATCTACCAAATGGAGCTGATGTCTGGATAGCTCACATAGAGGGCCGAAGAAACCATACTGGTGGAGTAAACAAATCTCCGAAGTTAGCTGTGTACAGAGAAAAGGGAAGAGCATTGCAGAGTCCAGAGAAGCTTTCAAATTTTCGTCAAACCCCTCTATGTCAACCCAGCAGAAAACCGTACCCCCCGGTGATGCGTACTGCCAAAAATAACTATGCCGAGTAGCCATCCTGGCATACCCACCATTTTCACTCAATTCATAAGTTTTTCAAGAGATCTTTAATATTTGAGCTATGACCGCGGCGTGGGAGCTACAATTTTCATGCTTTAACCCGAGTACGTACCCAACGTAGATAGATTCGGGGGCTACGATGTTCATGATTTAGGCAACCCAGGTACGTACCCAACTTAGTTAACTATTTCTTAGGCTGGGACAGTATAACTTATAAAGCAATTTTCGGGAGCCATTCTATATTAGTCTCGATGGCGTATGTGGTAGCGCGATGGATTCTGAAGCACAAAAAATTGATTTAATTGTTGAAAAAAATAAAAAAAAATCTTAGGAAAAGGACCCAACCGTAAAATAAAATTGGCATACTAACCGGATGTAGCTGATTTTTTTAATTTTTAGGGTTTTGTATAAAAACAAAACCCTCATGAAATCGGTCATGCGTCCGTCTGTCCGTCTGTCTGTCTGTCTGTCTGTCCATGAAATATCACACAAACCGCTGAAGCTACATGCATAAAATTTGGTTGAAATATGTAGAAATACTATAATTCTCTGGAGAAAGCGATGCGTCGTAATAGGTCAACTTTAAGGGGGGGTCCCCATAGAGGGGAAATGAAGGTCGAATTTTTTTTTTCGTTTGGTATAGGCAAGTGGGATATCGTAAGAAAGGTATCGTCGAGTACATTCCATTTCTGGAATTTTTTTCAAATTTGAAGAAAGGAGAAAAGAGGGGGAGGGGAAAATATGTGGTCCGAGTTTGTCCCCCCCCCCCCTTGCATTTCGAGACCGTTATAGCTAGACATATGAAAATTTACAGAAAAGCGGCATTTTAATAGCGTAGAAAACTAAAAAAAATAGAATTTTTAAATTTCATCCAAAAAGGTTAATAATAGTACATTTCTATAGTTGCAGTTAGCACACCCCTGCACCCCTCAAGCAAACCTGAGGTCAAAAATATTGATGGCTAATGATAACCAACATCATAGGCAATAATACCTCTAAGTTTCATTACAATGACATGATATTTAATAATAGTACATTGACTTAAAGTTATGCATTTTGACACTATCCATACAAAAAACACACCTACCGGCCTCACGCATAGATATGCGTGTACTACTTGCATGTTGTTTTTCGTAGTGCGAATTGCAGTTATTTAATGAACCAACTTTGGAAGGGTGAAGATTGGTGATTGGTGATCCTAACAATAACTATTCACACAATTAATTTTTTTAGGGTTTTGTGTCTTAAATCTTACAAAATCGGTCAAATACCTGTCTGTCCGTCTTTTCATAGAATATCTTACGAACGGCTGAAGCTGCACACATAATTCAGCGAGAATGTGTAGAAATGCTATAATTTGCAGGAGAAAGCGTTGTGTTGTAATTGGCCAACTTTAAGTGGGGGGGTCCACATAGAGGCGAAATTAAGGTCATTTTTTTATCCACAGGTATAGCCAAGTGGGGTGTCGTGAGAAAGGTAATGTTGAGTACATTCCATTTTTGGCATTTTCTTGAGATTTGTAGAAAGGGAAACAGTGGAGGAGGAAAAAATATTAGAAAGTAATTTGTCCCAGCCGCCCTGAATTTCGAAGCCGTTACACAAGTTTGCAATTTTCAATGTCGTCTTAACATGAATGGTTAAGCATCTCGAAGAGTAGGACAGTTTATCTCGTATACATACATATCTATCTACAGCTTCTTGTATTAAAACTATAACTTTGAGAGGTGACAGATGCAGTATTTTTTTGAATTGGCATGTAAGATAGTATTGTATATCATGGGTAAGACATTTAATTATGGTGTTTTTATTCAGCTGAGTGGTACCAAGAAGAGCAGAGAGTCAATATTTAGATACCAAAATAAGCGCGTACTACAAAACCCTCGAATTGCGGGCGTAGCCCTCTATATTCCGGTTTCATTAATTTTTACTTTCGGTTGGTATTTAGGCGACCAATTTAGGAAAGGTAAATACGGTAGTAGCCTACGTTAGTAACATTGGGGGCACCGTTGGTTGGCAAAATACCAGCGACATTGATGAATTTTTTAATTACCCTCTCCTTAACATTTCGTACCACCCATGCGGGGGCTACGATTTTCATGTTTTGGTGAACCAGGTACCTACCCTACTTGGTTAGCCACGCTTTTTGCTGGAAAGTTTTCTGCAAATTCAAGATGCGTCAAGATCACCTTTGGTAAATGAAATTATTGCCCTACAGTGCATCCTTTTATCTCGGGATAAGATTATGTGGTCGATATCTAGCTTTGAACCAGTTAAGTGAGCTGGCATAATTCCAGCGGACTTCAGATATTGTATGTGCATAGACAGAAGCTAACTTTCCAGTCTTTCTGTAATCGGTCTTTGTTCCGCGAATGGTTATTATTCCATGGTAGGTTATGGTAGGCAAGTCGCTGTCGTATATTTCGTCTGTGTGACGATGTTATTATTACTTGTACTTAATCATCGCTTCGAATAACACACTCCGTGCTCGATCGTCGATTAACTACCGTCGCATTGGTCGCTCCGAAGAACACAGATCTTAAACAGGGGGGTGGCACTTCATACGATTTAAGTAAAAGCGCAGCGTCAATTACTAGTCAGGCACTCTTAATTCGTATAGAGTCCTATTTCTTGTTAGCAATAATCTCTATTCTTTGCCTTAAATGTGCATTTGGTATGTGGTCAGAAATTTGAAGCAGTCATCTCAGTGTTATTATTTAGGAACAACCTGGACCTGTTCCCTTCCTTGGTGATCTCTGTGTTGTTGTATAGTATATGAGAAGAAAGCTGCAGGCTGTAGTCAATTTTTGTCTTCGTCGAGTTCTAAAAATTTTCTCGCCCTAAGCTCTAGTCTTTTTCGTTCAGCTGGCAGCTCTTAAAATGGAATTACTATCGCAATAATAGACAGATATTACACCAAACAGTTGAAGCCATTTTTCCATTTTGTCTTACGGTTCTTACACACATTCCTTCTCTCGAACATGTCGTTTTGTCACACACCTGCTATACTCTGTACGTTACGACTTTCGATTCGCCCAAACTGTTTTTCAATTTGTTAAACTCTTCTTGATTTAGTCAACAGGAAGAATGAAAAATTTCCAACTGAGAATTGAATCCTAGAGTACGGTGTTATTTACCAGCCACAGCCGATATGATATTCTCGTTTGAAAATTGAGGAAAATTTAGAAGATATAAAAAGATTCATCGCGTTTAAGCCTCAAAGAAGTTTAGATTATAGTTAACCCTAGAATACTAACACTACTCGTTACGGCGTGTTGTTACTAACTATACTTTTTTCTGACGTGTTCATGATATTTTCCTGAAAATCGTACCTTTATTCCATGTACTGAATTACCCAGCTTACACAACATAAATAACAGTCGAACTATTATATAAACTACATGTAGCACTCCAGAATTATTTATTATAATTTTTTGAATATCTACTGCAAAGTACTGCCAAAAATAATCAAATAATTAGACTCTAACAGTTATGGCACATTTTAACCGTATGTTCACTGTACATAGGTTTTTTGCATATCGTACAATAAACTTTGGTCATTCTCTTCTTCCTCCAGTTAAACATACTTCAGTACGCTCTTTTATCAAGTGTTGCCGCGCTGGATGGTGTTTGCACACTGCCAACTGCCTACAAATACCCGAGGAAGCTTTTAAAAAACTGCTGAACTTTCCGTATTAGAATGGAGAGAGAATGTTGACACTCACAGCGAGGTTTGACAACTAACTGGGGAAAGCACTGCTAGAGTGAGAGGTCACCCGAACTCGTAGACTGGCACATCATCATCATCATCATGGCGCGACAGCCCGACCTCAGGCCTTGGCCGCCTGAATCGTTGTCCTCCAATTATATCGGTCAAGTGACCGCATCCTCCAATCTTGGAAGCCCAGTAGCTGCTCGGCGTCCAGATATACTGAGCTCTCCCAACGAGATCTCGGTCGTCTAGGCAGTCTCGCTCCATCGACTCGTTCTGTATTCATTACTCTCTTTGGCATGCGATCATCGTCCATTCATTCTACATGCCCTGCCCATTGAAGTCGTTTGAAGTTTGACGATTTTCGAAACTTCCAGCTCATCGTACAATTCATACAACTCATGGTTGTACCGGATGCGCCATCCATCTCGATCGCAAACAGCCCCGAACATTTGCCGTAGAACCTTACGTTCAAATGTGCAAATGTGTGGGGCAGCACAGATGACAATCCCAGAGGACAGCAGCTGCTAGAATTTGTGGAAAAGTACAATCTGCTGGTAGCAAACAAGGGGGTCGCTCCCACCTTCGTGGATGCACGAAGGGCTGAAGTGATCGACATTACCCTAAGCTCTGTTAATATGCTTGACAGAGTTCAGAATTGGAGAGTGGTGGACAGGCTAACCATGTCTGATCACAGGGCTATCCAGTTTGAAATTCTGTATGGCAGAAAACGGAGTAGCGAACGCAAACGTATAAGAGTGCCAAAAAATACTGATTGTGTTAAGTACGAGACATATTTATTGGAACAAGTCGAGGATATTCAAGACGGAATACCTCGGAATACGGTCGAGATAGAGCGAACAGTGGAACAACTGAACTCCGCTATTAATCGCGCCTTCGAACACGCTTGTCCCTCCACAGTAGTGGACGAAAAGGACCCAACACCATGGTGGAGTAGGGAACTGGAGTCTATGAAAAAAGAGACAAGGAAAGCCTTTAACCGTTACATGAGGGAGAGAGACTCTCACTCTTGGGAACTATACAAGGATAAAAAGAGGGAGCTGAAAAGAACCTTACGTCTTCGGAAACGAAATACGTGGAGGGAATTCTGCTCTAGCATGAAGGATACGTCAGAAGTATGCAGATTACAGAAGATGATATCGAAAGACACTGCTTCGAAAATGGGGCTGATACGCAAAGTTGATGGTTCCATGACAGAAACAGTGGAAGAAACGTTGCAGGCCCTGATGGAGGTACATTTTCCTGGAAGTTTCAAGTCAGACCAACCATGGCCTCAAACTAACATGGGAGCTGGTGGGGTAAGTCAACAAGAAGCTGAGAGGATAATAACTCCAAATGGAGTCAAAAGTGCTATAAACTCTTTTGCTCCATTTAAAACGGCTGGAATGGACGGAATATTCCCGGCACTATTACAGTGGGGCATGAGCGCTCTACTAGATAGGATCCGGAATATATTCGTAGCCTGTCTTTCAGCAGGCTACATCCCGAAGGCATGGAGAGAGGCTAATGTGGTCTTCCTGCCTAAACCGGGAAAGAAAGACTATACAGAGGCAAAGTCCTTCAGGCCGGTTAGCCTTACATCATTCCTGTTGAAAACAATGGAAAAGGTGTTGGTGGACTACCTGGAGAACACCACGCTAATGTATAGTCCTCTAAGTAGGTGCCAACATGCTTATAGAGCAGGCAGATCTACGGAAACCGCTCTACATGAACTTGTTAGAGTTGAAGAGAGAGAGATTAACAATGGCGGGATCGCTATGTCTACTTTTATGGATATAGAGGGTGCTTTTGATAAAATCTCCTTTACCAAACTAAGGAACGCCCTGATTGAGCGGGGGGTTGATTACATTATAATTAAGTGGATCGACTCTATGCTTAAGCAGAGGGCGGCAAATCTTAGCAGTGGATGTGACAGAATACGGGGTAAGGTAGTCCGAGGATGCCCACAAGGAGGTGTTCTTTCGCCTCTACTGTGGAACATCACCGTGGACAGTCTTCTCTGGAAGCTGGACTCGATGGGCGTACACACTGTAGGATACGCCGATGACTTGGCACTCACGGTCAGTGGAAAGTTCATGGACACAATTCTAGGTTGCATGGGACAAGCTCTCAAAGTAACCGAAGAATGGTGTAATGAGCAAGAGCTAACCATAAACGCTAGTAAATCAAACACTATGATTTTTACTCGTAAGAGGAAAGACATAGAGATAACTCCCTTACGGCTTTTTGGTTCGGAAATCAAGGTGTCCAAGGAAGTGAAGCATCTAGGAGTTACCTTAGATGCGAAACTAACTTGGAATGTTCACGTTGATGAAAAGATCCAAAAAGCGAAAAGGATTTTGCATCAATGTAAGAGAGTGTGTGCTCGTAGGTGGGGAATTTCACCTAAAGCGACACACTGGATTTACACAATGATGGTAAGACCTATTTTAGCCTACGCATCAGTGGTATGGTGGCCAAAAGCCATGCAGAATACCACAAAGCAGAAGCTAGATGGGGTACAAAGGATAGCTTGCGTAAGCATATGTGGTGCAATGCGCACCACACCAACGCGAGCAATGGAGGCATTGCTGGGACTGCCGCCGTTGGACTTATTTATAAAGAAAACGGCGGCGCTTTCGGCAATACGCATGGAAAGGGATGCCATGTGGCATCGCTTTGGAACTAGCAGCGGTCATAAGAGCATCCTAGACATTATTCATGATGAGGTCAGGGAGACTCTAATGCCGGTAGAAGGCATGAGTAGACGTAGGGTAGACGAAAGACTACACAAGACTCACATTGCAGATGGAAACATACACAATGAGTGTATGTACAATACAATGACATCAGCATTTTTACTGATGGCTCTTTAATGGACGGTAAAGCGGGGGCGGGGGTTTACTCTGAAGAGCTAAACCTAGCATGTGCGCTTAGTCTAGGAGAGTATGTGTCCGTATACCAGGCAGAGATGCTTGGCTTGTTGCATGCGTTGGACCACTTGCTTGAAGGTCAGGTGCGGGGGAAGAAAATCCTTATTGCACTGGACAACCAATCGGTGATCAGACGCATGCAGCAGACGAACATAAACTCTAAACTGGTACTAGAGTGTGTCCGGAAGCTCAACACGTGTGCCTCAGAAAATGAGGTTACGCTGATGTGGGTAAAAGGACACATAGGTACAACAGGAAATGAGGCGGCGGATGCCCTAGCAAAACAGGGATCTGCGGCAACTTTCATTGGCCCAGAACCCAGAGTTGCTCTGGGGAACGGCATGATTGGAGCGAAGGTTGGGAAGTGGATGGACTCCATGCATCAACAAACATGGCAGGAGCTAGTCACTTGGAAACAAGCTCGGAATGCAATGACCAGCCCTTTAGGCAGGGAAGCGAGAAAGGTACTTAGTTATAAACGGAGTACCCTAAGCTGGATAACTGCCTTGGTCACAGGGCATGGTAATTTTAAGGCTCATCTGGCCAAGATGAAAATCGGGGAAGATGACGTTTGCAGGCTATGCCTGGAGGAGGCCGAGACGGCAGCACACATTGTGTGCGAATATCCAGCACTGGCTAGCACGAGGTTGAGGATCACAGGCAGGCACACGATAAGTGTAGAAGCCATGAGTGAACTCAGCTTCAAACAAATGCTAGCAATAACACGGGACTCAGTGATGAAGAAAGAGGTCGACAATTATCAGTCGACATCTGGAAGCCACTGATGACCGGGAGGGGGCGAAAAGGGACCCAAACGTTAGTGGTCTGCTTCGGCTATCCCCCAGAGTATATAATATATATACTCTCGACCTCAACTGATCTTCTCCTTGTGTTTCTAGGTCGTCCAACACGGCGGCTTGCATTGGTTCCCTGTGGGTTCCAATCGAGGGCCTCTTTAGCAATGTTTTCCGGCCCCTTTCGAAGTGTGTGACCTATTCATTGCAACTTTCGCCTTTTTATGTAGGTGTCTATCCTGTCCTGGCCAGTAATCAACAGGAGGTCGTCGATAGAAATGACCTCCGGCCAGCGTATGTGTAGGATGCGCCGTAGATACTGGTTCACGAAAGTTTGCAATCTAGTTGTTATCGCCCTGGTCACCTTCCAAATTGAACAGCCATAAAAAAGCACAGATTTTACATTGGTTTTGAAGATCCTGAGTTTGGTACTTCTGGAGATGTTGTTGTTTTGCCGGAAATGAGTCAAACTGAAAAAAGCTGCCCAAACCTTATTGACGCGAGGCAGTACATCAGCATTTCGCTTTGTCTTCCTGGATCCAAGCTCAAGTACTTAGTTTTGGCAGCATTCGTTTTAAGCCCCGCATTGCGACTTTCGCGGTGAACGATGAGCTGGAAGTTTCGAAAATCGTCAAACTGCAATGACTTCAATGGGCAGGGCATGTACAACGAATGGACGATGATCGCATGCCAAAGAGAGTAATGAATGCAGAATGAGTCGACGGAGTGAGACTGCGAGGACAACCGAGATCTCGTTGGGAGAGCTCAGTAAATGTGGACACTGCGCAACTACTGGGACTCCAAGATTGGAGGACGCGGTCACGTGACCGAGACAAAACGATCCAGACGGTTGAGGCCCGACGTCGGGCTGTCGCGCCACGATGATGATGAATTCTGCATGGACCTATGTGTATATATTTTTTTTTTTTTATCAAAATAACTCAACATTTTTTTTACCGCAGTTACTGGGAACTACTAATATGCTTAAACTCAACAAATCTTGGCTGATACATTCGATTTTATTAGTCAAAAGCTACTTATGAGATGGTAGACGAAGGTCCACAATATGTGTAGAGGCAAACGGTCCCCAATCAACGGGGCTCGAGGTGTTGATCTACCAAATGGAGCTGATGTCTGGATAGCTCACATAGAGGGCCGAAGAAACCATACTGGTGGAGTAAACAAATCTCCGAAGTTAGCTGTGTACAGAGAAAAGGGAAGAGCATTGCAGAGTCCAGAGAAGCTTTCAAATTTCCGTCAAACCCCTCTATGTCAACCCAGCAGAAAACCGTACCCCCCGGTAACGCGTACTGCCAAAAATAACTATGCCGAGTAGCCATCCTGGCGTACCCACCATTTTCACTTAGTTCATAAGTTTTTCAAGAGATCTTTAATATTTGAGCTATGACCGCGGCGTGGGAGCTACAATTTTCATGCTTTAAGTAACCCGAGTACGTACCTAACTTAGATAGATTCGGGGGCTACGATGTTCATGATTTAGGCAACCCAGGTACGTACCCAACTTAGTTAACTATTTCTTAGGCTGGGACAGTATAACTTATAAAGCAATTTTCGGGAGCCATTCTATATTAGTCTCGATGGCGTATGTGGTAGCGCGATGGATTCTGAAGCACAAAAAATTGATTTAATTGTTGAAAAAAATCTTAGGAAAAGGACCCAACCGTAAAATAAAATTGGCATACTAACCGGATGTAGCTGATTTTTTTAATTTTTAGGGTTTTGTATAAAAACATAGAGGGGAAATGAAGGTCGAATTTTTTTTTCGTTTGGTATAGGCAAGTGGGATATCTTAAGAAAGGTATCGTCGAGTACATTCCATTTTTGGAATTTTTTTCAAATTTGAAGAAAGGAGAAAAGAGGGGGAGGGGAAAATATGTGGTCTGAGTTTGTCCCCCCCCCCCCTCGAGACCGTTATAGCTAGACATATGAAAATTTACAGAAAAGCGGCATTTTACTAGCGTAGAAAACTAAAAATAATAGAATTTTTAAATTTCATCCAAAAAGGTTAATAATAGTACATTTCTATAGTTGCAGTTAGCGCGCCTCTGCACCCCTCAAGCAAACCTGAGGTCAAAAATATTGATGGCTAATGATAACCAACATCATAGGCAATAATATCTCTAAGTTTCATTACAATGACATGATATTTAATAATAGTACATTGACTTAAAGTTATGCATTTTGACACTATCCATACAAAAAATACACCTACCGGCCTCACGCATTGATATGCGTGTACTGTTTTTCGTAGTGCGAATTGCAGTTATTTAATGAACCAACTTTGGAAGGGTGAAGATTGGTGATTGGTGATCCTAACAATAACTATTCACACAATTAATTTTTTTAGGGTTTTGTGTCTTAAATCTTACAAAATCGGTCCAATACCAGTCTGTCCGTCTTTTCATAGAATATCTTACGAACGGCTGAAGCTGCACACATAATTCAGCGAGAATGTGTAGAAATGCTATAATTTGCTGGAGAAAGCGTTGTGTTGTAATTGGCCAACTTTAAGTGGGGGGGTCCACATAGAGGCGAAATTAAGGTCATTTTTTTTTATCCACTGGTATAGCCAAGTGGGGTGTCGTGAGAAAGGTAATGTTGAGTACATTCCATTTTTGACATTTTCTTGAGATTTGTAGAAAGGGAAACAGTGGAGGAGGAAAAAATATTAGAAAGTAATTTGTCCCAGCCGCCCTGAATTTCGAAGCCGTTACACAAGTTTGCAATTTTCAATGTCGTCTTAACATGAATGGTTAAGCATCTCGAAGAGTAGGACAGTTTATCTCGTATACATACATATCTATCTACAGCTTCTCGTATTAAAACTATTACTTTGAGAGGTGACAGATGCAGTATTTTTTTGAATTGGCATGTAAGATAGTATTGTATATCATGGGTAAGACATTTAATTATGGTGTTTTTATTCAGCTGAGTGGTACCAAGAAGAGCAGAGAGTCAATATTTAGATACCAAAATAAGCGCGTACTACAAAACCCTCGAATTGCGGGCGTAGCCCTCTATATTCCGGTTTCATTAATTTTTACTTTCGGTTGGTATTTAGGCGACCAATTTAGGAAAGGTAAATACGGTAGTAGCCTACGTTAGTAACATTGGGGGCACCGTTGGTTGGCAAAATACCAGCGACATTGATGAATTTTTTAATTACCCTCTCCTTAACATTACTTGGTTAGCCACGCTTTTTGCTGGAAAGTTTTCTGCAAATTCAAGATGCGTCAAGAACACCTTTGGTAAATGAAATTATTGCCCTACAGTGCATCCTTTTATCTCGGAATAAAATTATGTGGTCGATATCTAGCTTTGAACCAGTTAAGTGAGCTGGACATGCCGGCATAATTCCAGCGGACTTCAGATATTGTATGTGCATAGACAGAAGCTAACTTTCCAGTCTTTCTGTAATCGGTCTTTGTTCCGCGAATGGTTATTATTCCATGGTAGGTTATGGTAGGCAAGTCGCTGTCGTATATTTCGTCTGTGTGACGATGTTATTATTACTTGTACTTAATCATCGCTTCGAATAACACACTCCGTGCTCGATCGTCGATTAAATACCGTCGCATTGGTCGCTCCGAAGAACACAGACCTTAAACAGGGGGGTGGCACTTCATACGATTTAAGTAAAAGCGCAGCGCCAATTACTAGTCAGGCACTCTTAATTCGTATAGAGTCCTATTTCTTGTTAGCAATAATCTCTATTCTTTGCCTTAAATGTGCATTCGGTATGTAGTCAGAAATTTGAGGAAGCAGTTATCTCAGTGTTATTATTTAGGAACAACCTGGACCTGTTCTCCTCCTTGGTGATCTCTGTGCTGTTGCATAGTATATGAGAAGAAAGCTGCAGGCTGTCAATTTCTGTCTTCGTCGAGTTCTAAAAATTTTCTCGCCCTAAGCTCTAGTCTTTTTCGTTCAGCTGGCAGCTCTTAAAATGGAATTACTATCGCAATAATAGACAGATATTACACCAAACAGTTGAAGCCATTTTTCCATTTTGTCTTACGGTTCTTACACACATTCCTTCTCTCGAACATGTCGTTTTGTCACACACCTGCTATACTCTGTACGTTACGACTTTCGATTCGCCCAAACTGTTTTTCAATTTGTTAAACTCTTCTTGATTTAGTCAACAGGAAGAATGAAAAATTTCCAACTGAGAATTGAATCCTAGAATACGGTGTTATTTACCAGCCACAGCCGATATGATATTCTCGTTTGAAAATTGAGGAAAATTTAGAAGATATAAAAAGATTCATCGCGTTTAAGCCTCAAAGAAGTTTAAATTATAGTTAACCCTAGAATACTAACACTACTCGTTACGGCGTGTTGTTACTAACAATACTTTTTTCTGACGTGTTCATGATATTTTCCTGAAAATCGTACCTTTATTCCATGTACTGAATTACCCAGCTTACACAACATAAATAACAGTCGAACTATTATATAAACTACATGTAGCACTCCAGAATTATTTATTATAATTTTTTGAATATCTACTGCAAAGTACTGCCAAAAATAATCAAATAATTAGACTTTAACAGTTATGGCAAATTTTAACCGTATGTTCACTGTATATAGGTTTTTTTGTATATCGTACAATAGACTTTGGTCATTCTCTTCTTCCTCCAGTTACACATACTTCAGTACGCTCTTTTATCAAGTGTTGCCGCGCTGGATGGTGTTTGCACACTGCCAACTGCCAACAAATACCCGAGGTAGCTTTTAAAAAACTGCTGAACTTTCCGTATTAGATTGGAGAGAGAATGTTGACACTCACAGCGAGGTTTGACAACTAACTGGGGAAAGCACTGCTAGAGTGAGAGGTCACCCGGACTCGTAGATTGGCACATCATCATCATCATCATGGCGCGACAGCCCGACCTCAGGCCTTGGCCGCCTGAATCGTTGTCCTCCAATTACATATATCGGTCAAGTGACCGCATCCTCCAATCTTGGAAGCCCAGTAGCTGCTCGGCGTCCACATATACTGAGCTCTCCCAACGAGATCTCGGTCGTCTAGGCAGTCTCGCTCCATCGACTCGTTCTGCATTTATTACTCTCTTTGGCATGCGATCATCGTCCATTCATTCTACATGCTCTGCCCATTGAAGTCGTTTGAAGTTTGACGATTTTCGAAACTTCCAGCTCATCGTACAATTCATACAACTCATGGTTGTACCGGATGCGCCATCCATCTCGATCGCAAACAGCCCCGAAAATTTGCCGTAGAACCTTACGTTCAAATGTGTCTAGCATATTTCCAGAGGCTTGAATTAGGGTCCATGCTTCGCAGCCATAGCATAGCACTGGTCGTATAATGGTGTTGTCCAACGCAGAGCTTCGTGTTTCTGTGCATATGCTTCTATTTCATTATGGGGAGAACCGAGAAAAAAGTCTTATCAGCTAGCTGTATCCGTTGCTTGATTTCGTCAGTTTCATTCGCGTCCCTTGACAAGTTGCAACCCAGGTATATGCAGTCGTTCACCAACTCGATGTTGAGGTCCCCCACATTGATGCTCGGTTGTGCAAGTGTCCTTGTCGTCGGTTGCATCATTATTTTAGTTTTACCCTCGTCACGTAGTCCAACTTCTTTTGCAGCGGTATCGAGCGTATGCAGAAGTTCTTCTGCGTCGGCCAATCTTCGGGACAAGATGTTGATGTCGTTGGCATACGCTGCTAATTGTGTCGACTTGATGAGTACTGTATTGCTGTTGTCCATATTCATAGCCCGAATAGCGTACTCCAGTGCTAGGTTGAAGAGCGTCGGTGCCAGTCCATCGCCCTGTTTCAGACCAGTGCGTGTTTCAAATGTTTGGAATTATCGTCCGATAAATTTTTAACTGAAGGATGCGTGCCTTTAGCGTTTATCTATAGGATGGACTTTAACCAGACATAATGAAAACGTTTATACGAAGCACAATTCATTCTGAATCTTCATGCAAATATAAAGTGAACTTGGGGTAGAATATGGAAACGATCCTCCGATGAGATTTCCTGACGTTCGTCATTTATCCAGCAGATTGAGTATTTTTTTTATTACAACATCAAACAGTTCAAAATCAGTACTTCCAATCAACCTGTCCTTCACTTCTTTTTATTTAAATGTATTTCTCCCCCAAAAATGTGTGTTTTCACTTATGGCCACAATTGTAGGCCAAGCCGACTATGGATTATATCACGTGAGTTTTTTTGGTCTTTTTTTTTTGTTTTCCTCGTAATTTAGAATACCAGGAGCAAGAAACCTTACGAAATATGTGCGGTTGTGGTCGCCACCACCCGCTACGTATCTAAAAGGTACAAGGAACGTAATGTTGTATGGAATAAGACATTTCTCATTTTGCACTTTAGGTACGGTCGAAAAAAGGAATTCATTTGATGTCAACGCCTGTCACCTAGCTATCACATTATCTGTGTCACTGTTGGCTCCCTTTTAATACTCCCGACACTTTTGACTCAACAAAATGTTAACAAGTCGAAAACAAGGCCCGAGGAGCTCAATATTCCATTCTGAAAATTCATTTTTCTTCTTTCTTTTATGTATATATTTACTTAGTTTTCGCCCTGGCTTGCGTCTTTTTTCTTTTTTCGTTTTACGTTTTTTACAGAAAATGTCCCTTGTTGTTTTTTCTACAAATTACAAAAATTCCAACAGGTCCATTAGATATTCATGAGAAGAAAAATTCTCAGGTGATTGCCTCAAACATGCTTTTTGGTTGACTTTGATATCAGTTTACATACACACGAAACCACACACACCCAAAATTCTTATCCAGAAATGTTGATGTTTTCTGACTTCTGGCTTATCTGCACAAAATGTCTTGTTTTTTTGTGTAGGGGCCAAGTTGTTGAAAGAACTAAAATGGAATATGTAAGCAAATTGAAACGCAGGACGAGCAGGTCCGTTTTCATGTAGGCGATACGTAGATATATAGTACATACTATATGTATAAAGATAATCCCGGAAAAGAAAAAAAGAATGAAAAAGAATCATCTCTGGGCTATAATTTATATTACAAATATAATTTCGTGGTTGGATTCACTGTAGAAGGGAATACGATGATTGATATCATGATTTTCATTTCCTGAATTTCACAAAAAGATTGGAGGTTGTATTTGTATTACAATTGCCTGGCCGGGGAGGCCGGTAGCTCAGTGCGTTGAGTCGTGATGTCAGTCTGAACATCACGGGCTCGAAACCAGTCGTGGCCATGGATGTTTGGGTTGTCATCCACCTGTGGTGTGGAGCGTAACAATAAGGCGCATCCTTTCCCGATTTATCACAAGTGTGCGGCTAAATGGGCTCGAGGTGCAAATTAGAAACAATAATCGTACGAAACTGACTTATGGTAGCGAAACGTCAACTAATCCACACACACACAAATAGTGGAAAATCCTGGCCTGGTTTAAAAATACGAGTAGTTTGACTATTAACAATTTATTGAAGCAAATTATTGATATGAAATTTTCAAGTCTTACCACAGGCCGTCAGCTAACACTGCAGCTCATAGCGGCCGTACGGCGAATGAACTTGCCGTGGCTTATGGGATCAAATGCGCGCTTTCTCATCATTCGGTTTTAAATTGAACGGTCAGTAGCCTCCCTTATAGTTGTAACGGACGATCGATGGCAGCACCTGATGAGTAATGATCTGTCGGTGGTACGAAACCAGATTACATCCGGACCCCGAAGCGAGTGCGAGGGCTACTAAGGCGTCCGCCAACAATTCCATTTTTATCGCCCTATCTTTTTATTCTACATTTTTTGCCTCCCTGCTTATGTTGTCTTCCCCAGGCCAATGAATTTCTATTAATACGCAAACGGCAGGAGCAACGAGCGGTGAAAACCCCGCCCACGTCTCCCGAACTTAGCAACAGCAAGCATAGGCCGCTGCTTAGCTCTTTGAAGGGCCTTTTTCTCCGCCAGATGGCACGGTCCGATCTTCACGCTCATTATGGTATCTTACGCACCGTCCCCACGGACATCTTCGGATGCCCACCAAACCGTCCATTAAATATTTGGCGCCCAACGTGGGCCTCATTTCTGGTAAAGAACAGGACTAAAAAAGACCTCACCTCATCCGGTTCTTTTTAGTCCTTCCACCGATTTGCATCCCCACAAGCTCATTAAGGCTACTTGCTCTAAGTCTTAGGATTTTTACTTAAAGTATTTTCCACTTAAGTAGCTGTGCTTTCCTCCGTAGCACCCCCATCCTTCCTATAGAGTAGTTTTTCCGTTTTGATTCAGTTTAACAACGCAGTCCTGGCTTTGTGTTCGTTGATTGTTGTTTTGCCACTTATTTAAGTCCTCTAAAAGACGTCGAATTGCCTTTGGGAGCCTCTTCGGTGACCGTATGAAGCGCGGAGGAGCCGTGGAAACCTTTCTGTTCACCAGGGTTGTCCTTTCACGTTAGTTTATAAATTTTAATTGCCTAGTATTGCATTTTTAAATTATCCATGTCTTCAGCAGCTTACAGAGTTTATGAGTGAATTACGGCAAGGATTGCAAGGTTGCGCCACTGCTGCCCTCAGGATTCTGTGTAACCTGTTGATCAACTGGATGATGGGAGATGCAGTATTTTTTTTTCTTTTCCCTTTGTTATTTTTCTCCTCTACAATGGTTACCGGCTAGCTTAGGAGCCCAGTTGTTTTTTTTTAAGCAGACTCTGTCCTCAGCTTCTATTTCTTTGCAGACCTCGAAGCTGCCCTGTAATGAACTAAATTCTGGTCTGGGCGTCCCGCTTCCACCGGTAGATCAATGGCAGCACCTGATGAGTAATGATCGTTCGGTGACACGAAATCACCGAGGGCGCATTATACCTGGACCCCGATGCGAGTGCGAGGGCAACAAAGCCGTCCACCAACCCTTCCATTCTTAACGCCTCATTTTGGTTTATTCCCCATTTTTGCCCCCCCTGTTTGTGTTGTTTTGCCCAGGCCTATGAATTTTTATTAACGCGTAAAGGATAGGGGCAACGAACGGCGAAAACCCTGCCCACGTCTCCCGAACTGAGCTACAGCAAGCATAGGCCGCTGACAAGTTCGTTGAGGGACCTTTTTCTTCGCCAGATGACGCGGCCCGATCTTCACGTTAATTATGCTACCTTAGGCTCCGTCCCCCCGGACATCTACGGATGTGCACTAAACGGTCCATTACAATTATTACCATCCTTAGATTTGCCAGTGGTTCGTTCCGATACAGGGTCTGATCTCGATGATTGCTGGTATACGTTACGAACCGCATTGGCTTAAGCACGTTTGACTGAAGACGAGAGCGATCAAGTCAACTGGACAGGTTCCAATACAGGCTGTCTGACCTCTTAGAAATACGTACTGGGCGGAAGGAAAACGATGGATTGACTCCTACACTTTGTAACGTAGTGCTTCAACGCCGTATCCGAAAGATGAACACGGACACGCTACTTTTACGGCGACCCAATTCATAGCGTTTCTTGACGATATTAACATTGTGTCTCGAAACCGGCTTGTTGCGGAAGAACTCCTATTTAATCTTGACACGACGACGGTGGAACAAGGCTGAGAGGAAGCCCAAGAGCTCGTTGGGAAGACTCAGTGGTTGCCGATGCTAAACATCTGCTAGGCTCCAGGGGACATTCTGAATGTCGAGCCGCGATGACGTTGACCGATTTTATTCTGCATACCAACTTAGCATGTGCCAGTAGCGTTCCTTGTGTATGGTGATGTTGGCGTGAATATCCTTCAATTTTTTCGATGTTGTTTGAAAAAATCTTTCTTTATTCAGTTGCTTATATATGATACTTGAATCTAATAGCATATCCTCCAATAAAGGCATCTAACTCATAGATAAAGCTTATCACTGGAATGAAATTTATATCGCAATTATTTGCTAAATGTATCTAAACTAATAACTGAAAAAAATCCAAAATTATTTTAAATGATTAGCATTGCTCTATATTTTGAAAAAGGGACATCTCTGTAACAAACGGCGCCTTTGGAATTGGTCATCCACTCAAAGAAATCAAGCAAGGATTTTTCTTTCGTTTAAACATTAGATAAACAAGGGATTTTCTACAATTCAAACAAAATACAGAACCCCACTTAGAAAAGGTCCCGACATTATAAAAGCCAACAAGAGAAATGAAAATGATTTTCTTCAGCGTAATTAAATAACACAAATAGCCAACATAACAAATCCAAATCTGAATTTAATCTAAAATCGGAGGAGCGAAAAAAAGGAAACGCCGCCTGAAGATTTTTTTCTATATGCCTGAGAATTCAGTCTTCACTCTTTTGAAGTAAGAAGCGTCTGAAATGCCTTGGCAGTCTTTGCTTCTTTAATTAGACAGAAAGCTTTCATTTTCTTTGCCATAGTTGAAGAAAAAAAAAACTTCAATCAAATTTAATTCATCTACGAGGAATTAGAGGAGAGACCGACCTTGCTCCTAGCAAAAGAGAGAGGATGCCTGTCAGATCCTCCGCAAGCAGTTGAAACAAACAGCGGACGGGCCAAAGACGCCGCCACTTTTATAAATAGAGGATGTCGGAGACGCGCGGAATATCCTTCTGTTTCTTACCACCGAAGTCTCGAGCTGGCCATAGTTCGTTTGCATCTTGTCGGACAATCTGTTGAAATGTAGTAAGTGAGGTTTTCAAGATATTTTTTTTTGTGTGTTCATCCCGTTGCCCATTGCTATTTGCGGAAAATAAAGGAAAACCAAGAAAAATTCCCTCAAATTTTCCTCTTTGCTCCGGCTGCACTCCTTCTTTTTTCTTCCCATTGTGTCGCTTGTTCAGATTTGAATTCTGAACAAACAATAGAGCCCGCGTGGCGAGGAACAATGACATGACAATGCTGTCACTGCTGCTTTCCAGGCTGGTAAATGAGCAACCAAGCGAGTTAGGGGCTAGAAGAATCTTTCAGTTTTAATTGAATTTTAATTTAACTTAAACGGGAACGACAACAAGGTGACAATTTTCGGAAAATTGATTTTCCAAGACGACGGCCATACAGCACGAGGCTTCCAATCTTGCAGGCCATTGTCGCAATTTTATGAATGGTGGAGATCGTCCGCATTGAATCACATTATTACATTTCGACGGAGATTATATTGATTGTAATTGTTTTCATGCCGGGTTGTGCCGGGCAGAAGCAAAATTAATGAAATGGATCCTCCGGTTGATGAATGTTGAAAATTATTTTTGTAGCCTCCAGACGAAGTAGTTGAACTCTCGCCAAGGATGTTTTCTTTTAGATAAATATGATTTTTCTTGCAATTCTATATGGTTGAAATGATTTGATATAAGGCAGATGACGCCTATAAGAAATAAAATCCTAGGGCATGTCTAATGTGCGTATTGGGCTTTCCTTGGCATTTAAAGCAACTATGTTTTAAAGATTTGTCCATTCTGCAGGTGTGAATTTGTTCTGACTGCGCCTAAAAGTAGTGTCTGTATCCGCATCCGGTATAGAGGCGTTGCGTTTAGGGGTTTAACCCATTTTCGACCGCTATTCGCACCGGCGCACAGTGGAGTATTTATACCAAAAAGCTGGCCAAAAGTCAAAAATCTTAAGTTTAGCAAATCCCGTTAAAATTGTATTTTTCTAGTACAAGACTAATGGCTGAATGATATCCTAAGCACTCGTGCGCCGCTTCCCTCTCTACCCCTTTTGCGAAGGGTTAGAACTCAAAAAAATTGTATTGTATTTTTTCTTGCAAAGTCATATTTTTGCTTGAATTTCATGTTTTTTTCAATTGGTTTCCGATTCAATCAGCAAAAAAATTGTTTTATATAATCAAGCACTGGGGTGTGTACTTTATCCAAAAAAATATTTCATCATCCCTTTAGTTACGAAAATACTTCTTTTCTTCATATAACTAAATAGTAAGGGCAAAATGTGATATTTTTCGTGAAAAAAATAATCAATAGTGTTTTTGTTTGGGTTCCCTGTGGTCTCCGGCAATCAGACCTTCATGGTAATTTAGTTTAATGCCTCCTTAATATTGCCATAATAAAATGTATTCCACTTTTTCCCCCCTTCCCTTTTACCACGTGTTTCTGTCCGTCTGGTTCTATGCAAACTAGTCTCTCAGTTTTGAAGCTATCGAGCCGAAATTTTGCACAAAGCCTTGTTTCTGTTGCAGGCTGTATATATGTCGGAACCAATGGAATCGGACCACTACGTCATATAGCTGCCATAGGAACGACCGTTCCGAGATTCGGTCTTTGTGAGAAAAACTTTTTTATTTCTAAAGCTATCTTTTTCAAATTTGATATCATTCAATGGTATATACAGCCAAATCACATTCTCGAATTTCGTCAAAATTGGACTACTCTATCGTATAGCTGTCATAGGAACGACCGTTCCAAAAACAAGTTTTTGTTAGAAAAACTTTTTTTTTATAAATGTATCTTTACCAAATTTCATATTATTCAATCATATTTATCGTCAAACCATATCACAAAATTCGGTTGAAATCGGCCCACTATTTCATATACCTCCCATAGGAACAGTGAAATCGGAACAAGTTTTATCACTAATTTCAAAGTGGTAAATATACCGTGAAACTAAAGGAAGGTATTATACTTTCGGCAAGCTAGCCGAAGGCTAGCTTGTTTTCAATTTAATTTTAATTTAATTTAATTTAATTTTTTTTATTTTTTTTATTTAGTTTTGATATTTAATTCTATACTTTTTTATAATAAATAAAAAAAAAATATCTAAATCGTATTTCAATGTATTTGCACATGCAAAATGGTACTAAATAATTTTGGCTAGCTTTTTGATACAAATACTCCACTGTGCGGCGGGCAGTAAAATTTCCATAACTCAACGTCATATTTTCTTTGTTTTAATTTATTTAATGTCAAAAGAAAGTACGCAGTAATCACTGTCATTTGTAGATTTCGTGAAAAACATTTGAAAACGGGGGTTTGCTCCCCAAATATAGAAATATTTAGGTGTTATCAAACCCTCTCCTTTCTCAGAAGTTTATAAATTAATACTTTTATTCAAGTAATTCAAAAATCAAAATTTTATTGATAAGAACTAATTGCTAAAGCCAACATACACCATCCGGGGTTCCTGTCCGGAAAAACTGATCAGGCCCAGCCTTGAGGAATTCCGGATCGTGTATGGCCGTTTCAGGCCGCCTTCGGGGGGATTTAGATTTGAAGCCAAATGTGAAACTATTCATCATCATCATCATCGTGGCGCGACAGCCCGACGTCGGGCGTTGACCGCCTGGATCGTTGTCTTTCAATTATCTCGGTCACGTGACCGCGTCCTCCAATTTTGGAAGCCCAGTAGCTGCGCGGCGTCCACGCCTACTGACCTCTACCAACGAAATTTCGGTCGTCTACGCAGTCTCGGTCCGTCGACTCGTTCTGCATTCATTACTCTCTTTGGCATGCGATCATCGTCCATTCTTTGTACATGCCCTGCCCATTGAGGTCGTTGTAGTTTGACGATTTTTGAAACTTCCAGCTCATCGTACAGTCCGTACAAATTATGGTTGTACCGGATGCGCCATCCATCTCGATCGCAAACAGCCCCGAAAATTCGCCGTAGAACCTTACGTTCAAATGTGTCTAGCATGTTTCCGGAGGCTTCATTTCGGTCACCGAGGTCTATTTGTAGATCCAGGACTATGTAAATAATAGTTTTAAGTACATAGGCTAATGAAAGAAAATGTACAAAAGGAGAACAATTTTGAATAGAAAGACGAGAACAGAAAGGCAGAACTTCAATCGGCAGCATTGCCTTCTTTTCTTCATAGTATTACCGAAGTAGATTCAGTTTTTGCAGTCGCCAACTGCAGATCATTAAGATCCAAAATGGTGAGACGCATCTTTGGTGCATTAACAACTCGGCAGTGAATGCCTAAAGGTATTAGCGTGGCTTGTTCGCTGGTTAAAAGTAAACTTCGATAAACCGTCCTCTATCATTTTCTAAAAAATCCTCGTAGTATCTCTTTCTCTCTTTTTCTCTCCACGGGAGAATGAAATTACTTTACATAAGATCCTTGCCTTGGTAGCTGAATTATCAATCAAAATATGTCTAGGACCAAATTTAAAGACATAAAGCGTTGTCTGCATTTCAACAATAATAACAACCTTGACAAAAACGATAAGCTGCCAAAGGAAAAGAATATTATCATTTTCTTTTGAATTGTATTTGAAAAATAAAATAATTTGTTTCTTCTTTTTTTGTCCGTCTGCTGTTTGACCTTGCAAACAAAAATTTCATCCAATTTGGCGTATGGAGTGAAAATCTTTAAGTCGACGAACAAATGGCCCCATACTTTGGTCGCCATTCCTATAAAATACATATATATATGTATATATATATGTATATATTCGGAACAAACCGATTCGTTTTGGGTATACGATTTTTTTTTGCTTGTGTTCTTCTGGCGGTTATTTGTTCAATTGCATACCATACTCTGGTGCGAGTGGCGACTATAATCGCTAGAGCTAGAGACTTGCAATTTTGGTCAAATGTTGGCAGTATGATCTTGTTGGTTGGTATTGTAAATTGGCACGATCAGGCCAAGAGAACACCTACCTCCTCTACATATGTTAAATAATTATTACAACTTAGTACTACTGTACAACGTTGCTTCCGCCGTTTTCCGACAGACGGCTGCATCGGTGTGGGCTGGTCAAAATACGTACATATCTCAAAAGTGTCAAAGTGAGTTTAGACGTCTGTGAACGTATGGACATCCCCGCATTAGTAAAAGTTGTTGGCATTTTTAATAAGATTCGCGATTCCAAATGTCTGTTTTCGAGCCAAGTTCTCGTCATTTGCGGGAAGTTTTGATCTTCTGCTTCCATTTGAAAAAACTGCAGCTGAGGCTCATCGAATGCTCTCAGATACTTACGGTGAGATTGCTCTGAGTGACAGAACGTGTCGTGAGTGGTTCCAACGTTTTGAAAGTGGCGAATTCAATGTCGAGGACAAGCATGGCGGTGGGAGAGAAAAAATGTTCAAAGACGACGAATTGGAAGCACTGCTCAATGAAAATTCGTGCCAAACGCAAGAAGAATTAGCTGAATCACTGGGAGGAAATTGGGTTCCGTACGAGTTAAAACCGAGAGATATTGAACGGCGATTATTTGTATGCGAACAACTGCTTCAAAGGCAGAATCGGAAGGGATTTCTAATATCGCATCGTAACCGGCGACGAAAAATGCGTCCGTTACGATAATCCCAACCACAGAAAGTCATGGCGAATGCCCGGACATGCCTCAACATCGACGGCAAAACCGAATATTCACGGCGCCAAGGTTTTGCTTTGCATTTGGTCGGACCAGCTCGGTGTGATATACTACGAGCTACTGAAACCGAATGAAACTATCAGAGGAGATCAGTACCGGACGCAATTGATGCGTTTAAGTCGAGCATTAAAGGAAAACCGACCACAGTACGAAGAGAGACACGAAAAGGTCATCCTCCAGCATGACAATGCTCGGCCACACGTCGCAAAAGTGGTCAAGACATACTTGGAAACCCTGAAATGGGAAATCTGGCCCCACCCGCCGTACTCCCCAGACATCGCTTCTTCCGACTACCTTCGTTCCATGCCGCACGTCCTGGCTGATCAGAATTTTCGTTCGTACGAGGAAGTCGAAATATTGATCCAATCATGGATCGCGCCGAGAGGCGCCTCCTTTTCCGAGATGGAATCTAAAAATTGCCGGAGAGCTGATCGAAAGTCGTCGCTAGTGATGGACAGTACTTTGAATAGTACAGCTGTAAGCACTTTTTGACAATTAAGCTTTTATTTCCAGGAAAAAAACGGCAGAAGCAAAGTTGTATACCCAATAAATGTATCTATAACTCCACATTAAATAAACGTGAAAAGCTCTAGTTTTGGCAGATTGCTCTTGAGAGTAATCTTATACTTTCCTGGGAAAATAAAATCGATCAGTTGAAAACTAACGGTAATTTTCTTTCAAAGGGCCCCGTACTAGCCTACTTTTCAGGTTTTTTGTCTATAACTCTAACTGTCTAACCTGATTTTTGGCATGTAATCCTGATGTGAGAATCAAATCAAAGGAACGCCTACCTCCCCTACAAATTAAAAAAAAAAAGAAAAAAAAATTTCCTTTAATTACGATAACTTTCGATAGAAAGACACTAGCAAGTTCAAAATTTGGTAGAGTATTGTTAGTAAAATCTAGTTGGTTGGTATGGCCAAGATCCGACCCAAGGAGCCACTACCTCCCCTACAAATGGAACTTCAATTAAGCGATAACTTACGATAACATAAAGCTAGCGACTTGAAATTTTGGTTACATGTTTGTAATAGGATTCAGCTGGTTGATATTGAAAATTCGTAAAATCTGACCAACCAAACCCCTATTTCCCCTACAAATGAAACTTCAAGTAAGCGATAACATTCGATAAAAGGAAGCTAATGACTTGAAATTTTGGTCAAATGTTTGTACTGGGATATAGTTGGTTGTTATTAAAAATGCGCAAGATTCGACAAAAGAAACCTCCCCTACAAGTGAGACTTCAAATAAATAATAACTTTAGATAGAATGAAGCTAGCAACTTGAAAAATTCGACAAATATTTGTAAAATGGGTTAGTTATTTGATTTTGAGAATGGCCCACATCCTTCTGAATGAGTGCCAACCTCCTCTATAAACTGATCATATAGGAAACTCACTTTTAATGCAATGGTCGTTGTCAGTTGAGCCCATTTTTTTGGTCTTTTTTGACCCCAGATCCGGAGTCTGCGACCTCCTAATGCCCTTCAGTTCGAGCCAGGCAGATCCGATCACTATTTCCCATGAAAATGGGGCTGCCAATCTGGGAGGGACGATCCCAATTTTTTTGCCTCTTTTTTGACTCCAGACTCGAAGTCAGCGACGCCCCAATGCCCTTTAGTTCGAGCCGCCAGATTGGACCACCATTTCCCTTGAAAACGGAGTTTCCAATCTGGGATTTGCGGCCCCAATTTATTTTAATCTTTTTTTGAATCAGCGACCCCCCAATGCCCTTTCGGTCGAGCCAGCCAGATCGGGCTACTCTTTCCCATGAAAACGGGGTTGCCAATCTGGGATGGGCGACCCCAATTTTTTTTTTGTCTTTTTTGACACCAAATTCGAAGTCAGGGACCCCCCAATGCCCTTTAGTTCGAGCCAGCCATATCGGACCACAATTTCCCATGAAAATGGGAGCAGAGACTATGTAGAGTCGCTAATGAATGGTCTCCTACCGCGCTCCAATCGACCCGTAAATGTTACCCACACGAAATAAATGAGACCTTAGCGACTTTCCATCTATCATCAATTGTAGGATTCTCACAAGGTGGTGGTGCAATAGCTCTCTCTTGCAAGGCGGAGGAATATACACGTCTTACGGATGGGCCTTTAAGTTTTTGCACATTAAAATGTGGCAAGATTCTTGCATTTTGAGGGCGCTGGATCGCTGCCGTTCGTAAGCGTATTTTTGCGATAACAAGTTGGTGCCAACTGGTGTTGGTGTTCTCTCAACTATGTTGCAGCTCCATCGTTCGCCTACTTCCTGAGACGCACTGGTTTTATTAGCCATTCAGGATGATCATCGTTATGTGCCTCTACCAAATGTTTTGAACTGAAACACTTGGTTGGCTTGGCTAGCCGTTGCAGAGGGCGCCCACGAGGAAGACTATGGAAGAGGTCACTTTCCTATACCAAGGGAAAAAAAATTGTGACCCTTAAGAAAAATTTAAATTATTATGTGAAATTGTTCTGAGCTGAATGGGTAATTTATTTGATCGATACCTGGCGATTTTGGCTCGGATTCATTCCTTAGAGAGACATTAAATAGATGACCATTCGAAACCATGAACAAATATCGAAGTGGAACTCGTAGCGCAAAAAAACTCAACCATGTCGGGAATATTTGGCTTTATCTTCAACATTCCATGTTAAAGCGAATGTTGCAACGAATATTGTAGAGTTTTGGATAGACACTAGCATAAACTCACTCTAAGCTTCTCAGCAGAATATCCTTCATATAGCCACTTCTAGTGCAGGACGATACTTTACCAAATTCCTTGGAGCTCTATTTATATGTATATACACACTTAGTACCAACATACAATCGCGATCGCCAATCCTATAAACTCCAGAAATAATTAAATTACGGAGAAGCATCAAACAAGGTAAACAACGATAAGGTGCAGATAATAGGGATTTGATAGAGGCTCAAATCGGTACACAGGTTTTGGTTACTCCAACGCTAGCAACACGCCTCAATTAATTACGTATGTATTTGGTGCGTTCATTTGACGTTCAGTATAATCTCATCGTATGTCGAAATACAGCGAGCGTAACCACGCAGAGGTATAGACGTATTCGAGCAAATAGAATCCTTCTAGAGTCAACCCATCTCCCAGGGTCTACCTGATAAATCTTGAAATCAAAGTAGGAGCAGGTGCTCGCTCAGTGCTTGGTATTTGCTATTGGGATTGCTTCGAAAATGGTCTGATTGGAACTGAACACAGCATTGTTTGCTTAAGCATCTCATGTCTAATTCAGTCGTCCTTGCAGTGTATACTCGTATGTCTACACAGTCCTGCCCCGAATTGTTAAAATCGTTTCAAATTTCGCAAGTGATTACTTCTCCCCGTAGCTCTTAATACATGCCGACCCTTCAAGTTACGATTGTTACAGTCATACAAATTGGGATACTCCTTAGGCGAAATGCATCCTTGATCCCAGAACATTCTCAACATTTATATGGATGTCCCAGGTCCTTGAAAATCATCTTAATTTTAGTAGGAGAATGTTAATGTCGGAAAAGCCAAATTCCTCCCAATATTATCTGAAAGCATGTTAAGTTGGATATTCATGATGTTTTTAACATGCAAGTAAAAGGATTATTTTGTATAGGTTTCCATTGTCTATACAAAATAAGATTTTGTGAGAAAATTTTTTGTTTAATGGTTTGGGGATATCAAAAATTTACTGTATAGGAGCGGAAGTGAGACGCTCAGACAAATTGCCGAGATTATGGAAGTTTTTGGCCTGCCCCATATAAAAATATATTGGACGAGCATATATTTTAGGTATATCGACTGGACTCTTTGTTTAAAACCACAACTACCCGTCTAAGTCTTTTTCAAGATTGCTTTTCCAGGCATTTCCCGTTGACAGACAAAATTTTATATGTAGCTTCCTTGGGTTATTAAAAGTACCACACGGTGATATTCTGGTCCTCTTGCATGTATGCGTTACGAAAAAAAGGACATGGTTATCGTGAAATGAAACGGAAACCAAACCTTGCAAAAATGGGTATCTCCTGATTCGGGACGACGAGACCAATGCATTCGAGTCCTATTGAAGGCATTTTGAGTTCTTTGGTCCGGATTGACACCATTTTGAGTCCTTTGGCGTGGAAAAAAGGACATTCTTGACAATGAAGACATAACTAGGCAATATGGGTACCATATGACTGAGGGTGTTGAGACGAATGCATTAGACTACTATTGAATACATTTTGAGTCCTTTGTTGTGGAGAAGAGGATACTTTTGGCAAAAACGACATTCTTGACAGTGATGTGATGGTAGAATGCAACAGCCCGACGTCGGGCCCTAGTCATCTGAATCATTGTCCCCCAATTATCTCCTTAGTCAAGTGACTGCGTCCTCTAATTTTGGACGATCAGCAGTTATTCGTTGTCTTCATCTACTGAGTCTTTCTAATGAGCTCTCGGTATTCCTCGCAGGTTTGCTGCGTCGACGCTTCGTCCATTAAATATTTTTTTAGGCGTACGTTCATCGTCCATTCGTTGTATATGTCCAGCAAGGCGTTGTAGTTTGACGATTCCCGAAACTTCCAGCTCAACTAACAATTCGTACAGCTCATGGTTGTACTGGATGCGCCATTGATTTCCATCGCAGCCTGCTTCGAAAATTCGCCAAAAGACTTTACGTTAAAATATGTTTATCATGTTTTCGGAGGCTTGAGTAAGGGTCTAGTTTTTGCAACCATAGCACAAACACTTTAAAAATTTGGAGTAAATTTTTATGAAAATTGTATTGCATGTAATTACATGCCAAAATGTGATTATTTTTAAATCAATCAACGTGGGTAATACAATAAAATGATTACGTTTTAATACATTTCATTTATATCAAATTTTATTACAAGCTGTATTGGAATACATACACTGTTTAAAAAAATTTAGCTATATTTTAATCTTTTTGGCATTAGATTCCTAAACTCCCAACTAGTTTATTAAACCCATCACCCACCCTGTGTTCAACTTGTCGTGGCGGGGAGAAGAACCTTTAAACTCAGTATCGTAGAGTTTCGACCTAAAACGCTCGGCCACACAGCATAATATTTTGAGGTCACAAGAAATATATAGTTGTGCTAAGGCTAGAGACTAAAAAAATTTCATTTTGAGGTTAACATTTTAATCTCACTTCGATTAGAAATTAATGCGAGAGCTTTCCTAATATCATCAACATCGTGGCGCGACAGCCCGACGTCGGGCCTTGGCCGCCTGGATCGTTGTCCTCCAATTATCTCGATCACGTGACCACGTTTTCCAATCATGGAAGCCCAGTTGCTGCTCGGCGTCCGCGTGTACTGAGCTCCCGCAACGAGATTTCGATAGTCCAGACAGTTCCGCTCCGTCGACTCGTTCTAGTTGGGACGCTAAGCGACATAAATGGGCGTCACCCTGTAAAATATGATAGAGAAATGCCGTTCGATATTATTGTTGGTGGTCCCCATACATTCATTTTAAGAGATGGAGCCATCTTGGACCCCGCGGCAGAGCGGCTGTGCGGGTGAAAAACCGAAAAATTTGAGCCCTTTTTTTAATATTCTCCTCATAATTTGTAAACGGTGCGTCGGATCGAAAAACTTGAAAAATCTTAATAGGATTTAAATTAAAGAGCGTCAAATTCTGCATCCAATGCATTGCTCAAAGTTGAAATTCGATTTAGTAGTATTGTCAAAACCGATAGTCCAAAAACGTCACCTTTCGGGGCTTTGAAGGAAAATCACACTATTTCGCTTTTCAGGCTTACATATCTCTGAAACTGATGCTACAAATGGAAAACTCAAATGACAAAAGCTGAAGATATTTCTATTTCAAGTTTAACTGACCCAATATTTTTCAAAGCGGCCCGTTTTTAATGTAGTTGTGAGCGAAAATGCAGAAATGATTTTTTAGCGATTTGAGCCTTAATAGTTATATCTCGATAAATATAATAGCTAAAAGTTTCGGTTTAGCCTCAATTCGTAGATACTTTAACCTTGTTTATAAAAGTTTTGCTAAAAAAAAGCTTTTTATTCTAAACTTATTTATTAAAAAATCTTTTTTAATTAATAACAAAATCTGAAAAAATGTGAATATCTTTTGAACTAACGATCGTTCGGAATTGCGGTTGTTTTTATTCGACTCAAAATGACCAAATACATTAGAATTTAACCTAAAAGTAGAATAAAAAACTTTTATTTTAAACTTATTTAATAAAAAAAAAACAATTTAACTAATGAAAATATCTGAAGAAATGTGAATATCGTTTGAACTAACGGTTGTATGGAATTGCCTTTAGTTTCATTCGACTCAAAATAATCAAATACATTAGGAAACAGTCTCAAACTGGCATCAAAGCTTTTTATTTTCAACTTATTTAATAAAAAACCTATTTAACTAATAAAAATAACCTGGAAAATGTGAATATCTTTTGAACTAATTATCGTATGGAATCATGGTTGTTTTTATTCTACTAAGAATGACCAAATATATTAAGAATCAACCTAAAACTGGCATAAAAGCCTTTTATTTTTAACTTAGTTAACAAAAAAGATACAAAGTATCTACACTGCATGCAGATACATCGGAACATGGATATGTCTATGACTACCGACTGCGTGGAACCTGTTGTGTTGAAGATATCGACGTAAATTTTATAAAGATCCCAGTATAATTATACTGGATGAAATCATTCGAAAAAACACGTCCCACGCTTTCGGTAGGCATAAGACATATCCATGTACCCATGTATCTGGTGGCAGTGTAGATACTCATCATAAATTCTGCTTCGCTTTGTCCTGTCCGCTTGGGCTCCTTTCTCTCGCGGGATCGTTTCGTTTTCGTTTGCATCGCGTGTGTGCAATATTCACCTCCTCTCGTGCACCCTGTTCCATCTACCTGTTCCATCTACCCGTTCGGTACAGTTTGCAGACTGCAGCCCATCAACATTTCGCTGAGAACGTTTCTGCTAATCGCAATCACGCTTCCCACCATCTTTTCCCAATCGGACGTGTATTGTGTTTGTGTATCTATTGCAAAATCGCTCCCACACTATCCGCCTCATCCCGCCCCTTTAATCAACAGTCCGGGTCCGGCACACACAATCCGTTTCTCAAGTAACGCGTGCCACTCTATGCGATTGTGTCCAGCAAACAGAAAGGGAAACTAACAAAAGTAAACAAAACATTCCAACACACGCACAAAGAGAATGCACAAGAAAAATTTTGGAATTTTTGCAGAAGAGGGGGGGGGGGGGGCATTTGATCTTCTGCAGACCTCTGAATGTACATCATAACATATAACATCCTGCGACGAATATTTCTTTATTTCGGGACTTGAGAGATTCTAACTCGCCTAGTATAAATCCGCCATTTTGTTTTATGAGATGTTTATTGCACGTGGGGTGGGGGCCCACATTGTGGACCACTCAGACCTCAAATCGCCGCCATTGCAAATGCACAACCACAGTCGCTGGATCACCCGATTTGGCTCGAATGAACTTCATCCGCTCATCTTCGGGGGGCGGGAACTATGTACACTCTTTCAAATTGCGTCTGCGCATGTCCAAATGTTAGTCGAACTGACTACTTGCTACCTTTTCTGGGACCCTAGTGATTCAGATAGTACAACACGGGCTATTTTATTAAATGATGAATGGGAATTGGCGGAAATTGAAGGTCATTGAAAGTCCGCCCGTTCACCCGTACACTATGTTATTTCTTGCCGTCCACAACGTCAACCTTTATCGCTATCAAATCAACATCCCAACATGTACACACAGGATCCCCGCAAGCGCACCACCCGCGCGGATCTACAAGCAACAGCCATGCACAATGACCACTTCACTCAAACGACATGCACAACCAGAAAAGAAAAATTTTCGTTGGGCTTGTTTCCTCTTCTCACCCCCGAGTAGAAAACAGACATTTCGTGTGATGGACAGATTTTTAGGATGACCCCCAGCTATAAGACATATCCATGTCAAAAAGCTCATTTAACTAATAAAACAATCTGGAAAAATGTGAACATTTTTTTAACTAGTGGTCGTATGGAACTACGGTTGATTTCATTCGACTCAAAATGACCAAATACATTAGGAACCAACCTAAAGTGTCATATCAGTTGCTTGAACTTTGAAATTATGGAAGAAATTAAATCATTTAATTAATTAATTATTTAATTAATCAAATTAATCTGTCAAAACTTTTATTAGCAAGGTTGAATTATCTACGGATTGAGGCTAACCCAAAACTTTTAGCTGTTATATTTACCGAGATAGAGCTTTTAAGGCTCAAATCGCTAAAAAACCATTCCTGCATTTTTGCTCACAACTACATACATTGAAAACGGACCGATTTGAAAAATATTGGGCTAGTTAAACTTGAAATAGGCAGCTGCCGTTTCTAAAATACGAATATAAAGCGCCGACTCAGCGATTTTTTTAGGAACGCAGCCAATGATTAACACTATGCTAAGTATTTCAATATGTCAGCTCATTAAACCAGTAATCCTGGAGTCTACTTCTAACATATTCTTAGAATTATTTCTGTCGACAAGATAATTGCTTTTCAGAGAGAATTTCATAATGCTTGTTGGTAGTTACTAGATACAAACAATTCTGGGAAATTCCAGTCGGTGGGGTCGCTGTTGAGCTACTCTAGTGATAAGATGGTAAATTAGCTTAGGATTGTGAGAAAATTGTTCTAATTGGGCGTAACTTTCCACTATGGAAAATATGGAGATAAATAAGATTAACCAGAAAATAGATTAATATCTTCATCGAAACGATTGGCAGAGTTAAAGAAGTCAAAGAAACGAATAGTAATGTCTCATCACGAACGTTTAAAATCCGATTAGGTAAAACTGTTCACTGCAGTATCCAAAGGTAAAATTTGTAACGGAAATTTTAGAAGCAACAAAGTTAAGCCCATTCACAGCACGTAGCAAAAATGAAAAATCAAATTAATAACAAATCCAATTAATGTATTATTTATTCATTCGATTTCATATACAAATATGTACATAATCCAATCACATCAGTGTTGGGAAATTGTATCCACATAAAAAATCTATTAGACAAACTGTGCTATATATTTGATTTGGCCACTATTCCGATTAAATATGTAGTCGAATAGTGCACCCATTTCAAATACACGTGCCTATTTCTATATGGCAACTTAACACGAGTATATTAAAGCATCAACACATCAGGCCGGCATTTGGATGATATTTGTTAATATGCAAATTTATTCATTGTCCACTGTAATTTGGCAGAAAGCTAAATAATTTGAAATACTTTCACCAATTACTTATACGAGTAACTCCTGCAGCACTTCGACAATAGATAAATCGTCCGTAAATGTTATGCGTTTAGGCGAATCTTAATAGATATCCGCGGTTTTTCGAGTGAATACGTGAGATTTGTTGTCGGCACAGTTCCACTTTGTTCTTCTTTCTAAAAATGCAAATTATTATTATTGGATATTTACAATCAACATATATAGTATACAAAAAAAACATTTCCGTACCGTATTTTGTTGACTGTCTCTATCGGAATTGGTTAAACTGAGCCTCACCAGCGTTTTACGCGATTTAATGACAGTACCTTCGTGGTATCGATTGCAGTTTTCACACTTCATCATTAAGATTTTTATCTAAACAACGTTGTTCCACTCGTTATTGACGACACTGCTTCACTGACTTCTTCATCAGTCTTGCCGTAGAGTGTTAGGTTGTTAAAGCACCAGATAATCTGCATACTAATAGATCTATGTTGCTCTCTTTTGTTCGAAATAGGCTAACCTAAAAACAAATCGATAAGAACAAGAAATATGTTGATTGGATTTTCTTTTCAGAGACGTGTTAGTGCATCTCTAAGAATGAGACTTCTTTGACCTTTTATTTTTATTGTTAATTAGATTTCAAATTAATAAGAAAACCAGACCGAAGCTTTGCTACGGCCTGGTGTCCGATGCGTACATATATACCTTAGACTTGTGCAGACCTAGTGGTAACAGCCATATTGCATTAAAATATAGTATTTCCTATAATGATCCCGTTCCTGCCAATAATAATTGCAAAGCCCATAGAACCATGAGCTGTATGAACCGTAGGATGAGCTGTACAAACCGTAGGATGTGCTGGGAGTTTCGAGGATCAATGGGCCGGACATATTCAAAACGAATGGACAATGACCGCATACCTAAGAAAATATTCAATAGACGACGTGTCGATGGAGATTGCTCCGTCGACGCTGCGAGGAAAACCGAGAGCTCGTTGGAAAGACTCAATACATGAAGACACAGAACATCTGCTAATCGTCCAAAATCGGAGGACGCGGTCAATTGACCGAGATAATTGGAGGACGATGATCCATGCGTCCCGGGGACCGACGACGTCGGGCTGTTGCGCCACGATGATGATGATGATGTACCCTCCCTGTTTTAGCATCCGAGCTTTTTGCTAGCTTCATATCTCTGTTGTTCACTGTCTTTTACTAGTGATTCCCGATCCAGTCCCCACCAAAATGCGGCCATTGAAATCACGTTGAGTCCAACGATTCTCTTGTTATACCGATCGTGCGTCTTTGTCTCTGTTGAATTGTAAAACGTAGAAAAAATAAGGATTTTTTACATACCGTCGCTACCATCACCAACTATCGAATGTGAAAAAATGCGTTTTAATTTTGTATACCCTTTGCTTCCATTAGACATGATACGTAAGATGGCAAATTGTGGAATTTTGGCCGCGTGACCACAATGAATTTTCACTGGAGTTTATTTCAATAGACAAATGTACCTGAAACTTGGCCATGGAAAATAAAATGCCGTACAATTCAATCCAATAGATAGCTTCTTTTGTTCTACGGCGATAAGATCGATTTTCAATTATGCATCCGGCTGCCTCAAGACCAACTGTTCGAATGAATTTTCACTGGAGTTTATTTCAATAGACTAATGTATCTGAAACTTAGCCGGGGAAAGTAAAATACCGTAAAATTAAATTGAGTAGATAGAATGATAACTCAAATCTTTATTAGTTTAGGAGTTTATTACAATGTAGTAATGTACCTGAAACTTGACCATGGAAAGTGAAATGCCGTATATTACAATTCAATCCAATAGATAGATACTTTGATTCTATTACGATAAGATCGATTTTTCATTGTACATCCGGCCGACTAAAAGGCCTCTCCGGAAGCAGCCGTACACGATCCGGAATTCCTCAAGGCCGGGCCTGATCAGTTTTTCCGGCAGGAATTCCAGATGGTGAATTCTATATTCAGGCAAACCGGAAGGCCAGGCCTCATCAGTTTTTCCGGCAGAAATTCCAGATGGTGTATGATCGGCTGAAGACGATAAACTCGTTGTCGGCGTAGAACCAAAACAATATCCAGCCTGGAAGATATAGGGACGCGGGAGCGTCCCGTCCCCCAAAGAAAATCTAGGAAATTGAAAAAAAAAAAAAAAACTAAAACCGAAAAAGTACGGGTTTACGGACCTCTGTAGCTCGGGCCTCTGGCGGTTGTGGGGGTTATAATTTACTAGGGACGTTGTCGCGAGTTCTGTTAGAAAGTGTATCCAATTTGAAGTCTATGCGATGAAAAACACCCGAGATACTATATAACCGTTTGAAAATCGCTATTCTTAAATTTATTCTTGTTCTCATTGTTCTTTGACATGGCTACAGCCTCGTAGGGATTGTATCGGTATCTGCTTTCTTTTCTCATGAGTTGGCTCGGTCTCAAGGGTGTGTAAATGGTTTACAGACGGCTCCAAATCGTAAGAGGGTTCCGGCGCAGTCATTGTCGGTCCTAAGCACAGAGCCTCCATTCTAATGGGTAAAATGCCGTCCGTCTTCCAACCGGAAATATACGCCATCGAAGTTTGTGCTAGACTGTGCCAAACCGCCGACTATTTAAGCTGGGACATATCAATATTCACCGACTGTCAGGCAACTATCAAAGCGCTAACTAATTTCATTATCTGAAGCAGCCAAGAAAATAGTCAGTTGATACAGCTCAGTCACATACAAAAAAGGATTGAAAACAACAACCAAGAAATATAGAAATTTTTAAATTGCACCACGCGCTGATTTTGAATTCATAATTGCAGTTTTTTTTGCTCTACTGAAAAGTGGTTATTTTCATATTCGATAGTTGGCGATAGTAGCGACGAGCTTGTAATGAACCACCTGTAACGAACCATATTATGGTCTGGTAGTGCTGCTCCCACCAGCAGATCGAAGCAGTACCTGATGAGTAGTGATCTGTTGGTGGTACGAAACCAGAGGCCGAGGGTCCCATTACACCCGGACCTAGGTGCGACTGCGTGGGCGTCTGATCTGTCCGCCAACCATTCCATTCTTATCGATTATTTTTTTTTTATTCCCCATTTTTACCTCCCCTGTTTGTGTTGTCTTCCCCAGGCCTATGAATTTTGGTTAATTCGTAAAGGACAGGGACAACGAGCGGCGAAAACCCCGCCCACATCTCCCGAACTGAGCTACAGCAAGCATAGGCCGCTGCTTAGCTCGTTGCGGGGCCTTTTTCTTCGCCAGATGGCACAGCCCGACCTTCACGGTCAATTAAGCTACCTTAGGCTTCGTCCCCACGGCCATCTTCGGATGCCCACCAAATTGTCCGTTACAACCTTCTAGATATTTTTAATATTTCGGTTAAATAAATACAATAGTTCAAGACAATAAGGTTACTATTTTTTCGTTCTTATTTCTCATGCTTACCTGTATTTTGAGTTAGTAAATTGGAACAAACATATTTATGACGAACACCGCATTATCTAGCAATAACCATATTTCACTTCTGCATTTTGATACCTCAACTACGTCATCTAAATAAGTTATTTATCTCATTCAATAGATAGACAAAAATATTTTCTTATTTTCTACCCTGATTTTAATATGCATTTGGTAGTCCTCCAGTTGAAATTGAAAGTTGACATTGGCGGGACGTAGTAAACAATCTGAAAACTTGACTAGTACATATCTAAAAAAAACATTCTTTTTCTCCTCTTCTATCCCGACGGCACAAAAACGTCCTAGTGACTTTAACGATTGCCCTCAATATTCTTAGTCTGGGCATCACTATGAAGAGTCTATTTTGGCTTGGCTACGTATTTGATCACTAAAAAAAGTTCAGATTTAAAATTGGTTCAGTTAGTTTAGTTTCATTCATATACGAGTATCATATCATGTATCTAACTCGCTCATATATAAAATAGTATGTATGTATGTTCTAGTATGAATAATCTTATGATAATTTATGCAAGAATTCTTTTCTCAAATATACATTTGTTATAAGATATATAAGATACATTTTTGTTATTGAAGAAATGAATCAGGTAGTGTATAGGGACAGATAACATCTTCGGACAAAATTATAAGATCTTAAAGTGAAAATAAAAACAACGATTTGTGCTGGTTCCCCGAAATTAAGATTTCCACAGTTTCGAGTATGTATGTGTGTGTTTTTTTAAAGACTACATACATGTATGTATAGACGACAACCGAAAGGTGTGTGCTCAGGTTAAGATATATTGAAATAGGCGGCATTTATCTGTTTGTATGTTTTCGATTAATTTGAAATTAGAATAGAATTTTGCATAAAATTCGTGGCTGTAGCGGACACTGGGGTTATTGTCGATTGGACAAAATTTGAATGGCTGTTCTTATTTATATTATTAACGCGCCCAGTAGCCATGAGATCTCGGTCGCCAATCTACGATTCTAGATCTACAGAAACGTAGGCTCAATCCTCGGTAATTGAATAAAAATTTGCTGTGGGTACTACTAGAACTCCCACAGCGTTCCGAGCTTGTCAGTAAAAGACGGCTCGGATAGGAAGTGCATGCTAGCAACTATACCATCCGAAAAAATATGTTATCGAAAAAGATGTTGATGCGCTCATGCCCCTGGAGGGTCAAGGCAATAACATCCTTACTTTAGGAAGTTTTACTACTTTTGTCGATGGGTCAAGTTACAAAGCTAGAGGTCACAGGTTCGAATCCTGCCGCGAAAATTTTCGAAAAATTGCTTTTCTCGTTGGCCTTCAGTTGACGCAGCTGAAGTGAGTAAAGTGCTCTACTACACTTCGTACGCCATGTTCCGCCTCGGGACGGAATCTATCTTTGTCGTTCATTTTTGTAAAAGGAATTTTATCTTTGTCATCCTAGTTGACCTCAGCTTTGCAGAGTATTCAAAATCCTAGGCTATAGGATTTCACTATTACCACTGCTACCTTTTTGTACTCCGTCTTTACATATTCGCAAAATAGTTTGACACTGTCTTCCACCAGAAAGAAAATTGTGATTTTTAAATGCGTAGCTCCATTGGCCCCGTTTTACACTATCGAGATCAGAACGATCGGTTATCACAGTTGATATAAATGGACACTATTGACCTAAAAGCGAAAAGATGAAATCTACAATGATCGCGTTTAAGAACGCCGTTCCCGTTAGAAATGAATACGTTTATGAACCTCGTATAAATACGTGGATAGCTGCAAATCAAGCTGATTTCTTAGCAAGTAGACGAAGAGAAAGTACGCACTCATATGGATAGTATCGAGACAAAATGAGAAAGGAGCTATTGATTTTCGTTCTGTGTAAGTATTCTAGTGAATTTGGAACGTTCATAGTCCTAAATCCATGTTTAACACGCAGATGCTGTGACGGTGCTTGCCGACAAGCCAGAGGAGGATTCCTCGTCACTAACAACCGCAGAGCCTCAGCAAAATGTAACACTCTCATTGGACGATCGTATCCAAAAGGTTCGGGATACTCTTTTCGGTAGCGACGATACGAAGAAGAAGAAACATAAGGATGATTTAAGATCGGGATCGAGGCGTCGTAAACCTAGCAAGGGTTGCCGACGCGGACGTTGCAGTGACGAAGATAAAGACTCGCGATATGATTCTAGACGATCGAACGAGCATGGTCATGGCCATGGTTCCAGATATTCGAGCGAACATGGTCATGGATCGAGAAATTCGCATGAATATGGTTCAAGAGGTTCATACGAACACGGACATGGCGCTAGCAACTCACGCGGATCACGAAGTTCTAACGAATATGGTCATGGCTCTAGGAGCTCACGCGAATCTGGAAATCGTGGATCACGAAGTTCGCACGAATATGGACATGGCTCCAGGAGCTCAGCCGAATCTGGAAATCGTGGATCCCGGAGTTCTTACGAACATGGACATGGATATGGGTCAAGGAACTCAGACGAATCGGGAGATCGTGGATCGCGAAGTTCGTACGAATATGGACATGGATATGGGTCTAGGAACTCAGACGAATCAGGAGATCGCGGATCGCGAAGTTCTTACGAATATGGACATGGATATGGGTCTAGGAACTCAGACGAATCAGGAGACCGTGGATCGCGAAGTTCTTACGAATACGGACATGGATCAAGATACTCAAATGAATCAGGAGATCGTGGATCGCGAAGTTCTTATGAATACGGATCGAGAAACTCAAACGAATCAGGAGGTCGATACTCTAACGAATCCGGTGACCGATACGGATCAAGAAATTCGAATGAATCACGAAACTCGCGTGGATCCCGTGAAAGTAATGAGTCACGTAACTCCCGATATAGTAATTCGAATGAGTCACGCAATTCACGGGGCAGCTATTCCAATAACTCACGTGCCAACAGCCAGTAGGTTATTTTCAACGAACGTAATTTACATTTCAAAGAAGCTTTAGTTTACCATCAAATTTATTTATTCGAATTCATCTATAGTAATAATCTGAATGTGCCCGATCATGGCGAATGTGTACATACATGCATATATGTATATATGCATAATGAACAGTGTATATTTATTTAATAGTTTGCCAATTATTGAAGATTTTTAGTGAGTAGATAACTTATTTAATATTGGGTAATTTAAAGTGCAGAATTAAAAAATTATAATAAGTGACAAAAAAAAATTATTGAAAATTTTATCATTTGGCGTTCAATTTTTAATCCCTAAGATCCTATTAGCTGTTTCCAGTGTGAAACCATTTTTAGGATGCATAATATGTAATAAAATTTTCGTCAAAATACATCGTACAAACTAGTGATATGCCCCTGTAATTCTCACACGGCAGTTTATCTCCCTTTTTGTGAATTGGACAGATAATGCTTCTCCGCCAATCGTCTGAGGTCTCCTCGTTCTCTCATACTCGCAGGATGTATGACATTAGCTAGACCCCTTCCACCGAATTTTAGCAGTTCAGCTGGAATCTCGTCAGCGTCCTGCGCTTTATTTCGTTTTAGTGACCGCAACGCGAGATCAACTTCCTCTACTGTCGGGGGTTGTATGGGTGGGTCTAGATCAACAATATGCTCTAGAGCTTCTTGTGTGGGGATGTTAGATAGTAGGTTCAGAAGCTATTCAAAATAAGAGGCCCATCGTTTGTTAATGCCATCGGTGACGCTGATGCTGTTTCCTTTTCCTTACAAAGGCTAATTCTGGGTTGATAGCCGTTCTTAATTGTATAGTATTTACTAGTTTGTATGCTTGTCTGGTGTTCCTATTAGCTAAGTTCTCGTTTATATTCAGTCACTGCTCGTCAAAGTATTTATGTTTCTTACGTCTAATTATTCTATTTGATATTCGCCGTAGCTCGTCAAATTCTTCTCTTCTCTGCTCTGCTTCCTCGTTGAATCCATTGTCTGTAGGCCTCGTTTTTCGCGTCAAGTAAGTTTTTGCATCCTTCGTCGAACCAGTCATTTCGCGCTCGCCGGGTTTTAAATCCCACGTTCTTCCCAGAACCCATGGACGCCTGTGTTGCTGACGTTGTGTAGCATAGGCGATAGTCTTTATCAAAGGGTGTTAGTATACACCACCGCTGTAGCATCGCTCAGAAGCTTATCAACCGCAAATGTTTTGGGACGGCTGATTCTCGGTTGGTGCACTGAGGAAATTCTACATCTGTAGGTCGTCTTCACCAAGTAATGATCTGGGTCGCAATTTGCTCCTCGATAGGAGCGGACATCCATCACACTAGACACCCATCTCCTGCAAATGAGGACGTGATCAATTTGGTTGACGGTATGTGCGTCTGGAGATTTCCAGATCTGCTTGTGAATGCGTCGATGCGGGAAACACGTAGAGCTTTCGACTAGATTCCTACTGCAGGCGAAGTCGATAAGTTGCTGGCCATTGTCGTTACATTTTTCTTGGAGACTGTGGCCTACAGTGGTCAACCGGTGCCAACTTTCATTCCAACTTTCGCGTTAAAGTCTCCCAGCAGCAATTTGAGTTCGTTTGTTGGAAGTGATTCGAAGAGAGTCTCAAGGCGGGCCTAGAACTCATCTTTTACTGCGTCTTCTTTAACTTCAGTGGGGGCATGCACATTGATGAGCCAGAGATTGAAGAATCGAGGCTTAATGCGAATCGCATACAGCCGTCCATTTGGGAGTTTGAAGTCAGTAATGTGCGGCTTGAGGTGATTGTTTACTATAAACGCCACTCCAAACTGCTTGCGGCCCGATGGTTTGCCACTTGTAAAAATTGTGTGCGATTTCTTGTCATTGATCTCGCTGCCAAGCCAATTTGTTTCCTAGACTGCAGTAATGCTCAGTTTGTACTTATCGACCTGTTGAAGGAGGGCCCTCTCGGTCTCCGGTTTGTTCAGGGAGCATACATTTCAGGATTCGAAAGAATAATCCTTTAGTCGTTTGCGTGGTCGTCGTTGTTGATCCGTCCAATCCGACGCTTTTGTTCCAGGTTTCTTGCCGTGGGGTGGTTTTTACAAGGACGAGTTGTCAACACATCGCTTAACCCCATTCAGGGGATGGCCTCGGAGGTAGCTGCTTCAGATGGTTTAATAAACGTGCTGCAGTTCACATACAACTATGTTGCAGGTCCAACTAAGCAAGGCATTCCATCCTACTAAACCTGAGACGCTTAGGTGTTGGTCAGCCATTCAGGCTACAGCTATCTGCCTTTTCCAAACTATCTTATCGCTAAGACTTCGCCGTCAGCCGTTTTAAACACTGCCGTTACCAGGGGGCGCTCACGTGGAGTACTATGGAAAAGATCTTTGCCCTCTGTTATTTATCAATGTTTCATTTAATAATTTACTACTAGTTTTAAGGCGTACGTTACGTCATTGAAATTTCAAATTTTGTACAACTTCAAAAATTATAATTATTATGCAAATTGAGTAAAAAAGAAATTTAAATATGATCCATCATTGTAGCTGTAGATAAAAAATATCTGTGGATTGCATTCAATTTCTAGTTTGTTGTTCTATAATTTAGGTTGAAAAAATAAATAGCTTTAAGGCATTTGACCCAGTAAAACTGCCATCTGATGCTACCTTGCATCAGATGGGCTATTATTGATTTTATGGTAATGTTGCATATGGTTCTTTCCTTATTATGAATCTAAGTTTTCGACCTCTACGGAAGACTGGAAGCCTTTGGAATCCTTTTTTCTGGGTTTTTGCTATTTTAGTACGGAAACCTTGATTTTTCGCCAAAAACTAATAAATACTTTTTTAAAAACGTCCCGTCGGACCAATTATATTGTTTTACATAGACTAGCTGACGAACGTTCAGGCATCATACATATTTCATTTAAATACATTACATTAATGATAAACTAAACAATATTACTGGATTCATTGTCTTACCCATTGGACAAGCTTAATTGGCAGTTTCAAGTAATTTTCTTTTTTCCCAATGACAACTTTTTGTTTGTTTCTTCTACAAGCGTAGCGAATTGTGGCATTCCGGATTTTTTTAAATCTTTTTCTGACCTATAACTGAGAGTAGCACTCGAAAGAAGTAAGAGGAAATCCGCGGGAAATACGTAATGCCCTAAGGAGATCCTCGTCAACAAACGACTCCAAAACCACAAATATCTAAAGCACAACTCCTTCAAATAATAAAGAAAAAGAAATTGAAAATTTTCTTTTCTTATTTTAGCTCCTTAGCTCAGACATTCACTTAGGTCGTGGAGCGTAGTTAGCCGGGACGAGCGCACGAAAACAAGGAATCTTTGTTGGCATTGAGGCTTTATTCGGGCGCGACCGAAGGTTTACATTGTGTAATCCGATAATAAATGCCCGCCTGGTTGCATTATGAATGGATTTAAATTTGTAAGCACCTCTCACGAAGAATATTCCTCCCATTTTGCCATATCACCCGAACGTCTAATATTTATTGAATGTCGGCTACCGGGAAACTGGTAAGGTGCGGGTCGATTTAACAGCAGGGTCGCAAGGTTGAAAGATTATTAGTTATTCAGGGGCGTAACGGTGGATAAATCTATTGTCGGTATAATAAATGGAGCCTGAGATAATACGATCATATATCATGGATATATCGGATGGATATTGGCACATCATATTATGTGAAAATATATATGTTTTCATTACAGGCTGCCAATAATTTAATGCAATATTCAATACAGCGAATTGTAACGAGTTGGCTGTCATGTGGACTTTTGTAATGAAAATGTAGATATACTCGTAGATGAGAGACAACGCTGATTGTCGTAGTCATATTCGGATATATATCTGGAGGCATAGAATTAAAATTAAATGATATAGGGCCTTTTAGCGGTAGTTTGTCCGAGAACGAAAGCTCCCGATTTTTTAAATATGGGATATATTGTCAGGAAATGAAATGAATCGGCACGCTGTCCCAGGCATCAAAGTTGACGCTAAACCAGAATATGGTATGTAGTTAAGCCGCAATAAATCACCTCTAAGCCTAAATATGGTCCAAATCGCATCCACAGATTGCTCATCTTTATTGTCTCTCCATGTCAAAAATATTTTAGGTTGAGCTAAAAATCTGGATACTGTTCGCTAATATGATAGTGGTGAAGCCGGTCTTGGAGGAGGTGCATGTTGGTAACTGCATTCTCCGAAACCAGTTTATGCCAAGAAACGTCAACTGGGCCACATGGAACAGTTGACGCGCTATGCCTCACAAGGGGTTAGAGCAATAGAGAGAGAGAGAGAGAAGCCGGTCACAATGTTCTGGTCTAGTTGTGCTGCTTCCACCGGCAGATCTATGGCAGCACCTGATGAGTAAGGATCTGTCGGTCGTATGAAACCAGAGGCCTAGGTTCCCATTACGCCGGGACGCTGATGCGAACGCAAGGAAGTCTGCGCCGTCCGACAACCATTCCTTCCTTATCGCCTCATTTTTATCATTCCCCATTTTTATACCCTAGACTTTTACCTTCCCTGTTTGTGTTTACACAAATGACATAAAAGACAAATTTGTAAGTAGCTTTTTTTAGGAGACCGTAAGCACCTCCTGGAGACGACTTATAGCAACTTCTTCTTACATTAAAAGTCTACACGCTCAACGCGTGGTCTATTCATCAGCAAATCGGTTTCATGGACTAATTTGTCTCCCTCATTTTGATTCACCACTGTAATGTCCATGGCACTGCATGGAATACTGCCGCGCCGGCAAACGATGTGTCTGCAATATTTGCTTGTCAATTTCACGAAATGACGAATTTCGCTACAAGGCTAGGATTTGTCATATCTACGGAGCCTTCTTTAAGATGTTAAAAATGTGACAAAAACCGAAGCCTATACCCTAGACTTGTACAGACCTAGTGGTGATACCAAAAGTACCAATTGGTAACGACCACATGCATTAAAAGTGAGTTTCCTATATGGCCAGTTTATAGGGGAGGTTGTCAATCATTCAGGAGGGTCTTGACCATTATCAAAATCAATTAACTAACCCATTCTACAAAGATTTGTCGAATTTTTCAAGTCGCTAGCTTCATTCTATCGAAATTATTGCTTATTTGAACTTTCACTTGTAGAGGAGGTAGGGGTTCCTTGGGTCGGATCTTGCTCATTATTGCCATCAACAAATAAGATCATGCTACAAACATTTAAACAAAATTTCAAGTTCCTAGCTTCACTCTATCGAAGGTTATCGCTTATTTGAAGTTTCACTTGTTGGGGAGATAGGGGTTCCTTGGGTCGGATCTTGCTCATCATTGCCACCAACAAATAAGATCACGCTACAAACATTTAAACAAAATTTCAAGTCTCTAGTTTCACTCTATCGAAAGTTATCGCTTATTTGAAGTTTCATTTGTAGGGGAAGTAGGGGTGTCGTTGGTCGGATTTTACGTATTTTCAATATTAGCCAACTGGATCCTATCACAAACATTTGACCAAAATTTTGAGTCGCTAGCATTATTTTGTCGTAAGTTATCGCTTATTTTAAGTTTCATTTCTAGGGGAGGTAGGGGTTCCTTAGGTCGGATCTAACCCATCTTAAATACCAACTAACCCGATCTCACTTCAAGCATTTGACCAAAACTTCAAGTCGCTGGCTTAATTCTGTCAAAAGTTATCGCTTATTTGAAGTCGCATTTGTAGGGGAGGTAGGGGTTGCTATTTTCAATACGAACCAATAAGATCTTACTAACAACATCTTGTCAAATTTTCAACCCGCTAGTGCCATTCTATCGAATGTTATCGTAATAATTAAAAGAATATTTAATTTTTTGAAATTCGTAGGGGAGGTAGGCGTTCCTTTGATCCGATTATGCCCAACTTGTTAGAACTTAAGCAGCTTTTTACCCCAGGGTTACATGCCAAAAATCAGGTATCTACGTCAATTGGTTCAAGAGTTATAGACAAAAAACCCGAAAAGTAGGGTAGTACGGGGCTCTTTGTAAGAAAATTACCATTAGTTTTCAACTGATCGATTTTATTTTTCCAGGAGGGTGGAGGATTATCCTCACGAGCAATTTACCAAAGCTAGAGCTTTTCATGTTTATTTAATCGGGAGTTATAGATACATTTAATTATTTTACATATATAGGGGAGGTAGGCGTTGTCTTGGCCTGATCATGCCCATTTTCAATACCAACCAAGTAGATCATACTTCCAACATTTGACCAAAATTTCAAGCCTCTAGCTTCATTCTATCGAAAGTTATCGTGCGAACGGAGAGACAGACAGACAGACTGACAGACATACAGACAGACAGACAGGCGGACAGACCGACAGACGGATAGACAGACAGACATGGCTAAATCGAATCAGGAAGTGACCCTGATCATTTATATATATACATTGCTATACCTCCGGAGCCTCCTTTAAGGTGTTACATATTTCCCTCGTGACAAAAGCAATATATCCTATACTAAAAGTCTAGGGTATAATAAGGTCTAGGCAGGGTATGAAAATGATGTACTGAACTCCAATGCGTACTCACCTTCCAATGAAAATCAAAAACATTTATGTTTAGCATCTTTAAATAAAACCCATTAGAAACAAACATATCCCTACATGTAGAGTTTTAGTTACATTTCAGAAAGAGTCACGACGACAACAACTATCGTAATGCTTGATAGAACGATATGGAACGGTAGCAGTAATCATGATTCTTCTCAGCATTGATTGGAGTCATTATCATTATTCCAATGGCCGGCCATTTAGAAATACTCGTATCCGAAAAATTCAGATAGAATCAGTTACGATTATTGAAAGGGTTGATTCGTCTCTCAAGGCGTATGAAAAAATAATGCTGAAATTTCGAAGATACCGACTGAGAAATTGTCATATTTCGGGATTGAAATTTCGTTAAGTTTTGTTGCTATGAAACATTTCTATCGTATAATCTTGCCGGGACATCTCATGATATGGCTCCGAGTTCAAGTCATTTTATAAATTGTTACTACGATATTCCTGTAATACTCTCTCAACCCTGGTCAATCTGAAAACGCTTCGTCTTCAGAAAATAAACAACAATGATATAGCAAGCCAAATCCTCCAAACGCCTCGAATACAATATCTACATCCGCAGGTGAAACTTGCCTTACAACATATGCTTCTATAAGACAAATGTCAATATTTCAGGAGTCCAATTCGGTACCAGGACAAGTCAAACCCGCGTCGGAAGTCAATACCATTCCCGGCGCTTACTGTCATCGTCATCATCTTCCAATTGATATGAAATTCAATTTGCCGAAATTATATCGGAAATATGTTTCAGTAATGTTCGTCGCATGTCGACTATCACGTCAGATGTCACGTTCATCACATTAGCAACAGCGAATCATGTCACGTAGATGTGACTATAAAAGGAAAACGATCGGAAAGGTTTTCCCCTGGTTTCCGTTTCTTGTAATCTCAGGTCGTTTAGCTGTTGAACTTTACCGAAAAGTAAATCACCTTAGTTTTGGGCAGACCGCATTAATGTTGTAAAAACGTGTCCTGTTATCGCGACAAGGATGGAGCTGCTAATAAGTCTGAGATGACACCTGGGCAGATCTGAAAGACTAATTGGAGGACTTCATTGCCTCGTAACCATGTGATTCGTGTGAAAGGTGCTAACGATTGAGCATGGTCGAAAGGAAATTTACGACAAATACATCTACAAGTTGAATTGTTTGAGGTAAAACTGCGTTGATTATCTCCAGAGGTATTGGTTTCAGTTTAAATTAGCCATGGTAGTGTTATATGAGTGTATTTGTATAGTGTGCAATAACAATTTAATTTTTCAATCAGATGTTGAGCATATTGGTGGATCATAGTTGCTCTTCGAATTACTCCTTCTGCTGTTTTGAACATGCTAAACAGCATGCTGCTACTTTTTGATATTTGGTGAATAGGTTGCCGCAAATACGGTCATGCGACTCCATAACACTGGCGAGTGGTTTACTGCGGGCTTAGAATACGCTGCAATTCCGAGGAATCGAAATATTGCGGCAACGACTGGCTAAAAGTCAGTAGGTAACATTGCGGGTAACTGCTGGTGTGAAATACTTGCGACATTCCTGCTCCTTTTGTGAACTACCCTGACCATCTTTAATTGTCTCTCTTTATTCAATTCGGTACCACCAGCGGGGGATATCATTTTTAATTTTCGCCTAGCAATGTACCCACCCAATGTCGGTATCCATATTTTCTGCTGGATAGCTCCGGTAGGTACGGGGACTACTTGGTTAGTAATATTAGAAGGCATTTCTTGTAGGCTTGCATATAAAGCAATATTTGCAGCCATTCTACATTAGCCTCGATAGCGTATGCGGTAGTGCGTTGGATTCTGAAGCACAACGACTGGAAATCGAATCCCGGCCGAACTAGCAAACGCCAAAATTTAATGTAAATGTTGAAAGTATTCCTTAGGAAAATAATCCCACCATAAATTCAAATAAGAATACTAACCGGACATTACTAATTTGTTTTTATTTATTTATTTTTTATTTAGGGTGGATATTTAGGGGATCAACTTAGCATGGGTAAACACAGGGGCTACTTGGCTATTGGCATAGGGGCACTTCTGGTAGGTTAAATATTTGCCACCTTACTGACCTTTTTTTAACTAAGCTAGTTTAATTTCTTCGCACAATTCCGTACCCTCCATGCGGGGGCTTTAATTTTCAATTTTATCCTACCGGTATACCCACCCTACATAGGCCCCCGGGCTTTTTGCTGAGAGGTTTCAATTTTCGCCTACTGATCTACTCACCGTATATAGGTTAGGTTAGGTGACGGCCTCACGGCTCCGCATAGACCATTTGGGTCCATAGCGATGCCACAAAGAAAACAACAGATATCTTTAGGTGTTGGTATCAGTCGTAATCAAGAAGTCATTGTTGAGCTCGAAGGTTTGCATCGCGCTTACAAATCTTAGAAGATTCATTATACATATTAAGGTTTGCAATCACTTTAAGGTTGCGGGGGAAGTAGGCTCCAAGACAAATATGTCTTGTCCTTGCGAGTGCCGGGCATTCGCACAAGAGGTGCTCCAATGTTTCTTTGATATTTGGCTGCTTACATTTCCTGCAGCCGCTGTCTGTGATCAGTCCCAGTCTGTGTGCGAGTTATGTTGTGCCTTGTGACCGAGACTAAAAAAAACACAACACTCAATTTATTATTGCGAAATGCACTTTATTGTCGTACTAGACGGACTGACTACATAGATCTTACTGCACTAATCTCCGTGAACTGAATGAAAGAATTGATGAAAAATTGATGGGAAATTCTTTTTCTTTTATAAGTTTAAATGTGCTGACTTAGTGTCTGCACCTGAGTACACCGGTTGTTGGTGTCCGGTGACATTTGTTGAACTATGGAATTTACTTGATTAAGCAAATTCGCATAGCGATCGGATCCGATGGGATACGTAACTTGCCGATTTTCAAAATTAGGATTCTCCTGAATCCTGGAATTAACATCAATTTTTACATTGTTTTTGATTTTCAGATATAGTATTACTAACAAATTAAGAGATATTATTAAAATTATGGCAAAACAATTTATTCCATATGATAGTTTTTTTGTGAATTTGAAGCTCATTGATATGGTTTGTATTTTCAGTATTGATGATTGTAATTTCATCTAGAGTCAATTTATCGTTGAAATTTGTCGAATTTTCTTTTGGAGGATAACTAAAACGTTGTTTGAAATTTTGTTTAACATTTGAAAATATATGGTCTAAAATTTTCACGGTACAATTGTTCACATGAAGTAATACGTTTTTATTTAATATCAATTCTCTTCCGTCACAATTTTTTTTTACAATTAATTTATTTGGATTTTTCACAACAATAGTTTCTTCATCTAATTGAATAATTTCGGTATTAAAGTTTTTAATCAATTTACAATTCTTACGGTATATACAATGTTTACTAACAGATAATTCGTTAAAAGATTTTGAATTTTCAAATCGGTAAATAATTCCGTTATGATCGAATACAATTTCATTTTGTGAATCGATTTGTTTTTTTCATTTCATTAGGCATCGGGATGATCATTTTAAGTTGTACATTTACAAAGGATTTTGGTACTTTAATCGCAAATAAGAGTTTATTTTTGTTATAGGTGGTTACCCCTAGTTTTATATTTTCCATTATATTTATATTGATTTCATACTTTTGGATTTCTTCATCCGTAAGAATATTAGGATGGAAAATGTTAGATTTAGCAGAGGCTATATTATCCAAAATATGTTCGATTTTCGACTTGAATATTTGAAATTTAAACATTTGATCGAAGTACAAATTATTATTATGTTTTGTAGATAATAAATCATTAACTTTCGCTAAAATTACATTTCTGTCATTTTCTATAATATTTTTGAGCTGAAATAGGGTCTTATTAAAGTTGCTGTTTATTGTTACTTGTCTGTTTAAGTTCGTAATGGCGTTATGTGTGTTAAGGTCTAATGTCTTTAGGTGGTCGTCGATGTCCTGTCGGTCCTGACTGTCCATTGTTCCAAAAAGCCATTTTTGCGTATTACCAATTAGATTTATCAGTCCTCGTCTTTTGCGTGTATTTGTCATATTTCGTACTGGTGTAATCGAATGTACTTTTATTTCCAAGTGTTTTAATTCGTCTAGTAACAAGTCTTTATGTTCGTTGTGGTAATTCTTATGAAAGTAATCTTCCTTCTGCTATCTCAAATATCATCTTTTCTCTCAAAAGTGGAATGTGTTTTTGGGAAAATTGTAAGTCCTGATTTCGACTGATGTATTCTGCAACAATACAACTAATTACTCCACAATCGCAATTATTGTTTTGTCGTGGAGCATCTGAAACACTTTCTTTTATAAAACTTGAAGTATCTATGGGTTGTTTTCTTTTGTCCAAGGACTCTTCCTTCAGGTAATTTTCTAAAACGTTTAATAGTGTGGGGTTTGAAGTTCCCATTGAATCATAGTATTTTATGGTTTGGTTTTTAAAATGTATAATAGCCATACACCAATGTGATTGGTTTATGTGGATTGGGATTATTATGATATCGTATGCAAATATGTCGACCTTTTTAGTCCAGTTCTTTACAGATTCATAGCCTAAACGCTGTGATGTTGGTACAAAGAAAGTATTCATTGAATATACTTTGGGTAGGTTCCTGCTACCGCACTGTGCACTACGTTCTTCGATTAGTTTTACATAGAAGTTTATAATTTGATCGTTAAGCCATGAGCTTCCTACTAAAGTTCTAATATCCTTCCTAGTTATGGTTAAAGCAAATTTTGATGATATAACCTCATCTTGAGAACCTCCGTTCACAGCTTCTTGAACAATAATTCTCTGTTCTTCGGTTATTTGTTCTACTTCTCGGATATCAGCAAATTTGTGTTTTCGCTTTATGTTTGTTAAATGAACTTTATCCAACCTAGCTTTTATGTACTTCGGTTGCTCTTTATGCCGAAGTGCCTTATAATTTTTTATGAAACCTGTTGTTCGAGTTTCTAAATAATTCTCACGTATTTTATTTAATTTTTGAAGTTTTCTTTCTTTACACGCTAACACATTTTGTCTGACTTTTTCAAAGTTTACTTTTCTGGACTGAATTTCATGTGGGGTAAATTTTGTTGAGGAATGAAATCTATTATTATAAACTCTAACGGCCTGTTGAATAACTCTTCTTGGTACTACTGTAGTTTGTTTATAAATTAGAAGTCTAAATGTTTCGGCTAACGTACTATGAAATTTTTCCACATCAGCGTTTCCTGTATGACTATGTGGTTTAGTCACATGTAAACTAACACCTTCGGTTTGTAAGAATTCTTTAATTTGATGTGCACTAAAATCATTATCTCCTACAAGTTTATTTGGTTTCCCGTTTCTGGTAAAGTGTTCCTCAAGGCATTCTACTATTGTTGTTTGGTTTTTATCCGGAAGATAGTAAACTGTACCAAATTTAGAAAATTTATCCAGAATGGTTAAGAAGCTATGTTTCATAATTACATAAATATCTACGTGAATTATTTCATTGATGTTATTATAGGTGTTTCGGACAAATTAAATTTTGGTTTTATGGGATTTCTGTCATATTTAACTTCAGAGCATACTGTGCATTGGTTAATTACCAACTGAATTAGTTCTAAAAGTTTCGGAAAATAAATTTTGTTCTTTAGAGCATTAAACGTTTCTTGTATGCCAGAATGCATACTTTCCCTAGTGTGGTATAAAGAAATTTGCTTTACAGCTTCTACTTCAGTTTTAATGTTATATTTATTAGGGGAAGGTCTTCCGAGGCTAATTGCAAAAAAAAACTTCTTTGCTATTTTTGCAATCAGATTCCGGGTTGTTGCAGTTAATTTCCTTAGACTGTTTTTGAGATTTAGATGACTTTCGAGATTCGATATTAGAGATATCCATTGGTTCTCCTTGTTTATAAAAACCAGAATTTTGTCTGTTTTGAGAACTATTATTCCAGTTCTGATTACTGTAGTTATTATTAAAATTGAAGTTTTGATTTTGACTGCCTCTATGCTGGTTAAATGGATTTGGGTTTTTATACTGGTTGGAGTTATTAGGAGTTCTGAATTGGTTGGAATGGTTGAAATTTCTGGATTGGTTTGAGTTATTAGGACTTTTGAAATGATTCGAATTATTAGTATTTTCAAAATGATTTGGGTTATTGAAGTTATTGTATTGATTGGGATGAAAAGAATGTCTGTTCTGATTATTATTTGTCTGTGGATGTCTATTTTGATTATGATTTGTCTGTGAATGTCTATTTTGATTAGGATTTGTCTGCCTATAGTTATTATTTGAATTTGTAAATTTTTGTGCCCTTTCATTTCTGAATTCTTTTTTAATACACTCATCCTCGTAAGGACGTTTATTGAGGATGGCGATTATTATTTCAATATCTCTCTCATAGTATATTTTTTCTAACAGTACTCCCTGGGTAATTTCTTTAACTTTATTCACTAATATGGAATTGACATTACTTAAGTCTATATAGTACTCTCCACCGTAATACGTTAATAATTCTTCAGATTTGATTTTAATTTTTTGGATGATAATGCTAAGTTCACTCACCCTGTTAACTCGAATGTTGTTAATTTGCCGGTATATGTCTGCTGGTTCCATATCGGGCCTATATCGCCTTTTGAGTGCTTCCTTAATCTTGATCCAATTGTCGGTTTCAAGAAGCGAAATAATGGAGTCTTTCGCCTCGCCGACAATTTTTTCAAAATAAATCGCCCTCGTAGCCGCTTTTTGCGTCTCGTACTCTCCAATCCCGTTGAGGAAATATTCGACACTATTGATGAATGCGTTAAGAGATATTTCTCCTCTTCCGGAAAAACTAACAAGGTGACGAACTTCCCGCAGTTTTTTATCGATGGTGGTTGAAGTTGCTTGTTGTAACTGCAGTTGTTGAAGTGCTGCAGCCAGTTGATCGGCTTGATGTTCTTGTTGTTCTCTTTGTCGTAGCAAAGCTGAAAGTCGTTCAACCTCCGACTGTAGCGCTTGAATTTGCTCAGCCATTTCGTCTTCTGAAAAACACAATTTTCTATTTAGACTGAAAAATTTCTCACGTTGCAACTTTCGATTTCTCTCTGTCATTCATTTGCTCCTGTTCGCCAATACTTTATATTCTTTTTCACTTCACTTAACTTTTTTTTTTTTTTTTCTAAATTTACAATTCTGTATGGGTTGTACCCAGCCTCAGGTATCAGTTTGAAGATCTTAAAGGCTTGTTTCAGATCTCCCACACAAGAAATTGTAATAAATAAATTTATATAAGATAGTCTTTTCGACTTCTTATTGTATCGATTTCATTCGCTGAATATCGAAATAATTTATATTAACCTTTGCGGTTTTTATATTATTTTATTTTGTTATTAGTGTATTTTACAGTTTTAAATCTTCGCGACTTTTCAACCGTTGTATTTCACTAAACTGGTTTCACCGACTGCGCCAGTTATGTTGTGCCTTGTGGCCGAGACTAAAAAAAACACAACACTCAATTTATTATTGCGAAATGCACTTTATTGTCGTACTAGACGGACTGACTACATAGATCTTACTGCACTAATCTCCGTGAACTGAATGAATGTATTGATGAAAAATCGTGTGGGAAATTACGTTTCCCATCTTTTATAAGTTTAAATGTGCTGACTTAGTGTCTGCACCTGAGTACACCGGTTGTTGATGTCCGGTGACATTTGTTGAACTATGGAATTTACTTGATTAAGCAAATTCGCATAGCGATCGGATCCGATGGGATACGTAACTTGCGTGCTCTCCTATTAGGCAGTGATCTGTTAATAAGCCCCCTAGCATTGCACATTTACCCTTAGAGAGCCCTAAGAAGACATCGGTTTTCTTAGTGTTGTATGATTTTCAGAGTTCTCTCGTTATTCTGGAGTTGATGGTTCTGTTCCAATTTTGGTTGGCCAGTTGCATAATCTTATAGTCCATTTTTATTCTTAGTGTTTGTATTGGAATTTTCCACCTTCCAACGTGTCCAATCTCTGAAGAATTGAGAGGCAAATACGCACCGTCCCTGATCTGATAGTTTCTGACTGCAGCGCTTTTAACGCTGGCTGACTGTCTGACTGAATGTAGATGTTCCCCATCCTGTGTGTTGCTGAGGCTAGCTCTGCAGCTTTTTGTATGGCTAGCATCTCCACCTGGAAGATGCTGCACTCGTTCGGCAGTCGGAGCGATAGATTGTGTAGGAGCTCCGGCGAATGAGCTACGGCTCCAACACCTGTTTCCGTCTTAAAGCCATATAGGTTTGTTAGGTCTGTTCTCGCCCGTAGAGTAGGATTCTCTTTCTGGTATGATTACCCGGGAGTTTCTCTTGGAGTCACGTATCGGTTTAATGAGGTCTGTATTCTCGAATGGCAGTTTGATGTTTCGATGGCCATAAGGTTTCGTGCTAAATTGTCCCGTAACCCTAAGTTTTAATGCACATTTGGACGCTGCGTTCATTAGAAGCAGGTCCAGTATGGGTAAATTCGCAAGAGTGTTTAGGGAATTTGTGGACGTGATTCTCACGTGATTCCCAAACATCCCAGTCTTTGGATTCTTTCCATTTTCAGTTTATTGCACCTGATTTTGAGTGCTGTCCACCAGACCAGAATTTCCTATAATAGAATTGGCCTAACAACTGCTGTATATATCCAGTGCATAAGTCGAGGATTGAGCCCCCATGTACGCCGGGGATCGAGCCTATTTTCTCTAGATAAAGCATCGTAAAGTGGTGACCGAGAATTCACGGCTAGCGAGCGTATCAAAACATAAACTAATATACATACCTATATATAAATATATACATTTAATTAATCTGAACGTTCAAATAAATATCTATTCCAATATTTGTTTACTAGTCAGACGAACACTCAATCCGATTACTTTATGAATAAAACTATCTAATAACCGAACATAATCTTATACTGTGATCATTCATCCGGATTTCCGGATACGCTAACTATGCTCGTATATCATTGATAACAAGCCACGACATATCTACAAACAGTTAAGCGATTTCAAATCAAGCAGAGCAAAATGGCCGGCAATGGTCAAACAATCGTCACAGCGTTAGTATCTGTGTGTATCGAAACTCAGCGGGATACTCCCCACTATCAACCGATTTGCGGAATGTCCTCAGCTACATCCTGAGAGATTAACCACAAACCGAGTTTATGCGTTCCATTGCATTTGCATTCGCCATAAATTATTCATGATAGGATGCCGCAAAGTAAATTTGTGTAATTTTGACATCATCGAAATTAATAATAAGCCCTGAAGTCGCCCTTCCCTCATATGTTGAAGGTATAGTGCAGAATAGTATGCCCTACGAATATGAGCAGCAGAGGAATGAATACACAGCTTATTTGTCGCTTATGTCGGATTATGCAAATTATATTTCAAATAAATTTTCACCGAGCAAAGGATGTCGGTCCAAGTGCAAATAAACAATTGTGGCAAAACCATATTTTGCATTTAATGACAGAGCCATTCGCCTTTGCTTGCATAGTTAGTATCAGTAGCTATTGTTTTTCGTGGTAAAGTTTGTTGAATTATGCACAGTGTGGTATTTGTTTAAGCCCTAAGGTCATGTTTTGCAGATTAATCGAGTGTTTCGATGTCTCATTTGATGTTTAGGTAGCAGCTGGAGTGAATATTCGTTGTTCAATGACTTCTACAGAATCCTTCCCGTTTTTTGTTAGTCCCAAGTTTGGATATTGCAGGCGCCTTCCGTGCATCATTATTAACATGCACCGAGGTTTTTCAGCTTCCAAAAAATAACACACGAAATTTTTAAAGAGAAAATGTGAATTTTTGATTTAAACGATTTTCATTTATAGGGTCACAGCTGCCAGAAATTAAGCAATTAGGTAGGAATGATCGAAGTACGATTTGATCATAAGAAATAAGAGATTAAATTTTGAAAACAAAAACAAAATAACTTTATATACCTATATAAATTAACTGTCAAGTCAGCCCTGCAGCAGAGAGCTGGATGATAAGGCTAACACTTTGAAAGGTGCCATGAGCGCGACGATATCAGCATCATGTTCTACTACCGCATTCGCAGGTAAGAAAAAACCAGCTTGATCTCGGAACTCAGAGCTGCGTGTAGGAAGAGTTTAAATAAGGCTAAGGCCTCCAGGCTAGAGTCAGATTGTAACTCCTATAAAACACATCTGAGATATTTCAAGAAAGAAATAAGAGGAGCTAAACTCAACTTATGGAGAAGTTTTTGCCAATGGATAAAAGGATCTTGCGAGACCTCGCGATTTCGTAGAATGCTGGCGTCAAATCCTTCTTAACCCAGCTTCTTACAAAAGCAAGACGAATTCTGGACGTCGTCAAGAAGGAGACTATCGAGTGTTTGCTTGACACATATTTTCCTGGCAGCTCGATTGATGCCTCATCTGAGGAATCCTACACTTGTTGCTCAGCGCCTTGTGATAGTGCATCTATCCTTTCTCGAGACACGCGATCTCCAGCTCCGAATCTTTTAAATCTGCTGGACCCGATGGCAATATTTCGGTGGACTTGCAGCAATGTTCGGATATTTAATATCCTTAGATAGAGGGTATCCTATAAGCCTGCCTGGAGTCTTTGTCCCTGGTATCTGGATAAAAGTTCTGGTTTTATTTTTATCTCGAAAGCGGGTAGAAGTTTGTATTCCGAATGACCTCAGACCCATTAGTATAATATATCTTCAGCACTGCTCAAACTTCTGGAGAGACTAATTGATGTCCATTTGCGAAACCATTCCATTATACATCATCTGCGTCACAGCATGCGTATTGGAAGGGTAGATCGGTGGAAACTACCCTGCACTCTTTGGTTAGATTTATTGAGAAATTCCTTGATCGAAAAGATTACGCGAAGGTTGTTTTCCTGGATATCGAGGGCACTTCCAATAACATTAAACCTAGTGCGATCATCGAAGCACTTTTAAGCCTGCAGGTTGATGAGTCGCTCTTTTTGCTCATTAACACACTGCTAAGATCAAGAATGTTTCATACTGTGCTAGGTGCATCGTCTATATGCATACTCTCTCCCCTTTTATGGAATCTAGCGGTCAATGAACTGCTTTTGGATCTGGAGAAAATTGGGTGTACAATCACTGCTTACGCAGATGACATCGTCATTGCTGTCATGGGAAAGTTTCCTGATACCCTCAGCGGTGTGCTGCTATCCATTCTAACGGAGTGGGTTAGTCGGTGTGGTGTTAAAGCTAACCCGGACAAAATGGAACTTGTGTTGTTCACTAGAAGGCACACGATCTCTTTAATCGAACGCCCTATCGTGGAGGACTTGGCTTGGATTGGCTTTCAATGATAAATCCAAATTTCTTGGTCTTATCTTTGACAGGAAGTTAAGGTGAAAACTTAATTTTCAAGAACGGCTGGGAAAGGCTACTACTGCACTCTACTCGTGTAGGAAGACGATAGGCAGAAAGTGGGGCCTGCTGTCGAAAGCGGTATATTGGATATATACAGCTGTCGTAAGCACTATATTATTATAGAGTATTAGTATTTTGGACTGCACTCAGTATTCCGGCCTACTGTTATATGCTAGGAAAGGTACAAAGGCTAGCTGCGTTGGCCACGACTGATGGAGTGGTACTAAAAGCCCACCACTCCATCAGTCGGATTAGATACGGTACTCGGCATGTTCTCGTTGGATATCTTTGGCGAACAACTGGCGGCAAAAACGGCTCTACGCCATCGCAAGATGGACCGGTGGCACGTGCTGAGTGTGGGACACTTTAATATACTGGACACCCTGAATCTCGCTAGGGAGATGGACTACATTTCTCCAAAATTTAGTCTGACTCCGTCGAGCATGATAGACACTACCTTGACCAAAGAATTCATGGCCATCTATACCTATACAGATGGCTCTAATACCGACGACGGGGTTGGGGTTGGCATATATTCCGAGGGACTTTGGATTAACCTATCATTCCGTCTCCCCGATTTGACAGGATCCTTTAGGTGGAGGTTTCAGCTATCTCGGAAGCTCTATCCTAGCTAGGCAGGCATGTCATTACTATGAGGAACATTACTATTTACATGGACAGCCAGGCGGCGATTCACTCACTCGAATCCGTCTTGACGACATCTGGAACTATCGAGAACTGTCGGTTAGCTCTCGCAGATGTGGGTGGCTTTTTCAATTTTACCGTCTGTTGGAACCCGTGACTTAGTGGCTTTGCGGTTAACTGCAAGGCAGACGAGCTGGCCCGGGAGGGGGCAACTGGTGCGGTTTCTGAGAGTCGCAGAGACATAAAAGTCCCATTTGCCTTGTAAAAATAGGCGAAAAGGACCGGTAGTAGGAGTTATCACAGGGCGCTGCCCAATAAGGTAGCTTGCCTAGAGGCTTCATCTTCCTCACCATCACTTTTTGCAGGGGTTGTGGCGATGTGGATGAGGAGGAGAGCGTTTTACACGTTGACTGTCATTGCCCAGCCTTAGCTGGCAGGAGAAGGAAGTTTCTGGGTTCTCGGGTCTTTTACGATCTGGATGACCTTAAGGACATGACCGCCACACGGCTCAATCGTCACATAGGCTGCTTTGATACGTAGGTTCGAATGAAGGTAATAGTGGTGGTACCACAATGAACCCAATGTTGGTCTAAGTCTGCTGTAATACATCATGTAGATTGGAACCTGTACCTAACCTGATCTAATCTATGTATACGAAAATTCTACGAATATTGCCTTTTTAGTAATGTAAGGTCGACGTATTATAAGTGTTCTAATACACGAAAAAAAAAAATAGTTTTGTTTACATTCAATGGGCAGAAAATTCTAGAAATTTTGCAATTAAGATAAAGTGGAGTAAGCGGGATTTGATCATAAGAGAAAAAGAAATTTGTTTCCGAGACAGGGCAAGTATATTATTAATACAAAGGTTCAAGAAAAGAGTGATAAAAGAAGTTTTTTCTTCCACTTATGGAAAAAAAATTGACTTTAAAGAGATATAACCATTTCCCAGTTTATCAGATTTTTATAAAATGAGTTTTTATATTAGCGGAGAGTTAGACATTTGATTTGGGTGTTCTAGAAAGTGTATTTTTTGAGATTTCGTGTTTTCAGTAACATGAGTCAATCAATTTAAAAAAACAATGTAAATGAATGTACCAGCTAGAGGGTTCAAATTTTGGAAAAATCATGTTTTTTGCTGTAAATTGCATGAGGAATCACGTGGCGGTGCTTGTGTGCGGTCGTTACGTGCCACCCTGAATGTAAATGACTCTAAGTAAAAAGATCTAATTATGCCAATCGATTCCTGGGGTTATGAAATGTAAAGAAAACCAACTCCTTAGTGGAAACTCGTTATCAAAGTAGGGTCGAGTAACTTACTTATTTATATATTTTTTTTTTAATCAGTTAAAATGGAGATTTTCGTGTCGGACTGTGATCCCACTCAGCAATTAAATAAATTATGGCCCATATTTTGTAATAGCTCGGTTGAGCGTGTTGCTGATCATCTCTGCACAAAACACGCGTCAAGATCTAGTAAATGAGATGCTGCTAATTCATCTCAAAGCCTTGGTCCAAAGTTAGACTCCTGCGCCAGTTACGTATTAATTTTTATGAAATCGTTTATGTACTGCTTTATGACCTGACAATGAAACTAGCAGCACTTGAAAAAAAATTTATTGAATAATAGTTTATTTACTACTACTGCTTTCACGGCATTCATATCTATATCGGCGCAAATTCTGTTTTGACAACTTTCTTTCGTCTGTACTTAACAACAATTTCAAATCCATAAACGGTCATTCATGTCATTCATAATTCAGCACACAACGTGCATTATCTACGGTCCATCATTTATCTTATATTCCGACAATACCCGGGAAAATATTGATAAAGTATAATTTTTGTCCCAATCTTATAATTTATCTTTCAATTTATTGTATTCGTATTTTCTCGACTCTGCTTCGGTACGTAAAGCGAATAACACCAATCGAATTTTATTGTTTCTTTTAGCATTCATCCGTACACTTGACATACTCGTACATCTTTTTCGTGGATATTCAATTTGTTTTTGGTACGAAATGCCAACGGGACAGACATTAGTATTCAATTCACAATCATGAAATAAACATTGTCCTTGTCACACACAATGTACCGACATCACACCCGCTATCGGCTGACACTTTGACAAAACACAGTCGACATAAGTTGATAGGCGTTTGACACATCCCCATCAGTGCTGGATGCGTAAAATAAACGCGCTACTCCTTCGCAAATAATACAAATATGAGTGCAGCTATGGTATATTGGTTATGGATGAGTATATGACACAGCGGTTGGGAAAGCCAGAGCTGAAAAGCCCGTGGAAATGAATTCCGATATCGGGGCATTTTATGCTTTATGTCAGTCATATATTTATGTCGTACTTATACCCGAAGCGTTTGTAGGTGCTTCAAATGCAATATGGTCACGGCTTTTTACAGTCTTGGCAGAGATAAAAGTTTGGCTATCGGACCTGAGAGTAGACTGTTGAAAAAATATGTCCCTGGAGAATTACTGAAAATTCGCAGATAGGAAACCAGTTTTCTGGGAAAATAATTTAGGTTAGATGCATGGTTCGTTTTTCATTAAAATATTATGCGGCCCTCATCTGAGCCTCTGAAGAAAATTTTCAAGTTAATACCACTTGCTAAATCTAAACTCTCACAGAAATATTTTAGTTGGACTAATTCCAAAATCTAAATTCTCTCTAAGCATCGACTGTTTGCGTATTCTTCATCACTTCAGTGTTTCACCGTCAACCCATTCTCTAGGAACCAGGGTGTGCGGGGCGAGAATTCACAACCCAACCGTCAGTTATCATGAAATATTGTTGAATCGGTGATTTATTTGATTGCAAGATAAGTCCAATTCATTTTCGATTCTCCGCGTGGAATATTGGCTCGTCGCTACAGAAGCCTACAGGACGCACAAAAGTAGTAGGATTGAAGTACTTCGCTGAAGGTGAATGAGAATCCCTATACTTGTGTGCAACGATCAGACTGACTTTTCACAAGAAGGCTTAAACACAATGTCATTCTGTATTAGATTGAAAATGACTGTTTTCACACGAATGTCAGCATAGGACCGTTTGACTATATGCCTGTTAGCAGTTCAATGGGAGGCCTCAAATCGATATGGCGTTTAGTATGTACAAGGAGGGGACAAGAACGGTTATCGACGAATCATCTTTTATGACAGCTTAGTGGTTTATGATTGTACAACGTTTATGATTTTAGGTGTCAGAAATAGATTAGAGCTTTGATGTGAATGCATAGTTTGTTCGTATAGCAGCAAAACGATGGAAACATGGTTTTTGTGTGAATTGATTTTGAAAGATAACCCACTTTTGCGAATTTACAACATTAATTATTTTTCTCTCTCTCTGGATCCTGTCAACCCCTTGTGGGGCATAGGGCATTAACCAGGCCAACTTTCCACCTCGTCCTGTTCGCCGCCATCGCCGTCAACTAACTATACGATTTGCCTAATGACTTACGCTGGATCTCAACTGGTCTCCTCCAGGTGTTTCTAGGTCATAAAACGCGGCGACTTGCATCGGTTCCCTGTGGGTTCCAATCAACGGCCTCTTTAGCAATGTTTCCCGGCCCTTTTTGAAGTGTGTGACCTATCCATTGCCACTTTTGCCTTTTTATGGAGGTGTCTATCTGTTCTGGCCAGTAATGAACAGGAGGTCGTCACGAAAGTTTGCAATCTAGTTGTTACCGCTCAGGTCACCTTTCAAATTAAACAACCATAAAGAAGCACATATTTTACATTGGTTTCAAAGATCCTGAGTTTGGTACTTCTGGAGATGTTGTTGTTTTGCCAGAAAGGATTTAAACTGAAAAAAGCTGCCCGAGCCTTATTGATGCGAGACAGTACATCAGCATCCGCTCCACCATCTGCTCTAACTGCTTCCGAGGTAGCAAAAATTATCCACTTTTTCTACCCTCCCCGAAACACAAATTTCTTACTATCTTCCTGGATCCGGGGGCGACTGGTAGCGCAGTATGTCGAAGCGTCAGTCTCATGTTTGACTACCGGCGTTTCGGATTCGAATCCCGTCCGCGACGACGTTCGTGCGGCCATGGATGTGCAGGAGGTGCATGCTGGCAACTGCATTCTCCGAAACCAGTTTATGTCAACGAAACGTCCACTGGGCCACATGGAACAGTTGACGCGCTATGCCCCACAAGGGGGTAGAGCAATTGAGTATTGCCACTTTCGCGGTGCAGACAATTCGTCATTTGAACTAGATGGTCCGATATATTTGAAAGAAGACAAATATCGTCTGCGTAATCCAGGTGTTGAAGGTATTCAAACAGGTTCCATCTGATACCTTTGCTCTGGTGTTCATGAAGCGCACTGCAGACTACGTCGTTAATGCTTCGCGTGAAGGGTATCATACCTTCGTTGTAAAGTATGGTGCATTTGCCACTTTGAAATTAATAGTAAAGCTTGTTCCGATTTCATTGTTCCTATGAGAGGTATATGACATAGTGGGCCGATTTCCACCAAATTTAGGAAAGTAGTTTGACAGTCAATTTAATTGAATAATATAAAATTTCCTTAATAAATCTTTAGAAATAAAAAAGTTTTTCTAACAAAAACTTGCCTTTGGAACGGTCGTTCCTATGACAGCTATATTATAGACTATTCCGATTTCAACCAAATTCAGGAATGTAATTTGACTAAAGATACTATTGACTAGTGTGACATTTGAATAGGATATCTTTAGAAATAAAAAAGTTTTTCTCACAAAGACGAATTTTTGAACCGGGCGTTCCTATGGTAGCCATATGACGTAGTAGTCCGATTTCATTGGTTCCGACATATTTACAGCGTGCAATAGAAATAAGGCTTTGTACAAAGTTTCAGCTCGATAGCTTTAAAACTCAGGGACTAGTTTGCATAGAACCTGACGGACAGACGGACAAAGTTTAATCGAATCGTCTCATCATACTGACCAAGAATATATATAGTTAATATGGTCGGAGATGCTTCCTTCAAGACAAAGTAAATATACCCTATCACATCCGTGAAGAGTATAACAATATATGTGATAGAATGCAGCCTTGTCTCACTCCGCTATGTACCTGGAAGTGGTATGAAAGCTTACCCTTGTGTAAGATGTGACATTGGGCTCCCTGGTAGGACTCCTTGATGACAGATATGATTTTGTCTGGTATACCTCTCAAGCCTTCCAAATGTATTCCCGGTCAACGCTGTCAAACACCTTCTCGAAATCGATGAACATGAGATGGGGATGGGGATCTCCACTGTGCGCTGATTGTTCAATAATAACTCGGAGGGTATTGATGTGGTCGCTACATGAAAAGCCTTCGGGAAAACCAGCCTGTTCATCGTTCAGTGTGCGGTCAACTGTATGCTTGATCCGGTTTAAGGTTATATTAGTTTGGAGACTGCAAGGAGGAGGCAAATTCCACGCCAATTATTAGAATCCTTCAGGTTACCTTTCTTCAGGATCTTAATAATGACGCGCTTCTTCCATTATTATGGGGAGAATTTCGGTTTCCCAACACTCTTGGATAAGGGGGAGTAGAATATCCGCAGTAGCATTGGAATCCGCTTTAAAGAGTTCCACCGGAATTCCATCCATCCCCGGGGCATTACCCGCTTCCTTCGATTTAATAGCCACAGTTAATTCCTGTTTAGATTTAAGGCTGGTATCAACTCTGGCCATTTGCGGAATATTTTCTACTTCTAGTGCAGATGAGTTCAAATGTCCAAAGGTTTTGTTGAGGACCTCAATTAAGTGCTCTCTCCACCGTCGCGGTTGGTCTTCATCAGTGACCAGTAGGGACTCGTCTTTATCTTTCACGGGATGTTCAGTTGCTAAAGACTTGCCAGTTAACGGCTTGATAAGTTTGGATTCGAAACCGCGAAAACCGATGTGATGAGACATCAGACTAATGCTTCAACACACTGAGCTACTGGCTTCCCCAAATCTCTTAGCCTGGATTGTGATATGACGACACAGTGATTAATTATGATAAGTACTACCTTTCTTTTTCCTACAAATTTTCAGAATCAAAACATTGAAATGTAATACGCGCGAAAATTATTAAATAGAATCTTTCTCACGTTTCATTAGAATCTGGCAGGCAATTTGCTCCATTTAAAATGCAATGTAATGAGATGAATTCCCAGTTTGAAATTTGCTACCATTGAGAAAGTAATCATATTAAATTTCCAGTATGCATAATCCATTTTCATCCAACTCAAATGTCATGAGAATTCCTCATATTTCATATTTGTATTTTTAAGTTGGAAAGAATCATCCCTGCGTGTCTAACGTAGGCTGCAAAGGCAACCATCATGAATTTTTTTCCATGGAATGTAATGTATTCGGCATCCATAATCAACTCGTAACACCTTGTAAATATTCTTGAAGATACTATGTAAAAATAGGACGATATACGATAGAGGCACGAAAAGTTCTCTTCAGCAAAATAGGATCGTAATAACGAGGCGAATTGCTTTCGAGGACATTCCTTTGTGCTATGAATATTATAACGTGTCTGGCAAGTGCTTCCACTTGCCATAACGAAGAGGTCAAGGAGAAATAGAGGAAGCCAGCACTGGGGAGGACCGGTGCGACGACAACGACAACTACGAACTTCCGGGAAGCTAATATAATTTACAGCACTTCTCGTCTTAAATAGATGCTCTTCCTGCATACTGCACAATGTACGATAAAATGCTTTCATGTGTCCTATTCATGAATGCAGTGCTAGTATACCGGGATACGTATCACTTGTTGCTTAACCATATATGAATATGGTGAATGGTGGTGAGTAACTCAACGGCGCAACTTTAATTTCAATATAAATGTCCATGCAAATGTGAATATGAAAAAGAATTTTCAACGGGATGGAAAAATCATCCGCTTAGCATTACTGCTTCCTGAAGTTCAATCAAGCGAAAATGCGGAATATAATCCCAATAAGAATTTCTTTTATGGGCATTTTTGTAATAGGAAATACGAGTATTATTATTGAAAAGAATTCCTTTAACTTTGCCTTGAATTGCCTAAATTGCACTGCTAGTTGGACGGTAAGCGACATAAATGGACTCAAACTTGGAAAATAAAATAGAGAGATGCCGTTTAGTGAGGATGTTGGTCGGGCCCATACCTTGAATCCAAGAGGTGGAGCCACCTTGGACCCCACGGCAGAGCGGCTGTGCTGGCGAAAAACCATAGAATTTCAGCCTTTTTTTTTAATATCCTATTCATAACTCTAAACAGTGCCTCGTATCGAAAAACTTTATGGAATGATAAATTAAAGAGCATCAAATTTTGCATCTAATGTATGACTAAAAGTCCAATTTTGGTTCAGTAGTACAGTCAAAATTAATAGTCAGAAAACGTCCGGTTTTGAGGCTTGGGAGAAAAGTTACACTTTATCACTTTTCATTACGACCACCGAGACCATGTGTCCCCATCACATATCTGAGCCCATAGTTATCAGCGCCAACTTTTGCATTCAAATCACCCATAACCTTTATAATGTCACCTTTCGGAACGGCGTTTAGTTGTTCGTAGAAGGCGTCTTTCGCCAAGACTTTGTCAGGTTTCATGTTCACTTGAGGCATAACATTGTATTTTATTATTGAGATGTTAATCATTTTGGTCCGGAACTTATCGGTTATGATTCTGTCAGAGACCGGATCCCAGGATAGGAGACAGTTTCGTGCGACTGTGGCCAAAAGGAGCCCCACAACTGACTCACGACCACTACCGGTAGCTCTACCGAAGAACATCATTACAGTGCTACCCGTTGGAGAGATAAATTCTCCGCTGTTCCACCATCTTACCTCACTAACTCCTAAGATATTTAATTTATACTGCAGTAACTCGCACTCTAATGGAAAAAATCGTGCTTTCTACGAACCTTCTGATCCATTGTCCAGGAGAGTACGCACATTGCAGGATCAAATTTTTGTTATTGTACGCTTACCAAAAATAGTAATCGCTGAGTCAGTCTTTATCCGAGGCATAGTTGACATATCGTAAACATATAGAAGATTTCGGATAGTGCAAGTTGCTGGCATACACATCCTGTCCTTTGTTTGTCGGTTTCAACGACAGGCCGTCAAAAGGAAAATCCGTGGTATTATTTTTACGCCTTACATCAACTAAATCATCGCACCGCCATCACTGGCAGCTTGACATTGGTTAGCAATGTTCAGTGACCACTGCCGTTCCAGGGGCGCCCACGCGGAGGACTATGGAAGAGGAAGTTTTTGCCCCCCATGCGCCGTCTTTAAACTTACAAGCTCAATGCACAGTGAGATTTCTATTAGTACCCACCGGCTGTTTTTGATCGCGCCGAGATTTGAACTCCGCTCTTAGTATTGTAGAGTGGTGACCGAACGACCGCGGCCACCGAGCACGCCATGGAATAATATTACCTTCTTAGTAAATCAACGAAACCTAAAAAATAACAAACAGCAAAGTCAAAGTTCCAGGATTTATGTGTTACATCTTTAAGATTTAAAAAGTTGCACAATTTTAACCACAAACTGAAAACAAGAAACTCCCGTGTAAGATGAAACAACCCATCGTGAATTTTACATTACCCAAATGAAATATTAAAAACTAGTGGATTTCTTTTGCATCCAGAGAGCTCTTGCGGGCTTCTGTTGCATGCCGCAATTCACGATTGACCTCCATAACTTTTTTTTGTATTCCTTGTGGCTGTCGGTTAGGATACTCTGCTTTAGTTATAATTTATTTCATGTAAAATGAAAGTACGTGCGGTTCATGCTCCTTGAAACGAATCCGCATTACACTGGCATCATCTCACTTTCGAGGGAAGTTGCTTCCAAACAGGAAATACGATTAAATGAAGCATATCATAAACCTCCAGCTCCGAAAGTAGAAGTTATTTTTGCAAAACAAGAAAATGTTTTTGTCAGACCCTAATGGATATTGTTGGGCTTTATGCGTTATGGAGGACTACCTCAACGGTTTCCACCGAATGAACACGAACAACTGCAATGGTGGGGTTAGTGTTTGCCCCCCTTCACATTTTTCAATAAAACATAAATGCTAAGGATAATTGAAATATGCTCTCGAATGCGAGCATATGTGTGTGTGTTGTTACTGGTGGCTTTTTGTGCGACGAGCAAACTGTTATCTTTTCGCACATTATAACTTCTTTGGCACAGATGTGGGTTTTGCCTAGATAAAGCGACATCATTAGCATCTATCTCCATTGTTTTCGTCGTAATATTTCGCACAAGCAATGGCTTAACATTTACCACTTCCATTACGACATGCCCGTTGAAACAACATCAGCATTTAACAAGTTTCTCATGCCGTAATAATAAATGTACAAGCATGGAGGATAACGTACACCATCATCGTGCACCCCTGTTATGAAGAAACGAGTAGTGTGGTAGTTCACTACCGTACGAGTAGTGATCTATCCTGAAGGAGTCAAGACGAAAGCGGAGGTGGCCGACGTTATTCCGGAATTCAGTCTAGGCACCACGCTCCTTATTTGCAATCCTCCGAAAATGGTTACAAAAGACGTACGACTGTCGAGCGAATTAACTAATCCCCGATGAATTAATTCCTGGAAAATAAGATAGATGAGTGTCGGTCGGAATGTAGTAGTCCCAGAAATGAAATGGCAACTATGTACGCCATCGTTGTCTGGCTCTGAAACCGAATTTACATTTTCAACGAAAAGGATGTTAACAGCGGCGCCTCGAAATGGGCTTGTCGTACCAAAAGGATTCACGTAATATGAATTTACTGTAGGATTCATTGACAATGAAAAACTAGAGCAGATGGTTCTTTATGAAATGAGCATGAATCGGAGCATTTTAGTTACTGACCCTTATCACTGACACGATGGTTGAATCTTTCAGTAGTACTGTTGTATGTACGGAGTACGTCTCTCTTATGAGACAGACTGTACTAAGCTCCATAATAGTCTCGAAACTTCGATGACAAGCACTAGCACTAGCGGATTCTCGAACCTTCTTCTGTAATCTTCGTTGACTAGTGGAAACCCGAGTCTAGAACCATCTCGAAACAGAGATCCAGTATAAAAGGCAGATGTCACCAGGAACCGCAAGTATAACATAGGCCTCCGTGAACCTTCAGCACAACAGCACGTGTACGACGAGTAGCAGGTGAAATTAAGTGAAGTGACACAGCGAATGTGTGCGAGTGAGACGGAGCAGTAGTGCTAAACAGTGAAGAAGGTATCGAGCCAAAACGTTACCAGGAACGAACATCCACTGATTGCAAGAAGCACGAAAATAGCACTAGTTGCTATTTTTCTTAGCATTGGTGAGTTTGATTTTCCTATCCATAAGGTAGTGCTAGATTAGGGCGGATGAGTAGGAGGACGGTACAGGGGAAAACCTCTGTACAGACCATGATATAGGACACGCAGATAAGTGCACTGACAGCCGCGAATGCGAAGATGAGTGGTCACTTCTCAACACGCAAATAGCGCAGATGTCGAAGAAGCTGAACGACTTGTCTAAAGAAAGTAATAGGCTCACCGCCCTTTTGACGCAGGGCCAGCAGCAAACAATCGTTAAGCCGAAAACCGCAGTGCCGACAAAGCGCAAGCGGAAAGACTAAGACTTCGTCCGGCTCCGTCGCATCTTCCACGGACGAACAAAACGACAACGACCCACAAACGGACCATTTCTCTGCCAACCATGCCTCCCAGGCATCTGTTGACGAGGAAATGTTTTCAGACCAGGACGAGGAGTTCCCCGCTCTTCCGCTCCAGCTATCCCTTCCAATATTCCGGTGCCACAGAAACCCAAAGCCCCACCACGGAAGACAATTCTAAATCCCACTGCGACTACAAAACCCACTGCGTCACCGAAGCCCACCCCATCCAACAAACCGGCCAAAGGCACGCCTGATCCGTTGCAGGGGGCAGCGTCGACTAAAACGAATGAGGACAAACCGGTTCCCATCATTTTGAGGGAACCCGACAAGTGGACGACAATCAGTCGTCTACTTAAACAGCATAATATTAAATACACGACAGCGAAAAGGGTCTATTTGGGAATCCAAGTAGTCCCCCAGACCATAACTGACTACCGGAAACTGACAAAGTTTATCACTGATAGAAAATATCATTACCACACGTTTCTCCTCCCCGAGGAGAAACACTTAAACATTATCATTCGCGGCCTGGAGGATATCTTTCCGGAAGACATAAAGGAGGACCTTGAAGCTCAAGGGTTTTACCCCGTTGAGTGTTTCAGATTAAAGCTTAACAACATTCCGAGGTCAAAATTGATCAAAGTCCTTCTCCCAAGGACAGAGACCGATATTTACAATATCACGGGCATCTGCGGCCTTTCCGGCATTAAAGTAGAGTTCCAAAGGTCGAAAAGGGGCCAGTCCCAATGCCACGGCCACCAGCAATTCGGGCATGTCGTAAATAAGTGTCATGCCTAACCGCGGTGCGTGAAATGCGATGGCCTCTACCATTTCACAGTGGGCACACTTAAACCTGAGGAAGAGCCGAAATGCACCAACCGTGGTGGCAAGTATCCAGCCAGCTACGGCGGCCTGACCTCACTAGTAGTACCCTCGCGAGCCAGTGCATCAGCCCTACAGTTGCCGTCAAAGCCACTGTGACCTGGAATCCAACAAAGAGTAATGTTGAGAGAGCTTCCCATCAGTAGAATTAAGGCACGATATTCTGCAAGTATCTTCGAGTGAGTCACAGCAGAATCCAGCGATTTAATCACCGATAGACTATCTGTATAAATTATTACATCACTAGCTGAAATTACATTACGTCCCAGCCGTGATATAGTTTCGTAGATAGCCGTAACCTCCACCTGGAACACACTACAGTAATCAGGGAGGCGGAAGGACAGTCTGATGTTCAACCTCTCCGAATAAAACACTTGGAGCAGTCTTTATAGATGCTTATGGCATCAAATTCTTGAGCGGTGCTAGCCGCCCACTCCTCACGAGAGGGGATCAGGCAGTCGAAATTCCTATTAAACTCAAGTTTCGACACGGTGTAGACCGTGGTTTCAGAAATGTCCAAGCTGTTCAGAATGGCCGAGTGCCCGCTGGTGGATGTGGTCCAGAGACTTGTTTCACGAAGGCGAATGGCCACACCAGCAGCAATCTGTTCGGCAAGAATGTCCAAGGGAGCCAGGTTCAGCAGAGCTTCAAGGGCGGCAGTGGGACATACGGACATACATAGAGACCTTCGGGTAGACACTATTAAGACATACATAAGGAACAAAGCCCTTAAACTCTACGAAAAAAAGGACGACCAACAGTACCCTGGGACCTTTGAAATTCTCTATGGCAGGAAGACAGGTTTACCCGCACTTAAGAACAATAATGCACTAGTTCACACCGAGGTAGTCTGGATGGCGCAACGGTTAGCACGTTCGCTTTCTACGCACTGGGCCCCGGTTCGATTCCTAGTACTGAATGCGGTAGTTTTCGATAAAAAAATTGAATTTAAGTGTCGGACTATGAGCCCACACAGCTGTTAAATGAGTACCCATTTATGGGTAAATAACTCGGTTGAGCGTGTTGCTGATCACACACCTCTGCACAAGACATACCGTCACGATCTCGAAAATGAGATGATGCTAGCACATCTCGAGGCCATGGTTCAAATAGGACTGTTGCGCCAGTTATTTATTATTTCAGCATAAAAATTTGTAACGAAATAGGTTTCCGTCAGAGGAAACATTACAATACGTTCATTCTATAAGCTCATATTTTGTTTTTCGAAGATAATTCATAGTCTAGACATAACTCTTGTCAGCTCAAGTTTGAGGATAAAGCGATTTAATGGGTTTCTATAAAGTTGAATATTATTGTAGAAATTAATGACGAAAATTTAGACAATCCGAAATCCTTGTCTCTACCGCTACTCATTTACTGTCTGCCAAAATATGCTATCGAATGCAGACTAAAAGTTGGAAGTATTAATAGCTTATGAGGAGAATTGAATCCGTACAAATACGCACCAGTAGAAACTTCCTCAGAATTTAATCGGCTTAACCGACAAGTACTACGAACCGATATAATTGAAATGTATTAAAATTCGACTATTTAATTGCAAATCGGAAAGAAATATGGGCCAGCAATCGGATATTAATTTACCCACGCAAATATACATATACCCCTGAACTATCCAACTTAATTGGCAGCCCTATTTCACACCGGCGAAGCTCAAAGAGAGCCTACAACCACAAATGTGAGTAACGGGCAAATCGGATCCTCATCGCTTCCAATTGAAATCCTGGTTGAACATCAGCTGCACAGATTGACGATATAGAAAATATTCATGGAACACACTCAAACTATCAACGACTATGTAGCTGCTATACTCATTATGTACTATGTTATCTGTTTGGCATGAAATTAGCATAGCATTTTGCTCGATAAAAGTGTTACGCCACAGATAGTACATACTGGGAGCTGTATAACATATGGGATTATGTATGTCTTTAGTGCACGGGCAGTACGGTTCCGGGTAGGGTTATATAAATACGTATGAACGTATCTCATCGTCATAGTTTCAGCACACACTAGTTTTTGCCAAAACTATCTCAAGGGAAATTCCAGAGAAATGCGATATTTCCAAAATCATTTATGGCAAACACTGATTTAATTTGAATTAATTCGAAGTAATGGATTTCATATGAGATTTAATTAAAAGCTGATGGTTTCTCAGCTTCGATTACATAATCGCGAAAGGCTATTGTATCTGCCACAATTTTAGATTAGAAAACAACATGCTATAATTGCAAAACTCGGATATAAAGAACTTCGAAGGGGGTCCCTAAAATGTTCGTTATATGCGATATTTTCTATTCGGTATAACCCCGACCATGTAGGGTATGTAGGCTTATAACCTGCGTGCCTGAAATACATTTACACTCGAAACATTAAACGAGCCTCGGATACCACGGACTGATTCACCGGCAACGACTTTCGGCTGCAAACAACGGACCACGATCGGTTTTTAAAACGCTCGAACGATGTGGGGCGAGTGTAGTAGTGCAAGGCTCACTGAAGTCGAACGGGACATGACCGCATACAACATCTGTGTATTAGGACTAATCGAAACAAGATGGGTTGGCTCGGGATAGACTTTAAAGCCAAGCTCCCAAACAGTACTGTTCTATTCTGGAAGTGAAGTCGGAATCATCCCGACTAGGGATGAACGCCTACCTCTAATTGCCTGGAAGCCCATTTCCGACCGTATCATTACAGCCAGATTTAACTCCAAGTTTAAAAACATCACATTAATTCAGTTCTTCGCCCAAACTGAACCAGCGGATCGATCAGCTAAAGACGCCTTCTATCACCGACTTGGTGACACTTACGACAAGGCTCCTAAAGGTGACATAAAAATTATTATGGGGAATCTCAATGCCAAAGTCAGGTCTGACAACCTTGGCTTGGAACACTTAATGGGCAATTATGGTCTAGGCAACAGGAACGAACGAGATATTCTCGTCAGCTCGTCATCGGCGGTACTTTGTTCAAGCACAAACGATGCCATTTTACAAACTGGGTTTCTCCGGATGGCAGAACAGAGAACCAGATTGACCATACAGCCATTTCCAAAACATGGAGGAACTGTCTCTTAGACTTAGACATCTATAAGACGTGTTTATTCCACCGCCTTGCACGTAAGTGCTAATGCACCACCACCTTATGAGACTCCTAAAATTGATGATAGATGGAAGGTCGATAAGGACTCTTTTATTTCGTGCGGTGAAACTTTTGCGGGCAGATTGGAGCGCGGTAAGAGACCATTCAACCTTTACAAACTTATCAAGCCATTAACTGGCAATTCTTTTACAACATCCCGTGAAAGATAAAGACGGGTCGGCGATGGTGGAGAGAGCACTTCATTGAGGTCCTCAACAACACGTTTGGACATGTGAACTCATCTTCACTAGAAGTAGAAAATATTCCGTAAATAACTACAGTAGATACCAGCCCGCCATCTTAACAGGAATTAATTGTGGCTATTAAATCAATGTCGATGTCGCACTCGGTGGCCCTGATCGTTCGGTCTCCGCTTTACGATATAATTTAGAGCTCGGGGATCAAATCTCGGCGCGATCAAAAACTGCCTGTGAGTAGTAATAGAACTCTCACAGTGCTCCGGGCTTGTCAGTATAAAGACTTCGTGGATAGGAGGTGCATGCTAGCAACTGAACTTGCGAAAAGTAGATATGCTATTGAAACGTCAACAAGGCATATAAATCCTAGAGATGTTGACACGCCCATGCCACTGAAGGGTTCAAGGCAATTAGAGAAATTAAATCGATGGAGGTGGGTAAAGCCCCAGGGATAGATGGAATTCCGGTGGAACTCTTCAAGTCGGATATCAACGCGACTGCGGATATTCTTCTCCCCCGTAGCCAAGAGTGTTCGGAAATTGAAACTTTCCCTAAAGAATGGAAGAAGGGTGTCATTATTAAGAACCCGAAGAAAGGCAATCTGAGGCATTCTAATAATTAGCGTGGAATTTGCCTCCTCCTCGCAGTCTCCAAAAATAGTCTTAAACCGGATCAAGCATACCTATACAGTTGACCGCACACTGAACGATGATTTTAGCAAGGACTTTCATGTAGCGACCACATCAACACCCTCCGAATTATTATTGAACAATTGGCAGAGTGGAGATCTCCATTACATCTCATGCTCATCGATTTCGAGAAGGCGTTTGACAGCGTTGACCGGGAATACATCTGGAAGACTTTACGTAGGAGAAGCATACCTGATAAAATCATATCCATCATCAAGGAGTCTTATACCGGAGCCCAATGTCCCGTCTTATACAAGAGTAAGCTTTTGTCACCTATATTATTTTTGATTGCTATTAACGGCGTACTCTGCAGTGCATGAACACCAGAGCAAAGGTATCAGATGAAACCTGTTTAAATACTTTCAACACCAGGATTACGCTGACGATATTTGTCTTCTTTCAAACGGATCGGGAATTTGAGTTCGACATCTCATGTGCTTCTGTATGGACTGAGCGGGTGTTATGGAGAAGAGGGCGTGTGTCTCTCTGTTCATTTTTCACGAGCAAGTAGTTTAGTGTTGAGTATATGCGGATTGCTTCTCCATAGATTTTCTATGATTTCTTCCTATTCGATTGAAAGTGCGGCGGCGTCGAGCGTCATTTGGACGCTCATGTGCACCGGCTCTGAAACTGTAATCGCTTATCGCGAACAATGTGCGACGATCGTGTGTCTAGTAAAATGCACCGTTAACACCGTATAACTATCACTAACTATAACTCCGTGCATACACCCAGCACTACCAATCTCGATTTATTGTTTTTACCCTCGCCCCCTCTCACCCCCTTTATCCATCACACGGGCCACCCCCTCCCCACCATCACCGTACCCTACCAGCACCCTCTGTTACAATACACCAACCAACCAACCTGTACATACAGTACACATTTGACTTCACTATTGACTAAACTATTTAGTTTTCTGTGTTCGCTTGTCGAGTCGGGCGAAAATTTTAGTTGACTAAACTATTTGGTCAGCCAAACTAAAAAGTTTGCGGTGTGCGCGAGCTCTTAGAGTTAGAGAAAACCCATTCTACAAATCTTATAGGATATTTTGTCCTCTATAAGTTTGACCTGTAAATAAAATATTTTTCAAAAAAGTATTCTAGAACAACAAAAAAACTGAAAAAAAGGGCCGAACTCCAACGATTTTTTTTCACAATTTGGAGCGCGGACAAGGGCTCCAAGGTCGAAAGCTTGGATTTTACACTAAGGGATCAATCTATTGTATAAAACATATCAAAAAATTGAAACCACCAGAATAACTGCAAGCGTAAACCATGATAAACAAGTAGCGTTCTTTGGATGACCTAATATCAAATTTTTAAGGAAAACTCTCTGTGTCAGACGATTTTTATCTGTAAGTACCGATTCTATTTCCAAATACATCATCCCAAAAAAAGCTAAATTCCCGGAAAACATGACTGTACATGTTTTCCGGGCCGACTTTTTCTTCCTACGAAACAAAACAACGCGTTATGAAGAGTCATCGTTGAAAAATTGAATGCAACCAGAGCTCATCAGTAAGTCAATTCTTCAGAGCTAATACTTATATGAAAAAATCAGTCCCCAGTCGCCTCTAATCAATTTTACATCTTCTGCAATAAAATTGGAATTAGGTTAAAGACGTTCCTTTTTTTTTGCTCTCGCCCCGTCGTCATTTTATCAAGGACTCCGAACGGGCACAGTATTCAACCAATCATCGGGATACTTGAGTGAGGTAATGAAGAAGAAATTCACCAGGGCAACATCGACATCATCGTGCTCGTCATCATCATCATCGTCATCAACATCATCTTGAACAACAACACCCCCAGTCTCACTAAGCGGGTATCGACGAGGAATGCGTTGTTGTACGGTCTTATCTTCATCACATGACTACTAAAATGTAAGAGGAGACGGCAAAGGACTATCACACATTTTTATTATGAAGACTAGTTTATTACGTAAACCTAATTAAACGTTAAGAAGATTTCGCCTAATGGCACTCGACAGAGATCACCAGGCAAAGAACATGTCGGCAAGCATGCAGGATCCAAGCTGTACATGGAGCCTGTGATGTAGTGGGTCAGGGTGCAAATATCAGGACCAAGCGTTAATGAATATTTGCTGAAGTGCTGAATTATTCTGTTGCCCATTCGACTTGAAGCATGACTGGCAATAAAAAAAAACTTCAAGGAAAAGGATAATATTCATTACGACGGAAACAAGCGAAAGCTTCTAGTGTCTGTGCCGGCATATTGTAGTCTGATGTGCATGTACTCGTACTATATATGACGAATCAGGTGAGGAGTAGTCATTTGTCTTAATTCTAGCGTATAAGATTGAAGATGTCACTGATTTTTTCTCTTTCAATTCCAGAGAAGAATTCATTCTTTTGCAATTGAAAAATATCAATTCCGTCCGATGGAGCCATATCGTTTTCCCAGCAATCGTTTCGAGATTACGTCGTACTTTTTTTCCTTTCCGGTTTTTTTTTATACTTCTGTTAACCAATCGATTTCCAAAGATTTTTCCTGATTTCATGGCAATGGCAAATGATTCCGGATCAACAGTTCTTCCATTTCGAATTAGGAAAAAAGTGAAAAGAAACGGTTGATGGCAATTGACAGAGTGCTTCTAAAAACATCTGAAACCTTTCCGAAAGGTAGTCGTAAAAATTTTCCTAAATAGAAAAGCATATCATGCTTTCTCGAAGTAAATTTTTCTTAAGCATCATTTTGGTCTGATGATTCACTGGAATTTCTTTCTTGCACTTTTCTTTTCTAGAATGGAATAATAATAACAACAATAATAAAAAAACGAAATCCTGTACAATTTCGATAATCACCGAAATTGAATGTGAGAGTGCTAGAAAAATTCCGCTTTGATCCTTGTTAAGTTTTTTTTAACATCCTGGGTATTTTCATAACTGACACGCGCCATAATTATGCCCCTTAAATCAAGGCCCTGCCGAAGATTTGTCACTGTTGAGTGCTCTCATTTAATAGGAAGTCGATCGAATTTTCCTTATATACGAGCATGAGAGTATAGTAATGTGTACGGTTCCCTAATTGCAATTAAGTGTCTATAAAAGTTTTATTGAGTCACAAAAAGGATTTGGCACAATTGGATGAAAACGAAATTGAAGATTCCTCAAGTAAAGCAATGTGGCACATGGAACATTTTGCTGATGCGATCTTGAGACTATAAATAAATAAGATTCCGAGCAGGTTTCATTAGTGGACATTCATCCCTTTATCACTCATTTCTATAAAGCTTCGTTTATCATCGAGCAAGCTGGCTGCCAGCATGCCGACCAATATATTGGCAAATACGAGTATGTACGAAAGTGCTAGCCAACATGGCGGGTGATTCAGTTCGATCGGAGTAAAGTTTGTTTAGAAATGGAAGAGCCAATTTTGTGTTATGCGTTTTTTTTTATACCCTTCACGAATGTGATAGGGTATATTAACTTTACCATGAAGTTTGCAATGCATAGAAGGAAACATCTCCGACCATATAAAGTGTATATATTCTTGGTCGGTATGATGAGGTGAGCCGATTATGCTTTGTCAGTCGGTCCGTTTGATTCATGCAAACTAGTCTCTCAGGCTTGAAGCTATCATGCTGAAATCTTGCACAGAGTCTTCTTTCTATTACTACTTTGCCTTAACCCCTAGCGGGGCATAGCGCGTCAACTACTCCTGCGCGCCATCGTACTCTGTTCTGGGCAATGGGGCGCAACTCCCCGAAAGATTTACCCAGTACCTGACACTCCTTTGCCACAGATCGACGCCATGTGATTCGAGGACCCCCTCTTGGTCGGCCTTGGTTGGAAATGGGGTTCCATTTCATGGCATGCAAAGCAATGCAGTTATCACTCTTCCGCAATGTGTGACCTATCCACTGCCATTTTCGCCTGCGTATCAATTCGTCGATTGGCATCTGACCCGTACGCCGACTTAGCTCTTCATTTGATATTGTTTCGGGCCAGAAAATTCTTAGAATTCGACGAAGACATGAGTTGACGAAAACTTGCAGCTTTCTGGTAACTCCTACGGAAACTTTCCATGTACTGCTCCCATACAAAAGCACTGATAGTACCAGGGAGCGAAACTGGCCCAGCTTGGTCTTGATGCTGAGATAACTGCCCTGCCAGATTTTGGACAGCATGCCGTATGCGCGTTTAGCCTGGTTGATACGACGAGCGATGTCCTGCTCCGTACCACCATTTTCGGCAACAATGCTACCCAGGTAGACGAAGTTGTCCACCTTCTCCACAGGCTGCCCATTAATATTGATGGCAATAGGTGTCCGATTTCTTTTTCGCAACGGCGGGCTAAGAACCTTGGTCTTGTTGGTATTAATCTTTAGCCCAACCTTGCTTGCCTCCCTCTCGAGATCTAACGCCATTGCGGACAGATCCATGATTTTGTGGGAGAGTAGTCATATGTCGTCAGCGTAGTCAAGATGTTGTAGATAAGATGTCAAAGTCCATTGAATTCCTCTGTCGAGTCCGGATAGGGCTGCATGCAACACATCGCCGATCACAATGAGGAATAGGATCGGTGAGAGGATGCACCCCTGCCGAACTCCACTGCGAATCTCAAAGTCCCCCGACACCTTACCTTTATGCAGAACGCGACATTTCGCGCCGTCATAGGTTGCCTTAATAATAGCCACAAGCTTCTCAGGGATGCCTCTCCTGCGCAAGGCCGCCCATATAGAATCCCGGTTCACACTATCGAAAGCCTTTTCAAAATCGATGAAAAGCAAGTGAAGCGGAGAATCGTATTCAGCGCATTGCACGATGATGATTCGCAAGGTGTTAATGTGATCGACACAGGAGAATCCGGATCGAAAGCCAGCCTGCTCTTCATCAATTGTGCTTTCTAAGTGGGCCTTTAGTCTTTCCAGGACGATTTTAGCTATTATCTTGGCAACGGCAGGAAGCACACAAATGCCTCTCCAATTATTACAGTCTGTGAGGCTACCCTTCTTTGGAAGTTTTATGATCAAACCTTCCTTCCACTCAGTGGGAAAGGTCTCTGTATTCCACGCTTTATCAACAAGTGGGTGCAGCAAATCGGCAGTTACGCTTGGCGCTGCTTGATAAAGTTCGGCAGGGATACCGTCGAGTCCGGCGGCCTTTCCTCGTTTTAGTGCAATAATTGCAGTGACTATTTCCTCTTTAGTCGGGGCAGTGGACCGTATACGCACATTTTGATGGTTAGCTAAATTATCTATATGAGGGGGAACTTCACCAGAGGTTACACGGTTCAAGACCGCGGCGAAGTGTTCTTTCCACCGCCTCATTTGGTCTTCTTCCAAGATAAGTAGCTTTCCATCACTATCCATCACCGGATGTTGGCAGGAGTTACGACCACCTGTAAACTCCTTGATGACACCGTATACGGCGTTTAAGTTGTTACTTCTAGCGGCTTCTTCTGCTGACGCTAAAAGAGAACTGGCATAAACTCTTTTATCGCGTCGCACACTACGCTGAACTTCTCGAGCTTTCTGACGGTAAAGGAGTTCAATGCTGCTTCGATTGTCGTCTGATGCTGCAGCCAAACGAACTTCTTCTATTGAATGCTGTAAATACGTCGGAACCAATTGAATCGGACTACTACGTCATATGGCTGCCATAGGAACGGCCGTTTCAAAGCAGTTTTTGATAGAAAAACTTTTTTATTTCTGAAGATATCTTTACCGAATTTGATATTATTCAATCACAATTACTGTCAAATAACAGTCCTAAATTTGGTTGAAATCGGCCCACTATTTTATACACCTCTCATAAACTAACCCGTGACAGATGGAAGCTGGTCGAGACATTACTCTTTGACAGACTGGCCGAAAGAGCGGACTATGAAGATCAACACATGCCATCCTTTAGGCGATATTCAGATTAGCTACATTTTCAATTCCGACGCAGCCACGCACAATAGCCAAGCATAGTCGATCGTATCGCATGCTGAGCGATGAGTGTGAATCCGCCCATTTGATGCTGTGTATCTCGACTGAAATTTCAAGCAGTCGTGCAGCGCGGTGTCGTGTGTGTGAATTTCGCCTTAGTGGTGCAGGTTGGTTTAACGATGTGAAGATCATCAACTGTAATGACGAAGCGACGCTTCAGTGGTGCAAAGAGAACGTAGCCACGCTAGACGGTCTCTGCGAGGGTCCTCAGCTTGAGATAGTCGAGAGGGATCAAATCCCAAAGCAAAGGTTCTAATTCCGTGGATCTGTCCCGATGAGCTTACGTAGAAGCTCTTTCAAAGAAAGAACTCCGATATCCTCACTGTGACCTGGGTAGTCCTTCGTACTATTCAACATTTCGCAGAACGTAACCAGACGACGATAAGGAGGCGGGAGACCTCCTTTATCCGCGATTTGGGAAGATGAGATGGGGCATGGAAATCGTTTTCCTCAAGCTTAAAAAACGAAATCCTATGCATAACAACTCTAATACTCTTGAGACCAACGAACTGGAAAAGGATATTGGTATTGAAACTTTGACCATGGTGGCTGATAGCAACACACTGTGTGAGGCCGATAGCGAGTCTGAGGCTGAGAGCCCAGGCAAAACCACAATAATTGCGGCTGAGGTGGATCATCTTTCAGACTATGCTACGAGTGCTGCAAATCAATCTACATGACAGTAGTTTCGCGTCAGCAGAACTATTACAAACGCTGCTAGTTGACCCCTATGTAGTACTCATGCAGGAACCCTGGATTTCTGGAAAGGGCCATATCAAGGGGCTCTCAACCAGCAGTTACAGTAAAATATGCATTCAGAAGGACGACAAAAGGGATCGGCCGTATTGGTAAAAAAGAGCCTAAATGGAGTTCTCGATTGCGAAAGGAGCACTACCGATTTAACAGTGGTACATGTGGACGGAAGCAATGATTTGATTATGATTGCTTCAGCTTACATCGCCAGTCCATCGCCCTGTTTCAGACCAGTGCGTGTTTTCATGTAAAATACTTAAATGTATCTATAACTCCCGATTAAATATACATGCAAAGCTCTGGTTTTGGCAGATTGCTCGTTGGGGTAATCTTACACTTCCCTGACAAAATAAAATCGATTAGGTGAAAACTAACGGTAATTTTCTCACAAAGAACCCCGTACTACCCTACTTTTCAGGTTTTTTGTCTATAACTCTTGAACCAATTGACGTAGATTTTGGCATGTAACCCGGAAGTGAGAAACTGCTTGAGTTTTAGTAAGTTGGGAATAATCAGATCAAATAAACGCCTACCTCCCCTACAAATTTCAAAAACTTAAATATTCCTTTAATTACGATAACTTTCGATAGAATGACACTAGCGAGTTGGAAATTTGCTTGTAAGATCTACTTAGTTTGTATTGAAAATGGGCAAGATCTGACCCAAGGAACCCCTACCACCCCTACAAATTGAACTAAAATAAGAAATAAGTTCCGATAAAATAAAGCTAGCGACTTGAAATTTTGGTTAAATTTTTGTAGTAGGATTCAGCTGGCTGATATTGAAAATTCGTAAAATCCGACCAAGTACTTCCCCTACAAATGAAACTTCAAATAAGCGATAACTTTCGATAGAATAAAGCTAGAGATTTGAAATTTTGCTTAGATGTTCATTTCATGATCTAATTGGTTGGCGGCAATGATGGGCAAGATCTGACTCAAGGAACCCCTACCTCCCCTACGAATGAAACTTCAAATAAGCGATAACTTTCGATAAAATGAAGCTAATGACTTGAAATTTTGGTCGAATGTTTGTACTGCGATCTAGTAGGTTGCTATTAAAATTCGCAAGATTCGACAAAAGAAACCTGCCCCTACAAGTGAGACTTCAAATAAGCAATAACTTTCGATAGAATGAAGCTAGCGACATGGAAAATTCGACAATATTTGAAGAATGGGTTTGTTAATTGATTTTGAGAATGGTCAAGATCCTCCTGAATGACTGCCAACCTCCCCTATAAACTGGTCACACAGGAAACTCACTTTTAGTGCAAATGGTTGTTGCCAATTGGTACTTTTGGTATCACCACTAGGTCTGTACAAGTCTAGGGTATTTAAGCTTCGGACTCGAAGCGAAGCTTCTATCTGGTTTTTGTTTTTTTCAAGTTTTCATAATGGTGACGTCACTTGTGGGGTGAGTGGGGGATGAAGGACACCAGCACCCCAGAGTTCTGAGCTTGTCTGGAGGCCCTTTGAAGAAAGCTGTAAAAATTTATGAAGATTTTGAAAATTCCGATGAGTTTGATAGTGCCAAACGGGTACATGTTATATTTGGAGATTTTCATCACTATGACGTCACTTAAGAGGTGAGTGGGGGTGTGTCGGTTACCATAACCTGAGAATTCTTCCGCTGCAGGTGTTTTTTTTCATTTAGAAGACAGATTGAAACTTGATTTGATGAATGCGAACCAATTTGCATTGGTTAAAGTACATATCGTCAGGTTGCAGCCCCAAAATTTAATTTTTTTGTGTAAAATTTTGTATTTTTTTCAGATTTTTTTTCTAAAATTTTTCAGGAACTCTAGAGCTCTTTATTATGCATCGAGTTTAAGCATTGGAACTATTTTTGCACGATAAAAATTTTCGCGTGTAGTTGGCACCCCAAAAATTAATTATTAGAAAAAAAAAACATTAAAAGCCTAGAACTATCGCCGCACCCCCTCGAGAACTCTTGAACTATTGCTAGTAAGCAGGCAACTCTTGGAAAATTCCAACTTTTCCAAACTTGGGGTGTTAAGTTCCTGGGGGTATATAAATCGTATTAACCTTAAAAAAAAATAATTTTTGCGAGCTTACCATCAGATAATCTTTCCGCAGAACTTCAAATAGGGTTCTACAGGTCTCCGGTATAATGTGCCCCAAAGTGGTGTATTTAAGGTCTATGTACGAAAGTTCCGTACTCAGAAAACACAGTGTGGGGACGAGCCGTTCCTCAGCACTTATACTTTGTCGCATTGGCATGTCTTGCTTTAAGAAGCAAGGCTGCATTATTTTTAAAAGTACTCGTATATCAAAACTGGATTAGTCCATCCTTAGATAAATTTTGTAGTCATCAGGGTAATTTATTCGTAATTCGCAAATTAATTTCATATGGCTAAACTTCTCCTTGTCGGCAAGTCACTTTTTTTGTCACTGGCATTTTCTTCTTTCCACGTCTCATTCCAGGTGCCGCACGGTTGCAAATCAAAGAACGTGTGTGTATGGCCGGCTTAACCAGATACAAGGAAAAAGAGTTAATTGAGCGTTCAAAAAGTAGAAAAAAACTGCTGTATTCAGATACAGCTTCCTGTCATATTTTTTTCCTGTATCCCCTCACACTGCTTCAAAAAAAAAAATCACCGCACCACCACCGGACACGAGGCAAAGTAACTTATGAGCACCGAGGTCTACAATCTTTATAGAGCATTAAAATAAATGATTACCACCCTGCCGCCGTGTACGCGGAACTCGTTGTAAATAAAAAAGATAATGGTTTCTATATTTATTTGTACATTAAAAGTACTCCTCGGCGAAATTATCCTGCCATTCCACCTCATTGTGTTGTGGTCGAGTCATATTCAGCGTTGTTCGGATTCGAATGAAGGCGTCTACTATGTCACAATTAAAAAACAATTCCCACCGCGTACATCTCTCGGCACAACGACGGTGTTGGTATTGTACCTCTAAAAAGTATGTAATTCTCATTTTGTCTATTAATGGCGTCTGGATGCCAGGTTCGTTGGCATTAAAGGTAAAACAGAACCCTAATGGGGAATTATTAATGGGCGACTGTTATTGTCAAAGACTTAACTTTGCTTTGTTATGGGCGAAGGTAATGAAATTTCAATTATCCTATTAAATGCGGAACGGGGGAGGAGAAAAAAATGAGGATATGCTCGAATCTTTCCTTTATTTAAGAGTGTGATTAATTGATGGTGATAAAAGGATTGGGAGAAATTGGGAAGAGACAATGGGAAAAAATATCGGGAATCACGGTACCGATTCGTTGAGTGACAGAGATGTGAAATGTTGTGAGAGAGAGTCGTGGTATCTGGACCCGAATCACGACGAATCATCGATATAGGAATCTCAAAAGCAGAATGACATCCGGCCCACTTTCGTTATCGCTGTCCCCTACTATTTGTTTTTCTCAATACTCTCTCACATCTTGTTTGGAGATTGTTTTCTACAAAAAAGTTTATGATTAGTTACCCCAGATGGTGGAAGGCCCTTAGTATCGGGACAAATCAAACTCTATTGGGGAAGGTTCAGAGAGCGGCTGCTGTGGCTATTAGCGGTACCCTTCGGACAACTCCTTCTGGTGCCTTGGACTTGTTACTCAACTTGCTACCTCTCGCTATTCTAGGAGAGCAAATAGCTACTAATACGGCCATACGTCTGCGGGAGGTTGGTCAATGGACTGCATCAACTCAGGTGACCCCAGCTTCGACAGATTACGTAGTGGTGTCATACACCTTTGGTAAAAACTTCAAAGTCAAGATTCCTTCACGTAGTCTTTGGATGAATGAAGGGTTTGTACTGACAGACACGATTTGTTTCTACACGGATGGCTCCAAAAATGATAGTGGCGTTGGCATAGGTGTGTACGCTATCGGGCCGAACGTTTGTTTATCAGGGCGTCCCCAGATCACTGAAATGTTTTGCAGGCGGAGATTTCCGCAATTATGGAAGTCGTGGCGTGGCTGCGTCGCAACATTGTGTCCACTACGGACGTCAGCATCTTTACGGATAGCCTAGCCGCGGTTAGAGCATTCGAATCTGTGGCAACCCCCTCTAAAACAGTTGCCGAATGCTGCTCGGCTCTTATGATGATGGGGGATTATTTCAACATCACACTGTGCTTGATCCCGGGTCACAGCGGCTTCGTTGGTAACTGTAGGGCGGACGAACTTGCGCGTAGTGGGTCCACTGGGAAGTTCTACGACTGTTATAGGCATTTAAGTATATCGATGTCCTTCTGCAAGCACGCGATGTCTTCGGCAGCACTCCTGAAAGCAAACCTTAGGTAGGAATATGGCAGGGTATGTCAAACAGCTAGAAGCCTCTGGCCTAAGGTGGACCCCGCTAAATCTAAGAGACTGCTGACGCTGAACAGAAGCCAGTTAAGCATTACGGTGGGAGTTGTCACTGGTCACTGCCTGCTGGGGGAACATGCTAGGAGGTTTGGAACTCCGCACTATGACTATTGTAAAAGCTGCGGTGATGTGGAGGAGGAGGAAAGCGTTTTCCATCTGCTCTGTACCTGTCCGGCACTTTTATGAAGAAGGAGGTCAATGTTGGGATCTAGCTTCTTTACACTCCTGGAGGACTTGGCTGGGGTGGACATTCACCTGCTGAGCCGATTTATAGTCAGCTCTGGCTGACTCAAATGATTCGCGGAGGTCTAGTGTTACGAATCAAGGGTATCGCAACGAATTTCATGGCAGCCCCAGTAACCTAACCTAACCTAACCTACCCCAGATCATGGCAAACGAACCATAAATCTTTCTTCGGTAAATTTTCCCTTTAAAGGCTGGTACTAACCTCTTCGTGAGAAAATGTTGCACTTATTTCTCCCACGAAAAAGTGACAGTGTAGACTTGCACACAGTACATAACCGAGACTTTCTCTTCGAATGAAATATGTTAGTGCTGAGAGCGCGAATTTTTTTCAATCGAACGCAACTTTTCGACAGTTTCAGTACAAGATGTCGCATGAAAAACTGATCTTAGTACCTAGCTTAAGGGATGACGTGATTCGAGATACTGCAACTTTTCATTTAACTCACTTATACACAACTATTAACATTTCTGTCACACTGGATTGGTACCGGAATCAGTTCCTCGTTTGCAGAAGTGCAGCCAACTTAGAGTAGAAGGAAAATTCCTGTTTTGCGAATATTTCTCTCTGTTGCATTAAGGGATAATTTTTAAAATTTCTTAATTGCGGGATTTCCGCTTTATTTACATAGTTCATTTCCACTTTAGGTGGTAAGAACCTAGAGCCCATGCGGGGAGATTTGCATTTCTTAAAGCGGACATTTCTCGAGTTTTGTGAAAGTTCTCTCTAATGAAATAGAGAAAATTCTCATAATTTTTACGAAATAGGAATACTCCGAGTAGAAGGATACTAATCAGTATAATGGCCCAATTGGTGTTCTAATGTATGGTCTATTGGACAGTTTGATGTGTGCTCTAATAAGCGGTCTAACGCGTGGTCTAATGGCTGGTATGATGCGTGTTTTAATAGTCGGTCCAATGCGTGGTCTAATGAGCGGCCTAATTCGTGGTCTAATGCGTGGTCTAATGGGTGGTCTAATAAATGGTCTAATAAGTTGTCTAATGCGTGGTCTAGTGGCTGGTCTGATGCGTGATCTAATGCGGGGTCTAATAGCTGGTGCAATGCTTGGTCTAATAGGCTGTCTAATGTGTGATCTAACACGGGTAGTTGGTCTATCGTCTAAAAATAGCTTCATGCATTAATCCATAAAATGGCATATTATACGCTAGACGATAAGCCAAGAAAAAAAAGACACTTGACGCCCTCGTCTTCACTTCCAGACCCCCTATCAATGGATACTTTGAAGCATAAATTCAGGAAACTGCATTCATTAATTTTGCAAAATTGCAAAACCACACGAACTTGTTTTCTATTATTATATCGATGTCTACACTAAAAAACCACAGATTCAAAAAAATCCAGAAAATAGTACCCGTATCCTACACTACACTAAGGAGGGCCAATAACTCAGTGCGTTCAGGCATCAGTCTGATGTCTCATACTACCGGTTAGTCGCTCACGGTTTCGAGTACTGCCATCTTAATATACAGGCCGGACGGTAGAAAAAGACTTGCCCGCACACATAGAAATTCGTTGACTACGTCGGTACGACTTCATTCAGAATTCTTGTGTAAAGAAGGCAATGGTACTACCACTGCAAAGGCAAACACCTTGCAATGCGCTATGTCCCACTAGGGGTTAGGGCAAATAGTAATATTATAATAGTGAACCAACACTGCTAGATCCTCTATTAACGGGGACGGGGACTTTTGTTAAGTCAATGGTGAAGTATTGTAAATTTGTCTTATCTCCAGACTATGTTTTTTTCGTTAACGCGTATTATTTTAAAATTTTCCAATCCAAATGTATCAAAGAAATAAAGCATTGGAAAGCCAACATTCTGGGGTAAGTTTTGTCAAATTTGCTGATTTGTCACTTCAAACTACGGTTGTAAAATGATCATCTGAATTTTCGATGAAAATCTAATTTTGAGATTTCTTTAAAGTTTGAACAGTTCGAAGTTCCTACTTGACCGAGCAACGTATAATGGTTTGCTTTTTTGACCAATAGTGATTTTTAAATTGAGATGATTGTGCACAATCTCGCATTAAAAGATTTGGAGAGTGAAAAGTTTTGATTTAGCTCCGTAAGTCAAACTTTTGGACACATTTACAAAAAAAAAAAAAGAAACGTTTTAACACTGTAACGATTGAAAGCAGAGTGTTTATTTTGGTTTCAATTTTCTACAAATAAGCCGTACTATCGACCATTAAACTACTTACCATCTGAAGCGGGACACCCTGTATAACTGTACAAATAATACCAATCAATAATGCTGGATGCTATTCAATTATCTTTCAGTGCAATATTCAGCATAAATTCTAATTTAATCACGATTCATTTTCAATAAGAAACCAAATACCTACGGCTAAGTGAATCCTTACAATAAGCTCTCAGATTGGACTTAATTTATTCAACGAACGATGTCGATTCATAATGTCTGCTGACTTTTCGAACGCCATAACTCATTTTCCCTATTTTTGCTCTTGAAGTGACCATGGCAGAACGAGTCCACTCATTCTCCTCTTTATCATGTAAATTGGCAAATAATTTATTAGATGCCTGCAAAACTTTGTGCGACTTCATACTTATTGGGTATTTTTTTATACATAAAGGGCATCGAAATTTTTCCTAGTATTTGTAACAATATTTGTAAATCGCTGGCAGCAGTATCCTTATAATCGCTTTGGGAATGTATGTATGGATAACACCTAGAAGTAGAAGTAACAAGGTATATACATACGATTTCAGGAAGGGGTTGCCAAGTCAAATCAACAAATCCTATAAAGCTATATAACAATGGGCTGGCGGGCATCCGAAGATGCCCGTCGGAACACAGCCTAAGGTAGGTTAATGACTGGCGAAGAAAAAGGCCCCTTAACCAGCTAAGCAGCGGCCTATGCTTGCCGTAACTCACTTCGAGGGACGTGGGCCTGGGCCGCTCGTTGCCCCTAACCTTTACGTATTAATAAAAAAATTCATAGGCCCGGGGGAAGAAACACAAACTGGGTAATAATAAAAAAACATGGGGCAATGAAGATGGAATTGTTGGCGGACGGCTCAGATACCCTTGCGCTTAAATTGGGGTCTATGTGTAATGGGGGCATCGGCTTCTGGTTTCGTACCACTCATCAGGTGCAGCCTTCGATCTATCGGTGGAAGCAGCACGACCAGAATATGGTTCTTTAAAGAGTCTTTGTTTCGCCCAATGTGAACCAAGAGTTTGAAATTTTCGTTAAGAAGCAAACAAACGTTCCGGTTGAAATTACATTGATATAAAAGTTGTATGAAACTAAAGTAAATATTTAAAAAAACGCGGTAATATAGATAGCTAATGCCAGCTGAACATTTACACACAAATCCCAGGCTTGTAACGGGATGACGGCATTGGAAAACGCAGCTTCGATTCAAGCAACCAACTATCCCCATTCGCTTTCAGTTCCGGTGAAGTGCGGGGAAAAAAAGGCAGAACACAAAACTCCGTTTCGGATGGAAATTGAAACATTACAACGCAGGTAAAATTTCAGTTATTTATACTTCTATTGTAAATGGAAATTATTTTCTGATCACGAATTAGATCCAGTTTGATATCGCAACGGCTGCTTACAGGCTGATATCCGTATTGGGAATATGTACTCGCATGTAGGCTGGCCTGGCTCTGCCATATGCGCAGGTCGTGAATTTAAACAGGAGGTCATTATATAGTGGTCCGAAATTTCGTGCCTAATTAAGCAATACCTTAAATTTGTAAGTAGAGACTGAAATGGTTTCAGTTTTCGAGTGGGGTTCCCTGCATTTTTTCAAATACCGTTTCGGTTTGACTATAAACATAAAATCAAAATGATCCCACATTGGGCGCTGAATGTTTTCTAACCTTTTGAATATTTTCTATTGTAAATTTTCACTGACTAATAAGTATATTAAGTAGCCTGAAGGTAAGGTCTGAAAAGGATTCGGTTCTTGCGTCTTATGGCTACCCTTAACACCAGCCTATTCGATTGCCTATTTCCCTATTTATACTTTAACTTTGGTGAAATGCTAAAAGAGAACTAAATAGGCGTTGCCTTACCATCCTATTTAAGTTCAAATTACCAGGATTTTCCGAAAATCTCTCTCTCATTAGCTACCAGATTTGGTAACTCGTTTCCCACTTCCGCCAAACCCGACACATTGGAGGTGAATGGCAAAGTGTTAACACTCATATCTCTTCCATACATCTAGAGGGCAATTGATTCATCGATAGATCCATTCGAGATGTCGATATCCTTTGGCCTGTGCCTTGTGGAATTTCTAAGTGGATATCGGCAGATTTGCCTCCGCTACCACTACTATGTGTAGTAGGTAGCTTCTTGGTAGCTTGGAACATTTTATCCTTGTTGTTCGCAGTTACGTTTATCATTTTTATGGTCAGCCATAAATACTACTAGATTTCATAAATAAATTATTGATTATCCAGAATGGTTTGGCATAGCAATTTGACTGGCGTAAACACCCAACATAGGACTGTAGAGAGTAGGCATGGAAAGGGCAAAAATGCTCGACAGCATGTGGTAAATATGGCAAAAGGTTGTAGCGTGTGTAGCACGGATAGAAGATAGGCTGTGAGAAATTTTCGCATCGATTTAGGATTAACGCTGTCTTTAGAGCAAGTTGAAGATGGTTTAAAGTCCATCTATTTATGGGGTTGAGTTTTATTTCCGGCTATGAATTATTGGTGCGTAGTTTGGATTGAAAAACATTGCGCGGTTTTGCGGGAAATTTTAAATCCGGACTGGCTTTCAATTCCATATTCACGGATATGATTGAATTTTGAGCAGTTTAAGTTCAAACATTTGCAGAATACAATTTCCAGAATATTAGCTTCGTTAAAATTGAATTTCTAAGAATTTCACGACTCTTGAAGAAAAATATGTTCGACTGAAGGTCGATCTTCACTGGTGTTGTCCTTACATGAAAAGAAAGACTGGCTACTCCCGGAAAAATTCTCAATTTTAATTTGAACCCCATTATCGTCCTCCCTAATGACTAACTTTGAAAATTTCCACCAATTCGAAAACAAACGTTTCATAGTCTCACTGTCACCCTTTCGAAATGAAACTTCCGCCGTTATCATCCAAAGGTAGCCAGCCGAAATGTATAAAAAAAAGGGAAAATTACATATGCAAAAGGAATCAAAATTGGACACATAATACGTGAAAGTGACGTAAATGTGCTTACTTTTCTCCCACTAAGAGGACGACACCTGGTTATTTTCTGAAAAGAAATAGAATGATCAAGGAAACAGGCTTTTCAGGCAGGCAAATCCAATTGTATGTGACAGACCGTTTTCCGGGCGGAAAATACTGAACATTCGTATCGGCTGCCGCCATCTAAACAGAACACAGGAAAAAGGCAAATCTTCAAATTGTAGGCAAATAAAATCTTTTTATTGTCCGGACAAAAGTTTGTGTTGCATTTAAATGTTCCTTTTGTGTTGATCGTAAATTTCCCAGAAATTGCCATTAAGGTGGTGCTATGCGAATCCATGACCCCCGAATCCATTTCCACGGTACGTATTCCAGCAAATAGGAAAAAATAGGGAAAATACGCACAATATGGAAAATGTTGACAAGTCCGTTTCGAATGGGAATCGTTTGGGTGCTTCCTTTCCGTTCTCCGTATGTCACTCTATTTTTAGTGGTACGGGTATTTTGATGTCGTCTCTTTTCGCGGGTGCATGTGAAAATGGCATTTTCGGTGACAGGAAATCAGTCCCATGGATTGGGAAGTAGTGGGGTAGACACTATACAAAATGGTGAAAATATATTTTATGAAATCGTTGAAGATTTCGCGCGAACGTGCAAAGGAATGAGGGTCTACTATTTTTCCAATAGGTGGGAGCGTGCGATCCAAATTGTCGATAAGGGACGACTAGATGGTATCGAGTTAATGGAATCTGATGAAATTTGGTTTTAACCCTCTAAGGCCCATTTTCTCAATGTCTGTTTAAACTGCGCGACAATAACTGGAACTTGAGTTTGTCTAAGCGGTAAACTGGCCGATAAATATTTTTGTTTTTTTTTTTTTTTTATTTTTTTTCATACGCCTCTTGAATTACCAAGCCAAAAAGAGAGGAGCGCAGTATTGTGGATAAACTTTCAACCGGAGACATCACAGAGAATCTATGGAGGAGCAATCCGCATAAATTTTAAGCGATTGCAAGGTATCGGGATTTTGTTTTGGATAGACGTTTAAGCGGAGGCTTGGTGGAGGACTTTTGAAGCTTGTCTTTCTAATAAAATATCCGATCGAAATCGCGGATACACACTAAACAGACACTGGGAAAAGGGTAAAAGCTCTCACACGAGTCCGAAAGACCTTAGACCCATCAGCCTACCGTTGACCCTGCTGAAAGTTTTAGTGCGTTTGATTGACATACACCTACTATCCCAGCGGATCTTCTATCTGCCTCCCAGCACGCCTACTGGAAGGGTAGGTCTGTGGATACTACCTTACACTCACTGGCGGGTCAAATCGAAAAGTCTCTTGCCTGCAAGGAGTACACAATGGTGGCCTTCCTTAATATCGAGGGTGCCTTCAATAATGTGGAACCTGTAGCTATCTTGGATGCCCTCTCAAGTCTTCGTGGGGATGACTCGCTGTGCGGACTAATACACATGATGCTTACATCTCGCCTTATCTATACTAGTCTCGGCACATCATCTATACGCAGACATGTGAACAGGGGTACTCCACAGGGTGGTGTTCTCTCTCCCCTTCTTTGGAATTTGGCGGTCAATGGACTGCTTTTAGAACTGGAGGGGCTGGGATGCAAGGTCACTGCTTATGCATACGACATTGCTATTGCCTTCTCGGGAAAGTTTCCCTGTGTTCTTAGTGGTGTAATGCAGAACGCCCTCTCTATCCTGACGAACTGGGCTAGTAAGGATGGGGTTAAAGTAAATCCGCTTAAAACGGAATTTGTTCTCTTTACTAGGAGATACAGCCTACCTTCGTTCGAACCATCTTTGATGTAGGGCATAAGACTTGTGCTCACTGATAAAGCCAAGTTCCTTGGTCGCATACTGGATAGGAAACTTTGCTGTAAGTTCAATATTCAGGAACGTGTTAAAAGGGCTACTGTTGCACTATAATTGTGCAAGAAGGCCATAGGTAAGAAATGGGGCTTACAACCGAGGGTAGTATACTGGCTTTATTTATTGGTTTTGCGCCCTATTCTGTTACATGGGGTTGTCGTCTGGTGGACGGCATTTAGGATTGTATCCTACAGAACCCTGCTGGAGAAGGTTCAGGTTCGCTCTATTGAATCTGCTTCCCTTGGACATTTTTGCAGAGCAGATGGCTGCGATTACGGCTGTTTGCCTGCGTGAAACCGGTCTTTGGGCAGCGTCAGCTAAGGTCACTCGGCTATATTGATCAACCTTGACATTCCCGAGGAGACGGATAATACCTCCCCGAAATACTTGTTCAAAATGGGCTTTACAGGGCCGATTCCCTCTAGGAAGGATTGGCCTGTAATCGCTTTTCAGCAATCAGATGTCATTACCATTTTCACTGATGGTTCTATGACTGAGGAAGGAGTGGGGGCTGGCGTATACTCGGAAGAGTTGGATATTAGCTTGTCGTTCCGACTCCCGAGCTTTTGTAGTGTTTTTCAGGCGGAAGTTACAGGAAATCTGTAGCTCTAGCCTGGTTGTCGCAAAAAGATATATCTCGTAAGGACATTATAATCTACACGCCAACCGGTGATTAAATTGCTTAGCTCTGTCTTGGTAAAGTCGAAGACAGTACTGGAATGTCGCAACGCCCTAAATAGGAAGGCTCTTTAAATTTCCCTGTGCTGGGTGCCGGGGCATAGTGGCTATGATGGTAACTGCAAGGCCGACGAACTGGCTCGAGCAGATACGATCAATGAGATTAGCGGGCCGTTAGGGGCCAGGATGTCGTTGGCTGCTTGTAAACTGGCCATCAAAGATGCGGCGTATGATAGGGCCTGCATCAGATGAAGCAATTGCAGTACATGTCAGATGTGGCTCAAACTGGACCCCAAAGCTTCTTCTAGATTGCTAATGCTAAACAGAAATATTTTAAGAACTATCGTAGGAGTGCTAACTGGACATTGCCTAATTGGGGAGCATGCCAGGAGACTTCGTCTTCAATATAATGATTTTTGCAGGAGCTGTGGGGACGAGGAAGAGAAGGAAAGTATGTCTCTTCTTCTTTGCACCTATCCGGCCCTGGCGAGTTTTAGGAAAGACCTCCTTGGTTCCTACTTCTTCACCGATTTGAATGACCTGAGAAAGGTAAATGTTGGTCGGCTACATCGCTTCATTGTGAGCTCAGGCTGGTTTAAAGAGTGAGTTGGTCTCAGTTGCTCACACAACGAACTCAATTCAACAAATTGACGGAATCAATAAACTTTGATATACATTGATCCATCTATTTTAGTATGGGTCCCTGGGTAGAATGTTTCGCTTTATATGAATAAACTGCATCCTATCTCAATGACGAGAATTTGATTCAAACGAAAAATTATTAACAAAATTTGTCAAAATTCGCACACTTGGTTACGCCAAGGGTGCGAATTTTGACCAAGTACACCAAATGAGATGGTGATTGTGATCTCATCCATAGCAAGATTAGGGATTAGAAGTGGCAAACTCCACTCAACTGGATTCTCTTTACAAATATTGTCTGGTTACTAGCCCCATATTGGGCGCTATACTATAATTTAAGGTTCTCTCGTGGAGAACAAAATTAGAAATCCTTTCGATATTACTCACCATGTTACAGCCATACGCAAATCGCTCTGACGCAATTTTCCGGGTAATATTTTCTCATACTATCAAAATATTGTGCGAGTATACTTTGCGTATTGAACTGTACACCGTACTTCTGTATTCCAGGCAGGTATAACAACGATGAAACTCAAATTGAATTATAGTGGTAACTTTAGCGAACAGAGTAGAAAAGAATAAAAATAAAATCGTATAAATCGGTATGTACAGTATGTCGGGTGGTGGGCGTTTAAGGCTTCGCTGTATTCCATCCTTTTGTCGGGCACGAGCTCTGTAAATACAAAAATATAGGACGCGTCCTGCTATGAATTTATGGGCTTAAAAGAACAAATGACGTGAGTGACTCGCGTTTGGTTGAATAAATCCATACATGACAAAATGTTATCCACTTTACAGGTGACATTGTGTTAACGTGCCTTTTGAAAGGACACAACATGTATAGTTGCGATTAATGAATAGCTTTTTGTTCGCGCTATGTGGAGAAAAAAAATTCTAATCGATTGAAAGCAATTTCTTGCATATGACAGTGTGATTAATGGATTGATTTGAATTTCGGTTTTCGAGCAAAATGCTCCTTTGCAATCGTCCTCCTGTAATAGGGTGGACTGTAGAAACGCAACCAAAAACTAATTATGATAATTTGGCTTTATTTAAAACTCGTTCTTTAGTGACATTTTACCACAGATTCAGACCATACTAATAATACCCACTCATTTATTTTTACCCCTTTCGGCAACGCTTCTCTGCCGAAAAAAAAAAAAAAATACAAAACAAAACGTCAAGTTGTCCACCTCACTCTTGTGTGCTCAATAAATTACCGACAATCTGACAACTAACATGAGGGATTTTTGTCGAGATGGGATCAAAATAGTCACAACGAGTATACACAAATGACTCGACTACAATTTAGTGTAGACATTAATCCACCATAACGAAAAGCACCCAACTTGTCGCATTAATCCTTCTGTTCCTTGATGTTGGCCTATTCGAATCCGAGTCAAGCCACGAATCTATACATTTGCTCTTGTGTATTCTTGTAGTCTAGTTACCATTGCCCATTACCACCAAATCCAGATTAATGAGGGCTAAGCCTAATCCGATTCAAGGTGAAATAGTGTCGTGGTATGCACAGAAGATATAGATAAAGTAACAGAAGATACCGAGACACAAATATTGTATGGGTCGTCTCTATAGGGGAAGCAGACGCCGAAAATGTATCCTACATTTTTTAGATTTACGTAGAGGGAAGACGGGATATGCTGGAGGATTAACCTTCTATCTCCTATTCCTTATGTTTCCGAGACCAATATTTCGTGTGATGACTAGATCTATTTGACAACGGTACGGAGTCCTTTGGTCTTGGTTGTGTGGAGGGTTGGGTTTTGCGAGTTTGGAAAGGAAGTCTAATAGCCAATAGCATTTAACTAGGAAAAATATCGACTTGTATCAGTTTTGACCGGTGTCAGCCGGTCATTACTCTCACACATAATGTTAATGCATATCTAAGTATACGAGTACAAATAAGCCTGACAAATATGAAGAAACCTGGATCAATTTGGATATACGGAAAGCCTTTGATTATATTAAAATCCTAGAATACTCCTGCCATCCTTTAAATATAGCCAAGAACAGATTCGAATGCATTGTCGATATTGGTTCACTATTATTACCGTCATGATGTTGTACATTTACATTGAGTGCAATTCCTATTGTCTTCACTTGGAGCTCTAATCCCAAATATCTTCCTTTCCAGATCGGCTTCAATTGTGGTGTCCACTTCCAAATAGATTGTCAGATATTGTTCCTTTAATTTATACGAAACACTTATCATTGAGTTTGTCCTCTGGGAAAATGTAAATTGAATCATATAATGAATTTCCATTGATTCACTTGATTTTCAAGGATCATTTATTAGTTAAAGCTGCAAATTAAGGTCTTCAAAGAAATTTTAAGAATTCATTTATTACACATGAATATATATGTATAAATAACAATGAACTTTGAAAAATACAAGTTGACCACTGAAAGTGTAAATCATTGAAAACAAAAGTAATTTAATTTGGCCCAGCGTTTTTCAAGCTGAGATCCATGCTATTGAGGTTTGCGCCAAGGAAATTGTGTTCAAGAAACTCACTGGCGCTAACATCATTATCTGCTCTGACAGTTAGGCAGCTATTAAGGCTCTTTCTTCACATAAGTTCTCATCGAAACTAGTGAAAGAGTGTTTTGATACCCTTCAATGTCTGGCAAACTCTAACCGGGTCACTCTTTGTTGGGTACCTGGGCATCGGGGCATTCATGGCAACGAAGCTGCAGATGAACTTGCTAGGCAGGGCTCATCGGGGGAATTTTTCGGACCTGATCCTTACTGCGGTCTAAGCTGGGCCACAGCCAGGGCGCTGGTGAGGGATTGGTCTGCGGGCGAAAGGCTGCGGCACTGGAATAATCTCCCGGGACTACGACAGTCCAAAGATCTTATCAACCCCTACGGTCTCACAGAAGCCAGCCGATTGGGCAGAGCTGACCTGAGACTGGTCGTTGGTTTCCTCACGGGTCACCACTGGGTGAGATATCACTTAAACAAAATGGGCCTGTCCACTGAGACGGAATGCCGACTTTGCCTGGAGGATATTGAGTCCACCAAACACCTTCTCTGTGAATGCCCCGCGGTTGCTCGCGCCAGATTCTTGTTTCTTGGAGATTCCATCATGAGCTCCGGTGTCATTAAGAGTACTGCTACAAAGGACCTACTGGCCTTTATCAGGTTGGTTGAGGGTCTTTTGGATTAGTTAAGGCTATTATGGCACAATAGATCTTATGGTCGCAGTGCCTACCAGCTGGGTACCTTAGCCTGCCTTTATTTATTATTATTATTATTAATTTGATTTAATTTAGGAAGTGTATATTGTTTTTATGGGGCTTTGTAATCAAAAAAAAATCCTTATACAATCCGTCAAATTTCTGTCAGTCTGTTTGCCGGTCTAAAAATCATGCAGTTTTGTAATTCGGCACGATTGGTGAACATGTGCTTCAATGATCCCGATGATACAGGTTCCGGAAGTGTCAAAGATTTTTTTTATTTTAATTAAGTCTTCATTGTTTTCTAAAAAATGACATGTAAAAAAAAAAAATAATTTGAAAATATTAGGTTTGAGAAAATTATAGATTTGAGAATGTTATTAAAACCACACGTTTCGGCAAAGTGAACGATATAAAATTTATTACAATAGTAGTTCAAATAATTCATACAGGTGGCATTACAAACGTCTAGGGGTTTTTGTATTAATTCACAATAGACATATTTTAATATTTTTCAACACCCCCACTTATTAAAATATTCTTTATAAACTATTAAGTATCTATCTATGTATGATACATTACATATTACATTTATGTACATGATGTATACCAAGTAATTCCAAAAAATAATAATGTTTTTGAGCATTCAACCCTTTCGTTAACATATCGGCAGGCATAGCAGCCGTTTGCAAATACATCAATTTAATTACTTCAGCTTTAATATAATCTCTGAAAAAATGGTATCGTATATCAATATGTTTTGTTCTCTTATTAACAACAGGATTATTCGACAATTTCTGTGCTCCTTGATTATCATTATAGATTACAATAGTATACAAAATTTCTGTTATTTCACATTGCAAATTTCTTAAGTAAATAGCTTCTTTACAAGCATCGGATATACCCATATACTCAGCTTCAGTGCTAGAGAGTGCTACCGTTTTTTGTTTTCTACTCTCCCATGAGATCACACAACCAGACAATTTAAAACAAAAACCAGTGTAAGACCTTCTGTCTAATTTGTTTGTACCCCAGTCAGAATCAACATACCCTATTAACTCAGAATTTCCTTCAGCTGTATACTTCAATCCAAATTTTTTAGTTTTCTTCAAATATCTTAAAATTCTTTTCGCATAGGACCAATGTTTATCATTATAAGAGTTATTAAATTGACTAAGGAAACTCACTGAGTATGAAATATCCGGTCTTGTCATGACGGCTAAATACATTAAACTCCCTATTAATCTTTGATATGGTAAATCCATTTTACATTCATCAGTTTTCTCAATGTTTAATTTACTTTCGATAGGAGTATCTGAAGTTTTACAGTCCTTCATATTGAATTTGCACAATATCTGTTCAATATAATCTGTTTGATCTAAAGTAACAAATTTATTTTTCTTGTCTATCTGAACTCTCATTCCTAAACATTGCTTTATATAACCCAAATCCTTTAATTTAAATTTTGAAGCTAGTACAGTTTTTAATTTATCAGTTTCATTTTTGTCATTTGAAAAAATGAAAAAATCATCAACATAAACAGCTACAATAGTTTTGCTACCATTTTTTGACTTGATGTACAAACAAGGTCCTAACTTAGATTTTTCATAATTTATTGAAATTAGACAATCATCAACTCTCTCATACCATGCTCTAGAAGACTGTATGAGTCCATAAATTGCTCGTTTTAACTTGAGTACTTTATTTTCTGAATTCAAGCTATTAAAACCTTCAGGCATTTCCATATATAAATCTTCTTTTAAATAACCGTTTAAAAAAGCTGTAGTTACATCGAGATGAGTGATATTGAAATTTAATTTTACGGATAAAGCAAACAACATTCTTAAAGTAGTGTGTTTTATGACTGGAGAGAAAGTTTCCTTATAATCAACCCCTTCTTTCTGCGTATATCCTTTAGCTACTAACCTTGCTCGATACCGGATATTACCTTCGCTGTCAAATTTTTTCTTCAAGACCCATTTGGACTGCACGACTGAGCCATTACTAGGTGTATTTACGACTTCCCATGCGTTACAATTCTCAAAGCTCTGCAACTCTTCAGCTACTGCTAGCTGCCACTGTTTTTTCTCAGGTCCCTTGAGAGCATCCTCTAACGAAATACCGGTAACGTCGTCCTGTATATTGTCACCAACACATACATTAACAACGCCAAATCGATCTGGTTTCTTTGCAAGCCTTACTGGCCTTGAGTTTTCCGTTTTATTGTTCTGAGTGTTATCAACGCTGCTTTCACTATCGTCGCTGGCAGTTTCACTGTCACTTGGAACATAGGTATCATCGACATCATCCATAAGTGACCCTTCTGTAAAGGATTCGTAAAATTCTTCAGAATTTTGATCCCCCACTGAGTCTGAACAGCCATCTTTTTCAGTGTTAACTTCAGGATCCACAATTGGTATTGGTGCGCTACATCCGTTTAAGGGTTCCTCCTCCATTACAACTACATCTCGGCTCGTTGTAATACGTTTTGTTCTAGGGTTATATATCCTGTAGCCTTTAACTGTATCTGAGTAACCCACAAGTATGCACGGTTCGGACTTCTTATCCCATTTTTTCCTTTTGTCTTTAGGAATATGCACCATCACCTTGCTCCCAAATATTCTCAAATGACTTATGTCAGGCTTTCTACTAGACCACACTTCAATCGGAGTTTTTCCATGTAGACTAGACAAAGCTGTTCTATTCTGCAGGTAAACAGCTGTACTTGCTGCCTCTGCCCAAAATTCCTTTCCTAATCTCCCATCGAATAGTAAGCACCGTCCCTTCTCAACAATTGTGCGATTGAACCTCTCACGCAATCCATTTTGTTCTGGCGTGTAGGGATTTGTTCGTTGATGAACTATACCACAATTCTTCAGTAATGTACCAAATTCCTCATTGCAGAATTCAAGCCCGTTGTCGCTTCTCATAATCTTTATATTGCTACCAATCTGGTTTTCAACCATAACCTTAAAATCTTGAAAACACCTGACTGCTTCATTTTTTGCCTTCAGAAAATAGATAAATGTCATGCGACTACAATCATCTACCAATAGCATAAAATACCTTGATCCTCCGAGAGATTTTACCTCCATAGGTCCGCAGATGTCGACATGAATAAGATGCAGTAAGTCACTACTTCTACTCCCTACGTGCTTAAACGGCAAGCGGCTCTGCTTTCCTTCGCAACACACAGTACACGCGGACTTGCTGATGGTGGCTTTTGCGTTCAGACTGATTCCTTCAGCTGCAGTTTCCATTTGATTTAGATAGGTACTATTAATGTGTCCTAATCTGCGATGCCAAATATCCACCGATGTTATCGTAGCTGCTAAGATGTTTTTCGATGTGTGCAACTTGTAAACTCCATTTACCAATTTCGCTGACCCGACTAACTCGTTCCTTCGGTTGAGAATATTACATCCGTTGTCAGTAAATATCACTTTGTTGCCATTTTCGATCAATTTGCTTACTGACAGGAGATTCGTTGTTAAACTTGGCACACACAACACACCTTCCACTTTAACGTCGAAGTCGCAACTTTTGGTTGTTGTGGTAATATGCACTTCGCCAGAACATAAAACAGGAACTTTGCAATTATTGGCCACTGTGATTTCGTTGTTATTGTCGTATGATGCATTTTTAACCCAATTTTCATTTGCGGTTAGATGTACACTCGCACCTGAGTCTATGTACCATTCATTTCTATTGAAATTACCGCTTAAAAATACAACACTAAAAGCGTTTGTTTGTTTACGCGTTTCTTTAGTGTTCGAAGAACTATTATTCAATTCCGGGCACTGATTGCGATAATGTCCGATTTGTTTACATTTATAACATCGCACATTTTTGACAGTTTTTGTTGCATGGCTGCTGTCTTTGTCCGAATTTTTCAACTTTTTATTGTTTTTATATTGGCGACCTTTAGTTGCAAATGCGCCATTTTCGATTTCGTTTACATTATCTGGTATGCTTGATTCCATATCCAACAATTTTGTTTTTATCGCATCTGTAGTTATTGACATACCTGAATGTTCAATTGCCATAATCATTGGAGAATATTTTTCTGGCAAACCGGCCAATAATAGCGAGCCAATCCATTCGTCGTTAATATTAAATCCTGTTCCACTTAACTTTTGCCCGGTTTCCACAATTTGCGTCACATACGATGTCATCGAATTACAATTTTCCAATCTAATTGAAATTAAGTTTCGTAGCAAACTGATCCGTCTAGTGAAACCGCTATCATCGAATAATGACTTCAATTTCTTCCATAAATCGTGGGTGGTACCAGCCGACTTCACGTGGACATACAAACTCGAATCGATTGTCAATATCAATTTCGCTTTAGTTTTCGCGTCTTCAGCAGCTTGCACAGGATTTCCTTGTTCTGGTTTTATGCACTTTACCAATCCCTCCAATATTAGAAAATTCTCTGCTGCAAATGCCCACTCGTCGTAGTTTTCGCGCCCTTTCAACTTGGGCACATTCACGACGTAGCTGGAAGTCATCCTTCTTCGTTCAGGTTCCTTTTAATTTTGACTGCAAATTTAATAATTTAATGCCAATATAATATATTTCTACTTTGATGGACAAAAAATATTTATAACTTTGGCAAACTAATTAAAATTGCAAAATTAAATATGAGCTGGGCCCATAACCTGTTATTAAAACCACACGTTTCGGCAAAGTGAACGATATAAAATTTATTACAATAGTAGTTCAAATAATTCATACAGGTGGCATTACAAACGTCTAGGGTTTTTTGTATTAATTCACAATAGACATATTTTAATATTTTTCAACAGAGAACATTAACTTTGAAATCTATAAACTATAAAATATGTACAATATGTATACAGGGTGTCCCAAACTCCAACGTCAACCCGGAAACCGGTGATAGGCCAAGTGGTGGCAGTTATCAGAAAAGTATTAAAAAAAGTCTCCGTCAATTATTTTTTGACTTATAGACATTCAAAAAAGAATTGGAAACACAGTACTTAAAAAATCATCACAGGGTGATGATTTTTTAAGTACTGTTATTACAAATTTTCATTTTATTTATTTTTTTTTTTATGAAGCAACCTTGACTAACTGCTCTATAAATCACAATTTAAAAGTAAAAAATTTGTGTATTGATTTTAAATAAAATATGACTTTTTTCCCCAATTTTGTACTCAAAATTATCACTTATCCTAACTTCAACTGACTGCACTGTAAAAAAAATATACCACGCGGTTTTGGCAAGTAACTGTAAAAGATGGCGCATTTTGTCCAGATTCCAAAATGGTACGACACTTCTTATATTATCTCTTAATTGAGGTGAAAAGAAGTAATAATCTCATTTAGGCAAAAGTGTAATTTATTGAACAAAAAAATCAATTTATTGTACAATTAAACGTTAGAACATCAATTTACAACAAATGTTGAAAATGTTTGCCTTCAGCTGCAATGCAAGCACGACATCTTAAAAAGGATCGAGTTATAAGCCGGGCGAATCTTCCGGAACTAATGGCTTCAGCGGCTTCCGCAATTTTTCGGCGGAGTTCCTCCAAGTTTTCTATTTCTTTCGTGTAAACCTTTTCTTTTACCGCTCCCCAGTAAAAAAAAATCGAGGGGATTTAGGTCAGGTGAACGTGCCGGCCACGAAATTGTACCAGACCGCCCTATCCACCCCTCGGGATATTCTCGATCGAGGAACTCTCTTACTGTACGGACATAATGCGCTGGGCAGCCATCGTGCTGATACCACGTACATATTTGCAAAAGTACTGAGTGGCACGTCTTCCAATAAATTGGGTAAATGATTCATTAAAAAATCTAAATATGTTTCGGCACTTAAGTTCTCCGAAAGCTTAAATGGTCCAATAATTTGGCCATTTAAAATTCCAGTCCACATGTTCACTTTAAAGCGATGCTGCGCTCTATTTTGCCGCATTAAATGTGGATTTTCAATGTGCCACTGTGTAAATTGTGGGGGTTAATGTAACCATCTTGAGAAAATGTGGATTCATCGGTCCAATGAATTTTGTCAAAGAATCGGGGATCTTCTCTGTACTCACGCAACATCGTTTGACCAAATTGTACTCTCTGCGGATAATCTCGAGGTAGCAGACTTTGGACTCGTTGAACCTGGTACGGGTGCATCTTGTTTCTCCGTAGAATTCGTTGTACTGTACTTTTGGGTACTCCTGTGCTACATTCAATTGCACGTACTGAGGCGTGACTGCTTGTAAGACTTCCTCCTCGAAGGTCATGATGGAATTTGGCTCTCCTGTCATGTGGTGTGGAATTCGACCCTCTGAGAATGACTGGTGTACGTTTATAAATATTCGGTGATCCGGATAACGTTCAGCATTTGAATATCTCTCACGATAAAGTTTGGCTGCAGCACTAGCATTGCATTTGCATTCCCCACAAAAAAGATGCATGATAGCATATTCCCGCCCACTGTATCTGTATGGCATAATGGCAGTTAAATGCGTCCTATAATCAAATTGTTACTGAATCACTAAATCCTTCATAAGGTTACATGGGCAACATATGTCGTACCATTTTGGAATCTGGACAAAATGCGCCATCTTTTACTGTTACTTGCCGAAACCGCGTGGTATATTTTTTTACAGTGCAGTCAGTTGAAGTTGGGATAAGTGATAATTTTGAGTACAAAATTGGGGAAAAAAGTCATATTTTATTTAAAACCAATACACTCATTTTTTACTTTTAGATTGTGATTTATAGAACAGTTAGTCAGGGTTGCTTCATAAAAAAAAAAAAATAAAAAAAATGAAAATTTGTAATAAAAGTACTTAAAAAATCATCACAGGGTTAGAATTTTTCCAATTCTTTTTTGAATGTCTATAAGTCAAAAAATAATTGACGGAGACTTTTTTTAATACTTTTCTGATAACTGCCACCACTTGGCCTATCACCGGTTTCCGGGTTGACGTTGGGGTTTGGGACACCCTGTATATAAAATATATTGTATTTTAATTGACACGGCATTACAGAGAAATTAATTATTAATAATTAAATTATAAACTTGGAATTATTCATTGATGGAAGAAATTAAATTTGTAAATGAAATTAAGAAGTTACCAGAAAGAAATCTTATCAATCCATCAAATAAAAACCTCAAGAAATACCGTTACATATTTATATTTTATTAAATAAATTATAGTATGTGAATTAATTATAATGATGGCGATCGAATCGGGCCGTGCAGCTTCTACCATATATCCGAACTCGCCTATCTGGACCCAGAGTTTTTCGTTAAGCCGGTTGCGGTTGGTGACTCGCAACGAAACCATATGATGACTGGTTGGTACACCGGTGTTAATCACATGCGGTGAAATTGATGGTGAATGCGTGGCTAGTGGTGATCGGGATGATGGAAGCTCGGTGACAGTGCAGAGGATGTACTAAAGCTGCCGGTTGCACCGTGCTTCATCGGCGACCGTGGGAAGATGTTGATTAACCGCGACCGAATGATATCCGACACTACTTCGACTCGATACTGTGGAACGTCTATTGCCCGGGGAGCGACATCTGTCAGCAGGGTGGTGGGATAGGTTTGGCCTAGTGCTCTAAAAATTTGTTTTTTTCGCACTCGACGCTGGACTACGACGCTGCTATCTTCGGAAAATGTCTCGTCCTTCAGCCGAGCGATTTCGGAGACCACGTGCGTTAGCGGTTGGTTTTGCAGCCCCAGTCCAGTAGGTAGTCCCAATTGTAGCTTCCCTAAGTTCTCTTTCCTATGCACGATTACGGGGATATTTGGACGATGCCCGCTGGCCAATTGTACGGGAAATGCCAGGTTTACCCGTTTCAGCCGACAGCCCCTCCTAGTCAACCCAGGCGCCGACCGCCCTCTGATTGGAAGGCAAAAATGAAAAAAAAAAAAAATTCTTTATCTGCTCTGTGCAGTACTTACTCTGCGTAATTACGGGGACACTCGGACGATGCACACGTTTTGTCGCGGTGACCCGACCCTATCTTCTATGCCCGCTGTGCAATTGCTCGGGAAATATACAGCGAGAAGGAAGAACACGGCACCCACATTGGTTCAGACGAGTACGTGCGTGCGCCGACGAATGGATTTCTTTCCTTAAAAACACAACTCTTTGTGAGGATGGAAAAGTCAGGCACTACCTATCGTCGTTAAATGGGAGAAAAGAAAAACCAATTTCTTCCTCCACGCTTCAAAATGCGGGCAACTCGGCCGAGGCAGCGAGGATAAAGAACGTCCACAAACGCCTCGCGCAATGTCTCTTAGTGTTACCATACACTGTCGAACTCGAACACGAACCTAGTACAAGTGGACCGGTTTTCTTCACACCTATGTGAAGTGTATGTGTGTGTCAGAGGACATTTGTACCAGGTTCGTGCTCGAGTTCGAGTTCGACAGTGTGTGGTGACACTTAGACGATGCACCTATCCTACTCTCGCACCCGCTTTGAATCATAGCGCCGTCCCGGTCAAGCCTGATCTTCGACATGTCTTCCGACTCGTGGCCACTGAACTGCAAATTTGCCATGCTACCGAGATGTGCGTGTGTTGGGGATTGTGACGTTTGGTCGTTTGAATTCAAGATGCCATGCCGGTCCGATCCTCGAATGGGTAGAAATGGAAGGAGTGTTCGCGTATATACATGCGCCATCGAATAAATAGAAATGGTAGGGGTGTTCGGAAATATACATGCGCCTTCGAATAAGTAGAAATGAAAGGGAGTTCGCAGAGTGTTTATACCATAGATACACAACGACCAGATGGGACGTTGGCCGGAGTGAAGCTAAAGCCTAGTACCAGCTAACTAAGCCGATGCGTTTAAATTGCCATGCGGTAGATCGATTTATTGTAGTTAAGCCTCGAAGATGGTCCCACGATATAAACGTATCGTGACCTAGGTCGCGTCGCCCTCTCTCTGCCGAGCCTCGTTACAATACTACGGCTACTTCTTGTCCAGCTAGGAGACTACGTTGTGTGAATGCATCAATTAAAATGTATTAGATTATTTAATAATACCTATGTCACTTAAATTGTTGGCGGTTCGCCATTGTGCGAAAACAAAATCAATAAGTGATTTTCGAATAAGTTACAAGCGGAAATTGTTAATTATTCGAACATCAGTTATTCATTTTGTTTCTTCTTCATTGTAAATATTTATTTATGTATTGATTGTGAATTAACTCCACTCACAATGATATAGCCTCAACCAGGGCCGTCGAGAGAAAATCCGGGCCCGGTACTCAACTTTTGTAGGGGCCCCATATATGGCGACCGTTAGCTCAATGAACAGAAAAAAAGGTCAAAGCGTACGTTCTCTTTTTTTTTGGTAGGGGGCCCATATATGGCGACCGGTAGCTCAGTGCGTCAGAGTGGTATGAAAGGCCGGAGCAAAAAAAAAAGCTCAGTGCGTAGATACGTTTTTTTTTCTCTTTGTTTTTTTTTCAATTTTTCAAATTTTCGGGCCCCCGAGAAAATCACGGGCCCGGGGCGTTTCGCCCCTTCCGTCCCCCCCTCTCGACGGCCCTGGCCTCAACCATCCACAAGTCTCCATTCCCCCATCGATCGTCAAGAATAAACGTCGAAAATCTTTAATTGCCACATTATCAACTCGCCCAAAACGTCAGGACAATTGCCGGCAATAGGCACTTACCCAATAATTTATGGAACAAAATCAAATAGCCGTTACATTATTTGAAAATATCCTTTAAACGGCCAAAAGTACAAAGTAGTAGCATTCATTCAGGTCCATCGACTCTTCCATTCGAAAGAAAAAGGTTTTAAAAAGATAAAATTCTAGTCATAGTCATAGTGAAAGTCAAACGATATTCGACTAGGCGGCTCCTTTGTGTGCGGACGCTAGTGCATGAAATGGCTCTGGTTGATGCCATCCACCTCGCTTCCGCTCGTTTAAGTCGAAAGGATACCGGAGATCCTCAATATCGACCAGAGAAATTGTTAAGTCATCGGTTTATCTCTGGCCATCAAATGTTCTTTTTCGATTACTTACAGTAAATAAAATTTTATATCCTCGTCTTTAGAATCAGGAATACACAGGGGCCAAATAGGCGTCACTATGGCATTTGGATGCGGTGGTGTCCAGGCTGAAGATGAAACAACGGACATAGGGACGCACACGGTATCTGAATTTCTGTATTCAATCTTGAAGGTTGCCTTTGTTTGAGTTCAAGGAAAGTGTTTTTAGCATGACATTAAGACTCATTTGGGCTTATCAGTATTAATGTGATTTCTGTGTGGATTGCGGTTTATGGCTATCCGATATGGTTAAGCCTAATGACTGGATCCAGTTATTGATTTTGCACTTTTACCGTGACTTTAATTTGAATAATTTAGGGGAATTTGTTGGAAATGAATCGAACTCTGCCACTACCACTACAGACGAACTACAGAAGACATTTCTCTAGAAAGGGATTGAATTGGGTATCTCGACAGAATCCATTTAAAAATTACTGACACAACAAAAGAACCTCTTAAAGTGGCTTCACTTCTATTTAGTGGTAAGTGCTTTATTGTGCCACGACGAACATATCAGTCTGGTATTTCAATAAACCCACTCAATCCGGCAGTATTGCATGCAAATGGCGGATCTTGCTATCGTCATCATCGGCATCTAGAGTATCTGCCAAGAACTTTCTCAAACATACATATGGATGGGTCCATTAAAATATGAAAAATATGTCTGTCGGGGGTTATTGGACGTTACAATTTTCAGAAAAAATAGATATATGGAAGAATGCAAGGAATCTTGAATGTAATTCAGACAGTCTTAACCTCTTTTCCGAGGACAGACAGAGGATTAAAATTTCTAGGCGGTCAATAACCTTGCTATTGGAATTGCTGAGGTTCGAAAAGAGTTGCGTTCAATGGCGAAAGTAATCTCGAGGAGAACAGCAGAGGTTGGCACAGTATATTAAATTTGTAAGTCTTCGAATTTTAAGTTCTTTGAAAAGAGTGAAGGCATGGAGATCCTTTCAGTGAACTGGCCATATTAATTCTCTCCCCTGCACCTTTCTGGCTGAATGTAGAAAAACAATGTGTACGTGTGAAAGAAAATAAAGGCTCTGACGACGGGTGAATTACAGATTTGGGAGGTGCATGCTGGCAACGTGCATCGTCTAAAACTGATTTATGTTAGCTAAGCCCCACTATAGGAGTTAGAGCAAATGGGTAAGCATGTCAACTACCTTGAATAACACGAAGCTCAAAGTGCTTCAGATTTGATAATTGCAGTTAACTGATGTTCCTCGACAACATGTATCTTCAATGAGCTCGTTTTTCATTGGCTTGCATTAAATTGCCATCAGTTATCCGGAAATAGTTCTACAACTTGACGCACCTTGCCGTAGTCTTCAATTGGATTTGAAAACACTTTAACACGCACGTTTCCCTGCTATGAACTAGCTCACTGGTTTTTCTCTAAATATGTACTTCTGTAGCCTAGACCTTTAGGGAAAGTCCATTTATTCTTGCTGATAGATTCAGCAACATATGCACGGATACGTCTATGCACACTTACAGTATTGGTAGCAATTTATCGTTCTAAGGCATGCCATAACGACCTGTTGATGGAGCAACCGGTTGGGTAATTGTGCTGTGTAAAATGCAAGGACTCAAGTGCAAGGGTTTCATTCACTAGTATCGCACATCATGCTGAATCGCCGAAGGTGGTGGCGTTTGCTTTCGACGCTGGCATTTTAACGCAACAATACTTCGACAACTACCTGCTGCACTAGCCCTGCTAGCTCAATAGCGCGGCGACCATCATGTTCCGCACACCGAGCTGCGGGCTCCAGCCGAATGCCTTGTGAAGCTATCAATTTGTACTAAGCACAAAAAAATAGAAAGAAACGGCGTAATCCTGTGCAATAAAACATGGTGAGTTGTCAGAATGGCATTCTATCTTAATTGCACCCTACGATGACTATCTGGTGTGTCAGGAGTTGCATAGAAAACACTTTATCAGCAACATTCCTTATCCGTCTGACACGTCAAGTGATATATGGAGTTGAGGTGAAAATGGAGCGAAATGATGAAGTATCTAATGTATGGACACGTTAAATGCAGCTGCACTTGCATACCGTGTACTCACTCGAAGATGAGGATAGTCCGAATCCTTGTAGATTACACTCTTTCACAGGACATGCATGGACAAAGACAAAATGTCAGTCAGGAGATAGAAACATTACCGACAGTGAGTATATTTGGCATCTTTGATAAATGTTCGAGTGTCTTATGTAGAACTAATAGATGTAGCCGCACTGGTTATTGTTGATTATGGTTCGGGTAATGTAAATGTCACTTGCGTAGTAGTATTTATAACTAAATCTGCAGACTGGTACCCATATTGTTGCCGTACAATCCAATTGAATTTGATTATAAATGTGATAGAGAAACCGTATTCAATCCGGGTAATTAGTTTTGTCTAACAGAATTCCTCTAACTGACATACGTACGGGTGAATTACGTAAATTCGCACTTACGTAAATGTCAAAATTCGATTCGTATTCACTGTGCTATACTACTCATAGCGCGTCAACTGTTCCATGTGGCCCAGCTGACGTTTCGTTGACATAAACTGGTTTCGGAGAATGCAGTTACCAGCATGCACCTCCTGCTCATTCATGGCCACGAACATCGTCGTGGACGGGGTTCGAACCCGAAACGCCGGTAGTCAAACATGAGACTGATGCCTCAACACACTGCACTACCAGTCGCCCTGATATTAGAGTGCAGGATTAAATCTGTTGATCGAACCTGCTCCTTACGATACTAAACATTCTGTCCGACGGCGAGCAAAAACTTCAAATTCAGCGAGAATGTAGCCTAGAGATTCGCTGTCGGCGAACGGCGAACGGCGCTTGCGTTTGGAACGATACGCATAGTTTTACTGGTGCCTCAAAAAAGGGAGGGAGGTGTGAAAAGGGTAGCAAATCAACAGTACGGCCACGGAATTACACCGCGATAAACAACTTAGATTGTCTCATACCAGGAAGAGTTGATCCTGCCCCCACTCCTGAATCTCCTTCTTGAAAATTCAGGCCGGGGTACCGAAATAAGCCATGGCGAAAGTTGCCATCTGAAATAATCCATATGGATATTTACGTTTTGAACCGAAAGTGTCTATCGGAAAATAACCGAAATAAGCCATGCATGGACAATATCGGTTTCAAATCGAAAAAAGGCCTGCGATAAAAAAAAACGAAAATAGGCGTGCAGTGTCCACAGCGAGCGAAGCGAGCGTTCATATTTTTAACACACTGAGGGTTGTGATTCCTTAAGCGCAGAGCGAGCGCAGCGACTGGCGCCAAACGCAGGGGACTGTTGTATCCAGAGCGAGCGAAGCGAGCGCTTATGCTTTTGCGATACTGAGGGTTGTGATCCTTTAAGCGCGGAGCGAGCGATACCTACAGGGGCAGTTCCCTGTGTAGGCAGAGTCACAATCGGAGTCCGCACAACAAACTGTTGCGCCCTGAGCGAGCAAAGCGAGGGTTGTGATCCCTTAAGCGCGGAGCGAGCATAGCCCACAAAAAAGGCCTTTTGATTTACAACCCGTAGTATCGCAGAAAGTGCCCATGAAAAATTTCGGCTTGGAACTAGCTGGGCTAGCTCCGCCACTAGGGGGTTGCGGCCTCCCATATATAGCTCTAGGTCGCCCGCTTCACCTCTTCTATATGTACCAACATCCGTTTTGTCCTAGCGTATCTGCAGCAAGGATTTTTTTTGTCTAGGTATAATTTTGGTTTCAAATCCAAATAAGGTAAGGACTTCACTAACTTTGAGTGTTTTGACGTTCTAGTCCTCGCTATGATAACCGCTTGACTATCAGTCAGTCCTCGTGGGCACCCCCTTTAACGGCAGTGGTCACTGACCATTGCTAACTAAGTTAAGTGAAGTGTTGGATCCGCAACACTGCAGGTTATTTTTCACCTTAGTCACCAGCTCCAACCTCACACCTAGTCGCCCTGTCACCTATGAAGAGAGTTTTATAGGCACCCGTCTGCCAACGTACGGTCGGGGAGATAGTTTACACTGCTCATACAACCGTTTATTGTACAGATGTGTGGCAGTAACGTGCTCCATTATTGATGACCATTTGCGTCCCTGATCAACTTCCCCCGATGGGTACGGTCGCATAACACCCCGGGGATTTAGGATATCTGACACTCCGTACGGGGTACCTTCGCCAAAACTATAGAACACAAGAGTTGGCCACGTAGGAAGTGTGTCGATTGCTTACATATCGCAGAACGGCGGTGCTCGCGTAATGTGATAGTACACGCAACCGGCCCCATAGCCTAGTCTTCCCTGTTCGCGAAGTTACCAGCGGCCACCACGCGGAGGCGCTATGTGTACTTGCCTGCGAGTTCTCCCACAGACCTGACCGCCTCTGAAGGTTAATGTAGCTTTCAATTTATTGACAATTATATATCCCCGTTTAGTCATTATGCCAATTAAATTCCAGGATTTTACAATCATTATGGCAACAATTTATTGGTGTTAACTTATTTTCCATTGATTAACCAAGACCCTTTATAACGAACAATTAAACATACGTACGTACAATAAATACACTGTGTGGCATATGGTAGCGATACAAAGGGCAGTGGTGTGATTGGATGCAAGGTATCGTCCCCTTGACCGCTAATTAATTAACACCCGCACAGCATATGCAGCAGCAAACTTGTAAATTAGCAGAATAAATCAATGGATGGTTTTATGAGGTTTTACAGTACCAGAGCCCAGAGATAAAGTATGATGATGCATACATCATTCACATACTGGCATTAACGGCATATATTTGCATCTAGCCCCTGCGGAAACTGCGATAAACCCTCGGACTGTACACGTTTGTAGTAGCTATAGTCTTTCACCCATTTCAATGTATATTTACTATACTTTACAATGATGGATTTTTTTGTTAATGAACTGAATAATACATTTGATGCCTTGGAGGCAATTAGAGTTATCGGAATTTAATGAGATCTGCTGTGCATTTATGTATATGTTGACGCGCATTTTACAAATTGATTTCATTATGTGGTAAAGTGAATAGCAGCTAAATTAACTACGGAATTTCAGAAAGTTAAGGATATTGGCGTGGAATTGCGGAATTCGGAGGCAAAAATTCTACTTCCATAGTCCTCCGCGTGGGCGCCCCCTGGAACGCCAGTGGTCACTGAGTGGATGTTCACACTGCGTGCGATGCCGAGCCGAGCCGGGTCGAGCGATGCGATGAGGTGGGTGTTCACATTGCACGCCGTGCGATGCCGAGCCGAACGATGGCTTGCGATGCAAAGATGATCCGAGCGATGGCTTGCGATGCAAAAATGATCCGGGATGTTCACTGCACGCAGTTATGGAGAGTAGAGACCAATTTAGTTCAAGGAATAGAATCTGTTCGACATCATGTCGTTTGTGCTTGACCCAGTAAATTTATTTCTGTTTCAAAACAGTGCTCTAAAAATGGAAGGGCGTCGCCATTGGGTGCATCCCATTAATGAAGAAAGGCCCAGTGTTGGTGAATTTCATTATCTCTTCCACGACCTCAGACGAGAGGTTTCACAAGCGAATTGAGCAGCGACGCACCGCTGTGTATAGGTATAAACAAACCCCCATCCGAGCTGAGAGCTCCCTCCCCACCATTTTTTTTTTTCAAAATTAATTGTCAATTGTAGTAGTCACGATCAACGATTAACAATTAATTAATTGGCACTTAAAAGTGATCCTCAAGCGAATGGTTTAAGAAACATCATACAAATCAGACATTGTGACCGTGTCCGTGTTCCGGGTTCGAATGTATGTAGGCCGGCTTATTAAAAATTGATATGCGGACGCTTGTAATGACGCAGATAGGAGCAGAGACCAGCGTCATCCCAGATAGCTATCGCGGCGGCAAAATGCCGCCGATAATTCCTCACCTCATAATTTCCATGTATACACTGCCACACCGCCGCGCCTAAAAGTCTAGGGTATAAAAGCAGACAAACATGCATTTTTTTCAGTGTGATCTTACATCAAATATTACTTTACAGCTCGTAGTGGATGTTCACACTGCGTGCGATGCCGAGCCGAGCCGGGTCGAGCGATGCAATGCGATTGCAAGCTTTTAAAGCAAGAAAATGGAAAGTCTTCAATTTTAAATGGAAACACGCTTTGAGTGTACACACTGCGCGCGATGCAATGATGAGCCGAGCGATGGCCCGATGTTTTCACAAACTTCTTTGCTTTTTCGTGCGAGTACCGGCTGCTGATTTTTTGCGATGGAATTTAATGGGCTTTGCGATGGAGTTTATGGGCTTTGCGATGCTTTGCGATGTGAAGCTTTTTGGAGCCAGTATGGTGCAAGTACGAGCTGTAAAGTAATATTTGATGTAAGATCACACTGAAAAAAATGCATGTATGTCTGCTTTTATACCCTAGACTTTTAGGCGCGGCGGTGTGGCAGTGTATACATGGAAATTATGAGGGCCATCTCCTGATTCGATTTAGCCATATCTGTCTGTCTGTCTGTCCGTTTGCACGATAACTTTCGATAGAATGAAGTTAGAAACTTGAAATTTTGGTCAAATGTTTGCAGCATGATCTAGTTGGTTGGTATTGAATATGGGCAAGATCCGACCGAAGGAACCCCTACAGATGAAATTTCAAATGAGCGATAACTTTCGATAGAATGAAGCTAGCGACTTGAAATTTGGTTCAAATATTTGGATTTAGATTTAGTTGGTTGGTACGAGTATTGGAAATGGCCAAGCTCCGTCCCAAGCAACCCCTACGTCCCCTACAAATGAAACTTCAAATGAGCGATACAATGATGCTAGCGACTTGCAAAATGCGACAAATATTTATAGTGTGGGTTGGTTAGTTGATTTTGAGAATGGGCATGACCCTATTGAATGAACGGCAACCTTCGCTATAAACGTTAGTTCAAATGTAAATATCCAAAATTCGAATGGATGAACGATGAAACTTTTCATTGGATCCACGCCCACAGCTCAAACTGACTATATGGAAAATTCACTTTTAATGCAATGGCCGTTGCCAGTTGGAAGTTTTGGTATCACAACTAGGTCTGTACAAGTCTAGGGTATATACGCTTTGGACTCCGGTTTTGATTCAGTATGGCTCAAATGAAAGGTTATTACCACCGTAATAAGGTCGCGTTTAGAAGGCATGGTTTCACAAGCGGTTTGAGCAGCGGACACCGCTGCGTATAAAGGCATAGAGCAGAAGCGGCGGCTTACATATTTAGTGCCGGTGCACATGGACGTCCAAATGACGCCTGACGTTACGTCACTTTCAATCGGTTAGGAAGAAATACATTACGGGCAATGAAGCGACGCACATGGCCGCAGATAGCTATCTGGGATGACGCTGGTTTCTGCTCCTATCTGCGTCATTTCACGCGTCCACATATCAATTTTTAATAAGCCGGCCCACATACATTCGAACCCGGAACACGGACACGGTCACAATGTCTGATTTGTATGATGTTTCTTAAACCATTCGCTTGAGGATCACTTTTAAGTGCCAATTAATTAGTTATTGTTAATCGTTGATCGTGACTACTACAATTGACAATTAATTTTGAAAAAAAAAAATGGTGGGGAGGGCGCTCTCAGCTCGGACGGGGGTTTGTAAGGGGGGTGAAAATGGTGTTAAAAATGCGATATTCCTTACATTTTAGAAGTGATGGCCAAAAAACAGTTTATTTAAAACTAAAAATAACATAAATTGTAAATTCAGGTTCGCTATTATGTGGCCCGGCTTATATAATACAGAGTGACGCTGCGTCCTATCGCATCATGTGAGTTGAAATGCAGTTTAATTATCAAAGAGGGAGGAGCTTAAGTGACGAGGCGTCCGGCGTCATTTGGACGTCCATGTGTACCGGTTCTTACACTGAATTCAAATGCAATCTTGCCGCTCCACAAACCGCGGCGATGGTCGCAACGGCGAGTCGAGCGGTTTATACATTCATCGTCCTAAAGCCGCCGCGGCTGCCGCTTTTTGCGTTTATACACAGCGGTGCGCCGCTGCTCAATCCGCTTGTGAAACCTCTCGTCTGAGGTCGCGGAAGAGATGATGAAATTCACCAACACTGGGCCTTTCTTCATTAATGGGATGCACCCAATGGCGACGCCCTTCCATTTTTAGAGCACTGTTTTCAAACAGAAATAAATTTACTGGGTCAAGCACAAACGACATGATGTCGAACAGATTCAATTCCTTGAACTAAATTGGTCTCTACTCTCCATAACTGCGTGCAGTGAACATCCCGGATCATCTTTGCATCGCAAGCCATCGCTCGGATCATCTTTGTATCGCAAGCCATCGTTCGGCTCGGCATCGCACGGCGTGCAATGTGAACACCCACCTCATCGCATCGCTCGACCCGGCTCGGCTCGGCTCGGCATCGCACGCAGTGTGAACGTCCACGTACTTGCACCATACTGGCTCCATGGAGCTTCACATCGCAAAGCATCGCAAAACCCATAAACTCCATGGCAAAGCCCATTAAATTCCATCGCAAAAAATCAGCAGCCGGTACTCGCACGAAAAATCAAAGTAGTTTGTGAAAACATCGGGCCATCGCTCGGTTCGTCATTGCATCGCGCGCAGTGTGTACACTCAAAGCGTGATTCCATTTAAAATTGAAGACTTTCCATTTTCTTGCTTTAAAAGCTTGTAATCGCATTGCATCGCTCGACCCGGCTCGGCTCGGCATCGCACGCAGTGTGAACATCCACTGACCATTGTTAACCAATGTCAAGCCGCCAGTGATGGCGGTGCGATGATTTGGTTGAGGTAAATCTTCCTCCTGTGGTGTGGGGCGTAAAATAATACCACGGCCTTTCCCGACAAACAAAAGACAGAATGTGTATGCCAGCAACCTGCGCTATCCGAAATCTTCTATATGCTAACGAAACGTCAACTATGCCTCGGATAAGGACTCATTCAACGGTTACGATTTTTGGCTATCGAACTCAATGATATTCAAGTCTTAAATGAAATAACTTCTGAAAAAGAAAACCTTTGACGAATGCATCCTACCAGTCACGACTTACGGATGTGAAACATGGACGCTGACAGCAAGTATCATAAGGAAACTACAAGTCGCCGAAAGGGGAAGTAAAGATGCATGCTGGGCATCACAAGAAGGAACCGCAAACGATAAACTTGGATAAGAGCGAAAATCTAGGTGACAGACGTCATAGAAAGAATTAGAACACTGAAATGGCAGTGGACTGGACACCTAGCTAGAACAACGAACTATAGATGGACGTCAAAAGTGACAGAATGGTACCCAAGAGGATCAAAAGATCAAGAAGACGCCCAAACCTCAAATGGGATCACGATAGCAGAAAACTAGCCGGCACAACTTGGACCCACCTTGCTAAAAATGGGCAAGTATGGAAGGCTATGAAAAGTCAATATATAGGGGAGGCTGCACCATTATCATTATATATGGTAGAAAAATTTGATTATGATGACGATGATATAAAATACATCTTACAAAATATTGATGTTTCGGTTTAATATCAACCATCCGTAATGTGGAATTTTGTTTTCGTTGGCGGACCTCTCTCAACGATTTTGAGGGTTAAGTGGTCTCTTGTGCTCTGTTTCTTTAGATGGTTATAGAATATACGAGTATTTTTCAGCCTAGGACAGCTTTCGAAGTTCTACAGTTTCGAAGCCCTTTGATTTAAAGGATAGCTCTACTTTAATAGATAAGGACTAAATAATTAATTATTGCTATAATTAATTAAATAGAGAATTGAAAGCCTCATAATTGTTATTAATGATTCGAGTCATCATCAACCAACAATAATCATTCAAATACATTATATATTCAATTGAAGATAATTATCTTTTTCTCTAATTAACAACTCGTCTTCGCCACCCTACGTACGCTTAAGTAAGCTAATCGACTCCTTACTTGTCCCCTAAGTAAATCCAATTTTCCTTAATAGCATTTTCATTGTACATAGTATCGAGGTCGAGCCAAGCATAATCAATAGCTCGAATTCGGTCATAATTTGATAATATTAGCCCTGTGTATACAGAATACAAAATTATCGTCCCTTATTCGACAATCTCCTTTAGTCAACGGAGCAAAAGAATCGCATCATTTGGTCGTATTAGGAGTCAAACAGAAAAATTAGCTGACTGTCTGTTTTAACTTAATCCCGATGTCTTGTGCTTGCTTAAACAACCCCAAGGTCGAGTCTTTCACACAAGGACTTCACTTTCGACTTTCATCGTCCTAGTTCTTCTGGCGTGAAATATCCAGCAGCCTACAATATTTCACTTTTATTACACGCGATAAATATCACTGTAATAAAATATTGATTACAGAGTCCTGGTTGAATGAGAAGTGCGTGTATAGACAGCTCACCCTTATTTATCGGGACAAGGAGGGCACAAAGTTACGAGCATTTGTGGCATAATATCGAGGAGGTTACGTTTTGGAAATATTAAAACTTTTATGGGAAGTAGTCATCAGGAATGCTTTCATCGAGTTGGGGGATCGAGTAGTATGCTCATATCCAGATTACTTATTATGTTTTCGAAATGAAGCAGTATAAACTATTGCCAGAACGAGTTAGGTTTTCGTCCGTGTGAACACAAAAAGCTAATGAACAAATTGACAGGATAAATCTTACGGTTGAGTACATAAGTCCTCAGATACGTGAAGTAAACGAAGCTCTCGCTGTCGATAGGAGGGAAAAGTATTCTTTGATGAAATTTCAGAAAGGCTATTCTTAGCGAGTTAATTTCGCAATAAGTTCAGTTAAATTAAGTAAATGACCAGGCCGAAGCTTCGCTTCGGCCCGGAGTCCGAAGCGTATATACCCTAGACTTCTACAGACCTAGTGGAGATACCAAAAGTACCAATTGGCGACGACCATACGCATTAAGAATGGGTCTCCTATATGGTCAGTTCATAGGAGAGGTTGGCACTCATTCATTAGGATCTTGACCATTCTCAAAATCAATTAACTAACTAACTCATTCTACAATATTTGTCGAATTTTTCAAGTCGCTAGCTTCATTCTATCGGAAGGTAATGCTTATTTGAAGTTTCACTTGTAGAGGAGGTAAGGGTTCCTTAGGTCGGATCTTGCTCATCATTGCCACAAACCAATAAGATCACCTTACAACCATTTAAACAAAATTTCAAGTCTCTAACTTCACTCTATCGAAAGCTATCGCTTATTTAAAGTTTCGTTTGTAGGGTAAGTAGGGGTTTCGTTGGTCGGATGTTACCCAGCTTTAATGCCAACTAACTCAATCTCACTTCGAACATTTGACCAAAATTTCAAGTCACTGGCTTCATTCCATCAAAAGTTATCGCTTATTTGAAGTTTCATATGTAGGGGAGGTGGGGGTTCCTTGGGTTGGATCTTGCCCATATTCAACACCAACTACGTAGGTATTACTAGCAACATTCCACCAAATTTTTAACTCGGTAGTATCATTCTATCAAAAGTTATCGCTTATTTGAAGTTTAATTTGTAGGGGAGGTATGATCAAGGTCACCTCCTGATTCGATTAAGCCATGTCTGTCTGTCTGTCTGTCTGTCTGTCTGTCCGTCTGTCCGTCTGTCCGTCTGTCTGTCCGTTCGCACGATAACTTCCGATAGAATGAAGCTAGAGCCTTGAAATTTTGACTAGATGTTGGAAGTATGATCTAGTTGGTTGGTATTGAAAATGGGCATGATCAGGCCAGGAGAACGCCTACCTCCCCTACATATGTAAAATAATTAAATGTATTTATAACTCCCGATTAAATAAACATGAAAACCTCTAGCTTTGGTAGATTGCTCGTGATGGTAATCTTATACTCCCCTGGAAAAATAAAATCGATTAGTTGAAAACTAACGGTAATTTTCTTACAAAGAGCCCCGTGCTACCCTACTTTTCGGGTTTTTTGTCCATAACTCTTGAACCAATTGACGTAGACATCTGATTTCTGGCATGTAACTCTGGGGTGAGAAGCTGCTTAGGTTTTGGGAAGTTGGGCATGATCAGATCAAAGGAACGCCTACCTCCCCTACAAAATTCAAAAAATTAAATATTATTTTAATTACGACAACTTTCGATAGAATGACACTAGCAAGTTGAAAATTTGGTAGAATGTTGGTAGTAAGGTCTTATTAGTTAGCACTGAAAATAGGCAAGATCCGACCCAAGGAACCCCTACCTCCCCTTCAAATGAAACTTCGAATAAGCGATTGCTTTTGATACAATGAAGCCAGCAGCTTGAAATTTTTGGCAAATGTTTGAAGTGAGATTGAGTTAGTTGGCATTAAAGACGGGTTAGATCCGACCTAAGGAACCCCTACCTTCCCTAGAGACGACACTTAAAACAAGCGATAGCTTACGACCAAATGAAGCTAGCGACTTGAAATTTTGCCCAAATGTTTGTAGTAGGATCCAGTCGGCTAATATTGAAAATGCGTAAAATCCGACCAACGAAACCCCTACTTCCCCTACAAACGAAACTTCAAATAAGCGATATCTGTCGATAGAGTGAAGCTAGAGACTTGAAATTTTGTTTGTATGTTTGTAGGGTGATCTAATTGGTTGGTGGCAATGATGGGTAAGATCCGACCCAAGGAACCCTTACCTCCCCTACAAGTGAGACTTCAAATAAGCAATAACTTTCGATGGAATGTAGCTAGCGACTTGAAAAATTCAACAAATATTTGTAGAATGGGTTAGTTAATTCATTTTGAGAATGGTCAAGATCTCCCTGAATGAGTGCCAACCTCCCCTATAAACTGGCTATATAGGAAACTCACTTTTAATACATGGTCGTTGCCAATTATTACTTTTGGTGCCCCCACTAGGTCTGTACAAGTCTAGGGTATATACGCTTCGGACTCCTGGTTCTGTTTAATATCGGGGCTGCCATACTTGCTCCATCTAAGGTGAACTTTTTGAAAAATACAATTCCGTTGCAGACCCTGCCTTTATCTGTCTTTCATCTATCCGCTAGGCCTCCTCAGTTCATCTGGCTTATATCTAGCCTGGTTCACTGCTGGCGTAGCTAATTATAAATCGTGATACGTCGATCAACGGGTATCTTAATGTTGTAATGAAGTTTGCACAGAGAGAAACTTTCCGAACTGTTGTAACGGGTGCTTTAGAATGCGAAGCCGGCTGCGTCAGAGGTTGAACTCAGTTGCAAGTGCATCTGAAAAAATCTTCACCTGGCACAATTGTAACTCTTGACTATGACTCCCGCTTTAGTTCACCCTTGCAACATTTAAGGAAGTGTAGCCTAATCCACGTTGAAACGCCGAAGATAGAATCTGATTGCAATCCAATCTTTCAAGTTTCAGGCTGGAACTTGTGTTGCAGTTGCGAGAAGTTCTGATCAAGGTCTCTTTCTAATTGCCTTGACCCCTCCAGGGGCATGGGCGCATCAACATCTGTAGCATTTCTTTGCCCTGTTGACATTTCAATAGCATATCTTATTTTCGGAAGTGCAGTTGCTAGTATGCACCTCCTATCTACGCCGTCTTTATACTGACAAGCTCGGAGCACTGTGAGAGTTCTATTAGTACTCACAGGCAGTTTTTGATCGGGCCGAGATTTGATCTCCGAGCTCTAGATAAGTATCGTAGAGCGGTGACCGAACGATCACGGCCGCCGAGCGCAACAATCAAGGTAGGTGAAATGAATTTTAGCTCTGTAGACGTCCCTACAACCAACACAATCAATATATTTTGTTCGTTGTAGGGGTGTCACATTTTTGCGCGGCCGGCAGAAATGCTCTCAACTATTCCGCGAGAGACACACCAAGCCGGACATAACCTCCAAGGCGGACGGCGTATCTCCCAGCCGAAGACAAAAATGACGTTCAGCATTTCGGTGACCTGTGGAACTCATCGGGAAGCACCCACCGCTCAGCGTGCGGTCCTACGCCCCTCGGACAGCAATTGCCCACAACAATTCGACCAACGAAGCTGGCACAACATCTGTGATCATGAGCCTTGCCAAAGCCACAGTAAAATTCATCTCTTTCCCACATACATACTTGAGATGCTCTCCGAATGTCAACTTCGTCAAAGAGTTACTTTTTCTGCGAAAACTAATGAGAACGTGACGTGTGACGGCAATGACAATTAAATTTACGGACACAAAAACGCAGTGCTGACCAAAACAGACCTTGTTCTCTTCACCAGGAGGAACACTCCACCTTCATTGATACCGCGATTGCTAGAGGGGACAAGACTGGCCCTTAGCGAATAAGGTCGATTTCTGGGACTTATATTTGGAAGAAAAGCCATCTTGGAAAGCAAATATTGAAAACGTGTTGCTAAGGCAACAGTTGCTCTGAACTCTTGCAGGCAGCCTGTTGACCTGAAACGAAGTATGCGAACAAAGGTAGTCTTTTGGTTGTACGTGTCAGTCATAAGCCCTATTTTAATATAATGGGGTAGTAGTATTTTGGACTGCACTCAATGAGATGTCCTACAAGACTCTACTAAACAAACTTCGCAGATTATTCTGTAATCACTGCTCGCTCGCAAGACCACACCAACTTCAGCTCTCAATGTACTGCTTAATTTGCTTCCCTTGTACATCTCGGCGAAACAGTTGGCTGCAATCACGGCCATCCATCTTCGGGAAACCGGTCAGTGGAAAGTGTCTACTATTGGTCACTCCGCTATAGGGGACGTCTAATGAGACGCGCTTCGCACCAGCGGTCGAAACCGGCGAATCACGCTTTTTGGGCTCCCTTCGAGGGGGAAATCATTCTTACAAACTCTTTTTATTACGTGTAGCTACACTAATGGCTGCTAAGGGCGACGGCATGCTAAGCATCATGCACGTTGTATGATAGTCGATGGTCGTCGCCCGGCAAAACACTTGTTTTAGACAATCTTGATATTTCAGAATAATCAGATTACATCTCTACACTGTACTCCTTCGACAAAGGCTATATCAGTCTAATACTCTCGCGACAAAAGTGGTGCATAAACATTACACCAGAGCCGGGAGCCATAAGCTCTTTTATGGGTGAGTCGAAAGCAAAAGAAGATGGTATCTTTTCAGAGAGACAGTATTTTGTCTTGTCACTCCGTCTTCCAGCATTCTGTAGTGCCATCCAGGCGGTGATCAGTGCAATATCTGAAGTTTTGGCTTGGTTGGTTTTTAATGTTTCATCTGCTAGGACTATTACTATCTGTAGCAATAGTCAGGCGGTGATACAATCCCTGGACGCTGCACTTTCTACTTGAAAACCGTAGTGATGTGCTCTCAAAGAGCTCAGTGACTTTTCAACATCACTTTGTGCTGGTGTCCAGAGCATAGTGGTTTCAGCAGTAACTGCTGGGCTAACGAGCAGACTCGGGTAGGTACCACCATAGAGTGTTTTCAGCCTGTCAAAATGCATGTAAGATGCTAATCAATACAAACGCACTAATGGCTAAATGGAACTAGATGCAATGTTACAAGCAAGCTGCTCCTCGAGGCAGCTGATGCTGGAGAGAAGGCATCTAAAGAAAGTTGTGGGGATCATTACGGAGCATTGATTGATAGATGAGCATGCCAGGCGTCTTTAGCTTATCCTTATAATGATGCTTGCAGAAGCTGTGGAGACGAGGAGGAGGAGACAATAGTTTACTTTCTATGCACCTGCCCGACTCTGGCCGTTAAAAGAAAGGATACTCGAGGTTCCCTTTACTTTCTTGACGTGGATGACTTGAAAGACGTAACTGCCGGTCATCTACTCTACACACCGCTTTATTGTTCGGGTGGTTTAACGAATATGCTCTTATGGCGCTGAGTTATCACAACGGACCCAGTTTATGTGTGCTGTGTTCTACACAGTAGCTTTTTTAACCTAACGTAACCTAACCAGGACCGGCGCGAGGCTCATTTAAGTCCTAGGCGAGACTTTCTTATAACGTCCCACAGTTTGCAAATGGAACAAAGTTTATGAGAAACGTGCTATTTCCTCATCGCTCAAATTTGCTGCCTGTACTTATTCATCCTGAATTCCGCTGCTTATATTTCGCTTAATAGTTGAGTAACTTCAACCGCAAAAGAGAGAAGGGTTCTGCGGTTGAAGTGATCCACTTATTTTTGGGTATCAGAATTTTCGGCGAGGTGGTATTTTTAAAAAATTAACTGTTAAGTATCAGCAAAACCACCTCTTGGCCGCGTAGGAAAAATGACATGGCTCAATTATTGGCTCACGCTATGCGTAGGTCATCCCAGTAAATATAAGATACATTTGAGAATTATTCAAGCTTACGACTGAATGCAAAATTCAGTCGTTCTTCCCTGTTTGATTCGATTTGTCGTTGATTCTGTAACTTAAACGAAATTCCGTTAATTATACGAAATAGAGTACAAAGCCACCTTTAAGCTATCATTAATCATTTTTGGTGTGAATTACGAGGTAAAAATCAACCGCTCATTAATATCCTTACCGCCAATTACAAGCGTTATTAATGCTTATTGATTCATCGTTATCCTTACTTGCAATTTTCTTAGACCTTGTTTTGTCGAGTATGTCGGTATACTCGTATACTCCTAGGTAGGTAGCGTTGATGCTACGCTAGCCGTACTCAACGCAGGATAAAGTTGAAATTTATTGTTTATCGCAATCACCATAACAATTCAACTGCCTGGATTTATTGATAAATTATAGCTAATTATGGGAACAGGACCGATAAAAATAGCTCTACCGTATCGAAGATTTCGATTATGTTCGTAAATACTGTACGAGTAGAAATGTTTGCCAGGCCAAATGAGTGTATACAAACAACTTGAAGATGTTTTGTTCTTCTTTCAGGATTTTATTGTTTGCTTGGAATTTTAAATTCTCAAATGATTTCCAATGAGTCAATCCATCTTGTACCTTATTTTTTTTTCTGAAGACGGAGAAAATTATAGCAACCCATCGATTGGAAATAATCTTGTCGGGCAGTGCCCAATTGAGTACCTATATACTTATTCAGCTGCCTGCAAAGTAAAACAGACACAAAAAGCGTGTTTGGGGGTTATCCGGGTTAACTTAAAAACATTACACAAGCAATAAAAAACCAATTGAGACAAAATGAAAAATCTTCAGGAGTTCAATAAAAAAGATTAACACCAGTTTTTTCGTATCTTTAACAGTTTTCGAGATATTCTCACTCAAAAAAGACTATTTTTTATCTTTTGTTCCCACAAGAGGAAAATCATTGTTTTTCTGGCGTATTTTCCCAAATAACGAAAAAAGTACTTATCCTCGAGGAAAATTGTGAGGGATGAGCTTTTATAAGCTTTTTTAACTTTATAAGCTTGCATTTGAGGCAAGTGAGACGCGCGTAGAAAAAACTGTAACCAGATACCTAGAATTATGAAGCATAACCTTTTTCAAGTTGGAAAAAGAATTTTTCTACGTGCATCTCACTTGCCTAAAATGAAAGCCGAATAAGTTGTCACTAAATTTATCCTTATCATTTTCCTCATAGTATAAGCATTACTTCCGTCATTTGACAAAATACGTAAAAAAACGATAATTTTTCTCTTGTGGGAACAAAAATTAAAAAATAGAAGCATGAAAAATAGTCTTTTTCAAGTGAGAATATCTCGAAAACTAGATACGGAAAGTAACGTGTTTTGCTAGGGTTAAAGGTTTTCAAAATATATATAAAAAACAGTGTTTTTTCTTTGCGATTTTTTTGCTGTAACTCAAACACCACCAAAAAATTTTGGTGGAGAACTCAGATTTGTAATAAACACTAAAAAAATGGAAAATAGTTCCTTAAAGCACTCTATGACTAGGCTATGGCCAAAGAAGATTGTAGCATTGAATCTTGTGTTTTAACAAGGCTTGATAGCCGTCGATCCCCTGGATCCCTTGTCATGAGAACCCGTGTGATAACCATAACCGAACCATAATGTTCGTTTGAGGTATTAAAACTCGTCGTTCAATTTGGTAATGATTCTTGAAGATTCTGTCAAAACTTAATGGATCTTTTGTGCTAACTATAATGATCTAAAGACGTGGACGGTTATAATATTTGAATTTAATTACAATTTAATTCATTACTTTGTGTTATTAAACAAAAAAAAAAGCATTATGGACTCGGATTGCATCTTAATTTTCCATTCTTAAAAACAGACAAAAAACGTAATTTCCATACAACGCTGAGGATTTTTACTGCCGGGACAATATAACTCAAGTATTGACGAATAAATCGTTTCCAAATTGGTTCCCTTCAATCGTGAGACCATTTTGATTGACTGTATGACACTATACATTCGTTACGACATCGAACATTTGCCTGCCTTATGACGTCGACTTTTTTAGCTGGGGCTGTTGGGCCGTTCTGTTCATGGACCCATCGACAGTCAATTTATTTAAGTACAAGAGATACTTTATCCGTTTATTGTGAGGATCCGACAGTCAATCAAAAACATTTGCAAAGTGTTTGTGCCCCCCCTCCCCCCAATAATTTTTAACAATTGTAATGAACCATACTCCGGTCCAGTTGTGCTGCTTCCATCGGCAGATTTATAGCCGCACCTGATGGGTGAGGATCTGTCGGTGGTACGAAACCAGAGGCGAAGAGTCCCATTACACCTGGACCCCAATGCGTGCGCGAGGGCAAGCGAGCCATCCGCCAACCATTCTATCCTTATAGCCAAATTTTTTATATTCCCCATTTTTACCTCCCTTGTTTGTGTTGTTTTCCCCCATACGTTTTTGTTAATACGTAAAGAACAGAGCCAATTAGTGGCAAAAACCCCGCCCACGTCTCCCGAACTGAGCTACAGCAAGCATAGGCCGCTACTTAGCTCGTTGAGGGGCACTTTTCTTCGCCAGATGGCACGGCCGCACCTTCACGGTCGTTATGCTACCTAAGGCTCCATCCACACGGGCATCTTCGGATGCCCACCAAACCATCCGTTGCATATTTGGCGCCCAATCTTGGGCCCATTTCTGGTACAGAACAGGACTAAGAAGGACCTCAGCGAGTTCCTTTTTTGTCCTTCCACCGATTCGTATCCCCACAAGCACATGAAGGCTACTTGCTCTAAGTCTTAGGACTTAGCCACTTTGCTTCACGTATTTTCCCCTTCAAGTAGCTGTGCTTTCTTCTGTAGCACCCCATCCTTCCTATAGAGTATTTTTTCCTTTTAGATTCAGTCTAACAAGGCAGTCCTGGCTTTGTGTTCGTCTTTTGTGGTTTAGCCACGTATTTAAGGCCTCCAGAAAGGCTTCGCATTACGGGCATTAGGAGCTTATCTGATGACCGGACGAAGCGCGGAGCACTGGATACCTTTTTGTTTGCCAGGAGTGTCCTTTTAAATAACTTTGTGTTGCGCCTCGGCTGGCTTCAGGATTCTCTGTAACCTGTTGATCATCTGATTAATGGAGAAATGCAGTAATTTTTTTCTCTCTATTTTGTTCTGGTTGTGCTGCTTCCACTGGCAGATCTGGCAGCACCTGATGAATTAGGATCTGTCTGTGGCACGAAACTGGAGCTCGAAGGTCCCATTATACCTTGACTCCAATACAAGCGCGAGGGCAAGCGAGCCATCCGCCAACCATTCCATCCTTATTGCCCCATTTTTTTTATATTCCCCATTTTTAGCTCCCTTGTTTGTGTTATCTTCCCCAGATCTATACATTTTTGTTAATATTTTACGTAAAGGAAAGGGCCAACGAGCGGGGAAAACCCCGCCCACGTTTCCCGAACTGAGCTACTATGTTTGCTGTAGCTCAGTTCGGGAAACGTGGGCCGCTGCTTAGCTCGTTGAGGGGCCTTTTTCTTCGCCAGATGACACGGCCTAACACTCACGGTCATTATGGTCCCGTCCCCACGGGCATCTTCGGATGTCTACTAAACCGTACGTTACACAGTCGACGCCTCTGTATAGAAGAATATTTTTCTTTTAAATACTCAGAATTCACGATTTTAAAATGATTTTAAAACTATGGGAACAAAGCTGACCTAATTTTTGCAAAATTATGTTTTCGTTCAATAGATGACAGGTGATAGAAGGAACAAATAATACTGTTATAATTTTTCGTGTGTAACATTGTAACAAATTATGGTAAATTTTATTAAAATGTTGAAATAGTAACACATTTGGGAGCACTAATAAAGACTCTTATTCCGTCTCCCATTATCATACAATGTTATGCAAGGAAAGGTCCACAATACCAAAAATAAATAAATGTCCTGCAAGACGGGTTAATCAGTCTTTCGTTCAAGATAACGAACACACTGATTGTATTATTTATCTCATTGCGTTCAACATATTCCTTCGTCATATTATTTCCCTAGTCGTCCGTTGAGCTCTTTTCCTTTTAAACCACTCAATATGTGCATTGTCTCATATGTATGCATGCCAGATACGATTCGAAACAGTTTCCAGAATTTCGGAAGTCCACTACAATGGTCGTAATTTTCATCTTTTGTGCCGCATCCTTTAGAAAAAATTCGATGTGAACTTTATACAGAATACGTAGTCGAATGACGGCTGTAAGTCCATGTTTCGCACAAAGCCTGCGAATCGGATAACGTAGTCCTCCTCTTTAACAAATAAAGGAGGAGCCCTCATTCATTTTTGGACAGATTTACATTTCTGGAGTGATAGTTCGGTCGATGCTGTCGGTTTCGAGGACTTACGAATTTGGAATGGTGGGAGAAAATAGAAGGCTGGCGGAAATTTCAGGTAAAGAACTACTTTTGCGTAACCAGTGCCACAGAATATCGCATGATAACCATACAGTAAAATTGCATCCAGGCCTTCTCAGCTACTGCCTAACATTAAGCTGAATTAATTCAACTTACAAATAGAGGCTTACGTTATATAAATTCATCATCATACATACTTCATACTAAAAATAAACCTGTAGCCTGAATGTAGGGTCATTAACAATGCAAAGCACAACCTTGTGTATCTTTTAAAAATCATTCGTGACACAGTGTTTGTTATATGCTTCAATTCAGTCAAGTACCACTTTATGTCAAAAGTTACTCAACCACTACGCGTACACGTCCTGTCGTCGTTGTTCACCCGTTAATATTGTCGACAAATACCAGCCAAGAAAACTTATTATGGAAGTGTGAGCCTTTGACAGCATGAGCGCTGACTACAGACTCGTTCTCAGAAATATTTAAAAGCAGAGCTGGCAGAATTTGTTATACCCAAACTAAGGCTTTCTGGAGATTGTATAGCGGACAACTTCGAATCCGTCTTGCAGAGTCCATGTTTTTTTTGTTTGAATTAAGACAAAAACGCTACTTTGAGTTGTCTAGTGGACCTAGTCTTAACCAAGTCTGGGGATTTTTGTATCCCGACACAAACCCTCGAAACACAATGTCATATCTTTTATTTTGAACGCAAGTTGGCCCAAGGAGGTTTCATAGAATCCTGCGCCCGCTACTTTATTGCAGCGCTCTCAATAATAATTCCATGTTTCGTTAAGTGCTCGTCATTATCCCCTTAATGGTGCCATAATATGGCTTTGATATCCTTCGCGACATTTTTTTTCCATTTTGCGTTTTCTTCTCAGCTTGCCTCGTCGACCGCCAAGTCAGTCACTAGCTTCATATTTTGCACCTCGTAAAATATTTCAATTTGATAGCATTTGTGATTAACTTTTTTATAGAACACTCTACAATAAAAAAAGATGGAAAGAGCGCAAGTATGTTTGGATCCCGACATACTTAAGAACTCGAAACATGAAAGCATCAAAAGGAACTTATGGAGAAGACATGAAACCGAGCACTCTTCAAAGGATGTGCACTTAAGTGGGTCTTTTATGTTGTCACTAACGCGTGTATATCGTTGCGAAGTCAACATTTTGTTTGTTGAAGGCTTCAGACATAACTTCTTTTTTGAGTAAGTCATTTGGACATGTATTTGGTGTACTTGCCTCTTTATTTGGTTTCACTTGACGATAATAAATTGACGACAGGAAATTGAATTTATATTAAATGTTAGGAAGGGACACATACGGAAATTGTCAATTTTGAGTTAATAGTGATTGTAACAAAGACTTTGGAGGTAGGACGCAATGAGTTGATTTGATAAGTGATGTGCTTAATTGTTCTGTAAAGAATTACATATTTAGCAAGGCGAATTTTTTTGCAGAGAATATAAACTTGTGGTTTTGCATCCAATTTTGCAGTGGCAACTATTGGTTACCTTAACACTCTCTCTCAATTGCCGTAACCCCTTGTGGGGCATAGCGCGTCAACTGTTTCATGTGACCCAGTTGACGATTCTCGGCATAAACTGGTATCGGAGAATGCAGTTGCCAGCATGCACCTCCTGCACATCCATGGCCACAAACGTCGTCGTGGACGGGATTCGAACCCGAAACGCCGGTAGTCAAACATGAGTCTGATGCCTCAACACACTGCGCTACCGGCCGCCCCATACCTTAACACTGAACCTATGAAAATAAACCTCCTTAAAAATTTAGGGGATATTTTCCTCAATAGTTAAACGCATAGATTGTAAGTATTTGAGAGCATTACAAAAATAAGTACCGGGTAAGAAATTTCAGAGAAAAGCGAGGTGGTCTAACTAACCTCATTCATACTTCCTCATAAATTTAAGCCCAGTTCTTCTATCGAGCCTTTGGTTAGGTTAGAGGGCACGAATAGTCACAGCTCACTTAGACCACGTAGAATGGATCCGTTGTGATAATCACGGTACTTACCAGCCTTCATAGACAAAGATTGATCATTGAACCAGCCGGAACTGACAATCAAACGAAATAGCTTGTTGACATCCATATCTTTCAGGACATTCAAATCTCTGAAGAATAAAAACCCAAGAATCACATTCTTCCCCACGGCTAAGTCAGAACAGGTACAATGAAGATGGGAAGTAATTTCCTCTCCTGGCATATTCGCCGATGATACTGTTATATAATTTGTCCGAAAGAAAACATCGACCGTTCGTTATAATAATTAATTCAATATTTTATTCAATACTTAGTCTAATGTATATTAACATGAATCTTCACATAACTAACTTGATGTTGTTCCGACTCGAAGGTACAGAGAGGAGTGAACATAATTCGAGAGGATATCATAGGAATAATTGTACATGACTGTATTTGTAAATACATATATAACATCCTCTTTTTTTTCTTTAACAAGATGCTTGATATCTATTTGTAGGATTCCTAATTCTGGATGATCTCCGAATTTGGCTCTGTTGATTAGAAATTTCTCCTGTTGCAAGTTCGCCGTCAACTGGTTCGCTGGAGCCGTTTATACGTTCCGCACGGTGCTCGGGCAGTCTTTGAATGTGTATCGAATTTCGGATGTACTCGTTGTTTCCCACACGTACGACGTATGACCTTGCGCATTTTGGTTTCACTATAATTCCTGGAACCCAAGATTTATTTTTATTATGCAATTTAATGAATACCTTTTCCCCGCTGTTTAAATGACGAAGTTGTTTCGTTGTACGGTCGTAGTATTTCTTGGAGTATGCTCGTCTTTTTGTGATGGATTCTTGTACGCCAGAGGTTATCTTCTGTTGAAAGTTGATAGTCGGAATGTCGCATCTTAACCACCTGCAATAAAAACGTTTTGCTGGACTGCTACCTATTTTATTTGGCGTGTTTCTCCAAGCTAGTAAGGACTTGTATATATCCTGGTTGCTATGAATGCTCTTTAATAACATTTTCTTTGCGATTTTCACTGTTGCTTCTGCCTTCCCGTTTCCTTGTTGATGTATAGGACTTGATGTTCTATGAATGAAGTTCCAATTTTTCGAAAATTCTTGAAATTGATGACCTACGAATTGAGCATTGTCCGTAATGACGATTTTCGGGATACCATGCCTGGCGAAGTTGCGTTTACAGATGTTGATTATTTGGTTTGCTGACATATCTGCTATTTCATCGAGTTCGAAGAAATCAGAGTAGTGGTCCACAGTTATTATATATCGGTTAATTCTGTCGTTTCTCCTGATTTCGAATATGTCCATTGATACTGTCTCGAAAGGATACTTAGGGATATCGTGTGTTATCATAGGTTCTTTTTGTTGACTCCTTGAATATGTGATGCATGTTTCACAGTTCTGGATCATGTTCTTTATTTGATCATTGATACCCGGCCAAAATACAGATTCGCGTGCTAAGCTCGTTGTGTTCTCAATTCCAGAATGGCTGGAATGAAGTTTTTCTAGTATGGAACATCGCATTGATTTTGGTATCACTATGCGATTTCCTTTTAAAATCAATCCATTTTGAGTTGTTAGTACTTCCTTGTAGCTAAAAAACTGTTGAAGATGTTGTTTCAATTTTGTTTTGTTGTTCGGCCATCCGTTCATAATTGTATCGTAGAGTTCACTTAAAATTGGGTCTTTGCTAGTTTCTTCCTTTATGTTGTTTAATGTAATGTCACTGATGGGTAGATCTTTAGTTGCATCTATTTGCTCGATAGTTTCAAATATTTGTTCTATGTTGTAGATATCATAATGCTTTTCTTCATTAGTGAGACTTTCGGGCGCTCTTGATAATGTGTCCGCTATATACATGTGTTTGCCCTTAGTGTATTTTACGTTCAAAGTATACCTTTGCAGCATGAGGATCATATTCTGCAGTCGTTTAGGAGCTTCTAGTAAAGGTTTCTTGAATATGTTGATTAATGGATTATGATCCGTCTCAACTGTTACGTCTGCTTTACCACAAATATACTGGTCGAAGCGTCTACAAGCGAAAAGTATAGCCAGCATCTCCTTCTCTATCTGTGCGTAGTTCCTTTGGGTTGGTGTTAGCGTTTTTGATGCGTATGCAACTGGCTTGTTGTCTTGTAGAAGAACACTTCCGATGCCAAAAGATGATGCGTCTGTCTGAATGACGACGGGTTTGTTGATGTCAAAATATTTTAATGTTGTTATTTTTGTTAATTCTCCTTTTAACTTTAAAAATTGGTTTTCGTGTGAATGTTCCCATTTAAAATCTGTTGTTGAATGTGTTAATTCTCGTAGCATATGTGATTGCTCTGCTAAATTCGGAATATATTGTCCAAGATATGTTATCATTCCTAGGAATCTGTTCAATTCTTCTTTGTTGTTTGGGCGTTGCATGTTTCGAATTGTGGAGACTTTTGTTTCATCCGCTTTTATCCCATTGTTCGTTAAAATGTGTCCATAAAATTTGACTTCCTTGGTACATAGTTTCATTTTTTCTTTGTTGAGTTTAAAGTTTTCTTGCTTGAGCCGCTCTAGAAGTTTTTGCAGATTGTTATTGTGATCTGCGATTGCCTCCTCCTCTGTTTCTCCTGTTCCAAATATTAATATGTCATCGGCGATGCTTAGTACTCCTTTCAATCCACTGAGAATTCGGCACTGTTCAATTTGAAATAATTCCATAGCCGTTTTTATGCCAAATGGCATTCTAAGAAATTTGTAATTGCCAAACGGAGTACTGAATGTAGTTAACTCACTACTTGCGTTATCTAGTCGAAGCTGCCAAAATCCTCGTTTAGCATCTACCGTCGAAAATATTTTCGCGTTCGCTAGAGCTGGCGTTATCTCTTGCAGTGTTTTTGATGTAAAACGCACATCTTCGATGTTCTTGTTCAGCTCGCGAGGATCTAAACATACCCGCAATTTGTTGTTCTTTTTAACTATTACGATATTGTTTAGCCATGGAGTTGGCTCTAATTGTTTTGCAATTACACCTTCTTGTTCCATTTCGTTTAATATTTCCAGTAAATTGCTATGAAGAGCAACTGGAACTCGACGTGCAGCTTGTTTTCGGGGTACGGCGTCACTTTTCAAGTCGATTTTTATTACGCGTTTCAACGTTCCGAGTCCATCAAAAACTGAATCAAATTGTTTGCAGATTTGTTCGGCACTTTGTTTTGCATTTTGTTTATGTTCGTATGTGTGGTTCTTACTGTCAACTTCGTTGCACATTCTTATAAGTTTCATTTTGAAGCATGTATCAGCAGATAGCAGAGGATCATGATCTCCCTCAATAATCTCGAACGTTTTTGTTTGTGTTATATTCTTATGTTTTAGTGTTAGGCATATTTTTCCTAGTGGGATTATTATATTATTCCCAAAGGCTCTCAGCTTTGTTGATGTCTTAGTAGCTACAACCTCTTTCACATTTAATATGGATTTTAAATTGTTTAATCCTATTATATTACATGTTGCTCCTGTGTCTAAAATGCATTTTACGTTTGTGTACTTGTTCTCGCTTTGTTTGATATGCACGTTGGTTGTTAGAATATTGGTATTATCGCTTAATGCTACTTGTAGAACGAGTTGTTGCTGCTGTTGTTCGTTTATTATACTTTTAATATGTTTGTTGTCGTTTGTTCTATGTGTGGACATGCATACTGCGGCAAAATGACCCCGTTTGTTGCATTTTCTACTTATCGCTTCTCTCGCCGGACATTCTTTCAGCGTATTGTGATAATGTTTCCCGCAAAAATTGCACTTTCTCTCGTTTTCTTTCTTATGTTGTGTGTGATTCGTGTTGTATTTGTTATGTGTTGTTTTATTTGTATTATATTTATTTGATTGTATATTTTTAAATGGTTTACCATGTATTTTATTTATAACGTCATTCGTGTTTGAATTATTACTATTGCCCTGTGAAAGTGTTTGATTTTGTAAATTTGTTAGCTGTTTTGTTACGGTTTCTTTTGCTCTGCAAATATCGATAGCTTTAATTAACGTTATATCGGGATCAAGCCAAAGTTTTTCCCTTAGGTTAAGATCTTTTACGGAACAAATTATTTTATCCAATAAAATATCATCCGATAACTCGCCGTATTGTGTATTTTTATTTAATTGTCTTAATCTAGCAAAATATTCGTCGTATGTTTCATTAGGATCTTGCGAAGCCAAATTAAATACAGCGCGCTCATATCTTTTATTCACTCGCGGAGTTAGATTTTCTTTTATAGCTTTTAAAATGTTATTCGTAGTTGATTTTTGTTCGTTTGTTAAGGGTAAATTGTTAAAAAAATGAAACACATCGGATCCAACTGCGGTCAGCAAAATGGCGATCTTTGTGTCCTCGGGTTGGTTGTTCAACCCAGAAGCGACTACGTAATTTGTCCATCTTTGCACAAAATGTTCATAATTTTGAATAATGTCACCTGATTTAATGTTGATTGGTTCAGGCAAAGGGATGTTGAAATGATGGCTGGTTGAGGCTTGTAATCCAATTTGTTGTTCCAGTGACTTTAGTCTGCTCGATAAGATTTCGTAATTTTGCTTCACTTCTTCCATGTTTTGTTTTCGCGTTTTCATGGGCTCACTACACTTTCATAGCACTTGTTCTGTTTTTCTTGTCACACCTGACACCATGTTATATAATTTGTCCGAAAGAAAACATCGACCGTTCGTTATAATAATTAATTCAATATTTTATTCAATACTTAGTCTAATGTATATTAACATGAATCTTCACATAACTAACTTGATGTTGTTCCGACTCGAAGGTACAGAGAGGAGTGAACATAATTCGAGAGGATATCATAGGAATAATTGTACATGACTGTATTTGTAAATACATATATAACAGATACTGACACCCTCCAGTATGCTAATATGCCTTCTATCGATTGATCGAAGTTTGGAAGACGGGCCACGATCGATTGTAGGCCATATCAGTTTTGTCACTTGGCAGGTATGGTATTAGTATTTGCATTTTGCAAGTAGCTATCGGCATTCTAATTTCGTGAGGGTCTATCATGATCTCCCTAGTCCTTGCCCGAGCCATCTCTTCAGCAATACAATTGCCAGCAAAACCACTATCGCCACTCCATCAGAACAAAATATGTATTGAAAAATTTTCCGATCTCAACGAGGACGAGCGGCACTCTTCCACCAACTTAGATGAGGTGGAAACGAAGTCGAGGGATCTTATCGCAGCCTAATACTATTACTCAGTTGTTCAACTGTTCCATGTGGCCCAGTTGACGTTTCGTTGGCATAAACTAGTTTCGGAGAATGCAGTTGCCAGCATACACCTCCTCGTAGCCTGGCTATCCGTGTGCGAGAGCGGTCCGATAAGTACCTAGCCTCACCGCCCCATGGCGCCACTATCACTATCGTGTTGTACATTCTCGTAGACGGCTACTGTCAAAATTTCAGCCGAATCGGACTCGCGGTTTTGTTTTGACCGCGTGTGGAAACGAGCGTGTCCGCGGATTTTAGAAAAATGGAAAAAGAGCAATATCGGTCGGAGATTCGATTTTTGTTTTTGGAAGGGAAATCGCGCAGCGAAATCAAAGAGCGCTTGGCTGCTGTGTACGGTGACTGACTATGACTACAATGCCGAATTATTGGGCCAATTCGACGCCGAATTGCAGAAAAAAACGGCCCCATTTGGCGAAGAAAGAGGTGCTCTTCCCCCATGACAATGCACCGGCTCACACCTCTACCGTCGCACGGCCAAATTGATCGAATTGGGCTACCAACTGCTGCCCCATCCACCGTATTCTCCACATTTGGCCCCATGCGACTTCTTTTTGTTTTCAAACTTGAAAAAGTAACTTGCCGGGCAGCGTGAATAAGGAGGTTATCGCCGCCACGGAGGCCTACTTTGCAGACCTCGAGAAAACGTATTTTTCAGACGGGTTAAAGAAGTTGGAGCATCGCTGGGTCAAGTGTATCGAGCTAGAACGAGACTGTGTTCAGAAATAAATCGCCACTTTTCCAAAATTGTCGTTTCTCTTTTGTAGGCTAAGTACTTATCGGACCGCCCTCGTATATGTAGAGTTATGTCTTCAGAGGCTACCATACTAAAACATAGTACCACCGATGAAGAGACTGTGAAAGTTGCAGAACTCTACAAATCTTTCACCGTTGTCATTACAATCACCAAGACTCTGTCTCCCCATAACATGTTTGAGCTCGTATTTATCAGCGTCACCTTTTGCACCCAAAGCACCCGTAACCATTATAATGTCACCTTTAGGTGTTCTGCTTTGGGCGGCATTTAGTTCTTCGTAGAAGGAGCCTTTCCACAACACACTTTTGGGTTCAGTTGTAGCATAGCATTGTATTATTGAGATGTTCCTCATTTTGGTACGCAGCCTGGCGGTAATGATTCTGTCAGAGATCGGTTACCAGGATAAGAGGCAGTTTCGTGCGGCTCTGGTTAAAAGCAGCCCCACACCTGACTCACGACCACTACCGGGAGCTCCACCGGAGTACAAAATTACAGTGCTACCTAGTCTCTAGTCTAGTCTCCCTAACTTCTAGGAAATTTAATTTATACCGCAGAAATTCACTTTCTAATTGAGGAAATTGTCCGTTCTGGGGACCTGATCTATTGCCCAGGAGAGTACGCACGTTCCAGAATCCAATCTTTGTCATCGTACGATAGCCAAATGTCGTTACCGTTTAGTCAGCCCTTTTCCGAGGCATAGTTGACATTTCGTTAGCATATGGAGATTTCGGATAGTGCAAGTTGCTGGCATACACATCCTGTCCTTTGTTTGCACCCACGCGGAGAACAATGGAAGAGGAATTTTTGCCCCCTTAAGCACTAAGGATTTGAGTTGACATTTGAATTCTAACTAAACCAAGACACACTCCCAGCAAAGACATGCCTCGTGTTCGTATTCGCTACCCTAATTTGCTCTCGATCGTTTTTTTTCGCCGCTTAACCGGCTTTACTCTGCTCTGCACAAAAGAAATGTCGCTAATGTTTAACATGTATCGATTTGCTGAAGGTAGGCACGTACCAAACGGATTTCCATAACAGATGTTCAACACACATACTGTCTGCCTAAACGTTTATCTCGAAATCAAATCTTAAATTTTTTGTTCTGAATCTAATCTAAACCTTTACCCCTTCATGAAACTGTCACGAATCTATTCAATTGAAAATAGTTTCCATCTTCCATAGTCATATGAAAACTTTATGGACACTTTCCAAAGATTTTCCTTGATCATCAAAATGGATAAGATAAATCATTTTGAACGAAGGATTTGCAAAAGTTTTCGGTACTGCCAGAGAGTTCAATCCATTTTTGGGGACTTTCAAGCCCTTAAAAAACGGATTGAACTTTTTCGAAAATCTGCCATGGTCAAAGGCCTACCGGCCTTCTTTCCATTTGAAATAGATGCGCGAATTTTAGATAGCATCTACTACAACGACATTGACACAATAATATTTGCCTTCCATGCCCAATACATAGCCAAAGGTCTTTAGTCTTTTTTCGTACTGGTGAAAAAGATTAGCATTTAATAACATTAGCTAAAGACATCCTAATTTCGAGCTGAAAGAAAAGAGCCAACGTTAGTACCCATTACGAATAGGAAAAAATCGTCCTTAGGCACATGGTGTTAACTTTTTAACTTAATTAGAAAAAATGATTTTGGCCAGCTTATTACGGATGCGATTCTCTTTCTCTTTTTCTCGATCTTCCTTGTCTCCGTCCCGAGAGGCCGTTTCTGAATTCCCAGAAAGAAAAGAAACGGGGAAAAAAGCGTCAGATGTCAGCTTCCATTCTATAATTGAATTTTTAAAGTGGATATCTAATAGGGTGAATTTAGCTCCCAAATTTCATACTGCGCTCAAATGGCAAAATGTCAACATTGAGCTCCTTGATGGCGAAAAGTAATTTTCACATCTTTGCTGAAATGGTGAAGCTGCTAGCTTAGCGTATGTACACGGTGTTTTCTTTTAATTTGTTAATTAAGCTATGAAAACTTTCAGGTGATGGAAAGAATATTGCTGGGTGCGCAAATATTTAAAATGAATTTTTCTTCGGAGAATGCGGCGGAAAGTCCGACGTAGAAAATAGATTCGCATTAAAAGTAGACAGTTTCATTAAAATTTGACAGGATATAAAATAATCTGCAAAAAAACGCAGATATTTGTTCGGGTGGCAGCCGTTGATGCCATACAACTTACGGAGGGACTAACGAAAGTCCGGTAGATTGGCCACTTCTTATTAGTATTTCACAAATTAAAAATTTGTATCGATAGCTTATGGTTTCAATATACTCGTAATAGAAACCAGTTTTCAAAATTCATGAAAAAAAAGAGACGAGTAAACATAAAATTGGAGAAGGAAGGTCGATAGATCCGCCACTTGCAGCGCAGATAGAAATTTGATTTGCCATTCTCTTTATGGATTTCGACGGCATTTGAAAGCAACAGAAATGTTCGAAAATGCCAAATTGCCAATGGAGTAAATGCATCTTGTCTAAAGACTGTTTCCAAGTGGTATCAGCGACTCCAAACTGAACGCTTTTCCGTGAAGGACTTGTCTCGTGAAGGTCGCCCAAAATGTGCTAACAAAGACGGAAATGTTGCTTTCGTGAAGTCAAACATTGACGCAGATCGAAGACAAACATTTCAATAAATTGATAGCTGTGATATGTAGAAGTTAACAATTAACGCAGATCCAAAACTAATATCATATTAATTGATAGCTGATAATTTAGGCTTGAATGCCATGGTTGCATCATGAATCTTACATGTCAACTTGGGATACACCAAGAAATCTGCCTGGTGGGAATCACGAATTTTGACTAACACGCAAAATGAAGAATGTGTGCGTCTTGCCACATCATCATCATCGTGGCACAACAGCCCGACGTCAGGCTCTAGCCACCTAGCCGCCGATTATTGTTCTACAAATACCTCGGACAAGTGACCGCAACCTCCAATCTTGGAAGCCCAGTAGTTGCTCGGCGTCAACATATACTGAGCTTTCCCAACGAGCTTCCGGCCTTCCTAGCAGTCTCGCACCGTCGACTCGTCGTCGGTTTATTACTTTTTGGGTATGCGAATATCGTTGTACATGCCTTGCCCATTGAAGTCGTTGTAGTTTGACGACTTTCGAAACTTCTAGCTCATAGTACAGTTCATAGAACTCTTGGTTATACCGGATGCGCCGTTTATTTTGGTCGTAATCTGCTCCGGCCTTTCGCTAAACGATATCCAGGGGTAGCCTCGGTGATAGCTGCGTCGGTTGGTTCATAACGTACTAGAGTTCACATAGCTATGTTGCATGTCTGACTACCTAATTCATGACACTCGACTCACCTGACACGTTTAGGTGTGACTGAACCATTCAGGCTACAGCTATCCCTCACTTCTCCTTTCACAATCAAGGCTTGCGACAGGCTTCGGCGGAGTTAACAGCATTTTTGAACAAAATGATTTGTTTGTACAATAATATGTTACATCGCGCCAAAGTTGAAAAATTCGTTTAGGCTGAAAACACACCGCATAAGACAAAACGTTTGCTGTTGTCTCAAGAAACAACCGACCATTGCTTCTTATCAGGCAGCACACACCAAAAGAAACGAAACGAAACAAACGTTTTTGTCTCGATGCGTTTTATGACTGGTTGTCGATAATACATGTCTTTGGATATTATCAACACACAACGAATGAAACAAATTTGTTTCAGACAAACGTCGTTGTCGATAATTGCATACATTGCAATAGGCGCAAAACACATCGCATGAAACGAATCAAAAAGACAAGACAAAACAAAAAGACATGTTTCGTTGCAACTAGGCGGCCAGTTGTCTTTCGAAAACAAAAATTTGTTTCCGCTTAATAACTGGTCATTTTATGTAAAATTTTGCAGATTATGGACGTCGTCGTTGCAAATTCAATTTTGTCTTATCCCAACACACACCAAACGAAACAATTCAAAAAAACGTTTTGTTTCACTGTGTTTCGCTTGGTGTGTGCTGCAATGAAAGACGTTTTTTTGTCTTATGAGACAAAAACGTTTTGTCTGATGCGGTGTGTTTTCACACTTAGTGAATAATTGTTTCGTCGATAAATCCACAACGGTGCATTTCTGTGCAAATTATCAAAAGTGTTGTTTTATAGTTTAGTCGATTTTTTGACAACCTAAAAATACCGAGTCCGTGCGATGACACCAAAACTTCAAATAGGCAACAGTCATATGCATTAAAAATGTGTTTCCTATAGGGTCAGTTTTAACAGAAGTTAGCAGATGAAGCTACGATGAAGGAACCTTTGTAGGAAAGGTAGGCGCCATTTTGAGACGAGTGGGCTCTCTTACCACAACTTTATAGAGGAGATAGGATCTTGCCCATTCCCAAAATGAACTAACTATAAGCCACACTACAAATATTTGACCAAAATTTCATGTCGCCAGCTTCATCCTATCGAAAGTTATCATATATTTATAGTATCATTGCAGGGAAGTCGAGATTTCTTTGATCGGATCTTACCCATTTCCAATATCAGCTAACTAGATCGTACTACCAACATCCGACCATATTTTTACCTCGCTAGTGTCGAAAGTTAAAGTAGTTAAAGCAATATTTAATATTTTGACATTTGTAGGGGAGGTAGGGTAGGAGTTCGTTTGGTATGATTATGCCCATTTTTCTAAAACTGAAGCTGCTTCTTTTCTGAACTTTACATTCGTCAAAAATCAGCTCTCTACGTCTATTGACTGGTTCAAGAATTGTAAACAAAAAACGTGAAAATTAAGGTAATACGGGGCTCTTAGAAATCAAAATACGGTTAGTTTTCAACTGATCGATTTCATTTTATAGAAGAGTACCACTTTTTTATAGTCAGATAGTTCAAAAACGAAGAGCGAAACCGGGCTACTACTCTACATTCATTGTTCAGGGGTTAGGATTCAAAAATCATCTTTAATTTTTTTCCGATATAAGGCTTCATAAAAGCTTCTTCATTTCCGGACTATTAAACCTCAAATAGGGACAATCCAATAAAATACCATCATCACGCATATATCAAGCCAATATCAATTTAGTTGATGAAAACCTGCCAAAATGCGTCTTTTCATTTCTTTATGGACACCGAATTATTTCAGGTCTTCTGCTTCGACCCAAAATCGATCTTTGCAACCGTCGAAAACTATCGCTATCGAAAACTTTTGCACTGCAATACTAGCGTCTATACTCGTATCTCGGAAGTATATGGTACAACAATACAATGATAATAAATTCTTATTGCCGTATCCTCTGTCACATTGGCTTTCACACTTCACTGGTTTCCTTACACATTCGTTAGTTCATGGAGACGAACAGTGTACACGTTCATGTTCCCATTCAATGCTAACTTTATTGTGTGGCTGTGATATCTAACGGAAAAAGTATTGCTATAAAAATCGTAGAGTCCTATTGTTTCAGAAAACTAGAATCCTTTCGGGGCGTTGGTGGCTGAATGCGAAAATAATATGTGCACTTTCGGGAAGATTGAAAATGGAGAAAAAATAAAAGCGGAAGAAAATAAATACAATAAATCAGGCTACGAAGGCTGATAGCTTGTGTTTTATGGTAGTATTGATGATTGGAAGGCTCTGAAACTCTTCAAATTGACTTATTTTTTGAAGAACGAGTATTAGAGAATTCTTTCGGTATCAATACACCGGTATATCGTGTTCATCAACCACAAGCAAACTTGGAACGATTTTTTTTAAAGATGTCCCTCTCTACCATCTGTGGAATGAATTAAGGGAAATCATTTAAAAGACAACAATTCTTATTGTTCTATTTCAAAACCATGCGCCCGAAATCTCACGGACGGGAGGGCTAGGTCGCGCCGGGCCCACAACATATGGGGCCCATTAAGAGCCGATTGTCATCTTTAGGCACATATGATCTGAGAGGGAAAAGGATCAGTCCTGATTGGACGGTTTCCCCCTTTAGTTATCTTCGTTGGCCTTAGTGCCACAATTTTTGTAGATTGGCTAATGCAGCCCCTGTCCCTGCATGGGACTTTGTTGTTTTGAGTCTAAGGGAGTTTGGTGCGTAGGCACCCCTATTAGGTTTCCTCGTTTTGCTTTGTTGGTAATTTGTCGCGGGTTTAGTAGAATGTTTCATTTTAAATTACGGGCAGACGTGTGATTCATTTTTGTACAATAATGGAAGAGGCCAGTGACTGCCGTGTTCTTTCCCACCTCGCTACTACCGACAGCTGAGCTGGTTTGCCAGCCACGACACGGGCAGTCCTTGGAGAGTGGTTTTTTGATATTCTGGTGTTCTCGGGCCTTAACGGCCATCTCAACCCTCGTCCTTCGGTCTCCATTGCTACAAAATCTCAGCAAAAGACCTCTCTCATAGTCCTCCTCGTGGGCGCCCTATGGAACGGCTAACCAAGCCAACCAAGTTTTGCGGGTCAAAACATTTGGTAAAAGCATTTGACGTTGATCATCCTGAATGGCCAATAAAACCAGAGCGCCTCAAGAAGTAGGCGAACAGTGGAGTCGCAACCTAGTTGTGAGAACACCAACACGTCACACCCAGCTGAAAGATCATCAAAAGAACGGGCGATCAAAAACACGTTTGAATAGCTACATTCATCTGCGCTATACGAAAAACAGCTCCCGGCGACTCTTAGGAACCCTAAGGAAGCAATTCTTCCCTTAAGATTGGTATGCGGGCTTGTTTGCGTACCTGAAATCAATTTACACTCGAAACATTAAACGAGCCTCGGATACCACGGACTGATTCACCGGCAATGACTTTGGCTGCAAACTACGGACCACAATCGTTTTTGGAACGTTCGAACGGTGTGGGGCGAGTGCAATAGTGCGAGGTTCACTGAAGTTGAACGGGAAATGACCGCATATAACATCTATATACTAGGACTGAGCGAAAGAAGATGGCCTGGATCGGGAACGACTTTATCACCCAGCTTCCAAACTGTACTGCTCTACTCTGGAAGTGAAGACGATACCTCACTTCGAATGGCAGATCGGAATCCTGTTGAAAGGGATGCACGCCTATCTCTAAATGACTGGAAGCCCATCTCTGACCGTATTATCACAGCCAGATTCAAATCCAGGGTAAGAAACATCACAATAATTCAATGCTATTCCCCGTCTGAACTGCGGATCAATCAGCTAAGGACACTTTTTATCAACGGCCTGGCGAAAACTTCAACAAGGCTCTCAAAGGTGACATAAAAATTATCACGGGGGATCTCAACCCCAAAGTCGGGTTGACAAGGTGGGCTAACACCTAATGGGAAAATTGGGCACCTAATGGGGGCGACCGGTAGCACAGTGTATTGAGGCATCAGCCTCATGTTTGACTACCGGCGTTTCGGGTTCGAGTCCCGTCCACGACGACGATTGTGGCCATGGATGTGCAAGAGGTGCATGCTGGCAACTGCATTTTCCAGGATCAGTTTATGCCAACGGAACGTCAACTGGGCCACATGAAACAGTTGACGCGCTATTCCCCAGAAGAAATTAGGGCAATTGAGTATGAACTAGGCAACAGGAAAAAAAAAAGTGAGATGTTCGTGGAGTTTTGCAACTCTCGTCAACTTGTCATTGGAGGTACCCTGTTCAAACACAAGCGCTGCCACTTAACAACCTGAACCTCTCCAGATGGCAGAAAAGAGAACCAGATTGACCATATAGCCGTTTCCAAGACCTGGAGGAATTTTCTCTTGGACGTCAGGTCGAAGCAAGGTGCTGATGTTGGCAGCAACTGCCAACCTGTTATCGAAAAAATATACTTACGAACGACAGCAATCCAGCACCCCCAAAACGTACGAATATTACCAGGTTTTAATGTGCAAAAAAGACCCATCTATAAGACGTGCATGCATGTTCCACCGCTCTACACGAGAGAGCTATTGCACCACCACCTTGTGAGAATCCTACAATTAAGGGTTAGCAAGTTGCTGGTCACACACCTCTATACGAAACACACCGTCAGGATCTAGTAAGTGATATTATGCTAACTAATTTCGAGACGAAAATTGGACTGTTGCGCCAGTCCTTTTTTTTTATTTTATCTGGCTAGATAAGCGAGAAAAGAAAGTCGATTAAGTGGAGATAAGTGAGAAACTAGAGATAGTTGAGAATCATCTCTATCGTCTGTCGCCGGTATTACAATCAAGCAACTTTAATTTAAATTTTAAGGTAAAATTGAAAATTAACTGGACGATTGCTTCGAGAGCCGACGCTTATCAATACTCAATTTCAAATTTAACTCTCCAGAGCATTGCCCACTCCAATCTATTTATATCACATGCTCCAACTAATCCAAAGGAGCATCATCGATCCGTATCCAGAATGGCTAGTTCAAACAAAATTTTACAATTTTTTCTTTCCTAGATGATAAATTGACGGGCGATAAAAATGTTCGATTGAAGAGTAAATAACCCAATTTGTCTTCCGATTAAAAAAGCGGACAGATTGAAAGCGAGGACGATCATATTGAACCGTTCAACACTGGACCTCAAAATGTCAATTACTATAACCGACGTCGGCCCTCCATTTTCCGCAATAGAAAGTGATATGACAGCTTATCACTGGGGTGAAAGATTTGATAGGATACGATAAAAATGTGACGACGACCCTTTTGGAATATGAAATTCATTTTCAATCGGATCTGTCGCGTCGTTCTATTTGTGTAATAGGCAGCAATTTGTAAATATGAAATTGATTTAGTAGATAGAAGTTAGGTGTTTTTTAGGAGAAATACATTCATATATGGAATGATATATGTATTGTAAAATAAAATACAAAAAAAAAGTATGTATTCTATTAATTACGATGCGATTTTTAAAACTTGAACATTGTTCTGGTCACGAGCCTAAGATTCAATAAATATTTCATCTGTATCGGAGATAAACTCCGAAGAACTCTCCTTTGATTATAATTCTAGAATCATCCATTACTGGAGTCGTTCAACTTAAATATGAAGTAGCCACTTCTCATGATTTCAGATTCAGATTTCAGAGCTCGTCACTACTATCACCAACTAACTAACTACTCCTATTCTGGGCAATGGGGCGCAACTCCCAAAAAGACTTACCACTGCCACAGATCGACGCCAGGCGATTTTGGGACCCCCTCTTGGTCGGCCTTGGTTGGAAATGGGGTTCCATTTCATGGCATGCAAAGCAATGCAATTATCACTCTTCCGCAATGTGTGACCAACTGCCATTTTTGCCTGCGTATCAATTCGTCGATTGGCATCTGCCCAGTACGCCGACTTAGCTCTTTATTTGATATTGTTTCGGGCCAGAATATTCTCAAAATTCGACGAAGACATGAGTTGACGAAAACTTGCAGCTTTCTGGTAGCACTAAGGGAAACTTTCCATGTACTGCTCCCATACAAAAGCACGGACAGTACCAGGGAGCGAAACAGGCCCAGCTTGGTCTTGATGCTGAGATAACTGCTTTGCCAGATTTTGGACAGCATGCCGTAGGCGCATTTAGCTTGGTTGATACGACGAGCGATACCCTGTTCCGTACCTTCATTTTCGGCAACAATGCTACCCAGGTAGACGAACCTTAGTCTTGTTGGTATCGAAATATGATCGGTGTGAAGATGCAACCCTGCTGAACTCCACTGCGAATCTCAAAGTCTCCTGACACGCCGTCTGGGTTGCCTTAATAATAGGCACAAGCTTCTCAGGGATGCCCCTCCTGCGCAAGGCCGCCCATATAGAATCCCGGTTCACACTATCGAAAGCCTTCTCGAAATCGATGAAACACAGACGGGCTTACGCGGCTAGTATATTAGAGCCTTAATGTTATCTACATACATACATCAGGTAAGTCAGGTCGAATTTAGGAAAATTAAAAAAAATACCATACTTTATGGAATTTCCGCACGTCTATTCGAATGAAAAAGTGACCAAACGGGTATCAGCGCCATGCAGAACCAGAGAGAATTCAAAGAGTTCCCTTGAAATATGACTCTTCGGATGTTGAACCGGTTCCGGGAGCATACTGCCTTCGGTAGATGATACTGTTAGTCTAGTTTGCCATCCTTGCATCATTTTTTTCAAGAAACTGATCAAGGCATGATCTACGCGGTATGTGTGGAAGGGCTCAATTAGCCGGTTATAGAGGATCCTCTCTAACGCAATGGCGTAGTCGATGTTGTAGTAATTCAAATTGGTGTGATTCCGCATAGCTTGTCTTACTATAAGCGACTTGATCATGCATTTCGTTTCGATCCTCGACAAAGATATTGTTCTGCCCGAGGTGCTTGTAGATTCTGTCACCAATAATGGCTGCAATATACCCTTTTAGCAGGGTTATCCACAGTTTTCTTTTCGGATCAGAAATAATTTACACCGGCTGTGAAGAAATGTGCAAATTCCTCAGGCTTTTTTATCAAAAGGTTAATCTGATGTGTTTGACTACATATATGTATTCAGGAATCGCTTATATCAGAAATTTTGTGTTTTATCTGAACCCTTTTTAATTTTTGGAACGCTTCATGAAGCGGCCGGTAGCTCAGTCCGTTGACCAATGAAGAAGAAGACACAGGAAGTAGTCATATCGAAAAATTTGGGAACCATTCGCCTATATGTGGTTGTCACACGACCACTATTACATTTTAACAAATGGCGTAGGTGATTATATTTTTGGGGATTGGAAAAATTTGGTGCGAGTTTCGAAATTTATTAGGCCGGCCGCATCTTGGACGTAGGCAGGGAAGCGCGCATATAGCATTGTTGTTGTAACAATTGCCAAAATCCGAATTTACAACAACAATACCATGTGCGCGCTGCGCTGCGCTGCCCTGCCTACGTCCAAGATGCGGCCGGCCTTATTGTTGCAAGTATGAATATTGTTTAAAGTTCGCAACAGACGATCGATCAAACCGTTCGTAACCACCATCGAACCATATGAACTTCATAGGACGTGCTGAATGAAATTTTCATCACTTCAACTTTTTTATAAACGTTTTTAGGGCAGATGCAGTCGCTATGTTGCTCAGTTTATTTTATATTAACATATTCGCCACAGCAATCGTACCGAACCGTTCGTCACTACACGCAATTGAGAAAGTAGTTTCACACTACAGTCGAAATCACTTGATTTGGCGGGTTATGTGAACAGCAAAATCATATTTGTATGGATCTCACATTTTCATACAAAATTATCTGACCAGATTTAATTTGGCCATTTCTAATTAATTGACCATTAGTAAAAACAAAACTTCTTTCAAGTGGTCACCCAAACATCACACTTTAAACGCTACGCCACTGAAACAAAAGTAATCAGCTGATAACCCACGTGGGCAGCTTTTATTTTCATTTGATGGCTGATGGACCGCGAGCAAAAACATTTAGTTTCCGAAAAAGATCTTTACACTATAGGAATTCGAAATACATAGAGCGAAACTACACTAAATTTGGAAAGTAGTCAGGGTATTTACCTGAGAACCGACACTCAACTTTGTCGAGAATTCCATCTGTTTCGCGCAAACTACAACTGCACACCATATTTCAGTGATATTTACACGATTTCGCAATTGAATCAACTTACTGAGTACACTAAATCGACACTGAAACATTAATTTACAGTTCCGGTGGCAATTACAATTAAACTAACCGCGTTTTCACTCAAAAAATGAATCAATTTTCACTGATATCACACAATTGGGGTTCAATCAGCACGAAAATGACGTCTAGAATTGTCATCAAAAGTAAAAACAGCTGATGGTAGCCAAAAAAAGAAAACAACAGTTTGGTTCCCTACACATACAGCTCACACATACGTTGGTCTCCATCCTCTTCTTTTGTATATCAATGGCGTTGACTGATGTATCAGCATACGGGTCAGTCACGGCTTTATTGCCATAAACCAGTTTCGAACGATGCACCTCCAATATTGTGATGCAGGGCGTAGCAATAAGCCACAATTTCTCCCGACTTGTCGCAGGTATGCGGTTAAATGGGCAGGAGGTACATGCTAGCAACATGCATCGTTCGAAACCATCTATTCTAGCGAAACGTCAACTGAGCCGCTTGGGAATAGTTAACTCGCTATGCCCTACAAAGGGGTAGGGCAAATAGTTATCGCGTTTAACATCTTAGTGTAGAACTAGCCAAACCATCCTGTAGATTTCAAGTTATTGATGCTATAAAACATGGATGTTTGAAGTTCGATACAACAGTTTCAAGCGAAGGTCCGCATTTGATAGTTTGCATTTCCTAATTTATAAGCACAAAACCTATATTGCAAATTTGTTACTTTCGACAATATTCATAACGTCAACCTCAACAAAATGCAAATAATTTTGTCAAAGCAGCAAGCAAATTATTCGGTACATTGCTACAGTAACATTCAAAAAAGTGTGAATATCCGACGCTGTATCTGAGTTTCTAAGATGACTGGTTAGTCTGATACAAGCGAAGGATGTTAAAAACGAAAATCGCATTTTTCTCACGTTCGTTAGTTGGCGATAGAAGCGACGATATGCTGGCCTCCTGTATCCATTTATCTAAAATACTTTGGACCATTTCAGAATTTTCATAATATTCTTGATTGCGTTTCATATGTGCACACCATGAGCGTTTTTGTGTATATCTCAAAACTAATCCATTCTCACAAAATATTTTCCGTTTGTACTTCTTATTTTCAGCGGAAACGATGTTTCCTCCTCGACTTGATTTACGACTCAACGAATCTAAGCGAACTGAGAGAGGCCCTGGCAATTCGTTTGAAACCATAAATTCCAAAAACGCATTGTTCCTGTGACAGCGGTCTCCTATTCTTCACTTATATTCTTGAATGCATCCCTACACAGAAACATGCAAATACTCAAATACTCCTATATTCGAGAATAGTTGAATAAGTATCTTAGAAAGTTTTTCAAACACCCAAGATACTGTTCCCAAATGGATGTATGAAAATGTTCCATTTGCATTTCTGTCTCGAATAGTGTTTACATACATATTTGGAAAATGTAACTGAAAGATGAATTTTCTGTGGATGCGGGTAAAGTTTCGAAATATTGTAAAATATTTGTTTGAATAAGAATAAGTTGGCTTATTTTATTTGCAGTATGTAATAAATGTTAGGTAATCTGAAGCCCGACACACATAGAGGCGAACATTGCGCGCAGCTCAAGTGAGCGTTAAATTATGGGATCAAGAACGGACGTACGCGAATTCATTAGATCTCATTTGTATTCAATTGGAATTAATCCTTCCTATTCCATGAGATTTGGGAGCAATCGGTAGCGCAGTGTCTTGAAGCATCAGTCTCATGTTTGACTACCGGCGTTTCGGGTTCGAATCCCGTCCACGACCACGGCCATGGATGTGCAGAACGGATGTGCGCTGGCAACTGCATTCTCCGAAAACAGTTTATGCTGTCGAAACGTCAACTAGGTCACATGGAACAGCAGCCTTTTTAAATTAACCTAACCTATGGTACGATTTTGTCGCCATTTTGCACGCAGGGTCTAGGACGAAGTCACCCAAAGCATGACGCAGCTTTCTCTTCTGTGAGGACTCGTCAGAAAGCGAAATTTCTTACGCTGATTTGGGAAATGGTAGTTTTTTCGGATGAAAAATAAGTTAGATTCAATGGTCTGGCTGGACTTAAATACCATATCCGGGATCTACCAAAAATGTACGATTTACGGCTATTCCTCACAGAAGAGAAGGCTGCGTCATGTTTTGGAGGGTTTCGTCCTAGGCACTGCGAACAAAATGGCGACAAAATCGTACCATACAATACGGAAAATACTTTTTCCATAATCTAGGATATTTTTGGTCTACTTAGAAGGATATAACGGCAGGATTATGCTCCCTTTCACACTGCACGATTGATAAAAATGTCTACCCTAGCTCAAAATATGGATTTTATGAAACATGTTTGGAGATGACTTACTCGAAAAAGGGACGAATGAACAGTGTTCAAAGTGTCATGCTTTGTTCAGTAGTTCAAGGACATAAAGTCGCTAATTGAGGCCATCCATGTCACATTGGGTAACTTTTTACTAAGTTAGGGTAAATCCTTAGACGTATCTAAGTCGAATAAAATTTTGTACGCAGTATTCGATACAGGAGGAAGTACTCATTATTAGGAAAAAAAATTCCATACCATAAGTGTCCTTTTTTTGGTGTGAAAGCAGAATTTTGCTAGTGTCCCTATTCTAATGACCTAATTTTGAACGTAAAATTTATAAGTGCATCAACACAATATATTATTAACGAAATATAACTGTTATTAATCAAAGCTCCTAAATTTTTCTCAAAAAGTATGTGCAACAAAGTTAGCTTTCATAACGGATACTGAGTTAATGACCTAAAGTCCTGGAGATTTTGAATAAAACAATGCTTGCAGCGGCTGTCCCTATTCAAGTGGCCGGGAATGTATATCAGATGTTTGAGCTTCATTTCTGGCCAGTGCTGCTCGTATAGTAGAGCGTCAAAACATCAAGTAAGCGGTGGCGGAAGTCAACTTCAAAGCTGATCAAGGATCATAGCACTGACCAGCCTCTCAGCTGTTATTATCCAGTCAAATAAAATAGTTTCGAATGCAGCCCCGGATATACCCTTAAGTAACATAAGCATATGCTAAGGGTATTATGAAAATTTTAATTTTTTGACATGGATATGTCTTATAGCTGGGGGTCATCCTAAAAATCAGTCCGTCACACGAAATGTCTGTTTTTCTACTCGGGGGTCAGAAGAGGAAACAAGCCCATCGAAAATTTTTCTTTTCTGGTTGTGCATGTCGTTTGTGTGAAGTGGTCATTGTGCATGGCTGTTGCTTGTAGATCCGCGCGGGCGGTGCACTTGCGGGGATTCTGTGTGTACATGTTGGGATGTTGATTTGATAGCGATAAAGGTTGATGTTGTGGACGGCAAGAAATAACATAGTGTACGGGTGAACGGGCGGACTTTCAATGACCTTCAATTTCCGCCAATTCCCATTCATCATTTAATAAAATAGCCCGTGTTGTACTATCTGAATCACTAGGGTCCCAGAAAAGGTAGCAAGTAAGTAGTCAGTTCGACTAACATTTGGACATGCGCAGACGCAATTTGAGAGAGTGTACATAGTTCCCGCCCCCCGAAGATGAGCGGATGAAGTTCATTCGAGCCAAATCGGGTGATCCAGCGACTGTGTTTGTGCATTTGCAATGGCGGCGATTTGAGGTGGGACTGGTCCACAATGTGGGCCCCCACCCCACGTGCAATAAACATATAGAACAAAATGGCGGATTTATACTAGGCGAGTTAGAATCTCTCAAGTCCCGAAATAAAGAAATATTCGTCGCAGGATGTTATATGTTATGATGTATATTCAGAGGTCTGCAGAAGATCAAATGCCCCCTTTCCGCAAAAATTCCAAAATGTTCAAAATGGCTGGAATCCAAACAAATAAAATAGCGCACGTTGTACTACATATCTGAATCGATAGGGTCCCAGAAAAGGTGGCAAGTAGTCAGTTCGACTAACATTTGGACATGCGCAGACGCAATTTGAGAGTGTGTACATTACATAGCTCCCGCCCCCCGAAGATAGAGATAGAGCGAGAGCCATCGCGGATGAAGTTCATTCTATCCAAATGGTTGTGCATTTACAATGGCGGCGATTTGAGGTCTGACTGGCCCACAATGTGGCCTCCACCACACATGCAATAAACGTATCATAAAACAAAATGGCGGATTCGTACTGCGCGAGTTAAAATCTCCCAAGCCCCGAAATAGAGAAATATTCGTCGCAGGATGTTATAGTTCCAAGCAGCTCATCGTGACATGATGTACATTCAGAGGTCTGCAGAAGATCAAATGCCCCCCTTCTGCAAAAATTCCAAAATTTTTCTTCTGCATTCTCTTTGTGCGTGTGTTGGAATGTTTTGTTTACTTTTGTTAGTTTCCCTTTCTGTTTGCTGGACACAATCGCATAGAGTGGCACGCGTTACTTGAGAAATGGATTGTGTGTGCCGAACCCGGACTGTTGATTAAAGGGGCGGGATGAGACGGATAGTGTGGGAGCGATTTTGCAATAGATACACAAACACAATACACGTCCGATTGGGAAAAGATGGTGGGAAGCGTGATTGCGATTAGCAGAAATGTACTCAGCGAAATGTTGATAGGCTGCAGTCTGCAAACTGTACTGAACGGGTAGATGGAACAGGGTGCACGAGAGGAGGTGAATATTGCACACACGCGATGCAAACGAAAACGAAACGATCCCGCGAGAGAAAGGAGCCCAAGCGGACAGGACAAAGCAAAGCAGAATTTATGACGAGTATCTACACTGCCACCAGATAGATGGGTACATGGATATGTCTTATGCCTACCGAAAGCGTGGGACGTGTTTTCTCGAATGATTTCATCCAGTATAACTATACTGGGATCTTTACAAAACTTACGTCGATATCTTCAACACAACAGGTTCCACGCAGTCGGTAGTCATAGACATATCCATGTTCCGATGTATCTGCATGCAGTGTAGATACTTTGTATCTTTTTTAGTAGTCTGGATGGCGCAACGGCTAGAACGTTCGCTTCTATGCACTGGGCTCTGGTTCGATTCCTACCGAATGCAGTAGTCTTCGATAAAAAAGAACACTACAATTTGCTTTAGATAAGTTTTATATATTTTATTTATATTTTACTCTTTCCCACTAATAACTTTCTAAAATGTAACAGCTTGTGGATCTGAGTCTTTGTGATAATCTCTGTGTATGTGTTTTTTAAACCCTTCCATTGCCTTAAACAATAAAGGATGAAACAGTAGAACCAAATAGTTTAAACTCCACAAGAGTGATCACTCCATAGAACTTTCGCATCTGCCAGTAGATTTGTATGTATTGATTCTCTTGTGTATCTGTCTTGTGTGGCCTATAATATTTGTCAATACATACAAATCTACTGGCGGAGGCGAAAGTTCTACGGAGTGATCACTCTTGTGCAGTCGATACTATTTGGTATAACCTAATTTGCCATTTGTCATTTGAGATACCTCAAATACTCGTACACAGAAAAATTTACCGTACAGATGCAACGACAAATGGATACATAGTTCACCAGATTTCGAAGCCAATATATATATATGTATATATTTATAAGCAAAAGTTGTAGATTAGTTCCTACATCTTCTTTGCACAATAAATTAAAGTCAATCGCCATCAGTTCCCATGCAAACTCCACATCTATTGTCTGCCTTCGACATAATGTCCTTTTACCACTTCCTCTATCCGCTAAATCGATATGAAAATTAGAGTCCTATTTCACAGTAACTCGGAGCGTTATCTTCGCCTAGTACGCCGAGGACACTCGTTGGTTTCCATTGATTCCCAACAGTGAAAAATGCTGAAGCACTTAAAATCATTAATGAGTCCCCGTTTCACCATTGCACTCGAGAGTTTTTCTCTCGGAATACGTTTCCCACAGGATCCGAGCATTCGCAGTGCATAAACACACCAGGCCTCACCGGAATAATTAACCTGCCAATGACACACCCAATTTGACCTCTATCACACTATTTCCTACGACCTTAATCCCATACATTATCCCGGCATAGTGGCGCCACGGAAAATCTCTAAAAATTTATGATCAGAGCCAATTTTAAAGGATTCGTCCTGTATAATCGTTCCACGACCCCACGGAGTGAAAAAAAAAAAGAAAAAAAGTTCCAAAAAGGTCGAGGCACTCTAAACTTTCGCATACCTAGAGAAAGAAGGATACGCTCTCGGGAAAACCCCATTTAGAGACTTAGCAGTACAGAAAATTAATTATTGCTATGTCCTTTTTGGCTTGAAGGAAATGGTGTGTATGTGGGGGGTGGGTTTAGCCGATTCAAGCTTACGTATAGATAATATAATATCTTTGTTTTGTACAGGCTGGAGGATAAGTTTTCCTTCGAACAAACTGTGCGTAACGTTTCGGAGAAAAGCCATTCATCCGTGCGCCGCAAAACTAACCCCCATCTGTTCTTTTGGAAATGGGCCATTACTGGTGAACTGGTAGTATTGGTAATGCCACACAAATCGCATATAAATCTCCAATTTCAACCTTCGTCAAACGGAACGACATTAAAACCTAAATGAATTCGATGGTGCTACATAACGATACGTGGTATCATTGCTTGGCAAGAGGAGCCTAGGATTTCGTCGTCTGGAGGGTTGCCGATTTGCACTGGGCGAAATGGAATCAGACTCTGATGTTAACTTTGAAGGATATACTTTGGCTAAGGTAGACTAGAAATAGCTTGTGTTTTTAATAGACAACGTTTTTTTTTTCATAATCAAAGAGGATATTTCTGGAAGATCGTGAAAAGTACCGCCGTAGGACAAATCTTACTCAATTTAGCCTGTCCTGTAGTAATGTTTATTTAATTTGCAAAATTTGACTTTTCTTTTTTTGGCCTCGTTGTTCATTTGTGACTTTTCTGGATATTACGGATATAATAAAATACAATTTAAAATTATTTCAAATATGACTAAACTAAATTTATATCTTCGTGATGATTGAGTTAGTCAGAAAAAAATATCAACCCTTAGTAACGATTAGCATTATATTTATTTATTTATTTATTTATTTATTTATTTATTTATTCAAGAATTATTGAATAAATCCCATGAATACAATAATACAAAGATATACATATATGAGAAATAAAGAGAATTCAGAAAATTAAAAATACAAATCATAACACAAAATTTCAAAGTAAGAATGTCAAGGAGAAATTAAGCACTAAACTAAAATTATGGATGCACTAGTTAAAGAAAGAAAGAGAAAAAAAAGATGAAAATTAAAGGAAAAAAAAAGAAAAAAAAAAAAAAGAAAAAAATTAACAAAGATTTTAGAGAAAGTAATGAAAACAAAAGATATAAATGATATGACATAAGAAAAGGAGAAATATACAAAGAGTAAAGAAATTAAAGTTATATATCAGTTAACATGATCCTTTGAAGAAGGATCTTTTTAAAGCGATAAAATGAGGTAGGTAACGGACCAAGCTCCAGTCTGTCGTAGTTGTGCATAATTCTGGGGAGTGGTGAATTTATATATACAGAAAGATCAGCGGCAGGAGGATAGAAGACTGCACCTGTGCGTGTATAGTGATGGGGGTTTCTGAAAACAATGTCATTAGAAAGGGAAGAACATAATAATTGACGACACAACTTATATAAGAAGCATTCGTCAAGAAAAATCCTTCTCTTTCGCAACGACATCATGTCAAGAAAGCCGAGGCGTTCAGGGGAAGGTACGTAAGCAAATTTGAACTTTAAAAAGATGGCTCGGGTGAATGTAAGTTGCACAGATTCTAAAGCATCAGAGCCCGAGGAAGTAGATGGGGACCAAACAACTGAGGCGTATTCAAGGGTGCTACGTACAAGGGATGCAAAGATGTTCAAGGAAGTAGCAAAAGACCGAAAGTCACTGCAACAACGTAGTACAAAGCCTGATAATTTTGAAGCTTTGTTAATTATAAAAGACAAATGATCAGAAAAGCGAAGTTTGGGGTCGAAAACGACCCCAAGATCATTGATCGTGGAAACAGTAACAAGCGGCAGTAAGTTAATATGATAAGTGAAAGACAGAGGAGAAGGCTTAAGAGAGTAGATCATGACGGAACATTTGGATATATTAAGAGGTAATTCGTTCAACCTGCACCAAGAGGATAACAGATTTAAGTCAGATTGAAGTGCTACGCAATCAGAAAGACAAGAGATGGATGTAAATAACTTACAATCGTCAGCATAAAGTAAAGAAGAACATTGCAGAAGCTGAGGGAGATCATTAACGAAGAATAGGAAAAGTAATGGCCCGAGAATGGATCCCTGAGGCACACCAGAGGATGGGCAGAAGGCTGAGGAAAGAACATTATTAAACACAACTTGCGATGACCGATCCACGAGGTAAGAGGAAATCCAGGTGATAAGCAGGGAAGGAAAGTTGAGCCCAGTTAACTTATCTAGTAGAATTCTATGATCAACTGAGTCAAACGCTTTGGAAAAATCTGTATAGACAACATGAACATCTTGATGCTTATTGAAGGAGTTAGCAACAAAATCCACGAATTCAACCAAATTGGTGACAGTAGATTTTTTCTTACAAAAACCGTGTTGGTTAGGGCAGATGAGAAATCCGAAGTTGTCGTAGATGTAATTGTAAACAATTCTTTCCAGTAACTTAGAAGCGGAGGAAAGGAGAAAAATGGGGCGGTAATTAGAGGCAAGGTTAGGGTCACCCTTTTTGGGAATCGGTACAACAAAGGAAGATTTCCATTGCGACGGGAAAATACCTTGACGAATACTCCTATTGAACAGGATGGAAAGAGGAACAGATATGCTACTGTAGGTACCTTTTAGGAAAATGTTAGGGATACCATCAGGACCAGCGGAGGAGCTAGCTTTAAGGGAGCAGATAAGCTGCTCAACGTAAGAAGGCAAAATAAGTGGCATTGACTCGAGGGCATTGTCTTGAGGGTTAAAAAAATGAGTGGATGATATAGAAGATTGTCGAAAAGTACTCGAGAAGAAGGTAGCAAAGAGCTCGCACATTTCCTCTGCCGTAACTGCGGTTACATTGTTGTAGGTTAGCGAGGAAGCACTAGATGTAGACGACCTCATGTGATGTACATACGACCAAAAGAGCTTACTCTCGTTGTTACGTATGCTACATTCAATGTTATACATGCTATTTTCACGTGATTCGTATTTTCATAAAGGATTGGGGTCTTTAAAATTTAGTCTAAGAAAATCGTGGGACGAAAAAATCTGAACTAGCTCAAACCGAAATCGGTATACTATCCGATACCAGATAATCTGAATAAGATAGCTATGATGTACAAGTCTGCGAACAATGAACTGGTAAATATAATAGAATAAAGAATTGCGACTATTTACCATAATGGTGGTCACTGCGACCATGGAAGGTCTATTGTATCATACGCCTCGAGAAAATTATTGCAGGAGACCCTCCACCATTCTTACTAAGGCTAATATGTCTTTTGCAGGAGTATTCCTAATATCTGCAAAGCTGAAGAGCGTTAATTGAGCATCCACATAAAATGTGATGTGTGATCTCTACGCTCTCCAAACACAGATGACATTTGGTCTCTTTAAATAGACCCATCTCATTTAGATGATATCTGACCCAGTGGTGATCCGAAAGGCAGCCCGCAAGTACGCTCAAGTTAGCTCTACTTCTGTGGGTATTGTCCTCATAATCGAAGAGTCTCACCAACATCTTCGATTGTCGCAGCCATGGAAGGTCCTCCCAGTAGGGCTGTCGTAGCCTTTCAAACCATTCCTTTATTAATACTTTAACCGAAGCCAGGCCCAAACCACAATATGGTTCCGGTCCTATAAAGTTAGATGTTGAGCCTTTTCTAGAAAGTTCATCGACTGATTTATTACCCCCAACGCCGCAGTGACCTGGCAACCAGCACAAACGACTTGGTTGTCGGTCGCTAGACATTGGAGATGTTCACGACTTCCTTTCACCGGCCTTGAAGAATACCTGTGTGAGGATAGATTCTTTATGGCTGCCTGGATATTCGTGCAGATAGCAAAGGTTCTTTTCCAAAATAATCCCGGCGCAGACCTCCACGACATGGAGCTCGTCTCGGAAAACCATGGGTCAGGCACCTGTATCGATTAAAATCCTTATGCTGGGTTGAAAGATGCCAGCATCAACTCCCTGTTCAGTTTTAAACCCATCAGTGTACCACGTGAAACATCCTGAGTCTGGAATTGCCATTCTCTCATGCCATGTGGTTAGGGACGACGGCTAACAATTTTCGGCCCAAGCATAGTTCCATAGTCATTTAATCAGAACTTAGGCAGATTCTCATGCCAGGAACATGATTCAGAATTCTTATGTGACCGTTGCCATAGTACAGAATTCAGAAATTAGATGTAACCGAAGAGCATTTAGAGCTGCTGTTTCTTTAATGAAAATGTGTAGTGGGGTAATTCTAATAATCGCCTCTAAAGCGGGCGTAGGGCATGTACTCATAGCTCCAGTTATTACAAAACGAGCTAGGAGTTTGTTACATCTCATTATGGCTGAGCCCTGTTGAGCCTTGGGCCACCATACCAATGCAGCATATGTAGCTATAGGCCGCACCAGCATACTGGTACATACAACCACTTCACCATCTTTGGTTTCAGCTCCCATGTCCAATCAAGGAAGATTTTACAAGCCCACATAGTACGTGTGGCTTTATTAATTACATTGAGAAATGAGAGTATTCCAGTTGAGTCGCCAGTCCAGTGAGACGCAAAGGCATTTAACTTCCCTGGAATACTCTAAGACCGTTCTTTCTAGTGAAATTGACCCGGAAGTTAGGTTACGTTCATAAGTGAAGGGCACTTTGACGGTTTTTTGTGGGTTTTCATTTAACGCCACGTAATAGCACCTGTGGAAAAAGCATATCAAGGGCAGCCCCCATCACTTCAGAGACGGTGGATTCTAATTTGCCCTTGCCGACAATGATCATGTCATTAGCGTATCCGATTGCATAATATCCAACCACATGAAGCTGGACAACAATTCGTCTACAACCACTGACCACAAAAGCTGTTTGAAGACCCCTTCTTGGGGAGAGCCTTGAATAGCTCTAATGCTAATCGTGGTACTGCCTAGCGGTTAGTAGATTTCTCTACCGCGTAGCAAAGCATCTATCTATTTCATAGTAGTAAATCGAAAATCACTAGGCTCTAGCGCTCGGCATATACAGCCGAAGTCGGTGTTATCGAAAGCACCCTCAACGTCAAGGAGCGTACATAATGTGATTTCATTGTCATCAAAATATTTCTCGATAGACCCTATAAGATTGTATGGGGCGGTCACCGTAGATTTGACCTTAGAATAGGCGACTTGTGTTCCATGCAAGAGAGTCGAATATTCCTTGAAGTGTATGATATGAACGTCGAGCAGCCTCTCTATGATTTTAAGGAGTAATAAATGTCAACTAATCGGTCAGTAAGATTTAGGTAAATCCTCCGACTTGTTACCATGGTTGGGTATAAAATCAATGTTAACTTTCCTCCAAAGACGTGGTATGTATATAAATTATATAGTATATAGTATATGTAGTATATATAGGGGGCGACCGGTAGCGCAGTGTGTTGAGGCATCAGTCTCATGTTTGCCTACCGGCGTTTCGGGTTCGAATCCCGTCCACGACGACGTTCGTGGCCATGGATGTGCAGGAGGTGTATGCTGGCAACTGCATTCTCCGAAACCAGATTATGCCAACGAAACGTCAACTGGGCCACATGGAACAGTTGACGCGCTATGCGCCACAAGGGGTTAGGGCAATTGAGTAGTAGTATAGTATATAGTATAAATTAGTCCATTAATTTTACCAACAACTTTAAAGCATTTTAACTACTTATAAAATCGACTAAACTGGCACCACTTCTTGCCTATTTACGTATGTCTGTCGATTCGGATGAAACTGAGCATCAGTGTCAACTGCAGGATTTACACCTGGTCGTAGTATCAATCCGTTCACGAAAATCGTCGGCAAGATAATTTATGCGTCGCACATACACACACATACACAAAAGCTACTAGCGTCAATGCTGTTTTGTCGGGCTGAAAAGTTCTTGCAGGAGAAACGTTGCAAGATTGACTTTATAATATCCACGGGATTTAGCCTGTAGTCGAATGGCTTGGGATATTTGAAATAAAGCGTCTCTGGCAAATAGTTAGTTGCCGAGAATGCTTGTTTCGAAATGCGTACATATCATGAAATCAGGATGTCTAGGATTTATAGCTTCAAATAATGGCGGTAATTAATGGTTGATGTTGATTTTAGGCTAAGGAAATGTGAAATAGATTGGATGATGGGAGGTGGAACGATGGCCGTTTCTAAAAGAGGAATACATCCTGTTTACAATTTGGAAATCTTGAAATTTTGTTAATATACGAGGGTCAGTCAGAAAGTAAGTTTAAGGGTGGCAGCGCTCCGCGTGGTGAAAAGATAAACTAACGAGATTTTAGGAGGTTGTTCTCTCATCTATCCTAACCAATTTGACGCATCGCTGAGCCCGATAAGTCTATTTTTGTGTTTCTTACAACGATTTAAAATGGAGACGCCGATAGAAGTAGCGTCCAAATGTGAACCGCGTAGTGTGATACGTTTTTTGACCGCAAAAAAATTACCCGCTAGTGAAATTTATCGAGAATTGTCATCTGTATACGGTGAGCAGTGTATGAGCCTTCAAATGGTTACGCGTTGGCGAACAGCGTACCTAAACATAAGAAAAGAACTCCATGACGAAGCGCGCCAAGGCAGACCAAGGAGCGCAGTGAACAAAGGGAACGTTGCGCTTGTTAAACAGCTGATCGAGGAGGATTGCCGGTATACACTCGATGCGTTGGCCGAAAAACAAGTTTACGCAAACAAGCAATCAAAAACAAACGATCAGGTTTGTTGAGTCGCAAAGTGTTTTTCATTCACGATTCTGCCCGTTTAACACAAGAAAAATTGACCTTATTTAAATGGGACGTTTTTGAGCATCCTCCTTATTCCCCTGACTTGGCCCAAGTGATTTCCACCTTTTTTCGGCGATGAAAACAGCGTTTGGCGGCATACGATTCGACACGACAGATGACATCACCGAAGCAGTCACATCGAACTTTAAAAATTTGAACGCAAAACATTTCGACGTCAGAATTACGAAATTAGTTTAAATTACCTTGTTTTTTTGTTTTGACCACTCCTTCCCCCCTAAACGGACCTTTAAACTTACTTTCTGACTAAATGTCAAAAGATCAAAGACTTCGCTCGAATCAAGTCTGTTAAAGATATAATTCAAATCTATAAGCGATAACAAAAATTAGGCGCGTTCTTTTGCTTTTCTGAACCTGTATAGGTTAGTGAAATAACACGGAATACATCAACAATGCTACCCTATATATGTTAACGCTTAACCTGGTAATTTATCGGAACCGATTCCGACGTGGATAGCGCACAAGTAAAATTTTATTTAGGGCGCAGTTACAGGTTGCTAGAAAAAGCTCGTTCGTTCGACGATGCCCCGCTGTATTTTCACCTCATTCACCTCAATTAAATTCGATGGGATTTCACATTTTTTCCAATTGGAAAAGTGGTTTTTGTCGAAATATTAGGAAACTACTCGGAATCAATAAGTTTTTACCATCACAGTTGCATATGATAGGTTCAATGCCTGCTCTTGATGTAATAGAATGAAGTTTATTTTTAATGTTTTTCAAAGAGTGGAATTATCCCACCACTTAAAATCCGAACTTTATCTGAAACAAAATCCATTTTATGTCAAATACATGCTTTTACCCTGTATGAGTCAGTTACATCGTTTTCTTGCACAAAAGCTGGGGGTAACTACCCTTGACCTGGACAGCTGCTAAAGAGCGCGCCTATTGTTGAAACTACGTTACTGTAAATAGGCGTGTTTTTTTTTGTACTACGGTGTAGGTTAATTGAAGGCTATCCGGGTTAACTTACACACATTACTTAAACAACAAGGGTATGTTGTTTGTGTAATGTGTGTGAGTTAACCCGGATAACCACCAATTAATCCACACCGTAGAACAAAAGCACGCCTCCCGAGCTACAGTAAGCATCGGCCTCTGATTAGCTCGTTGTCCTCCAGATGGCACGGCCCGACCTCCACGGCCCTTATGCTACCTTTGGCTCCCCCCCCACGGGCATCTTCGGATGCCCACCAAATCGTCTATTACAATATAGCCGCTTTTGAACGCAGCTTGAATAAACTCACACTTATAAAAAAAATATATTAATGTACACTGTATTACTTGGGACCTTAGTACGGTTCGTGCAGTATTATTACTTTGTATCCAAAAAATGTAGCAATTTTGTTATTTTTTTTATATGAGAATTCCTTCAGGCGTCTAAAAACCTTGGCCCAACACTATCAATCCGATCCGATCCGAATTAAGAAGAAATATCCCAACATTTCTGCACTATTGATCAAGCAATCGCGGCTCTTTCCATATAACAATAATCGTAAACCAACAATGTACTTCAAGCAGAAGTCAGGTATCCTTTCCAAAATCCAATGATTTTCGGTCTGCTATATTAACTTCAAAAATTCCACGATTTTTTTTTCGCTACACTAAAATATTACTGTATTTCCGCTCCCCTGGCATTATTCCCGAAGTATAATCAAAAAGGAAATATTAAAAATATACACACACTCATTACAGTTGCAATTTAACGAAAACAACGCCAAGGACATGTTCCTAAACAACAATTACTCGTTTCATATATGCAACTCATTTTTTTTTGTGTTGTCTTTCTCTAAAACAACAATTATCCTTACCAAGGCCCTGTGCTAATCACACCAAATGCAACACTATCATTTCCTTTTTAATCACCACGTATTTCTCGTCCTCGTGCTACATATGTAGCGATAATAGTCCCATACGTACGAATAGACGTGCATACATACTCATATGCAAATAAGTTTGCATGAAACATTATTGCATAGAAAATGTCGAACATCAGACATGGTTCTTTCGCAGGATGGAACAGCAGCCTTATCGCAACATTGTGGAAATAAGGACGTGGGTTTCGCTCTGTATACAGGGTGTCCCAATTCGACCGGATTATGAAATTCTTTATGCGATTCTCAGAAAAAAAAAATATTCAGAATTGAATGGAATGGTTTTGGTTTTTTGTTATCAAGGGTGTCTTTTTGTCGCGACGCGCACGTGCAGGACCACTAAACATTTTCAGGCACTGATAACTTGGGTAGTTTCATAATGCCAAAAAAGGATTGTACTCGATTCTTGCGATACTCCGTTTGCCTGTACCAAACGAACAAAAAAAATGTTGACCTTTCCCTCTATGAGGACCCCCCCTTAAAGTTAGCCTATTACGACGCATCTCTCTCCAGAGAATTTTAATACTTCTACATAGTTCCACCAAATTTTATGCATGTAGCTTCAGCGGTTCGTGAGATATTTCATGGATTGACAGACCGACGTTTGGTCGATTTCATAAGGGTTTTATTTTTACTACAAAACCCTCAAAAGCACAAACTACAACTAAAATGCTAAAACCTTGCAGGTTGTCGACTCAAGAAATTGCTTTTAACTTGAATTGAATGTAAGCAACTTCATATTTGGATTTTCAGTACTCTGAGGACATTTTCTTTGAATAGCAGTGTTTAATCACGACATTCATGGTTGTTGCAACTTGCTGTCAAAAGCATGTGGCAGAGTCGCTAATGTAAAGTTAATTTATATCCCTACCATCATTCAATAGTGCGCAATATTTAAAGGGAGTAGATTTATTCGAATGGGTGTCATAAGGGACTCGATAGTTTAAACTGACTTTGAACCAGTTTAGACTCGATAGTTTAAACTGACTTTGAACCAGTTTAAACTATCGAGCCCTTTGTGATCAAATTTTCATTGACAGAATATTCTAGGCACCCTGTTTACAACGTCAGGCGACAAAAACAATTTGCAAAACTTGGGCGATGTTCATGAGCACGCATAATGTATCCGGAAATTGTTTCCGTGAATATTTCACACCTCGGTGAACGGAAAATTCCATAGTAAGTAGAATATCTACGACTATGTGTCTAAAGGAGTGAGATAGGTTCATATTTTTTTAATGTGTCAAGAGTCAGTTAAAAGGACAAGGTTGCACGGCAGACAAACAACACCAACATCTTCCCTGGTTTCTGTTTTCTTTTTTACTATTTAAATGTATGACTTTTAACATTCGAAAAGTTAGAAGAGTAATTTTTCAAATGCTGACGTCAGATTTGAGAGATAACATTTTTTACGCTGAGTTGAGAACACTGAAAAGTCATCTTTCTTCCAGGTTCATTAGGTAAATTTCTAATTGCCTTGACCCCGCCAGGGGCATGGGCGCGTCAACATCTCTAGCATTTCGATGCCTTGTTGACGTTTCAATAGTATATCTACTTTTTCGGAAGTGCAGTTGCAAAAATGCACCTCCTATCCGCGCACCGCCTTTATACTGACAAGCTCGGAGCACTGTGAGAGTTCTACTAGTACTCACAGGTAGTTTTTGACCGCGCCGAGATTTGATCTCCGAGCTCTAGATTAGTATCATGGAGCGGTGACCGAACGATCCGAGCGCCACCGAGAGCCACCGAGCGGGAAAATTATCATTAGGTAAATGAAAATGAATGAATACGTTTCCGATTTATAATTTGTGGCGTCGCAAAGGAAGATGTTTTTTTGATACGTTTACATTAAATTCTTAATTTGAAAATTAAACACTACCCAGCAAAAAAAAAAAAACATGAAAATCGTAGTCCCGCATGGGTGGTACGAATGTTAAGGACGGGTTAGCAAAATAATTCATCAATGTCGCAGGAATTTTGAAAGCCAATTGTGCCCCCCAATGTTACTAACGTAGGCTACTATCGTGTATACCTTTCCTAAGTTGGTTGCGTAAATACCGAGCGTAAGAAAAAATAAAAAAATCTGCTACATCCGGTTAGTACAACTAGTTGATTTTACGGTTGGGTCGTTTTCCTAAGAATAGTTTTTACAATTGTTTCAACATTTAAATCAAATTTTTGCGTTTGCTTGACTGGGATTCGAACTACGGTCGTTGTGCTTCATAACCCATCGTGCTATCACATACGCCATCGAGACTAATATAGAATGGCTTCCAAATAATGCTTTATAAGCAATACTGTCCCAGCATAAAAAGTACTGTGCTTTCTACGAGGTATCGATCCTTCTGCAGAACTCTGGTGATTACATAGGGTCCCTTATATTTAGGCTCTAACTGGCGTGATTCTCCAGTGGCAGAAGATGGATTTGAGATCACCACCAAGTCACCTTCTCGATAAATCGTCGGTGTCCTCCGTTTGGCGTCAAACCTCAGCTTCCATTCGTGTCGGCTTTTAACGATGTTGTCGGCAGCTATTCCTCGTCGCTCTTGCAGATTCAGTTCCGGACCTTGTACCTCATCCCAAACTGCTTGAATGACTCGATTTCTAACGACGTCTCGCAGAGTGAAATCAAATACCAGTCCAAGCGGAGAGAATTCAGTTGTCGCATTCTTCATGCTATTTAATGGAATCGATGAATATCGGCGTCCCAACCTCTAGCGTCATATTGTCTTGCGTCCTCAGATATTGGAGAATCCTTTGGTTGACTCTCTCAACCTGGCCATTACCTCGAGGCGTTCGTACTGCCGTTTGAATATGTCGAATCTGGTTCTCATCACAATAGCGTAATTTCATTTTTTCCATTTTCTAAGTTAATTGGAAGCCACCTCCCTGCCAGTTTTCGTATTTCAAAGTGCAACGGTTTTGAAATGCAAGGGGGTGGGGTAAATTATCTCATATTTTCTCCCTCCCCACTGTTTCCCTTTCTTAAAAATTTAACGAAAATGCCAAAAACGGAATATACTCAACGTTACCTTTATCAGGACACCCCATAAAAAAATGTTTGAATTAATTTCGCCTCTATTTGAGATGTTCTTTGAACAGACGGACAGATAGATATTTGACCGATTTTATAGGTCTTATTTTTAATACAAAACCCTAAAAAGGAAATTTTATGAATAATTTTTGTTAGCATTACCGCCCGAAACCAATCCCCTGCGCTATCCGGTTCGCGAAATGCCCAGCATGTTCGATGGTTCCCTGCGAAAAAAAAAGAAACACGTCCACATCATAATCTTAGAACTTTGCAAGGGACTTTCGGCCGAACTTATAGTTTATTGCTTATCTGCTAAAAAGCCGCACTTCCGGAGTACATACATAGATTCCAGTACATAATTTCGCTAAGGTTCAAGTTCTTATATAACATACTTTCGTCCGAGTCTCTTCAACTCTTTCCTCCAGTTGCGAATCTAGCACAATTTACCCTGGATAACTAAAGAGTTGACAATGAAATTCTTGCAACTAAAGTACATACATACTCTCTCTCCTTTTCCACAAGAAAATCTAACAAGAAAAACATTTTTTTTTGTAAAGAAATTCCCAGAATTAAAAAGCAGCGTGTTTTAAATACATATTATGAAGTGCATGCATGCTCTTAACTGACAAAAAAGCCAGAGATTTTGTGTGCCAAAAATATTTCACTTCAAAGGCACCAACGTACTTACGGAGATACCATAAAGTATCCTAGAGAGGACCGTCCTCGTGGTGGTATTTTAAAGTTATCGAGATTCTAGTAGATATTCCATCTCTAGTGGAGCTTGTGCCAAGTTTTCCTTTTTGAGGAATCTGACAGCAGAAAGAAAAAAAGATATTTCGCCGTGAAAATAGTCAGCGGGACTCTTCTGCGTAAGGGAACGCGAGGAATTTGTTATGTTTGGCTTTTAAACTATTTGGAAAGGACTCGTTGAGAGTTGAGAAGAAGTGTTATAATATATGCACACCAAACACCTAAAGCTTGATAGGTTTGCAAATCCTGAAACCCATGCATCATTGCCATCTTAAAATGCAGGCCCACGCTCAGCTGATTTTGACGGCTAAATGATGTCATTACTTACTTCTGCGATTTCGCCATAGAGTCTGTGAAAAAGAATCCAGTGGTCGGCGACTGATGGCGGCGAGTCCCCGGTTTTTATGCATCCCGTTTTCAGCTTTCGTTTTCCGCATTCAGTGTTTATTTGTAAGTTAAATTTCATCTAGTGATCCGAGCAAGCAAACACGTGCGTGATGAAAATGTGTCGTGCAGTCAAAAGACGTATTTTTTCAAGTGTGAACTGTTCAGCAATACTCTGCAACTAATCCCCATGGCTGCGGCTTCGATCGGTCGATATTTGAATTGAGGAGGCAGAAAGTGCCTTGTCCCCTCATAGTCGGCGCTTATGGGGGCTGATTACAACCAGGTTCGAGAAACACAGGAGAGATGCACAATTCGGAAAAGAAACCCCCGCGAGGCACACGAAATTATTGAAATCGGGCACAACAGCAACCCAGTTAAATAAATAAGTAAATAACTGGCACAACAGTTCAATTTGAACCATGGCCTCGAGATGAGTTAGCATCATCTCATTTTCTAGATCGTGACGGTCTTGTGCGGAGGTATGTGATCAGCAATACGCTCAACCGAGTTATTTACCCCATAAATGGGTACTCATTTAACAGATGAGTGGGCTCATAGTCCGACACGTAAATCCCCTTTTTATATCGTAAAGAGACTGACGGCTCTACGCACTGAGCTACCGCTCTCCCGAAAAATATACGAGTATGCGCGTTCATGTCCCTTGAGGTGTCAATGGAATTAACAACAACGTTAAAAGTGGAAGGACTTCGGAAAGGAGAAAGGGCCATGAAATCAAGGGGCGACCGGTGGCGCAATGTGTTGAGGCATCTGTCTCATGTTTGACTACCGGCGTTTCGAGTTCGAGTCACGTCCACGACGACGTTCGTGGCCATAGATGTGCAGAAGGTGCATGCTGGCAACTGCATTCTCCGAAACCAGTTTATGCCGTCGAAACGTCAACTGGGCCACATGGAACCGTTGACGCACTTTGCCCCACAAGGGCTTAGGGCAATTGAGAGAGATGAAATCAATATCGATACAGAATTTGGGTTACGCAGGCATCAGACTGGCATTGATGGTGGAGATCACCACTAACAGAATATTTTTTTTCGCACTTGCTTCGCTACTTCCAAGCATTTTTATTTGACGAAATCCTGAATAGGGGTTAGGGCAATTGAGTGAATGTTTTTTTTTTTTCAAGTACAACTTTAATCAGTACCTGCTATCTGAGCAAGGATACACAAACAGTTAATTTGTGTATACAATAACTTCACACGTAACTTTAAATTCTCCAGAATGATCATTTATAGCGGATTATATCCATTTTCCATGCAATATTTTCTCCAAAAAGAGCCTTGACCTCCTTCTTTTCAAATACTCCATCGTCCATTTCAGCCGACGAAAAATTCATTTTTAAAGGATCAACCAGGACGGAAAAGACAATCTATAGTGTCGCCTTGAAAAAGATATTCCAAATATTATTCTGAAGAAAATAGTCCGCCCCCTCGCCACATGGGTGTGGATATTTCCTGAGTGTCAGGATATTTTTTTTGTCCTAAAACCATAAACTTCATAACTCACCGCAATAAATTGCACTCGGCGTGGAGACCATAAAGCATATTTTCTTGTGTTGTGTACGGGTGTATTCTATGCGAAAGTGAATTGGACCCTTACTTTCATGCCATCATCCAGTGAATATAGATTTGTATGCTGTGTAGAGCGAAATCAGTCCTATTGCGATTCTAGTTTGTAGAGCTAGCGTCCCGATCCGGTCTTATGGTCCTTGCCGTGCTTGCTCGTGTATAGACGCAAACCATGAAAATATATAATTTTTATTGCCACTTAAAAGCATTTAACGGGCGAATTAGCAAGTGCTAGTCTAGCACTTAGCCAGTTTCACGTTGTCTTCTCCTAATGGTCTTTTCAATTGGGAAGGATGTATCTTTTATTTTTTTTTTTTCATTTGGCTTATGTTGTTTTGGCGTGAACTCTTATGCGACAGAAATTGGTTGGAACAAAGACTTCATGAGGCCTGCTGTCCATTCAGGTGGATATTCTGTAGAAACTAAACAGTTAGAAACTAAATGGAACTTCATTTTTGAAAAAAAAAAGAAAAAAAAAATGTCTAGTTTTTAGTTCGGGCTTAATAGATCTAAGGATGTGGATTATCCAGAGTGAAACGATCGCCACAGGTCTGAGACTAGCGAATTCAAACAGCCATCATACAGATTAGGGAAAAAATGGGTGCAAATTCGTTTATTCCTTCCGTATCGGCACTGAACGATATGGCACACTGAACGATATGTGACACTGGACTATATGACGGACGGTACGGGATCGAAAATTTGATTTTGTCTCATCTAATGCTTCGTTTACACGTGAACGCTGAGCGAAACATTGAAGAATTGCATTGAAAAGCACCAACAACAAAAAAATACATTTCTGATCTTAACTGGCCAACGAAAAACGAATGAAAAAATCTATCACAACGGGAAAATTTTTTTCTTATACTCGTAGTCCCCAGAAACTATGCTCCAAGTGACTGAAAAAACGTAGCTTTTCCCCAAAGTACAAGATTTTTTTTTGTATATATAGTACATACATAAAATACATGTATTTCGGGAGCAACTTACTCCCTTCCTCAGTATACAAGCTTCTTGTAGCTAGAGACGTAGGTTGTTATTTACGGGTTTGTAGTTCGTTTAGTAAGTATAGTTTGAGTATTTTTCAATCGAAGGTTTTCATTATTCAGCATAAGAATATCTAACGAACCCGGCTTCGGTTGAGAAACATTACAGTATTTACCATCTGAAGCGGGACTGTGAGGTGTATTTTTGGATTTTTGAAGTTTATATAATTGATGTACTAAGAAGAGAAAATAATTATAAACTACACTGAAATAAGAGCCTTACATGTTGGGACAATAAATTTTCATAAAAAAGATTTTAATCTGAATGGGTTTTCAGTCATTTTTTAAGTAATTCTTCCTCTAACATTAGGTGGTCCACTTTGACTGTGACTCACTGTAGATACGTAGGTAATTCTATGAATTTATAAGCGAAGGGATACTTTGTGCTGGTTTCATTTAAGGTCACCGACACGACGGAAATCTGTACTTACGAACAATGGAATCGTATGACTGAGAGTGTTGAGACGAATACACTAGACTGCTGTTGAAGGCATTTTGGGTCCTTGGGTCAGAAAATAAGTAAATTCTGAAATCAAAAACGGATACTTTGTCTATTCACTTTTTATTATTGTTACGCTCTTTCGAGCATCTTCAGAGAGATGCTCGAAAGAGCGAAACGCGTCAGGGAACAATAATAAAAGTGATTAGACAAAGTATTCGTTTTTGATTTCAAATTTAATATGGACTATCACAAAGTGTAAATATCGTCAATCGAGTTTATTAAGTAAATTCTGGCATTCACCTAATAGATGTATCTCCTGAATCGGGGCGATAAGGTCAACATCAACATTATCCAAAGCAAATCATAGACAACTTGAAACCAAATGTATCAAAATTAAATGATATTTGCATGGAACGGGCCTAAAGTGCCGATGAACATCATGGCGCTTTCTGTGTCGTTTGCGACAGGGCGGTTTTGGAGGATAACAATTTACGAAATCAGATTTGAATAATGGAGATCGGAGGACGAGGGTTGGTATGGCCGTGAAGGCCTATAGGACACCAAGTGTCAATTAACCACTCTCCGGAGGACTACCTGTGACGTGCGCTGGCAGACCAGCTCAGTTGTCGGGAGTAGTGGGGTGGGATATGCACGGCAGTCACCGGCCTCCTCCATCATTAACAAATAAAGGTATCGCACGTCTGCCCGTTACTCACAAAAGAAAATGTAAAATAAACTACCAAGATCGAAAAAATGAATGTACAAAAAAGAGAAAACCTAATAGCGACGACGAACGTCAAACTCCAAAAAAAAAATAAAGAAACAAAAGACGCGAAGCCCCGTGCAGGGACACAGGGCTGCAACAGCCAAACTACACACAGGCACAAGGCCGAAAATACAATAAAGACGGGAATACCGTCCTATCAGGACAGATTCTTCACTTCTACAGGCCAGTTGAGCCTTAGGGTGTTAATCGGCTCTATATGAGCCCCAGATGTTTTGGGCTCCGGCGCGTCCTTGCCCTCCCAGCCATGGGTTTCGGGCGCCTAAAAGGTTAGAAACCACCTATTATATAACGCAAGTCGCGATGTAGAGAAACAGAAGAGAAGGAAGGCTTTCCGCCCAAAAAAAATAAAGCAATATAATACAACTTCCCAATATGCAATCATTCGTGACTTGGCAAGAGAGAAAAAAAAATTGTAGGGATATTTTTCTGTTCCCACGAAATTTAACGATGACCCGTTCGCGTTTTAGATTAATTCATTGGTGCGAGAATCGATGTCACCACAAAAATTACTTCAATGCAGAGAAGATTCCGGTAGCGTGAGGCGAAGCCGATCGGCCCGTAGATTAGTCCGTCAAGTCGTCCGGTCCGTCGGAAGTACGTTAGAGGGAGTACGTGTTGGTCCGCAGGTAGTAAGAGAAACAGTCCTCTGTCCACGGTCCGTCAAGCCCGTCATCGTCGCATGCCGCTGGGTCTTGGCCTGGCTAAGGGGGCGTGTCTCAGCCAGTTTGCCAACACGGTGACAACCAGGTAGTCGGAGCGTCGAGGTGGGGTGCGTCTCCTCCAGCGTTGGTCCGCATGCAGGGGGGGAAGGCCTCGTCCGTCTGTGTGGCCATCCAACCACATTCCAAGTCCTGCTGTCGCCTGCCACGTACTAAGGGTCCTGTCCGGTCCGTAGGTCTGTCGTCCTGTCCGGGTCCAAGTGGTCCGCGTCCGGGGCTTCGCTTCAGCCGCTTTAGGATCTCTATCCGTTACTCGGTATTTACCGGAATTCAAAAAAAAAAAAAAAACATATATTTTTTTTTTTATTGTATTTATCGTAGTACGTATTGTAGTATTAGAACTCGTTTAATATCGAAAGATAATAAATAGTAGAAAGTCCCAACATTATAAAAAAACAAAACATGTGATCTATTCATATGTAAGCCAGTGACAAAATTCCAATAAAAAAAAAAATTTCAGGCAATATCCTCTTTCTACCATGGCAGAAAATTTCAAATTCATGATTATTTTCTAAGGCATAGTTTCCGAAATAGTGGAAGTATTCAGACTAAAGTCGGTAATTTAAAAAAAAAATACTCGAGACCAGAAGTAAGTCCATTTCATCGTACTCAATCGGAATCTCTCAGTCAGACATTAAATACCTACACCTATTCTGAAAAAATGTGTCTACAGACCAATAAATATTAGCTTGAAGTTTTTAATAGTCACTGCAGGTGTTTTCCACTGGAATTGCTTCTTTCCACTTCAATCCTCTGATTTATGGAACACATAATTTTCCAACTGAAAACTTTTGTAATAATTTTGAAGTGCATAGCAATTTGAAAAATTTCTTTCTACATGTTTCTTTTGGCTTTGAATTTGACAGAAGGTTCCTTGTAAAACAGTTTTTAAAACACTTAGCAATTGCATCGATCTGAGAAAAATGTGTGTCTGCTCCTTGCAGTTGCAGAAACTGGTGGATTTTTGGAAATGAATTATATCCTATTCTTATCAATATCCAATTAGAAAGCTTCACGTTTGGCATGTGAAATGTCGTTTTTGTTTTTGGTTGCTGTTTATTGTTTGTCTGTTTTTATTTGGCTTAAGTTTTTGTGAAATTCGCTAAAAAAAATAGGCTATTATTAGATACTGTTTTTGGTGGCCGATAATTTTCTTCACCCGTAATCCTTCTTGAATTCAGTGCTCTTTTACTGGAATATTTTCCTTGTTATTATATTAATTTTGTTATACTGCAATACTAAACACAACATAGCTGTTATTTTGTCCATTGAAAATACCATAGACATTGATTTGACTAACGTAACCAAACACTGAATGTTTGTCCAATGTCAATTAGATAATATATTCAGGACTAAGTGTACTCAAGTTTAATTTACCCCAAAGTGTTGACTGGGAATTCGCTCGAAATGCATTAGTATACCATTGTTCCATACAATTGTTCCGCATTCATAATAAATTTACAATTGCTTGACATTAAATTATTATATCAATAGACCAGTGTCGAAATTTACACATTTCGCATGAAATGTTTATTATGAATTTGAAGCGATATCAAAGCGGTTCCTAAATGTAACCTTACATATCTCTAAAAAAGACAGACTCTTGCACTTGAGAAGAGTCTCGTCCCAAGTTCATTGCTTTAAAGCTCTCTTTTTATTCATTTAGATTTAACAATTTTTTCCCTAAAGATGCGAATCTTTGGAAGTGCATCCTGGAAAAAGTGGCTTTGGACAAAGAATTTCGAGTTGACTTTTAGTTCTTTATGATGATAATCATAATTAAATGACTTACAATTCAGTTCATTGTTTCCTTCACGTCCTTCGTGTTCTTTACAACCTTCCTGTTTCCTTTGCACATACGTTCGCTAAGTCCTCTGTATCTTATCTTTGGGGCTACCGGTAGCGCAGTGTCTTGAGGCATCAGTCTCATGTTTGACTACCGGCGTTTCGGGTTCGAATCCCGTCCACGACGATGTTCGTGGCAATGGATGTGCAGGAGGTGCATGCTGGCAACTGCATTCTCTGAAACCGATTTATGCCAACGAAACGTCAACTGGGCCACATGGAACAGTTGACGGGCTATGCTCCACAAGAGGTTAGGGCAATTGAGTTGAGTATTGAGCTCAGCACCTCATTCTTTAAGACACTCACATTTGGTTTGAATTTCACTATATGTTAATTACCTTGACCCCTCCATAAGAATGGGCGCGTCAAAATCTCTTGAATATTCCTTGTTGACATTTCTATAGCATATTTTTCGGATGGTGCAGTTTCTAGCATGCACCTCCAAATAAATAATTTAAAAAAATATATATATTTCACAACATGAGCAGAAAAGTACTTTCGAATTGACAGAATGATTTAAAATTCATTTAAAATCATCATCTTGATTCAAAATATACCCCTAATCCCTATATTTCATTTCATCCCCCAGAAAGTCGATTCGTTACCATCGCAATATTCGATGTCAGTATCCAATGAGTTTTTCCAACGAGCTCTCTCTCTCTTAAACGCAGACTTGCTCTACTGATGTGTTCTTTCAATATTCATTTAGGCATGCGTCTGTCATCCAATCGTTACACATTCCCAGCCCTTTGAAGTCATTGTAACTTGACGATTCTCGAAACTTCCAGCTCATCGTGCAGTTTATATAGCTCGTGGTTTGCAAACTCTTTTGAATATCCACCGATAGATCTTCCGTTCAATTTTTTTTAGCATGTTTTCAATGGCTTGAGTTAGGGTTTAGGTTTAGTAGTCGTTGCATGGCACATGTCTTATGATTGTTTTGCAAAAATCCTCTAAAGTGACCTCGTCCTTCCAGAGTTTTTAATAGGCTGACTCCACCTGATGTTAGTATTTTAGCTGGGATCTCGTATGTGCCTTGACTGTCTGGAACTCAAAATGCCTTCAAAGGTACTGATTTCATCTATCTGATACAGAAGACATCTGTATTTCCTAGATTTTACTTCATCCCAAAGGAGGTCCTTTTGTCCTGATGAAAGGACCCGAGATGGATTCAACAGTGCTGCATTATAATTGTCTCATCACTTCAATTCAGAAGACACCTGTACTGTTTGATTTCCCATGCCTTTCTTTATATCGAAGGAGCTTTTGATAATAAATCTTTCTGCTTAATCGACTTTATGCTTATAGCAAGCTCGTTTTGCTCTAAGCATAAATGACACCACTGCGATATGAGTAAAGAGGATGTTATCATCCAGACAATGGGATGACGATTAGCGCGGAACTATATAAGAGCTTTTCTCGTTAAAAATCCCACGGCCGATAATAAAAGTTGTCTTTTGGACACATCTCTTACCACTCGCAACTCATCCATCCTCTCCAAGAAGGAAATTAGTGAAAATGGTGCCTCACCCCCAAACGAAATATTCCATTTACTTATATCCGCGGGTTTGTTGTTTACAGTCACAGATTCCGCTGCTTTTACAGTATCTACGGATACTACCACTTCATTTTTCTTCAGAACGAACCAAAGTCTTATCCAAAAGCTCCCCAAATGCAACCATCAAGTCGCTCCGAATTTTAGTTGGCCGCCTTGCAATTCTCTTCGCTTTCAACCTTCATTCGCCCACGGTGGCCGAAATCAAGTTTGATCTTTATTTTAAGGAACTCGCTAGAATTCAGTTTACGTCAAACTAAATTCCAAATCTCAACCACTTGTGCCTCCAGTGCTTTCTTGTCCTCTTCAATATCAAAAGATATTCTCTGATTAGGGACACAGTTTGGAAAGCTGCTCGAAGATTTTTCCCATTTGTTATACGAGGCTGTTTCTGAATCTCAAATTTTAAGCTAGTGTTCCCGCTCATCTTTACTAAAAAAAATAAATAAGGGCAGGCTAAGATACCATTGTGCCATAGCCTTGACTAATCCAAAAGACCCTCACCTCAATCAACCTGATGAAGGCCAATAGGTCACTTGTAGGAGTACTCTTAATGACAGCGGAGCTCACTATTGAATCTCCAAGAAACGTAAACCTGGAGCGAGCGATCGCCGGGCATTCAGAGAAGGTGTTTGGTGGACTCAGTATCCTCCAGGCAAAGCCGGCATTCTGTCTCAGTGGACAGTTCCATCTTGTTTAGGTGATATCTCACCCAGTGGTGTCCCGTGAGGTAACCAACGATTAACCTCAGGTCCGCTCTTCCCAGGCGGCTAGCTTCGTTCCGACTGTAGGGATCAATGAGATCTTTGGATTGCCGCAGTCCTGGGAGATTACTCCAGTACCGCAACCTTTCGTCCTCAGACCATACCCTCATCATCGCCTTGGCTGCGGCCCAGCTCAGTCCGCAGAAGGGTTCAGGCCCGAAAAATTTCTCTGATGAGCCTTGTCTAGCAAGTTCATCTGCAGCTTCATTGCCATGAATGCCCCGATGCCCAGGTATCCAACAAAGAGTGACCTGGTTTGTGTTTGCGACAGAATGTAGGGTATCAAAACACTCTTTCACTAGTTTCGACGAGAACTTGTGTGAGGAAAGAGCCTTAATAGATGCCTGACTGTCAGAGCAGATAGCAATGTTAGCGCCAGTGAGGTTCTTTTGGAGAATTACTCTGGCGCAGGTCTCAATAGCATGGATCTCGGCTTGGAAAACGCTGGGCCAAATGCCCATAGCGATTGAGATCCTGGTGTTCGGTCCAAAGATCCCAGCACCAACTCTCTGTTCCATTTTTGACCCATCAGTAAACCACATGATATACCTGTGATCAGAACAAAGATTGCCAATATCCCATTCCGACCGGTTTGGGATGGAGACCGAAAATTTCCTACCGAAGCAAAGTTCCTACTAAGACGATTAACACTTATTCGCGGTGACATAATCATTATGAAAATTTTAGTGACGACACAGTTAGAACTAGCGAGTTTCTTAAAATAAAAAGCATAACTGCACGCTCTTGCATTGCATCCTGGTCGCCATGGGCAGGGCCACATCAGAATTGTCTTCATCGTCGCTGGAGAAAGCCTACGAGTTTTCAAGCACCAGGAGGAAACGTACGCGATCCTTTTTGTCGAAAAGGAAACACGTTATTCTCGTAGAAGTTCTGATTGTAAGCGGTTTCAGTTATCGGCGGCCGTCAGCTGTTAAACCGTATCTATATCTAATTTACAGCCTCTTAACCTGTGGACCGGACTGGAATCGACTCGTGATAGACCTTGAACCTGGTGGTCGGTCTCCTATATTTCCCCTCATGCCCTAGAAGATCCATTTCACTTCAAGACCATTCATGACCAAGAATATTCTTTTATTCTCAATTAAAAATGTTTTCAAAGCTACTCAAGTGAACTTGATTCATCAGTCTGGAGCAGAAAACACTCGTATTGCCTAAATTTTTCGTATTGCCCAAGAAGGTCCTTCTTTCCTGACAAAAGAACTCGAAATATATTCAATAATATTCAAACATATTTGCCAGAGTTTACGTTTCATTTGATGATCAACAAAGTTCTTTCTTCCTGGCGCTTACTTGGAGCAGGACTAAAACGACATCCGATCGTGCTGAGAATCGCCCAAGAAACTTTCGCACTTATTGCAAATTTGCTTGAAATCAAGCCAAGGGAAATACATACCTTGTGGAACGAACTTAAAAAAGACAAAGGGTCGTTTTCTCAATGTCTGGTTAAATCTTATCCTGTAGACAAACGCTAACCAGCCCATATCTTCCGGTTAAGAATTTATCGGACAATAATTCCAAACAGCTGATACGTACTGCTGAGATTTTGACAGCTAGAACTGTTTACGTTCGCACATTCAAATGAGACAACTAAACTGGTCACAAGGAACAGAGTTCTGGATATTCATTCGAAGGAAACGAATCTGAAACCAACTCAGCCGCAAAATAATGCAGAGAGGTGGCACAGGCGTAGAATATAATTGAACAGTTGGCAGAATTCCGCCGAGAAAATCAGCTGACTTTTTACTGCATTAGCTGCGCTGTGGACTGCATTATCATATTTTGAGCGTTGCATGCGCTAAGGTTAAATTTAGTGTCCCGGATAGCTAACTGGCAGTATAACCGGACATTGAGAAAACGGGCCTAAGACGAGAAAACCCTGTGATTTAAACAGAATAGAATGTTCCGTCATGTACACATATTAGCATTTCCACCTTACTCATTTTTAAAAACAGCTACATGAAATATGTCACACAGACTTCAGTCCCATACGAAATGTATTCCATCCGTTGAGTTACGAAAAAAAAAAAAAAAACGAAAATATTGTTACCAAATTTAGTTGGCCGAATAACGTAACGCCCAGCGCGATAAATTAATGGGAAATGACGTATGCTTTTTATTCCGGACACAATATCCGAACGACAGGCGACATACAAGTGTCATGGATGACGAGTGCATCCCCGTAAAAGTTCTATACGGCAGAATGCAGAGTGAAAGGCTAACTTTTAATTAAAATTTGCTCGCAACAGAAACAAAGTTCATCGAAACTAATTTTCCGAGGATATGCAGTGAAATGGACAAAATATCGGAAAGTGGGAGGTTGCGATGGTTCCGTTTGCATTCTGGTGAATATTAAAATAGTTGCCAACTGTTCATGAATTTCGTCTGCAACAGACAAGTATGTGTAGTGCCATTTTAGGTTTAGTCCAGTTTATTATTTCTGGCTCAAATCACAGAACACGACACAGTGGCATTGGTAAAGTGTAGTGGACGATGCTGGATTCAGTGAATAGACTGTGGTGGTAGTCATGGGCATTAGCACACCTCACATAATTGTATATAAACTTACCACCGAGAAACGACAACATGTCCCTTTAATTCGCACAAAATGTGCGAATGCGTGGTTAGTATAAGCTCAATTCGTCCACCTCATTACCGTGGTTTCCCTTACAATGTTTATTTTCAGTGCAATCAAAAACTAAATTTCTTAAACCAACATAGTGAATTTTCAGAAACATTATTTCAGGTTCAGAGTTAAGGTACACTCGAATCAACTTTAATGTTGAGCCTTCCATCCCCCATCAAACACTATAACTCCATGTGACATTACATCAATCGATTCATTCCGAACATTCCAAATGTGGTACCAGATCCGCCCACTCCGAACGACAATGAATAATCGAGAACAGCGAACACTAAGTCCTCCCTCCGAAAGGATATCAGAAGCAAATCCTTTTGGTCTTTTAACAGGTCGCTTCGTGGACAAACATAAGGGCGGTTATGTGACAATCGTTCGTTGTACAACGAACAATTCGTAAAACCACACATCGGATTTAATCCGATAAAACGTTAAAACCCGATTCCGCTGAGGACCAACAATGCAGAAGGACTTTGGCTACCACTCGCTATCATGCGAAACTCATACGGATGTGTACTTTTATGCGCCCTAATGGGCAGTCTGTGGATATGGGAACCGGGTGATGGTGGCTGAGAAACAACGGCGCAAAAAATACGAATCATGAAATTGGATTCCTATGGCTTCGCTTTTGTAATATTAAAAAAAAAACTTAATTCAGCGCTTTTTTTTTCGTAAAAAAGAACATGGTAGGAGATTAGCGGATAGCTATGTGTGTGATGGAGGTTTGGTGTGATAAAAGGAATGGAAAGTGATGGGAAGAAATAGGAAGCTTGGCATTAAACTAATTCAACTAATAACTCGTTCACTGGCTTTTATGAGAGTTAACATAAATACGAATATGTATTTAACTGAAATTGTCCTGGCCCATTGAAATAAAAATTATTTTCAGCCAGTTCAGAACCATCGTTTGTATATAATCAGAGAACAGCCATCGGATCGCAACTCCCTAGGTACTACTTTGCGGGATATTTTTAGTTTCCGGTGCCCGGGGTGAAAAAATCACTTTTCACTCGAATTTTTTGTCATTTATCGCTCGCGTCACCCTAAGGACGTATACAGATGCAGCTACTGAAAAGAAACTGATCAGTGATGCGAGTTACTAACTAGTTTACTTTGAGTCACTTCCTGTGTAATTAAATGGAACACCGCACACGGCGCTACTGGTTGGGAATTCGTTTGTGAGTTTCAAAAACCGATTATAATCAGTCCGCTGGTGACTAGCATGTCGAGTCACTAGGTGATTTTAGTTTTAGCAATTTCTCGAAGATGAGTGACCAAAAGACCAACCTGTTGCTGGTGGAGGAGGTTGAAAAACACCAGATTTTGTACAATTTTCATCTTCCTGGCTATTCGAAGAAACATGAAACAGAAAAGGCGTGGGAAGAAGTCGAAGCGTCGTCAAATTGACAGGTATGTTCAAATAGAGCTGTACTATTGTCGAGAAGTTATAGTGAGGCTCTCTTTTCTTTTGACTCAATGTAAATTTTGCTATATGGGGAAAACGTAGACAGTGACAAACTACTAATAATTTAATAAGGATTTTGCTTAGGCCTGTTCGGTACAGGGTGACTATTTTGGGGTGGGCAGCCCCAACATATTTTTTTCTTTTTTGACTTCAGATTCGGAATCAGCGACCCAAAATTACCTTGTAGTTTGAACCAGCCCGATCGGACGAGTATTTCCCCACGAGAACAGAGTGGCCATTCTGGGGTGGGCTATATGGGGAAAGGGTAAACAGTAACAAACTAATTCCATTTAGCAATTCTTTATCTTTATTTAATAAGCATTGTGTCTGTACATATACATCTCCCTGATCACAATTGCTTATGGATGGCAGGTGAAACCAATTTCAATAATTCCAAATAGCTTTCTTTGGTAATTCTGTAGAATGCTAAGAATTTTGTGTCAGAAAATTCGAGTTATTTAGCCGCAACAAACAAACGGTGCGGATAATTTCTCTCAAGGTATGGGTGTACCCAAAACCTTCTCGTTACCACTTTTCTCTTCCTGAGATAGTTAGACATCATAATGGTTTCATCGTCGCTCGATGAACTGTCTTCCGAAGACAACATTCCATGCACGGTATCCATGAGAACACTGAACGAACTGAAGATTTTGATTGCTGATGAGTAGCCTTGTGTGTGGAGTCAAGTCACAATTGAGTTTGTAGTTTCTTTTGAGTAGCTGCGTCTGTATACGGCCTAAGACTCGCAAATTTGCAAAAAAAAATTTAATTTTTAATTTTTTTTTTATTTTTAACCTTAATTTTCTAATTTTTTTCCCTTATTTTTCTGTTCTAATGATTTATACTGAATGTTTGATGTGTTTAAAACTGATCAAAACGCTGTTGAACGCAGAGCGAGCGAAGCGAGCGTTCATGTGCGATACTGAAGGTTGCAACGGAGCCAACGCAAGGGGATTTGCGAATATTCCAATTTTCCATGCCTCAAATATTCAAAACACTCAGTATAAATTATGAAAAAAAAAACAAAAATTAAAATAAAAAAAAAAGTAAAACTTAAAAAAAAATTTTTTTTTTGCAAATTCTTGACTTTTAGAGTGACACGAGTGAAAAGTGACAAAAATCCGAGTGAAAAGCGATTTCTCTGCCGGGCCCCCAACACAATTCACTATACTGACAGCCTCTAAACATACCGAATGGGCCACTCATCTTCCTGGCATAAGGTTTGCCATGAATACAACTTCATCGTTGTCTACCGTTGTAACTCCTGCATATTTAACGTTTGACCGTGAAATTAGAACTCCAGATGACGTCGAGCGAGACCTTCGCGCCATCGTGCAAAATGCACTTTTTGTAATCGACATCACACCTCACCTATTGAACTTGGGTGAAACACTGGTGGAAGCGCGAGAAGTCTGCGAACGTGAACAGGACATTGCTAAGTCGAATGCAGACAATCATCGAAGACTTGGTCCTTCGTATAACGTGGAAGATAAAGTTTTAGTCGATGTGCACGCTTTAAGCAATAGCAGTCGAGCGTACACCAGCAAATTGTCCATGCTGGATAAAGTTCAACAGAAGGTTTTTAAAATTATTGGTGATCACTCTATTACCTCTCGCTTTGATTCCCTCGAGCACAGGCGTAACGTTGGTTGCTTAACCTTACTTTATCGCTACTACAACCGATGTTGCTCTAATGAAATTAGTGATTTACTCGTGCTCACCCTCATACTCTTGAGACTCCTTTTTAACTCGCTCAATAAGAATGTGGAACAGCCTTCCATCTACTGTATTCCCTAATAACTATGACTTGCTATAGTTTAAGCGGAATGTGGTACCTCCTACTCACTCAACCGCCCCCCAATCCCTTACCTTAATTTCCTTCCCGCCAAGGCTATGCTTGCATGAAAGGGTAATCCCCTAAAGTCTTGGCAATCACATAAAAAAAAAGAAATTTGCTCCACGACGAGATGGTCCCAATATCATCAGTAAGGTAGTTTCTCCTACCACTTATCAAGTCGCTGCGGTGAATAATAAGGATTTTCCCCTCGAGATATATCACGCATCAGCACTAACATCCTACAAGGATCCAACTGGTATCTCGGGTTCGATACCCTTACAACCTCTTCGTCAACAAGGCCGACCGAAGAAGCAGACTACCCAACATAAATTGGACAACACGTGGGTTGCTAAGTGTAGTCCAAAGCAGGAGATTGTGACGCCACTGTCCTCACGCCGCCACTGATGTGCTGTCACCGCCATGAGTAGTATAGTTTTGATTTCGACCACGCACCAGTTCAGTTGTGTTTCAATTTCCGCAACACTAATGTTCAAGAGAATTTTATTAAAGAACTCGTGACCTTAACTCGGGAGTTTTAATTGAATTTAACTCCTACAACTTTAAGTTTTATATAATTCTTGAAAAATTTGATCCTTAGTGTTAACCACTCAATATACGTGGCTTACACTTAATAACAATTACACACATACGACGTTTAACTTTGCTATTTTTACAAAAAGTGACCCAATTTCGACGTATTGACACAAGAGTGCAGTCCATTAACTAGATTGTGATTTTGTGGATTACGGACAAGTACTTGCCGATATTCCCCAACTCCCATAGGACAGTCCATACATCCTCTAGCGCTAATACCGGCTACAGATCTTTTTTTTGGTACGAAGTACGCATAAATGTTTGGTGTTAAAGTCCCCAACGTAGATTTTGAGTGCATAATTCACAAATTACCTGGAATCATCTGGTATTTGACGAATCGAATATTATTACATATCATCTGGGTTATACAATGGCGTCGCCGCATAATAGGGAAACCTCCGACTGGTCGGAGATGGCAGGAGAGGAGGAAGCAAGTCCCTGCACTATCTGCAGTAAACAGATGACTCCTATAGAAGACTTAGTTCGAACCCCCTGTACTCACGATTTTCACCAGACCTGCATCCGCGCATGGTTGGTAGGAAGCAATTATCAAAAAACAGTTAGTTCCTCGGTTTCCTCCTTTTCACCTGCACGTCCTCCCTCATCTACGGGAGCTGTTTCAAAGAACCGACCAGTGAGGAGGTCACAGTCGAACAAAATGGCGGTTCTCCACAGAATTCAGCAGTTACGTCGTCTACCTTAAGACGTGAACAAACGACAGGTTCCACAGGAGTTCAAGAGCAGGAAGATATAATAGAACAGCTGTTACCTCGATTGGAATCGATGGTCGTGTCAAATGTCAATTTGTTATCTCCCGAATATCGGGTAAATGCTAGCCAGACTGCTCCACTACGGCGCGCTTCAATCATCAATGCCCCAAATAGCTTTCTTCACCGGCTCCTCCTAGATCAGAGAACACTGGTAGACAACCGCGCCCCCTTCGTTACAGCATGCCTTCACCAAATCATTTACGCCCTTCTGGCTTTACGCGGGGTAGTGGACCGTAAACGAACATTTTGGTGATTAACTAAATTATTTATATGCGGGGGAACTTCACCAGAGGTTACACTGCTCAAGACCGCGGCAAAGTATTCTTTCCACCGCCTCATTTAAGATACATAAGTAGCTTTCCATCACCACGACCATGGCGGTCATAATTCTGTCGGAGACCGGATCTCAGCATAAGGGCCAGTTTCGTGTGGATGTTGTTAAGAGAAGCCCCAAGCCTGACACATGACCACTACCGGTAGCTCTACCGGAGTACAACATTAGCGTGCGTTTACACGTGAACATCTCGCCGAATTTGAATGTGAATACAATAACAATAGCATTATATTCGCCGAACGGAACAGACAATGTTCCCATCTATCCATTTCCCGAGAACTTTTTCGCCGAATATTGCTGCGCGTCTTATGGAAAAAGCATTAAGACGACAAAAGGTGCATTCGGCGAATATGTTCAGAGTTGTTCCCATGAGGAATGGGAACGGGCGAAAATGTTCGCCGAATTTAATGGAAATGTTCCTTTTCATATGGAGGTATGTTTTCAAACGAGGGTCAACCATTGAGAGAAAATGTATATGCTACGAATCTATTTCAATCGTCTTGCGTTTCACACAAATTGGGAGCAGGTAGACGATGGGTAATTTGAGTTGAGTTGTTGTTTGTTGTTTGATTTTTTTTTTTGGTTTGTTTTCGATTTTATGACACCAGGTCAGAAAATAATGAAATAAGGACAAATGGATATTTTTTTGTGAGGTGTTAGATCGAAACGCAATCAGATGTAAGTCTGATTGATTAAAATGTAACTGTTTGAGCTATGTAGGTATAATAGATAGATATATTAGTATAAAGATGTAGGTATATTATTTAACCCATATTTTCGAATAATTTGCTTATCGATGTATACATTTAGGTAGGCAATTGATTCTAAAACGTAAAATTGTACTACAAAAAAGATCTTATTAATCTCTGCCGTATGATCAATATTTTCAATGGGTGCGTTCGGTGAAAACCCTAAACGTTCCAAGTTGCTTTGAACTCAGTTCAATTTGAGCTGGAGATGGCATGTAAAATACAAACTAGTGAAATGAATCAGAAAATCGTTCTGGTTGATTTCTCTTAATCTCTGCTTAATACTTGAAACGTAATTGCAGCGTTGAGAATACTGAACCTAGGCAATGTATGGCATGTACCCGAAACGTACAATTGGTGTAATTATTCATTTTGGAGTCATTTTGATTTCGGTGTCAGATGAAAAAACGACACGGATCTGCGACGAGCGAACTTAAACAGCCACCATACAGACACTTCGCCGCATGGGGCCGAATTACGGGCTCAGTATAGAAAGGTTTAGAGGCGGATGGCGGAGAAAGAAGTTTATTTCAGCTAATTCATTTTAAACTCTGATCCAGATGTGATCCCATACAAGACCTGGATGAAAACTGGTCTCTCATTTTCTATCTACTGGTTAACAGATACAGTATCTACAAAGAACAGATACAGTACCAACTGACCAACAGATACAGTATCTACTGAGCGACAGATGCAATATACAATATATTGGCTAACAGACACAGTATATGCTGAGCAACAGACTCATTATCTATTGACCAAAAGATACAGCCCCTATTGAGCAACAGATAAAGTATCTACTGAGAAACAGGTAGATACAGAGACTCAAAAAGCCTTCAGTAATAGTCTATTTCATTTGTCTCTACACTGAACAAACAACATGCATCGCACTTTATTCCCGTCTAATCTAATTTTATATGCGACGGGCCATAAACAAGAAATTTTCCCCACTACACAAAAATGTGGATGTATGTACGTACCTATAATTCTAAGCTGCATATATTCCTTCACAAAACCACAATTCCATGTTGGTACATATTTGCATATTACTTGTACTTTATTCACTTAAACTAAAATAAAAAAAATCCATACAATGTACGTGACATACGTACAAATTAATTGATTTACAGCATTTAGATAGAATTCCAAACAATCTAAATTAAACTTCGCTTTCGTGTGATCATTGCTTTCATCCATAAATTTCATCATCAAATTGATTTCCCAATGCAAAACAATAACAAGTCAAAAACCATAACCCAGTAATATGTACTTGCGGTAGAAAAATGCATACCCGATATCTACTGATCTCTTCAATAAAGACAATGCTTTCAAAAAAAAGGTCTCATATCTAAGACAACAACACTACGAATCAACAATACGCATATTATTCCCAAATGACAACAGACGAAGGGTAATTTTCTGTTTACGGGTCCATGGGCAAATATGTTTCTTTCTTGCAACCCATCATTCTTCATACCTTCCGTGTGTGTCGACAACGAAATTTACTTGGTAGTTGTTGGTATATTAGTCCTAATGTTCAAGAACATTACCGCGGTAATGTTCAAATTCGGAGAGATGTTCACGTGTAAACGCACGCTTACAGTGCTACCCGTTGAAAAGACAAATTCTCCGCTATTCCACCGTCTTATCTCACTAACTCCTAAACTATTTAATTTACACCGCAGAGGCCACTCTCTAGTTGAAGAAATCGTGCGTTCTGGGGACTTTCTGATCCACTGTCCAGAAGAGTACGCACATTCCCGAATCCAATTTTTGTCATTGTACGATTGCCAAAAGTCGTAATCGCTGAGTCAGTCACTATCCGAGGCATAGTTGACGTTTCGTTAGCATATAAGATTTCGGATAGCGGAAGTTGCTGACATACACATTCTTTCGTTTGTTTGTCGGTTTCTGAGACAGGCCAGCAAAGAGAAAGGCCGTGGTATTGTTTTTACGTCCCGAACCACAGAGGGAATGCTTCTTACCTCAACCAAATCATCGCACCGCCATCTCTGGCGGCTTGACTTGGTTAGCAATGGTCAAAGACCATTTCCGTTCTAGAGGGCGCCCACGAGGACAAGGGACTATGTATCCAATTAATACTACCCATATCTATTTAACTTTCCCAATATTCCTACAATGATATTCCCAGAAATCATTCATAAAATCCCAAGTTTTCCCATCAATCCACCAAATTTCACATTAATGGCTCGTGAAAGACAATATTATATATTTTATGAGACTGTAAAATTTATTTACAAGTCAAACGATCCATAAAAACCGAAGAGACAGACTGTCAGTCCAATTACCTCGGATCACCTAGACATCTTGTTCCGAATTGTGTTTTCCTTCAGGCACCTTGTGATATAATATCAGTTGTAATTTTCGCCATCACCTCTCTACCATCTGCAACACCACTCCCAGGCGAACTATGGCAACCGAAAAACTTAAAATATAATTAAATACTCAACAGGGAGCTAACAAATTTTTCGGTTGGAGCCCGCAAAACTTTCGCTCATTGCGTTCTCGCTTCAATGATGGCGAATGGCGCTTGTGAATCTGGTACTGTTTGCGTGGCGTGGTGAATCCTGGATTCGTGCTATAGTGGAAATTGTGGTGTTCGACTAGTTAGTTGAACGGCAGCGTATTTTGTTGCGAAATTTATGGTTGAACATTTTCAGTCCGCGAGATTCGACTATATTTTGAACTGTTTTCAACTGATTAAACATTTATGCGTGTTTCCCCTCTTCGGGACCAATAAAATTGTATCAGGAGCGTGGGAAAAGTTAACTTTTGTAACTGAACAAATTACACCAAATATTTAAGTAATGGGGTATATTTCAATTTGATGGATTGGAAGTGGACGAAAGCTGCCAAGATGATGACATGAAAGGACATCAAGGCGAAGAAGATATTTACATACAATAAAATCCATTGTACTCGAATAGTGGCATCGGAATAAATGAATATTTACAATAATATGCTCTGCTATATTAGACGGGTATGTATAGGTATTTATTTGATGAAAAATTGTTTTGGTTTAGTTTTGCTCGCAATACTTGTTGGAAGATATTCGTTTCATAGTGAATAGAAACTGTCGTGTTATTTCATTCTCCTACGAGAAAGGATAATGTGTCTGTGTATCGTCAAATTAAAATGGATTCACGTGATTAGCCTTACTCGAGGGAAAACATTTAAATTTCGACATTCAACAATTTTACCGAGGGCAGAGAAAGTGGTCAGGCGACCGCAATTATCTATCGGAAGAAGTTACAATGGATCTTAGGGAACAGGATAATATTCATAAGCGCATGGAAATACGGTGGAATAGTGAAGAAGATTACTTGTCATTTGAATTTGTACAATAGAACTGGCCGAGATGAAGACAACGTATACAAGGTCTTAGCTAATTGCTGAAGTGTTCGATCCCATGGGATAGATCACTCCAATTCTTATCAAAGGAAAAGTCACTATGCAAGAAACATGGAAGAAAAAAGTAGGACGATCAACGGATCAAGAGTTGATTCGAATATTATTTATTACAAAGCGTGGTTGTCGGTTTGAGGGGCAAAATTCCTTTCCCATATTCCTCCGTGTAGGTGCCCCTTGGAAACGGCAGTGGGTCAAACCACTGACGGCTAAGTCTTCGCGATAAGACAATATAGAAAAAAGCAAGACAGCTGTAGCCTGAACGGCTGACCAATACCTAAGCGTCTCAGGTTTAGTAGGATGGAATGACTTGCGTAGTAGGACCTACAACACAGTTGTGTGAACTCCAGTACGTTTCTTAAACCATCTGAAGTAGCCATCTCCGAGGCCACCGCCTGAATGAATCACGACGTCACAGGGCATTCCGCCCAAGAACCAGCCACGGAGCTGTAATTTCGTCCAATGACCGAATTCAACACGGGCTCGGCCAGAGGAGGCATAGTAACGCTTCCAGTGTCGGAAAGCTCGGCCAAGATTTTGTGTAATTGTTAAAGCCGATTTTAGTTTGAAACGAGGGCAGTGGGCAGCGTTACATGGGGATTTGCCAATCATTGAACAAGTTTTCCTTCGGTAATGATGAGTAATCCGTAAAAGTTATTTTTTTTTTGTTTCCTGACTCCTGACTTGAGTTCCCTCCACCTTTCTGCTCTCGTTGCGTAATCTCACCTAATCACATAAGGAGGTTGAGCAATATTGCGCGGCTCACACCAAGGTCGGTTAGGGAGCACGGAGCCCCATCGCCATCAGGGGGCTCCCGTGCTAGTGGCAAGGACGTTGAGGGATTTCGCGGTGTATTTTTTTCCTATATCCTTTGAGGGACTTCCGTGGTGTCTAGGAACTCGGACAGACGCGTGAGTTTTTTTTCTTGTTTTGTAGCGATGCCGAGGTAGTTTGACCAATACCAACCCCGCCCAGACTACCGACAGCTGAACTAGCGTCGAGCACGCGTCACTCTAGGTCAATGCTGGGGAGATATTAGCACTTAGGTGTCACGGCGGGTGTGAACGACCAGCCTCGATCTCCGTCCTCGGTTGAGGGTCAACCTATACAGCTCGTTACAAAGGCACATATGTATGCAAATCTTTTTCAGCCCAACTGATGGTGCCCGAAATTAAATCGGATCAAAAATTGAGTTCGTTACCGAACCCGACTTTTAAAATGACATCTGGCTCGCCATGGATGTGCCCCGTAGTGTGTGAGGCCGAAATTTAGATCGGGATCATTTGTAGCGGATTAATTTTGATCCGCATTCGAATGGATGCGGAAGGTGTGTCCACCTTTAAGGTAGGCAAATATTCGATATCGATACTAACGTATAGTCTCATAGAGTCAATCAAAATGGTCCCACGATTAAGGCGAACCAACTTGGAAGCGATCAAACCCAACCGTGCAAATTATCAGCGTTGTATGGAGATGACGTTTGTTGTTTATTTTTAAGAACTAACTATTAAACCCTGGTAAATTTTTCAATGAGTTTTTGTGTGTTAGCATAAAAGTATTGAATTAAATTTTAATTAAATTCTATTTCATATATTTTACCCGTTCAAGTTTTAAAATCATTATAGTTAGCACAAAAACAACGACGAGTTTTAATACCTCATTTGACCGTTATTGTTCGGGCTAATATCATACTGGGTCTCATTAACCGGGGCCGGAGATAGACTGGTCAAGTTTTGCTAATCCACAAGAGTCAATGGTACAGTCTTCAAGGGTCGTAAATGTCCATAGAAGCTCCTTCCCCCTTTCCCTATGTGTCATAGGAATAGCTGTTTAATTGTTCTAACGTGCAAGTCGAGGATCGCTTTTCGCTATTTGTGCCTGAAATATTGCCCCCCCCCCCTCTCTAGTCGGCGCCTATGATAGCGAACGAACGTATCAGTGAAATATAAGAAACTATTATAAAAATTATGGCGATAGCCTGAATATTCCAGCAGTTTCCATTTTTTAAGTTTTCATTTTTATTTTTTTAATAGCCGATATTGAAAGTGGAATCATACTGAATTGTATCCCTATAAAATTCGATCATCTTTTCGCCCAAAATGCGCCACGACCAAAACCAACACTGACAATAGTTACGTCTTTTTCACTTTTCCACAATCAAATCAGATTCAAGCAGACTCCATTTTGTTACCTCCAAATACTCATTTAGTAGCTGATTAATTCGAAATATCCAATTTCCCGAAATTCGAACGAAACTAGCTGAAATTGTATAGAATCAGTCCGTTTGTTCGACTAAGTGACCATTACGAATACATTGGCTCGTTGAACATGAACTATAGTAACAAATTACTAGTTTGCACGGCACCACCATCTTTTTTACGTATTTCCTCTTGTAACTTTCGTAACGTCTTCCAAAAAAAAGTCGATTACTATAAAAGTTCCCAACACCATCATCAACACCCACACGTCCCAATGGTCTACGCATCAAAGACCTTCGACGCGTTTAAAGGTATGGGTCACGTCGAAGGGATACAAATCCTTCTTTAAGTTCCTTTCATCCATAAAGCAACTAATTTGACCCTTGTCTTCTCTCGTTTCACTTTGGTTACATTGTTTTCAACGAGCCCTAGAATGAAAAGGATCCATCCTGACGTAGGCCACTCTCGGCATATTTTCTTGCATTTATGTCGGTGGCTCCTTCTACGGCCTTTTTTCATTGAATTTCGTCAAGAGGTTGCTGCTTTATGGTATCTGAACAGCAGCAGCAGCCTTGCTTTCTTTCCGTTATGGGTTCGGGGAATGCGGGATTACATTTCTAACCTGATTTTCAAGGATCGCATGTATGAATGTTGGCACCATAGTGGCTGTGTGGTGGGGAAAACGAAAAGAGTTTTTTTTTTCTGTCAGTTTAATCTGAAAAGAATTTCATGGGACATTTTGGCCATCAGGTTAGTTGGTCGATATCCGAAATTTTTTTTTCACCTTTTTAAATTGTGTGAAATTGGTAAAGGGAAATTATTGTGTCATGAAGTGGATTTGAGCCCATATATGCATGTAGTTTTAGATTTGCGAAGATAAATATACTTGAATCTTGTTTTCAGTAAATTCAAATGCGAGACTGAGATTGTCCACTTCCATATTTAAAAAAAAATCAAATTCAGTTTTAGCAAAGTTCGCAAACTTTTCAAATTCAACAAAGTGCCACAATCAAGTGGTTAAGGTAGAAACCGAATTCGTGGAAAATAAAAGTAGTAAATTTTCTATCCGTATTTCGAGTAGAAAGGACCAAGCATCCCTGAACATCGACACTTTTCCCGGGAGGCATAAGGATGGTGAAATTGTGGCTTCAATATATTTATTTGACAAAGGATTGTCGGGAGCGCACCGTTTTGGGGAATTCGTAGACTTGATTTATGTCCTTCTAAGTATTTGTAGATCTAATAAATTGGAATTGTGCGTAAATGTATTCAGCTTCGATTTTATTTTAAAGTTATGAGATGAGTTATATTCAGGGTTGTTAGTGTAAATAGAATTTAAGAACTACACTCGTATACGGTTAAGAAGTTATTTAAAAGAGACCCCAATTAATTAAGAATTTGATACACCGTACTTACATACACCACTACACTTCTAAATCAGATCAAAAGTCAACTGACTGGAGAGCAGACGATTTCGGCTGGAAAGGTTATGAGTCCTCTGTATTTTGCGATGTACATGGTATAATATTCATCGACTACCTTAAAGGGAAAAATCATCAATAGCGAGTATTATGTAAAATACATACCATGAAGCGTTAAGTGTGAAAACACACCGCATCAGACAAAACGTTTTTGTCTCGTAAGACAATTAAAGGTTTTTCACTGCAGCACCCACGGAGCGAAACACAGTGAAACAAAACAAAACGTTTTTTTGTCTTGTTTCGTTTGGTGTGTATTGAGATAAGACAATGCCTCAATTAAAAACAGCAACGTTTCGGCGTCGACGTCCATAATCCGCGAAATTTTGTATAAAATGTCCAGCTATTAAGCGGAAACGAAGTTTTGTTTCCGAAAGACAACTGGCCGCCTAGTGATCTTCCTGTTCTGTTCTGTCTTGTCTTTTTGTTTCATTTCATGCGGTGCGTGTTGCGCCTATTGCAATATATGCAATTTTCGACAACGAAATTTGCCTGAAACGAGTTTATGTCAGTCGGTGTGTGTTGATCATATTCAAAGTTTTATACTACAATATATTATTGTCAACCAGTCATAAAATGCATCGAGACAAAAACGTTTGTTTTGTTTCGTTTCCTTTGGTGTGTGCTGCCTGATAAGAAGCAATAGTTGGTTGTTTCTTGAGACAAAACAAAATATGTTGTCTTACACGGTATATTTTCAGCCTTAAAAGGCATCTCTTTCACCTAGATAATGTCCAGTGTCATACGCCGTTGGTTACGATGGCCAAATTGCATGAATTGGGGTTCAAATTGCTTTATAACCCACTAATCTCTAGATAATAACATGTAAAGGACGATGGAGACAGCTGTCATGGCGTGACAGCTGTCAAAATTGGCAGCTCATTTTGGGAGATGTGGGCGGGGTTTTCGCGGCTCGTTTCCCCTGTCCAAACATATTGAATGGTATTCACAGGCCTGGGATAGACGACACAGACACGGGAGGTGAAATTGGGAAACCAAAAGTAGGAAGTGTGGTGCCAGCCTGCTTAAATACCATATTTTGTTGCTCCGAGGTCCAGATGGTGGTGAAATTTGGCCTTCTTCACCCGCTGAAAATAAAGAAAGAAAAAACGACCGTGAGGACCCCGTGGTCGAATGAAATGGGGGGGGGGGGGAAGGCAACCGTAACGTAAACAAAGGATCAACCCATCGTTGAGAGGGACCTGAAACAGAAGTGGGGAGCCTCTGATAATGAGAATTCCAAGTTTAAAAACCGAACATTATACTATATATATATAGGCCTACAACTTAATAATGAGACTTTTTTTAGAGATGGCAACACCGATAAACCAATGGTAGTCCATCTTTGACATACATACCATTTGAAGTTTGTATTCATAAGCTGTCAATGTCAGTATAAACATTTCGTGTTGATTGTTGACAACGTATTTTACCGGACCATGGAAAGTTTCGAAAATTCACGAAAAAAACAACATTTGCGGGAAGTTTTACTTGGACATTATTTTGCTAAGAAGACTGCAGCTCAGAGTCATAAATTGCTCGTGGAAGTTTACGGTGACGATGCTTTTTCGCGTGCACAGTGTTTTCGGTGGTTTCATCGGTTCAAAAATGATAATTTCGACATTACCGACGAAGAGCGACCTGGCCAGCCAAAAAAGTTTGAAGACGAAGAATTGACGAAATTACTCGAAGAAGATTCGTGCCAAACTCAAAAAGAGTTGGCAATTTCGTTGGAAGTGACTCAGCAAGCCATATCGAAGCGGTTAAAATCACTGGGAATGATCCAAAAGCAAGGCCACTGGGTTCCGTACGAGTTGAAGCCAAGAGAAGTTGAGAGGCGCTTTTGCATGTGCGAACAACTGCTTCTTCAAAGGCAAAGACGGAAGGGTTTTTTGCATATTGTGACCGACGATGAAAAGTGGATTCATTATGATAACCCAAAGCGAAAGAAATCATGGGGACCGCCCGGGCACCAATCAACATCGACCGCGAAGCCAAATATTCATGGTTCCAAGCTTATGCTCTGCATTTGGTGGGACCAGATCGGTGTTCTTTATTATGAGCTGCTAAAACCGAATGAAACCATTGACGGGCAGCGCTATCGACTGCAATTGATGCGTTTGAGTCGAGCATTGCGTGAAAAACGGCAACAATTTGCTGGAAGGCACGACAAAATAATTCTTCAGCATGACAATGCTCGCCCTCATGTTGCGCAAGTCGTGAAAACGTACCTGGAAACAACCAAATGGGAAGTGCTACCCCACCCGCCGTATAGCCCTGACATTGCTCCATCCGATTACTATTTGTTCGCTTCGATGACTCATGCGTTGGCTGATCAGCACTTCACTTCATATGAGGATACTAAGAACTGGCTCGATTCATGGATAGCCTCGAAACCCCAAGATTTTTTTCGCGACGGAATTCGTAGACTTCCCGAAAGATGGGAGAAAGTTATCGCTGCTGATGGCCAATATTTTGAATAATTTAGTTATATGAATAAATCTATGAATAAATGCCCAAAATTCCAAAAAAAAGTCTCATTATTAAGTTGTAGACCTATATTTTGGAAGATAATATTATAGCACAGGAGAAGAGTGGGAGAGAGGAAAATATGTGTTCCGAGCTCCCCCCCCCCCCCCCTTGCATGACACCGTTATACTTGGAAATATGATAATTTACGGAAAAGCGGCATTTTACTAGCACAGAAAACTAAAAAATAATAGAATTTTGAAATCTCATTAGAAAAGGTTAATATTAGTTCATTTCTATAGTTGCAGTTAGCACACCCCTGCACTCCTCAAGCACACCTGAGGTCAAAATATTGATGGCCAATGATAACCAACATAATAGGCAATAACATCTCTAAGTTTCATTACAATCACATAATATTGTATTTAATAATAGTACATTCATTTAAAGTTGACTCTATCCATACAAAAAATACACTTACCGGCCTCGTGCATAGGTGCGAGTACTACTTGCATGTTGTTTTTCGTAGGGCCAATTGCAGTTATTTAATTAACCAATTTTGGAAGGGTAAGGATTGGTTAGGGCGGTGATTCTAACAATAAGTATTCGTACAATTTCTTTTTTCAGCGGTTATACACAGGGCCGTCGAGAGAGGGGTGCGGAAGGGGCGAATAGCACCGGGCCCGTGTTTTTTAGGGGGCCCGAAAATTCAAAAAGGTTAAAATAAAAAAAAAATACTTTTTATCATAACACATTTCATATATTAACTACAATATGGTATTTATGAAATAAAAATTATTCTTAATTAATACATATGTAGTATAGATTTCTCTTATATTGGTAAGCCTGGCACTTTAGAGACCGATATGGAATTGACCGTGGCGATAATACAAGTGTTTTCAAAGCGAGTTCATTTGGCATTGCCTTTATTCCTTATGGGACCCTATAAAAGTTGAGTTCCGGGCCCGGATTTTCTCTCGACGGCCCTGGTTATACACTACTATATTCTTCATAACTCCGACAGTCTTCTTGTCTACATGACCAACACTCCATTCCCATGGTATACATACCTAACTATGTTTTTTTCCAATAGTGAAAATTCTTTGTATTCTCGGAGTTTGAACGTTTGCCTCGCAACACAAACTTTTCCAATATAAATTGAACTCCAATACACTTCCGATTCACTTCGAGTGCTGCTAGTTCAAAGATTCAAATGCAATTAGTCAAACTACTTTCATAGTTGTGGCTAGTTGGGAAATTCAATTTCGTCATCAAAGTTTGCTCCAAATAAAATTGAGTACGAAGCAGTATGTGAGGAGACTAGTCTTTGGTGAATGATGAATAGTACCTATATTCAAAATGCTGCATGAAAAGAATGTTTGCTGGTGCATTTCAAGTCAATAGTCAATGGAACAATGATTGGATTTTAGGATTTTTTAACAGATACCAATACGTATTATTTAGGAAAAAAATTAGTAGGCGCCAAAGACACAGATAGTCCTTCTCGCGGGAGCCCTCTGGAACGGCAAACCAAGCCAACCGAGTTTTGCATTGCAAAACATTTAGTAGAGGCACATAACGATGATCATGCTGAATGGCCAATAACACCAGTGCGTCTCAGGAAGTAGCGAACGGTGGAGTTACAACATAGTTGTGAGAGCACCAACACGTCACACCCAGCTGAAAGATCATCAAAAGAACTCGCGACCAAAAACACCATTGGAGAGCTACCTCTGCGCTCTATAAAAAAAGCTCCCGGCGACTCTTCGGACACCTAAGGAAGCAAAAAATCAATTTACACTCGAAACATTAAACGAGTCTCGAATACCACGGTCTGATTCACCGGCAACGACTTTCGGCTACAAACAACGGACCACGATCTGTTTTTGGAACGATGTGATGTGAGTGCAATGGTGCGAGGATCACTGAAGTTGCACGAGAAATGACCGCATATAACATCGATATACTGGGACTGACCGAAACAAGATGGCCTGGATCGGAAACGACTTTATCACCAAGCTCCCAAACAGTACTGCTCTACTCTGGAAATGAAGATGATACGTCACCTCGAATGGCAGTCGTCGGAATCCCATTGACTAGGGAGGCACGCCAATCTCTAATTGACTGAAAGCCCATCTCCGACCGAATCAATAGAGCCAGATTTTAATCAAGGGTAAGAAACATCACAAGAATTTGTGCTATGACCCGACTCAACCAGCGGATCGATTAGCTAAAGACGCCTTCTATCACCGACTCGGCGACATCTTCGACAAGGCTCCCAAAGGTGACATAAAAATTATTATGGGAGATCTCAATGTCAAAGTCGGGTCTGACAACCTTGGTTTGCAACACCTAATGGACAATCATGGTCTAGGCAAGAGGAACCAAAATGGCGAGATGTTCGTGAAGTTTTGCAACTCTCGTCAGCCTTTCATCGGCGGTACTTTGTTCAAGCACAAACGATGCCACTTAACAACTTGGGTTTCTGCGGATGGCAGAACAGAGAACCAGATCGACCATATAGCCATTTCCATAAGGTGACCACGGCGATAACAACTAGATTGCAAGCTTTCGTGAGCTTAGCTGGCTGGAGGTCATTTCACCTCCATAAAAAGGCGAAAGTGGCAATGAATAGGTCACAGTTCGAAAAGGGCCGGAAAATGTAGCTAAACAGGCCCTCACTTGGAACCAACAGGGAACTGTTGCAAGTCACCGTGTTGGACGACCTATATAGAAACACCTGCAGAAGATCAGTTGAGGTCGAGGGTAACTCAATAGGCAAATCGTGGAGTCAGTTAAAGGTGATGACGGCGAACAGGACGAGGTGTAAAATCGACGTGTTTAATGCCCCACAAGGGGTTAACAGGATCCAGAGAGAGAGAGAGAAAGATTGGTGGGAGAGAAGGGGTGTTAGGCTGGTCGCTGACTCTACTTCCTATAATTATTCACACATTGTTTTTTTGTGCACGTTTGCAATTTGCAATATGGTCTTAATATGAATGGTTAAGCATATCGAAGAATACATATATATATGTACGTATATCTACAGTACAGCTTCCCGTTTTAAAATTATTACTTTGAGAGGTGGGAGATGGAGTCTTTTTTTATGAATTGACATGTAAGATACTATATCAGGAGCTTGGAATAGAAAGGGCGAATCCCGAAATTGAGGTGTTGGAAAATTGGACTCAAAGTTTTGAAAGTACTTCAAAATATCAAGGGCGAATGTATTAATTTTAGCTTATTCCTTTTTTCACTATTTTAACGATTTCTAAATTTTGATGGGAACATTTGAAAATGTTGAGCTTAGTGAATCTCGTGAAGAAAAACTCGCAAAACAGTCAGTTGCGAAACAAGCACTTTTCACAGAAGAGCAAGGGCGAATACGAATGATTTTTGGCTTTTCATAATGCCTGAGCTGGGTTTCACACCCGGGGTTCGCCCTTGCTCCACTAAGTAAATCGTACAGTGTGATTTTGATAGAAAATGATATTACTCTCTTTAGATTGAAACTATCAGAAAACTTAGGTCTTACCGGTTCAAAACGAGGTATCTACGCGTTGTCTATATATGTATAGTATATCTAATATCAAGGAGAGAATAAAAAAAGATCGATTTTTCGGGTTAGCCCTTTCTATTCCAAGGTTCTTATATGATGGGTAAGACATTTTAATTATGATGTTTTTATCTATCTGAGTATTACCAAGAGGAGCGAGAAGCCGAAATTGGCATTCCAAAATGAGCGCTTGCTACAAAACCTTCGGATTGCGGGCGTAACCCTCTACATTCCGATTTCATTTAATACGGATACGTTAATGGAAGGCAACGAGCTCATTTCTCCCGAACTGAGCTTCAGCAAGCATAGACTGCTACTTAGCTCATCGAGGTGTCTTTTTCTTCGCCAAATTTTACTGCCTTACTTTCACGGTCACTATGACAACTTGCCGCTCCATCCCCAAGGGCATCTTCGGAAGTCCACCTATTACAATAAACTTTAAACCAGTTTCCTATTTTTCTGATTGACTGTACGAAAATTAGCGAAAATTTGTGAAAATTTTATACATGATTGCTGCGCAATAAACTCCGTCCAAAGCATTTTTATTTTAAATACGAGCTGGCACAAAGAAAAAATTCTACTGAAAAAAAGAAAATTCACACAAGCAGACATGCTACCATGACTATACTACCGAAAACTTTGGCAAATGTACACTTGCTGTGGGACTAAGTAATTAACTTTTTCGGTAAAACACTCAACCAGTGAACATGTTCGGTAAATAAAGGTACCTGCCACCAGCCAGCCGGGCTGTTTTAACCAAAGTAAAATTGAGTGGCAAAGATTAAAATTTCGCATCAAATGTTACAACGCCCAATGAGCTCGTATAAATTGATTGCACAATGTTTGCCAAAGTGTTTTGTATTTAAGGCACGATTTCTCCATCCATGCATTGCCGGGAAGAAAAGTGTACATAAGTACTCGCACTTTTCTTCTTCTGTTTTTCATCATTTATTATCCCCACAGCATTTTCACCAGAAAATGGCAATTATATTCCACTCGAACTGCAACCTCCAAACTACCCTTCTACATATTTAGGAGAGCCACGCTTTCGTCTCGGTTTATTTTTCCAAATTGTCGGTTTCAACAACAAAAACCGAAATCTCGTTGCTAAGTGCGTACTCAAAGTGTTGTGTTACTGTTACCAAATTATTTTCATTTTTGGAAGATTTTTTGGATCTGCGATATGTTATATGGGGCAACCGGTAGTCTCATGTTTGGGTTCGAATCCCGTCCACGACGACGTTCGTGGCCATGGGTGTGCAGGAGGTGCATGCTGCCAACCGCATTCTCCGAAACCAGTTTATGCCTTCGAAACGTCAACTGGGCCACATGGAACAGTTGACGCGCTATGCCATTCCAGGATCCGAATGGATAATCCTTTAGTCGTTTGCGTGGTCGTCGTAGTTGATCCGTCCATTCCGAGGCTTTTGTTCCAGGTTTTTTGATATGGAGTGGTTTTTATAAGGACGAGTTGTCAGCACATCGCTTAACCCCATTCAGGGGATGGCCTCGGTAGATAGCTGCTTCAGATGGTTTAATAAACGTGCTGGAGTTCACATAACTATGTTGCAGGTCCAACTACGCAAGTCATTCCATCCTACTAAACCTGAGACGCTTAGGTGTTGGTCAGCCATTCAGGCTGCCTTTTTCCAAATGTCTTATCGCTAAGACTTGGCCGTCAGCGGCTTAAAACACTGCCGTTACCAGGGGCGTCCACGTGGAGGACTATGGAAAAGGTCTTTTGCCCCCCAACTGTTTCTTATTACTTAAAAGTAACTAAATTGTCCATCCTTTCAATGTTGATGAATAAAGAGGAATTTGTAAAAAAAGCTATTATTTTTCCCGGGTTAGTCTATATGTTTTGATTGGATGACGCGAACTCTGGAGCATGTCAAACAAATTTGCTTAACACGTATTTATTTAACACGAACTGGAAATTAACTTTCCCCGTCCAGTTCGTTATAACGAGGGCTTACTGTATATTGTATTTTATTGTTAAGTACTTCGGGACACTATTTGAACTGGGCTGTTCATGTCCTAATAACGTTAAAAGGCAAACTGAGATCCTTACTTGTGCATATTTTTATTGGTTATATTGTCGCTTGTAGTAGTCTTTGTAGTCCGGATGGCGCAACGGTTAGCACGTTCGCCTTCAACGCACTGGGCCCCGGTTCAATTCCGGGGATTTACGTGTCGGACTATGAGCCCACTCAGCTGTTAAATGAGTACCCATTATGGGGTAAATAACTCGGTTGAGCGTGTTGCTGATCACATACCTCTGCACAAAAACCGTCACGATCTAGAAAATGAGATGATGCTAACTCATCTCGAGGCCGTGGTTCAAATTGGACTGTTGCGCCAGTTATTTATTTTTTATATTGTCGCTTTGATAACGAACTATTTCGAAGCTAATTTAATTTAGAAACTTTCAATTATTTCCAGATTGCATTGAAATCTACTCGAACTCGTACGAAATTTGTCTTCACATTATGCTACATTTCATTGAAATTATTTCAGTCTCATCATCCCCAAATAGTTGTGGCTATCAGAAGGATCCTTACCTCATTTTAAATGTAACAAAATTATTTCATGTCATCATGTCGACTCTATCGAAACTATCTGATGACTTTTGTGTATATGTATTTCCAATTTACGGACGTGAATCCTGTACGTAATTAGAAAAGGCCACAATAGAAATTTCGAGAGACAAGGATACGTTCCTATTTTCCGTGTTTGTTTTGCCCTACGACAAGATCGTCTCTGCTCTGTTTATATGACCACGGATTCTTGTTCAATGTTTTGTGTCCCGGTACCGGGATTTTCATTAAGGATTAAGTCCGCGCTGAAATCGTTTCGTTCATTCATTTGCTCGTCTTTTGTATAGTACTATGTATTTGAAGAGTCGCTGGTACCCCGGGATACTCCGGGCATTCTACTTAATTTTGCTTTAATTACGGACGGTTGTGCTAAACGAGGTATAAATGACCATTACCAAGGAGACATGGCAACAATGGCGTTGTAATGGTAATGGGTAAAATCGGTAGCTTCCTAAAAGCCACATTGTAATGAGTACCTGACCCGTAATTCAACGAAATTAAGCTGGCAGATGGTAGGATATTTGTTGACAATGGCATTGTGAAATGCGTTATTGTGTTTAGAATGAATTTCCACTTTAGAAGGCAACAAATTGAAAAGTCTGCGTCTTTCGACGAGTTTTGTAAGAGCAAAAATGAGGACAATGCGCACTGGCAAAGTTTCTTTTATAGTGATGAACTATTGACTGCGGGTATGTTTGATATAAATAACATACAATTCAAATACCTCAACTCATTGGAAATAAAAGGTTTCTGCGGGAGGATATTTCCTCCAATCTCCTTTCCATTCACATCAAAATGGGATGTCTCATTGAAAATGTATATGTTCGATATTACGCTGACTTTTATTCTGTATAAGAACAAGAAGCCTGTTAGGATATATGTAAATAACTCGTATGTCCTTGGGTTAAGATAAAGCTTATACACAATTCCTAGTTGGTGAATGAACAATGTACACAATGTTCGATTTAAATTCATCACGAATATTTATGAAGAACCTATTCGATTCTTTTTTTTTAGCTGAGGTCGATATCTCAGTGCATTAAGGCTTCTGTCTCACTTCTCATCACAACAATTTTCGCGGGTTTTAGTCTCACAAGCAAGGAATCCACCAATAAAGCAGAGATGGTCTGTTAAAAAACTTCGACCGGGAACCGTTTATCGAAATCTTGCATCAGAAGGGAGCTATTGAATTACATGTAGAGCAAAAGGCATCGCCGTTAATAAAGCAGATGGTGGAAGCATGTGATGCCTCTATGCCAGGAACAAAGTCTTTCAACTGCCAGAAAGCAAACTACTGGTGGAATGAATTGCAAGCCTGTGGCGCAGGTGCCTTAAGAGCACGGCGATTGTACCAGCGATCAAGAGAGACACCAGACTACGACAACTTGGCACAAGAATACAGAACTTCACGCGGACTACTAAAGCAGGCAATAAAAAACAGCAAAAGGAACTGTTTCAAGCAACTCTGCGAGGACGCAGATATAAATCCATGAGGAACGGCCTATAGAGTAGTTATGAAAAAGCTGAGCAGTTACCAAACAACCCTCTTCTACTAAATCGGATAGTTTCAGTTCTCTTTCAGCAGCATGCGTTAGAAAACATTAAAAATCGAGCGATTCGAAAGGGAAAGGAGGTACATCCTCGACACGGGCTTGAAGAATGGATACGAACCAAGGGCGATATCATGTGTCATCCGCAAGAAACAGAGAAAGCTAGACGAACAACGAATGACTACCCTCCAACATAACAAGGAAGAACTTAGGAGAAGGATAGGCGTCACACATTCGTACGCATCCGGGAAATTGAAGCGGGTGATGAAGGATATGGACATCGAAATGGTCTCATCAAGCCGGAGGCAACAGCTCAAGAACAAGCTAGGGTCCACGAAGGACAAGAAACTGAAACATGAAGTAAGCGGCGTATACAAGGTCTCATGTCCAGAATGCGACAAAACATACGTCGGGCAAACGATGCGGCTAGTTTCCACACGATGGGGTGAGCACGTGAGAGAGGCTGAGTCTAGCGTAAAAAACAACAAGGACCCCGCGTCGCTAAAATCGATGGTAGCGAGACACATAGCAGGAGAGGGGCACAACATAACATGGGACTACGTGGAGATTATCAAAGCGAGTACAGACAGCAAGAAACTGGATGCACTAGAAAGTCTGGCCATTCTAAGGGAACCGGAAAACCAGAGGCTGAACCATGATATCGGGAATCTACAATCAGGGCTGCTGAATCTACTGGCGAGGGAATCACCCAGGAAGTGAAACGGGTGATTTTCATCATTATTCTACCTGGGGCTCAATTTTCTTTTTTCTCGATTGGGTTTTTCAATTTTTTATTTGCTTTCAAAACATGTTGTATGTCATTAAATGGTAATTAGAGTAACGTAACGTAATGTAAAGTAATTAACGCTGTCAAAATAGAGGGTATATAGGTGCAGGTTTTGATGTTGACGAAAGTAGTTGAATTGTACTGAAGAAGGACACAACTGGTGTCCGAAATGCGCATTTACAAATAAATAAAAAAGAATCCCGTCTTAGGAAAATCAACGTTTTTCATTTAGTATTAAAAATCTATAAATGGTCCATTAAAGGCAGATACCGGCATTAACTGACAAAGCGATTTTGGTGATCATCTCCCGAATAGGCGACAATAAAGCACCAGGCCCTGATGGCATTCCCAACGGAGTGTTGAAAGTAGCAGTTGACATGGTTCCCGGAAAATTCGTCTGTGCTTTTGAGTCCTGTTTGCTAGAGCAAGTTTTCCCTGCTGTAAGGAAAAAACAATGATTGGTTCTGTTACCAAAACCCAACAAACCGCCGGGCGAACCAAATTCATATCATCCAATTTGCCTGCTAGACACCGCAGGGAAGGTGCTGGAACAAATAATTCTTAGCAGACTTGCTGCCGTCGTAGAGGAAAAGGGAGTACCGTCGGACCGACAGTTTGGCTTTCGAAGGGCGCGCTCCACGGCCGACGCCATCTTGATAGTAAAAGATCTAGGGAAACAGGCACTACGTGATGGAAAATGTTGTACGGTTGTGACACTGGATGTCAAAAATGCTTTCAATTCGGCAAACTGAAAATGCATTCATTTGTCTTTGCAGAGGGTAGGTGTACCCGACTATTTGACGCGACTTATGCAGAGCTGGCGGCCAAGGCCCGACGTCGGGCTGTCGCGCCACGATGATATGATATACAAAGCTACCTTTTTTTTAGAATCCTACAGTACGAAACCAGCGAAGGGCCAAGAGAGTACAATGTAACAGCAGGAATCCCGTAAGGATCTGTACTCGGCACTTTGCTGTGGAACATCATGTACAACGACATTCTGGATTTACCAGTACCTAAAAACTACGATAGTGGGGCTCCCAGATGACGTAGCTGTGATGGTGGTAGCCAAGGATCCGGCATTAGCCGAAGTTTATGGCACCGAAGCAATCACAACTATTAAGTTGTATTTGGATAAACTAGGACTGGAGCTAACTGAGCAAAAGGCGGAAGTTGTTCTCATCGGAAACCGAAGAAAAAAGAACACTCTGAGGGTCAGAGTCGGAAACACCATCATTATTTCTAAGCCAGCAATTAGGTACCTGGGGGTGATGATTGATGCGAAGCTGACATTTGGAGAGCACCTCAAGTACTTATGCAAGAAGGCGGCTAATGCTACTGTGGCTTTGGCAAGGATAATGCCAAATGTAGGAGGGTCACGACTGAGTGGGAAATTTTTCATTATCTATAGTAATCACCTCTATACTTCTGTATGCGTCAGCAGTTTGGATCGACGCGCTTCGTCACACTTGTAACAATTGAAGAATTAATTCTGTTTATCGAAGGAACGCATCGAAAGTATGCTGTCCATACCGAACAACATCCGATGAGGCTGCCTACGCTGCATCCCCATAGATATTCTAGCAGACGAAATGGACCGATTGCACAAAGGCCGATGTTTGGAGCCACCGGACGTATCTAATGCGCGTAAAAAATAAGAAAATTGCGAGTCTCTGAGGAATTGGCAACAGCGGTGGGATGAAACTCCGAATGCAAGCTAGACACATATACTTATACCGCAAACCGAATTGTGGCTGAACCGCGAAAATGGAGAGGTGAACCACTATCTAACCCAGTTTCTTACTGGACATGGCGGATGTAGGAAGTACTTACACAGGTTTAAGCTGGACGTTTCGCCCGACTGTCCGAGGTGCGCAGGAAAAGCGGAAGACCCGGAAGATGTATTTTTTCACTGTCCAAGGTTAACAGGAAAGCGTGATGCACTGGAGTTCGAACTTGTAGTAGGGTAACATGATGAGCACATGATGAGATCTGAATCCGATTGGGAGGCCGTAACTCGCACAACATGTGACATACTATACATGCGGAACTGAGGAAAGAGGAGTAAATACGAAAAACGACGCAACGGATTAACGGCTAACTATCCAAAACCAGCCCTGCGAATTAATACCGAGTGGTAGTTCCCTAGGGAGAATGGTGGAGAAAGAGGGTTGAAGGTTTTACTGGGTAAGTAGTCGCACACTGACGATGAAAGTCCCATGGCGTTGCCGTACAATTGAAATTAGCTGCCGGCAGTGGCTCCAGACTAATGAGATTTCCCCCCTCGGTAATAAAAAAAAGTCTCGTCGTGGTTATGGATGTTTGTGTTGTTTTCGCTATGTACTAAGGGCGTAATATTAAGCCACAGCCATTCCCGACTTACTGAACCATCTGAAATTTATCTGCTAACGAAACGTCAACAAGGTATTGCTAGAGATGTTGACGCCTCCATGCCCCACTGGAGAGGTTAAGATAGGTAGGTATACGCTAGCAGCGTGTATAGTGCGAAACCAGCTATATGCTAACGAAACGTCAACTAAGCCGCTTAGGGCAGATTGTAGTGTACGATGTTTTGAAATGTAAAAACCGAGAGAGTTCATTATACTTATCAATTATTATAGATCTATTCTTCCTTTTTTTGTATAACCTAGGCCCGTTTTCTCAATGTCTGGTTAAACTGCTAGTTAGGTATCCGGGACATTAAATTAAACCTTAGCGTATGCAACGCTCGAAATATGATAATGCAGTAGAATCAGCTGATTTGCTTGGCGGAACTCTGCCGCCTGTTCTATTCTATTCTACGTTTGTACCGTCCCTCAGTATTAATTTGCGGCTGAGTTGGTTTCAAGTCCTCTTCCATCCAATGAGTTTCGAGAACTCGGTTCTTTATGATCAGTTCAATTGTCTCATTTGAATGTGCAAACTTCAACAGTTCTAGCTGTTAAAATTTCAACAGCTCGTATCAGCTGTTTAAAATTATCTTCCGATATATTTTTAACTGGATGAATGATGCCGTTTAGCTCTTATCTATAGGATAAACTGTAACTAGATATTGTGAAAACGGCACACAGAACATTCAAACGCGTCGACATTTTTAATAAAAATAACTGTCACTAAAACTTTCAACCCATTTCAGTTTCGAATATTACGCATTCTCGCCTTCAACTGAAAAGCAATAATTTATCTGCACGACAGTGACATTATTGGACAATCAGATTAAACATAGGGCGTTAGCAATCCGCTAACAAATTCATCAACTTCCAAAAAAAAAAGCCATCTCCACTGCCACCAGTCGTCTTCTGTAATATGCTGGCCTTTAAACTATAGGGAGTGTCACATTCCAATTCCAACCATTCATCAAATTCACTCTACTCGCAATCCTTTCGCTGTATGTATGAAGTACAGGAACTGGAAGAACTAGAAAAGTCTGACATGACAGACATGGTATTTTGTCACAATTTCCGTCACAATGAATTTCTATTTCATCATAAAAACGACTTTTATGGACATCATCCTTTTTATTTCGGTTGTCGTGGCGAGCCGAATCGGCCTAGTGGGCAGTTTCAGTATAGCAAGTAGCCAAAAGGAGACTATTTTCTTTTTTTTTTATATATTTTAGATTGGAATTTTATTACGGTGTTTTTCTTGTTCTGTCGATTCAGGATATTTTTTAATTACAGTTTGTGGTTTGTAACACAACCACGAAATGGTTTCAATCAGTTAATTTCATTGAATACCAGAAGTGTCTATAAAACTGAGTGATCCAAATGGAAGAAACCAAAACCGGAAGAGAATCTTTGCATTCACAATTTGGTAGAATACTTTTTAATTGATATAATACTCGTAAAACAAACAGACCATGACACTTAAAGTCCGCGCAGACAGCAAACTTTTTAGTTCGCAGAAAAGCTAAATAGTTTAGCCAGAAAAATAAAATACACGGCGCTTTATGATACCGCGCACACAGCGTATAGTAAATGGTTTAGTTGCTGTGTGCGCGTCGAAATCGAATCGAGGTCATTCACAACAAGGGAGGACCGACGCACTATTTAAATTTACTGAAAAATGTTTAAATTACTAAATGAATAAGTTTAGAAATAAGTTCATGGCTTAAAAGCTTATCAAAATAGAAAAAAAAGTATGTGTTAACTTGACAAAAGTTTAATTGTTATTTTTTGAATTATTTTCTTAAAAAAATTGTAAAAAAAAACATTAAAAAATGGAGAAACAAAACTTTTTGTTTTATTTTACTGAGAATTTAATCGGCCATAAACACAATAGAGGGGGGTGGCAAAAGACCTTTTCCATAGTCCTCCATGTGGGCGCCCCTGGTAACGGCAGTGTTTCAAACCGATGAAGGCCAAGTCTTAACGAAAAGACAGTCTGGAAAAAGGCAGACAGCTGTAGCCTGAATGGCTGACCAACACCTAAGAGTCTCAGGTTTAGTAGGATAGCATGATTTGTGTAGTTGGACCTGCAACATAGTTGTGTGAACTCCAGCACGTTTATTAAATGGGGTTAAGCGATGTGCTGAAAACTCGTCCTTGTAAAAACCACTCCACGTCAAGAAACTTGAATCAAAAGCCTTGGATTGGACGGATCAAGAACGACGACCATGCAAACGACTAAAGAATTATTCTTTCAGATCCTGGAATGTACGCTCCCTGAACAAAAGAAAACAGGAATCTAGTCGTAAGCTCTATATGTTTCCCGCATAGCCGCATTCAAAAGCAGACCTGGAAATCTCCAGACGCACACACCGTCAACAAAATTGATCACGTCCTCACTTGCAGGAGATGGGCGTCTAGTGTGATGGATGTCCGCTTCTATCGAGGAGCAAACTGCGACTCAGATCATCATCTGGTGAAGACAACTTACAGATGTAGAATTTCCTCAGTGCACCAATCAAGAATCAGCCCTCCTAAAACCTTTGCGGTTGACAAGCTTCTGAGCGATGCGGTGGCGTATGTTGCCGCGCTTGAGGAAACACTATCGCCTATGCTACACAACATCAGCAACACAGGAGAAGAATGCAAAGATTCACTTGACGCGAAAAATGAGGCCAACAGACAATGGATTCAACGAGGAACCAGAGCTAGAAGAGAAAAATATGACGAGCTACGTCGAATGTTGAATAGAATAATTAAGACGTAAGAAACGTAAATACTTTGACGAGCAGTTCCTGAATATAAACAAAAACTTAGCTTATAGGAACACCAGACAGGACTAGCCTTTGTAAGGACAAGGATGGAAACATCATCAGCGACACCGATGGCATTAACAAACGATGGGCCTCTTATTTTGAAGGGCTTCTGAACCTACAATCTAACATCTTCACACAAGAAGCGCCGTGTGCTGACGAGATTCCAGCTGAACTGCTTAAATTCGGTGGAACGGGTCTAGCTAGTGCCATATATTAATTACTCCTGCGAGTATGGGAGGACGAGGCGATCCCAGACGATTGGCGCAGAAGCATCATCTGTCCAATTGACAAAAAGAGAGATAAACTGCGGTGTGAGAATTACAGGGGCATTTCACTAGTTTGTACGTCCTATAAAATTTTGAAGAAAATTCTGGAAAATACGAGTAGAATAAAACCGTATGCAGAACGAATCATTGGCGAATATCAAAGCGGTTTCAGACCTGGTCGCTCCACAACCGATCAGCTCTTTACGGTCCAACTGATACTCCAGAAGTGCTGGGAATACAACGTAAACGTAAACCAAATCTTTGTCGACTTCAAGCAGGCATACGAAAGTATCGATCGTGGAGTACTGTACAACATCACGCTGCAATTTGGTATACCGGCCAAATTAGTGCGACTGACAAAGATGACGATGACCAAGTCCGTCTCACAAGTCAGGATCCAGAATAGACTTACTGATCTATTTGAAACACGCACTGGTTTGAAACAGGGCGATGGACTGGCACCGACGCTCTTCAACCTAGCACTGGAATACGTTATTCGGGCCATGAATATGGACAACAGCAAGACGCTACTCATCAAGTCGACACAATTAGCAGCGTACGCCGACGACATCAACATCATGTCCCGAAGATTGGCCGACGCAGAACAACTTCTGCATACGCTCGATACCGCTGCAAAAGAAGTTGGACTCCGATCATCGAGGTTAAAACTAAAATAATGATGCAATCGACGAGAAGGACACCTGCACAACCGAGCATTAATGTGGGGGAGTTCGTGAACAACTTCATATAACTGGGGTGCAACTTGTCAAGGGACGCCAACAAAACTGACGAAATCAAGCGACGGATACAGTTAGTTAATAAGGCTTTTTTCGGGGCTGTTTGCGATCGAGATGGATGGCGCATCCGGTACAAGCATGAGTTCTATGAACTGTACGATGAGCTGGAAGTTTCGAAAGTTTCCAAACTACAACGACTTCAATGGGCAGGGCATGTACAAAGAATGGGCGATGATCGCATGCCAAAGAGAGTAATGAATGCAGAACGAGTCGATGGCGCGAGACTGTCTAGGCGACCGAGATCTCGTTGGGAGAGCTCAGTAGGTGTGGACGATGCGCCACTACTGGGCTTCCAAAATTGGAGGACGCGTTCACATGACCGATATAATTGGAGGACAACGATGCAGGCGGCCAAGGCCCGACGTCGGGCTGTCGCGCCACGATGATAATGATGAGTGGCATCAAGAAGAGCATGGAGCCGATATTTATATACCAAAATAAGCCCTTGGATTGCGGGCGTAGCCCTCTATATTCCGGTTTAATTATAGTAATATAATAAATATAGGTATTACGCGTTAGAACTACGGTCCAATCGAAAATGAAAAGGAAAAGTAGTTTTCCACGTAGTCCGGATGGCGCAACGGTTAGCACGTTCGCTTTCTACGCACTGGGCCCATTTCGATTTCTACTGAATGCGGTAGTTTTCGATGAAAAAGGGGATTTACGTGTCGTACTATGAGCCCACTCAGCTGTTAAATGAGCACCCATTTATGGGGTAAATAACTCGGTTGACCGTGTTGCTGATCACACACCTCTGCACAAGACATACCGTCACGATCTAGAAAATGAGATGATGCTAACTCATCTCGAGGCCATGGTTCAAATTGGGCTGTTGCGCCAGTTATTTATTTTTTTTATTTTAGTTTTCCACCGTTTGCTCGATGCCGTTTTTCAACAATAAGCCAAATCATAGTCTCTATTACTTATTTTCTAGAAGTTTGGACCTGTAAATAATTTGTTTGAAGAGTTGTTACGATTATTATTTTGTATATTTTAACAAAATCCATAGTAAGTTTGCAATTGTGTCAATTTGGTTTCATGACTAATATTACAATAAGTTTTCTTTGAGTGTATATATGGGACAGTGATGGTGTATGAGTTAACATCACTTAAACTTAATTAACCTCTACTGGTGAATAAAAAATCCAGAATCAACAAAAATGCAAAAGTATGAGAATCGCGTTTTTTGTTTTTCATGTACAAAGAGAAATACAGGACAGCAGAAATAAATTAAGCATACACGGTTCAATTTTCCTCCTTTATTTTTTTTTCAAACAGTACACTCGTTCATGGTGCTTTTTTCCCTTCACATCAGAATAAGTAAAAATGGGGAAGAATTTCAGGTTCAATCCATTCATCTATTCTGCATTCAAACTGTAACCAGATAACTTTTTTTTTTTACTGCGATGAAATGTTGGCAGGCCAGTTTCATCTGTCTTTCTCTGCAAAGAAGTAGCGGAGTTCAGTGAATTTTCAACCAAGTCTGTTAAAATTGGAGAATAGTTTGAATAACAGCGTTGAAATACATTAATATTTATTAGAGTTTTGAAAATACAGATCTGCTGAAAGTTCTTCTATCACTTTCCGAAATGCTGATTCAATGCACTAACATCTTAACCGACAGTCCAAAATTTGTTGTCGCACTCTCCTATTCGGCGCAGATACAAGTATTCGATCGCTCCACCATTGGAATGGAAAACTCAATTTCATGAATGTTTCATGAAACACGAATAAGTCTATATGTCTGTACATATTCCACCAGCTATATGCCAAACTGGATCAATGTAAAAGAAATACAGCTTGTTCCTGCGAAGGCAGATAGAGAGGATTTCCGGCGAAAAAAAAACCCACGCTCTTTCATCACATACCGTGTCTGACATTAAAGCAAATTCTAGCTGACTGAAAACCGAGGAAACGTTCCTGGAACAGTCATCAAATGTGTCTTGGAAACTTGAAATATTCGAGTAATGATAGCGAAAAATTCACAGGACACAGGTACAGGGCACATATGTCTCTGGTCTGGATGCATGTGCTATGCTAGACAGCTCGCCGCCCCAAGCTGTCGATTGCTGAGAATTTAGAGTTATCATAGTTGTCAGGACGAGAAAATTTCCAAATCGGTTGAACCGATGTACACTGTTTGACGGTGACAGGTTAACGTCACCGTAGAATGGTCACGTCTCAATTTCGGCTGAAATCTCCTGGTTTTCTGCTATCCTGCAGATTATGCACAATACATATAGTAATTGCTGTCAGTTATGTGTGAAGGGTTGGTTGAAGGAAGTTTGATTTCCATAGCGACTCGAAAATTAATAATTGGAAGCTTCGACTATCCTAGAAGCGGAAATAGTTTGCATTTCATAGACACTGTTAATTTCAACCTGATTTCGATGGCCAATGGTGAAATGTAAGGGTTATCACCCGGAGACTCAGGTTTTATACAGAATCTACAGGTTCCCGGGGTATAAATTGATTTCTCCGGGCTTAAGGCCAAATGGGTTAAAGTTTAGAGATAATTGGGCGAGTGAGATTGTAATGAATCATATTCTGGTTTGGTAGTGCTACTCCCACCGGCAGATCGTAGTAGTAGTAGTAGTATGCTATGTACCTTAGGCTCCGTCCCCACGGGCATCTTCGGATGCCCACCAAACCGTCCGTTACATATTTGGCGCCCAATGTGGGGCCCAATCTTTGTAATGAGCAAGTTGGTTCACCAGACGGTGTTTTGGGAACGGAGCCGGAGGATTGCCGAGAGGACCGTGAAGGTCCGGCGACGCTAAAAGCGCTTCTCAACGAGCTGAGCGGCGGCATATGCTTGTTCCAGCTCAGTTCGGGAGATGTGGGCGGGGTTTTTGCCCTCTCGTTGCCCCATCCATTACATTGATAACATGTATCATGTGCCTTGGGGGTAGACGATCACGGCAAAGGAGAAAACTGAGTCCCACGACTCAGGAAAATTAGAGAAAAAAGTGCGGGCAATGACGGTCGACCGGCTCATCTTTCACGCTCCGGGCCCTGATGTTGCGGAACCTTGGCCTTTTTACCAGAAATTCAAACCCAACCAATGAGGTTCCGTGGCCAGTAAATGTTGGAGCCTCCCATAGCGGAACAAGAGATGAGGCCTTCACCTCATTTCATCACCAACCTGAAATGGGTTTGAGGGTAAGGATCCGTGAAGCAAACGCCTGGATTTTAACATTCCGTACTCTTCATTTTTTTCCATGTCTCGTTGCGAGGGCGGAAACTTACCTGCTTTTTCCCCAAGGGGCTGTTATTAGCATCTTGAAAAATAGAATGCATCTCGGTGGGTCCATTGCCGTTTGAATCTGAATAATGTTTCCAGTGCGAGATTTAAATTTAATGAAGATTACAATACCGCAAGTAACATTACAACCCAGGTGAATCTTCCCTTTCCGCCGAATGAAGATTCATCTGAATGATTTATTGATTTCATGAGAAGGGCGACATGCACGTAAATGTTGCAAAACCTGGAATTAAACGTCTCACCCGTTTTCCCGTCCACATTTGCCAGTAAGTAGCCCGCTCTGCCTATGCGAAGCAAGACCCGACACTTCCAGGACGTGGGAGCCAACCTCGCATTTAAGTGAAATTTTAACAGTGCACGACTCCCCTACCTCGTATTGGCTTACATTGCTTACAGATTTTAGTGAAGAGCGTTAGCCAGACTCCGACAGCATATTTTATAGGATCTGTTCGCCTATTAGATCCAGTTTTGTATCCGGCGGAACCGCTCCGGAAGGGTCGCAAAACATTTTTAAGCTACGTAATATATTGTACCATGCAGCGACATAATCTGACCGAAGGCGACAAAATATGGAGAGAAACCAACAGCTGAGTGATAAGCTGATCTTAATGCCCTATTAATTTGCGAAATACTGGCGCCCGAGTCCCGTTGGTCTGACTTAATATAAGCACGTATGGCAGGTATTAGTCGGCGATTTGTGATTGAGCTCGGAGACCATTTTTCCATACTTTATATTTTACATTCTGGGATCGGATCGGAAATTTTTTATAAAAGCCTGCCAGTAAATTACTTCTGAATGTAAATATCGTCGCTTTAATGTAGAAAGGGCGTAACTAACATTTTGTTCGAAGTCAAGTTTTTTGTGGATTTTAATAAAATAAGTCACTCTCAAAGAACAATCCAATTAAAAATTTCTATTTATTTTAAATCTATTACGTTTTCACTATAGCTTATTAAAATTTTGAATTATAGCGTGTTTTGAGTGTGATCTACCCGAAAAGTCGAAAAATTGACGTCGAGAAAAATGTTAGTTACGCCCTTTCTACATTAGAACAACGATATGTATCCCAATCATCGGACTGATAACCACCTCTGGGGATGATGTCGGGCATGTTCGAATGAAGTTTGCATCCAGGCATGTTAGACATTGGAATTTGTTGCACAACTGTACGGTAGACTACTGCCATTATGTACTTCAAAGGCGCATTTTAAAGAGGAGAAGATACAAATAACCCGAAAATAAATTCTGAACAACCAATCTATTTTTTAAATGAGCGACTGGTAGCGGAGTGCGTAGAAGCATCACTCTCATGTCTGACTGCACGCGTTTCGGGTTAAAACCCAATCCAAAACGACATTCGTGGCCATGGATGTTTGTGATGTCTTCCCCCTGTGGTGCGGGGCATAATAAGCCACAGCATCTCCCAACTTGTCACGGGTAGGCGGCTAAATGGGGGAGCAGAAGGTGCATGGTGTATGTATTCTCCTTCTCCGAAACTAGTTTATGTCAATGAAATGTTAACTGGGCCACATGGAACAGTTGATACACTATGCCCCGCAAGGGGTTACAACAATTGATTAGTATTCTTTAAATAGTAATTTTCTAAAGGGTTTGACCTCAGAGGACAATATCTGCACTACATTTATTCAACAGATAATGTGCTGTTTGAAGTCATATGCGTAGATAAATCCCGAAACCATTTTTCCAAATAAGCTAACATCAGGTTAAGGTATCCCCGCAAATTGTGCATGAAAGTTTTCAAAATGGTCCTTTGCAGTAGTGATTCAAAGTGGACAATTATTTACTTTAGACCAGTAGTCAGTTTTGTGGAATTTGTTCTCAACTCTTCACCACATTTCCGTTGCTTTTTTTCCTAATTCCTTTTTATTTTCCCTGATGTAATGCTTGCTAAAACTTTCTTGATCTTAGCGTCAATGTTCCCCATGTCTCAGCTGAAGAAATTAACTTTCTCTTCATCAAGGATATTTGTCTAGGGACTCCCAGAAGTGATCCCTTATTGTGGGTAATCTTTATTTGAATATGTATAATGCAATGATCCAAAATTATTGAAACCTTCGTTTCTTCCATAAACTAATTTTAATGCTGAGGTCCGTAAAGCACATGTATGACTGTACCTCCGCATCTAGACAATAATTCTTAATTCTGATTTACCACTACCAACTTGAATGCCAGACAATAAATAACAGGTGCGAATTCAAAATGTCTTGATTAATCATATTATACGACAATCTGAGCTTTGAATTTATGCCAGTGTTTTACCATAAGATATTTCTTCATTTCTCGTAAAACAAGGACGAATCCAAGACAGTGACTACCGTAACCTATCTCACTCTCATATATGCTCCCCCATATATTTTTGGTAAATAAAATCTCCGTCGAGTAACACCACAAACTTTTGTCCTTATCACATGCAATTAAGATTTCTTAGCCTGACTTTCTGACAGTTTTAAAGCAGATTATGGGCCTCCACTTTGGCAAAGATGAGTTTTTCTCTCCCTATAATTTATGTACATATTATGAGCATATCTTATAACTTATTCCCGCGACGGTGGTGCCTCAAACTCGAGTGATGCTTGGCAGGAACATCCACAAGCCAGCTGAATTTGTAAGAATACAACAGCTCGTGGCATTGATGACTATCATTGGATGTTAGGGATGCAAGGATACGCGAAGGGATGTTTTCCGCACTATACAGCAGCTCATCTTTGATTAATATGTTTACTTGTGGGCTTCTTGGCTGAGGCTATATTTCTCGTTAGAATTCGGCGTGTTCTTTGGCTTGAGCGAGAAACGAGCGTCTGTATCGGACTATGTCTGCGGGCTAGTCTTCCAGACCGCGTCGTATAATAAAAGAACAAGAAAAAAAAATATTTTGTAACATCTGCGGATACATAAAACCACTCATTTAGATGATTTATCCGACAGCTCCATTGGCTTTTGTTGAAGGAGTGTTTGTCTTGAAAGCAAATCAGACAATTTATACACAGTAAAATGTGAACGAAAGGATTTCAAGGAGTAAATTAAACAAATGTTTTAAATCATTTTCATGATTAAGTTGGGACTAATTAGAAACTCGTAACCATATTGCTTGGGTTTTTGTATAAGGTGTACTGGTGTGAAACATCAAGCTTTTGTTGTGTTATACCAATAATTTCTTTTCCCTGAATCTGTGAACATAAACAGCATGTTTTTCGTGTCGTTCATTTTCCCATTCGGAATTTTTCATTCAATCTTTCTTTTGATAAGATCGAGCTAATAGACTCCCAAGCAGTTCAGTAGACCCTGGCAACTGAAGGACAATAGGTTCCCTGTACATTCGCTCCCACTATAAAATTTACTCAAGTGTTAAGGGACAAATACACAAAAATTGAGCTGCTGATAAGATAACCCACTTATACCCTCAATATAAAAAGTATCTCTTTCAGAGAAAAAGAAAACCTAGGAATGGGACAACTAAAACTTATTTTCAATTTACAATTCACTCCAAACTTGAAACGAAGAGAGCGTGAATAACTCGTGATATGACAGAGCTTTGGACTGTTTTGAAACACGAAGGATATTCAATAAAGCTATGCTAAATGTCGAATGAACGAAATCTAAACAGGCTTGAATCTGTTTCGAAATCTGGATTTGACATCTAAAGAGTTGCATGGTTGAAGAACATTTTAATTTAAATAGGTCATCAGGTTGTGGAGAATTTTCACAGTGCAGTAGTCTCTTAAGTTTAAAATTGGTCAAACGGAGGATTACTGAAAATCAAAACGGAAATGATTTCCAATAAAGGAAATATTTGTTGGTTTTTGGAAGCTACAATTCCTTCAGGTGCATAAAAGTATATTGAGTTATGATATGGGTGCGTGTTTAAGTGCTATGGAGCTTCTGAACGTGGCTAGCATAATCGGTATTACGACATCAAGACCCAAAGACTTATACGGTGCGAAACTATTGATGGCCCACATCGTTCTTTCTACTATTATTACAATGTGATTTCTTCCCACAAGGTTCTCTTCTCGCTTGTTGACCTGTCCGTGTCACTTAAGATTTCTCCACTGCCCTGGAAGTGTGTCGTTATAGGGAGATAGGAGGAAGAATAGAAGAAAACCGACTTATCTAAGCATAGGTATTGCGACCGGTAGCTCAGTGCGTAGAGACATCAGTCTCATGTCTGACTACCGGCGTTTTGGGTTCAAAGCCCGTTCACGACGAAGTTCATAGCCATGGCCGTTTATGTTGTCTTTTCCATGTGGCACGGGACGTAACAATAGGCCACAGCATCTCCCAACTTGTCTTAGCTAGGCGGCTAAATGGGTGAGAAGGAGGTGTATGCTGACAACTGCATTCTCTGAAACTAAAATAGTTTACACCAACAAAACCCCAACTGGGCTACATGACACAGTTGACGAGCTATACCCCAGAAGCGGTCAGGGCAATTGAGTAAGCATAGGTATACTATTTCGCAGACTACTTTCTTAGCACACCGCGTTGTAAGCAAAAACTTGGCAATTTGATGATCACCTTGAAAGACGCTACGTCCGTTACGCTGGCACCCCCACCACTAAAAGTCGATATCAGCCATAGTGTATAATTAGGTGCTAATTAGTTGCTCTATTCCTGAATTTTTCGCTCTTGTCGATTCGCCGAATTTGACGATTTAATGTGGGGGTGCTAGCGTGACGTCATTCTGGCGCCCCCACTTTTTTATACAACATCTATCGCATCCAAATTTGATGTTAAATGAAAGCCATAATCAATTTCTAATTTGTTGCTCCATTCCGGAATTTATTGCTCCTGCCGACTTGTCAGGATACGTTTTTTGTGTGGTAGAGCTAGAATTTCGTCATCCTCGCACCCCACTTCTAAAGCTTCATATTTTGGACTCAAATTAATTGCAAAGTGAAAATGATTATTAATTGCTAATTTGCTGCCATATTACCGAATATATTGCTTCTGTCGAATTGAGAGGAATATATTTTTTGAATGGGGGTGCTAGCGTAGCGTAACACTAGCAGACCTACTTTTTAATACAGCATTTATCGAAGCGAAATTCAATGCAGAATGAAAGCTATAATTAATTGCTAATTTGTTGCTCTTTTCCCGAATTTATTGCTCTTGCCAATCTGCAAGGATTTCAGTTTTATATGAGAAGGACAGTACATTTAGGTGCATGCTGGCAACGTGCTATGTCCCACTAGGGGTTAGGCCAGCTGCATAGTAGTAATAGCACATATCTATAGTAACTCAGTCGTGTTCTAACATCAGTGCGAACAACAACTTGCTACAGAGTGCGGAGTGCTTAATCAATAATTGTCATAATAAGTTTTTTATATCTTATTATTCACTCTTATACACAACAGTGATATCAGAATATCATCCAACAAACGTGCGAGACCCCCTTCGCCTACATGTGGCGCTGAGGGAAATGAATTTTCTACGATAATGCCCAAAAGCAAAAAAGTGCATATTGCACCGTGACCGAGTTCGTGCTCCAACCGGTTTGCACCACTCAGCCAATTGTCAAATGATGACGATGCAGCTATATTGCCTCCAGCGGTACGGCGTAATATGCCACCGACAACTATTATTGACACTCCGAGAGAGAAAATCGAAGCAGAGTTGCGTGCCCTCAACATCAGGGATTATCTACTGAAGTTTACAAGTATAGGTACGAAAGTTTATTCACTTACTAACGACGAATATGTCAAATTTATAGCAAGGTTAAACGAAACCAATGCGAAATATTTCACCCATGACACAATGTCAGGGAAAACATTTAAGCTTGTTCTCTCGGGGTTAGATTTGATACCCATCGAAGAACTCACTGAAGAACTGAACTCACACAATATACAGTGCGAGTCTATCAAACAACTGACAATCAAAACTCAGCGTTATGACAAACAAGCATCGTACCTTCTTACGTTTAGACGAGGCCAAATAAAATTGAAAGAACTGCAAAATCGTGTGAAGCATCTATTTCACACAGCAGTTCAATTTAACTACTACCGCAAAAAACGAAACAACGGACCGGTACGCTGTTACAATTGCCAAACAATGGGACATGCAATCAATGGATGTCACCTTAAAACAATTTGTAATTTGTGTGCAGGGCCACATAAAACGACCGAATGTCCACAAAAAGAAAATCAAAATGCAAAACATAAATGCGCCAACTGCTCAGGTGAGCACGCCGCGAGTTACTCCAAGTGTCCAGTGAGACTGAACTATATTGCGCTTCTCCAACGTCTCAGAGAAAAGCGTTCAAATAAACCAGTCGAGCAGCGTATACAAACCGACTTCCATAATCCGAAAGTTTTTCCGGTACTTCCCAATACATCAAATGCAGGTATAATATCAAGTACCAACCAGTCAAATCGAAGTTTCGCTGATGTCACGAGAAACATCACCACTACGTCATCAGAATTGTTAAGTCCATCAGTACTATTGAATCTTACCAACGAGTTGTTAAGTAATTTAAAAAATTGTTAATCGAAAGAAGACCAGTTTAAAGTTATCACAGAATTAGCTGTAAAATATCTTTACAATGACAAATAATATGGATAACATAAATATTGTTCTATGGAATGCCCAAAGTCTGGGTCCAATAACTAAAAGAATTGAATTATTTTCCTTCTTGAATAACAATAAAGTAGACATAGCAATATTAACAGAGACATGGTTAAAAGAGGAGTCTCAGTTATATGATCCAAATTATTTTATCTATAGAGTAGATCGAACATCAAGTAGAGGCGGTGGTGTTGCTATAGCACTACTTAAAAATATATCCCATCGCGTAAATTCGGGGCTAAATACTAAGGCTTTCGAAACACTAAATATAGAGATTTTCTTGCGCAATAATACATTTACCTTAGTTGGAACATACTTTCCGGGTGGAAATTCTAATTCCCACAAAGATAAAAACTTTAAACATGATCTCAACTTATTCAATAGGTTGCAGGGCAATGTTATTATCGCTGGAGACTTTAACTCGCGGCATACTCAATGGAACTGTGCTAAAACAAATCATAGGGGCAAGTTGCTGCATCACAGGCTCACGACTAGCACCTATGATATACTATTTACCCCGACTCCTACTTATTACCCTAAAACAGGAAGAGGACACCCTTCTACTTTAGATTTTATACTCTCTAACTGTTCTCAGTTTATCTCACCTCCTATCGCGCTCACTGATCTCTCATCCGATCATCTGCCAGTGTCTTTCAAAATTAATGATAAGTCCATTGAATTAGTAGCACCTAAGAAATTTATGTTCCATAAAGCAAATTGGACACGCTTCAAGCGTCTTACAGGCATATTAACAAATCTCGATAATGCAAATCTAAGCTTTTCTTCCAAAGAGAAAATTGATCAACACTTACACAAATTCAATGAAATTCTCTGGGAAGCAGCACACGAATCAATTCCTCAGTGTCATCCGAATTCGATACCAAACGAATTAGAACTGACTCCACTCATCAAACAACTAATAGCTAAACGTAACTCATTTCGCAGACAGTGGCAACGCACCAGGCTTACAACACACAAACGAATTGTTAGCCAGCTTAAAAAACAAATAAACGAAGAGATATTTAAGTTAAGAAATTCGCATTGGAGTAACAAATTAAAATCTCTAAAAACTGGTGGCAAAACATTTTGGAAGATAACCAAAGCTCTTAAAAAGCGACGCTGCGCCGTTCCTCCAATAAAACAAGGAAGTTCAACTCTACTAACGAACTCAGAAAAAAGTGAAGCTTTTGGAGAGCACTTTCTTAGCCAACATCTCACTACCTATAATTTCGGAGATACAGAAACTTCAAACTCTGTCAGGGAGACAATACATCTAATTAACAGCTCTACTAATGTTAGCTTCCCATATTTTCCACTATCCTCCATAAAAAAAATAATCAAATTATCAAAAACAAATAAAGCACCGGGACCTGACTCCATTCCAATGTCTTTTCTAAAAAATATGCACAAAAAGACCAATATTTATCTTTGCAAAATTCTTAATGCCTGCGTAAAATATTCGTATTTTCCGGAAGCTTGGAAAAATGCATCAGTCATTTGTATTCCCAAACCCAATAAGCCTTTGTCATTGATTAGCAGCTACCGACCAATAAGTCTATTAAGCAATATAGGAAAAATATTCGAGCGTCTAATCAAAGATCAAATCGTTAAAGTACTAAACGAAAAACACATTCTATTAAACGAGCAATTTGGATTTAGGAGTCACCACAGCACTACTCATCAAATCGCACGTATCAAAAAAATTGTTCAAACGAACTTCGAGCTTAAAAAGTCCACGGGAATGATAACGTTGGATATAGAAAAGGCATTTGATTGCGTCTGGCACGATGGACTTATTTCCAAGTTGCATAACTACGGCTTTCCACTATACCTGACGAAAATGATTCAAAATTTCGTCTCAAATCGCAGCTTCCACGTAAATATTAATGGTTCGAAATCTACATCTTTCACGCTACCAGCCGGAGTCCCGCAAGGGTCGGCTCTGAGTCCAATACTTTTCAATATTTTTACAAGCGATTTGCCCATTCCAGACAACTGTCAAATAAGTCTTTTCGCGGATGACACTGCACTTCTTTGTAGTGGTGACTCCCCAGAGCAAATTTCAAGAGATTTGTCAAAAGGATTTCAGACATTAGAAAAATATTTCACTAAATGGAAAATAAAAATCAATACTAATAAGACCGAAGCCATCTTCTTCTCAAGGAAACGGAAAGACAGCTTATTACCCAGTGACCCACTGCATGTAGGTAACGATATAATTAATTGGAATTCCTTATTTGTTAAGTACTTGGGTGTTCTACTTGATAAAAAATTGACTTTCAAACCAAATACTGATGCTATTTTGAAAAAGTCAGATGTCTTAATTAAGTCAGTATATCCCCTAATCCACCGAAAATCAATTCTATCATTAGAAAATAAGCTACTAATATACAAAACCATTTTCCAACCAGTCATGCTCTACGCATCCGCAGCTTGGGGAACGTGTGCTATCTCCCATATTAAAAATATTCAGATTAAGCAAAATAAAATACTTAAAATTATTCTCAACCTGCCGTTCTATTTTTCAACAGTAAGATTACATTGGATCTCTAAGATACCTTATATCTACACTAAAATCATGCACAATATCATTAATTTCAATCTGTCCTGTGCTAAAGCATCCAACCCGCTGATCAAAAATCTACCATAGTTGATTTAACCATGTCTCTGGTTTACACTTTAAAAATTACAGTTGTAAGTTAGTTAAGTTAGATAAGTTAGATTAAGTTTTAGGTCATACCTGAATAAGAGGTTTTTTAAGCCGTTTTCCTCTTGCCTAATTATTTTGAATATCTTCTATCATATAATTCAATTGCTTGTCAATATACTAATTTCATTATAGATGTAAGAGTAATGCACTCGAATCACTTGCCTAAATACCTGTACCTTGTTTTATATGCACATATGTATTCTATTATGGTGAAATAAATTATTGTATTGTCTATAGTAACTCATAATGAATGCCTCCCTGTACTCTGTCCACTAGCACGCATTTGATTCAAATTGAATGCACACTGAAAGTGATAAATATTTGCTAAATTGTTGCTCCACTGTGCATTCAAAATGAGTTACATATGTGCTAGTGGAGATAGTACAGGGGGGGGGGGGCAAAATATGGTGTCCTTTCATATTTAAACTGAAACTCTGGCAAAGCGGCAGGAGCAATAAATTCGAGAAAAGAGCAGCAAATTAGCCATTAACTATTGCTTTAAATTTACATTGAATTTGGTTTCAAAAAAAGCCGCATTAGAAGTGGGGGTGCTAGCATGACGTTATGCTGCCACCACAATCCAAAAAGCCAATTTATGGGCTAATAGGCTGGGCAATTAAAATTAAATATTATCGTTTAGAGGGTGTATAATTTGCGCCCAATGTGGGATAAAATATTTTAGTTCTTGAATAAAAAAAATTTGAGGGGTGGGCAAACGAAAATTTTAGGTGGGCAATCCAGGGCTAACGTTGGGCAATCGAAATAGCGAAAAAAATTCCCAAATTTTGGAAAAAAAAAATTCGTATTTTTTTGCAATTTGAAAAAAAGTATTTTGTTAATAACTTTTTTGTAAGCGTGGGCAAACTAACGTTTTTCCTGGGAAAACGTGGGCCTTCAATGGGCAAACGAACTGCACAATTTAAATAAAACGATGCGCAAACGAACTGCACAATTTAAATTTGAAAAATCGAATGTAACGGTGCCAACTTCACAGAGCTGCTAACCGTAGGGCCATACATACTAGAATACTAACTCGTTTTATGATAATACGATATTTTCGTGTATGCAAATTTCTAGAAATTATTTCTGCTTTACGATTTTGTAAACCAACGCACTGTTTGCTAAAGACGGGTTCCGAGTGCGAGCAGTCAAAGTTGGTTAAACTGCAATTTCATTCATATATCAAACAATACAATACAAAACAATAACTGAAAATTTATTGCGAACTTTTTAAAGCTGCTTTAGCTGGCAAGTTTCTAGCTTTAACTTACATACCCCACTCCCATAAAAAAATATTCCACCTCTGGGCATAAGAAAAAAACATGCCATCACTGATGACATGCCACGACTCGGTCAAGAGCAACGCATGAAATGGGCACGTAATTTATTAACTTTCCTAACAAATCCATGAAATTCACAACTCCATCTTTCCGGAAAATTCGAACAACGCCTAGGCTAACTAGGACAACTACTGACCCAACTTCATTTCAATTGCTGCTTTTCAGGGTGGACCCGGTCACCGAAAAAAAACTTGTGCCCTGTCAGTGAAAATGCGCGCGTTTTCCGGGCAATGTGGAACATGACGTCACACCCCCACCTGGGGTGGCCTTCGACGACGGGAAGGACATGCGTTCTAAGCCTTTTTCCAGGAGCGGGATCTCACTCATCCCACGTGATGTCATGTCGTCTGTGATTGAATGTAAATTGTTGGGAAATCGAGAGACGATAGCTCGTCAGGACGTGGAGTAGCCTAAAGGAGTGGTGCTCGTTGGTATTATTTACATAAGCCCGTTGAACGAATGGCTTATAATTTTCCATTACATGCTAGATTTGATCAATATGTGCAAATAAGTAGGTCAATTTTACGATGTTTACACTTTATCAAGGCATCACGAAACATCCGATGTTAGGCGATAATCAGTAAATAACTTTCATACAATTCGAGTAAAACTACAATATAATGTGGAAATATGAATTAAATTTTAGGACACGTTAACATGGGCGCTCAGCAAACAAGGATGAAGGACGAAAATGCACTATCCGATGGGAATGAAATAAGTGAAATGACGACTATCAGTGCATCTAGGAAAAAGAATGTTCCAACAAACAGACATATTAAATTAAGTGAAGTTTGCTCATGGGCAGCAAGAGCTCGTCATTGCTAGATTCTTGTGAAAAACTTTTCCATGCCTTACGGGTCAATAGCCAAGGCGAGAAACTAAAAAGTTGATTGGTACCGCTGAATTAACACTACACCTCTTTGCTAATGAATCACATTGGGCGCTAAAATGCAATTGAATATCTCTGAAAAAAAAATAAGGTCGTTAGGAATAATGCATTTTTGGAAATCATTCGCCGCTTTCGTTTCACTGGATTTCGGTCTCATGCCTAGTATTGTGTTGGCCACTAACCGAAACGATATATCTTGTCCCATACAAAACGAACTTTCATTTCATCGACTAAAATTTTCATTCCGTTCTATGGTGTTGTGCTCAAAAGCGGAATTGGATGACATCCAATAGATGACATTGCTTTGCGGTGATGTGTGGCAATTAGTTTGTGTCACTGCTCAATGTATGATAGCAAATGTTGACAAAAAAAAAACACTACTATATAAAAAAAGAGGTTTTAAGAATGATTTCCCCCTCGAAGGGGGCCCAAAAAGCGTGATTCGCCGGTTTCGACCGCTGGCGCTGGTGCGAAGCGCGTCTCATCAGACATCATCACCTCCGCGCATCGCACCAGTGGGAGAGGCGTGACCGGGAATGACCCAAGACAGATGTTATTTTGCCTTATATAAGCCGACAACCAGGACATGGGTGTGAATTCATACAGAATGCAAAACAAAGTTTTTTTTTTTTTGCCGGGCGGCTATATAAATATCTAACTTTATTAAAATGACGAAATTATAAGTCATGTCGTCGTAATAGCGTTCGGACCTCGACTGGTTACTGTCAGTCGGGTTGCTAGATGGTGTTCTACATAGTGACGCCAACGCCACGGTTGTTCGATGGTGAAGCGCTGATAGCTGGTCGCCACAGTACTCCCCCCGTAGTGACATTGCCATGCGTGGCAATGGAGACGATTTCGATGTGGTTCGAATGACGGCGAAGCTGTGGCGAGGTAGCAGCTGCAGCTCCTCGCGGTGATGGAACAGCTTGTTTTGGCGGTTGGCAGCGTGCTGTGGCGGCTCGTGACGATTTGCAATCGCTTAAAAGTTTATTCAAAACAAAATCCCAACACCTCGCAATCGGTACAGAGTTATATAGAATTTGATGAAACCACCATATACTGTACACTAAATTCAAAATTACTCGTAGCATGTGCAAGTAAACTGAACTCTGCTGTCAAGTGAATGCGTTTTAACTGCAATGCCCGTCCATAGGTAAGAGAGAGAGAGAAAGATGTCGACTCATTCCTTCATCCTTCACCTTGAGTAAAATTACTGCATTTCCCTCGAACAATTTAACTTCCTTTTAATCTCTCTCTTTTGAGGCAATCGGTTAAAAGTTTATCCAAAATAAAAATCGACAGCATGTCTCCAGTTGAAAGTTCAACCCAATACAATTTCAAGATGCGTTCCACAAAGTTTTCGCTTGGTGATTTAACGGGCGTATGAGAAAATGGATACATTTATCAGGCAGTCTAAGCGATTGACGATATAGACCATAAGCTAATACATAAGTCTCTGTTAGCTGTCGAGCAGTTTAACGAGAAATTGAGAAAACGGGCCTATATATCTTATTATGGCTCGTTTTCTCAATGTCTCGTTAAACTGCCCGATAGCTAACAGAGACATGAGCTTATGCAAGCAATAAACTGCCCGAGAAATATTTCCATTTTCTCATTGGCCCGTTAAATTACCAAGGCCAGGAATCATACGAATGTTAAATTACATTATGTTATAGCCCGTTTTCTCAATGTCCTGTCAAACGGCCTGTTAGCTAACTGGGACTTATTTATTAAAGGACTTAACCTAAATCATATACAACACCCAACATACGATAATGCAGTTTAAATATAAGGGGAGAAAATCTTCATATTTTTTCGTATTTTGGGTGTTGTATATGATTTAGGTGAAGTCCCTATTAGCTAACAGGTAGTTTAACCGGACATTAAGAAAACGGGCCTATATGAGGTGTTGGGATTTGTTTAGCACAAAATTTTATTCGATTATGAGTTATTGGGAATTTGTCTTGGATAAGAGATTAAGCGAGGGCTAGGTGAAGGACTTCTCTTTCTGATAAAATTTAAAAGGTAGATAAGGTTCCTTTTACCGCTTTCCATCAGATAAACACTAAACAGACATTGGGAAAATGAAATTGTGCTGGAATGCACTTTATTCCTACGATAAATTTTAATCGGACATTGAGAAAACGGACCTTATCCTTGTCTGGTAAATAAATAAATAAATAAATAAATAAATAAATAAATAAATAAATAAATAAATAAATAAATAAATAAATAAATAAATAAATAAATAAATAAATAAATAAATAAATAAATAAATAAATAAATAAATAAATAAATAAATAAATAAATAAATAAATAAATAAATAAATAAATAAATAAATAAATAAATAAATAAATAAATAAATAAATAAATAAATAAATAAATAAATAAATAAATAAATAAATAAATAAATAAATAAATAAATAAATAAATAAATAAATAAATAAATAAATAAATAAATAAATAAATAAATAAATAAATAAATAAATAAATAAATAAATAAATAAATAAATAAATAAATAAATAAATAAATAAATAAATATAATAATTTACTAGAAGCTTGTGAGCTTGCGTGTGTCGATCCATGGAACTGTTTAAATATAGCGACAAATGTGGAGTATACGGTCTACTTTTACCAGTGGAGTAATAATAATTATTTTTATTTTCAATAATCGATTATAACGAATAAATGAATGATCGAAAAGGCCTAATTGTCCCATTAGCGGATATTCTCGGAATTCAAAATAAAGGCTGGATGAAATACAAGAAAAATCAGTTAAAATAACGTGACGTCACACTATCGGTAGACCCTCTCCCCCATGTCATGATCCGTCACAAATCGTGAAACCCCCACCCCCTCAGACGCGTGACCTTGCTGGTATCATGAAATTGGACGAACTATTTACCCTGGATTCAATCTATGAATCTTCAAACTTCAACAAAGGTCATAATTTCATGAATGTGAAATAAATTTTACAATGTTCATTTCATCGCACTGTACAGTCAAGATCGCACTTTAAGCACACGGCATTACAAGCATGTGTACTCGTATTCCAAACAACAACTGCCCAAATCACGTAGTCGTACAATGACGGAAACGAAGTAGTTCTACAACTTTACGATATTCCCCGAGAATACTGCCAGCACATACATACGAGTATATGCATATTCCACAAAGTAATACGAGTAGTAATAAAATCCTTCCCTCCTGTGCAAATCAGGACTTTAGCGTTGCGTACAATGCCGTCAGTGCAATTGTATTCTGTGTAATATCCAAAAATTTACCATAGTTCTCCAGCATACTCTCCAAAGTGTCATTCAGTAATGAAATGAGCAATAATTCGCTTCCGTAATAAAGCACCCCACTAGTGTGCTAGCTAGCATCACTAGTGAAAGTATGGCATATCGGCACGAAGGACTTCGAGTGATGTCGGATTCGTTAGGGGGTGGGCGACGTGAATGTGTATGATGGTAGCCATAAACTTTGTGTAACATTTTATATGAGTTGAAAATTAACCAAGAAGCAAAGAAATAAAAATTTTGGAAGTAGTCATCTTCAAGTTTATGCCACACCGTAAAGGGGCCGACCAAAAGTTTTTAGTGTTGCATTTTGGTGCGGATATGGTACATAAGTTCTTTTATGATGGGACTTTTGAATTGTCGTGATGCAAGGGGAGGGGTGGGGAGGCAATTTTAATTTCAAATTAATTTCAAAGTTTGTCGGAAAAGGCGACTGGATCGAGAAATGTTCGTTTATTTGGAACAAAGGACAAGGAGTCATTATATAAGAACTATTCCGGCTGCCGATAAAAGACGAAAAATAAAAATGCACATAGCAAAATTTATTGCATCATTCAGAAATTACGATTTCAGAAGAATGACAGATTTTGAACATTTTTAGTTGAATATGTAAGTGAAAAATAGTTTTCCGGAGATTCCGTGCGACGTACACTGACTTTGACAAAGGGCTGATATTCAAAGAAGTGCGAAGACATATTTGACCAACTGATACAAAAACTGAAGCATGGACTCATGGACTACATGGACTACAAAAGATGTGTCTCTCTCAATTGCCCTAACCCCTTGTGTGGCATAGTGCGACAACTGTTCCATGTGGCCCAGTCGACGTTTCGACGGCATAAACTGGTTTCGGAGAATGCAGTTGCCACATACATGGCCACGAACGTCGTCGTGGACGGGATTCGAACCCGAAAAGCCGAAAGAACTGAGCTTGTTTTCTTCACAAGTATTTAGGACACTCTCAGTCGACTCAACTCTAGTGCATGACACCAGCTATGTTTTAGCTAATAAAGCGAAATTTCAATGTAGTTGTTCTTCTAGTGTTTGGGGAAGTTGTCTGGTGGACTGCTCTGAGCACAGGGGCTTGCCGTTGCCTGCAGAGCAATGTTCAAATATTAGCCTGCATTGCCTTTTGTGATGCTCAAAGGACTACTCCTTCTGTTGCCTTAACCATGCCCTTAAATGTGCTTCGTATTGACATTTTGGGTGAAATCATGGTGGAAAATTCGGTTTTTCGACTGCAAGACACTGGCCAGTTTTTTACTTCAGACTCTGGACACTCTGCTATTCAGAGCAACTCCAATATTCTGCCGGCGATAACTACTTTGCCTTAATACCTAGTGGGGCATAGTGCGTACTCCTTTATCAAATACATATGTACCTAAAAAGAAGCATTCTATCAACCTGACAAAACTACTCAGTTAATAGGAAGATAACGCACATCTGGTGGTGCTCAACAAACAAATCTATGAAGGGGGCTTCAATATCGATGAAGGATTACAGTTTGGAGGTTTCTCTGTAGGGCTTAACCCTAATGCCTCTTTCAGTTTCATTGAATACTACAATATTTTTCAGGCCAAGGTTACGGTGATTACGAAAGCTCTGACCTGGCTAGGGTGTCAAGTGATGTGACCTAGGGATACTGTAATTTTCACCGACCACGAAACTGTAATTAAATCCCCCCAAACGCATGTGACTACGTCACTGTATCCTGGTGAAATACTGCTCAATTGTTACGGAGATGTGTGTGTTATTTTAGTATTTATTATGTTGGATTCTACGACTGCGTTCCTATGAACAAGGTACTGATTCTGGCACTTGCCTTCTTTTGTTATCACTGTCCCTTGCGATTTATAATAAATAGAAAGAGATAGAACGATATATTCTTTTTGGTTAATTTTCCAAAAAAAATGAATGATTCGTTTCCCCATGTCATTATCTTAAAACATAACCGTCTCTGTACAAGATGTGGTTGCAAATTAAAAGTATCAAGCGTCCTGATATCTCTTGGCCCCTTCCTACTTAATCGAAATTGTAAGGGACTGAGATAATAGTAAGCAAGTTGTCATTCTGCATTCGGGATTCCTATGTAGATGAGGCTGAGCATGATTCGGGTTCAGATGCCGCCACTTTTTCTCACTCACGAATACATAACATTTTGCATCTCTGTCACTCATAAAATTGGCACCATGATTTCGACTGTTTGTGGGGACCCGGCCAATCTCACCAACAATCGACTATGCTTTCGAACACCTCATATCACCATAATCATAATTGATTGTACATTATTCGGGAGAGTGTTATTCTAGCTGGAAACATGTAAAACTCCTGCCATTTTGATTGACAGGATTGCATGGTACAGTACCCACTAGCACGAACTGCATATTATACCGCAGTCAAGTCACTCAGGCTGCAACTTACCTGCATAGGTTTGATGTTAGAGGTGATATAGTATTATTGCCAAATACCATAGCGCACTGAAATCTGACATTAGCGTGTATAGTGAAGAGGTGGACGACATTTCAGGACAAAGCCAACGTCAGATCCAGCCGACGTACGAACACGTCACACAAAATATAGGTAGACTGCATGTTGATGGAGACCTTTGGACTAATTGGATGTGGTTGCGGTTACATCTAATTAATTGTATTTTAGTATTAGTCGCTGTTAACTTGTGGTCAAGATTGGATTATTAAGGAAATTAACTAATCATGTTATCATGAGGAGGAAGACAGTAATAATTTGAGGGAGTCAATGCAACAGTGTTGGGGCGACCGGTAGCGCAATAAGTTGAGGCATCAGTCTCTTGTTTGACTACCGGCGTTTCGGGCTCGAATCCCGTTCACGACGACGTTCGTGGCCATGGATGTGCAGGAGGTGCACGCTGGCAACTGCATTCTCTGAAACCAATTTGTGCCAACGAAACGTCAACTGGGCCACACGGAACAGTTGACGCGCTTTGCCCCACAAGAGGTTAGGGCAATTGAGTAATGCAACACCGTTTATTTTCAAGGAAGTTATTGAAATTTTCGTACAAAATATAATATAATAAATAATTATAGATATATGTATGTATAGATCTTAGCGTATGGAACATATATTGGAGAGAGGCCATCACCACACACACTCCATACGTGTTTCGTACACATTTTTTTTCAGAGCCTAGACTCTTTTTTTCCTTGTTTGTCAAATTAACTGACTGAAAGTTGCAATTCGTGTCAGCTTTTTACAATATTTTTTTTTCATTGCTTACTTTCTCCTATCAGCTGATGCTCCCTGAGTTGCGGTATAATTGAAAATCACAACAAGTTATTTGATAGTCGGTGGAACATTTTTGTGGTGTGTGTAATATGTCTCAGTGTGTAAACAGGTACCAAACATTTTAGCTGAATTCCGTTCTTTATATAGCAGTGACGTGCAGTGACTTTTTAATCTGGTCAAGCGCTAGAAAATTTTTGAAAAGTACAAAGCTCTATTAGCCCCCATATACGATCCAATCCATCGTCAGATCGATCTGACGATATTTTGATCGTCAGATCGATTGCACCGTGTATGTGACTATCGTTGACGATTTCACCGATCTGACGATCAAATTTTATCTGCCGATTTTACTGCAATCCGTCGGTCTGACGATCGATTGGACGGTGTATGTGATTATCGCAAGTAAATGTCAAATTATCAAATTATTCAATTGTGAAATTTAACCGATTCTGGTGATTTTAATGGATCTGTAATACAAATATCAAATATGTAGTATACGAAAATGCCTCACAAATCCAAATATGTAGTTAACGAAAATCAATTTTGGTTATATTGGGAGTGAAACATAACCTATATTTTTTGAATTGTCATCCGTTATCGCATCGCACGAAAATCGTACCGTGTATGTGCAGCGGAGATCGTCAGATATTTTGTGGCGATCCATCGTCAGATCGATCTGACGACGGATTTCATCGTATATGGGGGCTATAAAAGTGCTATTTTTTTACATTTGGACATCTTTTGTGAATTTTTGAAAGTAAAACGATAATTTCCCCCAAAAAACTCCTAAATTAGTCTTCGGCCCAAACTCAGTGCATCCCCTTTCTTGGATGAATAAATATATTTCATCAAACAACTACCGTGTAAAATCAATTTCAAACCAGTTTTTAACCAGAGCACTGTTTGCATAAGCAATATTAACTCTCTACTTTGCAAAATGTTTGTTTTAAGAAAAATGCTAGCAAATACGAGAGATAGATGAAACACCGGACAAATTTTAACAATGGATATTTCTCCCGGACCAGAGTTTGAACTCTTTGAATTTCGGAAGGGGAATTTAAAGTTGGAAAACTTAAAAAATTAATAATATTGGCTTGAGCAATTTCTGAGTTGTGGGCAATTAAAATTAGGGTAAAAATACAAATTTTATTTATATGTATATATATATTTCGGGAGCGACTTACCCCCTTCTTCCATCATAGCAGATTCCAATTCGCCGACTTACAACATCGCCAAGTGGCTAATTAAGGAGTGCCAGGCCCTAGGAAACGTCAACAGCAAGCACTCGGTGAAAAACACGCACGAGTTGATCGAGAAGTTGCAGACCATTGAGAAGATTAACGAAGACGAGGTAATGGTGTCGTTTGATGTCAAGGCGTTATTCCCTAACACCCCAGTTAAGCAAGCAATTTTCGAGTACGAGCGATGGCTGAACCAGTTTGGAACTACCCCGGAATGGAGGAAGAAAGTTCGAATTTATACAAATCTTGCGAGCCTTTGTATGAACGAAAACTATTTCACATCCCGGGGTAAGTTCTACAAAACTACTTCTGGGGTAGCGATGGGAAACCCTCTCTCACCGCTGCTCACGGAGCGGTTCATGGCGTCGATCGAGGAGGAGATTGAGGCTAAGGGAGTAATGCCTAAAGTTTGGTTTAGGTATGTGGACGACATATTCGCGGTTGTTAGAAGGGATGATATCGACCGAGTCCTCTCCGTGATAAATAAGATTCATCACAGAATCGAGTTTACCATCGAGATGGAAAAAGATGGGGCCATCCCATTCTTGGACCTTATCATCATGAATAACAACGGCGAATTGGAGTTCGAGATCTACCGTAAGCCAACCACAACGCAACGGACGATACCATCCACCTCGAATCACACGTTTGCACAGAAAATGGCGGCCAATAATTGTATGGTAAACCGATTGATCACGTACCCTTTGACGATGGACGGATTCAACAAGGAACGCGAATTCATTGTTGACACCGCTATCAAAAATGGATACGATTCTTATGACATCGAGAAACTGATCAGGAGGAAAACCCGACAACATGACAGGTTAAAGTATACAACGCTGTTTACGCAGCCCATGGAAAACATTCCAAGGCGTATAAGTATCCCTAACTCCCACTTGTTTCCTAAAATTAAAAACTTATTAAAGCATTTTAATTTACAGGTAGTCGGATCGAGCAGAAACACCACCCTGAGGAATATACTAGGCAGCGTGAAGGACCCACTAAAACTCGAGGAGAAAAGCGGCATATATCGGATAACGTGTAGCGATTGCGACAAAGTTTATATAGGACAGACGAAGCGGTTAGTAACGACGCGATTCAACGAACACATCAGAGAAGCCGTTAACAGCATCCGGAAAGCGAATTCATCAGTACGATCATCAGTAGCGGCCCATATCATCGAAGAAGGACACACTGTTCAGCGCGAGAACCTAGAACTATTGCGATATACGAACCGGACGAATACGTTAGATCCCTGGGAGAGCTTGGAGATCATTCGAGAAGACACGACGCGAATATTGAATACGGACCAAGGAAACTGCCCTTCAAAATTAGTTAGATTAATTGCGAAGAACCGTAAAAGAGCAGGTAGAGAAGCGCCATAAACCGATAGGTGATGCAATAAAATGAGTTTCTGGTCTGATCTACCTGTCCTTAAAAGTAAGTAATTAGTAACGTATATTATGACCTGTATCTTGCCATTATATTTAGTAGCTTTTGTACTGAAGAAGGGGGTAAGTCGCTCCCGAAATATATATATACATATAAATAAAATTTGTAGTTTGGGAAAGCTGCGTCTTCTTTGATTTAGTTGACAGCTACAAACGTCGGACGACACCTAACATAGGTAAAAATACTTTAAAGTAAAAAAAAACCCACGCGGTCGGGCACATTCCTATGCACTTTATACTTCCATACAGTAAAAAAACGCTAACACTTACTTTTTATACATCCTACAAACACCATAAAACAGTTTTTGGATGGTTCACCAGACAATAGAAACCCCTCTTTAACCCTGTTGTCAATAACGATATTAAAAGTCTCCATGATAAATAGGAATTTGCGATCGACGTCACAAAAATATCTCTCGTGAAAAGTTAAAGTTTTACCGTTTTTGGTCCTTTTTCTCTCCCTACCTCAATTCTTATATCGGGTCTAAAAACCTGGACTATTATTTAAATGAAAACTATAAAGTTTAGCCAACTGTAAATTCTTCACCATTGCTACCAATTAGCCACCAATTAGCTCCCTTTTGATTAAAAATTATTTTCCTAACATTAATGTACGTCGAAATACAAATTAATTATTGGAATATTTTTTATCAGCCAAGAAAAGATGTAAACAATTATCATTTTTGTAATCTTTGATCAAAAGAAAGTTCAATTAAATCTTCATATGATAATTTGCGAAAGGAATAAAGATTCTATCATGTGTAGTATTCGAAAAAAAGGGTAACGAAAAATTCACCTTTTCCAAATAAATAGGAAGACTTCGCAATATAACATATCATAGATACATTTTTTTCACATGCTTATATCCTCCATCATCTTTCTTCATGTATAAAGAATCAGGCTACATGTTTCAGACAGTTGTTGCTGACTCATCATACAAGCTGAAAATATAGCGCTTGCATATTACCTATTAAATCGAAAATGCATTTTAAACCAACATAAGAAAATTGTATTGACCGATTCCAGCAGTCTAGACCGATTACACGGGAGAACAATTTTGACACTTTTTTCTGTTTTTTTGAATTTTGCACCTAATTTATAGTAAAACTGCCTCGCTGATTCCAAAAATGCAGTCCGTTTTTCCCCTATACGTCAGGTTTTCGAGACATCGTTTGTTTTTTAATTTTACGGAAAATTACAAAAGGCCCCCTTAAAAAACAACTTTTTTTAAAAGCTACGGGGCTGCATCCTTGTGCAGGACCTTCTAGTACCTGTATACAATAATGGGATAGCAGAGCTCGTGATAAACACTGGACACAAAGGAATTGGCCCCCGAGATCTGATCTGAAGGCTGGTGATCCGAATATTGTTCATGAACCGCTTGTGGATCGACAAAAAATCATTTTCCCGCCGTTGCATATAAAACTAGGCCTGATGAAACAATTTGTGAAAGCCTTACCAACAGAATGCAATTGTTTTAAGTATATTCTGTCGGCACTTCCTGCGCTATCATACGAAAAAATAAAGGCTGGTGTATTTGACGGTCCACAAATTCGACAGCTTCTTAGAGATACAAATTTTATTGAATCAATGGAAGAAAATGAAAAGACAGCATGGCTGGCATTTAAGAATATTAGGAACAACTTTCTAGGCAATATACGTGCATCGAATTATGCGATAGTAGTCGAGCAACTATTGGACAGTTTTCAAAGGCTTGGCTGCAATATGAGCATCAAAGTCCACTTTTTACACAGTCATCTAGATGAATTTCCGGAAAATCTTGGAGCTGTGAGTGATGAGCAGGGAGAGCGATTTCATCAAGATTTAAAAATCATGGAAACTCGATATTAAGGCAGATGGGATGCGAATATGATGGCGGACTATTGTTGGAGCATAAAACGGGACTGTCCTGAAATTGAACACTCCAGGAAAAGCTACAAACGAACATTTTTGCCATAATTTTTTTTTAGTTCTTAGGTAATATTGTTAAGATGTAAAATCAAAATTTATAAATAAAAAAATTGTAACGAGTTTCGTTTGTTTTGATTTCAATGAAGGGAAGGTTTGTATGGGGGCCAAAATTTGAGCCCCCTGTATCTCAAAAACTGGACGTATAGGAGAAAAACGGTTAGCATTTCCGGATTCTACGACCAAAAATTAGCTAGAAATGAATATCAAATCGAAATAAACAAAATGCTGTTCCCCCGTGTTATGAGAAATTTTGTTTCGCAACAAACAGCTCTGTTCCCCAACCAACTAGTTGGCTTTGATGCGTTGTACCACCGCCATCTTTATTCTCAGGCCGGAGTGTCAAAGTAATGACGTCATGACAAGCAGTGAACCATATGTAAACAAAGTGAAGAACGCGTACAGTTGACCTCTTGAAATCTGGCGATTTTCGTGCGTAAAAGTGATTTTAGTGTCGCGATTTTAAGTGCAATTGAAAGTAGTGCTTATCACTGATATTTAAAAGTGAAAAAAACGCAAGGTGCCGCGAACTTCCGACCAAAATGAACTGCTTGAAAGTGCGCGAGACATGAGTGTGGTTATGAAAGTGCGACACGGAAAATTTCGCATTTTTCGTTAATTTTCCGGCAATTTGGCTAGTGTGAATGGTGCAGCACTACCATGGGACGAATCCTTGGGCCGGTGAGTTCAGCGGAAACATCCGGAAGTGCTCCAAAAAGTGAATTCAAAGTGGTTGTCAAATGACAACATTACAGGTGATTTCCGGCCTTTTCATCGGAATTCATAGGGTATACGTTTTTTGTTGTGCTAATATTTTAGTGGATTGATGCGCCCCAAAATGTGGATTTTGACCACGATGTTGACGAACCGGACGAAAGTTTCACCGCCAGGCATCTAGTCCTGTCAGCTGCAGTGAAACTTTCGTCTGGCTCGTCAACAACGCGTTCAAGACACGTATTTTGGGGCGCAGCAGTCCACTCAAATTTTAGCACAACAAAAAATGTATACTTACCCTATAAATTCCGATGAAAAAGCCGGAAATCACCTGTAATGTTGTCATTTGACAACCACTTTGAATTCACTTTTTGGGGCACTTCCGGGAGTTTCCGCTGAACTCACCGGCCCGAGGATTCGACCTAAGGCAGTGCTGGACCATTCACACTAGCCAAATTGTCGGAAAATTAACGAAAAATCCTAAATTCTTTCAATTGAAGTGGAGGAGAACAAACCGGTCTGTTCCCCAACAGAAACATCTTAACAACCCGGTTGGCTTTGATCCGCTGTAGCTCGCAAGCAGATAGGGGTAAAAATGAATGCGAATTGCGTTGAAGAAGAGAAATGCGTTATGTATGTGCATCGTATTGTTTTATGTCTTGTATAAAAAGAGAGTACTGTGTAAATGTATAAATGCATGTATAGTTTGTATGAAATGTTGAGATACATTTCTTCAATTGTTAAGTCAAGCGGCGCTTGACTCGCTTGTATGAAGTGCACGTCACTGTTATATAGTCTTCATATTCTCAGGTATAGATATTCTATTATGAGTACTAAGTAGCTTAATGCTTTATGGGGACCTAGCAACTTCTCCTTAGATATTGATTCATTAACTTGACTGACGTTTCGTTAGCATATAACTGATTTCGGGCGATGCACGTTGCTAGCATACGCCCACTACCCATTTATTATAATTCTGAGTCAAGTCGTTAGTCTTCTTATGCCTCACACAACAAGTGCAAGGTAACATAAAAAACCATGGCTACGGTATACAGGTAAGGAACCCGCGGAACTAGTATGATATCAGACTGGACGCCCCCAACGCACGAAACCTTAAAAACCATTCAAAACTATTACCCAATAGCCATTATCATTCGATTATTCCGACGAAACTGCCTCAAATTTAGCATAAAAATTCCAATTCTGATAAATTCATGCCACCTCTACTTGTATTTCTGTTCAATCAAATACATATGTATTAAATCGGTTTCGAACAAATAGGAATACGCTCGCATCGTACAAGTAATAACGATATGTCAATATTACGCTGCAGCTCACGAAAGTTTTCGATTAAATGGATACATGTGCATGCGAAATATTCCGCTAGCGGCTATTTTCCAAAGGATTTGCTTTATATCGTTTCATATATGTATAGTATTTCATTTATTAAATCGCCATGTCGGTTTCGTATATCAAATGTATGCGTTTGAATAGGGGTGGTGGAAATTTTTTATAGTTTTTGGGTGAATTTTCGCGAAAATCCCGTCGAATTCTAGGGAAACTTGGTTGACTTTTGAAAACTGTTTTAAAGGTGCTGACAACTGAATAAAAAATTAAGGTGATGTGCTCAATGTAGCTAGCGACTTGAATTTTTTTTTTCAAATCTTTGTAATAGTATTTAGTTGGTGGGTAGTGGAAATTGGGATCCTATCAAAGAAAGAACTACTTATTTGCAACTTCAAATAATGAAAATATCTACATATCTATATATAAGCCCCCATGGGAAAAAAGATTTTTTTTTTTTAAATTTTCGAAACAATCCGCCCACTTTATTGCATCCAATTTCAATATATTCTAGATTTACAATTTTACTCGTATATTATATAGGTATTGTGCATCACAGAAGCTTTCATCCCGGGACTGGGCTTCGCTGCATCACTTTACTTACTACGACGTAAGTGACTAATCAATCCATCGAGTGTGAACTCTAGCAGATTGTTAAAATTAGTTAATTAATAAGGAAATTTATTAAAATATTCTCTTTTAAAAATTAGTTTGTTATTAGAGTGAAAATCAACGAAATCCTTCAAGCTGTTATATAGGATAATACACCGTGTAATAGGTTCATTAAGACCATAATTCACTCTATGGTAAGGCTGAACAAGAAGATTGTTGCGCCGCAAATTGTGAGGAATATTTCTAACTACAAAGTAGTTCGTTATATCTTCACACAAAACGTGACAGCAAAGCAAGTCTCTTATAAACAACGCGTTCAAGAAAGTCCTTCTATAATCTAACGTTTGTAAACCAAGTAAGGAGCAACGAGTACCATAATCAGGCTTAAAACGCCAGCCAATTTGGTAAATAGCAAAACGAGTAAAATTATGCTGAATTCTCTCTATACTCTCGATATGAACATTATAGAAAGGATTCCATACAATAGAGCAATACTCAAGACGCGAACGAACAAAAGCTGAATACAAAATTTTTAAAGTGTAAGGGTCATTAAGGGGTCCGGATGGCGCAACGGTTAGCACGTTCGCCTTCAACGCACTGGGCCCCGGCTCGATTCCGGGGATTTACGTGTCGGACTATGAGCCCACTCAGCTGTTAAATGAGTACCCATTATGGGGTAAATAACTCGGTTGAGCGTATTGCTGATCACATACCTCTGCACAAAAAAAAAACCGTCACGATCTAGAAAATGAGATGATGCTAACTCATCTCGAGGCCGTGGTTCAAATTGGACTGTTGCGCCAGTTATTTATTAAGGGTCATTAAATTCGCGCGCGTTCCGTTTAACAAATCCTAACATACTATTCGCTTTTGATAAAATATAGTCAATATGTAGTCGAAATGAAAGCTTTTGATCAAAAATTACACCAAGATCTGATATCTCAGATACTCTTTCAAGAACACTGCCTGCTATGGAGTACTCAAAAAAGAGAGGAGTTTTTAATCTATACGCGCTCAAAACTTTACATTTACTTGCATTTAAATTTAAATTATTATCGCGGCACCAATTTTGCAATTTTTCTAAATCGCATTGCAATTTTTGGCAGTCGCTTATGTCGCCAATTTTCATAGCAATTTTCATATCATCTGCGTACTGCCATACTCGCACGTATTGGAAATTTTGGATGATATCATTTACAAAAACTAAAAAGAATAGTGGTCCTAAATGACTTCCTTGCGGTACTCCCGATGTACATCTTATCAGACAGCGCGATGTACAACCATTTACCTTCACCAACTGAGTCCTATTAGTTAAGTAGGATCTCACCCAGCTTAAAAAAGTCGACTGTATACCTAAATTTTCTAATTTGCGAAGTAATATGTTGTGATCAACTTTATCGAAAGCCTTCGAAAAGTCGGTATACACCACATCAACCTGCATTCCTTGTTCAATAGAATCAGTAATTTAGTAAAAGAAACTAAATTTGTTGTAGTTGATCACCTTTAAGGAAGCCATGCTGACATGGCGATATCAACCGGCTGACCAAAACATATATTTTATTTTTAACAATCATTTCAAAAAGCTTCGAGATAGCGGATAATTTTGCTATACATGTTTCATATTTTCACGTTTCATTATTTATTGTATTTTCTTGTTTCTTTTTTGGGCGATTTTCCTTTTTTCTTATATTTAGTGCATATTTGTCTAAGATTCATATTTAATTCTATGGTGTAAAAATGAGAATGTATTTGATCGGAACTGTCCAGAAAGATAGACACATTCCCTAAAGCGGTTTTTGTCTTTTTATATACGAGTATGTTTATTAGGTGGACCAAGGGCCACTCCTCTACCGCTAAAAGTCCACACCACCGCCTTCTTAACATGTCGAGAAAGGATAAATGAATGGATAGAACTAGATATGGTTTGAATGCCCATGAGATCTGTTTTTCTTATCGATATTATATGTTGAATGTACATGACCTGCAACTGAGGAGCGATTTATTTGTATGTTGTCTATGCAATTTCTGTGTTCTTTAAAGCGAGCCTCTATATTTCGTCTTGTTTGGCCAATGTTTTCGGCATCGCAATCCTTACAACTAATTTCATAAATTCTGCTTTGTTCGCCCAGTGTTAATTTGTCCTTCGTTGAACCGAGAATATTTTTCAACTTTTTGCTATTGGTACGAGTATAAGCAATCTTTAAATTTTCTTTTTCAAAGGCATTTCGTAGATGGTTAGTTATTGAAGGAACATAGGAAAAGGGCACTTTTACAAAGTTTTCAGCTCTAATTTCTTGATTTTGGTTAAAAAGTGAAGACATATTATTTTTCTAACGGGCGTCTGGCTGTTTTTCGACAATTCTGTCTATTTAGGATCTATCGAATCCGTTGATTTCAGTTACTTGAATAATTTTTTCGTATTCCTTCTGATAATTTTGTAGGGAAAGGGAGAGGTTTGTCGAGCCACGGGGTATTGAATATAAAAATGCATTTTTTTGTTGGTAGGAGCAGAAGGAATCTTTGTGAAGAGGCGATTTGTTGAAGTATGTTTTCGAAAAACGGCAAAGTCGATGTGTTTGTCTGCTATAGTGCATTTTAAGTCCGAAAAGGAAATTGAACGTCGATGGTTTTCTCTTTCGATAGTAAACTTAAGGTGGCTTCTGCTAGGCACCACTTTGCGTCGATCGCAGGCGGCGATCGAAAAGATAGTGCTCGGTGCTCTATGAGTTGATAGCTAATCGCGAATAATGTGCTACTGTCGTGTGCCTAGCAAACACTCCTTTAATGCTGTTATATTTGTTACTGATGGTGTGTATTTTTTTCTGAGTGCTCCAGTCGGTGTAGCGACACAGCCACTTCAAAAACACCTTGAAAATAAACAAGTTAAAGCGGATGTAAAACTAATTAATGCTGCTGCTTTGCTTTTTATGGTACTTGAAGAGCTAAGAGAGTATGTTCACATTTATTAAACTATCGGCCTTAAAGAGCAGGCATCTACTGAAAACGAAGACACTTTCTTCATCGGAGTGAAGCATGCAGTGATGAACGTACAAAACCATGAAGGGCATACGTGGACTGCAATGGGGCTCGTTCTGCTACCACCATTATCATTAACCTACAATCCTAATCATTGAACTAAACAGAAATTCATCTAAACCGACAGAGTTTCCCAGCAGCAACCTATGCCAACCATTTTAGTGAATAAATGAGATTCAGGAGTAGGAAGTGAGTAGAAATTATTAAAAAAAATGCACCTTCTTTCCATCTTCACCGCCACTTATACCGCACTCAACAAGGCCTTTTTTGTCAACGACTTTGGCGTATGTGTTCCCATTTATCTATCTGCAGTTGGTCCTGCTAATCGTCTTATACTTTAGAGCTAGTTTGGAGGCAGCGATTGGTATATAAATGTTCAGAAAAATTTGCGCAATCCACCTTGACTGGCGAACTCATCTGCCCTACAGATACAGTTACCAGCGAAACTAATGTGATACAGAATCCAACATAAAATTTTTTAAAAGAAAACGCCGTTTTCCACTGCCATCGCCCTCGTATCAGCTCGTCGATTAGTATTTGACTTTTACGCCGACTCAGCTCTTCACTTGAGATTGTTTCGGAAATTCTTAAAACTCGACGAACACACGAGTCATCGAAAACTTGCACATTTCCATTACGGAAACCTTCCGCGGTGCTCCCATACAATAGCACGGATAGTACCACTCAAACTGGCCTAGCCTGGTCTTAATACTGAGATAACTGCACTGCCGCACGCACGTCGAATGCACATTTAGCCTGGTTGATACGACGAGCGATGTCCTGCTCCGTACCACCGTTTTCGGCAATAATGCTACCTAGGTAGATGAACTAGCCCACCTTCTCCACAACCCGTCCATTGATACTGATAGGAATAGTTGAAATTTTATTGTTTTTATTGTTTAATTGGTGGGCATTAGTAAGAACTAGGTTTCTACTTAATTTCACTAAAATCCATCAAACAGTTTGAAATTTACAGCTATACGATAACAACATTTTTGTGAGCAAAATAACTCTGAACGGAAAGAGCTAGTTGGGCGAAACTTGTTTAATTAGTAGACGCTAGTGAGGAATAGGTTCCGGTGGAGTTTCAGCAAAATCCACAAGACAGTAAAAGATTTTATTATGAGAATTTCTAACGTCGTACGGAAAAGATTACGGCTGGTGCCGGCTTGCTGCGGAGCAAGGGCCACGGGATGCCACGCGCTTACAATTTTACATCGCCATGTCGTGATTGTAGACGTACCTCGCCAAGCGCGAATACGAGGAATGCGGACCACCTTCTTTTCCCGAACCAGAACACTCTTCACAGTAAACATATTTCTAATACTCTAAAATATGTATTTGAAACAATAACTAAACTTCGTACTTACGAACTAAACTCTACGTTAACGCGTGATCAGTAAAAAAGGGAAGCACTTAAATATCGGGTCTGACTTAATCTAATTTTCTAATTTGCTCTAACTTAATCACTGAGCTAACATTGAGGCGGCTAAGAAAACCTACCACCAACTTCCTATTAACTCCTCCTTGGCGCAATTTCCACGTCACTACGCTGTCTGCACAAGTTCTTCGTCGCTCGCCGCTCCGCTGCTCTCCACATACAGCTTCTTGGCCAATTTTCAGATAGAATTCACCGCACACACCAAGTTGTCCGTCTCCGCAAATTCCACTTCAATTGTCTTCGCTAAACTTGGGAACTCTCCGCGATCGTCACCGTCTTCGGGCAACATTTTAGTTTCCGGGGCCCCGGAAATCACTTTTTACTCGGATTTTTGTCAATCTTCACTCGCGTCACCTTAAAAGTCACGAATTTGCAAAAAAAAGTTTTAAATTTTTGTGTTGTTTTTATTTATTTTTTAAATTTTTTTTCATAATTTATACTGAATGTTTCGTATATTGGAGGCATGGAAAATTGAAATATTCATGAATCCCCTTGTGTGGGCTCCTCTCGCTACGCTCGCTCCGTGCTTAAGGGATTGCAACCCTCAGTATCGCACAAACTAATATTCTTGATCAGCATGCTGAAGCCTACAAAATACTTTAATAAAATTTCATAAAATCGGAGGAATAATAGTTAATATGAAAAATTAGCAGTGCTGGCTTTACTACAGAGTGCTAAAATTATATATTGTATATACAGTATAGTAACTGATGCCATTTACGACGAGATTCTCTTTTGTCACGCATTAGGCAGGAGTTTGGTGAAGACGGCGAATTATATTTCCAACAGGACAGAGCACCTCCACACTTTCATCGTTCTTGATTAGAATCTTCCAAGCAGATGGCTTGGACGAAGAGATCCCATAAAATACCCTGTCCGTTCCCCAGAGCTGACACCACTGGATCTTTTCTTGTGGGTAATACCTTAGTGTACTGTGTATTGTATTGACCAGAACGATAATAATTTTGAACATTTGCAGCCGGATGATAAGTTATCCATTTTATGAAGAATTGTTTTCAATTTAAATATGAATTTTAAGTAAATAAATACAGGAGTTATAAAGATACATTTTTTGGGACACCCGGTATAATACATTTCAGTAAAATTTGCAATATTTTGTAATTGCGTGAATATATTTTCATTTTATAACAAAGCAAGCAACCAAGCCAGATAAAATCAGTAAATCATCAAATTTACAAGATATTGCCATACAGTAAGCTATTCAAACTGAAATATTTATGATAGCAATTTAATCGACTGAACTGTCACATTATCACCTCAAAATTATCTGCTTAATGATAACTCATAAAATAAATTTTCAATAGGCGTCGAAAATCGTCGATAACGCAGTTGTATAACTATAGGCCAGGCCTTTAACCTCTACTCCGTCTATTAATCAAACGATACCATAATATGTGTCGTCCTGGCTTGACAAATTTTCTGTCCATGGCAGTTATCTACTTGAAATACCATGCCATCATTTTCCATTTATCGTTCTCATTTTGAGATTCATATCTGGATTTTACTGGACTACTACACCTTCCCATCATATATGACACTATTACAGGATGACTTCAATCATAAATTTTCTACACACTCGGATCTCAGGAATGGGTTGGGCTGTACGCTGGGTAGTACGATTCGTATGGATTATATTGGGTTCCTGCATAAAATTGCCTTAGTGGCTCTCACTCGTGCCATACAATTTTCTGAAATGATTTCATTCCAGAACCTTGAAATAGCAACATCCACCATCACTCTGACAACATTCCAGCACCAGGAGCAGCTTGCGGAAGCTAGTGCGGGAAGACCGCAAAAATCGGATCGTCAAGAGCCAACCCCGTTTTATTGAATAGGTCAGGGAAGCGAATCAATATTTACCCGATAACAGAATTTCAGCTCTTTGGCTTTCATCTTGTTCGGTTTGGATACGGAACATGGTTACCATTTTGAATAAAAGGACGGATCTACTTGTTATTTGACTTTATCTTAATTGAATGCGGCAGCAGTTTAAATAGTCCTGTCCTTTGACGAACAAAAAAACAAATAGATTTTTTTTATCAATTTTGGTTTATATATTTTGAGGTACTGAATCCGAGTTTTAACTTTGCCACCTCGAAAAGGTGATACATTCGGAGCAAACTGTCCAAAACTTCTGGAAAATGTTCTTTTTCACTTTTTTGCCTATATCTTCGAAAATACGAATTTTTGAAAAAAAAAAGAAAAAGAAAAAAAATTAACTACATCGATCGTGGCGATGCTGATGGAAGCATCTCCTTAGCGAAATGGAAAACGGTTGCGTGCTGATGTGATTTCAATTTAATATAGTTGACTAATTCAATTTTGATATTTAGTTCACCACTTGCGCTTATATTAAAAAATGCAAGCATTTACATAGTATTTTGGGCGCTGAAGCACACTTCGATTTCCTTTTCTTCATTATACGTGGATTATACGCAGTCGGAAAATATTTCTTTGAAATCAGAGACATGAGAGATGATACCCCACTCGACGCAACGCTGGTAAATAAAAAAATACTTCTGAAAAGACGCTAAGTAAGCCGTTTGATCAGCTACCATTTTGAAAGTACGCCACATAGAGCAGCGCACATATCGGTGCTGCGTTTCGCATCCGATGATGACAAATACAGGTGTCCATTTTCAGCCTTCTCCTGCTATAATTAGCCTCAAAACACGCAAAAATGGGTTTTTGGCCCCTGTTGGAAAACAAAACCCCAATAACAGGGCCCCACAGGAGCCCCTATCGTAGCAACATTTCTTAAATCGAAAATTCGTCTCTTGAGCATAAAAAGCAAGATTGGTTGGCTTACCCTCCGGAACAGTGAGGATCGCGAGGAAAATGTGTCGGTTATCATGCCCCAAAAGTTGGCGTGGACCATCAACAGCTTCCCTCCTTATAAGTCACCGGGCCTGGATGGTATATTCCCAGTTATGCTCCAGCAGGCACATGACATAGTGATTCCATGGCTAGTAGCCACTTTTAGGGGCTTCGCTGTACTACGTTCCCATGCCATGAAGGCGAGTTCGCGTGACCTTTATCCCAAAGGCGGGAAAACGCGGTTACGATTCCGGGAAAGGCTTCTGATCCATCAGCGTCACCGCTTGTGTCTTGAAGGTGTTGGAGCGAATCACATACGACAACTACTGCTGAAATCACCAATATCAGTATACCAACATGTCTACCTCAAAGGAAAGCAAACGAAACAGCTCTCCACGAGGTAGTACGCACAACTGAATATGACTTAAACTACAAACAATACACGATGGCGGCTTTCGTAGACATTGAAGGCGCTTTCAATAATGTCAAGACTGAGACTATAATGGAAGCTCTCATCGAGTTAGGAGTGGAGTCCCATTTCAGTAGATGGATTCTGGCCATGTTGAGTACTATTGTAATCCAGCCGGACCTGGGCGAAAGTCGGATCGCTTAATACGTGCGCAGAGGGACGCCACAGGGTGGTGTGATATCCCCTCTGCTATGGATTTTGGTAATGGACGGCCTCCTCAAAAGACTGGAGAAGTCTGGAGTTAAAATAGTCGCCTATGCGGACGATATAGTCATCCTGATCTCAGGCAAACTTCTACCCGTGATTAGCGACATCATGAACAACACCCTGAAGATAGTAACGACTTGGTCGGTAGAATTAGTGTCACCATACACTGTCGAACTCGAACTCGAGTACGAACCTAGTACAAGTGAACCGGTTTTCTTCACACCTATGTGAAGTGTATGTGTCTGTCAGAGGACATTTGTACCAGGTTCGTGCTCGAGTTCGACAGTGTATGGTGACGCTTAGTGTGAACCCACAGAAAACCGAACTGGTGCTTTTCGCTACAAAAACAAAGATTGAGGAGTTTGCGCTCCCTAAATTAAACGGACACTTACTGACTCTTTTGACCAACGTAAAGTGCCTGGGAGTGATTCTAGACTCGAAGCTCTCATGGAAACTAAACGTCGACCATTGCATCAAGAAGGCTACCATAGCTCTTTATGCTTGCAGGAGAACCTGTGGCAAAAACTGGGGACTCCAACCAAAGATGTTCTTGTGCCTGTACACAGCGGTAGTGCGACCGATCTCACATTCGGGTAGCTGGTCTGGTGGCCAGCGGTGCGTTGGAAATATAAAATTGATCTGCAGGGGACTGCATCAATCGGAGTCACAGGAACTCTAAGGTCTTGCCCAGGTGATGCACTTAATGTTATTTTACACTTACTCCCCCTCGACCTAAAAATAAATTTCAACGCCGCGTGTAGCGCGGTCAGACTTAAGGTCGATTCAGACACATCAGTCACGTCACAGTTCAGTCAACCTTCCGAATCATAACCGTCACCGTCAAGTCACAGTCAAAATAGCGGCTGTATTCACATATAGCCGTCAGGGTATTCAGACCGTAGGCAGTCATTTTTTGTGTATGCTCTCGAGTGTACCTAGATTTACCATCTATTTTTATTTCATTTCCAATTTGCTTCCATATCCTGTTTTTATATGCTATATCCATATATTTATTATGTAATAAATCGTACAGAACGGGGTAATTTCGAACCAACTCGATTAATTTTTCGTCGTCGCCCATGTTCACTTTCTAAACTGATGTCCGTCAAACACAAAAAATATCGTTGGGAAGAAATGTGAGTTTGACTGTTCGGTGACGGAAGCGCGACTGACGGTTCCGATTCGTGACTGCGCCGGCTCAATGTAAACAGCGCCACTTGACTTTCAAGAAACGATATTTTTTGTGACTAATACTGAACGGTTCTGACGGAACTGTGACTTGACGTGACTGATGTGTCTGAATCGACCTTTAAGGAGTCTGCGTACTGGAATGCGAAACCATATGGGCATAGCAACATTCTGTCCTCCCACTTCGCTATTGGATATCCAACTAGAACGGAATGGTGTGACGAATATGTGACGTCGGGATATGACCAGAGGATTTTTACCGATGGCTCGAAAATGCCAAGTGGAGTCGGTGCAGGGTTCTTTGCTGAAGACCTCGCAGTCCCTAAGTCGTTCCACCTCCCCGATTTCAGGCGGAAGTGCTAGCAATTAGGGATACCAGCCGGATGTTGAGGCGCATCACGGTTACCACAAAGGATATCGCAATTATCACGGATAGCCAGGCTGCCATTATGGCCCTCGAGGCGGCAACAGTGTCATAAAAAATAGTAAAACAATGCCGTCAAGAGCTGAACTCTCCGGCCACCTTTAACAGAGTCACCCTCCTCTGGGTTCCGGGTCATAGAAGTTTAGCGGGAAATGAGCAGGCCGATCACCTGGCGCGGTTGGGCTCCACCCCTGACAGATCATATGCTGTGGCTGTCAGTGCGTCACTTAGTGCCACTAAGAGGGAAGTACATAAATCTTAAAATACATTAACTTAGCAAACAATAGATGGGCGCATTAAGGACGTGCATCACCCCTAGGAAAAGATGGCCATCCTACAAAACACAAAGAACCAATGGCCTTCTGATAAGGACCCGTCCAGAGGTGGCCAGGATTGTCGCCGTTACAACGGGTCACTTCAAATGAAAATTGTGCATTTTTTTCTATAAGCCCTATACGTTCAGCATAAATTCAATAAAATGGAAACAGCTTTAAAAAAAAACCAATTTGTTCATTTTAGTAAAAAATTATTTAGTAAAATTTATAATCGAATGTTAGTTGATAAAAATTCATTTGTTAACCATAATATTCAGTCTGATTGGATTTCACTATCCCAATCGACAACACCATTTCGCTACCATCACCTCCCGAAAACAAATCAAAAGTTCAAGTTGAAAGGTAGTCATTTAGGCAGAGGATGTGGCAATAAAGGATAAAATTCGGACATCTATTGCTATCAAAATGGTGCCCATTCAAATATTGACAAGAATCAAATCGGTGATTTGGGAGTTAGACAGCGGTTAGCCAGTTACCATTGATGGAAATGAGACATTTTATTTCCTTGAATTTCTTTTGAATAATTTTCCATTGGATGTAAGGCGAAGTAATTTCAATACAAGCACGACTAAAAAAATAAATTTTGTATTGGGCCTCGTCATGTTCTGTTATGAATCTTTCCTGGAATTATCGAATTTCTCAAATTAAATTTAATAAACAGTGGATTGTATCTACCTATATATATGTAGATCTGATTGTTGATTATACATAATAGTCTTTTAAGTACTTGACAACTTTGATCCGTTAAAGAAAGAATAAGGCATTTTCAACCTTATTTATTTAGAAATCCGGAACGTTATGAGTAGCTAGTACTTTATCATCAGTCCTTCATCCGCATGGAATAGAATGGAAACATCACATGCATACATCATAGCAAACAATGTAAACCATCCTCCGAAACGCTTTTCTATTTTCGAATAAATTTTCCATTTTCCGACCATCTCCATCGCCGCTCAATTCCCATTTGAACTTTGGTACAACTCCTTAAAGATATTTTTGATCACGTCTTGATGGATTTTCGAAAGTCTCAAGGAAAAGTAATATATCTTGTGTCATCTGGTAAGTATTCCATTAAATTCTTGTTTATAATATAAATAGTGATACGGTGCCGCCCTCCATAGTATAGTATTTTACAGTAAAAGGTGAAGACGTTGAAGAGGAGCAAAACAGCACATCGGGCAAGGACCTAAAATGAAATAGGAGGTGGCCGAATGGCCTTCCAGTAAATCTCACAGTAAAATGTGTGCATGACATAGAGAGCATCGGACGAATTTCCAAGAAAAATTCTAGTCGGCCATAAAAAAAAAGTAATTTTAATCATAACATTTTTGCTATCTGGGGCTCTTTGTAATACGAAAATATGCAGGAGGAATGCAGTGAGCCACGATGAAACAAAGTATATGAGTAGTAAAAGTGGAAGGAGCTCAAATTTGCTGTTTCTCCAACACATGTTCCCCGGGAGAAATTCTAAGGTGTGTAGATTATATTTAGTCGGAAAAAAATAAATTAAATGTTAGCAGATGGCTTTGAAGTTGCGTTCGCAAAGCTGGTCTAATAGAATAGGTGAGGTTCCGCAAATCGGACTATTTTCGGAAGCAACCTTGGAGCCTGTGTAACAATCAGGGTTGCAAGATGTGGCGACTCGCCACCAAATTGGCGATTTCAGAGGGTTCTTTGCCGATTAAAAATTAACTGTTGGCGGCTAGTCGCCACATTGGGGATTTCAGTATTCCACCACTTTTCACGGTTTCACCCAATTTTAATCCACTTACGAATTTTCGGAGCAAAAACAAAACCATATTTATTGCATATGAGTTTGCGTTCTCATCTCACTTCTTGTATTCAATGTCAGTCCCCAACGTGACCGGGAAAAATAGTAGCAGCAATCTTGGTTACTGGGGATTTATAAAGCATCTGAGATCAGTGAAAATTTCAAGGGTCTGTCGAAGGTAGAAATCATTCCATATTGGATAGCTGTTTCGAACATGCAAAATAGTAGTGGGGAGAAGATGTTTCCGGATCTAGCTATGTTCGCTTTCAGAGTTCTCACTATACCAATCAGCAATGTTGTCGTCGAAAGACTATTCAATCAGCTGTATCTACGGACATCATCTGCTGTTGTGCTTTAAGTGCCACCAACAGTAAAACGTCGATTTTCGGAGTGTTGTGGTTCAAATGCCACAAATACTCAATTCGTTGTCTAACAACGAGATATCGTGGTTTATGTGCCAGTAATATCAAGAAATTGGAACGTAGAAATAGGAGCACCTCTTTCCGTCAACACTTAGCGACCATAACAGGAAACCAGCATTTGTACGAGTAGATTTGACCAGGACACCAGCGTACACCGAAGATTTTTAGGACCTAACGCAAATCACCTAGTATGGATCAACTTGCCACCGAGCAGCAGTACAAATGGAAGCTGAACCAATCGCTGATCACCAATTTCAAGAAGGACTCTCTTACAAGGAAAGATCTGAATTACTACCAGGATAGACTTCAGATATTTTAGGCTCCCTACGGCCAATTTGAGGTCAATGACGGCACCATTCGGGATCTGCCTGATGTCTATCCAAATCACCAATACTCCACCACTGAGTACTATTCTGCAATCACACGTCTTTGAAATCGCAGCGCTAGGCCAGAAAAAAACCACCAATTCAATCGAAGCCATCTTATTCCAAGCTAGTCAAGAACAAAGTACACAGATGTCCATTCTATGGGAAAAATCGGGGCCACTTACTTCAGACACTGTCGCCTAATATGCGCCTGATGTCACCAATACCAAAGAAAGGAAACACGGATAACCGGTTAAGAGATGGCTCTCTCGCAACGCATTCTTGGAGACTTGAAATGCTTCTGTTTTGTGGCTTGCATTCATTCCACCACAGGAGGTTGGCACATCCAACCAAATTGTCAAGTCGCTAGCTTTATCCTGTCGAAAGTAATCGTAGTTCGATAATATTTAAATGTTTGCCATTTATAGGGGAGGTAGGTGTTCCTTTAGCCTGATTATGCCCATCTTACTAGAGCTCAAGCAGCTTCTCATCAGAAGTTTACGTAGCAAAAATCAGCTCCCTACATCAATTGATTCAAGATTTATAGACAAAAACCCTGAAAAGGACGGTAATGCGGGGCACCTTATAAGAAAAGTACCGTTATTTTGAAACTGATCAATCTCATTTTTACAGGAAAGTTTAAAATTACCCTTTGAAGTCGTCTGCCAAAGTTAAACCTTTTCACGGTTATTCAATCGGTAGTTATAGTTATTTTAATTTTTGTTTGAAAATGTAGGGGAGGCAGGCGTTCCCTTATCCGGATCACTGCCATTTTCAATACTCCAACTAGATCATACTACGAACATTTGACGAAAAATTGCAAGCCTCTAGCTTTATTCTATCGAAAGTTCTCGTGCGAACGGACAGACAGACGGACAGACAGACGAGCAGACGGACGGACAGACAAACAGACATGGCTGAATCTTATCAGGAGGTGACCCTGATAATTTGTATATATAAATTGCTATACCTCCGGAGCCTCGTTTAAGGTGTTACACAATTTCGTCGTGTCAAAACAATATACTCTACTTGTTATCGACCAATTAGTCTTCTTAGCGGTTTGTCGAAAATTTTCGAAAAACTCATCCATGGTATACTTAGCAAATTCACTGATGATAATAAGATAGTCCCAAATTTCCAATGTGGCTTCCGATCTGGACATAGTACAGAACATCAGCTGAAAAGAATTACTAAAGACATCAAACAGGGATTCACGAACGGGCTCTCCACTGGCGCTATCTTCCTCGATATTGAGAAAGCATTCGATAGAGTTTGGCATGATGGGTTATTGCACAAATTATTTATTCATCATTATCCAATCGAAATAATCAAAATTATCAAAAGCTTCCTATCGAATCGGAAATTTTGGGTGCAAGTTAATTCCGAAATGTCAAATCTATACTCGGCGCCTGCTGGGGTACCACAAGGTTCCGTGCTGAGTCCAACCCTATACAATATCTACACCAGTGATATTCCAACAATACCTAAATGTAAACTCGCACAGTTCGCAGATGACACCGCTGTCTATACTTCCCACAAAAACCCACAAGATATCATAGAAAACCTAGAAAATGGATTTAACATTCTAGAACAGTATTCATCCCGCTGGAAAATAAAATTCAACATAGGCAAGACTCAGGCTATGTTTTTTACACGGCGTAGGTCCCCTAGATTCTTACCCGAAAGAAATGTAATACTAAAAAATGAGGCTATCGAATGGAGTATCACAGTTAAATATTTAGGTTTTATTTTAGACAAGAAGCTTACCCTGAAACCACACATTCAGGATCGTCAAACAAAAAATAGTATCTTAATAAAATCGCTCTATCCACTAATAAACCGACGATCATTATTAAACCTAGAAAACAAACTGTTATTATATAAAGTAATTTTTCAGCCAATGCTATATGCTTCTCCGGTGTTAATAACAGCTGCTATATCGAACTTAACTAAAATTCAAACCGCCCAAATTAAAGTCCTAAAGATTATATTAAACCTACCACCATGGTATTCAACAGCCCGTTTACATAAACTTACAAATGTACAATACATATACGACAAATGTATTAAACATCGCGACAAATTTGCCCGTTCGTGCTCTATGCTAGCCAACCCTCTTTTCAATATAATATAATAATATGTATAATTAAATAGTTTAAATGATTTGAATAAATACTCTCACGTATGTTAAGTAATTTTTTATATTAATTAGTTTTAAATGAATAGTATATAAGTTTTATATATAATTAACGAGGTTTTTAAACTTTTTCCTCCACGAACTGCTCACTGTCAATAAACAAGATTATGGAATATAAGAAATCATTTCAAGTGCTGCTTAGGTTGTATCAATAAGCCTGAACTCCAAACTAGTATTTAAGAATCTCAACGCACTATGTTATCAATAATTATGAGAAATAAATTGAATTGAATTGAAATATACTCTACACTTATAAAGTCTAGGGTATAAAAATCTTTACAAGCGCGTCATCTGTCATTATAGCTAAGAATCTTCCAGGTGACCCCATAAGTACAAAAAAAAAGAATTTCCTCAAAATCGGTCAAGCCGTTTAGGAGGAGAAAAATTACAAACACACGTACACCGGAATTTTATAAAATATATAAAGATTATATGTTATGTAATAAAAATACAATATTTCTCAATAAATATTTCATGTTAAACATATATGTAGTTAAGTTATTTTATGATAAGCATTTTTTTTTTGTGTAACTAACTATTGTACAATTCATAATTGTCTTGCAAATGCATATCTAATGCGGAACGCTGACGAAACAAAGAAAACATAAACCCATGCTGGATGGTGAAAATTATTTATTTCAGTATTTCAGTTTGTTTATTTTTAATCTGAATGATCATCGCCTTTTATTTTTACAATCTATTGAAGCGCAAAATTAATATTTTTATTCCAACAAGTAAATCTTCACAATTGCTCCATCAGCCTTTTTTAAAATGATTGATTGCCTGTAATGCAATTATAGAACTGTGTATTCGAGTGAACTAAATTGATTTCCAAATAGGATTTCATAGTGAATTGGGTAAATTCTGTTGCACTCTCTATTAAAGCACTTTAGTGATAAAAATATGTAAAAATTTCGCTTATTCTTTTCATAATAATTGCATATGTTTCATGCACATCAATTTATAAGATAAATTTTGTATTGAAGCATATAATGGAAAAACAACGGCTAAGTTCATAACACATAACGGAATCGGAACATGCTGTGGCAACATTATCGAAGCAGCTTTGCAGCAGCTTGTTGTCAATCAATGTCAAATTTTGAGCTCAAAACTGACTATGTACTGGCAAAAAATCGTATAAATACAACAGTGCAAGTGTCATTTCTGAATTGTCATCATATGCTAGTCCTAGCCAGCGGATAATTTTTTATGTTGGAGAAAATGACATTTTTCACAACATGTTGCGTCCATCGAAAACTCAGTGGAGAAAATTCATAAAACAAATTGGCAACAGTATGCCAAAGGTTGTGTGTTATGAAATTAACCATTATGGTGATTTTCACATAACTTAAATGAGTTTGAAGTAATATCGATTATATTATAAAGGACATTTTTATAGGCCAATAAAATTAAGCCAATTTGGAGGCTTTTTAAATAATAAAAATTATGGAAAGATCTGGAAATAATTTTAGTCCTTTCTATAGATACTGAATATATGGAAACTGAGTTTGTACGGTCGTAGAAGGTGAGCTTAACTTTTGGTGGGCGAAAATTCGAGAAATTTGAGACTTTTTAGGGTTTTGTATAAAAACAAAACCCTTATGAAATCGGTCATGCGTCCGTCTGTCCGTCTGTCTGTCCGTCTGTCCATGAAATATCTCACGAACCGCTGAAGCTACATGCATGAAATTTGCTGGAAATATGTAGAAATACTATTATTCTCTGGAGAAAGCGATGCGTCGTAATAGGTCAACTTTAAGGGGGGGTCGCCATAGAGGGGTCAAGTGGGGTATCGTAAGAAAGGTATTGTTGAGTACATTCCATTTTTGGAACTTTTTTCAAAATTGAAGAAAGGAGAAAAGAGGGAGAGGGGAAAATATGTAGTCCGAGTTTGTCCCCCCCCCCCCCCTTGCATTTCGAGACCGTTATAGCTAGACATATGAAAATTTACAGAAAAGCGGCATTTCACTAGCATAGAAAACCGAAAATAATAGAATTTTTAAATCTCATCCAAAAAGGTTAATAATAGTACATTTCTATAGTTGCAGTTTGCACACCCCTGCACCCCTCAAGCACACCCTAGGTCAAAAATATTGATGGCTGATAATAACCAACATCATAGGCAATCATATCTCTAAGTTTCATTACAATGACATGATATTTAATAATAGTATTTTACATTGACTTAAAGTTATGCATTTTGACACTATCCATACAAAAAATACACCTACCGGCCTCACGCATAGATATGCGTGTACTATTGTACTTGCATGTTGTTTTTCGTAGTGCAAATTGCAGTTATTTAATGAACCAACTTTGGAAGGGTGAAGATTGGTGATTGGTGATCCTAACAATAACTATTCACACAGTTAATTTTTTTAGGGTTTTGTGTCTTAAATCTTACAAAATCGGTCAAATAGCTGTCTGTCCGTCCGTTCATAGAATATCTTACGAACGGCTGAAGCTGCACACATAATTCGACGAGAATGTGTAGAAATGCTATAATTTGCTGGAGATAGCGTTGTGTTGTAATTGGCCAACTTTAAAAAGGGGGGGGGGGGGGGGGGAGGGGGGTCCACATAGAGGCGAAATTAAGGTAAATTTTTTTTTATCCACTGGTATAGCCAAGTGGAGTGTCGTCAGAAAGGTAATGTTGACTACATTCCATTTTTAGCATTTTCTTGAGATTTGTAGAAAGGGGAACAGTGGAGGAGGAAAAAATATTAGACCGTAATTTGTCCCAGCCGCCCTGAATTTCCTGAATTTCGAAGCCGTTACACAAGTTTGCAATTTGCAATGTCGTCTTAACATGAATGGTTAAGCATCTCGAAGAGTGGGACAGTTGATCTCGTATACATACATATCTATCTACAGCTTCTCGTAAAACTATTACTTTGAGAGGTGACAGATGCAGTCTTTTTGTGAATTGGCATGTAAGATACTATATCATGGGTAAAACATTTAATTATGGTGTTTTTATTCAGCTGAGGAGTACCAAGAAGAGCAGGGAGCCAGTATTTACATGCCAAAATTAGCGCTTGCTACAAAACCCTCGAATTGCGGGCGTAGCCCTCTATATTCCGGTTTAATTTTTTTAATTTTATCCATATAACTCCAAAACGATGCCTCGGATCGAAAAAAAACTTGCGTAAGTAAATTAAAGAGCGTTGAATTCTGCGTTCAATGCACTGCTCAAAATTGAAATTCGGTTCATTAGCGTAGTCAAAATCGATACTTAAAAAACGACAATTTTCGAGGCTTCGGGGAAAAATCAGACTTTATTAATTTTCAAGCCCACTGGTCTTTGCAACGGATGTCAAACTTCAAATATTTGGGTGTTATCCTTGGCACTAAGTTATCCTGAGCAGAACACCTAAAAGTTTCTTCCGATAAGGCAATTAAAGCTCTGTGGATCTGGAGACAATATGTCGGCAAGACATGTAGGACTAAGCCCAACATAGTATTGGGGATCTACAAAGCGATTGTCAGACCTATAGTAGATTACTATGCGGTGGAAAAGAGCCATTACCCTACCGGCAGAACGGCTCTGAATAAAATTCAAAGAGTTGCCTGCGATGCCATCACTGGGGCCATGCACTCTTGTCCAACAGCTGCTTTAGAAGTTTTACTCGACCTCCCGCCTATGGATGTACACATTGAAGCGAAAGCTAGAATGGCAATCGTCAGACCCAAGGCCTGCGACATAGGGATGAAGTTGACCCCAAGCCAACTAAGCTGGTTGAAAATTGACAAGGTACATGCCAACTGATTATCTTGTGAAAACTCTTCGCTTCAGCCATTCCTCTAAATCAGCCGTTAGCTCAAGAATAGTGCGACTAAAGCGGCTTGCGTGTAAATCCCGCGAAACCTTAGAGTCTCCCTGACCTGATCATGTATAATGTCTAGGATACTCTTATGACCGCTGCGAGGTTCAAAGTGATGCCACATGGAATCGCTTTCCATACATATTGCCGAAAGTGCCGACGTTTTCTTTATAAATAAGTCCAGCGGCGGCAGTCCATGCAATGGCTCCATTGCTAGCGCTGGCGTGGAGCGCATTGCACCACATATGCTTACGCAAGCTATCCTTTGTATTCCATCTAGCTTCCGCTTTGTGGTTTTCTGCATGGATTTTAATACATATCACTGATGCATAGGCTAGAATGGGTCTTACCATAATTGTGTAAGTCCCGTGTGCCGCTTTAGGTGAAATTCCGCACCTACGAGCACACACGAAAAAGATTTTGTATCAATGTAAGACAAATTGAAATTATGAAATTTGAATTATGTAGTTCTTTTGCCCATCGTAGGCCCACGTTTGCCCACCCTGACAAAAAAAGTTATTAACAAAATACTTTTTTTCAAAATGCAAATATCCACGAAATTTTTTTCAAAAATTGGGAATTTTTTTTCGCTATTTCGTTTGCCCAACGTTAGCTCAGGATTGCCCACGCAAAATTTTCGTTTGCCCACCCCTCAATTTTTTTTTATTCAACAAATAAAAGTTTTGTCCCACATTGGGCGCCACATTATACACCCTCAAAACCATAATATTTAATTTAAATTGCCCACCCCATTAGCCCATTATAAACCCTCGTTTGCCCAGTAAAAATTTTCGGATGTCCACCCTTGCAGAAAAAGTTATAAGAGAATTAAATTTTTTTGGGTTGCGAATACTTATATCCTTAATCTAGCTCCTTAAAGGATAATTTTGTTGTGTAAATTCATCAGATCGATTGCATATCGTGCACTATCGTTTGCCCAGGAAAAAGTTTCGTTTGCCCATCCCTCCAACTCTTTTTATAAAAAAATAAGAATTTTGATCCCACTTGGGCGCCACTTTCGACACTTTGGCTCCTTAAAGGACAATTTGAGGTCGTAAGCTGGGCAGTTCTTTCGCCCATGGTGGAACATGGTTTGCCCAGGAAAAAGTTTCGTTTGCCCACTCTTGCAAAAAAAGTTATAAGCAGACAATTTTTTTAAGTTGGTTACACTCATACTACTATTTTGGCTCCTTAAAGGATCATTTTGTAGTTCAAGCTATACAGTTCGTTTGGCCATCGCGGATTATCGTCTGCCCAGGGAAAAGTTTCGTTTGCCCACCCTTGCAAGAAAAGTTATTAGAGAATAACCTTTTTTTCGGCTGCGAATATTTATATCCTTAATTTGGCTCCTTAAAGGATAATTTTGTGGTTCGAACTCATCAGTTTGATTGCCCACCGTACATTATCGTTTGCCCAGGAAAAAGTTTTGTTTGACCAGGAAAAGCTTCCGTTTGCCCACCTTTGCAAAAAAAAGTTATAAGCTGACAATTTTTTTTATGATGGTTATACTTATACTGTTATTTGAGCTCCTTAAAGGATGATTTTGTAGTGCAAGCTGGGCAGTTCGTTTGGCCATCGCGGATTATCGTTTGCCCAGGAAAAAGTTTCGTTTGCCCACCCTTGCAAGAAAAGTTATTAGAGTTATTGTCAGCTTATAACTTTTTTTTGCAAAGATGGGCAAACGGAAGCTTTTCCTGGGCAAACAAAACTTTTTCCTGGGCAAACGATAGTGCACGATATGCAATCGATCAACACAAAAAAATTATCCTTTAAGGAGCTAGATTAAGGATATAAGTATTCGCAACCCAAAAAAATTTAATTCTCTTATAACTTTTTCTGCAAGGGTGGACATCCGAAAATTTTTACTGGGCAAACGAGGGTTTATAATGGGCTAATGGGGTGGGCAATTTAAATTAAATATTATGGTTTTGAGGGTGTATAATGTGGCGCCCAATGTGGGACAAAAATTTTATTTTTTGAATAAAAAAAATTTGAGGGGTGGGCAAACGAACATTTTGGGTGGGCAATCCTGGGCTAACGTTGGGCAAACGAAATAGCGAAAATAATTCCCAATTTTTGAAAAAAAAAAAATTTCGTGGGTATTTGCATTTTGAAAAAAAGTATTTTGTTAATAACTTTTTTTGTAAGGGTGGGCAAACGAAAATTTTTCCTGGGCAAACGTGGGCCTACGATGGGCAAACGAACTACATAATTCAAATTTGAAAAATTGAATGTGACGGTGCCAACTTCACAGAGCTCTACCTTTGACACCTTAATTTCCGAACCATGAGGGAGTTACCTCTATGTCTTTCCTCCTAGGAGTAAAAATCATAGTGTTTGATTTACTAGGGTTTATGGTTAGCTTTTGTTCATTACACCACTCTTCGGCTATTTTGAAAGCATGTCCCATGCAACCTAGAATTGTGTCCATGAACTTTCCACTGACCGTAAGAGCCAAGTCATCGGCGTATCCTACAGGATGTGTACGCCCATCGAGTCTACCTTCCAGAGAAGACTGTCTACGGTGATGTTCCACAGTAGAGGCTAAAGAACAGCTCCTAATGGGCATTCTCGGTCTACCTTGCCCCGTATCTACCTCCCCTAAAAATGTTAATACAAATATATACCCGTATATCTTCCTATGAACGTAGAAACCATTTGGTCAGATATCTGACAGTGTGCATTCAGCCTTAATTACTAAACACTTCCATGCCAATAAATTTAAACCTTCAACCAAATGCTGATATACTTCAAATGCCACAAAAGAGATATCTTGGCCAGATGGGTATCTTTCATGACTCTGAAAAGTTCGACACATTGACCACTGCCTTGACTAAGATATCAACAATTGTGTTAATGGGACCCACAATACAAACGCAAACATTTTAATACTGAATAAATCTAAATTACCAATACACACGCCCTCTCTCATATTCGTTATAATGTCAGCAGAAAGCGTATCTGTCATGATGTCAACTCATCGTTACACTACTGTAATGTATCAATGATGTATCATTTATCATGATTTCTTGTCTTTCATCTGCATATACTGTAGTCCTTCCAAGCGCTACTATGTCGTTAAGCTGTTTTCTATGCTAATACGTAGACCGGCCAATATTATGTATGTGTCTATGTGCGGAAGACAAGCATTATATAGTTCGAAGGACTTCAACATATTGAAACATGAGTTGACCAGAATGATACTCGTACCACAAGTCTACTGCCATCATCTAGCTAGATATTGAAATATATGGAGATCCTTTCTTGGTATCTTGTCATGCTATAATGTTATGTATGTCCGTTCCCATTTGGTTTTGTATGGGATCGAGAAACTTTAGGCAAAAGAATATAAGGATATGACGAGTGTAATCTATCATTATTTACTCCAAGGGTAATATGCGTGCGATGACCCAGATACGTTGACAATGGTTTATGAAGAGTCTGTTGTCGGGACCACAATTGGTCGTTGGTTTTTTTTCTGTTGAATGCTATCTGTCAGATTAAGAAGCAGCTTTAAAAATACACATGAGTTTTTCTTTGGATTTAGATTTAACATGAATTAGTGTCAACATAGGAAAGGGGTTTGCGATAAATTAGGTATACTTTAATGTACGTAGTTAGATACTGGCACGAAAATAACCAAGTTGAAATGGAATAATTTTTTTTTTTCGTGAGCATATTGACCTGATAACGTCTTTGATGTATTTGTCGAAAAAAGCTCAGAGCGGAAGTAGAAATGTTTTAAAATCCGTTTGGGGATCACAGCGCCCCAGATATAAATTTTCATTTAAAAGCTTATGGCATATTCCAACCAAGCTTTACCCTAAATCTCATGCTTCGATCGACAACTACCCCAAGTAGCACAATCCAACCTTAGTTAGAAATTTTACCAATTTTTGGGTTATAGTTCAGTCATAGATTGAACAATTTGGTTCAGTGATTGAACTATTTGACATTAAACTTAATATTTCATCTAAGCTTGTTATTAATATAACTAAATTGCTTCTTTTTTATCAAAATTATACAAAATACAACTTTTTCGTTACGTTCAGGACGATATTGAATTTCATGAAAACATATTGTTATATCTATAACAAATTTGTTGAAGATAATGCAAAACAGTCATATGTCCAATGATTGTTTGAAGTATAACTATATTGTCATGGTTAAATCTAGAAAGCATTAGAAAGTTGTTCGCTCAATCAAAACAGATTTGAAGTTTTGAAATGGAACCGGCGCCTATCCATCATTACGTCTAGCAACTCAATGCTAAAACAATTATTCATTGCTGCTGAAATTATTAAAAAAGTCTCCCTGCCTAAACCAGGAAAAGAAAGACTATGCAGAGGTAAAGTCTTTCAGGCCGGTTAGCCTTTCATTTCATTTCTGTTAAAAACAATGGAAAGGGTGTTAGTGGACTACCTGGAGAATACCACGCTAATATACAGTCCTCTGAGTAGGTGCCAACATAGAGCAGGCAGATCTACGGAAACTGTTATACACGAACTTGTTAGAGTTGCAGAGAGAGAGGTTAATAATGGCGGGATCGCTATGTCTACTTTTATGGACGTTATTGAAAATTATCGATTATTTTCGATTAATCGATTATTTTGTTATCCGTACATAGCGTGAAGAACAAAAAAAAAACTGTTTTATGCGAGCAATTTCATAAATCGCAAAATTTGTCCATGCGAGCTGGATTTTCAGCATTTTGTGTTTTGTTGCAGTACCAGAAATTATTGTATTAAAATAAAACGAAACCAGAAAGTAGAAGGCTTCGCCTGCAATGTGAGGGGTTCTTAGTGTACGATGCCAATGGGAAACGAGCTGTCTTACACCAAGACCCCCCCCCCCTCCCTTTCCCAAACCAATCTTGTTAAATGAGTACCCATTTAGCGCGGTAAACAGCTCGGTCGAGCGTGCTGCTGATAATTGATAATACACCTGTGCACAAGACCTACCGTCGAAATCTAGTGAAAGAGATAATGTTAACTTTGACTTTGGTTCAAAATTGGACTGTAGCACCAGTTATTTATTTTATACTTTTAAGTTAAATATATCTTATTATCGCAGGCATTATTTTGGTTGAAAGTGCGACTCCAAGTTCTGGTGGTGTTGCAGCAAAATCGAAACATATGTATGTGGCTATTCCGGAATTTTTGAAATTTTGACTTTCCATTCCCAGCAGCGACCCAGACTACGTCTTATTAGGTTTTCTTTTCAGCAAGTGTGTTTACGAAAATAGGGTCATAGTTCAAGATACCCTTTTGTTTTGATTTTGGGCAGTTTTTACTTTAGACTCGCAGTCAGCGATCCTCCTTAAACTTTGTATTAGCAATGTCTCCTCTTCACTTATTTATTGACTATGTTCCACTTCATCCACCAAAGGAGTCGGAATACAACTTACACTACGCCAGAGCATTCGGTTCTTTACCACTATTCCTATGACACACTTCTTGCCTTAATTCAACTCTATTACCAAGAAAGTCGTTTTCTTCCCACTTAAGGACTCAAAATGCAATTTACACTACTCTATAGCTTTCGCCTCCTCACCACGATTCCTATGACACCCATCTTGTCTATATTCCTATCCATGGCGAAGAATGTCCTTTTCCCACAACCAAAGGACTCGAAAAGCAATTTACACTACTCTAGAACATCTGCCTCTTCAACACGATTCTAATGACACCCATCTTGTATATACTCCACTCCACTGTTAGGAATATCCTTTTCTCTCCACCAAAGGATTTAAAATGCAATCTACATTACGCCAGTGCATTCGGCTCTTCACCATGATTCCTATGGCACCCATCTTGTCTATATTCCACTCCATGCCTGAAGAATGTCCTTTTCCCACCACCAAAGGACTCGAAATGCAATTTACACTGCTGCGGAGCATTCGCCTCTTTATCACTATTCCTTTTCTATGACACCCATCTTGCCTACATTACACTACATTGCCAAGAATGTCCTTTTACTTATCAAAGGACTTAAAAGGCCATCAACAGTAGTCTAGTACATTCCCATGAAGACGTATATTCGCCTCACGTACATTCAAAAATCCTTCATTGCATAGCCACAACCTGCGCGTCATACATCGTTTTCATGCAAATGTTCTACAACTGATAAACGCAAAAAAGGTACATTGCCAAAAAAGATACATTTCTATACCATTGGCGGCCATTTTCAATAATCCTCTCGCCAAGATACTCTATACCTTTATTCGCAAATTTAATCGTATTCTTTCGATTAATCGTATTTGTATATGATCATAATCGGTTATGATCGATTAATCGAAAAAATTCGATTATTCCTATCCGTATATATAGGTATGATCATAATCGATTATAACCAATTTTCGATTAATCGATTAATCGTATTCTTTCGATTAATCGACTAATTGTATTTTTCGATAAATCGATTAACCGTATTCTTTCGATTAATCGTATTTTTCGGTTAATCGATTAATCGTATTTTTTTCGATTATTTTAAATAATCGATTATCAGAAATAATCGATTTTCATACGATTAATCGATTAATCGCACAAGGCTAGTTCTTTCGCCTCTACTGTGAAACATCACCGTAGACAGTCTTCTCTGGAAGCTAAACTCGATGGGCGTACACACTCTAGGATATGCCGATGACTTGGCTCTTACGGTTAGTGGAAAGTTCATGAACAAAATTCTTGGTTGCATGGGAGAAGCTCTCAAAGTAACCGAAAATGGTGTAATGAGGACGAGCTAACCATAAACGCTCGTAAATCAAACACTATGATTTTTACTCGTAAGGGGAAAGACAGAAATAAGTTCCTTACGGCTTTTTGGTTCGGAAATTAAGGTGTCCGAGGAAGTGAAGCATCCAGGGGTTACCTTAGATGCGAAACTAACTTGGATTGTTCACGTTGATGAGAAGATCCAAAAAGCGAAAAGGATTTTGCATCAATGTGAGAGAGCGTGTGCTCGTAGGTGCGCAATTTCACCTAAAGCAGCACACTGGATTTACACAAGGATGGTAAGACCCATTCTAACCTCTGCATGAGTGGTATGGTGGCCAAAAACCATGCAGAAAACCATAAGGCGGAAGCTACATGGGTACAAAGGATAGCTTGTGTAAGCATATGTGTTGCAATGCGCACCGCACCAACGCGACCAATGGAGGCAATACTGGAACTGCCGCCGCTAAACTTATTTATAAAGAAAACGGTGGCGTTTTCGGCAATACGTATGGAAAGGCATGCCATAACGGAAGGGAAAACGGTTGCAGGGATTTACTCTGAAAAGTTAACCATAGTCTGTTCGCTTAGTCTAGGAGAGAATGTATCCGTATACCAGGCAGAGATGCTTGGCGTGTTGCATGCGTTGGACCACCTAATGGAAGGTCAGGTGCCAGGGAAAATAATCATTATTGCACTGGACAACCAGTCGGTGATCAGACGCATGCAGCAGACGAACATAAACTCCAACTTGGTACTAGAGTGTGTCCGGAAGCTCAATACGTGTGCCTCAGAAAATGAGGTTACACTGATGTGGGTAAAAGGACACAGAGGTGCAACAGGAAATGAGGATGCCCTAGGCTATTGGAGCACAACCCAAAGTTGCTGTGGGGAGCGCATGATTGGAGCGAAGGTCGGGAATTGGATGGACTCCACGCATCAACGAAGATGGCAGGAGTTAGTCACTTGCAAACAATCTCGGAATGCAATGACCATCCCTTTCGGCTGGGAAATGAAAAGGGTACTTATGTAGTTATAAATGGAGCTATAAGTGAACTCAGCTTTAAAGAAATGCTGGTAATAGCACGGGACTGAGTGATGCGGAGAGAGGTCGACAATTATCATTCGACATCTGGAAAGTACTGATGACTGGGAAGGGGCGAAAAGGGACCCAAAACATTAGTGGTCTGCTTCGGATATCCCCCGGAATACAATTATTATTATTAGGGTTTAAGTGGATATGTTGTACCTTAATACTATGTTTATTTTCCTTTAATACCTCTTCGAAAATTTCCAAATGTAACTGCTTGAAATGTATATGCCATTTGATAGCCAACACATTGGAGCGACTTTCCTAGAAAGTGCAGACTTTAAGGTCCGAGCTATTAATTAAATTAGTTATTGAAATTATTTTTTTTTATGTTATTTTTAAATTTTTCCAAAAGTAAACAGATATGTATATCTTGGCTCGAGGTGAATTTCGGAAGCAAAAAAGTTCTCAATATGAAATTCTATCTTATTTCGGAATTCTTGATTGGATTTTCGTTTCAATGTCCCAGAGATTGACCAATTTTAGTTTTTGTCGGAAAGTCTAGCTTTTTGACACAATTTACAAAAAAAAAAATGTATAATTCTGGAACGAGTTAAGACGAATGAATGAACGAAAAAGACTTGTTCTGCCAGACAAAAAAATGTCCCTGCAGAAGAAAATTTGTATAAGTTGCAAAATTTGGAAGGAATTGATCACTCTCATATGTTCTAAATGTAAAATATCAAACGTCACTTTGAAATAACCTTACTTTCTCACTTGGAAAAAAGTTTCATACAGTTACGCATAGGCACAGAGTTCTTCATACTTTTCGACTAATTTAGGATTATAAATAAAGCGTATATTGTTCACAGGTACCAGGTATATTAACGCCCTCTTCCAATAGCCGGCATCTCTAATAAGCGGGTGTTCCCTCCTTTACAAGAACAAGTTATTCTCAGTCGTACACCAGAAGCAGTGACGCCATTTTTCTTCGAAAAAATAAATTAAATATTAAAGGTACCACAAACATTCATTGAAAAGTGATATGAAGACAAATCATCTTATTTCTAAAAGAGATAGTAATAAGTGTCAAATTACACATTCTCTTTTCATAATACTATGTAGGAGTACATACTTCAGGCGCCATTTCACGGATGTAAAAAACCCTAATACTCCTTTATCCTCTCAGCTGTGGCAAATTTTTGTTGAAATTGGTGTTATTAATTTTTATGAACCGCTTCTAGTTACAAAATCAGAGGTGACTGCAACGACTGTCATTCCACCTGTCATTCCACGTTGTTCGGTCCTAGATCGCAACTGAATTTCCATTATGATCGTAACGAACTCTCCCACGCCTACCACAAATCCCCCTTCTAACTGAAGCCTCGGGCATTTTTCAGAATTAGAATGAAGGAAGGTCGTCATTGCTCCAGGATATTACACCTAATAGACTGAGCTTCTTACTTAACGGTAGACTTCCTTCATGTCGGGTATTTTGGCATGAATATCTTGTTTGCGCCTTCTTTTCTTCGTCTTATTCCGGCCGGTAGATACTAATACACCCAAGTACATTAGAAATTTCTTCTACACGCTTTTTTTCATGCCTTGTCGGTTGCTTTGCGTACTACTTTTTGGGTCCAAAAATGTCTGTTGGCTCTCCGTTTATAGTCCTGAACTTTTGTATGGGCATTTAAGGACGGATTCAATTGCTTTGCCTTTACCTTTGCTTTACTTTCGGTCTCTGACAAAAATGTGTAAGAAAAAAAGAAGGGACACCTTCACGAAAACGAATTTAAGAGGTCTTTGGTACATACTGACGTTGATGTTTTGGAGGCAGCGTGTCCACGTGTATGTTTTCCCATAACTTCTCTGAATACATGCGAGGCTCATGGGATTTTAGGGTGAACGTAAACGTAATGGGAAAAGTGTTAGCTACGTTTTCTTGCATTCACGCCTGTTCCAAGAAGTATCCCTTTAACTTGATGGTTATGTGTTTTTCTCCCTTTCTGGGTGTGTTGAAAAAAAATAAACGTATGTGCAAAAGTCTTTTGGGGATTCATTTCTGGATCGCATTTACGATGGATGCTACGAAATTACTTTTTATCATTTTGCTAAGGCGTTTTCTAATGTAATCTGTATGAATGCGGATTAAATTAATTTGAAGTGGATTTCGGTCCACGTTTTTGTTATCTAAAGTAGGATTTAAAAATTTGAAAAAGCTCAAAAAAATTTGTTTCGTGGAGACAAAATATATAATTATTCGATAGTGTTTGTCTCCCCATGACAATAACTGATAAGAGAGAGTCGACGTTGAGGGCTTTTCAGAAATGCCTTTTTCCTTGGCCCTATCCACTAAGGCCTCCAGTATTGCTTATCACTGGTGCTCTCAAGACCACAGCAGCTGCTTCTTTTGGTGTACTGCTTAATTTGCTTCCCTTGAACATCTTGGCGGAACAGTTGGCTGCAATCACGACCATCCGTCTGCGTCTGTGGGAAACGGGACAGTGGAAAATGACTACTATTGGTCACTCGGCTATAGTGGACACCCTTGATATACTTCTTCGACAAAGGCTATACCAGGCTAATACCCTCTTGACGCGAGTTGGGCGTAAACAGTACTTCAGAGTCGAAAGCTATAAGCTTTTATACGGATCGCTCGAAAACACAAGAAGGTGTGGGCGCTATTACCTTTTTAGAGGGACTGGATTTTGGCTTGTCACTTCGTCTTCCAGCATTTTGTAGTGTCATCCAGGCGGAGATCACTGCAATTGCCGAAGTTTTGGCTTGGTTGGGTTGTAATGTCGTATCTGCTAGGACTTTTACCATCTATACCGTCAGGTCAGGCGGCGGTAAAATCCATGGACACCGCATTTTCTATGAAAACGAAAACCGTAATGATGTGTCAATCTGCTCTCAAATAGCTCAGCGACTTTTCAGCATCACTTTGTGCTGGATACCAAGGCATAGTGGTTTCAGCGGTAACTGCCAGACGGACGAGCTGGTTCGGGTGGAGACCACCAATGGGGACATCGGATGGTTTCGCCCTGTGAAAATACCGATTGCAGCTTGTAAGAAGCTGATCTTGGTGGTCCATGTGTGCAGTGTTCTACACAGCAGCCTTTTTAACCGAACCTAACCTAAGGCCTCCAGCTATGTATAAAACGAGCCATTCATTACCAGGTTGTGATTCCCGCCATTTTCGCGGTGTTCGATGCCCACAAATTTTCAGTATTGCTAATGAAAATTTATCCCAGAAGATGAATCGCCCAACGGGAGAGAAGCAAGGTGCATGCTATTTTCTGATCATTTGCTCGGGATTCGCCGAGTTGCAAGTAGTGTGGTTGGCCATATTTAAGGCGCTCGCCACTTGACGAGCTTTTGCTCGTGACTCGGCGAGTCCCGCATAATATGGTGTCGGCATAAATGTGACTTTTAGGGGGTCGTTCGCGAATGATTAACGGAGAAGGGTCGGTTGGTTCCCGCCGTAACCTCTAAAAATTTAGTGTCTCGTTTTTCATATCGGAAACGCGAAAAGGACACGAGAGCCGGATACATAAGTTAATTCTCGTCGTTAGAATATTCCGGGCAGTTGATGTTTAACCGCCGGGGTGAGCGGAAGGGACAGAGCGAGTAGTGCTGTCATCTCAACGAAACTTTAAAATCGCCGTGAGTCGCGGACTGTGTTCAGTTTCCTCCCAACGCACAGGCCCCGAAAGAGGAATTCGAATTGGAATTCATGATTGAGATTTTCTCGCTGCTTTCGCAAGGACATTGCACCTAATCGTTCACGTGTATCTTTTTTTTTTAATTCGACTGCATGCTGTTGCGATTTGTGTCATGGCCGGGAGAGAAGCAATTGCAAATGCAACATTCATTGATAGTGCCTTCATGACAGGGTTCTCAGGCGGACGCTTTAGAAAATGGCAATACCAATCCATACGACGATCTTCCAGCTTTTCAGTGATCGGATGCTCAACAAACAAGCTGCCTCGGATGTAGGTACTTTTGATACGATCCTTTTTGGTCACACCGGCTGACATTCATAGCATTTTCATCTCAGTCGCAGTCGTTTCACTTTCGTATGTCTTATATATCTTCCAGCATTCAGACGCATACATGAGTGCGGTTCGTACGACCGTTTTGTACAACTTGCCCTTAAGGTTTCGTGGAATCTTCTTGTTGCAAAAAACTCCAGAGTTTTCTCGCCACTTCATCTAACCGACACTGATGCGATGTTTGATATCATCATTGCAGGTAGCTTCCTTGTTGACCATCGAGCCCAGGTACTTGAACCTTGTACAGGACTTCAGCTGCTCTCCTTTAATGTAGATATCTAGTATCTGAAAAAGGACAGGAAAGATACTCAGTCTTTGGTATGCTAATCCTCAGTCCGTGATCCTCCAGTATCTTACACTATTTGGTCAGTGCAGCCTTCAAAGCAACGATGTCTTTGCTACCCAGGGCCATCGGCGAAGAGAAATGATATTTCCAGGTCGTCAGAGAGTGTTAATAAATAGAGCATGATGATGTTGAAGCGCAAGGGACTCAATACACTGCCTTGGTGAACTTCTTCTTTAACCGGAAACTCTTCAGACTCCCCAGCTGTGCATCTATCTTTAGTAGTTGCTCCATCATACATGTCTTGTTTCATCTTGACATATGCCCCGGGGACCTTAAGTGCTCTTAGGGCCACCCATATCAGATCACGAGGAACTCTGTCGAAGGCTTTTTCCAAATCGATGAACACAAAGTGCAAGTACGTCCGTGCATCACGATGCTTTTCCAACGTAACACGTATGCACTGAACAGCATCGACTGTGGACCGACCCTCCACTTCACTCAATCGATTGCAAACAACTCGTTCGTAAGTCTTCAATGTGTGAGATTTTAACTTGATTGCCTTAAGTAGATTCCAGACCTTAGTGGTGATATAAGAAACAGTAAGGGCGGCTATGATAAATTATGGCGGGGACTGTTGCGCAACATTAAGCTACTTCATCTAATAAAATAAAGAAAACGGGTTCTTTATTTAAATATGTATTACAGAATAATTAGATATGCGTTTCCAATTTACAAATCAATAACTCCAGTCCTTATGAAAGGCTCACTGACACTGTCACATGACTCAATTACAGCCAAATTATGCGAACATTGTTCGTTTGAAAGCCTCAATGAACTTACTCGTGCTTGGGAAATGACGTAAATAATTCATTTCTTTTAATTGAACTTGCCTTTGATATTTTTGGACGAATTTCAAAAGCCTGGCTGGTCTCCACCTCCACCTCGCAGATTTAATAGACGGCATTCTTGAAACAGTTAAGAAGTGAGCAAGGTGCTAACAATAGGGAAGTCAAGCACTACTTGACACGCAATCATATGGAAGTGTTGGACTGTGAAAATTAATTAACGCGAGAAACGAACAAAGCGAAGAAAATGAGGCATGAAGTCTTCGTCCTTTATGAGTGCTGCTACTCTACACCGCCAGGGAGGATGTGGTAAAAGGTTTCATCTGGTTTCACTTCAGCGGGTATGTCTGTTATTAACAGCTCACTGCAATGGGTTGAGAAGATGTGTGATTTTTTCTAAGCTCAACTTCGTGGATATTATTTAGTATCGGGCCGTAAGTGTTCACCGAATGCAACAGGCAAATCACGCTTAGCCTGTGCCTGAAGAACAAAGGCCGAAGCAGCTTGTTAGAACATCCGTCAGGACGATGATTATAGGAAGGAAACGTGTTCCCTCTTCTCCCACGGTCCCCACTGAAATCAATAAACTTCCTCGATGTAATGCTTTAAGTGAGCAAATTTGCTTTTCTTTCATCCTTCAACGAGGTAATTTGTCTTTTATTTATCCAGCATAGTACATGAAAGGAATATAACGAAGACGAGAACGAGTCTTTTGTAGTTCCGTTACGAGATTCTGTGATTTATTTCGAGACGACGAAATATAATGGTACAACAAACTGGAATATTCCGAGCTAGCGTTCTTGCAGGATTCACATATGTATCTAAGTACATTATGGAGATATGTGTATGGCTCGTATGTGCAGTTGCTTCTTCATCTAAATGAGCGAAATCCAGGGAAATAAAAGGAAATTTTCGTTGATGAAGCAATTTTGTTTGAAAGAATTGCATTACCTTTCAATATAGTACTGATTTCGTAAATTTACTTACTTAGTATCATGAATGAGGAATTTTTTGTTTGTTTCTGTCGGATGACGAGGCTAGATTTGATTGAATCTTAGCAACGAGAGCATGTATAGAATGCACTAGAAAATTGTGCAAGGTGTCTCAAGAGAAAATTTAGATTTGATGTGTTGATACAAAAGAATGAAAAACGAAAATCGACAAAATCTTTATTAATTATTAAAATACATACATACATAAGGAAATTAAAATAACTGGCTCAACAGTCCAATTTTGGACCAAGACCTCGAGATCAGTTAGCATCATTTCATTTACTTGATTGTGCCGGTGTGTTTTGTTCAGAGGTGTGTGCTCAGCGAACCAAGATATTTAACCCAAATGGGAGCTCATTTTAACAGCTCAGTGGGCTCATAGTCTGACAAGTAAATCCCCTTTTTTTATCGAACCTGATCCATTCAGTATGAATCGAACAGGGCGCAGTGCATAGAAGGCGAACGTGCTAACCGTTGCGCCATCCAGACTACTACAGAACTCACTTTTTAAAAAATTTTCATCCGAATGTAAATGTATTCACGCTCACGACACACATTTAAACGTACAGCAAAATTTCTCAAGACAGTTTGGCATGTAGACTCCGTAATGGGTGCCATTTCGTGGTGGATATTTTCTTTGAATTGCTCTAGGCAAATCAGTTTATTGGCGTAAACTTTCCAATTGAGATATTCCCATAGGAAAAGGCACATAGGCGGCAAATCAAGACTGCCAATTTATGTCTGTAATGAAACTAAAATTTTCACCCTAAATGTGAAAATATTTGTTGAATATGTTACAAGTTCGAAGGTTACACTGAGAATGAGGTTGAAGTATGTGGTGTGTGTTGGTGCGGTGTCTTGTCAGCTCACCACAGTAGTTCACCACAATGTCATTTATATTTTGTAGGGGTAGAGTGGCAACAGCCAACCATCTTCGACACCTTAGCCAGGGACAGGCTAACATTGCACTGATACAGGAGCCGCATTTGTATAAGAATGCAGTCTGTGGATTTGGCAATAAACTCAGCGTGTTCCAACCAACATACGCCTGGTCGCCACCCTACTAGGGGGAGGGGTTTGTCTAACGTGTATTCCCTGGCATATTTGCCTTTAACACACGGTCTTTTTAGGACACGGATTGATTTTGTGACGACAATCAACGCCCATTCCGACATCCCCCGAAGGTATTAGCCTGTATGGCAAAGTATTCATACTGCTGGATGCGAAGCCTATCTAAGCCTCTGCCGTTCTTTGGGTTCGGGCTCCCTGTTGGGAAACGCAACTCCACGCTGAGTGTTCAAAAATTAATTCGAACACTCTACCCGCTATTTAGGTATTAAATCATAGCCAGCATGATACTCCCACAAGGGGCCTACCTCCTAGCTGGGGTGAAAATTTATTGCAAGCAGTGCCTCTCCAGTTCTCCGCAGCTCCCCTCCAGTTCTCCGCAGCTCCCGTGCTACCGTATATATTTTCGGTAGAGATTCGCAGTCCAGATTTCACGTCGGACCACTGTCAGTTGAGCTACATGCACGCTCAGGACTGATTTGCTCGGGTACGCGGGATGGTCGTTTCCCGAAGGCTGCACCGGTATCGACCCAGTCTTTGGCCCGGTGCTGATGAGTAATTCTGCATGTACCCAGGCTCACAAGCCCTCTATCCCCAAAAGAGTTGAAAGTGCTTCCGTTCCTTTCGTACTAGTAAGAATTCTACTCAGATGGCGATAGTGCTTCCTTTCTCAATATAGATGTCCATATGATTACTAGGAAGCGAGTCAACTGGGTCCGTGGGGTTGTCAGGCCCCAAAACCATATAGGAATCAGTATTCTTTCTTTCGCACCAAATCCGTATCTATAGGTATATAAGAATCGGAGCTTGGGAGGACCCCAAGCCGTGTCGTCATTAAGTCTAGAAATCAAAAAACTGGACGGACCCCAGTAACTTTTCCGCATCATTGGTACCTATAGGATTGCTTCAATAGGAATCGATCGAATACCTTTCCACCTATATGACCCCCTTGCATGGCTACGTTATGCGGGGACACCACTCCCTGATGTGACATTATAACGATGGAATCGAGCATCGTCGAGATCATCATGCATCCACATTTAACTTCATAACTAAGGTACGTGCGATGTCGTCAGTCCCCAAAAGCCGGCGTTGGGATCTGTGCTGAGGAACCTTTAGCCTATGCTGGTGGGAAGAATAACGGATCCTCTCCCACCACCTCCTTGCGTAGCATCAGATCCGTGGGTTTGCCATACCCAGGTCCTGTTGAAGCCTTTCGGTTTCTCAGATGCCCCTTGCGGGACTGGGTCCGTGGAGTTTTCAGACCCCTTAGCTATATAGGAATCAGTTCAGGACCTTTCCGCCATCTTTGCACCTATAGAAGTCTTGCACTAGTAAGACCTTTCTGCAAATTTGGCACCTATGGGATCGGCCAGAGTCGCTAGTCCCATAGAAATCAGTCCCTTTCTAACCATATAGCCCCCTTTCGTTGTTCGTGTTATGCGCACTCCCCGTTGTAGCTGATCAAGGACGGAGTCTGATGAAACCTTCAAACAACCACATACCTGCATAACTGTAGAACATGGGGTCGTCACTCTGCAGAGGCTTGCATATGCCATTATGCCTATATGCCGATTCGAGACTGAGCGTCTTTGGCGGGTATTTAGCTCAGTTGTACAATATTTCTGTCATGGAGTTCGGTCGAGACGGTTAAAACGGATCAATGAGGAGATATATATGTGCCCCTGGTAGACCAAAAGTCAGTAGGGCAAGTCACCTGCAGGCTACCCACATTGTGCCTTACATATCAGGAAGGCACTGTTTTCATCTATACTTTCGGGCCAGAAGGGCGCAATACTAACCTCGGTTTTTTCGCGTGCCTCTGACCATATTCTTTCTTCCAACACTCGCAATTCCTTACTTGTTCCATAATGCCACTATGAACAGTTAGTTAGGTTCTCTTACTTTCTCCTAATGTTCGGACATTTATTCGGATTGTACCGGCATTGTTATTGGGTTTTAGACTGCTATACTATCCAAGTTTTAGATCAATCGATTGTCTAACCGTAACCGTATTACAGCACTTAGTCAGTGCAGCCTGCAAAGCAACGATGTCATTTCTACCCAGCACAACGTCATCGGCGAAGAGAAGGGATATTTCCAAGCCGTCAGAGATGAGTTTTAATAAATAGAGCATAATGATGTTGAAGAGCAAGGGACTCAATACACTGACTTTAACCGGAAACTCTTCAGACTCACCAGGTGTGCATCTAACTTTAGTAGTTGCTCCATCATACATGTCTTGTATCATTGTAACATATGCCTCCGCACCACGGTCATAACACTCAAAAATTATAGATCTCTGAGTGAAAATGGTTGGTACGCCAGGATAGCAATTTATGGCTATTTCGGCGACCACGCTTTACAGAGGGTAGGGTTTTTTGCTGGGGAGTTGCTTAGTTACATGTCTTTTCTGAAATTGATTTTTCCTGCCTTTTCGCTGCCTATTAAGCCTTTAATTTTAATTTCGCTCTTCAAGTCCTTTGAGCGCATTTTTTTCCATATCCTTTTCAACATTGTCCCAATGCAAGAACGGTAAAATTTCATTAAGTAAAATTCACCTGCAAAGATCAAAGGCTAGAAAAGCTTGTGTTTTAATTACATTTCATTCACCATTTAATTGCAGACTGCTCCATCGTTGTTGTCATCATAAGAAGCGCAGCACATTTTCAGTTTATTTTTCTTTTTTTTCAACCCCCAAGAAGAAACCCAGACTGCTTTCTACGGTAGCGTTTTTTTAATGTTGCAATGCCGAGTGACTGTTAAGGATACCTGCGAGCAAGTGCTTGTTTCGTCAGTTAGTCATTTAGTGCGACTGCAGAATGCCAAATACACTTTTCTACAATAACAGAATTAAGTAAAACGCCACTCTTCAGCAATTGTGTTGATGAAAAACGTTGATGATGAGCATGCATGGCAAAATAATTTAAAGGTTGCTTGCTACTTGCGTGAATTGTTTTTCTTCAGCAGAGTATGTGGCGCCTTTTAATGGGTCTTAGCACAAAAGCGGCTTCGTTACCGCTAGGGCTACAAGTTCGCTGACTCAAATAATGAAGTAGTAAGTTATGCCAAGTGCCTTTAATGTCGAGCGTCGTGGAACTTCATCTGCTTAAGATGGTATGCATGGGCACGTCGGCAACCACTCAACCGTATAATAATTATTGCAGGTGCGTTCCGCTACACCTCCCCCCCCGCCTAACGCTAATTATCCAAATAACTATTGCAGAATTATGTGCTAATTATAAGTTTTGAATCGCATTTAAACATTTTGTGCTCGTCATTAAAAAAAATATTACCTTCAAAAAGGGAGCGTATTTAGGTTGTCTTTGTCCACGCTTCAGTGGTGCAAAGACAACGTAGCCAGTCGAGAGGGACCAAATTCCAATGGTACCCATAGCAAAGGTTCTCATTCCAAGGATCTGTTCCGATGCGCTAACGTTGATGCTCATTCAAAAGCAAAACTCCGAAATCCCTACTGCGGACTGGGTAGCCCTCCCCACTATTGAACACCCCGCAGAACGTAACCAGACGACGATTCTGCAAATAAATAAGGAGGCGGAAGACCTGCTTCATCCGAGATTAGGGAAGATGAGATGGGGCATGAGAATCATTTTCCTCAAGCTTAAAAAGCGAAATCCCATGGACAACAACACTAATACTCTTGAGACCAACGAGGTGGAAAAGGATCTCGGTATTGAAACTTTGACCATGGCGGCTGATAGCATCATACTGAGTGAGGCTAAGAACCCAGGCGAAACCACAATAATTGCGGCTGAGGTGGATCATCTTTCAGACTATGCTACAAGTGCTGCAAATCAATTTACATCACAGTAGTTCCGCGTCAGCAGAACTATTACAAACACTGCTAGTTGACCCCTACGATGTAGTACTCATCCAAGAACCCTGGAATTCTGGAGAGGGCCATATCAATTCGCCTAAGTTCCACTCCATTGCCAGCAATGATTTTTTCTCCGCACCAAAGGACTCGAAGTTCGATTTACACTACTCAGGAGCTTTCGTCCCTTCACCACGATTCTAATGACACCCGCCTTGCCTATATTCCGCTCCATTGTCAAGAATGTCTTTTCTTCCCACCAAAGGACTCGAAATTAAATTTACACTACTTCACACCATTCGCCTCTTCACAACGATTCCTATGACACCTTTCTTCCCTATATTCCGCTCCATTGCCAAGGAATGTTCTTATCCTTCACAAAAGAGACAAAACGCCATCAACGGTAGTTTAGTATATTCCCATCAAGATGTAAATTCGCTTCACGTACATACATTGAAAAATGCTTCATTGCAAAAATTCTACATTTCAATGGCACTCAAACCGCAAACGCAAAACGATATATTGGCAAAAAAGTTACATTACCAAGAAGGATACATTTTCTACACCATTGGCTGGCATGCTTAATGCATCCTCTCGCTAAAATACTCTACACCTTTATTCCGAAAAAGACGATTAATCGTATCCGTATACAATCATAATCGATTATAATCGATTAATCGGAAAAATACGATTAACCGTATTCGCATATGATCATAATCGATTATGATCGATTAATCCTATTGATTCGATTAATCGTATTCGTTCGATTAATCGTACTCTTTCGATTAATAGATAATTCAAATAATCGATCATAATCGATTATGATCATATGCGAATACGATTAATCGTATTTTTCCGATTAATCGATTATGATCGTATACAGATACGATTAATCGTATTTTTTGGGTTAATCGTATTGATTCTATTAATCGTACATATTCTTTCGATTAATCGTATTCTTTCGATTAATCGATTCTTCCGATTAATCATATTTTTTTCCATTAATCGAAATAGTCGATTAATCGATTATCAGAAATAATCGATTATCATCCGATTAATCGAACAGGACTCTTACTTCCTTTATCAATTGTTCCAACGTCACCTGGGCTATGATCGGTTGTTCATCCCAGCGTACTTGGTTACCTGATTCTGGAAATGAACTTGCAGTAGCATTCATGTTTATATCCTCTACCCAGTCCCCATTTTCCTTTCGTAGGAAGGATGGCAAACATGGAGTTACTGAAACGATCTTTTTGAGTTTACTACTCAGTTGCCCTAACCCCCTAGGAGGCATAGCGCGTCAACTGTTCTATGTGGCCCACATGACTTTTCGTTGGTATAAACTAGTTTCGGAGAATACAGTTGCCAGCATGCACCTCCCAACAGTCTGGCAGCCTCTGTACATCTCTCATCGTTCTCACAGAATTTTCTCCGAAAGTCACGTTTGGATCGTCTTATCTTTTCTTTTAAGAGAGACAACTCCATTTTGTATCCGAATTGATCCGCAACATAATGCAACTCCGTTTTTGTTATCCAATACTATTTTCTATACATTTGAATCAGTTCTAATCTAATCAAAGAAAACATTCATTCGGGTAATTCAATCAGCCCATACCCACAAAATCTATCAACGGAATCCCGAAACCCTTAACCATTCATAGCATTGAGCTTTAATCGCTTCCACTCCGAATTCAACAACCTTCCGAAATATATTCAAGTGAATTTCAATAAATTCAACATGAATGTCACTATTATGCTTACTACATTTTGAATTTATCTCTAAACGTTATTATATCCAAATCCTCTACCCTACCACCTACATTGTCGCCAATCATTCAGGTAAAGGAGTGTCGTCCTTTCATGCGAAGCACAAGTACCGACGGGTCTATATTCGTCGCAGTTGGAAATGTCTACGATCTTTTAGATTCACAAATACAAAAGATTGCGAAGTAGAGAGAGAAAGACCCAAAGAAACAGTGAGAGGGAGAAAAGGTTTTTCAAAGGTATTACAGTTGAACAGTCCAAGTAGCTCGAGATAGTCGTCCAGACATTCAATTCTAATATCCTTCGAGCTTACTCTATTCTACTATTAGATTGCAAACAGAGAAATATCCATCGCCAAGACCAGGACAACTGGTCTGGGGTGCGAAAAATAACACTGCATACATTTTTCATGAGCTGAAAAGACATTTTTATTATATTTCGTGTTGTGCAAAATCATATTGTGGACGCCTGGCTTTTCCATGTGCTTAGGACTTGTAAATACTTGTGTATGCCCTAATAAGATTCTTTCAGAGATGAAGGGGTCAAAAGGTATTTTTCGTTTAATGGTGATGAAAAAGGAAATAATCTGGTTGCTTGCTGAGCTGATCAATGTTGACTTATAGGCAGCAAAAAAAAAAAAGAAATAATAATTGTTGCCTTAAATTAAAATTCATTGAAGCAGGAATTTCAATAGCCCGTTGTCGATCACAGCGCCAGATTGTGGCATGTGTATATGTCCAAAATCGTATACGTCCAAAATCGTATACGTCCAAAATCTGACAAATCAGTTATCTTAGCATCAAGACCAAGCTGGGCCTGTTTCACTCACTGGTACTTTCTGTGCTTTTTTATTGGAGCAGTATATTTAAGTTTCCGTAAGAGTTACCAGAAAGCTGCAAATTTTCTTTAATTCATTTCTTCGTCGAATTCTAAGAATTTTCTGGCTAGAAACAGTTCCGAAAGAGCTAAGTCTGCATACGGGTCAGATTCCAATCGAAATGGCAGTGGATAGGTCACACATTGCTGAAGGACGATAACTTGCTTCACATGCCAGGAAATGGATACTCATTTCCAGAGTAGAGCAGTACTGTTTGAGAGCTTGGTGATAAAGTCGATCCCGATCCAGCCCATTTTGTTTCGCTTAGTCCTAGTATATCGATGTTATATGCGGTCATTTCCCGTTCGACTTCAGTAAGCCTCGCACTATTGCACTCGCCCCATATCGTTCGAACGTTCCGAAAACCGATCGTGGTCCGTTGTTTGTAGCCAAAAGTCGTTGCCGGTGAATCAGTCCGTGGTATCCGAGGCTCGTTTAATGTTTCGAGTGTAAATTGATTTCAGGTACGCAGGTTACAAGCCCACATACCCAAGAAGCCCACATACACCGGCACATGAATGTTGCAGACTGGAGTCGAGTAAAGTCTCTTTTTTTTAATAGTCGATAATAAACTTTTGCCATAATTGTAATATTTTACAGGTATGCTTCTCCGATGAAACGACCTTCCGGATTGTAACCGACAAAAGCTCTAACAACGCCCTGGTGAGCAGTTCAATCCAGACTGCCTTGAAGAGACGGTTAAACATCCGGTTAGTGTTATGGTGTGGTCTATTATCTCGGCCAATGGTATGGGGCGCCTTTGCATTGTCGAGGGAACCATGAGCCAAGATTAATACAAGCGTATCCTAAAAACTCAATTGGTCCCACAGCTCAAGAAATGGTTCTGTAATACAAAAACTGAATTTCAATGTACGATTCGGCTTCGTGTCATAAGCAAGAAGTGTCATGACATTTCTGAGCGAAAAAAATATAGCCGTTCAAACAATGTTGATTAATAACTTCTATCGAGGGATTTTCCCAATTATAGTAACTCGTCTACTTCGGAATGATAGCATAATAGTCATCTTATGTGTACAAACTTCCACAGCTGGTACAAAAGTCTTCTTCTTCTCCTGTCAAAAGTCTTTTATCAAATATAGCGTGAAAAGGCTAAATATGATAAAAGAACTTTTATAAAAGTTACCCCATTACACTATAAAAGTTCTTTTACAAATATTTTTATAAATATCATTTATAAAAGATATTTGTAATAGAACTTTTATAGTGTAATAGCCGCCTAATGTATGGCGCGCAACGTGGGATTTAAAGTATCAAATTTGATCTTCGTTGTGCCCACGAGTAATGACACGACATAACCATAATTAAACTACGATTAATACTCTTCCTTCCTTCCCCTTGACCCTAACTCAAGCCTCCGAAAACATGCTAGATACATTTGAACGTAAGGTTTTACGGCGAATTTTCGGGGCTCTTTGCTATCGAGATGGATGGCGCATCCGGTACAACCATGAGTTGTATGAAATGTACGATGAGCTGCTTGTCTCAAAATCGTCAAACTACAACGACTTCAATGGGCAGGGCATGTACAAAGAATGGACGATGATCGCATGCCAAAGAGAGTAATGAATGCAGAACGAGTCGACGGAGCGAGACTGCGAGGACGACCGAGATCTCGTTGGGAGAGCTCAATAGGTGTAGACGCCGCGCCGCTACTGGGCTTCCAAAATTGGAGGACGCGGTCACGTGACCGAGATAATTGGAGGACAATGATCCAGGCGGCCAAGGCCCGACGTCGGGCTGTCGCGCCACGATGATGATGATGAAGACTCTTCCGGTCATCTTGGTGAACCCTGTTTATTAATCAGCCTGGCTGTCGCACCTTGCCGCTTTCACTCATACCTACCCTACGTCATGTAAAGAGGTAGCCACGTAAGAATATTCTTATCTCTTGGCATTATCTGCAAATACGTCTATATACCCTGGAAAAGACGATGAGACTATGGAGCAACTATCGAAGAAGTAGCCTTGCATAAAAGCACAAAAGCAGAAAAGAAAACAAAGCTGCCCGACAGCCGAAAAATAAAAAAAAAAATAAAAATAGAGGAAAACCGAAAAATAAGAAAAGGAAACCCGACATTAATGTTTTATTCATAGCTGCCACCAAACGTTTCGGAATGGCACAAATTGTTTTATGTGTTCGCAACCATATCCAGAATTTTGTACCGCAAGGGGAATAATCCAGGCGTATTTCCTGATCAAATTATATCCTGGAGCGAAACGTAAAATTATTGTGGTCCCAACAGTTTAACGAATAAGAAGAATAGTTTATTATGTTAAATTATGGGGACATTGTGTGTGTGTAGGGCGATGTCCTGGCCGTTTCAATCTTGAAGCTCTTTAGTTAGAGTTGTAATACAACATATTCGTACATATGAGTATTTACCAAATCTGCCAGCTATACGACTGCGACAAATACGTACGAGTATGACCAAAATTTCATTACAAATTAATACAGAATTCATTCGCTTGCGGCCATTACAAAACATGAAATATGCATTGTCCTTGCTCAAAATTTCCATAGCCCTGCAAGGAGACATGCGAAAATTGGGTTTAGCTCAGCCCCGGCTTCAGGGGTTTTACATGTTCTGGGTCGAAATAAGTTCGATGCTGGCTTTCATTGCAACCGAGGACACGTTAGAGGTGTAAATATTTTAGAGTGTAGCATTTACACTGATCATCCTGATTTCAGATAATAGAATGTATTCTCTGTCTGAATTATCATCCGGAAGTAGGATTCATGAGAATTTACATACCATCCGCAGATTTAATTGACCCCACAAAAGCTGGAAGTCCTTAACCCTCCGTATGCAAGGTGACTAAACGTCCCACCATGTACAAGGTGGGGTCTGACATACCCCAAAAGATGTTTAACATAATATCTTTATGTCTTATGCACAGAAATACTTAGCTCCGCTTGTATTGTACAAAACCATTATACGACCAGTGCTATGCTATGACTGCGAAGCATGGACCCTAACTCAAGCCTCCGGAAACATGCTAGACACATTTGAACGTAAGGCTCTGCGGCGAATTTTCGGGGCCGTGTGCGATCGTGATGGATGGCGCACCCGGTACAACCATGAGTTGTATGAACTGTACGATGAGCTGGAAGTTTCGAAAATCGTCAAACTACAACGACTTCAATGGGCAGGGCATGTACAATGAATAAACGATGATCGTATGCCAAAGAGAGTAATAAATGCAAAAGGCTCGACGTCGATGATGATGAGGCGTATATAGTTCAATAATAGTAGAATATTTTCATTGCTGGGGTCTGTCATACCCCACCTTGTATACGAAGGGTTATCCGATGTCCCATTATCCCCATTTTTAATTCTATTGGCTTTATTTTTGAAAACCTTCGGTTATGCATCAAAGGATATTTCTGCATTTAAACAACGTCAAAAAGCAGCTAATTCGTAAAAAAAAACAGCAGGCTTGCGTGTGTTTTTTTAAAGATAAAATTCAAAAGAGCGGAAAATCCAGAATAATCCCGAATTTCAACTGCCCTATTTATGTTTAACAACCCGTTAAACATGTCTTCAATGCGGTTTCAACTTTGCTTTTTATATGAGGCGACATAAGTGACTTTGGGAACATGTTAAATACACCAGTTAAAAAAACACGAGATTAATGGGGAAAAAAGCCAACTTAAAACGGATTGGGAAATTCGAGTTCTCGGACAAACTCAACGTATAACATACTGAATTTAATAGCAGTAACAGCCACCCGGCGTGGTACTCACTGGCAGTTTTTTATGAATATGTACTCGTACATCAGACATATAGTACATTATTATGTACTGGCAGTTCGTGGTAATTTTGTTGATTCCATATTTACTTTAGCGTGAAAATACACTGCCCATATGACGAAGTCTATGAAAACACATTTTCATGGAAAGAATGAAAACACTCGGTTGGTAGGAAAAGATTTGGATGGTGGATGGATTTTCTTTGGTGTGTAGCGTGTCTTTTAAGTCCTGTATTAGTTCAGCCATTTGGTGATTTGGGGGAAACAAATTGTGGTGGAGAATTTTTTTTTCTTTAAGTTTTTATGTTTCTTTGGGGTGCCGAACACGAATTCGGAGCTTTCCACCAAAATTAATTTGCAGAACATGACCAAAATCTAAAAAAACGTCAAAATTTCGGTACTTTTTTTACTTTTTCGATAATAACTTAAAAACCGTGAATCTCAGTTAGAAAAATATCGTTGCGTTGAATGAGTTACCCAAACGTCGAATTCGGTCCAGTGGTGTGCGAACAACGCTACTGTAAGCGTGCGTTTACACGTGAACATCTCGCCGAATTTAAACATTACCGCGGTAATGTTCTTGAACATTCGGACTAATATACCAACAACTACCAAGTAAATTTCGTTGCCGACACACACGGAAGGCATGAAGAATGATGGGTTGCTACAAAGATACATATTTGCCCATGGACCCGTAAACAGAAAATTACCCTTGGTCTGTTTGTTGTCATTTGGTAATAATATGCGTAGGTATTGTTGATTCGTAGTGTTGTTGTTTTAGTTATGAGACCTTTTTTTTGAAAGCATTGTCTTTATTGAAGAGATCAGTAGATATCGGGTATGCATTTTTCTACCGCAAGTTCATATTACTGGGTTATGGTTTTTAACTTGTTATTGTTTTGCATTGGGAAATCAATTTGATGATGAAGTTTATGGATGAAAGCAATGATCACACGAAGGCGAAGTTTAATTTAGATTGTTTGGAACTCTATCTAAATGCTGTAAATCAATTAATTTGTACGTATGTCACGTACATTGTATGGATTTTTTTTATTTTAGTTTAAGTGAATAAAGTACAAGTAATATGCAAATATGTACCAACATGGAATTGTGGTTTTATGAAGGAATACATTACATGCAGCCTAGAATTATAAGTACGTACATACATCCACATTTTTGTGTAGTGGGGAAAATTTCTTGTTTATGGCCCGTCGCATATAAAATTAGATTAGACGGGAATAAAGTGCGATGCATGTTGTTTGTTCAGTGTGGAGACAAATGAAATAGACTATTGCTGAAGGCTTTTTGAGTCTCTGTATCTACCTGTTTCTCAGTAGATACTTTATCTGTTGCTCAATAGGGGCTGTATCTTTTGGTCAATAGATAATAAGTCTGTTGCTCAGCATATACTGTGTCTGTTAGCCAATATATATTGCATCTGTCGCTCAGTAGATACTGTATCTGTTGGTCAGTTGGTACTGTATCTGTTCTTTGTAGACACTGTATCTGTTAATCAGTAGATAGAAAATGAGAGACCAATTTTCATCCAGGTCTTGTATGGGATCACATCTGGATCAGAGTTGAAAATGAATTAGCTGAAATAAACTTCTTTCTCCGCCATCCGCCTCTAAACCTTTCTATACTGAGCCCGTAATTCGGCAACATGCCCCGGCCCCTGTATGATGGCTGTTTAAGTTCGCTCGTCGTAGATTCGTGTCGTTATTTTTGATCTGACACCGAAATCAAAATGACTCCAAAATGAATAATTACACCAATTGTACGTTTCGGGTACATGCCATACATTGCCTAGGTTCAGGATTCTTAACGTTGCAATTACGTTTCAAGTATTTAGCAAATGCATGTCAAACGATAAAAAGGGAAATCAACCAGAACAATTTTCTGATCCATTTCACTAGTTTGTATTTTACATGCCATCTCCACCTGAAATTGAACAGAATTCAAAGCAACTTGGAACGTTTAGGGTTTTCACGGAACGCACCCATTGAAAATATTGATCATACGGCAGAGATTAATAAGATCTTTTTTGTAGTACAATTTTACGTTTTAGAATCAATTGCCTACCTAAATGTATACATCGATAAGCAAATTATACCAAAATATGTGTTAAATAATATACCGACATCTTTATACTAATATATCTATCTAATATACCTACATAGCTCAAACAGTTACATTTTAATCAATCAGACTTACATCTGATTGCGTTTCGATCTAACACCTCACAAAAAAATATCCATTTGTCCTTATTTCATTATTTTCTGACCTGGTGTCATAAAATCGAAAACAAACCAAAAAAACCCAAACAAACAACAACTCAACTCAAATTACCCATCGTCTATCGACAATTTGTGTGAAACGCAAGACGATTGAAATAGATTCGTAGCATATACATTTTCTTTCAATGGTTGACCCTCGTTTGAAAACATACCTCCATATGAAAAGGTACATTTCCATTAAATTCGGCGAATATTTTCGCCCGTTCCCATTCCTCATGGGAACAGCTCTGAACATATTCGCCGAATGCACCTTTTGTCGTCTTAATGCTTTTTCCTTAAGACGCGCAGCAATATTCGGCGAAAAAGTTCTCGGGAAATGGATAGATGGGAACATTGCCTGTTCCGTTCGGCGAATATAATGCTATTGTTATTGTATTCACATTCAAATTCGGCGAGATGTTCACGTGTAAACGCACGCTAACACTCTACCGCTGTGGGAATTCTATTGACAGGTTCTTTATTGACTTTACGTATCAATACTGCGTCCCATTATGCTGTAGAGCATAGTGATATGGTGGGTTGCCCTGCGGACGGTAGCACTTTGCAATTTGCTGATTTGGGCGCAGAGAGCCGCCGGCGCTGCGTGGCAGCCAGGGGAGCTATCCGGACTACTCCATCCGCGGCAATGAGTATGATGCTTGGCCTGCTTCTGGCTGAGAATTCGAGAGGCAGGTCGGTGGAAAAGCTTGAGTACCGGTCACACAACAATCTTCATTCTTCCAGTACAAAATTCTTGAATATATACAGGGACAGTTCCAGAACTGCCAGTGGTGTAGATGCCGGAGTCCACTCCGAGGAGTTTACATCAATCAGCGTTTTTCACACAGAAATCAACGCGATGAAAGGGGCTTTGGTTTGGCTCGGACTTCACATCACAACAACGAAACAGAAACTGATTTTCGTGACGAGTCAGGCTACGATTAAACCTCCCGAATCAGCTTGATGCAAGTTAAAAACCATAAGTAAGCGCCGTACTATGCCGGATTCCAGCCCTTAGTGGTTTTGCAGGGCTGACGAGCTTGCTAGAGGGGAGCAACAAATGTGACGCCAGCATATTAGTGGTAACTTGCTAATACCCCTATATACCGTCAACAAAGCCAACTTAAGGTGTTGGCGATACGTGTCTTATAGGTAAGCTTATTGGATATCAGTTGCACTACAAAACTGCTGTCCTTGTCGAAACAACAGATCCTCATGGTAGAGGGTCTGGATTGCAATGGATGGATACAAGGATTTTTGCAAGAAACTAACTATCATCTCCTCTGCAAATGCCAGGCGTTAGCAAGCCGGAAAAGGTTAACTCTCGGTGACGACTTCTTCAATCATCTGGAAGAACGAGCAAAGATGGAGGTTGGTCAGTTGCTTCGTATCGGAACTAACCTAGCGCTTAAATTTGACATGATCAGCTTATCGTTCTTTGGACCAGTCACAGTTTTAAACAACAAATTTAATAAACTCGATATCTTGAATTTATTTCCAAAATATAATAACCCGATATCTCGAAATCTTGATACTTCGTAGTTTCGAGATCTCGAAGTAAAACCTTCTTGGCTTCAACTTCGAGCTATCGAGTTTCGACTGTGCATAAAAAAAATGTATTTTTTTTTGGCTAAAATTTAACTTCTACTGAAAACCTAAGATTCGAAATCAGCACCCCAATAAATACAAATGATAAAAAATACAAAACAACATCACAATTTGTTTTAGAACAGCTTCTATTAGCACGTAATGACTGGGATATAGGACGGACCGCAATCTGAGTTTCTGTAAAACAAAAACATAGAAGTGGCGCAATTACGATATTTTATGAAGCCACTTCATTTTTCAAGAGTAGGGACCATGGCCGCATCTAGAGCATGATAAGTTTATTTTATGGTAATTCGTCGTATAGTCGTATATATACATAGTATGTTGAAGGGATTTAGAGCATTCCATTTTCTTTTGAAGTTTTCCCGCAAAGAGGAGTTAAATTTTATTGCGCTTTCCTCTGGAACCTCTTTAGGAAATACTGGCAAATAGACTTACATCGGCATTGCACTATTTGACTTTTCAATGGGCTTTGTAGCCGCACTTAAGGAATTTCCGCTTAAGGAACTACAAACACACCGTGTGTGGGTTCAAAAGCTGGTACTAACCTAAGTTAATGTATTGTAATTCTTCGTGTCGTCATATATGTGCTGCAGGGATTTAGAGCATTCCGTTTTCTTATGCAGTTTCCCGGCAAACAGTAGTGAAATTTTATTGCGCTTTCCTCTGGAACCACTTTAGGATATACGGGCAAATAGACCTACATCGACATTGCACTATTTGACTTTTCAATGGGCTCTGAAGCGGCATTTAAGGAATTTCCGCTTTAGGATCTGTAATATTGTGGTCCTTGGTTTAGTAATTAAAAGACTGACTTGACTGTTGACTATAAATGTACGTCTTTATTTGACGACTAGGACTTACAGACTAAAGTACAATATGTATGGTAGAGGTGTTAGTGTATTACAATACTATCATATTACATAGTATTAGTTTATGTTTGAATACCATCATATAACATCTCCTTTTGTAAGATAAATTTCATAAATTACAAAAGTTAATTCACGTTTAACCTTTAATTAAAATTCATTGAAAAAGCTTCAACGTTAGCTCATCGGAACAGATCCTTGGAATTAGAACCTTTGCTTTGGGTACCATTGGGATTTGGTCTCTCTCGACTATCTCGAGCTGAGCACCCCCCCAGAAACGGTCTAGCGTGGCTACGTTGTCTTTGCACCACTGAAGCGTCGCCTCGTCGTCACAGTTGATGATCATCACATCGTTAAACTAACCTGCACCGTCGAAGGATGGCATGTGTTGATCTTCACAGTCCACTCTTTCGGCTAGTCTGTCAAAGAGGAATGTCTCGACCAGCTCCCATCTCTCATGGGCTAGTTTACCCAGATGTTCACCTCGGTCAATTAGTGCCACTATAAGGTGCTTCCTGGCCGCGTCAGCCATGCAACCTTTGGGCTTCCTATTCCTCTTCGCTTTATTTTCCCGAGTTGGTGCTTGCGCCTCCGGATGACAATGTCTTTTGCTAGTTGAAGGTTGTGATTCTTCCTCCGACCGTTGCCTTTTTATAGCCATCTTAGTTAACTCTTTTCTTTCATCCCTGTTGAAGAATTTCGGGTCACTACTGGCAAAACCTTTCCGAGTAGAGAAGTGCTTCTTTCTCAACTCTTTCGTTTCTGCGGCCCATTTCAACCTGCCGGCCTCTCTCGGAGCCAGGTGAATTCTGGTGCCATGCTCTTGATTCAACCGAATGGCTGTCTTATATTTCTGAGGGGCCTGAGTTCCTCCTTAGTCTGCTTGGGTCTTACGGTCGTGCAATGTGCTGCACCCACTGCGGAGAATTAAGGAAAAATTCCTTTTCTGCTTGTGTTAAATTGTTGTATAATCCATGTTATGCTCAGCAACGATGGGGTTTACTGCAATAGTTTTCTGCCATTCAGTATTGGAACCAGTAGCATGACCGTCTGAGCCGCCTGGTTTTGCCGCTGACTCGACTGTTTTTGAATGGCCGCTGGCGACTAAGGAGGTGCGACCACCTCCCGAGCCCTCGCCGGTAGTCGCAGCCATGCCTCCTACCGACACTTGGGTAGACATCCCTACCCACGATTTGTCCTTGTTCGTTTGCATAGTCGTGTCGTAGTTTGGGCTTTCTTTACCGTCTACCAGCCCGGTAAAGACAAGTATCTAACACTCTGTGCGTTGTTTCCGCAGTCACATTGATGGCGAAGTGAAAACGTCTTTACTTGAGTGTATGTTTGTGCCTATAAGGATTAACCTACCAGCAAGCCGTATGAGCTAGCGTTTCCCGATTAGTACCACTTGCCCCTCATTCGGCCACTAGAAGGTACTCGTCGTAGGTTGCTGCCTCCAACTTTCGTGTATGACCTCTCAGCCAACATTGGCTTTATTTGCGCTACAGAATATTTTCTTAATTAGAGTTCATGAATAGTAAATAACATCAAACTTTTCTCTATGAGCAAGCTCTCGTTGCTTTTGGCTTACTCTTGTGTGTCAGTGAACTTTCTTAAACAAAGCATTCAATTTTAACTATCGATTAATATATGTACCTACACACCAGCTACACATTTAATCGCTTTATTACTCTTCTTCATCATGACAATATGAGGAGTTGAGAAAGGCTAGGATAAACGGCCAAGCAAGAAGCTACCAAATTTATAATATCGCAAGAAAGACCATCCTCGAAACGAAGGAGAGCGAGAATATCTTAGTAACTTTTGACTTCACTCTGGTTATCTTTCATACACAGAGTTTAATTAAGAAAATTGCACGGAAGTAAATTCGTTATTAATTATTCACTTCCTGTATACCGAATAAAGTGTTTCTCCGAACACACTATGTAGTTTTGTATATGACTGAATGAGAGCATAAAGGTCGTCCGTGTTTGGTCTTAGCAAGAAATATCTTCCTGAATTTTCATTAGGTAAATTTACAGCAGGCCAACTCTGACATTGATTCCCGGAATCTCAGCACCGAAAGGGTTGGCTATATTAAAATTACGCCAACGAAGTTACCCGACAGTAGCAGCAGCTCACAGATGATCTGTGAAGTTGCCTTCCTGGATTCCAATTCCCCAAAAGAGACTAATTCTGTGACAACAGTGTCTGATAAATTGCATTTTGCTTTATTCGAAGAATTTATTACCTCCACTTTCATATTTTATTTTAACAACTTTTAAACCCTGTATTTCTATTTTTTTTTGAACGGACGTCTTTTGCCCTACATACGAGTACGCAAAAAAAAGAGTCCCAGAAAGAAAGTTCCCATCGTCAGAACTTTTCGTGTTCTACACCTGTAATTCACTCTGAATGCAGACGAAATATCCGTTCTGTACATTGAACATTCATCTTAGATACAAAGATATGTACGTATTATGTATGTTCGCTCAGGAAATTGCGCGCCCCATAATAAGATTCGTATCCTGAGACAAAAGTGACATCCGAATTATTTATATAGCTCTGATTGCACCTTTCTGTACTATCAGTCGCAATGAAATATTATGGTTCCGGGAAGGACTTAGGTGGCTCAGTAAATTCTAGACCGGAATGAATACTGTATATACCTATATATATTTTACATACACACACTATACATTTTCATTTGAATGATTTATTTCGTTCATGTCGACGGAATGTTAACTTGAAAGAAGCTCTAGTTAACAGTGTTAAGAATTGAACCTGAAACCATTTTAAAACTTACGACAGTTTTGTGTCTAACTTGCTGGGTACTTATAGTTCAAAAGGACAAATTTATGGTGGTTATAGTGGTGTTGCAGTTTAATTAGGTGAGACTATCAAGGACAACCAATGATGTCATTTTGGATGGTATGATAAGACATTATTTTTGAGCCGATGTTGCAGCTCTATGTCCTAGCGGGAAGTCACTATAGGAAGCACTAGGAGAAGTCACAAATCAATTCTACCGTCTCAAGTAACATGTGGTCACTTGCTGCCAGTAAATCGTAATGGGCATCCGGAGATGCCCGGGGGGACGGAGCCTTAGGTAGCATAGTGACCGTGAAGGTCAGGCCATGCAATCTGGCATAGAAAACGGCTCCTCAACTAGCTAAGTGGCCTATGCTTGCTGTAGCTCAGTTCGGCAGACGTGGGCGGGGATTTCGCCGCTCGTTGCCCCTGTCCTTTTAGTATTAACAAAAATTATGGGCCTGGGGAAGACAACACAAACAGGGGAGTAAATAAAATGAGGCCATAATGATGAACTGGTTGGCGGACGGCCCACTTGCCCTCGCACTCGCATCGGGGTCCAGGTGTAATGAAACCGTCGGCCCCTGGTTGCGTACCAACGATAGATCATTACTCATCAGGTGCTGCCATCGATCTACCAGTGCCAGTGGAAGTAGTACTACCAGACCAAAATAAGTTTCATTACAGTGCAGTTTCTACTACGAGGCCTGCAAAGTAGTAGAAGCTGAGGACCTGAGGATATGAAGATTATATAAAGAACGAAAATAAGCCAAGATTTTGGGTACCCGTTTACACACTGGGACATATTATACATACCACAAAAATGTTCCCCCGGCTTTCAAATAATTTGTTGTGATTTTCAATCATTCCGCAACCGACGGAGCACCAGCTGATAGGAGAAAGTAAGTAATGAAAAAAAAATATTATTAAAAGCCGACTCAAATTGCAACTTTCAGCCTGCATCTCTCATCATCCAGATGATGAACAGGTTAAAGAGAATCCTGAGGCGAGCAGAGGTGCAACACTGTATTCCTTACCATAATTCACTCATAAATTCTGTAAGCTGCTGAGCACATGAATAATATAAAAACACAATACTAGGCAATACAAAATTTAACTGACGCGAAAGGACAATCCTGGTAAACACAAAAGTACCCAGGGCATCTCCGCGCTTTGTTCGGACAGCGAAGAAGCTCCAAGTGCCGGCAATTCAAAGCATTTATGGAAGACTTAGGTACGTGGCTAAACCACAAAAGACAAACACAACCCTAGGTTTGCCAAGTTACACTGACTCTATAAGGAAAAACTACTCTTTAGGAAGGATAGGTGCGCTACAGAAGAAAGCACAGCTACTTGAAAGGAGAATATGTGAAATAAAGATGGTTAAGTTCTAAGACTTAAAGCAATTAGCCTTATTGTGCTTGTGGGGATGCATATCGGCGGAAGGACGAAAAAGGAACGCGATGAGTTTCTTCTGAGTCCTGTTCTGTAACAGAAATGGGCCCCGCGTTGGGCGCCAAATATGTAATGTCCATATAGTGTTTTGGGGACGGAGCCGAAAGTTTGCCGAGGGTGACCGTGATGGTCCAGTGGGTCTAGAACCGAATGCTCCACAACGAACTGAGTGGCTCATGCTTATTCCGGCTCAGTTCGGGAGATTTGGGCAGAATTTTCGCCCGCTCGTTTCCCCAGCCATCACACAGATAACATAAATGAGGTGCCTTGGGGGTAGACAGTCACAACAAAGAACAAAGCAGGGTCCCACAGACCCAAAAAAAAAATTATCAAAAAGATGGCAATGGCCCTCGACCGGATCATGCACAGACGCTTCGGGCCCATGTGGTTTGGACCCTTGGCCTCTTAGCCCATGAGATATAAAGTCCAACCAACGATGTCTCTTGGCCGTCAAAAATTTCGGGACGGTGAAGGAGTAATTTTTATTTGAAAACTCGACCGCTCTGTTAGTATAAGCCTTCACGGCTTATACTAACAGAATTCTCAGAATTCGTGGTTGCCTTGCACCGGATAGCTTCAAGACCTGATGGGTCCTTCCATCCGTATGAAACCACTTAGATTGGAGAAATTGAACAGAGGGAATTTGAGAATAAAAAGGCATTTGGTCCCGTTGCGGGGCTTGAACCGCAGACGACCGTGTTTCGAGTAGCAATAAATGCCCAGTGCGTTACCGAGCTAAGCTACAGAGGCATACTAAGTTGGTGTGCAGAATGTAGTCCAGGTGTTAGAGGTATTTAAACAACTTCCATCTAATACCTTTGTTCTGGTGCTCATGAAGCGCACCGCATAGTACGTCGTTAATGGCAATCAAAAACAATATAGGTGATAGAATGAAGCCTTGTTCCACTCCGCCATGCACCTTGAATGAATCTGATAGCTTACCCTTGTGTAAGACGTGACATTTGGCTCCCTCATAGAACTCCTTGACGATGGATACTATTTTATCTGGTACGCCTCTTCTCCAGGCGGCCAAGGCCCGACGTCGCGTCGGGCTGTCGCGCCACGATGATGATGACGCCTCTTCTACGTAAAGCCCTCCAAATGTATTCCCGGTCAAGGCTGTCAAACGCCTTCTCGAAATCGACGAGCATGAGATGTAATAGGGATCTCCACTCTGCGGATTGTTCAATAATAATTCGGTGGGTGTTGATGTGGTTGCTACATGAAAAGCCCTTGCGAAATCCATCCTGTTCATCGTTCAATGTGCGGTCAACTATATGTTTGATCCGATTCAAGATTATTTTTGCCATCGGTTTTGGAGACTGCTTGGAGAAGACAAATGCCACGCCTGTTATTACAGTCCTTCAGGTCGCCTTTCTTCGGGATCTTAATAATGATCCACAATTTAGGGAGAGTATCGGTTTTAAAACTCTTGGATAAGAGGGAGAGAATATCCGCAGTAGCATTGATATCCGTATTAAATTGTTTCACAGGAATTCCATCTACCCCCGGGACTTTACTATCAATCCTACCGTCAGAAACCGGAGATATGGTCTGATAGCTGACCTGACGGCAAGTTTAATAGCAGTACTCCTTGTAAGCGTGTCGCGAAGGCAAGATTGATAGCAGGCCTTATGACAGCCCTGTCGCGAAAGCAAGATGGACATTTGGCCTGATGGCAGGCCTAACGGCATGCTTAACATAGAACCTTAAAACCGCTAATGATAATAAAATCTATAGTTATCCGTGTTTAAATACTGTATAATTGGCATGTTTTTACCATTATATTTACATACATATATACGTCCTGGATTCTCAAAAAAAAAAAATGGAAAATTAAGCACACGTCGATAAAACATGGAAATTAATGAATCATAAACATAAAAAGGAAGTCAAAAGCGAATACCAAGTCAAGAACTTTATGTTTACAACTCTTTATGTCGGTCATTCATCCTTATTGGATCCTTATTGGAACTCTTCCCGATGTGCAGAAAGGAGATAGTCGTGACGGATGATGTTAATGAAAACGCTCTACATCAGAACACAACACTGCTAAGCACGATATAGGGCACCCAGGCATATACGAGTAGATACTTTGAATATATGAATAGGATTAGAAGATGATGCCAAGGTTCGTTTGTATCAATCTCAAGCATCGACGACTAGTGGAACAAGTGATGTGATATGGCTGTCAGATAGACGGTACTTTGCAAATGACGCTTTGAAAGTTGATTGGACAATTTTTCACTTTCAGTTTGACGAAGAGGAATTTTTGGAGCATATTGATTACCCTTACTGATGTATTCGGGTTAAAAGCAGAGTAGGTTCAATAAGTTTTATCAACACTTGATGCTCTAAATTCATCCGAAATTACTTGAGCTTTGGATTGAAGCACTCGAGAGTTCATACGTTGCGCAAAATGATGGTCACACCAGGCCGATACCTATCGGTTCCACAAGTATCCATACCAAACCCTGGGATCAACCTTTCAAAATTAAGACCAACAGCTACCCTCTAAAACACTTTCACATGTATTTCTATGGTATATATTTTTATGATCCTGACACAAATTCTTAATGGCCTATTCTTAATCTTCGACACGTATCGTATCCACTCGAATATTTTAAGGACGTTTTTGTGTAGAAGCCACTCAACACCATGTTCAGGCGATTTCGCAACGTTCGTAGAGCGGTATCGTCTCTTTTCGCCCATATGATGGAAAAATCGTCCAGGAAAGCATAAAACGCGAAACCTAATTCACCCAGATTCATTAATAATGTGCGTATGAATGTGTTTGTTGGAGAAGCCGCAAGTCTATATATTTACTTTTATGGCTTTTGTTATTGTGTATTTGCGAATGTTTATGCTTTTTTCGTACATACAGTCCCATTAGAAGATATTTGCTTTGTCATAAGACCCGATTTATTTTACAGGATGCTCGAACATTTATTACGCGAGTTCCTTTTCGCATTGTCTGAAAAATTGAAAAATTGTCGCGAATATTTTATGGTATATTTAAAGGGAGGGTTCCTTCAATTGCGAAATAATAAGCAGGAAACAATAATTGTTGGTCATAACCCATAAAAATGCAAACAGGATGTAGCAAATCTAGGTCAACCTTGGCAGGATGGTATTTGAGTTTTCCACCAAAGTCAAGTGACTAGGCATCACATTGGACTTGAGGCTCAACTGGAGCAAACACTTCGAGACTGTTTGTTACTATAATGTTATTTGGTTATTCGGATCATGTGGGCTTGCGGGTCTTTCTTTGGCAAAACCTAGGGACCTACCCCTAAAATTGCTAAGTGGTTATATTAAATACTGGGACGCAAATGCAGCGCTATTATGGTGTCCAAAAACGAGCCATACAGTTGAGTAGGAAACTGCAACGTCTTACATGACTTGTTATGGCAGGATCCATCCATACTTGTTCGACTTCGGCCCTAGAGGCGGTCATTGGACTTACTCCGCTACATACACTTTTGTCGGAACCTGAGGCTCTAAGCGCTCCTCAAGTACAACTAATTAATGATGCACACATGTATACAATCACTGCCACCTGAGCATTCTGCAGACTACTTGACCGAGCTTTGTTTCAGTAGAAACGGGTGGCCGGTAGGTTAGTGCTTAGAGGCGTCAGTTCCATGTCTGACCACGGTCGTTATGGGCTCAAGTACCGCCATGGATATTTGAGTTGTCTTCCCTCTGTGGTGTGGGGCGCTATAATAAGCCTCAACATAGACGTCTGGCCCAGCATTTTACAAGTCGAGAGACATTCAATTGAGGTCTGCTTCGAAAAATTCCCCACAAGAAACTCAATGACACTAACGTTACTAGCTGTACTGACAGTAAGATAGCTCCTTCTACACGTAAGTTATCTTCGAAATTAGTGAAAGAGTGTTTTCATACCTATCAGTTTCTCACAAACACCGATCGGATCACATTGTGTTGGGGGCCAGGGCTTCGGAGCATTCGTGGCTCCACCATTGCATGCATCCCTGACCATGATCGCATCGCAAGCCACCGCTCGGCCCGGCATCACAAGGCGTGCAATGTGAACATCCATCATATCGCATCGGATCTCCCGGCTCGGGTCGGCTCGGCTCACTATCTGAATACAGCCTAAGTTAGGCAAGTTGGTTACCTTATTACTTATTTAAACTAACCCGAGTTAGTTATGCAGCCTGCTGCATACCAACATTCGCACTTTCCAGATCCTACAACTCCGAGAAGAGGCAGGAACTTCACATTGACCTCCGCTTTCCTGTCAAATCCGGGAAAGATCAGAGAAAATAGAACCAAATTTTCTCTAATTTTACAGATTTTTATACCCTAGACTTTTAGTATAGGGTATATATATTGTTTTTGTCACGACGAAAATATGTAACACTTTAAAGCCATGTCTGTCTGTCTGTCTGTCTGTCTGTCTGTCCGTCTGTCTGTCTGTCTGTCTGTCCGTTCGCACGATAACTTTCGATAGAATGAAGCTAGAGCCTTCAAATTTTGGTCAAATATTGCAAGTATGATCTAGTTGGTTGGTATTGAAAATGGGCGTGATCAGGCTAAGAGAACGCCTACCTCCCCTACATATGTAAAATAATTAAATGTATCCATAACTCCCGATTGAATAAACATGAAAAAATCTAGCTTTGGCAGATTGCTCGTAAGGGTAATCTTATACTCTCCTGGAAAAATAAAATCAATCAAATGAAAACTAACGGTAATTTTCTTGCAAAGAGCCCCCTACTACCCTACTTTTCAGGTTTTTTGTCTATAACTCTTGAACCAATTGACGTAGACACCTGATTTTTGACATGTAACCCTGAGGTGAGAAGCTGCTTGAGTTTTGGTAAGTTGGGCATAATCGGATCAAAGGAACGCCTACCTCCCCTACAAATTTCCAAAAATTTAATATTCCTTTAATTACGATAACCTTCGAAAGAATGACACTAGCAAGTTAAAAATTTGGTAGAATGTTGCTAGTCAGATCAAGTTAGTTGGTATTGAAAATGGGCAAGATCTGACCGAAGGAACCCCTACCTCCCCTACAAATGAAACTTCAATAAGCGATAACTTCTGATAGAATGAAGCCAGCAACTTGAAGTTTTGGTCAAATATTTAAAGTAAGATTTAGTTAGTTGGTATTAAAGATGGGCCACATCCGACCCAAGGAACCCCTACCTCACCTACAAATGGGACTTAAAATAAGCGATAAAATAAAGCTCTGACTTGGAATTTTGGTTACATGTTTGGATTCAGCTGGCTGATATTGAGATTGCGTAAAATCCGACCAACCAAACCAGTACTTCCCCTACAAATGAAACTTCAAATAGGCGATAAGTTCGATAGAATGAAGCTAGAGATTTGAAATGCTGCCTAAATGTTCATAGCATGATCTAATTGGTTGGTGGCAATGATGGGCAAGATTTGACCCAAGGAACTTCTGTCTCCCCTACAAATGGAACTTCAACTTAGCGATAACTTTCGGTAAAATGAAGCTAATGACTTGAAATTTTCGACAAATATTTGTATAATCTGTTAGTTTATTGATTTGGGAATGGTCAACATCCTCCTGAATGAGTGCAAACCTCCCCTATGAACTGGTCATATAGGAAACTCACTTTTAATGCAAATGGTCGTTGCCAATTGGTACTTTTGCCATCACCACTAGGTTTGTACAAGTCTAGGGTATATACGCTTCGGGCCTGGTTTTTTTTTACGGAAGACGGAATCTCCTGACATGATTTCCAATAAAACAGTGTGCAGTAATAACACCCACGACGGAACTGATGTGCTGTCTTTTCAGAGATAGGAGACATTGGCATTTCCCCGATTTTATAAGGGTTTTATTTTTACTACCACACCCCAAAAAGGAAACTAACCAGTTCAATTTGTATCTGCACTCTAACACGAATTTATTATTGTTTAAATATTGTACTACCGCCTCTTGACGCCATTTCCTGTACCACAATATCATTGTAAATGTCCAACAGTAAGCCATCGCAACTCTATCCTCTTGTCCCATTCAACCATTTCATTGCCTCAATTTAGCGAAGATGTCTTCAAGGCGCATCCATTTCTCTACTCTTATCCTCGCTACAAGACTTCATACAGAATTCCTTGGAGGATTATAATAGAGAAAATCGCTTTCTGCTGCATTAGAGCAGTTATAATTGCTCTTTTTTTACGTAGCGTCGCATTGTCGCTTTTACCTGTGCAGCACTTATTGTTTTCAGGTGAGTGCATATATGGCACATAAAATATGGTCAAGTGGTTTAAAAAACAAAGTCCACAAGATGAATGTTACCGTTTTTGGCTTGCATATGTCGCGCCGCGCCGTCGTCTTGCCATAAAGATATGTACTTAAAAGTGGGGCGAAATGTCAGCGTTTGATAATAGTATCTGAGTGCAAATGGCACTGGGAGCAATAAAAATGGATGAAAGATGGAATACTGAGCATTGTATAGTAAAGTAGACCAAGTCAAGCTAGAATTTAGTTTACATACTCGTATTGTTGTGTGGACCTAAAAATGACGTTTCAAATTTTATTTAGCTTAGTAAATGGACCCACCATCATTGCGACCGATTTGCCTACTGTAAATAACATAGCCCTAGGTTAGGTTAAGGGGCTGCCATGATACAACATAGCCCTAGAGCTATGTAGATCAAACCCGAACTTGAGCTTCTCGGCTGTGATTAGGCGAAAAGATGCAATAAATTTGTGATCTGGAAAAGTAAAACTCCCAGGTTTTTTTCAGTTATCAGAAGGTTAGGGAAGCGATAACCAAAGGCGAGTCGCAGTGTACATTTGGAACTTATTTACATGGCAAGATGGAAGCAAAAGTGAGTATGGTAGCATGAGATAGTTTATCTCTTCTAAAGAGTATGTACCCGTGTGTCGGTGCCAATATCCATGAAAACATCAACATTCAATCCAATCTTCCATTACATAGGATGATCACTGAGCGAATACATACATACATGAACAGCTGGGACGAATTATTTATCATGGCGTAATTGCATCACAATATGTCGTGCAATCAACGATGAATAAATTGCACTTGAAGTACTTTCAAAAAGTATCACTCCCCAACTTGAAAACATAAAGGCAATTACTACCCGAATATAAGTCCGGAAACTTTTCCCGTTTTCGTCTAGCAAAAATTGGTTCCATTGCACGAAAAGAAATTTTTCCTATCTGAATAATGTCACCATCTAGTTTGCATCATCTCCGAGAAACTTTTACTTTAGATCCGGAGAAATGTGCACTCACTATTTTCATTTCACCGTGAAATCCATTCAAGTTTAGATGCCACCATCAAGTTGTGACGATCTGTATCTACAGAATCTTAGCGCTACCGTGGTTACCGGGACATATCGAAAAACTTCTGCGCTATCTCCTTCGTCGAAATCGGATTCGTCCTAGCTGGTTTTGGCCTTCACGAAAAAGATCCATAGATATGTACGTTTATTTTATCATTGGTTTTTAGTGGCATTAATCGTCAAACTGTGCGAGTAAGTGGCAGCAAGTTTTCAATTTAAAATGTGTAAAAAACGAGAAGGGTGGCCGATGCAATGCGACGGGAGCATGGGGGGGGGGGGGGGGGGGGGGGTGTCAAGTTGCAGATAAAGTTTAATTTCGACGTCAAGAAAATTATTTTATCATTCAAAGTGTTGAAAGAAAAGTGAACGGGTGGAAGGATATTTAAAAATTTCTGACGAAATGATATATGATAATTCAAGACCAGTGGGGGATGAAACTTTTCCAAATGTATAATTCCTTCATTTCCAATTCAACGAGTGGTGAAAGAAGCTCGTCTTGTGGTTGCAGTTTTGCCTTTGCGAAGAGCAGTTGCTGGTTCGGTTAGACGTAATTTATTATGTATGAGAAATTATTGGGTTCAACTTAAGCATAGCACTTCTTCTAAAGACGTCTATTCACTATCAGTTGAACTGAGGAGGAAAACTAACGAGGATTTCCATTTATTCTTACTTGGACGTAGACACTAACGCACTTACGGTATACTACTACTACTTTGCCTTAACCCCTAGCGGGGCATAGCGCGTCAACTACTCCTGCGCGCCATCGTACTCTGTTCTGGGCAATGGGGCGCAACTCCCCAAAAGACTTACCCAGTACCTGACACTCCTTTGCCACAGATCGACGCCATGTGATTCGAGGACCCCCTCTTGGTCGGCCTTGGTTGGAAATGGGGTTCCATTTCATGGCATGCATAGCAATGCAGTTATCACTCGGCCTTGGTTGGAAATGGGGTTCCATTTCATGGCATGCATAGCAATGCAGTTATCACTCTTTCGCAATGTGTGACCTATCCACTGCCATTTTCGCCTGCGTATCAATTCGTCGATTGGCATCTGACCCGTACGCCGACTTAGCTCTTCATTTGATATTGTTTCGGGCCAGAAAATTCTTAAAATTCGACGAAGACATGAGTTGACGAAAACTTGCAGCTTTCTGGTAACTCCTACGGAAACTTTCCATGTACTGCTCCCATACAAAAGCACTGATAGTACCAGGGAGCGAAACAGGCCCAGCTTGGTCTTGATGCTGAGATAACTGCTCTGCCAGATTTTGGACAGCATGCCGTATGCGCGTTTAGCCTGGTTGATACGACGAGCGATGTCCTGCTCCGTACCACCATTTTCGGCAACAATGCTACCCAAGTAGACGAAGTTGTCTACCTTCTCTACAAGCTGCCCATTAATATTGATGGCAATAGGTGTCGGATTTCTTTTTCGCAACGGCGGGCTAAGCACCTTGGTCTTGTTGGTATTAATCTTTAGCCCAACCTTGCTTGCCTCCCTCTCGAGATCTAACGCCATTGCGGACAGATCCATGATTTTGTGGGAGAGTAGGCATATGTCGTCAGCGTAGTCAAGATGTTGTAGATAAGATGTCAAAGTCCATTGAATTCCTCTGTCGAGTCCGGATAGGGCTGCATGTAACACATCGCCGATCACAATGAGGAATAGGATCGGTGCGAGGATGCACCCCTGCCGAACTCCACTGCGAATCTCAAAGTCCCCCGACACCTTACCTTTATGCAGAACGCGACATTTCGCGCCGTCATAGGTTGCCTTAATAATAGCCACAAGCTTCTCAGGGATGCCTCTCCTGCGCAAGGCCGCCCATATAGAATCCCGGTTCACACTATCGAAAGCCTTACTTACGGTATACTGCACAACAAACTCACTCTATTCGGCAATTGATTTTAATGGAAAGATGGAAATACAAACTTAAGATGAATCAAATAAAGACCACCACTACGCGACGGAGGGTGGATGAAGTCCACTCATACCCTGTACTTTTCCTTTCCGCTTTTACCAATTCCAAGAGCCGAGCGCTTACGAACGGATCCGGCCAAGCAGGCAATACACTTTTTTAATAGCCTACCAGCCAACATCAAATAAACACAGAAATTTTTGTCCTTCAAATCATTGATGAAAACATATATTCAAGCACTTTCAACAATGTGATATTCAAATCCGTTAACTGACCCGTACCGCAGTGTGTGTGCATCAGTCTCATGTTTGACTACCGACGTTTTGGGTTCGAATCCCGTCCACGACGACGTTCGTTGTCATGGATGTACAGGAGGTTCATGCTGGCAACTATTCTCCGAAACCAGTTTTTGCCGTCGAAACGTCAACTGGGCCACATGGAACAGTTGACGCGCTATGCCCCACAAGGGGTTAGGGTAACTGAGAGATATTTGCTCATTACATAAAAAAAAGTTGGGAATATGTCAAAATGTGATAATAATTTCGTTCTCTATCATATGTAACAATGTCTGTGTCGATTTTTATTTCTATTTTTGTGATACTTCACAAAACAGAACCTCGTTTCACAGATATATGTTGCATTTTTATATTTGCCAATAATAAAAGAGCTTATCACATCCCTATGCTCTGCACTAGTGATGGGCATAATGACTCTTTTCACTGTGCCAGCACATAAGCTCTGACTCTTTCCAATGAGTCGTTCAAAAAGAGTCGTTCAAAAAGGGTCAGGCAAAGAGTCTGAAGCTTAGTTAATAACATATTCAATAAAAGTCGTAGATGGGCGACCCCAACTTTTTTTTCTCTTTTTTGACCCCAGATTCGGAGTTGGCGACCCCCCAATGCCCTTTAGTTCGAGCCAGCCCGATCGGACCACTATTTCCCATCAAATCGGGGCTGCCAGTCAGGGATGGGCGACCCCAATTTTTTTTTTCTCTCTTTTTTAAACCCAGATTCGGAGTTAGCGACCCCCCAATACCCTTTAGTTCGAGCCAGCCCGATCGGACCGCTATTTCCCATGAAAACGGGGTGCTAATCTGGGGCAGGTTCCTTTGACTGTTTCGACTCTTTTTGACGGAATCTTTATGTGCGAGTCGATTTTGTGTCGCTCTTTTTTAACGAATCTTTTCGTGCGATTCGATTTTGTATCGCTTTTTTTGAACGAATCTTTTTGTGCGATACGGTTTTGTATCGATCTTTTTGAACGAATCTTTTTGTGTGAGTCGATTTCATGTCGCTCTTTTTGAACGAATCTTTTTGTGCGATACGATTTTGTATCGCTCTTTTTGAACGAATCTTAGATATAGAGTGGAGGAGGGGATAGGGAGGGAGAGGGCTGAGGAGCATCCAAATAGTGGGAATGAATGCTCCATGTTTTGTGGACATAACTTCTAAAATATAAGGAATTTCGCATTTTTGACACTATTTTGACCCCCCTTAAGGACCCTCATGAGGAGCATCCAACCAGTAAGGATGCATTTGGACTATGAGGCCACCAGTTGTTAAATGAGTACCCATTTATTGGGTAAATAACTCGGTTAATCGTGTTGTTGCTCACAAACCTCAGCACAAAACTCACCGCCACGATCTAGAAAATGAAGTGATGTTTACTCTTCTCCAGGCCATTGTCCAGATTGGACTGTTGCGCCAGTTATTTATTTTATTGTTTTTTTTTTAGCAAGACAATTCGAATCTTTATATGAATTTTGGCATTTATGCAAGTGCGAATTTACTTAAGTCGACCGGACTGATGTCGGCGAGTGACTGACATCCTACCTTGTTATCCTTTTTTCCTTTATTTGCACCCACTATAAACAAAACATCGCACAATGCATTTAGACGGACGGCGGCGGACCTTGTCGTCGACCCCATAAATCTCTCATAAATCACTTCAACGCGACAACTATGATGACAATTTTAACGGGATCGTGTCGAAACCGATTTTATTCGCTTCTAGACACTCCGTTTATAATTCAGGAAGGCTGCGGCGGTAGTTTGTTGGAGCCATATTGGAATGCCACATCATTGAAAACGTCATAAGTCCCCAGGGACCTTATCGTGTACCGGAGTGTTAAACAAATCATAAATTTCAAAATAGTTGATTGTGTCCTAAAAGCATTCTTATCCAAGTGGAAATACAGGTAAGGATCTCATCAAATAGGATTTCCAAGAGAAAGTGGACATTTTCGTTGGTTATTTAATGTCAAGAGCCAATATGGTCACATTACCATTTTCGCCAATATGCAATGCTGTTTTCCTAACGCTTTGTCAAAGACAACATTTCCCTAATAGAAACTAATCAAACTTAATCCACATTTCAGCATGTTGTTCAAGAGAACAAAAGCATACCGAGCTGCCATAACACCCACCACCATCCAAAATCTACATCAACTCAAGATACAAATTGTTTCAACCGTATTTCATTAAAATCGGTGTCTCTAATCAGTTGGAATAATTCAATCAGCAGTTTAGAGATGTGTCTTCACTCAGAATTCCCGACAGGGTTTGAGTGGAAATGTCAAGGGAGCCGGGGGTTAATTTTTCAACATCGTATTAGACTCGGCTGATAAAGCATACGCCATAATCTCAAGGAGAGCTTCTAATCTGATACCTTGCCTTATGCACACATTGTACAAATTGAAAAGTTCGTGCAATGACGTCAAACTGGAGTACTTCTGCCATCGTATCCTGTCGACGAGTCTGGAAGCTCCGTAACGTTTCAGGACACTTACAATACGTGAACTGCTTTAGCATAAGTAGGGTTATATATCAAATCAGTTGGCCGGATTCGTGCAGTGATTGGATCGATAGTGAAGGGATGATGCTTTTTTATGAGAGGTATCGAAGTAGTGAAGATTTGATTTCGTTGGATTACAATTTCTGACGACATGAATCATACCAATTTGACATGGATATGGTTTTATTTTCATATAAGTTTTCACGTTCTATGATTCTAAATAAACAATTTCACGGAACTACCTCCTTTATGCTCACATCAATTGCCGACGCTTAAGATGAAATGGGACCCAAAGTACAATATGCATGTTCGCGTTGTACTATATGACATTGATACTGAAATGGGAAGAGACGTCCAAGTGACGAGCAAGTGGCGAAAAATCCAGGCGTCGAAAATTCGACATAGCCCGACTCAAAAATGCAACTGTCGTACAGCAGTACAACGACTATCTTGCGCTGAAAGCAGATGAGGTAATTAGTCCCTCCGATAGTGACGTAAGTGACCACTATGCAGCATGAAGCTTCTTCTACAAAGATCTCGTGAGATGATATCAACAGCTGTAGTTACGCATTCGCACCTGATGCGTTGGAGAGTAGCCATAATAAAGGGTCTAATACACGAGACGCGTAAACTCATCTGGGCCCGATGGGTACTCATGGGCTGTTAATGAGTCGATGAATCCAACAACAAACACATGAAAAGATAATTTTAGTACTCCCAAACATGCTATCGAATCATAGACGCATCTCGTGTAAATACGACGACGTGTCCATTATTTCCACGTCAGTAAAATTCGCTTCGATACCTGTTTCTGACGTTTCGTCCAAGTAAACCAAACTTACGTGTAAACACTAGCCGACTCGGGTAAAAATCACGCGATCGCGTATACGCGTCCCGTATATCAGAACCTAAAGACCTTGACACTTGACCGTGGATGGTCTTAGATTAGGGCATGTTTGGAGAGAGATACTACCAGGGGCGTGCTGAAGGTTTTCGATGTCTAAGCAAAGTTTTACTTGGAGGCCCGCCGCCTCTGAATTATATTTCTACTCGCCACGTGGCGATGAAAATTCTGTAATGTATATATTACAGTAAACTCCCTATAAACTTCTTGATACTATACTAATGTATCATACTAAGAAAGAAATAATCAAAAATTTCGAAAATTCAAGACGGAGTAGAAGTACAGCTTACGCTGCTTTGCAATGGTGAAGATTAATCTGTACGAATCTTATTATTACTGATGATAATAATTAGAATACGGCATTACCAACCCGTTAATGACTAGTCCATATTCAGCACAGTGGCATTCGCATCCTCATCATTACCGCGTAACTTAAAGAGAGCATCGAGTCCAGCATGTATTCGGGTTAATTGGTAGTAGAACCATCCTCTAATCATTGACAAATAGCAATAACCTGGGCAGAGATTACGGACAGATGGGACCTCTCCTCACCAAATAGTTCATGGATGGTCCAGCCACAGAGGAGGGTGAAGGCATTTTGGGTCAAAATTCTGTAACATAATATTTTGTCTACTGGGGTGAGGCTCACGCCATTGAAATAAATGCAGAGCTTTAACTGGAAACCGGTTGTCGTAATAATAACAGTATGATCTTCACGGATGGTTAGGCTATTATTATTGGTCTTGTGAAGTGGTCTGTCACATCAAATCTAATGTGCAGATGCAAATGTGTGCTTCAAAGAATGGGTTTTATTAACAAGATTTTCAGATCCTGATTCCTGGACACATTGGTATTGCCCGAAATGAAACGGATGTCGAATCAGTCAGGACGAGCTCGGCTGTTCTATTCTATGTTCAGGAATCCTTCTTGCCGCATGTCAGACATTGATAGCGACTCAAAGTCACCTAGGGCTAAAGTACAATACTTATGGACCTTAACGGGTCAGAGCCCTCATCTCTTCTAACTCCAATCTAGCTCAATTAGCGCTATCAGATAAGGATCCGTGATTTTGATCCATGATTTTTCATGTTTATCATTGCATGCCCCTCTTTTATAAGGCATGCGTCCACCATGTGAACAGAACCATGTCTTTGGACGTGTGCTCTTTAACGAACAAAGTACTGCCCCCTCCAACCTCGATATCTATGGTAGAACGGAGTCGATTTTTAATCAATTTCAACATGGAGAAGATCTGTTATGCATATGCGGAAGACGCAGGAAGAGTACTTATCGCTTTGAATATTACGCAAACAATAAGGTAATTTGAATGAAATCAATATCATTATATTCACGCATAGCGCTTTTTTTCCTATAAGTTTTTAAGAATGAATGGAGTGTATCACTACCAACTCAATACAACAATATTAAGTTGGCAATGCACTCCACACAAAAATTTCTCAGCATTAAAGCCGATCGCACTAGCCGACTGGTTTCGTCCACCGATAGACTATACATATATACCTATAAAGTGAGCGTTTTACCAACTGATGTATTCTGACGAAAGTTGGAATACAGCACACAAGTTGGACTGGTCGGGCTACCTCCCCGATAGACTAAAGGTAGCTCCTGGCGAGTATGGTCTATCGGTGGACGAAACCACTCGGCTAGTGTGATCGGCTTTAATGCTGAGAAATTTTTGTGTGGAGTGCAATGCCAACTTAATATTGTTGTATTGAGTTGGTAGTGATACACTCCATTCATTCTTAATAAGGTAATTTGTTTGTTTCTGAAGTCTTTCTAGTCCTCCTTTACTTTAGTTAGCGAAACGCGGTGCGGTAATTTTAAATATTCGGAGAAAAAAAAATTCCACAATTTTGGAAGCCTCCTGAAGGCGGAGGCCTCCGCATTTCGTGAACCTGGGTATATGGATCGCAAACCACTGGATATTGCTGCCCACCAACCAGTGAGCGGTAATGGCAGAGCTATGAGCACACCAAATGCCTGCGTCCACCCGTTGAGATAAAGGTTGCACTTTCTATATAACAGAAATGACATATGTGTACATGAAGCCTACATCCCGTCCGTCGCCTGCCCTGCCTTCGATTAACTTAGTAGGTTATCCTAGCCATACCACCGTTTTAACTAGTAGTCCCAAAAGAAAATAGGTCGAAGAGTGGTACTTTCACTGGTTTGCGGGGATGTTAAAATCACTGAACCAATCGAGTAGTCATGTACGATGAATTTTAGGGAAAGAGTTTACATTCATGCATATAGGGTCGATATTATGACTCCCACTACATCACACTCACCCCTAGCCGTCTGCTTCAAAACAATTACATTTCAACCGCTGCAGAGAATTAACGTTCAAGTACTGTCAGTCGCAACCTTTAGATTGTTAGGTAAGTAACGAATCCGTCGGAGAGTCATGCATCAAACATTGTTGCACACACGAGAGAGATCTCACACTGAAGGATTGTAATTAGTTTCTGGAATGAAATATAAACATGATTGCCAGAATTCTAGTTTTACCAACTTAGAAGGTTTGTCTCTCACTGAAATTTTCAAGGGGGTAAGTAATGCTCTATCCAACAGTTTCGCCTTCGTTTCGGCACAGCCAACAAAAACAATAGTGAACCCTTTAACGTAGTACATACACAAAACTTTCACATCACGAGTTCTTGAAAAGGAAATTTTGGAGTCACACACGGGACATGTTCGCCAGTACAACATGTGGTGGCTTCCGTTGGGATTAACATTAGTCTAGCTTAGAAGCTTCCTGATTAGAGGATTTGCGGAATTGTGTGAAAGAAGACTCCAACATGCAGATGAAATTAATTCATCCAATGCAACGTAACGTATGTGAATTTCGCTGGAATGGATCGTACAATCTGCCAAATGGATCGAAATATACGAGTGCATACTACTATGCATTAATGTACTTTATCGTACGTATGGTTACAGAACATGTAAATTTGATGGAGAGATCCAGTAATTATTATTCGTTTCTCCGAAGTAGCTTTTTCCCTGCGAATCATCCTTAAGACGATATTACGTCTATTATGTAAAATGCATTTTGCTGTGTTACATATTTGCATTCATATCCGTTACGTTTGGGATATGATTTTTCAGAGTATTCATTATCTTTTCTAGTGGTATTATCGGACATCCTGTAATGAGAGCATTAGGGAATGGGGGGGGGCCAACGCAGCTGAAACGAGAGAGCTGGAGCATTTCGGCTGTGAAGGTTTAGATGGCATGAAAGCCAATCAATAAGCAGGCGTGGTCATGAGTTTGTAGTGGCCTTGTTGGGGAGATGTGGGTGCGATCTTGTCCACTTATTGCCCTAAGAATGCTCACTATACATTCAAGGGTCACCAGACCTTCCAAACTCCGAGGGAAGGATGAACACAGGTATGTAGGGCAAAGGAACACAGGTGTGTAGAGCACTCCTCATAGGGGTGTACTGTCCTTCTTTCTCTGGAATCTGGTGATTAACAGATTGCGCCTTGATTTGGAGGGGATAGGATGTAGCGTCATTGTGTAAGCTAATGGTATTGCCATTGCTACCTCTGAAAGTTTACCCGGGTCCTTACTGAGGTCATGCGGAATGCCCTCGATATCCTGTTGGTGTTGGGGTCAATCCGACCAAAACAGAGCTGGTTCTCTACACCAGGAGCAATTCCCTACCTTCAGTGATACCACCAATACTGTAGGGGGCCAGACTGTCCCTTAGTGTAAAAGCCAGCTTCGTAGGAGTTGTTTTCTTTAGGAAGCTATCCTGGAAAACAAATATTCAGGAACGCTTTACAAACGAACTGTCGTTCTGCATAAAAGTAAGGTGTCAGGGGACTTTGAGATTCGCAGTGGAGTTCGGCAGGGTGCATCCTCTCGCCGATCATATTCCTGATAGTGATCGGCGATGTGTTGCATACAGCCCTATCCTGACTCGACAGAGGAATTCAATGGACAATTGACATCTTATCTACAACATTTTGACTACGCTGACGACATATGCTTACTCTCCCACGAAATCAAGGATCTGTCCGCAATAGCATTAGATCTCGAGAAGGATGCAAGCAAGGTTGGGCTAAAAATTAAGACCAACAAGACCCAGGTTCTTAGCCCGCCGTTCCGAAAAAAAAATCCAACACCTATTGCCATCAATATTAATGGGCAGCCTGTGGAGAAGGTGGACAACTTCGTCTACCTGGGTGGCGTTGTTGCCGAAAATGGTGGTACGGAGCAGGACATCGCTCGTCGTATCAACCAGGTTAAATGCGCATATGGCATGCTGTCCAAAATCGGGCAAAGTAATTATCAGGGGGTCAAGACCAAGCTGGGCCTGTTTCGCTCCCTGGCACTGTCTGTGCTTTTGCATGAGAGCAGTATGTTGAAAGTTTCCGATAGTGTTACCAGAAAGCTGCAAGTTATCGTCAACTCATGTCTTCGTCGAATTCTAAGAATATTCTAGCCCGAAACAATATAAAATGAAGAGCTAAGTCGGCGTACGGGTCAGATGCCAATCGACGAATTGATACGCAGGCGAAAATGGCAGTGGAAAGGTCACACATTGCGGGACAGTGACAACTGCTTTCCTTTAGATGTCATGAAATGGAACCCCATTTCCAACCAAGGCCGACCAATAGGGGTCCTATAATAACATGGCGTCGATCTGCGACAAAGGACTGTCAGGCACTGGGTAAGTCATCTAAGGGGTTGCAGCCCATTGCCCAGAAAAAAGTACGATGGCGCGCATCCATACTATGATTATTGCAGAAGCTGTGAGGACGAGGATAAAATTTTACATCATCTCCTGTGTACCTGTCCTGCTCTGAGTGGTAGAGAAAGGGAATATTTGCAGTCCTTCTATTTCATGGATCTGGATGACTTGAAGGGCGTAAGTGCTGATCATCTACATCGCTTCGTTGACAGATCCGGATGGTGCGGCAACTAGACACCCATGGTTTTGACATGGCGAGGTATCACAACGGACCCAGTAGTGGTCTATGTGTGCTGTGCTCTTGGGTGAGATTTTATATTTTTTCTTTTATGGTATAAAAATAATTGAAATCTAATGGAGGCAAAGACGCATATTATACTATGAAAAGTTGATGTCTTTCCCAACGAGTTAAGACACGATGCTTTTCATATTTTTAGACCTCTTCAGTTTAATTTGATTAGATACTCTTATTCTAACCCGATTCAAACACCGCCAAATCCGCGACATTCCAAATCAACGTAGAATTCATAATCAGGGTTTCACAGTTTATCTATCATTTAAATGGTCGAATCATTATCACACGGATTCCATTGTCCTGAAAAAAAAACACGATGAAAATAATCACCACCAAAAGAAACCAGTCCTGACATTTTTTGTTAAAGAGTCTTGGCCATTAAAACTTCCAGGGAAGAAATGCCGAAAACACTTGATGCCCGGCTATCCGTATAAATGGCGTGAGCTCATTTATACGCATTTAACGTTTTTTCTCCTGACCATTTTTTCCCACAGCTCAGTCATCTCTCTGTTGCCAGCTTTTCTGTTTAAAACACATGGCCGCCAGGAATGTAATTAATCACTTCCTGTATAAATCCTGAGTAGCTTTGCTGCTATGATTCCTAAGTTATTTCGTTCGTTTCTCGCGCTTTAGAAGACCATTTGTCTATTTCACGTGAATCTTGAGAAAAGACCGACTGTGGAATTTTATTGTCTATATAAAGATGTACACGAAATCAATTCAGCTGCTGTAAAGGAACGGCAAGAGGAATCATATTTCATATATGTAGATGAAAAAATGCACGAGACAATAGCTGTGTTCTTTAAACGCAAGCGCTTAATACACATCTTTTTCTCACTCCAGATCCTGTTAACCCCTTGTGGGGCATAGGGCATTAACCACACCGACTTTCCACTTCGTCCTGTTCGCCGCCATCGCCTTGAACTGACTCCACCTTTTGCCAATGGACTTACCCTTGACCCCAACTGATCTTCTCCAGGTGTTTCTAGGTTGTCCAACGCGACTTGCATCGGTTCCCTGTGGGCTCCAATCGCCTGTTGTGCAATACTTTCCAGTCAGACGACACCCGTATTTCCTAGATTTCACTTCAAGTTTAAAAGTATTCTTCTGTCAACACAAAAGAGTTCAATTAAATTCAATTCATTTTCAGTTCCACTTCCGCCCCACATTTTTTCGACACACTCCCCATGTTTATTTCATTTAAATCGTTATGTTACTATTACATGCTTGTCTCCAAGAAAGCTCGTGATGATGCAAATATAGGAAAACTGAATAATAATTTGAAGGCACCGAATACTAAGGCATCATTTATTGACATTTAATTAATGAAAACTGTGTCTACATAAAAAATACGAAACACATACCCATTGAACACAATCGATTTATAGAGATGGCCAACTAACTAATACTCTAAACACCACCCCAACACCCATGTTCATCGATTCGATGCATACATGCATGTTCGTCTACCATGATAAATTCGTATTGCTGAATACGAAATCTAAGCAGGAGTTTCATCCCCGAAGCTATCCAATAACAGCCGTAACATACTCTAATCGATGCCTTACTCCCAGAACGGCTAACCACCTATTCCGACCCATATTCACACCTACTCTTCCACACATATGTTGGATATGCGACCGAACACTCTACATCCTACTAATTGCATTACAATTATTGACGATCAGAATCCGATCGAAAAAAATTACCAACTCGAAATTGCCCTGTTCCTGGCGCTCCACACGGACTATGGAGGGAGCCGAAAATGGGCAAACCTGTTCGATTAAATTCTGGACTTTTGCCATTGCCTGGCATTTTTGCATTTATCTCCTTGGCATTTACAATTCCTCAAATGGTCCTTGTTGTTGCCATTCGAAAAGTTTAAAATTGTTCTAGCTGCTGCTCTTGATAATGGTGCAATTGCCGTGTGTACTACTCCCTTGACTATAGTACAGTTGCAATATCGTCGTGTCCTGAATTTGTTTCGACGCTTTCCCGTGCAAACGCTGGGTGAAAAATCGGACCTCCCATACCAGGAAGGACCCCATCGCAGTTGGATGTATTCGCCAACCGATAGTGAAATTTTGGAATACATTCGAAATCGGATGCAACCTCTTGAAAAATTTTATGATATTTGCCTTTATTGGTTTCATGTTTGACAATGGACAAAAATGCTATTGAATATTTTACAGAATGCAAATATTTTATTGATACACAGTGAGCTCGGAAGCTGTTGGTCCGGAAAATGTATCTGATTGATATTTCGGTATTTGAACAGAATTTATTGTGTGCGGAGGGCTTGGTTCCGAGTGTAGAGTTCATATTTTTGCTAATTCATTTCCGCCTTCAACTCGCTGTTATTGGCCAGAAAAGGAGTGCTCTGCGATATTTGTTTAAAACCCCTCCACTCGTGGAATAAAATATTAATCGAAAAATAATCAGGGGAAGTGATTTGATGAAAAAATAGTAAAACGATTGCTTCAATATACAATATTTTCATGGATAACATACGAGTACGAGCACATAGGTGCCATGCCATGGTTACTAGAAACCAGACCAAGACTTTAGAACCTAGGTTTGACACCCAGACTTCGGAACGGTTTGTTCGATTTAAAAAAAGCCGGAATTGGGAGTAGGTCTGGGATCAGGGTAGATAAAATGGTTTGTGGAAAGATCAAAAAGGAAAAGACTTGGAGCGAATATCATGCGTCTTATAAGAACTTCTAATTCAAATCATCCAAGGCAAGATTGGCGAATTGTCAAGCTAGAGGAACCCAAGGAAAAATCCCGCTACGCGGTTATCGCGCTAAATACGGAGTCTCTGACTCCTTTCGCTAGGACGAAGGGAGTGATAAATTTCGGCTTTACAAAGAAGATGAAAGGGAGGTTCGGAAGCAAGAACATGTATTGTGCTCTAGCGTCCCTGGTGGTACATCGGACCTTGCTGAATGAGGGATATAACTCTATATGAGACGTCTGAATCCGACTTAGAGGGTGACGTTACTGCGGTGCAGAAAGGCAGCTCACAGTCGAATCGTTGAAATTCTTAAAAATCAATCTCCATGCTGCTGCTGCTGTTCTACTCCGCTTGGCACGAAGTACTGAGGATTTCGTACTAGCACAGAAACCATGGGTAGTTAATTATCTCGTTCGAGGCCTAAGGTCACCAACTATAATGTTTACTATAACAAAGATCAGGGAAAACCTCGCGCGAGCTGTATATTTAAAATAAACACGATATCTTGCGTTATGTAAAACAAATCATATAATTACATTATTAATATTCTATTCGTAAAATAACAATTCCCAATCAAATATAATTTCATTACAATCTTTTAATTAATACAATAATAATTCAAATTGTCCTTTGCCACTCAAATTTCATGGTACGTAATTGTCAAATAATTGAAATGCAATGTAAGTAACTGAAATGCATGTAAAAACAGCAAAGTCACTCTTGTTCGGACTTTCATAGAGCACAGTTGATTTAACATCTGAAATAAAAGTAAACAAACTGTCATAGAAGTGTTTTATCTTGAATAAACGGATCAACGGATGGTCATTATAACTACAGGCAGATAGTTATTATAACTGGCGCAGTCTACGGAACCGAACAGAGATTGCAGAAATCCGCATTTTTGGAGGGAGCATAATCGAAAGCAACGAAGGAACATCGACTGCTACAAAGAGTCAACTTGCACATGTGCAAATTTCAATTTCATTTCGACGGGATATCGAAAAACCAAAAGCCAACGGACATACGTGAGCACAAAATTCTATCAAATAATTGAATATTAAGTTTAATGCCTAATAATAATAAGAAAACCCCATATCCTCATAACAAATATATAAACCTACCTAACCTTAAATATATATGTATGTATGTCCCAGTGACGTGCAGTGGAAATTTTTCATAGTCAAGCAGTTGGGCGCCCTAAAGCCAATTTAGCATAAACAAAAATGGACTGTATAATAGAATATGGACAGTCACAAAAACATTTATACCAAGCGGCTTTAAGCCTTAAAGAAGAAATCAGGAAAGATATAAATAAAATATTGGCACATATATTCGGAATACAAAAAAAAAATAAATAAATAAAATATTACTAATAAAAAAAATGATAAATAAATATTATGTTAATTAAGACTAAGAAAAATTCAGGGGTATTTGAAATAAATAAATATTCTTTCGCCATTGCCATTTATTTGTATTCCAAATCTATGCGCCGTTCTTTAAGTAAAAACTCTTTAATCACATTATCAAAAAAATCGTTTTCTCTTCGCATTTGTATAAGAAGATCCTTTTCAACCGCAATTAAAGCAAGATCCGAAAGTCGTTCTTGGGATTGGCGATTTCTCAAAAATGTGTGAACGCGCTTTAGTGTTGAAAATGACCTTTCCGCAGTTGCCACTGTGACTGGAATTGACGTTAATAATTTTGCTAAAATATGAACTTGCTTAAAACCGTTTGCGACATAAGGCCGTTTTTGAAAATAATCGAGAATTTTACTAGGATTCGCGTTTTTAAACTCATCTGAAGAATAAATAACTTTTAGCTCATTTTTCAACTTTATTCTGTCGAAAAATTGACCGTGATATTCAATAAGTGAGTCAAAATTTTTATCGGGAAAATTTGACTTGAATTTAAAATAGAAAAATAATTCGGTTCAAGCAACTCTAAAAATGAAAGATCTTTAAACGAATGGAATCGATCTCGAATTTGCCCGAGAATAACATCTATAATCTCCCGAAATATCCGCCGTAAATTTTGTAAAGGATCTATCGCATTTCTACATTTCTTACGTGGTGGCTGATATTCTGCTGTAACTGTCGAATAGAAATTATCAAACTTTTTAGAAAAGTCATTTTCAAGCCAATTTTCAAATTCAATAATTTTTTGGCTTGCATATGAAATGTTTACCACTTTGCTCTGAATAATATTAAATAATATATCAGTTTTCGAAAAAATTTCAGAAAAAATTAACAGATATAATTGAAAATCTGACTCTGCGAATTTTCGTAAGTATATATCGGAAAAAGTCAAGGAATCGCCATCCCAGTGTTGAGAACCATTCGAAATTGTCTCAAAAACTGTACAAATTTCATGCTTATGTTCAAATATAACGTTAATAATACGCGAACGATAATGCCAACGCGTTTTGGAAACCGATGGTAAACGAAGATTTACTATATTTGCAAAAAGGTCCGACCTTTTAGTGGATGTATTAAAAAATGATGCGATTTTATTGATGTGCGCGAAAAATAATTTAATTTCCGGAATAAACTCAACTGCTTTAGACAATACTAGATTTAGTGAATGAGCGTAACATGGAACGAAAATTGCCGATTTATGTTTTTCCCGAATTAAAGTCTGAACTCCACGAATTTGAGAACTCATTACTGCTGCGCCTTCGTAACATTGTGCAATTAATTTCTTATCGATATTAATATTTTGCAATTGTTTTAAAATGTGAGAGCGTATTGCTGTAGCTGTACGATTAGCGCTTACATCCAAAAATCCGATAAATCTTTCTTCAATCTCATTTGATATTGTATATCTAAAAATCATCGTTAATTGTTCCCGACCGCTAACATCTGGCGTTTCGTCGACCATTACAGCTACAAATGGAGCCTCCTTTATTTCCAAATTGATTTTATTTCGAACCACATTAGCTATAGCGGAAACAAGATCGTTTTGGATTCTATTAGACAAACCCGAAAACGCTGCATTTGCTTTTATAGAATCTATGTGGGACTCAATTATCGGATCGTACAAACTCAAGAAATTTACGGTTTCGATAAAATTACCACGATTATTTGAAGAAGAGTCTTCATTATTTCCGCGAAAAGGAAGCTCCTGTTTTGCCAAAAAAATTACAGTATCGATTAAACGTTTCAAAATATTACGATTACGCTCAACGTTTTCATTATGCAAACTAACAGATATTGCCACCTGGTTACTAAGCATAAACTCTATACGCTGAGAACCAAAATTATCTAATTTAATTAACGACTGAAGATGTTTTTCGGAACTTGAATGCTTTGCTGCTGAGCCTGTAAAATTATTCAAATCACTAAATCCAGCTTTATTCCAAACAGATTTTTCATTCGTGAACAAAAGACACGGCCAGCAAAATAACTTATTTAATTTACAGCTTCCCGTTAACCAAATGTACTTTTCATACGTTTCGATATGGAATTTTCGCGTAATATTTTTTAATTTAAACTCTAAACTAAGATCTGGCTTCGGTCTATCCGATTCTATAATTTCTCTTTTCTTGGCAAAGGAAAGAGTTGAAAATCCCGCTTTTAGTACGAAATCCGTCGCGCAGCAATACTCCGACATAATGCGAAAAGAAAACTTACCACTTTTATCACAAATCAAATCAATTAAATCACTACAAACGGTCAAAAAAACTTCAAATCCCAATTTAATCAAAATCACCCGATTGCACTGATTTCCTCTTTTAAATTGCAACGGAAAATCCATTACATAACAAAAACAAAAGCTCTGCTGGAAAAATCAAATTCCCATAAACATTCCCTGCATTGGCAACATTTCATTAACAAGCATCATTGGGCTTTATCCCACACACAAAAGCAGTCGCGCCAGTGCTTGACTTGTCTCATATAAATTTGCGAACAAAACAAAAAAAAATCGTTGCCCAATGTACTACCGAAATCCAAGATTCCCATTTTCTGGAATCAACATGTCTCTAGTATTTGGATGCACACATGGTACATGCATCTAAAGATCTAGGCACATTTTCCTATTCTAAGTTTGGTGTCTATGGTGTGCAAAATGTGGGAGGTTTGAATATTATCTAAAGTAATTGAACGAATGTTTTTTAACCAAAAGAAGGCGCGGATCAGAATTTGAATGTGTAAAGGAATATTTGAATGATAATATGTATTCTTCAGCTTAAAGAAAAACATTGACGGAAATGATGATATGTGTATTGGTGTAAGCAAAGTTTATTATTGAATTGCTTATTTCGGTAAGTCAAGCAGTTTGGAATTGCTTACTACGAGTGCACGTCACTGGTATGTCCAAGTAACTCAGTTAGTGGTATATCTAAAAACTCGACAAATCGCGATCAATTCGAAGAAGGAATTCAGTCAAATATAGTCCATACATTAGATTGTACTACCGAAAATATTAACTTGTCGAATAATTTCAATAGTGAATCAGTGTTTTCCGAGGGAATTGTTCCGATTGATTCAACAATGGCCAACGAGAATGCAGGGAGATGTTGCGACAAATATTTTCGAAGTGTTCAACTCACTTAGATTACCGGATGCAATCATGGATTTAGCCAAACTTGACAAAAATCCTAGATTGCAATTCGATTTTATCGAAAACGTGGAGGAAATATTTTCAGTAATTCCCACTACTACTGCGGCATAGGTTAAAATTTTACTTCGGGCTGTACGCAATAAAATCGAAGGTACCGCTAACGAGGTATGTATGGAACTCCGTTAGATTGGGCAGTAATTAAAAAAAAAAAATTTGATCATTCATTATAGTGACAAAACCAGTTCCAATGGATACAAGTTCAGGATATACTCACTTACTTTTGCTCCCCATCGACCAATTCAATACCAACGTGCCCCAAACGATAACTTCTTTCGCTCTACAGGCCCTCCAAGATTCACTAACAAAGAACTTTTTAGCAATCAGGGACAAACTCTTCTGGCGGTAATGACACTCAATCCTTTTTTAAACCACCAGCTAATGAATCTTACGAACAAGGCCTGTGTAACAGGCTGAGGTTACTAAACTTCTTGCCTTCTTGCTAATTGTAAGGAATGGAATGATCAGTGTTAAGGCCGTCCGCACCAGACGACGATAACCTTTTGGCCTAGGAAAGTCCTTGGAAACCAATGGTTGTAGGAATCTAAGAACTTGGGAATAAGAGGTAGGTTGGTAGTGAATGACAAGACGGGATCAGGTTTGATCATGAATTGCCATGATTTATTGTCGTCAAACAACTTACATATATACTATTTTAAATAACAACAAAGAAATGCTTACTCATAATAAATGCCATATTAACATTAAATAGGCCATAATAACATTAAGTTCAGCAGAGTTCATTGTATTTTTGCATTAAGTGCACAAATGTAGTAATGAATAATAATAATAATAATAAAGCTTTATTGAAGTAAGAGAGTATAGCATAGTTACAGATTTGTTATTTTAGTGATTAGACAATGTCTTTACAACTATATACGGATTCATTAATTAGTTTAGGATAGAGTTCGGTTTAGAATGTAAGTATTTAATTTTATGTAGTAATGAATTCATATTCTTGCATATTGAGGGTTCAATATCCAACGATTGGTAATGTTTACGGAAAATTTACTTTGGTAAGCTAAATGATATTTTATTACAAAGTTCAATGAATATGCAAGAATATGAAGTTCAATGAAACTGTTACAAATACAAATACTTATACTATGTTCGGTACAGAACAGCTTGAGCGTAAGGCGTGGCAATATATGTTAACGAATGCTGGGATCAGCTGCTTGATGGTTGGTCATTTTCCACATAGGAGGTTGCTGGCGATCGCGTGGAGAGCTCTTGCCCATAGGCAAGGAGCTATTCGTCGTTTCTTGTTTCGACGCTTTACTGTTGATGTTTGTGGCTCAGGGATTGGTCGCTTCCGACAATCGTCAATTGGTTTAGTTTTTATTTTTTGAGTTGCTCGAGAGTTGGTCGTAGGTTTGTTGGTTGATAGTTGGAAGTGAGCCACAGCGTCTTTTGCTTCTCCGGCCAAAGAAGAGAGCAAGTACTACATCTTGTGTATCGGTGATAAAGCATTATTCTTGTGAATAATACTTCCGAAGAGTCCGAAAAAGTGTCTCCATTCTTTGTAGTCCCTTCGGAATGTAGGTATGTTTATTGTTGGCAACTTAGGAAGCTGGACCAATTGTTGTGTGAGAGGCGATGAAGATTCTTCGGGATTATGCTTCGGTTGGTGTACTGGAGAGTTGAGTAAAATGCTGGCTCTGTAGGTATGTTGTCCGCACTTTCTCGTAGACAGCCAATGTTGCCTCAAACAGATTATCTTTGAGGTATGGATGATCCTCGGCAAGCGTTGAAACAATCTCCTGGTGATTCGTCTTGAATTGGTCGATGGTGTCTTCAATAGTGGTTAATTTTATTCGGTAGTATTCCTCCGTCTTCCTGGTTGCCGGGTCCCTAGTGAAATTTCGTCCCAGCTTCTCCAAGTTTCCGGCTAAAATCTTTTGTTCCCAAAGGAGAGCCTGTTACAAATACAAATACTTATACTATGTTCGGTACAGAACAGCCTGGATACTTACTACAATTACAGTGATTTCCACAATTTCGTCGGTTCTAACACGCATTCCGAACTAGCGAATGATAAAAATGGTAGCGTAAGCAATTTGAACGATTCATATGCACCTGAAACCTATTATCATCAGAACGACGCTTGCTTTCAGTTTCCCAACAACAATCTACCATATAGCTCTGAAACCCCTCATGAAATGTCCACGAGCTATGAAATTGATGATGAAAATTTTTTAGTAGATGCCTCGACAAACCCACCGGGTATATAGACATAAACACTCATGGATCTTATCTTCCATATATTCTGATTTCATCACCATTTGGTAGATCCCTGAAATTTTCGATCGATACAGGCTCATCGTCGTCCTTTGTAAACCCTGAGTTCGTTCATGCTGGAGATATACGAGAGACCGAACCTATTCCCATTTCTCCATTACTTAATAAGTATATTTTAAATAAAGAAGTCAGTTTTCCAAACTTTATAGAGCTCAAGCAACCTGGTAAAATGAAATTTCTAATTTTTAAACTCCATAAGTATTTTGATGGCCTCCTGGGGCTCGTTATATTAACAGCCCTGAAGGCTAAAGTCGATCTAGCAAGCAAAATCTTAGTTACAAATCAAGTAGAAATTCCCTTGTCGTTCAAGCCCAATCAGATCTCGGAAAAATATGTGATACCTGGGCCCTATTGCACAATATTCTATTAACTAATAGTTATTATTAGTACAATAAAACCACTAATAACTTGTAATTTCTGTTGCACAATCTGAAAAGATTAGAAGTAATAATATTAGCGAAATAGGCAATATTATTAGCTAATACCATTAGCTTACGTTGCACAATCGCCTAGAATATATTCAGAAATACCGAGGTGACAGTAAACACTAATATTATTTCTATTAGCATATTTTCTCTTGTAAATTTAGTTATTAGTCAGTGTCATGATGTTGGAAGACTTGCTTTTCAATTCTTCTTCTGAAGAAGATGATATCCAAAAACCCCAGAGCCTCCGCCGCCGAAAAATTTATAAACCAAAAATAAACTACGACTTCTTAAGTGATTTTGAATTTAGGGAGATGTTCCGTATGTCCCGTAACAAAATGCAGTTTATAGTTGATGAAATAGCATCTCTCCTCATTCATCGGTCAAGGAGAAGTAGTGCATTGAGTGTACGAGTATCACTTTGCACTGGCTAGGCAGTGGAGCAGAATACCACACCATTGCAGACATGCATGGTGTGCACAAAACCTATCCTCGTGTGATACCATGGCCACAAGATCACGAACAAGAGGTTGTGAACTTTTTTGAAATCGCACGTTTTCCCCGGGTGATTGGAGCAATCGATGGCTCGTTGGTAAAGATCGATGCACCACCACGCCATGAGGCTGCTTTTGTCGACCGTAATGGTAACCACTCGTTAAACTGCATGTTCGTTTGTGGCTATCATGGCCAATTTTTTTATGTCAACCAAAATAGCCAGGCAGCGTACATGATAATCGTGTGCTTCGAAACAGCTGTCTTTATGAACGAATGGAGCAAGGACTGTTTCAGAATTATGTTCTGCTTGGTGATTCAGGCTACGGTCTAAAAAAGTGGCTTATGCTATCGCTTCGAGATGATCCCGGACATGAAGCAGACAGAATTTACAAGAGAAGGCACAAAAGTACAAGGCGCATAATAGAATGTGCCTTGGGAATTTTAAAAGAAAAATTCCCTCGATTAAACAAGCTTAGAGTGGGACTCATATTTGCTGCTAACATTGTCAAACGTTGCATGGCACTATGTAATATTAGTAGAGAAGCAGAAGAAGATCTACATTTGAATTGGAATGAAGATGAGATAGGTGATAATACTCGTAATATAACTGTAGATCAACAACAGAATGACCGAGAAGATGAACCTCAACCCTTTCCCAGCGGCTGTTTGCCGTTCAGATCGGGTTGAGCCCATTCTTCTTCTTCTTTTGGAACTTCTTTTTGGAATTCTCTTTGAAATTGATCCAGCTCGGAAATATCGTTTCGATTCTCCATTGATTCTGTAACTGTGATCCCCCCCTACGACCGGAGAATCTTGGCCAATAGTATCTTTGACGGTTTCGTCCACTTCCGTGAATTTCTCTTCAGGAACTTTACTTGTGCCAATCTTCCTGGCATTGTCAAATTTCCCTTAAAAAAAACCAAGAAATATGTATTTGATACGTAGCTACATAATATTAATGATATGATACTCAAGTATCTCAAAGGCCGTTAGGATCACCTATCAGTCACTTTATTGACAAATGTCTAAATTAACCCTAAACAAATAAGACGACAAATTAAAACACTTGCCACTGATAACTTCCGTATATTAGACCACCAAGCATTGCGCATGTATGAGCCATCTTTACCAGCCGGAACAGCTTGAAAGGATAATGCATATTTATAATTTCTTTCCCAAGCCTTGATATTGTCGCTTTTTGTTAAGCGATCGGAAAAAGCTCCAAACAAAACACACCGCTGCAATTTTACCTTATTGAGAACGCGCAGTTTCAGTTTTCGTTTATCTACACGTTTCATTTTCTATTATTGCACAATAATTAATAATAATTAGCGCATAGCGCTCCTTTGTTTAGCTCGTGTCAACTGATCGAAACCTTTCAGTTGTTATGCCATTGGCAATTTGGAGCAATTTCTATGAAAAGTACTTCTTACTCTCGTGCGACTCACTTTATGCATTACACCCATTATCACCAGCTGACTAATATTTTTCGCGACAAATACCATACTTGTAAAATGTTTCTAATATTATTAGAAACTTGAAAGCCATTGTGCAACAGAATAAATCAGTACTACTAATATTGGTACTAGTAACTTGTAAAATTTACTAATATTATTGGTTGATTTGTGCAATAGGGCCCTGGAAAAACAACATTCATTGCAAAACTACCTGTGGATCATCGTGACGGTGATATATACATATGTAGGAAATACGGAAATCGCACCCAACCTTATTATCCGCGAAGGTACATATATACCAATATAATGCTGAAAATTGAAATGCGGAACACGGGGAGAGCCCCAATCACAATTTTCGGGAAATCGCCCCTGAAAGGTAGACAAATCGCTGCTACTGGTCCTAGATAGGCTTCATGTGAACTCGGGTGAGATTCTTACATCATAACATGTCATTTCTGACCGTAAGGACCGAAGCCGCGGTAGCCAAAACCTCAAATTCGGCGATTTCTGTAAATTGCCCCTGGTGGGTAGGCAACCCGTTGTACGTGCCCGGTCGCAGCACCACTTCCTAAAAGTGGCCTGTATGTACTTACCACCTGTAAAGTTTCATTTCAGCGCAATGAAATGCAAAGTCGGTAATACTCTCAAACATTGTACTTACATATATCCTCTCCAAACTATGCTAAAGCCAGGTCCTCATCTACCACCGATGAACAACCCCATAACCAATGTTTCGTAGAAAACACGAACAATTTAAACCACCCTTGACGAGGACGCTGTCGTCGCCTCCATTGAACCGTAATATTCTTTTGTGCGTAATCTGAAACAAACGCCTTCATGCTACATATCATCCAACATAGTCCTACATTTTGAAATAAAAACAAGAACATATTGTCATTGATAAATAAAAAGGACTCATACAGCTGTCTCCGAATGTAACAAATATTCCAATTGCTATGACTTATTTGAAGGAATAGAGCGGCCGTAAATTCACGTGGCATAAATCTCTTGATGGAGCCGTTTATACACAAAATGTCACTTCCGTAAAGTTTACCTGTTGTTGTTTTTTTGCTCTCCGTCGCGCTCTAACACCTTTGTCTTCAACATTCAAGTTTGATGTTGGATTATCCTTGCGAGCAATAACTTTAGGTATCTAAAATAGAGTGGAGAACAGTGCGCGTCAGAAGAAGTAAGTAAGTGGTGATCAGCTTGACCTTCATTTTTGGTTATACAAATGTTAAATCTGTTAATCAGCTGGGTCAAGCTGCTCCAGGGGCACGGGCGCGTCAGCAGCTCTTGATATACCTGGTTGACGTTAGAATAGGATATAGATTTCGGATGGAGCAGTTGCTAGCATGCACATCAAAGGTCGAACTGAGCATAGGTCATAATTTCTACCTAATGGCGGCAAGTGTTTTAATAATTTACTTTGATTATTCTTCGGAATTGAATGATTAAAAGTTCTTTTGATTCTTCAAACTGATCCAAAGCCGTTTTTTATTCGTGCCTCCTAGCAAATTTCCCGAAGAAAAGTCTATAAAACCTATCCCAGCACAGCTTGTGAAGACGCTTTTTCTGGGGATTTGTTTTTTTTTTGCTCAACTGAACCTAATTTATTCATTTTTATGCGAGTAGGTACAGGAAAAGTAGTAACAAAAACAGGATGATGATTCCATTCTCACCTTGTTTTTGGTTCCTTACTAATGAAAAAGAAAAAAAAAAATACATATGTACATGTTTACATACTCGTATAGAAGAATAGGAGCCGAGTGTAGGAAGGAAAAACCGAGAACAAATCCGTGTCCTGTTTTTTTTTCTCAACTACATTTCCGAATGCTGAGGTCCGAAAAGCTCAGGAGCTGAAGCAGTGAAAAACTTATCACACGGTGAAAATATACGTGACAAGGCGACACGTTTACATGCTTAACATTATTATGTAAATTGCGAAATGGGAATTTATATAGCTCGATTTTTTGTTTGTGGACAACATGAATATAACACAAGAAAGCGGAGATACATGTGTCTTTGAAAGTTCCATGCTTGTAATGTGTTAAAAGGATATACTTATTTGCATTACAGGGAAATTTAAAGGCCTCCCTCAAGAAGGGTTTAAACAACAATATGTCGGAGTATACAAGCAGAAAGCTAAGGGAAGTTCACGGAGACCATTCTACGAATGCATTTAGGGATCGAACGAGGCCTCTGAATTACGAAAAACAAATTTTCGACTGCCCAACAACGGGTCTTGGTCGTCTGAATTGTTACCTTTCTCAACAATATCGTTTCAGTAATGGCGAAATCCATGCAGTTTCTCGGCAGCAGCAGGTACTCGGTTTTCCCAACGAGTTCTCCGTCTTCCTCTCAGCCTTGCATCCTTTAAACGTCCACTTAAGCAAGGGACTGTCGCCATTAATTGCATTTGACCTGCTCAATAAAGTAGCAGTAGTTTGACAATACAATCTTTCAGCTCATCGTAAAGGTCGTACAACTCATGGTTATACCGGATACCCCATTTCGGGCTCAACATGATCCGAATATTCGCCAAGGATCTGTAAAACTCAGATGGTACACCGGAAGGTATTTCTGGGGAAAGAGTCAAAAGTTTGCCAAAGTGTCCGCAAAGGTCCGCCGTCTAGAAGTGAATAACCAACAGCCATTATTTGATAAAATAAATCTTGTGCCTTGGGGATAGACAAACAACAAAGGACGGAGCTGGACCCCACAAAATCACTGGTCCCGGAAAATTAATGTAAATCAAGACCGGCTCATAAAGACATGCTCCAGGCCAAAATGATATGGACCCTTCGCCTCTTTACCCAACGAACGGCATGTCCAACCAATGAGATTTCGTTGCCGGCAAAAGTGTCGGAGCCTCCCATAGCGACCGACAAAATTTGGTGAAAAAAGTGTCCCCAATGTACTAATTATTTAGCTGCGCATCTTTGAGTAAATGTGCCATTGACTTGATATTGAGTTGCTACCAGAACATTATACCTTTTGGTCTTTTATGTTCGTTAAGTGCTTTATATGCTGCTTATGCCCAGAAGATTGGGATCATTACTCCGATTCAAAAATTACCGATATTTACAAGGTTTGGCATATGTTTCAATTCATGCCCAAGAATCATTGCCCTCGACGTTTCGAAAGCTTTTGATAGAGTCTGGTATCCGGCTCTTCTAGCTAAGCTCCAGGCTTTTGGTTTGGACCCAAAATTAGTTAAATGGATCGAAAGTTTCCTTCACGACCGTTCGCTTCAGGTCGTCCTTGATGGAGTTAAATCAAATTGCCATACCACCAACGCAGGGGTCCCCCAAGGTACTGTCCTTTCACCAACACTCTTCCTTCTCTTCATCAACGATCTTCTCAGCGTGACTTCCAACTCAATCCATAGCTTTGCAGACGATAGCACCCTTGACTACACTTACTTTTTCAATTCTGTAGCTGACTCCCGCCGAAATTCAACATCTATCAACAGAGATCGCATGTTTGACTCACTAAAGGAAGACATTTCAAAAATTATTGCATGGGGGAAAGCGAATCGAGTAGAGTTTAACGCCTCAAAAACTCAATGTTGTCTACTTTCCAATAAGCGATGTGCTCCACCTACCGCCCAACCCATTCTTGTCAATGGGGTTAGCATTCCTGATTCGCCCATACTGAACATACTAGGTATTAACATCTCCAGTAAACTAAATTGGTCCGACCACATTTTTTGCGTTGCAAAAAACGCAATGAAGTGTCTGGGCTTTCTGAATCGCTGTAAAAGATACTTTTCACCATCTGGTCTGGCTCAAATTTACAAGGCTCATATAAGACCGAGACTTGAATTTAATTCCCACATATGGGCAGGCGTACGTAGAACCGCATAATCCGCGTTAGACAAAGTCCAACAGAAAGCCTTCAAGCTTATTGGCGAGGATCCCATAACATCAAAAATCGAACCGCTTGAACACCGGCGAAGTGTCGGCTGTCTCTCACTCTTCTATCGCTACTACAACCGCCATTGCTCTGATGAAATAGCCAACCTCATTCCTGAGCGTACTTTTCCTTTACGTAACACCCGATTAGCCAGTCGTGCCCATCCTCATCTTCTATAACTCAGGAATAGTCGCACCGCCAAATTCCATGACTCGTTTGTATCTAGGACAACACGAATGTGGAACGATCTACCATCTTTTGTTTTCCCCCGCAACTATGACCTACAAAAATTTAAACGGAATGTACACCGTCACCTTATTCAAACTCAACCCATCTCCCCACTACCTTAATCCCTTACCGCCAACGCTGTGCTCTCGCATCAAAGGGTTACCCCTTAAGCTTTGGAATAAACATAAAAAAAAGGTGCTTTTTCCTAACCGAAAGACTCAAAATGTTATCAAGAGTATTTCACTGCATTCGCTGTATGATAATCATGCCTACATATTGCCATGAATGTCTTTTTTCCTGAGCAAACGACACCAAATGCCACTAATCCTCACCAAAGGAGTCAAAATGTCTTCAACAGTAATCCAGTGCATGGGTCTGTAGGGTTGGCACCGTCACATTGTATTTTTGAAATCTAAATTGTGTAGTTTCGTCAAAAATCCGAAATTCCTTATAGTTTAGGAGTTATGGCCAAAAACCCGAATTTAAAAATTATATACAATACAAATATATGAGCTTGTATCACAGCGATGCGAGCGCTTCTCTGATTTGTGTGGCAGAACAAATAAGTTTATTTTTTCGATTTACTACCCATCGATGCGTCGTCGCTATAAAAGTTACACTTTAAAATTTTCGATTGCCTACCCTTCCATCTTTTTTTTTATTAAAAAAATAAAAATTTTGATTCCACTTGGGCGCCACATTATACATTTCCACACTCACATGAAGTTAAATTTTAACTTAAATTACGTATTTTGTTTGCTCATCGTGGACAATCGTTTGCCCGAGGAATTGTTTCGTTTGATTTTTTCTAAAGTGGTGGAGGTGCTATTAGGGTGTTTTTAAAATTTGTAAAATTTTTCAAATAAATCGTTTTTTCATCACAGACGTTTCATCATGCACTTGACACAAGCGACGCCCACAAAGATGGAAATGTACGAATGCAATGGCCGAAAATGGCAGCTCACACATATGAAATTGAGGAACCATGTCACGCATACAATAGCAGCTGAGAAACCTTTGCCTTTTTAATCAACAGACACAGTTGATTTGATGTGTTGTTGTCCTTGCCACTCTAAGGGTCGGTTTACTTTAAATTGTAGCCGTTGCTTCTAGAGTGGTGAGGCTTATTTGTGTGCGTGGGATTATTTGCATCCTGCTTTAAAAATAAATCTGTTCTGAGTTCCTACTCTTAGTATATCGGCTCTGTGCTCATACCCCCCAAAAAGTCTCTTTATATTTCTGCGATCTTTCTTTTTATAGCCTTCACGAAGTAGCGTATTTTAACTTTGTCATAAAGATATAAGGTACGCTCCAATAGGGATTCCACCATGTAAAGTGTTATCGGGCGGAAGTGGTATGTGGATTAACCTTTTCGTTCTGCTGTTAGCTCTGGATGGGACCTGACTGATACAGCGGATAGGAGGACTTGGTTAGTTTAAGATCGATTATGACTGGTGGTCTCTTCCGAAATAAATATAATATTTTCTAAGCTTGAAAGATACCCTATTTTTTTTTAAACTATGATACTATCTCTTCAGATACAGACTAATGAATCAGTAATTAGACACTTCTCTCAAACTCATAGAAATTTCCGTCCGTTTTACTTTTTAATTAAAAATTACTTTGATGCAAAGGATACTCGTGAAAATCGCCCAAGCAATGACAAACAGTAAAAAAAAAGGTCGTTGATACCTTATACAAACTCATTTCCGCAAGAGACTCCTACTTACGATAGGAACGTGACCTAATCTCTGTGTATCTCTCAAGTACAGTGCAAGGCTTCAGATATCGTCTCTTTCTCCTATAAACGCAATTACCGTCTAATGTGAAAATATATGCCAGGTCACGGATAACGGGAAAAAGTGGAAGAAAATCGACTTTAGATGATTGTGTAAATGTCTTTCAACCGCTAGCTTCAAGGAGTATGACACAAAAAAGAGGCGGAAGGTAATCTTAAATAGATGCATGAAGGGATAGGACTAGCGACCAGTCACCTCACGAATAGAGCGGCTAAGCATTGTTTTTCCACAGCAGGTAATGTTCATATTCCTAATAGCCAAGAGGGTGCTCAAGTGATTAAAGCGCATTGAATAAAAAAAAAAGGAAATATAGATGGAGTAAAAGACATCCCCCATAATTGAATTGAAATAATGATGGCGGAAAAGTTTCCACGTTTCGTGGATAGTTTGTAGATTCATGCCGGGATATTAAGTCGGGAGTGGAGACTTTACTGGAATAATATCCCTTTTAGTTATAACGAGTATTTGAGGGCAGGGTATTCAATTTGGAGTTGTAATCAGAACTGATTTAAGTTTAAGCCGTGATTATTGTGGTCTAAATGGAACAGTGCCCATTTTATTGATTGTGAACACAACAGTAAAACTGCCTTCGTGTTTTTTATTATCATTGTATATGTTTAGGCCTATCTTCAGGGCTGTTTTACACTTTAGACCAACTAGCCGCGTTAGGCTACATATTAAACCACCTATCAGACCACCCACTAGACCAGTCATTAGACCAACTATCATACCCGCCACGTGAACACTTATTAGATCACCTGTAAGACCAGCAATTTGAGTAGACATTATACCCCGCATTAAATCGTCTTATAGGCTGTTCTGACACGTGGTCAAATGGCGGGTCTAATGCGTGGTCTAATGGCTAGTATGAAAGGTGGTTTAATAGGATGGCGGGTTAGTTTCATGTGTCAAAAGCCAGCTTAGACTGGTAGCTATTTACTAAACTATTTAGTAATTGCTGTTTTGGCGGTCTCATAAAACACCGTGTGTTCTATTTTTCTGACTAAACTATTTCGTTTTTCTGTGAACTAAAAAGTTTGCCGTCTGCACGGGCTCTTATTCAAATTTAAAAATGACGCTCAATGCACTATAGTGGTTCAAACTTACTATTTTAGCCATATGTCATCAATTTACCGAGCAATGCAAGTCCAATTTAAAAATCTCAATCATTATTAATGGCAACTCCCAAATCGTGTTTGAAATGTAATTTCTGTTTATTTGCAAATGAATTCAAAATAGGCATGAATTCCAAGTGAATACGTCAACTATTATATTGTCCGGAGCCATTAAAACTCAAACGTGTGTCAGGTGTACTTTTCGCAGTAATTAGAAGCACGAAACATTCAAGAAGTACTTTCACGAAATACGACGATTTTATTCATGATTTTGTTCACGTATTGTACAGAAAGTATCCTGACGTGTTGTTAATGGGCAGCAAAATAAAAATGCCGTAATCATAGTCAATTCCGCTGAATAGGTTTACGTAATTGATACTCAACAAATTAGATTTTCTCATGTTGTTGCGAAATGTATGAGAAATTAGTTACTATTATTACAGAATATGTGGATAGCCAAGCCATAACCTCTTGACTCATAGTTATGTAAATGAACGCTCATGAGGGGGATCTTCTTACGTACGAAGGATTGCACAGATAACAACAAATCCAAAAGATTACTCGGATCGAATGAGGCTGAAATTATGAAAAATCTCCGTATCAAAGATATATGCATTATGAAAGCTGACAAAGGAAACAAAATCGTTATCAAGGACACCGATGAATACGAAAAAAGGGTATGGAAACTTATTGAAAACAACGGCTACGAAGAAATAACTAAATCACCATTGAACAATCTAATCTAAGCTCTACGTGTTTCCCGCATCGACGCATTCACGAGCAGATCTGGAAATCCCCAGACGCACATACCGTCAACTAAATTGATTACGCCATCATTTGCAGGAGATGGGCGTCTAGTGTGATTTATGTCCACTCCTATCAAGAAACAAACTGCGACTCAGATCATCACTTGGTGAAGACGACCTACAGATGTTGAATTTCCTCAGTGCACCAATCGAGAATCAGCCCTCCCAAAATCTTTGCGGTTGATAAGTTTCTGAGCGATTCTACGGAGGTGGTGTATACTACCGCCCTTGAGGAAAGACTATCGCCTATGCTACACAACATCAGCAACTCAGGCATCTATGGGTTCTGGGAAAAAACTCAGGGGTACCATCAGGGATGTTGAAGAGAAGGTCGTGGGATATAAAGCCCGGCGAGCCCGAAATGACTGGTTCCATGAAGAATGCAAAAATTCCCTTGACACGAAAAACGAGGCCTATAGACAATGGATTCAACGAGGAACCAGAGCCAGAAGAGAAAAATATGACGACCTACGGCGAATAACGGATAGAACAATTAGACGTAAAAAACGTAAATACTTTGACGAGCAGTTGCTGAATATAAACGAAATCTTACCTAATAGGAACACCAGATAAGCGTACAAACTAGTAAATACAATTAAGAACGGCTACCAACCCAGGACTAGCCTTTGTAAGGACAAGGATGGAAATATCATCAGCGACAGCGATGGCAATAACAAACGATGGGCCTCTTATTTGAAGAGATTCTGAACCTATAATCTAACATCCCCACACAAGAAGCTCTCGACGATATTGCCTGCGTTCACGTTCCGCAACGTTGTAATTGCGGTAAAAATTTTCCCTCCACCCAACCATGAACTCTTAACCCGAACGACTTGTTTTGCAGTTGTCATGTATTAAACACCTGATGGCCGATTCGCTATTGAATTTCAAACAAAACTTCAATTAAATTCGCGACGGTTTCAGGAAAAATGAACAACACTGCAAAATCGCCACAAATTTCTGTTGCTCCGGTGTAAATAAGCATACAAGACGCCATGTAAAAATCAAGAAACCGAAAACGAAAATCCAAACCATATGCAATACGTCAACTAACAACTGTCAAATACGCTAATACCCCTTACCCCCCGGTTGACCGGAAATTAACCAGGAAAAATTTCTGGTCAATTTCCCCGATATGTGGTAGATCAAACGCAAACTGAAACGGACCGTCCACGAGCAAAATCAGTCGAACTGTTTGCATTTGCGTTTAAAACGTTGCGCGACCTGAACCCACTCATTGTTGATCTAGGCCCACCCATACAACCCTCGAGAGTAGAGGAAGTCGATCTCGCGTTGCGGTCACTAAAACGAAATAAAGTGCCCGGCGCTGACGAGATTCTATCTAAACTGCTAAGATTCGGTGGAACGGGGCTAGCTAATGCCATACATCAATTACTCCTGCGAGCATGGGAAGACGAGGAGATCCCAAACGATTGGCGCTGAAGCATCTGTCCAATCCACTAAGAGGGAGATAAACTGCGGTGTGAGAGCTACTGGGGCATCTCACTAGTTTGTACATCCTATAAAATTTTGGCGAAAATTCTGGAAAATAGAATAAAACCATACGCAGATCGAATCATTAGCGAATATCAAAGCGGTTTCAGACCTGGTCGCTCCACAATCGATCAGCTCTTTACAGTCGAACTGATAATCCAAAAGTGCTGGGAATACAACGTAAACGTATACCAAATCTTTGTCGACTTCAAGTCATACGACAGTATCGATCGTGGAGTACAGTACAACATCATGCTGCAATTTGGTATACCGGCCAAATTAGTGCGACTGACTAAGATGACGATGACCAACTCCGTCTCACAGGTCAGGATCCACAATAGACTTACTGATTTATTTGAAACACGCACTGGTCTGAAACAGGGCGATGGACTGGCACCGACGCTCTTCAACCTAGCACTGGAATACGTTATTCGGGCTATGAATATGGACAACAGCGAGATGCTACTCATCAAGTCGACACAATTAGCAGCGTACGCCGACGACATCAACATCATGTCCCAAAGATTGGCCGACGCAGAAGAATTTCTGCATACGCTCGATACCGCTGCAAAAGAAGTTGGACTACGTATGACGAGGGTAAAACTAAAATAATGATGCAACCGGCGTCAAGGACACTTGCACAACCGAGCATCAATGTCAGGGACCTCAACATCGAGTTCGTGAACAACTTTATATACCTTTGTCAAGTGACGACAACGAAATTGACGAAGCCAAGTGACGGACACAGTTAGCTAATAAGACTTTTTTCTCGGTTCTCCTCAAAATGAAATCGAAGCGTGTGCACAGAAACACGAAGCTCCGCGTGAACAAAACCATTATACGACCAGTGCTATGCTATGACTGCGAAGCATGGACCCTAACTCAAGCCTCCGGAAACCCGCTAGACAAATTTGAACGTAAGGTTCTGCGGCGAATTTTCGGGGCTGTTTGCGATCGAGATGGATGGCGCATCCGGTACAACCATGAGTTGTATGAACTGTACGATGAGCTGGAAGTTTCGAAAATTGCCAAACTACAACGACTTCAATGGGCAGGGCATGTACACACAAATGATCCTTATTACAATCTACCCTCTATTATTTGCAAACCAATCAATTGAAAATCCTTTCCAAGATTCAGCACATGTGGAACAGATTTAAACTTCCATTTAAATAGTATTGATTAGAAAATGTTTTTTTTTTCTACCTATTATATTCAATGTATTATTCACGTTTGATCAATGAATAGAACGTCCTGCATTTAATATAATTCTAATCTTCTATGTTAGCCAAACTAATTAGGAGCACTGCATCAAACAAAGACAAATTCCAGTAAGGTTCCTCAAGCAAATATCTGTACAAACCTTAATCGAAAACAGTGACTAATGAGAAAATCGTGAACAATTGCCAGCCTACTATATTAGAAGAACTAATTTTCGATTATTCTGCCATTCTAACTGAATGCCAGCATTGTTACACTACTCCGAAGACGAACCCAATTTCAGGGGAATTGCCATCCAGGACTAATGAAAGCAACCGATTTGAATAAGATAACAGAAAACAGGATGTAAAGATAGTCAAATAGTAGCCATTGCTCAAAAGGAGTTTCCATATACGTATAAAGTCAATTCATTAGGAATGATTCAAGAATTTATCAGAATATATTTACAAAGATTTGTTTGTTTAGCTCGTTCCAAATATTCGAGAGCTTGATTTGCTCGTTTAGTTTTAGTTTTTTTCTTTAATTATGAATAGAAGTTCTTCAACGCCTTGGTCAGAATATTTAAGAAAAAAGTAAGTAAGAGATAAGAAAAGGTTTGAAAAATTAAAAAAGAGCAAATCAGTTCGTGAATTTTATTGGCAGACAAAGGCTATTTAGTTATGAAATAAATACTCTTCATAGTTACCATCCGTAACTTAGCCGAAGGCCAGTATCTTTGTCCTTACGATTTCTTTTAACAATTACATGATGAAGACAGTGCGTGCCCAGCGATTTTGGAAATGCCATATACTCGTAACTACACTCTGTTAACGTTTTTAAATTTTTTTTTTGCGGGAACCTTCTCTCAAATCAAACTTTTTAATATACTACATTGCCTTAACCTCTAGTGGGGCATAGCGCGACAGCCACTCCTGCGCGCCAACGTACTCTATTATGGCCAATGGGGCGCAACTCCCCAAACGACCTACCCTGCGCCTTATACTCTTTTGCCAAAGATCGACACCAGGTGATTTTAGGACCGCCTCTAGGTCGGCCTTGGGTTTTTTTATTCAAATCAATTTATTCACAATATAATAAGTTTAGAACAGGGTAATTACAAACATGATTTTTGTGTGTTGATCTCCCTAAAAGCAGTGCTTGTGATGGGAGAATAGTTACGTTAAACTTATCGACTACATATCATGAATTACATTAAGACTTTAAACACAAATGTTAAGTAATAATTAATATAGTATTATAATATTATCATATTTTAGATTCTATTTTATATTACATATAAAGGATAATTTTAACAATAATTTACACTCAATTTAAATGAAATAAAAGATAGAAAAAAATCTTCATAGATTAAACTAAGGAGCCATTTTTTTACCTGATATTTAAATAATTGAAAATAGTTGATATTTCGTATCTCTGAAAATAGGGTTCCATTTCATGACATGTAAAACAATGCAGTTAACATCCTTCCGCAATACGTGACCGACCTATCCACTTCCATTTTCGCCTACGTATCAATTCGTAAAATGGCGTCTGACCTGTAAGCCTACTTAGCTCTTCATTTGATATTGTTTCGGGACAGAAAATTCTTAGAATTCAACAAAGACATGCGTTGATGAAAACTTGCAGTCGAGATTTGGAGAATTTTATAGTTTCGTTCACAATAGTGATGGGCATAATGACTCTTTTCACTGTGCCGGCACATAAGCTTTGACTCTTTCCAATGAGTCGTTCAAAAAGAGTCGTTCAAAAAGAGTCATCCAAAGTGTCTGAAACTTGGTTTATGCGAGGATCACTATTTATATTCTGCTCATAACAATGAAAAAACAGTAATTCATCTTCGGAAACGGCCTTATTGTTTTTAAAAGTATTCTCAATGAGATCAAAACACTTTTGGATGCGCTTGAACTAATTTTCGAAACACTTTTCCCACTCGAATTGAGGTGGTTCCAAAACTTGCGTTTTGAACCCATCAACGGCTCCTTCGGGGGTCGACGAAAAACGCTGACCACGCAGTTTATTTTTAATGTGCGGCAACAAGAGAAATCAGTGGGCACTAAATCAGGACAGTACGGCGGATGGCCAATCAATTCGATGTTTTCGGCGCTTAAAAACACGGTTGCGTGAGTCAATGTGTGAAACCTCGCATTATCGTCATGAAGAATAATTCGCCTTCGGTGGACAGTTTTCCTCATTTCACTGAAAACTTCTGGCAAACAAATGGTTGTATACCATTCAGAAGTGACCGTCCTACGTTGCTTAAGTGGTACGGTGGCGACATGACCGGTTATTGTGAATAAACAGGCGACCATTTGCTTCGAAGTGCTTCGTTCGCGAACAACTTTCGTTGGATTAGGCTCGTCTTGGAAGACCCATACCGTCGATTTCACTTTAGTTTCGGGCTCATACGCATATAGTCATGGCATGACTTGCTCTTCTTGTGGATCAGGTCGACCTACTCCAAGTCCGACAACGGAGTAGGTTCAAAAAACTAGGTTCGCAGACCTACTCCGTATATGAAATGAATTTGTCGTCCGTCATGGAGTTGCAGATGCCGTGAAAGAACAGAAGGGTGGTTGAACTAGGTTCGTCGAAGTCTGAGTCGTAATTGTAAATAACAGAATGGAGAACTGAACTACTGATTAGATTAGAAGATATATCTATGTATATATCGCTATATTGTAGTGAAGAATGAAATGGATTGTATTTTCGATTGGATTTCATTGATATCAGGTGGAGTGGAGCTTTAAGACTTTTGTTGCGCTGTTTTCTACTGTGGCATAGATTAGAGGTGGATAAGAGATAAGAGTATGGTATTAGTGTTGGATTGGGTGCATTTACTTATTGATTAACCTTATGCCTCATTTACACGTGAACGCTCGGCTAAACACCGAGTATTGAAAAATTGCATTGAAAAGCACCAACTACAAAAATATACCTTTTCTGCCCTTACATGGCCAACCTTAATTGACGAGCATTTGAGTAGGCCTGTTCCACCGATTTAAAACCGATCCACCGGCTTAAAGCCGGTCTTCTGTTAGTACCGGTCCCGAGATTCCCAAAGTACCGGTTTCGAAAAAATCGAATCATTAAAAGTACTCTGGGTGCAACAGTCTCTTGTGTGGACTCCGGTTGTGAGTCAACAGTTCCTTCTGTAGGCGAAATAGCCATGGAGTGACCAGAGCGTTCATGTTTGAGCGATACTGAGGGTTGTGATTTCTTAAGCGCGAAGCAAGCGTAGTGAGGGGAACCCCACACCAGGGACTGTTGATTCACAACCCGCATGGCCAATTTCGGTTTGAAACGAGCTGGGCTAGCTCCGCCCATAGGGGGCTGCGACCTCCCGCATATAGCCCTAGGTCGTCCGTTTGACATCTTCTGTACTTACCTGCATCCGCTCCGTCTATATGCTAGGATCTGGAACCAGAACTTATTTTTTGTGGTCTGTGCACAATTTTGGCTTCACATCTAAATTAGGTATGCGAAGGAAATCGAAAATAACCAAGAACAAACTCATTATACCCTAGACTTTTAGTATAGGGTATATTGTTTTTGTCACGACGGAAATATGTAACACCTTAAAGGAGGCTCCGGAGGTATAGCAATGTATATATATAAATGATCAGGGTCACCTCCTGATTCGATTTAGCCATGTCTGTCTGTCTGTCTGTCTGTCTGTCTGTCTGTCTGTCCGTCTGTCCGTCTGTCTGTCTGTCCGTCTGTCCGTCTGTCCGTCTGTCTGTCTGTCTGTCCGTTCGCACGATAACTTTCGATAGATGTTGGAAGTATGATCTAGTTGGTTGGTATTGAAAATGGGTATGATCTGGCCAAAAGAACGCCCACCTCCCCTACATATGTAAAATAATAAAATATATCTATAACTCCCGATTAAATAAACACGAAAAGCTCTAGCTTTGGTAGATTGCTCGTGATGGTAATCTCGTACTCCCCTGAAAAAATAAAATCGATCAGTTGAAAACTAACGGTAATTTTCTTACAAAGAACCCCGTACTACCCTACTTTTCAGGTTTTTTAACCATAACTATTGAACCAATTGACGTAGACATCTAATTTTTGGCATGTAACCCTGAAGTGAGAAGCTGCTTAGGTCTTGGTAAGTTGGGCATAATCAGATCAAAGGAACGCCTACCTCCCCTACTAAATTCAAAAAATTAAATATTATTTTAATTACTATAACTTTCGATAGAATGATACTAGCGGATTGAAAATTTGGTGGAACGTTGGTAGTAAGGTTTTATTAGTTGGTACTGAAAATGGGCAAGATCCGACCCAAGGAACCCCTACCTCCCCTACAAATGAAACTTCAAATAAGCGATAACTTTTGATAGAATGAAGCCAGCAACTTGAAATTTTGGTCAAATGTTTGAAGTAAGATTGAGTTAGTTGGCATTAAAGATGGGTCACATCCGACCTAAGGAACCCCTACCTCCCCTAGAGATGACACTTAAAATAATCGATCATTTACGTCAAAATAAAGCTAGCGACTTAAAATTTTGGTCAATTGTTTGTAGTAGGATCCAGTTGGCTAATATTGAAAATACATAAAAACCGACTAGCGAAACCCCTACTTCCCCTACAAATGAAACTTCAAATAAGCGATAACTTTCGATAGAGTGAAGCTAGAGACTTAAAATTTTGTTTGTATGTTTGTAGGGTGATCTAATTGGATGGTGGCAATGATGGGCAAGATCCGACCCAAGGAACCCCTACCTCCCCTACAAGTGAGACTTCAAATAAGCAATAATTTTGGAGGGAATGAAGCTAGCGACTTGAAAAATTCAACAAATATTTGTAGAATGGGTTAGATAATTGATTTTGAGAATTGTCAAGATCTCCCTGAATGAGTGCCAACCTCCCCTATAAACTGGCTATATAGGAAACTCACTTTTAATGCAACGACCATATGTTGCCAATTATTACTTTTGGTGTCACCACTAGGTCTGTACAAGTCTAGGGTATATACGCTTCGGACTCCGGGCCGAAGCGAAGCTTCGGCCTGGTTTTCATTTTAAACCTTACACCAGTCTTGAAATCGTATGTGCCGACATTTGAGTCGTTCCCATCTCTTGCATTTATTAATTATAGTAGTACCTAAGGTCATTCCCGATCCGATTCCTACCATCTTATCTTTTATAATTTGCATCGCCAAGCAAAGCAACACCTATTCGAAGTTGAGCGATTCATATGAGTACGACAGTGTGTGCACCCAATCCAATACCATCTTCTTATCCAATCCATCATCGGCCAGGACCACCCACAATACAATAAAAACGAAAGGCTTTACTCAACTTCAACATCAATAAAATCCAACTGAAAATTTACTTCTTTTTATTCTACTCGACAATATAGCATAGCGACTTCGTATATAGGTATAGTATTATGTCACATCATCTAATCTAATCAATAGTTCAGTTCTCTAACCTACTTTTCTATTCCCCCCAGATTTAAACGATCTGATCTGATCATGCTCCGATACCGACAAACGGAACTATTAAACCTACTCCTTGTTAAGTTTTCGACTGCTCCGACTCCGACCTGAACTTAAAGGAACCATATCATCTGGGTTCGTTTTCATGCTCCGACCTGTTCATTTTTCGACTTGATCATTTTTCGATTGCCGAGTAGGTCGACCTAGTCCGGTGTACGGAGTAGGTTAAAAGGAGTAGTTTCGTAAATTAGCAACCATGACTATACGCATAAATCCAAGATTCGTCGCCTGTCACGATCTTAGCGTACGTTTATACTATGGCGGTGGCGGCGACGTTTTTTTTCCGTCGACGTTCGACGTTAAAAAAACGTCGTTGGCTTGTGATTATATTACGACGTTTTTTAACGACGTACGTGGAATCATTCGGTATTTCTTGAGCCTACATCATGGATAGACGGAGAATATTGCTGCTTTGTGCATTGGGAGCAGATGTGCTTCTCATGTTCACAACTACATAATATTTCACATGTAGAAACAAATCAACAAATAAATCCCCATCCTCACCCTTATCCGCATCCTCATCTTTTCATTATCAAATATCCTTATCCTCCTCCGCATTCTCGAGCTCGGACAATTTTTTATCCACACCCTCATCCTCATCCGCAAAACAATATTCCTACTAAACCACCACAACAAAGAGTAATTGCATGTAATTATAAAAAAGATTCAAGAAAAAACGCTGCCGTTACCGTCGTAATATAATCTCTGCCATATAATTGCACGTGTTTATAGTGGACGTCGACCTCGACGTTCGAACGCCAGTCCGCCAACATGCTATAATCGTCTTTTCAAGCACCGCGGTTGTATTTCTTCAACATTTCTTTGCACCAATCGACACGAGTCTTCTTTTGAGCGATCGTCCAATTATGCGGTATCCAACGCGATTAAATCATTGTGACTTCATCGAAAAGGAGAACCATAAAAACCGACTAAACCCTGATTTGGGAAATTCACACTCATACCTTTTTTCGTTAATACCAGGTAATAGGTAAAAAGAGTAAACATCACTCGTTTAGCATTTTCTTGTTTCTTCGGTTTTCATGATCTAATTAAAGTAACGTAATAGTCCCCATTGTAAAAAATGTAAAGCAAAGATAATCACATGTTTTATAAAATAAGAATCCTAGGAAATTTATGCTCATTCCGCGGTAGAAGGCAGCAAGAAGCTGCCGAAATACGTATACGGAAAAATAAGGACTAATCGTTGACTTAAAGGAAACCGGAGGTTGCCTTTTATATTTCGGGATTGGACAACCATAGTGTTGCAATCCGGCAACTGACAGCTCTATCGTAAAGTTTGACATTTTTGAGGTTATACATACTCAGAACGTTTTGACATACGAGCGCTATTTGTGTTTTTTTACAGTAACTTAAAAGATTAATATCGGCCAAATAATGGAATTCAATCGTGAACATTTTCGTGCGATTATTTTTTACAACTTTCGACGTGGATTAACTCAGCAACAGTGCATGGATGAACTGAATTCAATTTTTGGCGATGAAGCTCCATCAAGTACCTGTGTTTATCGATGGTAGGGTGAATTCAATCGATGTCGTCGTTCACTCCAAGACGAATTTCGTGAAGGTTGTCCAAAATCAGTTGTTGTTCCGGAAACCATTGATGCTGTGCGCGAACTGATATTGAAAGATCGTCATGTGACCTATCGTGAGATTGAGACAACCTTAGGCATTAGTGGGACCAACATACATTCAATATTGCATGAACATTTGACCGTCAAAAAAATTTGTTCGCATTGGATCCCACACCATTTGTCAATCGCTCAAAAAAGGCTCGTGTCGATTGGTCGAAAGAAATGCTCAAAAAATACGATCGCGGTGCTTCAAAACACGTCTATGACATCCTGACAGGTGATGAATTGTGGATTTACGCGTATGAGTCCGAAAGTAAACAGCAGTCGACTGTATGGGTGTTTCAAGATGAGCCAAACCCAACAAAAGTTGTTCGCGCACGAAGCACTTCCAAGCAAATGGTCGCCTGTTTTTTCGGAAAAACTGGACATGTCGCAACCGTACCACTAGAACAACGCAGAACAGTCAATTCTGAGTGGTACACAGCCATTTGTTTGCCAGTTGGCTTCCAAGAAATCAGAAAAACCAACCGCCGAAGACGGATCACTCTTCACGACGACAATGCGAGCTCTCACACATCAGCTCAAACAACTGCATTTTTGAGCACTCAAAACATAGATTTGATGGGCCATCCGCCGTATAGTCCTGACTTGGCACCGAAAGACTTCTTTTTATTCCCGTACGTAAAAAACAAACTGAGAGGTCAACGTTTTTCAACACCTGAAGAAGCGGTTGCTGCGTTCAGAATGCATGTTTTGGAGACACCTCAATCAGAGTGGCAAAAGTGCTTTGACAATTGGTTCAAACGCATGCAAAAGTGTATAGATCTTCATGGGGAATATTTTGAAAAACAATAAAGCGATTTTCAATGATTAATATAAAATAATAAATAATAAATATAAAAGGCAACCCTATTTTAATTATGGATATTAATGTAGTCGACGCAAACGGACCGATCCCAACACATAACAGTATCCATTTCATGTCAAATACCTACATGCTTTTAACCCTATGTGGGCCAGATACATCGTTTTGTTTTTTTTTTTGCACAAAAGCTCGAGTTAACTAGCCTTGACCTGGATAGCTGCAAAATAACGCGTCTTATATGTACAGGTTACCACCATCGCTTGGATTTCGTGATTCGACTTTTTAATTGGACGGCTTCATGTATTTTATTACGACGACTCCAACGGACACCACATTTCATTCGAATATTGTCTTGAAAAATTCATCGAAAGGAAAGGGGCAGTGATCAAAAGTAAGTCGAAATACCAAATGTAAATTTATTTACATAATTTTATTAAAATCAATTTCAAGTCTTCAAGGCACAAATTTATCAAAAATACTTATTTAAATAAATTCTTTTTTTTTTGTCTTAACCTTTTTTTTCCTTCGAATATAACTTTAAAATCTAAGACTAAAACACTGAATTCAAAATACGTGTGTAATATTCAAGTTAATACAAATATTAAACATTCTGCGTTTAAAACAATCATCTGACAATTTCCTTCACATTTACTCAAACCTCGTAGCTAAAAAAAATATTCATAGTTCTGTAATGCTTTGACAAATGAAAAATTCGTATCAATTTCCAGGACATTTCCTGGAATATCCTATTACCTCATAATCATTAAAACTGCAATGCAATCGATACAATGAAATTATTAATCTGGTAGTTATCAATACTTAGTAGCCTTGAATAGTTTGAATTTTAAATGTTTTATGATGAAAATTGTATTCTATGGTTTGGATGTTTTTTGATTACTTTGCATTATACGGACAGTATCGAACGTATTTGGTGTTGAACCATCGCAGATCAATTTTATCAGCAAATTTATATTTCGAATACATGCAATTTGTGTATGTACATTTATTGTTATCCACCTATAATTAATCATTTGTTCTATTTACATTACAATTAATGAATATGTATACTCGAAACAAATAACAATTGCAGCCTAGATATAAACACTCGTTCGCCAGGAGCAACCCACAACTGTCCTTCTCCAAAAATGTCCAAGGTAACTACTTTATTCTACTATATATTGTAGATACCATCATTCACCGACATTCTACCATATTTATTTACATTTTACGCTAATTTACACAAGTCCAAGAATCATACACATGGTATTTGATTAAAGGCCTATTTTGTTTAAATGAAATATTGCAGTCACGTGATGTGCTTTAATAGCGCCATTAAAAGTCCCAGGTACAGGCAATTTATGCAATTTACTGAAGCTGATGACATGATTGCTGACGCCGAATACTCGCCTGTAATGAGATATTTTTTATGTACAGACGTTAAAATGTATACATACATACATATATTGTGTGTTTTTGACGGTGTTCAAAATTAAATATCGTGAAATTGCATAATTTTAATTAATTTGCACGAAACAGATGAAAGTAGTGGTCATTTTGGTAACAAGCAGAAAAAGGGACAATTTTGGGTAGAGGGTAAACACCATATTTTTGAATACTGGACGAATTGTGAGGGTGTAATGAGGAGGCGCGAAATTATGCCGGTTATGTAAATGGAGCGGTGGCATGAATTATTTACGTCAGTATTTAACTGTCAATGGTTTACAATATTCACGAATGATTTATATGAATCGCATAATTAATTTGATTTTCCACATAAAATTGGGATCATAATTTACATGAAATTTTATTGAAAAGCAAGACGTAGTTAGTATTCCATTATTATTATTTTGTTTTTTGCGTTTGGACTCAAGTCCACTAATTGAATAATTAATTAGGTAAATTTGTAAATCATTATCAAGATAATCAACAACTTACCGCTGAGCACATGTAGATCAACAGTAACTGGCGCACTATTCGATGGACTACACGTATAATTGCCGGAATCACTTTTACTGACTGACGGTATAATAAGCGATCCAATCTGTAATAAAAAAAAATGGTACAAATAAAAAAAATGCTTTAAAACATGTATTTATTGTAAGTTGAGACACACAAAGGAATAATTTCTTCATAGAAAATCCAAAAAATTTAAATTTACCGTATTTTGACGGTCACTGCTATTGCCAAAAATCTCGTTATCGATTTCCATGTACCATCCGCGTGAATTTCCATCAGCTATTTGGCTATTTCCTTTGAACCAAAGTATATAAGATGGTGGATCAATAGATCCTCGTACTATACAATGCAGCGCTACTTTGCTACCAGCTTTGACAAAACGATTGTGATCCCCAATCAGTTCTGTTTTCGGGACTGTGGATAGTTAAATAAATGAGGAATAGTTTGAATTTCAAATCGGTTTAAAATCATCTTTATTATTTAGTCAAAGTCGTGCTATAGACATATATGAGTATTACAGCCTGGGCACAAACACAACCAATTCGAAGTGCATTACCCGTTGACTGCTAAGGCTAAAATTCAGACTATCGATGGTGGCGCGACCATTTTTATACCCTAGACTTTTAGTATAGGGTATATTGTTTTTGTCACGACGGAAATATGTAACACCTTAAAGGAGGCTCCGGAGGTATAGCAATGTATATATATAAATGATCAGGATCACCTCCTGATTCGATTAAGCCATGTCTGTCTGTCTGTCTGTGTGTCTGTCTGTCTGTCTGTCTGTCTGTCTGTTTGTCTGTCTGTCTGTCTGTCTGTCTGTCTGTCCGTCTGTCCGTCTGTCCGTCTGTCCGTCTGTCCGTCTGTCCGTCTGTCCGTCTGTCCGTCTGTCCGTCTGTCCGTCTGTCCGTCTGTCCGTCTGTCCGTCTGTCCGTCTGTCCGTCTGTCTGTCTGTCTGTCCGTTCGCACGATAACTTTCGAGATAGAATGAAGTTAGAGACTTGAAATTTTGTTCAAATGTTGGAAGTATAATCTACTTGGTTGGTATTAAAAATGGGAATGATCAGGCCAAGAGAACGCCTACCTCCCCTATATATGTAAAATAATTAAATGTATCTATAACTCCCGATTAAATAAACATGAAAAGCTCTAGCTTTGGTAGATTGCTCGTGAGGATAATCTTTTACTCCCATAAAAAAATAAAATCGATCAGTTGAAAACGAACGGTAATTTTCTTACAAAGAGCCCCGTACTACCCTACTTTTCGGGTTTTTTTTATCTATAACTCTTGAACCAATTAACGTAGACACCTGATTTTTGGCATGTAACCCTGAGGTAAGACGATGCTTGAGTTCTAATAAGTTGGGCATAATCGAATCGGACGCCTACCTCCCCTACAAATTTAAAAAAATTAAATATAATTTTAATTACGATAACTTTCGATAAAATGACACTAGCGAGTTGAAAGTTGCTAGTAGGATCTACTTTGAATTGAAAATGGGTAAGATCCGACCCAAGCAACCCCTACCTCCCCTACAAATGCAACTTCAAATAAGCGATAACTTAGGACAAAATAATGCTAGCAACTTAAATTTTGGTCAAATGTTTGTAATAGGATCCAGTTGGCTAATATTGAAAATACGTAAAATCCGACCAACGAAACACCTACTTCCCCTACAAATGAAACTTCAAATAAGCGATAACTTTCGATGGAGTGAAGCCAGAGACTTGAAATTTTGTTTAAATGTTTGTATCATGATCTTATTTGTTGGTGGGAATGATGAGCAAGATTCGACTCAAGGAACCCCTACCTCCCCTACAAGTGAAACTTCAAATAAGCGATAACTTTCGATGGAGTGAAGCTAGAGACTTGAAATTTTGTTTAAATATTTGAAGCATGATCTTATTTTTTGGTGACAATAATGAGCAAGATCCGACCTAACGAACCCCTACCTCCTCTACAAGTGAAACTTCAAATAAGCAATTACTTTCGATAGAATGAAGCTAGCGACTTGAAAAATTCGACAAATATTTGTAGAATGGGTTAGTTAATTGATTTTGATAATGGTCAAGATCCTCCTGAATGATTGCCAACCTCCCCTATAATCTGGCCATATAGGAAACTCACTTTTTATGCATATGGTCGTTACCAATTGGTACTTTTGGTATCACCACTAGGTCTGTACAAGTCTATGGTATACCTATTTTATATACGCTTCGGACTGGTTTTCCTCTTAATAGGTCACATTTTGGACATAGATAGCGAAGAAATTATAAAAAAAAATTGGTGTCGATCACATGATCGTGTGCGTCACAGGCTTCGAACAATTTTTTGACCGAAAACTTTACTGAATATATGCTCCAAAGTCACTGTTGATAGAGGATCGGGAAGTATAGGAAAGAGCGTGTCAAAAGCCTTTTTTTTTCAATTTTTCTTTGTTTATTGTCAAAGTTATAATATATACCATTTTACGGGCTAATGTGTGATATATCATTTTGTTGGAAAATTCATGGGCTTTAATTCAATTTTAAAACTCTTTTTGGCGAAACTCATGGTTATATTGGTAATATTCAAGGAAAACTGGGCTAAAAGACCTTTGACTCCCCCTCCTCTACACTTCCGGACCCCCTATCAACGGAAACTTTGGAACATATAGTCAAAGGATTTTTCACATCAATTAAAACAAATTTCGAAACTGCGAAAAAAAGTTTTTCCTATTTTTCATTCGTAGCGTGGACAATCTGTTAGGTCAAATTTGAAATAAATTTGTTTCTTCTTCAGAACATGTTTTTCCCCCTTTAATACGCAGCACTCGCAAATTTCCAAGTCTAAAGCCCGTTTTCTCAATGTCTTGTTAAACTGCCAGTCAGTTATCCGCTAAATTAAACCTACGCGTATGCAACGCTCAAGATAGGACAATGCAGTAGAAAGTCTGCTAACGTAGTAGGAAATCAGTTGATTTTCTTGGCGGAATTCTGCCGCCTGTTCTATTCTATTCTACGTCCGCCTCTCAGCATTAATTTGCGTCTGAGTTAGTTTCAAATGGTCTTCCATCGAATGAATTTCCAGAACTCTGTTTTTTGTGACCAATTTAATTCTCTCATTTGAATCTGCAGACGTAAACAGATCCAGCTGTCAAAATATCAGCAGCCCATATCAGCTGTTTGAAACTATTGTCCGATAAATTTTTAACTGGAGGATGGGTGCCGTTTAGCGTTTATCTCTATGATAAACTTTAACCAGACATTGTACAAATGAACCAATATCCTTAAAGTTTGCGGAGTTTTGTCAGTTCAAAGTACTGTTGTAAAATAGTCATTCGAATTTCCGATGAAAAATCCATTTGAAAATCTCCATAAAGTTTGAATAGTTGCATCTTTAAAGTAACGGTGATCTTTGCAACTGCGAAAAAGTTCATTTATGTGAAATTTTATGTTGCGGTCAAATCTCGGATTAAATTATCGGGGAAGTGGCAAATTTGGATTTTGTTCGGCAAGGCCAGCTTTTTGACACAATATACAAAAAATGCTATAACTATGGGGGTAGCTTAGTGTGTAGAGGCATCAGTCTCATATCTGACCACCGGCGTTTCGGGCTTTTTGTGTTATCTTCTTCTTAGTGGAAGTACGGGGGCGTAATAATAGGCCACATCATCTCCCGATTTGTTGTAGGTAGGCGGCTAAATGGAAGAGCAGGAGGTGCATGCTGGCAACTGTATTCTCTGAAACTACATATAGTCTATGCCAACGAAACGTCAACTGGGCCACATGGAAAAGCTGACGTGCCATGCTCCACAAGGATTTAGGTGATCGAGTATAACTCTGTAACGGTTACAGAGAGAGAGAGAGTTGTACTGGAACGGTACACCATGTGTAGATCATTGCAATAATATAATAATATCTTTACAATAATCAATTAATTTCATACGTAACATTTGGCTTTGAGAAGAAAATAAAAACAATTTATTGAAAATAGTTCCACTTCAAAATATCCTCGCATTGACATTATTGATACGAGTAGCCAGTAACAAAAAACTGCAATTAAAAAAAAAACTTACCAACTACTTTCAAATAAACGCGAGCACTCATCTTAGGCTCAGTTGATACTTGGCACTCGTACAGGCCCATGTCATGGTCCTGGACGTATTTGATTTGTAGTGACCAACGTTCCTGTTCATCAGCATATATCGACTGGAATCGTTGATCGGCAATAAATGTTGTTTGGTCCACGGTTAGAATATGTCCATCACGGACTCGTACCCAAGATACAGGTTTGCCGTGTAAACGTTGCACCTGTGAAGGTAAAGAAAATACAAATATGTAAGATTCAGGTGATGAAGTTGCATGCATGTTTTGTAAATAATGTACTCGGTGTATAGTGCTGAGCATCAAAAGAAAAACATCGATATTCGCCATGAAAAAAAAAATAACGAACCAAACCATCGATGTTTCAAAAAACTAAACATAAAACATCGATGGAAAAACAACGAAATCATCGACCACAAGATTGTCGATGATGAAATCATCGAAAATCAACACGAAACATTGATGTTCTAAAAATCTCTTCCCTAATTAGGAGACGGTTTTCTTTTTTTCTTTTTAGGGTTTTGTATTAAAAACAAAACCCTTATGAAATCGGTCAAATGTCTGTCCGTCTGTCCGCCTGTCCATGAAATATCTCACGAACGGCTGAAGCTACATACATGAAATTTTGTGGGAGTATGTAGAATTATTATAATTCGCCGGAGAAAGCGATTCGTTGTAATAGGCTGACTTTAAGGGGATGTCCCCATAGAGGGAAAATGAAGGTCAAAATTTTTTTTCCATCTGGTATAGGCAAGTGGGGTATCATGAGAAAGGTAACACTGAGTACATTTCATTTCCGGTATTTTCATCAAATTTGAAAAAAGGGGAAAAGAGATAGAGGGGAAAATATGTGTTCCGAGTTTGTCCCCCCTCCTTGCATTTCGATACCGTTATACTTAGAAATATGAAAATTTGCAGAAAGGCGGCATTTACTAGTGTAGAAAACCGAAAATCGTAGAATTTTGATATCTCAACAAAAAAGGTTAATAATAGTACATTTCTATAGTTGGAGTTAGCATACCCCTGCACGCCTTAAGCACAGCCGAGGTCAAAAATATTGATGGCTAATGATAACCAACATCATAGGCAATAACGTCTCGAAGTTTCATTACAATCACATAATATTTAATAATAGTACATTCATTTAAAGTTAGGCATTTTGACACTATCCACACAAAAATTACACCTACCGGCCTCATATGTAGGTGTGAGTAATATTTGTTACGACCACTTGTAAACTCCTTCTGGCGGCTCAGCCTCAGAAGGCTAAAAGAGAATTCGCATAAACTCTCTTATCGCGTCGCACACTACGCTGAACTTCTCGAGCTTTCTGGCGGTAAAGGAGTTCGATGATGCTCGATTGTCATCTGTTGCTGCAGCCAAACGAAGCTTCAGTTCTTTTCTTTCAACAATCCACTGCCATGAGAAATCGGACGTCCAGAGCTTATTCCGGTAATCCGGGTTGTGCCAAGGATGATATCTGCGATGCCAATCTACGCATTTTTTATGGCATCCCAGTTTTCATTTATGACACTAGCTGGGTGACTAGTTACCTCAGTTTCAATTTCCGCAAGATCGTTATATTGTTGTAAGACAAGTGGATTTTTTAGTCGATCGGTCACTAGGACAGCGCACGAATGCAATACGCTATCAAACATTAGTGATAATACAATAAGATATCCCAATATCTGCGATCTTCTTATATCGCACGTCCAGGAGGCAACTCTGGAATCTTTTACTAATGTCAAAGTGGTCGACCTGATTTTATGCTCTGCACCCGATTAACAGAGGACCAACTGATTCCATGGTGTTCCTTAAGCTCAACATACCACCGAGTGAAATCTCGGAGACTGTGAAATTTGCAGAACTCTACAAATCTTTCACCGTGGTCGTTACGATCCCCAAAGACCGTGTCTCTCCATCACATGCCTGAACCCATAGTTATCAACGCCAACTTTGCAAATTCGTCACAACCATTATAATGTCAGTGTTCTGCTCAGGACGGCATTTATGTAGTTGTTCGTAGAAGGAGTCTTTCGCCAAGACATTGTCGGGTTCATTTGGAGCATAAGGCTCAATTTACATTTTCGCATGATTCGGATGAACCGCATGCTCTTGTAACCAAGTGTGTGGTAGGCTGAAGCCTACAAGAGGACGGTAGTCGCGCTCCGGTCGTGCGGTGACACCTAAGTGCCAAGACTACCTCAAATGTGACCAGTCGCGCGCGCTGGATAGCTAGCTCAGCTATCGGTAGTCGGGGTGGGGTTGAAGGGGTCACACCTGCCTCGCAGAGTTACAAAAAAACAAACTCACGCGCGTGCCCGGGTGCCTAAGCAGACGAGCTGTACCTGCAAAAACAAACAAGACCAAGAAAAAATTTACGACGACAGAAGCTACCCTGTCCCATGACGAACGCGGGAGCCCCTGGATGGTTTAGGGGCTCCGCGCTCCCTCCCCACCATCGGGCTAGGCCGCGCACATGTTCCTAGCCCCCTTGGCGAAAACAGCGAATGAGCGAGAAGAAAAGCGGAGCGAGGAGGGCCCTAGGGATGGGGTTCAGGAAGCAAAATAAAGTTTGCTTATCTTCTTGTCATGTTTATTGACTCAAACAATTTTCTTTCCTTTTCCCAATTCATGCTTCTACATAATATAATCAGAGACTCGATTATGATTCCAAAAATTACTTAAACAGTTATTCTCTTTGTGGCTTACTTTTACAGATATATGTATATGCATATACACAAAAAAAATGTAGTGCGCAACTTACTTATTACGTAAAGATCCTTATAACTGTAACATAAGCTAAAACGCCAGACCGATGTATTGTGTGTGCGGCCGTTGACTCCTATACCAAATTTCATTTATTCTTGTATTTAAACTTTAATCTGACTTGATTTTAGATGTCTACTTATGTACTGTTTCTTATATTTTAGAGGCAATAGAATTCTACGTTATGACATAAAAAAAAATTAAATTGTAATTTATAAAATGAAAAACAAATAGACCAGTGTATGTGGTGGTCTGCATATTCTAAGCCGTAAAACACAAATGTTTGTTTGTTTGCGGTCACTTCAATTTACTAGCAGTTTTCTTTTTTTAAATTTGATGAGAACCCGCTTAGATTGTAAAGGCTTTTGAGTAAATGAACGCGATATTTTACCTTCCCGCAATAGTTTGGTGTCGAGTTGGATGATAAAAAAAGAAAATCGGTAGAAATTAGCATATGAAATCGAATACACTATTATTGGATTTATAACATTCAAACCAAGTTTAGAATGGCGCGAACTCTACGTGAAAAGAACTTTTCTTCGAAATGATCTTCATGTTGGGCTTCCGTGACAGGGTTAAGACCATTCGTGGCGGTCATCAACCTGATTGACGACGATTGACTACCAGTGGATTTAAGCAGAACACGTTAATTATAAATACGTAGTTAAAACTCCCCATTTAATACTACTCGTCAATGCACTATGTTGTTGTTCTTTTTCTTATGACAGGCGGCATTTTAATACGAAGACTAAAACCGTGTATTACAACTAAGTCAAGAGCACTACTTCTTCTTCTGGGAACAATCTTGATTTCCTTTGTGGAGAAGATTGACACTCACAGTAGCTGTTGCCTCCGCTTCAACTCCTAGGCCCATGCATCGTATCCCAATGGTAGCGCAAGTATTCACAAATTGACGATAGTGAACCTGATATGCGATGATATTATATTTTAAACGTAGTCGCTATATCTAGAAACCCGCAACCGATAGAACTAATCACGAACGACCGAGCACTCCAAGCATCCAAATCCCGGTTCAAAATTTTCGTTTTCCTATCCGAAACTGCCTCCACCGTACTATCGCCTGGGCGCTCCGCCAATTTGAAATTATACGCGCCAACACTCTGTGGGAACCTACGACACCACACGCTTAATCGCAGCCAAAGAATGACTCTATGGGTCATGAGAAGTCCTGACGCCCTACTTCCGACTAATCTAGAGACTTTACCTGGAGCCGATTGACAACACAACTTTTGTGTGGCGCGCTGCCCGATTGATAACGCCGCCCAAATGGTGGCGCGCGCTATTTGTGGCACTAGCACGAAAATCGTGGCCGTTGGTTGATGCGGCGCATCCACCGAAGTGGGGCTGGTTTGTCGCCAGGAATCGGGGCCGCTGGTTTGTCGCCTGTCTTTGCCCGGTGGCGACGTGCTGGCTGGAACTGGGGCCGCTTTGCCCGTTCGGGGTGTCGCGCTGGAAAGGGGGTTGAGGGTGATAGAGGGTAGGCGACTGCCCTGTGCTGTTCCACACGATTTGCACCCTTGCCAGTTGGGAACTTCTTGAGGAAAGGCTTCTTTTTGTTAGTATCGCCGAAGACGAAATCCGTTGCCACCTCAACTTTGCTCCTGAGTATTGTGCCGCAATCAGACCCTTGTAGGCGCGGAAATTTTCCGGGTAGGTGTACAATTTCTACGAAAAAATAGTCTTCTATTAGACATCTTTCATTTTTCACCGTCGTTTGCTGATTTGCATCGACGATGCTGTCGATTTTTATTGATATAAGCGATGAAAGTCGAACTTACTCTTTTTTCTGTGCACTTTCCTCCTGGACCGAGCCGTCGGCCACCACTTTGAAATTCCATCTGTCAATTGACAGATCTACTCCCGGAAGTCTAATTGGAATTCCGAGAGCAGAGTTGCCAATTGCTGAATGAGAATTTCAACCTGACGACTGCGACTGGTATAATGGGTGCGTTCACCAAAGCATCGCACTAAGTCGCCCTGAGCGATATTTTGGTGAGCGCCGCCATTAGGGAATGATGTTGGTGCAAACCATTTGCAGGCGTGTCGGACGACTAATTTCGCTCGCCTCACCGGCGATTGAGTGCACCGCCAGAGACCAGTCGATCTTCGCCGTTCGGCACTCGTTACACTCTCGCGTCACAAAGACCTACTTTTAAATTGGTCGCTAATGCGATTTGATCATGCGACTCGGCCGGTTCATGCGGCAACGTAAATTGAGCTTAACATTGTATTAGTGGATGTTCACACTGCGTGCGATGCCGAGCCGAGCCGAGCCGGGTCGAGCGATGCGATGAGGTGGGTGTTCACATTGCACGCCGTGCGATGCCGAGCCGAACGATGGCTTGCGATGCAAAGATGATCCGAGCGATGGCTTGCGATGCAAAGATGATCCGGGATGTTCACTGCACGCAGTTATGGAGAGTAGAGACCAATTTAGTTCAAGGAATAGAATCTGTTCGACATCATGTCGTTTGTGCTTGACTCAGTAAATTTATTTCTGTTTGAAAACAGTGCTCTAAAAATGGGAGGGTGTCGCCATTGGGTGCATCCCATTAATGAAGAAAGGCCCAGTGTTGGTGAATTTCATCATCTCTTCCGCGACCTCAGACGAGAGGTTTCACAAGCGGATTGAGCAGTGGCGCACCGCTGTGTATAAACGCAAAAAGCGGCAGCCGCGGCGGCTTTAGGACGATGAATGTATAAACCGTTCGACTCGCCGTCGCGGCCACCGCCGCGGTTTGTGGAGGGGCGAGATTGCATTTGAATTCAGTGTAAGAGCCGGTACACATGGACGTCCAAATGACGCCGGACGCCTCGTCACTTAAGCTCCTCCCTCTTTGATACCTATCTGCATTTCAATTCACATGATGCGATAGGACACAGCGTCACTCTGTATTATATAAGCCGTTCCACATAATAGCGAACCTGAATTTACAATTTATGTTATTTTTAGTTTTAAATAAACTGTTTTTTTGGCCATAACTTCTAAAATATAAGGAATATCGCATTTTTAACACCATTTTCACCCCCCTTACAAACCCCCGTCCGAGCTGAGAGCTCCCCACCATTTTTTTCAAAATTAATTGTCAAATGTAGTAGTCACGATCAACGATTAACAATTAATTAATTGGCACTTTAAAGTGATCCTCAAGCGAATGGTTTAAGAAACATCATACAAATCAGACATTGTGACCGTGTCCGTGTTCCGGGTTCGAATGTATGTGGGCCGGCTTATTAAAAATTGATATGCGGACGCGTGAAGTGACGCGGATAGGAGCAGAAACCAGCGTCATCCCAGATCGCAGAATGCCGCCGATAGCTATCTGATAGCTATCTGCGGCCATGTGCATCGCTTCGTTGCCCGTAATGTATTTTTTCCTATCCGATTGAAAGTGACGCAGCGTCAGACGGCATTTGGACGTCCATGTGCACCGGCACTAAATATGTAAACCGCCGCTTCTGCCCAATGCCTTTATACGCAGCGGTGCCCGCTGCTCAAACCACTTGTGAAACCACGCCTTCTAAACGCGACCTTATTACGGTGGTAATAATCTTTCATTTGAGCCATACTGAATCAAAACCGGAGTCCAAAGCGTATATACCCTAGACTTTTACAGACCTAGTTGTGATACCAAAACTTCCAACTGGCAACGGCCATATGCATTAAAAGTGAATTTTCCATATGGTCAGTTTGAGCTGTGGGCGTGGATCCAATGAAAAGTTTCATCGTTCATCCATTCGAATTTTGGATATTTACATTTGAACTAACATTTATAGCGAAGGTTGCCGTTCATTCAATAGGATCTTGCCCATTCTCAAAATCAACTAACAACCTACACTATAAATATTTGTCGCATTTTGCAAGTCGCTAGCATCATTGTATCGAAAGTTATCGCTCATTTGAAGTTTCGTTTGTAGGGGACGTAGAGGTTGCTTGGGACGGAGCTTGGCCATTTCCAATACCAACCAACTAAATCTAAATCCAAATATTTGAACCAAATTTCAAGTCGCTAACTTCATTCTATCGAAAGTTATCGCTCATTTGAAATTTCATCTGTAGGGGTTCCTTCGGTCGGATCGTGCCCATTTTCAATACCAACCAACTAGATCATGCTACAAACATTTGACCAAAATTTCAAATTTCTAACTTCATTCTATCGAAAGTTATCGTGCAAACGAACTGACAGATATGGCTAAATCGAATCAGGAGATGACCCTCATAATTTCCATATATACACTGCCACACCGCCGCGCCTAAAAGTCTAGGGTATAAAAGCAGACATACATGCATTTTTTTCAGTGTGATCTTACATCAAATATTACTTTACAGCTCGTACTTGCACCATACTGGCTCCAAAAAGCTTCACATCGCAAAGCATCGCAAAGCCCATAAACTCCATCGCAAAGCCCATTAAATTCCATCGCAAAAAATCAGCAGCCGGTACTCGCACGAAAAAGCAAAGAAGTTTGTGAAAACATCGGGCCATCGCTCGGCTCATCATTGCATCGCGCGCAGTGTGTACACTCAAAGCGTGATTCCATTTAAAATTGAAGACTTTCCATTTTCTTGCTTTAAAAGCTTGTAATCGCATTGCATCGCTCGACCCGGCTCGGCTCGGCATCGCACGCAGTGTGAACATCCACTTATTGTGAAGTTCTTCATTTGGATCCGGAACCTGGCGGTCATGATCCTGTTAGAGACGGAACCCCTGGATAAGAGACAGTTTCATGTAGCTCTGGTTAAGAGCAGGCGCACACCCGACTCACGACCACAACCACGACCGGCAGGCGACAGCTCTACTGAAGTACAACATTGCTGTGCCACTCGTTGGTGAGATAAATTCTCCGCTGTTCCACCACCGGAGATCGAAAAATTGATTAGGACATAAGGTCTTGTCCTCAATAAAATATTTTTCAGAAATTGAATAATTTTGTTGAGGCAATAGTTAAATCCCAATACAAATTTACAATATGACTTTAAATTTTAAAAGTTCCAAAACTCAACTGATAAAAAGAAAATATAGGTAAACCCGAGTGCAATTTTACGAAACAGAAACTTCAAAATTAAATGAGCAAATTCATCCGTCACTCCTTGGTTCAAAATGTAAAACTCTTCCATGTCCATGAACAATTTAAAATTAATTTCCCTCCTCTATCAAGAGCACCAGAATTCTCATTTTCGTCTCATAAAATATTCAAGGCGCGCCCGCAACTGATCAAAAGTTCTACTTCAAATACATCATATCATTTTTGGTTGTTTAGCAAACTCAGTATTTACGTATGTATATAATTGTGCCTGCGGTATCTGCTAACTTGTACATTGTTTACACGTGTCCGAACAAATTTCTTAATGTTGTACGGTTAGCCCTAGGTCCTGTTTGGTGAAATGATGATTATTGTTTTTTGGTCAAACAACAGAAATATGTATCTACAAGTGGGAATGTGTAGGTACGTTGATATACGAATAAATATTTATGTGACTTCTTATTTGACATTTTGGCATGGAAAAGACAGAAATAGTCCAACATACGGAAGCAAAATTAATGTACCGATCGAATATTCATTTCAAAAAGTTTAAGATCAAAAGATTTCGACCCAACAATACTGAAAAGGAAATCAACATTTTTAGTCCAGTCTAGAATGTCCGAAAAAAGTTGATTAGGAAAAAAATCATGTAGTGTTGAAATTTTGCATCATCTTTAGGCCATCCTGAGACCCACTTCCAACAAGTCTGGATGAGGCAGAATGGCATATTCGGTCGCCCAGCCCACGGCCATACACTTCCGGGATTGAACATTTCAAATCTATTGTATCTACTAACTACAGTCAGGAATAAAAACGCGATGAGGGTTGTGATCATGCGGTCGCCTCCCTTACTGCTTGTACTTCCAAATTTTAATGCCGAATGACTAAAAGTTACGATGTCTCGACGAACAACTTTATTTCTTCGTCCTGGATAAATAATGTTCGGCTTCCTGCATTTGCAAAGAAAGAATTAAAAATCTTTTTTTTTTTTTTATGGAGTTACCAGTGCTTACATTTTATGTAGATAACTTGAGGCATATTTATTTGTTGTGCTGTGGAATTTGTGGTTTGATGTATAGCACTTTTGTGAGCAGTGGTGGGTGTACGCTTCAATTTAAATTGCCTGGCTTTAATGGGACAACAAAGTTCCTTGAAGTCGAAAACCCTCAAACGTGAGCAATGTGCTTGAAATGAAGGGCCACTCCAAATAAAAATGCAGATAAATAAGGAATATTGCGCAGCACGACTTTTGTGGTGATTTTGCGATAAAAAAACGGTACATTTCAATGATTTCGCTTACAAAACTTTTAGGTTTGAAAGAGAAGAAGTATCCCTTACAAAAACATCAAATTAAGAAATAAAAACGAAAAAATTTTCTATCTAGGCATTTGTTTTTATCTATTAAAATTAAATTGAAGCCATGAAACAGTATGGATATTGAAATATGCAATGGAAAAGTTTTTTTTTCGCTTGTCCTTAATGACCGTTTTTTTTTCTGTTTGGGGCCGTTCACATAACACGTCACACGATTTTTGCCCATTTTTGCCCCCCCCCCCCCAATATGTCACAACACATTTATCATTTTGCAATTCCTTCGTGATAAAAATTTAATGTACTCAAACATGTTATGTGCACGTAGACTCATATAACTGAATTAACAAATAGCTCTTTACTAATTTTATTATTTAAAACAATTGACATCCAATGAATACTATTTTAAATGTAGTTTCGCTGTCACTGATGCCCATTTCAGTCCATGGGAGATGACAACGCTCTTCAATGTTGCCGATGTGAGACATTACCTTGATATTGACGAAGGTGCCTTGAATACCATACTGGCAAGGCGTGGCGTTTGTATGAACCTCTAGATCGACATATTCCGCCTCGACAGGAAACCCATCAATAGCGACATTAGAGTTTTGAGCTCGTCGATGGGAAAAGCACTGCAGTCAATGAATTATGTAAATGAAAAACATAAATCTGAGTTCTCCTTTCCGGTCTGGTGGTGCCGATCGGATAAGAAAACAGAAGTACAAACAAATCCCCCGTTAGCGGACATTCTCAGGTCCAAATTGTTTGCCGCTAATATAATTAGGAATGCCCGTTAATAATAAAGGTACGTTTTGCTAGCCACATGACCGTCGCATATTGTTCATGATTAGCGTTAAACCCATAAATTGCGGGGCATTATTTGTATGTATCTTTTTGATCGACGCAGAGTGGTGCCTTGCCTAGCAAAGCGCACCATAAAGGAGTGAGTTCCTAGGTCACGACTGAGCGACTTGAGTTTGCGACTGTGAAAAAACTATCATAATGGAGCACAATTCGTGCGTATATTTTGTAGAAGTACAGTAGGGCAACTATACAGCCTGCATTCGGCGATCACATATACTTTAAAAATACACACGAATAGTGCTCCGTAATGATAGTTTCTTTCCACAGTTGGAAACACAAGACGCTCAGTCGCGGCGTAGGACCTCACTCCTTATGAGAGATTTAACTGCATTATTTTTTAAAGTTGACAAATGAAAAAACCTTAGAGATATGTATAATAATATAATAGTGGCTATAAAAATCACATAGAAACAACTTGTCTAAAAGTTTTAAACTGTATACGTTCCTTATACTCTTTCTTGAAAAGAAAGTCCAAAATGAATATGCACAACAAGATCCTCATACATATATAAAACTAAAACGGTTATACAAGCAATGATATCTTACGGAGCCGCTGTCTGGGATAAATGTGCGAACTATCATAAAGCTCGACCACAAGTAGTGCAAAATAAGTGCCTTAAAATCATCTTGAACAAACGCTGGTATGACTCTACAAACAGATTACATCAGATTGTGGGAATCACTTTTATTAAGGACCTTGTAGACAAACTACACTCAAAATTTCACGACAGACTAGCAACCAATCCTTCTTGGACGCCTCCACCCTTAAACACTGCAAAAGCAAATTTAATTTCTTACTTTTACCATTTAAGTTTAGTTTTTAAGTTAGGTTTAAGATAGTGTAGCTCTAGTTATAAGTACCCTCAAACAAGGTTTTTTGCGAATTTTCCTTGTGAATCAAAGAACAATTCTTGAATAATTTTACTCAGCCATTAGCTTACAAGTCGATCAAAGTTGAAAAGACATATTCCAGTCTGTAGCTCTTAAGAATAAATTGTAACACACAACCAACTGAAATCAAATAAAGTACTATCTATCTATCTAAATATAATAGTGGGAAGACTAGACTAGTACAGGCAGAAAATAAAATATGGATGCAAAGAAAAAACATAAATTCAAATAACACAACGTCACACTATCGGTAGAACCGCTCCCTCCCCTACGTCACCCCTCGTCACATATCGCGAAACCGTCTCCTCCCCCAGGCGCGTGACGTTTCATGTGGACGGCCCCTTTCGGAAAAGTATGATTCATTAATAAACTGTGACTATGTTTTCAACGACAACAACTGAAAATATCAATGAGTGCGTTCAGAAGGTGGCAAAAGAGCAGAAACCGCTCGCGAGCAGCTCCGCAACTGCTCGCGAGCAGCTCCGGAGCTGCTCGGTTTGGAGTCTCCACCTGCTGAACGCTACTTCACCAGCTGACAAATCGACCAGCTGAAAGCTGACGATGATAATTTTGAGACGTCAAGTGCCGCAAAGTGGAAAATACATGAATCCCACGCTGTCCATTACAAAAATCACGAACAACGAGAAAACAAATTCAAAAGCACCCGAAAACCAAAGAACTAGAAGCCGAAAACGGCGAAAACACAACAACCAATTTGATAACTGTCAAAACTCGGAAACTCGCAACATGAGCGTGAGGTTGAAAAGAAGAAGAAGAACCTGAGCACTGAGCACTGATCAGTGAGCAGAAATATTTCTTGCTCGGTGAAATTTGATCATGCTTACCCGAGCAGAAGTTGATCGGTCACTTCTGAACCCGCTCGTTCTGAACATGTTCGCTGAGCGGAAGTTGCTCAGTTCCTTCTGAACGCACACAATAAGAAAAAGTAGTGCATAGACGGTCGATTAATTTTTCCGAATTTCTAATCATTCATATGGATCAGAAACCATAGCACCATCAAATATGAAAACAAATAAATTAATGTTCGAATTCCAACTTCTCACTTTCTGTTATGCGGAAAAATATAAAAATACTCGTGTGCATAACTCCTCATCCAAATCCCTCCTGATTAAACTTTTTCATAAGTGTTCTGAGACACCAGACACAAAACATCTTTGGGATTTTTTGTTGGCAAAGCCCAACTGCTCGTTCCGTTCACATTCATCTTTTGAAACCTCTCATCCCGAAATTTCAGAGCAAAATATTCCCAACTAAGTACGTGGTCTTCCTCTTCTTTTCATCCTCCCTTCATATTTCGCCTATATACTCGTTGATACGAATAGTTTGCGAGCGAATAGATAATAAAAACTTATGTGCAAAGTAGAGGAAATTATCAAACGGGATGCAGACAATTAATCCATTTCGGAAGAAGTGCAAAGAACCTACTAATCTTCTTCCCTAACTTCCCTGAAAACTTCCCGTTCCTTACCAAAACTTCCCGAAGCGTCCAAGGTTCGAACAAATAAGTCGTATGGAGAGCGGAAAGTGCGGAGGCTATGGTAGTTTGAAAGGAAGGAGTTCAAGGAAGAGCTTTTAAGGGATTCGTATGGTAGTTTGTATAGAACGGAGCAAATCCTGTTTGAACAAGTGCTACTCGTCCTCGTCGATTGATTTTTTGTTTGTGCTATTCTTTAACAGGGGTTTATTCAATCATCTTTAGGAAAAAACATCCTGTCAAGTGAGTAAGGCACGAACTGCGATTCAAGTGGGGTGAAGTTGATGGTATACGTATACACTATAGAGGGACATGTACTGAAGTGATTAGAGTACAAGTAAGCATGGATTATGCTGACTAACTTTATGCCCGCTATTGTTTTCGGATCGGGCTACTTACACAGTAGAGTCTCCTATATCGCGGATTACTACAACGTCGATTCTTATAATTTACGATTTGTAGTCCTAGAATGCGCAGTGGTGTAGATAGAAGGCACGGGGGGATAAAGGGGATCAATCCCCCCACAGGCCTCAGATTTGCGAAAACAACTAATCTTCAAAAATAATTAAATAAACTCCTAAATGCTTGAAGTAATTCCACTAGTAAAAAGTAAACAGAGAGACACACGCTCTCTTCCCCGCAACACCCGCTTGGAACATATAGAAGCACATGAGATGTAAAACTCCCATCCCCTTTCCTACTTCCACACTTGTACCGAATTACTTCATTAAGCTCGCTCTTTTCCATTTCCTTCTAACTCTCTCTTCTGTGGAAATGCTTTATTCCATGTTGATTTTAGGCCTGTCTCTTATATTCATATACCAAATGCATACTGTATGTATGTTGGTACGATTGTGCGTTTGTTGGCCTGGGCTCTTCTCGTGGTCCCTTACCAACCAAATTTGATATGTAACTTGGGTGAACTTAAGCACCACCCGTTACTAGGATTTTGCAATCAGGCTGTTTTGGTGCTGATGAAGGTGCTCGTAACTACAACAGGACCTTCTTGGGTATGAAGCGAAACGGGGTTCAAATTTAAAAAATATGGACACTATTGCAATCGAGGTGATGATCGATGAAATATGAAACCAATGTTCTGGACAGAACAGTGCTTAAGGGGGTCTCAGTCGAAAAATCGGAAGATAATTTTTTTTATTTTTTGTTACATCATAACTCCGGAAATATTGATATGAAATATAATCTGTTGGAAGTCCATTCGCTGTTTGTAGATACTGAGTTGTTCAAGAAAATATTTTTTTATCCATTTATAATTGAGATATTTTCATTTTTACCAACTTGACCAGAATGACATGGAAAAAATTATAAGCTTAAACAAAATTTTATATATTTTATATATTTTTTCCACTGAGACCCCCCTTAAAGGATACAATGGACAAAAAAGACATAATGGATAGAACGAAAATAAAAGACAAATTTAGTGCCCAGTTTCCTTGAGTGACCGTTAGTACCATACTGTCGTATCGAGGTCTTAAGTACCGATCTGTCATTTAGAGGGCGCTTCATCATAGAACACCTTTTTTGTTTCACCCGTTTATTTTCAAATTAAATTTGAATAAAAGTTGAATTATACCATATGCAAATATATTTAAAATCACTCCGAAACCATCCATTATCCATCAGAATAATCAAAAACTTATAAGTATAATCTATGTACATCTTGTAAAGGTCAAGTGGAACTTCTACAGAAATATCGGTAACGATGATGCTATTTTGAAACCTGAAACAAAAGCCTCGGATTGGACGGATCAACAACGACGACCACGCAAACGACTAACGGATTATTCTTTCGAATCCTAGAATGTACGCTCCCTGAACAAACGGGGGGCCGAGAAGGCCCTCCTTCAACAGGTCGAAAAGTACAAACTGAGCATTAATGCAGTCCAGGAAACAAATTTGACCAAATATTTTGAACGGGGCTTTCATTGTTTCATTTTTCTTGTGCCCTCATAAGAAGCATCGGCACATCGGCGATTATTAAGAATTGCTACTTGCTAAGGCTCAGCAATCATTCATTATCCGAATGGAGACTTTAACTTTTTCGTCTCCTCAACGAAACACAAATCGGCCGAAATAACAGGAATTTCGCGTTCGATATTGGCCTGCGGCTCTTTTAACGTTGGCTTATTGGCATAGGCCAGCAATTTAATGTGACCCCCAAGAGAAAAGTCCAAAGGGGTTAAATCGCACGAGCGAGGCGGTCATTCGCGAGGACCGTTGTTGGAACCACATATCGTCGCAGTCCATAGCGCCGAGCTGGTCCCAAAAATACTCCGATATCGTGACCCTGTAGCGATCGACGTTGACGGTTGTTGGCGTGCCATTTTCGCCAAAAAAGAAAAATGGGCCGATGACGCCGTCGGCATGAAAATCGCACCAGACAGTTAATTTTTTGAGATTAAGTTGTGTCTCGTGCATCACTTCAGACTGCTCACTCGACCAAATGCGGCAATTTAGCTTGCTGACAAAACCATCGAGCTAGAAGTGAGCTTCATCCGAAAAGATGATTTTCTTGTGAAAGTCGTCGTCAACTTGCATCTGGTTCAGAGCTCAATAAGCGAATGTGCTACGCTTAAAATGGTCGATTGGCTTTAGTTCTTGAGTCAGCGCAATCTTATGTGGGCCGAGAGTCAAATCCTTCGGCAAAATTCGCCATAAACTGGCAACTGGCGTGGAATTGACATCGTTGACTGCTCACGTACACTCTCTCGAACGGCCACGATATTTACTTCACTTTGAGCATTACGTTGTCGTAATGTGTAAATGGCATAGACTGACGTTACAAAACGTGAAAGAATTGTCAAGCCAATTTTACTTCTATTTGAGAAATTTGAAAAACAAATTGCATCGTCCTTATTGAAAAACCCTATGGATTATTTCGAATGACAATTTTCGCCATGGCTAATTTCGATGCCCCCCAAAAATTTACTATAAATTTGTGCTTCAGTAAAACTCAAGTGCGTCACAAATATAACGACCAAGAATCCATGAAAAAATCAGTGTCGTCAAGATTGTCGATACACAGTTCAATCCAAGAAAAGCCAACACTAACTAGCTGGCGTACGAGTGTACGTACCTCCAACACCAAACAAGTTTTATTTAAATTGAAATTTAATGAGCCAAATTTACGATGGATACTGAAAGCCAGAAGACCGTAACATAAATTTCCTTTAATGTTAACTCCACACACCGCGTGGCCCACTTTCTCCATTAATTTTCGCTTTAAACGCTTTCTACTGGCACGATGATAAATAAAGTACGAGGACCCCCGCGTCCGCCCGACTCCTGGCACACACAATATCTAAAAGTCAAAAGATACCAACATTTTTCTCGTAACCTTTTATAATCAGAATTTATGAACAATTCAGAAAGGATACGGCACATTGAGAGGAACGGACCCAAAAGCTGGCTGTGTCGCACTGATTGGTTTAAAAACGGTACGGGTGATTTTCCGGATTTACTGGGATGTTTTTCGACGCGACCAAAGATAAATCACGGATTAGGGACACGATGTTTACCGCTTTAAATTTTAATTTATGGTTCTGTATTTTGTTGGTGTTAATTTCAGGGTCTGATTTTATTGATTTCCAGTGATTGTAATATATAATCCGTCTAATATGGAATCGACAGTCATTTGAAATTACCAGGTTCACTTTGGATCCAGTTTCATGCCGAAAAGTCGATACCAAGGAATCCTACTTCATACTGATTTGTTAGCAGGAAAATCTTCAAAGGAGACGATTCCATTTCACCCAATTAATTGCCCCGAAGTTCTGACAGAGAATTCAAAAATACTTCTCGCAAATAAAGCAATTTTCCACTTGAAAAGTGCCCGATCAATTACTGAACCTAACTACTATGGCTACATAAATATGTGCACTTGCCCTTAGGCACTCCGGCTTGATGTCTTCCTACTCTCCTTTCAGGTCCTGCACCTACATAAATGAGTAAAAGACTTGGCATCGTTAACGAAACGACATACTATACTTTCCGCCGCAATCCCGAACATGCGAATGGCTGGCTATAGTCGTCGTATATCCCTTTTGGCTGTGGAAATCGAATGGTGGGACAATTGTTTGTCATCTGCAGACACTTTGGCACCAATCATAAAATTTTAAGGATGTCGAGGTCGATACCGGAGACAGAGCACCGACTATCGATTTTTTCTGCCAAGCCGGGCGCTGGCGGCGGCGGCATCGAGGCTGAACGGAGCTTCCGCCCTGTTCGTTTCGCATGAAACGATAATGCCACCACCGGATAACAATACCCGTGTCAGAGAATCGTAGCGGTGGCGACGACGCGCGTGTTGAGGGTTGAAATTTGGGAATTCTCATAAGGAACCAGAAAGGGATTATTCAGATGCGGGCCGAAAAGATGTTACAACTATTTGCTAGGCATTTGCTCGGAAAAATGGCTAGAGAGAAAGAGCTTTCGACAGAATCGTATGAGTGATTCGGAATAATAGGGCGGCTGTGTGTGAGATGGTGGGGGCTTGTCACGTAAACCTTAAGTGGAGCATAAGTAATAAAAATAGCACGTTTTTAAATTACGTGCACATATTCACGAGTACTTACATTACATGGTAGGTAGGCGTGTGTTCCGATCTGAACAACAATATGTGTTTCGGAAACCGATGTTCGATTTGACGATGATTTCACTAACGACATGGGGGTTGGAGTCGGTTGTGATATGGATGAAGACGGCGTTGATGCGGACACTCTTCCGTTTTCCGTATTTGACGTTATCGTTGCTAGGAATTCGGTATCGCTTATTGTGATATCTGAAGAAAATAGAAAGAAAGAAAATATGAGAGAAAATTGAATTTTTCTATCGGTATGCAGTTGCTGTGTTGTCTGAAAAGAAAAGTAATATGCTCGCCCTATTGTTTTGATACTCAGCTGCCCCACGTTGAGCGTAGCTGAGTATGCAATTTACTGAGAATATACTGCAAATATGGCTTGTTAATTTCCAAAAGTTAAGCCGAAAATTATATGTGAAAACATATAATATGTAAATAGGGAATTTGAGATCTTACCTTTTCACTTCGATCTTCAATTTCAATGTTTGGCTTAACTTTTGGAAATTAACAAGCAATTTGCATACTGAACTACGCCCAACGTGGCACAGTGGGGCGAAATAGGCAAAAAGCAGACAAAAATCATTGGCTAAGTTCATATCACAACACGACAGTTGGCATACTGTTGCCAATTTGTTTTAGAAACTCTCTCCACTGAGTTTTTGATGGACACAACATGCTGTGAAAAATGCCATTTTCTCCATCACAAAAATTTCTCCGCTGGCTTGGATCAGCATATGATGACAATCCTGAAATGACACTCGCGCTGTCGTATTCTTACAATTTTTCGTCAGTAGTCAGTTTTGAACTGAAAATTTGACAATTGATGTATGACTAGATGTGAGTGCAATTCAGAACACAATAACCTTTTGCAAAGCTGCTTCGATACTGTTGCCGCAGCATGTTGCGATTCCGCTGTGTCTTATGAATTTAGCCAGGTAGACGGCTAAATGGGAGCAGGAGGTGCTTGCTGGCAACGTGAGTCCTCCAAAACTGCTTTATGCCAACGAAACGTCAGCTAAGCCAAATGGAATAGTTGACGCGCTATGCCCCAATAGTGGTTAGCGCAAACAAGTAGTGAGTAAGTACGTCCATGATAGCCACCGGTTTCATATTATTAAAAGCATCCTCAATATCCAGAAATGCAACTTATACTTTAGACTTTTCAACACAACTTATCAAAGGATGTATCGCCGTATCCACTGATCTTACCTTCCAATAGGCATGATAAGAGGCAGACAGCAACTGAGCAGGAATGGTGCTGCGCAGGTAAGTGTCGATCAATCTCTCTAACTCCTTTAGCAGTCTGGAGTACATGCTAATTGGTCTATGGTCTTTTGGCCCTAGCATGCACGGACATGCACCGCTATCGGAATGAGAACAGCTTCCATCTCTCTGCATAAACAATGATGCAAGGAAGCACTACATTCAGCAAAAACTGTAGAACCGCGGGAATGACACCGTGTTGCCCAGCGGACTTGCAAAAGTCAAAACTTCCCCTTCGAAAAATTGACATAAAGTCACACGGAGTAACATTCGCTGAATAGCCATTACAGAGAGGCGTAAGGGCTAAGCTATCAAGTAAATGTGTGCCGAGCAACAAATCAATAGTCTCCTGACTTGAGGAAGTCCAAGTCCAAGTTTTGTTTCATCAAATAAGTGGGAATTGTCAGGACCGTAGAGAAGACTTTACGGAGTCTAGATGCTTCGCTAGATTCCTAAAAAAGCTGCGTTTAGATCTTCTAAGTTCTTTCTTATACAAGCAGAGTTATTTTTTTATGTGGCGATCAATCAGAGCTCAGTCTCGACGATTTAGCCCTATTGAAGCACCTTCGCCAGATGGCTCTAACCTCACCGATTTGAGCACTCCACCACATTGATTTAGGTCTTCTCTTTAGTTTTGCCACAGGGCACGCTTTAGCGGTGGATTTTTGAAGAGTTTCTCTAAGGATTCCTACCAAGGAATCCAGCTCCTGCTAATTACCTGGATGACATGGGATAGAGGGTAATGTCTCCAGTTGACAGGGTCGAGGCTTAACATCCAGACTAAATTGCTGATAGCTATGATCTATTATGAAGGGCAATGATCTGGTGAGATTCTCCAATCCCTTATCACATGCTTTAAATCCTCTGAAACGAGGGTAATATCGAGTACTTCGTTCCTACTCCTGGTGACCTCTAGTCAACCGGAAAGATAAATGCTTCAGCCGCCTCCTTCCAGACGGAAATTGCGGTGTCTTAGTTGTAAAGGGAATCATCTGGAGCATCAGCATTAGTACGTTTTCCAAGTATTCCACTAAGATCACCACCGTCTCAAAAAAAAAACCCTTCAACCACAAAAAAAGGACAAGGATTCAATAAAAATATATGTATATTCCAGATCATATTCTTATAAAGTAGCTCCAGCTACCACCTGATACTTTTTCAAATCTCTGTCTTCATATGATATAATTTGATTCACATTAAGAAGGATCACGAGGTACGTTGAATATTCTAACAACACAGTAACAAAGATAAAGACGCGTGTCGACAATCGCCGGAGACAGTTTTAAAATGTCATTACAAAAACCAATATTTGAACAAATATTGCGGTATTAACCGACTACTTTTGGGAATAATAACATTTCCTTCACGACATCATACAAATATTGTGCATTCAAAATTGTACAGCCTCCATTTAATAAATAGCGATAATATACTTTGATTTTCTGTTTCAACACTAAAAATTCGTATGGCAGCGTTTCGATTGTCCTAGAATATGGACGGATACATAATCTTCAGCAGGCTCATACGATGGCAAACTTTATTGGAACTCAAAATTGAGAAGAAGAAGTGCTATACTTAGATTTTCGTCTTCTTCTTCTGCTTTTTTGTTGTTGTCTTTCTTCAGCTCGAAATTGAAAAAGCTCGACATGTTATACGCGTAGGACTGGAAGACACTTTCCACTCGAACATGAGAGTTTTCAACGATTTGAAAATGGGTCACGTAATCATAACTACTCTCCCGAAAACTTTATTCCAAGATATCACCATTTTTTGGCTTGTACTCGTACATTATTCTGTATCTTATGCACTGTTCGCACGGAGATGCCAGAACAGTTCACTAACCCTTGTAGACTATTCAAATATCTTTTCAAAGGACGTGGCTGTTTTTTTCTTGGAATCAAGCAGGCTTCCTATCCGATATGTGGTTTTTCCTTGACAGAATTTTCGGAAAACATCATCAAACAGGAGCCTTATTTCGGCAGGATTAAAGTCTGAGTAAGCATTACTAATCGAAATTATGGCAGAAATTATGTCAAAGGGGACTGAGTGTACGTGTATGTTTTGATGCTTCATTAAGGAGTAACGCTTCTAATAGAGGAAGACATTTTTTCTTTTTTGCTGGGTGGTTAATACCTATTGCGCCCAACGTGGGATTATGGCGTGTTACACTTGTGACAGGAGGGAGTAATGAAACTTACCGTCATCGTTGTAGTAGGTTTTCCTGTAGCCAAATAGTCTTAACCAAATTTGTATTTTATGTCAGCTGAAACCATCATTATAATGACTAAGCTACTTTCATTTTGTTAGTATAAGTACTACCAATATTTTTGTTTTGCTCACGTGTAGTCTTTGGGGGTTAACATTCTCATTCCAAATCTGCTACGTTACACCACTTGCTGTAAGCATTCGTTATACGAAGATTTCTCGGCTAAATTGTTGCTGAGGTTTAAAACATGCGAACATTGAGCACATATTACACAACATGTCCTCCTAATACTTTCTCTTCTTATTTAATGGGATATCCAGAGCACCATAGTGAGTGTAGCCAAGCATCCTGGTCCTGGCTATTGTACGAGTCACCAACTTGAGAACAGAATTTCCCTAAGAACGTATCAGGAGTGTACTATAAGTGTATGTTGTGTACGTACGTAATTTTGTGCGAAGGACTTTATCTACTAGATATCAAATAGGACTTTCTCTGTTCATGTGTAATATGTTCACATTTCAGTAACGAGAACTTCATTAGGGTTAATGCTTTGTGAAGAGACGAAGAAAAAAGGCAACAGTGGCAGATTATATTACTTTTGTCTGCCTATTAGAAGCACAAAGCGTGTCTAGAAGAAGACGCGATGGTGGTAATTTGCTTCCAAATGGCAAATGAATTAAATCACTGGCGAATAACTTTGAGTACATCCTAATTAGGTGTACGTATTGTATGTAAGTGAAACGAATTAGCTCTACGCGTTACGTGTTCTTTAGTGGAGACAGTAGAGCCATCCTGACGAATGACTAAGTGATTAAGTAAATTATCGTGGTGAGTGTCGACAAACATTAATTGCACATACGATGGGCTAGGTTAAGTTTATACGAGTAGTTATCATGTTACAATTAATAATTCATTTATTACCATGACCAATTTTACTTCAATTGTATTAGACATTCTCTTGAAAAATCTTTGTTGGGAGGGGGATACTCGTTCGAAACCGTTATAATTGCTTTTTGTAAACACTTCGAGTATTAAGCAATCATTAACAAATATTCTTGCAATTTTCGACAAGTCGACTGAACACTGGGAGCTGAGGGTAAAGTGACGGGGTCGAGGACGAGGTTTACTGAAGCAGGCGCGGATCCAAGGGGGGGGGGGTCGATTTTTTAATGAACCTTTGAATAAATTGTTAAAATGTTCCACTTTTTGTAGGAAGGTTTTAGACTACGGAAATCATATGCTATTCCACTCGAAGATGCACATTAATTGAACTATACAAGATGTCTAAAAATTGACGGATAAATGCATAACTATGTTGCAGGTCCAACTACGCAAGTCATTCCATCCTAACTACTAAACCTGAGACGCTTAGGTATTAGTCAGTCATTCAGGCTACAGATATCTGCCTTTTCCAAACTGTCTTATCGCTAGGGTGCCTACTACAAGCGCAAGCATCACCACAGTTCTGTTTGCGCAGGCTTTCCTCACAAAAACACGGAACACGAACGATGCTACCACACGACGCAAGTAAGCACGCGGAAGCCTCATTCTGTTTCAAGCAAAACAATCTTTCGCAATGGGTGGGTTCAGGTCCCGCAACGTTTTAAACGCCACTGCAAACAGTTTGACTGATTTTTCTTGTGGACGCTCCGTTTCAGTTTGCGTTTGCTCAACCAGACATCGGGGAAATTAACCAGAAATTTTTCCTGGTTGATGTCCGGTCAATGGGGGGTAAGGGGTATTAGCGTATTTGACAGTTGTTAGTTGACGTATTGCGTGTGACTGTCAGATGGTGTGGATTTTCGTTTTCGGTTTCTTGATTTTTACATGGCGTCTTGTGTGCTTATTTACACCGGAGCAACACAAATTTGTGGCGATTTTGCAGTGTTTTTCATTTTTCCTGAAACCGTCGTGAATTTAATTGGAGTTTTGTTTGAAATTCAATAGCGAATCGGCTGTCAGCTGTTTGATACATGACAACTGCAAAACAAGTCGTTCGGGTCAAGAGTTTATGGTTGGGTGGAGGGAAAATCCTTACCGCAATTACAACGTTGCGGAACGTGAACGCAGGCAATGAAGCCTCAGTCTGCTTCAAACCTTTGTCGGTGTAACAATGTTTCCCGATGAAGTTTTGTTTCTACTGCTCGTGTTTCTCAAGTGTTTATTAGTAAAAAAAAAGGCGCTCCAAAGAACAAGGCGCAAACGAACAAAATGGACATGAAAATGGCTGTTGAATAGACAAAGTTATGGCCACAAAACAGTTTACTTAAAACTAATTAATTGTTAATTGTTTTGTGGCCATAACTTCTAAACTATAAGGAATTTCGCATTTTGACACCATTTTCACCCTCCTTAAAAACCCTCATTCGGGCTGAGGAGCATTCATCCCCACTATTTTTTTTTTCAAAATTAATTTTTAATTATCGTAAGTAGTCACAATTAATTAATTGTTAATTTCAGAAGTCACAATTAACAATTAATTAATTGTTAATCGTGACTACTACAATTAACAATTAATTTTGAAAAAAAAATAGTGGGGATGGATGCTCCTCAGCCCGGATGGGGCTTCTTAAGGGGAGTGAAAATGGTGTCAAAAATGCGAAATTCCTTATAGTTTAGCAGTTATGGCCACAAAACAGTTTATTTAAAACTAATTAATTGTTAATCCAGCTTTTGTATACTTCCTTGTATACTACATATTCAAAGATCTCGACTGAACAGTGATCGCGGCATGAACACCGAACACCCAACCACACGAGCAGAGAAGTACGTGTACGCTTGGTTTGCGCAGGCAAAATTTTAAGCAAGTGGAAAAGTCCGCAAGCCGCGCTATGGGGTTTGCGCGAGATACAGTTTCGCCAACTACACGCACAGTGTTCCGTGTACAAGTTGGCCTGCGCAGGCAACAGTGTGGTGATATTTGTGCGTGTGGTAGGCACTTAAGACAGCGATTTGATACACTGCCGTTACCAGGGGGCGCCCACGCGGAGGACTATGGAAAAGGTCTTTGCCCCCAGCCAGCAAAAAATATTAAGGTATTTTTTTCGAAATCTTAACCCTTTTGCTGCCACATTTGTGCTCAGACTACTGAAAACACAATATCTCGAAAACTACACTAAAATATAAAATTTGGTTGGGCGAAAATCGGGCCCGCATCAATAGTGGCATAAACTACCACACAGTTGATAGGGAGACTACGATACGTCTAATGCAGGTTTGGAAGAAATTTAAAATATGCTATCAGCTGATTGATATCTCAAAAAATGGCCAACAATTCCTTGGAATAGTAGTTGCAAACTGACCGTGGATTTGTTCATAAATATTCCAGTCATATTTTATAGCATTTTATGCCCTAAAAATAGAAGTTTTTGATTTTGCGATTGAGTGACAAATTTCCGAGAAATTATGAGTTCAATTTGGTCGGTCCGAATTTATGGGCGGTTTTTCATTAATTATAACCTCCGCGGCCAGAGTTGACCTTAAATAAATTAATATGTTAACAGCGAAGCCATAAGCTATCGTTTAGCATACGTCTTACCGGTTTCAAAAAAATTCCCGAGTAAAACGTTAAATTAATTACACTCTAATACGAAACGTATATTCAAATAAATTTCACGGCATCAAAGCAAAAATCCTAAAAAAAAGGATACGACCGTTTGGTGATGCGTACACAAATCATGCTCAAGGCAGACTGAAACGCACATCGCAATTTTCTACCCTCAACTGATAATTCAGTCTTATACTCAATTGCCCTAACCCCATGTGGGACATAGCGCGTCAACTGTTCCATGTGGCCCACTTAACGTTTCGTTGGTATAAATTGGTTTCAGAGAATGCAGTTGCCAGCATGCACCTCCTGCACATCAGTGGCCACGAACTTCGTCGTGGACGGGATTCGATCCCAAAACGCCGGTAGTCAAACATGAGTGTGATGCCTCAATACACTGCGCTACCGGTCACCCCTTACGGTACGAGTTTAAGACGTCACCAAGCCGCCGCCTAGATGACAGGCTGCCGTCGACAAGATAAACGATAATTCGAATAATATTAGAGCATATTATGCTCGCTGAAGGATTTGAACCTCAGCCTGTTGCTGGACAAATGAGCTCCAAACCCATAAATCTACAATATCTTGCCTACGAAATACTGCCACGACTAAAATCTGAAGCCTAATATGCCCACTGTTTTTCATACAACCCAAAACTCATGTCAAACTCTTCATAATTTTCTTGAAAAACGAAAAGCAGTAAATTTAAAATTCCCTAATATTTTTTCATCGCCCACTACACGAAATCCCCCAGAATTTTTTCTATTCAGTCATTGGAACAAACTTGAATATTCACGTTGTACCTTTGACCATCAATAGAATCTTGCCGGGAAATTTGAGCTATTTTCCCCATGATACTTTTCTTATACTTTCCTTTCTTTGATTTCTTCGATTTTTCTGCCATCAAGGTCTATATTTTTACGGGGTTTCTACAATATTCGCTTTTTTTCGTTGTAAAAATACTCCCAAATGAACTACGAGTACATTACTATAGGCTCTCTGAAAGGGAGATCGGTAAATCACGGAGAACAGCATGTTAACCAGAAATTCTATTCATTGATGAAACAGTTGTGTGGTATTTTCATTTAAGTCATTCTGAAAAGGGACCATCCATTCAATCATATTTTCTCTTTGACTTTTATGAAATGAAATTATGAAACGAAATTATGTACTTCTCGGTAGAACATACATATAAAAGCGTCAAAAGAAGCCTTTATAAACAGGTAGTTAGTTAGGCAGGGAAAAATTGTAGCGAATTTATGAATGGGCAATGTCACTACGTATATGAATTGCCTTCTTTCTGGAATTGTTCGTAACTGTGGCTTGAGCAGTCTCAGAAAAACGGACACTATTACTACTACTACTTAGCCTTAAGCACTAGTCGCGCTCGGTGGCCCTGATCGTTCTGTCGCCGCTCTACGATACTAATCTAGAGCTCGGAGTTCAAATCTCGGCGCGACAAAAAAAACTGCCTGTGGATACTGATAGAACTCTCACAGTGCTCCGAGCTTGTGAGTATAAAAACGGCGCGGATAGGAGGTGGACGCATAGAGGAAAAATAGACAGAGTTGGGACATAAATTAAGGTTGTCCATAGTATTTCACTTACGTATGTGTTGTGTTCACTAATCGGTACACAATGAATGTGCAAAAAGTGAAACTAAAGCCCAACATATAACTTGCGAACAGTCGACATCGCTCTGACGATATTGTGATCGTGACATTGATTGCACAGTGTATGTACTTATCGTTGACGATTTCTTCTACAGTTCCATACCATCGTCAGATTGATCCGAAGACGAATATCATTGTCGTCTAACGATGAATTGTATTGTCCATGGGGGTCTTATATCCACGTCCATTGTGCCTGGCGGGGCTTCTAAAATCGGAGTGAACGTCGCATGCCAACAGATGGCAATTTATAATACTATCCCCTTATCCAGTATGAAATTGGTTGATGCTACCACGAAAATGGCGTCGACCGGGCGCTCGTCAGGTAAGGGGAACCATGCGAAATTGAGGGATGATCACGAAGAGTTCATCTTTGTGGGCGTGGCTTTTGGCAAGTGCATGAATGAAAAGTGTGTGATGAAAAATCGGAAACTGAATCTTTCTGGTCGCATTTTAGGGTGTCCGGAAAGAAAGAACATGCTATGTGGTCTATGATTTAGTATGATATATGATTTATGGCATATGAATTAAGATGTGAAATGATTTTTTCTAAAGTGGTGGAAGTGCTATTAGGGTGTTTTTAGAATTTGTAATTTTTTTTAAATAAATCGTTTTTTCATCACAGACGTTTCATTCATGCACTTGCCAGAAGCCACGCCCACAACGATGAAAATCCACCAATTCAATGGACGAAAATGGTAACTCACACATATTAAATTGAGAAAAAATGTCACGCATACAATAGCAGTCGAGAAACCTTTGGCTTTTTAATCAACAGACACAGCTGATTTGATGTGTTATTGTTCTTATCACCCTAAAGGTCGGTCTACTTTAAATTGTAGCCGTTTCTTCTAGAGTGGTGAGGCTTATTTCTGTGCGTGGGATTATTTGCATCCTGCTTTAAAAATAAATCTGTTCTGAGTCCCTACTCTTAGTATATTTGCTCTGTGGTGGACGCTAGCAACTGCACATCCGAAAAGTAGATATGCTATTGAAATGTAGGGCGTTTAAGTTGTTACTTTTTGCGGCTTCTTCTGCTGAGGCTAAAAGAGAATTCGCATAAATTCTTTTATCGCGTCGCACACTACGCTGAACTTCTCGAGCTTTCTGACGGTAAAAGAGTTCGATGCTGCTTCGATTGTCATCTGATGCTGCAGCCAAACGAACCTTCAGCTCCTTTCTTTCAACAATCCGCTGCCATGAAGCGTCGGACATCCAGGGCTTATTTCGGCAATCCATGTTTGTGCCAAGGATAGTATCTGCGCTATCAATGTACGCATTTTTTATGGCATCCCAGTTTTCATTTATGTCACTATCTGGGTGACTAGTTATCTCAGCTACTTTTTGCGCAAGATGGTCATTATATTGTTGTAAGACAGCTGGATTATTTAGTCGAGCGGTGTTGAATTTGCGGCGCCTGGGTCTTTCGTCGGTAGGACGGCACACGGCTGCAATACGCAATCGAACATTATCGATCATAAAATAATGGTCTCTTCCCATCCCAATATCGGCACCCTTCTTGTTTCGCACGTCCAGGAGGCAACTCTTGAATCTTTTACTAATGGCATAATGGTCGATCTAATTTTGTGTTCTGTGCGATCAACAGTGGACCAACTGATTTTGTGGTGGTCCTTATGCTCAAACATAGTAGCACCGATAAAGAGACTGTGAAAGTTGCAGAGCTCTACAAATCTTTCACCGTTATCATTACAATCACCAAGACCGTGTCTCCCCATCACATGTCTGAGCCCATAGTTATCGGCGCCAACTTTAGTTTTCAAATTACCCATTATAATGTCACCTTTAGGTGTTCTGCTCTGAACAGCGTTTAGTTGTTCGTAGAAGGAGTCTTTCGCCAAGACATTGTCGGGTTCAGTAGGGGCATAACATTGTATTATTGAGATGTTTTCATTTTGGTCTGGAACCTGGCGGTTATGATTCGGTCGGAAAACGGATCCAAAAATAAGAGACAATTTCTGACTCACTACCGGTAGCTTTACCGGAGTACAACATTACACTGCTGCCCGTTGGAGAGATAAATTCTCCGCTGTTTCACCATCTTATCTCACCAACTCCTAAGATGTTTAATTTGTACGTCAGAAATTCACTCTCTAATTGAAGAAATCGTGCGTTCTGGGGACCTTCTGATCCATTGTCCAGGAGAGTACGCACATTCCAGAATCCAATCTTTGTCATTGTACGATAGCCGAAAGTCGTAACCGTTGAGTAAGTCCTTATCTCCGAGGCATAGTTCACGTTTCGTTAGCATATAAAGATTTCGGATAGTGCAAGTTGCTGACATACACATCCTGTCCTTTGATTGTCGGTTTTAACGGCAGGCCTACAAAGAGAAAGGCCGTGGTATTATTTTTACACCCCACACCACATGGGGAAGGTTTACCTCAACCAAATCATCGCACCGCCATCACTGATGGCTTGACATTGGTTAGCATGGGTCAGTGACCACTGCCGTTGCAGGGGGCGCCCACCCGAAGGACTATGGAAGAGGAATTTTGCCCCTCCCCCCCAATAGGAGGAAAAATTAATCGTTCAGAGGTAAAGTTTATGTGTCTCAAGTATAATAAGCGTGTTGTTTTTTTTTGTACTGCGGTGCATGTTAATTGTGGGTTATCCGGGCTAATTTATACACATTACAGAAACAACATACCCTTGTTGTTTGTGTAATGTGTATAAGTTAACCCGGGTAACCCCCAATTAACCTGCACAACAGTACAAAAAAAAATACGCCTAATGTTCATTTTCTCTCCTTCCGAGATACATATCTACTTCTAAATTTTGTCAAATCAAATATTGCATAAAAGTCGTATCCAAACTCAATAGAGAAAGGCAGACAGTTGACATATAGCATGTACTACTCTCATGCTCAGATTTACTTGAAAACATTTACGGAATTTCCCGATCAGAATTTTGGTTCTGATTTCATCTTCTCTGTGTGTAACTTTCCGAATGGAACTCTGTGCCCAGCCAACTGATAAATTAGCAACCCTAGTCAAATTGAGATAATAGTCACCCGGTCGAGCGTGAAGTTCATCAAGTTTTACCGGCGAAGAAGACTTAAATCGCCCGCTCAAGCCCTTCCTTATAAACTGGGAAATTTCCTAGGAAGTTTAAAGCTAGAGCAATCAAAATATTCTTGAAGACAAGCATTTCTCAATGCCAACGTTCGTAATTTATATGAAACTTCCCAAACAATATTTCCTGTAATCCTTATGATGAATGTGTTCCGTATAGCCATTATTTAAAATGACGTAACTTTTCCAAATCCATAGGAGCACGTAATAGGGAGCGATTACAACATTTTCATGCTCAATCTCCAGCGAGTGCTCTACAGATAAATAAAAACACGGTTACACGTTTTAGTGTCAATTTGCATTCTGTGTCATTCCAATTTAAATTTAAATTAGAGGAATGACTGTATGTAGGTACTCTGTGACGATCGGGATAGCCGAATAGAAGCAATTACGATAATACACCTACGCCAGCTGGTGAATTTGCATTGCCGTGGAAGCAAATGTACCGATTTACGTATACCAGCACGCAGCTTGACATCGTAGAAAAACAGATATAAATAATGAACTGACCGAGATTCAGGAGTTAGTGTTTGTCAACATGAAGTTATAAATACATTTTAATGGATAGGATAATTACTTCTGTCTGGGGGTAAACTGGTTGACAAATAAAAAGCTATACAAATGCAATTAGCGAGAAGCTGAATACAGTTTGTAACAAAATGTAATAAGACTGACTATCTAGAGAATGACGCCGATCCCGTAAGCCACATGCAGAACAATTAGAACCAATCTCATTGTAATTGTGTGAATTTAATGAAGACAAATCCGCTTAATTCTATACATTCTACTCTCCCCATCACCCAAAGACGCACATGGGTACGCAATTATATCCCATACATGAACATCATTACATCACACCAGATACCTCATCAATTTTACGGACCGAGTATAAAATGAAAGCAAATCTTTCAACATCCGCAAAGCAATCTCGGTTCACACACAGGAAAGTAGGGCTTAATCTGGTAGACGCTCATTTTCACCAGGACTCTCATTTACCCAACAAACAGCAGCAGCAGCATTATCATCATTCACCCATCGGGCTGCTGAACACTGCTGTGAATCCTCACCAACTCGGATAACTTTTCACTATGCCAATTACAGCTTATCTTGGGGCGTACCAATCCACGCAGTTACTCCCAAAATTCCATTAATGGGTGGATCAACTATACGAGTATACTCGTATAGGACAAAACCAGGAGCAGATTACTCCACGTCGTATATGCATAATAGTTAAGCGGAATCGGTCAAACCAACACGATTTCCACAAAACACACAATCTCCAAAATTCTATCAGGGACGAGGTTCGGTCCAGATGTATTCGTTATGCGAGTGTTCGGGGCTACTTTCTTCGAATTGGAAGTCAACCGCATTTTCTTAAGGGAAGGTCGTTTTACAAATCCTTGCGGTTGGTCTTGTGAATCTTTAACTGAAATAGTGATGAATTGGATTCATTTGTTATATTCAATCCGTTCCATTTCCTGAAACAGACGGTTATCCGCAAATGTAATTGTTCTTCGTCGGAAGACCGACGACGAGACGTGGCTATCCTATAGACAGCTGGATAATGTGGCATATATGATAAGAATTTACTACTTACCCGCCACTTCGACTATCAGCAACGTTAGACAGAGCATGAAATTTGTTAGTCCTGACATATTGAATTCGATACAAGGACGATTTCCGTTCAAAATAACGCACTAATTTCTCAGTGTGTTGCATCAAATCCTTTCAGTTCACTGTCAGTCACTACATTTCACATAAATTTCATATTTATTTTGATAGTCGAATTTATTTTAGCACGAGTCCACCAAATTGTCACAATAATTAACTTCATTACACACCAATCGACACGAATTATCAACCAAATCGGTCGACCCCAACGCACATATTTAGAACGCCCATTGATAATAATCAAGCGCAAATTCAGGACACACTGAGCGCCTATTGAAACGTACAAGCCCGATGTTGACAATCTAATCGCCTCAGATACACTAAGTCAGGATAACACTTTAGGCAGACTTCCCACGGCCTCATCTGTGTCTATCCTTGCCTAATATTTGTATATGAAGCGAATTTTGCTCGTAAGGACACAAGACGCATGACCAATGGCACAAATATACCATACGCTACTGACATTTTACAGTGATAGCGAAAAAAATGTTGCCTACTACTTTTTTGTTAGTTTGTTCCATGTTGGAAGTGATGCCTGGTATTGCGTTGCACGGAACGAAATGCAACGAAAAGTACACCATCGAAATATATTTCGCACCAGGGAAATAAATTAAACTGTTCGACACCAGTTGTCATTGTAATAGGCCAGATGTTTGGTGGAAGTGTCAAACCAAATATGTAAAAAAAAGAAAAGGAATGTCGCTCATAAATACTCGTACATGTGAAAACAACAACAAAAAGTGGGCCATGCCTTGTGAAAATGGGTTTTCATTCCGATTTATTGAAATTTAAATTTTTCTTGCAATAGAGTGCTATTTAAATACAATTTGTCGTGTAAATTACGCGAACCCGTGTCCAAAAATATATTCATTAGCTGAAACACCTTTAGTGACAAGTTGTCTCAAAATTTTTCTTAAGTTCCAGTTCTGATATTCCATAGTCTAATGCCGGGTTTCCACCAAAGAGACAGTTTTAAAAAACAGTTTTGTTTTCAAAAACAAAAACAGAAACAAGTTTTGTTTTTTGAAACTCTATTCCTATACTAAAAGTCTAGGATATGAAAATTTGGTCTGCGAAAATTTTCTCTGTATCGTGTGTGGTTGTTGCAACGACTTGTCGAACAACCGTTTTGCGCAGACCGCTTGTTTAGTCTAATTGGGCCTTAACTGCCGAGAAATTACACGCTCAACCGAGTTATTTTAGCAACTGAGTGGGCTCATAGTTCGCAACGAAAATAATTTTTTTTTATCGAAGACTACCGCATTCAGTAGGAGTCGAACCACGGCCCAGTGTAGAGAAGGCGAACGTGCTAACCGTTGCGCCATCCGAACTGCTGAACTCATTAGAATTTCTAAGATCTGAAAAAATGTTTACAGCACTCCTTAAAGAACCTCAAGACAAGTTCAGAACACTTGGGTGCTGGTGTCTCGCATCACCATTATTGGAAACTTAGTTGTTCGGCACCAGCATCTACTGAGCATTCCCAACGAGCTCTCGGTCTTCCTCGCAGCCTTGCCCCGCTGATGAGTCCTTTCAATATTTTCTTAGGTGCGGTGTTTTCGTATATTCGTTCTATATACCCCGCCCATTGAAGACATTGTAGTTTGACAATTCCCGAAACTTCCATCGTACAGTTCGTGCAGCTCGTGGTTGTACCAGATGCGCCATCAATTTTGGTCGCAAACTGCTTCTAAAATTCGCCGAAGCTCCTTCCGTTCAAATGTGTTTATCATGTTTTCGAAGGCTTAAGTTGGATATCAGGTTTTGCAGCCGTAGCATAGGTCGTATCTGAGGCGGCGACTGTTAAAAAATATTGCGGGGGCACAAAAACTTTGCATATGTTTTGGGTTGGCTGTCGGATTGACTTGTTGTGTGAACTTCTTGTGATGGTAACATAATAAAGGGATCAATTCTTGAAGGAAAAAGCTAGTAACATATTTCTTGATCTTAAAAAAAATCATCAGCGTTGTATAGAAATGACGTCTGTTGTTTGTTTTGAGAATATAGCATGAAAATCCGGGTGAACCATCCAAGCATCTGTATATGGAACCATAATGCTTTTTTTCTGTTGATAAACCGTCCACGTCATTATGGATAGGTTCAGATGATACCCACTCAGCGGATGCCTATGGGTCGTATTATGGTCTTGTATATGCGGAGTCTTGTATTTCTGCGCACATGCTCATTATTTTCATTACGAGAATGACCGAGGAAAAGTTTTATTTGCTAGCTGTACCCGTCGTTTGATTTCGTTAGTTTCACTAGCGTCCTTTGACAGGTTGCTGGCGTCCCTTTGACCCAGGTATATGAAGTCGTCTACGAATTCGATTCTGACGTCTGCCAAGAGCATCGGCGCCAGTCCATGGTTTTGCTTCAATTCAGTACGTATTTCAAAAAGTTCGGTCTGCCTGTTTCGAATCCTGACCTGGTCATCGACTTCTTTGTAAGTCGTACTAATTTTACTGGTATAACAAATAGGAACATGATATTATACGGTACAACACGGTTGATACCGTCGTAGATACTATTTGCTCTAACCCCTAGTGGGACCGTAGCCGGTCAACTATTCTGATGCACCTTAATTGAGGTTTCGATAACTAGTTTCGGACGATGAATGTTGGTAGCATGTACCAACTACCCATTTAGCCGCATATCCGCAACAAGTCGGGAAGGTTTGTGGCTTATTGTTACGTCCTACGCCACAGGGGGCAACAAAAAATCCATGACCACGACTTGGACGGGACTCGAAGCCGTAACTGACCGGTAGCATGTGACATCGGACTGACGCCTCAACGAACTGAGTTACCAGCCGCCCCCAGACGGTCGTATTCTTGTTTGAATTCTACAAAAATTTGGTATGCGTTGGCTTTGTATTCCAAGCACTTTGCTAGGATTTGCTTCACCGTAAAAATCTGATCGGTTGTTGATGGGCCAGGTCTAAAGCCACCTTAGCATTCGCGAATGATACGTTCAGTGTACTCGTACAGTTTTATTCTATTTTGCAAAATTTTCGGCATTGTTTTATAGGATGTACATACTAGCGAGGTGCCTCTGTAATTTTCGCACCGCAATTTATTTCGCTTTTTATGAGTGCCTATGTGTTTATATTACTAATTAGTTATTCAAAAAACTAATCAAAAGAAAAAGTGATTTCGTCTCGGCCATCTCCCCCATTCCGCGAACTTATTCACCTAGCCTCATATTATAATTACTAGCCATTTATTTCTTGTCCCCACTGTAAACAGCTCGGCCCACCCCAATGCACACAGAAGAATCAGAATACACATCAGAATACAACTTTTCCTTCCGCCCAACTTCTCCGCTATCGACATTAAATTCCTCATATACAATTTTTGTGAGGATTCTCGCTGGGAAGGGACTAAACCGGGAAGTCCCAGAGTGCGGTTAAAGCCGGAAAAGGAATCTCAAACGAAATGCATTTGCACACAGAGAGACATTATTTCTTCTTTTTTTACGTTTTATATTTTTCCCTTCATCTCTATAGAACAACGTGACAAACGATGATTGCTGCCGAAGAGAGTGGAAGTAACGTAGGAACAAACTAGGCCACATCGGTGTGTGGATAGAAAAGCCGTACAAGTCATACAAGCGAAACAGAAGCAATACTAACTCGACTCTCTAAAATGGATGTCCCGTGTGACACGAAAAAATATAGAGAGACAGCAACATCAAGGACGATGTGAGCAAACCAATATGCATTTGCTTTGCAATATTAAGATCATGGTGAAATTTGTCACAACATATTGGTCCTTTGGTTGACTTTCTATGTAGGACTGTTTCGTGTGAATGTGTTGATATGTTCCTTTACTAGTTGTCGGTCTTCTCGCTTCATAGGCCTCCTGTCGCGTAGCCTATTTCATTTTGCCTGTAGCCTAGGACAACTCGATGCCGGCTTTATACATGAAGCATCCCTTTTCCAAAAGTTCTGTCAGGAAGAAGAATATAAATTCCACATCAGTTACTGTTGTCCCTGATGCTGTTTTTGTTGGTATTGCCACGATACTACTTTGGTGCTCCCGGTTCGTTGTTAACGAGAACGTGATGATTGCTGGGAGCAAGAGTGGAAACTGCACGGTGACAGATCGAGGATATGGGGCACTATTGAATCGAAGGCGAACGACTTGTTCAAGGTGAAAAATGGCTGAAAAGAATCCCTCTTTTAGCCTTTATCCTTTTTTTCAAAAGCGCAAATTATCATAAACATGAAATAAGCTCGCTCAGTATCGGTGAAAGAGGACATTTTCTACTTGTTTGGACAAAGCTGGAAATACTCGGAGTTGTATAAGGTGAAAGAGGATTTAAACATACGGATTGCCCTAGAAACCCTTTCAGGGGGTTTTATTTAGTTCAATGCGTTGATTGATCTGTTCGAATATCTGATGCAGAAGCTTTAGCTTTTATCACGTAATATATTACGTGGTTTATAATCATTTCATCGGCAGCCAATATTTTAGAGAAATGCCAATTTGAATTTCTGATGATGAGTATTTTATAGGACTATTCTAATGAATGGATTTTTATTGTACCATCTAATTACCAATGTACAGAATGCTAAGTCCACGAATACTCTTAAAAATAATAGTGCTGAAATTCTAATTTCTTAAGTACTCTCTCTCTCTCTCTCCTTAATTGCCTTGTCCGCTCCAGTGGCATGGGAGCGTTAACATCTCTAGGATTTCAATACCTTATTGACGTTTCAAAAGCATATCTACTTTTCGGAAGAGCATGCACCTCCTATCCGCGCCGTCTTTATACTGACAAGCTCGGAGCACTGTGAGAGTTCTATTAGTACTCACAGACAGTTTTTGATCGCGCCAAGATTTGATCTCCGAGCTCTAGATTAGTATCGTAGAGCAGTGACTGAACGATCACGGCCACCGCCTGGATCATTGTCCTCCAATTATCTCGGTCACGTCACCGCTTCCATCAATCTTGGAAGCCCAGAAGTTGCACGGCATCGCATATACCGAGCTTTCCCAACGCGCTCTCGCTAGTCCTCGCAGTCTCGCTCCCTCGACTCGTTGTCCGTTCTTTACTCTCTTTGGCATGCGATCATCGTCCATTCGTTGTACATGCCCTGCCCATTGAAGTCGTTGTGGTTTGACGATTTTCGAAAACTCCAGCTCATCGTACAGTTCATACAACTCATGGTTGTACCGGATGCGCCATCCACCTCGATAGCGAACAGCCCCAAAATTCGCCGCAGAACCTTACGTTCGAATGTGTCTAGCATGTTTCCGGAGGCTTGCGTTAGGGGCCATGCTTCGTAGCCGTTGCATAGCACTGATCGTATAATGGTTTTGTACAAACGGAGCTAAGTATTTCTGTGCACATGCTTTGATTTCATTATGGGGAGAACCGAGAAAAAAGTCTTATTAGCTAGCTGTATCCGTCACTTGATTTCGTCAGTTTCGTTGGCGTCCCTTGACAAGTTACAACCCAGGTATCTGAAGTGGTTCACGAACTCGATGTTGAGGTTGCCCATTTTGATGCACGATTGTGCAGGCGTCCTTGTCCTCGATTGCATCATTATTTTAGTTTTACCCTTGTAGATACGTAGTCTAATTTCTTTTGCAGCGGTATCGAGCGAATGCAGAAGTTCTTCTGCGTCGGCCAATTTTCCGGACATGATGTTCATGTCATCTGCGCACGCTGCTAATTGTGTCGACTTGATGAGTAGCGTGTTGCTGTTGTCCATATTCAAATCCCGAATAGCGTATTCCAGTGCTAGGTTAAAGAGCGTCGGCACCAGTCCATCGCCCTGCTCCAGACCCGTGCGTGTTTCAGATAGATCGGTAGGTCTATTATGGATTCCGAGACGGAGTTGGTTATCGTCATCTGTATCAGTCGCACTAATTTTGCCGGTATACCAACTTGCAGCATGATGTTGTACAGTACTCCACGATCGATGCTGTCGTATGCCCGCTTGAAGTCGACAAAGACTTAGTACAGGCCTACGTTGTCCACTTCAAAAGTATCAGTTTAATCGTAAGGAGCTGATCAGTTGTGGAGCGACCAGGTCTGAAACCGCCTTGATATTCGCCAGTGATTCTGCATACGGTTTTATTTCATTTTCCACAATTTTCGTCAATATTTTATGGGAGTAACAGATTAGTGATATGCCCCTCTAATTCTCACAGAACTGAACAGATGACGCTTCTGCGCCACTTGTCTGAGATCAACTTTCCCTCCAATTCTCGCAGGAGTAATTGATATATGGCATTATGCCCGGTTCACATTATTCCAGTCCAGTAATCCAGTCCAGCAATCCAGTCCAGTGCTGGACTGGATCATATCGTCTACATGATTCAAGTCCAGTAGTCCGGCGAGTGTGTTGTTGATTCGGTAACTATAGTGACAATGATTTCTGTATAAGCTGGAATGAAAAAGTAGACCGACAATCCAGTCACTGGACTGGATTACTGGACTGGATTGCTAGATTGAATTGCTGTCCAGTGCCGGTTCACATTATTCCAGTAGCAATCCAGCGCTGGACTGGATTACTGGACTGGATTGGTTACTGGAATAATGTGGACCGGGCATTAACTAGACCCGTTCCACCGAATTTTAGCTTTTCAGCTGGAATCTCGTCAGCGCCTGGCGCTTTATTTCGTTTTAGTGACCGTAACGCGACATCAACTTCTTCCACTGTCGGGGGTTATATGGGCGGGCCTAGATCATGGGGATGTTATATATTAGGTTCAGAAGCTTTTCAAAACGAGAGGCCCATCGTTTGTTAATGTCATCGGTGTCGCTGATGATGTTTCCATCCTTGTCCTTACAGAGGCTAGTTCTGGATTGATAGCCGTTCTTAATTGTAGCTAGTAGTTTGTACGCTCGTCTGGTGTTCCTATTAGCTAGGTTGCCATTAAAGTTCAGCAACTGCTCATCAAAGAATGTTCATTTCTTATGTCTAAGGCCGTTTCCTAACTTTAACTTGTCGGTACGGTAGCGGTGAGGGATCGGATTGCTCGGTATACGCGGTACCGAAAGCTTACCGAAGGCCTTCATTTCGGTATTCGCAGGTGCGGGGAGGGATCGTTTCACTTTATTGTGTCGCGGGAGGAACATCCAGTCATCATCATCGTGGCGCGACAGCCCGACGTCGGGCCTTGGCCGCCTGAGGAACATCCAGTGGCCGCTCGGTATTGGCAGATATAACCTAAAAGTATACCTTCTGGCTCGTAAAGGCTGTGCGGAATAGTTTCGGTATATAGAGCTGTACTGTCCCGCACCGTTACCGTACCGACAAGTGAGGAAAGGGCCTTAGTGTGATTGTGCCGCACGCGGCGTTGTATGCTATTTGTAGGTCGAAAGTGAGTTAACCTAGGATGATGTTTAGTGCGTCCGCCCGACTCGAGCGCACAGCTCTCGTAGCTGCGATGCAAGCGATTTTTTTTTTGCACTTTATTCAATAGGTTAACCCAGATGCTACTGACGTCCTTTCTTCCTACGACAATCTGGCCACCATACCAGTGCTCCTTATGCCAGAATTGGTCGCGCTACGGCCATGTAGATTCATAGAACAATTTTTGGCTCAAGACCCCATCTTCTGCTACAAGTTTTCCTACAGGCATAGAGGGCTATATAGACTTCCTTGTACGATACTCAATGTTTATCTTGCAACTAAGTGTCTAGTCGAGAATGAATTCGAGACACTTAAAGTTGGGTGATAGCTTTAAAGGGTGGCAATTTAGTTGCGGGAGTTGAAACTCCGGTGTGCTGGTGCTTGTTGTAAAGAGGACTAGCTCCGTTTTGCTCGGGCTCACATTAAGTTCGCACTCTGCAATCAAAGAGTATACTATGCTCAAAACTTCACTCATGACTTCGCTAATCACGGATAGAAAGTACTGTTTGAGAGAATAGCATTCAATCAAAAATTAACCTCAAAATAAAAATTAAAAAATATAAATAACGACAATGCACTCGATCTCTCTCTGCGTTCAACACACCGTCAACAAGACTTCAACGTTTCATCGAATATTAATGGCGTCAATTCCTCTGATTTTCCTGATACAGCCACCGGTAACGGAAAAGTCGCGGCCCCCCGATATTGCTAGACCATATCCTATCTACGAGAAGTTTTGCTGAATTTATGATAAATTCATGCAAATTGCAAGTACCGAAAAGTTATTTATGGCGAGTACTCGAAATTCATCGAAAGAGTCCTGTACAGAATTGTAGAGTGGAGGCTCTCTATCGTCGACTTTGTCCTTCCCCTGAATGCGGATACGGTGGTTCGGAACTCATTCAAACCATCATAATAACCATATATGCACATCGATACCTTTGCAGAGCAAATACGAACGGAAGTATATAGTATATCACGTGAATGGGCCTTTAGTCCCTTTAAATAATAACGGCTCACATAATAATGGTGTACAATGGTAGGTTCCGCTCTGAAACCGCATAGCGTCAGACACGCGGTGCACGTAACGCCAATATATTTTGCCACATACTTCGGGCAGTGCCGATCATAGAAACGGATATACGTAAAAGTTATTTACAGTCTTATTAACGAGAAGTTATTTTACCGTCTTCCTGTTCGACAGATAGGCCGCGCACAAATTTAGGCTACAGTTGATGATAGGTAGAATCGATCATGCGAAGCAAAATTAATGGCTTATTATCTGCCACCATTATGTGGAATAACAAGATTAGTTGGGGGCTTCTTGTATAATCGATAACGAGAAACATGTGTACATGGGTGGCTAGGCAACACATTATTGTTACATACATTCAATTGGGGACTATAATTCAGGCAAACATAATGAGGATAACGTCAATGAAATCTTGGTTTCCTGTTGTGCTAAGGTGGTAGCGCGGAATGAAAATAGTAATTGCTTGAGCGGTTCACTTGTTTAGCTTGTAGGACGTTAATATGATAGTGTAATAACTATTGTTGTGGACAAAGGAACTGGTGGGATATGTTCGTGTTATCCAGGACAAAGACAATGTATGCCCGTCTAATCAATATACTTAATATATCACCTATCAACCAAAAATCTGGCAATTATGATTTGAGCGATAATTAATTGTTCTAGTGAATTTTTCCTCGATTTCACGCCGTCTTCCATCATCCCCCTGTCCCAGTGGCGCTTACGTATTACATTTTATTTTCGGTTCAATTAGCCCCATTAAATATGCCGGCGTCTGTTTTCATTTCTGGCGTAATCCAATTACCACTTAACACAACTGACTGCGCTGTCCATCATTATCGCGACATATTACTCAGATATCCTTCAACACGCTGTCCACTCTGTCCGCTATCCCTAATAACATACAAATATTTATCCAAGCCATATTCCATTGATAACAGAAATAAAATAGTTGACATATCATTTGTCACATATCAGAGGAAAATTTTGGTCCTTTTTTCACATGCCATTAGGCCAAGATATTATCCGCTAATATTTATACAGAAATCTTTATAGGGGTCATTCCATAATTTCACATATGACTTTGGAAGGTTAGTCCTTTCGAAGAACGGTGCAGTGATGTGTATGAGTTTGAGAGTACGCGCTATATGGTCAAAATCACGATTCTGATATAGCCTGGGTGGTGGTGTCCTTATGTCTTTCGGAACATTATTTCAGCTTGGCTTCAGCTGTACGACGTGGTCGACCACTACCACCATGGCACCGTGGTTTGAATTGGCTCCATAAAATTTTGTGCACACAAGAGTTTTCAAAATGCGACCATGACTTTTTATCTCCTACAGGCATGAAAAGTTTAAGCTCTTTTTCGGAACATTTTTTATTTTTCGTTTTTGGGATGCCTTTGTGTATGCTCCTGTGTCCATTTTGAAAGGGAAAAGGTTATTTTTCAAAGTACCGGAACCGTATGGTTGGCCATGTGATTCTTTTATTTTCGTGTGCGGGTTAAATTTTACGTATACGAGTATGGGTGTTTGTTGACACTTGCTTTCCTTCTACGGATGCTCGGCATTTAGAGCTGTCAGGAAAAGTGAGTTTTCTTCTTTCCATGAACCTGCAACTTTGAGTTTCATGATTTTTTTTAAGTTTGTATGGTCCCAATATGGGCGAAAGGATAATGTCAGTGGAAGGATGTGAAAGTAAGGTTGACGCTAAAAAATGCCATGGATGGATCGAATTGCTCATTTTCAGGTTGAGTAAGCAGTCGATTTTTTTACATGGGTCATTCATAAATAATGTATCCTAAAGCGCAAAAATTTGCATAGATACTCGTTCATACATTGCACAAATCAACGGCTGAGGTTCTCATGCTATATGAAATTTTACCTCGAGGTCCTCCCTGAATTCATAGAACAGAAGTCTGTAATTTCTACGAACAAACTTAAATTTGTGTTGGCTTTCGAATGGTATATCGTTTTTAGGGATTTTGATTTAAGAAATCCACGAATATTGCGTATTATAAAAATATCGCTCTTTAAAGAAGGAAAAAGGCAAATGTTCTATGAAATTATAATGACGTTAATTTCTTCATGTATTGTAGCTGCAGTTTGTTAAATATGGGACAACAAACTTTTCTGAGCATTGAAACTTCGAGTACTACACCAATCTTACGTTAAAAAAACGCAATCGGTGCTTTCACACCGAATATCGACCAGCTTAAGACCCTCCGAACACGGGTCGCCTGATATTCGGCTAACCTCTTGTGGGGCGTAGCGCGTCAAATATTCCTGCGAGCCGTCGTACTCTGTTCTGGGCAATGGGGCGCAACTCACCAAACATCTTGCGCACGACTTATACTCTTTTGCCACAGACCAACACCATGTGATTTTAGGACTCCCTCTTGGTCGGCCTTGGTTGGAAATGGGGTTCCATTTCATAGCATGTGTGATATATCTACTACCATTTTTGCCTGCCTATCAATTTGTCAATTGGCTTCTGACCCGTACGCCGACCTAGGTGTGAGAAAATGCACCCCTGGCGGACTTCACTTCGAATCTCAAAGTACCCCGACACCTTTATGCAAAACGCGACATTTCGCGTCATCGTGGGTTGCCTTAATAAAAGCCACAAACTTCTCTGGGATGCCTCTCGTGTGCATATGTGCCGCCCATATAGAATCCCGGTTCACACTATCGAAAGCCTACTCAAAATCAATAAAAAAACATAAAAGAACTACGATTGGGGTAAACCCCAATCATGCAATACTCTAGATGAATTTGAACCTGGTTAAAGCCAATAAATAATTTTGTTTGCAATCATTACTTTTTTTGAATCTAACTGATATTGTTAATTAAGTGTTAAGTACAAAATTTCAGCCCGATAAATTGTATAGGTAATGAGTAAATTGGCTTAACGTATTTCATGAAATAGTGCAGTTTGTATGGGAGGGGGTAGAAGGAGGGTGAGGATTACAATAAATTTTATAATGTAGGTTACAATTATCATAAAAGTGATATATTAAAAATTTCAAAGCAATATGTTTTATAGTTTCTGAGAAAATCTGATTATTGTAAATTTTCAAAAATGTGTCATTTTGTATGGGAGGGGGTAGAAGGGGTGGAGCGATTTAGCCCGTTCACGAACTTAGCCTTCATTTTTTGTCAAAAATAACGTGTGCAAAATTTGAACTTCATAGCTCAACGCGTTCTCGAGCTAGAGAGGTCACGGACGGACGGACGGACAGACGGACATCTGGTTTTGAGATATTCGAGTGATAATATGAACTTCTGTATCATTAATTTTTTTTTGCGAGCCTTATTTCTTGGCGTTACAAACTTTGTGGCAAACTTATAATACTCTCAGATTTCATCTAGAGTTTAAACATGTGAAGCAGAGAATTTTAAGGGATATCTCTCATAAAGTAAGTGTCTATGGACCCCACACTGGGCGCCGAACGGTCTCCCAGAACCAAAATGCAGTAACACCGACTATTCCAAATCATAATTTCATTCAACTCTTCAAATCATTAGTGTGCATCCCTTATCTAAATTTTCCACAACACCACACTGCAATTTTGATTACTTTTCGTTTGGAATTCGATTGAATGCTGGTATGCACATTGGGGCTATTTTGTGGCGAATTTCGATCATCTTTATGCTTTTTCTGACAGTTTACCATCACGGTCCTTCCAATCGAAAACAACAACTCTCGTTCCACCCGCCAGCTTCTGAAGCATGACAGCTCTGTTTTTAACTACGTTTCGGAAAACACAATTAAGCTGAGTGTCACCCGTATACTTTTCAGCTGTTTACGCTTTTGAAAACGTACAACCATTTCATTTGAATTACACCCGGAGCACAGGGTGAAAAGGGCACGGTTGATGTATTTAAAATATTACATTTGACGAGGAAGATTTCACAAATATTATTATTTGGTTTCTGTACGTCCTCGACGTTGTAGGATGTCTTTCGCAAATATACATGTTAGCCTAATTGTATATCTGCGTATGATGCCTTCGTAGAACTCACTCTAATTCATTCTTCATATATAAATAAGTAGACAAAACAGACTGATATTTTGCGATCCTCTGATCATAGATTAAGAGGTGAGCCCACGGTGAGATTCCTTAATTTTCCGGAACATTAATAAAGCAATGAAATAATTTTGAGCTGAGCCAGATGTCGTTATAACGTGAAATGTATATACGTTGAGTCTGATACTGGGTAGCCAGGAAATCTCGCGGGTGTATTGAAATATGTTTATGGATGGATAATAGGAAGAAATATGATGAAAATATTTTGTTAATGGAGAACCCAAATATAGACTTGACGAAGAATGCTGAGGATTTTCGATGAAAGCCCGTGGAAAGGTAGTTTTTTTTAGGATAAAAATAATACATCGACTGACAGCATTAAATGATGACAAGTGTGTGGGCTCCAGATACAAATCTTCCGGTAATTATGTAGATTAACTACTTCACGTCTGATTTTCCTGAAATGTTAGTATGTTGTTCTCCTGATGATGCTGATCAAAAATGTATATATTTAATAACCTTGTGTAATGGACGATGACGACACCCGAAGGTGTCAACGGGGACGGAGCCATTTTGACCGTTAAGGTCAGGGATTGACAACTGTCAAAATAGACAGCTGCCAATATTGGCTCCTCAACGAGCTAAGCGGCGGCCTGTGCTTGCTGTAGCTCAGTTCGGGAGATATGGGCTGGGTTTTTGCCGCTCGCTGCCCCTGTCCACACATATTAAAAAAGGGAATCACAGGCCTTGGGTAGACATCACAAACAAGAGGGACAAAATTTGGACAAAGGAAGGTAAGTATGGAGCCAGCCTGCTCAAATGCCATCATTGATGCTCCGAGGCCCAGATGGCGGTGGACCTCGGCCTTCTATACCCGCTGAAATAAAAGAAAGAAGACCCGACCGTGAGGCCCCATGGCCGAAAACAGAAAAATTTTGTGGGGGCCTCCCATAGCGAAACCCGAGAGATGAGGTTTTCACCTCATCTCATCACCAACCTGATCTGGGAAAGAGAGAATTCCTTAAAGGAAATGCCGATTTTTCAAGTTAATACATTCTTTATTCTTGGTTGTTCATGAAGAGCAAAGAAGAGATCCCAATAGAAACAACAAAATTTACTGAAAGCTAATAGTAACCAAAACAAATGAAAACATGTTCAAAAGAAATGTAAATTTCGAAGAAATATAGCAAAGAACCAGCAGCTTTAATATTGAATTTGATAAAAAGTACTTACCCCAGAATCGACGATGGCCACCGTTGACGCCGGAGTAGCTGGAACAGGTTTGAAATAACTAAGGGAGAACCATTGGGACCGCTCCAGTGACAAAAATACTAAATAATTTAAACAAAAAAACTATGCAAAAAAACATGAAAATTTTAAGGTGGCAATACTCTATACGGTCGTTGCGTCGGAGAGGTGCGAATCTTCCTGCGTATGTCTATCTTGTTTGGATAAAATTCAACAACGGATAAGATAAAATGGCTTTAAAGTTGAATCCAATTTGTTGATGATGCTGGTTTCGATGTCACACACGAACACTTCTTTTTCGATGAAATATATTTCGCTTGTATCGTACTGATACTGGACTATTGTAGTTGTTTGCATAGAGAACGACAATGGATGTTGTTCCAGTGGCACGAGTATCACCGTCTCGCCCGAGAACTTCGATCTGTGTCGTCTCGTTGCGAGCTAATCCATTTAATTGAGAAATTGAAGCCGTCACCGGGTGATTTTTGTCGCACACGGCACTGTCAGATTAATGTCGTCCATAGATCACGGAGTGCTAAGGTGGATCCCACATGAAAACAGTTCCACTCGGGAACGAACTCCGATCAAAAACCAACCAGATAGGTCAAAAGGCTACCACTGTCGCCACCCTTGACACGTTATGACAGAGCAAACAATGATATACGGGGCGCTCAAAAATCGAAACACCGCAAGTCGAGTTCCGACCCTCCGACAATAAACTCTCAGCGTGGAACAATAGACGGCAAATCCTGGCCCCTTCCACGAACTTCGACAATGTTTTATCCGTAGCACAAGACCTCGCAATAATCATAACGATAGTCACCAGCACACTCGAAATCGACAGCCCGTTGCAGGAGCCCCGCTGCCGACAAAATGGCTAGCGGCTAAACGATTCGATAACCACGGACTTATATTTTTCTCTTGTCGAATGCCACTTTACTTCGACCGGTAGCAATATCCAAAAAAAATCAGCACTTTAGCGCGTCCTTAGCGTCAATCCAAACAAATTCGATGCAACCCATCAGCCGGTCGTTTTTGCGGAGGATTTGCCACCTCTCAGTTGCTGTGCTAATTTCTCCTCCCCGTTCGGGAACAAAAACCTTCCAACCCGGGCGAATCTCAGATCACAACCCCCCAAATGACAGTCGTTTTGGCGCGACCATCCACCCTTCGAGATAACAAATTGTCCGGAGTGGCTTATCACTCCCACCGAAAACATGGCCGCCAAGTCCGCTTATAGGAGGCCGATTCTAACTCATAAATGCCCATTTTTTAAAAATTGTAACGACTTTTCACAAATATAAATGATTTGAAATAAAGTCAAATCGAATATATTTGTGAAAAATATTCAAATTCAAAAATAGACACTTATGTGTCAGAATCGGTCCGTTACACTTGGTCAGAAATCTAACCATTTTTTGGTTGTACAATATTTGAGCCATATAATAAACAATTTAGTTTTGTTAAAGAACTAAAACCATGTTGTTCGATATCAAACTCAATATGTGCAATAAGTAAGTTGTTCTTTGTGTAATGGGTGTTCGTTAGTGTGATGAAAACACACCACATCAGACAAAACGTTTTTGTCTCGATAAGACAAGAAAACGTTTTTCATTGCAGCACACACCAAGCGAAACACAGTGAAACAAAACAAAACGTTTTTTTGTCTTGTTTCGTTTGGTGTGTGTTGAGATAAGACAAAATTAAATTTGGCAACGACGACGTCCGCAAAACTTTACATAAAATGACCAGTTAAGTATTAAGCGGAAACATTTTTTTGTTTCCGAAAGACAACTGGCCGCCTAGTGGCATCGAGACATATCTTCTTGTTTTGTCTTGTCTTTTTGTTTCGTTTCATGTGGTGTGTGTTGCGCCTATTGCAATGTATGAAATTGTCGACAACGACGTTTGTCTGAAACAAGTTTGTTTCATTCGATGTGCGTTGATACTATCCAAAGACATGCATTATCGACAACCAGTCATAAAACGCATCGAGACAAAAACGTTTGTTTTGTTTCGTTTCTTTTGGTGTGTGCTGCCTGATAAGAAACAATGGCCGGTTGTTTCTTGAGACAAAAACAAACGTTTTGTCTTATGCGGTGTGTTTTCAGCCTTACTCTACCCAACACTCGACGCCGAAATAGTTGAATCGTTTTCCGCAAACCAGAAATCAACTTAAGTGATTAGCAGAAATCAATTTCAGTGATCCGATTTCCGTTGCAATAGTTAGCGGAGTAAAATTCACGATGTCAAGCGAATACTACTACTTTGCCTTAACCCCTAGTGGGGCATAGTGCGTCAACCACTGCTGCGCGCCATCATACTTTGTTCCGGGCAATAGGGCGAAGCCGCAGAGTGGTATGAAATGGGAAGAATGAAGAAGTAAATTTTGATTTTGTTGGCAGATCGTGGCTTTTGATGATAATCACAAAAAGAGTTGTATCTCGGTAACGGTTAAAGATATGTCACTTCTAAAGGAACCATTTCTTCCCAAACAAAGTATGGAATAACACCTATCAATATTACCCACTTAACGCAGGACAACCTGTATATATTCTTGATTAGCGTGCTGAACTCTACTAGATACTCAAATTTCAGGAAAGTTGGAGGAGTAGTAGCTAATATGTACAATTACCATCTTTTTATCTACAGAGACCTAGTAGTCTTACAACGCCAATTTAGCAATGGGTGCATTCGGGAGTCACGGTTGCTAGCTAGCTTTAAGTACTGTCTCGTGATTTGTATTCCGAATGTTGCGCTAAACCACTGCTAAACTTAGCGCAAATAGCTAGGCGCTAACACTTTCAGGCAGCACAAAATTTGTTCGCTGTCTTGGCTTAGCGGAGATTTGACAGTTCGAACGAAGTCAATTTACAACATGGCATTTCCTAGTCGACTGAATTGTACGTTCTTCATTGTTTTCATTGTTTTTACAATGCAGAAAAGAACAACACATAATTACGAAAGGGAGAAAATGCCAAACTGAACTTGTCATTTGACAGGTGAGCCAGCATACCATTCGGGCGTCACAAAAAAAATTGTTATGTGCTGCTTAGGAATTCGCTATTTCTATGCAGCGCATTACGCTTTTTTCCGTGACGCCCTAATGCACCCAATATCAGATAGCATTATGTGGGCTTCTTAGAAGTAAGAGATCTTTGCAACTTATTGGAACTGTGCTACCAAACTCCTTACTTATTTCTAACGCTTTACCCATGGGTAAGTTCTAGAATATTAATTACTAGTGACATTATCCTATTTTAATTTCATCACATACTATACACATTTTTAGCATTGTCTTCCCGCTACAAGTCAAAATAAATCAGCTTATCTACACTTAGCCTTAGCTTTATAGTAAAAAACACCTTTGTACTTGCTTCCAATACCACAGTTTTTCAGCAAAACCACTGAATAGGATTTAAATTTACATAAAATATTTGCTTATCACGTCTCTGGTCGTATTCGAACTTGATTTTCAGCCTTTCCTGATAACTTAGAAAATCTCCTTTGGTCGTCTGCTTGACATTTTTTCGCAGTGCCTTCTTTTATCCCACATACACCCTACGTAGTTTATTCAAAGCCCTAAGAGCTTTTGTCGTTATATGGCCAGAAAAAATAAGAAAAACGGCGAGGTGTACTACTCGGTCAAACATTCACCGCTCATAGAAGGATATATTGGCCGTATCCCGGACTCGACACAACTCCTTTCACGTCTCGTTTCCATGCAACTACAATCGAGTTTGAATCCTTCGCAGTGTTTCGGATGCTCATAAATATTTACAAGGATAGTGGTCCTGGCGGCGGCGGCGCGGTGGTGGCAGCAGTATACGTATTGTATTGTGTGGCATAAGATGGCGTAAGGGTATGTACTCGCGCTTAAATAAGCCGGACTTTGATGTAACTGAATTATGCATGAGTCGACCTTCTTCGTCTTAAGACTATACTCCCGTGAAGTCGTTGCTGAAGCTCACTGGCTGGAGCAAGGAAAGGGATAAGATACGAACAGGATATACATATAAGAACTTTTTTCTCCCGGTATTATTCTTAGACAGTTGCCTCTTTTTTTATTCTCAGTAGTCTGCTGCAGTGGTACTACTCGTATCCAATGTTTATTAATGCCGACAAATCGACCAGAAGCTTATTTTCTTCTTTCGTTCGTCATTTTGTTGATTCAAACATGGAAAGAAATGTTACTGTAAAACAATCAAGTAACAGATTTATTTTACGATTTAGTGTTTTTCTTATTTCTTGTCCAGTATACATAAGAAAGAAAAAGTTGATCGTACGAAATGGTCGGTAGTGGGAGCTTAAAATATTTTATCATTATTTTATCATTGATATTGGACTCAATAAAACTATGAATACAAAATGGTAAAAGTAAAAACAATTTTTTTATGAATGGTTTTGATTAGTAACTTAGTTGTATTGTGACATAAACAAACGATTTGGATTAAGTAATAAATGTGGTTTTAAATCCAATGATTATAAGGACAATTCGCAATATCCTATACTCTCTCTAATTGTAATATGTCACACGTCAGTTCGAACAAGAATCATGTTATTTATTTAGATCATATGATTAACATGTTCTTGACATTTACATTTAGTACTGCCGTAGTTTTAGTTTATAATTTATGTTAATACTTATAGTTGGGACGCTAAGCGATTTCACCTTGCAAAATATGATAGAGAATTGCCATTTGGTATGATTGTTCGTGGTCCCTATACATTCATTTTAAGAGATGGAGCCACCTTGGACCCCGCGGCAGAGCGGCTGTGCGGGCGAAAAACCGCGAAATTCGATCCCTTTTTTTAATATTGTTCTAATAATTTGTAAACGGTGCCTCGGATCAAAAAACTTAATAGGTTGTAAATTAAAGAGCGTCAAATTCTACATCCAATGCACTGCTCAAAGTTGAAATTTGATTTAGTAGTATAATCAAAATCGATAGTCGAAAAATGTCACTTTTTGAGGCTTTGGAGAAAAATCACACATATCGCTTTTCAAGCTCACATATCTTTGTAAGGGATACTCCAAATGAAAAACCGTGCAAGTAAAAGTTGAAGATATTTTGATTTCCGGTTTAACGTGCTCAATGCTTTTCAAATCGGTTCATTTTTAGTGTAGTTGTGAGCGAAAATGCAAAAATGGTTTTTTAGCGATTTGAGCCTTAATAGCTGTATCTCGATAAATATAACAGCTAAAAGTTTTAGTTTGGCCTTAATTCGTAGATACTTTAACCTTGTTTATAAAAGTTCTGCTAAGTTTTTTGTCAGACTAATTTCATTAATTAAAAAATTAGTTAATTAAATGATTAAATTTCTTCCATAATTTCAAAGTTCAAGCAACTTATATGACATTTTAGGTTGGTTTCTAACGTATTTGGTCATTCTGAGTCAAACGAAATCAATCGCTTTTCCATCCGACTATTAGTTCAAAAGATATTCACTTTTTTCCAGATTTTATTATTAATTAAATAAGCCTTTTTATTAAATACGCTGAAAACAAAAAGCTTTTGTGCCAGTTTTAGGAAAGTTCCTAATGTATTTGGTCATTTTGAGTCGAATGAAACCAACCGCAATTCCTTGCGACCATTAGTTCAAAAGATATTTACATTTTTCAAGATTGTTTTATTAGTAAAATGAGCTTTTTCGTTCAGTAAGTTGAAAATGAATGGTTTTTATGCCAGTTTTAGGTTGGTTCTTAATGTATTTAGTTAATCTGAGTAGAATAAAATTAGCCGTGGTTTCATATGACCATTAGTTCAAAAGATATTCACATTTTTCCACATTTTTGGATTTGTTAAGGAAGCTTCTTTATTAAATAAGTTGAAAATAAACAGCTTTGATGCCAATTTTAGGCTGTTTCCAAATGTATCTGATCATTTTGAGTCGAATAAAACTAAAGTCAATTCCATACAACAGTGAGTTCAAAACTTATTCACATTTTTCCAGATTTTATTTTTTTTGTTGAATATTTATTTTATTAAAAAAGTTGAAAATAAAAGGCTTTCATTCCATTTTTAGGTTGATTCCTAATGTATTTGGTCATTCTCAGTCGAATGAAATCAACCGCTATTCCATACAATCATTAGTTCAAAAGATATTCTCATTTAAATAAAAAAAGATATTAGTTTCATAAGCTGCTTTATTAAATAAGTTAAAAATAAAAAGCTTTTCTGCCCATTTTAGATTGATACCTAATGTATTTAGTGATTCTGAGTCGAATGAAACCAACCGCAATTCCATACGATCATTAAATCAAAAGATATTCACATTTTTCCAGATTTTGTGATTAAGTAAATAAGCTTACGTATTAAATAAATTAAAAATAAAAAGCTTTTATGCCACTTTTAACTTAGCTCTTAATGTATTTGATCATTTTGAGTAGAATGAAACTAACCGCACTTCCATGCGACCATTAGTTCGAAAGATATTCACATTTTTTCCAGATTATGAAGAGTGGCACATGCCCTTGCAGCACCCGGCGCTGTTATCCATAATGGGAGCCAACGTTCTACTTCTAGTTTCCACCCCCAATCTCCAGGAGATGGAATATGTTGCTGAGTTTCCACAGCCTGCCAGAATTTCATGGCTTGAAGGGATGCCCTTTTCAGGTGTACCTCAAACTCACCAAATAACAATCAGCATCTATCATACGCGCTATCACTTCTGATAACTGTAATTGTCACGAAACACAAAACAAATCAGTTTCAAATCTATCCGCTTACTGACTCGACGGTGCACAATGTGGCAATAGCGGACAAAAATAATTTTTATTGTTTTGTATGTACATGCAAATTGTATCTATAACAAGATACCTGCACCCGTTGCTAACGGATTGGCATTATTACTTCTCTCTTAAGGTCACTTACGGGATATGCAGAGAGTAGCAAATCAAATTATCGAAATATACTATTATTAAACTTTTTCCAAAGGATATCAACATCCTGGATATTTAACGTCGCTATCCTAATTATATGCCGTCATCCTGGAAATTTTCAAATAATATGTGCTTTAAGCGGCGAATAACTGTCTCTCCTTGCAATTTGGCCACTAATGAAAAGCCTTATAACACAAATTGTAGTAATCCTTCATATTTCTACCAAATTCCCAACCTGTAGCTTCAGCTCTTCGAGATATTCTTTGAACAGGCTGACATCTGACTTTTATTTTTTCTACAAAACCCTAAAAAGCGTAACTATGACCTAAGCTATCAAGCCAAGCTATCAAGCAAAGACTTTTTGAACAAGATTTAATTATCTGTAAATTGAGACTAAAACAAAACTTCAGCTACTATACTTACCGAAATAGAGCTATTAAAGCTGCAATCGATAAGAAAGCATTCCAGCATTTTCACTCACAACTACACTAAAAATGAACCGATTTGAAAAGTATTGAGCACGTTAAACCGGAAATCAAAATATATTCAACTTTTACTTGCTCGGTTTTTCATTTGGAGTATCCGTTACAGAGATATGTGAGCTTGAAAAGCGATATAGTGTGATTTTTCTCCAAAGCCTCAAAAAGCGACGTTTTTCGACCATCGATTTGGATTATACTACTAAACCAAATTTCAACTTTGAGCAATGCATTGGATGTAGAATTTGACGCTCTTTAATTTACAAACTATTAAGTTTTTCGATACGAGGCTTCGTTTAGAAGTTACGAGGAGAATATTAAAAAAAGGGCTCGAATTTCGCGGTTTTTCGCCCGCACATCCGCTCTGCCGCGGGGTCCAAGGTGGCTCCATCTCTTAAATTGAAAGTTTGGGCCCCACCAACATTCGTACCAAACGGCATTTCTCTATCATATTTTGCAAGGTGGCGTCGATTTATGTCGCTTAGCGTCCCAACTATTAACACTAATTGCCTGAACCCCTCCAGTGAGGCATGGGCGCGTCACCATCAAGCCTTGTTGACGTCTCGTTAGCATATACATTTTCGGATGATGCAGTTGCTAGCAAACACCTCCTGTCCATATAGCCGTCTTTTACTGACACGCTTGGAAACCTGTGCGTGTACCCTCCATGACGTAGAGTATATGAGAGGTGGAGAGGTGGCCATGACTGAAACAGCACACGTAGACTATCTGGGGCCGTCTTGTTACTACTGGGAAGCTATGCAACCAACGGTCCAATTCAACGAACCAACCGGAACGCATTATGAATTTATGTATTTGACCGATGACAACTCTTGATACATTGCTCAGTTCGTAAAAAACGTAAGATGCGTTCCGCTGCACCTCCACCCTCCCGAAAGCAAATAGCAAAAACAACTATTGTATAGTTATGTGCCACATTTAAAAGTTTTGTGCTCGTCAATTAAAAAAAAATATTAGCGGTTCAATATGGGGGGTGTAGAAGAACGTTCATTCATAAAAAAAATTGTATAACTTTTTTTGTATTTCACACAGTTTTTGAGATATCAAGTAAAGAGTGGTAACTATGTCAGAAATTGCAGACCATATATAATATGCTGGGTCTAGACCAGGGGTCGGCAAACTCCGGCCCGTGGGCCGAATCCGGCCCGCCTCTGGTTTTCATTCGGCCCTCAAGTTAATATTGTTTTCGATATGAAACAATAATATAAAAAAAATATATACACAAATGTAGTTTAAAATGAAGTTTCTCGTCAAAACGTTATTTTATTGTGTTCAAGATTGGCACCGCATGAATAACGGTGCTACCAAAATACTCGCGAGTGTTGACCAAATGCTCGCCGAATGGTGAACCCTACCAAACGACTGGGCAATGGGCATCTAACTCGGAGAAGACGGAGGATCCAAAATTTGACATCCTTCTTCCTCCTCTTTTACGTCTCTATTGCTTCTACAGAAATCATTGTAGGGAAAAACAAAGTCTCCTCAATAATCTTCAATAAGACAGTGTCCAGTGATAACACCCATGACCGAACTAATGTGCAATCTTTTCAAGGATATAAAACGAGACGAGTGACTGGAAAACAATGCATTGTTTGGGTAGAAGGAACGACATGCGTAGCTCCAGTTAATTAGAGCAAAACCGCAGCTCCTAATCCACGTCCGCCTTGGATTCATCCTATATAGAATTGGAGAGTGGCCAGTGGCTAGCGAGAACCAGTGACTGGATTCTCGAAGGCGCATGGTCGCGTTTGCATCAATCTTCTCTCCTAAAATATCAAGAGGAAGCAGGTTAAGCAGCATACCCATGGCAGCAGATGGAGCGGTTCTCTCCACTAATGAGCACACTGACTGGTCTTAAGACTTTGCTCAGCAAGCTGCAGTAGGTCCTAAGGGCCTTCCATCAGACAATAATTCCATACGAAGAGTATTGAGCGCACAACAGGTATGTAAAGCCAGTGAAGGACTTTAGGTTACCCTTCTGCTTTCTTACAGGATTACAGGGCGATTATGGTCCGAAATCTAACAGCATGGGGCGTAGGAGTAGCTGACGCGCCATTCCAAACTAGGTGTTAACGCAAACTAGTAAAGTCTAATTTTTTCATTCATTTAAAAGAAGAAGAAGTCATGTTAAGCGCTATATACGTGATATGGTGATCGGTGGTCGTCGCCCGAAAAGCCGGTTCCGTAGTAGTCTATTTGACTGCATAATTGAAGTGCTTCTGTCAAACCTTCCATTAACAGTTGGTTGAGAGTTCATTCCACTGGTAAACAGTTACAATTTGCGCCTCCTATCCGGCCCGCTGAGCCCAAAATTGAAATGATCTGGCCCTTTTCAGAAAAAGTTTGCGGACCCCTGGTCTAGACTGTTGGTTGGACAAATCTTTGACTGCAATTTCTGACATATGTATTTTACCAGATTTTGAACGATGTTGTCTCGAAAACTCTTTTAGATACGAAAGCTGCTAGCTGTATTCGTCGCTTGATTTCGTCAGTTTCGTTGGCGTCCTTTGACAGAATGCTACCCAGGCATGTGAAGTCATGTAGGAATTGGATGCTGGCCCCCTGCATTGATGCTCGATTGTGGTGGCGTCCTGGCTCTTGATTGCATCATTATTTTTGTTTTGTCGTTGATGTGTAGTCCAACTTCTTTTGTAGCGGTGTCAAGAGTATCTCTAATTGCGTTGACCCCTCCAGGGGCATGGGCACGTTAACATCTCTAGCATTTCCATGCCTTGTTGACGTTTCAATAGCATATCTACTTTTCGGAAATGCAGTTGCTAGCATGCATCTCCTATCCGCGCCGTCTTTACTGACAAGTTCGGAGCACTGTGAGAATTCTGTTAGTACTCACAGGCAGTTTTTGATCGCGCCGAGATTTGATCTCGGAGCTCTAGATTAGTATCGTAGAGCGGTGACCGAACGATCACGGCCACAGAACGTGACAAGAGTAGTAGAGTAAAATAATTCATGCACAATTCGACAGAACAGTCAACATATGTCAATATCAAACAACAACCGAGTAGGCTGGTTGTCGACTTATTCGTCAAATGTTGGAGCCAGAGACATACAGAACAAGCTCATTCCATGCCTGTATTTTCTAAGTATAGAACTGATTTTTTAAATTTCCAATTTGGTCGAATACGGCCTACTATTTCATATACCTCTCATAGGAACAGTGAAGCAAGCCGAAGGCTAGCTTGTTGTTAGTTATAATCTCCCTTCATTTATCTTGAGTTTGTAAACTCGCAAAATAAATATGTTGAACTCATTTAATTGAAAAGAGCATAGGCTTTTCCTTCATGGAACTTCCCCCACCACCCCCTTTCAGGTTGATGATGGAGTGAGGTGAAGTCCTCATTTCTTCTGTTCCGCTATGGGAGGCCTCTATAATCTTTTTCTACTTCGGCCAAGGGGGCCTCAAGGACGGTTTTTTTTTATTTTTCGGCGGGTTAAGAAAGCCGGGGTCCATCGCCATCTGCGCCCTGGAGCAAATAAAGATGGCACCTGAGCTGGCGGACGCCACACTCCCTCCCCATAATTCCCCCGCCCCTTCCCCCCCCCCCTTGTTTGTGGTGTCTATCCCAGGCCTGTGAATACCTAGTAATATGTACGGACAGGGGCAACGAGCGGCGAAAACCTCGTCCTTATCTCCCGAACTGAGCTACAGCAAGCACAGGCCGCGACTTAGCTCGTTGAGGAGCCAATTTTGGCAACTGTCACTGTCTGACCTTAACGGCCAGAATGGCGCCGTCCCCGTTGACACCTTCGGGTGTATCCATCGTCCATTACAGTCTCTCCATGAAATATCTCACGAGCCGCCGAAGCTACATGCGTGAAATTTGATGGAAATATGTAGAAGTACTATAATTATCTGAATAAAGCGATGCGTCATAATAGGTCAACTTTAAGGGACGGGGGGAGGGGAGGGTGTATTTGAAAATATCTGATCCTCCCTTACATTTCGAGGCCGTTATACTAGAAATATGAAAATTTACAGAAAAACGGCATTTCACTAGCATAGAAAACTAAAAATAATAAAATTTTGAAATCTCATCAAAAAAGGTTAATACATAATAGTATATTTCTATATTCACAGTTAGCATACCCCTGCACCACTCAAGCAGACCCGAGGTAAAAAATATTGGTGGGCAATGATAACCAACATCATAGGCAATAATATCTCCAAAATGGTTTACAATCACATAATATTTAATAATAGTACAATCATTCAAATTAATGCATTTTGGCACTATCCATACAAAAAATACACCCACCGGCCTCATGCATAGGTGCGAGTACTACTTGCATGTTGTTTTTCGTAGTGCGAATCGCATTTATTTTGGAAGGGTGATTCTAACAATAATTATTCATACAATTTCTTTTTTAGGGTTTTGTGTTTTAAATCTTACAAAATCGGTCAAATGTCTGTCTGTCCGTCTTTCCATAGAATATCTCACGAACGGCTGTACATCAAATTCGGTGAGAAAGTGTAGAAATGCTATAATTCGCTGGAGAAAGCCATGTATTGCAATTGGTCAAATTTAAGGGGGAAAATTTTTATCCACTGGTTGTACGATATCTTATTAAATATATAAAAAACTTTGGATTTAGGTAATTCAGATTATGTTTATTATTTCAATATTAATTAATTCGCAAGGACGCCAGCTAAATTTCGAGGCCGTTACACTTAGAATTATGAAAACTCACAGGACCTCTTTATTCCGGTTTCATTATTAGGATGAAATTGTAATCAAAAATTATAAAAACGAACCACGTATATATCGAAATATGTATGTACTTGAATGATTATCATCCAATCCGTAAAATCCCTTTGATAATTCCGTCCCGCTGAGGGAATTGAATCGGCTAACCACCACCTTTAATACGACTTATTTAATGAATTTTGGTTTTGGCTAGTGGTGCTTTTGTACCACATGCCTTTTGCATATAAAATTATAGAAAACATCTGACATGAATAACAAAACCGCATTAATTATTCCCGCATATGATTTACAGCTAAACTGTTTTAGCGAACTTTTAATGTGAACTGCAAAATTTGGCTACTGATTGAAATAAATAGCCGCAAATCGCCATCTATCCCCATTAAAGTATAAAACACAGAAACTTCCAGCAGAACTAAAGGCCCCGTATCAGGATTCAAACGAAAATTGTTAACCACATAAAATGTTAATATTCAATAGCATGACGTGTTTCTCTCGAAAACGCTGGTGTAGATACAACCGAATAATCAGGACGATCCCTCGTCAACCCCCGGGCTACGGCTGTACGATATAGAAAATGTCGATTTCGGTAGAATCTACCAAAAATACATTTTGCAGCGGCTGCTAATTAATTGCCGGTGTTAATTAAACCATTATCAATAAAATGCTATCAACATACGCAATTAGCTATCTGATGAAAGGTTAAATTTTGTTAGAAACCTAATTGCCAATGCAAAATGCTTATTGAATTTATAAAATATTTGCTCAGCATGGGGGCAGAGCCTTGTGATGTTTTGCAGTTTTTGTCCGGTGATGGTTGTTCATTTAGATAATTATACCAATCACATATAACATGCACGGCCAGATTGTTGCGGTCTAATTCACCTCATTCCATCGGTCGAAGGTTGTCTATTGGCAAAATCTATTAAATAAAGTGTCATTGGCAAATATTGGAATATTGTTAGATAAATATAATAGAGCGAATGATTATTTTGAGTAAAATTGGAGTGTGCTCGATATTTTTTAGTTAGTGAGCACAATTTTCTGAAAATTTCTTGTGTTTAGATTAGATCCGGGGTCGGCAAACTTCGGCCCGCGCCTTGTTTTCATCTGACCCGTGAATTGGTATGTATTTTTTACATGGAAAATCAAATTTATATAAATAGTTTAAAAAAGAAAAACAACATTTTTTTTATCATGACTTAATTTGAGTAAAATTTAAATCAATTTATTTGCTACACTGGAGACTCAATTGGAATAATCATGCCGCACGGATTGGGAAGATGGCAGTCCCTATCCAGATCCCAGGTGTATTAAATGGTAAGAACCAAACAAAAGGGTTGTACGGTCGTTAAACTTACCAGCAGGATTTCAATCGCTATGGGCGTCTGGTCTAGCGAATATATCTATGTCATTGAGACCTACGCCAGGGGGGGGGTCTTAAATTCAGAGGCTTCGTGGCGCTGACAGCGTTATGGCGACGCGCTAGGTAGCCATAATTTCTCGGTCGGTTCTCTTGGTCCCGCTACGATTCTACATCCAGAGAAACATAGGTTCAATTCGCGGCACGTCAATCAAATCTGCCTGTGGGTATTACTAGAACTCCCACTGCATTCCCAGCTTGCCAGTAAAAGACGGCTCGGATCGGAGGTGCAAGCTAGTTACGTATCCGCCAGCACTAGAAATCCATAAAATATTACAAACGGAGGAAAAACACTCGCAAAAAGTACACGCGCAATTGCCAGATAACCGCGTCTGCAATAATTTTTAATAAAAAAAGATACAAAGTATCTACACTGCATGCAGATACATCGGAACATGGATATGTCTATGACTACCGACTGCGTGGAACCTGTTGTGTTGAAGATATCGACGTAAGTTTTATAAAGATCCCAGTATAATTATACTGGATGAAATCATTCGAAAAAACACGTCCCACGCTTTCGGTAGGCATAAGACATATCCATGTACCCATGTATCTGGTGGCAGTGTAGATACTCATCATAAATTCTGCTTCGCTTTGTCCTGTCCGGTTGGGCTCCTTTCTCTCGCGGGATCGTTTCGTTTTCGTTTGCATCGCGTGTGTGCAATATTCACCTCCTCTCGTGCACCCTGTTCCATCTACCTGTTCCATCTACCCGTTCGGTACAGTTTGCAGACTGCAGCCCATCAACATTTCGCTGAGTACGTTTCTGCTAATCGCAATCACGCTTCCCACCATCTTTTCCCAATCGGACGTGTATTGTGTTTGTGTATCTATTGCAAAATCGCTCCCACACTATCCGCCTCATCCCGCCCCTTTAATCAACAGTGCGGGTCCGGCACACACAATCCGTTTCTCAAGTAACGCGTGCCACTCTATGCGATTGTGTCCAGCAAACAGAAAGGGAAACTAACAAAAGTAAACAAAACATTCCAACACACGCACAAAGAGAATGCACAAGAAAAATTTTGGAATTTTTGCAGAAGGGAGGGGGGCATTTGATCTTCTGCAGACCTCTGAATGTACATCATGTCACGATGAGCTGCTTGGAACTATAACATCCTGCGACGAATATTTCTCTATTTCGGGGCTTGGGAGATTTTAACTCGCGCAGTACGAATCCGCCATTTTGTTTTATGATACGTTTATTGCATGTGTGGTGGGGGCCACATTGTGGGCCAGTCAGACCTCAAATCGCCGCCATTGCAAATGCACAACCATTTGGATAGAATGAACTTCATCCGCGATGGCTCTCGCTCTCTATCTTCGGGGGGCGGGAGCTATGTAATGTACACACTCTCAAATTGCGTCTGCGCATGTCCAAATGTTAGTCGAACTGACTACTTGCTACCTTTTCTGGGACCCTATTGATTCAGATATATAGTACAACGTGCGCTATTTTATTTGTTTGGATTCAAGCCATTTTGAACATTTTGGAATTTTTGCGGAAGGGGGGCATTTGATCTTCTGCAGACCTCTGAATGTATTGTACATCATAACATATAACATCCTGCGACGAATATTTCTTTATTTCGGGACTTGAGAGATTCTAACTCGCCTAGTATAAATCCGCCATTTTGTTCTATATGTTTATTGCACGTGGGGTGGGGGCCCACATTGTGGACCACTCAGACCTCAAATCGCCGCCATTGCAAATGCACAAACACAGTCGCTGGATCACCCGATTTGGCTCGAATGAACTTCATCCGCTCATCTTCGGGGGGCGGGAACTATGTACACTCTTTCAAATTGCGTCTGCGCATGTCCAAATGCTAGTCGAACTGACTACTTGCTACCTTTTCTGGGACCCTAGTGATTCAGATAGTACAACACGGGCTATTTTATTAAATGATGAATGGGAATTGGCGGAAATTGAAGGTCATTGAAAGTCCGCCCGTTCACCCGTACACTATGTTATTTCTTGCCGTCCACAACGTCAACCTTTATCGCTATCAAATCAACATCCCAACATGTACACACAGGATCCCCGCAAGCGCACCACCCGCGCGGATCTACAAGCAACAGCCATGCACAATGACCACTTCACTCAAACGACATGCACAACCAGAAAAGAAAAATTTTCGATGGGCTTGTTTCCTCTTCTGACCCCCGAGTAGAAAAACAGACATTTCGTGTGACGGACAGATTTTTAGGATGACCCCCAGCTATAAGACATATCCATGTCAAAACAGGCGTATACGTATGACACCGTCCCAGGTCACTTTAAAATGAGATCAAATAAAGTACGTTTGTTAACCTAAAACCCGCGTCTTTTGCATTATCTTATTTTTTGGTATCACGGCACGTCCGCAAGATAACTTGCTAGCAACTGTCCCATTCGAGAAATATGCTATCGAAACGTCATTGAAATTTTTCTAAATTCATTGGTGTTTCATTAATATTCCTTTCCAACAATATTAATGAAACATATATGAATCTTGGAAAGTTTCACCATTCTACCTATTTTATAATTAGTAGAAACAGTCGTTAGTTGCAGACTGACACAAGTTAACGTTGCATTCGCCCTTAATCGTGTGAGAGGCCCGGTCTGCAAAGCTGGTTTCGAATGTACTCATGAACTAATCGGGTATAGGCCAAACTGATACTTTCAAGGCTCGATTTGAAAAACCATCGGGATCTGGCGCTTTGTTGACTCCAATGATTTAAGTGATGGTATGAAGCTTAGTCGCGGGTATAGGGGTATAACAAAACCGTACGAGCTTAAGTCGTACCGATCTGTAAAGATCTCCCGCTGTGGGAATAAAATTCTGATGATTTTACTCAACTGCACTGGACAAGTCAACCACATTGACTTGTCCAGTGCAGTTGTGTAGCCATCATACGGCGAAGAAAATGTACAATGTTGAACAGACAGACACTCGTTTGCACTTTACAAAAGGAACCGCAAGTCACACACAATATCACCGACTGTGCCTATTGAATGGAATTGTGTGCCGCAGTCACTTGGGACCAACCGTCGCCAAACCGACACACGGGGAACATACGGTTGGGTTTCGGTACGGGTAGTGTATGGTTTCACTTGCAATGTCCGGTCATGTACACGATATACGGCCGGATACGGCGCTGCCCTGGTACGGGGACTGTGTTTTTAGACCTTTACTGTTAAGTGCAGCAACTCATATTGTGTAACCAGGCCATTAAGGTAAATTAGAATTTTATACAAACAACGGAATCAACAGACCTATAATGAGTCTTTGTGGTTGTATCTATTTCGATTTTCTTGTAACTTGCAAATAACCGATATCAGAAGTGAGTCCTTACTCGTACATATATTCCCCAAAATGTACTGCTTCACATCATACTCATACGTTATCTTTGTAAAACACTGAACTGTATAATGAGAATATTCTGTATTAGCAATTTTGTCATACTATACTCGTACACAATTTCACAAGCTTGTCACATGATACAAAATTGATGACATCAAACAGACGAATGGCAACTTATTTTCCGTATATTCGAATCTGTAACGTACCAAGAAATGGATAAAGAGATATGAAACATTTATCAAAAGATTGTTTGTTAACGACGTGACAGTAGAACGAGACTGGCTTGATGGAATATCTTTTTCTCCCGGGAATGGGAAAATGAGTACAAATGTATAACATTATGAAATAGATGCACAGGATGCGGTAGTGGTTTGAATTGGATTTCGAATTTAAGGACTTTCTCGTTTTTTTTTTTTTTGGAGTCAGATTCAAATCATCGATAAAGTTTGACGTGTTTCACCAACAATGTCGCTATGCTGCTCATAAGCGTCCAGATAGAAATGTCGGTTTCACCAAAATGGACTACGGGGCTTTGCTTGGACTAATTAGGAGGTAAATATGCTAAAAGTTCCCCGACGCTCTATTTTGCCTTAATCAACTACTCCAGCGCGCCATGGTACTCATCATCATCATCGTGGCGCGACAGCCAGACATCGGGCATTGGCCGGTTGGATCATTGTTCTCGAATTATCTCGCTCACGTAGCCGCGTCCCCCAATGTTGGAAGCACAGTAGCTGCGTCGCGCAGCTACTGTGCTGACGTCGCGTCAATACATACCGAGCTCTTCCAACGAGCTTTGGGTTGTCTTCGCAGTCTCGCTCCGTCGACTCGTTCTCCGGTCATTACTCTCTTTGGCATGCGATTGTCGTTCATTCGTTGTACATGCCCTACCCACTGAAGTCGTTGTAGTTTACCGATTTTCGAAACTTGTAGCTCATCGTAGAGTTCACACAACGCATGGTTGTACCGGATGCGCCATCCATCGCGATCGCAAACAGCCCCGAAAATTCGCCGCTGAACCTTACGTACGAATGTGTCTAGCAATTTTCCGGAGGCTTGAGTTAGAGTCCATGCTTTGCATCCATAGCATAGCACTGGTCGTATAATGGTTTTGTACACATGGAGCTTCGTGCTTCTGTGCACATGCCCCGATTTCATAATGAGAAGAACCGAGAAAAAGTTTAATTAGATAACTGCGTCCATCGCCTACTCAATTGTCCAACCTCTTGTGGGGCATAGCGCCTCAACTGCTCCATGTGGCCCAGTCGACGTTTCGTTGGCATAAACTGGTTTCGGAGAATGCGGTTGCCAGTATGTACCTCCTGCACATCCATGGCCACGAATGTCGTCGTGGACGGGACTCGAATCCGAAACGTCGGTAGTCAAACATGAGACTGATGCCTCAACGCACTGCACTACCGGTCACTCCAGTTTCGGTGGCGTCCCTTGACAAGTTGCAACCCAGGTATATGAAGTTGTTTACGAACTCGATGTTTAGGTCCCTCACATTGATGCTCGATTGTGCAGGTGTCTTTGTCCTCGATTGCATCATTATTTCAGTTTTACCCTCACTGACATTACTCTACGTTGACGTAGTCCAACTTCTTTTGCAGCGGTTTCGAGCGTATGCAGAAGCTCTTCTGCGTCGGCCAATCTTCGGGACATGATGTTGATGTCATCGGCGTACACTGCTAATTGTGTCGACTTGATGAGCAGCGTCTTGCCGTTGTCCATATTCATAGCCCGAATAGCGTATTCCAGTGCTGTTGAAAAGCGTCGGTGCCAGTCTATCGCCCTGCTACAGACCAGTGCGTATTTCAAATAGTGTAAATGTATTATGGATCCTGATCTGTGAGACGGAGTTGGTTATCGTCATCTGTGTCAGTCGCACTAATTTTGCCGGTATCCCAAACTGCAGCCTGATGTTGTACAGTACTCCAGCGATCGATATTGTCGTATGCCTGTTTGAAATCGACAAAGACTAGGTATACGTCTACATTGTATTCCCATCACTTCTGGAGTGTCAGTTTAACCGTAGAGAGTTGGTCGGCTGTGGAGCGACCAGGTCTGAAACTGCCTTGATATTCGCTAATGATTCGTTCTGCGTACGGTTTTATTCTATTTTGGACAATTTTGGTCAACAATTTATACGACCTACAGACTAGTGATGTGCCTCTGTAATTCTCACTTTTCAGTCTATATCCCTTTTTGTGAATTGAACAGATGATGCCTCCACGCGAATTGTCTGGGATCAACTCCTCCTTCCATACTCGCCGGAGTATTTGATGCATGGCATTAAGCAAACTCGTTTCACCGAATTTTAGCAGTTCAGCTGGAATCTCGTCTGCAGGCGGCGCTTTTTTTCGTTTTAGTGACCGAAACGCGAGATCAACTTAATCTAATCTTGGGGGTTGTATGGGTGGCCTAGAACATCAGTATCGTCGAGAGTTTCTTGTGTTTGGATGTTAGATAGAAGTGTGGTCTAAGTATGCTCCATATGCCGGAGCAGCCCATATAACCTAACCTAACTTAAGATATTGATTTCAATATCTCGCGATTCAATCAACCGATTGCATAATCAGATTCATTTTGCAATCGCTAACTATTTGAGTATCCAACCGAGCTTCATTTAATCGCATTACCCTTACTAAGTTGTTACCGTTTCTACGTCGGACAATTACACCCTTCAAGTAACCTTCTTAGTGGCTAAAATATTAAGGGCTTCCGGAGAATTAGCGTCGTTGAGGCGGAATGTTAAAAATACACTCTTAATTCAATGTACATACATACACCTTTGAATAAATATTCGGGCCAATGATATGCTGTTTCGGTAATTACTCCTTGCACAATAAAAGTCCTTACACTCTTAATGTGTATATAGACGGCGTCTAATAACAATAATTTTCGTTAAGACATCATTATGCAGAGCGTCCATTAACCGCTTACTTTCCATGCCACATCGGGCACTACACATAAATATTACTGGTTTCCTTTCAGGACATCCGTAGGCCGCTACAGCTAGGGGAAGTGGTTGCAACGGCGGCAATCGAAAATTTAAGATCAAGTGTTTAACCAGCATTTAATTGGTTTAGGAAACAAAAATAATTACATTTTTAAAAACGGTTTAAAGATTCTGTTAAGATACTTCCAGAATTATTAAATTGACTTAATTTGAAGTAAACTCCGCTAAATTTTCATTATCCATTCATTCCTGTATACGCATAAAGGACTCAGTCAAAGCCCAAAAAGGGACGATGCCCGCAACTTACATACGACCAAGGAATTTGCCGACATACCGAGATACTTCACTGTCTTTACATGAAAATTCCTTTACAAAGTGAAGCTAAAGGATGTCTGAAACTATCTGTGAACGGCGAATCGACCGAAAACCGCCGGACATTGGATAAGGCCAGTGCTTTACGTAAAAGTGACAATCGTAAATAGAATTGTACCATGAGCGAATGAGATGCCGAGATATGAGTATGGTCGGCAGTGACCGTCGTCAAGCGGGGGCAAAAGTAAAAGGAAAACGAAATTTGTCCAAGTAATAAAGTTTCCGGGATCACGTATACAAAGAAATTACTCAAGCGGATATAATGGCAACATAAAAATCTTTTCTGGGTACCTACTCGTATCCTCGGCAGAATTTTGTTTCGTATAGCAATAGCCACGTTACGTTACTATAATATCGCACATTACTTTCGCCGTAAGTGTGTTATCCTTTTGGGGACTATTTTGTAATTCATGAATGCCTCACTGGTAGTATCACTGTCCGAGGATGTTTGTCCTGAATTATCAGTTCGTGGTGCATAGCAGTTACGATGCCTTTTGTATGACGAATGGTTAGGACGTAGCGCTAACTTGTTAAGGATATTTACGAGGATAGTTTGCGTGGGTGGGGTTGCTCATAGGAATGGAGGTGCGTCAATTGTAATGACCACTTATTTTAGGGTGCAAAAAGGACAACTGTGTGGTTAGAATTAATGCCAAGGGTATTCGATTTTTATATATTTGCAGACTGAATCACTTACGCCTACTATAAATTGGCATTCATTGAATCTATTCATGTCGCAGACTCAATGAGTTATGGAGTTTTATATCGGACGGGATTCAAAAGATACACCATATACTAACATACTACTTTGCCTTAACCCCTAGCGGGGCATAGCGCGTCAACTACTCCTGCGCGCCATCGTACTCTGTTCTGGGCAATAGGGCGCAACTCCCCAAAAGATTTACCCAGTACCTGACACTCCTTTGCCACAGATCGACGCCATGTGATTCGAGGACCCCCTCTTGGTCGGCCTTGGTTGGAAATGGGGTTCCATTTCATGGCATGCAAAGCAATGCAGTTATCACTCTTCCGCAATGTGTGACCTATCCACTGCCATTTTCGCCTGCGTATCAATTCGTCGATTGGCATCTGACCCGTACGCCGACTTAGCTCTTCATTTGATATTGTTTCGGGCCAGAAAATTCTTAGAATTCGACGAAGACATGAGTTGACGAAAACTTGCAGCTTTCTGGTAACTCCTACGGAAACTTTCCATGTACTGCTCCCATACAAAAGCACTGATAGTACCAGGGAGCGAAACAGGCCCAGCTTGGTCTTGATGCTGAGATAACTGCCCTGCCAGATTTTGGACAGCATGCCGTATGCGCGTTTAGCCTGGTTGATACGACGAGCGATGTCCTGCTCCGTACCCCCATTTTCGGCAACAATGCTACCCAGGTAGACGAAGTTGTCCACCTTCTCCACAGGCTGCCCATTAATATTGATGGCAATAGGTGTCGGATTTCTTTTTCGCAACGGCGGGCTAAGAACCTTGGTCTTGTTGGTATTAATCTTTAGCCCAACCTTGCTTGCCTCCCTCTCGAGATCTAACGCCATTGTGGACAGATCCATGATTTTGTGGGAGAGTAGGCATATGTCGTCAGCGTAGTCAAGATGTTGTAGATAAGATGTCAAAGTCCATTGAATTCCTTTGTCGAGTCCGGATAGGGCTGCATCCAACACATCGCCGATCACAATGAGGAATAGGATCGGTGAGAGGATGCACCCCTGCCGAACTCCACTGCGAATCTCAAAGTCCCCCGACACCTTACCTTTATGCAGAACGCGACATTTCGCGCCGTCATAGGTTGCCTTAATAATAGCCACAAGCTTCTCAGGGATGCCTCTCCTGCGCAAGGCCGCCCATATAGAATCCCGGTTCACACTATCGAAAGCCTTTTCGAAATCGATGAAAAGCAAGTGAAGCGGAGAATCGTATTCAGCGCATTGCTCGATGATGATTCGCAAGGTGTTAATGTGATCGACACAGGAGAATCCGGATCGAAAGCCAGCCTGCTCTTCATCAATTGTGCTTTTTAAGTGGGCCTTTAGTCTTTCCAGGACGATTTTAGCTATTATCTTGGCAACGGCAGGAAGCACACAAATGCCTCTCCAATTATTACAGTCTGTGAGGCTACCCTTCTTTGGAAGTTTGATGATCAAACCTTCCTTCCACTCAGTGGGAAAGGTCTCTGCATTCCACGCTTTATCAACAAGTGGGTGCAGCAAATCGGCAGTTACGCTTGGCGCTGCTTGATAGAGTTCGGCAGGGATGCCGTCAAGTCCGACGGCCTTTCCTCGTTTTAGTGCAACAATTGCAGTGACTATTTCCTCTTTAGTCGGGGCAGTGGACCGTATACGCACATTTTGATGGTTAGCTAAATTATCTATATGAGGGGGAACTTCACCAGAGGTTACACGGTTCAAGACCGCGGCGAAGTGTTCTTTCCACCGCCTCATTTGATCTTCTTCCAAGATAAGTAGCTTTCCATCACTATCTTTCACCGGATGTTGGCAGGAGTTACGACCACCTGTAAACTCCTTGATGACACCGTATACGGCGTTTAAGTTGTTACTTCTAGCGGCTTCTTCTGCTGACGCTAAAAGAGAATTGGCATAAACTCTTTTATCGCGTCGCACACTACGCTGAACTTCTCGAGCTTTCTGACGGTAAAGGAGTTCGATGCTGCTTCGATTGTCGTCTGATGCTGCAGCCAAACGAACTTTCAGCTCCTTTCTTTCAACAATCCGCTGCCATGAAGCGTCGGACATCCAGGGCTTATTCCGGCAATCCGGGTTTGGGCCAAGGATGGTATTTGCGCTATCAATGTACGCATTTTTTATGGCATCCCAGTTTTCGTTTATGTCACTATCTGAGTGACTAGTTATCTCAGCCGCTTTTTGCGCAAGATGGTCATTATATTGTTGTAAGACAGCTGGATTTTTTAGTCGAGCGGTGTTGAATTTGCGGGGCCTGGATCTTTCGTCGCTGGGACGGCGCACGGCTGCAATACGCAATCGAACATTAGCGATCATAAGATAATGGTCTCTTCCCATCCCAATATCGGCACCCTTCTTGTTTCGCACGTCCAGGAGGCAACTCTTGAATCTTTTACTAATGGCAAAATGGTCGATCTGATTTTGTGTTCTGCGCCGATCAACAGAGGACCAACTGATTTTGTGGTAGTCCTTATGCTCAAACATAGTACCACCGATGAAGAGACTGTGAAAGTTGCAGAACTCTACAAATCTGTCACCGTTGTCATTACGATCACCAAGACCGTGTCTCCCCATCACATGTCTGAGCCCATAGTTATCAGCGCCAACTTTCGCATTCAAATCACCCATAACCATTATAATGTCACCTTTAGGTGTTCTGCTCTGAACGGCGTTTAGTTCTTCGTAGAAGGAGTCTTTTGCCAAGACATTGTCGGGTTCAGTAGGGGCATAACATTGTATTATTGAGATGTTCCTCATTTTGGTCCGGAACCTGGCGGTCAAGACCCTGTCAGAGACCGGTTCCCGATAAGAGACAGTTTCGCGCGGCTCTGGTTAAAAGGAGCCCCACACCTGACTCACGGCGACTACCGGTAGCTTTACCGGAGTACAACATTACAGTGCTGCCCGTTGGAGAGATGAATTCTCCGCTGTTCCACCATCTTATCTCACTAACTCCTAAGATATTTAATTTGTACCTCAGAAATTCACTCTCTAATTGAAGAAATCGTGCGTTCTGGGGACCTTCTGATCCATTGTTCAGGAGAGTACGCACATTCCAGAATCCAATCTTTGTCATTGTACGATAGCTAAAAGTCGTAACCGTTGAGTCAGTCCTTATCCGAGGCATAGTTGACGTTTCGTTAGCATATAAAGATTTCGGATAGTGCAAGTTGCTGGCATACACATCCTGTCCTTTGATTGTCGGTTTTAACGACAGGCCCTCAAAGGGAAAGGCCGTGGTATTTTTTTTTTCACACCCCACACCACAGGGGTACCTCAACCAAATCATCGCACCGCCATCACTGGCGGCTTGACGTTGGTTGGCAATGGTCAGTGGCAACTGCCGTTCCAGGGGGCGCCCACGCGGAGGACTATGGAAGAGGAGTTTTTGCCCCATACACATACAACATAGAAAATGAAGGCATTAGGTGAGACACACGCGAGATTCCGCCGAGACGCAAAGAATCTAATGAAAGAGTCGCAGTGCGTACTAGACATTACACTAGTTACATCAAACGTATCATCAATCAATCTTCTTCTTTTTTTTATTCTGCTGGTTCAGATGATATATTCCGGCACTTCAAATGTACATTTGTAACTGAATGGATCGAAATTATCTTTTCAGCCCGTTTAAAGACGGTGTATGTTCCTCGTATACATGTATACGAAGGAAAAATTGTCTCGGATCACGTACCTTGGAAAGGTTATTACAAATCGAACCGCCAAATGTAACTTCACCAATTCTCCTAGCTACTTTACAGCGAGCCTGCTGTCAAGGTAGGACTGTCGATTTGTCATACATAACATTTTTCTAAAATCTCAAACAATGACCACACGTTATGTGGGGGGCACCGAAATAAGCCATAGCGAAATAAGGCATACGAAATAATCCATATAGATACTTTCGTTTGGAAACGATAGTATTCATCGGAAAATAAACGAAATAAGCTATGCATGGACAATATCGGTTTCAAATCGAAATAAGGCATGCGATCAAAACGAAAATAGCCATGCAATGTCCAGAGCGAGCAAAGCGAGCGTTTATTTTTGTGCGATACTGAGGGTTGTGATCCCTTAAGTGCGAAGCGAGCGTAGCCCGCACATGGGACTGTTGTACTCAGAGCGAGCGAAGCTAGCGTCCATGTATGTGCGATACTGAGGGTTATGATCCCTTAAGCGCGGAACGAGCGGAGCCCACACAAGGGACTGTTGTACCCAGAGCGAGCAAAGCGAGGGTTTACGTTTGTGCGATACTGAGGGTTGTGATCCCTTAATCTCAGAGCGAGCGTAGCCAGCGAAGCCCGCACAAGCGACTGTTAATTCGCGACCCGCAGTATCACACAAGTGTGCATGGATAATTTCGGTTTGGAACGAGCTGCGCTAGTTCCGCTCCTAAGGCGTTCCGAACCCCCGCAAGTAGCGCTAGGTCGCCCGTTTCACTCTTTTACTCACATCTCAACATGTACGAGTACACACAAGAACCCCGCAGGCGCGCTGCCCGCGCGGATCTACAAGCTACAGCCATGCTCAGTGACCACTTCACTCAAACGACATGCACAACCAGATGACTGGGTGACCACGTGGCTTGGAGACTAGCATGTAGAATCTCCTAGCCACCGGTCGCGCAGGTGGCGAGTATCCGTGACTGGAATATCTCCGTATGACTGCCACCGTGTGATTACGCATGCCAGATCTCTTAGTGACCGGTTTGCCCAGTCGCTCGGGGATTTGAGTATCCCCGTGTGAGTAGAGCCTTAAGTATCTGTCAAAGGACCCCAATGAAACTGATGACATCAAGCGACGGATACCGCTAGCAAATAAGAGTTTGTTCGCGGTCATCCCAATAATGAAATCGAAGTATGTGCACAGAAATACTACGCTCCGCAAACACAAAGCCATTACTCGACCATTCCTATGCTATGGCTGGGAAACCTGGACCCTAACTTAAGCCTCCGAAAACATGATAGACACATTGAACGTAAGGTCCTTCCTCGAATTTTGTTTGCGATCGAAATCGATGGCGCATCCGATGCAACCATGAACTGTACGAACTGTACAATGAGCTGGAAATTTCGAGAATCGTCATACTACAACGTCTACAATAGGCAGCATATATACAACGAATTAACGATGGCCACATGCCAAACAAAATATTGAATGGACGTCGCGTCGACGGAGCAAAGCTGCATGGAAGACCGGAAGGTCGTTGGGAAGACTCAGTAGTTGTTGTGTTAGCAATGGTCGGAAGTTCAGTGTGTGAGTCTGTTACATGCTACGGTTCGTCATCTTCCCCAGAGTATATCGAGGCCAGTTGCGCCGGGATGCGTTGCTTCCAATAAACATAAAAATAGACACGAGCATGTAACATATAGCATGTTTTCTTTCTGGCATTGAAGGGGTTTGGCGAATCTTGGCCGTGGTAAAACAGGTCGCTCCGTTGCGTAGAACCGTCTTCCGCAAGTACGGGGAAGACTCAAACAACTGCTGGGCCTCCGAAATTGGAGGACGTGGTGATGGGGTCGAAATAATTTGAGGACGATAATCCAGGCCCAGGCAGCCAGAGTTCGACGTCAGGCTGTTGCGCTACGATGATTATGTACCACTAAAATTTTAAGAAATTCAAAATTGTTTTGCATACAATTCGATTTTAAATCATACATAAACTTACAATAAATAACCCAGAACACTCCCCCACTCTACTGGCAAACAAGTGGCACGATTCAATGTCTCATTCGTCCCGTTCATTATTCACCACCGATTTAATATCTTTCGTCTATTGACGCGGATGCTTAAAAACCTATTTAGAATATATACAAAGAGATTTGCACCAATAAATCAATTTTCACCACAATACCCGCATCCTACTTAGGACATCGGCACAACTAATACTTTGTACGTATAAAGTAGGTACGAAAATGGATGAGATTCAATAAATCATTGACATTGGCTCCTCCTGTTGGTGATTCACATCACCTTCACACTGTGACACGCCAATTCTCCGGGAATGATAAATGTAAGTTGCACGTATTCTCCAAAAGGAGAGTTCAATACGAATATAAATAAATGTACGCAGAGGGCGATTTTTTCCTTTTTCGTATTCTAAACTGTCAGTGACATATTTCAGAAAAATTATTTCGCCTTACAAAGTCATACAGTCAACCCCATTTGCCAGCCTTCGGCGAGGTGGAGACTGTATTCACCCGTGAATCTACTCAACGGTGGCAACTACATATTTGATAGAGGAGGAAAGGGGTCTGAAATTGGAATTATCGTAGTCATTACACTAACTGACTTGAATTGACAAAGAAGAAAATCGGAATATTGAAGAATGATTTGGGGATGTATGCTGACGCAAAAAGAAAACTTTCGTTGGTGTAGTTTGGCGACGACACCTCGAAAAAAAAAATAATTGGCACCACTGCCACGTACCGGAGGCGGCGCTCGCATCGTGTCGCTGCGATATAATCTCATACATTTGTATCGTACATAATGTTACACAACGCGAAAAGAATTTGGCAGATACTTCGTGGGTTGGTGCTTAGCGAGTCGGACTAAGCAGTTAGTCACGGGGTCGACTAAGCACGTATTTGGGGCGACCGGTAGCGCAATGTGTTAAGGCATCAGTCTCATGTTTGACTACCGGCGTTTCGGGTTCGAATCCCGTCCACGACGACGTTCGTGGCCATGGATGTGCAGGAGGTGCATGCTGGCAACTGCATTCTCCGAAACCAATTTATGCCAACGAAACGTCAACTGGGCCACATGGAACAGTTGACGCGCTATGCCTCACAAGGGGTTAGGGCAATTGAGTAGTATTTTATAATTTGAAAAAATTTTGACCGCCTTCATAACTGCGAGCATTTTCGCCTGGAAAATTCTGGCATAGCCCAGGAGACGATAACTCGCCCAGATACTCAGTGCTTCAGAAAAGATCCCTGCACCGACACCGAAGTCAATTTTCCACCCGTCGCGTCGGTGAAGATCGTAATGTCAAAGAAGTACTTAACCACCTCAGCACCCCGCCCCCCCCCCCCCCCCCCCCCCCCCTCCCCCACCATTCAGCCCTGGTGGGGGATTTGGCAGAGAAGCTTCTGTCAAACCTCAGTTTAGGCACAGTGAAGTCTGCTGTTAACTTGGCCACATCTCGTGGCAACCGTTTAAGGATGTTACTATGGCCGTAAGGCTTGGCAGTCGCAGCTCCCGAGTCTTTGAGCCTGACTGCATTGCCCGCGGTCAGCTGTTTAATAAAAAGATCTGTTGATGGAAGATGCAGGAATACGCTTAGCGCTTCCCTTAGGCATGTTCGCATGGCACCTGCAGTGCCAACACATGCCTCTCTTTGCACCTTGTCAAGTTTTATTACGTTGTATCTTTTAGCAAGTGCTGCCCGGACGGACCACTGCTATGTATATCCAAAGGACCATATTTGGCTTAAGGCCCCACCTTTTCCGAAGGTTTTCTTATACGCGTAGAAAGCGATGCAAGATTTCTTCGCCCAATAATATTTAAATTCCAGCTGAGCTTCGTATCTAAGAAGACACCTAAATAATTTGTGCTGGGCGATAGTTGGAGTGACTGGTTGTTTAGTTTAAAGATTATAAAATGCGGTGCTTTGATTTTAGTGGTAAATACCATCAGCTCAGTCTTGCCTGAGTTAACGTCCAGTCCACAACTTGTGGCCCAGGCGCTCGTTATATCCAGAACCCTTTCCATAAAATGACTTATCACGGAAAGGTATATCCCCGACACCACTATTGCCACATCATCCACGTACCCGACCACTTTAATCACTTCTCTGTCAAGCCTTGTTCGTTGTTAATGACCACTGGCCATAGTAGCGGAGAGATGACGCCTCCCTGAAGTGTCCCTCTGCATGCAAATCTGGTTAGATGGCTATATCCCAAGTCCGCATGAATTATTCTAGATCTTACCAAAGCCACTATGCAGCTACCCATCCCTGCCTCTACTCCAAAATCTAATAGGGCGTCGTATTCAGATTCGATGCTGAAGTTGTTGAAAGCATCCTCTATGTCGAGGAAAGCAGATAATGTATAGTATCCGTATATTGCTTACACTGAAGGCCCTGATCTATGGTACGCACCACCTCTGATGTAAGTATGCCGTAACTTCGAGAGCGGTGTGCTTTCCAGGGGTCTTTGCTCTACAATGTCTATGGCCTACTCCACTAAGTTAATTTAATCCAAGGCTCCAGTTATTTTTGTCCTTTCAACAAAATTTTTAAGAGTATACGTCTTTATTTCAACACTTTTAATACTATTGCAAGTGCCTAGGCTAAAAATTGGTATATTCCAAGGCTGAAAAATCAACTTCTTAGAATATGGGAGATGTTTTGACGAGTTTTCCGGACTTTTATATACGTAAATCTTCCCATCGATTGGTCTAAAATATGGTCTACTAAATGAATTCTACGATAATTTACAATAAACCGTTAGTTGAATAGATTGAATAGCACAAAATTTAATTTGGGTTTATCTTCAAAATGCAAAGAACCGACTTCGGTTCAAGTATGAATTCACTAATCAACGAACAGATACAACTTTATAATCAAATAAAATCCAACTATTTCCCATACTGACACACAATCTTGGCCACTTCCTTCACACCCTTCCGTTTGCCTGGGTTCATTTCATTTCCATGCCTATCAAGTCCTATTTACGTTTTCGGGACACGTGCAATGAGACCTTTCAACTCTTCAAGTACGTAAAATAAAGGGTTCTTCCTACTAAGCCGTCCTGACTTATATTTTGCCTAACTTGAACACTGAAGTGGCTTTTCCTGAAACCTACATTCACTATAGTTTGACTGAAGAGGCGAAAATATCATTACTCCTTCTTGTCTCTTCGGTGAACCTTTATTTACGATAGCAGAATATTATGTATAAAAAAATAAGAAAAAATCGTGATGAAGTAGAAAAAGAAAAATGAATGAAGGCACAGAAGAGCAAAACAAATTTACAAGATTTTAGGCTCAAATCAAATAAAAGGATTTTCATTTTGTAAGCAAATTTCTATACGAGATGGAAACTTGAGAGATTGCAGAGATGCGGCTGTAGAACAAAAACAATTTTTTTAGAGATAATTTGCAAAAGGTGGAAATGAAGGTCAATTCTCTTATTGGACTCACTGTACATATATACGAAATTCTGCCGCATATTGCTGTAGATTGGGTCACATCGGACCCGAATGAATTGCACTCCCTCGAGGCTTATGTTATATTTGGCACAATTTACCATAAATTCATGTTGGCTTCCAATTGGCCATAATGAAAGAATTATTCAGGAGCGTGTTCAGTTTGATGTAGGAGTATTTTAAGTGGGTACTTGAATGTTGATTATACCAGAATATATTGCTGTGCTTTATTGATTGTCATTAACCTTCATAGGACCGACCTCGAAAAATTACGTTACAGACCAAGTGAGGTGTAAATGCACCCCAACTGTTATGTAATATATACTATACTCAATTCCCCTAACACCTTGTGGGGCATAACGCGTCAACTATTCCATGTGGCCCAGTTGACGTTTCGTTGGCATAAATTGGTTTCAGAGAATTCAGTTATCAGCATGCAACACCTGCACATCCATGGCCACGAAAGTTGTCGTGGACGGGATTCGAACCCGAAACGCCGGTAGTCAAATTTGAGACTGATGCCTCATGACACTGCGCTACCGATCGCCCCAAACACAGTTACGAACGGCTATCAACCGAGGACTAGCTTTTGTAAGGACAAGGATGGAAACATCATCAGCGACTCCGATGGCATTAACAAACGATGGGCCTCTTATTTTGAAGAACTTCTGAACCTACCATCTAACATCCCCAAACGAGAAGCTCATACAACCCCCGACAGCAGAGGAAGTTGATCTCGCTTTGCGGTCACTGCGAGATTCCTGCTGAACTGCTAAAATTTGGTGGAACGGGTCTAGTTAATGCCGTACATCAATTACTCCCGCGAAAATGGGAGGACGAGGTGATCGCAGACGATTGGCGCAGAAACATCATCTGTCACTCCACAACCGACCAGATCTTCACGGCCCAACTGATACTCCAGAGGTGCTGAGAATACAACGTAAACGTATACCAAATCTTTGTCGACTTCAAGCAGGCGTACGACAGTATCGATCGTGGAGTACTGTACAACATCATGCTTTGGTATACCGGCCAAATTAGTGTGTCTCACAGATCAGGATCCATAATAGACATACTGATCTATTTGAAACACGCACTGGTCTGAAACACGGCGATGGACTGGCACCGACTCTCTTCCACCTAGCACTGGAATACGCTATTCGAGCTATGAATATGGACAACAGCAATACGCTACTCATCAAGTCGACACAATTAGCAGCGTACGCTGACGACATCAACATCCTGTCCGGAAGATTGGTCAACGCAGAAGAACTTCTGCATACGCTCGATACCGCAGCAAAAGAAGTTGGACTACGTATCAACGAGGGTAAAACTAAAATAATGATGCAATCGACGACAAGGACACTTGCACAACCGAGCAGCAATGTGGGGGACCTCAATATTGAGCTCGTGAACGACTTCATATACCTGGGTTGCAACTTGTCAAGGGACGCTAACGAAACTGACGAATTCACGCGACGGATACAGTTAGCTAATAAAACTTTTCTCGGTTCTCCCCATAATGTAATCGAAGCATGTGCACAGAAACACAAAGCTCCGCTTGTACAAAACTATTATACGACCAGTGCTATGCTACGGCTGCGAAGCATGGACCCTAACTCAAACCTCCGGAAACATTGTAAGACACACTTACTACTACTACTCAATTGCCCTTACCCCTTGTGGGGCATAGCGCGTCAACTGTTCCATGTGGCCCAGTTGACGTTTCGTTGGCATAAATTGGTTTCAGAGAATGCAGTTGCCAGCATGCACCTCCTGCACATCCATGGCCACGAACGTCATCGTAGACGGGATTTGAACCCGAAACGCATAAACATAAGACTGATGCCTCAACACACTGCGCTACCGGTCGCCCCGAACGTAAGGTTCTACAGCGAATTTTCGGGGCTGTTTGCGATCGAGATGGATGGCGCATCCGATACAACCATGAGTTGTATGAACTGTACGATGAGCTGGAAGTTTCGAAAATCGTCAAACTACAACGGCTTCAATGGGCAGGGCATGTCCAACGAATGGACGATGGTCGCATGCCAAAGAGAGTGATGAATGCAAAACGAGTCTACGGAGCGAGACTGCCTAGACGACCGAGATCTCGTTGGGAGAGCTCAGTATATGTGGACGCCAAGCAGTTTCTGGGCTTCCAAGATTGGAGGACTCGGTCACGTGACGGAGATAATTGCATGACAACGGTCCAGGCGGCCAAGGCCCGACGTCGGGCTGTCGCGCCACGATAATAATGTTGTGTAATGTGAGATCGACGTAGTAATAGTTGATTTGTCCTACAATGAGTCCACGTTTTTGCCTTTAAATATGAAACATTTGGAAATTTTCAAATCGAAATGCTTAATATTTATATACTGTTCGAAAGCTAACATAATCGGACAACTTTTTCTAACTTTGAAGAATTTTTCAGTTCAAAGTACGGTTACAATATTATCTTTTTGAAATTTCGATGAAAAACCAATTTTGAAATTTCTTCGTAGTTTGGATAGTTGTATCTTCAAAGTAGCGTTGAATTTCGTAATGGGCTGTAAGCTGTTTTATAAGAAATTTTATGTAGTTTTAAAAAGTGATGAGAAATCACGAATTTGATGATTGGCAAAGTGGTAAATCCTGATTTTGTTTGGCAGGTCGCGATTTTTGATGACAAAGATTTATCAATTCTAATGGTACCATTTTCCATAAACAAACTGTGGAATAACCCTTATCAGTATTGCCCACCCAACGTGGAATACTCTGTATACCCGTTTCCACCAAAACTTTGCCAGCCCACATTGCTTGCTGCAACAGTTCGGTGGAAATAATTCAATGCATCGAAGGCGTGCAGCGCGTGAAAGTAACGCGCAAGTGCAATTAAATTTTATTGACTTTCGCAAACTTTTGAAGTTGCGGAACCCAATTTCATACATTGCACGGAATAAGTGGTGGTTGAGACAACGACTCAGCCAAAGAATAGAGATTGTTAAAAAGACGTGGGACTCCATACGAATTTAGAGTGCCTATGCCTAGTAGTTGCATATGTGTTGGATTCCATCAGTACTCGAAGGGGTAATGTCGAATAACAAGCATGTTACTCATACGATGAAACGTACTAGGCAGTTGTATTTGAAGAGCTTTTTAAAGTGTTGGCGTCCTTATCCCTCTAAATGCGACTTAATCAAATATTATTTGCGTCTCAATTGGCACTGCGCTTTTGCTTAAATCGTAAGGAATTTCACCTCTAGTAGTAGTTACTTTATGACTCAGCTCTCCAATTTCGCTTTTTCTTCAATCTCTAATAGCACTGATTCCCGATGAAGGCTGCCTTTTCAATCTTTAATATGATTCCAATGAAACATTCTGCTCACATCATTTCCAGGTTCGCCTCTTCACACCCATATGGCCTTTGTTCAAGGAGACAAGCTCCTTCAATTATGCATGATACATCTTTTTATCTTTCCTCTATTTATGTTGGTAATAAATTAGAATCATACGAAAAAGTTCCAATGAGTTCTACGAAAGAGCAAATATCCCAGGGACGACGCCAGTGTATTACCGTTCATTAAATTTGATCAGCTTTTCTAACAACTGTATGTAAGGAAAGCGGCTAAAATCTTTATGTGTATGTACAAAGTGAATGGAAAAGTCGTGAAAAGCGCTGACTTGTCTATGCTGGGAATTCGATAAAACCCTAATTAATTCCTAAACACGACTTTGCTTCTTTCATATAATAACATTAGACAATGTATGATAGCATCATTGTGTATGAAGCATACGATGGATTCGAGTATGTATACCATGTAGGGATATTGTATTAGAAAGTTAAATGCTCAGATGGTTATCCGTTATCAAAACAATTTCCCTGGTCTGATGAAGAGAGTTTCGAGGTTGCGTTTAATTTCCAGTCAAAATTCATTGTAATAATTTGGAGAAGGTTGAAAGCTTTTCCAGTTCAATCATCGAGTAGTCGAATGAAAGGAGATTAAAACTTCAACTATTGAACTCCTGCTTTTATAAAATGGTATGTGCATGCATGAGATTTAGATAGTGCTAAATTGTGACTTAAACAAGGCACACATCAACACTAGCGCATTCTTAGGCTCCGTATATACAATACATGTCTAATTTCTTGACGCGCGTATTTGCGTCATGTCATTAGACCGTTGGACATCCGTTTTTTCGGCATTGTCTCCACATGAACACCGTATTGCGGAGGCTAAAGTTGTATGGAGTGAGCTTTCTTGTGTAGTAGTGATGTGTAACACAGTAACGAGTCGCTCTTTTTGAACGACTCAACAGGATGAGCGAAAGATTCGGCACAACGACATAGCCTTCGAGTCGTTCAATTTATGAATGACTCACTGTAAAATTAATTCCCAAACTAGCCCATCGCATAAATATTATCCAACGCATAACCAATCCACGCTCATTTCTCAATACATATAATGTACTACAATACATTCATTCACTCATATCCCATCCCAGTATCTATCTAAAAGCAAAACCACCATCATTAACTACCAAAGCAATCCCATCTAAATCCATTCATATTCATCTCTATGCAGTATGCAATGCACGCATTGTGTATACTTCTAAATATATACGCAACAACCCATGCTGACTGCAAATGCAAACATATCAAAAATAATTTACTTACGTCGCGTCCCACCGCACAGCCAAGTTTCTCCAAATACAGAAAACAATCCCAACATTCTAAAACAAAAGTATTCGTCTTATCATCATCTCAAGCTCAACTTTAGATGAAACCAAACAAAAACCCATAGCGCCCACTTCCACTACAGCTACAGTGTAAAGCAGCGTTCTGACGGGGCCAATACGTGACATCGTGGCACGCTTTCGATCTCATGCTTGTATCGAGCGTGGACTGGAAAGTGAACTGCTTTTGCCTTGTGTTGTGGACCGTTCACACGACCACTATTTAGTTTTTTCCATAAATCATTCTGTTTCAAGCAATTACACCACTACTATACCCTAGTTTTAAATAAACTGTTTTGTGGCCATAACTTCTAAAATATAAGGAATTTCGCATTTTTGACACCATTTTGACCCCCCTTTAGATCCCCCAACCGGGCTGAGGAGCATCCATCCCCACTATTTGGATGCTCCTCAGCCCTCTCCCTGCCTATCCCCTTCTCCCTTCTCTATGTAAAATTCGTTCAAAAAGAGCGATACAAAATCGTACCGCACAATAAGATTCGTTCAAAAAGAGCGACACGTTTAAAAAAAGCGACACGTTCAAAAAGAGCGACACGTTCAAAAAAAGCGACACGTTCAAAAAGAGCGACACGTTCAAAAAGAGCGACACGTTCAAAAAAAGCGACACGTTCAAAAAGAGCGACACGTTCAAAAAAAGCGACACGTTCAAAAAGAGCGACACGTTCAAAAAGAGCGACACGTTCAAAAAGAGCGACACGTTCAAAAAAAGCGACACGTTCAAAAAGAGCGACACGTTCAAAAAGGGCGACACGTTCAAAAAGAGTCAAAAGAGTCAATTGTGCGGTTCGATTTTGTATTGCTCTTTTTGAACGAATTTTTTGTGCGGTTCGATTTTGTATCGCTCTTTTTGAACGAATCTTTTTGTGCGAGTTGATTTTGTATGCCCGCCCCAGATTACCTTTTCATGGTAAATAGTGGTCCGATCGGCCTGGCTCGAACTAAAGGGTATTGGGGGGTCGCTAAGTCCGAATCTGGGGTCAAACAAGAGAAAAAAATTGGGGTCGCCCATCCTAGGTTGGCAGCCCCTTTTCATGGGAAATAGTGGCCCGATCGGGCTGGCTCGAACTAAAGGGTATTGGGGGGTCGCTAAGTCCGAATCTGGGGTCGAAAAAGTGAAAAAAAATTGGGGTCGCCCATCCTAGGCTGGCAGCCCCTTTTCATGGGAAATAGTGGTCCGATCGGGCTGGCTCGAACTAAAGGGTATTGGGGGGTCGCTAAGTCCGAATCTGGGGTCAAAAAAGAGAAAAAAATTGGGGTCGCCCATCCTAGGCTGGCAGCCCCCTTTTCATGGGAAATAGTGGTCCGATCGGGCCGGCTCGAACTAAAGGACATTGGGGGGGGGGGGGGGGTCGCCAACTCCGAATCTGGGGTCAAAAAAGAGAAAAAAAAGTTGCGGTGGCACATCAACGACTTTTATTGAATATGTTATTACCCAAGTTTCAGACTCTTTGCATGACTCTTTTTGAACGACTCTTTTTGAACGACTCATTGGAAAGAGTCAGAGCTTATGTGCTGGCACAGTGAAAAGAGTCATTATGCCCATCACTGTTGTGTAGTCTATACAATTTGTCAATACATACAAATCTTCTGGCGGAGGCGAAAGTTCTATGGAGTGATCGCTCTTGTAGAATATCAATCCTCTTTGCTTTGGGGCTTCTATCATCATCATCATCGTGGCGCGACAGCCCGACGTCGCGCCTTGGCCGCCAAAAATAAATAACTGACGCAACAGTCCAATTTGAACCATGGCCTCGAAATGAGTTAGCATTATCTCATTTTCTAGATAGTGGCGGTCTTGTACAAAGGTGTGTGAACACGTTCAACCGAGTTATTTACCCCTTAAATGGGTACTCAGTTAACAGCTGAGTGGGCTCATAGTCCAACACGTAAGTCCCCTTTTCTTATCGAAAACTACCGCATTCAGTAGGAATCGAACCGGGGCCCAGTGAGTAAAAGGCGAACGTGCTAGCCATCCGGACTTGGGGCTTCTAGAGGCACCAAAGAGAAAAAGAAAATTTTGAGTGCATCCCTACAATATCAGGAGGGAAATATCAAATCGGTTCAATTATTTTTTTCAGGAGATTCGAAACTATGAAGATAAATTCTTCTAAATTAAAGTAAACGGGTTTTGTAGTTATCATCGTCCATAGAAGATTCTTCCCGAACTAGAGCGATAGGTTTGTCAAGATCTATGCTTAGCGTCGACTGCTTTTCTGTGTCATGTGGAGACGCTCTCCTCTAGCCCTGTGCACAAAGAAAGCAGTGGGGCCGTCGACTTATACTCCGTTGCGTCATTCTCAGAAGCCGTTAGTGCGTTGGCCGTTTTTTCACATAAAGTACGGACGTAGCTGCGGGCCTGTCAAGCAACGGTGGTTGTATAGTAGAACACACAGTGCTAGAGGAGAGGTTCTCCACATGTCACATGCCGACGCTAAGCATGTATCCTGACCTTTGAAGATAGAATCAGAGGAAATGAAAAAGACCGGGAGAAACGAAGCGATTCGGCACAAGTCAGGAAGTAGGAAGGGGGGGTGGAAATTTGACATCTCTTTTGCTTCTATATGGACCGGGCGGGTGTTCCGCGGCAGAGAGACAGACTGGAATGTTATTGTTCAAATAGGAGAAGTAGGAGAGGGGATGACATTTCATTTGCTTTGCGCTTCTATATAGACTATATAGTCTATATAGACTGCGCGGATGTTGCGCAGTGGAGGGCGTGTGTCTTTCTGTTTACTTATTACTAGTTAGAATGTGGTGGAATTACGTCTAGAATTTTTTGCACAGTAAAAGGGGGTTTCATATCCTTCCATATGTCTCTATGATCCTGACGAACTCATCGCTCTAGTTCGGGGAAAAAATCTTCCGTCGGACGAAATTGTTTCCTTGAGAGATGACGAGGTGGTAGTGGTGACTACGCGATGCGGTGTGCATGTGGCGACAATGTCTAAAAAACGAACGTCCAACGGTCTAATGACGTGACCCAAATACGTGTGTCAAGAAACTGGCATGTAGAGACGGAGTGTTGTCGGAAGTTTTAGGCTCCGTCTATACATGCCTATTTCTTGACGTGCGTATTTGCGTATTTTCTATCTGTTTCTTTTTCCCCCTTTATTAAACATAAAATATTTGAATGAAATTGAATTAGAAAACGACGAAGTATGTAGGTTTACTACGTTTTTATTGGTTCGCTTCCTTGTCTGTCTAATTATATGTCCGGTACAAACCTTAGAATCGAGTTATAACTACATTCCCGATGAACTAGAGACTTGAAATGTGCGAAATTTTCGGCATTCGTAAGAAGAGATCTTTGCAAAGCTAAGGAGGAAAGAGCGCGACTCTACAATGATACAAGATAGAGAGATGATATGGTGGTAGCGGTGACCCAGTACACAATACGATGTGCATGTGGGAAAAATGTCTAAAAAACGGACGTCCATCGGTTTAATGACGCCACGTAAATACGCGCGTCAAGAAGTAGGCATGCATAGACGGAGCCTAAAGGCGAACATACACCATCCGGAATTCCTGTTCGGAAAAACTGATCAAACCCGGCCTTGAGGAATTCCGGATCGTGTATGTTCATTTCAGGCCGCCTTCAGGCGGCCGAAAGGAAAATCGTTCCCGCCAGGTCTCAACCACACACGTTCCGGAATTTTGCTCTTCAATAGACAAATGTATCTGAAGCTTGGCTATGGAAAGTAAAATGCCGTACAATTCAATGCAATAGATAGATACTTTCATTCTATGGCGATAAGGTCGATTCCTAATTATCCATCCGGCCGCCTCAAAAGCCTGTCCGGCGGCCTGTCCGGAAGTCCTAAAGCAATTCCATCCGGCCGCCTGTTTCAGATATTAGGTGTACAGCTTTGCCTCCGCCGTTTTCAGGCAGACGGCTGTGTCGGAAAACGGCGGAAGCAAAGTTGTACACCTAATACATTCGTCTATTGAAATAAACTCCAGTGAAAATTCATTCTACTCACGCGGTCGGACAGTTCGCCTTGAGGCGGACCGTCCCGAATTCCATCCGGCCGCCTCAAAGGCCTATCCGGCGGCCTGAAGCAGCCATACACGATCCAGAATTCCTCAAGGCCGGGCCTGATCAGTTTTTCCGGAAGGAGTTCCGGATGGTGTGTTGAGTATTCTATATTCAGGCAAATCGGAAGGCCGGGCCTGATCAGGTTTTCCGAACAGGAATTCCGGATGGTGTATGTTCGCCTTAAGACTTCCGACAACGCATTCATTTCATCCTGAATATGAACAGAATAGTTATTGTACTTACGATAACAATTATGCTTCCTGTGCTATTGTTTTCAAGAAGTCACTTCAAAAGAATTCGTCTCCTCTTCGCTAGATGAAAAGTCATTCAGTCTTAATTTACTTCAGTGGCCATTACTGCAAAGACTTTCGTTAACATGCAATTGTTCTTTGATTTCAACAAAACCATTACACAGATAACTCATCTGCACAAACGGTAAGAAACCCTCTTGTTTGGCCCAAATGTGTACGTTTATACGTTTCCAAGCAGTCAAAAGAAAAAGCTGTCTGAAGTAAATGAAATACATCTGGTGATGACGGTACGCCTGCCTCCTGTACTAAGTTTCGACTTCATTCTGTAGTCCTTGCAGTTATCGTTTACTAAAAGAAAAACGTCTTCCGAGATAGTTGAAGCTCCGACTCCGAAATGTTTGGTAATTACATATCGTCACAACAATGGTTTGAGTTGTTTGACTAGTGATATGTAAAGATATCTCAAAAGGAATCAGGATTACACTTCAGTGACTTACATGTGCATGTTTTTGCATTAATTATACTAGAATCTGAAGTTGTTCACCCATAGGTTGCTTCTATAGCGGTTAGATTTGAAAAGTGTCTACACATATTGTATTTTGTTGCAGGAAGATTTTCGAGTATGTCCGGCAAAGTTCAAGGTAAATACACACATCCTACTATTTCTACTAATATTATATAGGTAAATGTGAAAGTTTGTGAGGATGTTTGATACTTTTTCACGCAAAAACTTCTGAACGGATTTTGATGAAACTTTGCAGTAGTATGGTTTATGCACCAGAATAACACAAAGGCTATAATTTATAAATATATTAAGTAATTGAGTAAATTAATATTGAGTAAAATGGTCAAATTATAACATTAAATGTCAAGTAAGTCGCAAAAAATCCTTCTATATGAGAGCTATCTCGCCGTGCGGCGCGTAAACCCTTAGAGTTGCACAAAAAATATATGGTGGGACGTTTTCTCCTAAAAAGATTAAAAAAAATACCACGGTGCCATATATCACCACCACCACCTTTTATGTGGAAACCATTATTGCCAAAATATTGACCTATAAATACATTTCAATTGGATACCGTATTTTCAATGCACATTTTATAGTATTAAATTAATTCTTAAGCTGTTAAAACGCGCCAGTGAAACGCCGAGCCGCCGCCACGAGTCATGTCATGGCGTCCGGTGGTGGCCGTGTGGACCGACGTAGGGCCGTGGGGCGCAAAACAGGCATAATCGCCGAGTGCGCGCCCCGAAGGCAGACGTCGCTCGCAATTGTGTCTGTTTTCCGGAAAGTTTGCGATATAAACATACAGTGATATAATATACATACGTACAGTAGATATAATTAGTAGTTACTTAAATATTCGTAGTGACTTATAATACGTAGTAGCCTGAATGGCTGACCAACATCTAAGCGTCTCAGGCTTAGTAGGATGGAAGGACTTGCGTAGTTGGACCTGCAGCATAGTTGTGTGAACTCCAGCACGTTAATTAAACCATTTGAAGCAGCTATCTTCCGAGGTCATCCCCTGAATGGGGTTAAGCGATGTGCTGACAAATCGTCCTTGTAAAAACCACTCCACGTCAAGAAACCTGAAACAAAAGCCTCGGATTGGACCGACCAACAACGACGACCACGCAAACGACTAAATGATTATTCTTTCGGATCCTGGAATGTTCGCTCCCTGAACAAACCGGGGGCCGAGAAGGCCCTCCTTCAACAGTACAGAAAGTACAAACTGAGCATTACTGCAGTCCAGGAAACAAATTGGCTTGGCAGCGAGATTAATGACAAGAAATCGCGCACAATTTTTACAAGTGTCAAACCATCCGGCCGCAAGCAGTTTGGAGTAGTATTTATAGTGAACAATCACCACAAACCGCATATTACTGACTTCTAACCCATAAATGAACGGCTGTGTGCGATTCGCATTAAGACTAGATTTTTCAAACTCTGGCTCATCAATGTGCACGCCCCCACTGAAGTTAAAGAAGACGCAGTAAAAGACAAGTTCTACGCCCGCCTTGAGACTCTCTTCGACTCACTTCCAACAAACGACGTCAAATTGCTGCTGGGAGGCTTTAACGCGAAAGTCGGAAATGAAAATTGGCACCGGGGGACCACAGGAGGCCACAGTCTCCATGAAGAATTTCTGGGTGTTCCTAGTAAGGTGTTGTAGAATAACTAACATCTTACAACGTTCCGCTTGGATTGATAACTATGGGGTAAAAGTTAATCCGTACAAAATAGGGCTTGTTGTCCTTTGAAGTGTAGGATGCTTCCACTTGCAAGCCGACAACTAGCAGGTTTTAATGCAGTCTAATAACAACTAAGTTCCAGAGAAAGCGGAATTTGTATTCGCTGTCATTTTTATTAATATTTTTGGATATATTTCCAATATATCAAACATTTTGGAGGGGTGCCCGGACCGCCATGGCCCCCCTCTGGATCCGCCACTGAGCAAACATGTAATGTCGTTGTTGAACGATATTCACCGGATGGTGATTCAGACTTTCACGCTCACTTCGGCTGACTTTGGTTCTACCGCCACAGACATCTTCGGATGTCCTCAACCAATCACTGTCCGTTACAATTTTGAGTCATGAGTGCACTCTTTTTTTTCTCAGAAAAATGCAAATAAAGACTATTGAAAGTATGACCCTCTCCCCACGTACGAATTCAATTGTGAAGTCCTTCGATAGTATCTGGCGTGAAAACATAAATTCTGACTTGAATTTCCGTAGGTCACGCAAGACCTAAGTGAAATCTCCTCCACTCCCACCTATCGATTGAATAAACTAACCCACCGCCTCCAACAATAAACCAAAATTTATTTGCGGAAACTTTCAATGTCAATATTTCTGGAAGTCAGCGAAATTGCACCTTGGTCTCTGTTCAAATTACCCAACACTCAGTCCATTATCCTTCACACCAACCCTACATAAAAATGGGTCGCAGAAAAAGGGAAAAGCAACCAATAAAGGCCAATTATTATCATATTATGTTTGGCCCGAAAGATAAAACTTAGCAATGGGCGAAAACCGACGAAAAAACGGGCCAACTAGTAGAACTTATACCCTTGACATTATCCTTGCGGCACTTGGAAACGAATAAGAAAGGACAAAAACAGTATTTACAACTCATTAACGTTAATGAAGCGATTAGGTGAAATCGAATGAAAGTTGTATGCTGGCTTTTAGCGTTGTTTTGTTTTTGTCGGTGGTATTAGTGTAAGCGGAAGCTTCAGGGGGAATCTCGTATATATGAACGTAGGGTCAATTTTGTGCGCGTCTATTATTACAAGGCTGCCCGATAAAAGGTGGCGGAAATTACAAGAGAAATGGTCATGAGCTTCAGGATAATTTGAAAGGAGAATGAAAACATTGAGGTCATAGGCAATTTAACCTCAAATGGGTGGTTTATCGAGACGAAGGTTACGCTATGAAAATCATATATATGGCGGTGTTCCATCAATTCTGATAAAAATTAACTAGCAATGACGATAAATTTAGTCTACCATAAAATAAATTTGTGATGATGATGCTGCTTCGTTTCATAAATTTTATTATAAATCCATGAACTTAAGTATTGCGCGTACTAGGAAAGAAAAACGGCATTACACTGGAAATGGACATTTCCCTTTTACGAGACGCTGAAGTGCCTTCATTCAATATAATATGTAATGTACTTATGGCACCGAAACGAGATCACTGGACTTTCGAAAACGATTTTGTCCGCCATCAGGATATAACAAAATCATGGAGTAAACATTTCTTTTCACAGTCATCTATGTTTTGGGTCCAGGCTTTACCTACCCTAAAACTCCTATGGACGTCATAGTTATCATCCTGGACTGTCGTTGTAACTGCCGATGCCTCTTTTGTTGTTGTCGCCTATGTCGATGTCCTTGTTCGTTTATTTAACTTTGCCTCGAGCTAAAATTGCGAACTGGGAAGTTAATTGAGTTTTTCAACCGCCATTAATTGGTGCCTCCCAAGTAGGGATCTCATTACATTTATATTTTATTGGATTATTTACAGGCTTAAATTGAAGTTATACAAGGATAGCTGATGGTCAACAATTTTCAAGTAAAACGAATGAAAGGCTGAAATGTTAGTAATTAGTGCAGCATTTATCGTAGTACGGTGGCGGAGATGACAAGAGGGAGATTGGCTCAGAACTCACGGTAAATATATTAAAAATGTTCATGAAAAGTGAATAGTTTTAAATTGCTTGGGGTGGAATATTTGGTATAAAGTTATATATAGTACAATGAATATCCAGGAGCGAGTGTAGGAAAGCCATAGGTAGAAGCTGAGGTCTGCAACCTAATGTTATACACTAGCCTTACGTTTATTTTTTACGCTCCATACTTATTCATGGTACTGCGGCTTGATGGAAGGCCCTTCATATTGCAACCTGCCTTGTCAATTTCAAAGACTAGTCTGCGTGCTCATTGAGGACAACTCATCTGCTGTTTTGCACGTGCTGCTCAACCTGCTCCCTCTGGATATCATGGGCGACTAATCTGCTACAACCACTGCCATACGCATTCGTGAAACCGGACTGTGCATCTCATCTGCCTATGGCCACTCATCGATTTTAAATACATACATGGTTTAGAAATTATAGTAACCGACTATTCCACTGCCAAACATCTATTCGACAAGAACTTCACTTAAGTCATTCAAATCGGGATCAGTGGGAGGAAGGCGAGATTCCACTTGCTGCATCTATTGGCATCTATACGGACGGATCCAAGACAGACGGAAGGGTGCGAGCGGGCGTCTATTACTATAGAGTAAATTTAAGCCTGACCTTCCGTCTACTTGTTCATTGTAGTGTTTTGCAGGCGGAGGACACGGCGATTTTGGAGCTCTAATCTTTATGGGACGGCATGGCATAACTACAGAGACTTTAATATCTATACGGACAGCCAGGCTGCAATCAGGTCGCTGGAATTAGTCTTGTTGATCTTCATCAGTGACCAGTAGGGATCCGTCATTATCTTTCACGGGATGTTCAGTTGCAAAAGATTTGCCAGTTAATGGCTTGATAAGTTTGTAAAGGGTTCCACTGTCATCACGGTAAGCCGCTTCCTCTGCCTTCTCCGTTAATGTATTGATGTTGTTGCGTTTATCCCGTCTTACGCTTCTTTGCACGCCTTTCTGGAGAGAACGGTATTCTGCTCTAAGTTGATCTTTGACTGCGTCGTCAGTAGCTGAGCTCATTTGTTCTTTAATTCTCTTGCATGCCGAAATAGGAGACCATGTAGAGTCACTAATGAATGGCCTTTTACCGCGCTCCAACTTGCCCGCAAAAGTTTCACCGCACGAAATAAATGAGTCCTTAGCGACGTTCCATCTATCATAAATTGTAGGATTCTCACAAGGTAGTGGTGCATTAGCTCTTTCGTGCAAGGCGGTGGAATATGCACATCTTATAGATGGACCTTTAAGCTTTTGCACATTAAAACGTGGCAAGATTCGTGCATTTTGGGGGCGATGTATCGCTGCCATTCGTAAGCGCCATGAGTAGCACCATAAACATGCGCATGTGGGGCCCGGGCCTCCAAAATACTTGTTCTTGGTATGTGTAGATTGGTCTTGGAAAATTCGAGGAAATACTCGAAAATGATTTGTACAAATGATCCAATAGACCCTAATATGCGCTTGGCAAGCATTTTAACAGGCTAATAATCACGCAGTCGATTGGATGAGAAGGTGTTTCCGTTGCCTAATTAGAAAATGTAGTCGGGGAGAGACGCCGCTGTTTTTAAAGCATATTTATTTATTTGTAAAAGAAAGGCGCCACTGTTAAGGAAAGTATTATAAAACGATATTTGGGATATCTTATTTTATCAGCTAAGCCTTAAATGCGATAAAAAATAATGTACACCTTCAAAAAAAATATTTTGTAATCCCATTCAATTCGACATCTCTCCCCGACATTCCGGTATAGAAGCCGCAGCTTATCGGGGAGAGATGCCCCTTGCTAAGTTTATGGAAAAAAACACTAAAAGTTTGCAAAAACTGACTTTATTTTAAATGGAATTGAAAAATACATCATGTAGAAAAGTAATTTTAGTTTTTGTTTCTTTCCCTTATAACTAATCGGCCGCAGTCGACGCATTTCCCATTGTAAAGGGAGCAGAACTCGTGGAACCACTTTTTGCACATCATACACTCCACCCAGTCATCTTTCTTTTTAGTTCCGTAATAGTTTTCGAAACATTCACAACAGCGGTTGAGATTGGCATTAGCTCCACTATGATTTTTCTTTGGTTGTTTGTTACTTATCTTTTGCCGCTTTGCATTATTTTTAGCTTCTTTCAGCTTTTTCTCTTTAATATTATTTCTGTCAGTAAGGACGCATGCCAGCTGCCTTCTGGCATGAGCCTTCTTTTCATGTAGTTTCGGTACTGGAGAAATCTGTGATAAAACTTTTCCGGGAGTAAGATCTAAATCATTCTCTGATTCGTTAGATGATGTGCAATATACAGTAGCAGATCCTCTCTTTTCTGAAACAATTGGACACTTTTGGGAAGTACCTCCCGAAGTAGATGGCATTGCTTCGTTGAATGATGTGGAACGCTTTTGGAAAGTAGTTCCCGAAGTAGATGGCATTGCAGCGGTATTGCCTGAATCATTCTCCAGGTGGGTCTCTATCGAGTGCTCTTTTCCTCTGTCAGAAATGGCGTAAAAATGATCGGGAATTCTATTGGGGTTCAGTGGATATATTCCTGTAGAGTTAAACCCACTAACAGCAATATCCACTGAAGCAGCTTTACGCCAAGCTGCTCCAATAAGTGTCCCCATTTGATATCGAGTGATGCGTCGTTGTGAGTTGTGTTTCATCCAACTGGCAGCTTCAGTCTTAAAATAATTTTTAAACGACCCAAAGAAACACCTGTCTAGCAGTTGCAAAGCATGAGTGCAATGGCTTGGCAAACAAAGAAGGATGACCCCATTTTCGTAGGCTGTTTCGAGCAATAGGGGCGAGCTGCAGTGACTGGCGTGTCCATCCAGAATTAAAATTACTTTTCCTGGTGGTTTTTGAGTTAAAAAATGTTCTGTAAACCATCTGATAAACAACTCAGTGCTTATGTAGGCAGATTTCGGATTCATGTACACACGAGATCCAGGAGGAAGGCCATCTTCGAATTCCTTTTTTTTATTCACTCCTTTGAAGATTAAGACAGGCGGTAAAAACTGGCCGGCAGCATTACAGCACCCTACGACTGTCACAGTTTCCCCCTTTTCACCAGATGTCAATACATGAACGCCTTTCGACCCTTTTTGTGTTATAACTGCGTCTGGTTTATTGTTAGCCTGTACACCACTTTCATCCATATTGAATACGTTACTAGGCTTATCGAAGAGGTCATTCTCTTGAACGACTTTCTCTAGCAATGCGAAGAAGGCATCTACACTCTCTCGGTTCATTCCTTGAGCCCTAGCAACCGACAAGCCTTCTGCTTGGCGAATACTCAGTTCTTTATTCCGCCTTAAAAAGGAATTTAACCAATCATATCCAGCAGTTTGTTTATCTTTATTAAATTTGTGAGCAACTCCAAGTTCTTCGGCAAACCGATAAGCAATTTTACGAACAGTTGTTCTGTCTGGTGCGAAACCTGCAGCCGAAAGCTTGTTAATGTGAGCGACAAGTTTTTTTTCGTTGGTTTCTCCAAATAAACCTATAACAAAACACACATCCATTTATATTTAATTAATACCTACTAATTATATGAATTAATTATTACTTGCTGGACCCTGTGAGCCTTCTCTCAAATTTCCTGAATTCAACCTTCGTTTTAGCGTTCGTGCCGGTATTTGATAGATGCGCTCAGCTTCTCTAAATTTTATTTCTCCGCGCCGTAGCTTTTGTAATGCTTCCTTCAAATTTTCTTCGCTCCACTGAGCCCTTTTTACGTTTCCTTTTCTTTTATAATGCGTCGGCATATTGCAAAAAAGACACTCCTTGAAAAAAAATGGATAGTAATCTTCATTTATCAACATTTTTTCATGCGGCATCTCTACCAAAATTGATTGCGGCATCTAAACCAAAACTCAGGGTGAGATGCCGCATAGGATAAATCTTAGTTCGTTTTTGAAAGTTGGGTGTATTGCTTTCTAAACACTAATCAAGAGCCTTAGGAAGCTCCACAATCAAAGTAACATAGCTATTTAATGCTAATATGCATGTTACTACAAATTTATCCAAACCCATCAAAAACTTTGTCTGGAAAAATCAGGTACTTACTTGACAAAATCGGTCAAAACTTATATTCAACACTCAACGTCTACATTTATCCACATGCAAACATGTACTAACAAATGGATGATGCAATAAGCATCACTGTTTCAATTTTCCTAAAGTGGAATTTGGTTTAATGACTAATGCGGCATCTCTCCTGGTGCGGCATCTCTCCCGGATTTACCCTATACGTAAAGAAATCAATTCAGATGGCTCCAAGACCGATAAATGATTATGGGTCGGATTTTTTGTCAGATTAACCAAATTCTCTCTTTCAGTCTCTCTGAAATATTTCTTTCAGTCTCTCTGAAATATTTTACAGGCCAAAGTTACAGAAATTACGGATGCTCTAACCTATATCGTGTGTCATTAAGCCTCTCGATTACCGAGTCTGACAACATACTTCAAAGAAACAGAATGTTGCTCAATCGTTTTTAGCTTCTTTTATATTGAACTCTGGGTTAGAGCTCATAATGGTTTCGCTGGTTATAGTAGAGGGGACGAGCTCACCTTGCAGAGTACACACAAGTGATGCTGCACAAATTCGTGGGAACATCTACACTCCTATCAACTAACGATTAGCAGGTTCCAACTCTGGATAGAGAAATGATAAAATACACCATTCAACAAAGCTGCTGTGGCCCCGATTTTATTCTAGCCACACTGTTTTCGTTGTAAAGGCAACACAGGAGAGTTGCAATGAAAGTCATAACGAAAAAAAGAAGGAGTGTATTTTGCATCTTCTCTGATCCTCTTCTTTTCTGGTATAAGAAGGTGGAAGACATATCCTGGATCCCACTTCTTCACTGAGCTGGACAACTTAACAAATATTGATGGTTGAAAATTCCATCCTTAAATTGGAAGTTATGTCTGGTGCAATGATTAGGATTTTTGCGGGTTGAGTCGGTGCTGGTAACGGAACGGACTCTCTTTTAGTCCGTGTATTTTGTGGTAAGCACAGCAGCCCTTATATCTTCCTCTGGAGGATAAGGTCCTAAGGATGAATAAGTGCGGACATACTCTTTGCTTTCCGGGTAACAGAGTCGGTTGCTCTCCGAACTCGAATTCTCGATCCGCCACTGGGTTTAACGGAATCTAGGAGATGGAGAGTATGGACCCTTTGTAATTTTTAAACTCAAATTCTTGCGATTTTCATTGAAGTCTTATCATTTCGCGTACAGTCACTGCACGTCTCATTCTAAGATCCCTTCGACGACGAACTCTGGGAAATTTACCGTTCACTGAGTCATCCTGGTGTTACAGTGATGCGTTGCTAGTCGAAGGGCGATGATCGAATTGCCAACTAATAACGGATGACAAAAATGTCAGCTGCGATTACATCAACTGCTCTTGGTGCAAAAATTCGTCAAAGGCGAACTGAACAAATTTCCTCTGACCAATTCACTCGTGAAGAATTTTCATGACATCGAACCGACCGGCGTAATCTCAAGGAGTACTCATTACAACTACCAACTACTTCCAAATGTCTTCACTACCTTGAGATTATAAATCATAACAGAATTTATCCAGAATAGAAACACTTAAGGAGATTTAGCAATTTCTGTCGCACTGTTGACTTCCTTAGCACCCGACGAAACTTCAATTTTCTTCCTGAGCATAAGCAAAGGAAACTTGAAAAACGGTGCGTATAGAAATGCGTGAATCTCGCACATATTCCACGCCGTATTGCACAAGGAAGAAGTCGTTTTTCACTGTCAACCGAAAAAAGTCAAATTGTTATTTTGGCTACCCTCCCCGATTCACCCTATTCCAGTGAAATGATGAAAAGTGGAACGTTGTTTCCGACCATTTCCAAAATACAAATACATACTATAAAAAGAATAAAATACGTACGTACGTATATTTAAAAGAAACACAAGGCGATAGACTTCTTCCTCTAATATAGAGGGGAAATGTGATAAGCAAACATCATTTTTCCTAGGGAATTGTTATCCTTTTCGTTATTTGTGTTCGTTTTCTGCGAAAATTGTGATAGTGATAAATGGACAAAAGAATAAATGAATGAATGAATGAATGAATGAAGGAATGGACGGGGAAATATGTGTATGTTTTGTGTGTTAAAATGACACGCTCGCATTATATTATATATGATATATTGTATTTAGGTAGAAATATAGAAGTAATTTCCAGATTTGCATATACCTATAGTAAGATATCAATCAAATCTTATAAAAAATCGGAAAAACTCAATATGTTGCTGGAAATTGATTTTAGGAACCCTTAAGGTGGACACACACTTGCGTCCAAAAGCCAAATTTAGTCCGTTCCGAGCCAAAATCTGTAGTGTGTTTCTGCGATCCACTTCGATCCAAGCCCAAAATCCACGAGCCAGAACCCGACTGAAACGGCGCTTGTGATCGTAATCTAAACTAGACGGGGTCAAATTTTGTGTTGCCACTGTAAAATACCAAAAAAAATATTGTTTTGCATGGCGACAAAACTGAAATTAAATCTAGTAAGTTAAAATTAAGTTCGTCATCGGACTTGACTTTTCAAATGACGTCTGGCTTGCGATGGATCTGCAGTGTATGACCCCAAAATTTGGATCGCAATCACTCGCGATCCCACTCGCAATGCGTCCATTTTGATTCGCGTTCAAATGGACGCCTTTTGAAGTCCAAATTGGATTAAATTCAAGTCAAGTAGTCTTTGACGCAATTGTTTTATCATCTATTCATTTTCAAACGTTTTTTTTTTGTTTTCCAATTTCCTGAGAGTATGGTGACACTCCCAAAACACCCTCAGAGTCAATAGACTCTTTCTACTGTGCCAGCACATTTGCGCTAACTGTTTCCATTGGACCGTTCAAAACGAGTCGTTCAAAAAGAGTCAAACAAATCCAAAGACTCAGGAAACATGTTCAATAAAGTCGCAATTATTAGGTGCACATTTTTGCTTCCGCTGTTTTCCGACAGAAGGCTGCATCGGTGAGGGCTGGTCAAAATACGTAATTCAAAAGTGTCACAAAGTGAGTTTGGACGTCTGTGAACATATCGACATCCTCGCGTTAGTAAAAGTTATTCGCATTTTTAATAAGATTCGCGAATCAAAATGTCTGTTTTCGAGCCAAGTTCTCGTCATTTGCGGGAAGTTTTGATCTTCTGCTTCCATTTGAAAAAAACTGGAGCTGAGGCTCATCGAATGTTCTCAGATACTTACGGTGAGGTTGCTCTGAGTGACAGAACATGCCGTGAGTGGTTTCAAAGTTTTAAAAGTGGCGATTTCAATGTCGAGGACAAGCATAGTGGTGGGAGAGAAATAATGTTCAAAGACGACGAATTGGAAGCACTGCTCGACGAAGATTCGTGCCAAATGCAAGAAGAATTAGCTGAATCACTTGGAGTGACTCAGCAAGCCATCTCGCAACGCCTCAAGGCCATGGGCATGATTCAGAAACAAGGAAATTGGGTTCCGTAGGAGTTAAAACCGAGAGATATTGAACGGCGATTATTTGCATGCGAACAACTGCTTCAAAGGCAGAATTGGAAGGGATTTCTATTGTACATCGCATCGTAACCGGCGACAAAAAATGGGTCCGTTACGATAATCCCAAGCGCAGAAAGTCATGGGGAATGCCCGGACATGCCTCAGCGTTGACGGCAAAACCGAATATTCACGGCGCCAAGGTTGTGCTTTGCATTTGGTGGGACCAGCTCGGTGTGATATACTATGTAAGAGCTACTGAAACCGAATGAAACTATCACAGGAGATCGGTACTTTACGCAATTGATGCGTTTAAGTCGAGCATTAAGGGAAAAACGACCACAGTACCAAGAGAGACACGACAAAGTCATCCTCCAGCGTAACATTGCTCGGCCACACGTCGCAAAAGTGGTCAAGACATACTTGGAAACCCTGAAATGGGAAATCTTGCCCCACCCGCCGTACTCCACAGACATCGCTCCTTCGGACTACCATCTGTTTCGTTCCATGGCGAACGGCCTGGCTGATCAGAATTTTCGTTCGTACGAGGAAGTCGAAAAATGGATCCAATCATGGATCGCGTCGAAAGACGCCTCCTTTTTCCGAGAGCCGGAGAGATGGGCGAAAGATGTCGCTAGCGATGGACAGTACTTTTAATAATACATCTGTAAGTACTTTTTGACAATTAAGCTTTTAATTCCTGGAAAAAATGGCGGAAGCAATGCTGTACACCTATGTACTCAATTGCCCAAACCCCTTGTGGGGCATAGTGCGTCAACTGTTCCATGTGGCCCAGTTGAGGTTTTGTTGGCATAATCTGGTTTCGGAGAATGCAGTTGCCAGCATACACCTCCTGCACATCCATGGCCACGAACGTCGTCGTGGACGGGATTCGAACCCGAAACGCCAGTAGTCAAACATGAGACTGATGCCTCAGTCTCATGTTTGCCTACCGGCGAACACGTATGTGAAGTGCAATGTACATGCTATTATTAACTAGCTTGCATGTTTGCATACTCACTTAATAAACGATATTGTAGACAATAGTTATACCAAGTTTCATATCAATCGTTTAATATATAACGATATTAAATGCATTGCAGTGAAATGCACTTTCTAGCACTTTTCGCCTATTTCGCCCCTCGCTCCGCCCTAGTTACAGCAAATTAAAAAAAAATGCCAGAATTGGAAAGAAAAGTATTCACTATCCCTTTTGATAGAACTCCCTAGAAGCCTATAGTCGAAAAACGAAATTTGCCCCCCCCCCCCTTTTCGTCCTTTTCGGACCAATCCGACCAATTAATATTTTTTGTAGCAAAATTAGCTTTAGACTCTTCAACCTACCTAGACCATAGTTTCCAAAACGAAAACATGATCTTAGAATATTTTTTTCTTAGCACGATTTTCTTCATACTATTGGTATTCTTAACTGGTCCTTAACTTGGATGGACTTTTTTTACTACGACGCCACAAGCTATACCTACGTTAAATGGCCAAACTTAGCACGTCACTTCAAGTAAAGTATCCTTGTTCCCAAAGTACTTAAAAATCAAATATAAAATGTTCAACAGTTGTTGTTGTTGTTGTAGTTAAATAAAGTTGAAAACAATTCCGTGTGTCGACCATCTAACGCATTCGGTAGCCGTGACAACTCGGCCGCCGTTCGACGGTGCCTAATTTGGAGATCCTCGGCGAAAAATCCGAATATATTTTCTTATAATTGCATAAGAAATCGCGTAGTGGAGGAAATGTGGTCGAATTTGGACACCCCGTATATCCTATTTATATGTCATGTAGCCATGTACCAACCAATGTCGTTCGAGTGTTACCATTTTGTGTATTCTTTGGCAAAAACAGACAATAATTGTTGGCTACAACCCGGAAGGAACTTTTCTGAAGTTTTTCCCATGGACACTACATCATTGCAGAAATGTCTGAAACATTTCTATTTCGAAAAGTGCCAAGCAAGTTACATCCTGTGCTATTCAATAGAGTCAACTTCTTACAATATGCCTGCTGCAGGACGACAAACCCCGGAGATTCCGACTGGATATTTCATATAGTGAAAATGAGGACTTTTGCAATATTAGGTTCAAATCGGAGAAATAGAGAGAAGGAAACAAAAGAACACTAAGAAGAATTCCGGGAAAATGTGTATATAAATTGAAATAGACACTGTTTGCTCCTCGAACCTGTCATCACCATTGGAGCTAAGGGATCTTCTCCTGTGTTTCGGTATCCTATTTCGATGACGCTCTTCTTTAATTGACTTATGGAGAGAATAATAAGATCAATATACAATATAACATAATCAGATGGCGATTGATTTCTTCGTTGCTCCCGTAATATGAAATTTGATAATTTTGATGGATTATTTATGATTTCTATTCTTGTCGTTAAAATGTCGTCGATGATTTACGACAAATTGTGGGGATTTAATATTTTAGATACTTTTGATATTTTTAGATGTACTTTTTATACTCAACAGAAGTAATACGGTCAGAGTAAATTAACGTCAGCGTATTTTTTGTCCTTTTTGGGGAATATTTTTTTCTCCTGTGCAGATATTCGTATTTTGATATTTCTTTAAACGTATCACCCTCACATTTTTTGTCACCGGCAACGTTGTAAAAATAGTTTGCTTCTGATAGGGTAAGGTGCCTACTGGAAAGCGAGGTCAGTTGGTAGGGCTTTACACTCTCTAGTCAGCTGCATTGGAAAATCCCTAGCATACAAGGAATACGCTTTCTGTGTTTCTGCGTATCTAGGGTGCTTTCAACAACATCAAACCTAGCGCGATAATTGAGGCATTACTGAATCTGTTAGTTGACGAAGCGCTTTGTAAACTCTTCGACTTGCTGCTTACATCCTGGATTATACGCACCACTTTGAGAATATCGTAGAAGTCCGGATGGCGCAACGCTTAGCACATTCGCCTTCGACGCACTGGGCCCCAGTTCGATTCCTACTGAATGTGGTAGTTTTCGATGAAAAAGGGGATTTACGTGTCGGACTATGAGCCCACTCAGCTGTTAAATGAGTACCCATTTATGGGGTAAATAACTCGGTTGAGCGTGTTGCTGATCACACACCTCTGCACAAGACATACCGTCACGATCTAGAAAATGAGATGATGCTAACTCATCTCGAGGCCATGGTTCAAAATTGTGAGTAGAGATGTTTGCAAAGCTACCCTCACGGTGGGATACTCGTTCTAGGATCACCGATGTTTGGCATGATCCATATCAGGGCGACATTAGCGTTCACTGCCTTCTCGATTATATGTTTAAGATGCGCTTCAAAGCTCAGCTCCGTGTCAACCATCTCTCTCGCTTGTTTGGAAGTAATGATAGTGCTTTCAAACATGATCTTTAGAGTGGACCTTTTGCTGCGCTTGCTGATCAGCATGGCCTCTGTTTTCTGCGCTAGCTGTAGGCCCACTTTTCCAACCACAACTTAATAGTTGCGATCGCCTTGCTAGCGTATATTGCGGCATATTTCGGGTCTTTAGCGACCACAACCACCGCTATATCGTCTGCCAATCCGACTATTATCACTTCCTTGGGTACGGGTAAATCGAAAATGTCATATACATTATACTCCACAGCAAGTGGCCAAGAACGAAACCTTGTGGAGCATCTGGTGACACTTTTTGACATGGATATGTCTTATAGCTGGGGGTCATCCTAAAAATCTGTCCGTCACACGAAATGTCTGTTTTTCTACTCGGGGGTCAGAAGAGGAAACAAGCCCATTGAAAATTTTTCCGAGTTCTATGAATGTAGTGGCCGATCTTCAGTCAATCCGAGTCAGTCATCAAAGGGAACTCACGAAAATCGAAAAACTTCGCACCATGAACTGACTAAACAACCAGGCACCCATAAAACAAGTCAACATCATTCAACTGCCATCCCCTCGTGATTCAAATCTGCTCACAACACCAGCCACATCCAGACAACCTGTCTCCCTCACTCGTGCACAGCGCTATGGCTCCTCCTTCACAGCAATCTTTTTGTTTTCATCAATTAGTCACTAACCTGACTCAGTAAGAAAATCGTTGGGGTAGGTCAGGAAATAGCTTCAACTTCACACACACACACACACACATACACACACACTCGTATGCAGGCAATGGAGAGACGGTTGAGTCGAAGAAGTTCAATGGATGGGCGTTGCTTCGTCATCGGCGACAGTGCGAAAGAGATGCTTGCTCCACGGACCTTGGACTACACTTCCGCGGCGGATCCACCCCTTTCTTGTGATGGCCAATCCCATCCAACCGACTGAAATCAGTGTCACCAAGGTCACCAACGTGTTTTTTCCGTGGATGTAAGGAACTTACGACCGTACTTGTATCGCGCATACCGCGTACTATCACGATCGATGATATATCAACTAACAGTGCACAATTCTGATTTAGTGAGGAGAATAGTGCAGATGATGCAGTTTGTGCAGCGCGGATAACGTAAACGTTAATGCAATAAAATTGTGTTGTCGCGCTTACCGTCTTTAGACTTAGACGAGTACTATCTAAGTATCTAATAGTAAGTGTGTTTAGCTAGACCGCGGCTTGACGCGATCGATCGCGGATTGACGTACTAACGAAGCACAGGCGCATATAAATATGTAGAGTGTATGATCGCTTGATCCACACACGGGGCAACGGTTGGGTTAATTTGTATTCTCCTGTACACTATGCGGGACGGTATGTCTTGAAAATGACACAAAGTATCTACACTGCATGCAGATACATCGGTACATCTTATGCCTACCGAAAGCGTGGGACGTGTTTTGTCGAATGAATTCATCCAGTATAACTATACTGGGATCTTTATAAAACTTACGTCGATATCTTCAACACAACAGGTTCCACGCAGTCGGTAGCCAAAGACATATCCATGCTCCGATGTATCTGCATGCAGTGTAGATACTTTGTATCATTTTTATTCTTTATACCCTTCGTCTGTCTCATATTGCAGAACTCGATTACAACCCCTGTACCTACTAACCTATAGGATAAGGTTTGTTTTTAACTATTTTATAATTTCTGTCAAAGAAAAGTAAAGCTATACAAAACCACTGATATCCGTAACTCCTTAAAAATGTAAATTTGAGTGAAATCATCAACCGAAATTTTTTTCCGAAAATCATTGAAAATTTCACGGACCGAATCCCAAAGGCATATAGCAATTCCGTTTAAACTTTCCGTTGAATATAAAATGTATAGGCGCCGATGGGTTATGTAACGCATTTTGCCATCAACTTTTGTTTGTGCAGACCCAAGGGACAGAATTTAATATATGCATACAGTATGCGGATGCCGCTGAAGGCCTTCCTCCAGGACCGTTACATCCATACTTAATGCGTGTACGTTATGTAGACAAGATAAGCGAAACCTAATAGCCCAGCTCCTATATGAGGTGTGGGTAGGTCTGACAGGGAAGATTCATTCTTGTTGTCAGTGGAAGTTAGCGAACTGTTGGCTCCGCAAATTCCCTGCAATTATTCGACATTTTGGGAAACAGCTGGACAGACAGACAATGTTGATGCAAGTAATGTTAAACGGAAAATTAAGTGAAGCACTCGGCTACTGAATAAGTTTAAATTGGGGGCAACTGTCAGTATGGTTCCGACAGGAAGCATTTGGTACAGATATGATGAGCAAGGACGAGGTCCACTAATAAATATTGGCATCGTGTTATGACTGCGTGTATTTCTACGCAAACCGGGTGATACTGGTGCAAATTTTCATTGCAAGACAATCGGACTGCAAACGATACGTTGTTTGCAAGATGTAAGTATTCATAGTGCAGTGCGTGGTGTTATTATAAGGATGTATTGCGAGGCGTAGTAGACTGCTTTGCTGATATCAAAATGATTGAGATGATATGACCTCAACTTCCATGAATGGATTGGTTACATAATTTGAATAAGCTGATTGAAATGCTTCAAAAGGCGATAGCATGCATTTGATACTATGCCCAATTTAGAATTACTCCGAATTCACTAATGTACTGTGAGGACCCCAACGACTGTTTGGACATGATTACTACTCGATGGATAGATCAATAAATCCAAGAATTTCATATTGACCCGATGTGTACGAGTATAACGTTGCCAGCCTCAAGGCCGATGCTTTCCTGACAGGCTCATCAGCAAACTCTTTGCCCACTTCGTTAAAACTTCCGGTATTACATTGAGTTGAATACAAACCTTGCAAATATTTGTTGAAACTCTTCCAGCGGATCCATTCCGAAAAAGTTATAACTCCCCCGAGAAAAAATGCGGGAATACAATCCTTAATTTTGTTTTTCTCGTTATTCATCTCATCAATATCATTGCCCTCCGAGTGTTTATAACTTTACCACTCTCTTCAGTCAATTACAACAACTTCTTGAACATCCACGTACACACGACAAACAGCTCTTAATCTCTGACGTTGAATTCGATGCGAATTTTTCGAATTAAATTCCGTCATTCGTGGAACCTGGCATGGCGTATGCCGTGCAGGAGCATATGGCAGTGATCCTTAGCACTCTATTCAGCGTGGCAACTTAGCAGGAGCAAGCATCAGAAAAAAAATTCACAAGCAAACACACAGACACATACCGGGGAAAAATTCGCCGAAGTAAAACTGATTGTGAAGACGGCATCCACCTTAATAAGAATTAAGCATCCCGAAGGAGTATTACATTTCTGGAATGGCTGACAGTTCAATTTAGTCATTTCCTAAAGGGATAAGCAAAATAAAATGGAAGAACAGACCGGAATGGAAGTTTCACTTGGTCTTCTGCGTTTGCTATTGCTGGTATCGTAAACTTGACTTGTGAGCGTTAGCGTGTAATTATCCTGTGGACGAGTTGCTCTTACCTTCAAATAGTTGCATGGGTTATTTCTCGAAGAGAAGGGCAAGTCCAGAGCATGTCTCAATGTATACGAATGTGGGAGTACTGGATGTAACTAGCTAGCATATCAGATAAAATCTTAATATAAAGTCAGATTGCAGGCGAAATGCTAATAGCCTTTCAGGGATTAAGAGAGTAGTAATGGTCGTACATTGAAACAAATATATCCGAGTTTATATGGGAATGAATCTGAAACGGACGAAGTTCTCGGAAGATTGGTTTATTTCTGCATTCAAAATTTTCCGATTCTAAACATTGATACTAAAACTAAACGAAAATTAAACTTTTCTCATTCGGATATACTTCTTAGATGAGTGAAATTATTTTAAAAATTAAATCCTAACAGCAAATATGCTCCTTTCAAAGTTGATAGCTTTGGGGGGCGTTGGGGCGACCGGTAGCGCAGTATGTTGAGACATCAGTCTCATGTTTGACAACCGGCGTTTCGGGTTCGAATCCCATCCACGACAACGTTCGTGGCCATGGATGTGCAGGAAGTGCATGCTGGCAACTGCATTCTCTGAAACCAATTTATGCTAACGAAACGTCAACTGGGCCACATGGAACAGTTGACGCGCTATGCCCCACAAGGGGTTAGGACAATTGAATAAAGTTACTAAATGAAAAACGTTGATTTTTCCTAAGACGGGATTCTTTTTTATTTATTTGTAAATGCGCATTTCGGACACCAGTTGTGTCCTTCTTCAGTACAATTCAACTGTAAAAAAAAAGGACCCTGCGTCGCTAAAATCGATGGTAGCGAGACACATAGCAGTAGAGGGGCACAACATAACATGGGACAACGTGGAGATCCTCAAAGCGAGTACAGACAGCAGGAAACTGGATGCACTAGAAAGTCTGGCCATTCTAAGGGAACCGGAAAACCAGAGGCTGAACCATGATATCGGGAATCTACAATCAGGGCTGCTGAATCTACTGGCGATGGAATCACCCAGGAAGTGAAACGGGTGGTTTTCATCATTATTCTACCTGTGGCCCAATTTTCTTCTTTTCTCGATTGGGTTTTTCTATTTTTTATTTGCTTTCAAAACATGTTGTATGTCATTAAATGGTAATTAGAGTAACGTAACGTAATGTAAAGTAATTAACGCTGTCAAAATAGAGGGTATATAGGTGTAGGTCTTGGTGTTGAGGAAAGTAGTTGAATTGTACTGAAGAAGGACACAACTGGTGTCCGAAATGCGCATTTACAAATAAAAAAAAAAGAATCCCGTCTTAGGAAAAATCAACGTTTTTCATTTAGTATTGCTATAGGCGTCGAAAACATCGACGAAAATCTCTTGTGTATTGAATAAAGTTAATAGCTCACCTGTATGATATAACACTAACAGCTCAGCCATAGTTGCACGTTCGTCTGGTTTAAAGCTAGCTATAAGATAAGATAGTCGGCTTAATGACCCAACTGAAAGGCAGCATAAGAGGTGTATTGTACCGTAGCCCATTAATACGTTGAGTGCTAAGGCTAAAATTCAGACTGCAGACTCTAACGTTAGGCTTGCAATCAAATTGTCTTAAACTTTTACAAACAAGCTTTTCCATTGGGAGCATCCGTTTCAAATATCTGTGAGCTTGAAAAGTGATAAAGTGTAATTTCTCTCCGAAGCCTCGAAACTTGTCGGTTTTTGATTATCGATTTTGACTATGCTACTGAACCGAATTTCAACATTAAGCAGTGCATTTGACACAGTATTCTAAGCTGTTTAACTTACTCGCACAAGTTTTTTTTAGATCCCAAGCACGGTTTAGGAATTATAAGGATAAAATTAAAAAGAGAGCAAAATTTTCTCGGATTTTCGCCCACCAAAAGTTAAGCTTACGTTCTGCAACCGTGCAAACTCAGTTTCCATATACTCAGTATCTGTATAGTGGATTAAAATTATTTCCCGATCTTTCTCTAATTTTTATTAAAAAACTCGAAAATTGGCCTTATTTTACTGGGTTAATCTGACTCTGGTTCCTGTTAACCCCTTGTGGAGCATACGACATTAACGACGCCTACTTTCCACCTCGTCCTGTTCATCGCGATCGCTTTCAGGTCACTCCACGACTTGCCTATTGAGGCACCCTTTCCCTTAACTGATCTTCTCCACGTGTTACCGGGTCGTCCAACACGGCGACTTGCGTGGATCTCCTGTGGGTTCCAATCGACGGCCTGTTGAGCAATATTGCTCGGCCCTTTTCGGAGAGTGTGCCCTATTCATTGACACTTTCGCCTTATATTGGAAGTGTCTATCCTGTCCTGATCAGTCGTCGTTAGAAATTACCTCCGGCAGCCGTATGTGCACAAAAGTTTGCAATCTAGTTGTTATATTATTAGTCACCTTCCAAGTTGAACAGACATATCATCATCATCATCGTGGCGCGACAGCCCGACGTCGGGCCTTGGCCGCCTGGATCATTGTCCTCCAACTATCTCGGTCACGTGACCGCGTCCTCCAATTTTGGGAGCCCAGCAGCTGCGCGGCGTCCACACTTACTGAGCTCTCCCAACGAGATCTCGGTCGTCCTCGCAGTCTCGCTCCGTCGACTCGTTCTGCATTCATTACTCTCTTTGGCATGCGATCATCGTCCATTCTTTGTACATGCCCTGCCCATTGAAGTCGTTGTAGTTTGACGATTTTCGAGACTTGCAGCTCATCGTACATTTCATACAACTCATGGTTGTACCGGATGCACCATCCATCTCGATCGCAAACAGCCCCGAAAATTCGCCGTAGAACCTTACGTTCAAAAGTGTCTAGCATGTTTTCGGAGGCTTGAGTTAGGGTCCATGCTTCGCAGCCATAGCATAGCACTGGTCGTATAATGGTTTTGTACACGCGGAGCTTCGTGTTTCTGTGCACATGTTTCGATTTCATTATGGGGAGAACCGAGAAAAAAGTCTTATTAGCTAACTGTATCCGTCGCTTGATTTCGTCAGTTTCGTTGGCGTCCCTTGACAGGTTGCAACCCAGGTAGATGAAGTTGTCCACGAACTCGATGTTGAGGTCCCCCACGTTGATGCTCGGTTGTGCAGGTGTCCTTGTCACCGATTGCATCATTATTTTAGTTTTACCCTCGTTAATACGTAATCCAACTTCCTTTGCAGCGGTATCGAGCGTATGCAGAAGTTCTTCTGCGTCAGCCAATCTTCGGGACATGATGTTGATGTCGTCGGCGTACGCTGCTAATTGTGTCGACTTGATGAGTAGCGTCTTGCTGTTGTCCATATTCATGGCCCGAATAACGTATTCCAGTGCTAGGTTGAAGAGCATCGGTGCCAGTCCATCGCCCTGTTTCAAACCAGTGCGTGTTTCAAATAGATCAGTAAGTCTATTCTGGATCCTGACTTGTGAGACGGAGTTGGTCATCGTCATCTTTGTCAGTCGCACTAATTTTGCTGGTATACCAAATTGCAGCATGATGTTGTACAGTACTCCACGATCGATACTGTCGTATGCCTGCTTGAAGTCGACAAAGATTTGGTATACGTTTACGTTGTATTCCCAGCACCTCTGGAGTATCAGTTTGACTGAGAAGAGCTGATCGGTTGTGGAGCGACCAGGTCTGAAACCGGTTTGATATTCGCCAATGACTCGTTCTGCGTACGGTTTTATTCTATTTTCCAGAATTTTCGTCAAAATTTTATAGGACGTACAAACTAGTGAGATGCCCCTGTAATTCTCACACCGCAATGTATCTCCCTTTTTATGGATTGGACAGATGATGCTTCTGCGCCAATCGTCTGGGATCTCCTCGTTCTCCCATACTCGCAGGAGTAATTGATGTATGGCATCAACTAGACTCGTTCCACCGAATCTTAGCAGTTCAGCTGGGATCTCGTCAGCGCCCGGCGCTTTATTTCGTTTTAGTGACCGCAACGCGGGATCAACTTCCTCTACTGTCGGGGGTTGAATGGGTGGACCTAGATCAACAATATCATCGAGAGCTTCCTGTGTGGGGATGTTAGATGGTCAGTTTAGAAGCTCTTCAAAATAAGAGGCCCATCGTTTGTTAATACCATCGGTGTCGCTGATGATGTTTCCATCCTTGTCCTTACAAAGGCTAGTCCTGGGTTGGTAGCCGTTCTTGATTGTATTTACTAGTTTGTACGCTTGTCTGGGGTTCCTATTAGCTAAGTTTTCGTTTATGTTCAGCAACTGCTCGTCAAAGTATTTACGTTTCTTACGTCTAATTATTCTATTCGATATTCGCCGTAGCTCGTCATAATTTTCTCTTCTGGCTCTGGTTCCTCGTTGAATCCATTGTCTGTAGGCCTCGTTTTTCATGTCAAGTGAATTTTTGCATTCTTCGTCGAACCAGTCATTTCGCGCTCGCCGGGCTTTATATCCCACGACCTTCTTTGCGACATCCTTGATGGTACCCTTGAGTTCTTCCCAGAACCCATGGACGCCTGTGTTGCTGATGTTGTGTAGCATAGGCGATAGTCTTTCCTCAAGGGCGGTAGTACACGCCACCGCTGTAGCATCACTCAAGAGCTTATCAACCGCAAAGATTTTGGGAGGGCTGATTCTTGACTGGTGCACTGAGGAGATTCTACATCTGTAGGTCGTCTTCACCAAGTGATGATCTGAGTCGCAGTTTGCTCCTCGATAGGAGCGGACATCCATAACACTAGACGCCCATCTCCTGCAAATGAGGACGTGGTCAATTTGGTTGACGGTATGTGCGTCTGGAGACTTCCAGGTCTGCTTGTGAATGCGTTGTTGCGGGAAACATATAGAGCTTACGGCTAGATTCCTGCTGCAGGCGAAGTCGATAAGTCGCTGGCCGTTATCGTTACATTCTTCATGGAGGCTGTGGCCTCCAGAGGTCCCCCGATGCCAACTTTCATTCCCGACTTTCGCGTTAAAGTCTCCCAGCAGCAATTTGACGTCGTTTGTTGGAAGTGAGTCGAAGAGAGTTTCAAGGCGGGCGTAGAACTCGTCTTTTACTGCGTCTTCTTTAACTTCAGTGGGAGCATGCACATTGATGAGCCAGAGATTGAAGAATCGAGTCTTGATGCGAATCGCACACAGCCGTTCATTTATGGGCTTGAAGTCAGTAATATGCGGTTTGAGGTGATTGTCCACTATAAATGCTACTCCAAACTCCTTGCGGCCCGATGGTTTGCCACTTGTAAAAATTGTGTGCGATTTCTTGTCATTAATCTCGCTGCCAAGCCAATTTGTTTCCTGGACTGCAGTAATGCTCAGTTTGTACTTTTCGACCTGTTGAAGGAGGGCCTTCTCGGCCCCCGGTTTGTTCAGGGAGCGTACATTCCAGGATCCGAAAGAATAATCATTTATTCGTTTGCGTGGTCGTCGTTGTTGATCCGTCCAATCCGAGGCTTTTGTTCCAGGTTTCTTGACATGGAGTGGTTTTTACAAGGACGAGTTGTCAGCACGTCGCTTAACCCCATTCGGGGGATGGCCTCGGAGATAGCTGCTTCAGATGGTTTAATAAACGTGCTGGAGCCCACACAACTATGTAGCAGGTCCAACTACGCAAGTCATTCCATCCTACTAGACCTGAGACGCTTAGGTGTTTGTCTGCCATTCAGGCTACAGCTATCTGCCTTTTCCAAACTGTCTTATCGCTAAGACATTGGCCGTCAGCGAATTGATACACTGCCGTTACCAGGGGGCGCCCACGCGGAGGACTATGGAAAAGGTCTTTGCCCCCCTGAACAGACATATAGGAGAACCAATTTTACGTTGGTTTCGAACATGCGGAGTTTGGTGCGTCTGGAAATGTTGTAGACTTCTAGAAGAGAGTCAAACTGAAAAAAGCTGCTCGAGCCTTGTTGATGCGAGACAGCACATCAGCATCCGCTCCACCATCTGCTGTAACTACGCTTCCGAGGTAGCAGAAATTATCAACTTTCTCGACTGAGAATGCCCCGAAACACAAATTCCTCTTTGCCTTGGCAGTGTTGATTTTAAGCCTCGCATTACATATTTCGTAATGCAGAGCACCAGACATTTGCCCTACTTGATCCAATTTAATTCATCTCTCTAATTGCCTTGACCCCTCCAAGGGCATGGGCGCGTCAACATCTCGAGCATTTCTATGCCTTGTTGACGTTTCAGCTGGGTGTGACGTGTTGGTATTCTCACAACTATGTTGCTGCTCCACCGTTCGCCGACTTCCTAAGACGCACTACTGGTGTTAATGGCAAAAAAAAAAATTAGTTGTGAAAAATTTGAAAAAAAAAAACGAAAATAAATCATTATTCTTTTTATTCGGAATCACATGGAGAATCGGTCGGCCCTGAGTTTATGCAATATTTTCCAGACATCCTGTATAATGTTTGGTCATGGTGTAACATATGCAACTACTGACATATGCTGTCAGTAGTTGCATATGTTACACCATGGCCAAACATTATACAGGATGAAACATGTCAAGATGCATTCAGTGTCAGTCGAATAGCCAATTATTTCAAATAAACGTCAACCGGAAGACGGAACAATTGGAATCAGCCATCCATAATAGTGAGTTCCTCTAACGTCCTGAAATAATCCCATTTCAATGACACGAATCCTTACTAAATTGCTTCACCCGATTTTCATTAAATATACCGTCTAGGCATCTTTGAGGAAGTACTTGTCCAAAATATCCGCTCAATTCTGGGCGAGTGCATTTTCAAAGGTGCCTAAACAGCAAGGCGAAACGTACCACTGGAAAACAAAGACGACAATTCGAGGAAGTCGTGACCAAATAGCAAAAGCTTGTTAAACTTTATTTACCTGCCAAGTCCTGTAGCCAAGCTATTGTCGATGCATTTAGCGTAAAAATAAAAGGTTGGACGGTGCATTCACAACGGTGGTGTACGAGTAAAAGTTTTGCTTGTTAGCTACTACCAAGCCTATGTTTACAGAAATATGGGCATCCAACCATTTCTCGACAGGGTTTGTATTGGGGTTAGGCAAATAAATTTTCTGCTGGTAAAGATACCAAACTTGCGGTTTTATTGGGCTACTAGGATGGCGTAAGCGATTCCATGCTTTAAAGGAACGAGTGGAATTACTTCAGCACTATTGTATTTTAGATTGAAAGGATGTAGGTTATTCTTAATTACAAGTAGCTGGAAATTGAAGAACTATGTATTCCTCTTCAGTTTATTTAATTATTGCTTAATAGACACAAATAAATTTCTAATGAAATCATCTTCTCTTTGAAACGTCAACCGTCTAGACAATTTTACAACCATATCATAAAATTTTCGAATTTCGAAACTTGTCCTGGAATTTTCCTTTCATTTCGTCGTATCATAATAGACACGAGAACGTTAACTTTCTTTCACAAAAGTCATCCTGTCAATTGCATCATATTTCAACTTTATCTTAACCCTTTTGCGGTCCACTAAATCTCCAAAGAAGTATACGCTATCGGTTCGCATTAAAACGATTTATCAAACAGCAATGCGAAAAAGAAGAAAAAAAATATTCTGTGCAACGGAAATCTAAACTTTCTTTTCATCTGCCATCTGCAGAACTTTTCAAAAGCAATTTATGACAGAATATATATCTTTTTGTCACGGTAAAGCTGTTGCGCTATTGTGTCTGTGTCGCCCAAAACTTTCTCGCTCTCTATCTCAAGTTAAATTAAGCGATATTAATTGTCGAAACTTTACGTTGCTATCTCACGCAGGGTGGCCTAGCTGACTGCTACAGACAATGGACAGCATCGGTCCAAGTTTTGATTAAGGATTAAACATTTTGACTGTCAATGTGGGGCAGGGGAGCGACATTAATGGCTGTAAAATCTTTGGCTGGGCCTATGGTCTCCACACTTCACTTCGCTGTGGGCGACTATCCAAAGTTGATTTTATATATCAACAAAACTCAGAGCGGACGACATAAATTGGCAAGTACCTCCATAAACAAGTAACAAACATTTCAAAGCAGTTGTTGCCTTATCGTTTTTCGTTTTACGGAAATTATGGAACGAGATGGAGCCTATACAGTATTCAAGGATCTGTTCGGGTTAGTTAAGTTTATCGGGGGGTACCATAAAATGTTTACTTTCCCAGGAGATCCATTGATAAGTGCTGTTAATGCTTTTGACATTAGAGATGTGGAGAAGATTAGCTTGGTGAGGCACTTATGTGTTTTGAAAACTACATAAACATTTTCTAGACATTATCTGCCTTCCAGCTTTGATAAACATAATCATGAAAAGAACACAGAAACGCCTCTTTGTTTCAAATACGTGTACACGCTCCATATCTACCAATAAGTCCATGGTTGTTCCCATACAACTTCATTTAAATAAAATCGAACTTTTTCCAGAATACCAGATGTGAGTCCTTTACATATAAAACATACACCTGACATGCACTTACCTCATCCAGGGAATATTTGGTATTTACTCGTCTGTACTCATACATACAACTAACCTGGCCTGATATTTTACAGAACAGAAAAGGTCACATCTCCACATTGAATGCAGCGAATGACGAACGGACGAGCAGAGTTCGATTTCTCAGCTATATTGTTGACGTTAGCGAAATAAAATCCCATCCTGCTTCAGGTAGATTTTGTTTGCCTCTTTTCTTGATATTTATTTTCCCTTTTGGTTGATGTGCTGTGTAGTTTTTCTTGTTCGCCGTTTTATTCACAAACAAAACTCAATTTCGTCAAGTTTGGTGCAAAAGGAGAGGTCCTGGAAGACGGAAAAGTGAATTACCCTTATCAGTCCATTTTTCTTATTCGATTTTCTTCCTTTTCCTCTCGTGAATCAAAATCTAGATATACTCGTAACACACACATGGTTGCTATGTCTTTGGGTGTAGTGTGTGCTAGAAAAGGGATTTGACAGGTAGCCGGATGCTTTCGAAAAATTGGCTACAGGCATTGTTTTTTCGTCGGGCAAGAGTTTCACTCTTATAGAGCATGGATAGGAGAGTTTCATCGTCAATACGGTGGGCATATAAAGAAGATGCCCATGCTGACACGGTAGTCTCGTAAGAATTAAATCTGAAGACAAATCTAACCCTGTTCCCACTCAAAAGAGTGAAGTCTGCAGTTCGGTTGCGAGAATAAGCAGAGCTAAATAGTTTGGCCTGTAACGAACTCAGAAGAACCTCCGCGCGATAGGCAACTTTCACACTCTGATTAATCTTCTGATGAGACAAAGCTATATTCGAAAAAAATCATAAAATTATATAGAATACACTATTTTTCCCTACCTCCTAATGGGGCATTAAGCATCAACTATTCTAATGTGGCTTAGCTGACAATTAGTTATCCTAAACTGACCTGAAGGAGTCGCTTGCTTTTTCACACCACTCTGCGGCTTCGCGTTGTTCGGCCTGTGGGGTTGGCACTTCGCCCATTTTGGCGGTATAATTTCAGCTTCCTTCTGCAGGCAGCTCGGTCTTGGATCGTATCGTCGGCGAGATTAATGCGTTATTGTTGCCTCTTCATCTGATCGATCCATGTGTGTTTCCGTCTGCCTCGGAGTTTGGGTCCAGCAAATGGAACATTCATTGATAGTGCCTTCATGACTGGGTTCTCAGGTGGACGCCTTAGAAAATGGTAAGTAATACTAATCCATACGATGATCTTCGAGCTTTTCAATGATTGGTTGCTCGATAAACAAGCTGCTTCGGATGTAGGTACTTTTGATGCGATCCTTTTGGGTCACACCGGCTGACATTCATAGCATTTTCATCTCGGTCGCAGTCATTTCACTTTCGTATGACTTGTACATAGTCCATCACTCAGACGCATACATGAGTGCATGAACTACGACCGTTTTGTACAACTTGCCCTTAAGCTTTCGTGATATCTTCTGGTCGCAGAAAACTCCAGAGTTTTCTCGCCACTTCCTCCAACCGACACTGATGCGATGTTGGAGGTCGTCATCGCAGGTAGCTTCCTTGTTGACCATCGAGCCCAGGTAGTTGAATCACTAATGTCTTAATCAAGGCTTGGTTTTCCTGATTTGTCACAGCAATGCGGTTAAATGGGCGGAAGGCTCATGTATCGTCCAAAACCAGTTTACTAACGAACAATACCACATGGGTATAGCTGACGCACTATGCCCCACTACATGTAGTCCGCTGCATGACACTTTCCGTGGTCCAATTTAAACCAAATTCGATACACTAAGGACCGTTTGATGTCGGCTTTTCGAAATATAAACTAAATAGTTTTTAGCCTTTTTGGTTGTTTTAAGTTCACTGAATCGGCCACTTCCCGAGGTGCGATTTCCGCTAAATTTGGTACGAAGCTTACTTGGAAGATTCCAAGCACATCTCGCTGAAACTTTGGTGCTGCTAGAGGTGCACGTCAGGGTCTTTCTCTCTCTCAATTGCCTTAACCCCTTGTGGGGCATAGCGCGTCAACTGTTTCATGTGGCCCAGTTGACGTTTCGGCGGCATAAACTACTTTCGGAGAATATAGTTGCCAGCATGCCCCTCCTGACAAACATCGTCGTGGACCGGATTCGAACCCGAAACGCCGGTAGTCAAACATGAGACTGATGCCTCAACACACTGCGCTACCGGTTGGCCGTTTACCCCCCGTATAATATGGAACCGATTACACCAGAACTGAATAAAGTAGCAGAAGTAGTGTTGAAAGCTGAGGATTTGTGAAGGAGGTTCATGTTAGCAATATCAACTGCACATCCGAAAAAAAGATGGGCTATCCAAACGTAAAAAAAGCACAGAAATTCAAGAGATGCGGACGCTTCTATGCCCTCTTGTACAACTGCCTTTCTTGCTATCGAGGGGGCTTTCAACAATGTCAATGTGACGAGCATTATTAACGCTATGAGCCGATACTGTGTAGACCCAACCCTGACGACATGGGCTTAACTCTGGAACGGGAAAATCAAGGCCACCTTCTTAGGAGTGAAAAAAAGAGAAGACAGTTGGCACAGGAAAGCCGGAAGGAGGATTATGACTATCTCTCTTCTGTGTCCCGACGGTCAGTGAAATGCTGGATAGGTTAAGAGCCAGCGACTTTGACGGTGTATATGCCGACGACATTGTGGTGCTTGTGCGTGCTACATTTGGCGCTAGACAAGATCTAAATTTGGGCCAGTAAAACTGGTTTTAAGACAAACCCGACATACATCGAACTAATACTTTTCATAAAAGGACACTACGTGCCGGCAATTACCACACCCACCCTCAATGAAAAAAACACTACGCCTGGTTGAAAAAACGTGCACGGTTTATTTTTTTTTTTGCCTTTTTATAGGACTAGGTTTTACCCGTAAACTCGGTTTCATTTTCTGGAGAGCGTACTGCGCCGTTTCGAATCTTGCATGGAACAAAATTTTATAGTATTAGGTTGGAATGACATCAGGACTTTGAATCAGACTTTCTTATCGTACATATTATCCTTTGTTGCATCCACATCGTCTCAGCAAAACTACACACTACCAAAAAATGTCTAAACAAGCAGGGTTCAAGCGATCCATTCAACGGAGGCTTCTGATGGTGAGAGATGCCTTCGTCATGTTTTCAACAAAGTAATACCATGTCTTTGGTGGACGTAAACTTTCAACATTTTCAGGAGCCGATTTACATCTAACAGCTACGAAGAAAAGGTTCATACTTCTTGTTTGTGTATTTGAATTTTCCTTTTCAAAGAATGTATTTTGCAGACATCCCAAGTATCCCCGTCAGTTTATGCATGTGTTTCCGGATTCCGGAGAGAAAGGGACGCAAAAAAAACAACCGGTAAAGCTTCAACAAACTTCAGCATGTGACGTTATTTGCATATATACTTAGCCTTAAATACACCTTGTGTGCTGGATGGCATATTAAGTTTGCTTTTGACAAGTTGAAAAAACGCCTGGCAGAATGGAGAGAAAATAAATGTATTCAGCGTGTTAGAATGTATGGAGCGAAATAAGTGTATTGGAAACGTTCCAGAAAATTTTAAACAAGAAAGCGCGAATTATATTAGTGGCAAAGTAGCCTCTAGTCAATATTAGCAATAGTAAGAGTTGAAAACCTATAAACGTGAAATGGAAGGAGTGAGAGTATCGGTCCAATGATAATTCTGTAATTTTGCCGGTTGAGTTTTTATACTACCGTGCAATATTTTAATCAATGTAGATTATTTGGCTGTGTCCCCCCCCCCCCCCCCCACCCGTTCGCGTACCGCTGAAGTAACGTCTTCGCTATTGTGGCTCGTATCCTTTTCAAAGCTGGTGTCAGCAGCTGTCCTGTGGTTCATCTGTAAGTCCCAAATTTCAGATGATAATGCTGGACATCGTCCTCTTTGAGATTTTCATCTCCCGGGCCATGATTTTCTGTTTTCGAAAGGGGTTTCGCTGAATTCGGGCAGCTACGGCTTTCGCAGCTGTTGGCGTCCTCGTGGTGCGCGGGCGGCCATTTCTAGCTCTGTCGTCGATTGAGGAGGTCTCATCGAACTGTTAGATACACCTGTAAATAATCTTTTGAGAAATTTTCAAAAGTTTTAGCAGATTGAAAATCTCTACTGGCGATCTGTTGCACTTGTGCCGCGACGACACGAGCCAACCTGCGAAATATTTTGCAATGCAGGGTTCACTTTATGTTTTGTGAACAAAGCCGCTCGCGAGCGTCAGTCCTATAATACTTGCGTATTCACAGAACTTAGGGACAGAACCTATGGTACAAATACGTAGTAAACATGCACACTTCCTGCTTGCATCGGAGGGGTGTTTGACAACTCTTGGCCGTTCTGGTAAAAGGGTCGCTCCGGTGCGTAAGGCCGGCTGCCGCAGGAACGTCTCCTCTTGCGTAATGTTCTTTAGATAGACCTTATGGATAGCACTTCCCTCTAATGCGCAAGTGGCACTTTAACCATTTACACCCAGGATAATTGAATGCATTCGAGAATTAACCGCATATTTTTTCTATAGCATGTACAGTTTAACATTTTTACTTATATTGAGTATTCAATACAATATAATGCCAATTTTAATCCTACAATCCCGATAGTGTAACACAGGCTTATTTTTATTCATAACGTAACAGGCTCCGATGATTTGTACTACCCTACCAGGAAAGCTGTAAAGGGTACTATGTGTCATTAAAATGATTGCAATTTATTCCCAGTGCACAAGAGCGCAGTATGATTTGCATTCTCTTTCACATCAACAAACTCTGTCTGAGCCATTTTCTAAATTAGAAATACTCGTTCGAAAATTATGCCAAGTTTTTCACTTATTGCATCGCAAACGACACAGTTTTCCCATAGAAGGTCTCCCATTCCACGAATAGCACATAACTTTACAGATTTGACGAAATAGTGACATGACCATGGTCGTCCACAATGCCCTTAAATTGTACGCCCTCAAGATACTTTTCCGGCACAAAGACGGCAAGGGGGTGGTACAATTCGCCTCCCCTGCATCATCTCCACGATCTCCATCTCCCCGAAGGAAACTAACTATGAACGAGGATTTGTGTGCAAAACATCCCTGCCTCCTTAAATCCATCATAGACACTCGTCCGGAATCTGTGGACATTCTAATGTTTCGGTTGAAAGAAAGTTTTGATTTTCATTCTGAGGATGTTCGGACTGGAGATATTAAGCTATTGCTGGCAACTCATCAAGAAAATATTGACATGATGATAAAGGCAGCCATGTCCTTGTCGGTTCCGGCACTATTTTTAGTCTTCTCGTCAATGTTATTAGGACGAAGAAAATGAAAATTAATAGGACGGAAGTGGAATAACTGCTTCCCGCTGTGCGATTTCTATTTATGTGTAACGAAATGGAACGAAAATTGTTTCCCTGCCTGGTTGTCATCCTTTCAGAAAACGATAACGACGACAGATTCGTTCGACCATTCCATATAGAACGCTCGTCAAAACGAAGGTTTGCCTTTGGTTTTATTGTCGCTTTCTCGGTATGTACGTTTTTTTTTGTGCCAAAGCTGACTTTTCAAAAGATACGGAACGTCATGAGAAGCATAGCTGGCAATGGAACTATAAGAGTATTTTCTATGACTTGTTGTAGTAGTGCACCCACAACCTTGCCAAATGGCCTGATTTCGACGACAAACTAGTTCAACATCAACCGACAAAAAATATCAAAGTAGCGCTTTTTAAGAACGATGAGATTCAGATTTCATTTTGTTCTTTTAATTCCCAGTTGTTTGATGTATTCGGAAGCTATGCATTCAGGGGTCATGATGAAGTTTGGTGTCCTTAGCCGCAATTGCGGATTATCTTCATAAAAATTGACATCGCGCTCAGTGGCCGTGGTCGTTCGGGCACCGCTCTACGATACTAATCTAGAGCTCGGAGTTCAAACCTCGGCGCGATCAAAAACTCCCTGTGGGTACTAGTTAAACTCTCATAGTGCTCCGAGCTTGTCAGCATATAGACGGCACGGATAGGAGGTGCATGCTAGCAACTGCACTTCCGAAAATAGATATGCTATCGAAACGTCAACAAGGCATAGAAATGCTAGAGATGTTGGCGCGCCCATGCCCCTGAGGAATCAAGGCAATTGGCAACATCCCCATTCTCATCTTTTCATTATCAAATATCCGTATCCACAATCCACATATTCGTATGAGGACATTTATGGGAATATTTAGATTGTTTTGTACAATTTTTTTTTGACATGGATATGTCTTATAGCTGGGGGTCATCCTTAAAATCTGTCCGTCACACGAAATGTCTGTTTTTCTACTCGGGGGTCAGAAGAGGAAACAAGCCCATTGAGTTCTATGAATGTAGTGGCCGATCCTCAGTCAATCCGAGTCAGTCATCAAAGGGAACTCACGAAAATCGAAAAACTTCGCATCATGAACAGACTAAACAACCAGGCACCCATAAAACAAGTCAACATCATTCAACTGCCATCCCCTCGTGATTCAAATCTGCTCACAACACCAGCCACATCCAGATAACCTGTCTCCCTCACTCGTGCACAGCGCTATGGCTCCTCCTTCACAGCAATCTTTTTGTTTTCTTCAATTAGTCACTAACCTGACTCAGTAAGAAAATCGTTGGGGTAGGTCGAGAAATAGCTTCAACTTCACACACACACACACATACACACACACTCGTATGCAGGCAATGGAGAGACGGTTGAGTCGAAGAAGTTCAATGGATGGGCGTTGCTTCGTCATCGGCGACAGTGCGAAAGAGATGCTTGCTCCACGGACCTTGGACTACACTTCCGCGGTGGATCCACCCCTTTCTTGTGATGGCCAATCCCATCCAGCCGACTGAAATCAGTGTCACGAAGGTCACCAACGTGTTTTTCCCGTGGATGTAAGGAACTTACGACCGTACTTGTATCGCGCATACCGCGTACTATCACGATCGATGATATATCAACTAACAGTGCACAATTCTGATTTAGTTAAGAGAATAGTGCAGATGTTGCAGTTTGTGCAACGCGGATAACGTAAACGTTAATGCAATAAAATTGTGTTGTCGCGCTTACCGTCTTTAGACTTAGACGAGTACTATCTAAGTATCTAATAGTAAGTGTGTTTAGCTAGACCGCGGCTTGACGCGATCGATCGCGGATTGACGTACTAACGAAGCACAGGCGCATATAAATATGTAGAGTGTATGATCGATTGATCCACACACGGGGCAACGGTTGGGTTAATTTGTATTCTCCTGTACACTATGCGGGACGGTATGTCTTGAAAATGATACAAAGAATCTACACTGCATGCAGATACATCGGTACATCTTATGCCTACCGAAAGCGTGGGACGTGTTTTGTCGAATGAATTCATCCAGTATAACCACCTATATACTGGGATCTTTATAAAACTTACGTCGATATCTTCAACACAACAGGTTCCACGCAGTCGGTAGCCAAAGACATATCCATGTTCCGATGTATCCGCATGCAGTGTAGATACTTTGTATCATTTTTTTGTTCTTCATGCCAGTCCCCCGCCGCACCGATTTTCTGGCTCATTCCCCGAAATATCAATGCGGTATTGAATACACAACAAAGTAATCCAAGGACACTTACCACGGTATCACATACGCCCACATTTGAGTATTGAAAGGTTACTGGATTCTTGTACTCGTATTTCGTGATTTTGATGCTGTACTGGGATTCCAGAAACAAATAAGCACGCATGCGCGTTGCGTCCAACGATCTTAAGCTTTGATTACGTTTAGCCTTCTTGCTATGAAAGGCCGTGTTCAAAGCCAAGAGCAGGTTGTTGATGTATGATCGCCTGAAAAGGCGATACCAGCAAAAATGCAAGTAACGCCGCCTTTGGACCATACTTTCAAATACGAGTCTTTGGTAATTAATTCCGGAGGTATAGCAATGTTTATATATTAATGATCAGTGTCACCTCCTAATTCGATCTAGCCATGTCTTTCTGTCTATCTGTCTATCTGTCAGTCTGTTGGTCTGTCAGTCTGTCGGTCTGTCTGTCCGTCTCTCTGCCTCTCTGTCTGTCCGTTCGCACGACAACTTTTGACAGAACGAGAGTAGAGCCTTGAAATTTTGATCAAATGTTGGCAGTATGATCTATTGGTATGGGCATTATCAGCTCAAGAGAACACCTACCTCTCCTACATATATAAAATAATTAAATGTTTCTATAGCTCCCGACTGAATAAATGCGAAAAGCTCTAGCTTTGGTAGATGGCTCCAGAGGGTAATTTTACACTCTCCTGGAAAAATAAAAACGATTAGTTGGAAGCTAACGGAACTTTTCTTACGTAAAGCCCGTACTGCCCTAATTTTCATGTCTTTTTGTCTATAACTGTTGAACCAATTGACGTATACATCTGTTTTTTGGCATGTAACCCTGAGGTGAGAAGCTGCTTGCGTTTTAGTGGGTAGGACATAATCAGACGAAAGGAACGCGTACCTCCACTGTAAATTACAAAAAAATGAAATATTCCTTTAACTGTAATAATTTTTGATAGAATGACACTACCGAGTAGAAGATTTGGTAAAATGTCGATAGTAAGATCTAGTTAGTTGGTATTGAAAATCGGGAAGATCCGATAAAAACAGCCCCTACCTCCCCTAAAAATGATACTTCGAATAGGCGATAACTTTTGATAGAATAAATCTAGCAAGTTGAAATGTTAGCCAAATGTTTTGTGAAAAAATCCAGTTGACTGGTATTGAAAATGGTCATGATCGGGATAAAAGGACACCTACCTCCCCTACAAGTTATATCTAAAGTATTATATATTGTATTCATTCCCATAGAATGAAGAAATCGACTTCAAATTTTGTTCAAATATTTGCAGTTTGTTGGTTTCGGGATTGAGCAAGATCATATCTCCCACATAAAGTTGTGATAAAAAGGACTCACTAATCTCAAAAGGCGCCCACCTTCCCTACAAATGTTCTTTCATCGTAGCTTCACTGGCTAACTTCTGCCCAAACCGATCCTATAGGATATACATTTTCAATGTATGTGGCTGTTGCATATTTGAAGTTTTGGTGTCACCACTAGGTCTGCGCAAGTCTAGGGTATATACATCTCGGACTCGCCTGGGTCTTTCTTTTTTGTTCTTTTTTTTAAGTGAAGCATACTCAATTGCCTTAACCCATTGTGGGGCATAGCGCGTCAACTGTTCCATGTGGCCCAGTTGACGTTTCGTTGGCATAAATAGGTTTCAGAGAATGCAGTTGCCAGCATACACCTCCTGCACATCCATGGCCACGAACGTTGTCGTGGACGGGATTCGAACCCGTAACGCCGGTAGTCAAACATGAGACTGATGCCTCAACGCACTGCGCTACCAGTCGCCCGAAGTGAAGCATGGGAAATTTTTTTTCGGGACCGACGGCATGAGCAGCCCGTAGGCGGAAATACAACCAGGATCCTCCGAACCACTGCCCCTTTCGATCCATCAGTATCGGGACCGAGTTGTGGCTTCCAAAGAAGCACGGCTCATCTTTAAAAGCGTTGCGGCTAACCCTCTTAAGTTGAAGAGGAAATGGTGTGGCCAGCTGGTGAAGCTAAGAAACCCGCAAACTAATTAAAGTCGGTGGTTAACGACCATCTTAACCCGCAGCGTAGGCTATGGCCACATTATTGTAGGAAGGGATCGGTCAAGTGGCGGATCTGATTCGGACCCGCAAGATGGCGGCCAAGGAAGCGGCAGATGGAAACATCACAAAAAAAATAAGATTTTAACGAAATTGGATATTTTTTATAGGACTGCATTTGTAATTATAAGGTTTTAGTGATGAGCTCGGTTTTTGAAAGATATATGTGTATGAGCATAGGGTATCGATAGATATACTTAAAATATATATCACAAATAAATGATTGAATTCTTTCCTGCTAGCTGGTTTCTGACATTAAGAAGTTTGCGTAGTTTATATTTGTTTCCCTCTCTCTCTCCCTTCCTACACCGACTCTCCGAATGTTGAAGTAATATTCAACTAGGGGGATTTTAATATTATGCTCCCGGAATCCCATGTTAGGGAAGGGTTTGGAGGGGAACACGGGGGACCCGAGGGTCAGCAATAATAAAAATCAGTGAAAAAGTCCAAACTATTGTGTCGATAAGTCATCAGTCGAATCAATTGAAATTTCGAGGTTTTTTGCAAGTATCTCACACCAGCAGTTACCCGCATTATTTCCAACTGACTAGCAAAGTAGCCCCCTATTTAGCGTGGCTAAAGTCGCGATTTTGAATACAATGGGTGGTATGCATAAAGTGAGTCGAGTGGAGTAAAGCTGAGTTGACAGAATTCCACTCAATTATCACTATGGAGCGGAGAGTAGTTTTATGCATACAACTTTTTCACTCGATTCACCGAACATAGCAGACTCAGGAATGTCCTCAATAGACTTCACTCTTGAGTATATCCTCATTATTATGCATACCACCCAATAAAATTCATTCTCACTATTTGTTACACGATCACCCACAATACGTCTACTGTGGAAATTTGGCTTGACAGATTTGTTTACATACAAAACTAAAGAGTTTTTGGAAAATTTCGTAAGTTCCGGTAGGGTGGATGGTGAACTAAATTCGAAATACCCTGCCTATTTATGTGTAAACCAATACACTGGGGCGACACTGACGAGATCTGATCTCTATTAGACGTAGACATCATTCGTTGTGATTGTTGTCTATATTTAACTTGTATTTCAATAAAAACGATTGTAACTTCAAATTTGTAGGACACTTCCTTACGTTCCTCTTCCATTTACAGGATTACTACCGCCAGAAAACGTCTTGTCTCCAGTCTATTGTTACACGAAAATCCTCCCCTAAGCCTCACATTAATGTAACACAATCTTTACTTTTTATACCGCAATCAAATTTTCCATTGAACTTTCTACAAATCATTTTACCACCACTCGCAACCCCCCTCCAACAATGCCTTCGAAAGCATGTTTTTGGGCGTCGCCTTTAAATTCATTTCGCCCGTAAAGCTGGGGATCGGATTCCCGAATCTTCCAATAAAACCAAATCAGCTCCACACATCTTCCATTGCGAATCATCGTCTAGTCTTATCCGATTTGATTTTGTTGCTTTATAAGCTGGCCTCCAAGTACTAGACGTAGGTTAGATACCTCTAGGATGGATGCTTAAGTAGCGTATCTTGATGTCACATAAAAGATTTTTACGATCTGTCCCATAAAAGGTGGAGCTAGAGCGAGCGAAAGGCTTTGATTCCGAAACATATCCCTTCGACGCCATAACAGCCATTGATATGGGCATTTCGACACCAAACAATCGACGAGATATCCTTCGATTCGGCTTGTACCTGGTATTAAGTTTTATTGCTTTGTTGATATTAAAGTCTGCACTTATTCGCCTCGACGGTCATGCGAGCACATTCGATTCGGTTCTGGAATGTTGTGCAAGAATATGTTCCAGAAGAGGAAATCTAAAAAAGTAGCAATTTTTGGTTCACGTGCTTAGTATCGATAGTGTTTATGTAGTGCGAGGTGTGTCGTAAAGAAGGAATAGGATTAAGGAGAATTAAAGAAAAAGGTTTACGGTTTGGTTCCTTAACAATTACCACTTTGAGGCCTCTTGAAAGTCATTCAGTTTTAAAAGTGATTGAAATACGTTTTCGTTTCTATAGAATTACTCACAAAATGCTTGCTTTGATGGTGGCGCATTCAGAGTGACCTAAATCCTAGTAGTACTTTTAGGAAAATTACGAATTTGACGTATTAATCCTGGGGATCTGGAACGTTGTGATTGATTTGGTGAAAATATTGTTAACAAACCAAAGCTACCGGATGATTGCGAACAGTAGTTTTCAAAAGGAGGATTAGATTCTCTTTTTACATGTATATGTCATTTGGCTGGGGGTCTGAATAAATTTAGCGTAACCTTACGTTAAGGTCGGCACCCATTGACGAGCACAACCACGACTAAACTTCCATCGAACCATCAAATATCATAGAACGGTGGAAATAGAGGGAATTCTTTTTCCACACGTCCTATGATATTTGATGGTTCGATGGAAGTTTGGTCGTGGTTGTGCTCGTCAATGGGTGGCGACCTTAACGATCGTCACGATCTTTAAGCCAAACCTAGTAAATATGGGTATTTTCTGAATGCGGGTGATGGGACCAATGAATTTTAGTACTTTTTTTAAGTATTTCGAGTCCTTTGGTCAGGATATAAGGACATTCTTGGACATGAAGCGAAATTTTGGTAATATGAGAGTCTTTTAGATCCGGGTGATGAGGAGAATGCACAGTGAGTACTGTGAAAAGCATGAGGCCTATAATAAAAACTAAAAGTAAATTGAAGATAGGGTACGGTATGGGAAATGGAACGGTCCGATTGAGGCGAGAATACAGAAGAAACAAAGGAAACTTGAGTGTTGTTTAAGCCGCCTTTAACCCTTTGGAGCTGACATAAGCAAATTGTTGGACATGAAGTGCAACCTTGAAAATACAAGTATTGTTTGAATCGAGTAATGGGGCCAATTATTTGGAATGTTTTTGAAGACGGGTTGAGGTGTTGACATAAGGACATTCTTCGACATGAAGTGAAATCTAGAAAATACGTGTGTCGTCTGAATTGGGATGATGAGGCCAATGTACCGGAGTGTTTTTCAAAATCGTTTTAAACCTTTAGTGTTGACATAAGCACATTCGTGGTAATGTAGTATAATCTAGGCAGCATGGGTATCCTGTGAATCGGAGTGATAAGGCGAATATCTTGGGGTGGTGATGTTGAATACAAATCGCCAATGGATGGGTTCTGAAGTTACCGAAGAGCACGAACTGCTCGCGAGCAGTTTCGGAACTTGTCGGTTATGCAGTCTGTGCCTGCTGAACGCGACTCTCGTTGTCACACACACTTCATACGAAAGTCAGGGAGAAAGAAGAAAAGTGCGAGCGGTGAGCAGAAATATTTCTTGCTCGGTGATCAATTGATCATGATCACTTGAGCAGAAGTTACTCGGTATCTTCTGAACCCACACAATGTTAGTGTAAAATCTACAATTTTCCTTGTCGCTGAGATGAGTTAAAGGAATTTTGATGGCGGATCTTCGACCATCTCCTGAGGGTGCATAACAAAATCTTTAAACACACGATCCATGAAACACATGAAACAGTTGACGCGCTATGCCCCACAATGGGTTAGGGCAATTGAGTAGTATCTAACTGGGGTGATTTACTATGAGAACGGGAATGCCGTTACCGAAAAAATTATAAAAATATAAACCCTAGGAAAAGAATAGGAACCCTCTTTGTTGATTTTTTGTCCGCGATTGGAAGGTGTTCTGGGATATTGATTTTAGCAACGAATATTGATTTTAGCAACGGACAAGAACTGAAGAGATCGTGATTAAAGGGAATTGTGGATGAGGACGACGAGAAGGAAGGTTACGGATCGACGGCCTACGACCTACCGATTATCTGGGGTGCGATAGTGTAGGGAGTAGGATCCGCTAACGGAGTAAGTAGGTTTAAAGAACAATTTAGTTTTAAGTTAAGAGAAGATAGTTCTAAGTAACGTTAAATGCGACCGGTCGCGAGTGTCTTACACTAATATAATTAACCTAAATAGTTTAAAATTGTTCTAAATAGATTTATAACGATTTATAACGCGTTGTGTTTTGTCGACTGTGCTAGTGAAACATACCTTCCCCGGGTTCGTGCTTGCCAGGGGCGACATCATTTTTACTGCTGTAAACAAAAAATTTAAAGTACGTGGCACCCACGACCCCTTTCACTGTGGCTGGTCGGACGGCCGTACGCACTATCGGCAACGGGTGTAACAATTCGACCACATGTTCAACTCACGACCTTCATTCTTTCGAAATTTTTATACCCTAGACTTAAAGTATAGGGTATATTGTTTTTGTCACAACGAAAATATGTAACATCTTAAACGAGGCTCCGGAGGTATAGCAATGTATATATATAAATGATCAGGGTCACCTCCTGATTCGATTTAGCCATGTCTGTTTGTCTGTCTGTCTGTCTGTCTGTCTGTCCGTCTGTACGTCTGTCCGTCTGTCCGTCCGTTCGCACGAAAACTTCCCATAGAAGGAAGCTAGAGCCTTGAAATTTTGGTCAAATATTGGAAGTATGATCTAGTTGCTTGGTATTGAAAATGGACGTGATCGGGCTAAGAGAACGCCTACCTCCCCTACATATGTAAAATAATTAAATGTATCTATAACTCCCGATTAAATAAACATGAAAAGCTCTAGCTTTGGTAGATTGCTCGTGAGGATAATCTTCTACTCCCCTGGAAAAATAAAATCGATCAGTTGAAAACGAACGGTAATTTTCTTACAAAGAGCCCCGTACTACCCTACTTTTCGGGTTTTTTGTCTATAACTCTTGAACTAGTTGACGTAGACACCTGATTTTCGGCATGTAACCCTGGGGTAAGAAGATGCTTAAGTTCTAGTAAGTTGGGCATAATCGGATCAAAGGAACGCCTACCTCCCCTACAAATTTCAAAAAATTAAATATTCTTTTAATTACGATAAAATGACACTAGCGAGTTGAAAATTTGTTAGAATGTTGTTAGATCTAGATCTACTAGGTTGGTATTGAAAATGGGCAAAATTCGACCCAAGAAACCCTTACCTCCCCTACCAATGAAAAATTCAAATATGCGATAACTTTTGATAGAATGAAGACAGCAGGTTGAAATTTTGGTCAAATGTTTAAAATAAGATTGAGTTAGTCGGTATTAAAGGTAGGCCAGATCGGAACCAAGGAACCCCTATCTGCCCTACAAATGGAACCTTAAATAAGCAATAACTTACGATAAAATAAAGCTTGCGACTTGAAATTTTGGTTACATGTTTGTAGTAGGATTCAGCTTTCTGATATTGAAAATACGTAAAATCCGACCAACCAAACCCTTACTTCCCCTACAAATGAAACTTCAAATAAGCGATAACTTTCGATAGAATGAAGCTAGAGATTTGAAATTTTTCTTAAATGTTCATAGCATGATCTAATTGGTTGGTGGCAATGATTGGCAAGATCCAACCCAAGGAACTCCTACCTCCCCTACAAATGAAACTTCAACTAAGCGATAACTTAAAACTTAAAACTCGACAAATATTTGTAGAATGGGCTAGTTAATTGATTTTGAGAATGGTCAGCATCCTCCTGAATGAGTGCCAACCTCCCCTATAAACTGGTCATATAAGAAACTCACTTTTAATGCAAATGGTCGCTGCCAATTGGTACTTTTGGTATCACCACTAGGTTTGTACAAGTCTAGGGTATATACGCTTCGGACTCCGGGCCTGGTTTTTATTGAGTTATAAACTCGAATGACGAGCTCGATTTCTATGGTATACGAATTAGTAGCTCCGCCACTGTTACGGAAATTTCCTAATTCGCCGATATCATTTTACAAATTAATAACGAAATTTTACTTGAAGTCATTAAGAGCTTCAGACACAATATAATTTCGCATTTTTACTTTGACGTTTTAGAAAATCGTATCTCTGATATAAATTTAATAAAAACCATCCTCCCGAAAATAAACGCTTCGTCCTTGTAAAACCCCAGGGATATTTTGATGTTCATTCAATTTATCAACGATTTTATTTTTCCCTGAAAGCCTATGCGTATGAAAAATCAAGCTTACATGACACATGAAAGAGGTCGTGAGTAAAAAAAAAGGAAATACGAGTACGAGTACATGTATAGAAAATGTGCACCCACTCCTAGTGTAAAGTATATGAATATATAAAAAGAAGTATCTGCTATATTGTAAAAAATCTCTTGAAATCAGTGCAAAATGATTTCAATCTGGTATACGCCACTTATATGCCTTTCCGTATTCGCTTCATTCCACCAATGTCACGTACAAAAGCTTCAAATTGTGAAAATTCTGGCTATTCTAGGTGATGTGTTGAGTGCATGTGCCTGTATTCGAAAATTCAGAAAATCCCTACAAAAAAACACACGATCCAAGTTCGTCTATCAAGAATTGAACTCATCGCACCTATAGTAGATGACAGCAGCAAAAATATTTCCATCCTCTATGGTAGCCGCCTCCAAATATGAATTACGAGCAGGACGCAGAACAAAAAGGATACGTACCACGCTTATTCGAGTCCGTACACACTTCAACGATTTGATTAATTGCTATTCAAGTGCGTTGAAGATTGGATAAGGAGAAGTCATAAAATATACTCGATGGACGTCGATGGGAAAACTGATGTCTGACAGACGTGAATATTATTTGCAGATACGAGTACGAGTATTAGAATATTCGAGGGCTACAGATAACACGCCTGTTGTCCTTTATGGAGTACCGTTACAATTAGAAATGAGGTTACTATTCTAGAGGTATTTATGAATGGACAGTGAGGATAATCCTGAGTCCGACCTCATAATGTTATAGCCCGGGAGCCAACGACAATTTTTGTTGTCATATTGGTTAAAGCTTGGTTCATCCTTTTATTTGTTGTACTAACATAGCCTATCAACAAAATGAACGCCTGCCACCTCAAAACCGGGACCACGTTTATCAGCAGACTTTTTTGCTCCTGTTGATGCCAGGTCCTGTCAAATGGCTGTCAGAACATATTTTTCCACTATCTTAAGTATTAGACTAATGGTAAGGAAAGGCGAAAGTGGCAATGGATAGGTCACACACTTCGAAAGGGGCCGGAAAACATTGCAAAACAGGCCCTCGTTTGGAACCCACATTGGACCGATGCAAATCGCCGCGTTGGACGATCTAGAAACACCTGAAGAAGATCAGTTGAGGACGAGGGTAAGTCATTAGGCAAATCGTGGGGAGAGTTGAAGGCGATGGCGGCAAACAGGACGAGGTGGAAAGTCGGCATGGTTAATTCCCTATGCCCCACAAGGGGTTGACAGGATCCAGAGAAGGAAAATTGCAACTTTAAACATTTATTTATTATTTTTTTTTTGACATAGTTACGTCGATGGCAGGAGTAGATTGTCCTACAAATACAAGTGTCAGGAATATAATATTTTTTCTTACTGGAATGTTAAATAAACATAACTTTCATATCTTCGCTACCATCACCAACTATCGAATGCCAAATTGTGAAACACCTGCGCCTTTGAGGTTCTTTTCAGATCCCTTAAAAACGTCCTGCTGCGAATCCCGTGCACAGAACTTTGTTTCAGTGCAAATTGCATTTGAATAGTCTTAATACAAAACACTCAACTCCCACTCCCACGGCGCGGTGTACGCTCAATATTCGTATGTGAGCGTTTCAGCAAAGGCTCCAAAACAAACCCACAAGCTGCTTTGTAACGAGAAATTAGTGGTCTTTGGTGCATTACAAATTTTCGCCGATAATGTCGTTGCCATGTTTAACGCTAATTACGAGATATCCTTTTGTTGTGAACTTTCTGGATGGTTTATCGAGTAAATTACAATTTTCGAAACGATTAATACTCGTATACACGCAGAAAATTTGTATGCGATTTTGTACGTTTCGATTTAATGCTGCCCAGTAGTGTTTCGCCATCCGATGCAGGCATTGGACGCAGCCAGGCCGACAGACAGCCCGGCAGCCACCAGAGACCACTATACCACCAATTTATCCTTTACAAAGTCCTGCATTGTGTGGTTGTGTGTAGTTTAGCAATCCGGGGGTTTTCTCTTTTCAATAGAAAATTATCCGCCTGCTATATTTATGGAAAATCGTTTTTTGGTACTTCTGAGTGCAATGTGGATTAGGGTTTGCCTAAAAATTGTATTCTCCAATGGTTAGTCTAATTTAGTGACTAATGTCCACTTTGAAGATGCAACAATATGTTGTGGGATGGTTGGTGTCGTGTATATTATTAATTGGCCATAGTTTAGTAGGAATTATGAGTAGGACACAAAGACGGCTGGTCCGGGCCGGATGCGTCTTACACAGTTTCTTCACTTTTAAATAGGATCGCCTGAATTCCGCAAATAGTTCTTGAATTGCTATGGATGGTACTGAACACTTAATCGTTTGATTGTGTATTAACATTTGATAATATCGGACATACTCCAACTAAAAGTTGTAGCGATTGCGGCTGGGAGGTTGACGACCGGTCCGGATTAAGAGGATCTGACGGCGAACGAATTGGCCAAACCTTCCCATTCTACAAATATTTGTCGAATTTCATTCATTCATTCATTCTATCGAAAGTTATTGCTTATTTGAAGTCTCACTTGTAGGGGAGGTAGAGGTTTCTTTTCTCTAATCTTGCACATTTTTAATAACAACCTACTGGATCCCAGTACAAACATTTAAACAAAATTTCAAGTCACTAGCTTCATTTTATCGAAAGTTATTGCTTATTTGAAATTTCATTTGTAGGGGAGGTAAGGGTTTCTTGGGTCGGTTTTTGCCCATCATTGCCACCAACCAATAAGATCGTGCTAAAAACAGTTAAACGAACTTACAAGTCACTAGCTTCATTCTATTGTTAGTTATTGTTCACTTGATGTTTCATTTGAAGGGGAAGTAGGGGGTTCGTTGGACGGGTTTTTTTTTCAATGTCAGCCAGCTGAATCCTACTACAAACATTTGATCAAAATTTCAAGTCGCTAGCTTTATTTAATCGTAAGTTTTCGCTTATTTGAAGTTTCATTTGTAGGGGAGGTAGGGGTTCCTTGGGTCGGATCTGGCCCACCTTTAATACCTACTAAATTAATCTCACTTCAAACATTCGACCAAAAATTTTACGTCGCTGGCTTCATTCTATCAAAAGTTATCGCTTAAATTAAGTTTCATTTGTAGGGGAGGTAGGGGTTCCTTGTGTCGGATCTGTATACGTTAATTGTTTCAAGAGTTATAGACAAAAAACGTGTAAGTTAGGGTAGTACGGGGCTCTTTGTGAGAAAATTATCGTTAGTTTTCAACTGATCGATTTTATTTTTCCAGGTGAGCATAAGATTACGAGGAATCTACCAAAGCTAAAGCTTTTCATGTTTACTATATTTAATCGGGAGTTACAGATACATTTACTTATTTTACATATGTAGAGAAGGTAGGCGTTCCCTTGGCCTGATCATGCTCATTTTTAATACTAACCAACTAGATCTTACTACAAATATTTGACCAATTTCAAGTCTCTAGCTTAAGTCTATCGAAAATGATCGTGCGAAAGGTTTTCATTTGTCGGGGAGGGGGGGGGGGGGGGGGGGGTTGATGTTCCTTGGGTCGGATCTGGTCCATCTGAAATATTTGACCAAAATTTCAAGTCGCGGGCTTCATTCTATCAAAAGTTATCGTGCGAACGGACAGATAGACGGACGGACTGACAGACAGACATGGCTATATCGAATCAGGAGGTGACCCTGATCATTTATATATATACCCTGTTATACCTCCGGAGCCTTCTTTAAGGTGTTACATATTTTCGACGTGACAAAAACAATATACACTATACTATAAGTCTAGGGTATAAAAAGATACTCGAAAATCCTTGTTGAAAATTACATTGAATTACATATTTTTATATATTATACATTGAACTACTTGTACTAAAACTAACTAAGCATTGAACTACCTACACATACGTAAATTGAATTTTAAAATTTGCAATCTCTCTCTCGTTCAAAGACCACCGAAGTGTTCGGATCATTTTTTGTAGTTACTCGAAATTAACCAGTTTTTAGAATAAATCAAGTCTGTAATTCGTTGAAATTGAATCGGGACTTTTAATTATCGAACCCCATTTATTTCATGGTGCCGAAACCCGGGAATTACACTTGAAAACGATAAACGATAACCGCGTTATTTTCGAGTTGAGTAACGGTTCCGATCATTTGTTCGAGTGAAAATGGAATTGGCTACACGTGGCGTTTACCGAACGCAAGTAACCAAATTAGTTAATCGTGCTATGGATTATCTAAAATCCTCTGAATCGAAACCGACAAATAACGCTGAGAAATTGTCGGAAATTGAGGAGGAGTTAATTTCTTATATCGAACGTATAAAGTCGGCGAGTGATTCGCTAAACAAATCAAACTGTGAGGTGAAGTCACTCATAAAACCTGACGATTTTGACAAAGAATTGGATTCCGTCGCGGAATATGAGGACAAATCCATACATGTAATTTCACGGCTAAAAAGTCGCCTCGAAAGTATTCGCCGCGAAATGCAAGTGCCGTTATCCGTTATTCAGCCGTCTGCGTTCCAACACGCTGACGTTTCGGCACTTCAGCCAAATTCACGCGCGCATACAGCCAAGCTGCCTACGCTGCCATTAAGAACATTCTCAGGAGACGTAAGAGAGTGGTTGCCGTTCTGGAAGAGATTCCGGACAGCCGTTCATGAACGAAGCGAATTGTCAGGAGCCGATAAATTCAACTACCTGCAAAACCATTTAAAAGGAAAGGCGGCGGAGTCTGTGTCCGGATATACTCCAAACGAAGCGAATTACAGTGCGTGTATTTCATTACTGCAAGAAGAGTACGGCAACAACGAACGACTTATTGAGTATAGTATGAGTGAATTGATGTCTCTTCCGCGCGTCTCATCATCTCATGATTCCGTTGGTTTGCGTAAGCTCTACAATCACGTCATTTCGAACATTCGTTCCTTGAATTCACTGGGTGTAGCCGCATCGGAATATTCGGTTGTAGTGCGAACAGTTCTAGTTAAATCTTTTCCGCCTGAATTAGCCACCATGTTCTATCGCAATCACGACCATTCCCAAGAAAACGAGTTAGAGAGTGTCAAGGACACTGAAAGTGATGACGCTTCATCTGCAGGACAAAGAAGTGAAATATCGTTTGGTGATAAACGGCTTAATTGTGTGTTAACATTTTTAAAGAGTGAAGTGGAAGCACTTGAACGTGGCGGAGTAGTCGTACCGACACGCATACAAACATATCGTAATGTAAACAAAACAACCGCGGGACTTTTAGTCACCAGTGACACAAAACAATCGGATGGAAGTTGCTTTTTCTGTAAATCGTCATCGCATACGACTGAGACGTGTTTCACAGCTATCCCGATAACGCAAAAGAAGGAATTGCTAAAAAAAGACGGTCGCTGTTTTAAGTGTACACTTGTCGGTCATCGGTCAAAGATGTGCAAGCGTAAAATTGAGTGTAGTGCGTGTGGCGGCAAACACGCCACATCTATATGCGACCCGGCATATCGGAATGTCAAGAAGCTCGCGTCGAATAATAATTCTTCGACATCGTCCGTGTCAACGCAGTTGACAACTACGAGTTTGTTTTCACGATCGGCGGATGCTTCGACTTCTATCGTTTATTTACAAACCGCGGTCGTTTATTTATCGAGTGGTGACGGTAAATCGGATTGTCGTCTTGTGCGGACAATTTTAGACGGTGGTTCGCAAAGAACATATATAAAGGAATGTGTAGTGAGACGGCTGAATCTAAGAGCCTTCGATTCGGTGGACATTCGAATAATGGCGTTCGGTGTCAATGAAGATACGCCAGTTAGATCACTGGACCGCGTCAAAATAAAAATAAAAAGTCAATTTGATGACCGAGTGGTTTGGGCCCTTGCCGTAGTAGTCCCAGAAATCTGTTCGAACATTCTACCAGTGCCAAACAGTGGAAGCAATACTTTCAATTTAGTTTTTGCTGATAATTACGCGCGCGGCGTCACCGAGAACGAAATCGGTTTGCTTATCGGTGCCGATATTTATTGGAAGGTTGTAAGAGATGAAAGCCATGCTCTTTCGGAAAGTTTGAGAGCAGTTAATACTATCTTCGGGTGGACGCTTCACGGAGACGGCGGCAGTAATACAGCATCGATATCGGCAGCCGTAGTGTCGCTATGCACGAATGTACAAATCCAGCAAGAATTTGAAGCGGAACGTTTTTGGGCGCTCGAACACATCGGCATTTTACCTCCGACAAACAAAACTGACACTATTTCACTAATAGACAACATAAACCGAGTGGGCGACCGTTACATGGCGTCACTATTGTGGCGTTCTCCTAGCTGCTACCTCCACGACTATAAAAACGGAGCATTCATGCGATTTCAACGCCTAACCAAACGTCTATCTAAAGAACCTGAGACACTAAAGGACTACGATCGTGCTATGTGGGACTTAATTACCAACGGAATAGCTGAACGCTGTAACGACGAAGACAGCACACCTAATCATCGAACGTACTACATGGCACATCATCCTGTTTATCGACCGGATAAGTCTACAACGAAGACTCGAATTGTATTCGATGCCTCCGGAAAGGAAGGAGAAAACCTATCACTGAACGAACTTCTGTCACCTGGACCGAATTTGATGGGCGACCTCTTAGCTATTTTATTGAATTTCCGTGTGGGAAAGATCGCCTTAGTAGGCGACATCGAAAAGGCGTTCCTACAAATCAAATTAGCACCCGGCGAGAAGCACGTACATCGATTTTTCTGGTTTGACAAGCCATTGGATGGCCAAACGGCACCGAAAATCGCAACGTATAGAATGTGTCGTCTTACATTTGGAGTTAACTGCAGTCCTTGTCTGCTAAGCGCTACTATAAAGAAGCATCTAGAGACGGAATCCACGAATTTTCCCGATACTTGCCGATTACTAAAGGATTCGTTTTATATGGACGATCTGGCGTTAAGTGTGAATACATACGAACATGCCTCACGATGTTTTAACGAGACCAGCGAAATTTTCCGGCGAGCTGGTATGAATATGCGAAAATGGAATTCGAATGACCAACAACTTTGCGACAATTTCAAAGATAGCGGAAATGAAATTGACACGCAGAAAGTTCTTGGACTTATATGGTGCAGTAAAAATGATCGTATTGCTGTCGACTTAGAGAAGGTAATTGCCTCGATACCTATCAATGTCACTAAACGTAGCTTGTTGCAGTTTCTTGCTCAAATTTATGACCCGCTGGGAATACTTGGCCCGTTTACATTGAACCTCAAGCTTTTGTTTCAAGAAACTTGGCGTATTCAGATGTCATGGGATGAATCGTTGCCCTGTTACCTCAGGACTGAGTGGGAAAAATGCAAAAGAGGATTACCAATTCTGAAGAATATCAGTCTGCCACGATGCATCCAAAATATTGACGAGCCTGTTGCGATTCAACTTCATATATTCAGCGACGCCAGTCCTTCAGCATTTGGAACAGCAGCATACGTACGCGTTAAAGATGCTAACGGCAAAATCGAGACTGCATTCATTTGTTCAAAGAATAGGCTGGCTCCACTACCCTCGGATAAAAAACCGAAGTTGCCTATTCCAAAAATGGAGCTTACTGCTGCAACCATTGCGGCTCGAATGCTAAAATACATCACTGGATGCCTGAAGTTGGACTTCGAAGCGTTATACCTGTGGACTGATTCACAAATTACCCTCAGCTGGATTCTCAACGGTGGGCGAAATGCGGAGCCATACGTCAATAATCGTGTAAAGGAAATCAGAGAGTTATTTGCAACCGACATCTGGCGACATTGTCCGGGACACCAAAATCCGGCCGATTTAGTAACTCGTGGAATATCTGGGAGACAGCTTCTGCGCTCCACCATGTGGCTTTCTGGACCAGCCTGGTTATCGGAAGACGAGACCCAATGGCCTCAAGTCATACCGATCTCGGATCTACCTAAGAACACCGTATCTTTGCCGATTGAAGATGTAACTACTCGTAATTTGACGAAGATGGAACCCATTCTGGATCCTACCAAGTTTAGCAAATACCAAAAGCTGCTGCGCGTTACTGCTTATGTACTGCGGTTTATCAAGTCACTCCGCGGCAAATTAAACGATGAAGAAACAATCCCACTCAACGCGAAGGAAATTGAAGCAGCAGAAATATACTGGATTAAAGTTATTCAATTTAATGAATTTAAAACGGAAATAGAAGCACTAAATAACAAAAAACAGTTTCCGGCATCATCGCCGATTCTAACGTTAAATCCATATGTCGACGATGGTATCCTCCGAGTTAGAAGTCGCTTATCAGAATCGGACTTTAGTTGGGGAGAAATATATCCAATAATTCTTCCGAAAAATTCATATATATCAGCACTCCTAGTATCTCACGTACATGAATCAACTTTCCACAGTGGTGTGAATGCGACTTTAACAAAGCTTCGAGAAAGATTTTGGATTATTAAATCGCGCCAGTTAATTAAAGCAACAATTCATCGATGCAACGTTTGCAAATTTCTTCATAGCAAACACTTGAATCAGCCATTTGCACCGCTGCCTAAGGAACGATTGTTCAGCTCGAGACCATTCGAAAACACAGGGATCGATTTTGCTGGTCCTCTTTACGTAAAAGATTCCACCTTGGACGTAAGTACTAGAAAGACTTATATTTTGCTTGCAACTTGTGCGGTAACACGTGCCGTGCATTTGGAACTAGTATCGAACATGACAACAGAATCCTGCATATTGGCTTTAAGGCGATTTTTTGCACGACGGGGCGTACCAAAATTAATTATGTCCGACAACGCCAAAACTTTCAAACGAGCTTCAAAAGAGCTTAAATTGCTGAATTCGTGGACGAATCAAGACGTTCAGGATTTCTCTGCGAGTCGGGGAATATCCTGGAAATTTATTGTAGAACGCGCTCCATGGTGGGGTGGCTTTTGGGAAAGGCTGGTGAAAGTAGTTAAAGACCTATTAAAAGCATCCATTAAACGAGAAGTGCTGACGTCCGAACAGCTGCAGACCTATTTATCCGAAGTGGAAAGTATTGTGAATAACAGGCCTTTGACTTATGTGGGAGACGATCCACTTGATTTATCGCCGCTTACACCGGCTCATTTTTTGTTTGGTGCCTTTCCAGGAACACTATCTTCAACAACCTTCAGAGAAATTAACGACCGCGACATCCGTTCTAAGTGGAAGGAACGACTACGTTTGCAACAACATCTACAAAAGAGATTTAAGACCGAGTATTTGCAACAGCTTCGATCAGCACATCACAATAAGCAGACCTTTTCGAAGACCATCAAAGTTGGAGATGTTGTAACATATAACGACCAATTCGTTCCCCGGCACTTATGGAAACTTGGCCGTGTCGAACAACTTTTCATCGGACGTGATGGTAACGTTCGAGCATGCGAGCTGAGACTAAGCAACGGAGTTACGCTGCGACGGCCCATCCAACACGTTTATCCTCTGGAAGTCGAAGATCCATTGCCGGGCGGAGGATGTTGAAAATTACATTGAATTACATATTTTTATATATTTTACATTGAACTACTTGTACTAAAACTAACTAAGCATTGAACTACCTACACATACGTAAATTGAATTTTAAAATTTGCAATCTCTCTCTCGTTCAAAGACCACCGAAGTGTTCGGATCATTTTTTGTAGTTACTCGAAATTAACCAGTTTTTAGAATAAATCAAGTCTGTAATTCGTTGAAATTGAATCGGGACTTTTAATTATCGAACCCCATTTATTTCAATCCTAAAATAGATAAAAGTCAAATCCAGGAAAAAAAAAAAAATAACTGGCGCAACAGTCCAATTTGAACCTGGCCTCGAGATGAGTTAGCATCATCTCATTTTCTAGATCGTGACGGCCTTGTGCAGAGGTGTGTGATCAGCAGCACGCTCAACCGAGTTATTTACCCCATAAATGGGTACTCATTTAACAGCTGAGTGGGCTCATAGTCCGGCACGTAAATCCCCTTTTTCAATCGAAAACTACCACATTCAGTAGGAATCGAACCGGGGCCCAGTGCGTAGAAGGCGAACGTGCTAACCGTTGCGCCATCCGGACTACAAATCCAGGAAAAAACATGACCTAAATATTATGTGGATACTATGTGTTATCTATTTATCACACAAAGTCATATCTAAATTAGGATTTTTTTTCGAAGTTCACTAAAGTGCACCTGGCCGCCTGTTAACGTTGTAAAAATGTGCCACTGGACGAGAGTTAAAAGGGGAGCCGCGCCCTTAAGAAAGTTTCAGATGTGATTTTCGGTTTAGTTAGTACGAATACACGGAAATCCACAAATCCCTTTTGGGATTTCTCTGGACGGGCTCCACATATTCGTACTACCTAAAGCGGGAGTCAGCTTTGTGATATCCTAGAATGGATTTCCGCAAGAATGGATTAAGGCTGATACTAACCTTTTCGCGCGAAAATGTTGCACTTTATCTCCCACACGAAAAAGTAATAGTGTAGACTTGCACGCAGTACATTATCGCGGCGCTCTAAACACGTGATTTTCCCTTCTACTCAAAAGACCGGTTTTCAAGCGAAATAAAGTGTAAAGTAATTGTTTTCGCGTAAAAGGTGCTCATAATGATAGGGAGACTTTTTTCTTCGAATGAAGTATGTTAGCACTGAGAGAGCAAAAATTTTTCGTGCGAACACAACTTTTGACAGTTTTTGTATAGGATTTCGCACGAAAAACTAATCTTAGTACCCTAGCTTTAGGTAGTGTCAACATACAGTACTGTCAAAGGCTTAAGCTTATATACTTCCTGACTGGCAGTCCCCGATAGTGTTTGACATCATCCAATATGTCATCCATCAGGTCTTCAGTATTGGGGGATGTGTTCGGCTATCTATACTATAGTTCTGATCAGCAGTAAATCACCAATGTCGAGTGCGGCGACTAGGTGACTGATTTCATAAAGCTTCATACCTAAAAATATTGTACGACAGTGGAAATTCCAAAAATTGTAAAATAAAAAGTAATCATAGCTATGATTAATAATTGCCAATTTCAGTAAACCTTCTTCATTGAAATGCAACGCAATGAAGTTAAGGTCACAAGCTTTATCGTCGCTTTTCGGAATTGCATTGCCGAAATCAATAGAGCTTCCCTGAATGCGCCACTCAAACCAATATGAATGCAAATATTCTATTTATCTATTTCCAAGAGCAAAACTACAACTACAAAACATTGTTGGACATGCTTCAAACTGGAGAGCTCATTATGTGATTTGATATTCCATAGTGTACTAGCAGTTTATTGCCTTTCCAAAGGATCACGAAACTCCTGCCGCCAGTTTCGTGATCCTTTGGAAAGGCAATAAACTTACGTAGTTACTGCCACTGCCGTTTAGAATAGGGACATGCATAGCAGCCTTGACCGTCCCAAAATGCAGAGCTGTATTAATTCACGGCCATGTTTTGCACTCGTTTCGTATTTGAGCGGTTGTATGTGAACAAAATAAATTAATTCGGCATGAAGCATTCGGATAATGTAATGTGTACTACATGTACATTTCGAGATATCACAATCCAACTTTACTGTATCGTATCTGAACCATGCATTTTGGAGAGGCGGTGTTGCCAATTAGCTCATGAAATGGAGACCAAATAAATAAAAGTGCCAGTTTTCCAAGATGACGGCGAATACAGGGTGGGGAGAGGGGAGGGGGTAACACGAACTTGGATTTTTTACTACCCCACCGGCCTATCTCTCTCAATTGCCATAACTCCTTCTGGGGCATAACGCATCAACTGTTCCATCTGACCCAGTTGACCTTTCGACGGCATAGACTGATTTCGGGGAATGCAGTTGCCAGCATGCACCTCCTGCACATCCATGGCCATGAACGTCGTCGTGGACGAGATTCGAACCCGAAACGCCGGTAGTCAAACATGAGACTGATGCCTCAACACACTGCGCTACCAGTCGCCCCAACCGGCCTATACAACATATCAAAAATTCTGAACTACCGCCCCTTTTGCAAGGCAAAAACTCCCCGTCTCTCGGGTCAAATAAATCATCGAAAATTTTAAACATGATTGATGCATGGGTCGATGAGCCTGTGAGTCTGTGAAATACAATAATAGTATTTTAACATGGGCTCGAGCTCACCAAAAGTACAGAGCTAAATCAGAGCCTCACGCCGGCTTATCGGCTCATGGCCTGGAATGGATCGTGGATATTGTTGATGAACGTTATTTGGTAGGTTGCAACATTGGAAATTTGTTGCCCGAATTATATTCACAGCCAAACAAATTCCAATGCCGGCATACCAAATGATGCGACGAGTGTCCGCTCCGATTACTGACGTATAATCTGTTGATTATTCGGAACTATTTGCAGGAAGGCTTTGCAAAACTTAAAAACCAATCGCAAAATAGTAAATTAATACCTCTTTCCGTCACACGTTTGTAAATCCTCTGGCGAAAGTATGTCCTTTTGTATGTCTGGAGTATAGCTGCTACGTACTAAACACAACGCATATTCAAATTGAGTTCGATGAGAAACAGTCTGCTTGTCCAACTCCTGGTTATATTTTTTTCTCGAATTTCTCCAATTCCTGCTGCGGCACAACTTATCGAGATGTAAACACTGCAAATAAAAGCAAATGACATTAGAAGATCCGACCCTTCGCTAAAATTCCTCTCGAACTGAGCTGCCCACCAGCGGGTGCCGCTGCTGGTCCGACTGGATCCCGGATTTCTCCCCTAACAAGGGGCTTGCTACAGGCCTTATCGATTAACCAGATTATGCCGTCAGTGCAATTTCCAACTCTAATGGAGCTTAATATCAATTTGAATTTTTAAGTTTGTCTGCACTAGTGATGTGTAGCACAATAACGAGTCATTCATTTTGAACGACTCAAGAGAATGAGCGAAAGATTCGGCACATGGACATAGCCTCCGAATCGTTCAATCTAAGAATGACACACTGTAAAATTAATTTCCAAACTAGCCCCCGCATAAATACTACCCAACGCATAACCAATCCACGCTGACTCAGAATCTGGGGTTAAAAATGAGCAAAAAAAAAATGGGGTCGCCCACCTCAGATTGGTAACACGGCTTTCATGGGAAATAGTGGTCCGATCTGACTGGCTCGAACTAAAGGGCATTGGAGATCACCGACTTCGAATCGGAGGTAAAAAATAAAGGAAAAAAACTGAATTTTTTAAAAACTACGACTTTTATTGAATATGTTACGGATGTCACTATTTATATTTTGTGCCTTGGCTATTCTAATGGTGTCAGATGCAATCTGACACTTCCATTGGAAAGTTTAATATTTTTTAGCATAAACGTACTCACAACATTTTGACGTACGAGTGCTATTTGTTTTGTTTTGTTTGTTTGTTTGTTTGGCTTGAAAATTTTGTCTCGGGCAAAAAAAGGAATTGAAACGAGAACATTTTCGTGCCATCTCGACAAGAGTGCAACGATCAACTCCTCGACTCTTGGTGATAAAGCTCAATATTTTGCCACGGTAAAACGCTGGTCTGCGGAATTCAGTCGCGACCGCCTATCGCTCACCGACGAATTTCGTGAAGGTCGTCCAAAATCGGGCGTAGTCGCAGAAAACATCGATGCCGTGTGCGAAATAATAAAGCAAGATGTGACATATTGAGAGGTTAAGGCGTCCCTTGGCATTAGTTCCACCAGTGTACATTCGTTCACATTTGGCCGTCATTTGACGATCGCTCAAAAGAAGGATCGTGGCGACGAATCTTGGATTTATGCATATGCGTATGAGCCCGAAACTAAACAGAAATCAACGGTATGGGTCTTCGACTAGCCAAATCCAAGGAAAGTTGTTCGCGAACGAAGCACTTCGAAGCAAATTCTCGCCTGTTTCTTCACAATAACCGGTCTTGTCGCCACCGTACCACTTGAGCAACGTAGGACGGTCACTTCTGAATGGTATACAACCATTTGTTTGCCATAAGTTTTCAGTGAAATGAGGAAAACTGACCGCCGAAGGCGAATTGTTCTTCATGACGATAATGCGTGGTCTCACACATTGACTCAAACAACAGAGTTTTTGAGCGCCGCAAACATCGAATTGATGGGCCATCCGCCGTACAGTCCTGATTTAGCGACCAATGATTTCTTCTTGTTCCCGTAAATTAAAAATAAACTACGTGGTCAACGTTTTTCGACCCCCGACAGTCGATGGGTTCAAAACGCAATTTGTGGAGCTACCTTAATTCGAGTGGAAAAAGTGTTTCGAAAATTGATTCAAGTGCATCCAAAAGTGTTTTGATCTTCATTGAGAATACTTTGAAAAACAATAAAGCCGTTTCCGAAAATAAATTACTGTTTTTTCATTGTTAGGCACAGAATATACTCGTAAATAGTGAGCCTCGTATAAACCAAGTTCTGACACTTTGGAAGACTCTTTTTGAACGACTTTTTTTGAACGATTCATTGGAAAGAGTCAGTGCTTATGTGCCGACACAGTGAAAAGAGTCATTATGCCCATCACTAGTCTGTACTGAAATCATCCACCGAATTTACTAGTGCGAATGGAATATTGGAACGAAAGAAGATTTCACGATTTATGTTGTTGGACTCCTGGACATATCGATGGGCCCAACTAAAAAGGTTTGGACAAGATGAGTTCATTAGTCTATTAGTTCGACCCACGGGCAGACCTTGTGAAAACACCTATTTAACACCCATTTAACCCTATGTAAAACCCATCAACCGATAAGCGGATAAGTGATTAACCCCTGACATTCCGATCGTGTGAAAACAACCCCCTCTGATTAGATGAGGAAAGACTATCTGACTGTAAAAACTTCATCGTTTTCATGGCATCATCTAGGAAATTTCATCATATTTTCCACAAATTATCTGACAAGGATGCAACTAGGAAAATGCAACAAAAAATCTCCCGGAATTCCTTCAACGGCAACACAATCCTCCAACCACACAGTCAACATTTTCAGCTTCCAGTACCGATAAAGTCCTGCTCCATTCAACCGTACTCTCTGCCGACGAGGTTACTGGAATCTGTTGGTTACGTGACTATTTGACTTTTCCTTTGGGCAACAGCGAAAATTCAACAACGACCTCCACTAGTTTTCCCAAACCAAACTTGACTGTCTATCTATCTATGGGTTCTCTCTGTCTCACTTCTTATTACAGAATCCTTTTTATCTTTGATGCTACAGCGGATGTTGTATCTGGGCTTGCTCGTACACTGTGAAATTGTACGCGATTTTACAAAATGAGAATTTTCAATAATTGCTAAACCATTTTTATGCAGAATGTAGAGAGAGTGCACTGTACGTGCCTGAATCCTGGAGGAAAATCATTCACTAATATTCCCTGAGGACACGGTAGAACTGAGCTAGCGTTTCTGTGAATGCATGCATTGATATGTCTCATTGTTTCCCGCAGGACTCTTTTGTGTAAATCGGCTAAAGCAACTTTTGTGAATACGAAAAACAATTTTCTGATGTGTGATAAAATGTTTCTATGATTGAAGTGATGTCACAATTCAAAAGGGATATGGCCCATTTATAAAACGTTTGCTTTTGAAAGCAATGCGAAAATGCGATGCTGGAACCCGGATGAATGGAAAATTCTGAATAATCCCGAAGGATTGAGAATGCTCAGCTTAATCAAGCATAGAGTGTTGAACCAGTGTTTTTCTTAAAAACCACATTCATTATTAAAATGGTAACAACATATACATAGGTATAGGTAACATTATTCATTTTCTATCAATCTGGGATTAAGTGCATCTTGTTGTGCTAAAATTGTTCATATTTGATACCATACTTCCTTTTCTAGTATTATCGATATGTATATAATTTTCTGGTACGGCGACTCCCTTGGGGCAAAAATCCTCTTCAGTAGTTCTCCTCGTAGGCGCGTCCTGGAACGGCAGTGGTCGTTGACTATTACAAACCAAGTCATGATTGGTTGAGGTAAATATTCCCTATGTGGTGTAGAACGTACGAATAATACCACGGCCTTTCTCTCTGCAGGTCTGTCGTGGAAACCGACAGGATGTGTTCGCCAGTAAGTTGCACTCTCCGAATTCTTCTATTGTATATCGTAACTAAACGTCAACTAAGCCTCGGATAAGGACTGACTCAACGGTTATAATTTTTGTTGTTTTGGTTTCTGGAATAAGTGGATGCTGAACTGATCAGAAGGTCCCCAGAATGCACGATATCTTCAATTAGAGAGTGACGGTATAAATGAAACATCCTAGGAGTAATTGAGAAAAGGTGGCAGAACAGCGGAGAACTTATCTCTTCAACTGTAATGCTGTACTCCGGTAGAACTACCGGTAGTGGTCGTGAGTCAGGTGTGTCTGCTTAACCAGAGCTGAACGCTACTGTTTCTTATCCTGGCATCCGATCTCCGACAGAATCACGACCGCCAGGTTCCGGACCAAAATAAGGAACATGACAATAATACAATGTTATGCTTCAACTGAACCTGACAATCCCTTAGCGAAAGACTACTTCTGCAAACAACTAAACGCCGCCCAAAGCAGAACACCTAAAAGTGCCATTATAATGGTTATGGGTGATCTACTCAATTACCCTATCCGCTTGTCGGGCATAGCGCGTCAACTGCTCCGTGTGGCCCAGTTGACGTTTCGTTGGCATAAACTATTGTAGTTTCACAAAACAATAACTAAATCTCGATAATAAATGCGCATCAGGACAACAAATTGCATCACCACTTAACTTTGATCCCATTTCGGCTTGTTTAATCAGCTATTAAATTAATCAGATAGATCGCACCTCATCCTTGCAACATCTCCAAAAACAACAAAAACATTGTGTAATCCACAGATAACAACTGTTTTTTGGGCAGATTAACCCAATCCTCGCAACCCTCATTACCCTGTTTGTTGCTTTATTATCCAACTGTTCCCGGTCCAGGATACGAGGGAGTTTCTTTCATTTTTTGTGTATTCCAGCCATAGTCGCGAACAATTTTCCGAAACTTTCGTGGTGATTTAAAAAAGATGAACATGCGAAATAAGCAACGAGGAAGAGAAGACGAAAAAAATCACAAGAAACTTTGAAAAGTTCATTTCGGTCCCGAACTATAGCAATGAGCCAACTTTTTGTTTTTAAATTAAAACGAAAATGTTTTCTTATTTATTTTTTTTTCATTCAAGCGTACTGAATGTTTCCTCATTATCCCGGGCCCTTTTTAACTATGCAAAGTACGAAATAGGAAAGGCGTTGGTTGGATAGTAGTATTACTAGATGGGGTGGCATGGTTGATGATGTAGTGATGGAACTGGTCAACTTAGCTAAGGAAACGGGATAGATATTCTTAAGTCAAAACATTATCGTGCAAGAAGTTAATTAAACTTTTAGTCAAGTCATGTCAACCTTGAAGTGTTCTCCTTGTCGATTTTTAACGGTCTTGACGGAGGACGAAACTTTGACCGATAATTTAGTTTTTGTTTTCTTGCCGAGTGACTTTTTTAAAATTCAGAATATACGAGTATAAGTATCAATAGAGAAAAGGGATAATCACGGTCGAGTTTCGGATTTCGGTTTCACATTACTATCATTGACATAATGAACTAACATGTTTTTGGGGATTCGGAGACAAAAGGAAAAAAAACAATAGATCAATTTTTCGAAGTTACAATTCGAATGCCAATACTAACTCTTTCCTTGCACATTTCTTCCATTCCAATCGGCCCTCACATTACTACTAATTAATTGCCCTAACTCCCTGTGGGGCGTAGCGCGTCAACTGTTCCATTTGGCCCAGTTGACATTTCGTTGGCACCTCCTGCACATCCATAGCCACCAACGTCGTCGCGGACGAGATTCGAACCCGAAACGCCGGTAGTCAAACATGAGACTGATGCCTCAACACACTGCGCTACCGGTCGCCCTCACATTAGCCATATTTTATTAAATTTTTTACAAAAAAAAATGCTTTCAGTATTTTGTGAAATAAATTGGAAGATGAATGAAATGGACCCTCGACATAGCTGACGAATCTGAATTTTACAAAATTTCAGCACACATCTGTCATCGATCGATGATTACCAATTTCTTGTGACCTAAAGTAGATTATATGGATGTGAATTGCATGTTGTTTCAGCACAGCTAGTGCCACAATGGACAATCTGCACGAGCGATTTAAGGCAATGGTTATCCCACGCAGAGACGACGTGAACTGGCCACCGAGATCGTGTGATTCGACCGCATTTGGCTTTTTCTTGTGGGGTTTCCTTAAGTCGCAGGTATATGCCAATAACCCGTGCCTTCGCTTAAATTCAGCCTGATCTATGCGCGATAGTCATCGAAAATTGGACCTCTCGGTTCGCGCCACCCAGCGAAGCTGCGGTGGCCATTTAAACGATGTCGTATTTCACACATAATTTCATTGACAGGTCTTTGAAATAAAACAAAAAAATCATTGATATCTCACACACAACTTGTTTTACTCAATTTTAACTTCTACCCTTTATGTACGGTGGTCGGTGTGACTAAGTCGATAAGCCAAAAATGCCAGTTTCCAGGGCAATGATTCAAAAGTTTGCCGATATTCTATAAATCGATGTGTTGATGTGAAAGAACTTTTGATACACCTATGAGACTCCAACACTCTTCTAATTTTATGTACTGAAAAAGATTTTATTTAGAAAACCCTTTTCCTAAACTAAATTATGCAGCGCCAGGGATAACTGAGTTGCTGCACTCACTTGTTGATAAAGCGTGGAACACAGAAGCCTTTCCCACTGAGTGAAAGCAAGGCTTGAAGGGAGCATTCAAAGGACATGGGGAACAAAAGGCGTTGCAGTTAATAAAACGGTAGAACCTTGTGATGCCTCTATGCCAAGAATAAAGTTTTCCAACCGTCGGAAAGCAAATTACTGGTGGAATGAAGAAACTGCAATTCTGAGACGCAGGTATCAAAGCACGCCGTTTGTACCAGCGATCAAGGGAGTTTCCAGACTACAACAACTTGGCATAAGAATACACGACTTCACGCGGACTACAAAACCAGGCAATAAAAAATAGTAAACGAAACTATTAGAAACAACTCTGCGAGGACGCAGATGCTCTCTTCTACTAAGTCGGATAGTGTCACTTCTGTTCTCCCAACTTGCATCAGAGAACTTTGAAAGCCAGGAAATGGTCCACGAAGAGCCTATACCGGCACTAACTGACAATTTGATAATTTGCCTCCTAGGCACTGTGGGGAAGATGATGGAATGAATAATTTTTCCCAGATTAGCTGCTGTTGTAGAGAAAATGGGAGCCCTGTCGGACCGACAGTTTGGTTTTCGAAGGGCGCGCTCCACGGCCGATGCCATCTTCACAGTGACAGATCAGACCAGGGAAACATGCGCTTCGTAATGGCAAATGTTGCGCAGTTGTGACACTGGACGTCAAAAATGCTTCAATCCGGTAAACAGAAAATGCAATCATTCGTCTTTGCAGAGGATAAGTGTGGCTGACTATTTGATGTGTTTTTAAGATTCGCTTAGAATTCTACAGTATGAAACCATAGCGAAAGACCAAGAGCGTACAATTTAACAGCAGGCATTCCGCAAGGATCTGTACTCGGCATTTTACTGTGAAACATAATGTGCAACGACATATTGGATTTGCTGGTTCCTAAAGAAGTAACGATAGTCAGGTTCGCAGATGACATAGCTGTGGTCGTGGTGGCCAAGGATCCGGCACTCGCTGAATTGTACGCAACAGATACGCCTGGCTACCTAGTCCATCCACTACTTCGTTACCTAGAACTCCGCTATGGCCCGGAACCCACCAGAGTTCCACGGTCCTAGCTGATTCTGATTGTAGAGCTGTTAGGTAGTTATACACTGTCCTCGACTTGAGATGAACGGACTGTAGCGCCTTTAGTGCTGCTTGACTCTCCGAGTGTATGATGACGATTCTACCCTTTTTCCGAGATGATATCATCACCTCTGCTGCCTTTTGGATCGTGAGGACCTCCGCATGTATTAAAATGCTGCACTCATTCGGCAGACTGCATTCGAATCAATAGAAATGTTAAACTATATGCATTTTGGCTGAAATGCACCGCAAACTACAATTCAGTCCCATTCAGTTATGTATACTGACCGGCACGGCAAACTACGAGTACCTGAGATAAAACCAACCGCTCATCTATGAATGCTGTTCGAAGTTATAATATAAGTTGATTAGTGTTTAGTTTTTCTTTGTGTTTTACGGGCGATTAAGTGATGTGTTTTCCTTGTGGTATATTATCCTTTTACGTTTTTTTGCACACCATCAAAACCCTCGGAGAGCTAATTCGAATAAACTGTGAAATTTTCATCTAAATCGGCCCAGTCGGGCGGCTTTCACACGAATCGCATGATTAACGACATTCTAGCAGAAAGCACCAGTGGCGAGCGAACTGCGTATGTGCGACGATTAATTCAAAATTGCATTCGCATAGAAATATCGTGCAAAAAACCGACAATTCATCTGTTCCAAGCAACGGAATTAATTGATGAGATCTTTTTTTTTATGGGTCCATTTCATTCAAAAACCCGCAGACGGCTAATTCGAAAAAACTGTGAAATTTTCATCTAAATCGGCCTGGTAGTTTAGGCATCATTTAGGTACACACAAAAAAGGGATTGATTTTTATAGATATAAACTATTGTAGAACAAACTAGCAAATATATCTCCAACCTCACTCTCATCTTTTCATTATTAAATATCCCCATCCTCATCCGCATCCTCGAACCCAAACTAATTTTCATCCACATCCTCATCCTCACCCGCTAAACAATATCCCTTACATTCCTAGTGTGAGGGAACTATAAGTCTTTTCTGACATTCACGTATATTGAACTCTATCCTCTTAACGTCTCAAGTAATTTCCTACCAGGCGACTTGCACTAGAGAAGCTGTCGAACAAATCGTCAGTCACACCTGATTCCTATTTCCCAAAACTCATTTCCCCGGCGCAAAATGTCTGAGAATCAGGTGGAGCGAAAACCTTCCCGTTTGCCAGACAATTGAAGACTACTTTAGCGCCACCAAACACGTACGGTTTTCTCACTTTTCCTAATTAAAACGATGATAATTGAAAGACTCTAGCAACGGTATGTGATGATGCTTATATGTGTGAACGGAATTTTAATCAGTATCCAGGATGTAGTGGATACCTCGGCCACATTCAGAAATCGAGGGTTTGAAGGAAGGACGAGGAAATGCAACGAAGCAGCGTTATGACCTTTTGCGGATACTCGCTGAATCCTTTATCTCTATTTGTGTACTGTTGCTGAAAAATTCAGTTAGTTGCTGAGAAGAAAATTGCATTTTTTCCAATGCTTGTTTTAATTATGCAGCTGTGTACACGTAGCGTATAATGCGGCTTTCAGTTTATTACGAGAAGAACATTTAGTCAGTGGATTGTTGTAAGTGAATTGTTACAAACTCAATTTGATTACACGGGTGACAAAAATGGTCTTGCGAGTTGAACCTTCAATTGGTGGGCTATACAAATTTGAGATTGGATGTACGAGCTGAAGCCTGAATAGATGACGTCACAAACAAACAATTTGGCTTTGCCATACGTCGCCATATAAATCATAGACTTTTAGCGTTTAGCGTTTGTGAGGTGGTCTCACAAGAGGACGAAGATAAGGTGTTCAGACCTTATATGCCGGACACAGAAGTATCAAAACCTTCTCAGCGAGTGACAGGTATTCGCGAACTTGATAGCTAGCTCAGCAATTGGTAGCATTGTGCAGGGTCTTGAAGATTCCCCTGCTGCCTCGAACCTTTGTTGGAAAACCTAATCTCGCGATGGCGAAATGCCGAAACCAAACAGGAAGTCCCTGCAAACGGAAATTAACTACTACAATTAACATAACTGACGGGTGGAAAAAGGTTAACTGGACTGACCACATTTTTTCCATTGCGAAAAAAGCAATGAAATGTCTGGTCTTCCTAAATAGATGTAACAAATATTTCACGCCGCTAATATACAAGAGTCACATAAGACCGAGACTCGAATATAATTGCCATTTATGGGCCAGTGCGGATCGCACTGCACTGTCGGCATTAAACAGGGTTCAACGAAAAGCTTTCAGACTTATTGGTGATGACGATATAACTTCCCGGTTAGAACCACTTCAGCACACACGTGACGTTGGTTGTCAATCACTTTTTTATCGATACTTCAACCGCCGCTGCTCTGCTGAAATAAGCGGTCTAATTGCCGATGTTGCATTTCCTGTATGTGACACCAGACAGTCAAGTCGTGCCCACCATCGAAACTAGTGTCAGACGAACCGTAAAATTGTATGACTCTTTCGTATACATAACAACTTGAATGAGGAACGCTTTATTATCATCTGTTTTCCCCTGCAGTTACGGCCTGCAGAAATTTAAACAAAACGTTCACAGTCATTTAATTTCATCTAATCCAGCTCAACGCATCCCTCCGCCCGTACCTTAATTTTCCTCACTTACTATAGCTATGCTATCGCATTAAAGGGTATCCCCTAAGCTTTGGTGTTAACATAAAATGAAACCGGAATATAGAGGGCTACGCCCGCAATCCGAGGGTTTTGTAGCAAGCGCTTATTTTGGTATATAAATATCGGCTCCTTGCTCTTCTTGATACCACTTAGATAGACAAAAAAAAACTTAATTAAAATGTCTTACCCACTTACATTTTACATGCCAATTCATATTACGTGATTGTAACGAAACTTAGAACATATTATTGCCTAAGCCCTAAGGTATTGGTTATCGTTAGCCATCAGTACTTTTGACCTCGAAAGTGTTTAAGGCATGCAGGGGTGTGCTAACTGTAACTACAGAAATAAGCTATTATTTACCTATTCTGAGAAGATATACAGATTCCATTATTTTCCATTTTATATGCTATTCCGAACCCACCTTCCTGTAAGTTTTCATAATTCTAACAGTCTTGAAATGCCACGGGGGGGGGGGGGCAAATTACGAACTAATATTTTCTCCTCCCCCACTATTCCCCTTTCTACAAATTTCAAGAAAATGCGAAAAAATGGAATGTACTCAACATTACCTTTCTCACGACACCTCACTTGCCTACACCAGTCGATAAAAGAAAATTTGACCTTAATTTCACCTCTATTTGGACCCCTTCCACCCGGTAAAGTTTGCCAATTACGACGCAGCGCCCCCAACTAATCTTTACCCTTTCAAAAATTATTAATTAAATAACTGCAATTCGCACTACGAAAAACAACATGAAAGTAGTACTCACACCTATGAGGCCGGTAGGTGTAATTTTTGTGTGGATAGTGTCAAAATGCCTAACTTTAAATCAATGTACTATTATTAAATATTATGTGATTCTAATGAAACTTAGAGATATTATTGCCAATGATGTTGGTTATCATTGGCCATCAATATTTTTGACCTCGGGTGTGCCTAAGGCTTGCAGGGGTATGCTAACTGCAACTATAGAAATGTACTATTATTAACCTTTTTTATGAGATATCAAAATTCTACGATTTTTGGTTTTCTATACTAGTAAAATGCCGCTTTCCTGCAAATTTTCATGTTTCTAAATATAACGGTATCGAAATGCGAGGGGGGGGGGACAAACTCGGATCACATATTTTCCCCTCTATCTCTTTTCCCCTTTTTTTGAAATTTGATGGAAATACCGGAAATGAAATGTACTCGGTGTTACCTTTCTCATGATACCCCACTTGCCTATACCAGATGAAAAAAAAATGTTGACCTTCATTTCCCCTCTATGGGGACATCCCCTTAAAGTCAGCCTATTACAACGAATCGCTTTCTCCGGCGAATTATAATAATTCTACATACTCCCACAAAATTTCATGTATGTAGCTTTAGCCGTTAGAGAGATATTTCATGGACAGACGGACAGACGGACAGACGGACAGACATTTGACCGATTTCATAAGGGTTTTGTTTTTAATACAAAACCCTAAAAAAGAATATCTAGAGATAAAACCGAAATTAAGAAACCGTAATTTTCGAAGTATAAATTTAACTATCACAACTATTAAAAACGGTTCTGTTGTTTTTTTTTTGTAATCTAGAGTCAGGTACTCATCATCATCGTGGCGCGACAGCCCGACGTCGGGCCTTGGCCGCCTGGATCATTGTCCTCCAAATATCTCGGTCACGTGACCGCGTCCTCCAATTTTGGAAGCCCAGTAGCTGCGCGGCGTCCACACCTACTGAGCTCTCCTAACGAGATCTCGGGGTCGAGTCAGGTACGGCTTGTACTGAAAACTTATCTGTACCCCCACGAATAAAATTAACGATAACTCGTTACAGTGTATACCAATTTATTTCAAGCATTTTATACGATATAAGACAGAGGAAATTTAAAAGGAATTTTCTTTTTCAGAAGATATCTTAAGAAACGTAAGTCTGGAATGCACCTGCCTGCGTGGGGGGCTTATTAAGGCTAAACAAGTAATGAACGGACGACGATTCGACGGAGCGAGACTGCCAGGAAGACCGAAAGCTCGTTGGGAGAGCACAGTATATGGTAACACCAAGCAACTACTGAACTCCCAAGATTGGAGTACGCGATCACATGACCGAGATAACTATAGAACAGCGATCCAGGCGGCCAGAAACCGACATCGGGCAGTTGTTCCACGATAATGATGATTACACTAACTATTGCTAACCTTACCTATTTCTTTTCTAGCGAACAGCATCAAAAAACGTTCTAAAACAAAAGCATTATAATCATGATCATCGTGGCGCGACAGCCCGACGTCGGGCCTTGCCACAAGAGAATTCAAAAAAGCATACATATTATAACAATTATTATATTGTTATTAATTGAGAGTCGTTTTGAGTCGTTCCCACAAGAGATGGGCTTAACTTAACTTCTTAACGCTCCCTCGGATCGAAGTAATTGTAGGAGTAAATTAAAGAGCGTTCTGCGTTTAATTATTGCTCAAACTTAAAATTCGGTTCAGTACTATACCTATACTACCGGGACGGCCAAGGTCCGACGACAGGTCGGCGCACTATAATGATGATCATTTAAAGAGTGGTATATTTGTCAGAAATTGTACTCAAAGATTTTTCCAATCAAGAGTCAATGGCCATAATAATGTCGTGCTCCGCCATTGGAAAAATCTTTGACTGCAATTTCTTAAGTAAATTTCAAGACTCTTTAGAAAAGTTGGGAATTTATATGAGAATACCAAAGGCGAATATTCTAAGTGGATGTTCACACTGCGTGCGATGCCGAGCCGAGCCGGGTAGAGCGATGCGATGTGGTGGGTGTTCACATTGTACGCCGTGCGATGCCGAGCCGAACGATGGCTTGCGATGCAAAGATGATCCGAGCGATGGCTTGCGATGCAAAGATGATCCGGGATGTTCACTGCACGCAATGATGGAGAGTAGAGACCAATTTAGTTCAGGGAATAGAATCTGTTTGACATCATCTCGTTTGTGCTTGACCCAGTAAATTTATTTCTGTTTCAAAACAGTGCTCTAAAAATGGAAGGGCGTCGCCATTGGGTGCATCCCATTAATGAAGAAAGGCCCAGTGTTGGTGAATTTCATCATCTCTTCCGCGACCTCAGACGAGAGTTTTCACAAGCGGATTGAGCAGCGGCGCACCGCTGTGTATATACGCAAAAATCGGCAGCCGCGGCGGCTTTAGGACGATGAATGTATAAACCGCTCGACTCGCCGTTGCAGCCACCGCCGCGGTTTGTGGAGCGGCGAGATTGCATTTGAATTCAGTGTAAGAGCCGGTACACATGGACGTCCAAATGAACCCGGACGCCTCGTCACTTAAGCTCCTCCCTCTTTGATACCTATCTGCATTTCAATTCACATGATGCGATAGGACACAGCGTCACTCTGTATTATATAAGCCGGGCCACATAATAGCGAACCTGAATTTACAATTTATGTTATTTTTAGTTTTAAATAAACTGTTTTTTGGCCATAACTTCTAAAATATAAGGAATTTCGCATTTTTAACACCATTTTCACCCCCCTTACAAACCTCCGTCCGAGCTGAGAGCTCCCTCCCCACCATTTTTTTTTCAAAATTAATTGTCAATTGTAGTAGTCACGATCAACGATTAACAATTAATTAATTGGCACTTAAAAGTGATCCTCAAGCGAATGGTTTAAGAAACATCATACAAATCAGACATTGTGACCGTGTCCGTGTTCCGGGTTCGAATGTATGTAGGCCGGCTTATTAAAAATTGATATGCGGACGCTTGTAATGACGCAGATAGGAGCAGAGACCAGCGTCATCCCAGATAGCTATCTGCGGCCATGTGCATCGCTTCATTGCCCGTAATGTATTTCTTCCTAACCGATTGAAAATGACGCAGCGTCAGGCGTCATTTGGACGTCCATGTGCACCGGCACTAAATATGTAAACCGCCGCTTCTGCTCTATGCCTTTATACGCAGCGGTGTCCGCTGCTCAAACCGCTTGTGAAACCACGCCTTCTAAACACGACCTTATTTCGGTGGTAATAACCTTTCATTTGAGCCATACTGAATCAAAACCGGAGCGTATATACCCTAGACTTGTACAGACCTAGTTGTGATACCAAAACTTCCAACTGGCAACGGCAATTGCATTAAAAGTGAATTTTCAATATGGTCAGTTTGAGCTGTGGGCGTGGATCCAATGAAAAGTTTCATCGTTCATCCATTCGAATTTTGGATATTTACATTTGAACTAACGTTTATAGCGAAGGTTGCCGTTCATTCCATAGGGTCATGCCCATTCTCAAAATCAACTAACCAACCCACACTATAAATGTTTGTCGCATTTTGCAAGTCGCTAGCATCATTGTATCGAAAGTTATCGCTCATTTGAAGTTTCATTTGTAGGGGACGTAGGGGTTGCTTGGGACGGAGCTTGGCCATTTCCAATACCAACCAACTAAATCTAAATCCAAATATTTGAACCAAATTTGAAGTCGCTAGCTTCATTCTATCGAAAGTCATCGGTCATTTGAAATTTCATCTGTACGGGTTCCTTCGGTCAGATCTTGCCCATTTTCAATACCAACCAACTAGATCATGCTACAAACATTTGACCAAAATTTCAAGTTTCTGTATTAACTTCATTCTATCGAAAGTTATCGTGCAAACGGACAGACAGATATGGCTAAATCGAATCAGGAGATGACCCTCATAATTTCCATGTATACACTGCCGCACCGCCGCGCCTAAAAGTCTAGGGTATAGAAGCAGACATACATGCATTTTTTTCAGTGTGATCTTACATCAAATATTACTTTACAGCTCGTACTTGCACCATACTGGCTCCATGGAGCTTCACATCGCAAAGCCCATAAACTCCATCGCAAAGCCCATTAAATTTCATCCCAAAAAATCAGCAGCCGGTACTCGCACGAAAAAGCAAAATAGTTTGTGAAAACATCGGGCCATCGCTCGGCTCGTCATTGCATCGCGCGCAGTGTGTACACTCAAAGCGTGATTCCATTTAAAATTGAAGACTTTCCATTTTCTTGCTTTAAAAGCTTGTAATCGCATTGCATCGCTCGACCCGGCTCGGCTCGGCTCGGCATCGCACGCAGTGTGAACATCCACTAAGGTTGAACAAATGTATTTAAGGCTAAACAAAAACATGACATTTCTTCAAAAATAAAAACCTAAAAATCTAGCGGAAAGAATCATAAATATTTTCCCATAAAACCAGCACAATCATCCAAATGGGCATTTAGCCCTCCTATTCAATGGAAAGCATTTCCATAACGAATACTCACAATAAACCCGATCACTAATCCGAGGATAGTCCTTTCATTCTTCCACAAACCCGAGAAAAAAATAAAACATCCATTCAATCTAATTCCCCAAGAAGAGGTTGCAATCTGATGCAAACTACTATTCATTATATTTCAAAGGTATGTACATGGCACATACGTTTCGAGATTTCGTCGTCGTAACATATGTCCCTAATGAATTTTATCAAATTTTTCCCGGGGGAGCAACATTGTTGCTACACGAATATCCCGGCTGCTATCCGGTCCATCGATATATAAACCCGCAGTCCTTAAGATTTTCATCCTGACAAAAATATTTTCAAAGAAGCACATCCCCTACTGCATAAAGATACTCGTTACACTGATCCCTATTCTGTGCCGTGCAGACATAAGAACGTTACCTAAAAAGCCTAAAATGTCGGGCATACAACAATCCTGACCGGGCGAATCGGGGATAGAGTCCCGGTAACAGTCGGTAGTAGACGGAAGGGTGTTTTTACGAGAAGGACTCATAAAAATAACTCATATAGCCTACAATTTGTAAATATGTTTTGAGAATAGGCTAAGTAGTTGACAAAGAGATATCATGTGTGGATATCAACGACCGTAAAAGGATATACGAGTACGACGGTGGCAGGTCTTAAATTACATGTTGTGGATGTTGGGAATGACTTGGTGTTGTGAAATATGTTTATGACGATATTGTTGCACACCGTAATTATAACTTTAGATGATTTGTCGTGAATGGAGGAAACTGATTTCGGGTAAAACGCAATCTACGCGTAATAAAAGCAGCTACAAATTCGTTCAATGTTGGTACATGCAAAGTAGTTTTCACTTAGTTTATCTTGATTTGCTTTAGGGGGTGGTGTGGGGCGTAAGAATAAGCCACAAACTGTTCCGACTTTTCCCACGTATGTGGCTAAATGGGCAGGAGTACATGCTAGCAACATGCATCGTCCGAAATCAGTTTATGCTAACGAAACGTCAACCAAACCACATGGAAACGGTTGACGCGCTATGCCGCGTTAGAGGTAGAAGGTATATACCTATAGGTATAGTATATCTTGATAGCCATCGATCCTGGATAGGAGCCCCACCTGTGGACTTCTGTAATACAGCGGTGACATCAGGAACAAAGCCTTATCTGGATCACAGGAGGAAGAAGAAGAAGAAGAAGTATATCTTGATTTGACAGTAATGGGGGAAAAATTGTCGGTTGAGTATGTTTTACGCATTCCCTCTTAGTCAAGGACTCAGTATACCAAAATAAAAAAAAACTTCTATTTTAAATGTTGATCCAAGAGGACACGTTGAGGCAGCGACTAGAAATTGAGGTAATACAAAATCCTATGAATGTGCGTCAAGCGTCTACTTTGCGAAGGTAGACGTAGATTCGTAGGATACGTTTGACATTTCAAGTAAATATATTTTGAACTGAGTAAGAAAGTATACATTTATCGGATAATGTCTGATTGTGAATTTCATTTAAAATCGATTACCCAGCAGAGTATTATATCACCTCCAGTATATGTTATAAACAGGTTTATCACTTAGATTCATTGAAAAATCTTCTCACATGCCTTACATACTTAAAAGATAGGTCGTTCTTATCCTCCATATCCCAATAGGTCCGCCGAATACGCGCTAAATAACGAATCGCATTCAATTCAGCTTAAATCGAAAGAATTCCCCAAAGTGCCATCTCATCATGTGATATTCAAAGCATTGCACCAGAATAGCATCCTTATCACAAGCCATTCTTCTTTTCGGCAAATCCTCGAATGGAATATTAGACCAGAGACCGTTTTAAACATTCATTCATGATTAACTTTTAGCGAAATGGTTTCTTGTCGTCATTGTTGTCGGCCTTTCCATTGTACTACTTAACATACGAGGATTATGTATGGCGCATTCTTAGCGGTGTCTACTAGCATTGTAGCAAAGGAAAGCATCCCTTGATGGAGTTTGAAAAATCTTCAGATATATAAGAGTACTCTCGCATATGCTTCCGAAATGGTGACATGAAAACGATAGAATGCATGAGTTTCAAGTTATACAACAGTATTTGACTATACCACCATACGGTTCTCGTAGTTTTATAAAGTTGCCGAGTGGGTATACTCGTATTTAAAATGGGACGTAATGGATTCCGTGTGAGTTGTACGTTTGCCGCTTGCAAGAAGAGGGAGTATCTTTCGAAACAGAACTTCCCTGAGTTGTCCAAAAACTAGACGGAAGAATAAGTACAAGGAGACGTGCAAGCATATGTTACTTTTTAACTTCCGGATGTTTGAATTGTATACACCCTTTCGAGTTCTCGTCTTATTATTTTCGAGTAATTTTATGTGTATGAACAGTATGGCAAAAACATCCCTTGAATTAATTGGCTCCTGAAAATCTGTCTCTTGGGTTTTTCGTTGTTTTGGTAGAATATTTAATGAGTACTAATATTAGTTTGAATTTTATTTTGACTGAATTAAAAAGATTGGGTACTTTCTGAACAAGATTTCTGCTCTAAAATTTTTACTTCTTGCATTTTTACATATTAGTAGTCGGTTTCAAGTTACAGACGTTCAAATGTGACCATAACAGGGTTTTTCGCAAAATTGAGAAAAATCGACGGTCTTCGACTGTCGATTGCGGCAGCACTTATAAACCGAATTTGATGCATAAGTAGCTCATTCGATGCAAAATTTTATGTTCTTTAATTTATTTCTGGACATTTTCTAGCTAGCATCCACGGTTTTCAGAGTTATAATCGGAAAACCAAAAAAAGTACCGAAAATTTTGAGTTTTTTGAGATTTTGACTATGTTTCGCAAAAAAATTTTTGGTGGGAAGCTCCGGATTCATGTCCAGCACCACTAAAAACATAAAAAATGAGAGAAAAAAAATCTCCACCACAATTTGTTTCCCCGAAACCCTTCTGACCTCCTAATGAGTAGATTATTTTGGATAAATAATCCAGTCAATAGGAGCTCAGAAGGGCTTGGGGGAAACAAATTGTGGTGGAGAATGACAATATCACGCCTTTTATCAGATTTCATGTAGGCTAGGTTAGAGGGCTGCCGTGATAGTCACGACACACATAGACCACGTCTGGGTCCTTTGTAATACCTCACGGGATAAATTATCCCGACCGTCCTATGCTCCGAACCAGCCTGAGCGTACGATAAACCGTTGAAGCTGGCCAATATCGACGTTTTCCAAGTCTCCCAGCTCGGCGAAAAAGTATTCACCAAGAGTTGACCTCCTCATGCCCGCCAAGCCAAGACATCCACAGAGAAGATGAAAAATGCTCTCTTCCTCCTCCTCATTCCCACAGCTTCTGCAGAAATCATTATATGGAAACCGAAGCCTACGGGCGTGCTCCCCGATTGGACAATGTCCAGTGACAACGCCCACGATAGCACCAATAATTTGCCTTTTTTTCATTAGCAACCTAGTAGAGCGGTGGATGTCCAATCTTGGCCACATCATCTTTGCTCTGTAACACGTACTGCCATTAAGCCATCTTGAGTTCGCTTTGCTGATCGCAGCCAGCCTAATGGCATGCTTGCATCAGTCCATGGGCATACCAATATTGAGCTGATTCTCTGGTACAATTTCCGTTATCCCCCGTCGAGCCAGCTCATCCGCTCTACAATTTCCGACGAAGCCACCATGGCTCGGAATCCAGCACAGGGTAATGTTGAAGAATTTGCCCATTTCCAAAAGAGAGGCACGACAGTCCATCACCACTGTTGAAGTGGTAAGTACAGATACAAGGGATCTAACCGCAGCCTGGCTATCCGTAAAAATAGTAATGTCTCTCGTGGTTATGACATGGCGTCCCAACCAGGTCAAACTTCCCGGATCGCTACGAGTTCCGCCTGGAGAACACTACAATGGGAAGGAAGTCGAAACGATAGGTTTAGACCAGGCCCATTGGCATAAACGCCGGCTCCTACTCCAGAATCAGTCTTGGAACCATCGGTGTAGAAGTACATCGAGTCCGGGGATGAAGAAAGATCATCTACCCACTGCGCTCGTGTTGGTATCAAACTTACAAAATTCGTACCAAACAAATATTTAGGCGTAATATAGTCCGTCGTTAAAGCGATACCTCGACTGTTTAGAACTGTCGAGTGCCCAGTGTTTAAAGTCTTCCACTGACCCGTCTCACGAAGGCGGACGGCCGTACATGCAGCCATCTGTTCTGCGAGAATGTCTAAGGGAAGAAGGTGGAGTATAATATCTAAAGCGTCAGACGGGGTGGTTCTGAGGGCTCCACTGATTGCCACACTAGCAGATCTTTGCACTTTCCCCACCAAATTGCGGTTAGTTCCAATGCTAAGTGCATTCCACCAAACGATCACGCCGTGCAAGAGTATGGGGCGAATAACCGCCACATAGAGCCAGTGTAGTACTTTCGGTTGCAGTCCCCAGGTTTTTCCGATGGCTTTCCTGCAAGAGTAGAGTGCAATCGTAGCCTTGTTTACGCGCTCCTGAATATTGGGCCTCCAGCTGAGCTTCCTGTCCAGTATAACTCCAAGAAACTTCGCCTTCTCCGTGAAAGTCAGTTCCATCCCCTCCATCTCAGGGGGCTATATTTTCTTGTAAAGAGGACTATCTCCGTTTTGCTTGGATTCACCCCAACACCACAATTTTTGCCCAGTTTGCTAACAGAGACAGGGCGTTTTGTAGTATCTCACTAAGAGTAGTAGGAAACTTACCTGAGATTGCAATAGCAATGTCATCGGCATAGGCAATAACCTTGCATTCCAGCGCCTCTAGGTCCAGGAGTAGTCTATTGACTGCCATGTTCCATAGGAGCGGTGAGAGGACACCCCCTGCGGAGTGCCTTTTTCAACACACCTACGTACCGATGAAGCACCCAGCTCTGAGCAAACAATCCTAGATGTTAGCATCAGGTTAATAAGTTTGCAGAGTGAGTCATCCACTCTCATGCAAGATAGTGCATCAGTGATTGCATCAGGTTTCACGTTGTTAAAGGCGCCTTCGATATCCAGATTTCATGTAAGGAACGTCTTTTTCCTTTAACGGTTTCAACACTTTGTTGAATTTTTTCGGTTTTGAAGTTGACATTTTTCTGTGAATCGCTGTTTTTGTTACGTTGCGAATATCTTGTTTTACTGGTTCTGATGAGTACTTAATTGTTGTCTCGATGTCAGCTATGAGATCAATTATCGGTGGGTTTGATGGCTTGGGGTGAATTTTAAACCTTTTTCCAATAACGACATTTCCTCTGAAGTACAGGTTTGCTTCGAGAGGTTTTTGACAAAGCTCATGGGTTCAACCACTATACCTAACTTCACTTTTTCTTTTCCTTCTCTAAATTTTCGTTCTTTAACTTTTCCAATTTTCTGTTTAGTTTTTCTTTCTTCCGTGCTGGGGTATCTTTAACCTCTTCAAGTAAGGCATTGAACACAACATCAAATTCGCACGAGTGGAGAATTACTGCGAGCTGCAGATGGAGTGCTTTCGCGTCTAATTCTACTTGACTCGCTTTTTTATTAGCAGAGATTTACGGAAAAACACTAAAGAAATGAGTGAGGGTTGCCATCAGCCTGAAAAACCTAGTGCCGCATATGCTGACGCAATCGTGGAATTGGCAGGCGGCGGGCAATGCTGGCTGAGAAATGTACCGAGAATTCCAGTAAGCGGAAGCGCGACATAAGGCAGCCACTAGGCATACAGTTGCGACATTTACTACGTGATGATGTTAGCGATGGCTAATTAGCCAAAACCAGCCCTGCACTGTAATGAATGAAGGTAGTTCCTTAGAGAGAATGGGGTGAAAAGAGGGTTTTTACTGAGTAATTAGTCGCTACCTGACGAAAGTCCTATGTCGTTGCCAAGCGCGGATAGAGTTGCACTATCGATGACGCTGGCAATGTCTCGCGATCAACGAGCTTTGATACCTTTTCTTTAAGAAAAAATGAAGGTCAAAAGTTTTTGCTATCTCTATCTTAGAAATTGTATTTTTATTATGCTAACCGGCTTCCAGGCAAAGTTCCATACACAACTCAATGGCGCGAACCTAAGGCAGGAACACAGTGGAAAACCCTCTCATAGAAACATCTTGTTAAGCTGCAAAATTATTTTAATTTCTGAGTCAGCTCTCGCCTAAGCAAAGGAAAGTTTAATATTTCTTCTATTAAAGGTATTATCCAGCTTCTGTAGCTTTATCGAAGTAAACTTCTAGTCATTATAATTTAATTTGATCATTCGTATTCATACGAGCATACGAATATGCTAAATTTTCCATATTCCTCCATGATATTTCATTCAATAGCAAAAATATATTCCATTGAGATATTCTCTCCGAAATATCCAAATTGCCTAGTACCTAAATCTCCTGACGCGCCATTATATTCCTCCAGAGCTCCTTCCATAAAAGTCCTTTCATTTTTATTTGTACACATCCAACTCGCCAAAATAAATTTCGTCTGCCACAGTTACTAACTACCACTATGCATGTTGTATGTGCACGATGCAAATCTAATTACTCATTTCTGAAATTATTTTCATGAAACTTATTTTCGTGACTGGCCTCAGTAATGGCCGTGAGACTTCTTCCTTTCGACCTACTTACGTCACAGAAAATAGCGTAGGTTACAGACGTCTCCACATACGTTTGAACCATTCAAATACGTGACATCATTTCAAGCAATTCGTTATCTCGAAGGCTACAAGTAGTAGGTACGTATGAGTATATGAAGGATATATGCTCACACATGAATACAGAGTCACGTGAATACTCTGTATAAGGACCTCCAGTTACGACGGTAGCGTATAATAGTATTTTTTTCTTTTCTACCCACTTGAGCTGAGTTGTGTACAAGGGGTGATTTTTGAACGGAAGACACCATTAAAATTTGTCGGATGAGTGCACGATCTCTGGTTTTTTTCATAAATGTAGTGGATCAAATTGTCTATGATCGCTGTCAATTTCTTAATGTATTCTTTATGAATTGTACTTTAAGTTAAGTAAGTGATGAAATTGAAGTCTACCCACTGCAAACGGTAGGGGTAGATTTAGGATGATGGGTATATGACTATTTGCCATAACCTCTAGAGGGGATAGTGCGTCAACGGCATCTTATAGGCTTAGTTAACATTTCGCTAGAATAAACTGGTTTCGGACGATCCATGCATACTAGCATGCCCCTCCTTCACATTTAGCCGCATACTGCGACACAAGCAGTAGATGTAACACAAAAAATCGGCTGTGCACCTTTCAAATTTTTGATTCGTATTCTTCTTCATCATCGTGGCGAAACAGCCCGACATCGAGCCCTGGCCGCCTGGATAATCGCCCTCCAATTACCTCGGTCAAATGACCGCGTCCTCCAATTTTGGATGCCCAGCAGTTGTTCGGTTTACTCATCTACTGAGTTTTTCCAACGTGCTCTTGATCTTGCTCGTAGTTATGCTCCGTCGAAACTTCGAGCTTATCATTCAGTTCGTACAATTCATGGTTGCACTGGATGCGCCATCCATTTCGGTTGCAAAATGCTTCGCAAATACGCCGAAATACCTCTCGTTCAAATGGGCTTATCATGATTTCAGAAGATTCAGTAAGGCTCCAGATTTCGGAACCATAGCAGAACACAAGTCGTAAGGAGTGCATACATGCTTCGATTTATTTATTGGGAGGACCGAGAAGAAAGTCTTATTTGCTAGTTGTATCCATCACTTGATTTCGTCATTTTCATTGGCATCCTTTTAAATAAGTTTCCAGATCAATGTGGAAAGTTATTTACTTGATCCGGAAAGTTATCTATTTGGTTCGGAAAGATGCATATTTGGTCCGGAAAGTTATCTATTTTATCGGGAAAATTGTCTATTCGATCCGGAAAGATATTTATTTGTCGCGAACTTTTACGTACTTGACTTCGAAATGCCATACATATCTATTTGACCCGGAAAATTGTCTACACTCGGACTTTAACGTTAGGCTAGGTTAGATTAGATGGGCTGCCTTGCCAAAGAAGAGCAAGGAGCAAATAGACCACCGCTGGTTCCGTTGTGATACCCACTAGATTCAGCACACCTGAGACCCTTTCAATCGTCAAACCAGCCAGAGCTGACAACGGAACGATGAAGCTGACCGACGTTAACATTCTGTAGATTGTCCAAATCGGCTAAAAAATAGGGTGCAAGGATGTGCCTCCTACTTTTACGTACTTTCCTGGTAGATGAAAAATACTTGCAAACAATATTTTAAGCATTGCATTATAGCTAGTTTATATGAAAAATCGTTTTGAAGAAATATGAGGAGGAGGCGCGCCAAATTTTTCTTTCCTGCGCCTTAAGTTAGACTTTGACTGGCCCTGATTATATCGTCAAGACTGGGATACTCGACCATACGCAAATGTATCTGTAGAGGTATCCCGCAAGGTGTACTATCTCCCATCTTGTGGAACATCGTGGTCAACAGACTACTTTTAGACCTGGAGAAGGTGGGATCTAAAGTGACTGCCTATACTTTGTTAAGTTCCCTAGGACCCTCAGCGAGGTTACACAATATAGATTCTCTTTAATTACTAAGTTGGCCTGAGTAAACCAAACTTGTGCTCTTTACACGGAAAAATGTTATCCCCCAGTGGTATTGGATAGAAAGCTTAGCTGGAAACAAACATAAACATTCAGGAACGTACCAACAAAGCCACTACAGCACGCTCCTGCTGCAGAAAGGACATAGGTAAGACATGGGGTCTGCAACCTAGGGTGGTGCACTGGCTCTATGTGTTGGTCCTGTGGACTATACTTTTATATGGCGTTGTTGCATGGCCGAACGCCCTTCGCACGTAAGCCAATCGTTAATTGTTACGCAAGGTACAGAGACCGACCTGCCTGGCAATCAGCGGAGATTTTCGATTGACTTTATCTGCAGCGCTAGATATAATGCTTGGTTAACTTCCTCTAGATATTCTAGGGGAGCAAATTTCAGCTGACACAGTTAACGTATTCGGGACCAGTACATGGTTCACCTTGAGTATCGGGCACTCCACAATTCCCAATAATACAGATATCCCGACATCGGTAAACTATACTCTACCAACGTGCTGTTTCGGGAATAACTATATTAGCTTAGAAAAATGTTCACTGACAGCTCAGCTGTCTCTGTCGGTGTTATTCAGGTTGTGTTGTGTTTTCCCGGTGTTGTTTATAGTTGGGCAATAAATAAGTTAACAAATTAATCGTTTTAATGTTTGACATGTTTCATTTCCCCGGTACACAGATCGAGTGAAAAGTGAAAAATTGGCATGTTTCACACATTTTTTTCCACGAGCCATTTCCCTAATGAAAAGTGCTGCTGTAAATTTTTTCATTTCACGCGATCTGAATACTAGGCTTTACGGGGTGAGATAAATTTCTTCGTTAAAATTAGACAAATACCGAGCTTTTTAGTCGGCTTTCCGCTTGTCTAGGAGATATGGAATTGAATTGCAGTCATTTTTGGCACTCTTCGGGAAGCAGCTGTTGCATTTCCCGCAAGGGTCGATGTGGGCGGAGTAACGCTATGCAACCATGAAGAGGCTGACAGTCGCCTCTTCATCCACGCGGCAGATGCAGCGCGTAATATGGTCAGGACCTCAAATGTAGATGTCTTCGTCGTTTAAATTGTCTGCCTGCAGCAACTGGCCTGCTAACAGGAATTATGGTTGCACTTTAATACTAGCACGACTAGCAGCTTTTATCCTATTCATGAAATTTCATCGACACTTGGTAAATAACCCATGTCATTCAAGCCCGCTACCGTCGCACACACGCAAATATTCTATGTTGTAATTTTGTACTTTTCAAATCCCTCAAAGCCATCATAGACTTCCAGGTCTTCACAGGTTGCGACAATACATCCTTTTTCCATATAATGGAATATAGACGAAGGCTTTCGAGGCAATTGAGGCGAGTGCATCGGTACCACGGAAGCTGCTTTGATGGAACATATGCAGAGAGCTTCCGTTCAGGCTCAGATCTGCCAGCAGTCGCTGGTGTCACTCCAACGACTGCCCTCTCTTGGAGCCTGGAATTGAACTAGGCGAACTTGGGAAAAACACGACTTCAGGGTGCTTTTTCGGAGTGAGAAGGCTTTACTAAATTAGCACTGAATACGACAAGCAAATTATGATAAAAAGTAAAAAATAAAATACAAAAATTCGGTTGTCTGTCAATTGGCAGATATTATCGAAACTTTTTTTTAACCATTTATTTCTTTCGACTGCACGAAATTAGCGCTAAATAGGCCCGAATTTATTACACTTCTTTCAATTAAGTCCGCTAGTCTTGCTCCGCCAGCTTAAATGATCAGTGTATTTTAGATACTTCAATTAATATATTTAAAAATAATAACAATTACCAACATCTAGTAAAAATTTGCAATACACTTTCATACGCTTTCGAAAGCCCTGAATAACTAAACTACCAGGCAACTAAATTTCACCTTACTTACCCGAGAACATAGCAATTAAACTATCCAATTAACATCAACACCCAATTTCGTTAACCGCAACCAACTCCATTTGTACCATGTTCAACCGGGGTCCGTTCGTTTCACCCTCTCACCCCGAAAATTGGACCAGTCACGTATTAATTATTTGCGGATGGTCGAATTTTCTTCGTTAAAAGTTAACCACTTGATTTTTTGTGTGGTAAGTTCACATTAACAGCCAGCTCCCGGTAAACTGAAATGTAATAAACTACAGTCCGTCCTTTTTAACAGTGGTTTGAGTACATTCATAGAATGATGGAACAAGCAAGAGGAGACTCCTTGCTTTCACGGGGCAACATTATATTCGGAAAGCTTCCACTCTTTCGGTAGGAGTTCCAATGAAATTTTGTTAATAAATTTGATTGGTGAAAGCAGAGAAGCTGTAGCCTTTAGCCGAGTAGAGTACATGAGCTGTCGACAATTTCCGCTAAATAATTTGTTGCAACCGACAGTCGTGGTTTTCAGGAAAAGAGTGTGACGCAGAGTGTCTCTCCATGCATAAGTAGTGTTTTTATAAGCTATTCCCTATTTCATGCTGTCAAAGTGAATTCATGTTAGGATTTAGGATAGCAAGAGCGCTTCATGGCTTCGGACACTTGGCAGGATTCAATCGATTCACTTTCTCCGTAAAGCAAACACTACACCAGTTTAAGGGGAGGATGTAATTTCATGGTCACACTGCGGGCAAATCACTTGATCTGAGTATGGTGAGTTTAAAATTGTACAATATATTTGAGACAGTTTCAGATCAAGTGATCTGGCTTTAGCGTGAACTCAATTGTAAGTCGTTGGGACGAGATGAGCATTAGGGGTGAGCATTTCGAACTTAAAAGCGACAATTTGTTAACTTATTCAATTTGTGATGTATTCTCCTTTGATGAATCAAAACGCGGCATCTAATATTACGTTTACACTATCCCCAGATTACTTCATCTGCTGCTTAATCTGGGTGTGGTGAGTTTCAAATTGTATGTATTTGACAGCTCCAGATTAAATCAGCCGGCGCAGATGAAGTAATCTGAGGATAGTGTAAACGTAATATAAGGAACATCAGAAACCAACTTGAATTGAGCCGGTGCACATAAACGTCAAACATAATCGAGACGCCCGGTGGGAGAACACTCCAAACGATTCAATGTGACGCAAATCGTTGAACTTGCTGTCGTGGTCGTTGGTGAAAACTTGCAGTCGCGCGACATTTTTCTCCATCGTCGCAACGACCAATTACAGCGTGTATCTAATACGCATCGATCATAGAGTACGTTTAGACCGTGCGAACTACTTGGAGGATTAATTAATACGAAGAAACTCACCGCGGTCTAAACGTACCAGATTAGTTAGTGCTACGACTAACTTTAACTCCAGTTGCCATGCGGTACTGAGCTAACTACAACTGTCATTGCGTGTAACGTTTGCGTTTTCTGCTGTGAACTTGAATCCGAACGTCTGGTTCAAAGTTAGCAATTCGCCTGGATTATGAGAAATCCCTAAATGACTGAAAACAATGAAAACCACAGCTGACATCGGTAATACTTGGTGCATCCGTCGGTCTAAACACACCAAGAACTTGTACTAACTCGAATACACCACAGTTAGTACCACGATTCTTACCACGGTCTAAACGTAGCCATATACTTCTTTCCAGGCGGCCAAGGCCCGACGTCGGGCTGTCGCGCCACGATGATGATGATGATACTCAATGACTACGTTTAGACCGTGGTGAGAATCGTAGCACTAACTGTGGTGAATTCGAGTTAGTACAAGTTCTTGGTGTGTTTAGACAGACGGGTGCACCAAGTATTACCGATGTCAGCTGTGGTTTTATTGTCTTTTCGGTCATTTCGGGACTGCTCATAATCCAGGCGAATCGCTAACTTTGAGCCAGACGTTCGGATTCAAGTTCACAGCAGAAAACGCAAACATTACACGCGATGACAGCTGTAGTCAGCTCAGTACCGCATGGCAAATGGAATTAAAGTTATATTACGTTTACACTATCCGCAGATTACTTCATCTGCGCCAGCTGAGATAATCTGCGACTGTCAAATACATACAATTTTGAACTCACCACACCCAGATTAAGCAGCAGATGAAGTAATCTGGGGATAGTGTAAACGTAATATTAGTCGTAGCACTAACTAATCTGGTACGTTTAGACCGCGGTGAGTTTCTTCGTATTACAATAATTAATCCTCCAAGTAGTTCGCACGGTCTAAACGTACTCAATCGCCCTAACCCCTTGTGGGGCATAGCGCGTCAACTGTTCCATGTGGCCCAGTTGACGTTTCGTTGGCATAAATTGGTTTCAGAGAATGCAGTTGCCAGCATGCATCTCCTGCACATCCATGGCCACAAACGTCGTCGTGGACGGGATTCGAACCCGAAACGTCGGTAGTCAAACATGAGACTGATGCCTCAACACACTGCGCTACCGGTCGCCCCAAATCCGCTGATTTTCTGGCAGGGAGAAGATGAGTACCATTTCCAAATCAAAATGATAAACCCATTGACCGGTGAGTTTCAACACACACGAATTAAAGTGGTTTCGATTGTCCAAAGTTGATTATTATCAGCGTTACTGACAATACCGAAAATTAACACTTAAGGCGCTGACACAAAATTCCAAATAATAATTTTGCAGTTTCCAGTCAGCATATGTTACGCGATAACAATCAACAAAGCACAGTGTAAGATGCTGCACGTCGTGGGTCGGACCCAAAGTGTCAGCTGTTTTTCGTACGGTCAACTCTATGTGGCTCTCTCCCCTGTTAGCATCTCCAGTAATCTCTATGCTGCTAAAATTAAATTTTTAGCGTGTTTTTTTGTCCTGCGGTGCAGGTTAATTGGGGGTTATTCGTGTCAACTAACACACATTACAGAAACAATATGGGTATGTTGTTTGTCTAATGTGTGTAAGTTAACCCGGAAAAGCCCCAATTAACCCTCACCGCAGGACAAAAAAAAACACGCCTAGTGATTTTGCTCACGGTTGACCATCAATATATTTGACAACGGATATGTTTAGGGGATGCAGGGATATCCTAACTGTAGATATAGATATATATAGAGACATAGATACAAAACTTTTATTACTTTTCGTTTTCTATGCTAGTACTCGTAGAATCCCACATTCGTCTAAGTTTTCATATTTCTACAATAAGTGTAACAGTCTTGAAATGCAATGGGGTTGGATGAATTATAAATCATATTTTCCCTAAAAATGCCAAAAATCTAATGTACTAGGTGTTACTTTTCTTATGATTTCCCACTTGGATAAATCAGATCAAACCCCCACCATGACCAGCTACGACCCCCGCCCCCTCTCTTACAGTTGACCTATTACGACGTATCACTTTCTCAAATAACTTATAACATTGCTACACACTCCCACCAAATTTCACACATGTAGCTTCAGTCGTTCGTGAGATATTCTATGGAGAGACGGACATTTCACCGATTTTTTAAGGGTTTTGTTTTTACTGCAGGACCCTCAAGACTACTACTCCATGTATAAATGAAACCGGAATATAGAGGGCTACGCCCGCAATTCGAGGGTTTTGTAGCAAGCGCTTATTTTGGCATGTAAATACTGGCTCCCTGTTCTTCTTGGTACCCCTCAGCTGAATAAAAACACCATAATTAAATGTTTTACCCATGATATAGTATCTTACATGCCAATTCACAAAAAGACTGCATCTGTCACCTCTCAAAGTAATAGTTTTAATACGAGAAGCTGTAGATAGATATGTATGTATACGAGATAAACTGTCCCACTCTTCGAGATGCTTAACCATTCATATTAAGACGACATTGCAAATTGCAAACTTGTGTAACGGCTTCGAAATTCAGGGCGGCTGGGACAAATTACGGTCTAATATTTTTTCCTCCTCCACTGTTCCCCTTTCTAAAAATCTCAAGAAAATGCCAAAAATGGAATGTACTCAACATTACCTTTCTCAAGACACCCCACTTGGCTATACCAGTGGATAAAAAAAATTTACCTTAATTTCGCCTCTATGTGGACCTCCCCCCCCCCCCCCCCCTCCCTTAAAGTTGGCCAATTACAACACAACGCTATCTCCAGCAAATTATAGCATTTCTACACATTCTCGCCGAATTATGTGTGCAGCTTCCGCCGTTCGTAAGATATTCTATGAACAGACGGACAGACAGGTATTTGACCGATTTTGTGAGATTTAAGACACAAAACCCTAAAAAAATTAACTGTGTGAATAGTTATTGTTAGGATCACCAATCACCAATCTTCACCGTTCCAAAGTTGGTTCATTAAATAACTGCAATTCGCACTACGAAAAACAATATGTAAGTAGTACACGCATATCTATGCGTGAGGCCGGTAGGTGTATTTTTTGTATGGATAGTGTCAAAATGCATAACTTTAAGTCAATGTACTATTATTAAATATCATGTCATTGTAATGAAACTTAGAGGTATTATTGCCTATGATGTTGGTTATCATTAGCCATCAATATTTTTGACTTAGGGTGTGCTTGAGGTGTGCAGGGGTGTGCTAACTGCAACTATAGAAATGTACTATTATTAACCTTTTTGGATGAGATTTGAAAATTCTATTATTTTCGGTTTTCTATGCTAGTGAAATGCCGCTTTTCTGTAAATTTTCATATGTCTAGCTATAACGGTCTCGAAATGCAAGGGGGGGGACAAACTCGGACCACATATTTTCCCCTCTCCCTCTTTTCCCCTTTCTTCAAATTTGAAAAAAAAACTAGAAATGGAATGTACTCAACGGTACCTTTCTTACGATACCCCACCTGCCTATACCAAACGAAAAAAAAAATTTCGACCTTCATTTCCCCTCTATGGCGACCCCCCCTTAAAGTTAACCTATTACGACGCATCGCTTTCTCCAGAGAATTATAGTATTTTTTACATATTTTCACCAAATTTCATGCATGTAGCTTCAGCGGTTCGTGAGATATTTTATGGACAGACGGACAGACAGACGGACAGACAGACGGACAGACGGACAGACGGACGCATGACCGATTTCATAAGGGTTTTGTTTTTATACAAAACCCTAAAAAACTACAACTTCAAATCACATAGAATCTACGATGCTCCACATTATCCCCATTCAATAAACATGATTCCATTGCAATCGGCAAAAACCTTTCAGCATAATCATACATATATGTTTTCTAGACTAGAATGACTCGGGGGACTCTTAAAAAAATTACGAGTGGCCCACTTTCCCGGAAAGCACTTTACAGATGTGCCTATTAGTGCATCGTTGTTATTGTTTAACGTCTGCACATTTTTCGGCTTGTTAAACTCTCAGTCACTGCACTAAACAGACTTTCTCCTTCCGACGACGAAACAATAAGCGAAGTGCCTCTTCAGGCATAAGCACTGGTTAACGAGGCATCATTTTTTTTATCTCAAAGAACTCTCCCAGTCCCAGGTTACGTGAGCTTACAAAATACCACAATTGCCCAGTTTCGTTGTTGTCGACAGGAAATATGTATGGCATGGACATATCCTTTCTATTCGGGTGGTGGATTATTGTCTCCCGGAGAATAGAAGAAAACGTTAAAAAAAACCGAGTACAGCGCTTGTTCTTTACTACGATAGTCAGAACATGGCACTGACAGCTCCCTAACCATGAACACGTTGGACGACAGGCGGACAATGTTAACTGCTGCCTGGTAAGTGCACCACAGGATCTCATCTAAAGGGTTGCAGGAGTTGTGTATATTATTGTATTCAGTTTATGACAATACTGACGAGAGTGCATTTTGAGTGTTTACTGTGTCCTGTACGGATACTTCAACAATTCAGAGACTCTTTCAAGAAAGTTAACCATTTAGCCTCTTATAGATCTTACAGAGAATATGAAAGTACTCGTACTTTAATATATTGTAAGTACGTGTTTTCTCTTACTAGAGGAGGTTTTGTTTGGATTATTCAATTTCATTTGGCCAATCGATGTGGAAAGGAGGCTACATAACTAATTTAGCTTCGTGGTAAATACTGTAGATAACTACTTAAACTCTCAAACCAGAGTCCGGCGCCACAGATCGACGCCATATCATTTTAGGACCCCCTCTTGGTCGGCCTTGGTTGGAAATGGGGCTCCATTTCATGGCGTGTAAAGCAGTTATCATCCTTCCGCAATTTGTGACTTATCCACTGACAGTTTCGCCTGCGTATCAATTCATCCATTGGCATCTGACCCGCACGTTGACTCAGCTCTTCATCCGATATTCTTTAGAGCCAGAAAATTTCTAGAATTCGACGAATATTTGAGTTGACGAAAACTTGCAGCTTGCTGATGACTATTACGAGAACTTTCCATGTACTGCTCCCATACAAAAGCACAGAGAGTACCATGGAGCGAAACATGCCCAGCTTGGTCTTGATGCTGAGAGTTGAGATAATTGCTCTGCCAGATTTCGGATAGCATGTCGTATGCATTTAGCCTGGTAGATGCGACGAGCGATGTCCTGCTGCGTACCACCATTTTCGGCAACAGTGCAACCCAGGTTGACGAAGTTGTCCACCTTCTTTTTCGCAATGGCTGTCTAAGAACCTTGGTCTTATTAGTATTAATCTCTAGCCCAACCTTCCTCGCCTCCCTCTCGAAATCTAACGCCATTGCGGACAGATCCATGATTTTTGGGAGAGTAGGCATATGTCGTCAGCCTAGTCAAGATGTCAAAGTCCATTGAATTCCTCTGTCTAGTCCAGAAAGAGCTCCAGGTGACACATCCTCGACTATTTCCTCTTTAGTCGGGGAAGTGTATCGTGTACGCACATTTTGATGGTCAGCTAAATTATCGCTAAATTATCTATATGAGGCGGAACTTCGCCTGAGGTTACACGGTTTAAGACTGCGGCGAAGTGTTCTTTCCACTGCCTCAATTGATCTTCTTCCAAGATAAGTGGCTTTCCATCACTGTCCTTCACCGGGTGCTGGCAGGAGTTGCGACCACCTGTAAACTCCTTGATGACACCGAATACGGCTTTTAAGTTGTTACTTCTCATCATCATGGCGCGACAGTCTGACATCCGGCCTTGACCGCCTGGATCGTTGTCCTCCAATTATCTCGGTCACGTGACCACGTCCTCCAATCTTGGGAGCCCAGTAGTTTCGATGCATCCGCATATACTGAGCTTTCCCAACGAGCTCTCGTTCGTCCTCGCAGTCCCGCTCCGTCAACTCGTCGTCTATTCGTTACTCACTTTCGTATGCATTCATCGTCCATTAGTTGTACATGCCCTGCCCAGTCAAGTCGTTGTAGATAGACGATTTTCGAAACTTCCAACTCTTCATACAGTTCATACAACTCATGATATGCTAAAATACATGGGGCGGCCGGTAGCGCAGTGTGTTGAGGCATCAGTCTCATCTCTCATGTTTGACTACCGGCGTTTCGGGGTCGAATCCGGTCCACGACGACGTTCGTGGCCATGAATGTGCAGGAGGTGCATGCTGGCAACTGCATTCTCCGAAACCAGTTTATGTCAACGAAACGTCAACTGGGCCACATGGAACAGTTGACGCGCCATGCCCCACAAGGGGTTAAGGCAATTGAGTATTACCCATCCCGATCGCAAACAGCCCCGAAATTTCGCCGCAGTACCTTGCGTTCGAATGTGTCTAGCATCTTTCCGGAGGCTTGAGTTAGGGTCCATGTTTCCCAGCCATAGCATAGCATTGGTCGCATGATAGTTTTTACACGCGGAGCTTCGTGTTTCTGTGCACATGCTCCGATTTCATTATGGGAAGGACCGAGAAAAAAGTCTTATTAGCTAGCTGTATCCGTCGCTTGATTTCGTCAGTTTCGTTGGCGTCCTTTGACAAGTTGCAACCCTAGTATATGAATTTGTTCACGAACTCGATGTTGAGGTCCCCCACATTGATGCACGATTGCTCAAAATATTGAATATAATTCAAGGAAGCTGCGTGTCAAATTTCGTTGAAATCCGACCTCAGGAAAAGCCTGGAAGGATGATTTTTGAAAAGGCTTGAAAAGACGATAACTCTGGTTTGAGAACATAATATACCGTTAGGCCAGTAGATGATCGAATTTGCTGCCACTGGTCCGAGATCATGGTCACTCAAAGAACTTCTATCTAATTGCCTTGACCCCTCCAGGGAGCGACATCACGGAAATGTGCGAGCAATTAAATGCTTACCTGGAACAGCTTAACTCCTTCTTCACGGGCAAGAATTTAATCGTATCCGCGCCCAAATTCTCGCCAACAACCTGGACGAAGGAAGTCAAGATGCAACTTGAGATCTCGATTGGCAACCAACTCATTCCGACCGTGAACCATCCTCAAATTCTAGGAGTAGCCCTGGACAGTATGGCCACGTCATCCCCCCATGATTCAACAGTGTGTAACAGGATGCGCGGAAGGAACAAGATCCTTAAAGCCTTGCCCGGTAGCACCTAGGGAAAGGATAAAGAGACCCTACTGGTCACATACAAAGCAGTCGGAAGGTCTGTAGCCAACTATGCGGCTCCAGTGTGGTCACAGAATCTCTGTGATACACAATGGAATAACATCCAGGCCTGCCAAAATGCCGCCCTCCGTACTGTAACTGGCTGTCTCCTGATGTCTTCCCAGGACCATTTACATCAGGAAACGAGGACGATTCCTCTAAGGGACCACAAAAACTTCTTGCAAAACAGTACCTGGTGGGTTATTACCGTGAGGAGCACCCCAATTCTGACCTCATGGACAAGACGCCGCCACCAAGGCATGTCAGGCGTGATTTGAGGGACCTCGAATGAGACGTCCAGAGGTACAAAAAGGGCCAACGCATACAGAACAGCCATCGCAGCAATACACCACGAGGAAGTACAAGCATCAATTGCGAGACTAGGTCCAAACAAAGTCCTCTCGACACAACCACCAGCAATTTCTCCAGACGAGAGAACGCTTCCGAGAGCAACGAGGACGACACTTGCCCAACTTAGGTCGGGTTGGTGCTCGCGTCTAAACTCCTACTTGTCTCGCATTGATCGGGATGTCACGAACACATGCCCCGCCTGCAATGGTACACCTCACGATGTAGACCACATTTTCAGATGCCCAGCTGCGCCCACACACCTGACCCCCAGATCGCTGTGGGAGAACCCCGTAGAGGCAGCTACCTTCCTATCACTCAACACCGAGGAAGACGAAGAACACAACATGTAACACACTCACACAACAAACTTCTGACCATTGCTACAACAACAACCCCTCCAGGGGCATGGGCGCATCAACATCTCTAGCATTTTTCGGAAGTGCAGTTGCTAGCATGCACCTGAGAGTTCTATTAGTACTCAAAGGTAGTTTTTGATTGCGTCGAGATTTGATCTCCGAGCTCTAGATTAGTATCGTAGAGCGGTGACCGAATGATCACGGCCACCGAGCGCGATAAAAGAAAGAACTTACATACCGAATTTGCTTAAGATCAAACAACGGGAAGTGTTTGGACTACGGCACAAACTGACAAACGCACAGCATGGCTCATTCCATACGTCCGTCCGTCAAAGGAATATATAGGACGCCCCAAAAAACCAATGCAATGACTGCAGTTCATTGATTAATGATACTTCCACTATTGCACATGAAAATCAAATAATTACGAATTCCGAAAACGTTTCCACTAAAAACCTTTCCATTTCCTCGTCATGCTGCCAGCGCTGCCATATGGCGAGAAAACCAAGGTCCCCCTTCGCCGGCGGCACATTAAAAGTCAAGAATGTGTCAGTCCAAGAGAAATTTAATTAAAGGCTTCAGTGCATTCGCAAGCCAAGAAATTTTGCATGAAGGTCGTGACAGGCACTCCATCTTTAGAAAAAACTATTTCACTGTTTTGGTTCTATGCCATCCTGCCCTTAGCCTGAGGTCTCGCACAGCGTAGGGTGTGGCGAACGGAGCGTGAGACTGGAGCCAGACATTTGCACTACAAATTAGAACCAAATTTACAGTGCGATTTTTTGAGAAACCCAAGCAACGACGACCTGGAGGGTGGGTGGTTTCAGGAAACAGCAAACATGTATTCGCCCCGAAATAAAATAAAAGAAGAAAGGATAATGGTGTGCCTTGCCAAAAAGGATTGCGAGATGTTCAATGAATTTGTATTTAAATAGAACACTCCACCCAATTAGCATATGTTTGAGTAGCAAAGTTTCGGGTAGCATTTGAAAACGATTCGGATTCCATGTTCTGGAGGTACTGAGACAATAGATGACATGCATCAGCAACTTTCAAATATTCGTCGGGAATCAGCTTGCAACTACACACTCCAGCCCCGGCATATGGTTCGTTGTCGTCCGGGCCTTCTACATAGATCGCATATCAGACAAAGTGGGTATATCAATCAGTTTCAGGGAATTGGATTGAAGTTGAAGTCGACTCCTTTTGATTCTCCCGAGTCAAGGGCTGGTGCTGCATGACAAACAGAATTTATCAGAGCTTGAAGTTTAATTTGGCATTTCATTTTGTATGATGCCAGAAGGACCGTTGTGAATAAGAAGTTTTATATATGTGAAGCGTAAAATCAATGTCAAGCAAGGACATTGTACAAAAATCAGAGAGCCCTTGAAAAATAAAAATAAACAAATGGAAAAACAATTGACAAGGTTATACTTTTGCTTACAGAAGGTACATTTCGCTCATTATATTTTAATAGGCTACCAGATACCTTTTGAAGAATAAGAATATTTGAAAAATACTATATGGGGAAAAGTAAGCTGAATGTAAGCCAAACGCAAAAGTTACGTGGCTGGCGACGTGCTTGAAAACAAAGGAAGCATCTTCGCAGTCTGAGACTTTTCCCAATATTGCAATTACGAGTATATTGGAAAAGCCTGGATAAAAATGGGAATGGAAGGCTGCCCGGTAACATCGTGAAGGGAGTAGACGCTTGTCGAAGTGACCGTGAAAATCAGCAGCGCCATCTGGTGAAAACTCTTTCAGCAAAATGAGCGGAGGCACGAGATTGATGTGTCTCAGTAACCTGGAAATATGGGAAGAGTCTTTCTCTACTCGGTGCCCCAGACCATTACAAATAATAAAAAACGTTCGGAACTTAATATGCGAAAATACAAAAAAGGTACCAAGGCTCCATGCTGGGCGCTTCTCGGAAAACCATAATATTGATGGGGACTGGGCTGTTTTATAACGGATGTTATAAAAGCACAAACTCTTTCTTCTACTTTCTAGTAAACGAGTACATTGACAATCTAGTACATACGTTTAGGTTAAATTTAAATCTAGTAAGTTGTTACAATAATCTCTTAGAGACAACTTCGTCTAACATAATCTCAATGCATAAAAGACTACAGCATGAAGGTCCAACAGCGCCATCAGGCCAAAACTTTCTCAGCGATGATAGGAGGAGGAGGAGGAATGGGGCGGGTTTTTACCTTTCTTTTGTTTTCCTAGTTTGAGGCAGGATAACAATTCGCTTGCGTAAGCACTACGTTCTACTTGCTAAGACAGGCAGAACATCACCGTTGACGACGAGAACGTCAAACCTGGGCATTACGGTCGACAGGTTAAGTCAGGCAGAACACCACGACGATAACGTCCGTTCCTGCGGCAGCCGGTTCTTCGTACCGGAACGACCCGTTTTTCGACGGCCAAGAGCTGCCAAACCCCCTCGATGCAAGAAGAACTGCAGTATCTGAAGCATCGCTACCACAACAACAACAACAACGATAACGTCACCCGCTCCCACGGTAGCCAGTTCTACGCTCCTATGGCAGCCGGCTCTTCGCACCGGAACGACCCGTGTCAACACGACCAAGAGCTGCCACAACACAACCCCTTCAATGGAAGAAGGAAGATATATATGTGTGTCATATTTTTGACCATCGGTTTTTTTTTAAATTTGAGAGCAACACATCACGGCGCAATGGCTCTCAATTCTCCTCCATCGCGCCGGAACTGAGCTCAACCCTGGCCCTAGGATCTGAATATGCTGCGCATGCAATAAAACACTGCACCTCAACAATTGGTGATATTTAAGGAACTGCTCTGCGCTAAATCACCATAACCAGTGGAATCCCTCATTCACAGCGAGCCTATGCAGACACAGAGAACAACAAGTATCAACGTCATCATAAACACCTAACGCACTGCCAGTTAGTGTGCAAACAAGTTCCCAGATGTCTATGACTCCAGGGAACAGCACTTCCACCTCTAGGATTCCTCTGCAGCATAATCTTACACTTGCACCACCTGTCGCCAATTATAACACCGTCTCTACTATGCAACTCAACTGTAACGGACTGCAGCGCAAAATCATCGAGCTAACGGCATTTATAGATAGATTTCACGTTGGAGCTATGAGACGAAGCTCAGCACCAACTCGTCCCTCAACGCCTATGGCGGCTACAACATCGTTAGAAAGGACAGAGTGTCCAACGCTGGTGGTGGATTAGCTTTCCTAATTCATCACTCAGTGTCATACCATGAAATTGCCACCACGGCCACCGACAACATCCTAGACGTTCCTGCGGCAGCCGGTTCTTCGTACCGGAACGACCCGTTTTTCAACGGCCAAGAGCTGTCAAACCCCTCGATGCAAGAAGAATTGTAGTATTTGAAGCATCGCTACCACAACAACAACACAACATCCTGGAGGATCAGGCCATTGCCATTCAGTCGGGCAGCATTGATATTGAAATCTTCAACATCTATATTCCACCAGTATCCAGCTTTCCCCCAGGATACAACGTCAATATAAGCTCGCTGCTCACTGGACAACATGGACTCCTCCTCGGTAACTTCTATGCTCATCATCCTCATCATTCTCTCAAGAGGTTGATCATATACGATCAGTAAGTGCGGCCGCATGCCAAGATTCATACAAGATGGATGGAATCGATGGCTATCACCTGAATAAACATTTGTTTCGTGTGTTGATGTCACAGGCGGCTAGTCAGAATACCGTCATATCGATAAGCGCGTTATGGCGCTTCAAGTGAGATACGATTTCCACCCATGTCAAGTTAGCCGGTCTGTATAAGGCCTACCAACTTCGGCCTCTCTTCTTGTGGATGGGACAGATGATGATCCTGCGCCAATCCTCTGGGATCACCTCGTCCTCCCAGATTCGCAGAAGTAGTTGATGTATTGTATTTAATAGACCCGTTTCACCAGATTTTAGCAGTATAGCTGGAATCTCGTCTGCACCCGGTGCTTTATTTGATTTGAGTGACTGCAAGGCGAGATCCACTTCTTCTACTTACAGAGGTTGTCTATTGGGGACATGATTGATGATATCGTCGATTCGAGCTTCTTGTTTGGAAACGTGGGATGCGGGATTAACAAGCAATTCGAAATAGGTCTCTCTCTCTCTCTCTCTGGTTCCTGTTAGCCCCTTACGAGGCATAGGGCATTAACCACGCCGACTTTCAACCTCGTCCTGTTCGCCGCCATCGCTTTCGGCTCACTCAACAACTTGCCTATTGAGGCCCCTTCTCCCGCCATTGATCTTATCCAGGTGTACTAGGTCGTCCAATACGGCGACTTGCGTTGGTTCCCTGCGGGTTCCAATCGAGGGCCTGTTGAGCAATGTTGTTCTGCCCTTTTCGAAGAGTGTGACCTATCCATTGCCACTTTCGCCTTTTAATGGAAGTGTCCATCCTGTCCTGACCAGTAATAGTAATGAGGTCGTCGTTAGAGATGACCCCCAGCCACCGTATGTGTGGGATGCGCCGTAGACACTGGTTCACAAAAGTTTGCCATCTAGTTGGTATCTTGTTGGTCACCCTCCAAGCTGAACAGCCATTTAGAAGTACACATTTTATTAGCTAGGTTATCATTAATGTTCAGCAACTGCAACAACAATTTTCGTTTCGTTTCGATGCTACTTCTGTTTCTGACATTTGTACCGCGTCAAAATGCCGGGTTGGTTTGAATGTACACGCAGTATGCCGCTACAGCTGAACTACCGGCTACCGCTACCGTGTACCGTGCTAGTTTGAGTTAACGCAGGTATCCTAAAATTCAATGAATTTATACGCCCATGAACGTGAATAATGAAAATTTTCCGGTCAAGAATGATAAAAAGAAAACTTTTCAAAGGCCACGTGTAATTGACACTTTGGAAGAAAACAAATCTTCGACTGAAATCTATCTTTGCAGAGAAGAATCCCAGATCTTCTGAGAACTCCCACTGAGCTCCATAACGACAATCGATAATTGGGTCGTGGGAAATAATAAGACGAAGCTTTTGGTGTAAACAACAGTTGCGTCCTCATACTATCAAACTTCTCGGAATCTTACGGCGATGCTACCTGCCATTATCATCAATATTGTTTCGCTTCTCCCAAGGGCACACCATCACTTATACACACACCAGGCTCGGTTCAATATTGTGCACGAATCCTTTCTGATTGTTTCTGCAATCGGTGCCGTTGTGACCCCAAACCTCGATGGCATATGCCTACGGGACTTCTTTTCACAGAAGACGTTCGTCCTGTGCTTCTGCTTTACAGCAACATTCATTTGGAGGTGGAAGTTAAACTAAATACCCAGGGACTAATTAGGTTGATGATTTAGGAAGTCCTTTCGATATAATAACGACATTGGGGGAAATTAATATTCAAATGCGTGATGTCTATGGCAATTGTTTGCGGCTGTAGGTATTTTCAGGAAATATGTATACATTGTCCCGGTACGAGTGAGGAGGCGTTGAATTTATCGGTTCATTGAAACGGTAATTAAATTCGACGGTTTCGGAGATTCGAAGAATCTATTGTTTTGCGGGCAGAAACCGATTACTATGGAAATTGGTAATTTATTAATCGATACCTTCATTAATATTTATTGTAGGTTGGTGCTGATGCATACCAAGTCCTTGATGATTTTTGCTTGGGGGGAAATTAGGCTCAAACGGTGCTTTGTGTTACTAATAATTTCTGTTTTTTTTTTTCGTCTGTGCAACGTCTGTGTACAAAAGGGATTCTCAGTTAAAACACAAATTCATATTTTTGCAATTGCTTTCAGTAGTTTATTAATACTTTCATCGTAATTCTTATATTTACATGAATCGGTTATTTTTAATGGCATCATACATACGAGTAGCTGATATTATTGCAATTAATTCTCATTTCACGGAAAACGTTAAACCTGCTTACATTATAAGCGACACACTATTTACAAAACGGTCAAAATCTTTAAAAATTCCAAATATACATAAATAAATATCTATCGACCAGCACCGCAACTTAAGTGATTATTTTCTCAATTATTGTAAAATACTTCCAATTTTCACCGGGATTAAAAGTGGCATCTATCCACCAGAAGAATCTTTTCCCGAAGACAGATACATCTGAAAATGTGAACAAGAATCACGGAAAGCCACCAGAGTAGGTTGCGTTGGAACAAATCACTGCCGCGAGATGTAATGGCCGATGCTGAATATTCGCCTGGAAAAAGGAATGGTTTGAAGAGACACAGGGAGGACTCGTAGACTGGAGGATACATAAAGAAAGCATCGAAATACACACAAAATTGATAGGACAAAATGTAGTTTCTATCCTATGAATCGAATTTCGAAGCTTATCTCTAATTTCCAAATATTCCGTTTCGAATTGCTGTCGAAATCAATTTACCATTAAGGACATGAAGGACGAATGTAATTGACTCACTGTTCGATGGACTGCATGTATAGTTGCCGGAGTCCTTTTTTGTTACTGACGGTATAATTAATGAGGCAATCTGTGTGGGATAGAAGATAAAAATATATAGCCAGATAAAAAATTAAGCTACAGTGTTAGTATGAAAAAATTAAACACAATTTGATTAGCAATATGTATTTGAAAAATATTTATACAGGTTCCGGAGTTTATCAAAGTAGGAAGAAAATAGAGATTATACCCCGTGAGGTGACGGGCTTATAATATGCATCCCTAGGTGAGTCCTACCTTGATCGTACGAGGCGACTAATAGGACCGATCACGTGCAGGCAACAACAACACCTCTAGATGAGCCTGCGGCACTTTTCAACATCTTTAGGACCTCCCACAGGTCAGTGTGTGTGAGTCGGTTGCCGGGTCTGGAGACTACCGCCGGATGTAAAAGGAAAGTCCATACAAATTTATTTTCCACACACTAGTGTCACACACGGGTCGTCTCGTAATCGACTCGTAGTCGGCTCGTCTCCGATTTGAACTCCAATTCCCAAGCAAATGCGTGGAGATGCTTACACGGGTCGTCCATTGGTCGACACGTAAGCGAATCGATTTGCTTGGGAAATGGAGCTCGAATCGCAGACGAGCCGATTACAAGACGACCTGTGTGAGCAAACACTACCTTTCTGCAGATAGGTGTAAAAGAATAGATGTAAGGCCTTATGGTAGAACACCCTAGAAGCACTACTCCGCTGGGTACTACTTCTGATGCGCAGTTGCGTGATCCCAGGGCGAATATTCTTCGTGCCAGAGGTCAACGGTTTCCGGGGGCGAGCACTATGAGGCAGTCCAAGTACACTGAAGAGAAGCTGAGTGTTGCAAGTTGGAATGTCGAATCAATGACGGGAAAGAGCGAAGAACTCGAGGACGTCATGAAACGGAGAAGGATAGACATTATGTGCGTGCAGGAGACGAAGTGGCGACCAAGCTAATTTTTTAACGAATTCCAAAAATTACAAATTCTACTACTATGAAAACTCGAATGATAGGAACGTCGTTGGCGTTATTCTGTCATCGGCTTTACTTGACAGCATCGTGAGTATCTCGAAGATAAGCGACCGCTAGATGAGAATCAATTTGGTTATCTGCGGAAGAGTGTGAACATCAGAAATGCCAACGCTCCCCAAGTGGAGCAAAGTGAAAAAGAGGCATTTTGGAGCGACGTTGACACACTGCTTCAAAGTATACCAGATAACTTTTTCAACAAGGATTTCAATGGCCATGTGGGAAAATCGAACTATGATTACGAGGATTGACATGGTGGGAAGGGTAGCCAATCAACAGCCAGAAATGATGAAGGTGAGGCTCTCCTGACTATGTGTAGATGACAAGGTCTGGTCATCCTCATCCTCAACACATGGTTCATTAAGAACCAAAGGCACCTGATCACATATAGCAGTGGAGCTCATGCGACGCAGATAGACTATCATCTGTGTCAAAATTTCATGAGATGTTGGATGGAAGACTGCAAAGTGATTTTGGGTGAATCTGCGGTCACCCAGCACCGGTTGCTCCTAACATAAGGAACAAGACCGCAAGCAATCCCCAAGCCAGTCGAGAAAATCAAGTGGCACAATCTCAACAACGAACGCTTTGAATCTGTTGTAACTTCACTTATTGTTAAAATGAAGGAGTGGCTTCAGTACAATACCAACTGCCACGAGCAAAGTCCAACACAAACGTGGGATGCTTTGGATGCAATGCTAGAAGTAGAGGCTGAAAAGACACTGGGAGTTTCAAAAGGCCCACTCCACACGAACAAGGAGACGAGGTGATGGAATAATGAAACTAAAGAAGCAGTGCAGAACAAATCGAACGCATTCAAGGCGTTGATACATCGTCCGAAACCAATGTATGTATGCTAACTAAACGTCAACACACAAAAAAAAGAACTAAACCAAGGCTTTGATACATCGTCCGAAACCAATGTATGTATGTATGTATGTATGTATGCTAACTAAACGTCAACACACAAAAAAAAGAACTAAGCCACTTGGGAGTAGTTGACGCGCTATGCTCTATTAGGGATTTGGGCAAATAGTAGTCATCAAGAATAACATCACAAACCTTCTAATGATTCTGTTGATGGCACTCATCGAGTATTTCATCGACTCGTTCTCAGTGAATGTTTCAATTATACATACATACATACATATGTACTGAAGAATGACATCAGCCAATTTTGTGTGTGTATGGTCTGATATTTATTCAATGTTCTTTTAAAAGGTCAGTTGTGGTAATTGTTGTAATTGTATTCCGGAGATATGCGAAGCAGACCACTAATGTTTTGGGTCCCTTTTCGCCCCCTCCCGGTTATTAGTGATTTCCAGATGTCGACTGATAATTGCCGACCTATCTCTTAATCACTGAGTCCCGTGTTCTAGCATTTCTTTAAGGCTGAGTTAACTCATGGCTCCCACACTTATCGTGTGCTTGCCTGTGATCCTCAACCTCGTGATAGCCAGTGCTGGACATTCGCACACAATGTGTGCTGCCGTCTCAGCCTCCTCCAGACACAGCCTGCAAACGTCATCTTCCTCGATTTTCATCTTGGCCAGATGAGCCTCAGAATTACCATGCCCTGTAACCAAGGAAGTTATCCAGCTTAGGGTACTCCGTTTATAACTGAGTACCTTTTTCACTTTCCTGCCTAAAGGGCTGGTCATTGCATTCCAAGCTTGTTGGCAAGTGACTTACTCCTGCCATCTTCGTTGATGTTATGGAGTCCATCCACTTCACTACCTTGGCTCTAATCATGCCGTTCCCCGGAGTAACTGTGGGTTTTGGTCCAATGAAAGTCGCCACAGATCCCTGTTTTGCTAGGTCATCAGCCGCCTCATTTCCTGTTGTACCTATGTGTCCTTTCACCCACATTAGTGTAACCTCATTTTCTGAGGCACACGTGTTGAGCTTTTGGACACACTCTAGTACCAATTCGGAGTTTATGTTCGTCTGTTGAATGTGTCTAATCACCGATTGGTTGGCCAGTGCAATAAGGATTTTCTTCCCCCGTACCTGACCTTCCAGCAGGTGGTCCAACGCACGCAACAAGCCAAGCATCCCTGCCTGGTATACGGACACCTACTCTCCCAGACTAAGGGCACAGGCTAGGTTTAACTCTTCAGAGTAAACCCCCGCCCCCGCTTTCCCGTCCATTAAAGAACCATCAGTAAAAATGCCGATGTCACTGTACATACACTCATTGTGTATGTTTCCGGTGGCAATGTGAGACTGCACATTCAACTACCGTACGTCTACTCACGCCTTCTACTGGCATTAGAGGATATGGTATATGGAACTTAAAGACAAATATTTTGAAAAATCTGAGACAAAATAGTAAAATAAAACTTTTCGCTCCTATTGATTTTTCAGAAATATTTAGGGTTACACACGTATTGCCTGAAAGTTCTCACACGACCTCCATGTCAACTGCACGTGATGAAATCATTAATATTCAAGAGAACATTCACAAGCCTGTCAACAAACTTCTATCTCCAACTTTTCCAACAACAGAAGTCAATCGAAAAGCGGTTTGGCCTAAATTTAAGAGCAGTCGGCAAAAAAAACAACTGAAACGAAAAACTTACCGTATCTGTACTACCACCATTCGTACTTGTATTACGACTATCCCTGCTACTCGTCTCGTCCTGTTTTTCCTCCTCCCATTCGGTGGCTTTTTCGATTTCCGTTCGCCAACTATTTCGATTTTGCTTTTGGTTCGGATTCAGATTATGGAAGAATATCTGCTTCTTATCGAAGTACCAATTGAAGAAAACCGGAGGCTCGAGTGCTTCCTTTACAATACATCGTAATATCACTCGACTGCCAGCCTTAACATGTCGATTTACTTCGCCCGATGCCACCGTTCTAGGTTCTGAAAGGAAAAGCTCTCAATATAAGAGGAAAAAATATCAGCTTGAAAAAAAAAAGAAAAACGAAAAAAGGAACACACTTGCAACCGGAGGAAGAGGATGAAATGAATCCAAATAGAAAATTCCTAAATTGGAAATGGAGTTGAGTCTCTTTCGGCTTCCACTCGTATATAGCATATCTGTCAGGCTGATGTATTTATGACTTTCTCAGGATTGGAAAAATTATTTTCGCATTTCCCAAACTTGTTCTCCTGGGAGCCATATCATGCCGAAAATTGAATGCGTACATTTCGCCAGCTAGGCCATCAGGACAATAAACAACATTTTCATGATTTGATTATTATAAAACGAGGACTACTTAAATTTCAAGTGATATACGAGTATATTGCGATAAGCCCAGAAATGCGTTGCGGTTTGTATGGTATGGAGGAGTAATAAGATCTTCTAAAAAAATTTAGACGATTCATGATTTCAAATTTAGAAATCGTGATAACAAGGACTCTTGAATTTATACGAAAAAGAAATTATGAAGGCCTCTTAGACTAGCAAAAATTCGCACAAATTTTTGTACGAAAATCACTGTGGTGTAGAACTTTCCTAATAAACAATAAGATTCTGAATGATATTTTAGAGGTATCTCCCCCTAGACATCATATATCGCAAATTATATCTTATTATGATCGCAAAAGATAAGAATCACGTATTAAATGTCGTCAGAATGGTCTTAATTGCGATAAAAATAAGATAAACAGACATACAAATGGTATCTGTTCAAGGATAATATTAAGGCCAAGTTATAAACTAAAGTCGCGCTCGGTGGCCGTGATCATACTAATCTAGAGCTCGTAGATCAAATCTCGGCGCGATCAAAAACTGCCTGTGAGTACTAATAGAACTCTCACAGTGCTCCGAGCTTGTCAGTGTAAAGGCGGCGCGGATGGGAGGTGCATGCTAGCAACTGCACTTCCGAAAAGTAGATATGCTATCGAAACGACAACAAGGCATAGAAATGCTGGAGATGTTGACGCGCCCATGAACCTGGAGGAGGCAAGTCAATTAGAGAGAATAAACGATACCGATGGCATTAACAAACGATGGGCCTCTTATTTTGAAGAGCTTCTGAACCTACCATCTAACATCCCCACCCAATAAGCTCTCGACGATATTGTTGATCTAGGCCCACCCATACAACTTCCGACAGTAGAGGAAGCTGATCTCGCGTTGCGGTCACTAAAACGCCGGGCGCTGACGAGATTCCAGCTGAACTGCTAAAATTCGGTGAAACGAGTCTAGTTGATGCCATACATCAATTACTCCTGCGAGTATGGGAGGACGAGGAGATCCCAGACGATTGGCGCAGAAGCATCATCTGTCCAATTCATAAAAAGAGAGATAAACTGCGGTGTGAGAATTACAGGGGCATCTCACTAGTTTGTACCTCCTATAAAATTTTGACGAAAATTCTGGAAAATAGAATAAAACCGTACGCAGAACGAGTCATTGGCGAATATCAAAGCGGTTTCAGACCTGGTCGCTCCAAAACCGATTAGCTCTTCTCAGTCAAACTAATACTCCAGAGGTGCTGGGAATACAACGTAAACGTATACCAAATCTTTGTCGACTTCAAGCAGGCATACGACAGTATCGATCGTGGAGTACTGTACAACATCATGCTGCAATTTGGTATACCGGCCAAATTAGTGCAACTGACTAAGATGACGATGACCAACTCCGTCTCACAAGTCAGGATACAGAATAGACTAACTGATCTATTTGAAACACGCACTGGTTTGAAACAGGGCGATGGACTGGCACCGACGCTCTTCAACCTAGCACTGGAATACGTTATTCGGGCCATGAATATGGACAACAGCAAGACGCTACTCATCAAGTCGACACAATTAGCAGCGTACGCCGACGACATCAACATCATGTCCCGAAGATTGGCAGATGCAGAAGAACTTTTGCATACGCTCGATACCGCTGCAAAAGAAGTTGGACTACGTATCAACGAGGGTAAAACTAAAATAATAATGCAATTGACGTCAAGGACCTGCACAACCGAGCATCAATGTGGGGCACCTAAACATCGAGTTCGTGAACGACTTCATATACCTGGGTTGCAACTTGTCAAGGGACGCCAACTAAACCATGCGACGGATACAGTTAGCTAGTAAGACTTTTTTCTCGGTTCTCCCCATAATGAAATCGAAGCATGTGCACAGAAACACGAAGCTCCGCGTGTACAAAACCATTATACGACCAGTGCTATGCTATGGCTGCGTAGCATGGGCCCTAACTCAAGCCTCCGGAAACATGCTAGACACATTTGAACGTAAGGTTCTACGGCGAATTTTTGGGGCTGTTTGCGATCGACATGGATGGTGCATCCGGTACAACCATGAACTGTACGATGAGCTGGGAGCTTCGAAAATCGTCAAACTACAACGACTTCAATGGGCAGGACATGTACAATGAATGGACGATGATCGCATGCCAAAGAGAGTAATGAATGCAAAACGAATCGACGGAGCGAGACTGCCTAGACGACCGAGATCTCGTTGGGAGATATGTGGACGCCGAACTGCTACTGGGCTTCCAAGATTGGAGGACGCGGTCACGTGACCGAGATAATTGGAAGACAACGATCCAGGCGGCCAAGGCCCGACGTCGGACTGTCGCGCCACGATGATGATGATGGTGATGCATGCGTACGGTGGTTTTGTTAGGGAATCCTATTGAAACTAATCGCAGGGGTAACTGAAGTTGATGGAAGCCAGTCTGGGTGCTCACTAGTGTTAGATGGTGAGACGTGTTAGAAGAGCTCGTTGCTTGTAGTCCTCTATTCTTGCACTGACTGGCAGTAAAGGAAGAATTCCGGTGCTTCTGATGGTTTATCAGGAGCAGTTCTTCAGGTGACACCACTCGTCGCAGCAGTTGTATTTGTTGTAACAGGTCCATGAACCAGGGTTACGTTCATTGCCGGCGGCGCGGAGAAGTAGTATCAAAAGCAGTTGCGCTCAGATGTGTTGCTGCCAATGAACGTAAAAAACGACACGAGCATGTAACAGACAGGCACAATTTCCTTTTTGCGTAGAAAGGATTTGGCAGCTCTTGGCCGTTGTAAAACGGATCGCGCCGGTGAGAAGAAGATAGGGAGCGTAAGTCCCCCTAGTGTTTTATCTCAAATCGGGAATCGTCCGAAAAGCAGTTTAAATTTTGTATGTTGTTGTAAGTGTCCTATCATATACTATAGTATATCAAGAATCAAACTTTTAAAAAAGGGATAATATTTTCCGTGATAAAATTGCCTCAGACTAGCATAGATTTAGACTAAAACTTTGCTAGCACATTATAATCCGTGCGACGTTCGACGATGCCTGAAAAATGTGGTAACCTTGTTACGAATATTCCCAACAAACTTTCTCATACGTACATAGTCGAATTGAATGTCACTTACAAAATTGAATTTAATTATTAACCGGAGGCTTTCCACTAATTAATTACAGATGTACGAAGTAAATTCTGTACTCGTATATTTTAATAACAAACTATACGTACACCATTAAGTCCCATACACCGGTTTTCGGTGAACTGGAAAGGAATAACATTAAACAATTATGAGAATGACAAGTTACATACCGACAACATGTAAATGTACTCGAGCGCTCGTTTTCGGTTCAGTGGACACTTGACATTCGTACCAGCCTGCATCACGCAATTGGACATATTTGATTTGTAAGGACCACTTCTCCGAGCTGGTAGAAATGATGGATTGGAAACGTTGATCGGCTATGAAAGTTGTCTGGTCCACTGTCAATATGTGTCCATCTCGAATTCGTATCCATGACACTGGCTTCTTTACGAGCTGCTTGACCTGAAAAATGGGCCGAATTGAAAAGGGTTTTGTTCAATTATACAGTCATATTTGAGTTGATTTCTAATTTTTTCTAATGTAAATCTTATTCAATAGATTCATGTAGGACTCTTTGCTGAGCGCCGACCACCAGAGTACTACACAATACTCGTACATTAATATGAGTCTTATGGCTGATGCGTAGATCTAGAAGACCACCTTAGGTCGTTGCCCCATTTCAGGCCAACAGCCTTTCTATAATAGTACAAAGCGACAGTTTCTTTAGTAGCGCGCTCCTGAATATTTGCCTTCCAGGAGTCCCGGATTATGGCTCATTAAGGACCAGTCTATGGTCCCACCCAGCATTGGTGATACCAATGAAAGTTGATTATTACTCCTGGTGTTTAAGTCGGATTAGCCCCAACACCAGCCTGCCTAGCCCACTGAGATAGGATATGTGAACATCTCTTGCATTTAGGGTTACCAGACATCCTCTTTCAAGAGGACTGTCCTCTTTTTGAGTAAACAAATTTTGTCCCCATCCTTTTTTTAAATTCAACGATTTGTCCTGATTCGCGTTTTCCTAATAGCCCCCATATACGATGCAATCCGTCGTCAGATCGATCTGACGATAGATCGCCACAAAATATCTGACGATCTCCGTTGCACATACACGGTACGATTTTCGTGCGATGCAATAACGGATGACAATTCAAAAAATATAGGTTATGTCTCACTCCTAATATAACCAAAATTGATTTTCGTTAACTATTTGAATTTGTGAGGCATTTTCGTATACTAAATATTTGATATTTGTATTACAGATTCATTAAAATCACCAGAATCGGTCAAATTTCACAATTGAATAATTTGATAATTTGACATTTACTTGCGATAATCACATGCACCGTCCAATCGATCGTCAGACCGACGGATTGCAGTAAAATCGCACCAAAAAAACGGCAGATAAAATTTGATCGTCAGATCGGTGAAATCGTCAACGATAGTCACATACACGGTGCAATCGATCTGACGATCAAAATATCGTCAGATCGATCTGACGATGAATTGGATCGTATATGGGGGCTATAACGGTTGACTTTAGGAATTAAAAATAAATAACTGGCGCAACAGTCCAATTTGAACCACGGCCTCGAGATGAGTAAGCATCATCTCATTTTCTAGATCGTGACGGTTTTTGTGCAGAGGTATGTGATCAGCAACACGCTCAACCGAGTTATTTACCCCATAATGGGTACTCATTTAACAGCTGAGTGGGCTCATAGTCCGACACGTAAATCCCCGGAATCGAACCGGGGCCCAGTGCGTTGAAGGCGAACGTGCTAACCGTTGCGCCATCCGGACTACCTTTAGGACTTTAGGAATTACTTGCATTGTATTTCTCAATGACAGTTAGTCATCATATGTCGTGTTTTGAAATCTGTATTAGATTTTCTGAACCATAAATTTCGCCGCGATTAAGGAAACATCAGCCAAACTATGTCTACCGATAGGACGTGGACCGCTGAAATCATTTCTGTAGTAAACTTTACAAGCATGGTTTGTATATTTTTTGTTGAAAACTGAAACCTAAAAGAGGGTAAACTTAACCCCTACAAGACTTCAACTACCATCGTTATCAATTGGTACTTTTTAGGAGTTGATTGGGACACTACTTGAAGGGTTCACAAAAAAATAAAGCATCTTTGCAATTTGTGGAAGGGTGAACGTTGCAATATTTCTCCTAATAAGTCTTTAGCTTGGGTTTCCAAACAACGTCCGGTCACCGGGCATTTACACAAAATGTATTTTCTAGTCCCAACTTCCTACGTACAAAGATGACATCCCGCGTTAGTCAAAGTAATTTTGCTGAATGATGGGTTGTTCTTGTCATAGCAATAACTCGATTTCTTTTGTGTGTGTGTGTTAAAAGTCAGATCTCGGCTTCGATACTCGCTGAATGATGACTGATGGTCCGTAGTGTTGTAATACAATAGTTTGAAAGCTCGATCAGCTTCTTCGATTGCCGCAGAAAATGGAAGACTTTCCCAGAATCTGTCATCCGCTACGATTTGGGGGTTTTCGTCTCACTAATCCGATTACTCAAATAGCCCGCAGAACCACCGTTAAATACAACTTCGCGGAGCTTCTCATTCTGTAAAGCATTATTTAATTGATTTTTTAGTTATAAAGCAAAAAAAGTATTTTTTTCTTTGTCGAAAAATGTCCTCTTTTTCTAATCGTCTATCCCGGTAACCCTACTTGCATTACAATGCCTTGTTGACGTTTCGGTAGCATATTTTGATGCACGCTTTTATACTGACAAGCTCCGAGCTCTGTGGGAGCTCTACTACCCATAGGCAGTTTTTATTAACGCGCCGAGGATTGAACCTCCGTCTCTCTAGATGTAACATCATAGAGCGGTGACCGATACCACATGGCTACCGAGCACGTTTTGTCTGCGTACTTTCTATGAATCTGGTACAAATAACCCTAGATATAAGCATCACGCTGATGAGCTCACAGAGTGGGCCATCTACACCCAGAAGGTGCATCCGAAACACGGTCCGGTATGAGGCTATTCAAGGTGACTTCAATACTCAAGAAGGTAACCAATGTTTACACTCAGCAAATCAGAGATTTCTCAATACATGATACTATGATGGGTGCAGAGCTGTGACCACCGATCTACAATTCAAGTTAGCATGCTGAGAAAGGGAGAGAAGGCGTCCATCGTTTGTTGCACATCAGATGGAATGATACTGTCCATTCCATGGTGACTTATACGGGGCATAACTGTTAATAGCTCATTTGACTTTACCCTTCGAGAGAATAGAATTAGCGTCACAAGGGGCCATTATTGTTGGGAGTTATCTGGCAGCCCAACAGAAGAGCTGTCAAGGAAGTGAGTGTCAAGTAAAACTTCGATAGTTTCTTCACAAGAAGTTACGACCTTCAGAAATTCAAACTAAACGTTCACCGACATTTCATTCCATCCGATACAACTCAACCCATCCCAACTCTTTTATTTCAATTTACCTTAAGCCAAGTTCATGGTACTGAAGGGTATCCCCTAATTTTTGGCGTTAACACAAAATAACACAAAAAGAGCAGAGATGTTTATCGGCACTCTAGGCCCGCCACATGTAAATAAATAAATAAATTTCATTTTCATCCGTCTTCTTTTTACTGGTACATGATTTTATCCGAAAAAATGTTTTCAAATAACTCAAAATGCTTTTAGCAGAACTTCAGAGCTTGGTTTCATTACCACGAGTCAGAATATTATGTACCTATGTATATCTACCACCTTTAGTTCCTGTTTTGTTTTATGGGTTAAAAGAGTCCTATGGCTATGTATCTTTTTTTTATACCGCACGGATCAAAGCAAATGATAGCCTATGCACACCCTTCGGGCAGAGTCAATCCGTGAGAAAAAAGATACAGAGGTCTGAAAACCCGTACTTGATGTGTCGCGTAAACATAGTCTTGGTCATCTTTCCTCCTTTTCGTTTTTTTTTTGTCGATTTTGTCGTTTTTGTTTAGCGAATTCTTTTTTAGACCAGCTCTTCCTCTCAATAGGGAGGAAACTAGTTTTTACACTAAAATTCAACGATAGCTTTTTTCTGGAAATGGAAAACAGTTCACATTAATTGAATCAAGTAGATCCCGGGGACACACATGTTTCCGTTCTCTTTCTCGTATAGCTACCGATTTTAATTATAAAACGGACGCTTGTCTCTAAATTATATCTAAATACCACCCAAACCCATAGAGAATAATTGAAATGATCCTTCGTCTCTAGAAATTTAATTCACACCAAAGATCCTAAACTACGGCATTACTTCTGTCCTAGCATAGTTTGCCAGTGCGCCCAGCTATAACATGCCGCCATTGTTTGACATGAAAGATGAAATAACATTTTATCTAAAACACTTAGGACTTAACTGTAGTCTATTCTTACTACACTAGAAATTACGTTATTATTCTCCGTACTGCCGCACTATGGCTCTCTGCCATACTGAGGAACGTCCCATTATATATATATAGGATCCTATTATGACGTCTGAAAGTGTTTTTTGCTTGGAACGTCCTCAGCAAAATGATACAATTTAATGGCGTTGCATGGCTTTAAGATGAAACTAGTGGGTAGATAGATACCCGTTGATGTACAAAACCAACCCCCGAAAAAAAAACTCCATTACAGCATCAGGAATTGCAAATTTTTTCGCTATTTTCATAATGCGCTCGGCAGCATACTCTGATGGGTTTTCTGTTGTGTTTTTTCCACAGTCATTCCGAGTTTTTTTATCATCTTTTTCAATTTCTCCACACTTTGCGTACATTTTTCCCAGTGTGTCGGTCTTCATCGCGCGCGTATTGTCCTAATGCCCATTTTGTATCTAATACCATAAAAGATACATTTGGGATGTGGGTGAAGGCTGCTTACTATAATGACTTTGCCATACTTTCTGCTCATCTCGCCAGCTGTTTGGCCTGCAAAAACGTTCGGGTATATGAACCACCAAAGGGTATATGCTATACATGTAGAGGAGTACAGCACAGCACACTCTTCTAGCCTTATTCTGGCTCTATTTAGCTTGAAATGAAATGATCTTAAAACAGGACAACCGGCAAAGGAAAATGAATGTGCCGCAGCTTAACTACAACGACGACATCGTCAACGTCAACGTCGACAACAAAAGACAGAAGAAGAAAAATAAATAGCAGAATTCAGACAGCCGTAAAATTAAGACCAATCTCTTTTGAACGTCTCGTCGCGTCGTCGTCATCTCAAAGGGGACGTTTCGTTATGTGAAAATTTCTGCGTTAAAAACCAATGCCAAAGGTGTCCACAGAAACCGCGATTGTATTCTGATGCGTTTCGGTTTCATAAGGATATAAAATGTTAAATCAAAATTCGCATGATAGAGTTATTTAGAAGGACGGAAGGAATCATGGCAGCAGTGGTTAAACAGACAATCCATTAGTATATACGGGTCGTGTGATTGTGGTACAAAGTCGAACTGCAGTTATGAACATCCCATAACTGCGGTTGAGTTCTCTAAAATGTGGTTGATAGATTCCGTATTATCAAAACTCGGGGAAGGGGCTACCCCATGATTCCATGCGAACTTCTACTTGCATGTAGACAAAGTCATAAATTTATCGTAAGTTTATAACTTATAATGTAAACATAGATTTAATACGAAACCCCAGTCACAAAATCCCAAAAAACAAAATTCAAAAATACAAAAACCTCCCTCTGGATTTTCTGAGAAGCTGTGTGAACAGGATGTGTAACAGCATGGAAGGCTTGATAATCAAGCTCGTTTCGGCGGGAGAAATTCCGGAGACCCAGAGCCCCGGGCTCGTATCTGGTTACTCAAGCTCAAGACCGACAATGTAAAATTGCTGCACTGTCTACGCCTGAAGAGCCCGGCCATTCGAACACACAACTGGGAGATCCTCAATGGAGAGGAAACCCCTCCAAACAGTACCACTCTCCTCCTAATAAACGGGGAGAGCCTGAAGCCACTCGAGGCTGCTGGCTACAGACTTCATTTTGGTATTTGGAATCCGATCCTCGGCGGAAGCGGTAGATCCAGCGCAGGATGAAAAGGATCTGCTAGGTGATCTGAGCTTGGAGGAGGAGAGGAGGACACACAAGGACAGCGTGTGCAACTGAACCAAGTAATGTTGAAGTGTAGTGCATGCAGATTAATTTGAACCACGCCAGGTACGATTTTCCTTAGGGAGAAGAGTGTCGACATCGGGCTTGTCCAGAGACCACGAGGCAGGTTCAAGTCAAGGGCCTTGACGAAAACAAATATAACCTCTTTTACTGCAGCCCGAATCAAGATAGGCCCAGAAACTGTATATTGTGTTTCTATAAGTATGTTCTTCTCTCGTTTCAATGGAGTTGACCACTTTCAATTGAGGGTTATTATCGAAAAGAAAAGCGTTTGTTTGTTGGGGAAGTTATAACGGATAAATACTGTAGGAATAGAAGTAGCCTTAACTATGGCGGTGAAAAACGAAAGAGGAGAGAAAATCAATGGAGTAAAGCTTGGTACCGTAAAAGGTATACACTTGTTGCATGTTAATTTGTTAGAGGGACCCAGCCTACATCCAAATGATTGGCTGAACTATTTACGGATGGGTGGGGATAAGCGTCTCAGTTATTACACCTTTTGACACATTTTATACAAACAGTCCAAGAGCTAGGTAGAAAATAAAGGAAAGTTCAGGTGGGGTTTTGACTTTTGGTACCTTTTTGTTTTTGGGGTTGCTGAACACGAATATGAGGTTTTTCAACAATTTTTCAGGAAAATATTTTTTTGTTTCAAAAAGTGCAAGAAATCTGACTTTTTTCGATTTTGCCAATTTAACGAAAAAACCATGGATTTTATTAAAGAGGGTGCTGGGGGGCAAAAGACCTTTTCCATAGGCCTCCACGTGGGCGCCCCCTGGTAACGGCAGTGTCTCAAATCGCTGACGGCCAATGTCTTAGCGATAAGACAGTTTGGAAAAAGGCAGATAGCTGTAGCCTGAATGGCTGACCAACACCTAAGCGTCTCAGGTTTAGTAGGATGGAATGACTTGCGTAGTTGGACCTGCAACATAGTTGTGTGAACTCCAGCACATTTATTAAACCATCTGAAGCAGCTATCTTCCGAGGCCATCCCCTGAATGGGGTTAAGCGATTTGCTGACAGCTCGTCCTTGTAAAAACTACTCCATTTCAAGAAACCTGGAACAAAAGCCTCGGATTGGACGGATCAACAACGACGACCATGTAAACGACTAAAGGATTATTCTTTCGGATCCCTGAACAAACCGGGAGTCGAGAAGGCTGTCCTTCAACAGGTCGAAAAGTACAAACTGAGCATTACTGCAGTCCAGGAAACAAATTGGCTTGGCAGCGAGATTACAAGAAATCGCACACAATTTTTACAAGTGGCAAACTATCGGGCCGCAAGGAGCTTGGAGTATTTATATGTAACAATTATACAATTATAGTAAACAATCACCTCAAGCCGCACATTACTCACTTCAAACCCATAAATGAACAGCTGTGTGCGATTCGCATTAAGACTCGATTCGATCTCTGGCTCATTAATATGCACGCCCCCACTGAAATTAAAGAAGACGCGGTAAAAGAAGAGTTCTACGCCCTTCTTGAGACTCTCTTCGACTCACTTCCAACAAACGACGTCAAATTGCTGCTGGGAGACTTCAAAGCGAAAGTCGAGAATGAAAGTTGGCACCGGGGGACCTCTGGCGGCCACAGTCTCCATGAAAAGTGTAACGACAACGGCCAACGACTTATTGACTTCGCCTGCAGCAAGAATCTAGTCGTAAGCTCTACGTGTTTCCCACATCGACGCACTCAGAAAAAATAAGTGGTTGAAATTAACCATTTTCAATAGTCAACACCATATCTATGAGGAAAAAGATTAAATGACTACTTTTTGGAAGAAAATAGTAAAATATAGTTGATATCAACAATCCATAAGTTCATAAATAACAATTTTTTTAGGTTAAGACTAACATTTGCCATAGCTGAAAATAAATATCTAAAATAGTTCATTTTGATTATTGAATATAGTTCCAATCAACTACGAAAAATTATTGTAATTGACAATGAAATGTTTGGCTACCATCAGAGCACACATTTACGGTTATATGCAGAGCGAATTGTAATTTTGTCTCGAATTTGCTTCGCGATGGTCTCCTTTGAATTTCCAGATGAAATTGAATCGGACAAGAATTTTCTAAAATTCCATCAAGACGACTGGAACACTTGTATTACGAAGTGGGAAAATATCTTAAGCTACCGTAAATCAAACTTCGATACTAGGGCTGATTGTACATTATCCAATATTTTGGATGAATGGCCCATATTACGCCATAGTCTTGGTTACACCTTGGTTGGTAATCGCCGATATTACTATCAAGTCGTTAAAGATGTAATTTATTTTAATTCAGATCAACAGGGATTTCTTGGCAATCCATGGGGAGCGGATACATATGGGCTTAATCAATAAACGGCCGATTTTTGTACTTAAATATGGAAGACTCGAATCCAGGATTAAGGATAAGTATTGCAAGGAGCTTTTCAATTCAATCACTTCTGCAATACCAGAAGGTATAATTTGTAAGCTATTTTACGACAATTTGCAATATTTCTTAAAATCTTTCAGATGCCAGGGACGCTATATTGATGCTCACTCTACACTCGATAATTCAACCAACTAATCGCGTTAAAATAAAGAAGGATACTTCGTCTCAAAAGGCAGTTTGGAAACCCAGTATAGTGGCATCACAAGACAGTTTCCTTAATCACGTTGTCAATGGAAGCGATGTCATGGTTTTTTACGCCACCATTACATATCCATAAATTATCTGACAGTAGGAAGGCGTTACGAATCAAATATTTATAGTTCTAGTGAAAGAACATGGATTAATTTGAAAGCAATATGTGATATTACTTTGTTAGTTTTTCGACACATCATCTAAGAAAAGAACAAGAATAATACGAAAGGTTTATTGAAAAAATTTCTTTTTTATTGGATAATGTGCAATGTACTTCCTCAGTATACAATAATTTACTTAAGTTCAGTTGTGGGGGAAACCACAATGAAATCAATAAATTATTTTTGTTATTTTTCAGTTGGAAAACTTAAAAATTCTGCACTACAATTTCTAATAAACATATTTAGTTTCAAAATTAAAAATGGTTATTTTTACGGATATTCATTGGATGCCAACTATTTTTACAATGTTTTAATCTGTGTCACCGGTTGATTCTTACAACATTAATGGTTGTTCTCAACTTATACAGCTGTTGTTTTGGGAGATGTTACTTCTAACTAATTGAATGGTTGATTTCTCCTTGAAGCGTCGTTGATTAATGAGCTGTTGTTTTTTACAATGTAAATAGTTTCTTTCAACTATTCTATTGGTTAAAAACAACCATGGAACGCAAAGTTGAAAACGACAATTTTTAACGATCAAATTTAACTGTTTCAATGGTTTTCCTGATTTGAATCATCAAAATGGTTGATTTAAAGTTGAAATCAACAACTTTTTTCTCTGAGTGCGCATTCACAAGCAGACCAGGAAATCTCCAGACGCTCGTACCGTCAACCAAATTGACCACGTCCTCATTTGCAGGAGATGGGCGTCTAGTGTCATGGATGTCTGCTCTTATCGAGGAGCAAACTACGACTCAGATCATCACTTGGTGAAGACGTCATACAGACGTAGAATTTCCTCAGTGCATCAATCGAGAATCAGCCCTCCCAAAATCTTTACGGTTGACAAGCTTCTGAGCGATGCTACAGCGGTGGCGTATACTACCGCCCTTGAGGAAAGACAATCACCTATGCTACACAACATCAACAACACAGGCGTCCATGGGTTGTGGGAAGAACTCAAGCGTACCATCAAAGATGTCGCAGAAAAGGTCGTGGGATATAAAACCCGGCGAGCGCGAAATGACTGGTTCGACGAAGAATGCAAAAACTCACTTGACGCGAAAAACGAGGCCTACAGACAATGGATTCAACGAGAAACCAGAGCCAGAAGAGAAAAATTTGACGAGCTACGGCGAATATCGAATAAAATAGTTAGACGTAAGAAACGTAAATACTTTGACGAGCAGTTGCGGAAATACAATAAAAGACAACTTAGCTAATAGGAACAACAGACAAGCGTACAAACTAGTAAATACAATTAAGAACGGCTACCAACCTAGGACTAGCCTTTGTAAGGACAAGGATGGAAACATCATCAGCGACACCGATGGCATTAACAAACGATGGGTCTCTTATTTTGAAGAGCTTCTGAACCTACTATCTACATAACATCCCCACACAAGAAGCTCTCGACGATATTGTTGATCTAGGCCCACCCATACAACCACCGACAGTAGAGGAAGTTGATCTCGCATTGCGGTCACAAAAACGAAATAAAGCGCCGGGCGCTGACGAGATTCCAGTTGAACTGCTAAAATTCGGTGGAAAGTTTCGAAAATCGTCAAACTTTAACGACTTCAATGGGCCGGGCATGTACAACGAATGGACGATGGTCGCATGCCAAAGAGAGTAATGAACGCAGAACGAGTCGACGGAGCGAGACTGCCTAGACGACGACCGAGATCTCGTTAGGAGAGCTCCGTATATGTGAACGCCGAACAGCTACTGGGCTTCCGAGATTGGAGGACGCGGTCACGTGACCGAGATAATTGGAGGACAACGATGCAGGCGGCCAAGGCCCGACGTCGGGCTTTCGCGCCAAGAAGATGACGATGGTAACTGAGCAATGCTGAAATTATTTTAAAAATTGTATCGCTATTTCTGCTCTTATTTTCACCAATTGTGAATATAATTACCGGATTAAGTGCCGCTTCTCTGAATAACGTCACTTATATGTCTTTTATTCTATTTTCATGTTTAGGATATTTTCTAGTAGTAAAGATATTGAACCCACAGTTGCATTTTATCTCTTTACTTCGTTCAAATACCCGGAACAAGGTATTGCTTTCAAATCCCCTAAACCCCAGCTTATTTCTCTGTTATAACTCAATAAAGCGACAATAGGACATTATTAGGCATTCAATTCTCTCGAGACAAATTCAAGTATCAAATTCGATTTTGAAAATTTCATTACGTGAAGGCATGCTCGTAGCAGAATGCACACGTCGAATAGTTGCAATCAACCAGGTCAAACTGCCTGAATATCCTTATTTATATTCAAATGTGCTGCATACAAGGCAGCCGGGGACGTCGACCAACCTGAGTCTGTACTTTTACTCTACGTGATATCCTTTCAAACATATGACGACCATTAATTCAATAAAGTACTGGCAAATTGCATTTGGCTGTACAACAAGACCCGTACACTAATCCCAAACAACGAATATTACGAGTAACTTACATTACAAGGCAAGTAAGCATGTGTCCCGGATTGGCTGGTAACATTCAGATAAGGCTCACCGGGAGCACCTGACGCCGTCGTCGTCGTCATCGATTCCTGGCTGGTTCGTCGAAAGTCTTCTCTGGTGTCCACGGTTGGTAAAACTTTGAACGTAACCACGCGTGGCATAGCCGGTCGTGAAGCTACTGTCGGTGGTGGCGTTCGTACCAAAGCGGAGATATCCTTTTCTGAATGTGACACTGAAGCTGTCGCTATTGATGAAGCGCTGATTATCCTTGTTATTTGCGATGTTGTTGATATGCTTTCCGGTAGCGTGGCACTGGTCGTAGATCTTCCCGATATCGCCATGTATGGGTATTGGGCAGACGATGATGATGATGTGAATGGCGCTACTAGTCCGGACGCTAGCGTCGATGATAGAACCGTCACTGTTGCTCCGTTATGGCTGCCGTTCCTGATAAATGTCCTTTCAGTGCTCTGAATTATTGACGGCAATGAAGTCTCAATTTCATTTATGGTTGAACCTGAAAGACACATAACAGTTTGTTCAGGCCACCAAAGTCGATATCTTGTTCAAAAGATAAATGTTTACGGATACAAAGGGCAATTCGGACGGTTATCGTGCGGGGTTTGGTCAAAGCGGGATAGCAGGGGTGTACTGAATACTGACTTTTCCAAGCAGGAACATTACAAGTAATTAGTTTGCGGTCGTATATTGAGTAGTTTGCGGTCAGGTGCTTGTCATAGAGTTAATTGGTAGTGGAAAACTAAACAATTTATGGGAAATTATTTATGACTTCATGATGGATACGTGAAGTGTTCTGGATAAAATGATTTTCATAAACTCTGTTAAGGGACGCAGGTGTCTGAATGGCGTTGATGGAGCACAGGGGATTTCTCGCAAAATGATGTTTAAATTGTCGAACGATTTTGTGATTTAGTGAATACAGTGGGTAAATATATTGGAGTTGGATTAGTAAGAAGCATAAAGTTTGATTGCAGCTATGGACTGCGAGCGATTCTTGGGTTTGCCATTAATCGGGATTTACTCATTCGTTTTGATAATTTGAAAGCGATTCGTTTATATAACGAGAAAGGGGTTTCAAAAAATAATAATATTAATAATCGTGTCCTTCCCAATAGAGTTCTACAAGCGGGCGTCGACTGTCAATCAATATTGTCACCATAAATATAAAGATAATGATAGACGGAAACGTTTCATCCGCAAACCCATTTTAAGGAGCCCCTAGATGGAGCCCAAAATATCTCTTCCATAGTCCTCCTCGCGGGCGCCCTCTGGAACGGCTAACCGAGCCAATAAAATTTTGCAGTTCAGAACAATTGGTATAGGCACATAACGATGATCATTCTGAATGGCCAATAATAGCAGTTAGTCTCGGGAAGCAAGCGAACGGTGGAGCTGCAACATAGTTGTGAGAACACCAACACATCATATCCAACTAAAAGATCATCAAAAGAACGCGCGTTTGAAAACACCATTGAAGAGTTACCTCTCTGCTGTATAAAAAATAGCTTCCGGCGACTCTTAGGACACCTAAGAAAGAAACCCTTCCCCTAAGCTTGGGTATGTAGGCTTGTAACCTGCGTACCTGATATAAGTTTACACTCGAAACATTAAACGAGCATCGGATACCACGGACTGATTCACCGGCAACGACTTTTGGCTACAAACAACGGACCACGATCTGTTTTTGGAAAGTTCGCACGATGTGGGGCGAGTGCCATAGTGTAGGCTCACTGAAATCGAATGGAAAATGACCGCATATAACATCGATATACTAGGACTGAGCGAAACAAGATGTCCTGGATCGGCAACGACTTTATCACCAAGCTCCCAAACAGTACTGCTCTACTCTGGAAATGAAGATGATACGTCACCTCGAATGGCAGTCGTCGGAATCCTATTGACTAGGGAGGCACGCCTATCTCTAATTGACTGGAAGCCCATCTCCGACCATATCATCACAGTTAGATTCAAATCCAGGGTTAGAAACATCACAATAATTCAGTGCTACGCTCCGGCTGAACTAGCGGATCAATCAGCTAAGGATGCCTTTTATTAAACGTTCGATAAAGCTCCCAAAGGTGACATAAAAATTATCACGGGGGATCTCAACGTCAAAGTTAGGTCTGACAATGTCTGCGTTTTTATTTTGGACCGTGTCGGAAGCGCGTCGACACGGTTTCATAGATACTTTGCGAAAACGGTACGATTTCAGATACCGATACCAGAATCTTTTTGAAGGGCAAAAGTACCACGAATTTTTTCCGATCCGATTACCCCTTCAACGATTCCTAGAGTTTTGACAGTTCGCTCTTGACAAGTTCTGTCACTCCATTTGTATTTTAAATAACTGTTTGTTGGCCTCAAAGTGCGTATAGTGACCGCAAAGTCTGTCCTCGCTCGTAATTTTATTTGAAAATTGTGTTTGAAAGTGGAAATATCCCTTATTAAGTGGCGTATGTTTGTGTAAAATATATTCATGGCGGCAAGGGAATCGTGTCGTTCCCCGGAAAAATCACGAATCGGAGAAGGGACAATGGATAAGTAGCGGATTTACGATACTTCTAGGAACGCACCCAATGTAGGCTTTAGAACACCTAATGGACAATCATGGACTAGGAAACAGGAACAAAAATGGCGACATGTTCGTGGAGTTTTGACACTCACATCAGCTCGTCATTGGCGGTACCCTTTTCAAGCACAAACGCAGCCTCTTGACAGCCTGGACCTCTCCGGATGGCAGAACAGAAAACCAGATTGACTAGGTATATAGCCGTTTCCAAGACATAGAGAAATTGTCTCTTGGATGTCAGGTCGAAGCGAGTTGCTGATGTTGGCAGCGACAACCAACTTATTATCCCAAAAATACGCTTACGAACGGCAGCGACACAGAGTCCGCAAAATGCACGAATTTTGCCACGTTTTTATGTGCAAAAGCTTAAAGATCCATCTATAAGACGTGTATGCATATTCACCGTCTTGCACGAGAGAGCTCTTACACCAGCACCTTGTGAGAATTCTACAATTGATATTAGACGGAATGTCGCTAATGACTCAATTATTTCGTGTGGCGTAACATTTGCGAGACCATTCATTAGCGACTCTACATGGTCTCTAATCTCAGCACATACACAATTGCCCTAAACCCTTGTGGGGCATAGCGCGTCAACTGTTCCATGTGGCCCCGTTGACGTTTCGTTGGCATAAACTGGTTTCGAAGAATGCAGTTGCCAGATTGCACCTCCTGCACATCCATGGCCACGAACGTCGTCGTGGACGGGATTCGAAAACGAAACGCCGGTAGTCAAACATGAGACTGATGCCTGAACACACTGCGCTATCGGTCGATATCTTAGCACGCAAGAGAGTTAAGGAACAGATTAACTCAGCAGCTGACGGCTTAGCCAAAGACCAACACAGAGCTGAATACCCTTCACTACAGAAAGGCGTGCAAAGAAGCGTAAGACGGGTCAAGCGAAATTACATCAACGCATTAGCGGAGAAGGCAAAGGAAGCGGCTTACGACGGTGACAGTGTAGCTTATCAAGCCATTAACTGGCAAATCTTTTGCAACTGAACATCCTGTGAAAGATAAAGGTGGGTCTCTATTGGTAACCGAAGAACACCAACTGCATAGATGGAGAGAACACTTCATTGAGGTCCTCAACGACACCCTTGGACCTTCGAATGCATCCTCATTAGTAACAGAAGATATTCCGCAAAAAGCCAGAGTCGATACCAGCTCACCATCTAAGTAACCGCAGCTATTAAATCGATGGATGCGGGTAAATCCCCGGGGGGTAGATGGAATTCCGGTGGACATTTTTAAAGCGAATGCCAATGCTACTGAGGATATTCTTCTCCCCCTTATCCAAGAATGTTGGGAAACCGAAACTCTCACTAAAGAGTGGAAAAAGGGCGTCATTATTAAGATCCCGAAAAAAAATCGACGGGTATTTGCGTGATAACGTCATTGGCCACGTTTAGACCGTGGAACTAAAAGTCGATTTAACTAAATCATTTTAGTGTTAGTACTTGTTGGTGGAGTGTTTATACCGACCATACGGAGAGGTACTTCTTCTTCTTCATTCTCCGTTGACAGCACAGATAAATTTTACAAATATAAATTTTACGACAGAAAAGGACTTTTTCTTGCCCGTGATCACGCACTGCTTTCCTGAAATTGCCAACAAAGCAAACGCCGAACAAAAAAAAACAACAACAAAGGAAACGTCAGCCACCGAATCAACATTAGCGATGACAGCGACATAGTCCCAATTTTTTTAGTCCAGTTCCGCATCGCAAGTAGAGATAAGCCAAGTCCAAAACTAACTAAATCGATACGTTTATATCGTCGACAGTTAGATCGATTTAGTTAGATCTCGAAGATAGTCCCGCGGTCTAAACGTAGTGATTGAATCGATGCAATTTAAATTAAGCTGGGCATCCAACTCGAATACGACAACATCTATCATCAAGAAGAAGAACGTTGGCTTATGTCATTTGGTCATTTGTTTGTGTTTACTTGTGCGGTGCCATGAAATCGTTTTGTTTGTTTCACTTATTCGCTTTGCTTGTTTGTTTTGCTTTTTTGTCCGCGAGTTCACTTATTGTTTGCTTGTTTGATCCGCGAGTTCACTTTGTTGGTAAGTAGGATTAGGCAAAAAAAAAACCAATAGTGTACTGCCAACAATTCAAATTGCACCGCCCGCAAAAGCTTGGTTGACGTTTCATTTCCGTCACAGACTTTTTCGACATAGTCCCCATAGACGTTATCACGTCAAAAGGCGTCCTGAAGGATTGCAATAATTGGCGTTGGATCTGTCTTCTCCCAGCAGTCTCCAAACTGATGGCGAAAATAATCTTGAACCGGATCGAACAAACAGTTGACCGGACATTGAATGATGAACAAGCCGGCTTTCGCGAGGGCTTTTCATGTAGCGACCACATCAACACGCTCCGAACTATTATTGAACAATCCGCAGAGTGGAGATCTTTATTACAATACATACATCTCATGTTCATCGAATTCGAGAAGCGTGACAGCGTTGACCGGGAATACATCTGGAGGGCTTTACGTAAGAGAGGCATACCAGATAAAACAATTTCCATCATCAAGGAGTCGTACCAGGGAGCCCAATGTCACCTCTTACACAAGGGTAAGCTAGCAGATCCTTTCGAGGTGCATAGCGGAGTGAGACGAGGCTGCATTTTGTCTATACTATACTGTTTATAATTGCCATTAATGATGTACTAAGCGGCACGCTTCATGAACACCAGAACAAAGGTATAAGATGGAAGTTGTTCGAGAACTTTCAACACCTAGACTATTGAGGTACTATCGTTGTGCATGTCGCTGTCGTATGTTAAGGTCGCCACCCATTGACGAGCATAACCACGACCAAACTTCCATCGAACCATCAATTACATAGGACGTGTGGAAAAAAAATTCCCCCTATTTCCACCGTTCTATGATATTTGATGGTTCGATGGAAGTTTGGTCGTGGTTGTGCTCGTCAATGGGTGGCGATCTTTAGTCCAGGCTATGAACGAAACTGGGTGTGCATCTTTTTCTTAAAATGTTTGGAGCTGATATGGTTTTCGGATTACTTATGGATGTGCGGGGTCAGTTCGTTTGGGGTATTTATTACCATTGTACATGTCGCTGCCGTATATTAGTCCAGGTTATGAACGTAAAGTATGAACAATAAATAAAGAACTACTAGTTCAGCGCTCACCTCACAATAAAGGAGTTCGCTTGGCAGTTAATTTCCCACCCGTTTGATTCCAAAACTATAATATGAGTGCGGCCGTGTCACCATGACGGACGACTACAGTCCCAAGACTCCAAGTCTCCGTCTCTCATCCACCGACTTGAGTATCCCCGTGTGAGTAGTGCCTAACTCGTACTTGCGCAATGGTATACATATTTAAATGCGGTAGAAGTAGAGGACCCAAAATATCTCATATTTCAATACAAGTTTCATGCACAGTCTATGAGACTGTAGATACACCCATCAACTAAAGTGGTCTCTATGTACCTCCTAACCACAACGCGTGCATCCACCGCACTCTTCGCACCGCATCCATCGCATAGTATGACATCGATTAGCGTGCAGTGTGAACACCCTCCACATGGAATCGCAATCAAACATCAACGCATTACAAAGCATCGCATTGCATAGCAGGCAGTCTAAATATCGCTTTACAATGCTATATCTTGAGATAGTCCCACAAGGAAAATGCTGTCTCAAAAAGGTTTCACTTATTGATAGTCGAAAATCGCGAAGGCGTATAAATTGTCCCTAGCGAAGGTTATCGTGCACCGAACACGACACGGTGGGTGTGTCGTGTGCTGATTAAATAAATAAGCTCTTGTCGTGACTATCGATTCCAGCTACATATACATACCCACATAAATACGTTTGAAAACTGCAAATGGATATATCTTGCTATCCAAATTAAGCAATCATATATTGATAGATGATTGATTTATCATCGAATTTGACACGGAAATCTTTTGCAGCCCCATAATCGTTCTCCTATTCCATTCCGACAGTGTCAACTTCGAAAAGCAACAATCACTCATTCAGATCCGTCCCAATACCAGCTGTCATAAAGAACAGACATTTGAAAAATGGTAGTAGGGATTGAAAATACATAAATAAAAATATGTCACATCGATACGAAATATCCAGCATGACAAAATAGAAAAAAAGTATTTCAATCAAACTTCTGAAAAATACAAGAAAAATCGGAAATCATAAAAAAAAAACTTTCTCATTCTATTTCCACTTAACATTTATCGTGGACGGAGCAACTTATTAACGTTGTTGCCAAGCTTACGACCACATCTCCTCTAAATGCGGCACAACCCTTCTGGTAAGTGGTGTTCTATCGCAACTTTTAGATAAAACATTCAACACAATAACTCATTAAAATCAATTTAGCAACAAACTTAAGTTTTCCACTAAATTGCAAAACAAAAAGTATGGACAGTAAGAAAAAAAGCGCTAGAAGAAGGCGAAAAACAAAAATACGAACTGGGGATACCAATGAAAAGGATAAACCATTGTTGAAGATACTTAAAATGTTGGAAAGCATTGTCCCGAATACTTCAGTCATAAATCCCTTGCAGATATAAAAAAATATATAGATGTATCCTCGACTACGAGTATATCCGTATACAGAAAAAACAAATACATATAAGCGCATTGTATCACCACCTTCTAGACCAATCCCCATTTGCTGCCCCTTCCAAGCCTTCACAACTTCCCCCATATATTCGCAGTTTTTTCCGTTGAGGTGGTTGTAATGGCAGCCGGGCATTCTTCAAGGAAACTCGCTGGATGTTTCAAGAAAAGTGGCCGCGCGTTTTTGAACCAAGCGAAGCTGAGACAGAAAAACCGAGTAGAATTTAAGTAGACGAACGATGGGAAAAGTATCAGTGTAAAAATATATATATGAAGGTACAACTGCCACCAACCCGCACAAAAGGAATGGATCTGGCATCTGCAGAAGGAGCAACGCCAGCAAATGCCGGCAATGTGAAGGAAGTTAAGGATTGCAATAAATTGTTTTTGGATGTTGTATCTACTTACCCGAAACATATACCAAAATAATAAATACTGGCAGATATACAAAGGATAGCATATCTCTTGGAAAAAGGACTTAATGCATCGACTTCCTGTTCCTGTGCAATGTAAGAGAAGAACGAAAAGAAAAGAAGAATTGAGGATTTATAGTCAATTTGATATAATGAACAAAATGTATTGTACAAGATTTTATAAATGCGAGCAAATGGTAAAAGAAACAGGTGTATTATTTCGGTAATATGGAACAACAGTAATAACGTTCAGATATGCGTTGCCTTGTGAAAATATATGGATACTATACCTTGAAACAATATAAAATGAATGTTCGGTGGGGATTTACATCAGCTATGAATATATTTTAACGAAATCCTTAATAACTTAAATTTAAGTTTCAGTCCACCTTAAATAATATTCACTTGAAAATAGGGCCGTCGAGAGAAAATCCGGACCCGGGACAAACTTTATGGGGCCCCATAATATGACATGATAATGATGGCAGATATTGTACGCATTTTTCGTGTTTGAAAAAATTCAGAGAGTACAATATTGTTTGCAATGAACATTCAGCTAAAAAACTGTATATGTTTCTTACGACTTCATTCAATTCAATTAATTCAATTTCCCAATAAAATATTAGCTCCCAGTTCATCGATTTCCAGCACACAGTTGGTGATGAGGTTTAAAAATGAATATTTTCTTTTATTTGCTTTTATTCAGGTATATCAGCGATTTGGAAGATATTAAATATGAGATCATAACTTGCCCCTTTCCCCTCCCACCATGCATTTCGAGACCGTTACACTAAGAAATATGAAAACTTACGGAAAGGTAGCATCCAACTAGTATAGAAAACTAAAAACAAGCTAGCCGTTTTGATTTGTATTGCATTTCCTAGTTTGAAATTAGCAGTAGCAGTTAAACTTGTTCCGATCTCAACCAAATTTGGGAGTGTCATTTAGCAGTATGATTGAATAAAATGAAATTTATTAAAAATAAAATATCTCCAGAAAAAAAGTTTTTCTAACGAAAACTTGATTCTGTAACGGTCGTTCTTATGGCAGCCATGTGATAGAGTAGTCCAATTTAAACCAAATTCGTCAAAGTAATTTGGCAAAGGACACTATTAAACAAATTGAGATTTGAGAAAGATTCATTAAAAAAAATAAATAAATAACTGGCGCAACAGTCCGATTCGAACCATGGCCTCGAGATGAGTTAGCATCATCTCATTTTCTAGATCGTGACGGTATGTCTTGTGCAGAGATGTGTAATCAGCAACACGCTCAACCGAGCTATTTACCCCATAAATGGGTATGGCTGAGGGGGTTCATAGTCCGACACGTAAATCCCCTTTTTCATCGAAAACTACCGCATTCAGTAGGAATCGAACCGGGACCCAGTGCGAAGAAGGCGAACGTGCTAACCGTTGCGCCATCCGGACTACACGAGAAAGATTCATTAAGAAATAAAAAAGTTTTTCTCACAAAGACCAATTTTGGAGCAGTCGTTCCTATGGCAGTTATGTGACGCAGTGATTCGATTCCACTGGTTCCGATTAGAGATGGTATGCTCTTTTCATACCTGCGATTTTTTCACCGCTCTTTTAAAAAAGCAGTAGCATATTGTGATTGAAAAATGAAAAGAGCTGCGATTGGAAGAGCAGAAATAATGAGTACTGCATACTACGTATTATTTACGGTCTATCGCCAATACAATTCTCGCCACTTCGTTTTAGCTCGCTAGGATCGCAACGCAAGGTTTTTGTTTTTATTCGTATCTCTTTTCTACGAAAACAAATTGAAAAAAAAAATTCGGGCGAAATACCACGAGCAAAAAAACCACGGGCAAAAAAACACGGGAAAAAAACCACACATTAAACCAATGTGAAAGCACTATTGGTTTAATGTGTGCTATACGCCACGAACAGCAACAACAAAAACAATGCTGTACAGAAATGAATTGAATGCGAGCATTCTTGCATCATCTACGTTTCTTGATAGTGTCGGCGCCAGAGCCCGACAATCATTTCGCGCGCACCACCAGCTCTAAACTCGCCGATCTGCTAACACACAGCTCGCAATGTGCTCCTGCTCAGTTTCGTTCATCGATCAGCAATCTTCCGACGATCAGTATCAGAATTTCTGATCCGATCTCAATACCAGAATTTCTCATCAGCTATCTTCGAGCAGTACTGCTCGTCGGAAGAGCAAATCGGAACTTAGCGCTTTGCGTTACGAGCTGTTAGCAATCACTATTTTCCATTCCTTTTCAATAAAATCACTGCTATTAGAAGAGCTGCTCTTTTTCACAGATATTGAAAAAGAGCAATCGCAGTTATCACTGCGAATGAAAAAGAGCAGGTTTTTGCCATCTCTAGTTCCGATACATTTATAGCATGCAATAAAAAAGAGGCTTTGTGCAAAATTTAAAAAATATTTCTTCAGAAGTTTTTCTCACAAAGACGGACTTTTGGGCCAGTCGTTCCTATGACAGCTGTATGACCTAGTGGTCCGATTCCGTTGGTTCCGACATATTTACAGCGTGCAATAGGAAGAAGGCTTTGTGCAAAATTTAAGCTTGACAGCTTTAAAACTGAGGGACTAGTTTGCATAGAACCAGACGGACAAAGCTTCATCGACTCATCTCATCATACTGACCAAAAATATATAGTTTATATGGTCGGAGATGATTCCTTCTGTGCGTTGCAAACTTCATGACGAAGTTAATATACCCTATCACATCCGTGGAGGGTATAATAATGGAAAATTGATATATTGTCAAAATAAGTTAACAATAGTACGAGGGTGGTTCAAATATGATCGAGACAAACGCTGTAGATGGCGCGCCTGTATGTTTTGAAGGTCGCGGCTTGAGTATGTGATAGCCTTACGAATAGTGTGGTATAGTTTCACGCGCGTGCTACGACCATGAACATCAAGTGCCGACCGCCGTTGCGCAACGTATTGTCATTCGTTTTTTGGTGTGGGATGGCGTTAAAAACACGGAAATTCTTCGGCGTTTGAGAAATCATTTCGGTAGTGAGTGCCTGAGTAGGTATGCTGTGTTTAAATGGGCCAAAGCGTTTAAAGATGGCCGCGAAACCGTCGAGAATGATCCACATGATCGTCGACCGCGAACCAGCATCACACCAGACAACATTCGCCGCGTAGAACAACTCATTTTGGAGGACAGTAGGATGAATGTTCGAAACATTTCGGATGAAGTCGTATTGGTAGTGTAGAGTCTATCATCCACGAACACCTTCAATATCGCAAAATAACGGCGCGATGAGTTCCCAAACTGTTGAGCTTCGCGCGCCCTCATACCGCGCGTCTCACGCTCGATACAATATCAGAATTGGGGTGGGAGGTACTACAAAACATTTCGATATTCGTGTCATGGTAACCAGTGACGGAGGAACGCCAGGATAAGTTTTAGTGTACTTTTTTTTCTGGGAAGTCCTCAAATTTTTATCTTGCGGCCATGGGACCTCATGGTATGGTGTGCAAGGCGGCCGAGGGTCCAATAAGACCTGGACCTAGCTGCGTGTACGAGGGCACCTGAGCCGTCCGACGATCATTCCTTCCTTATCGCCTTTTTTTAAACTGTCCATTTTTTGTCCCTTTGTTTGTGTGTTGTCTTCCCCAGGTCAATGAATTTTAGTAATACGTAAAGGACAGGGGCAACGAGCGGCGAAAACCCTGCCCACGTCTACCGAATTGAGCTACAGCAAGCATAGGCCGCTGCTTAGCTCGTTGAGGGGCCTATTTCTTCGCCAGATTGCAAGGCCCGACCTATAGGGTCAACATGCAACCTTAGGCTCCGTCCCCAAGCGCATCTCCTGATGCCCACCAAACGGTCCATTACAATTGTTTCCATTTTTCGCTATTTCTGCCCCATTGTGCGGCCCTGTAATGGTCCCTATGGTGCCCGATTATGAGGGTAGGTGTATGTATTTTCATTATGCCCTTCCCGCGATTTTGCCGAAAGTTCAGTTCGTATTTTTGATGATTTTTGGTGTAATAATTTGTGAACACCACTCTGGGAATAACTTCAAGTACGAACTCTATTTGAGCGTATTTGGACTGCGGTACTAGGCACGAAAATTGTATTTAAATAGCAATTGTAGAAGGCAAGGTCCAGTTTGAAAAACTGCATACCGGAAATTGTCACAAAATAAGTACGGCTAGCGTCCACACTTAAGTATATTGGGTTTTTTAAATGTACCAACGGTCGAATGATTAATTCTTAAATCCGGTTTGTATGTTCAAAGTACACTTCGCCAAAGTATGACTTGGAAGAATATGTGAATTACCACTTTGCCACTTGAAAAAAAAACGCTAGATTTAGCATTTCTAGTGAATTCACACCAAAACACATTATTCAGACCACCATAAATTGAATAAAAAAAAACAACACCTCACTATTTCCCGCCCCAACAATTTTTTTCTGTGGAGTTATCGATTTACAATTAATTTTTTGATGGAAAGTTGAGCACTATCCTACTTTACTTTAATGGGACGCTAGAAACTTCAAAGTACTTTGAATGGGGGTTGACACGTTCAAAGTAACCTCAAAGTAGGTTGTCAACGTACTTTGCCAAAGTGTACTTTGAGCGTGTCAACCGAACTTTAAATATGTATCGACAAACGTTCCCTTGTATTGAGAAACTTCTTTGAAATTCCAAAGAACGAAATCTTTTGGCAATGGGCGACATGTAATTAAATACACTATTATGTTGTTTGCAAATGTCTTACCCCCTCCCTCCTGTCTATTTATTTATATTGGCAAAATGTTAAAAACAAAGTTTCACTTTAAATATCCAAGACACGAGTTTTAACTGTTCCGTCGGCTCTGCATAGCTCTCAACCATTCTATATGCAGCTGGGGACTCCTCTAATTACCTTGACGCCTCCAGGGGCATGGGCGCATCAACATCTCTAGCATTTCTATGCCTTGTTGACGTTTCAATAGCATATGTACTTTTCGGAAGTGCAGCATGCACTTCCTATCCGGGCCGTCCTTATACTAACAAGCTTTGGAGCACTGTGAGAGTTCTATTAGTACTCACATGCAGTTTTTGATCGCGCCGAGATTTGATCTCCGAACTCTAGATTAGTATCGTAGAGCGGTGACCAAACTATCACGGCCACCGAGCGCGGCAGCTGGGCTGGCCAGTTAAAAATCGCCTGTCCATTGTCTCTCGATCTATACCCACCCAATAGACCTGTGTGAAACATCGGCAACTCTATATCTGAACGCACTACTCGCCCGGAACAAATAAAAATTAATACAATTAAACTACAAAGTGCAACTTACATTCCATTCAGTCAAGTGCCTATATCCATGAATAACATTTCAGCAACAAATTCGTACAAATTTACGACACAGGACAACTTTCATTTGATCCATTAATCATATCAACGTTAAACAATATTTCACCGGGAATATATCAACATGAATTGTCACAACACAATCGTAATTACATTTCACAATGTCACTTCTCGTCGGCTCATTCAATTTCGCTAAAATAAAAACCAAACGCCACACAGTCTATTTTAAAGCACTTAAAAATAATTGGTCGCCGATGTCAGGATAGAAGGGACATCGACAACAACCACACGTCGACCAACTTCACCACCACCTGATCGGGCAAACTTTTCGTAATATGACGAGTGTGTGGCACTCAAACGGAATCCGTGTGTCGAAACCGTCGAACAGGACGTCATGCCCGAATGCGACCGTTTTGCAGGCCGACGAAATTCAAACTGAAGCAGAGATTCCGTTTTACGTATTTTACTTGTTACGAACGGCACACTATTCCTGGGAATGATATTATATTCCCTGAGTACTGGAGTCAGGTCCCGAGCACACAATGTGTCAAAGGCAGGATGTTGTATAAGGGTGGCCGGGTAGCTGGAAAAGTTGTCATCCGTTTTGGGGAACTGTTTAGATGGTAAATGTGGTTGCGAGTATATCTAGCCTTCTGAGTTTAATTGAAAGAGATTTGGCGTAGATAATATTTTAACCGAGAAACTATGCTGGAAGATATTTCTAAAAGTAACCGTAGTAATGATATATGGAAGGGGTTAATATAGAAATTCTGTCTAGGGCGACTATCTCTTGGATGCTTCTGGTATCCAGCTGTGAGCCCAAGCAGGGCTCTTCGTTGGACTGTGGTGCCAGCATTGGGATTGGAGGTCGAAGTAGGGCTCTCGCGGTTTTGCTACTATAACCATCAGTTTAGAGTTTCTGCATTCTAATGAAAGGATGTCAATATTTTGGTAATTTATTCGGAATATTTAAGTTTACATGAGTGAGACTAGTTCTTGTTCCGTCATTTTATATGCCGACAGGAAGATACCGATACACACAGTTGGCTAATGTTAATTATCCGTCGCTAAAAGAAAAACAAATCACAAGGTCATCATACACTTTGGGGAGGCCGGTAGCTCAGTGCGTTGAAGAGTCAATATGAACATTAGGATCAATATGGTAACGAGTACGAGCTGCAGGCGAAGTCGATAAGTCGCTGGCCGTTGTCGTTACATTCTTCCTGGAGACTTTGGCCTCCAGTGGTCCCCCGGTGCCAACTTTCATTTCCGACTTTCGCATTAAAGTCTCCAAGCAGCAATTTGACGTCGTTTGTTGGAAGTGAGTCGAAGAGAGTCTCAAGGCGGGCGTAGAACTCGTCTTTTACTGCGTCTTCTTTAACTTCAGTGGGGGCATGCACATTGATGAGCCAGAGATTGAAGAATCGAGTCTTGATGCGAATCGCACACAGCCGTTCATTTATGGGTTTGAAGTCAGTAATGTGCGGTTTGAGGTGATTGTTAACTATAAATGCTACTCCAAACTCCTTGCGGCCCGATGGTTTGCCACTTGTAAAAATTGTGTGCGATTTCTTGTCATTGATCTCGCTGCCAAGCCAATTTGTTTCCTGGACTGCAGTAATGCTCAGTTTGTACTTTTCGACCTGTTTCGGCCCCCGGTTTGTTCAGGGAGCGTACATTCCAGGATCCGAAAGAATAATCCTTTAGTCGTTTGCGTGATCGTCGTTGTTGATCCGTCCAATCCGAGGCTTTTGTTCCAGGTTTCTTGACATGGAGTGGTTTTTGCAAGGACGAGTTGCCAGCACGTCGCTTAACCCCATTCAGGGGATGGCCTCGGGAGATAGCTGCTTCAGATGGTTTAATAAACGTGCTGGAGTTCACACAACTATGTTGCAGGTCCAACTACGCAAGTCATTCCATCCTACTAAACCTGAGACGCTTAGGTGTTGGTCAGCCATTCAGGCTACAGCTATCTGCCTTTTTTCAAACTGTCTTATCGCTAAGACATTGGCCGTCAGCGATTTGATACACTGCCGTTACCAGGGGGCGCCCACGCGGAGGACTATGGAAAAGATCTTTTGCCCCCCAAAGCGTCGGATATCCAGGGCTTATTTGGGCAATCCGGGTTTGTACCAAAGATGGTATCTGCGCTATCGGTGTTCGCATTTTTTATGGCATCCCAGTTTTTATTTATGTCATTATCCGGATGACTAATTATCTCAGCTGCTTTTTGCGAAAGATGGTTGTTATATTGTTTTAAGACAGCTGGACATGTTAGTTGATCGGTGTTTATTTTGCGACGCCTTGATCTTTCGTCGCTAGGACGACGCATGGCTACAATACGCATTTAAACTTTAGCGATCAAAAGATAATGGTCGCTTGTTATTTCGCACCTCCAGGAGGCAACTCTTGAATCTTTTATTATTGGCAAAGTGGTCGATCTGATTTTGTGCTCTATGCCGATCAACAGAGGACCAACTGATTATGTGGTAGTCCTTATGCTCAAACAAAGAACCACCGATGAAGAGACTGAAAGTTGCAAAACTTTGCAAATCTTGCACCGGTGTCGTTACGATCCCCAAGACCTTGTCTCTCCATCACAAGTCTGAGCCCATTGTTGTCAGCGCCAACTCTTACATTTAAATCCCCCATGACCATTAAAATCTTCCGAGGCCATCCCCTGAATGGGGTTAAGCGATGTGCTGACAACTCGTCCAAGTAAAAGCCACTCAAAGCCGTCAAGAAACCTGGAACAAAAGCGTCGGATTGGAGGGATCAACAACGACGACCACGCAAACGACTAAAGGATTATTCTTTCGGATCCTAGAATTTACGCTCCCTGCCAGGCGGCCAAGTCCCGACGTCGGGCTGTCACGCCACGATGATAATGATGGCCACTAAAATGGCGATTATGATTCTGTCGGAGACCGGATCCTAGGATAAGAGACAGTTTCGTGCGGCTCTGGCTAAGAGGAGCCCCACACCTGACTCACGACAACTACCGGTAGCTCTCCCGGAGTACAACGTTACAGTGATACCCGTTGGAAAGATAAATTCTTCACTGTTCCACCGTATTATCTCACTAACTCCTAAGATGTTTAATTTATACCTCAGAAATGTACTCTCCAATTGAAGAAATCGTACGACATTCTGATACATAGCCCTGGAGAGGACGTACATTCCAGAAACCAATTTTCGTCATTGTACGGTAGACAAAAGTCGTAACTGACTCAACGTCCTTATCCGAGGTATAATTGCCATTTCGATAGCATATTGAAGATTAGGGATAGTGCAAGTTGCTGGCATACACGTCCTGTCCTACGATAGGCCGGCAAAGAGAATGCCCATGCAATTATTGTTGCGCCCCACAACAGGGGGAATATTTACCTCAACTATATTATCACACCGCCATTGCTGCTGGATGCATGACTATAGTCAACAATGGTCAACGACTACTGCCGTTCCAGGGGGCGCCCACGAGGAGGACTATGGGAAAGGATTTCTGATTAGTAAACATTATCTAGTTAATCGCTCTTATCGGCGCTCTGAATATTTTTCTTTCGAAACGCAAATTTTTTTCCTTCAAAATAAATTCTTTCCTTTTCTAAAATATTAGAGTTCTTCGAATATCATCGACCAATATCCTTCACTAATATCAAACCCTTATCAAATTTCCTTAGCCATTCAGATCAAGGACCTAAACACTTAAGTTGACATGCTATGGCGGCCGATGAAGGATAATGCTACATTAGCACAATATTGCCAAATTTATTAAAAGTTTGTCAGATTTGTTTTCTTGTTGAAGAAGGTCGAATCTCACAAATTCCAAACATATTTCAATGCTTGCATTTTTTTTCTGTTTTGTTTATTTAGAGTGATAAGGGGTTGATATTATACATTTCCTTCATTGTTTCAATCTAGACCTACATTATGATGATAAATGCCTAGGTAATAGAATAATATCTGATAAAAAGGGAAAATTAAATAGCAAAATCGTTTTATGCTGATATCGTAGACATTTTCAGTCCTCTAAGTCATAATCATTCATTTTTATGCCCTTCACGAATGTGATGATTCAAATTTCGAAGCATTATAACAACTGAGCCTATCTTCAATTCCAGTTTATGTGGGCGGAATCCTGGCACATCCAATGAATTCAAAAATTCGGTTGAGTAGTTGACGACATCTTCATTTTTGGTGATAGTGTCCACGGATGAGGTCATCCTCTTTTGGGAATCTGGGCTCGGTAAGAATGCACGTTGACCAGAAAGGAGCACAACAGACAAAATTTGAAGCAAATCGGATGTAGGATAATTGAAGTGGAAGGAAAAACATTTCTTCATAAAAAGTCGTCCTTTTTTGACCAGGTCGTCCTTTTTTTGGAGTTTGAGCTGAATACGGATCCAAGTTGAGCGTAAAGAGACAGAACAAAAAAAATTTCAGGCAAATCGGACACACGGCAATTTTCATTTCAGGCAGGAGGTCGTCGTCCTTTTAAGGAGAGACCATGGGAAACAAAAAAAAATTAATTGCATTGAGAACATGTGTAAAGTACATGCAACGTACTTTAATATTCGGGTAATTTGTTCTGGTTTAAATGTATTTTTATTAAAAAATACGGGGCAATTAAGACACTGTGATAATTTGCATATGTATATATATGTTAATGTCGTCATCGTTATTAAGTTGAAATAAACACAAAGAAACCGGGGAAAAACATCGAAACATCGTTTTGTACCTTTTGCCCAAGCTTGTGCATAAAATTGATTTTCATTTTAGCTTTCGCGCTATAATGAAAGTATAGTGTATTGCCACTTTCCGAGTATACACCAGCCAAATGATATTCGCTGCCGATGGCAACGGAGCGTCAGTTGCACAAAATCACCATCACGAAAAAGAACCACCGCCACCCCCTACTGTCTTCGTCTCTTTCATCAGCGAATTTGCATTTTGGAATGTTAATCATCCTTAAAATGCAAACTTCGCTACTCATTATTATTTCTCCTTTCGGGTACTACTATTATACTACATATACCTACATACCACCACAACGTGGCAGGCACCCGAAGTAGTGGCGTGGCACTGCTATCACCGTCATCGTCTTTTATCTTTCCTGTACGTCTGGATACATAATATGTTGCAGCAGGTTGCTAATTACTTTCTCTATCTTAGTATCCTTCTCTATCTTCGCTCCTCGAGCAGCACAAGGAAGTTGAGAAATGATGTAACTATGGGAACTTGAATTCCAAAGAAAAATATTCCAAGAATTTGCAACATTACCCTCAAGTAAGCCATACGTTAAAGTAGACTTTAGTTTTTAGTAACTGGTTAAAATAAAGAGAGGTAAAATACCACACCAAGGCATTTAAGCATGATTTGTAAAGGCCGCACACACAATGGCAATGGATGGTTGAAGCGTGAAGAAGACTCATTTTGCCCCAAACCCCCAGTGTGGCATAGCGCGTTAACTATTCCATGTGACTTAGCTGACATTTCGTTGGCATAAACCGGTTTTTGACGATGCAAGTTGTCAGCATGCACCTGCAGCTCACATTTAGCCGCCTTCCAGCGACAAGTCGGGAGATTTTGTGGCTTGTTTTACAACAAAAACATCCATGCCCACTTACGACATGGACGGGACTTGAACCCGTCACGACCGTAGTCCGACAGGAGACTAACGCATCTACGCACGGAATTATCGGTCGGCTGATTTATTGGATATTTTTTAAGTTGAAGTAATTTAAATATGAAAGCTCAATAAATTCAATTATATGTGCATGACATTATGGCACTGACTGATCGTAGACAGTTTTTAATTGTAGAATGCGAACTCTTCTTGTTGCGTGCATTTGAAACTCATTTATACGGGAAGAGGGGATCTCCTTCTCACTAACGCTAAATTGATTTTTCTATGAATAGTACCCCGCTGGCCCCGCACCGAAAACATATCCATGTTAAAATCACTATCATTTGTTGTTCTTAATGAATAAATTCAAACAATGACAACCGCAAGGTTGTCACCAGATGGTGTTTTGGGTAAAGGTGCCGGAAACTTGTCAAAGTGACCGTGAAGGTCCGGCGGCGCAAGAAGCGAATGCTCCACAACGAGCTGAGCCGCGGCATAAGCTTGTTTCGGCTCAGTTCGGGAGATGTGGGTGGGGTTCTGCTCCTGACACTAGGTTAGGTTAGGTAAGATGGGCTGCTTCAACCAAACAATGATGAAAGCATACTTAGACCCCATTGGGCACGTTGTGATACCCCTCAGTACAGCAGCCCGAGACTACCTCAGTCATTACACCAGCCAGAGCTGACAATGAAGCGATGAAGCCGATCAACCATAAAATCCTTTAATTCATCCAAATCAGTAAAGAAGTAGACCCAAGGATATCCTTCCTGCGTCTCGCCAGGGCAGGACAAGCAGCCAGCCAGGGCCAGTTCATCCATCAGCTTTGCAATTACCAGAAAAACCACTATGACCTGGTATCCACTACAGGGTAATGTTGAAAAATCTCGCCATCTCACTGAGAGAGCTGCGACAATTTAACACTGTCTTTGATATAACCAAGACGGAACTGAGCGATTTGATCGCAGGTTGACTATCCGTGTATATTATAACATTCCTAGCAGATATGACATTACGCAGAAGCCAGGTAACCGCCCCGGAGATTGCACAAACTTCCGCCTGAAAAACGCTACTGTGTCCTGACAGATGGAGCGACAAGCCAATACGCATCTTCTCCGAATATACACCAGCCCCAACCCCTCCCTCAATCTTAGAGCCGTCAGTGAAAATGCTGATGGTATCAGATACCAAATTAGCGTTCTCTAGCCACGCATTCCTCAAGGGCTAGTAAGGCCCTTGTCGAAAAGGTATTTCGGTGAGGTGTTGTCTGTCACAACGCGAATACCAGTATTGTTCAAAACAGTTGAGTGGCCTGTGATTGCCGCGGTCCACTGACCGGTTTCGCGAAGGCGGATGGCAGTGTTCACCGCCATTTGTTCTGCAAAGATATCCAAAAGAATCAAGTCTAACAGTACGCCCAAGACAGCAGTCGGGGTGGTGCTCAGGGCTGCCGTGATGGCAACACATGCTGTTCTTTGAACCTTCTTTAACAGAGCTCTGTACGACGCGATGCCAAGCGCCGTCCACCAGAAAACAATCCCATACATCACTATGGGCCACAGCACCGATGTGTATAGCCAGTAGACCACCTTCGGTTGCAATCCCCATGTTTTTCCTATGGCCCTCCTGCAAGAGTACAGTGCAACAGTTGTCTTACTCACACGTTCCTGAATGTTTGAATTCCAGCATAATTTACTATCCAAGATAAGTCCAAGAAATTTGGCTTTATCAGCGAGTATAAGCCTTGTTGCCCTTCATCAGTGGTGGCACAAATGCAGGTATACTATATCTTCTAGTGAAGAGAATGAGCTCCGTTTTCTGCGGATTTGCTCCGACCCCAACCTCACCAGCCCATTTCGTCAGGATGCCGAGAGCATTCTGCACTTTATCGCTCAGGTCAGGATACGGGGGAACTTGCCCGAAATTGCAAGTGCAATATCGTCCGCATAAGCGGTAACATGGCAACCCAGATTCTTCAGGCTTAAGAGCAACCTGTTGACCGCCAAGTTCCCCAGAAGGGGCAGAGAACAACGCCTTGAGGAGTTCCTCTACTTACGTACCTGCGTACAGATTATATACTGAGACTAGTGGAGATCACCCGAGATGTAAGTATCAGGTACACAAACCTGCAGAGTGCGTCATCTTCGCACAGGGTTAAGAGCGTATCAGTGATAGCCACAGGTTTAACGTTGTTGAAAACGCCTTCAATATCCATGAAGGCAACCAGTGTATACTCCTTACAGGCGAGAGATCTTTCAATGCAGCCTACTAGAGAGTGCAAAGCAATATCCACAGATCGGCCCTTCCAATAGGCGTGTTGGGACACGGATAGAAGATTCGTTGGAATAACGCTCCGTAAGTGTATGTCAATCAAACGCTCCAATACATTTAGCAGAGTCGATGATAGGCTGGTGGGTCGAAGATCTTTCGGATGTGTGTGGGAACTTTTACCCGCTTTCGGGATAAAATCACTTTAACTTCCCTCCATAGGAGAGGAATGAATACGAGTTCCAGACAGGCTTTGAAAATCGATGCCAACCAAGGGTACTCAATGTCCTGTATGTGTTGTAGATCTGCCGGAATGATTCCATCGCGGCCAGCAGATTTGAAAGGTTCAAAGCTGGTTATCACCCACTCAATCTTTTCCTTCGTGAGAAAAGAGGAGGAATCACATGGTACCATACCATATTGGCAATAGTAATAGCACCAGGAGATGAAACAGGAGAGCTATATGGGAAATTCGTGTCAAGCAAGACTTCGATCATCTCTTGGCTTGAGGACGTCCATGTGCCGTCGTCCTTCTGCAAATAACTAGGCATAGTAGGGTTTGTGGATAGGATCTTCCCAGGCCTAGAGGAATCGCTAGACTTACCAATGTTTTCACAGAAGGATCTCCACGAACTACGCTTAGCCCTTCTCAATTCACTCTTATATAGACCGAGGTGACCCTTTAAAACTGCCCAGTCCAAGTTCTGCTTTGAAGATTTGGCTTTGTTAAAGCTCCTTATACACGTGGCCCTAAGCTCACTGAGCTGAGGGTTCCACAATGGCAGTTTAGCCCTTCCCCTTTGTTTGCTAGCAGGACATGATTTAGCAATAGATTTCTTTATTGCCCCTGTACAAGTCCTGCGTATTACATGACCGACCGGGTAATGATGGTAGTAAATCCACAATACAATTCCTGTACTGACCCCAGTCAGTTCCATCACGATTGATAATTGCTGGCTTAGGTGAAGGTAGCTCATCCAGGCTTAATTGAAGATACCGATGATCAGAGAAATTGGTAATAATTGGAGAGGCATTTGTGTGCTTCCTGCCGTTGCCAAGATAATAGCTAAAATCGTCCTGGAAAGACTAAAGGCCCACTTAGAAAGCACAATTGATGAAGAGCAGGCTGGTTTTCGATCCGAATTCTCCTGTGTCGATCACATTAACACCTTGCGAATCATCATCGAGCAATGCGCGGAATACGATCCTCCGCTTCACTTGCTTTTCATCGATTTCGAAAAGGCTTTCGATAGTGTGAACCGGGATTCTATATGGGCGGCCTTGCGCAGGAGAGGCATCCCTGAGAAGCTTGTGGCTATTATTAAGGCAACCTATGACGGCGCGAAATGTCGCGTTCTGCATAAAGGTAAGGTGTCGGGGGACTTTGAGATTCGCAGTGGAGTTCGGCAGGGGTGCATCCTCTCACCGATCCTATTCCTCATTGTGATCGGCGATGTGTTACATGCAGCCCTATCCGGACTCGACAGAGGAATTCAATGGACTTTGACATCTTATCTACAACATCTTGACTACGCTGACGACATATGCCTACTCTCCCACAAAATCATGGATCTGTCCGCAATGGCGTTAGATCTCGAGAGGGAGGCAAGCAAGGTTGGGCTAAAGATTAATACCAACAAGACCAAGGTTCTTAGCCCGCCGTTGCGAAAAAGAAATCCGACACCTATTGCCATCAATATTAATGGGCAGCCTGTGGAGAAGGTGGACAACTTCGTCTACCTAGGTAGCATTGTTGCCGAAAATGGTGGTACGGAGCAGGACATCGCTCGTCGTATCAACCAGGCTAAACGCGCATACGGCATGCTGTCCAAAATCTGGCAGAGCAGTTATCTCAGCATCAAGACCAAGCTGGGCCTGTTTCGCTCCCTGGCACTATCAGTGCTTTTATATGGGAGCAGTACATGGAAAGTTTCCGTAGGAGTTACCAGAAAACTGCAAGTTTTCGTCAACTCATGTCTTCGTCGAATTTTCTGGCCCGAAACAATATCAAATGAAGAGCTAAGTCGGCGTACGGGTCAGATGCCAATCGACGAATTGATAGCAGTGGATAGGTCACACATTGCGGAAGAGTGATAACTGCATTGCTTTGCATGCCATGAAGTGGAACCCCATTTCCAACCAAGGCCGACCAAGAGGGGGTCCTCGAATCACATGGCGTCGATCTGTGGCAAAGGAGTGTCAGGCACTGGGTAATTCTTTTGGGGAGTTGCGTACCATTGCCCAGAACAGAGTACGATGGCGTGCACGAGTAGTTGGCGCGCTATGCCCCGCTAGGGGTTAAGGCAAAGTAGTAGTAGCCAATGTTGCAGATGAGGAGGTTTGTGCTCAGCAAAAAAAGTCAAAAAGCTCAGCTCCCCTATCATTCGTCGAGCTCCCCTATCATTCGTCGAGCTACCCCACACCACATGACTGACACTAGAAGATAACATAAATCATGTGCCTTGGGGGGTAGACAATCACAACAAATATTAAAGGTGGGTCCCCAGAAAAACCATTAAAAAAGATGGCAATGGCCTTCGACCGACTCATACAACTACAACACGCTGCAGCCCCAAATGGTTTGGACCTTTGGCCTCGTTATCCATGACATAAAAGCCCAAACAATGCGGTCCCGTGGCCGGTAAAAATGTCGGGTCCTCCCAAATGGAATAAGGAGATGAGGCTATGAACTCATCTCACAAGCAACCTGAAAGGGCTTATAGGGAGTTCCTTCAAGAGCCATTCGATTTCAATCAAATTTTTAAACTCATTTAATTTCCAAGATTCAAATTTGTTTAAGAAAGGAAAACCTCCAAAATAATTAAAGCAATAAATTAAAAAAAAATGAGAAAATACGATAAAGAAAATAGAATATAAAACATAGGATGCAACAAACATTTAAATGTAAAATTAAGAATCGAAAAAATGACTACACTTACCACGCACCCGTTGTGCCCAGTGGAAGGCGGAGCAACTGAAAGTCAATCGTTAATTGGGGACGAGATTACGCTAAATTAAAAAAAAAAAAAGGGCCGAAAAAAAGCACAAGATATAAACAACAAAAACTACGAATTTCAAAACGAGCAAAGCGGCGGCTGATTCGGTTCGTCGTTTTGCTGTTTGACAGCATTGTATCGCAAAATTTTATACCGAGAATGTCTGATTTTGTTATAACGCTACAATCGAGCACGGTAGGCACTAAACATTATACACAAGGCAATACACCACGCCGTAGCACATGCTGATGCTTCGCTGTCGAAGCTGACTTTTCAAATAGTTAATCTCGAACGCTTATCGGGCGACCATTACCACGAAGGCGAAATCTCATCAGCCAGCCTTGAATGTCAGATATATCTGATATATCAGCCGTTTAACGTCAGTACTCTTCGTCGTGGCAAGGGCAGTGAAGATGGTGAGCACACCCGAAAAATGACTTGGCCACACCAATCCTCAGAACATTATCTGAATGTAACGATCTTAAAACTCCACTGCGCCTGTTGGTTGACTGCGATGGATCGCGGATGAAAAAAATCCTCGCGGTGAACAATGAACTCCCTCCTCCAATATAGCCAGGCCTGCCTGTGTGGCGACTAACGCACGAGAATTCTTCATTTTGTCTCAGCGCCCGATGACTAGATGACAGAAATCCCGACAGTGGTGTTGCGAACGGCAGGTTATCAAGAGACACACCAAACAGCAATAATCAAACCGCAGCTGATTGGTTCACTCTTCCAACTCCCCTTGACAGCAGTCTACACCAATCACCAACTAACATGAAGTTAGTGGTGATTGGGTAGCGCGCGCAAATATTTCGAAATTGTGGCGTTCTTTACAAGTTACCCAAATTAAATCTGATTTTGCTTCAAAGTTCGAGTTCAAAGTTCAAAGTTCAAGTTCGAGTTCAGAGTTCCTTGAATAGATACGAAAAATAAATCTTTACAAAATGAGATCCATGCATAAAGAATGCTGTTTTCGAAGAAGCAATCTTGTTGGGACAATAAATCCCCCACATTATCACGAAAAGTAAATTTCAAATTGGCAGGCAAACACAGGCAAGACACATTCAAACACCAATCATTATCAATTCACCTTTGCTTTTCGTGAATAATTCATAAAAATCTTAAAATTGACAAGACACAATTTAAAAAAAAAAAAAAAACATTTCGTATTTTCATAATATTTGTACAAATTATGAACGACAAGATATTCCCTCTTTCCATCAGAAACACACAGCACCGGAGAGATCATATGAAAAAAATCAAAGTTCAGATGTCCAGAGTCGCATGCTCGTATGGTAGCTCTCCAACGAATATCATAAAGCCACAAAATCGATAGAAGATTGAAGGCTGGACCGGAAGATAATATATAATGGCTATGGTCATCTTCTTATTTGTCATTCGGCCCACAAGAATAGAGTGAGTATTCCTGAATCGGATATGGAGCCGAATGGAATTGTAGAGGACGACAAAGTCTTTCATGTAAGGCAGATACTGACCATTTATCAATTTTACGATCCCCGATACGTATTTATGATAATGTGTGGTCAATTTGATATACCCTCAGAAATTTTACGACAGCGAATTTGCAATACGGTCGCTTATTGTGAGAATCGACGACGACGTATTATGAAAATTCATGAAACTTGGGTCATTTCTCTTTCATGAGAGAAGAGCCGCGTTCATAAAATCTTTTTTAAGTTAGTTGGATCAGATAGCGCGATTGAGTATTAAACTTTTGAATTGAGTTTTGACATTGTTGCATTGAGTGCATTCACCACGCTCGTTTTATCCGGATCGCTACGGAGCGCTCCGTAGCGCTACAACCCCTCCCGGTCGTGATTGCAACCGCTCCTTCCATCCGCTCCGGAGCGGTTACTTCCCCTTGGTAGCAGAAATTTTTTACGCTCTCTGGGCATGTAGCGCTACATTTGACAATTCGCAGCTGGTATGTGTGTTGTGACGTTTGTGTACATCAAAAGCGCAAATAGAATCCCCGTCTATGTAAATTCACTGTCTTCTCGTCTTCGATTTGATATTTCCTTGTTTCGTGATGTGCCAAAGAAATGTTTTGCGATGGAAAATTGGCAATTGTCAAATATTTGCGTTGTCACCTGTTTGTCAGACATTTCATATGTAGCGGTTCAATCACGAAAGAAATGTTGACAGGTAGCGTCTCCTCAAATGTGTAGTGGGGGGGATGTAGCGTTCTGTAGCGAAAATTTTTCACATGAATGCAGGCATTGTATGAATGCAATACAATTTTCATTGTTTAATGAAGGAAAGGGTTGAAACGGGGGTTTAAGCATGCACTACTTAATCAGCTGCAATCTCTACCACTGAAAACACGACGAGTCGTAGCGGGGGTCATTCGTTCTCACTTCTAGTATTTGAATACGACCATACGACGTTTACGAAATACCAAGTGAGCGTAAAAATTGTAAAGGACTTTGGAGAGACCCGAAGGTGTCAACGGGGACGGAGCCATTTTTGACCGTTAAGGTCCGGTAGTGACAGCTGCCAAAGTTGACAGCTGCCAAACTTGGCCCCTCAACGAGCTAAGCGGCGGCCTGTGCTTGCTGCAGCTCAGTTCGGGAGATGTGGGCGGGGTTTTCGCCGCTCGCTGCCCCTGTCCAAACATATTAAAAGAAGGGATTCACAGGCCTGGGGAAGACATCACAAACAAGGGGGTTGAAATGTGGGGATTTTCGATGGAGGAAATGTGGCGTCAGCCAGCGCAGGTGCCATCTTTTTGAGCTGCAGGGCCCAGATGGCGATGGGCCCCGGCCTTCTTAACCCGCTGAAAAATAATAAGAGAAAAAACCCGACCTTGAGGCCCCTCGGCCGAAAACGAAGAAGATATAGGGGCCTCCCATTGCGAAACCAGAGATGAGGCCTTTCACCTCATCTCATCACCAACCTGAAAGGGGGTGGTGGGGGAAGTTTCAGAAGGAAAAGCCTACGTTCTTTTCAATTAGCGGTATTTAACATTTTTATTCAGTAATGAAGAGGAAGCGAGATAATCTAGCCAAAATACCAAAAAAAACTAGTTGCTAAAATTTAAATACAATATAGGTACAACAAAAGAAAACATCAAAACTTACCCAAGCATCCTCGATGGCCACCGGAGAAACTGGAGCAGCTACAATTACTGTTATATTACACTACTTTACAAAAAAAAACTGATCAATTGATTAAGCCGAGGAAGAAAAAAAACAAAAGAAAATATATATTGAGAGTAGTGATAGGTCATCCTATGAAGCTGCTGTTGTTGTTGCGTTTGTCGCTGTTCCGGGCGGTAAACCAGTGCCCCAGGTTCTATGTCGTTTTGCTCGACCTTACCCGAATTTCTATAACTGATATCACTTCGGACCTTGCTAAATACTCTTTCCTTTTTTTCCACGGCCTTTGAAAACACAGCCCGCTTCACACCTTTTTATACCCTAGACTTTTATTTTCAATTTGCACGGAAAATTAATCATCACAAGGGCGAAAGGACGAGATATCGATATCCGCAGCAGAGTTACTTCTTGTCATCCAAACGAGCCAAAAACTATCAACAGACACGCGATCATTTCCTGATCACAAAAAAAAGAAAACGTAGAAAATCCAGACTGTGTATCCTTTTCTGGGGAAAACGGAGAGAACAAAACTTCAACGGATCCGACGAATGACCGAATCAATTTATCCGACAGCAGACCTGAGATCTTCAAGCACTCACTTGAGACTTTCCAACACGAGTCATCCGCGACATAAGAACAAAGAAAAATCACAGGGTTGGGCGATCACCTCGCTGTTGGGTCATGGGGCAGGCGAGAATACGAAAATTGGCACACGCTTTCCACACACTTGACTCAACCATTTGTCAAAAATTACGGCGGCAGACATGCTTTCAAGCCGCGAGCGATCTCGCCTTTCAGGTGTCGCCCCTCCGTTGGTTGAGCATGGACCACAATTTTTCACACCCAAGAAAACTTGCACAAACAAAAATGCGCTGGGGTTTCTTTTTTTCCAACTACGCCACCATTTTTCACACAGCGAAAATACACCCTCGGGGTCGGAATGGTTCACTTCCACTTTTTTCTTATTATTTATTTTCCCTTTTTTTTTTGTTGTCGTCTCACAATTCACAGGTGTACACTTTTCGTTTTACGACCGAAATGAAAGTCAGTTCGACGATTTTTTTTGTTTTAGGGTGGTGAAAGTTTCAGCGACGGAAATTCCGCACGAAATTCACAGACGGCCAGCACACTCGCCCCGTTGGAATCCGACCCGAAATCAAAGAATTTATTATTTTTTTAATTTCGTTCGTTTTTTTCTCGCTTTCTTTTCTTTTTGTGTTTCCCATGTCCACCCGTGCTCGGCGGCGTTATCAATCGGACTCCCCCGTTCCACCTCTTTCACCCGTTCCATTCTTTCGCCGTCCCCCCACCATTCCTACAAACTTTTCCCGCCAAAAAGATGCTTCACCAATCAGGTGATTTACTCACCCCTGAAGTTTGGTTGCAGCGGTTTATTCTGACACATAAATGCCTACTTTTGAATTTGTAGCGACCTTTCACAAATGTAAATGATTTGAAGTAAATCCAAATTAAGTACATTTGAGAAAAATACACAAATTCAAAAATAGACACTTATGTGTCCGACTTGGTCCGTTACAAAATGCCTAATGCCCTAACCAGATTCAACACGCGAAGCCAATTCCACCCCTCATCCTCTGTGATCCTTTACTACAAATGGCGCCTGTGGGGACCGGAGAACGAGAGCGGCAATGATCGTGCAGGATACAAAAGTATTGAAAAAAAACACATTTAACGTGCTTTGGCAAACCCGCTCAGGTGTCAGAAGTGGCGAGGTGGTTCAACACAGCGGTCATTGGCTTCCTCCATTAGCGTTCAAGCAGCTTTCGGAACATACAACTTTGCTGGATACCCGGTCACAGTAGCAGTCAACTGCAGAACAGAGGACCTTGCGCGTAAGGGGGTAACCGGCATTGTAGCTGGAATTCGGGAAAGTATTAAAATGTCTTTTGTAGTATTTTAAATAGTAACCAAATCAGACGCTATCGATAGAATCAACACAAGATGGCTCGCTTATAACTTATGCCCAACGAAAAGGACGATTTAGCCTAAACTTGATCCGAGCCGCTATACTGTATTGCTGCCATTAAGCAGATTACACACCGGCAGGATGGTGGGGGTCATCACAGGGTACTGCCCTATTAAGGAGCTTGCTTGATGACTATGATTACTGCAGAAGCTGTGATTATGTGGACGAGGAGGAGAGCGTCATCTACCTTATGTGCTGCTGCAGAGCTTTGGCGGGCAGGAGGAGGAGATTACTCGTTCTTTTACGACGTGGAAAACCTCAACAACGCTAGCGCGACCAAACTAAATCGTTTTGTCGCTAGAACCGGTTAGTTTTAATGCCTTGATTTTATAGTGAGATATAGAGTTTCTGGAGGTACCATCCTACTAAACCTGAGACGCTTAGGTGTTGGTCAGCCGTTCAGGCTACAGCAATCTGCTTTTTTCGAAACTGTCTTATCGCTAAGACTTGGCCGTCAGCGGTTTGACACACTGCCTTTACCAGGAGGTGCCCACGTGGAGCACTATGGAAAATATTTTTACCCCCCCCCCCCCCCCCCATTTACTTTACATTACATTCGTGGTTATAAAAAAGTAACATTCCTAGTTCATCAACGACGTGGTTCGCGTCTTTGACCAATAGGAGATTTTATATTGAGATAATCCCGCACTCCCGTGATCTCCGCGGCTTAAGGGGTTGCAACCCTCAGTATACCGCCCTAGAATTCTCGCTACGCTCGCTCTATACGCTACAGCTATAAAGCCACTATTAGCCATGACGCGAACTGCGATGCGTCGTCCTGTGAATAGTGTTGTATGTACGGAGTACGTTTTTCTTGTGACACAGGCTGTAATAAGTTCTATCATAGTCTCGAACCATCGATGACAAGCACTTGCACTCATAGCCTCGAACCATTGATGACAAGTACCAACTGAACGAGCATTAGCGGAACCATCTGGAATTTCGTTAACTGGTGGATACCCGAATCTAGCAGCAGAGTTTCGAACTGAGGTATATGGGTGTGTGGAGAGCGGAAGATACCACACCTCTTTCACTCATTAAAAACTAAAAAACTTGTGTTGTTTAATTACTAAATTATTTTATTCACGTTTTATAAACGGTACACGGTCACATGGGTAAAAGCTATCTTTTTGTCGAGTGCTGTATGGACCACGAACTTCGTGTCGGAAGGCGAGACACTCTCTTTGACGGCTGAGGCACGACTGTGTTTTCGTTAGCGACGAGGTTCGCTGGTGATATTGGGGAAACGGTGTTGCCGCCACAGAACCATGACGGTTATTCAGAAATCCGAGATCCTCTATATAAAGACAGATGTCACCAGCAACAGCAAGTAGTAGTAGTCGAGACTCAGTCGGAAGTAGTAGAAGTCGAGACTCAGTCGGAAGTCGATCGTCGTAGAGTATCCGCTCGGAAGCGGAATCGGAAAGTAGACTGTACTACTTATTATTACATCCATCGGTAACGAATGGTTAGAGCTAGTTTGACGTTGGTTGTTAGTTACGCGTGTGTAGTTCGTTTAGTAAATAAAGTGTGTGTGTTTTGCAATCGAAGTGTTTTCATTATACAGCAGAAGAATATCTAACGAACGCGGCTTTGGTCAGGAAACATTACAATAGGAATATACCATAGAAATGTATAGTACCATAGAAATACGATCCCCAGATTTTCGTCTTTTAACCATTTATTTATAGAATATCCAAATAACTTTAATATTTTGACTTAAATGAAACACTCCCCCACCACTGAACTCCTAAATGACCACAAAAAAATCATAAAATGGTGCCCGTGACCATTAATTAATGTCTAGCAGCGAAATCTGTTATAAACGTTGTGACATTCAAAAGCATTTCGGCTAAGCTCACTCCTTTCTCCTGACAGATCCTTCACATGACACAATGGGTATACGTTTCAGTGCCACGAAACAATCTGACGATAATTGGTCTGACAAAATCTCGAAAAAGGTATTTAGACACTTCAAAAAAGCGTGCAATTTTTCTTCAGCTTTTTAACTCAACACTCCTTTCGTAGCCATTTCTCCATTCATGTTTTCGACCGAACAAGGAAAAGCAAAGAAAACTTCATAATAGCTTCACACGACACCCTGATCCGTATTCGGTCAAATACGAAGAAAAATTGGCGAGAAATAAATTTTAAGGACTTCAGTTGACGAGCTTTCTAATGAAAATAAAAAAGGACAGTGAGTGCGGCAACGGCAGCAAGGGGGTTGACAACTCGAAAGCTATGAAATGAACGTAGCAGCATCTTCCTTATGATTTATTAACTATAAAATTTTTGTGACATTTCCGGCGGATCGGGGAGCGTTTGTTTTGTCTGTAATGTCTTTCGGATGAACCCCACAGTATTTATGTCCTGGCGCGCTATATATGGGATTTGGTGCTATTATTTGCCATTGTCTACGATAAATATTATATAGTATTTGGCTTTAAAAAATCACAAAAATAAATAATTTTTCAAGGTAGCAGAAAAATTGTCGGGAAGCGCTGCGAATTTATCGCATACATTTTGTTTTTATGACAGTTTTCGTAATATTCTTGGCGAAGATTTGATTTGGGCCGTGAATTAATGCCCGTTTTGTTTGTCGTATATAATCGGGGAGCGTTTACACAAAGGGGAATCTCGTAAATTTTATTAGCGCAATAATATGAAACAGAGCGGCAAGATAATAAGAAAGCCAGGCTGTAAATGCTTTTGTTCATTGTTATCTTGTTCAAAACCGAAAGGAGACCCTTTATTGCCGACCTTTGATGTTTGGTTGAAGTAAAATTTTTAAATGACATAAATACACAATTTAAAACGAAAGGAAATGTTAAGACATTTACTTAACTTGTTTGTGAAAGTTGAAATTAATAGCGTAAAAGTCATTCAACACTTCTTCCGCATCTAATCTATTGTCAAATGTAGATAAAAAGTTTTACTGTTTTAGAAAATTAGAAATTTATTTTGGAGATTGTAATTCAAGAGATGTTTAAAAGCCTGAAACGAGCCATGAATTTTATAATAGGTGCCCAAGAACTGTTGGACAATTCTAAACCGAACACATAAAGAAACAAAATTCGATTTTTAGATTCTTTAACTGCTATTGCCATTTGAAATTTTAGAAAAAAGTCACCGACCACTCTTTCCCAAAAACGCAACAAATCAAAAACTACACAAACGTTTGCGTTTTTAGCAAAATGAGTTCCGCGTTTTTTTTTCATAAATTCAAATGTCTGTAGCAACTAAAGGGTTGAGATGATTGCTTGATGATTCGCGTAATTAACTAATTTATTTTACTCCACTATCAACAAAAGAAGAAACTAACATTTATTTTCTCTATGAATAAAAAACCTAATTGGCACATCAATTACATATAAGTAATTAATTATTTAAAACAAATAGCTTATTTATGAACGGGTTTCATAATAGGCCACCATTTTTATTGATTTTACCAATTAGTAGTTTTCACTGAATGTCCTTGATCCACTTCAAAGTGCTTTTGTCGACGAAAAGAGCGAACAAAAAATGTCTTCTTGTAACGGATCATTTTTTGCAATTTCCGTGGCTTTATGGATATATATAGTACATATGTATGAAAATGTCAGCAATTGATTTTTTTTGGCAAAGAATATAATAAAACTTTGTGTAAAGCTATTCCTGTCGAGCCACTCACATTTCACAAGTGTTTTGCCTTTTACGAATATTTTTCGTTTCGTTTGGTAAAAGAATGGCAAATTGCCTGGTAAACGATGACGGGCACTTACTGAAAGGGTTACCTATTAAAATTTTGAAAATGAATTTGATATGTAATATCGCTGATGTATGTATATTATTACTGTATGTATGCAGTCCGGATGGCACAACGGATAGTACGTTCGCCTTCTACGCACTGGGCCCCGGTTCGATTTCTACTGAATGCAGTAGTTTCTGATGAAAAAAGAGGATCTACGTGTCGGACTATGAGCCCACTCAGCTGTTAAATGAGTACCCATTTATCGGGTGTATAATTATGCTCTCAGGAAAAAATTTGGACCTCAGCTTCTTGGGCGACCGGTAACTTAGTGCGTAGAGGCACCAGTCCCATGCCTGACTACAGTCGTTACGGGTTCAAATCCTGTCCATGTCGTTCGCGGCCAAGGGTGTTTGTATTGTTTTCCCTCTGTGGTGCGGGGCCTAATAATAAGCCACGACATCGCCATACTTGTCCAAGGTAGGCGGCAAAATGGGAGCAGAAGCGTCACGATCTCCAATATTGTACGAGCAATGAAATAATTAGGTTGCAGATTGCAAAAGGCACTCCGATGTCCACCGACCATCCTCAATTGCCCCAGTCGTCCCAGCCCGAGCAAGTTCATCAGCCACACAAGCCAGCATAAGGACTGAATCCAGCACAATGTGACTTCAAAGTTACGTCTTATCTCATCAAGAAGCGATCGGCAGTTCGTAACCGTCTGCGATATCGGCAGAGCCGATTCAAGCGATCGAATTGCAGCCTGACTGTCAGTGTAAATAGTGAGTTTCCCACCACATTGTGACATTGGCCACGTTTAGACCGTGGAACTAAAAGGCGATTTAACTAAATCATTTTAGTGTTAGCACTTGTTGGTGGAGTGTTTATACCGACCATACGGAGAGGTACTTTTTCTTCTTTCTCCGTTGACAGCACAGATAAATTTTACAAATGTAAATTTTACGACAGAAAAAGACTTTTTCCTGCCCGTGATCACGCATTGCTTCCCTGAAATTGCAAACAAAGCAAACGCCGAACAAAAAAAACGTCAACAATGGAAACGTCAACAAAGGAAACGTCAACCACCGAGTCAACATTAGCGATGACAGCGACATAGTCCCAATTTTTTTAGTTCAGTTCCGCATCGCAAGTAGAGATAAGCCAAGTCCAAAACTAACTAAATCGATACGTTTATATCGTCGAGAGTTAGATCGATTTAGTTAGATCTCGAAGATAGTCCCGCGGTCTAAACGTAGTGATTGTATCCCAGCCAGGCGATAGCTTCTGAAATCGCCAAAAATCTCTGCCTGCAGCACGTTGCAATGATCGTGTATGCGGAAAATTAAACTAATCTTCAACGTCTCCGAAAAGATACCGGCTCCCACTCCAGCATTCGTTTTGGATTCGTCAGTTCGCCTTGTTTATGCCGCGGAACTATCTTCGAGGATTAACTAATTCGAGCTAACTCACGACGACATAAACATGTCGCACTAGCTAGTTTTGGTACCAATTTTAGCTCCACTTGCTATGCAGAACTGGACTGAATAATTGGGACTAGGTGGTGTTGCTGTCTTCGCTAATGGTGTTGTTGTTGAAAATTATATTTTATTTGTTATATAAATACCTCATCTTTTCCTGAAACTCTGCATTCGTTTCATCCTTTGATTGTAGCGGTAGAAACGCGTTTTTATTAGGAGGCTACTGCCCCTTGAGATTTTCTTAACCTATGTCACCGCAGTCACAAACCAACAGCTGACATCTTTCATGTTTAGTACCTCTTCGTATGGTCGGTATAAACACACCACGAACAAGTACTAGCACTAAAAGGATTTAGTTAAATCGCCTTTTAGTTCCACGGCATAAACGTGGCCAGTATGTAAAACGATTAAATCTAAGGCGGCTATTACACTATAAAAGTTCTTTTACAAATATCTTTTATAAAAGACATTTTCAAAGGACTTTTATAGTGTATTAGCCGCCTGAGAAAAGATTTGCGACGTGGACGTTGCTTGTTTCAGGTACTTTTCTTACAAGCTTGCACACCTTCCCCCTTAGGCGGCTAATATCATTCATAAAAGTTCTTTTAAAATATCGTGCTTCAAAGATATTTGTAAAAGAACTTTTATAGTGTAATAGCCGCCTAAGGGAGTGATTGCCCCAGTTTCCCACATGTTCCTAGAGAGAACCCGGCTCATAAATTTTTTACCAAACATATACTTAGGGGAGATACGGATATAACCCGTATATGCAGGGAGGTCAAGATTATTCAAAAAAAGCAGAGTGGCCGAAGCTTAGCGCACGCCACTGATCGGTCTCGCGAATTCGCAATGCTATAATCGATGCTTACTGCTCAGTAGAAATATCGAGCGGTAAAAGATTTAGAAGTACATCCAGGCATGCCTGCATCTGATAGCCCCGGTTGCAACAATTGTCACCTTCCCCAGTAGAGTCCTGTGGGTCACCATTCGAAGCGCCGTCCACCAAACAAGAATGCCATGTAAAAGAATGGGCCGAAGAACTGATGTTTACAGCCACAAAACTATACCTTCTGCTGTAGTTCCCAGTTCCAATCTATCGCCTTCCTGAAAGTTCAGAGTACCACAGTGGCTTTGTCAGCACGTTTCTGAACATTTGGCCTCCATTCCAGCTTCCTGTCTAAGATGAAACCAAGGAACTTAGCCTTGTCAAGAAAAGCCAATCTTGCTCCCTCCATTACCGGAGCTTCGATAACTGAAGATATATTGTGTCTGCTTGTAAAGAGTTTAAGTTTCGTGTTGTGAGAATTAATCCTGATATCACTCAGACTAGCCCAACTGACCAGAGTCGATATAACATTCTGCAGCTCCTCACTAAGAACGCTCGAAGACTTACCTGTAACTGCGATTTCAATATCGTCGGCATAGGAAACAACCCTGCAGCCCAGACTCTCAAGATTCAAAAGCCGTCTATTCCATAGCAAAGGTGAGAGCAAACCACCTTGTCCCTACTACAGACAAACCTACGCACAGTAGATTCTCCCAAACTGGACTGTATAATCCTGCAAGTTAATAGTAGGTTAATTAGTTTACGCAATGAAACATCCACGAGCAGGGCCGAGAGTGCCTCAGTGATGCTGCCAGGTAAAATATTGTTAAAGGCACCCTCAATGTGAAGAAAAAACACCATGGTGTATTCCTTGTGACTGAAGGAGTATGCCCTGCTAGGGGTTTAGGCAAATTAGTGGCGCACAAAAGGATACACTGGAAAGTGCACCTGTAGGAAGTTGAATTTGAAATGCTCCCTCTTGTGCAATAACTGCAACCGCAATTCATGCGAAAATTCGGCAGAAGCTGATGATGGATAGGAATTTGGCATCACAGTCACCAGCCCCAAAACTCTTCGTAAGTTTTTGGTTGGACTGTCGGATTGACTTGTTGTGACTTGAGGCGATATCTCATGCTATCGGTCAGTTACGGGTTCGAGTCCCGTGCACGTCGTGAACTTGGATGTTTGTGTTGTCTTGCACCTGTGGTGTGGGGCTAACAATAAGCCACGACTAAATGGGCAGGAGATGCATGCTAGCAACGTGCGTCGCCCGAAACCAGTTTATGCTAACGAAACGTCAACTAAGCCACATGGGAATTGTGGATGCACTATGACCCACTAAGGGTTAGGGCAAATATAATAGTAGTATGCTCACACTAAACGAATCCATTCTTGGAGGAAATAACAATTAACGTAATATTACGTTTACACCATCCCCAGATTACTTCATCTGCGCCAGTTGAGATAATCTGCGACTGTCAAATACATACAATTTTGAACTCACCACACCCAGATTACGCTGCAGATGGTAATCTGGGTGTGGTGAGTTCAAAATTGTATGTATTTGACAGTCGTAGATTATCTCAGCCGGCGCAGATGAAGTAATCTGCGGATAGTGTAAACGTAATTTAATATAACCTCGGAATTATATTGTGCGCGAATTACGTCCCCAAGTCGCAGTCAACGAAAATCAGCTGTTCAGCCAGTTATAGTCAAATCTCTTGTTCGCGCTCTTTTGACACATTCGAGCTGTGAAAAACTGGCTTCCTAACAAACTTGAAACACTTTTATGAATTAAGAATAGAAACATGCACTTCCAAGCGCATAACAGTAACTTACAACAAAACAAATGATCACCCACAGTTTTAAACCACATGCCTATTGTGAATTGATATTTCGCGGCTCGTTGATTGCGACAAAGTTGAACTCGTCTCAACTTTCGCGACGTGAGCGACGTGTTGTTCGCGCACAGTATACTTATCGCCATATGAAATACATTGGTTCAACTTTATTTGACAGCAGAAGCCGCGTTGTTCGCGCAGACTATAATTCAGCTATAACTCTTACACTTAAACAAATTGACAAATTATTGGTTTACGAACAGAACGGCCCAATAGCCCTAGCTAAAAAAGTCCACGTCTTAAGATAGACAAACACATGTGTCCAAAAACCAAACTGATCCCGGTTAGAACCGAAACTCGTAGTGTGGGGTTCAAGTTTATGACTCCGCGATCGAATTTGAATATTCGACTCGTCCAAAATCCATGAGATAGTACCGGACAGCATTGGCTACGTTTATGCCGTGGAACTATGTTTCAGTATTAACTAATTACATAAAACTCACCACGATGTAAACATGTCGGATTAGTTGATTGGACTAGCTCTTAGCTCTACTTGCGATACGGTATTGAGCTAAAAAATTTGGATTAGATTTGTTTTCGTCGTTGACGCTTGTTTTTGTCGATGTTTATGTTGTGTTGGAGTCGGTGGTATAAAAGCGCTTTCTACAAGAAGCTACTGGGCTCTTTATATTTCTAAAATTCTCTTTAAATCCAGGTGATAAGCCAACATCTGACATTTGCCATATTTAGTACCGGTCGGTATAAACACTCCCCGAATTAGAACTAAATCTAATATTATCTAGTTAATACTTCTTTTAGTTCCACGGTATAAATGGGGCCGGCACTTGTGCGCGAATTCGAACTAATGGCCGGTTGACACGTTCAAAGTACACTTTGGCAAAGTATGCTTTGGAAAGAATATCCACCATTGTGAATTACCCCTTTGCCATTTGCCAAAAACGCTGGATTTAGCATTTCTAGGAAATTCACACCAAAATACATTATTCAGCCCACGATAAATTGAATAAAAGCCACCAACACCTCACTACTTCCCGCTCCAACAACTTTTTTCTGTGAACTTATCGATTTACAATCAATTCTTTGATGGAAAGTTGAGCACCATCCTACTCTGCTTTGATGGGACGCTAGAGACTTCAAAGTACTTTGAAAGGGGGTTGACACGTTCAAAGTAACCTCAAAGTAGGTTGTCAACGTACTTTGCCAAAGTGTACTTTGAACGTGTCAACCGGCTCTGATGGAAAGTTGAGCACCATCCTACTTTGCTTTGATGGGACGCAGAGACTTCAAAGTACTTTGAAAGGGGGTTGACACGTTCAAAGTAACCTCAAAGTAGGTTGTCAATGAACTTTGTCAAAGTGTACTTTGAACGTGTCAACCGGCCTTAAACGGAGTCAAATTTGGTTTATGTTTCATGTTGTCATTGGGTGCGTTCCTAAAAGTATCGTAAATCCGCTACTTATCCATTGTCCCTTCCCCGATTCGTGATTTTTCCGGGAAACGACACGATTCCCTTGCCGCCATGAATATATTTCACACAAACATACGCCACTTAATAAGGGATAAATTTTCAAATAAAATTACGATCGAGGACAGACTTTCCGTTCACTATACGCACTTTGAGGCCAACAAACAGGTACATATTTACAAATGGAGTGACAGAAGACAGAGAGTCAAGAGCGAACTGTTAAAACTCTAGGAATCGTTGAAGGGGTCGGATCGGAAAAAATTCGTGATACCTTTGCTCTTCACAAAGATTCTGGTATCGGTGTCTGAAATCGTATCGTTTTCGCAAAGTATCAATGAGTGCGTTCAGAAGGTGGCAAAAGAGCAGAAACCGCTCGCGAGCAGCTCCGCAACTGCTCGCGAGCAGCTCCGGAGCTGCTCTATTTGGAGTCTGCACCTGCTGAACGCAACTTCACCAGCTGACAAATCGACCAGCTGAAAGCTGACGATGACAATTTTAGACGTCAAGTGCCGAAAAGTGGAAAATACATGAATCCCACGCTGTCCATTACAAAAATCACGAACAACGAGAAAACAAATTCAAAAGCACCCGAAAACCAAAGAACTAGAAGCTGAAAACGGCGAAAACACAACAACCAATTTGATAACTGTCAAAACTCGAAACTCGCAACATGAGCGTGAGGTTGAAAAAGAAGAAGAAGAACCTGAGCACTGAGCACTGATCAGTGAGCAGAAATATTTCTTGCTCGGTGAAATTTGATCATGCTCACTCGAGCAGAAGTTGCTCAGTCACTTCTGAACCCGCTCGTTCTGAACATGTTCGCTGAGCGGAAGTTGCTCAGTTTCTTCTGAACGCACACTATGAAACCGTGTCGACGCGCTTCCGACACGGTCCAAAACTCAGAGGAACTTCTAGAGTGGCCCATAGGCTCAATTTATGGGACGAGAGAAGAGCGCGTTTAATTTTTCATGGGAGAGAGAAAGAACGGGACTTTTAATGCCAACCACCAATAGGACGCGGAAATTTGACAGCTATATATACAGCGGGGAGTCAGAAACCAAAACAAACATTTTAATATCGGTTTTCTGACAGAAAACTCACAAAAACAAGTAACGCGCACATCACATCTAAATATTTAATGTTTTACCTAAAAGCAGACACCCCCGTCTTAGGGATACGCTGGTTATTTTTGCAGTCACCGACGAGGCATTTCGATTTACCACAACTCACTACCGCACCAATTTGTCCTACCGGAAATTTCACTAGTGTCTTCTCTACATAATCGCGGCTCTTTACACTCAAAAACCGGCTCCAAACTTTCGCGAATTCAACCGTATTTCCTTTTTGCCACTTTTAGAACAAAGCGTTTGACAGCCATATGCACAACGCGATCTTAAAACCGTTAACTTTACTCTCCCAGCTCTCGACTTTTTCAAGAAGAAGATCGTCCCATTTTCAAGCTGTCAATTTGTATGGTTTGACAGGCATGTACCCATTCCTTTGTTAGTTATATATTCAAATGTCCAAAATATTAACGCAGCCACTGTTAAATAGTAACAACGAAACGAAATCGTTTTTGCATGTTGGTGGCCGCCAAGTCATTTATGCAAAACTTTTTCAATCCAACTGACTGTGCATGGAATTTAATCGGACAAGTGAAAAAGTTCATCATCGAACCTGACTTTTAAAATGACGTCTGGATCAGTGATGTCAAGTTAGCCCCTCCAATTCATCAAAAATTGAATTTAACTATTCGTATCGTTTGTTGGTGATTGTTGGTCTGTTAAGAACGTTTGTTGGTCGCTAATTAGTAAATTAAAGGCAAATTAAAAGTTTTTAGGTTAAGTGAGCCTCTCCTCACAAGAAAATCCCCGAAAAATGATGTTACGAACCTAAACTTGCAAAATTCTGAATTGAAATCGTTTGTTGGTGATTGTTGGTCTGTTAAGAACATTTGTTGGTCGCTAATTAGTAGATTATAAGCAAATTAAATATTTCTAGGTTAAGTTAGCCCTTTCACACAAGGAAATTCCCAAAATGACGTTACGAACCTAAACTTGCAAAATTCTGAATTGAAATCGTTTGTTGGTCGTTTGTTGGTGATTGTTGGTCTGTAAAATTACGTTTACACTATCCGCAGATTACTTCATCTGCGCCGGCTGAGATAATCTGCGACTGTCAAATACATACAATTTTGAACTCACCACACCCAGATTACGCAGCAGATGAAGTAATCTGGGGATAGTGTAAACGTAATATTACGTTTACACTATCCCTATATAATATAATATTACGTTTACACTATACCCAGATTACTTCATCTGCTGCTTAATCTGGGTGTGGTGAGTTTAAAATTGTATGTATTTGACAGTCGCAGATTATCTCAGCTGGCGCAGATGAAGTAATCTGCGGATAGTGTAAACGTAATATTAGAGTTTATCAAGAAAACCAATTGTCAAACATACTTCACGATGTTCGTCCAATTATATTACGTTTACACTATCCCCAGATTACTTCATCTGCAGCGTAATCTGGGTGTGGTGAGTTCAAAATTGTATGTATTTGACAGTCGCAGATTATCTCAGCTGGCGCAGATGAAGTAATCTGCGGATAGTGTAAACGTAATATTAATTAACGCAAACTTTGATAGTGTGGCAACTCCCATTCCCGAAAATACAGTGACAAATATAATGGCATAATATCAAGGATTCGAACGAAAAATCAATAGAAATGAAGAATCTAAAAGTCATAAATTTTTATCTCGTTCAATGTGCTCCGAAAATTTATAGCTCTTAAAACTTTTGCTCGGAGCAATGAAACTTCTTTTTTTTGTGTCGTGATATTGCATACACTATACGATCTCTGCCATGATGTCCGTTTTGCTTGTTCCGCGCTAGCTACGTTCGTTCTATGGTTTTGAAACTATTTTGTCCGCGTTAGTGGCGCACAGTCAGAGGAAGCGCAGGAGGCACAGCCTGATGTTGCTAGTCCTTTTCAGCGTTCTTCTTCCAGTTCTTTCTTTTTTTCGTTGTCCGTCCGCCTGCGTCGGTCTCCCGCCGAATCCTATCTCTCGGTTGGAACCAATCGGATGGGCCTGATGTCATTGAAGTTTCCTGTGATTTATTGACTATTGACCGAGCAAATCAATTGAATATTTATCCGTTTTGCTCGTCGCCCTGGAAGCAGAAAAGCCAAAAAATACAGGATGATGGCAAAAAAAGAGCCAACCCGAATACTTGGAATCGGCCAAAATTGCCGAATTAATCTTGTAATTCATGTGAACTTATCCGACTTTTCCCGTTCAGTGTAAATTTGCATGATAGGAGAAAAGAATTGGACATAGGATCGTTCGGTTGGTTGAGTCGAAGGATGTTCGGACTATAAGTTTCCCACCGGATGATGGGTATGTAATTACTTTGGAAAATTTCGATTGTTAGGATGTTAAGATTGAGGGATTTGAACGTGACTTAAATATATGTCACAATAGACAAAAGAACCCTCGCTCAGATTCTACATAATCGTACACTTTTATTTGAGTACGGTGCTCAAGATTTAAAATGATACCAGTGCCGTAGTGTCCTAGATAGATACGGACGATTGACCGAAAAGAATCATTCAATCAGGCAGTTGAACAAAAAAAAACAAAGTTTAACCGAGCTACTGGATGAATACGGATAGCTTCGATTTGACACCAGTAAGTTGTGAAACATCTTAAGTTCGATTCCTGAAAAAAGTTGTACGGTCTCGCATCAATAAAGCTCGGGCAGCTTTTTTCAGTTTGACTCCTTTCTGGCAAAACAACAACATCTTCAGAAGTACCAAACTCAGGATCTTCGAAACCAATGTAATCTGTGCTTCTTTATGGCTGTTCAACTTGGAAGGTGACCAGGGTGATAACAACTAGATTGCAAACTTTCGTGAACCAGCGTCTACGGCGCATCCTACACATACGCTGGCCGGAGGTCATTTCTAACGATGACCTCCTGTTCATTATTGGCCAGGACATGATAGACACCTCCATAAAAAGGCGAAAGTGGCAATGGATAGGTCACACACTTCGAAAAGAGCCGGAAAACATTGCTAAATAGGCCCTCGATTGGAACCCACAGGGAACCGATGCAAGTCGCCGCGTTGGACGACCGAGAAACACCTAGAGAAGATCAGTTGAGGTCGAGGGCAAGTCATTAGGCAAATCGTGGAGACAGCCGAAGGCGATAGCGGCGAACAGGGCGAGGTGGAAAGTCGGCGTGGTTAATGCCCTATGCCGCACAAGGGGTTGACAGAATCCAGAGAGAGAGAGGTTATAGCCGCTGCCGAACTCCAAGTCCCCCGACACCTTACCTTTATGCAGAACGCGACTTTTCGCGCCGTTAAAGGTTGCCTTAATAATAGCCACAGGCTTCTCAGGGATGCCTCTCCTGTACAAGACCGCCCATACAGAGTCCCGGTTCATACTATCGAAAGCCTTTTCGAAATTGATGAAAAGCAAGTGAAGCGGAGAATCGTACTCAATGCATTACTGAGTACGATGTTCCTTGTTTTGCTCAATGTTCACGTGTAAACGAAGCATAAGACTACCCCGTATTGTTTTTTAATGTAATGAATAATTCGATTAGGCGGAAAATTTCGCGCCCCAAGTAAATGGTACCCTGTGTAATGAACCACCTGTAACGAACCATATTATGGTCTGGTAGTGCTGCTCCCACCGGCAGATCGAAGCAGCACCTGATGAGTAGTGATCTGTTGGTGGTACGAAACCAGAGGCCGAGGGTCCCATTACACCCGGACCCAGGTGCGACTGCGTGGGCGTCTAATCTTTTATTACCCATTTTTACCTCCCATGTTTGTGTTGTCTTCCCCAGGCCTATGCATTTTTGTTAATACGTAAAGGACAAGGGGCAACGAGCGGCGAAAACCCCGCCGATCTCCCTAACTGAGCTACAGCAAGCATAGGCCGTTGCTTAGCTTTTTCTTCGCCAGATGGCACGGCCCGAACTTCACGGTAATATGCTACCTTAGGCTCCGTCCCCACGGGCATCTTCGGATGCCCACCAAACCGTCCCTTACACGTGTTCAAATGCATAGGCTGCTCTTTTAGCTCTTATAGTCCCGAGCCTGGGGCCATGACAGTCCGTATCTTTGTTTTTATCACTTCTGCGAATAGGCGTCGTACGTGACGTGTTTATTTTACCAACCGTGGATTGGTCCTGGGCATCGTCAACAATGATTTTAATTTATTTGAACAATTTCGGCTTTTTTTGTGATCTGTTTTTCTGCATGTGCTCTAACAAGCTGCGAAGCCTGAGAAAAAAAGTTCTGGGAAGAAAAAGGGACGTGATCACCGAAAGGAATTACTGAAATCATAATAAATTGTAAAAGGACCTTAATAGCACCATTCACCACAAACAATAGACGATTTACGAAAGTCTGCTACAAATTGCTCTTTCTTAGCACCCAGTCTCTGATTCAACGAAGCGTCCAAGTCATTTTCTTAAAATCGCAATTAAAAACAAACATTGTCACTTTTCCCAACTAACAACTAACGCAAGTTCTAATATTTTCCCACAAAGCCTCGAGAACAGCTTAAAACTGATGCTTGCATTCCAAAAAAGTTATCTGCAGTGAAACTTCTCTTCGTAAAATTTAATCCTAACCCGCAACCCGTTTTCGTCCTTCATGCTCAGCCTCCTGAAGTGATAGTATGCTTAACTATTGTTGAATGAATGTCTTGAAAGGTGTTGCGATGAAGATTCTTCTTAAGAATCTTGGTGGTAAAGTTATTCACAAGTTCTCTATTTCACCGCAGTTTCCACCATAGCGAAGTCTTGGTGGATATAATGTGGTACAGTGACCTCAAATTAAGAGCAAACGCTATACGAGTATATCTAGTAGAAGTGCATGCCTGTAAATTATTGGAGTTTCTGGAAATTTTAATTTATTTAGTTTTTGCCAGGGGTGGAAATAAGTTAGTTGAAAAAGTCACGAGACAGAGAATAATCCGAAAATGCGGATATCCACATCCAGTGTCCTGAATTTTAAGGCGGAATGCAGTCACAGTTTTGTTGGTTTGGAGCATTCAGTTTACGAGACTGAGCAAATTTTGATTAAAAAATTAAATTCGGAATATAGGCATACCGCACACCTAAAGTTCAAACACTCAGTGCGCCGCATGTGGGACATCACTTATTATACTGAGTAGGCCTTATCTTAATATGCAGCAGAAACTTACAAATCAAACGCATAATCCATTCATGAATTCCATCAAATGAACGTCATCACATCATCATGCTTAACCCGTACCAGATCCAACTCCACTAAGCACAACGAAATTTATCTTAATGGTAATTTCTATTAATCCAGATATCAAAGAAATTAAAGTGACTTCTAAATAACATTTTGATTACATTAGCCGGCCTCAGTTTCTACTTTAGCGGATGTACGCGCTCCCGTATAGATTCTTTTCATAATGTTTTTCCCTCTTCTGGCAGCTAATAATAATACGCCTTACAAGCGTAAAGACGAGCAAAAGGACTCTTCCACTTAATGAATTGAAGCAATTAGCACATCTAATTATCACGCATTTTCAGCAAAGCAATCTCAAGTCTCTGTCTCCGCTGTAATGAACTTCGAGGCCCTGACTTGGGCGGAAAAATGGAAATGGGAAGATTGGAAGTTGTTTATGACTGCAGAACGGAAGCCTGTTTCAATGACTCACGATGCCGAAAAATGGATGGAAGTGTCCATGTAGAAGAATGATGGCACAGAGTATGGAGGTAGACAGGAGGCATTTAATTTCGTCCTTCGACAATGTATTTACATTGCTTGCTTATTTGCAGTTTTTTTTTGTGTATTTTTCAAAATAAAGCTAACGATATTATTTTCGGGATGATATATACATGATATACAATATTTTTGAAAATTATTTCCTAAATAATGAATACGGAGAAATGTTTTCATTCGCCCTATCTACTAAATCAGTCAGAATAGGAATTGTTTGCATTATATCAATTGCGCCACGCATAAAATGACAGGGGGCCTTTTCCATAGCCCTCCACGTGGGCATCTCTTGGTAACAGCAGTGTGTCAAACCGCTGACGGCCAAGTCATAGCGATAAGACAGTTTGGAAAAAGGCAGATAGCTGTAGCCTGAATGGCTGTTTAACACCTAAACGTCTCAGGTTTAGTAGGATGGAATGACTTGCGTAGTTGGACCTGCAACATAGTTGTGTGAACACCAGCACGTCCATTAAACCATCTGAAGCAGCTATCTCCCGAGGCCAAATCCTGAATGGGGTTAAGCGATGTGCTGCCAACTCGTCCTTGTAAAAACCACTCCACGTCAAGAAACCTGGAACAAAAGCCTCGGATTGGACAGATCAACAACGAGGACCATGCAATCGACTAACGGATTATTCTTTCGGATCCTGGAATGTACGCTCCCTGAACAAACCGGGGGCCGAGAAGGCCCTCCTTCAACAGGTCGAAAAGTACAAACTGAGCATTACTGCAGTCCAGGAAACAAATTGGCTTGGCAGCGAGATCAATGACAAGAATTCATACACGATTTTTACAAGTGGCAAACCATCGGGCCACAAGGAGTTTAGAGTAGCATTTATAGTGAACAATCACCTCAAACTGCACATTACTGACTTCAAACCCATAAATGAACGGCTGTGTGCGATTCGCATTAAGACTCGATTCTCCAATCTCTGGCTCATCAATCTGCACGCCCCCACTGAAGTTAAAGAAGACGCAGTAAAAGACGAGTTCTACGCCTGTCCGACTCTCTCTGACTCACTTCCAACAAACGACGTCAAACTGCTGCTGGGAGACTTTAACGCGAAAGGCGGAAATGAAATTTGGCACTAGGGGACCACTGGGGGCCACAGTCTCCATGAGGAATGTAACGACAACGGCCAGCGACTTATCGACTTCGCCTGCAGTAGGAATCTAATCGTAAGCTCTACGTGTTTCCCGCTTCGACGCATTCACAAGCATACGCTTGATACCGCTGCAAAAGAAGTTGGACTATGTATCAACGAGGGTAAAACTAAAATAATGATGCAATCGACGACAAGGACACCTGCACAACCGAGCATCAATGTGGGGGACGGCAATATCGATTTCGTGAACAACCTTATATACCTGGGTTGCAATTTGTGAAGGGACGCCAACGAAACTGACGAAATCAAGCGACGGATACGGTTAGCTAATAAGACTTTTTCTCGGTTCTCCGCATAATGAAATCGAAGCATGTGCACAGAAACACGAAGATCAGCGTGTGTAAACCATTATACGCCCAATCCTATGCTATGGCTGCGTAGCATGGACCTTAACTCAAGCCTCCGGAAACACGCTAGACACATTTGAACGTAAGGTTCTACGGCGAATTTTCGGGGCTGTTTGCGATCGAGATGGATGGCGCATTATGTACAGTACAGCCATGAGTTGTATGAACTGTACGATGAGCTGGAATTTTCGAAAATCAGCTATATCTGTGTATATCATACGACGATATAGCATGTCAATCAAAAGTGATCTGCTATGCATCTGTCACTTGTTCAATTCGGCACATAAAAGTTGAGACAACAAATACGGCGAATAGCACAAACTACGATAAAAAGGAAAATCATTTCAATGTCTTCGTCGATAGATAAACTTACTTGGCTCATTTCGTTTCCCACATTGCAAGTAGAATTGTTCTCTTCGCCTCCCCATATTCTTCCTTTTGGCCGTGATATTAATCTACACTCCAATGTCCATACTTCAAGGACCAAATAAAACCCATGCACATACTACTACTAGACACTCGGGAATCCTTGTCGTGATCCTTACCGTTTTTCGTGTGAAAAAGGCATTTATCCGCATATCAGGAAAACATTTCAGTTATTTCCTGCAGAGTGACCTTCCACAAGAAGAAAAAGCACAGACGACAACGATTGACGGCAATTGGAGCCGGAATTGCAATGTTTACTTCTCTAGTCCTTATCCTTATACCCGCACAGGACTCCATTTAGATCCCGTTCCAATATTCTTGGACGATACAAGATACAATACTTCTATTCTTTGGCGTGGAAGGATAAACACTACACGAGTCTTTGCGCAAGAAGGGATTCCCAGTTCCGAAAAGAAGTAAATATAGTGGAAAGAAAGAAAAGGAGCAAAAAATAATACTTAGAGTTCACACAGTGAGAAGTTTTATACTTTCTTGGTTATTATACCAAGGCAATAATGGTACCAAGTCCAGAGCTTCGTCCGGACAAATAATGAAAAGGAAAAGAAAACAATTTTTCTTCTATTCAAAAGGTGGATATAGAAAATGAGATGAAGACCTTACTATCTGAATGAACGTAGAAAAGGACGAACTTGCTAGCTAAGTATTAAGTACATATACGAGTAGTATTGTGGTATTTGCAGAATAAATCTCATTGTGGTACGTCGTGATTTGTCGGTACTCGGGGTTGTAATAATGTACATCCAGCATAAGAAAAACGTAATAGATACAATCGGACCTCGAATATTCTTCCACAATACAGTGCATGAACATCGAGGTGCAGTTTTAATAATGCAACACAACACGTTTAGAAAGTGAAACATAATCGAAATGTTGTGGTTGGATCAGCGCTCTGACAGTTGCTTAGATTTCTACTGGAATGGATTTCCCACGTTATTAGAGCAGCTAAAGGGTCCAAACTTGCACTTTTTCAAATGGCTCTAACTCGAAAACCAAGGCAGCAAGAGAGTTGACTCTTGCCGTAAAATGCAGCTTGAATCTTCCCCCAGAAATAAAATAGATAATACCAATCCGGACCACAAAACAGCGAAAAAACCCGAAACTTTCAAGGCAAAGTGGCCCCTCGACTGCCAAACACAAAAATGTGTTTTCCCACGTTATTAAAGCAGCTAGAGGGTCCAAACTTGTACTTTTTCAAATGGCTCTAACTCGAAGATCACGGCAGCTAGAGAGTTGAATTTTGTCTTAAAATGCAGCTTGAACCTTCCCCCAAAAATAAAAAATACCAATCCGGACGAAAAATTGCAAAAAACCCCGAAAACTTCAAGGCAAAGTGACCCTCAACTGCCAAACATAAAAGGAGGTGTTCCCACGTTATTAGAGCAGCTAGAGGGTTCAAACTTGCACTTTTTCAAGTGGCTCCAGATATACTCTGATATTTTCCGGTTTTAGGTGGTCCGTTTCGCTGCACTTGCAAAACAAAGGATATCCATTCGGTATACCGAAGGTTCGCTTAGAAATTGTGCTGCGCATACTGGACAACTCCCATGAAGTGCCCTAAGTTGTCTCCAGAATGATCCCAATAGACATTCTAGTGGATGAAGCGGAGAAACTTTACGGTGATCGCCATTTAAAGCCATTGGCAAAGTCAGAGGAGCAGAAAGGCAGAGAAAGGAGCGAATCGCTGAGAATATGGCAGGAGTGTAAGGAGCAGGCATTCACAGGTTGTTGGACGTACAAGTAATGGATACGCGCCGTCATCAAATTCCTCAAAAATTAACTCATAGACTTTGCAACAACGAGCCATTTTCTGGAAAAACGTGACAGCGTCACCGAAATGTGACACCACCGTCTGGAAATGTAAGACGGCCATAGCTCCAAAAAGCGGATTTTTGAGTTGTGTCACTTTAAAAATATGTTTCTACGCAAGGAGCGAATTAATAATAATCTACCCCAATCCTCTTATTCAAAATCAGAGATTAACAGTATGTAAATCCTAAAAGTACAACAAACCGTAAAGCACATGTAATGCCGAGAAAACAATGAACTTCGCTATTGGCGTATTCATAATACATAAATTTCGAATTGAGGGACATGGGGAAAATCTGGATCCATGGCTAACACCTCATACTCTAAAACATTTATATAGTCAAACGTGCTTAATGCAAGGACATTGCCTCTATCATCGAAGCATCGACCCCCTAGCGAATGCGTATATTACGTTAGGTCGTGTCTGGTGAACGCTGTAAATAAGGAATCACATCAGTCACGTCTATTGAACGTGACGAATTTCTGCATTGAAACTTCTCTAGCAACTTTATGATAGAACGCACTAATGCATTTTTAATAACGAATGTGGTACCTGACATTCAGGCCTGACACCGTCCTACACACAATCTTGCCAGGACTAGAAACGTCCGCGTATAAGGAACATAGTCGAAGACGATGTCGACTATTTGCTGATGTTTTATAGACTCGGCTTTAAAAGGAATACACACACTATGTGTATTTGTACTTTGAGTTCACTGCTGGGACCTAGTGAGTTAAGAAACCGTGGAAATACATTCACGACATGGCGCTCGGCTACACCCTGCTTGAGGATGCAAAATTATGACGTGAGGTATTTCACTTGTGCCCTTAAATGTCACTTAACACGACATTTTCAGGATCTTACTTTTTTTTTGCCCAGTCGCTGTGAGAACCCGCAAATGTGAGTACGTGAGTTACGTAGTCGGATGCACATAACATGAGAGTCCTCAGAAGTTTATGAAGAAAATTATAAATTTTCCTCGACACGAATCGGTGAATTTATTTTATGGAATTTCGTCAAGGATACAAACATCATGTTTGCGTTTGAATCACGTCTGAGAATTAATGGCGCAATGATTTACAGGACTGCGAATTATTGAGCTTTCTGCAGAATGAACGAAATTGATTGGAATCAAAAAGTACACTGAACTTTGTTAGATTTTTGGCCTCGAAACACTAACGCACCCCCCCCCCCCCCCCCCCCCCCCGCGCCTTTAAAGGCAATTTGCCGTGCAAATTACACGAAACCGTGCCCATTAGCGGAACCACCTGTAATGAAAAGTTCTTCTTCTTCCTTGCCCTTTCATATCACTCTGCGGCTTCGCGTTGCTCTGCCTGTGGTGTTGGCACTTCGCCCATTCTGGCGGTATAATCTCAGCTTCTTTCTCCAGGCAGCACGGTCTTGGATCGTATCATCGCCAAGATTTACGCGTTGTTGTTGCTTTTTCATCTGATCGATCCATGTGTGTTTCCGTCTGCCTCGGCGTTTGGGTCCAGCAAATGGAACATTCGTTGATAGTGCCTTCATGACAAGGCTCTCAGGCGGACGCCTTAGAACGTGGCAATATCAATCCATACGACGATCTTCGAGCTTTTCAGTGATCGGTTGCTCAACGAACAAGCTGCCTCGGATGTAGGTACTTTTGATATGATCCTTTTTGGTCACCCCGGCTGACGTCCGTAGCATATGTACCTGTAATGAAAAGTTAACTTTAGAAAAATTATTTTTTTATGATAGTCCACGTACTGTATGTTTTAAGGTTTTACCATAACACTTCGCCTACTGACAATTGAGAAATGTCAAAAAAAAAAACGACTGCGAGGGGAAATATAATTTCCGCAGGGCAGTGTTGCTAAATTTAATAAGTGGAGCAGTTCGGAAAGGGAATTTCCTGACAATTTCCCTCACGACTGAGCTTTGTGGACTTTTTTCGGTGGATGGTCTCACAGGGAAATTTTGGCCACCGCATGAGCTCTTCTTCCAAAAGTCTCGGACGTATTTCTCGAGGAAGAAGAAAAAACACGTTTTTTACTTCTTTCGGCCACCACATTTTTTGGTCGGAACTCCCATCTAGGAGTATTGTCAGCAATTGCTAGGGCTTCGCCCGCAAAGCCCCGGTCCACAAGCGCGATGCTAAAACAGAAGGAAGTGGCGTGTCTATTGGCTGCAATTGCTAGGGCTTCGCCCGCAAAGTCCCAGTCCACAAGCGGGACGCTAAAACAGAAGGAAGTGGTGTGTCTATTGGCTACAATTGCTAGGGCTTCGCCCGCAAAGTCCCAGTCCACAAGCGGGACGCTAAAACAGAAGGAAGTGGCGTGTTTGTTGTCCGCAGTGCTGCGGTTTCGCCCGCAAGGATTATTCTCCGCAGTGCCGGGGCTTCGCCCGCAAGTTTATTATCCGCCAGTGAAAAAGGTTTCGCCCGCAAAATTTATTGTCCGCAGTGCTGGGGCTTCGCCCGCAAGGATTATTGTCCGCCAGTGCCTAGAAAAAGAAAAAAAAATATTTAATTATCCTAAGCTCAATACTATTTGATTTAGTAATAAAACTTGTAAAAAAAACAACATCTGTATTAAGACGGTGAGGATTTTCTGCAATAAAAAGGTTGTTAATATGTCGAGAAAAATGTGTTGCTAATTAATTTGTTTGGTGTCTTCCCTCTTCCGTCGTTGGGGATGTCGAAAATCGAATTGACTTCATCCCCCTCACGTAAAATAGTTTTTTAAAAATAATTGAATGGTTACGAGCAACGTAACGGCTTGCAATTGGCCATGGTAGCGCGGGAAATATTTTTTTGTTGTTGTATCACTAATGGTTTAGTAGTTTCTAGTTCCTTTTTTTATTGATTCGCTCCCTTTTCTTACAGCACCTGAAAACCGTAATGCAAGTCTCGGTCGGATTCTTTTTTTTTGTTTTGAACCCACGACGAACATTTTTTTTTGTTCTTCCCTCCCGAACAGAGCTGCCCTCAAGCAGGTGCTTCGCTTCCGACCTTTCTAGGGCTAGCGTTACAAAGTCTCCATGAAAACCTATTAATCGTTCAGTGTGCGGTCACCTGTATGCTTGATCTGGTTTATGACTATTCTTGCCATCAGCTTGGAGACTGCGGGGAGGAGGCAAACTCCACGCCAATTATTACAATCCTTCAGGTTACCTTTCTTCGGGATCTTAATAATGACGCCCTTCTTCCTTTCTTTGGGGAGATTTTCAGTTTCACAACACTCTTGGATAAGGGGGAGAAGAATATTCGCAGTAGCGTTGACATTCGCCTTAAAGTGTTCCAAAGGAATTCCATCTATCCCCGGGGCTTTACCCGCGTCCGTCGATTAAATAGCCACAGTTACTTCCAGCTTAGATGGTGGGCTGGTGTCCACTCTGGCTATTTGCGGAATATTTTCTGCTTCTAGTGAAGATGTGTTCGAATGTCCAAAGGTGTTTTTGGAGACCTCAATTAAGCGCTCTCTTCACCGTCGCAGTTGGTGTTCATCGGTGACCTGTATGGATCCGTCCTTATCTTTCACGGAATGTTGAGTTGCAAAGGATCTGCCAGTTAATGGCTTGATAAGTTTGTAAAGGGTTTCACTTTCACCACGGTAAGCCGCTTCTGCCTTTTCGGCTAATGCTTTGATGCTGTTGCGTTTGTCCCGTCTCACGCGCCTTTGAACGCCTTTCTGAAGAGAACGGTATTCAGCTCTAAGTTGTTTTTTTGACAGCGACGTCAGTAGCTGAGTTGATTTGTTCTTTAACTCTCTTGAATGCCGAGATTAGAGACCATGTAGTGTTACTGATGGGGTGGCACTGAAGTATGTATATACTAAACCTATAAAAAAGATTGATTCGATAACTGGGCATTGAATGAACCCTTTAAAATTTTGCTAGCCACACTATAGTACATCTACAGAGCCATAAAAAAATAAGTAAATAAACGGGTTCACTCTATGCAATTGTTTTCAACCATGACAGCCCGACCATCATCCCAAGGAAATAGGAAATCCTCTTTTATAGTTCACATCACGTTCAACAACTTTCAGGACAGAAGTTTAAACTCACTTTAGGTTATCCGTGGATCGCTTAAGGCATCTCGTGTTTTTCTTGAAAATCTAATAACAGCGTATAAACGAAAGTTTTCAGTTAAGAAAAACGCGGCTAGTAAGCATGTATGGCTTCTACCCAATGATGGATGATGAAATTGCAAGGAAACAAAAAGTACACTGAACTTTGTTAGATTTTTGGCCTCGAAACACTAACGCACCCCCCCCCCCCCCCCCCCCCCCCGCGCCTTTAAAGGCAATTTGCCGTGCAAATTACACGAAACCGTGCCCATTAGCGGAACCACCTGTAATGAAAAGTTCTTCTTCTTCCTTGCCCTTTCATATCACTCTGCCTGTGGTGTTGGCACTTCGCCCATTCTGGCGGTATAATCTCAGCTTCTTTCTCCAGGCAGCACGGTCTTGGATCGTATCATCGCCAAGATTTACGCGTTGTTGTTGCTTTTTCATCTGATCGATCCATGTGTGTTTCCGTCTGCCTCGGCGTTTGGGTCCAGCAAATGGAACATTCGTTGATAGTGCCTTCATGACAAGGCTCTCAGGCGGACGCCTTAGAACGTGGCAATATCAATCCATACGACGATCTTCGAGCTTTTCAGTGATCGGTTGCTCAACGAACAAGCTGCCTCGGATGTAGGTACTTTTGATATGATCCTTTTTGGTCACCCCGGCTGACGTCCGTAGCATATGTACCTGTAATGAAAAGTTAACTTTAGAAAAATTATTTTTTTATGATAGTCCACGTACTGTATGTTTTAAGGTTTTACCATAACACTTCGCCTACTGACAATTGAGAAATGTCAAAAAAAAAAACGACTGCGAGGGGAAATATAATTTCCGCAGGGCAGTGTTGCTAAATTTAATAAGTGGAGCAGTTCGGAAAGGGAATTTCCTGACAATTTCCCTCACGACTGAGCTTTGTGGACTTTTTTCGGTGGATGGTCTCACAGGGAAATTTTGGCCACCGCATGAGCTCTTCTTCCAAAAGTCTCGGACGTATTTCTCGAGGAAGAAGAAAAAACACGTTTTTTACTTCTTTCGGCCACCACATTTTTTGGTCGGAACTCCCATCTAGGAGTATTGTCAGCAATTGCTAGGGCTTCGCCCGCAAAGCCCCGGTCCACAAGCGCGATGCTAAAACAGAAGGAAGTGGCGTGTCTATTGGCTGCAATTGCTAGGGCTTCGCCCGCAAAGTCCCAGTCCACAAGCGGGACGCTAAAACAGAAGGAAGTGGTGTGTCTATTGGCTACAATTGCTAGGGCTTCGCCCGCAAAGTCCCAGTCCACAAGCGGGACGCTAAAACAGAAGGAAGTGGCGTGTTTGTTGTCCGCAGTGCTGCGGTTTCGCCCGCAAGGATTATTCTCCGCAGTGCCGGGGCTTCGCCCGCAAGTTTATTATCCGCCAGTGAAAAAGGTTTCGCCCGCAAAATTTATTGTCCGCAGTGCTGGGGCTTCGCCCGCAAGGATTATTGTCCGCCAGTGCCTAGAAAAAGAAAAAAAAATATTTAATTATCCTAAGCTCAATACTATTTGATTTAGTAATAAAACTTGTAAAAAAAACAACATCTGTATTAAGACGGTGAGGATTTTCTGCAATAAAAAGGTTGTTAATATGTCGAGAAAAATGTGTTGCTAATTAATTTGTTTGGTGTCTTCCCTCTTCCGTCGTTGGGGATGTCGAAAATCGAATTGACTTCATCCCCCTCACGTAAAATAGTTTTTTAAAAATAATTGAATGGTTACGAGCAACGTAACGGCTTGCAATTGGCCATGGTAGCGCGGGAAATATTTTTTTGTTGTTGTATCACTAATGGTTTAGTAGTTTCTAGTTCCTTTTTTTATTGATTCGCTCCCTTTTCTTACAGCACCTGAAAACCGTAATGCAAGTCTCGGTCGGATTCTTTTTTTTTGTTTTGAACCCACGACGAACATTTTTTTTTGTTCTTCCCTCCCGAACAGAGCTGCCCTCAAGCAGGTGCTTCGCTTCCGACCTTTCTAGGGCTAGCGTTACAAAGTCTCCATGAAAACCTATTAATCGTTCAGTGTGCGGTCACCTGTATGCTTGATCTGGTTTATGACTATTCTTGCCATCAGCTTGGAGACTGCGGGGAGGAGGCAAACTCCACGCCAATTATTACAATCCTTCAGGTTACCTTTCTTCGGGATCTTAATAATGACGCCCTTCTTCCTTTCTTTGGGGAGATTTTCAGTTTCACAACACTCTTGGATAAGGGGGAGAAGAATATTCGCAGTAGCGTTGACATTCGCCTTAAAGTGTTCCAAAGGAATTCCATCTATCCCCGGGGCTTTACCCGCGTCCGTCGATTAAATAGCCACAGTTACTTCCAGCTTAGATGGTGGGCTGGTGTCCACTCTGGCTATTTGCGGAATATTTTCTGCTTCTAGTGAAGATGTGTTCGAATGTCCAAAGGTGTTTTTGGAGACCTCAATTAAGCGCTCTCTTCACCGTCGCAGTTGGTGTTCATCGGTGACCTGTATGGATCCGTCCTTATCTTTCACGGAATGTTGAGTTGCAAAGGATCTGCCAGTTAATGGCTTGATAAGTTTGTAAAGGGTTTCACTGTCACCACGGTAAGCCGCTTCTGCCTTTTCGGCTAATGCTTTGATGCTGTTGCGTTTGTCCCGTCTCACGCGCCTTTGAACGCCTTTCTGAAGAGAACGGTATTCAGCTCTAAGTTGTTTTTTTGACAGCGACGTCAGTAGCTGAGTTGATTTGTTCTTTAACTCTCTTGAATGCCGAGATTAGAGACCATGTAGTGTTACTGATGGGGTGGCACTGAAGTATGTATATACTAAACCTATAAAAAAGATTGATTCGATAACTGGGCATTGAATGAACCCTTTAAAATTTTGCTAGCCACACTATAGTACATCTACAGAGCCATAAAAAAATAAGTAAATAAACGGGTTCACTCTATGCAATTGTTTTCAACCATGACAGCCCGACCATCATCCCAAGGAAATAGGAAATCCTCTTTTATAGTTCACATCACGTTCAACAACTTTCAGGACAGAAGTTTAAACTCACTTTAGGTTATCCGTGGATCGCTTAAGGCATCTCGTGTTTTTCTTGAAAATCTAATAACAGCGTATAAACGAAAGTTTTCAGTTAAGAAAAACGCGGCTAGTAAGCATGTATGGCTTCTACCCAATGATGGATGATGAAATTGCAAGGAAACTCTCCTGGAAGGCAAATCAAACACTTATCGTTTTAGGAGAGATAAAGTTTGCGTCCTCCTGGATAAGGTTGCAGACTAGGCTATGTTAGATAGATTGAGAGATTAAGATGTGTATTTAGGATGTAGCTAGATAGTTTTAGATTCAGGAATATGTTTGTAGACTAACATATAGACAAGAAGCAGTTAGAGGATAATCGTCTATAAAAGTTATGGCTCAAATGAATTTTCGGGATTTTGTATTTGTTTCTATCATAAATGAAATAATCTTAAAAAAATGGGTTTATTATAAAGAATAGAATCATAAGAATATGGTTCTTTCATACCGGAAAAACTGATCTACTCCACCGACCTTAAAAAGATTGAAGTTAAGTGGTTGTATATAGTAGCGCTCATACCGAGTAGACGACTATCGAATCGTAACTCCGTGGTTATCCAGTATAATGTCATTTTAGGCAGATTTGCATGCCAGGAACTTGTTTCAGAATACTCAAGTGACGAATATCACTTTAGTTCACTTAGCGCTCGTGCCCACGGCAAACTTTTTAGTACGTAGAGAAACTAAATAGTTTAGTCAGAAAAATAGAACACACGGTGTTTCATGAGACCGCGCACACAGCGATTACTAAATAGTTTAGTTTGCTGTGTGCGCGGTTCTGACTAAACTATTTAGTTTTTCTGCAAACTAAAAAGTTTGCCGTGGGCGCGAGCTCTTAGATTTACCATTCGATTGCAAATTTACTTTGTTCCTTTTCACCCATCTCACACTAGTTCGAAAGCGGCAATCCTGAATTCCATGTTATTTCTTCAGCAAAAAAGAATAGTGAGTTTTAATAAAATTTACGGCAACATTACATTCGCACTAAAGGGCAAATCACTTAATCTGACCCGATTACTTGATTTAAAAGTGTCAGATGCATATGTTACAAATCTGCCAGGTCAAGTGATCTGAAGTATAAACAACGATTCAGCAAATTCCAAAAATTAAGCTAAAATTACCCTTCCGTAAAAGTCCACATCAACATCGCAATTTGCAGATAGAGCATGGGTATAATTCGCAAAATCCACGAATATTAACACAGAAAAGTCCACACTAATTCATCATAATCGCATATTTTAAAGTCAAATGGACAAGCAACTTTCTCGAGGGTATTTGCCAGGGATACTGAGTCCTTCATGCTACCATCATTTAACGAAAGTCCTTTCAAGTTTACAAAACGTATAAAGCGCGCTCTGAGTACTCAATTTGACCCACAGTAAATTTTTATGTCACAATACTACGTAGAACTGTATCATCACCAGTTTGTCATTTAACGTTCCGGAAAGGATATTTTCCTCGTTCCTGTGTCTGTAAAAGGAAACAAGAATTCTGAAACAACGAGCAAAAAAAAAAAAAACAAACGCACACATACAACAAAATCGCAAAAGAAAAAACAAACCGTTGGACAAAAAGAAGCTATACTTAAAACTTTTTAAATTAAGGGAAAGGCAAACACAGACAGTAAATTGCACCTTAACAGCGCGGTAAAAATACTGTGCCAGGAATTGCCTTTTGTGCCACGGAAATGGGAGAGTTTTACCTTCTGTTCCGTCATTTGTTAGTTTGCCGTCTGTTTTTCTAGCCGTTTCTTTTTCATTCGCCACTTGAAAAATATATACATTTTGATTACACCGGGCAACAATTTTATGGAGGATGTGTGTAGCTCACACTTTTATGATATTGTACAAAATTAAGCCTCGTGATGATTTTTCTTCAAGTTCCCTGCCAACTAAACTTAATTAAAGTTTTCTTCAAAAGTGTAATGAATTCTTCAAGTCTCATAAAATTGCTCAAGGGAAGAGAAAACATTGAGAATATATTGCATGAAATGTTGCTGGGGAAGACAATGTGCAAAGTTAGTTTACTTATGTTTTTCTGAGGGTAGGCGACGTTCGTGGGTACCTTTAAATTATTGTAGTTTAAGTATGAACATTTTAGCAAGCCGGACATTGAATGATGGGTTCACACTCTTGTCTATCTGGATAAATCACGGCTATCATCATCATCATCATCGTGGCGCGACAACCCGACGTCGGGCATTGGCCGCCTGGATCATTGTCCTCCAATTGTCTCGGTCGCGTGACCGCGTCCTCCAATTTTGGAAACCCAGTAGCTGCGCGGCATCCACGCCTACTGAGCTCTCCCAACGAGATCTCGGTCGTCTAGGCAGTCCCGCTCCGTCGATTCGTTCTGCGTTCATTACTCTCTTTGGCATGCGATCATCGTCCATTCGTTGTACATGCCCTGCCCATTGAAGTTGTTTTAGTTTGACGATTTTCGAAACTTCCAGCTCATCGTGCAGTTCATACAACTCATGGTTGTACCGGATGCGCCATCCATCTCGATCGCAAACAGCCCCGAAAATTCGCCGTAGAAACTTACGTTCCAATGTGTCTAGCATGTTTCCGGAGGCTTGAGTTGGACCCTAACTCAAGCCTCCGGAAACATGCTTCGCAGCCATAGGATGGCACTGGTCGAATAATGGTTTTGTACACGCGGAGCTTCGTGTTTCTGTGCACATGCTTCGTTTCATTATGGGGAGAACCGAGAAAAAAGTCTTATTAGCTAACTGTATCCGTCGCTTGATTTCGTCAGTTTCGTTGGCGTCCCTTGACAAGTTGCAACCCAGGCATATGAAGTCGTTCACGAACTCGATGTTGAGGTCCCCCAGATTGATGATCGGTTGTGCAGGTGTCCTTGTCGTCGATTGCATCATTATTCTAGTTTTACCTTCGTTGATACGTAGTCCAACTTCTTTTGCAGCGGTATCGAGCGTATGCAGAAGTTCTTCTGCGTTGGCCAATCTTCGGGACATGATGTTGATGTCATCGGCGTACGTTGCTAATTGTGTCCACTTGATGAGTAGCGTCTTGCTGCTGTTAAAATTCATAGCCCGAATAGCGTATTCCAGTGCTAGGTTGAAGAGCGTCGGTGCCAGTCTATCGCCCTGTTTCAGACTAGATCAGTAAGTCTATTGTGGATCCTGACTTGTGAGACGGAGTTGGTCATCGTCGTCTTTGTCAGTCGCACTAATTTGGCCGGTATACCAAATTGCAGCATGATGTTGTACAGTACTCCACGATCGATACTGTCGTATGCCTGCTTGAAGTCGACAAAGATTTGGTATACGTTTACGTTGTATTTCCAGCACTTCTGGAGTATCAGTTTGACCGTAAAGAGCTGATCGGTTGTGGAGCGACCAGGTCTGAAACCGCTTTGATATTCGCCAATGATTCGTTCTGCGTACGGTTTTATTCTACTCGTATTTCCCAGAGTTTTCTTCAAAATTTTATAGAACGTACAAACTAGTGATATGCCCCTGTAATTCTCACCGCAGTTTATCTCCCTTTTTGTGAATTGGACAGATGATGCTTCTGCGCCAATCGTCTGGGATCTCCTCGTCCTCCCATACTCGCAGGAGTAATTGGTGTATGGCATTAGCTAGACCCGTTCCACCGAATTTTAGCAGTTCAGCTGGAATCTCGTCAACGCCTCGCCCTTTCTTTTGTTTTAGTGACCGCAACGCGGGATCAACTTCCTCTACTGTCGGGGGTTGTATGGGTAGGCCTGGATCAACAATATCGTTGAGAGCTTCTTGTGTGGGGATATTAGATGGTAGGTTCAGAAGCTTTTCAAAATAAGAGGCCCATCGTTTGTTAATGCCATCGGTGTCACTGATGATGTTTCCATCCTAGTCCTTACAAAGGCTAGTCCTGGGTTGGTAGCCGTTTTTGATTGTATTTATTAGTTTGTACGCTTGTCTGGTGTTCCTATTAGCTAAGTTTTCGTTTACATTCAGCAACTGCTCGTCAAAGTATTTACGTTTCTTACTTCTAATTATTCTACTCGATATTCGCCGTAGCTCGTCAAATTTTTTCCTTCTGGCTCTGGTTCCTCGTTGAATCCATTGTCTGTAGGCCTCGTTTTTTGCGTCAAGTGAGTTTTTGCATTCTTCGTCGTCGTCTTTATCACCTTACTTATACCGTAAACACTGTGTACCGTGGGGAGGTACGGAGTGTCCATTGTTTTACCCCCGGGAATATCTTATCCCTAAATATATGGAGGAATTAGACCCAACCTCCATATCCGTCAACTCTTCCAGATGGGCAAAGAATAATTCTTCAAGGTGTTACGTTCTCCTTTTTGTCAGTGCGGGACAGTCGCATAGAAGATGTGAAATGATCTTTTCGTAACTTCGACAGAAGTCACAGTAGGAGAGCCTGAGCCTTCTTGCATCATCCCCAATGCGGTAGTGGCCAGTGGTGGCTTCCACCAAGCCGTAACAGCCAAACAATTATAAATACCCAATAATGTACTGGAAATTTCGCCATGCATGCCCGAACTATTGCATTAAACCACATGCCAATATAACTCCTTTCATAATCTTTAAGAAACAAGGTTAGACCGCCTTCTCTAACCAACTTAAATATTCCAAGAAAATTGGGAATTTAAAGCAGCATTATCAGCAGCCTTCATTTGCTTCGCACACCCCAACCAAATTAGTCCTCAGCTGTTAATCGGTTCAATCTAATTAGCGTAATTTAAACAAAATTTGCGCACATTCTCGTGCTATATTGTTTGCTTTCTCCAGGCATGGTTTGCCATCCATGTAACCGGAAGAAGGATAAAATTTAGCAAACGTTCGCGCTAACCGCATTTTCGACTTTCGTCGTCGAGAGGTGTCGGGTTTCCAGAGGAAGCGAATTGAAAAAAGCTAAAGTTACCTCTTCCGGCAGCACTTGTCCCTTTTTCTGGTGGTTTTCACAATTTCTGGGTTGTGTTCGTCGAACTTGTACTGGGAGGTAGAAGGCGAGGAGGAAGATCCAGCCAATATTAGAGTGCGGTACATTTTACCCATATCTGTTTGACTTTCCTCTAGTTTAAACATGGCACTATACCCCCCGTCGTCGTTTTAGTAATGCAAAGAGCGATTCAACGCTTAAATGAAAGTTACGGGCTGCTATCGTTATAGAGTCCTTGGAATTTGAGCATTAATGAGAACCTTGTACGATGGAAAGGATAACTAAAGTTTATTGTAAACGTTTTGTGATTGTTCATGAAATTGTCTGATAGGAAACAGAGCGATATAATTAATGAGAAAGTATGGAGCCATTTCATTCTGATGAAAGAATAGAACAGATTGAAAATTTGTCACAAGTTTCCATTTGTTAACTTTCTGTTTCTGAGGTCCTTCAAATGATGTTGAGCGGATATTATATTACAGATTTATTTAAAAATGAGTCCTGACATGCATTTGTGTAAGACAACCAACATTACAATATAAAATTACGGTTTAACCCCTCAGACGAAAGCTGTACTGCAAGTCAAATATTCGCACGTCGTCTTCTTATCCGCAAATATGACTTCTCTGTAAACACAGGCAGAATACCTACACGTTACCCAGAAGAATCGCTCTATTTTGTCCGAAGGACTGATGAATTTTTCTCGTCTAGTGTGCAATTCCAAATATTTCCAGGATGAGTTTATGAAATGAGAAAAGTGAAGTTCAAATGGCAAACATGACTCGCAATGGACTTTTCGCAATCCAAGTTATCCGAGGACTCCAACGACGACGTCGAGACCTCATAACTTTGCTCGTATAGTTTTGCTATGATGACTTGTTTCAACCTTTGTAACCTGGTCTTGTAGCGACCATAAATGAAAGGAATGTGAAGCCCGGAAGGGCATGTTATGTCCGTTGCAATGACACAGACGTGAAACATGTTTCAAGAGGATAGGATAGGACACTACGTAAAAATAATTGTATATTGCCAAAGTACATATCTAGTAGGGATGTCAAAAAGCGGTCCGTTAAACCGAACAACCGGTACTTTGAAAAAAATTAACCCATTTTCCGTTTTTTTTTGTTTGGAAAAAAGGGAGAGTGATCCCAATTCTAAAACCTGGGAAGAAAGCGAAACTCGGAGAATCCTATCGTCCAATAACTCTCTTGTAACCAGTTGCTGAAACGCTTGAAGCACTAATTCATCCTGTTCTTGCGGCCCATATCCAGCTAGCGGATCACCAGCACAGCTTCCGAAGCATGCACAGTACGACCGCGGATTTGGATGCCATTACATCCCGCATCCACAATGGCCTCAACCAAGCTCGTCCATGTCAAAAAACAATTCTGGTGGCGCTCGATCTGTTGAAAGCCTTGGACACGGTCAGCCACTCAGCACTTCTGTCCGACATAAACTGTTCAGCGTTTACGACGCAAGCAGTAAAATGGATTGCCAACTATCTCGCTGGCAGGCAATCCTTTACCGAATTTAGGAACAGTAAATCAAAGCTTAGGAAAATTAAGCAAGGTGTACCTCAAAAAGGAGTTCTATCTGCTACTTTGTTCAATCTCTACTTATCCGGACTCCCAACACCGCCTGAAGGAATCGACATCATCTCCTGCGCTGACGACTGATCCATTCTGGCAACAGGGAGCAACATTGCGAACATGTGCGTACACATCCCAGTTAACTTGAAGAGCTTAACTTGTTCTTCAAAAGCAAGAACCTAACCGTCCCGGCGTCCAAATCCTCAGCAACCCCATTTACCCCCTGGGCGATGGAAGTCAAGATGCAGCTTGGAATCTCGATTGGTAATCATCCAATTCCTACTATAAACCATCCTAAAATTCTAGGACAGCATCATCACCCCATGCCTCAACAGTTGTATGCGGCAGGATGCGTAGTAGGAATAAGATCATCAAAGCCTTGGCCCGTAGTGCTTGTGGCAAGGACAAAGTCACTATACTGGTCATGTATAAATAGCCGGATGATCAGTGGCCAACTATGCGGCTCCTGTGTGATCACAGAATCTCTGTGACACACAGTGCAAAAGATTCAAGCGAGTCAAAATGCCGCTCTCCGTACTGTCACAGGCTGTCTCCTGATGTCACCCCAGGACCATCTACATCAGGAAACCAGGATGATGCCTCTAAGGAACCACAACTAGCTTTTTGCCAAGCAATACCTGGTGGGTTGATACCGAAGTGAGCACTCAAACTTCAACCTCATGGACAAGCCGCCGCCAAAACATATTAGGCGTGATTTGAGGGACCTAGAAAGAAATGTCTAGAGGTACAAAAAGGTACCTTTTGATAGCGGCACACACACAGGTCAGCCATCGCAGCGATACATCAGGAGGAGGTTCTTCAATCGATCGCGGGTTTAGGTCCGAATCCAGTTCTTTCGTCCACACCACCAACGATATCTTCGGAAGAGGAAAGACTTTCGACCCGCCCAACTTCGGTCAGGCTGATGTTCACGACTGAGATCCTATCTATCCCGCATTGACCAGAACATCTCAAAAATCTGCTCTGCTTGTAATGGAGCTCCTCATGGCGTGGGCCACATCTTTGACTACCCGGCTGCACTCACGCACCTGACTTTCAGATCGCTGTGGGAGAACCCCATAGAAGCAGCTAATTTCCTATCCCTCGACACAGATATGACGACGAACCGTAGGCGTGTAATTTACCAACACACTGAATTCCGAACATTGCTACAACAACAACAAGTGTAATGAAGTTGACAAATAGATTTTTTATTTATTGTATTATTTTTATAAATTTATTTTATTGCTGAGAAGGATTATAAGGCACTTTGGTTGTCATATACACTTGCAAAAATGAATATTTTGATATGGACGAAGTAGGTTCGTACTGTCTGAAGCGAAAATTCCTTTACGGCCGTCCCAACCTAACTTGTACATATTACAACTTTTTTCTGGTTTTTATTAGACCTCAACCTCACCAAAAAAGGCGTTGTCTAAATTCTTAGATTTAGCACCACAGGATGCTTAATTTTTTCCTTTTTCAGTTTAACTAAAAACTGGAATATGGCAATGAGAAACTTTTTTTTTTCAATTTGGGGATTTTGGGTTTGGGGATTTTAAAATAGGGGATTTTTTCTTCATTTGAGGATTCCGTATGGTTCCACTTCAACCTTCCCCGCTGAATTAATTATACCCTTCATTTTGTATTTACAACAACCGTTAGTGTCAAGGGCAGAAAACCCATAACATACTGGCTCGAAAGCCGAAGTTGTTTCCTAAGTCTCTCGGAAGGTGGGGCGACCGGTAGCACAGTATGTTGAGGCATCAGTCTCATGTTTGACTTTGACGTTTCGTGTTCGAATCCCGTCCACGACGATGTTCGTGGCCATGGATGTACAAGAGGTGCATGCTGGCAGCTGCATTCTCTGAAACCAATTTACGCCAACGAAACGTCAACTGGGCCACATGGAACAAATGACGCGATATGCCCACAAGGGGTTAGAGCAATTGAGTATATCTGAGGACAGATGCCGGCTAACGAACCAGAGTATTTATGGCTAAAGTCCACAAAAAATACTGGCTCGAATAAATTACAACTTTCTACGCAGTGTTTGAATTTTCCAATACGAAATACGAGTAATATATTTCATTTCCTTTTATAAAGAAATAAACAATATAATTTTGTTTTTTTTTTACTTCTCTTTATCCTCTTTCTTTTTTTTTATGATCCGGTTTTCGGATTAACCGGTACATTTCCCTCTGAAAAAACCGGACGGAGTTTTGAATAAAATACTTTTAACGATTTTGACATCCCTAATATCTAGTAGTTTAGTCGTTGCAGTCCAAACTGGAATTGAGGAAAAATAATTTTGCAACAGAATACTAGTACGCCTACAGTTCGTCCGTTGAAAGTTGAATAAAACATGAAAGGAGGATACTGTTCTCGTAAATCTTCTGAACTGGTCTGCGAACTTAGCATACCAATAATCCAGCAGATATCTTTCGGGCCCTCTGGATTTTCTATAATATTTCTCCACGCCATTTATACTCTCATCAAAAAGAAAGTCCGATTCTAGGACGTCCTAAATTTTCCCAAAACCACGAGCCAATTAGGATACTTGAGAATGCGATAAATTTGCCAGAATTGAAAGTCTCCTTTTCCATTCCAAAAATTTCCTCGGGTGGAGCTTTGTGGCTGATTAATGCAATATCATCATCAACACTGGACATAATTGAATTGCCTTAACAGGAATCCCAGGGATCTTTCAAATAGTTTGCTTCAATTAAGAGTTTAGCAACGTTATAGCGCTTCGAGTTATGCCGGAGGATATCTAAAGCGTGCAGAATACATGTGTACGGACGCAGAATACGCAGATACGATTGTCTCTCACTTTCTCTCCTTTTCACCATAGTCGTTTTGTGTAATTAAAGTTGGACATAGTTAGCCGACTGAATTCCATGAACTTTTAATTGTGGCCAATGATATTCTGATTGAATGAATGCCTTTAATTTCGGCAACTCATTGGAAGTAGCTCTCTCACTGGATGGATCTGTGTTCAATGGCAGCATGAATAATGTCTTTGAAGGAACATGTTTTGAGATTTTTGTTCGCTGAGCCAATTTTGTCCTTGAGAAACACAGACTCCATAATCTTGCCAGTCATAGTGTCGTCGTTGTCATCGTCTGAAGAAAATTAGATCCTTCGTCAGGGTCACGAATGACATCTTTCTGATTAATTAGAACAAAGTTAATTACATGAAATTTCAGTATTATCGGTAGCGTGAAAATGGTTCGAGTAATACTACTTGTAGTATCAAACGAGGAATCAGAAAATACAATAAATATTAATGGCAGATTAATTTGGAAGTAATTATTTTGTGTTTAGGTTTCTTGCAGACATGCGACAATTAATTATAATCGTCCTCAGATGGGAACAGATTTCTGTTGAGACGTTGGTGCGAGAAGGCATATAGTAAAACGATGAATTGCGAAAAAAAGTGCGTAGCGACTCATGAATGTTCCTCTTGGAAGGTTTGACAAATAAAAACAAAAGGTGTTTTTTTTGTACTGCGGTGTAGGTGAATTGGGGGTTATTAGGGTTAGCTTACATACATTTCACAAACAACACACTCTTGTTGTATTACTGGTACAGCTGAAAACATATCAACTGTAAATAAGAACAACGAGTTCCACCAAATAATATTGGAATTTCCGCAAATAATCGCAACAACATATTCCAGAGAGGTTGCCAAACACGTATAGTAGTGTGCCATAACATCGAGACACGAGGTCCACCGATCGCAGACCGCCCGAGACGACTACCTCCGGATAAATAAAAGGCCGCACGCGCCAAATTCGAGTTCATGCTGGAGCAAGGGATTTGCAGGCCATCAAAAAGCCCTTGGGCCAGTCCCTTGTTGATGAAGCAGAAAGCAAATGGATGGCGACCTTGCGGAGACTGCAGAAGACTAAACTCCGTAACAATGCCAGATAAATATCCAGTGCCACATATCCATGACATAACTCAGCACCTTCATGGAAAACAATATTTTCTTTATTGGATCTAGCCCGCGCGTTCTATAAAATTCCAATCTTCGAGGAAGACATTCCGAAAACAGCGGTAATCACTCTTTTTGGATTATATGAATTTAACGTCATGACGTTTGGGCTGAGAAACGCAGCGCAATCATTCCGGAGGCTGCTAAACTCCGTGCTAAGAGGCTTAAGGTCGCCTAGGAGACCATGGTCTCCGGATAAATCGGGATAAATGTATCTTTGGCGTGAAGCAGGTGGAATACTATACCTTGGTCATTTGGTGACGAAGCAAGGGATCAAACCGTTAAAATCCAAGGTATACGCTATACAAAACTTTCCTAAACCGAAAAAAGTGCGCGATTTACGGCGATACTTGGGAATAGTAAATTTCTACCGCCGATTTGTGAAGGATGCAGCGTCTATTCTAGCACCATTAAACGTACATCTGCAGGGCAACAAACGCAACGATAAAGCAGTAATCGAATGGACCCCGGAAACGTTACGAGCTTTTGAGATTGGCAAACAAGAAATCGCTAACATGTCATTATAGCCGCCATACATTATCCGATCCGTCGTCCGATCGATCGGCCGATGGATCGCCACAAAATATCTGCCGATCTCCACTGCACATACACTGTACGATTTTCGTGCGATGCGATAACGAATGACAATTCAAAAAATAGGTTATGATTCACTCCCAATGCAACCTAGATTGATTTTTGTTAAATATTTGGATTTGCGTAGTATTTTCGTATACCACATATTTGGTATTTCAATTGCAGTGCCATTTAAATCATAAGAATCCTTGAAATTTCATAATTTAATAATTTGACATTCACTTGCGATCGTCACCGATCGATCGCACGAGAATCGCACAAAAATATCGGCAGATCAAAATTGATCGGCCGATCGGTGCGATTTCCACATACACAGGCCGATCCATCGGCCGATATCGATTTCGGGCGACGGATCGGCCGATCGATCGGTGTGTGTATGGCACGTTTTACTGATATATCCGATTGACTACGCACCGCCATGAATCTCAACTGATGCATCCGACACAGCCGCAGGTGCCGTAGAACAGCTGACCGATGGCGAGTGGCGTCCACTCAGATTCTTTTCAAAGAAATTCTCCCCTGCTCAAGTTCATTATAGCGCATACGACCGGAAGCTTTTGGCGATGTATTTAGCTGTAAAATTCTTTAGACATATTCAGTTCTAAATCAGGACAGATCATAAACCACTGACTTACGCGTTTAACCAAAAAGCGACACGAGCATCATCGATACAAAGCAGGTATCTACACTATATTTCGCAATTCTCAACCGAAATTGTGTATGTTAGAGCATCCAATCCAAATCTTCTAATGCAAGATTGAGGAATTGTCAAGTTAGAGGGGCGACCGGTAGCGCAGTGTGTTGAGGCATCAGTCTCATGTTTGACTACCGGCGTTTCGGGTTCGAATCCCGTCCACGAGGATGTTCGTGACCATGGATGTGGAGGAGGTGCATGCTGGCAACTGCATTCTCCGAAACCAGTTTATGCCAACGAAACGTCAACTGGGCCACATGGAACAGTTGACGCGTCATGCCTCACAAGCGGTTAGGGCACTTGAGTAGTAGTTTAAATCTTGGGAATATATAACGAATCGGAGGAGCTACAAATGCTGGAGTGATGTATTAAGTATGGGATATGCGGCGGATAAATAGTTATTAAATACTCAGAAAGGTTTAAAACTGGCGAGGGGGTGTGCAGACTGAAGAATGTTGCGAGAACTCAGCAGTATTAATTCTGAGACGAAAAAAAAAAAACAGATTAAAAATTTAGATAAATCGACTGAGAAGCACTGAATAAATTTGAAAGAAGAAAAAAAGAATATTAAAGACATCCAAGAGTCACTGATATATAAGTTTGCCCAGTCCCACACTGGAATTGTGTACTTGAAGATAAATTCTTAACTTCAACATAAATGTTACGAAACTTCTAGCACAACAATTGAAAACTGGTCCAGACAAACATATTTTATATATCAAATATACTGAAAATTCACGCCACACTCCATGTTTTTCGTGCACACGGAAAGGACCCTCCAACAGCACGTCCTCTATAATACGAGCCAAGTTGCGAATCTCACTATTTCATTAGGTAGCAAATTGATTGCAAGCCATTGAGCATCTCGGCGTTATTTCACATTTAATTTATAATTAGACAGCAATACGAGCCAACATGAATTCAGTACAACACTCTCGCCACTCAGGACAACCCCTTTTTTGGTCTACGTGCCATTCTCCGTTTTTGTGTATATTAAAAAGTATCTACTGTTTCGACTTTTGGTTCGAATTTCTGGTAGATACTACAGAGCATCACAGTGGCTCTGGCTTGTGGGTTGTGGGATGGATAGCTTCAAAAAACCACAGCTTGTTTTTACACCGAAAAACGCTTAATTGCCCATCGTGTAACACTTAAGTACAAGACCAACAGCAAAACAGTTTTAATTAAGAAATTTTTACACCCCTTTTAGTTTTGCGGTCTTGTAAGGACCATTAAGAGTTGTACTTCTGTATACAAGTGAAGTGTGCCAAGTTATCTGAAATTGTGTCTGAATAAAATGCTTGGGTTTGTTTGTTTTTTTTTTATCGTTGGGAAAGGTTCTTGCTTTTTACACTTTTGATATGAATGAGGACGATGACAATGTTTGTTTGTCATTCTGGTATTCCGCTGGTGTTCTTTTGTAAAATTTCTTTGTAGTTATTCGTCTCAATGCTATAGTAAGGTGATGCTGACTGTCGAGAACAATGCGTATATGATATACTGCGCCCTAGGCGTTAGTGTACCAGAAGGGGCAACCATCCTAATAAAGACCAAGCGTTCTGTCAGAGTTTATATGATGACAATGATAACAGCAAATTTCACAATGGCCTCACCAAGGAATAGCTTCCTAGATCGAGCGACCGTTGGACTTTCACAGATAACTTGCTTAGTAGTCTCGCCCCCCGGCCCACCCTCCAGACAACGGCGGTATTCCGCGTCTCTGGAAAGATTTCGTTGAGGGATTGATTCAGTTCTTAGAGTGCCACAGTCCTGGAAGGTTACTCCAGACGATTCCCTAACTAGTTTCCTATCTGAGGTCTAGCCCAGACCACAAAATAAATCAGCCGTAAGAACTGAGGGCATGAGCTGTGTCTAAAGAGTTCATCCGCAGCCTAGATACTATCAATGCCAGTAGCTCGTTATCCAATAAAGAGTAACCCGTTTGGTTACAGGCCTTGCCTGCCTTGGCATCACTGGAGCTATGCGCACTTGTCCTACGCCAGCCCTGGAGGCGATTATTGGACTTACTCCGTTGCATATATTCATTCAAGAATCAGCAGCTCTAAATGCTCTCAGACTTCGTTTAACTTCCGATGTGCGTAGTGAAGAAAGCGGTCACATGAGCATTCTGAATCAAATTCCTGACGTGCAGATCTGCTTGAGATCAGATTACATGATCACGGAGGTTTGCTTCGGCAGAAAATATTCAGCCCTCATGCCTAACCGCTCTGAATGGGTTAATGGCACACCCTGTCCAGACCCTAGATGTATCAAGTGGTTCACCGATGGGTCTAAAACAGAACAGGGTGTTGGTGCAGGTGTCTTTGGACCCAACACCAGGATTTCGATCGCAATGGGAGTCTCGCCCAGCGTTTTTCAAGCTGAGATCCACGCCATTGAGGTCTGCGCCAGGGTAATCTTGGAAACTGGACTTCGCGGCGCTCACATTGCTATCTACTCAGACAGCCAAGCAGCTATAAAAGCGCTCTCCTCATTTAAGGTCTCTTCAAAACTGGTGAAGGAGTGTTACAATCTCCTTCAACTGTTGGCAACCAAAAACCGAGTCTTCTTGTGTTGGGTGCCAGGCCACCAGGGCATTGAGGGGAACGAGGCTGCGGATGAACTTGCTAGACAAGGATCATCCAGTCGTTTTCATGGACCTGAGCCTTACTGTGGCTTTGGACTGGCCTCGGCCAAACTGCGGATCACAGATTGGTTTGCAGGATTGCGTCAACAGTACTGGGATAACCTTCCAGGGCTTCGTCAATCAAAGGAGCTGATAATGCCCTTCAGTCACAAGGGTACTACTCATATGAGTAGAACCCACCTAAGACTCCTAGTGGGGTACTTATCTGGCCATCACCTGGTCAGATATCACCTGAACAAGATGGGTCTGTCAAGCGAGACTGAATGCCGTCTTTGTCTGGGAGACGTGGAAACGACCAAGCACATCTTGTGCGAATGTTCCGCCATCGCGCGTTTTAGGATGTCACTCCTCGGGCAGGCTACTATCAGCACTGCAGAATTCAGGTTGATTCCTGCTAAAGACTTACTGCCCTTTATTAGAAGGGTGGACGGTCTTTTGGATTAATGAGCTACGGCACAATAGATCTTTATGGTCGCAGTGCCTTCCTGCTAGGAAAGTAGCTCGAATTTTTATATCTATCTATCTATCTATCTAACCCGTTTGGTGTCGATAAAGAATGAAGGATTTCAAAGCAATCAAAATGCTTAAATGAGAACCAAAGTCAATGCGGGTGTGCTGAAGCATAAGTGGCGTGAATCTCAGTTTAAATAACGTATGGTCAGACACCCATGTAATTGAGATACCGGTGTTTGGTTTAAAGACCCCAGCATCATCGTGTCCTGTTTTTAACCTACTGATACATAAGTTACACTTTATACTTATGGTTCGGACAGATTGTCCTAATTCCCATTCTATGCGGTCTGAGATGAGGACCCAGAATTTCCTGCCGAACCAAAGTTCCATAATCTCATACTCTTATCTCAAGCCGATCGGTGTACTAGGAATTCTTTTCGACAAGAACTTTTATCGATTACTGTAAAATCCGTATAGGAGCTTTTATCAAATAGAATAGGAACCCTGAGTCTTGTATGTACGGCTACGGAATGATATCAAATTAGCTCAGTTTGAACAACTTCAAAAATATCGTCGTCTGAAATCGGTCATAGTGTCAGCAATATTTTTGGGTTACGATATTTGCCCAAAAGATTTTTGTTATTATTAGATGGAATCTGCCGGTGGACGAAACCAGATCCGGGGGTCTTCGGCGTCTTGGCCGCAAACGGCGGATGGCTTAATCCAACCAACTGGCTAGGTCTGGATGTGACCTCCTCTTCAACTCGTTCATAATAAATCGGCTCATCTGAGCATTGAGAAAACTATTGTACCCGTTTCCATTTAAACATGATTCGTACCCTCGTCGTAAAATGGCACCAGGTGCCCAGTATAAGTAACTTGCTTGGCGGGTCAACACCTGGTCATGCGCCTTACACAGTTAGATCAAAGGCAGCACCTGACATGAAAGGCATTTCATTTTTCAACCGTGCAGCGAGTACTTTGAGCTGCAGCCGTTGTACCCCGACGAGCCAGTTCGGCAGCTCTAGAATTGCCAACGAAATTGTGACCTGGAATCCGGCACACAACAATGTCAAAAAAGCTGCACAACTCCGTTGGCGATATACGGCACTCCAATACAATCTTTGAGGTAGTAAGTACGGATTCTACCGATCTTATCGCAGCATGGCTGTCTGTTAGAATTACAATGTTCCTCACAAATAGGACATGACGCCCCAGCCAGACCAAAGCTTCCCAAATTCCTACCAATTCCGCCTGAAGAACACTGCAGTATTCTGGCAGTCGTACCGATAGGTTTAAATTCAGTGTGTCGGAGTGAATGCCCGCGCCAACTCCACGATCGGTCTTAGAGCCATCGGTATAGATGTATATCGTGTCTGGTCTTGTGAGCCAGTCTTCAGCCCATTGAGCTCGTGTTGGAATAAGGCATTTAAAGTTCTTGTCAAACAACGGCTTTGCCAAAGCATAGTCCGAGATATCACGATTTCTTAAAATTATCGAGTGCCCACTTTTTAAAGTCAACCACTGACCTGTCTCACGAATCCGGATGGCCGTACAAGCGGCCATCTGTTCGCCTAGAATATCCAAGGGGAGCAAGTTGAGCATAATGTCCATGGCATCAGAAAGAGTCGTTCTATGAGCCCCACTGATCGCCACACTAGCAGTCCTTTGCACCTTCCCCACTAAATTACGGGTTTATCGTTGCATTAAGTGCATTCCACCAGACAACTATACCCTGCAGGAGGATGGGTCGTATAACCGCTACATAGAGCCAGTGTAGCACTTTCAGTTGCAGACCCTACTTTTTACCGATGGCCCTCCTGCAGGCGTAGAGTGCAATATTAGCCTTATTTACGCGTTCCTGAATATTTGGCTTCCATTTTAACTGCCTATCTAAAATCAGACCAAGGAAATTTACATTGTCAGTGCACGTCAATCTCGCCCTCTCCAGGACAGGAGGCTCAACAGGTTGAGTTATATGTTTCCTTGACAAGCTCCGTCTTGCTGGGATTTACCCAAAGTCCACAGTTCGTAGCCCAGTTCACTAATAGGGAGAGGGCATTTTGCAGTACTTCACTTAAAGTGGTTAGGAAACTTACCCGAGATAGCGATAGCAACGTCATTCGCACTTTGCACTTTGTGGTGTTCCATAAGAGGGGGGAGAGGACTCCATCCTGTGGAGTACCCCCTACGTTCAGTTTAAGCGCCTAATTTGTTACAAATAATCCTGGATGTTAACATCTGGTTAATTAGTTTACGGAACGAATCGTTAACGCGCAAACCTGATAGCGCATCGGTGATTGCCTCAGGTCTAACGTTAATAAAGGCACCTTCTATGTCCAAGAATGCAACCACAGTATACTCCTTAAAACTCAGGTCTCAGGTCATTTGGCCGTGAGTGAGAATTTTTACCCGTGTTGGAAATAAAGACCACTTTTGCTTCCGACCACTTATGAGGCATATAGACCAAGTCTAAATAAGCCGTAAGAATAATTTCTATCCAGGGATGAATAACGTCGGATAGGTGCTGCTTATCTGCCGGAATGATGCCGTCAGGCCCCGCAGATTTAAAAGGCTCAAAACTAGAGAAAGCCCAGAGAATTTTATCCCAGGGCAAAATAGATGAGGAAGCACAGGGAACTGAGAAGTCTTCCTGTACATTCTCAAGCTGCCCGAACTCCGGTGAGCTGTCTGGAAAATGTGTCGCTAGCAAGACGTCAATAGTCTCCTTACTAGAGGACGTCCACATTCCATCGGGCTTCTTAAGGTAGCTAGGAGTTGATGGATTTGAGGCTAATACTTTATGAAGTCTGGAGGCATCGCTTGCTTTATGTCGATGCGTTCGCAAAACAATTTCCACGACCATTGTTTCGCATTCCTGACTTCTTTCTTAAACCTTTTAGGATGATTTTTGTAAATACACCAATCCGATTCGTTCCCTGATGATTTCGCTGTGTTAAAAGCCTTTCTGCATACGACCCTACATTCAGTTATCAGCGGACTCCACCACTCTGGGTTTTTATTACCATTGGGTCGGCGAGCGGAGCACGCTTTAGTAATAGCTTTATTTAAAGCACCAGTTAGGGTACTCACCATTGCGTCCAACTCCCACTTATTACTCAGTTGTCCCAGAAGAGGTGGCAATTCTTCCAAGAAGGTTTCACGATAGCAAAAGAGTAATGCTACTTTTATGCATACTTTATCACTTGAAAAAATGTTTTTCCTTGCATTCATACGAGAACGCTGAAGGTATTTCGTTGTATGCTAAAGCGCCATCTGCTGACATTACCATTTGTACTTGCCTTTAATAATCCACTCAATACGAAATCCTTAAATTTAGACCAAAGTTCCTAATAGTCCAACATACATTGCATAATATAAATGAACTTTTTATTGTTCATACATCCACAAAAAAAAAAACCTTTCAAAGGGGTCACATTTCTTCAGGCAAATCTGAAATAAAACCTTGTACTTTGCCACTCCTAACCATATTAACTAACGACATAGCAAGTCTTTTCAAATCCCATTTTCCTGCAATTTCCAACTTGTTCCTTTGCATAAACCTAAAAACGTATACATGCCGTACTTAGTTCTCGTATTTGCACGTATCTAGGACTACAGAAGACTGGGAGAGATACTGAGATACTTCCATAGACACCCTCACCCATATTGTCGTCATAGCGTAGCATGTGTCAATGGAATGGTTTCGATCTCACGTCGAATTGATTGAAAGACGTTTGAAAGTGTTCTTCGACGGTGGAACGAGCACGTTTTCTTCCTAATGCCAATATTTTTCTTGTCCTTGGCAAATGGCATTTTGGTGCCTGAAAATATGCGATCTGAATACGAACTTCTACAGTGGGATGTTTAAACATTTTGATTGATGTTGTGGTTGGGATGAAAGTTGACGAACTTTTCAACGAAAGAACAAGTGTAAAGTAGCAAAATAACAATTTACTAATTGTGTAGGTCAATCTTTGCCTAATGACTTACCCTCGACCTCAACTGATTTTCTCCAGGTGTTTCTAGGTCGTCCAACGCGGCGACTTGCATCGGTTCCCTGTGGGTTTCAATCGAGGGCCTGTTTAGCAATGTTTTCCGGCCCTTTTCGAAATGTGTGACCTATCCATTGCCACTTTCGCCTTTTTATGGAAGTGTCTATCCTGTCGTGGCCAGTAATGAACAGGAGGTCGTCGTCGTCCGACCAGCACTCCAGAATTATTTATTATTATTTTTTGTATACCTACTTCAAAATACAGTCAAAAATAGTCAAATAGTCAGCCTTCCTTCCACACAGTGGGAAAGATCTCTATGTTCGACGCTTTATAAACAAGTGAGTGCAGCAACTCGGCAGTTATGCTTGGCGCTGCTTTCGGCAGGAATGCCGTCGAGTACGGCGGTCTTAACTCGTTTCAGTCCAATAATTGCATGTAACAACTATTTCCTCTTTAGTCAGGGCAGTGACCGTATTCGCGAATTTTGATGGCCAGCAAAATTGTCAACATGAGAGAGAACTTCGCCAGAAGTTACTCGTTTCAAAACCGTGGCGAAATGCTCTTTCCATCGCCTCATCTGTTTTTCATCTGACATTAGTAGCTTTCCATCACTATCCTTCACCGGAAGTTAATAGGAGTTACGACCACCTTGATGATACCGACCGTATACGGTGTTTAAGTCGCTGCTTTTTGCGGCTTCGTCTGCCGAGGCCAGTAGAGAATTTGCATACTATCTTTTATCGCACCGCACACTACGCTGGACTTCGACTGGACGAGCTTTCTGACGGTAAAGGAGGTCTATGCTAGTTCGATTGATGTCTGTCGCGGTAGCTAATCGTGCGTCCAGCTGTTTCCTTTCAATAATGGTGTCGTGATGCGTCGGGCATCCGAGGCTTATGCCTGGAATCCGGCTTTGTGTCAAGAGTGATATCTGCGCTTTTTTGATGGCATCCCAGTGTCAAATCACTACCTGGGTGACTACTTATCTCAGCTGCTTTCTGCACAAGATGTTCACTAGACTATTGTAGGACAGATGGATTTTTAAATCGGGCAGTTTTGAATTTCTGGCGCCTAGGTCTTCCGTCACTAGGACAGCGAACGGCTGCTATTCGCAATCGAATATTACCGATCATAAGATAATGATATCTTCCCAATCCAAAATCGGCGCCCCTCTTATTTCGCACGTCCAGAAAGCAACTTTCGAATCTTTTGCTAAAGGCAAAGTGGTCGATGTGATTTTGTTTTCGGTGCCGATCGACAGAGGACTAACTGATTTTGTAGGAGTCCTTATGTTTAAACAAACAAAGGACGGTGGAAGTTGCAGAACTCTACAAATCTTTCACCGTTGTCGTGTCGGTGACCATCATCCTCATCAAATGCCTGAGACCATTGTTATCGGGACCCACTTTCGCATTCAGATCTCCCATAATGATTACAATATCACCTTTGTGTGTTCTGCTTTGAACGGCGTTAAGTTGTTTTCACAGACTCCTAAGGTGTTTAATTCATACCGCTGAAATTCACTCTCTAATTGAAGAAATCGTGCGTTCTGGGGACCTTCGGATCCATTTTCCAGGATAGAACGCACATTCCAGAAACCAATATTTATCATAGAACGATAGACAAAAGTCGAGGTCAGTCAGTCATTGTCCCAGGCATAGTAAACTTTTCGTTAGCAAATATAAGTTTCTGAATGATGCAAGTTGCTGACATATACATACATACATCCTGCCCTTTGTAGTCGCCTTCTACGACATGCCGAGAAAGGCCATAGCTTTATTCTTACGCCCGACACCATGCTGTTCTAGGGATCGCCCACGAGGAAAACTATGAAAAAGGATTTTTTGCTTCCCTCAAAAACTAAAACGGGCCTACTCATATCACCGCCACTTAAAGGGTTGAATATTTTATCTGACAAGTAAATATCATTCTCCCAAATATAATCCTGTATTTCTTCAATTACGTATATACTTCCCTAACTTATTCTTAAAAATCATCAGTTTCTCGCCCTTATTTAAACAAATTTAGCGAAAAAGTTAATTTCCGTCAAAACATTTTCGAAACACATAGCTTACAATTTCTTCATTACTCATCCCAAATGCTTTGTGCACATCGAAACTCCCTTCAACTTGATAAAGTTCACTTATTAATGCCTAACCACCGCGAAAAAGTTAAAACACTTACCGGAGGCCCACTTGTTCCCAAGTACGCAGGCAACTTTTTATCGTCCTGACCCTTGTTCAGTCAAGGATAAATATGAAAGGTTTCTAAAGCAATCACTTTTCACCTCGCCACACTTTGTCTACAAGTCAATTGCTCTTCAGCATGTAGACATGACTCTACCATCATATAAAACACCAAGACCGAAAATTTTCAGAAGGTCCACATACAAAACTTTGGTGGAAAAGAAATGGTCGTTACTATGTACAGACAAAACATGTTCAATGAAAGTCGACTTCGTAGAAAAAGATAGTCATTCTACAATTTCAATCGATATAGAAACATTAAAGTCGAAAAGGTGTACCAGAAAAAAAGGAATAGACACTTTTGTACCACCTAAGATTTTTTTAAGAAAAAAAAAAAATAGAGAAAAAATGGATATTGGGAAGATAAGATAAAACGGGAGTGTGGCCTTTCACAAAGTCCAGGAGCAACTTCCCATTAGAAGGCCAAATTAGCCCGCATAGGATATCGTCGATGAAGATTTCAGGCTGTTAATGAAACTTACTTGAAAGAAGATTACCAAAAAATTTCGCCAACGCTTATTAACTTTGGTTCTTGCTATACATATCCGAAGAAACTTTAGAAGGGTGCGAATACATGAACGATAGCAAACTTTTATGTCCACCAGCTCAGAATCTTATGTCATGAGTTGGCAAATTAAGTAATTTGGAGAAGCCTTTCATTAGAGAATACCCCAAAAATGAATATCTATTGGGGATAAGCTGACTCATCTCAGCAGCTATAATAACGAAAAAAATGCACTTTTATATTTGGCAGTCGGATCATCTTGAAATTTTCGGGGTTTTCCGCAGATTTTGTTCGGAATGGTATTTTCTATTTTTGGGAGAAGGTTCAAGCTGCATTTTAAGGCAAAATTCAACTCTCTAGCTGCCGTATTATTAGAGCTAGAGCCATTTGAAAAAGTGCAACCTTGGACCCTCTAGCTGCTCTAATAACGGAGAAAAACGCACTTTTATATTTTATAGTCGAGGGGTCACTTTGCCTTGAAATTTTCGGGGTTTTTCGCAGTTTTTCGTCCGGAATGGTATTTTCTATTTTTGGGAGAAGGTTCAAGCTGCATTTTAAGGCAAAATTCAACTGAAATAGTGCAAGTTTGGACTAGCTGTCGACTATCGTCTTTTTTTTTATTTTTATTTTTTTGTTTACGCGGGACTCACCGAATCACGAGCCAAGTGGATAACATATTATGCACATCCAAGCCTTTACGAGTGAACGAATTTCATCCAATGCAACGAATACCGAGGAAGCTCTCGAAGAGCATTTTGTTCACCCGATGAATCGCTGGACGGGAGAGACGCACGGTGCTTGGGTGTGCACAATGTGTTATTCACTTGGTTCGTGATTCGGCGAGACTCGCATAATGCCGTACGGGCATAGGATCAACGGTAAAACGATCATGGGAACAGTTTTTCCCAAATCGTCGTCTCTGGGGGGAGGGGGGGTCGTTCGTCCGTCGTTCCACGTTTATAGGCGTGGCGCAGTCAGAAGAAGACCGATGAGGTCAAGAAAGAGGGCGAAGAAGGTGAACAGGGAGCGGACGGCATTAAGAAGGAGGCCGGTGAAGGTGAGGTCGAAGAGGCGAAAAAAAAGAAGGTGAAGAGGGTGCCGAGAAGGAGGAAGAGGAAGATGACGAGGCCAATCAGAACATTAAAAAGATCCAGGATGAAAACCAGAAGGCATTTAACCGTAGACGCAAACCAGCAAACACTTTTGAGATTGGTGACATTGTTACCATTCAGAGGACGCAGTCCGGAGGAAGTTTGAAGGTCCATAGAAAGTTCTTGGGCCCATATGGGGTCACAACAGTCAAACCAAACGACCGATATGGTGTTGAAAGGATCGGATACGGTGAAGAACCGAGCGAAACCACTACAGCAGCCGATCATATGAAAAGATACCCGAGCTATCAGGATTCGGGAATGGACGACAAAATTGATTTCGAGGATGGTGCAGACGGAGAGGATAGCAGCGCCGAGGAGGGCGCATAAAGCAGGATGGCCGAGTTGTGGTGCCAACATTTAAAGAATTTTAAATGGAGCAACGGCGCCAAAACCACGACTTGACAACTGGGAAGAAGAAGTACAATACGACGACGACGACCTTTGATTTCGTCCCTCTACCTCCTCTTCCACGCCATTGCGTTTGAATTTTCTTGGGGGTTTCAAATACATATGGCGCCTGAAACCCATGGAAGGGAGGGCAAGGTCGCGCCGGACCCACAACACCTGGGGCCCCTATAGAGCCGTTTACCAGCTGCAGGCTCAACTGACCTGAATGGGAAGAGGATCTCTCCTGATTGGACGGTTTTCCCATTTATTGATATATTTTTGGCCTTCGTGCCTTGTTACTTTGGCTGATGCAGCTCCATGTCCCTGCACGGAACTTTGTTGTTTTTGAGTCTTAGGGAGTTTGGTGCATAAGTACCCATATTAAGTTTTCTCTGCTTTGCTTGTTATTTGATAGCGGGTTTGTTAGTATAATTTGGATTTTGTTTATCGGGCAGACGTGTGATTCATTTTTGTACGATAACGGAGGAGGCCAATGACTGCCGTGTTCTTTCCCACCCCGCTACTCCCGACAGCTGAGCTGGTCTGCCAGCACACGTCACGGGCAATCCTATCCTTGGAGAGTGGTTTTTGATACTCTGGTGTCCTCAGGCCTTTACAGCCATCTCAACCCTCGTCCTCCGGTCCCCATTATTACAGGTCGTTAATTGATAACATGTTCCGAAAACCGAGTACTTATGGAAAAAATAATAAAATTTCCTCTTCTTCCTTTCAAATAAAACTCCCCAACACCACTTTCTTTTTGTGAACATGAAACTGACAAACAACATCCAAATAAATTAAAGTCGACAGGATCCTGAAAGTTCGATTTAGACGAGTAATCGGTAGAGTCCAGAAACGCAATTAAAAAAAAGCCTTGTCATAGTATATAAACTTGGTCAAGAGCCTCTTTGGCTCATCTATATTTAGAGGTAAATATTTGAAAACTTTCTGGTTAAACATCTTCCATCAAATGATATGATACTAAGTGAGTCTTGCACCCTCTTTTGTAGCAATCTTTCTCAACGAATCCGCTCCCCAGTCCAGTCAGGATAAAAATAGAGCTACGTGGAACTTTGCTAAACAAAAATTTCCGGGCATTGTTGTGGTCGCACTGAGCGAATACTCATCCAAGAGGAAGCATTAAATTTCTTACAAATTAATTATCGATTATTTGATGGGAAATCAGCAGTTTATTGATTGAGACATTTTCTTCGTCGACTGATAGTTACAGATCGGATCAAAGGATATGATTTGGCACGTGTAAATGTATGAGTCAGCAGGAGTTAATGTTTCCTGACACAGATACGGGCAGTCAACAATGGCTGAGAAATTACATTTATCCAGCTGTCGAAGATGTTCAGACTTGTTATAGGTTTTTATGTATGGGCGAGACGATTGATGATACAGGAGGAGATGACCCTTATTCTGGTGATATAATGAAAATGATGATGAAACGGGAACAACAATGACCTGTGTTGGTTCAAGCTCCACTAATAACTCAGATTCGCCTCCGCACAACGGAAAAGTGTAAAATATTGCAATCAACTTGTTTTCTTCATCACTACCTCTAACTTTGAGTTGGTATCATCCGCACAAATTAATTTATCTTCACCCATTGAACACAACACGCCAATTTTCAAACTTCAGTTAACTTTCAAGATCGTCAAGGGTCTACCCTGTCTCGATTTCGACTAAGATAGTTTCGGCGTTGATTGCTAATAACAATCAACCGCCGAAACTTGTTGTTCTCACCATTATGGGGCTTGACAACCAACTTCCCTAGTCAGGATGCAGTGATTGCAAGCTTCCGGAAAGCGCGTTACAGTGTGCCATTTTCTTCATCCCCAACAAGTGTGAATACAATTTCAGCATTTCTGACGCGGGAAAACTCATCCCGCGTGAAGTGGTCTTTAGTGGAATGAAATGTGGTTGGGGCTCATAAATGGACGCAAACATGATTTTCACGTCCTTGGGACCAATTTGAAGCAATTAACTCAAGTGACACTTGACAACGAGAGAAGTTGTTATGCTAAGCTAAGCATAATTTTGTACACTCTTCAAGGAGACGTCTATTTACGGCTTACCGCACAATCAGCACTAACATGACATTCACAGACATCACACAGTTGGGGTGACAATAGGATCTGCGAGGGTTCACCACATACAAGGAAAATAATTGCTTGTTACTCTTGCAAATGTTATTCTTTTTTTTTCTAAGAGGCATTGCGATACGAGCCTGATGTTTTCAAAGCCAATTCCCAGCGTAGAACATTTAAAAATGTTAACATAGAAAGTACTTGCTGTACATTTTAAAAGGCTTTTTTAATCGTTTCATGGTCGTGTAACCGAAAAAAAATATGTAATTATATAAAATGGTTTGATGTTGCAAATTGAAGACTTGAAATAAATGAAACCGGAATATAGAGGGCTACGCCCGCAATTCGAGGGTTTTGTAGCACGCGCTTATTTTGGTATCTAAATATTGGCTCCCTGCTCTTCTTGGTACCACTCAGCTGAATAAAAACACCATAATTAAATGTCTTACCCATGATATAGTATCTTACACGCCAATTCACAAAAAGACTGCATCTATCACCTCTCAAAGTAATAGTTTTAATACGAGAAGCTGTAGATAGATATGTATGCATACGAGATAAACTGTCCTACTCTTCGAGATGCTTAACCATTCATGTTAAGACGACATTGCAAACTTGTGAAACGGCTTCGAAATTCAGGGCGGGTGGGACAAATTACGGTCTAATATTTTTTCCTCCTCCACTGTTCCCCTTTCTACAAATCTCAAGAAAATGCCAAAAATGGAATCTACTCAACATTACCTTTCTCACGACACCCCACTTGGTTATACCAGTGGATAAAAAAAACAAATTGACCTTAATTTCGCCTCTGTGTGGACCCCCCCCCCCCTCTCTTAAAGTTGGCCAATTACAACACAACGCTTTCTCCAGCAAATTATAGCATTTCTACACATTCCCGCCGAATTATGTGTGCAGCTTCAGCCGTTCGTAAGATATTCTATGAACAGACGGACAGACAGGTATTTGACCGATTTTGTAAGATTTAAGACACAAAACCCTAAAAAAATTAATTGTGTGAATAGTCATTGTTAGGATCACCAATCGCCAATCTTCACCCTTCCAAAGTTGGTTCATTAAATAACTGCAATTCGCACTACGAAAAACAACATGCAAGTAGTACACGCATATCTATGCGTGAGGCTGGTAGGTGTATTTTTTGTATGGATAGTGTCAAAATGCATAACTTTAAGTCAATGTACTATTATTAAATATCATGTCATTGTAATGAAACTTAGAGATATGATTGCCTATGATGTTGGGTATCATCAGCCGTCAATATTTTTGACCTAGGGTGTGCTTGAGGGGTGCAGGGGTGTGCTAACTGCAACTATAGAAATGTACTATTATTAACCTTTTTGGATGAGATTTAAAAATTCTATTATTTTTAGTTTTCTATGCTAGTAAAATGCCACTTTTCTGTAAATTTTCATATGTCTAGCTATAACGGTCTCGAAATGCAAGGGGGGGGGGACAAACTCGGACCACATATTTTCCCTCTCCCTCTTTTCTCCTTTCTTCGAATTTGAAAAAAAATCCAAAAATGGAATGTACTCGACGGTACCTTTCTTACGATACCCCACTTGCCTATACCAAACGAAAAAAAAAATTTCGACCTTCATTTCCCCTCTATGGGGACCCCCCCTTAAAGTTGACCTATTACGACGCATCGCTTTCTCCAGAGAATTATAGTATTTCTACATATTTCCACAAAATTTCATGCATGTAGCTTCAGCGGTTCGTGAGATATTTCATGGACAGACGGACAGACAGACGGACAGACGGACGCATGACCGATTTCATAAGGGTTTTGTTTTTATACGAAACCCTAAAAAGGGTCTAAGTGCTATTTTTTTTATTTTTTCGAGTTATTAGTTTTAATAAAATATGATCTTAGAAATCAGGACCAATAACATGAACCCGGATTTAGGTCCATATTTTGAAGTTGTAGTAATTTACTACGCAGCTCAAAAGATAGCACATGGTTTAACCCTAATGCCTGGTTGATTTGATTCTAAGTGCCATGTACCATACCATACCATGTACTATAAATCCAATAGAATAAACTCTTCATTAGAAATAAAACTTCATAGTATATACGAGTATAAGTGATTCTTATATGAAAATATGGAAACTACCCTGAATCCTGCCGCCACTCAGCTCGTTGTGGATCATTCGCTTTTAGCGCCGCCGGACCTTTACCGTCACCTTCGGCAAACTTTCGGCTCTGTCCCCAAAACACCATCTGAAAACAAACTTGCTCATTACATAGATTGGCGCCCAACCTGGGGCCATTTCTGATCAAGAACAGGACTAAAAAGGACCTCGTCGGGTTTCTGTTTAGTTCTTTCACCGTTATGCGTCCCCACAAACACATTAAGGCTACTTGCTCTAAGTCTTAGAACTTAGCCATTTTTACTTAACATATTTTCCTCAAGTAGCTGTGATTTTCTCTGTAGCACCTCCATCCTACCTATAGAGTAGTTTATCCTTTTAGTTTCAGTTCAACAAGGCATTCCTGGTGTTGTGTTTGTCTTTTGTGGTTCAGCCACGTACTAACGCCTCCATAAATGCTTTGAATTGCCGGCATTTGGAACATCTTCGGTGTCCGGGCAAAGCGCGGAGGAACCCTGGGTACCTTTCTGTTTGCCAGGATTGTCCTTTCACGTCAGTTTACAATTTTTGATTGCCCTAGTATTGCATTTCTGTATTATTCATGTGCTCAGCAGCTTACAGAGTTTATGAGTGAATTACGGCAAGGAATGCAGTGTTGCGCCTCTGCTGGCCTCAGAATTTCTGTAATCTGTTGACCATATGAATAATGGGGAAGTTCATTTTTTTTTTTTCACTTTGCAAATTTTTCTCCTCTACAATGGTTGCCGGCTGACTCCGGTGCCCAGTTCGCTTTTGCTTTTTTATAGTTAGCAGCATACTCTGTCCTCAACTTCTACTTCTTGGCAGGCCTCGGAAGTAGAAGCTGCCCTGTAATGAACCACCTGCAATGGACAATATCCTGGTAGTGCTACTTTCACCGGCAGATCTATGGCAGCACCTGATGAGTAAGGATCTGTCGGTGGTACGAAACCATAAGCCAAGGGTCCCATTACGCCTGAACCCTGATTAGATTAGATTGAAGGGTGGGCGTAGAACCCCTAAGGGTTCAGAGCACAGAGGCCGAGTGGCCCATTTTGCTAAACCCTGATACGGACGCGCGGGAATCTGCGCCGTCCGCCAACCATTCCCTCCTAAACGCCTCATTTTTTTTATCATTCCCCATTTTTACCTCCCATGTTTGTGTTGTCTTCCCCAGGCCTTTAAATTTTAATTAATACGTGGAGGACAGGGGCAATGAGCGGTAAAAACTCCACGTCTCCCGAACTGAGCTGCAGCAAGCATAGGCCGCTGCTTAGCTCGTTGAGGGGCCTTTTTTCTTCGGCAGTTGGCACAGCCGATACGCTCGATACCGCTACAAAGGAAGTTGGATTACGTATTAACGAGGGTAAAACTAAAATAATGATGCAATCGGTGACAAGGACACCTGCACAACCGAGCATCAATGTGGGGGACCTCAACATCGAGTTCGTGAACAACTTCATTTACCTGGGTTGCAACTTGTCAAGGGACGCCAACGAAACTAGCGAAATCAAGCGACGGATACAGTTAGCTAATAAGACTTTTTTCTCGGTTCTCCCCATAATGAAATCGAAGCATGTGCACAGAAACACGAAGCTCCGCGTGTACAAAACCATTATACGACCAGTGCTATGCTATGGCTGCGAAGCATGGACCCTAACTCAAGCCTCCGAAAACATGCTAGACACTTTTGAACGTAAGGTTCTACGGCGAATTTTCGGGGCTGTTTGCGATCGAGATGGATGGCGCATCCGGTACAACCATGAGTTGTATGAAATGTACGAGGAGCTGCAAGTCTCGAAGATCGTCAAACTGCAGCGACTTCAACGGGCAGGGCATGTACAAAGAATGGACGATGATCGCATGCCTAAGAGAGTAATGAATGCAGAACGAGTCGACGGAGCGAGACTGCGAGGACCACCGAGATCTCGTTGGGAGAGCTCAGTAGGTGTGGACGCCGCGCAGCTGCTGGGCTCCCAAAATTGGAGGACGCGGTCACGTGACCGAGACAATTGGAGGACAATGGTCCAGGCGGCCAAGGCCCGACGTCGGGCTGTCGCGCCACGATGATGCTGGCACAGCCCGACCTTCACGGTCAACTATGCAACCTTAGGCTCCATGCCCACAGGTATTTCCGGATGCCCACCAATCCATCCATTACACCTATTATTACGCCCGCCACCACAGGGGGAAGACACACACACATCCATGGCCACGAAAGTCATCGTGGGCGCGATTCAAACCCGAAACGCCGGTAGTCAGACATGAGGCTGATGCCTCTACGCACTGAGTTACCGGTCGAATCACTATATTGAGTGGTTAAAGTGTGGACCGTTAAAATAATATAGAGCAAAAAAAAAATTTTGTTGAAAAGTCCACAATTAAAAAAACATAAAAAAAATTCTCCTGTATTAGCTCACAAACTGTTTGATCAATCCTCGTATCTTACCCAGCTGACATATACATTCCCAGGCTTTCTTATGCCGATAAAGAAGTTTCAAGTTCTCTGATTTTCACAGCCTTTTTCGAAATTAGGGACAAAATTATCATGGGCCCCGAAAGTATGTAGCTGTTCTCCCCGAGGACGTTGTCTGACAAAATCATAGAACAATAATCATAGCTGAAGTTCTTCTGAATGCTTCTATACTACTTATATCCATGAAATTCCTGCCTAAGGAAATTTGCCTCTTTGAACGTTGCCTACTGTAATCTCGTCTCTATCTTTACAGTGAGTATAACACAGAAAGAAGATTTAAAACGAAAATTATTAGAGCACAAAACAAAGATATTTCAAAACACGGACACCACCGACCACCCCAAACAGCTCCCTCCATTCTTTTCTTTGACGGCCAACTCCCCCTTGACATTTACGAGTGCCCTCATGGCGCATCCATGCGGCGCTAACACAAGTGGCAAAACCGACGACAGCACACCAAAACGAATGGCCAAACCACAACTATTTTATTATATATAAATGTGAGAATGTGCTTGAATTTGGCTGGGACTTTACACTGCCCAAAAATGTTACAAACGAAAATTACATCAGACAAGCCACACTAGGATACACGCAATCAGGGATGCTACCAAATGTCGACATTGAACAAAATTTCTTAATTCAACTTAAACAGGAAATTAAATATTTTGGGTTGGGGTTATAAAATGAAATTCTTGTAAAATTTACCAGCCAAGATAAACTGTGGGAAGGGGACGAAGGAATAGCCACACGTTTTCCCATGGAATCCCATAGCATTGTCATACCTCAAATTCCTGGCAACAGTCAAAAAGAACAGTCATTCTGATTTGGTCACGAAAATTTCGGACAGTTTTTTTCATTGTCTTTGTATAAGACTGGCAGAGGCTGTGCAAGGAAAATTAAATTGGATTTACGTTGAGGGAATTCCAGAGCCATGGGTTTCGTTCTTGTGGAGTTTGTTACATTTTAAAGACAGATTTAAAGATTCTAGAAAGAAAAGTATATACAGATCAGTGGTCTTCCTGAACAATCACAAGTCTATAGGAACATATGAATACGAGTACAGCTAAACAATAATTTCTTTATGAAAAACTTGAATTGAATGAATTATGTGAAGCGTATTGTACGTTTCTCATTTTGTGTTCTTTTTTAGAGAGGAAAACCTAAGTCACCAAATTATTCACAACATAATATTGTGTTCGTTAGAAGTATCTGAAGAAAGCGAAGAAAAAAACTAGGAGCTTGCGTTTTTTTCTCTCAATTATCAAAATAACCTTTAAATCCCCTCAAAAGAAGCTTTTCTTAAAATATTTCTTTCATCCTGCTCAATACACTCAGAGTTCAGCCAGCTCGAGTGCTTTCAACGCGGTTCAGAATAAAATTGAATGGACAATGGACGTGGCCCGATGAAAAGATTTTCCTGTCGTCGCATCACATCGTCGCGAATACGATCCCATTTATTTTCCGGAAACTTACTTGGCTTTACCCATATTTATTCAGTACATTTATGACCAGCATTACAAATTCATGCGATTTTCGATTTTTCTTTTCTCTGTTTTCCGCAACGATGGCTACTGTCGTCGCCTTCTATTCCCGACATTTGAAGAAAACGAGAAAGTTTCCGGAAAATCTTTTCGTGGCAACGAAAGCAGAAGACCGGCTGCCATGCCAGGATAAAGGAGGCAAAAAACGACTCAAAGTAAACGAATGAATTTAAAATGATGTCTTGCCTATGTTAGAAAAACAAAAAAGAAATGGTACTGAAGCCAAACAAGAAGAAATGGGACCAAATCTTCTCATGCAAAATGAAGGCCGCCTGATGTACTATACAAAAAAAAACCAAACAAATAAAAAAAAGTTGTGAATGGCGAGATCTTGAAATCAAGTCAAGAGTTTTCTTGCGGCTTTTCAACGATAAGTCTTTGGAGACCTGCAACAAACAGTTTTGAGCCACGACTAAAAGTGAAATATTCAAATTCAATAAACGCTTTTCCGGCCAGGTGAACAGCGAACGAAACTCCATGCTCAAAAGGAGGTGGACGGCAACCTGTTACTCGATAATCCCGACTGATTTAGAGCCAAGTTTTTCCTTGAAAAGTGGTCGTAAGACACAGGAGTTTAACGGGTCCGCAGAGAACTGAACAAAAAATATAAAAAAGTAGCAAAGTTTAATATGAAGATTGAACGATTGCTGCGAGCAGCAAGTCCTTGCTATACACGCCAGCTGATAACCGTTCGACTTTCACGGAAAAGCGAGCGAAGTTTTTAAAATTTTATACACTTACTGAAAGTATGAAAGGCGACTTTCAGTTTAATCCTTTTTGAATTAACTTCAATATGTATTTTCAAGTTGTAGGCGATTCATGTTGGATGAGACGAAGGATAATGTATAGTAGAGGAAAGAAAAACAGAAAAGCTATAATTGAAGGATATTAAGGCGGATTTCGAATCAAAAGTTTCCAAGCAGGTTTAACTTAGTAATGTAGTCATAATATTCAAACAATAGCCGTGTTTTGTGAACAGAGCAGTACAAAACACAATTACACTAGATTAGGTAAGAAGGCTGCCGTGTTAACACAGCACACTTAGACCAAGAAACGAAGGTCCATTGTGATACACTGAGAATACACAAGAAAGATAAAAACCTTCCTATGATGTTGTAATGAACCATATTATGGTTTAGTAGTGCTGCTCCCACCGGCAGATCGAAGCAGCACCTGATGAGCAGTGATCTGTTGGTGGTATGAAACCAGAGGCCGAGGGTCCCATTACACCCGGACCCAGATTCGACCGCGTGGGCGTCTGATCCGTCCGCCAACCATTCCATCTTTATCGACTATTTTTTTTATTCCCCATTTATACCTCCCTTGTTTGTGTTGTCTTCCCCAGGCATATGAATTTCTGTTAATACGTAAAGTACAGGGCAACGAGCGGCGAAAACCCCGCCCGCATCTCCCGAACTGAGCTACAGCAAGCATAGGCCGCTGCTTAGCTCGTTGAGGGGCCTTTTTATTCGTCAGATGGCACGGCCCGACTTTCACGGTCATTATGCTACCTAAGGCTCCGTCCCCACGGGCATCTTCGGATGCCCACCAAACCACCCATTACATATTTGGCGCCCAACGTGGGGCGCCATTTGTAACGACTTTGTTGGTTGAGCTGGCTCGGAATGAGGACGGCGGCCGAGGCATGGTCTTTCAGACCAGTTGTGACATCTCAGCGTCAAGACCTCCTCAGAAATGACCAGAGGTGACGCGTGCTCGATAACTAGCTCAGCTATCGGTAGTGTGGGCGGGGCTTTACTAGGTCACTCTGCCTCTCATCGCTACAAAAAAAAAAAAATTATCACGCGTCGGCCCGAATGCCGAAACAAACGAGTATGTCCCTCACAAGATACAAAAAAAACGAACCAACCGACGAAATCCTCAACCATCCCTGTAACTAGCACGCGAGCCCCCTGATGGCGATGGGGCTCCGCACTCCCTCCCCGACCTTGGGTTGAGCCGCGCAACATTGCTCAACCCTCTTACTGAAATTTCTTATCCGACCGCGACGAGAACGGAAGAATGGAGGGGCCTTGGGAGTTCAGGAAGCTATAATAACGTTAAGCGCGACTTCATGATTGCTAGTTTATTCATTATTGTTTGTGTGTGTGTATAAGATATAATCATGCCACATTCATTTTCTTGTTTGTTAAAAATTTAAAATTGATAGCTACACATAATATTTTTCTTAATGGCTTTATATATCCGTAATAATACAATATATTGAGTTAATATTGTATAAATAGATTTGTTTTATTTCTTTTTTTCATTTTTGCATGTTTCCTCATCAATATTTACACGAAATATTGTCTTTCTTCTTCTTTTTCTTCGTTATGTAATGATTATGTGATTCATTTATGGCTTCCTAGATTTTTTGTCCACTAATAAGTACATAACTCATCTACTATATGATACAATATATGTTCATCAATGATGTTTGTCAATATGACTTTATAAACTCAAAATGTCATCAAATAATTCATCTATCAAATGTTGATTGTCCAAATGACACAACGTCACTATTTAGCACTGTTTTTTTTTAAGCGAAAAACGATTATTATATTTTTTTTTCTCATAATGAAAAACAACTGCGCGAAATGACTCCACGATGAAGTAGAATAGCGCACCCGACCCTACAACTAGATCCCGACTTTATCTAGCATGATTGGCACCTACCTGGTGGACCAGGGAATCGATGAGAAACCTGACGTAATCGTTTGTGCGGTGGTTCGCCGGTGACCGGATGACGATAACAGCTTAAGGGGGACGGTGCTGCGGGCGGACAACGATGTAGCTCCAGGTGGCCCGCGCTGTGGCCGGGGAACAATTGCGCCCTGTGTGAACCTGTTCTGTGTCGGGCGGCAATTGCACCGTGTGTGAACCTGTTCTGTGCCGGGCGGCAATTGCACCGTGTGCGAGCCCGTACTGTGCCGGGCGGTAGCCGCGGCTGTTTGTTGAGCCCGTCCCGTCGTCCCAAGGTCGCTTGCTCGCTGTCGTCGATCTTCCGCTTTTTCTTGACGTTTTCCCGGCCGGCAGACACGCCGCCCGCCTTGAAGGTTATGTCTTCTCTCTTCTCGATGTAGCGGACGGCGCTCCTGCCGCCTGCCGCCTGCCGGCCGAAATAGTGCTTGTGCCCTGAAACGAGTCCATTAAGACCAGTCACGCGAACATACTTGAATAAAACACCTACCTTTGGTGTCCTCCAAACGAATGTTGGTGCTGTAATTTCGCTGGTGCGCCCCAGGGTGATTGCTCCTCCGCGTTGGAATCCTGACTCTCGACTGTCAATTGACAATTCGACCTTCCCAATTTTTATTGGAATTCCGAAGGTCAAATTTTCAAATATCGTGGTAGAATTCCAATATGGAGCCGCTAATCACTCCTAGGTGGCGTGCAATCATATTTCCAATGGCTGCGCTCATAAAACATCAGCGCTATGTGAGCACTGAGCGATGCGTTTTATGAATAAATAAATAAAGTTTTAAATGTAATTGTGTGGTGTTTTTCTGCTTTACTAACGCGGTTATTAAAAAAAAAAAAACAAAAAATAAATTTCAAGACTCGCGACAAATTTCGAAGGTCCCCAAAAAACATAATTCCCCACGCCACTGGAAAGATGTGTTAGGGGTCGTATAACAACCACAAATAAGCGAATGACCAGCACAATTTTCGCTTTGACTACTTTCTGTATCTTTTTCTTCCGAATTGATGATCAAACTACGGTTTGACAAACCACATTTGACAACCTACTATACTTGAACGTGTCAAGCCCTTGTCAAACTGGTTTAAAGTCTTGTGCTCCTCTCAAACCGTAATTGGACGGTGCTCAACTTTTCATCAAATGTCGCGCTCGATGGCCGTGATCGTTCGGTCACCGCTCTACGATACTAATCTAGAGCTCGGAGATCAAATCTCGGCGCGATCGAAAACTGCCTGTGAGTACTAATAGAACTTTCACAGTGCTCCGAGCTTGTCAGTATAAAGACGGTGCGGATAGGAGGTGCATGCTAGCAACTGCACTTCCGAAATGTAGATATGCTATTGAAACGTCAACAAGGCATAGAATTGCTAGAGATGTTGACGCGCCCATGCCCCTAGAGGGGTCAAGGCAATTAGAGAGAAGTGTTTAAACGACCGATAGCAGACAGTCAACTAAGGCCGTTTCATTTATCGGTACGGTAGCGGTGCGGAATCGGCATGCTCGGTATACGCGGTATCGAAAGCTTACTGATCTCCTTTATTTCAATGAGTGTTTGCTGATTGGCTCCGTATTCGCGGATGTGGGGAGCGACCGAGCCAATCAGGAGACACTCATTGAAATATAGGCGTTCGGTAAGCTTTCGGTACCGCGTATACCGAGCATAGCGATCCCGCACCGCTATCGTACCGACAAGTGAGGAAACGGCCTAAATCGGCTGTCTGTCGATGAAATCGGCCTACTCAGTCTGAAACCCCTAACACCGCTTTCACACGGAACGTACGATACACGAGTTTACCCCAAAAAGCACGAGTGGCGAGGGAACTTTGTACAATATGTGCGACGATTGAATTTCGTGTACACAAATCTTGCTGCCACTATGGTGTTTTTTGCTAGAAACTCGTATACCGTATGTGCCATGTGAAACCGGTCTAAAAGTCTGGTTTCTGCTTTGCGTCTATGTTAGACTGTTACTGTTGTTCGGTGTGAAAGCAGCCATAACGAAATCCCTTCTGGCTACCCTAAAGAAACTCAGAAAATCTCATCGCTTTTTTTTATCCTATGTAGAGTATGTAATTTGTCATAATTTGGATTTTTTTTAACTTCGGACAACTCGACAATAAACAAATAATTCTTTTCTTCACATTCTGCACACACGCCTATAAATAGTATCTTTTTTTTAGACCCGAGCCCCCTGAAATAGGCCTCTGTGCGTATTTCGGTAACATTCACAGTAGAAACGTGCATCTCATCTATTGCACGAAGCTTAATTATATGTATATCCAAAGACATGTATTTATACGGATATATAATAATTCCGACGCTATTCTCGTCTAATCTATATCTACCAATACTTCTTACAAGGATAACCACAATAACCGTACATCATGGTATGCAATTTTCAATACGTATAAGAGAATACGAGTGAGTATGTACATTGAAGGAGTCCACCATGAAACGACATTGAGTTTGGATTCAAGAGCAAACACTAAGAATGTTTATAAATAATAGATAAATGCTATTGCGTATACAGTGTCCCAATAAATTCTTCGTACAGCAGCTAATTCTAACTTTATTGTTTCGAAAACTTTTGTATACAACTTAAAATGAAGCCGGAATATAGAGGGCTACGCCCGCAATCCGAGGGTTTTGTAGCAAGCACTTATATTTGTACGCAAGTATCGGCTCCTTGCTTCTCTTGGTACCACTTAGATGGATAAAAAAAAACATAATAAAAATGTCTGACCCATCATATAGTATCTTACATGCCCATTCATATTAGGCGATTGTAATGAAACTTAGAACATATTGATGTTGGTTATCCTTGGCCATCTGTACTTTTTATCTCGGACGTGTTTAAGGGATGCAAGGGTGCGCTAACAGTAACTATGGAAATAAACTATTATTAACCTATTTTGAGGAGATATACAAATTCCATTATTTCCCGTTTTATATGCTATTCGGAACCCACCTTCCTGAAAGTTTTCATTTTTCTAAGTGTAACGGTCTTGAAATGCAAGGGGGGACAAATTACGATCTAATATTTTCTCCTCCCTCACTGTTCCCCTTTCTACAAATTTAAAGTAAATACCAAAAATAAAATGTACTCAATATTACCTTTCTCACAACACCTGACTTGCCTATACCAGTCGATAAACAAAATTTGACCCTAATTTCGCCCCACCCCCTCCCCCGCTCGTTATAGTTGGCCAATTACAACATATCGCCCCCTACCAATCTTTACCTTTTCATAAATGTAATTAACCATAATATGTAACAATAACTACAATTCGCACTACGAAAAACAACATGCAAGTAGTACTCGCACCTTCGAAGCCGGTAGGTGTATTTTTTGTATGAATAGTGTAAAAATGGCTAACTTTAAGTGAATGTACTATTATTAAATATTACACGATTGTAATGAAACTTAGAGACGTTATTGCCTATGGTGTTGGTTATCATTGGCCATCACTATTTTTGGTCTCGGGTGTGCCTAAAGGGTGCAGGGGTGTGCTAACTGCAACAATAGAAATGTACTATTATTAACCTTTTTTGATGAGATTTTGAAATTCTATTATTTTTAGTTTTCTATGTTGGTGAAATGCCGCTTTTCTGTAAATTTTCATATTTCTAAGTGTAACGGTCTCGAAATGCAAGGGGGGGGGGGGGGGACAAACTCGGACCACATATTTTCCCTCTCCCTCTTTTCCCGTTTCTTCAAATTTGATAAAAATTCCAGAAATGGAATGTACTCGACGGTACCTTTCTTACGATACCCCACTTGCCTATACCAGACGAAAAAAAATTTCGACCTTCATTTCCCCTCTATGGGGACCCCCCCTTAAAGTTGACCTATTACGACGCATCACTTTCTCCAGAGAATTATAGTACTTCCACATATTTTCACCAAATTTCAGGCATGTAGCTTCAGCGGTTCGTGAGATATTTCATGGACAGACAGACAGACAGACGGACGCATGACCGATTTCATAAGAGTTTTGTTTTACTACAAAACCCTAAAAAGACTATAATGCACATTGGTATCTTCATCATTACTTTTCAATTTACCAAAACACTCATCCATTTTATCAATAAACACGACTCTAACCGTTCAACTCTAGCCGTTCGACTCTAGCCGTTCAACTCTAGCTGTTCAACTCTAGCCGTTCAACTCTGGCCGTACGACTCAAATCGCATCATAGGAATTCCTCCCTAATGGCACTTTACAAATGTAAAAAATTTACATTTTGGAACGATTGTTAAGCTTGCTATACATATGAGCATTCGTGCGCGCACAACACACGCTTCAACAACGTTTGCAAATTATTCAACTTTTCTATCAAAGTTCACATTCTACTACGTTGCGCGCACTTACGCCAATTTTCGGTCGACGAAACCGCCCCACAAAACGGACTTTTGAACATTTGGTGCAAAAATTCGAAACAACTTATGCATTGCATAATGTCCCAGTACCTGCACTCAATTGCCCTAACCCCTTGTGGCGCATAGCGCGTCAACTCTTCCATGTGGCCCATTTGACGTTTCGGTGGCATAAACAACGTAATGCTCGAAGTGAGGAAAATATCGTGGCCGTTCGAGAGAGTGTGCGTGAGCAGTCAAGGATGTCGATTCCACGCCGATCGCAGCCGTTGAACATCAGCGTGACCAGTTTGTGGTGAATTTTGCGGAAGGATTTGGCTCTCCACCCGTATAAAGCTTAGTATACATATGAGCACGGATGCTCATATGTCATTCGTCATATCCAAATTGTAATAATTGCATTCCAAAATATCCGTTTCTTTACATTTGTAAAGTACCGTTAAGGAGGAATTCCTATGCCGCGATTTGAGTCGCACGGCTAGAGTCGTACGGCTAGAGTTGTACGGCTAGAGTCGTACGGCTAGCGTCGTATGGCTAGAGTCGTACGGCTAGAGTCGTACGGCTAGAGTCGTACGGCTAGAGTCGTACGGCTAGAGTCGTACGGCTAGAGTCGTACGGCTAGAGTCGTACGGCTAGAGTCGTACGGCTAGAGTCGTACGGCTAGAGTCGTACGGCTAGAGTCGTACGGCTAGAGTCGTACGGCTAGAGTCGTACGGCTAGAGTCGTACGGCTAGAGTCGTACTGTTAGAGTCGTACGGCTAGAGTCGTACTGTTAGAGTCGTACGGCTAGAGTCGTACGGCTAGAGTCGTACGGCTAGAGTCGTACGGCTAGAGTCGTACGGCTAGAGTCGTACGGCTAGAGTCGAACGGCTAAAGTTGTATGGCTGCAGTCGTAAGTAGCGTTTACACTTGCCAGTAGACCGTGCAAGTACGTACATTTTACAGGCATTGCAAGTGCCCTGCAAGTAACTTGCAAGCTGTCACTTGCATATGTGTAAACACCCGTGCCTGTGAACTGCCAGGCCAGTAAACCCGCACGGCGCCTTGCAAGTAGCTGGCCTCCCGGGCCAATTGATTTCCTACAGGCATTCCAGTAGACTTGCGAACATATGTTTGCTGTCATTGGTACGCCAAAAAACGATCAAAGATCAATGTCGCCTGCAACTGAATGTCGCAATGGTAAATACGTGATAATTAAATTGACACTCAAGAAAAAATCCCAGCCAACTTGCAACTCGAATTATGTGTGTAAACACCTACTGGCACACGTCATGCAAGCAGTTACACGCAAGGCACTTGTCGACAAGTCTACAGGCATGCCGGTGCACTGGCAAATGTAAACGAGCCAGTATGGCTAGAGTCGTACGGCTAGAGTCGTTAAAGCCATATGTTAAATTGTATGGAATTTAAAGGCTACTCTCGCAATCCTTTAAATTCTATGCAATTTGACTTGCGGCTTTAACCGTACGACTCAAATCGCAACATAAGAATTCTTCCTTTAAAGTTCCACACAATAACAACGCAGAGTTTAAGTAGATGTGACACGTGGCTGAAATGTACGAAAACCTTGTTGGGGTCAGTTTCTCAGCGCATATTGTTTTTTTTAACAATAAAGTTAAAATTACCTGCTGTACGAAAAATTTATCGGGCCACTGCATGCTCACAGCTAAACTAAACAAAAATAGATTTCGGCGACAACTGTACAGAATATTGTATGTATAGTATTACGTTTCTGATGGTATTATTAGTAAGTGGTCAATCGTCATTCAGTGAGCAGTTGAATTTTGCATAGAGAATTTGTGAAAGTGAAAGTATAAAAGCAGAAAAGGAAGATATAATGGGCAAAGGAAAAAGTGGAGGTGGTCAAGCCGACGTGAGTGGGAAAATTCATTATAACAAAATTTTTACAATCTGCGTAATATACTGTTCGTCATTTATGTTGTGTCGAATAATCGGCTGTTCTTTTGGGGGATCCTATTACTACTTCCTTATCGGCCTCAATGCCCCTGGCAGCAGAATCCTCAGATTGCTGCTTTCGTTTTACAATTATCTACGCAGTCTTGCTGTTCGTTCACACTGCGGGCCATGTGATTTGCGATTCGTCATCAAGCGGGCGACGTGCAAATCGCAAAAGAAAATTTCACATTATTAATTAAATTCGCGCGAAAGAGAAAGACGGTTACACCGTGCGATGATAGGCGATGCTAAGCGATGAGCATTATGCAATCTGAAGTTACTTTGCGATTTGAAGCTAGAACGACCAAGTATCATCCCCCGCTTCGCATAACAGACAGTGTCAACCCATTCAAAGTATGGGGTTTGATTTTATTATGTTGTAGAGTAGACGAACAATTACGTTTTGCGCTTGATCGATAACTCGACGGGTGTGTTACCAGTTCTGTTGGTATATCATCAAGCAAATACACTGATACAGTACAACTCTGGAACTTCGGTCCGTTTCACCGTTTCGATGGCAATTGGGGATTGGCTTCAATTAGTTTCCACGCAATAAAAAATTACCTACGGAAAATTTTTCGATACGTGTGCCATTATGACGGTTTTTTTTTCGGTGTAAATAAAATACCTTTTTGTCCTATATACACCTATAAATGAATTAGGGGAGGAAAAAACCTCTTCCACAATCCTCTTGCGCCCGCAGTGGTCGTTCACCATTGCTAACTAAATTAAACCGCACTTCATGGCGGTGCGCTAATTTGGTTGAGGTAAACATTTACACTGCTGGTGTGTGGGGCATACAAATAATGCCACGGTCTTTCTCGGCATATTGTAGAAAGCAACTGAAAACTGCCAGGATGAAAAAATTTGTCTTCCATAGTCATCCGCGTGGGTGCCCCCTGGAACGGCAGTGGTCACTGACCGTTGCTAACCAATGTTGCGATGATTTGGTTGAGATAAATCTTCCCCTTGTTGTGTGGGGCGTTCTTTGACGGCCTGTCGTTAAACCCGACAAACAAAGAACAGGATGTGTATGCCAGCAACTTGCACTATCCGAAATCTTCTATATGCTAACGAAACGTCAACTATGCCTCGGGTAAGGACTGACTCAACGGTTACGACTTTTGGCTATCGTACAATGGCAAAGATTGGATTCCGGAATGTGCGTACTCTCTTGGACAATGGATCAGAAGGTCCCCAGAACGTACGATTTCTTCAATTAGAGAGTGAATTTCTGAAGTATAAATTAGACATTTTAGAAGTTAGTGATAGAAGATGGTGGAACAGCGGAGAATTTATCTCTTCAACGGACAGCACTGTAATGTTGTACTCCGGTAGAGCTACTGGTAGTGGTTGTGAGTCAGGTGTGGGGCTCCTTTATCTGGGATCCGGTCTCCGACCGAATCATGACCGGCAGGTTCCAGACCAAAATGAAGAACATCGCAATAATACAATGTTATGCTCCAACTGAACCCGACAATGTCTTGGCGAAAGCCTCCTTCTACGAACAACTAAACGCCGTTCAGAGCAGAACACCTAAAGGTGACATTATAATGGTTATGGGTGATTTTAATGCAAAAGTTGGCACTGATAACTATGGGCCCAGACTTTTACAGTCTCTTCATCGGTGGTACTATGGTTGAGCATAGAGGACCACCATAAAATCAGTTGGTACGCTGTTGATCGGCGCAAAACACAAAATCTGATCGACCACTTTGCCATTAGTAAAAGATTCAAGAGTTGCCTCCTGGACATGCGAAACAAGAAGGGTGCCGATATTGGGATGGGATGAGACCATTATCTTATGATCCCTAATGTTCGATTGCATATTGCTGCCGTGCACCGTCCTAGTGACGAAAGACCCAGGCTCCGCAAAAGTCAGGCGAAGGACAAATATCGGTCATCGTGCTTAACAAAGAATCACTCGTTCCACTGGCCAAAACAAACGGCGTTATAAACTACAGTTTTCAGACGATAGAGCTGCGCGTTTACAAAAAAGATAAGAAGTATAGCTCCTCGGCAGGTCCCATTCCAAACGCCACATTCGAGAGAGCGGTTGACAAAGAAGGCGATGACATTAATGATACCTCCTCGTCTAGTAGTCAGATCGGGGATGACGACACTGTATCCCTCTATTCTGATATCACTTATTTGGAGAATGTTACAGCGCCCTCCATCCTCGATGAGACGTTTGAATCGGACCTTGAAGAGGTCACTGACGTTACTGTGGAGGCGGGAGACCGATTGTATGATTAAATTCGAAGAAATCAATCTCCACTAAAGCAACCTCTGCTGCTCTTCTCTTACGACTGGCACGCAGTGAACGACCTCGTCAAGGGACTTAAGTCTTCGAACTATACTTTGTTCTACGTGAGAGACCAGGGCAGGCCACGACTCTCTTGGAGGTGCTTCTGACCGTTCCAGGCCAACCTAAAATACAAACAGGCAAGAACTAGACAATATGGTGCTCACACTCACAAACGCACTAACAAAGGCCACAAATAGCTTATGCCCGATCCGCAGACAGAATGGTAAAAAAAAACCGGAGTGGTGGAACGCGACGATCAACGAACTAAGAATAATTTGCAGAAAAGCCTTCAATGGGCAAAGTCGCCAAGAATTGACTGGGGGGCAAAAACTCCTCTTCCATAGTCCTCCGCGTGGGCGCCCCCTGGAACGGCAGTGGTCACAGACCATTGCCAACCAACGTCAAGCCGCCAGTGATGGCGGTGCGATGATTTGGTTGAGGTACCCCTGTGGTGTGGGGTGTGAAAAAAAATACCACGGCCTTTCCCTTTGAGGGCCTGTCGTTAAAACCGACAATCAAAGGACAGGATGTGTATGCCAGCAACTTGCACTATCCGAAATCTTTATATGCTAACGAAACGTCAACTATGCCTCGGATAAGGACTGACTCAACGGTTACGACTTTTAGCTATCGTACAATGACAAAGATTGGATTCTGGAATGTGCGTACTCTCCTGGACAATGGATCAGAAGGTCCCCAGAACGCACGATTTCTTACATGGCGTCGATCTGTGGCAAAGGAGTGTCAGGTACTGGGTAAGTCTTTTGGGGAGTTGCGCCCCATTGCCCAGAACAGAGTACGATGGCGCGCAGGAGTAGTTGACGCGCTATGCCCCGCTAGGGGTTAAGGCAAAGTAGTAAGAATTGACTCAGACTGCATGGCCTACAAGGAACATCTCAGCAAATATAAAAAAGGAACTGAGGAGAGCGAAGCGGGACTCCTGCAGCCTACTCTGCGAACGCATTGAACGTACCCTTCAATTCCTACCTATTTGATGAGACCTGATGGTTCCTGGACTACATCCAGTATGGAAACTCTACACATCCTGTTGGACACGCATTTCCCAGAAAACGCTACGGAGACTGAGCTGGGTATCATACATGATAGTGACTCAGCTCCGTGCGACTCTGTGACCATTCTTTCGAAGGAGAAGATCCTTTGGACAATCGGCCGGACCTGACGGCATCATCCTGGCTGATATACAGCATTTGTCAGATATTCTCTACCCCTGGATTGCGTCTATCTTTAGAGCTTGTTTGGATTTGGGTTGCGTCCCGAGAATGTGGGCAGATGTCAAGGTGCCCTCAATCCCGAAGGCGGGCAGGAGTTCTCACGCAAGTCCGAAGGACCTCAGACCTATAAGCCTGAAGAGTAAATCCATGGTGTGGAAGAAACCAAATGACAGGAGGCCAAAGCTGATAATTTTTGTGTGGTAGTGGAGAGCGAGTTTGAGTCATTATTGACTTAGACTCGCAATGACTCACTCCACTTTATTCTTAGAAACTATGAAATGCGCCTATGCATGAATAAACACAGTGACTATAAGCCTATCGTCTACACTACTTAAAATGTTTGAAAGATTGATTGATTTTCACTTGCGGAGTATCATACCTCCGCACTTGCTGTAAAAATCTCAACATGCATACTGGAAGGGTAAATCTGTAGATACCGCTTTGTACTCCATTACTTACCATGTTGAAAAAGCTCTTTCCTATAAGGAATACACTATGGTAGTCTTCCTGGACATCGAGGGCGCTTTTAACAACGTCAAACCGAATTCGTATTATCGAAGCGTTATCTCACCTGATAGCGGATGACCCGCTCTGTAAGCTAATTTACATGATGTTGACATCGAGGACTATTTGTACCGAGCTAGGCACCTCGTCCGTGTAGAGGCACTCCGCATAGGGCGTCCTTTCCCAAATTCTTTGAATCGTCACTATAAATCACCTGCTTTTAGACTTGGAGCAGCTGGGCTGCAGAGTGATTGCCTATGCGGATGACGTTGCCATTGCTGTTTCGGGGAAGTTCCCCAGTACACTTAGTGAGGTTCTACAGAATGCTCTCTCTTTACTAATCAAATGGGCCGCAAATTGTGGGGTTCAAGTCAACCCCAACAAGACGGAACTTGTGCTTTTTTCCAAGAAGCATACAGTACCATCAGTAGAAACTCCTATAGTGGAAGATGTCAGACTGATCCTTACTGATAAGGCCACCTGGGTGTAATCTTCGATAGGAAGCTTAGCTGGAAGGCTAATATCCAGGAGCGCGTGAACAAAGTCAGTATCGCCCTATACTGCTGTAGGAAGGCTATTGGGAGAAATTGGGGCCTACAGCCGAAAGTTGTGCGATGGCGCTATGTATCTATCGTGCGCGCCCTCCTATTGTACAGCATTATGGTCTGGTGGACTGCACGTAATACTGCAATAAATCGCAGTCTGCTGAGAAAGGTACAAACAACAGCCACCGACGCTATGAGTGGAGCTCTTAGGACGACTCCTAGTGACGCCTTTGATATCTTAGCCGAGCAGATGGCTGCATGCACGGCCATCCGGCTTCGTGAAACGAGTAACTGGATAACGCTCAATACCGGGCATTTCACAATACTGATCAAGCTACAACAGACATATCACACCAAACTATGTCTTTCAGGGGGAATATCATAAGTCAGATTCCACCACGGAGCCAGTCGCGACCCACTGGCCGACCTTTGTTCTCTGACTCGTTATCCATCTGCACGGACGGATCTAAGAACGAGACGGGCGTTGGAGCCGTGGTCTACTCCGAACGACTGAATATAGACTTATCAATTCGTCTCCCCGATCACTGTAGCGTTTTCCAGGCGAAAGTATCGGCAATTAGGGAGGCTATGTTCTGGCTGGGACGTAACGTCATCACGATTATGGAAGTCATCATTTATACGGATAGCCAGGCTGCGATAAGAGCCCTAGAGTCCATTCTCACCACAGCAAGGACGGTAGCGGATTGCCGCGCCTCTCTCAGAAATGGGTAATTTCTTTTAAATCAAACTATGCTGGATACCTGGTCATAGCGGTTTTTACTGTAATATCAGAGCTGACGAGCTCGCTCGAAGGAGGACAACGGAGGCGCTTTTTCCAAATCAGTGAAACATCGGCATCCCCCTTGATTCTTCCAAGCACGGTATAAGCTCGTCCGCGTTTAGCAAGGCTAACTCTAGATGGGCAATTGACACCACGTGTCGGGTAACGCATCATCCTCGTGACCCGACACGGCCTTAGTTCGATTTATGCCGATCCATGAGGTTGTGGTGGCTGAGTAGGAAGCACTTAAGTGCGGTCGTTGGAGTCATAACTGGACATTGCGTAATCGAGGAGCATGCAGGGAGGCTCGGGCTTCCTTTTAACGACTTCTGTAGGAGTTGCGACGATGAGGAGGAGAGTATCGCTCATCTAGTTTGTGAGTGTCCGCCTCTGGCACACTTGAGGAGATTGCTTGGGGCACATTTCTATACCGACTTGGGGGGATCTGGCGATGGTGGATGCTGGTAGACTGAATCGGTTTATTATTGGCTCGGGCTGGTTTTAATGGACAGGCTGGAGGGGAGTATTTCACTCCTATGTGGTATCACAACGGACCCACTCCTGGTCTAAGTGATAACCCACGACAGCTCGTTAACCTAACCTAAGTGCACTTTCACACGAAGAGCCGCACGGCTCTCGCTCGCGAGTGAGAACCTTTTCCGCTCCCACCTTCCATTCATTCACACGAAGAGCCGTACGGCTCTCGCTCGTGAATGGGAGCGAGGCGCGTACGACTGAAATGCAAAGGCTACACTGCAGCTTTCACACGGGGAGCGCGAGCCTTTACGTCGTGCGAGTGAGAGCCGTGCATCTCGAGCCGTCGCGTCGCGCCACTTGGTCTAAATGCACAGCGAGAAGTGCCGGCATTCACACGGGAAGAGCGACAACGGCTCTCACTCCTCAGTCCCTCGCTACCCGCTAGGATGGACACAATACGCTTTGGAACGTTGGCGTATTTGTCGTCGGAGACGGCGTCGACGGTAAAGAAGATACATAGTCACAACACGTCTGCAACGCGTATTTTGCGACTACAAAGCTCGAGAGCCTTTGTCGCTCTTGCCATGTGAATGCCGGCACCCGTCGCTGTGCATTTATATCAAGAGCCCCGGCGCACGGCTCGAGATGCACGAGCCGTACCGGCTCTCACTCGCGCGACGTAAAGGCTCGCGCTCCCCGTGTGAAAGCTGCAGTGTAGCCTTTGCATTTCAGTCTTACGCGCCTCGCTCTCACTCGCGAGCGAGAGCCGTGCGGCTCTTCGTGTGAAAGCGCACTAACCTAAATACGGATATGTAGCAACACAAACACTTAATAAAATATACAATTTACCCCTTACAGAAAAAAGCAGCAGCCACAGCCGCAGCCCCAGCCGCTGGAGGACCCGTTGCTGGTGCAGCTAAGGGAAAGGATAACAAAGCAGGTGGTGGTGCCAAACCAGATAACAAAGGAGGCAAAAAAGGTATTTTTTTCCGAATGCAAACATGATTTTAAATATTAACCGTCGAATCTTTTATTTTCCCCCGAATTTCCAGGAGGTAAAAAGTAGCATTAACTCCCTTCGTTCGCCACACTTCGAATGGACGACGAGAAGAACCTTGAAACATATCTTACGAATTATCAAATTTATGTGATACATTTCAACAATTTAACTTTAATATTATAACTGTGAATGAATGTTGTTTACAATAATGCTCGTTCTTTCTTATAAATAAACAATAAAATATAAAAAAAGAATACCTTGCATTAAAATTAATAAAATTAAGTTGACTATCGGAACCACTCCTGCGACATTGCGCCGAAAAATGCTGCCGCACCGGATCGTACGTTGCTTGCATAATTTTGAGCCGTTTGTTGAGCAGTCGCCAACGAGTTGGACGATTGTGATGTTGACAATTTCTGATCCGACTGTTTTTTCGGTTTTACAGTTGAATTCTGTGAATAGATTGAAATAAATGCAAGAGTTAGTGGGTTAGTATGATAGACTTAGTGGGATTAATGAGAAACAAAGAACACTCCCCAAGGAATCTCTCAGAGTTCATCGAGGACAATACACATCCCATTTACTATGCAATCGAAATTAAATATTTAGTTAGAGATCCTGCCAAAAAGCATGAGAGAAAAGGATTTTACAACAATTAGCCAGAAACAAAAATCGAAAATTAAAATCTCAAAACGATGTGATTAGTGACACGGAAAACATCACTCGAACATCATTGCAAACGTGAGTCAAAGGGTTAATCTTATAAAGAAAAGGCACGATACACGTGGAATTTCACAAAAACCGCATTGCATTACACGTACTTATTCAACCTGTCTCTAGGTCTTCCGTTCCTGGTCCGAAAGTAAATAATGATCGATTTGTGTAAACAGGATAATAAATGAATAAAAAAAAATTACCCTGTCAGCGTCCATATTTCCTGCAGCCGTTCTTTCCCCTTGCGTAATAATCGGCAATAGCGGGAACCATGTGGACACGGCGCCATTCGAACTCAAGCACAGGACATTCGGTTCACGGTCTTGTGCACCGGCTGTCGCTTTCTGATCCGCCAAAATCGAAATATTTTCCGGATACGGAAGCAGCAGGCCCAATTCGTGCTGCAGTCGATGAACGCATTTCTTAACGTTCATGTTCAAGTACGAGTGAAACAGCTCAAAATCAAATGGATCGACAAAGTTCTTGAGCGTATTGGTCAACCGCTGTAGCTCTTCTTGAGCCTTTTTATCGTCGCGCGCCAAGAATATCAACTGGAAAAATTTCAAGTCAAAACACAATTGGAGCGCTGCATTCTGATTCGTTGCCACAAATTCATTTTCAACATATCGCCCGTAGAGCGCCAAAATGTTAGTGACTAGTGTTGCAATCAGGTAGTGAAGTACTCGTCGCGGCAATGTTTCCGGAATGATTGTGTTTAGCGTGTCGGTGAGTTTGAAAAGGAACAGTTGCAGAGATATTCGGGGTTGTGATGGCACTCGGATTGTTGATTGCACGGGATTTTCTTGATCGTCTTTCTCTTCGATGTTTATAGTGTCCCAGAGCTGAAATGAAATTAACATTTTCAAGAAAACTAGACAACAGAGAAATTATTAAATCTATACATACCGTAAAATCATTTAAAATCGTCTCGATTCCAATACTCTTTGGCATTACCTGCTCCGCACTCGTTTCCTTCGAAAACAAATCGCAAAATTCTTTCCAAAACGTAAAAGCCTCATCATCAAGCAGGCCACAAACTCGATTCCATTTCTCATAGCTCTTCTTATCACTGGAGAGTCGATCCCATGTATTCGCAGCCACATATTGATGCGAAAGGCACAATTTCAAATGCGGGCACAACTCAACAAATGCCGTAAAAAGCCGCGCCAACAAAATGCACGTTTCCTGCTTTTTATCGTATTCCAAACCTTTGATTTTGGTGATCAGCTCCGATATACACTCCTCGCTAGTGTCCTTCAAAAAGTCTGTCATCGATTGCTTTTCCTCGGCGTGACCAGAATTGGCCTCTTCCAGAAGAACGTTCACTTCGGAGAAGATAGTCTTCAAACGACTGTCTAGCGATGAGCAGACCTCCACGATTTCGGGGCTAAAACCTTTGGACTTCATCAAAAGTCGATTGTTCTTCTTGTCCTGCTGGAGAGCTTGCTTTAGGCTGACCGGTATGTCGCTGATGTTTTCTTTCCACAAGGTTTTAACGTTATTCTCCGAGAGTCTTGACGACGATGAGTTGGTGAGGAGGGTTTGAATTTCCATTTGGGTCGTGGAGATGGTCTTCGACCATGATTGTCGTACAATATCGCGGACTCGACTGTTGATTAGTGAACGATAGTAGTGTTGATAGAAATCCAAATTCGGAGGCAGCGACAGCTTTTCACACATTTCAGGCCAGTTTTTTTCTTTTTCGAGTTTCGTGGATAGCTGTTTGATTTCTTGGATCGTTTTCATGGACGACACCAGGTCAAAGAGGGATTTCAATTGATTTTCGATTATTTTGGAGATGGTTTGGAGCCAAGTGTCTTTCACGGACTTCAGCATAGTCGGTGTGATGGATGGCATTTCAAATGTTGGCCTAAAACAAAACATACTGGTTACTTATGAACGTCTCGTTTTGTAATCGAACAATGCAATGAATCGACGAAAGAGAAGTACCGTAAACATTTCGTTGAACGGGGCAGACTGTCAATACCACATTAAGGAGCCACATCAAGCTTCCTGCCAAACAATATCTGGTGGCTTGTTACCGAAGGGAAGGGAAAATTGAAGTGATGGGGGCTGCCCTTCACGTAATCTTGCACTGGTGCTATGAAGTGGGATTAGATGTTAACCCACATAAAACCGTCATTGTGCCTTTTACTCGCAACCGAAACCTTTCTTTCGGGTCTATTTCACTGGGAAGGACGGTTTTATAGTATTCCAAGGATGTTAAATGCCTTGGCGTCACTTTCGATTGGCGGCTGAACTGGAATACTCACTTCGAAAATGTTAACAACAAAGCGACACGTATAATGTGGGTTTGTAAAAGTTTCTTTGGACTCCTCTACGTTTCCGCAGCTCCTACAGTTATCATTGTACGGGAGTCCAAGTCTTCTGGTATGCTCCCCGATCAAGCAGTGTCCAGTGATAAGCCCCACCACATTTCTCAAATGCCGTCGGCTCAGCATCGACATCCCGTAGGATCGGATGAGAAAGTCGCGACAGTCCAATGCCATCTTTGATGTAACCAGGACAGAGCTTAGCGCTTTAATTGCCGGTTGACAATCCACGAAGATTACAATATCCCTAGTAGATACAACATTATGCGCAAGCCAGACTAGTGCCTCGGAAATTGCTACAACCTCCGCCTGCAAAACGCTACTATATTCCGGAAGGCGAAATGACAAACCAATATTCAACTACTCCAAATACACTCCAGCTCCAACGCCTTCCTCAGTCTTAGAGCCGTCAGTAAAAAGGCTAATGGCATCAGATCCCAAAAAAAGCATTTTCCGACCACTCATTTTTCGATGGGATCAGGCTTGTAAAGCACTTGTCGAACAGGAGCTTCGGAGAGATGTACTCCATTATTCCGGGAATGTCAATGTTTCTCAGTTCTGTCGAGTGACCTACGATTGACGCGGTCCACTGACCGGTTTCCCGGAGGCGAACAGTCGTATTCACCGCTATCTGCTTACCGAAAATATCCAAGGGAAGTAAATGTAATAACACTCCTAAAAGCCCGCGCAGACGGAAAACTTTTTAGTTCGCAGAAAAACTAAATAGTTTAGTCAGAAAAATAGAACACACGGCGGTTTATGAGACCGCGCACACAGTAAACTAAACTATTTAGTAATCGCAGTGTGCGCGGTCCCATAAAACACCGTGTGTCCTATTTTTCTGACTAAACTATTTAGTTTTTCTGCAAACTAAAAAGTTTGCCGTCTGCGCCGGCTCTCAAGCAGCAGTCGGTGTTGTCCTTAGAGCCCCTGTGATGGCAACACATGCCGGTCTTTGGACCTTCTCCAACAGAGTTCTGTACGACACGATGCCAAGTGCGGTCCACCAGACGATGATCGCATGCATTAACATAGGACACAATACTGATACATAGAGCCAGTAAACCACTTTTGGATGTAAGCCCCACTTCTTGCACGAATATAGTACAACGGTTGCCTTAGTCACACGCTCCTGAATGTTTGCCTTCCAGCATAGTTTCCTATCCAGGATGAGACCAAGGAATTTGGCTTTATCAGTTATCATTAGTGGTGTTTCAAAAGAGGATAAGCTCATTTTTTTTTGGCGGATTTTCTCCAACATCAACCTCGGCAGCCCAGTTCGGCAGGATACATAGGGAATTCTGCATTAAATCACTCAGGAAACTTACCCGAGATTGCAATACCAATATCGTCTGCATAAGCGATAACTTTGCATCCCAAACCTTCCAGGCTTAGAAGCAGCCTATTGACCACCAGATTCCATAGAAGAGGGGGAGAGAACACCACCTTGATGGGTACCCCTGCTTGCATACCTGCGTAGAGATGATGCACCCAGACTAAAGGATACCACCTGTAACGGACGGTCTGGTGGGCATCCAAAGATGCCCGTGGGGACGGAGCCTAAGGTAGCACATGACCGTGAAGGTCGGGCCGTGCCATCTGGCGAAGAAAAAGGCCCCTCAACGAGCTAAGCAGCGGCCTATGCTTGCTGTAGCTCAGTTCGGGAGATGTGGGCGGGGTTTTCGCCGCTCGTTGCCCCTGTTCTTTACGTATTAACAAAAATTCATAGGCCTGGGGAAAACAACACAAACAGAGGAGGTAAAAATAGGGAATGAAAAAAAAATAGTCGATAAGGATGGAATGGTTGGCGGACGGATCAGACGCCCAAGCGGTCGAATCTGGGTCCGGGTGTAATGGGACCCTCGGCCTCTGGCTTCGTACCACCAACAGATCACTACTCATCAGGTGCTGCTTCGATCTGCTGGTGAGAGCAGCACTACCAGACCATAATATGGTTCATTAGAGGTGGTTCATTACACACCCGAGACGCAAGCATTAGGTGAATTAACTTGCAAAGTGAGTCATCCCCGCACAAAGTTAAGAAGGAATATAAGGATAATAGCCTTAGGTATTACATTGTTGAAAGCCCCCTCGATCACGATATCGAGAAAGGCAACCAACGTGTACTCCTTGTATGCGAATGACCTTTCGATGTAGCCTACCAAGGAATGCAAAGCAGTGTCCACTGATCGTCCTTTCCAATAGGCTTGCTGGGAAGTGGATAGAAGATGCGATAGAATAGTGCACCGCAAGTGTATGCCGATCAAACGCTCCAACACCTTTAGCAATGTTGATGATAGGCTAATGGGTCGGAGGTCTTAGGGGCGTGCGTGAGAACTTTTACCCGCTTTTGGGATAAAGACCACTTTAACTTCCATCCATATACGAGGAATATATACTAATTCTACAGGCTTTGAAGATCGATTCAATCCACGGGCATGCTACGTCCAGCATATGTTGTAGGTCCGCCATACCATCAGCGCCAGCAGATTTGAAAGAGTCCAAAGTGTTTATAGCCCATACAATCTTTTCTTTGGAAAGAATTGACTTGAATTCACAACAGAAGAGTTGCCAAAAAATTTGTGTCAAGCAAGACCTCGATCGTCTCTTGGCCTGATGATGTCTATGTTCCATCGTCCTTCAGCAGATAACTAGGCATGGTTGGATTTGTAGAAAGGATCTTCTGAACCTAGAAGAATCACTGCAACTATCAATGCTATATGCAAAAATGGTTCTACGAGCTACGTTTAGCCCTTCTCAGCTCTTTCTGATACATAGCAAGATTTCCTTTGTAGATTACCCAATCTGAGTTCTCCTTAGAGAATTTGCCTTATTGAAGCTTCTTCTGCATGTGGCCCTAAGATGATTAAGCTGAGCGCCCCACCACGCCGGCTTAGCCCTACCTTTTTTTTTATACAGGCGGGGGAATCTTCTATAAGATACCGATATCGGTATGTCAGATTTTTACTGACTAAACCCCACAGGGTGGACAGTATTTATATCCAACCTGCTCGAACACCTGTGTCTCCCCCCTTGCCCTGTGGAACCACCTTTCGGTATTACTTCGCAGGGAAGGATACTGGCTGTTAGCCTACGCTAACTTGCGCAGACCTGCGCCTCTCCTCCTCCCTTCGGAGCTCGATATGAATGCTGCACACTGCACGACTCACGGCGTCCCAGTTGCTCGTGGATAAGAGCATGTGCTCAACAAGGTTCTCCGGGCTGATTGTTGCCTCCAATTCCGCTTCTAGTGTTTCGCGGTTCCTAGCGAATCTTGGGCAGTGGAACAACACGTGCTTAGGATCCTCCTCTATTCCAGGACATCTCGGGCACTCCGCCGATTCGTCAATCTTGAACCGGTGCAGATATTGTCTGTAGGCGCCGTGACCGGTTAGGAATTGTGTCAGGTAATGGTTTACCTCACCGTGTTTCCTATTCATCCAACTCTCAATTCGGGGGATGAGTGTGTAGGTCCAACGACCTGTTTGGGCTTCCTCCTAAGGTACCTGCCATTTTCTTAGAGACTCGTTTCTTTCTCTTACTCTCCGTGCTTCCGGAACCCCCGCTGGTTCCAAATGACGACTTTCATAGAGCCGGTTCATTTCGTCGGTTAAAATATCTATTGGAATCATTCCAGCAACTACGTAGGCAGCTTCATGGGATGTCGTTCGATAAGCGCAGCACACCCTCAACGCACTCCTTCGGTAGACTGAGCTTATCTTTCGAATGTTACTTGCGTGAACAAGCGCCCCAGACCACACCGGTGAAGCGTACAATAGTATTGAGGTGATGACTCTAGACAATAAAAGCCTTCTACTCGGTATCGGGCCCCCTATGCTAGGCATCCTTCTTGCCAGTGCGACAGTTGCATTAGCCGCTTTTTCACAAACGTATTTCAGATGCTCCCCGAGGGTCAGTTTTGAGTCGATCATTACTCCCAGGTACCTAATAGCTTTTTTGGAAGTGATGATGGTACTTCCGACTCTGATTTTCAAAGAGTTCCTCTTTCTGCGATTGCTTATTAGAACAGCTTCCGTTTTCTGCTCTGCCAGCTCAAGTCCCACTTTTTCAAGCCACAGCTTAATTGTTGTTATTGCCTCGCCGGCATACATTTCTGCGTAGTCCGAGTCCTTAGCTACCACAACTACCGGAATATCGTCAGCATACCCGATTACTGTCACGCCCTTAGGCATCGGGAGGTTAAGAATGTCGTTATACATTATGTTCCATAATTCGGGCCCAAGAACCGATCCTTGTGGAACTCCTGATGACACATTGTAATCCTTGGGTCCCTCACCTGTATCATACTGGAGGATACGATTTGAGAGGTAGCTCTTTATTAGCTCGGCTAGGTAGGCCGGCGCGCCCATTTTATGGAGAGACGTGTGGATGTGTTCCCAGTTGGCGGAATTGAAAGCGTTTTTCATGTCCAATGTCACCACAGCACAACATTGGTTCTCCCTCAATGCATCCTTTGCCAAGGTAATCACCGACATAATCGCGTCAACCGTGGATCGGGCTTTGCGAAAGCCGAACTGTCGGTCTGAGAGGCCTCCTTTTTCCTCCACGGCCTGGGATAGCCTGTTGAGAATTATCCGCTCAAACATCTTTCCGGCAGTGTCCAAGAGACAGATTGGGCGGTATGAGTTTGGTTCCCCTGGCGGCTTATTCGGTTTGGGTATCAAAACCAATTTCTGTTTTTTCCATATATTTGGGAAAGTTCGTTCTTCCAGGCAGGCTCCAAATGTACCAATGAACTTCTCTGGCACCGTGCGAATTGCCACCTTCAACGCTTTATTGGGAATACCATCTGGGCCTGGTGCTTTTGAATCATCAATTTTAGAGGATACGTGTAAAATCTCAGTTACCGTTATGGCCGGAAATTCGTCTCCATTCCCAACGTTGTGCTCTCTTGGTCGCACTGCGTGACGAGGAAACAAAGCTGATATTATCCTCTTCAATAGAATGGGACATTTTATTTCGGGTGGTTTTTGACTTATTTTTTTCATCACCACTCTATAGGCCGTTCCCCATGGATTTATGTATATCCGCATCATCGCAGAGCAATCTGAAACAGGTTTCTTTGCTTCTTTTAATTGCTTGCTTGAGAAGTTTTCTTGCAGTCTTATATCGTGCGACTAAGTCTACGTATCCCGGCGAGTCCGCTGACCGTTGACTTAGCCGACGAGCTTTCAGGCATTCGCGACGCAGGTTCGCGATCTCCTCGTTCCACCAGTAGTTTTCCTTGCGCTGGCGAGTGCTTCTCCTCACGGCCATTGAGGCGTCGCAGGCTTCCGCAATCTGCTTCATTAATTTTAAGGACCTGAATGGATGCCTGGCCCTCGATAAGGCCCTGTTGATGCAGGACCTCCTCAAATATTTCCTCGTCGAAGGTCCTTACGGACCATCCCTTCGTTGTCGGGCTTGATCTGACTTGGCTGGTTCTAACAACAATCTCAAAGAAGATGGCCTGGTGGTCGCTGTGGGTATAGTCTTCGCTGACATACCACTCCGTTTTAGGTGCCAAGGAACTGCTGACGAATGTTAGGTCAATGATGGATCCCGTTCCTGCACGTCTGAATGTATTGCTGCTACCCGAGTTCATTAGCACGACATTGAGCTGAGCGAAGGCATCGAGCAGCGCGCGCCCTCTAGCGTTCGTCTCGCGGCTTCCCCAATCAGTAGCCCACGCGTTGAAGTCCCCTGCAATTACTACCGGACTGTGCGTTCTGGCGTCCTGCACTATGCGATCCAGCAAATTCTCAAATTCTGCCAGGTCCAGTCTAGGTGGAGCATAGCAGCTATACACGTGAATGCCGTTAATCCTAGCTCTTACAAAACCATTCATTGGTTCCGACATGCATCGCTGCAAGGCGTGGCTTCCGCATGCCCAGATAGCTGCCTGCTTGTCTTCTTCTACCTATTTGCTTACTAGCAGGGCATGATTCAACAGCAGATAACCTCAGTGCCCCCATCAGGGTCTCTACCATTTCATCCAATTCTTGCATAGTACATGGCTGACTTGGTAGAGGGGGTAGCATATTCACAAGATATCCCCTGTACTTGCCCCAGTCAGTTCTTTAGCGATTAACGATTACTGGGTGTGGTTCAGGTGGCTCATCCAGGCCAAGCTGAAGATAGCGATGATCAGAGAATGAGTGTTCATGAGACACCCTCCAATCTCGAATCAAGTGTTGAATATACTCAGAAACAAGAGCTATATCTAGGACTTCTTGCCTACTTCTGGTGATAAAGGTAGGTTCGCAGCCTACATTACAGATAATGAGGTTTGTACTCAACAAGTAGCTGAAAAACTCATCCCCTCTTTTATTCGTGCCGGAGCTACCCCACACCACATGGTGTGCGTTACAATCAGACCCGAGAATGACTCCGATTTTCTGTGAAGTGGCTGCATTTAACGCGTTTCTCAAGATTGTCGTTGGGATGTCGCCATCATCCCGATCTCTAGGCTGACACCCACACAGACCTTCAGCAACTGAAGAGCGATAACAAGAATGCATTTAGGGTGTTTTAACAAGAATACAAGATCGCGGTTTACCCTGATCCTTAACGTAAAAAGTATTATAGCTAGGAGACCTTAGTCTCCTCAATACATCATGAACAATCCAGGGTTTCTGTAATAATGCAATGTCTTCTCCCTCCTGCCCAAGACGAGGAAGAAGTGCAGTCGAAGCTGCCTTACCAGAATCGAGAGAAGATTTCGCCTGGCTGGGATATAATGTCACAACTGGTAGGAAACTCACTATTAACACTAACAGTCAGGCTGCAATTCGATCACTTGAATCGGCTCTGTCTACATCGTAGACGGTTACGAACTGTCGATCACTTCTTGATGAGATGGGGCGTTACTTTGAAATCACATTGTGCTGGATTCCAAGTCACAGTGCTTCTACTGGTAATTGTGTGGCTGATGAACTTGCTCGGGCTGGGACAACTGGGGCAATTGAGGATGGTCGTTGGGACATCAGAATGCCTTTTGCAATCTGCAAGCTAATTAATTATCAACGCCAACGCGTAAAATAAAGTGAGCGCTAGATGAACTGAGGACGGTACGTGTCAAACCACGAAGAGATTATGGCCCACAGCGGATCGTGGCCACTCTACTGCAATATTATCATTGAACAGGAAGCATACTGGTGTGGAGGTGAATCTTATCACTGGGAGCACGCTACAAGACTTCGCCTACCCTACACTGACTTTCGTTAGAAGCTGCGAGGATGCTGACGAGGAGGAAAGTACCCTCCACTTTCTATGCAGTTGTCCTGCCTTGGCTGCGAGGAGGCGGGTCTTTCTGGGGAACTCTTTCTTTCATCATTTGGAAGAGCTAAGGGGCATGAGCCCGATCAGGCTTTATCGGTTGTTGTTGTTGTGGTAGCGATGCTTCGAATTCCGCAGTTAGTCTTGCATCGAGGGGGTTTGGCAGCTCTTGGCCTTTGAAAAACGGGTCCTTCCCATACGAAGAACCGGCTGCCGCAGGAACGGGCTTTATCGGTTCAGTGGGATAGATTTTCATCCTGGTAGTGGCAGGTATTGGGGCGACCGGTAGCGCAGTGTGTTGAGGCATCAGTCTCATGTTTGACTACCGGCGTTTCGGGTTCGAGTCCCGTCCACGACGAAGTTCGTGGCCATGGATGTGCAGGAGGTGCACGCTGGCAACTGCATTCTCCGAAACCAGTTTATGCCAAGAAACGTCAACTGGGCTACATGGAACAGTTGACACGCTATGCCCCACAAGGGGTTAGAGCAACAGAGAGAGAGAGAGAGAGTGACAGGTATCACAACCGGCCCTTTAGTGGCCTATGTGTGCTGCGTCATCCGCGGCAGCCTTTTAACCTAACCTATATTTCGGCACGACTTCGATATATTTTATGAGGCGCCAAATCGGTAAATCGAGAATACAAGTGGCATGAAATTATAAAAAAATTAAATGGTGATGTATCATAGTAGGTTCGTAACTAACTAAAGCGGAAATTTTTACTATATACAATTCTAGCACTGGATTTTTCCACACAAAAGCTCCAACTTTAAAGGTAAATTTCTCCAAAACGGTTATGAGTTCGCGGAAATGAACTTCAGATTCATTCATTTCAGACCAAATTTGATCGAAACCCATCATTAAAATCTGGCGCCTCAGATACTGAAGTCGCCTCACGCATAGGCATGGGGCTATTCTGATAATGAGTTGGACATGGCTTGTGAGTGCGCGTGGATCAATGGGTGCATTCGGGCGTCACGGAAGAAAGCGTAATACGCTGCATAGAAATAGCGAATTCTTTAGCAGCACATAACAATTTTTCTTGTGACGCCCGAATGATATGCTGACTCACCTGTTGTAAATTGACATGCCTGCATTCACAAATCGGTAGCGCTACTTGAGCGCTCCTATTCTTGTCCCAATTTTGCACTGAATTACAACAACAAAAATGGGAGCGCTCGGGTAGCGGTATGATTTGTGAATGCAGGCAGTTCGTTCGAGCTGTCAAATCTCCGCTAAGCCAAGACAGCGAACAAATTTTTTGCTGCCTAAAAGTGTTAGCGCCTAGCTATTTGCGCTAAGTTTAGCAGTGGTTTAGCGCAACATTCGGAATACAAATCACGAGGCAGCACTTAAAGCTAGCTAGCAACCGTGACTTCCGAATGCACCCAATGGTCACCCTATCAAATTGATTGTCAAATCAAAGCCAAAAAGCTCTGCAAGGGCTTATCAAGAGGCATGTGGAAAATGAACCAACAGCGTGAAGACCGATAAAAGAAGATATGAACAGTCAACACAGAACAAAACAAAAAACTCACTTAAACTTGGCGATAATATCCGGCAATTCGTACATCATGTCCGTTTCGTCCAAATTCATCAAAGAAATGGTCGGCTCTGTCCTATTACTGGCCAGTTCCTCCAGGCGTTCCAGCGCAAGTCCTTTCCCACTACCAGAATCTAAAAAAAACAAATTTCTTAGCCATCTTTCACACTTGCACCCGCCACTCACCAATGAAGCACTTGAAAATCAGCATAACTGTCGAGTTGAGCACTTCCAGGCTGGACAGGATTCTATCCTTGACCCGCCTCTGCGCCGACTTATCGCTTGACAGAGCCGCCAAGTACGACTTGGCTCTGATTTGCAGAAAACTCGTCAGGATGCTCTCCATCGAGGACTGCTCGAGCAGAAACAAAGTCAGCAAGCAATCGGTCGCCGCCTCTGGGCTAAGTGTGTCCTTCTCCAGGGCGGCCAGCGCACTGTGTTTAATGGTGACGAAAAACGGCTTGAGCACCTCCCACTGCTTCTTCGCCACCGGGAAGTGCCTCATCACTTTGTTGTCCATGTCCAGTTGCAGCCCCGTGCTGATGTGGCGCGACAGAATGAACAGTTGCATGGCCAGAAAGAATTGCTCCTCGTCGATGCGCGACCATATCAACTCCGGCAGACTGGTGAGCAATTTGATCTGGAAGACGGTGGAGTAATAGACGTGCAAATCTTTGCTTGGTACGGATGTTTGCCGGGGCTTCGTCTTGAAGCCGAGCAATTGCTTCTCGTTGAGACTGCGACAGTTAGATGCAATATTCTCGATTTGGGTGATAAGCGTGGTGGAGGTATCCTTCATACGAGCAATGGTATCGGCGGCTTTTAGCAAGTCCCTATAACGCTCGCTGGAAAAGAACACGGAACTATCAACATTGAGAGATTCGGTTAAAGAACACCGGCACCCACCCGACCATGGTGCGGAGCTCCTCACGCTTCTTCTCGATTTCCGCCTGCACCTTCTTCTGCACTTCCTCAATTTCGGGGATGCTGTTCTGCTGGAAGAGCACGTCCACGTCTATGTCGTACAACGTAGACGAAGACATTTCTGGATTTTGATCAAATACGGAGTCGGTGAAAAGTCCCAAAACACCAATAAGAAATAAAATTGACGTGCAACCAACCTGTCAGCTGTCACCATTGACAATACGCAGATAGTGCACAATTCAGTTCAACGAAATACCATTCAACAATGCCTAACGATTGTTGTCTTGGGTGATGACAACACAAAACTTTTGAAATGAGGCGCGATGTGAGATTAAATAGAAGTAGATTCCGAGTTGCCAGGTGATTTGTTGTGTCACTCGTAACCATAGCGACAATAAAACACAGTTATTATAAATTTTGAGAAACTCACAAGCAATCATGTTCGAAACCGACTTTGTGGAGGAAATTAATTCGAAATACGCTGCTGTCGAAAGTGAATTGGATCAAAAACTAAAAAAATTGTTTGTTTGCTGTTTTTAAAGAAAATATTAAAATGTTTCAACACATGATATTATTGTTGCAGACTACAGGATGAGGAGCGGGACGGCATGGTTCATGGCAAGCAGGAGAAGGCAAGTCAACAGTTACAGAAGACGTTTCCATCTTTGGAAGAGGCTAAAAAGAGGAATGCTGAGTTAATTAAGGTATGCAGTGATTTATCTTAATTGCAGACCTAATGCGATGATTATTTGATTTCACAATAGTCCTTGGAAATGGCAAAGGCTCGTCTTCGGTCCCGTTCTACTTACAGCCCAATTGAGACTATTTTGGAAAAGGCTTTGAAAAACTACTCGCAGACACTAAATAATCAAAATGTACGAAGTTTTGAAGAAAAATGAAAAGAAATAAAAATGGACAACAAAGTGAGTAAAAATTAAAATTCTAGATTGTGATGATTTCTATCAATCCTTGCCGTAGAGTTGTATGGAGTTGCAATCAATATATAAAAAACTAGCTACGCTCGCAACTTTCACCTACCTTGTCTTATTTTTTGCATACATGAAGCTGACCCCGCGAACAACATCCCGCAACCACTTCCTTAGGTGTCTTAAGAATCGCCGGGAGCATTTTTTTTTATAGCGCAGGGGTAGCTATCCAATTTTAATTGCGCGTTTTTTTTTTTTGATGATCTTTCAGCAGGGTGTGACATGTTGGTGTTCTCACAAATATGTTGCAACTGCAGTTATTGGCCATTCAGGATGATCATCGTTATGTGCCTCTACCAAATATTTTGCAGTGCAAAACTTGGTTGGCTTGGTTAGCCGCTCCAGAGGGCGTCCACCAGGAGGACTATGGAAGCGGTCTTCTGCCCCCCCCCCCCCCCCCCCCCCCCCCCAATCATCTGCAACTAGTCAACGATTAAAGCTCACCGCTTATATGCCAAATTGTTAATATACACCTCTGTGAAGGAATATTTTAGACGTCCTGAAAGTTGCAAAAATTAAACCTGTATTTAAAAAAGGAGATCCTAACGATCCATCAAATTACAGGCCTATTGAATTGATCAGTGCATTCAGTAGCATTTGAAAAAGTTGTAAATACTCGAATTGTACGTTTTATCAACGACACTATTGGTTTCGACAAGCAACACTACGAATTCCCAGCAGGAAGCAACACAACTGCGGCTTTAAGGTTCAGACACACAGTACGCGTTATAACGCGACGTTCGGCGTTCCTGTACCATCGCGTTACGGCGGTACGGTTGTATTGCACTGCATCGCATCATCCCTGCCACACGTGGCGTTATCACTCAGCGTTACCTTTCGGAACGCGACGTTAAGTTTTCGGGTTTTATTGTACAAAATTACAAAAGTAACGCGCGTTACCGGCGTTCTCCTCATCAGAACTACTCATGATTGCTGTACAAACTCAACCACAGTACTGGATCGCCCGCCTAGATAACGCTGCGTGTGTGACGTAGCCAATATAACCGAACGCCGCGTTGAGGGGCGTTCCATGAACGTCGCGTTATAACGCGTTCTGTCTGTTTGAGCCTTTAGTTGATGAACTACATTTTATAAATTCCGTGCTTGATAAATCAAAATACGTTACGGTAATTTTCGTACACTTGAGGAATGACAACGGTCAACGACTAATCGACTTTGCATGCAGTAGGAACCTTGTCGTAAGATTAAGATTAGTTTGTGGGCAGTGGGCCCGAATGGCCCACGAGCACTGCGACCATAGGGTCTATTGTGCTATAGCCCTGTAAATCTAGAGTGGGCGATCGAGTTTGATCGATCCCACAAATCTGCTCAGCTGCTCAAGTTTGAAAGAGGCGATCGTTTCCGCTTCAGGGAATGCCTCACCGAGACTCTCTAAGCGGCGACGGGCGAGTGCCTCACACTCACAGAGGATGTGCTGAGAAGTCTCATCATCGCTTTCGCAAAAACGACAGTTGGGGTTAGAGACAATCCCCATTCTGTATAAGTGACCCCTGAGAGTGGAATGCCCTGAAAGGAGACCGCAAATGATTCTCACTCTGCTTCTGCCAAGGCACACCAATTCCAGGGAGCGCTTGGGTGAGTGAGCTGAAATAAACAATTTCGATTGTCTCAGGCCAGGGAGGTTTTCCCAATGTGCAGTGGTTTCTAACTGTTCCTGCTCTCTTATGTGTGATTTTACCGTACATAGAGGGATACCACAGAAGGGTTCAGGCCCTGTAAACGGACTTGCAGAAGCCGTCCTGGCTAGCTCATCAGCGGTTTCGTTACCCGCAATACCAACATGTCCAGGGACCCAATAGATGGTAACAATATTAGCAATGCCAATTCTTTGCAGAGCTTCAAAGCAGTTCAGAACCAGTTTTGATGAAAAGGAGAATTTGCTAAGCGCCTTGACTGCAGCTTGACTATCAGTGAAGATTGCAATCCTACTGTTACGGTAGCCAGCTTCCAGACAAAAGTTCGCACATACCTCAATCGCGTGAACTTCAGCCTGGAAAACCGTGGTGTACTTCCCCATAGGAATAGATACTCTAATTGAGGGGCCTGCGATACCCGCCCCTGAGCCTTCTTCAGTTTTGGAGCCATCCGTAAACCATTTAACGGTACTGGAAGGAAGGGTTGAGTGCTTCATTTTCCATTCTTCTCTGCTCCATATGGTTGTAGAGAAGAGGTGATTGAAGCGGAGTTCCCTTGTTATGTGGTCTGATGGCAAGCCTAATTCATTATCCTCGTGGAGCCAGTGTTCCTGCTCCAAATTAAACTTGATGTTAGTTTGATTAGCTTTAAGCCTAGCTACTGCTGATTTTGCCTCTGCCTTTAGGTGAATGTGGAGCGGCGGAAGATCTAACAACGCCTCAAGGGCAGCCGTGGGGCAGCTGCGAATAGCCCCAGTAATTGTGAGACATGCCAGTCTTTGAATCTTTCCTAATATAGCCATTCCTTCTTTGGTGGTAGCTTTTTTCCACCAGATGATAGCCCCATATTCAATTATGGGTCTCACAATTGCCTTATAGATCCATAGTACTATTCGAGGGCTTGTCCCCCAACTTTTACCTACAAACTGTCTACAGATCCATAGAGCTTTGGTGGCTTTGTCCGAGATTGTCCTCAGGTGTGCCGACCAAAGTAGCTTCTTATCTAGAGTAACACCTAAGTGTTTGACGGTGTCTGCCAGGAGCACTGGGGTGTTGTACATAGTGGGATGCCTCATTGGTTTGATGTTTCTTTTTCTTGAAAAAGGGACGATAACTGCCTTAGCCGGGTTAACACGTAGGCCGTTATCATTGCACCAATTTTGCACTGCATTCAGCGCTGACTGGAGGATTTCCGTTAGCACTTCTTCGAATTTTCCTCTGACAATTATTACCAAGTCGTCAGCATAACCTTGTGTAGAAAATCCCATAGTGGAGAGCTTCCACAGCAGGCTATCTACTACGATGCACCAAAGAAGGGGTGATAGTACCCCTCCTTGCGGACATCCTCTTGTGACATATGCTGTTAAAGTGCAGTCTCCGATATCCGTGATGACCCTTCTAGATGATAACATCCTTTTCACCCATAATGCAGTTGTGCTATCTGCTCCCTTTGTTCTGAGTGCAGAGTCAATGGCAGAGAAAGATGTATTATCGAAAGCTCCTTCAATGTCAAGAAAGGCACATACCGCCATCTCCTTAGCTGCTATTGCAGACTCAATTTCTCTCACTAGACAGTGTAGAGCAGTTTCAGTTGACTTTCCTGATTGGTAAGCAAACTGCTTAGTGTGCAGCGGAAATTTCATAAGGAGTGTGCTTCTGATGTGCACATCGAGGATTTTCTCCATGGGCTTAAGCATGAAGGAGGTCAAGCTAATTGGCCTATAGGATTTAGGGTCGTCCTTGGAACGATTTCCCATTTTTGGGATGAAGACTACTTTAACTGATCTCCAGGAATCTGGGATATAACCAAGAGCAAAACTTCCTCTGAAGATATTCAGGAGGTAGGGAATCAATATATCCTTCCCTTTCTGTAACAGAGCAGGGAAGATTCCATCTGTGCCAGCCGATTTAAAGGGCTCAAATGAATCAATGGCCCATCTGACTTTACTGTAAGTGAAGATGTCTTTAGCAGTGCTCCAGTCTACGCGGTTGGCTTTGTACCGCATTCCCGACTCAACTGTGTAGCTGCTATCCTCCCCAACACTCTTGCACCCAGGGAAATGAGTATCCAGGAGCAATTGGCCTGTGCTCTCGGCATCCTCTGTAATACTGCCATCCTGATTACGCAGAGTGTTGACTTGATTTGTACCTTTTTTGGCCAGAACACGATGAAGTCTAGCTGCGGTATTTGCACTATCAACACCTTCGCAGAATTTAGTCCAACTTCGTTTCTTGGCGATTCGTATACTTCTGTTATATTGTGTGAGCGAGGTCCGGTATTGCTCCCACTCGCCGGTTTTTTTCGCCCTATTGAAAAGTCTTCTAGTGTTCTTTCGCAGCGCGGAGAGTTCAGAGTTCCACCACGGGACACCTCTTGAGTCACTTGAGTTTCTTAGTGGGCAGTTTTCCTCATAGGAGGATATAATTGCCTCGGTTACATTAGAGACTAAACGTCCAGACTGAGCCACCCAGAAACCTTGTTGTCTATTATGCTGAGTTTATCACGTAACAAGACTGAGTATCCTTCCCAGTCTGTGCGCTGTGGAATTCTTTTATTAATATTAACTTGTTTTAAAGCCTCTATATCAAATCGAATATGCCTGTGGTCTGACAGTGATGGTTCATTAGAGACGTGCCAATTATGTATTCGATTTGACAAACTGTAAGACCCAAGCGTAACGTCAAGTACCTCACTCCTGGTCTTTGTGACAAAAGTTGGACAGTTTCCTTTGTTAAAAATGTTTAAATCTAAACTTGTGATAAGTTCAAGTAAGTGCTCACCTCGACGGTTCGTGTCGGTACTTCCCCAGATAATGTGGTGAGCGTTGGCGTCGCATCCAATCAGAAGGGGCAGTTTTTTCCCCTTGCAGTAGTCAGAGAGCCTTCGAAGCGCTGAAGATGGAATTTCACTGTCCCCGGGTAGGTAAGCCGAAACGATGACAAGTCCGGGTTCGTTATTACCATTGGTCGAGTTAGTAGCTACTGCCACTAGGTCGCCGTTGGTGAAGTCTGAAAGGCAAATGTATTTAATGTTGTTCCTTAAGATGATACAGGCTCTTGGACGTGTGGATCTAGAGTCGTATACTAAGGTGGAGTTACTTACGTTGAGGCCTTTTATTACTCCATTGACCTGCCATGGTTCTTGCACGAGGGCCACCCCCAGGTTTTCTTTAATAAATCTTGAGGTCAAGATATCCGAGGCGTTTTTGGCGTGGTGGAGGTTGATTTGCACCACGCCCGTACACGGATTAGAGAACTGTCTCATCATCAGAGTCTAAGCTGGATTCGATTTCCCTGTTGAAGCTAAAACAAACAGGCTGCGTTTCCATGGGAAACTCTATGGAAGATGAGGATTCAGTACTCAGCGCGGCATTATTTAACCTACATTCCCTGCTGGTACCAGGCTGTGGTTCTGCGGGACCAGTAGTTGGTAGTCTTTTATTGGTATGAGGAGCAGTAGGCGCGATTTCCGTGTGGCCACAATCTTTTCTTTTGCTAGAACGGGAGTCAGAGGAGGTAGCAACAGCCACCTGGCGCTCAGAAACTCTCCAGCTCCTCAAGTGCACCTTCACTTTGCCGAAGCGACATGATAAGCAGAAATTACGCTGCCTGATTATATCGATCGATCTCGGGTCCACTGAGGCGATCATCGAGAGACCTTCTCCTTCCTTCGTCTCTTTGATAATCTTCCAGTTGTTTGCCTGCAGTCCACTATTTTGCCTGCTCAAAAAGTGTAGAGCTCTTTCCGTGGAAGACTGTGCACTCTTCGGGAAGAAGATGCTCACTACCCTGTGACGGGGGATCTCATCCCCTTTGGCCACACGCAATGAGGCACCATCCCAGGGTTTTAATGCGGATACAATGGAAGTAAGCCAGTCCATGGACCTTTGGTTGTCGCATTCTATTATAATGTACCCTGGTTTGAACCTTATACTCCCAAACTCAAGGTTAGCAGTCTGCTCGGCCAGTACCTCTTCCAGGATGGCATCCTGAACCAGAGTTTGCTGGTCTGTCGAAAGAGCGGTGAAGGGGAAATCGGAGGGTAGAATGGCCACCCTCTCCATTGACGCTATCTTCGAGTAGGAAGCCCCTGTCGTAAGCTCAACATGCTTTCCGCCAAGACGCATTCATACAAAAAAAAACCTGGAAATCATCGCATACACGCATCGCTAACAAGACTGACAACATCCTCATGTGCAAAAGATGGGCTTCAAGCGTGGTGGACATCCGATCATGGCGAGGAGCATATTGCGTTTCCGACCATCACTTGGTAAAGACAGCCTATCGGTGTAGGCTCTCTTCAGTGCACCAATCAAGAATTAGCCCTCCCAAAATCTTTGCGTTTGTTAAACTCTTGAACGATGCTACGGCGCAGGCATATGCTGCCACAATTGAAGAAAAAGTGACACCTATGTCACCACAGAAGAAAGAGTTAGAAGGAAATTAAAAAGAACGAGAGAAATGAAGTAATTCGGCACAAGTGTGGAAGTAGGAAGGGGGATGGGAGTTCGACATCTCATGTGTCGGCTATATGGACCGGGCGCGGACAGACTGTATTTTTCTAATTTACGGCGCCTGGATCTTTCGTCACTAGGACAGCGCACGGCTGTTATTCGCAATCGACTATTACCGATCATAAGATAATGGTATCTTCCTATTCCAATATTGGCGCTCCTCTTATTTCACACATCCAAAAGGAATTTTTTGAATCTTTTGCTAATAGCAAAGTGGCCGATCTGATTTGTGTTCTGAGCCAATCAACAGAGGATCAACTGATTTTGTGTCAGTCCGTCTCCTTAACGCTCAAACACGGTACCACCAATGAAGACACTGTGAAATTTGGTCTCTAAATGAAGAATTCGTCCTTCTGATCCATTCTGCAGGAGAGAGTCTTTATCCGAGGCATAGTTGATGTTTTGTTAGCATATAAAGGATTTCGGATGACGCAACTTGCTGGCATACACGTCTCATCCTTTTTAGTCGCCTTCTACAACACGTCGGAAAAGTCGGGCCACAATTCTTGCACCGCACATACCACATAGGGATCGGGATAGTGCAACTAAATGCCTAACCGACATCTGCTTCCAAAATTCGAGACTGAGTTACGTTTTAATAACCCATTTCTTTCCAATGTTACTTGCCACATCTACCTATATAAGTTAAACTTGTTAAATAAAAAGAATTATTCACAGCGTACTCCAGATTTCTTTAATAATCAACGATATTTCTACACAAGCACAAAGATGGCAATGTTGACAGGGCGAAGTTAAGAAACAGAAGAAGGAAAAGAACAAATGTCAAAAGTGACTTAAAACAAAACAAAGTGCGTTCAATTCATTTACATACATATGAAATTATTCAATTTTGCCAACACTCCTCCTTAATGAATATGTGTAAATATAATACATACATCATACATAATTCAATTCAATAATTCATTGCAATATTCTTTACTTTAATTGAATAACGAAAAATACAAACAATATTCAGCCAATGGTTACTAAATTACATTTCTTACGAAAATTCTCAAATTTTACTTTACTTAATCCTTTAGTAAACATATCTGCAAGCATTTTATCTATTGGGCAATATTTAATTTCAACAATGTTTTTCTCTACGTAGTCTTTTACAAAATAAATTTTAGTATCAATATGTTTCGAACGATTACTCAATTTTTCATCAATAATCATTTTTAATACGCTTTGATTGTCTTCAAAGATAGTTGATTTCGGATTACCTGTCCAGTTAAGATCGCTCAATAATTGTAGCAGCCACACAGACTCCTTACAGGCCTCAGATAAAGCGATGAATTCTGCTTCCGTCGATGAAAGTGCAACACAATCTTGTCGTCGAGAGCTCCAGCTAATTGGTCCGTTCATAAGAAAGATGTATCCGGAGTTCGATTTTCTGGTTTCTCGATTCTCTGCCCAGTCTGCGTCCGCATAGCCTACCAATGTATCGCAACCTTTTTCGCCACCGAGTTTCAATCGCAAATTAGAAGTGCTTAGCAAGTATCGAATCGTCTTCTTCACTTGATTCCAATCGCACTGAGTTGGATTCGCTACCTTCTGTGATAAAATAGAAACCGCTGCTGAAATATCTGGACGAGTATTAGTTGATATGTATAGCAAGCAACCAATTGCTGCTCTATATTTGGAATTGTTGGGTAACTGATTTTCGTCCTGCTCCTTGTGATACGATGGACTGAGAGGAATATCCGACATTTTTGAAGTATCCAGCTTAAATTTCGATGCAACGTTCAAAATATACTTTTCTTGGTCAAGAAAATAACATCCATCATGCTTCGTAACTCGCATACCCAAATAATTTGCTACTTCGCCTAAGTTTTCAATATTAAAATGAGATTTCAAAGTATTTTCAATTTGCAACATAAATGATTTCGAAGCAGTTGCAACCAATATGTCGTCGACATGTATAAGAACATACGAAATACCTTTAGGTCCATGATATGTATACAAACAATTATCTGCTTTACTTTGTTTCAAACCATTGTTGACCAATATGTTATGCAGTTTTAAATTCCAAATGCGCGCAGATTGTTTCAATCCATAAATGCATTTATTTAATTTGCATACCTTAGTTTCAGCTTCGTCTACAACAAATCCAGGCGGCTGGCGCATGTAAATGTCTTCACATAAATCTCCGTTGAGAAAAGCACACTTGGCGTCAAAGTGATGAACATTCATGTTTTGACTTGCAGCAACTGATAAAAGAATACGAAGCGTTGAATGTCGTGAAACAGGAGCAAATACTTGATCATAATCTACCCCAAACTTTTGACTAAAGCCTTGAGCTACGAGCCTTGCTTTATACTTCTTAGTTTTTCCTTCCGAATCTGTTTTTAATTTAAATACCCACTTACATCCGACTAAGTTCTTATCGGGCGGTAAATCGACCAAGTCCCAGCTCCTGTTGTCTTTTAAAGAAGCATACTCCTCCTGCATCGCGGCGATCCATTTGTCCTTTTTATGACAAGAAACAGCTTCATTGTACGTAGACGGCTCACCATTAATAACAACGCTGATCTCTTCGATTAAGTACTTCGGTGGAATGGCTTTAGTAGATCGCTGAGATCGTCTAACGATTACTTCTTCTTCCGACTCGTTATTCAAGGGTACGTCTCCTCCTGAATTGTACTCCAATGTATCAGCTGTTTGATCGTTATGTCTGCTTGGTGCCTCATATTCGCAGCTATCAAAGTCAAAATCAATATAGGACTCAATATCCTGGCTTTCCCTAGTAGGATTGTTAAACGCCGACTTCGACTTTCGATTGTCATCTAAAAACTTAACGTCTCTGGAAATTACTATTCTTCCTTTCTTCGGAACAAAACATCTATATGCTTTCGACTCTGAGTCAAAGCCCATGAATACGGCTGCTTCGGCTTTCACGTCAAGCTTTCGACGATTATTATCATTAACTCGTACATAGCAATTCGCTCCAAAGCGACGTAGATTCAAATAGTTCGGTTTTCTTCCATGCCAGTGCTCAAATGGTGTTCCAATTACCGCTTTCCATGGCGATAAATTTTGTAACATGTTCGCCATACTAACAGCTTCACCCCAATATCGATATTCGAGTCCAGAGTCCAGCAGCATACATCGCGCCATTTCGATTAGAGTGCGATTTTTACGTTCCGCAACTCCATTTTGCTGAGGACAATTCGGAGCAGTACGCTGAATTTTAATACCGTTCGATTTTAAATAATCAACAAACCGACTGTCAATATATTCTCCGCCACGGTCAGAACGAAGACATTTGATGTTTGCTCCAAATTTGTTTTTGACAAGTTGGTGAAATTGTCTGAAGCAATTAAACGCTTCAGATTTCTCTTTCAGCAAGTATATGGTGCAATATCGAGAAAAATCATCAATAAGTGTTAAAATATACCTTTTTCCCGAGGGTGAAACAGTCTGCATCGGTCCACATATATCGGAGTGGATTAAATCCAAGACACTTTTAGATTTATACACAGACTTCTTTGGAAAGGGTGCCCGACTAAGTTTCCCTTTTATACAAATGTCACATTGGGAACTGCACTTGCAATTTACTAAGTTCATTCCATGAACTAAATTGTTCATCGGAATACCGCGCACAACGTTTATGTCACGATGTCCCAACACACGGTGCCAATCATGCACACACAAATTCTGGCTGTTTTTTATCAAATTGGCTTGATTCGCCACACGCATTTGGTACAATCTGTCATTAATGTCACCAACCGCGATTTCACGTTTATTGTCCGAAGACCGAATTTCACAGAACATATCATTAAAATTTACACGGAAACCTTTTTCTGTCAAGCATTTCACCGATATTAGATTTCCACCGATTTGCGGAACATATAACACATTTTGAATTGTTATTTTATTTACGCGGCCGTCTCGGGTCAGAAAATTAACAATCACAGTACCTTTGCCAGACGCTTTTACCTGCTGACCGTTCGCAACAGATACATTCTCAGAATGTGATCCATCGAATTCGATAAAACTTTCCCGATAACCGCAAATGTGACAAGTAGCACCGGAATCCAATATCCAACCGTTCGCACTCGTACCGACCATGAATAAAAATTCATCCGAATCGCGTTGCTCTACAATGTTGGCTGTCGAACTTCCACTCGACTCATTTTTCTTGGCCTTCCACGCAATATACTTTTTGCAATTATTACGGATGTGTCCTTTCTTTTTACAAAAGAAGCAAGTAACTTTGCTATCTTTATTATTGCAGACATTTAAAGCAGTTGTTTCTTTCGAGTTTGGTCCATCACGATACCTTCGCCTACGATATTCCTCAATAATCTTTGAGCAAACAAGAGATGGAGTCAATTTACCCTCCTCTCGAGCTTCAAGCGCCGTTATTAACCCGTCGTAGCTACTCGGTAAAGAACCCAACAAAGTAGCACTTCTGAAGAAATCTGGCTTCAATTCTTCACCTAGCGCTAGCAATTTCTGGAACAACTCGTTCATGCGACTTACATGCACTTCCATATCTGTGGCTTCTGTTGCACGCTGTTGCATGATCTCGCGTAGAACACGCACCTTCGTCCCGGGCGAATCACGTTCGTGAAAGTCCTTGAGGGCATCCAATGCCTCCTTGGCTTTTGTTGTGTTCCTGATGTGGTGAATCTGGTCATCCTCTACAAGCAACGAAATAGTAGAAAGCGCCTTCTCGTCCGCTCTGTCCCATTCACTCGCATTTGCTGCAGTCCTAGCCTCTGCAATTGCGTACCAAACACTTTCACGCTTCAATAACATCTCGACGCGAAATTTCCAATTGAAATAATTGTACCCGTTCAGACGCGGAATCTGATATTTCGCAATGTTATCAGCCATCGAACAATTTTGAGGTTAGCGCAAAGTGAATATCAAAAAATCCACCAAATAATGCCGAAGAAAACAGAAATATTATTTGAATCCGGATACTGGGCCCATAACCTTTGTTAAATAAAAAGAATTATTCACAGCGTACTCCAGATTTCTTTAATAATCAACGATATTTCTACACAAGCACAAAGATGGCAATGTTGACAGGGCGAAGTTAAGAAACAGAAGAAGGAAAGGAACAAATGTCAAAAGTGACTTAAAACAAAACAAAGTGCGTTCAATTCATTTACATACATATGAAATTATTCAATTTTGCCAACAAAACTATCTAAAATATAAATCATTAAAACAAATAATTTCAAAGTAATTTTTTTTTTCAAAATCTCTACTAATATTTAGAATTGACTATGCATCTTTTTATTCCCTTTACAAAGTTTCAGCCGCTATAGTTTCTGATTCCACTCTATCTATGGTCGCACCTAGTTCCTTTGTACCATTTGTAAGATCCACCATTGGTGCTTCAGGAGTAATATCGATTACAGATGAGTCCTTACTTAGCACTTCTCGATTTTCAGTCTTCGGTCCAGTGGCCTCTATTTGAATCAAGCTCGGAGAATTATCAGTTTGTTTTCCGTTAAAATTGACTTCTTTAAGAGAGATAGTTTCATGTAAACCATCAGCCGGATTAGCTTTTGGACCGCTGTTTTGGTTTAAGATCAACTTATTGCCGCCGGTAACAATATCACTTTTCTCAATATTCATCTCTTGATCGAAATTAATTATTTCAGAAAACGAGGCAGAGCACTGTAGAGTAATGAAGTAATCTCTCGACTGATTTTTTAGTGTAGTGAAAGAATACATTTTGAATTACCATTGAAGGTTCTTCCTTTTTGTAATTTGACACGAACTCGTTTAAACTAGGATCATTTTCTATAGCACTTGATATTCCTGCGGATTTCATGTTCTTTCTAACAGAATAGCCTCTAAAACAGGCCTATAGAAAGGAAATTTATCTTGTAATGCATCTATCATATGTATTCGTTTCATACTTGAATTTTAATTGCTGCTTCATTCAACATTTCCAAGGATTTTGTTTTCTTCGCATAGTGCTTAAGGAATACTTCATCGTGATTTTCCGTTGCGAAAAATGTCTAAATCAAGGAGTTTATTAGCGATTAATACAAAAAAGTACCGGAAATTGAGCTGACGAATACCTTCCTATATTGTGAATATTTTTCGAAAAAAGCCTTAAAGACGGTTCGTAATATTATTTTAACCAAAATCAGCTCGTCGCTTCTTAAATCACATACTTTTATCAATTCTTTGAACAATTCAAACTCGTTGAATTGTGGCCACTCGTTAACATTCAACGTAGTCTCCAGATCATTTACGTATTTACGAAACGCATTCTGAATTACTAGCTTTACTTGAGAGACCGTTTGACAGTCTATACCATTTTTGTGGAGAAAATCTTCAATTTTAATGCTTGACTTCAAAACATCATCTAAAGCTTTACAAACGAAAATATGAATAAATAAATTTTGAGAACAAAGTTTCAACATTATACCCAAGATTCGGTTGCGCATTTCGAGCAAGGTTTCGAGATAATTGGCAATAAATGTGCACATCTGCGCTTCGTCTGGTTGTTTGTCTAGAACTTCTCGCGATATGTCAGCCATCAATTCTTGAAGACCCTCCGGTAGACGAGTTACAAGATTGGAACTTCTTCCATTTTGATATAGGAATGCCATTGTAGAAGAAGAAGAAAAGTGAAATCCAGCAACTTTTCTTAACAAAGAATAGTTTTTCTATCTTTCAACGAAAATTGTTCATGTCACATTGAAACGAAAAACTCAATGCAAACTTGTTTGACAACATTGGTCGCGGCCCTAAAATAACGAAATCAGGAGCTTCTGATCCAGTTTTAGGTTCGTGGATCATTTTTGCCTTTGAAACGGCTTTGATACATCAGCTGCCAGTTTTTAAGATTCTGTCAAACTGAGCAGCTGACCGCTGATGACATTCGAATTGAATTTGTTCTCTGCGAATATTGCAACTTCCGCAAATTCACATACAAGATGTCTACCACACAATTTCCACACGACAGCAACTGAAAACTGACGACCGCATAACTGCCGCGTTAAGAACGCGCGGCTGCTGCGCCTATAGAACTGCAGCGGCGGAGGAACTGCACTATGAGGAACAGGATCGGTGAGACGATGCACCCCTGCCATACTCCACTGCGAATCTCAAAGTTCCCCGACACCTTACCTTTATGCAGAACACGACATTTCGCGCCGTCATAGGTTGCCTTAATAATAGCCACAAGCTTCTCAGGGATGCCTCTCCCGCGCAAGGCCACCCAAATAGAATCCCGGTTCACACTATCGAAAGCCTTCACGAAATCGATGAAAAGCAAGTGAAGCGGAGAATCGTAGTCAGCGCATTGCTCAATGATGATTCGCAAGGTGTTAATGTGATCGACACAGGAGAATCCGAAACAAAAACCAGCTTACTCTCCATCAATTGTGGTTTCTAAGTGGGCCTTTAGTCTTTCCAGGACGATTTTAGCTATTATCTTGGCAACGGCAGGAAGCACACAAATGCCTCTCCAATTATTACAGTTTGTGAGGCTACCCTTCTTCGGAAGTTGATGTTGTTGATGATCAAACCCTCCTTCCACTCAGTGGGAAAGGTCTCTTTATTCCACGCTTTATCAACATGGGGGTGCAGCAAATCGGCAGTTACGTTTGGCGCTGCCTGATAAAGTTCGGCAGAGATACCGTCGAGTCCGGCGGGCTTTTCCAGTTTTAGTGCAATAATTGCAGCGACTATTTCCTCATTAGTCGGGGCAGTGGACCATATACGCACATTTTGATGGTATGTATGTATATATGAAGTGGAACTTCACCAGAGGTCACACGGTTCAAGACCGCGGCCAAGTGTTCCGTGTATATTGTGATATCCTTAGGAGCTACAACGTGCCGCATCAGCCAGGTTAGGGACTCCAAGATATTGTAGAAGCAATTTCCGCCTGGAGTATACTACAGTGATCTGGGAGACGGAAATATAGGGTTAGGCTAAGCTGAGCGGAGTAAACACCCGATCGCACTCCGCATTCGGTTTTCGAGTCATCCGTAAAAATACCTATAGAACCCGTCAAAGATATTCGCCCTCCCTCCACTGATTTGGAGTGGGGATGATACTAGTCAAGTTCTTCCCGAAAATAAATCTAGGGGAGGTGTAGTCAGTGTCATCAGGGATTCTCAGGTGGTTCAAGACCGCCGAGTGCCCTGTACTCGAGGAGAACCAATGCCCTGTTTCGCGAAGGCGGAAGGCAGTGGTTAAGCAAAATGTCCAAGGCAGCCGAGGGAGTAGTTCTTAGGGCTCCACTAACAAGCAAGCAGACTAGCCTTTGGACCTTGTTTAACGAGCTGCACAAATTCGCAGTCTTAAGGGCATTGCACCAAACAACAATATCGTGCAAAAGAATTGCACGTACGATTGACAGGTAAAGCCAGTAGACAATTTTAGGTTGAAAGCCCCAGCTCTTACCAATGACCTTTTTCAAGCGTAAAGAGCAACGGTAGCCTTCTTTACACACTCTTGTACGAGTATATTAGGTTTCCAACCTAACTTCCTAACAAAGATAACTTCTAGGAACTTTGGTATTTCATCAAAAAATGAATTTCTTCCCTTCCAGCACAGGATGTGAGGTATCTTGTTTCATCTAGCGTATAACACGAGTTCCGTTTTGTCAGGGTTAACCCTTAGACCACAGGAATTAGCCCAACGAGCCAACAGAGAGAAAACATTCTGAAGCACCTCACTGAGGACACTAGGCGATTTACCCAAGATGGAAACAGCGACTTCAACCGCATAAGCAACAACTCTACATCCGAGTCCCTCCAGGCCCAAAAGCATCCATTGACCACCAGGTTAAAAAGAAGCGGACATAGAACACCACCCTACGGAGTGCCCCTTTTCACACATCTTCGTTCCGAAGATGAACATGCCTCGATATAAGCATTAGCAAATCCAAACACACGACGTATTTTATTTGAGCGCAATTAATACGAACGGTTCGGTCGTGGTTCGGCTCGATGGTGTTAAATGAGCTGAAATCCAATATCTCTCTCTCCCTAGTTCCTGTTAACCCCTTGTGGGGCATAGGGCATTAGCCATGCCTACTTTCCACCTCGTCCTATTCATCGCCATCGCTTTCAGCTCACTCCACGACTTGCCTATTGAGGCACCCTATCTCATCACCGATCTTCTCCAGGTGTTACTAGGTCGTCCAACACGGCGACTTGCGTTGGTTCCCTGCGAGTTCCAATCGAGGGCCTGCTGAGCAATGTTGTTCGGTCCTTTTCAGAGAGTGTGGACGGAATTTGAACCCGAAACGCCGGTAGTCAAACATGAGACTGATGCCTCAACACATTGCGCTACCGGTCGCCCCAGCCTTGTCTAACTCCGCTATGCACCTCGAGAGGATCTGATAGCTTACCCTTGTGTAAGACGTAATATTGGGCTCCCTGGTAGGAATGCTTGATGATGGAAATTACTTTATCTGGTATGCCTCTCCTACGTAAAGCCTTCCAGATGTATTCCCGGTGAACGTTGTCAAACGCCTTCTCGAAATCAATGAACATACTACTTTGCCTTAACCCCTAGCGGGGCATAGCGCGTCAACTACTCCTGCGCGCCATCGTACTCTGTTCTGGGCAATGGGGCGCAACTCCCCAAAAGACTTACCCAGTACCTGACACTCCTTTGCCACAGATCGACGCCATGTGATTCGAGGACCTCCTCTTGGTCGGCCTTGGTTGGAAATGGGGTTCCATTTCATGGCATGCAAAGCAATGCAGTTATCACTCTTCCGCAATGTGTGACCTATCCACTGCCATTTTCGCCTGCGTATCAATTCGTCGATTGGCATCTGACCCGTACGCCGACTTAGCTCTTCATTTGATATTGTTTCGGGCCAGAAAATTCTTAAAATTCGACGAAGACATGAGTTGACGAAAACTTGCAGCTTTCTGGTAACTCCTACGGAAACTTTCCATGTACTGCTCCCATACAAAAGTACTGATAGTACCAGGGAGCGAAACAGGCCCAGCTTGGTCTTGATGCTGAGATAACTGCTCTGCCACATTTTGGACAGCATGCCGTATGCACGTTTAGCCTGGTTGATACGACGAGCGATGTCCTGCTCCGTACCACCATTTTCGGCAACAATGCTACCCAGGTAGACGAAGTTGTCCACCTTCTCCACAGGCTGCCCATTAATATTGATGGCAATAGGTGTCGGATTTCTTTTTCGCAACGGCGGGCTAAGAACCTTGGTCTTGTTGGTATTAATCTTTAGCCCAACCTTGCTTGCCTCCCTCTCGAGATCTAACGCCATTGCGGACAGATCCATGATTTTGTGGGAGAGTAGGCATATGTCGTCAGCGTAGTCAAGATGTTGTAGATAAGATGTCAAAGTCCATTGAATTCCTCTGTCGAGTCCGGATAGGGCTGCATGCAACACATCGCCGATCACAATGAGGAATAGGATCGGTGAGAGGATGCACCCCTGCCGAACTCCACTGCGAATCTCAAAGTCCCCCGACACCTTACCTTTATGCAGAACGCGACATTTCGCGCCGTCATAGGTTGCCTTAATAATAGCCACACATGAGATGTAATGGGGATCTCCACTCTGCGGATTGTTCAATAATAATTCGGAGGGTGCGGTCAACTGTTTCTTTGATCCGGTTCAAGATTATTTTTGCCATCAGTTTGGAGACTGCTGGAAGAAGACAGATACCACGCCAATTATTGCAATCCTTCAGGTCGCCTTTTTTCGGAATCTTAATAATGATGCCCTTTTTCCACTCTTTAGGGAGAGTTTTGGTTTTCCAACACTCTTGGATAAGGGGGAGAAGAATATCCGCAGTTGCATTGGCATTCGCTTTAAAAAGTTCCACCGGAATTCCATCTATCCCCGGGGTTTTACCCGCTTCCATCGATTTAATAGCCGCAATTACTTCCAGCTTAGATGGTGGACTGGCATCAACTCTGGCTGTTTGCGGAATATCTTCTGCTACTAATGAAAATGATTCGAAGGTCCAAAGGTGTTGTTGAGGACCTCAATGAAGTGTTCTCTCCATCTCCGCAGTTGGTGTTCTTCGGTTACCAGCAGAGACACATCTTTATTTTTCACAGGATGTTCTGTTGCAACGGTTTGCCAGTTAATGGCTTAATAAGCTTAAAAAGGGTTCCACTGTCACCGCGGTAAGTCGCTTCCTCTGCCTTCTCCGCTAATGCGTTGATGTAATTTCGCTTGTCCCATCTTAGTGTCACCATACACTGTCGAACTCGAGCACGAACCTGGTACAAATGTCCTCTGACAGTGTGTGTCATACACTTCACATAGGTGTGAAGTAAACCGGTCCACTTGTACTAGGTTCGTGTTCGAGTTCGGCAGTGTATGGCGACATGAACGGTATTCAGCTCTGAGTTGGTCTTCGGTTGAGCCGTTAGCATCTGAGTTAATCTGTTCCTTAACTCTCTTGTGTGCTGAGATTAGAGACCATGTAGAATCGCTTATGAATGGTCTCCGACCGCGCTCCAATCGACCCGCAAATGTTACGCCACGCGAAGTAAATGAGTCCTTAGCGACGTTCCATCTATCATCATAATTGTAGGATTCTCACAAGGTGGTGGTGCAATAGCTCTCTCGTGCAAGGCGGAAATCCAATATACACTGGGAAAAATTATTCCCCGAAAAGAGTTAAGGCCAATTTGTATTATTCCATAGAATCTTTTTAATATTCTTTTTCAAACAATTTATGTATTTAATCATTAAAGATATTTAATTCGGTCTGCAAATGTTTCGAGTGAACTTCACGCAACTTACAGAGAATTTACGGGACGTTCTTCTTTAAATCATGCAAAGCACCGTGTACCAACGTGATCCTTAAACAGTTAGACCTCCCGCCATCAAGCCAACCCTTGAAATCCACTTACCTTAGAATAATACCATTACTTTTCTTTAAAAAGAAATAAGAAAAAAAAACATGGTCCATCCTGTCGGTAAGTTCTTACATCGTAAATCCCATCGTATGGCACTGTAAAGCAATTTAATAATACGGATCATAAAGTAAGTTGAATTTTTATGTCGCAACGTATCTCCCATGTCCTTCGACAAAAATATATATATATATATATATATATGTAAAAAAACGTATTTTACCAAAAATTTATTCAAAAAAGCAGCCATCAGAAGAAAGACAGTCACCAAACTGAAAGACCTTACATATGCATGAATCCAAGATATTGCATATGCACATACATTGAAGCCATACGCCCGGATATGTGTCCCTATAATATTCGTCGGGAACAAGCTCATACTGCGAATATCAGGATAAAGGTCGTCCTCGCGTCTCCCCCAACATATCAGGAAAGTTATGAATGTCAAATAAATTTCACGAATGGCATCGTCCGGACCATTCAGTCATGTCCTTTGCTCCGTTTACACATCTCCTGTTCATGTAGCACTATCATCGATTCCTGCTCAATTGACTGACGCTGATACAGGATGGCAGTTGGCTTGCCTTCAAATTGTCCGTTCTGTGGAATAATTTTGCCTTGGAGCAAACATTTTCACCCCTATCCCAACAAAAGCGGCAACGACGACGTTGACGACATATTCTCCATTCCATTCCATCGACAGGATCTAATTAATTACTAAAAAAGAAGTCCTTAGTATGAAGTTAATAATCGAAATTACCTCAAACCGGGAATCACTTTGATATCCTCTGGGGATTAACCTTTATTTTGCCGGTGGTTTTTGTGCGATGCGTGTTTGTGGTATGACGGCGGGAGGGCATAATCTCGGATTGATTGTGAAATTAAAGTCTGGTCAGATTTTTCGATTGGATATATATTTGAAAAGGGATTAATTCAATTGGCAGAAGGCAAAGGAGGAAAATCAAATCGGGGATGACTTTGGATATTAGCCAGTCAGAGATTTGATTTCTGTTACTCCAAAGGGAAATGAATGGGATGATTATTGTTTCTTTTGCATAAATTAGAAGAGAGAATACAGTTTGTGTTTGTTTGATGCTAGCCAAGATGGGTTTGAAGTGGGTGTCAATTCCTTCAAGTGCAAACCTTCCAAATAGTTTTAAAAGGTTCCCGAAAACCATAAAAAAAGAAATAACTAGCGCAAAAGGCCTAGAGATGATGAGTTAGCACCATATCATTTACTAGATCGGGACGGTATGTTTTGTGCAGAGGTGTATGATCAGCGATACGCTCAACCGAGTTATTTACCGCAAATGAGTACTGATTTAAAGGCCTAGTGGGCTCATAGTCCGACACGTAAGCCCCCTTTTTTTATCGAAGACTACTGCATTCAGTAGGAATCGAACCGGGGCCCAGTGCATAGATGGCGAACGTGCTAACAGTTGCGCCATCCAGACTACTCCCAAACATCATGAGTTTCGAAAAATCTGGCGACCGGTAGCGCAGTGTGTTGAGGCATCAGTCTCATGTTTGACTACCGGCGCCTCGGGTTCGAATCGCGTCCACGACGACATTCGTGACCATGGATGTGCAGGAGATGTATGCTGGCAACTGCATTCTCCGAAACCAGATTATGCCAACGAAATGTCAACTGGGCCACATGGAACAGTTGACGCGCTATGCCCCACAAGGGGTTAGGGCAATTGAGTATAGTATTTTTCATAATTCTATCTCTAATCGATACATCCGCTTAATCACAGAAAAATCCCGACAATTAATTATCTAACCGCTGTCATTATCTCGACTGTGCAGTGACATTTTAACAAGCGCCCGTATGATATATTGAAAATAATTGTTGAACATGACACATATGTTGCGGCTTATATACGACTATGGATATGCTAATTATTCGCTTTGCTTAATTACCCCAAACCCAAGGGAGCGTGGATGTTAATAGCATGACGCTCGCTTCCGTTATCAGCATTAGTTAGTTTATTCTGATCTACACTGGATACGTTTCCTTTTACGAGTACACTAACTACCTATATAGTAGTCGTGTACTCCGATTAAATGGTCCACATATGCAAATGCACATACGCTAAATTAGTATATCGGGAACACACTCCACCGACATAGGTAATGCTACAGAGCGGGAGCACTCCCGAGTGAAAGCCTCCATTCAGGATGTAGTCCCTTAACTATTCTGCCATTGTATGGTACGACTGGTTGATATATGGGTATACAAATGGTGGTGCGTACTTTCCTGATGTATGTATTCTCATTATTGCCGTGTTTAATTTGAATTGACATGTTTGGGGATGAACGCGCTTTCCTCAGATGGGACATGAATTTCCGTGGTTAATTTATTGTGTCATGTTCTTGAAAATTAAAAAGAAATCAACAAAAGGCATCATCCAAATTGAAAAAAAAGTATCGGAAATAAATGTAGGACGCCGCGCCGTGGGATCTTGTTTTTGAAACAAACCAATAGAATTTACATTGAATACCAAATTTTGGACTCTTTCAGCTACTATTGATGATATGCAGTGGGCCCCGCTTATTGTTATCGATCGCGGTTAATGTTATCAACCGTTTATTGTGTAATGAACGTTATGGACGGCACTAAATCCTAAAGGACCTATCCGATCTGCAAGCAAAGCGGTAGTAAGCGCTTGTGGCAGCTCTGTTCGTGAGGAACGCGGTGGGTTTCTTGCTTGCTCGCATCACCAGCCATGGTACTGACCCATGGCTTTTCTTCACCCGAACCCAGTTGTAATGGACGGTTTGGTGGGCATCCGAAGATGCCCGTGGGGACGGAGCCTAAGGTAGCATAATTGACCGTGAAGGTCGGGCCGTGCCATCTGGCGAAGAAAAAGGCCCCTCAACGAGCTAAGCAGCGGCCTATGCTTGCTGTAGCTCAGTTCGGGAGATGTAGGCGGAGTTTTCGCCGCTCGTTGCCCCTGTCCTTTACGTTTTAACAACAATTCATAGGCCTGGGGAAGACAACACAAACAGGGGAGGTAAAAATGGGGAATAAAAAAATAGTCGATAAGGATGGAATGTTTGACGGACGGATCAGACGCCACACGGTCGCACCTGGGTCCGGGTGTAATGGGACCCTCGGCCTCTGGTTTCGTACCACCAACAGATCACTACTCATCAGGTGCTGCCTCGATCTGCTGGTGGGAGCAGCACTACCAGACCATAATATGGTTCATTACAGGTGGTTCATTACACAGTCTATGAGATCCTGCAGGCAGTTATTGGGATCTCCCTAATTTTAACCCCTACGGTCACACTCTAACACATCCTGGAAGAGACGAAGGAAGAATCCATTTAGGGAAAACTCGAAATGTTTAGTGGAAATCCATTGTTTCTATTATATTTATACCCTAGACGGTATAGGGTATACGAGTATTGTTTCGTTCGGTCACCACTCTACGATCAAGAGAATTTAGGTTCGATCCTCGGTGCGAACAAAAACGGTCTGTGGGTACTAATAGAATTCCCACTGCGCCCCGAACTTCTCAGAAGACGGATAGGAAGTGCATGCAACAGCACATCCAAAAAGTAGAAATGCTATTGAAACGTCCACAAGGTATAGAAGGATGAGATGCTGACACGCCCATGCTCCTGGAGGGATCAAGGCAATTAAAATACAATATGGACCCATTGGAAATTTTAACTAGAGAGCAGGTGTTTCGGTTTCCAAAGGGTTAAGCTTCTTTAAGAGCGAAGCGGGTGGAGCCCACATAAGAAACTGTTGCACCCAGAGTGAGAAAAACGATACTAAGGGTTGCGAGCGGAGCGCAAACAAGAGACTGTTGATTCACAATAGTTCCTTTGTGTACGCGTGTGCTTAGAAGATTTAAAAGAAAAGTATGAACAACGCCAAATCAAAATGTAACTGTATGTACAATGAATCAAAAAACTATATTTTCAAGTGTTTGATTTAGGCCGTTTCTTCAGTTGTCGGTACGGTAGCGGTGCGGGATCGGTATGCTTGATATACGCGGTACCGAAAGCTTACCGAGCGCTTATATTCCAATGAGTGTTTCCTGATTGTCTCGGTATTCTCGGATGCGGGGAGGAATCGTTTCGTTTTACCGCGTCGCGGGATGAACATCCAGTGGCCACTCGGTATTGACAGAGAAAACGTCGCGCAAAAAATTTGAAATATAGCAGAAATGGCGAGGACGTGAGCGCGATACTGAACAATGAAAGCCGAAAATATACCGCCAGGTGCATAAATGAAAGAAGTGCGGAATCGTTTCGGTATACCTATACAGAGTGAACTCTCCCGCGCCGCTGTCTTACCGACAAGTGAGGAAAGGCCCTTACTCTTGAAATTTAAAAAAATCGAGATTTTGATAAATAGAGATTTTCGTCAGTCTAGATTATGATATGGTCGAGATATTGCAGTCGATATTTCGAAATCGAGATTTTATTAATCGAGATTTTAAAAGTCGATTTTTTGCACCCAACCCGCCCTACTATCGTCCCAGGTCAGCTATATCTTTCCAACGTGGACAAACCAAGTCCGGGAGGCAACCCCATTGCTCAGCAAATGTGGCTTAATTTAATGCAAGAAACTCCACTGCTAAAAATAAACGAAGATAACGTAGATCATAACTGCCCCATCCTGACCCTCCATGTAGCCATAAGCATAAACAATTCAGGGAGCTGAAAAGCTTGGTCGAAGAACACATTCAGCCAAGACGATAACATATGTATTTTGAGACGGTAGTCATCCTCCTATCTCTCTGTATCTCATCATCATAAACGTGGTCAGCGATAACCAATAATACTTTGAAATTGCTCACTTCCGCTATAGTCGCACTACAACTTGAGAAAGAGCCTTACTGCATGTGGCAATGGGGGATGAGGTCCACAGCACAGGGTGGCGGGTATCTTCTTTCCCAAGAGTGATCAGTCGTCTGCGGAAAAAGCCAGGTAAAATTCAAATGCTAGCCTGCCTTACAATAACGGGTGCTATTCGCAACCTCAAAAGTGGCAGTAACACCACTCTTGAAGCATTACTCAATCGTCCTCTGCTTCACATCCACCTAAAAGCGGAGGTAAAACTAGCGAAGTTTAAATCCAATCAGTCCTCCCTTTAATTAAACTTACAGGAAGCAAAATGGCTCTTGAAGACAATGAAGTGAGTATGCCATCCGACCACCTAACAAAAGAGTTACGCTTCAACCGCCTCTTCTCTACCGAAATTTTGAATAGAGAGGAATGAAATATGAGGCATTTGTCACTCTCTCCGAATATTGTCAGGTAGTTTACCGATGGCTCCAAAATTGATGAGGGTACGGGGAAAGGAATTGCAAGCCACCCTATAAAATCATGATCTTCCAAGTCGAAATTCATGCAACTCAGACTTGTGACAATACATGTATTGAAGCCTAATACCGTGGAATAAATATTGCAATCTTCACAGACAGTCAAGTTGCTGTCAATGCTCTCCATAAGCCCTCGCTGATATCCAAATCAGTACTTGACTGCTACAAGGTTTTGCAGAGACTCAATTTATTTAATAAAGTCTACATATTCGGCAATATCATTGCCTAAGATACCGACATGACCAGGGGTATTGCCAAGTAGTTGGCCAGGAAGCATCTGCAGTCCTATTCATGGGCGATGCGTTAAAATCCATACTAGAGAACGGGACCAAGTATATACTGGATGATCTCCCTGGCCTGAGACAGTCTAAGCTGTTTATACAAGGTCAATCTCAGAACTGCTGAAATTGAGCAGAAACAGGGTTAGATTCATTAACAACTGTTCAAAATATCCCTGACGCCAGTGTAGTGGACGGTTTGGTGGGCATCTGAAGATGCTCGTGGGGACGAAGCCTAAGGTATGTAGCATAATGACCGTGAAGGTCGGGCTGTGCCATCTGGCGAAGAAAAAGGCCCCTCAACGAGCTAAGCAGCGGCCTATGCTTGCTGTAGCTCAGTTCAGGAGATGTGGGCGGGGTTTTTGCCACTCGTTGCCCCTGTCCTTTACGTATTAAAAATAATTCATAGGCCTGGGGAAGACAACACAAACAGGGGAGGTAAAAATAAAAAAAAAAAAAAAAAATAACTGGCGCAACAGTCCAATTTGAACCACGGCCTCGAGATGAGTTAGCATCATCTCATTTTCTAGATCGTGACGGTTTTTTTGTGCAGAGGTATGTGATCAGCAACACGCTCAACCGAGTTATTTACCCCATAATGGGTACTCATTTAACAGCTGAGTGGGCTCATAGTCCGACACGTAATGGAGGTAAAAATGGAGAATGAAAACAAAATAGTCGATAAGGATGGAATGGTTGGCGGACGGATCAGACATCCAAGCGGTCGAATCTGGGTCCGGGTGTAATGGGACCCTCGGCCTCTGGTTTCGTACCACCAACAGATCACTACTCATCAGGTGCTGCTTCGATCTGCCGGTGGGAGCAGCACTACCAGACTATAATATGGTTCATTACACCAGCTTTCGCTTCTACGAGGCTGATGACGAGACCTCCCAGCCCATTCACTGCGAATGTGAGGCGCTTTGCCGTCATCGCTTAGAATGCTTCGGTGATATCCCTTTCCTGATGTAGACGAGATCGCTTTACCTGAACCCAGGCAGTTGAGCATTTTTGTTGGTCGGATCAAATTTGATCGTCAATCTTAAAGCTGCAAAAGACTTTTTCTTCAATAGAACTCCCTCTTGGACGCGGTACTTGTCGGTCCTCAGGGTTCACCGGCCCTCTGCTTATCTATCTATCTTCCACAAGTATCTACTATATCTATCTTCCACCAGTATTTCCAAACGATTGTGTTATTTTCCTGAATACTTAGGTAAGTCTGTTCAATGTAAAAGAGTAAGCGAGAGGAGGCTACATGGATATCCAGCCACTTGCTTGGATTGAACCTTCCTCCGGTTGCTTTCAGGACGCCAGATTCGGGGATCTTTGGTGTCTTGGGCGCAAATGGAGGAAGGGTCAATTCAAGCAAGTGGCTGGATATCCATGTAGTCTCCTCTCTTCCCACTCTTTCACACAGTGCTTCCACTTCTCATCAAATAAAATTGATCCAGGTCGCAATAAACCACCGCCCATATTATAACCAATACTCATACCCTAATAAATCTGAAATTCCAGAGAACTATCTTTCACCCATTAAAACCCTAGTGCTATCCGTATTCACGAATTACAGCTATCTCGCTGACAATTTGATTGAGCACTTTTCACTTGAACTTTTAGATATTTCCATGAAAACAAAGTGATCTACTTGGCGTTCCATCATCATTAAATCGCATAAACAGTGTGAATGGTCGCAATAAGAGAGCCACTGATATTTGAATAATTGCCTGACTTTTGCGACATTTGTGCGATTGCTCCATAATCGCTACTGGTAGATTACCTCTAACCTTAATCCTTCGTGGTCTGTTTAACTGCAAGCATTGCACGCTTAAGCGAGCTAAATGTAAATGTGTTCCGCGGAATATCATCTCGCGGTAGGTCTTAACTCAAAAATCCGCGACGACAGTCGACACGACTTTGCATTACTCGTATAATCGACCGCAATCGGTGTGCAATCAATTATTCAATCAAAAGGCAATTCCACCCCGGCTAAGCCAGGTAGATCCCGAGTGCTCAAGTGAAATTTAGCATATTGGAGGCGCGAACAATTTCAGCCCCTATGGTCTTCTGCCTGCGAAATATGTGGTGTGCCAATAGCTTGACAGGATGGACCACGCGGTTCCGATACTATTGTTAGGATATTTTGCCATTGAGTGCATCTCTTTAGGGAATAAAGGCGTTGAGTAAGACATCGAATGAAAGCCAAAATATGATCCAGGTTTTGAGCAGGACGCTTAACGAAATTTACCACCACTATCCGTAATATCTTGCTTTAACCACTAATAGGGCATAGCGCGTCAATAGTTGAAGTTTCGTTAGCATATAGACTATTTCGGATAGTGCAAGTTGCTGGCATACACATTCTATCCTTTGTTTGTTGATTTCTACCATAGGCCTGCAAAGGGAAAGGCCGTGGTATTATTCTAACGCCCAACACCACAGGGTGAATGTTTACCCCAACTATACTATAAATCATCGCACCGCTATTACTGGCGGCTTGACTTGGTTAGCAATGGTCAACGACCACTGCCATTCCAGGTGGCGCCCACGAAGACGACTTATTCAAACTAACTTAGTAATATTACATTAGTTGAGTATATGTACTTACTAATACTAATATAGTAATTCAATACAGTTGCAAACTATACAACATTTAAGAGCATTTCCTTCGATACTCAAAGAACCTAAAGCAGACCCTGACCGATAAATATATCACAAAGGTGCAATGCATCCGCGCGATGTATAAGTCAATTAATTTGCACGAAATGCATATGCCCGATAAGAAAGGTGCTACATGCGGAAAAGCTCGGGGTCTGGCGCGGATCAGCCTCTGGTTATGTCGCTTCGGGCGGCCAAATCAGATAAACTGGACAACGCGCAAAGGTGATATGCTCTGCTCAACATCAGTCGATGCGATTAGCATGAATCCTCGCCACCTCCAATTAAGTGGTAATTCATATTCATTCGACTTTGAGTCCGGAGGTCTATTTACTTTTGCTGTCCGGCTGCTGCTGCTTCTGGTAATTAAGAGAACAAGCAGGTCCCATCGCCCTGAAGTTGGACTTGACTCCCTCGCATTGTATCAAAAAGGGAGGCCAACTTACAGGATTTATTTGTTGGCGCTGCGGTGGGTGATGACGGCGCACTGCAAGGTCTTGCCGATGACGCTGATAGGAACACTTTGTCAAATTAAAGGTGGCCTCCTCATTGTCATGTGCGTGGATTCATTAGGGCATGTTTCTCGGTCTGCTCTGGGCTACTGTTGAACGGCCAACACTTCTTTGATAATATTCGTGGACGCGATTGTGCTATGCATCGTCTTGATTGTCCTCCTCCGCAATTGTACGGGATGGCGACTGCGGTTTTGGTATTTTGTTGTTTGGACGATGTTTTAATTTACGTTAATTGGGCCACCCATTGCTCCCCCGACTTATTACAGATTGTGTTGACTTGATAGAAGACGGAATTTGCATCGAAGCAATTTATCGCATTGGACTTCAATTGTTGGGAATATATAAATGTGATGCTGTTTCTTCTTCATTTCCATTGTGTTTCAGTAAGATATTAACAAAGAAATTTGCCCACATAATGAACTTATAGACGAAATAAATCCCATTGGGTACAGAATTAAAGAAAAATTGAACAAAAACAAATGTAGCTACGCTGGAAAAATACTTCTGTCCAGGGTTTTAGGGTTACAACCTATCGCAGGATATTTCGAGGAGTCCGATCACTTTGGCTGGCGGCATCGTCATGTTTGTCCGGTCATTTCGTGAGCGTCCTAGACAAAGGTTGCGAAGGGTCGAGCTGAAGCTCAAAATACGTCTGAAATAGCTTGTTTGAAATGTCAGGAAATATATCCTTTACACAGTCCTGCCATCCCGAGGTTACTCACAGCTGCTACAGCACATGATACCCTTCCTCAAGTTGACATTAAAATTGCGTTCAGACTAAGTACAGACGTACAAACACGACATACAAACGCGTAACTACCGCCGCACTTGGCGGATAGATTTTTTGAGGCCACCAAAAGTCGCAGTAGTTAATTCCGATTTTAAGGGTTTTGTGGTAAAAACAAAACCCTTATAAAATCGATGAAATGTTCGTCTGTCCCTAGAATACCTCACGAGCGAGTGAAGCACAAACATGAGAATATGTAGAAATGTTACAATTCACTAGAGAAACGATGTGTCGTAATAGGCCAACTTTAAAGAGGGGGAAAGGGGGGTCATAGAAGAAAAATCACGGAAAAAAATTTCTTTCGTCTGGTATAGGGTGGCGGATCATGGGAAAGGCAACGCCGAGTATATTCGATTTTTGGTGTTTTCTTTAAATTTGCAGAAAGGGAAAACTAGGTGGGGGGGAAAATATGAGATTATAATTTGTCTCACCTTTCTTGCATTTCGAGACCATTGACCTAAAAATTTGGAAACTTGCAGAAAGGTTGCATTCGGCTAGCATCTGTAACGGACGGTTTGGTGGGTATCCGGAGATGCCCGTGGAGACGGAGCCTAAGGTTGCACAATGACCGTGAAGGTCGGAGAAGAAAAAGGCCCCTCAACGAGCTAAGTAGCGGCCTATGCTTGCTGTAGCTCAGTTCGGGAGATGTGGGCGGGGTTTCGCCGCTCGTTGCCCCTGTCCTTTACGTATTAACAAAAATTCATAGGCCTGGGGAAGACAACACAAATAAGGGAGATAAAAATGGGGAATAAAAAAAATAGTCGATAAGGATGGAATGGTTGGCGGACGGATCAGACGCCCACACGGTCGAATTTGGGTCCGGGTGTAATGGGACCCTTGGCCTCTGGTTTCGTACCACCAACAGATCACTACTCATCAGGTGCTGCTTCAATCTGCCGGTGGGAGCAGCACTACCAGACCATAATATGGTTCATTACAGGTGGTTCACTACAAGAGTTCAAACCAATTTCAACCGAACTCTAAAAAGTGCCCTGTAACGACAGACATTCTGTGCAGTTGACTCGAGACAGAGTGTTTAAGAAGACGTGTTGTCCTTCCGATGCAGTATAATAAATCGGAAGCCCTGCAGCCTTAATGCCCAACGAGCCAGCTTACCTTGCAGATCTAACTGACTCATCAGTCACTTAAGCGACGTATGGTCAGTTATGATTGAGAACTCTTGTCCTTCTTCATAAGCCCTGATTTTTTCTATCGCTGTCACCACTACCATTTGTATTATGTTTTCCAAATGAGGTAAACCTCAAATGAAGACGACACTCAAATGTCGGAAATTCCTCAGTGACCAGAGGGAAGACGCGCTAGATAGCTAGCTCGGCTATCGGTAATGTGGATGGGGTTTCATATGGTCACAACTGCCTTTTCGTCGTTACAGAAATATATCGCGCGTCGGCTCGAATGCCGAAACAAAACGGGACGTCTTAATACAATAAAATACAAAAAAAAAAACATAGTATAGCCGACAACACCCTAAGCCATTCCTACAGCTAGTACGGGAGCCTCCTGATGGCGATGGGGCTCCGCACTCTCTCCCCGGACCTTTGGATTAGCCGCGTAATTTTGCTTAGCCCCCGTTACTCTTACTCTACAATGAACAGACCGTCGCGATTGTCGTTACGGGTTCTATTCTTCCCCTCCAGTATTTCGGGCCGACATTCAAAGGAAGCTTTTACTTACCATGCGTACACACATACATTCCACCAAGGCAAATTATTTTTGTTATTATCATTGCTCACGCTCACTTTGGCAAAATTCCGGCTCCTTCCCCATAAAAACCTTTCTGTGTAACAACCCGAGCATTACATAGATTGGAGCCCCACATTGGGTGCCAGTCTCTGTAATGATTAGGTCTTCATCAAAAGGTAATTTTAACGTCATCGTGATCAACAAAAAATACATATATATATGTATATAACAAAAAGTACCACTTTGCTGATTGATGGGTACTAAAAAATTCGTCGTCGACACGCAGGATTTATCAGGGCGGTCGGTGGGAATTTACCAGGTGTTTTTTTTCGTGTTTCTTCAAACTTTTCACTTCAAGTTTTTTTTTTTTGTTTTATGTTTATGCTAAGGCTTAGGGGATACCCTTCGATGCGAGAGCACAGCCTTGGCGGGAAGGAAATTAGGGTAGTGAGAATGCAAGTTATCAATGTTAATCAGTTCACCCAATATGAACTTGCAGCAAGTGACTTGCGTTAATTTCTTTTCACTCGTACACCAGCACTTTTTCGAAATTGTAGCCCATTCAATCCAACAACAGCCAATTTTACTATATTAATCAACCAGAAGTTAAATTAAAGAACCATCCAAATAGTATCTTTGATAACAAATTGAATGGATCAAAGGAATAGATCCCTTCTTTTAAGTTCAGATTCCTTCCACATATGTACATACATACATGTTTTAGAAGACAGGCGGCTTATGGAGGGAGTCGAGAGTCTTTAAACAATATCTTCATCTCCATTGTTGCGGCATGTCAACAAAAATCATAATAAATGCTTCATGGACTACCCACGGTTATTTCCACGTATGCGACGAGACGAGTGTATACAATGCAAAAACTTGCTCCAAGGGCATAACAGAGGTGCATATGTGATGTATATGTTTCAGGCACGCTGCACGCCATGATCCACTTAACTTGATCACATTATAGAAATTCTAAGGATGTCCCGCTGAGATCTTAGCCCATTTTGACCCCAGATTAGCATCAAATTGTGTGGACTTTAAGAAGCCCGCATGCCATGTGCGAAATCATTTTTTGCCACTTTATTTGGTCCATCGTCAGCGACAGGAACGATATTGAATGCTGTTTACGCGGTTACGAAGGAATTGTATGGATTCTTAAGATGGACCTTGCATAACATAAATACAGCGCAAGCAATAAGGTTCCAGGCCGAGGCTGTACAGGGTGGGGTTGAAGTTGTGGGAATTGGACAGCCCATTTGATTTCAGAGTTTCCCAATATAAGTGGGATTTTAGGTTATTGCATATTCATGGGTATGGGTCCGTCGGGAAATTTTCATTTCGGACTCCATCCCCGAAAATAAATTAGCGAAACAAACGAAATATTAACACACGATCATGACCCTCCCTGTGTTTACAAAGAAAAAAAAGCACCTTTTATCTCAGCATGAAAACGCATTATTTTATTTTACCACATTACTTTTAGTCAAATCCAGGAACTTGTGTAACATAGAACGGTGTCCGTGCCCATAAAGATTCCATTTTGAAATCATCCACCGACAACAGCATTGCAATGCGACTTTTCAACAGAACTCCTCCAAGATTGCGGACATCAAAACGGCCAGATCGTTATGTCCGATATCAACCCCAAAGGATTGTGTGCACAGGCACAACAGAGAGACTTCTATGGAAACCCACGTCCCTTCGTCATTTTGCGTTGCTCGGCTTTACGTCTTCATAAGGACCTTCTTCTTCACGAACCAAACTCTTTTGTTTTGCGACCGTATCCGCGTATCTTCCGCGAAATCCAATCTGGCCTCGACCTCGAGGTTGAGACCTCATGTCCATGTATCAACCGAGGAATACTATGCCCATATGAGACAATCGCGGCATCAGTTACTGTCATTGGTATGCTAAAAGAGCGACGTGTCGATCGTTTTATTGGGTAGTTAACCTTTTGATATGGTCGTGAATTGTTAAGAATTTTGTGGTTTTATGATTACATGACATTTTTTTTTGGTATACCTGTCCACCAGTGCAATGCTGCATTTAGGATGAAGTGGACCTGTCGATTGGAGTGTGTTACGTGTGTGGTCAAAAAAGAAAAGAAATGATGGCTGATTCTATCATGGCCTGCGCCTTGTTTTAATTAGCGACCGCCGAAATGATTTATGAGAAGTATCAAATGTTGAGATCTTCTTCTTGAGTGGCAGACAGGTAGCAGCTTCGGTTATTGTTATTAGTTCTGTTTAAGATGTTGATAATTTTATCAAAGACAATGCAGACGGCGGTATGTGTTGTTTCCTTATTGTAATACCATTCGATATTACATTTAATGCTCCAAGTTATTGAAGAAATAAATAGGAACAGAAACGTTTCCACTGATGCACTGGAAGATGCAAGGCCGGTCAAAAGCTAAGGATAAACAGGCGGTCGCCTGGGGCGCCGACTCTGTAACGGACGGTTTGGTGGGCATCCGAAGATGCCCGTGGGGACGGAGCCTTAGGTAGCACATTACCGTGAAGGTCAGGCCGTGTCATCTGGCGAAGAAATAGGCCCCTCAACGAGCTAAACAACGGCCTATGCTTACTGTAGCTCAGTTCGGGAGATGTGGGCGGAGTTTTCGTCGCTCGTTGCCCCTGTCCTTTACGTACTAACAATAATTCATAGGCCTGGGGAAGACAACACAAACAGGGGAGGTAAAAATGGGGAATAAAAAAAAATAGTCGATAAGGATGGAATGGTTGACGGGCGGATCAGACGCCCACACGGTCGCACCTGGGTCCGGGTGTAATGGGACGCTCGGCCTCTGGTTTCGAACCACCAACAGATCACTACTCATCAGGCGTTGCTTCGATCTGCCGGTGGAAGCAGCACTACCAGACCATAATATGGTTCGTTACAGGTGGTTCATTACAACTCTGAAAGGAAACTGAGTGCGCCGAAGAGTGCGCTAAGATGAAAGTCAAGCTTGAGAGTGAATTTTGTCAATTTCGAGCTGAATGTATTAATATAATTCCAATTTGCGATTTATCCGATCGAAATCGAATTTCAGCTATGAGAAACACTCATAGTTCAAATTTACACCAGTTAACCATCGAATTTCGAACCTTAACTCCCTCTAGAGCTCGCTCAAGGAATAGGACATATCAGTGAACACGACTCTACACTCTCTGATAAGCCTTAATGAAAAATCTCTCGATCACAAAGGACTCACCATGGGTGTCTTCCTGGAGGGCGTGGGCGCGTTCAACGATGTAAGACCCAGCGTGATTGTTGGCCACTCTCAGAGGCGCCGACTGTTAGAAAATATTGGGGGCACAACAACTTTTCATACACTTTTGAAGGACTATCGGATTGCCTTGTTGTGTGATTTTTTTGTGATGGTATCTTGACAATAAACTGACCCATTCCTGAAACATCAATTAACGTATCTCTTGCACTGAAAATAACTTACTGATGATTCCACAAGCAGAACTGCTCAATAGTACTAGCTAAGAAAGTCGGCAAGTCATACAGTCAATCAAGTCGGCAAGTCATACAGTCAATCAAAATGGTCTCACGGTTGAGGGAAACCAATCTAGAACCAATTTCTTCGTCAAGTCTCAAGTTGTACGGCCCCGACCGTGCAAATCATCAGCGTTGTATGAAAATGGCGTTTGTTGTTTGTTTTTAAGAATGAAGCCAATTTGTGAAGCATTTTTAAATGACACAATAATGCTTTTTTGTTTGATAACACAAAATAATGAATTAAATCTTAATTAATTTCAAACTCAGATATTTCTACCATGCACATCTTAGAATCATAACCAAATTGAACGACGAGTTTTAATACCTCATATGACCATTATGGTTCGGGCTAATATCACACGGGTTCTCATACTCCGGAGTCCGGGAGATTGACGGCCGTCAAGCATTGTTAATGGTGCGTTACTGTTAAGCACACGATCGTCGCACATTATTCGCGATTAGCGCGATCAAACCATAGAGCACGGAACACTAATTGTATGTATCTTTTTGATCGTCGCCTGCAATCGACGCAGAGTGGTGCCTAGTAAAACGCACCATAAACCACAGGATTCAATAACCAAGGTGTCGAGTAAGGATCGCTTTCCTTGTGAAACGATATTTGTGCCAGAAATATTGGAGGGGCGTTGCCCCCCCCCCCCAATATTCGGATTGAGGGGGGGGGGGGGGGGCAAAATGCGTTGCCCCCTTCCCCCCCATAGTCAGCACCTATGGGCACTCTTGAGCCTTCATTTCGGTGATTAGCTCTGTAAACTTGTAAATAAGTTGCTACTATCGAGACTTATTCGCGCCACTTCGGGCACATCATCTGTAAGTAGCCGTTTTGTAGGGAGCTTCCTAAGGCGGTATATTCCACTTCCTTGGAATCTGGTCGACAATAAGTTTTCGACGGTTTGTGAGGCTCTGACCTGATTGGGTATGGTCTTATTCAAGTTTTTCATTGGCAGACCACTCCCTCACTAGTGATCTTGTTTTAGCCCAACTCAGACCACAGTAAGGATTAGGCCCAAAAAAATATATTCGAAGAGCCTTGTCTAGGAGGTTTATCGGCAGCTTCGTTACCAGGGATGCCCTGATGGCCAGGTACCCAACATAAAGTAACCCGATTGGTATTTGTGAGACACTGAAGGGTTATAAAAACACTCTTTCACTAGTTTCGATGAGAAACTATGTGCAGAAAGAGCCTTAATGGCTGCCTGACTATCAGTGCAGATAGCGATGTTAGCGCCTTTGAGTTTCTTGTCCAAAATGTCTCTGGCGCAGGCCTCAATGGCATGGATTTCAGCTGGAAAAACGCTAGGCCAGACGCCCATAGCAATGGAGATCCTGGTGTCCGGTCCGTAGACTCCAGCACCAACACCCAGCTCCGTTTTAGATCCGTCGGTAAACCACATGGTGTACCGGGAGACAGAGCCAAGAATGCCACTGTCCCATTCCCCGCGAGTGGGGATTGAGACCGAGAATTTCCTACCAAAACATGTTTCCCGAGTCATATAATCAGATCTCGAGCAGATCTGCATGCCAAGGATCCGCTCTAGAATGCTCATGTGTCCCTGATTGGACACATCGCCATCGTAATATATGTTAGACGCATTCTAAGAGCGCTCAGAGCCGCAGACTCTTGTATGAAAATATGCAGCGGAGTAAGTCCAACAATCGCCTCAATAGCCGATGTCGGACAAGTACGGATGGATCCTGCCATACCAAGGCGTGCAAGGCGCTGTAACTTACTACAAAGCTTATGGTGCAACGCTGATTCGTTTTGGGCCACAAACTAGCGCCGGATGACGCAACGGTTAGCACGTTCGCCTTCAACGCACTGGGCCCCGGTTCGATTCCGGGGATTTACGTGTCGGATTATGAGCCCACTCAGCTGTTAAATGAGTACCCATTATGGGGTAAATAACTCGGTTGAGTGTGTTGCTGATCACATACCTCTGCACAAAAACCGTCACGATCTAGAAAATGAGATGATGCTAACTCATCTCGAGGCCGTGGTTCAAATTGGACTGTTGCGCCAGTTATTTATTTTATTTTAAACTAGCGCCGCGTAAGTCACAACTGGACGTACGACCATCAAATATAGCCACTCGATCATTTTCGGGGTGAGTCCCCAAGTTTTGCCATACAGAGACCTGCAACCCCACATGATCCGAGTGGCCTTATTGATAACAGCCTCGACGTGGTTGCTCCAATTAAGCCGCCAGTCCAACAAAATGCCTAAGCATTTAGCTTCAGTGGAGAACTGAAGTACGGTTCCGCCAAGGCTGACAGGGTTTAAGCCTAGATTTCTTCTTCGAGTGAAGGGAACTAAGACGGTTTTATGAGGGTTGACGCTCAGGCCAACTTCAATGCACCAGCGAAGTACTGGCTCGAGTGCCGCATTCATCACCTCAGAGACGGTCGATTCAAACTTTCCTCTGATTATGATAGTTATATCATCGGCATAACCGATTGCATCATAACCATAGTCGCATAACCTAACTAGTAACTCATCTATGACAAGTGACCAGAGAAGTGGGGACAGGACCGCCCTGAGGACAACCCTTAACAGCATAAACACTAGCTTGGGTGCCGCCCAAAATTGAGTGAATTTCTCGACCGCGAAGCATTGCGTCGATCCACATGATAGTGGCAGTAGGAATGTCTCTGAGCTCAAGTGCTCTAGAAATACAGCTATAGCCAGTATTGTCAAAAGCTTCCCCGATGTCAATGAAGGCGCAGAGAGCAATTTCCTTATCCATAAGGGTTTTTTCAATCGAACCTACGAGATTGTGTAAGGCAACCACGGTCGACTTACCTTTGACGTAGGCGAATTGAGTACGATGCAAGGGAGACGTGCAATCCATTTGCTGTCTGATCCAGATCCAGTAGCCTATCCATAGTTTTCAAAAGAAACGATGAAAGACTAATCGGCCTGTAAGATTTCGGTATCTCCTCCGGCTTATTTCCGTTTTTCGGAATGAATACCACGTTCACCGCCCTCCATAAACGTGGAATATAACTCAAGGAGTAACTGCTCCTAAAAATAACAGTCAAGGGGGCGATAATAAAATCAAGGCTGTACTGTAAAAGTCTGCATCACTGGGATTGTCTTCCAGGACTACGGCGGTCCAAAGATCTTATAAAACCCTACGGTCTCAAAGAAACCAGCCGCCTGGGTAGAGCGGACCTGAGACTAATCGTGGGTTACCTCACGGGGCACCACTGGGTGAGATATCACCTCAACAAAATGGGTATATCCACTGATACGGAGTGCAGGCTTTGTCTGGAGGACACAGAGTCCACTAAACATCTTCTCTGCGAATGTTCGGCGGTAGCCCGTTCCAGGTTCTTGTTTCTTGGAGACTCCTTCGTGTTGTTTGATAGGAAATGATACCACGTACAGAAGACAAAAAAAAATATTATTTTTACACTTTTTTTGTGTAAAAATATCTTATTTGATAACTGAATCGTTCTTGCCGAATATTTTTTAGACAAAACAATAAATAACCAAGGCAAATTGTCATCAGCTAAACCAATATATGGAATATGTAAATTAATACGAGTATTATCATTCGATGTATTCCCGCTAGCTTCTATAAAAAAGATTTGATATTTCTATGAATGGTAGACTTTGGCAGCACGTAGTAATAAGCATCAGCAGTTTTACCAGAAAAGATTGACTGTCTTTTCATATATATGTACGTTAAGTTTCTTCGAAACTCGTTCGTTCACTGTTACCTCAACTGAACCGTATCTACAGGTAGTGCTGAACCTCCTCCCTATATTAATAGATAAAAATTCAAATTTAAATCGATTTATAATCACTTTCTCCAATCGATTATTTTTATTTTAATTCGTATCCAACCCGTTGACAAAATATTGTGGGTGCTTGTAACTAGACAGGTTTCAGATAAGACGAAAAGATGAATTTTTGTCAATGAAAGAAAGAGGAATTTCTTTTTTTCTTTTGTAAATATTATTGATTCAACCGTATTACTTAATATGCGGACTAAATTTCGCGGAATTATCTGCGAATGATAATTGGATATTTTTTACAAAGAAATATTTGGTTGATAAGAAAAAGTAAAAGTATTTTCGTACGATTTGGATCGTGACCAGTGTATGGGTATGAAAGAAAAAAAAATTAATCGAACTATAAATTGGCGAGTGTGGAGAAATTGGCAGGCAGACGACTTAGAAAAATGGCCAAACGAGGATATCTTTCGTTAGTTTTTAGCGTAGCTCTAGCGCTTTCAATTGCAAGCGGATCAAGTTTGCAAGAACAGGAAGAAGGTAAGTCTTTTTATTTCCTAAACGCTTCCGTGTCATGATACTAATTAATGAAGCATTTTTATCCTTCCAGAACCAGTAGAGCAGTTGCGTATCGTCGGTGGCTACCGAACGCATGAGGTTGTTCCCTATCAAGTTTCGATTCAAAGTCGGGCTGTCGAGAATATTGTCAACAAATTGATTCAAACTCTGTTGCCGTTCGTGAAAGCCGAGTGGACGCATGTGTGCGGTGGTGCAATTATCAGTGATCGTCACGTTATCACGTCAGCCCATTGTATATACGGAAATCAACCGCACGATCTTTCCATCGTTGCCGGAACATCTGACTTGGCCTATCGTGCCTACCGACATTCAGTGGAGAAATACGACATTCATCCGGAATATCGGGAACTTGTATCCAATGATTTGGCCATCATCACGATTCGTGAGAGATTCGCTTTCGGACCGAAAGTCCAGAAGATCAAATACGAGGACGAGTATGAAATTCCCGACGGTACGACCTGCAAGTTCTTTGGATGGGGCTATTTGACTCCGGTTCGGATTGGAATCAATGCCTTCCAGTTGCAAGGAATTGAACTGAAAACAATACCCACACATGAGTGCCAGGCTGGCGAATATCCGGTCACTGACAAGGAGATTTGCACGTTCCGTGGATTGGTTCAAGGATTGTGTGCTGTAAGTCATTGGGAATTTCATATTCACTTTTACGACTGTCTGATTCATTTTGGAATATTTTTTTTCAGGGTGATTCTGGCGGTGCCTTGACTAGCTGGGATCAATCCAAAATCATCGGTATAGCTTCGTACTCCAGTCAGCTGTGTGGTTCAGGACTGCCCGATGTTTTCACGAGAGTGTCTAAGTACGTCGGTTGGATTAAGGAGAAGGTCGAAGGACCCAAAGCGGATTCCAAGGAGGATTTAACATCGTGATGACTGCCTAAAGAATATTCGATATTTATTGATTTATAATTAATTTCAAGTTAATTTATTGATTATATTATATTTTATATGTTATTTAGTTTTTTTCTTTCTTCGGGTTTTTCCTCAATTCACTTTTTTCAGATCGTGGGAAAATTAGCATCGCTTCTTACAGTAATGACCACCTTTAAAGAAAGAGGACTCTCACCGCATGGTCACATCAGGTTTGACCTCCCATACGGATACGACTCGTGTACGCACGCGATAGTCGCTCGCACACGTACCGCCCATTAATGAATTCTTCCTTATTTGGCGATTAAGTCACAACGCTTCTTCTTCTTCTGCTTGTACTTCTGAAAGCGCATTTTATACGTGATGCGGGGGATCGTTGTCTGCTTTTCGGTTAATTATGCTTACAAGCAGACATGGTTCTGTCCACCGATTACAATGTAATCATTAACCTATTGAATGAGCAAATATTGGAATATTCGATTGCCATTACGTAGCCATATGTACTGACGTACGTAGTTGTAGGTACTTCATCTATACCCATTGAGCGCATACCTCCAGTCCTAGAGTCGCAAATTCATGGTTCATGATGGTTATTTCTGCATCTTTGTGGGTTCTTTTGGTTTCCACGGATAGCCAAAGCTGAAGACGAGCAGGGCCACGTTTGTTAGCCCAAGACGTGCGCGATCAAACGCCATGCGAATCCTATCGAGATGGTTATGCTTATAGCCAACGGTACCTACTACTAGTAGATCCATAACCTGTGCGAATATATGAATGTAAGGCAGTATGTAAGTTTTGGAATACGGGGAATACGTCCAAGTCTGAGCGACGAAACAGTCACGATTTCCCAATGAATAATATACTTCCGTAAATGGGTGGTATGGTGCATGATTGCGGAGCCTTTTGTCTTTAGAGAGCCTGTGATTCAACCATATGATACTTGAGGGCCACTTTACTTGAAACGATCCCGCTACATTATGGGCCACTTAATTTCACCCAAGTCAATTTGACGATATGGCCTTTGAATTGTCACTGTGTATTGCTGTTTTAGATAAATTTAGGGATTTTGATGTCATCATGTCGCAATAGTTCAGGCCGGTTCATGGAATTCCTCCCATTTTGGAAAACGAAGCAGGAAATTTGCAATACTTTAAGATTTCCATAAAAAAGTCGCTTGGACATCGTTTCGCCAATACATAGATCGCAGGGTCACCAGCCAACCATATGTTAAAACTGGATTGGCCAGACATGTCATTCAGTCAGTGGTTAAGGTGTGGGTACCCATGGTTCCCAATGACCTTTGCATCCAGACACTATTCTTCACATGATTTTTTAATATTGGCACAGTGTTCAGATTTACATATGTATGTACATATTTTAAAATTTTTAGCTCATCAGATAATCCTAATTTTGGCAAATTTGGTCCTCACAGGCCCCTCATATTAGCAATATTTTCTTGAATATTTTGAACAAAGTGGTTCATAATTTACCAGTGTTTAATGAACCACCTGTAATGTGCCTAATCGTATGGTAGTGCTGCTTCCACCGGCAGATCGGAGGCAACACCTGATGATCACTGATCTGTCGGTGACACGAAACCAGAGACCGAACGTCTCATTACACCCGGACCAGGACGCAAGCGCGAGGGTATCGAAGCCGTCCGCCAAAAATTCCATCCTTATCGAATAATTTTTTTTTATTATTCTTCATTTTTTGCTTCACATGTTTGTGTTTTTTCCCATTCCCATGAATTGTTGCTAATACGTAAAGGACAGAAGGCGAAAGACCTTTTTCATAGTCCTCCACGTGGGTGCCCTCTGGTAAGGGCAATGTGTCAAACCGCTGACGGGCAAGCCTTAGCGATAAGACAGTTTGGAAAAAGGCAGATAGCTGTAGCCTGAATGGCTGACCAACACCTAAGTGTCTCAGGTTTAGTAGGATCGAATGATTTGTGTAGTGTAGTTGTGTAGCCATCGGGCCACAAGGCGTTTAGAGTAGCATTTATAGTGAAAAATCACCTCAAGCCGCACATTACTGACTTCAAACCCATAAATGAACGGCTGTGTGCGATTCACATTGAGACTCGATTCTTCAATCTCTGGCTCATCAATTTGCTCGCCCCCACTGAAGTTAAAGAAGACGCAGTAAAAGACAAGTTCTACGCTTGTCTTGAGACTCTCTTCGACTCACTTCTGGCAAACGACGTCAAAATGCTGGCAGGAGACTTTAACGCGAAAGTCGGAAATGAAAGTTAGCACCGGGGACCACTGGAGGCCACAGTCACCATGAAAAATGTAACGACAACAGCCAACGACTTATCGACTTCGCCTGCAGTAGGAATCTAGTCGTTAGCTCTACGTGTTTCCCGCATCGACGCATTCACAAGCAGACCTGAAAATCTCCAGACGCACATATCGTCAACCAAATTTATCACGTCCTCATTTGCAAGAGATAGGCGCTATTCGGGCTATGAATATGGACAACAGCAAGACGCTACTCATCAAGTCGACACAATTAGCAGCGTACGCCGACGACATCAACATTATGTCCCGAAGATTGGCCGACGCAGAAGAACTTCTGCATATGCTCGATACCGCTGCAAAAGAAGTTGGACTACGTATTAACGAGGGTAAAACTAAAATAATGATGCAATCAACGACACGGATACCACAATTGAGCCTCAATGTGGGGGCCTCAACATCGAGTTCGTGAACTTCATATACCTGGTTTGCAAATTGTCGAGGGACGCTATCGAAACTGACGAAATAAAGCGACGGTTTCTCGGTTCTCCCCATAATGAAATCGAAGCATGTGCACAGAAACGCGAAGCTCCGCGTGTTCAAAACCATCATTCGAGCAGTGCTGTGCTATGGCTGCGAAGCATGGACCTTGTTCTTACGGCAGACTTCCAGCTTGCAAACCACCTTCAGAAGGATGCATAGTACGACGACGGCCCTGGATGCCATTACAACTCGCATCCAGAATGTCCTTAATCAACCTCGTCCGAGTCACAGAACAATTCTGGTGGCACTTGACCTGTCGAAAGCTTTCGACACAGTCAGCCACTCAGCACTTCTGTTCGACTTATACAATGCATCTCTTCCAACGGAAACTACAAAATGGATTGCCAATTATCTCGCGGGCAGGCAGCCCTACACCGAATTCAGGAGCAAGAAATCAAAGCTAAGGAAGATCAAACAAGATGTGCCACAAGAAATAGTTCTATCTCCCTCCTTGTTCAACCTTTACCTATCTGGTATTGCAACACCGACTGCTTCATTCTGGAAACAGGAAACAACATCACGGAAATGTTCGAACGAATAAATGATTACCTGGAAGAACTTGACTCCTTCTTCACGGGCAAGAATTTAACCGTATCAACCTTATTTACCACCTGGACGAAAGAAGTCAAAATGCAAGTTGACATCTCAATTGGCAATCAACTTATTCCGACCGTGAACCATCCTATAATTCTGCATTGAAAAATTCGTCAATAAGCAGACCATATTGTATTTCGACACACGCCGTAATCGTTCATTCACAACAATTCGCCTATTCAAATACCGGTCGGCCTCTATATTGGAATTGTTGTTGGGTCGGGTACGGGTCGGAGTCGGGTTCGTTGTCTTGAACATCGAGCTCGACGCCAACTCACAGCCAACCCAGACAACAACTACTATAAAGCAGTGACGTGCACTCGTAGTAAGCAATTCCAAACTGCTTGACTTACCGAAATAAGCAATTCAATAATAAACTTTGCTTACACCAATACACATATCATCATTTCAGTCAATGTTTTTCTTTAAGCTGAAAAATACATATTATCATTCAAATATTCCTTTACACATTCAAATTCTGATCCGCGCCTTCTTTTGGTTAAAAAACATTCGTTCAATTACTTTAGATAATATTCAAACCTCCCACATTTTGCACACCATAGACACCAAACTTAGAATAGGAAAATGTGCCTAGATCTTTAGATGCATGTACAATGTGTGCATCCAAATACTAGAGACATGTTGATTCCAGAAAATGGGAATCTTGGATTTCGGTAGTACATTGGGCAACGATTTTTTTTTGTTTTGTTCGCAAATTTATATGAGACAAGTCAAGCACTGGCGCGACTGCTTTTGTGTGTGGGATAAAGCCCAATGATGCTTGTTAATGAAATGTTGCCAATGCAGGGAATGTTTATGGGAATTTGATTTTTCCAGTAGAGCTTTTGTTTTTCTTATGTAATGCCCGGTTCACATTATTCCAGTAACCAATCCAGTCCAGTAATCCAGTCCAGCGCTGGACTGCTACTGGAATAATGTGAACCTGCACTGGACAGCTATCCAATCCAGCAATCCAGTCCAGTAATCCAGTCCAGTGACTGGATTGTCGGTCTACTTTTTCATTCCAGCTCGCCTAGAAATCATTGTCACTATAGTTACCGAATCAAAAACACACTCGCCAGACTACTGGACTGGAATCATGTAGACGATATGATCCAGTCCAGCACTGGACTGGATCGCTGGACTGGATTACTGGACTGGAATAATGTGAACCGGGCATTATGGATTTTCCGTTGCAATTTAAAAGAGGAAGTCAGTGCAATCGGGTGATTTTGATTAAATTGTGATTTGAAGTTTTTTTGACCGTTTGTAGTGATTTAATTGATTTGATTTGTGATAAAAGTGGTAAGTTTTCTTTTCGCATTATGTCGGAGTATTGCTACGCGACGGATTTCGTACCAAAAGCGGGATTTTCAACTCTTTCCTTTGCCAAGAAAAGAGAAATTATAGAATCGGATAGACCGAAGCCAGATCTTAGTTTAGAGTTTAAATTAAAAAATATTACGCGAAAATTCCATATCGAAACGTATGAAAAGTACATTTGGTTAACGGGAAGCTGTAAATTAAATAAGTTATTTTGCTGGCCGTGTCTTTTGTTCACGAATGAAAAATCTGTTTGGAATAAAGCTGGATTTAGTGATTTGAATAATTTTACGGGCTCAGCAGCAAAGCATTCAAGTTCCGAAAAACATCTTCAGTCGTTAATTAAATTAGATAATTTTGGTTCTCAGCGTATAGAGTTTATGCTTAGTAACCAGGTGGCAATATCTGTTAGTTTGCATAATGAAAAAGTTGAGCGTAATCGTAATATTTTGAAACGTTTAATCGATACTGTAATTTTTTTGGCAAAACAGGAGCTTCCTTTTCGCGGAAATAATGAAGACTCTTCTTCAAATAATCGTGGTAATTTTATCGAAACCGTAAATTTCTTGAGTTTGTACGATCCGATAATTGAGTCCCACATAGATTCTATAAAAGCAAATGCAGCGTTTTCGGGTTTGTCTAATAGAATCCAAAACGATCTTGTTTCCGCTATAGCTAATGTGGTTCGAAATAAAATCAATTTGGAAATAAAGGAGGCTCCATTTGTAGCTGTAATGGTCGACGAAACGCCAGATGTTAGCGGTCGGGAACAATTAACGATGATTTTTAGATATACAATATCAAATGAGATTGAAGAAAGATTTATCGGATTTTTGGATGTAAGCGCTAATTGTACAGCTACAGCAATAAGCTCTCACATTTTAAAACAATTGCAAAATTTTAATATCGATAAGAAATTAATTGCACAATGTTACGATGGCGCAGCAGTAATGAGTTCTCAAATTCGTGGAGTTCAGACTTTAATTCGGGAAAAACATAAATCGGCAATTTTCGTTCCATGTTACGCTCATTCACTAAATCTAGTATTGTCTAAAGCAGTTGAGTTTATTCCGGAAATTAAATTATTTTTCGCGCACATCAATAAAATCGCATCATTTTTTAATACATCCACTAAAAGGTCGGACCTTTTTGCAAATATAGTAAATCGTCGTTTACCATCGGTTTCCAAAACGCGTTGGCATTATCATTCGCGTATTATTAACGTTATATGTATTTGAACATAAGCATGAAATTTGTACAGTTTTTGAGACAATTTCGAATGGTTCTCAACACTGGGATGGCGATTCCTTGACTTTTTCCGATATATACTTACAAAAATTCGCAGAGTCAGATTTTCAATTATATCTGTTAATTTTTTCTGAAATTTTTTCAAAAACTGATATATTATTTAATATTATTCAGAGCAAAGTGGTAAACATTTCATATGCAAGCCAAAAAATTATTGAATTTGAAAATTGGCTTGAAAATGACTTTTCTAAAAAGTTTGATAATTTCTATTCGACAGTTACAGCAGAATATCAGCCACCACGTAAGAAATGTAGAAATGCGATAGATCCTTTACAAAATTTACGGCGGATATTTCGGGAGATTATAGATGTTATTCTCGGGCAAATTCGAGATCGATTCCATTCGTTTAAAGATCTTTCATTTTTAGAGTTGCTTGAACCGAATTATTTTTCTAAATTCAAGTCCAATTTTCCCGATAAAAATTTTGACTCACTTATTGAATATCACGGTCAATTTTTCGACAGAATAATGTTGAAAAATGAGCTAAAAGTTATTTATTCTTCAGATGAGTTTAAAAACGCGTATCCTAGTAAAATTCTCGATTATTTTCAAAAACGGCCTTATGTCGCAAACGGTTTTAAGCAAGTTCATATTTTAGCAAAATTTGGAATACAAATAAATGGCAATGGTGAAAGAATATTTATTTATTTCAAATACCCCTGAATTTTTCTTAGTCTTAATTAACATAATATTTATTTATCATTTTTTTTATTAGTAATATTTTAATTATTTTTTTTTTTTTTTTGTATTCCGAATATATGTGCCAATATTTTATTTATATCTTTCCTGATTTCTTCTTTAAGGCTTAAAGCCGCTTGGTATAAATGTTTTTGTGACTGTCCATATTCTATTATACAGTCCATTTTTGTTTATGCTAAATTGGCGTTAGGGCGCCCAACTGCTTGACTATGAAAAATTTCCACTGCACGTCACTGCTATAAAGGGTCCGAAAAGGTAGTCGCGGGGGCTGTCTCTGTACACTTATGCAGAGCACGTTGCGGCGGTAGTGAATTACTTGTTTGACTACTTTTCTCGAGTGAAATTGTATGAATACGGTTCGCGTATCAATGATTGATGTCCGACCAATCCGACGGATTAGTACGTGCGTCTATGGCTCGCATAAGGAGCCTAGTCCAAAGGTAAGTTTTACCGCCACTCCTTGATACCGCCTTAACTAGCTACTCTAACCTATATATTACTAACTGTTTATTTCTTTATTTGTCCAAGCGCATAAGATTGGAAGACGTCGCAACAACGACGTAACAGTTAAGCACATCTTTATCTGTCCTGCAGCTCCCACGCGCCTATCACCTACTGTGCTATGGGATAATCCTATTGAGGCAGCCGCGTTTCTACACCTGAACACTTAGGATAACATGAACAACGAAGCTTTGTGATACACAGACTCATCGGATATCAACGCGTCGCTACTACTACAACAACAACAACCTATCCACTGCCATTTTCGCCTGCGTATCAATTAGTCGATTGGCACCTGACCCGTACGCCGACTTAGCTTCATTTGATATCGTTTCGGGCTAGAAAATTCTTAGAATTCGACGAAGACATGAGTCTTGATATTGAAATTTTTGAATTGTCACCTTGACTGATTAAAATACTTTTTTGGATGTACGTAGTTTTCTTAGTTTTTTTTTATTTTTTATATAACAATATTAATGCTTCTGCGGGAGCGCTGTTGTTGGAAATATAGGAATGAATGAAGACAAGTTTAAGTAATCGTCAAATATTAAATAGTCTATGGTCACAATTTTACGATAATGGCTCTAAATTTGGTAGGTTAGTTCGGTTACACTTTCCAAAATTCTTTGTAGTAGGTCAAATTTGGAAGAATAAGAAATAAAGTCATAAAGTCATTCATATAATACATAAGAGCACACAGACTTCAAATTGTTTTTACACAATTCTTCTCCCATGAGTTTGTTAACCTTTTTGGAAGAAGTTTACAGTTGAATCGAATTTTTCAAAAATCTAGATTAACTTTATTTCAGTTATTTTTCCAGGCACAACAACAAAAGCCAAAGCCTTATGCAAACAAACTCGCAACACCCAGAGCTACATTCTTAGGAGAAATTGTGATAAAGTTAATTGTGTTAAGACTTCTAATCCTGATGTAATTAAAAACACAATTACAATTTTCTTGAATAGAATTGAATAGGTAGAGAGGTACAAAAAAAAGATAATGAAAGTGCTAATATATAAAAATGAATATCAAATGAGAAAATTAGAAAGTATTCTCTCGTGATGGCGACAAGACAGAGACTAGGGTTGCTACTGTTCAGTGCACTCATACAAATAGGTTTCGGTAAGGACTTTTCAGTTTTTTTCAATAAGCTTGCTCTTGAGAAACTGTTTTATTTTTAAGGATACAATGGACAGCCACGCATTGTCGGTGGATCGCCAGCGCAAGAACCAATTTCGTATCAAGTATCGTTGCAAGCAAAATCCAGTAGCGGTTTAGTAGATCAATTTATTCAGATGATGCTTATGCAAAGTCGATCCGATTGGACTCACTACTGTGGAGGTGTTATCATCGGCGAAAGGCACTGCTTAACTGCTGCCCATTGTGCGGTTGGTGCCGATCTCGAAAAAATTTCAGTTTTGGCTGGCACGAGCTCACGACTTAGAGGTGGTAATCGCTATATGATCGAATCAGTTGTCATTCATCCGGACTATGCTAAGCTTCAGTCCAATGATATTGCGGTGATAAAGATCAAGAGTTCATTTGCATTTAATTCCCGAATTGGTTCTATTAATTTCCAAGATCCAGTTCGGGTCCCCGGGGATGTAAAGGTCAAATTATCTGGTTGGGGTTACACAACCCCGTTGGCCATCCTCCCGTTGCCGGTTGCACTGAGAACTATCGATTTGACAACACTGTCTAATGAGGAGTGCCAAGATAGGGGCCACAACGTTTCAGAAACCGAAATTTGTACGAATTCAGGAATTTTGAGAGGAGCTTGCATGGTGAGTTGACAACACACGACCAGAATTCACGTTTAGAAAATACAATTTCTCTGGTTTTAATCATCTTTGCAGGGTTATTCAGGTGGACCACTGGTCGACGGCACTCGCACAAAACTTATAGGACTTGTATCACGTGGACCAAGACTTTGTGGATCGGGACGTCCTGTAGTCTACACACGTGTCTCTGCATATATACCGTGGATTGAAGAGCAAGTTAGAGACAAGACACGGGTTCCAGATGATTCTGAAAAACCTGTAATTGAAATACCACCTCCTGAGCCATTACTACCGGCACAAATTCCCTCCGATAAGCCATCGGACGATGGTGCACCAATGCAACATACAGCGACACTTGCACCAAGCAGTCCGGCGGTAATAGAAACGGCTCCAAAACCACCTTCTATGGAATCACTTCCTGCCGTGGCGACCACATTAAAACCAATTATTATTCCAACGACGCTCGGAATGCAACCTGTTGTTGAGCAATCGGTGACGCTGAAACCCAGCATGGAAAAACCGACAACCACTTCTGACTGGTTGGTATCAGCATTCACCCCTATAGGAGGAGTACCAGCAGAAATACTGGTACCAACAACAACTATGCCAGCTCTTGATGAAGCACCCGTGATTCCTCCTTCACCAGTTGCGGAGATGCCTGCGGAAAATACGATGGAAGCGACGACTGTAAAGATGTGATTAAGTGTGGATAATAGTGTTAAGGATGATAATAAAGTTATAGTGCAAATGGAAATGACGGGAGTTATTTTGATAGTTATTCGAGGTTGAGTCGATATTCCTGGTAAGGGACTCTTCCGCCAACACACTTATCTTTGGCATGGGAGAGTGCGGAGTAAAAGTGTTTGGTTATGCGGGCGTTGCAGTCACTAGTATCTCTTCCATAACAGTTCTAACAATTTAAACAGACCATTATGCTGCTAAAATATGTAAATAGGTATATTTATAAATAGCAAATATCGGCACGGTATAAGTTTTATATTTGTTAATTGTCTTGACCCGCCAGGGCCATGAGCGCGTCAACATCTCTGGCATTTCCATGCCTTGTTGACGTTTCGATAGCAAATCTACTTTTCGGAAGTGCAGTTGCTAGCATGCACCTAATATCCGCGCCGTCTTTATACTGACAAGCTCGGAGCACTGTGAGAGTTCTATTAGCACCCACAGGCAGTTTTTGATCGCGCCGAGATTTAAACTCCGAGCTCTAGATTAGTATCGTAGAGCGGTGACCGAAAGACCACGGCCACCGACCGCGGCAAGTTTTACATTTGGCGCCCGAAGTAGGGCCCGAACCTAGGATCCCGAGTTTGAGGATCTAATGCACTACCGACTGATCTAGTCAGTTAGTGTTTTTTTCCATATAGAGTAGAGTAGAGCAGGTTAAGCGGCAAAACAACAATCGAGGGCAAATTGGAGTAGCAGACACGAAAACGCGGCATGTCTTCGCAGGAAGTGTGTCTTGGTTTAGTTAGAATCCAAATGTGAACTCAAATTTCTAGAGAAAACTTAAATCCTTAGCACATATACAATCGGATAAATTTCCTTTAGGCAGCAAAATTATTTGTATTTTTACTATTCCGTATAATTACGCAAAACGAACATTTTATTGACAGGAAATGAACGTTTAGTGCTTCCCAAACTGTAACTGCCCGAAAGTTTCGACACCTGCGCCGCCTGCATTTCAAAACGCTGACTACTTAGTCGAGCAGCATTCTTGCATCCAGAGCAGTTCAGATCAAATTGTTAATGTAATTGTGTGGTCTTAATCTACTCTGCTCTATATGGCTATTACAAAAATAGCTCACCGTGGACAGGATGCATGCATTTGAAGGGTTTCAAGTCGGGCAGAATATGACGACCACTGAAATGCACACTTTACCACTCTACCTTGCTCACTTTGAACACCTCCCACTGCTTTACGAACGACTTCACTTCTGACCGTTTTTAAGGGCACTCAACGGGTGGAAAGATAAGCCCGAACGAAATAGAATTAATCATTTTTCCAAGAAAGTAACCTCTTACTGTAGGGGACAATATTGGCCGATAAATAGCGTTTTATTTAAGAAAGTGCGAACTTTACTCATCTAGGCTATTGCTATTGGCGTAAATTAGAACCCAATCAATATGGTGTATGCGCTTTGAGCTGTTCGGAGAAGGTGGACGGCCTTAAGATCAGCGACTTATTGCAATTTACATGGGAAAATAGTTTTTAAATGTTATGGAACGGAGGGCTGTCCTACAATGTTCAGCGCACTTAGACATGTATAGGTTCCTTGTGTTACCTTATTAGTTTACACCTCCATTCATCATCTCTGGGGAGGAGGGTTTAGTTGAGAGAGAACACCATCTTTTGGAGTGCCGCTTCATAAACTTCTGCGTTCAAAGCATACCCAAATATTTGGGAGAAATAATTCTGATTGTCAACATCAGCTTAATTAGTCCAACCAGGCCACAATCCACGCAAAGCCTTGGGTTGATGTTATTAAAGGCTGCTTCGATTTCTAGAAAAGTGAAATACAGGGATCTTGCGATGTGACTTATGATAGAGTGCAGCTGTGCTGTGAAGCCGGGAGTAACTGGACAGGAATGGTGTTTCATAGGTGAAAATCAATTAGACTCTCCAGCAGAAGGACCGCAGAGAGACTAATGGGTACTTCATCCTACGTACGGCATACGTGAGAGCTCTTTTCCTGCCTTAGGAATAAATACCACATTTACCTCCGTCCATACTTGGCGAATATAGACCAGATCCAGATACGCTTTGAAAATTATTTTATTTCAACCCAAGCTACAATACCTTCCGAAGTACGCTGAATATCTGCTGGAATGATGCAATCAGGCCCAGCAGACTTAAAGGGTTCCAAGCTGCATATTACCCCGAGAAATTTTTCCTTCGATATGATAAATTCGGAGTCACACGAAGCCATTCCGCTTTCTTGTACGTGGGTATAATTATGAGTGATCACGAATAAACTATCCAGAAACTGCATAGTAATATTCCCAGAGTCTCTTCAATAGATGCTGTCCAGGACCCATCTTGCTCCAGATTATCCTGGAGGTCTTACTATTATTTGCCCTAACCTCTAGTTGAGCATAGCGCCAACTACTCTCATGTGGCCTGGTTGAGGTTTCGTTAGTATAAACTGGTTACGGACGATGCATCTTCTGCTAATTTAGCCACATACCTGCGACAAGCCCGGAAAGGTTGAGGCTTATTTTTACGCCCCCCACCACAGGGGGAAGACAACGCACGCCACGATGTGGTCGGGATTCGAACCCGTAGCTGACCAGTTGCATGAAACACCAGACTGACGCCACAACGCATTGAGCTAGCGGTGTGGCCAGAGCAGGGCTTTCTCAAAAAGATGAAAAATTGAAACTTTTATAAACAAGGTTAAAATATCTACGAATTGAGACTAAACCAAAATTTCTAGCTGTTATATTCATCGAGATAGAGGTATTAAGGCTCAAATCGCTAAAAAAAACATTTGTACATTTCCGCTCACAACTACACTAAAAATGAAACCGGAATATAGAGGGCTACGCCCGCAATTCGAGGGTTTTGTAGCAAGCGCTTATTTTGGCATGTAAATACTGGCTCCCTGTTCTTCTTGGTACCCCTCAGCTGAATAAAAACACCATAATTAAATGTTTTACCCATGATATAGTATCTTACATGCCAATTCACAAAAAGACTGCATCTGTCAACTCTCAAAGTAATAGTTTTAATACGAGAAACTGTAGATAGATACTGTTCCCCTTTCTACAAATCTCAAGAAAATGCCAAAAATGGAATGTACTCAACATTACCTTTCTCACGACACCCCACTTGGCTATACCAGTGGATAAAAAAAATTTACCTTAATTTCGCCTCTATGTGGACCCCCCCCCCCCTCCCCCCTCTTCAAGTTGGCCAATTACAACACAACGCTATCTCCAGCAAATTATAGCATTTCTACACATTCTCGCCGAATTATGTGTGCAGCTTCAGCCGTTCGTAAGATTTTCTATGAACAGACGGACAGACAGGTGTTTGACCGATTTTGTAAGATTTAAGACACAAAACCCTAAAAAATTAACTGTGTGAATAGTTATTCTTAGGATCACCAATCACCAATCTTCACCCTTCCAAAGTTGGTTCATTAAATAACTGCAATTCGCACTACGAAAAACAACATGTAAGTAGTACACGCATATCTATGCGTGAGCCCGGTAGGTGTATTTTTTGTATGGATAGTGTCAAAATGCATAACTTTAAGTCAATGTACTATTATTAAATATCATGTCATTGTAATGAAACTTAGAGGTATTATTGCCTATGATGTTGATTATCATTGGCCATCAATATTTTTGACCTAGGGTGTGCTTGAGGGGTGCAGGGGTGTGCTAACTGCAACTATAGAAATGTACTATTATTAACCTTTTTGGATGAGATTTAAAAATTCTATTATTTTCGGTTTTCTATGCTAGTGAAATGCCGCTTTTCTGTAAATTTTCATATGTCTAGCTATAACGGTCTCGAAATGCAAGGGGGGGGGACATACTCGGACCACATATTTTCCCCTCTCCCTCTTTTCCCGTTTCTTCAAATTTGAAAAAATTCCAGAAATGGAATGTACTCAACGGTACCTTTCTTACGATACCCCACTTGCCTATACCAAACGAAAAAAAAATTTCGACCTTCATTTCCCCTCTATGGCGACCCCCCCTTAAAGTTGACCTATTACGACGCATCGCTTTCTCCAGAGAATTATAGTATTTTTACATAAAATATTTCCACCAAATTTCATGCATGTAGCTTCAGCGGTTCGTGAGATATTTCATGGACAGGCGGACAGACGGACGCATGACCGATTTCATAAGGGTTTTGTTTTTATACAAAACCCTAACGAGCCGATTTTAAAAGTATTGGGCTAGTTAAACTTGAAATAGAAATATCTTCAACTTCTTTCTAGTGAGTTTTTCCATTTGTAGCATCGGTTTCCGAGATACGTGAGCTTGAAAAGCGATATAGTGTGATTTTCCTCCAAAGCCTAGAAAGGTGACGTTTTTCGACTATCGGTTTTGACCATACTACTAAACCGAATTCCAACTTTGAGCAATGCATTAGATGTAGAATTTTACGCTCTTTTATTTAAATCCTATTAAGTTATTCAATCCATGGAACCGTTTACAAATTATGAGGACAATGTTAAATGAAACCGGAAAATAGAGGGCTACGCCCGCAATCCGAGGGTTTTGTAGTGCCCCATGCCAATAGGAGATGAACTGTCCTACTCTAGGAGATGCTTAACCATTCATGTTAAGACAATATTGCGAATTGTAAGTTTGCATAAAAAATATTGAGAATAAATTGTTTGAATAATTATAAAGAATAGAGTCAGCGACCAGCATACCCCCCCCCCCCCCCCTTTCCTGCATGTTTTCATATTTCTAAGTGTAACTGTCTCGAAATGGTAAGGGGGGTGGGACAAATTCCAATATGATCTCATATTTTCCCCTCTGCCTCTTTTCCCCTTTCTTCGAATTTGATGAAGTCGCCAAAAATGGAATGTACTCTGTAGTACCTTTCGCATGATACCCCACTTGCCCATATCAGATGAAAAAAAAATGTTGACCTTAATTTCTCCTCTATGGGAACCTCTCCTTAAAGCAGCAACCCACCTACCTCCCCCCTTAAACTTCTCTCCTCTACCACTCCTATACCACCAATCTCCACCCTTTCAGAAAAGGTTAACTCCAATTCACTTTACGAAAAACAATATTCAAGTATGCAGTACTAGTACGTAGGTTGCCTTTTATATTTCGGGATTGGACAACCCTAGTGTTGCAATCTGGCAACTGACAGCTCTATCGTAAAGTTTGACATTTTTGAGGTTGTACGTACTCAGAACGTTTTGACATACGAGCGCTATTTGTGTTTTTTACAGTAACTTAAAGATTAATCTCGGCCAAATAATGGAATTCAATCGTGAACATTTTCGTGCGATTATTTTTTACAACTTTCGACGTGGATTAACTCAGCAACAGTGCATGGATGAACTGAATTCAATTTTTGGCGATGAAGCTCCATCGAGGAACAGTGTTTATCGATGGTATGGTGAATTCAATCGAGGTCGTAGTTCACTCCAAGACGAATTTCGTGAAGGTCGTCCAAAAGGTGAAGGTCGTCCGGAAACCATTGATGCTGTGCGCGAACTGATATTGCAAGATCGTCATGTGACCTATCGTGAGATTGAGACAACCTTAGGCATTAGTGGGACCAGCATACATTCAATATTGCATGAACATTTGACTGTCAAAAAAATTTGTTCGCGTTGGATCCCACACAATTTCTCAATCGCTCAAAAAAAGGCTCGTGTCGATTGGCCGAAAGAAATGCTCAAAAAATACGATCGCGGTGCTTCGAAACACGTCTATGACATCGTGACAGGTGATGAATCGTGGATTTACGCGTATGAGCCCAAAAGTAAACAGCAGTCGACTGTATGGGCGTTTCAAGATGAGCCAAACCCAACAAAAGTTGTTCGCGCACGAAGCACTTCCAAGCAAATGGTCGCCTGCTTTTTCGGAAAAACTGGACATGTCGCAACCGTACCACTAGAACAACGCAGAACAGTCAATTTTGAGTGGTACACAACCATTTGTTTGCCAGTTGTATTCCAAGAAATCAGGAAAACCGACCGCCGAAGACGGATCACTCTTCACCACGACAATGCGAGCTCTCACACATCAGCTCAAACAACTGCATTTTTGAGCACTCAAAACATAGATTTGATGGGTCATCCGCCGTATAGTCCTGACTTGGCACCGAATGACTTCTTTTTATTCCCGTACGTAAAAAACAAACTGAGAGGTCAACGTTTTTCAACACCTGAAGAAGCGGTTGCTGCGTTCAGAATGCATGTTTTGGAGACACCTCAATCAGAGTGGCAAAAGTACTTTGACAATTGGTTCAAACGCATGCAAAAGTGTATAGATCTTCATGGGGAATATTTTGAAAAACAATAAAGCGATTTTTAATGATTAATATTTGTTTTTGTTCTCTAATCCCGAAATATAAAAGGCAACCCTCGTATGTAGCCGGTTATGTGCATTTTTTGTATGAATGGCATCAAAATCTCAAAATTTAAATGAATGTACTATTATTAAATATTATGTGATTGTTATGAAACTAGAAGGTATTATTGCCTATGATGTTGGTTATCATTGGCCATCAATATTTTTGACCTCGGGTGCGCGTAAGGGGTGCAGGGGTGTGCTAACTGCAACTATAGAAATGTACTATTATTAACCTTTTCTGATGAAATTTCAAAATTCTAGAAATCTAGGTTTTCTACGCTAGTAAAATGGCGCTTTTCTGTAAATTTTCATATTTCTAAGTATAACGGTCTCGAAATGCAAGGGGGGGGGGCCAAACTCGGACGACATATTTTCCCCTCTCCCTCTTTTCTCGTTTCTTCAAATTTGAAAAAAATTCCAAAAATGGAATCTACTCGACGGTACCTTTCTTATGATACCCCACTTGCCTGTACCAAACGAAAAAAAAATTTCGACCTTCATTTCCCCTCTATGGGGACCTCCCCTTAAAGTTGACCTATTACGACAATTCGCTTTCTCCGGTGAATTATAGTAATTCTACACATTCCTACACAATTTCATGTATGTAGCCTCAGCCATTCGTGAGATATTCCATGGACAGACGGACAGACAGACATTCGACCGATTTCATAAGGGTTTTGTTTTTAATACAAAACCCTAAAAAAGGGCTCAAATTTTTCGGTTTTTCCACCGCACAGCCTCTCTGCCGCAGGGTCCAAGATGGCTCCATCTCTTAAAATGAATGTATGGAGACCACCAACAATCATACCAAACGCCATTTCTTTATCATATTTTGCAAGGTCAAATCGCTTACCGTCCCAACTACTAATAGAAACACCAGACAAGAGTACAAACTAGTAAACACGATTAAGAATGGCTATCAACCTAGGAGTAGCGTCTGTAAGGGCAAGGATGGAAAGATCATCAGCGACACCGATAGCATCAACACATAGGCGTCTTATTTTGAAGAATTTCTTAATCCCGTATCCCACGTCTCCACACAAGAATCCCCAATAATTGACGATATGATCGATAATGGCCCCCATACACAACCTTCGACAGTGAAAGAAGTGAATCTTGACTTGCGGGCACTCAAACCAAAAAAAGCTGTGGGTGCAGACGAGATTTCCAGCGGAACTGCTGAAATCTGGTGGAACGGGTCTATAAAATGCAATACATAAGCTACTTCAGCGAATCTGTGAGGGCAAGGAGATCCCTTTAGATTAAGATCGTCAAACTACATAGTCTTCAATGGGCAGGACATATACAACGAATAGACGATGACCGCATGCCTAAGAAAATAGTGTATGGACGACGGAGCAAGGTTGCGAGGAAGACCGAGGGCTCGATGGGAGAACTCAGTAGATGATGACGCCGAAGAACTGCTGGGTTTCCAAAATTGGAGGTCAATGATCCAGGCGGCCAGGGCCCGACGTCGGGCTGGTGCTTCACGATCATATTGATGAAAACATCTTTAAGACAGGAGATATCCGAGATATATACATACTTACAAATTTCGAAGTAACGCTTACTCGAACGACTAAATTTTAACTACTGAAATGTGACTGTGTTCAATCAGATGCGCCTGACACATTGTAGGTACAGTTGTCACGGAACATAATAATCGGGCATCCGCTACCGCTTATATCTACTGAATTGGTAAATTCATTTGGCCTTAATGAATGTCACAAGCATTCACCTTGATTATTCAAAAACTACAATTAGTGAGATATTATCTCCAAATTGGAGCATTAATCCATGTTCCTCAGATTGCGTTCACAACTGACCTCCGTGCTTACACTTTAACTAGAACAGCATCGAGTAGCACAATTCTTTTTGAAGTTTTTTATGTTGAATCTAGTGGATCGTATCTAAACTGGAAAAGTTAAATGTTAGACATTATCTGTGAAATTTAAGATTCAGATTTGAGCTAGGCATTGTAAGATCCTTACTAGTTTATTAACGGAACGCGTTTTGGAATCAGAGCCGTTTTCCGCTGTCTTCATCGAAGGAGTCCTTACAACACTGTGAGATCCTGTCTATTTTGAAGTTGTTGTGTTGTGTGTGTACATTTTTATTCTGGACCAACCGAAATTTTATCAATATTTTCAGATCCTATACAAGATAGTCCAAGCTTTAGAGAAATGTGAAAGAAACTGGACATACCAGCGACCCATATTTTAAGGATGTATTCTGCGTTTTCTGTAGTAAGTGTCGTAAAACATTCCACTCTGACAGAACCACCAACAGAAGTAGCAGTTTCCATTTTAGTGGGTGAAGTTCCGCTTCAAAGAACTCAGAATGATCGAGAATGGTCATTATACAACCGTGACATTTAAAACAATATCACAGTGGATCATCAGTTTAATTGTACTGGCAACTTTATTTGGATTCGGCATTGGTACTTGTCAACAAAATTTAATTTTTAATTGAAATTAACACCAAGTATCCCGACAGCCGCCCGAGGACAGCAACGCATTATCGGAGGTATGGCCGCTCGCAGCTCAATCCCCTATCAAATATCGCTGCAAGCGAAAATCGAGAACGGATTGCTAGATACTCTCATACAACTAATAGTTGATCACACTACCACCGAATGGGCTCATTTTTGCGGGGGATCAATTATAACTGAGTTTCATGTTTTGACAGCCGCTCATTGTATGGATGCGGTTGACAATTTGGTTATAACCGTTGTGGTGGGAACATCGGATCGGGCGAGGGGTGGAACTCGACATATGATAGAAACACATATAAATCATCCCGACTACAGGAAACTTGAAACGAACGACATATCGGTGATCAAAGTACAGAAATCATTCACTTTTGGCCCTAAGGTGCGCAAGATCGAATTCCGCAGTACGAAAAGAGTGGGCGGCGATGAAAGTGTGAAATTGAGTGGTTGGGGGTATACAACGCCACTGTTTACTATTTCGTTGCCGATTGGATTGAGGACGATTAATTTGAAGACGCTTTCAAGCGAGGCGTGCCGAAGACAAGGATTTAATATTTCCAGTCGGGAAATTTGCACGTCGTCAGGATTTATGAAAGGAGCATGCATGGTGAGTGGATTTTCGATTAGAAATTTTTACGGTTGTTGTTAAGATAGGATAAAAATTTCATCTGGAGTGAAGTAGCTTGCCCGGAAACAAACTATCGGCAATAATAACATCAAACCAGTATCCATATTAAAGTACTAAATTTCACACAGGCATCTTGTTGTAATAGCAACGCCCTCAGGCGTTGAAGAATTTTGGCAACTCTTGGCCCTTATTGATGAACGGGTCGCTCCGGTGCGTAGAACCGGTTGACGCACGAGTGCCAATCTGGCATCGTCAACCGCGGTGACCTTACAGCTACGATCAAGGCTATGACCCAATACGGGGTTGACCCAACCCTGACGACTTGGGCGTCGGATTTCCGCAGGAACAGGAAAATTAAGACCACCTTTTCAGGAGTCAAAAAAGAGAAAACAGTCGGCATAGGAACGCGCAAGGAGAGATATTATCCTTTCTCTTCTGGATGCTGACGGTTTACAAAATACTAGGTTAAAAGCCGACGGCTAGCATATGCCAGTTACATTGCTGTAGTTGTGAGAGGTAGGTTTGATTGAGCGGTTGCCATGTACACTTACAACACTTATGCGTCCATTGCGGTATCAGCAATAACATTTGACCTCACTTTTGTGAGAGGCAAGTTCCCTCAGATTTTGTCGGACCTTCAGGACCAGATCCAAATCTGGGCTGGTGAAGCTGAAGGTACACCTGACCAAAATAGAAATAATAAATAAATAAAATAACTGGCGCAACAGTCCAATTTGAACCACGGCCTCGAGATGAATTAGCATCATCTCATTTTCTAGATCGTGATGGTTTTTTGTGCAGAGGTATGTGATCAGCAACGCGCTCAACCGATTTATTTATCCCCTAATGGGTACTCATTTAACAGCTGAGTGGGCTCATAGTCCGACACGTAAATTCCCGGAATCGAACCGGGGCCCAGTGCGTTGAAGGCGAACGTGCTAACCGTTGCGCCATCCGGACTAAATAGAAATAATACTTTCACAAAAACACATAACGTACCGGAAATTGTCACACCCACCCACAACGGATTAACAATACTCCTTGTTAACAGTGTTAAATATTTGGACCTAATACTGGACAGGAAACTGCTTTAGGGGTCTTATATGAAGTACAGATTCGGTAAGGCCCGCATAGCCCTCTTTGCTTGTCAATCGGCGGAACATTTCCGTTTCGCAGAAATTAGGAGAATTCTCCCTATTCTACTAGAGAAAATTTCCTCAAAACTCAAGAAATTTCCGCTTTAGGACCTGCAAATCCCCAGTACATGATGTCTCAGACTGTAGACGGCCTATTGCATATTAACATGTGTAGTGAGGGCGACACTCATGTATGGAGCGGCAGTATGATGGAAAGCCACCGAAAATAAAACCAATTATCAGGTACTAACGAGATCGCAGAGATTGGTCTGAATAAGTATTACAAAAACCCTGAGGACTACCCCAGCGACTGAGTTGGAAATTATACTAGGACTTCGATTCAGCCGCAGAACCGTATGCAATAGCAGCAATACGCGCTAAGTGGCAGGTATGTGGCACGATTCAAATCTTGATTCTCGAGATTTTTGTGTTAAGGCAACATATTACAGACAATAATGCCCATAGATCTTGAGGATACGGATCATATGAGCAAAAAACCAGGCCGAAGCTTCGCTTCGGCCCGGAGTCCGCAGCGTATATACCCTAGACTTGTACAGACCTAGTGGTGATACCAAAAGTACTAATTGGTAACGACTATATGCATTAAAAGTGAGTTTCCTATATGGCCAGTTTATAGGGGAGGTTGGCAATCATTCAGGAGGATCTTGACCATTATCAAAATCAATTAACTAACCCATTCTACAAATATTTGTCGAATTTTTCAAGTCGCTAGCTTCATTCTATCGAAAGTTTTTGCTTATTTGAAGATTCACTTGTAGGGGAGGTAGGGGTTCCTTGGGTCGGATCTTGCTCATTACTGCCACCAACAAATAAGATCATGCTACAAACATTTAAACAAAATTTCAAGTCTCTAGCTTCACTCTATCGAAAGTTATCGCTTCTTTGAAGTTTCACTTGTAGGGGAGGTAGGGGTTTCTTGGATCGGATCTTGCTCATCATTGTCACCAACAAATAAGATCACGCTACAAACATTTAAACAAAATTTCAAGTCTCTAGCTTCACTTTGTCGAAAGTTATCGCTTATTTGAAGTTTCATTTGTAGGGGAAGTAGGGGTTTCGCAGGTCGGATTTTACATATTTTCAATATTAGCCAACTGGATTCTATTACAAACATTTGACCAAAATGTTAAGCCGCTAGCATTATTTCGCCATAAGTTATCGCTTATTATAATTTTCATTTCTAGGGGAGGTAGGGGTTCCTTAGGTCGGATCTAACCCATCTTCAATACCAACTAACTTAATCTCACTTTAAATATTTGACCAAAACTTCAAGTCGCTGGCTTGATTCTGTCAAAAGTTATCGCTTATTTGAAGTTGCATTTGTAGGGGAGGTAGAGGTTGCTTGGGTCAGATCTTGCCCATTTGCAATACCGACCAAGTAGATCTTACTAACAACATTTCACCAAATTTTCAATTTGCTAGTGTCATTCTATCGAAAGTTATCGTAATTAAAAGAATATTTAATTTTTTGAAATTTTGTAGGGGAGGTAGGCGTTCCTTTGATCTGATTACTCCCAACTTACTAGAACTCAAGCAACTTCCTACCCCAGGGTTACATGCCAAAAATCAGGTGTCTACGTCAATTGGTTCAATAGTTATAGACAAAAAACCCGAAAAGTAGGGTAGTACGGGGCTCTTTGTAAGAAAATTACCGTTAGTTTTCAACTGATCGATTTTATTTTTTCAGGAGAGTAAAAAATTATCCTCACGAGCAATCTGCCGAAGCTAGAGCTTTTCATGTTTGTTTAATCGGGAGTTATAAATACATTTTACTATTGTACATATGTAGGGGAGGTAGGCGTTCTCTTGGCCTGATCATGCCCATTTTCAATACCAACCAACTAGATCATACTTCCAACATCTTACCAAAATTTCAAGGCTCTAGCTTCACTCTATCGAAAGTTATCGTGCGAACGGACAGACAGACGGACAGACGGACAGACGGACAGACAGACAGACAGACAGACAGACAGACATGGCTAAATCGAATCAGGAGGTGACGCTGATCATTTATATATATACATTGCTATACCTCCGGAGCCTCCTTTAAGGTGTTACATATTTCCGTCGTGACAAAAACAATATACCCTATACTAAAAGTCTAGGGTATAACTATACTAAAAGTCTAGGGTATAAACATACTTCGAAAGTAACAAGTGTAACATGTGAAGTTCCCAAAAAGGGGAGACTGGGAGAGTAAGGAAGCCATCAATAAGGATGGCACCCTGGTATATACGGATGGTAGTGAAGTAGGCTCGGGTGTCTACTTGGCGCATGTGAGCCTGAGCCAGCATGAGAGTCAAATCAAGGGACTTCAACGAGGATGACGACGATTTGCGTCGACAGTAAGGCGGCCATTCAGGCTCTAGAGTCATGCAGGTACTCCTCGAAAACGGTAAACATGTGCAGAGAAGCTGTCGACAGGAAGGCTAATCATACCTAGGTTAGGTTAGGTTAAAAGGGTTGCTTAAAAAGCACACTTAGACCGCTATTGGGTCCGTTGTGATACCCCTGGACTCAGCAACTGAGACCAAACTCACTCGTTAAACCAGCCTGAGCTCACAATGAAGCGATGTAGCCGACCAACATTTACCTTTTTCAGGTCATCCAGATCGGTGAAGAAGTAGGAACCAAGGTGGTCTTTCCTAAAACTCGCCAGGACCGGACAGGTACACAGAAAATGAGACGTACTTTCCTCCTCTTCCTCGTCCCCACAGCTCCTGCAAAAATCATTATATGGAAGACGAAGTCTCCTGGCGTGCTCCCCAATTAGGCAGTGTCCAGTTAGCACTCCTACGACAGTTCTTAGATTGTCTCTGTTTAGCATTAGCAATCCAGAAGAACGTTTGGGATCCAGTTTGGGCCATATCTGTCTAGCCACATGACCTGTACTGCCATTGCTCCATCTGATGCAGGCCCTATCATACGCCGCATCTTTGATGGCCAGTTTACACGCAGCCAACGGCATCCTGGTGCAGCGTAACGGCCCGCTGATCCCATTGATCGTACCTGCTCGAGCCAGTTCGTCAGCCTTGCAGTTACCAACATAACCACTATGTCCTGGCACCCAGCACAGAGAAATATTGCAGAGCCTTCCCATCTCTATAAGGGAGTTGCGACAATCCAGTACTGTCTTCGAATTTACCAAGACAGAACTAAGTGATTTAATCGCCGGTTGGCTATCCGTGTAGATTACAATGTCCCTACCAGATATATCGTTTTGCGACAACCAGGCTAGAGCTTCAGATATTGCTGTAACTTCCGCCTGAAAAACACTACTAAAGTTCGGGAGTCGGAACGACAAGCTAATATCTAACTCTTCCGAGTATACGCCAGCCCCCACTCCTTCGTCAGTCTTAGAACCATCAGTGAAAATCGTAATGGCATCTGATTCCTGAAAAGCAATTGCAGGCCAATCATTCCTAGAGGGAATAAGGCCTGTAAAGCCCATTTCGAACAAGTATTTCAGGGGAGGGGTATAGTCCGTCTCCTCGGGAATATCAAGGTTGATCAATATGGCCGAGTGACCTGTGGTTGACGCCGCCCAAAAACCGGTTTCACGGAGGCGAACAGCCGTGATCGCCGCCATCTGCTCTGCAAAAATGTCCAAAGGAAGCAGATTCAACAGGGCGTTCATACCTATATTTAAATTATGAGGGTGTCTGGCCACAGTGAGGTCATAGGCAACAAGAAAGCTGATGAACTGGCAAGGTGAGGTTCGGGAGTCGAGCACTTAACATTTTACCATACTATACATCTCCGACAATTGAGCGGCACTCGTTTCCCGCCATTCCTAGACATTCACAATAGTCATCTATAACCGCCATTTCCCGATAGGAACTGATTCTCAAGTAGTGGTTTAGCTTATCGTAAAATCGGTTCAGTCAAATTCAGATTTACCGAATGAGTTTATACGCCCAACGACCTATTTTTGCTTTTTCCCACAAAACTTTTCATATATTTTCGATTGACTGTCGGATTGTCTTGTTGTGTGAGCATCCCCATAATAAACGGATCCATTCTTGAATGAAATAACAATTGAAGTTTTAATGCGACTTCTGTTTGATGGGCTTGACAGCAACAACGTGTGGTTAGAGACGTTTGTTTATGACGAAAACTCCTTATATTGTCGATTTCTTGTCATTCAAGGAATACTCCGCTAGACCTTTGAAGGGTCATCGTTTTTAATCCGTCCAATCCGAGCCTTTCTTCGCAGATTTCTTGGCACGGAGTAGTTTAATCCTATTCAGGGACGGTTTCGAATAGAGTTGCTTTAGGAGGTTCACAACGTGCTTGAGTTCACACAATCTATGATGCAGGTTTGACTACATAAGTGATCGAACCCTACTTATCTACAAGCGTCTGTGAGGAGGACTGTAGAAGAAGAATACTTTTGCCCTAAAACTTCGGTTTTATCATTAAAAAAAAAGAAGTCACTTAGATTCAGTGGAAAGTTGCAATGGCCACGTTTAGACCGTGGAACTAAAAGTCGATTTAACTAAATTATTTTAGTGTTAGTACTTGTTGGTGGAGTGTTTATACCGACCATACGGAGAGGTACTTCTTCTTCTTTCTCCGTTGACAGCACAGATAAATTTTACAGATATAAATTTTGCGACAGAAAAAGACTTTTTCTTGCCCGTGATCACGCACTGCTTTCCTGAAATTGCCAACAAAGCAAACGCCGAACAAAAAAAAAAAACAACAACAAAGGAAACGTCAGCTACCGAATCAACATTAGCGATGACAGCGACATAGTCCCAATTTTTTTAGTCCAGTTCCGCATCGCATGTAGAGATAAGCCAAGTCCAAAACTAACTTAATCGATACGTTTATATCATCGAGAGTTAGATCGATTTAGTTAGATCTCGAAGATAGTCCCGCGGTCTAAACGTAGTGAATGAGTTGCATTTAGAATACAAGTTTCTCCTGAAAGTTTGACCCTTTCGATCACATCCACGGCCATTTCCACATATTTAAATATTTATTCATTATTCTAGGGAGATTCTGGTGGTCCACTTGTCAACGCTAGACGTACACTTGTCATAGGTGTCGTTTCATATGGTTCCAGATTATGCGGTATCGGTCTTCCGGAAGTCTATACACGAGTCTCCGAATTTGTTCCGTGGATAGAAGATCAAATCCAAAAAACTTCAACGCCAACAAATGCGTCGACTTCAAACACAACGTTGACAACTCCGATAACCACTTTCGCAGAAACATCAGCATCAACATCGATTCAACCTCAAACAGTGACTGAAGCACACTCATCCACAATAACAATTATAACAAGAACAACGTCAACCGTTTCCCTGGCAACAACTGAAGAAGCAATTGAAACAACCATGCCTCCGCCGGATTTAACTTCTGAGACAGTGCCAAAAACAACACCGGCTGTAGTTCAAGACGTTAGTCCGGACGAGGCTCAAGATGCAACTTCTCCAAGCAATGAAGAAGAAACCTCTAACGATAAGGATGGGAACGAAGCCGTCGATACAACCCAACAAACGATTTCAGATGAGGGGGTAACCGAAGAAAATACAGATCAACCAATCGAAACATCTCAACAAGAAGAGGAGAATACTTTGGACGAATAGTTAATATTATATGCACATTCCTTCAGTTTGAAAAAGGATTAAGATTGTATAATAGTTTGTATGTTTAGTCGTGACTCACTACACATAAAATTGTAATTAATTAATAATAATTTAAATAAACATATCCAAATAAATTTTATATGTATATATACCATAAGCACCGAATGATATTTGCTAAATCAACCAGCCAGGGTTTAATATTCCAAGCTCCGATTTCAGTCACTATAAACAAACGTAGATTGATAAAAACAATCTCGGATTGACTTTTGCGGTCAATTCCTTAAGAAAGTGCTTTTACACACGTAAATGAGTGTAATTCAGATATCTCTGAAATTAGGGTCTGGAATTTACCCCAAATGCACTTCAGTCGTTGTTTTTTATGAATATTTTCTTAAGAATGCAATCACGTCCGATTAAGAACAATATCTTTTCAAAATAATTGTTGCCCATCTTTTCTGATCAAAAACAATGTTCCACATTTTTTGTATAAAAACGAAGAACGCACTTCTGAACGGATAGTTGTAAAGTAAAAATGGTGTCGAAAGCAGATAAGAAGATTTTAGGAGTGTTCAGTTTTTTGGCATTCGGCTTACTATACTTAGTGCACATCGGTCAGTTTCTTCTTTTGTGAAATCATTTTTTAAAGTGTCCTAGTGATTTTCATCCTTTCCAGCTAAGGCCCAAGGAGATCATACATCCGACAATGAGTTCATAGTCGGAGGAATAGCAGCCGGTAGTCCAATCCCGTACCAGGTATCGCTGCAAAGCCGTGGCGTGAATCGTTGGGATCACTTTTGCGGTGGTTCAATTCTTACACAATATCATGTAGTGACAGCCGCTCATTGTCTGCCCGGCAAACATCCATCACAGATATCAGCCGTGGTTGGTACCCTTCGAAGATCCTCTGGCGGGATTCGACATTACATTGATCGTATACGGGTCCATCCACAATATGTTGAATTTGTTCAGAACGATATTGCGATGCTAAGAGTGAGAGTACCTTTCACGTGGAGCAACTACATCAGGCCAATACAATTTCGAAGTACGGCGTATATTCAAGCTGGTGTACCCTGCCGATTATCGGGCTGGGGATTTGTCAATCAAAACCTGCCTCTGCCCGAAGTGTTGCAGACGCTCAATCTGAGAACGGTTTCAGATCAACAGTGCCGGAGAAGTTTCTTGATCGGACCCACGCATATATGTGCTGATGCAGGATTGTATCGGGGAGCGTGTTATGTAAGTTGGGAGTGAAAGAGAAGAAGTCTTGGGTAATTTTAACACTTTTTGGCTATTCTAGGCTGATTCAGGAGGCCCTCTAGTGAACTGGGATAGATCGCTACTCATTGGAATCGTTTCGTTTGGACATAGGACTTGTGGAACAGGTAGTCCAGATGTTTATACTCGAGTGTCCTCTTTGGTGGGATGGATTGATAACGAGATACGATTTTAAGAAAATTTAATGTTTGTAAAATTTGGAGTGAAATGAAGTACAATATGTTAATCCTAAGATAAAAATAAATCATATAACCGCATAGGGTGTTTTCTGCAACTATGTATTATGAGAAAAAATTTCAAGATGAGAATTGGAAGCGAAAATTTGCAAGGAATGGATGAAGATTTTAGTATCTGAGGTTTCAAAGTTTGATGATGGTAAAATATTTCGGGACGAGAGGAACTAGCTCATACTGTGTGAATCTAGATGCCCATCTCCTGCAAATGAGGACGTGGTCAATTTGGTTGACGGTATGTGCGTCTGGAGACTTCCAGGTCTGCTTGTGAATGCGTCGATGCGGGAAGCACGTAGAGCTTACGACTAGATTCCTGCTGCAGGCAAAGTCGATAAGTCGCTGGCCGTTATCGTTACATTCTTCATGGAGGCTGTGGCCTCCAGTGGTCCCCCGGTGCCAACTTTCATTTCCGACTTTCGCGTTAAAGTCTCCCAGCAGCAATTTGACGTCGTTTGTTGGAAGTGAGTCGAAGAGAGTTTCAAGGCGGGCGTAGAACTCGTCTTTTACTGCGTCTTCTTTAACTTCAGTGGGGGCGTGCACATTGATGAGCCAGAGATTGAAGAATCGAGTCTTGATGCGAAACGCACACAGCCGTTCATTTATGGGTTTGAAGTCAGTAATATGCGGTTTGAGGCGGTTGTTCACTATAAATGCTACTCCAAACTCCTTGCGGCTCGATGGTTTGCCACTTGTAAAAATTGTGTGCGATTTCTTGTCATTAATCTGGCTGCCAAGCCAATTTTTTTCCTGGACTGCATTAATGCTCAGTTTGTACTTTTCGAGCTGTTGAAGGAGGGCCTTCTCGGCCCCCGGTTTTTTCAGGGAGCGTACATTCCAGGATCCGAAAGAATAATCCTTTATTCGTTTGCGTGGTCGTCGTTGTTGATCCGTCCAATCGGAGGCTTTTGTTCCAGATTTGTTGACATGGAGTGGTTTTTACAAGGACGAGTTGTCAGCACGTCGCTTAACCCCATTCAGGGGATGGCCTCGGAGATAGCTGCTTCAGATGGTTTAATAAACGTGCTGGAGCCCACACAACTATGTAGCAGGTCCAACTACGCAAGTCATTCCATCCTACTAAACCTGAGACGCTTAGGTGTTCGTCAGCCATTCAGGCTACAGTTATCTGCCTTTTCCAAACTGTCTTATCGCTAAGACATTGGCCGTCAGCGAATTGATACACTGCCGTTACCAGAGGGCGCCCACGCGGAGGACTATGGAAAAGGTCTTTGTCTTTGTAGTTCGTAAAGGGAAAATTCCTTAAGTTTGGCTTCAGAGTGAATTTCCGCTTCAGGCGGTAAGAATCAGGAAGCCACACACGGGGAATTTGTAGTTCCTAAAGCGGGAATTCTTCGATTGAAGCTTCGGAGTACATTTCCCATCAAAGCGACGAGATATACATATGTATACGTTTTGGCAGTTAGCGTACTAGAAAACCGTCTCGATCTCTTCACTGGTTTGGAGACGTGCTGAATATGGTTTCCGACGTCGGGCCTTGGCCGCCTGGATCATTGTCCTCCAATTATCTCGGTCACGTGACCGCGTCCTCCAATTTTGGGAGCCCAGCAGCTGCGCGGCGTCCACACCTACTGAGCTCTCCCAACGAGATCTCGGTCGTCCTCGCAGTCTCGCTCCGTCGACTCGTTCTGCATTCATTACTCTCTTAGGCATGCGATCATCGTCCATTCTTTGTACATGCCCTGCCCATTGAAGTCGTTGTAGTGTGACGATTTTCGAGACTTGCAGCTCATCGTACATTTCATACAACTCATGGTTGTACCGGATGCGCCATCCATCTCGATCGCAAACAGCCCCGAAAATTCGCCGTAGAACCTTACGTTCGAAAGTGTCTAGCATGTTTTCGGAGGCTTGAGTTAGGGTCCATGCTTCGCAGCCATAGCATAGCACTGGTCGTATAATGGTTTTGTACACGCGGAGCTTCGTGTTTCTGTGCACATGTTTCGATTTCATTATGGGGAGAACCGAGAAAAAAGTCTTATTAGCTAATTGTATCCGTCGCTTGATTTCGTCAGTTTCGTTGGCGTCCCTTGACAGGTTGCAACCCAGGTAGATGAAGTTGTTCACGAACTCGATGTTGAGGTCCCCCACATTGATGCTTGGTTGTGCAGGTGTCCTTGTCACCGATTGCATCATTATTTTAGTTTTACCCTCGTTAATACGTAATCCAACTTCCTTTGCAGCGGTATCGAGCATATGCAGAAGTTCTTCTGCGTCAGCCAATCTTCGGGACATGATGTTGATGTCGTCGGCGTACGCTGCTAATTGTGTCGACTTGATGAGCAGCGTCTTGCTGTTGTCCAAATTCATGGCCCGAATAACGTATTCCAGTGCTAGGTTGAAGAGCGTCGGTGCCAGTCCATCGCCCTGTTTCAAACCAGTGCGTGTTTCAAATAGATCAGTAAGTCTATTCTGGATCCTGACTTGTGAGACGGAGTTGGTCATCGTCATCTTTGTCAGTCGCACTAATTTTGCTGGTATACCAAATTGCAGCATGATGTTGTACAGTACTCCACGATCGATACTGTCGTATGCCTGCTTGAAGTCGACAAAGATTTGGTATACGTTTACGTTGTATTCCCAGCACCTCTGGAGTATCAGTTTGACTGAGAAGAGCTGATCGGTTGTGGAGCGACCAGGTCTGAAACCGCTTTGATATTCGCCAATGACTCGTTCTGCGTACGGTTTTATTCTATTTTCCAGAATTTTCGTCAAAATACTCTACTCCATTCCATTCTTCAATAAAAGAACTCGACCCGATATGAGAATATGTGATATAAACTGAGCAAGGACCAATTTATGTACGAGTACTTCTCGCTAATTGGCTTTCATTGTATTACCATGTATATATTTAAGCAAACACCTTTTGCTCCTTCAGCTCGGGGAACATACATTTGACACTTCGTAAGATAATGTCACTAAAGTTAAGATGACAACAGGAAGTGTAACAAGTGGCACTTAGTCGACCTGCGCTAGGAACTATAGACGAAACAGGGACCAATGCGTCAAGGTCTGAAAAGAACTTCTTTTTAGTATGGAGTTATTTTCTATGGCGCTACCGTGTGAGAACAACTACTGACTTGATTCTGAATAAAACGCATCTTGTCCAGTATGTCAAGATATAAATACTCGTATTTAACTATGCAATTAATGGTGTGAGCAAAGATACGAGACGAGGAGGAAACAGAAGATGCAAGAAGCCTTTGCATACCCTTCTCAAGTAACCTGACAAGTTCTTAGTACTTAAATGTGCTTTCAACGTATTCATATTTAGAGTTAGAGTTTAGAGGGCAGGCTATAAATTAAAGTCGGGGTCCTTTGTGCAATAGAATAGGGTAAGCACAGGCATTATACACTTACAACATTGTCCCCGATAATTTTAGATGGTGCAAGAAAAAAAAAATTATTCTGTAAATGACTTTTCAGGTTAAAATATTCGGAATTCGCTGCAAGCAAAGCAAAGTTTCCTTATGCAGTTTAGGCGGATCGTATAGTTTATCTCCTGTAAATGAAATTATTTTGATTTTGTGTAAATACATGAAATAAATGAAATCGGAATATAGAGGGCTACGCCCGCAATCCAAGGATTTTGCAGCAAGCGCTTATTTTGGTATATAAATATCGGCTCATTGCTCTTTTTGATACCACTCAGATGGATAAAAAAAACATAATTAAAATGTCTTACCCACTTACATTTTACATGCTAATTCATATTACGTGATTGTAACGAAACTTAGAATATATTCTTGCCCAAGGTGTTGGTTATCGTTGGCCATCAGTACTTTTGACCTCGAACGTGTTTAAGGCGTGCAGGGGTGTGCTAACTCTGACTATAGAAATAAACTATTATTGACCTGTTCTGAGAAGATATGCCGATTCCATTATTTTCCATTTTATATGCTATTCGGAACCCACCTTCCTGTAAGTTTTCATAATTCTAAGTATAAAAGTCTCGAAATGCCAGGGGGAGGGGGCAAATTACGAACTAATATTTTCTCCTCCCCCACTCCCTTTTTACAAATTTCAAGAAAATACAAAAAAAAATGGAATGTATTTTACTCAACATTACCTTTCTTACGACACCTCACTTGCTGATGCCAGTCGATAAAAAAAAAATTGACCTTAATTTCGCCTCTATGTGCACACTCCGCAGCTTTCTCTGGAGATTGGAAAGATTTGGCGTTCTCTTCCAACAAGCTACGCTAAAAACCTCGTCGAAAGCATGATTCGACATTGTCAATGCTGAAGATGACTACTCTGTTTACTAATTGATTGCACCGAAGCTTTTTACTTCTATTACTCAATTGCCCTAACCCCTTGTGGGGCATAGCGCGTCAACTGTTCTATGTGGCCCAGTTGACGTTTCGTTTGCATAAAAGAGAATGTTGCAGGCATACACCTCCTCCACATCCATGACCACGAACGTTGTCCTGAACAGGATGTTCTTGTATTACACTGTAAAGAAAGTTGGAATAATTGCTTCAAAGAAATACGGCTAATACAAGTGTTCAAATATTAAAATATATTTTTTTCCTGTCATAATTTCATCACTACAACACCATTTATCCAATCAACAAAAACTGAAATCCTTGTATACACATCCGGAACACCAGTCCCGCAATAGGTTGACCCATGAGACACGACTCCAAGTAGCAATGAATTGTCCCAATTAACAAGAGGTCCACCAGAATCACCCTTTGGGAAAATTTTAATTAATCATCAGATAGAGACATCAATCAGATAATCTTTTACCGCACAAGTTCCTTGGACTGGCATTCCCAGTGTACAAATTTCATCCGTGGAAACATCGTAGTATCGACGACACAATCGATTCGATATAGTCCACACGCTTGTCGTTTGCAAGTCATCAGGAAATGAAGCATTACGTATCCTCTCCATAACTCCCCATCCTGAAATGCGACATTTTAGTCCGTTCGGAATATACCGTCGATTCTGATAATGGATTGGAGCAATATTCGAATTAAAGTGAAACGGTGTCCTAGCTCTAACCAGAGCAATGTCGTGATGATTGTTTGGTCGAAAGTTGGGATGCACCGTGTAGGATTCGACTAGATATCGTGTGGAGTTACTGGAACGTTTTGTGCTTCCGGCCAAAATCGAAAGTCGCGGTGCTTTTTCCTTGTCGACACAGTGCGCAGCCGTAATAATGTACCATGCTGAAATTATGGATCCTCCGCAAAAGTGATTCCACTGGTTTGTTCGAAACTTTTGAAGGGACACTTGATATGGGATGGGACTTGGAGACTCTTCACCTCCGAAAATTCGACTCTGTATTTGAGCGCTTAAAACTGCAGATATATAGAGAAACTACAATAGTAGTATGCGTATTCTGTAATACAGATTTGCTACATACCTGGACTTGATAAAAGTAAGCTCAAGAAGATCACAATCGATACACGTAAACAAAACATTTCTTGTGAACTAACCTGCGCAACTTTTATTACTCGATGAATGCACAGATGTTTCTGTCTTTTATATAGATTTTAATTCAGATGAATGAAGGGCATTGTTATCGGACAAAATATCTCGATGTGAACTTGACCCGTACTATATTTGCAGTCGTACTGATATGGGGAGATTACCCCCATGACGAGTGAAAGACTAGCATAAGAGTGATGACTGCCATGGAATACGACATCTGGCTAAGGTAATGTACTCATTCATAATCCATAATAATTGTAAAAATGCTCACTGAGTACTTCCTGAATGCACTCCGCTCCACTGAGCTGCTTCTATCCTTCCGAACCATAGCCTGCATTCAGGAATCATCATCGCTCCCTGAGCGGTCCTTGCCCTCTTGAGCGCTGTGGAGTGCTACTGTCCCAATGTCTGGTGAATGCAATCGCTCCATGGAGCCGTTGCTGAGCGGCTACTTCTCCTTTTGAGCGAAAATTTTCCACGCTCCCTTGGCTTGGAGCGTGATACATTTTTGTTTCACAATTCGCATCACAGATGGTGCGCGCGTCATATGTCATTTGATAGAGTGTTGAGTGTTTGACAACACAACGTCCTGCGTGTTATTTTACGGGAATTTTGCAGCAAAATTACAGTTAAAAGGTGAGTGGCGTTTTCATTAATTGTATATTTGTATAACCCGGCCAAACCAAACAATTTAAACAGACAGCCGTTAGCCGTTTGTTAGACATTTGCCATGTCAGCTGATTGTCTCAAATTCGATATGTAGCCGGTGTATTCACAAAACAGGTGTGTGACGGTTGTGACAGGGAGCAGTCGCTCCGTTTGACATGGAGGGGAGATGTCGCTACCTAGCTGCTCAATGTTTTGTGAATGAGCCCATACATTCTTTACGCACACTTGGCTTTGAACATGTTAACATCTTTTTAGCAGTTCAATATCCGCGTAGTTGGTTTTCGTCGATCGTAAAGTGAAAGAGCACGGTTTTTTATACCCTAGACCTTAGAGGTATAGGGTATATTGTTTTTGGTCCAACGAAAATATGTAACACCTTGAAGCAGGCTCCGTAGGTATGGCAATGTATATATATGTAAATGATCAGGGTCAGCTCCTGATTCAATTTAGTTATGTCAGAGTCTGTCTGTCCTTATTTCGATTCGAAAAGGCTTTCGATAGTGTGAACCGGGATTCTATATGGGCGGCCTTGCGCAGGAGAGGCATCCCTGAGAAGCTTGTGGCTATTATTAAGGCAACCTATGACGGCGCGAAATGTCGCGTTCTGCATAAAGGTAAGGTGTCGGGGGACTTTGAGATTCGCAGTGGAGTTCGGCAGGGGTGCATCCTCTCACCGATCCTATTCCTCATTGTGATCGGCGATGTGTTGCATGCAGCCCTATCCGGACTCGACAGAGGAATTCAATGGACTTTGACATCTTATCTACAACATCTTGACTACGCTGACGACATATGCCTACTCTCCCACAAAATCGTGGATCTGTCCGCAATGGCGTTAGATCTTGAGAGGGAGGCTAGCAAGGTTGGGCTAAAGATTAATACCAACAAGACCAAGGTGCTTAGCCCGCCGTTGCGAAAAAGAAATCCGACACCTATTGCCATCAATATTAATGGGCAGCCTGTGGAGAAGGTAGACAACTTCGTCTACCTGGGTAGCATTGTTGCCGAAAATGGTGGTACGGAGCAGGACATCGCTCGTCGTATCAACCAGGCTAAACGCGCATACGGCATGCTGTCCAAAATCTGGCAGGGCAGTTACCTCAGCATCAAGACCAAGCTGGGCCTGTTTCGCTCCCTGGTACTATCAGTGCTTTTGTATGGGAGCAGTACATGGAAAGTTTCCGTAGGAGTTACCAGAAAGCTGCAAGTTTTCGTCAACTCATGTCTTCGTCGAATTTTAAGAATTTTCTGGCCCGAAACAATATCAAATGAAGAGCTAAGTCGGCGTACGGGTCAGATGCCAATCGACGAATTTATACGCAGGCGAAAATGGCAGTGGATAGGTCACACATTGCGGAAGAGTGATAACTGCATTGCTTTGCATGCCATGAAATGGAACCCCATTTCCAACCAAGGCCGACCAAGAGGGGGTCCTCGAATCACATGGCGTCGATCTGTGGCAAAGGAGTGTCAGGTACTGGGTAAGTCTTTTGGGGAGCCCAGAGCCCAGAACAGAGTACGATGGCGCGCAGGAGTAGTTGACGCGCTATGCCCCGCTAGGGGTTAAGGCAAAGTAGTAGAGTCTGTCTGCTCGTTCGCACGATAACTTTCGATAGAATCCAGCTAGAGACTTTAAATTTTGGTGAAATGTGTGCAACCGACTAGATCATCGGTTGGTATTGGAAATGGATATGATCCGACCGAGAAAACGCCTAACTCCCCTAAATATGTTAAATTATTTCATGTATCTATAACTCTCAATTTAATAAGCGTGAAAAGCTCTTTGGTAGATGACTCGGTAGGGTCATTTGATACTTTCTGCCAAAAATTAGATCGAGTTGGCGTCGAGCTCGATGTTGTAATGGACGGTTTGGTGGGCATCCGAAGATGGTAGCCTAGTGACCGTGAAGGTCGGGCCGTGCCATCTGGCGAAGAAAAAGCCCCTCAACGAGCTAAGCAGCGGCCTATGCTTGCTGTAGCTCAGTTCGGGAGATGTGGGCGGGGTTTTCGTCGTTCGTTGCCCCTGTCCTTTACGTATTAACAAAAATTCATAGGCCTGGGGAAGACAACACAAACAGGGGAGGTAAAAATGGGGAATAAAAAAAATAGTCGATAAGGATGCAATGGTTGGTGCACGGATCAGACGCCCACGCGGTCGCACCTGGGTCCGGGAGTAATTGGACCCTCAGCCTCTGGTTTCGTACCACCAACAGATCACTACTCATCAGGTGCTGCTTCGAACTGCCGGTGGGAGCAGCACTACCAGACCAGAATATGGTTCATTACAATGTTCAAAACAACGAACCCGACTCCGACCCACAGCCAACCCAAACAACAACTACAATACAGCGTCAGCATAGTCGCGCAGACTGTCTCTGTACACTTATGCGCAGCGCGTCGCGGCGGTAGTGAATGACTTGTTTGTTTGACTACTTTTCTCGAGTAAAATTGTATGAATACGGTTCGCGTATGAGTGGTTGATGTCTGACCAACCCGCGATTTAGTACGTGCATCTACTGCTCGTATCATTGTTGCAGAAATGTTATCCCACATCTGCTCCTTCGAGAACAACAGTTTATCGATGACTTTAGAATGGGTCGTACAAGCAACAAAGACTCACCTCGCTCTGGAAACCCAAAGAGGCTGCGAACGTGGAAATCGTAAAGCAAGTGCATCGAATCGTTTTGAATGATCGTAAAGTGAAGTTGCGCGAGTTAGCTGAGGCCTTGGGCATCTCAAAAGAACGGGCGTAATATACTTTGCACGATCTTTTGAAGATGAAAAGCTATCGCCACGATGGGTGCCGCGTTTGTTAACCGTCGACCAAAAATAGCAGCGCGTTGATGATTCAACGGCTGGTTTGGTGCTGTTGCAGCATAATCGAGCGGACTTTTTCGATGTTTTGTGACGGCGGATGAAACATGGGTCCATTACCATACACCTGGGTCCAATAGACAGTCTGCAGAGTGGCTGTAAAACCACGAAAGCCGACCAAAGCGGCCAAAAGACCAACGCTCGCCCGGGAACGTTATCGCCTTCGTTTTTTTTTTGGGATGCCCATGGCATCGTCTTCATCGATTACCTACAGAAGGGAAGAACAGTCGCAGGAGAGTATTATGCAGCGTTATTGGACAAACTAAACGATGAAATAAAGAAAAAAATCGCCTCGTATGGCGAAGAAAAAGTTCTGTACCATCACGATAACGCACTGTCACACACGTCCTTAAAAGCGATGGCCAAATTAGACCAATTACGATTCCAATTGGCTCCTCACCCGCCGTATTCTCCAGACTTGGCTCCAAGCGACTATTATCTGTTCCCAAATCTCATGCAGTGGCTCCAGGGAAAGACATTCAGATCGAATGAGGAAGTCATCGCGAAAACCGAAGCGTATTTCGTAGGCTTGGACGTTTCGTACTACAGAACGGGTATCAAAATGTTGGAAAATCGCTATACCAAGTGTATCGCCCTCGAAGGCAACTATGATGAGAAATAAATATAACTTTACCCCAAAAAGCTTGTTTTCATTAAAAATCCCGGGACTTTTCAACCCATGTAGTAGTTGCTATACTAAATTCTTGTTAATATAAAATCTATAATATAAAAGGTTTTTTGTCCATGTTGACCTAGTAAATTTTATTGTCACTATTTGATATATACTACCTCGGGGAAAATAGACATTTGACCTTTACTCGCATGCATGCCGTACAGGCTGACTGTTGGGTGTCTAAATACTAGACATATGCATAATGTCAATTCGACTTCCAGAATTAAACATAATACCACTTTTACACCATGATATCCACCAAAGTCAACTATCATCTTCTACACGCCTAAGTGCGAAAATAGTCGCGTATAATCTTAAGCCGCGCGCTTCACCAACGATGATAGTAATAAATGTAATGTAATGTTAGACATTTATCTTAGGACTAGGTTCTATGCTTACCTCGCGATGAGCATAAATGCGTGAAATTATTGGAAGTGCTATTACTACTATCAAAACAACTCGTAGCAGCCGCCTAGCGAGATACTAGACAAACTAGAAAAGATACTAGCCATAGATATTCTGCACCATTGCGTTGTCGTCGTAGTCATTCACGTCGACTTGGCTTGCGATTGTGTCGAAGAAAGTCATTAGAAACTTATCGGCAGGTTCGAATCTTGCAGGCAATCCGTAAATGCTTTTAATGTTATAAATGAGAGAAACTTTCAGAGGACTGGAGGATTACGGTAAGTAGTGTCTTGTCCGCTGATGATGTCATGTAACATTAATCAGATATTGTACTGTTTTCATTAATGGATGTTTTGATATTGTCGGGCTCGGTGTTTAGACGGAGGGTTGTTTGTTAATAAGGCTTTCAATTATTAAATTTCTCCGGAGATGGTTGTTAGCAGCACCAACCAAAATTAGCATAATTTTGCGAAATGAGAACTTCCTGCGATCGAAATATATAATTCCAAAAGATGCCAATTTGACTTCCCTGGAAAGCAACACGAAACCGTGAAGATATATCCCCACAATAACCTATTCTTCATGATCTATTCACATTTCTCCCACGGAAATGCAACTTCATGTTCAAAGAGGAGCAGCATATGGCCGAGGAAAATCGAATCGACATTATTCGCATTAATCGGTCGGGAAAACCGTGCAATCTTTCACCATTTCATGTTTTTGCTCTTCTTCTGATGTGATCCATGACGGTAATCTTTCGCAGATGGGTAAGTGGTAGTCACCGCCACCGTCGGGAACTTCAATTCTGCCCATGCCAAGTAAAACGGTGGTACCTACAAATCTAACCGGAGGTGTATATCGTTTGTTCCGTCAACCGTGCGCTCCGTGCTGCAGCAGTTGTTGATGCTTGTAATGTACTGTACGCTCTACGCTGTGTTACGTTACTTTTAGTTTTAAGACTAAATTTCACGACAGACATGATTTTGCCCTGATAAACTAAATTGAAGGCAAGCTTTGGCATATCGGAGATTTCCACACTTTTTGCTCTATAGTAGGGCGCATGTAGACTCGATCACGAACTAACGATTACAAAATGTGAGAAACGGTTACACGAAATTCCATATTAGCTGACGACTTGTTAACATATCCGCTGAAACTGGTGGGCAATATGCACCATAGACATTTCGAGATTAACAAATGGTAGGTGTAGGTCTGAAGGCAAAAGGGACATTGGAGGTAATTTGCCCGAAAAGTTAGCTTTAGACACTTTCACTCGATCTTATCAAGCTAGAAAAAAAAATGCGAGAAAATTCTTCCAATTGTTTTAATTACACAATTGAAGCCAATATTTGTTATCATTAAAATTTAAAATGCACCACATCTCGTTTCAGTATTCATCTGGCGAAATATGAACGACGCGACGCAACGCCGACGTCGCAGTTGATCAACATTATGAACAAACATTTGACGTTACACATTCTAGCCGTACGTACTCGCATGAAATGCACATAAATCCATTTAAATCAATCAATTCAATTCGTTTGTCAATAAAAATTTGAATTGAGATTCCATTGAAGTAAATTAGAAGACCCCGTTCGTCTTGGCATTTATACGAGCATCTGAAGATGGTGGTCGCTGGGGTTCCCAATCAATACACGCAGATGTGGTCCAGAGTTCGCGGCCGGGCTCAGCCTTCCTCTGGAACAAACAATCATCAATCCGACTTTTGTCTCCAATTACGGATGACGGAGTCGAACAAAGAAGCCCCCGTCAATATACCGGTCAGAATATAACTACAATTAATTGAAACAATTTAAGTGTGATAAATGTGTGTAAATAGAGAATCGGTTAGCTGATCATTATGATGTGATGACGATGACTGGCGATGTTGATGATGATTAAAGAGTGATTAGACCAGTATCACGAAACCATGTTCATCAGAGAAATGTATCAAATAATGGTGAAGTCTGTTTGTTTGTGGGTCGATTAATGACTCTGTGATTTCAACTATTCAATTCATGTGGGCAAAGAGTTGATGGGGAAGAGTCTCGCGGACTGTGGATTAAAAGCAAAGTAAGGTCTCATCAATTTCCTTATCAAGTCATTGGTTTTTACATTGTGAGAAAACTGAAATATTTCAAAAGGTACGTAGATAAAAACGTACGTGTCCATAAGGTTGGAAATTTGGTTGAATTGACTTCATTCCGTATACCAACTTGGGGAGCTCGGTAGACTGTGCATTGAGCCGTCAGTCTGATGTCTCATGCTACCGGTACCGGTTAGCCACGGGTTCAAATCCCGTCGTGTCCCTCAGTGTGCGGTGCAATAAGCCACAACCATTCTCGATTTGATGACTGGTTCGACGAAGAATGCAAAGACTCACTTGACGCGAAAAACGAGGCCTACAGACAATGGATTCAACGAGGAACCAGAGCCAGAAGAGAAAAATATGACGAGCTACGGCGAATATCGAATAGAATAATTAGACGTAAGAAACGTAAATACTTTGACGAGCAGTTGCTGAACCTAAACGAAAACTTAGCTAATAGGAACACCAGACAATCGTACAAACTAGCAAATACAGTTAAGAACGGCTACCAACCCAGGACTAGCCTTTGTACGGACAAGGATGGAAACATCATCAGCGACACCGATGGTATTAACAAGCGATGGGTCTCTTATTTTGAAGAGCTTCTAAGCCGACAATCTAACATCCCCACACAGGAAGCTCTCGACGATATTGTTGATCTAGGCCCACCCATTCAACCCCCGACAGTAGAGGAAGTTGATCTCGCCTTGCGGTCACTAAAACGAAATAAAGCGCCGGGCGCTGACGAGATCCCAGCTGAACTGCTAAAATTCGGTGGAACGAGTCTAGTTGATGCCATACATCAATTACTCCTGCGAGTATGGGAGAACGAGGAGATTCCAGACGATTGGCGTAGAAGCATCATCTGTCCAATTCATAAAAAGGGAGATAAACTGCGGTGTGAGAACTACAGGGGCATCTCACTAGTTTGTACGTCCTATAAAATTTTGACGAAAATTCTGGAAAATAGAATAAAACCGTACGCAGAACGAGTCATTGGCGAATATCAAAGCGGTTTCAGACCTGGGCGCTCCACAACCGATCAGCTCTTCTCAGTCAAACTGATACTCCAGAGGTGCTGGGAATACAACGTAAACGTATACCAAATCTTTGTCGACTTCAAGCAGGCATACGACAGTATCGATCGTGGAGTACTGTACAACATCATGCTGCAATTTGGTATACCGGCAAAATTAGTGCGACTGACAAAGATGACGATGACCAACTCCGTCTCACAAGTCAGGATCCAGAATTGACTTACTGATCTATTTGAAACACGCACTGGTTTGAAACAGGGCGATGGACTGGCACCGACGCTCTTCAACCTAGCACTGGAATACGTTATTCGGGCCATGAATATGGACAACAGCAAGACGCTACTCATCAAGTCGACACAATTAGCAGCGTACGCCGACGACATCAACATCATGTCCCGAAGATTGGCTGACGCAGAAGAACTTCTGCATACGCTCGATACCGCTGCAAAGGAAGTTGGATTACGTATTAACGAGGGTAAAACTAAAATAATGATGCAATCGGTGACAAGGACACCTGCACAACCAAGCATCAATGTGGGGGACCTCAACATCGAGTTCGTGAACAACTTCATCTACCTGGGTTGCAACTTGTCAAGGGACGCCAACGAAACTGACGAAATCAAGCGACGGATACAGTTAGCTAATAAGACTTTTTTCTCGGTTCTCCCCATAATGAAATCGAAGCATGTGCACAGAACCACGAAGCTCCGCGTGTACAAAACCATCATTATACGACCAGTGCTATGCTATGGCTGCGAAGCATGGACCCTAACTCAAGTCTCCGAAAACATGCTAGACACTTTTGAACGTAAGGTTCTACGGCGAATTTTCGGGGCTGTTTGCGATCGAGATGGATGGCGCATCCGGTACAACCATGAGTTGTATGAAATGTACGATGAGCTGCAAGTCTCGAAAATCGTCAAACTACAACGACTTCAATGGGCAGGGCATGTACAAAGAATGGACGATGATCGCATGCCTAAGAGAGTAATGAATGCAGAACGAGTCGACGGAGCGAGACTGCCTAGACGACCGAGATCTCGTTGGGAGAGCTCAGTAGGTGTGGACGCCGCGCAGCTGCTGGGCTCCCAAAATTGGAGGACGCGGTCACGTGACCGAGATAATTGGAGGACAATGATCCAGGCGGCCAAGGCCCGACGTCGGGCTGTCGCGCCACGATGATGATGATTCTCGATTTGTCGCAGGTATGTGGTTAAGTGGGCAGGAGATGCGTTAATTGCCTTGACCCCTCCAGGGGCATGGGCGCGTCAACATCTCTAGCATTTCTATGCCTTGTTGAATCCATTGTCTATAGGCCTCGCTTTTCGCGTCAAGAATGCAAAAATTCACTTGATGCGAAAAACGAGGCCTATAGACAATGGATTCAACGAGGAACCAGAGCCAAAAGAGAACAATATGACGAGCTACGGCGAATATAGAATATAATAATTAGACGTAAGAAACGTAAATACTTTGGCCAGCAGTTGCTGAATATTAACTAAAACTTAGCTAATAGGAACACCAGATAAGCGTACAAAGTAGTTAATACAATTGAGAACAGCTATCATCCCAGGACTAGCCTCTGCAAGAACAAGGATGGAAACATCATCAGCGACACCGATGGCATCAACAAACGATGGGCATCTTATTTTGAAGAGCTTCTGAACCTACCATCTAACATCCCACAAAAGAAACTCTCGACGATATTGTTGATCTAGGTCCAGGCCCACCCATACAAACCCCGACATTAAGCGATGTTCACGTGTAAACGCACGCTAAGGTTCTACGGCGAATTTTCGGGACTAATTGCGATCGAGATGGATGGCGCATCTGGTACAACCATGAATTGTATGAACTGTACGATGAGCTGGAAGTTTCGAAAATCGTCAAACTACAACGACTTCAATGGGCAGGGCATGTCCAACGAATGGACGATGAGCGCATGCCAAAGAGAGTGATGAATGCAAAACGAGTTGACGGAGCGAGACTGCCTAGACGACCGACAGCTCGTTGGGAGAGCTCAGTATATGTGGACGCCGAGCAGCTACTGGGCTTCCAAAATTGGAGGACGCGGTCACGTGACCGAGATAATTGGAGGAGAACGATCCAGGCGGCCAAGGCCCGACATCTGGCTGTCGCGCCACGATGGCGATGATCCAATCGATCGTTATACCGACGGATCGCACGAAAATCGCCCTAAAATATCGGCAGATAAAAATTGAACGGCCGATCGGTGCGATTTCCACATACACAGGCCGATCCGTTGGCCGATATCGATATCGGGCGACGGATAGGCCGATCGATCCCTGCGTGTATGGCACGTTTTACACAAAAAACACTCAATCATCTATCACTTTTGAGCGAGGGCAAAGAGTTGAAATTGAGTCAGGCGAAAATAAGGGGCAATACGGCAATAAAAGATCTGGAAACTGTAAATTCGTATACATACAATATTAATAAATGATGATGGGGTTAATGTTTTCACAATTATGTATTAGGGTAATTGGGAGGTGATACGCAAGGTCTTTCCGCATGCTGAACACATGACATAAGACGATAAACTCGATTTTTACTTCCATGAAAAATATCTTCCAGTTTTGCCGAAAGTTTCAAAGTAAAAACTATTTGTCCGATCTACACTAAGGGCCCAGTTTAGACGATATGTTCGACAGGCGAATTCGATCGTCCTCCGCATGGTCGTACTACCAGCTCAAGCATGTTCAGTTCTCTAGTCGGGCGAATGTATGTCAGAGCATTTCACCGGCCGAACAAGTTTCCCCGGTTGGTCGGGCAAAAACTCGAAAAGGAACATATCAGTCGAAGCGCACAGGAGCTGCACGATCACACACGAATCCGAATGTCTGGCTTAAAGTTATTAATTCGCCTGGATTATGTACTATACTGAAATGACAACAAACCAACAGCTGACATCAGAATACTTGGGGTACCTGTCGACGGTCTAAGGACACCAAGAACTTGTACTAATTCGAATATATCACAGTTAATTATGTACTACGATTCTTACCACGATCTAAACGTAGTCACTGAGACCGAATGATCCATTGCGCAATCAAAACTCCCCCTACCCATCATTTTTATGATTATCAAAAAATCACCTTTAAACTAATACTGCAGAACTTCCAACCGGTATAAAACTCTCAGAAAAAAAAAATCAAATGTCATTTCTATTTCAAGTTAAAACATACCACTGTTACATTTAATTCCAAGTGGCCAGCAACAAATCGTTTTCAAACTAATTTCATGTTGATTTCGATTTACACCTTTTCGAAAAGATACGTACAACAAACGCGAACTGAACATGACAGAAAATTACTGCGGCAGTGGCATCGGCTTACGCTTCCAATTCCTGCAAAGTATATCTGGCGCAAAAAACACAAACAACATTAACCCCGAATGGCCTTTTTTTCCCTCGAAAAGTGATTCTCTGAACTTTAACGACAAGATCACCGGGCAGAAAACAGCATAGCAAAAAGACATCCAAAACGTACTCATACAAGGCGGATATCACTACGTATTACCTGTACTCTTCTGGACGACAGCCGGACCCTGGTAAAGAAGAATTATTACAAAATGCGACATAGTGCAGTAACATCATCAGATGCATCTGTATCTGAAATAATGCTCTGGATGCATTGCAAAATGTGGCGATATAGTGTGTGTTGTAAGAGTTCATAATATGCGATTATTATCCAATTGCCATGCAATAAAGTTGAAAGTTTCCCCAAGATTCACGTGGAGGGCTTCTCAATTAACATGACCGGCTCGCAAGAAATTATCAGAGCAGTCAATCGCCTTAGCTTCAGGAAAAAGGCTTTCGCAATACATTACTTGACAGACTGAAACGTAACGGATAAAATTCCAGAGATAGGTTAGGCTTATAGGATGTCTATCTTCAAAGCCTTATATTAAGGAGGACATTCACCGAGAGGCCACAGAGCTGTGTGGGGGGCAATTGATGACTCTGCAATCCAACTGACGTTTGCGGAATCCAAGCTGGATACTCATCTCGCCCAAAAGTCACGAGCCAGAACCCGACTTCCACGCCGCTGTGAGCGAAATCCTAACTGATCGGAGTCGAATTTTGTTTATGTTTTGTTCCGTCACTGTTAAATAGCCACAAAGAAATATTTTTGAATGTTTTCTGACCGCTAAGGTGTTCAATCAAAACTTTTGCAATCCAATACTGAAATTTGAGTTCGTCATCGAACTTGATTTTCAAAATGACGTCTGCCTCGCGATGCATTGGCTCCACAGTGTGTGACCCGGAAATTTGGATTTAGGATTTTGGGTTCGGATTTTGAATGCAAATGTATATCAACCTTTAGAAGAACTTTTAAATGGCAGAGTTACTTGGCCAGGCATTTTGTCGACATTTGTAAGGGAAGGGGTAAAATTGAAGGTGTAAAATAGCGTGCAATTACAACAATGCGTTAACCTTAATTAACCTAGAGAGCTCAACAGGGCAACAAACCTACGACAAATAGATATTTGATACGTGTTTCAAGTGAAGAATAAAGAAAACCTAAAATCAAATCAATCGAAACCAAAAATGCTAGAAGTGGAAGTGGGTGGCCAGTGGCGGCACCGCCTATGTTTCTACGTGACAACGTCAAAGGGTTTCGAAAGTAAAGTTTAGAAAATGACACGGAAACTTTCTCCTTATTGGGGAACACAGATACGATATTGGCTGCATTCAGGACTTCGAATTTTGAATACACATTTAAATTTCTGAATTACACAATCGCTGTGTACTTTAAGTTCGATTTAGATTCACTTAAACCATGAATTGCGGATTGTTTTCCCTATTTAAGGTCGTCGTTTTATACCAACCATGCAGCTTTCATATCTTTTCGATATCGCTGTGATATCGGGTCGACATCGATCTCATATTGCTTTGGTATTGCCTCGATATCGCTTTGATATTCGATATCGACACGAAACATTTTCTCCCACAACTACGATAAAAACCAGCGGATTTGAAAATTATTGGGCACGTTAAACTGAAAATCGAAATATCTTCAACTTTTATTTTATGAGGTTTTTCATTTGGAGCATCCGTTTCAATAGGCCTCGTTTTTCGCTCCAAGTGAATTTTTGCATTATTCGTCGAACCAGTAATTTCGCGTTCGCCGGGCTTTATATCCCACGACCTACTCTGCGACCTCTTCGATGGTACCCTTGAGTGCTTCCCAGAGCCCATGGACGCCTGTTTTGCTGATGTTGTGTAGCATAGCACCGCTCAGAAGTTTATCAACCATAAAGATTTTGGTTGGGCTGATCCTCGATTAGCGCACTGAGGAAATTCTACATCTGTAGGTCGTCTTTACCAAGTAATGATCTGAGTCGCAGTTTGCTGGAGGTAAAAGTGATATTTATACCGGAAACGTACACGTACGTTCCAATGAACTTAGACCAATCGGTCTATCATCGGCGCTTCTAAAGATATTAGAAAAGCTTATATGCGTTCACCTACGTAGTAGCATTCCATCCTATCTTTTGTCTACCTCCCAACATGCCTACCTTAAAGATAGATCGGTCGATACAGCTCTATACTCTCTAGTGAGCTATATTGATAAAATCCTTGGATGGTAAGGAAAGGAGTACACTATGGTTGTTTTCCTTGACATCGAGAGGGCCTTCAACAATGTTAAGCCTGAAGCTATCACTGATGCATTCTCTGGTCTGCAAGCTCATTAACCTGGTGCTAACATCTAGGGTTATACATACTTGTATCGGGGCACCGTCTGAGCGTAGACTTGTCAGCAGGGGCACCCCGCAAGGTGGAGTGCTTTCTCGCCTTCTCCGGAATATAGTGGTCGATAGACTGTTATTACACCTAGAAGGGTTGCATTGCAGGGGTGTTTCTTATGCGGATGACATTGCTATTGCTATATCTGGAAAATTTCCTAGTGTCCTTAGTGAGGTGTTGCAGAATTCCCTCTGGCGATTAACCATTTAGGCTAACATCCTGCTTTAACTGCTACCACTTGACATTTTTGGTGAACAGTTGGCCGCGTGTACGGCTATCTGACTTCGTGATACTGGTAATTTTAACATTCCGGCAATGATTGACTACACCACGCCCGAATGCGTGCTTGACGAATTTGTTAGCCTGATACCATCACACAATGAGAGGGAAGAGAACACAATTTCGCTGCCCAACGCAATTGAAATCTATGCAGATGAATCCAAGACGGAAAAGGGAGTAGGAGCTAGAGTGTTCTCTGGTGGACTTGACATCAGCCTTTCCTTTTGTCTCCCTATTTACTACAGTGTTCTTCAGGCCAAAGCTTAAGCGATTACCGAAACAGTGGCTGGTGTGTCACTTAGTATCAGTTAGAGATAAAATAATTTCCACTGACAGCCAAGCTATAATTAAGTCCCTCGAACCGGGTCTAACTACATCAAAGACCGTGGCGGAATGTCGCTCTACACTTACGACGATGGGTGACTTTTTTAATATTTACTTATGCTGGATTCTGTAGGGCAGATGGACTCGCCAGGCAGGGCAAAACAAGTGAGGCTGCAATAATTCAACGGAGCATGTATATGCCTTTGGCTGTTTGTAGCTTTGAAATCCGAAGCGGTTAACAGAACTAACTCAAGATGGATAAATGTCTTTCTGCAAAGCCACTGTGGAAAGATTGGGTCCTAGGTGCTCCGCTAAATTACTGTCGCTGAATAGGTAACACATCAGAACTGTCGTGGAAGTCATCACTAGGCATTGTATACTAGGGAAGCGCACACGGAGGCTCCGCCTCCCCTATAAAGATTTCTGTAGAAGCATCGATGATGAGGACGAAGAGGAGTGCATTTTTCATCTCCTGTGTCCCTGACCTGCTTTTGCAAGGAGGAGAAAGGAATTTCTTGGATCCTAGCTCTTCTTTGAACGGGATGTAATGTTGAAGTTGGCAAACTCCATTCCTTCATTATCAGCACTGGCTGGTTCAATGAATAGGATGGTATGGTGAGCATCACAACAGACCCCATCGCGGTTCATGTGTGCTGTAGTTAAGGCGGCAGCCCTTGTACCCAACCTAAAAACATATTAACAGATGGGTTGAGTTTCAAATAGACCACCGGCCCAAAATTACGATTATGATTTTAAATTTTTTTCTGTGTAGCGTTGAAAATTTCGTATAGAAGTCAGCTTTCTTCATCCACACACTGTCGACATTCTCACAAGGAAACGTATCGGACATGAGCCCATCGTTCTCAGTTAAGTAAAAACCAAAAGTGGTAGTATGTCGAGCAGTTAGAATGAACATCTTCTGTATCTTCTTCTTCTGCCAGAATGGCATCTATGCCAGATAAAAATGCCATTCTGCCGAAAAGATGCAGCTTGGACAGACACAGAAGAATATTTAAAACATAAATTTTTGTAACACATAAAATTGTATCTTAGACATCACTAGGCTCCAACTACGTTTTTTCCGAGTGATATACACACTCCTTGAGGGCTCAAAAATAAAATAAAAACTAAAGTGGTAGTATTATATAGAGGATCTTAAGTCGATGAGTATTCTTGTATGTTGTGTATGCGCGGTGATCGTGAGAGGACAAGTTGAACAACTACATTTCGGTATTGCACACACTTTTGAATGTTTGTACTGAAATTGACCATAAACCTGCAAGAACTGTGCGAGCGGTAAGTGTTCTTCGTCCAGATGATCTTGAGAATTGAATGGACTCCATATGGGGGAGCCACTAGGGATAGTGGTGTGGTATCGTGGGCATATGGTCATCATTAAATTTTCAGGCTTTTTGATAATCTTCCTTTAAACTAGGTTCAAATTGAATATACTTCATTAGTTACGGTTTAAAGTCATACGATTTTCTCTTGAAATATCATAGCCTACCATCTTAGAGTACGTATCGATTCCTCAAGATCTACTGGACCTCGTCAAACACCCTGAAACCTACACCGATTCGTTTTGAACGACTTTGGAAAATTTACGGGTAACATCGATGCTTGTAGACTTAATAATGGCCCCGCTAATACTAGTATTGATGTTAACGAAACGTTGAAGGAGTGCAGCATGTGATCCCGGTTAAAATTATACGCAAAGATACTACCTATACGCCTCATGCCCTTTTTTTATGGACGTGCGTCTGTGTATTTGTATATTAACCCAACGATTATTCGCGGGCAGTAAAGTTTGGTCGTAAATTAAATGACAAATTGGTTTTAAATTGATTATACGTTGTAGAAATCGAATGGCGATATATAGAAAGGATAACGCAGACGGCAACAATAGTCCCGGGTTTTTTTTACGTATATAATGTCGGCATTACGTCGTAGTGTGAAGTGACTCGCGTGTTGGGGTCACGGAGTTCAGCTTTGGGCTAATAATTTGTTTGCCATTCTCTTACGCTCTTTTTATGCAGTGGTTGGATGCAATGGATCCCGGCAATTCCAGTGCCTGGACATCGGTAAGGATTATGTTATTATGGTGGTACCTCATTTGTATTTTGCAATGGCTCAACGATCGGAAATGGAAAGAATTAATGTTGGGATGATTGCCGGGCGTTTGTTTTAATGAAATGTGGAGAGATTTTTTACGATGATATACCTACGAGTATATACAGAAAAGATGTTTTGAAGATACCAGATACCAGGCAAGAAATTGAAAGGGCGCGGAAGTATCAAATTTATTAGACTTCCTAATGAAAATTGTTTTATATTGCTTGAGTCTACTTTGGTTGGTGATGAATGCATTTTTTTTTTAAAGTGTGAAAAGTAATTGATACTACTACTACATGATTGATGCCCTGGAGGTAGTGTTTACTGAGTTAGAACGGCTTAAGCTTATCTCTTTGATGTGTAAACATCTTATGGCGCGGTATGGTGTAAAACTGTGAAATTTGTGGAATGTGTAAACAACATTAGTATATGTGAATTCTCATCATGTATTCAGTGCTCACGTTATGTACACTGCATAGTGTACAAGGAACAACTTATATCAGAATCTGAATAGCTGAGTAGGTAGCTAATAAACATATGTTCATGTGAATTCTACAACTTTAGTATGTGTGCGTGTCTATTCTCAACTTCCTAATATTCTGTGCTTCACTTTAGGTACACTGCGTTACGAGCACAAGGAGTAGACTTCGTCAGAAACTAAATAGGCCATCGAAAACGTTGCCGATGCACGGATCTGCAGCACTTGGATCGATTACCAGCCACGTCAAACTTTTCTTTTTATACCCTAGACTTTTAGTATAGGGTATATTGTTTTTGTCACGACGGAAATATGTAACACCTTGAAGGAGGCTCCGGAGGTATAGCAATGTATATATATAAATGATCAGGGTCACCTCCAGATTCGATTTAACCATGTCTGTCTGTCTGTCCGTCTGTCTATCTGTCTGTCCGTTCGCACGATTTCGATAAAATGAAACTAGAGCCTTGAATTTTTTTTCAAATGTTGGAAGTATGATCTAGGTGGTTGGTATTGAAAATAGGCATGATCAGGCCAAGAGAACGCCTACCTCCCCTTCATATGTAAAATAATTAAATGTATCTATAACTCCCGATTAAATGAACATGAAAAGCTCTAGCTTTGGTAGATTGCTCGTGAGTGTAAACTTATACTCTCCTGGAAAAATCAAATCGATCAGTTAAAAACTAACGGTAATTTTCTTACAAAAAACCCCGTACTACCCTACTTTTCAGGTTTTTTGTCCATAACTCTTGAACCAATTGACGTAGACATCTGATTTTTGGCATGTAAGCCTGAAGTGAGAAGCTGCTTAGGTTTTGGTAAGTTGGGCATAATCAGATTAAAGGAACGCCTACCTCCCCTACAAAATTCAAAAAGTTAAATGTTATTTTAATTACGATAACTTTCGATAGAATGACACTAGTGAATTGAAAATTTGGTAGAATGTTGGTAGTGAGGTTTTATTAGTTGGTATTGAAAATGGGCAAGATCCGACCCAAGGAACCCCTACCTCCCCTACAAATGAAACTTCCAATAAGCAATAATTTTCGATGGAAAGAAGCTAGCGACATGAAAAATTCGACAAATATTTGTAGAATGGGTTATTTAATTGATTTTGAGAATAGTCAAGATCTCCCTGAATGAGTGCCAACCTCCCCTATAAACTGGCTATATAGGAAACTCACTTTTAATGCATATGGTCGTTGCCAATTATTACTTTTGGTGTCACCACTAGGTCTGTACAAGTCTAGGGTATATACGCTTCGGCCTGGTTTTTTGCTTCTTTTAATAAAGTTAATTTTGTAGCGTTTCCATTCATGAATATTTAATGTAATATTTTGAATTATGGTTATAGGCCAGTCAAATTAAATATTATTAATAATAATTAGGGAAAGATCTGGAAATAATTTTGATCCCTTCCATAGATACTGAGTACATAAAAACTGAGTTTGCACGGTCGTAGAAGGTGAGCTTAACTTTTGGAGGGCGAAAATCCGAGAAATTTGAGCCCTTTTTTTAATATTATCGTTATAAATCCTAAACGGTGCCTCGGGTCGAAGAACCTTGCAAGTGTAAATTAAAGACCGTTGAATTTTGCTTTTAATGCACTGCTCAAACTTGAAATTCGGTTCAGTAGCGTAGTCAAAATCGATAGCCAAAAAATGACAATTTTCGAGGCTCCCGAGAAAAATCACACTTTTTCACTTTTCAAGCTCACAGATCTTTGCAACGGATCCTCCAAATGGAAAAGCTTGTCTGTAAAAGTTGTGGACAATTTGATTGTGAGCCTAACGTGGCCAATATTTTTCAATTCGGGCCATTTTTAGAGTAGCTATGAGCAAAAATTCAAAAATAAATGCTCATCGATTTATGCCTTAAAAGCTCTATCTCGGTAAGTATAACAGCTAGAAGTTTTATTTTAGTCTCAAATTGTAGATAAATTACTCCAGTGAAATAAAGTTTTACAAGATTTTTTTGTGAAACCAATTTAAGAGATACTAAAAGAAACAGGACAAGCCAAACAATTAGGCATATTTTCAACATGGTGGCGGGGTCCGTGGTGTTAGGGGGGAAATAGAAAACTCGAATTTTTAAACAATGTACCAACTCAAACAATATATCAAAAATCGAAACTACCCTAATTAAAGCAACCAGTGTTATACCAATTTGACTGGCCAAAGTAATTTAACGTTTGCAAAATCACCGACTTTTTTTAAATAAAAACGCAATTACTCAAAAACTATACCCGCTAGCATATTCTAGTAAAGAGTGAATCGCAGGTAATATCTTACCCTAAAAACAGAAAATAGCCTGTGGAAATCAGATAAACGAGGCACCGTTTAGGATTTATAACGATAATATTAAAAAAAGGGCTCAAATTTCTCGGATTTTCGCCCTCCAAAAGTTAAGCTCACCTTCTACGACCGTGCAAACTCAGTTTCCATGTATTCAGTATCTGTAGAAGGGATTGAAATTATTTCCAGATATTTCACTCATTATTATTAAAAAGCCCCAAAATTGGCTTAATTTGACTGGCCTATTAAGCAATAATAATATTTTATATTCAGTTATGACTTAGCTATAATGACAAAAATTGGTTTCTGGAATATATGCATCTCCTAGACAATGGATCAGATGGTCCCTGGGGTTAGATACGTAATATTCAGGCTTTAAGTTTCTGTTTCAGCTTGCAAGTCTATTGCATATAATACTTCCGTCTGCAAAACGCTGCAATTAGTTGAGACATATACAAAAAAAAAAGCAATTACGGGGAAAAAAATCGCGTAGTTTTGAAATTTTGTACAATTGATCCGTAACTCATCTGGATGTATGCTTGTAAATTAGGGGAGCTTCCCCTGGAACGGCTGGGGCCGTTGACCATTGCTAGTCAAGTTAACCCGCCAGTAATTGCGGTGCGATGATTTGGATGAGGTAAACATTCCCCCTGTGGTGTGCGTAAGAATAATGCCACGGCCTTTCCCTTTGCCAGCCTGTCATAGAAATCGATAACCGAAGAACATGCTGTTTATGCCAGCAACTTCCGTCATACGAAATCATACATATGCTAACGAAACGTCACGTCACACGCAATTCCCAGATAGGTCTCCTGTTTCATCTCATGGTACTACTACTATTGCCAATATGGTGCCATGTGCTTCCTCCTCTTTTCTCAGGAAAGTAAAAATTGAATGGGCGATAACCAGCTTTGACCCTTTTAAGTCTGCTGGCCCAGATGGTATCATTCTGGCGGATCAACAATACATACAAGACATTGCGTACCATTGGTTAGCTTCGATTTTCAAAGCCTGCCTGGAACTCATATACATTCCTCTCCTATGAAGGAAAGTTAAAGAGATATTTATCCCAAAAGCGAGTAAAAGTTCTCACACATCCGAAGGATCTTCGACCCATCAGCCTATCATCGATTCTGCTAAAAGTATTGGAGCGTTTGATCGACATACACTTCCGGAGTGTTATTCCAACGAATCTTCTATTCGTGTCCCAACACACCTATTGGAAGGGCCGACGTGTGGATACTGCTTTGCACTCGCTAGTAGGCTGCATTGAAAGATCCCTTGCCTACGCTGGTTGCCTTCATGGATGTTGATATCATTCGGACGATATTCGAATGATCATTCGCAATACACACATGAAATCGAATTATCATTCGAAAGGGAATGATCATTCCCTGGCATCCTGTGTCTATTAGATTATATGATTTTGAATTATGAATTCGGAATCAGTAGTGCAGCTAGCGAATTCTTCTGAAACTTAAGTTTTGAATTTAAGAATGACAATTATTGCTGTTCGATAAACCTTAGTTCGAACTACTTTACTATTTTTTTATTTCTTTTTTGAAACACTTACTTCTGGATCAAGATTGTACCGAAAAAACATGCAATATGATACAACATAGTAAGATAATCATATTCCCTAAAATTAAGGTTGCTTGTTTTAGCGTCCACGCTTTAATCTCAACTCATACGAAAATGTTCCAATGCACCTTCATCACGGACCTCTACACACACCATTTGCATTTGGTTTCTTTTTTTTTCAGCCTCAATCCATTCTGTGTCATAGGAAAAGTTATTGGCATAACTTCTTAACAATTTTCTCATCGTCCTCTATAGAGGATACTATAATGTCCATTTCGATTAAATGGTCTCGGCCATAACGTATCCGTGTAACCACGACACACTATTCAGTATCCACTTAACGTAACTACCGACAACGGTCAGTCAATTGAATTTCTAATCTGCGTATAATGCCCAAACGTCTTTTGCATGTAAGTAGAGTTATACGAATTGCAACATCGCCATTTCGCTGCGTACGTACAGAGTACTTACCGATAATATTTACAGTGCATTACAGGCTACAATTGCCAATTCAGTGGATATCTAAGAGGTGGTTCGCCATTTATGCAGCAACAGTAACAAGTATCTTTAAGTTTAGCTTCTATAGAGTCGTAGTTTGACTTGAAAATGGGTAAATTGGGTTGCCATTGAGATTTGAAAAAAGGCTTTCGAGGAATTGCGTATATTTTGGACAACCTTTTAGTTTCCGGGGCCCCGGCTGGGGAAATCACTTTTCACTCAGATTTTGGTTTCACTCGCGCCACTATAAAAGTCAAGACCTTGCAAGAAAAAAAAAATGTTTTTTTTTTTTTTTTTTTGAAGTTTTAAGTTTCTATTTTTTTTTAATTTTTAATTTTTTTTTCATAATTTATACCGAATGTTTGGTATATTGGAGGTATGGAAAATTGAAATATTATAAAATATCCCCTTGCGTTCGCTACGCTCGTTCCGCGCTTAGGGATCACAACCCTCGGTATCGCATAAACATGAACGCTCGCTTCGCTCGCTCTGCGTGCAACAGCGTTTTGATCAGTTTTAAACACATCAAACATTCAGTATAAATCTTTAGAATAAAAAAGTAAGAAACAAATTAAAAAATTATGTTTAAAAAAAGATGAAAATTGAAAAATTAAATTTTTTTGCAAATCTGAGAGTTAGCGACGCGAGTGATAAGTGACAAAAAATCCGAGTGAAAAGTGATTTTTTCACCCCAGGCCCCGGAAACTAAAAATATCACAGATTTTATGAGCATAGAACCGGGCGCTCATCGGGTGTAGTCTACAGGTTCGAGCGCAATCTAGCGGGTAGGGCGGAATACTACCTCAGGTAGTCGCTTTATGTACTCACGTAGCCTTGCAGTGGAACCCCACTTTTGCAACTTTGTTTTCAAATAACAGTATAGAAAGTACTAGACGCGTCAACAAAAGGGATTATTTAGGTTATATTCTGTTTTTCAAACGCGTTTTTTCTCAAAATGACTTTGTTCACATTTGCGGGAAGTCTAACTCGAAAAGTAATGAACCGATCATTATGAAAATGATTCCTTATAAAATTACGAAGAATATGAACCAACATTTGGGATGATATAATATTTTTAAGGGTGTTTTTTTGCATAATTAGTGAAAAAAATGGCGAAAATTGAATTTTTTTTCCAACACCAAATTTTTAATTTCCATTATTTCCATTTGAGGTTCATATTCTTAGAAAATAAGTAAATAATGTAAAATTAAAACCTTTTTGATTTCGGATAAAAATTGGAATCGCTACACGTCCCGCAGTTGGAGAACTCTAGTTTTAGTTCTAGCCTTCAGCGGACATCAGTGCGTAACTTTGTTATTTTTGACTTAAATTATTCAAAAAAATTCACAAAAGTTCGAAATATGAATAAAATGATGTCAAAATTTGATAGAATTCTATAGTTAATTCTTCCCACCAAAAAAAAAATCCAAAAAATCATTGAAAATGAGCCTCCTAATGTGGTTTCCCCCCTTTAGGAAGGAATAAAACCATTGACATGGTGCAATCCATCGGGCGATGAAAATATCGATCGGTCTACGGATCGCTCAGTGCATGTGCGAATTCTTAATACCACTGCTGGCTAACTTACCACCAATCGCTCTCACCATAAAACGCACTTGAAATTGACAACCCTAAAATTCAGACTCTGCCACTTGAAAAAAAAAGTAAAATCTAGCGACATTCTATGGCCGTTTGAAAATATTGTAAAATATATAAATAGATTTTGTGTGTGGTCCTATTGAATGGAGAGTCGCGTAAGAAGACCATGAAATTGCTATAAAGGTGTCTTTTTGTATATTTTCTTGACAATCTAAGTGCACCATAAAGGAAACCACAATGTTCCAGTAATCAATTTTGGTCTTAGATACCTCTTAGTCTGCTCTCTGCTGGCTCTTCTAGGCAAAAGCTACTAGTAACCTAAGAAACTGATAGTAGTTAAATTGTGGGAGCTTTCTGGCGGTCATATATAAAAATCTATCTGAGAATTACGTAAAGATTGTTAAGTATATCTGAATGCAATGTGGGTCTTTGATACATCTAGGCGTATATGCTATATGTACATTTCTTTTTTCAACTCTGTTGCCTGTCAAAATAATATTTTACCGTATTTCATATATTAACAGGTTTTTCAATGGTCTGTATGGCGTGGTTTATCGTGGACTCTAAAGAATGTGCTATGCGTTATTTGCAACTTAACAATTCAAACTACCTAACGGTGTCTTTATATGATAAGATACTCGTACTTAAGAATTAATGACACTATTTCAGAAACAGTTTGCTGATTAATAAGCGTGTGCTGGACTGTTTATGATATAATTTTGTATTTTTGCGGGTCTTATATGATTTATGTCAGTAGACAGCATAGGTTTTGTTTGAGAATAATAATAAATAAATAACTATTAGAGCCCGCGCAGACGGCAAACTTTTTAGTTCGCCGAAAAACTAAATAGTTTAGTCAGAAAAATAGAACACACGGTGTGTTAGTTTGCTGTTTACGCGGTCTCATAAACCGAGCTACCCAGAATTTAATACTGGTCGCAGATAATTGCTACATCGGCTCCTTTCTCCCCGATGGTCTGCGATAGCAGATCCTGTGCCGCCCGGCAATAGTTCAGATGTAACTGCACGAACTTCATTTACGGGTTTGCTGTAGTGCCTGGTTCATACAAAAATGGGTACATCGTCTGTATGCAGGCGTGTTTGTAGGGGAACCCCTCACGGAAGGCATATTGTCTCCCCTTCTCTGGAATCTGGTGGTTAACAGACTGCTATTGGATCTGAAGAATATTGGGTGTAAAGTCATTGCTTACGCAGACGATATTGCCATCGCCGTCACGGGCAGGTTTCCTGATACCCTCAGCGGTGTGCTACAGAATGTGCTATCCACTCCTACAGAGTGGGCTAATCGGTGCGGCCTTAGGGTTAACCCGGATAAGACGGAATTTGTGCTTTTCACTAGAAAGCTCTCGATCCCTTCTATTGAACCTCCTACCCTGGAGGGTACTCAACTGGTTTTCACTGATAAGGCTAAATTTCTTGGTCTTATCTTTGACAGGAAGCAAGGAAGAAGTTTAATATTCAAGAACGAGTATAAGAAAGGCTACCCCATTGCACTCTATCTCTAATCATGTAGGAGCGCAATAGGTAAAAACTGGGGCTTACAGCCGGAAGTGGTAAATTAAATATATTATTTGTATTAGTGTGTGGTGGACAGCACTCAGAGTAGTGGCCTACTGTGGTTTGTTGGGGAAGGTACAAGGGCTGGCTATGTTGGCCACGACGGGGGCTTTCAGATCTACTCCTTCTGCCGGACTGGACGTGATACTAGGCTTGCTCCCATTGGCTATTCTTGGCGAACAACTGGCAGCAACTGGCGGGACACTCTACTATACTGAACAACCTGGATCTCCCCAGGGAGACGGACTACATTTCTCCAAAATATCATTTTGGCGGAAACTTCTTCAGCCTGATTCCGTCCAGGAGTCTATGGACGGGGGATGTGCTCTTAACTACCAACACCATGGTCATCTATACAGATGGCTCTAGAACCGACAAGGGGGTCGAGGTGGGCATTTACTCGGAAGGACTGGGGATTAACCTCTCACTCCATCTTCCCGACTATTGTTGTGTCCTACAGGCGGAGGTTTCGGCTATCTCGGAAGTCCTGTCTTGCCTGGGCAGTCATGTCATTACTGTGAAGGACATCACTATTTACACAGATAGTCAGGTGGCGATCCGCTTACTCGAATCCGTCCTCACGACATCTAAAACCATTGATAACTGCCGCTCAGCCCTCGCAGAGATGGGCGGCTTCTTCAATATCACTCTCTGTTGGATCCCGAGATATAGTTGCTTTGTGGGTAACTGCAAGGCGGATGAATTGGCTCGGGAGGGTATAATGGGGTGGTTGACGAAAGACCCAGAAACATTAAAATGCCACTTAGCATGTGCAAATTATCGATTCAGACAGCTGCTGTGAACAAGGCTAATACAAAATGGTTTAGCGGCTACACCTGCTAAATAACGAGGATGATTTGGCCGATATTTGATCCCAGTCGTTCTGCAACACTGCTGTCGCTGAACAGAAAGCACATTCGCAGGGTAGTAGGGGTTATCACGGAGCACTGCCCAATCGGGGAGCTCGCTCCTCATTACGACTTCTACAAGATTTGTGGAGATATAGATGAGGAGGAGAGTGTTCTCCACCTTCTCTGTCACTGTCCGGGCTTGACCGGAAGGAGAAGAAATTTTTTGGCCTCTTGGGTCTTCTATGATCTGGATGACCTTAGGAATATGACAGCCACAAGGCTCAACAGTTACATCGCTGACACAGGCTGGTTTGATATGTACGAGGGTTGTCTTTTATATTTCGGGATTAGAGAACAAAAACAAATGTTAATCATTGAAAATCGCTTATTGTTTTTCAAAATATTCCCCATGAAGATCTATACATTTTTGCATGCGTTTGAACCAATTGTCAAAGCACTTTTGCCACTCTGATTGAGGTGTCTCCAAAACATGCATTCTGAACGCAGCAACCGCTTCCTCAGGTGTTGAAAAACGTTGACCTCTCAGTTTGTTTTTTACGTACGGGAATAAAAAGAAGTCATTCGGTGCCAAGTGAGGACTATACGGCGGATGACCCATCAAATCTATGTTTTGAGCGCTCATAAATGCAGTTGTTTGAGCTGATGTGTGAGAGCTCGCATTGTCGTGGTGAAGAGTGATCCGTCTTCGGCGGTTGGTTTTCCTGATTTCTTGGAAGACAACTGGCAAACAAATGGTTGTGTACCACTCAGAATTGACTGTTCTGCGTTGTTCTAGTGGTACGGTTGCAACATGTCCAGTTTTTCCGAAAAAACAGGCGACCATTTGCTTGGAAGTGCTTCGTGCGCGAACAACTTTTGTTGGGTTTGGCTCATCTTGAAACACCCATACAGTCGACTGCTGTTTACCTTCGGGCTCATACGCGTAAATCCACTATTCATCACCTGTCACGATATCATAGACGTGTTTCGAAGCACCGCGATCGTATTTTTTGAGCATTTCTTTCGACCAATCGACACGAGCCTTTTTTTGAGCGATTGACAAATTGTGTGGGATCCAACGCGAACAAATTTTTTTGACAGTCAGATGTTCATGCAATATTGAATGTATGCTGGTCCCACTAATGCCTAAGGTTGTCTCAATCTCACGATAGGTCACATGACGATCTTGCAATATCAGTTCGCGCACAGCATCAATGGTTTCCGGAAAAACAACTGATTTTGGACGACCTTCACGAAATTCGTCTTGGAGTGAACTACGACCTCGATTGAATTCACCATACCATCGATAAACACTGGTCCTTGATGGAGCTTCATCGCCAAAAATTGAATTCAGTTCATCCATGCACTGTTGTTGAGTTAATCCACGTCGAAAGTTGTAAAAAATAATCGCACGAAAATGTTCATGATTGAATTCCATTATTTGGCCGAGATTAATCTTTTAAGTTACTGTAAAAAACACAAATAGCGCTCGTATGTCAAAACGTTCTGAGTATGTATAACCTCAAAAATGTCAAACTTTACGATAGAGCTGTCAGTTGCCAGATTGCAACACTAGAGTTGTCCAATCCCGAAATATAAAAGGAAACCTACGTAGGTTCGTTTGAAGGTGATTTTTTGGCGGTACCACAACGGACCCAATGCTGGTCTAAGTGTGCTGTGATGCATCACGGCAGCCCCTGCACCTAACCTAACCTATCGTAGTTCAGTCGTTCGGTTTTGTTTAAAAACAAAAAGATAATAATATTCTTTACTCAAATATAAGGATTTACAATCAATTGAACGAAATATTGTAAAATCTGCATTATTTCGTTCGAGGGATGACCTTATCCCTTTTCAGGTTGGTTGCAGCGATGGGGTGAAAGACCTCACCCCTAGTTTCGCTAAGGGAGGCCCCCAATTTTTTCTATTGTCGGCCATGTGGGCCTCACAGGCGGGTAATCTTTTTGTCTTTATTTAGCGGGTGAAGAAAGCCGGGATGCACAGCCATCTGGGCCCCGAAGCACACATTAATAGCATCTGAGCTGGCTGATGCCATGCTTCCGCTTTTTTTGATTTTTCCAAATTTCACACTACTTCTTTGTTGTCCTCACCCAGGGACGGGAATGCCTTAAATATATTGTGTAGACAAGGGCAGCGAGCGCCCAAATCTCCGAAACTGGCTACAGCATGCTCGTGCACTCGCTCACTGAGGAGGTAATTTTGACAGCTGCCAACTTTGACTGCTGTCACTACCGGGCCTTCACGGTCACATGAACTCCGTCCCCATTAACACCTTCGGGTGTCGTCTTTCGTCCATTACACCTGTATTGTTGCGCTTTCGTATCGGAGCAGCACCTGGACAGACGGACAAAGCCATTAACACCTTCGGGTGTCGTCTTTCGTCCATTACACCTGTATTGTTGCGCTTTCGTATCGGAGCAGCCTCTGGACAGACGGACAAAGCTTAATTGACTCGTCTTATCATACTGACCAAGAATATATATAGTTTATATGGTCGGAGATGCTTCCTTCTCTGCGTTGCAAACTTCATGACAAAGTTAATATACCCTATCACATCCGTGAAGGGTATAATGAAGAGGGTCAGATGTCAGTCGACGAATTGATGCGTAGGCGAAAGTGGCAGTGAATAGGTCACACATTGCCGAGGAATAATAACAGCATTGCTTTACATGTCATGAAATGGAACTCCATTTCCAGTTAAGGCCGACCAAGGGGGTCTCCTAAAATTTGATGGCGGCGTTATGTGGCAAAGGAGGGAGTTGTGTCTGATTGCCTAGGACAGAGTATGATGACGCGCGTGAATAGTTGACGCGCTATGTCCCACTAGCGGTTAAGGCAAAGTAGCATGCACAAATCATAAGTGCGCATATCAAAACATCACCATAAACTTTTATCAACCTAAAATTGCTTCGCAACTTACCATCTCTGTACATGAATTGTGCTGCTGTCTGGCTACTTACTATCAAAATAAGGTGTCACAACTGTTGTTCATCTGACAATATTGTTTAATGGATTTTAAGCGTTAGATAGTCTGCACTGAAAATTTATAGGCATAGATAATAAGCGAGAAAGGGTCAATTTATATCTGTCATGCAGATAGTGGCCAACATTGATGCCGATATTACAAATTACATATATCAAGTTGATAAGTAATGCAAACAATTTCTCGTAATACGGGTACAAATCGTGCTCAACCGCCTGCACGATTGTGAGTGAAAAATGAATCCCAAGATAATAAGTAACTTGAAACAAATTCGTTTGTCACCTGCCTAATTCATATACATCTGTATCTATCAATTGCCAGGCGATGCTATGCACTGCAGACACCGTTTTAAAAGAAATTTTATTAAAATATCGAATGCTACGTGTTTTGACCGATAAACTAATCCAACTCCCATGAATCGACAACCTCAATTAATCAGTCAATCAATCAATCGGAAAGTACATCCCCCTATTAACAAAAAACCTTTCTTTTTGACAAATTTCAATTAATTTCATAAAGCCCTAATTATATTCACTGTGCCAGTTGTAGTTGTTAGCGTGACTCTTTTGAGAACTGCAAAGCATCATTAATAAATTCATTGATCTGCAAAATCAACACACTGCCCGAAAATTTCTTCAGCAGCTTCGCATAGAAGGACCCACGTCGGCATGCAACCAAGATCGAAACAGAAGAGAATCCGAACTCTCCGGCCAATATTTGCATTGACATCATTAATTATCCGACTTTCATGACTTTGGTTTGGGAATTCGAACAAGGATAGGAAAGTGTTCTTGTTTTGTTTGAACGGAGGAAAATTGGTCCTAAATATGTAGTGATATGAGTGCGGATGGTACATCTGTATACGTTTTTAGAACGCAAGAAGTCTTCTGCAATGTACAAATTATGGGGTACCACTGACTTTTTCTATTGTGAAATTGCTTTTTCAAATGCGTTTGGCATTCTCCGTGGTATTTGCACAGTTGAAAGATGTCAATCCAAACTTGAATCTTTGATTAAACTCAGCGTTAATGGACATTTGCCAAAAAATTCTGTAATTCAGTAATTTTCTTTTTGAAACCTTTATCGTTGAGCCGAGCTAGAGGTCACAAAGATTGATATACGCGAGTAACAAATGCTGGACATATTCTGTGCGTGGGAATTAGTCGGAACGAATTCCCTTACTTTCCGCCGAAAAAAGAAACGAAGTGCTCGGTCCTCAGTGTACTATACGTACACAATCCTCTCCATCACTTCGCCAATATCTTTTCGTATCAGAAAATTAATGGGATCTCATTAATGGAGGAGTACACGAACAAAAGACCGAAAGATTTTCAGTTAATTAAATGGTGGACGGCGCAACAAATGGCAGACTCGCTGTATTAAAGATGACGTTATATAGTGAAACTAATTGGGTACAAGAGTCAGTGCTGCATTCATCATAATTTTCCGCAATAGAATCAAAGACAAGACACAAGAATTTCTTTGATTTTGTTTAAAAGTTTTTTAATTGGTAAGGTACAACGCTATGTGTTTGATTTTCAAAGGTTACAAAACACTCGTGGGATAAAAACGATATGTCGAAAGCATTTAGAGTGGATACTTGAAAGGATGGAACAATTGTGAAGCATTAGAGGAATAAATGAATATTTATTTTACTAAAAAAAACATCAAAAGAAATTATAGATTCCGCAAAATATTCACAAATTATTGACCTAACTAAAACGGCCAGTAAATTAGTCTGTGGAATAGATTGAGTTGAATTGAAAGACAGGATAATATAAGCCATGGAACGAGGGGCCCAGGGATTACAAAATTGACCCATTGTCCGAAACACATATATGTTTCGGACAATGGGTGCTGGAAAAAAAAGTTGCTAAGACTAATTTATTCTCTAACGGCTCTCCACGAGGTGGTGCGTGCCATTGAGCAGAGCCTTCAGTATAAGCAATATACATTATCAGCTTTCCTCGACATAGAGGGTGCTTTCAACAACGTCAGCATGGAATCTACTCACGATGCCCTGTCAGATTTGGGAGTAGAGGCAGGGATCGGCAGGTGGACAGTGACTCTGCTTAGATCTAGAATTATTCATGCGGACTTGGGATACAGCCATCTAACCAGATTTGTATGCAGAGGGACACCTCAGGGAGGCGTCATCTCTCCACTACTATGGCTAGTGGTCATCAACAAAATCCTAACAAGGCTTGACAGGGAAGGGATTAAAATGGTCGCGTACGCGGATGATATGGCAATAGTAGTGTCAGGAATGAGCTTCTCCGTGATAAGTCAAATCATGGAAAGGGCTCTGGATATGGTGAGCGCGTGGGCCACAAGCTGTGGACTGGGCGTTAATCCAGGCAAGACTGAACTGATGCTATTTACCACTAAAATCAAAGTACCGCATTTTACCCTCCCTAAACTGAACGGTCCGGATGGCGCAACGGTTAGCACGTTCGCCTTCAACGCACTGGGCCCCGGTTCGATTCCGGGGATTTACGTGTCGGACTATGAGCCCACTCAGCTGTTAAATGAGTACCCATTATGGGGTAAATAACTCGGTTGAGCGTATTGCTGATCACATACCTCTGCAAAAAAACCGTCACGATCTAGAAAATGATATGATGCTAACTCATCTCGAGGCCGTGGTTCAAATTGGACTGTTGCGCCAGTTATTTATTTATTTTTAAACTGAACGGTTAGTTACTCCAACCATCACCCTGCGCAAAGTATCTAAGTGTCATTTTAGATACGAAGCTCAGTTGGAAGTTAAATATTAAAGAGCGGGTGAAGAAAGCCTGCATCGCTTTCTACGCCTGTAAGAAAACCTTCGGAAAAAGATGGGGCCTTAAACCGAATATGGTCTTCTGGATGTACACAGCAGTAGTCCGTCCGATTCTCTCATATGGGTCGTTAGTTTGGTGGCCAGCACTTGCTAAAGGATATAACATAACAAAAATTGGCAGGGAGCAAAAGACGGCATGTCTTCGCATTACAGGTGACATGCGAACTTGCCCGAGGGAAGCGCTAAACGTGATCCTGCATCTTCCACCAATGGACCTCTTTATTAAACAGCTGGCGGCGGGCAGTGCAGTCAGGCTCAGAGACTCGGGAGCCTGTTGCCACGAGATGTGGTCAACGTAAAAACAGACTTCACTGTGCCCAAACTGAGGTTTGACAGAAGCTTCTCTGCCAAATTCCCCACCAGGGCTGAATAGAGGGGGAACGAGGTGATGAAGGACTTTGCCATCACGATTTTCGCCGATGGGTCGAAAATGGACTGCGGCGTCGGTGCGGGAATCTTTTCTGAAGCACTGAATATCTCGGAGAGTTATCGCCTCCCGGACTATGACAGCATTTTCCAGGTGAAAAATCTCGCAATTATGAAGGCATGTCTCACTCTCAGATATACCAGATAACCAGAACATCGCCATTTGCTGAAACAGCCAGGCCGCTATCATGGCACTGAACTCGGTAAGTACTTCCTCCAAACTGGTCGAGCAGTGTGGGGAAGAGTTAACTCGCCTTGGTAAATGGCTCAAAATTCCGCTGTTCTAGGTGCCTGGTCATAGAGACATTGAAGGAAACGGAAAAGCCGACGAGCTGGCCAGGTGGGGGGCCGTCTTAGAAAGCTCTTATGCGGAATCTGTTTGTATTTCGCTGAGGACTGTTAGGAGCAAAATCTCCTCTCACTACCTCAATATTGCGGATTCCAAATGGCGGAATCTGAACACCTGCGCCGTCTGAAGGCAGATATGGTTCTCCTATGACCGCAAAAAATCATCTGAGCTATTAACCAAGTCCCCCCCCCCCCCAAGATGTCGCCAGCTCGCGGCGGTTATTACAGGACATTGGCCTATCGGAGAACATGCAATAAGACTTGGCATCCCTTATAATCCGGACTGCCGCAGCTGCGGGAATGAGGATGAGAAAGAAACCCTCACCCACTTTTTCTGCGAACACCCGGCCCTTGCTAGGGTCAGACATCGAGCATTGGGTGAGGCCGTTCTTGTTAACCTGGGTGAAGATCGGAGAGCTGCTATACTTCCTGAACTCCTCCGGTTGGATCTAGGCATCGTTGCATCCCCTATTAGTCCAACCGTCTTCTTATAAACGATTTTGCCGAGGTTTGTGGTTACAAAACTACGCATTCGCGCTAATTGGGCCATGGCAAATTGTGCTTCAGCCACCACCACCACCAACCCATAATACGAGTACACTAAGTAAACATTGATTACAACATACGTACTCAAAATTTTATGCCACTAAAAGTGGCTATTCCTTATGCCACAAGCTCATGCTTATAAAGGGATGCACTGTACTTGCTTTTGCTTTCGATATGAAATGAAAATGATTTTATTATTAAATTGTAACAGTGAATAAACGCATTGAATTGAATTGAATTTCATGGCAAGTAAAGCAATGCAGTTATCATCCTTCCGTAATGTTTGACCTGTCCACTGCCATTTTCGCCTGCGTATCAATTCGTCGATTGGCATCTGACACGTACGCCGACTTAGCTCGTCATTTGATATTGTGTCGGGCCTGAAAATTCCTAAAATTCGACGAAGACATGAGCTGACGAAAACTTGCAACTTTCTGGTAACTCTTACCGAAACCCATACAAAAGCACAGAGAGTAACAGAGAGGGAAACAGGCCCAGCTTCGTCTTGATACTGAAATAACTGCTCTGCCAGATTTTGGACAGCATGGTTGATACGACGAGCGATGGTGCGGGACCATTTTTGGCAATAATCCTACCCAGGTTGACGAAGTTGTCCACATTCTCCACAGGATGCCTATTAACGCGACATTTCGGGGCGTCATAGGTTGGCTTAATGATAGCCACAAGCTTCTCAGGGATGCCTCCCTTTGTCGGACAGCAATGGGCAACGACCCCTGCCCTTCCAGGGGGCGCCCACCAGAAGGACTATGCAAGAGGATTTTTGCACCTCGTCCCAACACATTTATGCGCGACGAACTTTTTTAACTTTTTAACAAATTTTGAAGAGATATTTCTCAGTAAGTTCCCGGCATACTAAGCTGAATTTGATATCAAATTTTAGAAAATTTAGTGTACTTTATAAAATAATTTAAAGACTTTTTCCAAAGGGTGTACGAGACTTTTGGAAATATGAGTCAAAACCCAAAAAAAGGGCGGTATTTTGGTCAATATCTTAATTTCCCTGGCGAATTTTTGTTGGCAAACCTTAGATTCGTGTTCATCAGTCCAAAATACATAAAAGCACGCAAAAACCCAAAGGTCTACAAAAAAAAAACGGATGCAGTCAAACAACTTTAGTGGCGCTGCCAAGTTCTAGTAGAATATAATGAAAATGCATTATTGAGTCATTCGTCTTATTGTCTGCACAATTAATTAAAGCAGCACTTAAAAGTTAAAACATGCCGATCCGACTCACGAAATTCGCAAATGCTATTAGTATCAGTCATTATAAATGCGAAATTTTGTACATATGTATGTATAAATAACTCCAATAACGTGACACACATCTTACGAGCTGATGAGGTTCTTAATCATCTCAAGTGTTTTTGTTTTTGTTCTACCACCTGCTGTTTGGGGCACAACACACGATCAATTAATTTTCAGAGAACCTGGTGATATACGGGCACGCGAATCAAATTCAATGTTACCGCCGATACATCATATAGAATGTACACGCGTTACATGTGAAACGCGTTATTTATCTATGTATGATATTTAGAATTATCAGGCATTTCTCATATTTTCTGAAATGAAATACATTTTTTTGGTCGACTTAAATTCAAATATGTATTTTTGTTGTAGTCACAAAAAAAATTAATAGGTATTTTTTAGAAGTTTCTTTTAAATACATACATACTATATATCCAGTCTATAAATACATAGAAAGAAGTTAATAATTATCCAGTGATAATACTACCGAGTTTCTGATACTCCTGGCAAGCGTCTGGCAGCTATTTCTGCTATACAGGAGGACGTAATATTTAATGCTTTATTAAAAAAAATCATCCTACGAGTATATTAGTTTTAAATATCAGAAAAAAGATTTTGTTTCAACTCTCTGTTTTCTAATAATAATCATCGTAACATAAACCAGCAATATTTTAGATAGTTAGATCCATGGTAGTATACAAGGAGTCCCGTTTCAGATGGTAAATACCTTAATGGAAGATGGTACCGTTTATTTGTGGAGAATTAACACCCAAATGGACACTCTGCCTTTAACCATTACAAAGTTATACTATTTTGTATAAATTGTGTAAAAAAGTTTGACTTCCCGAACAAAATCCAAATTTGCCACTCTCGCAATCATTTAATCTGAAATTTTACCTCACTTTCTGAAACTTCATAAAATTTAATATAAAACGGTCCTCTGGTGCGAAATTACTTAAAAGATACAACATTCATGAACATGAATGAACTTTAAAATAATAATTATTTAACCACCTTTATGACTTTGCTTTTTAACAAATTTATTATAAATTTATTTAGTTTGGATGCATTTCGACATAAATAGTCATCCTCAGCGAGTACATTTAAATGTACTCGCTGAGGATGACTATTTATGAATGAACTTTCCGAAATTCCGAGATATTATGAAATGAACATGATTCGACTTGTATAAATAGTTATCCGCTTGGAGTGTTTTTCATTTTTGATTGAACGGAATAGGTGTAAATATTGAAATTATAGGTTTTGAACACCATAAAAGGTATCGATAAACGAATTACACCCAAAATGAATTTCAGACTTTAAACTCTGCACAGGTGCAGTTAAAACGGATACAAACAACCTCGTTTGGATAAAAAAAATATCATATCCTACTGCTGGTGTTATTTCGCACCGCTTTTTTTTTAACTGTGCACATACACATCCTGTTCTCTGTTTATTGGTTTTAACGACAGGCCGTGGTATTATTTTTACACCCCACACAACAGGGGGGAAGGTTTACTTTAACCAAATCATCGCACCGAAATCACTGGCGACTTGAAATTGGTTAGCAATGGTCAGTGACCAGTGCCGTTCCAGGGGGCACGCACGCGGAGGACTATGGAAGAGGAATTTTTGCACAAGGAAGAACAATATTAAATCTATCTTGTCCTATTCCTTAAAATAAACTCTTTTCAGCCTTGAAATTATTACTGTGGTGTTTATATAAATTATATAAAAATATCATAAATCCACTCGTGATATGGCGTAGTGTAATGCGTCACAACACCATAAGTAATAGCAATACATATGTATCGGTATGAAGCTATTTGAATAGTTTTATATAGTTATTTACACACAATAGGTTTGTATTGCCTAAAGCACATTGACGCTGGTCTCAAGTAGTACTAGTCTGCCTGTTTCCAAAAATTTCTAAAAAAAAAAAAAAACATCAACAACCTGTGCGGTAAATAAAGTACATACTTAGGCTAGTAAAACCCCGACCGTCAGCCCCTCCTTATCACACCTTACGAATCTCCTGATCAGATCTGCCGAAGAGTTAATAACCCTATTGGGAGGTTCATAGTCACTACAAACAATAATTTAATATTCAAGATACAAAATATTTATAATATTCGACAGGTAGTAAAACAATAGCAAGGACAGAGTTACACTTGGGACGTAGACACATGATATCAGTAGCGATGTGAAACCAGAAGTGGGTATTTTGACAGTAACACACCCTTCTTATCACTAACTTATATGGATTTCATAAACACGTTGAACACTAAGCTAAGAGTAAAAATTTCTCTGCGACTCAGCATTCTCTTTCAATATTGTTCGTACTCACGCACACTTTTTCAACACACTTCCCCTTCGAATCTGAACCGGTTCAGATATTGTATATACGATTTTGGATGCGCAGATACAATATATTGCGCCGCATAGATACGGAGCTACAAACACATTCATAATCTCGGAAAAATCATTTTGAACTCCGCCCAACTGATAGCAATGGAGTCGACAAGGTAGGCGAGGTTCAAAACCACAATATATACTCATAGTCACAAAAGGCTACGAACTGATGTCCTTTCGCGTCCTGTCTGTGGCCTAGTACTCCCAAACTGTAGTCTATGCTCCTGGTTTTTTTTTTGTTCGCGCTTTTGGTTGTTAGGATTCGAGTGCAATGTGACATCTTGGATGAAAAAAAAAGAAACTCGGAAAATGCTTTTTTATCTACAAATGTTGATATATGTACTACTCGTACTACGGATAGGAAATAAGATACTTTAAGAATTTCATGGGCTTGCTTGTATTTTTTTGTTCGGTAAAAACTTTAATTTGCAAAATTTTTCAAGACTATAGTGGACATTGTGGAGAGTGTGGTCATGGGAGAAGGAAGACTGCAGAGATTGGAACATGATTAATTATGGGAAGTCTATTTAGTTAGTAATAATGTAAACAGAGTTGACGGGAGCATAATTTAATTAAGTGAATGTTGGGACGGTTTTGGGCGGGAGGTGGGAATTGATTTGGTGAAATTCATTATTTATAGGTAAACAATGTTTAAGTTTAAAAATTTAGGGGCATAGAAAGAGGCATCAGTCCCATATCTGACTACCGGCGTTTCGAGTACGAATCCCGTCCACGACGACATTCGTGGCCATGGATATTTGTGTTGTCTTCCGCCTGTGGTGCAGAGCGTAATAATAAGCCACAGCATCTCCCGACTTGCCGCAGGTAGGCGGCTAAATAGGGGAGCAGGAGGTGCATGCTGCATTCTCCGAAACTAACGAACCGCGCTATGCCCCACAAGGAGTTAGGGCAATTGAGTAATGTTCAATTAGAAAATGAAATGTTTACGTAACAATACGAAATCCGATTGTATTTTTTAATAGACGTATCACAAATGAATGATCATTGAAAACATAATAAAGTAAAATTGGGTTACCTGGCTAAATTCTGCCACCACCATCCTTAATCAACGCAATTGTATCAAAAATTTTCCACTAATCGATTTAATTTTTTTTTTGTATATTTCTATTTCAATTAGCGATGCATAGTGGTTCGCGCCTTGGCTAATAGTGGCCTTACCGCTGTAGCGTAAGGAGCGAGCGTTCTATTGCGGTATACTGAGGGCTGTAACCCTTCAAGACGGCAGAGCTAGCGGACCCACGCGCAGCGCGCTGACGGGAGGAAATTTGGGCCAGTGGGTACAGCAATTTAAGGCCCCGATTTCAAAGGATTAAAATCATGTTAAATTTTTATTTAAAATACTTGTATTTAACCGAAAAGAACAGATTTCGAGATATTTTTAGTTTCTGGGGCCAGGGGTGAAAAAATCACTTTTCACTTGGATTGTTTCTTCATTTATTGCTTGTGTCAACCTAAGACTCTCAAATTTGCAAAAAAAAAAATTTAATCTAATTTTTTAATTTTTTTGTTTTTTGTTTTTTGTTTTAATGATTTACAGGGCCGTGGAGAGAAAATCCGGGACCGGGACTCAACTTTTATGGGGCCCCATAGGGAATAATGGCAACGTCAAATTAAATTGTTTTGAAAACACTTGTATTATCGCCACGGTCAATTCCATATCGGTCTATTCGAGTGCCAGGCTTACTAATATAACAAAAATCTATAATCCGTATTAATTAAGAATAATTTTGATTTCATAAATACCATATTGTAGTTAATTATGAATTGAGTTATGATAAAAATTATTTTAAATTTTTTTTATTTTTTTTTTTAAATTTCCGGGCCCCTAAAAAACACGGGCCCGGTTTGATTCGCCCCCCCCCCCCCCTCCCCCTCTAGAAAGCCTTGATGATCTATACAGAATTTTTGGTATGGGATATTTTTAATTTCCGGGGCCCGGGGAGAAAAATGCATTTTTCACTCGGTTTTTTTGTCACTTATCACTCGCGTCACCCTAAGACTCTCAAATTGGAAAAAAAAAATCTTTTTTTTTTTAATTTTAATTTTGTTTTAGTTTTTTTTATTTTTAATCTTAAATTTTTTAATTTTGTTCCTAATTTTTTTGTTCTAATGATTTATACTGAGTGTTTGGTGTGTTTAAAACTGATCAAAACGCTGTTGCACGCAGAGCAAGCGAAGCAAGCGTTCATGTTTGTGCGATACCAAGGGTTGCGATCCCTTAAGCGCGGAGCGAGCGGTGCGAGCGGAGCCCACGCAAGGGGATTTGAAAATATTTCAATTTTCCATACCTTCAATATACCAAACATTCAGTATAAACTATGAAAAAAAAATTCAATTAAAAAAAAATAAAAACAAAACAAAAATAAAAATAATTTTTTTTTTGCAAATTCTTCACTTTTAGATTGACACTAGTGAAAAGTGACAAAAATCTGAGCGGAAAGTGATTTCCCCAGCTGGGGCCCGGAAACTAAAAGGTTGCCCCGAAGGACATTTCGTTCAAATGTGTTTAGCATGTTTTAGGAGACTTGAGTAAGGGTCCAGATTTCGCAGCCATTGCATAGCAAAAATGATGGTTTTACGGATATACAGTGTGCTTCTGTTGTACGAATTGCTCACATGGATGGCGTATTCAATTGTCAGGGTGAAGAGCCTCGGCGTCAATCCATTGCCTTGCTTCAATCCAATGCAAGTTTCAAAAAGATCCGTCAACCTGTGAGACAGAGTTGGTTATCTTTGTTAGTCGTACTAATTTTACTGGTCCAGCATAATACTATACAGTACACAGCGATCGATACCGTTATATGATTGCTTTAAAACGACAAAGATTTAGTGCTCGTCCACGTTGCATTTCCATCACTTTCCTGGATATTCTTGACCGTATGAAAAGCTGATCGGTTGTTGATCGGCCAGGTCTAAAGCCGCTATAATATTCGCCAATAATTCGCTACAGCCGCGTGCGGTTTCATTAATTTTTCCAGAGTTTTTGTCAGTATTTTGTAGGTCATACAGACGGATGAGATGTCTCTGTGATTCCTGCAACGCAATTTGTCTCCCTTTTTGTGAATGGCGCAAGTGATGCTTCTGCGTCAATCTTCCGGGATCACCTCGTCATCCCACTTCTTCTACTGTCAAAATTGTCTATTGGGGCCATGATTGATCATGTCGCTATCGAATGAGGCTTCTTATGAAGGGACATCAGATGAAGGATTAAGGAAAAATAGCGCCCATCGCCCGCTGATGATGTTTATATCCTTGTCCTTACAGATTTACCGAATTTTGGGGATATATACGAGAAACTGAAATCAGTGCTCTTGGGGCCCCTCTCTCTTGCCCCGCGCTGTTAAGTCCTACTACTTCCTCTCTGTCAATTGCCCTAACCCCTTGTGGGGCATAGCGCGTCAACTGTTTCATGTGACGTTTCGACTGCATAAATTGGTTTCGGAGAATGCAGTTGCCAGCATGCACCTCCTGCACATCCATGGCCACGAACGACGTCGTGGACGGGATTCGAACCCGAAACGCCGGTAGTCAAACATGAGACTGATGCCTCAACACAATGTTCTACCGGACGCCACTACTACTTCCTAACTAGTCCAAACGAAACATTGAAGCCAATTTTTGGGGGTCCCGAAATTTCTGCCTTGCTCTACCTTTTGATTATTCATTGACAGGACTATATTAGTTCACTCAAATTTAGAGAAAAATTAAATTTCTATGGAAACAAAACGAACATTTTTAAACAAAAGTTAAATAATTAATTTCAGTGCAAAACCAAAAATCATCAAAAATATACTTTACAAATTTCATTGATAAATATTACTAGATCTGCTATCAACTTTAGCTTGCTTGTCAAAAGTGGACTCAAGTATCAATTGGATTTCATCTTTATTTTGCAACAAGTAATGCAATAACAAGCCACTGATGAGGTCATCCATTTTCTTGCAATCGCCAAGTTGGATTCGTCCCGAAGATATATGAAACAGCATGAATCTCATCAAAATAACATTAGCCTTATTGCACACATGTACATGTCTGCTTTCTATCGCTTAATTGTGCCCGTACGAATGAATCAAATTAACCCTGCTCCTTTGGCCATCTGCACAAGAGCAAATAAAATGTGTCGGTTATGAATCTTAGTCGAATATCATAGCATGTATCTGTCCCCCAATAAAAGACCGTACAACGTATCCTCTATTATCACACGTTCACTTAATGATTACCAACACAAACTGGTCCTCCCTGCGTGTCCGATATATCCGAATAAAATATGACGGTTCCATCGTCTTTCCATCGGAACAACGAACGTTATTATCCTTTTTCCTTAAGGTGACTGCTTGCAAGCTGACCAGTACTGACCTCGCTGACCTTAAGATATTTCTAACGTTACACAACTACTTTCATGCAGTCTGGTGGGTTTTTCTGAATATCGCATAGTTCTTGCACAGGAGGTTATTATCCCAGTCCATCTGGTTTTTTTTCTTTCTTGGTTTGCTTGAAATCCTGAATTTTATAGTTCCCATACTGGTTTTTATCAATTCGAGCCACTTACATTACGAAATGTTGCATGACACGAATGAAATCATAAAGTTTGATTGACGCTATAAATTTGAAGAATCTTTCCGAAAATTTTATATCGTCTTTCAAACTAATGAACACTTAGAAACGGAGGATAACAAAGGAGCCTTGATTAATACATTTTTGTCGCGAATATTGAATCTATTTCAAAAACGCTCTTCATGGCCTCCGACTTTTGTAAAATTCGATGCGATGTTTAACAACACAGAAGAACAACTCCTTATAGGATCTTCTTTAAAGATCCCGACATTTGACCGTATTTAGAAATCAGGGTCCATGATCTTCGCATCCCTCTCGAATAGGGAGAGATGAGAGGTCGTCCTCTATCTTATGCAGTTTCAATTATGTTTGTTTTTTTTTTAAAGATGCCCGAAGCGTATGACTTTTTTAATATGAGGCGCATGTTGTGTCATTTTAGTGTTTAAGGGTCATTGTGAGTGAAGAGGGTGAATTGAAGGAAGTCACTCCGTAGAAGGGATTAATTTATCAGAAATCAGGATTTCCTTTTTCTTTTTGAGATTCCGAGAGGGAATCATATTTGCCAAGGACATGTTTTTACATTATTTCTCTCATTTTTTGTTGTGTTTTTCAAATATTGAATGGATAGATTATAAATTTCTTAATTTTCAATATTCAAGGTTCGCTGAATAAAGGTCACCCAGAAAATTGGTACAAATGACTACTGGGTTTACTGATTCTTTTCCTCAATTTGAACTTTGTTATAATTGATTTTTTTTTTCGTTGATGGAGATTGTATTGTCTTTTATTGAGAAAAGTCTGATTTTATTTTCTTTTCAAAAAATTGACCCTTTATTTCTGACTCGTTCCACAGACATACCTCTTTCTTAAGTGAAAGTCCAAATAAAGCTATTTAAAATAAAACAAACATAAGTCGAACAATTAAATAAAAACCCTTCTATTGTATTTATTAACTCTTGCCAGATTAAAAAAAAAATCCATTTCAATTCAACTTACAAACATATCTTAGCCTCTATTCTCTCATAAAAAGATGACTCCGGTGTACTTTATGACCACTTTCGCGTAACTTTACGACATTTTCAGCATCGCTAAGATGTTTGTAATTAAGCCAACGAATTTCCTAATTTCACTTTATTGCGAGGCATCAAAAGATGTCGACAATACATTGCTCTATGGGAGGGGCGACATATTGTCTTAAAATGCGGCAAGCAAATTTTTTATTACCCCCTTTCGCGAGGATTACCAATTCTACTACGATACGAAATGGAGGGCAGAGGGTAGCAAAGTAACATATTTTCAAAATGCCAAACTGCGACACAATTACAGAACGCAGTGAAATCCATTCGGATGAGGGAGATAATTAGCTGCGCCAAGTACCATCGGCAGTGACGGTGGTGGTTTGACAGAGGAAGGACGAATAGTGTATTGTAGCAACAACCCTTAGGCATCCGAACTAATTCAAGTCATATCGGATGTCAAAAAGTGGTTGATTTCTTTTCTGCTATTTTTTTGTTGGCTTTGTCAGGGGTTGCTTTGAGAATTATTGTTAATGATTTTATCTGCAACCTCTGCGGCAGATTGAACTTGAAATCAATGTACGGATCAGATTATATTGTTCATGTACTCGAATGTATACGTATCAGATAGGAATATAGGAACACGATGACTCTTTGTTGTTTCCCATTGACATTTTTTTGATGAGATCGTTGCATTTGATTTGGATTGTAACATCCCGTTGCATAACCTTGTGGGAAGATAAAATCAGTGACCTGATGCCAAATTTGCGTTTTAGGTCCTTAATGCGATCAAATTACTAGGATTTGAGTCATTGTTTATTTGTCTAAGTACATGTTTCTGATGTGGCTAATCGAGGTTGAATAACAGATTGTATAATGGGATAAAAAAAAGGATTTCTTTCATTGTGGTATGCAATTATTGAAATTATTTCATATAGTAGACAAAAAATGCATATATATGATGCTTAAGCGAGGACTATTTCAGTCCGCGACTTTCGAAAACAGAAACAAATCATCATTCGCTTATTTCCTGAGAAGCACGACTGAAAAATCAATTCTTAAATATGGGAGATGTTGAGAGTGAACATTATAATACTCGACAGGTTTCTACTGAATCCACCACTTCTTGAAAGAAACTGTCTTGCCGAAGAAAATTGATGACGAGTTGTGGACATGTCTCTCTGCTTCCTGTTAACCCTTTGTGGGAGATAGGGCATTGACCACGCCAACTTTCTACCTCGTCCTGTTCACCGCTATTGCCTTTAATTGACTTCACGTCTTGACTGTTGAGTTCCCATCGACCTCAACTGATCATCTTCAGGTGTTTCTAGGTCGTCCAACGCTGTGGCTATGGGTGACTTGAATGCAAAAGTTGGCACTGGTAACTATTGATTTGGGCTCAGACATGTGATGGGGAGACACGGTCTTGGTGATCGTAACGACAACGGTGAAAGATTTGTAGAGTTCTGCAACTTTCACAGTCTCTTCATCGGTGGTACTATGTTTAAGCATAAGGACCACCACAAAATCAGTTGGTCCTCTGTTGATCGGCGAAGAACACAAAATCAGATCGACCACTTTGCCATTAGTAAAAGATTCAAGAGTTGCCTCCTGGACGTGCGAAACAAGAAGGGTGCAGATATTGGGATGGGAAGAGGGTATTATGATGTTATGTTAATTGCACATGCATATATTTTTTATAGAAATGATGATTTTCCTAGGGGGTGTTTGAACACCCCTAAGACCCACTTGCATGTGCCGATGATATTTATCTAAAGTAGGCTATGGTTAAAAGAAATATACCGCTCTATAACTTTAATCAACACTCTTGGAGAAGGCATTACCGTACGAAAAGCCTGCCTCCTACTGTCTAACATTTATGTTGCAAATTTCACATTAGATCGATCACGTCCACGTCTTAATCGATCTGTGCAATCTTAAACTCACGGCTGGTTTCCAATATCAAGAGTCTAATTAAGGTTTACAAACGTTCTTAATCATTAACGATTGTTAAGAAGCATCTAAAAAAATGATGCCAATATTTCCAAAAAAAAATCTCATTTAAATCACGTCTGGGATCATGACGCTAATGACTCTATTTTCTTACAAAACACTTCAACCCCATTATCATTACCAGTCGATGAATCTGTGAATTCACCTCCAGTCATAATTGCCCTAGGGTTATTTGAATGCACTCCGCGCTACTCAGTTCAGATAATATGTGCGCGCAGGTCAACATCTAATTCTCGCCAATAAAATGATCGGATCGCACCTTCTCAATTGTAATCAGTGCGTCGAGTTAAAGATTGGTCTTGATCTCGTTAACCTTGTTAATGTGATTAAGAACGTAGGATTAGTTTGTGGTGAAATCATGAAGCCAGCAATCCGTTTCCGACATCATTTCAGTTCTAATTGCCTGCTAGTTGGTTTGCATTGCTTAAAAATTGGATATCATTAGATTGGAAACAAAAAAAACTTTGAAAAGATAACTTACCCATGCCACTGGTCGATCAATGTTAAAATGAATTGTTCTCAACTAGATTCTTTTCATAATATCTATACACTCTTTTTTTAAATGAATAGTATGGATACGTAGTAACAATACGAAACTTAATTCAGTGCCATTAGCGCACTCTTTTCACCAGGTAACGAGACTATTAACGTAATAACTGCAATTACTCCACCCTAAATGCCCAAAGTTAGAACTCGTACTGGGACCAACCATGTGGGCTATCATAGATTGTTGTACGAGTACATATATGATGGATATGATGATGTGGTGGATGATTTACCCCGGCCAGTAGTTATGTATGACGGTTTAATATGGTTCATAAATGATATACTGCGGGTGTTGGCGTTACTACGGTTTACACTTAATAATTACTGGAAAATGAACTCGTTTGAGGAAAAAGAAATCCAGGCTAGAACGCACTTTTCTTAGGATGCGTACGATAATGGTAGATCATCTGATAGTCCAGTACTTGCGTGTCAATTAAAGCCGGATTCAGGAAAAAAGTATGAAAGTTTTAACATGGATATGTTTTATCGCTGGGGGTCATTCTGAAAATTTGTTCGTCACGTAATATGTCACGATTTTATTAAGGAAGGTGTAACTCCGTTAGTTTTCATCCCACAAAAATCGTTCACCACTCGTTGGAAAGCTCCCAGTTTATCTGTGTGCCGCCGCAGATCCCTGTCTTGCTAGGGCATCCGTCGTCTCATTTCCTGTTGTACCTATGTGTCCTTTCACCCACATAGGTGTAACTTCATCTACTGAGGCACATGTGTTGAGAGTTGAGCTTTTGGACACATTCTAGTACCAATTTTTTTTACTTTCGTCTGCTGTATACGTCCGATCACCGATTGGTTGTCTAGTGCAATAAGGATTTTCTTCCCCCTCACCTGACCTTCCAGCAGGTGGTCCAACGCATGCAACAAGCCAAGCATCTCTGCTTGGTTTGGTATACGGACACATACTTTCCTAGACGAAGCGCACAGGCTAGGTTTAACTCTTCAGAGTAAACACCTGCCCCTGCTTTCCCGTCCATTAAAGAGGCATCAGTAAAAATGCTGATGCCATTGTACATACATACACTCATTGTGTATGTTTCCATCTGCAATGAGAGTCTTGTGTAGTCTTTCAATTACCCTACGTCTCCTCATGCCTTCTACCGTCATTAGCGTCTCCCTGACCTCATCATGTATAATATCTACGACGCTCTTGTGACCGCTGTTAGTTCCAAAGTGATGCCACATGGCATCCCTTTTCATAGTTTGTAAAGTTTGGTAAAGGAGATTTTATCAAAAGCGCACTCTATGTCGATAAGAGTAGACACAGCGAAACCGCCATTATTAATCTCTCTCTCTGCAACTCTAACGAGTTCGTGTAGAGCGGTTTCCGTAGATCTGCCGGCTCTATAAATATGTTGCCACCTACTCAGAGGACTATACATTAGCGTGGTATTCTCCAGGTAGTCCCTTTCCATTGTTGTCAACAGGATGACAACAAGATGTAAGGCTACCCGGCCTGAAGGATTTTGCCTCTGTATAGTCCTTTTTTCCCGATTTAGGCAGGAAAACCACCTTAAAATAAATAACTGGCGCAACAGTCCAGTTTGGACCGTGGCTTCGAGATGAGTTACCATCATCTCATTTTCTAGATCGTGACGGTATGTCTTGTGTAATCAGCAACACGCTCAATCGAGTTATTTACCCCATAAATGGGTACTCATTTAACAGCTGAGTGAGCTCATAGTCCGACGCCTAAATCCCCGTTTTTATCGAAAACTACCGCATTCAGTTGGAATCGAACCGGGGCCCAGTCCGTAGAAGACGAACGTAACGTGCTAACCCTTGTGCTATCCGAACTACTGGAACACCAACTTAGCCTCACTCCATGCCTTTGGGATGTAGCCTGTTGAAAGACAGACGACGAATACGTTCCGGATCCTATCTGGTAGAGCGCTCATGCCCGACTGTAATAGTGCCGGGAATATTCCGCCTATTCCAGCCGTTTTAAATGGCGCAAAAGAGTTTATAGCACTTTTGACACCTTTTGGAGATATTATCCTCTCAGCTTCTTGTCGTATCCCCGTACCAGCCTCTTTGTTAGTGTGGGCCCATGGTTGGTTTCACTTGAAACTTCCAGGAAAATGTACCTCCATCAGCGGCTGCATCGTTTCTTCCACTGTTTCTGTTATGTTACCATCACCTTTGCTTATCAGCCCCATTCTCGAAGCATTGTTTTTGGAAATCATCTTCTGTAATTTGCATACTTCCGACGGATCTTTCATGCCAGAGCAGGTTTCCCTCGACATATTTCGTTTCCGAAGACATAAGGTTCTTTTCAGCTCTCTCTTTTTATCCTTGTATAGTTCCTAAGGGTGAGAGTCTCTCTCCGTCATGTAACGATTAAAGACTCTCCTTGTCTTTCTTTTCATAGACTCCAGATCCAGTTTCCTACTGCACCATGGTGTTCTATCCTTTTCGCAGGGCCGTCGAGAGGGGGGGGGGCGGGAAGGGCGAAACGCCCCGGGCCCGTGTTTTTCTCGGTGGCCCGAAAAAAAGGAAAAAAACCTATCTACGCACTATACTTTTTTTTTGCTCCTTGCTCTTTGATACCACTCTGGCGCACTGAGCTACCGGTCGCCATATATGGGCTCCTACAAAAGTTGAGTACCGGGCCCGGATTGGATTTTCTCTCGACTCGACGGCCCTGAATCGTTCACTACTGTGAGGGGACAAGCGTGTTCGAAAGCGCGATTAATAGCGGAGTTCAGTTGTTCCACTATTTGCTCTATCTCGACCGTATTCCAAGGTATTCTGTCTTGAATATTCTCGTCCTGTTCCAATAAATATGTCTCGCACCTAGTACGATCGGTATTTTTTGTCACTATCGTTATTTTTTGCGTTCGCTACTCCGTTTCCTGCCAAGAGGACAGATTGTCGTCTGTGCTGCCCCACACACTGTTAATGGCGTCACAGCCTGTGATCAGGGCCATATCTCTTTCTTTACAATATCTTATCAGATTTTCTACTTCCTCTGGTGGAGGTGGTTCTGGTGCATCATCAGAGAGATATGCTGATGCAATCAGAAATGATCCTGCACCACTACCGATCATTACTGCCCTGAGAACAGGCGAGCAGAGATGCTTCATTTGTACTGCATGAATTCCATGACACACCAGGATGCAGGTCATTATTTTATCGTCCACCTGTGCATGGTACAGATTTGAGGTTTGTTGTGACAAACACCTATTTATGTTATGTAAAATCCAGAGTTCCTGTATCAAAGCTATGTCCAGTTTTTCTTTCCCAAAGGATCTCATCGCCATCGCTGATTATGCTTTGCTGTGATGAATATTTAACTGGAACACAGTTTGCGTTTCTTTGTGCGGATATGGAATAGTAAACATACAAAATATAAAATAGTTTTGCAGCCTAAAGAAAATTTGTCCGATTATATCTGTACTAAGGTAAGGACTTAAGTTTCTTCTTGAAATTTAAGTTGACGTTTGATTTCTAGCTAAATCAAAACACACTCCCAGCAAAGACATGCCCTGTTTTAGTGTTCGCTGCCCTAATTTGCTCTCGATCGTTTTTTTGCCGCTTAACCTGCTCTACTCTGCTCTAAAAAAACGCTGCTAATATAAGTGTACCTGAATAAGAGCGGAGTCAAACGAGTTAATTCATTCCAGTCAATTCCGGGAAAATTAATTTTAACAGTTTAGTTTATTGTTATATGATGATTAGCCGATCTCTTTCCTGGCTAATCATCATTCCTGAACAATTAGTATTCGTATCTCAACATCGAGTTCCAAAATAGCAGAAGGTCGGTGAAAAATTGAATCTTCCGAAGCCAAATGAATTTGAAAGCCATTCTGGACATAACGTCTCTCGCCTATAATTTCAATCATTAGCGTGAAATTTCGCCCAGCTATGGGTCAAATTATCCGTTCACGTCAATCAAATCATGTCATCCAGAAAATTTATGAAGAAACTCTTCTCACGCTAAATACTCCTTATACGAGTAGCCATTTGCAACATTTGAATCAGTTCCCTTTCTCGAATCGACTCTTTCCATTTGTATTTCGGCTTATTTTTGGTCGTTATCCTTTTCGTCTGGGCCACGTTGTTGTTCCTTACACTTTCCTATGACGATTTTACATAATCAATAACCCTGGACATTGTCCAGCAGTCAACTTTGGGATGATATTAAGGGTCACGTTGTTGTTCCGAAAATCTCCGAAGAAGGTATTGTGTTGCTTATGGTCATACATGCCAAAAAAGGATATGATGTGTGTTATGTCCAAAGCTATTAATTATCGTACGCAAGGAATTATCGGAGACAGCAAGTTGAAGTTTAAGGATCCGTATATATAACGGACACAAAAGGACGAACAATTAAAGACATCTGCTCAATATACGATATAGTACCGGAATGTGTTGGATTGGGATGTATGAAAATGGTATGCAAAAGGCAGGTTAAAATGAGAGTGGCTCGGAGATACGTGTGGATAATTTGACCCTTTTGTCAGGATCATGAATCAATGTTATGGAATATGTTTTTGTTTTAAGATACAATCCAGGTGGGTTATGGATATCGTGTGAGTTGTTTTATCTTTTATGGGCGATTTCATGTCGTGAAGATTTCTTTTTTTATGAATGGAGTCAGTGTGCTGGTGTTAAGATATGAATTTGAATTGCGGCAAATAGATGCAGAGGGTAATGTTTCACTTCTAGAGATTCACTTCTCAAATGTTTGCCTGTCACCCGTGACCACTTCGCTGGTTTCAATGGTCTTTTTGCAAAACTACCCATAAAATGTTACTTTTATGCTTTGACTGCCTGTGAAGAGGAAAAAGTATCCTTAATGGTCACTAAAACAGTTGGCACATGAAAATCAACCGGTGCCATTACGTCACAAACATCGCCAGCTTATGGAGTAGGGTTATACTGTTTATCACCCTTCCACTCCATCACATATGCATAAAATATAAACCCGTCGCCGGTCGTCTCAAACCAAGATATAAAAAAAGTGGATAACATTTTCATAATTTTTCATTTATGGAAAAATATTGGCACTTTCAAACTCACCGGGATGTCCTTTTTGGACTTGCTAGTTTTTTTCCCTGCTACGGGTCATCCTTCAATGTCCTTCATTGTCACGCTCGCATTCATATTTGCCGTCCAAAGATGTTTTTAGAAGATTTTCCGATTTTTCTTTTCACATCGCGCTATCATATCCTTGCCAGCCAGTAGCGGTCAATTCAATTTCCTTAGGGGTGACATCCCTTCAATATGTCATTTCGGGCACAATAGTCGCCGTAATGCAATAAACATGCAAATGTCGTCCAAAGTGTCAGCAGTGCATAACCGATTTCAATCGAAGGATACTTTTTTTGATTAAGGACAATAAAAGGGATATTTGCATTTCCCTAAAATTGAAATATATTTTATGCCAACGGAAGAACAGTGAGACAGAGAACCAAGCGGATAGTATAGAAGTAAAGGTTGTGTGTTTACACAGGGGTCAACTGATTTCTTTCGTGTACACGAAGGGAGCGTGAAGATAATAAATTGCATGCATATGGTGTAAATTTATGGATTTTTCTTAATAAAGTGAGTTTTTCGTGGATTGTAAGAAGAATAGCGACACAAATGGCTTATGCAAAATCGAGCAATGTGAACATTTTCCGGGTGTTCTAAATCAGGGCGATAGCGACATACCTCCCAGCCAATTATAATTCAATTGTTAGGTTGACATATAAAAATTTGTTTAAAAAACATTTGTATAGTGTTGAAAGATGCATATAGTATAGGTCAAGTCCTTATCATAAAAATTGAAATCAAATTTGCTTTGAATATTACGAGTATCTGTTGCATTGTGTGCTGTGCGCAAGTTATTAAACTTTATCCCGGAAGACTGGAATACCATTTACTTCTTTGCTCTAACCGCTTAAGAAGCATAGCGGATCAACTACTTTTAGAAGGCTTAGTTCACATTTCTTCAGCATACTACAGATTTGGTATTATGCTTGTTGCTGATGTATGTACACATTCTAAATTTGTTTCATCTCCAGATCGTGTTTTTTTAATGCGTGTTATTCGCTCGTTTTACACGCTCGGTGGCCGCGCTCGTTCGGTTATGACTATATGATCTAGAGAAAGGAGGTTCGATACTCAGAGCGAACAAAAACTGTCCATGGGTAGCGATAGAACTCCCACTGCGCTCCGAGCTTGTTAGTATAAAGACTACGCGGATGGGAGGTGCATGCTAGCAACTGCACGTCCGAAAAGTAGATATGCTATTGAATCATCAACAAGGCATGGATATGCAAGAGAAGTTGACGTACCCATGCCCCTGGAGGGGCACAAGTGTGTTAAACAAATATACCGTTGGAAAGGCAACACATTGGAGCAAGTCTTGTCAAATTTGTCAGCTTAAAGTACGATTGTAAAATATTCATTTGAATGTTCGAAAACTCGATTTTGAAATTTCTTTAAAGTTTGAACAGTTGTATTCATGAGGCAACGGTGAATTTTGCAACCGGGAAAAAGTCGTTTTATATTAAATTTGATGTACAATATTTTCAGAAATTGAGGTGAAAACTGCGATTAAATTATTGAAACAGTGGCAAATTTTAATTTTGTTCGGAAAGTCAAGATTTTTTATGACAATGACAAAAGAGCGATAACTCAGTAACGGTTAAAGATAGTCTTATTTTTCTTCAAGCACCCGATAGGACATATCGTCCCTATCAGTATTGCCCATCCAACGCGGGACACCCTGTATACAGATAATCGATATGCCAAAAACCGTCACAGGGAAATGCTTTACGGTCGCCCAAGGAAGTTACGTACAAATTTGTTCTTTATGTCTTACTTCTCCATGATATCCGTTATGACTATTCTGTCCAGAGCATAGGTCTCATCAGTCCGATTCTGAGAATACACATATTGACAAGGTTCGGCCTCAACTGCGAGGGGAGCTGCAAAATCATCGCAGTGGTCTTTAATCAGCATTGCGACGAAATAGTCCTTGAAACCGAACTGAAGTTGGATTCTCATTAAACACGAGTGCTAATTACGCGCCAACTGAAATTATCAAAGATTAATCAAATCTAACTTTCTGGAAACGATTAAAGGAGACTGCCTTTCAAGACTTTCTCGGAAAGGCTTACCACAGATTCAACTCGATATCCTAAAAGAAAACGATATAAACACAAGTCCCCATAAAAATACTTTCACGTCAACTGTGAAATACGATCATAATTCTCATAAAACCGGGAGACACCAAAATCAAATTTCAGGCGAAACTGCCGCTTTGTCGTTCTTTTTCCTCAAAAATTTCAGACTAAATAGTGGACATTATCGTCTGTGGTCGCATACGTATCTTATAAGATTCCATTTGGGTCGTGTATCGCTTAAAACACGATAATTTTATGTATGTATCGTTCAGAAAAATTAAGATAACAATAAATAGATACGCCAGGAAAAAAAGCCAAATGGAATTATTGTACATTCATGCTCTTATGACGACTTCCCCAACGTTTGGCCGTTAAAATGACTTTTTCACTTGTCCGGAGGGCTCATAAAACTTCTTTCGTACCCTCATAACTCTTTTGGTGCATCAGCAACACACGCACTAAAAAGTCTAAAGGGACCAGCAATGTGATCCTTCTTTGTGAGATTTATGGATGTCCAAGTCCAAGATTAGAAAGTGCAGCAGATCGTAGTCGTAATCTTATCTGGACCACAAATTCGAGATAGTTTTGGGATACGTATATGTATGAAGAAGGGCTCTTTTGGGTGTAGGCTCAAAAAAATATATGTAATTTTTTATCTAAAACAGATTGTCTGAACGCGTCTGGAAGATTGTCGCGTCTCACGGTCAAACAAATTTTCAGATTTTACGGAGGTGATTTATGGAATGGGACCAATAACGACAGGTCATCTTGCTTCCAGTGTTGACAAGACCATCTCAGGCATAGTTGTTGATAGTGGTCGGTGTTGTGTTCGGGGTGTTGATTCCTAGTTTGTTTCTTGTTGGAAATGTTTTGTCAAACGGCCGACAATTGTAGGTAGGCATTTAATTTGTTTGTGGTCAGGTCTTCTCTTTTGGGAACAATAATCGTAAAGGTTGACTGACGGGCGACATTAATGCGAAAATCAGAATGATGTCATCTGTTCGGTTTTGTTTCATCTCTTGAACTTGGTATTAAATACGTTTATTAGATGTACCGAAATGGGACTCCAGTGCAACTAAGAATTATGAGAGATATTTAAGAAAAAAGAAAAGAAAATAAGGCTATTGGCAAGGAATAAAAGTGTTCTTCAGATTTTGTGAATACGGGAAACATTGTAAATTTGAAGATCTGCTTGGATACTCAATTGCCCTAACCCCTTGTGGGGCATAGCGCGTCAATTGTTCCATGTGGTCCAGTTGACGTTTCGTTGTCATAAACTGGTTTCGGAGAATGCAGTTGCCAGCATGCACCTCGTCGTGGACGGGATTCGAAACCGAAACGCCGGTAGTCAAACATGAGACTGATGCCGCAACACACTGCACTACCGGTCGCCCCAATGTAAGACTGCCAAGGGTGCGTTGTGTTGCACTGGTGGACGAAAAGACCCGTGATGGAGCCCTGACTCATCCTGGACCTGGAGGACAATTATCATACCACGAACTAGTGGTGGTTATGATCAATGCGGTTTCTTCAGATTTCAGCACAGTTCGCTGGAGTCACGTCGGATAGTGCGAATGTACTATACAGCAGGATAGATTCTACGTAGGTTTCTTTGGATGGTTGGTTGCAATTTGCTTTCTTTGAACAACAGATGACATTAACCACACACTGTGGCCTGCGTCTGCCAGCCATACTGCTATTCATATATGAATCTACCGCCCGTATCCCTTGGTTCTCTAAAACTAGTCTACAGCAAGCACAGGCCGTAACTTAGCACATTGGGGGGTATTTTCACGGCGTAATGCGGTGGTGCATCATCTTCGTTCTCTATTATTGTCTAACTTAAGCCTCCGAGTCCTAGGACATTTTCGGATAGCTACCCAACCAGGAGTTCTGTGGTGCAATCATTTTGACTGGATCCGATTACCTTGACTCGTGAAGGACTTTGAGCCCACCTGGCCAAAATATGACTCACTTCAAAGGAGGTGGTGTGCTGCGAAGCTGAAGTACATCCAAATATTTTTTGCGAACCTAGTACGTTGCTAGGTCTGTTGTCAAGACCGGCATGATTTCGGCTTTCAAGCAATCATCCTAAATAAGGCACAAGCCTAATTCTTACATTAAGTGTACATAGGATGGACATGGGTTGACTTATATGTAGTTTTCGGGGAGCGGTGCCTCCGTTGACTTTAATCAGTACAGCACCTGCAATTTTAAGTTTATTTGTGTTTGCCACTACCTACGAGTCATTCCAGCCTTCTTGGAGTGTTGTCGCGCTACTTTGATTCCGCCTCATTCAGATACCAACTAACTCGGCTAGAATAGAAATTCCGACGATCTACGCTATACAATGAGAATGTTTTTGTATCCCTCAGTCTTTGAATACTCTCCACAACCTAGTTAGAAAACTTAAATCTGCCATGGCTTTAAAGGAGAGGGTTTTTTTGCGCTTTTTTGACATCGAAGGAGCCTTCGATAATGGCTCTTCACTCAGAGCAAAAGAGGTTGACAATATCACTGCATTACAGGTGAAAAAAAGGAACACAAGGGTGTGCTAATAGCTTGGTGTTAACTGGGAATGTTTGAAAAAGCCTTTACAGAAATTATTTAACGATCATTGGGGCCGACAGGTAGCACAGTGCGTAGAGACGCCAGTCTTATGTCTGATGATTACGGTCGTCACGGCTTCGAGTCCCGTCCACAGCCTTCGTTGCTATGGATGTTTGTGTTGTCTTCCCCCTTGTGGGGCCAGGTTTAATAATAAAATACAATATCTCCCGACGTGTTGCAGGTATGCGGCTAAATGGGAGCAGGAGGTGTGCATGCTTGCAACATCCATCGTCCGAAATTGGTTTATGCCAACAGCTAAGCCACATGGAATAGTTGACCCGCTATGCCCCACTGAGGCAAATGTAGTGTGGGATCTGGCGGTCATGATCCTGTCTGAGACTAGATCCCTGGATAAGAGACAGTTTCGTGCGGCTCTGATTAAAATAAGCCCCACACCTGACTGACGATTACTACTAGAAGCTTTACCGGAATGCAACATTACAGTGCTACGCGTTGGGGAGACAAATTCTTCGTTATTCCATCATCTTATCTCTCTAACTCCTAAGATGTTTAATTTACACCGCTGAAATCCGCTCTGTAATTGAAGAAATCGTGCATTCAGGGGCCCTTCTGATCCATTGTTCAGGAGAATACGCACATTCCAGAAACCAATCTTTGTTTTTTTTTTTTTTTTTTATGTTTACACCAAAGCTTAGGGGGTAATCCTTTGATGCGAGAGCACAGCATTGGCGGTAAGGGATTAAGGTAGTGGGGAGATGGGTTGAGTTTGAATAAGGTGACGGTGTACATTCCGTTTAAATTTTTGTAGGTCATAGTTGCGGGGGAAAACAAAAGATGGTAGATCGTTCCACATTCGTGTTGTCCTAGATACAAACGAGTCATGGAATTTGGCGGTGCGACTATTGCTGAGTTCTAGAAGATGAGGATGGACACGACTGGCTAGTCGGGTGTTACGTAAAGGAAAAGTACGCTCAGGAATGAGGTTGGCTATTTCATCAGAGCAACGGCGGTTGTACTGAACGATAGCCAAAAGTTGTAACTAGCGAATCTGTCTTCATCTGATATATAGCTGACGTTTCGTTAGCATATACAAGATTTCTGATGATTCAGTTTGCTGGCATATACTTCCTGTCTTTTGTAGTCACCTTCTACGATATGCCCGGAAAGGCCGTGGCATTGTTCTCAGTGTCACCACACACTGTCGAACTCGAACATTGTACAAGTGGACCGGTTTTCTTCACGTTTATGTGAAGTGTGTGTGTATGTCTTGAGCTATTCAGAGGGCATTTGTACCAGGTTCGAGTTTGACAGTGTATGGTGACACTTATGCCCCACTTCACAGGAACTACACAATATAATACTCACCGTAGGAAGTTCCAGCACTTTCACAAATCGCGATTCTATGTTAAATATTAATAAGAGGTGTTTAAACCATCACTTATTCTATTTTTATAATATTTAAAATGAATTTCCTTAATTGTTATGTGTAAAATCAAGTGCGCGATGAAGTGCAAGAAAAATATATTTTATTTATGAAATACAAATACATTTTGGCCGGTTGTATCTTCAGTAAAAAATTACGATACTACTACTACTACTTTTCTGGTTTTGAAATTGAACAACAACTCCTTGAAAGCCCTTTAGTTAACAAAAAAAGATAGTATGTTAACTTTGGCTGGTATGAACTTCTCATCACGATTGTAAGATTTCGTCTCCACGGTGACGATAACTTTCTAAATTTGTTACACACAATTCATCTAGTCTAGATGCATCCATAAATATGCTTCTGATACGTCACTGAATTCCCAAGAAATCAATCTTCGGGTATAAACCCTACTCAGCTCTCTTTTATTAGAAAAGAAAAACTCCGTAAAGTTTTGATGTTTTTATTACACCACTTAATCCCATAAATTCCCATAATAAAATATCAATTTACAAATACAACTTAGGAAAATTAAAAACATACATTTTCCCCTTTATTTCTCACTTCCTTTTCTAATCGAAAGGAAAAACTTCAGGGAATTGACTAAAAAGTGAACACATGAGTGAAACATACTTGACATCAAACTCCTCGCTATTATAAACTATTTTCAACTCATCATTTTCCAAATGAAGGAAGCAAGGAAAAAAATGAACTAAATCTTTTTATAAAGTGTGCGAGCAATTAAAAAACGATATGTTACCCGCCGATAGCTCAATAGAATGGAAAAGTGGAAAATCTGAAGTAACCTAACACTTTGGCAGTTTTCACGTAAAAAAGGGGAAAAGATGAAAACAAATCGTTTCTTAAGAAAAATTGACGTAATCGAAAGGGTGTATCGTCGCGGACGTACAACATGCAGTAAATCTTTCGCATATGTTGAAACATTTCAATGTTTTGATGGCTTTTTGGAAAATTTATTGATATCAAGACCTACCTTTCCGGAAAATTGGGTACACGTTGGTTGCCAGAGATTGGGGTGTCTGCATCATTGCGCGAAGTAAATTGAGACCACCCCTTCAAATGAAGGAGAGAACTATTTTAAAAGACGATTCACCCTTAAAGAGTTGAAAGGTGATACTTGTAAGAACGTCTTTTTCCAAATGTAATGAATATGTTTTCAAATAAAATTATATTCGAAGAGGTTGCTAGGCAGTTATGGTTCTATTAGACATGCAATAAATTCACTAGTTTAAACGGTTACTATAAAGCACTACATATCTTGACATACATGTTCGTTTAGGGTTTAATCTTGAGTTTGTTCTTTAACAAAATAAAGTTGGATACATCAAATAGGATCAGAAAACATTCTTATTAAAACTCGAAGTTTTGACCTGATAGGGAAGGTGAAACAGATTTACTAAAATAGTTTGCCTAGTATACAATAGCTGGCGATATTTGGATCTTAGGTTAGTTTGAAAAGTGGTTTGTACAATAGCAAATATATTTATTTTCAATGGGTAACCTTGTATGCTTGTAATTCATATTAATTCAAAATAAATGTAGCTTAGGAGATTATGTATTGGAAGCTGACATTCAATTAATTTTCTTTTTTTTTTAATCAAACACTTTTGCTTGACACTAACTGATCGGTGAACTGAATGTTTCCAGCTCCTGTAATCGTTGACAGACATTTTTTATCGTCATATTAATAAAGTGATTTCAGTAAAAAGGACCAAAAGAAAATTAAAATTTGTACCTACATACATTACTGCCAATCATCATTATTCGCCAAAACATATTCATTCGAAATTTCAATACCACTCATCAGTGGCATAAAGGAAGTGAAATTATTAAGATCACAAGAAAACGCCTGAACACTTGGCAAATTACTTTGCACGAAGTCATCATCATCGCCATCGACATTTCAATATTCAAGAAAATTCCCACAGTTTCAGTTCGGCGGTAAATTTGCGTGCCATCGAGCACTTTACGAAACAACATACCTAACATCCCCTTAACTTTGCAATCAATTGCGATGACAGTTTTTGGTCATATTCCGGAAAGTCAGCCGCCTCTAAAACGTATGTGTATAGTATATTCCGACGCGGACAATTGGACATCAGAGCGGCTCCTCTTGCTACTCCTTGAGATACCCGTCTCGTACAGGGGATATCTGCATACGAGTTCCATTTGAATTGTACCGGTCCCGTGAAAAGACGGAAACTGTCCAGTTTTTTTTTGCTCTCCCTACTGGCATTTCAGGGTTTCCTGCTCGTCTGTGTCCATCGCGAGTACATTGAAGGACCCTCTCCCTTACTTATTTGCAATCCCGGTCCGATCACAATTTGCATGCATGCATTCATGGAAATTTGTGTGTGTCGTTCACGAAAGGACTTCGTTGGTCGCCGTTGTTTGGTGGATATTTTTTTCCCATGTATGCCGATAAACTATTGTTCGGTATCGAAATCGATTGCCAGCATATGCAAAAGGAGAGGAAATCAAAATCCAGAGTGGCATATAAATTAAAGTTGGTTGACAGATTTGTAACGACTTGGACCATTGTCCGAACCTGGGCCTGGTGACATTTTTGCATTATTTTATGACACGGCCAATTATCTTTTTATGAAGTGTGAAATGCAGTTTTTTGGGAATAAAATTGATTTCTTTCATTCGGGGAAGGTCTTGAAAAAAAATTATCAAGGCGATTTATTTTGATAGATTTGTAGGGATAAAATCAAGGAGTCGTCCGAGTTTAAGAAAAAATGCATTATAAACTTACAATGCAGAATGGAACGGGTGTAAAGGTCAAAGTTGTTAAAAATCACAATAGGAGGTTTTTGATTGCGTTTCATATAATTTTCTTTTTAATTTAAAGAAAAAATATTTTTTTTTTCACTGGAGTGGCCTGCGGTACAATTGTTCCAAGTAAAAGTGCTCTCATTCTGTTGAAGATTATATTTCCTTAGCCCTCGGAAGGCACACTGTGGTCCTGTGGACCCCAGAGACATTGAAAATTAAAAGAGAAACATATGTTCCTACTACAATTATTTATTTTTCCACAAATACTGTATTTCGGAAGCAAATCACTTCCTTCTTCAGTGCTTCTGTTTATGTATAAGTTTTTTTCTGTTTTAATTTTCAATTTAATGCGAACTACAGACAACGGTATATCTACCCAGAAACATGTTAATCTTAAGTTTTTATGGCCTAAAAGATGAAGAAAGGGTTCATTCCAAAATTACAGGCATGTACCCTTTCCTTAACTTCTACGTTGCATTTGGTTTGATTTGTAATTGCCAGAAGTTGAAGAAACTGCAATTTGAATTACCACTGGGGTCCAGCACACTCCAGTGTGCCCTTTACGTAAGCTTTTTTGTGTATGGTAACTTGCCGCCAATTTTTTTTTGCCTTCAAAATTCTAATAAATACAAACTACCGAGCAAAACATTTGTCTCCGATACCTAATGGAATCGAAAAGTCTACGATCCTATAGCGGTTCCATCGAGCGGTTTGTCGATTGGTCTCTGACATGAAAAGAATCGGAATGTCTTCAATCATAATACTTCGATTCTTGTAATCAATTTGGCCGAAATTTGAATATATTTTTTAGCTTTGGCGACGCATATTGTAATATCATCAACAACCGAAAATGTTTTGTTCGTTTTCGTTTTCGATAAACCTGGTAAACAGCCCGCCGTTAAATGAAAAATGTGAAATTAATACAAAATTTTTAAACCGGTTCAAAATAAATATTTCCGTGAAAAGCTTCGCGTGAGTTTTACACGAGATTCCACGACACTTTTAGTTTAAGGACGAACTGTATACCCGGCTTAAGTATCGATTCTACACATTGTTTACAGTTATAGATTCTAGTTCGATCTCAGTTCAATTTGCGTTGACTACAGTCATCGGTCCCAATTCGATCTTTGTCGATTCTACATTGACTACAGTCATCGATTCTATATTGACTGCAGTCAGCGATTTTGAAGCGACTCCATTCCTCATTTTCGGCATTGCAAAAGCGGCCAAGCCCATACAATTGTCTCCGACGTTCCATTGATAGAGTCATCGATTCCTTAGTAGACAGTTTTTGATCTAGGAATCTAGGATCGATTCTTGTCTGACAGGGTAAATACGGATCGGATGAATATTGTAAGAAAGGCAGTTAGATGTGGGAGTCCCATGAAATGACGAGATATTTACGAGAATGGTCGATGTTGCCATTTAGCTATTAGAAAAACACTCAATATTTAGGAAGTTAGTTTCTTTTTCTTTCGGTTCATTCAATATGGGATAGTATTTTTTACCTGTTTTTTCTAGAGTTTTGTAGTAAAAACAAAACCCTTGTGAAATCGGTCAAATGTCTGTCTGTCCATAGAACATCTCACGAACGGCTGAAGCTACATACATGAAGTAGATGCTTATGGCATCGAATTCTTGAGCGGTGCTAGCCGCCCACTCCTCACGAGAGGGGATCAAGCAGTCGAAATTCCTTTCAAACTCAAGTTTCGACACGGTATGTATAGTCAGTGGTTTCAGGAACGTCCAAGCTGTTCAGAATGGCCGAGTGCCCGGTGGTGCATATAGTCCAGTGGCTTTTTTCACGAAGGCGAATGGCCACACCAGCAGCAATCTGCTCGGCACGAATGTTCAAGGGAGCCAGGCTCAGCAGCACTTCAAGGGTCGCAGTGGGTGTTGTTTTTAGAACTTCCGTGATGGCGAGACAAGCCAGCCTTTGAACTTTCTCCAACAAGCCCCTGTAAAATGCGATTCTAAGCGCTGTCCATCAGCCCACTATCCCATACATAAGACTAAGACGCACTACCAACACATAGAGCGAGAAAACCACTCTCGGTTGCAGTCCCCATTTCCAACTATCGCCTTTTTGCATAAGTACAGTGCAACAGTGGCGCTTTTAACTCGCTCTTGAATGTTAGGTTTCCAGCATAATTTTTTATCCAGGGTGAGCCCAAGAAATTTAGCTTTGTCAGTGAGAACAAGCCTTATGTCCTCCGTTAACGGTGGTTCCAACGAAGAAACCCTATATCTCCTGGTGAACAGAACAAATTCCGTTTTGGTCGGATTCACTCTAACCCCAACCTCACTCGCTCACCTCACCAGAACATACATTGCCCTCTGCATTAAGTCACTGAGAATACAGGGGAACTACCTGAGATAGCGATTGCAGTTGGTTTACATCCCAGCCCCTCCAATTACAGAAAAAGCTTATTAACCGCCAGATTCCAAAGGAGGGGAGAGAGGACCCCACCTTGATGAGTCCCCCTCCTCGCATACTTTCTCGCAGCACGTTGTGCCAAGTGTTGTGCAGATCACCCTCGACGTCCAGCAACAGATTAATAAGCGTGCAAATTGAGTCATGTATACCAAGCTTTGCAAGTGGGTCAGTGATAGCCACCGGTTTTATATTATTAAAGGAACCCTCAATATCCATAAAAGCAACCAAGGTATACTCCTTGCATTCAAGAGACTTTTCGATGCAACCAATCAAAGCATGTATCGCCGTATCCACTGATCTTCCCTTCCAGTAAGCATGCTGGGAGGCAGACAGCAGCTGAGCTGCAATAGTGCTGGGCAGGTAGGTGTCGATAAATCTCTCTAACACCTTTAGCAGGCATGAGGATAGGCTAATGGGCTTAAGGTGCCATAGCCGCGCAGGCGAACTTTTTCCCGCTTTCGGAATAAAAACAACTCTGACCTCCCTCCATAGATAGCGAATATAAACCAGCTCCCCTGAAAATCGATTCGACCCAAGGATACAGTACATCCAGCACAAACTGTAGATCTGAGGGAATGATACTGTCATGTTCAGTGGACTTGAAAGGATCAAAACTGTTAATGACCCATATTATCTTCTCCTTCGAAAGAATTGACGCAAAGTCACACGTAGTATCTTTGCCTGAATAGCCAGCCATTACAGAGAGGAGTAAGGGCAGAGCTATCAGGGAAGTGTGTGCCAAACAACAAGTCAATGGTCTCCTGACTAGAGGAAGCCCGAGTCCTGTCTTGTTTCACCAAATAAGTGGACACTGTCGGGACCGCAGACAAGACTTTACGGAGCCTACACGCGTCGCTAGATTCCTCAATTCGCTCACAGAAGAGTTTCCAAGAGAAGGCTAAATAAAAGCAGGAGGTGCATACTGGCAACGTGAATCGTACGTAACTTGTTTATGCCAACGAAACGTCCGCTATAGGCCGCATGGAATAGTTGATGCGCTACCCCCCATTCTTCCAAATTTTTGACAAAAATTACAGTCTTTACTTCTTTTCCTTTTTCGTTTCAATCAGTGGTCCGGTCCTTTTATTGTTTTACTATATTTGTTTCAAATAAAAATGCTTTACGATTTTTTGTTTTAACTTAATCGTCCTCCTGCGTATACCTTGTCGAAAACGTTGATGAAAAATTCAAGAAGCCTTTTGACTTTTTTGAGAAAGAAGTTGACGTTCACCCAATTCGCTTTCAACTCTGATCCAGATGTGATTCAATACGAGTCGTGGAACATAGACCGGTCACTCTTGTATGGGAAATGGTGTGTTCAGGTGAAAAGAACACGGCTATCGTTATAATAAACCTAGAAATGTATTTCCCGACGCAAAAAATAATCCATTAGTATTTAAAGAAAACTTACGTTGGTTCCCTTTGTGACTTACAGAATATTCGTCTTGTTTTGCCAAGAATCCTCATTTATTACGCAAGACATCATTGGTATCTCTATAGTGCGGGCCTGACGAGAGGAGGGGTGATTCCCCGGGCACGGTCTTTGGGCCCGGAAACACGAAAGCTTTTTTTTGTCAACTCTACCTGGAATAAATTATGCTTTACCTTGAAACTGCTGGTGTTACATGGATCCCTAAGCTACAATTAATTACACGTTCTGGTGTCGACCTTCAACTTGATGTCCCTAAAATAAACAAGATTTTGCTATCGAAACGTTAACTAAGCCTGTTAGGGGAAGCTGATGCGCTATGCGCCACTAGGAGACAATTCGACCCATAAACTATAGAGACAATACCCACACCATGGCTGGAATTATTTAAGATATATTGGGTAAGTACTAGGTGAGATTTCACCTCAACAAGATTGCTTTCCATATAAAGGACGTTGAGGCCAAAGAGTTTTGAGTCTAAAAAGTTGGTTGATATGAACCTTGGACTACTGGTCAGTGGTATCCAACCTTAACATTATTTTATCATTTGACATTGATTACTAGATAATTTGACTTGATTGTCGAGAACCATCTAGTTATCTAGAACGGATTTTCTTGTAACAACTATTCGGAAGTTCATTTGGTTCCATTCCACTGGGCTCAGTTGACTCACACGGTTTCTCTTCAACTATTTTTTAAGATTTTCAGAAGGAACCCACACAAATGCATACATAAAAAAACATCATCCCGAAAAAAATACCAATTTTACATCGACTGGCTCCTTATAAAGCCTGGTAGCTCTCAACGGAACAGTGAGCAAACAAGGTTAAGATTAGGTGCACGACCGCAATTCAGAGCACTACAAAAGGTGGTAGTCATTACAACAAATAAACAAACACAATATCACTAACAATAAATATTTGTTAGCGGAAGTAGAGAATTTGTTGGGTGTTTGATTAAGCTGAACTCGGAGCAGGTTGAACCTTATCAAAGGTTGTATTGCACCGGTAGGGACCTAGTCTTATCTGTTTACTTCCCCCGGTCCTCGGACCCATTGAAACACTAAGTCTTCTCATCTTCATCCTCATCTCACCCAAAAATTTATCAAAAAACCAAAAAGAAATGCATCATAAATATCTGAAAACAAAAACAACAAGAAAAAAAAATTGTTCTGGTAGATAGGAAACAGGCGCTTAAAGTATTCTTTACGATGTAAGTACACATGTAGTACACGAAATGTATATGCCCATAGTATCACAGATGTCACCATCGTCCAAACATCGTATTCAAATGTGTTCTCGTGGGCTGAGGAATTCATGCGAAAGAATTTTTCTCACAATATGTCATAAGTTAATGACTGCTCAGTCTGCACGATGTCTAGACATACTCGTAGTTCTAAGACGTTTCGGAAGACGGAAGATACAGAGTCCGCGAAACAGTTTTTCTCACACACAATCGAAATCTGACAAAAATCCGGGAGGCAGTCCCAAATGGACCATTTGTTTTGCCAAGGAAATATACATAATTACAGTCAGGCGTTGAAAATAAGTCACATTGGAAAAATCTTCGAAGATGACATATTCTAAAGAAATTATTAATGGAAGGAAATATTAATTATGTACATTTATTTTCTATTAGGTTTTAAAGTTACTCCCAATTTGAAAAAATAAGCAATCAGAAATTGAAATTGATGATTTGAAAATCTTTCTAGAAATAGTTGTGAACGTTAAGTTAAGGGAGGTCAACAAAACGATAACCTCCTTTTAAAGCATTTGGTAAGGCTAAGCTGTTTATCATTGTCATTCTGCCAGTAAAAAACAAATTCAGTTTCGGTCGATTATTATTCCGTTTCAGTGTAGTTTTCCAAGCAAGGAAAATTCTGACTTCTTTCTATTCGTTTCAGTCTAAAAGATCACATGTCGTTCGTCCTTTAACGGTATCTACACGTCCCTCCTTAATATCGCCACCTAATTTGTGATTTTAGCTCATTTGGGTATCTGATTTTTTTGTTCTCATCAAGATGACTTCGTGTTTTTTAACAGGCCACTGTCATTAAGTGTGTCAACCATTTTCCGGTGATTAAATTCCGGTGTCAAATTTAAATGTCGCAGCGTACTACAACAGCAGCGGTCATGGGTGGTAACCACCTCTTAATAGTCCGTCATGTTCGACAAGCCATAAAACAAGACATCTCTCCTGAGCATCGTAGGAGTACTGAAAACTGAAACTGGTCGCACGTATTGTGGTTTTGAGAAACATACACCGAGTCAGAGTCCTGCTGGCATTGATTTGTTATTGAACATGAGGCCCGAATTTGCTGTTCGAGGCTTTTTTTATGTTTACTCTCCGCCGGAATCGGCATCTTCGGAAGCCTTCTATTCCGGAAGGGACTAATTCGTTACATGGCTCCTGCATTGTGAGCACATTGTTTTTTTTTATGCCTATGCATGGGCGTATGTCTCTGTAATCCTTCGTTCGTACGTCATTTGAACTTTCTCAATGAAGACATCTGCACTTGGTCGTGGCGCGGACATCAGATTGACCAGTTGACAATCATTTTTGTCCTATGCCGCATTGTTCGATTTTCATTGAATTAGGCCAGAAGCCAGGCGTTCTTTTTGTTCTCATTGTTTGGCGTCGATATTGATGAGATAATTTGCTGCAAATTTGACCACGGTCCAATGTCAGAATAGTTGGGAAATGTCCTTTTTCTGACATCCGATATGCCCAATTTTCGCAACTTTTGAACTCATGTGGGCGAAATCGTGTTTGTTGAATGCCATTGCATCGGATTTCATGGCAATTTTGTGGGTGTTAAAATCAAATGATCATAAATTGTTGGTTATTGTCTAAGAGGACAATGGAAGTGCCTTACAACGGTAAAAGTGTCGATTGCTACTAATTTAATGTTAAAACTGGAAGGTCGCTATTGCATACGTAATGAAACCGGAATATAGAGGGCTACGCCCGCAATTCGAGGGTTTTGTAGCAAGCGCTTATTTTGGTATATAAATATCGGCTCCTTGCTCTTCTTGATATCACTCAGATGGATAGAAAGAACGTAATTAAAATGTGTTACCCACTTATTTTACATTTTACATGCTAATTCATATTACGTGATTGTAACGAAACTTAGAACATATTATTGCTTAAGTTGTTGGTTATCGTTGGCCATCAGTACTTTTGACCTCGAACGTGTTTAAGGCGTGCAAGGGTGTGCTAACTGTAACTATACAAATAAACTAAAATATTATTGACCTATTCTGAGAAGATATACAAATTCCACTATTTTCAATTTTATATGTTTTTCGAAACCCACTTCCTGTAAGTTTTCATAATTCTAAGTATAACGGTCTCAAAATGCAGGCAAGGGGGGGGGGTCAAATTACGAACTAATATTTTCTCCTCCCCCACTGTTCCCCTTTCTATAAATTTCGAGAAAATGCGAAAAAATGGAATGTACTCATCATTACCTTTCTCACGACACCTCATTTGCTTATATCAGTCGATAAAAAAATTTGACCTTAATTTCGCCTCTATGTGGACTCCCCCCCCTTCCTTCCACCCGGTAAAGTTGGCCAATTAAGACACAGCGCCCCCAACCAATCTTTACCCTATAAAAAATGATTAATTAAATAACTGCAATTCGCACTACGAAAAGCAACATGAAAGTATAGTAGTACTCACACCTATGAGGCCGGTAGGTGTATTTTTTGTGTGGATAGTGTCAAAATGCCGAACTTTAAATGAATGTAATATTATTAAATATTATGTGATTATAATGAAACTTAGAGATATTATTGCCTATGATGTTGGTTATCATTGGCCATCAATATTTTTGACCTCGGGTACGCGTAAGGGGTGCAGTGTTGTGCTAACTGAAACTATAGAAATGTACTATTATTAACCTTTTTTGATGAAATTTCAAAATTCTAGAAATCTAGGTTTTCTACACTAGTAAAATGGCGCTTTTCTGTAAATTTTCATATTTCTAAGTATAACGGTCTCGAAATGCAAGGGGGGGGGGACAAACTCGGTTGACATATTTTCCCCTCTCCCTCTTTTCCCGTTTCTTCAAATTTGAAAAAAATTTCAAAAATGGAATGTACTCGACGGTACCTTTCTTATGATACCCCACTTGCCTGTACCAAACGAAAAAAAAATTTCGACCTTCATTTCCCCTCTATGGGGACCTCCCCTTAAAGTTGACCTATTACGACGATTCGCTTTCTCCGGTGAATTATAGTAATTCTACACATTCCTACAAAATTTCATGTATGTAGCTTCAGCCGTTCCTGAGATATTCCATGGACAGACGGACAGACGGACAGACGGACAGACGGACAGACGGACAGACAGACATTTGACCGATTTCATAAGGGTTTTGTTTTACTACAAAACCCTAAAAATGAGAATGCGTTAATGAATGAGAATGGCTGGACTGAATATGTATTATCAATTTTAAATGCATGGATCATCATTATGTCAATACGTTGACATGAATGGGACGCAGAGCGGTTGTTGGAAGTATAAAGATATTTAGTTTAGAGCATGTTGTAGATCCCGAAAATTAAGCTTCCTTGAATTTTTATTTGCTTAGGGTTAGTTGCCTTGAAACGGTGGACTTGCAACATCACGTCACACCCAGCTGGAAAATCATCAAAAGAACGCGCAATTAAAAATACCTCTTCACTAAATAAAAAATAGCTCCCGGCGACTCTTAGGGCACCTAAGGAAGCAACCCTTCCCCTAAGTGTCACCATACACTGTCGATCTCGAACTCGAACTCGAACCTGGTATAAATGTCCTCTGAATAGCTCAAAATACACATACACACACTTCACATTAACCTGAAGAAAACCGGTCCACTTATACTATGTTCGAGTTGGTGTTCAAGATCGACAGTGTATGGTGACACTAAGATTGGGTATGTAGGGTTTTAACGCGCGTACCTGAAATAAATTTACACTGGAAACATTAAACGAGCCTCGGATACCACGGACTGATTCCCCGGCAACAACTTTCGACTACAAACAACGGACCACGATTGGTTTTTGGAACGTTTGAACGATTTGGGGTGGGTGCAGTAGTGCAAAGCTCACTGAAGTCGAGCAGTAAAGGACCGCATATAACATCTCTATATTAGGACTGAGCGAAACAAGATGGGTTGGATCGGGATCCACTTTATTGCCAAGCTCCCAAACAGTGCGGCTCTACTCTGGAAGTGGAAATATTACTGCTGCTTGAATGACAGGCGTAAGAGTTCTGTTGACCAAGGATGCACGCTGATCTTTATTCGATCGAAATCCCATTTCCGACCGTATCATTGCAGCCAGAGCCAAATCCACTGTAAGAAACCTCACAATAATTCAGTGTTACGCCCCGGCTGAGCCAGCGGATCAACCGGCTAAGGACGCCTTCTCTCGCCGACTCGGCGAAACCTTCAACAATGCTCCCAAAAGTGGCATAAAAATTATTATGGGGGATTTTAATGCCAAAGTCGGGTCTGACAACCTTGGTTTGCTAATGGGTAATCATGGTCTAGGCAATACGAACCAAAATGGCGAGATGTTCGTGGAGTTTTGAAACTCTCGTCAGCTCGTCATCGGCGGTACTTTTTTCAAGCACAAACGATGCTATTTAACAACCTGGGTTTCTCCGGATGGCTGAACTGAGACCCAGATTGACCATATAGCCATTTCCATGACATGAAAGAACTGTCTCATAGACGTCAGGTCGAAGCGGGATGCTGATATTGGCAACGATAACCAACTTGTTGTCGCGAAAGTACGCTTACGAACGGCAGTGATCCATTGCCTTCAAAATGCAAGAATCTTTCCACGTTTTAATGTGCGAAAGCTTAAACATACATCTACAAGACGTGGTTATTCCACCGCCTTGCACGAAAGAGCTAATGCACCACCACCTTATGAGACTCCTAGAATTGATGATTGATGGAACGTTGCTAAGGATTCATTTATTTCGTGCGGTGAAACTTTTGCGAGCAGATTGAAGCGCTGTAGAAGGCTATTCATTAGTGACTCTGCATGGTCTCTGATCTCAGTACGCAAGAATATTAAAGAACAAATCAACTCAGCTACCGACGCGACGACGCAGTCAAAGATCAACATAGAGCTGAATACCGTTCTCTTCAGAAAGGCGTGCAAAGAAGCGTAAGACGGGACAAACGCAACAACATCAATGCATTAGCGGAGAAGGCAGAGGAAGCAGCTTACCGTGGTGACAGTGGAACACTTTACAAACTTATCACGCCATTAACTGGCAAATCTTTTACAACCGAACATCCCGTGAAAGATAAAGACGGATCCCTACTGGTCACTGATGAAGACCAACTGCGATGGTGGAGAGAACACTTCATTGAGGTTCTCAACAACACCTTTACCACAGGCGGCCAAGGCCCGACGTCGGGCTGTCGCGCCACTATGATGATGAACAACACCTTTGGACATTTGAACTCATCTTCACTTGAAGCAGAAAATATTCCGCAAATAGTTAGAGTTGATACCAGCCCACCATTTAAACAGGAATTAACTGTGGCTATTAAATCGATAGAAGCGGGGATAGATGGAATTCCGGTGGAACTCTTAAAGGCGGATTTCAACGATACTGCGGATATTCTTCTCCCTCTTATCCAAGAGTGTTGGGAAACCGAAACTCTCCTTAAAGAATGGAAGATGGGCGTCATTAATAAAACCCCGAAGAAAGGTAACCTGAAGAATTGTAATAATTGGCGTGGAATTCGCCTCCTTCCCGCAGTCTCCAAACTGATGACAAAAATATTTTTAAACCGGATCAAGCATACAGTTGACCGCACACTGAGCGATGAACAGGCTGGTATCGGCAACGACATTACCCTAATCTGCGAGCAGGTAAGCGTATCTCTTGACGAGCTGAACACCTTCTACGTTAATAAAAACCTTACTTTGTCCGCGCCAAAGCCTTCGGATACTCTGTTTACTACATGGACCAAAGAAGTGAAGCTACAACTGGATATCGGAGTAGATGGTGAAACAAACACCACAAATCCCAAAATCCTTGGTGTCACCCTTGACAGCATGGCCATCTCCTCGGCCCATGCATCAGCCATTTGTGTCAAGATGAGAAGCAGGAACAAAGTCCTCAAAACTTTAGCTGGCAGTTCCTGATGAAATACAAATTTATCGGGAAATCTGTGGCCAACTATGCGCCTCCTATCTGGTCAGACAACTAATGCAACATTCTGTGGAAAAATATATAGACCTGCCAGAATACAACTTTTTGGACTGGCTGATTCCTGATGTCGCAAGATCATCTTTACCACGAGACCAGAATGATGCCGTTAAGAAGCCACAATACGCTACTCATCAAGCAGTATCTGGTTGTCTGTTATCGAAGTGACCACCCAAACTCCAACATTATGGACAAAACCCCACACGTAAGACGTAATATGAGGGACAGCATGATGGAGATCCAAAGGTTCAAAATCTATCCAGCAGTATTGTCCGCGGATAAACAGATAAACGGATTGTTGTACCTACAGACATTTACCCTGACCTCAATACCCTCAAAATGTGATTACGTGAACTTAAAGATACACTCGTGACTTCATTTAATAAAAAATCTTTGAGGCCAGTTTTTTAAATATCCTGTTAATCTGCTTGTTAGCTAACAGGGACATGAGCTTTTCCAAGCTGTAAACTGCCCGTTACATATTTCCGTTTTCGGAACATTCCAACTTGGCCAGGCGAAGCAGTGACGTTCGCGGCTTAAGGAGTTGTAACCCTTAGTATACCGCCCCAGAACGCTCGCTGCGCTTGCTCTATATCCCACAGCGGTAAACCCACTAATAGCGAAGCAAGATGCGACGCCCGGTGAAATAAGAATATACAATACTCCGTTTTCTCATACGTCGCGTTGGTTAAATTACTAATCTATAATGTGTGGAATGCATCTCAAACCTCAAATTATGACAACATTTTCTTGGCGGAATTCTACCGTTCACTATTCTATTCTATATCAGTACGGAAACCAGGAGTTGCGTGTTTTGGATAAAAGGTTTATCGGACGATACTGGACGGTTAGCGTTTATCCGACTAATAAAGCTAATCAAACATTGAGAAAATTAAATTGTGCTAAATGGCAGTTTATTGTTAAGAGGATTTTAATCGGACATTGAGCAAACGGTCCTTAATCAGACAGAGATAGATTGTTTTTTTTTTTTTTTATTTACGAAAACCTCCAGAACTGTCGATCATTGGTCTCTTGCCTGTGGATTATTATAAGTCCGTCTACGATGTGCATTTATTTAATTTGCTTGACTGGACTTCATGTCTGCATTCATAAATGAAATTGCATAATTTGTGTAAATTCATTCAAACCTTCAGCCCATCGATCGACAACCAAGATTTGAAACACCTGATTAGTTCCGCTTTACCATTCAGCACTGTATTTCGGTCCATTATTGATACCAAAATTTTCAACCAACTTACGTATAACTAAAAACAGGACGCCGATGCTATTGCGCCCGTTCCTTTTGAAATCGGCCATAAAAAGAAATCCCGTAATACGAGGAGTTTCCTTTAGGTTTTTCAACATTTTTGGTAAAAATCAAGGGGAACTAGTTCCGAAATCAAATTATAGCGCTTAACACAGGAAAACGTATGACATATACCTATATACGCATCATACATTCGTTTATTCCTATACAAAAGCAACAATTTTGAGGTGACCTCTGTGGTGACCCCAGGAAGCCATAAATAGAACATACACGCATATTCGACACGTTCGATATTTAAAAAGGTGCCCGGAATCCAAAGCCATTTACGACTATAATAATGTTTGTGGATCGATCCTGGACTTTCTTTCGGTGTGGATATGTTTTGGAAATTCTGTAAATGGTGTGATATAGTAAAACTACACTCGCCGACACTTGGGCGAAAACAGTGAAACTTTAGAAATTTGAAGTGAAGGAATTTAAAGTTGGAGCATCTGGAACCACTTTCTACACATAATCGATATTAGAATAAATAGTCCAATGGTGTATTATTCATTTAGTTCAATTTGCGGCTCTAGCTCCAGCTACTCGGCGAAACACAACTTCATTCAAAAAGAACACCGGTTTATGCAAAATACACACAAAAAGTTCTCACAGATGATCGCAATGATTGATCGCTCCGAGGAACACGTAAAATAATTAAGGTCTGTTTTAGTCGGAGCAGTTGAACTACTGACTGCGATCGTCATAACAATCATCACTGAGTACGCCTCATTTTTTTATCATTTGCCATTTTTACCTCCTCTTCGCCAGATGGCCCGGCCCGACCTTCACGGTCATTATTCTACCTAAGGCTTCGTCCCTGCGGGCATCTTCGGATGCCCACCAAACCGTCCGTTATATATTTGAAGCCCAACGTGGGGCCCATTTCTGATAAAGAACAGGACTGAAAAGGACCTCATCGGGTTCTTTTTAGTCCTTCCACCGATTTTCATCCCCACACGCACATTACGGCTACTTGCCCTAAGTCTTAAGACTTAGCCATTTTTACCTCACGTATTTTCCCCTCAAGTAGCTGTGCTTTCCTCTGTAGCACCCCATTCTTCCTATAGAGTAGTTTTTCCTTTTAGATTCGGTTTATCAAGGCACTCCTGGTTTTATGTTCGTCTTTTGTGGTTTACAGACGTACCCAATTCCTCCATAAATTCCTTGAATTGCCGGCATTTGGAGTATCTTCGGTGTTCGGACAAAGCGCGTAGGAACCCTGGGTACCTTTCTGTTTGCCACGATTGTCCTTTCAAGTAAGTTTAAAATTTTTGATTGCCTAGTATTTAATTTTCGTATTATTCATGTACTCAGCAGCTTAAGGAGTTGATGGGTAAATTACGGCAAGGAATGAAGTGTTGTGCCGACCTTCACGGGCATCTTCGGATGCGCACAAAACCGTCCGTTACAGTTTTTTCCACTGGCCCGCCTAAAGATACTTCTTTTGAAAATGCCCCACTGTCCTAAAAGGGTTGCCGAACCCTGCTCCACGTGCTGATCGCTAATCGCGAACAATGTGCGACGGTGGTGTTCCTAGCAAAAGGCACCTTTTGGATTTTTTCACTGCCACACACATTTTCAATTCACCTATCCAGACTGTAAAATCCTTCGACGTCATTCATATTCACCCTTCGGAAAGAAATCAATGACGTTCCTCAATATTATGCACTTCCTCTGCATATGTACATTTTCAATTTTACATATCTTACGAAAAAGAAAAAAAAGAAGAAAATGCAATCTACTTTGCATTATGAACAGCGCAAGCACCCCTCGCTTGCGTGCATAATGTCACCCAAAGTAGAAAATTGATAATGAGTTCGAAAGCATTCAATTTGGACATTCCAATTGCTTTTGACGATGAAACGCCGGTAAGAGTTGATTGAAAATGTCATGGGAAAACCGTTTTTAAGAATTTTGGAAATTTCCATATTTAATTAGTGACGGTTTTCAGAAGCTACGAGTATATGAATATATCATGTGGAGGAATAAGATTAAGACCTTAAGATTTTTTCCTCGTATTGAAGACAGGGCTATACAATTTTCAAATTTGAAATTGTCAAAGATTCGATAACACATTGAAGTCTATTCAGTGAACAATACAAAGATAATAAAGATGCAAAAATGTTATTTCTCAGTAATGTATACAAGACTGAATTAGGCTCACACCGTATTTTTGGGATGCGAAAGGGATCCTGTTAATTGATTACCTTGAAAAGGGCAGAATAATAACAGGCGAATATTACTCCAAACTTCTTGACCAGCTGGATGCTCTTCGCGAGAAGAGGCCTGGCTTGAAGAAGAAAAAAATCATCTTTCACCAGGACAACGCACCTGTACACAAGTGTGCGTTGGCGATGGAAAAACTGCAGAATTCGGGGTACGGATTTGCTGGACCATCCCCTATATTCTCCTGATTTGGCATCCTCGGACTTCCATCTGTTCCCAAACTTAAAGAAAATTGTTCATGGGGAGGCGCTTCGCATCCACTGAAGAAATTGAGAGGGCCTTAGATGAATATTTTCACAGCCTTCCAGATTCTCACTTCCGGAAAGGATGATTAAGCTACCAATAAATGTATCCTTTGTAATTTTCCTCGTAGGAGATTTAGTTTTTTCTATGTTCGGAAAAATACATCCGAAAACCATGTATTTTCCTCATTGTGGGAATAAAAGATAAATAATAGGAGCGTAAAAAATAGTCCTTTTCAAGTGAGAATATCTCGAAAACTAAACTACTGAAGAAACAAAAAAGAAAGCACTAATTTTTTTCTTCTTAGAATGTTCCAGATCCTTCATTTTGTCTCAGAAAGTTTTTTGCTAGTGTCAACCGTTTTCAAAATATTTTCAAAAAACCCAAAAAACGTTTTTTTTTTGTCATTTTTTAGCTCTAAGTCAAATTCCACAAAAAAAAAGTTGGTAGCAAATATCGGATTTCTAATCAGCACCCCAAAAACATCTCTCTCTCTCTCTCTCTCTCTCTCTCAATTGCCCTAACCCCTAGTGGGGCATAGCGCGTCAACTGTTCCATGTGGCTCAGTTGACGTTTCTCGGCATAAACTAGTTTCGGAGAATGCAGTTGCCAGCATGCACCTCCTGCACATCCATGGCCACAAACGTCGTCGTGGACGGGATTCGAACCCGAAACGCCGGTAGTCCAACATGAGACTGACACACTGCGCTACCGGTCGCCCCCCCCCCCCCCCCCCCCCCCCTCCCCAAGAAAAACCAAAACTACACCACAATTTGCTTTAGGAAAAGTACTTGATGACTAGGTTAATAGGCAATTCCCCATCTGTTTATGTACAGCTATTGAAAACAGCTTTGTTTGCTACTCGCGATCGCTTGCTTTAGGAGCCTGTGTGTAGTTAAATATGATTTCGCATATTCCAATGTATCCGACTATTGCTGACATTTGCGCCGTCAAGAGTCCTGTCATTCCACTAGTAGTTCTATTTTCGTATGTTGCTGCACTTCTTAATTGGCATTGAGGCGTCGCTATTTACTTCACAATCTAAGTAGTCTTAGGCAGTGCTAGTCCTTCTATGAGCCCTTGCTACCCTTTTAGTAGATCAAAAAGAATGCAGTAGTTGAACCTAAGCCACAGGAAGATCATCACAGGATCTGCTCTTGGTTCTAATCAGCTGATAAGTGCAAGATATTTTCTATATTAATAAAAATTATATGCGTAATGTACGATCAGTTTAATGAAAGATAATCTCAAGTCAACCGGCGTCCGGTGAGATGAAAGTTGCTATTTGAATCAAAGGTCGATAGTTAGCCGACGGGACAACCGATCATAATCATAACCGTCGTCTATCATAGTCGTTTTTATTAATTTGAGAAAGTTCTTCAAAATCGGTTGGGGTCGTCGGCAAAAACAATTGATTCCCTGCGTCATCATAACAAACCCATACGCTCCATCACTAACCCGGTCTGCTTAATTTTTCCACCTTCCACATTTCTAAACTGTTTCTCTCGATAAATCTTAAACGGTCCACACATATCATTTTGGACAGCGTGAGCTTCCATCCCCCTGCCAGAACAGCTAACAAGAGAAAAAAAGCTGACCTCTACAAAATCATGATTATAAATGGTAGCACAATTAATCACGAAACAACTCAATTACCAGAAAGATTTAATTTATTGCCAGAATCATTATCGTTCTTACAAGAGTCGATTGCGGCACGGTAACTGGAGTTCAGGTTGAAGGCGGACCGCGCTTACAACGAAGATGAACTCAATCTTCAGATTGAACACCGAACCGAAGGAAAAAAAAAGTTAATCACCTTCAATTCCGATGGCATGAGCACCGGCCGCATCACCATCGTCGCCGAAATGAAGTTAAGAGTGATCCTGAGGAGTGGACCTATCTTACCTATGTAGTACACGTTCGATATCCGTTGACACTTCATGTTTGACAGGTTAATAAGCCGAACGGAATGTTTGATTGATGAAAACTTTGGCATTCCGACATATTCAAATGGTTGTCGGTATGACTGGAGTTGGTTTGCTGAAAAATGACCCTCCAACAATACGGAAAAAATCAATACAAAATGTTTCTCTTTTTTTATTTCGCTTAATCGTGTTAAGCGTTTGTTTGGTTGCTGCGCGGAGATGTTTCACATTATCGATAGTAACAAACAAACACATGAATCCCATTCGAGAGAAGAATGATGTAGTTAACATTATTTAAACATACCCTCGCCTGACCTCTAATGACGCTAAGCCCTAAATCGGCCTTCGCGAGGTTTTTTTTCCTTAGCGTTTGCAGTAACCCATAGAAAAGCGTCAAATTAACGCCAGGGAGAGATAATCGTTGAATTATTAATGGTCTTTATGAAGTGTTTATATTTTATCTGCGGGGTACTATTCTTGAATCTTTACAGACGTTTGCATCTGTGTATCTATTCTATTCATTTTGTCCAGATTATTCAGACATGTTGGTTCTGTTCGGTTACAAACCCTTCGAACCCTTTTATGACTAATGGTCCAGGATGTTGTGAGGCTTCCGAAGGAATCCTATAAAATTTAATAAATATCTTTTTTAAACGAATACGCTAAAACCTGTTTATTAGTAAATTCAGAAGGCTAAAATAAACAAATAGGAAAACAAATAATCTGGAAACATTTCCAATGCCGAAGTAGAAAAACTAGCCAGGATTAAAACTAGAACAGTTTTGCAGTTTCCGTCGAATCGACGATGAAGTAGCCCCTGTGGATTCGCCTTTTTCCTGTCATCCGCGTTTGCTGTTCCAAATGGACGATCCAGTAGGCGCAATGAATTTTCCTTTCCTCAGTCGAACTCAGATACTTGTTTCCAGCTTGGGCTTATATATCGGGAGATCGCGTTAGGTGCATTAGCTTATTCTCACCACATATCTAGTTGGTGAAGAGGTTGGGCGTATGACTGGTTAAATATAGGTGTTTAGCCATACCAATTGGAAGTATCAATTCAAGTTAAGTCAAATGTTGTTGTTGTTAATAGCCTTGACCCCTCCAGGGGCATGGGCGCGTCAATATCTCTAGCATTTCTATGCTTTGTTGACGTTTTGATAGCATATCTACTTTTCGGAAGTGCAGTTGCTAGCATGCACCTCCTATCCGCGCCCTTTTTATGCTTACAATCTGGGAGCACTGTGAGAGTTCTATTAGTACTCACAGGCAGTTTTAGTCGTCCCGATGTTTGAACTCCGAGCTCTAGATTAGTATGGTAGAGTGGTGACCGAACGACCACGGCTACCGAGCGTAAGAGAGAGAGGTAAGTCAAATGGCGGCTAGGTCTCAATCTACACATAAAGAGTAACTGAAATATTAAAGTACATCTAGCTTCATGGTTTTATCTTCCCAGTTTTAAATATATAGAATTCAGAAAAATACAATTTAATATTATTATCCACCTAATCCTATACAATCCGATCTTTTCAAACTACCACCTACTTACCGTTTATTATCACAAAACTCCTCCCCACTAATTACATACAATTCTCTCCCCGTAGCAAGTGCAGGGAGAAAGAAAAAAATGTTTGATCCTATTGACTAAACGATATGAATATGACTTTTATATCCTGTCTATTCGCGCTCATGCACATATTCACATATTTCACATGTTAAACCCATCATCAACCTCAATCATTCAATCAATTTTGAACCGTAGACCGAACATTTGTGGTCTCATTAAATTACACCCCCAATAAGAGTAATGCCAAACCAAAAAGATCTTACCACAAAACGGCCGCTATGAAACCCTCAACAGTCAACAATGGTTTTGTGGAAAATCCCTTAAGCAAGTGTACCCTACCATATCGATACATCTCCCTTGAGCGTACTTCGGGGGTGTAGAAATATAACGTGAAGGTCCCGGTACTTACGTAGATTGCTACTACTAGGAATCAGTACAACCCTCTTTCAAAGTATTTTGTTACGCGCGATGTAATATCGGTCGGGAGGGGGTGAGTGCACGTACTCCTGTACGGTAGATAGACAACGCTGACAACGAGGACGATAACAATGACGACACGTTAATTCCGAAGGGTCTACTCAATTAAAGTTTTCCGGGAGTTAAACGAAAGGGGTTTTCCCCATTTCTCTGACTACTTCACGACTTGGATCCTAGTGCTTGTAAATGGTAGTTTCCCTTTATAGTGTTTTAACTATGTTTTCGTGTTATTACCGACTTCCTGATAGTGAGCAAAGTGGTTAACTGAACTATCAGCTCGGCGGATGATATGATGTGTAATTGCTTGAGAAATGTTACATTAGGTTTGGGGTTGCCAAGATAGAGTTGAATTGGACTTTGAGTACGTACGAACCTGTACATCGTCCATGCGTCCTTCGTGCAGTCCTTCTTTGACATACTAGTGGCTCTCAGTCAGATGTGAAAAATATCGCTTCCATTGACTTCGGTAATAATATCCAAAGCTTGAGTACGATAGTTTCCTGAAAAAAATGAACACTTTTTTTTTAGAACGAAAAATGGTTGGACATTTTTGACAAATGAAAATATGGTAGCCTAGAAAAAATTAGAAACATACTAAAATAGATTAGCATAGCAACGAAGCTCTAAGGCGCAATCAGGCGCATTGGAAAATTTGCCATATTCATACCATATAAGGCAAATTTTCCAATGCGCCTGATTGCGCCTTAGAGCTTCGTTTTCCAAGCTGCGGAACAGACTGCCTTAAAATCCTTGTTTTCCTATCTACGTGCTGCGGAACACACTACTTTCGAGGCAGTCTATCCCGCAAGACGCAGCGGTACCCTGCAGCCTGGAAACCAGGGCTGAAAGTAGTATATTCCGCAGGACGTAGCGAAATTCCGCAGCTTGGAAAATTGGGCGTAAGCTTCGTTTTAAAAACTCCAACAACAGAATTGACGACAGAAAATGGTTGTTTTTATGATAGCCCAGAAAGAATGCCTGATTGCATTGTTTCTATTCTGTCGCCAAAACAACCATCTTCCGTCGACGAATCTATTGTTATTTTTGTCGCTATATAGCGACAGGGACACAATTATGTCACGAATGTACTGAATTCTGTTCTTCTTCGGAACTCTGCTGTATGTGAAATCGCGGCTTTACACTTTGTCTAAACATTTTATGGTAGGCTTAGCGGTTTTCAAATTATTTTAGAAATTAGAAAAAAAATGTTTTTCTGGCATTTTCCCCAGATTCTGTCGAAAGCCCTCCTGGTATTATTGAAAACTTTAGGTATGATATACCCTCTCCCTGAACACCATTTAAACAATAAGAAAAAAAAAAGATGATCAGACTGTCAAGTGTGTTATAAATAAAATAAATAACTGGCGCAACAGCCAATTTGAATCATGGCCTCGAGATGAGCTAGCATCATGATCATTTTCTAGATTGTGACGGTCTTGTGCAGAGGTGTGTCATCAACAACACGCTCAACCGAGTTATTTACCCCATAAATGGGTACTCATTTAACAGCTGAGTGGGCTCATAGTCCGACACGTAAATCCCCCTTTTTCTATCGAAAACTACCGCATTCAGTCGGGATCGAACCGGGGCCCAGTGCGTAGAAGGCGAACGTGCTAACCGTTGCGCCATCCGGACTACTAAGTGTGTTATAGCAATTAAGAAAATTTTAACAAAAATATAGGAAATCTCCTGTTTGGTCAAAAACGGGTTTCTTTCTTTTTTGTTGACGGGGACAGACAATTGAAAACGGAGACGTCTGATAACCCACCGAAGCCATCCTTCTCTGTCACAACTTCTCTAAAAGCAGTATGTCTGACTATGGAAGAGGTACTCTACCGTCTCCTGTTTCCTTTGTATCTTGAAACTATCTTTGAACCATCATTTAAAACGAAAATATCAATAGTCTGCATAGTGGAAGGCATCACGCCTCATTCATATTCTGAACATTTTGGCAACACACAAACCATATCCTTCAAAATACACACTCAACTACGAAATACCCGCAAGGGAGCAATCCATAATTTCACATGGTATCATGCCACCCATGTCGACCGTAAACAGTCGTGCACAGTTGAATACTTCCAAAATAAGCATTCGGGTGAAATGAATCCGCCAACCATAGTAGATGGATGGCCTTTTCCTGCCCAGCTGAGTGAGTGCTAATTGAATTTCAGCGGCAGCCATAGTCCTTCCTGAATAAAGCCGGACAATGGAGGACTCCAATATCGAAAACTACCGCTAATTGGTCTCCATTTTTATGTTGGCATAAAGTTCATACCACCCATACCCACCCCCATTTCCTGGTCCCCCTGTGACTTGTGTGTACAAACTGTAACCGTCGGGGTGGTGGTTAACGTCTGACATTTACCAATTGCGTCATCCCTTCCATCGCATGTCCTGCAGTGGATCTCACATGTCGTGGCCCACCATTGGCGCTCTAGTCGCCCCATACACGAGCCATTGGACCCAAACGTGGAAATGTCAAAGAGATAATCAACTATCAATGGCCAGTGAGTGACTTTTTGTGTTAAGCGTCGAATTATTTATCACGAAATGACAATTTTATTGTCAACGGGTGAACTCTTGTTGGCTGATATGTGACTCCGATGATTTAGTGGAGACACCTGGTCACATGTAAATCAGTCAGCGCGGTTAAGTGCAAAAGCTTTTAATTCGTGTCATGTAATAAATGGTCAGCGCGGTCAGGATAGAAGATTATGGACTGTCGATAGTTTAAAATTGATTAGTCATGTCAGATGAGGTCTTTTGTAGAATCTTTTCGTAGGAGGGAGCAGGAGAGGTGAACATACGTGGTACGCTATGGGAAAGACTGGTTTGATCAGTGCCGATGGACGGAAGTAATAGATACATAATTAATTTCCTGTAGTTACGGTTATTATTGATTCAGTTATTACTTATTTGTAACGACATGTGTACAAAAAGAATAAGGAAGAATAGTTGACTGCTCATACACAAAGCGAAGTCATGGTAAAACTCAATTTTTTATCACACATTGGACTTATATTCTTTGTTGATGTTATGAGTAGAAAATAAAACTTAAAGCAAATTTCTGTTAAGTACTCTTTGCTTATCTCTCTCAATTACCCTAACCCCTTGTGGGGCATAGCGCGTCAACTGTTCCATGTAGCCCAGTTGACGTTTCGTCGGCATAAACTGATTTCGGAGAATGCAGTTGCCAGCATGCACCTCCTGCACATCCATGGCCACGAACGTTGTCGTGGACGGGATTCGAACCCGAAACGCCGGTAGTCAAACATGATACTGATGCCTTAACACACTACCAGTCGCCTCTCACTATTTCCTTATAGGCCAGTAAAATTATAAATTTATAGCAAATATTTTGGAAAAGTCTGGAAATTATTTTAGTCTTTTCTATAGATCCTAAATACTACATGGTTCAAAAAGTCCCGGAAAAAATGATGAAAACACAAACTTTTTGATACAAATCGATTTTATTCGTCAACATAGTTCCCTTCGAGGGAGATACACTTCATCCAACGATCCTCCAACATTTCGATACCTTTTTTATAGTAGTCGACGTCGAGGCTCTCAAAATAGGCATCAGTTTCGAACTCGACTTCCTCACTTGAGTAAAATCTCTTTCCCCAGAGCTATCTTTTCAAGCTTGGAAACAGATAATAGTCGCTGGGGGCCAAATCCGGAGAATAAGCTGGAGCAATGTAAAATCCACGTAATATTCGACTTTGCAACGTACAAAAACCTGTTCTCCAGCATCCAAAGGGCTATAGCTTCCAGAAATTAAAAAATAGGACAAAATGATATTAAAACAATTTAATTAATATAAAATATGAAATTTAAAATATATTTAAAACCAGACAAGTATATTACGCATGGAAAAATTTAGGAAAAAGTGATAAAAAAATATCGCTAGAGCTAAAAAACAAACATATTTTGACCTTAAAAATTTTTTAATTAAACTATTTGTCTGATTTTTACGAAATATATTTTATATTTTAGGGCAACATATTGACTGTGATTGTCGTCGTATGAGGCGTGGAGTATTCAAGAAAAATATATATTAAATGCCTGTAGCAGCTTGATGGTTAAGAATTCCAAAAAAATGTTCCTTAATCTTATCTTACTGGAACTTGCATGTAGAATCACGTGGAAGTGTGTTTATCCGACAGTTTCCGGACATCCTGTCTATGTATAGAAATGTTATTTTCTACTAGTGCTTATACCAACCAAAGTCCCTTATAATCTTTGCCGGTAATTAAAAAAAAAAGATTGCAAATCTAAAATCAAGTAAATTAACAAAACAACATTTAATGCATGTAACAAGCCCATCCCAATGGCGATCTTAAGTAAATTAAGTAAAAATCATAAAGTTATTTCCAATAATTCACAAATCCCCATTTGTGGATTACGTTTTGGAGGATTTTGTTTTTGGGGATTGTGTGTTTGGGGATTATGTGTTTGGGGACTATGTATTTGGGGTTATGTATTTAGAGGAATTGTGTTTGTGAATTTTGTGTTTCGGGATTCTGTTTTTGTGGATTTTATTTTGGGAATTTTGTTTTGAGGATTTTGTTTTGAGAATTTTGGTTTTGGGATTTTGTAGCTGGAGATTTCGTACTCAACCCCAAAATCATGCTGCTTGTCAATGTTGCAAGGAATGCAAAACTAGTTAAATTTAACCGGTTGTTGACATGTCGCGGCAGTTGAATAAATCTTCCTTAATTCCATTCAAATATTCCTTTCCTACCCAATTTTTTATTTACAGCTCGTACTTAATCTTCATACTTTACCATAATCCCTAGGATATCCTCTCGCTCTCATTATAAAAAATACGGTATTACCAAAATACCGCAGTTTTCTTCCGTACTCATGCTCACGTCAGTACTTTCTATTGACAGCAAGACGAAATCGCTTCAGAATCTCCCACGAAATATTCTATTTAGCTAATTACTATAGAAATTATCACATCATGGAATTAAGTTTGTTTGGAAGTGACATGTTTATTTTTAATACGCTGTTCGCCCCCATCCACACAACGAATTGTTCGCTTGCAGCAAGCATCATTTGCATTAGGTTAGCATTAGACAAGAGGACATATTTATGACATCTTACAATCTTCGGGAATCCACTTAAAATCCAGTTGGATTCATTTTGTTCCCTGAAATGGGGAAAAAACAGATGTCTAGGTTGCGTCAAATTTGGAAGTGCATTGTAAACGTATATATCTTATGAAGAAACATGCACATTCTTTATCCATGAATGGAATATAAGCTCCTACCGACCCTATGTACGGAAGCCGCCGACAGGATCCCTTTAAAGATAGGAAGAGATTTCTTTTTGGAAAAGATTGACCCAGCGATGACCCAGTGAGACGTAAATAGAAAATTTTGGTTGAACACGTTCCGTCACTCTACAAATGATTTCAATGGCGAGGTGATTTCAAATGCTAATGACTTTCAATTTGAAACGTACTCAGTCGTTCAGTCGAGAGTCGTCCATGGAACGAGACCACGGCTTTATCTGCAGCAGAGGCTCTAAATCTTTCTACCGTTGGGACCCCCTTGGAGAAAAAAGGATCGCAAGTGAGCCCCCGGCCCGATCATAGATTTAAAATACCGAAAAAGTGGTGATAATGGGTGGTTTTTTTTGTACACAGCAGGAAGTAGAGCAAATTAAGAAGCAAAAAAACGTTCGAGAGCAAATTTGGGTAGCGTATACTAAAACGAGGCATGTCATTGTTGGTAGTGTGTCATGGTTTAGTTAGAATTCAAATGTCAACTCAAATTTCAAGAGAAAACTTAAATCCTTGGTACATGTATTGTACAATCGGAGAAATTTCCTTTAGGCAGCAAAATTATTTTATATATTTACTATTCCATATAATTACACAAAATGAATATTTTATTGACAGGAAACGAACTTGATGTGCTTCCCGAACTGTATCTGCCCGTAAACTTCGATACTTGCGCCGCCCGCATTTCAAAACGCTAACTACTTAACCGAGCAGCATTCTTGCACTGACGTATAAATAAATAAAATATATTTATATAAAGCTACATACTACTAAAAAGTGCCCAGCTCACTAATGGTGACAAGATTGCAGTGAGAACTGAATGCTGGGAATATAGGAAGGCGTTTAACAGAGCAAAATCAATTTAAATATTAGAATAATATGTTATCTATTTTTCTTCAAATAAATGAATAATCTCATGATACAAAATTGACTCAGAAAACAGAAAAACATTTGACAATTTTGTGGATTCGACAATCTTGTATTAAGAATAGCATCAAGAATAAAGTGGAGTGGGTCATTGCGAGTCTAAGTCAAAAATGACTCAAATTCGCTGTCCACTACCACATAAAAATTATCAGCTTAAAGCCAATTCATCCTCCTGTCACTTGGTTTCGTCCACACCATGGATTCACTCTTCAGGAGCTGCTTTAATCCATGGGGGAGGCAGCTTGACCACGCCAGGGGTCGAGCTGGCTAATCCCCTCCACTTTATTTTTGAAAACATTAAAATGCGGTTATGCGTGAATAAACACAGCGACTTTTCATGAAAATAGCATTATAGAGTTCACGTAAAATTTTGCCAATCCGGCTATCCAGTAGTCCGAAGGAAGACCGCCACTACTTGATGATGATGCTAGATTCCCATCAACACTTTCAATTTCCCGTATTTATTGCTGAAAAAGTATTTGAATGTTTTTGTTAACAAAGTGTATGACTTGGCTCCTCCAGGAGCATGGGCGCGTCAACATCTCTAGCATTTATATGCCTTGTTGACGTTTCGATAGCATGTCTACTTTTCGGAAGTGTATTTGCGGTGCATGCTAGCATGCACGCCGTCTTTATGCTGACAAGCTTAGAGCACGGTGAGAGTTCTATTAGTACTCACAGGCAGCTTTTGATCGCGCCGAGATTTGAACTCCGAGCTCTAGATAAGTATCGTAGAGCGGTGACCAAACGACCACGGGAACAGAGCGCGATAAACCACACTACACTTTAAAGAATGCCAATGTTTTCCAGTAAGTATATTTTGGAAACTGAGGGATTCCCGGAGCTCTGTATTTTGTGTTTTTTTTTTGTTTTTGTAAAATTTAACAAGTCCAGATGAAAAAAAGAAACAAACCCGCTAATATATTTTTTTGGACAGTTATAGCAAACGGCGCCGGCGGTAATTATGATAGTCAGTCCAAAGTATTAAATATAACAAAAACCAATAATACTCGTTTTGCGAGTCCAATATTTTCATTTTAAATGTAGTTTTATATAATGTTTAGATTGTCTATGCCTCTTGCTTACTCAGAAACATATTTTATTACATATTGCTATAAACATGTTACGGCTTAAAACAAGAGAAAGGTCATCAATTGATAGCCTCTCTCATATCTGCATTATTTAAAAATGAAGACTAATGAATGTGAAATTCATTTAATGACTGTTTACAAATATTTTGTTGATATACAACATTCTGACTTATTTTCGACGTGGAAAATATTTTTAAGAAATATTTTATTATTCTCAGAATTTACATTAAAAGTGGCAAGACTTTAAAATATGTTACAATTCAATCATCGTTATCGATATTTTCAATTTTCGCAGTTTAATGCCGAGATCACTGCTTTCGAATTGTGACAAAATTTTAGCGCTGAAGGCAGTATTACGCAAAACTGAAAGTTATTTTTCATAAAGTTTTGAACTTGGATTTTAGAATCATCCTGAATAATCATCACTCTCTGAAATATCAACAGTCCTCCGTACGGAGGGGACTTGCCTTGACACAACGGAAAAATGTCGACAAATTGATTTTTTCAAGCAAGTTTTCTGCGCGTTGGGCAGTGATGCAACTACGATGGCCTACGAGCAAATCTTTCTATTGCGGGCATTACACTATAAAAGTTCTTTGACAAAGATTATTCTATCAAACTTTTACTTAAACTTATTTTATAGAAGATAATTAACAGTAAAAAGCCGTCAAGCCATAGAAAATACTAGTGTCATCCCTGCATAGCTCGGTAGTATATGTTCAGAAATCACAATTGTATTTTAATTATTAAATATTAGTGTTATCGGTGTGTAATTTGTGTTTTAATTTTGCCATTTGCCTGTTGTTTTAGGAAGCATGGTTGCAGCAGCAGCTGTGCTTTCAGTTGGAAAGCAGAGAAAGAAAAGGGCAAACCGTTTGTGGCTAAGAGTGTGGGCTGCCCGGCGTCTTTCGATGGGTATCCATCATAATTTTCTTTGGGAAATGGCCAACGCCACAGGCAGAGCAACGCGAAGCCGCAGAGTGGTATGAAAGGGCAAGGAAGAAGGAGGGAAATGGCCTTCTACTACCATTCCAAATGTTTTCCACACTATTTGGAGATTGATGAAGAGACCTTAAAATATTTGGCTCTGAAGGTGAAACGAGAAATGGCTCATTCAAAAAATCGAGTCACTGTTAAAGAGGGGCTCATGGTTACAATACGCTTCATCGCTACAGGTGAAAACTACTCGAATATCCCCAATCCCAGTCGAATACCGCAGCGCACACTAACACAAATTCCTTCTGAAACTTGTGAAGACATATATGAAGCCCTGAAAGAAGAGTTTATGAAGGTGAAGTCCTTATAGTAGGAAAGGCTACTGCTTTGCACCTATCTGTCAGCGGGATGACATATACAGCAAAAGCTTGTAAATACGACGCCAAAATGCCCCGGCTATAATCACCAGAGAATTCAACGCATGGGCCAGAAGGCGAGCACTCATTGACTCTCTCTCGGCCAAATGCCGTTCCAATACCGTTCGGGTCGTAAAAATACATTCACGAAATAAAATACAGGCTCGATCATCGATTTAACCTTTGTCAGCAGCTCATTGGTCCCAATCATGGAGCTAGATTTTGGCTAGCTTGCCGAAGGTAAGTTACCCACAATAGTCTCCCTTAATACGCTGATACCTTCAATAGTCTGTGTTGGCATCAATTTGATCCATTCTGTATTTACCACTTTGAAATTAGCCGTAAAACTTGTTCCAATTGCATTTTTCCTATGATTGGTACATGGAATAGTAGACCGATTTCATCCTAATTTAGGAAGCGGTAAATGTGATTAATTAATGTGAAATTTTGGAAAGATGTCTCTAGAAATATAGTAGCTTTTCTAACAAATACAGAATTTTAGACCGGTCGTTCCTTTGTCAGCTATATGATGCGGTGGTCTGATTTCGTTGGCATATATACTGCGTGCAATAAAAAGAAGACTGTGTTGAAAATTTCAGCTCGATAGCTTTGCATAGAAACAGACAGACGAAGCTTAATCGACTCATCTCGTCATACTGACCAAGAATATACGATATATAGTTTATATGGTCGGAGATGCTTCCTTCTATGCGTTGTAAGCTTTATGACAATTTTTTTCTTCAAAGGGGCCAATCAAAGGAACCGCTGCTTTCACCGGTAGATCGAAGGCAGCACCTGATGAGTACTGATCTGTCGGTAGTATGACACCAGAGGCTGAACGTTCCATTACACCCGGACCCCGAGCGGTGAAAACCCCGGCCACGTTTCCTGAGCTGAGCTACAGCGAGAACAGCGCGCTGCTTAGCTCGTTGAGGGGCCTTCTTCTTCGCCAGATGACACGGCCCCACCTTCGCGATCACTATGCAACCTTAGCCTCCGTCCCCACGGGCATCTTCGGATGCCCATCAAACCGTCCTTTACAAATTGTCTAGCTACATGCGTTTGAGACTTTCCGCAGATCTGGCGCTGGTCCTTCGAGCCGGATGATCCATTTACTCCACCTGGAATAAATAGAAACACAAAGAATCACCACTTCACTTTTAAATCAATAGAAACTTATCTGATGTTGACGATGCCGCTGCAAGTCGCTGGCACTATTCTGGAACATAAAGAAAACAATCGAAATGTCAATCATATATTAATAATGTTTGTGAATATATTTAGTTAAATTAGTCAAATTAGTATACTTACTGCAATTGTTGTCAGAGGGCGAGAAGCCTTATGTACAAAATAGATACGGTAGACAATAGATACGGTAAAATGTTATGTATTTTGTTAAAAGAAAATAACTGTGGACGGTTACTCGTTTTTTTGAAGGTATAGAATGCAGTCGATTTTTAGTATATTTATTAAAGTAGATCTTAGAAATAGAAAACTTAGAAATAAAGTTTCTTGAATTTGTACGACAATAGTTTATATTTGAACAACATGACGCGAATTGTCATTGTACCACCTGGTGATATACATATCAAACGTCACATCTTTAGCAACCAATTTGCAAGCAGCTAGAGGCATCCAGTTGTTTTGAAAACATTACCTCATCTCACTGATCGTACCAGCTCGAGCCAATAGAGAGCCTCGATAATGTAATACTGTTTGCGAAATACCTAAGCTAAGCGATTTAATCGCCGCTTGACTTTTTCTGTAGATTATAATAGCAGCATTTCATTATAAAGAAACAATACAGAACTGAACAGAAAAGCAGAAGAAGAATTTTTGTTAAAACTGCGCATTTGCTTGGTCCAAGGTGTATCTTGGGTTTAGTTACAGACCCGGCCCTACCATATGTACGGACAGTGTAGGTATTTGAACAGTGCGTCAGTATATAGGGTCGCCAAATATCCCACCTAATTTATATTTCAAAATTCATTAGGTATTCTTTGGGTAAGTTCTAAAAAGGTGCCGGTTATTGTATCTTGTGGTTGTGACTAACGGTAATTCGAGGTACCATGCTCCTATTCGATTGCCCATTTCAGTTTCTTTGGCTAGATAAAATTACACCGACCCCACATTGGGCGCGCATTATTTTTAGGCTTTCAGGATATTCTTCTTTTCGGCTATTTTTTACTGATTGGTTCAAAAAAAGGCTACAAGTATAACCTTTTAGTAGATTAAGGTAACCTGAAGGTAAGTTAAGGTAGCCTGAAGTTCGAAAAAGATTTTGGTTCTGGTGTTTGTGACTAACGGTACTCCACGCCAATACTATATACATTTCAGCTTTATTGAATTTCGAACATTGTTCCACTACTTTCTATGGTTAATTTTCACTGATGCAGGATCGAAAACAAAGCCTTAAATTATGCTTGAGGTAGCTTACGGTAATATCCAAAAAGTTTCGGTTTTTATGTTTTGTTAGTAATGGTATCGCACTCCCAGTCGATTGCACATTTCATTTTCATTGACTAGATCAAATCAAACCTGCCCCACATTGGGAGCTGATTTTTTCCGGCTATTTTTTACTATAAATTTTCAATGATGTGGCATAAAAAAAAATCTTAAGATAGCCATGCAATAGTCACTTCTAGTTTTATAGCAGTCTATCTTTTAGAAAACAATAACAATTTTCTGTTGCAAAAGATTTGAATCATCTATGTAAAGTCCTCGTGGAAAAGAGCGCGTAAACAGTCCATTAGCAACCTATATTGGTTTTATGTATGTAGATTTGCCTATGTTGGTGGTGCTTTTCCAAAAATTATAAGAACTGTGACCTAAGGCTCGCCTTTACAAACTACATACATATTTTCAGTGAAAGTGGATTTTTTTGTGACACTTAGTTTCATTTCGCACACCAATTTAGTATGCACCTGTAGCTTAGCTCGGCAATGCACCGAGCATTTTTGGCTATTCGAAATACGGTCGTTGGAGGCTTAAGCCCCTCAACGAGACAAAGGTTTTTATTCTCAAATTCCCTCTATTTAATTTCTCCTGTATATATAATTCGCACTTGCACATTGCAAGGACATTGAATATATTGTATATGGTATTGTACATACATATGTTTCAAAGCGGATTATTTTAAAATGTTACGAAAGATTTGCAATTAGTTGGATAGGGCGCTACGGTACTTAAGGTCGGCACTGGTTAGTTAGTCTTCAAACCTCTACTCAAATTTCAAGAGAAGACTTGAATTCTAATATATCCTTAATGCAAAAACAATGTGAAATTAATTTTTTGTTTTTTTTTTTTTTTTGCTATTCCATTCAATTACACCAAATCAACATTTTATTCACAGAAAAAAAAATGTATGATCGATCTAAATTCTATAAGTAAACTCCATTGCCTGCAGCGAACTCGGAGTATTTCGACCTAAAAATGACCTTCATGAAAAATTCTTGCATTAGCTTTAATTGAGAATTATGGAGAACAATGTTTCATACAATAATCCGGCTTTTGATATCAAAAGCCAAGCGTCATTCGGAATATCCCATCCTATGGTTTCGTAACACTTTCGATACATTATACCGGGATAGTCCACCCTTACAAAAAAAAATCGATGTAAAAATATTTTTAAATTAGAAGGCTACGATGAAGGAATTTATATCCCTCGGTGAAGAATTTTGAACTTCATTTAAAACAATTCAAAGTTCTCACAATTACGACAAACACAATTTTAAACTTATCTCAAACAAATTGTATTTCCGTGTAAACAACAATAATGTCTTCTGTAATTTTAAAACAATTTCCACCCCTATCGGAAACTTACCATTGACCATAATATCTCCTCTATTAAATATGACTTGAAATCAGGACATGTTTCCTGTTTCAAGTTAAGCACAATAATTGCGTTCGAATGTATTCAATCATTGCACAATAATTATCTGAACGCAACACAACATACTAGTACTCAAACATCATGTCTTGTAGGGAAACCCATGCATCCCCCCAGAGAATACTTCACCCTCAACGAATTTCACCGCGGTCGAGTAACCCAGAAGAACAGAAAATTCCCACACAAAAGTCAGACAAGTGAATGTCAGGGTGATTTTCGTTATGTTTTTCGAAAAACCACGAAAACACTTGGTCTAATTGTCAAAGAAATTAAACTCACCCCCTCATGGAGTGGTTGGTGAGGCTAAACAATGAAAAATCAGAATGACGTTGAGATTTTCCGGAAAATGTTCCGGAAATATGATTTAGCAGGAAACAACCCTTTTGTTGATAGAAAATTAAACAATATTGACATTGTACAGGTGACTTTTCATTAAAAGGACACACAATTGTGTAAGGAACATAAGAGTGTAGCAATCAGATACACGGACATTTGAAAAAGGATGTGAAACAATTCTATGCAGATGTCCGTCCAGTTTTCCTAATGCAACTAGACACTCCATTCGAAACTCCTGTCCGGTAGTTCCGCAGATGTTGAAATCAGAAAAAAATGATTTAAATTAAATTTGCTTAACGTAAAACAAGTGAAGCGGAAACTGCGCTCGCCGTAGATCCTTTCCCGGGCGCTACCCGAAAAATTAACAAGGCGTGAACGAATATTAAAAGTCTTTTCGTGCCCGTACCACAAGAACATGCAAATATAGGTATAATAAAGAGAATTTGGCGTCACTATCGAATGCTACCTTTTGGGAAATTTCTGAAAAAGGAAAGGATCCGAAAATACAATTCCATGAAATTCAATAGGAAATCGCACTCTCTTATCACGGGGAAGTAGAGGTTTTTCGCAAAGTCGAGGAGATTTTTCTTCTGAAGCTGGAGGAGATGATTGTCGCAATGTTTCAAAGAAAATCCTCTTACCATGCATAATCAAATATTTATATCGTCAGGATGCATTGTTACGCATTATGCATATTGAGCGTAGATGTCTTGAAGAACGGCGACAATGGATTGGATTTGTGTAGGGAAACTTTGCATGCATGCATTCGGACGGTGGTGCGGTGCTCTAGAAAATCCAGGTATGACAATTTTCGGGAATCCTATAGGATACGCTTGTTGGAAATTGCGTTTATCAAATTTAAATCTGCAGTCGTGTGTGAGAAAATTTGGCGCGGACCGTAACTGATTGTTGGATGATTGTTTCAGTGAATTGGAAACTTTGCTTGGATGGGACTTTTTTTCGGCAAACTCTGCGAAGACAAAAGCAGCATTCAAATTCAAATTTTGTGATAAAGGAAAATTTTAGATGATCTGCTAGTTTTTCCCTGCCAAAGCGCTATCCACGGACTAACTTTTTTCTTCTTGAAAAAAGCGCGAAAATTATGAAATTCAAAGTTGTAGTTTGATTTGAATGGTTAATGAAATTCCAAATGAAGCGAAATCGTCGAAATGAATAACGTAACATAGCTCGAACATTTGAAATTCCAACTACAAGCTACAGGGCTACAGCTACGCATGAGGGGTGTTGATTTTTCAACAGTCGACCAGGACAGAGCAGGATAAATCCACAGAGTTACACTAACAATTTGAGTGATTGTTAGTGTAACTAAATGCTTCCTTAAGCATGATTTGGAAACTATCCTTTAGTAAAGGACATCATTTCCACTTTTCCGTAAGAAAAGTAGTATCTAATAGATTAGTAGTATTGTATTATTAACGTTGTTTGTACACTATACTATATATTTATCGAATAGTTTGCGTTAAAAAGAAAGTTGCGGACCGAGGGGAGGGGGTGGCGTAATACTGAAATTTTGCCCCGAGCGCTAAATAATACACAACTGCTTACGTGTAAGCACTTGTCGCGTTTACGCGACTCGGGCAAAAATCCCGCGAGCGCGTATACACGTCCCGTGTATAATAACCCTTTCTTTTCCCAAAATTTTGTAAAAGTAACCATGAAATATTTGCATTTTCAGCAAACATATCTATAATGACTAATGTTTACAATTCAAAAAAAGGTTTCCCCCATATAAAAAGTGAACCAAATTCACGCCTCGTTAATAAATTCAGCTTCCGGAATTTCATCCCTAAAAAAGAAGAAGTAGATCACATTGACCTTTTCACCTTCACGCACGACTTACCAATTTACGTTATTATTCAAATAAACGACGGACATGAGTGAAAACATCTTTTACTATTTTTTAAACTAATTTTGAAAATCTTTTGTTGTCCCAAAAAAGGAGATGTATTCATATTTGAAGGCCAGTGAAGTGCTGACCGTTGAATATAGGGGATGGACACTGATCGTTGATCGGACTGATATTATCGGATTAAGTAGGGCATTTTTTAAATATTATGTAAGTTCTGATTGAGATTAGAAATAAAGAATGCCAAAGAAGAAAACCAGATCCTTTCTTGTCGACAATAGGCTAATCAGTTTCGCTACCACATTTATCAATGTGAGTGAAGGGATTTGAATTGCAGGCCATTCTTTTGTACATGCGTGAGACTATTGAGTTTATTACCAATGACATGTGGACTTTAACGAATTTTCGATGCATATTGCGAAAATATTCCCGCTCTTTACGATTACTCATCTGAGGTTTGGACCTCCCAAATTTTTTGTTGAATTTCAGTTATAGTTACGCGTTTAGAAAATCACCAGAAAATCAAATAATTTTGATTGCTGAGCGCGTCGCTTACGCGCTTAGGAATATCGCGCGCTCACGCGCTATAGCCAATCTGAACAGTTACATATGACAATGTATTCGATTTTTTTTAGTCGCTTACGCGCTCAGTCGCACGCTTAACGCTCGGCAATATGAACGCGGCTTGGCCTTTTTCCGTCGTCGCCTAGAATGCCTCGGTTGGATCCCTTCCTTGAGGTGGACGGAATCACTCCACTTAAACTCAGATAGCTAAACAGTTTTATTGGCCGGATCAAACTTGATCGTTAATCTTAAAGCTACTAAAGACTTGTAGGCTATAGCACAATAGATTTGCCTCTTGGCCGTAGTGCTTGTGGGTCTTCCGGGCCCATCGCCTCTGTCTCTTATCTTATCTATCTTATGGTGATGATGAGAACCTTTACTGAAAATTCATTCGATAACCAAAAATAATTAGGGTGTGGGTGTAGGCGTCTTCTCAGAGAAACTGGACATTCGCTTGTCACTTTGTCTTCCAGCCTTCTGTAGCGTCCTGCAGGCGGAGATCACTGCGACTGCCGAAGTTCTGACTTGGCTGGGTCGTAATATCATATCTGCAAGTAATATTACTATCTACACAGATAGTCAGGTGGCGATTAAGTCCCTGGACGCAAACCTTACAACTTCGGAAATCGTGGTGGTACATCGCACTGCTTTTAAGGAGCTCGGCAACTTCTTCAACATCACTTTGTGCTGGATTCCGTCTCACAGTGGTTTCAGCGGAAACTGCAAGGCCGACGAACCGGCTCGGCAGGTACGGCCATGCATAGGTGACACTCTACGACCCCGCCCATACTACCGAAATTCAAGCTAGTTTTCAAGCTCGAGGCTCGAGCAAACCTAGTCACTGCTGAGCAGGTATTAACACTTAAGTGTCCGGGATGGTCTGAACGACCAAACCATAAGTCTCTATCCTCACTTATCCCCCATATGCAAGGTGACTAAAAGTTGAACCCTGGTGGGGACTGACAGACCCCAAAAGATATTTAACATAATATCTTTATATGATATCTTAACCTTTTCTGAATTTGAGATGAAAGTATTCTTTAAGCATTCATAATAAATGAAATTATTTAAAAAATGGAGGTGATTTCTCGTTTATATATCTTTTATTTAACAATGAATGAAAGGACACTTTTTTTATCTTGCCGTTTTGTCTTGAAAAAATAATTTTTCCGTCCGATTTGTATGGAGATTGTTATACTTATTGCGTCTTATCAATCTAGTATCCGGTATCAAACCAATTAAATAGTATCGTTTGGTAGGAAAACATTGTAATATATTTCCAGCTACTGAGTAAAAGAGCTACCGAGCGTATATAGTTTTGGCAGTAGTAGCATATTTTCGTTGGCTGGGTTCTGTCAGACCCCACCTTGTACACGGAGGGTTAAGTTCAACACATGTTACATACCGCTACATCTTTTCTTTGACTGATTTGTTTAAATCATCTATATTTGCTGACAATATGTTATTTTTAGGGGTTGATTTAGTTTCCGGTTCAGGAAGATGTGCATATGACGACTCGATCATGCACATTTTTCCCACTTAGCTAAAGATGTACCCATCTGGGCTACTTATAGACCAATGCTAGTTTCCGAAAATGATCCAAAATGACTTGTTAAGCGGAGATAAGTTTTTTCCGCAATCCTCAAAGTTGCCGAAAAAGGATCTTGCTCTAACATGGTGTTGAAACTTGAAATGAAACCATCGGTAGACCTAATATTAATAACATGTTTGCGTTATCAGAATGCTTCCTCAATAAATCTCAATAAAAATCCTTTTAACATGATCCAGTTTAACTCAGCGTGTAACCCTGTCAAAATATTGTTTCACCTTTCCTACCGTATCAGTATCAAGCAAAAAAAATCGACCAGGTGTAATATTTGCCAAGCAAACAATATCAAATTATCTGTAACGGATACCAAAATCATTCGATATCAGCCCAAGAAGAAAAAAACACCTTGCGGCTACTACACAAGGACTCTCCACAAGGACCGACCACTTGTAACGCAATACTGAAAATTCAATCAGCCGAAAAATCGAACCACCATTGTTCCTTAATTTTCGACACACACAAAAATACGAAAAACGCCAAACAATCCGTGAAGGAAAAAAAAAGAAGAAAGTATCAGTAGCCCAAGAAATCACGTCACATCATGTAAACTGATACCGGGCGATACCGCCAGGACTAATTAGGGATAAATCGAGTATGGGAAAATATTCGATAGTTTTCCCAACGGATTCCATTCCATCATTTCGAGAATTTCAGTGTTTTCTAATTTTCTAAAACGGAATCTCATTGCCCTGGCCCATGTTACTCCGACTCAAGGAAATCCTTACGACAAGGCAAGACGTCCGCGCGATCGAATCCTTGGGAACATTTTGAATTTTCTCATGAATCGTCGCGATACAGATTCAGACCGCGGATAGTCTACAGGAAAATAAGACTTCCGGGCGTGCGCAGGTGTTTTTCTCTGATAACCCAAAAGGTCGGTATCACTCGCGGGTGTTGTAGGGCTTTACTGGATTCTGAAGGTTTTACTTGCAGGGATGCAGTCAGTCGTAGTGTGAACTCTTGACATGATATGGAAACTCAAATGCGCATTTGTAGGCGAAAGGAAGTGAGCACCGAGTGTGGATTGAGTATGTTTTCTGGGATATGGAAGAGATTCGGTGTCCGCTGAAGCCTTTTAATGGACAGACATGAGTCTTGTGGTTTTACTGCGGTCTGACTGAAGCGAGTTGGACACACTTTGAACAAATTATGATCGGAAGTGGGCACATGTATTGATATTGGAATTTTTAATTTATGGAAATGCTTGTGGAAATTTGGTTAGGAGGGTATTTTTTTCGCTGCGATTATGTAACTTTGATTTAATGCGGACGGAACAGATATTTTACTTTTAAATGATCTACGCTCTGATTCATATTGCTTCAAATGTGAACTTTTTTTAGACTAACCCTACACTTAGTCTTCTTCTGTAACTAACTCAATTTTCTCGCAGCAAAACAATCCCGTACTAAATACACCTAGTTAAACATTAACTAGCCTAGACTGGCACTGATAAATGACCTCATCAATTAACCGACATTTAAAAAAAATTAAGTTCGTTGGCTTGGCGGTAATTAAATTCCCAAAAACCAATGCAATTAGGCGAGCATTGAATACACAACCACAACCACAACACCAACCTGACGATCAACAAAAATATATATGAAGATGTCTTGCCAATCACTTGGATTATTGATGAACCTGCACGCTGTCTGATCTGCCCAAACGAGAACTCAATTTAAAGATATTTAACTATGTTTCAACTACTGTCTAATATGGGTCTAATGGCGGGCTATCGGTGTTACAACGATGTGTTCCCATCATTACACTCATATGATCTTCAATACGTTTTCCACGCTGGGCGTAATTACCCCTCTTAGAGCGCATTCCTTTTTTTCCGTTTCAAGTTCCACGAACAAAACAGGTACAGACAAGTGATATTGGGGGGCTTTCGCAAGCGTCATACACACTAATGAAGTGAACAAAGCAGCGTCTTAATTTCTCACCTTAGGATGGTAAAATGCGCTACAGTAAAAATTGAAGATTTATCTGGACTTACAGCTATTATCTGCGAAATGAAGACTGCCCATTTGCACCATTCATCAATCATTCGGGTTCGGTGGATATGAATTTCAATGGGTATTCAGTTCATCGGGCAGGTTCATAAAGTCGAGAATATTTTGTCTGTTTTGACCCCTTTTGCGAGCCACGTTTTCGAGATGTGTCAGCGTGTACGGCTACTACTGGGATAATTGGAACATTAACTGGCTTCAGTTCGGAGAACTGATTGGCGTTTGTGAAATGATCGCTATTCAATTGAAGTTGCCTGGACCGTTTGACTTTTGAAATCAATTCTGTATGTTCAAACTATAAATATTCATTATATTTTCTCCCATAAGAAATTTTGATGGCAAGTACTCGTAATATAAAGATGCGGTTCTTGTTTTTTTTGACGTGACAATATCTCACACTTAAACTTCACCCAATATGGACCATTTTCTCAATGACTGCTTAAAATTTGTTCTAACAATAAACGGTAAACGACACCTATCTCCTAGTTAACAATTTATCGGATGATTACTTCAAACAGCTGATACGACCTGCTGAGATTTTGACAGCTGGAACTCTTTACGTTTGCACATTCAAATGAGACAATTAAACTGGTCATAAAGAACATACTAACTGGCAGTTTAACTAGATATTGAGAAAACGACCTTATACTCAGAAAGCTATCGACACGAAAATTATTTAAAGGCTTTGGGCTTCTGGAAACTTAAAAGAATCACTTTCCAACAACAGGCAACCGGCAGTGCAAGTTTTGCACGTCAAGAAACCTGGAACAAAAGCCTAGGATTAGACGGATCAACAACGACGACCACGCAAACGACTAACGGATTATTTTTTCGGATTCTGGCCCTCCTTCAACAGGTCGAAAAGTAAATACAAACTGAGCATTACTGCAGTCCAGGAAACAAATTGGCTTGACAGAGAGATCAATGAAGAGGAAACGCACACAATTTTCACAAGTGGCAAATAATCGGGCCACAAGGCGTAGGAGTAGCATTTATACAACACTCGCTCAAGCCGCACATTATTGACTTCAAACCCATAAATGAACGGCTGTGACTCGATTCTTTAACCTCTGGCTCATCATGGTGCACGCTTCCACTGAAGTGAAAGAAGACGCAGTAAAAGACGAGTTTTACACGCGCCTTGAGACCCTCTTCGACTCACTTCCAACAAACGACGTCAAATTGCTGTTGGGAGACTTTAACGCTAAAGTCGGAAATTAAAATTGGCACCGGGGGACGATTTGAGATCACAGTCTCCATGAAAAATGTAACGACATCGGCCAGCGACTTATCGACTGTTTCCCACATCGACGCATTCACAAGTAGACCTGGACATTTCCAGACGCACAAACCGACAACCAAAGTGATATAAATATATCTTGGCTTCCGTCTACTTTAGTGATCTGGACTCCAACGCTTTATAAAAAGCCCCGGCTGGTTCAAGGAGTAGTTAGGACTCTAATTACGGAGCCTATAGTGATATCATAAAGATCAAGTTTGTCTCTCGTCAGTCGGTGTTCGAGACAAGTGGACAGAGTTCAAGAATAAATCGGAAGGCTTCGATAAGTGACAAGTGAACTCAAACAGCCACCCTACAGATAAACCGTGGGGGCGAATTGCGAGCTCAGTATAGAAAAATTGCAGAGAAAAGGCTGACGTTCAACCAATTCACTTTCAGCACACCTCCGACCTGCAATATGATGGAGACTGGCACCAGAGTCGGATAAAATTAATGAGTTTCGCTGATCAGCGTTCGGCAGAACCTTTTCGTATTCCTCAACAAAGCGGGAGAGCTTTGACAAAGTGCAAAGCTTGAGGTTATATCAAAGTGTGAAATACTCTCAAACCCCTTTGCTAGTGCCTAGTTACCGTGAGAACCAACTGATATTGAGGAAATTTTATATCAGGTGCGCACCAGTAATCTAAATCTTCCAGTCCATCATTGGAAGAATGTGAAATAAGGTCCTATTGAAAGTTCCCGATATGCAGTATTTATTATAAGCACCGAATCAGTGGAGCATCTTGCCAGATCGAAAGGCGAAATAGCTTTTGCTTCCTTAAGATTAAAATACGAGTTTATAAGGGAGATGCTTAAAAATCTCTTAGCAGGGCTCTGCACCAAGCCCAGTGAAGGAAGAAGAGCACTCAGCGGGCGAAATCAATCCCTCCGAAGTCCTTGGTCTCATCTCCATAGGTCACTCGGCTGTACTGATCAACTGTGATATTCCCGAAGAGACGGACTATACCTCCCCGAAATACTTGTTCGAAATGAGTTTTGCAACCCTGATTCCCTCTAGGAATGATCGGCCCAAAACCGGCCGGAATCAGATACTATTAGCATTTTGGCTGATGGTTCTAAGACTGACGAAGGAGTGGCGGCTGGCGTATACTGGAGGAGTTGGGGTATTAACTTGTCGTTCCGTCTCCTGGATTTCAATAGCGGTTTTTCAGGCGTAAGTTACAGCAATATCTGAAGCTCTACCCCGGTTGTCGCAAAATCTTATATCTGGAAGAGACATATAATATCCACGGATAGCCAACCAACGATTAAATCGCTTAGCTCTGTCTTGGTAAATTCGAAGGCGGTATTGGATAGTTTGCAACTCCATCATAGTGATGGGAAGACTTCTAACATTTTTCTATGATGGATGCCGCGCCATAGAGGCTATATTGGGAACCGCAAGGCCGACGAACCGGTTCGGGGGGGACGATCAATGAAATCAGCGGGTTGTTGCGAAGCACCAGAATGCCCCTTGCTACTTCTGCTTGCAAATTGGCTGTCAAATATGCGGCGTATGATGGGGCCTGCATCAGATAGAGCAATGACAATACACTTCATATAACTAGGTAGATGTGGCCCAAATTAGATCTCAAGCGATCCCCTGGGCTGCTAATGCTAAACAGAAATCATCTAAGAACTGTCGTAGGAGTGTTAATTGAATATTACCTAATTGGAGAGTATGCCAGAAGATTCCGTCTTTCTTATGCTTTTTGCAGAAGATGTGGGGACGAGGCGGAGGAGGAAATTACATCTCATCTTCTATGTACCTGTCCGGCTCTGGCGAGTCTTAGGAAGGACCTTCTTGATTCCTACTTCTTCACCGATCTGGATGACCTGAAAGAGGTAAATGTTGGTCGGCTACATCGCTTCATTTTGAGCTGGTCTAAATGTGCTTAAACAACCGGTTTAACTTAACCTAACCTAACTCTGATCCAGATGTGGATGTGATACCATACAAGACCTCGATCAAAGGCCGGTCGGTAGTTTTATATGAAAATTGATCTGATCCGAATGAATCGAATCGGGTTATTGTCACGGAAAAACCAACCAACGACTGTGTAGAAGACACAGCTTCTAATCCTCCTTTACTGTACTGCTTACACAATTGATGGTTGATATGCACCAGTTAAACGTAATTCTTGTCGTCTCGTCATTAAAACAGAAATATCTTTTCGTTATCGTTAAAATCTTTAGCAAACACTCTGCTTCGCATTATCTATTGTAGCTAAATTAGCATCCACGAAAGCCGTACAATATGGACTCTTTAGCCAACCCCATGCGTAATAGTTATCTAATCTTTTCTGCCCAGACAATAGTTGTGTTTCCTGGTTCGAAGTTTGCCATATCATAAAATACTTCAGCGGAATCATGTAAAATAATGTGTAATCCACCTGACTGGGAATTGAGCAAACTTAATTGAAATGGGTTGGGCCTGGTCGGCGAGTTTCGTGTGGCTTCAAGTACTTTTTTGCTGGAGTTATCAGTTCAACGTAATACTCGTATTTTATGATCATGCAGCACGCCTACCAGGCGTCGCGTTACTATCTTAATGTGTGCATTTTTAATAACATTTTGCGGATTCTTATCAAAAAGCGTAGAAAGTTTAAAGATTTAATAGAGAAATATGAGAATTTCCCATGAATGTTTTAGTAATGGTTGTTCAACTTAGTCAAGACTAAACGATTTGGGTTCCAAAGAACTTCCCATTCAGAACGCAATTTATGTGATAATGTTTTAATATCTTGCGGAATATATTGCAATCACTATTGGTCTTTTTCCTGCAGACATGACATGTTCACGATAGACGTGGTGCATCCATGGACCGAGTCTATTTTCAGGGACTGCCTTGAACTAGTTACCTCGAATATGGAGGGATGTGCTCATACCGAAAACGGGAAGAAGTTCACAGGCATGGCCGAGGGATCTTAGACCCATGAGCTTATCATCTTCTCTGCTGAAGGTGCTGGAGAGATTCATTGATACTTATGTAGTACTATTCCCACACCATTGTTATTGTCACGATACATTTTGCGAGTTTATTAACATTCTCTTGATATCGAGTATGCGCGTACGCATGGGTAAAGAGGAACCCCTCAATGTGGTGTTCTCTCCCCTTTTCTTTCGAACGTGGCGGTCAACAGACAGCTTCTAGAAAAGTTGGGATGTATAGTAAAATCACCGAATACACGGATGATATTGATATTCCCATCTCGGGTAAGTTACCCTGTGTCCTTAGTGAATTAATATAGTACAGGAAGCTCTTAATGTTTTAGGGTATTGGGCTGGTGAGGTTGGGATAAATGTGAGTTCGAGAAAAACTGAACTTGTTCTTTTTACTAGTAGATATTAGAAATTTTCGTTTGAGCCACCATTGATGGAAGGGACACGGCTCGTACTCACTGACAAAGCGAAATTCCTAGGGTTCATCCTGGATAAGAAGTTATGCTGGAAAGCAGAACTACTCCCACTGCCGCCCTTGAAACTGTGCTGAATTTGATTCGCTTGGGCATTTTTGCCGAGCGGGTGGCCATCCGCCTTCGTGTAACGGGTCATTCGACTACTACCACCAGGAAACATTCGGCTGTACTATATAGATTTGATATTCCTGAAGATATGGATTACACCTCTACTAATTACTTGTTTGGAAAGAACTGAAAAACCTTGATTCCATCCCGAGAAGATTGGACAGATAGTTCGATTCTGAAGACGAATGCCATTAAAATATTGATGGCTCTAATGTAGATCATCGAGGAGTTGGGGCTGGTGTTTACTCGGAGATGGTGGGTATTAGTCTGCCTTTCTATCTCCTAGAGTACAGCAGTGTTTTCCAGGCGGAGATCACACGGATCACGACCGCGCACCGGTGCTGTTGTAAATGATAGTCAATCGGTGATTAAATCACGCAACTGTGGCCAGCGTGAGGGCAGTAGTGAAAGATGACTTTAATGCATTTTTTTTGGCGTTTTGTCGACCCCAGTTCTTGAGACTAGCGCAAGAATTTCACTCTCGTATATAGGAGGTAAGTCTAAAACACTGGAACCAATCTGGTGTCGAAGGGTGGCTATCTCCCTTTTAACAATGTTCAACCGGTGGCAACCACTGATACACTCGCAAGTTTGAGTAATGTATTATTGCGGAGAATAAACTGCTTTTGGGTCCGGAAGGATAGGGTGTAAGATCGACATTGCCATTGCCATCTCGGGCAAGTTTCTTACCATTCTCTGTGAAATAATGAGAATGCACTTTCGATTCTTTCAATTTGGGCAAGTTATGCAGGCGTTAGGGTAAATCCGGACAAAACAGAACTTGTTCTCTTTTCAAGGTGGGACAAAGTTCCTGATCTCACTCCTCCACTATTCGAAGAAAGGAGAAACCGCTATACGCGTAGGTACACAATGACAGTAGCTTTCAATTGCCTTTGTTAGGCCCATTGTCTGTAGCTGCTGTATACTCAGTGAGGATAAGAATTAGCAGATAAGCCCGTCTCCGACGTAAATTTGGTTTGACGCAAATTCATCTTATCTTAATAGAAATATAAAAAAAAACTATTCAGAAAACAGAAGGATTCTAGAGATTTTCTTAGATATCAGCAGACTTAGACTATGCCCTTTGTAAAGCATACAAAAGTTCTCATTTTGCTATTATCTATATCAACACCGGCCGTGAAAGTCTCGATTTACTATCAAAGTTCAAACTAATTAAATCAATGGATTCCAATGTTAACATCTAATTGAATCCACTCACCCTACAAATTAGAGTCGAAAGATCTGCACAAAGTGCCAAAGGACAGAGGTCCCAGATTTTTTTCCTTTTAGAAATAAGGCCTATATACCATAATATGCTCGTACGTATTTTAAACGTACTATGAAAGAGACTTCAATTGTGAAACTCTGAAATACATATTTAATTACATAATTCAAATTCCAGTATCAATCATACTACGTCTGACTTGCCTTTTTATTAGACTGAGAAAATTCCCGGCTCTACAAATACGAGTATGTACGTAAAAAAAAATATTTACAAGTACATACATAATCATATTATGTATAAAATTCTGTTGGAAAATAATCTGAAAGTCCACCATTACTAAAGGGATATCAACTGAAGCTATTAAAAATCCAAACACAGGTCTCGACCCCAACGCCATTCGATAAGGAAGAATATTATTAATGATATTTTTTCCGAACATTCTCTTCTTGCTCATCGAAAAATTATTATATTGTTATCAGGAAGAATTTTTTAAAGTAAGTGGAAAATATTTCAACAAACAATAATAATAGCGATTGACACAGACACAAGACATAACGTCTTATCAACAATTTCATTTGACGCGAGAAAAAAAAACAAATCATCTAAAAGATGGCTGTTGTATCAGAAATGATAATTATTTACTGTTTTGTTGTGTATGCGCACTTATTTTAATTAAAAAAATTTTCCGATTTTTGATTATTGACAGTCTCATTTGAATGATTTTTCGAAAAAGACTATTGTGTACTTTTGGCTAGACCTGTTCGGTCCTAAGGTTTCTTTGAATAATTATAAAAAGTAGAGTCATCAACCAGCATACCCCTCTCCACCCCCTTTCCCTCCTCCTTCCTCTCCCACCAATATTTACCCTTTTGAAAATGGTTAACTCCAATTCGCTCTACGGAAAGCAATATGCAAGTATAGTATGTTGCACTCGTAGTACTATTGTAGTATGTATTGGGTGTACAACTTTGCTTTCGCCGTTTTTTCCTGGAATTAAAAGCTTAAGTGTTTGCTCACACGGGTCTTGTAATCGGCTCGTCGGCGATTTGACCTTCAATTCCCAAGCAAATGTATGGAGATGCTCACACGGGTCGTCCATTGCTCGGCACGTAAGCGAAACGATTTGCTTGGGAAGTGGAGCTCGAGTCGCAGACGAGCCGATTACGAGACGATCCGTGTGAGCAAACGCTAATTGTCAAAAAGTACTTACAGATGTATTATTCAAAGTACTGTCCATCGCTAGCGGCAACTTTCGCCCATCTCTCCGGCATTTTCGAGTTCCATCTCGGAAAAAGGAGGCGTCCTTCGACGCGATCCATGATTGGATCCACTTATCGACTTCCTCGAACGAACGAAAATTCTGATCAGCCACACCGTGCGCCATGGAACCAAACAGATAGTTGTCGGAAGGAGCGATGTCTGGGGAGTCCGGCGGGTGGGGCAAGATTTCCCATTTCAGGGTTTCCAAGTATGTCTTGACCACTTTTGCGACGTGTGGCCAAGCATTGTCATGCTGGAGGATGACTTTGTCGAGTCCCTCTTGGTACTGTGGTGGTTTTTCCTTTAATGCTCGACTTAAACGCATCAATTTCATTCGGTACACTCTCCTGTGATAGTTTCATTCAGTTTCAGTAGCTTGTATAGTATATCACACCGAGCTAGGCCCACCAAATGCAAAGCATAACCTTGGCGCCGTGAATTTTCGGCTTTGCCGTCGACGTTGAGGCATGTCCGGGCATTCCCCATGACTTTCTGCGCTTGAGATTATCGTAACGCACCCATTTTTCGTCGCCGGTGTAACGGACGGTTTGGTGGGCATCCAAAGATGCCCGTGGGGACGGAGCCTAAGGTAGCATATGACCGTGAAGGTCGGGCCGTGCCATCTGGCGAAGAAAAAGGCCCCTCAACGAGCTTAGCAGCGGCCTATGCTTGCTGTAACTCAGTTCGGCGAAAAACCCGCCCACAGGGTTTTTCGCCGCTCGTTGCCCCTGTCCTTTACGTATTAACAAAAATTCATAGGCCTGGGGAAGACAACACAAACAGGGGAGGTAAAAATGGGGAATAGAAAAAAATAGTCGATAAGGATGGAATGGTTGACGGACGGATCAGACGTCCACACGGTCGCACCTGGGTCCGGGTGTAATGGGACCCTCGGCCTCTGGTTTCGTACCACCAACAGATCACTACTCATCAGGTGCTGCTTCGATCTGCTGGTAGGAGCAGCACTACCAGACCATAATATGGTTCGTTCCAGGTGGTTCATTACACCGGTTACGATGCGGTGTGGAAATCTCTTCCGATTCTGCCTTTGAAGCAGAGGTTCGCATGCAAATAATCGCCGTTCAACATCTCTCGGTTTTAACTCGTACGGAACCCAATTTCCTTGTTTCTGAATCATGCCCATGGCCTTGAGGCGTTTCGAGATGGCTTACTGAGTCATTCCCAGTGATTCAGCTTATTCTTCCTGCGTTTGGTACGAATCTTCATCGAGCAGTGCTTCCAATTCGTCATCTTTGAAAATTTTTTCTCTCCCACCACCATGCTTATCCTGGACCACTCACAACTTGTTTTGTCACTCAGAGCAACCTCACCGTAAGTATCTGAGAGCATTCGATGAGCCTCAGCTGCAGTTTTTTTTTTTGTCAAATGGAAGCAGAAGATCAAAACTTCCCGCAAATAACGAGAACTTGGCTCGAAAACAGACATTTTGAATCGCGGATCTTATTAAAAATGCGAACAACTTTTAGTAACGCGGGGATGTCGATACGTTCACAGACGTTCAAACTCACTTTGTGACACTTTTGAACTACGTATTTTCACCAGCCCTCACCGATGCAGTCGTCTGTCGGAAAACGACGGAAGCAAAGTTGTACACTTAATACCTGAATCGAATTCAACTCAGGGTATAACTATGCTTCGTATTTCCCTGTCCGAAAAGAAATCTACCAGGAATTATTCCCTTAATCAAATCCAAATCTTTTCACAACTTCAGCAACCGGTGAATCTATAGAAATTACAGTGCCAAATCTGCCTACATCTGTACCTACTCGAAGGAAATTCCGATCGTAATCAATCACATTACCTAAGTAGTCCCACGCTCTAAATCTGATGATGTCCTGCTGCTATTTTGAAGTGAAATTACGCACCGCAAACAATTAATTGTTCCAACCACAAAAACATACAAACATCATATCACTTTGATCACCTCTCTTCTGGGCTCTCGTCCTCTCGTTGTCGGAATTCGAAAAGGCTGCTGGGCTTTCCGAAATCGATGGCCTCTCGAAAAAAGCAACAATCCGCAACATGCGTCCTCGAAAACGCACAATACCGCACAATACCATATACATTATCGTCATCAGTTTTTGTTAAATAGTATCTTGTATCTTTGGAAAATATCATTTAATGTTTATTGTATAACCGCTTGGCTGATGGCTTGAGAAGCGTATACGAGTACGTACGAGTATCACAAGGGTCTATTCTGCCCCCGCCACGTCGCCTCCGCCGACTTCCACGCAGTCGTAAATGCGTCATTGTGTTCGACTCGAACAGGATTCGATACCATGGTTGAATAGGTCCAAATGGCACTATCAATGGGAATCAAAAGTAGTCCTTTATTGTTTAGCGAAACGTTGATAGGATCTTGAGGAGGAAATTTTCGATGGATGGATACGTTATAGATATGCATATGCATCGTTGTCTTTTTCTTTAAGAAGAGGGCGACAGAATCTTGCAGGAAATGTGTAACCTATGGATTCTAGGGTTATCTTGCGGTTGTAATCAATGTCTCTATTCAATGATGGATTCTTCATTGTATACTTGCAAAGATGGAAATGAGATGGAGGCTATAGGCAAATCCGTTTGTCAAGAATTCATTTTGTTCCCTTAAACACCAAATTCAAATGTTCGACCATTTGTCGGTACTACAAGTTTAAACTCCGAGTCCTATGTGAAATAAGAATCTTACAGATAGGATTAGAATAGGAGGACTGTCTCAAAGGAAGCAGTATAAAGACAGCGCCAATAGAAGGTGCATGCTAGCAACTGCACGTCAGAAAAGTAGATGTGCAATCGAAACGTCAACAAGGCATAGAAATGCTAGAGATGTTGACGCGCCGATGTCCCTGGAGGCGTCAAAGCAATTAGCAACAACAAAACGTTCACATAAATGAATGAATAATTGACGTGACAGTTCAATTTGAACCATGGCCTCGAGATGAGTTAGCATCATCTCATTTTCTAGATCGTGACGGTATATCTTGTGCAGAGGTGTGCGATCAGTAACACGCTCATCCGAGCTATTTACCCCATAAATAGGAACTCATTTAACACCTGAGGGGGCTCATAGTCCGACACATAAATCCCCTTTTTTATCGAAAACTACCGCATTCAGTATTAGTTGAACCGGGGCCAAGTGCGTAGAAGGCGAACGTGCTAACCGTTGCGCCATCCGAAATACTACGTTCACATAAATTGAGATAATTTCATACACCGTGAACGGAACATCTTGAGGCAGCTTCGATTAGAGATTTATAATTCACTTCCAAACCAGTATTTCTCCTTTTTGAATTCTTGCTCTGATAAGGGCCAAATTGAATATGATCTCCCAAAGGGCTGGCTGGTTTCGCTTAATACTATCACTAGCGCAGCCTGGTGGCAGTTTGGTACATAAAAATCGCAGCCAAATTCATGTCATTGCAAAATCCGACATTTCATCTGCACTAACCTGTTAAAAAGGGAGGCGTGTAGAACGCTGAAGCGCATTACAACAAGCGCTAGGACAACCAAGCTGTAATTAAGGCTTTAGAGTCAATAACAATCACATCGAAAATAGTTAAAGAACGCCGCGGGGACTTGGTTGGACTGGTCGAATTTTTGAAGAATTCCCTTTGTAAAGGTTCCAGGATATATAAATGTAGCGGCGAATGAAAATATCGATGAACTGGCGAGGAAGGGCTCCGCATTTTGCGGGTCGTATGCGGTGATTATTCACGCGCCCTTAGTGTTATAAAAACGGAAAGTTATAGATATTTTATGACACAATCCAGCGATAGATGGAGCGCACTGATAACATGTACCACTCCCCAGAAACTGTTGCCATTATACAATGCATGTAGAGCAAATACCCTTCCGAATAAAACACGCTTGGATGTCGCTAGGGTTACAGCGATCACGACGGGACATTAGCCAAAGGGTGACCACGCGGTAAGATTGGGCATTCCTTACAATCTTCTCTGCCGGGGCTGCAAGAATTCGTCAAAGAAGGAAATTGTAATCCATTTCCTGAGCGAATGTCCAGCTCTAGCCTAACTAACCTGGAGAGCACAACATAGCAATAAACCGACACCGGAGAGATATGACAACAGATGTCGCTTGTATCGCTAAATAGCGCTTTTATTATTGAAGATATCCTCTATTTATATATAATGTGTTTATGTCTAAAGTCCGCAAAAGTTGGATCCAATCCACCGCTGCGTGACCATAACTTTCACCATTGATCCTTCAACTTTTCATCATAAAATTTCACCCTACATCAGCATCATTTAATTATCTGAACTCTGCAACCTCGAAACGGTCAATTGTGTACCAAACATCACTGAACTCCGGATGAACCCTTTTATTCCAAACACATCATCATCTCGATGGATGCTCTGGTTAATCACCGAAAGATCACCTAAAATGATGATGCTGATGTCACAGTAGCAAAAATGCGCTACGCTACCAACTCTAGTTGGTGCCACTTTGGGAAGGGACATATGTTAATTTTCACATAAGGTCAGCACTGGTCACGCTGTCATATCAGTGAAGAGTTGTTGCGTCGAGGTCAGCTCGTTCAGAACATGAAACTTGTTCGACAAGCACGTAAAACGACATGTTCACATTTACGGCGACTTCTTAAGATTGTCGTGCCTTAAAGGTATGGTGATGAATTTTCCTTTCGTCCACAACATGCTTCAAATGTAATCGAAAGCCGTAAATTTGTTTGCCTTTGCATTAATGTTTTTAAATACAACTTTTAGAATTTTACGAAATTTTCCCATGAGCGGTAGAATATATTTGCCGAAAACATGACTCCCATTTGACGGTCCGAAAAAAAAATGACCAGATCCTTTACTTAATACGGAGTGATTGAGAACTTGTTGAAAATATTGTAACGAGGTGGCGAAACCTTTTCTGGACAATCAAATTGTAAATTGGGTGTTGCATGGCTGTACATGTGGGAAAAGGGCTCATGCAAATTAAAGGTTCGATGAAACAGGTTTGTATCGATATGGTGCACCGTAGCATGGTCAGTCGAATTGTGAGAACTGGGGTATTGATGGCTTCAAAAAAGGACATGTACTGATTCATTTGTTGCAAATAAGTTTATTCTATACCCGAATACAATCGAAAATCATACAGCCCACATAAGTAGAAGCGAAAGGTTTTTGAAGACCGTATCTTTAAGGAATACAGATGAAAAAAAAAAAACTTCAACTATTCTAAGATATTATTCTGCTGTTCATGTCTGAATGAAAACTTCCTATTCAGGCTGAATCGTCTAAAAGAAAAGTTGTCTGCCTTCACATCATCCATGAAAAGGTTTCTAACATGTTCGTATGGCAAGTGAACAATTTGAATGCATCGAACGACTCAAGTACCGCGGACCGCGTTGTCAATTTAACTTAATTAGAGTTGATCAAATAAAATGATTGGAATGATTCCTTGCTGATTGCATTTGCGTTCATCGCCGAAGAAAAGAACTATTGGCCAAAATGCTGTTGATAAGTCACATTTCATCTGTAGTTTGAGTTTGCCCTACGTACGATCTTAAACGAGCAGGCATCAAGTGAAACCCCAAATGTCGAATTAGACAGTCTGGGTGGTCTGACATAAGGTAGATAGATCTTTTAATGAATAATTGTAATGGGAATTACACTTGAACGGATGTAAAATGTGGGAAAGTGGTCTGCGGAATTTGTTGAATATGGGTGAATATTTGTGAGATTGTTAGGAGGAATAACATCTGCAACAATTGAACGTCCTGTCTCTATATCAATATAATAAGTGTACACATTTCGCTCAATTTTAGATGGACCCCAATTTTTTTCCTGCTACAGAAAATGGCCTATCGCTGTCAGTTGCTACGGGCAGATAGAGATTTATGGACTTTCAAAATAATTTTGTGCCAAACACTATGGCCAGATACACGATGAGGAACATTTCTACTTGACCGAGCAAGCATAGCGGTTGGCGTTTTTGACCAATAGTGGGTTTTAATTTGAGTGGATTTCTTAATCCTCAGTATGCCACCTTAGAACGTTCGCTGCGCGCGCTCTATATCCCACAGCGGTAAACCCACTATTAGCCAAGCGCGAACCACGATGCGTCGCCCAGTGAAATAGGAGTATAACCACAATGACAAAGGCTCCCAATTGTCAATCAAGGCCCATTGTCTGTAGCAGGCATTAAAGTCCATTCGGTGGCATGATTTGCAATTTTATTCGGATGCGGATAGCCTGCTTCGACCTGCAAATTTAGCTTTCATATAATCAGTGACTCACAGACTCGAGGTGAGTCCGAACCATCATATTAAATTTCATTAGTCGATGAGCCGCTGATCATGTGAGACCTGACAAAAGTTGTCGGGTTAACTGCAACAACAACAGGGAGGACGAAACGATTATACAATAGTACGAGCGGGTAGTAAATTTCACACTGACTGCATGTACATATAAGTAGTTTATTTCAATTTTTTTGTTTCGTGATGAGTTGGAAAATTGGGGCGACCGATAGCGCAGTGTGTTGAGGCATCATGTTTGACTAGCGGCGTTTCAGGTTCGAGTTTCGTCCACGACGACGTTCGCGGCTATCGATGTGCAGAAGATGCATGCTGGCAACTGCATTCTCCGAAACCAGTTTACGCCAACGAAACGTCCACTGGGCCACATGGAACAGGTGACGCGCTATGCCCCACAAGGGGTTAGGGTAACTGAGTGGTTAATTTGTCGAGAGCAAAATTCGTGAATTAGCATGTCAAACTCGAGCTTATCAACGGCATCTGGGTAACAGTGCAAAATAGGTATATGATTTAATCGATTTTACAAGTAATTTTTTACTTATCGTAAAACAGAAAAGCTTCTCTCGTTAGTACAAGGTGACTCCGGAGCAGCCACAACGACGAGCGATTTCCTGCTCCGTGCCACCATTTTTGACAACAATCCTACCCAGGTAGACGAAGTGTCCATCATTGCCACAGGCTGCCCGTTATGTGTAAAATTTCCAAATCTTGTGATGCTGATATTTTTTCATCAATTCTTTATTATTAGCAAAAATTCCTTTTTATTACCACAGTCTGAAATTACAGACAAAAGATTCATTCCTATTGTCGAAATTGCTTAAAATTCACAAAATGAAAAATAAAAAAAAAAATAAATAATGGAATGTCCTACCCCTTCCAAATAAAAAGTATCTGACGCCATTGAACGTTGCCAACTCCCTTAACCCTTTTGCCTTACCAAAAAAAGAGCAAAGGCAGCGCTTATCTTTCTTTTTATCCAACTGAAAGAACAAAACAGCGATTTCAACTTTTCCATTAGGATCCCAAGTTCACTTCTGTCTATTTCATCTCAGCCATACTCATCATCATCATCATGCTCTCACTTAGTCGACCACTCGTCGTCGTTCAAAAGTGTCCTTCTTCGTCTTCGACTCTAATGACATTCAAGGACCATTATGTGACTTTTGCATCCATTTCATTTAAAAAACGGAGAAGCCTATAGAGCAACCTCACCATGTAGCGCGACAAAAAAAAGGATGTGAAAAGAAAAGGCAACCACACAAGAAACGATTGTGAAAAATGTCTTCCGGATTCGTAGGATGGATAACGTCCTAGTTTTTTTTTTTTGTGATTTTATTGTGTTTCGCCCAATGAATTTAGTCTTATCTGCCGAGTGGAATCTTTGTCTATATGACACTCGTATGTCAATGGCCAGGATATATAACCATATAACGTATGTGTGACATGCAAAGGAGCTAAATGAGACTGACATAGAGGGGCCAGAGAAATGTGAATCTCCACTTTTCATTGTATACACTTAGTGGATACTTGTCAATAATGTGTGGTAAGGGGTAGTGTCCTATGAAAATCCTGCTGACTATGGGACTGTATAGTAGTTGAATTTTATTGACAGACTTTTAGTAAAAATCGGCAACGCCTTTGGAGAAAATTAAACTATGTCTATAAAGATGACGTTGGTTTTATTCAGGAGTTGACAATTGGTTTTTGCAATATTCCCGTATAGCGGAGTAAGAATATAAGAAATCGAAGTGATTAGAGTCTAAAATCCTAAACGAAATTGAAAATTGGGTACATGAGTAATATAATGAAATATTTACAATTTGCTCACTTTTTGTATTAAATAAGATTCTGGAATTCTGGACGAATTGACAGTCCATTCCTTCGAAAAAGGATTGTATGGGCTATTACAAAAGGAGAGAATTGTATGGACTTTTGTCTCTTTTAAATACGCTCTCTTTAATGAAATCATTCCGGCATATTTACAGTACTCGTACATGGTGGACGTATTGTCCCATTGGATTGAATCCATTTTCAAATCCTGCCTTGAATTTATACACATTGCTGCTCAATTGCCCTAACCCCTTGTGGGGCATAGCGCGTCAACTGTACCATGTGGCCCAGTTGACGTTTCGTGAGCATAAACTGGTTTCGGAGAATGCAGTTGCCAGCATGCACCTCCTGGACTTCCATGGCCACGAATGTCGTCGTGGACGGGATTCGAACCCGAAACGCCGGTAGTCAAACATGAGACTGATGCCTCAACACACTCCGCTACCGGTCGCCCCAATTTTTCCCAAGATATTTGGGATGATAATTGGTATGCACAAGACAACTTTCCACAGCATCTTCTATACCTATATATACCGGGCAGCATCCCTAAAGGAAGGGGAAATCAGCAAATGCAGCCTGTAATTTTAGGGTAAGCTATATCGAAAGTCTCATGAATCTCAACCGTTCCACCAAGCTGCTTATGTTGTGAAAAGGTACTTTATAGTTTGCTAGTACCTAATCGAAAAACAGGCCAGGGAGCTCCGAGTCAAACATAATGGTGTCTGCCGCAGCTGCAAGGACGTGGATGGGAAGGAAAGCACCCTACAATTTCTCTGTGCCTGCTCCTGGCCTATGCCTTAGCTATAGAACTCCATTTTCAAATCCTTGCAAGGCTTATAAAGAATTATGCGTCCTACTACATACTTCACTGATTTAGGCGAGCTAAAAGGTTAGATGTTAGTTAGGTGTATCCTTTAATTTATGGTCTGGCTGATTTGATGAACAGTATATAGTTTGGCTTAACAACGCGTCGTCCATTTTTTACTGATCGAAGCACTTGGTAAACGCTACCTGTCTGAGCGTTAATTTTGGTTGCTATTTTGATGACTGAGCTTTGCTGTTTGATAATTTTAAGGAAAAGCGTATTAGGGAGGGTTCAAATCAAAGGGTCTTCAAAAAAAAAAAAACAAGTAAATAAATAGGAATTAAATTAATTTCTTGGGTTTCTTTGCAAAGATCCTTTGATGTGGTTAGATAATAGAGACGCCATCAGGTCTAATTTGCCACCATTAGACCCACCGAATATCGCCGATGGTTAGTTATTTTCGAATAAAGCGGATGGCTCATACGAAGCTTAATAGTTTAGATACTGAACTCTAAATTGCTCTATCACTTTCCAAAGGATTTTTTCTTCGGTAAGTCCGATAACAGCCTCTAGGGCAAGTTTACCCTGTTATACCCAAGCATAGTACTCGTATTCTTTGTATAGTTCTCACATCAAGAGAATATTTTGACGATTCATCATCATCGTGGCGCGACAGCCCGACGTCGGGCCTTGGCCGCCTGGATCATTGTCCTCCAATTATCTCGGTCACGTGACCGCGTCCTCCAATTTTGGGAGCCCAGCAGCTGCGCGGCGTCCACACCTACTGAGCTCTCCCAACGAGATCTCGGTCGTCCTCGCAGTCTCGCTCCGTCGACTCGTTCTGCATTCATTACTCTCTTAGGCATGCGATCATCGTCCATTCTTTGTACATGGCCTGCCCATTGAAGTCGTTGTAGTTTGACGATTTTCGAGACTTGCAGCTCATCGTACATTTCATACAACTCATGGTTGTGCCGGATGCGCCATCCATCTCGATCGCAAACAGCCCCGAAAATTCGCCGTAGAACCTTACGTTCGAAAGTGTCTAGCATGTTTTCGGAGGCTTGAGTTAGGGTCCATGCTTCGCAGCCATAGCATAGCACTGGTCGTATAATGGTTTTGTACACGCGGAGGTTCGTGGTTCTGTGCACATGTTTCGATTTCATTATGGGGAGAACCGAGAAAAAAGTCTTATTAGCTAACTGTATCCGTCGCTTGATTTCGTCAGTTTCGTTGGCGTCCCTTGACAGGTTGCAACCCAGGTAGATGAAGTTGTTCACGAACTCGATGTTGAGGTCCCCCACATTGATGCTCGGTTGTGCAGGTGTCCTTGTCACCGATTGCATCATTATTTTAGTTTTACCCTCGTTAATACGTAATCCAACTTCCTTTGCAGCGGTATCGAGCGTATGCAGAAGTTCTTCTGCGTCAGCCAATCTTCGGGACATGATGTTGATGTCGTCGGCGTACGCTGCTAATTGTGTCGACTTGATGAGTAGCGTCTTGCTGTTGTCCATATTCATGGCCCGAATAACGTATTCCAGTGCTAGGTTGAAGAGCGTCGGTGCCAGTCCATCGCCCTGTTTCAAACCAGTGCGTGTTTCAAATAGATCAGTAAGTCTATTCTGAATCCTGACTTGTGAGACGGAGTTGGTCATCGTCATCTTTGTCAGTCGCACTAATTTTGCTGGTATACCAAATTGCAGCATGATGTTGTACAGTACTCCACGATCGATACTGTCGTATGCCTGCTTGAAGTCGACAAAGATTTGGTATACGTTTACGTTGTATTCCCAGCACCTCTGGAGTATCAGTTTGACTGAGAAGAGCTGATCGGTTGTGGAGCGACCAGGTCTGAAACCGCTTTGATATTCGCCAATGACTCGTTCTGCATACGGTTTTATTCTATTTTCCAGAATTTTCGTCAAAATTTTATAGGACGTACAAACTAGTGAGATGCCCCTGTAATTCTTACACCGCAATTTATCTCCCTTTTTATGGATTGGACAGATGATGCTTCTGCGCCAATCGTCTGGGATCTCCTCGTTCTCCCACACTCGCAGGAGTAATTGATGTATGGCATCAACTAGACTCGTTCCACCGAATCTTAGCAGTTCAGCTGGGATCTCGTCAGCGCCCGGCGCTTTATTTCGTTTTAGTGACCGCAACGCGAGATCAACTTCCTCTACTGTCGGGGGTTGAATGGGTGGGCCTAGATCAACAATATCGTCGAGAGCTTCCTGTGTGGGGATGTTAGATGGTCGGTTTAGAAGCTCTTCAAAATAAGAGGCCCATCGCTTGTTAATACCATCGGTGTCGCTGATGATGTTTCCATCCTTGTCCTTACAAAGGCTAGTCCTGGGTTGGTAGCCGTTCTTGATTGTATTTACTAGTTTGTACGCTTGTCTGGTGTTCCTATTAGCTAAGTTTTCGTTTATGTTCAGCAACTGCTCGTCAAAGTATTTACGTTTCTTACGTCTAATTATTCTATTCGATATTCGCCGTAGCTCGTCATATTTTTCTCTTCTGGCTCTGGTTCCTCGTTGAATCCATTGTCTGTAGGCCTCGTTTTTCGCGTCAAGTGAATTTTTGCATTCTTCGTCGAACCAGTGATTTCGCGCTCGCCGGGCTTTATATCCCACGACCTTCTCTGCGACATCCTTGATGGTACCCTTGAGTTCTTCCCAGAACCCATGGACGCCTGTGTTGCTGATGTTGTGTAGCATAGGTGATAGTTTTTCCTCAAGGGCGGTAGTATACGCCACCGCTGTAGCATCACTCAAGAGCTTATCAACCGCAAAGATTTTGGGAGGGCTGATTCTTGACTGGTGCACTGAGGAGATTCTACATCTGTAGGTCGTCTTCACCAAGTGATGATCTGAGTCGCAGTTTGCTCCTCGATAGGAGCGGACATCCATGACACTAGACGCCCATCTCCTGCAAATGAGGACGTGGTCAATTTGGTTGACGGTATGTGCGTCTGGAGACTTCCAGGTCTGCTTGTGAATGCGTCGATGCGGGAAACACGTAGAGCTTACGACTAGATTCCTGCTGCAGGCGAAGTCGATAAGTCGCTGGCCGTTATCGTTACATTCTTCATGGAGGCTGTGGCCTCCAGAGGTCCCCCGATGCCAACTTTCATTCCCGACTTTCGCGTTAAAGTCTCCCAGCAGCAATTTGACGTCGTTTGTTGGAAGTGAGTCGAAGAGAGTTTCAAGGCGGGCGTAGAACTCGTCTTCTACTGCGTCTTCTTTAACTTCAGTGGGGGCATGCACATTGATGAGCCAGAGATTGAAGAATCGAGTCTTGATGCGAATCGCACACAGCCGTTCATTTATGGGTTTGAAGTCAGTAATATGCGGTTTGAGGTGATTGTTCACTATAAATGCTACTCCAAACTCCTTGCGGCCCGATGGTTTGCCACTTGTAAAAATTGTGTGCGATTTCTTGTCATTAATCTCGCTGCCAAGCCAATTTGTTTCCTGGACTGCAGTAATGCTCAGTTTGTACTTTTCGGCCTGTTGAAAGAGGGCCTTCTCGGCCCCCGGTTTGTTCAGGGAGCGTACATTCCAGGATCCGAAAGAATAATCCTTTATTCGTTTGCGTGGTCGTCGTTGTTGATCCGCCCAATCCGAGGCTTTTGTTCCAGGTTTCTTGACATGGAGTGGTTTTTACAAGGACGAGTTGTCAGCACGTCGCTTAACCCCATTCGGGGGATGGCCTCGGAGATAGCTGCTTCAGATGGTTTAATAAACGTGCTGGAGCCCACACAACTATGTAGCAGGTCCAACTACGCAAGTAATTCCATCCTACTAGACCTGAGACGCTTAGGTGTTTGTCAGCCATTCAGGCTACAGCTATCTGCCTTTTCCAAACTGTCTTATCGCTAAGACATTGGCCGTCAGCGAATTGATACACTGCCGTTACCAGGGGGCGCCCACGCGGAGGACTATGGAAAAGGTCTTTGCCCCCATTTTGACGATTCGTGTTCTAAATTTTTGGTAAAACCAGACCGAAACGTACGATTATATATTGTTATATACTCGTATATTGTTTTTGTCAGGACGAAAATATGTAACACCTTAAAGGAGGCTCCGGAGGTATAGTAATGTATATATATATATATATAAATGATCAGGGTCACCCCCTGATTCGATTAAGCCATGTCTGTCCGTCTGTCTGTCCGCCCGTCTGTCTGACCGTTCGCACGATAACTTTCGATAGAATGAAGCTAGAGCTTTGAAATTTTGGTCAAATGTTGGCAGTATAACCTTATTGGTTGGTATTGAAAATGGGCATGATCAGGCCAAGAGGACGCCTACCTCCTCTACATATGTAAAATAATTATATGTTTCCATAACTCCCGAATAAATAAACATGAAAAGCTCTAACTTTAGTAGTTTTTTTGTGAGGGTAATCTCATATTCTCCTGGATACAATCAAATCGATTAACTGAAAGCTAACGGTACTTTTCTTACAAAGAGCCCCGTACTGCCCTACTTTTCAAGTTTTTTGTCTATAACTCTTTAACCAATTTACGTAGACACCTGATTTGGCACGTAAGAAGCTGCTTGAGTGTAAATGAGTTGGGCATAATCAGATCAAAGGAACGCCTACCTCCCCTACAAATTTCAAAAAAAAAATAATAATAATTCTTTTAATTACGATAACTTTCGACAGAATGAAGCTAGCGAGTTGGAAATCTGGTAGAATATTAATAGTGAGATCTAGTTGGTATTAAAAATGGGCGAGATCCGATCCGAGGAACCTCTACCACACCTACAAATGAAACTTCAAATAAGCGATAACTTTTGGTAGAATGAAGCCAGCTAGTTAAAATGTTGGTCAAATGTTTGAAGTGAAATTCAGTTAGTTGGTATTAAAGATAGGTCAGATCGGACCCAAGGAACCCCTACCTCCCCTACAAATGAAACTTAAAATAAGAGATGACTTTCCACAAAATTAAGCTAGTAAATTGAAATTTTAGTCAAATGTGTATAGGATATGTTGGATCCAGTTGGCTAATATTGAAAATACGTAGAATCCGACCAACGAAACCCCTACTTTCCCTACAAATGGGGCTTCAAATAAGCGATAACTTTCGATAAAATGAAGCTAGTGACTTGAAATTTCGGTCAAATGCTTTTACTGGGATCTAGCTGGATGGTACTCAAAATGCACAAGATCCGACAAAGGAAACCTCTACCTCCTCTACATGTGAGACTTCAAATAAGCGATAACTTTCGATGGAATGAAGCTAGCGACTAGGAAAATTCGACAAATATTTGTAGTGTGTGTTAGTTAGTTGATTTTGAGAATGGTCAAGATCCTTCTGAATGATCGCCAATCTCGCCAATAAACTGGCCATATAGGAAACTCACTTTTAATGCATACGGTCGTTGCCAAGTTGTACTTTTGGTATCACCACTAGGTCTATAAAAGTCTAGGGTATATACGCTTGGGACTCCAGCTTCGCTTCGGCCTGGTTACATTTGGCACTCACTAACCCATAGACCCTGATGTCATTGAACAGAATCCATGAAAATATTTTAGAAAATAACTTTCTCAACAATAACTTTTCGTTGAGCTTAATTTTCAACGGAAACTGTTATTTCTAGCCATACCCAGCAATTTGACAAGATATAAGTGGAGAAGAAGAAGGAAATGTGTTTTACAGAAAAGGATTACACACGATTGTGTTACTCCTATTCATTAAACCGTTTAGCAATGTCCCTTATACATGTTATGCACGCGAATGAATGTATGAAAATGATGAGAGTTATTGTATCCAAAAGGACCTGCACAATTGAGACAAACAAGGACATGGCTGAAGGATTATGCTTGAGCCGCCCATGTAGAAAAATGTGTTGTTAAGCATAACAGGATTATGCGAAGTTTAAGTGCCGAGGGTATTCGATTTTCATAGAAGTGTGGAAAGTTGTCTAATGGACACTCGTAGACTGTACAGCCTATCAAAATATAAGAAAGGATTCTGAACCGATCAGCTGAAATGAACTCGGTATTTTTCAAAGATAAGGAATTTCAAAATCCGTTTCGTTCCATGCAAGATATGAGTAGTTTAGAAATATTCTCACAAACAATACACACTGCATCAATTACGCAAACGGCCATTTAATGAGATGATCACGCAAAATATGTCTGTGTTTCCTGGACTATCATTTATTCGTTTTCCGTCCTAAGTTATGATGTTGACATCACTTAATCTTCATTTTGCTACGCACCAAATCATGCCTATGAGCCTTAATCCGTTTCTAGAGAAACAGATAAAAAGATACTACTTCCTCTAGTACAAATTTATTGTGTGAAATTGTGCAGAATGACAAGAAAAATGTTAGCGGAGACACTTTAGTGACGCGATTAAGAGGTAAACGTTCTATTGTTTGCACAACTTGGAACAAATGGAGGCAAAACATCCCAATTAGATCATTCACCACTGCACGAAACGTTTGAAACACGTTTGTATGGCTTTGACCCTTGACCAGTCGAATTAAGATGAATAATTGTTTTTTAAATGTGTTTATCTCCCAAGATGAGTATGTGCCTAACCACACTATACTTATGATAAATAGTGTTTTTTTTATTATTCATTCCCTTTGATGTCCACATCCATTTTTATTGTTTTTCTTCAAAAAAAATAAGTAAGGCATTTAATGGAGACATTAGATTTAATTTTTCAGATGTTTACGGAATGTAAAGTTAGGATCGTAACAATTTTCCGTTTCTTTTTTTATATACTCGTATATATTGAGTTGTGGACATGGGGAAAGATTGGTATTGTGATGAGTGATGACGCAAGAGACATGTATAATGCCATTTTGTGACTCAAATTAATTTTTTCCTGGGACACAAAATGAACTTATTTTAAATAATCAAATAGCAATTATTTAAATCCATTGAGAGAGATATAAGGAGACGACATCAGCATATAAAATGTACACTAATTCGCTAACGTAATTTTACCAGATACAAACTAGTAAAAAGCAAACAGACACACGCCCTCTACCCCGCAACACCCTCCCAGGCCGTATAGGCGCATCATGAGATGTCAAACTCACATTCCCCTCCTCCCTTGTGCAAAATTTTTTAATTTCTCTCGCCCAATTTAATTTCCTTTTAATATCTCTCTTCTGAGTTTAAATCAGTTTGGCACAAATTATTAAAATACTACAACACTAACACTATTATGCTAAGGTAGATAGAACAATCTCAGGACAAGGGGGTGAAGGGTATGATGCCAGTGGACCTTTCTTAGAACGTCGGTAAATTCAGTCAGTAGAATTCGTTAGACAATAACCGGTGGAGCACCTCGAGTACTAGGCACTCAATGATCGTGATCGATGGGAATATCCCAGTTTCGAAAGATTATACCTCACGAGAAGAACTACAAAAACGGACTTCACAAGGAAACAAGAAGCAAAATTGATTACTATTTCGATATGGCGTTCCTCTGACAGCCGATTCTTCGCGCCAGAACCTTTACTCAACGACCACTGACTGCCGAAAACCCGTCGATGCAAGAAGTCTGTGTGTGTTGAGAATTCGTCTTTATGGGAACTGGGAACAATACATCTCGGCGCAACTGGATATGGCCCTCCTATGACTGAAGGAAAACACTGAAATGTTGACCAAATCCCGTAGAGATGTCTTCAGTATGTTATGAACGATTGGTGGGCATCCGAAGATGCTCGTGGAATGGAGCCTAAGGTTGCATAATGACCGTGACGGTCGGGCCGTGCTATCTGGCGAAGAAAAGGGCCCCTAAACAAGCTAAGCAGCGACCTATAGCTAAGCTGTAGCTCAATTCGGGAGAAATGGGCGGGATTTTCGTCGCTCGTTGACCCTGTTCTTTACGTATTAATAGAAATTCATAGTCCTGGTGAAGACAACACAAACATGGGAGGTTAACCTTCATAGTACCGACCTCGAAAAATTACGTTAAAGACCAAGTGGGGTGTAAATGTACCCCAACTTTTTTGTATTATATAAAGTATAAGAAATATTTTGAACAAAAAATTTTTATTCCGTATTTTGAAAAATAATCTAGAGATAAAACTGAAATTAAGAAACCGTGTTATTCGTAGTACAAAAAAAAAGTATCAGACTTATTACAGACGGTTCTGATTTTGGTATAATCTGCATTCAGGTACTGATTGTACCGAAAACTTCAAAATTACCTATACCGCAACGAGTAAAATTAACGATAACTCGTTACAGTACTTAGCCATTTATTTAAACTTTTTTTGTACGATATAAGAAGTATATTTAAGAAGCATATCTCAGAGGAAAGTTTATAGGGCTTATGATGGTTAAAATTAGGAATAATACAAAAAATCGGGCGATAAGGATGGAATCGATAGCGGACGGCGTAGATGCCCTCGCATCGGGGTCCACGTGTAATGGGACCATCGGCCTCTGGTTTTGTACCACCGACAGATCACTACTCATCAGGTGCTGCCTCCGATGCGCCCATGGAAGCAGTGCTACTAGACCAAAATATGGTTCATTGCAGGTGGTTAATATTTCCAGAATGCTTCTCCCTTGAAATTCTGTTCAGAAAATTTACAAAAAAAATCTAAAAATTCCAAATAAACGCCGATTTTGAGAAAACACATCACGATCCAAGTCAAAAGTATATCATCCAATTTTGACATTCAATTCAATTTAAAAATCACAAAAAAAAAGTTGGAAGATAACGCCCCTGACAGTAGTGCTTATTCCTCGTACTTCCCGCTCAACGCTATTCACAATTGGAACACAATTTTAAAATCACATCTTCATCAAAATCATTATTATCGTCACCAACGCCACCATTGCGGATATGTCAACGAAAAATATAATTTCACAAGAGGAAATTCAATGTCCTGGCACATGGTGCAAATAGATTTGTGTATAGAACTGCTCTACAACGCCTTCACAAAATGAAGAGTCAGGACACACGTCACATTTACCAGCCGTGTGGTTCTTTTGTAACTCGTGACAGCCAACGTCTCTTCTGGCAGGAATTCGAAAATAAAAAAATAAAAGAAAAAGGACGAGCGTTCTTCTGGAAAAGGCTATTATGTTCGTCTATTGTAAGACTTTTGGCAATTTTTGTAGCAGGAGTTTCATAAAATGCAATAATTAGACATAGTGATTCTAAAAACTAACTAAACTACTTCCAAACTCGAAGTCTCCTTTTTCTTTTCGGTAATGAAACATACTTCTTTGATATACGAGTGTGTAGTGACGAAGAATATCGATTCCCCCGTATATTTCGAATTGAGAGTCCATGCATGTTGTTCTCGGTTAGGTAGTCAACCAAATGGCCCGTAGTCTCAGATTGTGATTGTGCACATTATTAAAATTCCCTTCATGCAAATTATTTTCGGGACCACCAAAAGGATATACCGAAAGGAGCGTTGAAATTAATATCTCCGGAGTCTAATTTCAATTTCGGATTCAACGTTAGGATACGATAGCCTGTTCTCCTGTTGACTTGTAATTACCTCATCAAGTTGACTGATGATGCTATGAATCTTTGTGTGCGGATATGTCGCAACCCCTTTTCAATATTACATCCCCGAAGGATATTGTATAGCCTTGTGATTTAACGATGCTAGCAATGAATGAACTTTTCCAAGGAAGACCAAGAAAAAAAAATGTATGAATGATGAAGAGTATGAGTTTACATTTAATGAACCATGCAAAGGTTTTGTTGTTTTAGAAAAACAGGAAAATTATTGTGCCTAATTTTTCAAAATATGCTTGCGGGTAAATACTGCTTTTTTTTCAATTTGTGGAGACAAGAAAAAGTATTTGCCTTGCTAGAATTTTACTATGAATATTTATTTAGTTCTAACATTCAACTTGATACTCTTTATTCTTTACACCATTTTTTTTAACTATAGGTGTTGTAAGTTTTTTTTTATTTTAATAACCAACCATTTCGTATTTATTAGAAATAATAAACTTAGCCACTTGCGGCTTTTGACGTTAGGCGCCATTTGTAACGAATTTGCTAGTTGAGCTGCCGAATCTCCTTCAAAAAATCGGCAAACGATTGCACCTCTCTCTGTAGACGATGACGCATCATTTCCATGAGGTCGTCATCGTCGTAGGGGTTCGTGTACGGTTTTCGGAGAGCAGCTCGCAACGACTCCTAAGTGTATCGGTTGCGCGAGCTGGCAGCAAAGTGTCGGAACCACTCGGCTGTATCCCCAGCGAAGAAGAGGTGGGCGTACAGGCATACCCTTTCGAAGTCCCCCCAAGAGTGCGGTCGGTGAAAAGCTTCACCTGAAGAATGAATTCGTCGATCGTGGTCCCTTGGAACTTAAGTCCCCATTCTGCGATGGTTCAGTGGACATGGTGGGGCGGTATGGTCGCTGATGAGGCAGCCGGCTGGTGTCGACGCTCCACTGACAATGAGTCGACTCGCGAAAACGATACACGGGGAGTTTCGTCCAAACCCATGGCAGAGATGCGCCGGGCGCATTCTACGTCAATCAGCTTCTGCAAGGATTCGTCGAATCCTTGCGGGAACTGACCGCCAAAAAAATGCGCCGGCGTCCTAGCCGGGTTTCTGTCAGGAGCTGATCTGCTGGTGGCCCCCTGGTCTAGGCGTGGCGATGTAGGATTAAGGGGCTGTGTTGCCGGTGCTGGCGGAGAAGGTCTGTTTTGACTCCACCAGGCTGAAGGCCGTTCGCCCCACCACGGCGGTGGTTGCTGACCCCACCACGGTGGTGGTGGATACCCCCACCAAGGTGGTCGTTCTTGTGGTTGTGTGGGTGGCTGTTGTGGACCCCATCCTGGTGGTGCCAAACCCCATCCGGGGTAAGAAGCACGTGCTTCCTTAGCCGTCACGTCTTAATTGGCGACTCCGCATAAAACAGAATTAGGAACAGAATTATAATTCTGTTCCCGTTGTTATCGCGACAAAATCAACAACAGATTTTACTACAGAGAATAAACAATTTTTATTGTGTTTCTGTTCCTGTTCCTAATGCTGTTATATGCGAACTCGTCGTTTTACACTTTCGGAGATGTTCAAATATTTGGCTACGCAGATGACACCAACATCGTATCAATGGTGACTGCAAAAAAAACGTGCCTACGGCAGTCAGTTCTACGCACCGGAACGAACACCCCTGCAATGCCCGAAGGAAAGAATATACGTGTGTTCGTTTCTGTTAGCATCGGTTTTTGATATCAATTGGGAGCAATATCTATTGGCGCAACTGTTTTCAGTTTTTCTCCTCCGCATCGAAATCAATTCTGGCCCATGGATCTGCTGTGTCTGCTAGAAAACTTTGCATCTCAACACCACCTCAGTGAGATGCAGTTGTTGTTATGAATGGTGATAGCTTAGAAGCTGCTCTGGTCTAACACATTACAGTCAGTGGAACTCTTCTTTTACTGCTGCCCAATGCAGGAACAATAAACAAATATCTCCTGCCTCGCCCAACACCACCAACCTGGCTACTCCAGCCCAGTCATACGTAGGCTCGCAGTTACCCGTTAGCTCGATGAACAACACCACCATTCATCCCAGGCCAACGGTACAGCACAATCTTACTCCGGCACCTAAAATCTCAAACTTCAGCGTTCCCTAACTGGTCCAACGTAACTGCAATTGACTGATACATAAATTCGCAGAATCAACTGCATTGTAGTCCGGATGGCGCAACGGTTAGCACGTTTGCTTCTACGCATTGGGCCCCGGTTCGATTCCTACTGAATGCGGTAGTTTTCGATAAAAAAGGGAATTTACGTATCGGACTATGAGCCCACTCAGCTCTTAAATGAGTACCCATTTCTGGGGTAAATAACTCGGTTGAGCGTGTCGCTGATCACACGCCGCTGCACAAGACCTACCGTCTCGATCTAGAAAATGAGATGATGCTAACTCATTTCGAGGCCATGGTTCAAATTGGACCGTTGCGCCAGTTATTTATTTTTTTGATTTAACTGCATTTATAGGCAGGCATCGTATCATGATTAGGTCATACAGGAGATAAACCTCAACTCCAACTCGTCTCTCAACTCTCATGGAAACTACAAGATTTTGCGTAAGGAACGATTGACCAAAACCGGCGGAAGACTTGCACTCTTAATTCACTGATCAATGCAATACCGAAAATTAGCTCCACCTGACAGTGTCAATCGAAAAATGTGGAAGTTGAAATTTCCAATGTCTGCATTCCTCTTTTTTCCTGCTGTCCCTATTAACCGGTCAATGCCGGTGGTCAGACATTAAACTGATGCCTTTACGCACTGAGTCACCGGTCACTCCTAAAGCTTAGTCCTGGATTGATATCTTGGGCTATAGCACAATAGATACTCTCAGTGCTATCCTGTCAAATCCTTGACTTATTCCCCAAGCTGAACCAGATGTTGGATGGAACACACTCAAAGCGTGGAAAGCAGAGTCCATAAAATATGTACTACAATATAATGGTGTAAACAAGTGCATTTGTTTGTCAGAATATGAACTGTCAGCTGGTTACCAAAAATAGGGTAAATAACAGTACTGAATACACAGTCTTAAGCAAAGGAAAAAAATCGAAAAGAATGCTAAGTCAGTCCGTGGCCTGAGACAGGAAAGCCGCAAATCATAGAACTCAATTCCACCACACGAAAAAAAATCCAAAAGAACGATAAGTCACTCCGAGGCTTCCGACAAGAAGATCACAAATCATGAAACTCAATTCCACTAGAACTGTAAATAAGCCATTAGCACCTACTTAATCTTGTCTAACCTTACCCATAAGTCACTCTACCACCTACGATTTTTATATTCTTCCAAATTATTGTACAATAGTCTTCTGAACGTCGCAAGTAAGATCAAAGCAAAATACCAAAGAAACTCAGAACATAAGAAAATAAAATTCCTCCATTCTGAAAGGCATACCAGCTTTGCCATAGTATACAAAAAGGAAGTGACAAAGTCAAAACTATTCGCACAAATAGTCAACAAAATGCACGCAATCTGGAAAAGTCAACTTTAAGTTGACAATGGATACTTGTAGCCACGCTGCATAAATGTGTATCTTTTATTTGAAATATTGTCTCGAAAGTCAGATGCACACACATTCACTTCTTTGAAGTGTCAATCACATTTCCAGCGCTAAAGTGCCATTATCGATTTCTTAACGCAGACAGCACCCAACTTATTCGACGCTCTCCTACTTATTTGCGTAAGAAATTAGATCGCCGATGTGTTAAAGTCATCTGTCTCAGTGGCGGTTCAAGAATTAGCTGTTAATGAAGAGATGCGCTTCTAGGACAGTTTTTGTTGATCGAGTGGGTATAAATAAAATAAAAGTAAGCAGAAAGGAAAAAATACATAAGAATTGTTGCAAAAGTACACCGTGTTGCCGCTGGTAAAATTGACACTAGCGGTGAGCCTTCGACTAAGCAGTGTTGTTGTAATCCCGACGTCTCGATAAGTGAATCGCAATCGCAGCCTACTGGTTCCGTTGGAATGGAATAATTAATTAGGTAAACGATAAACCATCAAAATTAATTCAAAAATTGGACACCACTGTTGCAATGACATGGCTAAACTCAACAAAGCCAAGACTCACAGCGTATGGCGCCCATTGTGAGAGAGGTTGTCTGCTTAGATTTGATTGAGAGAATGGCAGCGGGTCAAGAAGAACAACAAGCACGGATACCAAATGTTCTACTGCGTTATTGCCCCAAGTCTGGTCACAGAACTATGCCTAATCGACAGGCTTTCTAATGAATTTACTGAGAAGGTTAGCCGAAGTCGAGGCGATGTCTTCTGGTTCAACGACGGCTACACCAAGGTATTAACTACGACATCGAGCTAACTCTTCACATTCACATTCACAAAATATGCAATGACGATTCATCATCACCTTCACAGAAACGACAGCTGGCAACTGAAACTATTATCATCCATCTATACCATTTTAAGCTGACCTCTAAGACAAAGATGCACACATTTACTGTTTTCCCTAACCCCTAGCGGGGCGGGGCCTTCCGTCTCTAAATTATAATTAAATTAAAAAATTATACAGAAGTAACAAATAAAGGCGTACGAGTCAGAATGCAATCGACGAATTGATTCGCAGGTGAAAATGGCAGTAGATAGGTCACACATTGCGGATGAATGATAACTGCATTGCCTTGCATAGCCATGTAATGGAACCCCATTTCCGACCAAGGCCGACCAAGATGGGGCCCTAAAATTACATGGCGTCGATCTGTGACAAAGAAGTGTAAGGCACTGGGTAAGTCGTTTCGGGAGTTGAGCCCCATTGCCCAGAACAGAGTACGATGGTGCACTAGTTACTTTGCCTTAACCCCTAGCGGGGCATAGCGCGTCAACTACTCCTGCGCGCCATCGTATTCTGTTCTAATCCAATCTTTGTTATTGTACGATAGCCAAAAGTCGTAACCGTTGAGTCAGTCCTTATCCGAGGTATAGTTGACGTTTCGTAAGCATATAAAGATTTTGGATAGTGCAAGTTGCTGGCATACACGGCAAACGTTTAAAATCCTACAATTAGTTAAATTGTATAATAAAATTTGATATCTCTAAATGTGCGTTAATATTTAGCGAAACCACTCGCGAAACTGATGCGCGATGCAAAATTGCGCGTAGTGTGAACGTGCACCTCACCAGAAACTATCAGACTGGCTACGGGTGGATTTCGGGTGAGTTTCCGCACGCAACAGTTTCGCGAGTGGTTTCGCTAAATCTAAACGTACCTTAAAAGTAATTTAAATGACTAGGGATAGCCGGTGCTCGAAGTTTTCGGTGAAGGAGTTTGCAGCCGAAAAAGTTTGAGAACTCTTGGTTTAAACCTTTCACCACGATTTTAGAGTTTGACATGACCATTTGTTGAAACCAACAATTCTTAAATTTTTAATTCGCATTTAGAACCCGACGCACATCATTTAGGCGATATTCAGATTAGCTATTTTACATTTTCAGCTCCGACGCAGCCACGCACAATAGCCAAGCATAGTCGATCGTATCGCATGCTGAGCGATTAGTGTGAATCCGCCCATTTAATGCTGTGTATCTCGACTGAAATTTCAAGCAGTCGTGCAGCGCGGTGTTGTATGTGTGAATTTAACCTTATCCCACTAAAGCTTAAAGAAAACAAACTGTCCATAGTACCTGAATGCAAAAATGCCATAATTTATTATTTGAAATTCCTTGGTGCAATCACCGAACACATCTTGACCAAAAAATACATCATCCCTTCTTGACCCTTAAACGTTCCGGATAATTGCAATGAAATTTTCGTGTTTATGCAGATCAGAGAAATCATGTAGGTCATCATGTGCCCATGACATAGCACAGCATCATAAACAAGGATGCTGCAAACGGACAGTCATCAGTCCGCATGCCACCAGATGTTGGACATTGACCCATGGACACAACGAAATTAACCCCTCGATCTCGTCGTGTATTTGCGCAACAACAAACGGTCATTTTCGATTGTGCACAAAAAGGATCGTCATAAGGGAGCATCATCACCATCATCTTCTCGTGCAGTGACCATGGTCACTGCAAAGAAATAACACTGACCGTCTTGGCGTTATCTTCGCCGCACAAAATTCATAAAGGGATAAAGCCAGGGGGACACAAATTTAAATCCTGATTTTCATGATTTACTTACGTAGTCGAAGGACATCAAAAAGATTGCAACAAGAAAATGGTAAAGGGAACCTTCATAAAAACTTGAATATATCCGTGAGAACGGAATGGTCATCTTTTTGCATAGTGTTTTTGTCCTTTCGAAGGGTTTTTAAGTACAGACCCATAGTTGTGCTGTTGGAACGTTATGAATTTCTTAGGATCAGTCCCGTGAAAGTTATGGCTAATCCGATTTTAATGAAGCACGACCATTGCGGTTGAATGGTTTTTGTGCGGTCGAAAATCCCTTTGACCAATTTCGATAGTATAATTTATATCTGTCCAGTTATGGAATGGAAATATTGATATGTCCGACATAAGGGGAGTATAGGTATAAGGATGGTGTAACGATGTGGTCGCTGTTCAAAGTAAATTCAATCCACATTGTTTACAAATGAATTTTTGGGTAAATCGGAATATGTTTTGGCTCCTTTACGAATCTTTCGACTTTCAGATGGTACTTATTGCCGTGTGATCCTGTACTCTGTCCTGAATTGGTTGCATCAAATATCGTTATGTTTACTCTAGAATCCTCTCGACCACAATGTCACCTGCCTACAAATGCACATGTCACGTTCTCTATCCTAAAATACCTCGCTCCTAAAACACTCGACACAAAATATATCGCCTCTTGTGTTTTATGTGCATTTTTATCTTAATGCGCCAATAAATCTGGAAAAATCGCTGCTTCCAATTATAAAAACTCATTGCCCCGAAAACAATTAAAATCCCCTCAAACATTTCAACGACATTTGGACCTTGAGACTGATGCTCTACTTTTGGGCAATGGATTTCCAAACGTATCAAAAGCGTTTTCAAAACAGTGTCAACCCCTTCTTTGGAAGAGTTTTACGACAGCCGCGTGTGCCATCCGCATCTTGAATCTCTTGCACTGAATTGCTTCAACGGATTGTCTATCGGCATCCCGTTTCAAGGAATAATGCACCTGAAGTGCAGCCACTTCTGTTTTGAGTCTTTCTTTTATGACCTCATATTTCACCTTGACTATTAATGGAGTGGAGTTGAGTAGATGATGAAGAAAAGTCAAAATACATACGTTTCACCATAACATTGTGTTTATCGTGGCGTCCTCCAGAGAACTATTTTAAGAATGTTTAAAGATATTTCGGAGAAATGACGGGAATGTATCTGAATGAAATTACAAATCAAATAAAAAATAAAGAATGGTCGGATTGGTTCAGGAAAATATTTGAATTTGGGTAAATACGAGTACAAGGGTGTCCCAATTCGATCAGGCAAGCTCTTTAACTCATGGTAACGCTTGTATCTGTCCTGTTTTTCGCAAGAGAGTCCTTTTTTTACACCTAAAAAAGCGGTCTTCGGGAAAATTTCTCATATCCCGCTGAATCCTTCCAATCTACTTTTTTTTTTCTAGTTTGTCAACAATTGAGGTCAGAACGACCAAGAAATTATGGCGATTATTACACTCAAACTGCAATTTCAACTAAATTCACACACAAACACATTCATTTTTAGGGTTTTGTATAAAAACAAAACCCTTATGAAATCGGTCATGCGTCCGTCTGTCTGTCTGTCCATGAAATATCTCACGAACCGCTGAAGCTACATGCATGAAATTTGGTGGAAATATGTAGAAATACTATAATTCTCTGGAGAAACCGATGCGTTGTAATAGGTCAACTTTAAGGGGGGGGGGGGGGGGGGGGTCCCCATAGAGGGGAAATGAAGGTCGAAATTTTTTTTTCGTTTGGTATAGGCAAGTGGGGTATCGTAAGAAAGCTACCGTCGAGTACATTCCATTTTTTTCAAATTTGAAGAAAAGAGAAAAGAGGGAGAGAGGAAAATATGTGGTCCGAGTTTGTCCCCCCCCCTTGCATTTCGAGACCATTATAGCTAGACATATGAAAATTTACAGAAGAGCGGCATTTCACTAGCATAGAAAACCGAAAATAATAGAATTTTTAAATCTCATCCAAAAAGGTTAATAATAGTACATTTCTATTGTTGCAGTTAGCACACCCCTGCATCCCTCAAGCACACCTGAGGTCAAAAATATTGATGGCTAACGATAACCAACATCATAGGCAATAATATCTCTAAGTTTCATTACAATGACATTATATTTAATAATAGTACATTGACTTAAAGTTATGCATTTTGACACTATCCATACAAAAAATACACCTACCGGCCTCACGCATAGATATGCGTGTACTACTTGCATGTTGTTTTTCGTAGGGCGAATTGCAGTTATTTAATGAACCAACTTTGGAAGGGTGAAGATTGGTGATTGGTGATCCTAACAATAACTATTCACACAATTAATTTTTTAGGGTTTTGTGTCTTAAATCTTACAAAATCGGCCAAATACCTGTCTGTTCATCTGTTCATAGAATATCTTACGAACGGCTGAAGCTGCACACATAATTCAGCGAGAATGTGTAGAAATGCTATAATTTGCTGGGGATAGCGTTGTGGTGTAATTGGCCAACTTTAGGAGGAGGGGGGGGGGGTGTCCACATAGAGGCGAAATTAAGGTCAATTTTGTTTTTATCCACTGGTATAGCCAAGTGGGGTGTCGTGAGAAAGGTAATGTTGAGTACATTCCATTTTTGGCATTTTCTTGAGATTTGTAGAAAGGGGAACAGTGGAGGAGGAAAAAATATTAGACCGTAATTTGTCCCAGCAGCCCTGAATTTCGAAGCCGTTACATAAGTTTGCAATTCGCAATGTCGTCTTATGGTTAAGCATCTCGAAGTGTAGGACAGTTTATCTCGTATACATACATATCTTCTCGTATTAAAACTATTACTTTGAGAGGTGACAGATGCAGTCTTTTTGTGAATTGGCATGTAAGATACTATATCATGGGTAAAACATTTAATTATGGTGTTTTTATTCAGCTGAGTGGTACCGAAAAGAGCAGGGAGCCAATATTTAGATACCAAAATAAGCGCGTGCTACAAAACCCTCGAATTGCGGGCGTAGCCCTCTATATTCCGGTTTCATTTATTTGTTGTGTTGGATTCCTGGTCATAGTGGCTTCGTAGGAAACAGCAGGGCAGATGAGCAGGCTCGTAAGGGTGCAACCATTATGGTCAACGAAAGCTTCCCTAACATAAAGCTGCCTCTGACAGCTTGTAAATTGGTCTTAAAGACTGCAGCGACTGAAAGAGCCAACACCAGATGGGGTATTGGCAGCATATGTCGTGTAACCAGGTAAATGTGGCCTACACTGAACCCTTATAGCTCTCCAGGGTTGCTGGTCTTAGATAAAAAGCACATTAGGAATGCTGTTGGTTGTTAGTTTTGGAGAGCATGCCAGTCAGGCGACTTCGAGTCCCGCAAAATAATTATTGTAGAAGGTGTGGAGATGAGTATGAAAAGGAGAGGTCTTTTCATTTGATCTGTGCCTGTCCTAACTTGGCCGGTGGTAGCAAGGCCACCCTATGGTCCTACTACTTTCCCGATTTGGATGCCCTGTAGTAGATGAGTGTGAGTGTGTAGTAGCTACATCGTTTCATTGTCAGCTCCGACTGATTTTCGTAGTAGGTTTTGGTCGGTTAATAATAAGTCCATGGTGGAATCACAACGGACCCTATGGTGGTTTAAGTGTGCTCTTCATGTCAGAACAGCCCCTTCAATTTAACCTGACCTTACCTGCTGCTATTTTGTATTCTTTCAATAAGCTGAGTTCTGTGTACATACATATTATATTCAGGACCGAGAGCTTCAGTTGAATGAGTTTTTCTCTGCAATGACAAAATATTCTGCAGAATGCGAGATTCGATTGCAAATCGAAACATTGAGCGCGTTTTCGCGAGAACTTGATCTGGATTCACTGATCTAGTAAAGGACAGTAAGCAACAAAGGTATAAGTAAAGCTTTGTGTATCGGTAAGTGAAAGAGAGACGGATTATCTGAACCAAGCCGAAGCTTATCATAGGAATCCCGAGAACTGAATGACAACCGACAGATTTTCGTTGTCGCTGTCCCTTACTAATTAAACCAAACCGAAAGAGGCAGAGAAACGAATCAGAATTTTTTTTTCGGTCAATTTTCACTCTAAAGCACCGGTCAGATACAGCGGCACTCTCTATCCCACTTGCGGATGCACAACATTTACTAGATCAGAGTCTGTGCTCGCCAGAACGCGCCCATCAAAAACAATTCTCTTGGTAAAATGTAAAACTTCGTGCCCGTAACGTAGCCAGGGGATGGTTCCAGGGGGTTCGGGTCCATCCCAAAATATTTTGAATTTGAATAAAAAAAATACGACAATATAAGTAGGTCTCTCTCTTTCTACCAAATGTATAGACTGTGCATTGGAATAAGGTGTCATTATGTAGGGGCGTGGAATCTTCTGCTCAATAATGTAAACTATTTATACGTTACACTTTAAAAGTTATAAAGTATCGATGAAGGGTGAAGGCTAAAAAGTTTTCGGTTTTTGGTTACGTATGGCACCTCAGTCTAGTCGCCAATATTTTTGATAATTTCAGATCCGTTAACTAGATAAAATCGCACTGACCCCACATTGGGCGCCAACAATTTTCAAGCTTTTCGACCGTTTTTCGACTATTTTCTATTGTATACTCGTGTATTATATGAAATAATATGTCCAGTTGCTAATTAGACTTGACTCTTAATACACTCGTATATATTATACCCTACTCTGATGTAGGATAAAAAAAACTACAGGTAACCTTGAGGTGGTCTTAAGATAAATATATAAATTAATTAATTAATGGGACCCTTGGCCTCTAGTTTCGTACCGCCGACAGATCACTACCCATCAGGTGCTGCTTCCGCTGGCAGATCGAAGGCAGCACCTGATGAATAGTGATCTGTCGGTGGTACGAAACTAGAGGCCAGGAGTTCTATTACACCCGGACCCCGATGCGAGTGCGAGGGCATCTGACCCGCCGCCAATTATTCCATCCATGTCTCCCCATTTTTTATTATTCCCCATTGTTACACCCCATGTTTGTGTTGTCTTCCCCAGGCCTACGAATTTTTATTAATACGTAAAGGACAGGGGCAACGAGCGGCGAAAACCCCGCCCACGTCTCTCGAACTGAGATACAGCAAGCATAGGCCGCTGATTAGCCGTCGCTAGACGGAACGGCCCGACATTCACAGTCATTGTGCTACCTTAGGTTCCTTCGGGGATCTTCGGATGCCCACCAAACCGTCTACTACAATCTTCATTCAAGAAAGCAATGTATGATATAAACTGGCTATTTGTCTACGTCACCAGTGACCGTTCTTATTCCCAATACAGATCTATAGGGAACCGGATCTGACAGCGCTGACTCATATAGTAAGAGAAAGACGACTGCGACGATTGCACGGGATTTATTATCACTAATGTATCCCTTACCATATGGCATAATCAGGTATGTAAGTAGTAATATAGGTTATATAGTAGTGATAATTCAAATATATTCTAATGAAAGAAAGCAATTCGCTTTCATTAGTCCATTAGTAATTGCGGAGATTAGATAGATATGAATAAAGCTTTCTGTAAACTGCCATGTGGTAAAACCATAAATTCAGTAAACTAAACTAGGACAAAGCTAGTAGTCTTCTCTCCAAGACCAAATGCTAACTATATGTACATATTCCCATTTATATCCTTCAGTGCACATGACCAAAAATGCATCTGAGTACCGTCTACGAAAATACATATATATAGGTACGAACATATAACAGAAATATAGAAAGCTTCCCTGCTCCTATTGATTGCACCATTTTGGGGTTCACTGTACAATCCATAAATTTTCTATCTCTGTTCGGTATCCGCATCTGACTTTTCAACCTACCGGAGCCCGAGTTTAAAACGAATGACCGCCATTTTGGTTGGGGTGAGTCAATTTCACAGGATAGGTCAATGTGCATTATTCTTTCTTGCGCTTGTACTCGTACAGGATTTTTGTACACATATTTTCAGGTGCAAGTGTTCCGATCAATTTCAATTAAAATACAGTAGTGACAGTTGCTTAGAAAATATAATAATAAGAATCGTTGATAATACAATTACCTGGAGAGCCACAAGCATTGCGACTATTGATATATGTATTGTGCTGTTGTCCTAAATCTGAGAGCTGAACTAGATTAGACCTGTTGATCTAATTATGATATTTTACGTGAAACGGTTGAGGTAGACGTTTGATACAGCCAATATCCTGGACAATAGGAATAGTATTCGGCTCGGGGGACTTCAACAGCTTTAAACCCACATAGGAAGTGCAGGGGAGTTTCATTGTCGCCTCACAAAAAAACCGACAGCAAGATTCCGATACAATGTGAATGGGGTTTTGGGTTATTTGCTCAAATGGGAGTTTCCCGTAAGTACTTCGAAGAGCGAAGATTATCCAGAACCAGGCACGCGCCAGGAGGAATCTTCAACAGAGAGGCGGCTGTCTCACACTCGCAAACTTTGAGTTGTTTTCTGCTGTGAGAGATGAGTAACTCACAAAATCATTCAGGGCTAAATAATTTGTTTGTTCGTTGCTTTCGATACCAGATTGCCTGGTCCGAAAGAAGTGCTAGTTTAGTCTGTTCGAAGATCTTTTGCAAGATGTCCCAAACAAGGTATCAACCACTGCAATCTCGAGCGGGGAGAACTGGCTTCCAGATACCATCAAGTGGTTCATGGACGGATCAAAGACTACTATGGTGCGGATCCTGTATTTTGGGTCCTAGTTCTCAGGCAGAAGTACACCTCATATAGGCGTGGGCTTAGCTATACCTGCAGGCCGAATACCTATCCAAGAATATAGCTATTGTATATTTACTGACAGCCAGGCAGCCATCAAAACGCTAAGCAACTGGTCGGTCACTGTCACATCATCCAAGCTAGTGCGTAACTACCAGAACACACTATAGGAAATTGGTTCCTCAGACGTGGTGACGTTATACGGTATTCCTGGCAACGTTCACATTTTTGGCAATGAACAAACTGATGAATTGACCAGGACGGTCTCGGACAAGCCCATTGTTAGACCGGAGCCCTTTTGCGGGATTCCGACATGCCCCACAAGTACATGCATCTGAGACTGAAGCCACCATCCAATGGAAGAATCTCTCAGGCCTGAAGCAAGCCTAGATGTTCATATGAGGTGGCTCGCGTAACAGATCATTTGAATTACTAAAAATAAACCGTAATACCCCATATAGACGGAGTGATTCGTCGCCTGGTCGATCGGCCGATGGTAGTTTGGGTTATGGTGTTTTATTGGCTCAGGTTATAACAAATTATGTGTATCCTGTATGGAAATAGTGAAAAGTTTTGAATGAAGTTCACCCGTTTGGTGATAATAGCGTAATAAGCGAGAAAAGTGCAGTTTGGGTGAAAAAATATTAAAAACTTGGAAATTTTGGGGATATTCCTCAGTGTAATGTGCAACGATACTCGAAAATGTTTCGGGAAATGGGTCTCACCGAGCGTAAGAAAGGCTTTAAACATCATCATCATCATCGTGGCGCGACAGCCCGACGTCGGGCCTTGGCCGCCTGGATCTTTGTCCTCCAATTATCTCGGTCACGTGACCGCGTCCTCCAATTTTGGGAGCCCAGCAGCTGCGCGGCGTCCACACCTACTGAGCTCTCCCAACGAGATCTCGGTCGTCCTCGAAGTCTCGCTCCGTCGACTCGTTCTGCATTCATTACTCTCTTAGGCATGCGATCATCGTCCATTCTTTGTACATGCCCTGCCCATTCAAGTCGTTGTAGTTTGACGATTTTCGAGACTTGCAGCTCATCGTACATTTCATACAACTCATGGTTGTACCGGATGCGCCATCCATCTCGATCGCAAACAGCCCCGAAAATTCGCCGTAGAACCTTACGTTCGAAAGTGTCTAGCATGTTTTCGGAGGCTTGAGTTAGGGTCCATGCTTCGCAGCCATAGCATAGCACTGGTCGTATAATGGTTTTGTACACGCGGAGCTTCGTGTTTCTGTGCACATGTTTCGATTTCATTATGGGGAGAACCGAGAAAAAAGTCTTATTTGCTAACTGTATCCGTCGCTTGATTTCGTCAGTTTCGTTGGAGTCCCTTGACAGGTTGCAACCCAGGTAGATGAAGTTGTTCACGAACTCGATGTTGAGGTCCCCCACGTTGATGCTCGGTTGTGCAGGTGTCCTTGTCACCGATTGCATCATTATTTTAGTTTTACCCTCGTTAATACGTAATCCAACTTCCTTTGCAGCGGTATCGAGCGTATGCAGAAGTTCTTCTGCGTCAGCCAATCTTCGGGACATGATGTTGATGTCGTCGGCGTACGCTGCTAATTGTGTCGACTTGATGAGCAGTGTCTTGCTGTTGTCCATATTCATGGCCCGAATAACGTATTCCAGTGCTAGGTTGAAGAGCGTCGGTGCCAGTCCATCGCCCTGTTTCAAACCAGTGCGTGTTTCAAATAGATCAGTAAGTCTATTCTGGATCCTGACTTGTGAGACAGAGTTGGTCATCGTCATCTTTGTCAGTCGCACTAATTTTGCTGGTACATATACCAAATTGCAGCTTGATGTTGTACAGTACTCCACGATCGATACTGTCGTATGCCTGGCTGAAGTCGACAAAGATTTGGTATACGTTTACGTTGTATTCCCAGCAGCTCTGGAGTATCAGTTTGACTGAGAAGAGCTGATCGGTTGTGGAGCGACCAGGTCTGAAACCGCTTTGATATTCGCCAATGACTCGTCCTGCGTACGGTTTTATTCTATTTTCCAGAATTTTCGTCAAAATTTTATAGGACGTACAAACTAGTGAGATGCCCCTGTAATTCTCACACCGCAATTTATCTCCCTTTTTATGGATTGGACAGATGATGCTTCTGCGTCAATCGTCTGGGATCTCCTCGTTCTCCCATACTCGCAGGAGTAATTGATGTATGGCATCAACTAGACTGACCACCGAATCTTAGCAGTTCAGCTGGGATCTCGTCAGCGCCCGGCGCTTTATTTCGTTTTAGTGACCGCAACGCGAGATCAACTTCCTCTACTGTCGGGGGTTGAATGGGTGGGCCTAGATCAACAATATCATCGAGAGCTTCCTGTGTGGGGATGTTAGATGGTCGGTTTAGAAGCTCTTCAAAATAAGAGGCCCATCGTTTGTTAATACCATCGGTGTCGCTGATGATGTTTCCATCCTTGTCCTTACAAAGGCTAGTCCTGGGTTGGTAGCCGTTCCTAATTGTATTTACTAGTTTGTACGCTTGTCTGGTGTTCCTATTAGCTAAGTTTTCGTTTATGTTCAGCAACTGCTCGTCAAAGTATTTACGTTTCTTACGTCTAATTATTCTATTCGATATTCGCCGTAGCTCGTCATATTTTTCTCTTCTGGCTCTGGTTCCTCGTTGAATCCATTGTCTGTAGGCCTCGTTTTTCGCGTCAAGTGAATTTTTGCATTCTTCGTCGAACCAGTGATTTCGCGCTCGCCGGGCTTTATATCCCACGACCTTCTCTGCGACATCCTTGATGGTACCCTTGAGTTCTTCCCAGAACCCATGGACGCCAGTGTTGCTGATGTTGTGTAGCATAGGCGATAGTCTTTCCTCAAGGGCGGTAGTATACGCCACCGCTGTAGCATCACTCAAGAGCTTATCAACCGCAAAAATTTTGGGAGGGCTGATTCTTGACTGGTGCGCTGAGGAGATTCTACATCTTTAGGTCGTCTTCACCAAGTGATGATCTGAGTCGCAGTTTGCTCCTCGATAGGAGCGGACATCCATGACACTAGACGCCCATCTCCTGCAAATGAGGACGTGGTCAATTTGGTTGACGGTATGTGCGTCTGAAGACTTCCAGGTCTGCTTGTGAATGCGTCGATGCGGGAAACACGTAGAGCTTACGACTAGATTCCTGCTGCAAGAAAGGCTTTAAACGATCAGGAAAAAACTTAGCCATTTGTAGATCGCTTCTTACTATTACAAAATCATCCGGTTGAAAACTTCATCTGACTTTAGGAACGACCTAGTTCTAGCAACGTGTTGCAAATCTCATCAAGTTTGCTCAGAAAAAAGCTTGTAAAAGCTTACTTACTTGCGTTGAAACCAGTACATAAACCAGACTTTCCGTTCAAAAATCGTTGAAATGAGCCCAGGAGCATCTGATATGAACTCAGAATATTTGGAACCTTGCCATTTTCATTTGTTTGTCCATATTTAAGTAGAATATTGGCGACTGATGAATCTACGTGCGGCGGAAACCTTGAGAAACACTCAGCAGTGAATGCCTTCGAAGATTCCCTCCGAAATTTGAAGGGTTAAAGGTGTGGGGATTTTTTCCCGGCCACGAAGGTGGTGGAATACGCTTTCCCCGCTCAAAGGTAGCAGCAGCAATTTACTTGCAAATACTGGAAAATTAAGTGGAGCCTTGTGCGTTAGGCTTTGCCAGCAATTGGCTTTTCTCAAACTCTCCGCCGGACGCAAAATCTTCCGCCGCCGACATGTTGCTTATATTTTAACTATTCGGGAATTATTGCAGCGTTCTCCATCTTCCAAATCTATGTGGCATGCTCCTAAGCCCATTTTAGACGTTTTAGCCTAATGTTTACACGGAAAGTCTGGCGTACCAACTGGCTTCTACGTACGTAGGTCAGCTTTCGCACACCTTTTTTTCATCAAACTTGTTAAGATTTGCATAACATAGATCGTTCCTTAGGTCATATGAAGTTTTGAATCAGTTCGGATGCCTTTGTAAGAGTAAGAATGCGGTTAACTGGGGTCGATTTTCTCTTGATCGTCCAAAGCCTTTATGCCGCTCGGTGGCGCCAATTTTCCCGAACTTCTTCGAGTGTCATTTCACAGTACACTGCGCAGCATCCATTCTTTCACTTATTTTAGAAATATTTCGACTTTCTCAGTCAAAAATCAAAATATAGCTTTTGTTTCCGCACTAAGTTTTTCCCATTTTTTCACCCAAACTCCACCTTCTTGCTTATTAAGTTTATTACCACCAAATGAGTGAACTTCTTTCAAAACTTTTCAGTATTTCTAGAGAGGATACACATACTTTCTTATAACCTGAGCCAATAAAAAACCATCACTCTAACTACTTCGAAGAATTTTACGAAAAGAGGAATAAAATAATTTTAGCAACTTTTTTTTTCCAGCACGGTTTTCATACATCTCTCTTGGTAGCAATGCCACAAAGGTTATCAATTGAATGCACGATGAAATTGATAAGCGATGCATTTCACATGAAATGGTAGAAATGTTTTCCCAGTCTGTTAATTTGTGTTTTTCTGAAAATAAATTAGTAGTCTGTGAATCATCTCTCGGCAGCAGCAAGATACAAGTACATTTTATGTTGCCATCTCTGGATCTTCGATCTCTCTACTCTAGACTTCACATAAGCCCAGTACCCCAATCAGATCAAAACAAATCCATGTGTACTGTACAGTCCGTCCCATACAATGAAAATCAAACTCCAAGCGATTTTTCTCAAAAAAAGATTTTCTATCTTAATGATACGGTCCATGGAATGGATCGTGTTGCTTGATGGCTTTTGCCGCCGTCTAGTAGTAGAGCATGTAGATAGGAATAAGAAGTAGAAATCAACTTTTTAAAATTAAAGACATCTCGATCGAAATGTTTCACATAAATCAACGGCGAGCACGCTTAAATGATCAGTAAATCACGAGCCTTCATCTCAATTTCGAAATATGTATGTATGTATTCGTATATTTCGAGATACTCGTAAACGTGTTCATCTTGTGGAATTTTTGGGATGGTTGTTTTGGCTGCTAAACTGACAAGTTTTATTCTTACGACTTTTGAAAAGATGATGATTGCAATGGAGATATTTAAGAGTTACCGTCGCGGAATTGCATATACAATTATGTATACGCATAATTGAATTTACCAAACTTATACAAATCCAGTGAAAAAAGGATTCACGATATCATTATCATTATGCATTGTATTCCGCAGAAAAGGACCATCCTTGTGGGATCGCAGATTCGATACCTTAGCCCGCTATTCGTTTCACATAGTAGCACTCTACAGACAAGTAGTCGGTTGTCGGAGCCCGCCAAATACTTAGGTACTTCTACACTACTGTAAACCTATACCTGACCCGGGTCAGATATGAAACTACGCATTGAGCTACCGGTCGCCCCTCATGGTGTCCTGCCAGAGAAACGTTTTCCCAGCCTGCCAGATAGCCGGGTATTCGCACAGAATGTGCTTTCTAGTCTCCACTTCCTACGTACTAGTGATGGGCATAATGACTCTTTTCACTGTGCCAGCACATAAGCTCTTTCTCTTTCCAATGAGTCGTTCAAAAAGGGTCATGCAAAGAGTCTGAAACTTGGTTAATAACATATTCAATAAAAGTCGTAGATGGGCGAACCAAACTTTTTTTTCTCTTTTTTGACCCCAGTTTCGAAGTTGGCGACCCCCAATGCCCTTTAGATCGAACAGGCCCGATCGGACTACTATTCCCCATCAAACCGGGGCTGCCAGTCTGGGATGGACAACCCCAATTTTTTTTTCTCTTTTTTAACCCCAGATTCAGAGTTAGCCACCCCCCAATACCCTTTAGTTCGAGCAGCCCGATCGGACCACTATTTCCCATTAAAGCGGGGCTGCCATTCTGGGATGGGCGACCCCAATTTTTTCTTCTCTTTTTGACCCAAGATTCGGAGTTAGCGACCCCCCAATACCCTTTGGTTCGAGCCAGCCCGATCGGACCGCTATATCCCATGAAAACGGGGCTGCAAGCCTAGGATGGGCGACCCCACTTTCTTTTTCTCTTTTTTACCCCAGATTCGGACTTAGCGACCCAGAATACCAGCCCGCCAGTCCGATCGGACCACTATTTCCCATGAAAACGGGGCCGCCAGCCTGGAATGGGTGACCCCTATTTTTTTTTCTCTTTTAACCCCAGATTCGGAGTTAGCGACCCTTTAGTTCGAGCCTGCCTGATCGGACCAGTATTTCCCATGAAAACGGGGCTGCCAACCTGGGGCGGACTTTTTTGACTCTTTTTGAACGAATCTTTTTGTGCGAGTCGATTTTGTGCCGCTATTTTTGAACGAATCTTTTTGTGCGATTCGAGTTTGTATCGCTCTTTTTGAACAAATCTTTTTGTGCGATACGATTTTGTATCGCTCTTTTTGAACGAATCTTTTTGTGCGAGTCGATTTTGTGTCGCTCTTTCTGAACGAATCTTTTTGTGCGATACGATTTTGTATCGCTCTTTTTGAACGAATCTTTTTGTGCGAGTCGATTATGTGTCGCTCTTTTTGAACGAATCTTTTTGTGCGATTCGATTTTGTATCGCTCTTTTTGAACGAATCTTTTTGTGCGATACGATTTTGTATCGCTCTTTTTGAACGAATCTTAGATAGAGAAGGGAGGAGGGGATAGGGAGGGAGAGGGCTGAGTAGCATCCATATAGTGGGGATGAATGCTGCATGTTTTGTGGCCATAACTTCTAAAATATAAGGAATTTCGCATTTTTGACACCATTTTGACTCCCCCTTAAGAATCCCCATCCGGGCTGAAGAGCATCCATCCCCACTATTTGGATGCTCCTCAGCCCGGATGGTGGTTCTTAAGTCAAAAATGCGAAATTCCTTATATAAGTTATGGCCACAAAACATGGGACATTCATCCCCACTATTTGGATGCTCCTCAGCCCTCTCCCTGCCTATCCCCTCCTCCCCTCTCTGTCTATCTCTCTAACACACATAACAATTGAAAACTTTGTGTTCGATCCAAGTACCCCATCAGTTCAGCTTTATGATAAACCACATGATAAACTTGTAGTATTTGTTCATTCCCTTAGTCCGAGACATTGTCAACGGCGCTGACTAGGTATGTATTTTCATCTTACTTATGGGACTACTACCCAGATAAAACCAGGTATATCTTCACAGAATGGAACGCGGAACTGTAAAGTATAACTTCGCGTAGCTTCTGTTTCTGTAAACCATTTTTAAAATTATTTTCTGGTTATAAAACAAAAATATAATTTTATTAAAAAAATGTCCTATTTTTTTTTAATCGCCCAATTTGGTGGTAACCTTAGTTGCAGAGGTCATTGGAAGAGTACTTATCGCTTTCTAGATTATGTAGATATTTGGGGAACTAGCTTCTTCTGAAGTCATCCAAGTCTTCATTTCCTTTCCTTAGCATAGCATGCAAACACCTGGATTTCCGCGGCGGGAATTTCAAATTTTCGAAAAAAAAAAAAATTGTACAGAGTTGGAGGCCCTCCGAAAGCGAAGCCCTCCACATGTAGCGGACCTGGGTATATGGCTGGCATGCCCCTGATTGTAATCAGTCCATCAGAAGCAATATGCCCATCGCATTAATTTTGAATTGACAACAATAAAAAATTTAACAGTTTACTTTCTGAACAGATGCTAAAACAATGAAAATTTTCTTATGTACATACAGTTTTCGTAGGTAAATACATATGATTAAAATATATTATATTATATGATTAAAATGAATACAAAAATACAATATAATTTTTATTCTATTTCTGTTCTCCGTACAAAGCTATCTAAAAACAGCTATCTATCTGTTCCCACGCTATTAATTTCAAACATATTATAAACTGCACTACAATCCGTCGGGAAGACATTAATATACGACGGTAGTCAACAAACCCGATTCTAAGTTATCATTCGAACAGATTCATCGTCATGATCAAGAAGGACCTCCATTTGTTTGTTTCAAAACGGTATATTTAAATGTTCCGCGATAATAATAACCTTTTCCAAAACCGCTCTTATCTGATTACAAATAAAAAGTGGTCCATTTGTAGAGCCACACTTCAGCCATTCGTCACTCTTGTCTTGTGCTCAATGAATGAGCCAAAAAATTGAACCCTTTCACTCGTCGTCGCTTGCTCGAAAATCCAACAAAGATCTAATCAAATCTGCGTAAATCCTCTCAAGGATTTTCATTACGAGAACCAACCCTATGATGCCGTTTCGACCGGGGATGAATCGTCCCGGGACCCTCACCCTCGACATTATTTTTGTCTTTTTTGATTCGTGTGCGTGTGGTGCAGGGATGAGGTGTCGAAGCGCACTATTTAGGAGAAATGTCCTATTATAAGATTGTGGTTGCATTTGTAACCAGGGTATCCGTTTAGCTAACACCGACCACGGCTTCTATCCCATTTACCCCGATCCCTTGATCTGCTTAAGTAGCACATTGAAAGGATTACGAGATGATTCCATGGTCGCAGGTTTTTTATTTGTTTGGTTTGAATGTCATCTTGGGAGGCTGCAGTAATCGTCTCCCTGTTTCTTATGGATCAGTATCGGCAGCGGTAAATAATACAATGATACAACGATTATCACAGATGAGATGGTGTGATGATGATGGGAATCGAACGTCTTTAGAACATTTGCTCTATAACATTTTCAAAATCAAACTGTGTTATAAACAGCGGATTAGAGCAGTCAAATGACAATAGGAATTGCATAGGTAAGGTGTCGATTGCAAGCGATTTACGCCTTGAAATTAATGTTTTGGAAGGCGTTTAAGCTGAAGGACAATAGCACCCCACAGACGGCACGCAGGGATGCTAAAATGGCTGAGTGAATGCGTTACCTTGCGGAAGCACACCTGCTGTGCTGTTCAACACTTTCCGACGTAGGTGGTTTGTAAGTTTAATGTGTGAACTGTTGCAATGACATCAATAAAGGGTGTGTAAAGCCACTGAAGTGATTATGCTCAAATGATTTTTAGATTGAACGTGGGAACGCAACATTAAGTTTCAATTGACAGAATACTTGCGTCTTGGCAAAGAATAGGGTTTGATGCAGAGCTGGATGAATAGGGTGTATTTTGAATGGAAATGCAATTTGATTCACATTCAGTTGAGGTGCTTAGAATTTTGGATTATTATAATTATTTAATATGTAAGGCATCACACATAGAAGCAACATTTTGATACTTTTAATACTACTACTTTTAAAATTATTTCTTTTCAAAATGCCTACATGAAGTATTATAGGAGTATTTGCAAATATTCAGGCATCCACTCTCAGAACAATACAAAATATTTACATTCATCATTTTGAAAATTTAGGAGCACATACAACACATATTAGACTATCCGCGCATTAGCCCGTACTAAATTTAAGTGCATGGGTGGGAGTGGGAGATGCATGCAAGCAACTGCACTTCCGAAAAGTAGATATGCTATCGAAACGTCAAAAAGGCATAGAAATGCTAGAGATGTTGACGAGCCCATGCCCCTGGAGGGGTCAAGGCAATTAACAAAGAAATTTAAGTAATCTGGCTGATATGAACGCATTAGAACTGCCAGCGGAGGCCACTTCCACATTTTCTTTCTTTCTTTAGGGTTTTGTAGTAAAAACAAAACCCTTATGAAATCGGTCAAAAGTCCGTCTGTCTGTCTGTCTCTCCAGGAAATATCTGACGAACCGCTAATGCTACGATTACATGATTGACAACTTGCGTCAATATTTACGCTTTTTTGATGTTCAATCGACATCAATCGTGTAAAGGCACAATATTTTTACGTCAATCTACGCCAATTTGGTTGACCCATAGATTGTCTTCAATTTCCGTCAACCAAAATTTACGCGTTTACATCAATCATGCAAACGAACTTTTTTGAAACACAAGTGTCAATCGACAGATCAATTGCGTCAACGAGTGGTTGACATTTCGAGCATCAACTACAGACGTCAATATTGGATTTTACGTGTTTCTTCGTTTCACATCCGTCGTCGTCGTAATTTTGTCTGATTGGGGAGAGTGAACCATGGGGAATTCAATTGGCGCAAATGAATATAAGCGTCCAAAATTGATCAATTCGATTGGCATAAAAAGAGGCAATCGTGTAAACGGTTCGATTGTACGGTTGGCGGTTTACCTTTTTTTTTTAAATTGTGTCAATCGACATTTTGGTTGACGCTGTTAAAATTGACGTGTTTAATTAAGTCAATCGTATAACTCGGGGGAACAATCTATTTACGCTTCTGTCTAAAATACGCCAATCGAGCGTAAAACTATTGTCGCTAGATTTACGCTTTTCCGTCAATCGTGTAATCGTTGCATAAGGCTACATGCGTGAAATTTGGTGGGAATATACAAAGGTATTAAAATTCTCTGGAGAAAGCAATGCATCGTAATAGGCCAACTTTAAAGTGGGTGGGGGTTCCCATTGAGGGGAAATGAAGGTAAAAATTGTTTTTCGTTTGGTATAGGCAAGTGGGGTATCGTAAGAAAGGTACCGTCGAGTACATTCTATTTTTGGCATTTTCTTTAAATTTCAATAAAGGAGAATTTGACCCCCCGCCTGGAATTTCGAGACAGTTATACTTAGAAATATGGAAATATACAGGAAAGCGGCATTTCACCACCATAGAGAATTGAAAATAATACAATTTTGAAATCTCATCAAAGAAGGTTAATAATAGTACATTTTTATAGTTGCAGTTAGCATACCCCTGCACCCCTTAAGTACATCCCTGGTACAAAATATTGAAAGTTCATGATAACTAAAATAACATCATAGGCAATAATATGATAATATCTTCAACTTTCATTACAATCACATTATATTTAATAATAGTAAAATACATTCATTTAAATTTAGACATTTTGATACTATATATACAAAAAATATTCCTGCCGGCCTCAGTCATAGTAGAGGCCAGTGAAATTAAGCCAGTTTGGGGTCATTTTAATAATACCTAATTAGGGAAAGATCTGGAAATAATTCTAATCTCTTCTATAGATGCTGAATACATAGAAACTGAGTTTGCACAGTTGTAGAAGGTGAGCTTAACTTTTGGTGGGCAAAATCCGAGGAATTTGAGCCATTTTTTTAATATTATCCTTACAACTCATAAACGGTGCATCGGATCGAAAAAACTTGCTTGAGTAAATTAAATAACGTTGAACCACCACTCAAAGTTGAAATTCGGTTCAGTAGCATAGTCAAAATCGATAGTCAAAAAACGACAATTTTCGAGGCTTCGGAGAAAAATCACACTTTATCACTTTTCAAGATCCCAGATTTTTGCAACGGATGCTTTAAATGAAAAAGCTTATTTGTAAGAGTTAAGCAAAATTTTATTGTAAGCATAACGTGGCCAATATTTTTCAATTCGGGCCATTTTTAGAGTAGTTATGAGCAAAAATTCAAATATGCCTGCTCATCGATTTATGCTTTAAAAGCTCTATCTCGATAAGTATAACAGCTAGAAGTTTTATTTTAGTGTCAAATTGTAGATAAATGACTCTAGTTTAATAAAGTTTGGCAAGGTTTCTTGTGAGACCAATTTATGACATAGAAAGAAGAAACAGGACAAGCCAATTAGGTGCATTTTCAACATGGTCGCGGGGTCCGTGGTGTTGCTGGGAAAATATAAAACTCGGATTTTTAAACAATGTACCAACTCAAATAATATATCAAAAATCGAAACTACTCTAATTAAAGCAACCAATGTCAAATGCCTTTTGTTAAGTGCCTTTTAAATCAGTCCTTGTTTCTGGAGTTAGATGCAAAGAGTCCATGTCGTCAATTGCTTTCATTAATCCAGGTGGGCAGCGAAAGGCTTCACACAATCTATACGAGCAGACCAACGAGTTTTCGACATGCTGTGCAGGGAGCATCCAATGCCATCCTTTAGAATCGACCACCTTCGAGGACTCGAGCTGAATATGTTGTAAAGTTTTCGCTCTGGCGCTGGGCGTGGACAAGCCGTTCAACACTACATTTCGTCGGCTAAATCTATAGGTCAAATTATGCTATACTAGTCATTGGGTATATTAAAAAATCACGCCTGCGTCGCTGAGTTGTTCGAACGTTGATGTTAACATAAGAGTATTAAATGGAATTCTCCGGATGAGGCCGACTTGGATAGAAAGAAATATTGAGATTTTTTTTCTCATCCAAACATTCATATTTTCTTCTACAACAGGTCCTTGATGTACTTTTTTTCTGGTTTGAATATTTACAATTTCCCCGCAGTCGGGACCCTGATATACTCGGGCCCGGGGTGGTTACTCCGGCTGAGCCCCCTTCCCATCGGGCCTGTTCCTATTATTGTGAAACCTTGTTGGTGCATGTTGAAGAAGGATAAATCCTCCTACACTGTTATATTTTTTTTCCGATTTAAAAAATGTCGGTAGGGTTCTGGACCGCTTGGACCTCCCCGGGTCACGTCACTCTCCTCAAATAACTGCGGGGTTGCCGAAACCATGTCAAACATCGTCTTTGCTGTTTTAGAGTTTAAAAATACCAACCTTCAATGACAGCTTAAATAAAAACTCTTCTGAGAATCGTCAAAACACCAGTCGTTAGGTTATCAGAGATATTGACAATCCTGTTGCAAAGTTGTATTAAAATGCAAGACCCTTAATTCGAAATTGATAATACGTTTATTTTTAGAATGTCAAAACATAGGTTGCAGGCAATCGCATGGCAATCGACATCGATTTTAACACCATTGTAAAGGTACATCTGGATCATCTGGGGGCGACCGGTAGCGCAGTGTGTTGAGGCATCAGTCTCATGTTTGACTACCGGCGTTTCGGGTTCGAATCCCGTCCACGACATTTGTGGCCATGGATGTGCAGGAGGTGCATGCTGGCAACTACATTCTCCGAAACCGGTTTATGCCATCGAAACGTCAACTGGGCCACATGGAACAGTTGACGCGCTATGCCCCACAAGGGGTTCGGCAATTAAGTATCTGGATCACTTAGCGTCAGATTGTTTACACTCTCACTCATTTAGTAAAATATTAAAAAATAAATGCACATTTATAATCGAATATTCAATTGCAGAACTCCAACTCTAAGTATTCGTTCAACCAACCATACAGCTGCATCACTAAAGATATAGTACAACCACATAAATCAATTTGTTGATTGCTGCACTAGGTTAAATATTAATTTGCTAATAGCTTCACCCTTCACATATGATGCATTAGTCTCTGAAACAGTATCGCTGAATAAAAATGCACTCAATTCAAGTTTCATTTCCAAACACCCTGACCACCCCCAATTCCCAAGCATCATCACTACAGCAGTTGAGTTGGTATAGTTACACTTCCACCCACATATTCCTGACATCCTGCAAATTACGAGTACTAAAGCAACACACAGCAGCCAGTATCGAAGTTGGTTGGCAAAGTCCTTGCCGATCAGTTTAACCAGAATGACATGGCCCGGATGCCCGGGCACTAGCTCTCTTCGGGTGGTTGGTTAGACATGATATCGTGTGGGGGTTGACGTCCGACCACAGCGGGCGCCCTTTTTTGATTTAGTTCACCGGGTGGCAAAAGCTTCTAGCTGAAAGAAATGAAAACCCACATAATCTCACGAGTGAATAACAAATGTACCATCATCCTCGTACTATTGTCTCTTTGGATTTCGAGGATGCCAAGCGAACGAAACTCCGATCCGTACGGGTTCAGCCGACATCCCGAAATAGCTTCTGGAAAAAAAATAGCACAACATTTGATCCCATTCCACCAGACATGATCCGGGTGCTCCCCTTTAACCATGTGACATACAACCCTCCTTACTGCAAAATTTTTGGTGTAGATAGCGCTCGTCGTTGGCTAGTCAAGTCGTGTTCTGCAAACGCTAGTGATTTTTACATCATGCTTCGCAATGTGGGAGTGAATAACGTACATCGTCAGTGGGTGCACTATCTAATAAAACACATAGCTTCGCTAGCCCAGGAGCGCAAATGTCGAAATGCTCGCGGGTAGGATGCAGACTGACAGCAGAAGTGACACTCCGTTACCATACCATGAGTCCTGTCCTGCCATGCTACTTTGTAAAGTGCAAACACACATTTCAGCTACAACTACAAAACAAAGTGATTAGAGTGCGACCAAAAGGCCAATCCCGTTGTAGACTTTCGTCATGCGGGGGTATGTTGGCCGACAACGGGGCGGAGCCACAAAGTTCGTTGTCACAGATTCCATGCTATTAGGGCGCCTCCGGCCGAGTTCCGTTACTTCTCTATCACACAACCTAAGCACATTCTTCACATACTTGCTCCTTGAACTAGTCCTGCTCTTCGGGTGAAATGTATCAATGCGAGACGACTACATAAGACCGTTTCGCCGTATTGGCTTGACTGCCTAAGTTCGCCCCCTCTGGCCCCAAAAGGACTCGCTTGAGGCAACCGGGTGCCTTCGCTAACATGTCGACATCGGTGCTAAACTTCACAATGATCGGAAATTATTAATGGTAATTGGTCCGCTTTCGATTAGACTTCTAAGTGATTTGTGGCGGAATCGGTTCAGTCCACACCGACATGATACCTATTCTTGTATTGGTTCGTAGTGAACTCATCGAAAAGATACTCAGATATATTGCTCTCTTCATCGCCGCGCCGGTCCCTTTCCGATGGTTTTCCCCTGATAAGAGAGGCAGTTTGCACCGGCACATATATATAGACGATGGGTCGAACGAACGGGGCGACGCAACGGTCGGAAATAAGGGGCAGGCATGAGTATCTGAACCGTAGTGGAAAGAAGTATCTTTTGTGAGTGCCATGAAATGAACCAAACAGCGTAGCGAACCGATACGAGGCCACGACTTTTTAGAGGTGGCATCTTGTGACGAACAAATGCCACGGCACTGGGGGTACAACCTCGGTAACCCGTCCCCTTTTTGAGTGCTCCCATTGCCCCCGCCTGACTTTTTGGGGTTTCTGGCTAACGAATGGGGCGCACTTTGTGAACTCGCATGTGATGATTTTAGACTGAATGTCGCAGACAGCGAGCTTGCAGCGTTGAATGGTTTCTTACCGGGGGTGAATTTCTGAGGCAAGGGAGACCGCCGTTGGATTTTGCAGATAGAGAAACAACGTGGACAGGCGCGAAGCTAAGAATTACATGATCGGGGGGGTTGAGAATCGAAACGAGACCAAGACGTGACTTTTCATCACAAGTATCTATCGCATGCATTAGGGGTTGCTTACGGAGTTCAACGAAAAAGACAGAACCTTTAACCGCATAAGAGCTCACCGTGCTCGTATCTATGTGTTTGTGTATGTGTATGCAATGTTGAAAAAAGTATCTTATGTGCCCGCATGTACAAGGGGCGAATCAAATGCGGAGAGGTTGGCCCCGACCAACAACAACAACAACGACCATATGACTGAGGAGGAAATCTTTAAGATACTTTTAACGGGAATAGTACATGCACAACATGGAGCGCACGAAGATAAGACAACCGACACTTCGAGAGTGAGTTTAAGTGCCAAGTAGTAGGGAGGGTTTGGCTTCGCATCTTTGTATCTTTTGGCTCCGGTTTTGGCTTTAGACTCGTACAGCGTGATGAGGTTCAGATCTTTTGTGGTGTCTATGTGTGACGCGATACGTGTGCAAGTGTTGTGTGCTGTGTAATGTGCCAGGTCGGTACGGTTACGGTCGAGTCGGGTCGGGTCGTGTACCTTTTGCCACCGACTGTTTTGCCAGTCAGGCTCTAAAAGGCCTTACGAGAACAACACCGTTGTTTACACGTGTGTCGTTTCGATCTATCGCTTAATATTAAAAAATTTTCTTGTTTTGTAACGAAATTCGAAAAGAAGAAAAAAAAAAATCTTTTTAAGCCGAACGGAAGAAAGGATACTTAATTTTATTATTTGTTCCGTCGTGAATGTCAAGATATTCGAAATGATGACGATACTATCCATTTCGTGTTTTCGAATTGGACATGAACTGCTAGCGGAAGGATAACAGTTGGATCGTGATCTTTTTTCGAAAAAAAAAAAACAGCGGGATTAAGTGCGAATATTTTTTTCTGGTTGACTTCGGTTCAGACGATCCGTTCTGGAGATACGAACGTACGTCGAGTGGAGGAATTTCACAGTGCTTTGTGTGTTAATTTTTTTGGAAAATCCAATTATTTTTGGCGCGCAACTTGTTACAGTGATATCCGAACTTGTACGCGGGAGGTATCCAGAAAAAAAAAATCAGAAATTGGACAATCGAGTTTTTATGGTGGATATGATAGTGGTGCTAGAAACACATATGAATCGGATGAGTGATGAAAATACGCAAATTGTGAAAACCGTTTAGTGTTGATCATTCACTTTATAGCCAAGGACTATTGCTGATTCGGATCGGAATCATCCCATTCGACGGGCTTGTTTCGTGGATCCCGCGATCGTTTGTTCGACAGGATCCCTGACAAAAGCCGTCGATTCTATTTTTCCCCCGGGGTCTCCATTAAAGCGTCAAAATTATTACCCACAATTCATTGAGTGTGTACGGGGGTGGCGTTATGTGCGCCTCACCGTCCACAGCGACCGGTTTCTTTAATCACCGGTCGCAATCATCGGAGCTGAGTGCCCTCGAACTCGGCTTTCCGCGTAGTATGGCCCTTGTGGCGCCACCACCACCAAGCGCCTGGCACGATCCCAACTTGAGTAGTCACATACCCGTATCGGGCGCCGGCCTCTCAGCCGGTACCGGCGGTACAGGTGGAACTACAGGCACAACATCCATTACGCCCAAAGAGGAATTGACAAATTTGTCGGGTGGTCATCATGGGAGCGGAGGTGGTGGCGGAAGTTTAGGACCTCTTGTAAGTGGAAAAGATTGCCTGCCAGCTAGCACAACGCCCGGATCACAGGCGAACAGTTCACAAAGTAGTAATGGTGGTGGCTCGCAAATTGACAAAAATCAAAATGTCGAGTGTGTTGTGTGCGGTGATAAGAGCTCGGGCAAACATTACGGACAGTTTACGTGTGAAGGTAAGTTTTAACTTTAGATTAAAAGCCAATAGTTAGATCAAAAGCTTGGGTGATCGAATCACCTGTTACCAAACATCCCATAGGTATGTGGTGACGAAACATAATGCACAATCCAAAGAGCATTGTACCTATCCCCTCTTATTCGCTTATGTATGTATATCTAAATTTTTAATAAAACTTTATTGTAAAAATTGAGACGCACACTTCATGAAAATTCTTTACAACTTCTGTAGAAGTATCACCGACGGCATTCCGTATTTGATGATCGTCTAATTCGAAAGAAAGAATCGATTAATGCGACTCGCCATAAAAGCCAATTGATTGGAAATTATTATTGTTTTCTCCACCAAGTTGGTCAATTATATCTCAAATAGAGTTTAACAAACATTGGTCCCAATAAATCCATTTGGAAATGTCAAGTATTGATACATTAATTTGGCGCCCAACGTGGGGTGGTGACAATATTTTGATCATCTTAAAATTTTATACATTTCCGAAGATTTTCTTTTGATAGATTTTAATAGTGACCTTAATTCTAAATGGAATTTTACCTGTGCAGGTTAAATATTTTATCATTTATCAGAATGAACCGCTTGCGATTTCATTGAGTTTCTGTTATCCATAGTTAAAATGTAGCTCTGTATGTTACACTTTCATACAGTACTCTACTTTATGCGTATATATGCAAGAACTGACTGCAAAAATTGTGAAATACAGTTTTATGTTGTCAGCTGTCAGGATAAACGTCCAATAACATTTGTAATCAGGAGGCCTCCCAAATATAATGAACAGATATCCAAGATTCTTTGTTAATCCGTTCGAGAAAAAAACGTGCTGATATTGTTGAGTCATTTGATGTCGGTGATTACTTTTACCATCATCTCATCTCTGTTATATCTAATATGTTGAAGACATACAGACACACAGTGATGAATGGCTTTATAATGGAATAACAAAACACAATAACAATAAAAAACGACCAAAATAAGAAAAAAAAAACAGTATCTTCACAAATCAAATGGACAAGATTTATAAGAAACCTGTGCGCGGACGAAGAAAAGCTCACGATGGTATAGTGTTTGTCAGATTCAGAGCCTCGACAAAATCATTTTAGAAGATGGTTGGTTCGGTCCGACTCCATCCGCCTGTCCGAATGTCTTCAGACATTCCAATAATCATTTTTGGAATACGGTACGCGATGCCCAGAGTACTAAAAAAAAACGTGGACAATGAGTTCCGTGTGAATTATTATTTATGGTCTGTCGAAGAGAGACGAAGAGAGACCTCTGGTCGCAAAAACAAAACAACACAACCAGCCCGATGGATACAATGTGAAAAATGCCAGTTTATTTGTTTCTGATCTATAGCTGTCAAAATTCGCTTCCTTCCTTCTTTGTCATTGTGACGCAATAGGGTCTCAGAATGTACGGAGACTTTCTTGGCACCTCTGTGTGGCTCTTCTTTTATACTTTCACACCGCTGTCTGTCCTCAAAATTTTTTCTCATAGCTTAAGATTTAGTGACCACAGCGTCTTCGTTCTGTGGGCTATTTTGTTTTGCGGAGGATGATACATGGTTGGGTGAAAATTTATGTTTGTTTCTGGGACATTGATGAAAGATTATTGATGATGAGTTTCAATCAAATTGTCCTTTTGTTTTGATAGTCTGGTGTCAAAATAGCTAATTGAAACTTGTCGGAGGTTGGCAAAGATTAACAGATAAGAAATGGTTGTTGATTGCAATCTCTTTATGTTATTTTGGAGAGTTTGACATGGAGCACACCTGGTCTCCATGTCAAACTCTTCTATCGAAAGAAATTTATTTGGAACTCTTAATATGGCTCGAATGCTCATATGTATTTTTTTTTTCTGACTGGAAAAATAGAGTTTTCCTTCCGAAACCATCGAAGTTCCAATTTTTGAACAAAGATCAAAAATCATAGGAATCGTTTGTAAGGCTCCTATCATTCGGTGCTTCTAAGATTTGGTTGCCGGCTAAACTATGCTCCAATTATGAGCTCGACCCCATGTTAAAAGCATAAGAAGACTCATTGATTCATGATTTGAAAAGGCACTAAAACCGCCACTATTTGGGCACAATTAGAGAATCTCCAGTAAGGACTCGCAGTAAGATATGTAGAGTAGAAAATCTACGAAGAATTTCTTTAGAAATTAGCAGGGCCCTTTTAGAAATCGAATAGGTTTTGAGGTAACGTTAGGTACATGGATGTCTGATAAAAAATTAGATTAAACGATTCGCAAATACTGCGACCTTTGGTTTATTGTGCCAGTGGCGTAGATAGCTTTCATCGGGAGGAGGGAATCAGCACTAATGTTTTATTAATATGTGCACGGGCAGAATTTGAATCATTCTCGTTTTGAGTGAAAATTGACGCAAAGACCTTCCATAATTGTCCTCTTGGATGAAAATTGAGTAAATATAAATATTGATCAAATCACGGCTATCCCAAATTGGGCGCCAAATATTAGCTTTATCGACCATCCTCTACTGTAAATTTTCACTGATGTACGATTGAAAATAGCCTTAAGGTAGGCTTAAGATATCCTTCAAGTAGCTTATGCCTTATGGTAAGGTTTAAAATGTCAGTTTTTGTGTCCAGTGACTGATGACATTTTTTCTAGTTAAGCTTTTGGGCTTAAGTTAAAAAGCAGCACTTAGGAGTCGCTAATTTATTTATAAGTTTTGGTATTAAAAACATGAAAACTGGTCAATTTTTAGTTTTAAAATCAAAAGCTGGATAAAGTCTGTCTTTTTTTTTACAAAACCAACAGGTTTTTGTTGTAAAAGATCCATTTCGCTTATATGAAGACAAATACCAATTTGGGAGGTACATTTCCACAAATAAATGAAAAGGACAGTGAGTTAAGCGTTGTCTTTTCAGAAGAACATACATTTTGAAGTATTTTCAATGACTAAGCTAAAATATTGCGAGCGATTTTCTAATAAGAACTCACTAAGGGGAGGGGGAATTGATCTTTAATCCCCCCTATCGACGGTACTGTATTGTGCTGTTGCCTTAATTCTAAAGAACCGGACTTGATCCGTTCATCCAAATGGATCTTTTCAATAAATCAGCTAAAATGGCCAGAACCGTACCGAAATTCGAAGAGTATGTGCTGTAGTGTTTAGTCATTGACGGCCTTTCTGGAGAGCTCGTTTGATTAAGAACGCTCGGAGATGTATTTGGAAACCCGTGTTCAGCACGTCCCCAAGCCAGTGACCAAATAAGGCCTTTAGAGCCTAAATGGCCGTATCGATCTCGTCTCCTCAAAGAGACGAGACGTTTTTTAAGTTCATTTGTGGTTTAAAATGGCAATAAACTCGTATTTACTACGTTCCCAAGATAGTGACAAAATCGATACGGCTTTTTAGTTAATAAATAGCCAAAACCCCGTATCTATCTTGTAACTTTGAGGGGTATGCACTCTGAAACTTCAGTCAAGGAATTCCCGCTTTGGGAACTACAAATCCCCCGTGTATGGCTTCTTGATTCTCACCACCTAAAGCGGAAATTCACTCTAAGACCGAACTCAAGGAATTCCCGCTTTAGGAACTACAAATGCCCGTGTGTGGGTTTTAGGTTCTTACCATTTGAAGCGGAAACTGACTCTGATCCCACACTCAAGGAATTTATGGCTTTGTTGCCATTTCAAACGACAAATGCTCTCAAAAAAAACTTTTCCGTGGATATGGATGCGGATTTTTGCAATTTAGCCACTAGAAATCCGTATTGATTTGGTCACTGGCTTGGAGACTTACTGAACACGGTTTTATTGCAAATTAAGATGGCAAATGCAGTTGAAAAACGTATGGTCTCGTCCACTCAAGGCGACGATATCGATGCAGGTTTTTGGTCATTTAGGCAGTACGGAACCGTATCAATTTGGTCACTGGGTTGGGGACGTACTTAACACGGTTTTCCAAATACGCCTTCGAGCATTCTTAATCAAACGAGCTCTCCAGAAAGGCCGTGTACCTTGGAAATATTTATCTGAAGATCCGGGGCGCAAAATCTTCAATTTAATAAATTAAACGTTATATTTCAAAAATCAAAAGGTTGTCAAAATGTAACACCCGAACCAGATCAAACGCAGACTGCATCAGCAGCGGTATGTCGAGCTAGAAAGCATGCATTTTCCTTAAGCGACCTAGATTGAACGCAGCAGCAGCGACAGCGGTGAAAGCAGATCTATTGTTGTTGTTGTCGCTTCTGCTGCTTTCTGCATTCAATCTGGTTCAGACATAGACCTTATGCCCGAACAAAAGTTTGTTTTTTAGTTCGTGTGACTCACAGGCACCACGATCCACGAGCCTATACGACTGCCCATTTCGAATTCATCGACTAGAGAAAATACCATTGACCCTACATTGGGCGCCGAATGTTTTCGGCTTTCGAAATACAATACGTTGCCGAGACACCCGTGAGGCGTAAGTTTATCTGAAGATCCCTTTGGTAAAAGTCAGGAAGGATATACCTATATATGCCGGGGCCTTGATGGCCGCTTTGCTGTCGGCTAAAATTGCTATGTTCCTGGTCCTATAGTCTGCGGTACGACACAGTCATAATCGTAAGCAAACTTCGATGGCATATGAATCACCTGTAGGATTGAGAAATTTCCGACCAGGATGTTCCGGACCAACAATTTCCGCACCTGCACCCTCATAGTGAAGCATCTTATTTATTGTGTCGGGATGGGGAGAGTTATATAGCTAGTAAAGCGCTATCGATAGATTCAAAGTAGGTATTGTCGCAAGCACCTTCAGCGTTAAGAAATGCACACGAAGCTATTACGAACGCTGCCATTATCGCTTAAGTGTTACCAAAAAAGTTACGCATAGTGAATTCGGTCGGCTTTGCCGGATAGATGAGTAAAATTTTCTAGGTTGCAGCGAACTCCTCATGAGGAGCGAATTCCTGATGTGGATCTTTTCCATTAATTTTATGGTTTGTTGGATTTAGGATCATCTGTCTTTTGCCCAGGAGGTAAACTAACAACTGACTCAGCACAGTTTGTCCCTTAGTCGTACGTACTGTGAAGAATTGACTACAAAGGAACTCTACTACCTTCCAAACCGACCGATGTTAGATGCTGAATTTCTTCCATCTCCATTTACCAATATTTTTTATATTATGTCCGTAGTGCGCCTCAACTTTTATGGAAGGCGATTGTCCTCTTCGGCAATTGTAATCGAGGACAAACTACGTATTGTAATTAAGCTGAAAGCTTTATATTTCTTTTCAAAAAGTACTTATAAGAATCATTTACCTAGTATGCGATATCAGAATACGCATCCTATTTTCATATCGCTCGTTATTATATTGAAGCTTACTTTTCCGCTGTTTTCGCGAATATTCCTCTTGATCCCACTAATTAACAGAGCAATATAAACACTATTTATATACATTTAATATTCTATTAAACACAATTTACAAATTTCAACAAACCACAAGACTGACTTTTATTTTTTACGGTCAACGTCTTCCTAAACCTATTTTGATGGGGGTCGGGCGGCTTATTGCGGTCGTATAATGGATACCAAATGTTGCGTTCGCTTCAATTTGTTGTTTTCCAAAAACAAAACAAAAGTCAGCAGACTAAACGTCTGGAGCCTTGCCAAATTCCTTTTGTCTTTTCTTTTGGTGATTTTCGACTTTCTTGGCTTTTTATGACAATTTATTATGTGGGTCGTATTGTCGGCGATATGCGGTACATTTATTGGAACAATCATAATGACTCAGTTTAACCTCTATCCTCATTAATTCGTGGGTCCTGAATTTAAATCAGACACCTCTTAACTACTCAATTTTTCAAAGATATTGGGCGAATGAAATGCCATCAAACTACAATATGATCAAAATATGATTCACAAAAAAGAGTTTCTTTTTATTCTTTTTCATTTCTAACATGATAATTAATGAATGAGCAAATCAAAAGGCTGTTTCGGCCATTACAGAGTCTACCTTGCCCAGTCATCTTCAGTAGTAGACTTTCGGGAATCTCATTCTCGCACTCTGTCTCTACAGAAATTAATAATAGTATCTAACGATGCATAAATAAATCGCTTAGTTATACCCACCCTAAAACTATATTCTCATAACTCTCATGCGCTTGTTAAACACCGAAAGACAAAAAAAAAACAGTTCACAGCAGATACTTTCATTCGGTAATGAGGAAATTCTTAATATAGGCCTCTCGTTTCACGCTGTCGATTCTTTACATTAGCCGTAAGAATATTTATGATGAAAACGATTATTCATCAGTGTTGGAAGACAACTAAAACAAAAAGGGGCGCAGGCTTCGCTGATAAGTGCTACCTTTGTGATCCTCGACGACAACAGAGCATCTTACGCACAGAACGGGCAAATGTCAAAAGTATATTGCCTCAATTAATCTTTTGCCTATAGGTCGGTCCGACCGAGAATGGGATGAAAAAAAAATCAGATGCGGAAGAGCCTGAGGCTGATATGTGGTACAACCCTTCCAACGAGGAGAGGAGGGTCAACTGTAGGTCGAGAGCCTTAAGGGATGATTATATAAAAGAGGATTAACCTTGTTTAATGCGAGACAGTATCGGATCAAATCATGTGGATGTCAGTTTTTTATCGAGGTAGGAGTCAGGCAGGAGGATCAGATCGGTTTACCGGGTCATGCAACGCTGAATTGTATCTAACGGACAATTGAGATTGTGGTTCAGTTTTGAAATGAAAAATTTACATTTCACCTCCGCCAATCTCTCCTACTGATTTCATCACAACTTCCATCAATAACTCACTATCAATTCACCATTTATTATCAACTGAAACAATAAATTTCACACCTTTATCGGCCGATAATGAAAAATTGTTCAGCAACTCAAAACACTTAGCCCATATCTATTTCTCTGTAACAACGTTTTCTCATCTGGATTCCGTTCTACAGAGGTGCAATGTATCTGCCGGTTATCTGGCCAGCTTAGATACCACCAAATACCTAACCTGGTTCTTTTGGAACCTATTTGGTATCTTTTCAACCTAGTTACGGACAGATAGTGGCCACATCTTGCCTGGAAAGCCTTTGCCTATACTACTTTGGCACAAGGCTTCTTCTGTATGGTCGTCATGTTCTGGAATGAAATAATAATTGTGAACGGGTTTTATTCGCTGTTATTAAACTGATTTACCAACAATAAATTGTTGTTGTTGGGGATGAACGAAAAGATGTAACTGGCTTTTGTTGCCGGTCGAGCGCTCCAAAGATCGCGTCGAGCGTCGACTGTCAGACAGACAGACAACACATGAAAACCACGACGACGCGACGCGACGGCGTGTGTGCAATACAGTTTAGTCAAGGCGCATACAACAAATAATAATAAATAATGATTGTAATAAATGATCGTGACCGGATCAAAGGTTGCTTGATCGGGAGAGAGACGAGATGTTAGTACATTGTAATGTGTGTCCGCGTTTAAAATTATGTGAAAGGTTTTACGAGAGGGCGGCGGTGCGAGATGTTCGCGGGGTAAAATGTTTGGAATGTAACAAGCAACCGATTGGTATTGATCAGAGCTTGATTGTTGATAAATTTTCATTTAAGTGATCCATATATCACGGAGGTTACGAAATATTTGGAATATGGTTCGAAATAGAGGCAAGTAATGGGGCCTAATCGGGGGACAGGTAGTGAAGTACAACTCAGTTACGTATGGACATAAGACACTGCAGAAATGATCCAAGCTGGCTGTTAGTGCAGTTGCCGATGAAGAGACAAAACACTGTATAAACTGTAGGCATGATTATCATCATATACTGGATGGCTACTACAGCTACTTTCTAATTTCTTCTCCCGAAACTTTAGACATGAGGGTTATAACACACGCACCTACACTAGTAGGACCCTTCTTCTGTGCCAATTCGGGAGACCTATCGAGTTGGAGTCTATCAAGCACTTTGTAACAAACAAAAAGACGAACCAGTTTAAATATGCTCTTTTACATATTAAGCAGACCTGGCTCTACCATACGTGCAGACTGTACATTTGAACAGGGTGTTATTATGTGGGATCGCAAAATCTCTAAACGTTTCATTTAAAAAATCAAAGTTAGCCGAAAGGTAATGGCCGAACCCGATTGAACCCAGAATGCAGCAGCAGCGGCAGCGAAATGTCAAGTTAGAAAGCATGCGTTTTCCTTAAGCGAAAGCAGATCTGCCTGTTGTTAATGCTGCAGCTGGCGCTGCTGCTGCTTTCTGCGTTCAATCTGGTTCGGGCAAAAGGTCTAAAAAAAAATTATTTCTTATGACTGACAGGCGCAATGATCAACGAGACTATCTGACTGCCCATTTCGAATTCACCGACTAAAGAAAATCATATTGACCCTACATTGGGCGCTGAATATTTTCAGGTTTTGTGACCACTTTTCGACTATTTCCAATAGTAAATTTTCACTACTTCGTAAGATATAAAAAATCTTAAGGTTGCCCCTTTTGACTAACGGTACTGACCGCCCAGTCGTGTGATCGTTTTGGCTTTATTCACTAGATGAGACTACACTGATCTCACATTGAACTTTTTTGGGGGGATTTTTCGAACAAAAATTTTGACCACGAATTTTTTTTGATCTAATGTGAACATGAACAAAAAACTTAAGATCGTCTTAAGGAAGCTTATATTAGTTAAGACAAACTATAATAATATATACTGCCTTAAGACGATCTTAAGAATAGAAAGAAAACAAAATAGCCGAAGTCTGTAAGGCTCTGTGTGCGTACAGCACAGATCTAAAGACTGAATCTCAAAAGTTACTAAATGGCGCCCAACTCAGGGTCCAGAAATTTATAGAAACGAATCCGATAGGCTTGATTTCGGCCACCCTATGATCGAAATCAACTCTTACAGACTCCGTCCAATTTGCATCGTAGGCAGCAACAGTTTCGACATGGATACCCTTTGGAACTACCGATGTCGAGAGTTTACTCTCAAAATCCAAACCGGGATCCCCGAACGTTGCATTCACCTTTTTGTGTTTTCCTTTTAACAAGTTTGATTTCGTGACGTGTTTTTGCCCAGCTCAACTTGTTTTGAGGGTTAAGGGAGGAAGAAAATTACTACTAAATTAAATGACTCCTGCTTCCAACAGAATGGGTAGCTTAGCTCATCGACAATGATTGAATCAGTAAATACTCTTTCGCCTTCGGTAGGGAAGGGCTGGCTAGAAGAAGGCTTCACAGGACAGAAAACTAAGGATTGACTTTAACAGTTACAGACAATTCAATGCGGGCCATCCTCTGTATGTCGAAATTTCATTTTAAGGACTATGGTAGAACGTCATGAGGGCGGTCAAATGGTTAAGGTTGGCAGTAATATCTGTGTCTTGGTTCGAAAACCACCAATGTCACTTTTTGTCGAATTTGAGATATTCGAGTGGCATCATTGGCATTAAATTTCATTGTGAAAAACAAGTTAGTGACAGTGAAAATGCCTCCAAACGCTGAACTCTCAATGGAAAGCGACCGACATTCGTCGCCGAGTTTCCGCTAACAAAATTGTCAAAAAACTTATACTACCAAGCAAAAAAAAATGAAGCTGACAGTGTTAAAAATGCTGGAGGGAGGGGTCGAAAGAGAGTAAAAACTGCATGGAAAGATACTGCAATACGTCGGTTTATGCGACGAAATAGTTGCGAAAAAATCTTAAATAAATTAAATAAATAATAGTGATAAAAACGGAAATAATAAATTAACAAGATCACACTTCGGAGAAAACTATCAGAGGCAGGAATAAAAGCATACATCGCGTCGCCTGGCTGCAACCGTAGATCTCTTGATTTAATCGACTGAGCTCTCATAGCAAAAGATGCTGACACCACTACGGCAGTCTGGGTGAAATAAATGCTCTTTTTGAGAAGGGCTATCACTGAAGTTGGAGATACCTCTCTCACAGCAAACGTGATGCGAGAATGCCCTCAAGGAGGTGTTTTGTCCTCTCTGTTGTGGTGCCATTCTTTTGTGCTGAGAACCTCTCTTCGTCCATCCCTGAAAATCTCATCATGACTCTCGAAATTGAATTTACCAAAACTCTCCTTCTGACCCACAATTTCCATCCCTTTAAAAAGTCAGAGTATGTACCTTCATCCCTCCCTGCTTCAAATCAATAATTCCTCGACGATATAATGGCAATCGCCTAGAAGTCATAACATTCAAATCACATAATATCCGGACGATAAAACATCATAAAAATATCATTTGAACATTTCACTTGACAAATTATGATATGTAGCACACATACGGTCTCAAACCACCCGAAAGAAAGCAAACCAAAAGACATATTATTGTCCTTACGTTTTTTTTCGCCAGGTTCCCTTTGACTTCAGCTTTGACTGTCCCCAAGACATGCATGAGCGCCTGTTTTGCCTCCTCCACATCCTTCCATATACGAGTACATTTAGTTTTTTGTTCACATCCTCCAATTTCTACCTAGCAAGAAAAAAAGCAGGCTCACATTTTTCTGGTAGTAATATCGGGAGACGGAAAACAACAGAAAAAATCACAAACATAATATTCCGGAAGTCAGTTCACTATGCGGGGAGAATGTAAATGGTCCTGGAATCGGAGGCTTTCAAACGAACAACTTTTACGGGTGTCACTTGATGGGATTTCGAATGTAGAAGAAGAAGCCCATCGGATGGTATAGTAGACAAGCGCTGGTATAGTTGCCGAAAGCAAAAGTATATTCGTAAAGGCGATGTTAACCACATTTACATGGGCTCAAGGATGCTCGCACAGTCACTGTCGTTGTCTCCGTAGAAATGTCATTTTGATTTTTGACTACAATTAATCATCGCAAACGGCGAAGAGACAAAGGACAACCCGATGGGCCGACTGTGTGAGTTGAATATGCATAGGGGTGGCAACGAAATATTCTGTAGTGCAGTCGGAAGTTTTTAGGTTTCTTTAAGGTTTCCGGCAAAGTTACCTGGGGGTTGGTTGCCTGTGAGAAATTTACTGAATATCGGTCTGGCTGTTCTCGCTGAAGTCTCATGGAAATGTCACTACTAGTTCGATAAGTTCTCTTCTGATTAGAAGTCAACAAACTGACTCAGTCATGACGTTCATATATGCTGGTGCCTTAAAAACCTTATGCAATGGCTAATATTCAGTCAATTCTTCTAATTATCTGTCATTGAACGTACGAGTATCTGCTGCTGTTTTTCATACTATACACTAATAACACCATTCATAATAGCCAGGCAAAATCGGGTCATGATTAAAACCACTTTTTTTCGGCCCCACTGCACATTATCTGTCATTCATTCATTCACACCTGATACTTTAGCGCCCGTCCCGTACTCCGCGTGCAACAACTAATTGAGCTGAATGCAGGAAGAGGTTGTAAAAAAGCGGCGAATAATTGAGCGTCTCATTCGTATATCGTATCTATTGACCACGTCTTTCGCCAAAGCTCATCTTGATTTATCACTGTAATTCGTATCTTAATTATCATATATATATATGATGATAAAAATCTGATTTCGCCGTGCTCCGATGTATCTGCGCACAGTAGTGCGGATTTATTGGGAATTCACAACTGCGTGGTGATCATTCGGTGTGCAATTGGTGCACATGAAATAAAGAAAATTGCATACAGGTGCAAAAATTAAATCCTCAATCCTTAACAGAGCAGCGACGGGAAAAGGGTGAACAGTGTCAGCATACTATTGAGTGGTATAATCACACTTGGAAATAGTGTGTAGTGATTGCATGTTATCCGCGACGTTGGGGAGGCTGGATGGGCAGAATCCTATACAAAAAAAAATCTCCCGGGTTAATTTCAGGACACTAAATGCTCTCACCTCGGCAGGCACCATTTCTAACAGCTCCACTGCAAAATGCATATTTTAAATAATTTCCCAAAGGGGCGCCATAATATCTTCAAAATTTAATTTCATGCAAAAAAACGACTTTTGAACGTGCCGCAATCAGATACAGGTCCGAACTGAACCAATGTTCGCTGGTGGCTGATGGCCTTAATATCTGCGGTAGCATTGAATCTTCGCCGCGGTGCCAAAGAGGTGATGACCCTAAAAAGATTGAAGATGTGACTGGAAGGTGCACTAATTTCATGACTCAGATCTACTCTTGTCGTATTTATCATCGTCGCGTTTCTTGGGAATTTATGCGGTGGAAGGTGAAGATACTCGCGGTCATAATATTAACACATATAAATGGTGGTCGGTCGTGTCAGTATGCGCGGACCAGGGTAATCGCACATGCTATCTCAGGGGTGGCCTGTTGAGATTCTCCGGTGAGGAATTACGATCGTAATTGAAAATAAGTGTATATCTAAGCCGGTACGGCTATGCCGGTAGTCGTGAAAATATCTTACGCACTTAATAATAATAAAATATTTTTGTTTTTGCGGCTTGATCTGTGCCCAGAAATCTAATTAACATTATTCACTGCAGATAGTCCTGGGTTACCAAACTGTGTTTTACGGTCGTATATCGCTCTTTGGATCTACTCTCTATTTTTCTACAACAGTTATGCCGACAAACGCTGAAGTGACTTTTAATTTTCCGTAATCCATAAATCTTCAGCGGCGGTAATTTGACTAACCAAGTGTTGACATATTCTAGAGATATGTACATGGGTACTCGAGATCCTCACTGTCACTGACATTGTATCATTCAAAATTTTATTACGAAAAAATTGCTGCATTAAAATGAATGTTGAGGTGTTGAGCAGGTTTAGTTTCACAGGTGTCGTGGATTGATAATTGCGGTATACATAAATAAAATGGATGAGAAACTTTTGCTCTGATGTGTTTCGTTTTATTTTTATTTTATTTTTTCAGAAAAGGCTAGTTGTCTCCGTTGTCCTCCGTTGAGAAAACACAACACAACATTTTACTTTCTCAGAAAATTTTCCTGATATATAAGCGAAATCATGCAGTGTACGATCAAGGCTTGTGAAAAAAAAACCTATTCTGTACCCTAGAGCCTCTGATATACAGACCTTAGAAACGGACAAGAACAGTTTCATACCAGGAGACATGTAGCATGAGCTTCTCGGTCAATTCTTTTTCGCCCAAAATTCATTGTAAATGATTGGGGCAATTTTTTAGTTTCTTCTAGGAGCGGTTTTTTAGTTTTTAATAAAAAAAGGGAAGCACATTGCTGTGAAAACACTATAGACGCCTTTTTAACAGCTATGAAGAGCCGGTTAAGACCACATAATTACCATAAAAATTTCATCTGAGTAGCTCTGGATAGAAGGTTAGTGCGTTTTGAAATGCAGGCGGCGCAGGTGTCGAACTTTTCGGGCAGTTTACAGTTTGGGAAGCAGATACAATTCAGTTCCTGTCAATAAAGTGTTCATTTTGTGTAATTATGTGGTTTAGTAAATACGCAAATTGCCTCAAGGAAATTTGTCCGATTGTATCTGTACTAAGGCTTTAAGTTTCCTCTTGAAATTGGAGTTGACGTTTGAATGCTAACCAATCCAAGATACACTCCCAGCGAAGACATGTAACGGACGGTCTGGTGGACATCCTGAGATGCCTGTGAGGACGGAGCCTTAGGTAGCATAATGACCGTGAAGGTCGGGCCGTGCCATCTGGCCAAGAAAAAAAGCCCCTCAACGAGCTAAGCAGCTGCCTATGCTTGCTGTAGCTCAGTTCGGGAGATGTGGGCGGGGTTTTTGCCGCTCGTTGCCCCTGTCCTTTACGTATTTACGAATTTCATAAGCCTGCGAAAGACAACACAAACAGGGGAGTTAAAAATAGGGAATAAAAAAAAATAGTCGATTAGGATGGAATGGTTGGCAGACGGATCAGACGCCCACGCGGTCGCACCTGGGTCCGGGTGTGATGGGACCCTCGGCCTCTGGTTTCGTACCACGAACAGATCACTACTCATCAGGTGCTGCTTCTATCTGCCGGTGGGAGCAGCACTACCAGACCATAATATGGTTCGTTACAGGTGATTCATTACAACGTACTAATGCTGATGCTCCAGATGCTTCCCTTTACAGCTAAGACACCGCAATTTCCGACTGGAAGGAGGCGGCTGAAGCATTTGTCTTTCCGGTTGACTAGAGGTCACCAGGAGTAGGAACGAAGTACTCGATATTGCCCCCGTTTCAGAGGATTTACAGCATGGTTTAAGGGATCGGAGAATCTCACCATTTCATTGCTTTTCATAATAGATCATAGCTATCTGCAATTTAGTCTGGATGTTAAGCCTCGACCCTGTCAACTGGAGACATTACCCTCTATCCCATGTCATGTTCGCTTATCCTGCTCTACTCTGCTCTGTACAAAAAACGCAGCTAATGAATTTGAAGAAAAAACCCATTTCGCTTCAAAAAATTACTGTTGTACTAACAGCCAGTATCTGCTGCGGGAAAGCTAATCAGACGGTCGAGGATGTTTTACAACGGCCACCTTGACATTATCATTGGTGAAAATGAAAGTCATCAACCAAATACATATACCCATCATACATTCTGTCCATGTCGTTATTACTGTACTGAAATAAAAACGTTACACTAATTAGTCGTCGACTGCACCATTAACGTCAAATTTGCTTGCTGCGATCACAGAGGACCGAATTCACTTGACAAAAGGTCTCACCTTGAAACAATAGAACAAAATCATTGTCCATGGAATCTCGCAGATGGATTGTCTTCATTTTTTATTCACTCGGGTCATGTTATAAACATACACTTCCTAGTTCAGGCTCTAAGCAAAAACAGCGACCTGAATGAAAAAAAAAAATATCTGAAGATTTACAAAACTATTTATTACCGTGTGTATGCGGGGAACTTGGCAAAGATACAGAGATACAGGTAACCTTAACATGAGTTGTCGGCCAACCTCTCTGAGTATGGATGACGATATGCAAATTATCATGCTTATATGCGGTTGCTTATTAAAAGAATTGATATTATGAACGGGGACGAACAACGACGTCTATAGAGGAAGCGAATATTGCATGCAACATATTGTGATGATGCAGATGACGGGCGATGGTGTAGTGGCGCTGTAACACATAGTACTTCTTGTAATGTATGATCGTCGTTATGTCGCGTCCTCGCGTGGCATCTTCATCATATCGCAAATATGTTCGTACATGTGACTCGACACTGATTTTAGAATTTGTTTTGTTGAAGCTATGGGCAGGTTTACTCTGGAATAGATTACATTGTATCTTCTACATAGTTTTGACAGGAGCGGTTTCCTCATCGAAAAAAGAGTCTCACAAAATAACGACACTTATAGCCAAGTTGAAACTCATCGCCTGGACTTCGCCTGATTACGTTATCGATCAATGTCCCAGCTCAGGTTGAAGCTAACCTCAGCTACTAGGAGTCACCTCATTTAGATATAAAGAACCTAATCGGTACCTGCTTACTATCTAAAAACACTAAAACTATTGGTCAGACATTCTTTTATAAAATCCAGGATTTTTGATACGGAGTGCCGGTACCTCAGTGTATTGAGGTGCTAGTCTGATGCAGCTTGCAGAGCCGTGCAGAGCCCTTGTTTCACCTTGGTAAAAACACTTTCGGCCACCTTCTAATAATTGAACCAATCAGAGCTAATACCTAGACGAAAGAGTTTGGCCTCATCCGCACTACCAGTCCTCCAGATGAGCATAGAAATAGGACCCCAAAGTAGATCTTCTACTATGTACTAATGCCGGACAAATACAGAGCAGATGAAAAGTGCTCTCTTCCTCATCCTCACAGCTTCTACAGAAATCGTGGTATGGAAGTCGGAGCCTTCTGGCATGTTCACTTATGACACACTCTCCCGTAATGAATCCCACAACTAGGCTGATTTGGGATTTAGTTAGGGTCAATTAGTACATAAAATTTGACGCAATATAAGAAACCTCCTCCAGTAAATGGACGGACTTACACTCTGAACAGAAGCTTGATTTGAATTCACCACAGCTGGCACAGACTGTAACAAGATATCTTAATCTTATCGAGCGATGTCTGATAAGATAAGTTTAAGTTCATGGTGCAAAAAGAAAACATGGGAAAATTGTAGTTATAATTACTGCGTAATTACAGAGTCAATGATCTTGATCTCCTCTCACCCATGATATCGTAGACTTTATTTAGTCGGGCTTATGATGTCCCCGATGAAATTTGGTGCTTTTCAAATAACGCAAAACGGCGCGGCTCATCAAACTCACTTCGAACATCTAGACCTCGACAACTTGGCACGCATGTCATCACGTTCCGTTGCTATACTCACAACTTAGCGCCAATTAGACCCAATCCATTAGAACTAGATCGCATTTATACTGAAGAATTTGTACTTCCACTACCACCCAGGGGGTATCAGATCGTCAGTCTTCCTCATTCTTTTAACATCTTCATCGTAGGTTAGGTACTAGTACTACGAACGATGAAGATTGAACGGAACGCTGAGGCCGCAATTAGACTTTTTAACACAATGTTGGACACGACACCGTTTGCTCTCTCATAAGTGAATTACATTAATTACAAACGTTATTACGATTAAATTTTATCTCCGTAAATGCTGTTGCCTCAGCGCTAAATCCATCTGAGCTATGCTATGTGAGTCTTTTAAACCCAACCGGTCGACAGATGAATAGATAGATCACGTCAATTTTCTCCGTAGATTTTTTTTCTGTGTTTTGTTAAAGATATGGTTGTAATAAAGATGCATCGATGCATGGCTTTAGATTTGAGTGCAAGGCATGCATGTCAGAGAATATCTTGTGGACCGTTTTTAAATATCGCGTACAAAGAAAAGTGCAACACAGGTTCATAATAGCTTGGTCCGCAGTCAGCTTGAACAACCTCAATTTAGTTCCGCGATTATTGGATATCTTGGGATGTAGAGTGTGGCATTTTTTTACACAGGGTAAAGTGCTCAGCACACTCCACGGACAGACGAGTAGACAGACCACATTGCCGGTTGCTTTTACTGCTGAAAAGTGGACATTACACCATCATGTAAATCGTTTTAAAGTCCCGCGTAGGGACAAATAAAATGAAATCCTTTTCTCTTCCTGTCGTTGAGACCTGAAAAATGACCTTACGTAGTGTATTTCTCTCTCTCTCTCTCTAGTTACCTTGACCCCTCCAGGGGCATGGGGGCGTCAACATTTCCAGCATTTCTATGCCTTGTTGACGTTTCAATAGCATATCTACTTTTCGGAAGTGCAGTTGCTAGCAAGCACATCCTATCCGTGCCGCCTTTACACTGGCAAGCTCGGAGCACTGTGAGAGTTCTATTAGTTTTTGATCGCGCCGAGATTTGATCTCCGAGATCTAGATTAGTATCATAGAGCGGTGACCGAACGATCACGGCCACCAAGCGCGACGGTGTGGTATTCTAGCACTCCAAAAATTATGAAAACAATTCTCATTTACTTTATATTTTTCCAAAGTTGAAAAGCAATGACGTTTTGATTCTCTGTTTTTCCCAGTAGTAATTGGGGAGAATGATGCTCCAGCAAAAGAAGCAAAAAATAAAATAAAAGCGATTTAGAGTGGAATTCCAAATTGGTGCTTAATAGTAAATTTTCACCTGTGTTGTAATGTTTCACCTCTTATTATACATTCTTCACACCCTGGGATTTTCTGATCCAATGATTCAACGACTATCCAGAAGAAGCAAAAAAATGTGTAATCTATTAATCTTTAATCTATCTATTCTATCTTCTATATATGTATGCATTTAAAAATGGAGTGTATGTTTGTTGGTTTTTTGCGGTCAAACAGCGCGATCAATTTCGATTCGTTATGATCCAAAATAGGTTTTAGCGTTTTAAATTTTTCGATTTGGTCACATCCACCAGTCCCGACAATCAAATTGGGGTGAATGAGCGTTAAAAAAAATTTCGAAAATAACCGAGATTAGTATCAAAACATTAGTTTTCGAGGCCGTTGAGATGATTGGTGGTACTCCCGAAATTCATCACTCCCCGCTCCCCCACTCTAACGGCTAAGTGAAAAAATGACCAAGATTAGTGTCGAATTAATATTTTTCGGGTCGCTAAAATGTATGGTGACACTCAAATAAACACACCTCCTTTTCCCCTCCTCTGCTATTGAGTGACTGTAAAAAAAAATATAAAAATAATAGAGATTAGTATCAAAATCATTGGTTTCCTTCTTTCTCCTTCCCCCGGGAACGGGCGAGAAAAAAAAGTGTGCAAAACGACAAAGATTATTGTCGCTTTAGTAGTTTTCGAGGTCGATAAGCTGAATGGTGACACACCCAAAAATACACAAAAGTTAAAAGTAATGGAACGATCACAGGAACGAAGTAGCACCGACTCGAGAAGGAGAGGGCAGCCAGACGGGCAGAGTCAACAGAAGACGCGCTACAAGTGTTCGCTGTAGGGTTACTAAAACACAGCAGGTATGTGAAGCACGCTACCAAAGGTCAAGAATAAGAATGACTGCTGCGAAAAATGCTGAATCAATTGTGAGATCAAGTCAAAGGAGGCATTTAGTGATGACTGTATTCCAATATGGCAAAAATTTAGATTGCAGCGTCCATCCAAGCGTTTCATATGGGAAGATGGAAAAGTATGTTCCAAAATTAAAAAAAAAAAATGCCCGGAATTCATACAAAATAGTTCAATTGGCCCCAATTATGAAGACATCACCAACATGTTTTGAACGAAATCCTTTTTGAATTAATTTCTTCCGAAATATCAAAACGGTCAAATTTTCCTTCCAAATGATATCGTTCGATATACCATAAAATCGGCTCACTTCTTCTACTCCCAGACCAAGATTTAAAGTTTTTGCAAATTTATTTCATGGGCAACGATGAGCACAGCATTCCTGGAGAAAATTATGAATTCTGACTGATCTCCAAGGACATTTACAAGCGATTCGTACGCCTATTCTGAACCGCATTAAATCGACTAGTAACGGAGGACTTGAAAATTCGAATAAGAGCCGAAGTGATAGCAAACAAAACCCAGGTGAACTAGAGTGCAAGAAATGTCGAAAATTATCGAGATTAATTCAAACCAATGCTGGGAAGAATAATGGCGCCCCAAGCCCCCTTCCCCTAGAATCACTGGCCACGAAAGAATGTTGAAAACGACCGAAATTAGTGTCAGTAATGTGGGCGAAGCGAACCCTTGATGAAAGAACTGTAAAACATTACAACACAGACGAAGAAGCCCAATTATGCGAATAGCGAAGAGTATTTGAAAGGGCCGATTTACATAGCCCTTCGGTTGTTTATGACCACAATCTCGATTACTTCAAAGACACGGTCCCTCCTTCAAGAACTCCGCGATAATGATTGCGGTGATTTTTTAATTAGCTCGTTGACATGAGAGTAATCGATGCTTTCTCGCTATTATCTCGGACTTTAAGCAACATCGCTCCTATGCCGTTTTGACTGACATCACAGTATACACAGAAAAGGTTGTGATATGATGGCTGGGATGGAAAGACTTTGCTACAGTGCCTGGAAAGCGTTTAAAAGATTGAGAACATGAACGGGACAGATAAAGGTTCGGGTTTCTATTAGCGGCTGATCGTGACAAAGACTCACATTGTTTAACTCAAAATGGTATTATGACAAGCAATGAAAGAGATCGTCCCAAGGCTCATTGGAATTTTCTGTGGGCTTTCTAATATGCTTGGCCTTGGACACTTTCGTCGATTAGGTGCAGAGAATACGGCTTATGAGTAGCGAAATACTTACATAATTCAAACTGTTTTGAACTATCAATGTCATCTTTTTCCACCATCCGACTCAACTGCAGAGAGGACGTTTTTCTGTAACATTTCAAGTTTCAAAACTATACACCTTTGGACTTAAATAATTGAGATGCACCCTGCTGAATCACCTAGTAACTTCCGCAAACGTAACTCATGTTGGCTGGCTGTAATTTACCGCCATCCATATATTCAGTGGAAACTAATTAGGCTCATAGCACTTGCAATTATTGCAGTTCCAGCCTAATCCAGGGTGCGCGGGGCAATCTTTCAGAACCCATTTTTTATCTGACTTATATGCACACAGGGGCTCTTCGTCGGTGGTTCAAACGCAAGGTTTAAAACAAATTCGCGAAGCACAATTATTATTATGGTTAAGCGCGGCGATGAACGAGCATGAACTTTTTCTCGTCTCACCTTTCGCCGCCTCGTCCGGGCATCTAAGTATATATATTTATATCTTATGCAAGTAAGCATGCAACTTAGAAGACGATACCGAACTGAGAAAAGAAAAAAATGCAATTTCTACATTGTTCAAAATGAGGTACTTGTTCTACAGATACGAGTTAATAGTGTGTTTATCCATATGGTGCATCATGATTGTTGGCCAAAGATACGAAACACAGAATCGAAACCAGGCTCGCTTTGGAATGTAGGTCATTCGAGACCATAGAGGTGCGCGAAATCTTACTATACTATGTGAGAAAGGTTTGAGGATCACATCGTCGTCGTCATAACCATGTGGCTCATCTTTTGTGCTTAAGTATGCGTCGGGGCTTATCGGTATCGATGCATTATGAATTCTTGTTGCTTGTCTTCTATGTCTGCACTACTGAGTTCAAGAACTGGCCACCACCGCAACAGTATCTGGATACCTGAAGCAATCTCATATAGCCGTTTCCATGCGCTCTTTACTATGCCACGATGCAGTTTTGCTGTTTTTTTTTCTTAACTCCACCACCACCGTGTGCTTCTGAACTGGCACTTTTTTTTCTATATATTTTCGGCCTGGCTGGCTGGACTTAATCGGTTCTTTTATAGACTGTATTTTGTCTTAGCCAGTTGTGTTCAGGTAACGTAATTAATTAAACCGTTACCGGAAAGTTTTCGTTTCGATCACGACTTTGTCGACGAAGAAGGATTCCAGAAGATGAGAAGACGAAGAGATATACTCACGATGACCGGCCGTAGTAGAGTCGCGAACGCGATCTTTTGAAGGGGGTGTATCTTAAGGTTTGTGTTTGAGCTGCGCCTGATCGTGGTTTCTGTTCATTCCATTGAGTGCAGATTTTGAGAAATTGATAGACTGATGAATTGGAGATTGGATATTGATCGATGATTGATGGCGAATGGATTAGTATGAACATTTTGAGTATGATTTTAAAACTTTTTCCTTCTTGAGAACATATGATGGTCACCTAATGTTTATGTAAGGTCTGGAATCGGGACCTCTACAATCTCTTCTCCAATACTGTCGCATGGTTGACGACATCTTTTATCTTATCCGCCGGAGTCTCTCCATTCTCCCATTCCGCGCCTACGCGCCTACCTTAAAAGAAACAATGATTCTGCGCAATTCAGTAATAAAATTTATATATAAATCTGAATAATCGATTTGAATTGGACTCCATTCGCTGGCTTACTGCAAGCCTCTCTATGCGGACCATTGCTATTTTAGCTTAGGACCTAGACGAATTACTATATGGCTTGTGTCCAATTGTGATTCAAACGTTATTTGAACTGTTGTCCATATGGTTCCTGGGACATTCATGCCCATCCTCAGATCTGCCTCTTTCGACCTCCTCGTCTGTCCCTCCTCCTTGGACATTATTATATTTGACCATAAAGTTAATCTCCAATGTCTGTAAAGTGCAAGCGTATATGAAATTGATGCGATATCCGAACGGAATGTGGGCTACATGTTGAGAATGTTAAAAACTTCAAAGTTGTGCAAGGTATAGGACTCGCGAGGTCGTCATCACTGTGTTCTGATTCCACTTCTTTGCCTCTGTGGGATTTGTGTGGTTCCATTTTCGCAGATACAGCATACTCTTGTGGGTTCTTCTTGCTTCCTATAAAGACGATTGTAAGATGCCCGCAACTCACAAATCTTCTATTCTTAAGACTCCGCGCATCTTTGGCGAACACTGAGAGATTGTGCGCTGTTGTAGCCAGGCGCTCTGACAAAACCTCGGTATTGTTCAAGTCACGATTTTATACTCGAATGTGAAATGCTTTTGGAGTGGTATATCCCAAAAAAGGGTGGATACACGTTTGTAGATACTTTTTTTTTTTTATAGATGCATATGTTTTTCACTGTACGCGAGATGTATCTTTGTACGTATATTGTTCGTATATGGTCGACTTGGACTCTTGAGGCTCGATTTGTGTTTTCTGTGTTTAGTTTAATTTAATTTAATGTCTGAGAAAAATTTAAATGGTCTGCAATATATTTTAGGTTATCGGCTTTTATTCTTGGTTCTTTAAAATTGGTTATTATCGTGGTACTTTGTCTTGTTTCGGGTAGTTTTCCTGCTGTTGAACCATTGTTCGCGGCATGTATGAGCGGTGTTCCCGAAAAAATTGAAATATGTTCTGTGATGTACAACCCAAAGAAAAGACCAACAATTTAGTACACGTCAAATTGTATATGACCGTCATTGGATCTGAACAAATGTAAGATGGCATGTTAGACTGAAGACAATGAGATATTAGATGCTAACATTTTGATTCTTGCTAATAGTGACCCTCCTCTTGATCTGTGGAATGCAATAATGGCATTTTTCTAATTATGTTTAACAAGTCGAGAACTAGTAATGAATAACCGCTGGTATCTGTAAACAAGAGATTTTTACAGTTTTCCTCCTGACGTCGGGTCAGATTTTTTAAAGGCCATTGTATGGTTTCTACTCCTCCTTAATCGTATCCCTAGCCTATTGGGCTCATCGCTGGTGACGCCTAATTCCTTAAATGGCTTCAAAAATTTCTTAGCTTCGCTCATATGTATTTCCTCGTTCAGTTTCCTAGAAAGAAACCAACTCCAGGGTGCACCCAAGCTCTTTAACTTTATAAATGGTTGACGGAATGTTATACCCTCGACGGTATCCGATGACATTGTGGACTAGTGCAGTTTGCATCAAAAGTGAACAGAATTGTCTAAGCCTTTACCATTTGCGACATGGAAAGACAACGAATTGAGACTAAGCTTGCTGACAATTTTCTTACAGTTCACAAAACATAATGCTCCGTTGGCAAAAAGAAGTCACTGGAAATAAATATTTAGCCCCCTAGCCCTAAGTTACGCCACCTATAGGTCTACAGTTCGTCATCCACAATTTGTCGACAGGAAGCTTGTTCATGCTGTATCTCTTGGTGTAAGTAGGTGTAAAAATTGCATTTGGTTAAATAGGCATGCTGCAATCGGTTAAATTTTATGGGTTTCTTGGAGAGCACAACAGTTAGTATCCCTTACCGGGCGGGAATATAAGTTCGCCGCCATCATCTCCATGCGAACGCCCAACTATGTTAACCCCTTTTCTTGAATGGAAACAGCGAAAGTGATATCTTCACAAATTGGATTTACTATATGCGAAAGACATAAGAATGGTCTTAGCGAAGGTTGGTTTTTGGGGTCGAAAGTATTTTGTATGCTCGACAGTTATTCGATAGGGGTGTTGCATTGGCATTGAGGAAGAAAATGGCTGGCCTATTAGACAAAAAAGTTTTAAAGGGAGTAGTATTGTAAAAACTAACACAGTTCAAAAGTTTAATTTGGAAAATTTTACGTATCAGGGAGCCGACGCAAGCTTTTACTTCCTGACTCTCGTTTCTTCGCAAACAATCGCTCAAATGCCAACAAGAGTGTGATGATTTAAACATCTCACAACAACCAATAATTCCATCAATTCATAACCATGTCGTGCCTGATGTGATGATCTGACATTATGATAATCGAGTCGATATTCGTTAACGACCATATTTAGCGCGTCCCAACCTAACGTGGTTCGTCTAATCCCGATGATGCTTTATTGGTGTGCTATATGAGCTGAAACAAAAACCCCAAACCAACCATCCTTCCTCTTCCTTATAATCAACATGTGGTATTGTTCAATGAGTGACTTTGGGTCTACACTAGTTAAACTTGCGTTCTCTCTCCCCAACCACATATGTGAACATTTTGCATCTACATTATGGCGCGGCGGCAAGCTCTTCAAGCATTCACTCTGCGCGGCATCTAAATATCTTTAATGTGATGTGTTGGATGGTGATGTTTGGTGACTTCACACACAGGTTAAAGTGTTTCTTGTTTGAGGTTCTCGTTAATTGAATCCCATTAAGTGTAATTTTATAGGCGTTAAAGTCAGCCTTCTAGCCCCAACAACGCCAGGGGGTGGTGAGTCATGTATGGTTGGGTTTTGTGTTTTACCTATGCTTGTCAGTAAAAGGTTATTAGAGTTGTGTCACAAACAAAGAAGTCGTCGAGCTCCCAAGATGTGTGTCTTGAATCTTGGGTATGGTTTGACGAGCATGGACATGGCTTACAGACACACGAATGATAATGGGAAGATTCCTGACAACCTGCCGTGCTCCATGTTGTCTTAAATGTTAGCCTATTGATGCAAATGTAACATTTTGTTGACATAGAGAAAGTTGGGTACGGCGCAGCGCGATAATTGTGCTGATATGAATCACAATAAGGTATGACAGTTGATTTGGGTAAAGTACAGAAATGATGGGAGGGTGCGGTTGTTTTGGGTGTCGATTGTTGCAGCTTAAGATGTTTTAGTTGCAATTCAAAGATTTTATCAGCGAAACTTAAAAGTATACCTTCGAGTGAGAGAAGGTTTCGTTCTGCTTTCGATTGACAGTATTGAGCTTGGTCAAAAGCGAGATTGATAGTTTAAACCGGCTCATTGCATGGATGTCGTGTTTCGCGAAATAATTCTGTATGCACCTTTCTTTCTAAGGGATTGTTTTTCCAAAGCCTGCATTGATATCTCAGTCTTTGGAAATGCATTACTTAAATAGGCGGAACCAGGACGAGCAAGTGCTTTGATGGTTTGCTCCGAACTTTCATCGTCACTCTTGCAGAAGGGACGCCTATATTCATGGCCAGATAATTGTAACCTTCAACGGAAGAGTTTGTTAAAGTACATCGATGACGCCTTGACAATAAAGATTTAAATAGATAGGCTCACCAGCAGAAACATAAAGTTCCGAGCAGAAATCGACTAGTGAACTTCTACTTGGCAAATCGATGCGATGCGGCATAAAATCTTCGGAACATTTATACACCTATCGCTGGTTTCAAACTAGCTCCAAAGTTCAAAGCGATCAGCTGGACGACTCCTAATGGATAACTGTTTAAAACGTACTCTTCAATAGAGGCGTTGTAGCGTAAATTGAATTATAATTGCACTGGTAAACAGTTGTCGTTGGAAAAAAAAACATAACAGAGTTGCTGTGGGACCACCACTGGGCATTGTATAGCATCCCCTGTAGCTGCGATGATCAGAACAATGGAGAGTGTATTTTTTTCTCTGCATAACTTTTGTGAACCGAAAGTTTGGACATACTCTAAGCTCGCCAGCTAACAAATAAAGTTAGGCCCCCTCCAAACTCAATTTCTAGATCAGCCACTGAGAGTAACGTTTGAGCCGCCCGACAGGAGTTCTACTATTTCGGCTCAAATCTAATTGTCAATTTTGATCCTGTTTGGTTTCATTTGTCCTCCTACCTCTCTTTTTTCTTCCGAATTGAGCAACAGCAAGCTCATATTATATAGGGGTTCCCTAATACCGGACGTTTCTTTAAGAAATGTAACTCCCCCCTCTCCGACTTGCCGGACTGCTTGGTACATGAACAATTTCGATTATGGATCATTCATTACATTGAATGTTACGACCTGCTCAGGCCCGGCTCTACCAAATGCTCAGACTTTACATTTAAGCATGGTTGACACTATGAAGCTTCGCGAAATCTCATGCCTATTGAATTAAACCATTAAAAATCATAAGGAAAAGTCTAATAAGGTTTGGTTTTTTTTTGTGTATTGTGACTAGATTTTCACACTGACCCCACATTGGGCGCTGAAAATTTCTGGGCTTCTTCGACCAATTTTTGTCCATTTTTACACTATTCGCAACGGTAAAATGTCAGTGAAGCTGATAAAAAAAAGTTAACCTTAAGGTAACATTAACGTGGCCTTTAGATAAAGTCTGAGTTTTTGTGTCTTATAACTAACGGTACCTCGCGCTTATTTGGTGGGGTTTCATTTGCTATGTAAAATCGCATTGACCCCAGATTGAGTGGCGAATATTTTTGGGCATTTTTGATCGTTTTTCCCCTTTTGGGGGCATATCATGTCCAAAACTCCATTAGCCATGTGCACCGTTATGTTTATAGATTCACCTATTTTGTTTGTGCTTCTCGAATGAAGAAAATAGTAAACTAATGGGCATTTTCAAGGACTTATGCATCAATGTTAAGAAAGATTTCCTATTAGTTGAATAGGATGCTAAAATGGACAAACCAGCACTCGTTCGGCTCCCTAAAAAAATAATTTCACTTGGAATAGGATAGGATGGTAGGGCCAGGCTGTGAGTCAATTGACGTAGTTTTCGGGATGGAGAGCAACAATTCCCCATTTTGGGGATGGGGAATTGTTAAGTTCAGCAACTCCAAAGCTGAAAAGGCTGAAAAGAGAAGCACTCAAAATTTTAATCCTAGAAGGAAGAGGGGGGTCGCAAGGTTCTATCTATGGAAGTTAGACTGCATTCCATGTAAATGATTGGCAGAGTCAGTGTAGACATTACTTTAACGGGAAGGTGATCCGGATTTAAAATACCGTCCGACATACAAACTTGAAATAATTAATATAAATAGATAAGGTACCCAGGAATACTATAATTCACGGTCCTGAGTAAGAAGTGGCAGGAGGCTACCGATCTTAAAAGATACTTGAAATCACCTCTTTGGATGTGGTTAGATTCCGTTTGTAAAATACATAAATGGGGACCATGCACCATGTCTTCGTTCTTATGTTACATAGAGTTAATGCACAATATTCAACCCGCCTATAAACTATTTCCATTTCAAATGTTCTTAATTTTTTTTTCTTCCAGGCTGTAAATCATTTTTCAAACGTTCAGTTCGACGAAATCTCACATATTCATGTCGAGGCAATAGGAGTTGTCCAATTGATCAGCACCATAGGAATCAATGTCAACATTGTCGATTAAGAAAGTGCCTAAAAATGGGTATGCGACGAGAAGGTAAGTGAAAACAAAATTTGGAAACAAATAGATTTACGAGTAGAACTAAAAATAAGGTTAGTGAGAATTGATGAAGGCCTCTTACCCCATCCATTCATCGGTTCTGAAGCGAGCCAAAAGCGTAGACAACTATGCAGGTTCAACGGGGTCTGCCATTAAACGTATCCCTCTGACTCAATAATACTTTTATTTACTTTACTTTTGACTTGTTGCAAAAGTTATCACTGCAAAAGTAGTTTTAGTCATTGTCAGCGACTCTTTAAAATTTTCCAAAACAACGACCATCATTTTATGAGTATCTCTTCTTCACATATAGCAGATGCTGTACAATATTGGATTTGAAATACCTGTGTGCTAGAAACATTAAAAATATTACCGTGTGTCTCTATGAACATGGCCATACTGAATTGCGAGGAATCCACCTTCTTTCGGTATGTAGCTGTATCTGGTCGGGGACTCTGTCAGAGATTGCGAACTTTAGCCTCAATACTGACTTGAACTTATTTCTGGGGACATATTTCAGGCTTCTATCGGAATTTTAGGACTAGAAGAATTAAACGTATCTCAATAGCAATTTTCAATGGTTTCTGTCGATGGTATCAAACTGTCCGCCGAACGCCAGCCTCCGTTTTAGAGCCTCTTCTTGGAAGAGACTTCCATACTATCCACTATCATGGACGATTAGCTATAAATCTTTCTCGGATACTTCACATTTTAAAAGTACAAGTGCATTCTTATTACATCTTCGGTTAAATCATCTGTTGTTGTTTTTTTTACGAGATGAAGGCGGTGGAGAAGATGGATTCCGGAATTCTTGAGGCAGCCCTTCTCGTCCACCCCTGCGAGGTATATTAGTGCAGGCCTTAACCAAAGTCTACTATGTATCTCGAGAATAGGAAGAGTTTCGTCATCGGGCACAGGCACCTTGCCAAATGAACGGGTTCTTGAGTGGAAGAAATTTATTTGTAATGACGATGTCCTTTTTTTCGGAGATTGGTATTTTCTAGACCCTCCACTTGTACACCCTGCTCCCGTCCGTTTTTACACCAAAGTCGTGGCGTACATATAACATTATTTATTGGCAAAATATTATTTATTACATTTGTTGCATTCTCGCGAGTCATAGTGGAGTGTTATTTATTTTTCAAATAAATTTTATTGCCATTTTCGCACAATACTCATCCACATCGAATGCTGGTTCTGCTCGACGAGCACTCCAGTTTATCGCAGTGAGGTTTGGTGGGTTTTGGACTAGCGTGGTAGGTTAGACTTTTCTTGTGGACAAGTTGCAGATGGATACGAACCAATGGACATGTGTAATGTGCGGAAAGGGGCGACTGAAGATGCTAGGTGATATGTTGGTGTATAGTTTGGTACACAGTTCGAAACTGGACAATATGTCATTGGAAATGACGTGGACAAATGAAAAATTTTCGCAACATGTCGTTTTTCATTGTTCAGTTTGTAATTAGTTTGTACGGGAAGAGAGGTTGGAAGATATGCGTTTCTGTTATACCTACGATTGTAATACATAGATGCAGAAGGACGAGGAATGGTGAATGGTCGTGAAGATCAGATGGGCTCTCCAATTATTGCAATGGCGTGCACTATGGTACTCGAACATTAACCAACGTCGGTAGCAACGGGTTAAATTATGAAAAGCCTCTATACATAGCGAGGGGAGCTGTTCCATGTGGCCCAGTTGACGTTTCGTTGGCATAAACTGGTTTCGGAGAATGCAGTTGCCAGCATGCACCTCCTGCACATCCATGGCCACGAACGTCGTCGTGGATGGGATTCGAACCCGAAACGCCGGTAGTCAAACATGAGACTGATGCCTCAACACACTGCGCAACCGGTCGACTTCACTTAGCACCCTGTTCAACTGATAGGAGATCTACTTCAAAATATATGCAGTTCTTGAAGTTGATACTTAGTTCACAGTTTTCTTAATTTTTGGGAAAGCACTACCAAAATAGGCGACAAAATCTTAATATAACCGGTGCAAGTTTCTTGCGGAGTTGTTACCTAAAAGGGCTTTATTTCACGTCGAAGAAAACTTTCAGCTGAAAATATTCGAAAATGACCGACAAAGCCCGAACATTTTCTGCGCCCAATGTGGGGCTAGAGTGCTTTTATAACATAAAAAAAGACAATCGAATTGGCGCGTGGTGTCGTTAGTTACATGAGACGAAAACCAAAACCTTTCTAGACCTTACGTTAAAGCTACTTTTATATCACCTTAATTTACCTTAAAGCTAACTCAAGGTTACCTTCAGGTTTTTTTAACATCAGAGAAATATCTAATATATATATATTAGAAAATAGTCGAAAAATGGTCGAAAAGTCCAAAGATTAGTCAGTGTGATTTTATCTATTATAGTTAATGAATCCGTAATTGGCAATCGAATAGGAGCGCGGAACGATTCGTAACAAGACATAGAAGAAAAACAAAGCTTTTAAGATTTTACCTTAAAGATGCTTTTTGATTGTTTAAGTTTAACGTTTAGTCTAATTTATTAGGCAGAAGATTTCACGCCCCTATATAATTACACCCCGTTCAGAATGCACATGGTAGAATCGGACCTGCCTACTGTCGTATTTTCATTCAAATTCAAAATATTACGGGAGGGGTATGGACCACCCTCCCCTGGCTACGTCACTGCAGTTAACACTATGGCGACTTTGCACCAAATATGATCAGGATCACGTCATTCATGTCATTGTGGCTTACGGAATCCAGGAAGAATATAGCTCAGAAGCTTCGAAGCGACCGCTTTGCCATTTTCGTTCATACTCAGGCAAGTTGTACTGTCATGTAATTTGTTTCCAAATATATATTGTACATTTCCGGCTCCTAAGATGTTATACATCAGGACTAGGATTTTTTAAGCCACGATCCATGCCAATAAGGTCTGCGGCAGGCACTACCATCCCATATGACCCTTGTCGAGGCTGATCGAATTGCAAGTGGTTCGATTCCAGTCGTATTATTGTACATTTTCATTTTCCTATTCATTTTTTATTTTGCGATAATAGCGGCTCTCAAGTGGATTTAAATATATACATTAAACAAACTAAAAAAAACATTTATGGCGGGAAATTTTTAAAATCATTAAATTAGTTTTTGTTTTAACCACGAATTTAATCGACACACTTTTCATCCTCATACTCTAACCCCAATAACACCCCATTAAGAAGCCATATCCTATCCATAAGTACACTTCAAGGATCAATTATCACATAAAATCACTTCCAATTCCCCCAGCCACGAGAAAAAGGCACAACCACACAGTACATCCCAAAACATGCCTCAAAATCATCCAATTTATACTGAGTTCAAAAGAGCACAAAATTCATCTTTTCATCCCCAAAAAACGGAAACGTGCAATACAAAAAACTGTACTTTGGCACGCGTCTTACCCGAAATACGTGTGGTAAGTGTTTCACACCATCAACGAAGAATAGAGAAATCGGTAAAGAAGTGAGATGAAGAAGTTGAGGACCACTCGGCAGCATCCTCCTCAGGATAAAAAATACCACAATCCGTGACCTCAGTTTTTTCTTTCAATACCAGTACAGTGGTTCGTTTTTTTTTATATCCTTGTATTGTAACCGTTCTCCGAACCTATCCCGTTTACGGATACGGCTATGAACCCTTTCGCTCTCCCGTCTGTCTATGGGAATTCCGAACAGCTTCTTGGATATGAACGCCGCGCCGGCCGAATAAAGGATATAGAGATCCGTGTGCTGTGATTATGTCCACGGTATTGAAATGCCGCATCAAAACACAATTACGCAAAAGTATTGTGTAAATATTAAATTGAATGACCAACAAGACAAATGGTCGGCAATATTCGAACAGAAAGGATATCAAAAGATTATTTACCTCGAAGTAAGAAAGCGATCCTTTTTCATCAAAGGGTGCGTCTTATGTGCACGTCACCATATTATATGATGGGATAGTGGTCAAACTTGATCCGATCCGTGTGCGTGTTTTGCATAATTGCGTCGTCCTTTAAAGGTCAGTCGGATTCAGTGGTCACTCTTTGCGAACTGACCAAAGTCCCGGGTGATTGTCTCAAGGAACATGTTTTCCCAATGCGCGTTGTGAACTTGCATAAAGACCCCGACATTTATTATTAAAGGATCTTGATATGGTCAAGATTTATATTGGTTCCCTTTTTGTTGTCCACAAGTCCAAGTCTATGTGAAATAAGGAAGGTGATCCTGTTCGGACACACAGAAATTATTTTCTTTTGTTATGATTTAGTGTCGTGTGAAGAAGCACAGTGATTTTCACGAGCAGGGAGCCTTTCGGTCATTTTAATCGTGACGAGTGTATCGACGGAGTAGCCGATGACTGATCATGATGATGGTCAGTTTTTCAAGGATATTTAATAATGACCAGGTGTTCTCTTAAAGGTTGTCTTTTTTTTCGTTGTGTGACAAAGTGCTGTTCGAAGGTTTTACGGATAAGAAAACAGTAATGATTTCTTAATGTATTCGACGGGAATATGCAAAGGAACAGGGGAGAAAATATATAGGCAAACTAAATATGTATAAAATGTAAATTTGGGTGAATTTATTCGATGACATGGTTTGAATTTTAACGGTTGCTTGGAATGGTTTTGCTGCTGGGAATTGAGATTTTGATAAGTGCAACTAGGGTTTTATATTATTTGCCCTAACTCGCTCGGTGGCCTTGATAGTTCGGCAAACTTTTTACGATCTAGTGTAGGAGTCGGCTAGCCTCGGCCTGTGAATTCGCGTAGGAACAGCAACAGCTCATCACGTCCATGTCAAAATAAAAAAAAAAATATGGAATCTGTGTCCCAAGAGAAATTCGTTAAAAAACTCGCATTGTCCTTGCGACATGAATCAAACAAAGCAAACGTTACGATTTCTGTAACAGCAATCATAGGCTTATCATATGCATATTGATCATAAAACAGCAGAAGCAGCTGAAGCTGGAGTCTCTGCGCTGAGCACAAGGATCCAAATCCCTTGCCTAGCGTATTTTAATCCAAGGGCCATGTCATTGAGTCGTTTGCCAGGAAAACCCAAGAGCTTCGTAGAGTTTACATTGCTATCTGTACTTAGTACACTCTCGTCTGACAAGCTCTCATCGAGGCTGATGAAATAGTACTTCAAGTCCTTTGTAATGGACGGTATGGTGGGCATCGGAAGATGCTCGTGGGGACGAAGCCTAAGGTAGCATAATAACCGTGGCGGTCGGGCCGTGCCATCTGGCGAAAAAAGGCGCCCCTCAACGAGCTAAGCAGCGCCTTATGCTTGCTGTAGCTCAGTTCGAGAGAAGTAGTTGGGGTTTTCGCAGCTCGTTGTCCCTGTCCATTACATTTTAATAAAAATTCATAGGCCTGGGGATAGACAACAAAACAGGGGAATAATAAAATAAAAATAAGGCGATGAGGATGGAATGGTTGGCGGACGGCCCCCACGCCCTCGCGATCGCATCGGGATCCAAGTGTAATGGGACCTTCGGCCCCAGGTTTCGTACCATCAACAGATCACTGCTCATCAGGTGCTGCCTTCAATCTGCCTGTGAAAGCAGTACTACCAGACCAGAATATGGTTCATTACAGGAGGTTCCTTACAACTTCATTGTCTTGCGGGTCGCAAATCATGTCATTCTGTGAACTTCTATGACTCAGAACTCATTTGTGACCTTCATCCTGAACACTAGACTGGATTGGGACAATCGATCTAATTAGTTTCTTGCATTTTAACGACACTACCCGTACAAATAGAGTTGGTTGGAGGTCGCCAGTGGGATACCTATCAGGACAACACTGGGTGAAATATTACCCCAGATGGGTCTATCTATCGAAACGGAATATCGTCTTAACTTGAAAGACGTGGAACAGGCGGACGTGCTAACCGTTGCACCAACCGAGCTACTACGAACGAAAACACCACTCCCTGAAGAAGAACTTAAGAACTTAAACTACTGTAACAAAAGGATTTTTCGGATCTGGATGCAACTGTACCGTTGGAGTAGTCGGTGATACGGCAGACTAGTAATGTTTATTTTCTGCATAACTGAGGTGCTCCCATCAAACCTTCAATTATGTTAGCAGTGGATTAAACACACCTGTAAGCATTTACACTTAATCCTTGTTTTCCAAGCTGCGGAATACCGCTGCGTGCTGCAAAACAGACTACTTTCAGCCTTCTTTTCTAGGCTGCAGGATACCGCTGCATGTGGCTAAACAGACTGTATCCCGTAGCTTAGAAAACAAAGCTTTCGAGACAGTCCGTCCTGCAATACGCAGCGGTATTCCGCAGCTCGGAAAACAAGGCTTTTGAGTTTCGTATCCGTCCCACTGAGTTCAAAATTCCAACGATCCAGCCCTTTCCAAAAAAAAGTTTACAGATCCCTGAGAGAATGGAGGTGTAATTTTCGGCATGAATAGAAACTGCCTGTGGGTACTAATGGAACTCGCACTGCGCTTCGGGCTTGTCAGTATAAAGACGACGCAGTGAATCCTACCAACTGCACGTCCGAAAAGTAGATATGCTATCCGAACGTCAAGAAAGTACTGAAATGCTAGAGATGTTGATGCACGCATGCCCCTGGAGTAGCCAAGGCAATTAACAACATAACATACGCCCATTTAGCCGCATTCTGTGACAAGCCAGAAAAGGCGGTGGCTTCTTCCCTATAGTGTGGGTAAGATAACACAAAGAAAAGAACCTTGTCCACGGCGGGACTTGAACCCACGACACCGAAATGATCAGATATCAGACTAACGCCTTAACGCACTTAGTTTCCAGTGGAGTGGAGTGTGGTGCCTGTTTAATAAATTATGTGTTCGGGTCTTCGGCTGGTCTGCCAAGACATTGGATCCAGAATTTGAACTATCTGTTACCAGAAATATTTGGTCCTTAGCATCGAGGAAGAGGTACATTTTGCCTTCAAACCAAAAGATCTGAACTTGAATCTTACTTCTCGCCGACTCTATTCATCAACTCCACTCAATAATAATCATATTTCACAAAGGTTCATACATATATCACCATTAAATGACGACACCATCGGGATAGCCCTATTAACGAACCTAAGATTGACGAACACGTTGTGTTTCGTATGACACAGCATCTTTGGACGATCTAAACTTCTCATTCTCTGCAGATACACTCCCGATAAAAAGTCAAGTCAAGACAGCTGCTGACCGAGCGAGGGATGAGTTCAAGAAACTATATGGGCTCCGAAGAATGACATTGCATAATCGATCCGTTTGGAGAATCCAAGAAATCGAATGGACATTATGCTTAGGTCATGGTGCCCGTTTTGCGCAATGTTGCACTCGTCTTGCATTTATGCATATCACTCTGTAGAGGAGTATGTATTCGTATATATGGTATTTAAGGTATGCCTGCGAGGTCCCCGAGCCGATATGTACACTTCTGTATATATGTATGTAATACGATAGCTAATGAAAAACAAAAATTAAAATCATTAACATGGTAATTTATGGTGCTTGCTGCCATCCAGTTGGCGGGTAAGGAACGATAGTCAGGAAAAGATATTTAATTAAACGGTTTGCCATCAAGACAAACTTGTCGTGTTGAAAGATTCATGTTTCTCCCAGTGATTATGTTTGTTGGCGGCGATGGTTATTAAATGATATGGATTTAGTTGTTTCCCCGAATGGCGCTGAATAAATTGGCTCTAGTAAAATTCAGGAAAAAAAACATCTGGTAGACCGAGGTAGCGCTGCGCGAACTCCTTTGGCGGAGATAGAGCTAAGCTGCTCTAGGGGAAGACAAGAAGCAAAGTCTTTAAGCCATTTCCCCACAGGGGATACATATGCTCATAAATCCAAGATACCATAAGGCATACCTGTTGATGAAAAAGCCTTCGCAAAAATTCGCCGGAACAGCAGCCGTTCGTCATGAAACATTAGCTGATAATCCTTGATATACATTTACATAATTTCAACCCCTTCGAACGTATTCAACCATTCTTCTCGACTAAATATTTAAATCAACAAGTATACGAAAATATCATCAATCATCGTCTAATCACCTCCTTTTTTCGTCATACTGTCTGTCTACACGAGACTTCTTTCGGCCACTCGTCATTATTTCAGTTTTCAGGTCGACTACTGTACAACATGTAACCTTTGCACCTGGCCCATCTTTACCTGACCCCAAATAAATTCAAACATTCAATCGTCGCGTCGCGATACAATGAAACCCCCGATAAGAGAACATCTCTTTTTTTATTGGACTGTGCAAAAATCTCAAGCGGATTACGTTCTTTTGATACTTTGAACCGAATTCACAACCTTTTCGGGAACCCGTCGAGCAATTGTTCAAAATTTGCTAACCATAGGCTAATTATAGTCCTTGGCGTGTTTCTGTCTGTTTTTTTTTTCATTGCATGCCAAGAAGGTTGCTTGTTCGCGTTAAGATAAAAAGATACAATGTTTGTGCCTGGCCTCTCTATTTTTAATCATTTGCGATCGATCCGTATGATTTGATGGGGAATACGACGAGTATCTGATTCGCAGGCGAAGAGGATATCGAAGCCTACGGAATGCGATCATGTCGCCAAATAAATTTCGCTTAGAGATTGCGGATTGACAGTCGAGCGTATTCGACCCGAAATGTTGTGAGTGAGACCGTACTTTACACCCGGGCAACTAAAATTCCGATATCAATTAAAAATAGCAAAGGACCGTCAGATGTTCGTCAGTATTGATTGGAGACAATTTTTGTTAAACAATGTAGAATAGATTAGGATTGCGGTTATTGGCACAGATCCAATTCTGTAATTAGAGAGGCTAGACGAGCATTGAGTGCAGATAGACATAGTGTCTTCGTCTTCCATGATTCCGGGGGATTCGAAACAAGATGGGCATCATTTTGTACACTCTTTCCATAAATTTAGTACATCACTCTAAGAAAATCAAATGCAAACACAGGTCTGAAAACACTTCCAAGAAGATTGTGCCTCTTTCTACTTTAACAATCCATATCCCTGACAATCAATCTTAACTTTATCCTTCCTTCGACCTACTACGCTACCCCTTTTCTGAATTTCATTATTGGAAAAGCGTCTTCAAGTTTTGTTGTGTTCTTAACACAAGGGTACCTACTACCATTAGTCCTTGGGTGGTACATTCATATGAAAATTGATATAAAACCCTACCACAGATACAATACAGCGCATAAACGTATCTAAACGGACTTATCTGTAAACTTGTGTGCGATTAAATTGACAACACACACATGGAGAGCAAATAATGAGGGAAAATATTTGCATCGCATTACACACAAAAACCGAATGAAATGAATTTTCGGCATTTTAATTAAAATAACAATGTTTGTGTTTGTGAGGAATAGGAGGGGTGGGGATACGGTTAAAATTTTTGAGGAGATTTAAAAATTAGTCCTTGCAGGTGTAAGGAGCTTGGAAAATATGCCTTTGATTGAAAATACGTTGAAAAGATATTCGCCGAAGTTCTTTGAGCAGCTGGAAAACATTCGCCACGATACAAAAACTTCTAAAAAAAACTACTTAACATATGCATGCATCGGCTGTAAGCGGATAGGAAAAGCTACTGTAACAGCAAAGGCGCAAAATTACGTTAAATGGCTCTAATTAATATTACGTAAACTACGATAGGAGAAAGATAGGAAAAGGGATACTTAAGTCATTGGTCCTAAGAAGCGTGAAGCTAAGATTGTGAAGTCCAAAAGTGCTCCAAATTTCAAGGAACTGACCGTAGGGCCTTCAAGCATAAAATTATATATTTTAGTTGTTCACGTATAACAACCCAGGGCTCCTATACCAGAGCGATATCTTCCGAGTTACAGCCATTAATCGGCTTTCTACACGATTAATCTCAAGTACGCAGGACCATATTTATGCAGGCATCCTGTGACAGTAATATTGTTTAATATTTGTTTGTTTATACAATTCTCTGTCTGAAGCATAAAAAATCGAATATACATGGCTGCAGGTCGCACATACTTAAAAATGACAAACAAATCACTGATTGTTTTTTTCTTAGAAATAATTTGAGTGCTTCTTTTTGAAGTTACGCCCAGAAATCCAGCGCAGTCCTAAAAATAGTCACGATCTGACCCAAATTTTTCAATCTCTCTTCGATCATCTGGTAAAATCCTTTCACCCCAAACACACCCTGCCATTTGCTGTCGGGATGACAACAAACGCAGACTTGATAGATTGGCTACCACACTTATGTTTTGCGTATTTCCTTGTCTAGGCAACAGCATCGTTAAGGATGGTAATGGGCTCGAAACTACCCAGGGAGCTAAGTGACCATCACTATTGTCATTGGCATCTATCCGCTAAAGCTTCAGCTGCATCTATAAATCTACTAATTGTTTTATAGAGACTTGCCCGCTCAACAATTGCCATTACGACCACGATGAATAATTGCATGATCACTTTTTTGATGTGTTTACTGATTAATGGTCATTATTCTTGGTCATGGTTTTATGCCTTATTATATGGTAAGCAATAATTGTGCAAGAGGTAACGGTGCCAGATTAGGTACTTCTGAACGCCTATTAGATGCGTCATGAATGCAGCAAGAGCTAATACAATAATCGAGTGACTAAAGTGTGTGTTTTTTCACATATTCGAGTCATCGCTTTATGAAAATTTTTGAGTAGTAGCAGTTCCTGCCTTGACCATTTTAGAGCCCTGTTCAACTAATATGAAAAGTACTCGGCACCTAGTGCGGGATCAGTTTGATTTTATCTAGTCTGTAGTACGGAAATGGGCAATCGAATAGACTTGTGGCCAATCTTTTTAGACTTTACCTTAAGGATACCTTAATGGAACCTTAAACTTATTTTAAGGCGCTTTATTCTCTTAAAATTGACAATGGGAGATAGTCCAAAAAAAAATATTTGGCACCCAATGTGGGGTCAGTATGTTGTTATCTACACTCGGCTCAACCCACAACCGCGCATACATGTATGTACATATTTTCGAAAAATGCTTTATTTATTTATTTGTCGTTTAAAAGCTTGAGTCCTCAGCTTTAAGTGCGTACAATTATTATTAACATTTGTTGAGTACTTTTTAAATTAATACTATCTGGGTGAAACGTAGGGTAAATGGAAATTTAGGAAAATGGGTTGTGGTTAATTATTTTAAAAATTAAACAAAAATTTTAAATAATTTAGAATAATTTATCGCATCAATAGTTGGTATTACACCCCATCCCAAGCTCTAATCACAGCTTGTATTCGGTTCTTCATTGATCGGATCAACTTTCCGATGGTGTCTTGATAAAGTCGCTATCAATTCTGTTGTGATTCAAGGTATTGAATTTCTGGCGGGACCTTTCTCTTGTGCTCGTTCCATTAATGGTCGATGGGATCCGTGACTCGCCTGGTCCATTGCCCATATATTAATTTCGCCCTGGAACTGCCGAGTGATATACGACGTGTGACACTGGGCATTGTCGTGCATCAAAACGAAGTTCTCATCGACAAATCCTGCGTAGGGTACAACGTGGGCACGAAGAAAGTCAGTAATGTCCTGATCAGCTGTCAGCCCTCCCTCCTTTGCATGAAAATAATCTTTCTAAGGAAATACCATCCCACATCATACAGGAGCCGCCGCCATATGGAACGATTTCAGTGGTGCAGCACGGCGCAAATCGCTCACTCGTCTGTAGACTCGGGCTCTCCTGTCACTACCATGCAGACACATTCTACACTCGTCAAGACTGGCCGTCATTGCGCGACGTTCCAAATGTAGGAGGCGCGCTTGCCAGTCGTCTGCATTCAATTTTCAATAGGTACAACTAGGCCAGGAGATTCGTATTACCTTAGAATATAGCGAGATTCCCAAAAATCATGCCCCGTCTCCTTCTTTTTCCCTTCATATTAAGAAATTACCAGAGTTTCCCAAGAAACTCAAAAAATGGCTGACTCTTTACACCCATAATTTTTCCAATTACATTATAACATTGGCAAACTAGCAAACACTAATGTGCATAATTTGTAACCTGAATTTATCAAACACCAGAAACGCCATCAGTCATTTTGCAAATTCCTTTCAAACAAAAAACCGAAGTTGTTTAAACCAACCACCATACTGGTGGAATTCCATCAAGCTCCATGTTGTCACCTCTACTATTGCTCGATAGATACCCAACATACTTTATTCAGACACAAAATATCTACTAGAAAATATATCTATTGATCGTTAGGTAAACAAGAGAGTTATGTTTATGGATAATTTGCATAAATCATTGTAGGCTTGAACAGTAGTCGGTAAATCATTTTGAAGAAACGACGGAGAGTTTGTGTTGCATTTGAAGTACAAATGTGTGGCATGCGATGCGTAAATGTGTAAATTTGTCAATATTTGTTTGCTGCGACCCGCTCTTCTTCGTCAAGTGGAATGGTTCGAGTAGTGGAGATTCATAGTTGACACTTGACACATTTATGCAAATTCTTTGCGAGCGCGGTCGGAATTGTTACACGAGTACTACACATTGAGATGTAATGATAGTTGTTGGTTAGGGAGGAGCTGTTTTAGCAGTGTTAATTAGCAGACCTTGTACTCCTTTTGTTGATAATAAATCCTTGATGGGTTCGGTGTTCTCATTAGAGTGCAAGCATCGAATTTGTCATTAGAATATGCTATTATGCTAATTAGAGACAAGGTATATGTTTAAGTTGATGGTGGATAAATAAGTAAAATACAAATAGCCTTGGTTTTGATCGCCATCATTAGATAGATGGATGGAACGAAAGGCTGTGGACCAAGGAGGCTCACAAGCACTGAAACCAGAAGGTCAATTGTGCTATAGCCCGAAAATCTAATATCGGGAGTCAGCCTGCTGGTTAAGCTTGACCGCACTGATGAAGTTACTTAAAACCTTTAGTGGAGACGAGGCTATACCATCCGGGTCGGGGAACGCGATCCCAAGACTAACACTACATGCTTACCTTAGAAGCAGTGCCTGGTTAGTACACCCACTAATGTGCGCACGGCCGTCTAAGTAGTTCCAAGAGGCTCTGTTTTTCCTTCCCTACCCCTTTCGAATCATAGCCTCCCCCCCAGATTTTGTAATCATTTTTATATGGCAATTCGGCACCGAAATCAGACAAACAATTGCTTACAAAAAATGAATGAAAAATTGCCCCAGAAACTGCTCCAATTTTAGGCATAATTTTTCTTTGGAAAAATAGGACCGAACCCAAACAAAAATTTTTTAATATTAATTTCTGTGTGAAGAGTAGAGTATTTTTAATAAAAAAATGCCCCAAAATTATCGGCGAATTCAAGTTTTTCCAAAATAAAAGTTTGGGGTGATAATTGAACTTTTGATAATTGATGAACTTTTTTTCTAAAATTGTCTGATATATTGATTCGGGAGTTTTTTGACCTTAAATTTTAGGGTCATAATTCTCCCGAATAACATACAAAATGATTGACCTAGTTTTTTAGGGAACGAACCTCATGAACGGATATGTGAGCAAAGTATGGTATATCTCGTAGAAAGCATCGGAACACTTTCCAACAAAGTAGGGTGATTGGCTTTTTAAACTACATCTTTTCTTGAATTCCGTCTCTTCAGTATAATTTTCGGACTTAAAGACGGCCCCGTATGTGCTTTCAAAGCAATATTTCTCATGAACTACGATTACGATAAGGTTCTGACAGGCATCTTCACTTCCACTCCTGTAAGAAGGGAGACGCAATCTTCAATTGTATCATGAAGCTTCACTTAGCCATTAAAGACCACGGACCGCCAAATCCACCCAGTTCTTCATCAATACCAAACTTTAGTCTAAACCTTCGCTATAAGTCAATTTTTTTCCAGCAAGCTGACTTGATATTTAAAATTTTGCTTCCCTTCTCCTTTCATTTCAGCTGTTCAGCGAGGACGAGTACCACCAACACAACCAGGCCTGACGGGCATGCACGGGCAATATCAATTGGCCAATGGCGACCCGATGAGTGTGGGCTTCAACGGTCATTCATACTTAAGTTCCTACATTTCGTTGTTGCTGCGTGCCGAACCGTATCCAACCACACGATACGGTCAGTGTATGCAACCGAATAATATTATGGGCATCGATAATATCTGTGAATTGGCAGCACGACTACTCTTCAGTGCTGTGGAATGGGCCAAAAATATTCCCTTCTTTCCCGAACTGCAAGTGACCGATCAAGTTGCCCTGTTGCGACTAGTGTGGTCCGAACTTTTCGTCCTGAACGCGTCGCAATGTTCGATGCCGCTACATGTGGCTCCACTGCTCGCTGCAGCCGGTCTACATGCATCGCCAATGGCCGCCGATCGTGTCGTAGCCTTCATGGATCACATTCGAATCTTCCAGGAGCAAGTGGAGAAGCTGAAAGCGCTACATGTCGACTCGGCCGAATATTCATGTTTGAAAGCAATAGTCCTATTCACAACAGGTAAGCTGTTGGACATCTTGTACACGGATGTTCCAGCCTTACTAACAAAAATTTCAGACAAACTTAAAACACATAACACAAGCACCACTAGTGACAGTGATACATCTAACAATAGCACCGCTTTTTGTGATGAAATCATGCAAGTTGTTAAAACACATTTGGACGAGCAAGCGATACATTTTGATACGACGAATCTTGCTAGTATTACTCTCAGCACCGATGCGGATACTGTGAGAAAAGATAAAGTATCTTTTTCAAGTGCCCTATCGCTAGCGTCGTCGACTAGTACGCCGACACTGAGCACAACGTCGGCCTTCACCAGCCACTTGATGAACAATAATAATCATTTGTATTTTAACAATAATTTAAATAGCTCGAATCCTAATCATACAGCAAATAGTAGCGCAACAACAGCTTCACCACTTAGTAATCCGAGTACAGGTAGTATGGGAACATATAATTCGCCCTCCATGTTCTTCCAGACACCGCCACGATCGTTTGGCTCATTCGATATGTTCCATCCGCATAGTACGCCATTCGGTAGTCATACAACGAGTAGTAGTAATACGTTTGGTAGTCCAACGTATCGATATTCGCCGTATCATAGTAGTTTTGGTAGTAGATGGCAATTGTAGGTTAGGATAAGAAAAGCAAGAAGTAGGGATGCTTTCAACAGAATTTTGTAAGACACATTTGTAGATATAGCTGATAGCTGAAACAGTGCTTCAAACTTACAATTTATCGTATTAGAGTTGGAACCGAGGTAGTAATATACTAGGCAATTCGTACGAACCTCTTGATCCACAGTAAGCTTATTGCTATATAGATCCACCACACACAAATCTCTCAAAATATACTTCAAACAATTCTGAATTGTTGCCACTTTTCGGCGTACGCCTCTGCTGACTGAGTGGCTAATTCGGTTTAACCCACAGGCAAACTCAATTAATAACTCATTCAGTTCATTCGTCGAGAAGTTATAGAAACTCAGAATTGTATGAAATAAAATTCAAATTATAGCCTTAGAATCATTAGAATTGCATAGCAATGTGGGATATGTACAGTGTTTTGTTTAGTTGTTAATTAGTTTTATTTTTGTAAATTTTTAGGTGTTTTTTTGTTGTTATCTTAGTTTATAGGGCTCTCTCCCTTAGCTTTAATATGTAGTATATTTATTTATGTATTTATTTATTTAATTTATTATTTAATTTATTAGTTCTCCTTTTTAGTTTCCATTATTCGCTGTTTAGATAATTCTTATTCTTCATCTATCTCTTCATCAGAACAACATTAGTATCTCTATATTTTCTTAAAGATTAATAAAAACAATTTCATTTTCACTAATTAAATTCATTTGTGTTTCATTCATTTATTCTTAAATTGTTTAATTCTTCATTTAGTGGTACATATTGCATTAAATCAACAAAGTTTCATCGTGGGATTAATCATATTCGTATTTTAGTACAATACTTCGCTAAACATTTCTCGCTTTGGGAAGACGGTGCATTGTTTTTTTTTTATTCCAGCTTTCAATGCATACTAACACCTTATCTAGTTTTGCGTAGTATTCAGCCCTTTCTATTGAAGTGCCTTGTATGACGGATTTCACACGGAACGCACGATAAACGAGATTATAGCAGAAAGCACCAGTGGCGAGCGAGCTTTGTATTTGCGACGTTTAATTTAAAATTGCACTCGTATAGTAAGCTTGCTCGCCACTGGTGCTTTCTTCGAGAATCTCGTGTACCGTACGTTCCATGCGAAAGATACCTATTTCTTTGCCCGAATGCGTAAAACGTGTAATTGTTCCTAATCAGAAATATATTGGTTATTATTTTCTCAGATATTCTGAATTTATCTTCTATCTCTATCTCTCTATCCGCACATATTGATCAACAGTTTCATTGGTCTGATGCACGATAGAATGAGGGTTGGGTGCAACCCCTAATTGCATCAAATATTCTAAATAATACTTTTTTTTTACATTTACAAATTGTTGTTTCTGTTACGAGTCGAGGTTGGGTTGTAATATCGTATCTGCTAGGACTTTTACTATCTAAACGAATAGTCAGACGGCCATTAAATTCCTGGCCGCAGTACTTTCCACTTCGAAAACCGTAGTGATGTGCCACTCTGCTTTCAAGGAGCTCAGCGACTTTTTCAACATCATTTTGTGCTGGACACCAGGGCATAGTGGTTTCAGCGGTAACTGCCGGGCGGACGAGCTGGCTCGGGTTGGTATCAAATCAAGACAAGCGCACTAAACCTTGCTAATATCAAATGGCTAAATAAAACTACATGCAATGTCACAAGACAAATTTTGTCGGCGTTTAATCCTAGCCGCTCCTGGGGGCTGCTAATGCTGGTGGGAAGGCATCTAAATAAGGTTGTGGGGATCACTACGGGACATTGCTTAATAGGTGAGCATGCCAGGCGTCTTTGGCTTCCTTATAATTATCATTGTCGAAGCTGTGGACGAGGAGATAATAGTTCACTTCCTGTGTACCTTCCCTGCTCAGGCCGGTAGAAGAAGGATACTCTATATTCCCTTTACTTCCTTGACCTGGATGAATTGGAGTACGTAAGTGCTAGTCATCTGCATCGCTTTATTGACAACTCCGGGTGCTTTGACGACTAGACTGTTGTGGGGTTCAGGTATCACAACGGACCCAGTGGGGGTCTAATTGTGCTGTGTTCTAGAAAGCAGCCTTTTTAACCTAAACTAACCTATATCGTAAGTACGACTGGTTTGGAACCTAGATTTAATGACATGACTTTGGTGGTATGAAAATCTATTTGTGTTGTGAGGTAAGCCGCTTTACTTAATTAATGAAAAAATGACCAATTATTATATCAATAAATTACTAGTGGCGGAGGTGCAGTACGTAAAATGAGAATATATTTACACTCCGCGACAAATGCTTAGGTCCACCGATATTTCGTCCCAAAAAATGTTCAAACAGTGATTATCTCCATTGCTAGTAAATTTATTGCGGGAATATGAAACATCAGAAATTAGATAGTTCGAATTGCAGTTCGAAACCTTTGAGAAAATTCTGCTGAGATTATAGGAATTGGCACAGTTTCGCTCAGAGCCGACGAGTGGGGTTGTAGAAGCCTTCCTCGTCAACTCGCCGGCTGTATCGTTTCCTGGGACTATAGAGCCTAATCTTTGCAAGACTGCACTCATTTCCGTGACATTGTGATTGATGGCAGCGTGGCTGTCTGTGAAGATTGCGATATTCCTACCTTGATAATTATTAGGCTTTCGGCCCTGTGCATAAATTGAAGGTAGATAAATATTCTACAACTGAGTACATATTAAAAAAAAATATCTGGGATGAGTGTAGAATATTCCAATAAACAGACGACTAAAAGTGGACTTTTTGAAAAAAGTATCCCATTTTTGAAGTGTTATATCTCGGGACCTATTGGAGTTACGGAGCTGCTTTTGGGCTCACATTATAGGGAATTTTCTCCTTCTTCATCAAGGTAAGAAGAACATTTTCTATACCATCAATGGTTCTCGGAATATTTACGAAAAATTGAAAAATGTCGAAAGAATCGAGGCTTCTCAACCACCGCTCAGCTAACTCAGGTTTTTGGGTGTTGGAAACTTCGTTTTACACTACTCCCATGTATCTTAACAACACAACAAAAAATCAAACTTTCTTCACTTCCGATGTTGCATGTCCTATTTGACTGACATATTAGTTAAATCACGAAGTAAGAATGCGCTGCCAGAAAAAACGGGCGTCTCACTCGACGACCTGTGGTGACTTGTGCGGATAGTGTCTGTAATATTACAGGGTTATGGTATCGCGTTGAAGAGAATTGGATACTTTTCACAAACTGATCCTAATGCACGGCGTTGTTCACACTATTCAGGTGAAAATAATATGAGTCCGAGCCAAGCAATTTGGTACTTGCTACCTTAAGCGGGTTAAATCTGACCACAAGTGAATGAGTTTTTTGTGTCGATAAACTTTCTATTGAATTAATTGGCATGAAGCTACTGTCTAGATTATACTACGGTAGCGCCTTAGGTTTGAATGTTCAGACCTTATTTTGTCGCTACCACTGTAATACAGGCCAGAATTAATTTAATTAGACTTCAATATTAGAGTGTATACCACTATTAAAAGTTCCATTAAGTCCTCATTAAATTGTCTTCCCATCTAACCAATCCGCATTAAATTCAAGATTCACCAATGTTAAGCTGGTCAACATTGTACAAAATACCATAAATTCCTCGATCATAAGCAACCCTGTAAAATATGGCTTTCAGTCAGCGTTGTCATTCTCAAGTATCTTCAGGACATCTTTAGCATTTTATTAACAAAACACACACTCATTCACCATATTCAACATTATAAAATTTAACACTCATATTTAACGCAGCTATTATGATTGCTAACTTTTCAACGCAACAACACATCGAAAAATGAATCAAAAATTGCCCGAACGGTGAGCCGCGCGGTGCTTTTGATGTCCAAAACTTTTCGATTGCACACAAAAGAAGCTATGTACGAAAAAGATTCACGTATGGAAGAAAAAAACTTTCCCATACGAAATTATAACATAACGATTTTCGATAATGAGTGATGACAGTGATAAATGAAAGTTGGCTCTTCGTGATTGTTGGGAATTTTTGCTTAGAATATTATTGGAATTGTTAAATGTTTAGGTTTGAAATTGAATTTCATAGATATCCGCTTACATACATATAGACGGTTGATATGTGCGTTTGCAACTTGAAGCCATGGCTCAGGTTAAGGTAGATGTGGATATTAAAGTAAAATTTATATTATGAGCATAATAATATATTTTTTTTTATGATGCCATAAAGTTAAGAGCATTTTTATTGATATGAATAAGCGGTCGTTACGAGGTAATTGACTATGCTTATGGTTTCATAATAGTTTATCAACTACTGCAACGTATAAAATCCATAAAGTCTTTAGGATACGTTCCCACGACTAGATGAGGTTAGGCGTGGTAAATCGTAAGGTTTACTTGCGAAATACAGAAGTCGCTAATAACTATCGGTTTATGATGAAACTATATTTAATGAAATAGAAAGTCTTTCAATTCACAATTCATTGATTTTTTAGAATTTAATATATTTCAAATTTTAGATTTTGAGACTCAGGATAAATTAACTATGCATACGCAAATTTAATAATAATAAAAAAAAACAGATCGCAGTAGAGCAAATTAAAGTGAGCTACTTTGTGCATTTTTTTTTCAAAAGCTATTATGCAGTCTACTTCTGCATAAAGCAGATTTTCAAGATTTACCTAAACAACTCCTACTACTATGTACTTTTTTTGTTGTATTTTGTATTTCTCAGGTGTACAACTTTTGCTTCCGCCGTTTTTTCCTGGAATTAAAAGCTCAATTGTCAAAAAATATCTGTAATTATTATTCAAAGTACTGTTCATTGCTAGCGACAACTTTCGCCCATTCCTCCGGCAATTTTTGGATTCCATCTCGGAAAAAGGAGATGTCTTTCGACGCGATCCATGATTGGATCCATTTTTCGACTTCCTCGTACGAACCAAAATTCTGATCAGCCAGGCCGTGCGCCATGGAACGAAACAGATGGTAGTAGGAAGGAGCGATGTCTGGGGAGTACGACGGGTGGGGCAAGATTTCCCATTTTAGGGTTTCCAAGTATGTCTTGACCATTTTTGCGACGTGTGGCCGAGCATTGTCATGCTGGAGGATGACTTTGTCGTGTCTCTCTTGGTACTGTTATCGTTTTTTCTTTAATACTCGACTTAAACGCATCAATTGCGTTCGGTACCGATCTCCTGTGAAAGTTTCATTCGGTTTCAGTAGCTCGTAGTATATCACACCGAGCTGCTCCCACCAAATGCAAAGCATAACCTTGGCGCCGTGAATATGCGGTTATGCCGTCGACGTTAAGGCATGTCCGGGCATTCCCCATAACTTTTTGCGCTTGTGATTATCGTAACAGACCCATTTTTCGTCGCCGGTTACGATGCGATGTAGAAATCCCTTCCGATTTTGCCTTTGAAGCAATTGTTTGCATACAAATAATCGCCGTTCAATATCTCTCGGTTTTCATTCGTACGGAACCCAATTTCCTTGTTTCTGAATCATTCCCATGGCCTTCAGGCGTTTTGAGATGGCTTGCTGAGTCACTCCCAGTGATTCAGCTAATTCTTCTTGCGTTTGGCACGAATCTTCATCGAGCAGTGCTTCCAATTCGTCGTCTTTGAAATTTTTTTTCTCTCCCACCACCATGCTTGTCCTCGACATTGAAATCGCCACTTTTAAAACGTTGAAACCACTCACGACATGTTCTGTCACTCAGAGCAACCTCACCGTAAGTATCTGAGAGCATTCGATGAGCTTCAGCTGCAGGTTTTTTTTTTTTTCAAATGAAAGCAGAAGGTCAAAACCTCCCACAAATGACGAGAACTTGGCTCGAAAACAGACATTTTGAATCGCCAATCTTATTAAAAATGCGAACAACTTTTACTAATGCGGGGATGTCGATACGTTCACAGACGTCCTCACTTTGTGACACTTTTGAACTACGTATTTTGACCAGCCCTCACCGATACAATAAAACACTCAGTCCATGTCATGGAAGATACTGGACGGTCAATTAGACACAGTTAACTAAGCTGACAGACAAAGAATATGGTACTTCACTGACATGGCATTTTAAGGACAAGTTAATGACTTCTAAAATCAAAATAACGTTTGTTCATATCAAATTGCTATTTTTCAAGACGATGCGTTCAACTAACAATTTCTCAAAACAGTTTATTTGACAAATCGTCAACTAGATTTAAAAAAAATGCTAAATTGTTGTGAAATAGTGTTTATTTAATTTTCACAAGCGTAAATTTGATTTAAAAAAGCATTGAATTATCGTTAAAGTTCTACATTGTATGATACATCGTTTAAAGTTGTTTCATAAAATTGAATTTGTCCAAAAAAATCAGTTTTCATGAAAGAAAAACGAAAGAGTTAGGCCAGAAACCTGAAACAGAAATTTTACAAATTTGGCACTGATCTCCATATTATTGGGAGTGTGCTGCAAGGGTTGATTTTTGATTTGAGGCAATGAATGATTTCAGTATTATTTGAAATTAGAAAAAACCATATTGTGATGTTCTAAGCAAACCGAAATTATGCCTACTCGAAGCAAGAACCAGAGTTCGAGAAGAAAGGGCCCGTTTAGCGTAAACAGAACTCTCTTTAAAACAACTTTTTGTTATTCTTTTAAGTGAATCCACTCTCATGACTGGTTTCAGTGCCATTACTATATATTGCAAGCTGACCGTATGGTCAAGTCCGTGGTGAATCAAATTGCTGCTAAAGCTTATCTGAGAGCTATACCGTCTCAAAATTCCATTAAATCATTTGAGGTGTTTGTGTCGGTTATGTTCATGTTCTATGAACCCTCTTTTATGACTTCTTCTTTTGCAATGGAAACTTGAATTGCATTCAAAGAAAATCGTGAATTGATGCTGATGATTCTTGCAGGCAGACCCGGAAGGATATTTCAATTTGAACTTAGGAGGTAGGCGTGTTTTTAAGCAAATTGCGCCTCATTGAAACTCCACCATAGATTCGGATTAGAAGCACTTCAGAATATTCTTGCGCTCATTTCTTTAAATATAATACAAACATTTGGAAATATTAAACTCATTAAAAAAAAAACTTGCCCCAGAAAGATTAAAAATTCGTTTCATCGCGAAGAAAAGAACTTCTCAACATCATACATTCTTCTGTCCCGTGTGCCATACGTACCTCTTACATCGCATAAAAAGGAATATGAGACGGCGACAAAGTACGAAATGATGACCCCTGTCGATAATTATCGATAATTTTATAGATACGATTCGCGTTCTAGCAAATGGGTGGTATCTGCATATATGAACCGTTCAAGAGTCGATTATCTTTTCGCCATTTAACCAAGATCGCCCAAGAAACACATCGATATGAATTTCTACTTGTTTAGTCGTAATGTTGGCAAGAAGTTTGGTCAGCGGACCGGGTCCGCGGTACCGAGATCGAAACGACGACGCAGATTATCTCGAAACGGTTTAAGTGAATAATGAAATAAATCTTAATTTATAAGCAGTTCAGGCTTTTATGTCGCACAAGATTGCAATGATTTTTACGCGAGCGTACGTACGTACGTTATTGCTGCGGTAAACAGTATGTGGTAGTGGAATTCATTCTTCTTTTTAATTTTTGTATATTTCTTCTCGTGTTATTATAAATACTTTATTGAAGCGGATATGTTATGGGTTTTGATAGCGCACCGATATTTTCCAATAATTTAGATGGTTGCGGTTTTATAAAGGTACCTATGTGTATTGGCTCAAGATAGATAGGAAAAATTATGGATTTCAATAAATTTGAATTTTGCCATAAGGGTAATTGGTTCTTGAGATACTTGCACAGTTAATTTGGATTAATAGGCGTTGCAATGTGGTCGAAGAGTCTAACCCACTTTAGACATATGATTGGACATAATCCGGGTTTATGGTATTGGCTGCGAATGTATCGTAAAAATTCGATAAAATTCATAATTGTATTTGATAAAGAGTAAGTTATTCGAGAGGTTTTTTTTTATGGTACTGTGATTCCAGATTTATACGAAAGTAATTTTAGTTTCGAGCCCCTTCCTACTTATCTTCAGCAGTTGAGAGTTTTTTTTTATTTTTTGTTAGTACGGTGATTCCAGACGAATCGAATTCTCACTCCAGCTAACACGACCACTAATTTTGATATTCGAACCACTCCTAGCTATTTTTTTTTACCGGAGTTTACTCAGTTTTTCTCGGATCAAGCAGATGATCTTCCATATTTACCCACATAGTTGAGAACCTTTCTGAGTACATATTTGCTTTTTTCTCAATTGCCCTAGCCCCTTGTGGGTCATAGCGCGTCAACTGTTCTATGTAGCCCAGTTGACGTTTCGTCAAGTCCCTCAGAGATGTAATCGCTTCGCTGTCCGGAAAATGCGTGTCCAGCAGATGCTCAATAGTTTCTCTGTTGGACGCCGTCCTCGAGCCATCTCGTCTTTGCAGCAAACTGGGCATGTATGGATCTGATGACAGAACTTTACGGAGTCTAGTGGCTTCAGTTGACTCTTCCACGCGTTCGCAGAGGCTATTGCATGAGTTCTGCTTAGTTCTCCTTAACTTCTTTTTGTAAGAACTCAGTTGTGTTTTATAGGAAGACGCTAACTTAGACGCCTTTGACTTATTAAAACCTTTTCTACATGCAGCTTTGAGGTCGGAATTTTTATCGCTCCTCCAAGCTGGTTTCTTCTTACCTGTATGCAACAGAGACACGATGTGGATACCGCCATATTAATTACGACGGTTTACTAAATCCTGAAGGTGTACATAGAGGTGTGTGATCAGTATCACGCCCACCCGAGTTGTTTACTCCAAAGGGGTACAGATGAGTGGGTTTAAACTCCCACACCGAAATCTCATTTCATCTAAATGACTGCTGCTTTCATTAGGAATCGAACCTGAGGCCCACTGAACAGAAGGCGACGCCATCTTGAGTTGATATTTCATTAAAAGCCCAGTCTGACTAGTGGCTTCTCAATCGCAAAGGCCTGCAAGTCGCGAGCGGTACAAAACGTCGACTTTTAAAATCTCGATTACCAAAGTCGAGATTTTTTTTTATGGAAAAATATTTCAAAATCTCGATTACAAAATATCTCGACTGAAGAAAACATCGATAGAAAAAGATATCGATAATCTCGGTTAATCTCGACTAATTTAAAATGAATTCAATGGTGAGGTGTAATAATGCATATCAAAGGCGACAATGTCAATTGACTTTATCCACCTTTTGAAAAAAAATCAGGTCATTTGACAATATATCGCTCCCGCTTTAGTAGTGCGGTCCCATTCAGGTTGATTTCCGCATTAATAATATGGACTAATTCAAAATTTTAACTCGAGAACGAGTGTTCAAGCTCTATTTCCTGAGTGTTAGAATCTTTTAAAATTGTAGTTCATACAAGAGACTGTTGCTCCCATAGCGATTGTAGTGACTGTTCATGTTTGCGGGATAAGATAAGATAAGATAAAATAGTCGAGCTACTGTCCCAGCAGGAAGGCACTGCGACCATAAAAGATCTGTGCGGTAGACCATTAATTCAAAAGACCGTCCACCTTTCTAATAAAGGGCAGTAAGTCTTTAGCAGAAATCAACCTGAAGTCTGCAGTGCTGATAGTAGCCTCCCCGAGGAGTGACATCCTAAAACGCGCGATGGCGGGACATTCGCAAAAGATGTGTTTGGTCGTTTTCATGTCCTCCAGACAGAGACGGCATTCCGTCTCGCTGGACAGACCCATCTTGTTCAGGTGATATCTGACCAGGTGATGGCCAGATAAGTACGCTACTAGGAGTCTTAGGTGAGTTTTACTCATTGGGCAGTAGCCTTGTGACTGAAGGACATTATCAGCTCCTTTGATTGACGTAGCCCTGGAGGGTTATTCCAGTACTGATGAAGCAATAGTGCAAACCAATCTGTGATCCGCAATTTGGCCGAAGCCAGCCCAAAGCCACAGTAAGGCTCAGGTGCATGACGACTGGATGATCCTTGTCTAGCAAGTTCATCCGCAGCCTCGTTGTCCTCAATGCCCTGGTGGCCTGGCACCCAACACAAGAAGATTCGGTTTGTTTGTGGGATACTGAGGGTTGCTTTGCTTTAAGCGCGGAGCGACTATAGACCATACAAGGAACTGTAGATTCACAATAGTCTCTTGTGTGAGCGTGTGCTTGGAAGATTTAAGAGAAAAGTGTGAACAAAGTCGAATCAAAAAGTAACTTTATGCACAATGAATCAAAAAAAAAGAAAAATATTTTTTCAAAGACTTGGCCGACTTGGAAAATTTAATTTTTTGATTCATTGTCGATATTTTAAACATCGATATTTTGATAAGTCGAGATTTTTACCCGTCGGGGTTGTGACAGGCGAGATAGGCATATGCAGTCGAGATTTCGTTAATCGAGATTTTTAAAGTCAACGTTTCGTAAGTCACCTGTACAACCGTCAGCAATATCCATTACCTTTCTTAGAAATTAAAGTTCTTTTATGCTCAGTAATAATTACCCATAGTTTCCAGGTCAAAATCATTACCCAAGATAAACTAATAACTCGCGACTTACTACCCATCAGCTATCAACATAATCGACCCGAGTTCAACTTCTCATAAATTCCCATCATATATATTCCACATACATCATGCCTGCATCTGGGAATCCGTGATTCACGTTAAACGCGCACTCCAGAAATACAAAAAAAAAACCATACAGTACCTGCGAATTTCCTCCTCCAAGTTTTCCACCATTACCTTGTAAATCAATACACAATCAATAGATCAATTAGGAAATGTTTAAAAACTTTTACCGTTTGGCCATATACGAACGCGACGATGGATAGGACAACCAACAATGTCTGTATGGATGGATGTTGGTGCTGTGAAACCCTCCAGAAGAGATCTGATACGCTGATAGCCTGCAATTCAACTCTGCTTGCTACAGTCTATGGTTAGCTCTTTTAAGTAAAAGTGTTGACGAGAAAATAATAAAGAATAGGAGGAAGATAGATTTTGAAGCGTCCGCGATATCAGACATTGAAATCCTCCGTCTCGGGCAACCTTCTATACCTAAAATATATACGCTACATTGAGTCGCGAAATATAGTTAGTAGGGTAAGTTTACGGTATGGTACAATTGCTAGCTGTGTAGAGTACATATTTATAGCTGAATGCCGATTTCAGCTTTCTATAGCCGGATCGTGACTTGAGGCACATGAGATCACAGTTAAGTGCAAAAAAAATCTTCCCTCACAAAAAAAAACAACGTACGGCTACTCAGATTGTATGGAACCAAACATAGAGCACACATTACCAGCATTAACCACATAAAAACACTTACATACAATACAATTGCAAAACAGCAAGAAAACATTTTTGTTTGATGCACACAGGGATGAGGATTGCAGATATAAGAAACCGCATCAAAATCTAGAAGAACTTGCTGGTTATTGAAAAAAGCACAACAGCACCTCTCTCTATCTTCCCTATATAAGAAAATAGCCGATAGATCACCAAGAATCGTGTTCAGGTAGTTCTCGAAAGGAAAGCCCATATCAAAGACAGGGCCTGGAACGAAGTCAACGATGAGAAGAAGGTGGATTCCCAATGCATTGCCCTGGCACTAGACAGCATACCATGATCTGAACCTTGTGCTATTCAGAATTCGTAAACCGGAAAGGTGTGCTTAGGTGGCACAAAGCCTTGATGTACACAAGTTCTTCTCGCTCAGCACTAGGTCAGTGGAATGTATCTATCATCTGTTTAATAAAAGCAGTAGTTCCATCCCCGCAAAACTCATCGAAGGGTTAACCTTCGGCTACGTTTGAAAAATCTCTCAATGACCCATGTTTACACTACCTTGAAGAACATATCATATATCTTTCACCATGAGCCCATCCCAGATGTACATAAGTTTCTCATCTTCGTTCCACGATATATGCACCTTGCCGTTAGGCACTTATTGTAGTATTTCAATCTTATTTTCTTCAGATATACTTCGTATTCCATATAACGAATTGAGCGCATAGTAACTGGCATACTGTAGTTGAAAGTCAAAAAGTTTGATTCAACTCAAATCGCGCATCTTATTCCGATCTAAATCTGAATTCAAATCGATGACTTTTCATCGATGTTTGCCTCAAGATATGTTGAAGCCTACAAAAGGCATCAAGTATGATAATTATGAGCCATCAAAATTCAAGTGGACATTTGATATATTCAATGCGAGCTCTTTACGGTTGTTTGCATCACTGACGGTTTTATTGAGTGAGTTCTTTTTTTCCGCCGCGCATCATCCGTTTGGAATGAGACTCTCACATGAGCTATTTATTGTTTTGCCTGAATGAATGGAGTGATTGTGATAGGTTTAGATGTAATTGGTGGTTTGAATGAAATGAATGACGGATGGGTCTTGATAGTGGGGACAGTGGCGGATCCAGATGGGGGGTCATGGGGACCCGGGCCCACTCCGAAATGTTTGGTATATAGAGCTTGGTCATGGAATATTCGAGGAAATACCCGAAAATGTCTGGGAACCAATGGCGTGGATAGCTTTCATTGGGGGAGGGGATATGTTGTCGGCACTCATTATTTTTTGTATATGTGCTCAGGCCCGAATTGGAACCCTTCGCCTCCTGTTGAGTGAAAATCGACAGAAATACCTACCACAACTGTAATTCTGGATGAGTAAATATCAAACCACCCACAAATGAGTTAGATGCCGACATTTTTCAATATATCTTCGAAGCTTTGTATGCATTAAGGCTGAAAACACACCTCGTAAGACAAAACGTTTTGTTTTGTCTCAACGAACAACTGACCATTGCTTTTTATCAGCCAGCACACACCAAAGGAAGCGAAACAAAACAAACGTATTTGTATCGATGCATTTTATGACTGGTTGTCGATCATACATGGCTTTGAGTATGATCAACACACACCGAATGAAACAAACTCGTTTCAGACAAGTCACATCTCCGGCGAAAAGAAGTAAAAAAAACTCTTCCTCCATGGTGAAACGAGAACCTCTCCCTGCTCAGGAAATTGACTAGGGAGACCTTTTAAATATTTTCAACACGCACAAGTTCTAGCAGCTGCCTAAAAATGTTCAAAAAGGCTTTAGGGCGGCTTAAGCCCCATCATGTGAGGACTTCTGCCAGTCTTTGGATAACATCAAGGACACAGCAAGGATCAGCACTATCCTCTCCAAGGAGCACTCAAATCCGTCCTTAGTAAAACGAACGGGTCGGACTTGGACAGAATCCACTTCTGAACACTCACTTTCCAGGTTGCAAAGAAATCTACACGGAAAGCCCGGAACAGCGAGATGCTGAGTGCGCATGGATTGAATTTGTGCAATCCCTCATAACAGAGGATAGAATATCCTGGACGCTAGAGCATACATTTTGGGGCGACCGGTAGAGCAGTGTGTTGAGCCATCAGTCTCATGTTTGACTACCGGCGTTTAGGGTTCGAGTCCCGTCCACGACGACGTTCGTGGCCATGGATGTGGAGGAGGTGCATGCTGGCAACTGCATTCTCTGAAACCAATTTATGCCAACGAAACGTCAACTGGGCCACATGGAACAGTTGAAGCGCTATGCCCCACAAGGGGTTAGAGCAATTGAGTAGTAGAGCATATTTTATACTTCCGCATCCGGCAATTCCTATAAGGTTCACCGCTCTTGAAGGCACAGCACGCCCATTTCAGGAGTAGATCCCCAGAAATAGCTCATCACGAGGTAGTGCGCACCATCGAGTAGAGGTTTCAGCATAATCAATATGATTATCCGCGCTCCTCTATGACTCTTTGACAAATAGGGGGTGCTTTTAACAACGTCAGCCTCGAGTCTACTTACACCGCACTATCAGATTTGGGAGTAGGCAGCTGGATGGTGACTGTCCCAAGATCTAAAATAATTCATGCGGACTTGAGATACAGCCATCGAACCAGATTTGTATGCAGGGGGCACCTTATTACCACCAAACCGTCATCTCTCCTTTCCTATTGCTAATGGTCATCAACAAAATCGTAACAAGGTTTGACAGAGAAGGGTTTAAAGTGGTCGCATTCGCGGATGACGTGGCAATAGTAGTGTCAGGAATGTGCCTCTCCGTGATAAGTCAAATCATTGAAAGTACCCTGAAAATGGTGAGCGCCTGGACCATGGATGCATTAACCCAGGCAATACTGAACTGATGCTATTTACCAGTAAAATCAAAGTACCGCATTTAACCCTCCCTAAACTATACGGGCAGTCACTCCTTTGACCAAATCACGTAGAGATGTCACCAAGCTCGTGGTGGTTTATTACAGGTCATTGGTTTGTCGAGGAATAAGGCTTGACATCCCCTGCCCCTACAGTTCGCATTGCCGTAACTGCGGGAATGAAGATGAGAAATAAACCACCACTCACTTCCTTTGCGAATGCCCGGACCTTGCTAGGGCCAGACATCGAGCACTGGGCATGGCCTTTCTTTTTAACTTGGTGGATGTATCGGGGGTGGGGATTGGCGAGCAGTTATACTTCCTGAACTCCTCCGGTTGGATCTAGGTATCCCAGAATCCCCCTGGTTGAACTAATCATCTACTTACAAGAGATTTTCACGATGTTTGTGGCCAAAAAACCTGCAGAGCCTGCTTTTTAATAAAATACACATAGTTACAAGAGTTACCTTTCGTGACAGGAATCATCAAATATTTTTGAGCTTGAAGCTTCAAGAAAAAAAAAGATTCAGATTATAAATCAGATTATAGCAACTATTAGTGAATAAGTCGAACCATTTCAATGCCAGCTACTTCTCTGGGAACGAAATGCATACTAGCAAACATGCATTGACCGAAACCAGTTTATGCTAACGAAACGTCAAGTAAGGCTGTAACGGACGGTTTGGTGAGCATCCGGAGATGCCCGTAGAGACGGATCCTAAAGTTGATGACCGTGAAAGTCGGGCAGTGCCAACTGGCGAAGAAATAGGCCCCTCAACGAGCTATTCAGCGGCCTATGATTGCTGTAGCTCAGTTCGGGAGACGCGGGCAGGGTTTTCGCCACTCATTGCCCTTGTCCTTGTTCATAGGTCTGGGGAAGATACCACAAACAGGAAAGGTAAAAATGGGGAATAATAAAAAATGAGGCGAAATAAGGATGTAATGGTTGACGCACGGCTAGGATGCCCTCGCTCTCGCATTGGGGTCCAGGTGTAATGGGACCCTCGTCCTCTGGTTTTGTACCACCGACAGATCATTACTCATCAGGTGCTGCCATCGATCTGCCGGTGCAAGTAGCACTACCAGGATATGGTCCATAAAAAGTGCTTCATTACAAGCCACATGGAAGTAGTTGACGCACTATGCTCCCCTTGGAGTTATGGCAAATAGTAGTAGTTCTGTGGGGGCAACAGTTGAAAGCTGAAGATTAAACGCACTTTCTGATATGCAATTTGAACAAATCAAGTTTAAGTGTAGTTTCATCTTATTAAAAACATGCAGGGAAAGGATCGACACACCCGACCCGAAAACCATTTTGGTCGCGAGCCGCCATCGAACCATATCAAAATCAATAGAACGTGCGGAAAAAGAATCTTCTCATATCCATTATTCCATTGATTTTAACGTGGTTCGATGGTGGCTCGCAACCAAAATGGTTGTGTTGTGTGGTGACCATACGGAATGAATTTGAAACCATAGCTATCTTGAAGTTTTACTTTTCTGCGGCCCGCATAAACATAAATATTTTATCTATGGCTCGCACGCACTAGCATCCGAGTTTGACACGCTTGCTCTAGGCAGTTTGCCTTTAGTGCTATTACACTGCTTGGCTTGGTGGGGAAATATGATATGTATTTATAAGAGAAGCCGGTGGAGCGACAGTTTTATACCTTGTCGACCGGCTTGGACAAGACAGGACTATACAGACAGCCATGAAACAAACATTTGAATGACGCCTCAACTTGTTGATATACCGGGCCAGTCAACATTGATCGAACGTCAACCGTCTCTTCTGCTTTTTTTTCGAGAATCAGTTGTTTGGGGTATGCAGTAATACGCATATAGGGCGCCTTTTTCTCCATCCAAGCAATCAAAATGCCTCCATAACGACAGGCCTCTCTCTCTCTCTCACCGACTCATGCATGACCAAAGCCTCCATCCAAAATATATAAGCGAGCAAATAAAATTTAATTCTTATTTATAAGCTTACAAGGTCCGTTCAATTCATATTCATTGAAAGTCCACTTATATTGAAACCAAAAAACCCATTTAGTGGCATTTTATATACTCGTATACGAGAATCACTCAGTTTGATTGAAATACACACGAAATACAATAATTGTCGCTAATTGAACGGCTATTTATACATATATCGTTCGATTCACAAACTGAAAATTGCTCTCCACATAAAACATTGCTTTAGATTTTGTATCTTTTAAGAATGTGTACGAGCACATAGAATCACTACCACATTTACCATTGTGTTTCGATAAATATCGAGTGTTTTTCTTTCTCCTACTGTTTTAAATTAGTCTGATCGTTGCGACTAAATTAAATACTGTGGTATGTCACGTTACAGTTTTATAATTCTAAACATTCCGATCCGATATAATATTGTTAAGTATACAATTAATTGTGTTTGAAATGTTGGTCATCGCATATGGAAATAGAATTCAGTCAATTGTAGATTTTTATTTCCATTCTTCTTAATTTAAAAGTCAGTTCGAACTTGCCTTAGTTGAGAAAGAGGAACGTCGAGATGTTTCCAGTTCAACCTTTTTTTTTATGGAAGAGATATGACAGCTATAAGAATCATCGCAAATATCCATTTGGGTTGGCTTGATTTTCAGCTTTTTGCAGAATTATTAGTTTTTCTTAAGATAGGTCCCTAGCCCGTTGCGAAAAAAATTGTCGAGCCAATGCGAATGCAAAAACGACTATTGAGCCACCGAAGAGAACAGAATAGGTTCAAAATGACTATTAAATATTTATTAACGTTTTTGAAAATAAATTCACCATTTAGGTATGTACCTCCAGAATAAATTAGCGTGTGTATACTTTCCACTGTAAAAACTTGTGTAGATCAAATAATTATGCTATATAGATTGCAGAGTACAGTACGTGTTTTTATCTTATACGTCGATTGTCGGCAGTAGTAGGCTTTCACACAAAAGTACACTTGCAAACTCACTACAGTATTGGACAAACAGACGTTTTATTTTTGGTTTTTCTGTTTTGAATTTTGGTTTGTTCCTTTTTTTCGGTTTGCCACTAACACAAGTACTTAGATCCAACCGTACTTCCGGAATTAATTTTAAATATTGATTTTATTTTTTCTTGGAACAGATGCCTGCGGTCTTTCGGACGTCACCCACATAGAATCGCTTCAGGAAAAATCTCAGTGTGCACTGGAGGAGTATTGTCGAACGCAGTATCCAAATCAACCAACACGATTTGGCAAATTATTATTGAGGCTTCCATCCCTACGAACTGTTTCGTCACAAGTAAGTCGAGTATTTTTATTTTGGTATTTTAAAAGTCCGGCTCTCAGATTTCGGTTATAAAAATCGTCAATGGATCGTCGTAGCGACGCGAATGGCAGTTGGAAGCACTGGAATTGTCACAATTTTCAGTGTAACTAACTGTTTGCAAATTGCTTATGTCTCTATATTAGTTTCCGAGCTATTGCTATTTGAGTGCGACATATTTTAGATTCGGTGCGAATTTGCTTTAATTGCTTTAAGGGCTCCTTTCCAGCACATATTGTATTTTAAATTTGGAGACAGGAAAATGTCACCGGCAGAACCCCAATCATAATGCTCGCCTATATATTACTAAATTGCCAAAAATTTAATTTTTCGTCACCAAACGTCTCAAAACGCCTTTAACAGTAGCCTAGTGCATTCGTTTCGACACCCCCAGTCATATGATACCCATCTTGCTTGCTAGAGTGCCTCGGTGATCCCTTACCTTATGTGGATGAGATCGCTTCATTCATAGGCGCCGACTATGGGGGGGGGGGTCAAGGCACTTTTTGCCCCCCCCCCCCATCCAAATATTGGGGGGGGGGGGGGGGGGGCAGCGCCCCTCCAATATTTCAGGTACAAATATCTTTTCGCAAGAAAAGCGATCCTCACTCAACTTCAAACAGTTATTTAGCTGACAAATAGGGAAGGAAGGACATACATATATATGGCCCACGAGGATTGTACCATTGAATCCTGTGCTTTAAGGTGCGTTTTTCTAGGCACCACTTTGCGTCAATCGCAGGCGACGTCCAAAAAATACATTCAAATAGTTTTTCGCGCACTATGGCTTTATCGCTAATCGCGAATAATGTGTGACGATCGTGTACCTAACAGTAACGCACCTTTAGCAATGTTTGACAGCCGTCAATCTTCCGGACCCCATTAGAACCCTTGTGATATTAGCCCAAACCATAATGGTCATATGAGGTATTAAAGCTCGTCGTTCAATTTGGTTATGTTAATTGTGTTGAACCCTCCAGGGGCATGGGCGCGTCAACATCTGTAGCATTTCTAGGATGCACCTCCTGAATTTGGTTATGATTCCTCAAGATGCTGCAAAAACTTAATGGTATGATCCATTAACTATTGCTAGTGCTGACTATTGTATACTGATCTTAAGACTTGGACGCTAAGTATATTTGAATTTGAATTTAATTAAAATTTAATTCATTATTTTGTGTTATCAAACAAAAAAGTATTATGGTTCCAATAACAAATGCATTGTCGGGACCGTACAACAAGATATATGACTAGGAAATTGTTTCTAAATTGGTTCCCCTTGATCGTGAGACCATTTTGATTGACTGTATGACGTGTTATTGTCGAACTAAACGTAATCGTCAACCTTAAACCTGCACAAGATTTGTCGGCGATAGCGCAATAGACCTTCCTCTGGGTCACTGTGCTTATGGGGCCTCTAGTTCCCCTAATCCCTTCCTTGTCTTATATGTCGTAGCTGGAAGCCCCATATAAACATTTAACGAAAAAAAAATCAGCGGTTCAATTCGCTTAATAACGCCGGCGGCGTCAGTGCAAAAAACTGAAATACCGGGTCCGGGGGGAATCATGCAGAGTATAAAATTGATATTTTTTGACCCGCCCCATATATTGATATAATGGACGAACATATTGTCAGATGCATGCGGTGCGTTTGTCCGGTCTTTACTGGATTTAGGTGACCCTAAGCACGGCCCGGTGGTAGTAATTTCGGTTATCGACTAGACAAATTTTAAAAATCTTATTTCCAGAAAAACGCGTTAAAGATTTAACTAACGAACTGCGTTGAACGACTCCAGAATACCTTTTAAATGGCAACGTTGTTTTTAAATGACCCTATATATATATTTCTAGCTTAAATAGTGTCCGCTCTTAATTGTGTACCGTTTATGATGCGAAAAGATTTAGGTAACAACACGTCAGCTGCCAGCTCCGCCTCCAGGCAGATGAAGCATGTTATACCTTCGAGCGGTTGCTCTTTAGAAGGCTCCATTCGGGGAGTATTAGAGATACGGCCTTGAAATTTTTACAGGATATTCTGTTGAAAAAGGCAAAAAAGAAAAATACCCCTTAAACACAGCAGAATATACCATTAATCCAGTTGTTGACCGAATTTACTTCCGCCGTTCTGAGATCAGGGTCATTCAAGGAGCCTACATACCGAATTTGATCAGATCAGACCACGGGAAGTACTCGAAATAACGCACATATGCATAGCATGGATCACTGCATATGCCCGTCCATCATGTGAATATATGGGACGGGCCAAAATGTAGTAAATAGATAGATATATGTTTTATTTCAAAATTCAAATGACAAATATGTTATAATGTATATTTTAAAACAGATTTATGGCATGGCATAGCCGTCTGCCTGGTTTGATTGATATGTGTTACATATTTGCTTACATCTAGTTTCATTTTTCCAAAATATGTTCCATTGTTTCTGAATTCTTCACACTTATTCTTATTTATTTCAATTTAACTATAATTATGATTTTTTATATACATTTGTTTGATTATATATGAATGTTTAATGTGTAATTGGCCTTTTGTGTTATACGTGACGTACAAGAGCTGGGTGATGAAGTTCACACAGCTCCAAATTCTGCATGTTCATCGACCCAAAGCTTCCTGTCACGAATTATAAATTATACATAGGTGTTTCGTTACATGTCGCCATTTGTGATTCGGTTGCGGTATTTCAACGCGATACTGCATTATTCATAGAGAGTATCCCAGCTTGAGCCGTTTAGAAGAGCCCTCACTTCCATCTCGCTCAGATAGTCTTTCCCCATGCAGGATCTTCTAATCTCTTTCAAGATGGGACATACGCCTATGAAGTGTCTAGTGTCCTCCCTCGTCCTCATGTTACACAAGTCGCATGTTACTGGCAGATCTCCACGATGAGGGATATAATTTAATGGTAGCAGTTCTCCCCTGGCTTTAAATAAAAGAGATATTTTAAATATACTGAAGTGGTTTAGGAAGTATGTGTTTGTTTGCAGATCACGATTTAAGCTGGCATAAATCTCGCGGTGTTGTGTCGTCCTCGCACTTTCTGCAGTCGTTTCTACCAGCATATGTTTTTCATCATGTATGATTTGATGAAGCATGTAGCATGTGTCGCTCGTCCCGTTCTAATTTAAAGTTGTCCCTGCTTCGTTCGCGAGCGTCAGTAGATCCAGATAGAATAGAGTCCTCGATTCTACGCCATGCATAAGCACCCTCTTTGGTAATCTATCGGTGCTCATGGCAGAAACCTTCATAAGATAGTTGATGTGCGTTGTTAGAGTCTCTAGAAATAACGGCGTTAGACCAGTTTCTTGAAGCAACATGTAGTTAGGTGTTGTCATCGGCAGGTGAAAAATACGCTTCAAGTAATACCGCTGCAGTTTCTCCACTTTGTCGTATCTTTTTCCGCCCCATACCTGAGCACCATACAGGAGTATTGACTTTGACACTGCTTGGTAAATCTTGTATTTGGCTGTGTGAGATAGGTCCGTATTTCTGAAGCAATTCCTCCAAATTGAGTTCATTGCCCATTTCGCTTCTTTTAACTTTTGTTGAAGATGCGGTTCCATACTTAAATTGCTACTTATCAATACACCGAGATACTTGTATTGTTTAACAACTTCGATTTCGTTTCCTTTAAATGTCCATTTCTCCTTTCGGGCTAAACGATAACGCTTCTTGAAAACCATGATCTTTGATTTGTCGAGATTAACGGTTAGCTTCCATTGTGAGCAATACGCGTCTAGATGGTTTATTATTTCTTGCATATCCTCTGGTGACTGCCAGAAAAACAATGTTATCCGCATATAGCAGCCCCTTTAGTAGTATACCAAATGCTTCTGCTCCACCAGGAGAGTCCTCCAAAATATCATTAATGTAGACCGCAAAAGCATCTGGACTCAGCTTACACCCTTGCCGCACACCCACATTTGTGTGAAATGGTGAAGACAGTTGATTTCCACTCCATACCATAGACATTGTATTCTCGTACAACTTTTCCAAAATATTTCCGAATTTTGAAGACATTCCGTAATTATACAGTTTGTAAAACAGCGCATGTCGATCGATGGTATCGAAGGCGGCCTTGAAGTCAACAAAAAACGCATATAATTTGCGGCCCTCATTTATGTATAACCGTGCCCAGTTTTGTAGTACAAAAATATGATCGTTTGTCGAGTAGCCCTTCCGAAATTCCGCCTGATTTTCTGCTATTTTCTTTTCTACGCTTAGCCACTTAGTAAATCTTGCTTGTAGAACGGTTGTGAAGATCTTCCCAGCTGAGTTCAAGAATGATATGCCACGATAACAAGCCGGGTCATTTGCATCACCTTTTTTAAATATGGAAAATATTACAGCATCTCGAAACTCGTCGGGGATATCTCCACTGTCGAATATTCTGTTAAATTCCTGACATAAGACGCCCATCAGGTTTTCGCTTCCGTATTTGACTGGAATCCCATTGCTTCCCGCAGCTTTACTGTCCTTGCACTGTTCCAACGCTTTTCGAACCTCCTCTATTGTTATTTTTGCATCAAGCATGGGTTGATTCCAATTTGGTCTTGCAAAGTGAACCGAGTTGTTTGTGTTTCCGCTTTGTGAAATTTCACTAAAGTGAGTTCTCAGCCGATCAACATTCAGTCCATTCCCAATGTAGTAAATTTCAAAATTTGTAGTAACTACTCAAAAATAAATTTTATCAAAAAACTTTCTCTTTAGTATGTTTTTCTTTTTTTTTTTGATTAAGGGAATAATTTTTTCCAGCGTTTCTACTCAATTTTTTATGTCATCATTCTGTAACGGGCGGTTTGGTGGGCATCCGAAGATGCCCGTGGGGACGGAGCCTAGGTAGCATAAAGACCGTGCAGGTCGGGCCGTGCCATCTGGCGAAGAAAAAGGCTCCTCAACGAACTAAGCAGCGGCCTATGCTTCCTGTAGCTCAGTTCGGTAGATGTGGGCGGAGTTTTCGCCGCTCGTTGCCCCTGTCCTTTACGTATTAACAAAAATTCACAGGCCTGGGGAAGACAACACAAACAGGGGAGGTAAAAATGGGGAATAAAAAAAAATAGTCGGTAAGGATGGATTGGTTGGCGGACGGATCAGACGCACACGCGATCGCACCTGGATCCAGGTGTAATGGGACCCTCGGCCTCTGGTTTCGTACCACCAACAGATCACTACTCATCAGGTGCTGCTTCGATCTGCTGGTGGGAGCAGCACTACCAGACCATAATATGGTTCATTACAATTCTTTGCCTCTCTACTATATTTTTTATGTCATCATTCCTCTGTTTGCAATCACACTTTTGACACGAAACCTAACCACATACCTTTATTTCTCTCTCTACTTTACAGGTGATCGAACAGCTATTTTTCGTACGTCTAGTCGGTAAAACACCAATTGAAACGTTGATACGTGATATGCTATTGTCCGGGAATAGTTTTTCATGGCCGTATTTGCCGTCAATGTGACATACAATGTGGCGACAATTGGCAACAACCTGATCATCAGCTATGGGACCATCAATGGTTCCAACCCTATCATCGTACTGTGGTGCTACAACAACTTCAAACACAATGTTGAATGCTGCGATCGTTTCGTCCAACGACTTGAATCTCTCGTCAACATCACTGACCGACAGTCTATCATCATCATCGAATTTAGTTGATAGCAACGAAGTTCCCGTTGTTGTCGATGTTAAATAAGAAGGAACTAACGAATTACAACTGGAGATACTTCCCACCCCAACCGCAACTTTAATATTTAGATTTAGAAAAAAATTAGCTTTTGAGATCTGTCGACCAAGAATAATCAAACTGACAAGGAGAAGTTACATATTAAAAAAAAAAAAAGTAAAAAAAAAAATTCAAAACAAATGTTTCAAAAACAAAATAACAAATTACATCGATCTGGAAAAGTCTTCGAATAAATTGTGTTTAAATGAGGCTTGAATTCTAGAATTGACTCTATTTAGATGTACATCACATATAGATATTCGATCCCCGTCAAATGTCGTCTAACGATTCGGGGCATTTCTATAAGAAACTCCTTAAATGGCACTTTTACTTAAATTCAGAGATTTTTAGGAGTATCAAAATGTCTTTTATTTTTTTAAATTGTTATGTTTCTAGAAAATTAAGTTGCAATATTTCAAATGATATGCTTTAAAGGTGCCATTAGTAAATGGATAATGACAGTGGAAGTTTGGTGATTCAAAGGTGATACATAAATTGATTGTGTATTAATTAATTAATACATTCCTGTAATGTTCCAAACACAAGATACTTTCGACGCTGATGCTATCTTCGACCGTGAATTAGGTCAAAGAAGAAATTATGGCAGATTTTCCTTAACATGGAATAGGCAATATTGATGTGTACATGCGCATTTCGGACAACGGTGTCCGAAATGTAAATTTACCATTTCATATTTTTTTTTTGATTATTCAAAGGCGACGGTATCATCAACGTGAAAACTATACAAAAAATTACGGGAAGCTTAATACTACTTTGAAATTCCATACTCATTTTTTATTTTCACTAAATTTTCACCGTCTTCTCCTTAATTTAATGTGCAAATAAACTATTACAAAATACTCTTTTTATGTAGATTTTTGGATATATTTTTTTTCTGTTCAATAAAATTTGGAAATTAATAGACGGAAACTAGCTTCTTGAAATAATTCCTCCATTTTTACATCAGATACTTTCGTATCTGCGGCCTCAGATGTCAAATGTCAGAAACATCTTGAAACCACAAATATTTTCTTTTGCATCAAATTAACATACGGAATTGGTACGACGGCAATAATTGACACAAAAATGACAGTAACTGCCATTTAATTAGACGTTTCATTTTGCCTTAACTAACTTAATAAACTTTAAAAAACAAGATCACGCAATATCGCAATTACAAGCTATTTACAAAAATATTCTCTTGTTTTCTAACAGATCATATCAGATCAGACATCAAAACAAAATCATAATAAAACCGTCCAAGTAAATATCTTATATTTTCATGTTGTGTTATATTGATTGCAAAAAAACAAGAGCAAACTGTCGGTTTTGCTCGACCATTGAAATAAACCAAAGCAAAATATGTGTTTTTTTTTTTATTTATACTTTTTCATCGAATTGTGCACATACTAGAATTTTTTTATTATAAATATACAAACTTACACATATTATGTACATCCCGAAACCAGATCTATTTACATATATGCAATGCGATAACATCTTTATTAAAACTACGCCAATTTAGAAGCGCAGTGTAATTTTTTTTAAAGTGTTTGTCAAACTGTAGTAACCCCACAAATATCTTCATTTCTTTTTACGCACAGCTTATAAAGTACACGTCCCTTTCTAGGGACTTTTTCTTAAAAAAAAAGACTATGAAATTCCTCATAAAAATTATATATGAAATCAAAAGAAATTTTCAGTTTCCACTACATTTAGATGCAATTTTTTTACTGTTGTGATTTTTTTAGTTATTTTTTACGTGCATATATTTTATATTGAAAATGATTTTTTCACACTCTCTAGAGTAGTTATTTTTTACAAACTATTGTAAATAGAAAAAAAGCTGAAAAAAAGAATTTGTACGTTAAAGAATATAATAGTAGTATAAGAATCTTTATATATACGAATATATGATATATATATCTTAAATCAAATTTAGATGAATTAATTGTAATAATACGAGTATATATATATAAAATATATATTTAAAAATCTTGTTTAGTCAAATTTGTATTCCTATGTCTTACAAAAATATCAGAATGAAAACCGATAAAAAATAAAGTAAATTTTATTGTGGAACAATAGAAAGACATTTGGCAAGCATGAACCATTATACACACATATAAATCTGTAAATAAATAGATTCATATGAACATTGTACATACTGTATAAACAAAACAAACTAATAAAAAAAGATATAGAAAGAAAACTGTGTTAAGACTAAAAAAAAACCATGTACGTTACTACGTTAAACAGGAAAGAAATAAAAAATTTAAAAATAAAAGATATATTGGCTATCTTTAAAAAGAAAATCTCAAAAATAACAAAAACTTAAATTATATTAAAAAATAATATTTAAATCAAAACGGAAATTAAATATAAAATAATTAAACCATCACTCATTGGATATAAGACAATTAAAAAAGGAACGAACGAAAATTCTTAGAAAAGTTTACACAGTTGCAAAAATTTCGAATTAAGAAATGTTAGTTATTGTGAATATACTCGTATGAAACGACATTGTGAATGTTTACGTATGATTGTAGTTTGTATGCATGCAAGAATGGATGTCAGAAGTGAATGAAATGTGTGTATGATAATCTAATGTTATTAAATTTGTATGCTCAATCCATATAATGAGAATGTTGTCAAAATGATTGAAAGTGGTAAATGTAAAAAAAAGTGAAATTTGATGAAAAAATCAAACTGTAATATCCCTTAAATTAAATAAAAAGAAAAAACATTGAATATATATTAAACCTGGTGTTCATTATTTCGTTCGATTGTGGAATTTCAGTGTTTTATCGGCACAATTGCAATTTCTGTAAAAGTGATGAAAAATTCAGTGTTCAGAAACGCGCGCCGTATAAGCAGTGGCGAATTTACATTGACCGCTGCCCTGGGCAGGAAAAATCTGCCACCCCAATTTTTTTACTACCTACTCTTGCCAACACAACAAGTAAGGTGTTTGGAAAAGCTTCCCAAATTTCCTGAGTGCAGTGTCATTAACGACGTACTCTGCAGTGCGCTTCATGAACACCAGAGCAAAGGTATCAGATGGAACCTGTTTGAATACCTTCAACACCTGGATTATGCTGACGATATTTGTCTTCTCTCAAATATATCGGATCATCTAGTTCAAATGACGGATGCCCTGCACCGCGAAAGTGGCAATGCGGGGCTTAAAATCAATGCTGCCAAAACTAAGTACTTGAGCTTGGATCCAGGAAGACAGAGCGAAATTTGTGTTTCGGGGCAGACGGTGGAAAAAGTGGACAATTTTTGCTACCTCGGAAGCGTAATTACAGCAGATGGTGGAGCGGATGCTGACGTAGAGTCTCGCATCAATAAGGCTCGGGCAACTTTTTTCAGCTTAACTCCTTTCTGGTAAAACAACAACATCTTCAGACGTACCAAACTCAGGATCTTCGAAACCAATGTAAAATCTGTGCTTCTTTATGGCTGTTCAACTTGGAAGATGACCAGGGAGATAACAACTAGATTGCAAACTTTCGTGAACCAGTATCTACGGCGCATCCTGCACATACGCTGGCCGGAGGTCATTTCTAACGACGACCTCCTATTCATTACTGGCCAAGTCAGGATAGGCACCTCTATAAAAAGGCGAAAGTGGCAATGGATAGGTCACACACTCCGAAAGGGGCCGGAAAACATTGCTAAACAGGCCCTCGATTGGAACCCACAGGGAACCGATGCAAGTCGCCGCGTTGGACGACCTAGAAACACCTGGAGAAGATCAGTCGAGGTCGAGGGTAAGCCTTTAGGCAAATCGTGGAGACAGTTGAAGGCGATGGCGGCGAACAGGACGAGGTGGAAAGTCGGCGTGGTTAATGCCCTATGCCCCACAAGGGGTTAACAGGATCCAGAGAGAGAGTGTCATCTCAATTTGCCCTAACCCCTTGTGGGGCATAGCGCGTCAACTGTTCCATGTGGACCAGACCAGTTGACGTTTCGTCGGTATAAACTGGTTTCGGAGAATGCAGTTGCCAGCAAGCACCTCCGCAAGTTGTTGTGACGACGAGTCGACGGAGCGAGACTTCGAGGACAACCGAGAGCTCGTTGGAAGAGCTCAGTAAATTCGGACGCCGCGTATCTACTGGGATTCCAAGATGGGAGGACGCGGTCACGTGACGGAGATAATTGGAGGACAACGATCCAGGCGATCAAGTCCCGACGACGTCGGGCTGTCGTGCAACGCTGATAATGAAGAATTATTAAATGATGTTTACATTTGTGTTTTGTGAAGCGCTTTCCTAAGAACTATTATATCCACGGGCATCTGACTTATCCCAGGTTAAAGTTCAATTAGTTTAAAAAAAAACTCCAATCCTTATTATTTTACTCGTGGGAATAGTACTTTTCCCGTTATTTGATGTTACACGTTCCAAAACCGAAGATCTTTCCACATCGTGGGAACAAACTAGCAAGTGACAAGAAGTGTTTTTAAAGTGAGATTATCTCAAAAACTATCTGATACGATGATGTTTTTTCGCTTAGGTTTATAGTTACGAAGATAAAAGCAAAAAGCTATTAAAAAAAAATATTTTTAGCCCCCTCCCCCCGCTCTAGCTCACCACCCATCTTCAACAACTTTCACTGTAATATACTCAACAATCGTTTCAAATTTCTAAACTTCATAAATTTTTTCCCTCGATTTTCAGTCGTCACCTGGGGTAATAATTTAAAAAAGCTCTATCCCCATACCCATCCCATCCAGATTACCGTCTTTTTTCGTTTGTGGCTTTGTTGGAAATGATCTGAATGTGCATTTATCCGAATCTCAAAAACACTAACCTAATCTTAGAATATGGGGAAATTGAAAACCTCATTCTATGCTGCGTGTCGAATTTTATAATTAGACCGTTATAAAATCAATCAACTACCAGGTTACCTCCTAGGCTCTTTGATAGCCGATTCACTGTGTTGATATTATAGTGGACAGTGGCAGTTTCTTTTCACAATATCGTTATAACGGATTTCTGTCCTTTGAAAATTCTTTTGTGACCAATACAGTAGTCAGACAATGGGAACCCACGCACGCGCCTATGACATAACTCAAAATCCAGAAAAAAAACTTGGCACAAGATGCAAACATTGTGCATTGTCATCTAAGATGTTTTTCTTATTGAACCAAGAATTACGTTCTATTGTATTGACGATTCTGAAGATTATAAGGATAAGCGCGTGTGTGACTTTGACGTGCTCAAGATCAATCTCTGTCCTACCTGAGCCGACAAGAAGTGAAATAATACGTGAACATCTGCACTATTCCATTAAGTTAATAAAACTAAAATCCACTTAAAAGGAATTATACTTTCCGGAAGGATGAAAGCAAATATTAATAAGATTTAAATATTTTCTGCATATGATGGAACGAATTTGTATTTGAAAAGAAATGTGTCAATGGAATTTGAAAAGACATTTTCCTTTACCGCTTTATTTTTTCTTAAATTCACTTTCTTTAATACCAGGAATGAATAGATTTTAGAAGAAAGGAGTAATGGCAAATGGTAATCGAAGAATTGTATACGAGTAAACCGGTACCTGCTGACCTCAAAAATCAGGGGACTAAGGCTGGGGTGGCGTTTATTCCAAATAAAATGATGGTGGTGACTTCATCCAGAATGAAAAGCTTGGATCAGCCTTGGCTCACTCCACCCAACTTGATTCTCAAGACTCGAAAATAGATACTCGTACGAGATTAGTATGAGTGATTTCAAATGGAATTTTAGGATTTGTTCTTAAGTATGCAAAATCCAACGTGTAGCATAAGAGAAATGCAATATTGGCAGTACTAAACAATCTTTCGAAACCCTTCGAAGTCGTCATTTACATCGTTAACCCTTATCAGTGGTTGCAAATAACTTCATTTTAGGGCAATGCAAGCAAGTAGATTACCATGTTATATATGGCTGTAATAATGATTTCGAAACTTTGGATTTGTTTTCCGATTTTTTTCCATAAGTTAGGAGTAGTTAAGTGTTTAAAAGAGAATCATGCCCCAATCACACAATCACCAAATGAAGAAAAGTCCCCATTTATTATACAAAATCCACGAATAAAAAAATTCCAAATACATACATAATCCCCAAATACACAATTCCTAAATGCCTAATCCCCAAACACAAAATCCTTAAATTCATAAATTCCCGAAAAAACTGACGAGTTTCTAATTTCAATAAAACAGAAGGCAAGTTTAAGCTTTCCGTGGTGCTAAATTTATGATTTCTTATGAATTTTAACTAAAAATTAATGAATTTGGATAAATCCTTTTTTTTTAAATTCTTGATCTAGCAAGTACCAGAAAAAAATATGATATTTAGACATATGTTGCGTCCGTACAGCCATAAATGAATTTCCGCTTTAGGAAGTACAGGTTCGTACTTTTTACCTATACACATGTCACAATATTCTTTTTTGCTAGTGTTTATACTATCCAAAGTCCCTAGTGTATCGGTGTGGCGTCAAAATTCGCTGCAGACCACAACAAAATACACAACAAACGCTGAATGCGATTTTTTCCGCTACGATTTTTTGTCGCCCCGGTGTGAACATCTAGAAATTTGCACGAATATCCGTCGCGAATTCGCCGCGGATTTTGTCGCTGCGATTTTTTTTCGCGTCGGTATGAGGATCGCTTAAAACGAAAAATAGGATCCATAAGTCCTGCAATCCATTGACAGTATTTCTTTTAACAAAAAGTTAGGAAAATTAAAATCAGGAGGAGTGTTTCATAGAAAAATTGGAACATTCCTGTTTCGGAAAAATTAAGAGAATTCTCTCTATTTAATTAGAGAGAACTTTCCGAAAAATTTCCGCTTTAGGATCTATAAATCCCCCCTCGTGGGTTCTAGGTTCTTACTACCTAAAGCGGAAATGGACTACCTATACCGGAAATGCCGCAATGAAGGAGTTTTATTAATTCTCTCTAAATGCAATAGAGAGAGAGAATTCTCCTAATATTCGCGAAACAGGAATGTTCCAAAAAATTTAAGAAAATACTATATCTTGATTCATATACACATCTACTCATAATCGTACCCGTGCATTTAGGTCAAATTCATAATGAACGTGTACTTTATCAATTGACTCTCTTAATTTAAACCCCTAATTTTGAAAAGTAATAAAAATTACTAATGTTTACATTGCGTGTCTCTATCTCTCATTACACGACTTCAGCACCAGCATCATCCACACGAGTGCAATCATTTTATCAACATATTTAAAAAAAAATCAATACAAAACATTTAGAAAATCATGTAATGTCGGAATGTGTACCATGTTTAAGCGCATATGGGGAGAGAAATCCATCAATAACTGTCGTGTCAGTTGTCATGTTGACAATCTAGCAAATTGTCTTTTACATGGCACCCGGCGAATGGAATGCTTTTTTCTATCACCACAACCATCACCACCAACTACATCATCATCATCAACATCGATTCTTGTAGCATTGTAGAGCTGAGAGCTGTATGACTCCAAAGGCTTCCCATTTGATTTTGAATGGTGGATGCTGCTCCCATTCGGCCCGAAGGCTTACACTTTGATGCTCATTTTGTTATTGGTGGCATTTATTGCAATGGCACTATACATATAAATCTTGCAATGATGATGGTTATGGTAAATAAAAAGAGTCTGTTAGTTTTGATTATATGGTAAAATAATCACTTTTACCATAGTTCATCGTCAAGGAAACTGTTTAATTCAATAAGAACACTACTTTTACCTATACTTAATCTACAGAAAAAAAAAACATAATTATAAAATGAAGGAAGTGTGAGCATGCCGTATAATGTATACGCTGAATGTTTGAACTGCCTAAAGAAGAACTTCGTTAATGAGAAAATTTTCACTTTAAGATATTGGAATTTGTCGTATATACACTTATTGATATGGTCACATCATACCGAAAACAGTAAATTCGTACTGACTGAAGCCAAAATCCACTCCGTCCTCACTCATAAATGAATTTCCGCTATACACACCCTTGTTAGAGCATACTATGCAACATGTCTCCTCATAAAATCCACCCAAAAAATACAACCACTTTGGTGGAACGAAGAAAGACAGGGAGGCCCCTTGCAAGATACGGAAGCTGTACAGTAACGTCAATCTCACGGGGCAAAACTGGGCATAGAGCGAATTCAGGAATTCACTAAGAGTATTAAAAATGAAACCGGAAAATAGAGGGCTACGCCCGCAATCCGAGGGTTTTGTAGTGTCCCATGCCAATAGGAGATGAACTGTCCTACTCTTGGAGATGCTTAACCATTCATGTTAAGACGATATTGCAAATTGCAAGCTTGCGTAAGAAATATTGAAAATAAATTGTTTGAATAATTATAGAAAGTTGAGTCAGCGACCAGCATACCTCCCCCTTAATCTCCTCCTCCTCTCCACCAGTAATCAAACATGAGACTGAAGCCTCAACACACTGCGCTACCGGTCGCCCCTACATGGTGGCATGGTGCATAATTAGGTGCTAATTATATGCTAGTTAGTTTCTCTATTCCCGAATTAATTGCTCCTGTCAATTCGCCAGAATTGCCGATTGCATGTGGTGGTGCTAGCGTAACGTTACGTTAGCACGACCATACAACAAACATTATCCTGACAATTTGGCAGGAGCAATAAATTCCGGAATAGAGCAAAAATTAGCAATTAACTATGGCTTTCATTTTATATAAAATTTGGGTGCGATTGATGTTGGATAAAAAAGTGGGGGGCTACCGTAACGTTACTCTAGCACCCCCACCCCCACTAATTATGCACCATGCCTGATGTCGATAATTAGTGGTGGGGGTGCCAGCGTAACGGTCGTGTGCGACGCCTAAAAACACTGAGTTTCTGGTACTTAACTCCTAGAGTTGATTAATTCAGATTAGTCTACACGTGATTGTAGCTATGTTTCAAATTAGGCAGGTATATTACGGACGTTTATGTGTTTTCAGTGCCACTATTATACAGGGTTAGGCCGATAGAGTCGACAAAAAAAGCATGAAGATTAAACATAAAAAAAAACAATCATTCAATAAAAATGCTAATTTTAAACAATACAAGAATAAATGTAAATATTTCTGGTATCACCATAGGCGCCAACTATGGGGGGTCAAGGAACTTTTTGCCCCCTCAATCTAAATATTGGGGGGGGGGGGGGGGCAACGTCCCCCAATATTTCAGGCACAGATATCGTTTTGCAAGAAAACCGATCTTCACTCGACATCTTCGTTCAAACAATCAAACACGTATTTAGCTATGACAAATAGGGGAGGGAGAAAGGACATATATGTATTTTATATGAGATTGTACCACTGAATTCTGTGCTTTAAGGTGCGTTTTGCTAGGCATCACTTTGTGTCGATCGCATGCGACGACCATTAAGATACATACAAATAGTGTTCCGTGCTATATGGCTTGATCGCTAACCGCGAATAATGTACGACGATCGTGTACCTAATAGTAATGCACCTTAAATAATGCTTGACAGGCGTCAATCTTCCGGGCCCCGGATCATGAGAACGACTTCTGCTGTCAAATAAAGTTGAACCAATATATTTCAGATGGCGATAAGTATACTCTGCGCGAACAATACGTGGCTCACGAAGACGAGTTCAACTTTGTCGGAATCAACGCGCCACGAAGTGTCAATTCACATATGCTTGTGTTCTAAAACTGTGGGCGACTATTTATTTTGTTCTAAATTACTTTTATGCCCTTGGAAGTGCATGTTTCTACTTTTAATTTAAAAAAATGTTGCAACTTTGTTAGAAGGTCATTTTTTCACAGTTCAAATGTGTCAACGAACGCGGAGAGAAGATTTAACTACAACAGGCTGAACAGCTGATTTTCGTTGGCTGCGTCTTGAGGACGTTTTTCATGCACAATATAACTAAGCGATAAGACATGAACGGTAAAAAGTTCTCAGTTTGAATTTAATTAAAATTTAATTCATTATTTTGTGTTATCAAACAAAAAAGCATGATGGTTCCATTTACTAATGTTTGAAAAATTGGCTTCATTCTTAAAAACAAACAACAAACGCCATTTCCATACAACGCTGATTATTTGCACGGTCGGGACCGAACAACTCGAGACTTGACGGAGAAATTGGTTCTAAATTGGTTCACTTCAATCGTGAGACCATTTTGATTGAGTGTATGAGACTATACATTCGTATCGATATCAAATATTTACCCGCTTTAAGACGTCGACTTACTTAGCTAGGGCTATTGGGCCGTTCTGTCCGTGAACCCACCATCAGTAAATTTTTTTTTACAGTGTAAGAGATACGTTAATTGTTATTTAAAGAATAGGTCAGTATATTGTGAGGATACCATCGCAAAAAAATCACCCAACAAGGCAATCCGGCCGTCGGTATGAAAAGTTGTTGTGCCCCCAATATTTTCTAACAGTCGGCGCCTCTGGGTATCACATTCAAAATTTGTCTGATCACAAACTGCAAGACCCAATCCAAAAATATTACACAAAAAATATAACAGAACATCTGCATAATAATTACAATTCTCATTAAATTTCATAATTAATTAAGTCGAAAAATGTCTTTCGGACCAGCTGATTCCCTTTCACAAATTCCTTGAATTCATTTTAACCAGTACCACATGCAGTGCACGAAACTTAAAAACGTACTTAATTTCCTATTCGCTCAGAAATAAAATCCCTCCGACATATTTCGTACAAAAAACATGAAATTATGGTTTCTGAAAGGATTACGTTAATTCATAATTTATATGTTTGCCGCTAAATTGAATGTAAAGAAATTATGCAAATTTATTGGTCAACTTCGATTTATCAAGTAAATTATTGATTTTCTCATTGCTTAAAGTCAGTTGATTGGTTTACCAGAAGATCGACGACGACGATGAGTACGGATACGTATGAACTGATACTGGAACGAATACGTGAAGGTGCGTACATATCATCGCAGAAAAATGATTGGTTTATGAACGCAGACGCGTTGTTTATTAGCATCTGACTCTGGTAAGTAGAATTTACTTGTTAGTTGTACGGCCATAATTAAGAATAACAACCGAAATACTGATTTGAGTGACATATTTTGATTTCCTGTTCAAAATTCCACAATTTATGAGGAGTTCTTTCATATTTTAATGGTTAGTCATATGCATAAATTAGAAATACAAAAAGGGGAGAAGGTCCATCATAAATGCTAAATAAAAGAAATATGTAAGCCTTATAAAATCGGCCCGATGTCTGTTTGTATGTGTGTCTGTAAACACCACGTTCCAAATGCAACCTAAAGCTTCACGCTTTCAATCTGACTGTTCGTGATTGCACCAACAAAAATCAAATACAATCCAACGTCTTCGATCATCACCTGAAAAATACGAAAAGGACCCACAAAGAATCATAAAGACGCAACTATATTATTTAAGAAACTTATCTGATGGACGTCGACGTACGTATATTCCAACGCTGACTATCGGGGACCATACGGACGAACTCCATCGCTGGCAGAAACACGCAACCTGGAATTGAAATTGAATATAACATTAATTAATCCAATTGTTTATCTTATCAAAATAACAATTACTTACTTGTTTATATTTGTCATTTGACATTTGGTCTTGTCATTGCTCGTATAACAGTTCGAAAACATGCTAGATATTAAAACATTACTATGTTTCACAGTTACTCAACTCTCGGACAGCTATTGTTACATTTGTCATTTGGAATTCAACGAGTACAGTCGCCAATTAGGAATACTCTGTAGTATTTTCTGCAATTAAATAATAAATATCATTACATCTATATTCAAAGTAAATTAATTCGTTAATTTCTGTTATAGAAAAATTTCCCGTTCAATAATCCTAGTAAAGGGGCCAATTGGAATTCATCGGCAAAGGATTTTCAGTGAACATTACATTCTGTACACTGACAATTAAGCGCGGAGCAAAGCCGAACTTGACAACTGCTGACGCGAGAATATGGCGAATGCGAGATACCAAAGAGTAGTCGGGCCGAGCTTGAAGCTGAGCTTCTGTTACGAGAAGATGGAGAATGTGAAATGCACGGTTGTAGTTGAAAGCTTCTCACGCCCGCATTTCTGGCTTTACATTTCGAAATTGGCTTCCAGATCGACCGGCTTTACTTTTATTCCGATATGTTGTAATGAACCACCTCCAATGGACCTGCAGGTTTGAAGCAACACTACCAGGATTAGGGCTGCTTCCACCGACAGATCGATGGCGGCACCTGATGAGTAATGATCTATCGGTGGTACGAAATCAGAGGCCTAAGGTCCCCTTAAACCTGGACCCCGGTGCAAGCACCACGGCATTTCAGCCGTTCGCCAACCATTACATCCTTATCGCCTCATTTTTTATTATTCCCCATTGTTGCCTCCCCTATTTGTCTTGTCTTCCCCGCGCCTATGAATTATTGTTAATACGTAAACGACAGGCGCAACGAACGACGAAAACCCCGACAATGTCTCCTGAATTGAGCTACAGCAAGGATAGGCCGCTGCTTCGCTCGTTGAGGGGTCTTTTCTTCGACATATGGCACGGCTTGAAATTCACGGTCATCGTGCAACCTTAGGCTCCGTCCCCACGGGCATCTTCGGATGCCCTCCCGACCGTCCATTGCATATTTGGCGCCCACTTCTGGTAAAGATTCGGACTAAAAACGACCTCGTATTAAAAAACTATACGAAAAAAACAAAACAAGAGGTAAGTTGGTGTTTTTTTAACCGGAATTTCTTATCAGTTTATTGTCGAAATACTCAACTTTAATGGCCGTCTGCACCATTCTATTCTATGTCTCTCAGCATTCTTTGGCGACAGACTATGTTCCAAATTCTCTTCCACCAAATAAATTCCCGGAGCTTGTTCTCATTTGAATGTGCAAAAGTTAACAGTTCTTGCAGTCAAAATGTCAACAGCCGGTATCAGCTGCTTGGGTTTATCGTTTTGGTAAACTTTTGACCGGAGGTGAAGGTTGGCGTTATCGATCGAATAAACGCTAACAAGACATTGAGAAAACCAAATTGTGTTACCCGGCAGTTTATCGCTACGTTAAACGTTAACCTTAACCGAACATTGTGTTTGTTGTGTTAATTGCTTTGACCCCTCCAGGGGCATGAGCGCATCAACATCTCTAGCATTTCTATGCCTAGTTGACGTTTGGATAGCATATCTACTTTTCGGAACTGCAATTGTTAGCATGCACCTCCTAGCAGCGCCGTCTTTATACTGACAAGCTCGAAGCACTGTGAGAGTTCTTTAGTACCCACAGGCAGTTTTTCATCGCGCCAAGATTAGGTTTCCGAGCTCTATATTAGTATCGTAGAGCGGTGACCCAATCAATCCTCTGTAAGGACCAAGATGGTAAAATTATCAGTGACGAGTCTGAGATCAAAACAAGATGGGTTCAATATTTGCAAAATTTGTTGAACCCGTTAACGGCACAGTTGCAAGACCTTTCAATCCCAGATGATTCTGATGGAGGACGGATACCCACTATACCAACCTTTGACAAAGTGGAGACAGCCTTACATAAATTAAAACCAAACAAAGTGCCCCAGCGACGAAATTCGAGTCAAGTCACATGGGATTCTGACGAGATGCAAAAGAATCTATTAAAAGAATCGCAGTGCGTACTAACCGTAAAAAATTAAGATCTGTACAACTGTACTCGACGACAGTGACGTAGCTAGGATTTTGTTTCGGAGGGGGTCCATTTGATATCCGAAATGTTGATAAGGGCAACCCTGTACATTATTCAAAATTAGAAACATACCGTACAATGTCACCAAAGTAGTATAATAGTGCACGACCATGGGTCGATAAAACGACCTACGTGAGAAGTTCTGAAGGAAGGATATTTTTTTAAACTAATTTTTTTTCATTGTGCTGAATACTCGTAAGTAACTGGAGTGACACTTGGATAAAAATGCCACACGTTTCTCGGACGTGGCCTTTGTGTTCCGTCAATTTCTTTATACGAAGCTGAGAAAGTCTTCACATACACACATACTCGTACATATATCAAGCAGTTTAATGGACGCAGTGTTTTCCTTTATTGATGTAGCAAGTTTAAAAGTTACTTCAAATTTTTAAGCAAATTAATAAAATGTGGGTTCGGCATGGTGGGGGGGGGGGGAGCTTTTGGGTCCCGATCTAGTCGTGAGTTCGGGAGTAGAGGACAAGATCTGATTTTTCAAAAGATCTCTGTTAGGTTGAACCCAAGGCAAATACAATTAATCGTGCAATAAATTAGACTAATTTGAACTTTCGAAAGTGCTGATTCTGAATGCATTTTTGTCCAATTTTAAATGTTATCCTGCAATTACAAATACCCGGAGGAATTACCACTATGTCACTTCAATTTCTCCTTGGCTCATACTAACTCAGCCAATATTTCACATCGTCGTCGCTGCATGCCAACATCCTCCACGGTAATCACCATACTGCTAAATGATAAATTTGTTCGCCACAACGAATCCGCATCTTCAAGTCGGCCACACGCATCGCACAAGAACGATTTAGGAGCCAAGCGGTTTTTCTTATATAAATTACAATTCAGTAATAGTATAGTATAATATGGAGAATGGACGATATAGCCACTTGGTCATTTTCATGGGGTGGACACTATGGGACGCCATAAAAGGCGACTCAAAGAATTCACTTATACTCCTTGCGATTTTCTCAATAGAAGGAAGACCTGCTGTTTGCCTTGTCTGCGTTTGCAACGATGCGTCATAATTTATTATGGGAAATATATCATGGGATTTTCAATTCGGAATTCATTTTTCCCGATTCGTGGGTGGGTGCGATGGTGAGAATATTTTTGATTTTGTGTATGTTATTATTGGTAATATCTTTTACTTTTATGAGTTTTTTTAAGGCATTCGTTATAAGTCCGCTATTCGCAATAAATTCACTATTTGAAGTTTTGTATCGAATACAAGTGCGAATCATTTCGAGTGAAAATTGGGAATATTTTTTCATCTATTGTAGAATGCTATTCATCGCTTCGTTGGCAGCTCTTGATGGTTTGACGACTGGACTCTCATGGCCTTGAGATGGCAAGGTATCACAACGGATCCAATGGTGGTTTATGTGTGCAGTGTTTTGTAAAAGTAGCCTCTACAACATAACCTAGCCTTATATGGAAAAAAGTGTTCGTTGTAGTGCTTAAGCTGGAGTCAGATGTTCTGGAAAACTGGTGCTTTACACTACCTTATAATTTTGACGACCACGGTAGCTCAATGGTAGAACATCGATTTACCCATTGAGAGGTTACACCTCCCTGGTATTTTTATCTATCATGTTCTCTCCAGTTTTATGTAGTAAGTTGACTAACTGATTTTGAATTTGAGAGATTAGACGTGTGGAATTTCCCGACTTACCCATAAAACAGGATAACAGATTGCAAGCGATAAAAAGTTTCTATTTTTTTTTTGAATATTCAGTTATCTCGCGATGCCCTTCTAATGGAAGATTGCTTGTCGAAAGAGCAAGAAATATACTGATGATTTAGTCTAGAACTTTACACAAAAAAAAACATTTTATGGATTGGGCATTCTCTCTATTTTATTAGAGACAATTTTCATAAAAGAAATTTCCGCTTTAGAACCTACACATCCCTCCGCGTGGTTTCTAAGATCTTACCACCTAAAGCAGGAATGAACTACCTAAAGCGGAAATGCTGCAATTAAGGATTCTCTCTAATTACAATAGAGAAAATTCTCCAATTAAGGCTAAACCCATAATGTTCCCAAAAAAGTGTACCAAAATAGGGCTCCCACTTGAAATAATTCAGGCGGCCAAGGCCCGACGTCGGGCTGTCGCGCCACGATGATGATGACTTGAAATAATTCCAAAGAACTGATTTTTCGGAGTTTATTGAATACTACATCAAAAATCCTCAAAAATTCGCAGTGAGTTTAGGCAGAATCCTACAAAAATCCCACAAAAAAAAAAAGATAATAAAAATATAGATAAAAAAATCGAAGATTTTTCACTTCATCGGGAAAAAATCTTATTTGACCAGTACTGCTTGTCGCTATAAAAATCCAGGACACCCGCTGCACCGCTTTCATTGGGAAAGGGGTCCCATCTCGTGGCATGTCCAGCAATGTATTGTAGTTAACACCCTTCCGCAATGTGGGACCAAACCACAGCCATTTTCGCCTGCGTATCAAATCGTCGATTGGCAAATGATTCGTTCGCCGACTCAGTTCTTCATTTGATATTTTTCTGGTCAAAAAAATCTTTAAATTCGAAGACAAGAATTGACGAAATCTTATAGCTTAAAAAAAAACTTTCAAAAACTTTCCATGTGTTGCTCCCATACAACAGCACAGGCAGTACTGAAACGGGCCCAGCCTTAGTCTTAACATTTATTCCGGGTGACGACAGCGTCTACCCCCATCGCGTTTCCTTTCCGGACTGTCATTAATTTATTGAGTTAATATGTGCAACTATGGAATATAAATCCAAACTGAGCAGTTAGCCGGAAATGTCAATTTTCTTGGTCTCTCCAGGGGCATGGGCACGTCAACATATCTCTTACTATGCCCTGTTGACGTTTCGATAGCATATTTTTTGAATGGTGCAATTGTTAACATGGACTTCCTATCCGAGCCGTCTTTTTTTTGACGAACTTGGAGCCCTAATACTTCTAATAATACCCACAGGTAGATTTTATTCACGCCCCGGGGATCGACCCAATATTCTCAAGATTAATTATCGTTGAGTGCTGGCGGAGACTTCACGACTGTGGAGCCTTTTAACGAATTATAAAAAAGCTTAAAGCAATTATTCACACCATTCTCATATCAGTTTGTAATCAATAAAGCATAAAAGCGTAGAGGGCTGGGCAATGCATCCGCATATGCGACCCAGTTTTGTCGAATCTTGCCGCAACACCCTGCCAGGAGAGTACAAAAATGATGTGGTGAGTCTCCGCGCTCCCTCTCCGACCTTGGGTTGAGCCGCGCAATATTGATCAACCCCCTTTGCGAACTACCATAAATGATGTGAGAGACGAGAAAAGAAAGGTGGAGGACCCTCAGGGATTCAAGAAACAAATACGTGACTTCAGTGGCAATCTATCTCAATTACCTAACCCCTTGTGGGGCATAGCGCGTCAACTGTTTCATGTGGCCCAGTTGACGTTTCTCGGCATAAACTTGGTTTCGGAGAATGCAGTTGCCAGAATGCACCTCCTGGACATCCATGGCCACGAATGCCGTCGTGGACGGGATTCGAACCCGAAACGACGGTAGTCAAACATGAGACTGATGCCTCAACACACTGCGCTACCGGTCGCCCCTGTGGCAATACATTAAGTACATATATAATTTATTCTTATTTTTACTTTCTTCGAGTAATTTTGCTCCTAGTTCCACTTAACGTACTTAACTTGAAGTTTGCGCGTTGAATATAAGAGTGTTTTTCTTATTTATCCACATTATAATGACAAACATATAATTTCCCACACTTTTCTTTCAATATCTCAATGTGAGTTGTTTTTCATCCAGTTAACTTTCCTTCTTTTTTTCTTTACCTACTTGTTTTCTTTCTAAAGCATATGGTTTGTTGCGGCAGCCCTGGTAGTGGCCGTGAAGCGAGCCACAGTTCATTACACAAGACTTTTGATTTGACACTGTACCAGAATATAGCGGAAAACGTGATGAGGGTTGTTTGTCGAACCCAAACATCACCTTTGCACCTCTGCCACCCAGTTCCGGCAAGCTTGCGCGAGGCAGGATTGGTTTTTCGGAAAGAGGACACCAAGCCCTTCGATTTGATACCATATTTAGCGAAAACCTCAGTGACGGTAGTTCGTCGACCTGGAACATCACATTTTCGCGCTCCTAGCACCTACACCCGGCAGGATTGGTTTTTGAAAAGAGGACATTAATACTTTTGATTTTACACCGTATTTAACGGAAAACACGATGGGGTTAATTCGTTGATCCAAACGCCACCTTTGCGCTCTCCTGCCAGGGTGCTGCTGTAAATTTGGTCCAGGCAGGATTGTATATTCGGACGCCCTGCGCAGACCTTTACACTCTTATGAATTTTTGAGTACACACCAACATGAGGGTCGTGTGACCCACTTTTTTTTGTAATTCGTTAAAAGGCACTTCCGGTAAGATCCCCTTATGCAGGATTCATATTTCGTGAGTACACATATATCAACTCTATAACCTAATTACAGTCCGGAAAGAAAACGCGATGGGGGTAGCAAACACGCAGCAGTCTCCTGGACTAACAGCTATTCTTCTTTATCGGTAGTTACTAGGCAACCAGTCTCTTGCATTCGTCGTAATTCAATTATAATAGTAAGATAACTCCGACTGTACATCTATAATCTTCGTACAACCCCGCTACACTGATCGTCCCAAATCTGAAAAAAAGGATAAAATTAAAGCATACATGACACAAAAATCTCCTTTCAATCATTTCACCAGTATTCCTGTTTTTTATTTATTTTCTTGCGATGACACCGGGGTCAATTTTTAAATATAATTGACGCACAACATACTGACAATAAGTGTGATCGCTTTACTTCTGTCATCATCACCACCATTATCATCTTCATCATCGCCGCCTTCACCACAAAATTGATGATAGTGTGCTTGGCTTCCAATTGTTCTTAATAAGTGTATTTATGGGGTGGAATTTCATAAACAAAGAACTAAAAATTTAAAACATCTCAAAATAGATATTCCAATGAGTTGGGTGCAGAGTAAACAACGAGACGCATCAGTTTTAACTCGATATAAGTAGTATGATCACGGATCACTTGGAGGTTCCTTAGTCTTCCCTAAAAAAAATGTATTTCTTAATTAGTCGCTAACAGCACATAAAAGCATGTAGTGATGACGATACTCCTGATGATAGTGGCGTTGATGACAATGCACCAAGGAATGGTGTAGCAATCGACTATTGTAAATGTCGCGCGCGCTGACTAATTAACCATGTGTTTAAGGGTTAAGAGGGGTCAAGTTATGGTCTTATGATTGAGTCCATCTGCAGTAGCAATCGTTTTCCAAGTACGGTCGGAAGAAAATATGGAAAAGGCAAATAGGGTTCACAAATCGATTTAAATCATAAAACACACAACTCGTCTACGTTGAGTAGGAGAGGGTCTAATATTTTAAGTTTTCCAAAATATATAGAATTTCGTAGTATGTATTATGCATTTTTACCCACCAAACATAGAATTGAAAAGAAAATGGCTTTATTATACGAATCTGGAAAATTAGCTGCAGGAGTATTCCTTGCTATTTCGTGACCGTGATTGTCTCGTCCAGTTACTAACCTCTAACCCAATCCTCACCAAAATAGCTTGCAACTTATGATGTCCTCTTTGGGCCACATAGCTTAGGCGACTAACTTAAGACGTTACATGTCCAAAGATAATCCACTTATTCACCCAATAGTGTGAGAAACAATCTCATAATAACAATTCACGCCAAGCATAATTTGACCGGCAGACATATGTTTAGATTTTCTAGATTATCCCGGTGAAATTGCACTTTAGCACCTAATCTAAACCATTTACGGATAACCACTGTTGCACGATTAGGTCGTTTATGTCCGTAATTTTGCACTTCAACATAAAGTCCCCGGGCGCAGACCGACGGACAGGTTGCTGATGACTTTCGTACCACAACACCATTTATACAGCAGGGTGCACCAAGCACAATATTCTTCTTCTTCTTGTCTTGGATTCTACTGAACTGCCAAGAACTAAAGGCGGTGCGGCATTGACTTTTACATACATTCACATTGTTCGTTGGCGAAATTATGTCTACGTGAGAAAATTGATCCATCAACGAAAATGTTGATGAGATTGCAAGCAATTTGAAAAGTAATTCTGTCATTTTGCAAGCGATGGTGTATATTGTGTAATTTATATTAGTGAACTTAAACGAAGCTGTGGTTAAGAGAAAAAACGTACTCCTGGCCCGCCCGATCGCCTTGCATTCGTATAGTATTTCTCAACTTCTAACATACCAAAACGACATCCCCTCATGTTAGTACATTTTTTTTACTGATTGATGAGTGATGGCCTGTTATGTTTTAATAGTTTAAAAGCTTTTTCGATTTGCCGCAACCATGCACGATTTTCTCAGCATCTCTTCAAACTTTTATCGTGTGGACATTACCCTGCATGAAGACGTATTTTGTGTTCACTGTAAATTTGTAGATCAATAAAGAGTCTTCTCTCAGCTTCTGGAGAGTGAACATCGTTTAGCTATTCGGTTAGTGTTGTTATTAGTTTTTCGAACAAAATTTTATTTTGCGCAGCTCAACCTACCATTCAATCATTGATCCTAAAGTCGCCTTGAAAAGGCAACGGGAGTGTTCTCCCGATGATTTACTTATTAGGGATCGTTTAAAACTCCCTAGAAATCATCCCGACTCTCTAATGGCGTCTTCTTCACGCTCGAATCGATTTCAGCCATTGGCGGATCTCCCTGACAGCGGCAACGACAACAACGATGGAACAACCGACAACCCGACTTCAGTTGTCAAAAAGGTGAAAATTCCTCCAATCATCTTTCCGAGCCTAGACCGGGAAACTATTGCTCTAATGATTGAGAATTTAAATATCTCCAATTACTCTATTCAATTCACCAATGTCGGCAAAAAAGTGCTACTCGATAATCCTGAGTGCTACGAAAAATTCCGATCATATCTAATTGAGTAGAAAGTTCATTTTTTCACTTATGGTCGTTCCGATCAGCGCCCACACAAATATATACTCGACGGTCTCTACGATATGGAGTGTTCAGATCTGATGAAACTCCTTCTCGATGAGCATAATTTGTCACCGTTTGACATTAAAAAAATATTTTCAAACAAATCACGTCACGCTGATGCCGCAGTATCGTACGTAATTTACTTCACGCGAGGCTCCATCAAACTCTCAGATCTGAAAAAAGTTGAATATATCAACCACATTAGAGTTTTTTGGAACTACAAGCAGAAACGAGCACATCAACCCACTCAGTGTCGCAACTGCCACTCATTCGGTCATGGAACATCATTTTGTTTCCTTCCATCGAAATGTCTCATTTGCGGAGAAGCGCATAATAAATCTGAATGTACCAAAAAGGATTTGGCTCAGATAAAATGTGCAAACTGTGGCGGTAACCACACTGCCAATAGCACGATTTGTCCCAATCGCCTAGAAGCGTTAAAGCGCCGAGCACAACTAACACAACGCGCGAGGATGCGTCAAAATAACTCGAATAAATCCTACTCAACTCCAGCATTCAACTCGACCAACTTCCCAAATCTTCCCGTTGAAAATTTTAGCTTCGACCAACACAACAACATTAATTTAAGCAACAACTCTAATGTACTAGGTAATAAGATGTCTTATAGTTCTGTCACGCGCAATAATAATTTCACGAACACCACCGCACTCCCATGCTCGGACTCTAACTTATTCTCTGCCGAAGAGCTGATGGATCTCTTCAGTAAGATCACTCTCCAACTGCAAAACTCGTTTCGAGCAGTGCAATGTATTGATTGAAGTCGCAACTAAATATGTTTACAAATAGAAGCGAGATCCGATGCCTACTGTGGAATGCACAAAGCATCCGCAACAAATTTGAGGAAACTTACAGATTCTTAGCCGAGAATAATATTGATTTGTTCTGTATTTCCGAAACCTGGCTTAGGGATAGCGACAATCTTAAGAATGCGGATTATAATATCGTAAGAAATGATAGGGATGCAATTGGTGGAGGTGTATCAATATTTATCAGGAAGGGCATCAAGTTTACACCGCTTAAAGTTTTTCCTACCAAAATTATCGAAAATATTGCTATAAAAATTGACCATATAGATTTAACGTTAATTGCCGTCTATTTTAGCGGAACCAAATTAGACTCAGCTAAATTACAACTATTTAAAGACGATTTGAAACTACTTTTCAGCCACAGATCCAGATTCATAATTTGCGGTGACTTCAATGCACGCCATCGTCATTGGAATTGCGCCAGATCAAACAAAGCCGGCCAGATTCTCTACGATCTAACCATTAGTCACAACACTCTAATCCACGCTCCTGACGGCCCCACCTGTTATCCCCCCAGGGGCAATCCCTCAACACTGGACCTGATAATTAGTAATGGTGAGTTACCTATATCCCAACCCCTTGTCCTGAATGAACTTTCCTCAAACCACTTGCCAGTCTCCTTCATTGTTGATAAAAGCCTGGTGATTTCCAGAAACTATTCGTACGATTACAAGAAAACCTGCTGGACAAAATTTCGCGATTTCCTCAACAGGAACATTACACTCTTGGATAATGACCTATCACGGATTTGCAGCGAAGATCAAATAAACGAGCTCATCTCCAACTTCACCAATCAGATCAAAACTGCTCGAGACTTGGCAACCCCTAAAATAACTCGTACTACTCAAGTACCGGTAGCCGGCAATACTACTACTGCTCTCATCCGCCACCGAAACAATATTCGTCGGCAATGGCAAAGAACTCGCTCACCGAACCTAAAGAACTTCTTAAACCTCCTTAACTTCCAGATTCGTTCCAATCTTCTGAAAATGCGTAACGAGCGCTGGAACAATATATTATCTTCCCTAGATAAGGGTTCTCGAAAAATGTGGCAACTACGGAAATGCCTCAGGAACAAATCCCGCTCCCTTCCTCCCCTACGGCTTGCAGACGATTCTTGGGCCTTCTCTGACGTTGACAAAGCTGACCTTTTGGCTGAAAATTTTTACTCCTTCCACACTCTTACTGCTCAAACTAATGACCCTTTCACTACTGCATGCGTGAACGATACCATCACAACTCTCGCTAACTTACCTTCTGATCTCTCGCCTAGTAAATTCTGTAGTCCGTCCGAGCTGAGAGCGATTCTTAAAAAATTAAAAATTAAATCGTCCGCTGGAGAGGATGGTCTCCCCAACGCTCTACTAAAAAACTTACCCAAGAAAGCGGTAGTATTACTCTCGTATATTTTCAACTGCTGCCTGAAACTAAATTACTTCCCGAACTCTTGGAAAAACGCGACAGTAATACCCATTCTCAAAACAGGTAAGAATCCTAGCCTTCCAACAAATTACCGACCAATAAGCCTACTCCCTACGCTGAGTAAAATCTTTGAGAAGGTAATATTGTCCCGACTTCAACAATCAATTGAAGATAATTCAATAATTCCCAACTTCCAATTCGGATTCAGACCCGGACTTTCGACAATCCACCAACTACATAGAGTCGTCAATCACATAGAGCAGGGCTTTAACTCTAAACAATCTACCGGGTTGATTGCTTTGGATATTGAGAAAGCCTTTGACACAGTGTGGCATGATGGTCTTACCCACAAATTAGTCCAGTTTGGAATTCCAATTTACCTTTGTAAAATCATCCAATCATTTTTATCTTCAAGATCTTTCCGTGTCAAAGTACGTAGTCTATCTAATGCTCGTAATGTCCCCGCCGGTGTCCCCCAAGGTTCGGTTCTAAGTCCCACATTGTATAATCTATACATGTCCGACCTTCTTTTAGTTAATGACTGCCACATCGCCATGTATGCGGACGACACAGCAATTTACGCCAGCAGTGACAATCCAGATACCATCGTCAACATCCTGCAACTCCAGCTAAGACAATTAAAAAAATTCTGTTATAAATGGAAAATCCAAGTCAACAGCGAGAAAACCCAAGCAACTTTCTTCTCTAAAAGACGATCTAGGAGACACCTACCGACCCCTTTAATAAATGTTTTAGGTTCAGCAATTGCCTGGGCTAAAGATCTAAAATACCTAGGTCTCCACCTTGACTCGAAGCTTACATTTAAGACACATACCGACACAACAAGTTCAAAAATTCTGAATAGTATTCGTGCTAACTACGCTTTTATTAACAGAAAATCCAAACTTTCCACCTCTAACAAACTCCTAATTTACAAATCAGTAATGCAACCCATAATATTATATGGCTGCTCTGTTTGGAACACGTGTGCGCTCACTCACAAACGCAAATTGCAAATTTTGCAAAATAAATGCCTGAAGATTATTTTAAACAAACCCTTTTACTACTCCACCCACTCTCTACACTTATTATCAAATATTGATCAAATCTATACCACTTGCAACATAATTCATTCTAAATTTCTAAATCGCCTTGCGGCCTCAGACAACCCCCTGATTGCTCCTTTGGCTGTCAGTTCTTAAATACTGATCCCTTTGCGCTAGGTTCATAAATGTAAGGTAGTTGTAAGTTATTTTAAGTTAGTATGTAAATTCTCTATTTCTACCATAGGTTTTAAGCTATTTTTTCCTAAATATCTTCTTCCAATTTGATTTAAAAATCCATCTTTTCTTTGTAATAACTCTCCCTACCATAGATGTACAGACTTTGTCTAAACTCTTAAATTAAGATCCTCCTGTTTTTATACATTGTTTTCTATCACTCAATAAAGCTATTATCTAATCTAATCTAGATCAATAAAATTGTGGGATGAACTCCGCCTCTTGGTCGATTCACTAGCAGCCTCGTTTGTCGTTTCCCTCATTGCTCATTGCCAAGCCTAGCACCCAACAGGATGAGGACTCTTTTAATGGTGGCGAAATCCTGAAGCAATTCATGACAGTCTTCAACCAATCTTGAAGATAGTTTGTACGATGAAAGCACCCTAATCATTGTCTAAATATCAGTGTAGATGCAATCGTGCGCCTCGCCGCAAGAACCATTTTCCAGGATTATCCTGGCACAGAAAGCAATGGTATAAATCTTGACTTGAAAAACACCGGGGCCGACAGTGTAATGAACCACCTGTAATTAACCATATTCTCGTCTGATAGTGCTCCTTCCACCGGCAGATGGATGAAAGCATATGATGAGTAATGATCTGGCGGTGGTACGAAACCAAAGGCCTACGGTCCCATTACACCCGGACCACGACACAAGCGCGGGGGCTTCGGGGCCGTCCGCCAACCATTCCATCCTTATCGCCCAATTTCTTTATTATTCCCCATTTTGTCGGTCGCGCTCGGTGGCCGTAATCGTAATCCGAGCTTGTCAGTACAAAGACGGCGCGGATAGGAGGTGCATGCTAGCAACTGCACCTCCGAAAAGTAGATTTGCTATTGAAACGTCAACAAGGCATAGAAATGCTAGAGATGTTAACGCGCCGATGCCCCTAGAGGGGTCAAGGCAACTAGAGATTTTGTACTCCACTGTTTGTGTTGTTTTCGACAGGCCTCAATGGGTTCCTTTTTGGTTCTTCCACCATTATGCATAATCACAACCACATTAAGGCTACTTGCTCTAAGTCTTAGGATTTTTTTTTACTTAACGTATTTTGCTCTCAAGTAGCTGTGCCCTCCTCTGTAGCACCCCCATCCTTTCTATAGAGTAGTTTTTCCTTTGCCTCGAAGTAGAAGCTGCCCTGTAATTAACCATATTCTCGTCTGGTAGTGTTGCTCCCACCGGCAGATCGATGGCAGCACCTGATATTTTAAATAATGATCTGTCGGTGATACGAAACCAGAGGCCTAGGGTCCAATTACACCCGGTCACCGCCAAACATTCCTACCTTATAGCTCAATTTTTTTATTATTCCCCATTTTTTCTTCCGCTGTTTGTGTTGTTTTCCCCTGGTCTACGAGTTTTTATTAATACGTAAAGGACAGGGGCAACGAGCGGCGAAAACCCCGCCCACGTCTCCCAAACTGAGATACTGCTTAGCTCGTTTCTTTGCCAGATGACACTGCCCAACCTTCACGGTCACCATGCAAGCTTAGGCTCTGTCCCCACGGGCATCTTGGGATACCCACCAAACCATCCGTTACAACACCCATCACAATTAAAACCCTTGAATTTGTTTCAAGTACCCCAACAGAAGGTCCGGGTTCGTGTTTAGCACCCTAAAAAACATAAGAAATGAAAAACAAAAAAGAAATTCTCCGCCACAATTTGTTTCCCCGAAGTCATTCTGATTTCCTAATGACTGGATTAAAATACTAGGGAATCATCGTATCAAAAAATTGAGTTAATTGTTGCATTTTACAAAAGATAATTGGGTGAGAAATGGACGGCCATCAAAAGACCAAACAAGATAAGATATATATCAGCACATTTCTTACCAAAGTACTTATTTAAACACATAATAATTAACACAATTTGGAAAACTGTTTAGTTTTGTCAAACTGATTGTCATTTTTGCTTAACAAAGCAAGCGTCTTTTTGAAAATAGTAATCGATGCAAACCGTTTGACAGTAAAAACGCGGAGAATGCAGTCCAATGTACGCCCGGCCTTGTGCTATCAAATGGATAGCAGAATGGGTAGCTCAACTGATGATAGAAAACGGATAGGTCAGCTAAAGAGAATGCATAGCTCAACTGACAGAGAACGGATGGGTCAACTAAAAATTAAACTGATATGGCAGTCAAAAAAACCCTTTTAAAGAATTTGATCACGCCTTGATGAAGGGTTGCAAAACGAAGGTAGTGTAGAAATATGAATCCCATTTTCGGAATCCCTTTATTATAATAATACGCCATTTAACATTAAAATTTGTTAGACAACTTATACGATTAAAGAGCTTACAGAATAGGAAGGTGATCAAGATATTGCAGCTTATTTATAAGAAAACCACGTCAAAGGTGAAAGGGATCAGGGATCAAAAGCGATCAACTTGAAGAAGTAATCAAAATACAGAGGTGGTCAACTTTGGAGATTCTACTGTAGTGTTTAAAATCCGCTCTTTGCAGTTTCCTAGGATTAAGATTAGATGCATTTATAAAATCCGAAAATTTTCTTGATTTTTGGCAAAAAAAAAAAAAAACAGAAGTCACACGGCGCTAGATCTGGTGATGTGGTGCTGGGCTAATTTCTTCAATGGTAGAAAGCGCAATTAAGTTGCTTATCATTTGAGCAGTACAAGCTGGAGAATTATCGTGATGTAGGAAGTATCGCCGCAGTTCCCTAACTTATAACTTAGTTTGTCAAGTCTGTATATGATTAAATTTAGAAATAAAAGACGTCAAATCATTTTTGTAATAAATTTTACAACCTAAAATTGTGTTCAGTATATTTTTCATCGGAAAAATGGGTTGATTTCGCGAAAAACATAAGTTGACCCTATTTCAACCCCTATTTAAACAATTGGCACCATTAACCTGGTTTTTATCTTTTCCCTAACATTAGTTACTACTATATATTACTGAACTAATAACCAATCTAAAAATATTTAATTAATTACTTATTTTGTACTATTATTATTATTTTTTTGCTCTCGCTATAGACGCGTTTTGCTACTGGTGCCCAAGGCAGTCGCCCCCTTCGCCCTCCTTTCGCACGGCAGTGTTTCAGCATCCTGACATTTTCGATTTGAAACAAGTGCATTATATTAAAATTATATCATTCTTCAAAGTCAAATCATCCTCATCCCTGAACCAGCTTCTGGCACGATATCATCCAATTATCGAGACTTTTTTCAAAAGCCAACTATATATAATTCCACAATAACCACGGGCTGATGCTGCCTGCCCAAGGGTATCATACATCATCGCCCAAAAGAATGAAATTATCAAATTAGCAGGACTCATCCATCAAACCAAATCAAATTTCGTAGATGGGTGGGTTTGCTACATGCCACACTATGGCTCTATTGAGCTCCCCGGTCTTGATCCTACACGTAACTCGAAATTCCACGAATACTATTCACATCGTTTGCATGTGGCATTTGTTAACATTTACCCTTGTGTATGTGGCATGGAATGTGCACGAGGCTCGCTGGCCCATCATCGCCGTCAAACCTCAAACTCATCACCGATGAGAATGGTAGCACCACCAGTCTCACCATCATATCTAATTGCCATTCAAATATGCAAATTTCATTGTGAATGTCATATAGTGGTGCAAAGGCAACTGTACAATAGTGTACTCGACTGAAATGGCAATGAAAAGCGGTGAAAGGACGAGCGACACTGTGTGGAAGGGGTGTCAAATTTGCCCAGAAGCTAATCAACGATCCCAACTGATGACATACGCTAATTCATTACTGGTACAATGTCGTTGCGCAGTCCGTCGTCAGTCTCTACGGAATAGGGATTTTGTTTCCCAGTTCAGCATTTCACAACCACTGGTTAAGGGAATATGCGAATGAGGTATCACTGCTTTGGGGTTAAATGGTGTCCAATTTCAGGACAATATTTTCCGGTCCTTGAAAGGAAAGGTGATCGTAATGAGAGAAGGATCCTTTTGAAACAAGGATAGTATTCTATTGAAAAGAAGGACTTGTATTTTTTGACATGCGTAACATTATTCAGTATGTTTTGGATGAGCTTCGATTTTTTTTTTAAAGTATTCATTTGGTCAGTTGTTTGCTGATAATTATAGCTGATCATGATTTTCAAAATCCTGCCGGTTCTGTAAATAACAGATTACAGTGATAAAGATGGTTATACTGTTTGACAATTCGATGATGCAATCAGGGCCTTACACTTCAGGATCCATCACAACTAATTTTACTCCAATTTAAATATCAAATAGGGGTACAAGGGTGACTGACCTTTTCACATCACTATAGCACCTAATCTCACAGCAAAGTATCGAAACGTTTCCATCAACGGATTCCCCGATTGATGGACCGTCGAATTAAATTAATTGTTGCAGTCAAAATTATAATTGCCGATATAAACATGTGGGTCGTCTCTTCTCGTAAATAAATACATTTTTCAAATTTCTTCATGGTTCGACTCCTAAACCGAAGCAGTCGTTGGATCACCCCTAGCCAACATGTAGGCACGTAGCTTCGAATAAAAATTATTATTTTCGTATTGAATTCTTTGGAGCGAGGGAATACGGATATTCTGAATTTAAGCATACTCGTACATATAATTTGTCGCCCATATAGCCAACGGATCACGATCAACCGATTCATAGACTGCTTTCTTGGACAGTCTACCCCGCTTTAGATTGGATCTCTGCCATTATTTTCAATACGTTCTGCCATTAGATGATCATCTTTATCAATTAGTGGTGGAACAGTTGCGCTCTTTTTGTTCTTTAATTCGAAATAGATGCTGGTCGTAACCATTAGGCTGTATCTAAATGAATAGAAGAAGGCGCTATGGTATTATAATATAATGTATTGTACACTACATTTGGTAACACGGCTGACTGTGAACGAGTTACCCGAGTTAAGTGTTCACGACATAAAAGTCTAATTAATGCCTTGATAAGAGAGAGCTGGTGACTTAATGAGTTATATTATGCATTTGGACGAGACTTGATACAAGACGTGAGGTTGATGGTTCAGATAGGCTAGTGAAGTCTATCAGAAAGGAAAAGGGATTGAGAAAAAGTATAAAAAAGTATGTATGTTGTTGAAATGTTCAACTTACTGTCCTGGTGTTTCGGCTTCAGATCTTGACAAAACCTGCAGAATAAAATAATATTATTGTAGAAAAAATGAATAGCTCAGATATTAAACACATTACGCAATGTACGGCGCGAAATCCGCTCAGTGAAACAAAAAGAGCGATGATTTTCATCCGCACCTTAGCTGCGTCCCATGTAAGTACATTTTAATTTTGATAAATTTGCTTTCAAGTTGTCTAAGACTTGCTTTCAAAAATGTTGTCTTTATCGCCCCAATTCAGGAGATGCCCATATGTACCAAGCAAATGCAAGAATGTCCTTTTTCCTGACCAAAGAACACACCATCAGTAGTAGTATAGTGCATATGCCTCATGAACATCATTCATATGATACCTATCTTGCCTTGTTATCACTTCATTGCCAGGAATGTCCTGTTTCAACACCAAAAGGCTTAAAATGTAGTCTATAGTGCATTCACTACAGCATCCCCAGTCATATGATACCAATCGTGCGTAGGTGTAACTCCATTGTCAAGACTTGCCTAAAGACTCAAAATGCCTTCAAAGTAGTCTAGTACATTCGAATCGTGACCCCCAGTCATATTACATCCATCTTGCCTAGACATTCATTGCTAAGAATGTAATTTTTTGCTCACTAAAGGCCTAAAATGTCAGAAGTCCTGACCAAAGGCTTCAAAAAACCTTCAGTAGATCGACACCATGTTATTTTAGGACCCCCTCTTGGTCGGCCTTGGCTGGAAATGGGGTTCCATTTCATGGCATGAAAAGCAATGCAGTTATCATACTTCCGCAATGTGCGACCTGTCCACTGCTATTTGATTGACCCGTACTCAACTTTTCATTTGATATTGTTTGGGGCCAGAAAATTTTTATGGGGCCAGAAAATTTTTAAAATTCGACGACGACATGAGTTGACGAAAACTTGCACACAAAAAGAGGAGGGAAGGATAGATGTAGCTTCAATGGTTGTGTCACACCTAAGAGTCTCAAGTCAGCAGGGTGTCATGAATTACGACTTCAGACATGTAATATAGTTGTGTGAATCCTGGCACGTTATGAACTACCTGAATCAGCTATCACTGATGCCACCCTTGGGTAGGGCCAACAACCCATCCTTTTAAAAACTACTCCATGACAAGGAACCTGGAACAAGAGCCTCGGATTGGACGGATCAACAACGACGACCACGCAACCGTTTAAAGGATAAATTTTTCGGATCTTGGAATGTACGTTCTCTGAAGAAACAAGGGGCCATGGAGGCCCTCCTTCAACGGGTCGAGAGCTACAAACTAAGCTTCATTGCAGTCCAGGAAACAAACTGGTTTGGCAGCGAGATAGCCGACAAGAATTCGCACACAATTTTCAAAAGTGGCAAACCATCGGGTCTCAAGGAGTTTGGAGTTGCATTTATATTGAGCAAGCATCCAAAGCCGCACGTCATTGACTTCAAACTTAGTAATGAAAGGTTGTGAAAGATTTGCATTAATTCCCGAACCTGATTGAACGCAGAATGCATCAGCAGGAGCGAAATGTCAAATTAGAAAGCTTGCATTTCTCAGATTGACTGCAGCGGCAGCGACAGCATATCTGCAGGTTGTTGTTGTTGCCGCTACCGCTACCGCTGCTGCTGCCGCTGCTACTGCTTTCTGCCTTCAATCTGGTTCCGGCATAAGACTCGTTTTTTCAATCTCTGGCTAATCAACGTGCACGCCCCGACTGAAGTAGAGGAAGATACAATGAAAGACGAATTTTATGCCCGCCTGGAGACATTGTTCGACTCACTTCCAACAAACGACGTCAAAATACTGCTGGGAAATTTTAATATGAAAGCTGGAAACGAAAGTTGGCACCGGGGAACCGCTGGATGACATAGACTACATGAGGAATGCAATGATAACAGTCAAATATTAATCGACTTCGTCTGCAGTAGGTATCTTATCGTAAGCTCCACATGTTTTCCGCATCGAAGCATTCACAAACAGACTTAGAAATCCCCAGACGCACGTACCGTCAATCAATATGAACACGTCCTCATTTGTAAAAGGTGGGCGTCTAGTGTATTAGATGTCCGATCCTATCGAGGATCACACTGCGATTCAGACCATCACTTGGTGAAGACAACCTATCGGTGTAGAGTTTCTTCAGTGTACCAGTCAAGAATCAGCCATCGCAAAATCTTTGCGGTTGACAAACTCTTGAGCGATACTATGGCGCAGTCATATACAATCGCCCTGTAGGAAAAACTATCACCTATCCTAATACGACATCAGCAACACAGGCTTACACGGGTTCTGGGAAGGAAGTCGCAGACAAGGTCGTGAGATTCAGGGCCCGTCGAGCGCGAAACGGCTATTTTGACGAAGAATGCAGAAAGCCACTCGATGCAAAGCACGAAGCCTACAGACAATATATCCAACATGCAAGTAGAGTCAAAAATGAAAAATATGACCAGCCACGGCGAATATCCTATAGAATAATTAGACATAAGAAACTTAAATATTTTGAGGAGCAGTTACAGAACATAAATGAAAACCTAGCTAATAGAAACACCAAACAAGTATAGAGACTAGTTAATACAATTAAGAACGGCTATCAACCCAGGACTAGCCTCTGTAAGGACAAGGTTGGAAACATGATCAGCGACACCGATAGCATCAATAAACGACGGGCATCCTATTTTTAAGAGCTTCTCAAATGTCCCTTTTTACATTTTTCCATGAATATTTTGAAAACTTTAAGTTCAACAAAAATAAGTTGTAGAGGCAAATTAAATCACATAAAATTTCCTACAAAGTTATATATCGAAAATGTTATATTATACCCTAGACCATAAGCCAATGAAAACTGAAAAAAAAGGCTTTCGACCCTCTTTCTCCTACACTTCAAATATTGTTTAAGAATGGAGCAAGAATAATTTTTCTGATTGACAATGAAAATTTCGACATTACAACTTGTTTTATATAACAATTTTAAATTTTCGCTTTTGCATGTTAAATTTTCGATTTGTCCCGATGCAAGTCCGGTTGCCACTCGGGCCACGCTCGACTTCGTCCGAATACAAAGATGGTAACACCAATGATCTGTGATCGGTGCAGATATAAGGCCCAGGTCTCGTAGTGGCGTTGATTGGACTGGTAAATAGTTATATTATATTATTCTAATTACTGATCCTATGACAGATAAAAAAACGTTTTGTTCCTGGCAGAACTTGAACCCGCCACCGCTCGAATTTTCATTTTCATTTTCATAATTACAAAATTTTTTTCAAATTGGAAAAGAAAAACTGTAAATCAACTAATCAACAATCAGCATGACAGAAATTCTTTCATCGTGAAGAAATTTAATTTTGTAGATATAAAAAAAAAAATTTAATCAATAAAACCTAAGGATTTCGTTCAGTGTAGTTATCCTATTCTTCCGGATTCAAAAATGAAGCGGGTGACAAATCTTAAGATATACAACATCAGTTAATTGGTACGTGTCCTCTCCCAACCCTGTTAATTACCAAAGAAAAAAAAAGTCGTCATCAACAAGGAGTGTTGAATAATCCAACTTATTCACATCTGCCTGCCTACAGCATTAATTTCTCTTCTTCTTCTTCATCGCCTATTTTTTTTTTTTTTTCATTTTCTAATTTATTTCAAGAATTAGGTTATCTTCCGCATCATCTTCAAGACGGTTGGGAGTTGGAACCCAATCGTCTTTGCGTGAATGGAACACTGAATGAATGGGAAAAACGTCACGATGGTCACTTGAAAGCAATGCGTTTCCGCGTGTCATTATTAAAACTGTTGTGTTGTTGTTCGGGTGAATTATATCAACAACAATAAATGGCACCAAGCGATAAACAAGTGAGCTTAATTGCCATTAATTGAAAACGAAGCTAAAAATTCGAGCGAATAGACAAAGTGACTTTTTTTTTCAATTATTTCTAAATATAAACTTTTGTGCATTGGGTGGTTTCGCTTAATAGGGAACATAATTGTAAGATGCTGACACGATGCGACCATGGCGTAAGAAATTATAAGTTTTAATGAAGTTGTCACTCGATTAATATGTAATACTTCCTCGTGCAGATGTAGGGAGCAATGTATTTGGTTAGCAACAGTAATATTTAGAAAATGTATTACTTTAATACCTATAGGCGATCTTTATGACTCTGCGAACTATCCCTCAATGAATTACCACTCACCCCATCATGAAAGAGACTCCCCTTAATTTGGGGTGGGCGACTGTTAATGGTGACATACCCCTCTCCTCCAAAATAATAAATGGCAAATCACTCTAAAAAAGATGAATTGTCCCAACAAGATGAGAACGCTGCCTATGTTGGGGAAATACTTCACACGTAATATTCCCACAAAATCAATCGAATGAACCCCCCTCTACAAAATACTATTTCACGATAAAACACCGAAACCCCGCACTGCCTAAGGCGGAAATGTAGCACTTAGCGGTGAGTTTCAAGTGGATTTCTGGTTTTGGGCAACCCGGACATATCGTGTATGCATCATCATAACAATAATTTCACTATGAAAAATGTAGGCTCCTATTGCCTAAAGCGGGAATAGAGTTAAGGGTGGGTCTGGAGTGAATTTGCGCTCACAGCCATTACTTACTTTGCAATGGGCCAGTTGGTGGGCATCCGAAGATGCCTGTGGGGGTGGAGCCTAAGGTAGCATAGTGACCGTCACGGTCCGGCCGTGCCATCTGGCGATGAAAAAGGCCCCTGAACGAGCTAAGCAGCGGCCTATGCTTGCTGTAGCTCAGTTCGGGAGACGTGGAAGGGGTTTTCGCCACTCGTTGCATTTGTCCTCTACGTATTAGTAACAATTCATTGGCCTGGGGAAGGAAACACAAACATGGGAGGCAAAAATGGGTCAATAAGAATGGAATGGTTGGCAGACGGTTCAGATGCCCTCGCGCTCGCATCGGCGTCCGGGAGTAATGGGACCGTTGGCTTCTGGTTTCGTACCACCGACAGATCACTACTCATTACCTTCAGGTGATGCCTTCAATCCGCCGGTGAAAGAAGCACTACCAGCATATGGTCGATTACAGGGCAGTTATTACTACGAGATCTGCCAGGAAGTAGAAACCGAGGACCAAGTGTGCAGCAAAACAAACAAAACGAACTGGACTCCTGAACTAACCAGCAACCATGGTAGAGGAGCAAAATAGCAAAGAGAGAAATAAAATATACTTCTCCTCGTTGTTCAGATGATCAACAGAGTTTAGAGAATCACGACGATAGCAGAGGTGCAACCCTGCATTCCTTGCAATAATTCAGTCATGATCTCTGATAAGTGTTAAGCATCTCAGTAATAGAAAAAAATGCAATTATGCGTAGGCAAAAGTTTTAAATGACCTGAAAAGACAATCCTGGCAAACAAAAAAGTACCCAGGGTTCCTCCGCGCTTTGTCCGGACACCGAAGAAACTCTAAACCGCTAAAGATAAACACAACACCAGGATTACCTTGTTAAATTGATTCTAAAAGCAAAACTACCCTATAGGAAGGATGGGGATGCTACAAAGGAAAGGACAGCTACTTGAAGGGAAAATACAATTATATCCATTAAATTTTTCTAGCTCAATTCATGTGGTATCCAAACATTCTGTTTTGATACGAAACCAAGCATTCCAAAGTGCTTCACAGCATTTGTTCGATGAATTCCAAGTTTAAACCCGGCATACGGAGGCTAATGTGGGATTTGTCCTGATCATCCTGCGGATCACTTCATCGTTGACATTTGGTGGAATCTGGGCTCGTCTTTCAAAGACAAATGACCCGAACGAAGTTTTTTTTTAACCATCTTTGTCTGCTTAGAGCAGTTGCAGCGGCCTTTCCTTCTACTACTTAAAACAAATTCACTAATAGTAAGGAATTCCAGAAATCATCTGCTATATACAAATTTGCCCGTTCACACCATTTTGAGTGCGGTCAGACCTCTTAGTAACGACTGTTATTACATAGAAATCTAGTTACTCAAAAACAACATAACATTCGGTCACACCTAATATACATACGAGTACATAACTGTTGAACAGGAAATTATCTTGGGTCATATTAAGCACAATACGCCGCCTAACGAGATGAGTGTGTTTAAAAAATAAGTGTCTAATAGTACAGAGTTTACTTTCAAATTCAAAGTTTTCGGAAACGCGCTAACGAATGTTGTGTTTCGATGCCGTCTATGGCCAAATAAATCCCTATTGGCATGGCGCGAAGGACTTGCACGGTGAATTTGGAAGTAAGGCGACCCAAGGAAGGTTTATAGTTTTTGGTTATATCTTCAAAAGTAATTTGCTATTAGCAGTTAAACCTGTTATTTTTATCTGCTAATAAATGTAAGCATTTTACCTGTGTATCGAAATTAGTTTTTTTTTTTTTGTTGCTCATGACTACTAGCATACGGCTCTCTTCTACCGTGCCGTAGGATACCTAGAAGCGCCAAATTTCGAAATCCACGTTTAGTACTTGAGTAGATTTCTTTTTGTTTTCAACTTCGCCTCGGCATAGCGCAAATCCATTGTGGACCATACGAAAATAATTAATCCCCTTTAAGTCTCCTTCGACAATCGCTCCACCACCGTGTCAGGCACCATCTGTGTGATTTTTGCGGTTTCCAGAGCCAACACTGCACGGCTCCGACATTCATGCTATTAAGAAATTAAAAATTTATTAACGCGTCCTGAGCATCCCACTCAATGTTTGCGTTTTTAGTTATATTCGTCCGCTAATAAGTTAAAAGCTCGACAATCTATTTGTTTTAAATGGCTTCAGTATTCGCACAGAATTTTTGGTGAAATTTGTTAGTCCACCGCAACACGACACAATGCCCGAATGCTAAAATATTATGCGAGGGTGTGGGCCATCTCCTAATGGAGACCGCCTGATAATTCCGAGCGCACCATCATAAAACTCATCAGCTTAATTAATAATTCATGCACCCTGATGGAGTTTAAAGTTAAAACTTGAAGAAAGTTTGTGTTGTGCTTTGCGAAGAGTCTTAAATTTGTTGCCAGAATATTTTCGACTGTGAGCAAAGCATCGCCCGTATACAACCGCGTTATTAGTTCATTTATTCACTAGTTGTCGTTAGTTGACTGAAGTGAATGTTGGGAAAGTATCACCACGGTCTTAAGTGCGAGAGTGCTGTTAAATATTAACGAATGCCCCAGGAGTGATACTTTCCCGGATAAAATTAGCATTTTCTACGGTCACATCTTTCACAACAATGGAAAACCCTAATTGTATCCCACACCTCGAACCATGTTAAATGTCATTAGTTAGTACCGCTGTGTATCCTTGAATACATGCCACAAAATCAATTAGCAGCAATGAAAAATTGTTTCCCAACAACGAACTGACACTTTCACTATCTCCGCTCGTCTTCAATTGTACGTACTAGTCGTAGGATATCTTTTGCCCATGGTGCAACTTTCGTCCTGATCCATTATCATTTCTGGAAAATTTCTAATGAAATCACGGCGAAAAGAAAGGACATTCTTCCCCCGGTGTGTAAATCTTAACCTTTGCCACCTTTCACCAGTAGACTCTCACACCCAATCAATTTATCTAGTTGACCATTTATTAGACTGAAAAGATACAAAACATAGTCCCACATAGATGATAGTCCATGAAAGATATGCTACTCTATCGCAAGGCAAGATTCTATACATTTCTCGTCTAGTAACGCGGGGATTCTATGATTAATGATGTTGATGTGATGCTTGATGTTTTGTTTGATGCTGCTGACTTTTGGTGGTCGAAACTCAAACTACACATCGATACGACTCTTTGCTTCAATCATACAGGTCATTTGCTTAGGATCAACCTTTTGTCGATATGACACTGCAACATTTTCAATTGAATTCTTTCGATCTTTTCATGTTGATTATTATTACTTTCACGTCGGGCAACACTAGCTGTGGATCAGTCTTTTGTAATCGGAACCCGTAAATGATCGCTGCGCTGTTAAGAGATTACGAAAAGTTGGAGAAAAGGGTGTCAAAAGAATTGACTCAATGTCGTAGTTTAGATGATTTTGAATAATTAGAAAATTTGAAATGTTTGATTTTGTCATTAATCACATAATGTCTTGTGTGCATATATGCATTTATAAAATTGAGCGAAAATTGAAGGTTGGTTGGTTCGGTAGATGGTTTTGGTTACCATTTCCAGATGCCAACTGTTAGCTGCTAATAGATGCAGGTTACCAAATTATCCCTGCCGAATATAGACAGTCCCAAAGAAGAAGAATATCGTTTTTCAGGCAGAAGCTATCACGCCTAGATTATTTTTGTATCATTTAAGAGTATTACGCCTCCGCAGAATCATGAGAAAAGTTTCCGCTTTTTCAACGACACAAAATGTTAATATATGCGAATTGAATTGATTTGACGCAAGGGGTGAGACAGTCTAAAGCACGCACCGTTTAGAAGCTGGTGTTTAATAAGCGGTTTGAGCAAAGCACCCGCCGTCCTATAAAGGCAAACAAGCGGCAGCCGCCGCGGTTTTCAAATTAGCATCATATTTAAATGAAATCTCGCCACCTAATAAGCCGCGGTTTGTTGATCGGCGAGATTACATTTAAATACAATGTACATATGTACATTTGGAAACAAATGTACTGTCGATGACCGTGGCCTAAAAAACTTGTTTCTGTAATGTGGCCACTGGCGCCAGAACATATACAAAGTTTTGCATTTGCAAGCTGCATGTTGAAAGTTACATTGCTGCGAGATTCGTACCCATGTCATGTCGTGTTGGCCGGCCTACATAAGGCGATACAACATCGACTTGGTTGTTCCCGGTCACGCCTCTCCCACTGGTGCGATGCACGAAGCAGAGGCGTCTGATGAGACGCGCTTCACACCAGCGGCCGAAAACGGTGAACACGAATTTTTGGGCCCCCGCCAGGAGGAGAATTATTCTTAACAATTCTAATAAGTGTAGTCCCACTTGCGACAAACTAGAGTGACGGCATGATAAGCGCCATACATGTTGTATGGGTGTCGATGGCCGTCGCCTAAAAAACTTGTTTGCGTCAAAGTCGGGCGAGGAGAAAAGTTGCGCAGTTTGTCATCATCACTACCGTGGCGCAACAGCCCAATTATCTCGGTCAACTGACCGCGCCCTCGAATTTTGGATAACCAGCAGTTGTGCGGCGTCCTCATTCACTGAGTCTTTCCAACCAGCTCTCGGTCTCCTCGTAGCCTTGCTCCGTCGATGCGTCGACCATTCAATACTTTGTTAGGCATGCGGTCATCCTCAATTCGTTGCATATGTCCTGCCCATTGTAAACGTTGCAGCTTGACGATTCTCGAAACTTAAAGCTCATCGTACAATTCGTACAGCCCATGGTTGTATCGAATGCGCAATCTATTTCGGTCGGAAACCGCTCCAAAAATTCGCCGAAGGACTTTACGGATAAATGTGTTTATCATGTTTTGACTAGGCCGTCCATTTCGTTGAAGCGCAAGACAGGTGCAGAGTTAATGCAAATTACACTCCATCTCGTCCTCATCATCGGAGCTTCTACAAAAGTCATTAAAGGGAAGTCCTCAAGCCTCCTGGCATGTTTACCAATTAACCGGTGGCCAGTGATGACTGCAACGATCGCACTAGTGTGTTGTATTTTCATCGAGAGCAGTCTAGCAGAACGATTCGTAACCAACATGGGGAACAAAGGCCGCCGTCTCTCCATTTGTTATTTGTTTTACAAATCGCTTCAGATGTCAGTGCTACTCCACAAGCCGAAAGGGACATATCAATATTCCGACAAGTTTGTAATGCCTCGTCAGTTGTACCCTGTCTATTGAGCTCATCTGCTCTGCCGTTACCCACAAAGACGTTATGACTCGGAATCCAGCACAAAACAATGTAGCAAAAATTAATCATCTCCGTAAGAGATCCCACTGTCTTGAACTTAGCCAAACGTTAGCCAAAGGGTTCCAAAGATTTTATAACAGCTTGGCTTTCCGTGAAAATAGTTACGTCTCTAGCGGATATAACATGCCTCCCCAGCCAAGTCAGTGTTTTCATAATCGCTGTGATTTCCGCCTGAAACACACTGCAGTATTAAGGAAGATGGAACGATTTACACTCATACGAGAGTATAGATAGCGATAGTAGTCTAATTTACCAGTTCCTGTAAATTAGACTTCCATCCTAGTTTCCTATCCAGGATAAGTCCTAAGAATCTTGACTTATTAGCGAAAACCAGCCTCGTTCCCTAAAGCATCGGATGCTCGACTTGCGGTATTCTGTACTTCCTGGTGAAGAGGGGAAGTTCCTTTTTGTTCGGATTCATGGCCAAACCGCAGTGATCAGCAGTGAGAGGACATTCTGTAAAAACTCAAACTGAGAATCCCTAATCACCTGAGAAGCGTAGGTTTAGCTCAGCTGCCAGTAGGGCTAGAGATATCATTCCCTCCTCATTTCACAACCATGGCCTGGGACAAGCTTCGGCCGAGTTAAAAAAAAGATAATAATGTTGGCAGAAGAAATAAACTTGACAATTGTCACCATTTTTATATCTGTTATTTGTAGCAGTTAATCATTTTTAGCACTAACAGGTTTCCGCTAACGTTAATAGCAGATAAAGACAAACAGCTGAAGTAGGATACTCAACAGTCGGATGTATTGAAATATTTAACATCTTCGCCGATTACCACAAGTGACACCACATCCAAACTTTATAATATCTATTATGTAGTAGGTTTACAGTTTAACAGGTTTCCAAATTAACACATTTTCAACTAACTTGCATAGTATTTGGAGTTGAACCCCATACATCATTTGTAGGATGAGTTAAACGGATAATTTTCACATTCAAGAGGTACAAAGAGTTATTATTGAACAGTGGTGTGGTATAACATATAACAACTAATTCCTCAGTTATATGTGAATGTACACCAAGTTGGCTACTCCAAAAGTTTAGCAGTAAATTTATTATTTTATTTATTCTTTTTCTTTTTGCTACACTTTACGAGCTTTACGACTTGAGGCGATAAACACGCATTTGATGCCTTGTTAACACCCAATTCAGGATATAATTCACACGCTATCTGCTATCTATCTTGGCCCATTATTCTGACTAAATACTCGAAGTAACCAAAATTTCACATAAAACAGTCAACATTAACTACACCAACCTATCTTGTCTAACTCCATTTAACACTTTCAGATCAAATCGCATTGTAGCACATTAAAAAAGGATCTACATAAAAACAGAGGTAATTGAGCAACCTTGGAAGAGTCATTCTTATCGCTCATTGTGTTTGCACTTACCGACTTCTTCCCTGCAACCAGTACTCCCTTTCCGCTTAACTTGCGAATTGTGACTTCTCGACGAAAGTCAAGAAAAATAACGTCGGCCAAGATTAGATAAAATCCTCTCAAAGACAGTAATTTGCACCCCTTTTTCGACTCCTTAACGGGACAATGTCGTCAATTTACATTTTAACTCCGCCTCAGATAAGTTAAACAAATAGGCAAGGGAAAAATATCGTAGCCTTCCACGTAACATCTTAAGCTCTCCGCCAATGTTTGGCGGGGTCTATAAAAAAGATTCTGCATTTTCGCGGAGGATTCCAACTGAACTTGTTCGCGGATAAACGAACTCGTACCTATTTTTGTGTACTTGTACCTTGTGACATTAGAATTATCCAAATCTTGGTTGGGGTTTTTGTTCGCTATGCTATATTCGGGAACAGGTCTACAACTTCAACCGCCACAAACAATACGAAGAAGTTTGCCTCAAGATTTTTCCATTTGATAGCGTCCTCCACGAAGGAATTCCCTGGGCATTCGAGATGATGATGGGTTGTCGCAAATCTAAATCTTTTACGTACGTCTGGATTACGAGGCACACACAGCACAATCGATGCGATGTACACAACCGACCCGTGTGCTTCACTAGTAAAATACTTTTGCTATCGGGGACCGAGACCTTTTTGCAACTTCGTATGTTGACACAGGATAGCCTCTAGCCAGAAAATCGTATTTTAGGGAGATTAGAATCGCTCACGAGGGATTTGCATACTAAAAGGCAGAGAAAATTTATTTATAGTGTTAGTGTACAGTAAAGTTCTTTTGTGGTGCACTTAGTAGTATCTAAATTTGAATGGAACGATTTGAGGATACGGTTAGCAACAAAATGAGTTAATACTTTAATTCCGACAGGTGAAAATCTCAATGTTCGGTTAAAGTTGCACATATACACACGATAAACGCTTACTGCCACCTATCCTCCGGTTTGACTTACACCAAAGATAATTGAGTGGTTATACATATACCAGGTTTGTGCGGCCAACGGTGACTCAAGTAGTGCTCGTATGGTGTCCGAAAGCTCTGCAATCTTCTATTTTACTAAAGTACAATAAGCTTCTCTCGTCCAGTGTTTTTCAAGCTGAGATCCACGCCATTGCGGTCTGTGCCAGGGTAAGATTGGAAACGGGACTTCGCAGTTCTCACATTGCTATCTCAGACAACCAAGCAGCTATAAAGGCGCTCTCCTAATTTAGGGTCTATTTGAAATTGGTGAAGGAGTGTTACGCACTCCTCCAACTGTTGGCAACCAAAAATCGAATCTCCTTGTGCTGGGTATCGGGCCACAAGGGCATCGAGGGGAACGAGGCTGCGGATGAACTTGTTAGACAAGGAACAGCCAATCGTTTCCATGGAGAGAGACGACATTCAGTCTCGCTGGACAGACCCGTCTTGTTCTGGTGATATCGGACTGGGTGATAGCCAGATAAGTACCCCACAAGCAATCTTAGATGAATTTGACTCCTGAGCCTTACTTTGACTTTGGGCTGGTCTCGACCAAACTGCGGTCTACATTTTAACGGAATAACCTTCCAGGGCTACGTCAATCAAATAAATAAAATAAATAACTGGCGCAACAGTCCAATTTGAACCACGGCCTCGAGATGAGTTAGCATCATCTCATTTTCTAGATCGTGACGGTTTTTGTGCAGAGGTATGTGATCAGCAACACGCTCAACCGAGTTATTTACCCCATAATGGGTACTCATTTAGCAGCTGAGTGGGCTCATAGTCCGACACGTAAATCCCCGGAATCGAACCGGGGCCCAGTGAGTTGAAGGCGAACGTGCTAACCGTTGCACCATCCGGACTACCACGTCAATCAAAGGAGCTAATAATTTCCTTCATTTACAAGGGTACTACTCAAATGAATCGAATTTATCTAAGACTGCTTGTGGGGTACATATCTGGCAATCACCCGGTCAGGTATCACCTGAACAAGATGAGTCTGCCCAGCTAGACTGAAAGTCGTCTCTGTCTGTAGGACGTGAAAACGACCAAATACATCATGTGCGAATGACCCGTGGCGCGTTATAGGTTTTCACTCCTTGGGCAGGCAACTATCAGCACTGCAGACTTCAGGTTGATTCCTGCTAAAAACATACTGTCCTTTATTAGAAAGGTGGACCTGTTATGTTGTTTGTTACAGTTCCATCCTGCTGGGTCAGTAGCTCCACTAACTTATCTTATCCTCCAGTTAAAAATTTAACGACACGGTAAGCCCAAACAGCTGATACCAACTGCTGATATTTGACAGCTAGAACTGTTAACGTTTGAACATTCAAATAAGAACAATTAAACTGGCCATAAAGAACAGAGTTCTGAGTGGAAGAACCAACTCAGCCGTAAATTAATGCTCAGAGGCGGTACAGACGTAGAATAGAATGGTGCAGACTCAGAACTCCGCCAAGAAAAATAGCTGATTTTGCTACGGTAGGTGCGTTCATTTTGTACAAAGTTGATCAGAGCAGGACAAGCGGCAGAAAAAACAATACAGAGCAATACAAGCGGCAAAAAAGAAACGATACAGAGCAATATTAGGCACCTTTTTTAACAGCTGTACAGAGCAGTGCAAATCAACACCATACAATTACACCAACAATTTGATCTAAGCTGCTCTGGATAGAAGATTAGTGCACGGGTTCTACCTCGCCGCGCAAGAGTCGAAGTTTTCGAGTGTTGCTGCCAACTCCATTAGGCTCGTTCTTTTGCTTCTCTTAACCTGTATAGGTTAGTGAAATAACACGCAATACAGCAACAATGTATGTGGGGTTGTAGGTTAGGTTAGGTTCAACCCTGGATAGCGCACAAGTCGAGCTTTTATTTAGGACGCATCTAGCAGTTGCTAGACTTCTATACGCTACAACTTACAGCCTAATCATTCACTTTGGGAATCTCATCTCCCTCCATGTAACGCGCATATAAAAAATTACCAAACGGAATGGAAACTTGTAACGTGACACACAAGTAGCACTCCCAATTCTCACAATGTCCCCAAGGCCTCTTTTCGGAAGCCGATAATAAATGCTCTCATAGTTTATGCACCCTTCGACTATAAACATAAAAAATCGCTTGGCTGTACACCCACTTTTCGCCCTTCTCGATGCCCAACTCCACCCATCATCATCCAAAGCCAAGTGAAAAAGGAATCGCTGAGATTTTTTTTACCATGAAAATCCCAGCAACCTGTCGATGCCATGTTTAATGTTCTGATTGTGATTTATCGCGACGTCTTCTGCTCAAAACACCTTGAATTGCCCTCTAAAAGGATCGCCAGCTTTATGGTACATAATACAGCGACTCTTGATGACATAACCATTTTCAGACTCTTAGTGAAATTGTATTTCCGAAACAGGAATCTTGATAGACCACAATAGGAAGTGGTCATCTCCCAGCACTGTGACGGACAATGGGGTTGGAAACGGCAGGCAGGTGAGAAAGTGGAAAAGTCAATTTGAAATCAATGGGGACATTTTTTGTAGGCATGCATTTTCATAAGACCTGTGCAGAATTTATCACAATTTGTTTGGATAATGGCAGTATATCCCCGATAAATAAGGAAATATGCTGAAAATTAAGTACTTGCGTTGATTCTGATTAGACATATACTTACAGTTCTTTTTTTTTGCATCTATAAGTTAGGATATCTCACCAAATATTACTTCTTCCCCGTTTTCATACAAAAAATGTCAAAAAGTATTTATCATGGCAAAAGGCCCCTTTATCGAGTGTCAGGACATGTCAAACTTAAGTGGTTTTTCTCTCAAAATAAATTGACACCGACTGGCCTAAAACTAAAACACAATATTCTGAAAAGAAAGTAAAGCTAAGAAGTAATCGGAAATCCCTTGGGTATACATCTCCAGATCAATTTCGATAAAATATCTAAAAAACTGAGATCTATTAACAGAAAGTATGAATATAGCCCACTAAACATTCATATCTACTCGTATGTATGGATACAGGGGATCCACAAGTAAATGTTGCACATTGCGGGGGACAAGACTGATTTATGATATATGACATGCCAATAGTTCAAACTAAGGGTTGAAATATTTTATTCCCGGGAATTTGATCCGTAAAAAAAAAACAATAAAAAAAACTGTTGAGAAGAATAAGTGGCAAAAAAACCGTTTATGGACGAAAGAAAAAACAAATACGTACGCAACATTACGCAACGACATTTCAGTACTGAGTTTTCAATATATAATTTTTTTTTTACTAATTAGATGTTGAAAAAGAATGCTAGAAAACGAAAAAAGAGAACAAATATTGGATTAGCCCATATCTCAGTGACAGACTGCAAACTTGTCATAGATTATAGCCCTTTTAGCATTGCAAATTTTAAATTTTTCGGGAATTCTTTCAGAATATTTTTATGTGACTTATGATACGTGAATAAGGTGAAACGTTTTCGGCCTGACATTGAAAGACTGCGATTTTCAGATAAAAAATGATTTAATTTTTCTACATAATCTCCCTTGACATCAACACATTTGATCCTGTGTTTCTCCAACATCAGTATTCCTTCCCGGAAAGCAAAGGAGTTGTATGGGTGGGCCTAAAAATATCGCCAAGGACTTTTAGTATGGGGATTCAGATTAAGAGGCCCATCGTTCGTTAATGCCATCGGTGTCGCTGAAGATGTTTCCATCCATACATAGGCTAGTCCTGGGTTGATAGCCGTTCTTAATTGTACCTATATTTACTATTTTGTACGCTTGTCTGGTGTTCCTATTAGCTAAATTTTCGTTATAATTCAGCAACTGCTCGTCAAAGTATTTACGTTTCTTACGTCTAAATATTCTATTCGATATTCGCCGTAGCTCGTCATATTTTTCTGTTTTGGCTCCGGTTCCTCGTTGAATCCATTATCTGTAGGCCTCGTTTTTCGCGTCAAGTGAATTTTTGCATTCTAGGCGGAACCAGTCGTTTCGCGCTCGCCGCGCTTTATATCCCACGACTTTCGCTGCGACATCTTTGATGGTACCCTTGTGTTCTTCCCCAAACCCGTGGACGCTTGTGTTGCTGATGTTAGGTAGCATAGACGATAGGTTTTCCTCAAGGGCGGTAGTATACGACACCGCCGTAGCATCGCTCTGAAGCTTATCAACCGCAAAGATTTTGGGAGGGCTCATTCTCGATTGGTGCACCGAGGAAAACTTACATCTGTAGGTCGTCTTCACCAAGTGATGATCTGAGTTGCAGTTTGCTCCTCCATCACACTACGCCCATCTCCTGCAAATGAGGACGTGATCAATTTGGTTGACGGTATGTGCAAATAGTATAGATTCCACTAGAGTTATCACTCCATAGAACCTTCGCCTCTGCCAGGAGATTTGTATGTATTGAAAAATTGTATACACATAGTATAAACTACACAGTGTAGATACACAAGAGAATCAATACATACAAATCTACCGCCGGAGGCGGAGTCAGCTTTCTTGTGAAGTCTATACAATTTGTCAATACATACATACAAATCTCCTGGCAGAGGGGAAAGTTATATGGAGTGAAAACTCTGGCTTTATGTCATGCTAGCACCCCCACTTTATATATCAACTTCTGAATAAGCGTGTAATAAAACTGTTAATTAAGTACTAATTTGGGGCTCTAATCCTGAATTAAGTGCTCCTATAGAAACGACAGAATTGATAATTTTTATATGGGAGTGCTGGCCTGGCGTTATGCTAGCAACCCCATATCAAAATTATCAATTCTGTCGTTCCTATACGCTTATTTTGAACATTAAGCGTATAATTAAAGTCTTTATTATTTGCTAATTTGGTGCTCCATTCCCAAATAAAGCAATGTATGAAGTTCACGAAGGGAGAAAGGGGGGGGGGGGGGTGTTCTAGCGTGACGTCAAGCCAGAACCCGCAAAATAAAATTATAATATTTGGCAATTCAGGAAGAGCACCTAATTCACGGACTAACCACCAAATTAGCACTTAGTTAACAGTTTTAATATTCGCTTATTTGGAATTAGCACTTGTTGCACACAGTTGAAGAAAGTGGGGGTGCTGGCGCAACGTCAAGCAACACCCCTATATAAAATAGTCAATTGTGACGATTCGGATGGAGCACTAAATGTTTGAGGGGACCACTTAATTAGCACCTGTTGAACACCTAATTATGCGATGGGTCTCATCTCGGTTTACCGTTGTTTAAAAACTGGGGGCGCTGGTGTGACGTCAAGCTAGCACCAGCATATAAGATACTCAGTTGCGTCGATTTGGCTGGAGGACTAAATTTTTGAGTTGAGTTCCTAATTATGCGATATTTCACATCTCAATTTTTCGTTACGGGGGTGCCAGCTTAACGGACGTCACTTTTTTTTTTCCTATTTCTGATTCGTAGCGTGTATTATCTGTTAAGTTAAGGTTGAAGTAGATTGGTTGCATCTCCAGACCATGTTTTTTCTTTAATGCGTATTATTCTAAAATTTTCAAAACCAAATGTATAAAAGAAATATATATGTATACCGTTGGAAAGCTAGCACATTGAGATAATTTTTGTCGAATCTTCAGTTTTGTCACTTCAAAGTACCATTGTAAGGCTGTCATTTGAATTTTCAATGAAAAATACGATTTGGAAATTTTTTTAAAGTTTGAGCAGTTATATCTTTGAATTAACGATGAATTCCGGAACCGTGAAAAAGCTATTTAATTTAGAATTTTAAGTAGTTCCAAGAAGTGCAGTCAAATTTTGACAGCCTATTTAGTAACTCGTTTCGCCTATTGTTTTGCCGACTTCAACATATAAACTTAGCGAACCTAATTTTCTTATTTGATTTTTTCACAACTAATTAGCGACTAATAAGCAGCTATTGATTGTTCATTCGCGATTCGTTCTACGGAAGTTGTTCAGCTCACTTTATGTAAATTGCATATTGTTACGCTTGCGTATTTATGTATATGCTACCTGCTTATTGGAAATGCAATGTAGCTAGCAATCCAATCATGCGATACTTTGCAATTCAATTTCAAATACATATGAATGTACATATTTTCAATTAAAATCATATATAAATTCTGAGTGCAATTAATCCTTTACCATTATTATAATTGTTTCAGTTCCCCAAAGTTCCCGACGAATTGAAAATGAAATTTTTCCAACTGTTCGTGTGTTGCCTGGTTGCACTTTTAAGCCTGGCGACTATTATCGGAGCTGAATCTAACTGTTAAGTTTCAACAGATAATATTCTTACGTTTCTTACTAACTATTATCTATTCCATTCTAGCTTTGTACCCAGCTGATGCCCTCGCATTTCCGCAGGCTTTAGAGGGCCCAAAAAAAACAATGGGAAAAATTATAAATAAGCGCAGGAGTAGGGGAAAGGAAAAAGTCAAAATAGCGTTGAATTGGAATTTATAAAAAAAAAACTTGAGAAAACTGATGATTTAAAGAAAAACTATAAATTAATAAAAAGTGAAAAATATGAATATGATTATTGGAAATATTTTTTGATTTTGCAATAATTAATAAAACTTGCCAGCATCTCGGAATCGTTGGTTTATTTGTTGTAACTAATGTCTTATGAGTAGTTTCTTCTTCCTTGCCGTTTCATACCACTCTGTCGCTTCGCGTTGCTCTGCCTGTGGTGTTGACACTTCGCTCATTCTGGCGGTATAATCTCAGCTTCCTTCTGCAGGCAACTCGATCTTGGATCGTATCATCGCCGAGATTAATACGTTGTTGTTGCTTTTCCATTTGATCGATCCACGTGTGACTCGGGTTTTGGGTCGAACAAGTGAAACATTCATTGATAGAGCCTTATTGACTGGTGTCTCAGAGGGACACCTTAAAACATGACCATCCTAATCCATATGACGATCTTCGAGCTTTTCAACGATCGGTTACTCAATAAACAAGATGCCTCGGATGTAGGTACTTTTAATACGATCCTTTTTTGATACTACCTTCTGTCATGAGTAACATCTTCATTTCGATCGTAGTCATTTTACGTTCGGATGTCTTGTACATAGTACAGCATTCAGACGCATGCATAAGTGCTGGATGTATGACCGTTTTGTACAACTTACCCTTAAGGGCTTTCCCGAGTTTTTTGAGTGAAAAAATACGACAATTTTGGTAATTTTTTTCTCTGATCGGTGATTCGGCGCATTCAAGTATATTTGATTAAGTATATTTTGAAGTTTATTTCGTCCAAGTTACAAAAAAAAAATATATATTAAAAATTCAGCCGATGGCAGCCATTTTGCGAAATCGCTGCTTGAAAAAGGCTCTTAGCGGTGTCCCTCACAAGTCGATGAAGAATTATCTGGAAATAAAAACCCAAAAAGATTTAATTTCTGGACATGTTTTGCCTCTCCACAACGAATCCTGATTTTTTTTTTTCATTTTCGAATTTTTGGGAACGTTTAGAAGCAAAAATCGTGTTTTTCGGTACTAAAAGTCAGCCATTTTGTATCTGTAAGGTAGTATGTGTGAAGAAAGTGTGTGCAAAATTTCAAAACGATTGGTTACATATTCGCCGAGTTACAGTGGACACCGGCTTTAAAAACAACATTTCGAGAAAAACGCGTTTAAAGTTTTACAAGCATTTATACGTTCGTAAGACGAGTATTTTCAATTTTTTTTTGGTTACTTACATAGAGTCATCGATTCGAAGCCCATATTCCAGTCTACACCGGAAAGAGGGCCTGTAATATTTACAAAGCAGGCTCGAGGACAAAGCCGTTCTGGGAAAGGCCAGCCGCCGCGCCGCCGACGAATCGTATACCTGGCGCGTATACCTGCGACCCGCTCGGGTCTCCGAGTCGGAACGTTCAAAAAATCATATCTCCGTTAGTTTTGCTCGGAATGACTTGAGCTTTTGAAACAATACTTCTGAGATGTTATACTATCGAATAAAAAAATAAAAAAATTGACTATTTTTGACCCGGGTAAGCCTTTAAACTTACGTGGCATCTTCTTGTCGTAGAAAATTTCAAAGTTTTCTCGCCACTTCATCCAACCATCACTGATACGTTATTTTATGTCATCATCGCAAGTAGGGGGGGGGGGGGCTGCAAGCGTGACGTCAAGCCAGAACCCCCAAAATAAAATTACTTGGCAATTCGGGAGGAGCACCTAATTAAAGGATAGTGCACCAAATTAGCACTTAGTTAACAGTTTTAATATACGCTTATTTGGAACTTGATACAAGTGCCGGAAGGGATAATTCGGTGGCTTCATAGTTGGCAGGAGCACCAAATTCGGGAATGGAGTACCAAATAAGCACTTGCTGCGCACAGTTTAAGAAAGTGGGGGTGATGGCGCAACGTCAAGCAGAACCCCTATATACCTATAATATAATCAATTGTGACGATTCGGATGGAACACTAAATGTTTGAGGGGACCACTTAATTAGCACCTGATCAACACGTAGTTGTACGATGTGTCTCATCTCGATTTACTGTTGTTTAAAAATTGGAGGCGCTAGCGTAACGTCAAGCTAGCACCCGCATATAAAATACTCAGTTGCGGCGATTTGGCTGCAGCATAAAATTTTAAAGTTCAGTTCCTAATTATGCAATATTTCACATCTCAATTTTTCGTTACGGGGGTGCCAGCTTAACGGACGTCATTTTTTTCCTATTTCTGATTCGAAGCATGTTCTCGTATTATCTGTTAAGTTAAAGTTGAAGTAGATTGGTTGCATCTCCAGACAATGTTTTTTCTTTAATGCGTATTATCCGAAAATTTTCAAATCCAAATGTATAAAAGAAATACATATGTATACCGTTGAAAAGCTAGCACATTGAGATATTTTTTGTCGAATCTTCAGTTTTGTCAACACAAAATACCATTGTAAAACTGTCATTTGAATTTTCAATGAAAAAACGATTCTGAATTTTTTTTAAAGATTGAGCAGTTGTATCTTTGAATTGACGATGGATTCTGGAACCGTCAAAAACTATTTAATATAAAGTTGTAAGTAGTTTCAAGAAGTGCGGTCAAATTTTGGATTAAAAGATTGGGAGAGTGGTAAATTTTGATTGTGCGCGGCAAGCCAAGCTTTTTGACGCATTCTTTACAAAAAAGCTATAACTCTATGATGGTTATTTACCATCTGAAGCCTGTTTAGTAACTCGTTTCGCCTATTGTTTTGCCGACTTCAACATATAAACTTAGCGAACCTAATTTTCTTATTTGATTTTTTCACAACTAATTAGCGACTAACAAGCAGCTATTGATTGTTCATTCGTGATTCGTTCTGCGGAAGTTGTTCAGCTCACTCTATGTAAATTGCTTGCGTATTTTTATTCTACTTGTTTATTGTAAATGCAATGTAGCCAGCAATCCAATCATGCGATACTGAAGTTAATCATTTTGCAATTCAATTTCATATGCATATGTACATATTTTCAATTAAAATCATATATAAATTCTGAGTGCAATTAATCCTTTACCATTATTATAATTGTTTCAGTTCCCCAAAGTTCCCGACGTATTGAAAATGAAATCTTTCCAACTGTTTGTGTGTTGCCTGGTTGCACTTTTAAGCCTGGCGACTATTATCGGAGCTGAATCTAACTGTTAAGTTTCAACAGATAATATTCTTACGTTTCTTACTAACTATTATCTATTCCATTCTAGCTTTGTACCCAGCTGATGCCCTCGCATTTCCGGAGCCTTTAGGGGGCACAAAAAAAGGAGGATTTGGAAAAATCATGAAAAAGGCCTGGGGTAAGGTAAAGGATAATGTCAACTTTGATTTCAATATAAATGTATAGAAAAAAAGACTTGATGAAAACTGATTATTATTTAAAGAAAAACTACAAATTAATAAAAAGTGAAAAACATAAATATGATTATTGGAAATATTTATTGGTTCTGCTATAATTAACAAAACTTACCAGCATTTCGGAATCGTTGGTTTATTTGCTGTAACTAATGTCCTGTGACTAGTTTATTCTTCCTTGCCGTTTCATACCACTCTGTCGCTTCGCGTTGCTCTGCCTGTGGTGTTGACACTTCGCCCATTCTGGCGGTTTAATCTCAGCTTCAGGCAGGCAGCTCGGTCTTGGATCGTATCATCGCCGAGATTAATACGTTGTTGTTGCTTTTCCAGTTGATCGATCCACGCGTGACTCCGGGTTTGGGTCGAACAAGTGAAACATTCATTGATAGAGCCTTATTGTCAGGTGTCTCAGAGGGATGCCTTAAAATATGCCAATCCTAATCCATATGACGATCTTCGAACTTCCCAACGATCGGTTACTCAAAGAACAAGATGCCTCGAATGTAGGTACTTTTAATGCGATCCTTTCTGGTGCTACCTGCTGTCATCCGTAACATCTGCATCTCGATCGTAGACATTTTACTTTCGTATGTCTTGTACATAGTACAGCATTCAGACGCTTACGTAAGTGCTGGACGTTTGTACAACTTGCCCTTAAGCTTTCGTGGGAACCGTCACTGATACGTTGTTTTATGTCGTCATCGCAAGCAGCTTCCTAGCTTACCATCGAGACTAGGTAGTTGAACTTTATGCAAGTCTTCAACTGCACTCCTTTATTGTTGATATCTGGTATCGATCTCTCTGGATCTGAGCAACGACAACAAGGATCCTTATAGTATAAATAATTTTTGGTATACTAATAATCAGTTCATGATCCTCCAGTGCGTTATACTACCTGGTTAGTACAGCTTGCAAGGCAACGATGTCTTTGCGACCCAGTACAACGTCATCGGCGAAGAAAAAGCATAGTTCTAGGCCGTCAGAGATGACTGTTAACAAATAAAACATGATGATGTTGAAGAGCGAGGAGCTCAATACACTGCCTGGGTGAACTTCGACCTCAACCGAAAATTCCACTTACTCACCAGTTGCGCATCTAACCTTAGTATGGTTTCTCCATCATACAAGCCTTGTATCAACTTGACATATGACTCTCAAAAGATTGCAGACAACTCGCTTATATATCTTCAATGTATATGATGTTAACCTGATTGCCCTATAATTGTTGAGCTTGCGTGAGTCACCCTTGTTCTTATAGAATGGGAGAATGCAATTTTTCCTGAAAGTGTCAGGCATCGGTTGCCCTCTTTTGATTTTGTTGAAAAGAATCTAAACCCGACAATATTCATCTTAAGCCAAATTCTACAGGTATTTTGTCCGGTCCGACTCCTTTTCCGCGTTTCATCTGCATTATTGCCTTCATCACTTCCTCCACTTAAAAATACGCGATATCACTGACTGGTGTTTGGCTTCTCGATGAAATTCTTCGTTCAAAAGTTCGTCGAAGTACTTACGCATCCTGCAACATATTGCTGAGTTTTCGAACAGCAGCACTACTTGCGAGTCTTCAACGTACCTTGGCGCTTGAATCTCTCGAGCGTTCCTTCTCCTTTGAGCTGCGGCCACATAAGTCCTTTCATTGTCTTTAGATTTATCTTGCAATGACGATCTCTCATCCGCAGTCTGATTTTCCAGTTCTTGATAGAATTTCTCAGCTGCCAACGCCTTTGCTTGAGCCACCTTGCGCTTTATCTCCCTGCGGCATTTATCATATTACTCCCGAAGTTGAATCTTCCCGGCCTCACTGCTTGACTCGCATGTTGTCCAAACCTTAAGTTGTCTTAACTGCACTACACAGATACCTATATTACACCGCTGTCGGATATGCGGATTCTTGTCTGACTGGGGATAGTCGTTCGTACCTCGCATACCGTACTTAAGCAAAGAAAGTCTCTAGTCCATACGGAATTTTACTGAATTTTGGAGTTTCCAGTTCATACAGAATAATACAGAATTTTGAACGTTTCCTCCCCGCTCTTATTCCCAATATACGGATTTACAGAGCAATGGACCTGGCAGCTCTGGATTAGTACCCTATCTTCGATTGCACCCAATTGTGTCAACAATCGATTCAGTGAAAAACCCATCAATTTACTCCACAACCACCACCGTCAACCTAATTAGTAACAAAGGCAGAAGATTATAAATTAAAATGAACTTGATACCGCTGCAATGGATGAAAATCCACCAACCCGTTTTCATTCCTTGTTTTTCGAAGAAGGGATGATGCAGCCAAAGTACTCTATCTCATAAATTCAGACTGTGACCGTTAATTAATTCTGTTCGAAGGATTAGCGCCCTACCATAAGATACACGGTCGGTCCCATCGCGTAGTATCTAAGTAACTCGGTGTACTCTTTATAATAATCTTTTCGAAATTATATCTGCAATGAAATTTGGTAAAGATCACAAAGGCAACGACCGCAAGAGCCACCTCTCTCTCTCTCTATTTTGGGAGTTGCCATTGCAATCCATGACAAATTTTATATGTACGAAGGATAGTCAATTCAGCAAAACAGCAACTAAAATCCTCCAAATCGCCAACCCAATACCTAATTGTATCACATGGTCGTATCATAGTCAACTCCCAGTTCAACGTCATAACCGCTCTAATGGCAAAAGGATGCTATTCGATAACTTTGTGATGACGTTGGCTCACTTTTCAAAGAACATATTTCCGCTAGCAATTTGCATAATTTGCGTGCGAATACCTGTTGCCGGTTTGCCTCTCCGGTAACGGTTTCTTGCGCGCTCCCGAAAATCACGGTGAAAGGATTCACAGCGGTCCTTCCGTAATTGAGTGTAATTAAAGCTGCGTGGCAAACGGTGACATTCAGCATCTAGAGTGTCATAATGAGGAGGGTGATGAGGGTGACGCCTCGTGATTTTGATTGTGTTTAATTTGGTCGGGCTTTGTTAATTCGATTCCCGGTTTTGGAAATTGAGAATCGCGAAATAATTAATTTCCTTTGGGATCGTTGAACGGGAAAGCTTGCATTTACCGGCAGGCGAAGCTGAAGTTTCATAGTTTGTTTTCAGTTAAAATTCAATTTTCGTTGAATTTCGCCACGAAGCAAGGCAAATTGTGAATAAGGGTGTACTAATTGAGACTCTAATCACTGGCTGGAGTTGCGGTTGTAAGAGAAGCTAACAATTGAATTTTAATCTCGTCGGATTTCAATACAATTATTATTCGGAAATGGAGATAACAATCATCGAAAAAGTGTCGTTTGACTTCTAGGTGAAGTGAATTTTTTTAAAGGGGTTTAAACGGGCTAAATCTTAGTTTTTATCCCCGTAAAAACACTTATCACAAATTAAAATTATGATTATTTGGTTTTTAATTAATTAATTTTTTTATTATTTTCATTTTCAACCCCTTCCAGTAGTTCGCCCCCACCGGCGGCAAACAAAATTTGTATATTTACTACGAGTGTATGTATTGATATTTGACTCTTTTACAAGTCAATGATAATTATTTTAATTATAATTTGGTTTATTTCGTGGGAGCGGAAAACATTTACTTATTACCCACAGGTTAGGAACAGGGACCGTCGTGATTGGCCACAACACACATAGATCACCATTGAAATTATTGCACCATCATCATCATCAGAGATGGTGACTTGGAGTCTTCAGACTGTAGTTGTGTATGTCGCTGTCGTATGTTAGTCCAGGCTGCGGACGAAACCGGGTGTGTGTTCATTTTTTTTCTTGAAATGTTTGGGAGTAGAACGATAGTTCTAGGCTTTTAATGGCTTTTTTTTAATAATTAAATTTTGGGGTGCCAACTTGACGCAAAAAATTTTATCGTCCAAAAATTGTTTCAATGCTTAAAGTCGATGGATGATAAAGAGTTCTAGAGTTACTGACAAACTTAAGAAAAAATTCTGCAAAATGCAACCTAACGATATGTAATTTAATCAATGCAGGTTAGTTCCCATTCATCAAATCAAGTTTCAATCTGTTTTCTAAATGAAAGGTCACCAATTTTCAGGTTATGGTAACCAACACACCCCCACTCACTGCTTATAAATGACGTCACAGGGATGAAAATCTCCAAAAATAACATGTACCAGTTTGGCACTATCAAACACATCGGAATTTTCAAAATCTTCATAAATTTCTACAGCACTCCTTAAGGGACCTCCAGACAAGCTCAGAACTCTGGGGTGTTGGTGTCCTGCGTCCCTCACTCACCCCACAAGTGACGTCACAATTATAAGAATTTGAAAAAAAAAATAACCCATACTCGTTTTGATACCGTAAAACTCACCGGAATTTCCAAAATCTTCATAAATTTCTACAGCATTCTTTAAAGGACCTAAAAATAAGCTCAGAAATCTGGAGCGCTGGTTTCCTCCATCCCCCACAAACTTGACTTCACAAATATGAAAACTTGAAAAAAGTACTCGCGTTAAAACCTCCAAACTCAACGGATTATCCAAAATCTTCACAAATTAATACAACACTCCTTAAAGGAACTTAAAGCAAGCTCAGAACTCTGGGGTGCAGGTATCCTCCATCACCCACTCACCCCTAAAGTGACGTAATAGCCCCCATATACGATGCAATCCGTCGTCAGATCGATCTGACGATATTGTGATCGTCAGATCGATCGCACAGTGTATGTGACTATCGTTGACGATTTTTTTGACAGTTCCATATAATTTCGATCGTTAAATATTTTGTGGCAGATCGATCTGACGATGGATCGCACCGTCTATGATGGGTCTAACAAGTATAAAAATTTGGAAAAAAGTACTACACACTCACTTTGAAACCGCCAAACTCGCCGGAATTACCAAAATCTTCATTAATTTCTACAGCACTTGCTGGTACACCGAATGTATAGACTTGTATCATGAAATTCATAGCATGTATGCGTTATCAAACACAATTTTCTACACCGACTCGCCCAGATAATAAAATCCACTTAATTGAAGTGTTTAATCTGCAATAACGTTAATATCTGCCGACTTCATAACCGTTTTACATTCTTTTCATTGCATTCTCGCTTTACGATTATTCGTCGAACTTCTCGTGAGAATGTGCACTTGATCGATTAGATACCATGTGTGGGTTTCAATTTTACATTGAAACGTGAATCACACACTGCGTGTACAATGTACTCGTACGTATCTATCCACCTTGCTGCCTACACATCCTGGCCGTTGTAAAAGATCCACTACGTACTATTATAACAACATATATGGCACATCCCAACTGGTCCGTCATTTATGTTCTTCATATTAAACCGAATGTAATCTGTGCTTCCTGATACTTTTTGATGTTTTCAACACGATCGAGTGATGCCTGCGATCCTACGCTGGATAAGAAGCGGTCAGCTGGATATAAGATGTTCTCAGAATCTGAAAGAAAATTTATGAGATACATTTCGGCGTATAGTGTTCATCTTTTGCACCTTTGTTTCCTCTGAACGTATGGGGATATACTCGTATGGACTGATTTATGCTCATGGTAAGGTGAAGCAAGAAAAATGTTTAGCATGATGGCAGTTAGCGGCTACAGTATGTGGTGTGGACTCATTGCAAAATTTGAATAATGTCTTCATTTGTGGCAGATTGAAAAGAATCTAAAACGATTCAAACTAATTTAGGGAATTCTAATCAATTTTCTCTTATTTGTATTCCCAGTTACAATTAAACCCAATGTAGATACTCGTTCTAACGTATCCTATATCTTTGCATCCAATCCAACTACCATACAGTTATCAAGGCAAATATCCCCAAAGATATTTTCAAACCATATTTGTTTTCGTATCGAAACAAAAGGCTTCGCTAACATTTGCCCTATTGTCTTATACGAAGAGAACAAAAATTTACCTGAATTTTGTAGAAATTTATTGCATACCATCTAAACCATATGTTGCAGCGCTGAAGAAGATACTTTCATGTCCATGCAAACGAAGATATCTCCATAAAAAGAATGGAGCACAGGTACACGTGCAGATATAGTCATACTATGCAATTTTCCAATCCAACCACCTTTGATATCTCGTGAAATTCTTTATCTAGAAATAGACTTGCTGAGTTGCCGATATGTAAATATTTTGGTATTATGTTTCATTTATAAAAATAATATATACCACGTCCTTTCCCTTTGCCTGCCTTTCGTAGAAATCGGCAAACAAAAGACAGGATGTATTTTATATCCTAGCAACTTTCAATTTTCGATATGTGAACGAAACGTCAACCTGACGCACTATGCCCCACTAGGGGTTAAGGCAAAGTAGTAGATACGGAAAACATTGCTTAATTTATTATGCTTTTCTGCAGACATTCCCTCAGATCAGACTTTTAAATACGCGGATCGTGGTTCATTAGTAAGTAGCGTTTTCAAAATTCCTTCCCTAAAGTCTCATTGTCTCCAGCCGAAAAATGCCCAAAAATTTGCACATATTAGCTTCCTCACTCCCTTGTGATTACTTCAAATTTATTAGAAAAAAAGTTGCCCCTAGCATTTGACATCCCACGTCTGACTACCGTTAAAGAAAGAAAAGAAAAAGAAATACTTCCATGAAGAATTAAGTTGCAAATTGGCCCCCTCCCCCCTTTGATGAAATTCCGATTCGACATTGGAACTACCCCATAAGTGCCGGCGCATATGTGCGTCAAAAGTAATCGGGACGCCTGTCGGCGTTTCAGTGCACATGATGCGTTAGTCTGTATTATATTAGCCCGGTCACACAGTGCCGAACACGAACTTGAACTTTGAGTAAAGTGTGTTGAAGCGTTCAGAGGAAATCTTAACGCTTTGGTTGGGAAAAAAGATCCTTAAGCGAATGGCTTAAGCAGCTTCACACATATCTGAAGAAAATTCCATTATGACCATGTTCGTATGCGAGTGTATGTGGCCGGGTTTAATCTAAACTTATCTTCGAACGCAGTGTCACATGTGCACTGGCGTATTCTCAACTGTGTACTAGTGAAACGCTGGAGATAGAAATTATTGAGAATTACGCAGATATAGGCAGAAACCAGCGGCAGCCCCGATACCTATGGAGATAGACCGAGAGTATTCGATAGCTATCGACATCCCTTATGCATTGCCCCAATACTCGCAAAGTATTTCTCACCATCCGATTGAAAATAATACGGCGCGACGTCCCGATTATTTTTGACGCGCATGTATACACCGGCACTAAAGCGTATCTGGCGTTGCCGTCGCCTCCCAGAACTCGGTACGAATTCCTAGAAGCCCTAACTTTAGTCACTTGGAGTAGTTTCCCAGTTGGCGCAGGTCGATCGTCACCGATGTAAACGAAGCAAATATAAAGTCCGCTGCCTCCATTATAAACACGGAAAAATCGGATGACCAAAAACTCAATTTCAGGCGGCAATCCTTTTCTTCTCCAGTCCTCACGTTATTTTATAATCATCCGCCTTCACGTATTTCACACAATTTTCTCGACTATCTTCCGTAGCGTCTCTCCTTTCGTTTAGTACGGATATTGTACATACAATAGATACGTTTCAAGTCTATGCATTTATCTATTGATTGTCTATTCGATCTTTGAAGATGGTTAACATGTAAAAGATCCATAGTTGGAACAAGCGATCCTTGGCCGGATCAGGTGCTCCTTATGTCCAAGACGTGAAGCCACACACCAAAACGAACTGTTGTAATGGCAATGCAGCAACTATTTTACATTATTTATAACAAAAGGTGAAAATTACAATTGCCTGAGCTTATCTGCATATGAATACAGTACAGATAGATATTGAACATTGGGTCTGTTGACGTACTAGACGCAAGGAGATATTTTAGATATACGAAACGTACTGTACGCGCGCTGGATACACAAATGGTACCAAGACGCGTCCTATGCTTATCTGGCAATTTGCTATGTTTAACCTTTTCGACGTAATGATATGCGTGAAATTGAAATTGTTATGAGTGGAAACCATCGATTGTTCACTTATTACTTCCTCATTTTATGGACTATAGCTTTGTCGAGAACAAATTTATCACGTCGAGGAATCTTTAATGTTGTGTGCGAAAAGTTAAACGGATAACGTGTAAAATTTAGGACTAACGAATTAATTTAATTGTTTGTAGTATAACATAAAACGTATTAGTTTAGGAATTGAGCCAAGCTAATTGCCATATGTTGTTTCTCTTATCTGAACACTGCAGTCTATTGATCTGAGGCAACGAAATGAGCCATATCAAAGTTGTCCATACCAAATAATACATATGCATAGATAAGGACGAGGTGCATGCTGGCAACTGCATTCTTCGAAACCAGTTTATGCCGTCGAAACGTCAACTGGGCCACATGGAACAGTTGACGCGCTATGCCGGACAAGGGGTTTGGGGCAATTGAAAGAGAGAGAGAGAGAGAGATAGATAAAAAAACAACGAAATACAATAATTTACCCAGCAAGTTTGGGTACATGTAAATGCCGAAATTATATGGGTTTCGCCTCCATACATCCCGGTACACTGCTGCTTCCAGTTTTTTATTGCAAGCTCGACGAATGTCTACCTATACTTGGGGATTCGATGGTTATCTATTCACTACGTATTCCCCGGCCTCTGCCCAATCGTATCCGAGGTCGTACTTGAGTTTTCTGCACATGAACAATATTTTTTCCCAGACGGATTGTCGGCGTATCGAATCGTCTCAATGCCTCAACCAAATGTCTTGAGCTTCATCTTCCTACACGACTCTATCTCGATCGAAGGCGACGATCGAGAAAATATACACAAATAGTGCTGGTTCTCTATGGCCTGATCGCTAGTCGCAAACAATTTGCGACGATCGTGATCGTGAGATTCTAGCAGAAAGCACCAGAGCCGAGCCAGCTTCCCGTCCGCAAAAACTGATCAGGTCCGGTCTTCCGATTTGCCTGAATATAGAATACACCATACACCATCCGAAATTCCTGCCGGGAAAACTGATCAGGCCAGGCCTTGAGGAACTCCGGATCGTGTATGGCTGTTTCAGGCCGCCTTGAGGCCGCCGGACAGGCCTTTGAGGCGGCCGGATGGATAATTGGAAATCGATCTTTTCGCCATAGAATGAAAGTATCTATCTATTGGATTGAATTGTACGGCATTTTACTTTCCCTGGCCAAGTTTCAGATACATTCGTCTATTGAAATAAACTCTAGTGAAAATTCATTCTGGCCACCCGGCCGGACAGGCCGCCTTGAGGCCGCCTGAAAGGCCTGTCTGGCGGCCTCAAGGCGGCCTGTCCGGCCGCATAACTAGAATTAATTTTCACTGGAGCTTATTTCAATAGACGAATGTATCTGAAGCTTGGCTATGGAAAGTGAAATGGCGTACAAATCAATGCAATAGATAAATACTTTCATTCTATGGCGATAAAATCGATTTCCAGGCCTAATAATGGTACACCGAGTCGGTGAATTTTTCCTAGATAATTTAGTATTGTGTACTATCTTTTTAAAAAAGTATATTTACAAATTCTATTAAACCAGTTTACTTCTTAACTCTTTTTTCAATTTCCGGTCTATTCAACTTTGAATAACAAATGCTTTCGAATCTCTCGTTTTCTCGTATGCTGTATGAGACCCATCACATACAACAGTTCCTTACACTTCTGCATGCATCATTAATTCGCACAAAGCTGCTTAATTGTCTGTAAATGGAAGTAACCTAAACTCATGAACGTGATCAAGTTCAAACAGAGGCTTTGTTTTTACCTTAATGCTCTGTGACATCAAATACATTTGCCTGGATAATGCTTTCAAAGGCTACATGTTCTCGTGGATAACAATGAATCCTTTGACTCGAAATAGCGACTCGTATTTCAAGATACCACGACAATGATGATGAAGATGATGATGGGAGGCATACATATCACGTCCATAATGCGTTGATTAAAAATGATGGGTTTCCAGTGGCTCCGAGATAATCTTTTAAAGGAAAGGACAGCAAAGAAACTCTTTCACTTTTCTTGAATGTCATAAATATAGGTACTTAGGGTGCTTTATGAGATGCGGGGCGCTTGTTTCATTAAATGATGAGGACATTGCCAGGAGAGACTCAAAGATTTTTGGTTTTTTTCGAAATTGGTGATGGCACCTGAAATTTGAAATAAATCTACAGAGACGTTGCAGTGACTCCTCTAAGGCCAAAACTGAGAAACTGGTAGATCTCCAGCGATAGATCAATGCTTCATCGTCTTCAAACATTTACTTAAAATCATTTTCAGCAATTTTGAGCAACACTGTGGTATCCAAAATCGTACATTCATTTTCAGAACTTTACAACTCAACGTTTCGTCATTCTAAAAAGGATCAATCACCTAGACTCTCTAGAGCAAAGGATGCTTGACAGATACTTAGTAGTAATAGTCCTTTCCGGAGAAACTCGTATGTTGGGATGCAATTATATATGTAGCTGCGAAGACTTTTTAAACATGTTCTACTTCCCCAGGCATACGATTATGTGCGAGCCTTCTTTCGATTAATGTTTTTCTCATATACGAGTATCAGTAATGTCGATCCGTTTTGGCACACATTGGCTGCGTTCCTGCGAGCGGATCAGGGTTTGACATTTCTCAAATTCACCTCCATTTGCTTTCCCCTCCGGTAAATTTAGTACAGACAACTGTCACTTTTGGATCTGACAATTCCCCCTCTGGATCTGAATATTTTTCCGGTCAATTTCTAAAATCAGAAATTTTGACAGTTCTCAGATGTCACCGGCGCCTCGGTCACCAAAGCAACATAGCCAGTCATCCGTTAGCCAGCGTGCAGGACGTGTTGCGAAGTGTTTAGTGGTAGTTTGCTGCGCCTTTAGCCTACAAACCTGCTCCTTGAATAGGAAGTCGTCGTATCGGGGAACTATTTGTTCGAAATAATTTGCATTTCTGGGTCGGTTTTCGCGCTCAATCCCGTTCAACAAACTCCAATCGTTTGTCATGTTGTTATCCATGACAACGCGCACTATATTTAGTATGCTTTGCACACTATTTACAATTTGGATATCACCGAAATCATCCAATAATTCCGCAATAATTAAATTTTCCATTTTGAAACTAAAAACTTGACAGATTTTTTTTGACAAGACGGCCGTGTATGCCGTCTGTGGGAATATTTCTCAGATCCAAAAATTGACAGTTGTCTGTACTAAATTTACTGGAGGGGGAAGCACATAGAGGTGAAAACAGAAAAGTCAGATCCATATCAGAAGGCTTCCAGGACCGCGCCCATTGGTTCACTTTCGTGACCAAACGTCTATTCCGATGAGAAAAATGTTATTATGTTAACAAAATCAACCTTCGAAGCACACTATGCTGGACTATCGTGTTATTTATTGCCTTGGGCGACCGGTAGCTCAGTACGTAGAGGCGTCAGTCTTATGTTTGACTACCGGCGTTTCGGGTTCGAATCTTGTCCACGACGTTGTTCGTGGCCATGGATGTTAGTGTCAGCGACCATTGCCGTATCAGCGGGCGCATACGAGGAGAACCCTCCACCTGAACTTATGAAAGGCCATATGTTGGGTCCCAAACTCTTTAACCTAGCGGAACATCAAAAACACGCTACATTTTAAGTCGACGTAAATAATTGCGTATGCAAACGACATTAACATTGTGTCTCGAAACCTTACTACACTGAAAAAATAATTATCTTGACACGGCTTCAAAGGCAGTTGAACTAAACCTTAGCGAGAACAAAACGAAAATAAGCAGCAATCAATAGAAAGTACACCAGCTCAACCGAAAATTCAGATCGGGAACCTTAACATTGAATTCGTAGACTTCAAATATGTCAGTCGGATGTCCCATTATACTGGTTAGTTCGAATAATGTCATGGCCGTGGACGTTTGTGTTGTCTTCCTCCTGTGGTGGGTGGCGTAACAATATTCCAGAACCTTCCCCGACTTGTGGCAGGTATGGGGCTAAACTAAATATAGCTGCAAAACCAGGACCCTAACTCAAGCCTACGAAAACATACCAGCACATTTGAACGAAAGTTTCTTCGGCGAATATTCGATTGGTGACAGTAATGGATGGAACATCCGGTACAACCATGAGCTGTATGATCTCTATGAATTTTTCAAGAATCCTTAAATTACATCAACTTCAATGGGCAGAACATATACAACAAACGAATTACAGCCGCATGCCTAAACGAATACTGAAGTCATTTGATCGAGACAATTAGAGGAAAATGATCCTGAAAGTCAATGTCCGATTTTGAATGATGACTAGACATGACACTTTTTATCTTTGTTCACCTTTACCAGCATGCAGGAGTGTAGCTAAGATCTAGTCAATGGCCACCACAATATTGCACTTGGTTAATTTGACGACTTTCCCACCTTTCATTACGCACAACCCTTTCTAATCACAATTTTGGGTCGTTGGTAACGCCGTCAAGGCTTATCTCTAACCACCTTTCAATAAACGCTTATTACTGTCACCCAGGAATCACATTCAACCTACCCAAGAAATCTAAGGATAACCCGCCACAAGTCACAAAGGCAACGCGATACAAAGTACTTTAATTTACAGGAGCAACCGGGGATGACATATAAGCCTCGACTTCATTTGCTTCTGGGGGTAGACGAAGTATGTATAATGAACGTTGTACAGAAATCTGTTTGTCCTTAGACGACAAAACCCATGTCATCTAAGGACAATCTATTTGAAGAATATATCAAAGGAGCAGATAGGTGGTGGGGGTGTATGTATACCGATATTCCAACACATTGTGCCCGTTTGCAGCTCGGCGGTATGCCTTAAATAGCATAAGTAAACATGTTGTCCTCGTTTGTTGTCGTCGTCGCTATCGTCCTTGTAAGGGGTTATTGTGTACATTTTGTATACGGTCGCGAAGATGCGCCTTCGAGGCTTTCTGATATGATTAACTCGGATGACATTTCATCAGCGATATGACACTTTAATGATATGTAAATAGGCATGACGATTTTCTGTCACGACGACACGACAACGTGTGTTTGTAATTAAAACTTTAGCTTTCAACTTGTTTATCGGGTCGGATACGTTCAGTGTGTTGAATCAAGTGAACACTATTGGGAGCTTTGTTTGTTAGCTAAATATTGTTGAATATTTTCTAGGAAAAATATTGAATAAAATGTAGAATACAGTGTAGAGTGATGTAACGGACGGTTTGATGGGCATCCGAAGATGTCCTTGGGGACGGAGCCTAAGGTGGCATATGACCGTGTAGGTCGGGCTATGCCATCCGGCGTATTAACAAAAATTCATAGGCCTGGGGAAGACAACACAAACAGGGGAGGTAAAAATGGGAAATAAAAAACATAGTCGATAAGGATGGAATGATTGACGGACGGATCAGACGCCCACACGGTCGCACCTGGGTCCGGGTGTAAGGGGACTCTCGGCCTCTGATTTCGTACCACCAACAGATCACTACTCATCAGGTGCTGCTTCGATCTGCTGGTGGGAGCAGCACTACCAGACCATAATATGGTTCGTTACAGGTGGTTCATTACAGTGAGTTGCATACTCCAATACCTGCGGTAAGTGATGCGTGTATGTATGATCTTCCTTTATGTAGTGGATTATTCAGTTTGAATACAAACAATATCCCCTATATCTTATAAGGTCTTTGGTATAAAAATAATTCAATTGCATCTGTGATATTTTGACAAATAAAAAAAATAAATAACTGGCGCAACAGTCCAATTGGAACGATGACTCGAGGTCCCAAAATGGAAAATAGCTTCAATGATAACCAAAAATCCTGTAGGCCAATCAGTTTGACCTCCTTCATGTCAATGGAGAAGTTCCTCGATGCGTACATCAGAAGCACACTCCTTGTGAAGAAGAAGTGCCCGCTGCACTATAAACAGTTTGCTTACCAAGCAGATAAATCGACCGAAACTGCTCTCCACTGTCTAGTGAGAGAAACTGAGTCAGCCATGGCAGCTAAGGAGATAGTAGTATGAGACTTTGCTGGCATTGAAGGAGCGTTCGACAACACATTTTTCTCCTCCATTGACTCTGCACTGCTTTGTGGAGAGCTTTACTCTAGAACAAAATCTACACTGGTCGAAACCACTGAGGTTAGTCTTTGGTAAAGCCACCAAAGCTCTGTGGATCTGTAGGCAATTTGTAGGCAGGAATTGGGGAACTACCCCTCGAATAGTCTTATAGATCTAAAAGGCAATAGTAAGACCCATAATTGAATATGGGGCGGCTATCGTCTGGTGAAAAAAGAAGAAACTATGAATGACTATATTAGGTTTTAGATTCAAAGACTGACTCACATGGCTCAATGTGTTACAATTACTGGAGCTATCAGTAGCTGTCCCATAGCAGCTCTAGATGAGTTGCTTGATCTTCCGACGTTCTACATTCATCTAAAGGCGGAAGCAAAATCAACAGTAGCCAGGGTTATGACAAATCTGACTAACCTCAAATTTAATTCACTGGTTCCATGAGGACTAACTCATTATCCTCGTGGAACCAGGGTTCCAGCTGCGGATTAAATTGCCTTTGGACCACTTAACAAAAGAGTTCCGCTCAATCACCGGTTCTCTGCGTCTTATTGGAATAGAGACGTATTGAACATGAAGCACTCAACCCTCCAGCCCAACATTGTTAAATTGTTTACTGATGACTCCAAAATTGAAGAAGTCACACAGGCGGGTATCGTAGGCCCCTCACTTAGAGTGTCTATGCCTATTGGGAAGTAGCTTACGATTTTCAAATCTGAAGTTCACGCAATTGAGATATGTGCGTACTTATACCGAGAAGCTGGATACCCTGATAGTAGTATTGCAATCTTCACTAACAGTCAAGCTGCCGTCAAGGCGCTAATCAAATTCTCCTCCACATCGAAACTGGCGCCGAACTACTACGAAGCTTTGCAAAGAATTAGCACTGCTAATAGAGTTACCATCTACTGCGTTCCAGGACATGTCGGCATACCTGTTAACGAAATTGCTAACCAGCTAGCTAGGAAACCTCCTGCAAACATGGCCCGAAGCCTTCTGTGGTATAACACTAAAATATGTAGGGTAAAACTACACATAAGAGAGTCCGGACATTTAGAAACAATTGCGCACTGGGGGAACCTTCCTGGCCTTAGTCAATCAAAATTGTTTACTTCAGGTTATTCACGCAAGCGCTCCCTACAATTGCTAGGCTTCGGCAGAAACAGGATGAGAATCATTTGCGGTATTCGACTTTAATGAGTCACTTATACAGAATGGGTATAGTCTCTAAGCCCAATTGACGTTTAGCGAAAGCGATGATAAAACCTCTCAGCACATCCTCTCCAAATATGAGGCGCTCGCCTGTCGCCGCTTGGAGAATTTCTGTGAGGCCTTCCCTGAAGCAAGAGCGATTGCCTCATTCAGACGTACGCAGCTTAGCAGATTTGTGAGCTCGTTCAAACTCGATCGTCAACCCTTGATTTTCAGGGCTCCAGCACAATAGATCCTATTGTCGCAGTACTTGTGGGGCCTGCGGGACCACCGCCCATACATAATCTTAATACCCATAACCCAATTTCAAATCAAACCGGTAAAATTATTGAAATATTCAAAACTCAAACTGCAAATAAATAAATACAGATTCGTATACATGTGATTTTGATTTTGAAAATCCAAAAACAACTACGATTATACATATCTTATGAATTTGCCTTGAAGTATCTTTCTTCACTACTAACTCCTCCAATGAATTTTCTGTTTTATTTCTCGCGTTACTAGGCCCAAGATCCGTAGTATTTCAACTCAGAAAACAGTTTGTCTTGTTTTCATTCTGATCGTGTTGCATCCCATTGAGAATCGACAACATGACCTCCCCAAGATTAGCATCAAAATTTGCGTTTTACTTGTGCCCGCATGTGTTCTTCATAACCAAACAAGACCACAATGATAGTAACAAACCGCGAATAAAAACAGTAAAGAAATCAACGGGAACGGGAACCGAAGAAAAACAAAATCAGCAGATAGCTATCCCAAAGAGTTAAATAAAACCGACAGAATAAAAGATTGGTGTATATATGGGGAAAACTTATCGACAAGATTTAAGATAATCGGTAACGAGAGCTTCGCAGATTCGAAGACAACAAATCGCGCGATTACAAAACCCTAAACGAACATTTTGCTCAGCGTGAACATTCAATTTTGCTTTCTAAACGCAAAACTATGCAACAGAAAACCGATTTGAGCTGTACGAGATTTTTAGGTTCACCTAAAATTCAAGATAGTCAAGATATGGATGGGTTGTGAGCTGCTGATGGACTATTGGGAGGGTTGGTGGTCAGCTGTAATGAGTATCGGATGTCAGTTTGGTTAAAAGTTTTCTTAGTAACAGCTTAACTTTGTGCATCGAGTGCATCTCAAAGTTATGAATCAAGACTCACAGAAAAGTCGCTTCAATAAAAAACCATTTCAATAGAAAGCCTGGAAGTAAGGAGAGAATAAAGAGAACTTGGCGTACTTATGGTATATCTGTCCTTTTTATGCAGTACAATTGGTAAGGGACAGGTATAAGATATATTGGCCTACTTATATTATTTACTTGGTCTGGTTCCGTGTTTGCCGTGTAGATGTTTTTGCTTCAACCTCTTGAACAAGCATCACATGAAATTAGGATATAAAAATCAAAGCACTGACGCAATACCATAGACATGCAAAGAACAAATCGGTAATAGTACTATCCCCACTCTGTACTTCTGGTTTTTCCGAACAAATTCGCGCATGCGCACTGTTACCCATTTACACGCGGTTGGTATATATTCGGTAAATGTGTATAGTGACGCCATCGGCCACTCAGCCCCAAATTTTGACATTTACGAAGCATTTGACCCCTCGGGCGACTCGACTATATGTTAATGCGTGTTGTGTGTGTTTCACTGCGCAGACGCGAAAATGTCAGCAATAACTCAATATTGAAATTTTTATCCAAACTCTGTAACTACGAGTATTTCCCATCTGTTCTTTATTTATATCTGAACGCAATACGGTCCCGGTAAATTTGATAATCATGTCCCCGAAAGAATTTATGACTTAATTCAGGGTTTCGGTGGTATACACGAGTAGATTTGCACCTCCTATCCTAGCCATATGCAACGGTGTTTCTGTGTCAGGCCGAGAACTTGTCACCTTACCCTCGTATATCATTAAAAGTGTTTACAGAGTTATCGATAGTTTTCTCGCTATTTAATCGAATCTCTGGGTCATCACATTTATGGCATTGCACAATCGTAACTAAATGAACTGCCCTCCCACTCACAAAGCATACTAAATACAATCGCACAGAGAAAAAAAATGTTAAATGTGTTTTCTTTTCTCTACATGCATATAAAATACGATCCTCAATTAAATCCACTAGTGTTTCATCCCTGAATGCATTGCTTTATCCAATGAGTTTTTACACCTTTTCAGTCTGCTTCACTCGGCCTACAGTAGTTGCCTACTATTTTCATACATAACTGCCCACCACACACGACATTCTATCATGTCTATGTCCGTTTTCAGAAATCAGCATTGAACATTGTCCTGTGCTAAGCATCCTCTACTCGAATTAGTCTTATTTATTGCGGGATATAATAAACACCTTTCCGAGATCCGAAAAACATTACCAAAGACTCATCGGAACAAATGATCAACCTTTTATGTCCTTTTATACACCCAACACTGAAGTTGGCTTGTTCAATACGGACAACAAGAAGTCCAGTCGAATGACATAAATTACACGAGAAACATAAGTGACCATTGAAATGACCAAATGTTTACACAATTTCGTTAAGGATATCCTGCTGGGCGTTGTTCCAAGCAACAACGATGACGGACCGGTGGTGGCCAATTGCAGGAAAAACGGTTGAATATGTGCACTCGTACTTGAAAAATGTTCTCCTTTTCATCTATTCGAATGATAGAATGGAAGTTGAGTATGCTCGTAGTCCCTTTCATTGTTTTCATTGAAGGCTCAATAATTTCAGACAGCAGCCAGTTTCTTCTACTGCTGCTTGTTCATCTTTTATCTCAACTTTATTTCATTTTTTGAGATTTATTAGCCCAATGTACAACGAAATGTGTAGATGGTAGACAGAAAGAAGCTGTTTCTTCGGCGTTTAGTGTATATTTCAATTTTTGGACCATACAATGAAATAATGTAGCGGAACAATGATGAACTGAATGTAGGAGTACATCATACCATTCGCTGATTACAATTGTCCATTAGAGAGGAGTTCGTGCCTGCATTGTCTTCTGAAAATGACAAAATTTGCAGGCGTGCACCCTGTATGCAAGGACAGTCCGGTTTTTGTTTTTCTGAATATAAGGCAGCACAATATTTCGGAGATTTCAGCAATTATTTTGATTACAAGCTCCAAAAGTTGCCAAACAAAAGAATTGTCTAATAATTTCAAAACAAAAGAGACCATTTTGGCCGGTAAAATTTTGAGAGTTCTGGAAAGGTACAGCTGGAAACAAAAGTTTGATTCATGTCAAAAGCTCTATTCACATGTTTTTTTCCTGAGCTCCTGGTAGACAATTCCAGAATATGTGATGCACTCCGTCAGTCTAATCAGGATGATGTACGTATTTTCGATAGCCGAAACTATGCTAAAGGTTCCACATTGGTTTGGCGAATCGAAAGTCGTTAAACAATTTCGGAGTTATTTCAGTTTTGCCTCCAGGCTAATTTCTAATATTAAAAAAAGGACAGTTTAAAAAAAACAAGCTAGCTTACCGACGATATGATACATTTCACGATTCACGATTCGCGTATCTCGCATCATACCTTCAATAAATACGATAAGGCTAACTTCTCATATAAAAAAGAGGACCCTGTGCGATAATTGTGATCCATTTGGCATTTGCCGCTTTGAAATTAGCAGTAAAACTTGTTCCGATTCCACCGTTCTTAAGGAAAGTATGTATATGAAATAGTGAGCCGATTTCCACCAAATTGGAGGATATGGTTGTAACGGACGGATTGGTGTGCATCTGGAGATGCCCGTGGGGGCGGAGTCTAAGGTAGCATGATGACCGTGAACGTCCAGCCTTTTCATCTGGCGAAGAAAGATGCCCCTCAACGTGCAAAGCGGCAGCCTATGCTTGCTGTAGCTCAGTTCGGGAGACGTGGTTGGTGTTTTCGTCGTTCGTTGCACTGTCTTTAACATATTAATGAAAATTCATAGATCTGGGAAAGACAACACAAACATGGAAGGCAAAAATGGGAATACTAAAAATAAAACCGGAAAGTAGAGGGCTTCGCCCGCAACCCGAGGGTTTTGTAGTGTCCCATGCCAATAGAAGATGAACTGTCCTCCTCTTGGAGATACTTAAGCATTCATGTTAAGACGACAAGTTTGCATAAAAAATCAGCGACCAGCCTACTTCTCCTCCTCGTACTCCTCTACCACCAATCGTTACCCTTTCAGAAATGGTTAACTCCGATTCGCTCTACGAAAAACAATAAACAATATTCAAGTATGCAGTACTCGTAGTACTAGTATGTACAGTCTGTTCCATAAAGGTCGCCACCCATGAACGAGCACAACGACGACCAAACTTCCATCGAACCATCAAATATCATAGAACGGAAATAGGGGGAATTTTTTTTCCACACGTTCTATGAAATTGATGGTTCGATAGAAGTTTGGTCGTGGTTGTGCTCGTTCATGGGTGGCGACCTTAAAAAAGGAGGCGCGAGTATTTATAGTTATTATAATATTTATTCCAATTTTTTTGCAATGTAATACAAGTAAAAAGCTTCAGTGCAATCAATTAGTAAACAGTGTAGCCACCATCAGCATTGAGAATGGCCTGGCACCTTCGAGGCAAGCTTTCGACGAGGTTTTTAGCGTAGCTTGTTGGAAGAGAACGCCAAATCTTTCCAATTTCCCGAGAAAGCTGCTTCAAATTGTGAACCGGCTTACCCGCAAGTTTGCTCTTCATAATGGCCTAGACATTTTTGATGGGGTTTGCGTCAGGAGATTGGGAGGGCTAGTCCAAGGTGTTGATGCCATTTTCCTTCTTCAAGGCGCGGCCGTGGTGGCTTCGATGCTTCGGGTTATTGTCTTCTTGGAGGACCCAATTCCTGTCATTAGGTCCAAACATTTTCTCGGCCGACTTCATAAGGCTTCGTTTGTAAATTTCATACATTTTCACTGCATTCAAATTCTACGTGAAAAGGCGCAAGCAACCAAATCCCCGCTCTGAGAAATACCCCCAAACCGGATGTTTGACAGTGCACTGAACGAAATCGCTTCTGCTTCCCAGCCAGGCACGCTTCACTAGAACCCAACCCAAAAAGTTGCTTCATCCGAGAAAATAGTTTTCGATCTATCGCGATCCTTGTTTTCCTCCGCCCAGTTCAGATGTTTTTACATGTGGGTTGCGCTGAGAAGAGGTGTCGAGCTCGTAGAGCGGTATAGCAGCTTGGCTTCATGTAAACGTCGCCTTATCGTGTTGAGGCTGACATGAATTTCCCTCCTGGCGAGTTTGACCTTAGCTTCGTACAGTCGCAGAGTGGGATGACTCCTGAACATCTGCGCTATCACTTTGTCGTGTTTCTTTGACGTCGCTCTTGTTTTCCCGCGTTCAGGAAGATCATCAACATTTTTTGTCTCTTTTCCCCTTTTCACCCACTTCTCAACGAACTTCCTTGACTTTTTAATAACTTTAGCTGCCGCGGAATAAGATAACTTCGGTCCTTTTCCATGCATGCACAAAAAGACAGACTTAAAGCACTTCGCGTACTTGGAAATCATTTCGATAAACGACTGCTCACTTTCGAGCAAATGTATGTAAATCAGTAACTGCGTCGTAGTCGACCCATGGTACGATCCTGCAAGGAAAAAAAATTCGAATAAATTTCCACTGTTTAAATCACAGCCTTAATTTGGCCATCATGCATGCTTGCGAAATTGCACCTGTCAAAAATTGAATTGGAACAATTAAGTCCGTCGTTAACTTTTTCCGTCGATCTACTTTAAATTTTACCAGAAGTTTCATTTCGATTTGTGAATTTTTTTGCGAATTTTCGAGGACTGGACCCTCCTCATTACAAGGAGAGGTTTTATAGGAGGTTCAAAAAACATCCATTCCAATCCAACCCATTTAACTCCGATGTTGATAAAATTTTGAAAGCTGGACTAAGAAGGTCAGAGTATGTGAAGGGGAATGGGGATTGTTTTCCATCCAACAGTTTATGCAGACAGTGATTTCCATTTGTTCTGAAGCTCCAACGACGTTCAAAGCCTCGTCAACATCGGGGTAAAACTGCAGATAAAACAGTGAATTTCTTTTAAGGTGTGGGAAAATGAAATGGTGGTAATTTTTGCAAATTGTGACAGTATTGAAAAAACCAACTAACAAAGTCTGCGCAACAGACACACATTCATAGTGAAGCTGGAAAATGCATACTTGAATGCAAAAACCATCAAATTTTGCACAACCATTTTTGCAGTTCATAGAGTTTGATTGATTGTCCATTTATCAAAAACAAGAAATTCCCAGTAGTTGCCATTCAGTATCATCATATACAAATGACTTTCGGCTAATTGAAACCATTTCGGTGGGAACCTCGAAACTTGACAATCCATAACCCCAGGTTCCTGGTTTTTGAAAGCCCAAAACTCGAAGGAGTTCGTGGAACGAATTTATCACATAGTCTCCACAGTAGTCGCCTATTTTATGCCACCACTGACCCGGAACTTTCCAGATGAAATTGTTTCTATCAGAAAGGTAGGAAATTTAGCTGAATTTAAGGGAATTCGATATATTGGAGCTCCATATATTTCCCCACGATTTTGACGATTGACGTCGAACAACCCTGAGAAGGACAAATATGATTTCAATCTGAACTCACTTATCTTTCACACTTTCCCTTCATAGATTAGAAAACCGGTTGGTATGCCACAATAAACTTCTCCAAACCCATTGATAAGTCCAAAGACATGAACATGGACATCTTTTTAAATAATCCTCTCATACATCAACTTTCTTCAAAACTATTCGATTCGAACTTTTAACATGCCCTTGCTGCTATTTCCTGTCCCTAAAACCTTTCAAGGATGCCCGAGGACAATACAAGCTGCTCTTGCTTGTCTAACTGATAACCATACGAGAGCAAATGTTGTCCTCATGTTGAATATGGCTGCATAATATGTGTCATCCATGTCTCCGATTATAGACTTCTGGCAGCAAAGAATTTTTGGAGATATGTTGACAATGTTCTGGATAAATAAATCAGACTGAAGAATGCATTTAATTGGTTTTGTCTTAAGATTTAAGGCTTTTTTGATTCAGTTCTTGTAACGTGTGGTATTCATTGTTGGTACACTTTTACCAAGGATGACAGTGCAATTGAGATTAATGGGTCTGCTAAATGTGAATAATTTTTTTTTTATCATTTGGGAATTTGTGTATCCATATATGTGTGATTATTTTGTAAAATTTTTCAGACGATTTGTGATGTGTCGTTGAGTGTCAGCAGCTCTTTTGTTTAATAATGAAGTAAGTTGATAGCTTTGAAGGATGGTGTCTAGGTTTCATGTACCAAGAATAAGGTCTATCGGGGGGCTATAGAGGCCCGGGCCCCTTCCGAAATTTTTGTTATATTGAGCGTGGTCATGGAATATTCGAAGAAATACTCTACAAGATTTGTAAAAATGACAGCGAATAAAAATTCCGCTTTCTCTGAAACTTAATTGTTAACAGACGGCTTTAAAACCTGCAAGTTGTCGGACTACAAGGTATGTGCTTATACGGATGACATTGCTATTTATACATATTATTATGTATTCTGAGTTGTCTTAGTAAGGCGTTGTAAAAGGCCTTCTCACAACATCTATTTGGGCCGATAAGGACTGGAGCTTGTGCTCTTTTGAATTGTTGGATGCTTCCACTCGAGTGTCCTGGGCTATATGGGACGAGACTATGATTACTCGACTTCATAACACTTGATCACTGCTATACCTCAGGATACGCTGCTATTCTGCCAAACCCAAATATTCCTACAACGACTGACAACATGTAACGGACGATTTGGTGGGCATCCGAAGATGCCCGTGGGGACGGAGTCTAAGGTAGCATATCACCGTGTAGGTCGGGCTGTGACATCTGGCGAAGAAAAAGGCCCCTCAACGAGCTAACCAGCGGCCTATGCTTGTTGTGGCTCAGTTCGGGAGATGTGGGCGGGGTTTTCGCCGCTCATTGCCCCTGTCCTTTACGTATTAACTAAAATGCATAGGCATGGGGAAGACAACACAAACTGGGGAGGTAAAAACGGGGAATAAAAAAAATAGTTGATAAGGATGGAATGGTTGACGGACGGATCAGACGCCCACACGGTCGCACCTGGGTCCGGGTGTAATGGGACCCTCGGCCTCTGGTTTCGTACCACCAACAGATCACCACTCATCAGGTGCTGCTTCAATCTGCTGGTGAGAGCAGCACTACCAGACCATAATATGGTTCGTTACAGGTGGTTCATTACAAACACCTCAACCAAATATGTGCTTGACAAGCATTTTGTCAGCCTGATCAAATCGCGCAGCCAATGGGAAGAGGACGCGCTTCTAATTTTAGTATTTTATGAGATATTTTCATGAAACTCGCGCTCAGTCACCGATCTACGATAGACGCCTGTTTATAACTGGTAAAGTCTTGCTAAAAGTTGGTTACAATCAAATAGTATCAATGTTATGAAATAACCCGCTTGTTCCACTGATCAAACCCCTATAGAAAACCTTCGGGGAACATTAGTGCGTCAAGCTCACTAGAAAAATCGACAATACCAAAGTATGTTTCATGTGAAGGAAACGGTTATGGATGTGTGGAGGTCGGTAATCGAAGAATTGAGAATGAATTTGATGGACAGTATGCCAGATAGGCTCTTTAGGCTTTTGCAAAACAGGGGAGGTCCTACCCATTATTGATTTTCTTTATTTTTCTTTTTATGTAAAATAGATTTTGTCATTTTTTTCTCAAGTGCGGTTATGCAACTTTGGGGAACATTTTTCTGCGTTTCGGGTTCGAATCCAGTCCATGACGATGATCGTGGCCATGTATGTTTGTGTTGTTTTCCCCCTGTGGTGCGTTGCATGTAGGCGGCTAAATGGGGGGGGGGAGGGGCAGACGGTTTATGCTGGCAAATGCATTCTCCGAAACTAGTGAGCCAACGAAACGTCAACTGTTCCATATGGAATAGGTGACGCGCTATGCAACACAAGGGGTTAGGACAGTTGAGTAAAGTCAAGAAGAACTTCGTCAAGCAGTTCCACATACTTGCTCGAGTCAATACAGTGCGTAACAAAGCATATCGGACTCTTTTTGTGATATCCGAAACCAACCCAAGCCATCAGCCAACCTCCATTAAAGTTTTTTGACACTCTTGCTTCCTTTGGGGTCTTTATGTTGCGGTAGTAATATTGATATCCATCTGGGCCATTAACTGAATTTTTGCTCACCACTGAAAATAATATTTTGTTACTCTATTCCCCAGAACGTATACATTTCTGCAAAATGCAAACGAGTTTCTTTGGGCCTAAGGAGTAGAACGCATTTGGCAGAATTTTTTCCTACGATATAAATTCGGACGAATGTAGATTCACACTTCTCGTCGATATAGGAAGATCCAATTCATGGCGAATCTGCGATGCAATTCGTTTTTTTTTCAACCGCTACATTTTTTATTCTCCTGACATCTCGATTATTCACTAAATGCGATCGAACAGAACGGCGTTTTTTGCGATGATTTTCAGGGTCTTTTAAAGATGTATATACTCGTATAGGGTTTTTTTTTTCCTACTCATTTTGTTGACAATGGTCCGTACTGAGATCCCCCGTGATTCAACAATAGAAGGTTACGCAAAGAAGTGTGCTACTTCTTCGCTCTCTCTGCGCATGATGTTCCAGTTTCACTTTCTGAAAGCTTTCAATGAATTTGATATGAAATCACATACTTTTTGAAAGAGAATTCGCTTTCAAACCTACAGCTTTAGGCGAAATTCACACACACGATACCGCGCTGCACGACTGCTTGAAATTTCAGTCGAGATACACAGCATTAAATGGGCGGATTCACACTCATCGCTCAGCATGCAATACGATCGACTATGCTTGGCTATTGTGCGTGGCTGCGTCGGAGCTGAAAATGTAGCTAATCTGAATATCGCCTTAATCCGATTTCCATAAAATTTTGAAAAAGAAATTTTTAGATAAGATTTCAAAAAACCGTCCTCATCCCACTTGCCACCCTTAAAAGAAAATCTGCGAAAATATCTAGTTTTATTGCGATTTTGATGAAATTTTGTATATGAGACCTTCAAGGCGAGGGGAAGGTGTCTGTCCGATTCTGGGAAACCACCCCTAACCACCTTCTCACTCTTAAAAGTGCAAGTGTATTTACAGTTTTATTCCGATCATGATGAAACTTTGTGTATTAGAGCTTCAAGGCTAGGGAAAGGTGGCTAGTCTACATAGGATTTCGGAAAATCGCATTAACCTTCCCCTAGTCTTGGTCTGATATACAAAGTTTCATCAAGATCGAAATAAAACTACAGATACATTTGCATATTCTCTTTATGGAATGAGGAGGGGATAGATGAGGGGGGGGGGAGTATTCAAAATTTCATCGAGATTGGAAGAAAACTGTACATATATTTACAGATTTCTTGTTAGAGGTGAGAAAGGGAATGGGGGTGGTTTTCTGAAATCATATGCATATCCCGTAGTGTTGGAGTTCCAATGTATGTACAATATTTTATGAACATCAAAATAAAACATTTGATAAATTTACAAATTTCCTTCTAGGGGTGAAAAGTGACATGAGGGTGGTTTTCCGAAATCCTATGTAGACAACAACGTTCCCATATACATACTTGGAGGTCTAAAATACAAAATTTCATCAAGATCGGAATAAAACCGTAGGTACATTTGCCGATTTACTTTTAGGGGTAAGAAGGGTGTTGAGGAGGAGGGGGGGGGGTGGTTTCTCGAAATCCGATGTAGACTGTCACCATCCGATTGCCTAGAACATCTCATTTACAAAACTTCATCAAGATCGGAATAAAACTGTAGATAAATGCGCAAATTTACTTTTAGGGGTGAGATTTTTTTAAATCTTAGGTAAACATTAACTTTGACCTAATCTTAAGGTCTAATATAAAAAGTTTCGTCAAGATAAGAATGAAACAGTATATAAAAATATAAATTTTTTATAAGGTGGACTGGAATGGGGGTGGATTTTCAAAATACCCTACGTTGTTGTGGAGGTCCAAAATTAGTGAAATCTGAACCATGGCCTTCAAATGAGTTAGCATCATCTCATTTTCTAGATCGTGACCGTGTCTTGTGCACAGGTGTGTGATCAGCAACACCCTCAACCGAGTTATTTACCCCATAAATGGGTACTCATTTGACAGCTGAGTGGGCTCATAGTCCAACACGTAAATCCCCTTTCTTATTGAAAACTACTGCAGTCAGTAGGAATCGAACCGGTGCCCAGTGCACTTTATTACTCGTCTAATAACTATGACCTGTATTTCGAAATACCTCACAATATACCGAACAATTCTTGCAGCGCTCAGAATTAGAAAGTCTATTTCCATTCTAATAAGCCACCGACTAACCTGCAATTTTTATGTATTTTACATAACATACATACGTACATATGATCGACGTGTGAATTTTCAATTTGATCGCAAGCCAGTCTGCTGCTTGAAATTTCATACTTGAGCAATCCCGAGATAAAATGAAATCAAAACATTGGAAAATTTGTTCTTGGGAGAAAATTGCTTGAAGCCAAACATAAATAACATATCAGTTTATAAAGTCGGCGCACATATCATTCACTCATTCCCGGGCTCTATGAATTGCAAATGGAAATTGCAGACATTGTTGGTAATAAGATGCAAACGTGCATTAAATCTCGCTAAACTCAGTTACGGAGGATTGATAGATCCAAGGTGTCTTGGATACTCGGATTTGAATTGAGTGCGCGACTAAGGAAAAGGTCGGCTTTGGTACTCCGCTCGGGTGAATGTGGCCACGTTTTCAGATCGTCTTGGCGCAGCAACAGCTAATATCAATTCTTGAGGAGTGTGTATGTGGAATGGCATTCAATATGCTATTCAACGGCTGCAAATCAATGGCTGCAAATCATCCATGGCTAATGATATGAGTTTGAACGGTGCACAATTGGTGCCATTAGATTTACATGATCACCGGAAAATATAGGCCTATACACTGTGAGGTGACGGCTGAATGATATTGCGCCAAGACACCGTTTGACCACTTGAGATGAGTGTCGGTTTGGAAGTCAATTGGCAATCCTTGTTTTCTCACCTTGTATGTGGTGTGCGTTTCCGAAATGTTAACTGATATTCAAGAGTGATTGATGGTGTAACATTTGTAAAATGGTTTACATTAAGAAGGGGGTTACCTGAAGGGATCTGTATGGTTGATGAAAATCTTGAAGCGATTTTCACTTAATGTCCTTAATTGTATGCCCTTTCGTTGTGGGTTTTAGAAGTATCCCATGTTAAGCAGTCCTTAAGCGGGTGAATAAAGCCACTACTGCGCTCTACTCGAGTAGGAAGGCGATTGGCAAAAACTGGGTTCTGCAACCGAAACTAGTGTGCTGGCTATATACAGCGGTTATGCGGCCAATTCTACTGCAACCCTCTACCATTGCAGCAAGATTGGCCGTGTTTATAAAAGAAAAGAGTGGCCATTCTGAGTCCCCTATTTTGCTTTTTACCATTTGGAGCTCAGATTCGCAATCAGCTACATAAAAACCTTCTGCCAGTTTTTCCCGCTAGATAGGTCACGTTTTTTGAAAAAAAAAGGAGGTGCCGTTGGGAAAAGGTCTAAATGCACTTTAAAACAAAACAGTAGTGCACTTTATTGATCTTTCAAACCCCAACTTGTAATGAACCACCTGTAACGAACCATATTATGGTCTGGAAGTGCTGCTCCCACCGGCAGATCGAAGCAGCACTTGATGAGTAGTGATCTGTTGGTGGTACGAAACCAGAGGCCGAGGGTCCCATTACACCCGAACCCAGGTGCGACCGCGTGGGCGTCTAATCCGACCGCCAACCATTCCATCCTTATCGACTATTTTTTTGATTCCCCATTTTTACCTCCCCTGTTTGGTTTGTCTTCCCCAGGCCTCCCGAACTGAGCTACAGCAAGCATAGGCCGCTGCTTAGCTCGTTGAAGGGCCTTTTTCTTCGCCAGATGGCACGGCCCGACCTTCACGGTCATTATGCCACCTAAGGCTCCGTCCCCACGGGCATCTTCGGATGCCCACCAAACCGTCCGTTACAAACTCCACGCGCGACGAAAAACTATTCATAAAAGCGCCCCAATATTTACCTCTGCGCGTATGTGATCGTAGCATCGCGACGAAGCGAGAGTATGAATATGAAGCGCTCGGTCTGTCTTGGGTTCGTGCATCATGGTGTCTATCGCCCAAAGATTAAACATTACAAAGATACCGCACTTCATACAAATTGGCGCAGTGACTTGTATTTGCATATGAGATAGTTCCCATAGTGCGTACACAAAGGGGTCATACCAACTAGCAAGCATGTTACTCACACAATGAACAGTAATACGCAGTTGTCGTTAATGAATGCTGCCGTATCTATATCTCTAAAACCTTTTTCATACAAATTTCAAAACTTCAAACTTGTCTGCCACGGTGGTAGCAACGAAATTTCTGTTTTCCTTTTTTTGCATTTAGACGTGTGGGTGGGTCCTTAATAGTACTAAAATGAAGTATTTGCAAGGGACTTTACTTGACTCAAATGTTTACCACCTTTGACGTTGTCTGCTGCCACTATAGCAACACCTTAATTGTTGTTGTTGTTATTGTTATTATCAATTATGTGTACAAAATAAAATGTCACAGTAGATTTTCGTCAAAAATCAAAATCCCTTTAGTACTTTCAAAACTTTCAGAGAAAGAAATCTCAAAAAATTTAAACTGAACATTGGATATTTTGGAAACCTCAGATTCATATTGATGTCAAATAACGTTTTTTTTTTCTTTTTTTTTTTGTCAAAAAGAGATGGATCAGTGCTAATGCGGCAGGAAGTACATGCTAGCAACATGCGTCTTCCGAAACCAGTTTGCCCTAACGAAATGTCAAAAAGCCACATGGTTACTCATTTGCCATATCCCTTGTGGGGCCTAGCCCGTCAACTATTCCATGGGGCTTAGCTGATGTTTCGTTGGCATAAACCAGTTTCAGACGATGCAAGTTGCCAGCATGCACCTCCTGCTTAAATTTAGCCGCCTACCTGCGAGGGAGTCGGAAAATGTTGTCTCTTATTATTACCCCTCGCACCACGGGGGGAAGACAACACAAATATCCATGACCACGAACGCCATGGACGGGACTTGAACCCGTAACGACCGTAGTCAGGCATGAGATAGACACCTCTACGCACTGAGCTCTCGGTCGCTCCGACCATTGGAGTATGCTGTACTCTAAACAACATTAACTTACAAAAATCATCTCTCCTTGAGAACTTCCCATGTAGAACTTTGCGGTTGCGGTGAATTATTATACACTATTTATATGAAACGAGTTGGTCTCACTTGCGCTACTACTCGAATTAACTTTATGTACATCCCTTACTGCTCAAACTTACAATACCCATCCACGGACAATGTCATCTCATGAAATTATAAAACAAAAATGTTCCAGTGACAATCTGTTGTCCAACCCATCCAAAACACCACCCATTTCGTGTTTTTTCTATCCATCCGAACCCATTGTCACATTTGGTTGTGCTGCCATAAATAACAAACCAACTGTCTGACTTCATCTTTTTAGAAATTCACCAAAGAATGGGAAATAGAAGAAAACTTTAGTAAAAGATAAATTTTGCTGTAAAGGGCAACGAAATTTAAGAATGTGCACTTCCAACTCCAGGGAGCAGAGGACGCGTTTAAGAGGTGACTTATAAGCGAATAGACTGGCGAAAGGACCTCGGTACAAATTTCAGCTGTTGTCGGGGGGACCTTTAAATGTTATACCGCCCCCAAGAATCGATTTCTTGTTTTTAGCCGATACGAGGAGTGGATTTGTAAATTGAGGGTGTGGATTCTTTATATCATACTTTTGGCTTTTTAGTTTTCCGGTTCGTGAATTTTATTGACTTGCCGGAACGAATTTACTTAGATTTAAGGTTTTTCGAAAGGCTGTAATTTCATTGTCGAGTGTTCAACTGCATGACCAAAGTTCATGCGATTCAAATCAAATAAAAAAAAACGGTATGTATGGCAATAGGTTTTTATCATGGCTCCTTCCTTACCCCCTTAACGTCTGTTGTATCATATTTAAAATGTCGATTTAAAATTGATCCCATTTTTCGATTTTTTTTAAATAACTATCTTGTTTAACAATACTGTCGTGGGCTTTTGGCGAAATACGTCATTTGACCAATTGACCATGCCGTACAAAAGGAATTTACCCTTTAGGAAAAACAAAGATACTTACCACTTAAAATGGAAATGGACTCTCAAGTCACATTTAACGAATCGATGTGATTAATGTTCTACAGTATTTGCCGGATAATTCACGTAATGACGTATTTCGCTAAAAGCCTACTATATGTACATATAGACAATATATAAATTTTTTTTTTTTAATTCCAGTTAGGATATAAAAGCTTCGGAATCCTGAGGAAGTACGTCAGTGGGTAAGAATATATGATAAAAAAAATCAAGTAAATTCTATAAGTCTTCACTTTAAAATAAGCAACAACGAATGACTCTTGTAACGAACAATACATACATTCAATTTTTAGACTGTCTTTCAATAGTATACTACGCTCTTTAACCCACCGCCACTTACCACTATTACTTGCCCTCCCATGTTCCCATAAATGATCATTGTCAATGCTGCATAATCTATTCACTAGTTGTTCACCAGGATACAGCCTCTACCCCCTGACATGACCTCAAATTAATCTGGAACTTACGATTTTTAGCCACCCTCTTTATGGTCGGTGAAATTCTATTTATCCACCCTCTTTCTCTCACAAACGGATGACAACGTGGTGACTTCTTCCGTTTTTTTGTGAAGGGTGACTTTGCACAGTTGTCATGGACTCTTCGCTGACATCCATGTTCCTTGTATGAATTTATTAATTTCCCGAACTAGCAAAGTACTCGCTGTGCTCTGAAATTGTTTAATTTTTTTGCAATGTGCATTCGGGGGGATTAGGGGAGATTAGTGCCTCGAAATTGTGGTACGCCGAATTTGATTGCGATTGTGTGGTCCTGTTCAAGGACACCCTCTCTTGGTTTGTTGTCTAATTTCGCCACAAATGTGGGTGACGTAGCGTGAGATGTCCGTACCGTGTTACGGACTGATAATTCGTTATGGCCTGATGACGGATGTGTTGGGGTTGATCTTATACGTATTTTAATTAATGGTCTATGCGATGTTGGTAATTATGTAGGAGGAAATGTAGGTTGAGTGTTTGAATGTTGCAAAAGTGCCAAATTATATGTAAACAAGAGACAGAGAAGTTAAAATTGGGGAGTTGGTTCTGATAGGTGTAGGAGATTTTGACTTCTTAAGGCTTTGGAGGGTGATGCTTTTTTTAAGGTCACGGGCACTTGGTACACATGTGTGTACTGTTTTTTCGTAGGAGCGACATTCGTTTAGCATGCTAATGGTTAGGGGCAGCGAGATAGCGAAAATCCCGCCCACATCTCCCGTCACTGAGCTACAGCAAGCTCGTGCCGCCGCCTATCGAGCTGAGCAGTTTTCGACAGATGGCGCTGCTGAACCTTCACGGCCACGTCGGCAAATCTTGACGTCCCCATGAGCTTTTCAGGAGTCCTCAACATCTGTCCGTTACACATTCAATACGCGGTTGGCTAAAATCTGGGTTCGATTATTTTATTTCTAAATACTCCCTGGGATGTTAATAAAAACAAATTGTTGGATTTCCGGTGCAGGGGTTTAGAGTAGCACCTATTCAACACACACATAGGCATGCTTAATAAACGTCAACAAGGCTTCCTTGGAGTATATAGTACAGTTGACGCGATATGCCTCACAAGGAACTGAGGCGAATGGTATATGGCAACACGGAAGCGTGGGCGAGAATGGTAGCACTAAATTGATTACTAGTTTTCTATAGACAGTACCCCAGTGCTCCAATAGCAAAACCATAGCCATGTTCAAAATCAGACAAAACAAAACATTCTAAACTATCAACATAATCGACCCAAGCACATTTCTCATTCATTTGCAACAGAAAAGAAAACTACTTACTTATGGATAATCGTGAATCCGAAATCATTTGTGATTAATAGTCTTCGAGTGAATATCGGACTCAATTAAATATTTATAGGGCCTACTTAACCATTGCCGGAATACATGTGGGAAACGCTTTTCAACAACCAACCACTACATAAACTGACGTATCTATAGTATACATAGATTTTACAAGTGCCTGGTTACATTGTACTTTAGCCATAACTTTCGCTTTGAGTATCCGTGCAACGACGAATCGTCTGAAAGAAATGCACACTAAACTCTGCTAAGGTTTCGGTGAATAAGTGAGCGCTAGTGCTAGTTCGGAATCGGAATTATGCTAATCAAATGCAATTGTCGTGATTGAACATTTTCAGTAAACTTTCCGGTTGTTAATGATCAGTTCGGAGGTTCTGTTTGCCTAATCAAATGATTGCTTCACATTGTCTGTTGTTGATAGCGAAAAACTTTGCAGACTGATCGTTTCTTAACTGCTGTCCTGGAAAAAGATTACTGTCGAAGTCGCTTTTGGATTGCACAAAAGAGCAAGGAAAAACACCATAAATGGTCTTTACGAGTTACATAAGATCCAAAATGATTTAGTGTAACGCTTTCAATGATCTGCTTCTTAAATCGGAAATATCTCGAATTATTTCCACTAGCAGGCGAAATGTGCCAAAATTTGTTAAAAAATGCACGCACATTTCAGGTGGCTTTAGGACACAAGGCCTGCTGCGAGACCAGCCACGAAACCTGCTGCGAGACTAGGCACGAGGCCTGCTGCGAAACTAGCCACGAGATCTGCAAGACTAGCCACGAGACCGGCTGCGAAACTAGCCATGAGACCTGCTTCGAGACCAGCCACAAGACCTGCTGCGAGACCATGAGGCTTTCCGTTAGAAAAACCAATAGCTGGTCTAATAAATAGCAGGTTTCATGGCTGGTCTCGCAGCAGGTCTCACAGCAGGTCTCATCGTTGGTCTTGCACCAGCCCTCGTGGGAGTATCTCGCAGCAGGTGTCGTAGCTAGTACTACAGGAGGTCTCACTTCTGTTCACCACTGTTCTCGATGTGGTTAGCTCAGATTCGAGTGGTCTGGTCGTGATATCCTAAATAGGTAGCCCAAACCGCCACGGACTAATAGAATTTCAGATCGCAGTCTACCCGGTGTAAACGCAACCTTCTATCACCATGGAAATTTATAGCCTGCTTTACACCGGACTATTCGATCGGTCGGTCTACTCGGTGTGAAACCGCCAGTAGAAATATACTAAAGTTATTAGACGAAATGGGAGATCTTTGGATCAAGTGATTTATGTTGACATGAAGCCACTCGTTAGAATAAAGAATAGCCAAAAAGATATAAGCAGCATAATTGAAGACAAAATGATAGAACCACAAAGGGGTCCTTTTCGAACAGTGCCGCTTTCTGTCAATACAAATGCATAAACAGACGCTCGATTTTAACAAGTCGCAGTCCTTGAAGCTATACAATTCCAATGGAGTCCAAATCTCGTAGAGGTTATGAAAGCTAATAAATTTTTATGTGTAAGTACTGATTATCCATATATGATATACATATCGGCGAACAAAATATTTAAAAATAGGCACCCTTCTGAAAAAATCATTCAAGGTGCAACTGCATATTTATCTCATAAATTGATTTTCCATACTTCACATTGCCATTTTCCGAAAACGCCTACCGAAGCACCTGATTTTCATCATCATTTCGACTGATCAGCCCGACAAATCGATTATCTCTTGATTAAAATCACGTGCACTTTTGATTGAACTTAACTAACCGAAATGCTCATCGCTAAACCGCAGAGTGACCATTCACCACTCTACCGAAATATCGACACCTGTTCGAAATTGATCATCAATCAAACTGGAGTAGCCAACTGAACGATACGATTTTCTCAATATCATCTCTCACAGCACTAAAGTAGTTCACGTATTTCACGTATGCACGGATGGATTGATGATTGCAGATCACTTGAATTCCAACGTCTGGAATCCATGCATCTTATTGGTATCATTGCGAAAGATTGATTTTCAGACAACACCAAGTTATCGAATATGAAATTCCACGCGTAACTGACGAATCGTTCGAGTTTCTTTCTTGTTATTGCATTAAGCTGTTATTTGGGGTTTTTATTGAAATCTGATTAGGCTAAGTGGAATCATCAAAAGAGACAAAAACAAGGTATTCGTGCAGATGCGGATTAAGGATGGATGTTTTTTATTTGTCGAAAATAGGAAGTCATTTGGACTCAAAACTGACGATTTCGGAAATGCCTGTGGGTACAGAATGCTCTACGAATGATTTAAGCAGCGACCGGTAGCGCAGTGTGTTGAGGCATCAGTCTCGTGTTTGACTACCGGCGTTTGGGGTTCGAATCCCGTCCACGACGACATTCGTGGCCATGGATGTGCAGGAGGTGCATGCTGGCAACTGCATTCTCCGAAACCAGATAATGCCAACGAAACATCAACTGGGCCACATGGAACAGTTGACTCGCTATGCCCCACATGGGGTTAGGGCAATTGAGTACGTGGTTGTTGGGGAATGTTAGCAGCTCATTGCTTCATTCAATTATTTCCTTTCGGACGTCTTCCGAATAGGTAGGTAAGGTACCCCCTTTGAAGAGAGAGTATATGAGGTAATGAAAAAGAGCGAGAGAAACAAAGCAATTCGGCACAAGTGAGGAAGGGGGATGGAAATTTGACATCTCTTTTGCTCTATATGGACAGGGCGGGTGTTCCGCGGCAGAGAGACAGACTGGAATGTTATTGTTCCAATTGGAAAAGTAGGAGAGGGGATGACATCTTGCGTGCTTCCTGTGCTTTTATATAGACTGCGCGGGTGTTGCGCAGTGGAGGGCGTGTGTCTCTCTCTTTACTTTTTACGACTGGAATTGCTTCAAATAGTTTAGTGCTGAGTATATGCGGATTGCTCCTCCATAGGTATTCTCTATGGGTACCCCTAACGCTCGTATCTGTTCTGTTTTTATCGGAATAGTCCTTCCTTTTCCACCTAAAGATGCAGTCGAGCGAAAATTTCTCATATCCAGCTTTATCCTTCCAATCTCTTTTTTTAGTTTGTCAACAGTCGGCTGATGCGATATCTGTCAAAGCACCTCTGACAATGCTATTTTCGATTCTGTCCTTTTGCAACGTAGTGTAGCTTACGCAATTAATAAATGATAAATGATATTCATAAGGTAACATATGGTTACCAACCCTTCGGGTTTCACCCGGGTTTTGAAGAGAATCTACAGGTCCCCCGGCTATGAATCGATTCCTCCAGGTTTAAGGCCAAACGGATCAGAGCAGTACTTATACTACTTTACTTTGGTCCAAATAGATTAAGAAAGATTAAGGTGATTGGGCAATTGAGATTAGCGTTCAATCTATTCTACGCTGCGCATCAAGTTTTCTTTATACTGAAGCCAACAATTGCCGTACGATTTAACTGATGAATACCAGTATTTTTTCTTTTTGGAAATCTGGATATTAGGTCATCTTACCTTAACTGTTTACGATAATCTTAAAACGAAATAACGGTACCCGGGGTGCAACTGTGGTCGTTTTTGCTAGCAAAAGATCTTTAAGGCCTTGTATCCACTGAAATCGGTCCCAACCTGTGTCGCTCTGGACTGGTATCGACCTGGTCCTATATTCAATAAACATATCTTCTGGTTTATATTCCATGCATTATTGATTTAAAAATGTCATCCAGAGGTCGTCGCCCGGCCAAAGTACCGTACCATATTTCTCTATTAAGTGTACAACCCCAGCAAATAGTATAGACTGCACAAGAGTGATCACTCCATAGAACTTTTGCCTCTGTCAGTAGATTCGTACATATTGACGCCAATCGTCTGGGATCACCTGGTCTTCCCAGATTCGCAGAATTCAGCTAGAATCTTGTCTGCTCCCGGCGCTTTATTTGGTTTTAGTGACTGCAAGACGAGATCAGCTTCTTTTACTGTCGGGGGTTGTGTATTGGGGCCATGATCGACCATATCGTCAACGATTGGTGGGTGCTTCTTGCACGTGGGACGTTGGATGCTCAATTGCCCTAACCCCTTGTGGGGCATAGCGCGCGTCAACTGTTCCATGTGGCCCAGTTGACGTTTCGTTGGCATAAACTGGTTTCGGAGAATGTGGTTGCCAGCATGCACCTCCTGCACATCCATGGCCACGAACGTCGTCGTGGACGGGATTCGAATCCAAAACGCCGGTAGTCAAACATGAGACGGGATTAAGAAGCTCTTCGAAATAGGACGCCTATCGTTTGTTGATGCTTTCGGCGTTGCTGATGTTTCCATTCTTGTCCTTACAGAGGCTAGTCCAGTCAGAGTGACCGCATAGTAGTAACATGTTGCATACTGAATAACCTCCCAAGTCCACTTCTGTTCAAAACGGATGAACCAAAGTTTCGTACATCCTCAATTACGCGAGAAGTTGATCAAATGGTCATCGAACATTGGCCTCATTATTGTGCAAGGTGTCGAAATCGTTTTCCACCTGAGCTGTTTCAGAAAACATGCGGCACGAAGCCTATCCTTATGGTACTGACACCGGTTGGTAGTTTTGCAAGAAGGCAACTGAAGACGTGATATCGAACAGTATCTGTGTTCTACAATGCATCTCATACATTGCATCTTCATCGCGGCATGTTGTTCTGCATTTCATTTTAATGTGATGCGCGGATCAACTTTAAGATCTTCCAATTTTTCTTTTGCTGTTGGATCAAGTCGAGATGCTGCTGCGATCCACATCCTCACACTCCGCTCCTGCTCGGTATGGGTTGTACTTTCGCATGTACTCGTATGTAATGCAGAAAATTACCAATTCGTAACGCATTCAGTATGAGTTACGTGATGATATTCAACCAATTAAGAAATATGCTGTGATAAGAATTTTTGATTGAAATATGATGATTCGTATTAATGGCATTAGAGCAGAGCATATATAGGGTTCATGGTGATGAGACCTAGAAAATGTGCAGATTGTGATTTCGAGTAAAAGACTGCGGCGATTCGATGCTACAGCAATTGACCAAAGAGCTAACTCATAGATACACCTCCAAACATCAATTGAAAAGCCACTGATTGAAATTTATGCGCACTTCATAATGCCCGTAATCCACGATAAGTATCAAAAATTCAACAGACTCGCTCAGCATGTAATAATTCAATTAGAATGGCTCAAGAGTGCACGGTATTTTATCCCCTATCTATAACTATGTGTGGCTCGGGGCTAGAATCTGTCGGAAAGTTCTTCACATCAGTCGGCAGATACAAAAACAGTGAATGATACACTCTTTATGTGGTGTAACTTGAAAATTTTACAAATTTATGCATTGTTTTCAGCGCGACGAAGAGAGACGTGGTCTGGTTTTTATGCAAATCACTCTAAACACATAAATTTGTGTGAAATGCGACTTTCATGGGTAAATTCCGGCGGTGAGTAAGGCGATCGAGGGATTGTCAAAGGACATTATGTAGAGCTGTTGGGATATTACACTGGTTCCAAAATAAACGAAATCATCGTACAAACAGTCCGGATGGAGCAACGGTTAGCACGTTATGTGGACTTATGAGTCGGACTATGAGTCCACTCATCTGTTAAATGAGTACTTATTTGGGGGAAATAACTCGGTCGAGCGTGTTGCTGATCGCACACCTCTACATAAAACACACCGTAAAACACTAGTAAACGAGATGATGCTAACTCACTTCGACGCCTTGTTCCAAAATTGGGCTGTTGCACCAGTTATTTATATATTTTATCAGACAAACAAGTTCAACCCTAATAAAATTAAAAACGACCCCTCACGTCTTCTATATGTTCACCATTCCTTACCCAAATCTAAAATTATCGATCATATTTATCTGTTTCGACACTAATAATTATTGAATATTTATCTCAACACTCTCGACTATTGTTTATACGTTTCGTGCTGCCACCCATAATCCTTCCGCATCTCCACTTTGAATTGTATAAATTGTTAGTAAGATATTATGGCGATAACACGCCATTTAATAGAATTACAATGGTATGACCTTTCCGGCATTGCGGCACCAAATAATTCAAACATGAGCTCAAGACAACATGGCATTGGATAACCTCAGAAAGGATACTTTATCCGTATCTTATAGATTCACATCCGCCGCACATCTAGCCACAGAGCACAGAATATTAACTGATTCGTTATTTCATAGTCGGTCCGCAATGTTTCACGCGATAAGGACTAATAGAAATTATTACGATCGGAGGCCACTTCTGATATCCGGAACAACACAAAACACAGTTTTATTACACACTTGAATTAAAATTCATGTTCATATGTGAACTTGTGAGTGGGATGATGATGAGAAGTCGATGTGAAGGGTGCCAGGCAATGGGGTTCACTCGGTATCTACTACTTGCCACATGATGCCGGATAGTAGATTTCGCCCTTACATTTATGATATTTGCATGGTTCTATCCTGAAACGCCTGTGAAACGAAAGGCTAATGAGGTATGGGGTTAATTACGAACATTTGGCCGGGTCGGTTAAGATAAAACTTAATCTTCAATAAATTTTCACAGTTAAGAAGAGCTTTGACATTTTGGGGATATTTTTATTAAATGCTTCCAGGAGCTAGTGGTTGAAAGATACTACAGGGGAGAGGTTACAACTCATTACAGGGACAGCGGTCAGATAATTGAAACATTTGCTTTCGTTCACAACATTTTGGGGCACACAAGGCAAAAAGGATAATGATTGAGAAATGTAAAGAATCCCTTTGATGACCAAAGTAAATATTAATCCTAAGTACAATAGATAAACAAATATGAGATACGTCTCTCCAAAAACGTACAACAACAAACTGTGCAAAATGTATTAATTCGTGCTTTTGAAATTAAAAAAAAATTAAGACTTCCGTTCGTGCCACTTCTGGATCTAACAACCAAGAAAGTATTCGGCAACAAGGAAGCCAAAACAACAGTCGAAACCCTCTGGAATGCACGGTACAGATTTCATCAACATACCAACTCATTGTCGCTAGCATATTATTGGTCGAATATTTCAGTCCATTAGCCCTCCCAATACAGAATATTGTCTAGAGTAGGCGCTGACAGGGATTGAGTATGCAAAACGGACCGGACGGACTAGGAAAGTGCAGGTGGCAGTTCGAAAATCGTGGTCGTTATCCTTTCTCTCTCAATTGCCCTAACCCCATGTGGGGCATAGCGCGTCAACTGTTCCATGTGGTCCAGTTGACGTTTTGACGGCATAAACTGGTTTCGGAGAATGCAGTTGCCAGCAAGCACCTCCTGCACATCCATGGCCACGAACGTCTTCGTGGACGGGATTCGAACCCGAAACGCCGGTAGTCAAACATGAGACTGATGCCTCAACACACTGCGCTACCGGTCGCCCCAACTACCAACTACCGTTCATGGTAGAAGAATCTACTTGGTCTCAAACTCTTCAGATCTTAGTCCTCTTCAATTTTGCCCACTTGAATATTTGCGAAAAAGTGGTGGTTTTCAGAGAAAATTCTTATCAATTTGAGGAACATTTCCTAACATACTAAAATAGCCGCACAATCCCATAGGCAAAGATGTATATAAAGTTGACTATGCGGAACTATGTAGTAGAGTAGGAAAAGGCTGGGTGCCGGCCAGAAAAGTAAGAAAATGGGAATCTCAAGAGTGAACAGAGGCGTACCCAAGGAGGGGGTTTGGTAAAGGGGACCTTTGCCTCGGGCGCAATGGCTAGGTCTGGCCAGAACACTAGGTAGGTAGGTAAGTGGGCTGACATGACTAACACAGCACACTTATGTAAATCGTTGTAAAGCCATTTGAATCCATCACCTTTGACCTTAAAACTTATTTAAACCAGTCCAAGCTAATAATAAAACGAAGGAGCATGCCAACATTCGCACCTTCCAGATCCTCCAGCTCCGTGATGAAGCAGGAAATCCTACATCATACAGAAACTTTTTCGCCATGGGCCCCGCAGATCATTGCGACGGGCCTGGTCACTGGTACCTACATACTTTTGTGTCGCCTGTTACAACAATAAACAAAAGTTTCTTAATTTTTATGCCCTTCACGGATGTGATAGGGTATATTAACTTTGTCATGAAGTTTGCAACGCACAGAAGGAAGCATCTCCGACCATGTAAACTATATACCTATATATTCCTGGTCAGTATGCTGCTAAATTGCCCTAACCCCTTGTGGGGCATAGCGCGTCAACTGTTCCATGTGGCCCAGTTGACGTTTCGTTGACATAAATTGGTTTCAGAGAATGCAGTTGCCAGCATGCACCTCCTCCTGCACATCCATGGCCACGAACGTCGTCGTGGACGGGATTCGAACCCGAAACGCCGGTGGTCAAACATGAGACTGATGCCTCAACACACTGCGCTACCGGTCAGTATGATGAGACGAGTCGATTAAGCTTTGTCCGTCTGTCCGTCTGTTTCTATGCGAACTAGTCCCTCAGTTTTAAAGGTATCGAGCTGAAATTTTATACAAAGCCTTCTTTTTATTGCACGCTCTATATATGTCGGAACCAACGGAATCGGAGCACTACGTCATTTAGCAGCCATTGGAACGACCGGTCCAAAAATTCATATTTGTGAGAAAAACTTTTTTACTTCTAAATAAGCCGAAGGCTAGCTTGTTCTATTTAAAACGGGCTTAGTTTTTTTTTACTAAAATCAAATGGAATTAATGGTCGGCAAAGATAAATTTGAACATAGCCCATAATCACCAACAAAAAAAAAAAGATTCAACGGTAATAACCCTTTCCTTCCAAAACCATTCTCTATCAAGTTACCATGCTATCAAACAGCAAAAACCACAATGGTTACAATTTTACGATATTGTTTTCTTTCCGCCGCGAAATCGCCTCCAAAACCTGGGGGGAAGAAGCGCCCGTATCATAGCTAAAACATAAAAATATCACCACGAAATATAATTTATTTGTTTCGGGGTGGCTAGGAACATCGCGAAGTCCTTTATTGCCAGCACTTTGGCCTTTTTACAGCCGAAATAACAACACCGCGGCGCGGTGGGCTTCATCATCATCGTCATCGCCAACGTCATTCTACCAATCGCCACTACTGGTATCATCGTCTCCAAAATGAAATGCGAACCCTCCCGCGAGCAAAGGCAAAACACTCTGCCTTACAAAAAAAAAAGATTGAGTGAAGATAAATTTGCTTACAAACGAAGGATGATTATAGGGTGTCCTGTTGTAGCCAGTCATCAGTTTTTTTACGGTTACAGTGGAAGGTAGAAATGACGTTCGTGGAAAAACTACTGAAATTATTGCTTTTGAAGTCGTTTGCTTTGTAACTGCATTGGGTTAGAATATTATCGTGGTAAGTCTTAGCTAAAGCCGAATAAGTTAAACCTACACCCTAAGTTAAACCTACACCTGTACCCTTCATGAACTATCATCGATGCCCAAATGCAATTGATAAATAACTCCTATAAGTGCAAACACAAACTTAATATAAATCTGTGAATTTGAAAGCTACGATCTCTCTATTTAAAAGCATCCTTGCCAATAAAACAATTACCAACAGTTGAATTCCTTTATGCCACACTGTAGTACTACAGTGTTACTCAAATTCCCCCATCACACCGGCCTATCGAAAAAAAGGCCACAAGTCCTCGCGAACATAAAGCCACTAATGCCCCCTTCAAAATAAAAGGACATGAAGTGAAAGCCCTAATAAGGTTATAATCCAAACACGAGAAAAAAATCACTTTAAAGCGCTAAAAATTGCGTGAAATTAGATAAGAATAAAAGGATAATCGCCAGTAGGTTACTAACGATGGCATTTTTACTGGCTCCAAATAGGATCAACATAATTCAAAGCCGTTGCGAAGCGGTTAAGTGTATACTCAAACGAAATGATTCCGTGCTTCTGTCTAATCTACCGTGGTAAATCAGGAGAATTCAATTCAATTAAGGTAACATGGTGAAAGGTAGGGAGACAAGGATCAAACAATCATAGTCGTACACTTAAAGAATATTCCGTTCTTATTTTTTCTTGCTTACAAAAGGACAAATTTTTCATGCTCCATATTTTTTTCTTAAATTGAAAAGGAGATGAAGTTTTTTTTGAAAATATGGGGAGGATGGTAAAGTTGGGGTAATTTAACTAATTCAAAGAACAAAAGGAGTTGATAGTTAATGGACGGAAAGCGAAATTCATTTGAATTTTATGAGAATTTGTGGCTCTTTTATATGTGACGAGGATAAGTTCATTTGGAATTATTCACGTTTTATAAATTCGATGGAACCCTTTCGGTGAATGACAAATAAGATAGTGTCTTTGTGGATTTTATTGATGTTATGGGTTGCGGGATAACAAATAGACTTTTGTGCGAGTTTTAATGGACCTAATGAAAAATTCTGGAACAAAATTTGAATTGACTTTTAATAAGGGTGAATCATTCCAATTGTTGTATTAAAAAAGCAGTAGCTTTAGGTACTCTACTATCACTTAAAAAAATAATCCGCAATGTAATAATAAATACATGAAAAAATCATTAATATTTCACGGAATTCTATATAATTTCAATATTTACCCAGACGCGCTCGGTAGCCGTGAGCTCTCGATTGTCACTCCACGATTCTACATTTAGAGAAACATAGGTTCAATCCTCGGTGCGTCAATAAAAGCTACCTGTGGATACTATTAGAACTCCCACAACGTTCCGAGCTGGTCAATAAAGACGGCTTGGATAGGAAATGCGTGCTAGCAACTGCAACATCCGAAAAATTTACTATCGAAGCAGACATAGCTATGCAAAAGATGTTGATGTGCCCATGCCCCTGGAATAGTCAAAGCATTACCAATATTTACCTTACCTTGGTGGTTCGGATGGCGCAACGGTAAGAACGTTCGCCTTCTATGCACTGTACCACGGTTCGATTCCTATTGAATGCAAAAGTCTTCAACAAAAAGGGAAACTTACTTTTCGGACTATGAGTCCACTCAGCTGTTAGATGTGTATCCATTTGGGGATAATAACTCAATTGAGCGTGTTGCTGATCACACACTTCTGCACAAAATACAATTTCCTAATATAATAATTAGACTCTTCCACTAGTTATTTTACAAGTATAATATTTACCTAACCAGTTATGGCCGATGGAAACGCTTAAAAATTTTGTCATTTTCTTCTTGCGAAAGGGAAAAATTTTCAAATTCCTCACTTATTCTCATACTGTTTTGCATTTGTACAAAATAATTGTGGTTTCATTATACATACGCGGTCAGTGAATAGTAGCGCAGCAACGACAGATACCCTCCAGCGATGACGGCCTATCCTGACATTTTTCATCCCTGACGCAAATGTGTTTATGGACAGCTGTTGTTCTTGTCGTAATCAGTTGGCCTCCGGAAATTAAAATGGGGATGCTTAGCTACAAACCAAAATCTCTTTCAGTACATGCCACCAACCACCGTGTCTCCTGGTGATGATGATAGTCAAGTCGTTTTCATCTGTTTTATCCAGTCCTGCGAATATGAAAAAAAGGCCGCCGTATATTTTGCATTCATAAAAGTAAGTCAGGCATAAAGATGGAAAATATGAAAAGAAGTCTGGCTGAGTGGTCGACGTAACCGATGTAAACTTTAATCTTGCATCTTTTTGACTCAACACCGCCGAACAACAGCAACGTCATATTGCGAGGCTAATGAATTGTAAGAATTTAATTTGGCCAGTGAAACCCATAAAAAGTGGAAATGCCTTAGGCGAATGGGAAAAGAGTGATAGCTTCTTTGAAAGTTGACATATTTTAAGGGGTGAAAGTGGAAACACGTCATAGTTAATTTTAGTTTTGGCAAAGCAGAAAGCCGGCAAGAGGAAGACGAAGGTTTCATCGTCTTTCTTCCTTGCTTTGTCGACATCTCGTTGGCCATCTCAGAAGAATTGCTGACAACTTCAGGGCAGATAATAATAGTCTGCCCGACTGAATTATCATATGCACAGGTTCTTCTTTGGCGGTTTTGTTGCTGGTATACGCTCGGAAGAGTTGATGATTAACCCAACACTTCGTCTTTCTGACATTTGCAGCGTTTTGTATCTTGGCGATTTCACAAGCTCTCACCTGGTTAGGGAGTCATGTCGTGACTGCTTGAGACATCACTATCTACACGTATAGTTGCGATACGCTCGCTTGAATCTGTTCTCACTACAACGAACACGATTGTGACCTGTCAACTTCAATCAAAGTCCCTTCCTTAAAGCAAACCTCAGACTTGTACATTTTTGGTCAAATTTTTGAAAAGAAAATTTAAGATTTCTTGTTTGTACACTTTGCGTGGATATGGATCATGGAGGTATGTTGGAAAAAGTCTCTTTCGATAACATTGATGACATTTACATGGCTTCTTAGAGAATCACTACAGTATTCTGTCACGTCGTGGATCCCAAACAATTCAAAGAACGTCTTTGTTTTACTAGTAACCAAATGGCTCAGATCTTTTCCTTCAAAAACTAAGTTTTTTTTCCCTCTAATCGTTTCATTTCTTTTGTCTTTGCAGGTTTGGTTTCTAAATGTTTTGTCATATTTTCCTTATCTGCCTGAGTAATACGTTCATCCAAAAAAGCGAGTCCTACGTTCGTTTCTGACAGATACCAAAGATGTCTCTTAGCAACTGTGAGAGCACAGGATTCATAATAGACTTACTGATCTATTTGAAACACGCACTGGTCTGAAACAGGACGATGGACTGGCGCCGACGCTCTTCAACCTAGCACTGGAATACGCTATTCGGGCTATGAATATGGACAACAGCAATACGCTACTCATCAAGTCGACACAATTAGCAGCGTATGCCGACGACACCAACAGCATATCCTGAAGATTGGAAACGCAGAAGTCTTTCTGCATACGCTCGATATCGCTGCAAAAGAAGTTAGACTATACGTATCAACGAGGGTAAAACTAAAATAATGATGCAATCGACGACAATTAAACCTGAACAATCGAGCATCAATGTGGGGGACCTCAACATCGAGTTCGTGCACAACTTCGTTTACCTGGGTTGCAACTTGTCAAGGGACGCCAACGAAACTGACAAAATCAAGCAACGGATACAGTTAGCTAATAAGACTTTTTTCTCGGTTCTCTCCATAATGAAATCGAAGAATGTGCACAGAACCACGAAGCTCCGCGTGTACAAAACCATTATACGACCAGTGCTATGCTATGGCTGCGAAGTATGGACCCTAACTCAAGCCTCCGGAAACATACTAGACACATTTGAACGTAAGGTCCTACGGCGAATTTTCGGGGCCGTTTGCGATCGAGATGGATGGCGCATCCGCTACAACCATGAGTTGTATGAACTGTACGATTAGCTGGATGTTTCAAAAATCGTCAAACTACAACGACTTCAATGGGCAGGGTATGTACAATACAACAAATGGACGATGATCACATGCCAAAGAGAGTAATGAACGCACGACGAGTCGACGGAGCGAGACTGCAAGGACGACCGAGATCTCGTTGGGAGACCTCAGTTTATGTAGACACCGCGCAACTACTGGGCTTCCAAACTTGGAGGGCGCGGTCACGTGACCGGGATAATTGTAGGACAACGGACAAATCCAGGCGACCAAGGCCCGACGTCGGGCTGTCGCGCCACGATTATGACGATATAGCTCCTTTCCACTTGTTATGATATGCAGAGGTTCTTTAATTCGACGCAGCGATTTGACAAGTTCAAAACAATTGATTTTTAACCACCACCAACAAAATGTCCTTGTTTGTAGCCAGTGTTAACTTTTTTCTATTTTCGCAGGACAACTAAAGAGTCTCGTCTTATCCATGAAACCCGATGTACTATTTAATTAAAATTCCAGACATACCAAGCGACCAGAAAGTTTTTGATTTATTCAAAAATCTCGGACCAAAGAGGACACCATCTCTCGTACATAACCGTCCGTCCCTCTTACAACTTATATGCAAATAATTTGTGCTTTCAAATACATATTTCCTGGAGTATCCTCCCTTTACAGATATTTTATCAATTATTAACATTCGCTGTGATTTATCGTGAAATGTGAATGGGCCCGAAATCTTCTCCCGCACGTTCTATAGGTTTATGTACGTTAGTGTTCGATCCATTCTACGCCATCATGCGTTTGATACATTGGTCATATATTTCAGTCAGAACGACGTACCCGAGATTTATTGCATCATTTTTTATCAGTTTCTTATAAATGGCCATCGAACCATTAAGATAAAGTGAAAAAAAAACCTCTCGTCGTATATAGGAAAATAAAAAAAAAAAACAATGTGTTTATAGAAAAACAATGGCCTTCATCGGCAAGGTCGGTCATCATCGAAACTCAACCACCACCATCATCATCATCTCTGCGGTATCCTTAGGGATTATAAACGACCATCCTCCACCCATCTTGTTGTCCGATTTGTGCGAGTTATTCCCTTTCAACGAAGCCCAAAGTTATCACCGCAATGTTGTAACAATTCCACTTTATGGTTTATAATCATAAAAGCACTTCATGGACACACTTGAGCCACTGAACTGGGAATACGACGACGTACACAGATACGGATAAGGAAGGCTATTTCGACGTAATGTAGCCGACGTTACTCCTAGACCACAACATTAAAGGTTGGTGGCAAGCATGAGGGTGATACAGGATCATGACGCACATTATGATGAGATTATAAGTGCTCCTAAATGACCGACATTTCTTACCACAACTGACTAATTGTCGGTCTCATCTGGATATTGTCTTATTATCATTAAGTTAAGTAATCACTCTGGAAACTTGGCCATATAGGAAGTTTGTGTAACTGAAGCAGCGTTAGCGATGAATACGATTTAGGATGGATGTGAAAGGAGAGTTGGACGTAGTCTCGACAAGAACGACAGGACGGTTTGGAGTAGTTGTGTACTCAGGTGTCAATAAATAGGTTCATAAACTTTAATCAAGACAATAGAAGGATGCATTGGATACAAGAACTTGTATTCGCCACTCGGAATAATTAACCAGAATGGGTTTTTTTTTAAGAACCTGGAAATTCTAAGCGAAGCAATCACTTCATAATGTCACCAGGTGTACTCTTCTTAGAATAGATAATTTTAATTACTAAAGAAATGCCCTTTGCTAAGAGAAACTGCTCTTAAATCTCTCAAAAACGTTGCAGTCCATTAGGTGAGCTTTTTTTTTTAACTCCTTTCTCTGCCTTCGGCTTAAAAAAAAAAGACTCTTAAAAATTAATGGAAAATATAAAAAAGACTGCGAGGACGACCGAGATCTCGTTAGGAGAGCTCAGTAGGTGTGGACGCCGCGCAGCTTCCAAAATTGGAGGACGCGGTCACGTGACCGAGACAATTGGAGGACAATGATCCAAGCAGCCAAGGCCCGACGTCGGGCTGTCGCACCACGATAATGATGATAAAAAAAAAACTTCACAAAACCTTGCAAAATGCAAAGGATATGATTCGCACTCACAGATAGTACGGCGAGTTATATAAGGTAATAGAAGATTAAGCCACTGATACGATGCATGTAAAGAGACACCTGAAGAGTTAATGCTTCGAACAGTGATCGAAACTAGAAATTTTAGAAGTTTTTCGGGCAATTTTTAGTAGAACGGACGAACAGACAGACAGACATTTGGTGTGTTATTTTTTAAAAATTTTTTTTGGTGCAGATTAGGGTATCTCCATGCATTACAACAACAACTGAAACCTGTATGGGCCAGTGGGGTGGCTAACCTGAACTCGATAGATTGTACAATTTTATCCGCAAAATGCGCCTATACATAGGTAAGCTTGTCGTTAATTTGGCAATTGATACCAAGCTCCGACGACAGTTCATTCGTAATTTCCACATTTTATATTTTCTCGTAACTACAATACTATCTAATATAAAGTATTGTCATTAAAAAATTAATATATATTCATACTTGCTTTTCTTTTGCTCCACGAGTTAACTTACCCTAAACTATTGTTTTAAAAAAAAGCACCTATTGACGGATATTTAAGAGATTTGTTTCTTTTTACAAACTCTTTAAAAATATAAGCAGAGCATTTATCTAAAAATTTACAAATAATTCATTATTTAAATTAAATATTCCCGGTTAATGCAAAATTCAATTTATTGTATTAATAAGCCCATGCTCGGGTATCTATTTCTAAATATCCTGAATCGGTGCTAACATTATCTGGTCCCTCCTGATTTCCACTGGTATTGCTCGAATATTTTTTTACCTGCTCCTGAATCCATGGAAGATAATTAGAAACACGCGTGAAAGCATCAGGAAGTCCAATAGAGCAAATAGCCGTTCCATAGGAAACAATACCAACTTGCGTTTTCCGATCTTCTGTAACAAGTGGGCCGCCGGAATCTCCCTGCAATCAAATAGAAACAAAAAAAATAACTAAATATCTTAAGAATTAAAAATAATATTAAACCACTTACAGCACATGCTCCTTGTAATATTCCCTTATATGTGCAAATTTCACCCTTCGTAACATTGAATCCTTGCTCCGAACATTCATCGTTGGTAATTGTACGCAGATCTATTGTTTGTAATGTTTCCGGCAAAGGACCGATCGTTATGGATCTGGTGTAACCCCATCCGGATAATTTGACGGGAACGTTACCGTCAATAAACTGATCACCCAGCTGTATGACGTTAACACTTCTGGTCATTTCGAACGGTTTCGATACTTTCATGACGGCTACATCTCCAGTTACTAGAGCCTTATAAGTAGGATGTTTGACATACGATTCAACATTGTATCTAACGCCACCACCACTTCGCTTTATAGTGCCAGCCAGAACTGTCAAATCTTTAGGATTTGCATCATCAACACAGTGAGCGGCTGTAAGGACATGTTGCGGACCTATGATGGAACCTCCACATATATGAGCGTAATCGCGATTTTCGGTGAGAAATGGAATGCTGAACATTGGCCTCCGGGTACGTACTTGTAACGACACCTGATAGGGGATGGGTTTGTCAACGGAATGGCCGCTTATGATCCGGGTGATATTCATCATTGCTGGAATAGATTTTAGTTGTAGCGGGATTAGATTCATCAGAACACAATCAAGGTGAAGGACATTGGCCATATAATTTCAACTGAAGTAACACTCATCTCAATTAAAAAGAAGCAAGGGCTTCACATAAAAACTTCAATAAAAAATTTAGGATCTATATACACTTTGTTTTAGAAAAGGCCAAACTGGACCATCTTGTTTTGTATCACAAAAAGAGTGCCTAAAACTTTGACTAACGAAAAGAAAATGTTCTGCTAAATACCCTAATCGTTTGTCCTAACCCCTAGTCAGTGGGGCATAGCGCGTCAACTATACCATGTGGCTTAGCTGGCGTTTCGTTGGAATAAACTAGTTTCGGACGATGCACGTTGCCATCATGCACCTCCTGCTCCCATTTAGCCGCCTACCTGTCACAAGTCGGGAAATATTGTGGCTTATTATTACACCCCGCACCACAGGGGGAAGACAACACAATCTTCCATGGCTACGTACGCCGTGGACGGGACTTGAGCCCATCACGACCGTAGTCAGACATGAGACTGACGCCTCTTCGCACTGAGCTACCGGTTACCGCTTTATAAAATAAGTAAATATCATACACATATATTTATCTTTCAATGTGATTAATGTCCCTTGCACACTACAGGAGATTTGGATAAATCTCGAGATTTAAGCAAATCTACCCCCAAATCTTCAAGATTTACCATACATTTTAATCTAAATTTCGACCGAGATTTAAAATAAATCATGGTGAAATCTTGCTCAAATCTTGCTTTTCTCATTTCACTACTCTACTCTACACTCTACGCGGTTTGCTTCTAGTGAACTTTCCAAGAAAAAGAAGAAGAAAACGGATAACATGACAGTTGTCATGAAAATAAAAGCCGTTTGTAAACAAATTTCGAGTTCCTACGTGAAAATATGAAAGTGATTTTCTTAAACGTGCCATACACACACCGATCGATCGGCCGATCCGTCGCCCGAAATCGATATCGGCCGATGGATCGGCCTGTGTATGTGGAAATCGCACCGATCGGCCGATCAATTTTAATCAGCCGATATTTTTGTGCGATTTTCGTGCGATCGATCGGTGACGATCGATTGGATAGTGTATGTGATTATCGCAAGTGAATGTCAAATTACCAAATTATTAAATTATGAAATTTCAAGGATTCTTATGATTTAAATGGCACTGCAATTGAAATATCAAATATGTGGAATACGAAAATACCACACACATCCAAATAGTTAACAAAAATTAATCTAGGTTGGATTGGGAGTGAATCATAACCTATTTTTTGAATTGTCATTCGTTATCGCATCGCACGAAAATCGCTCAGTGTGTGTGCAGTGGAGATCGGCAGATATTTTGTGGCGATCCATCGGCCGATCGATCGGACGACGGATCGGATAATGTATGGCGGCTATTAGACCTGTGGACTGTGGCCGACTGACCAGTGCAATATCTACATACCCAGTCGGGAAAACCAGAAGGACGGATCAGTTTTCAGTTACAGTACGGAATGCAAATACCAGCACAACTGTCAACTAAATCTTGGTGATAGAAGAAGAAGAACAAGAGGATGGTGTGCATGGGTTTTGGGACTTACAAATCTATCTAGTGTGTGCAAATGCTTTAAAAGTAGCTTTGTACTCAAGGAAGGTGCAAGCTGCTCCGCTAATCGTTTTAACCAGATTAAAAAATACAAAAAAAAAACTACAGGTCGTCAGTCGAAACACAACAATAATAATCTATGCATATTCTCGTTGTGAGTTTCAAAAATAGGCTTGATTGGGTGATCAGTAGATGAAGCCCTAATAGAATAAGCACACCAGGGACCTCAATCTAGATAGATTTGCAAGTCAAATTCATATACTATATACCATACGTTTTCGTCTTCTTCTCCTACCATCATGTTTTAGTTGACAGGTGTACTGGCGTTCATTTATATCGGAACAGGAGGACTTTGGTATGGTAGTCTCCATCGACATGCACATACGTGCGTATGTCCCCGAATTTCATAACTGTCAAATGAAAGAGTGGGCGCTGTGTAAGTGGTTTATGGAGTTACGCCCCATTACAGAGAACAGAGTACAATGGCGCGCAGGGGTAGTTGACGCACTATGCCTCACTAGGGGTTAAGGCAAAGTAGTATGAAGATTTTCTACCGACAAACAATAAATCACTTGAAAACCGGGAAACCGATTTAAGTCAAAACTTCGATGACTTAATGATAATCCCTAAAAATTAGTTACACGAAGCCCCTTCCCCCTCACATGTATGAGAGCGGGTTTATGATTTTTTAAGGCGAGTGGAGTACAAATGTAGGCCGCGCGAGCGATGAAATATTGAGATTCGTATCAGTGGCACCGATTGCACCCTGGCAGGCTAGCTCTCAGCGTGGCTATCTAGCAGCCAGATCAGACCTTCGGTGATCGTAGAAATCTTCGCCGGAACGACGATGCAGCAGAAATACAGAACACGCGACCGCAAAATTTTCCACACGGCTTTGCCCTTTTTAAAGTTTTCCAACCAGCCGGGGACTCCGAGTAAGAATCCGATATGTCCACATACTCTTAAAGATAAATCAGTGCTGGTTTACCGTATCCGAGTACTTTTATTTCTTTTTTAATTGTAGGGAATCGATTGAACTCTAGAATAAGTTTTCCCATAATTTGAATAGAAACAGTTACGTATTCATTGCCAAAAAACTGATTATGTAATAATATAATAATAATATATATATGTAATATTTTATGTATTTGTCAAAGCAAAAGAATTTTACGACAAATAATTGGAAATGCCTACGTCGTAAACGTCGTATTTGTTGTAAAGTATACGACGTTTACGACATTTTCGACACTGAGCGTAAATTCCTCTTATGTATATTTAAAGAAAACACGTCTAACGTAGAATGAAATTGAGGAAAGAACAAGAAAACAAAAACACTTAACCGTTAGAGTTTCTTCAGGTGTTGCCAATTTGGATTTTAACCCTTTGAATTGATTTCTAAAAGAAAATCTCAGACAGTACCTCTTAAGCATTGAAACACGACGCTCCGCTTGCAGTACGGAGAGGACAATTTGAATCAGTTTACCAGATCTGACATGCACCTTAGTAGTCCAATGAATAGAGAGTTTTTACCTTGCAAAAGGTGCGCGGTAGCTCTGAATTTTGGATATTTTGTATAAGTCGGTGGGGTAGTAAAAAATCCAAGTTTGCGTCACTCTCCCCCCTGTGCTCCCCCCGCTGTCTTGAAAAAACTGGCACTTTTATCAGTTTTTCGCCTATAACTCCGTTCCAGTCCATTTTAGCGCAAAATATGGTACACCATTGTAGAGCACAAAATTTACTACAAATTTCATCTGACAAATTTTTTTCTGCAACCAATAGCAACGGAGCTAATCTAATTTGAAAAACACTTTTTGTCAGTTACTCCTTTGTTCCCACAAAGTGGAAAAATAATCACTTTTGGTGTGTTTCATCAAATAACGGGTTAAATATTAGTCCCACAAGGAAAATTATTAGCATCGATTTTTCGTTAAACTAAAGAAGCTTTAATTTGAGATAAGTCAAATGTCCGTAGGTATGACAGTTACGTAGAAAAGGGAAAAAAACATCTAATTTAAAAAAATGGGGTTTTACCTGTTTTCTGCGTAACTGTCATACCTACGGGCATTTGACTTATCTCAAATTAAAGCTTATTTAGTTTAAAGAAAAATCGATCCTAATAATTTTCCTTGTGGGACTAATATTTAACTTGTTATTTGATGAAATACACCAAAAAATGATTATTTTTACACTTTGTGGGAGTAACTGACAAAAAGTGTTTTTCAAATTAGATTAGCTCCGTCGCTATTGGTTGTAGAAAATAACTTGTTAGATGAAATTTGTAGTAAATTTTGTACTCTACATATCATATTACGTATCATATTTTGCGCTAAAATGGTCTGGAACAGAGTTATAGGCGAAAAACTGATAAAAGTGCCAGTTTTTTCAAGACAGCGGGGGGAGCACAGGGGGGAGGGTGACGTAAACTTGGATTTTTTACTACCCCATCGACTTATACAACATATCAAAATTCAGAACTACGGTACCTTTTGCACGCTAACCCCCCTTATTTGGTCTCTATTTATTGGATATATTGGATATAGTGTCACCTCACACTGTCGAGCTCCAACTCGAATATGGTACAAGTGGACTGGTTTTCTTCACGTTTATGTGAAATGAGTGTATCTTGAGCTATTCACAGGATATTTGCGCCTGGTTCGTGCTCGAGTTCGACAGTTTATGGTAACACTTATCTATCAAGTGACACTAGTAAAGGCAAGAAGAATCTTGAATACATACATATGTCAAATAATAAAAGGACTTTAACATGGAATAGATCAACAAAGAATCAATATATCTGACAAACTAAATTTGTAAGGTCTCAAGTTTGTGAACCATGCGTTGAGAAGTTTTGCACTAGAAATGGGTTGATCACTGCTAACACTTTGCACAAACACGAGATCTTAAAATTTTTAGGAAATTTTTTTTTAAGAAATATTTCTAATGTCATTAATGAATTCCTCCCTGAAAATGATATCATAAAATATAAAAAAAAATTTGCTGCTCGTATGCAAATTCTTTGGTGTACTAATTTTTATCAGTTCTTATAAGGTAACTGAAGATACGAGGTAGTAGATATCCAAAGACAACTCGACTACATCAGATCAACGTTGCGTTAACACTAAGTTAAGATCATTACAGGCATATAGAGACTACAATTTCCCACATTTCCATTTTCATTGTGACGCTACAGCCCGACGCAATGTCGGGACTTGGCCGATATTTCTCCTTATTCAATAAACATCTTATTGGATTTATAAATAAACTGTCTAGAAAATATAAGTTCAGGTGAAGAAAAAAAAAGCAAAGTCACCTGCTAGGCAAATGCTCTAGCACTTTTTTGTTGTAGTTTTCAGGATTAGGATTAATTCAGACTTATAAATAAATAACTCGCTTAACAGTCCAATCTGAACCATGGCCCCGAGATGAGTTAGCATCATCTCATTTTCTAGATCGTGACGGCTTGTCCTGTGCAGAGGTGTGTTATCAGCAACACGCTCAACCGAGTTATTTACCCCATGAGTGGGTACTCATTTAACAGCTGAGTGGGATCATAGTCAGACACATAAATCTCCTTTTTTATCGAAAACTACTGCATTCAGTAGGAACCGGGGTCCAGCGCGTACAAGGCAAAGTGCTAACCGTTGCGACATCCGGACAGACAGATGCACAGCGTATTTCAAATCAATGGATATTTATCCGTTGATCCTTGACACTTATAAGCACGTTCACATTTTTTCGGTCGCAAATGTCAACCCACATTTCCGATACATTGAAATATACGAAAATACTTATAAAAGGATAATAATATATCCCACGGAGACCACTATTAAATATTAGGGAATTAAGGTTTTTAAAATTTTGTAAAAATATTTGTTTGATTAGTATTTAGGGAAATTCAAAGCCGAAATTGGATTGTATATATTAACTAATTATTTAAAAACTGCTCATATTAATCAAACTGCACAGTAACACACAATAAAATGTCAAATCTTAATATTATCATAATATTATTAGTAATTAATAAATAATAATATTGTATTCGCGATTAATTCCAATACTATACAAAGTACTTTCTCTTACGTTTTTGTCCATGCACAGTTAGTCCACATATTACTAACAATAGTATAAAATATTGGAACGTGACTGTCATTTCGGACGATTTAACCAGTATCTATATGTAATTCAAGAAGCTAACTAACGACTGACGACCATCATCAACGGCTTTTATTTGCACGCCAATTCAATTGGAAAGAGTGTGTGACTCTTATCATAATAAATGCATAAAATAGAACATTCCCTGCATGCTAAGTGATGTGCAGAATGGAGATGAACAATACATAGTATGTTCGAGGTAATACAGTTGAAGTTACTCGTTAGCAAGAAAGCATAGCCATAGGTGGACACAACATAGTTTTTCACGTAGGTATTTATGATTCACTGGATACTACTGTATTTGCAAAGTTGCAGATATCGTTAAAGTGTAGGAAGGGATTTTATGCCTCGGATTAGAACTTTTAAAAGCTGGAAGTAGGTTACTTTAGGAACATGTTTCCAGTTATAATGGCAGAGCCCATGTTCCAGTGCATCATATGTCACCAATAGTCGTAGCAGGGTTAGAATACAGACACAATCACTGAGTAGTTTTTGAAAAGAACTTCCAGGTTCTCACAAAGAAAATTCTTCAGGCCCACATGATGCGTGGGGACTTTCTAATTACGTTCTTTACGTGATTGTTCCAGTGGTAACTAGACATTGGAATTTGGCGGTGAACTGGACAACCGCCCAGGATAGGGAATCGGTTACTAGGACGGTTTCATTCATCATTTTTGAATTAAGCTCATTTTATCGCACCATTGAAGCCGCTCCCGGCAAATCGATATACGAAATTTCATCAAGATCGGAATAAAACTGTAGATAAATTCGCAGATTCCCTTTTAGGGGTGGGAAGGGGGATGCGGGTAGTTTTTTGAAATCTTATGTGAACATTAACCTTCCCCTAGTTGTGGAGGTCAAATTCTCAAAATTTCATGAAAATCGGATAAAAACTGTAGATTTGTAAGCGAATTCTCTTTAAAAAGTATCTGCTTTCATACCAAATTCTCTGAAAGCTTTGGAAATTAAAACTGTGATGAGAGAGAGCGAAAAAGTTGCGTAACCTTCTATTCTTGAATCATGCCAGAGGTCTACCAAGAAATTCTAGAATGTACAATACAAAGGTCTTAACATAGCAAGTCTGTAGTCCGGATGGCGCAACGGTTAGCACGTTCGCCTTCAACGCACTGGGCCCGGTTCGATTCCGGGGATTTACGTGTCGGACTATGAGCCCACTCAGCTGTTAAATGATTACCCATTATGGGGTAAATAACTCGGTTGAGCGTGTTGTTGATCACATACCTCTGCACAAAAACCGTCACGATCTAGAAAATGAGATGATGCTAACTCATCTCGAGGCCGTGGTTCAAATTGGACTGTTGCGCCAGTTATTTATTTATTTAACATAGCAAGTCAAGAGAACAATTCTTGAAAATTCACACAAACCTTGGAGAAATCCTACTCCACGTTTGGATGGCAGCATTCTATGATACAATAAATCTCTACCAATAGATCCAATCGCCTTGAAGAGGAAATTATGTATTTGTATTGAGATGCCGAGTATAGTATCCCGTTGGGAATGATCAATCAAATCAAATCAAACCATCCCCGCGGATAATCACTCCTACTCGTCTATCTTTCACTCAAACGTGGACTACTTGTTCGTCCTTAACGTCGAATTAATATTTCACGTGAAGCTAATAAATGTGAAGTAGTTGAAGGGCTGTAATTAGACACGATGAAAGTACCGGGGATTACAAATCCATCTCGGGAAATGAGAGAATTTCGGGTAGGGTCGCAGCGATACTCAAGTGATAGGTATCGCAGTAAAAATTTCTCGTTAGTCCAACTTCTATGAAATGTTCACTGGAGAGAGTAGTTTCGTATTGGTGGTATAGTTTAAATCACCATTCAGTTCTGCTATTGTTTTATCTGCACTAGAAACAAACATACTAATAAATTCAGGCTCGATTAATATAATGGATTATCCCAACATACGAGTATTATCAGAATACACCTTCTACCTGTGCCTCGAAATATGTCTGTTCGCGATAAAATCGAAAGCCTCTGATACCCCATCGACATATTAAAACAAAAATCCCCAATCCTGAAACGTCTAACCCTAACTCACAATTGCATCCCAATACCCAAAATCCCCTAGTCCAGTCTTCCTGAGGATTGCACGTCGCGTCGTTGTATTGTTGCCACCGAGTGGATTAGTTGAATTTCTGGGCAGTACCATGTTCCATGTGGATTAATCGCTTTCATTAATCAGCGACCGCATGATGAGATATTTGCAGTTGTTTTATTTGACTTTTGGTTTACTGGCCATAATACGGATATCATTTTTTACAAGGAGCCAATGTTATTGCAAGTGAAAGTTTACCAAAGGGATTCGCAAACCTTATACGGTCTTTGGCAGGGGGTAGAGTTGAGATAATTACATCTGGCATTAATTGATATCTGAATATTTGATAAAGTGATTTGGGACCAAGGGATAATATATAATATCTTAGTATCTTCTTTCGACTGGCATATCGGAATCGATCGTGATTTTTTTTTCAATTTAAAACCTGTTTCAAATCTTTTTTTTGTAATTCACTTGACACGATTACATTTAACACTCAACAATTGCCCTGAAAATTTAATTTCCTGCATCCTGATAAAGTCCCTTTTGTGGGAGCTACTAACTTGATTACTGCCTGTTCATCAGCTACCCACAGATCCCCATTTTCCCCGTCGTCGTTTTTACATGGTTTTGATTTCGCTTTCAATCTCATGCCCACAAAAAAAAAAAAACAAGAAAAGATTTTTCGTGTGTGATTGGATTTTATCCGATTGCTACATTTTTTTACATACATATCCTTCGCATATATCCTTTTTTCGTGAGTTCCTTCCTTTAGTTGACGAAGTTGACAGTAGCAACTCGTTCGCTTCAAACCCTACGCATATGTATATACCCAAAATCCCCCATTAGCAGAAACCGAATAGAATAAATGAATGGAAAGTTGATACAGAGATTGGATGAATCTATGTACGTACTTTTTTTTATGGAACTCGTCACCGAAATATTCCTTTGGGATCAATCGAAATTGGAAAAGCAGATACTTGTCGATTTATCCTGTTCATGGGGATATAGGTCTCCAGATACTTTTTTGGAGTGCGGTATATTGTGGGTGTGTAGACAGTGATACGCTTCCCATTGAGGCAAATTAAATGTCAATTCGATTTTCATGTAAGGTATGAGAAATGTCAGGAGTAGGTGGATAAGTGTCAAGTAGATTGTACTAGGAAATCACTCTGCAATCGAGAGCATCACAACTCCTGGGTGTCAAAGAAAGAACCAAAAAATATTGGAAAGAAACTTCAGCCTTAGATAATTTGCTCCCACAACGTACTCCACCCTTCGACACATCGCATCTATTCCGAAAAATCTACCCCAAATAGAAAACGAGTGTATAATTAGGTCGTTTTCGCTAAGACTAATGCACTCATTCATACCCGAAAAAACAATAGTCGTCCTTTTTAGATAAGAAAAAAATCCAACCACTCCAGTTTAATTGACTTCTACATTATGTATTGTCAATGGAAATGTGCTCCTTTTTCCATTCATCATACACCACATACTTGAATACGTACACTTCCCCTGGCACATATTCCCGCAAAACAATTATGTGAAGGGTTGTCTATTGTCTGAGCAACGCAAAGTGCAATGGTGGAAACCCGCTTTCTTGGTTTGCTGAATTCCTCGTAAAGAGCGTGCAGAGACTGCTAAAAACCTCAATACAATCTTTTCACGGAAAATTCTAGGCTATTTATAACGGAACACAAAATATCTGAAAGTCCTTTTTTACACGCTCAATAAGCTCACACTTAATTGAAGTTGCATTTTGTGAGAAAATTGGAAAGTGTAATTTATGTAGCCATTTTAAAAGATAGATGTTTTAGCCGGAGATAGATGGTTATGGATGGATATACATGGATGGAAGGGGGTATCGTGGACCTGGACGAGATGGTTATTTCTTTTAGTTGTAAAAGGCGGGTCGACAGAGATTATAAGACTTTTATTCGGTAAATTGTAATGTACAGACGCCGGGAAAGACCGACGTGTCCATGGTGACGGAGTAAATACCTGCCAAAGTTAACCTGAAGATCCGGCAGCGCCATCTAGCGAAAATTCCTTCATACTTACTTCAAGAAAAGCCACGAGTGAAAACCAGTATTACCTAACTTAACCTTCTCGGAAAATGGAGATGTGTAACTTCTACAACATTGTGCTAAGCTGCGTACCTGGTCAAACGGGCTCCCCAAAGGAGAGAATAAAACCGTCTGCGAACTTTAAAGTCAACTGAAGAAGGACCAATGGCGCACCTTAAAGCCAAAATGACTTGGATAGGTTGGATATCAGCAGATTCAAAAATTTATACCTAATACGAAACACAAAATTTCTATCCCAGTCAAAATACCAGATTGGTATGTTGGTGGGTATCGTCACTGGAAACTGTGTCATCGGTGTGTACGCCAAGAGGTTTGGACTTCCATACAACGACTTTTCCAAGAGCCATGGGGATGCGAATGAGGAGGAATTTCTCATTTGCAACCAAGTAGGGGGTTGATTCTTAGAGACTATACTTTTTCTATTATTTTATTGAATACGTGGAGGTTTTTCATCTTCTCCGCTTCGTAACTAACTCCGGATCGCTTCAACACTACAGGAAGGCTAGAGTTTTTGTATTTTTAGGTCTATTGCTCTGGTTTAAAAGCGCTGTGTTAGTACGACAGTCTGCATACTTAACCTAATTTGTTTCATCCACACCTGCCTGATTTTTTATTTCCATGCTTAGTCCTACACAGAGACTTCGGACTATGTCGGAATAGATCGATTCGTCGTAGTGCTTGTGAACCTGTCGGTCGGGCCGCGATCCAATATTATCTAATCTCTGTTAGTTCCAATTAGAGCCAATTACCATTCCGAAGTACCTTGCCGAGAACTTCGATACTATTTCTTTTTCTTCTGGTAAAAATTAAAATTATTCACTTTCTTCCTACTTTCTCTCAGCTTTACGAGTGAAATCGGTGCACCGCTTGACATTAAAATCATTCGAAATTGAAAATTTGGTTTGACTTGGTTCCATTCTGTGTACCTGCTTAACATGCATCTGTAGCTTAGCCTGACAACACGTCATGTACTCAGAATACTCTGAGCTAAGTCTGGATATTCACAGATGGGGACATACCTCTTTCGTAAAAATTGAAAGAACTCTCTCTATTCAATTAGGGAGAATTTTAACAAAACTTAAAAAATTTCCGCTTTAGGACCTAAGAATCCCCCAGAGTGGGTTCTAGGTTATTACGACCTAAAGCAAAAAGGACCACCTAAAGCGGAAATGCCGGAAATTAAAGAATTTTAAAAATTCTCTCTAAATGCAATAGAGAGGATTCTCCTAATATTCACGAAACAGGAATCCAAATTTTCCCTGGTTGAAGCCAAAATTTCCCCGATCACGCTATCGATTTGACAGGGAAATTTTGGCTTCGGCCAGGGAAAATTTTAAATTGGGACCGTCCGTGAATGTCCAGGCCCCGTCCTCACGGGCATTTTCGGATGACCACCAAACCGTCTGTTACAGGTTCCGTACAGATAGAAGCACGCTTCAGATCTTGCATCATTGCAACTATCTGTGTGTTAGATAAAGCTAAGCTATAGACGCATGCTAAGTGAAACAAAATGTCCAATTTCGATTGAAATATAATTCGCGGTTGGCAGTTGTTATTATACACTTTTTGAATCAAGTGTGTTGTGTGTATTAAAATCAGACAAAGCAACAAGAAGCAACGAAAGTAAAATAGTCTGCTTATCAAGTGTACGAATATTTTGTACGAAGGATATTCATCTTGGCGGAAGTGACATGTTTTCGTATGGGCTTGATAAGAAATATGGTCTCTGCACAGGACACCGTCTCGAATTTCATGAATAATGCATTATTATTTCACGAGAAAAAAAATCGTGAACGTATGGAACTCGATTTGATGCAAGTGGCATGCATGATGCAAAAAAAGCTGTAAATTGTAGACGAATAAGTTACCTTTTTTTTTTAATGGGAAGATTGTTTTGGACCTAAGGTCCCAAAAACACATTGTTTAAGTTTTTTTTTTTTTAATGGGAAGATTGTTTTGGACCTAAGGTCCCAAAAACACATTGTTTTTAGTTTATTTTTGTTACAGTAAAAAGTGAATCTTTAAATGTTGTTTTAATCCCAACAATTTTTCCAATACGCAGCCCAATCAACTTGCCAAATTACTTAATCAGACACGTCACATTTGTATTTATCTGTGTATGTATCTGACAGTTTCAGATTAGGTAATTTGGCCTATAGTGTAAACATGGTGTGTTTTGTGAAACCGAAATAGACTATAAACTCCCTAACTACAAATTCATTTGGTGAGTTTAGTAACTGATGATTAAAATTTAAGTATTTCAATTTTTTCAACTCAAATTTCTAAACATAATGAGATTAATTGCGTATCAAATCCCTGAGCATTCATTGCCGTCTATCCGTATCCGTAAAATATTCACAGAAAGAATCCCCATTTCGAACTGTATCGTTAGCCATTGTGTCTCGTAAATCATATTCAACTTGGAAATTAATCACATCACATGCATTGTTAAATCCTTTCCACCTCGAATATGAAATATGTTCTCGTTCACTTGTGCGTTCTCGCACATTTCCTTTAAATGTTGGTAATACGAGATCATGTGTGGTGTCAAAACAGCCAATTCGGTGCCATTGAATTGAGAGGGCTTTTCCTATAGTCGGTGTTGGAATGTACCCACTGATATAATTACACACACAGTACATGCCATGGAATCCTCATCAGCAGAGGATTAGAGCGCAGCGCAGAGGGTGTGGGCTTAGGGAATTTATTTGGATACTATGTGTACCAACAAAATTGCTAAAAAGGACATCAAAATTAAAAGAACACATTCGTTATCGTATCAGAGCTTATTATTTAAATAGAATTCAGACGTGCATACCGACGTATATATTATGAGTGGCCACAAATCATTTTAATACTTTGTGGTGTCTGTAGCATTTGGCACAGTTTGCCTCTGTTAAGGGTAAACCACTTGGTTAAGTGTATAATAAGGGAAGCTAAGGGACAGAATTATTTGTATACTCGTATTATGTATAAGAAACCGTACAAGGAGGAAACTTTTCACGGTTTGGTTTGTTTGTTTGGCGTTTGGGTCTATTTAAAATAATTTGTTGAAGGATCAAAGTATATTTCAGTAAACAAACGGCTAATCCCACATGGTGATTTTATAAGGAATAAATAAAAAATTCGTAAATCATCAACTGCATTATTTTGTGCGCTTCACTCTTTAAATGCATCCATCCTTAAAGCTAGAGTAAGTAACTCATAGCTGCGTCATGCAGATTCCAAATATCTTTAATTAAATCTAGCACAAAAAGCCTATTAATCCAGGCTAGAAAGTCTGAAAGTAAAATAAAAAATAGGAATTTTTTTTTTTTTTTAGTTTTGAAATTTGCACAACTTTTGGGGACAGTCCCCTGAATATGTGCTCAAAAGTCCCCGATGATAGGAGTTCCAGAAATGTAGGGGAGAGGGGGTCAAAAATGTTTTTTTTTCAGTGTCCCTTAATTATTTCGGAAATAACATCAGTTCAATCTTACCTGAGTTGACACCCAGACCACAGCTTGCGGCTCCGGCGCTCACCATAGCCAGGGCCCTTTCCATGATCTGACATGGAGAGGAATATCCCTGACACTACGATCGCCATATCATCCACGTACGTGACCACCTCAATCCTTTCCCTGTCAAGCCTAGCTAAGCTTTTGTTCATGTCAACTAGCCAGAGTAGCGGGGAGATAACGCCTTAGGTGGCTGTTTCCTACGTCCGCATGAATTATCCAATATCCAAGCAGAGTTGCTATCCAATTGCCAAGTCCTGCATCGACTCCCAAGTCTGACAGGGCGTCGTGAATAGATTCGATGCGGACATTGTTGAATGCACCCTATATGTCGAGGAAAGCAGATAGCGTATGTTGCATATACTAAAGGCTCTGTTTGATGGTGCGCACCACACCAATGGAGACCCGTTCCAGTGGAGGTAGGCATGCTGCGGAGGGAGAAGGGGGGTACAGGCTCTAAAAAATTATTCGTAACTCAACAGCTCCACATTGTAGACAACTCTTCTTGGTCTCAAATTGTCCAATTTGTAGTTCTCTGTAATTTTACTTATAAAGGTGTTCATTCATAATCAATTTAACTGACGATATTCCCTCAGGAACAGATGACAAGCTTATTCACTATCGGTTTCCTACGGAAGAGAATTTTTTAAGATACACTGGTGAAAATCTTGTAAGGAAAACGATGAATTGAAGCGCTGCCGAAAAACTGAAGAAAACCTCAGGAACAGATGACAAGCTTATTCACTATCGGTTTCCTACGGAAGAGAATTTTTTAAGATACACTGGTGAAAATCTTGTAAGGAAAATGATAATTTGAAGCGCTGACGAAGCAGTGACCATTCAAGTTAGGCCTATAGATATTGAATCGTCGCAACAGCGGCATGGCCAAATGTGAACGAAAATTTACTTGGCTATTTTGCGTGTCGGGGTCGGAGTTCAAAATGTCGTTAGTCTGTGTTTCGCCTAAATGCTCTCAGAATTCGTTCAGAATGGTTCACGGATGGGTCAACAGCAGAATGCTGGTGCAGGTGTCTTTCGACCGAACACCAGGATTTCGATTGCAATAGGAATCTCGCCCAGCGTTTTTCATATAATTTAAAAGAGACTTCGCGGCGCTCACAATGTCACCAGCTCTAAAATCGCTCTTTTCGTATAAAGTTTTTTCGAGACTGGTGAACGAGTGTTACGAATTCCTCCAACTGTTGGCAATGAAAAGTCGAGTTTTCTTGTGTTGGACGCCAGACCATCAGATTAGGATTGTAATAATTTAATCTATTAATCTTTATTAAAATATTGATTGCTGGACGTTATTTTATCATACTTACTATTCCACTTTAATTAATCGGATATTCTTAACAATACGTCTCACCTGTAAAATTATTTAAAAATGAGCATTCTACCGAATAAAAAGAGTATTTAAAAAAATAATAGATAAGATGAAGTAATTAAGTTGATCCAGTAGTGAACAACTTCTCTACCAAAAGCACACAACGACTAGCAAAATTACTTATTCGGGTATGTCGGTAGATAATGAAGGTGATACACATCCTTTGATGGGTGGCACTCAACCACTGCTTGGAAGAAAAGCAGCGGTGAAACAACCACTCTATAAAAGGACCGCAACCTCCACGAAATCTATTTGCAACATCGAGGTGAAACAACTTCATGAAGCACACAACCTCTGACACCTTTCATAAAATCACTGAAGTGACTACTTCTCATCTCACGAAGTAGACAAAACACAAAAGTACGGAAAAATACGATGAGGTGGTCAACTTCTTATCCTAAGAAGAACACAACCTTCAGCTCTGTCTATCTCTCTCTCTCTCTCTTGCCCCTGTCCTTTACGTATTAATAAATATTCATAGGCCTGGGGAAGCCAACACAAACATGGTAGGTAAAAATAGGGAATGATAAAAAATGAGGCGATAAGGATAGAATGGTCACATCGGGGTTCCGGGCGTAATGGGACCCTCGGCCTCTGGTTTCGTACCACCGACAGATCCGTACTCAACAGGTGCTGTCATAAATCTGCCGGTTGAACCAGCATAACCAGACCAGCATATAGTTCATTACACATGTCCAAAATATGATTTTCAAATTGTTCAGCAAATTAAACGAATTTAGCTAGTAAAAAAATGTTTGATTCTTTTTATTTATTTATTTTTTTACCTTGGACTCCCCTTAAAGGTGGGAGGCAGGAACAAGACAAGAAAATATTCGTCGAACAGCTAAAGAATATCAGTATGTTCCTCGAAATAATAATTTATAATTGATAATCCGACTAATTTCTATCATTTTCTAGAACCACAACGCAATGACGACTGTAGGTAGCCACACTAGCTCACACAAATTTAACGTTACGTCGCATCACCAGCCAACATTTTCCCTTATAAATCAGACTTCCCGAAAAAATAATAATCAGGGGAAAAGCAAAATGCAAGTTAATTAACTTGAAAATTTATTAAGTCTTTTATCATTAAAATTCATTGATGTTGGAGGACACAAGACCCCGGGAAAAATTCCTTGCTCTTCTTTCTCGTGCCAAGAAAACAATCGGGCAAGGAAAGTCTGTGGCGTACAAAAGTCAAGAAATTTGTGTTAACGCTAGATAAAGTTCTTGGTTTTGTTTTTTTTTTCTTACAAATTTAAATGCAAATCATTTTTTCGGCCCTGATGTTTTATCGATTTTAATCCAGGCCTCCGATAGGGATGAAAATGATTTATAGCTTTCTTTGGGGGAGGGACAAACGCGACAAATTGGGGGATAATAAACAGACAATATGCGATTAAACGCTGAGGTGAATTTGACTTGCTATGGTGCTTGACAGTTTACTGTTTTCGCGGCTGGAAATATCCTTTAAAGCCGAATTGGACGAGATAGTTTGTAGTTCGTAAATACATAATTTAAACCAAATTTGCGTCACTAGCTCATTTCGCATTTTATATTCCATTGAAAGTGTTAGATTATATAAGTATATTAATGATGTACACTTAGTTCTAACACTTTTCACACGATAATTTTTATTGGCAATTCTAACAGTACACGAATTTAACAAGTTTATAGTCACATCAACCCTTTATCTGCAGCCATTTATTTAACAGCGGGGTATATGCTACAAGCGATTGTTCTAATTTGTTTGATTTAGTGCCGAAAATTACCTTGAACATTATAATATGTTTAACATGTCTAGCGTGTGTATTTAGATCAGACCATGAAGGCTTTTATCATTTTCCAATTACCTAAATGCATTAATGAGGCTCTATTACACGAGTACACTTCCATTGCTTCTCTGATATTGGTAGTCATAGAATTTTCATCATGGAATTGAAATGCGCTCTTAATGCAATTCAAGTGCATCATTCTTTATCATTTATTGCAAATACGAGTACATACCAGCATATACAATTGTATATTAGATGGCCTGAACCAGATACTATACACAGGTTGCACACCCAAATGAATACCAAAGTTTGTATCTTCTAGAATAAAATCGATTAGTGCGAGAAAATGGCTGGTTAGATTAGGTTAGAGGGGCTGCCATGAATTGTCACAGGTCACTTAGACAATAAATGGGTTCCGTTGCGAGAGCCACGGTATCTACAATTGAGAGAGACAGATTAATACACAGATATATGAAGTCATCCACGAATTCGATGCTGAGGTCACAAACGTTGACGTTCGGTTGTTCTGGTATCCTTGTTCTTGATTGCATCATTATTTTGGCAACCTTTTAGTTTCCGGGGCCCCGGCTGGGGAAACCAAAATTAAAAATTAAAAAAAAACACTATTTTTTTGCAAATTTGAGAGTCTTAGGGTGACGCGTGCGATAAATGACAAAAAGTCCGATTGAAAAGTGTTTTTTTCACCCCGGGCCCCGGAAACTAAAAATCTCCCAAAATCAGATTTAAACTTTCAAAAAGTAAGTAATTTTATGTAAAACGTTTCGGATGATGCAAGATGCTGGCATACTCAACCAGTTCTTTTTTAGTCGCCCTGTACGACATGCCCGGAAAAGTTGTGACATTATGGCCGTACATCTCACATCACACTTCTAATTTAATAGAAACTCAATGATGAATCAACTCCCTTTTTCACTTTTTACTCAAGAATCATCCACTCTCGATTAATAGTACTACATTTTACCAATCCTCTCTGCAGCTAGTAAAAGGGGTCTCTTTTCCCATTTCTTCTCAAGTAGTCCTGTCAATAATAATTCATTTTAATTTGCATTAACGGTGCGCCAAGAAGTCAGACATTTAATTACGCTCACATATCCAAGCGCATTTTGATCTACGACTAAAGTGCACTTGCAAATATCCTGAAGGCCATTATTGTGGTGACATTTGTACATATCTCTGAACACCTCCCCCGATTTTGAACTTAACCGTCATCGACGAAGAACAATACCGTGACACTCGCGTATAACGAATGGAAAACGCGGCATTGTTTTGTCGTATTGCAAAAGTTGCGTGTCGAGTGGTCGACGACAACGACTTTTTCATTTTGTGATAAACAAGGGGTTGTTGATTATTTGCCTGTCATTTCACTGAAAAAAGGACACAAAAGGGTACAAAATATATATTGAACAATGATATCAACAAATACAGCAGAGATATCAGCCGTATTTTAGTCGATATGTATGGATACAGTTGACTAGTACCTGCGGAGATTAGTGGATTGGAAGTCGGCTCATATGTGAATGAAATGAAAACACACATTCCACCCTCATATGCAAAAAGAAGGAATAAACGACGAGATATTGCACCCTTTGATCGAATTTTGTTCCGAAAGGGGTGATTCGATATTGTGATAGTCATGTGGCTGAGCTTCTTTTTCTGAAATCATAATAGAAATCGTTGATATTGTATGTGTGGTTTTAGTCAGATGATTTCATTTGAACAAAAGAGGGTTGGTTGGATGTGAGGTGATAAATACATTCCAAAGGACATATTAATTTGTGTTGCGTCAATAGAATTGGTCAAACCGCATTTGTGCTATGTTAATGCAAACGGATAAACTTTCAAATATGATTGGATTCAAAGAAAGTAAGTAGCGATTCCGTACAGTAGTAGCTTCGGCGCAGTTTTAGTTGGTCTTGATTTGAACACACAGTTCCCAGAAGTGCTAGTCGGAGACACAGTGAAAGCTTCCCTACATCAAAACGATATATTCGCGAGGATTTATTAGCTGCGTTTTATTTTGCACGAGTTATTCGCATTTCTAATGCTTCGTTTAAACGTGAACGCTGAGCCAAGCACCGAATATTTAAAAATTGCATCGAAAAGCACCAACAACAAGAAGATACCTTTTCTGGTCTTACATGGCCAACACGAATTCACGAGCATTTGAGTCGTGCCCATCTCTTGTTTCCATCAATCCAGAACTCTGTAAGAACAAGGATGGAAACATCATTAGCGACACCAATAGCGTCAACAAACGTCCCGCATACAAGGAGCCCCAATCGTTGACGATATGATCGATCATGGCCCCAATACACAACCCCCGACAGTGGAAGCAGTTGTTCTCGCCTTGTAGTCACGCAAACCAAATAACTCAAGCCTCCGGAAACATTCTAGACACATTTGAACGTCAGGTTCTGCGGGGAATTTTCGGGGCTATTGGCAATCGAGATGCATGGCGCATCCGGTACAACCATGAGTTGTATGAACTGTACGATGAACTGGAAGTTTCGAAAATCGTCAAACTACAACGACTTCAATGGGCAGGGCATGTACAACGAATGGACGATGATCCTATGCCGAGAGAGAGAGAGTAAAAAACGGACAACGAGTCGACGGAGCGAGACTGGGAGAATGACCGAGAGCTCGTTGGGAGAGCTCAGTATATGCGGACGCGCAACTACTGGGCTTCCAAGATTGGAGGACCCGGTCACTTGTCCGAGATAATTACTGAATTGCCCTAACCCCTTGTGAGGCATAGCGCGTCAACTGTTCCATGTGGCCCAGTTGACGTTTCGTTGGCATAAATTGGTTTCAGAGAATGCAGTTGCCAGCGTGCATCTCCTGCACACCCATGGCCACGAACGTCGTCGTGGACGGGATTCGAACCCGAAACGCCGGTAGTCAAACATGAGACTGATGCCTCAACACACTGCGCTACCGGTCGCCCCGTCCGAGATAATTGAAGGACAACGATCCAGGTGGTGAAGGCCCGACGTCGGGCTGTCTCGCCACGATGATGATGATAAGGTCGCTGTGTGCACAAAAAAAGTTGAAAAATTGAATCAAAAAACAGTTGGAAAAACAGTAATCGAAAAAAAGCAACCGAACACGAAGCAATTGAATAAACTGTTGTCAAAAAAAAAACGTTAATGCTTCAAAAATTTTAACAAGCATTGGTACATGTATTCTACGAGTATCTAATGGGAAGTAAAGACACAAAATTAAGGCTGCCCGTGAAATGACAGAATTGTCTCTTTGCTGAAAAGAGACGGTTTCTTTGTTTAGTAAAGTCACAACTCTAAACTCTATTATTTTGACAAGTAACAGAAAATTATATGTTAAGACAAATAACTGGATAAAAAAATGGATGTTCGCATGTGTCTTAATGCTGTTCAATTGTTTGCTTTGTCATATATTTCTTAGCTAAATGTTTGTTTTAACAGAAAACAATTAATACCACTTGTTGATATGATAACGGCTGAGTATTTGTCAAACTGACAGAGTTGCGTTTTTGCTGACCAAACAAAAAAAGCATCTCATTGACAGAAAACACGGGCAGCCTAATAATGATAAAAAGAACCGAAGCATTTTTTATCAGACCTCGTACTTTTACTTAATATTTTATGTTTTCAACAAAGCTCTGTATTTCCTAAAACGAACTCGCAAAAAAAATTGTTCTTACCCACCCTCCGAAACAAAGTACAAATTTTCAAAATTCTATTAGCAATTACTTAACCTCGCCAAATTTATAGCATCGTTATCAACCCCATCAAATAGCAATAATGTTCAATTTTACAGCGTCGTAAAAATCTGTTCTCCCTCCGGATAAAAAAATATTATGTATTGTTTCCGAGGTTAAAGATTAAAATATTGTATGCAAATAAAATGCTGTTTAAAGTGAAAAATGTTCAATCAAATTCCGATGCTATTATAGTACGCGGATTTTTCGTACAATATTTGGAACGACAAAAAAACTGGGGTACAACGTAGAGAAAAGGCGTCCTCTGTTCTTCCTGTTTCGAAGCCAAACATTTCAATAAACAAAATAAGACATTATCCATTCCTCGCAACGACCCTTTATGGCCATTAAAACCATCCAATGCTTCTGCATTTTATGCAAAGTTGTAAAACTATTACGGGTCGGCGAATACATGCCGCGCCCGCCGTCGATCCATTGCGATATTTTTGGCAAGCTTCTAAGGATATGCATACGAGGACATGCCGACATCCTGCTTTAAATTCAAAAGCCTGCTTTTGTTGCTCTCGTGTAGGGTTCATGTAATGCTGTTTGATGGCGAATTCATGGGAAAATGGTAATTACACTATTGATAAATGGCTTAGAGGATGTCTGACTTGATTGCAAATGCAGTAGAGCAGCTGTAGGGATATTTATGCGATATAGGAAAGGATTAATCGAATTAGGAGTAGCAAAGATGATTGCGGGTGATAATCCCTTTTAGCTAATTGGAGTTCAGAAAAAGACAATCGAACTAGGTTGAATGTTAGCAGAGACTTTTTAAACAATTTTTTTTAAATGTTAATTATTATTCATATTATCCTAGTCATTAAGTGCTTATAGGAAAAAATTGAGGTGTAGTTTGGATTTTTTTTTCTATTTATGTTTTTGGAATTTCATTTATATTTTATTTTTTTATTTTGGGTTACGAAACTGAAGTTTATGTTCCAATTTTTTTTTTTTTGTAAAATTTGAGTTGTAGCCAAAAGTTTTTTTGATCTTACTGAGAAACTGTCTGAAACAAAGAAAAAAAAAGATCTGGAGTAGTTCAATAAAAAAAGCTAACGCCACTTTTTCCGTATCTTCAATAGTTTTGGAAATACTCTCACTTGGAAAATACATCAGAAAAACGAAGATACGATTCTTTTTAGTCTTCTTCAAATGCGAATATCTCGAAAACTATTGAAGATACGGAAAAAGTTGCGTTAATCTTTTTTATTAAACTATTCAAGATCTTTAATTTTGTTTCAGAAAGTTTATCGCTAAATATGAAAATATTTTTAAAAAATTATGGTTTTTTTTCATTTTTTGGCTAGAATTTAAGTTATAGTTGGGGGAACACCACAGATTCACGCCCCAATAAAAACATAAATAAAACAAAAACCAAAACTACATCACAATCTGTTTTAGGTAAACTCGACACTAAAACGAAGATTTTTAATTTTTTGAAAGAAAGAATTCTACACTCGAAGAGTTATTTATCAGAAAAGCCTTGACGTACGGATTTTTATTTCAACTTTTAGGAAATTTACTGTACTTCCAAACAGATAAAAGTTATTTATCTAGAGGACACATATTGCAGAATTTATTAAGTGATGTTTAGATTTTTCCTAGCAATTGATTTTTAAGGAAATTTGGTTTTGCCATTACTCGTATCTGTTTTACTATATTTTCTACTCACATCTCACTTATCTGAAATGAACCTAATTAGATTACCAAAAAATTCATCCCGTATTATTTTCCTCGTAGGATATGTATTTTTTCCATTATTTGACAAAATACATCAGAAAAACGAAGATTTTTTCTCTTGTGGGAACAAAAGATAAAAAATTGAAGCATGAAAGTAGTCTTTTTCAAGTGAGATTATCTCGAAAACTATTGAAGATACGGAATAAGTGGCGTTTACACTTTTATTGAACGGCTCCAGATCTTCCGTTTTGTGTCAGAAGTTTTTTTACTAAAAAAATCAAAAAGAGTATTTTTGTTGTTGTTTTTTTTTGCTATAACTCAAGCTCCGCAAATTGGGACAAAAACCTCGGATTCGTAATCAGCACCACAGAGAGCATAAATAGAGAAAAAAATTAAAACTACACGACAATTTGTTTTAGGCAATGAGACTAGAACTATATCTCATATTTGAATTTCGAGCAAACGAAGCGAGCGCTCATGTTTGTGCGTAACTGAGGGTTGTAATCTACAAAATAAGAATGAACTAAATTGCATAGGAGTTGGATCTATAAATAAGTAAAAAAATAATCACTTAAGAGGAGCCCACACAAAAGATTGTTGATTCACAATAGTGTTTTTGCTAGTCCCAATTTATTTGTATACGAGTACAGTCATCCCTTGTATAACGCGATAGATCGGAAAAATGCCGCGTTATAGAAATCGCGTAATATGAAACTTGAGTTTCATATGGATGGATGGGATACGTTCCTCAATGCATACAAAGATATTAATAAAAAAAACTAAAACATAAATATTTCTACTTGTAATTCAAAGTGCTTTATTAAGATGCTTAAATTAACATATTTAATTTCGAAAAGTTTTTTATTATATACTATTTTTTTTTTAAAGTTTATTCAGTTTTCGGGTGTTGGATACTTTAAGACCTGTTTGATGGCCTAGTTGATATGAAGTCTGTTATACGACTCTGCCTAGCGGTTTGCTGCAGGTTTCTTTGAATCTGATTGTATGGAGCTAATGCATTTTCTAGCTGTCTTCGAAAATTTTCTAAACGCTCAGCGCAAGGATCATTATCTTCAAATAAGATTTCAAGCCGTCTTGCCAAATCTAAACCAGCCTTAAGAGTTTGCGCTGTCAGTTCTTTCGATGGGGTCGTTAAAAAATCGACGTAGCTCTCGCTGTCTTCGACATTAACATGACCATCAGCATTTAGTATCATCTGCTCCAATTCCGTCTCACTAAGCTCCGGTACTTCATTGATAAGATTGTCGATATCATCTTTAGTCATATCGTCGAATCCTTCGCCACCAAAAATACGCGCGACGTTTAGTATACGTTGTACGTCAACTTCAACTGAGGGAATGACATTGTTCTTCCATACAATTTCGGGCCAAATTTTTCTCCAGCAAGCATTCAGGGTCGAAGGTTTAATTTCCTTGATGCATTGAGAAACGATATCCACGCAGTTCAAGATGGAAAACTCCTTCCACAATTCAGGCAAAATTTCCTCAGAAGCTCGACGTATGTAGTACACTTTAAATGCTGCTATAATCCCTTGGTCTAGTGGTTGGATAAGTGACGTCGTATTTGGTGGTAAATAAATAATTTTAACGTTTGGATGGAACATCTTTTTTGTATGGGCTGGTGCATTGTCTACAATGAGGAGGATTTTGAAACTGATGTTCTTTTTTTTAGTATAATTTTGGACTTCCGGAATGAAACATTTGAAAAACCAATCATCAAATAAGCTTGAAGTCATCCAAGCCTTTGGGTTGGCCCGCCAGTAAACAGGGAGAGTGGATTTGTTTGTATTTTTCATTGCACGAGGATTAAGCGAGCGATTTATGAAGAAAGGTTTTGCCATATAATCACCTGATGCATTCGAACAAAGAAGTATCGTTATTCTATCTTTCGAAACTTTAAATCCGCTAGCAGTTTTTTCACTTTTTGCGACATACGTGCATTTTGGCATCTTTTTCCAATTTAAACCAAATTCGTCCGCGTTAAACACCTGGTCCGCAGTGTAGCCCCCTTCGTTTATTATTTTGAGTAGTTCTTCTGGAAACTTACGGGCAGCTTGGGCATCTGCCGATGCTGATTCCCCATGAATTTTCAAATTATGTAAGTTAAAACGCCGTTTAAAATTTTCAAACCAGCCTTTGCTGGCAGAAAACACATGATCAGACGGATTTTGGAGATTATCTGGGGCATCTTTATAATGGGAATAGATCTTTAAAGCTTTTTGTTTAATTATACCGGAACCGAGAGGAATTCTTTTCTTTGTACAATCATCAATCCAAATCATTAAGGGTTTTCTCCATTTTTTCCATTAATAAATCTCTTATTCGGGCAACTCGTCCAGCACTAACAGCAGATCCAGCATTAACATTTTCCCGGATTTCTTATTCATTTTGCTTTATCGTTCTCACTGTTGATTCGATTAAGTTTAAGCTCCTTGCAATAGACGCTGCCTTCTCCCCATTTTCCAAACGATCTAAGATTTTATTTTTGTCTTCCAAAAAATAAACTTTCGTTTCAGTGCAGGTTTTTTCGGTAAACTCGCCATTTCTACAATATGGAACCTACATTAGTGTGTGTTGATGTAACCTAGGTTTGCAATTAATCCAGCCAATATAAACTTTGAATCGGAATAGTTACCCTTCAGCTGACGTAATCAAGTCTAAAGTGAAAAAACGAGTTTGCCTTAAGGGCAGTGCAACCATTTCACAGTCCAACCCCAACCAAACACACACATCATCGTTCTTTTTCTAATTTCCCTTGTTCTACTTAATCAATTTTCATCCGGTTTGTTTTATATCATTCAGCATACTGTATTTTATAATATTAGACTTCAAAAATTGAACTTTATCTATTTTATGTTCCACGAGAGAGCTTTGGAAAGTTGACTTTTAAAGTCTCATTTTTATGGTTAGATCAATTTTTCTTCAGAATGCCTGGTCCAATTTTTAAAAATTTGCAATGGGCTTGTTCCTTAGTAGATGTTGTTAATTTAAATTGAGGATTTTTTATATTAATTACAATTTATATTAAAAAATATTAATAAAATAAATGTGAAAATCCGAGGTCAAATTTTACATACAATTCTCTTCTCAAAGCTATAAAAAACAAAAGGGACAATATACATATTACAAAATCCTCTATTCAAACGATTCAGTATCTAAAAAGGAACAACCCCATTGCCAATTTTTTAAAATTGGACCAAGCATTCCCAAGAAAAACTGATCTAACCATAAAAAATGAAACTTTTTTTGTTTCAAAAGTCAACTTTTCAAAGTTCTCTCGTGGAAAATAAAATAAATAGAGTTTAATTTTTAAAAACTAATATAATATTGTAAAATACAGTATGCTGAATGATATAAAACAAACCGGATTAAAATTGATCAAGCAGAGCAAGAGAAATTAGAAACAGGAAAATGAAGTTTGTGTTGGGTCAGGGTTGAACTGTGAAATGGTTCCACTGCCCTTAAATAATATTAGGCGGAAGGGACTGAAAGTAACGAAAAAAGGGAGGGGGGTATTTCATGTCTTGCCTCCATTGTGTTGACTTCAAGTAAGAAGAAGATACTGGGAATTTAACTCACTCGAGTCCCCATTGATAGGAGGGCGCACATGTCTGTACCCGATAAACTCAAAAATGGCCCTTTTTCTCTTCCTTTTCGGTTTTCTGCTCAAAACATTTTGACGCTAACTTGTTTTCTAACATTAGATTCGAGACATTAGTATATTTTGACTGGACTAAATATTAAATTAACTTACCGTCTAATACCTCTGGTACTCGTATCTTGTATCACTTATCAATTACTATAGTATGTCTACCAGCATGTAGCAAGCGTAATGTACTCAACAGCTCAGCAAATAATGATTACGGGGAATTCCTTAATTCGAAGGAACCCAATTATTTTTACTTTAACGTTGTGTATGCATTTCATCTAAAGTCGACATTTTTCAACCGCGTTATACAAATCGAAATACCGCGCTTTGCAAGGGAATGCCGCAATTTACAAATCGCGTTAAAACGAAACCGCGTTGTGCAAACGCCGCGTTAAACGAGGGATTACTGTATTTGATTTCTTCTCATCCCAGCTGTAAAAAAAATATTCCAGCATTCATTTGGGTTGATAGTTTTGAGGAATGACTATTCCATATAGCGATCTCGAAGCATAGTCTTGTCCGCGTTATAGACTCGGCTATATCCCCAACACAATCACATCGGTATTTTTAAAAAAGATCAAAAAGCGACTTAATCGATTATGAGGACATTAAAAAAAATCTACCTGTCGAGCCACAATGATGTATGAATATGCTCTAGCGACTAAGCTTAGCTAGCATCTAATAAAAGTGCGGTCAATCCCCAAAAATTAGTGATGATCCTGCTAGAATAGCTAGAACCGCTTCCAAATAATTGACCAGTCTAATTCGGGTCAGAATAATGCTAAATCAGCGGATTTCGAACGATGCATGTTGCTAGCATGCACCTCTTGCCTATTTAACCGCATACCTGCGACAAGTGGGGAACGGTTGTGGTTTATTCTTACGCCCACACCACAGAGGGAAGACAACACAAACATCAATCGCCATGGCAAGATTCGAAACATTTGACTAACAACTCAACGCACAGAATACCGACCCCAAAACTAAGACCCTGATTATAATAATAAAAAGGTTCTTATAAAGCCCTAACACGATCAGAATTTTTTTAAAACAAAATGGATCAAAATTTCGAAGAACCCGTTTTTATACAGAATTTTTCTAGTATTGCATTCGAACGGACATGTGTGTCCCCATGTCCGTCCGAATGCAACACTAGAAAAATTCTATATAAAAACAAGCTCTTGAAAATTTTTGACCTAAAGATGATTGAGTGGTTATACACCAAAATGGTGCGTCCCATGCTGACGTACGCTGCGTTTGTGTTGTGGCCGAAAACACAGCAACCTTCTGTTTTACTGAAGTGCAATAAACCTCAACGAATTGCCTGCCTTTGGCTTGGGATCACTGGAGCCATGCGCACTTGTTCAACACAACACCAGCCCTGGAGGCGATCATTAAACTTGCTCCGCTGCAAGTTCAAGATTCAGCAATTCACCGATGGGTATAAAACAGAACAAGGTATTGGTACAGGTGTCTTTGGGCCGAACACCATAGGATTTCGATCGCAATGGGAGTCTCGACCAGCGTTTTTCAAGCTGGGACCCACACCATTGAGGTCTGTGTCAGGGTAATTTTGCAAACGGGACTTAGCAGCACCCACATTGCCATAATCAGACAGCTAAGCAGATATAAAGGCGCTCTCCTTATATAAGGTCTCTTCAAAACTGGTGAAATAATGCTCCGAAGTCCACCAACTGTTGGCAAACCAAAAACCGAGTTTTCTTGTGTTGGGTGCCAGGCGACCAGTGCATTAAAAAGAAGCTTGCTAGACAAGGATCATCCAATCACTTTCATGGACCTGAGCCTTACTGTGGCTTTAGGCTGACCTCGGCTAAACTGCGGATCACAGACTGGACTTCACTATTACATCATCAGTACTGGAATAACCTTCCAGGGCTGAGTCAATTAAAGGAGCTGATAATGACATTCATCCACAAGGGTACTACTGGAATGAGTAAAACTCATCAAAGACTACTAGTGAGGTACTTACCTGGTCATCATCTGGTCAGATATCACCTGAACAAGATGGGTCTCTCCAGCAAGACTAAATGCCGTCTCTGTCTGAAGGACGTGGACACAACCAGACACTTCTTGTGTGAATGTACCGCCATCGCGCGGTATAGAATATCACACCTCGGGCAGACTACTATCAGCACTGTAGACTTCTGGTTGATTCCTGCTAAAGACATTCTGTCATTAACTAGAAAGGTGAATGGTGTTTTGACTTAATGGACTACGGCACAATAGACCTCTTATGGTATCAGTGCCTTCCTGCTATCTTATCTATGTTATCTTACTGTTATATTAGTGTTCCTTGTTTCTACACTTTCCAATAAAAGAGGTGCTCAAACCAAAGACTGAATTTTTATATTATATTTTGTTGAATGTGTGTGCCATGTAAGGGCTATTCACGAAATTTTGCACATTATTTTATTAGTGTGTGCATTCGTGAGTGGCTGTGAAATTTTGTACAAAATTTTCGAGTAGTGTCGATATGCAGAAACTCTGTAAAAAAAATCTAATTTCAGGGGTCCACATCGATTAAAATTTTTTCCCAAAAAAAAATATTGAAGAATTTGAAATATTGCCAATGTGGAGGGGCACTATCAACAGAGTTGGATACGAGAACCGCAGTCATAAATTCCAAAAAAAAAAAATCCCTCAAAAACAAAATCTCCAAATACAAAATTCACAAACACATTATTCCCAAATTCAAAATGCCCAAACATATAATCCCTAAATACAAAATCAGCATTTGTAGTATGATCTTAGAATGCGCACTCGTTTATTTTACTGTTTTATATTTTTTTTTAATTTTCTGCACAAATTACACTCATGACTCACTCATGAATTTTCTCTGATAAATTTTCTTTTTGGTGTTGCTAGAATTCTTAAAGAATAATTAAAGAATTTCTAACACCAGAAGGATTTTTGTCACGCGAACAAAATAATTTAATTAACTCGCAATCAATTCCTGGCATAATTGATTGGGAGTTGATTAAACACCTGAAAAAAGGATATACATTATTTATATAAGGTCCTAAAGCGGAAGCCCGAATTGAATGAGTTTTCGCTTAAGATATAATAACAATTTCTTCTATTCTAGTTTTTGGTTATATGCAAGTGAAATTTATTTATTTATTTACCAAACAAGGCATCAATACATTACATTACATTGCATTTATACATTTCATTAAATTAATCGATAATTCATTAATTACATTCGGCAAATTTGGTTAGGTTTGTTTGTTAGACTAGGACGTTAAGAGGGCCTTTGTTAAGTTAAGCTTAAAGACAGATTTAGAAATGCCTGAATAATAGTGGATACTAAAAGAATTGAAAGTTCGACAGCATCTGTTTATGGGTTCATTATAACCATAGACGGTAAGGTGTTGGTATTCCTTAAGCAGAGTTCTATGTCTAGTTCGTCTTAGTTGATCGTTTAAAGTGATTTTATTGGACAGAAAATCAACATTAACTGCACCGCTGATAACGTCAAAAGTAAAACAGGCACAAAGTAATGTTCTTCTGGACGAAAGAGTCATTAAATTTAAAAGACCCAGCCTGTATATGTAAGATGGAAGGTTATGAAAATCTAGCGGGTCATAAAGGTCTCTCAAAGCGAAAAGAGTAAATTGTTTTTGAATAGACTCGAATCTGTCGCAATGTAGCTCGTACGATGGGTTCCAGACTACGGAAGCATATTCAAGCAGAGGCCGCACAAGTGTGGTATACAAGGATTTAGTGACCCAAATATTTTTAAACTCCTTAGCGCGTCTCTTAATGAAGCCGAGTTGTTTGTTAGCCGTGGATAGCACCCTGTCATAATGCAGGTTAAAACGCATTTTGTTGTCCAAGACAACGCCGAGGTCTTTGATATGGTCAACTCTATTCAGCTCGACATTGTTAAGGTGGTAGGAATTAGTTATAATTCTATTCTTACGGGAAAAGCTTATCACCTGGCATTTATTAACGTTAAGATATAGATTATTTTGATTGCACCACTGCTCAAGGGATAGAAGCTTGGATTGAAGAAATGCTGCATCAGAGTGTGTTTGAATGGTGCAGTACAGTTTTAAGTCATCAGCGTAGAAAAGATGAGGGATATCCGATAATAGCCGTGATAGGTCGGAAATGAAGATATTGAAGAGAAGAGGACCTAAATGGCTACTCTGCGGCACCCCAGAAGTTGTGGATACACTTTTGGATATCTGACCTTGATATTTGACAAACTGAGTTCGATCGAGAAGGTAGGACCGGAGCCAATTGAGAAGTGATCCAGTTACACCAAAGTTGCATAATTTCTCAATTAAAATTTGATGATCGACCCTGTCAAAAGCCTTGCTAAAGTCTGTATAGACCGCATCAACTTGATCTCCCTTTTCCATTTCACAAAGGACGTCAGAAACTAGAATTATAAGGTTGGTGGTAGTCGATCTGCCTTTTCGAAACCCATGTTGTTGTTCATTGAGAAGTGGGTCGATGATAGGAGTGAGTTTATCACAAACCAATTTCTCAAATAGTTTGGGGATTACTGACAGAATAGCAATGCCTCGATAGTTGTCGACTGATCGCTTATCACCGCTCTTGTGGATAGGCGTGAGATGGGAGTATTTCCAAAAAGACGGAAAGACACCCCATTGGAGCGATTTATTGAAAATCATGTGAAGAGGAGTTAACAATTGGTCTACACACTGCTTCACAAAATAGGGAGCGATTAAGTCCGGACCGGGCCCTTTGTTGACGCTTAGTTCTTGAATAGCTCTAACGATTTCATCCTGTGTGAGAACCATTCCGTCAATAAGGGACGTCGGGGTGATATCGGGAGGAGTGGATGAGCTCGGGGTTTTAGGTGTGCAGAAGCTATCCTGGAAATGGTCAGCAAATAAGTTACAAATTTCCTGTGGACAAGAGGAGATAGCGGTCCCTCTGGACATGGAAGCAGGAAAACCTGTAGTCTTACGTTTCATATTAACAAAGTCAAAGAATTTTTTTGGCTCGTTGATAATTTTTTCCCCCATCAGATTGACATATAGCTCATATGCTTCACGGGATTTTATAGAGAATTCTTTGGCTAGATCATCGTACTTTTTCTTTAGGTCATTGCTAATGTTGGGGTTGTTTTTGACGGCCTTGTAGAGTTTATTTCTTTAGTTTCTTAAATGTCTTAGATTTTTGTCGAGCCAGGGTTCAGTAAGCGTGTTACGTTTCTTTATTTTGGGCACATAATTTTTAATGGCGTGGAAGATTATGTTATAGAAGGAAGATATGGTGTCATCTATGTAGATCTGACGCAGAAAGAGAGGTTGACCAATCTATAGAATCTAGATAATTCTTGATGCCTTCATAGTCAGCATTTAAAAAATCATACACAATTTCGTTATTGTACGATTGAGTAAAATAAAGATCAGCAGATGGAAGTTCAACTGTAAGGGCGGAATGATGAAAAGTGTTAGGGAAAAGATTTTCGGCTTCAGTAGTTGGACTAACATCTACTTCGTCATAAAAGTTTGTGAAATTGCGATTTGGGATTCTAAATGGTTTCTAATTCAACAATCGCATTTCCACGGATGGTTATGGTATGGCCCCGGCCGGCGGCGTGACTTATTAGAAGAAAATATGTGGACATCAGCCTTTCGCCAGAAGCCAGTAGGGTATTGATGGTTCTGTGGAACCTTTTACCACGTGGATGCTTCTCTTCACCAAAAAAAAAAGTTGTACGCAAATCATCTTCAGTCTTCTGTGGTAATTTAAAATTCATAAATCCAACCTTATTCAATTCAAAAATTCCAATTTGTCCTTGCTTCTAATAAATATTTCCTTCTTCAATTCACTTTGCGGGGTGCACCATCGATTACATACATATAGTACTGCAACAAAAATTTCAAATATTCCATCCTCATATCAAGTAAGTGCCAATTGTCGTCATGCACCAATTGTTGCCGACAAAAATAGAAAAAAAAACGAAATAAAAAAAACGTGACAATAAATTTTCACACATTTTTCATTTCGAACTACTTCACTTTTTCTTAACTTCAAGTTCAAACCACCGTGCCATAACAAGAAACCATCCACCCTTCGCCAAAACCAAAAACACTTTGTTAGTGGTGAACGTATTTGAAAAAGACACAAATCGTCCGTGCTTTGAATGCAAAACTACTTGTCACCCCCATGTGGAGTCTCAGACAAAAAATCGACATTCAACACAACAACAATGTTTCCGAGTTTGAAGCTGCGAATAATATCAATCCCACACACCCCACAAGAACATAAATATCAAATTTACGCAAAATATCAATATCCACTTTACAAAACATCCCCAGAATATTCAATGACACTTCATCGCTTTTTTGGGTAAAACTTTTCATTTGGATGACTTTCTAGTTTTGCCAGTTTTTTGGTGAAATGCGGATGAAGGTTTCGTGTCGGAAATCCACAATATCCTTTTTCAGAGACGTTTCGGTTCGGCGACGTGGATCATTAAAGTCGGAAGGAATGAGTGTTTAGCGAAGTATTGGAGCAATTTCAAACGCGACGTTTACGCCTTCAGGTGTCGAAATACGGTGATTAAGGTGGTTCTACGAGTAGATGCAAACTTTTTCCCATATCGGCATTTTCCTTATAAGCCGGAAAATGAACATGAAAATGAAATGAATAAAGTGAGTTTATTTAAAGTCGAGAAAGCTTTCTGTCATTTCGTAAAGGACAATACAATCTAAAGAAACATTCACCTACCAATGACAATAAACCCGCTCACTTGTCCTAGGACCGCCAACTTTCCAAAATGTAATTTCGAAGTTTTTAAAATGTTCGAGTAAACTTGAAACTTGCCGTCTTTCCTTCTATCGCCATATCTGAGATCCTTAACTGTTGTAAATATGTAGCTATAAATACTTTATTTCCCTCTGTTAAAATCACTGCAATATTCTTGGTCAATTTGAAAGTTCCCAGCACTTTGGTATTCTCAAATACCCCATGGGACTCTGTATAGTATATGTAAAATATATCCAATGCGATTAATCCCGAACAGGACTAGGACGGGAATAGAGTTTTAAAATACCAGCAGAGATAGTGATTGCGAAAGCGGAAATGAAATTATGCAAATTTTGTAAAATTTAGTATGTACTATGCAAAGGACATGAAGAAGCTGTTTTTTCACGAAGACATAACTATTGCATATACAAATGTTTACTTCGCAGGAATAGGAAGGAGTACACATATTTCGATTTGTTCGAATAAATTCAACTACATATTTTGATAGTGGAAGTACATAGCAGTCAAAAGCCAATTAGTTGGAGGATTTCTTGGTCGAAGTATCTAAATTTAATTAGTTCATATTATACTCGGCAGAAGAAACAATCATCTAAACGCCGTTTACGGTGTCATCAAGGAGTTTAAAGGTGGTCGTAACTCCGGTGAAGAACGGTGATGGAAAGCGACTTATCTAAGACCCGCCATAGACTGTGCGATCCATCGTCAGATCGATCTGACCATGAATTGCCACAAAATATCTGACGATAAAAATTAAGTGGAACTGTCAAAAAAATCACCATCAATAGGCGCGGTGCGATCGATCTGACGATCACAATATCGTTATGCCTGCTACAGATAATGGCACATCGCGATGGTGACTTTGATGGCCGCCATCGCACACCAAATGTCAATTCAAATATTTTCAAATACCGTCCGTCCACACAATGGTCTGCGATGGGCCATCAAGAAATTGCGTATCCATGGCCCACTATTGAAATTGAAAGCTGTCTCTCTGTGCATCACGACAGCTATAATCAAACGGATCGCGTATGACAGAAGGTCGGTGGTAGTAGCACTGTGATAATTGTGTAGTGGCCTGTCAGCTTAAATCAGGTGTTCAAAGTTGTCGACACGATGGGCCATCGCGTGAAGGAAAATGGCTCCCGAAGCCATTCGTGGCCATCCGATGGCCCATCGCTGTTGACAGAAATGACGGTTACGCGGCATTGGCCACTGAACGCCATCCGCCCGTCTACACAGTGGCGATGGCCCCGAATGGCCGGGGCTGGGCCATTGTCTGTAGCAGGCATTAGATCGATCTGACGACGGATCGCAGTATATGGGGGCTATTAGATGAAGATCGGATGAGGCGCAGAGGCGGTGAAAAGGACATTTTGCCGCGGATTTTCACCCGCGTAACATCTGGCGAAGTCCTCTCCCATGTAGCGACAAGACAGTTTGGAAAAAGGCAGATAGCTGTAGCCTGAATGGTTGACCAACACCTAAGCATCTGTAATGAACCACCTGTAACGAACCATATTATGGTCTGGCAGTGCTGCTCCCACCGGCAGATCGAAGCAGCACCTGATGACTAGTGATCTGTTCGTGGTACGAAACCAGAGGCCGAGGGTCTCATTACACCCGGACCCAGGTGCGACCGTGTGGGCGTCTGATCCGTCTGTCAACCATTCCATCCTTATCGACTATTTTTTTTTTTCATTCCCCATTTTTACCTCCCCTGTTTGTGTTGTCTTCCCCAGGCCTATGAGTTTTTGTTAATACGTAAAGGACAGGGGCAACGAGCGGCGAAAACCCCGCCCACATCTCCCGAACTGAGCTACAGCAAGCCTAGGCCGTCGCTTAGCTCGTTGAGGGACCCTTTTCTTCGCCAGATGGCACGGCCCGACCTTCACGGTAATACTATGCTACCTTAGGCTCCGTCCCCACCGGCATCTTCGGATGCCCGTCAAACCGTCCGTTACACGTCTCAGGTTTAGTAGGATGGAATCATTTGTCTAGTTGGACCTGCAACATAGTTGTCTGAAATCCAGCACGTTTATTAAACCATCTGAAGTAGCTATCTTCCGAGGCCATCCCCTGAATGGGGTTAAGCGATGTGCTGACAACTCGTCCATGTAAAAGTCACTCCACGTCAAGAAAACTAGAACAAAAGCCTCAAATTGAACGGATCAACGACGACCACGCAAACGACTAAAGGATTATTCTTTCGGATCCTGGAATGTACGCTCCCTGAACAAACCGGAGCCCGAGAAGGCCCTTCTTCAACAGGTCGAAAAGTACAAACTGAGCATTACTGCAGTCCAAGAAACAAATTAGCTTGGCAGTGAGACCAATGACAAGAAATCGCACACAATTTTCACAAGTGTCAAACCATCGGGCCACAAGGAGTTTGGAGTACATTTACAGTAAACCACTCAGGCCGCACATTACTGACTTCAAACCCATAAATGAACGGCTGTGTGAGATTCGCAATAAGACTCGATTCTTCAATCTCTGGCTCATCAATGTGCATGCCCCCACTGAAGTTAAAGAAGACGCAGTAAAAGACGAGTTCTACGCTCGCCTTGAGGCTCTCTTCGACTCACTTCCAACAAACGACGTCAAATTGCTGCCGGGAGACTTTAACGCGAAAGTCGAAGATGAAAGTTGGCACCGTACTTTTAAACATAGCCGGCCTCAATACTGTTAAATAGTAGATTTACTTGATATTAGAAAAAAAAGCAGGAAATAGAATCAAGTACTACAAGTAAAATGTGTGACTTCCTACTGTTAATTTTTACGAACGTGATAAAATGCTGTTTAATCACTTCAGAAATTCCATCCATTTCTTGAATACACTTCCCCCAAATGTCAAGAGAGAAAATCGAAAAAAAAAAATCACATTTACATTTTCTCCACTTCTGCTAACAAATCGACTTAAGGTAATTCTGGAACCCCCCGTCAAGTGACAAAAAAAAATGAGAAAAGTACGAGTACTTGGCTCACATTATAAAAGCTCCAATAGTAGGCAGCAATGCGTCGTACCGTTTAAAATGCGAAAAAATAAGAATCAAAAGTTTAAGTGACATATCAATCTCCCAACTGCCATGTCAAAATACCAAGCCCAGCAAAAAGAATGAAACGATTCGTTACGACGTTATCCTTTGGGAATTCCAGTTGTTGAAGTTGAGCGGGAAACCTTATGTGTGCACAGATTTGCATTTTGCCACTTTGAAAAAATGGAAAGAAATGACATCGTCACTTAAACAAATTGTGTAAACGTGTTGTCTAAATGGCAGACCGGCTTGCAGGCTTTATCGTGGGCAGCCCTGGGAATCGGGTGGAAAATGTGAAAATTGAGTTGTTCTTTTGGGGGGATTGTAAGGAATAAGGTGGTAAATGTTGGAAAATGTTGAAGTACTTTTGAAGGGTGTTGAAGGTGTGTAAATTTTAATAATGGATTTTAATAAAGGAAATGCATATTCAGGTTTAAATGCGGAGAGGCAAAAGGGCACTTTCCCGTATTTTCGTCAATATTCTCACGACTATTCATCATTTGTCTGTTTTTGGGTGTTTTTTTATAGTAATCTCTCATAGAATTATTCAAAATTTTTAAGCGAATATATCGTATATCGTATTGTATCGTATATCGTATGTATATATCGTAGAGTTATACGATATTTAAACTCCTTTTTCTGGCAAATATGAATATATAACACCACTTGTACTAGTAATTTAATCTAAAAGCTCTTCTTGGCCTTTTTCTGAAGCGATACCCAGACAAATTGCTACTTCTCTAAGAACACTGAATTTTCACCATCCTCTTGCTTGTCAACATTCTCCCCACCAGCCCCAGCCATTGTCATTCCCAAAAACGTTTTCTAAGCTAAAATTTCTCTCTTTAAATAAACTCTACAGAAATCATCTTCCTCGTTCCTCTCTTTTCTTTAGAGGTAAGAAAGGATATTGAATAGCGTATAGAAATTCGGTATCCATTGCATGTCGAGTTCGGGTAGTATTGTAGCAGAGCAGAAGATATTTTCCGTGGCGCATACTATAAGGAAAACGTAAGTTCCTACGTTATCCTCTTATCTCAAGATTAGAATCTTTGGTCCTTTTCTGAACTGATGATATGGAAATGAATGGGATATTCCTGCCAGAAGGAGCCCTCTCTTGTACAAAATAAATTTGATCTGATACGAAGATTTGTGACAATTTGTTCGAGAAGAGGTTTGTGGATGTTGTTTTGTGTGTTTTATTTAAAAGGAGCGCGAGGTTTGTTTTGGAAAATTAAAGTCAATGTTGACGAAGAAGGAGAGTCAACATTTTGGATTTTAGTAGACTTAATTTGGGTGTTACATACATGTGTTTCAATGGAAGTAATAGAGTAATAGGACGAGGCAACGTACAAATACAAATCGCACTACTGTATGGCAAGCATTAGAGTTGAAGTACTACAATACTTTGCGGACAAAGGTCCGTTGAAAATGGAAGGGCTTGCAACGAGAACAAGTCAGCTCCATATTGGGAACGTGAGTTAGCTGCACTTTTTACTAAAAAAATCTTCCTTTGATTGGTGCAAGGTGGGATCGGCTCCATTTATACAATAGAAATAGAGATCTAGAGACGCGGGAGCGTCCTGCCCGCCAAAGAAAAACGAAAAAATCGAAAAAAAAATTAAATCGAGAAAAGTGACCAAGACTATGTTTACGCGACACAACAAGTACGGGTTTTTGGACCTCTCTAGCTTGGGCCCATGGTGGTCGTGTAGGTTGAAATTTGGTAGGGTCGTTGCCGCAAGTCGTCTTTGGAAGATTATCTAATTTTTATCGATACGATGAAAAACACCCGAGATATAACAGTTTGAAAACCACTTTTTTTTTCAAGTTTTGTTCTCGCTCTTGTTGTTCTCGTTGTTGTCCTTTGGCAGAGCTACAGCCTCGTAGGAAGCGTATCGAGATCTATTTTCTTTTCTCACAGATTGACCAAGAGTGTGCATAGGCTATAATTTGGTCTAATCCGTGCAGTAGATAAAAAGATACATCAAAAAATGTGAGATTTTATAGAGTTTCTCGCTTAAGTATTTTCAATGATTTCAAAGAAAACCAGTCCGAAGCGTATATACCCTAGCCTTGTACAGACGTAGTGGTGATACCAAAAGTACCAGTTGGTAGCAAACATATGCGTTAAAAGTGAGTTTCCTATTTGGCCAGCTTGAACTGTGTGTGTGGATCCAATGAGACATTTCATCGTTTATCCATTCGGATTTTGTATATGTATGTTTGAAGTAACGTTCATAGGAAAGGTTGGGGTTCATTCAGTAGGGTCTTGCCCATTCTCAAAATCAATTAACTAACCCACACTACGAATATTCGCCGAATTTTTCACGTGCCTAGCATCATTGTATCGAAAGTTATCGCTTATTTGAAGTTTCATTTGTAGGGAAAGTAGGGGTTTCTTTGGTCAGATTTTGCGTATTTTCAATATCAACCAACAAGATCCTACAAAAAACATTTGACCAAAATTTCAAGTCATTAGCTTCATTTTGTCGAAGGTTATCGCTCATTTGAAGTTTCATTTGTAGGCGAAATAGGAGTTTCTTAACTATTTTTAACACAGACAAACTAGATCCTACTAGAAACATTTGGCCAAAATTTTCAGTTGCTTGCTTTATTCTACCGAAAGTTATCGCTTATTTTACGATTCATTTGTAGGGGAGATTGGAGTTCATTGAGCGGATCGTACCCATTTTCAACACCGATAAACTAGATCTCATTACAAACATTTCGTTAAAATTTCAAGGCACTAGCTCCATTATATCGAAATTTATCGCTTGTTGGAAGTTTCATATGTAGGGGGGTTTCTTGGGGCGGATCTTCCCTAACTAACTAGATCTTGCTACCAACATTCTATCAAATTTCATGTCGCTTGTGTCATTCTATCGAAAGTTATCGTAATTAAAGGAATATTTAATTTTTTTAAATTTGTAGAAGGTAGGAAGGTAGGCGTTCCTTTGATCTGATTATGCCCAACTTAATAAAACTCAAGCAGCTTCTTACCCCAGGGTTATATGCCAGGTGTCTACGTCAATTAGTTCAAGAGCTATAGACAAAGAACTTGAAAAGTAGGGGCCTTTGTTAGAAAATTACCGTTAGTTTTCAACTGGTCGATTTTATTTTTCCAGGAGAGTATAAGATTACCGTCACAAGCAATTTACCAATGCTAGAGTTTTTCATGTTTATTTAATGGGGGGTTATAGATACATTTAATTATTTTACATATGTAGCATGGCGCGGCAAAACTCGCTTCTTCCATTATAAGTGAATTTTCAGGAAAAGCAAAAAACCTCTACCAGGGTAACAAATTATTTTACTAACATATTTTGACATGCAAACGAAACGTAAAATATATCAACGCTAAACGACTTGTAAAAGAGAAAAATACTTTTGATAACAATTGCGCTGAAAATTTAGAATTGAAATTTGTAAGAAACGAGTTTTGATTCAACCTGCTCAGGAGTTTTGATTCTTACCGGTATGTGGAAGAAGAAAGTTTTGCAAGGAATTGCAATGTTCAAAGGCTTGGAAACAAGGTAAGGCACGCATTTTCACAAAAACTGAGATTATTTCTGAATAGAGCAGGAAAAATACTATCGAGAGAAAACCATAACTCATTTTTTTCCGAAAATGGAAGAAGCGAGTTTTGCTGCGCCATGCTACGAGGGAAGGTAGGCGTTCTCTTGGCCTGATCATGTCCATTTTCAATACCAACCAACTAAATCGAATCAGAAGGTGACCCTAATCATACCCTAGGGTATAAAAATGCAAAAAAAAACTGCTGACTTTTGAAAGCATATATCCCTTTAACTAGATACAAAATAATAATAAACTGAAAAATGGCACCTTCTTTGCCCCTTCCCTTTTTCACACCTCGTATAATAATATACATATACATATACATATACATGCTTCATACTCTCAGGTTGAAACCCATTACCCTTACTACAACTCTCGACACATAATTACACAGTGAATTAAACATACAAACATTAACATCTTGAATTATTCGGGTATCTATGAACTTATCTGCTAATGACACTCAAAACCTTATGCACGTAATTACTTGCTTATACAGCACGCTTTTCTGGTTTTTGCCACTGGTTATTAAAGGATAAAATCAAGTCCAGCTGATTTAATTAATAGATTGGAAAAAAAGTCATAAACTATGATAAAATGATAAATTAGGCTTTCGTTCGATACTATACAGGAAAGAAAAACCACTGTTTAGAAGATTTTTAAATTTTCTGAAGATTTTAAAACTCCATATGTTAGGATTTGAAAACAAATCTTTTTTTTCTGTACAAGCATACACTTCTATAACACAAAAAGAGTGATGATGTTCATCGGCACTTGAGGCTCGTCCCATGCAAATACATTTTAATTTTGATCAATTCGCTTTTAAGTTGTCTATGATTTTCTTTAAAAAGAATGTTGTCCTTATCGCCCCGATTTATTTACTAAGCAACAGATACTGCATCTATTAAGCGACAGACGCAGTATCTGTTGACCAAAAGATGCAACATCTGTTGAACAAAAACTACAGTATATATTGACCAACAGATACAGCATCTACTAAGCAACAGATACAGCATAAATTGACCAACATACACAGTATCTACTAAGTAACAGATACATCATCTATTAAACACCAGATATAGTATTTATTGAAACACAAGTGCCGTATATACTGAGCAACAGATACAGCATCTACTGAGCAACAGATACAGTATTTACTGAACCATAGATACAGGATCTATTGACCAACAGGCACAGCATCTATTGAGCAACAAATACAGTATCTATTGATCAACAGAAACAGTATCTACAAAGAACAGACACAGTATCTGCAAAGAACAGATACAGTACCTATTCAGCAACATATACAATATCTATTGAGAAATAGATACATGTCCTTTTCCCTATCACGCCAGTGCTCGAATCAAAGGACTGTCCTATCATCGGACTTTAATTCATATCCGATTTCACCTTCGGAACTAGAATGGATAGGCTCCGTCTCCATGAGATCATTCATGGTTATCGAGGTTAAAGCAGCATTGCCCCTTCTGCACTCCCTACTTGTACCAGGCTGCGGTTCGGCAGGTAACCTTCGTGAAACCACGCTCGTTGCTGCTGGGAAGGGGGACCAAGAGGGCGGCTACGGCCACCACACTCTCAGGTTTCCTTCGGTTCCTCATGCGAATGTTGACTTTGCCAAACCTGTAGGTTAGGCAGAAGTTGCGCTGCCTTACTAAGTCCATAGACCGTGGGTCTACTGAGGCAACCACTGAGAGGCCATCTCCTTCTTTAGTCTTTTTAATCTCTAATCTAATATCTTCTAATCCTCCGGTTTTCTGCTTGTAAACCTCAATTTTGTCTACCGAGAAACCTGATGGCTGTCTCCGCCGTCGATTGCCCACTCTTTGGGAGAAAACGCTCACCACCCTGTGACGGGGGATTTCCTCTCCCGTAGCCACACGTAGCGAGGCTCCTTTCCAGGGCTTCAAAGAGGCAACGATGGAGATGAGCCATTCTGTAGTCTTACGATTATCGCACTCGATCAAGATGTACCCTGGCTTAAAGCGAATACGCCCAAACTCAGGGTTGGCGGTTACTTCTACAAGTACTCTATCCATTATGGCGTCCTGCACGTTACTCTGTTGTTCAGGAGTCAGAGCTGTGGCGGGGTAGTTAAGCAGGAGAACAGCTAATCGCTCCGTTGACGCTACTTTCGCGTAGGAGACACATGCCCCGCTGCCAGCTGCACTGTGAGCACTTGCAGCGGAGCCCCTTTGCGATTGCGGCGGACGCAAGCTCTTATCCCTTGGCACACTGCTGTCGCTCTTGACTGGGGGCTTACGTGTCTTCCCTAAACACTATAGCAGAACAGCTACATAGAAATTTCGCCTTATCAGATAAAACAGGGCTCGTTCCATGCAAATTCGACTAAAGGTGTCCTATACTTGTGAAGAGAACAAGCTCTGTTTTGTTATCAAAAGGTTTGTTGTGAGAGAGCATTCTGTAATATCTCACTAAGAACACCAGAAAATTTACCAGCAATATCTTCCGTATGAGCACACACTCCTTCCAAATCGATACTTTAATTTCTTAACCCGGTATATTGATAACTAAAGTCCCAGAAAAAGACAGAAAGCATTCCACCATGTGGGGTATTCCTACTCACAAGTCTTCGTTCAGACGGTACTCCCGGACAAGTGTGCCAACACAAGCAAATGGAGCCTCATTAGCAAACTCGACAAGGAGTGCGTAGTGAATCTCACTCTCGTAGGATATCTTTTGCATTCACTGTCAATTTAGTAAATCATTTTCGAGTATTTCCTCAAATATTCAAAACTTCGCTCTGCATACCAAACATTTTGGAGAGGGCTCGGGCCCCACGGTCCCCTCTGGATCCGCGACTGCGGCTCATTTCCTAATGCAGGAATTATTAAAAAAAATATAATAATTAAAATTATTTTTAATTTCCAAAAGATAAATCGTTTAAAAATTTCTTTTAGGACACAGATATCTTATATCAAAACGTCTGACATAAATTAATTAACAACTCTCTCCGTAATCTTATTACAGTGTTGATATACCTTCATCAAATATGTTCCAGTTTGAGCATTGAAGAAATATTAACTTGTATGCATATTAGCCACATAAAGCACATAAATGCAAGAACCAGAAAGTCACATAAACTGCTCAAATATTCATTGAAGATAGTGGAAAGGACGTTTCTCTATTGTCTCTTATTTTCTTACTTAGTCCATTTTCATTAGTCCTTTCGACCGGATAAGGTGATACCAAGTCTGTACCTTTTTCATCAGAATATGCACAAAACCAAAATCTTATGTACATATTCGAATAGAAAGTACATAAAAAAGACTTCACATCGTAAACGAACTTATTTGCTGGCATGTCATCAAGTTGGTAATTTCTTTGACGACAAGAAGTGGGAGTGACTTTCAAGATGAACTTACATATACTCCGGTTCCTCTTTTTTTATTCATCACTTATATAGAACATAGCTACACACATAGATCTAGATATTTATATAAAAAGGATGATGGTGTGTTATCATGAAGCTCCACTGAACTTTATCATGGACATTGAGTAGCAGCGAGTGAGCGCATGACAACGACCTAGAGAGCTATAGATAAAGCTCGGATTCCATGAGTAGACTGGATGGTTGTAGTGAAAGGATATATGGCAGATATTAGCAAGGGGTTGTGTGTGGGTATTACAGAGGTGTTTGTTAGCATTGGGGCGTGAATGGGCATGGTCTTTGGCATTCTCCATTATAGGGGTTAAGTCAAAGAGGAAGAGGAGTGCTTAGGGATAAATGACAGTGTCATTGCTATGGAATTCTTTTTGTTCGTTTTTTTCTTATTGCTGTGAAATCTTCTGGGGTATTCGCAAACTGGGCTCGATGACGAGAGTATCCGACGATCCTTCTTCAAATCGTTCAAATCTTTGCGCACTCATAAATTACAGTTTTAGTTTTTCGATGTATCTTTTCCACTTTAAACTTTCTTTCACTTTAATTCATTTACAAGTTCCTGATCAAGCAACAATTTTGCAGCCTATTGCACTTTTTATTAAATTTGATTTTTTTGTTTTTTTTTTTATGAACAAGCCTTATTCTTACACAAGTTTTCCTTTTTTGTTTTACTGCCCCCCCTGCCCGATTAGTTTCTCCGTAGTCACTGTCTTGTCTTTCGAGTTATCCACGAATTCCACTAGAAAAATCTTTAAGGCAATTCGTCACCGCACTTTCTTTCCTCTATCCCAATCAATATCAACCACCAACTCAAAATTCAATCCTTTTTCCATAAAAAAAAACGTATCCGCCGAACAAATCTCAAATCAGTCTCAATCAAAAAAAATCCGCCTGTCACTCCACTCAAAAAATCAAGCCGACTTCACCGGCGATCAAAACCAATCTTTTCTTTCAAAAAAAACTTGACACCAAAAAAACTGTCCTCCAGGACCACCAAAATCAGTACTTTCTTTCAAAAAACAATCACCGGACTATCCGTCCACCTCCCAACCAACTCGCCTAACACCTACTGCGCTATGGGATAATCCTATTGAGGCAGCTGCGTTTCTACACCTGGACATTGAAGAAAACCTGGACAACCAAGCTTTATGACACCCACATTCATCGGATATCAGCGCGTCGCTACTATTGTACAACAACAATACTCTTTCAGGGACTTTTAAATATAAAGCTGGCCTTTTTTCAATAGATACAGTTAAAGAATCAATGTCGTTTGTAATAACCCCCTCCATTCTATTGCTCTATCCACGATGAATGCTACACGAATGCACGGTTGCAGAATAACTTTTTAGTCGAGTGTATGCGCGCATCAATCTAAAACCATGAACATTGAGTTGTCGATCGATAGTTGCGTTGTACTTTTGTCAAAAGTCAATCGATGAGGGTTTGTGATTTTTCTGTCGATCGCAAATCGAGTCGATAGTATGCGCCTCCCCATTGAACCCCATTGACTTTCGACACACAACTAAACTCTGGATCGATTAAAAATCGATAGTGTGCCCCAGCTCTTGTAAATCAGCGACCACTCGTTGTAGAAAACTTTTTTGGGTTTTAAATTGCTCAGACGTTGACTTTGGCCTCACCGTATTGATGGATACAGCGATTCCAGCAGCAGCAATTTTCCACTCAGATGGGAACATACCTGTGTAATAGGATAGGTTAGGTTAGGTTAGAGGGGCTGCCATGAAGTGTCACAGCTCACTTAGACCACAGATGGGTCCGTTATGATACCCGCGGTATTTAACAACCTGCAAAATTAATCATTAAACCAGCCGAAACTGATAATGAAGCGAAAAATCCTGCTGACATCCATATCCTTCAAGTCATCCAAATCTTCAAAGAAGAAAGACCCAAGAATCCTTTTCCTCCTTATCGCCAAGGCAGGACAGGTACAAACGAGGTGGGAAGTACTTTCCTCCTCATCCTCGTCATCGCAACTTCTGCAAAAATCATTGTAAGGACGCTGGAGTCTTCTGGCGTGCTCGCCGATCAGACAATGCCCAGTGATAACTCCCACCAGAACGCTAATGTGCTTCCTAACCATTGATCGAAGTTTGGAAGATCGCCCAGGATCGATTCTGAGCCATATCATTTTTGTCACTTGGCAGGTGCTACTGGTGCCCCATATTGTATTGGCCTTGCCAACCGCATCCTCCAGTATCTTCTTTTTGCAAGCGGATATGGGCATTCCAATTTCGTGAGGCTCCATCATGATCTCCCTAGTCGCTGCACGAGCCAACTCATCAGCTTTACAATTGCCAGCAAAACAACTATGGCCGAGAATCCAGCACAATAGAATGTTGAAGGCTTTTGCCAGCTCAATAAGGGACGAGCGGCACTCTTCCACCAGCTTAGATGAGGTGGAAACGGAATCGATGGATCTTATCGCAGCCTGGCTATCGGTGTATATAATTATGTCTCTAGACGCTACAACGTGACGTCCTAGCCAAGTTAAAACCTCTGAAATCGCTGAGACCTCCGCCTGAAAAACGCTGCAGTGATCCGGTATACGTAAGGAGATATTAACTCCTAGGCTTTCCGAGTATACACCCGCACCCACTCCTTCCTCAGTTTTAGAGCCATCTGTATAGAAAACAATAGACACCGTTTCTAAAGGGACAGTATCAGCCCAGTCACTCCGTGATGAAATCAAGCTTGCAAAGTTTTTTCCGAATACAAGCTTAGGAGACGTGTAGTCGGTCGTTGAAGGTATGTCCACATTGTTGAGAATGGCAGAGTGGTCGCCGCTTGAAGTTACCCACTGACCAGTCTCACGAAGACGAATGGCCGTATTTGCAGCCACTACTTCAGCATAAATATCTATCGGTAGCAAGTTAAGCAACACATCCAGGGCAGCGGACGGTGTTGTTCTAAGAGCTCCAGTCATTGCTATGCAAGCTAGACGCTGCAGCTTCCCCAACATTTTGCGATAAGCTATACGCAGTGCCGTCCACCAAACAGTGATACCATGCAGGAGTATTGGACGCAGGACTGAAACGCACAGCCAGTAGACAACTTTTGGTTGCAGACCCCATTTTTTACCTATGGCTCTTCTACAAGAATACAGCGCCACAGTAGCCTTGTTCACCCGCTCCTGTATGTTGAGCTTCCAAGTCAATTTCCTGTCTAGGATTAAACCCAAAAATTTTGCTATATTATTGATCACCAACCTCTTCCCATCCATTATTGGAGGTGTGAGATCAGGAATTATGTTCTGCCTAGTAAAGAGGACAAGTTGCGTTTTATCCGAATTTGCCCTAACGCCAGCATAACAGGCCCAAATTGCTAGAATCGAGAGTGCATTCTCTATTATATCACAGAGAACATTTGGAAATTTGCCGGAGATGGCAATAGCAATGTCGTCCGCATAAGCGTAATAGGATAAGTGGAATAACTTACGAAGAGGTTTTGCAAACGAGGATGCGCAATGTTTGAGAACTATGGGTGATATACCATCAGGTCTCGCGGATTTGGAGATGTCAAGTCTTGAAAGAATTTTAAATACCTGTCTTGTACGAAAATGTAGGGTCTTTTGCCTTGAGTCACACAATGGAATGGATGGTGGTTTTTGAGTTGTTGATGGGAGGCACGAATTTGCGGCAAAGGTCTCCACAAAGAGATTGGCCTTATCCTGAGACTCACTGTACACTTGGTCATCATACAAAAGAGGTGGAGCGGATGAAGATGTGAAGTTAGTTTTTACTGCTTTTAGGAGCGACCAAAAGCCCTTGTCACCCTTCCTTTGAATAAACACTTTTCGCCTGATGGTTTTGTCACAGTTGTATTTGACAATGTTGATGGTAGATTTACAGGCGTTATGCGCGGGATTTTAAATATTTTTGAGTTCAGCAGAGCCACATAGTTGATGGGCACGAAAAGCCGCTTCCTTATTCCTAATGGCTTCTTCGCAATGGCTGTTAAACCAGGGGGTAGTGATCGGTTTAGGGTTTTTGAAACTATGAGGGATAAATGAGCACATTCCGAACAAAAAGCTTTCGTTAATAAAATTGATGTTTTTTGCTGAGAAGCAGTCGGACCAGTCAAGTTCGATAAACTCAACCACTTTCCTCAAATTATGGCACGTAACGGGAAAAAGACTTGCAAATTTCATGGTTGCACCTCTTCAACACAAATAATATGTCGGAAATGTAACATAAATCTATGCTTTTCTCTACAGAAGGACTGCTTCCATGCCTTTCATAACAAACAGTAATAATAATAATAATAAATAATTTTTATTGTTTAATTTTATTTTGATTTATACTTATACGGAGTTACGTAAAAAATTAAATGCAAAAGATTTTCTTATATGGTATTCAATTTTATGTTAGAAAATAAACGTTACATCCACAACATACCAAAATTCTTTAGTGTTTTAGAATTTAGCTCATAAAAGCTGTTCTGAGCACTGAAAAAAATTTTTTATGAATTATATCATCATTTTTAACTAAACATTTAACCAGAAAAAAATGTCTTTCACAAAAAAAAATTCGGGTTAAGAAAATGCACTGACTTGACATTGATACATGATAGAAAGACAAATATTCCTAAAATATTTTAAGGAGCTCCGCCAGCTAGCTCAAATGGAAATTAAAACGCAATACTAACTTTTTTGTTTACAATGCAAGCGTTTCTTCTTCAACAACATCAAACACACAACATAATTCATAAATAATTACAAATCCACTTTTTGCTTCTTCGTTGTTGGCCTAGTGACAAAATCCTCGTATTTTGAATCGAAAAATTTAAAAAGTGCTGACATACAAGCGTAAGAAGTCCATTCATGTTTGGTATGACCTGAAAATAAGTTTGACTAAGCATTGCAATCGCCATAACAAAAAACCGAAATTATATCAACCTGCTGAGTATCTGGGAATATCATTGCTAGACGATTCAACCTTTTGGTCAAGCGGCTCCGACGACGTCACCCAATTTCGGCCGATACTTCGCAATAAGTTGCGAATATCTTCTGTCATCAATTTTCCCGACATTGAATGTACCGAATCTGTAAAACCAACAGCAAACACTTTGTCGCTGAAGAATTTCGGGTACTTTTTAGCCTGAAATGATATCGTAAGATTAGGTTAAGAGTACCCGACGTTAGGAAACTAATTCTTACTAAATGAAGCGTCACCACACCTCCATAGCTGTGGGCAACGATTCCAACCGCCTCTGGATTTGAAGCCATCACAAATTTCTCCCAAATTGTATCTCCATGCTCTGTGGCCGAACCGCTCTTTGGAATTCGTCGTTCGACCCCATCTACATTGCGGTAAATTTCATTTGTATTGGCGACCAGCACGTCATATCCTTCGTCTATTGCTTTTTTTATATACGGCAGTTGGGTGCCGTGATCGAGCGAATCGTTGATAATTAGACTGGAGGACATGTCAAAATTATTTATGTACAATGAATAAAATGACCGATTTAGCCTACCTTCGAGCCCATTGTCCGGCCCGAACCACCCCACTGCCGTGGAAAAGAACCATTAATTTCTTACTGCCTGACAAGTCCTTCTTGTTTGCAAACACGAACGACGCTTGATCTTTGGGGATATCGTCGGGTACAGGAATCCTGTGCAATCCATTTTTCTCCAAAAGTTCGTAAACGTAATCGGTAATAACCTGCAATTTTTTTAGATTTTAAACATGATACTTGGTAAAGTTTGATATTTGGTATATGCATACATTTAAGCGGCTTAAAAAAAGTTCCAATTTGTTCCGATAAACTGACTTCACATGTTTTTACTTTATGTACTCGTATTTAGTGAATAAGTATGTACCTGAGAATATGAAGATTACATAAAGAACGGAAATAAGCCAAGATTTTTGGTACCCGTTTATACACTGAGACATATTACACACACCACAAAAATGTTCCCCCGGCTGTCAAATAATTTGTTGTGACTTTCAATCATACCGCAACCGAGGGAACACCAGCTGATAGGAGAAAGTAGGCAATGAAAAAAAATATTGTAAAAAGTCGACACAAACTAAAACTTTCAGTCAGTTAATTTGACAAACAAGGGAAAGGAGTAGGTAGGCTGTTAAAAAAAAATGTGTACGAAACATGGGGCATAGCGCGTCAACTACTCCTGCGCGCCATCGTACTCTGTTCTGGGCAATGGGGCGCAACTCCCCAAAAGACTTACACAGTGCCTGACACTCCTTTGTCACAGATCGACGCCATGCGATTCGAGGACCCCCTCTTGATCGGCCTTAGTTGGAAATGGGGTTCCATTTCATGGCATGCAAAGCAATGCAGTTATCACTCTTCCGCAATGTATGACCTATCCACTGCCATTTTCGCCTGCGTATCAGTTCGTCGATTGGCATCTGACCCGTACGCTGACTTAGCTCTTCATTTGATATTGTTTGGGGCCAGAAAATTCTTAAAACTTACAGCTTTCTGGTAACTCCTACGGAAACTTTCCATGTACTGCTCACATACAAAAGCACTGACAGTACCAGGGAGCGAACCAGACCCAGCTTGGTCTTGATGCTGAGATAACTGCCCTGCCAGATTTTGGACAGCATGCCGTATGCGCGTTTAGCCTGGATGATACGACGAGCGATGTCCTGCTCCGTACCACCATTTTCGGCAACAATGCTACCCAGGTAGACAAAGGTGTCCACCTTCTCCACAGGCTGCCTATTAATATTGATGGCAATAGATGTCGGATTTCTTTTTCACAACGGCGGGCTAAGAACATTGGTCTTGTTGGTATTAATTTTTAGCCCAACCTTGCTTGGCTCCCTCTCGACATCTAACGCCATTGCGGACAGATCCATGATTTTGTGGGAGAGTAGGCATATGTCGTCAGCGTAGTCAAAATGTTGTAGATAAGATATCAAAGTCCATTGAATTCCTCTGTCGAGTCCGGATAGGGCTGCATGCAACACATCGCCGATTACAATGAGGAATAGGGTCGGCGAGAGGATGCACCCCTGCCGAACTCCACTGCGAATCTCAAAGTCCCCCGACACCTTACCTTTATGCAGAACGCGACATTTCGCGCCGTCATAGGTTGCCTTAATAATAGCGACAAGATTCTCAGGGATGTCTCTCCTGCGCAAGGCCGCCCATATAGAATTCCGGTTCACACTATCGAAAGCCTTTTCGAAATCGATGAAAAGCAAGTGAAGCGGAGAATCGTATTCAGCGCATTGCTCGATGATGATTGGCAAGGTGTTAATGTGATCGACACAGGAGAATCCGGATCGAAAGCCAGCCTGCTCTTCATCAATTGTGCTTTCTAAGTGGGCCTTTAGTCTTTCCAGGACGATTTTAGCTATTATCTTGGCAACGGCAGGAAGCACACAAATGCCTCTCCAATTATTACAGTCTGTGAGGCTACCCTTCTTTGGAAGTTTGATGATCAAACCTTCCTTCCACTCAGTGGGAAAGGTCTCTGTATTCCACGCCTTATTAACAAATCGGCAGTTACGCTTGGCGCTGCTTGATAAAGTTCGGCAGGGACACCGTCGTGTCCGGCGGCCTTTCCTCGTTTTAGTGCAATAATTGCAGTGACTATTTCCTCTTTAGTCGGGGCAGTGGACCGTATACGCACATTTTGATGGTTAGCCAAATTATCTATATGAGGGGGAACTTCATCAGAGGTTACACGGTTCAAGACCGCGGCGAAGTGTTCTTTCCACCGCCTCATTTGATCTTCTTCCAAGATAAGTAGCTTTCCATCACTATCCTTCACCGGATGTTGGCAGGAGTTACAACCACCTGTAAACTCCTTGGTGACACCGTATACGGCGTTTAAGTTGTTACAGCTTGCGGCTTCTTCTGCTGAGGCTAAAAGAGAATTCGCATATACTCTTTTATCGCGTCGCACACTACGCTGAACTTCTCGAGCTTTCTGACGGTAAAGGAGTTCGATGCTGCTTCGATTGTCGTCTGATGCTGCAGCCAAACGAACTTTCAGCTCCTTTCTTTCAACAATCCGCTGCCATGAAGCGTGGCTTATTCAGACAATCCGGGTTTATGCTGAGGATGGTATCTGCGCTATCAACGTACGCATTTTTTATGGCATCCCAGTTTTCTCGTATGTCACTATCTAGGTGACTAGTTATCTCAGCTGCTTTTTGCACAAGATGGTCATTATTAGACGATTTTTTTGTTATTATTGCCGGAATCGATGCAATTTACTTGTTGCGATTTTGTTTTACCTCTAGGGCGATTCACGAAAAATGTGAATCGCCCTGGAGGTAAAACCAAATCGCAACAAGTAAATGGTCATTATATTGTTGTAAGACAGCTGGATTTTTCAGTCGAGGGGTGTTCAATTTGCGGCGCCTGGGTCTTTCGTCGCTAGGACAGCGCACGGCTGCAATACGCAATCGAACATAAGCGATCATACGATAATGGTCTCTTCCCATCCCAATATCGGCACCCTTCTTGTTTCACACGTCCAGGAGGCAACTCTTGAATCTTCTACTAGTGGCAAAGTGGTCGATTTGATTTTGCGTTCTGTGCCGATCGACAGAGGACCAACTGATTTTGTGGTGATCCTTATGCTCAAACATAGTACCACCGATGAAGAGACTGTGAAAGTTGCAGAACTCTACAAATCTTTCACCGTTATCGTTACGATCACCAAGACCGTGTCTCCCCATCATATATCTGAGCCCATAGTTATCACGGCCACCTTTTGCATTCAAATCATCCATAACCATTACAATGTCACCTTTAGGTGTTCTGCTCTGAACGGCGTTTGGTTGTTCGTAGGAGTCTTTCGCCAAGGGATTGTCGGGTTCATGCTCTATTGAGATGTTCCTCATTTTTGTCCGGAACCTGGTGATCATGATCCCAGGATAAGAGACAGTTTCGTGCGGCTCTGGTTAAAAGGAGCCCCACACCTGACTCACGACCACTACCGGTAACTCTACCGGAGTGCAACATTACAGTGCCACCCGTTGGAGAGATAAATTCTCCGCTGTTCCACCGTCTTATCTCACTAACTCCTAAGATGTTTAATTTATACCTCAGAAATTCACTCTCTAATTGAAGAAATCGTGCGTTCTGGGGACCTTCTGATCCATTGTCCAGGAGAGTACGCACATTCCAGAATCCAATCTTTGTCATTGTACGATAGCCAAAAGTCGTAACCGTTGAGTCAGTCGTTTTCCGATGCATAGTTGACGTTTCGTTAGCATATAGAAAATTTCGGATAGTGCAAGTCGCGGGCATACACATCCTGTCTTTTGTTTGTCGGTTTCAACGACAGGCCGTCAAAGGGAAAGGCCGTGGTATTATTTTTACGAATGATCCGCCCAATCCGAGGCTTTTGTGCCAGGTTTCTTGACATGGAGTGGTTTTTGCAAGGACGAGTTGTCAGCACGTCGCTTAACCCTATTCAGGGGATGACCTCGGAAAATAGCTGCTTCAGATGGTTTAATAAACGTGCTGGAGTTCACACAACTATGTTGCAGGTCCAACTACGCAAGTCATTCCATCCTACTAAACCTGAGACGCTTAGGTGTTGGTCAGCCATTCAGGCTACAGCTATCTGCCTTTTTCCCAACTGTCTTATCGCTAAGACATTGGCCGTCAGCGATTTGATACACTGCCGTTACAGGAGGCCAAGCCCCAAGTCGGGCTGTCGCGCCACGATGATGATGATGACACCACAGGGGGAAGGTTTACCTCAACCAAATCATCGCACCGCCATCACTGGCGGCTTGATATTGGTTAGCAATGGTCAGTGACCACCGTCATTCCAGGGGGACCCCACGCGGAGGCCTATGGAAGAGGAATTTTCGCCCCCCAAAAAAGAGGCCCAAGTTCCAGAGTTGAGATCCAGAAAAATGTTGCAGCAATCATCAAGCGAGGATATTCTAAATAAGTACAGTCATTTCCACAAGACCGAATACCTCACAAAATAAAAACAAAGTGTTACAAGTGAGAAATTTTATTTTTTATTGAAAGTAAATACAAAATACATTTTCGCAATTATATTTAATACATGGTCCAATCGCCGTCACTATTGATTATTGACTGGCATCTTCGGTGACAACTTTCGGCCATTTTTTCCGCGTAGTCTGTCGATAAGTTATTCCAAATTGATTTGGATTGATTTTGAAGCTCCTTGAAGCTTCTGCTTCATTAATCCCCAAACATTTTCAATAGGATTGGCATCCAGCGATTGCGAAGGCCAATCAAGTACTTGAATGTTATTTTCTTCTTTCCAGCGTGTACACAACCGGCTTCTATGTTTCGGATCGTAGAAACCAATCGGTGTTGTCGTTGCCATATAGCATCCTAGCAGACTTCAATAATCCTTTCTTGTACAAAATGATCATCCTTTCAGCAGTAAGAATTCCGGTAAACGTTATTAATTTTCCGAAACCGCGTGCAGAAAAGCATCCATAAACATGGACCTTCACGGGGTGTTTAACGGTTCGGTTCACGACAGCTTCTCCTTTTTGTGCCCACACTCGTCTCCTGAACGTATTTACAGCAAAACTTGATTCATCCGTAAAGATCACGTTGTCCCAATCACGATCGATGTTTTCCTTAGCCCACTCTACACGTCTTCGCTTCTGGTTTTCGGTAAGTAATGGTTTCATCAAGGCATACCTGGTTTTGATGTTTTCCTCTGGTAATCTTCGCCGAATCGTATTCAAGGACACGTAAATATTCTTCTTCGATAACATTTCCTTTGCTTGCACTAAGGTAGTAACGGACGGATTTTTCTTAAAAATATCAATGATGGCCTTATCCTGGGTTTTTGAAGTGCTTCGGGTTTTACCCCTACCAGGTAGATCGTCTACATTTCTAGTATCTTTAAAACGCTTTATCCACTTATTCACAAACTGTGTCGAAACTTTCAGGTACTTTCCGGCCGATGCAGGTGTCATTTTTGGTCCTTTCGGATGACTTACTAAAAACACAGCTTCGAATCGTTTTTTGTAAATCGCACTCATTTCACTTGACGTCTTATCACTCTCCTACTTGAACTTAGAATGACCAAATTTATACAATGCGAAAAAGAGGAAAAATGCAGGTAACTAAAAGTCCCCCACCACTCTTGTGGAAATGACTGTAACTACTTTAATATTTAAAACTGCAGTTTTGTGATCAAGGTCGACTTGGTCCATTAGTTGGAAATTTAAGCTATGAGTGGAGGTGTTCATTGAGTGGTAGTAACCCTTGTCGGTTCATTATCGTTAATAATATTCATGTTGTTCATCGTTAGCATATCCAGGTTCATTAGCTACAGTAAAGTTTGAATCCAAAATATATAAATTCGCATCAGCTAGAATGGTTAGATTATTATACTGGTGGTACAAATCATCTATATATTCGATAAAATCGTTGTTGTTGTTGTTGTAGCAATGGTCAGAAGTTCGTTGTGTGAGTGTGTTACATGTTGTGTTGTTCTTCGTCTTCCTCGGTGTTGGGTGATAGGAAGGTAGCTGCCTCTACGGGGTTCTCCCACAGCGATCTGAGGGTCAGGTGTGTGGGTGCAGCTGGGCATCTGAAAATGTGGTCTACATCGTGAGGTGTACCATTGCAGGCGGGGCATGTTTTCGTGACATCCCGATCAATGCGAGACAGGTAGGAGTTTAGACGCGAGCACCAACCCGACCTAAGTTGGGCAAGTGTCGTCCTCGTTGCTCTCGGAAGCGTTCTCTCGTCTTGAGAGATGGCTGGTGGTTGTGTCGAGAGGACTTTGTTTGGACCTAGTCTCGCAATTGATGCCTGTACTTCCTCGTGGTGTATTGTTGCGATGGCTGTTCTGTATGCGCTGTTGTCGAAGGGGTCCCTTTTGTACCTCTGGACGTCTCTTTCGAGGTCCCTCAAATCACGCCTGACATGCCTTGGTGGCGGCGTCTTGTCCATGAGGTCAGAATTGGGGTGCTCCTCACGATAACAACCCACCAGGTACTGTTTTGCAAGAAGTTTGTTGTGATCCCTTAGAGGCATCGTCCTCGTTTCCTGATGTAGATGGTCCTGGGAAGACATCAGGGGACAGCCAGTTACAGTACGGAGGGCGGCATTTTGGCAGGCCTGGATGTTATTCCATTGTGTGTCACAGAGACTCTGTGACCACACTGGAGCCGCATAGTTGGCTACAGCCCTTCCGACTGCTTTGTATGTGACCAGTAGGGTCTCTTTATCCTTACCCCAGGTGCTACCGGCCAAGACTTTAAGGATCTTGTTCCGTCCGCGCAACCTGTTACACACTGTTGAAGCATGGGGGGATGACGTGGCCATACTGTCCAGGGTTACTCCTAGGATTTAAGGATGGTTCACGGTCGGAATAAGTTGGTTGCCAATCGAGATCTCAAGTTGCATCTTGACTTCCTTCGTCCAGGTGGTGAATAATGTTGCCGAGGATTTAGGCGCAGATACGATTAAATTCTTGCCCGTGAAGAAGGAGTTACGTTCCTGCGGCAGCCGGTTCTACGCACCGGAGCGACCCGTTTTTACAACGGCCAAGAGCTGCCAAACCCCTTCAATGCAAGAAGGACGTGTGTTCGATAAAATCGTAAGCATTATCAGTGGGGGCCCTGTAGTAGGTCCCTACTCTAATAAGCACTCCTGTAGTTGATAACTCTAATATTATTGAGATGTATTTAAGATTATCTTGAACTTTATGCTATTCTTAACGTATATCACTGTGCCACCCCCAGTTGTATTTTATCTCGACAGTTAAAAGTAGCGGTGTATCCTTTGATTGAAAAATTCAGATTCGTTATCATATAACCATGTTTCGTTAATAACTACTATATCCGATTTTTCTGCCTCAATTGCCATAACTTCTATATCCGATAGTTTGTTTCGAATACTTCTAGCATTGGCATAGGAATTTTTTAAATGTCGTTCATTCATTTGAAGAAAAGTAATTAATCCTGCTAGTTGCTACATTCATTGCTGACCTATACTCAAGGCAATCCTTACTGTCTACACTATGGCTACAGTCTGGTCTAGTTCTACTGAGGCAGTTGGAACACTTTTTTAAAGATGCTTGACAATCAGATGCTCGGTGGTTACCTGCACATTTTGGCCATATATCATGGGTTTTCTTACCCTACTTTACTATATGCCCATATTTTTGGCATTTGTAGCACCTTATCACATCAATGATTTCAGCACAGTAGTGACTAGCATAATCGATATTAACATACCTATTCACTAGTCGCGAGTAAGCATCCCCTGAGACCACAAAAATAGCCGTAAACTAATCCTCTTGTCTCCTGTAGCTTTTATACTGTAACTGTAGGATCCCTAAGTCTAAGCCAGTACTAACTCCATAGTTCAAAGATACAATTTCTTGTTTTAACTCTTCTACCGTATATTTTTTATCAAGTCCGTATGTGGCTAACTTCGGAAGTCGACCTTTAGTTTGTTCTATAGAATATTTGTTGCCTATTTTCGATTTCAACCCCTCCAGCAGCTTCTTGCAGTTTTTTTCGTTGTCAGATTTCAGCAACACAAGCTGAAAGTGAAAGTGTGAAAGCTATGGAAGTGTGGGCTTCACGGGGTTTGTAATTTTGTTTCATAATAGACATTGTAGTATCACTGCTTTGTGAAACTTTAGGTTTTACTACTGCTCCCCCATTAAAAACTTTGGACTTATCATCTACCTGGGATTCAGGTTTTGACACATGGGCGTAAGATTTTGGTCCATAACTGGCTATAGCAGAAGTGGAAAACTGTGCGTCATCGAACTTCTTTTTGCTCAAAGCTCAACCTTAACATACTCTGGAGTATAAAAGAACGCGCCTTATATTGCATTTTTATGTTCGAAATGTATAGTGCAATGAACTCGTCTAGAACCTACTCGGCGCCCCTCTCTTCCTACAAATAAGTTTCATGGTAACTCGGCCACTCACCTCACCCAGCTCCTCGTAATGTCGTTGATTTGTTGCATGATCCTTCGATATGTTGAAATCAAATGGATCGTCACCTGGCTGTCCAGTTGCTGGATCAATTTTCATTAATTTTCCATCTAAAAAAGTAAACACAAAAACCGCATACGTTTGTCATTCGATGTCCTCGGCTTGGCACTTGAGACCATCACTTACCGGCGTTAAAATCGTAGCCAAAATCACGCAAAGTTTTCGGTTGATTCGTCGACATTGTTGCTGCCGCCTTCAGACGATTGTAGAATGAAACCTTTAAGGCAAGAACAAAAGTGAAATAAGTGAAAAAACGCTTCATCACAACAAAAATCCAATAAAATCAACGCACCCCCGGCAATTTGATTAAACGAAATGACACCTGCATTGTTGGTGGCGGTCTTGAAAACCGATCCAGATTTTGGATCTGGAAATTACTTTTCCGATTCTCCTCCACGTACATTCCCATCCGGTTGTGATATGTGGCATCGACTGTCAATTTTTGAATCTGAATACATAAACCGTTTTCATTTCACTCGGTCTCATACACACCAATTCAATTCAATTCTTTATTGCAATTCATTCGTATATTATTTATTTACAATTTATTATTGCTTACATCCTCTAGAGCAATGTTTGTGCGAGGAGAGTGTTAATTCATAAGATTATTAACTTAGACCCTAACCAGATTGAACGCAGAATGCAGCAGCAGCGGCAGAAGCAACAACAGCAACAGGTAGATCTGTCATCGCCGCTGTGTCACCGTGACAGATCTACCTGTTGTTGTTGTTGCTTCTGCCGCTGCTGCTGTATTCTGCGTTCAATCTGGTTAGGGCCTTAGAGTCAAGTTGAAGCCAAAATTTTAATTTTACTTTGTTGCAACCATATAAACATGTAATGCCAGCTACAGATAATGGTGACTTTGATGGCCGCCATCGCACACCAAATGTCAATTCAAATATTTTCAAATACCGTCCGTCCACACAATGGTCTGCGATGGGCCATCAGGAAATTGCGTATGCCCACTATTGAAATTGAAAGCTGTCGCTCTATGCATCACGGCAGCTATAATCAAACGGATCGCGTATGACAGAAGGTCGGTGGTAGTAGCACTGTGATAATTGTGGAGTGGCCTGTCAACTTAAATCAGCTGTTCAAAGTTGTGGACACGTTGGGCCATCGCGCGGAGGAAAATGGCTCTCGAAGCCATTTGTACCCATCCGATGGCCCATCGCTGTTGACAGAACTGACGGTTACGCGGCATTGGTCACTGAACGCCATCCACCCGTCCACACAGTGGCGGTGGCCCCGAATGGCCGGGGCTGGGCCATTGTCTGTAGCAGGCATAATGAACCAGAATTAACGCAGAAAGCAGCATCAGCAGCAGCTACAACAACATGCAGATCTGCTTTCGCCGTTGTCGCTGCCGCTGCGTTGAATCTAGGTCGCGTATGGGAAATGTGTGCTTTCTAATTTGACATTTCGCTGCCGATGCCGCTACTGCTGCACTCTGCGTTCATTCTGGTTCGGACATATCCATATCCATGCGCTGCGCCGATTGCCCTGGCTACGACGCAATGTGCGGCTGGCTTTACAGGATAGAAAAGCATATATGCACGACGTTTAGGCCGGCCGCATCTTGGACGTAGGCAGGGCAGCGCAGCGCAGCATGCACATGGTATTGTTGTTGTAAAATCAGATTTTGACAATTGTTACAACAACAATGCTATGTGCGCGCTGCGCTGCCCTGCCCTGCCTACGTCCAAGATGCGGCCGGCCTAAAGGCCGGTTGACATGCTAAAAGTACACTTTGTCAAAGTATGACTTGGCAAGAATATCCACCATTGTGAATTACCACTTTGCCTCTTGCAAAAAACGCTGGATTTTAGCATTTCTAGGGAATTTATACCAAAACACATTGTTCAGACCACCGTAAATTGAATAAAAACCACCAGCAACTCACTATTTCCCGCCCCAACAACTGTTTTCTGTGAACTTGTCGATTTACAATCAATTCTTTGATGGAAAGTTGAGCACCATCCTACTTTGCTTTGATGGGATGCTAGAGACTACAAAGCACTTTGAAAGGGGGTTGACACGTTCAAAGTAACCTCAAAGTAGGTTGTCAACGTACTTTGTCAAAGTGTACTTTGAACGTGTCAACCGGCCTTTATATTACGTTTACACTATCCCCAGATTACTTCATCTGCTGCTTAATCTGGGTGTGGTGAGTTTAAAATTGTATGTATTTGACAGTTCCAGATTAAATCAGCAGGCGCAGATGAAGTAATCTGCGGATAGTGTAAACGTAATATTACAACAAAACAAATGATCACCCACAGTTTTAAAACACATGCCAATTGTGAATTGATACTTCGCGGTGCGTTGATTGCGACAAAGTTGAACTCGTCTCAACTTTTGCGAAGTGAGCGGCGTGCTGTTCGCGGACAGTATACTTATCGCCATCTGAAATACATTGGTTCAACTTTATTTGACAGCAGAAGCCGCGTTGTTCGCGCATACTATAATTCAGCCATCAAATTTATCTGTGCTGTCCGTATGGTAGGTATAAACGCTCCACCAACACCAACAAGTACTAACACTAAAACGATTTAGTTAAATCGCCTTTTAGTCCCCACGGTATAAACGTGGCCATTTTGATGAGAAATGGAAAAATCAGTGCCAGTTCCAAATCTGGATCGAGTTTCGGCTCCGCGAACGATGATCAAGAAAATGAAGTTGTTGCTGATTGAAGGACATTTTTTGCAATTGCTGAATAGGGAAGTCAAAGGGGACTCCCCGGTCGTTGGGGAGATACTCCATCAAATTTTGGTGATGGTAAATTGAATATTAATATATTTCAATGTGAAATTAGTTAAATTTAGAATTGACTAATAGCCGCCATACATTATCCGATCCGTCGCCCGATCGATCGGCCGATGGATCGCCACAACATGTCAGCTGATCAAAAATTATATGGAATGTCAAAAAAATCGTCAACGATAAGCGCATACACAGTCCGATCCATCGGCCGATATCGATATCGGGCGACGGATCGGCCGATCGATCGGTGTGCGTATGGCACGTTTAAGAATCGTAATTAAACTTTATCGATAGCAAAACTAAAATTTTTCTCTATAAACACCATTCAGCAAATCGCACTACCCGAGGCAACCCTAAACCAAATTCTTCAGCAATCCGACGATACGTCTTCAATCGGAATGTCAGTATCTGACAGATCCATCGGAATTTCGTTTGGAAAAATCTAATCGTACGCAGTCTGCGACTAAGTTGGGTGTGTACAGTGTAGTAGTGCCGAGAATCATTCGTTACACCTTTTCCACTCAGTGCGACAGTGTCCGTTATCCTGTTTGTTTCGCCGGCTACAGTCATTTGCGATCGCACTGAAATCGCCACACGTTTGTTGACATGGGTCTCAAGGACTGCCAAATCCAATTGGACAATCCGTGGAACACTTATTACGCCGGACAAACAGTTAATGGGCAGGTGATATTTACCTTTGACTCGCCGAAGAAAGTTCGAGGTAAGTGCCTTCCTTCATCGGACATTGCGGTCGGTGCCTTGTATACGGGCGGACGATTAGATTCCGGTGCATGGGCACGGGCGGCCTGTCAACGGCCTCGGGCCAACTATTTTTCTATTTTTAGCGTTTTTGTCACTAGAGAGTCATTCTAGGGCGGGGGGTATGTGGGTGTTGTAAGCGACGGCGGGCGCTAGATATTTGCGACAACGTTCCAAATGATTCATTTAGCGATGAGTGGGGTCGTCTGAGCATCTCCGGGACTCGATGCTCGCGAGATGATGCTGATATGAATGCTAATTGCGGTCCGAACGGCCTTCGTTGACCCCTTTGACGGGCGAGCCAGACAACATTCAAATACCACTTTTTGGATGACCCGAATGTTACCACACTGACATCATTCTGCTGGCGCTTCAGTGCTGCGGAATGTGTGTTTGTTGTGCAGATAGTGTTGAAGGTGGCGGCCGGGAACATGGCACCGCAGAGACCGCGGTACAGAAAATGCACGTCTCTGTTGCAAATTCGGACACGTTTGCAATGTTGGGCTGATAGCGTTATCATGTTGGCAGATAAGAGTTTTGGCAAACAAGTGATTGCAGCAATGAGGCAATTAGTGGGGTCACTGTGGAGGCATATACATATTGTACATACTGTTATTTGCCACTGAAATTTATGTACAGTAAGGAACCAAATTATTAGGGGCATTCCAAATTGTCTCTTAAGGCGAACATACACCATCCGGAATTCCGGACAGGCCGTTTATTTCAATAGACGAATGTATTAATTGTACAACTTTGCTTCCGCCGTTTTCTGATAGACGGCTGTGTCGGAAAACGGCGGATGCATAGTTGTACACCTAATACATTCGCCTATTGAAATAAGCGGTCTGTCCGGCGGCCTGTCCGAAATTCCGGATGGTGTATGTTCGGTACAACCATGAGTTGTATGAACTGTACGATGAGCTGGAAGTCTCGAAAAACGTCAAACTACAACGACTTCATTGGGCAGGGCATGTACAAAGAATGGATGTTGATCGTATGCCTAAGGCCGGCCGCATCTTGGACGTAGGCAGGGCAGCGCACTGGGCGAATCATACTGTCCCATCACACTTTTATCTCCTGTAGCCAAGAGGGTCTTGCGCTGCTCCACCCTATAATTGCGACTCACATTCAGATGGCCGACCACCAACATGGCTTTAGAAGGATGCACAACACCACGACGGCTTTGGATGTCATTACATAAAAAATACTTCTTCCTTCTCCTTTGTCCAAGTAGGGCTTGGTACCCTGATGTCACCGCCATAATTACGGAAGTCCACTGGTGGGGCTCCTAACTTGAACGTTTGCCTAATCCTTAACCGATTGTATTGGCAGGTGTATGTTTTGATGGTTTAAATCCACTTATTAATTTCCAATTTAAATCAAAAATACTTAATGGCGTCAACCAAGCACGTCCCTGTTAACGGACGATTCTGGTGGCATTAGACTTGTCAAAGAGGCTAAACAAACGATTCTGGTGGCATTAGACTTGTCAAAGAGGCTTAACGAACGATCCCGGTGGCATTAGACTTGTCAAAGAGGCTTTTGACACTGTCAGCCACTCGTATCTCCTATTTGACATCTGCGGTACATCGCTTCCGTCGCATATTGTAAAGTGGAACGCCAACTATCTTACCGGCAGACAATCCTACACAGAATTGGAAATCTAAACTAAGACGAATTAAAAGGCTGTTTCCCAAGCAGGAGTATCTCCCACCTTGATTAACTTTACTTGTCAGGACTCCCTACGCCACCTGTCGAACTCGAAATTTTCAGTTATGCTGATGACTGCACGATTTTAGAAACCGGCAACGACATCACTCAAATGTGCGAACAGATAAATGGGTATCTCGACGAACTTAACACCTTCTTCGTCAGCAAAAATTTCACTCTGTCTGCGCCGAAGTCTACGGCTTCACTGTTTACCACATGGACCAAAAAAGTGAGGCAACAACTGGATATTGCAGTAGACGGTCAAACTATCCCCACCATTAACCACCCTAAAATTCTCGGTGTCACCCTTGACAGCGTGGCTACCTTCTCGGCCTATGCCTCAACCATTTGTGACAAGATGAGAAGCAGGAACAAAGTCCTCAAAGCTCTAGCTGGCAGTTCCTGGAGCAACGACTTACAAGTCTATCGGGAGATCTGTGGCCAATTATGCGGCTCTCATCTGGTCGGAAAACTTATGTGACACTCAATGGAGGAACGTCCAGAACTGCCAAAATGCAGCTCTTAGAACTGTCACAGGCTTCCTGATGTCGTCGCAGGACCACCTGCACCAAGAAACCAGAATGATGCCCCTAAGAAGTCACAACACACTTCTAACGAAGCAGTAGCTGCTTGGCGGTTATCGGAGTGACCATCCTAACACTAACCTTATGGATAGAAGCCCACCCCCACGTCATGTAAGACGTAATATGAGGGACCGCGAGCGGGAGATCCAAAGGTTTAAAAGAGTTCCCTTCGATAACGCTAGCCCATCGAAGGCCGTTATTGTTCCATTCACGAAGAAAAGAAAGCTTAGGGCAATGAAATGCCTCACTTTGTACAACTCTCCAGTACAAATGGCAAATTACGTCAAATATCTGGGAGTCACACTTGATAGCAAGCTACTCTGGGCAGAACACCTTAGAGTAACATCAGAAAAAGCCACAAAAGCCTTGTGGATCACCAAGCCCCACATTGTCCTCTGGATTTACAAAGCTATTGTTCGGCCAATTGTTGATTATGGAGCAGTCGTTTGGTGGAAAAGAGCCACCACCTCAGTTGGTAAGGATACTCTCACCAAAATACAAAGGCTTGCATGCCACATAATAACGGGAACCATGCGCTCCTGTCCTACTGCGGCGCTTGAGGCTTTGCTTGACCTTCCGCCACTGCATATTCACATTGAAGCAGAGGCAAAAATTGCAATAGCAAGGCTAAAAGCCTGCAATGTACAAATCAGACTGAATCCGGAACAAAGTAGCTGGCTGCTAAGTCACAATACGCTCAACATGCCATCTGATCACCAGACTAGGGAGCTATGCTTCGAGCATTCCTTCCGGTCAATTGTCTGGAATAGAGAGCAGTGGGCGGAGTCCTTCAGCTCCCTTCATTCTGACACAATAAAATGGTTCACGGACGGGTCCAAAACGGATAAAGGATCAGGTGCGGGCATTGTCGGTCCAGGACACAGAATTTTCATCCCCATGGGAAATTTCCCCACTGTCTTCCAGGCGAAAGTGCATGCCATTGGGGTCTGTGCACGACTGTGCCAGGCCATAAGCTACACTAACAAGAACATAGGAATCTTTACCGATAGCCAGGCGGCCATAATGGCACTGACTAGTCCATCGGTTCACTCAAGGCTAGTTAAGTCTTGTCAAGATATCCTTAACATCGTCGGGGCCTCCAGCAACCCCACTATCTACTGGGTTCCTGGGCACTCCAATATTGTAGGTAATGAACAAGCAGACGACCTTGCCAGGCAGGCATCTGAGGCCCCTACATTGGTCCAAACCCTTTCTGCGGTATACCTATCTGTCTTCTCAGGCAGCGGATTAGGGAATGGGAGCGAGAGAGAGCTGCCTCTCTGTGGGAAGCTCTCCCAGGTATGAGACAATCAAAATTGTTCATTGCTGGCTACTCTCATAACCGGTCCCTTGATCTACTCAGCCTGAGCAGAAACAGTGTCAGAATTATATGTGGACTTCTCACAGGTCACTCCCGTCTTCGAGGTCACCTCAAAACGGATGCAAGCTGTCGTTTCTGTGAGGCCGACGACGAAACCCCGGAACACATCTTCTGTGAATGTGAGGCTCTAGCTTGCCATCGAACTGTTTGCTTCGACATTGCCTATCCTATGGCCGAGGACGTGGCCTCGATCAAGCTCGGCAATCTCAGTCGATTTATCGAGATGAGCGGATTGGATTCGCAGATTTAGTCCTGCTCTCCAGGATTCGGGTATAGCACAATAGACTTATAGTCGCAGTGCTTGTGACTCTTTTATTGGCCACGACCCATCTATAATCTAATCTAATCTAACGCTAGCTATAGATCGACCATCACAACACTGCATAGTGAAGAAGTGCTATCCTTAATCGCGGATATGACACCAAACACAGTACTAAATGCGCAACCACCTGCTATATCTTCAGACGGACTACGACTTCCTGGAGCAACCAGGACTACACTTGCACAACTTCGTTCTGGCTGGTGCTCACGTCTGAACTCGTACCTCTCCCGCATTGATAACGGCATACAGAACTCCTGTCCAGCCTGTGGCCTCACTCCACACGATGTTGAGCACATCTTTAACTGTCCTGCAGCTCCCACGCGCCTAACACCTACTGCGCTATGGGATAATCCTATTGAAGCAGCTGCGTTCCTACACCTGGGTATTGAGGAAAACATGGACAACCATGCTGTATGGCACACACATTCATCGGATATCAGTGCGTCGCTACTACAACAACAACAACAGGCAGATCTGCTTTCGCATTTGTCCCTGCCGCTGCGTTCAATCTAAGGGAAATGCATGCATTCTAAAGCCCGACATACACCATCCGGAATTCCTGTCCGGAAAAACTGATGAGGCCCGGCCAGTTTGCCTGAATATAGAATACACCATACACCGTCCGGAATTCCTTCCGGAAAAACTGATCAGACCCAGCCTTGAGGAATTCCGGATCGTGTATGGCTGCTTCAGGCCGCCTGACAAGCCTTTGAGGCGGCCGGATGGATAATTGCAAATCGATCTTATCGTCATAGAATGAAAGTATCTATCTATTGCATTGAATTGTATGGCATTTCACTTTCCATAGCAACGCTTCAGATACATTCGTCTATTGAAATAAACTGCATTGAAAATTCATTCTAGTCATGCGGCCGGACAGTTCGCCTTGAGACGGCCTGTCCGGCCGCGTGTTTCAGTTTAGGTGTACAACTTTGCTTCCGCCGTTTTCCCACAGACGGCTGTGCCGGAAAACGGCGGACGCAAAGTTGTACACAATTCATTCGTCTATTGAAATAAACTCCAGTGAAAATTCATTCTACGCTGCCCGACAGGCCGCCTGACAGACTTTTGAGGCGGCTGGATGGATAATTACAAATCGATCTTATCGCCATAGAATGAAAGTATATATCTATTGCTTTGCCTGTCCGGCCGCGTGACTAGAATGCATTTTCACTGGAGTTTTTTTTTTCCAATAGACGAATGTATCTGAAGCTTGGCTATGGAAAGTAAAATGCCGTACAATTCAATGCAATAGATAGATACTTTCATTCTATGGTGATAAGATCGATTTGTAATTATCCATCCGGCTCAAGGCGGCCTGCACATGCCACTGACGATCCGGAATTCCTCCAGGCCAGGCCTGATCAGTTTTTTCCGGAGAAAAATTCCGGAATGTGTGTGGTGAAGGCCTGGCGGGAACGATTTTCCTTCCGGCCGCCTGATGGCGGCCTGAAACGACCATACACAATCCGGAATTCCTCAAGGTCGGGCCTGATCAGTTTTTCCGGACAGGAATTCCGGATGGTGTATGTTCGGCTTAACTTGACATTTCGGCTGTCGCTGTTGCTGCATTCTGCGTTCATACAGGACAGGCTTCGGCGGATTTGTCGCTAGTAGCCGCTAAATGAGCAAGCGAGGTACATGCTAGCAACATACATCGTTCGTAACTGCTACCTCTCGCTGGGTAGAAAATAACTACATTTTGTGTCAGATATATATTCCGAGATCAAAATTACCAACTTAGTTGGGAAGAGAGCGTTTCAGTTTGCCCCACCGTTGTTAGGTTAGGTTAGGTTAAAGGGATGCTGTGCTTAACACCGCAGCAGGGTCCGTTGTGTTACCACCGGGGATTCAACACCCGACCATCCTAATCATTAAACCAGCCAGAACTGTAAATGAAACAATGGAGCTTGCCAATATCAACATTAGCCAAGTCGTCCAATTCAGCGAAGAAGTAGGCTCCCAGAAAAGATCTTCTCCTTATTGACAAAGCAGGGCAGGTGCATAGAAAATGAAAAACGCACTCCTCCTCCTCCTGGTCACCAATCACACAATGCCCAGTGATGACTCCGCCGCTCTGATATGCTGCCTTCCGAGTGACAGCAATTTAGCTGATCGGCTAGAATCCAATCTGGGCCACAGCGACTTTGTTTAAAGACATGTGCTTCCAGTTAACCATTTAGAGTTGGTCTTGATAATTGCTTCGGTTTTAATAGCTAGTTTACAGGCAATGATAGGCATGTAGATATTACGACTAGTCATGATATGAACTGCTCATTTTGCGGATCAGGTCGACCTACTCCGAGTCCGGCAACGGAGTTTTGTAATGGACGGTTTGGTGGGCATCCAAAGATGCCCGTGGGAACGTAGCCTTAGGTAGCATAATGACCGTGAAGGTCGGGCCGTGCGAAGAAAAAAAGGCCCCTCAACGAGCTAAGCAGCGGCATATGCTTGCTGTAGCTCAGTTCGGGAGATGTGGGCGGGGTTTTCGCCGCTCGTTGCCCCTGTCCTTTACGTATTAACAAAAAATCATAGGCCTGGGGAAGACAACACAAACAGGGGAGGTAAAAATGGGGAATGAAAAAAAAATTGTCGATAAGGATGGAATGGTTGACGGACGGATCAGACGCACACGTGGTCGCACCTGGGTCCGGGTGTAATGGGATCCTCGGTCTCTGGTTTCGTACCACCAACAGATCACTACTCATCAGGTGCTGCTTCGATCTGCCAGTGGGAGCAGCACAACCAGACCAGAATATGGTTCATTACAGTTTCTTGATGTTAGTTAGTTTCTTTTTAGCGTTCACACTGGTATAGCCTCTAACTCCCAATCCCATATCCTATCATCTTGTATCATTTGCATCGTAACGCAACGCAACACCTATTTTATGTTAGACAAATAATACATATAAGCAAGTATAAGTACGAACCATACCGATCGGCCACGGTCACTCAACACTCACAACACAACAAAAGACGAAATGCTTCACTCTACCTAACATAAATAAAATCCAATTGAACATTTATTCCACACCAACTCCATTCTACACTACAATTTAGCGTAGCAATAGCGACATCAACCGTATATATGTCACACCATCTGTTCTTCATCTACTTTTCTATTCCCCATATTTAAACGATCTGATCTGATCATACTCCGATTCCGACAGACGGATCTATTATCAAACCTATTCACTGTTTATTTTTAAACTGCTCCGATTCCGACCTGAACTTAAAAGAATCAAATGATCTAGGTTCGTTTTATTGCTCCGAAACTGATCATTTTTCGATTGCGGACCTAGGTCGACCTAGTTCGGTATGCGGAGTAGGTTAAAAAGAGTAGGTTCGCGAATTGGCAACCATGACTAATTACGACGAATTTCACCAGCTAAGTAAGTTTTACCCTGCCTGGCAAGTTCGTCTGCTTTGCAATTACCAGCGAAACCACTGTGGCCCGGAATCCAGCATAAGAAAATGGTAAAAAACGCACTCATCTCCGTAAGCAGAGAGCGACATTCCGCGATAGTCCTTGACGTAATCAAACCCCGTTCGAGAGATTTAATTACAGCTTGGCTGTCTGTAAAAATTGTTATATCTCTAACTGATATTACATGACGCCCCAACCAGTACAGGGCTTCTGCAATCGCCGTAATCTCTGCCTGAAAAACACTACAGTAATTGGGAAGATTGAAAGAGAGGCATAGGTTCAGCCCATCACAAAAAATTCCAGCGCCTACTCCCTCGTCCGTTTTAGATCCATCTGTGTATATTTCTAATGACTTATGTAGTGGAAGCACGTTCCCTTCCCATTGACTGCGTGATGGTATCAGACTGACAAAGTTCTTATCAAGGGCATATTTTGGAGCCGTATAGTCAGTCGTTGCCGGAATAATTGGGTTATGGAGAACAGCAGCGTGCCCAGAGTTTGAAGCAAGCCAATGACCACTATCACGTAGTCTAATGGCCGTACATGCGGCCATCTGTTCTCCAAACGTGTCAAGAGGGAGTAGGTTGAGCAGCATGCTCAGGGCCGCAGAAGGAGTAGTCCTAAGAGCCCCAGTAATAGCGATGCTGGCCAATCTTTGCACCTTTCCCAGCAAACTACGATTAGCCTCTATACTCAAAGCAGTCCACCAAACCACAACCCCAAACGTAAGTATGGGGCGCAAAACAGCTACATAGAGCCAGTGCAATATTTTAGGTTGAAGGCCCCAGCTTTTACCTATAGCCCACTTACAAGAGTAGAGTGCAATATGTAACGGACGTTTTGGTGGGCATCCGAACATACCCGTGGGGACGGAGCCTAAGATAGCATAGTGACCGTGAAGGTCGGGCCGTGCCATTGGCGAAGAAAAAGGCCCCTCAACGAGCTAAGCGGCCTATGCCTATGCTTGCTGTATCTCAGTTCGGGAGATGTGGGCGGGGTTTTCGTCGCTCGTTGCCCCTGTCCTTTACGTATTAACAAAAATTCATAGGCCTGGGGAAGACAACACAAACAGGGGAGGTAAAAGTGGAGAATAAAAAAAAATAGTAGATAAGAATGAAATGTTTGGCGGACGGATCAGACGCCCACTCGGTCGAATCTGGGTCCGGGTGTAATGGGACTCTCGGCCTCTGGTGTCGTACCACCAACAGATCACTACTCATCAGGTGCTGCTTCAATGTGCCGGTGGGAGCAGCACTACCAGACCATAATATGATTCATTACAAATAGTAGCCTTGAACCCACCGTTGTTAGCTAATTGGTTTAATATATGTCGCCGTTCTTATTTCAGTCATTGAATATTTTAGAAGAATTTCAGTCAGCTATGAAATCGTACTAACGGTCACGCGATTTAAATTATCATTTCAGGAATAATCGTTCGCTTTTTGGGCGAAGCCAACACAAATTGGCAAGAAACACGAAAGACAACGAACAGCGAAGGAAAAGAAGAAGATGATACGGAGAATCTTACCGGCCATGAGGAGTACTTCCAGATCCAGTACTATTTGTTAGGAGGAAAAAACAGTGAGTCCATTATCAGCGCGACTCGCCCTTATGTCTCACTTATTAATGTTATGACTAAATTTTAGGTGCCGAAATTGAGCTTCCAGCCGGACAACACACCTATCCGTTTACATGTGCTTTGCCGCCAACGCTTCCCTCGTCCTTCGAGGGCGAATGGGGACATGTCCGCTACACGATCAAAATTACACTAGATCGTCCGTGGAAATTCGATCAGGATACGAAAATGGCGTTCACGGTCATTTCGCCGGTCGATTTGAATCTTAATCCCCGTGTAAAGGTACGGTTTCGTCATAATCCGCAAATGCCACCACTAAAATGGTTGTTTTCACATATATTCCAGGATCCATACAAGTTGGAATTAGAGAAGTCATTCTGTTGTTTTTGTTGTCAATCCGGTCCGTTAGCGGTTATTGTGAAACTTCCAGTTACTGGCTACGTGTCCGGTCAAACGATTCCTATTACGGCTGAATGTGATAATGCCAGCAATGTGCATGTAAATTTGTTGAAATTCATATTGCGAAAGGTTGTGGCATTCCATACGACTACACCACGTCGCGAAACGAAAAAAGAGAAAGTGACGATCGGGGAGCTGAGTGTAGGTCCTGTGCCGCCACATGAATCGAAAACATGGACGCAACAATTGGAAATTCCACCGTTGCCACCATCGAATTTGGTGAATTGCGGATTGATTGATTTGGATTATGATTTAAAGGTATTAGGAATGAACCAAGAAGAAAACACTTGTAAATTACTACGTTCCGTTTCGATTTTAGGTTATTTGTGAAGTGTCAGGACCGCATCGAAACTTGGAGGGAAGTATTCCCATTGTACTGGGTACTATACCGTTGGCGGAATTTAAACCCCCGGTGCCGTACTCGGACGTGCCCGTACAAGATCCATCGTTGGCTCCAACTCAACCAGTCAGTCCAGTTAGCCCACCTAACGGAACGGGCGGTGCTGTCGGATGGAGTACGGCAGGCGGATCGCTTTATCCCAATATACGTAAGTTTGTTGTACATATTGCCATACAAGGAAAGGTACTTCAGCAATTTTTTGCGTTTCAGCACCACCAACATTCGAGGAAAGTGAATACAAGCCCTCAACAATCGTCGACAAAACCGACTCGGAACATACAATGATTCCGACCGGCACGCAGGACTTTGCGCCACGCTATCCAACATACGCATTTAATCCAAGCGCCCCACCAGCACAGAATATGTAAATGGTCACATTATATTTCCACCCTAACGCCTCAGCTGAATGATTTGGGGAAAGTGTTGCGGGATATCCGTCAGACAGAATTCAATACGCGAAGCCTAACATGCGCACAACACTACTAATCTCAATTTTTACAATACTATTCTAAGACGAACTCAAGACTAAGTATAAAAAGTTAGTAGCTTTACATCACATTAGAGAGGAGGAGGAATATTCAGAATTCTTAATAGAAAACGTAGTAACTGAAACAATGGGGAAAACAGAGAAATAATGTATTTTGTTACAAATTTGTATTGCATCGAGCCTAGAAACGAAACGGAAGAACTGCGAAGTCAATAAGTTTTTTATACAATGCCTATAACAATTGTTTTTCGTGGGATTTTTTATAGAATATATTTTGCCTAGAGTAGAGGAGTTTTAAACGTGTCACCCGAACCTACATTGCGAATCAAATCCATTATATAGGAAGGGTGGATAACATAAGACGCCGATGGCGGCCTAGATTTCAAATATACACATATATACAATATTAGAATGTAGCATCGTTGTGCTTTTATCACCTAATATACCTACCCGTACATAATGCTTATACGTACATTTAAAATGATATTATTGTAATCTAACCTATCGTTTTACTATCAAAATTACCTAATACTCACTGTCCTACTCACTTGGAGAACAATCCTTTAAGTTTATACGTCCACTTAGGGCCGGGTGTACAATCGTCGTTTAAACGGCATCTGTTCCTTAAACTGCCGTTTAACCAACTGACTCCGATTAGGTCTGATGTACAATAGTTAAACCACTGTTTAAATCTATCGATTAAATGTAAACGCAGTTTAAAGTTAAACAGTCGTCGGTGGCCGTTTAATCAATGGATTAACCAATTGTCATTCTGTCGTCGTGCCATTCTGTCGTTTTGCGACTGAAGTGAAGAGTTTTAGTGCGTGCGCATCCAAACCCTCGCGGTACTTTTGACGTGGTACAAATATCAGAAACATTAGCATAGTCTGAGCTCGTGAACGTAGAGTTCGCTTTTCAGAAATAAAAGTTGTCGGAAATGGGTTCATTAAATTATCTTTGGCTAACATTTAACCATCTCAATAATTGAGATGGTAAATAATTATTATTTTCTCAGTGAACGTGCATGCGGTACATCGCGATCACTCTCCACAAACCAGCCCGGTACGCGGTAGTGGTACGGTACAGCGGTATAAATTTACATGGCGGTGTATGCGAGCTCTCACTGCATACGCGGTATACCGCGGCAAATTTGGGGTATTGTAGCGATACATTTTGTGTACCGCGGCTATGATCGCTATGTACCGCAGCTGGTACTATCGATGGTACCGTGCTCGTAACGCAGTGGTTTGAATGGGCACGCGGTACACTGCTACCGCTGAGTACCGCTACCGCGTACCGCGCTGGTTTGCCGCGGTACACAAAAGTGTATCGCTGCAATACCCCAGCTTCGCCGCGGTATACCGCGTATGCAGTGAGAGCTTGCATATACCGCCATGTAAATTCGTACCGCTGTACCGTACCGCTACCGCGTACCGCGCTGGTTTGTGGAGAGCTTAATACTGGCTGCGATGCAAAAGTGTATTTCTGCAATTTCGCCGCTTCGCCGTCTGATTTAAGTGCTCCCATATACCCCAATGTAAATGGGTACCACGCTGGTTTGAAGGAACCTGTGAACGCTGTGCGCTTTTATCCTTTTGTTTTAATCGGCTTCGATGGCAGTCATTTGCTGGCAAATGCGCTAGCCATTTACCCATTCATATTTAGTGTATACGTAATGCTTCGTTTCCACATGAACGTATTCGGACGCATTTAAGAAAATGCAATAACAACAATAACGGCATGGGTGCTGTCTTTCGAGGGCGCGTCGTATTTGTTGTTTTGCTTTTTCCTAAATGCGTCCGCATGCGTTCATGTAAAAATGAAGCATTACAACATCGAAAACCAAGAAAAATCACACACGCAATTAAATTGTCCTTTGGTTTGTCGTGGTTCTCAAACTTTGTTAAACTGCTGTTTAATCACCATCAATTGGTTAAACGGCTGTTTAGCTAAACGTTCGTTAGAATGTATTGTGCAACAGGCTTAACACGAATCGTTGGTTAAACGGAGATTCAAGTTTAAACTACGTTTAACTAATTCTCTGTTTAAACTATGAATTGTACACCCGGCCCTTAGAGATTCTCAATTTTGTTATTTGAAAATGAAATGAGTGCCTATTTGTATTTCAAGATGTTGCAGAAAAAAAGATTAAATCAATTCTTGTTATAAATTGAGTGTGTAAGGCCCTAACCAGATTGAACGCAGAATGCAGCAGCAGCGGCAGAAGCAACAACAAGAACATGTAGATCTGTCGCAGTGACACAGCGGCAATGACAGATCTACCTGTTGTTGTTGTTGCTTCTGCCGCTGCTGCTGCATTCTGCGTTCAATCTGGTTAGGGCCTCACATGTAAACATTTTTTATACGCGCTTCATTCGCTAGTCAAAATGCAGAGCAGCAAATTACGTCTAGAAAATGTTCATACAAATAGAAATTTGATTTAAGTGAACTTATGTAGACATACATATTATATACATATATTTTCCCATTTTTTCCAACGTTTTTATATGGTGCCCCAGATATTTATGTTTGATAATGTTTTTTGTTTATTTTCTAAACTAAAATAACGACACATACTTTTATTAATCGTATTGTTTTACTATTTTGCGAATTATATGAAAAAATTATGCCTTACTTGTGTTTTCCCTTTATTTTTCTCAATGGTATTGAATTGTTGTGCTCATTAAGCAATAAATTGTTAAATTGCAACGACATATAACTAAAGTTATATGATTCAATGGCCAATATTGAAATTATATGGAAAATGTGCTAGAATAAAAAAAAATGCTTTTAAATATTATGGAAACTGTACGTATTTCGATCCGTTTTCAAATTTGAGGAAAGAAAGTTTCACAAGGGAAATTAGTACACTCATACCCCTTTTTTACGGCCTAGATAGGTTCTGAAAATGTTGGCCGTAAAGTGAAATGAGGTATTAGGAGTGCATATTTTTCATACAAATCCATATTAGTAACAGGTTTGTGAAGTTGGCACCTCGAGATGATTTTTTTCCATGCAAACTGGCTAAATCGTTTGCCCATCGTAAGCCCACGTTTGCCCAGGGAAAATTTTCGTTTGCCCACCTTCAGAAAAAAGTTATCAACAAATGTATTTTTTAAAGGTTGAGACCCACTGAAAATCCAAATTTCGATTTTTTTTTGTTGTTGTTATTGTGGTAGCGATGCTTCGAATACTGCAGTTCCCTCGATTTTTTTTTGTGGTTTTATACGCTGTTTCGTTAGCCCAGGATTCATCATCACCATCGTGGCGCGACAGCCCGACGTCGGGCCTTGGCCGCCTGGATTATTGTCTTCCAATTATCTCGGTCACGTGACTGCGTCCTCCAATCTTGGAAGCGCAGTAGCTGTTCGGCGTCCACATACGCTGAGCTCTCCCAACGAGATCTCGGTCGTCTAGACAGTCTCGCTCCGTTAACTCGTTTTGCATTCATCACTCTCTTTGTCATGCGATCGTCGTCCCTTCGTTGGACATGTCCTGCCCATTGAAGTCGTTGTAGTGTGACGATTTTCGAAACTTCCAGCTCATCGTACAGTTCATACAACTCATGGTTGTACCGGATGCGCCATCCATCTCGATCGCAGCCCCGAAAATTCGCCGCAGAATCTTACGTTCAAATGTGTCTAGCGTGTTTCCGGAGGCTTGTGTTAGGGTCCATGATTCGTAGCCATAGCATAGCACTGGTCGTATAATGGTTTTGTACACGCGGAGCTTCGATTTCATTATGGGGAGAACCGAGTCTTATTAGCTAACTGTATCCGTCGTTTGATTTCGTCAGTTTCGTTGGCGTCCCTTGACAAGTTGCAACCCAGTTGTATGAAGTCGTTCACGAACTCGATGTTGAGGTCCCCCAAATTGATGCTCGGTTGTGCAGGTGTCCTTGTCGTCGACTGCATCAATATTTTAGTTTTACCCTCGTTGATACGTAGTCCAACTTCTTTTGCAGCGGTATCGAGCGTATGCAGAAGTTCTTCTGCGTCGGCCAATCTTCGGGACATGATGTTGATATCGTCGGCGTTGATATCGTCGACTTGATGAGTAGCGTCTTGCTGTTGGCCATATTTATAGCCCGAATAGCGTATTCCAGTGCTAGGTTGAAGAGCGTCGGTGCCAGTCCATCGCCCTGTTTCAGACCAGTACGTGTTTCAAATAGATCAGTAAGTCTATTATGGATCCTGAGTTGTGAGGCGGAGTTAGTCATCGTCATCTTTGTCGGGGGCGCTGCCATAGATCTGCCGGTGGAAGCAGCACAACCAGACAAGAATATCGTTCATTAAAGGATCCGTACCAAACGCTCTTCCACATTCTCAATTTTTCGCACACAAAGGCGAAGCTCGCTTAAAGAGCCAATGTCTGCTAGACAGAGACGTCGCACGATATATGGACGAAGATTCCCTTGTATGATGCGAATCAGCTCAGCCTCAGAGAGTTTGAAGGTCATACGATCGTTAATATGGAGAATGCATTCCTCGAAGTCATCGAAACTTTCTCCAGATTTTTGTAAACGACCCCTCATCTTTTCAATGAGCATACCGTCGTCATAGCGATTACCGTACCGCTCTTTGAGCGCTCCCTTCAATGTGTCCCACGTGTATCGATTCTCACATCTGGCCACAAATCGACGGAACAACATCACCGCACTCTTCTCAAAGAGAAGGTGTGCTCTTAAGCACAGGCCATCGAAATCCCCACCCAAAGTTCGGTCAGTGAACAGCTCAACCTGACGGATGAACTCGTCCACTGCCTGACCATCAAAGCGAAGACCCCAATCAGAAATGATCTTGAATATCTTCCCCGGGGGATTGACGGCAATTTAACTCCGAGGAACTGCAGAAGCAGCTGTAGGAACTGATACAGGTGGATTCACATTCAAGGAAGGCTCCGTTGCGAGTGGTGGCAAACGTGCTTGAAAGAGCTGGTCTACGTATGTTTTCAAGGAGTCTGCTAGAACCCGATGAAAATCCGCAAGAGGTTGAACGGCCGACTTTCTAAGCGGAAAGTGAAAGCCCCCTGCACCCTGTTGTGACGTAGGTTTTTGTGCCTGTCACATTTGAAACGGCTGGCTGTTAGGGTTTGTAACGGACGGTTTGGTGGGCATCCGAATATGCCCGGGGGGACGGAGCCTTAGGTAGCGTAGTGGCCGTGAAGGCCGGGCCATGCCATCTGGCGAAGAAAAAGGCCCCTCAACGAGCTAAGCAGCGGCCTATGCTTGCTGTAGCTCAATTCGGGAGATGTGGGCGGGGTTTTCGCCGCTCGTTGCCCCTGTCCTTTACGTATTAACAAAAATTCATAGGCCTGGGGAAGACAACACAAACAGAGAAGGTAAAAATGGGGAATGAAAAAAAAAGATAGTCGATAAGGGTGGAATGGTTGGCGGACGGATCAGACACCCAAGCGGTCGAATCTGGGTCCGGGTGTAATGGGACCCTCCGCCTCTGGTTTCGTACCACCAACAGACCACTACTCATCAGGTGCTGCTTCGATCTGCGATCATTACAGGTTTAATGGTGGTTGACCCAGTGTTTGAACACCAAGAAATTGCGATTCCCCAGCCTGATTATACGGATCTACGAGTCGGTGTCGTGGAGTCTGACCACCAAATTGTGATAACCCCTGATGGAAGTTGGGGCTTAGATGTTGTGGTCTTGGAGTCTGACCACCAAATTGCGGCATCCCCTGAGGAAGGTTGGGGCTTTTTTGTTCTGGTCTTGGTGTTTGACTCCTAAATGGCGATACCCTAGCCTGAAAGGACAGCTGTGGAGGTCGTGGAGTATGAGCACTAAACTGTGGAACTCCAGCTCCTGGAGCGTGTTCGTCTTGTGGCGTGTTAATTGGGGTTGGAGTTATGTCAAGGAGAATTTGACGCCGTGTTTGCGCCCCTTCTTTAGGCTTCTCGCCGCGACCTCGTGTTATCGGCGGGGAGTTTTCCACCGGCATTTTATTAATAAATAAATTCAATAATAAATTAATTCAACGCGAGAAAATAACAAAGCTTATCAACCGCAAAGATTTAGGGAGGGCTGATTCTCGATTGGTGCACTGAGGATATTCTACATCTGTAGGTCGTCTTCACCAAGTGATGATCTGATTCGCAGTTTGCTCCTCGATAGGAGCGGACATCCATCACACTTGACGCTCATCTCCTGCAAATGGGGTGATCAATTTAGTTGACGTTATGTGCGTCTGGAGATTTCCAGGTCTGCTTGTGAATGCGTCGATGCGGGAAACATGTAGACGTTACGATTAGATTCCTGCTGCAGGCGAACTCGATAAGTCGCTGGCAGTTGCCGTTACATTTTTCATGGAGACTGCGGTCTCTAGTGGTCCCCCGGTACCAATTTTCATTTCCGACTTTCGCGTTAAAATCTCCCAGCAGAATTTTTTTACTCGCACATCAAAATGCTTGAAAAATAAAAAACGTATTCTTTTTTTTGCAATTCGTTTGCCCATTGGAGGTCCATGCAACGAACATAGAAACACATTGGGCTCATTCACAAAACATTGAGCAGATACGTAGCAACACACAGAGCGACTGCTCCCTGTCACAACCGTCACACACTTGTTTTGTGAATACACCGGCTACATATCGAATTTGAGACAATCAGCTGACATGGCAAATGTCAAACAAACGGCTAACGGCTGTCTGTTTAAATTGTTTGGTTTGGCCGGGTTTCAAATCACTCACAATAAGGACGTGGTAATAAAAGGACGTGTTGTGTAGTTTTGTGCTATAAATTTTTCGCGATGGACGATTTTTAGGATCATAAGCGCACACACAACAAATATGCAATTAATGAAAACACCACTCACCTTTTAATTGTAATTTTGCTGCAAAATTCCCGTAAAATAACACGCAGGACGTTGTGTTGTCAAACACTCAACACTCAATCAAATGACATATGACGCGCGCACCATCTGTGATGCGAATTGTGAAAACAAAAATGTATCACGCTCCAAGCCAAGGGAGCGTGGAAAATTTTCGCTCAGAAGGAGAAGTAGCCGCTCAGCAACGGCTCCATGGAGCGATTGCATTCACCAGACATTGGGACAGTAGCACTCCACAGCGCTCAAGAGGGGAAGGACCGCTCAGGGAGCGATGATGATTCCTGAATGCAGGCATAGAAGGAGCACTCAGTACATTATTTTTTGTGAAGCGGGATGTTTACCCATTTTTGACAGGAACCTAAATGGGAAAATGCCTTGGGTAGATAAGGGCAGCATCACTTCATGATCAGCTTTTCAAATGACAAGCTTCCCACGTTTTTAAATGTATTGGTAGCCTGAGAGGAAACAGCCCTCGTTTATATTTGTATTGGTATCACTTTTACCCGCGATTGCAGTGGTGTGTGTACTATTTTTCATGCATTTCGGGTTTGACATCCTTTTCAGACTCACGGGATCATATGGAGAGGTGTATATCTGTCTATTTTCCGCAATCCTCTCGCAAATCGATTGTGTACGGATAATGAAATTTAACACATTGACAATTACGGGAATAGAAAACAACCTTTGGGCATCTTGTACTGAGTACCCCTTCTAGTCTCGATGTTCGTTGGCCCATGTTTGCCCAAGAAAAAGTCTCGTGTGCCCACCCTTAAAAAAATTATTTACAAAACAATTTTTCAGGAGCGAGTCACAAAGAGATAAATTTTAAAATGTTCCATATTTATGCGCTATTTCACGATGTTTTGTTTGCCCATCGTTCATGTGTGGCGACCTTGAGATGTGATTTGCCCGCACTCATCAAAATTTCATTCATTCAAATGCAGTTTCCCGCTATTCTTATTAGTAATTCACAATCGTGCTGTCACTTATTTAAATTTGCACTCATCTGACCACACCACCAACCAATACGTCTCTCGAGCTGTCGCCGTCACTGTCACTAGTATGCAATGACAGCTGGTCCCGGGATGGTGGTTGTGTGAGGTTCGTCTCGGAATTTTTCTCATTTTTCGTCGTTCTTTAGTTTCGTTTGCTTGAGACGAATGCGAAATCGCGGACTTACTATCGTGTAGCCTGGTACGCGTAAAAGTGTACGAGTGTCGCAGCCGTCGTCGAGGTTCCAACATAGTTCGCTCGCTTGTCGCCGGAAAATTTTGCGACCCTCACGAGAAAATGGACAGTGAAAAGTGTAAAATAAAATTGGATAGTCCGGAGAATGCCTACTACGCGGGACAAGAGATCAAGGGACAGATATCCATAGTCCTCGCGAAGAAGACGAAAATCCGCGGTAAGTAGTCTGTGACCGTTGATTTTCACCGCGCCCTATGGGCGGCAGCGTCCAACATCCACCCCGTCAGGTAACCGGTGGTTTTTCTGTTTTCACATTTACGGCTCACTGCTCACTCCGCATGTAATTGTGCTGTGCCCTCGCTTTGCCACCGTCTTTTTCACTATGCTGCCACGGGCTTGTGTTGTTTATTTTTAAAATGATTTTCGTTATGTTCGCATCGTCGCCCGCAAGTCAGGGACGTTGTTCGAATTGTGTGCTGCGTGTGCCTGTGATGCAATTTCTCGCCATAACTCGCACTGGTTTCTAAACATTTCGCCAGAACGCGAAAGTGCAGAACGAACGGCAGATTCTTTTGTCTTGAAACGTTAGCTCGAGGTTTGTTCGTCTCTTCTTCGCGAACTTCTTCTCACAATCGCGGACCTGTTTGCAAGGGGGAGCGTCCAGCTTGGGTGCCCGTGACTCGCTGACCACAGCTTGTAAGCTATCACTTGCTCCCTCAAGTGGATGTCCATGCTGCATTGCATTGTCTCATCGCCAGTTTTAGCACTGATCGAAGATGCCACCAGCCCACCACCACGAGTCAGGGGTTAATTTGTGCAATTAATTTTTCTAATTGCCGGGTCGTTCGCTCAATCTGTGCTTGCTCTAAGCCGTCACGGGTAATGGAGCTCCTTTCTTTGTTAATTGCCTGCGCGACATTTGAATTGCCCCGATTCATTTCCCGCATTACTCGATAGTGAGTGTGTGCATTCTAGAGCACGAAATTGTCGACCGATATGCCGCAATTAGCGCGAGAACGGCGTGTGCACCGAAGACACATTTAAATCGATTGGAAATTAGTTCAGCGAACGCTTCTCAACCATCATTAGAATTAGACGCGCGGAATGGATGGACTTTATCAGGGCAATCGACTCGATTTCGATAAATATTGTAGTTTCGCACTCCGCATCGTTGGCGACGGCGACGAGTATGGTGGTGGCGGCGGCCTTCAGTCCGCTTTCGCCTATTGCATTCCTATCAGCCGTCAAGCGCTTGCCATGCTTCTTGCAAACCAAAATAAACATTCGCGAGTTGGTCGCTCCGAGTCCGGTCTGTGCAATATGCAAAGCAGCCGACAAAATGCAAGAAGATGTTTACACTAGCCGGCTTTGCGACTTTCGCAATCACTGCGCTTGCGACGACGATGACTGTGCTGCGCACTGAGTTGACCTCCATTGGACTTCTCGGAAATCACTTGCTTGCTTCCCAGTTGTGCTTAATTGCACGACTCGAAAAGCGCGTCTTTAGATACGATCCAATGGGTTTTTGTGTTCGTTTGGGCGTTCTTGTCTGGCCTGCTTGAACAAAGAAGGCACACCCGCTAGTATTCCCCGGTCCCTGCTCGATGATCATTTCAATGCGTCTCTTATCCATTAATAAATGATTTGTTCTTCAAACAATTTACTCTGGGTTGGGATCCTAATCGGTCGTTTGCCCTTTCGCTTTCATCATTTTCCTACACTGCTGTAACTTTCCATGGAAATATTTATAAAAAGATTTGTAGCAGTGCACAGCCAACTGTCGATCTCTACCATAGCTTACGAGATAATTGGACAGGTAGCACGGGTAGCATTCACGAGGAACTCTTTTCCGAGAAGAAGGTGACTCTGACTCATCGCATCATGACATTATCTCTCAGTCTTCAACTGTTCAAATGCAAATGCAAATGTTCATGAAACATGAAGATTAACATAAAGTGACGATCACCCGTTTTGGATTTTCCCCAAAAATAGTTTTCAATTGTTTCGACAGGTAAAATTCATGTTACTATTAACACCAATTGTCTTCTGGTCAAGAGAGTAAACATCCTGTCGCTGTCATCTTGAACTTTGAATGGTTTTTACTTTTTTTGGGAAATGCTGAAGGGAATGCCAGTTGGTCGTATGCCTAGTCATAACCGTGTAATTGACACATTCATTCGCATTCAGTTACTCCAATGTACTTCTGTAACGCGTGACTTTGCATATTTGATGGCTTGACTAATTTGGTGTTGATTATGTAAGATACACACTTGCGGCCAAAGCACTTGATCTGAAGCTGTAATCATCATCATAATTATCGTGGCTCGACAGCCCGTCGTCTGACCTTGGCCGTATCGTTCCTGCGGTAGCCGGTTCTGCGCACCGGAGCGTCCCGTGTTACAACTGCCAAATAGTATAGATTCCAAAAGAGTTATCACTCCATAGAACTTTCGGCTCTGCCAGGAGATTTGTATGTATTGACAAATTGTATAAACATAGTATGTATAAACATGGGTATGTGGGCTTGTAACCTGCGTACCTGAAATAAATTTACACTCGAAACATTAAACGAGCCTCGGATACCACGGACTGATTCACCGGCAACGACTTTTGGCTACAAACAACGGACCACAATCGGTTTTTGGAACGTTCGAACGATGTGGGGCGAGTGCAATAGTGAGAGGTGTACAGACGGTTTGGTGGGCATCCGAAGATGCCCGTGGGGACGGAGCCTAGGTAGCATAGTGACCGTGAAGGTCGGGCCGTGCCATCTGGCGAAGAAAAAGGCCCCTCAACGAGCTAAGCAGCGGCCTATGCTTGCTGTAGCTCAGTTCGGGAGATGCGGGCGGGGTTTTCGCCGCTCGTTGCCCCTGTCCTTTACGTATTAACAAAAATTCATAGGCCTGGGGAAGACAACACAAACAGGGGAGGTAAAAATGGGGAATTAAAAAAAAATAGTCGATAAGGATGGAATGGTTGGCGGACGGATCAGACGCCCACGCGGTCGCACCTGGGTCCGGGTGTAATGGGACCCTCGGCGTAGTGATCTGTTGGTGGTACGAAACACCAACAGATCACTACTCATCTCTCTCTCTCTCTAATTGCCTTGACCCCTCCAGGGGCATGGGCGCGTCAACATCTTTTGCATTTCTATGCCTAGTTAACGACCGAGACCGAGCGATCACGGCCACCGAGCGCGACCCCTCATCAGGTGCTGCCTCGATCTGCTGGTGGGAGCAGCACTACCAGACCATAATATGGTTCGTTACAGGTGGTTCATTACAGAGGTTCACTGAAATCGAACGGGAAATGACTCAGTCCTAGTATATCTATGTTATATGCATCGATATACTAGGACTGAGCGAAACAAGATGGCCTGGATCGGGAACGATTTTATCACCAAGCTCCCAAACAGTGCTGCTCTACTCTGGAAGTGAAGTCGATTCCTCACCTCGAATGGCAGGCGTCGGAATCCTGTTGACTAGGGTGGCACGCCTATCTATAATTGACTGGAAGCCCATCTCCGACCGTATCATTACAGCCAGATTTAAATCCAGGCTAAGAAACCTCACAATAACTCAGTGCTACGCCCCAAATGAATCAGCGGATCAATCAGCTAAGGACGCCTTCTACTACCGACTCGGCGACACCTTCGACAAGACTCCCAAAGGTGACATAAAAATTATTATGGGGGATCTCAGTGCCAAAGTCGGGTCTGACAACTTTGGTTTGGAACACCTTATGGGCAATCATGGTCTAGACAACAGGAACCAAAATGGCGAGATGTTCGTGGAGTTTTGCAACTCTCGTCAGCTCGTCATCGGCGGTACTTTGTTCAAGCACAAACGATGCCATTTAACAACCTGAGTTTCTCCGGGTGGCCGAACAGAGAACCAGATTGACTAATATAGCCATTTCCAAGACATGGAGGAACTGTCTATTAGACCTCAGGTTGAAGTGGGGTGCTGATATTGGCAGCGATCACTAACTTGTTGTCGCAAAAGTGCGCTTACGAACGGCAGCGATCCATCGCCCTCAAAATGCCAGAATCTTGCCACGTTTTAATGTGCAAAAGCTTAAAGATCCATCTATAAGACGTGCTTATTCCACCGCCTTGCACGAAAGAGCTAATGCACCACCATCTTATGAGACTCCTACAATTGATGATAGATGGAACGTCGCTAAGGACTCATTTATTTCGTGCGGTGAAACTTTTGCGGGCAGATTGGAGCGCGGTAGAAGGCCATTCATTAGTGTCTCTACATGGTCTCTAATCTCGGCTCGCAAGAGAATTAAAGATCAGATCAACTCAGTTACTGACGACGCAGTCAAAGATCAACTTAGAGCTGAATACCGTTCTCTTCAGAAAGGCGTGCAAAGAAGCGTAAGACGGGACAAACGCAACAACATCAATGCATTAGCGGAGAAGGCAGAGGAACCGGCTTACCGTGGTGACAGTGGAACCCTTTACAAACTTATCGAGCCATTAACTGGCAAATCTTTTGCAACTGAACATCCCGTGAAAGATAAAGAAGGGTCCCTACTGGTCACTGATGAGGACCAACTACGACGGTGGAGAGAGAACTTCATTGAGGTCCTTAACAACACCTTTGGACACTTGAACTCATCCTCACTAGAAGTAGAAAATATTCCGCAAATAGCTAGAGTTGATACCACCACCATCCACCCCACCATCTAAACAGGAATTAACTGTGGCTATTAAATCGATGGATGCGGGTAAAGCCCCGGATCGATGGAATTCCGGTGGAACTCTTTAAGGCGGATATCAACGCTACTGCGGATATTCTTCTCCCCCTTATCCAAGAGTGTTGGGAAACCGAAACTCTCCCTAAATAATGGAAGAAGGGCGTCATTATTAAGATCCCGAAGAAAGGTAACCTGAAGGACTGTAATAATTGGCGTGGAATTTGCCTCCTCCCCGCAGTCTCCAAACTGATGGCAAAAATAGTCTTAAACCTGATCAAGCAAACAGTTGACCGCACACTGAACGATGAACAGGCTGGTTTTCGCGAGGGCTTTTCATGTAGCGACCACATCAACACCCTCGAAATTATTATTGAACAATCCGCAGAGTGGAGATCTCCATTACATATCATGTTCATCGATTTCGAGAGGGAATACATCTGGAAGGCCTTACATAAGAGCGGTATACCAGATAAAATCATAGCCATCATCAAGGAGTCCCATAACGGAGCCCAATGTCACGTCTTACACAAGGGTAAGCTTTCAAACCCCTTTGAGGTACATAGCGGAGTGAGACAAGGCTGCCTTTTGACACCTATATTGTTTTTGATTGCAATTAACGACGAACTCTGCAGTGCGCTTCATGAACACCAGAGCAATGGTATCAGATGGAACCTGTTTGAATACCTTCAACACCTGGATTCATCATCATCGTGGCGCGACAGCCCGACGTCGGGCCTTGACCTCCTGGATCATTGTCCTCCAATTATCTCGGTCACATGACCGCGTCCTCCAATTTTGGAAGCCCAGTAGCTGCGTGGCGTTCACACCTACTGAGCTTTCCCAACGAGATCTCGGTCGTCCTCGCAGTCTCGCTCCGTCGACTCGTTCTGCATTCATTACTCTCTTAGGCATGCGATCATCGTTCATTCTTTGTACATGCCCTGCCCATTGAAGTCGTTGTAGTTTCACGATTTTCGAGACTTGCAGCTCATCGTACATTTCATACAACTCATGGTTGTACCGGATGCGCCATCCATCTCGATCGCAAACAGCCCCGAAAATTCGGCGCAGAACCTTACGTTCAAATGTGTCTAGCATGTTTCCGGTGGCTTGAGTTAGGGTCCATGCTTCGCAGTTGTAGCATAGCACTGGGCGTATAATGGTTTTGTACACGCGGAGCTTCGTGTTTCTGTGGACATGCTTTGGCCGGTATACCAAATTGCAGCATGATGTTGTACAGTACTCCACGATCGATACTGTAGTATGCCTGCTTGAAGTCGACAAAGATTTGGTATACGTTTACGTTGTATTCCCAGCACTTTTGGAGTATTAGTTTGACTGTGAAGAGCTGATCGGTTGTGGAGCGACCAGGTCTGAAACCGCCTTGATATTCGCCAATGATTCGTTCTGCGTACGGTTTTATTCTATTTTCCAGAATTTTGGTCAACATTTTATAGGACGTACAAACTAGTGATATGCCCCTGTAATTCTCACACCGCAGTTTATCTCCCTTTTTGTGAATTGAACAGATGATGCTTCTGCGCCAATCGTCTGGGATCTCCTCGTTCTCCCATACTCGCAGGAGTAATTGTTGTATGGCATCAACTAGACCCGTTCCACCGAATTTTAGCAGTTCAGCTGGAATCTCGTCAGCGCCCGGCGCTTTATTTCGTTTTAGTGACCGCAACGCGTGATCAACTTCCTCTACTGTCGGGGGTTGTATGGGTCAGTCAACAATATCGTCGAGAGCTTCTTGTGTGGGGATGTTAGATGGTAGGTTCAGAAGCTCTTCAAAATAAGAGGCCCATCGTTTTTTAATGTCATCGGTGTCAAAGGCTAGTCCTGGGTTGGTAGCCGTTCTTGATTGTATTTACTAGTTTGTACGCTTGTCTGGTGTTCCTATTAGCTAAGTTTTCGTTTATATTCAGCAACTGCTTGTCAAAGTATTTACGTTTCTTACGACTAATTATTCTATTCGATATTCGCCGTAGCTCGTCATATTTTTCTCTTCTGGCTCTGGTTCCTCGTTGAATCCATTGTCTGTAGGCCTCATTTTTCGTGTCTAGTGAATTTTGGCATTCTTCGTCGAACCAGTAATTTCGCACTCGCCGGGCCTCATATCCCACGGCCTTCTCTGCGACATCCCTGATGGTACCCTTGAGTTCTTCCCAGAACCCATGGACGCCTGTGTTGCTGATGTGGTGTAGCATAAGCGATAGTCTTCTCTCAAGGGCGGTAGTATACGCCACCGCTGTAGCATCGCTCAGAAGCTTATCAACCACAAAGATTTTGGGAGGGCTGATTTTCGATTGGTACACTGAGGAAATTCTATATCGCAGTTTGCTCTTCGATAGGAGCGGACATCCATCACACTAGACGCCCATCTCCTGCAAATGAGGACGTGATCAATTTGGTTGACGGTATGTGCGTCTACAGATTTCCAGGTCTGCTTGTGAATGCGTCGATGCGGGAAACACGTAGAGCTTACGATTAGATTCCTGCTGCAGGCGAAGTCGATAAGTCGCTGGCCGTTGTCGTTACATTTTTCATGGAGACTGTGGCCTCCAGTGGTCCCCCGGAGCCAACTTTCATTTCCGACTTTCGCGTTAAAGTCTCCCAGCAGCAATTTGACGTCGTTTGTTGGAAGTGAGTCGAAGAGAATCTCAAGGCGGGCGTAGAATGGGTGATATTTTGTAATTTTTTTCAATGATGTCACTTTTTTTAGGGGGCAAAGTTAAAATTCGAATTCTGTATTCTAAGAAACATGAACCAAAACTGAGACAAAATCTTTTTTTTCGCACGGTTTAGCTGTTTTACGGCACCATTTTACTGGACTAATGAAACTTGCTCCCCTGTGCTGTGGGCTGTAAGAAAAATGCGGTCTTTCTCGGCATGTCGTAGAAGGCGACTAAAAAGGACGGGATGTGTATGCCAACATCCTGCATCATCCGAAGACTTATATGTATATGATATGATAAAGAAACATCAACTATGCCTCGGATAAGGACTGGGCGCACAGGGGGCCACCGGTAGCGCAGTGTGTTGAGGCATCAGTTTCATGTTTGACTACCGGCATTTCGGGTTCGAGTCCCGTCCACGACGACGTTTGTGGCCATTGATGTGCAGGAGGTGCATGCTGGCAACTGCATTCTCCGAAACGAGTTTATGCCAATGAAACGTCAACTGGGCCACATGGAACAGTTGACGCGCTATGCCCCACAAGGGGTTAGGGCAATTGAGTATTGAGTATGCCCTACTAGGGGCAAGGGCAAGTAGTAATGCAACTTCGGATATATCGACTACATCTAACATTTATTTACACCGCCCGATCAACTGATTAAAGAAATGATTGCATTCTGCTCTGGTCTGAAGTAAAACTTCGTATCTGGTTGACGCGTGAATTTGAACCGTATGACAGTGGATATTTATTGAATTGTTATTGGAGGGATCACGACCCTCAATTTGTTTTCCCTACCAATTAAAAAAAAAGGAAGGAAATCGTGTAAACAAATTCCATGGTATTTTTGGGCGTGTCGTGTCCCGTAAACTGAAATTTGATCTTCGACAATGACAAGCGCAGAATTAAATGTTCGAACTTCAACATTGAACAGAACTCCAAAGGGCAAAGGAAAAAAGGATTCTATGGACATGTGGCAATCACAATGTTTCGATTGAACCAATAAATCACAGAAGGGATAATATTAGAAAAATTGTCGTTCGCTCATATTCGGGCACGTGTATTTAGGCGTAGAAAAGCATCCCTCATTTTGGATAAATACATATGTACATATTTTACACCCTTAATATGGAAACAATACAATCCTATTTTTCTTCTTTTTCAGGCATTTACTTCAAAATTTATGGCTATGGGAAGTGCAGTTGGTGTGAATTTCTACAACGCGACTCAGCCGAACAGCCGCCCCGTGAAAAGGGTCAATCATCCTCGCTAGTCTACTACAGCAAAGAGGACTATCTCTCCAACAAATCCTACATAATAGGCTCAAAATCATGTCGTCCTGTCGAACTCGACATCGGCACGCATACATACCAATTCACCTACACGCTCGAAGCCGACTTGCCGTCCACGTTCAAAGGCAATTATGGCTCGATTAAATACAAAATGGAATTTGTAGTTGAAAAAGCGTGGAATTTCAATGCTCGATATTCAGTTCCCATCACCATAATAAAATCTCATCCACTCTCGCCGACACGCAACGAACAACCGCTCCTCCGTCAGCTGACTCGCAATGTTGGAATCTTTAGTGGCGGTCCGATCACACTTGTCGCGGAATTGCCTCAAAATGCTGTGGTGCGCGGCAGTAAACTTGCATTGCGCGTCACCGTCGATAATTGTAGCGCAACGCATGTGGACAAGCTAAAGTTCTCCGTACGACAGTTGGTCACGTACATAAGTCAACAGCCACTGCCTCAAGTGCGACGCGAAGAAATCATAAAGATTTTCAAAAAAGAAACGGGTGGCATTCAGAAGAAATCGAATCGAACGTTCGAGCACGAGTTGCAATTGCCGCCATGCCAGCCGAGTGACATTACCTGCAGCAACATAATCTCAATTGCCTATGAGTGTCAAATTGATGCTATCCTGCCGGGTCTATACAAGAAGCTGACGTTATCGCTTCCATTTGAGGTGCGATCACATGAGAATTCAGTGCACGCTATGCCACAACCCGCTCATAATCCGAACGCCGTTGTCGGCTGGATAACACTGTTCCCAAGTCCGAATACGTCTCTCTATTCACTGCCTAGTGTTGATCACTTCCCGCCCAGTCCTCGCTACTCTGGCGAACTACAGAACGAAAACAGTTCACCTAGTCCGCGAATGTCTTCCGAATTTTCCAATTTGTCGGGAAGTAGTTCGTATTCGAATAGTCCGACAGCGAATTCATCGAATCGAAGTAGTTTTCGTAATTCTTTTGGATTTAGCAGTTTGCCGGCATCGGCTCCAAGTTATTTGCCATCGATGTCGTCGTCGTTGCACGGTGGTCGACCACCGGGTGATATGCGTAAGTATAGGTTTATATTGCCTTGACTCCTCCAGGGGTATGGGCGCGTCAACATCTTTTGCATAGCTATGCCTTGTTGACGATTCGATAGCATATTTTTTCGGATGGTGCAGTTGCTAGCATGCACCTTGGTTTATGTTGTCTTGGTGTAATCATAATTCGACAAATTAACAATTAATAATCTAATTTCATATGAATAATTAAACCATCCATTAACAACATTAACTCAATATTTCTTCACTGCAACGTTCATGTAAGATTCCCTAAAACTACTTGCCGCAGTGTTTTAGTCTTTGTTTTCCCAGTTGCTGAAATTAAAAGATCGCAGTTGGTGAAAATGATGTGTAGGTTTAGTTGATTAGAATTTAAAACAAGCATGCAGCAGTAATATCAATCTTGCCAATGCGAGTGTAGCTATCTCTGATGAAAAATAAAAACCTTGTTTCCTTTATTCATCTTCGCAGCAACTTTTGGGCTTATAATCGCAAAATCGACTTTTGCTCCACCTATACCACCACCGAGAAGGCGACGAAAACGGGTGACGAACATTGACACTGGTAATTGTTAGTTTTCTAGCGCATAAATAATTTGAGGTTGTTGTAGTAGCAACGCCTAGTGACGTTGAAGGTGTTTGGCAGCCCTCGGCCGTTGCTGATGAAGGGGTCGCTCCGGTGCGTAGAATAGACTACCGTGGGAGCGATCATTTGAGGTTCATTAGCCGTAGGTAAATATTTAGCTCGTGGGTTTGAGTTGCCAATTAATCAATGTATTGGTTGGGAACCACCATGGAATCTCGCAGATTCACCAGAGAAAACTCATCCAAAAACACAATTTTTCATCCAATCATTGGATCTGCTTAGGCCGCGTTTAGAAGGCGCGGTTTCACATGCGGTTTGAGCAGCAGCGCATCGCTGTGTATAAAGGCAAAAAGCAGCCGCGGCGGCTGCCGCTGCTGCTCCCGCCGCGGTTTACAAATACATGATTTTAAATGGAAGCACGCCGATACAAAAACCGATGATTTATTACAATACTATCCCATTCAATTAACAACACTCATTTTGATAGGAGAGAGTGTCCATGACGCAAAATGGACCCAATTAATATGTGTACATTACATACTTACAATAAATCAAGCAGGAGATGTAGACACTGCCTATAAAAACTTGTATGAGCTGTTACGGGGTGACAATAGCAAATTCATATCTGGAAATAATGTAGGCAATTGAGAAGAACAGCATCAGTGTAATTGGATTTGCTTCACAATTCATGCCATGTTCCATGAAATTTTTCTCGAAAATCGTTTTTGCGCTTGTTAAATAAAAGGCAATTGCAATTTATTGAGCGCTCTTTGTATGGACTCATAATTCCAGGCGCGACACGAAACTATTTACAAAAAAGCGCGGATTTGATAGTACAATACATACATTATTAATTTCCCACCGCGAGCAATATTTTATGTGTATCTTCCACGGACCCTATGTTTTTTTTATTTTCAGATTCTCTCTCTCTCTCTCAATTGCCCTAAACCCTTGCGGGGCATAGCGCGTCAACTGTTCCATGTGGCCCAGTTGACGTTTCGTTGGCATAAATTGGTTTCGGAGAATGCAGTTGCCAGCATGCACCTCCTGTACATCCATGGCCACGAGCGTCGTCGTGGACGGGAATCGAACCCGAAACGCCGGTAGTCAAACATGAAACTGATGACTCAACACACTGCGCTACCGGTCGCCCGGATAGTAATAAATAAAACCGCGGCGGCTGCCGCTCTATGCCTTTATAAGCAGCGGTGGTCGCTGTTCAAGCCGCCTGTGAAACCACAATGACTACTGCTGTTCCAGGAAGCGCCCACAAGGAGGACTATGGAAGAGCATGCCTATGGCAGCGGGTTCTTCGTACCGGAACGACCCGTTTCAATACGGCCAAGAGCTGCCATAACCCCTTCAATGGAAGAAGGAAGATATATGTGTGTGTCATATTTTGACTATCGTTTTTTTTCTGTAAATTGGGAGCAACACGTCACGGCGCAACTTCTCTCAATTCTCCTCCATCGCGCCGGAATTGAGCTCAACCCTGATCCCAGGATCTGGATCCGCTGCGTACACAATAAAACACTGCACCCTGACGCCACTTCACTGAGATGCACATGTTACAATAATTGGTGTCATTTAAGGAACTGTTCTGGACTAAATCACCATAGGCATTGGCATCCCTCATTCACAGCGAGCCAATGCAGACATAGAGGACAACAAGCAACAACGTCATCACAAACACCTAACGTACTGCCAGTTAGTGTGCAAACAAGTTCCCAGCTGTCCCCTATGATTCCAGTGAACAGCACTTCCACGTTTAGGATTCCTCTGCATCATAATCTTACACCGGCACCACCTGTCGCCAATGATAACAACGTCTCTATAGTGCAACCCAACTGTAGCGGATTGCAGCGTAAAATCGTCGAGCTAACGGCATTTATGGACATATTTCACATCAAGATTGGAGCTATTCAGGAGACGAAGCTCAGCACTAACTCGTCCCTCAACTCCTATGGCGGGTACAATATCGTTAGAAAGGACAGAGTGTCCAACGCTGGTGGTGGATTAGCTTTTCTAATTCATCACTCAGTGTCATACCATGAAATTGACATGACGGCCACCGACAACATCCTGGAGGTTCAGGCCATTGTCATTCAGCCGGGCAACACTGATATTGAAATCTTCAACATCTATATTCCACCAGTATCCAGCTGTCCCTCGCGCTGTCCCTGTCGCGCTCGGTGGCCGTGATCGTTCGGTTACCGCTCTACCATACTAATCTAGAGCTCGGATATCAAATCTCGGCGCGATCAAAAACTGCCTGTGAGTACTAATAGAACTCTCACAGTGCTCCGAGCTTGTCAGTATAAAGACGGCGCGGATAGGAGGTGCATGCTAGCAACTGCACTTCCGAAAAGTAGATTTGCTATCGAAACGGTAACGAAGCATATAAATGCTAGAGATGTTGACGCGCCCATGCCCCTGGAGGGGTCAAGGCAATTAGAGAGATCACGCTGTCCGTCAGGATACAACGTCAATATCAGCTCGCTGCTCACTGGACAACATCGACTCCTCCTCGGTGACTTCAATGCTCATCATGAGTTGTGGCACTCCAACCTGGACAACGATGCTAGAGGGTTTGCTATACCAGAGCAACTTGATACATCGAATTTCTGCCCACTAAATAACGACACGCCCACTCGCTTTGCTGGAACCTGTTCCAGTTCGTTGGATATCTCGATTGCCAGCGCAGGCTTAATCAATGACGCCCAATGGGAATCAGTTCTGACGCTGTCATCCCAATCATCATTAAACTGGACAAGCCACCCAACACCCAGTTTGCTGATCATCGCACATTAATTAACCACAACAAAGCCGACTGGGAAGGCTTCAAAGCCTATACCAATTCGGCCTTTGGTGCCTTAGCAGTCCCAAATGATGTGCGTATAGCTGGACGAAATGTAAGACACATTATACATTAAGCGGCTGTCAAATTCATTCCAGCCGGCCGCATATCCATAATTCGGCCAAACTTTCCACCATCAGCAGCTAGATTAGCAGATGAAAGGGATCGCATTCGCACTACTAATCTGGATGATCCCAGATTCAAGGAGGTAAACCTTGCAATACATAAACAAGTGACGGAGCGTAGGAGAAGGAAATGGAATTTTCACCTTGACTGCTGCAGCCTAACAACTGACGTAAGCAAGTTTTGGTCAACTGTCAGAGCCCTCACAAATCCCACCAAGCAGAAAGGGCAGGTTACGATTCAATTCGGCAACGCTACGGTTAATGACCCTACCAGATGCGCTAACCACTATCGAACATCCACCACCCGATGAGATGCTATGAGTATCCTTAACCGGGTAGCTGACCAAGCACTTCATTTTTCACCTGAAGAAGTTGCCACAGCTATAAGGAAAGCAAAAAATTCCAAAGCCCTAGGACCGGACGGTATTTCGATGGTGACGCTAAAACGTCTTGACACGCCAGCAGTTCGATACACAACGGCCACGATTAATCTATCCATCTCGACATCAATTATTCCTGAGTACTGAAAAAAAGGAAGGGTGATCCCTATTCTAAAACCTGGAAAGAATCTAACACTAGGCGAATCATACCATCCCATCACTCTCCTCTCCCCTGTAGCGAAGACATTGGAACCACTACTCCACCCTATTATTGCGGCGCATATTCAACTAGCCAACCACCAACACGGCTTCCGAAAGATGCACAGCACCACGACGGCTTTGGACGCCATAACAACAACGATACATAGTGGCCTAAATCAAGCACGTCCATGTCAAAGAACCATTCTAGTGGCGTTAAGCGGAACGTACACCACCCGGAATTCCTGTCCAGAAAAACTGATCAAATCGATCTTATCGCCATAGAATATACATAGATAGATAGATAGATAGATATCTATTGGATTGAATTGTATGGCATTTTACTTTCCATAGCCAAGCTTCAGATACCGCCTTGAGGCGGCTTGTCGAACTGTCCGGCCGCGTGCCTAGAATGGATTTTCACTGGAGTTTATTTCAATAGACGAATATATCTGAAGCTTGGCTATGGAAAGTAAAACGCCGTACAATTTAATCCAATGGATAGATACTTTCATTCTATGGCGATAAGATCGAGTACGAGTATGTTCGGCTTTAGACCTGTCGAAGGCGTTCGACACTGTCAGCCACTCATTGCTTCTTTCTGACATATGTGGTACATCGATCCTGTCGCAATGTATTAAGTGGATCGCCAACTACCTTGCCGGAAGAAAGTCCTACACCAAGGTTAGAACTGGGGAATCTAAATTTAGAAAAATTAATCAGGGTGTCCCCAAGGAGGAGTCCTTTCTCCCACTCTGTTTAACTTATATATATCAGGACTCCCAACACCACCTGACGGACTACAAATCATCAGCTATGCCGACGACTGCGGCAGCCAGTTCTTCGTACCGGAACGATCCTTTTTCAACGGCCAAGAGCTGCCAAACCCCCTCGATGCAAGAAGAATTGGAGTATTTATTTACCACAACAACAACAACAACGACTGTTCGATTCTGGCAACCGGCAACGATATCACCCAGATGTGCGGACAGATAAACGGATATCTCGACGAACTCAACAACTTCTTCGTCGAAAAACAAAAATAAGTTTATTAGCTCCGAAGTCCTCCGCTACCTTGTTCATCACACGGACCAAAGAAGTGTACCAGCAACTGAATATCGCAGTAGATGGTCAAAATAGTCCCACCATCAATCATCCAAAAATTCTCGGTGTCACCCTTGACAGCATGGCCACTTCATCGGAAGCAGAAGCAGGAACAAAGTCCTTAAAGCTTTAGCTGGCAGTTTCTGGGGGAAAGATAAGGAGGCCCTACTAGCGACATATAAATCAATCGGGAGATCTGTGGCCGACTATGCGGCTCTTATCTGGTCTGAGAACCTGAGCGACATCCAATGGAAAAAAACATCCAGTCCTGTTAAAATGCTGCTCTTCGGACTGTGACTGGCTGCCACCTGATGTCATCACCTGATCACCTACAACAGGAAACCAGAACGCTGCCCTTAAGAAGCCCCAACACTCTTCTCACTAAGCAGTATTTAGTTGGCTGTTGTCGGACTTACCATCCAAGCCGCGTCACGTAAGTGTCACCATACACTGTCGAACTCGAACACGAACCTAGTACAAGTGGACCGGTTTTCTTCACACCTATGTGAAGTGTATGTGTGTGTCAGAGGAAATTTGTACCAGGTTCGTGTTCGAGTTCGACAGTGTATGGTGACACTTAGACGTAATTTGAGGGACCGCGAGAGGGAAGTCCAAAGATTCAAAAGAGTTTCTTTCGATAACGCCAGCTACAAATCAGCTATATCAACACTGCACAGAGAAGAAGTGCTTTCTTCGATAGCGGACCTCAAACCAAACAGAGTACATACTTAATTCACAACTACCTAGAACGACCAGGACTACCTACAAACTTCTTGCAAAACAGTACCTGGTGGGTTGTTATCGTGAGGAGCACCCCAATTCTGACCTCATGGACAAGACGCTGCCACCAAGGCATGTCAGGCGTGATTTGAGGGACCTCGAAAGAGACGTCCAGAGGTACAAAAGGGACCCCTTCGACAACAGCGCATACAGAACAGCCATCGCAGCAATACACCACGAGGAAGTACAGGCATCAATTGCGAGACTAGGTCCAAACAAAGTCCTCTCGACACAACCACCAGCCATCTCTCCAGACGAGAGAACACTTCCGAGAGCAACGAGGACGACACTTGCCCAACTTAGGTCGGGTTGGTGTTCACGTCTAAACTCTTACCTGTCTCGCATCGATCGGGATGTTACGAACACATGCCCCGCCTGCAATGGCACACCTCATGATGTAGACCACATTTTCAGATGCCCAGCTGCACCCACACACCTGACCCCCAGATCGCCGTAGGAGAACCCCGTAGAGGCAGCTACCTTCCTATCACTCAACACTGAGGAAGACGAAGAACAACACAACATGTAACACACTCACACAACGAACTTCTGATCATTGCTACAACAACAACAACAACCAGGACTACCTTGGCTCAATTGCGCTCAGGGTGGTGCTCGTGGTGAACTCGTATCTGTTCCGCATCGATGACAACATTCAGAATTCCTGTCCCGCCTGTGGTCTCACTCCGCATAATGTTGAGCACATCTTCAACTGTCCTGCAGCTCCCACTCACCTAGCACCTATCGCGCTATGGGAAAACCCTATTCAGGCCGCTGCTTTTTTCCGCCTGGACTTAGAGGAGAACAACAACGATACCAAGAGTCAGAATCTATGACACACACAGCAGACTTCTGAAATTGCTACTACAACAACAACTACGGAAGAGGATTTTTGCTCCCCAGTGCCTGCGAAACTTTTCGAAAAAAGCAAAATTGGAATAGATAGTGGGAATATTCATACACTGTAGTAATAAATTAATTATCTTACATAAAAAAATCACAATCTAAATTGTGTCCACGCCTACCCTTTACAGCCACTGTGCCCTCCTGAGAGGCGTGCCCCACCGGTTGGGAGCCACTGCTGTAAAGGATATTATGCCCGCTCGTTGTTTAATTATTTATTATTACAAGTTGGGGCCTTTTTACCCATCCGGTGAGCACTGCGACCATGTCTAATGTGCCATAGCCCATATTATTGCAAAAGACTCTCCACCATTTTTACGAATGGCATAATGTCTTTTACCGAAGCTTTCCTGATAACTGATAACCATTTTATTTAGATGGTATCCTCACCCAGTGATGGCCCGATAAGTATCCCGCAAGAACCCGTAGATCGGCTCTACTCATTCGAGTAGCATTATTGTACTTGAAGGGCGTTATAAGCTTCTTCGATTGACGCAGCCCCGGAAGATCATGCCAGTATAGCTGCCTTAACTCTTAACACCATTTTCTAATAACCAATTTGGCTGAGGTGATGCTCAGACCACAGTATGGTTCCGGCCCAAGAAAAAGAGAAGACGAACCCTGCCTAGCAAGTTGGTCTGCGATCTCGTTTCCTTCGATGCCATGATGCCCCGGCACCCAGCACAAGATTACTCGGTTATTTGAACTTAGAATTTGTAGAAGTTCATAGCACTCTTTCACCAGCTTCGAAGAGAGCTTATGTGAAGAGAGCGCCTTAATGGCCGCCTGGCTATCTAAAAAAATAGCGATGTGAGCACCACGGAGTTTCTTATCTAGAGCTTCCCTGGCACAGACTTCAATGGTATGGATTGCGATTGAAATCTTGGTGTTCGGTCCATAGACCCCAGCATCAACTCCCTGTTCAGTTTTAGACCCATCGGTAAACCACATAATAAACCTAGGATTAGGGCAGGGATTACCATTTTCCCATTCCGAGCGATCCCGGGAAAAGAGCTGAGAATTTCCTGCCGAAGCAAACTTCCGTGGTCAAGTAATCTGATCTTAAGCAGATTTGCAATCCAGGGATTTGTTTTAGAATGCTCATATGACCGGCGTGATTGATGTGTACGTCAGAGGTGAGATGTATTCTCAGAGCATTGATAGCTGCAGATTCTTGGATAAAGATGTGTAGCGGAGTTAATCCAATAATGGCCTCTAAGGCACACGTTGGGCTTGTACGCAAAGCCCCAGTGATGCCTAGGCAAGCAAGACGTTGTAGCTTATTGCACTTTAGTATGGTTGAAGACTGTTGGGTCTTAGGCCACCATACAAGCGCAGCGTATGTCACCATAGGGCGCACCAGCAGACAGTACAGCCATTCGATCATCTTTGGAGTGAGTCCCCAGGTCTTTGCAAAGAGATTTCTACAGGCCCACATTGAGCGAGTGGCCTTGCTTAATACATTATCAATATGAGTGTTCCAGCTAAGTTTCGAGTCCAGCGTAATACCTAGACATTTAAATTTCGTGGAGTACTCAAGTGCCGTTCCGCCTAGTGAAACCGGCCTCAAGGCCAGGTTCCGTTTCCGCGTAAATGGCACAACGACAGATTTGTGTGGGTTTACGTTCAGACCCACTACAGCACACCAGTGCAGAACGATATTAAGGGCCGCTTCCATCACGTCCCCAATGGTAGATTCGAACTTACCTTTCACTATAATGGTGATGTCGTCCGCATATCCGATTGCCTGATAACCGTTCTCATCAAGCCTGGGTAGCAACTCGTCGACGACTAAGGACCATAAGAGTTGCGACAGAACGCCTCCCTGAGGGCATCCCCTTACAGCACTAATGCATATAAAAGTGCCGCCAAGTGTAGAATGTATCTCTCGCTCACGTAGCATAGCGTGGTTTAGTTAGCTTTACGATAGAATAGATGTGTGGTTAGTTCTGAATGGGGAAAAGGGCCTTGTGGTCCGTCTGGTGGAGAGGAGGGGTTTCGTGAATGCTAAACAATGAATCTGTGTTGTGTTTTAATTTTCTCTCATCGCCCATCGAACTTAGCACGCAAATACGTACGGCCGTGTCGAAGACAATTCGTATTTTTAGGTGTTTTTATAGTTTTCAGCAATCAACTAACTCTTCACTTTTTTCTATTGCAGCTCCTCCATCCTACGAAGAATTATTCGGAAGCTCACCGCAATTTCCAGAATGTAGACCTTCTACATCATCTGTAACGAATAAATAAGCGGCACAAATACCGGCAACAATCTCGCTTCCACAAATAGTGCAACACACTCAAATAGCTCGCAAATCACGACGCCATATAAAACATAGAAATCGACCGAAACTCTCTATCAACGCTTGACTAAGAATATTTCACTCATTATCATAGAAAAAAAGAAACTCATTCAAGTACGAGTATAATCGAATTTATCGCGCACAAGATGATGTCATTTTCAGAACATAAAACATAAAAAATATAAAGACAAAGAAATCCTAAGAACCACACACAAAAAGAAAGGTTTTAAGAAACGACATAGAATAAGTAGGACCGCGTTCTTTCGACGAAACTGAAAACCACCAAAAAGAGATATCGTATATCCTTCCCCAAAATACAAAGACCTTTAGCAACAATTTTGTTGTTTCTGCCTATTTGTAAATATAAAATTTGCGTTGGCTTTTCGATTTTTTGATTTTTTTTTTCTCGTATACAACACAAACAAAAATGCATACAAGCAAAACAAAAAGAGATTTTATACACATACACATGTATTCATATTTTTTTTAATACTTTATAATATTTATAGCAATATTTTTTTTTTGTTCGAAATTAAGAATTGCTTTTTTAGTCGTTAGATATTATCCTCTCGATGCACACGCAACAAAAAAAAAACTTTTTAGTTCATTGCCAATGTGACTTTAACAAATAACGCCCGTCTGTTAGATCTTTACGAATTCGATGTCATATATGATATCGTTGTCGATATAAAGTTTATAGTGTTAATGGTAACCGTAAGAATTTTTTCTTTTTGTTATTTTACTTTCTTTTTTGTGATGTTTACAAAAAATGTGTTATGTAATGGATCTCCCTTTAAAAATTAATAAAAACAAGAGAATAGTTGACTTTTAGAGCTCGCGCCCACAGCAAACTTTTTAGTTCGCAGAAAAACTAAACAGTTTAGTAAAAAATGGAACACACGGCGGTTCATGAGACCGCGCACACAGCAAACTAAACTATTTAGTAATCGCTGTGTGCGCTGTCTCATAAAACACCGTGTGTTCTATTTTTCTGACTAAACTGTTTAGTTTTTCTGCGAACTAAAAAGTTTGCCGTGGGCACGAGCGCTTACAGACATATGGGCGAATTTCATTCAGTCACATCTGACAAAACCCTTTTCTTCCTATTTGAGATACACATACACACAAATACATAAGTCAACAGAAACATCCATATGAGTATGTATTTAATACAATATTTGAAACTATTTTTTATAAACTTTTACGTATCTACAACAGCAATTTTTAAGGAGAATTTCTTAAACGATAGATATTACAGTCGTTTTTACAGTTAGCCAAAAAGAAATTAGTTGAAATAGATGATTATGTGAGAGACAAAAAAAGCAAATTTTTAGTGATGGTTCAATTGATTAGTGAAATAATTATCAATTGAATTGATTGTGATTATTTATTTAAAATACTTGAAATATAAATAAAAAAAAATATATAAAAAGAATATGAAGTGTTTATCGATTCATTGAAAGGAAACTAAAGCGCTGGAATTGATCAAAAAATCTCGTTCCTGCGCCAGCCGGTTCTACGTACCGGAGCGACCCGTTCTTCAACGGCTAAGAGCTGCCGAAACCCCGTAAAGAAAGAAGGCGGTACATGTGTGTGTCACATTTTTTGCATGTTGGTTTTTTACGGAATCTGGGAGCTATCGGTGCTACTGTTCTCGATTCTCCTCAACCGCGCCGGCATTGAACTCAGCCCCGGTTCGTGGATCTGCTGCGTTTGCAACAAGACGCTGCATCCAAATGCCATCTCAATAAAATGCAACTGTTGTGACGAGTGGTGTCATCTAAGGAGCTGCTCCGGACTGAGTTATTGTTGTTGTAGCAATGCAGAAATTTAGTTTGAGTGTGTGTGTGTTATAAAATTAGCGCGTCCGACTCAGTTTCCTCCGTAGGAAGTTGCAGAAATGCAGCCACTTCGAGGGGATTCACCCAGAGCGCTATAGGTGATAAGTGCGTTGGTGCTGCAGGGCAGTCGAAGATGTGCTCAACGTCGGGGGGAGAATTGTTGCATGCCGGACAAGTGTTTCGGATGCTGTGGTCGATTCGGGACAAGTATGAGTTGAGGCGCGAACACCAGCCTGAACGGAGCTGTGCGAGCGTGGTCCTACTCGCTCCAACCAGGTTTCGTCCATCCGGTGAGATGTCTGGTGGTTGAGCGTCAAGTATTATGTTGTTGTTAAGGCCCACAATCGACGTTTGTACTTCTTCCCTGTGCAGCATAGCGATGGCAGATTTATAGCTAGCGTTATCGAAGGGGAAGGAAAGAAGTTGGACTACGTATCAATGAGGGTAAAACTAAAATAATTATGCAATCGACGACAAGGACACCAGATCAACCGAGCATCAATGTGGGGGACCTCAACATCAAGTTCGTGAACAACTTCATATACCTGGGTTGTAACTTCTCAAGAGACGCCAACGAAACTGACGAAATCGAGCGACGGATACAGTTAGCTAATAAGACTTTTTTTCTCGGTTCTCCCCGCAATGAAATCGAAGCATGTGCACAGAAACACGAAGCTCCGCGTGTACAAAACCATTATACGACCAGTGCTATGCTATGGCTGCGAAGCATGGACCCTAACTCAAGCCTCCGGAAACATGCTAGACACATTTGAACGGTAGTTCCGTAGGGAGAATGGTGGAGAAAGAGGGTTGAAGGTTTTACTAGGTAAGTAGTCGCACACTGAAGATGAAAGTCCCATGTCGCTGCCGTACAATTGACATCAGTAGTCGGCAGTGTCTCCTGAACAATGAGATTTCCCCCCCTCTATAATAAAAAAAAAAAAAAAGACACATTTGAACGTAAGGTTCTATCGCGAATTTTCGGGGCTGTTTGCTATCGAGATGGATGGCGCATCCGGTACAACCATGAGTTGTATGAACTGTTCGATGAGCTGGAAGTTTCGAAAATTGTCAAACTGCAACGACTTCAATGGGCAGGGCATGTCCAACGAATGGACGATGATCGCATGCCAAAGAGAGTAATGAACGCAGAACGAGTCAACGGAACGAGACCGCGAGGACGACCGAGATCTCGTTAAGAGAGCTCAGTATATGTGGGCGACGAGCAGCTACTGGGCTTCCAAGATTGGAGGACGCGGTCACGTGACCGAGATAATTGGTGGACAATGATCCAGGCGGCCAAGGCCCGACGTCGGGCTGTCGCGCCACGATGATGATGATGATCGAAGGGGACCCTCTTAAGTCGTTGGATTTCCCTTTCGAGTTCTCTTAGATTTCGCCTGATGTGTTGTGGCGGTGGGGTTCTGTCCATACGACGAAGGTTCGGGTGATCACTTCGATAGCAACCAACTAGATACTGCTTTGATAGATAGCAGTATGTTTTGTTTCCTAATAATGGGCATAGTTATAGTCTCTTGGTGGAGGTGGTCTTGATCAGACATCAACAGACAGCCTGTGCGTAGGGCTGCATTTTGACATGTGAATGAATGTGTTTCCAATTTGTATCATTTAGATTTAGTGTCCACAATGGTGGCGCATAGTTTGCTACAGATATGCCGGTCGCTTTGTAGGCGATTAGTAGGGTCTCTTTATCTTTACCCCAGGAACCACCAGCAAGAGCCTTGAGGACCTTGTTCCCGCTCCTCATCTTGTTAGTTGCTGTAGATGCGTGGCCTAATGATGGGGCGACCGGTAGCGCAGTGTGTTGAGGCATCAGTTTCATGTTTGACTACCGGCGTTTCGGGTTCGAATCCCGTCCACGACGACGTTCGTGGCCATGGATGTGCAGGAGGTGCATGCTGGCAACTGCATTCTCTGAAACCAATTTATGCCAACGAAACGTCAACTGGGCCACATGGAACAGTTGACGCGCTATGCCCCACAAGGGGTTAGAGCAATTGAGTATGCTGTCCAGAGTAACGCCAAGCATTTTTGGGTGGTTTGTGGTGGGTATTGCGAGACCGTCTACTGAGATGTTCAGCTGCATTTTTACTTCTTTGGTCCACAGGATGTGAATAGTGTTGCGGTGGATTTTTGAGCTGATAGCTTCAAGTTCTTGTTGACGAAGAAGGTGTTAAGTATGCTTAGGTAGTCATTTATCCTAGCACACATTTGGGTGATGTCGTTTCCTGTTGCTAGTATAGTGCAGTCGTCGGTATAGTTCACAATCTGGATTCTTGTTGGACGTGAGGGAATTCTAGCGAGGTAGAGATTAAACAAGGTCGGTGACAAGACTCCACCTTGAGGGACGCCTTGTTTAACCCTTCTGAACTTTGATTTGCTACCTCTGAATTCGGTGGAAGATTGCTGACAAGCAAGGTAATTTGCGATCCATTTCACTATTGGTATCGAAAGCGACGTGTTGTTAATGTCAGGCAGAAGTAGGGAGTGGTTGACCGTATCGAATGCTTTCGATAGGCCAAGTGCTATCATAATGGTTCTGTGACATGGACGGGCCTCGTTAAGACTGTTGTGGATGCTTGATGTTTCGACATCCAAGGCCGTAGACGTGCTGCGCATTTTTCGGAAACCATGTTGGTGGTCAGCCAGCTGAATATGATTTGCAAATGTGGGGAGTAAGACAGCTTCAAGAGTTTTTGCAATTGGAGTCAAAAGGGTGATGGGACGGTAGGAGTCGCCATGCTGCCTTTTCCCGGGTTTTAATATCGGAATCACCCTACCTTTCTTCCATATTTCGGGAACAACAGACGATGACACGGAGAGGTTGAAAGCTTCCGTAATGTAGTCAATTGCAGGCATGTCGAGGTGCTTCAGCATGACCATCGATTTGCTATCTGGTCCTAGGGCTTTGGAGTTATTGGCGGTTTTTATGGCTGACGCAACTTCGTTCGATGAGATTTGAAGTGTATGGTCTATGGTATAGTTTCGAATAGTTCTGTATTATGATCTGATGAAAAACATAATTTTAATTTTTTTCGACTATATTAACTCGCGCCGGATAAAAAACCACCATCGAGCCGGATTTGGCTCGCAGGCCGTAGTTTACTGACGCCTGGTCTAGAGAAAGTGTTTTGTTTTCTTCATGCACTAAACATTTATGTACAATTCTTAGACCGGGAAAGGGTTCTCGTTTCAAGGTAGTGTATAACGGACGGTTTGGTGGACATCCGAAGTTGCCCGTGGGGATGGAGCCTAAAGTAGCATAATGTCCGTGAAGGTCGAACCGTGCCATCTGGCGAAGAAAAAGGCCCCTCAACGTTCCAAGCAGCGGCCTATGCTTGCTGTAGCTCAGTTCGGGAGACGTGGACGGAATTTTCGCCGCTCGGTGCCCCTGTCCTTTACGTATTAACAAAAGCCATAGACCTTGGAAAGACAACACAAACAGGGGAGGTAAAAATGGAGAATAAAAAAAATTGAGGCGATAAGGAAGGAATGGTTAGCGGACAGCGCACTTGCCTTCGCGCTCGCATCGTGGTCCAGGTGTAATGGGACCCAGCACCGACAGATCATAGATCATTAGGTGCTGCCATCGATCTGCCGGTGGAAGCAGCACAACCAGACCAGAATATGACATTACAGTAGATTTGTTCAAAATCATACACTCTAGGCAGATCATGAATATACGAATATCGAATACAGTGGACTCGCGATAACCTGAACTAAATAAAACCAAGTTCATTCAACTTACCGAATTGTTCTCATCAGCGAACATTATATTTTTATAGTTTAAAACATGTTTATAGGACATTTTCAAAAGGGTTTAGGGTTTTATGAAAACATTTTGAAATGCATTTGGTGAATGAATATTTTAAGGGTGTAGACCGGTGGAAAGCCGCTCTTCTACATTTTAATTGATATCCCAAGAACTCTTTCAAACTTCTCGAAATTTTGTATACTACTAAAACTGAGTTTTTCTAACAAAATAGTTTTGTCAAAACCATATATTTATATCATACTTGTGTTGAAGAATTAAAGTTTATCCTAATGATCAAAAAATGACCGTTTTCGTCACGTTTGTCCCATTTTCTAAAAAACCATTAGAGCAAGCGAATCCAAATTTTGTAAGGCCATAATATAATAATACAACAAATAGACGAGAGGAATTGACAACCTGACCGATTTACAAAAAATAATGCATAAAAACATAAAATTGAGATTTTTGACAACTTAACCTTTTTTTTTTCTCAACGAGTGTTAATTTTTTTTTTAAATCCTCTAGTCTGTTCGAAGTACTATTATTCACCTACAATCAAAAACAAAAGAAAGCGGAAATCCTTCAACCGGTTCCTGAGAAAATAGGGAAAAAAGGGTGAAATGCGTAACTTTTGGAAAAACGTGATTGTTTGAAAAGTAGAGATAATATCGCTCCAGAAACTAAAAAGTTTTGATTTTCAAAATCGAAATAAAATCTAATTACAAGAATTACAATCTTTTCACATGAAAATGTGCAGGAAAACTTAAATTATTTTTTTCTGATCAAAAAACAAGAAATATGTTTTTTGTGAGTCTACCACCTTAAACTTATTTGGGAAAATAATTGGGGATCTTCGATTAAAGTTTCTTTACTTCAGACAAAACTAACGGAATACAAACGGCAAAACTGAAGCAAGACTAGAATGACCAGATGCTTACGTCTAAAAACTGGGACATGACCCCCTCCTCAAATACAAATTGCATCGGTTTTACCAGACGCTGTCTTTATCCGGGGATTCTAGATGCATTTCTATGCAAACAAAATTACGCTAACTTTTTTTTCACATTCTAGCCGCTACTAACGCATTAACTGAACTGAATTACTCATTGTAAAATATTGAAAAAAAAAGGCTCGATCCCAATTTTTTACTTTACTCTTATTTCTAAAATATATCTCATAAATGTAAGTTAAAGTTTTTACTAGCTTTGCTCTGGAAAACCTTTCCGTTTACTCTTTCATCCTATTTTCAATACATTACATAGGAGTTTCCTTTAATAGTCAAACCTCTGTTTTATTATGATTAAATAGTGTTAATACGAGTATCATTTGATTTCAATTCGGCCAGCTAGCAGCCTTTAAATGCAAAAGCCAAAACTCCGAAAGGACCAAATACACCTGCGAATACAGGAAAAATTTCTAATCTGAGTTAAACCAAATTTTTCAAATTTGTTTTTAAATACTATTGGAATACTTCATTGGAATTGCAGAGCTCAATTTCTTCATTCAACATGACATTTGCGCCTCAGACATAGCGTCACCAGTACAACAAATAATTTAACTATGTAATCTGTAATGTAATCTACATCCGTATCACTTTTGGAGGCTACAAAAAAATAATTGCAGGACAATGTAAAGCGAGTAGATTATTGTGGAATTTGCTGTAATGTCAAAAAAAAAAAGAAATTGTTCGACTCGATAGTGAATGGCGAGCTTAAAGGTGCGTTTTACTAGGCACCACTCTGCGTCCATCGCAGGCGACGATGGAAAAGATACACACAAATAGTTCTCCGCGCGTTATGGGTTGATCGCTAACCACGAACAATGTGCGACGATCGTGTGCTTAGCAAAACACACCTTAAGTTTGCATTTTATTTAATAGGTTGTCGACTATATTTACACTAAAAAGATGAAAAAAGTACATTCAGCTGTTTTGCCAAGAACATGACATTTCGAGTATGCAACATTCTCGTTCAAAGTATATTTTCTAAAAAAGAATAATTTATTTGCCCCAAGTTGGGCGCTACTTCGGTTTCTGCCACCTGACCGTAAATTTATTAAAATTGACTTGGGCTATGCTTTCACGGCTGAATTCGGGACACAGCCACACCCCTCTTATTCGTTCTCCTGTGAATATATTTTTAAAATTCGGATATTATCTAAACGCTCCGATTTTTTAATTTATATTTAATACTGTATCAAAATACATCGTACAATGAAAATTTGAATAGCCTAATTGAACCGTAGGATTGTTTACAAGGGAATGGTGAAAACAGGATATAGATACTTACATAATACTACATAATAATATTTTGATATCTACTTTATATATTGTACCCATATATAGTAATATTTATAAGTAATACATTTATTTGCTATCTAGCCATTCGATGTGACTGTTGTTGTTAGACGTTTTATGAAACTAAATAGTATACATACGGATACAATAAATGCTACTTATGGTGATATTTTATGAATAATTTTGATTTTAAAACTTTTAGTCAATTCGATGAGGGTATTTTGCTAAAAAGCTTGCAATTAATTTTTATATTTTTTTCCAATTGTGGGGTTGAGTTCGCCAATATCGTCTAATGCCAATTCTATGTGTATTTAAACTGTTGTAAAGCTCATTGTTTCTGGATTGTATTCGTGATCTGATTGAAGAAAATGTGACCGCATAAATAATTAAATAATTGTGTTGTATTATTGACATTGGGTGTGTTCAGAAGGTCCAACCTTTGCGTAAGTATCATTCGAACTCAAACTAATCGTCTGCCATTAAATGTCATTCACCTGATCAGAAAATATGTTTGCTTACTAGACTGGGCATGTTGCTATAACAGTTTGGACAGTTTGCAGTTTGTACACGCGAAAATTGTGTGAATTTCCGAAATTTCGAGAAAACTCTAGACAACAATTTAACAATTGATGGTTCATACCGTATATGCATAATTCATGACTGAGCGGTTGCGCAATCGCTTCACATTTTTGGCACCTTCTGAACTCACCCATTATAAAAGAATGCAGATGAGAGTGTTTAGGTACATTTTCAAAGGTTTTAGTTGTTAGTGTAGACGTTTTCAGTTGTGTTTAGCGCAGGACGGTCTATTTTTGTTCTTTTTATGCATTGCTCGAACGGTTAAACACAAATATGTGTCACTCTGCTAAATAAACCTTAAACTATTTAAAATAAAATAAGCATATCGCTGGTCTGATTTTGGAAACTCAGTAAGTTTCATTTTTTTTTTACGAAAATCTACATTTTAACACAGTCTGTACCGAAAGCTCATTGCGATATTCCGAGAAATAAGAGCAAAAATTAGTAAAATTCAAAAGGTATCAGCACTAGCGATACGGTCCTTCCGAAAATGCTTATTAGATTTAAAATTTGGTCCCAAAATAAAAAAAAAAGAAAGAAAGAAAAACATTCAATAGTACTTACTATAAATCTAATGCACTTGATAATTATATGTATATCCATTTAATACACTAATAAGGCAAGTTTTATTTAACATTTATTTCACCTACCTATCGACGTTGGCTGACTAGTAAAAATTTCTGGCGACCCATATATCAATTTATTACATCTTTTCATATCGCCCTTGTACGAGCTTATTATAACAGGAATTATAAATTGGATATTTTCTCTATGGTAGGCTGGCAATCTTACGGTTATCTGAAATAATGTAAAAAGAACCCAAAATTTTAAGGACATAACATGTACGCTCCCAACCGGAAGTTAATTATTCTAAATGTCTATTGTCTACGCGGTGAGTCAGTGAAATCTGGTGAATTTGATTTTATAATACTACTTTGCCTTAACCCCTAGCGGGGCATAGCGCGTCAACTACTCCTGCGCGCCATCGTACTCTGTTCTGGGCAATGGGGCGCAACTCCCCAAAAGACTTTCCCAGTACCTGACACTCCTTTGCCACAGATCGACGCCATGTGATTCGAGGACCCCCTCTTGGTCGGCCTTGGTTCGAAATGGGGTTCCATTTCATGGCATGCAAAGCAATGCAGTTATCACTCTTCCGCAATGTGTGACCTATCCACTGCCATTTTCGCCTGCGTATCAATTCGTCGATTGGCATCTGACCCGTACGCCGACTTAGCTCTTCATTTGATATTATTTCGGATCAGAAAATTCTTAAAATTCGACGAAGACATGAGTTGACGAAAACTTGCAGCTTTCTGGTAACTCCTACGGAAACTTTCCATGTACTGCTCCCATACAAAAGCACTGATAGTACCAGGGAGCGAAACAGGCCCAGCTTGGTCTTGATGCTGAGATAACTGCTCTGCCAGATTTTGGACAGCATGCCGTATGCGCGTTTAGCCTGGTTGATACGACGAGCGATGTCCTGCTCCGTACCACCATTTTCGGCAACAATGCTACCCAGGTAGACGAAGTTGTCCACCTTCTCCACAGGCTGCCCATTAATATTGATGGCAATAGGTGTCGGATTTCTTTTTCGCAACGGCGGGCTAAGAACCTTGGTCTTGTTGGTATTAATCTTTAGCCCAACCTTGCTTGCCTCCCTCTCGAGATCTAACGCCATTGCGGACAGATCCATGATTTTGTGGGAGAGTAGGCATATGTCGTCAGCGTAGTCAAGATGTTGTAGATAAGATGTCAAAGTCCATTGAATTCCTCTGTCGAGTCCGGATAGGGCTGCATGCAACACATCGCCAATCACAATGAGGAATAGGATCGGTGAGAGGATGCACCCCTGCCGAACTCCACTGCGAATCTCAAAGTCCCCCGACACCTTACCTTTATGCAGAACGCGACATTTCGCGCCGTCATAGGTTGCCTTAATAATAGCCACAAGCTTCTCAGGGATGCCTCTCCTGCGCAAGGCCGCCCATATAGAATCCCGGTTCACACTATCGAAAGCCTTTTCAAAATCGATGAAAAGCAAGTGAAGCGGAGAATCGTATTCAGCGCATTGCTCGATGATGATTCGCAAGGTGTTAATGTGATCGACACAGGAGAATCCGGATCGAAAGCCAGCCTGCTCTTCATCAATTGTGCTTTCTAAGTGGGCCTTTAGTCTTTCCAGGACGATTTTAGCTATTATCTCGGCAACGGCAGGAAGCACACAAATGCCTCTCCAATTATTACAGTCTGTGAGGCTACCCTTCTGTGGAAGTTTGATGATCAAACCTTCCTTCCACTCAGTGGGAAAGGTCTCTGTATTCCACGCTTTATCAACAAGTGGGTGCAGCAAATCGGCAGTTACGCTTGGCGCTGCTTGATAAAGTTCGGCAGGGATGCCGTCAAGTCCGGCGGCCTTTCCTCGTTTTAGTGCAATAATTGCAGTGACTATTTCCTCTTTAGTCGGGGCAGTGGACCATTTTGATGGTTAGCTAAATTATCTATATGAGGGGGAACTTCACCAGAGGTTACACGGTTCAAGACCGCGGCGAAGTGTTCTTTCCACCGCCTCATTTGATCTTCTTCCAAGATAAGTAGCTTTCCATCACTATCTTTCACCGGATGTTGGCAGGAGTTACGACCACCTGTAAACTCCTTGATGACACTGTATACGGCGTTTAAGTTGTTACTTCTAGCGGCTTCTTCTGCTGACGCTAAAAGAGAATTGGCATAAACTCTTTTATCGCGTCGCACACTACGCTGAACTTCTCGAGCTTTCTGACGGTAAAGGAGTTCGATGCTGCTTCGATTGTCGTCTGATGCTGCAGCCAAACGAACTTTCAGCTCCTTTCTTCCAACAATCCGCTGCCTTGAAGCGTCGGACATCCAGGGCTTATTCCGGCAATCCGGGTTTGGGCCAAGGATGGTATTTGCGCTATCAATGTACGCATTTTTTATGGCATCCCAGTTTTCGTTTATGTCACTATCTGGGTGACTAGTTATCTCAGCCGCTTTTTGCGCAAGATGGTCATTATATTGTTGTAAGACAGCTGAATTTTTTAGTCGAGCGGTGTTGAATTTGCGGGGCCTGGATCTTTCGTCGCTGGGGCGGCGCACGGCTGCAATACGCAATCGAACATTAGCGATCATAAGATAATGGTCTCTTCCCATCCCAATATCGGCACCCTTCTTGTTTCGCACGTCCAGGAGGCAACTCTTGAATCTTTTACTAATGGCAAAATGGCCGATCTGATTTTGTGTTCTGCGCCGATCAACAGAGGACCAACTGATTTTGTGGTGGTCCTTATGCTCAAACATAGTACCACCGATGAAGAGACTGTGAAAGTTGCAGAACTCTACAAATCTTTCACCGTTGTCATTACGATCACCAAGACCGTGTCTCCCCATCACATGTCTGAGCCCATAGTTATTGGCGCCAACTTTCGCATTCAAATCACCCATAACCATTATAATGTCACCTTTAGGTGTTCTGCTCTGAACGGCGTTTAGTTCTTCGTAGAAGGAGTCTTTTGCCAAGACATTGTCGGGTTCAGTAGGGGCATAACATTGTATTATTGAGATGTTTCTCATTTTGGTCCGGAACCTGGCGGTCAAGACCCTGTCAGAGACCGGTTCCCAGGATAAGAGACAGTTTCGCGCGGCTCTGGTTAAAAGGAGCCCCACACCTGACTCACGACGACTACCGGTAGCTTTACCGGAGTACAACATTACAGTGCTGCCCGTTGGAGAGATGAATTCTCCGCTGTTCCACCATCTTATCTCACTAACTCCTAAGATATTCAACTTGTACCTCAGAAATTCACTCTCTAATTGAAGAAATCGTGCGTTCTGGGGACCTTCTGATCCATTGTCCAGGAGAGTACGCACATTCCAGAATCCAATCTTTGTCATTGTACGATAGCTAAAAGTCGTAACCGTTGAGTCAGTCCTTACCCGAGGCATAGTTGACGTTTCGTTAGCATATAAAGATTTCGGATAGTGCAAGTTGCTGGCATACACATCCTGTCCTTTGATTGTCGGTTTTAACGACAGGCCCTCAAAGGGAAAGGCCGTGGTATTTTTTTCACACCCCACACCACAGGGGTACCTCAACCAAATCATCGCACCGCCATCACTGGCGGCTTGACGTTGGTTGGCAATGGTCAGTGACCACTGCCGTTCCAGGGGGCGCCCACGCGGAGGACTATGGAAGAGGAGTTTTTGCCCCCCAATATTCACTACCCGATAATATGTAACGGACGGTTTGGTGGGCATCCGGATATGCCTGTGGGGACGGAGCCTTAGGTAGCATAATGACCGTGAAAATCGGGCCGTGCCATCTGGCGAAGAAAAAGGCCCCTCAACGTGCCAAGCAGCGGCCTATGCTTGCTGTAGTTCAGTTCGGGAGATGTGGGCGGGGTTTTCTCCGCTCGTTGCCCCTGTCCTTTACGTATTAACAAAAATAAATAAAATAAAAATAAAATAATAAATAATAAAAAATAAAATAAAATAAGAATAAAAAAAATATTCGATAAGGATGGAATGGTTGGCGGACGGATCAGACGCCCACGCGGTCGCATCTGGGTCCGGGTGTAATGGGACCATCGGCCTCTGGTTTCGTACCACCAACAGATCACTACTCATCAGGTGCTGTTTCGATCTACCGGTGGGAGCAGCACTACCAGACCATAATATGGTTCATTACAGTTGGTTCATTACAAACTTGATCAGCATAAAGCAAATTGTTCACCTGTCTCTAATGGTTTCGTCCACACGACGGAGTGTACTCTTCAGGAGCTGCTTTAATCCATAGGAGAATCAGCTCGATCAAAGGCACTAACTGTTTAAAAATAATGGGGTGGGGGGCAGAAAAACTTTTCATATATTATAAAATACGTTTCTAATTTTAAAACATTATAATTATCTTTCCCCCATTTGCTGTTTTCAAATCTATCTTTCCTCGGGTATACCTCTCCAGGTGGCAAACAAACTCAGGCCCCCCTTCCGAACTCGATTCTGGTTTCACTGAATCACCCTGTAGCGAGGTTGTGAATTGTGTATATTATTCATGTATTAGTTTTTTTTTTGAAGCTTAGTACATTTTAGAAAGTACAATACATATCTACATTACTTACATGGATATTATATCGTATATTTATGTAGTTACTATCACCCACGGTTGTAGGCTGAGTAATTGGCACTTGTATTCCTTGAACATAAGTTTTCCCTGACAGATCGTCCGCTGAGATGGTCTTACTACTAATTTCAATATACTCATACTTTCGATCCGTTTTCTGAGGCTTTCGACAGTATTCCACAATTTTTGTAAGTCTCATGTCAACTTGTCGTATTTTACGCGACGAATGATTATCTATTCTAATTAGTGTATAAATAGTTTGTCCGGGGACGAAATCGATTGAAGGCGATTTAATTGTAACTAGTAACGGTTGGATGGCAAGGCAATACCACGGTGATATATCCTTAGATTGTTGTGCAACGATGGGTTTCTAGAACATTTATATAGACGCATGCATATAAAGTAGCATATAGTGTAATTAATATGAAATTGAATTGTCATACCAACTCCTGTCCGCGGCTGTAATTGATCGCTCTCATCACGAGAAATGGCTGTTTGAAACTATACGATTTTCGATTTTCATCCAGCGTAACTGCCACTGAATAGTTGACAAAACCGTATTTACCATAGAAGCTTGATGGTATGTTGTCTGGTAGTCTGTATTCGAATTTGTACTTATATGTTCCCGGAGGAAGGACGAAAAATCGATCGTCATCGCGCTGCAAGACGGGAATTGTGTAGGCCAATATTCTGTAGGCGTCATGTGTAACCCAGGAGTCACTGTCTTCGAATTTGATTCTGGCTGTACCCAAAATTGTAACAAAGGTACCTGAAAGACGAGTAAAAGAATGCCGTTGTTAACAAAAAGATAAAGTAGGATTTCCTAGATTTGTTATTTGCATTAATCAGGAATTTAAATTTTACCCAGCAAAACACCCCCACGAATTTTCTGAACGTATAAGCATTTACCAACCAGTTGTATTTTCGGCAAAAAATTTAAGGGTTTAAAATTATTAAAACTTTGTGTTTTGAATATACTCAATTGCCTTAACCCCTTGTGGGGCATAGCGCGTCAACTGTTCCATGTGGCCCAGTTAACGTTTCGTTGGCATAAACTGGTTTCGGAGGATGCAGTTGTCAGCATGCACCTCCTGCACATCCATGGCCACGAACGTCGTCGTGGACGGGATTTGAACCCGAAACGCTGGTAGTCAAACATGAGACTGATGCCTCAACACACTGCGCTACCGGTCGTCCCGCCTTCTACAAAGGTCATGCTGCAATTTATACCAGTGAAACTAGTATAACTAATAAAAGGCGTGTTCTTTTGCGTATCTATCAAGTGTAGGGCAGAGTAACAAACATGCATTACACAAACAACAAGAGACTTGTTATTTGTGTGATGCGTGTAATTTACCCTACCCTACACTCGATAGATACGCAAAAGAACCAGCCTATTGATGACGATGACCAACTCCATCTCACAGGTCAGGATTCTATTTGAAACACGCACTGGTTTGAAGCAAAACGATGGACTACCTCCGACGCTCTTCAATCTGCAAACTTGACAACCGTATGATAAATGCGAACACCAGAGGTACGCTACTCTTCAAGTCAACGCAATTGATAGCCTAAGCAGTCGACATTAACATCATGTCTCGATACCTGTCTGACGCAGAAGAACTTTTATATAATCTTGACATGGATGTAAAAGAAGTTGGACTACGCTTTAAGAAGGACAAAACAAAAATAATGCGGCAATCAAGAAGATAGACGCCAGCACGACCGAACTTCAACATCGGGGAGCTCAATATCAAATTCGTAGACGACTTCAAATATGTTGGTAGTAATCTATCAAAATACGCTAGCGAGATAAGAAATCAAACAACGGATACAGCTAGGAATTAAACCATCATTTTTCTTGCTTATTCCAATGATGAATTCGAAGCATGTGAACATAAATACGTAGCTATGCATATTTAAAATAATAATTTGATCTGTGCCATGCTACGGCTGCGAAACCTGGACCCTAACTCAAATCTCCGAATAGTACGCACAGGCAGTTTTTTTTTATCGCACCGAGATTCGAACTCCAAGCTCTAGATGCTAGTTTCGTAGAACGGTGGCCGAACGACCACGGCCACCGAGCGCGACCTAAAGCGCGAACTAAAATGGCCGAAAGCGTCCACTCGATTAAGTAAAGCTGAAAGCTCTTTGATGCTTTGATCGATTCTGAGCAGGTAGCTTTTCTTTAGAGATTAAAGCTTAAGACATGCTATTCTTATTACTTTAAAAAAGAAACTAAGTCAACTGACTACAATTAGGCTGCGCGCAAGTTGGCACACGTTCGTGTGTCGCGTTCACGTGTCTTATGTCAAACGGTGTGTGTCCATGGTTTTCAACCAAAGACACGAATCTGTCAATTTGGCAAATGCTCGGCTGTTGTCGTATCACCAAATTGGATTCATTATTGTGCGTTAACGCCAATAATTTAGTATGAAATATGTGCTTATGCACATCCTACTACTCTCCAGTCGTTTGTTTCGCCACTCAATCCTTACCTGTTTTAAAGCACAATAATGAACTCAGTTTGGTGATACGACAATAGCCGAGCATTTGTCAATTTGACAGATTCGCATCTTTGGTTGCAAACCATAGACCCAAACCGTTTGACAGCAAACACGTGAACGCGACACGCGAACGTGAGCCAACATGCGCGCAGCCTTAGGTGGGAAAATGTCTGGTACGGGACAGGAATAAAAAGGTTAACTAAAGTTTGGGTGCTATAACTGAAAAAATGCCAATGCACTTCCATTCCAAACTCTGGCGTTTGGTTTGACTGGATTTCAGAGGTTGGGAAGTTCAAGTCAATTATCTTCGTTACCTACGTTGGGCGCCAAATGTAATGAGCTATGTACGAGTAAATTGGAGTGATGAACAATTGGTTGTTAATGGTCGCGGTTCCGAAAGCCTGATTTTTTACCTGGTTAGTTGAGTAAATTACAGTGAAGCTATGTGAAACCGTAAGTGGATGGATCACACAATCGACGTGTACCACTCATGCCGAAGCATCTACATACGAATCCCGAGAGCAGAATGATAATGACGAATTTTCGTTACCTTTGCGCCTTAGTGATTGCACTAGAGTGAAAGAGTCAGAGAGGCCGGAAGATGTATTTGTTTAGAGTTCTTGGGTTAGGGAAACTCTCAGATACAGGGACATTCTCTCTTCCACTTACGAATATACAATTCTTTACATCTCTGTTACTCACTGTCAGTCTGTCTGATCCTATTAAGTGGAATGATCCATATTCTGGTCAGGTAGTGCTGCTTCCACCGGCAGATCGACGGCCGCTCCTGATGAGTAATGATCTGTTGGTAGTACGAAACCAGTGGCCGATGGTCCCATACACCTGGACCCCGATGCGTGCGAGAGGCCATCTGAGCCGTCCGCCAACCATTCCACCCTTGTTGCCTCATTTTTTTATGATTCCCCATGCCTCACATGTTTGTGTTGTCTTCCCCAGGCCTATGAATTTTTATTAAGACGTAAAGGACAGGGGTAACGAGCGACGAAAACCCCGCCCACGTTTCCCGAACTGAGCTACAGCAAGCATAGGCCGCTGCTTAGTTCGTTGAGGGGATTTTTTCTTCGCCAGATGTCACGGCCCGACCTTCACGGTCATTAGGTTACCTTAGGCTCCGTCCCCACGGGCATCTTCGGATGCCCACCAAACCATCTATTGCACAAGTTTGACCAAATCGCACGCAATGCAAACACACGTCTACTGCGACAAGTGCCAAAACATCCTCACGGAGAGATTTTGCACTTATTTATGCGTCACCGGCGACCAGAAAAGCTATGCCAACCCGGTTCATTACAAGTACATTCAGCCTTAACTTAAATAACAATTTAGACGCCTCTAAGTGCTTGCGACGGACCTTGTTCTTGAAAAGAGGTCGTCAATGGCAATAAAATTCTTGGTAATGATTCCGTGTTATTACAATAAAAAAAATGTAAAGCCTCGTGTTTAATGCAAAACAATTTAAGTGGAAAATTACTAACACCGAAGACTCATTAGCTGAGATTTTTTGTACAAAACAGAGTAGAGAAGGATAAGCAAAAAAATAACCCTAAAGAGCAGATCAGAGATTCTTTGCGGGGAATGTGTCTTGGTTTAGTTTAGCATTCAAACGTCAACTCAAATTTCAAGAGGAAACTTAAATCCTTAGTACAGGTGCAATCGGACATATGTCCTGTAGGCAGCAGAATCATTTTGTATGCTTACTATTCATTATAATCACACAAAATGAATATTTTATTGACAGGAAATGAATTTTATGTGCTTCCAAAATTTCAACACCTGTGCCGTCTGCATTTCAAAGTGTAGACTACTTAACAGAATAGAATTCTTGCGCTAACCTTCTATCCAGAGTAGCTCAGACTAAATTGTTAATGTAATTGTGTGTGGTGTCAACCTGCTCTGCTCTGCATGGCTGTTAGAAAAACGCGCCTATTATGGAGGTTTAAGGGAGCTCATGCGTATGGAGCTTATAAGCTCTTTTAATACTCTTATAAAGAGCTTGTAAGCTCTTTGATACTATTTTGATTTAAGACTTTTTAGACTCATGGAGTTCATAATATGCTGATTCAAGAGGTCAAGAGTAAATTTTCACAAAGTTATTTGCTCTCATGAAGGTTTTGCAAGACTCCAATATGAACGAGCTTATGAACCAAACTTCCTCGGGGAGCTGTTGAACAACAAATTGAATGAAATTTCACGACAATTATATTTTCAGCGGTGTTGATCAAGTTCTCAGTCGATCAACAAACTATCAGCAAAATTCTTTACATTCGCTATCGGATCCAGTGAATCGAACGCCACGGATCTGCGATGAGAACTGAAATCGCTCACAAACAGATAGGCGATGAACATGTAAGCGAATTGTTGACTCATATATACATATAAATAGCGCCAAATTGCCGAGAAATATGTTGACGTTCAATCAATCAACTTCCAAGTTTGATCCGATGAGATCCCATACGTGACTTGTATGACCGGTCAGTCATTTTGCATGAGAATGGATCTGCGATCGGCTAAAACGAACGCGACAATATTGTCAAAGTTCTCATATCTGAATCTGAGTAGTCTGTTCAAAGTGTGAGATATGGCGTAACTTTGAGAGCCGAACACGTGCCGCTGCCTGTACCGCCATTTCCGTTAAATACATGGAAGCTAGCGTTGCGGCTTCACATCAAATGAACGTTCATATCATTCATCACTCGTAATTTATGTATTTCCATGAGATACAAATTTGTTTTTCTTTCGATTATCCCCGAGGTTTCAAAATGGAGTTCATACTCGTACATACCATTCTGTCCGACCTAGGAGATATGGACCTACACGCATCTTAGGTGTCCAGTACCACTTTTTTCCTTCTCGTCACATTTTTTTCTTCCCTATTTTTAAGCCCTTGTAGAGTATTTTATTCCTTGCAATGCGAATAATATTTCAATGTGTAAGGGCAGGGACAACGAGGGTGACAAAAACTTCGCCGGTCCATCTCCCGAACAGAGCTGCGGCAACCACATGGCGCCGCTGCTAAGTAATTTATGTTTCCTGAATTGAAAAACGCTCACGAGTACGCTACACTCACTTAAGTTCACAGTCAAGCAACTTTTTTAATATCCTTAAATCTTAATTCAGGCTTACTGTGCACTCTTTTCTTCCAATAAATTTGTAGCACAATTTTGTGAAACGCTGAGACTTGCAATAGTTAAAATTACCACTAATATCATAAAACGCACCTCTAATCACTTTTCCCACGCACGTTTCCACAACTGCCGTGCCAATTATCAAATCGCCACTATAGTAAAAACCGTTAACATTATTTTCAAAAAGGACTTGGTATCTGGTTGCATAAGGCATTTTTTCCAGACATTTCAGCAATTTTTTGTCGCGATTAAAATCCGTTTATTTTGCAGAAAATAAAACTGTGGGGTAAATTAACGACTTTAACGTTCGACCGAGTACTTTTCCTTTTTTGCCGTTAATTATCGCGACTATTATCCCGGATGAGCTGCAATTGCGATCCAAGTACGAGTATAAGGTTGCAAACCAAATATTTACTAAGTCGAATTATCACACCATCCACTAGAACCATTGTTGTTCTGGGTGAAAACTGAAGACTGCACTCTCCTTGGCTGGAGGATACTTATAGCAGAGCAGCAACTAGGATAACAATGATTGCCGAAAGTATGTACGAGAATGTCTAGCCTGTTTGGCCGCGACTTGCAAGCTTTGGATTCCAGTGGACATGTGGCGCCTTGAATCCTTGCGATGCTGTCGGCATTGAAAGCTTCATGGTAATGAAGTGTTTGATGCGAAACCTTTCTGTTGTGGCGAATAGGATATTATATATTTTCGGGGATGAGATAATTGGGAGTCTCAAGTGCTTTTTAATTACATACTTTTTAAGTGGTCCAACTAGCCGTTACCAGTAAAATATTGCATGGCCATATGCAAGATATCCTATACGTAGACCCCGATTCTATTCGCCAGTTCCTGATTGCAAACTCCCGCAACATTTGGATACAGTTGAAGGAACTTTCATTGAAATACGCCATATTTTAGTTGCCATCGTATCTTTCTTAAATTGTTTCGGAAATTCGCAAGAGAAATTGAAACTGTTGCCAGCACAAGGATTATCCACACGACGAGTATATTCGGGCAAATCGCTTGCCACGCTAGGAGCTGTTTTGGAGAAAGTATGGCGGCGACAAGTATCCTGTGTCCGCTGACATCATGACCTACTTTAGGATGAGAGTGGGGAACACGTTTCTTATAGCGCGACCTTCACATTGACTTGATGCGTCTTCGTCCCTATAGCCATGACACTGTCTTTAAACCACCGTTGACATCCATATATGTTGTTTTCAGCGGCAGAAGCAAAAATAGCGCGAGACGGCTGTTCGTGGTAGACGGGAGTTGGGTTTGGGAGGAATTGTTTGTTCTACGCGTAGTGGCCATGACCACGTTTCAGTAAAATTTAAGAATTCATTAAATCCTGGCGCCTGATTGACATTGTCGCGTTAGATTATTACTGCTACATGTACAAGATCATTAATTTTAAATTCGTTTCTTTGGTGTGTAAAGGATGTTTATAGTTGTCTCTAGTTTTTATTAGCAAGTCATTAAATTGGTATTTTTTGTAATTAATTGTTTAAAAAAAAAGATAATGCAAAATTTATAGAACCAGAAAAAAATGTGTGCCTCACACGTATTCATAAAAAAATTCAAATACTTGCGTCACATACTTTTTCACGCAAATATTAGAATTTTTTTTATGAATATGTGTGGGGCACACATTTTAATTTTTTTTTAATTTATCTGTTTGTAGTAGTAGGTTGTGAGAAAATAAATTTTTTTTTTTTTATTTTCTCTCACAACATTCGAAGTTATCCCGGCAAATTCTTTTGAATTCGAAATGGACGTGCCACGGAGCCTACCTACCTACCTGCTTGACCGGGCGAAGCGTAGTGGTTCGCGTCTTTGACCAGTGGGCTTTAATTAGAGTTTATTTCTCATTCCCCTTGCGTAGGCTCCGCTCGCTTCGAGACCGGGAGGGGGAGGGTTGTAATCCTCATTATACCGCCCTTGAACGCTCGGTCTATATCGTAGAGCGATAAACCCACAATTAACCAAGACGCGAACCATGTTGCGTCGTCTGGTGAATAGAAATATATTTCTACTGATGTACAACTTCGCTTCAGCCGTTTTTTCCTATTATTAAATTCTTAATTGTCAAAAAGTACTTACAGATGTGTTGTTCAAAGTACTGTCCGTCGCAAGCGCCATCTTTTGCCCATCTTTCCGGCAATTTTCGGATTCAATCTCGGAAAAAGGAGGCGTCTTTCGACGCGATCCATGATTGCATCCATTTTTCGACTTTCTCGTACGAACGAAAATTCTGATCAGCCAGGCCGTGCGCCATGGAACGAAACAGATGGTAGTCGGAAGGAGCGATGTCTGGGGAGTACGGCGGGTGGGGCAAGATTTCCCATTTCAGGGTTTCCAAGTATGTCTTGACCACTTTTGCGATGTGTGACCGAGCAATGTTATGCTGGAGGATGACTTTGTCGTGTCTCTTTTGGTACTGTGGTCGTTTTTCCTTTAATGCTCGACTTAAACGCATCAATTGCGTTCGGTACCGATCTCCTGTGATAGTTTCATTCGGTTTCAGTAGTTTGTAGTATATCACACCGAACTGGTCCCACCAAATGCAAAGCATAACTTTGGCGCCGTGAATATTCGGTTTTGCCGTCGACGTTGTGGTATGTCCGGGCATTCCCCATGACTTCCTGCGCTTGGGATTATCATAACGGACCCATTTTTCGTCGCCGGTTATGATGCCATGTAGAAATTTCTTCAGATTTTGCCTTTGAAGCAGTTGTTCGCATGCAAATAATCGCCGTTGAATATCTTTGTTGTAACTTGTACGGAACCCAAATTCCTTGTTTCTGAATCATGCCCATGGCCTTTAGGCGTTTCGAGATGGTTTGCTGAGCCACTCCCAGTGGCACGAATCTTTATCAAGCAGTGCTTGCAATTCGTCGTCTTTGAAAATTTCTTCTCTCCCACCACCACGCTTGGCCTCAACATTGAAATCGCCATTTTTAAAACAATGAAACCCTTCACGACATGTTCTGTCACTCAGAGCAGCCTCACCGTAAGTATCTGAGAGCCTTCGTTGAGCCTCAGCTGCAGTTTTTTTCAAATGAAAGCAGGTGATCAAAACTTCGAGAGCTTGGCTCGAAACAAAAACTTTTACTAATTCGGGGATGTCGATACGTTCACAGACGTCCAAACTCACTTTGTGACACTTTTGAATTACGTATTTTGACCAGCCCTCACCGATGCAGCTGTCTGTCGGAAAACGGGGGAAGCAAAGTTGTCCACCTAATAATACTTGTACTTGTTTTACATTTTACTCACGACAATGACTATATATTCTCATCGTAAAATACTCTCATCTTAAATTTCCACCCATAAAAGGAGAATTTGAAAATATGTATAGTTGAATAGAAACCTAAACTCATTAACAATGTCGATCGCTGCGCTGCGCCAGTATTGTCATCCAAACGGAACTCGGCGGCTGCTGAATAGTTGACGATTGCTGCAATCAATGCGGTGGTTCTCACAACTATGAAGCGGAAAGGGTGCTATGTATTTGGATGATGGTCTTCCTAAGATCAATACAATTTCCTTCAAATATAGAAATAAAGCGCCTTTCCAAAAGAAACACGATAAAGATTACATGAGTACAAAAACGAGTGTGTCGTTTGCGAGTTCCGACAGATAAATCTGTGAAGGTGGATTTCCTCTTCGATGATGCCAGCGCCGCTCTAGTGGCAGGAAGTGGCGTGGAGAATCGTATAGAAGGACCCTTTTGGACATGAAGTGAAACCCAGCCAAGTATGTTAACAGTACATAAGCATTGCCTTAACAGTATGTTAACAGTCCATACTCATTTGCCCTAACCCCTTGTGGGGCATAGCGCGTCAACTGTTCCATGTGGCCCAGTTGACGTTTCGTTGGCATAAACTGGTTTCGGAGAATGCAGGTACCAGCATGCATCTCCTGCACATCCATGGCCACGAACGTCGTCGTGAACGGAATTGGAACCCGAAACGCCGGTAGTCAAACATGAGACTGATGCCTCAACACACTGCGCTACCGGTCACTATGGGTTAGCAGTCCATGATCAGTGCATTATAAGTGTATTAACAGTACGTTAACGGTATCTGAACAGTGCATTAACATTAAATAAACAATGCATTAACAGGCCCCTAACCGTAAATTAACAGTACGTTAACAGTACATTAAGAGTGCATTGAGAGTACATCAACAATGCATTAACAGTACATTAACAGTGTATTACCAGTGCATTAACAGTACATTATCAGTGTATTAACAGTGCATTAACAACACGTTAATAGCGCTATAATAGTACGTAAACAGAATGTTAACAGTACATTGATTGCTCATTAATAGTATGCTAACAATACACAACAGTATGTTAAAAGTACATTAATAACGCACTAACAATATGTTAACAGTACATTAACAGTGCATTTACATTATGGTAGGAGTACATAAACAATGCATTAACAGTATGTCAACAGCATATTAACAGTGCCTTAAGGATATATTAACAGTGTATTACCAGTATGATAACACTGCATTAACCGTGCATTAGCAACATATTAACAGCATTTTAAGACTTCACTAATAGTATATTAATAGTGCAATAATAACAGCCGTTAACAACTAGTTCACAGAATGTTGAGGCTTAGAGTGCATTAGCAATAAGTGAACAATGCATTATCAGTGTATTGACCACACAGAAGCAGTGCACAAGCGCTTCCCTATATTTGATTAACAGTGAATTTACAATGAATTGTGCCACTACCACCACCCTGAGCCGCCACCTACACATTAGTTTCAAGCAAATCTTTCTTTGTTGTTTTGAGCTTTAGGCTCTAGAAGTTGTTAAATTACCATAATGAGCCCCGAGGGTTTTGTAGGAAAACATGTGGTAGGAAATTCCCATAAAATTTGATGTACCTACTTAACTTTTTGACGTATTTATTAGGTTAGTTACTTCAGCAGGTGGCTCAATAGGGTTGGGTTTGAACACACTGGTTAAATGTGTTGAAAATGCTTCTGCCTGTTAAAAACAAAAAAACAACCACTGCTGAAAAAAAACCTAAAATTTAATAATTGAAATAAAAAAAAACTATATACTTAAGTTTAATAAAATTCTATGCAATTATTATATTTAGACAAGTGGAAATATTTGCGAAGATAATATTTAATAAATTTATAAATATTTCTCTTTTCTCTTGAAATTAAATATACCCAATTAATATGAATAATTTGATGGTATGGCAATGTATTGTTATCCATTTTAGTGTATTCTATATTTGCTGAAAAATATTCGAATTTCATACGTATATGTGGTATTATGTACTTGTTCTTCAGTAATTTAAAAATATTTCACACAGATAACAAATGTTTTCTTTCGAGCTGTGGTTCTGTTTAAAAGCGCAGTACGCCGCACCGCAGCGTTCGTAGATATACGACTCAGCCATCTACCGGCGCGGATAAAACAAACCGTGTCTTTCACATGATATGCATGGAAAAATTGCCGAAGATTGATTACATTAGACTGCCAAAACAAAAGCTTTAAGCCGGTAGATTTCAACCCTTATCTCCGCTGATAAGTTTAACAATTATTTCTATTTTCGGTTCATGTACTTCATACGAAGTTTAATACATAAAGTTTCAATTGTTCCCTGTGTACCGCTTCATTTCTTTGCATTGTTCAGTCAACTTGGTAGGAAATATGAAAAAAAAAATACATGAAATATGGTATCTACTTTACTTATTTCTTTTCACCAAAAAAAAAAGAAAAATAATCAAAAAATATTGTGTTTTGCCGGATCGCCCAGACTGCATTCTAGAATTAGTACAGGTGTATTCAAGGTGATCAACCCGAGAGTTAGCGTTTCTCTTAACACACCCTTTGTCGGGAACGAACCGCTTTTTATCTGCAGCATCTTAAGATATTTCACTAAATGCTGTATCATTTTTCTAATTGTAGATTTTGTTCACGTGCATGATTAGATTTATGTACATACTTAGATACTCAGATAAATAAGTATGCCCCCTTATCGTTGAATAACAATACAAATTTGTTGTATGTTGTCAGGTATTCGAGCTTAATTATATACGAGCAATAATTCAAATTTTAACTACTACATACGAGAGCTAACATTATTGTTTTGCAAAATCTCCGTTCAGATAATTAGTCAAGTCGTTGATGTGGTATCATTTTCTAATCTATCTTTTTTGTTTTCAAACTTGCGATTTCGATATTCTAATCAAAGTTTCATAAATTTACTAAATCATTCAGAAAATCCATGATTATCAGATTTTTCCCAAGTTTTTTTATATATAAGTATAAGTGTCCGCATGTTCGAGGAAAGACCTTTGACTGGCTATTTTCTGCACAGGAGATAGGATAACGCTCGCTTCACAACTGATTTTCCAAATTGAGCGAATGAATGGTGCTCTAATTTGATATTAATCAACGTCTGGACGTTTTGCATAGAAACATATTGGATTAGAAATTGTTTGAATGTTTTTTTGGTTGTTCCGCACTTTTACCTTCTGAGTCACGGCGGAAGATGTCTGATGGCTGTTGCTAAATGGAATATTAATGTTTACTGGGATTGAAGGGAGATTATACCGGTGCAGACGAAGAAATATTATTTATAATAGAGTGTACTTATTGTTAAAAATTCGATTGAATTTGAATTTTGTGTTTGGAGTTTCTGTGCAAAATCTTAATCGAAAAGCATTTTGCGTTCCTTGATATTTAATCGCTTGAAACTGCCAATTAGGTCAGCAGGGCCGGCGGAACACGAATATGTCGTATGTGGAATAAGACGAGTATCATGAGGCGGTTGGTTGGATTCTATTGGTCTTAATAAGAAAATTGAACATAGGTACTATTTTTTTGTTAATAGCTTTATATAATATATCATATAATGCAAATACAATTGTGCTTTGGAATTGGTCACTATAAACTCGTCCATTCATTTTTAACTGCCAATTTTATCGGCTACATCGTCATAAATATGTAGAATTTGTATATGGTTAAGACGCGCATGTGACGTAGTCATTGTTTCGACTTATTTTTATACCCTAGACTTTTAGTATAGGGTATATTGTTTTTGTCACGACGGAAATATGTAACACCTTAAAGGAGGCTCCGGAGGTGTAGCAATGTATATATATAAATTATCAGGGTCACCTCCTGATTCGATTAAGCCATGTCTGTCTGTCTGTCTGTCTGTCTGTCTGTCTGTCCGTTCGCACGATAACTTTCGATAGAATGAAGCTAGAGCCTTGAAATTTTGGTCAAATGTTGATAGTGTAATCTAGTTGGACGGTATTGAAAATGGGCATGATCAAGCCAAGAGAACGCCTACCTCCCCTACATATGTAAAATACTTAAATGTATCTGTAACTCCCGACTAAATAAATATGAAAAGCTCTAGCTTTGGCAGATTACTCGTGAGGGTAATCTTATAAACTCCTGGAAAAAATAAAATCGATCAGTTGAAAACTAACGGTAATTTTCTTACAAAGAGCCCAGTACTACCCTACTTTTCGGGTTTTTTTGTCTATAACTCTTGAACCAATTGACGTAGAGCCCTGATTTTTGGCATGTAACCCTGGGGTGAGAAGATGCTTGAGTTTTAGTAAGTTGGGCATAATCGGATCAAAGGAACGCCTACCTCCCCTACAAATTAAAAAAAAATCAATACTCCTTTAATTACGATAACTTTCGATAGAATGACACTAGCGAGTTGAAAATTTGAAAAAATGTTGTTAGTAGGATTTACTTGGTTGGTATTGAAAATGGGTAAGATCCGACTCAAGCAACCCCTGCCTCCCCTACAAATGAAACTTCAAATAAGCGATAACTTTTGATAGAATGATACTACCGAGTTAAAAATTTGGTGGAATGTTGCTAGTAAGACCTTCGTAGTTGGTGTTGAATATGGGTAAGATCCAACCCAAGGAACCCCCACCTCCCCTACATATGAAACTTCAAATAAGCGATAACTTTTGATGGAATGAAGCCAGTGACTTGAAATTTTGGTCAAATGTTCGAAGTGAGATTGAGTTAGTTGGCATTAAAGCTGGTGTTGAATATGGGTAAGATCCAACCCAACGAAACCCCTACTTCCCCTACAAACGAAACTTTAAATAAGCGATAGCTTTCGATAGAGTGAAGTTAGAGACTTGAAATTTTGTTTAAATGGTTGTAGGGTGATCTAATTGGTTTATGGCAATGATGAGCAAGATCCGACCTAAGGAACTCTTACCTCCTCTACAAGTGAAACTTCAAATAAGCAATACCTTCCGATAGAATGAAGCTAGCGACTTGAAAAATTCGACAAATATTGTAGAATGGGTTAGTTAGTTAATTGATTTTGAGAATGGTCAAGATCCTAATGAATGAGTGCCAACCTCTCCTATGAACTGGCCATTCTTAATGCATATGGTCGTTGCCAATTGGTACTTTTGGTATCTCCACTAGGTCTGTAGAAGTCTAGGGTATATACGCTTCGGACTACGGCCTGGTTTTTTTTTTCAGACTGTGGTAGATGCAGAGGTTGGACAAATTTTTCAAAATCAATATTTATTATATAGTTTTTATTTAAGCTTCGACCTTTAAAATAATAAATATTTATTATTAAACCATTTCCCATCTGAAAAACTAATTATGTGTTATTGTACATTTATAATTATTTCCTCAAGTTTGCAATAAATATTTATTAATAGTGTATGGTGACACTAATGCGTGTTCGTTGCCCTACTCCATGATACAAGGAAGACAAGATATAGCCTTCCCGCGTTTTATTTTCGTATTTTTCTGCGTATGACGTCAATGGCTCGTATACACTTGAGAGAGTGGTGGTTCATACCTCTCAGCATTGCAATCCTCACGACAGTATCGCTTCGCTTGTTGAGGAAGAAGCATGCGTACGGTGTAGGACGCGCATGGTGCAGGCCGCGCAAGGTGCAGGCCGCACACGGTGAAAAATGCGCACGGTGCAGCGGTCTCTGCCTGAACTGTGTTGTACGTGGAGTTAGTGTCATAAACACTCTTACTCCATTTTATTAGTGGGCTCTATGAGCCCATCGCAATCATAGCTTTTTTATGTTTTTGGTACAACCCCGGTTGCGGCTCTCAGTTTATGACACTCCTAAGGTGAGGATAGGTCTCTCTACCTCCGGTGGAGAATTTCAAAATATCCAAGGTTGTATTGTCATGTTCGTCGATCTTGTCAAACAGTTTCAGTGCTTTGTCCCGTATTATTTTGTCAATTGTGTCGATGTTAAAGTCCCTATGTATGTCAACTTTCCGTACATACCATGGAATTTTGAATATTCTTCTTAGGACTAAATTTTGGCATATCTGGAGCTGCTTGATTTGGGACTTGCTAGCTTGACTAAAAGCCAAGCTGCCGTACAATATTGATGGTAAAATTGTCATTTTGTAAAGTAACAGTCGGTTTTTGATGCTCAGTTTTTCCGAGCTTATGAGGGGGTAAAGGGAATGGAGGGCCCCGTTACAGGCGATCCTCTTTTGTTGGATGTGCAGTTTCCACGTCAACTTTTTGTCCATTGTCAGTCCGAGAAACTTGGCAGCTTCCTGCCAAGGAATCTCTTGTCCGTTTACTGTCAGTAAGTCCGGGTCTTGTCGTGGCCTCCTTGTTACGAAAAGCACCTGAGTCTTTTCGGCGTTTATAGCAATCTTCCATCTCCGGAAGTAGTCCATGAGTATGTTTATTGAATCCTGGAGAATTGAAGTTTTTCTGAGCTCTATTCTTGTAGAATAGAATATACAAGTGTCATCATCGAACAGGGATATTTGCACATTTGGTGGCAGTTGTGGAATGTCTGCAGTGTATAGAGTATACAATAGAGGAGAAAGTGGTGAGCCTTGAGGGACTCCAGCCCCGATAGGCCTCTCCTGAGAAAGTTCGAAGTTAATTCGAACTTGAAAGCTTCTGCCTTGTAAATACGAACCTATCAAATGAATGATAGGCAGCGGTAATCCGAGTTCATGCAATTTGAAGATTAGTCCTGCATGCCAGACTTTGTCAAAGGACTTTGCTATGTCAAACATAACAAGACCTGTTGACTTGCGCCGATTTAGCCCCGTTCTGATGTGTTGGACCACTCTTGCGAGCTGGAGTTCGCAAGAGTGATTAGGTCTGAAACCAAATTGCTCTCTTGGTAATAGATTATTATCTATAGGTATTACCTGGTCGAACAGACGAGAAAGGAGGATTCGTTCTGCTATCTTACTGACCACTGAGAGGAGACTTATTGGTCTCCAATTTTGCGGGAATTTGCGATCCTTCCCAGGTTTCGGGATCGAAACGATCACCGCTTTTTCCATAACTCAGGAAACCAGCGAAGATGAAAGACCGCGTTGACAATATCAACGATTTTTTGTAAGACATTGTCTAGACTAGTTTCTCAAACAAGAGTTTAAGATACCGTCCAGACCAGGCGCTTTTTTGCGATTTAGGGCGCCGACGTGACTCTTCACCTCCGCAAGATCAACCTTCCGTATCTCTTCCTCATGTGCCGCAGTTGAGAGGAGTATCTCCCTAGCCGAGAACTCAATGAGATCCTCATTGTTTAAATCATCTTGGGCGGACCGATTCTCCTGGAATTGAAGGTTCCAGGGTATCGGCAAAGACCTCCGCCTTGCAGGGTCACCGGTTTCCCTGGCCCTTTTCCGTATGCGATTCCTCCTCCTTATTAGTTCTTTAATACTCTGGGGGAGTTCGTAGGGATGTTTCGCCCTTAACGGACTGGTTTTTGTATTAGCTTCCTTTGCCAATACAATCGTGGATGTTAGGCTTTCTACCGCTTCTTCTAGGTCCGTGGTGTTTAGAATAGGTCTCTGCGGAGCGGTCTCTGCTTGAGATTATTGCTATATAAACACAAAAGGAAATACGCTTCACAAATAACACACATATCAAGCAAAGCCCACACAAGAGACCGCTGCATCGTGTGCGTGCTGCACCTGCACCCTCAACACCCTCAACAAGCGAAGCGATACTGTCGTGAGGATTGCAATGCAATGCTCTTGTGTTGGCTCTGCTTGATATGTTTTTTTTTTCAATTTCGTGTGAATGAATGAATTGAATGAAATTATCTCGAAAAGTAAAAAAGTTGCTCAGACCTTTTTTATGTAAATTTTTGTGATCTTCAATTTCGCCTCAAAAAGTTTTTTTTCTAGGATTAATAGTTACAGAGATAAAAGCCGAAAACTAAGTATTCATACAATTGAACGATCGATTGACGTAGGTATTCAGAGAGCCGGCATGCGCAAGGCCATATCTTGTCTTCCTTGTATCATGGCATTACTCTATACGCGATAGATACGCAAAAGAACGTGCCTGTTGATACCCTCCTAATAACAAAATTAAGAACTGCAAATGCAGTAGTCATAAGAGACAAAACTCCTACGATACACGATGCACCACCTGTGGTGGAATGAATGCACGTCTCAAAGCAAGAGCATTTCAAGTCTCTTAGAATGCGTTGCGAGAGATCCATCTTTTATGCGGTTATCCGTGTGCCTTTCCTTTTGTATTGATGACATCAGGCGCACATTAGGCGATAGCGTCTGAAATAAGTGGCCCCGATTTTTCCCATAAAATCGACATCTATGTACTCTATTTACCTATGGTTAAAGTGCGTTCTGCATCCTAAAGGTCGCCACCCATTGACGAGCACAACCATGACCAAACTTCCATCGAATCACCAATTTCATAGGACGTGTGGAAAAAAAATTCCCCCTATTTCCACCGTTCTATGATATTTGATGGTTCGATGGAAGTTTGGTCGTGGTTGTGCTCGTCAATGGGTGGCGACCCTAAACGTTGAATAAACGTTGCAAGCATTCAACAATTCAGATGCATGTAAATCTGGAGGGTATCACACCTTCAATAGTCTGTGTAGATTTAAACGGTAAATGCATAATGGGTCAACCATTCTGTATTTACCACTTTAAAATTAGCAATAAAAATTGTTCCGATCCCACTGTTCCTATGAAATAGTGGGCTGATTTCACCCAAATTTTAAAATGTATTTTGGTGGTAACTATGATCGATAAGTGTGGAGTTTGGTAAGGATATCTTTTAAAAATAATAGTTTTTATAGTTTTAAATACAATAGTTTTTCTGGTAAAAACTTTTGGGCCGGTCGTTTCTATGACAGCTATATGAAATAGTAGTCCAATTTATACCAATTTCGAAAATATAGTTCCGAAACAGATACCATTGAAAATCGCTTAATCGATTCCTCTCGTCATAGCATTTTAATCATTAATAGGAAACTCGTAATTTTCAGTATGTGGACTGTTGAGATTCTTTTGATCATGGGCCCAATGCGCTTGATACTTCTAATCCAATCAACATTCCCTGGGCTCGTAACCAATGACTTGGATCCCGAAATTGAACGAAACTCTGCGCACAAGAACCTATACATACACAGACACTGGCAAAATTATTTACACATTGCAATGTTTGCTTCTTGAACAGCCCTTAAAGATGCAGAACTTTTAAAATAACAACAAATCATCCATGGTTTTTCTCAATTTTATTCTTTGTTATTTTATTTAAACAAGAAGAAAGAAAAATTCATCCAATACCAACAAGTAACTGTAAAAATGATAAGAAAGTAAGTGGCACAATTATTTACACATCCATTGAATACTGGCAAAATTATTTACACAAATCCATTTTTCGTGTGTTTTTTTTTCACTTCTATAAGCAAAAAAAAAGGAAATATTTTTAAGGTTGAAGTAAACGGTTATTTAAAGTAGCAGTATTTAATAAGTTGTGTTTCCTCCTTTTGACGAAACGACTTCTGCAAGGCGTCTGGGCATAGAGTCTATTAATCCTTGGACTTGCTCTAATGCAACTGTACTCCAAGTAGCAATGAAATCCTTCCAAGTCTGATCTGCAGTTCTTCCGATGTTTTCAGGCATTTTTGATTTTACTATATGCCACAAATTTTCTATGACGTTCAGATCAGGGCTTTGGGGTGGCCATTTTAAAACATGTTGGTCCACAAAAGCCAAATACTTTTTAATCTTTGCGGCTGTATGTATCGGCGCATTGTCCTGTTGTAGGATCATCATCATCGTGGCGCGACAGCCCGACGTCGGGCCTTGGCCGCCTGGATCATTGTCCTCCAATTATCTCGGTCACGTGACCGCGTCCTCCAATTTTGGGAGCCCAGCAGCTGCGCGGCGTCCACACCTACTGAGCTCTCCCAACGAGATCTCGGTCGTCCTCGCAGTCTCGCTCCGTCGACTCGTTCTGCATTCATTACTCTCTTAGGCATGCGATCATCGTCCATGCCCTGCCCATTGAAGTCGTTGTAGTTTGACGATTTTCGAGACTTGCAGCTCATCGTACATTTCATACAACTCATGGTTGTACCGGATGCGCCATCCATCTCGATCGCAAACAGCCCCGAAAATTCGCCGTAGAACCTTACGTTCGAAAGTGTCTAGCATGTTTTCGGAGGCTTGAGCTAGGGTCCATGCTTCGCAGCCATAGCATAGCACTGGTCGTATAATGGTTTTGTACAAGCGGAGCTTCGTGTTTCTGTGCACATGTTTCGATTTCATTATGAGGAGAACCGAGAAAAAAGTCTTATTAGCTAACTGTATCCGTCGCTTGATTTCGTCAGTTTCGTTGGCGTCCCTTGACAGGTTGCAACCCAGGTAGATGAAGTTGTTCACGAACTCGATGTTGAGGTCCCCCACGTTGATGCTCGGTTGTGCAGGTGTCCTTGTCACCGATTGCATCATTATTTTAGTTTTACCCTCGTTAATACGTAATCCAACTTCCTTTGCAGCGGTATTAAACGTATGCAGAAGTTCTTCTGCGTCAGCCGGCGAGCAGTGCAACATCATTTAAAATGTTTAAATAATGTGACTGTGTCATATTATCGGAGCATCTGACAAGTGGGCCCACACCACTGTATGATATGCAACCCTATATCATGATTTTATCACCTTTAGAATGTCTCCTGTGTTGCGTGACGGGTTGTTTTGCCTTAGTTTTAGCATCGGCGTAACAATATTTGTGTCCATAGGTACCGTCCAAGGAACAAGCAGTTTCATCCGTCCAAAGAATGCTTCTAAAAAACTCTGGTGGCTTCGTAATGTGCTCTAGCAAATTGTAATTTAACCTGCTTGTTTTTAGGTGTTATATGCGGTTTTTTCCGAATGACGTAGGCTTTTATCTTATTTTCTTTCAACCATCGCGGAAATGTTCTTTCACTGATCCTGTTTTCCCGATCTTTGTTTAGGTCCGCGAGCACGCTTTGGACTCTTTCACATGAGTTTCTTTTGAAGGACCGAACAATTTTAGCATCATCTTTTTTCGATGTCACTCTTTTTTCCTGCCTCCGTCACTTTTACTCTTAACACTTCCACAATCTTTTAACTTTGAAACTAGATTATAAATTGTTTTCCGGGCACAATTGTAATTTTTTGCAAGTTCCGCGGCCGAAACACCTCTCTGGAATTCTACCACAATGGCAGCTCGTTTTTCAAGAGAAATTTCTTTAGTTTTTGACATCCCGTACAATTTGTTTCGCGCAAAAACCTTACCAAACTGATCACAATTACTGAATGCCGCGCAAAGTATTAATTTACCAAATAAATTTAGAACCGTTACTTTCCAAGTGCAATTATTTGCACTTGAGTAAATAATTTTGCCAGTATTCAATGGATGTGTAAATAATTGTGCCACATATTTTCTTATGATTTTTACAGTTACTTGTTGGAATTGGATGATTTTTTTTTGTTTTAGCTATTTAAATAAAATAAAAATGTTTAAAATTGAGAAAAAACTATGGATGATTTGTTGCTATTTTAAAAGTTCTGCAGCTTTAAAGGTTGTTCAAGAAGCAAACATTGCAATGTGTAAATAATTTTGCCAGTGTCTGTACATATGTAGATGCCTCACTGTACGTCGCAAAACACTCTAAAGGCCGGCACAGATAGAGGCGGATGGTGCGTGTAGAAAAGAGTGATGGTTTTTAAGGGAGCGGTTATGTTGGAGCATCGGCAAACAATAAGAGTAGCGCTGATGGAAATGGATTCGTGCTTTTACATAGAGCTGTTTATGTTGGAGCTGCGCGATACAAGTTTAGAGCGTCACTGAGAGCAGTTCTTATCATAAATCGAAAAAAGAGAGAGCAAATGCGCTGTTCCAACATAAACAGCTCCATGTATCACTATCAGCGGTGCTCTTATCGTTTGTCGGAGCTCCAACATAAACGCACCCTAAGATATTCAAGGTATGCATTCAGTAGAAAAAAAAACACCATTAAAAACTAAATAAATACACAGTTCTCCCGAAAAAAGAGGAACCTAAGAAACAAAAATTCGAAAGTAAAGCGAGAAAACGTCTTCACCTTGATAAATTACCGCAACCTTCATTATAATCATATGTATAAAATATACAAATTTGTGCAATAATAAAAATGCATTATCAAGATAAAAAAGTATTAGAAATTTATGAATCATCTCAAACTTCAGAAGTCTTAATGCATTTTTTATCTACAGCTCTTATTTATGTAAAATATCACCTTTTCTACGCCCAGTAATTGAAAGATCTTAACGTACGCCATTCCGAAGGTCGCAGTTAATCAATCCACCATACATTCAACAATTACCAAGAAGCGTGTCTTCTATAGCTTTCCTATATCCCGATAACGATGACAACAATACCATCTGAAATCTAATTGTCATAACGTTGCCAATTGAATTGAATTATTTAACATCTTGTCCCCCGTCTAAGTTCCCCTCGACTAAAATCTTATCTTAATGATATCTTCACTATCTCTAATAGAATTTGGCTATCTTTGGTTTAATAATTTCGCCGTACAAATATTACGGCACGTACGAATTTTATAAAGAGCCCCCCGAATGGGGTTACATGTCAGTCTGTTTTTTTCGTGATCGAAGAAAGGCGGCGGTATTCGGTATTTACTCGTACATTTATCCCGGCGAGAGTTGTGTTGTGACTCTATACCCAGTTAAAAAAAAGTAGATAAAAAGATACGACCGTAGATAATGAAAATTGCTTGCAGTATCGTGTAATGCGCTTTTAAGTCAATTGTTTTGTCCATTGTCATCAGAAAAATGCCAAGTTCATGTGCTATCACTTTCAATGAAAGTCCTAATGGGGTGTACTATTGCGGTCAAAAAATATCGGGAAAAGTCAACCTTGTAACGGATAAAATTAAAGCAATTAAAGGTGAGTTTATAAAGCAAAAACATAAATTGGTGCCGGTGTTTAATCGGAGAGTTCAAAAATATTTTACAATACATAATGTTGTAAAATTTGGCGCGTTCGTTTAATATTGAATTAAATATTGACTGCGTCATTAGATGTTTGTACATATTTAGTACTGGAATGGATACTCAATATAGACATAGATAGACAAGCTAAGCTAAAATTAAACAGTTTTTATGGTCATCAAAATTTGGATATGATTTAGTATTTTCTATAGTTAGACGTAACGTCATATCGATAGTATAGTGTACCTATCGTTGGTAAACACCTAGTTGGGCAGAACCTGTGGGTAATGCATTAAATCCCTGTCTTTTTTTTAAACACAAAAGATTCGATAAAAAGATTAAAGATAAATAAATATGGCTTTATTATTGATTCTGTTGATGTCTTGAATGTTACGAGATTTTCGGTCTACTGATGTCTTGAATGTTACCAGCTACGCCGGAATGAAGTGCGGGGGAGGGGGTGTTAGTTTCCAACATATCGGTAAATTTGGCTACTTAGAACTAAAGGCCGGTACTCAAATCGCGTGGAATGAAAAGTGCCGTGAAATCCCATACAAAATTGCACAATTTTTCCCCGATGAAAACAAACGTGAAATTGTGTGGAAGTTAAAATTTCATTTCACGCGATCTGTGTACTACCCTGAGTGAAATGTCAAGTTTGTGGATTTCACGAGGATGAAATTTTTTCTCGTGCCAAATGTACGAGAAAAATTTTCACTGACAGCTCAGCTGTCTCTGTTGGTGTAATTTAGGTTGTGTTGCGTTTTCCCGGTGTTATTTATAATTGAGCGGTAGATTAGTGAACAAAGTAATCGGTGTTAATGTTTTTTGCGGTGCTTATATTTCATTTCACCAGTACACAGATCGGGTGAAAAGTGAAGAAATGTTATGTTCCACGCACTTTTTTCCACGAGCCATTTCGCCGATGAAAAGTGCTGCTGTCAATTTTTCCATTTCACGCGATCTGAATACCAGCCTTAAACATGAAAGTGTCACTCGGTTTTTGGCGTTGTTTCGGATACCTCTGTCAGTCTTTACCAGTCCGTTGTGTAGTTTCCTTTAGAGTTTGCTTAGCAAGTGATGGATGGATTTCGGAATATGAGCAGACACTGGCCAATTTACAAAAGTTCGAGGACAGGGCCGACCAAGAGTAAAATCTTACAGCGGGGCCCGATTTATACGCTTTAACGTCTTCAGAAATCGTCGAATCACGGCACCTTTTTTTTTCTCTGGTGAATCAAGATTTTGCCTGTGTGCAAATGGTGGTCGAGCTACATATGTAGTTTGTGCTTGAGAAATGTTATCTCTAACCCACGTCACTTTTGGCGGTGGATCCATTATGGTGTGGGGCGCTATTTCCTTAAATGACAAAAGCAATTTGACAGCACAGCGATACGTGAACGAAGTGGTAAGCATTATGTTCCTGGAAGAGCACGTACTGGAGCACAGCATTTTATTTTGAAGCAACATGGAGCTCATCCTCATACTGTAAACATAGAGCGTAAATTTCTCTGCCAATAATATTTTTTCACTGGCCAGCATGCACCCCAAGATTTAAATTCCTTAAAACATTTATGGGACTAGCTGGAACAACGTATAAGCATACTTAGTGGACGTTCACACTGCGTGCGATGCCGAGCCGAGCCGAGCCGGGTCGAGCGATGCGATGTGGTGGGTGTTCACATTGCACGCCGTGCGATGCCGAGCCGAACGATGGCTTGCGATGCAAAGATGATCCGAGCGATGGCTTGCGATGCAAAGATGATCCGGGATGTTCACTGCACGCAATGATGGAGAGTAGAGACCAATTTAGGTCAAGGAATAGAATCTGTTCGACATCATGTCGTTTGTGCTTCACCCAGTAAATTTATTTCTGTTTCAAAACAGTGCTCTAAAAATGGAAGGGCGTCGCCATTGGGTGCATCCCATTAATGAAGAAAGGCCCAGTGTTGCTGAATTTCATCATCTCTTCCGCGACCTCAGACGAGAGGTTTCACAAGCGGATCGAGCAGCGGCGCACCGCTGTGTATAAACGCAAAAATCGGCTTTAGGACGATGAATGTATAAACCGCTTGACTCGCCGTTGCGGCCACCGCCGCGGTTTGTGGAGCGGCGAGATTGCATTTGAATTCAGTGTAAGAGCCGGTACACATGGACGTCCAAATGACACCGGACGCCTCGTCACTTAAGCTCCTCCCTCTTTGATACCTATCTGCATTTCAATTCACATGATGCGATAGGACACAGCGCCACTCTGTATTATATAAGCCGGGCCACATAATAGCGAACCTGAATTTACAATTTATGTTATTTTTAGTTTTAAATAAACTGTTTTTTGGCCATAACTTCTAAAATATAAGGAATATCGCATTTTTAACACCATTTTCACCCCCCGTCCGAGCTGAGAGCTCCCTCCCCACCATTTTTTTTCTCAAAATTATTTGTCAATGGTAGTAGTCACGATCAACGATTAACAATTAATTAATTGGCACTTAAAAGTGATCCTCAAGCGAATGGTTTAAGAAACATCATACAAATCAAACATTGTGACCGTGTCCGTGTTCCGGGTTCGAATGTATGTGGGCCGGCTTATTAAAAATTGATATGCGGACGCGTGAAATGACGCAGATAGGAGCAGAAACCAGCGTCATCCCAGATAGCAATCGCGGCGGCAAAATGCCGCCGATAGCTATCGGATAGCTATCTGCGGCCATGTGCATCGCTTCATTGCCCGTAATGTATTTCTTCCTAACCGATTGAAAGTGACGCAGCGTCGGGTGTCATTTTTTTTTCCATGTGGACGTCCATGTGCACCGGCACTAAATATGTAAACCGCCGCTTCTGCTCTATGTCTTTATACGCAGCGGTGTCCGCTGCTCAAACCGCTTGTGATACCACGCCTTCTAAACGCGACCTTATTACGGTGGTAATAACCTTTCATTTGAGCCATACTGAATCAAAACCGGAGTCCGAAGCGTATATACCCTAGACTTGTACAGACCCAGTTGTGATACCAAAACTTCCAACTGGCAACGGCCATTGCATTAAAAGTGAATTTTTCATATGGTCAGTTTGAGCTGTGGGCGGGGATCCAATGAAAAGTTTCATCGTTCATCCATTCGAATTTTGGATATTTACATTTGAACTAACGTTTATAGCGAAGGTTGCCGTTCATTCAATAGGGTCATGCCCATTCTCAAAATCAACTAACCAACCCACACTATAAATATTTGTCGCATTTTGCAAGTCGCTAGCATCATTGTATCGAAAGTTATCGCTCATTTTGAAATTTCATCTGTAGGGGTTCCTTCGGTCGGATCTTGCCCATTTTCAATACCAACCAACAAGATCATGCTACAAACATTTGACCAAAATTTCAAGTTTCTAACTTCATTCTATCGAAAGTTATCGTGCAAACGGACAGACAGACAGACAGATATGGCTGAATCGAATCAGAAGATGACCCTCATAATTTCCATGTATACACTGCCACACCGCCGCGCCTAAAAGTCTAGGGTATAAAAGCAGACATACATGCATTTTTTTCAGTGTGATCTTACATCAAATACTACTTTACAGCTCGTACTTGCACCATACTGGCTCCAAAAAGCTTCACATCGCAAAGCATCGCAAAGCCCATAAACTCCATCGCAAAGCCCATTAAATTCCATCGCCAAAAATCAGCAGCCGGTACTCGCACGAAAAAGCAAAGAAGTTTGTGAAAACATCGGGCCATCGCTCGGCTCATCATTGCATCGCGCGCAGTGTGTACACTCAAAGCGTGATTCCATTTAAAATTGAAGACTTTGCAATGCGATTGCAAGCTTTTAAAGCAAGAAAATGGAAAGTCTTCAATTTTAAATGGAATCACGCTTTGAGTGTACACACTGCGCGCGATGCAATGATGAGCCGAGCGATGGCCCGATGTTTTCACAAACTTCTTTGCTTTTTCGTGCGAGTACCGGCTGCTGATTTTTTGCGATGGAATTTAATGGGCTTTGCGATGGAGTTTATGGGCTTTGCGATTTGAAGCTTTTTGGAGCCAGTATGGTGCAAGTACGAGCTGTAAAGTAATATTTGATGTAAGATCACACTGAAAAAAATGCATGTATGTCTGCTTTTATACCCTAGACTTTTAGGCGCGGCGGTGTGGCAGTGTATACATGGAAATTATGAGGGTCATCTCCTGATTCGATTTAGCCATATCTGTCTGTCTGTCTGTCCGTTTGCACGATAACTTTCGATAGAATGAAGTTAGAAACTTGAAATTTTGGTCAAATGTTTGTAGCATAATCTAGTTGGTTGGTATTGAATATGGGTAAGATCCGACCGAAGGAACCCCTACAGATGAAATTTCAAATGAGCAATAACTTTCGATAGAATGAAGCTAGCGACTTGATATTTGGTTCAAATATTTGGATTTAGATTTAGTTGGTTGGTATTGGAAATGGCCAAGCTCCGTCCCAAGCAACCCCTACGTCCCCTACAAATGAAACTTCAAATGAGCGATAACTTTCGATACAATGATGCTAGCGACTTGCAAAATGCGACAATATTTATAGTGTGGGTGGGTTAGTTGATTTTGAGAATGGGCATGACCCTATTGAATGAACGACAACCTTCGCTATAAACGTTAGTTCAAATGTAAATATCCAAAATTTGAATGGATGAACGATGAAACTTGTTATTGGATCCACGCCCACAGCTCAAACGGACTATATGGAAAATTCACTTTTAATGCAATGGCCGTTGCCAGTTTGAAGTTTTGGTATCACAACTAGGTCTGTACAAGTCTAGGATATATACGCTTTGGACTCCGGTTTTGATTCAGTATGGCTCAAATGAAAGGTTATTACCACCGTAATAAGGTCCATTTAGAAGGCGTGGTTTCACAAGCGGTTTGAGCAGCGGACACGGCTGCGTATAAAGGCATAGATCAGAACCGGCGGCTTACATATTTAGTGCCGGTGCACATGGACGTCCAAATGACGCCTGACGCTGGTTTCTGCTCCTATCTGCGACATTTCACGCGTCCGCATATCAATTTTTAATAAGCCGGCCCACATACATTCGAACCCGGAACACGGACACGGTCACAATGTCTGATTTGTATGATGTTTCTTAAGCCATTCGCTTGAGGATCACTTTTAAGTGCTAATTAATTCATTGTTAATCGTTGATCGTGACTACTACAATTGACAATTAATTTTGAAAAAAAAAAATGGTGGGTAGGGAGCTCTCAGCTCGGACGGGGACAAGGGGGCTGAAAATGGTGTTAAAAATGCGATATTCCTTATATTTTAGAAGTTATGGCCAAAAAACAGTTTATTTAAAACTAAAAATAACATAAATTGTAAATTCAGGTTCGCTATTATGTGGCCCGGCTTATATAATACAGAGTGGCGCTGTGTCCTATCGCATCATGTGAATTGAAATGCAGATAGGTATCAAAGAGGGAGGAGCTTAAGTGACGAGGCGTCCATGTGTACCGGCTCTTACACTGAATTCAAATGCAATCTCGCCGCTCCACAAACAGCGGCGGTGGCCGCAACGGCGAGTCAAGCGGTTTATACATTCATCGTCCTAAAGCCGATTTTTGCGTTTATACACAGCGGTGCGCCGCTGCTCGATCCGCTTGTGAAACCTCTCGTCTGAGGTCGCGGAAGAGATGATGAAATTCAGCAACACTGGGCCTTTCTTCATTAATGGGATGCACCTAATGGCGACGCCCTTCCATTTTTAGAGCACTGTTTTCGAACAGAAATAAATTTACCGGGTCAAGCACAAACGACATGATGTCGAACAGATTCTATTCCCTGAACTAAATTGGTCTCTACTCTCCATCATTGCGTGCAGTGAACATCCCGGATCATCTTTGCATCGCAAGCCATCGCTCGGATCATCTTTGCATCACAAGCCATCGTTCGGCTCGGCATCGCACGGCGTGCAATGTGAACACCCACCACATCGCATCGCTCGACCCGGCTCGGCTCGGCTCAGCATCGCACACAGTGTGAACATCCACTTAGACCTAACGAAAACTGAAACAAGCCTTGAAGGACGAATGGGCAAAACATTCTCAGGAGGATGTCAGGCATCTCATAATAAGCATGCCAGGCTGTTAGTCGAGCTCTTTCAGTGATCAAGCAGAGTAAAACATTGAAATTGAATTGAATTTAAATAAAAGATCATAAAATATTGCTGGATGTGGATATTTTTTTTAAGTGTTTGTTAAATTTGCATGAAACATACCGTCATGTTAGAAATTAATTAATTTTTTTTACCCTCCCTGCACTTGTATCAATCGTTGTTTATCGTATTGGCTTCTTTATTCTCTTCAGCGGCGAGGATTGTGAACTTTTTAAAGTGGTCCTTTAATTGCTTAGCTGTATGTATTATCAATTTTTCCGAAGCTTGTTTTTAGGCTACCACGGGAAACGAAAACTTTCATTGTTGACTCGATTGACGTCTTGTACACTTTGTGGTCATTCATTTCTCAGGCAATGCAGTTTACTTATACCTACAGTTTAAGTCGAATATACAGTTTATCTCCTGTGAATAAAATAATGATTTTGTGGGAATGAGTCGTTCCTATCTCTTGTGGGAATGACTCAAATGCTCGTGAATTCATGTTGGCCATGTAAGAACAAAACGGTGTCTTTTTGTTGTTGGTGCTTTTCAATGTTCCGTGTTTTGTCGAACCTGAACATAGGAATGACTCTACTTTCCCCCTAAAATCGTTCACTATTTTGTATGGTTGCTTTGCTGTTTGTTCTGTTCTTTTCTGGTTACAAAAAAAAAGCTGCTATTGTCATTTGTTTATATTAAGTGTAAGTAATTCACAGTTATGCTTAGTATTGTGCTGGCCGCATAGAGAATATCTATGGAGGAGCAATCAGAACATACCGAATACAAAACTGTTTGAAGTAATTTCACTCGTAAGAAGCAAACAATGAGATACACCCCTCTTTCCCGCAACACCCGCTCAGTCCGTATAGTCGCACATGAAATGTGAAACTCACATTCTCCTCATACATAGGTACTTCTCCCTTGTGAACAATACAATTAATTTTGTCCATCTACCCGGCCGGCCGCCCGGTCCACGTAGTCGCACCATGAGATGTTAAACTCGTATTCCCCTTCCACTCCCGCCCTTGTGCAGAATTGCTTCATATCTCTCTCTAATTGCCTTGACCCCTCCAGGGGCATGGGCGCGTCAACATCTCTAGCATTTCTATGCTTGCCGACGTTTCAACATCTACTTTTCGGAAGTGCAGTTGCTAGCATGCACCTCCTATCCGCGCCGTCCTTATACTGACAAGCTCGGAGCACTGTGAGAGTTCTATTAGTACTCACAGGCAGTTTTTGATTCTAGATTAGTATCGTAGAGCGGTGACCGAACGATCACGGCCACCGAGCGCGACATATCTATATCATATCTCTCGCTCTTTTTCATTTCCTTTTAATTTCTTTCTTCTGTGGTTGGCCGCGAAACGAAGCGAAATGTCAAATCCCATACAAAATGAACTTTCATTTCGTCGACGAACATTTTTTGTTTCGCTCTATGGTATTGTGCTCATAAGCGGAATCGGATGACATACCTAGTATCCAGTAGATGGTAGTACCTATATTTTGTGGCGAATTCAATTTCGCAATTTTGAAAGATACCGTGCTCTGCGAACAAGAGCGGAAAGTTTGACGTCCTGATATTTGGCAAGCTATGCGTCTGATTGAGAATTCTAGATCTATTGTGTTAGCGGAAAACTATATTTTTATGTAATGTATTTTAACATAATTCAAATGTCTAATTTCGAGTAATAAAGCATCGCTCTGAAGAGGGTCGTTGATGACTTATTTAGATTTTTCATCGAAGCACCCATCGAGGGCATTAATATTTGCTCAATTATCTTCAGAAAATGGTAGCTGTGGTAGCTCAATGGGTAGAGAGTTGATCTCATATTCGCGAAGTCGCAGGTTCAAGGAGGGCTTTCAAGGTGAGAAAAAAATATTTGCTCATGGCAGAACTTGAACGCAGACCGCACGAGTTATGAGATCAAATCTCTACCCATTGAGCCACTATAGCTGTGACGTCAATTGCTTAAAGTGAATTCTTAAAATTTCTTATGCGTACGCATTTCAACATAAGAAACTGACGGGTCACGATGGCAACGAGTCATTACTTTATGGTTTATGTTAACAATGTTGCTATACATATAACATTTCTTGACTATAGTTTACTAGCTAGAAATCTGGCTAATGTCAGTTAGCGACAAACTAAAGACAATTAACACATTGTCAATCAATTAAAATCATATTCGTACTTCATAATAAAAGCAAGCTAATTTACAATTTGCCGCAAATTGGGATACTGGCCTCCATTCACGTAAAATTCAACCATAAATGAATAATACCAACGTGTCAACTCTGTCACGAGTTTGTCTCTGTTCCTATGCGAGATGAATTTCGAACTGCAATTTACCGAGAGCATGTTGATGTCCAGCAGAGGTCGAGTCAAGTTCGAGTGGCATTAATTATGGTAGTCCTCTTACCAAACCGTTCAATATAAAATTTTGTCTCCTTATAAGCAACCTGCTGAAAACTGTAGGAACCTTCCGGACGGGAATGGTCGATCACGCTCCGGAAAATCAAAGTTAATAGTCCGACAGCCAAAATTAACTTAATGTACGTACGTACTTCAAGCAGTTTTCTATGTTTTGTGTTGAAAAAATAGAAGATAATATCCAAATGTTGAGATTTGTTTAAGTACGAAAAGGCTTAAAGGTTTTTAGGGCACTTTAATTCCGTCTGGCAGCCAATTTCAGCCTTCAAAAACTTTGCAGCAAGTAATTTTAACGTTTTTTTTACACTTCAGCCCTCTGCACCCGTTAAACCCACTCTCAGGGGGTTGCCAAACTTTTCATTTTCTCAGTACTACATTACAAGGATCGATCGTGAAAGTTCTAGCCATGTTACTTATGTTACGTCATAAGTAACATTACTTACTCATTACTCATGAGTAACACTGCAGACAATTATCTGGAAGGATCATTTTTTTAATTCAATTAAACCTACTCGTATGACTAATATCGTCTATTACTGAAAAAATCTCAAAATGGCATGTGACGTCAATTGCTTAAAGTGGATTCTTCTTAAAATTTCTTATGCGTACTCATTTTACAATAACATATGAAACTGACTGGTCACGATGGCAACGAGTCATTATTTTATGGTTCATGTTAATAATGTTGCTATACATATAACATATCTCGACTATATAGGTAGTTTACTAGCTAGAAATCTGGCTAATGTCAGTTAGCGACAAACTAAAGACAATTAACACATTGTCAATCAATTAAAATCATATTCGTACTTAATAATAAAAGCAAACTAATTTACAATTTGCCGCAAATTGAGATATTGGCCTCCATCCACGTAAAATTCAACCATAAATGAATAATACGAACGTGTCAACTCTGTCACGAGTTCCTCTCTGCGTAAATCCGTGTACTATCAATCTTTATTTATTATGTATTGAATATCTAATTTCATTCCAGGTATCTACATCACAGTTCGTGGATACGCGGACGTTCGATGGACTGAAACCAAATCCGGTGGAATGGTACATCGAGTCTACTACAGATCCCACGATGAATACTTTACGTCTCGAACTGATATTCTCACGACGGAAAAAGGCAATCGATTTGATCTGGAACCAGGATCCTATGAGTACAAATTCGAAACATATCTACCCTACGTGTTGCCATCATCGTTTATTGGAAGGTACGGTGAAGTACGTTATGAAGTTGTGTTAACCATTGATCGACCATGGCGTTTCGATAATGTCTTCAGACAACCCTTTACCGTGATATATCCATTAGACTTGAACAAGGATCCTAAATATAGGGTAAGTGAATAAAGGATAGTTTCAAAGTAACCTATCCCAACGTAAGTAAATTATGGTTTAATCGAATCTTTTTCTTTCCAGCAACCGGTTGATCGAACGGTCAAGAATTTATTTACTAAATTTTTATGTTGTGGCGACGGTGGTGAAATTCTCGTCACAGCTCACATGCCCCATTGCGGTTTTGCACCGGGCCAACACATACCTGTCGATATTATCATTAAGAATTTCTCAGCTACAGAATGCAGTGAAATGAAAGTTAAATTAGTTAAATCTACCGAATATCTTAGTAGTACGCCAAGTTGTAAACGAAAATCTGATTCTACCACGCTGGTGGAGCAAACGTTTGGACCGTATGCTCAATTTCGTGAAAAATCTCTTAGTAGTTGCTTGCGAGTACCGTCCGTGCCACCAACGACATTTCGAGAATGTAAAGTTATTGGTCTCTCCTACTATGTAGACATAACATTAAGGACCCGAGGACTTCACTCAAATATGAGCATGAGGTTACCGGTTACAATTGGAGCAGTTCCTCTGTACTATGGAGGTCAACTTACGCCGAATGTAATATCTCGACAACCGTCCAGTACGAGTTTGTTGTCAGATGATATTTTTACAATCCCAGGTTAGATGACTTACTACTACTAGCCCTTTTTTGTCAAAGTCTAATCGGAGTGTATTTTGTTTCATTGCAGCGCCTCCATCTTACGAAGAGGCTACTCGTATTGATGCCGACTATATCAGTGACTCGGATGAAAATCAGAACTCGCTGTCTATTCCTTATATACCACGGTATCCAGTCTACTATGAATTCGATGATATGGTATTGGGTGACAGGTTTGGCTCGAGTCGCCATCATCCACTCAATGAGATGAAGCAGAGATATTAGACTTGATAGATTTTTAGATTATCCTACCTTATAAGCACTATGAAGTGCATTACAAATAATAATTCATCTATTATATTATGAATGGAAATGGATTCATGATTTTAATTCATTTGCAATATTTTGTTTCATATATCATAAAAAATCCATAATATGTCATCAATAAAACCAGTATAATTCGATATTAGAACATTAGTTTACTTTATATCATTCAATTTATTGGACTTTCAATTAACTTTATTGCACTTGGTCGGTGTGCAACAGATTAGATTAGGGACGACTTCGCACGCTAATCAAGTCACAGACCATTTAGTAGTCTTTGCTAAAGTGCTCACAGTATCAGTCGCCATTCGGTATGGCCAAGAAGTTAAGATGAATTGACATAATCCATTTTCTTGATCGAACTTATCGGCCTCCAGAATATTCTTATCAATGCATAAATTCCCGGATCGAATTTAAACTGCCTTATTTCGATTATATTACATTTGATGATTCGATTCTGATTACACATTTCAGAAATATAGTTTTTTTTATGAACTCAACTTCATGACTCATTGCCAGTCTAAGTCAGAATGACTCGCTATCCACTATCCCACAGAAATAATCAACTTGAAGCCAATCACTCTGTCGCTCGGTTTCGTCCACACCATGGAATTCACTCATCAAAAACTGCCTGAATCCATGGGCGAAGTAGCTCGACTAAGACCAACTTGGAAATGTACTTATGCGTGAATACACACAGACGAATTTTCATTGGATAATAATTCGCACTCGTGTCGTGTAATGCACAACACAATATGCAGAGTGTCCCGCTTCAGAAAATAAATACTTAAATGGTAGATAGTACCATTTATTTGTGGAAAATTGACACCAAAATGGACACTCTGTCTTTAACCGAGACAAAACCAGTTTGGTGGAATGCACAAATCTCTGAGCTTAGAGTTGTGTGCAGGAGGTCTTTCAACAAGGCTAGGTCCACAAGTCTGCAGCTGGACTGGATTTCCTCTAACAGACATCTGACAGTTTTTAAGAGAGAACTCAGGCAAGCGAAACGCCGCTGATGGTGTAATTTTTGCGAGCGCATCGAGGGCTCGGGTGAAGTCTCCAGACTTCGTAGGATTCTGTCCACTGACCCACCCATACCCAGCGTTCTACTGAAACAGGACGGGTCCTGGACGACTTCGTGTAAGGATACTATTAAACTGCTGCTTGACACGCATTTCCCACGCAGCCAGACAGAAACAATGCCCCACTCTCCTGTGGACGAGGGACTGGTTATTCTTTGTGACTTTGAATTCAGAAGAAAAAATTCGGTGGGCTATATCTAGCTTCGAGTCATTAAAGTCAGCTGGATCTGACGGTATTATCCCGGCATCGCTATGTAGGCTTATAGACCAACTACTAACTAACATCTAGGGTTATTTGTACTCGCTTGGGTATAGCATATGAGCGTAGGTGTGTTAATAGGGGAGCTTCTCAGGGTGGCGTACTATCCCCCCTTCTTTGAAATCTGGCGGTTAACAAACTGCTTTTGGACCTGGAGGGCGTGAGATGCAAAGTTAACGCGTATGCGGACTATATTTCCATTGCAATCTCTAAGAAGTTTCGCTCTGTGATATTATGCAGAATGCCCTCTCAATTCTGACGAAGTGAGCTAGGCTAGCTGGGGTTGGTGTTTATCCTGCCAAAACAGAACTTGTTCTCTTTACAAGGAAACACAAGCCACCAATATTCGATCTACCATTGCTGAACGGAATGAGACTTGTTCTCTCTGAAAACGCCATTCCTTCGGGAAACTGGGCAGTTCACTGTGGCAGACACGGGACACTCGTCTCTTCTTAGCAGCTTGGAATTTTCTGCGGTGATGGTTTACACTCTCCCCAAGTATCTGCTCGGTAAGAATTTTGTAAGCCAAATCCTTTCACGGGACGAGTGGGAGGCTAACACTCTCCAGGAGTCAAATGCTATAACTTTATACATCGATGGCTCTAAGACGGATCAAGGGGTGGGGGTGTACTTGGACAAGCTAAATATTAACTTGTCACTACATCTCCCTGACTTTTGTAGCGTTTTTCAGGCGGAGATTGCGGCTATTTGGAAGGCTCTCATCTGGCTCGGGCGTAATGTCATAGCTAGGGACATTACCATTTTCACGGATAGTTAGCCGGCGATTAAATCCCTTGAGCCTGTGACTACAAACTCAAAGAGTGGTAAATGCTGACGCGTCGAGTACTGCCAACGCGCGAGGTGGACTAATGGTGACACTTGTATGATTACTAGACAACTTTGGCCTAGAATCGATCCAAAACGCTCTGCAGAGCTGCTGGCGTTGAATAGACGAACTACGGACTCTTGTGGGGGTGATTACAGGGCAGTGCCCGATCGGCCAACATGCTAGGACATTGGGGCTTCCAGACAATTACCTCTGTAGGAGCTGTGGAGATGAGGATAAGAGTACCTTTCATCTGCTATGTAGGTGTTATGTCCTGGCTAGAAGAAGAAGGATAACCTTAGGGTCTTTCTATTTTTGGCGATCTGAACGACCTTAAGGATGTTAGCATCAGCCGGCTCCAGCACTTTATCAACAGCTCAGGCTGGTTCAATTAATAGGTAGGACTCGGGTTGTAGAGTCTATGGTGGTATCACAAAGGACCTAGTGGTGGTCTATATGTGCTGTGTGTATCATGGCAGCCCCTTTAACGTAACCTAACGGAGGGGATCTCCATAGAGGGGAAATGAAGGTCAAATGTTTTTTCGTTTGGTATAGGCAAGTGGGGTATCGTAAGAAAGGCACCGCCAAGTACATTCCATTTTTGTCATTTTCTTCAAATTTGAAGAAAGAAGAAAAGATGGAGAAGGGAAAATATATGATCCGAGTTTATCCCCCCATATAAAGGCAAAATTAAGGTCAATTTTTTTTATCGACTGGTATAGGCAAATGAAGTGTCGTGAGAAAGGTCATGTTGAATACATTCCATTTTTGACATTTTCTTTAAATTTGAACAAAGGGGAACAGTGAGGGAGGTATAAAAGGTATTCTATGATATTAGTGACGGGGTGTATTACAATTTCGCTTCATATTCAACATACATAGGTACATAGTACCTCTGGAAAATACACCGAATAGGTATGCCATTATGTGGGTTTTTTTTAGTGGTTCGAAAATACCTTCCGTGCGCATTTTATTCTCTACATCTGTAGGTGAATATTAAAACATCTACGAGAAATTAAATAATTCCCGTTTGCGGTTAAAAATAAATTATCCAGACGGTGGATCTAATATTTGTTTAGTGTATACATTAGGTTTATTGCATGCAATATCACTTAGTTTCGAATTGATTAGATTATGGAATATTGTTACAAGCTTGTGGACTATATGTAGGTGGTGCTGGTGCGTTCTCTGGGGTGTAATGATATACTGGATATCTTGGAATGAATTCTGCATTTTGCTCATGCCGATTTTCATCAGTGATATTAATATAACGTGGACCACGTTTTGTAGCTTCCTCATACGATGGAGGATCTGCAATGAAATGCCATTATAGAGTAAGGATGTTAAAGTAATGTTAAATAATTGATTTTTTGTGAACTTTACCTGCTATCAACAAACTTCTAAACTGACTTTCATTAAACCCTCCTTGCAACGATAGCGGCTGACTAGTAATAACATGGTTTGATGGCGTCGTGGCACAAAGTACAGGTACTGTTCCGATGGTCACTGGTAAGCGAACCAACATATTCGTATGCAACCCTTTCGTCTTCACTTGAATCTCCACATAGTAGGATACTTCGATGATTTTACACGAACTAAAGCTGGACGGCGGAACCGATTGTATCTTCAGACTGCAAGTGAACTCTTTATCAACAGATTTCTCCAGCACGCCGATTTTTTTCAAATCATGTTCAATTGTATCATATTTGCTTTTCGGGCGTGGCTTACAACTTCGAAACTCCACCACTTCGATGAATTTGATTTTCACTTCGTGATAGTCGATTTTCGATTGGTTCTTTATATTCACATTCACAGGAATTGATTGCCCTGGCACGAAGCCACTGAAGGGAATGTTGCCTTTGACGAGTATATTACCACCATCACCGCAGCAGCATATCATGTCAAAGTATTTGACAGTCGATCGTTCCGAAGGTTGCTGAAAAATTAGATTTGGATATTTTAGATTTTCTCTTCCTGTATAGTTGTCCTAGAAGCTTTTGTAGCATCTTACACTATAGATCGGATTGGCGTTCAAATTCAGCGATGAAACAATGCTAAATGGTAGTCGAAAAACATTGTTGAAACGCCAGAGTCTATCAATCGTACATACAACTTCGTAGCGAATTTCACCGTGTCTTCCGTTGAATGATGACGGCAGATTACTGGGTAGTTGCATTTGAAAATTGAATCCATAGTTCCCGGGCATCAGATCGAAACATGCACCATCATTTGTCGTCATAACATCCGTTGAAGACGAGAAGTATTCATTATGTGCAGAGTATGTAATAGTTTCTGTATCACTTTGTCCTTCGGCACCAGTCCTGCTTTCCTCTTCATCCCATCGTACATCGGCATATCCTCGAATTGTGATCGAAACTCCTGTAGAGAAAAGCACAATATGTTAATATTCCATGTGTCTTAATATTGGTTATTGGTTCACATCTAAATCTAGCATAATTAAAACCACAACTCCCGATTAAATAAAAATGAAAAGCTCTGGCTTTAGTAGATTACTCGTGAGGGTAATCTTATACTCTTCTAGAAAAATAAAATCGATCTAACTAACATTAATTTTCTTACAAAGAGCCCCGTACTATCCTACTTTTCAGGTTTTCTGTTTATAACTCTTGAACCAATTGACGTAGACACCTGATTTTTGGCTTGTAACCCTGAGGTGAGAAGCTGCTTGAGTTTTAGTAAGTTGGGCATAATCAGATGAAAAGAACGCCTACCTCTGAGGTCTGTGTATCTATCTAGCACAGTTCTTCTTTTTTTTCAAAACCTGCGGATCTACCCAGACCTGTAGTCAGACCTAGAGACCTACCCACACCTGGATACATATAGTAGGTACATGCCCAGCACTGATCTTCTGTTATTCCAAAACCAAAACTCTTGTCTATGACGATGATGTCAAGATGCTCATTGAGATCATTCAATAAAAGAGGTTATAAACAAACTTACTAAATTTATCTTAGCCCGAATATTTACCAACCGTAATGAAAACTGAAAGGATAAGTTACGACATCTTCGACAAATAGTAGAATAGAATAGTATAAACCAACTGACCAAAGTTTTCCGGCAATATACGAGTATATTAATGCTGCCGTTTATTTGTTGTACATAAATATTTGGAGTTTGCCAATAAGGAAAAGTCAAAATGATAACAAATATACAATACATCATCCAGCACACACGTGCGAAACTCACACACGTGCGAAACACACTACGTAAAGAACTTCATCCATCATCAGTGACATTAATCTAATCTTCATGTCTTCTTCAGTCAAGATTAAAGAATATTATCGAATCAGTGTAAGCAAAAAAAAGGCACGTGAACTTGACAAAATTTCAAATATCGTTTGACAAAACTTGCCCAAGAAAGTGTTAGGTTTTTTTTTTAATTTTTTGATTAATGCCAGCTTGGTTATATCCTACTTTCCTTCCTTCTGGAAGCATGGTAATGTTTTTTTTGTCGCTATAGCGACAGGAACAAAATTATGTCGCAAATGTACTAAATTCTATTCCTGCTCCTATTCCTGGTTCTGGTGTGTGCGAAATCGCGGATTCAAGTTGTTACTTAATTTCGTTGTGACAAAAACAATATACCCTATATGTCATATGATCTAGGGTATAATAATGATAACGATACGGACGAGGATGCCTTCTTTTACGAGTATGTAGGTAATCCGCGATTGCGGATATAAATTACATCCTTAGTGGAGATGTGGATTTCATATTTATTATACGAGTATTTGAGCAATTTTTGTTATTTTTTGATGTTGTTGCAATTATCTATAATAAAAGTCGCCAGGATTATTTATTATTAATATATTTTTAAATTAATTAAATTTAATTTTTAATATTTTCTTGTTATTGGTGACATTACGAGGGTAAGGTGAAAAGTTCTCGGCCTGAAAATGAAAAACTGCGACTACTCAACACATTTGGTCCAGCATTTCTGCAAAATCAGTATTCCTTCCCGGAAGTGAGAGTCTGGAAGGCTGTGAAAATATTCATCTACGGTCTTCTCAACTGGATGCGGAGCGCTTCCCAGAAATAACTTTCTTCAAGTTTAGGAACAGATGGAAGTCTGAGGGTGTGTAATGAACCATATTATGGTCTGGTAGTGCTGCTTCCACCGGCAGATCTATGGCAGCACCTGATGAGTAAGGATCTGTCGGTGGTACGAAACCAGAGGCCAAGGGACCCATTACACCCGGACCCAGATTCGACTGCGTGGGCGTCTAAGCCGTCCGCAACCATTCCATCCTTATCGACTATTTTTTTTAATTCTCCATTTTTACCTCCCCTGTTTGTGTTGTCTTCCCCAGGCCTATGAATTTTTGTAAATATGTAACGGACGGTCTGGTGGGCATCCGAAGATGCCCGTGGGGACGGGGCCTAAGGTAGCATAATGACCGTGAAGGTCGGGCCGTGCCATATGGCGAAGAAAAAGGCCCCTCAACGAGCTAAGCAGTGGCCTATGCTTGCTGTAGCTCAGTTCGGGAGATGTGGGCGGGGTTTTCGCCGCTCGTTGCCCCTGTCCTTTACAATATGTAACGGACGGTCTGGTGGGCATCCGAAGATGCCCGTGGGGACGGGGCCTAAGGTAGCATAATGACCGTGAAGGTCGGGCCGTGCCATATGGCGAAGAAAAAGGCCCCTCAACGAGCTAAGCAGTGGCCTATGCTTGCTGTAGCTCAGTTCGGGAGATGTGGGCGGGGTTTTCGCCGCTCGTTGCCCCTGTCCTTTACAATATGTAACGGACGGTCTGGTGGGCATCCGAAGATGCCCGTGGGGACGGGGCCTAAGGTAGCATAATGACCGTGAAGGTCGGGCCGTGCCATATGGCGAAGAAAAAGGCCCCTCAACGAGCTAAGCAGTGGCCTATGCTTGCTGTAGCTCAGTTCGGGAGATGTGGGCGGGGTTTTCGCCGCTCGTTGCCCCTGTCCTTTACGTATTAACAAAAATTCATAGGCCTGGGGAAGACAACACAAACAGGGGAGGTAAAAATGGAGAATTAAAAAAAATAGTCGATAAGGATGGAATGGTTGCGGACGGCTTAGACGCCCACGCAGTCGAATCTGGGTCTGGGTGTAATGGGTCCCTTGGCCTCTGGTTTCGTACCACCGACAGATCCTTACTCATCAGGTGCTGCCATAGATCTGCCGGTGGAAGCAGCACTACCAGACCATAATATGGTTCATTACAGGTGCCAATTCAGGGGAATAGGGGGGATGGTCGAGAAAATCGTACCCCAATTCCCGCAGTTTTCCTATCGCCAACACACTCTTGTGTACGGGTGCGTTGTTCTGATGAAAGATGATTTTTTTCTTCTTCAAGCCAGGCCTCTTCTCGCGAATTTTGGCATCCAGCTGTTAAAGTTTGGAGTAATATTCGATTGCTATTGTTCTGCCTTTCTCAAGGTAATCAATTAGCAGGATCCCTTTCGCATTCCAAAACACGCTGGCCATGACCTTTCCGGCAGATGCGATCGACTTCGCTTTCTTTGGCGCTGAACCACCGGCTTCCATTCAATGTTTCGATTGCTGTTTTGTTTCTGGCGTGTAGTGGTGAACCCAAGTCTTGTCCATGATCCTGATTGAATCGGTGCAAAAATTGCTGCAAAAATTGTTTGCGCATTTGTTTTTGATCGGCATTCAGCAAATGCGGCACCCATCTCGCGCAGAGCTTTCGCATCTCGAATTCTTTGTGCAAGATGTTTCGCAGCCTTTCTTCCGATATCGCTACAGCCTCAGCAATATCACTCATTTTCATTCGCCTATCGTCCAAAACGACATCATGCACTTTTTCGATGGTTTCCGGAGTGGTTGCGGTTTTTGGCCGCCCTTCACGTGGGTCGTCATCGAAGGACGTGCGACCACGTTTAACCCTCAGTCGGTGTTGTGGGGTACCAGAATACCCCAGCCAAATTTCTTTTGTACAAATCTGCGCCATTTATCATTGTACTCATACGAGACTCTCAGTACCTTTCAGTTAGTCAGTCACGAGTGTTACCAGTGAATATTGGCTATCACAAAGCGTAATACAACTCGCTAAACCTATTGAAGGTAGTTGCAGAAATATCACAGCTGACAATTATTTCAGTTCAGTACACGTTTTTGACGAACTAATTAAACTAAAAATTACTTATGTTGGAACAATGAGGAAAAATAAAAGAGAAATACCTTAGGAGTTTTTGTCGCATAAAAACAGTAAAGAGGGATCAACCGAATAGTTCACAAAGGGAAAACCCCTTGTTTCATATAATATTTGACTTTTTGAAATGCCTGGCCCAGCAATTATGTGAGTCGTATTTAAATGAAAAGCTAATCAATACAAGACTGCCAAGAGAGCTTAGAGTGGCTATTGGCCGCATTCTTAACAAACCTGTAAGTCCTGAAAATCAGAAGGAAGGTCCTGCGGAAAGGAAAAGATGTGCACAATGTCCTCGTTCATATGACAAAAAGACAGATGTTTGTTGTGTATATTATAGTCGACCTATTTGTGTCAGCTGCAGGCGACCGATTTGCTCCGAATGTGTGAATCACTAAAAATTTCCTCATATTCCGTCGTTGGGAAATCTAATCAAATAGAGATTATCTGATATTTTTATCGTTTTATTGTCTATATTAATATCTCAACTTTTTGCATTTAGCGAGTTTTGAAACAGAAAGTTAGTTTTTACAATGTTTGTTAACGAAAAATAACTATACTATAAAAAATACGTCCAAAAGAAGAGGACACGTTAATATTCTCTCTCCTGAGGATGCCAAAATAAGGCGAAACGTTGAGATAATAAAAAACTTTTTTAAAAAACTAGCTGGTTTTGTGATTAATAATAACATAATTTAATAATAACATAATTCTCATTTCCGACTATTATCCTCAATTTGTAAACATTAATCAGTCATTATCATTTGAATATAATTAATTAAGCTGACCGAATTCATTTAATGACAATACTATTTTACAAAAACCTAATATAGTGTAATATTAGTTGGGGTACGTCAATACCCCACAACACCACTTATTTCATAGAAAGTTCACCACACCGACTGAGGGTTAAAACCAGTTTTTAACGATTGACATCGAAGGAGTAGAGTCCCCGTAAACTTTTGTTAACTTCGGATGAGTTTCCTTAGGGGTTAATCCATTCAAAACAAAGAATTTTGTGACCGCACGATATTCAAGTTTCTCCATTTTAAACGAAAACACGTAAGACGTCTATTGCAAAAATTCATGTAAACAAACTACTTGAGAGAACAAGTTGAAGCTTGTCATACGAACTAATGACACGTGCAGCCAGGCAGGAAATATAAATTTTTGCCAATTGTAACGGTATTTTTGTGTCAGGCCGAGAACTTTTCATCTTACCCTCGTACATCTAGTTATCAGCTGTTGGATTTTAGTTAAAAAGCGGTACTTAGGAGTCGCCATTTACATTTACAAGTTTTGGTATTAACAACACGAAGACTGGTCAATTTCTAGTTTTAAAATCTACCTTTCCTAAAATTTGCCATTGTTATGACAACAGGTTTTTGTTGTGAAAGATCTGTGTCGGTTATATGAAGATAAATGTCTATTTCGAAGGTACTCTTCCACAAATAAATGAAGAGGACAGTGACCCAAGTACAGATTTTTCTAAGCAAAATATGTATTTTCAATGAATAAGCTCAAACATGACGTGTGTGATTTTCTATTATGTATAAGAACTCATTAGGAGGGGGGTAAACCCCTTAATCCCCCCTTCTCTAGGGCACTGTCCAGAGGACTACTGAATAACTATCGGCTGTTTTTAGATTTCCCATCCGATATAACTGACATACTGTCTTCTCACATCAACATTACTTACAACCGCTACTGAAAAACAATAGTTTGACGGCTCTACTCTTTAAAGAAAGCAAAAATTTTCAGTCTATCAAAACTTTCTTATCAGCTAGAAAGTATTTAACAAAAACCTCATTCTAAGATACGACAATATGTCAGAAGACGTGTTTTTCTTTATTATCGTACGTCCATAAATATTCAGGTTTTCATCTTTTTGTTGCGACCTACTATATTTACTTCAGTAAGCTTTTCGATATTCCGCATATCACTGCTCTAATAAGAAAATATTTACAATTAGTATTTAGAAGTCTATGCGAATAAGAGGATATTTAAACAACAAAACTATTTTATTTTCACATTCTATTACTGTTGGCAGGCAAATTGAATTATAAAATTTCCTGCTTGAGCTATTTTCGTTGCGCGCTATTTTGATTCGTAAGTCGAGTTCTATGCATACATACTCGCATATATTGAATTGATCATTGAAATAAATATTTATATGTACATCTTGTTATTGTGTGCTAATTACTTAGATCAGATACATCACATACCTCTGATGGCTTTAATTCGATCTGTCACCAGATTTACTCTTCCCGATATCACTTCCCCGCTGCTGTAGGTGCCATTCGGATATTCATTGAATTTTACAGAGCACGAGCTGGGCATTTTTCTTGTCTTGTTCTTATTTTTAGGTCACTTATGAATATTACTTCGACTATATCTAACTACTGCTTTCTTGACACTTTTCGGCAAACTTGAACTTCTCTTGCTTCTCGGTTGCACTTTCGAGATTCAGGGTTACTGCGACTTGAAGCGAAACCACAATCTACCGATTGTATAGTTAAAAGCGAACTAACGTTTTACGATTTTATCGTGGTACTCAAAACCATCTTTAAATAACAGCCATAAAATATTATCTCAGTCAGGTGTACAGCTTAACTACAGGTAGACGAATTCGTACGAAAGATAAGAACAGGTTGACTAAATCAAAGCTTTGTTGTATGCGGGCATGAAATTCGCCATGTTCGTCAAGTTTAGATACATATATTTACGTGTGATGTTTGGCAGGTATACAAATGTACTCACATAACATTAGATCCGACTATTAAATGTCGTCATCAATATTTGAGTGTAAATATATCTGGTACAGATGGACAATTAGTCGTGATTTTTGCTGAGCGAGCGAATAAACATGCTAGACCGATCGTTCACAGTAATTCTCACTAGGAGGTATTTTTAGTTTCCGGGGTTTAAATTATTGTATTTATGTTAAAACCGGCTTGATTCGATCAAATCTAAAAAAAAAAATTGCGCGAATTCGCTAGAGTTTTGGAGATATACGCTCCTGATCTCCAAGAATAATACAATATTAATCTTTTACTAATGGCAAAGTTGTCGAACTGATTTTGTGTTCTGCGCCGATCAACAGAGGACCAACTGATTTTGTGGTGGCCTTATTCTCAAACGTAGTACCCCCGATGAAGAGACTGTGAAAATTGCGAAACTCTACAAATCTTTCACTGTTGTCGTTACGATCACCAAGAACGTGTCTCCCCATCACATGTCTGAGCCCATAGTTATCAGCGCCAACTTTTGCATTTAAATGACCCATAACCATTATAATGGGTGCGTTCCTAAAAGTATCGGAATTCCTTTACGTATCCATTGCCCCTTCTCCGATTCATGATTTCTCCGATGAACGACACGATTCCCTTGCCGCCATGAATATATGTACTTCACACAAACATACGCCAATTAAAAAGGGATATTTACACTTTTAAAAACAATTTCCGAAGGAAGTGACAAAGGAGGACAGACTTTTCCGATATAGGCACTTTGGCGCCAACAAAAAGTTGTTTACGAATGGAATGACAGAACTTGTCAAGAGCGAACTGTCAAAACTATAGGAATCGTTGAAGGGGTAATCGGATCGGAAAAAAATCATGATACTTTTGCCCTTCACAAAGATTCTGGTATCGGGGTCTGAAATCGTAGCGTTTCCGCAAAGTATCTATGAAACCGTGTCGACACGCTTCCGACACGGTCCAAAATAGAAACGCAGCCAATGTCACCTTTAGGTGCTCTTCTCTGAACGGCGTTTAGTTGTTCATAGGAGTCTTTCGCCAAGACATTAGGCGCGTTTCTTTCAAGATCCATATAGAGCAGAGCAGGTTATATAAGACCACACAATTACACTAACAATTTGATCTGAGTTGCTCTCGATAGAACGTTAGTGCAGGATTTGTACTCCGTTAAATAGTTCCACATGTGAAATGCAGGCGGCGCAGGCGTCGACATTTTAGAACAGTTTACAGTTTGGGAAGCACATAAAGGTCATTTCCTGCCAATAAAATGTTCGTTTTGTGTAACTATATGGAATAGTAAACATACAATATAATTTTGCTGCCTAAAGGAAATTTGTCCTATTGTATATGTACTAAGGATTTAAGTTTTCTCTTGAAATTTGAGTAGACATTTGAACTCTAACTAAACCAAGACACACTCCCTTAGCAAAGACAAAAAGTTACTCTGTTAAATTGCTCTGGATTATTTTTTTCGTCGCTTAACCTGCTCTGCTCTGCTCTGTACGAAAAAACGCGCCTATTGTCGTTCTTCATTTTGGTCCGTTAAAAAGTTAGTGCAAGAGCTCTACTCTGTTAACTATAGTCTGCATTTTGAAATGCAGGCAGCGCAGGTGGTGAAGTTTTCGGGCAGTTTACAGTTTGGGAAGCACATAAAATTAATTTTTTGTCAATAAAATGCTCGTCTCGTGTTATTATATGTAATAGTTAACATACAAAATGATAAAATAATAATTATTTAACCACCTTTATGACTTTGCTTTTTAAAAAGCAAAGTCATAAAGGTGGTTAAATAATTATTATTTTAAAATTCATGGACTTTGCGGATTTAAAACTTTTATCGTTTTTCTAACTTAAAACATAATACAAAATGATTCTGCTGTCTAAAAGAAATATGTTTGATTGAACTTAAGTTTCCTCTTGAAATTTGAGTTGACGTTTGAATACTAACTAAACCAAGACGCACTCGCAGCAAAGACATGATCCGTTTTAATGTTCGTTATTTTAATCTGCTCTCGATCGTTTTTGTTTTGTTGCTTAATTGGTCTAGTCTGCTTTGTAAAAAAACATACCTAATATAATCTATGTATTTATTATACATATAACGATAACATTAAAAAGTAATTTTAATCTCAAGGAAAGATGGCCGTCAATCGATCCTTTAAAATCTTTCCTTTCCTCCTTCAGGCTGACTTGTAATAACAGCAGTTTCATCGCAGGTTGAATCATAATGCGGTGGCAACATCGGAGCTGTCCCCAAATTATAAACAGGATATCGCGGCTGGAACGAAACATTTTCGACGTATTTATCTTCCTCCGAGTGAAAGTCGAAATCAGGACCAAGTCGAATGGCTTCCTCATAAGTGGGCGGCAAACCTAAAGTTGAAAAGGGAATAAGTGCGCAAAAACTCTTTAAAATCATTTAAAACACATACCTTCGGGGGCTGTTGAAACAACTGAAACGCTCGGCAGCTCAGCTGTACGAGTAGTCCACTGAGGAAAGAGTGGAACAGTTCCAATTGTTATCGGCAATTTAATATTCAAATTTGTATGGATTCCTCGCGTTTTCAATTGGATTTCGATGAAATATTGGATTACGATAATTTCACATGTTTGGAGACTGTCCGGTGCGATTGATGGAATTGGTAAAGTGCAATTGAATTGTTTTTCCTGATATTTTTCTACAGGTCCAAATTTGTTGACGGTGACTTTTTTGGTTTCGTACCTGCTCTTAGGATACGGCGTATAGCATCGATACTCTACCATTTGCATCAGTCGGACGTTTGTGTCATTTGTCGAAACGTTTGCATCATTTTTAACCAACAAGGGAAATGCTATGACTTGTCCCGGAACAAATCCTCCACAGGGTATAGAGCCTCGGACAAGTATTGTTCCGCTATCGCCGCAACAGCAAAATTTCGAAAAAGCTTTCGTGCCTGCTATTTCTAATGGATTCTGAAATTAGATTTAATATACTCTAATAAATTATGCCGAGTTTTTGTTTTCACGATTAATTTTAAAGGACTCTTCTTTTCCTTCCTCCTCTTGGAGATAGATTCAGCAACTGAGCCGATTTTGTTTAGTAATCGAAATTATCTCAGCTCAGATATTTAAATAGATTGTGTGCGATTAATTGTCGTCGATGCTTCGAGATTTTTGAATTTCATCAGTTTTCTGGTCCGTTGTGTTTATTAGCTCGTCAGCTCATCACAACATGTTTCGCGTCAACCAAACTATATTTACCATTGCTGACAAGACTTGACTTGGTTAACAGCGGTCAAAGACCATTTCAGTTCCGCATGAAGCGTCCAGGCGGAAGACAATGGAAGAACCATACAAAATCTTCAGTTGCAAAATCCCCGAATACAAAATCTCCAAACATATAATCCCCAAATGCGTAATCCCCAAATACAAAATCCTCAAACACAAAATCCTCAAACACAAAATCCCAAAATGCGTAATCCCCAAATACAAAATCCACAAACACAAAATCCCCAAATTCAAAATTCTCATTTCAATAAAAAAAAAATGCCAAACTTAAGGTTTCTGTGGTGCTAAATTTATGGTTTCTCATGAGTTTTAATTAAAAATGAACGAATTTGGACAAATTTTTTGTTTCTGTGAGAATTCTAGATCAAACAAAAACTAGAAAAAAAATATGATGTTCATGTAAGAAGCTCGTAAAGTACGAACCTACTTTGTATAAATTACAATGTTTTTTTGCTAGTGTTCCCGTATACCGCTTATGAGCAACAAAATAAATTGCAAAAAAAATTAAATCTATTTGTCAAGTATTATTGTTTTGTTATATATAAATTGGGGCCTCTTTACCCATCTGGTGGGCACTACGACCATAGAGGCCAATTGTGCCATAGCCCGCATTATTGCAAAAGACCCTCCACCACCCTTACGAAGTGCATTATGCCTTTTGCGGGAGCTTTCCTGAGAAATACAGGGATCACTGTGACCTGTCCGAAAAACTTAATCCTGGCCTGCGCTATTACCGGGCATTCGCACAAGATATGCATGGTGGTTTTATCGTCTTCCATGCAAAGACAACATTCAGTCTCACTAGATAGGCCCATTTTACTTAGGTGATATCTCACCCAGTGATGACCCAATAAGTAGCCTTCAAGAAGCCCAAGATCGGCTCTCTTGTCAAGTATCACGAGGACTTTTGCCCCCAAATCCATATTTACTAGAGTATAGAGCAAAGAAAAAATCGTACCTTATATATAGGGTTCGCGTTCAGATCCAACGGTGCGATTACTGTAAATGGGCATTTAAAAACATTATCAAATTGCCACGGACGATCTATTGTACAGGCGACTTGATATCGTACAATTCCGAATTGCCCAATAAATGACGAAGGTAGATTGTGTGGAAGCTGCATTTGGAAATTATATTCATAGTGCCCAGGCAGTAAGTCGAAACGATCGCTATGGGTATTGCCTAATAAGCTGACACGTGAATTGAAGTAGTCATTGCGGGCACTGAAATAGACTGTTTCAGTTGTCGTTTGGCCCCGTGGTCCAGGCATCTGACGTGTTTCGGTCCAACGAACTTCGGCATTTCCCTTCATTGTTACGAATATTCCTGAAATAGAATGAAACGTACAGAAAGATGTGTTTGGGAATTACATTATCGAGATTTACAAAATCTAAACAATAACTAGTAGTAGATCAAATGTTCCTGATCAATACCATTTTTATTTAATTTTTTTTAGGTTACATTATTTCGCGAGCGACTTAAAATACTTACTTCTCCATTGATTACATTTCTATTAATCGATTTTTAAAAGCAAAGATTCTAAAGTAAATAAAACGTATAAAAGAATAAGAGGGACGTAATATAGTAGACGAAAAACAGGGATAAAATAAAAGCCGAAACTAAAATATTGCTTTTGTTTTCCGCACAAACTTTTTCCTATTTTTCATCCAAACCGCACTTTTCTGATTATTACGCTATTATCACCATTTAAGTGAGCTTCATTCAAAACTTTTCACTATTTCTTGACAGGATACACATAATTTGTTATAACGTGAGTCAATAAAACACCGTCACTTCGAAAATGGAATAAAATAGTTTGAGCAACTTTTTTTTACAGCACTCTATATCATAAATATAAGCATTTTTATTTTCCATTCTGAGTAAGGAAACTTAAATATCCTTAAACTTTTTGGATGCTGGCAACTCCTATTTGCGGAATTTTTTGACAAACAAGCACAAATACATCTTTAACTTAACGACTTTCGTAATGTATAACTGTACCATTTATTTTTTTTAACCTGCTTTTATATCTTTTAAATTTGTGTTTAAACACTTGTACCCGTGCCAATGATCTAGCAGCTAAAGTACTAAAGAAAGGAGTAAGCAGCTCCCGAGGTACGTTTATACTTTAAATAAATTTATTTGTAGTAGAAGAAGCCTGGTTAGTTAACAAGTTTATGCCGGAGACACGTCAACTGGGCCACATGGAACAGTTGACGCGCTATGCCCCACAAGGGGTTAGGGCAATTGAGAGAGAGAGAGAGGAGAAGCCACGTATTTATTATTTGATCACAAACTACAAGCATCACAATCGATAACTATTGAAATGCTGGATCATACTCTAGTCCTCTATCATGATTTGAACGTCTGGATTCTCTATTATTAATATTTTTAAGCATAAAACGTAGTCTTAGCAACGGACTTTCGGTCTGCCTTCTGCACTACATTTATGGGAGTCACCTGAATTGGAAACATTCGAATCAAAAGTGTGCACTTATGTAAATAGGGTCATTCACGAGTTTGGTACCGTCTACCATCGTTACACCCAAATTTCCAATTTTCAAATTAAAAACTCGTTTGCCGTGGTGTTAGCAACGGAATTTTGATTTTGTTCAATTCATTTATACTCGTACTTGTACGTTTTCTTCGTGCGTTTAATGAAATTCACCACCACTTTAACAGCGCCCAAATAATCTGCCTTCGAATTTTTCGTTATTATGGAGTCTACTTCCATGCAAAGAACGAAAATTTAGCAAATGACTTAACTTGATTCCTTTTAAACACCTGTTCGCAACGTGAACGGGCAGGACCATCGTACGGTGGGGCGGACTGGGCGATCAACATAGGCCCCGCACTCCCTAAAGCCTAGAGCGTGAGTCTAGATTTAATAAAAGAAAACAAAATTCGCCTGGCGAAAACGTCAAGCCGCCGAACGAGTGCATTTTGACTTGGGACGGTACCCCAGCAAGAAGTCCGGATGCTGGCGCTGGCAATTGCATTCACCGAACTTAGTTTATGTCAACGAAACGTCAACTGGGCCACATAGAACAGTTGACACGCCATGCCGCACAAGGGGTTAGGGCAATTGAATAAACGAGTAATGTGCTACGCATAGTCTTAATCTTAGTTCTCGGAAATATGACTAGTTACAATAACGAAGTAATTACAGTTTCTGATAATTCAACTATGGTTTACCCTGTTCTTAGGATCTACCGAAAGAAGGAACATTCTCATCAACCACTGTAAAGAGCTCACTCCGAAAACTCTCTCAATAAGGATATGGACGACATTCCCATATCGAATAAATATTGTCAAACTGTCAAACCCTTAAGATCCAACTTGATGACGTTTGTTTTCAATCAGAAGCGCAATATTTGCCTGATCAAAACCTTCCTCCGTTTGAGTTTGTGTTAGTAGACTAATAAAAAAATAACAGTCTCTACATGGGGAGGTGGAAATAAGTTTCCTGTCGATGAGAGTCATACCATTGTGTCGCGAAACACCCCCGAACTAAATATATATAAAAACTGTCATTCATTACGTTACCAGCAAATTATTATAGTTAATTTAATTAAAAGCAAATCACAAAATGGCGCTATAATGCTTAAATCATTGATATTTCCATATCAGTTCATTCAATCGACAAACGAAATATGCAATTTTGAAGTGGAACGAATTCCCTACAGATTCGCATTACGATGTTAATTCCTACGATTCCTATTTATGGAGTAGTCAATAAAAAACCAATGAATAATTTGAAATTTTTGCGCCAATGAACATTATCCCATAGGCATTACTACCAACCAGTATCCTTTAATCCTTTATCCTGTGGTGTGGGGTGTGAAAAAAAAAATACCACGGCCTTTCCCTTTGAGGGCCTGTCGTTAAAACCGACAATCAAAGAACACGATGTGTATGCCAGTAACTTGCACTATCCGAAATCTTTATATGCTAACGAAACGTCAACTATGCCTCGGAAAAGGACTGACTCAACGGTTACGACTTTTAGCTATCGTACAATGACAAAGATTGGATTCTGGAATGTGCGTACTCTCCTGGACAATGGATCAGAAGGTCCCCAGAACGCACGATTTCTTCAATTAGAGAGTGAATTTCTGAGGTACAAATTAAATATCTTAGGAGTTAGTGAGATAAGATGGTGGAACAGCGGAGAATTCATCTCTCCAACGGGCAGCACTGTAATGTTGTACTCCGGTAAAGCTACCGGTAGTCGCCGTGAGTCAGGTGTGGGGCTCCTTTTAACCAGAGCCGCGCGAAACTGTCTCTTATCCTGGGAACCGGTCTCTGACAGGGTCTTGACCGCCAGGTTCCGGACCAAAATGAGGAACATCTCAATAATACAATGTTATGCCCCTACTGAACCCGACAATGTCTTGGCAAAAGACTCCTTCTACGAAGAACTAAACGCCGTTCAGAGCAGATTACCTAAAGGTGACATTATAATGGTTATGGGTGATTTGAATGCGAAAGTTGGCGCTGATAACTATGGGCTCAGACATGTGATGGGGAGACACGGTCTTGGTGATCGTAATGACAACGGTGAAAGATTTGTAGAGTTCTGCAACTTTCACAGTCTCTTCATCGGTGGTACTATGTTTGAGCATAAGGACCACCACAAAATCAGTTGGTCCTCTGTTGATCGGCGCAGAACACAAAATCAAATCGACCATTTTGCCATTAGTAAAAGATTCAAGAGTTGCCTCCTGGACGTGCGAAACAAGAAGGGTGCCGATATTGGGATGGGAAGAGACCATTATCTTATGATCGCTAATGTTCGATTGCGTATTGCAGCCGTGCGCCGCCCCAGCGACGAAAGATCCAGGCCCCGCAAATTCAACACCGCTCGACTAAAAAATCCAGCTGTCTTACAACAATATAATGACCATCTTGCGCAAAAAGCGGCTGAGATAACTAGTCACCCAGATAGTGACATAAACGAAAACTGGGATGCCATAAAAAATGCGTACATTGATAGCGCAAATACCATCCTTGGCCCAAACCCGGATTGCCGGAATAAGCCCTGGATGTCCGACGCTTCATGGCAGCGGATTGTTGAAAGAAAGGAGCTGAAAGTTCGTTTGGCTGCAGCAGCAGACGACAATCGAAGCAGCATCGAACTCCTTTACCGTCAGAAAGCTCGAGAAGTTCAGCGTAGTGTGCGACGCGATAAAAGAGTTTATGCCAATTCTCTTTTAGCGTCAGCAGAAGAAGCCGCTAGAAGTAACAACTTAAACGCCGTATACGGTGTCATCAAGGAGTTTACAGGTGGTCGTAACTCCTGCCAACATCCGGTGAAAGATAGTGATGGAAAGCTACTTATCTTGGAAGAAGATCAAATGAGGCGGTGGAAAGAACACTTCGCCGCGGTCTTGAACCGTGTAACCTCTGGTGAAGTTCCCCCTCATATAGATAATTTAGCTAACCATCAAAATGTGCGTATACGGTCCACTGCCCCGACTAAAGAGGAAATAGTCACTGCAATTATTGCACTAAAACGAGGAAAGGCCGCCGGACTTGACGGTATCCCTGCCGAACTTTATCAAGCAGCCCCAAGCGTAACTGCCGATTTGCTGCACCCACTTGTTGATAAAGCGTGGAATACAGAGACCTTTCCCACTGAGTGGAAGGAAGGTTTGATCATCAAACTTCCAAAGAAGGGTAGCCTCACAGACTGTAATAATTGGAGAGGCATTTGTGTGCTTCCTGCCGTTGCCAAGATAATAGCTAAAATCGTCCTGGAAAGACTAAAGGCCCACTTAGAAAGCACAATTGATGAAGAGCAGGCTGGCTTTCGATCCGGATTCTCCTGTGTCGATCACATTAACACCTTGCGAATCATCATCGAGCAATGCGCTGAATACGATTCTCCGCTTCACTTGCTTTTCATCGATTTCGAAAAGGCTTTCGATAGTGTGAACCGGGATTCTATATGGGCGGCCTTGCGCAGGAGAGGCATCCCTGAGAAGCTTGTGGCTATTATTAAGGCAACCTATGACGGCGCGAAATGTCGCGTTCTGCATAAAGGTAAGGTGTCGGGGGACTTTGAGATTCGCAGTGGAGTTCGGCAGGGGTGCATCCTCTCACCGATCCTATTCCTCATTGTGATCGGCGATGTGTTGCATGCAGCCCTATCCGGACTCGACAGAGGAATTCAATGGACTTTGACATCTTATCTACAACATCTTGACTACGCTGACGACATATGCCTACTCTCCCACAAAATCATGGATCTGTCCGCAATGGCGTTAGATCTCGAGAGGGAGGCAAGCAAGGTTGGGCTAAAGATTAATACCAACAAGACCAAGGTTCTTAGCCCGCCGTTGCGAAAAAGAAATCCGACACCTATTGCCATCAATATTAATGGGCAGCCTGTGGAGAAGGTGGACAACTTCGTCTACCTGGGTAGCATTGTTGCCGAAAATGGTGGTACGGAGCAGGACATCGCTCGTCGTATCAACCAGGCTAAACGTGCATACGGCATGCTGTCCAAAATCTGGCAGGGCAGTTATCTCAGCATCAAGACCAAGCTGGGCCTGTTTCGCTCCCTGGTACTATCAGTACTTTTGTATGGGAGCAGTACATGGAAAGTTTCCGTAGGAGTTACCAGAAAGCTGCAAGTTTTCGTCAACTCATGTCTTCGTCGAATTTTAAGAATTTTCTGGCCCGAAACAATATCAAATGAAGAGCTAAGTCGGCGTACGGGTCAGATGCCAATCGACGAATTGATACGCTGGCGAAAATGGCAGTGGATAGGTCACACATTGCGGAAGAGTGATAACTGCATTGCTTTGCATGCCATGAAATGGAACCCCATTTCCAACCAAGGCCGACCAAGAGGGGGTCCTCGAATCACATGGCGTCGATCTGTGGCAAAGGAGTGTCAGGTACTGGGTAAGTCTTTTGGGGAGTTGCGCCCCATTGCCCAGAACAGAGTACGATGGCGCGCAGGAGTAGTTGACGCGCTATGCCCCGCTAGGGGTTAAGGCAAAGTAGTAGTAGACATTCCTATTCCTAGGTTAGGTAGGTTAAAATTTACGCTGCAGGTTGTCCTGACTAAATAAATATTTACATTCAATCCTATTAAATATTTAGTCAAGACAACCCTCCTTAGCGAAAGTATCAATCTAAAAAAGATACAAAGTATCTAAAATACACTGCATGCAGATACATCGGAACATGGATATGTCTGTGACTACCGATTGCGTGGAACCTGTTGTGTTGAAGATATCGACGTAAGTTTTATAAAGATCCCAGAATAGTTATACTGGATGAAATCATTCGAAAAAACACGTCCCACGCTTTCGGTAGGCATAAGACATATCCATGTACTTATGTATCTGGTGGCAGTGTAGATACTCGTCATAAATTCTGCTTTGCTTTGTCCTGTCCGCTTGGGCTCCTTTCTCTCGCGGGATCGTTTCGTTTTCGTTTGCATCGCGTGTGTGCAATATTCACCTCCTCTCGTGCACCCTGTTCCATCTACCTGTTCCATCTACCCGGTCGGTACAGTTTGCAGACTGCAGCCTATCGACATTTCTTTGAGTACGTTTCTGCTAATCGCAATCACGCTCCCACCATCTTTTTCGAATCGGACGTGTATTGTGTTTGTGTATCTATTGCAAAATCGCTCCCACACTATCCGCCTCATCCCGCCCCTTTAATCAACAGTCCGTGTCCGGCACACACAATCCGTTTCTCAAGTAACGCGTGCGACTCTATGCGATTGTGTCCGGCAAACAGAAAGGGAAACTAACAAAAGTAAACAAAACATTCCAACACACACACACAAAGAGAATGCACAAGAAAAATTTTGGAATTTTTGCAGAAGGAGGGGGCCCCCCCCCCCTCCTTCTGCAAAAATTCCCGCATTTGATCTTCTACAGACCTCTGAATGTACATCATGTCACGATGAGCTGCCCGGAACTATAACATCCTGCGACGAATATTTTTCTATTTCGGGGCTTGGGAGATTTTAACTCGCGCAATACGAATCCGCCATTTTGTTTTATGATATGTTTATTGCATGTGTGGTGGGGGCCCACATTGTAGGCCAGTCAGACCTCAAATCGCCGCCATCGCAAATGCACAACCATTTGGATAGAATGAACTTCATCCGCGATGGCTCTCGCTCACTATCTTCGGGGGGGGGGGGGGGGGGGGAACTATGTAATGTACACACTCTCAAATTGCATCTGCGCATGTCCACATGTTAGTCGAACTGACTACTTGCTACTTTTTCTGGGACCCTATTGATTCAGATATGTAGTACAACGCGCGCTATTTTATTTGTTTGGATTCCAGCCATTTTGAACATTTTGGAATTTTTGCGGAAGGGGGGCATTTGATCTTCTGCAGACCTCTGAATGTACAATACATCATAACATATAACATCCTGCGACGAATATTTCTTTATTTCGGGACTTGAGAGATTCTAACTCGCCTAGTATAAATTCGCCATTTTGTTCTATATGTTTATTGCACGTGTGGTGGGGGCCCACATTGTGGACCAGTCAGACCTCAAATCGCCGTCATTGCAAATTCACAAACGCAGTCGCTGGATCACACAATTTGGCTCGAATGAACTTCATCCGCTCTCGCTCATCTTCGGGGGGCGGGAACTATGTACACTCTCTCAAATTGCGTCTACGCATGTCCAAATGTTAGTCGAACTGACTACTTGCTACCTTTTCTGGGACCCTAGTGATTCAGATAGTACAACACGGGCTATTTTATTAAATGATGAATGGGAATTGGCGGAAATTGAAGGTCATTGAAAGTCCGCCCGTTCACCCGTACATTATGTTATTTCTTGCCGTCCACAACGTCAACCTTTATCGCTATCAAATCAACGTCCCAACATGTACACACAGGATCCCCGCAAGCAACAGCCATGCACAATGACCACTTCACTCAAACGACATGCACAGCCAGAAAAGACAAATTTTCAATGGGCTTGTTTCCTCTTCTGACCCCCGAGTAGAAAAACAGACATTTCGTGTGACGGACAGATTTTTAGGATGACCCCCAGCTATAAGGCATATCCATGTCAAAAAAAAAATAATGTCTACGTACCATGGATTTGTATATACAACGTGAAGGGGACGTTGTTGGCACTGTTGCCTACGGGATAATGTTCATTGCCGTGAAACATTTGAAATTATTTATAAAATAAAAATAAATAACTGGCGCAACTGTCCAATCTGGACCATGGCCTCGAGATGAGTTAGCATCATCTAATTTTCTAGATCGTGACGGTGTGTCTTGTGCAGACGTGTGTGATCAGCAACACGCTCAACCTAGTTATTTACCCGATGGGTACTCATTTAAAATGGCATCTTTTTTTCGTCGATTAGATGAACTGATATGGAATTGATTAATTTAGGCATTTTTACACCATTATGCGATTTATTTTTAATTAAATTACATAATTTGCTGGTAACGTAATGAGTGACACTTTTTATGTTGCTCTGGGGAGTTTTCCGACACGATGATATTTCCACCTCAAAGTTTAATTTGACTACGCTGTAGGACTTACTATATGATATGGCAAGATTTTTTGAATCCTATAAACGCAGTGAGCAAGTAATCGCTTCAATTTAATAACTCCAATTTAACGTTGTTCGCTATCGTCTGCCGGCCGCACAAAAACTCATAGAGGGCCGCTGGTTGCCGACCTGGATTACGTCATAGAGAGTTTTTCAATTTGGAATCTCTAGAACTATGAAATACAAACTGTACACAAGAGTAGTGGTGCGTCGTACAATAAGTGGAAAAGAGTGAGGAGGATATCAGAAAAAAAAATTTGTTAATGCCAAATTATAATATTCAATTAGACACTTCAAGACTACTATTGAACTTACCAAATAAGGATATTAATTTAATTTGGGAAGTGCCTTAAGACAGACAATTTTATTAGTCAAGACTATGAATGTATTTTATGTGAACATCAAGCGAGTTGATTAGAATTTGTTGTATCAACATCATTATATCATACATATTATATAAATAATAATATGCAGATATTTCATGGCATTAGTTATCGGTTATCATAACAATAGTCGCGTTCCTTTCACCCGAACAAAAGCTCGTTCCCATACAAAAGACTGACTGGTCTATGATCCTAGCCTCCTATTGGATCATATCTGGATCAGAGTTGAAAGTGAATTCACCTATATATTTGTATACATCATCATCATCGTGGCGCGACACCCCGACGTCGGGCCTTGGCCGCCTGGATATTTGTATACGGTGTCTGCAATTCGAATTCTTTTAAATACACTTGTCACTTGATCCAAGCCGTTCGATTCAGAGATCAACTCAGCCCGGTTGTCTTGAACGAGGCTATTACTTCTATATGATGGTATTAGTTATCGATTATCATAACAATACTTCCATATGATTGCACTTAATTTTTATCATTTATTGATAAGCACGCGTGATTCCCCTTTACTCGTTATGTTGGACATTTTGGTTAAGAGTGAGATTTAAGTGAATAGGAACTAAAATTAAATTTATTTGAAATCAATAACAACTACGTATTTGGGAGGTGCATTTAAAACTATCACAATACCATCAAAAATAATCCACAAAAGAAATTTATCCGTCTGATAGTTTAATTCAAAAGTTGCTATTATATTTCTAATAAAATAACATACACTCCATTTTTATAGAAAGATAAGAAAACATCTCGCACGCACCTCTGATTGACTTGGTTTTTGTGGTCGTTAAACTAACTATACCCGATATACATTGACCGCTATAGTAAACACCAGACGGATTGTCAATAAAAGATATTTTACACAAAGTAGGCATTTTGTCCGGTAATTACACTTATTACGTGTCACTTATTGATATTAAATTAAAGCTAGAGTATGCTATGTTAATGTTGCCCAACAACTGCAGCTTGGACACAATCATCAATGATTTTTAAAGACTAATGTCCAAACTTATCATTTCTTGATAAGCTCCGGTATGTCCGATAAAGAGTTGCGTATAGTAAATATTTAACGATATTCTTTAGAAGTCAAATTTCAATGAGTACTTCCTCCTCCTACGAAGTGAACATTTATAGACATCACAATAGTGTACAAAATTTGCATTCTCTTCGTTCTTATAGCCCCCATATACGATCCAATCCATCGTCAGATCGATCTGACGATATTTTGATCGTCAGATCGATTGCACCGTGTATGTGACTATCGTTGACGATTTCACCGATCTGACGATCAAATTTTATCTGCCGATTTTTTTGTGCGATTTTACTGCAATCCGTCGGTCTGACGATCGATTGGACGGTGTATGTGATTATCGCAAGTAAATGTCAAATTATCAAATTATTCAATTGTGAAATTTGACCGATTCTGGTGATTTTAATGAATCTGTAATACAAATATCAAATACAGTAAAACTTCGTTATAACGCTCCCGCTTATAACGATTTCTCGGTTATAACGCTCTTTTTCCTTGGTCCCGGTCCCTAAGGTTCATTTTCTATAGAATTTTTGTTCGCTTTAACGCTCCAGTTTCCCGTTTATAACGCTCCGATGGGTGATTAAGAAAATTTTTTTTTTCTTTGTAAATCATAAACATTAAGTCAATTGTTTGAATTTCGAGAATATAGAGATTCGATGCATTTTTTGATTGGTTTGGATTCCGAGAATGTTTACATTCGGTCAATGTTTACATTCATTCGAAAAATTTTCTTCCAACAAACCTCTTCAATATGTTTCCTCGAATTCAGACTTTGTCTGCTTTGGTCTTTTGCCTTGTTTGCTTTTCATTTGTCAGTGTTTTATTTTCCACGGTGGTTTTAAACCGAAAAATGTCGCGAAAATCGTTTTCGGTGAAAGAAAAAGTTGAATTAATAAAGGCGTACGAAGAATCAACTTTAAATCAAAAAGACTTTGCCGCGTAAAAAAAAAATAAGTGCTTCGACATTACCTACGATTTTGTAAAAACGTAAAGAGTTAGTTTCGGCCCACGAAGGAACCAGCCGCAAAAAACTACGGACTGGAAAGTATGAAGAGCTGGAAACAATATTAAAAGATTGGTTTATCCAGGCCAGGACCTCCAATATCCCGATAAGTGGCCCCATTTTGCAGGAGAAGGCTTTGCAAGTAGCTAGCTCTTTGGAAATTCCCAACTTTACTGCTTCGACTGGGTGGCTTGACAGATTTAAAAACAGGCATTCCATCATTTACAGGCAAATTAGTGGCGAGTAAAGTTCTGTAAATCCCGAGATAGCGTCTGACTGGAAAAAACAAATTTCGGTCCTCACTTCCGGTTACAACCCATCAGGCATTTATAACGCAGATGAATTCGGCTTATTTTTTAAATTGATGCCAGATAAATCATTGGTACTAAAAAACGAAAAATGCCACGGAGGAAAGCTGAGTAAAGAGCGATTGACGGTCCTCGTTTGTGCCAATTCTACTGAAACAGATAAAAAAAAAACCGCTAGTGATTGGGAAGTACGCTAAGCCACGCTGCTTTAAAAATGTAAAAACTCTTCCGTGTGTTTATTGTTCTCAATCTCGAGCGTGGATGACAGGTGATAGATTTATAAAATAAATCCATGAGTGGGACACCGAACTGAAGGAACGAAAAATTCTCCTACTTGTCGACAATTGTGCTGCACACCCAAAAGAAGTGGCCCTGAAAAACATAAAGCTTGAATTTTTACCGCCGAACACGACGAGTGAGCTTCAACCCCTCGACCAAGGGATCATAAATGTCCTGAAGCAAGGCTATAGGAGAAGAATGGTACAACAATACCTATCAATGATATGATGGACAGGTCATCCACGACTTCTCCAAAAATTTCTGTTTTGGATGCTGTCCACTTTTTGTACGCTGCATGGATGGACATTAAAAAAGAAACAATAGTGAATTGTTTGAAGAAAGCGGGCATTGGAAATTTTTCTGGAGGCCAAGAAATCGAAGATGTGATTTTTTTTTATTATTTTTGATTTCCATTTTTTGACATTTTTTAGGTGATCGACGAATCTTGGCAAGATCTTTGTGGAGAGAGATTAGCTGAGTTTCAAGGTTATGATGACTTCGACAGTGACCTTGTTACTAATGACGTCTTGAGCCTGGAATCCATAATTGAAGATTGCAATGCAGCAAACGCGACAGAAAATGAAGAAGAGGAAGATACAGAATCACCTGTAATAATTGCCCCAAAAATTGTAGACGCTTTGGACGCTTTGAAGACGATCCGTACATTTTTTAACTGCAATACGGAAGTGGAAGATGAAACATTTAAATATATAAACAACCTGGCAAACTCCGTATTTAAAAAATCATTAAATTGCCTTAAGCAAAAAAAATTTATGATTATTTCAATCCAAGTGGGTCTAAATAATTTGTGTGTACGTGTATCTATAAGTTTTATTTTATTTCTTTGTTTTTGGAAACTTCTATGTTTTAAAATAAATTTTGTGCATTTTTAAGCATTTTTTATGATTTCCCGGTAATAGCGTTTTCCCGGTTATAACGCTCTTTATTTTTGGGCCTTAGAAGAGCGCTATAACGAAGTTTTACTATAGTATCCGAAAATGCCTCACAAATCCAAATAGTTAACGAAAATCAATGTTGGTTATATTGGGAGTGAAACATAACCTATATTTTTTGAATTGTCATCCGTTATCGCATCGCACAAAAATCGTACCGTGTATGTGCAGCGGAGATCGTCAGATATTTTGTGGCGATCCATCGTCAGATCGATCTGACGACGGATTGCATCGTATATGGGGGCTATTAGAAAGGTTTTTTTTACTTATGGAGGCTATGTCCTCCAGTGGCTCTCCGATGCCAACTTTCGTTGACGTGGTTTGTTGGAAGTGAGTCCAACAATGTCTCCAGGCGGGCATAAAATTCGTCTTTCACGGAATCTTCCTTAACTTCAGTCGGGGCGTGCACATTGATGAGCCAGAGGTTGAAAAAACGAGTCTTAATGCGAATCGCACACAACCTTTCATTAATAGGTTTGAAGTCAATAACATGCGGCTTGAGCTTCAAACTCCTTGTGACCCGATGGTATGCCACTTTAGAAAATTGTGCGAGTTGTTGTCATATATCTCGCTGCGAATCCAATTTGTTTCCTGGACTGCAATGATGCTCAATTTGTAATTTTTGACCTGTTGAAGGAGGGCCATCACGGCCCCCGGTTTGTTCAGGGAGCGTACATTGCAGAATCCGCAAGAATAATTCGTTAAACCATTGCATACTACTTTGCCTTAACCCCTAGCGGGGCATAGCGCGTCAACTACTCCTGCGCGCCATCGTACTCTGTTCTGGGCAATGGGGCGCAACTCCCCAAAAGACTTACCCAGTACCTGACACTCCTTTGCCACAGATCGACGCCATGTGATTCGAGGACCCCCTCTTGGTCGGCCTTGGTTCGAAATGGGGTTCCATTTTATGGCATGCAAAGCAATGCAGTTATCACTCTTCCGCAATGTGTGACCTATCCACTGCCATTTTCGCCTGCGTATCAATTCGTCGATTGGCATCTGACCCGTACGCCGACTTAGCTCTTCATTTGATATTATTTCGGATCAGAAAATTCTTAAAATTCGACGAAGACATGAGTTGACGAAAACTTGCAGCTTTCTGGTAACTCCTACGGAAACTTTCCATGTACTGCTCCCATACAAAAGCACTGATAGTACCAGGGAGCGAAACAGGCCCAGCTTGGTCTTGATGCTGAGATAACTGCTCTGCCAGATTTTGGACAGCATGCCGTATGCGCGTTTAGCCTGGTTGATACGACGAGCGATGTCCTGCTCCGTACCACCATTTTCGGCAACAATGCTACCCAGGTAGACGAAGTTGTCCACCTTCTCCACAGGCTGCCCATTAATATTGATGGCAATAGGTGTCGGATTTCTTTTTCGCAACGGCGGGCTAAGAACCTTGGTCTTGTTGGTATTAATCTTTAGCCCAACCTTGCTTGCCTCCCTCTCGAGATCTAACGCCATTGCGGACAGATCCATGATTTTGTGGGAGAGTAGGCATATGTCGTCAGCGTAGTCAAGATGTTGTAGATAAGATGTCAAAGTCCATTGAATTCCTCTGTCGAGTCCGGATAGGGCTGCATGCAACACATCGCCGATCACAATGAGGAATAGGATCGGTGAGAGGATGCACCCCTGCCGAACTCCACCACCATTGCATGGTCGTCGTTGATGTTCAGCCCCATCCGAGGCTTTTGTCCTAGGTTTCTTGACATGGAGTATTTTTTATGGATTGTCGGCCCATCGCAAAACCCTATGCAGGGGTGGATTCAGTGATAGCTGCTGCAGGTGATTCATAGCGTGCGAGAGTTCACACAACTATGTCGCAGGTCTGACTACGTAATTCATTCCACCTTAATGACCTGAGACGCTTAGGTGTTACTCAGCCGATCAGGCTGGAGCCGCAAACAAATGTTTTGCTTAGTAAAACTTGATCGGCTTGGTTAGCCGTTCCAGGGGTACCCGCGGGAGGACTATGGAAGAAGACTTTTATTTTATTCTTACTGTACTCCAATCCAATAAGTAGTAAAAGATCTGTTGGATGCTAAAAGCGGACAAATCGTTGAACTAAAAAAAGAGGACGCGATCTATTTACTATTCTATTCTCTTAAAGGAGACGTCTAATAATCCTAGAATGTGACCCATAATTGTATAATATTGTGGTCTAATGACAATGTTTTGGGCTTAACTTAATATTGATAGTAACATTATTGTAGTATAATTTCCAAAAATGGACATAATCATAAAGTTGGCATAGCTTAATCATCATCACTATCGTAGCGTGACAGCCCGACGTCGGGCCTTGGCCGCCTGGATCATTGTCCTCTAATTATCTCGGTTACGTGACCACGTAGAGACTGAGAGGTGAGCAGAAATACTTTCTGCTCGTTGTTCATTTGATCATGATTCTCTCTCTGAATTGCCCTAACCCCTTGTGGGGCATACATTATGGCATGGCATACAAAATGATTTTGTTGCCTAATGGAAATATGTCCGATTGTATCTGTACTAAGAGTTTAAGTTTCCTCTTGAAATTTAAGTTGACATTTGGATGCTAAACTCAGAAGGGAGAGAGATTAGAAAAAAAATGAAATTGTCCGAGAGAAACGAAGCAATTTTTCTCAAGGGTGAAGTATGCGGGGAATGAGTTGATATTTCTTTCGTATCCATTCTTACCACATTCATTTGACAGCGGAGCTCGAATGTTTACTTGCGCATGCGCTGATATTCAAGGTGAACTGATTTTGGCGGCAGAGCGGAAATCATATGGTAGCTATATGGAAAGAGCGGGTGTTCTCGAGTAGTAGCGTCTCTCTGTTTACTTTCTACCAGCTCGTATATGGCAGAATTGCGTCACAGAACTTAGTGTACAAAATATAGTGGCTTTATTTCCTTCTATACATAAGAGTATGATGCTAAACTGAACCAAGACACACTCCCAGCGAAGTCGTGCCCCGTTTTCGTTTTCACTACTCTAGTCTGCCCTACAGCGTTTTTTTTCCGGCTATTCTTGCTCTAGTCTGCTCTGTACAAAAAAAAGGAGCTATCGGCTGACTTATCAATGTAAAATCTTCGTGAGAGCTTCTAAATTTTCGGTTTTCATTAACTTATCAAAACCATCTTAACTTACCTGTATGCTGATAATATTCAAGATTAACTTGCTGTAGGATTGAAGTTATCATAATAATAGGCGCGTTTAGCCATGAGGAGCAGGTTAAGACCACACAATTACACTAACAATTTGATCTGAGCTGCTTTGGATAAAACATCAATGCAAGAATGCTGCTCTGTTAGTGTCACCACACACTGTCGAACTCGAACAGTCCTTAAAATGTATACAACATTCGAAAGCTAACACAATGAGACAACTTTTGTCAACTGCAGTTTTGTCAGTTCAAAGTAACGTTGTTAAATAACCATTTGAATTTCGGATGAAAAATCGGTCTTGAAATTTCTTTAAAGTTTGAACAGTTGTATCTTTAAAGTAACGGTCATCTTTGCAATTGAAAAAGTCAATTTTTATATGAAATTTTATGTAGTTTCAGAAAGTGAGGTCAAATTTTGGATTTAGTGATTGGGGAATTGTAAAATTTGATTTTGATCGACAAGTTAAATTGTTTGACACAATTTACAAAAAAATGCTATAACACTGTAACGGTTAAAGAGAGAGTGTCAATGTCAGGTGCTAGTTTTTATTCAAATGATCAGCACTATCTGCCACTAAAATATTTACCATCAGGCATGGTACATACCCTGTCTACTTATTTTCGAAATTTGTTACTTGAGCCTACTTTTCGTAAAATTACTAATCTATAACTGTCATACCTCAACAATCGGTAATCAACACTTTATTGCATATTATTAAAAATAGACTTTATGAATCATAAACATACACGATAATTGCTTATCAAGGTTGGAAGTTGGAAAGTACCTGTAAATAAATAAAAATGTCTTAATATCAGTGATCGTTGCGAGAGATACGAAAACGCCTTTTAAAAACAATTAAAATACTTGTTTTTTTTTTTCAACGTAGTCCCTTTTTAGGAGGATACAATTTCAATTTGTTTACGCCTTCCAAATAGCAAGGCCGGCTGCGGTGTGGGTAGCACTGCTTATACTACCCACCCCGACAATTCTTCGGGTATGGTTAGCAATGCAATGTACATTGACAGTACTTGTACGTCAACAGTGTAAGATGAACTCAATAAGATAACCAGATAACCAGCGAGTTTACAATACATTAGCAGTACGTTAACCGCGGTCAGAGTTAGAGCCTGAAGCCAAGCGAAAAGCAAGGACGAAGGTAAATGCATCTCATAAAAGATGAGCTAGAGACTTGTACCGAAGCGTGAATGTGTGTGGCCCTGGCAAGCTTTCTCGAAGGTGTTTGCTTTGTTTCCCCACGAGTTTCGTTGTTCAAACTCAAGATCCCATGCGAAGTTATACGATGATAAAATCATATTCACACCACACGAAACAACATTTCGCGATTTGGCCAAATCTACTGCAAAATCTAATCTGAAATAGATATTTCACACATTTGAAATACGAGTATTTTCAAATCGAGATTTGGTGCGAACAAATCTCGTCTCAAATTTCTATGAAAAGTCGCCATAAAGAACAGAATTCCTGGAAATTTATTCGATAGAAGAGAATTTGGAACAAACACAACCGCAAACGAGTGATATCAAATAGATTTGTGGACGGTGGAATTCCGCCAAGAATATCCGCTGATTTTGCTATAATTTATGGTCTGAGATAAGTTCCATACTTTATGGCTTGGTAATTTAATCGACGTACTAGAAAATAAAAATGCTTATCGGGCTGCTTATAGCTTCGATTAATTTGTGTCCCTGCTAATTAACAAAGAGTTTAATCGGATATTGAGAAAACGGGCCATAAGGCATTGCTTTTTTTCAGGACAAGAGGAGACATATTTTCCAAGAGGGTTAGAGAAGGTTTTTCTGCATGGAGTGGAGCTTAATGACAATGATAACTCCAGTTTTCTTCGTGTTTAAATTGTGACCTGTTTACTGACTTAATTTTTAAAAATTTAAATATAACATACTCGTTATGCGTTGCTTAATGCGCACAGATATGAAATAGTGAGCACATCCCTCCATGCCATCCCCTCCATTCTGCAAAGTTTTTCACTCCACTCCTTGTAGTACAATATAACTACGGATCGGTAATTCGTAGATCCTTTTTTTTTGCGTATCACGAACTATTTTTAATATTACTTTTATTTTTCGCTTAATAGGGTTAATATACGTTATGTTTAATATCTCTCCTTTGGCGCCTGCGGTTGTCTTGTCACGGCAGTCGTTTCACCATTTGTAGTAACTTCATTGGTCGCGGTTACTGAATTGATTGCGATATTATAAACTGGATACTTTGGTTGAAAATCGACAATTCGTATATATTTATCCTCATCCGAGTTGCTCTGATAAACAGGACCCAATTTAATTGCTTCCTCGTAGCTGGGTGGCAGTACTATAATTGAAATATAGAAAATCAGCTATATTGAATCTAAAACTTTAGAAAAAAAACTTACCCCCTGCAGTTCGAGATAAGACATCTGCATTTTTCGAAACTGTATTTAAACGAGGAAAATATGGAACAGTACCAATCGTTACGGGCAACCGAACGTCCATATTTCGATGTAGACCGCGTATCTTCAATTGAACTTCAATATAATAGGATATCTCAATTATAGCACACGTTTGCAGAGTAGTTGGTGCTACCGAAGGAATTAATAAATTACAGTCGATTTTCTTTTCCTTGTGCTTGTCCAGTGGGCCGAAGAGTTTGCGTGTGATAGGCTTGATTTCATAGCGACTCTTGCGAAATGGAGTATAACTTCGATATTCCACCACTTGTATCAGGCATGCATTTGTTTCGGATGTACTGACATTAGCATTATTTCTGATTAGCAATGCAAGAGGGATGACTTGACCGGGGACAAATCCTCCATATAGGATAGTTCCTTTGACCAAAATTTCACCGGCATCACCACAACAGCAAATTTTTGCGAATGATTGTTTAGTAGCTCGTTCAACGGAATGCTGCAAGAATACAGAGTTTTCATTCATTATTTTATAGTCAATTTGGCATTTAATAAATCTAGCGATGGGTTTCATTTTCATTACAAAACATTTAATATTTAATGTATTAGGTAAATAACTTTGCTTCCGCCGTTTTCCGACAGACGGCTGCATCGGTGAGGGCTGGTCAAAATACGTAGCTCAAAAGTGTCACAAAGTGAGTTTACGTCTGTGTAGTGTGTAGTAAAAGTTGTACGCATTTTTAATAAGATTCGCGATTCAAAATGTCTGTTTTCGAGCCAAGTTTTCGTCATTTGCGTGAAGTTTTGATCTTCTGCTTCCATTTGAAAAAAAAAAAACTGCAGCTGAGGCTCATCGAATGCTCTCAGATACTTACGGTGAGGTTGCTCTGAGTGACAGAACATGTCGTGAATAGTTTCAACGTTTTAAAAGTGACGATTTCAATGTCGAGGGCAAGCATGGTGGTGGGAGAGAAAAAATGTTCAAAAGACGACGAATTGGAAGCACTGCTCGATGAAGATTCGTGCCAAACGCAACACAGGAGATCGGCACCGAACGCAATTGATGCGTTTAAGTCGAGCATTAAAGAAAAAACGACCACAGTACCAAAAGAGACACGACAAAGTCATCCTCCAGCATGACAATGCTCGGCCACACGTCGCAAAAATGGTCAAGACATACTTATGGAAACCCTGAAATGGTAAATTGTGATGAGCACCCTGTAACGAACCATATTATGATCTGGTAGTGATGCTCCCACCGGCATATCGAAGCAGCACCTGATGAGTAGTGATCTGTTGGTGGTACGAAACCAGAGGCCGAAGGTCCCATTACACCCGGACCCAGGTGCGATCGCGTGTGCGTCTGATCCGTCCGCCAACCATTCCATCCTTATCGACTCTTTTTTTTATTCCCCATTTTTACCTCCCCTGTTTGTGTTGTCTTCCCCAGGCCTATGAAGTTCTTTTTAATACGTAAAGGACAGGGGCAACGAGCGGCGAAAACCCCGCCCACATCTCCCGAACTGAGCTACAGCAAGCATAGCTGCTCGCTCCTTCCGACTACCATCTGTTTCGTTCCATGGCGCACGGCCTGGCTGATCAGAATTTTCGTTCGTACGAGGAAGTCGAAAAATGGGTCCAATCATGGATTGCGTCGAAAACCGCCTCCTTTTTCCGAGATGGAATCCGAAAATTGCGGGAGAGTTGTCGCTAGCGATGGACAGTACTTTGAATAATACATCTGTAAGTACTTTTTGACAATTAAGCCTTTAATTCCAAGAAAGAACGGCGGAAGGTCAACAACTCTAAGGGAATATGCTGAAATACGACGGTCCATGCAACGAAATAGCCGCGAAAAAGTCGGAAACATTCTCAATACGAGTAATATTAACGTAAACAGAATTAATAAAATTAATTAGCTGGACAATACTTCACATTTCTGTTACCCACTATCAAATTGTCTGATCCTATTAAGTTTACGAAAACGCGCGTATATTCTTTCTTTCAAGTGCAACTTTTGTCCAAGCGGATTCGCTGCGATTGGAAAAAACATGGCTGTGAGTGCGCCACTTTTGTCTGGGCGGTTTTGTTTGGTACTAATTATCGTCGATAATGGTCTCAACAAACTATCGAACCAATCGGTTCGCGACCACGACGCAACCACGTCAACTTCATAGAACGTGCGACAAAAAATCTCATATCCACGGCGTTTCGCGAACCATTTGGTTCGACGTGTGTGCTCCTACGGCAGCCGGTTCTACGCACCGGAGCAACCCGTTCATCAACAGCGGCTATGAGCTGCCGAAACCATTCAACGCCAGAATGCGTTGCTACTACAACAACAACTTGTCTGCCACTCTGAAATCATTCTTTCTAAGAAATGAAACCCAAGATTCGAGATTGAATCGTTTGCTTGCATAAATTTTAACTATGAGAATCACTTACGATCGGAAAAATCGCTAAATATTTCTACCTAAATTGAATTATATTAGATTCAACTCTAAATTTACAAAATTCACCATGGCTTTCGTCTTGTTGCCCTTTCAGAGTCGGCGCCGCAGGCGACCGCCTGTTTCGCCATAACCTTTGGCCGGCGCTGTACCCTTGGATACCCCTGAATCTCCCTGGATACAAAAACCGGTCAGGCGCTTTGTATGAGAGTTGATTGAAGAACGGGTGAAACTAATGCACCTAACATTTATCTATTAGTTTCATTACTATGAGATCCACCGAATCAATTTTTAAGAGTGGGCACGTAACTTGATATCGGGACTGCTCAAAACGGTAGAGTGTAGGTTGAGCAGGCAATATTTGACGCGCTCGGAGGCCGTGTTCGTTCGGTCACCGCTCAACGATCTTCTAAAGAATGGAGGTTCGATCCTCGGTGCGAACAAAAACTGGCTGTGGGTATTAATAGAACTCTCACTGCGCTCCCAGCTTGTCCAGTATAAATACAGCGGATAGGAGGTTTATATCAACTGCATGTCCAAAAAGTAAATACTGACGAACCTCTCTAAATCGAATTACCACTTGCCAAGACAAAATGTTCGAGTTAGGGAGAGTTCGACTAAAAGAATTAAAGCTTTCAAGTTCATATCTACATATGTATAGGTACATTTATTACGTATTTTATTTAATATGAAACAAAATAATAATATAAAAATGGGTACATGAACTCATGAGAACTAAAATGCATTCTTACATAACTTAAACTAGAACTTAACTCAATACTTCAAACTTTGAAATAATCTGTTATCTTTTTCTAATCGTATTGATTAGTTTTTTTACAAAAAAAAAGTTTCGATTTTGTACAAATAATATTGTAACTCATCTGGAGCATTTGCAGTTGATAAAAAAGCTGTTTGCAAAGTAGAGATTGCTTGGTTAATTTCTTGTTTTCCTGGAATAGTAAAGTCGTCGTCTTCATCATCATCTTCCATATCGTTGTCGTCTCTATTAGGTTCACGCAGTTCTTCCAATATTTGTTGGTCATTTGGGATATCAGTGACTGAAGCATCGTCATCAATCTGAATATATTCTAATAGACTAGAATTATTGATGTTGTATCCCTTATCTATAAGCCTTTGCCACGTTTCTTCTGCGTCATTTATGTCGCTACTTTCGTCTTATGGAATTTCTTGCAGTGATAAATTATCGTCGATATCCCCCTCAGATTTTTCAAAGCCAGCTTTTTTAAAACAATTTGCAATTGTAGTCGGTGTGACGTCTTCAATCCAAGCTTTTGACGTTTCCTGGACGCAGTCTAACAATGAAATTGGTTTTAGTTCATCATTATTCTGCAAAAGGTGCAAATGTTTTTTTAAAATGCGTCGGCGATAGTGAATCTTGAAGTTTTGTATAACTCCACGATCCATAGGTTGAACTTTACCGGTCATATTTGGAGAAAAAAATTGAATATCTTTAAGATGAGCCTGGCAATTGTCTATGAAAAAGACAACTTTACGCTTAGCTTCAGTAAATTTTTTGTCTAGGTTAATCATCCAGCGTGTAAAATTGTCTCTCGTCATCCAAGATCGCTTGTTTGCCACATATTCAACGGGAAGGTAATTTATTTGCCGAAAACACCGAGGCCTTTCGCTTCTTCCTATTATAACAGGTTTCAACTGGTATGATCCCGTCATGTTGGCTCCGATTAATAAGGTGACTCTTTCTTTACTATGTTTGCCACCAAAACACTTATCTCCATTGAGAACCAACGTACGATTCGGTAAACACTCATAAAAAAGAGCTGTTTCGTCGACGTTGAAAATATCTTCGGCACTATAACTCGATAGTATTGCAGGAAGTTGGTTTATCCAGTTATTTACAGCTTCTTGTTTTATCGACGCACTTTCTCCAGATAGGACTTTACCACAAATGTGATGTCTATTTTTAAATTTCTGTAGCCAACCCTCACTAGCTTTGAAATCCGGTAAGTTCAAATTCCTTGCAAATTCAAGAGCTTTTTCCTTAAGTAATGGCCCGCTTATTGGAAGGTTATTAGCTCTTACCAAGTTAAGCCATCTAAAAACAGCTTTGTCGACTTCTTCATATTTACATGTTCTAGATCTTTTGGTCTTCCCATTAACACCGGCGTTTCTATATTTTCTTCTTAAATTTTCTCTATTTGCCCAAATAGTAGATAGGGTACTCCGGGTAATTTTGAATTTCGCAGCAATTTTACTCTTCTTATTGCCCTTTTCAATATCATCGATAAGTCGCATTTTCGTATCCAGATCCACCGTTTTTAAATTTCTTTTCGCCATATCTATTAAAAAGATATTCATTGTAATGCCGGCACCGCAATTACCAATCAATCAAGAAAAATTACACATTGCGATTAGCGGAAGAAAAAGATGAACACGGAGATTTATTTATGCGATACGCCTTTATGCCGAAATTGAAAACCGCATTGTCGCAAAAACTCAAACAACTTGGTTATGCAGAAAAAAAAAAATAATAAAAGCACACTGCGGTGTTTAAAACGCATTTTACATCCCATTTTCGATTCAACGACATTCTGAAAAAAAAACACACCCAGTCAAAAAGTTGATGAAGTAAACGGAAACGAGTTCACAGTCTTTTATCTGTTTCCTTTCATTATGGTTGAGATTGTGTCCACTTACCAACTTCTACCCACTAATGTTTTACTACATTATCGAAATTCTCACTGGGCACAAGCTTTGTTTTCTCCGGAAGGTATTCAACAGAAAATCGCAATGTAAAAATTCTCTTTTACGATAATGCAAATCGCAACGTGTAATTTCACTTTCCGATAGCTTTTGAAAAGGGTACTTACTTAAAAAAAACTTTTATTTCGAAGATAATATTAATCCTTTAAAAATGAAATTCAAATTTAAAGCGACACTCTTTGGATACACGATACACACACAAACTATTCAACACTTTTCTGAAAATTATACGGAATTACGGGTAGGGAGAAATGATGCGTGCTAAGCTTTGTCTAATTAGGGTTTCGCTGGAAAGTGAGCGGAGCTTGTCGTCATCTTCTCACTTCCAGAAACAAATGTAGAATATTCGACTTCCCTGGAATGTGCATACTTGCTGTGAGTTGTAAAGCCACTTGAGACAACCATACGTTAATAGGAATACATTTTCATCAAGATGTGAAAACCCTTGGAAAGATTGTCATTGCCAGGTGAAATGCGACTCGATTCGACTTAGAGAAAGTGAAATCATATGGGATAGCATGGAATAAATACAAAATATTGTTGGAGTTAGGGAGGTGTTCGAGTTACGGAAATTCGACTTAGAGGTTGAATTTTATATACGAAACTCGCGGGAACGCCAGCGAAATATAAAAATTGTTCGAGATAAGAAAGAATTCTACTTAAAGAGGTTTCGACTTAAAGAGGTTTGACTGTACATACATATATGTATCGATACGTCAAAAGGTATAGAAAATCATCACAGCGCTCTGCAACGTTTGCGCCTTTTGCGCCCACACATTTTGCCGCTTACTATTTTTGTTAATTGTCTTCACGTTGGGGTGAATTTCTCCTCCCTAGGTGAACAAGTTCCGATTAAATGTGATTTCACTGAGCAGAAAATATTTCTGCTCAATATGTTGACCATGTTGCGGCAATAATTTTGACAGTTCAGAGGTGACATTCACGCAGTCACTTTGCAGACGGAGAATTAACTTTTGTAATCACACATGCAAAAATTGGGTTAGAGAAAGTTCGGAAATAGCCTAGACAAATTTCATATCGTAGGGTACATGACGTTCAAAAGGCGCAAAATGAACTACTGACCAATTGCGCTACCGTTCCGTAACACTGTTCATGTTCTAAACAGAGATAATGGATTTCGGTGTATACGAGAGCTAGGATTAACCAAGCAGAAGTAGAACAATAACAATTTGTGTTTCTTTTTAATTTTTTTTTTTGGCAACAACCAAATCCTGAAAGTTTTAATTGAAAATTAAATGAAAACTCACCCTATACATAGCGTTTGTATTGAAATCCATTGGTGAAATGATGGTGAAAGGATGCTTGAACACATTATCAAATTGCCATGGCCGCTCAATTGTACAAATAACTTCGTATCTTATAATTCCGTACTGGCCATTAAATGAAGATGGTAAATGAGGTGGTAGTAAGATTTGAAAATCGTACTCATAACATCCAGGCAATAAATCGAAACGATCCGAACTATTCGCTACCAATGCATTGACACGAGATTCGAAATAGTCGTCCCGAGCACGAAAATATGTATTGTTCGCTGTCGTTTTACCATTAGAGTGGCTAGTACTGCTTTCACTCCAACGTACTTCAGCATAACCACAAATTTTGATGTAAATGCCTAAAGACAAAAAAAAAAAAAGATTAATATGCACAAGCCCGAAGAAAGTACAGTTGTACCCCTGGGATATATGTTTTATGATATTTTCTACGAAAATTTCTTATTTGATATCGTCTGAGAGGATATGATATGCAAATCTAAAGTCAAAATTGGCAAAAATGAAAATCAAAGGGAGATCATGAACGACAACTCTTTTTTTTTTAAAAACACAGCCAATCTTGCTGGAAAAAAAAATTAGGAGGTTTTTTGGGTCGCTGGTCATGAATCACGAAAGTCAAAATTGCAAAGGAAAAACTAAGTGGAGTAAGTAACTAAGGATCCAGAACGGCAACACTTTCTTTATAACCACGGCCAATCTTGCTGGAGAAAAAAACTGGTAGGGGGTCATTTAGATCAGTGATTGCGAATCTGAAGTCAAGATTGGTAAAAATAAAGTGGGGGATCTAGGATGGCAGCACTCTTTATATAAACACCAATCTAGCAAGAAAAAATTGCTAGGGGTTCCTTTAGGTAATCATCATCATCGTGGCGCGACAGCTCGACGTCGGGCCTTGGCCGGCTGGATCGTTGTCCTCCAATTATCTCGGTCACGTGACCGCGTCCTCCAATTTTAGAGGCCCAGTAGCTGCTCGGCGTCCACATATACTGAGCTCTCCCAACGAGATCTCGGTCGTCTAGGCAGTTTCGCTCCGTCAACTCGTTTTGCATTCATCACTCTCTTTGGCATGCGATCATCGTCCATTCGCTGGACATGCCCTGCCCATTGAAGTCGTTGTAATTTGACGATTTTCGAAACTTCCAGCTCATCGTACAGTTCATGCAACTCATGGTTGTCCCGTTAAGCCATCCATCTCGATCGCAAACAGCCCCGAAAATTCGCCGTAGGGTATGACGAGCATTTCCTCGACGAATGCCAACTTTTTATTTACATATAACTGCAGAAGTTTTTTCGTACTCGATATATCGGTGCTAGGGAAAATTTACACGTTTGGATTAAGAAGCTCGACTTCAGGCGAGTACTTGGCACTTTACGAGTTTTTGCTCGCGACGCGGCGATTCACGACACGAGTAGTGTGGCACGGCCCGTACAGAGGGAATAAAAGTTAGATCACATTTGTACCGCATTTGGTCGTAAATGTAAGTCTCTTACCTCGGGCTTATAAAGGTTAAAATATTATTGATTCAAATTTATAAACTTTCTAAAAGATCCAACAATTTTATGCAATTATTATACCGAGTTTTACTATATTTACTGCCGAAATTGGCAAAATGCTCACATAGCTTTCGCTAAGATTTGCTTATTGATAACTGAATATCTATTTAAGATGCCGAAAGTAACATTTTAATATGTAGGGACCATTGAAATTTCAAATTCGACGTTGATTACAATTTATCGTACATATTTTTGACTAATAAAATCTATTTAAAAAATGCAATCAATCAATCAACACTTAGATTGTCAGTTATTGAGGTATGAGCGGTACTGATTAGACATTTCCTGACAAGGACGTTCTTTCTGCATGCGCTTAGTTTTTAATAAATTTTTAAAATTAGCAAACTTTAATATTATAGTCCAAACCCGATAATTTCTACTAAAATGAGAATCACATGTACGAACTTACTTCTTATAGATTTAGGTTTAAAAGTAGTTAAATGCACTTTTCCGGATAGAGTCTGCCCTCCGTAGTAGACACCGGAAGGATTTTCCTTGAAAGTTATAACACACGAGGTAGGCATATTGCGAACTTTGCGTTAAGCACCAGTAAAACTTAACGCGGATTCGCAAAGCCGCAGACCAACCTATTGATACCAATACGACTACTAATTTTTCGATAACTTTGAAACCCACGAATAATTTAGTGTCGCATTTTATCTACGAATACATACATACTCGTAGATAAGTCATTCAGGGTTAGATAAGTAAATAAGATTTCGTGAATTGAGTTGGTGAATTCAGTGTCATACAAACAGGTGACTTGAACAAATCTACAGTGAATATGTAGGGAATTGTTCAATCCCCAGCATACCACGTAGCGAACGGTCGCCAAGAATCGAAAGATAGCGAACCTTATTCATTTGTTCGTAGTGAAGAACACCGTAAAAAGCGAGGGTATGTGTCATGGGCGTAGCCAGGGTGGGGCAAAGGTGGGTGCTTGGCTCATATAGACAGACAAAATAATATATGTATATGCTCGTATATAAGTAATCTAAATTCTAAAAATTTCACGTCACACAATGTCCGCGATCTTACGGCCGTCCGACCAACTCAGGGAGATGGGTCGTTGTCGTCGGCGCCATTTCACAATTTACAATTTATTTGGCCGCAAGTGCCCGGTTTCTGAATATTTTAACGGTTTATAACAGTTTTTTGACAGTTATTGACAACATTTTTATGGTTAAAAATTACATTTCTTGTCACGCATATTTCACCAAACTGTCTTGGGGGAAGTCGGACAAACTTTCACGGCATACAACTTTTCTTGCAATTTGGGCAAATAAAATTAAAATAAAAAAAATTGTTTGCGGGGAAACGGTATCGAACCCATACCACTTATATTTGCCATCCGTAATACTTTTTTCCCATTCAACCTTTTCAAAATAAACGGCCCAAAAATTCCGGCCTGAAATTTTTTTCCCCGAACGAGTTCTTTTGCAGGTATAGAAATTATTGGCATATTCCACAACACAAATAAAAGTGTATCTAACTGACATATGATACTATACATGTTTCACTAATGTATGTACATGTACTTGGAACGTATTGAATTTCCTTCCTTTTGCCCATCCTTGAGTCAAATTCTGGCTACGCCCAAGGAATGGTTCGTTAGAAAGCCACAAAAGCGAATGTAAGCGAAGAGTTGTCAGTTAAAGACGGCTATACGGATAGGAGGTGTACGCTAGCAACTGTGCCATCCGATATTTATATCCTACCGAACCGACACATCAATAGGGCATTGCTATGCCAGAGATATTAATGTGCTCATGCCCCTGGAGGAGTTAAGGCAATTAACAAACCTGATCGACTAAATATTTTCTCTCTCGACTCTGATTGGTTATTCAATAAATCGTTTGTATGCTTTCCCAGCAAAAAACCGTACCCCCTGGTAACTCGTACTACCCAAAATAGCTATGGCAAATAGCCATCCTGTCGTACCCACCATTATCACTCAGCACATAGGGTTTGCAAGAGATCTATCATTTTCAGCTATGACCTTGGCGCGGGGGCTACGAATTTCATGATTTAGTTAACCCAGGTACATACCCAACGTAGATAGCTATTCAGGGGTTACGATGTTCATGATTTCGGTAACCCAGGTTTCAGGTTTGTACCCAACTTAGTTAACCACTTTTTATGCTGGGACAGTGTTGCTTATAAAGCACAATTCGGAAGCCATTCTATAGTAGTCTCGATGGCGTATGTGGTAGCGCGATGGGTTCTGAAGTACAACGCTCCGAGTTCGAATCCCGGTTGGACATGCAAACTCAAAAATTTGATTTAAATGTTGAAAAAATTGTTGAAAAAAAAATCTTAGGAAAACGACTCAACCGTAAAATCAAATAGGCATACTAACCGGATGCTGCCTTTTTTTCTATTTTTTTTATTTACGGTGGGTATTTAGGGGACCAACTTAGGAAAGGTAAATACGGTAGTAGCCTACGTTAGTAACATTGGGGGCACCGTTGGCTAGCAAAATACCTGGGACATTGATAAATTTTTTTTTACCCTATCCTTAACATTTCGTAATTCCCATGCGGAGGCCACGATTTTCATGTTTTGTTTGACCAATTACCTACCCTACTTGGTTAGCCATACTTTTTGCTGGGTTGTTGTTCACGTCTAATGATTTTTGACATTCTTCGACAAACCAGCCATTTTGCACGTGGCGATCTTTTGGTCCAACGACCTTCTCTGCGACTTTCTTAATTATATTACTCAGATCTTCACATCACTCGTGTACATTTCGTACAATTGCGTCACTTATGACTAATATAACATACTATACGTATAATAAACAATAACTATCGTATCTTTTCTATTATCGCTCTACTCGTGGCAAGTACCTAATTATAAATAAACTGCAATTGCGGATTCCCCCAATTATCGCTATTTATGTACTACGAGTATAGTATATATATAAGTATACGAGTTCTCTAATTTATCAAACATTTCAAAGCTTATCAAAAAATTGATAATGTTTGACGTTAAGTATAACTCTGTAGAAATCATAGATGATTGTTTCTACGCTTCAGTCGTTAGGAGATATTAACAAAGGATACTCGTTAGCTTTAATTTTGCTGCCAAAAAAAAAAAATATTTTTAATTATTAATATTAGAGAAATTGCTTAGAGAAAATGCCTACTTCGTGTAAAATATCTTTCAATGATAATCAGAATGGTGTTTACTATAGCGGCCAAACTCTATCTGGTAAAGTTTTCTTGACGACCACCAAAGCCAAGTCAATAAGAGGTGCGTGTCATTTTTTATCCCTCCATCCTAATTATGTTACTTAAAAAGAAGGGCGCTTATATCTTGTTGATCAAAGCATCGTAATTTACTTGAGTTACATAACTGCTGGAATATCCTTCGTGGTGCTGTCAAAGATGAAATATCCTAGAGTTGTTATTTGGCTGTTGAATTTAAAAAAGGAAATCACTGCAAAATCCTCACAAAATCTTTGAAAATTCCAACCATTGGTGAATTGCCACTGTCGTGTGTTCATCGATAAATACTAGTGCAATAAAACAAAATACTGAAAAGATAATCGATGACTAATATTTTATGTAAGTGATTACACGTGTACTGTTGTAAACTCCGTTTACATGGATTTTGCTGTGAGGAGTTTTTTTTTTTGATTTTGGTAATTGTTTTTAAATTCCGCGCTAATCTATCGCCGCAGTGCTCCTAACAGTATTAAGGTTCTAATACACTAGACGCGTAAACCCGTCTGGCGCTACAAATCTACGATACCCGTCCCTTGTAAACAGCAAACGGGTTTACGACTAGGCCTGTTTGTAAAACCGTTCCACCGGTTTAAAACCGGTCTTTCGAAGAAACCGAATCAAAATCAAAAAACGACCGTCTTCGACTAGTTAAAAACCGTTTTTATACCCTTCACGGATGTAATAGGGTATATTAACTTTGTCATGAAGTTTGCAACGCACAGAAGGAAGCATCTCCGACCATATATACTATATATATTCTTGGTCAGTATGATGAGTCGAGTCGATTAAGCTTTGTCCGTCTGTCCGTCTGTCTGTCTGTCCGTCTGTCTGGTTCTATGTAAACTCGTCCCTCAGTTTTAAGGCTATCGAGCTTAAATTTTGTGCAAAGCCTTCTTTCTATTGCACGCTGTAAATATGCCGGAACCAACGGAATCGGACCACTATACGTCATATAGCTGCCATAGGAGTGACCGGTCCAATAATTAGTCTTAGTGGGAAAAACTTTTTGATTGCTTAAGGTATTTTTTTCAAATTTCACACTAATCAATAGAATTTCCAGTCAAATCATATTTTTCAATTTGGTTGAAATTGGGCTACTCTATCATAGTTTTGTTTTTTTTTTTTTTGTTTTTTTTTTTTGTGAATCGGTCTTTTAATGAGTCGGTTTTTAACCCGGTTTTTTAAACCATGAGCCGGTCGGTTTTCGAGTACTCGAGTACTCGGTCGGTTTTTTGGTGAATCGGTTTTTAATGAGTCGGTTCGGTTTTTAACTCGTCGGAGCTGGTTGGTTTTTAACAAGTCGGTTTCTTTGGTGAATCCGTTTTTTTTTCAGTGAGTCGGTTTTAAACCCGTTTTTTTTAACCATGATCCGGTTTTTTTAAGGATTCGGTTGACCGCTAGGAAAATCGGTTTTCATAAACACCTAAAACCGGTCTTGAAATCTTAGGACCGAACAGTTCTACCTCTATATACCTTAATCAACCCTCTTTCCCGCCTAAAGCAAAAATCTCATGAATACATCGAACAACAGTAACTTTCATGATACAAAGAAGACAAGATATCGCCATCCCGTGTCTCATTTTTGTATCGTTCAGCCCATCACGTCACACGAGAGTTGTTATTTGAGAAACCCTGACGCACAGAGATACATAGAAGGAGATGAAACCACCATATACGAGTACTGTACACTAAATTCTGGACGTAGTTCCACCACATACGAAAAAGAAAAAGTAAACAGAGACACTCACGCCCTCCGCTGCGCGCTGCGTATCCGTTGCAAAGATCTGTGGGCTTGAAAAGTGATAAAATGTGATTTTCCTCCGAAGCCTCGAAAATTGTTGTTCTTTGACTATTGATTTTGACTACGCTACTGAACCGAATTTCAACTTTGAGCAGTGCATTGGACGCAGAATTCAACGGTCTTTAATTTAGTGCTCCACGTTTTCTTCGATCCGAGGCACCGTTTATGAATTATAAGAATAATATTAAAAAAAGGGCTCAAATTTCTCTGATTTTCGCCCACCAAAAGCTAAGCTCACCTTCTATGAGCGTGCAAACTCAGTTTCCATGTATTCAGTATCTATAGAAGAGATCAAAATTATTTTCAGATCTTTACCTAATTATTATTAATAAAATTTAATTTTACTGGACTAGTTTTAGTAAAGACATGGAACGAAAAACAGAGAGCAAAAACATGTAGTTTTGAGATTTAGCACAATTGACGTGAAGAGTCCCATGAATATATGCTCCAAAGTTCTCGTTGATAGGGAGGTGCGGAAATTGAGGAAATAGAGGTTAAATGACTTTTTTCAGGTTTTCAGGCTTCTGGGTAAATTTTGTTAAGTTTCCACCAAAATCATCCCGACACTTTACAAAGCAATTTTAGGTTTAAACTGTGTGACTACTATCTATTATAATCGTAAGTAGTTTATCAAAGCTTATCTTCATGTAGTCTAATTTCATTTCAGGAATATACATAACAATCAAGGGACACGCCGAAGTACGATGGACGGAATCTCGTCGCCGATCTGGACCTCGGGGCCGAACAATACATCAAACTGTCCATTTCAGCGCTCGCAATGACTATTTCAACTCACGTGTCAACTTATTGGGCAATTGCAATGACAATCGTTTCGACTTTTTGCCTGGACAATATGAATATAATTTTGAAATGCAGCTTCCACCTCAGCTACCCTCCTCCTTTATTGGGCAATACGGAACAGTACGATATCAAGTCTCCTGTACAATAGATCGTCCGTGGCAGTTTGATAATGTTTTCAAGTGTCCGTTTACAGTTATTTCACCATTGGATTTGAACGCGAACCCTCTATATATGGTAAGTTTTTTTTTACTTTTTCTCTTTTAAGGTTCTAATACACGAGATGCGTATGCCCGTCGGGCGCGTCAAATCTACGATAGCCGTTCCGTGTAGACAGCAAACGGGTTTACGACAATTCGTAACTTGTTAGCTGACGACGTATCCTTTCTCCGAGCTTAGAGGTTTCTAATATGCCATGATTTATAAGGGCGAGTCGGATGCTCTAAAAAATTGCAATCAGCAGTCTCCGTTAGGTTAATGTAGCCTGGCAGGTACGCTTAAAAATAGGATTCGGTTTTGGCGTCTTGTGCCTAACGATACCACGATACCGCGCATGTCGGTTTCATGGGCAGCGTTCCTGCACTAAGAAGCGCTCAGTGCTGCGCGGTAATTTAGAAACGCTTGTGCTGAGCTCGCTTTCACTTTTAGTCAGCGTCTGGCCCATTCAATGCTAATCTTTCTCTCATCCTATCCATGATCTGCGTTCTTTGGCAAGTCGCAATCTAGCCACTTTACGGGAATCCTTAAACGCTGGATTTTAACTTAATTTTCTTCCAATCCAGGCGATTGCCGCCAGTTAAAATTTGAATTAGATTTAATTTTGGATGCAGTTGCATTTTTTTCTGTGAGCCAGAATAGTGGTTGCTTCCTGCCGCGATAAAATCTTCTGATTATGTTCGACGGATTTATGCCCTAATTATGCTTCAATTTGACCACATTTGTTGCCAATTTTTTTTTATTGGCATACCGGTATCCTTGTAGGCATAAATCTTGCAGTTTCCCGTCCGTGATTGTTCTTGCCATTCCCATAATTAATAGGGAACAAAAAACAAGCCCCAGTAAAGTATTTGGTATATAAAAAATGTATTTATTTAAAACTAACAAACAAAATTTAACCAGGAATACTTACTTCTCTGATAGCGACCTTGAATTTCGCTAAAAAAAAGCACCAAAATAACAAATTTACCGATTCTGTGAGCCAGTGGTGGATCTAGAAATCGAGTTTGAAGTGGACCCGACTTTCTTTGCTACCTGGTGAGCTATGAGTATGTCCACACTTTTTCAACTTTCGGTCCTCAAGTGACATGCGTCTACCGAAAGCGCGGATGCATTCTTTATTGAAGATGAAGAGAAGCATGATGAACGTGCAAAACCATAAATCAAGTTAAGGTTGTGTTTAAGGCTGCCGTGCTTACGACAAGACACATGAACTGCAATAGAGTTCGTTCTGTTGACTCATCAGCAGATAATTCATCATTGAACTAGACGGAAATTTCAATGAGTTTTCTTCCCATTGGCTGCGTTTTGGCGAACGGATGAGGAACAGACTTCTCCTCCATATGCGAGGAGAAGTGTGTTCCTGATCCGCTCGCCAAAGCACAGCCATTGACTGCGTTATTTGATCAGGCTGACAATAAGCTTATCGAGCATGGATGCATGCCCTATTGAAGAGAGATAAGCAATTATGAACGCGTTAAATCGTGGGGAATGTTACTAACTACAGTAGCGCAAAAAGAACCACACTTATTCAACTTTTAGTCATCAAAAGGCATTCGACTGTTGAACGGATGAGCGCATTCCTTAATGAGGCATGCAATTATGAACGAGAAACGCCATGGATCAGAATCGAAACGGAACACGTAGTGCAAAGAAACCCACCCATCTCGGGTAACTTTTGCAGTCGTCGTCATTTTTATAAAACATTACTGAGTTCACTTTCCTGTAAACACGTCGCGTTTACGCGACTCGGGTAAAAATCACGCGATGGCGTATACGCGTCCCGTGTATTAAAACCTTAAAGTTCCCAAAAACTGCTATCCAATATGGACAAATGGAAGCGTAAGTGCGATTTATACTATACTTTCAAAGTTTCAAATTCTAATAATCGAAATTTGTACGCATCCATTGATTGTATCTAGAATTTTTCGCATTGATTTAAATTTCTACTACAACTGCGAGTATTTGACATTCTGTTTTATTGTATGTAATATACATTTGATAGTTGACATTGGTTTTGGTTGATATTTGATATTTTTTATCCGGATTAGAGGACCGGAATAAACTTCTGAACCTACATGACTCGAAAAGAATCTAATCTAAATATCGATTTATTGAAAAATATCACCTTAAAATTAATTACGAGAAAAAAGTTCTTGTGGCAGTTGATCATAGTATTTATGTAGTATGTATATGAAGCAGATAAATATATTCACTTAAATACTCGTAATTATAAAACTCGAACTATAGTATAACGTTCTTCCAGCAACCAGTTGATAAGACGGGCACGAAATCCTTTTCGAAATTTTGCTGCTTCGGGAACAGTGGCGTAGTACACGTCCGTGGCAGCATTCCCTGCGGAGGCTTTGTTCCGGGACAGGCTATACCATTCTCAATGTTTATCAAGAATGGTGCAAGGGTTTCAACATACGAGACAAACGCCTGCCTGAAGCAAATGGTAGAGTACCGAAGCTCTACACCATATCGTAAGAGCAGATACGAATCCAAACCTGTCACCGTCAACTATTTCGGGCCTTTGGAAAAATATCAGGAGAAACAATTCAGTTGCAACTTACAAATTCCATCAATTGCACCGACCAGCTTCCACACTTGTGCAATTATTGAAATCACATATTTCGTCGAAATCCAGTTGAAAACGCGAGGACTACATTCAAATTTGGACATTCAATTGCCGGTAACAATCGGAACTATTCCACTCTTCCCTCAGTGGAATACATCTGTTGCAGATATGCCGGGTACTTCAACTGTGCCAACCGCCCCCGAAGGTAGGTGTTTGAAATGAATTCGAATAAATTTTTTCAGTGAGTTTCTGGGTACTAATTCCTCTTCAAATTTAGCTTCACCGCCCAGTTATGAGGAAGCCATTCAACTCGGTCCTGATTGCGACTTTAACTCGGAAGAAGATAAATACGTTGAAAATGTTGCTTTTCAGCCAAGATATCCTGTCTATAATATGGCGACAGTTCCCGCTGTGCCACTGATGCCACCGCATTACGATTCAACCAATGATGAGTCTGCTGTTATTACGACTCAGCCAGAAGTAGAAAAGGAGAGATTTTAAAAGTCGCTTGAAGTTCAAAGAATCCGTAATTTGTAATCGATCTGAATAAACTCAATTAGATTGTATAGAATTTCTTATTCTACTTCAGAACTATTACTCGTACAAGGTTTGGCTTAAGGTCGCCACACACTTGCGTCCAAAATCCAGTTCGTCCCGCGTCCAATCCATAATTCGTAGTGTGTGGGGCTCAAGTTGAGAGCTCCGGACTCCACCGCCGTCCAAGTTGGATATTCAACTTGCCCAATATCCACTCGACTGCCGCGACGTTTGTGCGCGAAACCCGAACTCAACGGAGTCAAATTTTGTTTATGTTTTGTATTGTCAGTGCTAAACAGTAGGGATGTAAGGGATATCCACATCCACATCCGCAATTGCGGATAATCCTCATAAAAATAGGCATCCTCGTCTGTATCCCTACCCTCATGTTTTCATTATCAAATATCCTCATCCACACCCACCATCCTCATATTCGCATGAGGACATTTATGGGGATATTTCGAGCTTAGAAGTATTCCATTGAACTGAACTTTACGGAAAAATATACAGCTCGTGCTAAGATATGCTTCGAGAGACTTACTTAAAAAGATATACGCTCGAGAAAAATTAACAAACGCGGTCTCTGCTGATTCGTCGTCTTATCGTATCAAATGTGTAGAACGATCAAATAAAATTTAAGCTAGAAAAAATTGACCTGAAGCCTATTTTGCTATAAAAAGAAAATATTGATCGGAAGGGTCCGAAAAAGACGAAAAAAGGGGGCCAATTTTTGATGTGTAAACATTTTATCGCTCGGTACGAGCTAAAATCACAGAAGCTGCGGAATGCGTAAACAGCTTTAGTGTGTGTACATGTGAATTCTTTGAATTCTCAACTTTATACTTGTATATTCCGTGGCTAAGTTTAATGTGCACAAATAATAGTGTTCCTTATGAGCTGCGTAGCTTCATCGGTAGCGTGGTGGACTACAGAATATGCCCGGTGCGGTCCTGCTCTAATTCCCGTCGTGTCGAGCGTTTCCGCCCGCCAAAAGTTAAGCTCACATTCTGTGAGCGTGCATACTGAGTTTCCATGTATTTAGGATCTATTGAAGGGATTAAAATTATTTCCAGATCTTTCCTTAATATTTCCGATAAGAATTTTACCGACCTATATGCAGTAATTAATATGGATGAGCCACGACGTTCCCGCCTCTGGAGTAGTTGGCGCGCTACGACCCACAGAAATAGTAAACTATAAACCAATCATCTCGAAGGACCTGAGACAGTTCCTGCGGCAGCCGGTTCTTCGTACCGGAACGACCCGTTTTTCAACGACCAAGAGCTGCCAAACCCCCTCGATGCAAGAGAACTGCAATATTCGAAGCTACCACGACAACAATAACAAGGACCTGAGACCCTATGACTACCTGTAATCAACTGGCTCAAACTGTATAAATGAAACCGGAATATAGAGGGCTACGCCCGCAATCCGAGGGTTTTGTAGCAAGCGCTTATTTTGGTATATAAATATCGGCTCCTTGCTCTTCTTGATATCACTCAGATGGATAGAAAAAACGTAATTAAAATGTCTTACCCACTTACATTTTACATGCTAATTCATATTACGTGATTGTAACGAAACTTAGAACATATTATTGCTGAAGGTGTTGGTTATGGTTGGCCATCAGTACTTTTGACCTCGAACGTGTTTAAGGCGTGCAAGGGTGTGCTAACTGTAACTATACAAATAAACTATTATTGACCTATTCTGAGAAGATATACAAATTCCACTATTTTCCATTTTATATATTTTTCGAAACCCACTTCCTGTAAGTTTTCATAATTCTAAGTATAAATAAATAAAAAATAAATAACTGGCGCAACAGTCCAATTTGAACCACGGCCTCGAGATGAGTTAGCATCATCTCATTTTCTAGATCGTGACGGTTTTTTTGTGCAGAGGCATGTGATCAGCAACACGCTCAACCGAGTTATTTACCCCATAATGGGTACTCATTTAACAGCTGAGTGGGCTCATAGTCCGACACGTAAATCCCCGGAATCGAACCGGGGCCCAGTGCGTTGAAGGCGAACGTGCTAACCGTTGCGCCATCCGGACTACAATTCTAAGTATAACGGTCTCAAAATGCAGGCAAGGGGGGGGGGGGGGGGGGTCAAATTACAAACTAATATTTTCTCCTCCCCCACAGTTCCCCTTTCTATAAATTTTGAGAAAAAAATGGAATGTACTCATCATTACCTTTCTCACGACACCTCATTTGCTTATACCAGTCGATAAAAAAATTTAACCTTAATTGACCCCCCTTCCACCCGGTAAAGTTGGCCAATTAAGACACAGCGCCCCAACAAATATTTACCTTTTCAAAAATGATTAATTAAATAACTGCAATTTGCACTACGAAAAACAACATGAAAGTAGTACTCACACCTATGAGGCCGGTAGGTGTATTTTTTGTGTGGATAGTGTCAAAATGCCGAACTTTAAATGAATGTACTATTATTAAATATTATGTGATTGTTATGAAACTTGGAGGTATTATTGCCTATGATGTTGGTTATCATTGGCCATCAATATTTTTGACCTCGGGTACGTGTAAGGGGTGCAGGGTTGTGCTAACTGAAACTATAGAAATGTACTATTATTAACCTTTTCTGATGAAATTTCAAAATTCTAGAAATCTAGGTTTTCTACACTAGTAAAATGGCGCTTTTCTGTAAATTTTCATATTTCTAAGTATAACGGTCTCGAAATGCAAGGGGGGGGGGGGGGGACAAACTCCGACGACATATTTTCCCCTCTCCCTCTTTTCCCGTTTCTTCAAATTTAAAAAAAAATTCAAAAATGGAATGTACTCGACGGTACCTTTCTTATGATACCCCACTTGCCTGTACTAAACGAAAAAAAAATTTCGACCTTCATTTCCCCTCTATGGGGACCTCCCCTTAAAGTTGACCTATTACGACGATTCGCTTTCTCCGGCGAATTATAGTAATTCTACACATTCCTACAAAATTTCATGTATGTAGCTTCAGCCGTTCGTGAGATATTCCATGGACAGACGGACAGACGGACAGACAGACATTTGACCGATTTCATAAGGGTTTTGTTTTACTACAAAACCCTAAAAAGATGGCGAAAGCTACTATAAAATTACAAAATTTATTGAGTTTCGGTAGATTTACATTTCTTTTTCAGCCGCTAAGCATTCCATCCGATGGGTTTTGGTTTGGGGTCCGGGTTAGTAGCCGGTGATGCTGGCAAATTAGATGTCGGAATAGGCGGATACAAAGGTACCGAGCCCGGAGTTGGTGGAACTGGATTGGGTATGATGCCTAAATTAATTTCCTCTACAGTCGGTGAGGTAGGTTTAGTGGGTGTCGTATGACCAATTGCAGGTTGATGAGGACCAGACGTTGTAGAGTTCGGACTATGATAAACAGGGTATTTCGGGACAAACGGCAAAGCCTTGCCATATTTTTCCTCTTCATCTTTGTCGACAAATAGTTTTCCGCTGTGGATACCTTCTTCATATGCTGATGGAGCTGTAAGCAATGAAAATTAACACAAATGTGGATAAGTCACGAAAAAAAATTAAATTTCTTACCTAGTTGCGTATATGGTGGCGGCTGTTCACCATTCATCTGGGGCATTCTCGGCTGAGTGGTAATGACATTATCGCCTCCAAGTACAGTTCCTGCTAGTGGAATGGTTCCAATCGTAACCGGAATAGATATCGTCAAATTTCGATGTAATCCAGTAATTTTAACAATTATGTCGATAGTATATTTAATTTTAATAATACTACATGTCTCCAGATTGGACGGAACAATTGACGGAATTTTCAGAAAATCCTTGTATTCTTTACGACTTAATTTCAAAACGGCACCCAGTTTTTTCTCTGCAACTTTGAATGTTTCAAAACGATTTTTTGTTTCGGGAGTGCGTGTCGTGAACTGGACAGCTTGTACTAGTTTGATTTTTACTTCGCGACAATCCACATTCGATTCATTCTCCACGTATATTTTGAAATCGATATTTTGTCCTGGTACATAGCCTGAGTACGGTATATCAGCTTTTAGGACGATCGGATCGTTTTTGAAATACATGCAAGTCCCGCAACAGAATTGTTTTTCTTCTTTCCTTTCGACGGGAGACTGAAATATTAAAAAGGGAAAGACCTTTAAATGGATTAATTTGAGTAATTTTATTGTATATTGGTATCACATAGGCGAAGGGCGCAAAGGTTAGTACGTTCACCTTCTGTGCACTGGGCGCCTAGTTTGAATTCTTCTACTTTTTCCATAAAAGAGGATTTGCAAGTTGGACTATGAGTCCACTCAGGCACTCAGCTGTTAAATAAGTACCCAATCGGGGTGAATAACACGGTTGAGAGTGGTGTTGATCATACACCTGTAAGTACACCGTCATGATCATGAATAACTCACTCGAGGCCCAGGTCCATCAACTGGACTGTTGGACTGAGAAAAAACCAAATAAGCCACGCATGGACAATATCGGTTTCAAATCGAAGTAAGGCATGCAAAAAAAAAACAATAAAGGCATGCAGTGTCCGTTGTAGAAATGCCAAATCGACGTACGATACTGAGGGTTGTGATCCCTTAAGCCTACATTAGACACTGTTGCACCAAGAGCGAGCGAAGCACTCGCCTTTGTTTGTGCGATACTTTGTGGGTTGTCGCCTTTGCAAGAGCGAAGCGAGCATTCATGTTTGTACGATACTGAGGGTTGTGATCCCTTAAGCCTACATTAGACACTGTTGCACCAAGAGCGAGCGAAGCACTCGCTTATGTTTGTGCGATACTTTGTGGGTTGTCGCCTTTGCAAGAGCGAAGCGAGCATTCATGTTTGTACGATACTGAGGGTTGTGATCCCTTAAGCCTACATTAGACACTGTTGCACCAAGAGCGAGCGAAGCACTCGCTTAAGTTTGTGCGATACTGACAGTTGTGGTTGCTTAAGCACGGAGCGGGCATAGCGAGTGGAGCGTACAAAAGCGGCTATTGATTCACAACCATCAGTATCGCACAAACATATGTGCATATGCCCCATCGCACAAACAATAATCCTTCATGCAAATCCATGTTCACTTTTCCGCCATGGACAATTTCGGTTTGGAAAGAGTTGGGCTCGCTCCGCACCTAAGGGGTTGAGACCCCAGTATATAGCCTTAACTCACTCGCTTCACTCGTTCTGTATGTAATAGAATCCTTTTGGCCCTGGCATTTCTGAGTCTACTGTTTTTTTTTTGTGTATGCATAATTTCAAATCTAAATAACGTATGCAAAGGAAAGCGAAAATAGCCATACCCTCTGTTCTTGTATAGTATCAATCCTCTTTCGTAAGCCTTATGAATTACTTCTCAGAAAGTGTCCATAAATGACGGGTGACTGTATCTTGACTGGAACCAAAGCTTTCCATTAAAAATGAAGATCAAAGGGAACTTTTCTTCTAGAAAAAGATAGAAATAAAATAACTAACTCTTCAGTCCAATAAGGTTCGAGGCCTAGAGATAATTATCATCTCATTTACTAGATCGTTATGGCGTACATAGCGGCTTGTGGTCAATAACATGCTCAACCGAGTTATTTACTCCAAAAGGGTACGCATTTAAAAGCTGAGTGGGCTCATAGTCCGACACTGAAAAGAAAAAATACCGCCTTCAGTAGGAACCGAATTAGGGGCCCAGTAAATAGAGGGTGAACACGCTAATCATTGGGCCATCAAGACTACTATTAAAAAAAAAGTATATATTTATATACGGAGGTGATAGGCTTACAACTCCAGGAAAAAAGGATGTGATTTTACAAAAATCTAAAAATAAAAGATAATGCCGAAACCCGGGATTGAACCGGGGACCTTTAGATCTTCAGTCTAACGCTCTCCCAACTGAGCTATTTCGGCAATGTGTTAGTGTTCTTGGCATACCGACTGCCAGCACCTTAAGAAATCTTATCTTGTTCGAAATCAGTTACTGAATAGCTAAAAAATCATTATGGCGTAACGCCTACAATAGCAGTCATGGACAAAGTTTCTTATCTTCTATTGTTAGTACCACAAACTGATAATCTATTCTTAAGATTTTTTTTTGTATATACCTATACGTATATACGTAACGAATTGAGTTGTCCTTAAAGCTTAATATCACTAGACGTAAAGGCTCGACACAACTGGATATTAACTCTCAAATGTTTCGTCCATAATGCAGTAAATATCTATCATACTTACACTGTATGCTGGATTCAGATTCAAATCAAGCGGAGAAATTACACTGAATGGTTGCCTGAAAATGTTATCATATTTCCATGGACGATCGATGGTTAAAATGACTTCGTAACGTATTTGTCCTATGGGTCCATTGTACGCTGTGGGAACTTGATGTGGTAGTTGAATTTGAAACGGATACACATATTTTCCCGGATGTAATTCAAAGTAATCGCCAGTATCTTGTCCTAGTACTACAGTTCGCGAAGACAAATACTGTTCATCGCCACGAAATGTTTCCATTTTACTTTCACTTTTCCCTTCTGCATTCTTACGCGAATGACTTTCCATCCATCGTACATGTGCATAGCCATTTATTGTGATAAAAATTGCTGAAATGATATTAGTGAATTATAATGAGATATTTGAGTAGTAAAAGGGGATGAAATGGTTTATGTGTGAAAATCAGTTAAGTTCATTCTAAATATTGAAAATCGAATTCATCTAGGGACGCGGGAGCGTCCCGCCCCGTCAAAGAAAAACGAAAAAATCGAAAAAAAAAATTGAAAAGTGACCAAGACTATGTTTACGCGACACAACAAGTACGGGTTTTCGGACCTCTGTAGCTCCGGCCCCGGATACTTGTTCGATCTCAAATTTGGTATGGTCATTATCTCCGGTCACCTTACGAAGTGCCGCAAATTTGATTCCGATACAAGGAAAAACACCCGAGATATGTTAATTTGAAAATGGCTATTTTTCAAATTTTTCTTGTTCTCGTTGTTCTCGTTGTTTTTTGACCGGTCTACAGCCTCGTAGGGAGCGTATCGAGGTCTGCTTTCTTTTCTCGCGGATTGGCTGTATCCCAAGGGTGTGCATAGGCTATCATTTGCTCTGATCCGTGCAGTAGATAAAAAGATACATCCAAAAATGTGAAATTTTATAGTAGAGTTTCTGGCTTAAGTCTTTTTGATAATTGGAATGCGACACAGGAAATCACTCACAGAGATCGCATGCCGACGGGGAGAGACGCAAACACTTGATTATGTGAGTAGTGGCGACGACGGATGCAAAAGTTCGTGCGCTCGTCGGGTGAGGAGAACCATACGAGGTGATGGCTGTGGGCGTGGCTTGTGGCAAGTGCATGAATGAAAAGTGTGTGCTGAAAAAATTTAAACTGAATGTTTATGGCTGCATCTTAGGATGTCCAGAAAGAAAAAAAAAACATGCTGTGTGGTATATGATTTAGGTAGTTTCATTTATGGCATATGAGATATGAATTATGATGTAAGATGATTTTTTCCAATGTGTGGAAGATGGGATGCGATGTCTAGGCAAGATGGGTATCACATGACTGGAGGTGATGAGGCGAATGCAGTAGACTGTTAAAGGTATTTTGAGTCCTTTGGGCAGGAAAAAGGATGTTCTTGGCAAGGAGGCGATTTCTAGGCAAGATGAGTATTATACGATTGGGGGTGATGAGGCGAATGCAGTAAACTACTGTTAAAGGCACTTTGAGTCCTTTGAACTAGAAAAATGATATCCTTTGCAAGAAAACTATTTACCCCAAATGGGTAACCAGAGTGGACTCATAGTCCGGCACGTAAATCCCCTTTTTACCGAAGACTACCGCATTCAGTAGGAATCAAACCGGAGCCCAATGTATAGAAGGCGAACGTGCTTACCGTTGCGCCATCTGTATTACTACTACTACTATGCAAAAAGATATGATATCTCTCAAAAACAAAAAGATATGATATCTCCCAAAAACAACTCTGTTGAAAAAATTCCCCGCCAAGAAAAACCTCTCAACCGTAAAAAGGATTGATATGAATACAATACCGCCAAAGTACTCGTAGCTTCGCGCCCCACTCTAGGGTTGGCATATTGAACGCTGATTGAATTAACAAATTTCTTTCAAAGCTGATTGGCGGGGAGCTTCATAGCCATAGACAAAATGACAGTGATAATGACAACGATGTCGTTCTGATAAAATGATGGTTATGTAGTTGCGTGCGGATCATGCTGTAGGCTCTTATGCCAAGTATTATTGGCTTCTCGCCCGGATCTCGTAATAAAGCTTCCGCCTTACAAAAGATTAAAAATGCACTTCAGGCCAGAAGTGATTAATAGATCATTTTCTACCCCGTTTTTCTTCAGATTGTTCAACTTATTTTATTTAATGGAAGCTCCCTGTCAATCAGCTTTGAAAGAAATTTACTAATTCAATTAGCGTTCAGTATGCCAACCCTAGAGTGGGGGCGAAGCTACGAGTACTTTGGCGGTATTGTATTCATATCAATCCTTTTTGCGGTTGAGAGATTTTTCTTGGCGGGGAATTTTTTAAAACAGAGTTGTTTTTGGGAGATCATTTTATAAAAAAATACCACTGCGGGATGTACATTTTTGTGGTATGGTAATACATGCTCCAACCTTGTCAGTAAAAGACGGCTCGGATAGGAAATAAATAGTAACTGCACAATTCGAAGTTTATATGCTGTCGAAACGTCATCAAGGCATCGGTAGAGATGTTGACGCGCGCATGCTCCGGGAGGGGTAATGTAATTAACAACAACACTATATCAGATCCTGTATGTTATGTGACTTGAAAATTAAAATTATTTGAACTATTATTTCTCACCTTTGAAATGGGCTTCACCTAAGTCTCATATAGAAAAACATATTCTGAGTTTGAGTTTTGTTTATCAAATTTCACATGTGCTTTTAACTGGTCTGTTGTTTGTCCCGAAAAAAAATAATATGTAATGACAAATATTCTGCTTGTAGTTCCAATTCTCATTGTCAACTTAACACGATTCAATTGAATTAATTTTTTTTTTTTTTGTCAAGTTGCATGCTTCATACAATTAGCAGGAAACTTGGCTTTACTAGTTGCGAACGACCACAATAAAAAAAATAACCCATTTGCGAATATCAGCTCATCTATGATTCATTTACTTTTAATTACATACTAATTGCAAATAATTGGTCTAAATAACGCGCACATTACACACATCTAGCATCTAATACGCCTCCTACACTTTAGCGAAACCTTATTAAAGTCGCCATTATCCAATTCCGATCGAAATTTCAGACTCTTTTATATACATACTCGTACATAAGTGACATAATTTCATGTTCTAGTTAGCGGCATTAAGCCAAGAGCCTTGAAAAGTTAAATAAATAAAGTTAAATAAATGTATGCATACGAAGGCCCGATTTTAATGGCGCTAGATTTCCGGCGTGGTTTAAATCGAATTATACTCGTATATGTATCTCTACGAGTAAGTGATTAGTCAAATCTGTGAATATTTCAGGTAAAATGTCTTAAAGCCAAAAATACCAATACTGGGCGCAATATATCTAAGGTTTCCAACGATATTTCAGTGCTAATCTAAAAAAAAAATATATCGAAAAGATAACTAGTATTTCAAGATTGGAAATTAGTTTCTATAGATTTATTTTTTTCCAGCCACTTGTCATCTACTCCTCTTCGAAATTCTTCAAGTTTTAGAAGATTCTAGGTGCAAGTGACTTTTTAAATTATAATATTTATATTTCATTCACTTACTTATGTAGAGTTAATAACGAATACGCGTACATATATGTATGTATATTTATATAAACTGCGTTCCCTTCAGCATTGCCAGCATTTCAATGCCATACTCATTAAAAGTATACCTTTGTCGCGTAGTTATTGTAAAAAAATCCAGAATAATAGATTAAAATTTTATAATCCAGAAACTCAGGCTTTCAATCGAAAAAATACTCGTACTCCTCTCAGCCCTCACCTCCTTCCAGGTTGGTATTGACATGAGGTGAAGACCCCGATTTTCTTGTCGGCCATGCGGTATCATAGGATAGGATTATTAGTCCTGGGTTTAGAGGCCAAGGATGCAAACCATCTTGGACTGGAGCGATGATGCAATGGTCGGCGGACATTACCTTGATTTTTAAGTATTCTTTCGATTGTTTTTCATTTCTGAATCAGAGGGACTCAGCTTTATTTGGTTTATCTACAAAATCCCTCTGTTCAAAATTCACCAATCAAAATCTTGAGGTGCACGCTGGCAACATGCATCGTCCGAAACTGGTTTATGCCAACGAAACATCAGCTAAGCTACAAGGAATAGCTGACGCGCTATGCCCCACTAGGGGTTAGGGCAAATGAGTAATCTAAATCTATCGACTAAAAATTCACTAATTCAAAATCCACCAGTTTAGAATCTATCAGTTCAAAACCTACCTAGCTTATTATGATGATGCACACACGATGAATTTTTAAATCCTATAGCGTAAATGGGCTTAGAACCCGCACTCAAGGAATTACCGCTTTAGGAACTAGAAATTGGTGCATTTTCAACTGGTGGATTTTGAACTGGTGGATTTTGATTCGGTATTTTTGGAATTACAGTACAACCCCGTTAATCCGACCTGGTTGGGACTGGGCATGAGGTCGGTCCCGTGGAAAAGTCGGATTAGCCGGAGTCTCCCCTGGCACGCTTAATAACATGGGTAAACATAAAGAAAAAACATATGAAGAATATTTATTTTACGTTAATAATTTATGTATTTAGAAAAGTAAATTGTAAAGCATATTGTGTACATAAACTGTGAGCAATTTCAAACATATGTATTTTAAACGTTAAAGAAGTCCTGAATTTTAGTTTGCTTGTGTGCGTTCAACTTTTCTTGGGATGCGTAATCTCTCCACTTTTTTATAAGTAGAATATCGGCTGAACTGGCCTTATCTTGCTGCTCGATATACTTAAGTGCTGTTTCAAATGCTTCCAACGCTTCCGAGTGTGATGTTTTTCTGCACGATGTTGACGATTCATGTTCAGCATCTTCGTTCTCGTCGTCTGGGAGATCATTTTCAATTTCAACGGTTCTTATCAATTCTTCGTCTGTAAGTGCAGGAACAGTATCATCTCCCTGTAGCCATTCTACCACATCACTTTCAGTAGGGGGAACAGTAGTATCCAAAGCTGCCGCCTTGTGGAGCTGTTCTAATTCACGAGTAATTTCTGCCAACGAGTCATGACTTTCTGCTTCCTTCTCTTCTCCATTGTTCTTTAAGAGTTTCTGCCAAGACTTTTCAATTGTCGATGCCGGAAGCTCCTCCCAAGCTGCCGCTAGCATGTATATGACGTCTTTAATATTCAAAGATTTTACAGCTTCCATAAGACTAAATCCTAAAGACGTTTTTTCAATTAGGACACTCATAAATTTCAATCGGTATCGCCTTTTTAAGCTCTCAATGACACCTTGGTCCATAGGTTGTAATAAGGATGTCACGTTAGGTGGTAAAAACAGTGAAGTCACATCATCTTTTTTCAATCCACTAGGGTGGGAAGGAGCATCATCCATCAGAAGAATACATTTTGATGGAAGATTTTTATTTTTCAAGTGCTTTAGCACTTCTGGAACAAAAGTGCAATCAAACCATTCTTGAAATAATACACGATCCATCCAAGCTGACTTTTGTGACCGATAATACACTGGCAAACATGCAAGGTTGCTTATATTTTTAAAGGCTCGGGGCTTACGTGATTTGCCGATTACGAAAAGAGGCAGCTTGTGACTTCCTGATGCGTTGCTGCATACTGCTACAGTTATCCTTTCCTTTGCTAATTTGAAGCCATCAACAGTTGTTTCGTGTTTCGCAGCAAGTGTTTTTTTTTTGACAGCATTTTAAAATTTATCCCCGTCTCATCAATGTTGTAAATTTGCTCATTCGTCAATGAGTCACCGCTCACAACATTGCTGAATAGGTCGATAAACTCCTTAGCAGCTTCTTTGTCGGCCGATAATTTCTCGCCACAGATCGTTATTTGACGTATTCCATGTCGTTTCTTCCATCTATGAAGCCAGCCCTCACTAGCCACGAATTCGTCATCTCCGTCTTTTTTTATCAACGTATACATGGAACAGGCGTTCGATTTGATAAGTTGTCCAGAAAGAGGAGTTCCCTTTTGTCGTTCTTGGCAGAACCATAGCCATAATGCCTCGTCAAGTTCCTCCGACGCTGATTTCCGAACACTCTTTCTCTGCTCATTTTCGTCAGAGATGATACAAAAAGCTATTAACTTATCGCGGTTCTTTATCCAATCCTTAACAGTGGTTCCTCTCACTCCGAAGTCTTCCGCTACTTTAACAACGCGTTCGCCTTTATCAATCCGTTCTAACGCTTTTAATTTTTCACTGACTGAGCATTCTTTTCTTTTTCAGGACATTTTAACGACCGTACTGTATAGATTAAATTAAGCACAAACCGACTAAAAAAGCAGACGAGTAGAAAAGAATGGCGATAAACTGTATTTTCGACGAAACCGTACACATGTATGAAGAAATACCTAAGCAAGTAGCGGATGATATCCACATATGTACTGCCTAACATGTATGAAGAAATACCTAAGCAAGTAGCGGATGATATCCACATATGTATTGCCTAATATTTCGTCTGCTTGGGTCGGATAAAGCGAGGAAGTCGATGTAAAAAGTCGGACTAACGGGGGAAATCTGGCGGACGATTTAGGTCGGATAATCCGAGGAGTCGGATTATTTGAGGTCGGATTAACGGGGTTGTACTGTAAATGATTTTGAATTAGTGAGCTTTTTTTTGTGGATTATGAATTGGTGAATTTTAATTTTAGCGGATTTTTGTACGTAACCCCTTTATTTCTATGTCGTTTTTGTTTACCTCCCAGACATATGATTTATGTTATTCTGTAATTGCTGGGGCAACGAGCAACCAAAAACTTCCCTCGTATCACCCGGAACTGAGCTGCAATGAACCGCGCCGCGCCTTGAAGCTCGCTTTGAAGCATTCGCTTCTAGCAACACCCGGCATTGAAGGTCACTTTGACAAACTTCTGGCTCCTTCCCCATAAACACCTTCCTTCTTTCAATAAAAATTTTATTCGAAAATTAACCTGAGTTAGGGTTTCTATTAGTCAAGAACTAACGTTGAAGGGGCAAATTGTTTCTCTGCGTTGCAAAGTGTCTTTAAAGTTTTTCACTCGTTAGAGCAACCAACCGCATTAGATGATGAATTAGACCACCTGACAGGGCAGTAGCGTACGCTGAGCGCGGAGAACCCTACTATAATGAGCAACCTGGACCTCCCCAGGGAGATGCACACCATTCCTCTAAAATATCATTTTGACAGAAACTTCACTAGTCTGATTCCATCGAGTCTATGGACGGGGAAAATGCCCTTAACCACCGATTCCATGGTCATCTACACCGATGCCTCTAGGACCAACGATTGGGTCGAGGTAGGCATTCACCCGAAACGACTGGGGATTAAGCTTTTACTCCGTCTTCCCGACTATTACAGTGTCCTACAAGCGGATCTCGGAAGTCGTATTTTGGCTGAGCAGTCATGTCATCACTGTGAGGGACATTACTCCGACATTCAGGCGGCGATTCGCTCACTCGAATCCATCTTGATAACATCTAAGACCACTGATAACTGCCGCTCAGCCCTCGCTGAGATGGGCGGCTTCTTCAATATCACTCTCTGTTCGATCCCAAGTTATAGTGGTTTCACGGGTAACTGCAAGGCGGATGAACTGGCTAGGGAGGGTACAACTGGGGTGGTTGACCAAAGACGCACGGACATTAAAATACCATTTATCATGTGCAAATTGGCGATTGAGACCGCTGCTGTGGATATGTCAAACAACGAGAATGATTTGGCCGGGATTTGATCTCTCTCGGAGCTCGCCTAGAGGCTCCGTAATCCTCATCACGACTTCTGCAGGAGTTGTGGAGATGTAGATAAGGAAGAGAGCGTTCTCCACCTTATCTGTCACTAGGCGGCGTTGGCAGGCAGGAGAAGGAAATTTCTGGGTTCTCGGGTTTTCTGCGATCTGGACAATTTTAGGAATATGACTGTCGATCGTTACATCTCCAGCACATGCTGGTTTGATACGTAATATAAGTTCCAACGGAGGTGATTTTTTATGGTACTACAACGAACCTAAATTGTGCTGCGATGTATCATTGCAGCCCCTGGAGCTAACCTAAACCGCCTGTTAAACCATCTATTAGACCAGTGATCAGAGGACGCATTAGACGACCTATTAAGCTACTCTGGGGCATGGTCTAATCCCCAGTTTAATGGCTGGTCCAATAGGTGGACTAATGCGTGTATTAAAAATCTGTACTTAAATGTGTATTTTTTTTGTTAGTCTTTGACTCGATTAAAAAACTTTGCCGAAAAGTTAAGCGTATTTTGATTACACTATTGTACGGCTTCCGCTTTATTTTTATAACATTCTTTTCCCATTATGGGGACATATTCTGTGTTTTATGAAAAAATACCAAACAATTTTACTAAAAAGCTAAACGCACTTTTTTCAGGTTCTTAGTACAAATTTTCGTAACACTTTTGACACTCAGAACAGTCTCAAATAATTCCATCTTCATTCTTAGGGCGATAAATAGAAAAACTGAACTAATATCTAAAGTAAAAACATGAAACGAATGGCGTTGATAACAAATCCGAACAAATCTTAACGAATGAGTTGTTGCAGCCAATCTCGTTGAATCGCTCACTTTGCATTGATGATCCTGCCACTGATTTTGTTGTATCCTCGAAAAGGGACAATGAGGATGTATTTTAATTAATGAATTGTTGCACTGGCGAAGCGACATGTCAAGCACCTTATACTCGTACTACAAGTTGGATATTAAATTAAGAAATTAAGCTCTGCAGTTTAAAGCGACCAAAATCAGCTAGATGACCCGGCAGATATTGAAGGACATTTTTCACTAGCTTCGATAAGAACTGCTAAATGCTAGCGCTATGAAGCTTCTGAATTTGAATCTCTCTGGCGCAGGACATGTTATTGATTCCTAGGATCTAGGTTTAAAATACGCAAGGCCGGAGGACCATAGCGATTTAGATCAGTCCAAAAATCCCAGCAGTAATAGTCGGGATGTCGCAACAGTTAGCACGTCGACTTTCTGATTACCGGGCCCCTGGTTCGAGTACCATTGAAGGCAGTGGTAGTTATTAAAACAATTTATAAAAATTTATAAATTTGATTTCATTTGCATGTCAAAAACGAAATTAACTCGCGGGTCGGATAAAAACTACTGGCGGGCCGAATCAGGCCCGCCGGCCGGAGCCTACCGACCCCTGATCTTTAGGATAAACTTTAACCAGGCATTGTGAAAACGGCTCATACAGTATGTTACTCCGAATCTAGTCCAGGTGATGCGCTCTAATACGCTCAACAACATTTTGTACCTCAACTACAGTAGAATACGAGTAAATCCCAAACGAGGGCAATTTTCACAGTTTATTTGGGGTTCGTTGAAAAATTGTAGATTTGGAATTGTTTTGTCAATTTTCTCACAAGCCTGATAATTTGTTAGGATATCCACTACTTATACACTACTATACTATATATCTGTCTTATCTCCTAACACATTCCAAAACAAACCTCTTATGGTTTTCTGCTTCGTTGTAACCAATTCACATGCACCGGCAACCAGTTGGCCACTATAGTATACACCATGTGGGTTATTATCAAATCGTATAGTACACTGAGTAGTCATTTGTCCAAATTATATCCAAGATGCACTTAACCCCGACTATTCAATTCCCGAAGGACACTGCGATCACACGGCGATAAACTACTTGACGTAAGCCACGAAACAAGTCTTCGTTCTATTCGAATGATCCGCACCGACTGAAGTCACGCATGCTTCATGCGAAAATGGAAGCTACTGTCGAAACGTTGTATGTACAAAAAGATGGGGAGCAAATAAGCCGGTTTTATGTGTATAATGCAGATACTCGTAGAAAGATACTGGCATCAGACTGTTGTAACACTAGAGTGGTTCGCTGTACTTTGATTTACAATGGTATACGCTACACGCTACATTCTGTTGCCCAATAAACCAAAAATCACTTGTAATCCGCTGACAAAAAAACAGATTAGTGTTTTTAGAAAAATTAGACCCTTCCGGTTAGCCTTCAAATTTTGAAAGGTGATTCTTTGCAAGTGTTGTAATGGGCAGTAGATATAGCTACTTCTAGCAGATACAGTACTATTAGATTGTGGGCCCGGATGCCATTTGCCATACAGCTCATAAAAATACTCTAAATAATATGAGAATATTCCCAACAAATGGGCCAGGATGCATGATCTTACGAAAAACGGGGTCAATGATTCGCCGAGAACTTGCAATTTAACGGCATTGGATAACCCTTGTGGGGCATAGCACGTCAAATGTTCCATGTGGCCCAATTGAGGTTTCGTTGGCATAAACTAGTTTCGGAGAATACAGTTGCCAGTATGCATCTCCTGCCCACTATTTAGCCGCCTACTTGCGACAATTCGGGAGATGCTGTGGCTTATTATTATGCCCCGCACGATAGGGGGAGGACAACAAAAACATCCATTGCCACGAACGTTGTCGTGGGGGGGGGGGACTCAGACATGAGACTTATGCTTCTCCGCACTGAGCCCGGTGACCCGTTAATGTTATTATTCTATTGTTTCAAGCAAGAAAAAGATTCGTTGACGGTATACGGTATTACTCGTATAAAGACGATAAAAACATTTGCTTCCAAACGAAGAAGAAAGTGTCGGCTCTAAGGACTCGGGTGCTCCCACTCCAACTGCATTGGGTCACTAGGCATTCTGGCATCTAAGGCAGCAAACAAGCAGAAGAGTTTGCCAGATAACCCTCGTAGCCTCCTTCATCGGTGAATCTCCTTTTCTGTGGATCACTAATTCGCCACGCTGGAAATGAATCAGGAACTGGGGATTGCCTTGCTGTCGGAGATCCTCCCTGACCTGAGGCAGACCAAGTTATACATCGCAGACTACTAACGTAATCGTACTTTGGATCTATTCAACTTGAATGGGAGCAGAGTCAGAATAATCTGTGGACTCTTCATATTAAACTCCCTCGTAGCCATCTCAAAGCAAAGCGTATCGAATTGGGTGCCAGCTGTCGTCTTTGCGAAGCTGGCAACGAAACTCAGTCGCACAACCTCTACGAATGTGAAGCTCTACTCATCCATCGAACCTAATGTTTAGGCATTACCAAAGATTAGACATAACAAAGATACCCTATTTCATACAAATTAACGATTTTAAATACCCCTCGCGGTGCCAATAATTCAAAGGTAAATCGCCTTGAGAGAGATAGAGACGGCAACACTTCAGTAATGACAACTGCCTATAAAGTTTCATTGTGTGAGTAACATGCGTTAGGTGGCATTACCCCTTTGTGTACGCATATGAGAACCAACACATATCCAACTATGTACAGGTCACTCGCGTTAATTTGTATGAAGTGCGGTATCTTCGTTATGTCTAATCTTTGGAATAGCCTCGTGCCTCGATTAGACATGATCAGGTCTAATCGGGGCTTAAGTCGATTTATCGAGAATAGGTTGGATGAACAGATTTAGTCAAGCTTTATAAGAGAAGGTGGGCGAAAAGGGACCCAAACGTTAGTGGTCTGCTTCGGCTATCCCCCAGAATATAATAATATAAGAGAAGGTGGACCAAGACGGGCCATGTGTGCAAGAAGGCCTACCTATATTTTCTTTCAAATAAAATACGTTAAAAACACACAAAAAACATGAAAAAGACTTACGAGTATGTACCTATATAGGTATATCCCTTTTTATTCGTCCAAGTGTCGTTGTCTAGTGCAGTTGCATCAGCGCACCACATAGATTAGAGCACTAATCGAAACTTTTTTTGAAGATTGATATACGAGTACATTCAGACATAATGAGCAAAAATGGATTATGTTGATATTGAGTTTTTTTTTCTTGTTTTCATTTGAACTTTTGCATTTTTGTTTTACCCTAAAATGCTTGCAAGTAAAGAGAATTTTTTTTTTAATTAATCTTCATTTCTTTTCAAATGGCTAAAGCCCTTTCCTCACTGATCGGTACAGCAGGGGTGCGGGATCGGCATGCTCCTTACACGCGGTACCGAAAGCTCACCAAGCGCCTTTAATTCAATGTTTCCTGATTGTCTCGGTATTCGCCGGTGCGGGGAGCGATCGATTCCTTTTTCCGGGCCGCGTGGGGAACATTCAGTGATCGCTCAGTATTGACAGAGATAACGTCGCGAAAAAATTTGAAAAATAAAAATACTAAGCAATGAATACTGAAAATATACAGTCTGGTTCATAAACGAAAGCAGTGCGAAATCATTTAGGTATACAGAGCGTACTGTCCCGCGCCGGTGCCGTGCCGACAAGTGAGGAAATCGCCTAAGGGGCGAAATGGGTTTGGGTAACAACAAAACAGAAAAGAATTAAAAGATGAGCAAAAAAATTAAAGAATTAAAGTTAAAAAGTGAAGCAACAAAAGCAAAACTTAGGCCCATTTCTTTTCAGGGAGTGAAGATGAAACTGCAAGCCCTCCATGTCGTTCGTTGCATTGAATCAGCTGAAGAAAGAATAATGTATCAGAGCAGCAGAAAATATGCCCATTCTGCCCCATTCATTAATCTCTAGCATTTCTATGCCTTGTTGACGTTTGGACAGAATATCTACTTTTTCGAAAGTGCAGTTGCTAGCATGCACCTCCTATCCGCGCCGTCTTTATACTGACGAGCTCGAAGCACTGTGAGATTTCTGTTAGTACTCACAGGCAGTTTTTGGTCGTGCCGAGATTTGAACTCCGAGCTCTAGATTAGTATCGTAGAAGGGTGACCAAACGACTACGGCCACCGAGCGCAACTTCGAATATTAGGTACTTGCCAAAGAACATTTAAATAAAGTCTTTGATTTTTTAGTAATGAAAACTTTCGGTTTATTCGTCATGAAGCCTTAGATGTTTTGAAAATTTTTCCGTTCATACTGGAGCGAATATGCATTCGAAATGATTCGGAAGACTATGTCAAAAAATCGATTTGGCCAAATACAAAACAATTTACATTTCAATGACAACAGCATTTTGATTTATACTTATATGGGGTTACGTAAAAAATTAAATGAAAAAGATTTTGTTATATGGTATTCAATTTTATGTTAGAAAACAAACGTTATATCCACAACATCCAAAATTATCTAGTGTTTTTTTTTCACGTTCTTTCCCAAGACCACCTGTAGGCGGTATACAGATGTTAGCTCATAAAAACCGTTCTGAGCACTGAACATTTTTTTTACGAATAGCATCATCATTTTTGACTAAATAATTAACCAACAAAATTTTGTTCTTTAAAAAAAAAATTTTGCGAACTAGAGGGTTAATGCCGTTTGATCCATTAATAAATATTTTCCTAACAATTTTGCGATTTAATTCATAAAAGAGACAACATTTTTCGCCATGTCTTCATTGCAATGCAATTGTTGCTTTAAGTTACTATCAAATATTGACTTTTTGATAGTACAAAAATGTGAACAACATTTGTTTTCATATCATAGCTTGTGGTGAGATTTTCTTTTCAATGTTTTTTTCGACACGACGCGACGCTTAAAATGAAGCGTGCTATTTTAATATCTGAACTTGCAAATTATTATCTATGAATGTGGTGTATATCGAGTATAAAATAATTTATTACCTCCAATTCTTCTATTATCTAACTATCTATCATATTAAATTCTATATTGTTCGCATTCGAAATTTGCCACATTAAACTTTATCTACAATGAACCAACAAAAACTTAATAAAAGGATGCACTTGGACCCGAATCTGTATGATATCACTAGCAAAATTTAGATTTTGAATTAAGAATTCTGCGCATTCCGAATTTTTAACTAAGCATGGAGGTACAGTTGAGTATTTAATGGCCGCATTCAATGCCAAACAAGCTGGTTCCTATGTATAGAAAAGCCCAAAACTCGTTTAGCAACTATGACATCATAGAACTATGCTTAAATTATCAACACGGTATGTAACATATACAGACTAACGCACGAGAAAGTGAATTTGGGTTATGTACTGAATGTATTACGTACAGTCAGAGGCATAGGTGCTTTGACCAAAAAATTGTTGGTTTGTAGCTTAAAATTTAATGTTCACAGAATTGAAAATGAAGAGAAAAAAGACACCTGGCGCAGTGAAGCAAGAGGAACTGATTTTTGATATGGGCTAATTTGGGATCATTTATGAGTCTACTATGTATATGTATAATTCAGATATGGGCTGGATACTTAACTGCAGTTTTTAGTGCCAGGTGCAATTGATGAAACTTTTTAACTGTTCGATTCATTTTACTATATGAATTTATCTGCGGTTTCATTTTAAGCATCGTCAACTAAATACATGCCTTTCGTGTAGGTAAATTTTCGCTTTTACTTTTTGCTGTTATATTACTGTAACCTCTCGACTGTATCGTTGATTTTCCTCAAACTCCACCGGAAGCTACTCCTCACTAACTTTTACCAATTGGACAAGTTTCGCTCAACTAGCTTTTTCCGTTATAAATTAATTGTGTTGTCAAAATTTTGCTGTTATATAGATGTAACCCTGGAAATGATTTATTAATATTGCTAAAATTAAATAGGAGCCCAGTCCTGACCACGCCCACCAATTGCAAAAGTTTCTCTCAGCAGGCTTCCTGCGTTATAAAGTTATCTTGCTTAGAAAATTTTGCCTTTATATGGCTGTAACTTTTGAACAGCTTGATGCGATTTGCTTAAATTAGATAGAAGCCCAGTTCTCCTTAACATCCACCAACTGGATAGGTTTTCCGAGCTAGCTTCTTCCGCTATGTAGTGCAGTCCAGTGTAAATTTTTCCATCATGTGGATCGAAGCCATGCTTCGCGGGCGCGAAATCTACTCATAATTGGGGGGTACCTCGATTTGTGTTAACGCTGTTAAGGGATGCCCTCAGGGTGGCGTCCTTTCCCCACTTCTCTGGTCACTTGTCGTAGATGAGCTGCTTGCTAGGCTCTGTGATTGTGGTTATCATGCTATCGGATACGCCGATGATATAACCATAATTATAAGAGGAAAGTTTGATACAACCGTCACGGAGGTGATGGGTGCGGCACTCGACTTAGTCCTTCGCTGGTGCATTGAAGTTGGCCTGAGCCTTAACCCACAGAAAACCGTCTTGGTTCCATTCACCCGGAAGAAAAATCTTAGTTTAAGCCCGGTTAGCCTAGGCAACACGACACTCGTGTTCTCCACCGAAGTGAAGTGTCTAGGCGTCACGTTGGACTCGAGGCTCAACTGGAGCAAACACGTGGAGACTGTTATTAGCAAGGCCACTCGGATCATGTGGGCCTGCAGGTCTCTCTTTGGAAAAACCTGGGGTCTCACCCCTAAAATGACTGAGTGGTTATATTCTATGCTGGTGCGACCAGCTGTGACATATGCTGCGCTCGTATGGTGGCCCAAAACGCAGCAGGGTTGCCCCATACAGTTGTGTAGCAAATTACAACGTCTTGCATGCCTTGGTATGACAGGATCCATTCGTACATGTCCCACCTCGGCCATTGAGGCGATTGTTGGACTGACACCACTGCACATTTTCATTCAGGAATCTGCGGCTCTAAGTGCACTCCGAGTGCATCTAACATATGATACTCATGTGTTCAAACAGGGCCACATGAGTATTTTGGAGCGTATTCCTGGCTTGGCGATCTGCTCGAGATTAGATTACATGACTACGGAACTCTGCTTCGGTAGGAAATTCTCGGTCTCTATCCCTAGTCAATCGGAATGGGATATTGGCAATATCTGTACTGACCCCGGGTGTATCATTTGGTATACTGATGGGTCGAAAACGGCACAAGGTGTTGGCGTTGGGGTCTTTGGACCGAACACCAGGATCTCAATCACTATGGGCACTTGGCCCAGCGTTTTCCAAGCCGAGATCCATGCAATTGAGGTTTGCGCCAAGGAAATTGTGTTCAAGAAGCTCACTGGCGCTAACATCATTATCTGCTCTGACAGTCAGGCAGCTATTAAGGCTCTTTCTTCACATAAGTTCTCATCGAAACTAGTGAAAGAGTGTTTTGATACCCTTCAATGTCTGGCAAACTTTAACCGGGTCACTCTTTGTTGGGTACCTGGGCATCGGGGCATTCATGGCAACGAAGTTGCAGATGAACTTGCTAGGCAGGGCTCATCTGGGGAATTTTTCGGACCTGATCCCTACTGCGGTCTAAGCTGGGCCACAGCCAGGGCGCTGGTGAGGGATTGGTCTGCGGGCGAAAGGCTGCGGCGCTGGAATAATCTCCCGGGACTACGACAGTCCAAAGATCTTATCAACCCCTACGGTCTCACAGAAGCCAGCCGATTGGGCAGAGCTGACCTGAGACTGGTCGCTGGTTTCCTCACGGATCACCACTGGGTGAGATATCACTTAAACAAAATGGGCCTGTCCACTGAGACGGAATGCCGACTTTGCCTGGAGGATATTGAGTCCACCAAACACCTTCTCTGTGAATGCCCCGCGGTTGCTCGCGCCAGATTCTTGTTTCTTGGAGATTCCATCGTGAGCTCCGGTGTCATTAAGAGTACTGCTACAAAGGACCTACTGGCCTTTATCAGGTTGGTTGAGGGTCTTTTGGATTAGTTAAGGCTATTATGGCACAATAGATCTTATGGTCGCAGTGCCTACCAGCTGGGTACCTTAGCCTGCCTTTATTTATTATTTATGTATTATTATTATTAAGTTTTTCTAACAAAAACTTGATTTTGGAGCTGATGTTCCTATGGCAGCCATATGATAGAGTAACCCGATTTCAACCAAATTCGGCAAGGTGATTTTTTAAGGAATATTATTAAATAATTCGAGATTTGAGAAAGATTCATTTAGAAATAAAAAAGTTCTTCTCACAAAGACCAACTTTTGATCCAGTTCGTTCCTATGGCAGCTATATGACACAGTGGTGCGGTTCTATTGGTTCCGACACATTTATATAGTTGGCCAGTCGTTCCCATGACAGCTATATGACGTAGTGGTCCGATTCCATTGGTTCCGACATATTTACAGCGTGTAATAGAAAGAACACTTTGTGCAAAATTTTAGCTCGATAGCTTTAAAACTGAGGGACTAATTTACATAGAACCAGACAAACAGACGGACAGACGGACAAAGCTTTATCGACTCGTCTCATCACACTGACCAAGAATATACATACATATATAGTTTATATGGTCGGAGATGCTTCTTTCTGTGCGTTGCAAACTTCATGACAAAGTTAATATACCCTATCACATCAATTTTTTTCGAATCTGAAACAGTTTTCGAAATAACCACAAAAAAAAATAAAAAAAAAATAACATTTTTTATTTTTTGAAAGTATTGCGTGTGAATTTTTCCGCGCCGGTATGAATGGTCTAGAAATTATCGTGAATCGGCTACAGATTTTTCCGCTTGGAATTTTTGCGCAAGCAAACAACGAAACATTGCAATCAGTTCTGTCAAAATACTTATGCCTTTGACTGCATATATACATACATATTCTCACTATCCTCTCCGGCTGAATTCAACATTCAGCATATGAACATCTTAATTTGGTAGTTTATATAAAAAAAAAATACTCAATCAGATTTTAACATTCATGTGAGAAAAATCTTTTCAGTATACGTAAAGTAATGGACTGGAGTTAGAGTGATTTTCGTCTAACGTAGAAAGCTGCTTTGGCTATGTTCAGCAAATGTTTTTGATAGCTGAATATGATTTTTTCTCTATCTGACTACATACGAGTACATACAATTCACGGTATTTACGCATACGAGCCATTCATAGTTTTCCCAACTTTACGAATGCTAACAACGTTGTGAACTTTATTTTGTTGCTATGAAAATATAAAAATGCATCGGAATTCGAGTATCTAATAAAATCTGTTTAGTTGAATAAGAATGTATAGTGTATACATATGTATTCGATAAATCAATCTTTCTACAAATTTCAAACTATTGGTTGCTTTTCTGGCCTACCACCAACCTTCGAAAAATTTTAGTACGATATGCTCCTGTCACCAATTAATTGGCGATAAATAAATAATAGTATGGTTGAATGCTTGTCCACCCTGTATCTTTTAAAGTATTAGGTTAGGGTTAGGTAAAGGGGCTGTCATGCTACCGTACAGTACACATAGACCACCTCTGGGTCCGTTGTGATACAGCCTGTTCTAGTAATATAGCGATTGAGCTGTATTACACTCGTTTCCTTAAGGTGCTCCAGTTCCCGAAAAAACAAGAACCCAGAAATTTCCTCCGCCTCTCAGCCAGGGCCGGACAGTGACAAAGAAGATGGAGAACGCTCTTCTCATCATCTACTTGATCACAGCTCCTGCAAATGTCATTGTGAGGAATACGAAGGCAAGCTCTCCTATAGGACAGTGCCCCGTAATAACCCCCACAACTCTGCCAATGTGTTTCCTGTTCAGTGAAAGCAGTGTGGCGGAGCAACTAGGGTCAAGTATCGGCCAAATCGACTTCGTTGTTTGGCACGTATCGTCGTTTAACCATCTCATGTTCGCCCTGTCAATCGCGGTGGCCTTGATGACAGGTTTGCACGATGAGGCTGGCATTTTGATGTTTACACGGTCCCCGTCAACAACTCCAGTTGTCCCCTCCCGACCCAGCTCATCCGCTTCGCGGTTGCCTGCGGAGCCGCAATGGCTCGGTATCCAACAGAGCGTTCATCTCCCTGAGGGCTAAACGACGGTTCGCGATGGTTTTCGATGTAGTCAGGACGGATTCAAGTGATCCAATTGCAGGCTGACTGTCCGTATACAAAGTAACGTCCCTCGTGGTCACAACATGATTTCCCAGCCAGGTCAGAGCTTCCAGGATTGCTGAAACCTCCACCTGCAGGACACTACAGAAGTCGGGAAGACGGAATGACAAGCTAATTCTCAATCCTTCCGAATAGATACTAGCCCCAACTCCGCCGTCTGTCCTAGAGCCATCCGTGTAGATGACAATGGAGTCGGTGGTCATGAGCGTGTTAACACTCCATAGATCCCTCGACGGAATCAAGCTGGTGTGGTTCCGGCAAATACGTATTTTGCACAAGTATAATCAGTCTCCACAGGGAGATATATGTTGCCCAATATAGTCGAGTGTCCAAAACTCAACGTGCGCCACTGACCAGTTTCGCGAAGGCGTAAAGCCGTGTTAGCCGCCAGCTGTTCGCCGAAAATATCCAGAGGTAGCAAGCTGAGCACCATGTCCAATCCGGCTGACGGAGTTGTTCTAAAAGCCCCCGTTATAGCCAGCGCCGCTAACCTTTTTACCTTACTCAGTAGGTTACAATAGGCCGCTACTCGGGGTGCCGTACACCACACACTTATTCCGTGCAGTAGTATAGGACGTACGACAGCTGTGTATATCCAATATACAGCTTTAGGTTGCAGGCCCCAGTTCTTACCTATGGCCTTTATGCACGAGTAGAGGGCAACAGTAGCTTTCATGACCCGTTCTTCAATGTTGGGGTTCCACCTTAGTTTCCTGTCAAAAATGAAACCGAGGAACTTAGGTTTGTCGGTGAAGAAGAGTTTAATGCCCTCTAGTGTGGGAGGTTCGATAGGAGGAATCGTGCGTCTTCTAGTGAAGAGCACAAGTTTCGTCTTAACCCGGTTAATTTCGACGCCGCAGAGGTTTGCCCACTCTGTTAGAATGGAAAGGGGATTCTACAATAACCCACTGAGGACATCAGGAAATTTACCAGTGACAGTGATGGCAACGTCATCTGCATACGCAGTAACTTTGCACCCAACCTCTTGCAGATCTATAGAAGCAGTCTGTTTATCCCTACATTCCAAAGAAGTGGAGACAGTATTCCCCCTAGCGGGGTTCCTCTACAGACATCCCTACAAACCGACGATGTACCTAGGGTAGTGTGTGTGCGCCGAGATGTTAGTAGCATGTTAACGAGTTTGCAAAGCGACTCATCAACTTGAAGGCCCAGAAGTGCCTTAGTAATCGCACTAGATTTAATATTATTGAAAGCACCCTCGATATCCAGGAATGCAACCATCGTGTATTCCTTTTGATCAAGAGATTTCTCAATATGACCGACGAAAGAGTGCAGAGCCGTGTCCACCGACTTACGTTTCCAATAAGCATGTTGCGACGTGGATAAGAGCAGTGACGGGATAGTATCCCGTTAATGGATGTCAATCAGTCTCTCTAATAGTTTCAGCATAGTTGAAGAGAGACTAATTAGTAGGATCGTTTGGGCGCGCATGTGAACTTTTACCCGTTTTCGGGATAAAAATCACCCGCACTTCCCTCCAAATGAGAGAAACGTACACCAGCTCCAGGCAGGCCATTAGGATACACTCTATCCAAGGACATACGATATCCATACAATGCTGCGAGTCCGCAGGAATGATACCATCGCGTCCAGCCGACCAGGATCCTTCGATACGTTCGCAAAAGCTCCTCCATGCATTACGTTTAGCGTTTTAAAGTATTGGTCTTATAACAAAAACTATTGTAATAGTACCTATTTTTGGGAAATTTTGTCAACAATATTTTGTTCCTATGACATTTATCGCTGGGATTGAGTTATTGCGATATAAACAAAAAAGGAAAACAATTTCATTTCACAAATAACATAGCAAGCAGAGGTCACACAAGAGACAGCTTTAACCCTGAACGTGGGTAGTCGAATAGCTGCTCTGATGCTTGGTCTAATGCGTGGTCTAATGGCTGCTCTCATGCGTGGTCTAATAGGTGGTCTAATGGTGGTTTAGTGCGTATTTTAACGCGGGTAATTAGTCTAGCGTCTACAAACAGCCTTACAATTCAACAAGGGCTATAAAGGGTGATATTCCTACTCCGTAGTAACTATTATGAAGTTATTTTGGATATGATAATGTTAGAATCTTGGTCTCTGTGGTCACGTTATCAAAGAATCTTTTTGGCGTTGAAATCCCAACGGTTAACCATGTAAGTTAACCTAATCTTATGTATGGAACGCTCTTATAAAAAAATCACGCATTAATGTTTAGACTCCCTCCGAAACTAAATCTTAGCTACGTCACTGCTTTCAGCCCGCAAAGATGTTTTTTGTACTATGGATTATGCCAAAGCATGTAACTATGGGATCTTTTGACATGAAGTGTTGTCCCAAAACGTATAAATATTCATTCAGGGGTAAATACTTAGAAAAGATGCTAATAAGATGTTTTCGTCCGAATCGCACCTTGATATTGTCAAATTTCAATGCGACCCAGACCATTATTACATTTCGAACCAATTAAACATACTGTGCTAAACAATTAAAATCTGCAACCTCGGTAGCCCACCTAGACCAGACTGTCTCCATATTTGGAGCATTTCATCTACATAGTTCACATTTGAATACTGAGCCGAACGAAGTTCAGTGAATTTTACGAATATCGGGAAAATCATGCCGTGTACGTGTGATATAATTTTTAATAGTAATAAATTAAGTGATGTCTATAGTGGTCAAGATCTGTCGGGTACAGCCGTGGTTGTTACGAAGAAACCGAAAATTGTCAAAGGTTAGCATGGAAACATCAAAGTTTGTGCATTACATGGATTGTGTTCAAAATTTCTGTTATTTCTTTTCCCCCTCACTAATTTTGCGTGTTTTAATGATATACTCAAATAATCCTAAGCAAATCACTTCCTTTCAGGAATTCATATCGTAATTCGCGGTTATGCTAAAATTAAGTGGCAAAAGGGACAATTCAAAATTTTTGAAGAAGACAGACACTTGCTAGGAATTCAAATATATCTGCGGGGTGATGAAAACTCCAAAGGATCATCACTGCCTCCAGGCATTCACGAGTTTCCATTTCACCATCGTCTACCTGCCAATTTACCAACATCCATCAAATCCGATTTCGGTCGGATTGAATATAAAGTTATATTGACTGTTGTCAATCCGCTGGCAATGAATGAGGTTTTCATCAAACCGTTCAAAGTGAAACATCCGCTGGATTTGAATTCGAATCCTTCGTATAGAGTAAGTACTACATACTATACTAAGACGGCTTTCGAGATTATAGCAGAAACCACCAGCGGAGAGTGAACTTTCTGTATGAGTGCAATTTTAAATTAATTGTCACACATACAAAGCTCGCTCGCCACTGTACTTTCTGTTAGAATCTCGTGTATCGCGCGTTCCGTGTGAAAGCCGCCTAACGATTTTTATTTATTTTACCGATGTTTAAATCTTCAATTAAATTAAAGAATTAAAAGAAAATATGTGTTCATAACTATTTTTTATTAATGCAAATAGAACGGCAAAAAACGGAAGCTCCTTAGATACTCTGTATCTGCAATCAAATTATAAATCTTTGTTATGTTAATTGGCTTGACCACTCCAGCATCAACATCTCTTGAATTTCTTGCCTTGATGACGTTCCAAGAGCATATTTTCGGATGGTGCAGTTGTTAGTTTGCTCCTCCTATCCGGGCCGTATTTTTACTAACGCTCGAAACGCTGGGAGTGTTCTAGTAGCACCCATAATAGTTTTCATTAATTATATTATATTATCTACTCTTTCCCATATTACAGGATCCAATATCCCATACATCACAATGTAGCAGCTGGTGGCATTTGTACGGTCCACAAATCATTTACATAAAATTCGAAACAAAAGCGACAGGATTCCAAATTGGCGAGCCTTTACATTTCCATCTTGTTGTCGAGAATGACACCAGATTTGAGTGTCGCGACATTATTGTCAGATTACGACAATTGGTGCATCACATAGCCGATGGTGAGGTCAATACTATCCGAACAACAATTGCCGAGAAATCATTGGGATCTATAGCGAAAATGAGCGTAGAAAAGTATGAAGATACTATCGACATTCCACCAACAGAGCCATCTTCGACAGATACTTGCGATATATTACAAGTTGGCTATAAAATTCAAATAACCGTGAAAACGCCACGCTTGCATGAAGATATGGTGACGGTGGTTCCAATCGTTTTAGGTGTAGTGCCAATTGGTGGAAATTTGATTGATATTGTCGATGTTTTGGATACGAAATTGTAGGTGATGTTTAATAATAAAAAATGCTCAATTTCACTCGAATATAAGTTTTATTTTCGGAAAACGTGGCACGATTACCGCTGAGTACAACGCGAAAGCATCAAATAGCGCTTTGCTTGTTCATGCTTGTTACCCTATCATCATCGTGGCCGCCAAGATCGTTGTACTCCTATTGTCTCGTCCTCCAATGTTGGAAGCCCAGTAGTTGCGCGGCGTCCGCATAAACTGAGCTCTCCCAACGAGATCTCGGTCGTTCTTGCAGTCTCGCTCCGTCGAATCGTCGTGCGTTCATTACTCTCTTTGGCATGCGATCATTGTTGTACATGCCTTGCCCATTGAAGTCGTTGTAGTCTGGCGATTTTCGAAACTTCCAGCTCATCATACAGTTCATCTCTAATCTCTCTCTAATTGCCTTGACCCCTCCATGGGCATGGGCGCGTCAACATCTCTAGCATTTCTATGCCTTGTTGACGTTTCAATAGCATATCTACTTTTCGGAAATGCAGTTGCTAGCATGCACCTCCTATCCGCGCCGTCTTTATACTGACAAGCTCGGAGCACTGTAAGAGTTCTACTCACAGGCAATTTTTGATCGCGCCGAGATTTGATCTCCGAGCTCTAGATTAGTATCGTAGAGCGGTGACCGAACGATCACGGCCACCGAGCGCGACATACAGCTCATGGTTGTACCGGGTGCGCCATCCATCTCGATCGCAAACGGCCCCGAAAATTCACCGCAGAACCTTACGTTCAAATGTGTCTAGTATGTTTCCGGAGGCTTGAGTTAGGGTCCATGCTTCGCAGCCATAGCATAGCACTGGTCGTATAATGGTTTTGTACACGCAGAGCTTCGTGTTACTGTGCAGTGCACATGCTTCGATTTCATTATGGGGAGAACCGAGATAAAAGTCTTATTAGCTAACGGTATCCGTCGCTTGATTTCGTCAGTTTCGTTGGCATCACTTGACAAGTTCCAATCCAGGTATATCAAGTTGTTCACGAACTCGATGTTGAGGTCCTCCACATTGATGCTCGGTTGTGCAGTTGTCCTTGTCGTCGATTTAGTTTACCCTCGTTGATAAGTAGTCCGACTTCTTTTGCAGCACAGAAGTTCTTCTGCGTGGGGCTATCTTCGGGACTGTGTCGACTTCATGAGTAGCGTCTTGCTGTTGTCCATATTCATAGCCAGAACAGCGTATTCCAGTGCTAGGTTGAAGAGCGTCGGTGCCAGTCCATCGCCCTGTTTCAGACCAGTGCGTGTTTCAAATAGATCATCGTCATCTCTGTCAGTCGCACTAATTTTGCCGGTATACCAAATTGCAGCATGATTTTGTACAGTACCCCACGATAGATACTGTCTTATGCCTGCTTGAAGTCGACAAAGATTTGGTATACGTCAACGTTGTATTCCCAGCACTTCTGAAGTATCAGTTGGTCCCTTAAGAGCTGATCGGTTGTGAAGCGACCAGATCTGAAACCGCTTTGATATTCGCCAATGATTCGTTCTGCGTACGGTTTTATTCTATTTTCCAAAATTTTCGTCAAAATTTTATAGGACGTACAAACTAGTGAAATGCCCCTGTAATTCTCACACCGCAGTTTATCTCCCTTTTTGTGAATTGGCAGATGATGCTTCTGCGCCAATCGTCTGGGATCTCCTCGTCCTCCCATACTCCCAGGAGTAATTGATGTATGGCATTAGCTAGACCCGTTCCACTGAATTTTAGCAGTTCAGCTGGAATCTCGTCAGCGCCCGGCGCTTTATTTCGTTTTCGTGACCGCAACGTGAGATCAACTTCATCTACTGTCGGGAGTTATATGGGTGGGCCTAGATCAACAATATATGACAAAAAAAAACAAATGGGAGATCCAGAATGGCAGCACTTTTTTTATAAACACGGCCAGTCTCGCTGGAGAAATCTGACAGGAGGTCGATTGGGTCGCTGATTTCGAATCTGAAGTCAGAATTGCAAATACCTATAATCAAAAAATAAAAGAGTTTCTGAGCGGCAACCCTTTTCTTCTCAAAAATACGTCCAATTTTTCTGGAAAAAGCTGGTAGGAGGTTTTTAGGGTCGTTGATTGTGAATCTGAAGTCCACATGGCAAAAAAACCAAATGGGGGATCCGGAATAGCACACTTTTTTATATGAACCCAGCGAATCTTGCTGGGAAAATCTGATAGGAGGTCAATTGGGTCGCTGATCGCGAATTTGAATTCAGAATTTCAAAAATTCAAAAAATTAAGATGTTTCTGAACGGCAACCAATCTTGCTGGAAAAAACTGGCAGGGGATTGATTGTGTCGAGCTCATAATGCTATCAACAGTAGTCCAGTACATACGCCTCATTACTCCTACCAGTCCTTATGATACCCATCTGGCCTCACTTCATCGCCAAGAGTGTCCTATTTTTCTTAACATCGCATCTACCTACACAATAAATATGCAATCATATTCATTCATTCATGTAAAAAATGTATCCATCGTCAGCCGAATTTTCCTTGTTATTCGAAAAAGTTATTCGATAGCAATCTATCGGGCTATCGAAAATATCGGCCTATCGAAACTATCGGGACTATCGGAATTTTCGTCCGATAGTTATTCGATAGTTTTCTACTAGTTACAGTCGCCTCTCGTTAATTCCAACCTCGATAATTCAAATTTTCCGATAATTCCAAGTTGTTGCCCAGTCCCTTCAATAAATCGAAAAATGTTCGTATATTTGTATGTGCTTGCATGCTCTTGATAAAACGAAGTCTTTTTAGCCATTGGGATGAAGATTAACATTCTAGAATTCGAAAAGTTAGTTCCGCACCACTCTATAATTCGAACTTTACCCAAAGTGATTCAACATCCACTATCTCAGTACCGTTTAAAGTTTAGTAGAGACAATTTCTACAATCTAGTATGTATTTCGTTGCCATTTGACCGAAATGAGTTGTGAAAAGAAGTACACTAGTCTCTCAGTGGCAGATAAAAGAAAAGTTATTGCGGCTGTTGCAAGTGGCTGCAGAAAGAAAGATGTAGCCAAAGATTTTAAAATTCCGCTATCGACGATCTTGAAACAAAAAAACAACATTTTGCAGAGCACTTTGCATGACAAGCGCAAGCGAATTCGAAAAGGTTTGTTTATTTTTTTCATTTAGTAGTCAACGTAGCGTATCTGTGAGTGCTGATCCGAGCAAAACAAACAACGAATTCTTCGGCACCCTTCCGAAAGGTATATGTATGCCGTGTTTGTTGTCATCGTATTCGCTTCGAGCGGGGCTGCCAGATACGTTTTAGGCCTTGGTTTGAAAGGACCCTTATAGAACATCCAATTTTATTTTCCACTCTCCCGGATTACAGGCGAATTCCCTCTTCTGGAGGAAAGCTTGATTAAATGGTTCAGACAATGCCGAGAACAAAACGTACCAGTTGGAGGGGGTTTATTAAAAGAAAAGGTCTTAGCGTTTGCAACACAATTGGGCATTGACAATTTCCTTGCTAGTGAGGGAAGGCTCACAAACTTTAAAAATCACCATGACATATCTTTTAAAAAAATATGCGGAGAAAGCGCAAGTGTCGATAACGGCATTTGCACAGTATGGAAAGACGAGCTACAGAGTCTTTTACAAAATTATTCTTCTCGTGATATTTTCAATACGGACGAGACCGGTTTATTTTTCAAATGCCTCCCCGATAGAACTTTAACATTTAAGGACGAGAAATGTCATGGAAGCAAGTACAGTAAAGATCGTTTGACGTTATTGCTCGCGACAAATATGGATGGGACTGAAAAATTGAAACCCCTAGTTGTAGGGAAGTTTGCAAAACCTAGATGTTTCAAGGGGCTCAGATCATTTCCGACTTCTTATTTATCCAATAAAAAAGCATGGATGACCACCGGAATATTCAATGATTGGCTTTTGCACTTAGATTCAGACATGCGGAAACAAAAAAGGAATATTCTCCTCTTTATGGACAACTGTACAGTTCACAATAATCCGCCGAATTTGCAAAATATAAAACTTCACTTCTTCCCTCCTAATACTACTTCAAGGCTACAACCGTTAGATCAAGGAATCATCCAAAATTTAAAAACTCTATACAGGAAGGAAGTGGTTAGGATGAAATTGGAGAGCATCGAAAACCGTGTAGGTCTTAACATCAACGTATTGGCTGCAATGACAATGATCGACAAAGCTTAGAATAATGTTACTCCGACAACAATAACCAATTGCTTCCGAAAATGTGGCTTCTCCAAAGATGCACAAAATCCACAATCACCTACACTAGAGGAAGTGGACATGGAAGACATGTGGGGTCGTCTTTCACTTGGACCAAATGATGCCACGTTTGCCGAATTTGTACATTTTGACGATAACGTCGCTGTTTTTGGGTCGTTATCTGATGCTGAAATTTTGGCTGGTTCAAGCGAAAATATCGAAATCGAAGAAGAGGACGAAGAAGAGCCCATACCGACTGTCACATCAAAGGAAGCGAGGCAATCACTACACACTCTCCGTAATTTTATGTTACAAACAGAAGTGGAAGACAATGTATTTCCAGCACTGGTCACTTTAGAAAATGCGATCGACAAGGGGCGTTTGTTTGCATTAAAACAAAAAAACATTCATGAGTTTTTTCAATAATATTTTATATTGAATGTAATATGAACTAAACATATGTATTTCATTTACTATTTCTGAAGAACTCCTTGTTCTGTTTTTATTTTATATGTATTTTGCTTTAATTTTGTATTTTTGTACTCCACTCTGCATTTGAAAAAATAAACTCGATAATTCGAACTTGGCCAAAATTCTTCTTGATTATTCAAACTTGCGATAAATCAAACTCTTGATAATCCGAAACATTTTTATTGTCTCTTGGGATTCGAATTATCAAGAGTCGACTGTACTAGTTTTTAAAGCTATCGATAGTTTTTACTAGTGACTATGATATTTATTCAAACTATCGATAGTTTGTACTAGTTACTAGCTTTCAAAACTATCGTTTTTACCAGTTACTAGTTTTTTAAACTATCGAATAACTAAAAATTATATCGATAGTTATTCGATAAAAACTATCGATAGTGCCCATCACTAAGAATAGATCAAACTTAGTTATCAGTCCTAGAAAATTTCCATTTTGCAACAATTCGAATTTAGAAATTGATATTTTGGAATAAGAAACTCAAACTTGTGTATAAAAAAAACAATATACCCTATACTAAAAGTCTAGGGTACAAAAATTTACTGCATATCACTTAACTTTATGCTCCTGAATCTCACCCACTAGTTAACATGCTGCTGGCTGACAGTGGTACTAGCAACTAGCTGTATTGACTGGACTAGTAACGAGAACTGAAAAAAATCATTTCTTGCTAAGAGCAGCAAAGCTTCTTAGAAACGAAGAATGCTCTTAATAAGCACTAAAGCACTTCCAAGCTTCCAATGATTTTATGCCGCCCATACTTCATTCACATCCGACGTTTTCCATTCTGATAGTGGCTGTTTTTGGTTCACCGCATTGGTGTTGGATGTGTGTTTCCACATACTTTTTTTTCGTCTTTATTTGCCGGTAAAATTCTAATTTCTCGAAATCAGCTGGACAATGGCGACAGAATCTGTCATTACATTTGACAATAATCCAGACAGTGTATTTTACGGTGGTCAAATACTTTCCGGGACAGTTCAACTCCAGACTCGCAAAAAGAAGACTATTCGTGGTAAGTGAAGCGTTCGAGTAGTGTATTCAAAACAATGATTGATAAATAATTGCCTCGTTGTTGTTGTTTGTAAGAAGAACGGAGCCTCATGAGGGTATCTATGACAAGGCAAATTGTGTATGTATCTAAACACAGTGTATAGTGCATTACATGAAAAAATTGGAGCCGAAGCTTCTTTCTTGCCGGGCTGTTTGAGGAATGTTTCTAAATGTAGCCATTTTTATACCCTTGACGAATGCGGTAGGGTATATTAACTTCGTCATGAAGTTTGCAACGCGATAGGGAAACAGGGGAAACATCTCCGACCATATAAACTATGTATGTATGTATGTATATTCTCCTTTGAAGAGAGAGTTATTCTCTATGATATTCTCATTCTTGATCAGTGTGATGAGATGATTCGATTAAGCTTTGTCTGGTTCTATGGTATGCCAACTAGTTTCGGAACCAACGGAATCGGACCACTACTTCATATAGCTCCTATAGGAACGATCGGCCCAAAAGTCTGTTTTTGTTAGAAAAACTGTTTTGTTTCCAAAGATATTTTTACCCAATTTCATATTATTTTGCAACAGGGGCGAACCCAGGGGGGGGATAAAGGGGATAAATCACCCCGGAAATTTTTTGGTTTAGGTTTCTTAATCCTTAAGTCAATTAATCTTTACAGCTATTCAAATAATAAATTAAATTATTATCTTGTAAATCTTCTTCTGTTGCCTTGACCCCTTCAGGGGCATGGGCGCGTCAACATCTCTAGTATTTCTATGCCTTGTTGACGTTTCAATAGCATACAGTCATACAAAAAAGTATTCGTGCACACGTCGTATCGTGCTTTACTGTCCTGCAACAGTTAAAAGAGCTACATTTTTTTAACAAAAAATGTCTCTAACTCTTTTAGCAACACTACTTTCTTATATTAACTTAAAAAAAGTATTCTTTTCTGATCGTGTCAACAGAAAAGTGAGAAACAGTTATGCAATTCCCGAGAATTGAATCAAAAAAGTATTCGTACAGCAGCAATGCAGAAAGAATAATGCCGTTATTCCGTTGCCGATGGCGATCATTCGTATTGGGATCAGTCTTGTGATAATTATCAAGTATTGTTAAGCAAATTTGTAGTGGATTTCCATTAAATTCTTTATTATGGGACGAAAAGGTAAAGAAACGACAGAAGGAGAAAGGAGAATTATCCTTTCCTTGCAAAATCAATGCAAATCATTGCGTGAAATCAGCGTTATTGTTGGGAGACCACGCTCAACCGTTCAAAGCATCATTGATAGATATTGTGTCACGGAAAGTCTTACGAATCAACCAAGATCAGGAGGACCAAGATTATTAACGGCCAAAGATGAACGCAGTATATATAGAAAAGTGCGACAAAATCCGAAAATTACAGCTTCAGCGATTGCGGCAGAGGTAGCGGAAAAAGATAAAATAGACGTTTCTGGAGAAACAATCAGAAATGTGCTCTGCCGTGCCGGTTACAACTCTCGAATGGCTAGAAGAAAATATTATTTTACAAAAGCGAAAAAATAGGAAGGATTGATTAGATTTCGCCAAAACGATGCGAAATCATGGAATAGACTTCTGGGAAAAGTTATATTTGCTGATTAGAGTAAATTTAACATTTTCCCAGAAGTCTATTCCATGATTTCGCATCGTTTTGGCGAAATCTGATCGATCCTTCCTATTTTTTCGCTTTTGTAATATTTTCTTCTAGCGATTCGAGAGTTGTAACCGGCACGGCGGAGCACATTTCTGATTGTTTCTCCAGAAACGTCTATTTTATCTTTTTCCGCCACCTCTGCCGCAATCGCTGAAGCTGTAATTTTCGGATTTTGTCGCACTTTTCTACATATACTGCGTTCATCTTTGGCCGTTAATAATCTTGGTCCTCCTGATCTTGGTTGATTCGTAAGACTTTCCGTGACACAATATCTATAAATGATGCTTTGAACGGTTGAGCGTGGTCTCCCAACAATAACGCTGATTTCACGCACTGATTTGCATTGATTTTGCAAGGAAAGGATAATTCTCCTTTCTCCTTCTGTCGTTTCTTTACCTTTTCGTCCCATAATAAAGAATTTAATGGAAATCCACTACAAATTTGCTTAACAATACTTGATAATTATCACAAGACTGATCCCAATACGAATGATCGCCATCGGCAACGGAATAACGGCATTATTCTTTCTGCATTGCTGCTGTACGAATACTTTTTTGATTCAATTCTCGGGAATTGCATAACTGTTTCTCAGTTTTCTGTTGACACGATCAGAAAAGAATACTTTTTTTTAAGTTAATATAAGAAAGTAGTGTTGCTAAAAGAGTTAGAGACATTTTTTGTTAAAAAAATGTAGCTCTTTTAACTGTTGCAGGACAGTAAAGCACGATACGACGTGTGTACGAATACTTTTTTGTATGACTGTATATACTTTTCGGAAGTGCATTTGCTAGCATGCACCTCCTATCCGCGCCGTCTTTATATTGACAAGCTCGGAGCACTGTGAGAGTTCTACTAGTACTCACAGGCAGTTTTTGATCACGCCGAGATTTGATCTCCGAGCTCTAGATTAGTATCGTAGAGCGGTGACCGAACGATCACGGCCACCGAGCGCGAAATCTTGTATATACTTACTCATATTATATTTTTGCGAGAATATTTAGTCAACATTTGTTGCAACAGATATACCTAAATAATATTTTTCTTCAATATTTTTTTTTGCAATTAATATTACAAATTAATTTAAAATACTTTGTTTGCTATTTTCATTTAACTACTAATTGAATATTTACTTTTAAATGAAAATTTTTGCTTTTGAATAAGAAACTTTAATTTTAAAACATTTGTTTACTGATATATAATAAGATTTTGAGTTTATTGGTGAATTGCATCCCCTTAGGAATACTCTCGTTTGTCCAATATTTCTAGCTAATCCCGATTCCGTCTTTATGAACGTCAGACCACTGCTGTTTGGTGCTGCCTTTCGATTTATTTTTTGAAATATTCCGTCAATTTGCGATTGATTTCATATTGGGGAACTGCGCTAATCAATCCAGGCAAGTAGTAGCAATCCCGGAGCCATTTCCTAGTAATTTTTGTCGAAAAAAAAAGTTTAGATAAGTTTACCTATGGTACAGATTGACCTTAAAGTCCCTAAAAAAAGGGACAAATCGGAGGTACAGTATTCAAGAAGGATGATAGCCCTAGATATTTCATCAAAACTACTATGCAATTACCACGGCTCTAAGGTATTGCCAAAGAGGATTGATATTCTACAAGAGCTATCACTCCATAGAACTTTCCCCTCTGCCAGAAGATTTGTATGTATTGACAAATAGTATAAACTACACAGTATAGATACACAAGAGAATCAATACACACAAATCTACCGACGGAGGCGGAGTCAGGTTTCTTGTGTATGTATTGATTCTCTCGTGTATCTACCTATATACTGTGTTCTATACAATTTGTCAATACATACAAATCTTCTGGCAGAGGGGAAAGTTCTATGGAGTGAAAACTCTTGTAGAATATCAATCCTCTTTGGTATTGCCAAGTAGTATAGATTCCACAAGAGTTATCACTCCATAGAAGTTTCGCCTCTGCCAGGAGATTTGTATGTATTGACAAATTGTATAAACATCGTATAAACTACACAGTATAGATACACAAGAGAATCAATACATACAAATCTACCGCCGGAGGCGGAGTTAGTTTTCTTGTGAAGTCTATACAATTTGTCAATACATACAAATCTCCTGGCAGAGGGGAAAGTTATATGGAGTGATAACTCTTGTAGAATTATCAATCCTCTTTGGTATTGCCTACATGGCTCAGCGCATTCCTCTTATATAAAGCTAAACAATAATTTGCATGGGATGTATAAAAAAATAGAAAAATAAAATTAATTTGCAATAATTGCAATGAAGTAATTCAATGCCCCTCTCAACAAATTTTCGTAACGATCGGTTATCGAAACAAGTTTTTTTTTCTAATGAAAGAATTAAACAAAAACTCAAATTATTTTTTCGTGAACCTCGACTTTCAGTTATAAATCATTCTTTGTAAATTGCTCATTTTATTGTCAAAATGTAAGTGTCTTTATATGATTTCGATTATCTGAAAACATTTAAAACGTATGTTTTTATTAACATAACAATACAGAAATCCCCCCCGAAAAAAAATCCTGGGTTCGCTCCTGTTTTGCAAAACCACTTTCCCGAATTTGACAGGAATTTGAGTACTATATCGTATAGCTGTCAGGAACGACCGGTCCAAAAGTAAATTTTTGTGAGAAAATCTTGTTTATTTCTATATGTATCTTTATTGATTTTCATAGTAATCAAACACATTTGTCGCCAAATCATATACCCCAATTTCGTTGAAATCGGGTCACTAATTCATAAACCTCCCATACGAACAGTGGAATCGGAACAAGCTTTACTGCTAATTTCAGAGTGGCAAATACAGAATGGATCAAAATTATTCCACACGGTCTTCTTTTTTATATGAGAAGTTGGCGTCCTCCGCGTGAAGGGTATCATACCTTCGGCAAGCTAGCCGAATTCTGGCTTGTTTGTTTATTATTACAGTGGTTTGGATGATATTGGGAGTTTAAGCTAATGACTTTTTTTTTGGCGTCATGGTAAAACTTTTTGGTTTTATACTACATACGTCTTTGGAATTCACCTTGAATTTGTCATGCATTTAAAGTTGCACTTTTTTTCGAATTGGTTCTCATTTATTGGACAAAGGTATGTTAAAAGCTCTGTTAAGACGCATTCAGACTGATGCCAAGCCAGTTGGCCATGCTCCCATCGGGTAATAGTGTGTGCACTCGCAAACGGACGAAATTCCAAATTAATTGAAGTTGACACTGCGAATACACAGCATAAAAGAATAGGCGTGTTTTTTTGTACAGCGGTACAGGCTAATTGGGGGCTATCCGGGTTAACATACACACATTACACAAACAACATACCCTTGTTATTTGTGTAATGTGTGTAAGTTAACCCGAATAACCCCCAATTAATCTTGACTGCAGTACAAGAAAACACGCCTAATATTAGGTGCGTTTTTTCGAACAACGGGTTAGGGTAAGTTAACTCGTGGAGCAAAAAAACGATCGGGGGCAGCCATCCAGGTTAATCTTTTAAATGTCATGCCAATCAGCATAGTCAGATTGGCTTCCAAAAATTGATCGTAGCCATAGGCGCCGACTATGGGGGGGCAAGGCACTTTATGCCCCCTCAATCCAAATATTGGGGGGGCAACGCCCCCCCAATATTTCAGACATTAAAAATCATTTCGCAAGAAAAGCAATCTTAACCCGACTTCTTCGTTCAAACAATCAAACACTTATTTAGCTATGACACATAGGGAAGGAAGGAAGGAGCTTCTACGGACATACATATACATACTCATATATAGCCTATGAGGATCGTACCATTGAATCTTGTGCTTTAACAAGACTTGACAGCCGTCGTTCTCCCGGGCCCGGGTCATGGGAAGCCGTGTGAAATTAGCCCGAATCATAATGGTCACTTGAGGTATTAAAACTCGACGTTAAATTTGGTTATGATTCCTCAAGATGCTGTCAAAACTTAATTGATCTTTTGTGCTAAATTATTTTAAGACGTGGACGGTAAATTATTTGAATTTGAGTTTAATTAAAATTTAAAAAATTATTTTCGGTTAATAAACAAAAAAGCTTTATAGTTAGTTGGTCAGCAAATGCTTGATGAAATGACCTGGATCTTAATGCTTCATTATTAAAAACAAACAAGCTAGCCTTCGGCTAGCGAAGCGTGAAGGATATCATACCTTCGTTGTGTTTTGTGGTACATTTACCACTTTGAAATTAGTAGTAAACTTGTTCCGATTTCACTGTTCCTATAAGAGGTATATGAAATATTGGGCCGATTTCAACCAAATTTAGGAATGTAGCTTAGCAGTCAATATGATTGAATAATATGCAATTTCACAAAGATATCTTCAGAAATAAAAAAGTTTTTCTGATAAAAAGTTGCTTTTGGAACGGTCGTTCCTATGACAGCTATGTGATAGAGTAGTCGGATTTCAACCAAATTCGGGGATGAGATTTCACTAAAGACAACATTGATTAATGTGAAATTTTAAAACAATATCTTTAGAAATAAAAAAGTTTTTCCCACAAAGACAAATTTTTGAACCGGTCGTTCCTATGGCAGCTATATGACGTAGTGGTCCAATTTCAACCGAATTCGGGAATGTGATTTTACTAAAGATATTGTTGATTAATGTAAAATTTGAAGATGATATCTTTAGAAATAAAAAGGTTTTTCTCACAAAGACGAATTTTTGGACCGGTCGTTCCCATGGCAGCTATATGACGTAGTGGTCCGATTCCGTTGGTTCCGACATATATATAGCGTGCAATAAAAAGAAGGCTTTGTACAAAATTTCAGCTCGATGGCTTTAAAACTGAGGGACTAGTTTGCATAGAAACAGACAGACGGACAAAGCTTAATCGACTCTTCTCATCATACTGACCAAGAATATATATAGTTTATATGGTCGGAGATGCTTCCTTCTGTGCGTTGCAAACTTCATGACAAAGTTAATATACCCTATCACATCCGTGAAGGGTATAACAAGAAATTTTATTTCCATACGACGCTGATGATTTGCATGGTCGGTTCCAAATTGGCTCCCTTCAATTGTGAGAGCATTTTGATTGACTCTATGAGACTATACATTCGTATCGACATCGAATATTTGCCTGCCTTAAAACATCGACTTTTTTAGCTATGGTTATTGGACCGTTCTTTTCGTGGACCCATCATCAGTCCACGTTTTAAGTGCAAGAGATACGTTAATTGTTATTTCAAGAATGGATCAGTTTATTGTGAGGATACCATCACAAAAAGTTCACACAACAAGGCAATCCGACAGTCAATAAAAAAAATTATGAAAAGTTGTTGTGCCCCCCCAATATTTTTCAACAGTCGGCGCCTCTGATCGTAGCGACAAGCAATTATGAATGTGGCCGCCTAAATATTAGATAGTACTGACGTGAAAATATAAAATGATGATATTAAGAATGAACTGTCGTCGGAACTTTGCACCAATTACGCTCCCTGAACAAATCGGGGGTCGAGAGGGCCGTCCTTTAACAGGTCGAAAAGTACAAACTGAGCATTACTGCAGTCCAGGAAACAAATTGATTTGGCAGCGAGATCAATGACAAGAAAAAAACATGATTTCGTTGAAGAAGAGCAATGAGTTATGTATTTGCATTGTATTGTATTGAATGTTTATGTTATGTCTTGTATAAAAAGAGAGTACTGTGTAAATGTATAAATGCGTGAATGAAATGTTGAGATACATTTTTACAATTGTATGAGGTGCACGTCACTGCTATTTAGGTGAAAGTTCGTTCAATTCACATAGTCGTTTTAAGAAAATTTACTAACTTTTTCAATAGGTTTAGAATTGCCCCCTCCAAGTTCAAATTAAATTAAGTAAATGATCAAATTATTTTGTTTTTCTTTAATTCAAGCAATTCACATCACAGTCGAAGGATATGCATCAACGCATTGGACAGAACGTCGTTCGCGACGAGAAAATGATCGGACTGTTCACTATACTGTAGACTTTCGAGGACATGATCAGTATTTGTCATCCAGAACATACGTTTTGGGTAGTGATGGAGGAGGTTCTATGGAATTGGAACCTGGAAAGTTTTCCTACAAATTTCAGGTTGCCTTGCCCGAACAGTTGCCAAGTTCGTTTGAAGGTGAATACGGTCACGTGCGTTATCAAGTTATAGTGACAATCGATCGTCCATTACGTTTTGATAACGTTTTTAAGAAACCCTTCACTGTTCTATATTCGTTAGATTTAAACAGGGATCTCAACTACAAGGTATGCTCAAAACTGAAAAACTTTACAAAAAAAAGCAAAAAAAAAACCAATTTATTTAAAAAAAAAAACCTATTTTTTCAGAGGCCCATTGCTATAGAAGATGAAAAAACCTTTTGTTGTTTGTGTTGCACATCCGGAATGCTTACTGCCCGAATTCATGTGCCTTTCTCAGGCTATGCGCCTGGGCAGAAAATTCCATTCGTATTTCTAGTAGAAAACGAATCTAACGTGTCCTGTGACAATGCTTGCGTTAAACTGGTTCAGCACATCAAATTTTATAGTGATACTCCCGAACGGAAGTCGCGTGAACAAACTAGAAAAATCGCTGAAATAGATTTGGGACCCATATTGAAACTGTCAAAGAAGGAGTTCAAAAACACATTGCAATTGCCGGCTGTAGCTCCTAGTTCCCTCCAGTCGTGTCGTATCATACAGACCTCGTTTATATTGTACGGAGTGGTGGAAACTTCTGGATGTCATATGGATTTAGATATGTCTGCGCCACTGACTGTTGGTATAGTACCACTGCGCGAGAGTGCAACGAATCCGCAAAATTTAATAGCACAGCCGACGGCACCATCGCCACCTGAGAAGGGTGATAGCCCTCCAGGATATAACACTATTGGTAAGTGGATTGTATTTTAAATGTTGATTTTTTGCTTTTAGGTGTGAAATTATTATTTTCAATTATTAGATTATATTTGTTCTTAAATATATATAATATAATTTCAGTTCCACCATCGTACGAAGACGCCATCGCCAACACTGACACACCTTTCGTTAATGACACGGTAGATCAGCATGCCAAGATTGAACCGTATGTTCCAAAATATCCTGTTTACTATAATTTCGCGACAGCTCCTCAATTAGAAGGTAATGATGGCGATAGAGAAAGTGGTCCGGCAGCTTCCAATACGGCCACTTACGGGTGGAAAATGTCGAGCTAGCGACGACAATCGCCTTTTACTGATGCAGCATTGATTACTTATTAAAGCTTGAATCCTATCTACCTGTTTGATATTATACGTATATTTCTATATAAATGTTACACATATTATAACCATTTACTGTATTTTCTAATATATACACGAGATATGACAAATAAACTATGACACTTAAAATAAGAATGTTTCTTTTGGTATAAAACAGGAGGACCGTACCCGTACGCGTTAAAACTTCCGTGTGAGAGAGAGGTTTACTCGATATTGCAAATTAATAGCTGTTTTTTGGCAGTACAGATCAAGTGCGGCAAATCCATCGCACGCATTACACTAACAACCAGCTCTATCCAAAATAATTTTGTTGGTGTAACGCGTGCAGGTTAAATTATTGTTGTTCTACTCTGATCTGGACTGTTGAAAAAAAAACGCTTAACCTGGTCAATCCATTTCGTGTTTATTTGATTTTACTAAATTCAACTTCGTTCGATCCTCCAAGTTGGCTGAAAATCGAAGATAAGGTAGAAGATGGAAGTCGCACTGACATCAATTTATCGATAATCATCTTTCACCATAGAACTTTCCTATTTAGGGGAAATTGTGGTTAGGTCAGATCCACTTGGCCATACTATTTGAGACTGCAGTATTGGCGGTTGAAGGCGAAAGGCTTCCGACCTGCCGTGGGATTCCCAAACGCTCGCGATTGAGTTTTGAGTTGTGATAAACGTGTCCGTATACGCAGAAATGTCATTGTATGCAAAAATGAAAGTATTTGTGTACTAAAGCATGAAATTTGAGTATGGTAACTCTTTACTCGTGGCCGGCAATAGGTTGTGAGTTTTGAGTTGTGATAAATGACAGTTGTTTGTGTTTACATCTGCGAGGAACGATCCGTAAGTACCTTTGCATATTTAGTCTAATTTATCTATTTAAAAGTAACTTTTCAGATAATGTTACAGGTAAGAATAACGTTGTGGTAATGTAAGAGAAGTGTCGAATAGTGAAATAACTAATAAATTTCTGTTTGGTTTACAATTTAAAAAACCGCTTTCGTGCGTTAAAGAATTTCGGGAAATGTTTATCTTCGACGCGAGTGTAAATACTTAATCATGTATTAAATTATAATACCCAATGTGTTTCGTAAACGCGATCTGTCAGTTCAGATTTGAGAACTGTCATAAAATGACATTTCATCTTGATATAACGAAAAGCAATTAGACATACGTTCACGAGTCCGCCGAAAAGCAATTGGACATACGTTCACGAGTCCGCCATTTAATTATCATGTGTACTAAACGCGTGTGATAAATTTTGGGAATCGCACGGCTTAACACCCCTCCTTATGTCAATTAGTGAAATAAAATGGTACCACACATGCGGTAGCGTGCCGTCTATACTAGCAAATGAGGCACTTGCCTCGGCGGCATTTTGGTCCCCTAAATTGCGAACGAAGCGACCGAAAATAATTTCCGCATAAATAATAAAGAATCATTTCCAACCGGGGGACTTTGAGATTAGCAGTGGAGTTCGGCAGGCGTGCATCATCTCACCGATCCTATTCCTCGTAGTGATCGGCGATGTGTTGCATGCAGCCCTATCCGAACTAGACAGAGGAATCCAATGGACTTTGACATCTTATCTAAAACATCTTGACTACGCTGACGACATATGCCTACTCTCCCACAAAATCATGGATCTGTCCGCAATGGCGTTAGATCTCGAGAGGGAGGCAAGCAAGGTTGGGCTAAAGATTAATACCAACAAGACCAAGGTTCTTAGCCCGCCGTTGCGAAAAAGAAATCCGACACCTATTGCCATCAATATTAATGGGCAGCCTGTGGAGAAGGTGGACAACTTCGTCTACCTGGGTACCATTGTTGCCGAAAATGGTGGTACGGAGCAGGACATCGCTCGTCGTATCAACCAGGCTAAACGCGCATACGGCATGCTGTCCAAAATCTGGCAGGGCAGTTATCTCAGCATCAAGACCAAGCTGGGCCTGTTTCGCTCCCTGGTACTGTCAGTGCTTTTGTATGGGAGCAGTACATGGAAAGTTTCCGTAGGAGTTACCAGAAAGCTGCAAGTTTTCGTCAACTCATGTCTTCGTCGAATTTTAAGAATTTTCTGGCCCGAAACAATATCAAATGAAGAGCTAAGTCGGCGTACGGGTCAGATGCCAATCGACGAATTGATACGCAGGCGAAAATGGCAGTGGATAGGTCACACATTGCGGAAGAGTGATAACTGCATTGCTTTGCATGCCATGAAATGGAACCCCATTTCCAACCAAGGCCGACCAAGAGGGGGTCCTCGAATCACATGGCGTCGATCTGTGGCAAAGGAGTGTCAGGTACTGGGTAAGTCTTTTGGGGAGTTGCGCCCCATTGCCCAGAACAGAGTACGATGGCGCGCAGGAGTGGTTGACGCGCTATGCCCCGCTAGGGGTTAAGGCAAAGTAGTATCGCGAAAAAGAAATCCGATACCTATTGCCATCAGTATTAATGGGCAGCCTGTGGAGAAGGTGAGCAACTTCGGCTACCTGGGTAGCATTGTTGCCGAAAATGGTGGTACGGAGCAGGACATCGCTCGTCGTATCAACCAAGCTAAATGCGCCTACGGCATGCTGTCCAAAATCCGGCAGAGCAGTTATCTCAGCATCAAGACCAAGCTGCACCTGTTCTGGTACTGTCTGTGCTTTTGTATGGTAGCAGTACGTGGAAAGTTTCCGTTAGTGTTACCAGAAAGCTGCAAGTTTTCGTCAACTCATGTCTTCGTCGAATTTGAAGAATTTTCTGGCCCGAAACAATATCAAATGAAGAGCTAAGTCGGCGTACGGGTCAGATGCCAATCGACGAATTGATACGCAGGCGAAAATGGCAATGTATAGGTCACACATTGTGGAAGAGTGATAACTGCATTGCCTTGCATGCCATGAAATGGAACTCCATTTCCAACCAAGGCCGACCAAGAGGGGCTTCTAGAATCACTTAGCGTCGATCTGTGGCAAAGGAGTGTGAGGCGCTGGGTAAGTCTTTTAGGGTGTTGCACCTCATTGCCTAGAACAGAGTACGATGGCGCGCAGGAGTGGTTGACGCGTTATGCCCCGCTAGGGGTTAAGGCAAAGTAGTATCGCGAAAAAGAAATCCGATACCTATTGCCATCAGTATTAATGGGCAGCCTGTGGAGAAGGTGGACAACTTCGGCTACCTGGGTAGCATTGTTGCCGAAAATGGTGGTACGGAGCAGGACATCGCTCGTCGTATCAACCAAGCTAAATGCGCCTACGGCATGCTGTCCAAAATCCGGCAGAGCAGTTATCTCAGCATCAAGACCAAGCTGCACCTGTTCTGGTACTGTCTGTGCTTTTGTATGGTAGCAGTACGTGGAAAGTTTCCGTTAGTGTTACCAGAAAGCTGCAAGTTTTCGTCAACTCATGTCTTCGTCGAATTTTAAGAATTTTCTGGCCCGAAACAATATCAAATGAAGAGCTAAGTCGGCGTACGGGTCAGATGCCAATCGACGAATTGATACGCAGGCGAAAATGGCAATGTATAGGTCACACATTGTGGAAGAGTGATAACTGCATTGCCTTGCATGCCATGAAATGGAACTCCATTTCCAACCAAGGCCGACCAAGAGGGGCTTCTAGAATCACTTAGCGTCGATCTGTGGCAAAGGAGTGTGAGGCGCTGGGTAAGTCTTTTAGGGTGTTGCACCTCATTGCCTAGAACAGAGTACGATGGCGCGCAGGAGTATTTGACGCGCTATGCCCCGCTAGGTGTTATGGCAAAGTAGTAGTAACGGTATTTCTGTGTCAGGCCGAGAACTTTTCACCTTACCCTTGTATATTTTTAAACGTCTAAATCAAATTTCAACTACATACTTCGCAATTTTTTTGTCTATTTTGGACAATTTGCCTTAACTAATAGCATAATTTGTATATGCATATCTAAATCATCGAAATCATAAAATCATCACGACATGTTCAATCTAATTTTCGCAAATCGTTTGCGGGCGCTTCTTAAACAAAACAGAAGTGCATTTTATTGATATCTCTTTAGATGAACCCGGAACTGAAGGCGCGACGAAAATTATGTACAAAAAACTGGAATGTGATTTCTACAACACATGCATTATTTCCAACTGCGGGGTACATTTTCAGAAGTTGGCCGAGTGGCTTGCCATGAATGTGTGAGAACGTGTCTAAAGGAACATCAAATTTCCGAGTGAATCACCCAGTGCGTTTTATATTTGCAATCCAAAACTATTCATTGCTTTCAACTATGCTCTTTACTTATGTATGAGTTTCATTTGGAAGAGACTTAAGCTTAAGTCTCATTTGCGTTCTAGAGTTTGCATCGATGTGATGGAATCGTCCAACAGATTTCTTGTAATGTCAACTGACTGTGTTATTGAGTTTGATAACAACCCCAGAGGGGTGTTTCATAGTGGACAAGTGCTTTACGGCTCCGTGGTACTAATTACTCGAAAACCAAAATCTATTCAAAGTAAGTATAATTTTTACAATTATAATAAAAGTATGTATAGGTAGTGTGTATGCAAGTATGTATGACATTTGTATAAAAAAACCAACATTCATTGGAATACCTTCTTCATTTGTTTTCATCATCGGTAGATGCAATAAGTATTTAAGATGCATTATGGATTAATTGGTACTTTTAGCTTGTGGGAAGCAAGAGCAGCTATATTTATTTATTCACCATAAAGCAAATGAAACCAGTAGGCCGGCCGCATCTTGAACGTAGGCAGGGCGGCGCAGCGCGCACATGGCATTGTTGTAAAGTCAGATAATGACAATTGTTACAGCAACAATGCCATGTGGTCCAAGATGCGGCCGGCCTTATTCTCTGATCCAAGCCAACATTAAGTGTTATTTATTCATGGTTTGAATTGATTAAGATCACATTACCGGTATAACAACTGCATACTATGAACGTAATAATAGTTAAGGAAGGTTTCTGACACTTGGTTTCATTCTGCACATCAACTTAACATGCGTCTCTAACAGCTCGGCGATGCATCAAGCACTTTTTGCTGCTCGAAACACGGTCGTTTGAGGTTCAAGCCTCCTCCCCCCTTTAAATAAATATGAGGGTCGAGTAACTCTAAACTAATCTTATTTTTCAGGCATTTTCATCACTGTTAAAGGACGTGCGTTCACCAAGTGGTCAGAAGGTGGTGACAGTAGTGATTTTTACCATGGTAAAGACCAATATTTAGACTCGTGTACCTATGTCCTTGGAAGTAATGGAGGAGATATCATGGAACTGCCCGCCGGAATGCATACATATCAGTTTCAAATCGATTTGCCTGAACAATTACCTAGTTCTATTGAAACATCGTTTGGTAGTGTGCGTTACAAAGTAGAAGTAACTATTGATCGTCCATGGCGTTTTAATAATGTTTTCAAAAGGCCGTTTCAAGTCATCCATCTATTGGATTTGAATCGAGCGTATCAATGCAAAGTAGGTATTCGTATTCTTTATTCTAAAACGTAATGCGATATTATAACTTAAAAAAATTAAAGACATGTTTTCTACTCATTTTCAGGTACCAACTGTACTACGTGTCGATAAAACGTACTCCAATATATTTTGTCAATCAGGAGTGCTTATAGCGACTCTTTCGATTCCCTTTTCAGGTTATGCAATTGGACAACGTATCCCTTTTGTATTGTCTGTACAGAACGGATCATCTGCTAATTGTGGATATGTTAAAATTAAACTTATTCAGAAACTACAATTTTTTAGTGACGTCCCGAGAAGTCAGTCTCGTCAACAATCAAAAAAAGTAGCTGAAATAGTTGTGGGATCAGTTGGCAAGTTTGAAAATAAGGAGTTTCGAGATTCGCTAGAAGTGCCCAATGTACCACCGAACTCGGATGGTTCAAGCCGCTTAATTGATATAACATACATTCTGCATGTAACTTTGCAAATAGATGGATGTCATAGAAATTTGAAAATGTCTACACCATTTATGATTGGTATTATCCCGGTAAATGATTCAGTGACGGTGACTACGGAACTTCCGGATATGCAAAGCCTACAAAAGCCAGGAAATAGTTGGGTGTAGTATATGTAAATTTTCAAGTAGGACAAAAAGAAGCTACTCGATTCTGATGAAGGGAATTTGGCTTCGAAACCTTTCAGATTGCCAGATGTCACTTGTATAAATATAATTAAAAAGTAATTAGCGAAAAGAGTAATTAGTAATTATTTGTTTAAAAATAATTGAAAATTAGATATAATAAAATATAGGATTAGTGATGTAAGAATGCATTATAAATCAGGCACTGAAGTTTGCATTTTATAAAATGAAGAATCTACTACAGTATGTATAAAGGAAACCTATCTTTACTTTTTCAATTTATATGTATATATTTTTTCTTTATTTCTCCTTGGCCCTTCTTCTTTTGGAATTGAAATTTTTTTGTTAATAACAGTGCAAACTACATCTCCATATAAATTGGTAGACGTAGACGAATATTCAAATAAGAAATATGTAATATACATTTCTATGTTCTTATACTTGTGAATTACTTTTTCTTTTCCTCCATCCTCCACTCTCTCCATCACTCTATTGGCATATGAATCATCCTGGAACACTCGTCGGCATCAAGCTTTATATAGGAATAGCTTATGGTATTAGAGTAAAAACACCAATATTCGACATTTTACAAACAAAATCCTAATAAAATCGGTCAAATGTCTGTTTGTCAATAGAATTTCACACGGACGACCGAAGCTACATACATGAAGTTGTAGTTCTCGGCCTGACAATGAAAGACTGCGATTTTCGGTTAAAAAATGATTTTATTTTTCTACATTATCTCCTTTGACTTCAACACACTTGGTCTAGCGTTTCTGCAACATCAGTATTCCTTTCCGGAAGTGGGAGTCTGGAAGGCTGCGAAAATATTTATCTACGGCCCTCCCAACTTTTTCATTGGACGCGAAGTGCTTCCCAGAAACAAATTTCTTCAAGTTTGGGAACAGATGGAAGTCTGAGGGTGCCAAATCAGGAGAATAAGCAAATCGTACCCCAAATCCCGCAGTATTCCCATCGCCAACGCACACTTGTGTAGTGTCCTGGTGAAAGATGATTTTTTTCTTCTCCAAGCCAGGCCTATTCTCGCGAATTTAGGCATCCAGCTGGTTAAGAAGTTTGGAGTAATATTCGCATGTTATTGTTCTGCCTTTTTCAAGGTGATCAATTAAATGCGAAAGGGATTCGCATCCCAAAACACACTGGCCATGACCTTTCCGGCAGATGCGATCAACTTCGCTTTCTTTGGCGGTGAACCACCGGCTTCCACCCACTGCTTCGACTGCTGTTTCGTTTCTGGCGTGTAGTGGCGGACCCAAGTCTCATCCATGGTGACAAATTGCCGCACAAAATCGGTCGGATCCCGATTGGATCGGTGCATAGATTGCTGCGAAAATCGTCTGCGCATTTGCTTTTGTTCGGCATTCAGCAAATGCGGCACCCATCAATAATCCCTTCAAGTACCTTCTATATCGTTATTTGAAAACAAAGATGCAAAAGTGGGGTTCCGCTACAAGGCTACGTAAGTACATAAAGCGACTACCTGAGGTAGTGCTCCGTCCTAAAAAAAATGGATTTTTTGAACCTCCTCATGTGCTTTCCCCCCTTAATAGCGAACTGAGTGAGAGTAGCGCCAAATATGCATGTCGTGTTGTTATACAATAGTTAACGTAGAGGATGATGCGAGTCCGCTAGCTCATCGAGAGAAGTATATCACGTCAATTTTGAGTCGCTTCGATGTCTACTGTAGAGTCGACCTGTGTACGGAAGGCCCAAATTTATTGATGCTAAAAACTTCTTCCCGGAGAAACCCAGACAATAGTACTTTCAATCAGCTGTCAGCTGTCTAATCGAATTAACTGTATCTACTGCACGTGTCAAAACGAAAGTCGGCTATCTGAAATGTAACAAAATACAAACAGTATTACTCATAGTCTTGGCAGTTAACAGTCGATGTGACTAATATTCTGCTTGATATGCGAAACTAGGGCTTATCGCTGAATTGAAATGACTCATTTCGTTCGTTTCTGATAAGAGGCCATCGAAAAGAGGACTGATTCCCCAAAAATTATCACATTTCTTTCGAGTATAAAGTTGCGGGAGGTGTTTTCAATTTATGACATCGCGGTAGAGTTTTTATCATTTATATATTACTCCTTGCATTAATCATAGGTACAGTAAAGCAGAAGCTTTAAACAACGTCACCATGGAGGCAATAATGGAAGCCCTCGGATACGTCGAGGTGAACGAAACTCTAGTGAATTGGATCAAAGCACTACTTTCAAACAGGCTGATAACGTCCGAATGGGACCTTGTAAAGGCCACCAGGAGAACCGTGAGAGATGTATTCCGCAAGGAGGAGTAGAGTCGTCACCCCTATGGGTTAGGATCGCTAGGGATATGAGTGGTAGCCTATGCAGACACTCGTATCAGGCAAACGCACTATGGCTCTCAATCAACTACTGAGGTTTGAGGATTGAGTGCAATTTCTCATAAAACTGAATTGGTTCTCTTCACAAAGAGAACTAAATTTCAGGAGTTTAACCTGCCAAGGATGGGTGACAGCTAGTTAACTATGTCAAAACCATGCTTTGGAGCTTCGCTAATGAGTCTGGATGATTCTAGGTTAACAACCTAGAGCTAAGAACGAAACGTGTTGAGTATCCGAAGTATGTGATATTGCTATGGTCCCAAGTGGTCTGTGCGGAGCCGTTAGTCTGCCACCCAACCTACCGTAACCTAGTTGCAAATGGATGCCAGATGGATTGTACTATTTACAACAGGTACATATATTCTCGACTCACCGGACGTAGCAGAATATACGAGTAAATTCTATTAGCTTCTTTTTTTCCAACAAAACTTGAAACAGTGGCACCGAAAGATTGGGTTTGTAGAATATTCCAACCAGATGAAAGATTGAATTTTTAAATGGGCCGAGTTCCTAAAAGCAAGACTGATTCCGGCACCGATCGAGTGAGTGAAATATGAGTATTTGTCAAAATGTTGTGTGCTCGTAAGTGAGACAAAGTCACGGCATCTAAACGCGAATCATACCGAATCATTTGTTTGTATAGGAATCCCGAAAATAGAGTCAGAGTGGCAAGCGGCCTACTTTCGTTATCGCAGTCCTTATTAATTGTACTAATACTTTAATAGAAAGAGACAGAGAGATCAGAAGTAGGAGGGTTCTCAAATGTCTCACACGTCTTGGGTAGAAATAATTTTTTCATGAGCTAGCGAAACGAATCATACATTCTTTTTCTGGTCAATTTCCCCTTTAAAGGTCAACATGATTCGAGGTCAGATACCGCGACTCTCTTGGGTGCACAACATTTTATCTTTTTCTCCTGTCTCTCGCTGCATCTGCATCGCTACCAGAATCAGACCTTTGCTGTAGGAATGCGGTTATTATCAAGTTCAAAATTTTAAATAAAGAAATGTGCAAATTTAATTACATATACAATAAATTGAGCATAAAAAGTCGAATAGTCTCCGGATAAGATACTCGTAGCTAGACATTTCATTGAGGTAAATGACTGTTGATATTCCTTATCATCACAGATAAGAGATTTTTTTTGCTAACCACAACAAAAGCAACATTTAGTGGGTATCGCCATTTTCGCCAGGTATCATTGTGGAAACTGTGTAGGTGGTTTTATATAATTTACGCTTCCAAGAAATCATTCAACAGTTTTGGCTTGCCGGGACAAGATCAATTTCGCGACAAAAAATTATTAGTGCCGGAAACATATTGTATTCTGAAGTGCTTACATATTTCGCAAACGAATTAGTAAAAACAGATAACAATGAAGCCAACTATCAACATAAAATTCGATGAAAATGAACACGGTGTCTACTATAGTGGACAAGTGGTTTCCGGGAAAGTTGAAATTTCATTTGCCAAAGCAAAAAAAGTTCGAGGTACGTAGGTGATCCTAATAGCAGATTCGATTTTTTTACGTGGTCAGCCTATTTTTTCGTAGAGGGTACCGAGTAATTTGCGGATCGCGAGTTGCTAGCATATGAAAGGTTGTTGAACGGAAGAATCGAACCTCACCTACATATATCTTTCTTCCACTTTTCATAGATTTCGCGACAATCAAAATATTAAGGTGCCGAATTTTTGAATTGATTTGGTTTGCAATCGTATATTGACGTTTTATTTAAAGTGAGACAATTGAAATCGCAAATCACATCCTATCGGTTGGATTTGAATAATCGTCAGCTAAAAATGGTATCTATTAATATTTATGAGCCCACTTTTTTGCTCTTGATAAGCGTATATTTAATGTGTGTCATGGTCAGTGCTGCCAGGTCCGGCATAAAAAATCCCGCGAGAGAGGAGCCCATTTTCCTCCTAAAATCCGCGAAGTAGCGCCTATTTTTCGCTTAAAATAAATAAATAACTGGCGCAACAGTCCAATTTGAACCACGGCCTCGAGATGAGTTAGCATCATCTCATTTTCTAGATCGTGACGGTTTTTGTGCAGAGGTATGTGATCAGCAACACGCTCAACCGAGTTATTTACCCCATAATGGGTACTCATTTAACAGCTGAGTGGGCTCATAGTCTCTCTCTCTCTCTCAATTGCCCTAACCCCTTGTGGGGCATAGCGCGTCAACCGTTCCATGTGGCCCAGTTGACGTTTCTCGGCATAAATTGGTTTCGGAGAATGCAGTTGCCAGCATGCACCTCCTGCACATCCATGGCCACGTCGTGGACGGGATTCGAACCCGAAACGCCGGTAGTCAAACATGAGACTGATGCCTCAACACACTGCGCTACCGGTCGCCCCATAGTCCGACACATAAATCCTCGGAATCGAACCGGGGCCCAGTGCGTTGAAGGCGAACGTGCTAACCGTTGCGCCATCCGGACTACGAACGAACATTTACACATATTCTCAATCGTGAAAAATTGCTTCTTTTAGCGGTAATTTTACCGTAAATTTAGAAAGTAGGCGATTTATTTTCAAATAGTACGAAATTGTTTGCTGGGTTCGGTTTGGGAGAAAATGGTACAGCCCAGTAAGAATTTCGTACTATTGCGAAGATAAATAACATTTTTGGGTGGGGAACATTACTAAGTTGTCTTGTTGACTGATTAGCAGTGGTACACTCCACTTTTATTCTTAAAAAAAATATAAATATGCGCTTATGCGTGACAAATGGGTAATGCTTTTCACACAGTGAAAATCCGCACTAGTGTCGTATAATGCATACTATTTATACCGTGATCATTGTGCGAAGTGACGTACTTTGACGGAAGTTGGAATACACAGTTTTGGGCTTGGTCGAGCTACTTCCCCGATAGACTCAAGTTAGCTCCTGAAGAGCTATCGGGTAACGAAACCAGCTCAAGCACTAAGTGATTTTGGCTTAGGCTGAGAAATTTTTTGTGTGGGGATCATTGCTAAGTGGTCTTGCTGACTGCTTAGCAATGGCACACTCCACTTTTATTCTTAAAAAAATATATAAAAATGCGCTTATGCGTGACAAATGGGTAATGCGGTTCAATAGTCCGGCTAGTTGGACGGTTTCGTCGACCGAAAATTGGCGTAAGCGCGCGCAACGTAGTCGCGATGGAACGTGAACATTGATAAAAAATTTGAATAATCTGAAAACATTGTTGAAGCGTGTACCTCTCCATGATTAAATGGTATACACTGACGTTTCAAAATGTGAAAGAATTGCGAAGCTAACTTCACTCCTATTCGAGAAATGTTAAAAACAAAGTGCGTCGTCCCTATTAAACCCTATATAATACTCGTAAGATAAGAAAGTATTGTAGAAGAATCCAGGCTATCTCACAATGAGCTAGGCTTGTGCTGTGAGACTTTTGATCGACATTATTAGAATTTCGTGTATTTCATTTCTCTATATTCGCATTTTGTATTTCGTTTTTGCTTACTTTAACTGTGTAACGTTCTCCATGAAATAATATTTTAACGTTATTTTAAAACGGTGGAAACTGGCATTTCTATTGGTAGATTATTATTATAAATAGTCTTGGTGCAGAATAAAATGCATGATTCGGTGCAGCTGATGTATTGTATCTAGACTCCCGACGTAATCTGATTAAACTGTTTCGAGTCAAATGTGTATCGTTTAAATTATATGGAAATTCAATCAAGTGTGTGTGTGTGAACAAATTTAAGTAACTTGAATTTATAGAGATTTGGCGCTGTTAGAACGCGAAAATCGGAATAAATTGACATGGTCCGATAGCCTAAAGGCCTTTTTTTTTAGCAAATTTTGATTATTTTTGGGGTTGTGAATTGGGAGCTGCTAGCCCTCCCTATATTATGATCCCATATTCTATCACGAACTGTACTTATGCTGTGCTGATGTGAGAGAAAATGGAATGGCTACAGTTTTATTTACGTTAATGCATAACATATTTTTGGATAACCAAGCCATTTTATTTTTATTTAGGTCTTCGTTGGCATGGTCAAATGTTTCATTCCAGCTTTTTCCATGATAGAGCGCAGCTATGTCGTCAGCAAAGGTTTTTAATGTACAGTTCGTAATATTCATTTTCAATACGTCATTTATATAAATTAGGAACACAATGGGGACCAATACTGTTTCTTGACGCACTCTAATCTTAATGTTGAAGGAAAACCTTATGCAGGCATTTATACGTACGGATTAGGTTCTACCTTCCAGATAAGACCTGAATAAACAAAGTGGCACGCCTCTGATCCCAATATTACTCATCTTGGACAGTAAGCTATTATGATTGACTGTGACAAACGCTTTTCTAAGATCCACGCCTTTCTAAGATTCCTATACATTTCAGTCCTTTATCTAAGTAGGATATAATTGTTTTCGTTACTCGGCAAATAACGCCTTCTGCACTTTTACCTTTTCTAAAACCAAACTGCCCCTGAGAAATAATATTGTTTTTTTCCTAAATAGTCAACTAGCCTATTTTTGATCGCACTTTCAAAAATTTTGGACAAACATGTTAATGGGGATATTGGTCGATAATTGTTCACGTCATTCTTATTGTCACCCTTACGCAATGGAACCACTATCCATGCTTCAATTGGGTTGGAAATCTGCCTTGGGAAAAGTACTTATTAATTATGTCAGACAGTGGTTTAGACAAAACAACGGCATTATCTTTAAAAATTCATGAATCAAGACTGAAAGTATATTTCCTATATGATCGGTTTGGGCAGAAGTTAGCCGATGAAGCTACGATGAATGAACATTTATAGGGAAGAGGTGCCATTTGAGAAAGTCCTTTTACCGCAAGGGGTGATACTATCTAGGTCATTCCCAAAATCAACTAACTGATCCACACCACAAATATTTGACCAAAATTTCAAGTCGCTGGCTCCATTCTATGGGAAATTACCATATACTTCAGATATAATTTGTAGGAGAGGTAGGTGTCCTTTTGGCCTGATCATGACCATTTTCAATACCAAGCAACTGGATTCTTTTACAAACATTTGGTCAATATTGCAACTTGGTAGATTTATTCTATCGAAAGGTAAGCGTTCCTTTGGTCTGATTATTTCCATCTTACTAAAACTGAAGTAGCTTTTCATCTGAAGTTCACATGCCATTTTGATGATGCCAAAAATCAGGCGTCTACGTCAATTGGTTCAAGAGTTATAAACAAAAAACCTGAAAAGTAGGGTAGTACGTGGCTCTTTGTAAGAAAAGTACGGACAGACAGAACAACAGATATGGCTAAATCGAATCAGGAGGTGAACCTCCTCCGGAGCCCTCTTTAAGGTGTTACATATTTTCGTCATGACAAAACAATATACCCTATACTTATACACAGTTAAAAATCCTGGTCTATTATCAATGCTAACTCGATTTACATATATGACAACACCAAAATTGTATTAGATTTTAATGAAATGAAAGTATTACAATTGTTTCCGTAAACTTCACTGGTTTAAATATTAAACTTTACTTATATTATTTTTTTAATCAAATTGTTGGTTTAAAATTTAATCTACAGATATTAGAATCTATGAAAAATATTAATTTTGCTGCGTTTTTTTTAACCCCTTTAAGTTTTTTCTCCATTCGTTTTTTTTTTCTACAGTTTTCTAAAGTTCCAAATCCTTTGTTAAGCCTATTCGCAGGTTAGCCAGCGAATCTTTAAATTTTTTTTGGCCGTGGCGCAGCATCGAACCTGTGAACTCCGTGTTGTAGAGTTGCGACCTAGACCACTCGGCTACGCAGCATGATATTTTGAGCTGACTGCGAGTGGGTATTCTGAGACCTGAGACTCAAAAAATATACTTTGTGGGGCTTACATTTTAATTAAAATACATTAGGATTAGAAACTAATGCGAAAACAAAAAGAACACAAAAAGGTTTTAATTGTATTAGAATTTATTATAAATTGGTTTAAAATAGAAGTAAACTTTTGATTGTATTAGAATTTATTCCAAATTTGGTTTAAAATAGAACTAAACTTTGAAAGAGCTTAGATTGCAGAATTAAAATGATTAAAAATGCTGATAGTCCAAGCCCAGGTTTAAAAAAAAGTCCGAGATTTTTAACTGTGTAAAGTCTAGGGTATAAAAGTAAAAGATTAAGTTTCACCTAATAAATAATAACTGATTCTCATCGCCAAAATTACTTCTGGAAGTATCGCATACGTTAACCATTTTTTCTCTGAAGGGGGTGACTTCCGCTATAAAAAAGCGATATCGCAGACAATAAATTTATCTTCCAAGAGGAAATGCATTCTTATCGCGGAAGAGATAGAAATTGTTTACTGGGAGCGAATCAAAGTATAATACGTACAAGCATGTATGGAGAATGAGAACTCCTAGTGAAATTGATCGTATTTTGAAGATAATTCTCATAAGAGTCCATAAATACAGATAGAAAACAGTAAAGCGAAAAAGTATTTAATACAACTTCCAGATAATTTCGCATTACATATCTTGACAATATTTTAATAGTAAAAAAATAAGTAATAAAAAAAAAATAGTAAACGCACTAGAGAAAACCCCTGAAATTCTCGCTTTCGCGCCAGGTTCCTTTATGCTGCGTTTTATCAATTCGAATCAAATCATTATCAAATCCCGCAGCATTTCGGGGGAAAACCTCTCATCTGGCAGCACTGGTCATGGTTCCTTTCTTTTTGTAGGATATAAATATACCTGTGGCAGTATGAAACTTATACAATCGTAGATTTTACATGCGTCATGTAATTACGTTTATTGTAGATATTATTAGAAATATTGTACTTATCGCTCTCGTATTCTATTCAATAATCCCAATAATCAGCAGCCTAGACGTGTGACGCTATTGTTTTGGTAGAAATTTGGTTTGGTTTGATTGGCGGAATAAATAAAAGTAATCTAAATCAACTATCTCTCAAGTCGATAAGACAATCAAGGCAGTGTGTCATGGTGTATTGAATTTTAATTTATTGGTGATTTTATGAAAATTTCAAGTATTTCCGAAGGATAATTTTCATATCTTGTTCTCTTTGTTCAGCAGCATCTTTTTGCCTGGTGGGATACGGCTTCCTTAGCAAGTACGTCGCATTTATTAATTTCGACTGTCTTTAGCTGGAATTTATGGTTTGTGAGCGATCTATCATCGTCTATCTGCATTCAAAAAGGGTAGTTAGGTTCCTGCAATTCTGTTTACATTCTGAAATCCTAGTTAAGACTTTATGTTTTCAAACATGTCTAATTGCTTAACAATAATTGTTTATCATTAATTGATTAAACTGACATCTTCTTTAAAACTTCGTTCCGGTCCCGATTTCGAAGCGGTTATAACCTAGACCTGCGCAAACCTAGTCGTAATATCAAAATTAATAACTGGCAACGGCCATACGAGCATACATTCAAAGTGTGTTTCCTATAGTCTCCGACCAAACATTCAGCTTCGGCCATATTCGCCCGTAAAATACATATTCGGTCCTATCTTCGGCTTTCGGCCAAAAGTGGAGTTCTTCATGATTATCCCATTATCTAAACATAATAATAATTCTGTAAGTTTTTCGTGTCTGTACATTCGAAATATTTTGAAAAAAAAAAGTTATCTGGGGTATAGTTGTCAGTAACAAAATACATAAAGATGGTTTTTGACATTTTTGTCCGTTTGTCTGTTCGGGCATCACATGAAAATCACTAATCTGATAGAAGTAGTTTTTTTTTAATAATGCTTAATTTGCACCAACATTTAGTTTTTATTTCATTGCAATCGGGTTTACCGATCAAAAGATATCCGAATTTTAAAGTATTCAAAATATTACAATATTAATTGTTGAAAGTCGATAGTTCCCGGCAGGGAACGGCAATTTTACTTGAATATGCAAAAAAAACAATTAAAATTCACCTCTGACCTCATTAGCTTTATTGCAAAAGTCAACTGATTTGTATTTAACGACTCATGTGAAATAATGGAAAATATCTGTTACTCCCGATCGAATGAATCTGAAAAGCCAGCAACTTTAAATTTGGGTCAAATGTTTATGGTGAGATCTAATTGGTTGGTATTAAAAATGAGTAGTATCCGTGCAAGTGTGTGTTGCTAGATAGAGCAACGGTTAGCACGTTCGCCTCGGTTCGATTCCTACTGAATGCGGTAGTTTTCGATGAAAAAAGGGGATACGTGTCGGACTATGAGCCAACTCAGCTGTTAAATGAGTACCCATTTATGAGGTAAATAACTCGGTTGAGCGTGCTGCTGATCACACACCTCTGCACAAGACATACCGTCACGATCTAGAAAATGAGATGATGCTAACTCATATCGAGGCCATGGTACAAATTGGACTGTTCACAATATAAATTAACAAACCCATACTACAAACATTTGACCAAGATTAAAAGTCGCTAGCCCAGTTCTATCGAAAGTTATCGTGAGAACAAACAGACGGACATTGCAAAATCGCTTCAGGAGATGATTATGATTATTTCCACATACATATTGCTTTACCTATGGAGCCTTCTTTAAGATATTGTACATTTTCTTAATAACAAAAACAATACACCCTATACAATTATAAAGGCTAGGGTATAAATATACTACTACCTCAAGTATTTTGAGGAGTTCATTTACACCTCTCGATAGTAATATCTTGCAGACTTCCATCTGTAAGAACAATTCTCTCTAGTTGTATAGTATGTGCTGTTGTTGATAGTTTGATAATAATAGTAAGCTACGCAATAATGTATGTATAAATATTTGTTTTTGTTCAAGTTTTCCGTTTACTTGGCTTTACTAGGTTTTGTAGACAAGATTCAATTTACACAAGATTATATTTTCACAATCACAAAAAAATCTTCAATGTGTCAGGATCCGCATTGTGATACAATGTCAGATAAAAATTGAAAATTAAATAATATTGTGGTGTGCTTGTGGCTGCAAAAGGTAAAAATACAGTTAGGCAATTAAAAAAAGTGGACCCTTCTAAACGCCATCCAAAGCATGAGACTCAGCGCAACGAAAATTTGTGCGTATTTCATAAAAAAAGACCCATAAAAATTGTTATAATCGCTTTTTTAGGGTTTTGTAGTAAAACAAAACCCTTATGAAATCGGTCAAATGTCTGTCTGTCCGTCTGTCCATGGAATATCTCACGAACGGCTGAAGCTACATACATGAAATTTTGTAGGAATGTGTAGAATTACTATAATTCACCGGAGAAAGCGAATCGTCGTAATAGGTCAACTTTAAGGGGAGGTCCCCATAGAGGGGAAATGCAGGTCGAAATTTTTTTTTCATTTAGTACAGGCAAGTGGGGTATCATAAGAAAGGTACCGTCGAGTACATTCCATTTTTGGAATTTTTTTCAAATTTAAAGAAACGGGAAAAGAGGGAGAGAGGAAAATATGTCATCCGAGTTTTTCCCCCCCCCCCCCTTGCATTTCGAGACCGTTATACTTAGAAATATGAAAATTTACAGAAAAGCGCCATTTTACTAGTGTAGAAAACCTAGATTTCTAGAATTTTGAAATTTCATCAGAAAAGGTTAATAATAGTACATTTCTATAGTTTCAGTTAGCACAACCCTGCACCCCTTACGCGTACCCGAGGTCAAAAATATTGATGGCCAATGATAACCAACATCATAGGCAATAATATTTCTAAGTTTCATTATAATCACATAATATTTAATAATAGTACATTGATTTAAAGTTAGGCATTTTGACACTATCCACACAAAAATTACACCTACCGGCCTCATAGGTGTGAGTACTACTTTCATGTTGTTTTTCGTAGTGCGAATTGCAGTTATTTAATTAATCATTTTTGAAAGGGTAAGGATTAGTTGGGGGCGCTGTGTCTTAATTGGCCAACTTTACCGGGTGGAAGGGGGGGGGGGGGGGTCCACATAGAGGCGAAATTAAGGTCAAATTTTTTTATCGACTGGTACGAGTATAAGCAAATGAGGTGTCGTGAGAAAGGTAATGATGAGTACATTCCATTTTTTGTCATTTTCTCGAAATTTATAGAAAGGGGAACTGTGGGGGAGGAGAAAATATTAGTTCGTAATTTGACCCCCCCCCCCCCCCCGCCCTTGCCTGCGTTTTGAGACCGTTATACTTAGAATTATGAAAACTTACAGGAAGTGGGTTTCGAAAAACATATAAAATGGAAAATAGCGGAATTTGTATATCTTCTCAGAATAGGTCAATAATAGTTTATTTGTATAGTTACAGTTAGCACACCCTTGCACGCCTCAAACACGTTCGAGGTCAAAAGTACCGATGGCCAACGATAACCAACACCTTAAGCAATAATATGTTCTAAGTTTCGTTACAATCACGTAATATGAATTAGCATGTAAAATGTAAGTGGGTAAGACATTTTTATTACGTTTTTTCTATCCATCTGAGTGATATCAAGAAGAGCAAGGAGGCGATATTTATAAACCAAAATAAGCGCTTGCTACAAAACCCTCGGATTGCGGGCGTAGCCCTCTATATTCCGGTTTCATTTGTATATTAAATAGTTTTCAAGATAACACTTGAAAATTCTTTGATTTTTCATTGGCTCTCCTGGTTCCACTAAGTCGTAAAATCATTGTTTTCGTGATGTACATACGAGTAGATAGACATTTTACCTTCCATCAAAGGGAGTAGAACTGATTTTCTGATATGTTGTATATGGTTGCGGCCTTATTATGAATCTAAGTTTTCGACCTCCGGTGGACCGAAAGTCCTTGATAGAGGGGATTAAAGGGGAAATTTTTCTTAACTTTTATCTCCGTAACTATTAACCCTAGTGAAAGACTTTCTGAGACAAAATTAAAAATCACAAAAAAAAAAAATTTCAAATTAACCATTTTTTCCTATCTTAAATAGTTTTTGAGATAATCTCATTGCAAAAACACTTTTTATCATTTACTCGTTTGTTCCCAGGAATTGGAAAAATCATCCTATTTTGTGTGTTTCATCAAAAACGGGTTATACTAGTTCTACATAGGGATCGATTTTTGTTATTACTACATAAGCTTTAATTTGAGTAATTTGAGGTAAGTCAGATACCAGTAGGTATGTTAGTTGCTTAGACAAAGGAAAAAAAAACCATTATCCCTTTTCTAGGAATTCCTCTTGTTGAATTTTTAAAATGTTCTACTTTTTGTATAAAGGTTCTAGAATATTTAAATAATATATTGTACTATTCCATTTGAAGATGCGCGCTAATTGAATTATATAGAAAGTAGGAGAGATGAGAATCTGAGCGATTAATGTCCGCAAGCAATGAAACCGAGTGGTCTATTGTATATCACAATTTAACTTGCCAATCATGCTTGATCGCACTGACGAAGCTACTCAAATGAAACTATCGTATTCGGGTCGAGAAAGGCGTCACCAATGCAATCGGTGAGACTGCATTTACAATAAGTGCGCAGTAATGTTTATCATGACCCCATGTTCAAGATGGCCTTTCACACACGTGTCTGCAGTTGGAAAACCACAAATGATTATAACCTTACTCCAACCTTAATATAACCAGCGGATGGCAGTAGAGGGCTCTGCGAACTAACCCCCAAATTAATTGACCCCCTCCCCCACTCCATGACAGATGTATGTTACGATGAACTATCCCCCAATGACATAATTTTTTGGGGCGTCAATTAATTTGTGTGGGTTCACAGGGCCGTAAAATATCCCTCAAAGTTTGCCATTTTTGGGGAGGGCAATACATCTTTTTTGGGGGTGTTTTGTCATTTTGGAGGGATATATCAAGATGAACAGTCCCCCTAAAGTTGGGGCTTATGTAATTTTTTGGAGGATAATTCATTGCGCGGATACTTCGTAGAGCCGTAGTAGTAGTAGATAGAGTATCCCGAAATTAAAATCTTGGTCTGCCTAAGGTCCGGTGCGGGGGCACAGATCGCTCATAATCTCAGAAACGGCTTCTAGCCGCGCCTAGCAAAATTTCACAGGAGGGTTCTGGACCATGGAAGGAGTCGCCGTAGCCATCCGGGCAAATTCGTCAGCCATTTCATTTCAGACAAAGCTGACGTCTTCAGGAAATCAATTAGGAGAACCCTGGTAAGATGTGGCACACTTCTTGTACGGCTCTAGACAAGAAGTGTGCCACATCTTACTGCCCGCTTGACCGTCTCTGAAGATTGCAATGTTTCTGTTATGATACAAATTTTCAACTTAATATCTTTATGTTTTCTACTTTTGGCCAAAATTTTTGGATTTTTGGCCACTGTGCGCCGTACAGTGCGTACTGCTCTTGATTGCATCGGATGCGCATTCTACACCTTCTGTACAAATGTATTCAGCAAGTTATCAGAGGATCCATGTTCCGCAGCCATAGCATAGCATAGGTGATGTGTAATGCGGAGCTTTCTTTTTTCTGTTCACATGCTTCGATTTCATAATTGGAAGAACCGAGAAAAATGGTTTATGTGCTAGCTGTCTACGTCATTTCATTTCGCTATTTCTGTTTCGCTGGCGCTCATTGACAGGTTTACAGGCTTACCATGCAACTGAAATCGTCTGCAAACCCGATGCTGAGGTCCCCGATGTAGGGGACAGACTGAAAAATTTATTGGGTGGATGATGGATCTTTCTGATAATTTTGATTCTCTCGTTGAAGTAGGCACTTTTGATCAGCACGAGCTTATGTGAACCCCCCCCCCTTTCACAGCCCTGTTGTGGGCCTGCTCCTCAAAAAAATTAAGGGGTAAATTTTTCAAACATTGGAAAACAAACATCTTGAACGGTCGTTGGGTCTCACAAACCCCTACGTCTCGATACTTAACATGACATAAGAAAACAAATGCCTAGTTAAGCTAAAAAGGAAAACATTTCTTATTTTTGTTTTCCGGAATTGTAGTATTGCTTGCTCAAATTCGGGGTAGGTTAATTGAAAGTCAACGGAGTTACGAAAGAAGTCCTTTTCAAGTTCTTCTCGCGGGGAGTGCTCACCAAACTATACTTGTACACTTATTTTCAACTTACTAACCCCTAACCCCGCCATTAGAACATGGCCGCGTCAACATCTTTATCAATGTCTCGTTGACGTTTCGTTAGGACATAATGGATTGTGTAGTTGCTAGCGTATATCTGCTATCCTTGTAGCCATCTTTTACTGATCCTGTGGGAGCTCTAATAATACTCACAGATAGTTTTTTTATTTTTATTGAAGCGCGCGGGTTACCGAGCGCCTCCCACTTATTTTACTTATTTTCCGTTTACTTTTTCTATTGCAGGTATTTCAATACAAATAACCGGAGTGGCTAGGGCTCAGTGGAAAAGCAAATACAGATCATGGAATGGAGAAGGAGAGAATGCAAAACAGCGGACACGTACATCGCAATTTACAGGAAGTGAAGACTATCTCACATCATCTACGTACCTAGTAGGTTCTCAGAACGGTATGTGAATTTAGCGCTTATTTTACGCAAAATGCAAAACCAAAGTTTTTTTTTTTTAATATTTGCAGCAACTCCTGTTGAAATTTTGCCCGGTATTCATACGTACAATTTCGCCTGTGCCATACCAAATTTTGCACCTTCATCTTTTGAAGGAAATTTGGGTTATATACGTTATGTCATCAAAGTTGTTCTAGAGAGACCATGGAAATTCGATCAAACATACAGTGTTGGATTCACTGTATTGAAAACAGTTGACCTAAACTACGATTCACCTTTATTGCGGGTATTTATCTATGTACATACCTATATATGAATACGATCCAGTTCGATTTTGATTCAAGATAGTAATTGATTGTTTTACCAGCAACTGGCTCATTTTCAAAATGTTATACTGATACAAGAATTTCGTTTTGAACATTTCAGATTCCCGCCGAAGTCGAAATAATAAAGAAATTTTGGTGTGGACTATGCTCAACGAATCCACTTCATTTGAAAGTGAAAATTCCCCAAACCGGATTCGTACCAGGACAAGTGATTCCGATTCGCACCGAAATTAACAACCGCAGTAACGTTAAGGTACCAGAACTGAAATTCTATCTTCGTAAGCTTGTATCGTATCGAGCAGACACCCCAGGTCAAGATTTTCAGGACGAAATTGTCGAATTGGAATGTAAAACGTCCAAAACTGCACATCCGAAAGGGACAATCAAATTCGATGAATCCCTAATAGTACCGTCCATACCACCAACCAGTAATTTCCACTCGAAAGTTATTCAGATTAACTATGATATTAAAGTGGAAGCTGTGGTTCCGGGACACACTAATCCGTTTGTTATTTGTCCGATAACGATCGGCACAGTGCCTTTGTTCAACAGTTTCCAACAACCCATGGGCTATCCAGCGAGTATTGAAGATACTTTCGGTCAATCACAGTCGGCGCCAGCGTCCTCCTATTTTCAAAATAGTATGCCAGTGGTTAGTAGTGAGGCGCCACTTAGCTTGCCAGTTGTTGCACCAGTTTATAATCGAGCGCCGAGTACACCGAATTCTAACTTGCGTAAGTTTCAAATTAGCTGCTAAATTGTATTATAGACTAATAGCCTTTTTTAATATTTTTTTTTTTTAATCTTTAGCGCCACCAACATATGAAGAATTTGTTGTAATGACGCGTGCTCGAGTGGATGAAGGTGAAGAACATCCCATTCAGAGGACTGAGTACACACCAAGGTATCCTGTGTACCATTTTGAAGCACCGTCAGCCCCGCAAGAATTCCAGATAGCAGAAGATGTATTTGAAGGAAAATATCCAAATTAAAGAAAAAAGAATTCGAAGTTGATATATTTTAACAGCTAATTTAAGTTTACATTGGTCATTTATAAGGTTGTGTATTATATCTCATATCTTCATTTTGTATATTCAAATCGTTGTTTGTCACTGTCTAAAAATGTACAATACTCGCGCGCATAAATGCTTACTTACTTACCTTCTATGTTTTTATTAAAAATATATCATATTTACATGTAACGAATAAACTTTATGCTAATGTTTTAAGTAGAGTAATGGAGAAATTAGTTGTCCCTTTCAAAAGCCTATAGTTGTTTCAGCGTGAGCGTACTGCTGTGCGACAGCTGGATTTTTTAGTCGGGCGGTGTCGAATTTACGGCACCTAGCCTAGATTTTTTTGTCAGTAGGACGACGCGACGCAGGGCTGCCCATCCCAATGTCGGTGCCCCTCTTATTTCGCACGTCCAGAAGGCAACTTTTGAATCTTTTGCGAATGCCAAAATAATCGATCTAATTTTGTGTTCCGTAACGATTAACCAGCGAAGCCGGAGGGGGGGGGGGGGAGTCGGGGATTCGTCCCCGAATACCTTTGTAGGGGGGCATCGCCCCTCTAAAAAATATTGTCCCCACGACTAAATCATGCGAGTATCTATAAATTAATTATTTTGTATCAACTTCTTCAATAAAATTATTGCAGTTTTAGGGTTTTGTAGGAAAAAACAAAATCCTTATGAAATCGGTCAAATGTCTATCCGTTTGTGCGTCCGTTCATTTGAGCAGAAAATATCTCGTGAAAGACTGAAGCTACATAAATGACATTTGGTAGGAATATGAAGGATTGCTGTAATTCGTGGCTCACAGATTTCGTGGTAATTGGTCTTTTTAAAGGTGAGGTGAAAAAGTGACTTTTTTCCCTTTTCATCGGGTGTAGGAGTAGGAGGAGTGTCATATAAAAGGGCACGATTAGCATATTCTATTTCTGGTATTTTTTCTAATTTGAAGTAACCACAGCGTACACATAAAGCATCCTACAGAAATCTATTGGATAAAGTTCAAAGATTGACTGTACTTTTAGTATATTTCATTTCGTTTTTCAGAATTGTTGTTAATACAGACGAGAAAACGAAAAATTTGAGAAGGAAGGTAGTCGCTGCCAACAGAGGAAGAAATTCGATTTGTCATTCTCTATAGACTTCGACGGCATTTGTTGCCAAAACAAATATTCGACGAACGCCAAATTGCATATGAAGTAGATGCACGATCTCTAGTAAATGTTTCCAAGTGGTACAAGCGATTCAAAGCAGGACATTTTTTTTGTGGAAGATGAGTCTAGAAAGGGTCGTTCAAAATCTGACGTAGATCCAAGACTAACATAACAATTGATTGGTGATGATTTAGGCTGGAATGCCATGGCTGTATCACGAATTTTACATGACAACTTGGGATACACCAAGAAATCTGCCCGGTGGGTACAACGAATTTTGACTGAGACCCAAAAGGAAGCATGTGTGCATTTTGCAAGGTGAAGTCTGTTGCAAGATCATTTGCATAAGAGGATCATAATGCAGCCGAAATTAAAAACATACGTACATGTAACAGGGAAAATGATTATTCTTCTGCACTGTCGGAACATCTTCAAAGTCCAGACTATTGACCAAATGCAGAGAAAAGTTGCAAAACTTTTTAGTGATTGGAATCGGGAAATTTGCTTTTCCCCGATATACGAGCACAATATCGTCCATTGAACTTTCACGACAGGTTGTTAGGAGCCCCTTCACTTGCAGGAATAACTGAAGATGTTCCGACAGTGCAGAAGAATAATCATTTTCCCTGTTACATGTACGTATGTTTTAAATTTCGTCTGCATCATGATCCATCTTGCAACTGACTTCACCTTGCCAACTCCTTTTCAAGTATTTGCCCTTTGCTATGGGGTGTTTTGACTCTTATTTAGATTAATGATTTGGGACTTAGGAAATAGGGTCTAGGTAAAATTTATTATTCGGACGTCATTTCAATTTTTAGAGAGAATTTCTCTTATAAGATAATAGTGAAAGTTAATGTACATGCAGAACTTTCGTATACAAAGAAAGCTTCGCACAAAATCGCTCAGGGACACCGTGGGGAAATTAAATTGTCCCCGATACACGATCGTCGTATCGTGTATTATTGGTGTACGGAGCTTCCACGTCTTAAGCTTCCACCGTACACCGTGCGTTTCCAGCTTAAAGGTCGATTCAGACACATCAGTCACGTCACAGTTCAGTCAACCTTCCAAATCATAACCGTCGCCGTCAAGTCACAGTCAAAATATCGGCTTTATTCACATATAGCCGTCAGGGTATTCAGACCGTAGTCAGTCATTTTTTGTGTATGCTCTCGAGTGTACCTAGATTTACCATCTATTTTTATTTCATTTCCAATTTGCTTCCATATCCTGTTTTTATATGCTATATCCATATATTTATTATGCGATAAATCGTACAGAACGGGGTAATTTCGAACCAACTCGATTAATTTTTCATCGTCGCCCATGTTCACTTTCTAAACTGACGTCCGTCAAACACAAAACATATCGTTGGGAAGAAATGTGAATTTGACTTTTCGGTGACGGAAGCGCGACTGACAGTTCCGATTCGTGACTGCGCCGGCTCAATGTAGACAGCGCCACTTGACTTTCATGAAACGATATTTTTTGTGACTGATACTGGACGGTTCTGACGGAACTGTGACTTGACGTGACTGATGTGTCTGAATCGACCTTAAGAATGTTGGCCGGCATCCCGGGAAAATGTCGGCAAGTGGGAAAACGCTGTAAGTAGTATATATTGTAGAAACTTGCTTACCAGAAGTTTTTAAAAATTTACTAAATAAAAAGGAAGAGGGGATCTGCGGCGAAAATTCCTATATCATGAAAATGTTCCAGCTCATACTGCTCAAAATGACAAGCAAATTTATTGCGCTTTCTGGCATTGATAAAATATCCCAGAAGGATATCCGTATTCTCCAGATCTAGCGCCGAGGCCGAACCTGCTGGTTGTTTGGAAAAATTAAGAAAAATTGTAGGGGAAAAATGTTTTATAGCAATGGGGACATCAAATCTTGAACATGAGACACTGTAAAAAGAGGATGTTAAGGACTATTTTAAAAAATGAATTTACCCAACTATGTGAACTTTTGGTAGACCCATCGCTTGTGGGAACGACTCAAATGGTCTTGAATTCATGTTGACCATATAAAAACCGAAAGGTGTCTTCGTGTTGGTTCTTCGTGTTGGTTCTTTTCAATGTAATTTTTCAATGTTCCGTGTTTTGCTCAATGTTCACGTGTAAACGAAGCATAATGTTTCATTTACACATGAACATTTTCGGTCCCATTTAAAAAAATACAATTACAACAAATACGGTATTCCCGTCGCGTGACGTTACACTTTGCGTTTTTCTGCAGGAAGAGCAATCCCGCAAAAAAACGTATTGTCGTCCAAGAAGACGAACGTGTACATTTATATGGAGCGCTTTACACTTATGAGTAACGAGAATGCTGCAGTTTGCAGGAATCGTTTTGCAGCAGCAAGTCCAACGACAGCGGGAAAACTTCTCCCGCAAAAAAAACGCAATGAGAAGATTAACATACGGTGGTATATGGAACGCATTTCACCTTCCGTTTTTTCGTTCAACGACAAACTAGAAACTCATGCACCCAGTGACGAAATTCATACAGTGCATCCATTGAGGATTGGCTGAAATTGTATCGGCCTCCCGACTTTTACCTACTATATTGCCACAAAAATAAAACCATCAATATCCTCACTGGGATATATTAATTTGTTTCACAAGCTCTTCCCGCAGAAAGACGCAATGTGTAATTATAGGGTTCTCTTCTTGAACGACAATGCGTTTTTTTGCGGTATTGCTCTTCCTGCAGAAAAACGCAAAGTGTAATGTCACGCTTACGAGAGCACGTCGTGTTTGTTTGGAATATATTCATGTGTAAACGAAGTACGACATAAATTTAAATTCGCTTATGAGTAATAGTGCGCGAGGAAATACGTAGTAACTCCCGCGTGCTTCTACAATATATAAAGTGAGTTCTTTAAGCATTGTTATTTTTATTTCGTAAATAATCTCTATCTCCAATTTGACGACAATTTACATAATCGCACATGCACCAGAACAACAAGCGACTTGTTGTTTGTGTAATGCGTGTTGGTTACTCTATGTACATTACACCCGACAGATACGCAAAAGAACGCTCCTATGCAAGCAGTTATTTTTAAGAATGGCTTTGTTTTATATAGTAACGTGTATTTACGAAATTCAGAGCAGACCGTTTTGCATAACAACATGAAAAAATCAAAAAGTTCCGCCTCTCCATGGACACGTCAGGTAGCTATAATAATTGTCTGGTTCTCACAATATGTACAGTTAAAAACAACAAACCCAAGATAATAAATATGCTCATAGTCTTAAAAAAAATACCTGATGAAAAGTGAAAAGCATGGCTTCCATATAAAACACTATATGCCGAAATTTCGAGTTCAGCTGAAAATATGAACGTTGCGCCAGAAAGTATCGGAGAGCCTCCGATTCCTGTTGATCCTGTAAGAGAAGAAAATTCCAATACTCCCAAAGATGTAGACCCGAGGATTTCCTATTTCATTGATGCAGCTCTTTGGTTGTCGTCACCTTTGCAAACATCGCTCATCGACGCTCTTGTTTCAAGCGGACTTGCACACAGCAACACGACGCGGTTTTCCCTTCTACCCAAAAGACTGGTTTTCAAATATAATGTAAAGTATGTATTTGTTTCCGCGTGAAAATTGATCATAATGATGTGGAGACTTTTTTCTCTGAATGAAATATGTTAGTACTGCGAGAGCACAAATTTTTCGTGCAAAGGAAGCTTTTGACAGTTTTAGATGAGATTTCGCACGAAAAGCCGACCTTAGAACTATGCTTTAGGAACAATTGGTTTTCGCGACTGGAACCACGTTCATGAACAGTACGGAAATCAGAATGTAACTAGGCAGAATGTGAATTGAGGCTTTTTTTTCACACTAAAGGCTGGTATTCAGATCGCGTGGAATGAAAAAAATGACAGCAGCCCTTTTCATCGGCGAAATGGCTCGTGGAAAAAAGTGTCTGGAACATGTCATTTTTTCACTTTACACCCGATCTGTGTACCGGTGAAATGAAACATTTCAATCATTAAAACGACTAATTTCTTTACTTATCTATCGCCCAACTATAAACAACACCGAAAAAAAACACAACACAACCTGAATGACACCCACAGAGACAGCTGAGCTGTCAGTGAAAATTTTTCGCGTACATTTTGTACGAGAAAAAATTTCATCCTCGTCAAATCCACAAACTTGACTTTTCGCTTCAAGGTAGTACACAGATCGCGTGAAATGAAATTTAGCTTCCACACAATTTCACATCTGGTTTCATCGGTGAAAAATTTTGCGATTTTGTATGGAATTTCACGGCACTTTTCACGCGATCTTAGTACCGGCCTTAAGGTATCGATTCGAATGACCACACTATATCTCAAATTTGTCATCGGCAATGTGGTGTCGAATGTCTGATGTCAATAAAAATATATTTGGGCCAACATAACATGGCTTTTCGACGCTGGACAAACAAGCTGTTCGCAAAAAAGAATGGAAACTTCTGGGTCTAGTAGAATTGCTTGGAAAATTTGATGACGTTATGCGTGAACACCTGCACCGCATTTGCAGAAGTGAAATCGCTGATCATTATTGTGGGAAAAAGGACAGAAAAGGAGCTTATGAATCTCTTAGCTGACAACATCTTCCAAAACATCATCACGAACATCCTTAAAAAAAAGTTAAAGAAGCTCGTTATTACTCGACTGCATATATGGGATTGCACTCCAGGTATTAGCCACTCACTTATGCTGAGATTTGTGTGGATCAAGGATAAGATCGTCCATGTCAGAGAATAATTCATATGGTTGAAGAACGTAGTAGATCGCACAGGTAAAGGGCTAACAAATTTCATGCTTGAAGTACTTTCAGAAAATGGCTTGAAAGCAAAGCACCGCTGGTAGAACCCTCGTACCACAATGGCGATAATACCATCATCATCATCGTAGGCGCAACAGCCCGACGTCGGGCCATGGCTGCCTGGATCAACCTCCTCCAATTATCTCGGTCGACTGATCGCGTCTTCCTATTTTGGAAGCCCATCAGTTGTTCGGCGTCATCATCGGTTGAGTCTTCCCAATGAGCTCTCGGTTTTCCTTGCAGCCTTGCTCCGTTAGTAATGATATCATTCACCTGTCAAAATCATTATTATTATTTTTATTTACAATAAAATAAATTAATTGTAAATATACATTTTGGGGCACTGGCAACTAGGGCCTTTGGCTCATGTCAAAATCAGTTGAGCGGAGGTCTGTATATTAATATGGTAATGATAAACACACACCTTTCGCCAGCCATACTTCGCAGCCACTACTGAATCGATTTGCTGAATCCCTTGACGTTGATGCATGATTTCGTGACTAAGCTCGTAGACGGAAAAGCAAGATGTTTAACTACGAAAACGAAGATTACCCCTCAGGATCATTGCCGAAGAGAATTATTCTATGTAAAATTATACAATTTCAGACATCATGAAAATTATTGTCGATTCTTATACGATTTTACTCAGCTATCGAAATCGATTGATTCTAAAAATGAGTCTCACATACTGTTCAAATGTGAGGATTTGCAAACTGTTTTAACCTATGCAACTGACTCGGATATAAATAATTTGGAACTACTGAAGAACTGAAGCACAGTCCCAAACTCGTTTTAAGCACTTCTGGAATAATAGTGGATCGGGATTTAAGTGATGGTTTCCCTAACAACAGATTGCACAGTATATTTATTATTAAAGCTACTACTACTACTCAATTGCCCTAACCCCTTGTGGGGCATAGCGCGTCAACTGTTCCATCTGGCCCAGTTGACGTTTCGTTGGCATAAATTGGTTTCAGAGAATGCAGTTGCCAGCATGCACCTCCTGCACATGCATGGCCACGAACGTTGTCGTGGACGGGATTCGAACCCGAAACGCCGGTAGTCAAACATGAGACTGATGCCTCAACACACTGCGCTACCGGTCGCTCCAATAACTGTCGCAACTGGGAAACGAAGCTTTTCAAAATCAAAGCTGATCATATTATATATTATTATTATTATTTTATTCTATTCACTGACTTGAAATATTTATAAGTCTTTAGAATATTTAAAAAATAGTTAATTAAAAGAGTGGGCGCCGTTTTTGGTGCTCAGGCACCATTTATCATAGGGCCGGCACTTGGTGAGTTACTGATCGTCTGAAACCAGGCTCAGATACCAGTTAAGAACGAAATGTAGTCCCTAAAAGAAAAAAAGTCTCATTATCAACTGATATAAATTTCATTTATATACGATAAAAATGTTACTCCCCGAATGCGATAATGCAAAAAAAAACCTTTTGCAGCAACTACCGAAATGGTCATACAATAAAAATAAATACATACATACAACAAAAGGCAATAATGATATTGTCAAAAACTGAATTGATGATGTACAATCCAAATATGTGGAAGATTCATATGAGTACAGTAAGCTACCTGTTCTCTCTCACTTTTGGCGATAAAATGACTAACCTTGTCCCTGATAAGATACAGAAAACATTATATAATTACTTATTCCAAATCCATATGCGCGAAACTCGTGTATCTGTATTTCTATATACACCGTACGTCACTGGTTGAAACAGATAGTTTTGCTTGAGATTTAAAGAGGTAAACATAGCTGGTAATTTTTTTTCCGGCCCGGCAGATGAAAAGATCAATAGTAAAGATTTAGTGTGGTTTTTCTCGTACGAAAGTCATGAAACCAGTTATTAGTGTTCAGTTCGATCAAAATGCATATGGTGTTTACTATAGTGGACAAATTGTATCCGGAAAGGTTGAATTGAGATTTCCGACGGAGAAAAAAGTTCGTGGTAGGTGCATGTGTTTCTTTAGTGTTTAAGTGAAAATCACTTTGTTTTTGTACAACCTAACTACTTTTTTTGCCATTTTTGAGTTAACTGCAGTTTTGTGCTTAAAGATTTCTCTACCATATACTGTCAAAGTCAGGACAAAATCTAATTCCTGTAAGAGGGTTGGTGCCAAAAAAGCTAAGTCACTTTCGACTACTTAGAATTCCACCAAAGTAAGATAAGAGCACTTATACTATACTTTAATATGATATTCTTATACACCTCATAACTATTTATGGATCTGCAAAAACAAGCTATGTGTCACTTATCTTAATTCACTGTATAGACTTCAGTTTCAGAAAGTCAAATTATAATAAACAAACTATCTGACACTTGACCTACTTTTCCAGTTTAGTTCTGGATCATGGATCATATTTGAAAATATTCAAAAATACGTAAAATTAAAACAATCGCCTAATGTATTTTGCCGTATCATTCATATTGCATTTGGATGTAATGTTGCGTGCTTGGGACCGTGGACTAGGGTTGGATTTTGCTCTGGCTGGACTAATTAACCGGATGTTATCAACCAGGGCTATTTCTTCCATATTGGGGGTGCCCTCTGAACACCGAATTGTTTGTAGGGGTACATACTTCGCAAGGTGACGTGCTTTCTCCCCTTCTTTGGAACATAGCGGTTAATGCGCTGCTTTGGACCCCAACAAGGTGGGCTGCAAGGTAATACCTTACGCGAATGATATCTCTATTGCCATCTCAGGTCAAGCTTGACATACTTGGCGAACCATTTGGTTCAAGCCAACTTAAAATCAAGGGAACTGGCCGAAAAAGGAATCTCGTCATCATCGTTAGTGTTAACCCAAATAATGCCGAGCTCGTTCTATTCTCAAGAAAACATCACATGCTTCCCGTTGAACCTCCTATACTGGAGGGGGTGAGGTTATCCTTAACGGACAATTCGAAATTTCTAGGTCTTGTACTAGATGGGAAACTAACTGAGGCTGGAGGCGAGACGAGAAATGGGGTCTGCAAACAAAAGTGCTCCATTGACTTTTTGAATCGGTCCTGCGCCCCATATAGCTGTATATGTATGTACATATGTGATTATTTGGTTCTCCAAAATATTGGTACACATGCGTAATTTAAACCATGGGAAAAAGACTACCCTCCGTAAACAGATGGCTACAAGAGCGACCAAGGGGTGGGTGCAAGAGTCTTCTCCGATTGGATTAGTCCTGCTATGTCTTTCCGCATCCCAAACTAAACTGTTGCAGTGTCTTCCAGGCGGAAGTTTAAGCAAATAAAAAGGCAAGGTCGTCACTCGAGCGAAATATCATAATTGTGAGAGATGTTAGAATTTGTACAGACAATCAAGCCGCTGTGAAATCCCTTGAATCCAGCTTGGTGTCATGTCAGATTGACAATTGTGTCTTATTGAAGTGGAGAAGTTCTTCGATATTACGAGTATATTATGCTGGGAACCCGATCAAAGCAGTTTCACTAGTAACTGTAGAGATTTCGCTAGAAGGGGGACTTAGCGGTCAGAGCAGAAACAAAAACACCACTACGTTTTTGCTTTATCTGGTCCAAACAATTCCAAACCTAGATATAATAGCATACAACAGAAGTTTTTAGATAATTGCCATAGTTACATGGAAATGGATAGTATGCATAGTGCTATTGGAAAGTCACAAAAATATGTGCAAGTATTTATCAGCTCAGATAATGAAAAACAGATTTAAAAATACCGCTGGAGAAAATAGCAACTGGCTTAAAGTCAAATGTTTTCGATATTCAAAACACAAGAAGCCATGGATTCTCGAATACAAGTATGATCATACTTCAGAGTATAAAAAATAAGCATTGTACATAGGTGTAGGTAGGTTATTAAATACGGTTGATACCAATCTCAAACAGACCTACGGAAAGCAACGGTCAACTAATATTCGAGAAAAAAATTACTGAAGCTAAACAAAAACAAAGGTATGATCCCGTTCAATCCTTCAGTTATCTGTGTTGCTATAAGCCAATTTCGGGAATGCAGTTTGGCAGTAGATATTATTGAAAAATATGAAATCTGGTTAAGATATCTCTCTCCAGTCAATTTATCGAGAAAAGTCGGCTAAATCATATGATCTAGTCTTCTCGATAAAATGGGCTTCAGCACAATAGACACATGGTCGCAGTGCTTGTGGTTTCAACATGATCCACGGCCCTCCCGCCCAATCTAATCTAATCTAAGATATCTCTGGAAACAAAAAGGTTTTCCCACAGACTTTTGGACCGGTCCTTCTTATGGCAGCTGTCCGTCTGTTTCTGACAAAGCTTAATCGACTCGATGCTGACCAAGAATACAGTGGGTTGCCAAATTATTAGAGACACTTCTCATGTTTGAGTATTTTCAAGTTTAACTTAATTTTTGAGCAAATAATTGATTCTAGGTCTCGTAAGTACAATAATTTATATTTAAAGGATTGTGTTATAAAGATTATAAAAACAACAATTTACGTAAGCGAAATCATTTATTTTTTCGTAAAAGCAATTTGTGCATTAATGAATACATAATTTTAATATTTAGTGATGCCGCCCTTCGCTGCAATTACAGCCTCTATGCGCCGAGGCATGCTCTCTATACGTATAACATTTTGTGTTTTCCTGCAGTTGGGTGTTGTGATACCATTCTCTGATAAGAGTTTCAATTAACTGGCGTTTGGTGGTAATCACTTCTTTGGCGATCTCCCGTTTGGTGAGCTCCCAGATGTTCTGTATGAGCTCATGTGTTGTGAGTTTCCCGCACAGGGTAAAACGGCTATATTTTTTTCGCTCGGGAATGTCTTGATACTTTTTGCTTATGGCATGGAGCCGAATCGTACATAAAAATTCAGTTTTTTGTATTACAGAACCATTCCTTGAGCTGTGGGACCAATCGAGTTTCTGAGACGCTTGTTTAATCCTGCCTCATGGCTCCCTCGAAGCTCTGTGAAGTTGGCAGCGTCACATTCGATTTTTCAAATTTAAATTGTGCAGTTCCATTGCCCATCGTAGGCCCAAGAAAAATTTTCGTTTGACCCTTACAAAAAAAGTTATTAACAAACTATTTTTTTTTTCAAAATGCAAAAAAAAACCACGAAATTTGTTTTCCAAAATTGGGAATTTTTCTCGCTATTTCGTTTGCCCAACGTTAGTCCTGGATTGCCCACCTCTCAAATTTTTTTTATTCAAAAAATAAAATTTTTATCCCACATTGGGCGCCACATTATACACCCTCAAAACGATAATATTTAATTTAAATTGCCCAGTCCATTATAACCCCTCGTTTGCCCAGTAAAATTTTTCGGATGTCCATTCTTGCAGAAAAAGTTATCAGCTCACAATTTTTTTTTTAGGTAGGTAATACTTATACTGTTAATTTGGCTCCTTAAAGGATAATTTTGTAGTGCAAGGTAGGCAGTTTTGTTGCTCATCGCGGATTACCGTTTGCCCAGGAAAAAGTTTCGTTTGCCCACCCTTGCAAAAAAGTTATTAAAGAATTAAATTTTTTGGGTTGCGAATACTTATATCCTTAATTTAGCTCCTTCAAGGACAATTTTGAAGTGCAAACTCATCAGTTCGATTGCCCATCGTGCACTATCGTTTACCCAGAAAAAAAGTGGGATAAAAATACTATTTTTTGAATAAAAAAATTTGAGGTGTGGGCAAACGAAAATTTTGGGTGGGCAATCCTGGGCTAACGTTGTTCAAACGAAATAGCGAAAAAAAAAATCCCAATTTTGGAAAAAAAATTCGTGGTTTTGTGCATTTTGAAAAAAATTATTTTGTTAATAACTTTTTTTTGTAAGGGTGGGCAAACGAAAATTCTTCCTGGGCAAACGAACTGTACAATTTAAATTTGAAAAATCGAATGTGACGGTGCCAACTTCACAGAGCTCTCCCTCGACGATGCAAAGGCGCCCCATACCCTTGGCCGAGATAATAGATCACACCATAACGCTAACCGGGTGTTTAACCCACTTTACAATGCAGTCTGGATGGAATGGCTCACCAGGGCGTCGTTGGACAAATGAGCTTTTGTCGGTTAAAATCTGAAAGGTCGTTTCATCGGAGAAGCATACCTGTCAAATATTACAATAATGGCAAAAGGTTATTATCGACTATTAAAAAAAAGAGTCTACTCGACTCCAGTCTGCAACATTCATATGCCAGTATAGTTTGGCCCATAGCAGTTGCTTTTTCTTCATGGCCTCGAATAACTGTCTGATTTTAAAACACAGTACTGTTAGATAAGTCGAAAATTGAAAAAAGCCGTCATCGGGCTTTGCTACGGGCTACCCAAAAAATCCATATGGCCAACTCACAGTCATAAACTCATGTGCCAGTGAAATTGGAACGGGAGGAGTCGCTCATGCCTAATCATTTTCTGATCGAATCAACGAACCACAAACATATTAGTACAGTCGACGAACTATGCACAAAACTGTGAATTTTGAGAAAATCGTGGCATTAGCTTTGATAACATTTTTGGAAGAGATGGTTATGAAGTATCTTGCTACTTTGGCACGCACGTAGGGATATGTGATGCGAGTGAACGGACTCTATGAAGTTCAACGACCTAATTTTTATCTGCAATCCATCGTGCTAAGGTTGAAGAAGTCTATCAAGGCAAAGATGGGGAAGTTTGCAAGTACATATGCGAACGAGAACGACACTTGTGTCAACAAATGTTGGGGCTTACAAAGTTGGACATCGAAAGTGAATCGAGGTTGATTCAAGGGGAAGGTGATGTCAAATATTGAATTTGCATTGCACCATGGTTAGCACTCCTTCGCGCTCTGCCGGTAAGTGACCTCAGCAATATTAAAATGTCGCGGCCAAATAGCTAACTCGCTAAAAATTGCTAAAAATGTTTCGAAATTGTAAAGAAACGCAAACCACGGTAAGTCTCAAAATCATAAATTTGAAATGTTAGAGAAGTACGGAGTCGATTTTCGTGTATAATTTCATACAGAAATAAACTTCGCGAGTTAAAACTCTAAACAACCGTCAATCAAGTCAACAATCATCAAAGCCAAATTACTTTACAAAATAAACACTTTCAAATCAAGTTGTTTCCACTAGTTCACCAAAGTCATATTAAAATTTGATTTTTGAGTTGTATCAGTGCTCTCCCGGGAGTGCAATATTAGCTGCGTTTTTCTCCTACAGAGCACAATAGAGCAGGTTAAGTTGCAAAAAAACTATAGAGAGCAAATTGGGGTAGCGAACACGAAAACGGGGCATGACTTCGCTGGGAATGTGTCTTGGTTTAGTTAGAATTCAAATGTCAACTCAAATTTCTAGAGCAAACTTAAATCCTTAGAACTGATATAATCGGACAAATTTCCTTTAGGCAGCAAAATTATTTTGAATGTTTATTATTCAATATATAATTGCACAAAATTAACATTTTATTGACAGGAAATGAACTATGTGTGCTTCCTAAACTGTAAACTACAAGAAAACTTAAACACCTGCGCCGCTTGCATTTTAAACCGGACACTACTTAACGGAGCAGCATTCTTGCACTGACGTTTTATCCAGAGCAGCTCAGATCAAATTGTTAGTGTACTTGTGTGGTCTTAACCTAATCTGCTCTGTATGGCTGTTGAAAAAAAGCGTATTATAGAAAACCATGTTATCCTCCTAATCCGCAACCTAAAAATCTCATATTTTAATATACGCATACTCAAGTTCAAGTTCCTCCTAGTTAACATTCTATAGGTAATGGTCCACGTTCATTGAGGATCGTGGCGTTTGATCTGTTTGTTTTATTGGTTTGTCTGATAATATGCTATATTTAAAAATCTGGTATCTCTTTCAGCGATTATTCTAAATGTAATAGGCTCGGCTACAGCTGAATGGGCGGAAAGACGAATCCGTGGGAGACGACGTCGTCGACGACGGGTATCCGGCAAAGAAATCTACGTTTCATCAAGTCAATATCTCTATGGTTCGAATATAGGTACATATTTGCACCCATTGCAAACTTGACCATCCCAATCATAATCCACGTTTATTAATAACGTATTCCAGCGCCAGTAACAGCCATTTCATCGGGATTATACTCCTATAACTTTGCAACGCAATTGCCAGTTGAAATACCATCCTCATTTGAAAGTCGATATGGTCATATACGCTACGTTATACAAATTTGTCTGGATAAAACAAAAAGATTCCAAGTGGCATATAAAAAAGTTTTCACCGTTCTCAGAGAGAGGGACTTAAATTTCGAGTCACCGAATTTACGGGTATGGGCTGTCGTTGAGTATCTTCCCTTTATCTTTTTATATTAATCTGTAATTTCAGCAACCAGCCACTGTTAACACGACAAAATCATTCTGGATTGGTTTGATGACCGCCAACCCTCTAAACATAAGCGCTTCAATTCCACAAAGTGGATTTGTGCCCGGACAAATCATCCCGATCCATGCTGAAGTGAACAACACCAGTAATATAAATGCCACTTCGGTGTGTTTTTCGTTGAGACAGCTGATCACTTATTCGGCAGATACGCCCTATGCTACAACTAAGGTTCATATCAATCCCGTGGTCAACGCTAGGTCTCTAGTACAGATTGGTCCCAAGTCAACGATTCGATTAGATGAATCTTTACGCATACCAGCTTTACCTCCGACCAGTCCTCCGTATACTAGAGTTATACGAATTACATACGATGTCCTGGTTGAGGTGGTTGTAAGTGGATTGCATAGAAATGGAGTGGCTACGATTCCGGTCGTGATCGGTACAGTGCCTTTGGTTGGAATACCAGAAAAGCAAATAGGATTAGAAGCGATGCGCCTGCAGGTTAGACTTCCAGAACTCGAACCTGATCCAATGCCATCCACATCATTGACCACATTCAATATTGTGGAGGAAAATCAACAGCAAGAGGAGGTGTCTCCCTTTAATTTACGTAAGTGTGAAAATTTAAAATATTCGGTCTCGGGTTCGGTTTATTCGCAGAGGCAAATTGAGCAAATCAAAAATCAATGTAAACTGAACTCATTTTTTTTTATTCTAGAATTAAAATATAATGCTAGATAAATTCAATCGTTGCCGAAAAACAATAAATACATTTTTTTTTAATTAAATTTTTTGCAGCTCCTCCATCTTACGAAGAAGCAATTCTTATGGATCGATCACAAATTGTTGACGACGAAGGCGCAGGACCAGATGCCAGTCCTCAGCCTGCATTTACGCCCAGATATCCTGTTTACAACTCGATCCCGATGGTCACCAACAATCCTTATGTATCAGAAAATACAACTAAAGATAAACTGGTTCCTATTTGAGAAAAAGGTGTGCAGTATTTTCATCTTTTTGTCGAAAATGTGGTCAAGGATATAAGAACTTTGGAGATTTTATCGTCATGGCATGCATGCCTTATTTGGGGTTGAACTGCAGTTTCAATACTTTGTTGAAATAGGCTACTTGTATTCATGCCATACTTATTAATAAAAAAAATATCTGAAAGAATGTTTTTTTTTTAATCGTGAGGGGAACATTGACGAGGACGATTGGTATATCCGATACGGTGACAATTTTTGTGTTTGCATATACTCGTACAGTAGGCGCCGAATAATAGAATTCCATTTGTTTTTCATATTCTGATTCCATGAAACCACGATTCTATCAAACGAATCTTAAATAATTTTCCGGAAAAGCATTTCAACATCTTCCAATTTGTGGGACTTGTAAAGGCAGCGCATGCAACATCGCACATGATTTTACCCTGGAACAAGAGCTCAGCAAAAAGCTCAGGTGCCTATATAGGGTGGGTATATCGGTAGGCGAAAATTTAAATATATAGGCCCCGCATTGGGGGTCCGGAATTGTATGAAGAAGGTAGTTAAAAAAGGCCAGTAAAATGGTAAGTATTTAATCTACCAGAAGTGCACCCTATATCACTACCCAAGTAGCCCCCGTGTTCTCCTATGCTAAGTTGATCCCCTTAATACCCATCCCAAATAAAAAATAAAAATGCAAAAAAAAAGTCGGCAGCATCCGGTTAGTATGCCTATTTGATTTTACTTTTGGATCATTTTCCTAAGAAATACTTTTCCAATTCGATTTCAACAATTAAATTAAATTTTTGTGTTTGCTTGTTCTGGCGGGACTCGATCTCGGGTCGTTGTGCTTCAGAATCCATGGCACTACCGCATATACCATCGAGGCTAATGTAGAATGGCTGGAAAATAATGCTTTATTTGCGAACCCAGCGAAAAAACCGCATCAAATTCTGATGGCAAATATTATGTTCCGCAGACGACCGCTAATAAAGGGGAGTCTATAGTCATCCACGAAACTGAAATTGAGTTCCCGGGTGATGAAGTCATTAATATCGATGTTCCTTAGACTTCTACGAGAAAACGAAAACGACTGAAAAAAATCCAAAAAGGAAAAAAAGGTGTGGAAAAGTGAAAATTGAAAACTGTTTGATGGAAAAAACTTTGAATTTAAAGGAAACGTTGACTAACCTTAGTGATTGGACGGTTTTGAAACGCCAGCTGAGTTTTCCAATTTCTTTTTCACGGAAGAGCTTTAACAGCTAATATAATAGTTGAAGAATCTAATCTGAAGGCTCTTCAGGACAATATTAATAAACCGCCAAATATTACAAAAAAATGAAATAGAACAATTTATGGGCATTGTGATTTTTGTGGGGGCGACCGATAGCGCAATGTGTTGAGGCATCAGCAGTTTTGGGTTTTGGAAGCATTGAACACTACACGGTTTGCTTCGCCCCAAGCTATGATTTTTGAAATATCCGCATTTAATGAATCATACATGCCATCCCGATTAGTAGATGTTGTGCTCTTACGGGATTTGGTCACGGCACTAGAAGCGTACGTGCAGTCAAGAGTGCTGTCATCAGCAAAACTGTGTATTGGGCTGGAAGTTATACCCAAAGGTCATTGATAAACAGGAGAAAGAGGGTTGGAGACAGGACAGTGCCTTGAGGAACTCCGGCATTAATGGTATACTGACTCGATTTGACTCCGTCAAGAAGGATTTGGATCGAACGGTCATGCAGGAAACTTTCAATCCATTTGGTGAGCTTGGAGTCAAGACCAAAAGCACGAAAGCATTAACTACGCTTACTTTTCATCCCGTCCTGTTCATCGTCATCGCTTTCAGCTCACTCCACGACTTGCCTATTGAGGCACTCTCTCTCATAACCGATCTCCTCCAGGTGTTACTAGGTCGTCCAACACGGCGACTTACGTTGGTTCCCTGCGGGTTCCAATCGAGGGCCTGTTGAGCAATGTTGTTCGGGCCTTTTCGGAGAGTGTGACCTACCCACTGCCACTTTCGCCTTTTTATGGAAGTGTCTATCCTGTCCTGACCAGAAATAGTAAGGAGGTCATCGTTAGAAATGACCTCCGGCCACCGTATGTGTAGGATGCGCCGTACACACTGGTTCACAAAAGTTTGCAATCTAATTGTTGTTATTGGTCACCTTCCAAGTTGAACAGCCATATAAAAGAACCGATTTTACGTTGGTTTCGGGGATTCGGAGTTTGGTGCGCAAAACTGAAATATTCGCAAATCCCTTTGCTCCGCGCTTAAGGGATCGCAACCCTCAGTATCGCACAAACATGAACGCTCGCTTCGCTCGCTCTGCGTGCAACAGCGTTTTGATCAGTTGTAAACATACTAAACATTCAGTATAAATCATTAAAACAGAAATTAAAATTAAAAATAAAAAAAATAATTTTTTTTTGTTTTTGATTTTTTTTGCAAATTTGAGAATCTTAGAGTGACGCGAGCGATAAATGACAAAGAATCCGAGTAAAATATCCCTGGGCGATTTTTGACATTGGCTCTTTTACATTTCAGGTACAAAAATAATCTAATTAAAACATGGTTTAATGAATCGGAAATACCAAGTCCCACAAAAGTTAATATTATGATCTCTTAATAGCAGTATTATTCAGCAATAACAGATGTAGGTAGACTCCATCCTTACAATTGCATCCAATTGAATTGAAAAATACTCGAATGTAGATAAGATATTGAACTGCAGATAACATTATCTAAACCTGAAAAAAGTACCGAATTAAATCTGATAACCACAATAAAGAAATCTACAAATTGATGAGTAGATTGTCGGTGACAAAATGTAAGGCATAAGCGTTTTATTCGCCGGCCGGAATAGAGTAGAAAAGTGTAGAGTTTAAGGTTTTTTTTACATTGTAAAAACAAGTGCAATATTACTATTGCACAAAGTGACACTTATATTCTGTAAATGCAAGATGGCCGAAAATATTGAAATTTTATTCGACCCTCCAAATGGGGTTTATTACAGTGGGCAAATGGTGGCCGGCACAGTGAAAATAACATTAGCGAAACCAAAGAAAATCAAAGGTATGTAAAGTTTCCTAGCTCATACGTTCGTTCAGACCGAGACGAGACAAATACCAAGAAATTTTAAAGGTGATCGTGATTGAATCGAAACATAAGTTTTATACTCGTATTGCGTTGTTTGTCGAAATGTGAATTACTATGTACATATGTATATCCAGTAATTAATTTACTTCTTTTATTGATTACATAGTGATATTTTGAAAGATAAGATATTTTTTGCAATTGATTATTTACTAAACCGATTGGGATATCAAAATTAGTAGTCCACATTTGAGGGCTTTGTAGTGTTTGATTTATATTAATAAGTTCAGCAGGGAAGGCTATGTAAGTTCAGCGAGAGACAGCCATTGTCATTCATGGACTGTCTGTACTACAACATCTGTACCGAAATTTCCCCTGTGATATGGACTATTATTATTATTATCCTCTCATGGAGCATAGTACGTAAGGTCAGCTACTCTTAAGAGGCCTTGATTACCTTTTGATAGCATATAAACGGTTCTTAGCATACACATCCTATCCATTTAGTCACATTCTGCGATGCGCCGGACCATTCCTACAACTAGCACGGGAGCCTCCTCAAGGCGATGGGGTTTCGCACCCCCTCCTCAAACCTTGGGTTGAGCTGTGAGATTTTGCTCAACCCTCTTTTATGCACATCAACTGTTAGGTCGCACGTGTAAAAGAAAACCGAAAGATCACCACGATCATCCTAAGGCTCCGGTGGCATAGGGCTATCGCATCATACGGTTACAAATTTTGGAATTTTCTAAAAATCCGAAAATTTTATTAAAACAATAATTAATACAAAAAAAAGCTGGAATTGAATCAGTTGGAAAGTTTACTTTGCATTGTAATTAAACACGGATTAAAATGTTATCTATTCTATAATATCTCCCACGTGTTTAGTCCTCTGGAATAAAATTTAATACCTTTTTACTGAAACTTACAAAGTTTAATCCAGACTATATTAAAAGTAAGTTGACGGATTAATTTCTAATCAAAGTGAGATTAAAATGTAAGCCTAGCAGTGATTATTTGTTTAGTCTCCAGCGCCAGCCTCAGCACAACTATTCATTGTGATCTCAAAATATTATGCTGTGGGGCCGAGTGGACTAGGTCGCAACTCTACAATACTGAATTCATAGGTTCGATTCCCCGACACGGTAAAAAAAGTTGAAGACAAGCTGGCTAACCTCTCATGATGGGCATAACAAACGAGTTGGGAGTTTAGAAAACTAATGTCCAACGGATTGAAATATAAACCAAATTTTTTTTTTAATCGTGTACGCATTCTTAATTGCCTTAACCCCTCCAGGGGCATGGGTGCGTCAACATTTCTAGCATTTCTATGACTTGTTGACGTTTCGGTAGCATATCTAATTTTCGGAAGTGCAGTTGCTAGCATAGCATGCACCTCCTTAAGTTCAGCTTATGCGACTGTGCAAACACAGTTTCCATGTATTCAGAATCTAGAGAAGGGATTACAATTATTTCCCGATATTTCCCAATTATTTCCTATAAAACCCCCAAATTAATTCAATTTTACTGGCATATCTTTGCAACGGATACGTGAAAAAAACAAAGCGGAAAAGTGCAATCAATTTCATTGCCGACGATTGCACTTATCCGTTCTCGACTGTACTCGTAGATATAACATATACTCGTACATTATATTTTCATTTCGTTTTTTTTTTCAGAAATTCTCTTAAATATTCGTGGTTGCGGTAAAGTGGAATGGTATGGCGTGAAGAACAAAAAGAAACGCGGTAAACCGGACTACACTGCCTCAGAAGAGTACCTTTCAATGAATACACATTTATTGAAATCAGATAATGGTAATCCTCCAATTTTTGAAATTTTTGCCATTGGGACAAACATCAATAAGTAATTTATTTTATTCAGATTCTTCTACTGACATGCCTGTCGGAGTGACTTCTTATATTTTTAAATGTCACTTACCGGAAGATTTACCGACTTCGTTTGAAGGATCCCATGGACATATCAGGTTCACTGCCAAAGTATCAATTGAACGTCCATGGAAATCTATTCAAACATATACAGCTGGATTTACAGTAATACGGATGATGGACTTAAATCGTGAGAGCCCACAATCTAAGGTATGAAATCAATAGATCTACCTATATACAGTCAAATAATATTGCATGTGAGGCAAAGTGGATACCTATAGTTTAAGATAATGAGCATATTATCAATTCATCGCGCACACTTGTACCACATTTGTTGTATTGAGATAAATATTGGTCACATTGAGTGGGTTCAGGTCGCGCAACGTTTTAAACACAAATGCAAACAGTTCGACTGATTTTGCTCGTGGACGGTCCGTTCCAGTTTGCGTTTAATCTACCACACATCGGGGAAATTAACCAGAAATTTTTCCTGGTTGATTTCCGTTTAATGGGGGGTAAGGGGTATTAGCGTATTTGACAGTTCTTAGTTGACGTATTGCATGTGACTGTGAGATGGTGTGGATTTTCGTTTTCGGGTTCTTGATTTGTACATGGCGTCTTATGTGCTTATTTACACCGAAGCAACACAAATTTGTGGCGATTTTGCAGTGCTTTTCATTTTTCCTGAAACCGTCGCGAATTTAATTGAAGTTTTGTTTGAAACTCAATAGCGAATCGGCTGTCAGCTGTTTAATACATGACAACTACAAAACAAGTCGTTCGGGTAAAGAGTTTATGGTTGAGTGGAGGGAACATTTTTACCGCAATTAAAACGTTGCAAACGTGAACGCAGGCATTGAGACCAAAATTGTACTCTGTGTGCTTTTCAAATGGGATACTTGCCACATATGCATTATAGTTACTACCGCCTTCATTACGGCGTTTATCTAACCATATGTCATATAAGTGAGCAGCCAGCCTAACAAACTTGTATCTAATGAACGAGCTACACATTGCGTCGACTTGCCACATTTCTTGTGTCCTCATCCACATATTTGGCATACATGTGCCCACCACTGCCCATTAATATAAAGCCGACAAACTTAGTACAAAATTTTGAATTTCGCAGTATACGTGTGTGCGTAAGACTTGGAATCCATAAATCACTTCCGCATTGAAAATAAAACTGTGCGAATAAACAAAACAAAAAAAAATCGATACAAATCCATACAACATTAGTGAGAAAAGTGAAAAAAGGATGCTAACAAAACAAAATATTTCTCCGCTTTCTTCAACCAACCAATAGCAACATGACTCCCTCTCAACAAACAATTTTGTAGCATTTGGAAGATAAATGGCAAAGATAATACGATGGCGAATCTTCCATACGATAAATTTATAAATTATTTGTCGCTTTTTCAATAATAAGGGGATATCCCTCAAGCGAAAGAATCGCGATACGATTTCAATCCGCCAATCTATCGCCAAGATGATATTTCGCCAATTAACAATAAATATAAAACGACGGTTGTGTCATTCTTCCCAACAAACAATTTCTATCTTCCGCGATAAGAATGCGATTCGCCTTGCAAGATAAATTTATAGACGGGGATATCGCCATCTTATCGCGGGAGTCACCCCCTTCGAGGAAAAATACTTATCGAAAGCGAAACCTCCAGGAGACGGCAACAAGAAACCGAATCACGACGGGGATAAATTGACGAATTGACAAAATGTCGCGTAGAAGAAATTTTGGCGATGAGAGTCAACAAAAATTATTATCGCATTTTTATTAGATTTATCTTCATATTTCACTGTTGTACTGTTGTAAAACAGTGTGAAATATAAATTATTATGAGCGTCGAAGAATATGTAAGATAAAAAAGGATGAAAATTAATCTAAAAAGCGATAATAATTTTTGTATTAGTTGACTCTCATCGCCAAAATTTTTTCTTCGCGACATTTTGTACAGACCCAGTGGTGATACCAAAAGCTCCAATTATTGACGACCATATGCATTAAAAGTGAGTTTCCAATGGGAGTTTCATCGTTCATTCATTTGGATGTTATATATGTACATTTGGACTCAAATTTATAGAGGAGGTTGGCGTTCATTCAGTATGACCTTGTTCAATCCCAAAATCAACCAACTAGATCCTACTACAAACATTTGACCAAAATTTCAAGCCACCAGCTTCATTTTATTGAAAGTTATCGTTTATTTTAAGTTTCATTTGTAGGGGAGGTAGGGATTCCTTGTGTGGGATCTTGCACATTTTCAACAGTAGCTCACAAGATCCAAGTTCAAACATTTGACCAAAATTTCAAGTTGCTAGCTCCATTCTACTGAAAGTTACCGCTTATTTTAAGTTTAATTTGTAGGGGAGGTAGGGATTTCTTTGGCCGGATCTTGCCTATTCAGTACCAGCTAAATATTGTAGATCTTATTATCAAGAACGGAACAAATTTTCAACTCGCTAGCTTTATCCTATCGTAAAGGAATATTCCATTTTTTGACATTTGTAGGGGAGGTAGGCGTTCCTTTGGAATGGTTATGCCCATCTTACTAAAACTCAAGCAACTTCTCATCTGAAGTTTACGTACAAAAATCGGCCCCCTACATCACATCAATTGGTTCAAGAGTTATGGACAAAAACCCTGAAAAGTAGGGTAATGCGGGGCACTTTGTAAGAAATGTACCGTTATTTGCCAACAGATCAATCTCATTTTTACAGGAGAGTACAAAACGACCCTTTCAAGTCATCTACCAAAGTTAGAGCTTTTCGCGTTTATTCAATCGAGAGTTATAGATATATTATTTATTTTGATTATGTAGGGGGAGGCATGCGCTGCTTAGCCGGATCACGCCCATTTTCAATATCAACCACAACTAGGTTATACTACGAACATTTGACGAAAATTTCAAGTCTCTAGATTCATTCTATCGAAAGTTATCGTGCGAACGAACAAACTGACAGATATGGCTAAATCGAATTACAATAGGATCTGACCCTGATAATTTACGAGTATATTTATACATTGCCATACCTACGGAGCCTCCTTTAAGGTGTTACATATTTTGGTTGTGGCAAAAAACAATATAGGTACCCTAAAGAATCCGCACTTAAGGCTTTGTTCAGACTAGGCTGGTAATTTAGTCAAGTGGCGAGTAATTTAGTAGCTAAATACGCCTGAATAGTAAAAATTAGGTCGGGTTGTTTTGTTAAGCCTTTATGCAGTGACAACTGTAGCAAATGACAACTACAGCGTTACTTTTGAGTTAGTATTAGTTCCCCATTCCTCTTTCAGCGCACTATGAGTATCCTTTTCTAACTAATGTATTCGAATGCAAGGATTTATGGACTATTCGTCGATATATTTGCATTTAAAATGAATGGGCCGCCCCTCGAAAATCAGCGTTATGTTCGAAGTCTATCGGCTTTATAGTAATGGACACTGGGCAGTGGCCCCAACATATTTGACATGACAGCGCGATCATATCAACTTAAATAAAATTTGTCAACATTTACATATATGCCATCCTTGATAATTTCCCACAATTTTAGCTTCCAGTCGAAATGGAAAACATTCGATCATTTGGCTGCTGGGTATGCAAGACATATCCCTTAATTCTAAAAGCCTCCATATCAACAAGTGGTTTTATCCCGGGACAGTTGATTCCAGTTAAAATACAGATGCATAGTGCTGGATCAATTCAAGTTACCGAAATTCGGGTATATCTTCGAAAAATTGTATCGTATCGTGCGAATAAACCAATTGTGAGCTTATACGAAGAATGTATAAATGTGCTCCACAAAACGTGTGGAAACTTACAGGCGGGCAGTTCCACAGAGTTCGAGGAAAAGCTACTGGTACCAGCGATTCCTCCAACGACTTTATTACACTCAAAAATTATACAGATCAACTATGATGTCAAAGTCGAAGCGGTTGTGATAATGGGCGAAGAAAATCCATCCGTACTATGCCCTATTACGATTGGAACTGCACCACTACTGCCTGATTATCCAGCAGCTTCACATTCAAGTAATGCTGTGGAGTCGATAACGCAGGATCAAACCGGAGAAGGCAGTCAGCTGGATTTGCAGAGAACTTTGGAAATTCTGGATGAAATTCAAGAGACCATCGATGATATTCGTAAGTTGATGGGAAAGTTATTATTATGAAGAATATTTTTAAATTATTTTATTATTTTAAAAGGCAATCCTCCACCTTCTTATGAGGCATCTGTCGAGCAAAGACCAATCAGACTGGGCGAAGACGAAGAACATGCAATTGCATCAAGCGAATTTTCACCTCGATATCCCGTGTATCAATTTCTTATTCCAAGTACGGTGCAAATTTTGGAAGAAGGTGGACCAGTTCAAAAAGGAAGCCAATCGGTTCAGGGACTGGAGAAATTTTAGCAGTAATTTGAATGTACATACTTAATTCTGATTGTATTAAGTTAAAATTAATTAATTGACCAAATATCGGGCATAAACTATTAATCTGTGATCACTAGAATATAAAATCATGACATTTATTTTATTAGAAATAACTTTACAACTAAATGGTTCGCTGGAGGTTTCCATTCCGTCAACCATCTGCTCTGACTTCGACTAACATACAAAGTGACCAACAGCAACAGATCAAAATTATGAATTGATTAACAGATTAAAAAAAATTGCCAATTTAGTTATTGATTACCCAAGTGACTAACTCATTTAGTGATTGATTATCCAACTGGCTAACGGATTAAATGAATAACAAAAAAAGTATCTAATGGATTAAATGACTAACATACAAAGACAAATTTTTTCTTTCACTGTCGGTTTTGATAGAATGGCATAAACTAATCTGAAGTCCTAAACCAAAAATATAAGAAATTAAAATATTATTGAAAAGAAAAGCAAATGTACGGCCTATAGTTGGTTTAAGGCACATTCTTGCATAAATCTTAAAAACTACTGCTGCCGAATAAATCAAACAGCTACGGAAATAAGAACCGTAGGTTGCCACTCTACTCGTACGATGCTACACCTAGAGAAGCAGGGGTTCAGTCCCCGGCGCGTTAATGAAAAGATACCTGGAGGCTCTATTAGGTCTCCCACAGCGTTCCATGCTTGTGACTAAAAGGCCGCCAGACTTGACGGTATCCCTGCCGAACTTGATCAAGCAACGCCAAGCGTAACTGTCGATTTGCTGCACCCACTTGTTGATAAAGCGTGGAGTACAGAGACCTTTCCCACTGAGTGGAAGGAAGGTTTGATCATGAAACTTCCAAAGCAGGGTAGTCTCACAGACTGTAAAAATTGGAGAGGCACTTGTGTGCTTCCTATCGTTGCCAACATACTAGCTAAAATCGTCCTGGAAAGACTAAAAGCTTACTTAGAAAACACTATTGATGAAGAGCAAGCTGGCTTTCGATCCGGATTCTCCCGTGTCAATCACATTTACACCTTGCGAATCATCATCGAGCAACCCGCTGGGTACGATTCTTCGCTTCACTTGCTTTTCATTGATTTTAAAAAGGCTTCCGATAGTGTGATTCTATATGGACGGCCTTGCGCGGGAGAGGCATCCCTGAGAAGCTTGTGGCTATTATTAAGGCATCTTACGATGGCGCAAAATGTCGTGTTCTGCTTAAAGATAAGGTGTCAAAGGACTTTGATATTCGCAGTGAAGTTCGGCAGGGGTGCATCGTCTCACCGATCTCATTTCTCATGGAGTCCTATCCGAACTAGACAGAGGAATTCATCTTATCTACAACATCTTCACTACGCTGATGACATATACATACCTACTCTCGCACAAAATCATGGATCTGTCTGCAATGGCATTAGATCTTAAGTGGGAGGCAATCAAGGTTGGACTTGGGGCGACCGGTAGCGCAGTGTGTTGAGGCATCAGTGTCATGTTTGACTACCGGCGTTTCGGGTTCGAATCCCGTCCACGACAACGTTCGTGGCCATGGATGTGCAGGAGGTGCATGCTGGCAACTGCATTCTCTGAAACCAATTTATGCCAACGAAACGTCAACTGGGCCAGATGGAACAGTTGACGCGCTATGCCCCACAAGGGGTTAGGGCAATTGAGTAGTAAAGATTAATACCAGCAAGAAATTGCGAAAAAGAAGTGCTACACCTATTGCCATCAATATTAATGGGCAGCATGTGGAGAAGATGGACAACTTCGTCTACCCCGGTAGCTTTGTTGCCGAAAATGGTGGTACGTAGCAGGACAGGCTAAATATGCAAACGGCTGCTGTTCAAAGTCTGGTTGAGCAGTTATCTCAGCATCAAGATCAAGTTGGGCCTGTTTCGCTTCTTGGTGCTGTTTGTACTTTTGTATGGTAGCAGTACACATGGAAATTTCCGTAAGAGTTACCAGAAAGCTGCAAGTTTCCGTCAACTGATGTCTTTGTCGAATCCTAACAATGTAATGTCCCGAAACAATATCAAATTAGGAGCTAAGTCAGCGTACGGGTCAGATGCCAATCGACGAACATATACGCAGGCGAAAATGGCAGTGAATAGGTCACACATTGCGGAAGGATGAGAACTGCATTGCTAGACATACTACAAAGTGGAACCCCTTTTCCAGCCAAGACGGACCAAAAGGGGGTCCTAAAATCACGTGGCGTCTATCTGTAGATCAATAGAGTGCAACGCGCTGGACAAGCCGTTTGGGGAGTTGCGCCCCATTGCCCAGAACAGAGTACGATGGCGGGCAAGGGTGATTGACGCCCTATGCCCCATTAGGGGCTAAGGCAAAGCAGTACTCTTCAAGACGAAGCAGCGTACGCAGACGACATTAACATCTGTTCTTGAAACCTGCTGCAGAAAAACTACTTTATATTGTTGACACGGATGCGGAATAACTACGCATTGATGTGGACGAAAAGAAAATAATATTGGAATCAAGAAGATGGACCGATGGACCTCAATCGAACGTCAACATCGGCGACCTTAGCATCGAGTTCGTAGACGACTTCCCATACCGGGGTAACCACTTGTCCAAGGACGCCAGCGAAACCAACGAAATCATGCGACGCGACGGATACTGCTAGCAAATAAAACTTTTTTCTCGGTCCTTCCAATAATAAAATCGAAACATGTGCACAGTTATTCGAAGCTCCGCATTTGTACAAAACAATCATACCACCTGTGCTATCATATGGCTGCGAGACCTGAACCCTAACACAAGCCTCCCAAAACATGCTAAACCCATCTGAACGAAAGTGCTTCGATTTCAATGATATCGAAGCGGTTTTTGCCAAAATTGGTGAGCTGTACGAACTGTACGATAAGCTGGCAGTTTCGAGAATCGTCAAACTACAGCGACTTCAATGGGCAGGGTATTTACAACAAATAGACGATAACGGCATCATGTTTATTGCCTTGACACCTCCAGGGGCATGGATGCGTCAACATATCTAGCATTTCTATGCCGTAATGATTTTTCGATAGCAAATCTACTCTTCGGAAGTGCATTTGCTATCATGCCCCGCCTATCCGCACAGTCTTTATACTGACAAGCTCGGCGCACTGTGACGGTTCTATTAGTACTCACAGGCAGTTTTTGATCGCGCCAAGATTTGAACTTTGACCTCTAGATCAGTATCGTAGAGCGATGACCAAATGACCAGGGCAACCGAGCGCGATATGTGCTTAATTGAATATGAACGCACGCATCAGCGGAGCAAAGGCTTTGAGGAAGACCGAGAGCTCGTTGAAAAGACTCAGTAGATGCTGACGACGAACAACTTCAGCTTCAAGCTGAGCTTTCTAAATTGAATGACGCGATGACTTGATCGAGATAAATCGGAAAATAATCCAGATTTGGTTTTTAGCATTCGAAAAGCTGTAACTGTTCAAAATTAAGAAATTGTAATAAAATGATCTTCGATCATAATGCAACATAGATTTAATTATTTAAAGTCAAAATTAAATTGATTTCACTCGAGTAGTTCAAAAAATAATCATAAGGTTTTTGCTTAGAATTTTAAGAGGAATCGCATGGTTACGATTTTTCCAATAATTTTGGGACATTCTATATATTGTCGTAACGAATTATGTATAATGATTACTAATTGATAAAAAAGAATTCCCGGGAGTTTCGGTGAAATTAGAATGTTAACACCATTTGTAATAAGCGTGACAGTTAAATTTATATTTCAAAATTTCAAATTACCGTTCAAATTTATTGTTTCAAAATAAACGAAACTTCAAGTTCCTGTGTAACGAAAAACTTGGTAATTTATTTTCATCGCCCTGATAAGTGATAAGATATCCTCGCAAACCACCTAAATATACGTATGTGCAAAATTTCGTTAAATTGCCCACGCGTATGTGTGTTTATCGACAATTATTAGTTGTTAATCGAAGGTGCAGATTACAATAGTCGATTAGGTCTTATCACACCATCCACGCGTATTGCCAGCATTTTCGGGCGAAATTCGCGCGATTCTGAAGTCATTTGATTACTTTTTCCATACGCGTTCAATTGTGAACGCCGTTTGATTTGTCGTAAGCTACTCGTATAGCCTGTACCTATAAGTTGAAGTGTTACGCGAAAGATCACACTCACCGTGTTTTACTTTTTTATCAGTGAAAGTGGCGCATTAATTGAGTACCAAATTAGATACTTTTTTTTTTAAACATGCCGACGCCAGTTGTCAGCATTAAGTTCGATCAACATGACCAGAGAATCTACTACAGTGGCGAAACTCTATCGGGAAGGGTTGAAGTTTCATGTTCAAAAACTAAATTAATTCGAAGTAAGTGTACTCGTACAGTCTAAAAATTTTAGAAAAAAAAACCTTCATCTAGTACGTAAAAGGGTGTGTAAACGGAAATCGGCAATCGGTCAGTTGAAATCAGACCATCAAATCGGATTAACAATATCAAAACAGAAAGATGACTGATTATCCACATATGTATTAAATTATGTTTAAATGTGTTTGTACCAATTATAAACAAAGTGAGGCTTATGCCGGAACCAGATTGAACGCAGAAAGCAGCAGCAGTGGTAGCAGCAACAACACCAACACGCAGATCTGCTTTCGCCGCCGTCGCTGCCGCTGCGTTCAATCTAAGTCGCGTAAGGGAAATACATGCTTTCTAATTTGACAGTACGCCGCCGCTGATGCTGCATTCTGCGCTCAATCTGGTTCGGTCATTAATGATGCTAGATGCCAATTTAGACATACTATAGGTATATGGGCTAAAATAAGCTGAAATTTATTTGATTGGTCATACTCTTTTTTTTTAATTGATTTTTTCGCACTATTTCAGTTCGGATCCTCAAAAAAGGAACATCAGTTTCTATAAAATTCTTGTCCGACGATGTCAATGTACTATACAATAATTAAAACTTGAAAAATTCATGTGACTTTGTGTGTGTAAAGTCTTTCCAATACATATGACATTTTTATGATTGATGAAAAATTGATTAAAAGTACATTTTTTCTAGAAAAGATAATTGCCAATTTTGCTAATGCATATATGTTGTATACTCGTATATTTTCAGCGATGAGTAATTATTCGAATATTTCGCCTAATGTTATTAACAACTAAGTGTTTGTAAGGGCGATGCTAAAAAAGCTTTCAAAAGAGCTCATGTATCAACTCCAATGGCGGAGGATTAGTGCTTAGAAGACATAGCTTTATTACAGAAGCCCTGGATTGTTCATGATGTAGTGAGCGGAGGGGACTAAGGTCTCCTAGCTATAATACTTTTTACGTTAGTGGCACCACACACTGTCGAACTCGAACTAGAACACGAACCTGGTACAAATGTCCTCTGACACACATACTACACATAAACGTGAAAAAAAACCGGTCCACTTGTACCAGGTTCGAGTTCGACAGTGTGTGGTGACACTTATGGAGCAGGGTAAACCCTGATCTTGTATTCTTGTTAAGAAGACCCTAAATGCAAACTTGGTATTGCCCTTCAGCGACAAGGACTGTGTGGTTGTCAGTCAAGAGCTCGAGAAGCGGCGATACTGGTTAATATCAGCGTACTTACCACATGAAAGTGTCATGCCAACGACCATTTGTTTCTGAGCATATTTAACCAGGGTTGCCAGACGCCAATCTCTAGAAATCAGTATAGTAGCTGGAAAGAGGAAGAATTTGCCTTCGAAAATTCAGTAGAAATCAGTAGTTAGCAAGACTTCCATATCTGAGACGCCTTAATTTTATCGGCGGCTTATTCACGCTAAATATAAAATACAAGTAGCCTGAAAATATGAAAACTTAAATGATTATGTATCATAGGAGGTTCTTAAGTATCTAAAGCGGACATTTATTCTACCTATATATAGAATTCTAGCACTGAATTTTCCCATACAAAAGTTCTAACTTTAAAGGTAAATATCTCCTAAACGATTCGCAGAAAAGGACTTCAGATTCGTCCATTTCAGACCAAATCTGATTGAAACCCATCATTAAAATTTGGCGCCTCAGATATGGAAGTCGCCCCCAGTAGTTTCTCTCCATGCTGGAAAGATATACATAAATATCTTTTATTCTCAACATTTCATGTCTCAGAAGATACTCGCTATTTTAAACCTATGTGACGGACGGTTTGGTGGGCATTCGAAGATACCCGTTGGGACAGAGCCTAAGGTAGCATAATTGACCGTGAAGGGCGGGCTGTGCCATCTGGCGAAGAAAAAGGCTCCCCAACGAGCTAAGCAGCGGCCTATGCTTGCTGTAACTCAGTTCGGGAGACTTGGGCGGGGTTTTCGCCGCTCGTCGCCCCTGTCCTTTACGTATTAACAAAAATTCATAGACCTGGGGAAGACAACACAAACAGGCGAGGTGAAAATGGGGAACGATAAAAAATGACTCCTGCACAAATAGGCGTCAATGTGGGGGACCTCAACATCGAGCTTATGAACGACTTCATCTACCTGTCAAGGGACGCCAACGAAACTGACGAAATCAACGACGGATACAGTTAGCTAATAAGACTTTTTTCTCGGTTCTACCCATAATGAGTTCGAAGCATGTGCACAGAAAACCGGTACTGGAGTCCCAGTACCGAACAAGCCTATGATTGTTAATGTATTGTACTTTTTATTTATTTTCTTTCAAAATATCGTGACTTACAACAAGATTTGGTGCAGCATGCTATCCAAAGGCTGTTCCGTCATACGCCACGAAAGGACTAAAAATGTTCCACTCATATCTTTTTCGCCATTTTTTATTTATCGTATTTAAAAGGGCGATTTATTCACACATTTAAAAAAATTATTTAATTTTAGGCATATCAATTCAGATCATCGGTTACGCTAAAACATTTTGGGATAAGCCCATGTTGTGCTCTAATCAACTGAACTGCATCAAAAAGGAAAACTCGTCATACTATGATCACTCAGGACGCGAGGACTACATAACGAAACACACCTATCTGCTGGGGTCACAAGATGGTGGGTTGTTTTCAACAAAATACAGTACAAGGAACGAGTAGTAATTCATTAATTTTATCTTTAGCTATATCTGTAGAACTCTCTCCAGGTGTACATAAATACGAATTCTCCTTCGACTTACCGTCCAGTTTGCCGTCGTCCTTCGAGGGATCTCATGGATACGTACGTTACGTTGCCAAGGTGGCGATTGATAGACCTGGTACCAGCACACATATGATCGTCGAAAAGTTCACAGTGCTTAAGAAATTCGATCTGAACACAGATTCGCCAGTATTAAAGGTTTGTATTATTTTAGCGTCCCTTATTGATAGTACCTAATTGAAAATCCTTCCATTCCCTAGTTACGAGCGGATGTCGAAACAGTATACGAATCCGGTTGTTTCTGCTGTCTTTCGAAACCTTTTCATCTGAAAGCCAGTGTACCACAAACTGGAGTCGTTCCGGGACAGATGATACCTGTCCGGGCGGAAATCAATAATGTCAGTAATTTGGATGTTTTGGATGTACGATTTTTCATAAGAAAACTAATAACATACAAATCATCTAAACCGGAAGATGAGCGCACCCAACAAGAAATTCTGAATTTGGTTAGTGTGTCATCGGCCTATATGGTGCGAAAGGGTTGTAATAAATTCGAAGAATTCTTAGCCATACCGAAAACCCAATGCACCAATAATGGATCGGATTCGGGAATCATACAAATAGAATATGATATCAAAGTACAGGTTTTTCTACATAAGTGGCGTAAGAATCCCTTTGTGATATGTCCGATAACCATTGGAACGGTTCCCTTGCGGAATGTCGTGAAAAATGAAAAGGATAATGACATTTCAGACGCTCACGAACTTCAGCCACTTAATGGAAAAGCATTCGGAGAAGAAGTCGATGATGATGCATTTTTTGAATATATAGATGATTGAAAATTGCGTGACTTTTTTTACTACTGGAAAAAATAACATCATATTTCAGAATATCGTAATCTACTTGAAAACAGTAGCTCTTCTAACTGCAATAAGATTTATTCAAAGTAAATAAAATTTTTTCGGGAGCGACTTACTCCCTTCTTAAGAACTTATAAAACATATGTAATTTTTAGCACCCTAATTAGCAAGTAATAAGATGCGAACAAAAGAAAAAAGAAAATCGAAAAAAAAACCAGACCACCCGGAGTCCGAAGCGTATATACCCTAGACTTGTACAGACTTAGTGGTGATACCAAAAGTACCAATTGGTGACGACCATATGCGTTAAAAGTGAGTTTCCTATATGGCCAGTTTATAGGGGAGGTTGGCAATCATTCAGGAGGATCTTGACCATTATCAAAATCAATTAACGACCGGTAGCGCTAGCGCAGTGTGTTGAGGCATCAGTCTCATGTTCGACTACCGGCGTTTCGGGTTCGAATCCCGTCCACGACGATGTTCGTGGCCATGGATGTGGAGGAGGTGCATGCTGGCAACTGCATTCTCCGAAACCAGTTTATGCCAACGAAACGTCAACTGGGCCACATGGAACAGTTGACGCGCTATGCCCCACAAGGGGTTAGGGCACTTCAGTAGTAGTAGTATTCTATCGAACGTTTTTGCTTATTTGAAGTTTCACTTGTAGAGGAGGTAGGGGTTTCTTGGATCGGATCTTGCTCATCATTGCCACCAACAAATAAGATCATGCTACAAACATTTGAACAAAATTTCAAGTCTCTAGCTTCACTCTATCGAAAGTTATCGCTTATTTGAAGTTTCATTTGTAGGGGAGGTAGGGGTTCCTTAGATTGGATCTAACCCATCTTGAATACCAACTAACTCAATCTCACTTCAAACATTTGGCCAAAACTTCAAGTCGCTGGCTTGATTCTGTCAAAAGTTATCGCTTATTTGAAGTTGCGTTTGTAGGGGAGGTAGGGGTTGCTTGGGTCGGATCTTGCCCATTTTCAATACCAACCAAATAGATCTTACTAACAACATTTCACCAAATTTTCAATTTGCTAGTGTCATTCTATCGAAAGTTATCGTAATTAAAAGAATATTAAATTTTTTGAAATTTTGTAGGGGAGGTAGGCGTTCCTTTGATCTGATTATGCCCAACTTACTACAACTTAAGCAGCTTCCCACCCCAGGGTTACATGCCAAAAATCAGGTGTCTACGTCGATTGGTTCAAGAGTTATAGACAAAAAACCCGAAAAGTAGGGTAGTACGGGACTCTTTGTAAGAAAATTACCGTTGGTTTTCAACTGATCGATTTTATTTTTTCAGGAAAGTAAAAGATTATCCTCACGAGCAATCTGCCAAGGCTAGAGCTTTTCATGTTTGTTTAATCGGGAGTTATAAATACATTTAACTATTGTACATTTGTAGGGGAGGTAGGCGTTCTCTTGGCCTGATCATGCCCATTTTCAATACCAACCAACTAGATCATACTTCCAACATCTGACCAAAATTTCAAGGCTCTAGCTTTATTCTATCGAAAGTTATCGTGCGAACGGACAGACAGACAGACAGACGGACAGACAGACAGACATGGCTAAATCGAATCAGGAGGTGACGCTGATCATTTATATATATACATTGCTATACCTCCTGAGCCTCCTTTAAGGTGTTACATATTTCCGTCGTGACAAAAACAATATATACCCTATACTAAAAGTCTAGGGTATAAAAAAACCAAGTAATTAGCGGCTATGTATTCACCGTCTTTAGTTTACTGGCTAGGTCTATCTACAAATCTGACTATTTTCAGGAGACAATTTGCTTCATCGGTGTTTTGTAATTTAGCTCCATTTTCGAGCAATATCTCCAAGTAGTCCCAGGCGTCAAGGGTATTCGGTCTCTTTACATGTCGCAGCAAATCCAGATTGTTGATGACCACTCTATGCTTTCCCTCGATTATACCGTCATGGCCACAATTATTTACACAAAGCAAATCACAGGGGGCAAAAGACCTTTACAATAGTCCTCCACGTGGGCGCCCCCTGGTAACGGCAGTTTATCAAATCGCTGACGGCCAAGGTCATAGCGATAAGGCAGTTTGGAAAAAGGCAGATAGCTGTAGCCTGAATGGCTGACCAACACCTAAGCGTCTCAGGTTTAGTAGGATGGAATGACCTGCGTAGTTGGACCTGCAACATAGTGGTGTGAACTCCAGCACGTGTACTAAACCATCTGAAGCAGCTATTTTCCGAGGTCATCCCCTGAATGGGGTTAAGCAATGTACTGACAACTCGTCCTTGTAAAAACCACTCCACGTCAAGAAACCTGGAACAAAAGCCTCGGATTGGACAGATCAACAACGACGAACACGCAAACGACTAAAGGATTATTCTTTCGGATCCTGGAATGTGCGCTCCCTGAACAAACCGGGGACCGAGAAGACGCTCCTTCCACAGGTCGAAAAGTACAAACATTGCATTACTGCAGTTCAGGAAACAAATTGGCTTGGCAGCGAGATCAATGACAAGAAATCGAACACAATTTTTACAAGTTGCAAACCATCCGGCCGCAAACAGTTTGGAGTAGCATTTATAGTGAACAATCACCTGAAACCGCATATTACTGACTTCAAACCCATAAATGAACGGCTGTGTGCGATTCGCATTAAGACTTGATTCTTCAATCTCTGGCTCATCAATGTGCACGCCCCCACTGACGCAGTAAAAGACGAGTTCTACGCCCGCCTTGAGACTCTCTTCGACTCACTTCCAACAAACGACGTCAAATTGCTGCTGGGAAACTTTAACGCCAATGTCGGAAATGAAAATTGGCACCGCGGGACCACGGGAGGCCAAAGCCTCCATGAAGAATGTAACGACAACGGCCAGCGTCTTATCGACTTCGCCTACAGCAGGAATCTAGTCGTAAGCTCTACGTGTTTCCAGCATCGACGCATTCACAAGCAGACCTGGAAATCTCCAGACGCACATACCGTCAACCAAATTGATCACGTCCTCATTTTCAGGAGATGTGCGTCTAGTGTGATGGATGTTTACTCCTATCGTGGAGCCTTCCCAAAATCTTTGCGGTTGATAAGCTTCTGAACGATGCCAGGGCGATGGCGTATACTACCGCCCTTGAGGAAAGACTTTCGCTTATGCTAAACAACATCAGCAACACAGTCGTCCATGGGTTCTGAGAAGAACTCAAGGGTACCATCAAAGATGTCGCAGAGAATATCGTGGGATATAAAACCCGGCGAGCGCGAAATGACTGATTTGAAGAAGAATGCAAAAATTCACTTGACACGAAAAACGAGGCCTCTAGAGACAATGGATTCAACGGCAACTAGAGCCAAACGAGAAAAATATGACGAGCTATGGCGAATATCCAAGAGAATAATTAGACATAAGAAACTTAAATACTTTGACTTGTTCCGATTTCACTGTTCCAATGAGAGGCAAATGAAATAGTGGGGCGATTTCAACTAAATTGTGGAACGTAGTTTGGCAGCCAATATGATTGAATAATATGAAATTTCGTTAAGATTTCTTTAGAAATAAAAAAGGTTTTCTAACAAAAACTTGCATTTGGAACGGTCGTGCCTATGACAGCTATAGGATAGAATAGTATGATTTCAACCAAATTCAAGAATGTACAATAATTTGACTAAAAATAATATTGATTAGTGTGAAATTTGAAAAAGATATCTTTATAAACAAAAAAGTTTTTCTCACAAGGACGCATGTTTTGACCGGCTCGATTCCGTTGGTTCCGACTTATTTACAGCGTGCAATAGAAGAAAGACTTTGTGCAAAATTTGAGAAAGGTATATTTAGAAATAAAAAAGTTTTTCTCACTAAGACGAATTTTTGGATCGGTCGTTCCTATGGCGGCCATATGACGCAGTGGTCCGATTTCGTTCGTTCCGACATATTTACAGCGTGCAATATAGAAAAAGCTCTGTACAAAATTTCAGCTCGATAGCTTTAAAACTCAGGGACTAGTTTGCATAGAACCAGACGGACAGACGGACAAAGCTTAATCGACTCGTCTCATCATACTGACCAAGAATCCGTGAAGGGTATAAAAATTGTCAAAAACCCCAAAAAATTTTCGTCGCCCAATGTGGAGTCCATGCGGTTTTTATCTTGATAATGAAATCGAACCCAGTAATCAAATAGGCGCTAGGTGCTTTTATTCACAAGACACAAAAACCATAGTTTTTTAGACTCTACTTTAAGGCTACCTTAAAACATTAAGGTTTTTTTTCATCTTCAGTGAAAATTAACAGCAGAAAATAGTTGAAAAATTGTTGAAATAAATCGAAAATATTCGGCGCTCAATGTGGGGTTAATTATAACGAGCAGACGCGGTACCATTATTCGCAGACCTTGCCTTAAGGTCACCTTATGCATGTTAAATTTAATGTTTGGTTTAATCTTTTAAGCAGGAGATTTCGCGCCCCTGTATAATTTCGCCCAAATGCACAGTTTGCGCATATAGTAGAGCCGCTTCTACTTTAAAGTTTTACTGATTAAGTATCCAAAATAGCCTTAGCGTAGCCTTAAGATATCCTTCAAGTAGCTTATGGCAAGGTCTAAAATTTCGTTTTATGTGACTTGTGACTGATTATGTGACTTGTGACATTATATACTTTTAGTTAAGCTTTTGGATTTTAGTCAAAGGTGGTACTTTGGAGTCGCCGTTATAAGATTTGGTATTAACAACCCGAAGACTGGTCAATTTCTAGTCTCAAAATCTACCTTTTCTAAAGTCTGTCTTTCTTATAACAGCAACAGGTTTGTGAGGTATTGTGAAAGATCTATGTCAGTTATATGGAGATAAATGCCAATTTTGGAGGTACTTTCCCACAAATGAATCAAGAGGACAGTTACCTAAGCGTCTGTTTTCAGAAGTACAGACATTTCGGGACAAAATACGAATTTTCAATGAAAGCTCAAATATTACGAGCGATTAGCTATTATGAAAGAACTCATTAGGAGGGGATTGATACCCTACCCCCCCCCCCCCCCCCCCCTTCCTTATCTACGCAACTGTGTCAGACTCGCTTCGGGGGATTTAATTGCAGCTTGATGGTCGGTGAAAATGACAATACCTCTAGGTCACATGACGTGACACTCCAATCACGTCAGAGCTAACATTGGCCTGAAAAACATTGTAGTATTCAACGAGACTGAAAGAGAGATAAGGGTTAAGCCTATCAGAGAAAACTCCGACCTGTAATCCTTCATCCATCTTGAAGCCCCCTTCTGTTGGATTAGGCAACAAAGGCGTCTTCTCTTCTCATTAACTGTGTGGCAGCAGAAGGAGTAGTCCGAAGAACACCACAAAACGCAACGCAGGCCAACATTTCCACCTTCCTCAGCAGGCTAAGGTTAACCTATTTGCTCAGAGCTGTCCACCAGACAACTACCCCAAACACTAGTATAGCAACTGAACTACTGAAAGTGTCCTATCCTAGTGAAGAGAAGAAACTCTATTCTGTTTGGATTAACCTTTACCCCATATTTATCAAATGGTTTGCTGCGAGATAGCATTCTGCAATATCTATTAGTGAGGCAAATTTACCAGATGTACGAATAGAAATATCATCCGCAAGAGCCCACACAACAATGCAGCTCGAAACTTCCATGATTTAAACCAATATATTGACAACTGAGTCACAGAGGAAGGGAGAAAGCACTTCACCTTTGGTGGTGTTCCTGCTCACAAGTCTTTGTTCAGACGATGCACCGGAACAAGTGTGCCAACACAATCACAATGAGCCTCATTAAACAAACTCGAGGAAACGCGCAGTGGATTTCACCCTTGTCGGGTATCTTTTGCATTCGCTGTCATTTTTAAAAATCATTTTCTTATACAGTGTTCACACGCAACTGTTCCATGTGGTCCAATTGACGTTTCGTTGGCATAAACTGGTTTCGGAGAATGCAGTTGCCAGCACGCACCTCCTGGACATCCATGGCCACGAACGTCATCGTGGACGGGATTCGAACCCGAAACGCCGGTAGTCAAACATGGGACTGATGCCTCAACACACTGCGCTACCGGTCGCTGTCGAACATGATCATGGTAAATTCTCTACAGATTTGTGAAGTATGCGTGTGCCTTCAGCCATTCAGAGGACACTTGTACTATATTCGTGCATGAGTTCGAGTTCGTGTTCGACAGTGCGTGGCCACTCTGTGCAAGTTTCATCCTCAATAGGGACCGCTGCACTGCAACTGAAACTGATCCCTAAGAAATCGAAAGAGATTATAAGTGCAAGCTTATCATTGATTGTGAAGTTACACATTGCTCTTCAAATTTCGATCTGAGTGCAATATTCTCTCAATTCTCTTCAACAATAGTTGTTGGTGCCGTTCTAACAAATTGGAGATGAAGGCAGCAGGCGGCAGCAGATTTACTAAACATATTGACTGCGACATTAAAAGAGCAATGGGCGCTAAATTAACTAAAAGGAAAACACAATTTACAGGTCAAATATTAAGACAATTATTTGCTTGAATTTTGTATTATTTTTCAGTTTTAGTCAAATTTACGAGGTATAGTACAGGCGAGTTGATAACATTAACCGGAATATCGATTACAATAAGCGATACGTTTAGTATACATTGTCATAAAACTGGTTTGGTTTTCAAATTTTGATAACAATAAACATCATCATCATCGTGGCGCGACAGCCCGACGTGGGCCTTGGCCGCCTGGATAACAATAAACGGTTGATAACATTAACCGCGATCAAATTAAGCGGGGTCCACTGTATTTCCTCGAACATTCAAGACCAAGCTCTGTATACCAAACATTTTACAAAGGGCCCGGACTCCCCTCTTGTTCCGCCACTGGATAAAATTGATATACTTCAATAAGTATGGAACTAATAAATGTTATACCCATGCTCTATATGCCAATAGCTGAAACAATTTTCTAAATTTTGGGAATTGGAGCACAAAATCGTCTAGATTCTCCTCTTACTCTTCTATTTGATTCACTAGACCCACTATACAAATATTCGTTTACAATCAAAATTAGGCGGTGTTAAAAATTAAGCTTGATTACCATATCATACAACACCCTCAAGCCAATCATCTTTCACAAAAATCCGATTGAGGCTTTACTACTTAATCAGGTAGGGGATGAATGAAATAACGCAGTAATTTACAATATACACTTAACAAGATACAGTATAACTTCCGATAAATTCTCTGATATCGACTCAATATACATGAGTATAGAACATGCAAGATAAGATATACATACGAGCATTTCTCACAGCGATCCCCGCTTTTTACTTTTTTCCCTTTCTTGCAAAATTCTCTGATAAAATTTCGTACTATATCTAGTATTGCTAATTATCTAAGAATAACAACATACCTCAAATATGTATCAGCATTCAGTAAGTTTTTGGCAAGTGTAATGCAATCATTTAATTGGAAGTTTCTAGTTCATAATTGTAAATAAAAATACTGAGTTTCATGTGTCTAGTGATAAAGTTGAAATTTATATTGAGTTGAAAATCGAGCAAAAGATGTATTCCAAAATAAACATAAAATTTGACGGTCGTCCGGAAAATGTCTTCTACACGGGTGAAACAATTACGGGGACAGTTGAAATTAAATTTGAGAAAGCAAAACGACTGAGAGGTGCGTATGAATTATTATTTATTTCAATTTCTTCAATCGATCTATTTTCTTCAGTGGCCAGAGCATTATACAAAAATAGAATCACATCCTTTGCAATGATTTTTGTACTTGTATTCGAATCAACTTTTTTTTCATGTGTTAATTGTATCGAGCATTTATTGCTCAATCGTCATTATTTTTTACGTTATTATAAAATGAAACCGGAAAGTAGATTGCTTCGCATTGCCCGTAATCCGAGGGTTTTGTAGTGTCCGATACTACTTTGCCTTAGAGAGATGATTAGTCGTGTTAAGGCGAAATTGCCAGTTGCTAGCTTGAATAAAAAAAAAAAGAAATTGTATGAATCACTGCCAAAGTTTTCAAGATAATTTCACTTCAAAAATAGTTTTTAATTGGCGATATCTTTTTTACTAGTTTTTGTCCCTTTATGGATTGCAAAATTTCATGTAAAATTAACCCGAAAAAGTTATTAAAAAAAAACAACTAATTAGATTAATTTTAGTCGAGATATTTTTATTTTTCGATGTTAAAATAACAATATTGTATGCATTACGAGGCAATTAACACCTCATTCTCAGCAAATGCGTTACTAACGGTAGTAACGAAAATCTAAAAAAAAAATCTCGACTAAAATTAAACCAATTAGTTGTTTTGTTTTAATTATTTTTTCTGGTTAATTTTATACGAAATTTTGCAACCCATAAAGGGACAAAAACTAATAAAAAAGATATCGGCAATTAAACCAGATTGCAAACATGGTTTCGTGTGAGATAAGCACACATAATGTTAAACAGTTTTTGCCAGTTTTTGTTTGTTCCTTCAAAAAATCAGTGTTTTTGTGATGTATTTCACCAAATAACGGGTAAAATACGAACTTTTCATAACTAGACAAGCTTCAGTTTGAGGTAAGTCGAATGACCGTAGATATGATAGTTGGTTGGTGCAGATGAAATATCGGATTCAGTAGTAAATTTTTGAGCAGCTGTAACTTTTTATAAAGAAAATTTTATTAATCGAAATAGGTGCCAGCGGATGCGAAAAACTTTTCCCAACTAGATACAAGCACATTTATTCCTGTTTCGGAGAAGTTCGAGTTTCTGGTTTGAAGAAACTCCTCGAAGGCATTTTTGATAGCTGCTTCATTATTAAATTGTTTTCCTGTCAAAAAGTGATCCAAATGTTTAAACAAATGGTAATCTGTTGACAAGAGTCTGGTGAATATGGCGGGAGAGAAAAAGTCTCATAGCTCAACTCGTTCAAATTTGGAGCGTTGTCCTCGATACATGAGGTCGTCCGTTGTCACCAAGCAGTATAACTCCATCCCTGTTGCCTAGCCTAGGTCGTTGAACTGCCAATTTCTGATGCATTTCGTCCAGTTGAGCGTAGTATTTCTCGGTATTGATGGTTTCAACAGGTTCCAAGAACGAATAGTGGATAAATCCAGCTACAGACCATCAAACTGTCACCATTATTTTCTTTGGATGAAGACTTGGTTTCGGCATGTGTCTTGGAGCCTCACGCCCAATTTCTCCGCAGTGAAATTGGGCGTGCTCCACTAATGTACGCAGCTCATCGTTATCGATCGATGGTCCTGGGTTTCCACGTGGCTCATTCCAGAAGGTTCATATCTTCAGATCGAAATTTTTCGAACCACCGCTGAGTGGTTCATTCGTTAACCGTATCAGGTCCAAATGCCATGTTAATATTCCTCGTTGCTTTGAGCTCTAGATTAAATTCGTAAATGAAAAGTAGCCGTTTTTGACAGGCTTCAATGTTCTTTTTTTTTCACCGATCACCATGAAGTGCAAAACCGAAACGACTCCATAAGGCAAGGTAGCAGTATATATATATTTTAAGTATATATACTTTAATATGTTATGTCACTAGCGCCGCCTGGTGGCAGTTTGATACATAAAAATCGCAGCCAACTTCATGTTATTGCAAAATCCAATATTTCATCTGCACCAATCCTTAGAAAAATGAGAAACCCAATTGCTTAAAAATGGACTTCACGGAACATAAATGTATACATCGTTTAAAATTTCCTAAAATTTTGTACATAACTCTTCTTCGTACGTGTAAGGTTTTCTGTAGGAAACCTCTTGGAACGTTGAAAATGCTTCCCAAAAAGCGAAAATTATCCGTTTTGGTGATGCATATTGTAAAATATCAAAAAAAGTACTCATCCTACGAAAAAAAGTGTACAAGCAACGGCTGTAGGATTAGCAGTTTTACAGGAAATTGAAAAAAAAAACAATTAGCTTAAATTTAGCCTACCGAGTAAAAAAATTCAATGATCTCTCAATACCTTCTAAAGAATGTATCCTGTATTGTATATAGAAGAAAGTATTTATCTCGTGACATAAGTCAGCAGATCGCTTTTTAGATAAATTGATTAGCTTTAATTTGAGATATCTGGGATATCAGTAGCATACATAGTTACCGAGCAAATGGTAAAACCAAATTTCGGAACAAATGAGCTTAAGCGCAGTCAATAAACGCTGAAATATCCCCAGCTAGAAATTATCTTCAGAATACGTATCATACTAAAAATTCTGTATGATGAGAGAAAGTGGATGAGAGAAAGTGGTTAGGAGCTATTTAGCAACTGGCTCTGACAATGACGACGAACTTGAACTCCCTCCCATCCTGGCAGAAGAGCTCGAAGACGATGTTGAAATTATCCACGAGGAGAACGAACGCCCACAACCAAGACCTTTCCGCCTTAAAAAAATCAAACTGATGTTATATATAATTAGAATTATAAACATACTATACTTTACACCTTTCTCTAAATATTTTGGTAAGTAGAATTATTAAGCACTAACAACAGAATCGTTCCCACGGCAGCCGGTTCTACGCACCGGAGCGGCTCGTTGCACGCCAGTAGACGTTGCCTCCTTGTCGAATAGCACCTATGAACGATTGTGTTATATGTACAAGTTAATTTCGTAATTTAACCCAAATTTCCAAAGTAGTCTAACTTTTGATCAGTTTAATATACAATACTAATTCGTGTACCCATTTTATGGAAAATTTAAATTTGACTATCTACAATATTTTCCTAGGCCACTTTTTTGGGCAGTGAATGGCAAACAAGATAAAAGAAAAAATGAAACCGGAATATAGAGGGCTACGCCCGCAATCCGAGGGTTTTGTAGCATGCGCTTATTTGGGTATACGAGTATAAATATCGGCTCCTTGCTCGTCCTGATACCATTCAGATGCATAAAAAAACATAATTAAAATGTCTTACTCGCTTACATTTTACATGCCAATTCATATTACGTGATTGTAACGAAACTTAGAACATATTATTGCCTAAGGTGTTAGTTATCGTTGGCCATCAGTACTTTTGACCTCGAACGTGTTTAAGGCATGCAGGGGTGTGCTAACTGTAACTATAGAAATAAACTATTATTGACCTATTCTGAGAAGATATACAGATGCCATTATTTTCCATTTTTTTTCGGAACCCACCTTCCTGTAAGTTTTCATAATTCTGCAATAAGTATAACGGTCTCGAACTGCAAGGGAAAGGGAACAAGTTACGAACTAATATTTTCTCCTCCCCCTTTCTACAAATTTCAAGAAAATGCAAAAAAAATGGAATGTACTCAATATTACCTTTCTCACGAAACCTCACTTGCCTATACCAGTCGATAAAAAAAATTAACCTTAATTTCGCCTCTATGTGGATCCCCCCCCCCCTCCACCCGCTTAAGTTGTATTAGTCAGCGCCCCAACCAATCTCTACCCTTTCAAAAATGATTAGTTAAATAACTGCAATTCGCACTACGAAAAACAACATGAAAGTAGTACTCACACCTATGAGGCCGGTAGGTGTATTTTTTGTGTGGATAGTGTCAAACTGCCTAACTTTAAATGAATGTACTATTATTAAATATTATGTGATTGTAATGAAACTTCGAGACATTATTGCCTATAGTGTTGGTTATCATTGGCCATCAATATTTTTGACCTGTGATGCGTTTTAAGGGCGCAGGGGCGTGCTAACTGCAACTATAGAAATGTACTATTATTAACCTTTTTTGATAAGATATCAAAATTCTACGATTTTTGGTTTTCTATGCTAGTAAAATGCCGCATTTTTGCAAATTTTCATATTTCTAAGTGTAATGGTCTCGAAATGCAAGGGGGGGGGACAAACTCGGATCACATATTTTCCCCTTTTTTCAAATTTGATGAAAATACCAAAAATGGAATGTACTCGGTGCTACCTTTCTTATGATACTTGATACCCACTTGCCTATACCAGATGAAAAAAAAATTTCGACCTTCATTTCCCCTCTATGGGGACCTCCCCTTAAAGTCAGCCTATTACAACGAATCGCTTTCTCCGGCAAATTATAATAATTCTACATATTCCCACAAAATTTCATATATGTAGCTTCAGCGGTTCATGAGATATTTCATGGGCAGACGGACAAACAGACGGACAGACGGACGCATGACCGATTTCATAAGGGTTTTGTTTTACTACAAAACCCTAAAAATGGAAAAACGTTAAAAAAAGGTTTTTCATTGGAAAATGTGCGAATTTGATCTTTTAAACTATAAAAGATACGATATGATGTGAAACACTATTTGAGAATTTAGTGCTCTTTAATTTTGTCATATAATGTTTTTCGCTACGGCGAAAAGTTTTCGAAATATATGCGAAAATTGCACCTTCTTCGTCCCCTGTCCCTTTTCCACACCTAGTAGGTTCGGGGCCTTTTAGTGTGTTTAACTACCAACTTGTTCAAACCAAACTCCATAGTTCATTTTTGTTGTACCAGCATTTCTATCTAGACCCCCTAAATGAGCATTCATTTCCTAGGCTGCATTACATTTTCTGTTGTTGTTGTCGCCAAAATGCTTGACTTTTTGGTAAAAACCAGACTTTTTCATTAAATCCAAGATTGGATCCCATTGTCCTTCAATATATTACACAGTTGCCGCATAGTTCCATCCACCATAGCGGTATACTTAAACTCTACCGCCTTCAGAGGTCCTTACGATATAAACGAACTTTTATCGAACTTAACGACGATAGTGTAATAATTAAATTAATTTAATCTGTCGAACATGGCCAGTGCGATTATCTCCAGAATCACATGTTAAATCATGGGATATACTCGTATTTCAGTTGTTCGATGGTACACAACAAAAAACAACCCCACCAAAATTCCTTTGTTATCTTTATACAATTTTACATAATGCATAAATTCAACATCCAAACAAAACAAAAAGTATTTAAATGTACATTAGCGCAATTATCGCTTCTAAAGTAGTGTTCCAGTTATAACTAGATTTAGGCTACATGATAGATTTATTGGGCAATTCGCATTAAACAATGTATTAATTTCAATTCAATTAATTATTGTTTATTATTTTTGTTGTTTATATGTACACTTGGAAGATAATCTTCAAACATCTGCATCGACTAATCGAATCGGCATTGCGCCAAATGATACCAAAGTCGAAATTTCAGATTAAATCTTTTGCCAATAAAAGTCACATTCAAAATTCACCTTTTCCCATTGACAAATGAGTAGTTGCCGGCAGATTTCAATACGTAATTAGATTAAGACATTTTTTTTTATCGTATACACTTGTAGTATTCGCGTAGATACGCATATTACTGGAACCGTCCAATGACGTTTCGTGACGTTAATTTAATAACAATAATTTGCTCAGTTAACCGAGTTCTGAATGCTTATCTGGATTTTATGGACTGATTCGGTGGGCAAATTGGAAATAAAGCTAGCCTTAATACAGGGTACAAAAGATTAATATTTTTGAAGTAACAAACACACTTTTTTATTTTTATTCCTGACGCGTTTCCCTCATTCGAGCGAGGAGGAGTGAACTGGAAAATACGAGTATTTCAGCTGAGAAGTCAAATGGCTCTGTGAGCAATTCCGGCCATCAGTGCGACTAGCAAGTATCATGAGCTATTGTCAGTAACATAACAGGCATCGGATGTAGTTTTGAAGTATGTTGTCTTTATTTCTGCTCGAATTTTTTAAACCACCCTCGACTCGCTAAAAATCTTTCGTTATTAATGTTAATTTATAATTGAAACTACGTCACTAATCAAGTTTTCATGCATTTAATACATAATCATCAAACGAATCGTGAATTACGCTTTTTTAGAAGGATTCTATCCTAAAAGCAGATTTTACCCGCGTTAATATTTCAACATTAGATTCATTAAGGGCCAGTTGCTCAATGTCTGATTAAGATTTATTTTAATAACAAACTGACATTTACCACAATTTGATTTTCTCAATATCTGTTTAGCGTTATTAATCAGATAAACGCTAACCGTCCCCTAGCCTTCGATCAATCTCTTATCCTTATTATTTGAAAATGTATCCTTAACAAAAACCCAACACCTGATACCGGATGGTGAGATTTTGACAGCTAGAACTTTTCACTTTTGCAAATCCAAATAAAAACAATGCCTGCGTTCACGTTTTTGAGCGTTGCGGTTATTCAGCAATTCAAATGCATGTAAACAGAAAAATCAGTGATTTTTTCCGTTTACATGCATTTCAATTGCTGAATAACCGAAACGCTCAAGAACGTGAACGCAGGCAATGAAAGTGTCCATAAAGAACAGAATTCTTGGAAATTCATTCGATAGAAGAGAATTTACAACAAACTCAAACTCAGCTGCAAATGAATATGCTGAGATTCGCGCACGGTAAAATTCCGTCCAGAAAATCAGCTGATTTTGCCATAATTGTAGTCTGAGGTAAGTTCCAAACTTTATGGCTTGGTAATCGGGCTGTTTCTTTATAGCTTTGATTAATTTGTTTCCCTGTTAGTTAACAAAAAGTTTAATCGGACATTGAGAAAACAGGCCTAAGAGAGATTGTTATTAATCAATATTAACAGATCGCTGATATTTATTAGCAATATGTATAAACATTGCAGTATTATCCATGCGACAAAGAGTGAGGTGATTTTCAGATTTTTTAGGTAAATACGTTTTTGCGTATTATATGTATGTACCATGTAATCGTAAGATAAGAAAGCCGCGAACTCACGATTTATATGTCTTGTAAATTTGATAATTAACAAAAATGAATACTGCTTAAAAATATACGAGTTTGTACTCGTTTGTATGTTTTGGAGATATGGTAGTCTTTCTGACGCATTATTGATCCGCAATGGATTTAATGATAAGCATCGAATCACTCGCAGAAGAAATGAAAGTGACTCGGCAGTAAACAACAATGCAGGTAATGATATCAATTTTTTTGCCTAATCGTTTTACATCAGTAATAGCTACATAAATAAAAAAAAATGACCTTTTGTGCCCCTATGATTACATCGAATTGGGAAAAACCCCACAAATGGAATGTGCTCATTGTTCCCTTTGATACGACACATGCTTATACCCGATGGAAACAAATTTTAAATTTCAAGAGCAAGTTTCAATTCAGATATATAGGTATATGTACTCAGCGCAAATACTCGTGCAATTTCCTTCTGTAGTAGATAATAGCAACATTTTCGTACGAAGAGGTTAGCACCAGCCTCCAAATGAACCCAACAATGTCGTGGCGATAGATCCCTTTTACGAACTACGAGGGTAAGGTGAAAAGTTTTCGGCCTGAAAAAATGATTTTCTTTTCTACATAATCTCCCTTGACTTCAACACACCTGGTCCAGCATTTCTGCAACATCAGCATTCCTTCCCGGAAGTGAGAGTCTGAAAGGCTGTGAAAATATTCATCCACGGCCCTCTCAACTTCTTCATTGGATGCGAAGCGCTTTCCAGAAACAAATTTCTTCTAGTTTGGGAACAGATGGAAGTCTGAGGGTGCCAAATCAAGAGAATAGGTGGGATGGTCGAGCAAATCATACTCCAAATTCCGCAGTTTTCCCATCGCCAACGCACACTTGTGTATAGGTGCGTTGTCCTGTTGAAAGATGATTTTTCTATTTTCAAGCCAGGCCTCTTCTCGCGAATTTTGACATCCAGCTGGTCAAGAAGTTTGGAGTAATATTCGCCTGTTATTGTTCTGCCTTTTTCAAAGTTATCAATTAACAGGATCCCTTTCGCATCCCAAAACACGCTGGCCATGACCTTTTCGGCAGATGCGATCGACTTCGCTTTTTTTGGCGCTGAATCGTCGGCTTCCACCCACTGCTTCGTCTGCTTCTTTGTTTCTGGCGTGAAGTGGTGGACCCAAGTCTCATCCATGGTGACAAATCGTCGCACAAAATCGGTCGAATCCCGATTGAATCGGTGCAAAGATTACTGCGAAAATCGCTTGCGCATTTGCTTTTGATCGGCATTCAGCAAATACGGCACCCATCTTGCGCAGAGCTTTTGCTTCTAATGAACTAATGACAAATGCACCCATGCAGGAAACAAACTTTTGCTGATTGTAACGGTATTTCTGTGTCAGGCCGAGAATATTTCACCTTACCCTCGTACTTAACGCCTTATAAAGCAGAACACGCAAAGGTGACATTAGGCGCGTTTTTTGAACAGCTATGCAGAGCAGAGCAGAGCAAGTTAAGACCACAGAATTACACTAAAAATTTGATCTGAGCTGCTCTCGATAGAAGGTTAGGGCAAGAATTCTACTCCGTTAAGTAGTCTGGGTTTTGAAATAAGGGCGGAGCCGGTTTCGAGGTTCTCGGTCAATTTACAGATTGGGAAGCAAATAAAATTAATTTCCTGTCAATAAAATGCGCATTTTGTGTAATTATGTATATGGAATAATAAACATACCAAATAATTTGTCTGTCTAAAAGAAATTTGTGCGATTGTATCTGTAGTAAGGAGTTAAGTTTCCTCTTGAAATTTGAATGCTAACTAAACCAAGGCACACACACACAGTAAAGACATGCCCCGTTTTCGTATTCGCTACTCTAATCTGCTCTCGATCGTTTTTTTGCCGCTTATCCTGCTTTTCTCTGATCTGTACAAAAAAAAGCAACTATTGTAATGGTTATGTGAATTTGAATGTGAAAGTGGAGGCGGATAACTATGGGCTCAGACATGTGATGGGCAGAGAGGTCTTGGAGATCGAAGCAACAGCGGTGAAAGACTTGTAGAGCTCTGCAACTTCCACCGTATGTTCATTGGTGGTACCATGTTTGACCATAAGGACTGCCACAAAATCAGTTGGTCTCAAAATCAAATCAAATTAATTTGCCATTAGCAAAAGATTTAAAAGTAGCCCCAGGAAGTCCGAAATAAGAGAGCGAGGGAAGATCATTATCTTATGATCGCTAATACTCGATTGCGAATAACAGCCGTTCACCGTCCTAGTGGCGAAAATACAGACGCCGCAAATTCAACTCAGTCCGAGTCAAAAATCCAGTTGTCGTACGACAGTACAACGAACCAACCATTTTACGCAAAGAAAGCAGCTGAGATAAGTCGCCGGAATCGACGTTATTTAATTGTTGTAACTTTGTGTTGCCTCCAGTGCGATTCGCAAGTGAAAATCGATTGTTTTAATTTTACCTATATATTTCGGGCTAATTGCCCATCTTCAGGGTATCTATAAACATATATTATGTATGTATTATGTATTTTGTTAATAAACGAAAAAAAAACGCGCTTGGGCCACATTCCGTGCAGCTGTGTATAGTTGGTCGGTGTTGAATGGACATGATCCAACCAATGGAATATGTGCCTAACTCGCACAACCCCCTGTAGCTAATATAAAAACAAAAAAGGTAAATCTTACATATGTTAAAATTTGAAACTGCTTATTGACATTTTAGTAAGCACGAAAATTACTTGCTGTCTCTGGTACGGTAGGACGACGATATAATTATGTGAAAAAGGCATTACCCGTGGTACGGGTTCAACGAAATTTGACACGTAGATTCCTTGTGTGATTTGGTCCTGCGACAAGTGTGTGTCAGGACAAAAGGACCTTCTTTGTATTAAAGGAGATATCAGATAAGATGGGTATCATATGGCAGGGTTTGTTGAGGCGAATTTACTAGACTACTGTTGATGGCTCTTTGAGTCCTTTGATGAGGAAAAAGGGCATTATTGGCAATGAAGTGATATATTTGGACCGACCGGTAGCTTAGTGCGCAGAGGCGTCAGTTTCATGTCTGACTACGATTGTTACGAGTTCAAGTCCCGTCCACGGCGTTCGTGGCCATGGCCGTTTATATTGTCTTCCACATGTGGTGCGGGATGTAATAATAAGCCACAACATCTCACGACTTGTCGCAGGTAGGCGGCTGAATGGAAGCAGGAGACGCATGCTGACAACGTACATCGTCTGAAACTAGTTTATGCCAACGAAGCTTTAGCTAAGTCACATGGAATAGTTGACGTGCTATGCCCTAGGGTTTAGGGTAAGTGAGTAAGTGATATATAGGCAAGACGATATCATATGACTGAGGGTGTTGAGGCGAACTACCGCTGAAGGCATTTTGAGTCCTTGTTCAAGAAAAAAGCACAAGATGGGTTAATTAGGCAAATGCACTACACGGTTGAAGCTATTTTGATTTTGAGTCCTCTTGTCAGAAAGATCGCATTCCTACATTCGCTTAGTAGATATGGGTATCTCGCTGAGGACAATATTTCTCAAAGCAAAGCAAAGACAACTTGAAAGTAAATAGATCAAAATTACAATATATTTGCATGGAACATCATGACTCTTTTTGTGTGATCTTTACTTCTTAGATTCTTGAATATTGCGTGATGTAATCCATCTCTTTTCAGGAATTTCCTTTTATATATGCGGATTTGCTAAAACATGCTGGGACAGTACAGCAACCAACAGATATGTTTATTGTGGTAACGAAAATTATCTATTGTCACGAAAATATCTCATCGGTTCCGACCTTGGTATGATTTCTGTAAATTCATGCAATTTTATATCAATTAATTGTTAAATGAAATCTCTAGATCCTCCACAAGATTTAGCTCCCGGCACATATATCTACAACTTCTCATGTGCACTTCCGAAACGGTTGCCATCCTCATTCGAAGGACGATATGGACACATTCGCTACGTTGCAAAAGTTGTATTGGAGAGACCGTGGAAATTTGATCAAAGTCACACCGTTGGATTTACTGTGCTGCGTCCACTTGATCTAAATTTGGAATCACCATTTTTAAGGGTAATGAAAGATGATTATTTCCTTTCCTGAAATTTTACTTATAAATGAATATTTTCAGGTTCCCAGCGAAGTTGAAGTTTTTCATAAGTTCTGGAGTTTTGCATGTAACTCCAAACCGATACACATCAAAGGCAAACTGAACCAAACAGGTTACGTGCCCGGTCAAATAATCAATCTGCAAGTAGAAATAGATAATGCCAGCAACGTGGACGTGAAAGAAGTTCGAATGCGGTTGCAATGTTTCATATCATATCAAGCTGACACGCCACGATTGAAATGCCGACAGGATGTTGTGACTTTGGTGTCGAAAAAATCTGGTCCTGTACTCGGAAATACGAAAGCTACCCTGGAAGAACAATTCACCGTTCCGCCCGTATCGTCATCAAGTAATTCCGACAATTCGAAAATGATTCAGGTGTCTTATTGCATACGAATTGAAACAATCTCGTCACATTTGCATAAAAATGCGTACGTATTGTTTCCCCTCACAATTGGCACTGTGCCTTTTATAGAGGGTCGTCATCAGCCACCTCCTAGTTATAGTCCTGGAGGGACGCAATTGGCGCAGTCCGGTAATGGATTGCCTTTGAGTCCTATACGAGACCTTGAAACACTCGCTGAATATAATATTGGTAAGTTGCGGTTGCGGACAAATTGAATTTAGTATTTATTAATTTTGTTAAATAACATACATACTTAAATACTTACTGTTGACATTAAACTGTAATATGAAATTATATTTTCATTTTCTAGCACCTCCATCTTATCAAGAAGCTGTCCATGCAACGAGAGTGCAAGTCAATATTGGTGACACCGGTGCTATTGAAAGAAATGTATTTGTGCCCAAATACCCATTTTACAATTTCGAACCCGACTCTAATAAGACCGAACCGACCTTAACCTTCAAAGAATACACGGTTGTTTAGAAAATTTCTATTCTATTTCAAACTGGTTCTTGTATTTTAAGCTGAATATGATCGAATACTTTAAGTCGTTTTTAATTATAAGTTAAAAGATTTGATAGTCTTCCTGCAAATTGTGGAGCGAGAAAATAAGATTATTTTTTTGTCACATTATTGTAATATACTTTTCTTCCTGGTTAGAATAGTATTGTATTAGCTAAATAAGAATTTAAGATAAACAATAATGTCGTTGTTTTATTTAAAGGAAAGTATGTTGCCTTATATGAAAGAAACAATTCTAAAAAAAATTTTAGGTTAGGCTAAGGGGCTGCCGCGCTACACACAGCACACTTAGGCCTCCAAAGGCCCGTTGTGATACCACCTGGAAAAGAAAAACCGTCTCCTTAAGAGGGCTGCGTATCAAACCAGCCCGTGCTACTGATATAGCGATTTAACCGGAAGGCGCATGTATGTAAAAAAAAATTCTTACTTCTTCTACTTAGGTACATTTCTAGTCGAGCGTTATGGTTCACGTCTTGGCTAATATAGTAATTTTTCGTTAAGCTAGGTACTAAGATCGGTTTTTACTGCGAAATCTCGTACAAAAACTCTCAAAAATTGCGATTGCGCGAAAAAATTTTGCTCTCCTAGTACTAATACATTTCATTCGAAGAATAAGGTCTCCACATCATTATGAGCAATTTTCACATGGAAACAATTACTTTCTACTTTATTTCGCTTGAAAATCGGTCTTTTAAGTAGAAGGGAAAGTCACGTGTCGTGTAGAGTTCCGCGGTAATGTGCTGTGTGCAAGTCTATTTTTCGTGGGAGAGATAAATGCATCATTTGCACATGAAGAGGTTAGTACTAGCCTTAAAGACGAACTCGATGGGGGAAGAAATATACTCAGTTCGTGCTAAATAGACAAGTGTTATCCAAACTCGTTTAACATGAATTGGATTCATGTCATCCGAATTCGAATGTTTGACATGCATCCAATTTCAAATTAGATTAGATTAGATTAGATGGAGGGCAGTTGTCCCAGAGGGCCAACAAGCACTGCGACCCGGAAGTCTATTGTGCTACACCCTGAAGTCTACGCAGATTAGTGATCTGACTAATTCTCGAGACCAATCATCCCAACAAATCTGCTCAGCTGTTCGAATGTTAGTGAGGCAATCGTTTCCGCTTCAGGGAATGCATCGCCGAAGCACTTCAAGCGTCGGAGATTTCAAATGGTTTAATGTGTATTTCTTTTGGACAAGGCAGATTGGTATGTCGCAAAAACGATTTGGGCCAATGTAGGTGGCTACAGATGCCCCCAAGCTTGCCTTCGTGTTCATTGCCTACAATGTCAGGCAACCCAGGGAACAGTGTAATGGACAGGTGTTAGGGACACCTAAGTGTCCGTGGGGACGGAGTTACGAGTTTGCTGAACTGACCGTGAAGGTCCGGCGACGCTAATTAGCGCGAAAACTCCTCAGCGGGATAGGCGGCGGCACGAGCTTACTGTATCTAGGTAGGTAGGTAGGTAGATGGGCTGCTGTGACAAAACACAGCTCACTTAGACCTCAAATAGGTCCGTTGCGATACCACTAACACACATCCTCTCTCAATATTTCTGATAGTTAGAACCATCCAGAGCGAACAATAAAACTCTGGAGTTTTCCAACATCCGCGCTTTCTAGCTCTTCCAAGTCAGTGAAGAAGTAGGATCCAAGTAACGACCTCCTTCTAACTGCAAAAGCTGGACAGGAGCAGAGAAGGTGGAAACTACTTTCCTCCTCGTTCACGTCCCCACAGCTCCTGCAAAAGTCATTGTAGGGAAACCGAAGTCTCCTGGCATGTTCCCCAATGAGACAATGCCCAGTGATAACACCCACCATCAAGCTAATATGCCTTCTGTTTAGCGACAGTAAATTTTCAGATCGGGTAGCGTCCAGTATGGGCCACAGCGATCGAGTTGCTGTATCTAAGTGACGGGAGATATGGGCGGGGTTTTTACCCTCTCGCTGGCCCGTACCATTATCATTCCAAAAATATCTCGTGCCTAAGGACAACAGCACACACAAAGGTACCGGAGGCAACCTTTTAGTTTCCGGGGCCCCGGCTGGGGAAATAACTTTTCGCTCGGATTTTTGTCACTTTTCACTCGCGTCACTCTAAAAGTCAAGAATTCAAAAAAAAAAAAATTTTGTATTTTTTTCTTTATTTTTTTTTGTATTTAATTTTTTTTTCATAGATTATACTGAATGTTTGGTAATATTGGAGGCATGGAAAATTGAAATATTCGCAAATCCCCTTGTGTGGGCTACGCTCGCTCCGCGCTTAAGGGATCGTAATCCTCAGTATCGATCGCACAAACATGATCGCTCGCTTCACTCGCTCTGCGTGCAACAACGTTTTGATTAGTTTTAAACACACCAGACACTCAGTATAAATCATTAAAATAAAAAAATAAGGAAAAGAAATAAAAAAATAAAGATTAAAAATAAAAAAAATTAAAAACAAAACTAAAAGTTAACACAAAAAATCCAAATTTGAGTCTTATACAAAGCTTTGAAGAGAGAATCAGAGGAAATGAAAAAGAGCTAAGGGAAACGAAGTAATTCGGCACAAGTGAGGAAGTAGGAAGGGGGATGGAAATTTGACATCGATTGTGCTTCTATATGGACCGGGCGGGTGTTCCACGGCAGAGAGACAGACTGGAATGTTATTATTCCGATAGGAGAAGTAGGAGAGGGGATGACATCTCAGGTGCTTCTTGTGCTTTTATATAGACTGCGCGGGTGTTGCGCAGTGGAGGGCCTGTGTCTCTCTGTTTACTTTTTACCAGTTCGTATGTGGTGGAATTACGTCCAGGATTTAGTGCACAGTAAATGGGGGTTTCATCTCCTTCTATGTGTCTCTGTGCTTCAAAGTCTTAACTTCACGGGAGCTTTTCAAATTGTTGTTGTATATCGGTGTTAACGCTCGTCTTGCCTACTTATAGGCCATTCAACGTTCAAAGAAGAAAGAACAACCGACTCAGTAAACTTAGATTTAAAATTTAAAAATTAGAATTAACATTGCTTAGGTTAACTCATGTTCTCATTTTTCTTTTACGTTTTATCGGCAAAGCTGCTGTATCGAATAATTACCTCTTTTGTCTATTTTTGTTGTGTTATTGTGATAAATAAAACATTTATTCCAGCGCTAGCACCTCAACGGCCGTTGCAGATTCTAGTGGGTGAGTTCTATAACTTTTACTTAGTTCGCATTTATTTGTTCTTACATATCTATTTGCTCCATCCTATTTCTGTTCATTCTTAATTAGTTGGTTTAATAACAGAATTATGGAGTGATTTAACCTTCAGTCTTTTTCTTTCAGAAGCCCTCCTTCTTTTCAGCACCATGGAAATTAGTTAGTTCTCTTATGCTTTGGCATATGCTTAGGGTGGTCCCATAGAATGTGCGGCCAAGGGACCAAATTTGGTTGTAGGTGGGTAATGAGGCCGAGGATTATTAACATCACCGAATCCTCATATAAGGCATGGATTGGTCAGGATAGTCGACGTTTCCCCCTCTTCACTTCACTCTAACTTCTCTTTTGTTGTCTCCACCATTTTTTTGATGTTTTTTCCTTTCCCTATGAAGCATGTGATTATTTTTATATGTGGTGATGATTTCGAGGACGACTGGTAGCAAGAACCCACCCCACTTCTCCCATACAGGGCTACATACCAGCACATGCCTCCGTTTACCAGTTGATGGAGATATCGGGTTCCACACCGTTCAAATCTTCACGGTCACAAACTCCAGTTTTCTCCCTTCAGCTCCGCTGACCCCAATAACCACTATTTTTCTCATTATAAACTGCAACTTCAGTTTCGCTACCAGAGGGAATTAATTGCACTTAGGCGACTATTACACTATAAAAGTTCTTTGAAAATGTCTTTTATAAAAGATATTTGTAAAAGAACTTCTATAGTGTAATAGCCGCCTTACCCGTTCTCGACTTTCCAACGGATAATTGGAAAAACGGGTAAGTGCAATCAATTTCGTTGCCCGAGGAGGTCGCACTTATCCGTTCTGGACCGTACCAACATTTCCTCTCTAGAATCGAAGTTATATTTGAGGCATTCGTTGTCTGGACTATAAGTGTTTATTTCGTAGCTGTTTGAGTATCTTATCTAAAAAAAGCGTATATTTGTTGAGCTTTCAAAAGAAAAAAAAGTAAATTACTGCGAACAAGCCCAGCACTATCTTCTCTTAACCGCTGATAAGAAACGTTTCCAAATGTTCCAAATTCTACAAGTAACTGCTGAATTGATTTGTTTTCTCTTTATCGCTAGGCCGTAAGAAGAATTCGTCTCTTTAAAAACTCGGTCTGTTTATCTCACAGTAATATTATTTAGTCGTTTTGCATTGGAAGTGAAGTAGTGATTGCTTGTATTTACGTATCTAGTATCTACGGGTGTTCTGTCAGAAAAAGATCGTGGGCTCGGGCGGTTTCTAAGTGAAAAAGCGATCAGATTTTCGTGCATAATTAAACCATATGTCGTCGTCCAAGTGTGAGGTTACCTTTAAAAACAATCCCGATGGAGTGTACTATGCGGGCCAATTAGTGTCAGGTGAAATTCAATTGACCACATCTAAACCGAAAAATATTCGCGGTAAGTAAACGCGGCCTATTTGATTATAGAAAGTACTCGTATGTGTGTACTCGTAATTTGGTTCAATGAGATTAGGTCACAAAAAATATCTATTGTGGTTAAATGTGCTCGATATGGAAATGCACACGGTTGGTCAGGCGTTGGTGCTTTTTTTAGTAAAAAGTTCCTAGTTGGAATACCAGATATGTACTGCTTTACGGGCGTTATTAATGTTGAAGTAAATTCCAGTCTATAATTATAATTAAATGCACGAAGATGATGTCAGGCATTTATATTCGTTCTTATACTATGTACGAGTATGTATTCTATTGCTGATGTGAATTTGGTGTTGGACGAAACAAATGGAAATTAATATCTGCGGCGAAAATTAATCAATGGAGTGAGCAGCTATAAGTACTACATAGTACTACGAGTAATATGTTAGGCGCCTACTTAATGCTTGATGATAAGTTCTTCTACGAAGGTAAATTCAAGGACGCGGTATTATTCCACGCTACATAACATATGTGGATGTACATACATATGTGGGTCGCCCCGCCTCATGGCTGCTTGAATGCACCGAAACGAAAATAATTTTTCACGGAATTGTCTCCTGTGATGATTAGGATTCTGTTTTTAGAATTCCGGCTCAAACAGGGACAATCTTCTTCAACCCTCTATTAGGCGGGAGGTTTTTGAAATTTGATGTTGTGTTGTCATTGTCACAATTTTGGTACAATCCGATTTGTTGTTCACTAGAAACCGGTATTCGATGTGTGGCGTTGGATGAGGAGTATCTAGTTTCTTATATTAACGATGATCAGATGGATAAAATCGATGTAAATAAACATTGTACGTATGTATGTATTACGTTTTTTCGTAGTCTATTGTTAATGATTGCCAACTTCATCATCGCAAAGATTTTTTTTTGATACATATTTGTTGAAGTTGATTCCATCCGTAAAAACTGAGTCTAAGCAGTATGGGGCCTCAAGCAGGTTAATTAACGTTTTTTTTTTATGATATCACTAATTGTACCTACACCCAAAACGTATTTTTGACTAGAATATTATCTCACTGAGTCGTTTATGCTCCTCCAATGCCAGAACTATCTGGAGTCGGCATTAAGCTAGTGCAAAAAATGAAATGCCTATACATACATACTATGTATATGTACGTTCGTACATACGTGTGTTATGTTATGGTCGTAATGAAATCCCAGCGGGAATCGGAGACATCAAATATTAATGATTGCTACCTTGGAAGATGTGGATGCATGCTATTCATGCCGCCTCATTTCTTTTTAACATTACATATCCTTATGTGGAAGCAGTAGAACTAGAAACCTTTGTCAAACGCTTTAATTAATTCCTATACTAGATTACGAGGAAACGATCTAGTAGACATCATATTGAATGATTCTGGAATGAATCCAATTGATGGCTTCTTGATCACTCGCCAAAAACCGATCTAGTAGACAGCACATGGAATGATTCGGGAATGAATCCCAGCAAACGAGATGTTTCGTACATGATTCGTAGTCAAATCGTCTTTCATGAACTCCGATTTATTTCTGAATGCTGAAATGACTCGGTGCTAGTTCATTGAACGGACTGAAATGGTCCCTGCAAATGAATCATACATATTTCTGCACCGGCTACGAATCGTATTTCTGAATCGGCTATGAACCATATTTATGAGTCGTGGGAGGACTTCTGCCAATCTTTGGATAATATCAAGGACACAGCAAGGATCAATAAAATTCTGTCCAAGGAGCACTCCAATCCGTCCTTAGTGAAAAGAACGGATGGCAGTTAGACGGAATCCGGTTCTGAATCCCTTGAGCTCCTTCTAAACACATACTTTCCAGGCTGTAAAGAAAGCTTAGAACCGAGTCAAAGAGGAAAAAATATTCTGGGCAATCGACAGCTTCTCTCCCTTCAAATCTCCCGGGCCACACGGCATACTGCCCATTATGCTGCAAGAATTACAAGATTTAGTAGTTCGCAAACTGCTGGTGTTCTTTAGAAGCTGTCTCCGGCTCAACTACGTCCCCCAGTCGGGGCGGCGAGTTCGAGTCGTATTCATACCAAAGGTAGGGAAGAGAGGACATGAAAGTTCGAAGGACTTCAGGCCGATCAGCTTATCCTTCTTCGTGCTCAAAACGCTAGAGCGTATCCTAGGCTTCCACATCCGACAATTCCTGGAAAGTTCACCGCTCTCGAAGTCACAGCACGCCTACATCAGAGGTAGATCCACAGAAACGGCTGTCCACGAGGTGGTGCGTGCCATTGAGCAGAGCCTTCAGCATAAGCAATTTACATTATCTGCTTTCCTCGACAGAGAGGGTGCTTTCAACAACGTCAGCATCGAATCAATTCACGACGCCCTATCAGATTTGGGAGTAGAGGCAGGGATCGGCAGATGGATAGTGACTCTGCTAAGATCTAGAATTATTCATGCGGACTTGGGATACTGACATCTAACCAGATTTGTATGCAGAGAGACACCTCAGGGAGGCGTCATTTCTCCACTACTATGGCTAGTGGTCATCAATAAAATCCTAACAAGGCTTGACAGGGAAGAGATTAAAGTGGTCGCGTACGCGGATGATGTGACAATAGTAGTGTCAGGAATGTGCCTCTCCATGATAAGTCAAATCATGGAAAGGGCTCTGGGTATGGTGAGCACTTGGACCACATACTGTGGACTGGGCATTAATCCAGGCAAGACCGAACTAATGCTATTTACCACTAAAATCAAAATACCGCATTTTACCCTCCCTAAACTAAATGGTCAATTACTCCAACTATCACCCAACGCAAAGTATATAGGTGTCATTTTAGACACGAAGCTTAGCTGGAAGTTAAATATTAAAGAGTGGGTGGAGAAAGCCTCCATCGCTTTTTACGCCTGTAATAAAACCTTCGGAAAAAGATGAGACCTTAAGCCAAATATGGTCCTCTGCATGTACACAGCAGTAGTCCGTCCGATTCTCTCATATTGGTCGTTAGCTTGGTGGCCAGCACTTGCTAAAGGATACAACATAACAAAACTTGGCAGGGTGCAAAGGACGGCATGTCTTGGCACGACAGGTGCCATGCGAACTTGCCCGAGGGAAGCGCTAAACGTGATCCTGCATCTTCCACTAATAAACCTCTTTATTAAACAGCTGGTGGCGGCCAGTGCAGTCAGGCTCAGGGACTCGGCAGCCTGGACGAGCCGTACGGCCATAACAACATCCTCAACCGGTTGCCACGAAATGTGGTTAACGTAAAAACAGACTTCCATACTATGCCCAAACTGAGATTTGACAGAAGCTTCTCTACCAAATTCCCCACCAGGACTGAATGGAGGGGGGACGGGGTGGTGAAGGACTTTGACATAACGATTTTCAACGACGGGTCGAAAATGGACTGCGGCGTCGGTGCAGGAATCTTTTCTGAAGCACTGAATATCTTGGAGAGTTATCGCCTCCCGGACTATGCCAGCATTTTCCAGGCGGAAACTCTCGCAATTATGAAGGCGTGTCTAACTCTCAGAGATATACCAGATAACCAGACCATCGCCATTTGAGGGAAACGAAAAGCCGACGAGATGGCCAGGAGGTGGGCCGTCCTAGAAAGCGTTCATGCGGAATCTGTTTTTTCATTTCACTGAGGACTGTTAAGAGCAAGATCTCCTCTTACTACCTCAATGCTGCGGATTCCAAATGGCGGAATCTGCCCACCTGCGCCGTATCAAGGAAGATAGGGCCCTCCTATGACAGTAGGAAAACATCTGAGCTATTAACCCTGGCCAGACATCGAGGATTGGGTGAGGCCTTTCTTGTTAGCCTGGGGGATGTATCGGAAGTGAAGATCGGGGAGCTGCTATACTTCCTGAACTCCTCCGGTTGGATCTAGGCATCCTTGCATCCCCTGTTAGTCCAACCATCTTCTTATAAACGATTTTACCGATGTTTGTGGTTATAAAACGGCGCATTTGCGCGCTAATTGGGCTCTGACAAGTTGTATTTCAGCCACCACTTATACCAACTATGAGTCGATTACGGCTAGTTTTTTACATTTGGAAATGATTCGTATTTATGAGCCGTCTGTGAATCGGTTTTATGAACCGTGTGTTATGTGTATTCATGAAGCATGGAGTCATTTTACTCTTTCTCCTTTGATCCACGTACTGCTTTGTTCCTGATGTAACGTCAGATGCGCACAGGTAAGACTAGCAACGTGGTCTATAGGCCGAATTCTAGTTAGTGTTTGCAATCAAATTTCTGAAATTAAAACGCATAGGAACATAAGGTCAATTAATGACGCAATGACTAAAAACGCGGCAATTCTCTTGCACTTGCACAAGGTTTACTAATTGTATCTGACACGTTTCTTTCAATGTCTCAAGCATTCATTTTGGGCGAACATTCATTTTTTGGTTTGTTGGGATGCTACTAATTTGCAAGAAGCTTTCGGGAGAAGAATGATGGTTTAGCGGTCATCTACAATAGTGATAGAAACTTAATGAAGCTTACCCAGTAAACCAAATGATTCGTACTCGATTCATAACCTAATCGTCCTTCACGAATTGAGATTCACTTCTGAATCTGAAAATTAACTGATTCCGATTCGTTGAGTGGACTGAAATGGTCGTCGTATATGAATCATATCTTCGAACCGAAATAGATACATATTTATGAGTTGATTACGATTCATGTTTATGAGTCAATTACGATCCGTATTTATGAGTGAAAAACAAATAAAGCTATTTTAAATCGCAACATGCGGTGCCAGCATTGCAGCGGCTTGTTGTATCATGAACAACAGTCGTATCTAATCGTCCATAAGTGATCAAATTCCACAACACAAAACGGACTATGTACTGACAAAAACTCGTATGAATACGACAGCGCAGTGTTGTGCACTCGATCGCGAGAGATTAGAGGTTAGATCGCTATGACCAGCAATATCAGAATTCACTCGAATCCGATTTTCCCTGCGTTAGTTTCCGAAGAGGGATAGCACCTGCTGGCGTTCTGTATTTTAGCCTTCTGTCATGGAGTTCCAGAATGTTTTTGTTAGGCGGCTATTACACTATAAAAGTTCCTTTACAAATATTTTGTGTAAAAGATATTTTAAAAGATGTTTTATAGGGTAATAGCCGTCTAAGAACATATTTGTGACATGAGCGTTGCTTGTTTCAAGTACTTTTCGTACAGTACTTTTCTTCTTTTCAAAATAAACTTTTCATGCAAAAATCAAACCTATATTTTATTACTGTACTTTTAACTGAGATGTCTGCAAAATCTACAAAAGTTACCCCAATGTGTTAGCTTTCGAATGACATACAAATGTTAAGTACTTAGATCTGAAAGTCCGCTAATATTAAGTGTTAAACGAAAAAAAAACGTGGTCTGGATATGGAATTTGAACGGACACGAGGTAGTTCGAGAATACAGTCGACGTTTCCCGCAAAGAAAACTTCCAGACAGACATACGTTTGAGAGTACATATCGGATCCTTGCATAAACAGTAGGAACACAAACCCCTAACGACAAAGAATGTAGTCGGCTTATCGGAATTAGAAGGGAGGAAGGGATCCTTGAGGTCTTTGGTGGCAATCCTAGCTTGAGTACAAGAAGAGCCGCACTTCAGCTGGATATCCCGCGTACGACAATACAGCGAACTCTTCATTCCGACAAGCGCTACCCGTACAATATCATGGAAGTACAGGACAACGAACATCGAGACTAGAAGGGGCACTCAGTACAAGATGCCCAAAGGTTGTTTTCTATTCCCGTAATTGTCAATGTGTTAAATTTCATTATCCGTACACAATCACTTTGCGAGAGGATTGCGGAAAATAGACTAATATACACCTCTCCATATGATCCCGTGAGTCTGAAAAGGATGTCGAACCCGAAATGCATGAAAAATACAATAGTACACACACCACTGCAATTGCGGGTAAAAGTGATACCAATACAAATATAAACGAGGGCTGTTTTCTCTCAGGCTACCAATACATTTAAAAACATGGGAAGCTCGTCATTTGAACAGCTGATTATGAAATGAGGCTGTCCTTATCTACCCAATGCATTCTCCCGTTTAGGTTCCTGTCAAAAATGGGTAAACATGTGTGGGGCTGACTATTTGCATCCCGCTTCACAAAAATTAATGTACTGAGTGCCTGTTCTATGTGTTCCATGTTCCTTGGTACAGGATTTATTTCTAACAGATTGCGAGAAGAAGAGAAGAGGGGCGTGTCTTTGAGGTAGTGTGTCTCTGTTTAGTTCGAGCAGCTCGAATTAAATTGTTAGTGTAATTGTGTGGTTTTTACCTACTCTGCTCTGTATGGCTGTTAAAAAACGTTAAAAACGCGCGTACTGTGACTACATTGGTGTCACAGTACGCGGCTAGCTGCTAAAAAAAATGTTATATGCTAACGAAACGTCAACTATAGGCTTCTTAGAAGTTGTCGCGCTATACCCCACGACGGGTTAAAGCAAATAGTAACCTAGATAACCGTAATATTTCCCTTCCTTGAAATTGAAACTGCTAACGAACTTTTAAAATCAATTCGTGATTTTCTTCACCAACCATCTTCAACTAAACCGCAAACTAGTACAATTTAGTGGGGATAGATACATAAGTCATAGATAGATAGTGTATCTTTGGTATAATCTTCACTGGCATTCAATAGAAATTAAATTAAAAATATTTTTCACTTCACCAGGCTTTTATTATTAATTCTAATATAATATCGACGTTTCGCTCTTATAAGAGCATTATCAAAAGTTGGTTTTAAAATATAATAATTTTTTTAATAATATTTAAATATTGAATATTTGTTTCTTGGTTGCAAATCTCTCTTTCCTTTTTCTACAACAGCTATTACAGCTGTTTTTTTTTCACAATTAATATTATTAATTACAACAAATGTCAAAAAGTGGTTCCTATGAAGATATATTAGTTAATAGCTTATTATAATCACTGTCCATTCATATTATTATTGGGCAGTGATTATAATTACTCGTAATTTCTTCTAAATCGGTTTTTGTATTAAGTGATTTGTCAAAATATTGATTTATGTATAGTGCTTCTTTAATTCTTATTTTTCGTATGTTGCTATCTTTATCTATAATATAGTAGCTGTGTTATTAAAATCCATGACGTGTTTTTGTTCAGTTTGGTGTTTTGCAAGCGCACTTCTCATGTTATTAGTCAGTAGTTAGTGTGAGGAAAAATGTCTTTGTAGCGATTTCAGTCTTAATAGCTCCATCTCGGCAAGTATAGTATAATAGCTAGAACACTCGTTTTACTCTCAAATTGTAGATAATTTACTCTCGTTCAAAAAAGCTTTACTTATTTTAGTTATTTGCCAGACTAATTTAAGAGGCATTTTTTTAAATAAAACGGGACATGGCAAGTAATTATGCGATTTTTATTTCAAGATGGCGGCGTCTGCGGTGGTGAGGGAATTGGAAAACTTGAATTTTACAACAACGTCATCATACAAATTTTCAAAAGTTCGAAACGACCCTAATAACCCAAGAACTAGAGAACAAATAAGGGGAGTTTTACGTACAAAAAGTGCGGTAGCTGTAAGTTTTTGATATGTTGTATGGGTAGGTGGGGTAGGAAAAAATCCAAGTTTGTTTCACTCTCCCCCCGTGCTTCCCCCGCCATCTTGAAAATGGTTGGTTGGTTGATATTTGCCCTACTCCCAAATGGCTTAGTTGACCTTTCGTTAGCATAAACTGATTTTGGACGATGCAAGCACTTCCAGATGCTGCTACTTCATAAATGTTATGGCCGTCGAGAGAATAACCGGGCCCGGGCGCGTATTAGAAAAGTTCCCAAGCCAGCGACAAGATCGAGGCGGCTTGCTTTTGACTAAATGACACAAAAAAGCAGTTTTTAGAGTGCAATTGTCATCTAAAATGTCAATAAAACCGTATAAAGTACGTCGCCTCAACTATCAACTAGCTCATTCTGTATGAATCGAATCTAATTATTGTATTATTATTTGTAGTTACTAAAGGAGAAATTTCTTAAGTGGGTTCAGAGTCCATTACCGCTTTAGGTGGTTATGCCTGCTACATACAGAGCTCCAGCTCATAAGTGATCATGTCCATGATGGTCACCATGGTCTCAGCCTAATTTTTAATGGACAGCCGATTGTGTGAAAAATATCTATATTTCTTCCACTGGCTCTCCCTTTAACGATGCCGTTCAGCTGCTGATTTGCTTCAGGCTTATTTTAATACATTTTGCCTCTCAAATAATCCCAAATAAATAAGTCAGTTTCCAACAAATCGGTAAATAATTTACCTGCAATAATAATTTTCCCCGCACGTAATGCTTGCAGTATGTGCAGTAGCTTCATGTTTTTGAACCGCATCTGATCAGGAAGTTTTGTCGTATGCACGCTTTTCAAGCCCCTATCTATGGTTTTTCAGTTCATTGATTGTTGTATTCTGCGGCAGATACCCTGCTAATCAATCGCTTATCAGTCGACCATTTTTTTTTCGCGGAGGCGTAGCCGAGGTAGCACAGTTGTGTGAAGATATTAATAGACATACACTTGACATTTATTTCGCTTATCTTTGTTGAATTACTCGCCCGCGATGAAATTATATACGTGACCACTCTCGACGACAAGAGGAAACTTCTAACTAACTTCTACTATAATTTATTAGTTATGAATAAAGCTTTAATTTGAGACATTAAACTGTTTTCTATAACTTAGAGCTCGCACAGACGGCATACTTTTTAGTTCGCAGAAAAACTAAACAGTTTAGTCAGAAAAATAGAACACACGGTGGCTTATGAGACCGCGCACACAGCAGACTTAACTTTTTAGTTAGCACTGTGTGCGCGGTCTCATAAACCACCGTTGCTTTTTTTCTAACTAAACTATTTAGTTTTTCTGCGAACTAAAAAGTTTGCCGTCTGCGCTAGCTCTAAGTGTCACCACACACTGTCGAACTCGAACACGAACTTGGCGCAAATGTCCTCTGACACGCACACACACTTCACATAAATGTGAAGAAAACCGGTCCACTTGTCCAGTGGCGGATCCAGGAAGCCCGCTTGGGGGGGAAATCCATTTTGAAAATAAAAGAAACTGATCTCTGGTAGTGTTCAGGAAAATTAAAAAAAAAAACAACTTTTTTTGTTCAGATTTAGAAAAATATAAATATATTTATTGACAAAATGTATTTACTCGTAGTATACATATTTTTATGATCCTTTTTTATAAAATTAAACGATGTCCACCTTGGGCCGCAAATATTTCGATAGCTTCTTCTGGGGAGATATCAATGTCGTAATGCACATGCAACAATGCCAAGCCAATGAGCCTGGTTTGGAGCATGGTTGTTCTGAGCCATGTTTTTATTCGGTGGAGAGTTGAAAACGAGCGTTCAGCACTTGCGTTTGTTATGGGAAGGGTATAAAAGATCCGGAGATATGTATGAATTGTTGGATATATGTACGTCCTCATCACATTTTTTAGTGCCTCTAATGCATCAGTTGGCAGATCAACGGAACCAGCTCCTTTTTGTTTGTTCCAGTGATAAATCCAGTGATTCAACTCACCACTCAGTTTTAAAGGTTGTACGCTTTTCTTATTAGTTGAAATGTATTTAAATCTCTCAGTTAAACAATCAGTGAGATTTTTTATCCCTTCTACATTAAGATCACAAATTTTAGCTGGAAGCAGCAAACTCAATTGAAATCCATCCAGAACTTCTTTAGAAAAACGGGTTTTTATATCTTCTAAAACAATTTCTAATAGAGGAATATACGTTGAAACCTGGAAGTAGTCTTCACACGCCTGAACTTCATAGTTTTCAAGTTTAGTTTGTCGTCCACAAGCTCTGGGTTTTTTTCTTCAACATCAAGTTTTCCTGAATTTTTTTGGCTTCTGAATATATCGCCTCGAATTTTTGGTCTGCATTTTGTCTATGGCTTTTCAACGTGGCAGTCAGAGACTCTATCATTGATGCTGCTTTTGCTAAATCGATTGATTTTTTTGGAGAATAACGCTGAGTGAATGTGTGAGTGATAAGATATCACATAAGCAGAATAGTCCGACGATGAATTCAAAGTTGCACAAAGCCACAATTAAAATTCTAGCTTCACCTGCTGTTTTTCTGTTTTTCTACTCGCCAATTCGTTCACAAAGAGACTTTGTATCGACAAAGATATTTGGTGACGAAAAAGATACCTTGTGTCGCTAATACGGATTCCATACATTTGTGTTATTTGCATATGTAATTTAATTTTGGCAAAGGACGGATGATGTGTATTGGCGTACATACGGAAATCATCTGCATAAAGAAAGTTTCCTTTTCGCATCTATTTCTTAACGCGATTTTTACGATTCGACAGTGTGCGGTGACACAATTATTCTTGAGAAACTTGTGTTTCGTCGTTTTTTTTTTTACAAAACTGACCCTCTCCCTCTGAGCCCTAGCTACAGTACGCCTATAATATTGAACCACTCCCACTTTTAAATGTATCGTTAGAGTTAAGAACATACGCGATTAAATTTGATTAAATTTAAAAAAAAAATTATTATTTTCACAGCCGTCCATGTCACCGTAATCGGATTCGCTGAAGTACGCTTCACAGATGATGAAGATAGCGACCGTCACGAAACCACTGATAAGCACAAAGATTTGTTGGGTTCCGATGAACAATATCTTTTTAAGCGAAAGTACCTAGAAGGTGAGAAGAATGGAACAACGTTAACATTCCCGGCCGGAGTACGCACCTATCAATTCGAAGCCACGTTACCCGAAGAATGTCCCACATCATTCAGTGGTGAATTCGGTCAGATTCGCTACGAAGTGGTACTAACAATAGATCGTCCATGGAAGTATAATAATATTTTTAAGGAACCATTCACTGTGATTCATCATGTAGATTTAAATGATAAGCCTATTTATAAGGTAAGCAATGGCTGATCTGAAATTGATTTATGTGATAATCATAAGATAGTATAGCTCAATTTGTCAAATTAAATTAACACTTTTTTCAAATCAAATTATTATCAGGTCAATTTGGACTTCCTTATGTTGATATGACACTAGACTGAAAAGTGCACTTACCAGCTGCACTGTACTGTACTGTAGTTTTCAATGCAGCTCTAAGCGTACTTTTTAGTCTAATGTCATATCGGCATAAACTCATTTTATTGATTCGAAAAACAATAATTCAGTTTGAAATAGCGTCAAACCTATTTCGTAAAGCGTTAATATTATTTGGTATTGAATTAAAATGGTTATCAACGATCAAACAATAATTTATCTCCATCTCAATTTTTTAGGTTCCATTCTCAAAAACGGATTCTAAACGTCTTATGGGAGCACTATGCCTTCATACACCGCTTTTGCTCTCCACAAACACTCCACACACCGCCTACGTACCAGGCCAATTGCTCACGACCCACATTCACGTTCAAAATTTCACTTTCTCCCATTGCACAGCAATTAAAGTGAAACTTCAGCGTATAGTTAAGTATACAAGCTCATATCCGGAGGTTAAAACGAAAGAAGTGCACAATACCGTACGAGAAGGTATTTTCGGGTCCGTCCCCAGATTCCGACGAAAACATGTCCTTGCAACAATCCCGGTGCTATCTGTCCCGCCTTCAACGCTTGAAACGTGCAAATGTATCGATATATCCTACCGTCTCAAGGTGAAACTAGTGATTTCCGGCTTCCATAAAGGACTTACAATCAAAGTACCCATAACAGTGGGTACAGTTCCGTTCAGGGAAAAGACTGGGGTGGAAACGAAAATTAACTCCGAGGGGGCCAGTGGTGAGTACAGACAGAAATCGTTAATAATTATGATAAGACGATAATAATATCTTTAATTATTAATTTTTCAGATACACCAACTCCTTACAGGCCCATGGAATGCTTCTTTGAGCAATACGATAATTCCTATGATGAGAGCAGCTGTATTAAAAATGCTAATTATACACCTAAGTATCCTTACTATGAACAGAAAACAATTACCCTGCCTATATTAACAAGGCCCAGGGCGAGATAATATTTGTAATAAACAAGATTATAACGAGAATATTGTTATTTAGTTTTAAGTCTGTATATTTCAGCACTGATGCACAATAAATTTTACTTTTGATAATAGACTAGAAGTATTTTCTAAGGATGCGTAGAAAATCCATAATACCCCAGTCAAATTAAAGAAAAAGATAATTGCAGGGAGAAAATCCCAAAGCTTTGAAATTCGCCACAACTGCTTGTTGGTAGCTACAGTACGTCATTTCGACAATGCCAATCGCGAAGAATGCTTGGTTTAAAAGCAAGATAAGTTCCTTTATTTACATTATTTTAAAATGAAATTTTACTCTTCCAAGCATAAAGCTGTCAATATCAGCTCAATTGACGCTAATTTCATTGTGAAAATGACGCTCGTCTACCATGGTGTTAGCGACGGCATTTTTACCTGCCTTTTTGCGTTGACACTTAAGGGAGTGTCCTGAATCGAATGACGTTCGAATCAAGAATCTTGCATATGTGAAGGTGGAGTTATTCGCGATTTTGATGACGTGTTCCAGTGTCATTTAAGCAAGATTTAAATAACGTCCAAATTTCCATATTTCAACATTTTGACTGCGGCGGCTGCGATGTTAGAAACGGAATTTTGGTTTAGTTTTTTGTACACTGGTCTTAAAGGTGCTATTAAGTTGAAAGATTGATAATTGCTCCTGCTTACTTTTTTCTTCCAAAAAAAAACTAAAGTCTTCTACAAGAATTTACCTCTGTCTGTGTCTTAAGGATTTCTTTATGGCGTTTTTTTAGTCTCTTCTAGAAGAACATTTCAAAATGATAATTGACTATCCTAGACATGAACGTACTAAAAGTTTGTTTTCGCCATCATCACGTGGGGTTATTTTCCACAGACATTTGAATGAAAGTATGAATGCTAGATTTGGGTAAATCAGTCCTGCAGTTCGTTTCGGTAACGAATGTTCCATCAGCTATTTTATTGAAGGATTATTTCAAATTAAAGAAAAAAAACTCAATCAATACATCGATTTCCTCTTTCCTTATACGAGCACACCACTAATTCGGCCATCCACCCACAGTAGCGTCCATTGACTTGTAATTGTAGTACACAGGATACTTGGGCATAAACGACCTGTGTAGTGAATGTCTGTCGCTTTCTTCATCAACGAACCGACTGCCCATTTGGATAGCCTCTTCGTACGAAGGAGGGTGTACTGAAATTATAGGAACATAGCATTAGAAAAAAAAAAACCTTTTTTCAATTCCAATAATTACCATTCGGAAACGGCCAGTTGAAACTCAATCGACTGTCCTCACGGTTCAATGGGAGTTTCGGTGCTGATGGTTGTGACTGTATCGCCACAACATCATCCGAAATAATTGGAATTGTCCCAATGGTTATCGGCACAGAAAGCTCCAAGTTCCTGTGACACCCGGACATCATAAGTTCAAAATTGAGACGATACGTGACTTGTATCACTTTGCAGGCATTCAGCAATGTCGGCGGAATAACAGGAACTGTGATAAGGTCTCGTATTTCTATTTTACGCTTCTTTGGTACTGGTCCAAGACACTTTTCCAATATTTTTATATTATCAAAGCGTGTTTCAGTCACGGGATAATGACTAGTGTAACATGCATTCTTCTCCAGTGTGACAATCACATCTGCGCAGCTAACCGAAGAGTCGTTATCAACACCCAGAATGAAGTGAATGTCCTGACCCGGAGCGAACCCACGTATGGCAATGTTAAGTTTTGCAGTAAGGATATTCGAGCTGCAGAGACCACACCAAAATGACTTCTCGATGCATCGCTCCTCGCCCAGCTGAAAAGAGGAATATAAATTATAAGTTCAAAGCTTGAAAAAAAAAACAAAACATTCTCACCTTGTAAACAGGATCACAATTCAAATTTAACGGGGTTATAACCGTAAATGGATGTGTGAAGATGTTATCAAATTTGAAAGGGCGGTCTATTCGGACGACTACTTCATATCGAATGTTGCCGTACTGCCCTTCAAATGAGCTCGGTAGATCCTCGGGTAGACGAATTTGAAATCTATACAAATATGTTCCCGGTGGCAAATCAAAACTGTCGCCACCATCTTCACCTACAACGTAACTCCTTGTCGCCAAATACTGCTGGTTGCTGCAATACGTCACCATATCTGGTGTTCGGTTTCGTCGTTTCACCTGTGTTGTGTGTTGTTTCCATCGAACTTTGGCGTAACCGTTGATAGTCACGTGAATTGCTATAACATATAAGTTGGTAAATTAGATAAGAGTGATTTCAAGATAGGAAAATTCACCACTAAGCCTCTCAGTGTTCTGGGAGTTTATTATTCCACGAGGGCAATAGTTCCATACAAGAGTATTGCATCCCATGTTGGGGCGGATTTATCCCAACAATTCGGAGTGCACATGCTCAACAAATGAAAGGCTTGCAGGAAGTACGAATTGCATCCATTTGGGAACATTGGCTTAGGCTCAATTTACATTGCCGCATGAACCGCATGCCACAACCATCTGCTTTTGAGTTGTTCGCCAATGTGGTTTGCTCATGCGACTCATCCAGTTCATTCGATTCATGCGGCAAAGTAAATTGAGCCTTAGCGTACGTTTATACTATGGCGGTGGCGGCGACGTTTTTTTTTCCGTCGACGTTCGACGTTAAAAAAACGTCGTTGGCTTGTGATTATATTACGACGTTTTTTAACGACGTACGTGGAATCATTCGGTATTTCTTGAGCCTACATCATGGATAGACGGAGAATACGAGTATTGCTGCTTTGTGCATTGGAAGCAGAAGGACTGTTGAGTGATAACAGATGTAAAGGAAGGTGCTCAGTCCACCCATTTAACGCTAGTGAACACCATAAATGCTTTTATCGATTTTATATTTTAATAAAATAAGAAAGTACCGTGAAATTTTTTTAACTACTTCCGAATGTCGGTAAATACTTTTGACGAACTTTTAAGTAAAGTGAGACCGTTAATTCAAAAAGCCGCCACGACCTTTAAAGCTCCAGTCCAATTTCTTTACACTCAGTTTAATATAAACAATTATCAATGTATATGTATGCAGGGCCGTCGAGAGAAAATCCGGGCCCGGTACTCAACTTTTGTAGGGGCCCATATATGGCAACCGGTACCTCAATGAACCAAAAAAAAAAGGTCAAAGCGTACGTTTTTCTTTTTTTGTTGTAGGAGCGCATATAAGGCGACCGGTAGCTCAGTGCGTCAGAGTGGTATGAAAGGGCAAGGAGCAAAAAACAAAAAGCTCAGTGCGCAGATACCTTTTTTTCTCTCTTTTTTTCCATCTTTCAGATTTGCGGGCCCCCGAGAAAAACAGGGCCCGGGGCGTTTCGCCCCCTTCCACCCCCCCCCCCCCCCCCCCCCCTCTTCTCGACGGCCCTGTATGTAAGTAATTTAAAAAAAATTTAAAACAAAAGTACAAAAATGGGAAAGGTCTCTGTATTCCACGCTTTATCAACAGGTGGGTGCAGCAAATCGGCAGTTACGCTTGGCGCTGCTTGATAAATTTTGTATCGTACTACTAGTAGATTTGTATGCTGATGTGCTTCTCATGTTCACAACTACATAATATTTCACATGTAGAAACAAATCAACAAATATATCCCCATCCTCACCCTTATCCGCATCCTCATCTTTTCATTATCAAATATCCTTATCCTCCTCCGCATTCTCGAGCTCGGACAATTTTTTATCCACACCCTCATCCTCATCCGCAAAACAATATTCCTACTAAACCACCACAACAAAGAGTAATTGTATGTAATTATAAAAAAGATTCAAGAAAAAACGCTGCCGTTACCGTCGTAATATAAACTCTGCCATATAATTGCACGTGTTTATAGTGGACGTCGACGTCGACGTTCGAACGCCAGTCCGCCAACATGCGACGTTAAAAATTTTGGACGCGACGCTACCGCGCCTAATAACAATGTTCCCATTCATTTTCATGTGTTGCTAATTGCTTCGACGGAAAAAAAACGTCGCCGCCACCGCCATAGTATAAACGTACGCTTAGGTTCACTTTCTGACTAGGCAAACATTGTTTGCACCGCTACTAATCCCGGGGACGCCCCAGTGAAAGCTATGAAAAATGTCTATCAAAGCTGAACCTCCACAATCAGCCTAGTGGTTCGAGTACCTAGCGTTCAAGCAGAAGGTACGAGAATTGACGAAGAAGAGACCAACAATGCATCCTAATTCTAAAGGACACCTTAGTACCCGGGCGAAAATCGAACGCATGAAACGCAATGGTTATATCTCAAAGAGTGGAGAACCATCACGGATCGAACACATCCTGAAATAATGACAAGTATCCAACTTTTCCGGAAAAGTAAGTCGTTGAATGTTTTTTCGGATACTTTTTTTTCATGAAATCGTGATATTTTGCTGTATATAACAGTAGTAACAACAGTAACAACTAAAAAACCAACACACAAGTACGAACATATGTATGTGTGTAGAATTATTTTCACTTCTTTCTTTAAACTTTAGCTTCCGCTAATAATTGTGGAAGACTTCAGTGCGACGGCTACAAAATTCGAAAGCCGCGAAAAAATGCTACAGAGTGGAGGCTCCTCGATGCTTTCGCTCAGCTGGATGAACACGAGAGGCACCAATACCTTCAGATAAGGAAATACAGGATCCATTATTGATCTTAAATCCGTGCTCAATTCATTTCATTTCGACGAGGTAGCCTTTAAGAGGGTCTTACATCAACAGGGCCCTACCAAAGGACTCAGACTGCTTAAGACTGCACAGCAGTAAAGCGATTAGCGGAAGCATGCGAGGCGTCAATGTCAAAAAAGAAGTCCACGAAGAGGTTGCGTGTTTAGCTTGCGCAGAAATTGTTTCTTCCAAAACCGAATAAGCCACCGGGTTAACTAAACATATGTCGCCAAATATATCTGCTAGGCACCGCGAAAAAGTCTAATTACGAATTACATTAAGTTCAACTCTATATTTACAAATATGACTTCAAGCTTTCCATTTGGTGCCCCAAGTGGCCGCCTGCTTCGCCACAGCATTTGGCCGGCCCTGTGTAAATATTCTCCTTAAGTGAATACCATTAGCAGCAACAGCAGCCTCAGCAGATTTGCTTTTAAATGCTGTTTTTGGCGTCGTCCAGCACCATGTATTTTAGTTTCCAAATGTCATACAACAAACGTGATTTTATTCCTAAAAACGTCGAACGAAACTTTAAGCGGTCATTCCACGGTCAAACAATATGACGCACTTGACATCAAAATAGATGCTATGATACAATACGAATTAATGGCTAGGGTTCATAACACACAGCGGAATCGAAACATGCTCTGGCAACAGCATCGAAGCAGCTTTGCAGCAACTTGTTTGGTTCTGAACTGCCCTCGCATCTAGTCATTCATCAATTGTCAAATTTCCAGTTCAAAACTGACTTCTGAAGAAAAATCGTATGAATACGACAGCGCGAGAGTCATTTCTGTGATTATTGCCAAACTTTTGATCAAAAATTATTATTATTGCTAATATACTATTAGTCAAAAATTTCACAATAAAACAAGTCAAATATTTGACTGTATAATGGTCGCTTTAGTTTTGTTGTTAAAAATTACAAAATATTTTCAACATTCACAACTCAGTTGTTTTTTTCAGAATAATGAGAAAAATTGCAAATTACGCATTGGCGGAAAACCATAATCGCTGTTTTCAATGTGGCTCGCACGGCAAATTACCCAAGACACAGCCGACCCCGCTGCTGATGCCTCTGCCGCTGCGATTGCTTCTGCCGAAAAGCTAATTAGTCCAATACTGAGTCACCAGCACCACCTCGATGCTGCTTTAAGCGTCGCCGGTGTGGGACGAGGCTCTTCATTACAAATGCTACCCAAAAAGGGTCAGCGCGGCATGTCGTAGAAGTGCGTTAAAAGAGTGTGCTGTGCACTCCGAATAACCTCGCATAAAGCCGCCTTCATAGCCACAGGAATGGGCAATGCTCCTTCTAACCTTCCAATACGAGTTATACACTTGGCTATCATGTAATATTTGTAGGCTGTAATAATCCCATACAATTGACAGTTTAGTGTAAATAATAATTGGTACATTAAACGTTCTATTAATTTTTATCGTTTCATTATACATATTTACCATTTTTCAAATGACAATGGGAGCCTTTTCATTTTTTTTTTATCTTTTTTAGTCCGAATTATGGGAACTGATTCATCTGGCTGAACCTTACCGCTCTTCAAGGTTGTTGCTCTTGGATAAAAAGCACAGTAGGAATGTTTTGGAGCTTATCACTAGCCATTGCCTTATTGGAGAGCATGCCAGGAGACTTCGAGTCCCGCGCAATGATTATTACAGAAGATGTGGTGACCATGACGAGGGTTAGGAGAAGAGCTCTTTCCATTTGCTCTGTGCATGTCCTGCCTTGGCTAATGGTAGGAATGTCATTCTTGGTTACTACTACTTTAACAATTTGGATAACCTGAAGGAGATGAGTGCAGGTCAGCTACATCGTTTCATTGTCAGCTCTGGCTGGTTTGCGGAGTAGGTTTTAGTCGGTGTATTATTCGTCCATGGTGGTATCACAACAGAGCCTATGGTGGTTTAAATGGTTTAAATGTGATATATATGTCAGAGCAGCCCCTTCAACCTAACCAAACCTAGAAATTGATTTCACGTTTTTTTTTATTTCAGTCCGGACTGTAGAAACTGATTTCAGAATGCTAGACATTCTATATCTTATCAAGGCCAGAAAATTTAATTTTTTTATATGGTGAAGTCCTCTTCTTTTATTTTATTACAATGCGGCTATTAAATCGAAAATAAATAAAGTGATTTGTAAAAAAAACCGACAATTTAACGCATCATATTTTAATTAGCGCGACGAAAAGTCTTAATTTATCTGTTGACTATACCTTTGAACTCGAAATTTGGTCACGAGACACTTTCATCAAAATCTGGATACTGCGGGTGAAAAAAAACTAAAAGCTCACAGTAAAAAAAAATCTGGTATAACTAGAACAGATTAAAATCTGTCCAGAAAATAGACCATCTACCATCTGTCAGATTATAAATAAACGATTCTTTTTTACTAAAATAACTACACACATTTTTTTGGCAATACGTAGTGTAAGAACAAAAGAAACAGAAGACATAAACATCTTAATATTTAACCCACATAAATAATAAAATAATTGAGTCATGAACTCGTTAAACGTTCAATCTTTTAACACACCTCTAATCACTTTTGGTTTTACGGTTGTTAATTCAACGGCACCAGTCAATAATTCACCCGACTCATAAATTCCTTCGGGGTTGTTGTCGAACTTTACTATGCACTTTGACGACATTTTTTATGTTTCTTATTTTTGATTACTAAAATAAATAAATTTACTTAATTAGTTCTGAAAAGTATTTATCAATTATTTAAAAACAAATTCAGAAAATTTGGAGATTTACTAAATCTCTATACTCATATTAATTTTTTACACACAATATCGTACTCGCACTAACGTTTATATGAGACGCAAACGAACTAAGGACCGTCGTCGTGGCCAGACTGATTTTTGTAATAATGAGGAAGAAGAAAAAAATTGTTTGGACTAGGGCCAATTTTTTCCACGATTTCTGAAATATTTCAATTTCAATCATGCACGCCTATAGATTGCAAAAGCATCCATCCATTTCAGTAATTTTTTTTTCTTTTGGTGAGATAGTCGGTATTCTCAACGCTCTCTTTTTGGAAATGACTAACGTCGTCATCAACTTTAGATTACTTTAAATTTTGAAGCTTTCAAAAGTTGAGTGTTTGTTCAAAACAAACGCTTTTCTCCTGATTTTAAAATATGTTAAAGTCAATCTGTGACATAATTTATAGAAAATATATTTGAAATGGCAATTTGTTTGGAATTATGAATACATTTGAATCCTTATGCCGGGTTTCCACCAAAGAGACAGTTTTGAAAAACAGTTTTGTCCTCAAAAGAACTGTTTTCAGAAAACAAAACTTGTTTCTGTTTTATGTAAACAAACTGTTTCAACTGAGCAGACTTGTTTTGTTTCTAGTTCTGTTTATCTTGTTCAACATGTATCCCAAAAAATGTCAGACAACGAAGATTTCATAATAAGCTATGGCTTTTTTTAATAAATGACATCTAAAACAGAAAAAAAAACGGAAATATTATGTCAATTCTCAATTTAAAAAAAAAACTAAAAGTTATATAACTTGAACTTTTAAAATGGCAACTGATTGAATACTTGGATGCTGTCGCAGAAAATAAAAGCGCGTGTTTCAATCAACCAGACAACAAACAAGAACAAATGTGTTTTCCTTTGATCTGTTCTAGAAAACAAGAACATTTTCCCATTCGCGATGGGAACGTGTTTTGTTTCCTAAAACAGTTTTTAGAGACACAAATGTTTTCAAAACTGTTCAGTTTTTACAGAACATTTGTGTTTTTGTCCGTGTTTTTCAAAACTGTCTCTTTGGTGGAAACCCGGCATTAGATTAATATTTTATGAAACTTAGGACTGTTTTTATAACAATAATCCTAAAATTATTGCAGTGGCGGATCCAGAGGGGGGTCATGGAGACTCGGGCCCCCTCCAAAATGTTTGGCATATATGTATGTAGAGCTTGGCTTTGGAATATTCGAGGAACTACTCAAAAATGATTTATAAAAATGACAGCGAATACAAATGATACCTGACAAGGGTGGGTTTCATTGAGCCAGGCGTTCAATGCTATTGCTGGTCTTGGCACACGTATCTGGGATTGTTGTGAGTAGCAAGGTGGAGTACGCTTTTCCTTTCTCTGGAACGTACTTTTCAATTGACTGCTTTAAAGCCTGAAAGGGTCGGGCAGCAAGGAATGTGCTTACGCCATATCAGAAAATTTTGTTGTGTTTTTAGTGAGGTATTGTAGAATGCCTCCTCACAACAAACCATTTGGATTGATAACTCCAGTGGAGTCCCGTGTGTTGCATGGGACGAGCCTAGTTTATGCTTACAAATCGAAATTCCGTCTATTCGTTTCTTTCGCCTAATTCAATAGAAATCTGTGCATATCGATCCAAGATGGATGAAGGATTAAGGGTCCGAATTTTCTCTGATGGGCTGAACCTAAAACTCTCTTTCAGTCTTCATGAATCCGACAATCTTTTCCAGGCCAAAGTTACGGCCGTTATAAATGATGTGACTGGGGTGTCTCTTGACATGAGCAAGAGATATTATAATTTTCAGCGACAGCCAATCTATGGTTAAATCTCTTGAACAGGGTCTGTCTACGTCAATGCCAATGGCGGAATATCCCTCAATGCATAGTGATAAGTGTGTTGTTTTGGCATTTTAGTATTGGATTTTGAGTCACAGTGGTTTTGTTAGTAACTGTAAGGCAGACGAGCTCGCCAGACAGCGATACTGCACAAAATCGTGGTTCAAACTAGCTCTAAGGTTGACTCTTAACTCTTGATAGACGAATGGCAAAACATACCTTTCAACTAAACCGTTCTGATCCAGGTTGGCTTCTAGTTACACTACTAAAAGTTGTGGATGAGAGGCAATATATAACTGATATGAGAGTCACCACTGAGCATTGCATAGTTAAGGACCATACCATGAAGCTTCGCAAGCCCTCATTTGACTCTTGTTTAGACTGTGGTGACGAGGACAAGAAGGAGTGTATTGCTTACCGTCTCTGCACTTGTCATACTTTGTCAAGAAGGAGGAAGACATTTTTCGGATTTCGCTTTTTCACTTGATATAACTTAGCTATAATGTTCATAGTGGCAAACTTCGTTGGAATTTATGTGGATTCTCGGATGATGAGTCCTTGATGGTAACAGATCGAACCTCATTTTAGTTCATATGTATGAGCTGTGGTAAGTACATCAGCCCCTACACCCAACCTAACCGTGGTTCATGGTAATATATTACATTCTTCATTTTTTTTTTACCCTATTTTTTTTATGTTTATGCTAAGGCTTAGGGGATACCCTTTGATGAGAGAGCACAGCCTTGGCGGGAAGGAAATTAGGGTAGTGGGGCTAGGATGGGTTGAGTTTGAATGAGGTACCGGTGTACATTTCGTTTAAATTTTTGCAGATCATAACTGCAGGGGAAAACAAAAGAAAGGTTGTTCCACATTCGTGTTGTTCTGGATACAAATGAATCATAGAATTTAACGGTACGACTACTACTGAGTTCAAGAAAATGAGGATGGGCACGGCAGGCTAGCCGGGTGTTACGCAAAAGAAGAGCAAGCTCAGGAATAATGCTGGATATTTCGGCAGAACAACGGCGGTTGTAATAGCGATAAAAAAGTGATCAACAACCGACATTTCGCCGGTGTTCAAGCGGCTCTATACGAGAAGTTATGGATCGATTCGATTCCGATTCCTGGATCCGCCACTCAATTAACTCAACTCATCTCGAGGCCATGGTTCAAATTGGACTGTTGCGCCAGTTATTTATTTTTTATGAACTCAATATAAGGAGCAGTTTCTATAAAATGCCCGATTTTCAAGTCGGGCGCTTATGCAGCTCTAACTGAGTTGTACACACGAGCATAATATGCATTTTTAAATAACTTACAATTTATTTAACACCTATTGTACACATTTTAACAAATAACAATTAAATCTAAAATCCTCAGATTATTTGGCTGTCAGTACGCTCACAATTTGCATTCACTCATTTTATATGTAGCGTTTTGGGTCGATTCGTACATACACTTGTCGGCCATTCCATGGTTGCACAAAACGATGGTTTTTCGTAATTTTTCCGCCAACTGAGCTTTTCAACTGACGAAATTCTTTGAGTTGGTTTGGCGAAATTTTCAAAATGTCGGCAAACACTATCCATGTTACAGACTCACTGCATGGTGGTGTCGTTAACGAGCCTACAATGCATAAATTAAAAATAATTTATGTTAAAACATAAGTCCGAGACAAAAAGAAGAGAATACAAAACATAAAATTATGGTAAATACTGACCTCGATATGTATAATACTTGCCAGCGTTGACTCCAGCCATTAGTTGTCTTGCTGAGAATGGTGCTAAAATGGGTGCGCTAGCATTTACATTCCAAATTTGGTTAAGATGTCGTGTAATGGGATAAAGATGTTCATTATCGTACAGCGAAACCTGCCAAAATATGAAATAAAAGTCAAATTCAAATCTTAAATTAGATTTTAATAACGTTTATACTCTATCGCTAACATTCTTTAAACGCTTTTAGACATGAAATACTTCGCTTACTTTTAGTTGGATGCTAAATTAAAATGTATTCCGCTGCACCCCCCCCCCCCCCCCCCCCCCCTCGCGCAAATTGCAAAAACGACTATTGCATAGTTATGTGTCGCATTTAAAAGTTTTGTGCTCGTCAATTCAAACAAATATTGACACTTCAAAATGGGGGGGGGGGGTGTAGAAGAACGCTTCTTATGTGCTAGTTATGTGCCGCATTTCAAAAATTTCATGCCCGTCAATTAAAAAAAAAATATTAGCGGTTCAAAATGGGGGGTATAGCAGAACGTTTCCTTGCTTAAATAATCACAGTCTCAATTCTCAAAAAAGGTGCACTTGAAGAAAATTTCCTTTTATTGCTCTGAAACAATGCCTTTCAGCTGCTGAATTGTTTGGGGCTTATCTCTGTACACTTTGCCTGTCAAATAATCCCAAATAAATAAGTCAGTTTCCCTCAAATCATCTCAATATTCTGTAGAAGATACCCTGCTAACCATACCAGCGCTCATTAACTGATGGAATATTTAATGAAAGTAACCGATAAATTCATCACGACGTCATCAGCTAAGTAGTTGATGACTTTCTTACATTTTTTACCGAAATACAAAACGAGCGTTGTGGTAGCTCGATGAGTAGAGAGTTAATCTACAATTCGAGCAGTGGCGGGTTCCGGCTCCGCCACGAGCAAAATGTTGTTTTTTTTTGTATCTGTCAAAGGATGAATAATTTTAATAATATAATATAATTATGTACGAGTACACTCAACGCCACTCCGAGACCTGGCCCTAGTATCTGCACCGACCCATACCACTGGTATTACTATCTTTATAATAAGACCAAGTCGAGTGCGGGCCGAATAGCGACCGAACCTGCAAAGGGACAAATCGAAAATTTGACACGGAAAGAAGGAAATTGTAAATTGTTATACAAAACAAGTTTAAATATGGAAATTTTTATGCTCAATTATAAGGATTATTCTTTCTCCATCCTTCAACAATGTTTGATTCGTATCTTTTTTTTACAAAACTGACCGAGTTTTTTCTTACAACGTTTCAAATTTCGTTTCATCCTTTCCGCACTCCCCTCTCGACGGCGCACACTATCGGACAAACCACTTGATCTAGCAGATATACTGATAAGAAATGACACATTTATTATTTATTATTTAGTATTTCAAAAATTAATTTAGTTTTAATCATCGATTCTTTAGGCGACGATGGTTTAATTTGATCCATGAGATCGCATGCCAACGGATGTCCAAGAAAAAAAACCTAAGGCATTCGTCGCGTTTGTCTGGCAAATGTACATGAGGGGCATGCTGCGTATAGTGAGACACGGTGACGGATGCTAAAAAAAACAAGCTTTTCGACTTATGGTGCATTTGCCACTTTGAAAATAAAACTTGTTCAGATTTCGCTGTTCCTATGAGAGGAATATGAAATAGTGAGCCAATTTCAACCAATTTAGGGACATGATTTGGCAGTCAATATGATTGAATAATATCAAATTTGGTAAAGATATCTTCAGAAAGTTTTCCAAACAAAAACCTGCTTTTGGAACAGTCGTTCGTATGACATATATATGATATACTTAAGTAGTCCAATTTCATCCAAATTCGGGAATGTGATTTGATTGAAGATTCTATTGACTAGTGTGAAATTTAAAAAAAATAGCTCTAGAAATAAAAAAGTTTTTCTCATAAAGACGAATTTTTGGACCGGTTGCTCCTATGGCAGCCATATGACATAATGGTCCGATTCCATTGGTTCCGACATATTTACAGTGTGCAATAGAAAAAAGGCTTTGTACAAAATTTCAGCTCGATAGCTTTAAAACTGAGGGACTAGTTTACATAGAACCAGACAGACAGACGGACAAAGCTTAACCGACTCGTCTCATCATACTGACCAAAAATATATATATAGTTTATATAGTCGGAGATGTTTCCTTCTTTGTGTTGCAAACTTCATGACAAAGTTAATATACCCTATCACATCCGTGAAGGGTATAAAAATAAGTACCGGGTGCCAATATTTGGTGATCGTAGGAAAAAATTCAAGAAATTTCGAAATTCGGCACTATTGTTGGTGGAGGATATTACATTAAAAGTCTCTGCCGATGGGATGCGAGCTCGCGCGGGGGGAGGGGGTTAAAGGGAAATTTTTCTGGTTTTTTTCTTTGCTTGTAACTTCGTAACTATCAATCCTAACAGCGGAGACAAATGCTAAGTTATACCGCTGAATAAATTGAACCGCATAAATTAATCAAATTATATGGGTCGTTTTCAAGATATCTGCTTAAAGTTTCTCCTATAGAAAGACGGTAAACGACACTCACAGCCCGTTTTCCCAACATCTAGTTAAACTACCAGTTAGTTAACAGGGATATTAAACTAACCCGTAACGTATGCAACACTCAAAATATGATAATGCGGTAGAAAAATCCGCTAATACAGTAGAAACATTAACTTAGCGGAATTTCGCCGCCTGTTATATTATATTCCACGTCTGTACCGTCTCTCAGCATTAATTTGCAGCTGAGTTGGTTTCAAATCCTCTTTCATCGCATGAATTTCCAGAATTCTTTGTGACCAGTTTAATTATCTCATTTGAATTTGAAAATGTAAGCAGTTCTAGCTGTCAAAATCTCAAAAGCCTGTATCACCTGTTTGGAATTATCGTCCGATAAATTGTTAACTGGAGGATGGGTGGCGTTTAGCGTTTATTTATAGTGCAAACTTTAAAAAGACATTGTGAAAACGGCTCTATGCGTTTCAAGCCAATAAGCGTTTAGATAATTTTAGAGATATAGAGAGTTACCGTTATCGGTAGCTAGAGTGGGGTACTTGTATTAGATAAAGATAGATTAGATTAGATGTTTTACTTTCTTGATATTCATTTTATTGGAATCATTATTCTTCATTACCTACATAATAATTTCTTGTTAAATCTGTGCATTATTCTCCCTATACTTATAGAACCTACCTCAAATAATAACGCCATCACCAACAACCCCTTTTCATAGTCGCGTGCTTCTTCTGCATTGTACTTGACATTCCTGTGAACTAAATGAAGTTCCAGCGAATATTTCCGACCACTTATTGAATGCTCTGAACCTTTGTAGTTCTTTTCGCCCCAATGAAAGTGAAGCATTTGCAATTGATAGACTCCCTTCAGTGGTCCTCCCGTAACATACGGTGTTATAGAAATCGGATCCGAGGCTACAATATCCACTATAAAAAAAGGAATCAAAGAAATTAAAAAAAAATATATAATTAAATAATTGTTTATGACAAGAACGCAATCATCAAAAGTTACCTGTGTGCCCATTATTTTGCATTTTCATTGGGTATGGTAGTATCTCGTTGTAGCCTATAAGTCTCAGAGGCCGTATTAGTGCCGGTGTTGTCTAATTGAAAAAAAAAAATAATAATAATTTAGGGAGCAATATTATATAGTAAAAACTTTAAACATACTACTTACAAGGTGAGTACTGATATCAATTGGTGATTGTCGAATTCCACCACACTGGGGATGATGAATGGCCCAAAGTTGCTGGTCATTAGAAGAGTAACCAAAATGGTCGCCATTTACTGAATTTTCAAATATTAAAATATAAATTTTATAGTTACAGATTTTCATAAAATCAAAAAAAAACTTTAAACAGACTGTAATAAAGCTCTGCTTTAGAGCCAAGAGAAGATTTTAATGGGGTGTTGGCTATCTCGAGTTCATTTTAAGATAGACATGCACGCAGAGAAATAGTTAATGGCGCTTCTTCCATGGTCCTCCCCGGGAACCCCCCCTGGAACGGCTAACCAAGCCAATCAAGTTTTGCAAAGCAAAACATTTGGGTGAGGCAATTAGATAGCTGTAGTCTGATCGGCTGAGTAACACGTAAGCGTCTCAGGTCACTAGGGTGGAATGAATTACGTAGTCAGACCTGCAACATACTTGTGTGAGCTCTGGCATGTTATGAACCACCTAAAGCAGCTACCACCGAGACCACCCATGGATAGGGTTTAGCGATGGACCGACAAGCATCCATTCATGTCAAGAAGCCGGGAACAACAGCCTCCTTCAACAGGTTGAAAATTGTTAAAGTCATGAGCTTGATCAGCTGTTTTTGTTGAATAATGTATACAGTTCCATTTGCAGTTTTTTTTATTTTCGTCAAGTTAATCAGCTCGTAGCGCACTTTCTTGACGACGTATTCTTCTTTTCGACTGCTTTATAAAATTTTGTACTGAAGAAAAATCGCTGTCCTTTATCAAAGTCACTGTGCAAAATAAATCCATTTTGAATTACCGGATCCAGAGTGAAAACAACACTTTTTATTAAAACCGCAATAGGTTATGGGTCCAGGAGTGCTGAACGGTAATTGGGTTTGATCTGGACTTATCAGAAAAAGGAAAACAAGTAGCACGTTAACCAAGCATCATTTTCAAGGTTAGGCTTCGCCTCGAGTGTAATAATTAAGATACGATCCTCAGAGGAACTTCTGGAGTGGCCCATAGGCTCAATTTATGGGACGAGAGAAGAGCGCGTTTAATTTTTCATGGGAGAGAGAAAGAACGGGACTATTAATGCCAACCACCAATAGGGCGCGGATATTTGACAGCTATATATACAGCGGGGAGTCAGAAACCAAAACAAACATTTTAATATCGGTTTTCTGACAGAAAACTCACAAAAACCAGTAACGCGCACATCACATCTAAATATTTAATGTTTTACCTATAAACAGACACCCCCGTCTTAGGGATACGCTGGTTATTTTTGCAGTCACCGACGAGGCATTTCAATTTACCACAACTCACTACCGCACCAATTTGTCCTACCGGAAATTTCACTAGTGTCTTCTCTACATAATCGCGGCTCTTTACACTCAAAAACCGGCTCCAAACTTTCGCGAATTCAACCGTATTTACTTTTTGCCACTTTTTGCACAAAGCGTTTGACAGCCATATGCACAACGTGATCTTAAAACCGTTAACTTTACTCTCCCAGCTCTCGACTTTTTCAAGAAGAAGATCGTCCCATTTTCAAGCTGTCAATTTGTGTGGTTTGACAGGCATATACCCATTCCTTTGTTAGTTATATATTCAAATATACGATCTTGAAGAGCACGAGACGATTCGCATCTCAAGCTTGCGGGGTGCCGAAAATTGGTCTACCTGGAAATTTCAAGTCCAGTGTGTTGAGGTATCAGTCTCATGTTTGACTACCGGCGTTTCGGGTTCGAATCCCGTCCACGACGACGTTCGTGACCATGGATGTGCAGGAGGTGCATGCTGGCAACTGCTTTCTCCGAAACCAGTTTATGCCGACGAAACCCACCCACAAAGGGTAAGGGCAATTAAGAGAGAATCAAGAACCAGAAAGCCAGCACAATCAAGCATCAACGTAGGGGGCTTCAGCATCGAATTCGTAGACGACTTCACATACCTGGGTATCATACCTGCCAAAGGACGCCAACGAAACTGATGAAATCAAGCGACGGATACAGCCAGCAAATAAAACTTTCTTCTCGGTCCTCCCCATAATGAAATTGCAGCATTTGCACAGAAACATGAAGCTCTGCGCTTAGAATAGGGAATATCAGGATTGGAACATAAGAAAACTTTCGGGGACAACTTTTCATTAAAGGTGTTTCAGCTAATGAATATCACTTTGGACACTTTGGATTTTTGACAAAATCGCGGAAAAAAACCTCTTATACCCCCATTTCATCACCTTTCAACCCCTATACAAAAGTTTTTGGCATCGCTTTCAGTTGGTATTTTTGAAGGGTTAATTGGGACACTATTAGAAAGCTTCACAAAAAAAATCCATCTTGTTTGCGCAGTTTGTTCCTTTGGTGAAAGTTACAATATTCCTGGGCTATATAGAGTCATATTAAATCACTTTAGATTCAAATACATAATACACTGAAGCCTACACTACACAATTTTTAGTGGATTCAATTACATACATAAATATAAAAAGCACATCCTATTAGATTATCGTCCTTACCAAATATGTAAACACAGAATATTAAAACCAATACACAATTCACACTGCACATAATTATTATATCTTCTCTGCGTATTCGACACCTGTACTGTTTTTATCAGTTGGAGATTAATACTGATCAAATAGTCGAAACCGAAAATATATTTATATCCATATGCCTTTTGTACCCGTTTTAGTTTTCAATTCATTTCAATTTCACTAAAAATGTCGCTATAGATTCATTTCGCTTATATATGTATAAATATGTTGCACCGCCTTTCAATGGTACACTGATTCGTCGCAAAATACTCACGCATCTACTCGTATAACCCGGATTCTGTAGACTTAAGTCAAATTTTAGCAAAAACATTTATTATTCACAAACTGAAATACTATATAAGAAGCCCCCCAATCAGCAAAATGTGTGAGAAACATCTGTATCTGAATTTTCGTCAAAATTTCCAAACATTCATTTATGGTCGATTGTATGTTGATGAGATGAACTGCAAAACGCAGTGGTTTATGTTCAATCTGAAGAATGGTAGATGGTCTTGGATTTAACAGTGTCAGTTAGTACCCATAGAAGGTAATTTATGGTTGTGATTATGGCTGGGATACATATTTCATTCGAATATCGAAATGAGTAAAGGATTGGATTTGTATATGGTCAGTGTTAAACACACGAGTAGATTTTGTCGACTTTTAGCACTACACAATACAAAGTTCACTCATCTGTCTTTTTTTATTTTATTTTGTCCATTTTCACCAATTTCGGACGAATTTCTTTCGCTGTTGATATTATGATCCATAAGAATCTACATTAAATGTTCCAAACTGCTGCCGAAGAAGGCTTGCTGTAGGAAATCTGGCTCTGCGAACTATCTTTATATATAATACATAAATATATATCTATATTTTCACGTTGACTATAAGTCAACGTGAAAATTAACATCGCGTAAGTGGTGCCCATTCTCAGCTTCGCAAATTGCGCTCTTTCTAAATCGTTTTCATGATTTTTTTCAAGATTTCAGGAGGTATCGCTCGAATTTCTTCTCGAATATTATTGTTTAGTTGGGGTATGGTATGTGCCTTATTCATATGCCATACACATACTCCAAACCATACTCCAACTAAAAAAAAAATATTCGAGAAGAAATTTTAGCGATACCTCCTGAAATTTGGAAAAAATTCATGGAAAATATTTTAGAAAGAGCGCGACTATGTAAAGCTGAAAATGGGCACTACTTACGCGATTTTTTTTTTCACGTTTAAATTAACAAAATTCCGCATTTAATCGTATGCATCATAGTGTCGGGAAAATTTCCCCGACCAACATATAAATAGTGTCACTCATTACGTTAGGTTAGGTTAGGTGCAGGCGCAGGGCCGTCGAGAGAAAATCCGGGCCCGGTACTCAACTTTTGTAGGGGCCCCATATATGGCGACCGGTAGCTCAATGAACAAAAAAAAAAGGTCAAAGCGTACGTTTCCCCATATTTTTGTAGGGGACCTATATATGGCGACCGGTAGCTCAGTGCGTCAGAGTGGTATGAAAGGGCAAGAAGCAAAAAAAAAAAGCTCAGTGCGTAGATACGTTTTTTTCTGTTTTTTTTTTCAAATTTTCGGGCCCCCGAGAAAAACACGGGCCCGGGGCGTTTCGCCCCTTCCGCCCCCCCCCCCCTCTCGACGGCCCTGGTGCAGGGGCTGCCATGATGTATCACAGCACACTAGGGCCGTTTTCTCAATGTCTGGTTAAATCTTATCCTGTAGATAAACGCTAACCGGCGGTCATCTTCCGGTTAAGAATTTATCGGACAATAATTCCAAACAGCTGAGATTTTGACAGCTAGATCTGTTAACGTTTGCACATTCAAATGAGACAACTAAACTGGTCACAAGGAACAGAGTTCTGGATATTCATTCGAAAGAAACTGATCTGAAACCAACTCAGCTGCTGAGAGGTGGCACAGACGTAGAATAGAATTGAATAGGTGGCAGAACTCCGCCAAGAAAATCAGCTGATTTTCTATTGCATTAGCTGCGCTGTGGACTGCATTATCATATTTTAAGCGTTGCATGCGCTAAAATTAAATTTAGTGTCCCGGATAGCTAACTGGCAGTTTAACCGGACATTGAGAAAACGGGCCTTAGACTACCATTGGGTCCATTGTGTTACCACCAGGAATCACCTCCAACCGACCTACGTATCAAACCAGCCTGTGCTAGCGATGTTACTGTAAAGCCTTGTGGCTGTCATATTCCTGAGGTCATCCAGATCATGGAAGACCCGGGAGCCTACAAATTTTTTTCTCCTGCACTCATTACGTTACCAGCAAGTTAAAATATGTAAAATAATTTAATTAAAAATCGCGAAATGGCTAAATCTTTCATAATTCCATATCAGTTCATCCAATCGACGAAAAAAAGATGCCATTTTAAAGTGGAAAGGAATTCCTACGAATCCACTGTATCATGATAATTCCTACGATTCCTATTTATTGAGTAATCAATAAAAAAAAATCAATAAATAATTTCAAATGTTTCGCGGCAATAAACATTATCCCATATGCAACAGTGCTAACAACATCTTCTTCAACTTATTCATACCAATCCATGGTGAGTAGATATTCTTTTGTTTTGTTTGATATTTAAGCTAAGGAGAGGTTCCTTGACTAAACACTTAATTGGACTGCATGTATGTAAATATTTAGTGAGAACAACGTATAGCGTAAATTTCAACCTGTGACAGTGTATGCTGACACTAATGTCGGCGCTGCAGAGATGCTAAAATCGATGAATGACACCAATTTGTCATGTTCTCTGCAAATGTCCTGCAGGACGTCATTAATTATTCGGTGTACGAAGTAGGTAAGGTATACTTAACATTTGGCGTGATCCCCTTGGCCACTCTGGCGCAGACAATTATAAAAAAAGATGTCGATGATAGGGTTCGTTTCAGAAACGTTTGGAAAAAATACTATATATGTACATATATGGGTAATATTTGAAACCATGAATTTGCATACATTTGGCACTTGAACACACTTAAAATGTAAAGTATAAAAAATCCAAAAAACAACATGAAAACTGTCGAAATCAAGCTTACGTAGGTATGTTATGTATATGTACGAGTATTACGAGCTTTAAGGTCGTTGTTATCTTTATTGTTCTGGGATTACCGACTTCTGCATTCAAGGGTAACGCACAGCATAATGTTAGGTGGATTTACGTTAATACGAGTACACCTTATTGCTGCATTTCTTAAGTACCTTGACCACAGCATGTACTTGATGTAAAAGAGTACACTAACCTTTTATGTATCTTATATCGTATCTGTGGACTACATCTACGAGTATACGAGTACGAATGCACAAACTTGAGTATTTTTGGAATATTGTTTTTGTTTCTTCTATACATATCTATGATTGAATCGGCAGCTATATATATTTTAATAAATCTATTTCTCAGTTTTAAATCTTTTTTTTTTCTGAATTTTTATCTTACTTAATACAATACAATTTAGATGCATTGCCCCACGGTATAGTTACTATGCGCATAAATGCATTTGAACATGCATTTTTCAAAGAACGATTTTTATTTCATGTTAATTTTGGTAAATTTATAAATTCTCGTATATTTATGTGAAATTTATTGTGTATCGAATGATTGTGTGGGATCTGCCAGCATTTATGATAATACACAGATTGGCTAATATATTTTTTGAAAAAGAATACTGTAAAACACTCGTATGCTAATACATCCATTTTCTGCAAGATTATATAAAATTTACATGCTGAATTGAATGAAACAAGACACTACACTCTACTTTATGGAGATAATTTGCAGCTTATTTTTGTAAAAAAGAGAATAGAAATTGCCTTAATCCATAAAAGATCAGTGAAAAGAAAAATTTCGATTTTTATGCAAATCTTTCGTTGATTTAAACAATTTGATTACAGGATGTTCATGTTCCATGGATTTATGATTTATGATTATGCCAACGAAACGTCAACTTGGCCACATGGAACAGTTGACGCGCTATGCCCCAGAAGGGGACAATTGGTAGTAGTAGTATGCCCCACTAGGAATTAGGGTAAATGAACTGATGCCCTCAAATTACTAATTCATACAAGACGTCGATTAATAGAATTAAAAAAGTGCCTACCAAGATGGTGCACAATTGGTAGGAACAAAGTCAGTGGTTTCTATTGAAAACGAATCATGTGAATACTAATGAAAATACAGTAAAAACCGCCTATAACGATTCCGGGTATAACGATATTCCGGATATAACGATGTAAAATTCGTATCTATTTTAGTTTGGTTTTCTATGTAATACTGAAGAAATAAATTCGTATATTACGATTCCGGATATAACGATATTTCGCATATAACGATCTAAAACGTAAGAAAAAATTGCTTTTTCATTCCGATTATAACGATATACATAATGAACAAATATAATTTGGTGCTTCCCCATTTTCGAGCTTTCGAGCTTCTTCTTACTTCTCCATTGCTAAGTACATACATGTGTACTGGGTATTTCCCCTTTTTAGAATTTAATCTTCCGTGAACACCATTGCCTGCGTTCACGTTTGCAACGTTGTAATTGCGATAAAAATTTTCCCTCCACTCAACCATAAACTCTTTACCCGAACGACTTGTTTTGTAGTTGTCATGTATTAAACAGCTGACAGCCGATTCGCTATTGAGTTTCAAACAAAACTTCAATTAAATTCGCGACGGTTTCAATAAAAAATGAAAAGCACTGCAAAGTCGCCACAAATTTGTGTTGCTTCGGTGTAAATAAGCACATAAGACGCCATGTACAAATCAAGAACCCGAAAACGAAAATCCACACCATCTCACAGTCACATGCAATACGTCAACTAAGAACTGTCAAATACGCTAATACCCCTTACCCCCCATTAAACGGAAATCAACCAGGAAAAATTTCTGGCTAATTTCCCCGATGTGTGGTAGATTAAACGCAAACTTGAACGGACCGTCCACGAGCAAAATCAGTCGAACTGTTTGCATTTGCGTTTAAAACGTTGCGCGACCTGAACCCACCCATTCTTGTGTATCGTTGCCCGTTTTCGTCTTTGTCTTTGCCTTCGTAAGAATATTTGTGGTGTTTCTTTTTGTGTAATTTTAAAATGTCATCCAACAAGCGAGGAGCGTTTTCAATTGAAGAAAAAGTGGCAATTGTAAATCGAATTGAGAAAGGCGAATCAATTAAAAGCATAATCTCGGAGCTTGGAATTCCACAATCTACGATATCGACAATTTGGAAATCGAGAGATAAAATCCAAGCATCTTTCGAAAAAGACGTGTCATCGAAGAAGAAAATTAGAGGCAGCCACCATCAGGACTTAGAAGATGCACTTCTCAAATGGTTTAAGGTTCAGAGAAGCCGTAACATTCCGATCAATGGCCCCATTCTACAAGAAAAGGCTAATGAATTGGCTACACTGTTGGGAAAGGAAAATTTCAATTGTTCTATGTCTTGGATTACCAGGTTCCGAGAGAGACATAACATCGTATTCGGAAAGATAAGTGGGGATTCATCAAGTGTTCCAACCGGCGTATCCGAAAACTGGCTTCAGAACATCTGGCCAAAAGTTCGAGAAGACTTCACTGATGAAAATGTCTATAATGCTGACGAGACCGGACTATTTTATCGGTTAACCCCGGATAAAACATTTAGATCATCATGAATCATGCCATGGAGGCAAACATTCTAAAGAGCGCATTACCGTTTTAGTTGCCAGCAACATGACTGGAACAGATAAAAAAAAAGCTGCTGATAATCGGAAAATCAAAATCTCCTCGTTGTTTCAAAAATGTTAAAAAACTTCCTGTCGATTACACAAACAACAAGAAAGCTTGGATGACTAGCGATATTTTTTCCAGCTGGCTCAGGAAATGGGACAAGGAACTTGAAAATAAGAAAAGGAAAATTCTACTCACAATTGATAATTGCCCTTCCCATCCATCGGTAGAGAATCTCAGAAATATCAATCTCCATTTCTTACCACCGAATACAACCTCTGTGCTCCAACCGATGGAACAGGGGATTATACAATCCCTCAAGGTGAAATTCCGTAAGCGCTTGATTTTGAAAATGTTGGATCAATCAGACAATTTTCAAGTGTCACTCCTCGATGCCATCCTTATGATTTCCGATTCCTGGGACGACGTCACTCAAAAAACTATCCAAAACTGTTTCCAGCATGCCTTTGGAAATGCAGATGAAGCTGGTACTGATCAAGAAGGCGACTCTACAAATTTTAATGACTGGGCCCAAAGACTGGACTTTAATTTTCATGGTGATGCACAGTCATACGCAGAGATCGATGCTAACATCTATACATCAGAGGATCCGACCGATGAAGCAATTGTTGCTTCAGTTTTGAATGATTGCAAGGAGGCGGACGACGAAGATATCGAGGGCGCTGAAGAAGACCTATTTGAAACTCCAACTTTGTCCCAAGTCTACAGCGCTTTAGGAGTCATTCGGACGTACGTGGCCTTAAACGATGAAATAAATAAACCGGAAACCACAACTTTCTTAAAAGAACTAAACCAGCATGTAAGCAAAAATTTATATCTAAAAAAAAGAAAGCAAACTAAAGTAACGGACTTTTTCGCAGAAAAATAATGTAAAATATGTACATATGTATTTACAGAATACTTATGTGTTTAAATTATCTATATCGTTTTATATGCATTTAATTGAATTCTATGTAAGTCTTTAGAAATGAATAAAAATCAACATTTATGTTACGCTCCAAAAACCTCGTTTTTCGCTAATTATAAACTAGGACACGAGCTTCTTTGTAGGTATAAAAATTTTGTTCCGGATATTACGATTTCCGGATATAACGATGTAGTTCCTTCGGTCCGCTGAATATCGTTATAACCGGATTTAACTGTATTTTAAATCCCCTCGCGAAACCGGACTTAGATGCTGTGGTAGTCTCTTACAATAATGTTTTCGAACTTAGTAAGTTTTAACTTACGGCTACATCAAATTTGTAGGTACAATTTTTTTAACATAGTTAACATATTTAATTAGGTATCACTTTATTAGAAGAGTATCCTTTTTTCCACTCCAAAGGACTCATACCTTCAAGAGTAGTCAACACCCCCAGTCACATGACACCCATCCTGCCAAGATATCACTTCATTGCCGAGAATGTCCTTTGGTCTTTACCAAAGGAGTCAAAATGCCATCAACAGTATGGGAGTACAAATTAATTAAAACAAAAAACTAAAACCTCCCGCAAATGCTGCTTAGTTAACACAAAATTGGACATATTTAACACAGTGAAAAACAAGGTTTTTTTTTTAAACTCGAAGCGATATGAACTGAATATTATTGACAGATGTCTAACCTCTCTGAAACTACTGACATCAGCTGCTGCTATTAAATATTCGTAACAGCCAGAGCCACCTTTTGAAAACGGACCGAACTAAATTGTACTCCCAATAGTTTCAATGCATTCGCCTCATATATTTTACATACATAAAAAACCTTGCCCAACCACAAATCGTAGACGCCTGCCACCGTGCTCAATCATGATCGGGCCTAGCAAAACGCATCCACATGATCATTATAAAACAGTAATCGCCTTTACGATCGTCGCCTGCGGTCGACGCACAGCCACGTCTAGCAATACAGACCTTAAGATTTAATCAGCTGTTTTTTATGTGAACGAAGTTTCTTTAAAATCGATTCACCCGCTCTTAAGATATTAAATTAAATCCTCTCTTTTTCTAACATTCGGCACATTATTGACTATATCTGCGAAATACGTCATCGAATCTATTTTAAATTTCCACATAACTAGATACTACCTATTTAATATGTGTACTAAATTTCATTAAAATCAGTTGACCCGTTCTAGAGATATTGAATTTTGTTCACTATTTCACACATTTGCTACACTGTGGCGTTTGTGAGAATAGCTGTTCTCACGAACAGCTGGTGAGAATAAATTTCGGTCATGAGAATGGCTACGATCGTGAGAATACACCAACGCTATCTATTTACGCGATTTCCATGAGAATATAAAAGAACGCACAATTTTTATAAGAATCAATTCTCATTGCTATTTAGATGTTTCTCCAGAATGAAATCCATCTCATGAGAAAATCTATCCGCATCTTATGGTCATACGTATCATTCATATGTGGATTATCGTGGATTGTTGTGGTTGTGGATTACCTTTTACAGTGTGTAGGCAATCATATCAAAACCCGCAATTTGCTTGTTAGTCCAGGAATATAAGACCAAAAATGGGTGGACCTCGGAATGTAAGACAATAAGCTGAATTTTTACATACACATTCCTTCTAAACATTGGATAAAAGGTCAGACAAAGTCATGTGTTCGCATCTTAAAATATTTAACGGTGAAGTAAAAATGATACAAAGTATCTACACTGCATGCAGATACATCGGAACATGGATATGTCTTTGGCTACCGACTGCGTGGAACCTGTTGTGTTGAAGATATCGACGTAAGTTTTATTCATATTATTATATTATTATTCATTCGACAAAACACGTCCCACGCTTTCGGTAGGCATAAGACATATCCATGTTCCGATGTATCTGCATGCAGTGTAGATACTTTGTATCATTTTTCTGGGACCCTAGTGATTCAGATAGTACAACGCGCGCTATTTAATTAAATGAATGAATGGGAATTGGCGGAAATTGAAGATCATTGAAAGTCCTTGGACGTCCTTGACCTAAATAATGAGTAAAAATGGAATTTCATTCATTGTGACCTCAGATTGGGTCTATGCATGTGCATGTCGGGAGTGCACAATTTGTTTAAATGGTGAGAATGAGAATGATATGAATGAATGAGAGGAGGAGGTCCGCTGGTCTGAGCGAAATTTCGCATACATTCGGAGACCATAAATTGCGTGTGAGCATGTCGAGCGAGGAAAGTAGACGATTTCTTGTTCTAGGGGCCTATTCAAGTTAGGGAGTACGGAGCGTACTCTATATTTTTGTGGATTTTGAATGTATGGTATCCTGCATACATACCATATGTATGCAGGAGTTTTGATTATGGCGTCGCGTCGTCGCGTTGACTGAGAACGTGGGACAGAGAGCACAAGTCAAAATTCTGAGAGCCTGGTTGGAAATACTCTGTAAGCCAATCGGCCACTACATTCATAGAACTCGGAAAAATTTTCAATGGGCTTGTTTCCTCTTCTGACCCCCGAGTAGCACAGCAGACATTTCGTGTTACGGACAGATTTTTGGGATGACCCCCAGCTATAAAACATATCCATGTCAAAAAATTGATTTTTAACTGATTTTGGAGAAGAAATTGGTTACGGAAGCAGCGATAAGGGAGAAACATGTCAAATTGGTAGGCATTAGAATAGACGAGGCTACTATTCAATTTCAGCCAAATCCATCAATTTATTCGAAAGTTACAACTATATAGCTTGTAGTCCGGATGGCGCAACGGTTAGCACGTTCGTCTTCTATGCACTGGGCCCTACTGAATGCGGTAGTCTTTTTCAGACTATGAGCCCACTCAGCTGGTAAATGAGTACCCATTTGAGGTAAATAACTCGGTTGAGCGTCACGATCTAGTAAATGAGATGAGGCTGACGTATCTCGAGGCCTCAGTCCCAAATTGGATTGTTGCGCCAGTTATTTATTTTTATTTTACAGCCATATAATTGTAGAATTTATTAACTAAATATTTCTATAACGGAAGAAGTTAGTTAAGTGAAACTTGTCTAATTGGTGGTCGTTAGTGAGAAGTAGGTTCCAGGTTAATTCCAGCAAAATTCATCCGCCCATTCACTAGTTACACCTATATAACGGCAAAATATTCTTAGCTAAGTATCTAAATAATGGTAGAAGTAAACTTATCCAAACTAGTGGGTGGGCGCTAGTAAGGGCTAGATTCTTGTTCAATTTCAGCAATATCCACTAAACAGTTTTAAAGTTACATGTATTTAATCTACTTAAATTCGGTACCTTACTATTCATTGTATAGTAAAATGTCCATCCACGACGGCGTCTGTGGCCATGGATGTGCAGGAGGTGCATGCTGGCAGCTGCTTTCTGCATTTGGCGCGCTCGGTGGCCGTGATCGTTCGCTCTACGATAGTAATCTAGAGCTCGGGCGCGATCAAAAACTGCATGTGAGTACTAATAGAACTCTCACAGTGCTCCGAGCTTGTCAGTATAAAGACGGCGCGGATAGGAGGTGCATGCTAGCAACTGCACTTCCGAAAAAGTAGATATGCTATTGAAACGTCAACAAGGCATAGATATGCTAGAGATGTTGACGCGCTCATGCCCCTGGAGGAGTCAAGGCAATTAAAGATACCGTCCACGACGACGTTTGTGGCCATGGATGTGCAGGAGGTGCATGATGGCAGCTGCATTCTCCAAAACCAATTTATGCTAACGAAACATCAACTGGGTCACATCGAACAGTGGACGCGCTATGCCCCACAAGGGGTTAGGGCAATTGAGTAGTAGTATAATGTGAATAGTTAGATACCGAACTTTATATATAGAGATGTTGTTGATTATATTTTTGTATTTATTTTAGTCTCGATAATACATTTGTAATGCGAAACGTCGATTAATAAATATTTTATTATCTACATATAAACCTGGATAGTGATAATTATTCTTAAATAATAAATACATGTAACTTTTAACTTTTTCGCCATCTTATTTGCATGGGGTAACATTATGGGGTAACATTATGTTCAAAAATATTTGTGCAAATTTTGTGAGAAATCGCTCAGGTTGCTACTAAGTTTTCTTGGAACATACACAATATATACGAAGATAGATTGAAGAATAAAGATTGTATTGTCTTATGGGGTCAACCCTGTGACTATTCCAACTACATATTTTATTAGCACAATATGTAGGTAACATATTTTAAGGCTTCATTGACGCCTCGTTGTCACCTTGTTAGTATGTATTACATTATAAAAAAATATCTGGAGTCTTGAGGTCATCATTAACGAGCAGAGTTGTAGGAAAATTCCATTATACATATTAACTTAAATTCACACGTGCTACGTAAACCAAGCAATTAATAAATTTATGAGTGGTCTTTCCAAATTGTCACAACTAATCTTGCATTGGATTTCTTTGTTCTGAATAAAAAATTAACAGCGGAAATATAATTCGTACGTGACAAATATGTTTTTTACTATTCCTTAACTCATTACCTCATTAAATATGTACTCGAAACTAGATCTTATAGCGCCTTGATAGAGGTAGAACATTCTTATAGAAGCCAATTTAATATTTTAATATACGGGTACTCACATCAATCTAATAAATTTCCTTACTATAAATAAAAATCTCTGTCTATCTGTCTAAAAATATGTGTCTAAATTTGTAAGTAAAAGTAATCAGTATAAATGATCCGAATATTGATAGATGTTAGATCTTCTGTTTTTACTTTACTGTTTTTATACACGCAAGCACAACTTACGTTTTACGTTGCTCAAGTTGACATGAGTACGAGTTTGTTGTGAACAAAGGCCATTCCACTTGAATTCAATAAGAATCTTGACTAGCACAGCTTCAAAAAGTATTTATAAGTGGCTACTGTCGATTTACATAATATTTTCTTAATGACATTTTCAGATATAGAAATAGAATGTTAAACATTTTAACGTTATTTCTAAATCTAATAGGGAAAATATTAACATTACCATAAACATTTCCGGTGTACAATAAATTAGTTTTTCCTATTTCCAATGGAGAAAAGATGACAGATTATAAGACATTTCGTATATTAATTTACATACTGAAATTAGAAGTCATGTCATGAAATATCAATATGCAAGTAACATAATCATTAACCAGGCCGAAGCGTATATACCCAAGACTTGTACAGACCTAGTGGTGATACCAAAAGTCCCAATTGGCAACGACCATATGCATTAAAAGTGGGTCTCTTATATGGCCAGTTCATAGGGGAGGTTGGCACTCATTCAGTGGGATCTTGACCATTCTCAAAATCAATTAACTAACCCATTCTACAAATATTTGTACAATTTTTCAAGTCGCTAGCTTCATTCTATCGAAAATTAACGCTTATTTGAAGTTTCACTTGTAGGAGAGGTAGGGGTTCCTTGAGTCGGATCTTGCCCAGCATTTCCATCAACCAATTAGATCCCCCTACAAGCATTTAAACAAAATTTCAAGTCTCTAACTTCATTCTTTCGAAAGGGAAGTAGGGGTTTCGTTGGTCGGATTTAACGTAATTTCAATATTAGCCGACTGGATCATACTACAAACATTTGACCAAAATTTCAAGTCACTAGCTTTATTTTGTCGTAAACTTATTTTAAGTTTCATTTCTAGGGGAGGTAGGGGTTCCTTAGGTCGGATCTTACCCATCTTTAATGCCAACTAACTCAATCCCACTTTCAATATTTGACCAAAATTTCAAGTTGCTGGCTTCATTCTATCAAAAGTTATCGCTTATTTGAAGTTTCATTCGTAGGGGAGGTGGGGGTTCCTTGTGTCGGATCTTGCCCATTTTCAATACCCACGAAGTAGGTCTTATTAGTAACATCCTTTCAAATTTTCAACTTGCTAGTATCATTTTTTCGAAAGTTATCGTAATTAAAGGAATATTTAATTTTTTGAAATTTGTAGGGGAGGTAGGCGTTCCTTTTATCCGATTATGCCCCCTTACTAGAACTTAAGCAGCTTCTCACTTCAAGGCTACACGCCAAAAATCAGGTGTCTACGTCAATTGGTTCAGGAGTTATAGACAAAAAACCTGAAAAGTAGGGTAGTACGGGGCTCTTTGTAAGAAAATTACCGTTAGTTTTCAACTTATCAGTTTTATTTTCCCAGGAGAGTATGAGATCACCCTCATGAGTAATCTACCAAAGCTAGAGCTTTGCATGTTTCTTTAATCGGGAGTTATAGATACATTTATGTATTTTACATATGTAGGGGAGGTAGGCGTTCTCTTGGCCTGATCATGCCCATTTTCAATACCATCCAACTAGATCACACTTCCAACATTTGACCAAAATTTCAAGGCTCTAGCTTCATTTTATCGAAAGTTATCGTGCGAACGGACAGACAGACGGACAGACAGACAGACAGACAGACAGACGGACAGACAGACAGACATACAGACATGGCTAAATCGAATCAGGAGGTGACCCCGATCATTTATATATATACATTGCCATACCTCCGGAGCCTCCTTTAAGGTGTTACATATTTCCGTCGTGACAAAAACAATATACCCTATACTATAAGTCTAGGATATAAAAAAATATTTCCTATACTTTATAAAGTATAGGGGATAAATATACCGTCCAAAGCGCATATACTCTAGACTTCTACAGATCTAGTGGTGATACCAAAAGTAGGGACGACCAAATGAATTAAAAGTAACCCTGCAAGAAATCGCTACCGAAACTATCAACACAAAAACCATTTTTGTGGGACTACAAACATAAGCTGAATGATATAATGTACTTACCAAAAACTAGGTATTTTTGTGGTATCCTTATGTAATGAACCAAATGGTTGGCGCACGGATCAGACGCCCAAGCGGTCGAATCTGGGTCCGGGTGTAATGGGACCCTCGGCCTCTGGTTTCGTACCACCAACAGATCACTACTCATCAGGTGCTGCTTCGATCTGCCGGTGGGAGCAGCACTACCAGACCATAATATGGTTCATTACAGGTGGTTCATTACACTTAACCGAACGAATACCGAGTGAATGCTGCAATTTATGTAAGGTAATTAGTTTGGGGGGGGGGGCAAAAGACCTCTTCCATAGTCCTCCTCGTGGGCGCTCTCTGGAACGGCCAACCAAGCCAACCGAGTTTTGCACTGCAAAACATTTGGTAGAGGCCCATAACGATGATCATCTTGAATGGCCAATAACACCAGTACGTCTCAAACTCAAGATATACGCGAACGGTGGAGTTGCAACATAGTTGTGAGAGCACCAACAGGTCACATCCAGCTGAAAGACCATCAAAAGAAGGCGCAATTAAAAACACCATTGGAGAGCTACCTCTGCCTTATATAAAAAATAGCTCCCGGCGACTCTTAGGACACCTAAGGAAGCAACCCTTTCCCTAAGATTGGGTATGTGGGCTTGTAACCGGCGTACATAAAATAAATTGACACTAGAAACATTAAACGAGCCTCGGATACCACGGACTGATCCACCGCCAACGACTTTTAGCAACAAACAACGGACCACCATCGGTTTTTGGAAAGTTCGAACGATGTGGGGCGAGTGCAATAGTGCGAGGCTTACTGAAGTCGAACGGGAAAAAACCGCATATGACATCGATATACTAGGACTGAGCGAAACAAGATGGCCTGGATCGAGAACGACTTTATCACCACTCTACTCTGGAAATGAAGACGATACGTCACCTCGAATGACAGGCGTCGGAATACTGTTGACTAGGGAGGCACGCCTATCTCTAATTGACTGGAAGCCCATATTGCCGACTGTGTCGATTGAATGGAATTGTGTGCCGCAGTCACTTGCGACGAACCGTCTCCAAACCGACACACGGGGAACATACGGTTGGGTCCCGGTACGGGTAGAGTGTGGTTTAATGTTTCATGTTTAATTAACAATACAATATGCCAAGCGGCATGTCATATGCCACTTTTACCATCTCAAGCCTCCACCTACAGATTAGATTTGAGCAGAGTCTTAGTGTACACTATTCCCAGATTACTTCATCTGCTGCTTAATCTGGGTGTGGTGAGTTTAAAATTGTATGTATTTGACAGTTGCAGATTAAATCTGCCGGCGCAGATGAAGTAATCTGGGGATAGTGTAAACGTAATATTAAACATATTTACCATTATGTAAGACTCTGCTCAAAAGTTCTTCGCAAATGAATACTAAACATTTTCATAGTCAACGTTACGGACCCCACTCGAAACTATCAGATTTTTTTCAAAGAAAAACTTAGTTCTGGAGCGGTTGTTTCTATAGAAGCCATGTAATTTAGCCGTTTGACATATGTAGAACTTCCACTAGAAAGAAGAATTTGTTTTCATGTTTTTTCATGCTCACCGAAAATATTATATATACGTATACTTTATATGTTTGGAGATGCTTTCATTCTACAAACTAAATTATTGAAATTTATAAATCAAACGAACAAGTTCATGGGCGCGAATTATTTTCTAGTGAAAATTTTACTGTATTAGTCACGCTTGGATGCATAGCTAATTTTAAAAAATAGAGTGCAGTGGAGCTAAGTTATCCACCACTACGAAAAATTAATCCGCACATAAATGCAATTCTTCACCTGTCTTTCACTTTCGTCCACACGATGGATTGTACTCTTCAGGAGCTGGCTTAATCCTTCGGGATGCAGCTCGACCAGACCCGGTAGCAATCCACTCTGTTCTTAAGAACTAGCTATGCGCTCTTGCGTGACTAATACATGAAAATTTCCACTAGAAAATAATTCGCACCCATATCGCACAATGTAGCGTAGACTATACATTGTTCCCAGGCACATATTCCGATCTAGGTCTTGTCGAGCTGCTTCCCCGATGGATTAAGGCAGCTCCGGAAGAGTACAATTAATCATGTGGACCAAACCAGAAGACTGGTGAAAATTAGCTTTCATATTCGGTAAATCTCCCGGTGTGAAGTCCAGCTATTATTCCACAATTCGCTGAACAAATCTGAACATGATGATTGTTAAAATGATTATTGTTTATTTAAATAAAAATAAATACAATGAAAACGCAATATTGCATATATGTATGACACATTTCACGACGTCACTAGACTTTTTTCGTGCGTAAGGAAACTTTACGATTATTTAGTGGCTGAAGAAGACGATGATTAGTTGTCAACCTGACAATTTTACCAGAAGGAGTTCGAGTTCTGAGATCCCGTAAGAGATTTAACTAAAAAAAAAAAACATTTTTTAATTGACAAAATTCTCTATAGTTAACCATTTTTTCATCGATCCGATTCGTTTGAAGTACCTGATTAGCAGAACATTGTAGTGTATTTCGGAAAATAATCCAAGTTACAGTTTCAGAACAGGGTGGGGTAGTCAGCGATCCTAAGTCAAAATTCAATTATGAAATGGATAATAAGGCTTAGCATTTTAGACTTACCTCGATACTGATACCATACTTCAGTATCAATTTGACCCAAAAAGAATTTCGGGCTAAATGATGGTCGAATTGTGATACTGCTATTATAGTTGAGTACTTTATCCAAATTACCGATTATTGGGTAGAGTTCGCGACCATCTATTTTCGAGAGCTAATTGGTGAAGAACATTATATGGGGGAATATAATATTCGACAAAAAATTATGTCTTGTATAATAAAATATGTCATTATATTTAGTATTCAATGAAATTATCAAATATAGCGTTAATAATGCATTGCATTATTATGCAATGCAATGCAATGCATGATTTACCTGGTACAAAACAGCTAGAACTACAAAGCCATCCGGTCGTTTAAGAGCTTCCTCCTCCGTGTATCTGACATTTCTATGAACCATGTGCAATTCCAAAGGTGTTTGAAGATTATCGATTAAATGCTCAGATCCACGATTGTTCTGTTTGCCCCAATGGAAATGCAATCCATCAAAAGCGTACGCTCCTTTTAGGTTAGCGCCTGATATTGTTGGAGTCTGAGTGCCTTTTGTAATAACATTTTGATCGATTGATAGCTCAACTAAGATGGAAAATAAATGAAAAAAAGATAATATTCAATTTGGACGTTATAATGCTATAATTTCGACAAGTTTCTACCCGTCGGCCCAAATTTTTGGGCGGTTTTTCGTTATTTATAGCGAGGCCATGAATAACGAAATTTAGAATTGACCTTAACCCTAATTTACCACCAGTAATTTCTTGCAAATTTCATATCATGGGGTGCATCTGCACTCCATGACGCCTATGTACTTATTTTTGTATCAGATCCTCAACAAAAGCCAAACAGGGTCCATCAACATAATCGAATCAAAAGTGGTTTTTACGAGTATGTCATTTAATTTTGTAAGCCAAGAAGCCACACATGGCCACATTTGTCCAATAAAAGACGATCAAAGATCTGTAACCATATAGGATGCTTATGAGATAATGTATCTCTGACCATCACACCATGATCTAGGCCTGTTCCTAATACCGGGATCCCGGTTTGGTACCGGTTTTTTTCCAGTACCGGTATCGGTAAGTTTCGATCAGCTAGCTCCTTCCATTATAGAGGTATTTGCTTTCAAAATTTTGGCGTTATATAGCTATAGCTTAGCTAGTTAGATAGTTCTCAATAACGGCCACCAATTAGACAAGTTGCGCCCAGCTAGCTTCTTCCATTATAGGGGTATTTTGCTAATACAATTTTACAGTTATATAGCTGTTATTTTTGAGTCGATTGATGGATGGATATAGCGGTAAATTGGAGTCAATTTAACCAAAATACGAAGATTGAAAATTATATTTTCGATAAAAAAAAACGTCTATAAGGGCTTAATATAATATTTTTAATGTTTGCTACTGTTTAGTTACCCAAAGATCACCCGCAAGGCATCAGACCGGGTTTTCCAAATTTTATTAAATGTGTGGTTGTACACTTGATAGAGAAGTATCGCACGGTACTTTGGACAGTTTACGACCTCTGGATAATATTTTTGAATCCAACATGCATAGAATATGTACGAGGAGACTGGATCATTCAATAGAAGTCCAGGACAATACCGGTGCAGAGCGATATCAATAAGTGGGGACCGATTTATGCTAATATAAGGCCTCAAAATAGTGAAAATACGTCTTTTGTTAGCAAAAACGACCACATAGATGCAACCCGGGTACGATTATTTCGGCTCAAGATTATCGTAAACAGTTAAGGTAGGATGACCTAATATCCAGATTTCTCAAAAAAATTATTGGTATTCATCACAAACCACAAAGCACGCCATTTGTCGGCTTCACTGGGCGCGACACTTTTTTTTGATGCACAGTGTATGTTAGTACTTAGAGAGCGAACAATTTTTGTACGAACGAAACCTTTGACAGTTTTTGTACGCAATTTCGCACGAAAAGCCGACGACCTTAGTGCTATGCTTATAAGGGAATTTAATGGTTTTGAGCAACTTTTTCCCCAGTACTGAAATTGTAATAGAGCGCCGATAATTAAACTACTAATTGAAATAATTCCCCTATACAAAGGAGACAAAAGTAAAAATTAATCTTGCCAACCATGTCGCGAATATTCAACAGAAAGTACAAGACGAAAGGTCATAGACTACTTTATCTTGACAAACCCTTACAATTTCCACTAAGCTTAATGAAAACAATTATTTTTACCCAACAGAATAAATACTCGTTATAGTACAATACTTTTGTTAATTTATTTGGAGTCATGCTCATAATATAGATATAAATATCATCATTCTTGAACTTGTCCTTAGCGGAGAAACGTGTGCTAAAATATTACCGTATAATAAAATCTGAATGAGAAACACGCTAGAATGGCAAAAATTTAGCTTTGAATGACCATTAAAAAAAGATGGTTTTTCAGAATGCGCTTCGTGGGCGAAACGGAACAGCCACAACAGAACCTCTCCACGAAACATAAACCGATGGAAGTTAAGAGATTCGATTTTGTGGAATTTGAGTTATAGCCAAAAAATAACAACAAAACACGGTTTTTTGCATTTTTTGAAAATATTTTGAAAACGATTGACCCTAGCGAAAAACTTTCTGAGAAAAAAATGAAAGATCTGGAACAGTTTAAGAAAAAGATTAGCGCTACATTTTTTGTATCTTCAATAGTTTTCGAGATACTCTCACTTAAAAAGACTATTTTTCATGCTTCTACTCTTTATATTTTATTCCTACAAAGAGAAAAATGCATGGTTTTCTGACGTATTTTTTCGAATATAGGAAAAGCTACATATCATACGAGAAAAATGCTTAGGGTGAATTTGTTGATCGCTTAATCACCTTTTATTTGAGATGCCCGTGGGAAAAATAGTTACGTAGATATATTCTCTCTAATTGCCTTGACCCCTACAGGGGCATGGGCACGGCAACACCTCTAGCATTTCTATGCCTTGTTGACGTTTCAATAGCATATCTACTTTTCGGAAGTGCAGTTGCTAGCATGCACCTCCTATCCGCGCCGTCTTTATACTGACAAGCTCGGAGCACTGTGAGAGTTCTATTAGTAATCACAGGCAGTTTTTATCGCGCCGAGATTTGATCTCCGAGCTCTAGATTAGATCACGGCCACTGAGCGCGACGTAGATATTGGCAACAACAAATTTCTGAAAAATCGACTAGGAGAAAAATTCTACCATCAAACAAGTAACTTGTAACTTTTGGAAAATACAATAAGTTACCTAAAATTTAATGTGAAAGTCAGCTTCGCACGTCTAGGTTTTTTTGAAAAAATAGCTCTTTAAACATTGGAATTTTTTTCCAAAAAATTAAAATCAATTTGCTTATGTCAGTTCCTATAAGCACGTGATGACTTGCCCAGAACGGATGTGAAGTCTTACAGTCTTTGATATTTACTAAATTCTAGGGATATTTAAGTTCGGTGACAGTTATTGAATATAAATTCATGATGGATTGAAAGCACATCAAGATCAAATATATCTTTAACTGAGAAACTTAATTCTTACCTGAATGTCCATTATTGGACAGTCGTGAAATTGGTAAAACTTTATCGTAACCTTTAAAAACCAGCGGGGCGATAGTTGACCGGATCGTCTTTGGAAACACATAATTTTTTTTAGATCACTATTCTTCCGGACCTATATTGGGAACTCGTTACCTGCTTCGTTAAAATTTCAATCGGTGACTGTCGACTGCCTCCGCATTCAGGATTCTGGTTCGGCCAACTTTTCTGCTCTTCGGTCGAATATCCAACATATTGACCTATATGTATTCAAACGACTTTATAGAATCCTTCCATTCAAAATTAAACGTTACTTCAGTCAGATTCTTACCTTTGACATAGACAATCACTAAAAACAGACTAAAACACGCAAACTTCATAACGAGCTTTCGCGGATATCAGTACTAAGTGCATTGCATTTTCGATTTCGATCTGAATTTATATAAAATTGCACTTTCACAAAAACAAAAATATTCATATCAAAAACCTGTTGATCTTACTGTAGTTCCGATTCTGTCAATATTCTCCATTCATTCTTTTCAGCTCCACCAATAATTGTACCTGCGCGTGTGAATACACTGCATCTGCGAGACAGATATGCAGTTGAATGCAATTACAAAACTTTTGTGTCACTTTCGTTTTATTGTTGCGGAAATGTGGGCTAATCTGGCGCTTAGTGCGGAAGATAATTAATTGATCATGAAAGTCACGTCGAACGGATTGCTGTCAATATGAATAATTTACTATCGTTCGTTCTTATTGGCATTGTGATGATTATGAAGAAATCCGGAGAGGATTACATTGCCAAGCTGTAAATGAAGTTCGTATCTGAATTAGATGAATTCAGTAACATTACTCGTATAAATATTTATATATATATTTCTTGCGAAGAGAATATCATCAATTGCAAGCGTCTTATCCTACCTTGTCTATTTGACGCGATGTTAGCAGCTTTAATGTTTAACAGAGCGCAGAATTCCGGCATGAATGCAATCTCGCAACCAAAACGGAAACAATTTTCATGCTACCATTTTTGTGCACAAATACGAGGGTAAGGTGAAAAGTTCTCGGCCTGACAATGAAAGACTACGATTTTCAGTTAAAAAATTATTTTATTTTTCTACATTATCTCCAATCTCAACTTCAACACACTTAGTTCAGCGTTTCTGCAACATCAATATTCCTTCCCGGAAGTGAGAGTCTGGAAGGCTGTGAAAATATTCATCTACGGCCCTCTCAACTTCTTCACTAGATGCGAAGCGCTTTCCAGAAAAAAATTTCTTCACATTTGGGAACAGATGGAAGTCTGAGGGTGCCAAATCAGGAGAATAGGGGGGATGGTCGAGCAAATCGTACCCCAAATCCCGCAGTTTTCCCATCGCCAACGCACACTTGTGTACAGATGCGTTGTCCTGGTGAAAGATGATTTTTTTCTTCTTCAAGCCACTTATACCAACCAACCATACGAACCAAATCAACATACACATTAGGTTTGACCTAGACGCACCAGTATCAGAAAGACGAACGAGACGTATACCGCCAGCTAACGGACTGGACAAACTACGCGACATCTCTTCACAAGAGGTGAGAAATGATCGATAGGACGGTCTCGAACTGGCAAAGCTTGGACAGCCTTACTACTAATGATATCAACGCCATCCTAGCCTCCTATGAAGAGAACTGCCCTCTGAAGGTAACCAAAAATAATTGGGGAGTTATCTGGTGGAATACTGAACTGTCTCGCCTAAGGAAAACTACCAAGAAACTCTTCAAAAAAGCCAAAAGAACTGGCGGGTGGGAGGATTACCGTAACTCGCTTACGAACAAAGCTGACAGACTGAATCGTGTCTTGGCTAGAAAGAGCACATCACAGATCAGATAAGTACGCTTAAGGAAGCCGATGGTAAAAGTACCACAGATGCCAAAGTAACGGGCAGACTTCTCCTATGCCCCCATTTTCCTGGTTCTAAAGTCCTGGGACTTGACTAAATCATACGACCCATTAGTCTCACCTCCTTCATGTTAAAGCCGATGGAGAAAATCTTGGATGAACATATTCGACAAACCCTCCTTAAGAGAAAGCCCCTACACGAAATACAGTTTGCCTATCAGGCAGAAAAATCTACAGAGTCCGCTCTAAACTGCCTGGTGAGGGAAATCGAGGCGACAATGGAGACTAAAGAAACTGCTCTTTCAGCTTTCCATGATATAGAAGGGGCTTTCGACAACACGTCATTAATAGCCATCGACAAAGCACTAAAGGAAAAGAATGCCGACGCCACTACAACAAATGCTTTCCTCCAGAAGGATCATCACCAATATTGAAGGCGTCACCCTCCTTGCTAACGTCTCCCGTGGCTGCCTAAAGGAGTCTTCGTTTCCTCTCCTATGGTGTATAGTGGTTGATGGCCTGCTGAGGAAACTCATGACGCAGGGTTACTCAGTCCAGGGCTACGCCGATGACTTGGTGATATTGACTAAAGGAAAGTTCGAGGAGATTCTACCAGACATCCTTGAAGCAGCTCTTTACATTGTTCAAGAATGGTGTAATGATAACGGACTTCGAGTCAACCCAACCAAGGCAGTTGTCACCCCATTATCTAAAAGAAGAAATCTCAGGCACATCAGACGCCCCCAAATGTACAACTCTCCCCTTCCCATGGAAAATTACACCAAATACCTGGACGTCAACTTCTCTGGCATGAACACGTCAGGGTGGTGGCGGAGGGGGCCACTAAGGCCTTGTGGCTATGTAGGCAAAACGTGGGGAATCAAGCCCTCCGGACTCACAGGGCTATTGCCAGACTAATATTAGAGTACAGTGCAGGTCTGGTGGAAAAGAGCATTTACTGCTGCTGGTAAGACCATTTTAGGCAAAGTCCAATGGTGACACTGACAGGGGCTATTCGCTCTTGTCCATATACCGCTCTTGACGTACTGCTCGACCTACAGCCGATACACATTCACATAAAGGCAGGAGCTAAAATGACAATCGCGAGACTAGTTGCATGCAATGCCAATGTATAGCTAAATCCAGTACAACTCAGCTGGCTTAATGACAGTATAGTCACAAAAATGCCATCAGACCATCTTGTGAAAGAAATATCATGCAACCAACGGATGGCAGAAAAAATTTGCCAACCTTCCCCCTCACACCACCAAGTGGTCCTTCTTTTTCGACCTAAAAAAGCGCCGCTTTGTTCTTCGTTTTTTTTTTCAGTTTGTCAAAAGTCAGAACGGCCAAGAAATTACGGCGAATATTATCGTCAAGACTGCAATATCAACTAAATTCACAGACAAATACATTCATCTTTCAGTTGCTGTGTTAGATTCCCGGTCATTGCGGCTTTGTCGGAAACAGCAGGGTAGATGAGCCGGCTCGTGAGGGTACAACCACTATGGTCAGCGAAATCTTCCGTAACATAAAGATGCCTCTGGCAGCTTGTAAATTGGCCTTACAAGCTGCTAACTTGTAAGTTAGTGACTAACAGAGTAAACACCAGATGGAGTATTGACAGCACATGCCATGCAATTAAGCATTCTTCAATTCGTAAGTGAAAGAGAGACGCATTATCTGAAAGATAAGATTTCAAAGAAATCCCGAAAGCAGAATGACAACCGACCGATTTTCGTTATTGCTGTCCCTTACTAATTGAGGGCCATGAGGCGAATGCACTAGACTTCTGTTGACAGCATTTTGAGTCAGGAAAAAAGCGCTTTGTTTATCATATTGTGAAACTTATTTAAAATAGGTATTTTCTGATTGATGAGGTCAATACACTGGAATATTGTTGAGTGCATTTTTAGTCCTTCGGTTAAAAGGATTTTCTTGAAAATGAAGTGAAATCTAGGCAATACAGGTTAATGAGATCGATGCGTTGGGAGTACTATTGAAGCTATTTTGAGTCATTTGGTCAGGAAAACTGCCCCTTAATGGGTATGAATTGAAACCGAAATCAAACCTGGCAAATATCGGCGCTTTGTTGTTCTTCGGGGCTTTGATCATAGCGTCAATTTCTTTGAGCGTTGAGGGGCTCTATATATCGATCGATAACGTCGGAAGTCGGTTTAAGTAAATCTTCAAAGTAGGACACTCATCTTCTGTTCACTGCTTTTAGCCGATTTAAAGTATGTCAAGGTCAAATGTCAAAACTTGCAATCCCAACATCTCGGAAATAACGCGTCGTAGAAGTAGAGAGGAAAGAAACTAAAATTAAGCCATATACGAAATGTAAGAAAAAAACAAGATGATTTTTTTTTCATTAAAATTCATTTTTTTTATACACAACTTCTTATTATTACAATAATTCATTGTAAACGTATCAACTACAGGTTATGAATCTAATAGTATATACTTGTTGTAAAATTGTTATTTACTTAGCAAGTAAAACAAAATTATTAGTTTAATTTTCCCTTATTAAAATATCTGTTCGTCATCTGTTTCATATTTTAATCTTTGTTTTGTTTTAATTAAACGAGTCTTAAACAAAAAATATTTGAGTTTGTGGATACTTCATCGATATACTTTATTTTTATCAGACTTTACACACACACACTCACGCACAGACGCAGTACAGTGTTGGTGGTTGATTTATTTTGTAACCTTTTTCGGATGCCTAGGCTTATTGACTTATATTACGAGTTTATCCATAAGATATTTCGAAACTGCAAAAATTATAATGCCGAGCAAAATTAGAATAGAATTACAGTATTTGATTCAGTCTTACCTGAGATCGGTAAAATTTGGTTATGACGAATGATATTTTTTTCTGTTTGTAAATAAACTACTTAAACTACATTCACAATAAACTGTTTGATTAAATGTTTTAACCAATTTTTTTTTTGTAATTTTGAAAGCTGGAGTCCACGCACAATAAAAATAATCACCACCTAACCCAGAAATTCCAATCAATTGAAATCAAACTAGAAAATGTTAAATCAAATCAATTATTTCTCAGCTAACATACATATATGTATATACTGACTTTCTGTCTGTAATTAAGGGTATTATAATGCGATTAATATATTTATTTAAATAGATTATTTTTATATTTATATAGAACATAGAGCAGCTAATGTTAATACATAGTTGAATTACTTTATAATAATTTGCATAATAAGTTAGTTACTTAGAATCATTAAAATTCAATTTTAATACACATTAAATTTATGCTGATAATAATATTATAAATATGAATTCATAGTAGCTAACTAAACGGAGATTAATAAAAGACTTTATGTATATTAGTCATTTGTTTTTATTACATTGTTTATATGCTTATAAGAAAACATAATTATCCATTTACTTAGGTTTAGTTGAATTAGAGCAGAATATTTCTCCTTTCGGTTAATAATAATATTGTTTAATTGCATTCAAACACTCTTCCATGCCATGTAATGATCAGCGAAAAATGAAAAGGTACACACACAAATGAAATACAGAAATTCAACTACGAACTTATTTATTCTTGTTTGTGTAAAATATTCATAAGATTCTAATCCTAAATTGTTTTCTCTCGTCTTTTCTTATGTGTTTCTCAAACAAGTTTAACTGTACACTATTTTATAATTATTTTTTACTTAACGCTAAATATTTATATAAGTTGAACAATATTTTAAAATTTCTTCTAAATTATTCTAACAAGATAAGACAAAAAAAGAGGACTCAAATCATTAAATAACGTTTAAAGCTTGTTTTAAAAAAAGACATAAAATCAACCAATAATTTACTTTTCCAGTGTTTGATTTAAAGATAAAGTTTTTTTTATTTTGTAAATAACTGAATATTAACAATAGAAATTGTGGCAGTTTTATTTTGGCAGGTTATTAGAGAACTTTATTGGGGAGTTGAGGTTTTATAGTAACAATAACGAATGTGTGTTTGTATTTACATTAGCGAGAAATTGATGATTTTTTTGTAGCAAAGAGTAGTAACCGCCCTGAGTCAGTTGATGGGATATGTGCCGATGAATGCAAAACCTATTACAATTATGTACGACTTCAGCGTGATTGTTTCTTTTTACGAGCAATTCTTATTGGTGGAAGAGTCAAAGAAAAATTTAGGAGTCCTTGATCATGAGTTCGATTTGGAGAAGAAGAAAAAATGAGAAACCCAACTATCACGGCCGTTCATTTAATAACAAGCTACGTTTGGAATTATTTGTGACACTTGGTTTCATTCTGCACACCAACTTAGTATGCGTCTGTAGCTTAGCTCGGTAACGCACGGTCTCTGCGGCTCGCGCCCCGCAACGGGACCAACTATTTTTTAGTCTCAAATTCCCTCTGAATTAATTTCTCCGATCTTAGTGGTTTCGTATGGATAGTAGCACTCATCAGGTCTTGCATCTTTGCAGCTATCCATGTGCAAGACGACTACGAAAGTGTGAGAATTCTGTTTTTGTAAAATATAAGCCGTGAAGGCGTGATTTTACTTTAAAACTCGACCGTGGAGGTCTAGATGTGTAGATGAAGCACTTATATTAACTCACTAGAGGGGTGGAGAGAGGGTGAGAAGTGGAGATATTTGTTCCCTGGCAATTTTACTTTATGTATTAATGCTTTTGCAAATGTACAAGTGCGAATCATTTCAGTGAAAATTGGAATTGTTCACGCCTTCACGGCTTATACAAAAACAGAATTCTCACACTTTCGTGGTCGTCTTGCACATGGATAGCTGCAAAGATGCAAGACCTGATGAGTGCTACTATCCATACGAAACCACTAAGCTCGGAGAAATTAATTCAGAGGGAATTTGAGAATAAAAAATAGTTGGTCCCGTTGCGGGGCGCGAACCGCAGAGACCGTGTTTCGAGGTGCGTTGCCGAGCTAAGCTACAGACGCATACTAAGTTGGTGTGCAGAATGAAACCAAGTGTCACAAACAATTCCAATTTTCACTGAAATGATTCGCACTTGTACATTTGCAAGAACATTAATATTGAACATAAAGCTACGTTTCTTGTGTAGCTTCACCATGGAGTAACAACACAAAGAGCTGGAGCTCAGTAGAAAATAATATTAAAAGCAGGACGCAGATAATCTCACGCACACAAATAAGCCTCACCACTCTAGAAGCAACGGCTACAATTTAAAGTAAACCGCCCTTTAGAGTAATAAGGACAACAACACAACAAATGAGCTGTGTCTGTTGATTAAAAAGCCAAAGGCTTTTTAGCTGCCATTGTGTGCGTGTCATGGTTTATCAATTTCATATGTGTGAGTTACCATTTTCGGCCATACACAATAGCATTCGTGCATTTTCGCTCATGTTTCGGGTTGCCAACAACTCAAAACAGCAAACGTAACTATTGATCTCTCTTTCTGCAAATGGACGTGGATACAAAACCCCCCATAGAATATGCGATTCATCGTTAGATGACAATACTATTCATCGTCAGATCAATCTGACGATGGAACGCCACAAAGTATCTGACGGTCAATTTTATATGGAACTGTAGAAGAAATCGTCAACGATAAGTACATACTCGTATACTGTGTAATAAATGTGAAGATCACAATATCGTCACACTGATTTGATGACGGATCGTATGATGCTCTTCACTTTCCCGGAGCAACAAACGTAGCAATTGTCTTCTCTTTCTGCAAATAGACGTGAATGTAAGACCGTACGATACATCGTCAGGTGACAATGTTATTCGTCTTTGGATCAATCTGACGATGGATCGCCACCAAGTATCTGACGGTGAAATTTAAAGGGAGCTGTAAAAGAAATCGTCAACGATAGGTACATACACTGTTCAATCAATGTGACGATCACAATATTGTGAAACCGATCTGACGACGGATCGCATCGTATATGGGGGACCTTACTTTCAACTTTTTATGTATGCATTGTGTATCGACTAGTGAACACAATACACACGGAGCTAAAACATTATGAGTAACCTTTGCTTATTTTGTACTGAGTTCAGGCTCTTTTCACTCTTTACGGATCCTTCTTGTGCAGTCTTCGGAAATCTAAGTTATGTCTTAATGTGGTTGTGGAATTTTGTGCGTAAAATTTTTCAAAGAACTGATGCGTATATGATTTGCTTCTACGATAAAGTCTAAAGAACAATGAAATCAACCATCCATGTGATAACTAAAAGCTGCATTTTTACATATATATTCCTGTTAGTGTCACCATACACTGTCGAACTCGAGCTCGAACTCGAATTCGAACCTAGTACAAGTGTACCGGTTTTCTTCACACCTATGTGAAGTGTATGTGTGTGTCAGAGGACATTTGTACCAGGTTCGTGCTCGAGTTCGACAGTGTATGGTGACACTTACAGAGAAAACGTCACAGATCATGACAATAAATATACATCTCGGACTTTACAAGGTTAATAGGCTAATGTATGGGATCAGCTCAGCTCCAGCGATCTGACAGCAATACATCGAGGGAATGATCGAAGATATTCCGGGAATCGTGAATTTCGTAATATTAAGTTTCCTTACTATTTCTTTTACTGGCGTGATCACGGTGTAGAGTAGAGTTTAGTTTATAGTTTTCAATTAGTTATACATTCTTCAATATATTTTGTATTAACAGAAAAAGGAACCTTGTTGTGAAGAGTGCTCCGGGTGGTAGATTTGTGAAGGTAACGCGAACCGTCGTCTTCCGCATTTGCGCTTGACGGAACACCTACTGGGTCGATACGCGGCTGGGTTAAATCTAAAGTGCGTGGCGTCCAACGGCCTTTGCTCCGCAGCAAGCCGGCACCAGTCGTGACCTTCGAAAGAAATCGTGTAATATTGGCGCCCAACGTGGGACTTAAGCGGAATAATCAATTGTACCGGCGGGATACTTACCTTATCCCATGGAAGAACCAGAACAAAGAGAGTATCCCGCTCGGTTCGTCGCCCTTTTAATACATTGGTACGGGTACGGTATTATCCCGCTACCCATTTATTCGGTCATCGGTGACGACATCGAGATCATGTTGACCAATTGCAAAGCCTCGCCCAATGCTCATCTCAGATATTCACCAAATTAGTAGTGTGGGATGCATTACCGACATACGATCCACGCTGTCAAGTCGGCTTAGACAGATGTCAATAAACATCAACAGATGATTCGGTCCGGTTTGTTTGTTTTGGTTCGCGTTCAATTTATTTCGTGAATCATGCTGGTGTCGCGTTTGGTCCGCGGTCGTTGTTATGTGTAGGAGTTTTGTGGACTGCGAAACAGAAGAAGTTTGCCACCGTCCGAAATAGAAGGCGACAATCTCCTGACGAAGACATTTGCTGCTTTCTAAGACACACGCCCAAGGAAGTTCGAGTCATCAGATAAGTATTCATTCTTTTCCTTTTTGAATTTGATTCTCCGTCTATTTCAGGAAGTGTTTATGAAACACGCTGAACGAGCTGATCGCCGGTGTTAAGACGATGTGAACGATTGGTTAGATCTAACTAACTACCTATTTTAGCCCGCCGCCCCTCCTGTCTAGCAGTGCCCCATTAATTACAGAGTGCTCCGCGTCTTGACTCAACCGTGACATTGTCCATGATGACATTATAGTGACAGGAGCTACTGAAAACGAGCATTTAGAAAATCTGAATACACTATTTAAAAGACTTTCTCAACACGGCATTCGTCTTAATGCAGAAGATTCTGCTTAAGCCTCATATCCCAATATTTACCGGTAATCATAAGGAACTAGTTATTCCTAAAAATTCTTGAGATTTTAAGTATAGGTTTAGATACAACTGAGTTTCATATGTGTGGATATACATATGTATGTTACCTCTTCTAAGTACAATATATATACACATATGTACGCGTCACAATCAATTTTAGATAGCCGCATTATGTGCGCAAGTTGCAATGTTGTATATTCACATCATGCAACATTGTAACGTGCACACTCAGCATTTCGTTTTTCATAGTAACTTCTTCCAAGTGACTACATGCGAACATATGCATGGAACATAATTTGATACTGTTGTAGCTAAGAAAACTGACAGATCAAATGTTAATTAGGGCAGTACACATAGTTTGTACGAATATGGCAATACGGATTGTTATTTCATCATGCATGAGTCAGTCATTGGAGAGAGATCAACACGGAAAGAACCAATAAAGTAATTGAAATTGTATTGTGGCTATTCAACGAACCCAGGAGTCACCACAATACAATATGATGTGTGCGCACTTTGCATTTTTTGGTATGTTCACATCGTGCAACATTGTAGCGTGCGGACACAGCATATTGTGCATGATTAGAGCCTCATAATAAAGTTTTTTTATTTGCCTGGTTATTGAATTTATAGTATCAGCATTCCGTCAGTATTTAAATCATATGTAATAAATTTTGAGAAGTTCAGTCGAATCAAGTCTTTTAGATCTCAACTTCGTCCATCATTTTGTGCTACGGTATACTCGTTTTTCGCACTAGGGTATCCACATCATAGTCGTTGAGTGCAAGCCACTCAGCGTATCCCCCGTTTGATATTGTAACACGAATCAAACAAGTCAACCGAATAGCAACACAAGCGGTAACCCTACAATGATATACCGAAGGAACGGCGAACTCGGTGTAAACAGCGAACGTGATCGGCGATGGGCGCAAGGCGAAGGCAGAGTGGCGATGGCGAATGCGCACTCACTTTTACTCTGACGTTCATCCGTGGCGGTCGCACATTTTAATAAACAGGCGGTATAACTGTTGCTATTTGGTGTAAAAATAAATATTGGAGTTGGACATTATAAAAGTGTTGTTATTGAAATTTTCTTGGATTTAAATTATTGGAGTGTCATAAATTCAGAAGTGGGATTAACCCAGTGCCAGTGCCAAAAAGTGCAATTGTTGTGTCGGTCGTGTAGTTACGTGTAATTGGCGAGATACTCGATAGTGAGTGCATTTTGTGGCGAGGCGATTAGCTCGTGTTGTGAAATTCACAACAAAGCAGGCGGCTAACAACATACAGCGGTGTATCTGCATGTGTGAGTGCATTTTGTGGCGAGGCGATTAGCTCGTGTTGTGAAATTGCGAGTCCACAAAAAAAAAGAGGCGCAGGAGCGCCGCAGAATTGGCGGAGCGCCACCGAATTGACCGGAGCCGCCACCGAATTGGCAGCAATCGCCACCGAATTGGCCGGACCGCCATCGAATTGGCAGCAGCGCCACAATTTCGGCAGCGAGCGCCACAGCAAGTAATATGAAGACAGACGAAAAAAGTAACAAACCCCAAGAATGTTGGGAGAAAATCAGAAAGTAACGAAAAAAAGGAATTAATAAAAAAAACTGAGGGGAAAATAAGAGAAGTTAAAATAAGATGTACCTTAATATAAAAGTTTCCAGATTTAGTTAGCTATTAAAAGGATATAGGAATCGTTATCTGAATTTCGGATTTTCCCTCGGAAATATATCTCCCCATAGCGCAGTTGCACATTTATAAGATAGAAGGGGAGGGAGCGCGGAGCCCCTAAACCATTAAGGGGCTCCCGTGTGTAGTGTACATGTGGTGTACACTCACCTTAAGAATATTTTCTTCGTTATTAAACAAACAAGCAACGAAGTAAGCAAAAGCAATTATTGAGCATGCATTCTTGGTATCATATTGCACTGCTTTCTTGCATACTTTAGTTGCATTATTTCGCGCATCACGTTTACTTTCACCATATCACAATAAGTGACCGGAAATTATGTAGGTCAAAAGTTATTATGACGATGTCACTTGACTTTTAGGTGAGTCTGGAGCATGGAATAGGAATAGTAATGACTAATTGGTTAGAAAACATGTTGTAGTAGTAAGTAATTAGTATAAATAGGCGATAATGAATAAGGGAGAGGCAGTCTGTAATTAGAAGTTGCAATTGGCAACATACAGATTCATCATAAAATAGTTAGGGAAAGATTGGCGATTACGTCGTAATAACAAGATTGCATCGTGCATCTTTTAAGAAAAAAATCTCTTTTTATTCTCGAAACATGAATTTAGAAACATATTACAATGGTCCGCGATTGTTTGGCGGTGATTTCTACCACAATCTTTGGTGCTGCGATCGGAATGTGGTTTGCGTAGTACTTCGCGGTGGTATAAGTTTTATCGTCAAAAGACTGGCTCGAGTGTCGGTGGTCTCCCGACAGCAACATCCCAGACGAACGAACCTTTCGAACCACTCCCGGATCCCGGGTAGTGCACTCCGCACTGAGACAACGGATAGAGTCGAAATACCTTTACGTCCCCTCTTTTCTGACGGAACGTAAGTAAGGTCACGTTAAGGTAAGGACTTTTTCTTTTATGAGCTCAAAAAGAGCATCCCCTAAAGGGGGTGGAGAGCCACCCACCGAGCGATATAGCCGGACTGGTGAATCACCTGATCCGACACGTCGTGTGCCTGTTGTTCCCATACCTGGCACCAGTCGTTTGCAGGAAGACTCGACGGGAGCTTCCAAGGCGGCATCAGGTGCAAGAGCTGTGGTTAAATCTGGCTCTTGCAGGGATACACCTGGCACATCGGGTACTCTCCACTCCCGCGAAGCCTCGTCAAGGGCTTCTCCTTTCGATGCTATTGTTAAGCCTCGTCCTAGCAAGGTTACGCCATCAAGTGTCAACCCTAACCAGGAGGGCTCGCCAAAAGCCTCCTCTCGCGTAACGTCATCCCGTGATGGCGTCATGGGTTACGGATATCCTGGCCCCAGCACGGGAACTTTTAGTAAGGCGATAGGAGAAGGGAAGCGACCGACTCCCTCGAAATCGCTCTCACGTAATAGACGAAATGCCATTCGAGTTCAGAATTACATTTCGAATATTGATGCTGCCCTGAGAAGCAGATTGCATCTCTGGATTAGACGTTGAAAGTCATTGCCGATACCGAAGATAAAGGCATCGATAAGAGACAGAGGTCTACTGACGTTACGCCAGAACAATCGAAGAGACAGACGATAGCCAAGGAGGGCTATTCGGCTCCTTCTTACGCGGAAGCAGCAAAGAGCTGGCTGGAGCTGGCGGTGGTGGATCGGAATGACGCCGACGGGTGCATTTCGATCGAAAATTGGAGGAAGGTTGAAGGTAAATTAACTTTAAACTTCCTCATGGTATTCGAAGCTTATCCAGGACCGCTTCCAGAGTGCAAGAACGGAGGTTGGTTCCTTGGTAGGAATTAAGTCTGCGGCAGTGGATAGGGCCAATACCAATAGTCGCACTTGCCAAACGACGAGAATGATTTGGCAGAAATTCGATTCTAGCCGCTCTGCCTCTTTGCTGGCACTGAATAGAAAGCACATTAGTAGAGTGGTGAGGACTATCGCAGGGCACTGCCCCATTGGTGAACTCGCATGGAGGCTCCACCGACCTATGCAACATATAAAAAATTCAGACCTACCGCACCTTTTACAAGGTAAAAACTTCCTGCCTCTTGGGTTAATGTACCTTTTCATGTGGATGTATCTTTTCAAATGAGGACCAACAAACGAAGGATGATTTTATGTGAACAGGTTCATAAGCAAATATGTATTCTCTAGCAGCCCATATTTCTTCACACCCTCCGTTTGAGCTGGTCGAAAACGAAATTTGCTTGGTAGTTGTTGGTATACTAGTCAAAATGCTCGAAAACACAGCAAAATGCTAACGTGAATGCTCCATCAACCGTAATTATGATGGTTTTTTATTTTTATAATGAAAGTAAGCGTAATAATGATGGACAGTGTGCCAATGCTATAATTAGCTTAATGTTCACGTATAAACGAAGCATGCGAATAGTATGATCTGTAATATTTGGTTTGTTTGAAATTTTTCCAACTTGTCAAAGATTCAGAATTTTAGTATTCTCAAACTCTGACAATTTGTAAAAACGATTAAAAACTGTTGTGTGGAATTGCTGGACATAAAAGTATATTTGCCAATGCTTATGCAATTTTCTGCAGTAGCATATGGAAATAGTACAGAAAGCGTACGTCATCAACATCTGAAAGCATTGTAACATTTGCATATCGACGCATCGCATCGGCTCACCGTACAGATGCAATGCAGTACTTGGCAATGGATTCGTTGTACATTGGCATGCACTCCATGTAAGTATGTTATGTACTCTATGTACAATCTGTTTACAATCAGCTGTAAAGTGAAAGTTATGTATTCTATCCGTATAACGTAAATTTCTTTATATATGTATATTTGTGCATTGTGTAGTGTTATTATTAATTATTATTAATTAATTCCATTCAATTTCAATTATTTCAATTACTTTACAAAAATGTACCCAAATGTCACATTAACACAAAAGGGTTAAGAATTTCTCAAAAATTGTAAATATCAGTTACTGTTATAATTCCAAAATATCGATCGTAGTGCACTATGCATTGTGCATAGTGCTTGAAAACTAGTTATCATAGTATAAGCATTGTTATCTTAAGAACCGTTAGCTTAGTTAATTTTGCATGTATAAAAGGGCAGCCACTCAGAATAATAAATCAGTTTTTCTCTAGCAGTAGACCTGTTGATTTCGAGAGTGCTTGCACCAGAGGCACCTCTAACTAAACAAAAGGACCGTGCCTTGCTCAGAGGCACTGTACACGGTAAGTACATAAGGGTCCGATGACCAGTGGCGTTCCCCATACGCCGGTCTCCCTATAATTCCTACGTCGTTGTCTAATCAATCCTTCTCGCTCATCATGTTACAGCGCGACTCATTACAATTGACCTATAATTTTTTGGCCATATAAGTGACCGTTTGAGTCACGGCACTCTAGTTTGAATCGCCGAACAAGGCAGTCCTTTGTTATACCATCGCAATTAAATAGAAATATAGTTTTTATAACGTTTGGAAGATTTCGGTGTTCTTAATTAATCGTGGAATACTTAACATTAAATTTGCAATTCGGGCATATATATGTACGTACAGAGGTGCGCCGATGTCGACGACGAAATACTGTATTGCTCAGCTTGAGTGTGAATGTCGCTAAGCAGGGGGGAAAATAAAAACTAGCTGATACTGATATGATTGCTGAAGTGGGGAGTATGTCTCATGGAGAAAGGGATATGCGGGGGGGGGGGGGGTCCCACAGACGGTTTCGGCGGGAAAATTCTTGGACCAAGGGATATGGGGGACGGAATATGAGACTACCAGTTCCTTTTGGCGGGAGAAATTGCTGGATGAAGGGACATGGGGGAAGGAATGAAGGGAAACTTTGGAAAAAAGAAAAATACAGTTTTTTGGGGAGTCCGTTTGAAAATTCCGACCGGGAAGGACGAGAGATTCGAAGCGCGAAGCTATAGAAAAATTCTAGAAAGCAAAAATAATTTTCCTAGTCATTTTAAGCTTCCTCGAAGCAAATTGAAAGTGAACCGCAGATATATTTGTTTGTCGGGCGTAGTGAATCTTTTTAAAGATCCCGATAGCTAAATATTTTCGTTTTATCGAGTTTCCTGCCGTCTATGGAGTGCTACTTCTTACACACAAAAAAATGTGATCCCATCCCTGTGTGGTGAAAGTGGCGAATAATACGAATGTAACATAGTGCCCCCGTGCTAAGCCCCTCCGGAAAATTATCAATGGCTGTATAATCGATAATGATGGTTCCATGCTAGGCATGCATATCCATCCATTAAAAGTGCTGAAAATTGTGATTCCTGGTGGTCCCTGAAATATATGTACATCCATATATGAAATAAATGTCCCTCCGTGATCGTAATAATCCATACGGTGTTTGCGATAGCCAACGCAGATGCATTTCTCCAAACGGCAAAGTGGACACCCAGATCCAAATGATCGCCTTATATCAGCTGTGACGTCGGCATCTTTTTATCCGCTAAACTCATCAGTGGCTGCATACATCACAGTTCTTTGTGAAACAAATCATACGGTACAAAGCAATAAGAACCTTGCGAATGGTTCGTTTTTACCATCATCTTAACTTCACGGGAGCTTTCCAAATTGTTGTGGTAGATCGATGTCAACGCTCGTCTTGCCTACTTATAGGCCATTCAGCGATCAAAGAAGGAAGAAAAACCGACTCAGTGAAATTCGATTTAAAATTTGAAAATTAAAATTGTTCAGGTTAATTCATGTTCTCATTTTTCTTTTGCGTTTTAGACAAAATTTTTCAAAAGTTCATTATGTTTATAGATGCGGGACGTTGCGAGATAGACCATTTCCTCACAGGGCGAACATTTCAGAGCTTTGTACTTGCATTTACCACCCACAAGATGATGACTGTTGTGTAAACCGAGTTGATAGTTCAACTTCCAAGCGGGAGGAACCACCGCGCGGCCACAGCAGAATAAACAGAGAAAAAAACGCAAGATAGCGCAGACAAGGTCCCAATTAGGAATTCCAGCCGAAAAGAACGCCGTCCGCTACATCGGGAGTGCGACAACAACATAACCTCTAAGGCGGACGGCGCGGCTCAACCCAAGGTCGGGGAGGGAGCGCGGAGCCTCATCGCCATCAAGGGGCTCCCGTGTTAATGGCAGGGACGTTGGGGGATTTCACGGCCAAAATTGTTTTTTTTTTTTTTTAATTATATCCTTTGAGGGACATCCGTGTGGCTTAGGCCCTCGGGTAGCCGCGAGTTTTTTTTTTTTGTAGCGATGACGAGGCAGAGTCACCTAACAAAACCCCGCCCATACTACCGATAGCTGAGCTAGTTTTCAAGAACGCGTCACCTCTGGCCACTTCTGAGGAAGTCTTGTCACTGAGGTGTCACAAATGGTCTGAACGACTATGCTTCGGCCTCCGTCCTCGGTTTGAGCCCAGCTCAAGCAGTCAAAGCGTTACAGTTGAGAAACTCACTATTACACTCGATTCCACCTAGGCGGGTGTTTGGCTGGTGCCGGCTTACCGCGGAGCGGGCCGTGGGGCGCCAAACGCTTAAAATTTCCAGCCTATGTAAACAGAACCCGGAGATACCACGACAAGCGTGAATTCGCGATACGCGGTTCAGCCACCTAGAATAGTTGCACCACCGGAGCACTCTGTACAATTGCAAAACAATTGGATAATCTTGCTAACACGTATATTCTAGTTAACTCGAACAAACTCGCGGCACTTATAATGTAAACTCTAAACTCGTGATCACGGAAACAAAACTAGGAAAATTATATGCTTATGACTAGGTACTTAGTACTAACCTTAATAGCTACTCTAACCTTGGCGGGGCGGCTCAAATTCTCTACCTGTTCTCCCTAAACAAACTTAGTCGACAATTACTCCTCTGTTGTCGCCAATTTCTCAACTCCAGCCGTTTCGTTATGGTTGTCGGTGTCGCCGTCACCGTCTCGCTACTCGCACTTAGCCCTCTAGCTGATCTTCGGCCAAACTCCTTAAGAAATGGTTTAAATCCTCGCTGTCGCTATCTTAGACGCCTTGTTCGTCGAATTACCAAATGCAAAAGAGGGAGAGAGACGGAACGTTAATTAACTGCCAAGAAGGTCCATAGACGATCCACAAGTTACACGGAATACCCACCTTGTTCGTCGAATTACCAAATGGAAAAGAGGGTATTCCGTTAACTGCATCGTCCTTTTATTAAATTTCGGTCGAACGGTTATATGCCGCTAATTTCATTTGCGGTTGATAGTTTCGCATACAAGCATGTAACATAGTTCGTTGACATTACCACTCATGACCTTGAACTTGAATTCGCCACATCGCCATTGTGAATATCCCTGTTTGCACCATTCTTGTCAACATGTGGTCTCCATCGATCTTGTCAGCTGACAACTGTCAAGTTCACTTATTCCAAACAACATAAACAAAAGAAATGTTCGCGATGTGTATTTCGGTTAAAGTGGTCTCTCTCCAGCATCGTCACGATGGATCAGATAAGTATTATCTGCTAAAAGGATATGGTCCTTTGTTAGGTAATCTTTGTCGTTTTAGGTCGTAAACTTTGATCCATTGGCGTTCGATCGATTCTGATGTGGCTCGATAAAAACGGCGGGCGCGTCGATTCCACGGAGTTGTAAATAAGTAAGTATGCATATACTCAAATTCATTCCCCACCAGTGCCAGTGCCGCCCCCCTAACATAGTGCTCTTCCCTAATGCCACCCCAATCTAACCTTAAATAGAGTCCTCCGGTTCCGCCGTCTATCAACATATCTATTATAAACTATGCGTACATAATGTGCGTAACTTCGTCGCCGAGAGTAATGAAATTTGAAAGCTTTCACGCGCACGCATTAGCCGGATCATTCCGACCAAGGTTACAAGGGAGATGGAGGGGAATTTGTTAGCACAATATGAGAAAAAGCTCAAACTTCGTGCTGCGAATGAGAATTTACTCATTACACTCCTTTAAATTAAACTTGACCGGCTGACAATTCTGCGAATCTGGTGGAAAATATGTACTCTACGCGCGTTCTTTGGCGTATCTGTCGAGCGTGGGGGGTTAGGGTAGCGAACATGCTTTGCCCGAACGACAAGTCGCTTGTAATTTGTATAAAGCGTGTTTATTACCCTACTACAGCCTTCTTATCTGTACAACAAACCATAGACGACGAAGGCATGTTATGTATACAATAACATAATTTTAATTACGATGATACTTGACATCCATGACGACTCCGATAATGTTGTCAGATAAGTATTTATTTATTTTTCTAATAAGAAGTTCGTGGTATTTTGTGTCTGCTTCTCAGTGCAGCGACTACACTTGGAGGAACTGGCAAAACGTTCCTTGTTTCGTTGATATTGGCAACGATTCGTTCACGTTGCATCATCTGGTATTGCGGCCACGTTGCTTGAAGGAAATTGAAATTACCATTGAACTTGCAAGATACGGACGAATTCAGCTCATCATTTAGAAAATCCGTGTTTCTCGTACGGCCAATTGTACGTCGCCTGTTCGCGAGTAGGAAAACCAGATTCTCTATTTGTTTACGCACCGGAAAACAAAACTAAAAATGTTGTATTTCGCAAAGCCTTGAATTAAATGAACTATTCAAATGGAAACAAATAGACTTTTATTCATTCACATAAAACGTTGCTCACAGTGTAATCCATTTCTAGAACCACACACCTCGCCACCTGTTGACTAACAGAAAGATTTGGCGCGGGATGGAGTTCGCGGGGTGAGCTTTATGTATGAAAAAAATAATTGAGGTTAGTGTAAAGTTGTGAACGAAGCGACCAACGCGAGCAAAGCGAGCTCTCGCAGCCAGTAAGTGTAAAAAATCATTGTTGATAATTCTACGGATAGTTGAAATATTTCTAGCGGAAGTCTGACTCCAGTTTAATAATCCATAATTAACTATGGACATAATGTGGGCTTGAAAAATCATATTTTTATCTGAGTGTTAAGGTAAAGTTACCTTAACCTTCGACTAAGCAAGGCAATTAATGAGCATAATATGATCATTCCATGTAAGCTTCTCATCGATAACAAGGCTAAGATTACAACGTAGAGAAGATAGAATGTAGGGTCCAAGATAGAACCCTGTGTGACCTGTAATAATTACGAAATGATTAATTCATAAATGACATGCGACTCTGCGGGACAAAAATAATGACCATATGAATTATTATAACTGTTCCGTTTCCTATGTTGCATCTTCTAAGTACCATATCTACACACATACATATGTGCGCGTCACAATTAAATTTTCTTAAATTTTATAGCCGTACTATGCGCATACGACGCGATGTTGTATATTTTATGGGTTACTTCTTCCAAGTGACTTGCATACGCACATAATTGAATACGTGATGTTTCCGCGTTTTGAATTTATTATCCATTTTTGATTATTGCCTTTTTTCTTTTGAAATTGTAATGTTAGAATTTAGCATTTTAGTATTTAAGCCATACAAAATAAAATTCTAGTGTCAGTCAAATCAATTCTTTTATTGTAACGACATCGTCCAGTTTTCTTTGGTGTTACGATACTCTAGTTTTGTACTAGTAGTATCCGCAACAAGTGGTTGAGTACAAGAACTCAACGCACCCCCCATCCCCTGTTGTCAATTCGCAAAAATAAACTTGGATTAATTTCCGACAAAAGGGTGAGCAAAAGAGCTCATCCTCAAACAATAACTTTAATTAATTCAAATTGCATCATTTTTGGGCAATTACTGAACAGAGTCAAAATTTCAATTGTAAATTGATCATTCCTATATTTGAAAACTACGACCAGTTGGCTGCAGTAAAACCGTAATCAACCGGTCTCGCCCCACTCGTTATCTGCTCGTCCGGGGAAATGCACTTTTAGCGCGGACAGCTAAACTAATAAAAGTAGGAGAAAAGGAACACCATCATCAGGTAAAACAACTAAGTCCAACTTAGTAATTTCAGTAAGAAAAGACAGCGAGTGTATGTAACGGTTTGAGTCCAGCTAAAGCAAGATAACCGTTACAAATACGTTTAAAAGTAAATGGTAGAAATGAAGTCTCGATAAATCCGATTATTTTTCTTCCTGAAACCCCGAGGGTCCTTCACTCCTCCACTCTCGTCGCGTAATTATCGTCAATTCGCTATGGGGGTTGAGCAATATTGCGCGGCTCAACCCAAGGTCGGGGAGGGAGCGCGGAGCCTCATCGCCATCAGGGGGCTCCCGTGCTAGTGGTAGGGACGTTGGGGCGATTTCGCGGCCCAATTTTTTTTTTTTTTGAATTATATCCAGTGAGGGCCATCCGTTGGCTTAGGTTTTCGGGCAGTCGCGTCAATTTTTTTTTTGTAGCAATGACGAGGCAGAGTGACCGAACTAAAACCCCGTCCATACTACCGATAGCTGAGCTAGTTATCAAGCACGCGTCACCTCTGGTCATGTCTGAGGAGATATTGGCACTTAGATGTCACGGCAGGTCTGTACGACCAGCCTCAATCTCCGTCCTCGGTTTGAGCCCAGCTCAAGCAAGCCAACCGTTACATATATCGCGCAGTTGTTCATGGTGGAAAATTTAGGTTTTCATCACCATCTCATCTCTATCCGAGATTGATTGCTCGAGCTCAAAGGGACGAGCCTGAAATTCGAGGTGAACGTCAACGGGAGCGTAGTTATAGCCAACCACAACTTTTCAAGCTGCATCTGTCGTCAACCACTGGGGTTGCCTTTTCGGGCTTCGTCTCGGACGGCAACTACAGGTAAGCTGGATAGTGGTGTCAAATAGCTAGTCCAGTATTAACTTACTCTTTTTAAATTTTTTCTCATATTGTCTATGAGCTCGAACAGAGCGCCCCGTAAGGTGGGACTGCGAATGCGCCTGGTCCGTCGAGACGTACTCCTGGGAGCACCCATCATCGTCGTCGCATCAACATCTCATCTCTACAGATACATTTGTGTCTTTATGGGCGTCGTCGCGGACGGCGACTACAGGCAAGCTGAAGAGTGCTGTCAAGCCGCTCGTCCAGGGGGCGAATTATAAGTTCATCAACCCAGCCATAATCCACATTTTCGCACTTTCACATACCGCCGAGTAAACAATAATTTAATATAAAATTGAACTAATTGTAATTTAGTAGTCAGTCGTTGTAGATAACATCCAATAAATCATTATAAACCAATTGCTGTTCTTCTTTTTTTTTATCACCGGTCTCGTGGTTACCATAATTTGCACGAAATCCAAACTGAACGGAGTTAAGTTTTATGTTTCATGTTGTCACTTTTAAATAGCAACAATGAAATCGTTTTTGCATGTTGATGGCCACCAAGGTATTTATGCAAAACTTTTTCAATCCAACTTCCGGTGCGTGAAATTAAACCGGATAAGTAAAAAACTGAGTTCGTCATCGAACTTGACTTGTTAAATGACGTCTGGCCCGCGATGGACCTGCTCCGAGTGTGTGACCCCGAAATTTGGACCGGGATCATCCGAAGCGAATCAATTTTAATCCGCGTCCAAATGGACGCAAGTGTGTGTCCGCCCTTTAAGGCAGGCAAATATTCGATATCGATATAGTATAGTCTTACAGTCAATCAAAATGGTCTCACGATTGAGGCGAACCAATTTGGAACCGATTCATTCGTCAAGTCTGGAGTTGTACGGTCCCGACCGTGCAAATCATCAGCGTTATACAGAGATGACGTTTGTTGTTTGTTTTTAAGAATGAATCACTAAGATCCGGGTCAATTTATCAAGCATTTGTAGATGGAACCATAATGCTTTGAATTATAGCACAAATTAAATTTTAATTAAATTCAAATATTTTAACCGTTCACGTCTTAAAATCATTATAGTTAGCACAAAAGATCCATTAAGTTTTGACAGCATCTTAAAGAATCATAACCAAATTGGACGACTAGTTTTGATACCTAATATGACCATTATGATTCGGGCCAATATTACACGGGTTCCCATGACCCGTCACCCGGGGGATTGACGGCTGTCAAGCATTGTTAAAGCACATGGATTCACGGCTGTCAAGCATTGTTAAAGCACATGATTCAATGGTACAATTCGCATGGGCCATGTCTATGTCTATAGAAGCTAATTCCCTCCTTTCCAATGTGTCATAGCTAAACAAGTGTTTAATTGTTTGAACGAAGAAGTCGAGTGAGGATCGCTTTTTTGCTTTTGTGCCTGAAATATTGCATCAAGCGTCCAGTAGGCCCACACCACTTCCTCCGACCTTGAGCTAGCCCAGCCAGCATGCGTCTTTGGGACTGTGGTATACATACATACCATAACCAATTCTAAGCATAAGTACATATCATAACATAATTACAAATTGTATACACATATCACAAATCATAACAAAGAATGGAAAATGCAAAATGCTTACAACGCTTGCCGGCGTTTCACTGTGGACGATACATTTACCCACGAAATACATTGGCGGTATGCTCAAAGAATTGGGCACGCGAGCATGCATACAGGTGAATTTGAGTCACCATGTAAATTCACACGGGACGAATTCGATAACCGAGTTGAGTAATGCAACGTACTCATTCACAGTGAAGCCATGGTAAGCATTAAATATTAGGTCATAAATTAGTAATTAAGCGATACATTTTGAGAATAAAGGGAAGTACATTTTACATACTTGAAGCTATAACTTCATTTTTAGTAATCACGGAAAGTGTCCTTGGACATGTGGCCAAATTAGCTGCGGCACAGCCTCTTGCATAGGGATAGTCATTAGAATTTACACCTTCCATTCTAATGACTCCATTGGTAAATATTACATCATTTCAAAACTTTATAAACAGTGTTGTTATTGGCGTTCTCTTGAATATTAATTATCGGACTTTTTTTTATTGTTAGGCCTATGTAAAGAAACGGCCCAAAGTAAGTACGACGGGGAATTATTCCCCGGAATACATAAGCAGCTAGAAGACTTTGCAATGTCCTCAGTAGTGGCGCATGTAATCCACATCTGGTTTCTTATCTACTCACATTACAGGAGAAAACGTTGGATGTTTTAATAAAAAAGGCCCTTGACATGGAAAAACTTCAGCAAGGATCTTTGTACTTGCACCAAAGTAATAAGCCGATTTACCCTGCTGATGGTCAATCCTATTGGGATAACAGTAGAGGGTACATACACGCAAGGGATGTATAATTTAGGACAGCCTAATAACGACTTTACGATCCCATATGCTAGTAGTATGGGTATAAATACGGAATACATGTCGCAACCGTACCACTAGAACAACGCAGAACAGTCAATTCTGAGTGGTACACAACCATTTGTTTGCCAGTTGTCTTTCAAGAAATCAGGAAAACCAACCGCCGAAGACGGATCACTCTTCACCACGACAATGCGAGCTCTCACACATCAGCTCAAACAACTGCATTTTTGAGCACTCAAAACATAGATATGATGGGTCATCCGCCGTATAGTCCTGACTTGGCACCGAATGACTTCTTTTTATTCCCGTACGTAAAAAACAAACTGAGAGGTCAACGTTTTTCAACACCTGAAGAAGCGGTTGCTGCGTTTAGAATGCATGTTTTGGAGACACCTCAATCAGAGTGGCAAAAGTGCTTTGACAATTGGTTCAAACGCATGCAAAAGTGTATAGATCTTCATGGGGAATATTTTGAAAAACAATAAAGCGATTTTCAATGATTAATATTTGTTTTTGTTCTCTAATCCCGAAATATAAAAGGCAACCCTCGCAACCCGCAACAAAGTCAAGTTACAGTACGAAGAGATAGTGGACGTTCACACTGCGTGCGATGCCGAGCCGAGCCGAGCCGGGTCGAGCGATGCGATGTGGTGGGTGTTCACATTGCACGCCGTGCGATGCCGAGCCGAACGATGGCTTGCGATGCAAAGATGATCCGAGCGATGGCTTGCGATGCAAAGATGATCCGGGATGTTCACTGCACGCAATGATGGAGAGTAGAGACCAGTTTAGTTCAAGGAATAATCTGTTCGACATCATGTCGTTTGTGCTTGACCCAGTAAATTTATTTCTGTTTGAAAACAGTGCTCTAAAAATGGGAGGGCGTCGCCATTGGGTGCATCCCATTAATGAAGAAAGGCCCAGTGTTGGTGAATTTCATCATCTCTTCCGCGACCTCAGACGAGATGAAGAAAGGTTTTTTAGTTACTTCCGTATGAGCACTACCACGTTCGATTACATAGTAGCGTCAATTTCGAGCAGCCTACAGAAACAAAATACGAATTTCAGGAGGGCTATTACAGTTGAAGAGAGGCTTATGGTGACTATTAGGTAAGCAAGGACGACTAGCGTATTTACAAAAAAAAAGTTTTGTTTACATAGTAGTATTTTCATAGTACATATATTATTCAGAAAATTACAAAGTAGTTCTTTTAATTTGTTTTTATCTTCATTTCTTTCCCACTTTGGTTCAAAGTTGAGTCAAATTTTCAAAATTATAGGAATCATGATGATAAATATCAGAATCTCGAACGACGCTAGTCATTCCTCCTTTCGGGGAGGACGACGACCTCATATTGGCTGAATTGGATTCTCGTCCTAATTCGGCGAGTAGAATTTGTTCCATTTTAATTCGGCATCTCATTCGAGCCTCCGAAGACAGTTTGCGCATAGTAGGTGCCAAACTAACTAGGAAGAGATAGCTATCATCTTGCTTGTCTGTATTTGATAGCTGCTTTTCTATGAGTTTCAGCTTCTGTCTTTCAATGTCCACCAAATCCGCATTTTTTGCATTTCTTTTTCTCTTATTTTCGGGAGATAACACAGGAGATGGCGAAAGCATTGAAGAATCGGTTTGTGATTCATTGTTCTGTTCATCTAAATTACTTGTTTCGGCAATTGTGGATGGTGGTCGTGGTGGCGTAATAGCAGATCGCGGCTCGTGAATATTACTTTGGGTTTTCCGGAAACTCACTATTTCTTTCAAAAACATCATTGTGTCGTACCATGCCCATTTTACTTCAAATGGTGAGCCACCTGCGTCTCCTGATCTTTGTTTTTCAGCCTTTCTTAGTTCAAAACGGAACGTGTCACGCAGGTATTTCCACTTTTTCTTCGCCGCCTCACCTGAAAATTCATATATGTATATTAAATATGTACGTTAGAAACAAACAACGAGCAGAAGGGTTTTCTATGGTTAAACAAGCAATCTTGTCCAATCTTGTATTGTAGAAATTCAGGTTAAATGAAGTTTGGGTTCAAAATTTATTTATCTCGCGTATTAGAAAACTTTTAGGAGGGAGAAGTGTAAAGCAACTTCCCTAGATTGAATGAAAAAATCTGGGGCCTATTCCACGAACAAATTTGCAGCTCCGAAGTTTGCACTTTGAATTTTTATCATCGTGGCGCAATCGTCGGACCTTGGTCATCTGGGTAGTTTCTTACAGTTGTCTTGGTCATTTGACCGACTATCCACATTATCCAGACGGCTTAGGTCCGACGACGGGTCGTTCCGCCGCAATGACGAAAGTGTAAAATGCAAAGTTCGGAGTAGCAAAGTTTCGTGGAATAAGCCCCTGATCATAATTCTGGTATATATACAAAAAAGAATACTAATTAACTTTTTTTCTCAGGTATTTGTCAACGGGTATACCTTTCCGTGCTCTGTCACACTCATTTAGGATGGGTGTATCTACAGTCGCACAGTCTGTGCATGAAACTTGTGCTGCAATATGGGAGATTTTGGGCCCTGTACACCTGCCCCATCCTACTGTGCCACAACTTGAAGCAGCTGCAGAAGAAATGTTCACCAAGTGGAAGTTCCCGAATTGCGTTGGTGCTGTTGACGGCAAACACGTTCGGATTCAGTGCCCATGTGATTCTGGGACCATGTATTATAATTACAAAAAATTCTATTCGGTTGCTTTGCTGGCGGTATCTGATGCTAATTATAGATTATTAGCAGTTGACGTTGGAGGGTATGGAAAGCAGTCAGATGGTGGAACATTTAAAGCAAGTAATTTATATAATGGAATAATTAATACTTCACAAAACTGGCCCTCACCAACGGCACTACCCAGTAGCACAGCCCAATTACCTATGGTATTGGTTGGCGATCAAGCTTTCCCCCTTTTGGAAAATTTGATGCGTCCATTTCCTGGCGTATCTCTTAGTGAAGAAGAAAGAGAATTTAACAGAAGACTATCAACAGCTCGAACGGTTGTTGAGCGCTTATTCGGAATTATGGTCGCAAAATTTCGACTACTTCGAAAGGAAATAGAAACCAGTGTTGAGCACGCAGACAAAATAATTCTCTGTATCTGCGTCTTACACAACTTAATAATCGATAAGGATGGATTGGATACACCCCTTTTGTTAAGAATTTGCCAGAACGGAAGTGAACACAATTTGCCAGCAAGCTTTGACAACGATAGAGCCAACAACAGTGCTTCAAGAAGAGCAAGAAGTATTAGAGATGCGTTTAAAATATACTTCAATACCCACTAACGTTACTACATTTCAATAACTTTCAAACCATTATTTTTTTGTCATAATTATTACATACTTCAATAAACTGGCAATATGTATGTATATGAAATAACTTGAACTGTATGAAATAACTTGAACTGTATGAAATAACTTGAACTGTATGAAATTACTTAAAATATATCTAAAAGCAAATACTTGAAATGAACTTACTTGATACATCACAGACCTCTGCGACTTTACTCCAATTCTGACGCACCAAATCCCGGTTGTGGTAATGCTTATCTTTCTGATCCCACAACACGGGACGTTCACGGACGCTATTAATCAACAATTCGATGTCCATTTTATGAATATAGTAACTCCTTCTCGCACCAAATTACATGATAAAACTCGTAGAGTACGAAATATTCACCAACTAAAGGTTTCCGAATTGCGTTGTAGTGTGTCAAAATGCATGTATCTGTGTGCATGTGCACTTTAGCCCGCGTTTAGAAGGCGCGGTTTTACAAGCGGATTGAGCAGTGGCGCACCGCTGCGTATAAACGCAAAAAGCGGCAGCCGCGGCGGCTTTAGGACGATGAATGTATAAACCGCTGGACTCGCCGTTGCGGCCACCGCCGCGGTTTGTGGAGCGGCGAGATTGCATTTGAATTCAGTGTAAGAGCCGGTACACATGGACGTCCAAATGTAGGGGACGTTGGGGTTGCTTGGGACGGAGCTTGGCCATTTCCAATACCAACCAACTAAATCATGCTACAAACATTTGACCAAAATTTCAAGTTTCTAACTTTATTCTATCGAAAGTTATCGTGCAAACGAACAGACAGACAGACAGATATGGCTAAATCGAATCAGGAGATGACCCTCATAATTTCCATGTATACACTGCCACACCGGCGCGCCTAAAAGTCTAGGGTATAAAAGCAGACATGCATGCATTTTTTTTCAATGTGATCTTACATCAAATATTACTTTCCAGCTCGTACTTGCACCATACTGGCTCCAAAAAGCTTCACATCGCAAAGCATCGCAAAGCCCATAAACTCCATCGCAAAGCCCATTAAATTCCATCGCCAAAAATCAGCAGCCGGTACTCGCACGAAAAAGCAAAGAAGTTTGTGAAAACATCGGGCCATCGCTCGGCTCGTCATTGCATCGCGCGCAGTGTGTACACTCAAAGCGTGATTCCATTTAAAATTGAAGACTTTCCATTTTCTTGCTTTAAAAGCTTGCAATCGCATTGCATCGCTCGACCCGGCTCGGCTCGGCATCGCACGCAGTGTGAACATCCACATAGTGTAAGACTTGTTGCGCATCACATGCCAGGAAGTTTCACTACATCTCCAACTCTATCACCAATATACTCTTACGACCACAACATTCAAGGGAATCCGTTTCCATACGAAGTCGGTTTTCATAGTTCCTCTGTGATGGGGAACAAGAACAGCACTAAGGTAAAATGTAGTTTTTGTAACTGGGCGGGACATATATACATAGGTATGTCCCGCCCGCTGGAATCGGTCAATACAATTTTCTTATGTTGCTTTAAAATGCATTTTCGACTTAATATGTAATATGCAAGCTCTACATATTGAGCTTGTATGATGAATCAACAACAACTGTCTGAAACATTTGTAACCTGATTCTTTAAAGAGGATATAGGCATATGAAAAAAATGTATCTATGCATATTGCGAAGTCTTCTCATTTATATGGAAGAAGTGTCATTTTTCCTTATCTTTTTTCAGATACTACACATGATAGAAACTTTATTCTTTTTGCAAATTATAAAGATTTAATTGAACTTTCTTTCGATTAAAGATTACAAAAATGATAATTGTTTGTTTTTTCTTGGCTGATCAAATATTCCAATAATTAACTTATATTTCGAAGTTAGGAAAAAAAATTCTAATTGTAAGAGGAGGTTTGTACTGTTGTTTTTGTGGCCATCGCGGGTGGTACAATTTTGCGTAGCGTCTGTGTTCTAAACGCTTCAGTATTTAATTATTGCATGGCTTTGCTGTTTGTTCTTTTTCTGTATGCTTCTGGCATGCTGACCTTGAAATCCCGCAAGAGTTTTCGGGTATCGGCTATAGGCTGTAGGAATGGAAAAGGGCTTGTTGTGTGAGTGAAAGCAGGTTGTTGCCGGCTCGATGATTTAGCTAGCAAGTGCCCACGATCAGTTGCTCATTCATTGTGCAGTGGTCGAGGAACGAATTGACCGAGTGAGTAATCACTGAGTGCGACTGCTTTCATACTCTTTTTGTTTTGCGATCTAGTAGTGCTCTTTCCTCTTTGTAAACTGTTTTGTGAGTGACCACCAGTGTTAAGTGAATTATTTTTCGTGTATAATTCGTGACAAAGGTCAGGATGGTGCTCCTCCTTGACCTTGGCGAGGATGGTTCTCCTCCTCGAGTATAGAGACACATGCGGGTTGGCTCTCCACCTCATGTGTATGGAGATGGTGCTCCTCTCCCCTCTATGCTGGCCACCGTCTTGTGCGTTCTCCTTTGATGGTGTTCGGGTTCGCGTTCCTTATAATTGTTTTTTTTTTGTGTGTTCCGTACTGGTGGTCGCTCCGAAGTGTTTTATTTCTATGTTAGTGTATTGTGTACCCCACTCATACATTAACCACTTATTTTTCAGATGGACGTGCTCGGCGACTTCACCTTATGGTTTAACGAACGAATTGTGTTTTTTTTATTTTGTGTCTGTATTGAATTATTTGTTTTGGTCGATGACATTAAATGTTTGCCTTGTTCAATTGTTTATTTACTCTTACATAATCAAAAGGAAACTAATTTAATGATGAAGAATTTACAGTTAGCTAAACTATAATATAAACTATAGTTTTCGTTTGATTTTCTCTGGTTGTTTGTCGTATTATTAAATAAATTTTAAATAATAGTCCAGATTTTTGGATCTAAGAACTGAAGAAGGAAGTACGTTGCTTCCGAAACAACTGTTTTCTAAAAACATTACAGTACAGCGGTACTCACCGGTAACAGCATACCGCGTGCCCATTCAAACAACCGCGTTACGAACACGGTACCATCGATGGTACCGGCTGCGGTACATCGCGATCAATAGTGCCGGCTGCGGTACAAAAATTCAGTACCGCAGCTTTGCCGCGGTACACAAAAGTGTATCGCATGGATATATGTAGTCAAAAATGTGCAAAATCGCTGAATTTAGTATTCATTTCAGCGTCTAAGTGCATGTAGAAGTGGTTTGTTTACTTTTTGTGTCGCGTGTGTCACGTGCGGACAAAAAACCATAAGGCGATTTATGTTGGTGCTTTAAATTTTTCGCACCAAATTAATACTACAGGTACAGAGGAAATTGTCTGGTTGTCGGTTTGGTATCGTTTTCATCTAAAGTTGAACTTGAGGTGATGATACAAGACGATTACTTTTGTTTTAGAATGTTGGGCTTGTTTTATGTATAATATTTGGGGAAACTTGGATGTGTGGTGCGACGTAAGCAAATGATTTTTGATTTGCTTGCAGTCAGCATAAGCATGGGTTGTTGTGTACATGTATATTTAGGTGTATACACAATGCGTGCATTGCATACTGCATAGAGAAGATTATGAATGGATTTAGATGGGATTGATTTGGTAGATAGATAATGGTGGTTTTTGTTATGTACCATGTCATAACGTAATTAAGTAAAATAGGTTGAAATAAATTTAATAATTGAACGATAACCCGAGTGTTTCTATTCATAATTTTCCGTTTTATTCATTGGTCCGTCGAGTAGTTCCGGGAAATAAACGCAAAGTTCTCGTCCGTATTGAAACTCCATGAAAAGAAACGCGAAGTTCTTTTCTTGTCCACGTACAACCCCCGTGAGAAGAAACGCGAAGTTTTTTCTCATACATACGCAAGAAACGAGTGTGTGGGCATTGTGTTATTGTGTTTTATAAAAGTGAAATCTAAAGACAAACAATTAAACAGCAGGAAAATAGAAACAGTTACAGTGAACAAAGTGTGGTTAAAAACTATCGTACTGTGTGTGTGAATACATCGAACAATTTACAGAATTCGAAGTACAATATTTTCATATTCACCTTTGTTAACTTAATAACCGATCATTAAATATGAATCTTTCGGAGTCTGTCCAAGCGATTATCAATGCACAGCAACGTCGCGCCTTCGAAATGGAGGATATTCGCGAAAATTTGTGCAAGCTTAAAATCGATAAACGGTCTTTTGAAAAATTTAGCGAAGGCTGGGACAAGATTTGTGGCATCTTCTCCCTTTGCCAAAAAGACCACAAATTCGGATATTCCCCAAAATATCGCCTATTTTATGGAGAAAAAAATTTGAGATAATACAAATTTTCAATCGCACGCGTGAATTTGTGGAACGAGTGCATCCCGGCCTAACGAAAAACTTTAGAAGCAAGTGGCCTGGTAGGGGAAATTGCAGAAAGTGAGAGTGTAGATAACGATAAAGTGGCCAGACCTAATCAGGACGATGGAAAGGACGACCATACCTTTGACCCGGACAATAAGAATGAAAAAGTACCACTTGTTATTCAGCGCGAAAAGATTCGAGCCCATTCCGTCGACGTCGGCATATCACTCCGATCGTGCCCGAGATTCCGGACTTCAAGTTGTGTAGTGTACATATGGTGTACACTCACCTTAAGAATAATATTTTCTTCGTTTGTAAACAAAGAAGCAACGAAGTAAGCAAAAGCAATTATTGAGCATGCATTCTTGGTGTCATATTGCACTGCTGGATTCTTGCATACTTTAGTTGCATTATTTCGCGAATCACGTTTACTTTCACCATATCACAATAAGTGACCGGAAATTAGGTCAAAAGTTACTGTGATGATGTCACTTGACTTTTAGGTGAATCTGGAGCATGGGAATAGGAATAGTAATGACTAATTGGTAAGAAAACATGTTGTAGTAATAAGTAATTAGTATAAATAGGCGATAATGAATAAGGGAAGTTCAGTCTAGGTTAGGAAGTTGCACTTGGCGACTGTTAGGGAAAGATTGGCGATTACGCCGTAATAAAAAGATTGCATCTAGCAGTCACTTAGAAAGGTATAAAATCTTAAAATAAACTAAATCGTCCATTTGAACTAACATTTTCTTATTTCACTATGGAGAAAGTAAAGACTTATTGTTTCAGCGAATAATCATACCATAATGCACCTGTAATTAGGACAACCCCAGCGAGTACCAAGCTACAAGCTGGTGTCATGGTCATCAGCACAATTGCAATGGTGTAAACAATTCGTGACACCATTCAATGGAATGCAAGTAGGAATTCCACGTTCACCGAAGGTCAGCAGAACCACCAAGCAGCGGTCATCATGACGTCGAAGCTATAATCTAGATCATACATGTGTGTCAGGTAAACACGTCCGGGTTGCAAAACCAAGCAATGGGCAAATATGTATTTAAGTTAAGAAAAGATGTACACTAATCGTAGTTGATTCTCATAAGTAAGTAAGGAAGGTAAAAAAGGTAATAAAGTATATTGTACTATTTGTTGTTTATTACTAGATTGTGTTTTAATTGTACGTGCTCCGGAGAAGGAGTGCAGTTATATCTTTTGGAATTTCAGCTACCTTTGGAAGATTGAGCGAGAGGCCAAAGAAGAGACCCCGAGCTAGCGAACCAGTTAGGCATTGGTGGGTGCATCAGGGACTCGACCCTTCGTTTCGTAGTATCTTTCAAACACTTATATTACATGGCGATCCTGCCAATCATCGAACCATGGACAAGGACTTGCTCGATGTTAATTTTTCGTTGGAAGAGCATCGGGAGATAGATGAATACTTCAACAAATTGTTTGGCACCGCAGAAAAATATACCGTCGAAGTAAATAGGCAAGCACCGCGGTACATTCCGTCGAGGATTAATCCCGATACAGAAGAAAAAGCGCCAGTTCGGCAACCAGTAGACCCTGCCGCTCTTGTCGTTAAAAAGAAGAAGAAGACTTACGAAGACGCAATTTTGGAGGCGACGGAGGACGATCTACCCCATCTAGGACCAAAGCGGAGATACATTCAACGACCACAGCTGACGACACCGCAGCCAGCGGAAGCGACTATTACACGTACCAGAGGCGGAAAACGGGTGCGACTCCGTCACGAGAAGGCTAGAATTTTTAGTATCATCCCATTGGTGACGGACTCCGCTCAAAAGCGAGCTCTATTCAAAGAAGCTGAGGCTATATCCAGGCAGCTTAAAGAGTTAAAAAAAAAACATTAATAATACAATAGTTAAATATGGGGAACTGCTCTTCAGTAAACACCGGATCTATGATGACCGAATATCGTCAGGCAATCACCACATCAGCAGTGTTTGCTATAGCATTAGTGTTATTATTATGCTGGGCGATCGCACCGAGGCTATCGCCAGGCAAATTATGGACAGTGGACTGGCGGATCAAATCCGGGAGACGGTGCAAAAACAGGCGGCACTGGTCTTTGGAGAAATTGCGGGCGGATTTTCAGACTCGGGAACAGTGGCTGTAGCAGAGCGAGCATCGGAGGCGGGATCGCGATTGATGGCATGTGATGACGTCATCGATCCTTTTGATCCAGATGATGCCGAATGCAGCGTGGTTCGTTGGCTTGCGAAGATAGACCAACTGGCGCGGGTCTATGGATGGTCTGAAGGCGAAAGAACCATCGTAATGCAGCAGAAACTGGCGAAAGCTGCAAAGAAATGGTTCAACACATTAGACAACTATGAGTTGACCGGGGCGGAGTGGAAGGAGAAATTGGCGAAGGCCTTCCCCATGTGGTAGGATTTTGCGGTGGTGCTAGAAGAATTAGTAGCCAGGCAAAAACAAACAGGCGAGACCATGACCCAATATTATAGGGCGAAATTGGATCTATGTATGAAATGCGGCATTAGTGGCGACAAAGCGGTCTCATGCATAATTTGAGGGCTTCCGGAGGAGCTTCGGGCGAATGCATATTCGGCGAAATGCAGAACGCCTGATGACTTTTATAATCGGTTCCTGGCGAATTTGGAGACGTACTCCTTTGAAAGAGGCGGTGTGGCGAAACCATTGGCGACAGTTCAAAGAGGCGATCGACAAGTAGCAACGACATCCCGTAGAGGTGACCAGCATGCGTTAGCAGCAAGGCGTAGAGGTGTTCAGCAAGCGGCAGGTGTAGAACGTGTAATGAACACCTTTCCTTTTAAATCTTTGCGCGCACCCCATCACTTGTCGTCAACTTCATGTTGGCTGAGTGACGCGCGTTGACAGCCTTCAAATCGAGGAGTGGCTCGTCACCCGCCAACGCCATCGGGAGGTTTTTATATTTCGTGGGAAAAAATAACAAAAAAAAAAAGAAATCGCTGTGATCGGGTTCCACCGTCATTTCAAGGAATCAATTTTGTTCTCCCTCGCATCGCCAGTCAGCTATAGTGCCGAATTGGTTACGTGAATGGTGGTAAAACAAAAACACCGACGAGCGGCTGAATCTTTTTAGCGAGTTGCTCGGGTCGCCGTGTCGTACGTTTTTCCTTTTGTTTGCGCCGGCTATTTCTCCCGTACACTCAGGAGTGGCTATCACCCACACGCTGCATCGGCTGGTCAAGATTAGTCTACGGTTTAACCCACTGCGCTAGTGTCTGGCCCGTATTTGCATAGCAATTCGGGAGCCACAAAAAAATCGACAGCGTGCATATGCTTCTCCGCTGTGACGGCCTCGAGAGCGCTGTAGTCCGTACCGACCGCCTGTGCGACCCTTGGTGGTGATTTGGAGTGCGGATATTTATGCTGTGTTTCTGGTGGAAGTGCATTCGTGTGCATTTGCTGTGAAGCTATAACTGGCACTGGTGCGGAAAAGAATGGAGATCCATAACAACAACAACGGTAGAGTTGCCATTTGATTTGTGACCATCCGACTGTCAGATTTGCAAGTGTTGCCGCGTTTAAGATTCCAATTGTTTTGTAAACAATATATTTTTCAATTCAATTTTCAGTGCGTAACGTATTTTTTTTTTACTTTCATTTAAAGTTTTGTTCTTGCTTTTGGTTTTCCTTTATTTATTTTCCTTTTTAAATTCGCCTAAGTTGCAGCTGCTCCTGTGTTTCTGCGGTGGCCATCCAGGATCTCGAGTAAGTGGTTTGCGTACTTATTGTACTTATATATAATGTAACTTTTGTTCAGTAGTAATCTTTTATGCCCATTATTAGTTTTCCTTTTTTTTTGCAACATTTAGTTCACTTCTTTTGATTATTTTATGGTTTATTAATTTGCTTTTCGTTCTTGGCATACCATCTTGGCTTTCCCTTTTATTTTATTTTTGAATAAATTGTAAAAATATGTACTGAATTTTTACATAACGGCTTTCCTTTACGGATCTTCCCCCAAATCCCCTTTCAGGTTGGTGGTGAGATGAGGTGAAGGCCTCATCTCTCGTTCCGCAAAGGGAGGTTCCAACATTTGCTGGCCACGGAACCTCATTGATTGGGTTTATATGTCATGGGTTAAGAGGCCAAGGGTCCAAACCATCAGGGCCCGGAGCGTGTAGCATGAGCCGGTCGATGGCCATTGCCTGCACTTTTTTTTTAGTTTTTCTGGGTCAGTGGGACCCAGTTTTATCCTTTGTCGTTTCGTCTACCCCCAAGACACATGATATATGTTATCATTGTAATGGCTGGGGCAACGAGCGGGCAAAAACCCCGCCCACATCTCCCGAACTGAGCTGGAACAAGCATGTGCCGCCGCTCAGCTCGTTGAGGAGCATTCGCTTTTAGCGTCGCCGGACCTTCACGGTCTTCTCGGCAAACTTCCGGCTCCGTCCCCAAGAACACCATCTGGTGACCACCATGCTCATTACAAACGGCAGCTACGGTGCTATAACTGACAACGGTACGAGGGCCATATGAGCCGGAACTGTCCCTATCCCAAGCAGGAGCGATGTATTAGGTGCGGCTCAGCAAGGCAGTAGTAGCAGTGGATGCATTAAGGCGATATATGAGTGCCAATCCAGGCGAAGTGGTGTCAGATGATGATGATGAGGCGAATGATGAGATATCACGATTGGATTTAGTTGACTTGTTGGAAGGTACTGAGGGGTAACATGGCGATTGGCAAATTGGGTGATATAAAGTCAGGTCAAGTGGGCGTAACATTGGTGCTCATACATGAGTAAAATATCAGGGCGTCTTGGCGTTATAAAATTTGGCAAACTGGGCGTATCATGGGCGAATAAACATTAGGCGAAAATAAGGAAGCACCATAATTAATGAGAACATTAATCTTTTCAGGATGGCCGAATGTTACGACCTGGTGTAGTATACATACATATCATAACATTATCATAACATAACAAATTGTATACATATCACATGTCACAATAAACCAAGTGCTTACTTTGTAAATGTACGCTGACCGGCATTTCACTGTGTAATTTTACCCACGAAATACATTTGCGGCATGCTCAAAGAATTGGGCACGCGGGCATGCATTCAGGTGAATTTGAGTCACCATGCGGATTCACACGGGACAAATTCGATGACCGAATTTTGAGTAACGTAACACAGTGAAGCTATGGTAAGCATGAACTACTTATTAGGTCATAAAAATAGTATTTAAGTGAAAGTAATAAGTACAATAAACAATCAGTTATATCAGAACTCAAGAAAGGTAATTATTGAAGTTCGCTGCTTTCCCTGCGAACATTCTAGAAATCACCGCAAGTGTCCTAGGACATGTGGCCAAATTAACTGCGGCTCCGCCGCTTGCTTAGGTCTTTACAGATTATGTCGGCTACCAACAATAACAGACAAAACATATTACATGGCGATCCTGCCGACACTTTGAATGCTGGACCTTCTGGTGACCGTCCTGCTGCCACCTCGTATATTGCCACTTCTGGTACCTGTCCCGCCACTTTCTCAAGTTTGGAGTCCTCTGGTACTGGCTCAAACTTATCCTCCGGCACAGTAGAAGACGTACTTATGTCTGGAATTGGACTTGGGGTTGGATTTGGAGGAGTTCAACTGCATATTTGAGCGTTGTCAAAGACGTATCGAGGAGTACGTTCCGACAAACATAGCGAGGAGTGTGGACATCAACCCAATCAAAAAATACGTACCAACACCAATTGGGACGCCAGACTTGCGAGGACCGACGCCAAGGAGAATCGAGGAGTTTTTGAGGAAGGCCGACGACAAGAAGTTGGAGGACAAGCTCACAACGATTGAGAGGAAACGACGACCAAGAGGCGGTCGGCGGACGAAGCTCAAGAGGGACAGAGCGGAGCTACACCGGCTAATACGGATTTCTGTGGGAGAGCAGAAAAAATATTGTCTACGGGAACTGCTAAAACTGAAGCCGTAAAATGGGGAATAATTGTTCAGCAGCAACAGCGAATACAACAATATTGGAAGATTATCAACAGGCGTTGACCACATCTGCGATTTTTGTCGTAGCAATAATTGGTTTTTATGTATACCATAATCATAATAAGAAATATGTAACTAAAAGAATTAATAGAAGTGTAAATGTTTGAATACTATGTCAACTTTTTAGTTAAAAAAAAAAGAAATTTTTGTTTTAATTATGGAATAATGACAACAATATGCTGTCGCTCGATGAATTTAAGGGATCCTCTTGCCCCGTAACAAGAGATACAGTTTATTAAGAGATCCCCTTGTCCCATAACATTTTAGTTTGAGATAGATATTAGGATGGGATGTGAATGAATATGAATGTAATACATATATGCAATCAGAAATTTTGAATGAGCGCGGATTTTCTATGCGTTGCGTAATATTTAGGCGGGGTAAACTCAAGATAAACAACAATAAGTCGAACTTAAAATAAACAACAGCCGGACTTCAAGATGAACCTTAAGTAAAGAATAGACGGACTTCTGGGTGAGTAAAGTAAACATTCAGATTTCAAATAATATAAACATTTTGATACATTTCGGACTCAAGTCAATTTTAAAAGCACGGATAATAAACAAAAGATTGTATTTCACAACTAGAAGGAATTGTATGAAGCTATTTGTAAACAAACAAGCAGAGTATAAAAGCAAGCCTCAAGCAGAGGTAGGGAGTCAGAAAAGACAGACAGCAGTGGAACATTGAGTTCACATCGGGCGGTCGTCGAGTACGGACGTGTTACGCACCTAGTCTTCCTTGGTTGACTACACAGTGTCTCAAGTCCTGCAAAGTCGCTCTAAACCAACCGCGGTGTTAGCGATCGCAACAGAGCTATACCTGGAGTCGTCGGGCCAGCGCTTTTCAGCGCCCTTACACAGAGAGTAAAATCCCACAAAGAGTAATAATTCCCGCCCGACACTCAAATCTCTGGAGCGTTCTGCAGCCAAAGTTGGTTGAGTGCAGGCAGGTATTCGGTCGCCGACGGGGAAATACGCCCTCGCAAAGTGACCCGAATATTTTTTCTTTTCCCGCCGGAAGCAAACATCGTACTGGGTTCAGTGTAAAAAGTGTCGGTTTTAAGTTGAAGTGAACGACAGACAATCGTAAACGTTCTCTTCGGATTTTCCCCGGCAACATAGTAGTGTGCTCAGTGTAGAAAGTGTACTAATTAGAGTTTAATGACTAACGGATGTGCGGACATTGACGGGGAAACACATCACGTCACCCCAAATTTACTTGGACAATTCTAAGAAAATTCTGATCTTATCCTGCCCCGCTTCGCTTTCCTCTGTGCGTCATAACAAGAAGAAAACAACCGCCGCACCACTCCGAAAACAATGGCAGAGTTGTAAAGTGAGTGACCAGCCACGGTGTTTACCCGAACGCTCTAGTCCCACCCGATCATGGATATGCAGATTATCGGGGAACTAGTGGCAGCGGCTAAACGCGCGAAGGCGAAGGGGAAAGAGCGCTCGTCGTCAGAGGAGAATGGCTCGTCGTCAGACTCAGACACCTCCACGAAAAGCAACGACACCATCGTGACCGACCCTTCAGTGGCATCGAATGATGAGGAAGAAGGCCAACTAACCGCGAGAGTGGCTCAACTCGAGCATAGACTGGAGGAAATAATGGGAAAGCTGGACCGCCTCCTGTCGTTGGTAGTGCCCCCATCGGCCTCTTCCCATGAAACTGCGGCTCGTGCATCGGCAAGAGTCGGCAGAGATAAGCCTACCAACCGTTCGACTTCCGCAACTCGTGCATCGGCAAGAGTTGACGGTGAATGTCCCCCCAGTAGATCAACTTCTGCGACTCGTGCAACGGCAAGATTCGGCAGCGATAGGCCCAACAATAGATCAATTTCCGCGACTCGTGCAACGGCAAGAGTCGCCAGCGAAAAGCCCAACAGCCGATCAAGACCTGCGACTCGTGCAACGGCAAGAGTCGGCAGCGAAACGCTCAGCAACGGAACAGCAGATGCGGCTAAACCAGCAACGGCAGCCTCCAACAAAGCAGCGGCTAAACCCCCAGCAGCGACAGCACCCGCAAAAGCAGCGGCTAAGTCAACAGCAACGACTCCTAAACTGGGAGACACGGAGACTGAACAGCGGTCGATGGTCAAACACAACTCAGCAGAGGTAGTGCAAGCAGCAGAGCAACGGCCCAGTGGACCCGCAGTGGACTCCTTCAATATGGTGGTAAACAAGAAGAAGCTCCGTAGACTCCAGAGACGGAAGCAAGAAGTTAAGGTAGGTGAGCCAAGAAATGTTTCTAACCCCGCCGATATCCCTCCCATTACAAAAAAAACGAGAAAGTCCCCCCAATAGTATGCCACGGGGCAGACATCCCGGGCATACTCAGAAAAATAAGAACAATGGGCATTCAAGTTACAGCCAAATCTATTAATAGGTTCCGCACACACGTGAAGTGCAGCTCAGCTGAAGACCACGAAAGGGTCTTCAACCTTATTAAGAGTGAGAAGCTACACGCCACCACAAGAACTCCTCCCAGTAGGATGTTAAAGTCCCTAGTCTTAAAGGGGCTTGACATCGGCTGGGATCCGCAAGAAATTGTGGATGAATTGGTAGAAGCCCACCCCAACATCCAACTGGTAGGAGTCAGTCACTTCCTATCACGGAAAGACAGGGAAAACCACAAGAGGAACCCAATGGCGCCTCAAATATCCACCTCTGGACTATATCTGGTGAGGTTTCAACCCTCTCAAGATATCAGTGAGGTTAAAAAAATTAAATACTTGCTCTCTCAGCCGATCCTGTGGGAGCGTATACTGAACAGGGAAATTGTGCAGTGCTACAATTGCCAAAATTTTGGCCACGTAGCTATAAACTGCACAATAGTTCCCCGCTGCGTCAAGTGCATGGAACTTCACCCCCTGGGGGAATGCATTAAAAAGAAAGAGGAAAAAGCTGACTGCTGCAACTGCGGTAACGTAGGCCACCCGGCCAACTATAGAGGCTGCCCAGCTTACAAGGACTGGCTATCACGACAACAGCAGTCGGAGAAAAAATCTCCACAGAAAACCGCATCAAAACATAAAGTCAAACAAATCACACCCAACCACAAAAATGTCCAAGGAAAGGCTGCTTCGAACCTTGTACAAAAGGGAACAACTTTCGCTCAAGCAGCTAATCCAGCTGGTCACAGAGAGCAGTCCCCAAAAATCCCCCTAAATGTAGACCAGCTCCTCCGATCAGTGCTGGCATCGTCGGCGCAAGCAGAAGTTAAGTTAGCTACAATAGCGACAATCCTCAACTCTGTTAATGGACATTAAGCTAGCAGCCTTCAATGCGAGGTCTCTGGTCTCACATGCGCAGAGAGCCACCGCTCAGGAGCTGATCGACTCTATACAAGCAGACATTTTCTTTATAACAGAGACTCACCTGAGTAGCCGCCATAAAGTTAAATTTACCAAGTACCATACAATCCGTAGTGACGCAAATGGTGGATCAGCTATCCTGATAAAAGACACCATAGAAAAAGAACCGTTCGATCTACCCCCCCTACAGGGCAGCTCTGCCGCAGCAGCCATACTAAAGACCAACGACAACAGAAACATACTAATGGTTTCTCTGTACATCAGGAGCGATAGTAGGGCGGAGCAGTTGAGACATGATCTCACTATACTGAATAGTCTGCTAGATCAGTTCCAATTCATAATAGTTGCAGGTGATCTGAACAGTAGGCACACCTCATGGGGAGACACAGTCTGCAACGATAACGGAAGAATACTATACAAGTGGTTGACAGACTCTGCCATTCCTGTAGAGTATTCCCTTATCTCTCCCTTGACAGCAACCAGGATGGAAAGCTCTTCCATACTCGATTATTTCATGATCACGCATGACCTAATGCACTACATTGCAACCCCCCGCTGTAATACCATCCCAGGTATGTCGGATCACCTTGCAATAGTTATGAATATACACCTGGCATCCTTCGCCGAACTCGTAAGGTGCACACCCACCTCATTCCTGTCCTATAGGGACACGGACTGGGAGGAATTCAGAAGAGGTGTCAGGCGAGGTATGAGACCCACGGTGCTCCCGTCTGACCGGGACCTACAAAACTATGAAATCGATTCCCTAGTCGCGGTATTTAACAATGCTGTCAACTCAGCGATCGAGGAGAATACCACTCGGATCACCCCCTCCAGATTCAAATATGACCCTCTCCCCCCGGATATTGTCTTATTAATGAAGATAAGACAAATTAAGAGGCGCAAACTCAAATTCTGCTACCACAGATATGGAAACAGAGCTAATGGGGAATATCATGGCATAGTACAGGAAGTAAACCTCCTAAGCAAAATTATCACGAAAAGTGTCTCGAAATTTCGCAGCAATCGACTAGCTGAGCGGTTGGCTGAGGTAAGACCAGGGCCACAGATGTATAAGGAAATTAACACCCTCTCGGGTAAGTTTAACACCCCGGAGCTCAAGGTCACATCAAATGGGAACCTGGTCAACAACAGACAACGGCAACTGCAGATTTTCGCGGATAATTTTCAGAGGCAACTCAATAAACCTCCTCCCTGCAGTTCCTCAGAATCAGCGGCGCGAGTAGTTACAGAGATCAGCAACTATGTTGACTCCAATAACACCAAAATATGCACATTCACCCCCCAAAACAGCTCAAAGAATCCTACGGACACCAACATACTGGTCAACCAAGAGATCGTTAAGACCTTCATCAGAAAACTCAACAACAAAAAATCCAGCGGTATAGACGGTATCCCCAACATCGTACTAAAGAACCTCCCTGGAGCCGCCATAGTCGCACTGGTTGTAATATTCAACAACTGCCTGAACAATGGATACTTTCCTGATGAATGGAAGATTGCTAAAATTGTCCCCATCCACAAGAAAGGGAAAAATCACGAAGCAACCAATTTTAGACCAATCTCCATGCTATCAAATGTAGGTAAGCTGTTTGAGAGAGTCTGGCTGACCCTCCTACAGCAGCATTGCGAAGAAGTTGGTATCATTCCCAACCACCAATTCGGATTCCGTGCAAGCCATGGAACCCAACATGCTCTTGTCCACCTTCATGACACAGTCTTAGCCAACCTGGAAAATGACAACACCCCAACGGTCGTATGTGCCTTAGACCTCGAAAAAGCATTCGATAGTGTATGGAATAAAGGACTGATATCCAAGCTGATTAACTACAACTTCCACCCCGCCATCATCAATATGGCCATCAGCTTCTTCGAAGATAGAAAGTTCAAAGTTGCAATTAACAGCGACTTGTCAGAAACATTCCCGGTCTCCTCAGGAGTCCCCCAGGGCTCAATTGTAGGACCACTGCTTTATAATATCTTTACTGCAGATATTCCGACCCCAACTGACCCACAAATGGGTATCATACAGTACGCGGATGACACCCTCATTTACGCTGCCCACACTAACCCACGGGTAGCAGCCAGACAAGTAACCGACTACCTAGACAGCCTACAACTATATATGCATAAGTGGGGTATTCGGCTTAACGAAGAAAAAACACAGATATGTGTCTTCCGAAATCCAGGGGAATATCCAGGCTAAAGGAGGAGGAATAAAAAGGCAAATAGCATAACTGTCCGAATAGGCAACACCTCCGTCCGAGCCTCTGACTCACTGCTATAACTCGGGGTTCTCTTCAACAAGCTCCTGAAATTCAATCCACACGTTAAGTCTCGCATAGGGAAGGCATATGCCGCCTTCCACAAAATAAGGTTCCTTTTCTCAAGGTCAGTCGGACTGTCCAAAAGAGTCAAGGTTATAGCGTATAAAACCCTCATCCGTCCCATCCTATCCTATGCCTGCATGACTTGGCTCACCTGCTCGAAAACAGCTATGAATCTCGCGTCTCGTCTAGAACGTAAAATGCTACGATATTGCACGGGTCTACATCGGCGCCACTGGACCACTAATAAAAAATATTACAAGACAAAGGCCGTCTACGAAAAGGCAGGGTTAAGTACACTTGAGGAAAGGGTACTTGAGCTTGCGCAGCGGTTCTTTGATTCTACGGGCCAACACCCAAACGAGCATATCAAGACTATTCACGTCAATGCACTAGCTCGCAGCTACACGTCCTCAGAGCTGGAGAGGTGTCTTCGACCAAGCGACATGTTAAGACCATCAAACGCGACGGTGTTTAGTAACTTGTATAGGTACAGCGGACGAAAACACCGTCGTCACTAAACAGTTAAGAACAAATAAATCATAGAAGCTAAGATGTTAAGCTACTTTTAGTTGATTATTGTTATTAGTTCTAATACTTAGTTTAAGTTTTAGTCATAAGAAAAAAAAAAATAAAAATAAAAAAAAAAAATAAAACTGAGAGAAGCATTAGGATAAGCGGTCCTAGCACCAAGTCAATAGTACGATAAGAAAAAAAAAATGTAAACAAATGATAAAAAAAATATATATAAGTATTTATATATGTTAAGTATTGAAACACGTCAATTTCAGAGAATGAACCCAAATTCAGAGAAGTTAAGGGCAGGCCAAATATGAATAGCCGCCCCTGTAATGCTAATAGCACATATGTTAGACCGTAAGATAAAGTTAAGAAAAATGTAAGGCTTAAAATTTGTACAATAAAAAACCTTTTAAAATTGAATTGAATTGAGGTAGGGAGTCAGTTTTAAATGTGAGTCAGTTTCAGTTTAGTTGAAGTTCAGAAGTCAATCCAATCCAGTTGCAGTCCAGTAGTCAGTTGGTTCAAATCAGTTAGTCAGTACAGTTCAATTTTGAGTCAGTCAGTCCAGTAGTGAGTGAATTCAGTTGTAAGCCAGTTCAATCGAAGGCAGAATCAAAGTTCATTAATAGATAATATCATAATTGCGAAGTGAAAGAAATTATAGTGTGACGTGTTCAATAAACTGTGTGAATTAAAATTTGAAATTGTTTGATTTAGTGCTGTCGCTCGATGAAGTTAAGGGATTCTCTTGTCCCGTAACAAGAGATATTGTTGACTTGTGAACAAGTGTTGTCACTCGATGAATCTAAGTGACCCTCTTGTCCCATAACAAAAGTGAAAACATAATTAAGGGATTCTCTTGTCCCATAAGACAATGCGTGCATTGCATACCGCATAGAGATGATTATGGATGGATTTAGATGGGATTGCCTTGGTAGATAGATAATGGTGGTTTTAGTTTTAGATAATGGGATGGGATGTGAGTGAATGAGTGTATTGTAGTACATTATATGTAATGAGAAATGAGCGTGGATTGGTTATGCGTTGAGTAGTATTTATGCGATGGGCTAGTTTGGGAATTTTACAGTCTGTCATTCTTAAATTGAACGACTCGGAGGCTATTTCGTTCTACCGATTCTTTCCCTCATTCCGTTGAGTCGTTAAAAATGAACGACTCGTTACTGTGCTACACATCACTAGGTAAGATACATGTGTGTGTGTGTAAGCTATATGTCAGCAGTAAGCTGTATACCTCCCACAGTGTCGAGTTCTAGAAAGATAGCGGCATCAATAGAAGCATCCGACAGAGCTCTAGGTATTAGGGTTAGGTAGCAGCTGTGATCAACATCGTGAGGTGTAGTGTTACAAGCTGGACATACGTTTGGAATGTCGTTATCGATGCGAGACAAGTACGAGTTAAGACGGGAGCACCGCCCCGATCGAAGCTGTGTGCGGCGAGCCAACAATCTCGAGTTGCACCAGCCACTCGATTGTTGTCCCGCACTAGTCATTGTAGTGTTAAATGGCGTGGAATAAATTTTCAATTGAATTTTATTGATGTTGGGTGGAGTGAAGCTTTTCGTCTTTTATTGTGTTGTGGGTGGCCGTGGCCGATGGTGGATTGAATAAAAAGATGGTATTGGATTGGATGCACGCACATTCGTACTTATATTATTTGTTCAAGTTAGAATAGGTGTTGCGTTGCGCTGTGATGCGATGGAAATGATACAAGATTAGATGATAGGATTTGGGATTGAGAGTTAACAATCCATTTCATTCTACACTACAATATAGCGACATGTAGATATGTCTTCTAATCTAGTCAGGAGTTCAGTTCTCCATTCTCTTATTTACAATTACGACTGAGAATTCGACAAACCTAGTTCACCCATTCTTGTGTTCTTTCACTGCATCTCCAACTCCATGACAGACGACAGATTCGTTTCATATACGGAGTAGGTCTGCGAACCTAGTTTCCAGCAAGTCGACCTGATTCGCAAGATGAGCAGGTCATGTCATTACTATCCCGCACATATTCTCACACTATGTGCTTACCATTACGTCTGCATCTTGTGGTGAGATATCACCCAGCATGATATCAAATGACCAAAACAACATTACGACCACCTCAATGTATCTATTTTGTAAACATCATATGTACCTATATGTTTGTACACTCAGTACGAGTTACAAACATAACATACTTAAAGCACGCGATCAACCGTATTGTTTACGGATGTAACATGAGAAGAATCGCATTGCATTTCTTTACAAGAACATTGTAATTTGGTCATTTGTTATGAAGAACATTTGAATGTAGAATATTTGAATTGAACTCTCACGGTGAATCATGGGCATGTGATAATGACTAAGAAGTAAGAAAGTATGTCATTGATTAGTATATAAGCAATGAAAGTGTAGATAGAAGACCCTTTGACGGGCAAGACCGTCTACAGACGGTCTTTATTTATGCTCTTCTAAAACACATATTTGTCGTACGATCAGACATGCACTCTTTTGTTATTTACTAAATGCATACAACTATTTATACAGCAAAGTTTTGAACGACAAGCTTTTATAGTTTGGCAGTGACAGGCATGCAAGTGTGAAACAATAGTGTAAATAGATACAGAAATTATTGTGAAATTCAATCAAAATTCAATACCAAAAAAAGGTACTTTATAGTAGCTGAGCGGAGTCGGGAATTTTTTTGGTAAATAATATTATTGTTAGCTTCCATAGTATCCTCCTGGATTATTCGTGGAAAAAATATTGCCGGTGTTTTTGTGCATTTCGTGAAGACCGTCTCTAAACGGTCTTGCCCGTGCAAGTCAAAAGAAAGTTTTCTTCGCATAATAGAATACCGTTGCACTTTTGTGTTGTCTTCATCATTATGTTCCTATTTTTTTACCTATAAAAGGTATTTATGCGTTGCTACTGCTATATTTTAGACAATGGAAGATCGTACCCAAGGAAAAGAAAGGAAGTATAACGCGAAAAAGCTTCAAGAGCTTACAGAGGCAGAAAGGCAAAAGAAATTTCATCTGTCTTCAATGACAGATGAACAGATCGAGCAACTGTTGCACTCAACTCTTTTATCTGATGAAGAGTTTGAGTACGAGGATGATGACGACAGTGTAGCCGACCCAGATTACGTTGTCGATCAGATAACACCTGAGGAAGACGAAATGATCACGGAGGTCTTAGGTGAAATTAACAGCAGCACTTACGACAACACAGTTAGCTTCGCGTTGAGCCTCAACTCAATTTGTGTTGACTCATCAACATCTCAACAATGCTCTCCTCGTTCAGCAACTGCAGCAGCAACAACAACAGCAAAAATACTAAAGGCTAGTATGCCATCAGCAGAAATGGTTCCATCAACTTCGGCTGACGCGGTTGCGTTACTTTCTACTGAAGGTGGTACCTCCACCTGTCCCCGGAAGAGTTGTCAAACCCCCGAAAAGAGCTCGATCGCCACTAGCGGCAGTAGAATCCACAGGTCCACAGGTAACACCATCAGCAGGTGGATTTACTGGTTCAAGCTTGGATGCTATCAAAAAAAGTTCGTCTGAGTTCTCGAACATTTTATGGCGTCAACGATCTATGCGAATGCATGTGAATGAAGTAGCGTTCCGGGTAAATTCTGAGTTACCTCAAGCCGTGAAAAAACTCCAGACACCAATAGAGTTTTTTAGCTATTTTATTAATAATCAACTCATAGATTTAATTGTTGAAGAAACTAATCGATCAGCGCGCTTAAAAGACATAAATAGCCAATTCATAACTGATGTAGTGCAGATTCGAAGATACCTAGGAGTTCTGATGTTTATGTCTATTTTTCGATATCCAAACATAGAGGCACACTGGTCTGAATTTGGATTTAGACATATACCAGATGCTTTGCCCTGGAAGAAGTTTCTGGCAATAAAAAGGCATTTGTCGTTTGCTGATGAAAGTAACCGGATCAAAAAAGGTGAGCCTGGGTATAAGGAAAGTCATTGACATTTTGAATGAACGCTTCGACTCCGTTCCAAAAAATGCTCGGTTATGTGTTGATGAGCAAATGTGCAAAACAAAGGCAGTACACCATTTGCGGCAGTATATGCCAAACAAACCACATAAATGGGGGGTCAAGTTGTTTGTCCTTTGTGATAGTAATGGATACTCATATCGATTTGAAGTGTATAATGGCGCTGGAGATAATATTGTTTTAACAGGAACACCAGATCTTGGAGCAACCAGCAACATAGTAATTCGGTTATCGCAAACAATACCGGATTTTGTCAACCATATACTATATTTTGACAACTTTTACTCGTCACTGCCACTTCTGGTTTATTTGCGAGCTCGTGGTATATTTTCGTTAGGCACCATCAGAGCGAATAGAATACCAAACTGTAAGCTACCAGCTGATACAGATGCAGAGCTGAAAAAAGCAGATAGAGGTTACGCAGTAGAGTTTGTAGGAAGTGCTTATGGAGTTGACATAACCACGGTTCTTTGGAAAGACACCAGAAACGTGCGACTCTGTTCAACTTACGTAGGTGTCCAAACGTTTGCAAAAGCAAATGCTGCCACTCAGCCATTGAAAACCATTCGTTACAATAAAAAAAATAAGGAATACATTGAGGTAGATTACCCACAAATAATTCGTGAGTACAACTCCCACATGGGTGGTGTAGACCTCATGGATTCATACATGGGAAGAAACGGTTTGCGTATAAAAACCATGGATACTATGACGCGTATCTTTTATCACCTACTCGATATGGCCGTTACCAATGCGTTCATTCTATACCGCCGGAAGAAAGCTTCAGTTACAGAGGAAGACGAAATACAAGAAAAAGATATGACGCTATACAAATTTCGTTTGGAAATAGCTAAAAGTCTCTGTGCTACCACCGAAAAACGCACAGTTGGATGGCCATCAAGCGCACCACAGCCTCGTTCTAACAGTAGCACTGGTAAAAGAGCAGTACATCCAGTGGAAGAAATAAGGTATGATCAAGTGAACCACATTCCCGATTGGGGTTCAAAAAAATCAGTCTGCAGACGGTCTTCAATTTTTTGCATCTGGCTGCCAAACTAATGAAAATTTTGGAAAACGGACTCTCAATTTGGGTTTATTGCACCAAAACTATCCGGAAACCAAAATTCCCAAAACAAAAATCCAGGTATTTCTATCTTGCCCGTTAAAGGGTTAAGTATTATTTTATATCTTCCACGAATAAAACATATTGCAGCCTTTGGAGCAGCATTCAACAAAAGACTTAACTCTAGTCTTTTATTGGAACTAAGATCGGCATTGCGTGTGCCATTATACTTTTGCAGAATTGCGAAAGGACAGGTATAAGACTTTGAATAAAATGGACGATTATAATATAACATCACAATCTGTTATCCGATCCGATATGATGCACGTGTTATGGGTCAGTAATACTATGCGCTGAATGCAATGCAAGTATTGAAAATTGCAAATATTACACAGTTGCTGTGTCTTCTACATTTGCTAAATGTGCAATATTCCATTGTACTCATGAACGTATTACTTATTGACCTCATCCATCCATGCAAAATTCGTACGGGATATTCCATGCAAAGTGACACAGTTAACTAGGTTAACAGAATTGGGTTTATGGGTACGATTCGATGATGACAAAGAGAATGCGAGGTTACTGGGGAAGCGAAGCGATCAATTAAAGAGGAAGAATTAAGTAGTTACTCGAGTAAGTATGCAGTGTCAAGTGTACAAGTGAAAAAGGTAAAAGTTAGACCATAGGACTAAAAGGACGTTGAAATGAACAACGAATCAACTGTTAGCGGATCCTATTTACCATGTTTTGGTCGCCTATGAATTGCTCCGAGGCAAAGTTAATTTTAACGAATGTTTTTGAATTGAAATATATTAGAGATAAGTACAGTAATAAATAATATACATGTGTATAAAGAGAGGAAGGGTGAGAGAGATCGCCAAGCGGCAGAATGGATCCCTTGACGCGGACAGACTTGACTTAAGGACGCCAGACTAACGGACTTGAGACAGACACCTCGCTCTTGGCGAATTGTACGCGGCAGGCGACACCAGGACTTATGATGTGGTTGAATGGCCACACGGACGGACGAGGCCTCCCCCCCCCCCCCCCCCCTTGCATGCAGACCAACGCTGGCGGAAACGCATCACCACCTTGACGCTCCGACTACCTGGTGGTCACCGCTTTGGCTAACTGGCTAAGTTCCGCCCACTTAGTTAGGTCAAGTCCAGTGGCATGCGACGATGACGGGCTTGACGGACAGTGGACAGTTTCTTTTTAAGACCTGCGGACCCACGCGTGCTCGACAGAACACACTCCCTACGGACGAGACGACTTTACGGACTGATCTACGGGCCGATCGACTTCGCCTCGCACTACCGGAATCTTCTCTGAATTGAATTAATTTTTGTGATGACATCGATTCTCGCACGAATGAATTAAATTACACCGCGAACGAGTCATCGTTGAACTTCATTTGGTAAAAAAAAAAATATCCCTACAATTTTTCTTTCTTCTTTTGTCTAAGTCAAGAACGACTGCATATTGGGTTCTTGAAGATTTAAATTTTTTTTTTGTTTTATTTTGATGGGACGGAAAGCCTTCCTTCTCTTCCTCTCTCTCTATATCGCGACGTGCGTATTCAACTAAATAGGGGGTTTCTAACTTTTTAGGCGCCCGAAACCCATGGCTGGGAGGGCAAGGACGCGCCGGAGCCCACAACATCTGGGGCTCATATAGAGCCGATTAACACCATAAGGCTCAACGGGCCTGTAGAAGTGAAGAATCTGTCCTGATAGGACGGTATTCCCGTCTTTATTGTATCTTCGGCCTTGTGCCTGTGTGTAGTTTGGCTGTTGCAGCCCTGTGTCCCTGCACGGGACTTTACGTCTTTTGTTTCTTTATTTTTTTTTTTTGGGGAGTTTGACGTTCGTCGTCGCTATCAGGTTTTCTCTTTTTTTGTACATTTTTTTCGATCTTGGTAGTTTATTTTGCGTTTTCTTTTGTGAGTAACGGGCAGACGTGCGATACCTTTTTTTGTTAATGATGGAGGAGGCCGGTGACTGCCGTGCATATCCCACCCCACTACTCCCGACAGCTGAGCTGGTCTGCCAGCGCACGTCACAGGTAGTCCTCCGGAGAGTGGTTCGTTGACACTTGGTGTCCTATAGGCCTTCACGGCCATACCAACCCTCGTCCTCCGATCTCCATTATTACAACGTTTAAAACGTACTAAGTTTATAAGAAGAATTAAGTACCTAGAAAAGTATACATAGCAAAGCGTATTAAATAAGTAGAGTTGAGTGTTTAATAATAATTTAATGTCGTGATTAAGTCAAATTTATGTGTTAGAAAAATAAAGTGCTTTACAAACACGACTTTGGAGTGATTTTAAGAAGAGTGAACCAACGACCACAACACACGCTATCATTCTGCCGACGATGCACACGATGCACAATGTCTGCAGGCCTGGATCATCGTACGTCAAAGCAACCGTGCACACGCTGTAGAGTCAGCAGAATGCTGCACTATAAAAAGATATGAGCTCTACATCGGACAGAACACGTCACAACATTCGATACCAGTAGCTCGACCAGTTCACGTCGTCCGCCGAATTCACATTTCGTCGATAATTAGTGAAGTTAATTGAGTGGTTGCCATAGGAACAGTGCAAATAACAAACTCCGAACAATATTAGCGAACAATCAGTTGTTGACGTTGCCTAGCAACGAATGAAGTGTTTCCTGTGAGAAAATAGAAGTGCGCACCAAAACGAACTGCAAATTTGGAATTAGCGCAACCGGTGAGTGTTCAATACACGAAGACAGCCTCAAGTTAGGCATAAATAAGGTTTGTATAGATTTTTCTGGCGAAGGTGGTAAGGTAGATTTTGGCATTGTTGCGAACCACTGGTACAGGTGAATCATCATGCAGCATTCGCTTTACATACTCATAAAGTATGCTGCATGGTGATTCAGCTGAACTGACCTACGCCAACATCTATCGTCGACAATGTACAGTTGACCGGCTATGCATATCAGGGCAATAGTGACTGCAACAGCATAGATCAAGCGGTGAGAGTGCATCATGCAAACTCTATGCCGATGTCGTCACTGTTGCCGTGTTATTGGCCGGTACATTTATTGCATTGTTGATGACAATGATGGGTGGCTGGAGGATCGTCGTCGTCATATTCGAAGCGGCGGCAATTGGTTTTATGCAACGGGTGGTGGCGATGACCGGCGACGATGGAGATTGGGATGCGGAAGACCGTTGATGGCGGTAAATTTGAGGGTACTGACCCCGGGTTTCATTTTGGGTGGATGAGGACGGGTTTTTGTCGGGAGATTGTTTTTTGATTTTATCTGGTGCGGACGTTGTTAGATTTTGAGTTGGGTTTTTTTTTGGGAAGTTTGGGGTTGGTGAAAGATACGTGGGAAGTGAATATTTGTGATATTTGGGATCGGACAATTTTTTTTATTGAAAAAGATTGTGAAAAAGAAATTGTTTCGAGTTGGACGATTGAAGAACCGATAGTATCGCAAGGACGAAAGAGTTTTGAGTTTTTATTGAATAAGTGCTGAAGAATTGAATTTGGTAGTGCTTCGAGAGTGAACTGAAAATTTTGTGCGGTTGCATTAAACGGAATGTTGTTATTCACCCTAGAGTGCAGTCAAAGATAAACGCTGAAAAATCTTTGACTGGCTGCTGGTAGTGAACAATCTAAACCGTGTACTCAATATGAAATGAAAATGAATGAAATTAATTTGCGATTTGGATAAACTTGACGAGTGACTAGTTTATAAACGAAAGTGAAGGAATCCGGAACACGGAAACTAGTAGAATTGAGAAATAAGTGGGAATTTTATGCTGGTGCTGCTTAGCCCTCATCTGCTCCTTGCGTAGAAATCTACGCAAATTCAATATTCTTCTGATTATATTTCCCAGAGCTTCGAATGAAAATTCCTGAAATTTTTTGACTTTGTACCTATCGTTATTCTAAACAAATACATGCGTTTCCTCGAGCAAAAAATGTTTGTTTTTCAAAATAACCAAAAACTTACGTTGTCGTCCCTCTGCGTAGCTTTCTACGCATATGTAAGCCTACGGTATTTCGGCTCATTTTGCGATGCATCATGCACATGAGTTATGCTATTTATAACCAACGAAATCTTATTGCACAGCCTACCTAAAATTTAGTTGGAGAAATAACAAAATAAGAACAAGTGGTCACCATATGTGAAACATAACACGTGAGTACTATTGCATGTATGAAGAACATAATATCTACTTTGATCTATAAGGAAATATTAGATAAATAGATTGTAGAGCTCAGCCGTAAATAAACACTTATAGAAACAAGTCGGTTTTGTCTTGTTTTTCTCATGCATTGTTCAACGAGTCTGTGTTGCATTCAGTCGCATTTTGAACAAGTTTCGGTAAAATATGTCTAATCCAAAGTTTCTTACAAGTGAGGAAATCGAAACAATCCTCAATGAATGTGACAGTGAAAGTGATTTCTCCGGAGAGAGTGACGACGATTTCCTTGAAGAAGATGATTTCTCGGAGTATACCAGTGATGACGATTTTGAAATGCTAACGGAGCAGCCATACGTTTCGGCCGAAACGCAGGATCCATTATTTGTCTCCAAGGATGGTATTATTTGGAATCCAAAGCCAGTGCAGGTGTCAGGGGGAAGACATCGGAATGAAAATGTGATTGATCTTACTCCTGGAATAACGAGATTTGCGAAATCCCGTGTTAGTAACATCGCTGAAGCATTCATGCTCTATTTTCCACCTCCGGCTGAAAATATGATTCTCACATTTTCCAATGCCTACGCAACATCAGTCTTGGGTCAAAATTGTACGCAAATTACATCAAATATGCTGCGTGCATATATCGGAGTGCTGATTTTGGCAGGAGTTGACGATGAATATGGTCGTCCTATTTTCCGAGCTATAATGTCGAAAAAACAATTCAAATTTATAAATCGTTTCATCCGCTTCGATGATGTAATGAGCAGACGACAAGAAAAATCTGACGATAAGTTCGCACCGATTCGGGATTTATTTGAAAAGTGGTCAAGCCTTTTGCCTGACTATTTCAACCCCCATGAATGCGTAACCATCGACGAACAACTCCTTGGTTTCCGTTGTTGTTGTTGTTGGTTTTGTCAAAAGGGAGTTTGCAAGGCCAAACACAATCGAAACGTTTGTATAAAATGCATTGAAGACAAACTAATTTAATAAATTAAATCCATTTAATAAAATACATATTTGGTCTTGTCATTTCTATGAAAATTCCATATGCGTAGAATTCTACGCAAAGGGACGACAACGTAAGTTTTTTCGAGGGTCAGATGAGGGTTAATAGAGCTCGTAGTGGAGATCCCTGTTGGAGTGGAATCAAACACTTACCTTTACCTTTCTTTGCTTCAAAAATGAAAATAATTTGTTAATAGTGTGCCGAATTGTCGTACATTTGAAATTTTTAATCTCTCTTCATTTGTTAGTAGTTTTCCTTTGTTTTTTTTTTTTAACATTTTACGAGTAGCTGCCCGAAGAGAATTGGTCGACCATTCATCAAAGGAGCCTCAGAGTAAGTGGATGTAAATTAATTTTTTTTTGCTTTAATATTTCGTTTAAAAGTAATTTCTTGGGAGTATTCAATTTTATATTTAATTGTCATACCATTCTTCTCTTTTCCTTTTACAATATAGTATTTTTTATAATGTTTAACTAATTTTTTTAGTTATTTGGGTTCTTCCGTGTCCCGAAGGATGGACACATCCCCTCCCTCCTCCTAATCCTTCCATCGTTTGTATTTAAATGTTCTAGGTGGCTCATCTAGGACCAGGGTGCTTTGGCTCAAATCCCACGACCTCCGCTGGTCTAGCCGGGACCGGTGCCACCGAGCCAATAGCATCCTGGTTAAAAATATTCTTGTTGCAGTGACGGCGGCTCGACCAAAGCCGTGGTTCCCAACAGCATGTCTGAGCTGGAGGTACAGGGGGTAACCTCTGTACCGTCAGACATAATGATGGAGAAAGACCGACAGATTAACGATTTACTAAAGGCTCAAAAAGACCTGACTAGCCAACTAGCAGACATTATGAGAAGTCTGATGGCGACTCAAGCCGCTCTCAAAGAGCAAAAAGCTCTTAATATTGAACTCCTTCAGGAGATGAAGGCAATTAGAAAGGAGCAAAGCTCCAAAAAAACCTAAAGGCCAGAATAAACGAAAAAGACTTGCTCTATCGCCATCCAGCTCCTCATTATCAAGTTCCAAAACGCGAATCGACTCTGACACGGACAGTAAGACGGACGATGTTATGGATCATTCCATAAGATCTGACCTAGACGACGACAAGTTTCCGATCCTCCCTGACCCAACCCCAATAACCCAACTAAGAATTTCCCCAAAACCCACCACGAATCCCGCCCCAAAACCGACGGTCTTCACAAAAATTCCGGTTAAGGGAAAAATCCCGGTAAGTAAGGTTACTATTCAATCCCAGCCCAAGAACCCCGACCCAGTGGCAGTAAATCCCTCTGCTACCATAGACGCCACTCCTGCTCCAGAACAGGACGATCCAAATAAGGTGGTTCCCGTGATTCTACGGGAACCAGAACAATGGACAGCAGTTGCCCGGCAACTCAAACATAACAACATCTGTTATAGCTCGGCCAAGCGGATCTATCTGGGTATCCAGGTAGTTCCCTCTACAATCAGCGATCACAGCAAGCTGACGCGGTTCTTCACTAACCGCAAGATTCAATATCATACTTATCTTCTTCCTGAAGATAAACAACTCAATGTAATAATCCGCGGTTTGGAAGGTATCTCCCCGAGGAGGTCAAGGAGGACCTCATTTGTCAGGGATTCCGATGGAGTTAGGAGGTCGAAAAAAAGAAGAAGAAACTATTGTCAATTGACAGTTGGAAAAAGAACGTGGAGAACACAGAACGCTGGGGCGCGAAATCACAAAAATAAAAGTGGTCGCAGAACATAGAGGTGAGTGTTTTTCCCATTACTGAATCACCATGGTCCTAATGGACTTCTTCTAGGACACCCAAAGGTCAACGAGAACAATTCGGCCGGCAGGAACGCCGTCCGCGTAAAGTGTTGTCAACCGCCATATCGATCGGACGTCTTTTTGTCTCTCGGATTGTTTTCTAGTGCCGTAATTTTTACAGTTTACAGTTTTCACTGTTGCCGGCTATGTTTTCTATAATCAATTCGCTTTATTCATTGTTTTTTCTGCCGAATCTTATAGTTTCACTATTTACATTGTTTAGTGAGTGACTTTCAGTGCTACGCGCGAACTGTGCTTTTCGTCTTTTGGTGCGATGCGCGACTTGTAGCGGGTCTCTAAGACTGCTCGAGCTGTCGCCACTTGTGTGAGCCCCCCTTGGCCTTCCTCGTAGAGGTGCTTCGTTAACCTTTCTGCAGTGCGGGCTTTGCCCGGGGCCAGTGATCTTTTGTGAGTGGTATTTATTGTAGCGTGCGAGTGGTGGCCTTTTTTCCTGCGCGCTGCTGTGATTTCTATTACGGCTTTTTCACGCATCGCTGACATCTGTTTCAGAGCCCCCATTTTACCTCCTTGTAACGGCTTTTTTTTCGATTTGTTTTTTACGAGTGTCACCGATTATACGCGACACTCCCGTGCGACCGAGTCAACCAGTACCAACACAAACCAATACATGGATACTATTGTATTATGGGTCTGGAGAGAGACGTTTTGTTCGATGGCTGGCAATGGGCCATGGACCATCGTTGTATTAAAGTCGAGTGAAATAAAGAATTAATTAACCGTAACGAACCGTTTTGTTATTTTTAAATCCGTTTGGTAGCCGATATTCCCCTCTGACCATCCTGACACGAATGTGCGTGGTCGCGGGTTTTCGGTGAAGTGTTGATTGGCCGCGTGGAAGCAGTACTGATTCATTCGCTTAATTATGTGCGCTCGCTGCATGAAGTTGTGTGTGTAGTCTCTGGAGCTATTGCACTTGCAGTTTATCTTTGTTTTTTTTTTTATGCAATTATGAGCTCACCAGGAGCTGCACCTGAAGGCGGCTGCGACGCATCGGAAAAGGCTGCCGTTGGAACTGCAACAGGGTAGCGGCGGAAGGTTTTATCTGCGGCGAAGGTAAGTCAGAATGCCTTGATTCAAGGATCCGTTAAAGTTGCTGCACCAGCTGCATCGGCTCGGCCTAAACTTAGCCAGTCTGCAGCTAGAGGGAACAGTGCTCCCTTCTCTAATAAATCAGATGATTACGATAATCGAGCTTTCCGGCAGATGTGCGCATCCTCTGAGCCTGGCCCTAGTCGGTGTCAGGATGCCTTGAAGCTAGGATCCTCGCGGAGTGCATCGCATTCAACCTCGGCTCTGGCTAAGCCTGGTCGTAGTAGTTCTGCGATGGACACCACTCCTCTGGATGGCACGGCGGCCTCTGGCTCGGGGGGTAGCGCGCATCAGTTCGTGGGTGAGCTTCCAGGCAAGTTTGCTGGTAGGCGAAAACACTTGCCACCTTCGAAAACTCGCATTAGGCTAAGACGCAGGGCCTTCCGTACTCGAGATGTTCCGAATACCTAAAATCTGTATTCGCGAATACAAATACGAATACGAATATTCAGGTACCTGATTGGGTTGGACGTCGTCGTGAGGAGACGTTCATTTCCAGTCATGCTTGTCTGAGATAGGTGATGTCGTCGTGAGGAGGCGTTCATTGCCAATCATACTGGTCTGAGATAGGTGACGTCGTCTTTGAGTCACTTATTGTCGGTCAGTAATGGTGTTGGGCTTATTTAATTGAATTACGATTTGCAATGGTAGTTGTACCACCTTTAGAGTCGTAGAATACAAAGATTGCGTGTGGTTTTGTAGAGTCAAAACTTACATTTTATTTTTAGTTTTCAGAATCTGCCGTCAGCGGCTTTGCGGGAACTGGGTGAGTGCACGGAAACTTCGTGATATATATTATATATACCTATATACATAAAAAAGGGGACGTCTTACATAATCTTGTTTATCCGATTCAAATACGACTTAAATGAAATCCAATTAAAAATCCGACTTATTAAGTCGTTCCAGATTAATATAAAAGATCAAGACAACTTAGTAAGAGTGTGAGTAGTCCGCCGTGAACCTTCAGCACGACAGCATGTGTACGACGAGTGAAGTTAAGTGAAGTGACATAGCGGAAGTGTGCGAGTGAGACGGAGCATTAATGCTCAACAGTGATGAAGGTAACGAACATAAACGTTACCAGGAACGTCCGTCCGATGAGTGCGAGAAGCACGAAAATATTGTACAGAGGACTAGTTGTTATTTTTCTTAGTATTGGTGAGTTTGATTTTCCTATCCATAAGGTAATGCTAGATTAGAGCGGATGAGTAGGAGGACGGTACAGGGGGAAACCTCTGTACAGACCATGATAAAGGACGCGTAGATAACTGCACTGACAGCCGCGAATGCGAAGATGAGTGACCAACTCACGGTTCTCAACACCCAAATAGCGCAGATGTCGAAGAAGCTGGACGACTTGTCTGAAGAAAAGGGGCCAGCAGCAAAAAATCGCTAAGCCGAAAACCGCAGTGCTGACAAAGCGCAAGCGGATATTTAAGACGTCGTCCAGCTCCGTCGCATCTGCCACGGACGAAAAAAACAACAACGACCCACAGACGAACCATTCCTCTGCCAACCATGCCTCCGAGGCATCTGTTGACGAAGAAATGTCTTTGGACCAGGACGAGGAGTTCCCTGCTCTTCCCCCTTCAGCTATCCCTTCCAATATTCCGGTGCCACAGAAACCCAAAGCCCCACCCCGGGAGACAATTCCAAAGCCCACTGCGACTACAAAACCCGCTGCGGCGGACGTGTCGGGCGATTTTCACATATTGGCGAAATAAAGGCGATTCTGTTTGTTTGAAAACTCTGTGCGTTTCATTTGCGTAATTCCTTTAACAAATCAGAAGTGGGATTACCCGGTGTGTAATTACGGCAATTAACTGTACGGTGTATTGTGCGTGTTACGTGTGCATTGCTGACGAAGGATCATAGCGGGAATTGGCGTGTCTGGCGATATTGTTTTCGGTGCGGTGCGCGGTAGAGGCGTGGGAGTGATTGGAGTGCCGGCGGACAGTTTTACATAGTCAGCAAGTGGCGGATGTTTGAGTGGAGACGGGCGATATTGTGTTGCGTATGTGAAAAACGGAGTGCCGTTTCGTTTTAAAGAAGAATTGTCTGGGTGGCGTGAGTAAAAAAAAAAGAAGAGTAAAATTTAGAACACGGCCGGCGTCGGGAGAAAAGAAGTGTTGTGTGTGCTGTGGCGATTATTTGGTGAATTGGTGGCGGGCGAAGAACGAATTGTTTTGATCTAAAATGGCGGGCGACAAGAGTGAAGAATTAGACTACGATAGTGATGAAACACTAAAAGAAGCTAGTGACGAGGAAGAAGAGGCGGACAAGACGGGCGAAGTGCAAAAGAGGACGGTGACAGGCGAAAGTTTTAAAAAGATGGCAACAAGTGACTGTGAAGTGTTGGCAAAACAATTGATGGAGAGTGGATTTGCCGAACAGATTCGGCAAACAGTGCGGGGACAGGCGGAACTCTTATTGGGCGATATGGCGAGCGGCAGTTCAGGCTCCGATGCGGCGACCGGAGCGGTGCGTGTACCAGAGTCGGGGTCAAGATTGCTGTGTGGCGACATAATCGATTCGATCCGGACGATCCTGAGACTAATGTAACTCGTTGGCTTGCGAAAATTGACCAATTGGTTTTTAACAGTAAAGTGTAATGTCCAATTCGATGTAAGAAACAATCACACGATGTTTGGAAGTATGTACACAAAAAACAACGAGGAGCTGTGGTCACCTGAGGCAGATGACTAACCACGATGGCTGAGTGAAACAACGGCGCTAATGTAGCAGTGCGCGTGAATGGTGGGAGGGCCATAGCTGGAAAGACGAATCAACAGCCATACGAGGAGTTTAAAAGTTGAGAAAGACGTTGTAACAGACAATATAATTTGTTATTTCTTTTAAGATTTTACTAAAACCATAAAAAAAAGTATACATATGGAAAAGTAACATCTGATTTACTATTAGCTTAAAAAAAATCATCAATTTCATGGCAACAAAGAAAAGCGACTCTACGCATTGTGAATAAAAATGCCCAAATTTGTTGTTTTCTGGGCTCTGTCTAGATTACATATGTGCACTGAACAGCATTAAATAAACAATTTTATGAAACCGTCTTTTGAAAGCAGTCATGCACTTAAGTGAATATCTTGCTGACTTATATACATTTGTACTGTGTTCTTGGTCCTTAAAAAATACGATCAATTTAGACTTTCACAATGGTCGCGGCGTTCGTGTGAATATGATCGAGTAAATGACAGTGAGCACCAGAGATGTAAAGTGTTGCGGATCCATAGGTTAGAAACAGAGTACCGCTCTATCTGATACCGAATCATGTGGATCTTCAGAAGGAAAATTCCTTGGGAAAAAAACTCAGATTCGTTTCCCCAGATCATGATTTGTAAACAAATACATCTCTATAAAAAATGAGAGAGTGAATTGAGAAAAGTCGGCCTCTCTGTCTCTTTTTATTTAGTGCAATTAGTAACGGACAGCAATAACGAAAATAGACCAGTTATCATTCTGCTTTCGGGACTTCTATGTAGATGCTTCGGCATGATTTCAGTTCAGATATTGCACTCTTTCTCTCTCACTTACAGATACACAGTGCTTTACACCTCTGCCACACTGATTTCGAAACAGAAACCTGTTCCATGTTCTAGGCCAATATTCCTTTTTTATCCAAGCCTAAACGGCGATAATCGACAAATTGTTTTATAATTTTTCATCATCTGACCAGCAGCAGCTTTCTAGCATGGAAATTTCACAAAAATGCCACTGCAGGCAACATTGCTTTTGTCCTGAACAACGCCTTTCATCATGTCAACTGTATATGAATGCAAACCTTTCTTTGTTGTTACAAAACCCGAAGAACTCCGAATATAAAATATATATGTATATATATAAATAAAGAAATCAAAACAAAACTATGCATATTCACTAGAAAAAAAACGTGTAAAATAAATTAACGAATGAAATATAATGTGTATTTACGCTGCAGTTGGATCATCTCGATTCCCCTTCATCTTGCCATCGTGCGTCCAATCCCAATCTTTACCTTTCGGTCGAAATTTCGACGATTTATGATGCACCGGACTATTCGAATGATGACGTCGCTCCTCCTCGCGCTGACCATTCACATAGTCGTAATCGTCATAGTCATACTCCCAGCGTCGTTCGCGAAATTTCTTCTTATAGTGTTTCTCCGATGATTGTCGTTGATAGCGAAGCGGTATATTAAAAGTGTTTGGGTGGGCCTGCGATACGTCGGAACACGATGACGACAAATGCGATGAATTCGATGAGTTTGCGACCATTTGAATGAGCGGTGGGGTGGCTGGCGATGGGGATGGTGTGCGAGGTAGGCCGGCTTCAGACAACGGTGGACTATCGATAACGTCAGGCGGTGATGTCTTAATTATTGGCACCGTATCGATGCATTTTGTACTATCGCTTCGTCGATCACTCAAACTGCTGGAACGTCCTGTTGCCGAACTACCTACGGCAATGTCGAGTTGTGACGATGACGATGAGGACGAGAGAAATGCTCGTGTGTCACTATTGCTTCCATGTGTGATGCCCGAATCGGGCGATGTGTTACAGCTAATCGATGGTGCCGTGTCATTTTCAATGGAACGACGAGTCTTGTCCAGTTCGGTCGATGCAAATGCAACGAGTCGATCAAACCCCGAACTTATACGATCTTGCCAGTGGGATTCGTCCTCGGGAAGGTCATCTGTAGACAGGTGTGTTGTAGCAATAGGATATAGCCGAGAGCGCGATGATAGTGTGGGGAGATAGAAAGAAAATATATTAGATATCTACAAAAGAGTTAAAAGGAAAAATGTAGAACAATTGGAATATTGTATTTAATAATTGCAATTGAATGAGTACCAAAAAAAAAACAAGTACCGACTCTTTTTCCCCATGAATGAATGAAAGTGTTGTCATGCATTAATCGTATGTGTGAGATTAACTAGTAGCCTGATGTAAGATTGGCGCTATTTTGTTAGCAAAAATGTAATTTTAATATGCCGCCCTCACAGGGTGTTTAAAAAATAAGATATTTGCGTTATTCACGTTTAGAGCGATAGTAGAACTCACAAGACTTTTTAGAGACCATTTCACCATTTGTTTAAAATTATCGGTGCGATGTTATGATAAATGTTGCATTTTTCAATTGATTTGTTTTTCGCCCAAATGAATTTCCAATCGGCACAATCGACGCATTCAACTCAGTAAGGCATTTTGAAGGTTTTTAACTCTTGACATTAACTAACTTGAGGGAATACCTAGATTCAATTCAAGCGACTTATTTCTGTAGCAGTTAGCGATAGGCTGATAACTTGCCCCACACAACTAACATCTTAACATCTTAACTTCGCCTGCAGCAGGAATCTACTCGTAAGCTCTACATGTTTCCCTCATCGCATTCACAAGCAGACCCGGAAATCTCCAGACGCACATACCATCAACCAAATTGATCACGTCCTCATTTGCAGGAGATGGGCGTCTAGTGTGATGGATGTCCGCTCCTATCGAGGGGCAAACTGCGACTTAGATCATCACTTGGTCAAGACGACCTATGTACAAATGCAGAATTTCCTCAGTGTATCAATCGAGAATCAGCCGTCCTAAAATCTTTGCGGTTGATAAGCTTCTGAGCGATGCTACAGCAGTGGCGTATACTACCGCCCTTGAGGAAAGACTATCGCCTATGCTACACAACATCAGCAACACAGGCGTCCATGGGTTCTGGGAAGAACTCAAGGGTACCATCAGGGATGTCGTGGGATATAAAGTCCGGCGAGTGCCAAATGACTAGTTCGACGAAGAATGCAAAAACTCACTTGACGCGAAAAACGAGGCCTACAGACAATGGATTCAACGGGGAACCAGAGCCAGAAGAGAAAAATATGACGAGCTACGGCGAATATTGAATAGAATAATTAGACGTAAGAAACGTAAATACTTTGACGAGCAGTTGCTGAATATAAACGAAAACTTAGCTAATAGGAACACCAGACAAGCGTACAAAATAGTAAATACAATTAAGAACGGCCACCAACCCAGGACTAGCCTTTGTAAGGACAAGGATGGAAACATCATCAGCGACACCGATGACATTAACAAACGATGGGCCTCTTATTTTGAAGAGCTTCCGAACCTACCATCTAACATCCCCACACAAGAAGCTCTCGACGATATTGTTGATCTAGGCCCACCCATACAACTCCCGACAGTAGAGGAAGTTGATCTCGCGTTGCGGTCAATAAAACGAAATAAAGCGCCGGGCGCTGACGAGATTTCAGCTGAACTGCTCAGATTCGGTGGAACGGGTCTAGCTAATGCCATACATCAATTATTCCTGCGAGTATGGGAAGACGAGGAGATCCAAGACGATTGGCGCAGAAGCATGATCTGTCCAATTCACAAAAAGGGAGATAAACTGCAGTGTGAGAACTACAGGGGCACATCACTAGTTAGTACGTCCTATAAAATTTTGACCAAAATTCTGGAAAATAGAAAACCGTACGCAGGACGAATCATTGGCGAATGTCAAAGCGGTTTCAGACATGATCAGCTTTTAACAGTCAAACTGATACTCCACAAGTGCTGGGAATACAACGTAAACGTATACCAAATCTTTGTCGACTTCGAGCAGGCATACGACAGTATCGATCGTGGACTACTGTACAACATCATTTGCAATTTGGTATACCGGCCAAATTAATGCGACTGACAAAGATGACGATGACCAACTCCGTCTTACAAGTCAGGATCCATAATAGACTTACTGATCTATTTGAAGCACACACTGGTCTGAAACAGGACGATGGACTGGCACCGACGCTCTTCAACCTAGCACTGGAATACGCTATTCGGACTATGAATTTGGACAACAGCAAGACGCAACTCATCAAGCCGACACAATTAGCAGCGTACGCCGACGACATCAACATCATGTCCCGAAGACTGGCCGACGCAGAAGAACTTCTGCATACGGTCGATACCGCTGCAAAAGAAGTTGGACTACGTATCAACGAGGGTAAAACTAAAATAATGATGCAATTGACGACAAGGACACCTGCACAACCGAGCATCAATGTTGGGGACCTCAACATCGAGTTCGTGAACGACTTCATATACCTGGGTTGCAACTTGTCCAGGGACGCCAGCGAAACTGACGAAATCAAGCGACGGATACAAGACTTTTTTCTCGGTTCTTCCCATAATGAAATCGAAGCATGTGCACAGAAACACAAAGCTCCCGCGTGTACAAAACCATTATACGACCAGTGCTATGGCTGCGAAGTATGGACCCTAACTCCAGTCTTCGGAAACATGCTAGACACATTTGAACGTAAGGTTCTGCGGCGAATTTTCGGGGCTGTTTGCGATCGAGATGGATGACGCATCCGTTGGAAGTTTCGAAAATCGTCAAACTACAACGACTTCAATGGGCAGGGCACGTACAACGAATGGACGATGATCGCATGACAAAGAGAGTAATGAATGCAGAACGAGTCGACGGAGCTAAAATGCCTAGACGACCGAGATCTCGTTAGGAGAGTTCAGTATATGCGTACGCCGAGCAGCTACTGCGCTTCCAAAATTAAAGGACGCGGTCACGTGACCGAGATAATTGGAGGACAACAATTCAGGCGGCCAAGGCCCGACGTCGGGCTGTCGGGCCACGATGATGATGATGATCAATTTATCAGTTCCATAGCCACGACGTGTAGCAGAGGGAGTAGAAAGTTAGCAGAAATAACGTGCTAACTTCCTCCTACCACGATAGCACTGTTTTGCGCCGCGTCAGAACAACTCTGTACAAGTCCATTCGATGCAATCTGCGCTGAGTGTTGAAGAAGGTTTATGTTTTAATTGATTAGATTGACTGGCCATCTTTCGATTTTAATTCGCGTTAATTTTTAATCCATGAATTAGCCTGCCCATCATCAATTTTAATGTCTAAGGGGATCAGGGACACTTAAGTAAACCCTAACTGTAGATGATTGGGATACAGAATATGCGTGTACCATACCATAAGTTCCAGGAGCGACGACCACCGTGCGCGTTCCTCCTCATTCTTAGCAGCTACTTAAAATGGATGCACAACATAATAAAGCTGACATTGGGAAGACAAGGGGAAAACATGGTGCATAGTGCAGGAACTCTAAATCGTTAGCGATCTCTTACATGCCCTGAGAATCTGCACTATTATCCATATTAAAGATGCATTCTTACGAAAAATACTCACCGATAATACGAACGTCGTGGCATGGCCACTTTGCAATAAATTGCCATTGTCGTTGAGAAGTGATATTTGTCGGAAATTTCGACCCCGTCGGTAGCATGTTAACTACGAGAATCCAAAATGACTTCAAACCAAACACAATTTATAAACACAGCCCAGACAAGTACACTTTTCAGGATAGCCGACACGACACATTAATACGATTATCAATTACATCGCTGGGCACTCGGAGTCGCCCTTCTTACAACACTACACAGAGGCTGAGAGAACGTGTATGAGGTGAAAATCACTATTCACCTTCTCTGTACCGGTTTTGTCCTAACTAGAAGGATGAGGACTTAATTTCACCTCACCGACTTAGAGCAACTAGAAAACGCAAGCGTTAATCACCTCAATCGTTTTTACATTAGCTCCAGTTTGTTTAAAGACTGCGGATGTGTGATCGAGGTATAGTAAGTTTCAAAAAGGATAGCCGTTTTATCATACCCCACACCTAACACTGCTCGATTCAAGTTTGACATTTGGTAATTGGATTTTCAATGCATCAAATAGGTTCATAGTCAAATTCATGGAAATTTCGATCAGCTGGCTGCACAGCTTGCAAAATTGTTTCTGCATAGAAAGCGACAAAAAGATTTTTGTGTATGCGTGCAGGGCGTCGTCGTATTGTGCGAGGTTAAAGTACTTTCGCGAATAGGCGATAGGCGTTGTTTCGAACAGTCGGTAGTCTGTTTTTCGTCCGCTATGCTGGACGGATCTACAACAAGATTCCGATTCATGGATTCAAACACTGTCGAACACGGTCTCAGTGGCCAATTTTTTCAGATTTGTGTATTTCGAGCCATTTGGAGAAAATCTTAATACATCACTTGAGGAAAGGTGATCATCAAGCGAATGGTTCAAGACACTTCACTCAAATCTAAAAAAAAATTGTCCACTGAGACCATATTCGTGTTCGAGTTCGGCAGTATGTGGCCGGGCTTATGGTAAAGAGACTCAGAGCGCAACGTCGACCTTTGCCTCTCTCTGTTTTTGTTTAGGGTATCAGCCGTTTATGAACACCTACTTATGTTAGTCTCACATTTTCTCCAAGACTTCATGTTAGCATCTTCATCGCTACATGCCTACTGGAAAGGTAGATCAGTGGACACTGCTCTGCACTCTCTAGTTAGTCGTATTGAGAAATCCATTGAATAGAAGGAATACACCATGGTTGCGTTTTTAGACATCGAGGGAGCGTTCAATAATATTAAACCTAGTGCGATCATAGAAGCGCTCGTAAAAATGCAGGTTGAGGACTCGCTCTGCAAACTCATTAGTCTCCTGTTAACATCTAGGATTATAGTACCACTATGGGTACTTCATCCGTCAGTAGATATGTATGCAGGGGTACCCCACAAGGGGGCATACTGTCCCCTCTTCTTTAGAACCTGGCGGTCAATGGACTGCTTTTGAGATTGGAAGAGTTTGTTTTCAGTGTGACGGCTTACGCTGACGATGTTGCCATTGCTGTTTCCGGAAGATTCCCGGGAGTCCTTAGTGAGTTGATGCAGAATGCTCTATGCATACTCACCGAATGGGCAGACCACTGTGACCTTGGTGTCAACCCTGACAAGACCGAACTTGTGAAATTTACCAGAAGACAGGAACTGCCTCCTGTTGAGTCTCCATCATTGGATGGCAAGAAACTGGCCTTCAGTGATAGAGCTAAGTTCCTGGGTCTTATCTTTGATAGGAAATTGACGTGGAAGCCCAACATCCTTGAGCGGGTGAATAAAGCCACTACTGCGCTCTATTCGTGCAGGAGGGCGGTGGGTAAGAACTGGGGCCTGCAACCGAAGGTGGTATACTGGATATATACAGCGGTTGTGTGGCCAATTCTACTTCGTGGCATTTGTGTTTGGTGGGCGGCACTAAGAGTGGCGTCCTATTGTCGCCTGTTAAGTAAAGTGCAAAGACTAGCAGCGATTGCCACGACGGGGGCCGGGAGAACCCAATTGAGGTAGCTAATTTTCTTTCCCTCAACAACGGGGATGAAGACGATACTATAGACATGTAACAGACAAACACATCGAATTCTGACCATTGCTACAACAACAACGGGGGGCCTTTAGATCAACTCCGTCAGCCAGCTTGGACATGCTGCTACACTTACTTCCGCTTGACATATTTGGCGAACAGCTGGCGGGGAACACGGCCCTGCGTCTTCAAGAAACAGGCCAAGTGGCCACTCGGCCATCCTGTGCAACCTGGATCTCCCTCCGGAGACTGACTACACGTCTCCTAAACACGTTTTCGGTAGGAATTATTCCAGCCTGATTCCGTCGAGCCAACTATGGCTCTAAGACAAACAATGGAGTTGGGATTGGTATACACTCGGAGGAGCTGGGAATTAACTTATCCTACCGTCTTCCCGACTTTTGTAGTGTCCTGCAGGCCGAGGTTTCGGCGATCTCGGAAGCACTGACCTGGTTAAGGAATCATGTCGTGACTGCAAGAGACATTACTATCTATACGGACAGTCAGGCTGCGATTGGCTCGCTTGACTCTGTTCTCACCACATCGAAAACTATTCTGAAGTGCCGCTCGGCCCTTATGGAGATGAGTTACTTTTTCAAAATTACCCTCTGCTGGATACCGAGTCACAGTGGCTTTGCGGGCAACAGCAGGGCGGATGATCTTGCGCACGAGGGGACAATCGGTGTCGTCGATGGGCACCGCAATGACATTAGAATTCCAATTGCATCATGCAAAGTGGCAATTAAGTCTGTGGCAGTGGATAGGGCCAATACCAGATGGCTCAATAGTCGCACTTGCCAAACGACGAGAATGATTTGGCAGAAATTCGATTCTAGCCGCTCTGCCTCTTTGCTGGCACTGAATAGAAAGCACATTAGTAGAGTGGTGAGGACTATCGCAGGGCACTGCCCCATTGGTGAGCTCACATGGAGGCTCCGTCTTCCTCATCATGACTACTGCAGGAGTTGTGGGGGTGAGGAAGAGAATGTCTTGCACCTTCTATGCCGCTGCCCGGCACTGGCCATCAGGAGGAAAAAATTCCTGGACTCCTTGTTCTACTTTGACATGGAGGACCTCAAGGATATGAGTGTGATACAGCTCAATCGCTACATTGCCAGCACAGGCTGGTTCGGAACCTAGGTTTCTCAGAGAGGTGTTTTGTTACTGGTGGTATCACAATGGACCCATGAGAGGTCTAAGTGTGCTGTGTTGTATCATGGCAGCCCCTTAACCTAACCTAACCTAAGACTTCATGTCCATTTCAAAGTCGGGTTTCGTGTTGGGTGATGTGATGTTAATTTATATTTGGAGTCCAATCCAATTGAGAAATGCCATACATTTATCTACATACATTAATCGACCGAATACATAGTACCATTACTTAATAATAAAAAACAAAAAAAACTGGACGAAATACATCCTTTATTAGTAATTTTAGCGATTCAATTAACTGTCAAAAACATTAGAAAGTATTCCCGAAACCATTAAGTTTCAAATTAACGTGGACAGAAATCAATTTATCTTATTCTGAGTTCAATGAGTTTTTTTTGTCAATTAACGTATCAACTATCGTGAAAATTAATGGAAAAAACATAAACAGAAAAAAATGTTTCAAATCTATGCACTAAGCTGCTATACCTTGGTAGTTATATCATTATGTGTCAATTTTTGAGGGTGTGTTTGAATTTTCTATATTCTATCAATTGCCCAGGCTCCACAGGATATAGCAGGTTGGGAAGTACATAGGTGTATATATGTATGTTGTTAAGATCTCATTTATTCAAATTGTTGCGTTAAAATTTCAATTCTAATGATTTTATGCGAATTTTATTAAAAAAAAATTTAATGCTTCCGCTGTGCGATTGGTCTTTGTTTTCTTTTTTTTTTAATAAAATTTCGTCTGTTTGTTTCTCGCAGCTATAACAGAATAATTTTGAAAAAAAAGAAGAAGAAAATCAATATTCATTACAAAAAAGGAAATTAAATTTTTTGGAATAAACTTAATACGAAAATTAAGAAACAATTTCAGTTATTCTATGTGTGAATTTTGGCCAAAATGAAAGTCTTTATGGAAAACGGAAATAATTAACAAATAATAAATAAAATGAATAATAATTGTAGTAAAAAGGTGAAGATGCTTACGTGTTACGAGTCTTCTACAATTTTGTGTTTGGTTTTTTTTTTTTGCATGGATTTGTTAACTAAAGTCGGTAGTTGTCAATTTTGGAGGTGTCTTTAGATGTCGCTTCATTTTGTTGTCTTTAATATGTTTCTGTTGTTTTTAGTATAGTCAATAGATTCAATAATACAAATACTTGCTACGAAAATGGAAAAGAGGGGAAAAACGTAAAAAAAAAAATAAACAATTAAGGAGTAGTATAAAACGAACGCATTTATTAAATGTGAAAATACTGGTGTGTCAGTGCTTGTGCAAGTAATGTTTCGTGCAAATATTTGAAAAGTTACACAAACAACAATCAAATTTAATCGGGATCGGAAAATTGACAAGAAAACACATAAAACGGTAAGATATGCATAGTTCAGTAAGGGGGGGTCTAGATAGAAATGTCGATTACACAAAAATGGACTATGCACTAAGCAACTTCTCATTCTCATCGAAATTAGTTCTTAGTTGTCGAGAAGCATTGCATAGATTGGACTTGGAGAATAAGGTCAACATCTTTTGGGTCACTTCACACTCCGGTATTCCAGGAAACGAGAAAGCCGATGAGTTGACGAAGAAGGCTTCTGCAACCCCACTTATCGGCCCAGCGCCGTACTGAGTAGTAGTTTAAAACAGCAAATCAGGGATTGGGAGCACTCAGTAACGATTGCGCATTAGGACAAAACCCCTGGTCTCAGACAGGCCAAACTGCTTATAGCTAGCCACTCACGCAACAGAACCCTCGAGCTGCTAAAATTACGCAGGAACCGGGTAAGAATTATTTGTGGGCTCCTCACGGGACATTTTATCTTGAGGGGTCATCTTTATAGGATGGGAATTGTCTCTGACCCAAGCTGCCGCTTCTGTGAGAGTGAGGACTAGACATTCCAGCATATTCTTTGTTATTGTGAAGCACTTTGTGTCCACCGCTTGAAATGCTTTTGCGACGCATTCCCTGAAGCGGGGCTGATTGCCTCACTAGAAATCTATCAGCTGAGAAGATTCGTGGAAATTGTAATGAACCATATTGTGGTCTGGTTGTGCTGCTTCTACCGGCAGATCTATGGCAGCACCTGATGAGTAAAGATCTGTCGGTGGTATGAAACCAGAGGCCGAGGGTCCCATTACGCCTGGACCCTAATGCGAAAGCAAGGAAATCTGCGCCGTCCGCCAACCATTCCATCCTTATCGCCTCATTTTTTTATCATTCCCCATTTTTACCTCCCCTGTTTGTGTTGTCTTCCCCACGCCTATGAATTTTTGTTAATACGTAAAGGACAGGGGCAACGAGCGGCGAAAGCCCCGCCCACGTCTCCCGAACTGAGCTACAGCAAGCATAGGCCGCTGCTTAGTTCGTTGAGGAGCCTTTTCCTTCGCCAGATGGCACAGCCCGACCTTTACGGTCAATTATGCTACCTTAGGCTCCGTCCCCACGGGCATCTTCGGATGCCCACCAAACCGTCCATTACAAAGTGATTGACCTTGATAATCAATCCCCTATCTGAAAAGACACCAGACTATAGCACAATAGACCTTCTGCGCTGAAGGGGTTTTGGCAGCTCTTGGCCGTTGAAAAACGAGTCGCTCCGGTGCTTAGAACCGGCTGCCGTAGAAACGCTCATCACGAGTTATAGCATTCCAACCTAAAAAAGGACGCCAGGGGAGTTGTCATAGTGGAACAAGTGGATGCATCAGATTTCTGTCCTCTGAACGCTTGACAGGAACTTGTTCCAGTTCCCCCGATATATCAATTGCAAGTGCGAGCCTCATCAACATTGCCCAATGGGAACCGACTCTCAAGCTGTCATCAGACCACTTGATCAAGCTTGATAAACCATCCGATGTGATCCATACCGACCACCGCACCTTCATAAATCACAACAAAGCCAATTGGGATGGCTACAAAGAATATACGAACGCGGCTTTTTAGCACTACCTACACTTTCTGATGTTCGAGTAGCTGAGGCCAATCTATCATTGTGTATCATTGTGAAGGCAGCAGCTAGATTCATCTCGGTTGGTCGTATTCCAGCAGTACGGCGGCAATTTTTCCCACCTTCGCAGCAAGATTGGCGGATGAACGCGATAGAATTCGCAGCAAAAACCCTGAAGATCCCAGGATCAAATATCTAAACCTACAAATTCAGCACCATGTCGCAGAACATAGGAGACCAAAGTGGAATGAGCATTTGAACAATTGCAACCTAACAACCGGAGTTGGCAAGCCATGGTCCACGATAAGAGAGCTCACTAACCCAACAAGTCAGAGAGGACTGGCTGCGATTCAATTCGGTGGCACTATAACTATTGTAATAATTTTGCACAGTGCGCTAGCCCATTTAACGAACATCTGCCACCCGTCAGGTTAAAGTGTAAAATTTACAGAACTATTCGAAACCATACCAACGACCATACACTTCAAATCTCATCGAACAAGTTGCTTCAGCCATAAAAAACCCCCAAGAACTCCAAAGCCCAAGGACCAGATGGCATATCGATGGTCAAGCTGAAGCACCTCGACATGCCTGCAATGGACTACATTACGGAAGCCTTCAACCTCTCCGTTTCATCGTCTGGCGTTCCCGAAATATGGAAGAAAGGTAGGGTAATTCCGATATTAAAACCCGGGAAAAAGCATTTGCAAGGCGATTCCTACCATCTCATCATCCTTTTGTCTCCAATTGCAAAAACTCTTGAAGCTGTCTTACTCCATACATTTGCGACTCATACTCAGCTGGCTGACTACCAACATGGTTTCCGAAAAATACGCAATACAACTACGGCCTTGGATGTCATAACATCAAGCATCCACACCGGTCTCAACGAGGCCCGTCCATGTCACAGAACCACTATGGTAGCACTTTACCTATCGAAAGCATTCGATACGGTCAACCACTCCCTACTTCTGCCTGACATTAACAACACGTCGCTTTCGATACCAATAGTGAAGTGTATCGCAAATTACCTTGGTGGTCTGCAATGTTACACCGAATTCAGAGGTAGCACGTCAAAGCTCAGAAGGGTTAAACAAGGCGTCCTTCAAGGTGGAGTCTTTTCACCGACCTTATTTAATCTCTACCTCGCTAGAATTCACCTCCAACAAGAATCCAGATTGTGAGCTATGCCGACGACTGCACTATACTATATTAGCAACAGGAAACGACATCACCCAAATGTGTGCTAGGATAAATGACTACCTACACAAACTTAACACCTTCTTCGTCAGCAAGAACTTGAAGCTATCAGCTCAAAAGTCCACCGCAACACTATTCACATCCTGTGGACCAAAGAAGTAAAGATGTAGCTGAACATCTCAGTAAACGGTCTCGTAATACCCACCACAAATCACCCAAAAATTCTCGGCGTTACTCTTACTCTGGACAGCATAGCAACATTATCAGCCCACGCATCAACTGTAACTAACAAGATGAGGAACAGGAACAAGGTCCTCAAGGCTTTAGCTGGTAGTTCCTGTTGGAAACACATTCAGACCTGTCAAAATACAGCCCTACGCACCATCACAGGCTGTCTGTTGATACTTTAGTTAGATTTACCATTGTTTGTAGTTCGTATTAAATTGAAAATTAAAACAGAAACATATGTTCCTACTACAATTCTTTATTATTCTGCAGATACAGTATTTCGGAAGCAACTTACTTCCTTCTTCAGTGCTTATGTTTCCTTATGTCTGTTGATGTCTCATTAAGACCACCTCCACCAAGAGACTAAAACGCTGCCCATTAGAAAACACAACATACTGCTGTTAAAACAGTACCTAGTCTGTTGCTATCGACGTGACCACCCGAACTTTGATCGTATGGACAAAACCCCACCGCCACGACACATCAGGCGAAATCTAAGAGATCTCGAAAGGGAAGTCCAACGATTTAAGAGGGTCCCCTTCGATAACGCTAGCTATAAATCTGCCATCGCTATGCTGCATAGAGAAGAAGTACATACGTTGATTGTGGACCTTAATTACAATATAGTACTTGACGCTCAACCACCAGACATCTCACCGGACGAACGAAACCTGCCTAGAGCGACCAGCGCCACGCTCGCACAGCTCCGTTCAGGCTGGTGTTCGCGCCTCAACTCATACTTGTCCCGAATCGACCACAGCATCCAAAACACTTGTCCGTCATGCAACAGTTCTCCCCACGACGTTGAGCACATCTTAGACCGCCCTGCAGCACCAACGCATCTAACACCTATAGCGCTCTGGGAGAACCCCATCGAAGTGGCTGCGTTTCTGCAACCTACGGAGTAAACTGAGTGGGACGCGCTAATTTGATGACACACACACACACTCAAACTAAATTTCTGCATTGCTACAATAAAACAACAGATCTTCGGGTTTCCGTGCTTAGTAGCCCTTAGGTCAATCGCCCTCTTATAATCTAATCTTCTTGGAGGGAGGGGGAGACGAAGAAGGTGAAATTTTCCGGTTTTTCGCGTACAAGTATCCCTCCTACAACACGGTATCTTACAACACTGTTTCGCTCTTACAAGATAAAAGTACGGAAAAAGTATAACACGGCACCCTACGACACGGTAGCGCAGTGTGTTGAGGCATCAGTCTCATGTTTGACTACCGGCGTTTCGGGTTCGAATTCCGTCCACGACGACGTTCGTGGCCATGGATGTGCATTCTCTGAAACCAGTTTATGCCGACGAAACGTCAACTGGGCCACATGGAACAGTGACGCGCTATGCCCCACAAGGGGTTAGGGCAATTGAGAGAAGGAACCGTCCTAGACGCTGATGACGCCGATCTGTGGCCGACGAGTGTGCGTTGTTGGCTAATTCGTGGTAATAGATGCGTACCATTGCTCCGAACCCAATACAGTGGCGCGTAGGAATAGTTAACGCTCCACTAGGGGTTAAGACTAATTAGTAATTCATTAGGAACCTGTACCGCATTTAAAAAAGAGGCTAGTCCAAAAAGGTTTTCAAGCTAAGAAAATCTTTTAAACTATGAGCAGACGACACATTCATAGAATGATAGAAACACAAAATTGATTTTTGACAAGACATTAGTTAACAAAAGAGGAATGGGACAGGTAAGCGGTAATTCACACCACAATAACTATTTAGCTAGTCACTATACATTTTACGATAAGCTTAAAAGTCTACTAAAGGAAATAAAAAAAAATTGCACGACATATTCAAGTCAACACCTACCTTCTTCCGGTCGTTGTTTGAGAAAATGTGATCCACTACCGCCACGGCTTGATCTTCGTCCGCCAATATTGCCGCTGCCATTACGATCTTCCGGTGTCAGAGAATTGATTTCCGGACTCATGAGTGGAGGTTCCATGGAAGCAACAGATCGACGACCACCAGAATGCGACGACAAATCGCTAACATGCAACTGTTCGTGAACGTCGGAATAGTGCGGCATCTTGGGTGGGCGATGATGTTGAACGATGGGCGATGTTCTCTTCAAACCACCTGTACCAGTGATATGAAATTCGTAATTCAAATATTGTTTGTCGCTATTTGTGAAAGATGCTCTTACACTCCATTTTAATTTGTGAAGTTTGAATCATAGGTCCTGTTGACGATCCCGGTGCTGAGTAGTGCATTTGCTTTTCAACCTTTTCTTGTTTGATCTTAAGACTTGCAATGACCTGGGCCTGTAGAGATGCAGCCAGACCTGGAAGAAAATTCAAATATTAGTCGTGCATTTCGAAATGATAAGCGCAAGTTGAAATGCTTACCCTCAAAGGCAGGCGGATTTCCATTCATCATTCGTGAAGAGCGCTCCTCAATTGGTGGCTTATGGTCGTCTGTAAAGTACGACGAAAGGCATGGTTTCATTTCGGCTCGTGGCAAAGCCACATGAGCGTAGGGCTCCCGATTAGAGCTCGAATTGCGACCTGAGGATGATTGCTGCGATTGTTGATAGGAATTCACCGAATTCGATGAATTGGAATATGACGAACGAGATCTTGAACTCGTGGATGACGGTGCACAGTTAGAACTTCCACCACTTCCCCCACTACCACCATTCCTTTCGTTGTTATGATGCTGCTGCGGCTGCGACATTATCTTGTGATTATAGGCGACTTGTGCCAGAGTTGCGAGGTTACTTTGAGCGTGCACGTGTACGGGTGATTTACTACGCAATTCACAACTACTGGGCCGTGAGATGGGACTGAATGCTGGATTCATGACCAAATTTTGATCGTCCGGAATACGAACATTCACCCGTTCGGGACGTTGGGCATTCGGATTAATCATAGAGCCATTGTTGCCAACCAATGCACTTTGCCCTCCCACACTACTCAAATGTACAGCAACATTGATGATGTTTTGATTTGTTATCTCCAGTGTCCGTTCAATTTCGCCGTTCACTAGATCGCCAATCGTTTTGGACGACATCATGGACCCTGAGCCCGTTCCGCCTAATCCTCCTCCTCCTGCTCCGGCCGATGGTTGTGGTGCGTGCTGATTTAACTTCTCCTGCGACAGATGACGACGAAGTGCCATTTTGGCCGGCGACACTTGTGTGTAGTCGGGTTGCGATGAACCCGAACTGGGCCGACTCGGTGGTTGTTGTAAATGCAATTGCTGATGTATTTGTTGGCCATTAAGATTAAGATTATTGCGTTCGTTATTACCACCACGCGATGATGAAGACGGGTAGTAGATGGCCGAATCGGATGAGGCTGAATTACTACGAATGTTCTCTTCATATGGTTGACCGATTTTCTCATATCTGAATTTATTTTGAAAATGAGCAGATTGTGGAAATGAAATATTGTTCTTTGTGTGGATAAGCTAGTAAGTCTAGAGTGGAAAAATGAACTTAAAAATAGAAAAACATTTCCACCTAGATTTTGCAGAATTCCAGAGAAACGAAGTCTGCACAGATGGTCGTTGCAGTCGGAAATTTTAAATCCAAAGGACGAAAAGAGAAAAATTAATATTTTACAATGATAAGATGAAAACAAAAGCAGACGAACAAAGTTCCACATTTTACTTCCGTATTATGTTAATCCGAAAAGCAACAGAAGACGATGGATGAATTATCCAAAAACAGAGAGGTAATTTTTTGTAAGTACGATATGATGACGAATCCATTGCAAACTGTAGGGTGGGAAGAAGTCGTAGATGTCACACTACTGACAGACAACAATATATTTAAGGTTGAACATTGGAGAGTATCAGGCTAAAGTCCAAGCGTCAAAAGACTTTTGCCAATCTTTGGATAACATCATGCACTCAGCAAGGATTAGAAAAATCCTCCGCCTTCAAGGCCCATGCAAGACCGCCATCGCCGAAAGATCTAGGGCAGCTTGTAACATTCACCACATCAAGGAAGGTCAACTTTTTAGTTGGGTGCGATGCGAACGCACGACACACATTGTGGGGGAGCACCGAAATCAATAATAAGAGGTCCCTGCTCGATTTTATCCTGAATACTAACGTCGTTGTGTGCAATAAGGAGAGCTCCCAACTTTCGTTTTTCGAAGTTAAAATAATGTAGAGTGCAAAGAAGTCCTAGACGACACACTACTGACAGACAACAATAAATGTAAGATTGAGCTTTGGAGAGTATCCGATCTGAAATCTTTCTCGGACCACAATTGGATACTTTTTAATATTAATGTAGGAAGACTTCCAGGCCTTTTAGAAACCCCAAAATGATCGACTAGAAGAAGTTCAGACAGGTCTTTAGAACGAAACTCTCTGGTATATCCATCCCCTCAATAAACTCCTTGGAGGAGCTGGACAAGAAGATTGAGTCCTTCGAGGAAGCCATGGAAATAGCTTTCAAAGCTTCGTGTTCGGCGAAACGTAGTTAAAAAAAACTCTTCTCCAGAGTGGAACGAGGACCTCTCTATGCTAAGCAAACTGACTAGAGACATCCTCAACATCTGTAACAAACATAAGTTCTAGCAGCCATATAAAGACTGGCTAAAAATATACAAAAACTGCATCTGGGCGACGATAGTCCAGGCTAGGGAGGACTTCTGCCAATCTTTGGATAATATCAAAGACTCAGCAAGGACTAGTAAGATCCTGTCCAAAGAGCATTCCAATCCGTCCTTAGTGAAGAGAACGGATGACACTTTGACGGAATCCACTGCTGAGTCCCTGGAGCTCTTTTTGAGCACACACTTTCCTGTGTTTGCTCACACGGGTCATCTTGTAATCGACTCGTCTGCGATTCGAACTCCACTTCTCTTTTGACGCGATTTCCACCGACGAGTCCAAAATGAACTGCGGCGTCGGTGCAGGCATCTTTTCGGATCCACTGAATATCTCCGCCTTTTAGATCATGCCAGCATTTTCCAAACGGAAATGCTCGCAATTATGAAGGCTTGCCACACTCTCAGAGATATACCAGATAACCACAACATTGCCATTTGCTCGGATAGCCCGGCCGCTATCAAGGCACTGGATTCGGTAAAAGCATCTTCCAAGCTTGTCGAGCGATGCGGGGAGGAGCTAACCTGCCTTGGCAGGCGGTTCAATATTACCTTGCTATGGGTTCCTGGGCACCGCAACATAGAAGGCAACGAGAAGGCCGACAAGCTGGTAAGAAAGAGCGCCGCCCTAGACCTAGAAAGCTCTCATGAGGAACCTGTTTGCGTTCCGCTGAGGGCTGTTAAGTGCAGTATTTCCGCTCATTATCTCACAATTGAGGATTCCAAACGGCGGAATCTGTCCACCTGCGTCGTATCAAGTAAGATATGACCCACCAATGACAGGAGGAGAACATCTGAGATTTTGACAAAATCACGTAGAGATGTCGCCAGGCTCACGGCTGTCATCACGGGGACATAGGACATATAGGGAATCATGCAGTCAGACTGGCATTCACTACAATCCACATTGCCGAAGCTGCGAAAATGAAGACGAAAAAGAAACCTCCACTCATTTTCTTTGCTAGATTCAAATACGGTAGCTTGGACAAGGCCTTTTTTAACAACCTGGAGATGTGTCCGGGTGAAGGTTGGGGAATTGCTTTGCTTCCTTAACTCCTCCGGTGGGATCTAGGCATCCAAGCACCCACTAAATTTCCAACTATGATCTAATAACAAATTTCTCGAAGTGTGTGGCTTCAAACGGCCTCAGCCACCACTTATACCAACCAAGCAACCAGCAAAATCCTGTCCCCAAAGAGAACTACAATCCGTGCTTAGCGAAAAGAACGGATGGCACTTGAACGAAATCCATTGTCAAATCATTGAAGTTCGTTTTCAACACACACTTTCTCGTATGCAAAGAAACCGGCACGGAAAACCCGGAACCGCGTGAAGCGGAGTGCACATAGAATGAATTTGTGCAATCCGTCATCACAGAGGAAAGAATATCCTGGGCAATCAATAGCTCTATTAATCCGAGAGAGGCCATTGCAGCGGCAAAGGAAGCAAATACTAGTATGATTCCTGGCTGCGCTTCCAATGCGCATCATGACGTCTGGGGCAGATCGGACAAAAATGAGCGGGGCGAATCGGTCGTCGAATACATTATGGGCACTAATATGCTACTTTGTAACGTAGGCCGCGAGCTTACTTTCATAACAAAAAACAGGCAGGTGGTTTTGGATATCTCTCTTGCGTCGGAGGATGTCATACACCTGATCAAAGTCTGGAGAATCTCATCAGAACACTCATTCTCTGATCACCGATACCTTCAATTTAGCCTTGCTGAACACCCTGTAGCAGATGACCGTTAATTGTCGCTCCTAGAGCAGCCAGTTCTACGTACACCAGCAACGGCCAAGGGCTGCCAAACCCCTTCGACGCGAGTGCGTTGCTACTACGATAACAACCGTTAATCGTAGAAGGATCAATTGGTCTTTGTATCGGGATGCCCTCGATGTGGGGCCAGCTTCACTCCCAAGTCCGCCCTGGAAAAGACATGACCTGGACGACACGGTCAATTCTCTGACAGATTCTATGAATGCGGCGATGTCTGCATCATATCCTAGTAGCGCACACCAAGGTAAGAAAAAACAAGCCTGGTAGAGCATTAGAATCTCCGAACTCAGAGCTTCAATAAAGCTAAAACTTTCAGGCTAGAATTCGATTGGATTCTGGAATGTGCGTACTCTCCTGGACAATGGATCAGAAGGTCCCCAGAACGCACGATTTCTTCAACTAGAGAATGAATTTCTGAGGTACAAATTAAATATCTTAGAAGTTAGTGAGATAAGATGGTGGAACAGCGGAGAATTCATCTCTCCAACGGGCAGCACTGTAATGTTGTACTCCGGTAAAGCTACCGGTAGTCGCCGTGAGTCAGGTGTGGGGCTCCTTTTAACCAGAGCCGCGCGAAACTGTCTCTTATCCTGGGAACCGGTCTGTGACAGGGTCTTGACCGCCAGGTTCCGGACCAAAATGAGGAACATCTCAATAATACAATGTTATGCCCCTACTGAACCAGACAATGTCTTGGCAAAAGACTCCTTCTACGAAGAACTAAACGCCGTTCAGAGCAGAACACCTAAAGGTGACATTATAATGGTTATGGGTGATTTGAATGCGAAAGTTGGCGCTGATAACTATGGGCTCAGACATGTGATGGGGAGACACGGTCTTGGTGATCGTAATGGCAACGGTGAAAGATTTGTAGAGTTCTGCAACTTTCACAGTCTCTTCATCGGTGGTACTATGTTTGAGCATAAGGACCACCACAAAATCAGTTGGTCCTCTGTTGATCGGCGCAGAACACAAAATCAGATCGACCATTTTGCCATTAGTAAAAGATTCAAGAGTTGCCTCCTGGACGTGCGAAACAAGAAGGGTGCCGATATTGGGATGGGAAGAGACCATTATCTTATGATCGCTAATGTTCGATTGCGTATTGCAGCCGTGCGCCGCCCCAGCGACGAAAGATCCAGGCCCCGCAAATTCAACACCGCTCGACTAAAAAATCCAGCTGTCTTACAACAATATAATGACCATCTTGCGCAAAAAGCGGCTGAGATAACTAGTCACCCAGATAGTGACATAAACGAAAACTGGGATGCCATAAAAAATGCGTACATTGATAGCGCAAATACCATCCTTGGCCCAAACCCGGATTGCCGGAATAAGCCCTGGATGTCCGACGCTTCATGGCAGCGGATTGTTGAAAGAAAGGAGCTGAAAGTTCGTTTGGCTGCAGCCTCAGACGACAATCGAAGCAGCATCGAACTCCTTTACCGTCAGAAAGCTCGAGAAGTTCAGCGTAGTGTGCGACGCGATAAAAGAGTTTATGCCAATTCTCTTTTAGCGTCAGCAGAAGAAGCCGCTAGAAGTAACAACTTAAACGCCGTATACGGTGTCATCAAGGAGTTTACAGGTGGTCGTAACTCCTGCCAACATCCGGTGAAAGATAGTGATGGAAAGCTACTTATCTTGGAAGAAGATCAAATGAGGCGGTGGAAAGAACACTTCGCCGCGGTCTTGAACCGTGTAACCTCTGGTGAAGTTCCCCCTCATTTAGATAATTTAGCTAACCATCAAAATGTGCGTATACGGTCCACTGCCCCGACTAAAGAGGAAATAGTCACTGCAATTATTGCACTAAAACGAGGAAAGGCCGCCGGACTTGACGGCATCCCTGCCGAACTTTATCAAGCAGCCCCAAGCGTAACTGCCGATTTGCTGCACCCACTTGTTGATAAAGCGTGGAATACAGAGACCTTTCCCACTGAGTGGAAGGAAGGTTTGATCATCAAACTTCCAAAGAAGGGTAGCCTCACAGACTGTAATAATTGGAGAGGCATTTGTGTGCTTCCTGCCGTTGCCAAGATAATAGCTAAAATCGTCCTGGAAAGACTAAAGGCCCACTTAGAAAGCACAATTGATGAAGAGCAGGCTGGCTTTCGATCCGGATTCTCCCGTGTCGATCACATTAACACCTTGCGAATCATCATCGAGCAATGCGCTGAATACGATTCTCCGCTTCACTTGCTTTTCATCGATTTCGAAAAGGCTTTCGATAGTGTGAACCGGGATTCTATATGGGCGGCCTTGCGCAGGAGAGGCATCCCTGAGAAGCTTGTGGCTATTATAAAGGCAACCTATGACGGCGCGAAATGTCGCGTTCTGCATAAAGGTAAGGTGTCGGGGGACTTTGAGATTCGCAGTGGAGTTCGGCAGGGGTGCATCCTCTCACCGATCCTATTCCTCATTGTGATCGGCGATGTGTTGCATGCAGCCCTATCCGGACTCGACAGAGGAATTCAATGGACTTTGACATCTTATCTACAACATCTTGACTACGCTGACGACATATGCCTACTCTCCCACAAAATCATGGATCTGTCCGCAATGGCGTTAGATCTCGAGAGGGAGGCAAGCAAGGTTGGGCTAAAGATTAATACCAACAAGACCAAGGTTCTTAGCCCGCCGTTGCGAAAAAGAAATCCGACACCTATTGCCATTAATATTAATGGGCAGCCTGTGGAGAAGGTGGACAACTTCGTCTACCTGGGTAGCATTGTTGCCGAAAATGGTGGTACGGAGCAGGACATCGCTCGTCGTATCAACCAGGCTAAACGTGCATACGGCATGCTGTCCAAAATCTGGCAGGGCAGTTATCTCAGCATCAAGACCAAGCTGGGCCTGTTTCGCTCCCTGGTACTATCAGTACTTTTGTATGGGAGCAGTACATGGAAAGTTTCCGTAGGAGTTACCAGAAAGCTGCAAGTTTTCGTCAACTCATGTCTTCGTCGAATTTTAAGAATTTTCTGGCCCGAAACAATATCAAATGAAGAGCTAAGTCGGCGTACGGGTCAGATGCCAATCGACGAATTGATACGCAGGCGAAAATGGCAGTGGATAGGTCACACATTGCGGAAGAGTGATAACTGCATTGCTATGCATGCCATGAAATGGAACCCCATTTCCAACCAAGGCCGACCAAGAGGGGGTCCCCGAATCACATGGCGTCGATCTGTGGCAAAGGAGTGTCAGGTACTGGGTAAGTCTTTTGGGGAGTTGCGCCCCATTGCCCAGAACAGAGTACGATGGCGCGCAGGAGTAGTTGACGCGCTATGCCCCGCTAGGGGTTAAGGCAAGGTAGTAACCTTCCTACAGAAGCAAAACGAGTCCTGGACGTCTTCGAGGAAAGAAGCTATCGAGTGTCTGCTGGAAACACACTTTCCCGGGAGCTCGATTACTGCCTCATCTGAGGAGCCCTACACCTGTTGCTTAACGCCATTCTTTCTCGAGAGATTATGTGGGCGATATCAAACATCGAACTTTTTAAATCTGCTGGAGCCGACGGTATTATTCTGGGGGACCTGCAGCAATGTTCTTTGGTTAGAGGCTATTTTAAAGGACTGCCTGGAGTTGGTCAATGTTCCCGCATCTGGATTGGAGGTACGAGTTATCTTTATCCCGAAGGCGGGTAGAAGTTCGCATACGCGCCCGAATGACCTGAGACCTATCAGTCTATCTTCAACACTGTTGAAACTACTAAAGAGACTAATTGATGTCCATTTGCGAAATACAATACTATACCACTACGCCTTTTATCTGCGTCGCAGCATGCGTATTGGAAGGGTAAACACGGCACTGCACTCTTTGGTTGGTTTTATTGAGAAACCTCTTGGGCAATGGTTGTTTTCCTTGATAACGAGGGCGCTTTCAATGACATTAAATCTAATGCAATTATCGAAACACTCTTGAGCCTGGATGTTGATGAGTCGTTTTGCACACTCATCAACACGCTCCTGGTATCAAGACTGGTCCATACAACCTTGGGAACATCGTCTATGCGAAAAAAAATACGTGCACACAACAATTTAATACAGACGTCAAGAGAAGAAACTTAAGAAAAGGCTATTTGACAGAGGGTAGCACAAATCCACTTCTAAACGAGAAAAAAATAAAAAAAAGCCAATAATAAATGTCTAGTATCATATTTCTCAATTTCCGCCAGCATACAATAGATAACAAAATAAAAAAGATAAAAATGCATAGGATAAAGGAAAATAAATCAATCAAAAGATGAAAACAATTTTCAAATATAACCAAATCTAGGAGTTAAAAAAAAAGATTGAAATACAAATTACGAACAGAAATATAGATAAAAAAAAAATGAAAATTATATGATTTTGATTTACAGCAAAAACGCAAATTGTAACATCTTGAATAGGCTCTTAAACTAAAGCTACAAATTTGTATAAAAAATGTAACCAATCTACCAATATGGGGTTGAGTCTGATTTAATAAAAATGAAAAAAAAAACACGTTTTAGTATACGTGGATACTTGAAAAACTGAGAAATTGTGACAAGATATGCATTTTAGTAAGTGTAAATGTCTTCCACGATCGTTGAGTCAGTACCTTAAACTGTACACATTCGGACTTTGTGTACTCGTACTACATAAAATAAAATAAAAAATTATTTTGAACTCGTCACTCAACTTCTCCACTCAACCCAACATTAACAAAAAAAAAGTCCCTGAAAATTCGCAGAAAAAAAATCTTTACCTCATATTATCAGGTGCTTTAAATTCATTATGATCCAATGTTCGACGATATCCCAGCTGCTCCTGGACCATCTGTTGTTGATGCTGCTGCTGGTTGGCATACAGCAAAGCCGACGCCGCGGCTGCATTTTGATGTCCTCCGTTACTATTGGCAGCAAATGCTGCCATAGCAGCACTATTCAGCGTCATATTTTTTGCAAAGAATTTCTGAATATTACTCATGCTGGGCGACGGTGATTGTGCAGCAGCGGCTGCAGCTGCCACGGCTGCCGAGTGAACAGCAGCAGCGGCCGCTGCTGATCCATGCGATGGGGGCCGATGCGATTGTTGCGATTTAGACGAAACATTGTACATCGCTGTGGCAGCCGCGATAGCTTGTTGTGACTGTTTGTATCCAGCGTGTGTGGCAGCGGCAGCAAGTAGTTGCGATTGTGCAGTATTGCAGACACTGGTCGGTGTATTGGCAGTAAAGGAGTTGGGATTAACGGGCGATATCGTGGTCGATGGATTCAAATGGGTCAATCCTTGTGTTGCGACCGCGAGCATTGTGGCATTGGTGTTCTTATTGCTGTGACTGTAACTAGTCGGAGGAGGTGGTTGGGGTTGCGTTGGTTGTTTTCGCTCCGGTTGCTGAGCGGCTTCGCGCTGCTTTTGATCTTCATTCAGTGCCGTTGTTATAATGCTCTTTAAACGATCTTCGAAATTGACAACTTTTGGTGATTCTTGGATGATTTTCGAAGTCGCTGATGCGGGCGACTCATTGCGGGAAGACGGATAATTCTTAGAGTTGGCCGACGATTTAGACGACTGCTGTGTATGATGTTGCGTTTGGCCACCATTCTTCGTCGAGTTACTACCACTCGTAGGAGCGGGCATTAGCGCGCTGTCACCATGATGCGAGTGATGATTCGATGAATGTTTTCGGTCCTCTTTGGACTTGGAACTGTTTATTGAATTCACCATCCCAGAGCCACTATTTCCGAATTTTCCAGCCTCAATTTGTCGACCGGTTTCCAGGATTTTCTGCGCCAGAATTTCAGGATTGTTCTCCTCTATTTTACCAACATCTGGAACATCGGGCCATTCTTGCGATCGCGAGCGATGATCACGATTGCGGCGCGATTTAGAGTGTGACGAAGACTTCGATGAGGACGACTGACTGTGAGTGGAATTCTGCGGGATACTGGTGACAGTCAGATGTGTATTCTGTTGGCTGAGTAGCGTCATAGCAGCTTTACGCTCTTCGGCCGCTTTCTCGATCATTAGAATTTCTTGCTCCATGTTACTCACTTGAGCGTGAAGTTTCTTACGAGTTGCAAGCGTGTTTGCAATCTCCTTCAAAACTAACTCGTGTGTGGTGGCCGGCGTGAGTTCAAAATGTTCATGCTTGATTTTCAAATCTTTTCCAACCATATTCTGAACGTGTTTCAGAACCAATGATTTCTGTTCCTGCTCTATACAGTTGACTTGACCCTGCAATTTAGCTGCCATCACCTGAAGCTCCTTGTGACGGCCGACAATTTCTTTGGCCTTTGCCAGTAAGTCATTCTGTGAGGTCATGCTAATGCCGAGTTCGTTCATACGAGCCTTGAGCAAAGCGACACTGTCGTCAATTAGAACTTTGATTTGTTTTTCTAGTTGACTGGCTCGATTCAGGAGTCTTTGATTGCGCTCCTTCTCGCGTTCAATTTGTTTCGACACGTTCTCCTTGTGGCTTTTGGACTTCATCTGTTCCAGAGCTTGCATGAATTGTGATCGATACATGTCAAGCAGTATTTGCAGAGCATATGGAGTCTCAGATGGAGCCGGAGGTATTTCCAGTTCATTGTGACACATGTCGCCAGAGAGTGAGGTCAACTGTTGATCAACAGTTCCCGGCGCCGGTGGAAGTTTCTTCGACATTAATTCCACACTTGTACTCAACAAAGTCTCTTGATGAAGTTCGTCTAAGCCGACAATTTTCAGATTACGGCGACCGCGACCCTTTTTTATGCGTCCACGTTTCTGTTGATTGGCCACTGATGAGCCAGTTACAGTAATAGTCACGGGTGACGGTTTCTTTTCAGGTGGTGGGGCAATCTCACCTGGTTTAACCTCTTTCTTCTGATTCGCTGCTGCCTTTCGAGTCAGCTTCCTGCGTTTCTTCTGCTGAGCAGCGGCTCCGGATCGTGTATTGCTTGGACGAGCCGAATTCGTACTGAAATTATTGTTTTCCTCATCGTCCGATTGACTACTCTTCCCTTTGGAACTGCACCAGTCAGACCAGGCACGACGTGTTGTCGCTCCACCAGTTGCTCCGTCTGATTCCGAAGATGATTCTCCTAGGGCCGGTTTGGACGCTTCAATGCGTTTGGAACGATCGCGAGATGAGCGGGTGTTTGAACCTGAAATGAGAATCAGAAAAACTATGAGGAAGGAAAAGACAATAGGGTGATTTAATAGACATACGAAATGAAACCACACTCGGAAGATAAAAACAAACACTATTCTTTATACTTGTATAATAAAACAAATGCAATAAATATAAATAATATGGGCAAGCGGTAGCGCAGTGTGTTGAGGCATCAGTCTTTTGACTACCGGCGTTTCGGGTTCGAATCCAGTCCACAACGACGTTCGTGGCCATGGATGTGCAGAAGGTGCATGCTGGCAACTGCATTCTCCGAAACCAGTTTATGCCAACGAAACGTCAACTCTCATGCTCTAGAAAGTGCGACCTTCACGTCCTCATGGTGCCAGGTGGAAATAAACTACGATATGGTCAAGTCCTGACTGAGCTTGGTTGAAACAGCATCGCCGAGGAGTGCATGGTGAAGAGCTGGTCAGTATACGGATTATGGATACCGGCCGAACTTTAAACTTTAATTAAACTCCCGACAGTGGTAAAAACAACACAGAGCTCATGTAGCTCTAATCACAGCAACTGCTGCATCCTCCGCGCTGCCTGCTAGCTCAAAACTTGCGATTAAAAATTGTAGCTGGACCTGACAAATAGCAGTGCGCATTTGAGTCGTCCATCGAATTCCTCAGCCTGACGGCACAGAAACCGCGGGTTTCGGGATAGACTCAGCCGTATGGAGGAGCGATCTTACACTATAAATACAGCTAGAGGCAGGATGCAATAAAATGCATTGCTCGGCAAGCTCATCTATCCGCTGTCTAACCCTGACTTCAGAGTATATATATGGTTTTGCTTCAGAGCGCTATCATTAACGTCATGTTCGAACAAAGGCCCAACGATCAGGACATTCATTTCGCGTTCTGTATTTCCCTAACAGGCTGGCTTCTGTTAGTCTATTCAAATGCAACCATCACAGCACCTCCCCGTAGTGCCGCTGGAAACTTTGATTGCGATCAAAGACCGATCTGTGTTGGGTCGGCTGCTAGCAAATCGCGATACGACAAGGCTCGATGCTGCTGGTCAAGTTTTAGGGCACGAACCGGCGAGCCATGACTTGAGAATAGCTATTTCATGTATCCTTGCCCTGGTGGATTACATTTTCCATCGACCACCTTCTCAATGATGGGCAGTCTAACATCCAGAAGAAAAACAAAGTTCTTCTGGATGTTAGACTGCCCATCAGTGAGAACGTGAACAGGGACATAAATGGTCGTCAATAACGGCGCAACCTCCGATGCTCGGGCTAGGTCGGTTGTATTAGTGCCTTACCCTGGCAGACCGGCTCTGCCAGGATGGATCGTTTTTTTCCGGCTTACTCAATATTTCAAATATAAATCTTAACAAAACAAACCAGACGTCGACCGACCCCGACTCGAAGTCTGATGGCTCCTCGCTGGGCGAGTAAACACTGGTCCCCAGCTGGCAACCTTCAACAACGGAGCTGACAGAGCCAAGACCGGCACACTAGCCCAACCAGCAAGCGGACACCCTCTGCAGAGGAAACATGTATGACGAGTACCAGCCACAGTCTAACTACCCGTCCCGAACTTTTCACGAGGTTTGTGGCTTCAAAACAGCTCTCAAAGTGAAGACCGAAGTCCGCAAGGGACAGCTAAGCGAAATCCGTCTCAACACCGCTCATGCCGCCAATTGGAAAAAACCAGCAGAGACCGAGCCATCCACCAAGCAACGTCAAAGATCAGCCCAACCCTTCAGCAAGGTGGCGAAGGATCACTTATGAGTGCTGCTGTGAAACGAGTTCCCCCAGGACGACAAACTCGTAATATGGTACTGGACGGCAAGCTCGTAATATGGTACTGGAGTACCTAATGACAGGGGAAGCTAAGCATCAGCCTCGTTTCAACAGCAGCTTCATTATTCGGGGGTTCCGAGTGATCAGATGCAAGGACAAGAATTCTCTGAATTTCCTGCAATGCTGCGTCAGCAAGATCGGTGACGCGGTGGAGGGCTAAAGTTCATCCCGGCAAAAGAGATTACAGAGAGACCGCATCTGGTAACCCAACGTGAGCATGGACAATGCAAAACTGCTACACTGTCTGCGCCTGCGGAAACCAACCATCCCCATGGAGAACTGGGAGATCCTCAAGGAGGAGGAACCCCATTCCAACAGCCGTACCTTCCTCCTAGGAAAACCTGGTACCGCTCGAATCCGGATAGAAAATTCACTTTGGCATCCCAGTCGGAAGCAGCTGATCCAGTGCTGGATGCAAAGCTCATGCTAGGGGGTTGACTGTCGAGGAAGACGAAGAAGACACACCCAATATAGAAACCGAAACACCAAGTACGGTGGGTGGGACCGACACGGACGTGACGGTTGTTGTCGGTGGTGAAGTTTAACCTAGACCGGGGACTAGATATACAATACATTGAACAGATAGTAAATAGGCGCAGAGTGGGGGTAAAAATTTGAATATCGAGTTATTGTTGACATATTCGCGAGGGACTAAATGCTTCGTAAATGTCAAAATTGTGGCTGACGTCACGGCATTTACCGAACATTGCTTTTGTTTTTACTACAAAACCCTAAAAACGCTCCCATAAAGAGAAACCGACCGGACGTAGATAGAGCGACAGGCATTACAACGAGACATTCGCCGATGGGAGAGCACGCGACTAGACTGGATATTGCATGCCGGAACTGCATGGATGAGACGGCATTCACTTCCTGTGTGTATGTCCGGCTTTAGCTAGGGCCAGGCATCGAGAAATTTGCGAGACATTCTTCGCCAACATATCCGCTATCTCCTCTAAGACGATTGGGGGGGGGGGGGGGGGGGGGGGGGTATTATGCTTCCTTAACTCAGTGGGATGGTTCTAAGAACACTGTCCGACAACCAACATGGAAAATTTTAACAACAATGATTTTTCCTCCTAAGAGGCGTGTGGTATCAAAACAGCGCAGTTGTGTCTTACGCAGTAGCAAGATGACATCCACTTCAACCAACCAACCAAATTCGAACTATACTCAATTGCCCAAACCCTTGTGGGGCATAGCGCGTCTACTGTTCCATGTGGCCCAGTTGACGTTTCGTCGGCATAAACTGGTTTCGGAGAATGCAGTTGCCTGCATGTACATGGCCACGAACGTTGTCGTGGACGGGATTCGAACCCGAAACGCCGGTAGTCAAACACGAGAGTGATGCCTCAACAGACTGCGCTACCGGTCGCCCCAAATTCGAACTATGAGAATCACTTTTGATCGGATAATTGCGAAATATCTATAACAAAATGAAATTATATTAAATTCAGCTTTAAGTTGACAAAAATCACTCTCAAACCTAGCTTTCTTCTTCAGAGTCACGGCCCTAGGCGACCGCCTGCTTCGCGTCATTCTTTGACCGGTCCTTCGTTCCATTACCCAGAACCGAATATGATGGTGCGCAGACAGGAGTAATGCTCCAATAGATATTAAGGCAAATTGGTATACTGGGGTCAAAAATGTACTTGAACGGCTCCTCGGCTCTAAAATTTTATATTCTGAGTGGATTCAATTGGACCAACAAGCGTTATTTCGCATTCAGAGCAGTAGTACTGAGCGATCATTACACCGACGCGAAAAAATTCGCATGGCCAATCCGCGGCGTCAAAAATCTAATCTAAGTCTATGAGGGTGCCCACACTAACGCGAATTTTTTCCCCGGCGTCAAAATTCGCTGCAGAATAGTTTTTTTTTCGGCAAGTCATTTTGTTGTTGTTTCCGAGTGAACTATTTATGCGTTTTCTTAAATATGTGGACCAACGAGAAATCCCAAAATGCACAACGAAAAGTGATTTTTTATTAGAGAAGGGGAACGCGAATTTTTCCGCTGCGATTTTACGCGTGGGTAAATGCGTGATCATTACTTTATGCTTTACGGTTAGCAAACCAAAAAAAAAAATACTACATTTCTCAATTATTCAGATGATCAACAGGTTACAAAGAATTCTGAGGCCAGCAGAGGCGCCACACTGCATTCCTTGCCGTAATTCACTCCTAAACTCCGTAAGCTACTGAGCACATGAACAATAGAAAAATGCAATAACTACCGTGTAAAGAATTTTTTTTAAGTTACTTAGAAGGACAATCCTGGCAAACAAAAAGGTATCCAGGGCTCTCCGCGCTTCGTCCGGTCATCGAAGATGCTCCAAATGCCGGCAATTCAAAGCATTTATGGAGGCCTTAAATACGTGGCTAAACCACAAAAGACAAACACAAAGCCAGGACTGCCTTGTTAAACTGAATCTAAAAGGAAAAACTAATCTATAGGAAGGATGGGGGTGCTACAGAGGAAAGCACAGCTACTTGAAGAGAAAATACGTGAAGTAAAGTGGCTAAGTCCTAAAACTTAGAGCAAGTAGCCTTAATGGGCTTGTGATATAAATCGGTGGAAGGACCAAAAAGGAACTCGATGAGGTCCTTCTTAGTCCTGTTCTTTACCAGAAATGGGCCCCACGTTGGGCGCCAAATATGTAACGGACGGTTTGGTGGGCATCCGAAGATACCCGTGGGGACGGAGCCTAAGGTAGCATATTACCGTAAAGGTCGGGCCGTGCCATCTGGCGAAAAAAAAGGCTCCTCAACGAGCTAAGCAGCGGCCTATGCTTGTTGTAGCTCAGTTCGGGAGATGTGGGCGAGGTTTTCGCCGCTCGTTGCCCCTGTCCTTTACGTATTAACAAAAATTCATAGGCCTGGGGAAGACAACACAAACAGGGGAGGTAAAAATGGGGAATAAAAAAAAATTGTCGATAAGGATGGAATGGTTGACGGACGGATCAGACGCCCACACGATCGCACCTGGGTCCGGGTGTACCACAGCAGCACTACCAGACCATAATATGGTTCGTTACAGGTGTTTCATTACAGCTTACCTGTCGGCTACGTAAAAAGTGCTACCTATAGCGACAGTGATAAAGATCAAATTAGTCGCGGTACTGAAGGCCGATACAGGTTTGGATCTCGAACTTTCTTTTTCGATTTCTCCTCCCATATGCTTTCCCCTCCGGTAAAATATGTGCCGTCAATTTTTGGATCTGAAAATATTCCCCTCCAGATCATAAAACTATTCAGATCCAAAAATTTACAGTTGACAGCACATGGAGAGAAATTCCAGATCTAAATCTGGATCGGCTTTCAGTACCGTGACAATTGAATTCTCTTACACCAAACCACCCACTAGCCTGGGAGATACTACACTACCTGGAATCTGCTTTGATGATTTGTTTATATTCAAAAATCGAGACCACAAATAAATCATGTCGACAAGAAGTTACTTAATTTGTTTCTAATTCCTTTTGAAACTTGTTTGCTTATTTACCTCAACAAATAAAATAATTAGAATTTAAAATAAATTCTAATGGGGTACAAGAATAGTGCAACCTTCTTAAAGGTGTGTGTTCCAAGGCAGCGACTGAGCGACTTGCGTTTGCGACTGTGAAAAAAACTATCATCATAACGGAGCACTATTAGTGTGTAATTAATGTGAAAGTACAGTCATACAACTACGGCCTGCATTCGACAATCCCCTAAATTTTAAAATACACAAGAATAGTGCTCTATTATGATAGTTTTTTCACATTCGTAAACGCAAATCGCTCAGTCACGGCCTTGGAACTCACACCTTAAGTAGAAGAGTGATGTAATGTAGGGAGTAAGTTAGTATATAAGTGCTTTGTTTAGTAATTACAATTGGTAAGTGGATGCATTATAGTCGATCATTTATGTTATATGTCCCTTTAAGATGATTTTGATAATATTCCGCTAGACATTTTAATAAAGCAAAGATACAAAATATCCCAATAAATGATGAATGATGTTTCACTGTTGTAGCTCGCGTTTAATGAAAAGGAGTCAAATAAGAACCTTATCGTGACCTAACATGAAGAAGAAAAAAAAATCATTCTAAACCCAATCACCTAGTTCCATCACAGTCTTTTCCTCATTTCACAAAAATCAAAAAGTTAATTTGTTTCCCACAACAAATTCAAACATAAAAAAGAAAAATTTCAGAGTGTGAACAATTTTTTTATTCGTAAATGTGCCAATGATAATAGTATATATAACAGATTCTCAAATTCGTTAAATTGTGTGCATGAACAGATAAATGTTTAGAAAATTAAACAATATACCGAAAATTAAGTAAAGTCATAACAACAACAAAAAAAAATAACGTTCTATAAACAACCTTTGTCAACTTAAAACTAACAATTCTGTGGCAATCATGTTATACGAACAATACTATCGAACTAGTGAAATAGAAAAAAAAAAGAAAAAACAAGTGAAAGGAACATTTTTTCGTTTTGTAAATTAAGTGAAAGGAACATTTTTCATTTTGTAAATTCAACAAGCAAACAATGAAAACAGGAGCATAAAACGGTTTCAGAAGTACTACTACGTATATACTACAGGGTAACACTACATCCTAATTTTTGCACTATTCTCTCGCCTTCTGATCTTGTCGGCCAAAAATACTTTTATTCGTCTACGCAACTGATAACGACTAGATGACAAATACTTGCTACACTTACCGACATTGTCCGTTTCGGCAGCTTTTTGACTCTTCAAACGTTGAAAATAACGCTCGAGTTTTGTGCGATCGATCACGTGCAAATAGTATGATACTGGTTTACCCGTCCACGATACAGATCCCTTAAGAGGCGACAGTTCGCGAACGTACATGATGGTGCCAATGTCACTTAGGTTTCTGAAACGGTACAAAAACACGTTATGCGATTGATCAGTGTATCGAATAAAAGACATGAGCAATATTTATGGATAGTAAATCACACTCACCTGTCTGTTATTCGAAAATTTAACGGACAAAAACTTTTCGACGACACAATCCTGGCCCCGTCCTTGAGATCAGCAAATCGCTCCTTCAACTGATGATCGACATTCGGTCCAAAGGCGAAATTGTTAACAAACACAATTGAAGCCGTGTTTATCTTTTCGCGATGTTCGTCGACCAAAAAGTCGCCCTTAATCAATGAATATTCGCCATATCGTTTGCCAAACCAATTCATCCACAGTCGAAATTGAATGTCCATACGTTCGGCATAGCGCGACGGTACTTCGGCCTTTTCAATACCAATGCAGGTTTTCAGCGGTGACGAGGCGGCCATTTGTAATACAACTTGACCCACACCTGATCCCAAATCAATGAAAACATCGTCCGCTGTGACTTCAACTTGTTCGATCATTTGCAAAACGAGATCATACGATGTTTCGCCATAGACTTCCGGCGAAAATGGTTCGTATTGATTCAATTTGTCCGGATTACTGACGGCCGCATTGTACACAAGCTGCAAAATGTGTCGAAGCAATCCGGGCGAGGCATATTTGTTAAGTCGTTGGGCAGGCAGTGAGGTTCCTTTTTCCTGTACGGATAAATTGCAATATTGATTAAAATTCAGGCATCAAAAGATAAGTATAATCGATCCAAACTTACCAGTTCGTGTATTTGATCCACGGCCTTATTAAATCGATCCACAAGACCCGACATGGATTTGTTGCATGTAGTATCGATCTCGTTAAATGCAAAACTTTCGAATGCCGAATTGATGCCGGGTATGTCCTCGCAAACATATCGTATTGTTTCGATAATGTCAATTCCATTGTCATGTCGATCGGAGCCGGAGCCAACTTGTAAAGGCCAGCTATACGTGATATCCTCTCCGGCCGCCGGAGAGCGTAGAATTAAATCTTTAACTTGCGGTGTAGCCATAATTTTTATCTATTTCATAACATGCATTAAAATGATGTGCATTGGAAATTTTAGCTTTCGATTGTGCATGAACACGAAAAGGTAGATGTTCTTAGGTAAATTTCACTAAATATTTAGTCAGACTCATTGTTATTGATAATTTTCCATGACCTGAAAATAAAGGAGAAAAATCTTTTTAGAAAAAAAAAAAACTAGCGTATGAAAGAAAGTTTGCAATTTTGTATAATTATTGTAATGGTGCGGTCACATACACGCCCAACTTGTTGGCCGTGCTCCCATAAAGGCGAACATACACCATCCGGAATTCCGGACAGGTCGCCGGACAGACCGTTTATTTCAATAGACGAATGTATTAGGTGTACAACTTTGCTTCTGCCGTTTTCTGACAGACAGCTGTGTCGTAAAACGGCGGAAGCAAAGTTGTACAGCAAATATGTACATTCATCTATTGAAATAAACGGCCTGTCCGGAATTCCGGATGGTGTATGTCCGCCTTAAGGAAATAATGTGCGTACTTGCGAAGAGAAGTCAAGATTCCACATTAACTGGAAAATCGTTCGCGCGCGGTTCCTAAGCAAACCAGCAGTGCAATTTATTGGTCTTTCTATAGATAAATAGTAGTCCGGATGGCGCAACGGTTAGCACGTTCGCCTTCTACACACTGGACCCCGGTTCGATATTCCTACTGAATGCGGTAGTTTTCAAAAAAAGGGGATTTTCGTGTCGGACTATGAGCCCACTCAGCTGTTAAATGAGTACCCATTTATTATGGGGTAAATTACTCGGATGAGCGTGTTGCTGATCACACACCTCTGCACAAGACCGTCACGATCTAGAAAATGAGATGATGCTAACTCATCTCGTGGCCATGGTTCAAATTAGACTGTTGCGACAGTTATTTATTTTATTTATAGATGAACCCCAAAGACCAGGCGCGACGAACAACTATTATCAAAACGCGCGAATACAACAATGCAATATAACACATGCATTATTTACCACTGCAAGAAAAATTTTCTGAAGTTGGCGTGTATCTGACCGCACCTCATTCTGTGTTCCCCATTTTGTTTCATAATGTCAATCGTTTAATGTTGAACGATATTCCATGCAAGGTTTCTTTTTTAATATTTTGTTTTCCTATTTCGCTCCTCAATCCGTCGTAACATGCCTATAGTCGATGAAATCAACTTTGACCTCCTTTTTTTTAATCTTTTTACTCAGTTGCCCTAACCCCTTGTGGGGCAAAGCGCGACAACTGTTCCATGTGGCCTAGTTGATGTTTCATTGGCATAAACTAGTTTCGGAGAATGCAGTTGCCAGCATGCACCTCCTGCTCCCCCATCGAGTCGCCTACCTGCGACAAGTCGGGAGATGCTGTGGCTTATTATCACACCCCGCACCACAGGGGGAAGTCAACACAAATATCCATGGCCACAAACGTCATCGTGGACGGGATTCGAACCCAAAACGCCGGTCGCCCCCCCCCCCCCCCCTTTTAAATATTTTTTTTTGCAAAATCAGTTCTCGATCATCATCGTGGCGCGACAGCCCGACGTCGGAGTTTGGCCGCCTGGTTCTCGATCGCTACGGATAAAAAAAAAAAAAAAAACAAAAAAAAAGTGCCTTAATTTTTTTTCGGCAAAATAACATAAACTCCTATAAAAGACCGTCCGTGAGAATGATTGTTCTGACGAACAGCTCGTGAGAATAAACTTCAGCCATGAGAATGGTTACGATCATGAGAATATTCCAATGCTATCTATTTCTCTCTTAATTGCCCTAACCCCTTGTGGGGCATAGCGCGTCAACTGTTCCAAGTGGCCCAGTTGACGCTTCGACGGCATAAACTTCTTTTGGAGAATGCAGTTGCCAGCATGCACCTCCTGCACATCCATGGCCACGAACGTCGTCGTGGACGGGATTCGAACCCGAAATACTATCTATTTACACGATGATGAGAATAATTCCCATAAGAATGCATGAGAACGGAAAATTTTCATGAGAATTAATTCTCATTGCTATTTAGATGATTCTCGAGAACGAAATCAATAATCATGAGAATGTCTATCTAGATCTTAAGAAAGGGAGTTGGGATGATGATAATGCACTTTCGATGGTACGATCAGGGAATAAAGAGCAAGTGTACGAGTATTTTTCTCTATTATCCTTCTCTGCACTTAATATAAGCTGGAAACAATTCTTTCCCTACATAGCTGATTCTCAAGATGGCATTTGACCCGTACATCAGCAGCAGCCAAGCACCTTCACAGCACGCGTTGCCAAAACAACAACTCTTTTACATACTAGATATTTTGAGTAAGACGTTTCTTGTTTTTTTTTTAGATTTCCGAACTATGGAATGTAAAAGAAAAAACAACCTATCCAGCTCTGCAAAGCCTGTTCCAAGCCAGGTTGCAAAAGGGGGAGGAGGGGAGATGATAGTTGTGACCTAAAGGGCAGAATTACACCGAAGCGTCTCAGATCACAGAAGGGTATCATTAATTACATATTCAGACCTAACATAGCTGTGTGAACTCTAGCATGTTATGAACCATCTGGAGCAGATATCCTCGAGGCCACGCCTGAAGGAGGAGGAGTCGCCCTCTCTCTCGTAACTAACACCTCTCTCCAACTGACACTCCTCCTAACGGACAATTTTGAACAGTCCCAACTAGGACTTATAGCAAATCAATGTATTTAAGACACCTCTCTTAAGCCGAACATACACCATCCGGAGTTCCTGCCGGAAAAACTAATCAGGCCCAGCCTTCCGGTTTGCCTGAATATAGAATACACCATACACCATCCGCAGTTCCTGCCGGAAAAACTAATCAGGCCCGGCCTTGCAGAATTCCGGATCGTGTATGGCTGCTTCAGGCCGCCGGACAGGCCGCCTTGAGGCCGTCGGGCAGGCCTTTGCAGCGGCCGGATAGATAATTGGAAATCGATCTTACCACCTATTGATATCGCATGTAGGAGGTTAGGAACTCCACAATGCGAATTTTATATGCTATCGAAACGTGAACAAGGCATGGCTACAGATGTTGATATGTCCGTGTCCTACTGGAGGGGTTAAGGCAATTAGTAATGCGATATGTTGAAACTTTACTTGTTGAGTCTTTGCTGGTATGGCGAAATTCCTGGATGCAATCTCCGACAGAAAGCTTTTAGCTGGTATCCAGGGGTACGTAACCAAAGCCAGTATCGCTCTATACTTCTGTAGCAAAACTATTGGGAGAAATTGGGGCATGCAGCCTAAAGTTTTGCGTTGACTCTATGCGTCTGTCATACGTCCCTTAATAATGTATGACATTGTGGCCTGGTGAGACGCAAAGGTACAAAGATCATTATTCAATCATATTGACTGTCAAACCACTTTCCTAAATTTGGTTGAAATCGGCCCACTATTTCATATACCTCTCATAAGAACAGTGAAATCGGAACAAGTTTTAGTACTGATTTAAAAGTGGCAAATGCACCATAAGTCAACGCTTCGCGTGAAGGGTATTATACCTTCGGCAAGCTGTTTTTTAAACACGGCCAATCTTACTAGAAAAGCTGATAGGTTTTTTTTTGGTGGCTAATAGCGAATCTAGGTAAAGTCAAAATTGCAAAAAAAAACTGGAATGGCAACACTGTTTCCATAAATACGTTTTGATCTTGCTGGAACCCTACGAGATCCCGGATTCACACTCTTACCAAAAAAAAGTGACTACAATTACAACATACATTAACCTTAACTTTAAAACAATGACGTGTATTTCCATTCGATTACGTATAATCATGCTTGCAGAATGGTAACCCGTTTTTTATGGGGAAATACTCGTCCGATCGGGCTGGTTGCAAGTAGAAGGTAATTTTGGGTCGCTGATTCAGAATCTGAAGTAAAAAAAGAAAAACAAATGTTGGGGTTGCCCACCCCAGGATGGCAACCCTGCTTTCATGGGGAAATACTCGTCCGATCGGACTCATTCGAACTGCAAGGTAATTTTGAGTCGCTGATTCCGAATCTGAAGTAAAAAAAAAGAAAAACAAATGTTGGGGTTGCCCACCCCAGAATGGCAACCCTGCTTTCATGGGGAAATACTCGTCCGATCAGGGTGGTTCGAACTACAAGGTCATTTCGGGTAGCTAATTCCGAATCTGAAGTCAAAAAAGAAAAAAAAAAAGGAACTTTGTGGTTACAGTTACCTCTTCTTTGCTGATGTCTTTAGAAGTGTGGCAACATATAAAAAAAATATTCTTTGCCGATTCAAAAATGCTGTAATAGACAACGCGACTTTTGTCGGCTAGTCAGCGTGTGGGTGGGTTCTTTAAAACAAAATCCGCATTTTTGAACTACGGCTGTGCTCGTCGCGTTAAAAGAATGACCACACAACAAATAAATCCTCCATCTTCCCTAATGGTTCCAGCCGAAACCACCCACTGAAATGTTTTGAATTTGTTTTAATGAGAAAACATTGTTTACAGTTAATATGATTATATATATATATTTTTTGATTTTTATAATAAAAATTAACCCGATGCGCATTTACATAATGAACGTGTATAATATTTGTAATGTACTTAACTTAATTTCCCGCATCTTGGTGATGATATATTGATTTCATTTCCAAATGTTAACTGACATAAGTCTCTTGAAAACGTGAAAAATAATTTTCAAAGTTTGACGTATCGTTTTGAAGAAAAATGCTTGTAATTTATTCACATTTCGCCTGAATATCCATGACGTATCTTTCCGAATAGACAATTAACTTGGACAATTGGAGCGTTTTTATAACGCTACACCGGTTAAACAATTTGCACATTCTGACATTCAAAATCACAATGAAGAGAGTGTATTTCAAGAGCAAAATTTTAGACTCGTGGGGAACATATTGTATATAATCACGGAACGATCTTAATCGATTACGGCACAATTTCAATTTGAATCTACAGAACAAATGATCTCCAGCTTTATGGTCATTCACAGATAGTGTATACCTCGATTTTGTATTAATAATATGATTAGTCTATGTATCTGGATTTACTCAGATTTTATTTAACTTTAATTATATATATTTTTATTAATTTTCGCTCATGGGGTACCGGTTAATTCGTGCGGTTTTCTAACAGATGGCGTAACTTCATTTTTATTCCAGTGATTCACCTTTCCAAATATGTGTTGGAAAGCTACTGTCATATATTATAGTTTCAGAATCAGTATGTGTCATTTAGCTGAAGCGTAAACAACAATACTTTTTTTTACTCTGAAAATGTCGAATTTTGTGCCGAATAAAGTGTTTTTGCGGGGAGTACTTCATTACTTCAATATGAAGAAAAAGGCTGCCGAAAGTCATCGTATTTTGGCGGACGATTGCACGGTTTAAAAGTGGCAATTTTGACTTGAAGGACGATGAACGGCCCGGACAGCCAAAAAAGTTTGAAGATCACGAATTGGAGACATTGCTCGACCAAGATCCATCCCAAACGCAAAAAGAACTTGCAAAATCACTTGGCGTCGCTCAACAAACCATTTCCGATCGTCTAAAAGCAATGGGAATGATCCGGAAGGTAGGCCATTGGGTGCCGTATGAATTGAAGCCAAGAGACGTCGAACGCCGATTTTTCACGTGTGAACAACTGCTTCAACGGCACAAAAGAAAAAATGTTTTGCATCGAATTGTCACTGGCGATGAAAAGTGGGTCCATTACGATAATCCAAAACGTCGGGCAACGTATGGATACTCCGGCCATGCATCATCATCGACGGCCGTTCAGAATATTCATGGCCTGGAGGTTATGCTGTGTATTTGGTGGGACCAGCTGGGTGTGATCTATTATGAGCTGTTGCAACCGAATGAAACGATCACAGGGGAAGTCTACCGACGACAATTGATGCGTTTGAGCCGAGCACTGCGCGAAAAACGGCCGGAATATGAACAAAGGCACGACAAGGTAACATGACAATGCTCGGCCACATTCATGTTGCACAGGTCGTCAAAACCTACCTTGAAACGCTCAAATGGGATGTCCTACCCCACCCGCCGTATAGTCCAGACCTTGGGCCATCCGATTACTATCTCTTCCGATCAATGCAACATGGCCTGGCTGACCAGCACTTCTCCAATTATGAAGAAGTCAAAAATTGGATCGATTCGTGGATAGCGGAGAAGCCGGCCGAATTTTTTCGTGAATTGCCAGAAAAATGGGAAAAAGTTATAGCTAGCGATGGACAATACTTTGAATATTAAATTTGTAACCATTTTTTTCACAATAAAGCTTCAATTTATCTGTTAGAAAACCGCACGAATTAACCGGTACCCCTATTAAATTTTTACTGAAGCACTTTAATTCTTCGCCGGATCATCTAGCGACCCGGCTACGCCTCATAACATTTCTTTTCCACTTGCTAAGTGGACTATGCATACTTTCATTTTTTCAACTCGGCGTTTATCATTTTTTCAATTCGACGCTCATAAGCATGCAGCATAAAAATTAAGTACACTCGGATACTTGATTCATATTTTCAATTCGACGGTTTATTTATTTCGTGAGTATCTTTTCTAGACGGCTCCACTCACAATCCAATGAACGCTGTTCCACCCACAATCTTATGAAAGATCCTTAGCGGATACATCTACCCAAGCTTGGTCTTTATATACGCTGTAGCGAATACATCTGCCCCAGCTTGGTCACGAACTGCTGATCCAACGCTGTAGCGAATACATCTGCCCCAGCTTGGTCACGAACTGCTGACCCAACGCTGTAGCGAATACATCTGCCCCAGCTTGGTCACGAACTGCTGACCCAACGCTGTAGCGAATACATCTGCCCAAGCTTGGTACAGGTTGAATTCTAAGCTCGCAATGTTTTACCGAATCCCCGCAAAGTCACGAACCGCTTCTGGCCAAGCTTGGATTCTAAGCTCGCAATGTTTTTCGCGGATTATAGCTAAAGTATTTCGCCAATTTTAATAAAATATAAAATTTGCACACCTTCGAAAGAATACCTTTCTAATGGTGTATAAATCATTAAAATCGGTTCAGTAGTTTGGGAGGAGTTCCCGTCACAATATTCCCATACAAAAATTGTTAGCCTATTAATATATAGATATAGTACACCACTCAGGTTTGTGTATATCAGAGAGAAAAGTTGGCTATTGCATTTGCTTTTTGGAGGATGCTGAACGCCGGAAAAATCACAAGCAGCTCACTCAGTTGAACGAACATGTACCAAACGATGGCGACGATGCCGGGGCCGGAACGTGGTAGAAACAACAACAGCGCCATAAAAACTCTTTGAACATTGTGTCACGGCACCGACACGGATTTTCCATGAAAAAAATGAAGACGACAGCAACGGCTGATTTTTGACGAGACAACGGACAAGTGAGAGTGGCACAGGACAACGCGTCCGCTGTCAAAAAAACACAAACAGAACATGCGAGACAGTTCGCGACTGATCGGGTGAGCCCACAAAACAGTAAACGATTATTTCACCAAATTCAAGGGAAGGACATAACGCATAACCACGCTGGACACACGGGAGACAGCTCGAAAACCTTCCATGGACCCAACCAAGGAACTTCACACTGCCCGCCGGTGGTGGGTCCCACTCTCCGAACAAAACCTCAAAAAAACTGACGAGAGAACACTCGCCAACGAACAACGACAGTATTTGACTGTCAAAAATTCTATCTCCGCCTCCAAGCGCGGTTCCAATCCGACGACCCACATATCGTTTCCACCCAGTCGTAAAAAAATATCAACCTCAGCATAAAATAAATTCAAAATTGTCGGGTCTTTGTTTTAAGTTCAAGGAGCGCGATCATACTCCGCATAAGAAAAAAAAGAAAACAAACTCAAAGATATTGGCATGAAATAATTTCTTTTGTTTATCAACCAAAACTTCCGATCGCTGGACGTGACTGAAAGGTAAACAAAAATTTTATTATCTGACCGTTTGAATTGACCGAAAGATAAACAAAAATTTAACACGTCGCCAATTCCTAGTGTTCATTGTGGTGTTAATCCTAGAAAGAATTAACCTTAAAATGAATAAGTCAAGAAGAAAAAAAATTGTACGATCAATGTTGCAACATTACCCACCCCAGAATGACAACCCTGTTTTCATGGGGACTTCTTTTTTGCAATTATGACTTAAGATTCACCATCAGCGACCCAAACGACGCCCTAATAGTCGCTCCCACTGCAGCCGGTTCTATGCATCGGAGTGCCCTGTTCATCATCAACGGCCAAGGGCTGCCAAATCTCCTCAACGCCAGTAAGCGTTGCTATTACTACAACAACAGCCCCCATAATAGTTTCTTCCGGCAAGATTGGCCGTGATTTCCCCATATTGTTTCATAATATCAATCGTTTAATATTGGACGATATTCCATGCAAGGTTTTTTTTTCCTATATCGCCTCTCAGTCTCAATCCGTCGTAGCTACTTCCAGTCGGAGAAAAAATGCCAAAGATGGAAAGTGCTAACTATCCCCTTTAATATAACACCAACATTGTCGATGAAATAAACTTTGACCTCATTTTTCTAATCCTTTTTGGACCCTTTTCAATAATTTTTTTTTTTTGCAAAATCAGTTTTCAGGTGCATTGTCGAGGACCCCGCACTTCCGACAACACATGTTGAAATTTTTACCAAATAATGGGCTCAAAATGGGCTATTATGGGCCACAAAAAAAAATTTGGGCTCAAAAGGGCCTGTTTTTTTTAAAATGCAAATGCGGGGCCCAGCTCTACAAAAAGTGCCACCCCGCACACAGAGAAACGCAGTCAAAAACTAAAAGAAGTAGATTAAAATAACGGGCTTTTTATGGGCTCTCCGAATCATAAGACAAAACCAGGATATGCGCAAAATTTTAAAGATGGAAAATAAAAATAGAATAACGCATGCGGGGCCTCGCGCCTAACGTGAATTTCGGCTTCGAACGAATGAAAAAACGGGAAATGAAATGGAGCAATATTATGGGCTAATTGTGGGCTGCAAACCTGATGTAAAAATATGCTCGGAAAAGGACGAAGGAGCACATAGGGATCGGCAGTGCGGGTGCTGACGCTATATTGCCATAATCGAAACCAAGCCTTGTCTACATCGATGCAGGGCCCTCTAAATATTATGGGCTTTTTATGCGCTTTCGTTTATATCATGCGACAGTTCGAAAAACGTAGCTGTTGTTTGTAAACAACAATACCGGTGTCACGTGACAAGTCGGATGCGGGGTCCACAACTACAACAAGCACTACTCTCTACAAAGGTGAGTGCTTGAGGAGCAGTTGTGATAAGATTTACGGGCTATTTATGGGCTTCAACATTTTGTATGCAAAAAATTTCTACACTACAACTACATGCAGATCTGCTTTCGCCACTGTCGCTGCCGCTGCGTTCAATCTAGGTCGCGTATAGGAAATGCGTTCTTTCTAATTTTATTTTTTGCTGCCGCTGCTTCTGCATTGTGCGTGCATTGTTCATTCATTCTGCTTCAGTGTTCGATTCGTTGCATAGGTGAATTCGTACAGGTGAATTTGACAGCATTTGCATTTAAACAGGCCCTTTTGTTATATGAGCGAAATCCCGGCTCGAAAATATAACATGATGAAAGACTAAAGTCTTCTTGGTGGTGCGGTCCGTCATGCCTAGATAGCATTGAATGTTTACGCATGTGGTCATTACTTGAAAGGACTGCTGGTATGTTTGAGATGTGTGAATGCATTTTGGTTTTGTATTCTTGCATTGTTTGATAAGTGGATTGATACGCAATAAAGTAATCGCATGTATGGGTAGCCGTTGATATTATAGTTCCGTCTTGGTATCGATTGTTAAGTGGACGAAAACACTTGTGTAAATAAATTATTGATTAGGCATGCATGAGAATGAAAGAATGCGAACAGTTTAGCCTTGAACGGACAAAGGGCGCATCACCAAGTTGATGAAACACAGTCAAGATTGACGAGAAAGAGTCGCAAAGTCGAATAGCGTTTAACACTTTTGAGCCCAAATTTTTTTTGTGGCCCATAATAGCCCATTTTGAGCCCAATATTTGGTAAAAATTTCAACATGTGTTGTCGGAAGTGCGGGGTACCCGACAATGCACCGTCAGTTTTCGATCGCTACGAATTAACAAACAAAAAAAAAGGTGCCCTACTTAATTTTTTCCCATAAACTATAAACTATAAAATACCGTCCGTGAGAATGACACGAACAGCTCGTGAGAATGACACGAACAGCTCGTGAGAATAAACTTTAGTCATGAGAATCGTTACGATCATGAGAATTTTCCAACGCTATCTATGATTTTTACACGATGATGAGAATAATTCCCATGAGAATGCATGAGAACAGAAAATTTTCATGAGAATTAATTCTCAATGCTATTTAGATGATTCTCGAGAACGAAATCAGTCTCATGATACCATTCTCATGAGAATGTCTATCTAGACCTTAATCCAATTAGACTCAATTCATGTGCAAAACTACATCTTCGTTCCGATTAAAAAAAAATTATATTTTCTCAAGATCCCAAATATCACCAGAAAACTAACAGATGTTCCAAATAGTTCTTAACTTCATTTTGTATCATTTTCTCACCCCCTAACTTTCTACCCCAATTCAACTAAAAACCAATAGATGAATGCAATCCATACACCTGTTTGAATACCAACCGTGCCACTACCTGCACGCAATCAAAACCATCATCTGCAGCTGTCCTCGTTACAGTTTCCAATTGTATACGTTGAAGATGAGGCCGACTGCTGTTGCGATGCCATCAAGGATCTCGAAACTTATATGGAATGTGTACATTATCACGTACATATAAATACATTTATATTTTTAGTTTCATCCTAGTTTTTTGGTGAAAAAAAGGGATTAGTCTTGGCTGTACAGCTAACTCCGTTGTGTATTTATCCTCATCTACAGAAACTGAGAGAATCAGGTCACCACAAACATGCCGTGCAATGCAAACCCCTTCCTACAGAAGAGTTGTCCCCCACAGTTTTCTTTTTATACTTTATCGATTTTCTTGGCAGTTTTGACCCCTTGTGTTTGCTACACACCCTACCAACCTTTGTAGCTTTAATTCGCATCAATAGCCAGGGAGCTAGTTGTGTTTTGTATATATGACATGATGAAAGATGCAAGAGTCGAGGGAAGAGGGCGTATGAATGAGTGAATTAAGCTGCTACATAATACACATTTCTGGTATTTTGAAGAAGTCAGCGTGGTCGTCGTCCTCCCTCGTGCTACTGTCGTCGAAAAGTTCCCTTGAGAGCTTGGGAAATGTAAATTTATCGATTAATGGTTGCGCTACAGGTTAGCGAAAAGTGCTACAAAGCCAACGAAAAATCAATAGCGAGAAAAATGGGGTATGCGTTATGTTCCGCGTTATCGATTATAACGATGTACATAATGGATGGGTTTAGAAGTTATTAAAAATCACATTACAGTGTACCGCTAGTTTAGCAGATTTGACAGAATTTTATCAAAATTCTGCTGACACAACTCACGATATACGATTCTGCTAAAAATTATAAAATTTCATAAATATGTATCTCTCTCTAATTGCCTTGACCCCTCCAGGGGCATGGGCGCGTCAACATCTCTAGCATTTCTATGGCTTGTTGACGTTTCAATAGCATATTGTAATGAACCATATTATGGTCTGGTAGTGCTACTCCCACCTGCAGATCGAAGCAGCACCTGATGAGTAGTGATCTGTTGGTGGTACGAAACCAGAGGCCGAGGAACACCTGGACCCAGGTGCGATCGCGTGTGCGTCTGATCCGTCCGCCAACCATTCCATCCTTATCGACTATTTTTTTTTATTCCCCATTTTTACCTCCCCTGTTTGTGTTGTCTTCTCCAGGCCTATGAATTTTTGTTCATACATAAAGGACAGGGGCAACGAGCGGCGAAAACCCCGCCCACATCTCCCGAACTGAGCTACAGCAAGCATAGGCCGCTGCTTAGCTCGTTTAGGAGCCTTTTTTTTCGCCAGATGGCACGGCCCGACCTGCACGATCTTTATGCTACCTTGGCTCCGTCCCCACGGGCATCTTCGGATGCCCACCAAATCGTCCGTTACAATATCTACTTTTCAGAAGTGCAGTTGCTAGCATGCACCTCCTATCCGCGCCGTCTTTATACTGACAAGCTCGGAGCACTGTGAGAGTTCTGTAAGTACTCACAGGCAGTTTTTGATCGCGCCGAAATTTGATCTCCGAGCTCTAGATTAGTATCGTAGAGCGGTGACCGAACGATCACGGCCACCGAGCGCGACATAGATATGTATGGTTGAAATGAATATTATCAGGATATTACCTATATCTCTCTCTCTGGATCCTGTCAACCCCTTGTGGGGCATAGGGCATTAACCACGCCGACTTTCCACCTCGTCCTGTTCGCCGCCATCGCCTTCAACTGTCCCCACGATTTGCCTAATGACTTACCCTCGACCTCAACTGATCTTCGCCAGGTGTTTCTACAATAGGTTGTCCAACGCGGCGACTTGCATCGGTTCCCTGTGGGTTCCAATCGAGGGCCTGTTTACCTTCCAAGTTGAACAGCCATAAAGAAGCACAGATTTTACATTGGTTTCGAAGATCCTGAGTTTGGTACGTCTGGAGATGTTGTTGTTTTGTCAGAAAGGAGTTAGACTGAAAAAAGCTGCCCGAGCCTTATTGATGCAAGACTCTACATCAGCATCCGCTCCACCGTCTGCTGTAACTACGCTTCCGAGGTAGCAAAAATTGTCCACTTTTTCCACCGTCTGCCCGAAACACAAATGTCGCTCTGTCTTTCTGGATCCAAGCTCAAGTACTTAGTTTTGGCAGCATTGATTTTAAGCCCCGCATTGCCACTTTCGCGGTGCAGGGCATCCGTCATTTGAACTAGATGATCCGATATATTTGAGAGAAGACAAATATCGTCAGCGTAATCCAGGTGTTGAAGGTATTCAAACAGGTTCCATCTGATACCTTTACTCTGGTGTTCATGAAGCGCACTGCAGAGTACGTCGTTAATAGCAATCAAAAACAATATAGGTGACAAAATGCAGCCTTATCTCACTCCGCTATGTACCTCGAAGGGATCTGAAAGCTTACCCTTGTGTAAGACGTGACATTGGGCTCCGCTATAGGACTCCTTGATGATGGATATGATTTTATCTCGTATACCTCTCCTATGTTAAGCCTTCCAGATGTGTTCCCGGTCAACGCTGTCAAACGCCTTCTCGAAATCGATGAACATGAGATGTAATGGGGATCTCCACTCTGCGGATTGTTCAATAATAATTCGGAGGGTGTTGATGTGGTCGCTACATGAAAAGCCCTCGCCAAAACCAGCCTGTTCATCGTTCAGTGTGCGGTCAACTGTTTGCTTGATCCGGTTTAAGACTATTTTTACCATCAGTTTGGAGACTGCGGGGAGGAGGCAAATTCCACGCCAATTATTACAGTCCTTCAGGTTACCTTTCTTCGGGATCTTAACAATGACGCCCTTCTTCCATTCTTTAGGGAGAGTTTCGGTTTCCCAACAGTCTTGGATAAGGGGGAGAAGAATATCCGCAGTAGCGTTGCTATCCGCCTTAAAAAATTTCACAGGAATTCCATCTATCCCCGGGGCTTTACCCGCTTCCATCGATTTAATAGCCACAATTAATTCCTGTTAAGATGGTGGATTGGTATCAACTCTGGCTATTTGCGGAATATTTTCCACTTCTAGTGAAGATGAGTTCGAACGCCCAAAGGTGTTGTTGAGGACCTCAATGAAGTGCTCTCTCCACCGTCGCAGTTGGTCTTCATCAGTGACCAGTAGAGACCCATCCTTATCTTTCACGGGATGTTCAGCTGTAAAAGATTTGCCAGTTAATGGCTTGGTAAGTTTGTAAAGGGTCACCACTGTCACCACGGTAAGCCGCTTCCTCTGCTTTCTCCGCTAATGCATTGATGTTGTTTCGTTTGTCCCGTCTTACGCTTCTTTGCACGCCTTTCTGAAGAGAACGGTATTCAGCTCTAAGTTGATCTTTGACTGCGTCGTTAGTGGCTGAGTTGATTTGTTCTTTAATTCTCTTGCGTGCCGTGATTAGAGACCATGTAGAGTCACTAATTAATGGCCTTCTACCGCGCTCCAATCTGCCCGCAACAGTTTCACCACACGAAATAAATGAGTCCTTAGCGACGTTCCATCTATCATCAATTGTAGGAGTCTCATAAGATGGTGGTGCATTAGCTCTTACGTGCAAGGCGGTGGAATAAGCACGTCTTACCTATATATACACAGATGGAAATGGATAAGGTAATGGTATTGTGCTTCTTAATTAAATTCTATTAAAAATAAATATTTTTAATATGATATATGGAGGGCAAGGGACCTCTTTCAGAGTCCACCTGGTGGGCGTTCCCGGAACAGTAGTAAAACGTTGGTAATCAACTCATTCTGTACTACGTACGGAAAGGGATATAGTTGAGACAAAAGCTCGGGCGATGGGTGGACAACCTGTCCCAGAAAACAATTGTTCAGAAAACCGAAGTTAATCTTCGGAAGCCATTGGATTTACGGAGCCGACCACGCAAACGAATCATGGAATACTCTCTTGGAACCTGGGATGTCCGAACACTGAAAAAAACTCGTGCAGTCAAAACTCTATTTCGACGGACCAACCTCAACGTTTTGGCAATCTGAAACGGAATAGACCGAAGTAGATGTTAACGACATGAAATCACACGCGATCTACAAAAGCGGAAAACCGACAGGAAAATGTGAATTTGGAGTAGCTTTCGTGGTTGATAAAGTTTCTATATCCCACGCCATTGATTGAAAACCTATCAAAGATTGTGTGCTATCCGCATAAAAGCGAAATTCTTCAAATCTAGCTGATCGACATGCACACTGACTGAATAAAAAATTAAGAAATAAAAATGACTTTACAATCCTAGACTCTTCAATTTTCTGCCTCAAACGACGTTTTACAAGTTTTCCACGTCGATGCATCCATAAAAGAACCTGAGCATTTCCTGATAGACCATGTCTTCATCCAACGAAGACGGGCATCAAGCATCCGTGATACACGTACACTTAGAGGGGCAAACTGTTACTCTGACCAATATCTTTACCGCTGTCGTATTTCTTACCTAACTAAACTCCCTCCGAAGCTGACGACTGCTCCATTCTGGCAACAGGGAACAACATAGCGGATATGTGCGAAAACATCAACGGTTAGCTTGAAGAACTTGACTTGTTCTTCATAAGCAAGAAACTTACCGTCTCAGCGCCTAAATCCTCGGCAACCGTATTTACCACCTGGACGAAGGAGGTCAAGATGCAGCTTGAAATCTCGATCAGGAATCATCCTATTCGTACTATAAGCCATCCTAAAATCCTAGGAATCACGCTGGACAGCATGGCCACATCATCACCCCATGCCTCAACCGTATGCGACAGGATATGTAGTAGCAATAAGCTCAAACCCCTGGCCGGTAGCACCTGGGGCAAGGATAAGGAAACTCTACTGATCACGTATAAAGCCGTCGGAAGATCAGTGGCCAACTATGCGGCTCTTGTGTGGTCGCAGAATCTCTGTGACACACAGTGGAAAAAGATTCAAACGTGCCAAAATGCCGCTCTCCGTACTGTTACTGGCTGTCTCCTGATGTCACCGCAGGACCATCTACATCAAGAAGCCAGGATGATGCCTTTAAGGGACCACAACCAGCTTCTTGTCAAGCAATACCTGGTGGGTTGCTACCGAAGTGATCAGCATCACCCAAACTCCAACCTCATGGACAAGACGCCGCCGGCGCCGCCCAGACATGTCAGGCGCAACTTGAGGGACCTAGAAAGGGATGTCCAGAGGTACAAAAGGGTACCGCTTGATAGTGGCGCACACAGGTTGGCCATCGCAGCGATACATCGGGAGGAGGTTCATCAGTCAATCGCAGGTTTAGGTTCGAATCCAGTTCTCTCGTCCATACCACCAATGATATCTCCGGAAGAGGAAAGACTTCCGAGAGCTAAAATACGAGAACGACACTCGCCCCACTTCGGTCAGGCTGATGTTCACGACTGAACTCCTAACTATCCCGCATCGACCAGGACGTCTCAAACATCTGTCCTGCATGAATTGGAGCCCCTCACGACGTAAACCACATTTTTCACTGGCCAGCTGCACCCACGCACCTGACTCCTAGATCGCTGTGGGATGACCCAATAGAGGCAGCTAACTTTCTATCCCTCAACACCGGGGATGAAGACGAATCCGTAGGCATGTAACCAACAAACACACCGAATTCGGACCATTGCTACAACAACAACACCAGAGGCATATCAATAGTAGAACAACTTGATGCTTCAGATTTCTGCCCACTAAATGATGACACTCCCACTCGTATTGCTGACACCTGTTCCAGTTCACCTGATATTACGATAGTCAGTGCTGCCCTATTAAATGAAGCCCACTGGGAGCTGTTCTTAACTTTATCATTTAACCATGCCCCAATCGTTATCAGGCTTGACAAGCCAACAAATACTCTACCTGCTGAACACCGCATTCGAACCCGAAACGCCGGTAGTCAAACATGAGACTGATGCCTCGACACACTGCGCTACCGGTCGCCCGGCGTTTGATTTTAGAAACGAAATAAAACAAATTATCGAAATAATGCAACGAATAAGAAAGCTACTGTATAAAATGCGATGATATTCCCAGAATAATTATAATAAGTAATTTTTCCGAGAAATAGCAAAATTTGGCATAGACTCATCCCCTGTGACTGAGAGTGTACGTATGCAACAATTCTGATTAGAAGCAAGCTTAATTTCCATTACAGAATGGAATGAGTCATTGGCATTCGGACAACAAAAAATACCATTTCCGGATTTGAGCAATGTTGTCTTGCGGCGCGGCGTGAGTGCGTAACTTCTTCATTCAGGCAAGACAACTGCATCGTTTGAATTTGTATTTGGTTTTATTACAGAAACATTTATTTTTATACGTACTTTGTAGCGCAAAGAAGCTCCTGCAGATGTGTTTGTGGATCAATTGATACACACACGCGGCTTTTACAATGGCTGCGTTCCTGCGAGCGGATCAGGGTTTGACATTTCTCAAATTCTCCTCCATTTGCTTTCCCCTCCAGTAAATTTAGTACAGACAACTGACACTTTTGGATCTGATAATTTCCCCTCTGGATCTGAATATTTTTCCGGTCAATTTCTAAAATCAGCAATTTTGACAGTTCTCAGATGTCACCGGCGCCTCGTTCACCAAAGCAACATAGCCAGTCATCCGTTAGCCAGCGTGCAGGACGTGTTGCGAAGTGTTTAGTGTTAGTTTGCTGCGCCTTTAGCCTACAAACCTATTTGAACAAACTAGTTAACAATTCCCTGAGAAATTTGTTAGTAAATTGCCTTATAGTGGTATGATTGTGCTGCGAATTAGTGCACGTTAACAACGCGTTTATAACTGGATTTTGGTAGATGGCTCACGTGGTTCAGAATCGTCTAGAAGGGCAGGAGTAGGCGATCAAAAACGTTTTACAAACCCTGGCAGTACAACCCCTTTTGTGGATTAGCCAACCGACTGTGTTTGGAGCCTCATTCGTGGTCTTCTTCGTGCATTTCTGGGTCGGTTTTCGCGCCCAATCCCGTCCAACAAACTCCAATCGTTTGTCATGTTGTTATCCATGACAACGCGCACTATATTTAGTATGCTTTGCACACTATTTACAATTTGGATATCACCGAAATCATCCAATAATTCCGCAGTAATTAAATTTTCCATTTTGAAACTAAAAACATGACAGATCCTTTTTGACAAGACGGCCGTGTATGCCGTCTGTGGGAATATTTCTCAGATCCAAAAATTGACAGTTGTCTGTACTAAATTTACTGGAGGGGGAAGCACATAGAGGAGAAAACAGAAAAGTCAGATCCATATCAGAAGGCTTCCAGGACCGCGCCCAATGCATCTTTCAGAACATTGATTGAAGGTACACACACAGACAGACTATTTACCGTGCCTCTACATTATTCTAAGCCATTTTTACTCGCAAGACGTCAGTTTAGTTCAGTAATTCAAGATAAACAACTGAAAACACTAATAGTTTTAATTGGGCATACGATTGGTGACGATTTTTCTGGTTAGGGAGTTAGATTAGATTTAGGGCTGCGGCTGCGGGCGCCAAAAGGCCCACTAGCACCCAGGCCAAACGGTCTATTGTGCTATGTATAGCCCCAAGTCTGGCAACAGGCCTCGGCCTGTCCATCAAGTTTGATCGCGCTAATGAATTTGCGGGTGAGCGGGAGCGAAGCAATGTCAAATGCTTCAGGGAAGGTGATACCACCAACGTGTACTTGGCGAGGTTGGAAAAATGCCTCACATTCACAACGAACGTGCAGTGACGTTTTATCATCGCCCTCGCAGAAGGGAGTTAAAGCTTCGTCTTGCTAGATACGACTCTGCGTAGATCGCAGGTGACGATCGAAAAATACACACAAATACTGCTCCGTGCTCTGTGGCTTGATCGCTAATCGGGAACATTGTGCGACGATCGTGTGCCTAGCAAGACGCACCTCAAACAACGTGTTACTCAGAGCGATTATCGCTGGGCACTATTTGTGTGTCCTTTATAACTGTATAAGCTCTAGGGGCGTCAATGTATAGGTTGACGCCCTAAATGCATTTTCTATTCAATTTTTGAATTAAACTAGGAAACAAAAATAAATTTCGTGAGAAATAAAAAAAAATAACTGGCGCAACAGTCCAATTTGAACCACGGCCTCGAGATGAGTTAGCATCGTCTCATTTTCTAGATCGTGACGGTTTTTTTGTGCAGAGGTATGTGATCAGATGAGCATGAGCATGAGCGCATCAACATCTTTAGCAGCAATGCCTTTTTGACGTTTCGGTAGCTTATAAATTTCGGTGGTGGTGTTGCAGTTACTAGCATACACCTCCTATTAAGAGAGCCGGCGTTTACTGGCAAGCTTGGAAAGCTGTGGGATTTCTAATAGTACCCACGGGTCGTTTTTTAGGGTTTTGTAATAAAACAAAACCCTTATGAAATCGATCATGCGTCCGTCTGTCTGTCCATGAAATATCTCACGAACCGCTGAAGCTACAGGCATGAAATTTGGTGAAAATATGTAGAAGTACTATAATTCTCTATAGAGAGTGATACGTCGTAATAGGTCACTTTAAAGGGGGGTCCCCATAGAGGGGCAATGAAGGTCGAATTTTTTTTTCGTTCAATATAGGCAAGTGGAGAATCGTGTACCGTCGAGTACATTCCATTTCTGGAATTTTCTTCAAATTTGAAGAAATGGGAAAAGAGGGAGAGGGGTAAATATGTGATTCGAGTTTGCCCCCCCCCCCCCCCCCTTGCATTTCGAGACCGCTATATTTAGAAATATTTTTTTTTTTTTTCAAATTTGCGAGTTTTAGGGTGACGCGAGCGATAAATGACAAAAAATCCGAGGGAAAGTGATTTTTTCACCTCGGGCCCCGGAAACTAAAAATATCCCGAAAATTGATCAAACTGAAAGAATACCGTGTAAACTGCGCAGATTATCGTTGCAAACCAGGCTCCGAATGAACAGATCTCAGATCTGCGTAAAAATCTGCCAAAACTGCGCAGTTCACACGGATGTCACACGTGATGAACTGAGCGATAAACTGAAGGTGTGTAGTCCTTCTTATAGAACTCTCACAGTGCTCCCAGCTTGTCAGTATAAAGACGGCGCGGGTTGGTGGTGCAAGCTAGCAACTGCACTTCCGAAAAGTATTGGGAGTACAACTTAGTTCGGTCCGTTTTCAAAAGGTGGCTCTGGCTGTTACGAATATTTAATAGTAACAGCTGATGTCGGTAGTTTCAGAGGTTAGACATCTGTCAATAATATTCAGTTCATATCGCTTCGAGTTTCATAAAAAAAAAACCTTGTTTTTCACTGTGTTATATTACGTTTACACTATCCCCAGATTACTTCATCTGCTGCTTAATCTGGGTGTGGTGAGTTTAAAATTGTATGTATTTGACAGTTCCAAATTAAATCAGCCGGCGCAGATGAAGTAATCTGGGGATAGTGTAAACGTAATATTAAATATGTCCAATTTTGTGTTAACTAAGCAGCATTTGCGAGAGGTTTTAGTTTTTTGTTTTAATTGGAAAAAAAGTGCAGCTGAAGCGCCTCGAATGCTTGTGGAAGTTTGTGCTGACAATGCTCCTACTGATAAATCATGTCGGGAATGGTTTCGACGTTTTAAGAATGGAGATTTCAGCGTTGAAGACAAGCCTCGCTTTGGACAGCCAAAAAAATTCGAAGACAAAGACTTGGAGGCATTACTCGATGAAGATCCGAGTCAAACGCAAGGGGAGCTCGCAGAATCATTGGGAGTGACTCAACAAGCAGTTTCTGTACGATTAAAAACCCATGGGAATGATTCAAAAGCAAGGCAATTGGGTGCCTTATGAACTGAAACCGAGAGACATTGAAAGGCGATTTTTCATTTGCGAGCAGCTGATTCAAAGGCAACAAAGAAAGGATTTTTTGCATAGAATTGTTACTGGGGATGAAAAATGGATATTCTACGACAACCCCAAGAAGAAAAAATACTACGCTATGCCCGGTCGATCGTTGCCATCGACTTCAACATCAACACCAAAGCCGAATATTCATGGTTCGAAGGTCATGTTGTGTATCTGATGGGACCAAAAGGGTGTTGTGTACTATGAGCTGCTACAACCTGGGGATACCATAACGGGCGATCGGTATAGACTGCAATTGATTCGTTTGAGTCGTGCATTACCAGAAAAACGACCGGAATACAAGCAAAGACATGACAAAGTTATTTTTCTGCATGACAACGCTCGGCCTCATGTCGAAAAAGTCGTGAAAAAATATCTGGAAACGCTCAAGTGGGATATTTTGCCGCACCCGCCGTATTCTCCGGACATTTCTCCTTCTGATTTCTGGTTGTTCGGACAGATGCAACACATCGGCTCACTTCTTTCGCAGAAATCGAAAATTGGCTCCTAACTTGGATCACCTCAAAAGACGAGACATTTTTTCGAGATGGAATTCGAAAACTGCCTGAGAGGTGGGAAAAAGTAGTAGCTAGCGATGGACGATACTATGATTAATCTTTTGATTCTTTTTATTTTGAAATAAATGTATTTTTGACTACAAAAAAACGGACCGAATTAATTTGTACTCCCAATAGATATGCTATCAAAATGTCAACAAGGCATAGAAATGCTAGAGATGTTGACGCGCTCATGCCCCTGGATGGGTAAAGGCAATTAACAAAATCCTACGATATAAATGTAGGATATGATCGAGACAAACGCTGTAGATGGCGCGCCTGTATGTTTTGAAGGTCGCGGCTTGAGTATGTGATAGCTGGGTCCCTTACGAATAGTGTGGCATAGTTTTTTAGTCGCGAACGCACGTTTCACGCGTGTGCTACGACCATGAGTGAACATCAAGATCAAGTGCCGACCGCCGTTGCGCAACGTATTGTCATTCGTTTTTTGGTGTGGGAAGGCGTTAAAAACACGGAAATTCTCCGGCGTTTGCGAAATCAGTTCGGTAGTGAGTGCCTGAGTAGGTCTGCTATGTTTAAATGGGCCAAAGCGTTCAAAGATGGCCGCGAAACCGTCGAGAATGAGACGCATGATCGTCGACCGCGAACCAGCATCACACCAGACAACATTCGCCGCTTAGAACAACTCATTTTGGAGGACCAGGGAGGACCGTAGGATGAATGTTCGAAACATTTCGGCTGAAGTCGGCCTTAGTATTGGTAGTGTAGAGTCTATCATCCCCGAACACCTTCAATATCGCAAAATAACGGCGCGATGGGTTCCCAAACTGTTGAACTTGGAGCAAAAATTCATACCGCGCGTCTCACGCTCGATACAATATCAGAATTGGGGTGAGAGGTACCAGAACACCCCCCCCCCCCCCCCCTATAGTTCTGATTTATTACCCTGCGACTACCACATGGTTGGACCACTGAAAGAAGCCCTTGGAGGTCTAAGATTCAACACCGACGACGAGGTAGACGAGTTCGTGCGTACATGGCTGTCCAAGTTGCCCAAGGGATTCTTCGATACCGGCATCAAAAAACTTCCGGAGTGGTAGCAAAAATGTGTAACTAGTGAGGGGAATTACCTAGAAAAACTGTAAATTTTTGTAAATATTTTCGATAATAAATAAATGTGTCAGAGCGTTTGTCTTGATCATATTTAAACCGCCCTCGTACATTATAGGCACATTCTGTTGCGTATCTATCAAGTGTAGGGTAGAGTAAGGTGGTCAAGGCACATATACACACTTAAGGTATGTTCTTTTGCGTATCTATCGGATGTAGTGTACGGTCTACACCCTAGAACATACAGTACATGGACTGAGCATATCCCGTTTATCACCGGCTCCAATATCTGGTGAATAAGTCGACAGTCAGCTTACTCAGTTGGCGTTTAATACTGACAAATGTTGACTGTTCTGTAGAATTGTGCATAAACAAATGTCAATTTTTGTCAAATTATCGACAATCAGCCTACTCAGTTGGCGTTTCGATATTGACATAATGGCTGCGTTCCTATTTTGGACCGTGTTGGAAGCGCGTCGACACGGTTTCATAGATCCTTTGCGAGAACGGTACAATTTCAGACACCGATACTATAATTTTTGAGAAGGGGAAATGTATCGCGAATTTTTTCCGATCAAATTTTCCCTTTCATGATTCCTAGGGGCTTTGACAGTTCGCTTTTGACAAGTTCTGTCACTCCATTTGTAAATAACTGTTTGTTGGCCTCAAAGTGCGTATAGTGACCGGAAAGTCTGTGCCCGCTCGTAATTTTATTTGAAACCACTATATTCATGGCGGCAAGGGAATCGTGTCGTTCGCCGGAGAAATCACGTATCGGTGAAGGGACAATGGATAAGTAGCGCATTTACGATACTTTTAGGAACGCACCCAATGTTGACCACAATGTCGAATTGTGCATAAACAAACGTCAATTATTGTCGATATTTGAATTTCGTAAGTCTACTGAGTTAGCTGACTGTCGACTTAGTACCCAGATTTTGGAGCCATTGCCTGCATTCAGGAATCATCATCGCTCCCTGAGCGGTCCTTCCCTTCTTGAACGCTGTGGAGTGCCACTGTCCCAATGTCTGGTGAATGCAATCGCTCCATGGAGCCGTTGCTGAGCGGCTACTTCTCCTTTTGAGCGAAAATTTTCCACGCTCCCTTGGCTTGGAGCGTGATACATTTTTGGGGGTATTTTTAGTTTCCGGGGCCCGGGGTGAAAAAATCGTTTTTCACTCGGATTTTTTGTCACTTATCACTCGCGTCACCCTAAGACTCTCAAATTTGCAAAAAAAAAAATTTTTTTGTTTTTTAATTTTTTTTAATTTTAATCTTAAATTTTTAATTTTTTTTCCTTATTTTCTTGTTCTAATGTATTTATACTGAGTGTTTGGTGTGTTTAAAACTGATCAAAACGCTGTTGCACGCAGAGCGAGCGAAGCGAGCGTTCATGTTTGTGCGATATTGAGGGTTTCGATCCCTTAAGCGCGGAGCGAGCGGAGCCCACGCAAGGGGATTTGCGAATATTTCTATTTTCCATGCCTCCAATATTCCAAACACTCAGTATAAATTATGAAAAAAAAATTAAAAATAAAAAAAAAATTAAAACTTAAAACAAAAATTAAAAATAATAATAAAAAAAATTTTTTTTTTTGCAAATTCTTGACTTTCAGAGTGACGCGAGTGAAAAGCGACAAAAATCCGAGTGAAAAGTGATTCCCCCAGCCGGGGCCCCGGAAACTAAAAGGTTGCCCTTTTGTACATACATACATATATGCCAGAGGTTATTCCCGACTTTGGTTCTTTTTGTTGCCAGGAATTTCACAAAAGCGAGGCTAGTGCAGGATTTTGCCCATAACTCGCTCCACCAATTGATTCGCTGCTACATCTAATCGGCACGATCCCACTCTCATCCGGTCGGCTGCACTATGTCTAGCCTGTCATCGCTAGAATCGAATTTGATGTAAATAAACACAGCACAAGCACAACCCACCCTCAATGTGCAAAATGTCGCCTCGGCCGCCCAACCTCCGACACCGTCCCACACACGATTCAGGCCAATGTCATATCAAAAGCCCGAGCTGCCACTCGGGTCCTTGGCGACTATTGTTAGCCAGAGAGGGGGGAGAGGTGGCATATATTCACTTGCGTCTCAGTCGGCAGGAAGCCACACGACACGGGCGCAACTACGCACGTCACCCATTTCTTTAAAAATTCTGAGGATGAGTGGAGCCGCACCGCCAGTGCCACACACAAAACAAACCTTCAAAACGGTCGGACCAGACGACGCAGGCGGGGGCTTTTGGTCTGACCGTGTGGTGGACTATAGCCGCGCCGAAAATATCGAAAATAAACAAAATCACTTTTGACAGTTGAATGAACTCTTCGACGCGTGAGATCCACATGCACACAACCACACGTGCTCTCTGTGTGAGTAATCCGCTTTCGTTGGCCGAGCAGCCGTGTCGTGTTTGTTTGGAATCTGTAAAAGGGGCGCTAGGCGGCGACGGCGGGGCACAATACCACACAGCACACAAACACTACCTCAGTCGTTGGGCAATTCAGCGGAATGGAATGTTTGGAATCCATTTACTATAGCACTTTGGCAATGCAATTGATTTATGGATTTATGCGATTACGCGAAGATTTCGGGAATGTTCCTTCTTCACCATTGACCAAACAACGGGAATTCTGTGCGGGAATCGGCCCAATAACAACAAAACCCACACATGGATAATCACCCACACACAGTTTGTGAGCACCTTATCGCCGAATTGTCAGCGCTCCGCTCTTTCGAACCGACTTCGACAAAATGTCGGCGCGGTCGATGCTGTCGATTTCCGAACATTTTCGAACACTGGTCAGCCCAGCACCTTGCCATGCCTTTGTCAGCGCAAAAACAGCACGACCACGGGTCGCGCGGGCACCGCGACGAGCCTACCCTGCCATAGATGATGTGAGAAAAACACATGAGCCACCATTTTCTTTTCCATGCGGACAATGCCCGCAAACCTGTCGACTCTGCAAAATCACGTCCTCGAATCCCAAGCACCACCGCCACCACAGAACACTCACTTTTCTCTTAGCGCTGCAACTCGAATTTAGAACACACTCGGGGAGGAAGACACACGAGCCCAGAACACACTTTTCCTTGCGACAGCGGCAATTCTGCACTTCCTTTTCTTCACGAAACACACTACACGGCGGGAAAACACTCGTCGTCAGCGGCTTTTTAGCAGCAGCAGCTCCACTCCCACTATCTGGGCTTTGGCATTTCGGCGAACAAATTCACGCACGCACTGCACGACACACGGGGCGGTTGGCAGACACGCTCCTCGCCCGTTCACAAGGCTCCACGGGTACCGTTTTCAACTTGCACGCCACGATACGGTCGCGTGACCGAAACAAAAACACGACGAAGACAGAGTGGCACTTTGCACGCGTCCGAAACGTACTTTTGAGACGTTCTAGCGCGGAACGGCAGCCAAATTTTGGCCTTTTTCACGCGCGCGTTTACTCGTCGTCGATAGACCCCCGAAATTTTTTCTTGCCTCTAGCAGAAGACACTCGACGGGTCGGGTCGGACCGATGCCGAAAAACGGTCTGGCCTGGCTGTGCTCGGTTAACTGCTCTCCCAAACTGTCGTTGCCGACTCGCTCGCACTATTGCAGTTGGTCGATAGCGCGATCTCGCTTGTGCGTTGTCAATGCGCTCGACATGATTTTCGAAATTCATAGTCACACACACACTCATGCAGCCAATTGGGATTGGCCTCGGATTGGCAACGTTCTGTCCACAAAAGTCACAACAGTCCACTCCGTGGATCCTATGGTTTTTGAAGGTTTTGGCATGGGATGCGTGGAACGAAAAGAGACATCTCGTGATTTTTTGCAAACTTCCCGGGTGAAGAAGTTAACGTTTACTTTTTTAGCCACATCAGCATAATTTCCCGTTAAATTAGACGATGGGTTGGAAATTTACAGCCATATTCCGATCACGAGCGTAGCTAGGAATTGATTCAGGGAGGGAAGCAAGGAAATTCAATAGGTAAAAAAGTATGTGTAAATGTTGCAGGCTTTTAGCGAAATTCATCATTTAAAATAAAAGGAATGTTATGATGATGTAAAATCCGCCGAAGCCTGTCGCAAGCCAGCGTTGTGAAAGGAGGAGGGATGGATAGCTGTGGCCTGACTGGCTGAGTTACACCTAAGCGTCTCAGGTACTAGGGTGGGATCAATTGCGTCGCCAGACCTCCAACATAGTTGTGTGTACTCTGGCACGTTATGAACCTCCTGAAGCAGCTATCACCGAGGCTACCCCTGAATAGAGTTTAGCGATGGGCTGACAACCCATCCTTGTAAAAAGAACTCTATCTCGAGGGGCGGTGAAAAAAAATCTCGGATTGGACGGTTCAACAACGACAACCACGCAAATGTTTAACATATTATTCTTTCGGATCCTGGAATGTACGTTCCCTGAACACACCGGCGGCCAAGAAGGCCCTCCTACAACAGGTCGAGAAATACAAACTGAGCATCACTGCAGTCAAGAAAACAAATTGGCTAGGCAGCGAGATCAACGATAAGAAATCGCTCACAATTTTCGAAAGCGGTAAACTATCTGCACACAAGGAGTTTGGATTTGCATTCAAACTGCACGTTATCGACTTCAAACCCATCAATGAAAGGTTGTGTGCGATTCGTATTATGATTTGATTTTTGAACCACTGGCTCATCAACGTGCACGCCCCCACTGAAATGAAGGAAGAAGCAGTGAACGGCGAGTTTTACGACTGCCTGGAGACATTATTCGACTTACTTTCAACAAACGACGTCAAAATACTGATTTCCGAGCTTGACTATGGATTATACAGAAAATATATTTTACTCTAATCGAACTAACGTAGGAAATCATTTGTCTAAATCACAGTTAGTGCAGGAATAGATTTGAAGTCGCTTCAATACAAAAGATATCAAAATAATGCCAATAGGTCCACAGCTGTAATAAAGGTAACTGTAGATTTTTGCACGCGTCTAGCAAATAGGTGCATTAAAGTGGACTATGCAACCTAATTTTGTACGGACGGAGTTCTTCGAATAGCTCAAGGCACACACTTTACACAAATCCGAAGGAAATTGTCCACATGTACCATGTCATGTCATTTGTAATAAAGCCGAAGAGTGTCCAGAGCAGTGACATTACGATGTCTGCTGTGAAGGAAAATTTCAAACCCCGAGAAGCTCGTACTCCCATTACATACTCAAGAACCTTGAGAGATGGTGGCGTGTTGTTAAAAAGTGACAACGAAACGAACTGCAAAAGGCCCCCATGGAAGGGTTGAAAGCCAAATTTGGAAGCAAACAACATAGAAAATACTAAGGGTCGACTTCCTAAATTGGCAATACATGGACTGACATATACGGCTGAGGAGCTTAAGCAGGAAATAATATCTCTAAATTATGGGATTAGCCCAGAAATTGAATTAGAACATCTGCACTATAAGCGATATAGAAACAAAGGGGACAGGCATACAGCTACTTTTCAGATATCAGGTGATCTCTACTACAGAATGGTCAATAAGTATATTAACATTGATTACGACAGCCATCACTGCACTGAAGTAATTGATGTTAATAGATGCTTCAAGTGCCAAAAATGATACAAAGTATCTACACTGCATGCAGATACATCGGAACATGGATATGTCTTATGCCTACCGAAAGCGTAGGACGTGTTTTGTCGAATGATTTCAGTCAGTATAACTATACTGGAATCTTTATCAAACTTACGTCGATATCTTCAACACAACAGGTTCCACGCAGTCGGTAGCCAAAGACATATCCATGTTCCGATGTATCTGCATGCAGTGTAGATACTTTGTATCATTTCGGCTTCATTACTCCTCACATCCAATAACTAAATCATACCACTGTTTAAATTTCCTCCATCGTTCGTCCGGCTTATCCAAAATACCTTTACACTATTGCAGGTACAAGAAAACAACCACCCAAACATCATATTCGTCGGATGAAATGCCAATTGACCAGACGCTCGTTGCCACTCGAGCATATCTCAGCCAACACTAGAGCCACACGGGCATTCATCCATCCACTCCACACATTCCGTGCGAGGTTTTTGCTAATTGCTAATGCTGGTCGCCTGTTCAACCGTACACTATGTTATTTCTTGCCGTCCCCAACACCTTTATCACTATCAAATCAACATCTCAACATGTACACACAAGATCCCCGCAAGCGCGCCGCCCGCGCGGATCCACAAGCAACAGCCATGCACAATGACCACTTCACTCAAACGACATGCACAACCAGAAAAGAAAAATTTCCAATGGGCTTGTTTCCTCTTCTGACCCCCGAGCAGAAAAACAGACATTTCGTGTTACGGACAGATTTTTAGGATGCCCCCCAGCTATTAGACATATCCATGTCAATATGGTCATATATCTAAGTACTGTAATGGTTCCACCGAACCAAATAGATGTGTCAAACTCTTGTCAGTCTAATAATTTGGAATGTATGTATGTGCCGCAGTAACAATTCAGCGTGTTCACAATTTTACGTTGCGTTAACGTGTCAATTATGTAGGAAAAAGTAATTTTTTTCCTTCTTCTTTGATAACTGCGCACGCAGTTAAGGAAAAAGTAATGAGAAAATCCCCACTTCACTTGGTTCAGTGGATGTTGCGGGTCTTTCGTGTATGGGCCCTAAATCTGGTTCGTGATCAAACGGTCCGTGACCAAATAAATGTTCACGAACGATTCTGTCATAGTTGTGCTCGATCGTGTGTAGCAAGCTTAAGAAAGCGATCCTTAGTCTAATTTGAAATCTGTTGATTAGTTAACCTTTTAGCTACTATAGGCATTATTATTATTATTTAAAAACAAACTAGCCATATGTAATACATTCTATCACAAGGGAAACACTACTTTACGTCGATAAAAATTTATTCTTCCCAACTTAATGCTAATGATTCCCACTGTAACCTTTCTATGTTGGCTGCCACTGCACCACTCCAATCTTCCGATTCAATTCGGCGAGAATAATCGCAGCCATGTCCTGCTTCTCCTTCGACATCCTGCAACAATAAAAACATCACATTACTACTTAAGACTTCCCTTAATGTTAAATCATAAAAGTTTTATACCGGGCGAACAGATTTCCACCGCCGTCCTCTTCCTCTTTGCGACGTTGTCTGCGGCGAGCCCGGACCGCTGCAGTCTCCTTTTTGGGGCTCTTGTCGTCCTCTTCCTCCTCAGGTTGTTGTTGCTTTGTACGCTACAATAAAGAAAATGCAATCCCAGGTTTTCACTCTTAGCCCAACTATTACACCCTCACCCTTTGTCGCTTCTTTTTCTTGTCGAACTGTTGGGAATCATAGAATTTCGGTTTTTCGCGTCGAATGCGTGAGGTGCGACGACGCTCGTCCACTTCGGGTGTTGGCCCCCGAATTGTACGTCGCGCGTTAAAGAACGAATATCCACATTTGCACTTTTTCGATGCAACGGCCACTTGCTGTTCGCATTTGGGGCAACTTTTTGCAATCATCGCGGCAATTATGGCGACATGAAACGAGATAAAACGTAAACACCCACCAAGCAAAACAAAACAGATTCTTGTGACAGTGACGTTGACAGATGTCAGCTGTTACAAAAGTGCTGCCATATCAAGAAGAAAGAGTGAGGTTATTTGTGCGACATCTGGGGGGAACATTCATATTTCTGATTTCTATGGCGACCGTTTGTTATGAACAGTGCCTGGCTCGTTTACGTGCTTCCGTGTTCCTTCCATCCAGTCGGTTTTTAATAAATGGACGTGGCGACTTATTTCCACATTTCCGTCACCGGACAAATTGAATACGTTTCCTTTCCACTCGGACCCGATGGCACACAAATATTTTGCCGTTACGAGGTGGTTGCCGGCCCCGACTGGGAGCTAATCGCAGGACTTGCAGCCGGGATAACACAGTGCTCAACTTCGCGACCCTTGGAGCAGAAAATTGTTTTCAATATGCCACTGGAGTTTTCATATAAAGCTACCAACCCTTTCGGATGTAAACACGTGTCCCACCAATTCAATTCCGTGAATTGAAATTATATAATTCGAACTTGTTTGCTTCTTTTCCAGGGCCACAAATTGTCTTCTGTATCTACGGTAAAAATGTGTGGGGAGCTGAAACATCTTTGGGCTACGCTAGAGTTCACGTGCCAACTTTCGGACTGGATCGGAGGCGGATTCGAGCGCCGATTTTGATACCACGCTGCGCTGATTTATGCGCGGAAATGATGAGTTGGATTACGGGGAAGAATGCAGAATTGAGGAATCCGAAAATATTAGCTGAAGGTGCCAAAAATAAAGGTGAGACGAACAAAATAAAGCGAAAAGGCAATCTTATTCAGTAGTTCATCATCAGTTAACTGATGACGAGATATGCGAAACAATAGGCTCTTCTTCCTTGCCCTTTCATACCACTCCGCGGCTTTGCGTTGCTCCGCCTGTGGTGTTGGCACTTCGCCCATTTTGGCGGTATAATCTCAGCTTCCTTCTGCAGGCAGCTCAGTCTTGGATCGTATCATCGCCAAGATTAATGCATTGTTGTTGCTTCTTCATCTGATCGATCCATGTATGTTTCCGTCTGCCTCGCGGTTTCAGTAAATGGAACATTCATTGATAGTGCCTTCATGACAGGGTCTCAGGTGGACGGCTTAGAACATGGCAATACCAATCCACACGACGATCTTCGAGCTTTTCAGTGATCAGTTGCTCAATAAACAAGGTGCCTCGGATGTAGGTACTTTTGGTACGATCCTTTTTGGTCACAACGGCTGACGTCCATAGCATTTTCATCTCGGTCGTTGTCATTTTACTTTCGTATGTCTTATACATAGCCCAGCACTCAGACGCATACATGAGTGCGGGACGTACGACCGTTTTGTAGAACTTGCCCTTAAGCTTTCGTGGCATCTTCTTGTCGCAGAAAACTCCAGAGTTTTCTCGCCAATTCTATGTTTGATGTCGTCATCGCAGGCAGGTTTTTTGTTGACCATCGAGCCTAGGTAGTTGAACCTTGTACAGGACTTCAACTGCTCTCCTTTAATGTAGATATCTTATATCAGTCTCTCTGGATCTGAGAAAGGACAGCAAAGATACTCAGTTTTTGGAATGCTAATCCTCAGTCCATGATCCTCCAGTATCTTACACCACTTATTCAGTGCAGTCTGCAAAGCAACGATGTCTTTGCTACTCAGGACAATGTCATCGGCGAAGAGAAGGGATATTTCCAGGTCGTCAGAGATGAGTTTTAATAAATAGAGCATGATAATGTTGAAGAGCAAGGTGAACGAATGGATGAACGAGTGGACGATGATCGTATGCCAAAGACAGTAATGAACGCAAAACGAGTCGACAGAGCGAGACTGCGAAGACGACCGAGATCTCGTTGGGAGAGCTCAGTATATGTGGACCCGGGGCAACTACTGGGCTTCCAAGATTGGAGGACGCGGTCACGTGACCGAGACAATTGGAGGACAACGATCCAGGCGGCCAAGGCCCGACGCCGGGCTGTCGCGCCACGGCGATGATGATGGCCCATCGCTGTTGACAGTAATGGCGGTTTCGCGCCATTGGCCACTGAACGCCATCCACCCGTCCACACAATGGTGATGGAGTGGGGTGGGCTATTGTCTGTAGCAGGCATAAGACAATGATGATATCGTCCAACGTTTCTCAACTAATACACTATTTAAAAAGTTTTTACCGACCCAATCTCTGGGAAAGGCGGCGGGTCTATTTTTCGCTCCAGGCGTAAAATAGTCTAGCGTCGCCTCTGACCGTAACTAACTAAATTCTATATTAACCAAAACGTTTCGATCATCAAAATTGTATTGTGCTATTTTGCAGGTCTTCAAATTGACTCATATGGCGAATTGACGATCAGTTTACAAACCATATCACGTGGAGCGAATCGTATGGGCTATGATTGGGGCAGTCAACCACGGGAATTTGAAAATAAATTTTAAAAATAAAACAATTATTATATGAACATACTATAATATCAGTTTTTTTTTTATTGGAATAAAATTCATCTACATCTCTCTCCATGCTAATCATTGAATTTATGTAGTTGAGTTTCCATCTATTTTACAACAATGATATTTGGTTTTTCTGTCATATTTCATATTTTTGATTAAATTACTTTTTCTGTTTATTAATTGTAAGTATTTGCTTCTTTTATTATAAATATGTTAGTTTTCTTTCGTTCGTCTAGCTTTTATAAAGGGCGTTTCTTTTAGAACGTCGTGCAATATGCAATATAAGGTGTGTGTGTACAATTCTCTTCCGTAGAGAGTTCTATTGAAACGGGCTTGCCTGATTTGGATCCTTGGATTCCCAGTCGGACAAGAATCGATACTGGACCGGTCCTGGATCGATGACTGTCTACTAAGGAATCGATGACTTTATCGGAGACACGTCGGAGATATTTGTATGGGCATGGCCGCTTTTGCGATACCGAAAATGAGGACAGGAATCGGTGACGGTAGTCGATGGAGAATCGATGACTGGAGTCGACGTAGAATCGTTACTGGGGTCGAATTGGGATCGATGACTGTAGTCAACGTGGAATCGAATCCGGATCGATGACTGGAATCGATTCCGGACCGATGACTGTGGCCAACGAGGAATCGACACAGATCGAATTCGGATCGATGGCTGTATAAATGGGTTGAATCTAGCCTGATATACAATTCGTCCAGAAACTAAAAGTGTCGTGATTGATTTCACGGCACTTTTAATTTAACGGCGGATTGTATTCATGGCTTACAAAAAAAAACATACATATTCTTTTATTCCATATTTCATATATGACAACATACGCCGCCAAATGCCAGATACTTTCAAATGAATTCAAATTTCAGGCTAACTCGATACATAATTGAAAACATTTGAATTTGTCCAGCTTCGGAGACAAACCGATGAATGGAACCGGTAAGGAATCGAAGACTTTGCGATTCCACTGGAATCGGAGACAAATGTCCGACTGGGTTGTTAGATTCTTTTCGATTATCATACCAGCATTATACTCAATTGCCCTAACCCTTTGTGGGGCATAGCGCGTCAACTGTTCCATGTGGCCCAACCCAACTGACGTTTCGTTGGCACCTGGGACCACCTGGGACTCATCAAAGCAAGAAATTTCGAGTTTTCAAATGTCAAACTGAACATGGCATTTGACAAATGAAACAGACGGTATGTCGTTTCAAAAACACGAAATTAATCACAATGTGCTGGTCGGCAAAGCGCTGACTAAGCACTGAATCAGCGATGTCGTTCAGAAGGCGCAAAATCAATTAATGAGCAGTTCCGCTACGGTTTGTGCATCTTCTGAACTTACCCAATGTGTTTCATACACTACGTTTAGACCGCGGGACTATCTTCGAGATCTAACTAAATCGATCTAACTCTCGACGATATAAACGTATCGATTTAGTTAGTTTTGGACTTGGCTTATCTCTACTTGCGATGCGGAACTGGACTAAAAAAATTGAGACTATGTCGCTGTCATCGCTAATGTTGATTCGGTGGTTGACGTTTCCTTTGTTGTCGTTTTTTTTGCTCGGCGTTTGCTTTGTTGGCAATTTCAGGAAAGCAGTGCCTGATCACGGGCAAGAAAAAGTCTTTTTCTGTCGTAAAATTTATATTACGTTTATATTACGTTATCCCCAGATTACTTCATCTGCGCCAGGGATAGTGTAAACGTAATATAATATTACGTTTACACTATCCGCAGATTACTTCATCTGCTGCTTAATCTAGGTGTGGTGAGTTTAAAATTGTATGTATTTGACATTTCCAGATTATCTCAGCTGGCGCAGATGAAGTAATCTGGGGATAGTGTAAACGTAATATTAAATCGACTTTTAGTTCCACTGTCTAAACGTGGCCATATCCGCAAATAATGAGATATGTGTATAATACTCAATTGCTCTAACCCCTTGTGGGGCATGGCGCGTCAACTGTTCCATGTGGCCCAGTTGACGCTTCGTTGGCATAAATTGGTTTCAGAGAATGCAGTTGCCAGCATGCACCTCCTGTACATCCATGGCCACGAACGTCGTCGTGGACGGGACTCGAACCCGAAACGCCGGCAGTCAAACATGAGACTGATGCCTCAACACACTGCGCTACCGGTCGCCCCTTTTGTACTAGGGTGGAGGTTAAAGGTCGATACACACACATCAGTCACGTCACGTCACAGTTCCGTCAGCACCGTCTGGTATCAGTCACAAAAAATATCGTTTCTTGAAAGTCAAGTGGCGCTGTCCACATTGAGCCGGCGCAGTCACGAATCAGAACCGTCAGTCGCGCTTCCGTCACCGAACAGTCAAATTCACATTTCTTCCCAACGATATTTTTTGTGTTTGACGGACGTCAGTCTAGAAAGTGAACATGGGCGATGACGAAAAATTAATCCTTGTGGGGCATAGGGCATTAACCACGCCTACTCTCCACCTCGCTTTCAGCTCACTCCACGACTTGTCTATTGAGGCACCCTCTCTCTGAACTGATCTTCTCCAGGCGTTACTAGGTCGTCCAACACAGTGACTTGCGTTGGTTCCCTGCGGGTTCCAATCGAGGGCCTGTTGAGCAATATTGTTCGGCCCTTTTCGGAGAGTGTGACTACTTTCACCTTTTAATGAAAGTGTCTATCCTGCCCTGAGCAGTAATAGTGAGCATTACATTTAATTACAACTTTTTCAGGGGCGGCAAATACTTACTCAACTGTTACATAACTGTTGCGCATTCTGAATATGTCCATTGTTCGCTGCGGTTGTACCCGTCAGCACGGCGACACATCCACGTAGGTTCCTAGGGCGATATACTGAGGGTTGGAACCCTTTAAGCCGCGGTGCTTACGCGAGGGGAGTGTGAAATCATCTCAATTCAAACCCCCTATTGGCCAAAAAAAGCGAACCACTATTCATCGCCCGGTGAACTAGGAATGTTCCTAAAAATGCATTTGTACTTAAAGAGACGCCTTTTAGGAATGTTCTCTGTGGCATTAGTTTATATAATTATTTTTATATCTTCGTAAATATTTATATATGTAATGTATTAAAGGTTGTTTTACATTTGCTTATCATTTTAGAAATTTAGCTACGCTTCTGAGGTAACATTTTATAGGCTCCATAAATTATTATTCCGGTCTCGCCATTTTTATTGTTTATAATAATGTATACATGAATTGCTTGGTTAGTTTAGAAAGTATACATATATAAGTATGTACAAATGGTAGGTATACATATATTTTATAATATCGTTAATGCAGGATATTAAGCATTAACTAACATACATTTATTCACATACACATTAATATCTTAATTTACATTTTATTGTGATTTATGCTTTTTGTTTGTCTTTATTAATAATTTAGGATTTTATTGATTTAAATTAAATCGATTAAATTTGCACATGAATCCATTCTTTTCCGATAAATAAGTATATCATAATAATAATAATAATCAATAATGAAATATGGACAGGTGGCGGGCCGTCGAGAGGGGGAGGGGGGGGCGGAAGGGGCGAAATGCCCCGGGCCCGTGTTTTTCTCGGGGGCCCGAAAATTTGAAAAATTGAAAAAAGAAGAGAAAAAAAACGTATCTACGCACTGACCTTTTTTTTTTGCTCCTTGCTCTTCATACCACTCAGACGCACACCCATATTTGACGAGCTACCGGTCGCCATATATGGGCCCCTACAAAAAAAACATACGCTTTGACCTTTTTTTTTTGTTCATTGAGCTACCGGTCGGCATATATGGGCCCCTACAAAAGTTGAGTACCGGGCCCGGATTTTCTCTCGACGGCCCTGGACAGGTGCAATGTTGCAACGCTATACACGCATAATAGAATTTAATAATATAATTAACAGAATTCCTTCCTTCCCTGTATGTTCCTTGTGTGACCCTCCCTCACTGCAAAGCTATCTATAGCTTTGTATCCTTTTGAGGCCTTCTTGGACATAGAAGATGCCTTTAATAACGTTAGACCTGGGGCTATTATCGATGCGCTATAAGCTTTGGGCGTTAACGATTCGCTCAGTAAACTAATCAACCAGATGTTAACACCCCGGATTATTTGTACCAAATTAGGCGCTTCAACTGAACGTAGGCGCGTGAATAGGGGTACTCCGCAGGGTGGAGTCCTCTCCTCGTCTTATGGAACACCTGCTACTGCCTATTACTTCAATTGGAGACGCTTGGTTGCAAACTGATTGCTTACGCGGATGACGTTGCTATCGCTATCTAGGGTAAGTTTCCTACCACTCTAAGTGAAGCACTGCAAAATGCCCTCTCCCTTTTAGTGGACTGGGTTACGAAGTGTGAACTTCGGGTAAATCCGAGCAAGACGGAGCTTGTCTTATTTACAAGAAAACATATAATTTCACCAGTTGAGCCTCCTGTCCTGGAGGTGGAGAGATTGACGTTCACAGAGAAGGCAAATTTCTTTGGTTTGATTTTAGAAAGGAAGTTAAAATGGAAGCCAAACATTCAGGAACGCGTAAATAAGGCTAATGTTGTACTCTACGCCTGTAGGAGGGCCATCGGTAAAAAGTGGGGCCTGCAACCGAAAGTGCTACACTGGCTCCATGTGGCGGTTATACGACCCATCCTCCTGGACGGTATAGTTCTCTGGTGGAATGCACTTAGTACAACGATTAACCGTAATTTAGTGGAGAAGGCGCAAAGGACAGCTAGTGTGGCGATCAGTGGGGCCCTTAGAATGACTCCTTCTGATGTTATGAACATGATGCTCAACTTGCTCCCCTTGGATATTCTAGGTGAACAGATGGCCGCTTATGCCGCCGTCCGGATTCGTGAAGTGTGTTGATTTTAAATAGTGGACACTCGATAATTAAGAAATCGTGACATCCCTGCAACTACGGGCTGTGCTTTGGCAAAGCCGTTATTTGACAAGAACTTCAAATGCCTTATTCCAGGCCGGGGAGTCGCAATCGCTGTCGTGCATGTCGTTTGGTCGAGTTGGTCGTTGTGCATGGCGAGAAAAATTTATGTTTTGACGATCACTTGTGCGTGCGCGGGGTCAGCTGCTTGGGGGTACTTGTGTTGATAGTACATGGCCGGGGAGTCGCAATCGCTGTCGTTCATGTCGTTTGATTGAGTTGGTCGTTGTGCATAGTGAGAAAAATTTATGTTTTGATGATTATATGCTGCTTGGGGGGTACTTGTGTTGTCCATAGAAGGCGAATTGCTGTCGTACATATATGCGGTGGACTTGAGTTGCACATAGCAGAGAAGTCGCGACCGCTGGTGTACATGTCGGCTGACTGAGGTGGATGGTATGCAAACCAAGAAAAATGCTTGTGGATGCCCAGAGTCGGTTAATTGGTGCAAAATGCATTCACACTCACGGCGTGGACTGTACGTTTTACATACGCATATATTTTATCTACATTGCAAATTCGCAATCCGCACATAGACAAGTCGCGGTCGCTTCGAGGAACACACCACGTGCGCGATCGCCGATGAGCTTTCATCGTATGGCTATCGTCGCTGAGCTACCGTCGCAGGGATCGCCCCGAGGGACATGCACCTTAAGCGTATTTTGCGATAACAATTATTATTTTCTCGAAAATAATAATTATCTTGGAATAGTAATTATTTCTTCCTCGTCTCATCGCGTGATCGTGTAAGTTCGGAGAATTTATTTCAAACAATACGTTGTTTCTCTTCTCGTTTATAGCGTTTCTTTAAAATCGAGCTCATTTTTGGAGTGTAGTGTGCGTACGAAGAATTTCATGTGCACTATGTGCACTAGTAAGGGTTGCCACCTAACGAAGCTGGGTATGAAACCGGTCAACCGTTTCGTACAAAAATTGATTTTAAAAAATTTGTCCAACTTCTGCAGTTTTCGATGTTGAAACGCCGAGGCAAATTTCAATGAGTGTGGGTTTCATGAACGTAAAATGTGAAGGGATCCAATGCTCTTTCGTAGCTACAGTTTCACTGGAGGGGGAAATAATGAGTCCAACACCTATCTCCAATTTTCTTTCTTTCCCAAATTAAACCCTAAAAAAAACATTGTTTTGTAAAATTTTAAAAATTGTAAATTCGGAAATATACGATGCAATAACTAAATTGCTATCTTTTCGTATGTGCTTAATCTCCGTACTTACTTTCATTTCCGATTATGCCACTCTGAAAAGATATATAATTTCTCCTAATTTACACGCACTTTTTTGCCACCGAAAGGAATGCAAGGGAAACTGAAACCTTTTAAGTTCAATTTATTTTAGATGGTCCCTTAAGTTCTCATTTCATCCTGACTGTCCGTCTTTTTTATGGCCGTACCACAATACTCGCCGAATAACGAGCCAAGTGACTAGCACCTTTTGCACACCCAAGCACCTGTCTGTCTGTCTCTCCTCGAATGGACAAATTGCTCGGTGTTTGGCGATTGTTACCAATATCCGCAGCGTATGGAGTATTTGCTCAGTATTCGTTGCATTCAATGAAAATTTGTCCACTCGATGAATCGCTGGACGAAAGAGACGCCAGGTGCTTGGGTGTGAACAGGGTGCTAGCCACTTGGCTTGAGACTCGGCGAGTCACGAGTAATGTGGTACCGCCATTATGTCTGGAAGAAAAAAAATCTGAGACGCAAAAAGAAAAAACAACCACGTGTCGCTCGACTTGCCAACTTGATTCTCCCCTAGGAAAACACCCTCAGTTACTTCGTTTGCCAATTCAGCACGCCATCCCGTCACCGAGCAACTTCTGCTCAGGTGAACATGATAAAATGACCACCGAGCAAGAAGCATATCTGCTCACCACTCACGCTGTTCTTCTTCTTTCTACTTGACTTTCGTATAAAATGAGTGACAACGAGAGTGGCGTTTAGCAGGCATGGACTGCATAACCGAGTGGTTGCTAATTATTGTTCTGGGTGGATTTCGTCGATGAACCGTGGTCATTCGCCCTACCCGAATGTCAGAAAAACAGAGTCAGCAGCACACGATAAGTAAATAACAATTAATAAATAGGTGATATTGAATCCTGCTAAAATTATTTAAATAATAAAAATAATAAAACAATAAATTTAACAACTTGATTTCGTATTATTTGTTTTCTTTAGCAATTACATTAAATTCTCTCTAGAGACCTCTCACGAAAGAAAATCTCGTAAATCTTACATCACTTAAATACATACATTAATCTTTATGCATTTCGATATAGTCTTCATCCTCCAACTAAAAGATAGATTACATACATCCATACAGATACAGTTATCAATTAAATTCATTTCTAGTGCATTTGTCGTACTCCTATGAATTGATTCGTGCCAGTAGAGGTTGGGTCACACCCTTGACATTATCCTCTGAACTACTCACATTGTTACAGCACTTGGCCGATTTGAGGTTCTTTAAGTTATTCGTCTTAACAATACTATTGTAAGATGCATTATTGGTACTGGCAGCGTTCAGGACACTGCCGCTATTGTTGCTATTGCTATTTTGCCTAACTAAAATCTGATTTTGTTGTTGATGTTGGGGTGGCGACTGTGACTGTTGCTGCTGCTGCTGCGGATGCGACAGTGGTTGCAGCTGTATCGACTGTTGCGACTGATGATTGTTGCTACAATTATTTGAGTGATGATTTTGGAGTTGAGTGCAATTGCTAGTGCTGGTACATGGACTTAGGCTACTACTATTGTTTGGTATCATTATATTTGGTGGATTACCATTCCCTGTTATCGTTACGTCCGCTTGGTTGCTATCAGTTTTAGGATAAATGACACTGTATTTACTATTATCACCGTCGATGCTCTCTTCAACGCAGGATTGCTCCTCAGTCTTGTGATTTCCGTGATGGAAATCGTGTTGTCTGTGCTGATCAACTACGATATTACTGCTACTACTGCTATTACAATTAACGTTAAGGTTGCTCTCCGAATTACTATACGACGCTGGATCGCCCAGTTTAAAACTACTCCTAGAGTGTAAGCTTGGCCGTTTGCTCAATTGCACCTGATGCTCTCCTTCGAGCCAATAGGTGATCATGTCACCTTTGCCCTTCATTTTCACGGCACCACGCTTCTTGACGATGAACGTTTTAAACGTGTCCAGAATGTCTTTAGTCTTCTGACTGATATGGATCTTGAGTGGTTCGCCGTTGGACTCCATTCGGGACGCCGTGTTCACGGTGTCGCCGAAGAGACAGTATCGGGGCATTTTCAGTCCAACCACGCCCGCAACACATGGCCCCGAGTGCAGGCCGATTCGTAGTCTAAGTTGATCACTGGGTCGATGTCTTATAGTAAACTTGCCGACAGCATCCAAAAGTGCCAGGGCGAGTCGAGCTATTTCTCGGGCATGCAGATCGCCATTGCGAACTGGCAGGCCAGACACAACCATATAAGCGTCTCCAATTGTTTCCACTTTGTACACATCAAAGTTCTCCACAATGGAGTCGAAGCACGTGTAGAGATCATTGAGGAAGTTGACCACTTGCATTGGAGTACTTTCCGCCGATAACGCTGTAAAACCAACGATATCGCTGAAATAGATCGTCACTTGATCATAGGTTTCGGCTATCACAGGCATCCCAGAGATCAGTTGTGCCGCCACTGATTGTGGTAGCAGCTGATAAAGCAATTTCTCGCATTTCTTTTTCTCCTCCAAATAGTCGCGTGTTCGCTCCTCGACAAGTCCTTCCAAATTATTAGCATACATTTCCATACGCTGTAGTAGATTGTCGACAATGTTACCGGTTTCGTTGTCCCTAAAGTGGAAGTGGAATGAAGAAGTGTAATGGAATTTCTGTTACATAGTATTGGATTCAGTTCAACTACTTGTTAATTTTGCGGATAGTTGTCTTCAGGTGACCGAAATCGGGCCGATCGCTTGGATCTTCGGCCCAACACTTCACCATCATGTTGTGTATGTCGCTGAATTCGATTTCGTCGGTGCGCGGTCGAAACGGATGTATTTGTCCTTTGCACGGGAAGTTTTTGACAGCTTCGATGATTTCTGGAAGAGATAAGAAAGACGTTTTTATTTCTAATCTCAAAAGGATAAGTCAAAAATGTAAAAATAAAAAATATCAAAATCGATATCCGAAATCTTAACCGCAAAATTAGAATCAAAACAACTGATGAAAAACACAGTAAATCAAGATAGGCAGAACGGAGGGCCCCGAGAACCATGAGATGATCCCTGGGTCTCCTGGAGGGATTCGATTTTTTTTTACCGAACCGAAAACAGGTTTTTTATTGTACCAATAGCGGGTATTCAAAGGTCGCCCAAGGTCTCTGGATGAATTGTTGAAGATCGAAAAAGGCCAAACGATTTGTTTTACTGGCGAGACAGCTGCCAGAGCTTGGACTGACCGATAGTAGATGATTGACTTCAAACCGGGCGAAAGAAGGTTTCAAATACGTATAAGGTAAGTATTATCAAAACAAAATCTGACGTATTAATTTTGAGTTATAGGTAACACGTTGCATGCCAATGAATTGCCAGGGAGTACGTCAAAAACGATTGTTCCATGAACCAATTCACCTCCAGTGAACACAACTGTATTGATTCCCCGCAGGACGCAGAACTGCAACATAGTTGAGTGACCTCTGACATGTTATGAACCACCTGAACCAACTATCCCCGAGACCACCCTTAAACTGGGTTTAGCCATGAGCTAGATAGATGGATATACAAATACGAGCTACTTTCCCAGCAGGAAGGCACTGCGACCATAAAGATCTATTGTGCCGTAGCTCATTAATCCAAAAGACCGTCCACCCTTCTAATAAAGGGCAGTAAGTCTTTAGCAGGAATCAACCTGAATTCTGCAGTGCTGATAGTAGCCTGCCCGAGGAGTGACATCCTAAAACGCGCGATGGCGGGACATTCGCACAAGATGTGCTTGGTCGTTTCCACGTCTTCCAGACAAAGACGGCATTCAGTCTCGCTTGACAGACCCATCTTGTTCAGGTGATATCTGACCAGGTGATGGCCAGATAGGTACCCCACTAGGAGTCTTAGGTGGGTTCTACTCATTTGAGTAGTACCCTTGTGACTGAAGGGCATTATCAGCTCCTTTGATTGACGAAGCCCTGAAAGGTTATTCCAGTACTGTTGACGCAATCGTGCAAACCAATCTTTGATCCGCAGTTTGGCCGAGGCCAGTCCAAAGCCACAGTAAGGCTCAGGTCCATGAAAACGACTGGATGATCCTTGTCTAGCAAGTTCATCCGCAGCCTCGTTCCCCTCAATGCCCTGGTGGCCTCCCAACTAACAATTTTGATCTCGTAACACACTAAGAGAGACTTATGAGTATGAAGGCGGATTGCCTTTGAGAATCGTACTCCCATAATTTCATCCTTGTAGAGTACTTCAATCACCTAACGAGACCCTTAGAAGCATTAAATGGCGCACTTTATGATATCTATTGCTACCTTATAACAACACTGTAACTCTGCTCATGAGAGTTACACAAGTTTCATAAGGAAACTAATAGTCTATTTATACGAGTGTATTTTTACTCTAATAAGAAGTATTACATTTTTGTTAGTAGAGCTATAGCCTCTTGCCATTAGAGCTAAAGTATCTTGATCATTGTTGTTAGAAAGAGAACGATATACAAACAAAAATGTAATTTATATTTCGAAGAGCAGAACAGATACATTATAGGATATTTTAGATGGCACATGTATGTTACAAAGTTCGTATAATAATATTATATTGAAGAACTTTGCATTTTCTTCACACATATGAGCAAAAAAGTTCATGCGATTGAAATTTTATTGGTAATAATAGACATTTTGCTTCGATAAAATGCAAAGCGCCATAAAAATAATCGGCATTTATAGAATTTTCTAGAAAAAATTTACTTATTGGAAAATATATAAGTTGTGTTCTGCCTCAATAGTTAGCATAAAATTTGTGCAACGACATATTTATGATCTTAGAAATCACCAATCCTTATTTTCCATTCGGAATCACGCTTATTAATCATTAGTCAAATGTCATATTTCAACTCAAAAAATTCCAATCAGAGAAAAATATGGCCGCCATTGGTTCTTTCTCATAAAAATGAAAATCTCGCTATGAAAATACTCCTCTTTTTATGAAATCAAAAAAATCCGTATAAGAGCTTAAATTTGTTTATTCCAATGACAGCAATAGATCAATACTTCTTATGAGAATATTATGAAACTAAAGATCAGATTATGAAAGTGCCAGTCTTTTAAAGATAATTAAAATCTCTTTGTAACGAATAAACTCTTTTTCTCAGAGTTCGGATTGCATAGTGAGACTTTAGGTCTTGTTATCAAAACCGACATATGACATAGTAAATGATCAGTCATAACAATCGTTTGTCATCATAAGTCTACAGATACAAAAATTTCATACAGTTTGGCATTTTAAATCTATTGAAGCAAAAGATTGTTGAGAAACACCTCGTCATAAAACCTTTTTTGAAACACACATGCATCGATGCAAGTGGGTTTTAAAAAGGGTTTTATGACGAGGTGTTTATTCTCAACAATCTCATACGTAATGCGACTTGAACTTTGTACCTTTTTCTCGTTGTCATAACGTAACGCAATAAGACAATATTTCAAATTCAAAGAAGCAGACATTTTACAAAAAAGAAAAATTTCTCATTTTTTGAGAAAAGACAAAGGACGCACATATGAATGCGTTTTTGACCAAACACGTTCTCAACACCCATTAGAATGTAAACGCCGAAATACATGGAGATGTGATCGGACGGACGTATCTATCTTTTGGGTATTACCACGGGGTCAGGGGCAGATGTGCATGATTTCAATTGAACTCATTTGTTTTCAATTTCATTCAACGGCAATCTATTGTTTCTGCCTGCATGGCTGACGAAACTGATGATAAACTCAATGTTGCTCATGGGGAAATAGATATTCGGAGATCATCGGCGTACAAATCCAGAATAACTTATGCATACTATTCATCGTGTTCGTCGACTTTTCGCGGAGAGCAATGTCACTTGTTTACATGCAGTAGCTGTCGAAATGTCAACTACAATGACGTTTACTCAATAATCTTCTTCGCATGAGTGATCTAGTATTTTGGGTCTCATAAGGGTATTACGACAAGCCATTTTACACTCAAGCTCCTCGAGTTCCTACAACGGGCTACTTATGCGAGTTAATAATAATCATTGGGCTCATAATACTCTCTGCATGAGTGATCTAGTATTAGAATCTTATAAGAGTATCATGTGAAGTAATTTAACACTCGAGCTCTTATAAGGGGCCATATATGAGAGTATAACTTTTCTAGAGATTAAGTCTTTTAAAAAAGGCTTAATAAGATTGCCGCGATGTTCCTATTGGAGGAGTGAAAGTTTCCCTAGTTCTAGTGGAGTTAAACTCTCATCAGAATGGTGCTACGAGAATGAATTTAAGTTTTGTCCCAAGAGTTACGTTACGAGAGTGTCGGAGAGTTTTACTAAAGTCTTATGAGGGCTTTTTGTAAGCGATAAGACTTAAACTCTTGAGAGTTTGTTAGTTGGGCTGGCACCCAACACAAGAAGACTCGGTTTTTGGTTGCCAACAGTTGAAGGAGATTGTAACACTCCTTCACCAGTTTTGAGGAGACCTTAAATGAGGAGAGCGCTTTTATAGCTGCTTGGCTGTCTGAGTAGATAGCAATGTGAGCGCCGCGAGGTCCAGTTTCCAAGATTACCCATGAGCTAACAGCCCATCCTTGTAAAAATTGCTCCATGTCAAAAAAAATAAAAATCCACAGATTGGACAGATCAAAAAAGACGACCACGCAAACGGATAATTCTTTCAGATCTTGGAATGTACGCTCCCTGAACGAACCGGGGGCCGAGAAGGCCCTCCTACAACAAGTCGAGAAATATAAACTCAACATCACCGTAGTCCAGGGGCAAAAACTCCTCTTCCATAGTCCTCCGCGTGGGCGCCCCCTGGAACGGCAGTGATCACAGACCATTGCCAACCAACGTCAAGCCGCCAGTGATGGCGGTGCGATGATTTGGTTGAGGTACCCCTGTGGTGTGGGGTGTGAAAAAAAATACCACCGCCTTTCCCTTTGAGGGCCTGTCGTTAAAACCGACAATCAAAGGACAGGATGTGTATGCCAGCAACTTGCACTATCCGAAATCTTTATATGCTAACGAAACGTCAACTATGCCTCGGATAAGGACTGACTCAACGGTTACGACTTTTAGCTATCGTACAATGACAAAGATTGGATTCTGGAATGTGCGTACTCTCCTGGACAATGGATCAGAAGGTCCCCAGAACGCACGATTTCTTCAATTAGAGAGTGAATTTCTGAGGTACAAATTAAATATCTTAGGAGTTAGTGAGATAAGATGGTGGAACAGCGGAGAATTCATCTCTCCAACGGGCAGCACTGTAATGTTGTACTCCGGTAAAGCTACCGGTAGTCGTCGTGAGTCAGGTGTGGGGCTTCTTTTAACCAGAGCCGCGCGAAACTGTCTCTTATCCTGGGAACCGGTCTCTGACAGGGTCTTGACCGCCAGGTTCCGGACCAAAATGAGGAACATCTCAATAATACAATGTTATGCCCCTACTGAACCCGACAATGTCTTGGCAAAAGACTCCTTCTACGAAGAACTAAACGCCGTTCAGAGCAGAACACCTAAAGGTGACATTATAATGGTTATGGGTGATTTGAATGCGAAAGTTGGCGCTGATAACTATGGGCTCAGACATGTGATGGGGAGACACGGTCTTGGTGATCGTAATGGCAACGGTGAAAGATTTGTAGAGTTCTGCAACTTTCACAGTCTCTTCATCGGTGGTACTATGTTTGAGCATAAGGACCACCACAAAATCAGTTGGTCCTCTGTTGATCGGCGCAGAACACAAAATCAGATCGACCATTTTGCCATTAGTAAAAGATTCAAGAGTTGCCTCCTGGACGTGCGAAACAAGAAGGGTGCCGATATTGGGATGGGAAGAGACCATTATCTTATGATCGCTAATGTTCGATTGCGTATTGCAGCCGTGCGCCGCCCCAGCGACGAAAGATCCAGGCCGCGCAAATTCAACACCGCTCGACTAAAAAATCCAGCTGTCTTACAACAATATAATGACCATCTTGCGCAAAAAGTGGCTGAGATAACTAGTCACCCAGATAGTGACATAAACGAAAACTGGGATGCCATAAAAAATGCGTACATTGATAGCGCAAATACCATCCTTGGCCCAAACCCGGATTGCCGGAATAAGCCCTGGATGTCCGACGCTTCATGGCAGCGGATTGTTGAAAGAAAGGAGCTGAAAGTTCGTTTGGCTGCAGCAGCAGACGACAATCGAAGCAGCATCGAACTCCTTTACCGTCAGAAAGCTCGAGAAGTTCAGCGTAGTGTGCGACGCGATAAAAGAGTTTATGCCAATTCTCTTTTAGCGTCAGCAGAAGAAGCCGCTAGAAGTAACAACTTAAACGCCGTATACGGTGTCATCAAGGAGTTTACAGGTGGTCGTAACTCCTGTCAACATCCGGTGAAAGATAGTGATGGAAAGCTACTTATCTTGGAAGAAGATCAAATGAGGCGGTGGAAAGAACACTTCGCCGCGGTCTTGAACCGTGTAACCTCTGGTGAAGTTCCCCCTCATATAGATAATTTAGCTAACCATCAAAATGTGCGTATACGGTCCACTGCCCCGACTAAAGAGGAAATAGTCACTGCAATTATTGCACTAAAACGAGGAAAGGCCGCCGGACTTGACGGCATCCCTGCCGAACTTTATCAAGCAGAGCCAAGCATAACTGCCGATTTGCTGCACCCACTTGTTGATAAAGCGTGGAATACAGAAACCTTTCCCACTGAGTGGAAGGAAGGTTTGATCATCAAACTTCCAAAGAAGGGTAGCCTCACAGACTGTAATAATTGGAGAGGCATTTGTGTGCTTCCTGCCGTTGCCAAGATAATAGCTAAAATCGTCCTGGAAAGACTAAAGGCCCACTTAGAAAGCACAATTGATGAAGAGCAGGCTGGCTTTCGATCCGGATTCTCCTGTGTCGATCACATTAACACCTTGCGAATAATCATCGAGCAATGCGCTGAATACGATTCTCCGCTTCACTTGCTTTTCATCGATTTCGAAAAGGCTTTCGATAGTGTGAACCGGGATTCTATATGGGCGGCCTTGCGCAGGAGAGGCATTCCTGAGAAGCTTGTGGCTATTATTAAGGCAACCTATGACGGCGCGAAATGTCGCGTTCTGCATAAAGGTAAGGTGTCGGGGGACTTTGAGATTCGCAGTGGAGTTCGGCAGGGGTGCATCCTCTCACCGATCCTATTCCTCATAGTGATCGGCGATGTGTTGCATGCAGCCCTATCCGGACTCGACAGAGGAATTCAATGGACTTTGACATCTTATCTACAACATCTTGACTACGCTGACGACATATGCCTACTCTCCCACAAAATCATGGATCTGTCCGCAATGGCGTTAGATCTGGAGAGGGAGGCAAGCAAGGTTGGGCTAAAGATTAATACCAACAAGACCAAGGTTCTTAGCCCGCCGTTGCGAAAAAGAAATCCGACACCTATTGCCATCAATATTAATGGGCAGCCTGTGGAGAAGGTGGACAACTTCGTCTACCTGGGTAGCATTGTTGCCGAAAATGGGGGTACGGAGCAGGACATCGCTCGTCGTATCAACCAGGCTAAACGCGCATACGGCATGCTGTCCAAAATCTGGCAGAGCAGTTATCTCAGCATCAAGACCAAGCTGGGCCTGTTTCGCTCCCTGGTACTATCAGTGCTTTTGTATGGGAGCAGTACATGGAAAGTTTCCGTAGGAGTTACCAGAAAGCTGCAAGTTTTCGTCAACTCATGTCTTCGTCGAATTTTAAGAATTTTCTGGCCCGAAACAATATCAAATGAAGAGCTAAGTCGGCGTACGGGTCTGATGCCAATCGACGAATTGATACGCAGGCGAAAATGGCAGTGGATAGGTCACACATTGCGGAAGAGTGATAACTGCATTGCTATGCATGCCATGAAATGGAACCCCATTTCCAACCAAGGCCGACCAAGAGGGGGTCCTCGAATCACATGGCGTCGATCTGTGGCAAAGGAGTGTCAGGTACTGGGTAAGTCTTTTGGGGAGTTGCGCCCCATTGCCCAGAACAGAGTACGATGGCGCGCAGGAGTAGTTGACGCGCTATGCCCCGCTAGGGGTTAAGGCAAAGTAGTTAGTCCAGGAAACAAATTGGCTAGACAGCGAGATTAACGACAGGAAATCACACACATTTTTCAAAAGCACCTATTATCTATTGAGCAGCTAATATACACGTCCTTTTTCCCCTCAACAAAGGACTCAAAATACCTTCAGCAGTAGTGCATTCGCCTCAACACTCTCAGTCAAGTGGTACCCATCTTGCCTAAATGTTACTTCATTGCCAAAAATGTTTTTTTCCTCGCCGAAGGACTCAAAATCTGATGACGCGGTCACGTGACCGAGATAATTGGAGGACAACGATCCAGGCGGCCAAGGCACGACGTCGGGCTGTGGCGCCACGATGATGATCATGAAGGACTCAAAATCACGTCAACAGTAAACTAGTGTGTTATTTATAATAACCCAAGGAAGCTGAGTGTGAAATTTTGTTTAAATCACAAAAGGCTGGAAGAGTTATTTTTAAATAGACTTAAGCGGGTAACTCTGGTTAAAATGGAGCAGAATACACCGTTAGTCCAGTTGATGACCGAACGTGCTGTCACCGTTCCGTAATCAGGGCCACTCAATGGGTGGTATGCATAATAATGAGGATATACTCAAGAGTGAAGTCTATTGAGGACATTCCTGAGTCTGCTATGTTCGGTGAATCGAGTGAAAAATTTGTATGCATAAAACTACTTTCCGCTCCATAGTGAAAATTGAGTGGAATTCTGTCAACTCAGCTTTACTCCACTCGACTCACTTTATGCATACCACCCAATGAACCTACATATACCTATACATACATTTCCTAGTACCTGTGGCTTCTACCAGAGCTAGCGTTTTTTTTTGTATTTTTTTTTGCTAAAATGTCATTATGACAAACAGTTATTTCGATATTTCAAAAATTCCTCAAAAATTAGTTTCGATTAAAAAAGCTTCATACTCGCATTAACATGTTTCCGAAACGTTCCAAAAAGCATGCAACACTGAAGCACTGAAGGAAAGAAACAACAGACATTCTTTAAACATTGGTACACAACATCTATTTTATCAACATGTCCGATCAGCATCTGTCATCTTCCACTCCTGATATAGGACGTGAAACAAATAGTCGAGGTGAGCTTCGCAAGCGTAAAATTGCTAACATCTCTACTTAAACTAGAAAGTAGAGAGTTTTAGCAAGACGTACAAACCGCTTGCCGTTTACGTCTTTCGAGTCCCGGAAAAGTAATGCGCGTGCGCAGACGTTACAAACCGCTTGTCGTTTTCGTCTTTGAGTGCCGAAAAGGTAATGCACGTCCGCACGGAATCTGTTGTCGTCAAAAAGAAAGAATGTGTCGTAATACGACAAGCTCGCCTGTTTAACTTTTATAAAGTTAAAGTTTTTACGACTTGCTAAAACTCTCTTATGTCTAGACAAATCAACGTGTAAATACTCAACAGAAAATGGAAATTTGAAACCAAGCTCGTCCGAATCTTATAAAAAAAATACTTGTATACCAAGTTCAAGTGCATCACCAATAACTTCAGTCGAAGAAATCCTCAACCTTCATCGAAGATCTTCCCGAAAAAGACATTCGTCGTCCACTACGATCACATCAACTTTATTTGCACCCGCATATGGCCTTAATCCATTTTGCTTCCGAGGGAGTCGTTTCCCAAGCCAAACTAATAATCGAACCAGTATCAGAAACTCTAAATCGAAGAATTACGAAAGATTCTTCGAAATGTTGGACACAAAAAAAAACAGGAATAATACGATTCGATTACAGCCTCAAATTCGACTATTTATACAAAATGTGTACCAATCGGAACCAATTCGCCCACCCCCGGTAAGCTCAAGTTCAGATCATATTAAATCTGTTCAGAAACCTTGGTCGGGATTAACACAACGTCCAAAAAGACAAACTGGTATCAAGAGTAAGAAACCGTCAGATGCCGACATAATTTTTGGCAACCAGGACGTGTCCTGGGCAGAGATTTACCCACGCTGGATAACATCAAACATTGATTGGTTATTGGAAATGGAGAAGTTGAACGAGCAAATGGAGGAAGTCTTTCGTTACAGCCAATGTGGAGATATTTGTTGCACGCCGTTTTCGACAAATCTTTTATTTTTTAAAGGTCCTTGCTAAGGATGTCCTTAAGAGTATTGTTTTCTGGTTAATAAATACGCCTCCTCTGGCATATCATTTAATTTCGGTTGGTTGTCACCCCCTATACGAAGAAAATGATTTTTACGTATTTTACCTTGTGGTGATTTCTCATTCGATCCCAGATAAAATGGTCCTTGTCGTGTTATGATTTCGTTTACAATGATACCAAATGAATAAACATCTCCCTTCTGGGTTCCTTCCTTCGGTAGATTTTCCATTCGAAGCAACTCAGGTGCAGTCCAGAGTAGACCTTAAGAAAAAAAGCCAAAATCGTAATATTACAACACATCCGTAATTATTCAAGACAAATCCTTACGTTTCCAATAAGCGAAACTATTGCAATTTTCCACGTCGTCCTCGATGCTCGGCTTCCGCAGCTGATGCAATCCAAAATCGGTAATTTTCAGTACGAATCTCGAATCCACGACACAATTTGACGATTTCAAATTACCATGTGACTTTATATCGCACTGGTGTAGGAAGTGCATACCACGCACTATATCGTGCATCAGTGATAGCTTAAACATCCAATCAAGATTGATCTGCTCATTCTCCAAGATATCCTGCAACGATCCTTTCGGACAATACTCAGTCAGTATGCAACATTTCGGAGGATCCATGCAGACCCCGTAGAATTTCACCAAATGATCATGCTGCAGATCTTTCATCTTTTTCAGTTCCAACATGAGCGTTCGATTCAGATTGATGTTGTTCTCTTCGATCTTTTTTATGGCCACCTTGCAGCTTTTGTAGAAGGCGACTGGAATGAAAAGTTGTCGATCGCCTGGCAACGATCCGATATCCTCGGAGCATAAAGTCACCTGACTACCCCTTTTGGCCAGAGAATGAACACTTCCTCTATATTTGCCCATCGGATCGCATGGAATCACATCATTCCAATTGATCTTCCATGTCATGGAATTGATTTCCGCTTCCGATTTGTAATGACGATAGCCTAGGAATGATATAATCGCCATAATGATGACGGTGAAGCCGAGTACTAGGGACAGGATGGCGTATCCTGGAAGAGCTGTAAAGAGACGTTGTTTAAATATACGACCACTTTAAGCGGTTGTTGAAATAAGAACTTACAATTATCGGGACATAGTGATCCGTCAAAGCCGCAAACTGGCTTATCGGGTGGGGGTTCTGTTCTACCTCCTGCCCAATGAATGGCTTTTCCTTCTACATATTGAAGATGTTTGAAAAAGTAATGGGCTACGATTTCGAAACGTCCCGTTTCAGGATTCATATCGAGTAACGAATAGGCAGATATTCGATCTCCGTTACTATCAATTGTTACGTTGCCTGTTATGCCGCGAAAACTGCGATTCAACATCAGATTGAATAGTTCAGTTCCATTGAAAGGTTTCGTGAGGACGGAGGGATCACGCGTTATACTGTCGTTGAGGGCATATGCGTAGAGAAGAACTGCATCATGAAAGGCTGTCACGAATGTCGATACCGGTTCTTCTGCTTTGAAGGTGTAGTTGTATTTGGAGGCAGCCATACGTTTCACCTGAAAATACATGTTATTTAATTTTGCTTTGTATGAAAAAGAAGACTATCAGTCATCAGCTATTAGACAACATCAATCATTAACCATCGGACACCACCTATCATCAGCCATCAACAATAATTCACGTTCAATGTGATCAAATTAGCTAGTATTAGCCTAGCACTAAGATTTTAGCACTTGCCCGGTGTCAACCAATGCGACTTATTCCGATTGTAACCGGAATTATTATCATCATCATCATCGTGGTGCGGCAGCCCGACGTCGGACCTTGGCCGCCTAGATCGTTGTCCTCCAATTATCTCGGTCACGTGACCGCGTCCTCCAATCTTGGAAGCCCAGTAGCTGTTTGGCATCCACATATACTGAGCTCTCCCAACGAGATCTCGGTCGTCAGTATCGCTCCGTCGATGGCATGCGATCATCGTCCATTCATTGTACATGCTCTGCCCATTGAAGTCGTTGTAGTTTGACGATTTTCGAAACTTCCAGTTCATCGGACAGTTCATACAACTCATGGTTGTACCGGATGCGCCATCCATCTCGATCGCAAACAGCACCGAAAATTCGTCGCAGAACCTTACGTTCAAATGTGTCTAGCATGTTTCCGGAGGCTTGAGTTACGGACCCTGCTTCACAGCCATAGCATAGCACTGGTCGCATGACGGTTTTGTATACGCGGAGCTTCGTGTTTTTGTGCACATGTTTCGATTTCATTATGGGGAGAACCGAGAAAAAAAGTTTTACTAGCTAACTGTATCCGTCGCTTGATTTCGTCAGTTTCGTTGGCGTCACTTGACAAGTTGCAACCCAGGTATATGAAGTCGTTCACAAACTCGATGTTGAGGTCCCCCACATTGATGCTCGATTGTCCTTGTCGTCGATTGCATCATTATTTTAGTTTTACCCTCGTTGATACGTAGTCCAACTTTTTTTGCAGCGGTATCGAGCGTATACAGAAGTTCTTCTGCGTCGGCCAATCTGCGGGACATGATGTTGATGTCGTCGGCATTCGCTGCTAATTGTGTCGACTTGATGAGTAGCGTCTTGCTATTGTCCATATTCATAGCCCGAATAGCGTATTCCAGTGCTAGGTTGAAGAGCGTCGGTGCCAGTCCATCGCCCTGCTTCAGACCAGTGCGTGTTTTAAATAGGTGAGTAAGTCTATTATAGATCCTGACCTGTGAGACGGAGTTGATCATCGTCATCTTTGTCAATGGCACTAATTTTGCCGGTATACCGAATTGCAGCATGATGTTGTACAGTACTCCACCATCGATACTGTCGTATGCCTGCTTCAAGCCGACAAAGATTTGGTATACGTCTACGTTGTATTCCCAGACCGTTGTGCAAGTGATCAGGTCTGAAACCGCCGTGATATTCGCCAATGATTCGTTCTGCGTGCGGTTTTATTCTATTTTCCAGAATTTTCGTCAAAATTTTATAGGACATACAAACTAGTGATATGCCCCTGTAATTCTCACACCGCAGTTTATCTCCCTTTTTGTGAATTGGACAGATGATGCTTCTACGCCAATCGTCTGGGATCAACTCGTTCTCCCATCCTCCCAAGAGTAATTGATGTATGGCATTAACTAGACCCGTTCCACCGAATTTTAACATTTTAGCTGGAATCTCGTCAGCGCCCGACTCTTTATTTCGTTTTAGTGACCGCAACGCGAGATTAACTTCCTCTACTGTCGGGGGTTGTATGGGTGGGCCTAGATCAACAATATCGTCGAGAGCTTCTTGTGCGGACATGTTAGATGGTAGAAGAGGAAGAGGCCCATCGTTTGCTAATGCCATCGGTATCGCTGATGATGTTTCCATCCTTGTCCTTACAAAGGCTAGTTCTGGATTGGTGGCCGTTCTTAACTGTATTTACTAGTTTGTACGATTGTCTGGTGTTCCTATTAGCTAAGTTCTCGTTAATATTCAGCAACTGCTTCGCAAAGTATTTGCGTTTCTAACGTCTAATTACTTTATTCGATATTCGCCGTAGCTCGTCTTATTTTTCTCTTTTGGCTCTGGTTCCCCGTTGAATCCATTGTTTGTTCCTTGCCTATGCGACAACGTAATGCCCGAAGTGAAGAAAATATCGTGGCCATTCGAGAGAGTGTGCGTGAGCAATCAAGGATGTCGATTCCACGCCGATCGCATACGTTGAACATCAGTGTGACTAGTTTGTGGCGAATTTTTCGGAAGGATTTGGCTCTCCGCCCGTATAAGATTACGTTGACTCAAGAACTGACAGCCAACCGACCATTTTAAGCGTCGCACATTCGCTAATTGGGCTTTGGACCAGATGCAAGCTGACGACGACATTCACAAGAAAATCATCTTTTCGGATGAAGCTCACTTCTGGCTCGATGGTTTTGTCAACAAGCAAGATTGCCGCATTTGGTCGAGTGAGCATAAAGGATATAAATAAATAAAACAAATCTTGAAATACATTTTTTTTCGATACATACCTCTTCAGAAAATTGAAAATATTCATCATTAACGGGCTGCTTTCCAGTAATCGTAAGCAATGCAGTGTAGGCCTTTTTTGCTCGTTGATTATTTTCTTTTGTATCACGTTTATCATACCACGGTTCAGTTTCTGTTTGTGATATTCTAATCAAAGTAAGACATTTAACATCTTCTGTCACCAATAATTTTAAACGTAATTATTGAACATGTATGTACTTACCTCGAAAATAGTTCGATATTAATGAAGACATATTCGCCGCTATCAATCATTTTCAGCTCCTCGGCAACAAGCATAATTTGTCGAATCGACGCAGGACTAGCGCACATAATGATAACTGAAAAGATAGATTAAAATATTATTTAAAAAAGTTCCGAATTCCATTGAAATTGTAACCATTTTATTGGGTGATGTTCTGTTCCGAAAGCTTTTATTTTTTTAGTTTTTAAATTATCTACATCTGAAACCATTTAGTTTGGTTTAAGTCGGTCCGACTGAATTCGTATAATGTGAATGCGGGCTAATATACTCGTATCTAGCTTTTCAAATCCGCAAAAAAAGTTTTAAACAACATGTTTCTAATAGATGGCCAAATTATTTAGCCTGAAGGATCACTTAATCAGAAACTGGGTTTCACATTTAGTGATCTGGCCAAATTAAAATCTGGCACATATTCTACAATATATATTGTTTTAGGGTTCGCTTGAAAGCAATCTGCGGGTTGAAGTTGCCGTTCTTAGTATTTCATGCAAATGAAATTTCGTCTTTTCGGTTCTCGCCTCTTTGTCCATTCGTCCTTTTTCGCTAGATTTTTGTTTCTCGTGCACTCCAGTTCGGTATTTTTTATTATCCCCTCATTCGTAATTTCGACGTTTCGAATGTGAATGCGACGTTTAATAAAATTTGGTACCTTTCCTTGGGTTATTATAAATACCACACAGTGATATTTTGTTGTTCCTTCAGGTGTGCGTCAGGACAAAAGGACCTTCTTGGTATTAAAGTGATATCTAGGCAAGATGGGTATCATATGGAAGGGTTTGTTGAGGTGAATGCGCTAGACTAATGTTGGCTTTTTAAGTCCTTTCGTGAAAAAAAGGAAATTCTAGTGAAGTAGTGTTGATAGTATTTTAAGTCCTCTGGTGAGGAAAAAGGACATTCTTGACAATGAAGTGATATACAGGCGAGAATTTTATCATATGACTGAGGGTGTTGAGACGGATGCACTAGACTACTGTTGAAGGAATTTTGAGTCCTTCGGTGGCGAAAAGGACATTCTTTCCAATGACGTTATATCTATGTTAGATGGGCATTAAAATCGGGGTTCATTAGGCGAATGCGGTAGTCTACTGTTGAAACTATTTTGAGTCCTTGTAACGAAGGCGACCAGATCAATGGCGGCTTTCATAAAAATCCATCGCTGAGTCAGCGCTTAGCAGTGCAAGTGTCTCTACGACAAATTACCATGCAGCGCTAATCGCGCTCAGTGCTGACACAGCGATGGAGTTTTATGAACGGTGTCAATTTTATCCTTTGAAGAGAGAGTATATGAGGAAGTGAAAAAGAGCGAGAGAAACGTAGCAATTCGGCCCAAGTGAGGAAGTAGGAAGGGGGATGGAAATTTGACATCTCTTTTGCTCTATATGGACCGGGCGGGTGTTCCGCGGCAGAGAGACAGACTGGAATATTATTGTTCCAACTGGAAAAGTAGGAGAGGGGATGACATCTTACGTGCTTCCTGTGCTTTTATATAGACTGCGCGGGTGTTGCGCAGTGGAGGGCGTGTGTCTCTCTCTTTACTTTTTACGACTGGAATTGCTTCAAGTAGTTTAGTGTTGAGTATATGCGGATTGCTCCTCCATAGGTATCTCTATGATTTTATCTCTGGCGGAAATCACAGTGCCATCTGTGGAGAAGTAGCCGCCTCACATTTGAATTTCGAAAACCCATAGAGAATAACTATGGAGGAGCAATCCGCATATACTCAACACTAAACTATTTCAAGCAATTCCAGTCATAAAAAGTAAACAGATAGACACACGCCCTCCACTGCGCAACACCCGCCCAGTCTATATAAAAGCACAGGAAGCACTTGAGATGTCATCCCCTCTCCTGCTTTTCCTATTGGAGCAATAACATTACAGTCTGTCTCTCTGCCGCGGAACACCCGCCCGATCCATATAGAAGCACAAGATATGTCAAATTTACATCCCCCTTCCTACTTCCTCACTTGTGTCGAATTCGTTTCTCTCGCTCTTTTTCATTTCCTCTGATTCTCTCTCTTCAAAGCGAAAACCGAACAAATGACAAAACTACCTTCAAAGTTCCAGCTGGAACTTCGAAGGTCGACTTGTCATTTGATAGCAGTCAGAATTCAAACGTGGAGGAGGCGGCCGTACTCGCAGCAATAGCAGGCGCACTGCTCGCAAACAACCATCCGAAGTGGGACAAATTTTAAGGTAGGTGCAACCGGTCAGATACGGCGTAATATTAAGCCACAGCATCTCCCGACTTGACGCAGGTAGCCGGCTAAGAGCGCGTTGACACAATCAAACTACGGTTTGACAAACCACCTATTTGAACGTGTCAACCCCTTGTCAAACTGGTTTGATGTCTTGTGCTTCTGTCAAACCGTAGTTGGACGGTGCTCAACTTTTCATCAAATGCTAGTTTGTCAAATCGTAGTTTGATCGTGTCAACGCGCTCTAAATGGAAGAGCAGGAGATGCATGTTGGCAACTACATTCTCCGAAACTGGTTGATGCCAACGAAACGTCAACTGAGCAACATGGAACAGTTACACAAGGAGTTAGGGCAATTGAGCAGATACGTTCTAAATAAAAGCTTTACTTGTGCGCTATGCAGAGTTGAATCTGCACTCGATAAATTGCTGAGTTAAGCGCCAACCCATATAGGGTAGCATTGTTGTTGTATTGTTATTTCATTAACTTATACAGGTTAGGAAAAGCAAAAGAACGCGCCTAGTACTGAGAAAGGGCGTAAGAATACTGTCACGGACTTTCCCATGTCAAAGAAGGCGGACAAGATGTATATGGCATAGTACGATTTTTTCAATGAAAGAGTGAAGTTTAGAATATCCCAAAAACTATTGAAGATACGGAGAACATGGCGTTAACCTCTTTTATTGAACTGGTCAAGATCTTTCATTTTGATTCAGAAAATTTTTAACCGGCTTAACCGTTTTCGAAATGTTTATAAACGACAAAAAAGGTGTTTTTTTGTGTGGTTCTTTACCTTAACTTAAATCAAAAAAATTGGAGGGGGGGGGGGGCAACCTTAAATTCGCAATTAGCACATCACCGTACCTGTTTCGATTCGTGGTGTTGTCTGTGCTGTTGTAGGTAGCAAAGACGCAACCGCCATTGACAGAAAACAAGCGAACGCGATGCAATATGCGGACAGCCTTAGTGCCGGTGCACATGAGCTGCGAAATAATCTTGCCCCTATCTGCGCCATTTTTAATCTACAGCGCTTCACTTGTAAACAGTTGAGAATATGCCGCTGCGTCCGATCTTTTTCTTCTTTCAAGACAGTCCCCAACATGGAAAATTTCCCAGACTGACGCTTCTACGCCCTATCACCTCATGTACACTGAAACGCCGATGGTATAAAAAAATAGGATTTAAAAAGACGTGGCCTCACGATTACTTTCGGCACTGGTTCTCCTATAAGATATCCCAAAAATGCTGGAGAATCATACTTGCAAAAATATGTCAATTAGCAGTCATACAATCGCAATCGCAACATGGTGTGGCATCAGTATCGAAGTAGCTTTGCAGTGGCTTGTTGTACTCTGAACAGCAGTCGCATCTAATTTCACAGCTCAAAACTGACTATCGACAAAAAAATGTGTAAATATGACAGCGCGGGTTTCATTTCTGAACTATCAGCATATGGTGGTCCCAACCAGCGGAGAAATTTTTGATATGGGGAAAATGGTATTTGGCACAGCATGTTGTATCCATCAGAAGCTCAGCGGAGAGAATTCACAAAACAGATTCCCAACAGTAGACCAGCCGTTGTGTTGTGAACTTGATCATTAAAAAAAAACCTTCAAGCACACAACGGCTGGCCTAATGTTGGCAATTTGTTTTACGAATTCTCTCCACTGAGTTTCTGCTGGACACAAATATGCTGTGTCAAATGTCAGTTTCTCCATCACAAAAATTTCCCCGCTGACTGGAACCAGTATATGCTGACAGTTCAAAAGTGACACCCGCGCTGTCGCATTCATACGATATTTTGTCAGCAGTCAATTTTGACCTCTGAAATTTGACAGTTGATGAATGACTAGAAGCGACTGCTGTTCAGAATACAAAAAGCCACTGCAATGCTGCTTCGATATTGCTTGCATAGCATGTTGCGATTTCGCTGTGTATTATGAACTAAGCATATTTTTTGACCCTAGTCGAAGAACAATACCTGACAAAGCTCGTTATATCTAAATTCTTGTTATATATCAAGCTGGCAGTGCTTGTCTCAACTTGAACTGCAATTTTTCGTGACATATTCTACATTATATACATACAATACAGTGAATTAGTTGTAAGTACGACATATCACGACAAATTACAGCTGATATTACGTACATATTATTTACAAATAACAACAAAACGATTCTGCGACGTGCTATGTTTCCCTATAATTAAACATTTAAATGTATTAATTGATAGCATTTAGGTATGCGATACAGATAGATATCGCGGAACGAACACATACAAAAGCTCAATTCTATAATGGAAATGTGCACATTATTTATAAATCTGCAAACATTTCAGAATGTCTCTGCCCACATTTGTTCGAGAATGCTCGTACATACTAGTATCTAATATACGTATCTTTACGTTTATTATTTACACCAAGATCGTATGTCGTTGCTTGATATGTGGGTGGAGAAATATGAAACAATAGGTGTTTTTTAAACAACTATCCGGTGCATGTTAGGGTATCTCCATGCATTACAACAACTTAACCCTGTACGAGCTAGTGGGGTGGCTAACCTGCACTCGATAGAATTGTACATTCTATCTATCTATTCTATGTACCAGCAAAATGCGCCTATAGGTATACTTGTCGTTAATCTGACAATTGGTGAAAAGTTCTTGTCACTACTATCTAATATTTAGGCGGTCATAATTGCTTGTCGCTACGGTCAATTTTGAAAGCCAATCAGACTACTCTGATTGGGATGACATGACGTTGAAAAGGTTAACCTGGATGGCTGACCTCGATCGTTTTTTTTGCTCCACGAGTTAACCTACCCTAACCCGTTGTTCAAAAAAACGCACCTAATGTGTTGTAAACAACATTATGCATTCTAGTTCTAGAGTTACATAGTTATTTTCAGGGTCTACAATTACACGACAATGAGTAATTAATTAATGATCACAAAAGCATTTGAAATTTTACGCCCCCCAGGTTGTTAGTGCTAAGACGACCGACACCTGATTAGTAATCCAAATAATATTCCAAATAGACTTACTTCGTGCCTTTAATTTAATCTTGTTCAATGTCCTTCGAAGAAAATCCTTTTCTGCTTCACCGTCAAAACCTTCATTGATCGCCGACTTAACCAGATAGTTGATTGATCCAAGCGTTAAGTAGCACATTGAATTACCGGCAGCTAGTCGATTATTCGTATTCTGAAAAATCATGGCATTCGTGGTCCAATTGAACGTTTCCAGAATTCCTTTGATTGCATAGGCGATATGAATGGATCCGCCCATCATGCGCAAAAGGGTTCCGTAGTTAGTCTTATTATCGAAGCCCGACGGAAACCCCGCCGTGGTGAGAACCGGGATTTCCCAAACGCCTGCATATCGAGCGATTGGAGCCAGGGCATAATCACAGCACAGTCCGAAAACAGCGTCGAGATCCTGCTTTTGCTGGTTGTAAATCTCCATGAAGCCAATCGGTCCGTACGTAGACGAACAGAAACTATTTCGAAATAGCAGCGTTACGTCGAAATCTTTCGCTAGGTATTTGGGTTGCTGTATCTTTCGAATGGCCAACTCGAGAACCGGCAAGGCTTTCTGATAGATACATTCGTTCATTGACTCCAAATTCTCCGAAGGCAGAAGAACGGCGAACACGAGATTGTGTCTATATGTCGAACCTCTCCGGTCTTTATAGTAGTAGCTTCGTTCAACAATGGCGTTATCGCTGCTGCTGCCGTTGATCTTTTCAACAACGCTACTGTTGTGTCGAAAATAAAGGATCATTTCAGTCGCTCGACTCTTGAACATCTGATTCTTTTCAGCGATCACAGTCAAAAGGAGACAGCTTAAAACTAGGTTTAGTACTAAACTAGAACTAGACATGTCTAGTCTATAATGATGATGATCCTCGTTCTTATATACACAGAATGATCTATCAGGATCGTTGATTGGCCGCTGACATTATTGCTTTTGCGTTGCGAGGACGCTATTGCTGATGTATGATACCTCCTTTGATTGGAGGCTACCAGGGCGTTTGGTTCAGTTTGAGGCTACTGCAACGCGTCTTCATGATGGCGATGTTCGATGATCATTGGGTACGAGTCGCTGATGGGAATGTCGATGATATTATGCTGTTGTTGGTCGAGAGTCTGTACAAATGAATACAATAAGGACATTAACAATTGATTATAAAATAACAAGTGAAGCTCTCCGAGATTGCATGTTTGACATCGATATAATGAAAGCCCAGTCACAAGAGGCCATCTCTTCCAAAGAAGGGAAGGAAGAGACTGTGGGATAAGGGGTATCAACGAAAATACGAATCACTTCCGAACTGTAGGATGTCCATGAAAAAAAAAGCCAAGTGGAGCAGATGACAAATTTACAAAATCTAGATGCCACTCTCATTTTATCGAGAATTATTCTCAAATGCTAAAGATCTTTCGAAAATGTGAAATCACGACCAAATCTATGAGTATATTAATTTCAGGGAAGAGTTATTCTGCAGGAAAGTTGTTCTTGGGGATACAATGCAATGCAGGATTACCCATTTTCATTTCGTTTCTCCTTATTAGCGTTTAAATACCACTTATACAAAGAGGATTGATATTCTACAAGAGTGATCACTTCATAGAACTTTCGCCTCTGCCAGTAGATTTGTATGTATTGACCAATAGTATAGACTACACAACAAAGCTCACTCCATACAACTTTAGATAGATTTGTATGTATTGTATTTCGGAATTGTTTGTAACACTTGGTTTCATTCTGCACACCAACTTAGTATGCATCTGTAGCTTAGCTCGGTAACGCATCGGGCATTTTTTGCTACTCGAAACACGGTCTCTGCGGTTCGTGCCCCGCAGATACCATCAAGTGGGTCGCGGAGGGGTCAAAGATTGCTAATGGTACTGGTGCTGGTATAATGGTGCCTAACCAGGGAATTTTTATACCTTCGCCATTGCATTCCAACCAGAAGTACATACCATCGCCCATCGGAGCTGTATCTGGAGGCCAAATACCTTAACAAGAATGTATTTATATTTACTGACAGCCAGGTAGTCATCATGGTGATAAGCAACTGGTCTGTCACATACAAGCTAGTACGTAGCTGCCAGAACGCACTACAAGAAGTTGGTTCCTCCAACAGGGTAACGATAGTCCTGAACACATCGTCATTTCCGGGAATGAACAGGCTGACGAACTGCCCAGGATGGCATCGGACACGCCCTTTTGTGGACCTTAGCTCTTTTGCGGGATTCCGTTATGCTCAGTAAGTAAATGCACCAAAGACTGGGAGCGCCCTGAAGTCACAATCCAATGGGAGAATATCCCAGGCATGAGGGTAGCCACGATGCTCTTCTCAGGTTACTCGCGTAACAGGTAATATGAACAAATAAAAATGAGCCGTAATAGCATCAGAAGCAATCGTGGCCTTCTATAACTGATAATTAATACCTAGGACCTTAAAATGATGTACATATAATATCGGACCTAGCCGTAGTTTCGGCGAAGGCGATGACAAAACGTCACAGCACATTCTTTGTGAATGTGAAGCATTGGCCCGAAGTCGCCAAGTACACCTTGGCATGGCCTTAATTCTTAGCGAATTCATTGTCGCAATCAAACTTTATCGGCAGGCTTGGGCCTGTTACCAAAACTAGGGCTAAACACAATAGACCGTTTGACCTCGGTGATATTGCCGTTTTCCATGGGATTTTTTTTTCTGACTGGTGGTTTTCCAGAACTTTTTCAGGGTTGATGCCAATATTTTCACTAATTCATATCAAATGAACGGGAACAAACCCATTATCTACACTACACCCAGTCTAAATTCTATCTAATTACGCAATATTGCAGTCGGTAACAAGCTGTCTTTTTCAAACAACGGAAGAAGTATTCGTTCGAGCTAAACATCGACAATAAACACGTCATTCCACATAATTAGGGAAGGGATTCAACAAATTTTTTCCACATAAAATGAAATTATTACAAAATTTCGAAATACATACACAAGTACAGAGGATACCAACCATCATGCTGATAGGGAAAGAAGTTGGCACAAAATAAAAAAGGATTTATCCAAGAGATACAAAAGCAGTGTTTCCTTGTAGCCAGAACAGAATAGAACTGAATAGCAACAAAAAAATTATACAGAACAGCGAAAGGCGAATTTAGGGGAAAAGGGATGTTTCCTTGGTTCGGTATGTGTCTTGGATTTAGTTAAACCTAAATTATAATATATTCTCAGTGGTCGAAGTCCTCAAAGTAGATACCAAATTTGAATCTGGAACTGACTTTTTCAATTTCTTCTCCATATGCTTTCCCCTCCGGTAAAATATGTACCGAGAACTGTCAATTTTTTGATTGAAAAAATTCCACTCCGGATATGAAAAGTATTCTGATCCAAAAATTGCCAATTGACGGCACATATTTTACCGGGGGAAAGCATATGGATGAGAAAAGAGCTTGGTCTTCGAAAATTCGAGGAAACACCCGAAAATGATTTTTGAAAATGACACAAAAGAAAAAAAAAACCGAAAAGGGTTATACCACACTTAGTTTGAGGAATAATTGCAACAATTAAATTAAAATAGCATATCTTCAACCGTCACCAAGATATAACTGTTTTTGTGATTGTCGTCAAAAACTGTGACTTGCCACACAAAATCAAAATTTGCCACTTCCCCAATCACCAAACCTATGATTTGACATTACTTTCTGAAACTATATACAATTTCATATAACATAACTTTATTTTCCATTGCGAAAATCACCGTTACTTCAAATATACAACTATCCCAGCTTTGAAGAAATTTCAAAATCTGTTTTTCATCGAAATTTCAAACGAAAATTTGTGACGGTACTTTGAAGCGGCATATCTGCAAATTTGACAAAACGTTATTAATATTCTGATACATATGGATTTGAAAATTGTAAAATTAGCATTGAAGGTGAAAATTTCGACCTTAGCTTGACGGAGCAGGACATCGCTCGTCGCATCAACCAGGCTAAATGCGCATACGGCATGCTGTCCAAAATCTGGCAGAGCAGTTATCTCAGCATCAAGACCAAGCGGGACCTGTTTCTTCGTGAGGTTTCGTCTGTTGCAAGAAGATATCGGATGTGCCTCCAATATAGAGGTGGCCAATTTCAACAACACCAAAATTAAATCATCTACTATAACATTATTTTCTTTTTTTGTACAAGTTTTGTTATAAATTAAATTATAAAAAATTTAATTTTCAAATTTGTTTCATCTGAAGACCATGTTTTTTCACCTTCAATGCGAATTATTTTAAATATAATATAATAATACAATAATACCGTTAGAAAGCCAACACATTAGTGCAAGTTTTGTGAAATTTGCAGAAATGCCACTTCAAAGTACCGTTACAAAATTTCATTTGAATTTTCGACTAAAAACAGATTTTGAAATTTCTTCAAAGTTTGCATAGTTGTATTTTTGAAGTAACGGTGATTTTCGCGATTGGTAAAAACTTATTTTAAATGAAAGTTTATGTAGTTTGAGAAAGTTATGTCAAATCACGGCTTCGGTGATATTGGGGAAGTGGCAAATTTTGATTTTGTGTGACAGGTTACGGTTTTTGACAATCACAAAAACAGTTATATCTTGGTAACGGTCAAAGATATACAAATTTAATTGGTGCCGTTATCTCTCAAACTAAGTGTGGTATAACCCCTATCATGCTTCTATCAATATCTTGTATTTTAGTAAATAAACTGTAAAATCTACATAGGTAAATTGCATTGCCTGCCGCGAATTCCAAACATTTTAACCTGAAAAGTAACTAACAAAACAGATTTCCTGTCCATACAGGATCAGCGAGGACAATGTTGTTAGTGTAATGTGGGCAAATTGTTCTGTTCTGATTATAAAGAAATACGATAAATTACAGGACCCAGATGAACGTCGTATATGTACCGTGCAGAATTCGAACGAAGACTGATGGCAATTCGATTACGTACACAATACATTCATATACGTATGTACGAGTTTGATTATTTTCAGGATAAAGTCGAATAAAAAGCAACGAACAAAATGTATGTGTTTAAAATGCAAAATGCGAAATTTTTATTTGTTCGCAGGACACTTTGCGATAGGCTCTTGTGATATTTGAAAATGTTGATCAACAACAAACTCCAAATAACCGGCACAAGCTGAAAAAGAAGCTAAGTAGAGTAGGATTTTCGGATCCAAGCGTATGCTAAGTATACAAACTTTTCTTTACACTTCAATGGAAACTTGATGAAAAGTTTAGATTAGATGCAGGAGGATAATTTTATATATTCGTAGCTTGTAGATTCAAATCCAATGCGACATCGTCGGATGGTGTTTCTTAGAAAGGGAAAGATACGTATCTTGAATATCGACATGTCAAATTAATTATTTTCAAAGCTCAAGGCGCTTCGACGCAAATTGTATTGATTAATTAGATTCTTTTGTACATCTGTTAACATATTGGACCAGCTTCAGCGTTTATTGGATATATGTACATACCTATACGAATATATTCCGTTTTCATTCAATTATTTTCAAAACAGAAGTTTTGTGATTCTAATATCCGGTGTCCTTTTTAGGGGTTTGTAGTAAAACAAAACCCTTATGAAATCGGTCATGCGTCCGTCTGTCTGTCTGTCTGTCTGTCCATGAAATATCTCACGAACCGCTGAAGCTACACGCATGAAATTTAGTGAAAATATGTAGAAGTACTATAATTCTCTGGAGAAAGTGATACGTCGTAATAGGTCAACTTTAAGGGGGGGTCCCCATAGAGGGGAAATGAAGGTCGAATTTTTTTTTCGTCTGGTATAGGCAAGTGGGGTATCGTAAGAAAGGTACCGTCGAGTACATTCCATTTCTGGATTTTTTTTCAAATTTGAAGAAACGGGAAAAGAGGGAGAGGGGAAAATATGTCATCCGAGTTTGTCCCCCCCCCCTTGCATTTCGAAACCGTTACACTTAGAAATATGAAAATTTACAGAAAAGCGGCATGTCACTAACATAGAAAACTAAAAATATTAGAATTTTGAAATCTCATCAAAAAAGGTTAATAATAGTACATTTCTATTGTTTCAGTTAGCACACCCCTGCACCCCTTAGACACACCCGAGGTCAAAAATATTGATGGCCAATGATAATCAACACCATAGGCAATAATGTCTCTAAGTTTCATTACAATCATCGTAGTGCGGACTGCAGTTATTGTTACATATTAGGGTTAATTACATTCATGAAAGGGTAAAGATTGGTAGGGGGCGATGTGTTGTAGTTGGCCAACTATAACGGGCAGGGGAGGGGGGTGGTGCGAAATTAAGGTCAAATTTTGTTTATCGACTGGTATAGGCAAGTCGGGTGTTGTGAGAGAGGTAATGTTGAGTACATTTTATTTTTGGCATTTACTTTAAATTTGAAGAAAGCGGAAAAAATGAGGGAGGAGAAAATATTAGATTGTAATTTGTCCCCCTTGCATTTCGAGACCGTTACACTTAGAAAAATGAAAACTTTCAGGAAGGTGGGTTCCGAATAGCATATAAAACGGGAAATAATGGAGTTTGTATATCTCCTCAAAATAGGTTAATAATAGCTTATTTCCATAGTTACAGTTAGCGCACCTCTGCATCTCTTAAACACGACCGATATCAAAAGTACTGATGTCCAAGGATAACCAACACCATAGACAATAATACGTTCTAAGTTTCATTACAATCACGTAATATGAATGGGCATTTAAGATACTACAGGATGGGTCAGACATTTTTATTATCATTTTTTTTATCCATTTAAGTGGTACCAAGAAGAGCAAGGAACCGATACTTACATACCAAAATAAATGCTTGCTACAAAACCCTCGGATTGCGGGCGTAGCCCTCTATATTCCGGTTTCATTTATATATTGCGCCTATTCATCTCTTTTTAGAAGTCATACAATTTGAAATTATGTTCGCATGTTTCCAATATTTTCCCAAATTTGCATCCATCAATTTTGAAATTAAAAAAAAAATCCTCTACTAACATTTTTATTTACTTTTCCCTTCAAAGAAGCGAATAAGAAAAATAAAATAAAATTTGTTAATTAACATTAACCTTTTTTGCCAATGACCGGATAGGTAATAATATTTCCTGAATACCAACTCCCAGTTTTTTAGCATCCGTCAATGCGTTATTAACATCGTTTTCCCCATGCCTATCAGGATACCTTTGCCTATCACTTTCTATATGTATATCAAACCAGTGGCCTATTAAGGGTAACACTTTTATTTACAACATCCGAGAAGGTCGAATCGCTCATAAAAGCTTAGCATGATTTAAATTTATTGCACTTTTATTCTTTGGGAAGCAGCATAAGGATACTTAAAGGTTGTGTGCTTTAGGTAATGACGTACATACTTGGCTTTCATGCTCAGCCAGTTGCGTGGCGATGATGTAGGATAAGTGATAATAGAGACTAGTAGAGGGCACTTAGTAGGATGAACTTCAAACTGATGAAAGTCGATAATTGTCGTTGATAGTTTTATAGCCAATTAAATCTCACTCGTGTAGAGTTCCTTACAGCTACAAGCTTTCATACGGGACATGCGGCGGGTATTCATACAGTATGATTGTATGTTTGTTTGTCCGGACACTTCCCGTGATACAGTCTTACACCCCAGGTGGCGAGTGCCAATATTAGGTGATCGAGGGAAAAAATTCAAGGAGTTTTGAAAGTTGACGCGATTTGTTAGTTGGTACTGCTAAAAGTCCCCGCCTGTGGGGTGTGAGCTCGCGCGGTGGATGGTAATTAAAGGGGATTTTTTTTATGGTATCTTGCTTTTATTAATCTTAGAAAAAAAATCTAAGACAAAGCTTAAGAAACATTTTTCAAGATTATCTATACGTCATCCTTAGTATTACGCAAAAACGCATAAGAATTTCTCCTTAACAAACAAAACCTTAAACGCGTTTTAGACGCTACGACTTATCCTCGTTTTGCATTCAACAATATCGAAACGCAGTTTACGCGCTACGATTTTACCCGTCAATTTGCATGCAACGATATCGTTGTCAATATCGATGTCAACATCGTTGCAAATCACATCGAAGCGTGTAAACGCAACAGGCTCCCACTTCATGGACAACGATAATGACAAAGATATCGTTTCATGCAAAACGACGAATAAGTCGTTGCGTGTTAATCGCACACATTTTATAAAAAGGCTTGAGCAAGAACTCGCCAACATTCCATTTGTGAGTTAGAGAACCGGCAATATTTTCACCTTAAGCAAGGAATTCAAGTCCGTCTGCTCAATTTCTACAATTTGAAAAATGGGACCACTGAGACCATTTTTACGTACACCATGGAAGCTGTAGAACGCCACGGTTTCACGAAGAAAATTCCAGCTTTTGTCGCTGATAACACTAACACAAATTTTGGGGGACTGGCATGTGGCGGAAAGCTGTAATGGACGGATTGGTGGGCATCAAAAGACGCCCGTGGGACAGAGCCTAAGGTAGCATAATGACCGTGAAGGTCGAGCCGTGCCATCTGGCGAAAAAAAAAAGGCTCCACAACGGGCTAAGCAGCGGCTTGCTGTAGCTCAGTCCGGGAGACGTGGGCGGCGTTTTCGACGCTCGTTGTCCCAGTCGTACGGATTAATAAAAATCCATAGGTCTGGTAAAGACCATAAAAACAGGGGAGGCAAAAATGTGGAAAAATAAAAAAATGAGGCGAGAAGGTTGGAATGGTTAGCGGACTGCGCAGATGCCCTTGAGCTCGCATCGGAGTCCAGGTGTAATGGGACCCTCGGGTCTCGTACCACCGACCCATCACCACTCATCAAGTGCTGCCTTCGATCTGCCGGTGGAAGCAGCACTACCATACCAGAATATGGTTCATTACAAAGAGCATCTGCTTTTATTATGGCAAACACTAAATCATAATTTGATTCAAATTAGGGATCGGCTCCTTCTCCCACGTTCCCCATAATTCCGTCTATCACTGCTTAGACCAATTTTAACTTTTTGACGCAGATTCTCTAGTCATAATTTTTTAACTATTTTTCTATTTCAAGCATAGTACTAAGGTCGGCTTTTCTTGCGAAATCTTACATAACAACTGTCACGGAAAATTTTCGATCTCTCAGTACTAACATAGTTTATTCGAAGGCAAAAGTCTTCACATCATTATAGACAATTTTCACGCGAAAACAATTACTATCCGTACCACATTTCGCGTGAAAAACGGTCTTTTGAGTAAGAAGGGAAACTCAAGTGTCGTGTAGAGCACCGCGGATATGTGCTGTGTGCAAGTTTAGACTGTCATTTTTTCGTGGAAGAGATACATAAGTGCAACCTTTTCGAACGAAAAGTTTAGCCTCAAGAAAGAGGAGCTGAGAGAATTTTGTATCAAAAACTTTTAAGTAATTCCAAAACCAGATGGTTGAGCTTGTTTCCCGCTGTAGAGCGCATTTCTAGTATTTTTGATGGTTTAGTAAGAAAATCGTACTTTCTCCCTCAAAACAAACGCCACCAACATTTTTTTTCAACCAGATGCGGGGAAGTTTTGTTTTTTATTTTACGAATAACAATATTATAGCTTTCAATTTTACTCGGCATATTTTAAAAATAGTTTTGTGCCAATTTTTAATTTTGAAAAATAGTTTTTCAAAACAAAAATCTGTGAATTCTCCAATCTTACAATACATTAATTAAGCAAGATGGTTGCGGTATAAAGATTTTATAAGGTTCATACTAACGGCCCAACCACTTGATTGTATGTATGTGGGACCAGACAGTTTCAGATCATGTCGTTTGGCCGCTGGTGTGAATCCAATTTTAGGCGTACCGGTTTCCCATGTCAGGCATATGAGCACTCTAATCCTCACCACAGCTAACGGTGTTCATTGCTATATGAGGGAAGAATTCAAACATCGTATAGTCCCTTTTTCCAAAACCAAAAATATGAATTATTTCAGTCGAGATATTTAAATGTAGATTAGATTAGATTAGATGGAGGGTAATTGGCCCAGAGGACCAACAAGCACTGCGACCCGGAAGTCTATTGTGCAACTAAATGTAACAGAATCTTATATCTGATATCAACAGATATTTCACACTTTACAAAAAGAAAATAAGCTGCATATTAGTCCATCAAAATAAAATAAAAGTACAACAAATTTTCCTTTCTGATAAAGCTGGGAAAATAGATCCTAGCCCAAGGTAGCGACAGACTGTCCCATGGTATATTTTCCAAAACCACAAAACATCTTGAAATTTTAACTACGCACATCCTTGGATAAAACTTGCTTAAAACATTAAAAGCATAACTTTTTCGTATGAAAACCAACAGATTGAGCTATACTCTATGAATGAATTTTAGATTTTCCGAAAACAAGTTATGAAAGATAAGGATGCAAAATAGAAGATTTGTAGGACATATGCAGGATTTATTATCAGCAAAGACGCCTTATGTGGTCTCATCGTCAGACATCTCTGCCTCATGGAAATCTACATGGAAACTAACTAAACGATTTGCCTTATGTGTGATGTAAAGATTATCTTTAGCAAAATACGAGTATGTTGCTAGAAATGTACATACATACATATTAATACTTCGTTGGTGAACTTGTTAAGCAATAAGTCTTAATTAGCTTTCGGGCATTTCATGTTAAGGACACGTGGTAAGAACCAATTGGAAACTTGTTGGGAATATTTGGATATGTTAAAATACATAACGTTATAGCGTTGGAGGAATTTTTCGCCCTAAACTTAATAAGCCGTTCATCACTTAATCTGAAGGGTGAAAAACAAATTGTTTGTACGGACTTTGATTGACGAAGGACGATGTGTGTGGGAATGCTTGACGTATACAATATACTCGTGCAGTGTTGAAATGAGAATTTGATATGGTTAGGCACGAAGATGTGTTATATTTACTGACACATTTACGATATGATTTTCTTTTATACTGATCGGGCAAACCAATTCATGCGAACTAATTTTCACAAATTTTCATGGTTCCACCGAAACATGTCGTAAAAAAGATTCTATAAAACTATCTGTATCAACACCCACTTCACGTCATGAATAACTTTTCAACTAATATTAAATTTTAAACGATTCACGTCATACAAATTTCAATTTAAATGAATAATCAACCCCTAGGAGAAGCAGAAAAAGGAAAGGATGCTGGCAGGGATGTCCAAGGAACGTTACTGTATATAATGTAATGTATATAATGTCAACATTTTCCCATCGAATTAATTGCTAAAATTGATTGATTATTTTTTAAGTGAAGTTCAGGATAATTAACACGAAACTGAGACTTTGAAGAAAAATGATTTTACATCTGTTATTGAGAAAATGATGTCGAAACAATTAGTTTGCTTAGCTTTTATGTGATATTATCCAGAGAAATCTTTAAAATTATCTTGACGATACTCGTATTGACATTTATGATGGGAGGAGAAATTATAGGACTTTAAAAAGGAAAGGACTAATATAGCCTATTAGTCCTTTCCTTTTTAATAAGCAAGAGATGATATCGATATTTATAGTGAGCTGTCCAATTTAGGTAGTAGGTACATAATTTAAAAAAGTGGGTATTCATGAGACAGGATGTTATGGGGATTTCAATAATAAAGTAAGGAAGAAAGGAAGTGAATTATGATAAATTAAATCCAAAGACTTTCTAAATGTGAAGATGCTTGTAAGCTAAATAGTCAGGACCCTATCTCGTTAGTGAGGCACGTCCTACTTAGAGGATTTTATACAGTGATATTCTTTCATGCATCTCGTATGAATGATTTGATGAATAACTGTTAATATTCGTACAGCATCATAAGGACTTTTTAAGATTATCATATCGGCTTCAAATTCAGCTTACTTGTTCGTTCTCTATCAGTTGAGCTATCCGTTCTTCACCAGTTGGGCTATACGTTCTGGCATCGGTTTTCGGAACGGAACGGATAGCTCAACTGTTGATGATGGAAAATGGATATTTTAACTTATGAAGAATAGATGGGACCAACTACTCGTAAACCTGAAATTGATATGAGTACCTAAAAAACCTATTAAAGAATTTGATCGCGCCTTGGTCTAGGGGTTGCAAAACGAGGTAGCGTTTTGTGGAAGAAATATCAATTCCATTTTCGAAAGCCCTTCAACATGGTAATGCGCCAGGAAAATTACGCTAGTTGAAACGCTCAAATAAAAAGTGAATCGCAGACAAAACGTTGTTTTAAAATACAAAATTTATTTTGTGGAATTAAGACAGCGGTTTTATTGTTATAAATTTGTAAAGTGAAAGTTTTGCTCGGATCAAAATCTTTTTTTCCACCACCACTTTTTTAATTTTTGCATATCTAATTAGGCCAGTAAAATTAAATATTATTAATAATAATTAGGGAAAGATCTGGAAATAATTTTAATCCCTTCTATAGATACTGAGTACATGAAAACTGAGTTTGCACGGTCGTAGAGGGTAAGCTTAACTTTTGGAGGGCGAAAATCCGAGAAATTTGAGCTCTTTTTTAATATAATCATTATAACTCCTAAACGGTGCCATGGGTCGAAAAAAATTTCAGGAGTAAATTAAAGACCGTTGAATTCTGCGTTCAATGCACTGCTCAAAGTTGAAATTCGGATTCAAAATCGCTAGTCAAAAAATGACAATTTTCGAGGCTCCGGAGAAAAATCACACTTTATCACTTTTCAAACTCACAGATCTTTGCAACAGAAGCTCCAAATGGAAAAGCTTGGCTGTAAAAGTTAGGGATAATTTGATTGTAAGCCTAATGTGGCCAATATTTTTCAATTCGGACTATTTTTGGAGTAGCTATGTGCAAAAATTCAAAAATGAATGCTCATCGATTTATGCCTTAAAAGCTCTATCTCGGTAAGTATAACAGCTAGAAGTTCATTTCCTGCCAATAAAATGTTCGTTCTTGTAATTATTTGTAATAGTAAACATAAAATACAAAATAATTAGAACTAGCACTGAAGAAGGCAGCACGTGGTTGCCGAAACAATTGTTTGCTATAATAAAAAAACATACTCGCAGTATAAGGAACAGATTCTAATCTTTTATTCATACAAAATAATTTTGCTGCCTAAAAGAAATTTTTTCGATTGTATATGTACTAAGGGTTTAAGTTTTCTCTTGAAATTCTAGTTGGCATTTGAATTCTAACCCCTAGTCTACACTCATAGACAAAATCGTGCGATTGTCTATAGACAAATCGAGGATTTTGTACTTAGACAATCGCGAACAATTCGGAACATTTTTATGGACTTTGTTGCTCGTCCACATCTACATTTAGTTTCTGAGAGACATGGCAATTGAAAAGCGGCTGCTTGCTGCTTGTGCAGCCTTTATCTCTGCTAATGAAAAAGGGAAGAAAGCCAGCAAACGTATGTTTATACGGACCTTGTTTGTAGATGGTCCTAAATTCGGGCTTAATCTATTAGTAAAGCTGAAATTGGAAGATAGTTGAGGCTTCCAAAATTTTACCAGATTAACCGCTGCGGATTTTGAGGTATTGCTGCAAATGGTTGGAGGTAAAATTTCAAAACAAGATACAAGATTTAGAGAAAGCATTCCACCTGCCCTCAGGTTCACAATAACGCCGTTATCTGGCGAGTGGTGATTCATTTACTAGCCTTATGTATACATTCAGGGCTTCCAAGCAGACGATATCATTGTTTGTCCCGGAAGTTTGTGAAGCCATAATATCTTCGTTAAAAAACTTCGTGCAGGTAAGTACAAATAATAAAAAAGGGAACATTCCTGTTCGGCGAATATTAGGGGAAATCTCTCTATTGCATTTAGAGAGAATTCTTAAAATTCGTTAATTGCGGCATTTCTATTTTAGGTAGTCCATTTCCGCTTTAGGTGGTAAGGACCTAGAACCCACGCGGGGAGATTTGTAGGTCCTAAACGGACATTTCTTGAGTTTTGTGAAAATTCTCTCTAATCGAATAGAGAGACTTCTCCTAATTTTTGCGAAACAGGAATGTTCCTAAAAAAGTGATAATTTTTGTGAAAACATTTATTTTAATAAATATTTTTCTAACTTTAGTTAGAAATGTTGCACAAAATGTCTCAAGTTTTCCATTCTTGATGGGAACTCATAGACACACGATAGACAACTCATAGACATGCACATGCAGTTGCAGAACACTCGAATTGTTCCCGATTTGTCTCTAAAAAATCGCAGAACCTTGTCTATAGACACGAGTTGCGGAACTTATCTATGAGTGTGGACTAGGGGTAACTAAAGCAAGACACACTCCCTTAGCAAAGACAAAAACTTACTCCGTTAAATTGCTCTGGATCGTTTTTTTCGTCGCTTAACCTGCTCTGCTCTGTACGAAAAAAAACGCGCCTATTATGTTTAGGGTTTTTTCCCATTCTAAATTGAAACACCCTGTATATTACATAAATAATGACATGAATTTAGTTGGTCAAGATCCGAAAATTCAAAAGATACTTCTACGAATGCAAATTTAATGGCAAGTTAATGGAAAGTAAACGAAAGTTCCAACTCAAGGCTAGTAAAACGAAGATGTTTATAAATAGCAGTCAATGTCATCGCTGCATAATGCACTTTGCTGATACACGGCAATACACACATAATGTTATAAAAGATCTAATTAAAATGCCAATCAGGAACAATGTGTTGTTGACGGGGCTTTTCATTAATCCATTAATCGGATTATATGTTACGAGTAGATAGTGAAGAAAAGCTTCTGAATGAAATTTGAGAGCAGGTCCGTTCTGTTCCAAGAATTAGTGATATTAAAGGTGCATTTTGCTAGGCCGCGACTGAGCGACTTGCGTTTGCGACTGTGAAAAAAAAATATAACGGAACACTATTCCTGTGTTTTTTTTATAAGGAAATACAAACAAGCTAGCATCCGACGATCCCCCGAGCTTCAAAATATACACGAATAGTGCTCCATTATGATCGTTTTTCTTTCCACAGTCGCAAACGATCGTGGCTCAGAAGCGCTTAAAATTACGTTTACACTATCCCCAGATTACTTCATCTGCGCCGGCTGATTTAATCTGCAACTGTCAAATACATACAATTTTAAACTCACTACACCCAGATTAAGCAGCAGGTGAAGTAATCTGGGGATAGTGTAAACGTATTATTACAAAACACAGCTCAAGGAGCTTTCCGTTATGAAATTCGCAATGATCGCTAATTATGTTAAATTTTAGAACTGTGCAAGTAAATTAAAATCTTGTTCATTAATTATGAACAATAAAGCGCGTAATCTGGCAAACAAATTATAAGACAAAGAGAGGCTCTAAATGTGCCACAAAATGTCCTCTTTATACATAAGTCAAAATTTAGCTGTCATTTAAATAAACCATTACAGCCGACTGCAAGAAGACTGAAGAATTAAGCTTCTTTGAAAACCAATTAACTCTATCTGAATAGGGTTTTTCTCGCTCCACTTGTCTAAAATAGCCTCATGAAATCCTTGGACTAAATTTGTGATCCCTAATTAATTATTAGACCACATGCAATTAGTCCGGTCTCTTCCAGTAGAATCCCATTCACAATGGGCATTGTCAAATCAAAGGATACGTGGGAGCTTCAATCAGATAATGAAGGAAATGGAAGACGTTCCTCATTTGTCTGTCTTGCAATCCCTGGACAACATCAGCAGGAGGAATGAAAAATACTGAGGTGGAAAATTTAGAACAACTTCACAGTAAATTGATTATTATACAAAGGATATAAAAAATTTTCATTTTCTCCATTAACGAGGCATTGTTGTGGAAACAATTGTTTTCTTCAGTCGCGTCGACCTCGAAGGTCGATTTGCATTTAATTTCGTCTAATCCTTTGAAGTGAGCTTCTAGCAAGATATTTTATGATACATAAGATTGGTTTCATTCTTGGCCTTTTTCGTGTTTGGGATGTTGGGATGGAATTTATTCTTTTGTGGGTATTTGCTGCTGAAAAGTGCACATGTTCGTATATTTGCGTAAGAAGAGGCAATGAGTTCAGAAAATAAAAATGATTTGATGTTTTATAAGAATTCTAGGCAATCTGTGACTCTTAAGGATGAACTGAATTTTGGAAGGATTGTGGGGAATGTTGGAATAAGTTATTGATTTTCTTTTAAAAAGGAATGTCTCCAGCTGATAGTGAGAGTACTGATTTACATATAAAATACATGGGGATTTTCAATATAAGTGACGATATGCATGACTTGAAACAATTGAATATAAATTGAAACCGAGACGTTTAGTGCTCACACTAGCAATCGATTTCTTCAATTTCCCGTTCTGAATATACGTCAATCTGAACAGGGCAGTTCAATAAAAATGAGCGAGAATGACCTTCATCGATTGGATCATGCAGCAAACGATTTGTGACGAAGTGTGACATGAGAGAGGGTCTATCGAAAGCGAGGCGTCACGTTATTTGAACTTATGTTTCTTCCATTTCATACAGATTTTATTTTGAATTCCAAAAATTTTCGCTTAAGGCAGAGTTCACGATCACCGCCACTAGACAGAAAACAGAACTCGGAAGTATGATATAAGGCAAAATACGTCGATCCAGAGGTTCAAATTAGGTGACGGGGGCAGGGTCTAGAGTTTGTGACTAGGTATATGTGACAAGGGGGGAGGGAGGGGTCGAAAATGGGCAAAAATCATGTGACGTATTACGTGCACGGTCCCCAAGTGCCTTTTTTTAATAAGTCGCAAAGCAATCGAAACTTGTTGTTTGTCGTTTTTTAATCGAATGAAATTAGTGTTGCAACAGCACAATATGCATTAACAATGCTGTTAAGAACAGCCCACGTGTACTTTGTGTACATCGAATCTTGTCTCCAAAATATAACGACATACAAGACTTGCTTTTGCCGGCCAACCGGAGACGTCTTGTAACGATATACGTAGGTTGCCTTTTATATTTCGGGATTGGGCAACCCTAGTGTTGCAATCTGGCAACTGACAGCTTTATCGTAAAGTTTGACATTTTTAAGGTTATACGTACTCAGAACGTTTTGACATACGAGCGCTATTTGTGTTTTTTACAGTAACTTAAAAGATTAATCTCGGCCAAATAATGGAATTCAATCGTGAACATTTTCGTGCGATTATTTTTTACAACTTTCGACGTGGATTAACTCAGCAACAGTGCATGGATGAACTGAATTCAATTTTTGGCGATGAAGCTCCATCGAGGAACAGTGTTTATCGATGGTATGGTGAATTCAATCGAGGTCGTAGTTCACTCCAAGACGAATTTCGTGAAGGTCGTCCAAAAGGTGAAGGTCGTCCGGAAACCATTGATGCTGTGCGCGAACTGATATTGCAAGATCGTCATGTGACCTATCGTGAGATTGAGACAACCTTAGGCATTAGTGGGACCAGCATACATTCAATATTGCATGAACATTTGACTGTCAAAAAAATTTGTTCGCGTTGGATCCCACACAATTTCTCAATCGCTCAAAAAAAGGCTCGTGTCGATTGGTCGAAAGAAATGCTCAAAAAATACGATCGCGGTGCTTCGAAACACGTCTATGACATCGTGACAGGTGATGAATCGTGGATTTACGCGTATGAGCCCAAAAGTAAACAGCAGTCGACTGTATGGGCGTTTCAAGATGAGCCAAACCCAACAAAAGTTGTTCGCGCAAGAAGCACTTCCAAGCAAATGGTCGCCTGCTTTTTCGGAAAAACTGGACATGTCGCAACCGTACCACTAGAACAACGCAGAACAGGCAATTCTGAGTGGTACACAACCATTTGTTTGCCAGTTGTCTTCCAAGAAATCAGGAAACCAACCGCCGAAGACGGATCACTCTTCACCACGACAATGCGAGGTCTCACACATCAGCTCAAACAACTGCATTTTTGAGCAATCAAAACATAGATTTGATGGGTCATCCGCCGTATAGTCCTGACTTGGCACCGAATGCATTCTTTTTATTCCCGTACGTAAAAAACAAACTGAGAGGTCAACGTTTTTCAACACCTGAAGAAGCGGTTGCTGCGTTCAGAATGCATGTTTTGGAGACACCTCAATCAGAGTGGCAAAAGTACTTTGACAATTGGTTCAAACGCATGCAAAAGTGTATAGATCTTCATGGGGAATATTTTGAAAAACAATAAAGCGATTTTCAATGATTAATATTTGTTTTTGTTCTCTAATCCCGAAATATAAAAGGCAACCCTCGTAATGCACTTAAAAGTACCCTAAAACCATCTGCTATTATGCCGCAATTCAAGACATCAGAAAACCATAAATTGAACGCTTTGTGTGATATGGTTCTTATGAATTTACAGTAAATTAGGGTATATTCGTATTTTACCCCTGTGGGATATAGAGCGAGCGCAGCGAGCGTTCTAGAGCGGTATACTGAGGGTTGCAGCCGCTTAAGCCCACGCAAGGGTAGTGAGAAATTCAGTCAAATTAAAACTCACTATTGGCCAAAGACGCGGACCACCACGCTTCGCCCGGTCAAGTAGGAATGTTCCTCCTAGATTTGTACTCCAAAAACAGGTCCTCCAGAATGAGGTTCCATTCCTTTCTTGTGGTATTCCTTTCTGGTTTATGCAGTACGAAACTAGACCTTTGGTGTGTGATCTATTGTTGTTGTACTTCACTGGCTATGTGATTCTGTATTAAAAGATGTTGACTAAACAAAAACATTATTACTTTGCCTATAAGTTAATGCGTGGGCTCTAGATTCTAACCACTTAAATCGGAAATGCCGCACTACCACTTAAAGCGGAAATGGACTACCTTAAGCGGAAATGCCGCAATAAGGATTCTCTCTAAATACTCAATCGCCCTAACCCCTTGTGGGGCGTAGCGCGTCAACTGTTCCATGTGGCCCAGTTGACGTTTCGTTGGCATGAATTGGTTTCGGAGAATCCAGTTGCCAGCATGCACCTCCTGCACATCCATGGCCACGAACGTCGTGGTGGACGGGATTCGAACCCGAAACGCCGGTAGTCAAACATGAGACTGATGCCCTCAACACACTGCGCTACCTGTCGCCCCATTTAGGCCAACTCCATAATGTTCCGAAACTGCACATATGCAAGCATGACCGCGAGTGCCACTCACGTAAAAGTGCATATCTCAAGTCATGCTTGCTGCTTAATCATGTTCGTCAACGTAATTGACCACTACACTTTCGAGCGCATACGTCGCGAGTAATTAATATTAGATTATGTACATTTAAGGTTCGAATTTTCGGGGCTGTTTGCGATCGAGATGGATGGCGTATCCGGTACAACCATGAGTTGTATGAACTGTACGATGAGCTGGAAATTTCGAAAATCGTCAAACTATAATACAACGACGTCAATGGGCAGGGCATGTACAAAGTATGGACGATGATCGCATGCCAAAGAGAATAATGAATGCAGAACGAGTCGGCGGAGCGAGACTGCCTAGACGACCGAGATCTCGTTGGGAGAGCTCAGTATGTGTGGACGCCGCGCAGCTAATGGGCTTCCAAAATTAGAGGACGCGGTCACGTAACCGAGATAATTGGAGGACAACGATCCAGGCGGCCAAGACCCGACGTCGGGCTGTTGCGCCACGATGATGATGATGACATTTAAGGTTCTCAATAATTTATGACATTTTCATCTTAAGACATCTGCTAATCAAAAAATGATAAGTGCATTTGTGTTACAAATAGCAGAATTTTCTTGCCTATGAGGTAAAATGTCTTTACTATGTTTGTTTTTTCATCCTATTTGACTATGCAACAGCTGTTTGAATCCTGAAAAACATAATGGAACACGCCTTATGTGTTCGTGCCGAATTTTTTGTCACTTATCCTTTCGAAGAAACTCTCGTCAATATGTTTCGAAGCCGAAATTTAATGAAGATTTGGTGACGCCATCATGTCAAAAGAACATCAAGATGCATACATTCTTCGTTATAGAAGCTAAATGGATCCTTATTTTCGCACATGATACAAATGCGAACAGCTAAATAAATTTCAGGAAATTAGCAGTCATTCTTGGAAACTCTATTCATAGACACTATCATAGTATCTGTCAAGGGATTTCAATGATACTCAAACTGTCAGACTCTGCCGTTATCCTGAATTTATTGTTCGCAGATTTCACATAGGATTATGTCTTTTTTTGGCGGATCTAAAATACGTACAGCCTGCGTCCATTTATTTTACGATACGTCTTTCTTCGCACAAACGAAAAGCATGCAAGAATACTGAAACGTGTACATATCCAAGCTTCCAGTAGTCTTATCTTAGTGTCATAGCAGGGCACGATTTGAATTGGGGGATAAGGTGAATATGTGCGAATAAAGAGGGTACAAGTAAAGCGTGCTACTACGTACAGGAGAAATGTATTATTTCGGCGACAAAACATGTTGACGACAATATCCTAGGGAAAGGCTAACTGACAAATAACTTAGAATGGACGTAAAAGACGTGCCCCATAGTTCTATTATACTTAGTATATGTTTCGGCTCGTCAACAACAACAGCTGTCTCAACAGGGCGGAGAAGACACATCAACATTTTATAAGCGATTAAGTTTACCCTTTATCGTACCTTCTGGTATTCACTCGGCTTTTTTATATGACTTGATATGATAAAGTGCTTTTATGAGTTACATCATACTCAAACGGCAAATAGTACTTATGTAATACGATATGAGATTGTCGGCGCCGCCATATGATAAAGGTTTTAATTCAAGTGCGAAATTCACATACGTACTCGTATAAATAATTTCCTCGCAATATTAATAAATCTTGGTTATATACCGTGACAGTTTGCCTACATTATGAGTCCTTTAGCTCAGTATGTTAGTATGCTATTTGGGGTATGATGATTATGGGATTATGATTTATGTTTGTGATAATTTGGGTTTCTTTTTCCTGGGATTACTGACAACTGTCAAAATATGTATAGCGGATATATAAGGCCATTAAATATTAGTGTTTGTTATTAATAGATTCGAGTTCATAATTTCGACTCTTTCTGCTTTGATAGTGTCCAGCTGATTCTTGATTTCGTAAAATAAAGGGCTTTGCAAACTTCAGGCAAGTGGAACGAGGCCGAACCATTTTTGTTTTAAACAATAATATTTCCCAGCAAACTGTCAATGTACTGTACGCGTATAATAGATATTCACTGAACACTTGCAGTTGATTCTCACTTAAACTTATTGAGTTTAATTAATTCGAGGCAATACGATTTCTTATTCAGCTCAGCCTACTATGTGCAAATACAGCATATATAAGTAGCATATATCGTTATAAGTGAGTTGGCAGCGTGAATGGGAATGTATATCTCAAAGTAATTGAAACTCAACTGAAAGTGATTCTATTGCTTGGCAGTAGAATTTCCAACCTTTTTTTTGTTCAGTCTGCGTCATGAATTGTAGAACGGGGTGTTAATCAATTGATTAAGACTGATATGGTTTTGATGTGGACTTTATAAATCATATGCAATGAATAAACAAGATTAATATACAACAGTTGGTTGGATTATCTCAAGTGTCTAATCAGTCTAGTGTCTAATTATTTCCTTCCACTTGTTCAAGGAATAAAGATAAATGAGACAGTCCATTTTGTGTCTACTGGCTTAAACATTGTCCTGTGTCGAATAAGGCTCTTTGCTGGTGTGTTCAGCTGCACAATTTTTCACAAGGAAAATTCTCCACTCATAGTGGTATCGTAAATGAGATTATGGTAGTAGTGGCTTTATAGCTTAATCCACAAAAATCTATAATACTTAGTCAGAAGACACACGAGTGCATAAAATTTGCTGCAGGATTGGCTAATGATAATGATCATGGCTAATTAAAAAGTGCGTGGACTCGCCACTCTTTCGTGTCCATCCTCGTTATTTTGCAACCAGTTGTTTTTTTTTGTCACAAATCTCTCTATGCATGACACATAGAAACTTCTGAGAACATGCAATTTGATCGCTAAAACAGAGATTTTCATTTTTGTAGACGAAACGCGCAAAGTTGAGCCGGAGGTTTTTACACTAGCGCACGACTGACATAGTGTGTTGGTGTATGGAGGAGAACGCGGCGGTTCCCCTCGACACACCAACACACGATGTCAGTCGTGCGCTAGTCTAAAAACCTGTATGAGGGTAAGGAATGTTTCACGAATCATTTGGTGTTGAACTTTGCGAGCGCCACGGTAAGTGTTGTCCGTACTACGTACCCAATTTTCCCCCTTCAAGTATGACTGCAGTCAAGAATTCGTCTGCTACTTTTTAGACAAAAAATCCTAAGTGTCCGACCCCTGCTTGCGATCATAACCTCATCTAGGGACGCGGGAGCGTCCCACCCCACCAAAGAAAAACGAAAAAAAAAAATTGAAAAGTGACCAAGACTATGTTTACGCGACACAACAAGTACGGGTTTTCGGACCTCTGTAGCTCCGGCCCCGGATGCTTGTTCGGGCTCAAATTTGGTAGGATCATTGTCTCCGGTCATCTTACGAAGTGCTGCAAATTTGATTCCGGTACAAGGAAAAACACCCGAGATATGATAATTTGAAAATGGCTATTTTTCAAATTTTTCTTGTTCTTGTTGTTCTTTGACAGGGCTACAGCCTCGTAGGGAGCGGATACAGGTCTGCTTTCTTTTCTCACGGATTGCCTGTGTCCCAAGGGTCTGCATAGGCTACCATTTGCTCTGATCCGTGCAGTAGATCAAAAGATACATCCAAAAATGGGGAATTTTATAGTAGAGTTTCTGGCTTAAGTCTTTTTGATAATTTGAATGCGACACAGGAAATCACTCGCAGAGATCGCATGCCGACGGGGAGAGACGCAAACACTTGATTATGTGAGTAGTGACGACGACGGATGGAAAACTCCGTGCGCTCGTCGGGTGAGGAGAACCATACGCGGTAATGGCTGTGGGCGTGGCTTGTGCCAAGTGCATGCTCCCCGCCAATCAGCTTTGAAAGAAATTAACTAATTCAATCAGCGTTCAATATGCCAACCCTAGAGTGGGGCGCGAAGCTACGAGTACTTTGGCGGTATTGTATTCATATCAATCCTTTTTGCGGTTGAGAGGTTTTTCTTGGCGGGGAATTTTTTACAACAGAGTTGTTTTTGGGAGATTATATTTACTCGGCGTGTTTTGCATAATTTCATTTTAATTAAATTTTATTTCATTTTGTATCAATTTTACTTCATACTTTACAGCAAAAAAAGGATCCTAAAAATAATCCGATCTTGCGATCCGGATCGTAGGATCACGGTGATCCGATCCGATCCGGATCACGAAAAAAATGATCCAGACACAACACTGGTCTCGACGCACGACGCATACCCTCGACCTATCGAGCTTTTAGGAAGTGGAGGTGGTGGTGGTGTCATTTCGATTCTCGAATGTCGGTGAAGCTAATGTTGCCAACGTTGGTCTATTTCAATGCAAAGACCTTTCCAGTAAAATAGATGATTTTCCACATGAACTAATGGGGTTATTTTTCAATGGAAAAATGGCACCAAAACTCGAATAAAAAATCACCCCAAAATTTAATCGCATTTACTTGAGACGGTTCTACTACCACTAAATGCTTTACTCGATCGGAAAAAATTCCCGAGTGATTGTGCGTGAAAAGCAGAGTATTTAAATTTGCGCAATCCGGACTACAGAGTGAAATAGTTAATTAAGTTTATACTAAATACTTTCGTTTCGTTTAATTTTCTCTTGTTTAACGCATGTAATTCCCCTTTTAAGTGTAATGGGACGAATGATGGTAACAGTCTGCAAGAACTTATCCCCTTGGGTAGAGTTACAAGAAGCTGATTCCACTTCTCGTCCTATGTCGATATCTATCATATCTTCATCGAAATGATTACAAATCAATTCGAAGCTTGCTTTTCGTTCAGGGTTACTATAGCACAATACAAACCATGTAAATCGGTAATTTCACCCCAGGGAGAACACTGCCTTGAATCGCTGATATATACAATGAATTGATTCCTAGCCCTTCAGGGATACATGGCTGATTGATGCCGTAAATATCCTCAAAAGTGACTACTGATCGATATTGTGGGAAGTCCCAGTGTGTGTCGACATAACCACAGAGTAGCACTTTGTCTGCTAACTGCTATCAACATCCAACCTATCTGTTAGCATCGCAATAAACGAAGGCTTTGTTACAATTTTCTCGAGAAAAATGGTAAAAAAGGATATTTATTGGGAGATGGAAGCCGTTTCAATCGATTTCGTGCAAAAAATTGATGTCATCAATGCAACCACACAGCGTTTTCCAACAGCAGATAAGACTCGTTTCCCGGGAATTCCTTTTTAAAGTGCCTGTGAAGCTAAACCATGTAATGAGCTTCCTTTCAATTCACCAGGAAAATGGCGTTACATTTAAGAGTCGCCGCATGATACTCGTATCGAGATATGGGTACATATCCCTACTATAAAACTGGGTTGAAGCAGGTTGTCATCATCGTTCAACGACTATTTAATGCTACGAGACTTCAATTATGTGAATGAATCCTGAATCGAATCTCGGATACAGAAGCGAAATATATGCGAATTTACGATATGTAGACACGCTATTAGGTGGTTTACGACGTTGGAATTGCGATCATAAAGACTTTCATTGGTTAAAATGGTACTCAAACTCCATAAATATGTGAAGTTGTGCTTCGATTTTAGCACATGTGTTTCTATTTTCGTTGGGTTTGAAATAGATTGATATAATATTGTGATAAGACAATACAATGATTAAATGCGAGAAGGTAAGGTAAGGTAGTTTCAAATCCAGTATCTGTTTAGGAAGAATTTTCTTTACCAATATGACTACCTTTGCATTTTCGCTAACTTACTTATTGAAGTGCTTGCACCTTGCATGCCTAATGGTGACGGGGACTATCGCTCCTGTCCACCTAGTGCTCTTGATGTATTGCTCGACCAACAGCCAGTACACAACCACATAAAAGCACAAGCCAACATGGCAACCACGAGACTTGTACAATGCGACGCGAATGTAAAGCTAAATCCAGCGAAAATTAGCTGGCTTAATGAAAGTATTCTCACAAGTGTGCCATCTGATCAACTTGGATCTTGGAAGAAACGATTCACCGCCGTTATATGGGACAGAGAAAACTGGCAGGAGAAATATGCCAATCTCCCCCACACGCTATCATGTGGTTCATGGATGGCTCAAAAACCAATGAAGGTACCGGGGTGGGCATTGTGGCACCCAACCATCGGACTTTCATACCCATGGGCAAGTTTGCCACTGTCTTCCAGGCGGAGGTGCACGCCATCGAGGCATGTGGCGAGTTATGCCTGATGATCGGCTACGACAAAAAGAACGTGGCTATATTCTCTGACAGCCAGGCGGCCATCAAAGCGCTGTCAAAAAGCACAGTAACATCTAGGATCGTATATAGTTGCCTACAAGCACTACATTAAAATCGGCTCTCGGAACAAAGTAACTCTATTCTGAGTCCCTGGCCATGCTGGCATCAGTGACAATGAACAGGCCGACGAAATGGCCAGAACAGCTTTGGCCACACCCTTCTGCGGACCGGAACCCTTTTGCGGCATTCCAACCTGTAAAATCATGAATCTCATCACAGATTGGGAACGCAATGAGGCTACCGCCTATCGGGATAATCAACCAGGGTTGAGGCAGGCAAAGCTTTTCATCTCGGGCTACTCGCGTAGCAGATCGACTGAATTGCTAAAGTTAAACCGGAACAAGGTTAGAACCATCTGCGGTCTCCTGACTGGACACTCTGGCCTGAGAGACCACTTGCGAACTATGGGGATTGTTCTTGACTCGAGCTGTCGCTTTTGCGGCGTAACTTCGAACCATATTTTATGCGATTGCGACGCCTTAGCCCGGCGACGTAGAGACTGCTTCGGAGCAGCCTACCCGGAGGCCGATAATATCGCCTCGGCTTCAATATTCCCCTGAGCAAATTTATTAGCTCGATCAAACTTGATCGACAGGTCTAGGCCTGTTACCAGATCCAGGGCTTTAGCACAATAGGGCCACTCAGCCTCTGTGCTCTGAACCCTTAGGGTTCTACGCCCACGCTGCAATCTAATCTAATCTACTTATTGAATTTATTCCACACGGACGATAGATAATACTCAATATTAGGATTCCGTTTCTTCATTGCTGAAGTTGGTAACTGACACAGCTACTTCCAGTACTAACTTATCACTGGAACGATAAATGTGAATAGTTTTATTATTACGGCTTCATCCTGCCTACGTTATCTGTTATATAAACATACGAGATAGTCCATATTTAAGTATGTATTTTAACATCCGGGACGAAGTTTCACCTCTCAAAGTTGCAATTTATCTGTTTTTCAATGCATACTAAATTGATCGAATCAGCGTCTTTTCTTCCATTTGAATGTGTGCATGACCCGGAAAGTTTCCGACTCTAACTTTATAAAGCCAACACTTCACTTCGCAATATGAAATAATCAGGATACCTGATTCGCATTTGCTTCAAGTCCAAACTATATGAGGGTATATCCTCATGAGTGTTTACTATCTACCAACGTGGAACATTTTCTTCTCGTAATCATTTGACCGAAATAAAAACGATGTTTACTTTCGACATTCTGTGACATGAATCATTCAAAGATCCTACGTTTCGCATAAAAGTTATTCAGAAACTGGAATAACACAAAAAACACTATATGGGTTATCTGCATGAAATTGGTAACCATAAGTTCCAGGTTTTTCCTAGTGGAGTGTATGACTGCTGGAGAGATCGCTATCAAAAAAGGCAAGGAAAAACTTAACGAAGATTTAGTGGAATGGAGGAGCAGTGGAATATAAATATATATAGAAAATGGCGGACGAATTGAATGAAACAAAAGTTTACTAAACTTGGGTCATTGGCCACCGTGCAATGTAATGTTCTCCGGGGAATTGTGCTCAAGCTACTTACGGCAACACGCCTTGAAACTGGTAAGTTTTAACAAGAAAAAGGTCAGCTTACCTAAGAAATTGTCCACTATGTATATGGTTCCGCAGAACTTGAAGAAGAAGAGTTTTTTGATGTCAGGCTTTTCAGACTTCTTGCTTCGCTATAATTCATGGATATATTGCGGCCGCCTGAAGCTCGATCGGTACAGCGTTGATTTATCAAGCGAGAGGTTACAGGTCAAATTCCTGCCACCAGGATTATAAGAAAATTTGCTTTTTTCACTGGCTTTTAATCGACTCAGCTACGAACGAATTAATGGAGCAAGGGCGGAACGAGCGTGGTACTGACTGTTAACTTTCAGAGTATCGTAAAACAGTTTCGGAAATAAAGCCCTCTACTACACTGACCTATGTTCCGAACAAAAAGGCAAATACTTTACTTTTTACTTTATGTATTCTCTACGTCAGATAATTCGGAACACTGGTTGCGCTCAGACAAAGGAGCGATTAGTCTAAATAATTTCGCAGCAGTAGGCCGCCTTCTGGGAAACCTGGATGATGCAATATTACACATTACAAAATCCGCAGCAGATGGAACGAACACTCCGCTTTATGTGTGTCAGCACCTTTAGAAAAGTCTTTCACAAAATGTGAAATAACTGACTTCGCGGACTGTACGACGTGCTTTAAGAATCAATTTGATTATTTCTCATTTTAAAACCATTTTTCAGCATGATCCCTTTACGGCTGAGGTAAACTTTCGGTTTTCTATTGCAGTTATGGCTTGAAATATGTATGTACACATATCCAAATTAGACAATGCAATGTCGCAATAGTAGATTTCTAGTATTTTGATAAGATAGTGCAGTATCGCAGCAATGAGATACCGCAACACAGGGCCGATTTTTCTCGGTAAAACTGCCGATTAACTAACTACTACTATTGCCTTAACCCCTAGCGGGGCATAGCGCGTCAACTACTCCTGCTCGCCATCGTACTCTGTTCTGGGCAATGGGACGCAACTCCCCAAAAGACTTACCCAGTGCCTGACACTCCTTTGCCACAGATCGACGCCATGTGATTCGAGGACCCCCTCTTGGTCGGCCTTGGTTGGAAATGGGGTTCCATTTCATGGCATGCAAAGCAATGCAATTATCACTCTTCCGCAATGTGTGACCTATCCACTGCCATTTTCGCCTGCGTATCAATTCGTCGATTGGCATCTGACCCGTACGCCGACTTAGCTCTTCATTTGATATTGTTTCAGGCCAGAAAATTCTTAAAATTCGACGAAGACATGAGTTGACGAAAACTTGCAGTTTTCTGGTAACTCCTACGGAAACTTTCCATGTACTGCTCCCATAAAAAAGCACTGATAGTACCAGGGAGCGAAACAGGCCCAGCTTGGTCTTGATGCTGAGATAACTGCTCTGCCAGATTTTGGACAGCATGCCGTATGCGCGTTTAGCCTGGTTGATACGACGAGCGATGTCCTGCTCCGTACTACCATTTTTGGCAACAATGCTACCTAGGTAGACGAAGTTGTCCACCTTCTCCACAGGCTGCCCATTAATATTGATGGCAACAGGTGTCGGATTTTTTTTTCGCAACGGCGGGCTAAGAACCTTGGTCTTGTTGGTATTAATCTTTAGCCCAACCTTGCTTGCCTCCCTCTCGAGATCTAACGCCATTGCGGACAGATCCATGATTTTGTGGGAGAGTAGGCATATGTCGTCAGCGTAGTCAAGATGTTGAAGATAAGATGTCAAAGTCCATTGAATTCCTCTGTCGAGTCCGGATAGGGCTGCATGCAACACGTCACCGATCACAATGAGGAATAGGATCGGTGAGAGGATGCACCCCTGCCGAACTCCACTGCGAATCTCAAAGTCCCCCGACACCTTACCTTTATGCAAAACGCGACATTTCGCGCTGTCATAGGTTGCCTTAATAATAGCCACAAGCTTCTCAGGGATGCGTTGAGTCAGTCCTTATCCGAGGCATAGTTGACGTTTCGTTAGCATATAAAGATTTCGGATAGTGCAAGTTGCTGGCATACACATCCTGTCCTTTGATTGTCGGTTTTAACGACAGGCCCTCAAAGGGAAAGGCCGTGGTATTCTTTTTTTGACACCCCACACCACAGGGGGACCTCAACCAAATCATCGCACCGCCATCACTGGCGGCTTGACGTTGGTTGGCAATGGCCAGTGACCACTGCCGTTCCAGGGGGCGCCCACGCGGAGGACTATGGAAGAGGAGTTTTTGGCCCCCGCGCCGTCAGGAAGAAGCAGGACAATACCGCTGAAAGTATGATAAGCTCTGACTCTAATCAAGTAAATGACAGTGAGTGACAGAGATGTAAAGTGTTGGGTATCCGTAAGTGGGATAAGGAGTGTCGCTGTATGTGACAAGATCTCTGATTCGTTCCTCCATACCATGATTTCTAAACAAATACATCTACCGGCCTCTCTGCCTATTTCGCTCTAGTACAATTAGTAAGGGACAGGGATAATCAAATCATAAACAACTGGCGCAACAGTCCAATTTTGTATCAAGGCCTCTAGACGAATTAGCTTCATCTGATTTCCTAAATGGTGACGGGGTGTTTTGTGCCGAGTTATTTACTCCAAATGGGTACTCATTTAACAGCTGATTGGGCTCATAGTCCGACACGTAAATCCCCTTTTTGTCAAAGACATTGAGTAGGAGCTGGGGCCCAGTGCATAGAAGGCGGACGTGCTAGCTAACTGTTGCGCCATTCGGACTAATATTGAAAAGACTAAGAGCTCGTGCACACGGCAAACTTCTTAGTTCGCAGAAAAACTAAATAGTTTAGTCAGGAAAATAGAACACACAACGAATTTTGAGACCGCGCACACAGCCGACTAAACTATTTAGTTATCGCTGTGGGCGGTGTGTTATATTTTTCTGACTCAACTATTTAGTTTTTCTGTGAACTGAAAAGTTTGCCTTGTGTGCGGCCCCTAAATCGTCTTTCATCCTAAGAAGATTGTTGCCACCTAATGCAATGGGGAGATTATCGACAATCTACTGCTTCAGTGATTTGCAAATAGCGTCATTATTCTTTCGGAATTCAATCTGTCCTATTAATTTTTTCTAGTGATTCCACTAATTCAAATTGAAATTTTTTCAAATCAATCGAAGAACAAACAAAAAAAAATCCTAGAAAGGAAATTGTGCGTAAATGCCACAATTTATTGCAGATTTGAATTGAAAATGTGTACACTGCGTTCCATACAGCCTAAAGAGATCAGAACGTTGTTGATTTAAAATTTATATTTAAGTTGGCCATGTGATTTTTTTTTCCTTTTAATTAGAACAGAGTGTGCTGAGAGGATTGAAATTCTCCGTATTGGAATTTCCGAAGGAGTCTGTAGAGACGTTCGGGAAATATGGACGCCCTTTTGGTGCAAGTATTATTACAAAATCAAGGGCCGGATTCTTAATGTCTGGTTAAAGTTTAACGTAGCGATAAATTGCCGATTAACGAAGTCTAGTTTTGTCCCTGTCTGATTAGCGTTTATCCGATCAAAAATGCTAACCGGTACTTATCCGCCGGTTAGAAGTTTATTGTGATGAAAAATTCCACCAAGCTGACCAACGCCATCTGAGAAGATGTCAGTTGGTGTGTATGACATCAAAGCGATTTTGTTGCAGTCATAGGAATACAAATCGATTAAGTCAAAAATTCACCCTTTTTCCTTAAAAATTTCGAATTAAATTATTGTAAATTGCTTAATTTGCTACGCATAACAGCCTTAGCGGGTGTTTATACCGACTTATTTTGAATTAAAAATGAAGGACAATTCCATTTTTATGTTTTTTGTTTTAATTTATTTTTTAAAGAGTGTTCCGAATAAGTACCTTCCTTCCTTAAAGAATACCGTGTTCTCTATCGAACTTTACGTTTAGCTCTTTTCAACATTTCTATCGTGTTGTTAGCAGATACATCATTAATTTCCTAACACCTAAAAAAATATTCTTTCATTCCTCATTCAAAATAAATCTCGCCGCGGCTTTTGTACATAAAGAATTAAGTACTATCAACAAGATTTTTTTTACGAAAAAAAATGTGAATTTCGACTTGAACGTTTTGCATTCTTAGGGCCATAACTGCTACAAATTAAGATACTAAGGTAGAAGTAAGTATTATTTGATTATAGAGGTTTTATTTATGGAACAAAATTTGTACTTGTATACGAAAATTCGAGAAATGAAAATGAAATTCGAAATGATTTTAAATAAATAAAAAGCAAACATTTTTATTTCATAGCGGTACAACCAACAAACTATTCGTCCGATTTTCAGGGAATAAATTTTAGATATAATGCCATAATGTAAGTGTTTATCTGACCGTTCGAGCTTGCGTAGTTTCCCAGCTATTGTGTTTTATAATAAAAGATCGGCGAAGTACTCAATGTTCTAATGCATAAAAAAGCCTGTTTTACTATATTGAAAAGGCTGTAACTGCTAGAAATTAAGACATTGAGACAAGATGATGTTAAGGAGAATACAGACCTTCAGTTTAACTGCGCAGATATCTGTACTAAATATCTGTGGAAAAATCTGTGCAGATTGGTATCCAGCCCGATCGGATGAGTATTTCCCCACGAAAACAGGGTGGCCATTCTGAGGTGGGCAACACCAAATTTTTTTTTTCTTTTTTGATTTCAGATTCCGAATCAGCGACCCAAAATTATCTTATAGTTCGAGCCAGCCCGATCGAACAAGTATTTCCCCACGAAAACAGGGTGGCCATTCTAAGGTGGGCAACCCCAATTTTTTTTTTCTTTTTTGACTTCAGATTCGGAAAATTACCCTTCTAAATGGGCGCTATTTCGCAAAAGCCGCAATTGTAAAGTTTACCGTAGTTTTACAGTAATATGTAATAATTTGAATAATAAGCCGACATAGTTAGCAAGGGCTTTGCTGTTTATATTTCGACTAAAAGGGAGCACAAAAATGACTGAACCATGCTATTTTTATCCATCATGAAACTTGAATTTTCATGAAGTTCATCATCAAACTTAACCCACTAAATAACCAAAACATCCACAACCAATTTAAAAAAATCCCGAAAATTTCATCGCTGAACATAAAATTCTTGTAATAATGCTTTATACTTATCAGATGATAAGTTGAGCCCACATCTTTCTCTATTTATTCGCGAATGGTGGAAGTCAATTGACGTTTTGTTACAGGCTAACCCACATCTATTGACGAAATATCTTCCACTTATTGAATTAAATTTTCGTGTTCACTGAATTTGGGCTTTCGACAATATTCCGGGGAAAGGGAACTTATCAAATGGGATCAAGATGATAGATTTTTTTTAAAGGATTCTCCTTTTTGTCTGTTCTTTATACATTTTCACTCTACGTACGTAGAGTAGATATACATACATAATATTGTTGATGGAAGAGTCTCTATTATCTATTATATTGGTTAAGTAGCTACATTGGAAGCTTGAATAGATCCCGACCAAATATGAAATGATCCGGATTGAGGATATTGAATTTTATATACTCGTACATACAAGTATGTGCATATTTGTATTTTTCTACTACTTTACTCAAATAATATTGGAAAAAAGTATTCTCTGAACTTGACAGAATTTATTATCGTCGCTTTGTGAAATGGTGTTTTCGGAGGATGCAGAAGGATGAAGATGATTTAAATGGAAATGTTTCTATGCCGCCTGTCTATGTATAAGTGATTGCCAACAGCTGGTTCTTCGGTGTGGATGGATGTTACGACTTAGGAGTAATAGAGACAGGACATTTTCGACAAAGGCAATTGAAGCGATATTCCTTGTAATTGAAATGTGAATGACGTGAACAGCCGACATCAGTGATCAGTTACAACTTCAATTTGAACATAATGAATCTCGCAACCTGTTTCATGCTCAGTGCACAGCATATCCAGATAGATTTAGAAATCCCGAAACCAGTGATGAGATTAGGAGGAGATGAATTTCCTCAGATGACTGGCAATAGGGGAGAAATTTACTGTGGTGAATATAAAATAACATTCAATCTCCAACGTAACTCAGCGAGATTGAGACAAATTCAGCGAGACTAAGGCCCGTTTATCTCAATGTCCGATTATACTGTTTATTAACTAACAGGAACACAAATTAATCGAAGCTATAAACAGCCCCATAAGCATTTTCGTTTTCTCATACGTCGATTAAATTACCAAGCCACAAAGTGTGGAACTTATTTCAGACCACAATTATGGCAAAATCAGCCGATTTTCTTCGCGGAATTCTACCGTCCACAAATCTATTGTGTATTAGTACGGTCTCTCAGCATATTCATTTGCAGCTGAGTTTGTTGCAAATTCTCTTCTATCGAATGAATTTCCAGGAACTGTGTTCTTTATGGCCACTTTCATTATTTTCATTTGAATTTGCAAAAGTGAACAGTTTTAGCTGTAAAAATCCCAGCAACCAGTATCAGGTGTTGGGTTTTTGTTTAGGTTAAACTTTCAACTGGAAACCAGGAGTTGGGTTTTGTTTTGGATGAGAGATTAATCGAAGGCTAGGGGACAGTTAGCGTTTATCCGATTAATAACGCTTAACAGAAATTGGGCTGAATGGCAGTTGAATTTTAAGATAAATTCTAATCGGACATTGAGCAACCGGCCCTAAGACGAATTCAGTAAGATTTGATACGGAATTCGTTTCAAATTCTGTCTAAAATCTAGAAATCTTTCTTTGTATAGAAAATCTAGTGGAGTTTGTGGTAGATTTGGGAAATTGTATATATCATGTGATGATCAATCATGCGCCCTATCTTCTCTACGGTTCTAAATCTGGAATACTATCCATTCTTCCAGAAAGTTGAGAGAACATTTTTTTTTTCATCCCACCGAATTTACAATCTGCCCCTTGCTTTGGTCCCTTAATTTATTCAACACTGACATATTTATTCCGATAGCGTTTATGCTAAGTACTGCAGTCTGCACATCATCGTGACGAATTTTATTTCCCACTATGCATTTGAAGAGAAAATGCTTTCATGGAGTAATTAATCATTAATGATGGAGCATCCTAATTACAAATCCCCCAAGCGCAACTGATTGTGAATTTTCGCGACACATGCTTACATTATTATGCCTGCTCCAGACAATGGCCCATCACTAGCCATTTAGAGCCATCGCCATTTTGTGAACAGGATGGCGTTCAGTGGCAAATGGCGCGTAATTGTTGCAACGATGGGCCATCGGATGGCCTCAAATGGCTTAGAGAGCCATTCACCATGCAATGGTCCATCGCCCGTCTCTCCATTTAAATTGGCTGTTCAAAGTGGTTGTTGGCTGCTTCACACATCGGACAGATGATTGTTGTACTGTCACTTCGATATGGAGAACTTGAACACTGACTGGTCCATCGAAGACCATTGTGTGGACGAAGAATATTTGAATTGGTGTATGATGGCGGCCATCATGATAACGATTGTGCTGGATTATTGTCTGGAGCAGACATTAGAATGGATTTTGCCCAGCTAAATTGAGATGATAATGTTGTGAAGGGGGTAGTTAGCATGTGTGTATTGAGAACAGTGTTGTATACGACGTGTACGTATCTATATTTGGTTTTCGTTAGCCTCAAAATTAATTGATTAATTAAAATTGTTTATTTTTAGAATTCATGGTCGTTCTCCAAGCATGGCTATATTAGCGTGTGCTTAAATGGAAACAGGCGTGGGAATCGGAGTTTTCAAGTGGTGACAAGGCGGCATTTCTTCTCTTCTGGGAGAAACCTCTAGAAAAAGAGTATTTAGCAAACATTTAACCATAAAAAAATTATAAAGCTCCTAAAAAGCCCCAAGAGGAAAAGAAAATAAAAAATGGCTCCACGGAAAATTCACTACTATAGCTTCCCCAAGACTGAATTCTAAAAATGACAATTTCAAGTTTTTTTTTCTGTTGAGAAAAGATTTTCGATTGGCAAAAAACACGAACATTTGAAATGTTAAAGGTGACGGCTGACCTGCAACGAACGATAGTGGTGAACGTAGCTTGAACCTTATCCAGAATTTAATAAGTTTACCGTAGGTTAGTAATAGCATAACTCCAGTGTATGCTATACTTAGCGAAAATTCGTATTTTATTTACTTTAACCTTCACCGCTTCGATTGTTTTGACCTTGACATATGTCATTCCTGGGGTCATGCCGATCAAGAGACACGTTGCGATTGCAATATTAATTAATAGTTTTTTATTAAAAATTACATATTTTCCTTAACTTGTGGCTTTGTGGGTTTGTGTATACCGACAAATGCCAAACCAGGTTGCCGCTTTTACACCTAGCGTGCGAGCGAAACGAGCGTTCATGTTTGTGCTATACTGAGGGGTGTGATTCCTTAAGCGCGGAGCGAGCGGAGCCCACAAAACGGAATGTCAATTCACATTAGTTAAGGAAAATATAAAATTTTCCATATAAAAAACACGAAGAAGGCAAATGCGCGCCCAACATGTATATGTTATATAATCTTGGTCAGAATGATTCCAAAAATAATATATGTCAAGGTCAAGACAATCGGAGCGATGAAGATCGAAGCAAATAATTACCGAAAGTTCAATATGGAGTAGTGACCCATAGAGCGACAGAGAATATACATATGCAACTGATGGTATGGGCTATGGTAATGAGGGCTGCCGAAATCTATTACAGCACCTTTACACCAGAAGACCTGCACAGGAGAACCTTTTCCATCTTCTCTCCACCTGATCCACATTAGCAAATCGAAAAAGGTCCTTTGGGGACCTACTTTTGTATTTGGATCAACACCTTCGTCTTGAATATTAAGAATAAAAAAAAGCATGGTGAAATTTTAAATGTTCATTAATTATTTTCTCAATTTGCTACTCTCTGAATATCTTTCACATGCTTGTGCTAGATCATTAAACTAAATCAGTCACAAAATTTCATCAAAATCGATCCAGTACGTTCCGAATTATTGCCATGTCCGGACTCGTCCCTGGCATCGATCCACTGTGCGGCGGGGGTTTCACCCGGTTAATCCATTTGAACCCATGTTAAATCCATCTGCCGATGGTGAGTCGTTGAGTCAAACAACAAACATATTGAAAATGTTTATTTCCCGCCAATTTTACGTTTGTTTGTACTAGTAAATTCGAGCGATTATTTCAGTCCCGACCACTGAAAAATTTAAATGGCGGGGTAGGAAACATGACGACTGTTGGCACCGTCCGTTGTGTTTTTTTGAGTTCGTGCAACTCATAATGCTTTCCCTTGATCCAATACGAAATTGGTTGACGGTACAGGAATTATTTGTTGTGGTATTTCAGATACTTTCTTAATGAGAGTATCTGAAATTTTAGGATGTCCAGAAAGATACTCGTATAATGTTAATCTTAAATTTGTAATGTGTAAGCGTGTAGGAGGTTTTGTAAAATTGTATATGACGAAGGTTTTTATATGACCCTTCCACACATTACAAAGAATTAGCGTACATCATTCATACATAACTCAAGTATGACATAAATCACATACCAAACATTAAGATTATACGAGTATCTTTTCCGACATCCTACAATTTCAAATACTCTCATCCAGAGAGTGTCTAAAATCCCACAACAAAGAATTCGTGTTATCATCAACCAATTTCGTATTGGATGAGGGGAAAATATTAAGAATTGCACGAACTCAAAGAAACACAATGGACGGTGCCATCTATCGCCGTGTCTCCTACTCCGTCACGTAAGGGCCTTCGTCCACAGACGCAACGCGACTGCGATCCAACTCAAAAACGAGTTGCATGGGCGTCGCACGGGAGTCGCATTAGAGTCGGACACGTGTTATTGCGTGGAACCTCGTCCACTGGTGCGACTGCAACGCAACTCGGACGCGACCGACTCCAAAGCGACTTGGCTGTCCGGTCGCATGTCGACTTTCGTGCGACTTTTTCTTGGTTTCTGGTGTTTTGATATTTGAGTGAGTATGAATTTCAGCAGCTGTAGGTGAGGGATTTTTAATTGTACGCGAGGAGAATGTTTGATAAGTGAATGATAATGTTGATAATGAATGATAAGGGAATGTACCAGACTACTGTTGAAGTAAAACATTGGCAATATGGGTGGCATATGAATCGGGGGATGAATAATAAACTGGAATATGGACAAGATGGATGTCATATGAATTGGAGTGATAAGGCGAATGCTCTGGAGTACTGTTCATGACATTTTGAGTCCTTTGGCTAGGAAAAAGGATATTCCTGGTAAAGAAGGGGAATATGGGCAAGATGGGTGTCATATGAATCGGGGTGAAGACCCGAATATCCAGGAGTAGTGCAGGCAGATAGCATTTTGAGTCCTTCGGAGCGAAAAAAAAACATTCTTGGAAGTTAAGTGAAAAATGGGCAATATGGAAGTCATTTGAATCGGGGTGAAGAGGCGAATGCTTAGGAGTACTATGGATGGCATTTCGAGTCCTTCGGTGGCAACAAGGACATTCGAAAAAGGATACTTTTGGCAGTGAAGCGAAATATGGGCAATATGGGTATCAAATGAATCGGGGTGGAGGCCCAAATATCCAGGAGTAGTGCAGATGGCATTTCGAGTCCTTCGGAGCGAAAAGGACATTCTTGGAAGTCAAGTGAAAAATGGGCAATATGGGTGTCATATGAATCGTGGTGAAGAGGCGAATGCCTAGGAGTACTATGGATGGCATTTCGAGTCCTTCGGTGGCGACAAGGACATTCGAAAAAGGATACTTTTGGCAGTGAAGCGAAATACGGTCAATATGGGTGTCATATGAATCGGGGTGAACACCCGAATATCCAGAAGTAGTGCAGATGGCATTTCGAGTCCTTTGGAGCGAAAAGGACATTCACGAAAGTCGAACGAAAAATGGGCAATATGGGTGTCATATGAACCGGGATGAGGAGGCGAATGCCTAGGAGTACTATGGACGGCATTTCGAGTCCTTCGGTGCCGATAAGGATATTCGAAAAAGGATACTTTTGGCAGTGAAGCGAAATACGGTCAATATGGGTGTCATATGAATCGGGGTGAACACCCGAATATCCAGAAGTAGTGCAGATGGCATTTCCAGTCCTTTGGAGCGAAAAGGACATTCACGAAAGTCGAATGAAAAATGGACAATATATGTGTCATATGAACCGGGGTGAAGAGGCGAATGTCCGGGAACACTGTAAATGACACTTAGAGTCCTTCGGTGGCGACAAGGACATTCGAAAAAGGATATTTTTGCTGGTAAGGCGAAATATGGCAATATGGGACGAAATATGGGCAATATGGGTGTCGTATGAATCGGGGTGCAAAGACGAATGTCCAGGAGTAGTGTAGATGGCATTTAAACTCCTTCGGTGGCGAAAATGACATTCACGAAAGTCAAGTGAAAAATGGGCAATATGGGTGTCATATGAACCGCGGTGATGAGGCGAATGTCCAGAAGTACTGTAGATGGCATTCTGGATCCTTCGGTGGCGACAAGGATGTTCGAAAAAGGATGTTTTTGGCAGTGAAGCGAAAAGCGAAATGGGTGTCACATCAATCGGAAATGGAAGACGATTATTTTATGAGGCAGATTCTTGTCTGAAAACGAAGAACAATACATCTCATTTTCCAAAGAAAAAACGAGTTGGGTTTCTTTGGCCAACTTATTGTTGTTCGTAAAGACAACAACAGAATTTTTCCGTGCCTCTGTGGAACAGTTTTATTTCTTATTAGAGTTAATAAAAGACTATATTCAGAAAGGGTCATGCAACATGGGGCATAGCGCGTCAACCACTCCTGCGCGCAATCATACTGTGCTCTTGCAATGAAGCGCAACTGCCCACATGGCATACCCAGCACCTTAGCGTCACCATACACTGTCGATCTCGAACTCGAATCTGGTACAAATTTCCTCTGACACACACACACTTCACATAGGTGTGAAGAAAACCGGTCGACTTGTACTAGGCACCCTTTTGCCAGATTTTGATGCCATGTGACTTTATGACCCCCTCTTGGTCGGCCTTGGTTGGAAATAGGGCTCCCTTTCATAGCATGTAAAGCAATGCAGTTATCATCCTTCCGCAATGTCTGACCTATCCACTGCCATTTTCGCCTTCGTATAATTCGTCGATTGGCATCTGACCGGTAAGGCAACCTATGACCGCACGAAATGTCGCGTTCTGCATAAAGGTAAGGTGTCGGGGGACTTTGAGATTCCTAGTGAAGTTCGGCAGGGTTACATCCTCTCAACGATCCTATTCCTCAGAGAGATCGGCGATGTGTTGCATGCAGCGCTATCCGGACTAGACAGAGGAATTTAATGGACTTTGACATCTTATCTACAACATCTTGATTATGCTGACAACATATGTCTACACTCCCAAATCATGTATCTGTCCGCAATGGCGTTAGATCTCGAGAAGGAGGCAGGCGAGGTTGGGCTAAAGATTAATACCAACAAGGCAAAGGTTCTTAGCCCGCCATTGCGAAAAAGAAATCCAACACCTATTGCCATCAATATTCATGGCCAACCTGTGGAGAAAGTGGACAATTTCATCTACCTGGGAAGCATTGTTGCCGAAAAAGGTGATACGGAGCAGGACATCGCTCGTCGTATCAACCAGGCGCCGGGTAAGTCTGTTGTAAGCTTCACCCTATTCCCCAGAACAGAGTACGATGGCGCGCAGGAGTGCAGTTTTCTGGTAACTCCTACGGAAATTTTCCATGTACTGCACCCATACAAAACTACAGACAGTAACCGAGAGCGAAAAAATATTAGCTTGATGTTGATGCTGATACAACTACACTGCCAGATTTTCGACAGCATGCCGTATGCGCATTTAGCCTGGTTCATAGAACGAGCGTTGTTCTGGTCCGCACCACCATTTTCGAGTAAATGCTGCGCAAGTAGACGAAGGACTCGAAATGCTATCTACATCTACGCCTCCTCACCCCGGTTCATATGACACCCATATTGCCCATTTTTCACTTGACTTTCGTGAATATCCTTTTCGTCACCGAAGGAATTGAAATGCCATCTACACTACTCCTGGACATTCGTCTTTTCATCCCGATTCATACGACACCCATATTGCCCATATTTCGCCTTACCAGGAAAAATATCCTTTTTCGAATGTCCTTGTCGCCACCGAAGGACTCTAAGTGTCATTTATAGTGTTCCCGGACATTCGCCTCTTCACCCCGGTTCATATGACACCCATATTGCCCATTTTTCATTCGACTTTCGTGGATGTCCTTTTCGCTCCAAAGGACTCGAAATGCCATCTGCACTACTTGTGGATATTCGGGTGTTCACCCCGATTCATATGACACCCATATTGACCGTATTTCGCTTCACTGCCAAAAGTATCCTTTTTCGAATATCCTTATCGGCACCCAAGGACTCGAAATGCCATCCATAGTACTCCTTGGCATTCGCCTCTTCACCCCGGTTCATATGACACCCATATTGCCCATATTTCAATTGACTTTCTTGAATGTCCTTTTCGCCACCGAAGGACTCGAAATGCCATCCGCACTACTCCTGGATATTCGGGTGTCCACCCCGATTCATATGACACCCATATTGACCGTATTTCGCTTCACTGCCAAAAGTATCCTTTTTCGAATATCCTTATCGGCACCCAAGGACTCGAAATGCCATCCATAGTACTCCTTGGCATTCGCCTCTTCACCCCGGTTCATATGACACCCATATTGCCCATATTTCAATTGACTTTCTTGAATGTCCTTTTCGCCACCGAAGGACTCGAAATGCCATCCGCACTACTCCTGGATATTCGGGTGTCCACCCCGATTCATATGACACCCATATTGACCGTATTTCGCTTCACTGCCAAAAGTATCCTTTTTCGAATATCCTTATCGGCACCCAAGGACTCGAAATGCCATCCATAGTACTCCTAGGCATTCGCCTCTTCACCCCGGTTCATATGACACCCATATTGCCCATATTTCAATTGACTTTCTTGAATGTCCTTTTCGCCACCGAAGGACTCGAAATGCCATCCGCACTACTCCTGGATATTCGGGTGTCCACCCCGATTCATATGACACCCATATTGACCGTATTTCGCTTCACTGCCAAAAGTATCCTTTTTCGAATATCCTTGTCGCCACCGAAGGATCCGGAATGCCATCCATAGTACTCAAAATGACATGAACAGTACTCTACAACATTCGCCTTATCACTCCGATTCATGTGGTACCTATCTTGCCCATATTCCCCTTAATTATCAGGAATATCCGTTTTGCTCACCGAAGGACCTCAAACTCAAGGATATCCATATTGCCCGTATTTGACTTCACTGCTGAAAAGTCCTTTTCCTCATTGAACTGACTCAGAACGCCATCAACAGTAGTCAATACATTCCCCTCTTTCATACATTCGCCTCACGTACATACTATACAAAAATTCTGCATTTCACAGCCACAAATCGCAAACGCAAAAAAAAAATACATTGCCAAAAAAAAGATACATTTCCATACCATTGGCCGTCCTTATCATCCTCTCACCCAAAACACAACATTTCACATATCAGTACGCGAGCGAAATCTCTGTACAAACTAGTGGTTTCATTTTATCACAACACGAGTCTCAGAAGAGTTGCGTTGCGTCAGTGGACGAAGAGCATGCAACGCGACTTTCGTGCAACCGTCGCAAACACGTTGGGTTGCAGTCGCGTTCGAGTCGCGTTGCGTCTGTGGACGAAGGCCCTAAATTGACCACAGAAACACGACGAACTCAAACAGGTTTTTTTTCGTGGACATCCATTGGCATGCGATTATAAGACTCTTTCCTCCGACTTTTGAGTGTCCATCTCCTCAGGCCCATTCAATGTACCTATGGACGTTGTCGCCAAGTTTTAATCGTGTAGCGCGTAGTGAACTCAACGAACACCATAAATTTAAAATGTGGACTTTTGCACGCTCAATGGCCAACCCAAAAGCACATTCTTCAATGCAACATTTACGATCAATAAATGTTTGAGAAGTCATTTAGCTGAACATTTGGCACATTAAGGACATTAAACAACGATAATCCTCTTTTTATTTACGTCGAACAATTATTTTCCATATCGTACGTATAAAATAGATGTACAAGTAACAAGTATGTACGTATTCCCATCATTTCCCTGATCACCATAAATTCATGACTACTGCGAGCTAAATTTAAATGTTTTAGTGTAAACTAATAAAATGAAAGATTCATCTTTGATCAGGTATTTAGTTAAACGGATGTGAGAATCGTTTTTTATGGTGAAATTGCCAATTTTTGTATTTTTGAGTAAATATAACGTGAGAAAATTCTTTAATTTTTTTGTAATACATACTACGAAAATGAAAATTACCATGAAGAAATACACTGTGGAGTATTTATTTTCTCACTGATCATCTGGTACTCGTATCTGAGAATGCATTTATCTGCTAACATTTTTATCTTGTTCATTCTATTCTGCTAACGATAGCTCCGGTTGACGAATAGTGTCTAGAAAAGAAATCGTTTAATTTGATAATACTTGAATATACTGGGTGGCGTAAAAGAAACCAAGGGGTTTGAATAGTCTATAATTCCTTTATTTTTGAATCAATCGAATTTCTTTTTTTTTCTTAGTACACTTCATAAATGGGGAATGTTGTTAATTTAAACGTGAAAAAAAATCGCGTAGGTGGTGTCCATTCTCAGCTTTGCATAGTCGCGCTCTTTCTAAAACATTTTCCATGAATTTTTTCAAGATTTCAGGAGGTATCGCTAAAATTTCTTCTTGAATATTATTTTTTAGTTGGAGTTATGGTCTGGAATATGTGTATAGCATATGAATAAGGCACAGACCATACCCCAACTAAACAATAATATTCGAAAAGAAATTCAAGCGATACTTTCTGAAATCTTGAAAAAAAAATCATGAAAACGTTTAGAAAGAGCGCAATTTGCGAAGCTGGGAATAGGCACCATTTATGCGATGTTATTTTGTTTAAATTAACAAAATTCCCCATTTATGAAGTGTACTCCAAAAAAAGAAAAGTAAAAAGAAAAGAAATTCGATTCATTCAAAAATAAAGGAACTATGGACTATTCAAACCCCTTCGTTTCTTTTGCGCCACCTTGTATATCCATTTATTTACCTCAGTATTATAATAATTGGTGTTAACAATACTAATTTTGAAAGTTTGAAAGATTATTTACAGAAGTGGTTAGAGAGGAGTTAAATAGCATGGGGAATAGATAAGTACCTATACACGTGGAGTCGGTCACTAAAGTATACATATTTAAGATTGATTATTTGTTGTTGATAATAAGACAGTTCGTTTGAGCAATCTATTAGTCCAACTAGCACCTAGTACGCACGGAAGCTCGCCTGCCTCGAATCATTAGCAGCGTGAATTTTGTATATATTTTCTGCATCTCGCAGTGGATCCAGGCAGGCGAGAAGCAAAAGAATCTGTTCAATCTGCGTACTAGGTGCAAAAATATAATAATGTACTTCAGTGAAGGTTAAGCGTCGTGCTGAAAACATTCTAGGTCGACTTTCATCTATACTCAGAGTTTAGTGTCAAAGTGCAATGAATCCCTGGCGTCAATTTATTTTCTATTTTCATAGTTTCTGACTGCGTTCAAGAGATTAAAAATATGGGACATACCTGGATAAACATGTATGACATGTTTACTAATTCATTTCAATACCGAAATTCTAATTTTCCATATTGAATTCGCCATTTAGCGACGCAAGCGACATCTGCTGATATACATATCCGGTGTAGGTTTCCCAAGCAGCAAAATCGAGTCATCCAACGGTTATTATTATCGAAATATAACCCTGATCATAAAACGATATTGTTAAATAAAAAGTCAAAATAGCGTTGTTTAAACGTTTGTCAAATGGTAAATTTACCGTTTTCGCCTGGTTATAACCATGACTTTCTGAAAGACAACATAGGTAGTTATATTTTAGCTATTTAGAAGACTATGTTGTGACAAATAGTCATTTCTATGACGTGTTTCTGATAAAATAGTAAGATTCACAGCTGAAGTATTACTTAATATCGACAACATTGTTTTTTTTTCTATAACTATTTAATAACCATTGTATAACATTATTGCCACAGTTTACTCCGAAGCATGAGTTACATTTAACAATATTGTTTTGATTTATTGCTTATAATGACTTCAATATGACAACATTCCTCAAATTTTTTTTACCTAAATACGACTAGAATGTTGCATAAAGGAAACCACACTTTGAATGTTCTTTTTTCGATTTTAAATACCCAAGTTACTATTTAAAAATATATTGGAGCAACAGCTTTCTTTTTTACTTTTACAAACATTTCTCGGATTGTTTTTTTTTTCTGTACATATCCGTGCGCTGTTATATCCAAATAAAACCTTATTTTCACTTGGACGTACATATAAATTTACTGTGTCCCAGCTGCATTCGAGAACCCTGTTCCGTCGAAGTGCCAGTCATCACGCGTTACCACTGTACCAATCTGGAATACACTTTGCATCGTCTTAAAACTTAATCACTTGTTGCATACAACCTCCCGGTCTCGGGTTCAGTACCTGACCGAGAAACTTTTTTAATAATACTTTCTATAGCATTGAATAATTGTTTTAGCATTGAATTGCGGGGCGTAATGTAAAACATGCACATGGAACAAACCTCAAATCTGTTTTGATTGAGTGAAAAACGTTTTACTGCTTTCTCGATTTAACCATGGCAATATGGTTATATTTCAAACAACCGTTGTATATATGACTATTTTGCATTATCTTCAACAAATTGGTTATAGATATAACAATATGTTTTCATTAAATACAATATCGTCCTGAATGTAACAAAAAAGTTGTATTTTGCACAGTTTTGTTTGAAAATAAGCAATTTAGAAATATTGATAACAAGCTTAGATGAAATATTAAGTTTGATATCGAACAAAATGATTTTAGTTCAATCACTGAACCAAATTGTTCATTGCATGACTGAATTATAACGCAAAAATTGGTTAAATTTCTAACCAAGGCCGGATTGGGTTATTAACCCGTTGAGTTCTTCAGCTAAGATTAGCAAAAGAACGCGCATAACATAAAAGTGATAATTTTGACTTAGCGAAAAAGTTTGTATATACAGGTTAGTGAGATAATACACACTACAACAACAACATTAGCCTATATGGGTTAGTGTTCTACCTCGGTGAGCTATCGAGGCTGAGAACTCTCCTCGACAGCGCGTATGACTTACTTTCGCCCGTTCGCTTTAGGTTACATCTAGCGGTTGCTAGGGGCGTTCGTTTGTTCCACTCTGCTTTCGCCTTATTTCATGCAATTGGATTTTAATTGAATTTAACATTTTTCTGATTGAAAAAATTGTTTTTGTTAGATTAGGAAACTATTCGGAATCAATTAGCTTCTTTTATAGCAATTGCATTTGACAAGCTTTATGCTTGCTTTTCGTTTTTCAAACAGTGAGATTCGGCAATGACTTAGAATCCAAACTTGATCTCAGACAAGGTCCATTTTATGTCAATTTCATGTTTCTATTCAGCTACATTGTTTTTTTCGCAATAAGTTCGCCTAAACTACACTTTACTGCTCGGATAATTGCAAAAGAACGCGCCAACTGTACCTAAATGATATGTAAATCAGAACTCACGCTTGTACATATAAAAGCATTTCACTAATTAATCAATTGGAATTATGCAACTGGGGCGAACGGTAGCGCAATGTGTTGAGGCATCAGTCTCAAGTTTGACTACCGGCGTTTCCACGACAACGTTCGTGGCCATGGATGTGCAGTAGGTGCATGCTGGCAACTGCATTCTCCGAAACCAGTTTGTGCCGACGAAACGTCAACTGAGCCACATGGAACAGTTGACGCGCTAGGCCCCACAAGGGGTTAAGGCAATTGAGAGAGAGATTTTTAAACTTATACAACCTAATAATTTGACCAATTTAACCATGCCATTTTCAAATCTTTTTAGATCACATCTTAAGCAATCGATCCGCGCTTACGATTCAATTGCTTGATGTTTTATTTTCAATTATCATCAATTTATTGCTTCCCAAATATTTGCAAATAAACAATGCAAATTGATTGATGATTTAATAATATCCGCAATTGACGTGAGTGTTTACTCGAGCCAGTGGGAAGAGCATGACTACTGTGTGTCTAATAAAAAATGATGTACTACACACACAAATATTGTCTGCGTTCGCGTCCCCCGACGTTGTAATTGCGGTAAGGATTTTCCCTCCAGCCAGCCATAAACTCTTCACCCGAACGACTTGTTTTGCATTTGGCATGTATTAAACAGCTGACAGCCGATTCGCTATTGAATTTCAAACAAAACTTCAATTAAATTCGCGACAGATTCATGAAAAATTAAAACACTGCAAAATCGCTACAAATTTGTGTTGCTCCGGTGTAAATAAGCACACAAGACGCCATGTAGAAATCAAGAAACCGAAAACGAAAATCCACACCATCTGACAGTCACACGCAATACGTCAACTAACAACTGTCAAATACGCTAATACCCCTTACGCCCCATTGACCGGAAATCAACCAGGAAAAATTTCTGGTTAATTTCCCCGATGTCTGGTTGATCAAACGCAAACTGAAACGGAGCGTCCACAAGAAAAATCAGTCGAACTGTTTGCAATTGCGTTTAAAACGTTGCGGGACCTGAACCCACCCATTGTTACCATGAAACTGACAGAATGTGGTTAAAGATGATTTTGAACTGAAAATTATTGAGATTGTTTGCCAAGAAGATGACGGAATCAAAAATAATGGGCGGTTCCTCATATCAACAGACAAAATTGGAGATTTTGTGGGATTTCCAAATGAGAGTAAAAGTATGGCAAGATGCATCTAACAATCAGTTAGATGGGTTTGATGCTTCTTCTAGAGCCTTCTCACCTTGTTTTCTGCTTAACATCGCATAGTAAAAGGGAAACAAAAAGAACCCAAAAAATGTTTGGAAAAAAAATCTTTAAAGAGGCAATTGGAGCTGATCTAATAGTTTAATTCGTTGTAATTAGTTATCGCGGTTGCACCGTTGTTGTTCGCAAGAGGTATCAACTTGAGATGCTGGACAAGTTAGTTTAAGTATTTTCTACCATGTGATAAACGGAGAAACGGAAAAAAAAAGTTTGGAGTAATAATGTAAACTGTAATCTTTGGTTCAAGAGTTCAGTAAATGCAATTACAACATTATATTATATATATATAAAACCCTTTTAAGGGAATTATTCACGAGAAAAAAAATGGCTAACATTCTTATAAAAATTTGGTATGAATCAGTTAATTAATCCACGTTGTACATAAAAAAAAAACAGAATTTGATATGTAACTTAAGAAGCATATCTATTTTTGGCACTTGGTTTACCATAAATAATACACAACGAACATTTACATACATTAAGCTACTTGGGTTGAGAACATTCCCATAACTGGCCAGGTGCAACGAACCTCTGCAACATAATTCATTTCCCCGGGGGTGTATCTAATGTCAAAAGTTGTTTAAAACCTGACACTTGAAAGACGATAGAATTTATATTACATATCTAACTTTTTAGACAGAGCAGCATATCTGCTAACATTTTTTTCCACTTATCTTATGTATCTGAACAGAAGTTCAGGAATTTAAAAATAAACATAAAGATCTCAAAATGAAGGTCAATGAAACAAGATCACGATTACATAAGAGCCCATTAAAATTTGCGTTAAAGAGAGTGTCAGGTTGAATGTAGTCAAATTCAAAGGTGGCGCCATGCTTGAGTGGTATACAAAAAATTTTGTGTTCATTCGTGTTTTTTTTTTGTGTAAATATCGAAAATACTCGTATATTTTTCTGCGTTTTGTTGTTTTAAAGCTAAAGCCCATATCTACGTGCATAGACATTTGAGAAAATTTTGGATTAGTGGAGGTTTTTTTTGTTTGACAATATACATAGGTGATTTGAATTGGCATTTTCCAATGTATAGTAATTGAGTCGAAAAGTCATACTGCAGATTTTTGCCTTCCCGAATTGCGTTGTATTTTAATGCATCTCAACGTAGAACAGATCCTAAAAATAGCTAAAAATGACATTGAATAATGCGTTTATTTTAATTATAAGCAGGTGTTGTTCAAGTAACTTGTAGCGGAACTCTTTGAATATACTATAGAAAGAGTGTGTTGATCAATACGCCGGTTTTATTTTAAATTGGCTTAAAAAAAGACATCCGCCATTCACTTTTCTAATGAGTTGTAATTAATGAATTGAATGTAGCATATTCTACTTGAAATTTTAAATTCTGGCATTCAACTTTAATCAGAGCTCCAAAGCATTCACGGCGTTTGATAAAAACCGGCGGCAGATACATCCAAAGGTTCAGAAACAAGACAAAGTCTTACATGCCCTACAATTTTTAAATATGTACTACTATTTACCCTAACCCCCAGTGGGGCATAGCGCTTCAACAATTTCCATGCGGCTTAGTTGACGTTTCATTAGCATAAACTGGTTTCGGACGATGCATGATTCATGTTGCTAGCATGTACCTCGTGTCCATTTAGCAGCATAATGCGACAAGTCGGAAAAGTTTGTGACAGACTAAGCTACCAGCCGCCCCAGTCTTTAAATGCTAGGTTCTACAAAATAGTAAAGATTTACATATACATATTAAAATTTCATAAATAGGTCCGGTCGACCTGGACAACTCACTCCGGCGGCCAGTTTTTGTACTTGTAAAATCCTACTATAATGAATGTACTACAAACTCCGTCAATATGACATGTACAATTGTATGACAGTCCTCTGAATAAATAAGTCTTGTACAATACATACGGAGCAACAAGCCACCGCGGATCTATCAGTTCCAAAAACAAAAGTTCTAACTTCTTCACTGATGCATGTTATGCGTTGCTCCTGCCACTTCTCAAAGTCTGATCATAATCGAATTTGGTAAGTGGCTTCCTTAGGTGACCCTATCACGGCTCGGCAGCAATTTCGATTATCGACTGGACTAACGGTATATTCGGTTGTGTTCAAATAACAGTTTCCCTTTTCTTTATCGTTTCTCCAGGTACTTCCAGTGGTCCGATATCAAGTAAATTTGATACATCTTCCTTGGGTGATTCTAGGCACCATCCGGTGACGTTTTGGTGCTGCTGTATGTGCGCATGACGACAATAGGACCTTCATGACAGCAGTGGTCGGATCCAGGGGGTGATCGTATATGAAGGAAATGAGATGCAATAACTTGAGAGAGCATAACCAAATCTTTCAGTTCACAAAGATATATCTTGCAAAATTTATCTCATTTCGCGAGATAAACCGCTGAGTTTTATTAAAGTATCAGCTACGATGAGCAAATATCTACAATACATTTCTAGCTCTTGTAATCTACAATACGTTGGGAAGTTAATGTTATTGTGTTTTTAGTAATGTAAGACCAGTTAGAATACATGTAACAGGTTTAACGGATCAAGATCCAAAATCGTAACATTTTCGCTTAGGGTTGCTTTATAATTTGCATGGTGAAACCTTGGACAGCAACTTCGCAGCATCCTGTACGGTATGTAATATGATTAGACTCTGAAAATATCGCTTAATTTATTTCGCCTTTATGATCAAATCAGACTTTTTAATGCGCGGAGCGTTGTCCAGAGTAGGTAGCATTTTCAAAATTCTACAAAATCTCACCATCAAGCTCCAGTCGTAAACAAAAAATGTTCCATTTTAATTATTTAAAATTAGGAAAAGAACTTCCCCTTGCATTTGACACCCCACGTCTGACTACCGTTAACTACCGTATCAGAAAAGAACAAAATGATTTCCATTTTCCCTTCAATAGATAATGATAAGTGAAGTGATATCTAGGCAAGATAGATATCATATGACTGGGGGTGCATGCGTACTAGACTACTATTAAAGGCGTTTCGAGTCCTTTCGTTCAAAAAAAAGGAAACTGTTGGTAATGAAGTGATATCTAGGCAAGATGGAAATTATATGAGGGGGTTATAAGGTGAAAGCATAAGACGACTGTTGATTGCCTTTTGAGCCCTTTGGTCAGGAAAGCAGCACCTTCTTGGGCATACATTGAAATAGAAACCGAACCTAGCAAATATCGGCGATTTCTGGATCGTGGCGATGACACGAGTACCAATCCTCTAGACGTAAGAACATACAGAATATAAAGGATTTAATGGACCCAAAGGACCGCAAGGACATAATGTCCTTGGCAGCAACTCAAGTCATGTAAAAGGCACTCAAGGATACGCACCAAAAAAAATAAGTTCTTTGGGGACAACATTTTTCAGAGCAAATCACAGAAAACTTGAAAGCAAATGGATCAGGCCTAAACTGCCCATTTTTGCATTTTTTTCGTTCTTTCTTTTTATACCCTAGACTTATAGTATAGGGTATATTGTTTTTGTCACGACGGAAATATGTAACACCATAAAGGAGGCTCCGGAGGTATAGCAATGTATATATATAAATGATCAGGGTCACCTCCTGATTCGATTTAGCCATGTCTGTCTGTCTGTCCGTCTGTCTGTCTGTCTGTCTGTCTGTCTGTCCGTCTGTCTGTCCGTTCGCACGATAACTTTCGATAAAATGAAGCTAGAGCCTTGAAATTTTGGTCAAATGTTGGAAGTGTGATCTAGTTGGATGGTATTGAAAATGGTCATGATCAGGCCAAGAGAACGCCTACCTCCCCTACATATGTAAAATACATAAATGTATACATAACTCCCGATTAAAGAAACATGAAAAGCTCTAGCTTTGGTAGATTACTCATGAGAGTAATCTCATACTCTCCTGGGAAAATAAAACTGATAAGTTGAAAACTAACGGTAATTTTCTTACAAAGAACCCCGTACTACCCTACTTTTCAGGTTTTTTGTCTATAACTCCTGAACCAATTGACGTAGACACCTGATTTTTGGCGTGTAACCTTGAAGTGAAAAGCTGCTTAAGATTATGTAAGTTGGGCATAATCAGATCAAAGGAACGCTTACCTCCCCTACAAATTTCCAAAAATTAAATATTTCTTTAATTACGATAACTTTCGAAAAATGATACTAGCAAAATGAAAATTTGAAAGAATGTTGCTACTAAGACCTACTTTGTTGGTATTGAAAATGGGCAAGATCCGACTCAAGAAACCCCCACCTCCCCTACAAATGAAACTTCAAATAAGCGATAACTTTTGATAGAATGAAGCCAGCAACTTGAAATTTTGGTCAAATGTTGAAAGTGAGATTGAGTTAGTTGGCATTAAAGATGGGTAAGATCCGACCTAAGGAACCCCCACCTCCCCTAGAAATGAAACTTAAAATAAGCGATAACTTACGACAAAATAAAGCTAGCGACTTGAAATTTTGGTCAAATGTTTGTAGTATGATCCAGTCGACTAATATTGAAAATACGTAAAATCCGACTTAAGGAACCCCTACCTCCCCTACAAGTGAAACTTCAAATAAGCGTTAATTTTCGATAGAATGAAGCTAGCGACTTGAAAAATTGGATAAATATTTGTAGAATGGGTTAGTTAATTGATTTTGTGAATGGTCAAGATCCCACTGAATGAGTGCCAACCTCCCCTATGAACTGGCCATATAAGAGACCCACTTTTAATGCATATGGTCGTTGCCAATTGGGACTTTTGGTATCACCACTAGGTCTGTACAAGTCTAGGGTATATACGCTTCGGACTGGTTATTTACTGTGTTATACTTATTTTAACAATTTAAAGCGCAAAACAACAAAACCTGAATTCATCCAATAACGAACAAAATATTCAGATACATTTTCCTTCTTCTTCTTTCTGTAATCGATTAAATGTCATTTCACTTATTCTACTCTCGTAGCGAGAATACCCATACAAATCAGGCTAATACAAATATGCCTTCTTAAGAAGAATAAAGGTCTTGTGAACATGCTTGCTGTTCACTGAAGAGATTGAATTTCAGCAGAATAATAAATAACTATAGATTGCCATCAGTAGTATATAGGATCAACTGTTGGCTCGTAATTTACCTTCTCATGAATAGCGAATGATCCTTTTATGTGCCTTTGACACATTAGACCAGTGACATACAAATTGAATCCCTTTCATGCGTGAGAACTATTGTACTAGAAATGCGTGATGAAAACATTGATGAAAGTAGCAATAAGGGAAACACACTTAGAATAAATAGTTGAATTAAAGCAACATTAATAGCTTTGATTCATGGGTTTCTCCTCAAATATGTAGTTCAGCCACTGTAGTCCAGTCCATTTGGCGACACTACAATCAACAGCCCGTATGTGAGACTCTTGTCATGATCTGTTTTCAATTTCTACCAACTTTACTTTTCGTTCGAAAAGATTCGTTGAGATTTGAGATACACACATGCTATGCTGCTGTTGTTGGGTACTCGGACGGAAAGCTTTTTTTCCACAAAGGAACGTATGGCTTCACCGTAATTATTTTTTTCAGACTTTCGCAAATTCATTCCTTTAAGAAGGTCTCTCAGCATACAACATCATCGATAGAATAAATGGCCATTTAGTTTGACAGAAATGTAAATATTTATTTGGGCACTCGTGGGTATAAGAGAGACCGTCGCAGTCTCTAGTCCCGAATAATGTTGATTTTTAGACGAAAAATTGACCGGAAAAAATTTTGATTCGTTCACTCAGACCAAGTTTTTTAAACAAATACAATATGAGAGGGAGAATTGAGTGAAACTAACTTCTTTGTCTCTTTCTATTTAATTATTGTATATTAGTACGGTGAAGACGGATTCTGCTCTCGCGATTTATATGTCGATGCTCCGGCATGATTCGGGTTCTGGTGCGTCGTCTCTCTTCCACTTATACCACGGATACCCAATGGTTTTCATCTCTGTCAAACTGATCCAATTTTAAACATGCTTACATTTTGAGGAAACTGTCAAATGATATAAGTGAACTTACTACGATCTTTATCTTTCCATAGATGGTGTCCAGACATCTAAGATACATTGAATTTAATCGGTCCGGGAAAGAGAGTAACCCATTCCACTCCAAAAAATTATAAACGAAGGAGTGCTTCAGAAGAACGACAACAACGTAATTTAAATGGATAATATTATTTATTACTAGTCGCGTCGGTTAAATCGTCCACGGGAAACAGACTTTGTTGTTGATGGACTTGACCCCTCCAGGAGCATGGGGGCATCAACATCTCCTGCATTTCTATGCCTTGTTGACGTTTCGACAGCATATCTACTATTAGAAAGTGCACTTGCTAGCATGCTCCTCATATCCTACCCACAGGCAGTTTTTGTTCGTGCCGAGGATTGAACCTCTATTCTCTAGATAGTATAGTAGAGCAGTCACCAAACGAACACGGCCACCGAGCGCGTCAAATCTAAGTTGAATAAAAGGTATGTGCAAACTCAGGGGTGGAACACGACTGAGCCCTGATGGTCAGATATTCCAGGCTAAAGACAACTTAAAAAATTTCCAAATCCCACGGCGCCAAATGTAATGATCCTTTCGATTAGCGGAGTTGATTGTCAGATACTAAAATCTCGCCACCCCACATTTCTTGACTCAGTATGTTCAGTGAAAGATCTTGGCCATTTGGTGTCACAATCACATATTGACACGAGTGTCTCGAATAATTGCTATTTCATACCTATAATATAAAAAACAAACACTTTGTTACTTAGACTGAGTGTGTGCAAATACAATCTAGCCAATTTTCAAAAGATAACGAAACTTTTTTAATTTGTCGATGGATCGTAATGACGTGCGTTTCCAAAATTAAAATTTGTGCTGAAAAGGCGCCGTTGAAGGCATTCGAGAAAATTCGGCACGGATCTGAAATACGTCGCACTTATGTAAATAGAAATAACTCGAAACTACAATCTGTGAATAGTCAGTTAAACCCTAGACAGACGATACGCGATAATTATCATTATCAGATAATTATGTTTGGGAAGCACGTCTGTCATGTGCTGTTTCACCTGATGATAATTTATAGACATCGTTTCGATCGTCATTAACATAACGTCATTACGACTTATGTAATTACAATACGTTCACTTTCAACCGCTCGCCGCGCCATTCTTTGGAAAAAATGGAAAGAACAGCTGGTTTCCAGTTGTCATTTGCGATTGTTTGCACGGCACTGTCATCCGTTCACGTCCAAAACCGCACAAATCTTGTTCTGGTTCCCGCTAGTGCTAGTCCCATTATTGGTGTCGACCGTCTGGAGTGTGTTAGAAGGTGTTTTTGTTCTGCAAATTCTCTTTTCTCACATTCGATACTTTGACAGTTCGAACGTAATTATGTTTTTCACGTGTGTCACTAGTCTTAAACGAAAGCTTATGATAATTGTCCCAACCCCTAACGGTATATACTCACGCGTAGACGCGCGTACTCCCAAGCAACTTATGTAGTTGACTTTTCGTTAGCATATAACTGATTTCCGGCGATGTACTATATGTTGGTACAATACGCCTTCTAACCTCTAAGCCGCATTTCGCGACTAGTCCGAAATGGTTGCTATGCCCCACACCACGTACATATATTATGTTAAATACACTTTAGGGTTGTTTACGTTACTGCGATCACAACATTATGCAGAGACTGCATACACAACAACGGACTTGATTACACTTACACGTTTATATTGACACATTATACATAATAAATATTTATTGAATTCTTCAGCGCATGAATATAAATATTTTTGGATGAACCATTCCATTCATAATGCGTATATGGTGAATTTATCTAGCACACATGTAAATGTTTTCTTTGCAATTTTTTCTTAGCACCTAATTTTGACCAACACGTGCAAAAGCTAAGTTCCAATATTTAAATGTTAAACAAACTCTTGGTTTACATATTGCCAAGCGAAATGCTGATAAAGATAAAAGTTGCTTGTTTTTTTTTTGTATTCGTTCCTTACCTACATGAATCTCACGATATCTAGAGAGTGCACAAAAAATTACCCACGAATTTTGGGTATATTTACGAATTTGATTAGCAAATATGCTTACAAAGATATAAGAGAAAATTCTCGTATCTCCTATTAGACCTTCTTCACATTGAGCGATTCTGGTCTGATGAGAGTAATTTGAAAGTAAGCTCTTACGATGAGTAAGAGGAAGGCGCCACTATACTACGGTCAATGTGAGAAAGACCTTAGCATTGGTGCCTGTATTTTTTTGTATTAATAAGTTTGCAGTTATGTGCAAAATTTTAAGTAGCATCCCATGATTTGCCTATTGTACTCCTGTGATCTTAATGTGCGGGAGTCCGAATAGTTCAGAGCGTTCCAGCAGGGGGTGATCACTCCATAGAGTTTTCACCTCTGCCAGAAGGTTTGTATGTACAGTAGAACCCCGCTTAACCGAACTTCGGTCAACCGGAACCCGCTTTAACCGAAAGGGGCGACTAGATTTTTTTTATTTTAAACTTCGAACTCAAAATGTATACACGGTAGCGCGATATAGCTACTCGTAAACGTTACAATACGAAGATTCTGACAAAAATATCAGATTACTTTAAAAAATAATTAACATATGTATCCAAACAATCATCTTGTATTAAACTGCTTGTCGTACGAAGTGTTTTATTCACCTTTTCATTGCAGTTAGTTGTTACCACGGATTAACCGAAATTTTCGTTATCCGAAATGACACCGGCCCCCTCTACTTCGGTTAATCGGGATTCTACTGTATTGACAAATTGTATACAACAGCAACTTTAGCATCGGCCGGTAGATTTGTATGTATTGATTCTTTTGTGTATCTATACTGTGTAGTTTATACTATTTGTCAATACATACAAATCTACTGGCAGAGGGGAAAGTTCTATGGAGAGATCGCTCTTGTAGAACATCAATCCTCTTTGGCTCCAGTCTCAACAGCAGCATATTACCACAGTTATCTCAAATAACTTTATGGCCCGTTTTCTCAATGTCTGGTTAAACTGACAGTTAGCTATCCGTGACCCCGTCTATCGGAAGCCTAAGCGTAAGCATCTCTCAAAATATGATAATACAGTAGAAAAATCTATTCTATTATTCTATATTATTTTAAAAAAAAATATAAATGCCTGTAGCAGCTAAACGGTTAACATTTCGGCAAATTGTCCCTTATTATTTTTTTTGGAAATTGCATGAGAAATCATGTGACCGTCACACACCACCAGATCGCACCATTTTTTTCGGGGCCAAACCACGTCACTTTCATAGGAAAGTGTGGAAGAAATCTCCCAATTCTTAACGTTCCTATGAAAGAGACGTGTTTCGACCGAAATGAACGACATCCAAACGAATATTAAAAGGACGTATTTGTGATGCAAGGGTGAGAGGAAGATAGCTTGTTTAGAAGACTCAAGGGATGCTGACGCCGAGCATTTGCTGGGGTTCTGAAATTGGAGGACGCGGCCATTTGACCTAGACAGTTGGAGGAAAATGATCCAGACTGCCAAGGTCCGACGTCAGACCGTCGAAGAGCCACGATGAAGATGATAATGACAGCGAAATTTTTCTCATCCGTCAGTACCAACTATTGCATGGACGTTTTTGTTAGTATTACATACTGTTGTTATTAAATCTGAATCTCATCAATGTGTTATTTATCGACTGTGATTTACTTCCCAGCTCAACTAATCAATTATGAATCCCCAAATGAATTCCCAAATTGATTAAAATTTAAATCTAATCTGAAGGATTTTCTAAGACCACTCCGCCGATTTGAATAATATCAATTCACTGAATGCTCAAGCACGTGATAATAAACGAGAGTCCTATTTTAACTCACTCATTCCTCATAACCCTGGCAAGCTTGCCAACTTTCTCTTGAATTTTTGCATCCCCAAGAATATAAGAATCACCATTTATCATCTTACCCGCGCTAACAAACAACCTGTCGTATCTCCTATAAATAGCTCAGCTTTGCGTATTGTATGTTGTATCTTTTTATAATTCTGCTGCTAGTCCAAAGCCATGAAAATTTAATTTAAAAAACTTCCTGTTCGTTAGCGAACAAGAACAGTATTCGAACAGAATAAAAAATTATAAATAAATAAAAGTGGCCAAAATGGGCAAATCCACAAGTCGGTAAGCATATTTTTAACCATAAATCAATAGACGCGTTTGTTTGCAGTCTGTTCAGATACAATTGCCAGCATAACACCAACAAATTGTTTTCGACGGAGTTCTTGTGTAGGAATAGTGTTCTGTTAATATATTTTATCGTTGACATGCGTAACGGACGGATTGGTGGGCATCCGAAGTTGCCCGTGGGGACGGAGCCTAAGGTTGCATTATGACCGTGAAAGTCGGGCAGTGCCATCTGCTAAGAAATGGGCCCCTCAACGAGCTAGCAGCGGCCTATGCTTGCTGTAGCTAAGTTCGGGAGATGTGGATAGGATTTTCGCCGCTCGTTGCCCCTGTCCTTTACGTACTCGTACTAAGAAGAATTCATAGGTATGGGGAAGACAACACAAACAAGGGAGGTAAAAATGGGGAATAAAAATAAAGGAGCGATAAGGATGGAATGGTTGGCGGATGGTTCGGTTGCACTCGCGCTCGCATTGGGGTCCAGGTATAATGGGACTCTCGGCCTCTGGTTTCGTACCACCGACAGATCCTTACTCATCAGGTGCTGCCATAGATCTGCCGGTGGAAGCAGCACTACTAGATCAGAATATGGCTCATTACACATGTTAGATGGCGCAGATATGGCCTTATGACGGATTGGACATAACTATTTATTTTTGTAATTGCAAGGAATAGGTGCACTGCACATGCGCTGATTTGATTTGAGTTTACAGTCGATTTTTGTATTGCTTCTTGACATATTGAGAACAGCTGATTCCACGGTACCCGCTTTTAACAATTCTTTTTTGGAACTGTTCTGTATCGTTTCTTTGTATAGAAGCCTGTTCTATTATGATTTGTTACAAAAGCATGTGGCTGATAATGATATCCATCTAAATAAGACATCTTTTTTTCTAGAAAACATAGCCACATTTGCACCACCATATGACGCATGTGATGCTACCGTTATGACGCGCTGTGAGAAAATTGCGTTGATGTATATTTATAGCAGTAAGGAATGCCATGCTTTCCTCTGTTTGAAAATTTCCCAAAATATTTTCTTTGTTATATTTAAGCGAGCGATGGAAGACGTCAGAAAGAAAACAAGAAAGTTTTTTTCTATGCAGAATAAAAAATAACAGAAAATAAATAGATTAAAAATAAAACTGCTTTGCAGGCAATCTGTGTTTCTTGGTCATTACGGATAACGACGATATCATATAAATTGTCATATAAGAAGATGTGTGAGATATGATGCAATTTTCACAGCTTTTCTGATTAACTTTATTCTTTTGGAAAATTGACATGAAATAATTAATGTCAGGACGTAATAGACGTGTTGAATTTATTTAGTGCTAAATTACAATATAAGTTTTGAAATTGATTTCAAAGTGCATTTGAAGAATCTTGAGAAGTGGAGAATATTTGGGTGCGTGCCAAATGAAACAGCGCACAGAATGTTCAATTAGCATATTAACTGGAATAATTTAAATGTTGGCTTTGTTTGTGATGTAAACACCAATTTGGTAGATTTAGTAGCAATAAGTATTGTGGTTTCCAACCGACCTTCATTGTATGATATGGAAGGGAGGGAGTGTGAGACGAAAATATATTAGAATATGTTGAGTCTGGCATATGACAGCGCTGATTTGCACGCCCACATCGAGTGCCAACTCGGATGCAAACAGCACTTTCGATTTTTGGCCCATCTCATATTGTCATACATATAATGGGCAAGCGTAAAGTTCAATGCAAACTATGCCTTTTTTTGTCCTCTTCTGGTGGTGTGGGGCGTAACAATGAGCCACAACCTATTCCGACTTGTCTCAGGTATACGGCTAAATGGACAGGTGGTGCATACTAGCAACATGCATCGTCCGAAATCAGTTTACGCTAACGAAACGTCAACTAAGCCACATGGCAGTAGTTGACCCGCTATGCCTTACTAGGGGTTAGGGCAAATAATACTCGTATGAGCTGTGCGTTTGCTCGGACGCTGCTCGTGGTCGGATCTGAACTAAATTTGGTATGTACAATACATTCCTTGGGTCAGTTTGTCCATAGGTGAAGGTTTTTTTTATACCCTTCACGGATGTGATAATTTGAATGTGCAAACGTAAACAGTTCTAGCTGTCAAAATCTCACCAGCCCGTATCAGCTGTTTGGAATAATCATCTGATAACTTTTTAACTGGAGAATAGGTGCCGTTTAGCGTTTATGTATAGGATAAACTTTAACCAGACATTGTGGAAACAGCCTATACACACGCATCTCGCATCTTGATAGCAAATAGATCATATTGTGTATTTTTATGGGGCGGACCTAAAGTACCGATCAACATCGTTACCTTTTGTGTCATTTACAGTCTCTTTGAAGACATTTTATCCTTCAATCCCAATTGCTTTCATTGTTTATATATAATATGCAATTTCCGCCATCTCGTTATGAAAAAAATAAAAATCAGAGTTCACTCACACTCTTTACGCATTGTATAAAGAAATGATTGGAATTTGAATCTTAAACCGTCTGTAAAAAAAATAATTGTACATACTTCAAATCGAAAATGTGAACGAATGTGTTGACGCATATAAAATGCAAAATAGATGCTGGACTTTAGTGCTTGACAGTGATACTGTATACCAGTCGCGATTAATCGGCATGCCTTACAAAACACTAAATATTTATAGTAGAATCAATGCAATGACGAGTACGTCCCAAGCCAGAAACTATTCTCATAGAACTTAACTGATTCGCACAGTAAATACATTCACCGTACATTTACATTTATTTACCCTATAAATACAAACGAATCCGAAACGTGGGTACCCTAGACCAGTGTAGACCTAGTGCTGATACCGAAGCTATAAATTTGCAGCAGCCATATGCATTTGGTTTTATATATGGTCAGTTTGAACAGGATTTAGCCGATGAAACCTTTGTAGGGGAGGTAGGCACAATTTTGATTCGAGTGTCAAAACCAACTAATTTACCCACACTACAAACAATTGACCAAAATGTCAATTCGCTGGCTCCATTCTATGGAAAGTTATCGTATATTTGAGATAAAATTTGTAGGGGAGATAAGGGTTCCTTTGGTCCGATCATGACCATTTTCAACACCATCTAACTAGATTCTAATACAAATATTCATCCTGAATTTTAAGTCGCTAGCTTCATTTTAACGAAAGTAACCGGATTTATAGTTATATAAACTTCGTATTTTGACATTTGTAGGGGAGGTAGGCGTTCTCTTAGCCGATCATTCTAATTTTTCTATAACTGAATGTGCTTTTTATTCGAAGTTCACATGCCAAAAATTAGCTCTCTACGTTAATTCGTTCAAGAGTTTAGAAATGTAGGGTAATTCGGGGCATTTTGTAAGAATCGCATTTTTACAGGAAAGTTTAATATGGGTTTACAGTCATCTACCAAAAAAGTTCAAGTTCAATAATAATAGGTATTATATGGGAAGTTCCATTGGTGGGATCAAGCCCATTTTCAATACCAACCAATTAGATTCTACTACAAACATTATTTTAAAATTAAAAGTTTGCAGCTTCATTCTGTCGAAAGCTATCACGTCTTTGAAGTATCAGTTGTAGAGTAGGTAGGTGTCTTTGGTCGGATCTTACTCATTTGCAATACCAAACACACACAATAGTCAATAGTATCTTTAGTCAAAGCACATTCCCGAATTTGGTTGAAATCGGACTGCTCTATCATATAGCTGTCATAGGAACGACCGTTCCAAAAGCAAGTTTTTGTCCGAAAAACTTTTTTATTTCTGAAGATATCTTTACGAAATGGCATATTATTTAATCATATTGACTGCTAAGCCACGTTCCTAAATTTGGTTGAAATCGGCCCACTATTTCATATACCTCTCATAGGAACAGTGAAATAGGAACAAGTTTTACTACTAATTTCAAAGTGGCAAATGTACCATAAGACACAACGCTTAGCGTGAAGGGTATTATACCTTCGGCAAGCCATTAATGATGTACTAAGCGGTGAACACCAGAACAAAGGTATAAGATGGAAGTTGGTCAAACACCTTCAACACCTAGACTATGCTGACGATATTTGTCTTCTATCAAATAAATCGGATCAAGTAGCTCAAATGTCTGATGCTTTGCATTGCGAAAGCCGTAATGCGGGGCTTAAAATCAACGCTGAAGACTAAGTACTTGAGCTTGGGTCCAGGAAGGCAAAGCGGAATTTGTGTTGCGGGGCAGGCAGTCGAGAAAGTTGACAATTTCTGCTATCTCGGAAGCGTAGTTACAGCAGATGGAGGAGTGGATGCCGATGTACAGTCTCGCATCAACAAGGCTCGAGCAGCTTTTTTCAGTTTGACTCCTTTCTGGCAAAACAGCAACATTTCCAGACGCAACAAACTCCGGATCTTCGAAACCAACGTAAAATCAGTGCGTTTACATGGCTGTTCAACTTGGAAGGTAACCCATGAGATAAGAACTAGATTGCAAACTTTTGTGAACCAGTGTCTACGGCACATACTGCACATACGGTGACCGAATGTCATTTCTAACGACGACCTCCTTACTAGTACTGGTCAGGACTGGATAGACACTTCCATTAAAAGACGAAAGTGGCAATGGATAGGTCACACTCTCCGAAAAGGGCCGAACAAAATTGCTCAACAGCCTTCGACTGGAACCCGCAGGGAACCAATGCAAGTCGCCGTGTTGGACGACCTTGTAACACCTGGAGAAGATCGGTGACTCAATAGGCAAGTCGTGGAGTGAGCTGAAAGCGATGGCGATGAACAGGACGAGGTGGAAAGTAGGCGTGGTTAATGCCCCACAAGGGGTTAACAGGAACCAGAGAGAGAGGTCCATCCTAGCGAAAGTTATCGTGCGAACGGACAGATGGCTAGACGGATAGACAGACGGACGGACAGACAGCAAGAGATGGCTGAATCGATTCAGGAGGCCATTTCTATATATATATGGAGCCTTCTTAAAGGAGTTTCATACTTTCATTGTGAAAAAAAAAACAATATGCCCTATACCTTATACGGTCTAGGGTATAAACAAAAAACGATTGTCAATTACCAACAGTAGATCGCAGCTTTACAGGTAAAAGTTAGATATAACATTTACACTATTCGAAAATGCAAATTGTTAATGTCAGTCAGCTTCCTGCCACGATATAGGATCGGAAAAATATGACGTCGATATACATATATACATTTTATACGCTATAAATTTCGCATTAGACTTTTATGACAGAATTAACAATTGTTGTAATGTTTCGCCGAAATTAAAAATGACTTGACATTTAAAATATTATGAATGCCGGTTTCTGTTCAATCAAGTTAAAATTATAGTTCTATATTTAGACTTTACTGCACCATCTGGAGTTGTTGTTTTTTAGAATTAAGCAAATTCAACTTGGACTTTGGTCCGTTCTTTTTGTACAGAGTAGATTAGAGCAGGACAAGCGGCGACAAAAAAAGAAAGGGAGCAGACCAGAGCAGGACAAGCGGCAAAAAAGGAACGATAGTTGATGTTGATTTTTTTTTTCCAAAAGTTATAAATCTTTCAGGATTTCATTGAAGCGCACCGATAGCGATCAACAAAAAAAAAAACATTTTTATTTGCGAAAAAAACACCAACAAAGTCGGTTATGTCTGCAATCTGACAATTCAATTATAATGAACTCGGGAGCAACACTCCAAAACTTCAACTCGCGCCACCTGAAAAAAGCGAAACTACATAACGGAGTAGAATTCCTGCATTAACCTTCTATCCAGAGCAGCTCAGATCAAATTGTTAGTGTATGGTGTTGGTATGCTCTGCTCTGCACGGCTGTTAAAAAAACGCGTCTATAGATATTGTCTCTGGAAAGATTTTGCTGAAGTATAAGTATCCGTATTAACTCCCGTCCACGACAGTGTTCGTGGCCATGGATGTGTAGGAGGTGCATGCTGGCAACTGCATTCTCCGAAACCAATTTATGCCAACGAAACGTCAACTGGGCCACATAGAACAGTTGACGCGCTATGCCCCACAAGGGGTTACGGCAATTGAGTGAGTATTAACTTCCGTGAAATAAACTTGAACAAAAGAGATCGTTCAGCAAGTTGGCGCTGATTCTTTTCGATTCTTTTGTCAACCTCTTTGTCTCCTTGAGTATGCCTTCGTAAGGTCGTCAAAACCATTCGATTTTTTTCTCCATATTATCGAAATTGTTTTTGATTCGTTTCAAACCAGAACTATATACCAAAGAGGTATACCGAAGAGTTATGTGTATTGGGTCGTCGAGAGAAAATCCGGGCCCTGAATTTTCCATATTTACCCATGATACTTTAAACCGTTTTTTAAGATTTTTTATACTTTATTTTTAATGTATAATTAAAAATAATATTCCTTGCTTAAATAATAACAGTCTCAATTTGCAAAAAAGGTGCCCTTGAAGAAAATTTCCTTTACTGGCTCTATTGCTCTGAAACAATGCCTTTCAGCTTCTGAATTGTTTGGGGCTTATTTCTGTACATTTTGCCTCTCAAATAATCCAAAATAAATAAGTCAGTTTCCATCAAATCATATTAATATTCAGTGGAAGATACCCTGCTTATCATACCGTCGCTCATTAGCTGGTGAAATATTTAATGAAAGTCACTGGTAAATTCATCACGACGTCATCAGCTAAGGGGCTGATGACTTTTCCACAATTTTCACCGAAATACTCAACGATGGTTGTGGTTGCTCGATGAGTAGAGAGCTGACCTCTAATTCGAGGGGTGGCAGGTTCAAGTTTTGGCACGAGCAAAGATTCTTTTTTATGTATCATAGAATGAGTAATTTGAATAACATAACTATGTACCAGTCCACTCGGAAAACTTGTCCTCGTATCTGCACTGACCCAAATCCTCGGTGTTACTATCTATGTAATCGGACGAAGTCGACTCGTGCGGACGGAGTAGCGGCCGGACCTGCACCGGGCCAAATCGAAAATTTAATACGGAAAGAAGGAAATTGAAAATTGTTATATAATACAAGTTGTAATATCGAATTTTTCATGCTCAATAAGAAGAATTATCCTTGCGCCATTCTTAGACAATGTTTGATTCGTATCTTTTCTTTTTACAAATTTGACCGATTTTTTTCTTTTCATGTTTCAAATTTCCGGGCTCCTTTGAAATCACGGGCCCGGGGCGTTTCGCCCCTTCCGCGCCCCTCTCTCGACGGCCCTGTATGTGTATGTATTTTTATTTGAAAACACAAAACGCTAGTCACCAACACCAGAAGGGGGGCAAAAACTCCTCTTCCATAGTCCTCCGCGTGGGCGCCCCCTGGAACGGCAGTGGTCACTGACCATTGCCAACCAACGTTAAGCCGCCAGTGATGGCGGTGCGATGATTTGGTTGAGGTACCCCTGTGGTGTGGGGTGTGAAAAAAATACCACGGCCTTTCCCTTTGAGGGCCTGTCGTTAAAACCGACAATCAAAGGACAGGATGTGTATGCCAGCAACTTGCACTATCCGAAATCTTTATATGCTAACGAAACGTCAACTATGCCTCGGATAAGGACTGACTCAACGGTTACGACTTTTAGCTATCGTACAATGACAAAGATTGGAATGTGCGTACTCTCCTGGACAATGGATCAGAAGGTCCCCAGAACGCACGATTTCTTCAATTAGAGAGTGAATTTCTGAGGTACAAATTAAATATCTTAGGAGTTAGTGAGATAAGATGGTGGAACAGCGGAGAATTCATCTCTCCAACGGGCAGCACTGTAATGTTGTATTCCGGTAAAGCTACCGGTAGTCGTCGTGAGTCAGGTGTGGGACTCCTTTTAACCAGATTTTGGTGATCGTAATGACAACGGTGAAAGATTTGTAGAGTTCTGCAACTTTCACAGTCTCTTCATCGGTGGTACTATGTTTGAGCATAAGGACCACCACAAAATCAGTTGGTCCTCTGTTGATCGGCGCAGAACACAAAATCAGATCGACCATTTTGCCATTAGTAAAAGATTCGAGAGTTGCCTCCTGGACGTGCGAAACAAGAAGGGTGCCGATATTGGGATGGGAAGAGACCATTATCTTATGATCGCTAATGTTCGATTGCGTATTGCAGCCGTGCGCCGCCCCAGCGACGAAAGATCCAGGCCCCGCAAATTCAACACCGCTCGACTAAAAAATCCAGCTGTCTTACAACAATATAATGACCATCTCGCGCAAAAAGCGGCTGAGATAACTAGTCACCCAGATAGTGACATAAACGAAAACTGGGATGCCATAAAAAATGCGTACATTGATAGCGCAAATACCATCCTTGGCCCAAACCCGGATTGTCGGAATAAGCCCTGGATGTCCGACGCTTCATGGCAGCGGATTGTTGAAAGAAAGGAGCTGAAAGTTCGTTTGGCTGCAGCATCAGACGACAATCGAAGCAGCATCGAACTCCTTTACCGTCAGAACGCTCGAGAAGTTCAGCGTAGTGTGCGACGCGATAAAAGAGTTTATGCCAATTCTCTTTTAGCGTCAGCAGAAGAAGCCGCTAGAAGTAACAACTTAAACGCCGTATACGGTGTCATCAAGGAGTTTACAGGTGGTCGTAACTCCTGCCAACATCCGGTGAAAGATAGTGATGGAAAGCTACTTATCTTGGAAGAAGATCAAATGAGGCGGTGGAAAGAACACTTCGCCGCGGTCTTGAACCGTGTAACCTCTGGTGAAGTTCCCCCTCATATAGATAATTTAGCTAACCATCAAAATGTGCGTATACGGTCCACTGCCCCGACTAAAGAGGAAATAGTCACTGCAATTATTGCACTAAAACGAGGAAAGGCCGCCGGACTTGACGGCATCCCTGCCGAACTTTATCAAGCAGCGCCAAGCGTAACTGCCGATTTGCTGCACCCACTTGTTGATAAAGCGTGGAATACAGAGACCTTTCCCACTGAGTGGAAGGAAGGTTTGATCATCAAACTTCCAAAGAAGGGTAGCCTCACAGACTGTAATAATTGGAGAGGCATTTGTGTGCTTCCTGCCGTTGCCAAGATAATAGCTAAAATCGTCCTGGAAAGACTAAAGGCCCACTTAGAAAGCACAATTGATGAAGAGCAGGCTGGCTTTCGATCCGGATTCTCCTGTGTCGATCACATTAACACCTTGCGAATCATCATCGAGCAATGCGCTGAATACGATTCTCCGCTTCACTTGCTTTTCATCGATTTCGAAAAGGCTTTCGATAGTGTGAACCGGGATTCTATATGGGCGGCCTTGCGCAGGAGAGGCATCCCTGAGAAGCTTGTGGCTATTATTAAGGCAACCTATGACGGCGCGAAATGTCGCGTTCTGCATAAAGGTAAGGTGTCGGGGGACTTTGAGATTCGCAGTGGAGTTCGGCAGGGGTGCATCCTCTCACCGATCCTATTCCTCATTGTGATCGGCGACGTGTTACATGCAGCCCTATCCGGACTCGACAGAGGAATTCAATGGACTTTGACATCTTATCTACAACATCTTGACTACGCTGACGACATATGCCTACTCTCCCACAAAATCATGGATCTGTCCACAATGGCGTTAGATCTCGAGAGGGAGGCAAGCAAGGTTGGGCTAAAGATTAATACCAACAAGACCAAGGTGCTTAGCCCGCCGTTGTGAAAAAGAAATCCGACACCTATTGCCATCAATATTAATGGGCAGCCTGTGGAGAAGGTAGACAACTTCGTCTACCTGGGTAGCATTGTTGCCGAAAATGGTGGTACGGAGCAGGCCATCGCTCGTCGTATCAACCAGGCTAAACGCGCATACGGCATGCTGTCCAAAATCTGGCAGAGCAGTTATCTCAGCATCAAGACCAAGCTGGGCCTGTTTCGCTCCCTGGTACTATCAGTGCTTTTGTATGGGAGCAGTACATGGAAAGTTTCCGTAGGAGTTACCAGAAAGCTGCAAGTTTTCGGCAACTCATGTCTTCGTCGAATTTTAAGAATTTTCTGGCCCGAAACAATATCAAATGAAGAGCTAAGTCGGCGTACGGGTCAGATGCCAATCGACGAATTGATACGCAGGCGAAAATGGCAGTGGATAGGTCACACATTGCGGAAGAGTGATAACTGCATTGCTTTGCATGCCATGAAATGGAACCCCATTTCCAACCAAGGCCGACCAAGAGGGGGTCCTCGAATCACATGGCGTCGATCTGTGGCAAAGGAGTGTCAGGTACTGGGTAAGTCTTTTGGGGAGTTGCGCCCCATTGCCCAGAACAGAGTACGATGGCGCGCAGGAGTAGTTGACGCGCTATGCCCCGCTAGGGGTTAAGGCAAAGTAGTAGTAGTAACACCAGAAATGGAAAATTCAAAACAAATTAGCGTGTATTCATGTTGAAATCACATCGATCAAGTGTTTTTCCATGGGACGAGCCTAAGTACCAATAACCAAGGCTAATTTTTGTGTCATTGTCTGATTGGCTGCAAATGTTTGCCGTTCGCATATTTCACAATTCCTAACGAGCCCATTCACTTACAGGAATAACTGAAGGTATTCCTACAGGAAAAATTAACGATAATTGAAAATTGCAACACTCTTGTAGTTTTGGGCGGCCTGAACTTAAGTCCGCCGCCGCGCCGTAGAGCTTTTCGTACAGTGATATCTACCCTTCAGACAGATTTTCATCAGCAATAGAGATTCTTGTCAGTTTTTCTGATAGATTTTTATCAGTTTTTTGTTCCATAAGATTTTCATCAGTTTGCCCTACAGATTCGCTTCAGTTTTTCCTACAAGATTTTTGTTAGTTTGCCTTACAATCATCAGGCCATGGTCGTCAGTTTTCCCATCGTAGGTTTATCTTAGGACGGTTGTGAGAAAAACCGAGAGCTAGCTGTGAAGATTCCTGAAAATGGAGGACAGCGTTCTCCATTTCGCTGAGACCGAGATAATTGGAGGACAACGATCCAGACGGCCAAGGCCCGATATTGGGCTGAAGCGACACAATGATGATGATGAAGCATGAGGTTTATCTTCAGTTTGTATTGTATATAGTGTTTGTGGAATCCATCACAAAAAACTGGAACTGGGAGTAGGGGTAACCCCTAACCAATGATAATGCAGATACAGAGAGCTAGGAATTGCGTGCAAAAAAAGAGGCATAAAGCAAATGTAGCTCGCGGTCGTTGCAGTGAACATTAACGCAAATACATGTAACATATCCGCGTCCTAGCCACTGGAGTAATCGTGCGTCTAAATCAGCTTTAAAGCAATGGGTTGCAGCCAACTTAAATCCGTATGAAGTTCCCCATACAATCGTAGAAGTCAATATCCTGATTAATTCACTAATTAGTATTTCAATGCCACGATAAAACACCAATATGTAAAAAGTGTTCCGAAAATAGAATCAGACAGTGATTAAACAAATGGAGTAATTTTGAAGGCTTGGAACATAAAGAAAACAAAGAATGTAACCCAACAATTTAATTCATTTCATCTTAATATATATTATGAATATGCAAAATTATACCACAAATGTATCGTGTGGGAAGATGCGATATAACACTGTAGGATATACATTTAAAGCACATCCTCATGCCAACTAAAAATAGCTTTTCCAGTTCAAAATTAGCATAACATGTTGGTTGCATTTGAATTTTACACCGACCGAATACATTTGATATAATATGTGTTTCCTTTTGCGCAATTGTTTTGCTTTATGGTTTTATGCCCGGTTCACATTATTCCAGTCCAGTAATCCAGTCCAGCAATCCAGTCCAGTGCTGGACTGGATCATATCGTCTACATGATTCCAGTACAGTAGTCTGGCGAGTGTGTTGTTGATTCGGTAACTATAGTGACAAGAATTTCTGGGCGAGCTGGAATGAAAAAGTAGACCGACAATCCAGTCACTGGACTGGATTGCTGGATTGAATTGCTGTCCAGTGCCGGTTCACATTATTCCAGTAGCAATCCAGCGCTGGACTGGATTACTGGACTGGATTGGTTACTGGAATAATGTGAACCGGGCATTATGCTAGTCTTTTTTATCGTTTTCGAAGACTATTATATATGTATAAACTCGTATGCACCGAAAAAGATACAACTTTTAGTTGATAACTGGTATATGGCAAGAAAAAAACTCATTTTAGTTGAGTATAAATGGCTGCGTTTTGGCGAACTCTGATTAAATACATATCATGAATCCGACTTTTCTCGATATCTCCTCGATTCCCCTCCGGTAAAATATGTAATTTTTGAATCTGAAAATATTCCCCTCTGAACTGAAAAGGATTCGGATCCGAAGGGCAACATTTTCAGATGCAAAAATTGACAGTTGACGGTAGATATTTTACAGGAGGGGATAATGAGAGAGAAACCAAGAAAAGTCAAATTCATGATATTTAATCAGAGTTCGTCAAAACTCACTCATTGCTATCCTTTTATTTGTGTTTTTATATATATAGTATCAAATGACGAAAGATTCCATATCATTAACATTTTTCACGAGTGAATTGGTCAGAGGTAATCGTCGGTGCAAATTTTCACACCAGGAGCAGTTGGTGTCATCGCAGCTTGCAGTCGTGTCGTCGTTTCTCAATTGGCAATTCGATTATCACCCTTCGCTGTGGCGCAACCACGGGGAGAGTTAAGGGGCTAAAACCCCTCCCAGAACGAAGAAATATAAAAAATAAATGAAAAGGTTTGTTTTTTGTTTCTTTTACCTAACGTTTTTTGTCTGTTGAACACGAAAACGAAGTTTGGAAATTTTGACTGGGAATCCCCTCACCTTTTAATATAACAACTCACTTTTTTCAATGTTATGGATTGACGTCACGAATCGAAGTATGTATATTCTTGAAGTACATTAAATTTGTTAAAATTTAATAGCAAAATAAATGGTCAGAACTTCTTTATTAACGGCTCTCAAAAATTGCAATGAACATTTTCATCATATAATGAAGACAAAGTGCGTTACTTTGCGTTTCCCGGCCAAACTTTTTGTTGGAAAATCTTGCATTTATATACAGCGCCTCCACCTATACCTGTTTTTTCCCGTCAAGTTGGCCATATTGATATTTTGAGTTTTGTTAATAGATCAGTTGGTGATAAAGATATGTTGAGAATTGTTTTGGTTTCAAAAGTCAGGCTACTTTCACACGGTGAGTCCACAAGTCGGTGAGTCCGCAATGCTTTTAGCATGGGCCCGAAACGCTACTTTTTTCTGGGGGCCCGAGCTTACGCGTACTTTTGGTTAAATCAGAGCTTCTACACGCATGTGCTCATGAGTCGCTCACCAGTAAATGGGCTCATCGGCTCAGCAATGCAATATTATTTGCTTGAATGGAAAATAATTCAACATTAGATGCTCCGAGCGCTCTTGAATCATTGTAGAACGGAGTCGATATTTAATCAATTACTACATGGAAAAGGTCCGCTCTGCAGATGCAGAGGACACAGGAAGAGTTCTTATTGTTTTGTAGACTATGCAAAACATTAGGGGAACTTGTTTCCACTGAAGTATTACGAGTCTTCCTTCCCCTTAGCGTTGCATGCAAACATGCAATTTTCGGAGAAAAAATATTGCGCAGAGTTGGAGGCCCTCTGAAAACGGAAGCCTCCGCATTTCGCGGAATTGGGTATATATTGTAGCAGGCACGTCCTAGAATGATGGGAGTTATTTCTTGAGTCGATTTAGCCATGTCTGCCTGTCTATCTGTTCGAAAAATAACTTTCGATAGACTGAAACTAGCAACTTTAAATTTCAAATGTAGCCTAAATGTTTGTAATATGTTCCAGTTGGTGGTTTTCGAAAATGGGCATGATCCGCCCAGAAAAACACATACCTCCCCTACAAATGTTATTCCAAATATATACCTATATATTGTAACTTCCGAATGGATAAAGGAAGAAACCCGTTATTCGGTCAGATGACTCCTTATAGCCATATTAAATTCTCATGTAAACATGAGATCGGCCAGCACCAACGGTACTTCCTTACAAAGCGCCCCGTATTACACCGACTTTTCATGTTTTTGTCTATAACTCGTGAACAACTCCACGTAGAGAACTGATCTTTTAGCATGCAGACTTTGATGGTGAGCCCCTAATTTACTTTTAGTTAAAAGCTCACTTGACTCAAAATAATGCCTAAATTCCATACAATGTCCCTTCACCCTAGTCTCATTGGCCATGTACGAAACAGCATATCGCCGTTGCAAATCTTCAGTATTAGTATCACCACCACTAGGTCTTCATGTGTAGGGTATCAAAGCTTACGATACGACTCGTTTTTTTTTTAGTCCAGCGCGATGAAAGGCAATGAAACTATTTATGGACAAATCTAAATTTTTTGCCAACTGACATCTTGTCAAACCGAAAAATTAAATCATCCATCATTGCGAAATGTTCACTTAACTTGCACTCTCCTTGGCATATTCCTAGCAAACATTTCAAGATTAAGGAAGGTATTTGCCTAAAAGACTTTTCACTGACATCTTGTTGAAATGAAGAACAATTTGATTTATTCAACGTCCACGTGATTGTTACTCTGCGAGTCTGACGAACCGGGAATATCAACAAAAAATATTAGGTGGTCTACATACGCTTTAAAACTAAATTGTCAGCTTTTCATAATACCATGACAGCACATTTTAATGGAGTACGACCTGCAAATAACATCTAGAGGTATCGACCGGTAGCGCAGTGTATTGAGGCAACAGTCTCATGTTTGACTACCGGCGTTTCGGGTTCGAATCCCGTCCACGACGACATTCGTGGCCATGGATGTGCAGGAGGTGCATGCTGGCAACTGCATTCTCCGAAACCAGTTTATGCCGAGAAACGTCAACTGGGCCACATGGAACAGTTGACGCGCTATGCCCCACAAGGGGTTAGGGCAATTGAGAGAGAGAGAGAGATCGACGTCTGGCCTATTCGGTACTGAAGAGTTTTAGACGTTTTTAAGTACTGGTATTACAAGTGCTAAGTATTATAGACAAGCTTGGTAGCCGTGAAGTGTCGGTCACCATTCTACGACACTTTATCTTGAAAACATCGGTTCGATCTCTGTCGCGTTAATAAAAACCTTCTGTGGGTATTATTAGAACTTCCACAGCGCTCGAAGCTCGTCAGTAAAAATGGCTTGAATAGGAAGTGTATGCTAGCGACTGCAACATTCAAAAAATAGATGCTATCGAAACGTCAACAAGGCATAGAAATTCAAGATATATTGACGTCATGGCCATTAACAACAAGTGTTATAGATATTTACAGGTAATCGTTCATTACCGGCACTTGTTTTTTTTAGAACCGAATTATCTTGATAGATGATGATGATATGCAGAGATTACTGCCATTTTTAATTGGGTACTCATTTTTACGGTCGCAGTAGAACGATGAATAGAGCGTCGATATACCGAGCGAGAGGTCGATTCCTGCCACAAACATATTGGGGCGACCGGTAGCGCAGTGTGTTGAGGCATCAGTTTCATGTTTCACTACCGGCGCTTCGGGTTCGAATCCCGTCCACGACGACGTTCGTGGCCATGGATGTGCAGGAGATGCATGCTGGCAACTGCATTTTTTGAAAGCAATTTATGCCAACGAAACGTCAACTGGGCCACATGGAACAGTTGACGCGCTATGCCCCATTAGGGGTTAGAACAATTGAGTTTTCTCTTTCGCTTCCAGTCGACTTAGATGTGGATGGGTACGGGTACATTGATTTTATAAAAACCAATGGAGTAAAGGCGGAAGGTGCATGATAACGACCATGCTACTCGGACCCTTCAGTTCCCATCTTCCCGCGAAAACTACATCTCGTACCCCATGTTCCGATTCAGAACGGAAAGAGAAATTCTTTACTTATTTTAATCACTGCGTAGACTGACATCAGCAAGTTTCAAACCAAGCGGCCAGTGCTGAGAAACGAGAACGTGATAATCATTATTCTATCCAGACTACAGTTTATCACGTATGCTGAAATCCAGGTTTTTTTAAACCGGTGTTGGGTCTACAATAGGAAAATATCCTTTTCATCCTCTCTAGTTCGTCCGACTAAAATAAAAACACATGAATTCTCATTTTTGCTCACGTATCCAACTGTTCCTCCTAAGTATCTGATAAATTTTGAATATAGATATTTGTATCCTCACCTGAGTCATGCATTCTGGTTTGTTAATCGTACAATGCAGATAAACGGTACGTCTGTGGACCGTTTTAGCGAGCAATTTCAATTGAAATGCGAAAATGCCTTTCTAAACGCAGAAACACCCAAAAATAAACTTGATGTAAACCAAAGCATTGACGCTTATCTTTCCCACATTTTGTTCAACAATTTCGGTCTTGTCCTAGACCTAATTTCTTTGTCGACACGACCGGTACGAATATGTATAAATATTTGCATGAAAGCCATAAATTTGATGACCCAAAGCCACTTCAACAGCCGTGGAAAAATTAAAAGGCAATTTAATTTCCCTGAAAAAGTGGAAAACTTATTTCATCGCAAATATGTTGTTTCACAAACTGCTGGTGTTCCTAGAAAATTTTCCTCGAGCGACAATTAACGCAACCATGATTATAGAGGGAAGTATGACTACGGGGTATAAACGCGCTGATTTCAATGGATACGTTCCGAATGTGCCGAAAATTCCACACGGTTGTGGCGCTGTGAAATTTTTGGTTTGATTTTAATTTATACTAATAAAAGTTCATTAACTGTCTATAAACTGACGGAGCGAATATCATCTGTCAACTCTCTAAATCGTTGCCATATCATGCTCAGCGTAGTGAGCGGACAAATTTTATACTTAGCGAAATGTCATTTAGTTGACGTTCAATCGCTTACTGGGTGTTCGAGAGATACTTATCCAACCGTTACCCAAAGTTGCGCCTTCTGAACGTACCCAATGTTAGCGGGTGTGAAAGAAAATAGCCTGCTCAATGCCGCTGAGAAAAGTTTTGCTGGGAATTTTAAATAATTGTAGATGCTAAAGTGGTATTTACATGGTAAATTGTTCAAAATTGTTGCGACGAGGGGTTCCTTTGTCACACTTAGTGCAGGACCCGAAAGAATTTAAATTGTTGGGAATAAGGGAATACCAGAGAAATTCTTATTTCATAGAGAGTAAAGGGATGTGTGAATAATTGTCACCACTTTTATCTAATAAGAAAATTCAAAACAAACTTTTCAGTTCAAATCGCCGTCGTGGATTCTGTGGGGAGGATGGAAGAGGCGTGAATGAGATGAACATTAATAAAAGTATGAAATTTGTACATTAAATGCACTTAGGAAAATTGCTGGATAGTAATTTTATGCATGCTGTTTTTATGGTTGTTTAGATAGCATGTATTTATGACATTGGTGCTAGCTGGTGCGCAAGGATGAAGGCATCTGAAAGCTATTTAGATAAAAGGATACGTCGTGATAGATTGCATAAATAGGTGATATTAATATAGTAAAATGCAATATTTTAACATGGAAATCTTTACTGGCGGGCTGTAATGCCGTTCCTGATGCGCTCAGTAGGCGTGAGGTCTCGGTCGCCACTATAATACTTGAAGTTAGAGTTTGGGGGTTAACTTTTCCGGCGCGTTAATAGAATGAAAAAAAATCCTGTGGGTACTACTAGAATTCTCATAGTGTTCCAAGCTTGTCAGTCAAAGAGAGGAAGGACAGGAAATGTATGCTAGCAACTGCACCACTCGAAATTTATATGCTAACGAAATGTCAAAGTCAAAGTCATTGGTAGAAATGTTGACGCGCCCACTGAAGGGGTTAAGGTAATATTAGTATAATGCCGTTCTAAAGCGGTACAAAAAACGACAAAACTGTACATTTTAAAAGCCGGTGCACATAAACGCCCAAATGACGCAGAACGCAGCGTCATTTTCTATCGGATAGGACGAAATACAATGGGAGCAATGAACAGATGCACATGGTCACCGATAGTTATCGGCGTCACTTGGTCGTCGCGATAGCTATCTGGGATGCCGCTGGTTTCTGCTCCTAACTGCGGCAGTTCACGAATTTTTTTTAAGCCGAGCCACATACACTCGAAATCGCAACACGAACACGGTCACTATGTGTGATGTGATGTATATGAAATTTCTTAGACCATTCGCTTGAGGGCCATTTTTACTCAAGCAATGCTTTGAAATTTCCATCGAATGATTCAAGATACAATACTTTACAGAAATTTCAAGTTCGTGTTCGTCATTATGTGGCCCGGTTTAAATAATACGGATACAAAGTGACGCTGCGTCCTATTACTTCATGTGAATTGAAACGCAGATAGGTGTCAGAGAGGGAGAAGCTTAAATGACGCGGCGTCCAGCGTCATTTGGACACGTATGTGCAGCGGTACTAAACTATACCTCACTGAAAGCCATCTGTTGCATAGAATTAAACTCTATGATTTCCATGGGGGTCCGTCCCAAAGATCATGATACATCATTAGGGATACCACAAAGATCTGTTCTCGGTCCTCTACTGTGGAGCATCATATGAACAAGTTTGTCGGGCAACATAATCCGACTCGGCTCGTACCCGGTCACGCCTTCCCCACTAGTGCGATGCGGGAAGCGGAGGTGCCTAATGAGACGCGCGTCGCACCAGCAGTCGAAACCGGGAAACGTAGAATTTCATTAAATATAATATTCCAGTCTACTGTAGAATCAAGAATGCTAATCATTGCAATTGCTTGAATGTCATTCAAATGCGTTTTTCATTGCACGTAGGATGACTACTAGAAAATAGGAAGTTGCAAATAGTTGCACCACTAAGTGGTTTATGTAGTCATGTACATTTTCAGTTTTTCTGGAATAGTGAAAAAAGAATCGTATCGTGTGGATTCTTAGTACGTGTTTCATGGATTTCCACATAAAAACGTTTTTTTGATTAAATGAAAGTATCGGCAATAGTTTTTCAGCATTAAGTCGTACATATGAATATTCCCGTATATGTACATGGCGTACACTCAATCGCAGCTATCTATTTTTTCGCAATTTAATCGAAAAGTTCCCTTTTACGAATATAAATCATAACCTATACAAAGAGCAATGTTTTTATAGTATATTAAGAACAAAATTATGCGTAATGTGTGACAGCTCATCCGAAATTCGACTGAGCGGCAATAGACCGAAATTTTGCAAAAATGATGCTGAACGAAAATTTGCTCCTTTCCGCTTGTCTGAAAAGCTGCGACGTTTTCACTTCGTGATATCCATAATAATTCAAGAGGGTTTTATGAAGCTCAAACGGTTAGCCCTGCTCAACATGCAGAAAGTTTGCTAAACTACGCCAAACTCACAGTTGTCACCAGCAACAGCCTATGAAGTGGCTCTTCTTCTACTATTTTTTGCCATTCAGTCGGCGACAATAATATCCAGGATAGAATAAGATCGTTAACATTCTCTTCTGCGTTTGCTATCTACCTAATTTATTCATTAAATTATCTAAAGCTTGGCTGAAATGAGATTAACTTTTACGTGGGAAAGTTTCAGATACAACTCCTTTCAGGACACTTACCATCCGTAAGCAGAAATCCGTGTCGATGTATACGCGTGCGATAAATTCGAGCCGGAATACATATATAGACAAACAATGGTAATGTGCAGACTTGCAAGTGAAAAGTCAATAACGAACCTGAGAAAAATCTCGACACTTTGAATTGAAGAGGACCGTAAAGAAAAAATTATGTGGAAATTTCTTTGATGTGATCATGTTCATGTGAGTGAGTTTCATTCAATTTATTACGAATAAGGCGACAACGAGGGTGCCTGAAGAAGACCCTACCGAAATTCGTTTGAAGTAGATCTTTAAGGCTTTGAGGAAATGGAAATTACATGCCTCTATTTAGAAAAGTAGATAGAATGGAAATAGCATTCTGTGAGAATGTAATATTGGGCTATTTTGAAACAAAATCCCTTCAAGCGAATGTAGAGCCTGTTGAAGATGTCCGAAATTTCCGATTTTTGCATGAGAAGTGGTTGCTTTCAATATGGGTGTTACTGATATTTTTAGAGAATTTGAATGTCAAGAAGCAGCTTAATGATATTCTGTGTTGATGAAAACAATATCTTGATTTGGGCTTCAACTCTCCCATCATCCAGCAATATGAAAAAATACAACTTTCTCCATATTACATCAATACCCGAGAAATATGCAAAATCATAAAGTCTAGAATCGTCATAGAGTAAAGTCTAGAACTACTCTAAATTCATCATGCCTAAAAAAATGAACTAAGTAACAGAAACAACTGAGCTGAAAATATGCATGCCTCCTTTATTCTATCGGGATCTCAGTGCGTTTAGTCATATTGATATGTCTCATTAGTGGGGCATAGCGCGCATCTGCTTCCACGAGTTAGGGTGCGATTATGTTGAAGCTTCGACAAACGATAAGAGCAGCCCTGATGGAAATGGATTCGTGCTTTTACATAGAACTCTTTATGTTGGAGCTGCGCGATAAACGTTTAGAGCGTCGCTGAGAGCAGTTCGTATCATAGGGCGGAAAAAAGAGAGAGCAAATGCGTTGTTCCAACATAAACAGCTCTATGTATCACTTATCGTTTGTCGAAACTCCAACATAAACGCACCCTTACTTAGCAACACACCTACACTCAATTTGTCTTCTGAACAGGTAAAGGTAAAATGTTCGAGCGAATAATTTCCCCCAGACCAACCACCGTCAGTCGCCGTGGAGGCAAAGGGTAGCTTGTTGGACCGCCAGTTTCGTTTTCTAAGAGCACGCTCCACCCCGGACGTTGTCATGATTGTAACAGATCTGGGAAAACAGGCGTTGAGAGGAAAGTGTTGTACTGTGTTGACACTGGACGTTAAAAATGGATTCAACTCGGCGAATTAGAAAGAAATTCATGAGCTTTGCAAAGGATTGGAGTAACGGAATACTTATCGGGAATAATAAAAAGCGATCTTGTACATAGAATACCGCATTACAAAATTGACGATAGAATTAAAGAATATGAAGTAATAGCAGGCGTCCCACAAGGATCCGTACTCGGTCTATTATGCACAATAAGGTGACGATAGTAGGGATGGCAGATGATGAGCTCACTAAAGACCCGAACCATGTGGAAATGTATACGTAAGTGAGGCAATCATTAGAGATGGCTGGAAGAAAACCGAAGCCGTCGTTGTTAGTAATCGCATAAAGAGAAAATTTCTGAATGTCAGGGTCGGAAACAGCTTTATTACATCCTGCCATTAGGTACGTATTAGGTACTTGGAGGTGTTGATTGACGCGAAACTGACATTGGAAGAGCATCTCATGTATGTATGTGAGAAAACGACTGATATCAATGTGGTTTTGACAAGGATGATGCCTAATATAGGAGGCCTCTGTCATAGCAGGAAGCTCTTCTCTATGCGCCACTAGTATGAAGCGGTGCTCTTCGCCGCGCTTGCGATATCCGAAGGAACAGTCTGGAATATTGGAGGAGTGCATTCAGAGTGTGCTGTGCATACCAAACAACATCAGATGCGGCTTTGCGGTTGTTGCAGGAATGATCTCAATAGGCATTCTGGCAGATGAAATGTTCCGAGTTCATAGTAATGGGTGATTGGATCCAACTGAAGTACGGAAAGTACAAAGCAGTAGCGAAAGAAGGTAGGTAGGAAGCTTCTAAAGGACATTGGACGCATACACATATCCCTCAAATTGACAAGTGGATGACGGAAAGGACGGCGAGATTAATCACTAGCTTGCCCTGCTCCTAAGGGGACATGGTGGATATCGGCAAAATAAACAAGCGTTCATGCTGGATGACTCTACAGACTGCCTAAGATGTCCGCGACTACCTGAGGGTCTGAAACACGCACTATTCCACTGTCCGAGTTTTTCTGGAAACCATGAAGAACTGGAGGTGGAATTAGGTAGTGGCCTTAGTTCCTAGAATTTAGTGGAGCACATATGCTTGGTATGTGATATGTGATATCCACAAGAAACTCCACAAGAAGAAAGAAAGGCGTAGTTAGTGGACAAGGCAAAGTGACGGCGAATTAGCCAAAGCCAGCCCTGCAAAGTAATATCGAGAGGTGGTCCACAAGAAAATTGGAAAGGAGAAGGTGATTTTGGTTGGATTTTGGGTGTAGTCGGTAAAGATCCGATATAACCGATGATTCGGAAGACATATCCACGTATTGGTATCTTTAGCAGATTTCTACATGCCCTTTGAAATAAAAAAGTCAGCGTAAAGAGGTTTTTAGACGTTTATATCACTTTCAGTCCTCCCATCAGTTGAGCTATCCGTCCGCCATTCGTCTCCATCAAATCTTAATTAGATTAGAACTTATGAAAAACTGATGGAGAGCGCAAAGCTCAACTGATAGTTTAACTTATGGGAGACCTGACAATTATACAACCACAAAAAAAAACATAAACAATTTTTTTTTTGAGAATGAAATTGAGTATGTCATTGCTAAACTCAGTCAATAATACCTCAGACGGACGATGCACCCGAATGATCATTCCCATTCGAATTATAATTCGATGTCGTGTCTGTCCGCCTGGATGATAATTCGAATTTTCGAACATCGTCATTTCCATGAATTAGTAATTCGTTGAATGATCATTCGGGTGCATCGTCTGTTCGAGGTATAACCTAGCAATGAACTCCACACAAAAACTAATAAATTTTAATTATTTTTATTTTTTCAAAAGATTCTTCTATATGGTCGGCTTTTTGCTAAATAAACAAAAAAATACATATCTACCACGTGTCTCTCTAATGGATCGCTTTTTGAATAATAGCCGGTATACGAGTATCTAATTTGTTATCCAAGGGAATCCTAAAATATTCCGATTATGTTTTTTTTATTTTATTTACCTTGGTGCCTCTTAGATCTATACGTGCATATAAAAAAAACAATTTCCTTTGACGTTACTTGTTACACAACCACAAAATGTGGCCATAATCATCGAATTGTTTGTTATAGTTGCTTTTGCAGATGGATGCGAGTACTTACATCCATGAATATACAATAGATAAAAAAACATCGACAAAAACCGCACAACTAATGAAACTTTTTGTAATGAATCAACAATTTATTTGTACATATTTTTGAAAGTTTCATTGATCCGGCCTATCGCCAATAATAGATTCATTGCTCTGTCAGAACCGTCAATATTTGAAATAAGTGTATCTGACCTTCAGAATGATACATGTATGTTTATCTTTTTATTAGTTGGATTTACATAGCCGTAAGCTAAGTATCTACTGTACATGTATCTGTAATACTTTTAAATAATACAGTTGGTCAAAATCATGCGTTTGCTGAATATATAGTAGGCACAAGAACAAGACATCTTGTTCTTGTGTTTGATATACATACTGCCAATCTTTAAGCAATTTAAATTCTCGCAAGGTCATGGAAATACAAATGAATATTTGAAAGATGGGCATTTCAACATACATATTTAGATAGTACATGATCGGTGTTTTCTAAATTTAGATACCGGCATACCTCGTAAATGTATTTAAGTAAACGGATAGTTAAAATTCGATTTACGATGCGTTTTTTCGCACTTCTATAGGGTGTAGGTTAGGATCACGAATTAATATCAAGTTTACGTCTAATGTTTTTAATTTTTGCTGACATTCAAATCACCTAGTCGTATAATCTAAATTTTATCCGAGACTCAATACATTTCATATCAACTTCAAGCTCTTTAGCTGTTATCGTGCTTGCATGGTTTTTTTTACAATAACGTATGTATGTCTCAACCTATAATATACTGGAAAAAGTTGCAAAAAACGCACCTATAGAAAAACCTAAAAAAAACATGCTGTTGATACAACGAGATTTTTATTTGGATAAACTGGTAAGAACTCCGGGTAATTCTTGGCTAAAATTTGATTTGCTGGATAGAAAAAGAAAACATTCGAATTTGCACAAATATCTGACGTACATTCGATTTCAAGAAATTACCGAGGTAATAAACAATTGGCTTGAATTTTGATGAAAAGATAATAAAAACGGAAAACCACAGTACATTTATCTTCTAGTTGAGGTTTACCTTTCCTGAATATTCCAGTTTCGAATTTCGATGAATAGTGTTAACGTCATAAAAATTATAAATTTGTTGACTGGATTTTGCTTGCAATCGAGTAAATCATGTTTTATTATCCACTGAACAAGCCAATTTTCTTGGTGAGCTCTTTATTTTTAATTTAAATGCATTGAATTCATTGGCATAGTCATTCTGTTTGTTTGGAATAATTAGCATAATTTTTAGTGTATACTGTATACATTACCAGCATTCATATCCGGTGAGATTAATGACTTTTCCAAATGACTGTCATTGGGCAGAGGGCGTAGAGTTTAAAACCGGCTTAAAATTAGAGTACAGCGACCGGCGTATGTACATTTTAAATTATGTTTTAATTACTCGTATTTTTAGGATCATGTGTCATCAATTTTGATTAGTAACTAGGTAATATATTGTATGTAGGTATGCATAAAGATCCAGGGTAATTCGTGCATCTGTTCCAATGTTAACATCCATACGTAGTGTACGCTCCATGTATTATTATTATTATATTTTGGGGGATAGCCGAAGCAGACCACTAACGTTTGGGTCCCTTTTCGCCCCCTCCCGGTCATCAATGGCTTCCAGATATCGACTGATAGTTGTCGACCTCTTTCTTCATCACTGAGTCCCGTGTTATTGCTAGCATTTGTTTAAGGCTGAGTTCACTTATGGCTTCCACACTTATCGTGTGCTTGCCTGTGATCCTCAACCTCGTGCTAGCCAGTGCTGGACATTCGCACACAATGTGTGCTGCCGTCTCGGCCTCCTCCAGGCATAGTCTGCAAACGTCATCTTCCCCGATTTTCATCTTGGCCAGATGAGCCTTAAAATTACCATGCCCTGTGACCAAGGCCGTTATCCAGCTTAGGGTACTCCGTTTATAACTGAGTACCTTTCTCGCTTCTCTGCCTAAAGGGCTGGTCATTGCATTCCGAGCTTGTTTGCAAGTGACTAGCTCCTGCCATCTTTGTTGATGCATAGAGTCCATCCACTCCCCAACCTTCGCTCCAATCATGCCGTTCCCCAGAGCAACTCTGGGTTCTGGGCCAATGAAAGTTGCCGCAGATCCCTGTTTTGCTAGGACATCCGCCGCCTCATTTCCTGTTGTACCTATGTGTCCTTTTACCCACATCAGCGTAACCTCATTTTCTGAGGCACACGTGTTGAGCTTCCGGACACACTCTAGTACCAGTTTAGAGTTTATGTTCGTCTGCTGCATGCGTTTGATCACCGATTGGTTGTCCAGTGCAATATGGATTTTCTTCCCCACGCTCCATGTATGGACACCTCCCATAACCGGACACGTCATGTAAGCGGTCAAATTTTTGAGTTTACTTTAAAATATTAAAAAAAGGTCTTTTTTTGGGTTTTTTTTTGCTAGAACTCAAATTTCACAAAAAAAAAACAAAACGCACACAAAAACCTCAAATTCGTAATCAGCACCCCAAAAAACATAAACAAAAAAAAAATAGAACTACACTACAATTTGTTTCAGGCAAACTAGACACTAAAACGAAGATTTCCCATTAAAAAAAATCCAATGTTTGAAGAGCCATTCATCAGAAAAACCTATACGTACGAAACTATTATTTTTAAATTAAATTTTCGAAAATTTAATGTACCCCCCAAAAAATATAAGTTATTATTTTAATCTGGGGGATACAAGAGTCTGAACTCAGTACAAAATAAGCGAATGTTGCTCATAATATTTTAGCTGCGTATGTGTTGTGTTCACTAGTCGATGTATTGTATAGGTACATTGCATTGGCAAAAAGTGAAAAGTAAGGCCCTCCATATACCATGCGATCCGTCGTCAGATCGGTCACACTATATTTTGATCGCCACATTAATTACACAGTGTATGTGCCTATCGTTGACGTTTTTTTTCATAATTCCATATAAATTTGACCGTCAGACACTTTGTGGCGATCCATCGTCAGATTGATCCGACGATGAATTGCATAGGGGTCTTATACCCACGTCCATTCGCAGAGAGAAAGATCAATAGTTACGGTCGAAGATTAACGACCAAGAAATCGATGAAACATATGAGACATTTGTATGGGCTTGGTCGCTTCTGCGATATCGAAAATGAAAAAGGGAATCGATTTAAAATCAGTGAAGGAATCAATGTAGAATCGATGACTGTAGTTTTTCAAAAATTTATTGCCGACTATCACAGTAGGATCCGAGACTTATCGATCCTACTGGGTTGCGAAGACAATTCGATGGCAAAATGCGACATATAATCCAAGATGTTTAAAAATTTGTAAGCATTAGAGACAAATCGATGATTGGAATACTCATAGGATCGAAGACTATTCTATCCCTTGTTTTGCTGGGAACTGACAATGTTCAGCACAACACGTGAAAAGAAAATGAGAGTTTAAGAAAAAATCCTGGCATAAAGATCGTCTTAAGATTATTAGCCCTTATCGAGAAATAAGAAAAGGGTACTCCAGTTGTATCTTGTAGTTTACTGATGGTTGTTAAAATAAACATTATCAGGAATTCATTTGAAACAACTTTAAACTTTAAATTAATAAATTAAATTTAACTTAAACCTAATTGTAAACAAAATCATATATTTTTTTTTATTTTCAATAATTCACATTCTTTCCGGGTCGGTAGGTCGGTGCATTAGGACGTGTCAGTCTGATGTCTCACCGGCTTCGTGGGTTCGAGTCCTGGCGTGGTATCTGTGTTACCTTGGGGTGTGGTGCGTAACAGTAAGCCACAGCCCGCCTAAATAGGCAGGAGGTTCATGCCAGCTTCATGTAGGCGATTGGACGCAACGGACGGACGTTATTGCATTTGGCCTAAGAGGAGCTAGGAGAGGAAAATGAGAGAGTATTGAAGCAATTTTGCACATGAGGTGAATGTGAGTTTGACAGCTCTACTATACTATATCGACCGGACGGATGGTTCGGGATAGAGGGGCACAAGAAAGTTAAATTAGGCGCGCGGGAGAAGTATGAGAGGAGTATGAGTGTGACAGCTTTGTAGTTCTACTATATGGACCGAGTGGGTATTCCGGAGAGAGCGTTTGTCTCTCTGTTGACTTTTACCATCGTGTGTAGTGGAATTACTTCAGAGAATTTAAGTGTACATTAAATGCTAATTTCGTCTTCAATATCAATACATTTGGGTATTACTACGAAATCAGGTGTAGACGTACATGATTTCAATCAAACTCATTTGCTTTTAATTTCATTCAACGGCAATCAATTGTTCGCTAACCAGAAAATATTTTTTTTTTTTAAATCTCGCTGTTTGTAGGTGCAGGACGTTGAGCAGTATGCATTGTTTCACGAGGCGAATATTTCAGAGCTTGTGATTCCATTTACCACCCACAAGATGATGACTGATAAAAAACTCATTTTTATGCTATGTAGTTTGTCTTAGCCATAGCACAGCGCGTGGCATAGTTGACGTTTCGTTAGCATATGCAATAGAAAGTTTCGGATAGTGCTAGTTGCTGACATACACATCCTGTCTTTGGCGGTTTCTACGACAGGCCGGCAAAGGAAAAGGCTATAGGCTGTATTATTCTTATGCCCCACAACACAGTGGGAATGTTTACATCAACCAAATCATCGCACCATCATTACTGGCGGCTTGACTTGGTTAGCAATGGTCAACGACCACTGCCATTCCAGGGGCGCCCACGAGGAGGACTATGAGGAGGATTTTCGCCCCACATATCTTCGGAGATCACCGTCGCACATATCCATTATAAACAATACGTAATGTGTGTCGAATCTTCGCAGAGAGCAATAATAATTGAAAGCATTTGCTTGCACACACTAGCCCACACTTTCCGCAAATATAGTTAAAACGGGGATGTCTGTATGGAATTTGAATAATTTGCATAAATGCTTAAACGTTGTGTGTGTCGAACTGACTGACATTGAGAATAATTGATCAAAAGTTGGCCAGTGGAATATCCGTTCGCGGCGTCCATCCGTCTGCACGTAATTTAGCTTTTAGGAGTAGTTGAAGCGCAATGCCCTACTAGGTGTTAGGGCAAATAGTATGTACTAGCGATAATTTTGAATTATACAGAATAAAGCGATAATTTTTCTGGGCAAAAAATACTTTGCTCTGTGTATATAGAATCCGATTTTGGAAAGCAGAAAACTTGCCGATATTCGAGCAGTTAAGAAGACATTTGCATGAAATATTCAGAATTTTTATAAAAAACGTATTAGTTTACAACATACATATTTGAAAGATGAAATTATCATTTTCAACACTTCATTAATTTTCATCTCAATTGAGCCGTTCCGAACGAAAAAAAAGTATTAAAATGGAATTGCTATGCCTAAATGTACGCGTCATCATATCTACTGGCAAGATATTTTTTACGCATAAAATTTGAAAATTTTTGGTCAGTTGAACAAATATGCGGATACATACATACATACGTAGATATATACCTAAACTATTATATAAATAGGTTTGCTACAGCGAAAATATCGATCCGTCATAGTCTTTCGATATTTGAACTTTAAAATACTCTGCATGAGAATATTTCAAAGCTTGCCAAACGAGCACTATTTCTACATTAAACGCTTCTAACATTCGGAAATTTTGATAGTCCAGACCACTTTAGCGGTTTGTAGAAAAAAAAACACGTATGAAATCGGTGAACTGTCTGTCTGACTGTCCGTCCGTCTGTCCGTCTGAGCAGACAATATCTTGTGAATGGCTGAAGCTACATGCATGAATATTTGGTATGAATATGAAGAAGGGTAGATATGTTTTGTCACCCCCCCCCCCCCCCTTTTGAGACCGCTAAAGTACGGAAATTTGCATAAAGAAGGCACATCGTGAGCATAGCGACGTTAAATATATGGGATGTTAATATCCTCGAAGAAATAGTTAATATAGTCGGACCTCGATACTTCGAACCTTCTTCATGACTTGAAAACCACCATAAGTAAAGAAAAAAATCGATTCCCTTCTGCTCGAAACTGAAAGCCTCCATAAGTCGAAAGAAATAACTTCCACACCTCGAATTTTTTTGGCGCGCTGCTTACCTCTATAACTCGAATTCATTCATCGATGATGAGGCGATGAAATATTCATCGCCTCTATACTACACTCGTAGTGTTGCCTTTAAAAGTCAAAGTTTCAAATTCGAAACGGCTACTGATTGATTCTTTTGCATTTCGATCGAAATCATCTCGTTTGACGTGATTTGTACAAAATCAAGACGAAAATCACTTAAAAAATGTGCTGAATGGGCAGCTTGGAAATTAACAAGAAATGTCAGCTGTCGCCACAACAGTTTAGGCTTGAAGTATGTTTTTTTAATTGCATGAAATTATAAACAAAAAAAAGGTATGATCGCTGACTAATTTCAGCAGAAACAGATACAACGTTTGAGGTTAGTGAAGGTTGTTTTTATCAAATCACAGTGCAGTGTGAATGTTCTTTTGTGATTTTCAAAATCACCTCATTTGCGCCGATGTGAACAAAACATTAGACTACCAATTGTAAGTTACATGGTAGCAATTGCACCATCCGAAAAATATTTGCTATCGAAACGTCAACAAGGCGTAGTAATGCAAAAGATGTTGACGATCCATACCCCTGGGGGGGTCAAATGCAATTAACGACACAATTGGGAGTTATCGACATTTTAGGCAGGGTAGGCATTTCATTGGACGGATCACGGATTTGCGATCTAAACAACTAGACCTTACTACGAATATTTGACCAAAATTTCAAAAATACTACTATAACATTTCAGGTGTAGGGTATAGAGAATACATACGAGTACTCCGATAATGGCGAATGTATGTAGACACATGTGTATTTGTGTGTACTTTTTTTTTTTTTTTAGATTCCAGGCGAAAAAGCTGGAGATATTATTATTAAAATACATGGACTCAAACGTGAGCGATACAGAGTTCATATCTAACAAATAATTTGTATGTATGTATATTCGCGGACCATTTTCAGCAATTGTGTCAACAGAGGTGGCAGTTGGCAGGTGGACTCCGGTTTATATGCACTGTGAACGAAAGCAGTGGCGCATTTAAGAAAATGTCCAAAGAGCACAGCATTTTAAGTGCATGTATTCAACAGGTAAAGCTTCGTGAGTTCTGTACAGTGGTTTTTACTATCCCTAACGTGCCCTATGTAATATTAAATAAATAACTGGCGCAACAGTCCAATTTGAACCATGGCCTCCAGATGAGTTAGCATCATCTCATTTTCTAGTTCGTGATGGTATGTTTTGTGCAGAGGTGTGTGATCAGCAACACGCTCAACCGAGTTATTTACCTCACAAATGGGTGCTCGTTTAGCAGCTGAGTGGACTTATGGTCCGACACGTAAATCCCCTATGTAATATTATAAATTATAAAAAAAAATTAATAAAAAGAAAATCTGTATCGAGTTACAGAAATTTATGGGATGCGCCAATTATTTTGACGTACTAGGTCCAACAATTTTATGGTCGTATGTCCTATGAATTTGGCGATTCTAGAGAAAAATATGTCTTAGTATATGCCCCTGCAGTATCCACAGAGTAAAAAATTACCTAAGAAAAATTAACCGATTGGGTGTGCCATTTTGACGGTTCACTGTAAATAAAATACCTTTTATGAGGATATTTTTTACACCTATAGGTAATTTTCAAAATATCCCGAATGGATTAAATATTATCCATTAAAAAAGTAAAAAAATATCCGAACGGTCAATATACGAAATTTTTCAAGTCGAGAAAAAGCTCGAACAATATTCAAAGGCACAGCTGGATTTGAACCCTCGATTGAAAGGATGAATACATCGGAATACGGGGGGGGATTTCGCCGTTCGTTGTCCCTGTCCTTTACGTATTAATAAAAATTTACAGGCTTGGGGAAGACAGCGCAAACATGGGAATGGGAGGCAAAAATAGGGAATAATAAAAAAATGCGGCGATAAGGATTGAATGGTTGGCGGTCCTGGTATAATGGGACCCTTGGCCTCTGGTTTCGTACCACCGACAGATCACTACTACTCATGAGGTGCTGCTTTCGATTAGCCGGTGGAAGCAACACTACCAGGATATGGTTCATTACATAGTCTAACAACTTTTGCGTTGCAGTGAACATTAGCTAAAAAGTATCAAACTCATTTCATAATCGCATTTCAGCATATGGGCGGTTTTGCGCAGGAGAGACATCCCTGAAAAGCATGTGGCTATATGACCTACGTCGGTAAGATGTCGGGAGTGCTTAAGACTTCTGATTGGTGACGTGTTGTAATGCAGTATTATCTGGAGGACGCACAGGCGCACTGACAAAATATCCCTACTCTCGCAAAAAATCGATCTCAACAAATCAATAGACAACCTATGGGGAAGGTGGATGAGTTCGTTTACATGTTAGAAAGAAGTTTACACTAAAACCCCGGTTAACCGAACTCGGCTTAACGACAACCCGGTTGACTCGAAAAAAAAATTCAATCAACCATATTCTAGTTGAAATATTGTTCTAAAATAAGAATAATTTTCCTAATTGATTTCACTATTTAAATGAATTTTGTGTGCTTCAGCCCGGATTTTTTAAATAATCTTATTGCCAACCGATGCACCTTGAAGTCCGGATGGGGTAACGTTTAGCACGTGCGCCTCCTATGCACTGGGTACTAGGTAGTTCGATTTCTACTGAATGCAGTAATTTCAGATAGAAAGGGGAAATTACGTATCGATTGTCGTAAATAGTTGCAATACATTATCCGAAATAGCGCCGCTTCTTTATTTCGGTTAAACCGAGTTTTAATGGATTTGGATATAAAAGCAAAAATTTTCGAATTTCGGACAAACCACGTTCTCTGTATATGTTTATTTGACGGTTTTCTTTGTTATTTTTATTGTTCATAAATTTTGGATTGATTACAAATTATAATCATCCACAGAAAGATTTTAAGATTGCCATTTTTGGGGAAGCTGAATACAACTCTATCCTCTGTTAGATAATGGTCAATAAAAAATTTTCGGGACAAATCTATCCAGTATATAATAGCCATATGTATATGAATATAAAGTTTTATGGTGAGCACTTAAGACCTCCAACGTTGTACAATGCACATAATCAACACATACGGATACGTATATATTATTTCGTATTGTTAAATATGAAATTGACGGATTGGCGCACAATAATATTATCTATTACCAAAAGACACCAAATTTAGTCTAATAATCCATTGTGTTGTTTACAGTAGCCTCTGTTGACCTATCCTGAATAGGGGTGATAGAACTTTTTCATTAAATAATAATAATCACGCATCCTGTTGATGGGGGGCCGGTAGCTCATGTTGTTGAGGCGATTCGAATCCCACCGTAGCTATGGATGTGTGTTCTATCTTCCCCTGTGGTGTGGGGCGTAAGAGTCAGCCACAATCTTTCCGCAACCTTGTCGCAGTATCCAGTCGATTCAATTTTTGAGGCATTCATTCTAAAATTTGGGGCTCTATCTCACCAATAAATCGCTGAAAATTGGCTTCCGAGGTCTAGATAGTTTGCGGGTAATCATCATCATTTTTCTTGTCCACAAACCCATTCAACTACCTCATCTCCAGTTTGAATGATGCGGAACCGTTCTTCGAATGTAAGTCTATTGATGATTAAATCAGAAACCCTGAACATAAATGTCAAAAAAAACTGCATAGTTTTTCAATTATACCAGTTGAAAGTTCTATCACGTTTAAAAAACACTCCTTATCCGTAACTACTAAGAGCCAAAGACAATTACGTGACTTGAATTCTTTCAAGACCAAACGCATTGCGATCATAAACCGATGGCGGCTATTATTTTTACACAAACATTAATGAATGAATCAATCGATTTATTATTAGCCAGTCTTGCGATTTTTATTAATCTTTCTCCATATAAGCGTAACTTAATGTCGATAACAATCGAACATGCCTACAATATGTACTCGTTTCAAATAAGTAACCAATTAATTAATTATATCAATTACTATTAAACAATAATTTGATTTTCCCTGAAGAATAATAATAATCGCTTGCATTGACTTAAGTAAAATAAGCTCAATCTGAATTTGAATTATATTTAAATAAATAATAAATGTTAATTGCCTTAACCTCTCCCGGAATTTTGGGCGCTTCAACGGCTCTAGCATATTAATACTTTGTTGACGTTTCAGAAGCACATGAATTTCGTATCAAGTTGCTAACACACACCTAAAATAACAATAACATACATCTAGAGCTCGGAGGTTCAAATCTCGGCGCGAATAAAAAAACTGCCTATGGGTACTTATAGAACTCCCACAGTGCCCCGAGCCTGTCAGTATAAAGACGGCACGAATAGGAGGTGCATGCTAGCAACTGCACTTCCGAAAAGTAGATATGCTACCGAAACGTCAACAAGGCAAAGAAATGCTAGAGATGTTGACGATCCCATGCCCCTGGAGGGGTCAAGGCAGTGTGTAAGCTTTTGAATAGTGCGTATAAATGTGCTGTGCTCCTATTTGGTTTACGTACCATCTAAAGCAGCTATAGCCGCCGCGGTTTACATTGAATTCAAATGCAATTTCGCCGCTCAATAAACCAAGACGGCAACCGCAGCTTATAAACAGCCCCTAAACCCGCAAAATATGGAAAACAAATTTGTGTGGACTTGTGATCTCAAATCAAGGTATCAAGTTATGTGATGTGGGCAATGTGTTGTCTTAGATTTAGTGCACAAATATGAGAGAAGTGGGCGTACTGTTCATGCAGACAATTTTTTCACTACGGTGAACTTAGCTTTGATTTGGATGGCCAAAGAATTGCCATCGGTACGGTACGCAGCGTCAAGACGTTTTTACCCGGGAAATGTACAGCACGTACATTCTCCCAGGGTCTCATTGCTCTTCGCTCATATATTCCGATAAAGAACGAGGCTGTTTTATTATTATTAACTATGTGCTATACGCAAAAAAAAATCCTATTCTAGATTTCAGTCCAAATAAAGGCGGTGTCGACACGATGGGCCAAATGTAGAGTACCCACTCCTGGTACCCTGGCCACACACTGTCGAACACGAACACGAACTCGAACATGGTTCAAGTGGACTGGTTTTATCAGATTTCTGTGAAGTGTGTGTAGCTCACACATTCGGAGGACACTTGTACCATGTTCGTGTTCGAATTCGTGTTCGACAGTATATGGCCACCCTAAAAGAGCGTTGAAACGATGGCCACTAAATTTTTTTTTACAACATAGTAGAAATAAGCGCGCTCGCATCATTTATTGTTTAATTAATCTCCATAAGTCTTTCAGATAAACGACGATCGTTTCTGAAACTATTGTCCCCCCCCCCCCCCAATCCGAGGCAACAGAGATACTAAGATTTTCACTTTGCTCCATACTTGCCGACCATGGGAGAGATGGGGTGACACTTTTTGCTCCCTTAATCCATATACACAATATTTTAGGCACAAATATCACCATTTATCGTGTCGCTAAAGAAGCGGGCTTCACTCAACGTAGCGTAGTGACAGTGTACGCGTGTATTTTACAAAATGCCGCTACTGCGTTCATTAGCCATTTTAAACTATCTCTTACGAAAAATTTCAAAGTAAAATCTCGAAGTTACCGCTGTATTTTTAAACGTTATGGTTCCACCTACAGAAAAATTTACCGGGATCTTTATGATTCATTCTTAAAAACAAACAACAAACATCATTTCCAACAACGCGGATGATTTACGGTAGAAACCAACTCGAGACTTTACGAATGAATTATTTACAAACTGGTTTCCCTCAATCAACCATTTTTGTTGACTGTATTTCTACTTTAAAAATCGAGAAAAGTTTTTTTTAGCTAAAGCTATTCAGGACCTATCATCAGTCAATTTGCTTAAAGTGCAAGAACGTTAATTGTTATTTCCTTAAGGAATGGATCCATTTACTGTGAAAATACCATCACGCAATAAGTCAATCCGACGGATATTTAAAATTATATTATATGAAAAGTTTTTGTGCTTTCTCCCCTTCTCAATATTTTTTAACAGTCGGCGCCGCTGAAAAGCACCTTCAAAACATGTTTTTGTTCTCATTTTCATATGTATTTTCATTACATTGAATACTGGAGTTTATTCAGCATCCTTCACCTAAATGTTTACATCGGAAACAATTTCATAAGTGTCACTCAAGCGTGACGACCTATGTAGTAGCAGTTTCAAAGTATGAGTTACATCATGTAACTTTCATCTTCACCTTCTAATCAACATTGCCACATTCCACACTTACCAAGACTATGAAAAGGATCCCTTTTCAAGGAAGTTTCGAAACATTATCAACTTTTTAATAACGCGATTTCATAACCCAAAGCGAAGTCTGATCCCGAGCAGTTTCATTTATGGAATTCCGTGATAACCTAGGAAAAAGAAGTAAGAAAGCGTAATATGGTGATTTATCATGCTAATCAAGGCAGGCGGAGTCAAGTATGAATATATCCTGAATTCATTAGGGATGCTGCTGAAAATCACATTAAACAACTTTTGCATGACGAACGACAAGGGCACATCAGTCAAAGACCTGTTCGTGTCAAAAATGGGGGAAAAATCAAGATTTATACAGGTAGAATCGGAAAGTTTGGCGTAATAAAAAGAAAATAAGGTAAAATAAAAAAATAGAAAAATGGTGTGGTATTTGGGTGGATGAAAAGTTATGAGATTTCAATCGTAAACTCGTTAAATCGACTGAAAAATTCCGAATTATGAAAGAAAGTCACGGTGGCGAGGTATATTCCACTGAATAAGGGATTCTAGAGAAATGTCAGGGCAACAGAAGTTGATTTGATTGGTATCGTCGAGATGATTGGTATCACCACCCCATTCAAAAATTACCGATGTTTGCTAGCTTTGATTTCTGCTTCAATTAATGCTCAAAAAGTTGCACCCATCTTACTAGATATCACTTCATTGCCAAGAATGTTCTTTTTTCATATCAAAGGAAGGACTAAAAATTCCTTCAACAGTAGTCTAGTGCATTCGTCTCAACACCGCCAGTCATATGATATCAATCTAGCCTAGATATCACTTCTCTGACAACAAAGTCCATTTTCCACAGCAAAGAGCTCCAAATGCCTTCGAAAGTAGTCTAGTGCACCTTGCCTATATTCCACTTGATTGTAAAGAATATTTTTTTTCCTCTTCAAAGGCCTCGAAATGCAATCAACACCAGGCTACTTCATTCACCTCAAGACCCTCAGTCATATGATACCCATATCTTGCATAGATAGCCCTGCGTAAAATGTCTTTTTTTTCCGCACCAAAGGACTCAAAATAGCATCATTCCTGACCAAAGGAATCAAAATATCTTCAACGGTACTCCAATGCGTTGGTCTCGTCAAGCCGTATCAGGAGATACCCATATCTACCAGGCTTGGTTTCTGTTTCATTTTAAGATCAAGAGAGTCCTTTTGGCCTTGACATGCACCTGAAGCAGGACCATAATATCACCGTGTGGTACTTATAATAACCCAAGGAAGCTTTATACTAACTTTGATCGAAATCGGACCATGAGAAATGCCTGGAGGAGCAACCTTTGAAAAGACTTAGGCGAGTAACTCTGGTTTGAACATAACAAAATATACCGTTATTCCAGTCGATGGTCAAAATTATGTTCTCCGATTTGTGCTTAAGGCCAAAAAAGGAACCTACACACCAAATTTTTTTAAGATCAGAACACAGTAAATGCCCGGTCAAACGAACTAACGAACAAACAGCATGCATCGGACTATATGCCCGTCTATTATATTTTTATATAGGACGGGACAAAAAACAACGACTTATGAGCCATCAGTGTATTTTTCAGAAAATTAAACAAATGATTTTCTTTTATTGAATTTATATTCAATTAATTAGAGCGCTCCGACAATTAATGAAAAATATTCGAGTATATAGTATGTGCATCGCGCTCGGTCGCCGTGATCGTTCGGTCACCGCTCTACTACTAATCTACTAATCTAGAGCTCGGAGATCAAATCTCGGCGCGATCAAAAACTGCGTGTGAGTTAACAGAACTCTCACAGTGCTCTAATCTTGTCAGTATAAAGACGGCACGGATAGGAGGTACATGCTAGCAACTGCACTTCCGAAAAGTAGATATGCTATTGAAACGTCAAGAAGGCATAGATATGCTAGAGATGCTGACGCGCCCATGCCCCTGGAGAGGTCAAGGTAATTAGAGACATATGTGCAATAACGATACCCGTAAACATACCCAAAAAATACCATATCGTAAAAATTTGCGACTGCAAAATGATACCACATACAGTAAAACCCCGACTAACCGATCCAAAGATGGCGGCGACATTTCAGAAACTAAATTTATCACAAATAATTTCGGGAGACCAGGAAAGAAAATAAGGTGGTTCGCGAGCCCACAATGATGCCGAATACAGTAGAACCCCTAATCGAACCAAAGAGGGCGGCTTCATTTCGCGAAAAAAAAACGACCGACGTGTATTAATATGCAATAAACTTTATTGCACTTATAAAGTCTCCCTTCCAAGCCTATATATTTACACAAAAAAACTACATTGGCAAAAACCTATAGTTCTTGTCGATAATAGCAAATATGCTGGGAAGAAATAATAATAAAAGAGACGAACAATTAATCATTTTGTGTATTGCGGCTATTCTCAAATAAATACATGGTTCAGAGAATTTGACGGACACATAATTTAGGACTAACCCAAAGAACGTTCAACGCCTTATGTAAAGAATTAATGTCATGGACAATGAAAACGTGACTCGAGAGAAACACAAAATCGTCTGGAAACATTTTTAGAGCATAGTTTTATCGACTTTTTTCCAGTTGTGGAGGCAATATGCGTAATCTTAATTGTGATGTTGTATACGACAAAAGAACCGACCATGAATCCTCAAGAAGGAAAAAAAATGCAATATTTGTATCGTCCTAAAAATTCTACTTCCCCTTGTGGTGGGGCGTATGAATTGTCCTGTAGAAAGCGACTAAACGGACAGGAAGCAACTTGTATCTTCCGAAATATTGTATTATCTTTTTTTGTTTTGTTTTTAGTGTACCCTCTGACAAAATAAGGGTAGTAGTATTAGAAAAGACTCATGTAAATGTTGCATTAGCTGAACCCGAATCGTACCCAAGCATCTACATAGGAGTTCCGAGAACAGGCTGACAACCTGCTTATTTGCTTTATCGCTGTTCCTTACTTATTGTACTAAACAGAAAGAGACAGTGAGGCCGATATATCTCAATTCTCTCTCTCGTGTTGTATAGAGATGTATTCGTTTAGAAATCATAACCTGGGAAAACGAGTTGGTTTTTTTTTGCGTCACTTTCTCTGTCACACTTTCGGACGGACATTCAACAATTTATACTTCTGTAACTCACTGTCAGTTTCTGGGCCAGATTCAAAATCACAGAAATGCTGTCACTACACTCTTACTTTTACTTTTAAAGGTAATAAAATTCATAATTGACATCCTTCGCAGACATTTTCAAACATGCTTCTCGCAGATACTTGCTGAAATTACTGTGAGCGGGTCTCAATAAAATATTTCCTTCTTCGGAAATATTTCGTTAACTCAAGAAAAAAAAACGTATTCTTCTAAATAAATTGCTAAGCATTGACAAAACAATGCAATTCAAATTCCCCTCCATCATAATCTCGAAATTTAATCATGTTTCCGTCTGTTTATTTTGAAATGGCTGTCATATCCAATTTACCATGGAAAGAAGGACTTCCACGTCCTTATCCCCGTCACCTGTATCAATATAAGCTCTTCATCTTACCCGGGCCTGCCTTATCCAACGATTATTTGCTGATTGCTAACAAATTTCCCCAAAGTTCCTTTGTGTTTATTTATTTTCCTGGTATTTTGGTATTTTACATTTATTTTTATTATTACTTTGAATATTGTACTGTTTCATGTGAATGTGAAAAATACAAAGAACGCGTCGAAAATGTGCTTATTAATACGGGATAGGAGACTGGATGGCGAATGATGATGAAAACCGAATAGCTTCAAGGCACCCATGGAGAGGAAGTGATGCCAAATATGATTTCTTCTTTCCCATCGAAAAGGATGTGTACGTGCTGTAATGTTTGAATTAATGTGTCTTAACCAGAAGAATATTTTTAAAGGAGCATGGCATTTCAGAATAATAGGAAATTTTAGGTTGGATTATTGCAATTTGGGGAATGATTGTAAGCAATTATGAACAATTTCATATAGAAAATCTTTCTTTATTCGAGCTCTCCCAAATCCAGCCTCTAATCACAGAACAAATGAAAACATCTTCTGCTCTGTTTCATCCAGTGAATTGTAACTAGACAGTGTGAGGCATACATTTCCTCTTCTCCTCCTTATCAAAATTGAAAAATCATAAAAAAATCACGCAAAAATGTTGTCACTTTTTTTGCGTATCTTAAACAGTTTCCGAAATATCGTAACTTAACAACAGATACGAACATATATGGCCGTTTCTATTGTTGTAATGTTTTATCAGATAAATGGTAATAATTTGTTATTTTTTAGGTGAGGTTATTCCAAAAACAATTTAAGATATGGAGAAAGTGGTGATAACTACTCGTTTGCCATAACCCCCCTAGTGGGCCATAGAGCGTCACCTATTTCATGCATCTCAGCTGACGTTTCGTTGCCATAAACCAGTTTCGGAAGATGCATACGTTGCCAGCAGGCACCTTGTAATGAACCATATTATGGTCTGGTAGTGCTGCTCCCACCAGCAGATCGAAGCAGCACCTGATGAGTAGTGATCTGTTGGTGGTACGAAGCCAGAGGCCGAGGGTCCCATTACACCCGGACCCAGGTGCGACCGTGTGGGCGTCTGATCCGTCCGTCAACCATTCCATCCTTATCGACTATTTTTTTTATTCCCCATTTTTACCTCCCCTGTTTGTATTGTCTTCCCAGGCCTATGAATTTTTGTTAATACGTAAAGGACAGGGGCAACGAGCGGCGAAAACCCCGCCCACATCTTCCGAATTGAGCTACAGCAAGCATAGGCCGCTGCTTAACTCATTGAGGGGCCTTTTTCTTCGCCAGATGGCATAGCCCGACCTACACGGCCATATGTTACCTTAGGCTCCGTCCCCACAGGCATCTTCGGATGCCCACCAAACCGTCCATTACAACCTCCTGCTCCCATTTACCTGCGACAAGTCGGGAGTTGTTGTGCCCCGCACCACAGGGGAGAAAGCAACACAAACATCCATGACCACGAACGCCGTGGATGGGACTTGAACCTGTAACGACAGTATAGTCAGACATGTGACTGATGCCTCTACTCACTTAGTTACCGGTCGCCGTAATATTCTGTCTGACAATGGCCGCGGTCCCAAAACACCAAAATCAGGAACGTGGTCCAGTTCCGACCCAGACCTAGGTCCATGAACGTTGTTTCAGAAACGGCTATGATGCATCCAGATCCATCAGTTGTCAGACATTCGAATTGAAGTTGTACTCCATGAATATTCCGACTTCCACAAATTCATAAAAAAAAGTCTACCACACAGTTTACACGCAACAGCGATTGAAAATTGTCAACCGTATAGTTAAAGAACACCACAACACCTGAAAACACGTCTTTGAGCTGGAATAGTTTGGGTAACATGGAACCGTAATGGACCGGAAAAAACTATGATCCGAAAAATGACGTTACCTGGAACATGGATTTGAACCGCGCCGTTTTTTAAGAAAATCAGAAAAAAGATCCAAGAATCATAAAAAATCAAAAAAAAAAAAATAAACTCGATTAACGATATTTGCACTTTGTGATAGTCCATATTAAATTTGAAATCAAAAACGGATTCTTTGTCTAATCACTTTTTATTACTGTTCCCTGGCGCTTTTCGCTTTTTGAAGTATCTTCAGAGGGATTAATTACTTATTTTTACATTTTAAAACTAAGGATTCCGATTTTAGGGAATTCAGTCAAAAGTACGTCTTTTTCACAAGAACACCTGTCTTATATCAACAGCTTGGCTGATTGCGAGCTACATACCATACTCTTCAAATAAATTGAAATTGACGTACAAACGCATTACCAGAAATGCCGTAGAAAAAAAAATGCTAGGATGTCAGCTGGTGTGTCCAAAAAAGATCGTATCAAAAGTATGATACCTACATCCGAAGCAGCTTATTTATTGAACAACCGATCACTGAAAAGCTCGAAGATCGTCGTATGGATTGGTATTGCCATGTTCTAAGGCGTCCGCCTGAGAAACCAGTCATGAAGGCACTTTCACAATGAATGTTTCATTTGCTGTATCCAAACCCCGAGGCAGACGAAAACACACGTGGATCAATCAGATGAAGAAGCAACAACAACGCGTTAATCTCGGCGATGATACGATCCAAGACCGAGCTGCCTGCAGAAGAAAGCTAAGATTATAGTATTGTATATAGATATATACAGGCAGAGCAACGCGAAGCCGCAGAGTGGTATAAAAGGGCAAGGAAGAAGAAGTCAATTGGATTTATATCCTATTGTCATATTTTCCTAAATCGATCTTACCCTTTTTTAAATTTGGAAACACCAAATTTTCATAATAAAATTCGATCAAAGGTTTAAATTTTAGTACTGTACCATTGAGGTGCCTAGGGTACCTAAAAGTGACCAGGAATTTCATTGGTTTTCTGGATTTAACGGTTTAGTACACACTTTGTCAACTTTGATCGAAGGCCAAATAAGTTTCAGTTCACCTATCCGCTCTCCTCCCGTTTTGCCATCAGTTCAGCTATCCATTAATCGGATTTACTATGAAACTAACATGAACGTCATATCCTCTTATAAGTCAGATCATAGAGGGCTAGAAACTGAATGATTTGAGGCCAAATAGAGTATTCTACGCGTAGGATTGTTTTCCTGAACGCATCCTGTGTGCATTTTTCTTGCTGCGTCTCCCTCCTAAACTACTCCTACGATTTTTTTGGAGGGTACACACTGCCGTCTCCTACTCCCCAACAGTTCATAGTTAGAAAGGAAAATTGCGTATCGCAAATTTCGCATACTTAATTTTATCCAGTTAAGTGTGTCGAATTGTCAAATGTACATATTTTTTTGGAACTGAACTAGAAAATCGTAAATCGTATTTTTGATTTTTCAAAATCGTAAAATTTTGGTCTAGAGCTATGTGAAAATCGTAAAATCCTATTTGAATCGTACAAAATACGATAAATCGTACTATTTGCCATGGCTGCGTCATTACATACTCGAATCAACATGTACATACTTGGACTTTTCTAGTTGGTACAAGTTAAAGACATTAAGTCAAATCCCGTAGGAAACATCTTTGAACAAGAGTTAAGCTAAAAAGTTTTTCGATTATCTCAATGATGCTCATAAATTCTTATCTTCGTTAGAAATTTTCCCATATATAGCACCATGGTTCATGGATCTGATGTAATATGACGTGTGAGCGATAGAAGAATAAAACCTTTCATTGAACATTAAGACAAATGGAAGAAGATTTGTAACTAGAATCCAACAACCAACACCGTCAAACCTATTAAATCTCTAACTGACAGCCAAATGACCCAAATCAACAATCTTATGTGTGATCGCAAGCCTTTTGTCTTCCAATTCAGCCAGCAAAACATCGCAACGAAAACAAGCAAGGTTAAATGACAGGAAACTCCTGTGGCATGTGATCCTATTTATAAAGACATTTGACTCAGAGAAAGTTGTCACTGTTAACACAGTCGAATATCCTGCTGAAAATGTTACTCAACAACTTCTATTTACTTCATGAAGGAGCACTTCCGGTTCGACTGAATCTCTGAATATCCGTATCTTTCTTGGAGAAAGAGAAAGCAATTTCAGTCACTGAGAAGTGAGAAGTCAGAATCGTCGTATGGGATGTGTTCAGTTACAATATGTTGTGCAAAACGAATAAACAAGAAGATGGATTAGACTACATGCCGTTCTAGCATGTTATTTACTCGAAAAGCAGGTAAGGATTTGTATTTCAAATTGGAATCCTTGGCAATATCCATTTTAAATATATTCAGTGCTTATAAAAACACATACATATACAACAGATGGGCGGTGTAGATGCTGAGAGGAAATGATTTCGGGAGATTCATTTCGTCTAATTTGTTGATAGTACATACCTGTGTTTGAATGGGCGAAGGGGACGTAATACAAGGTGGAGCACAAAAACTAAGTGTTTTTGAAATGGCCAGCCATTAGAAAAAGCAGAGGCGTGCGGTGTTACAATCAATGTTACACTTTCAGTTACCATCAAGGAGCCGTGGACTCTAGAGCAACGCATATTCGTGTATGATGGTTTCGTTAGAAATGACGAGTCGGTTACTCAGTTCAGCGTGAATTCCGCCGGAAAATCCATATTCATCGAAATAACTTTATTCCAGCGCAGTGACATGATATTACTTTGAATTAATAATTTTCGAACAGGAGTCTCGATCACAAAAAAAAAACACCTGGTCATTACTACAATGTGCGTACTTCGGAGAAAGCTAACGTCGCACCGCCCTGCTCGGCGTCATGCAGTTGCCCTTCAAATCAGCAATCGAGCTGCAAGACGGATTTTACATGGCGAATTACACTTTCAACCATACAAAATAACGGTTGTTCAGGAGTTGAATGTAAGGGATTACCCCCAACGATTGCACCTTTTGCGTTTTATGAGCAGGATGAGTGATGGTAATGAGTGATGAAGCCCATTTCCAACTTAGTGGGGATGTCAACAAACAAATAGTTGATACTGGGCTGCTGAAAATCCGCGGCAATTTTTCTTTGCGATTGCGATCGCGATTGCAACATGTTGTGTTCGCTTCCTCCTGTGATCGCGATCGCGAACACAATCGTGATCGCCATCGGAATCGCGTATTTTTGTTCTCCGCTTTAAGCATGGTGAAGCTCAAAAACAGGAAGGCATCTTCGGGTTAACAATAAGTAAAACGTTTGTTTTAACATAAATAAATAACAGCAGGTGTTACAGTTCAGAATGGAAATAGACCTCAAGATGAGTTAACACGAACTTGATGGTTAAAATATAGTCAAATATGCATACAGCTTCTCTATAGAGTCCGTTGTACATGTATTAAATGCTCCTGTTTAATATTCATTTAGGTTTAATGAAAGATAAGCTATGTGGAAAATTTATATTCTTTGAACATACACGGCTTTATGTAAATATTACCCAGTAATTATTCATTAACACAACTGCTTCATTCAGTGTTTGTCAAATACTTCATTAATTACCTCAACCAACGGCAATACATATATTCTCAACCGCAAGGTCTACATTTTATTTGCAAATAAACCACAATCCCGGGGTTGTTAACATTATATTCAACAGAAATTGAAAACGAATATGGAATCGTAATGTAAATTCCTTGCCAGTTTCCACCCACAATAACGTCGAATTTGCTGCCTAGAAGAAATGAATATGAATTCTCCCTTCCGTAGCTATTTGGAATGCTTTCAACTATACCAGCTGCATTTTTAGTGTACTTTCATTCATAAACGGAATTTCCCTCGTGCAGTGCAGTAAATGTCTGTCATTCCTCGGAGCAAATTGCAGAGTGCATAATGACTGTATAATTGCGTTGACAGCATAACACCCTCTAATGTTATTTAATACGGAAAAAGGAGCTCTCTTCTTTATTAACCTATTTTCCCGCCGGTATACTTGTTAATTCATCATTGTTGGCCTGACATTCCGCGCAATTCACGATAAACTGTTTTTCTTTCGAAGAAGATGGGTGTCCCGATCTTAAGGCGGCCACAGACGTTTTAGAGATCATCTCCTGAAAAACCGTACAGGTCTGGCCTTCTGAACTGCCTGAATAAGACCTTCGCCGTAGACGTTTTCCTTACCGGAAAAATTTTAGAGTTCAGAAATTCTCTCCGGTTTTCCGGATTGCGTTGTATACCCTTCACGGATGTAATAGGGTATATTAACTTTGTCATGAAGTTTGCAACGCACAGATGGAAGCATCTCCGACTATATAAACCATATATATTCTTGGTCAGTATGATGAAACGAGTCGAATAAGCTTTGTCCGTCTGTCTGGTTCTATGTAAACTAGTCCCTCAGTTTCAAAGCTATCAAGCTGAAATTTTGTACAAAGTCTTCTTACTATTGCATGCTTTAAATATGTCGGAACCAATGGAATCGGACCACCACGTCATATAGCTGCCATAGGAACGACCGGTTCAAAAATTAGTCTTCGTGAGAAACACTTTTTTATTTATAAAGCTATCTTTTTCGCACTAACCACTAATATCTTTAGCCAAATCACATTCCCCAATTTGGTTGAAATCGGAGTACTTACTCTATCTTATAGCTGTCATAGGAACGACCGTTCCAAAAGCAGGTTTTTGTTAGGAAAACTTTTTTATTTCTGGAGATATCTTTACCAAATTTCTTATTATGCCATCATATTGACTCGCAAGTCACGTCCTTAAATTTAGTTGAAATTGGCTCACTATTTCATATACCTCTCATAGGAACAGTGAAATCGGAGCAAGTTTTAGTATTAATTTCATAGTGGCAAACGCACCATGCACCACAACGAAGGTATCATACTTTCGGTAAGCTAGCCGAGGGCTAGCCTGTTTTTTTAACAAGTTCAATTGGCAGTAAAATCAAATAATCAAGCTGGCGGCTGTTACACACCGACAGTACATTTCATCCGTAGGCTGGAATTAAACTCTACGAAAGCGCGTTTGGCAGTGGACTTAAACTCTTGCATGAGCCGCTCGTGGGTCAACTTGAACCTGTTGCCGGAGCATCACTAGCATAAAAAATGACAGTAGAATTTTTCAGCTACTTTAACCGAGGCAATCAGCTGACAGAAATCTTCGGCCGCGCAACTGAATTTTCCGTTTTCGGGGTGAACAAAATTTTCACATCCATCCATATTCGAGGTATATTCGTATAAACTGCTTCAAGACAGCCCCTGAAAATAGATTCTATCCATGGATAGACCACGTCTAGCATGTTCTGCAAGTTTGTAGGAATAATACCATCTGGAGCCGAAGACTTGAAAAAGTTAAAGCTGTTAATAGTCCATACAGAATAGGATTTGTTAGAATAGTTAATTTTAATATAATAATTTTAATAATTAAATAATAATATGATAGAAACCTGACAGGGCAAGTTGTTCCAATCAATTGTTCTTACATTCAAATCCATCATGCATGAATGTAGTGTAGTTAGAGTTACCACTTAGCAGTATAGTTTCCGCCCAACGAACGGTTATACGCACCTTCTGCAATACATTTGTCATGGCTAATGGAGTACCAATTCTTATGCAAATGAGTCCTTCGCCTCACAGCACCACGGCCCAAGTTCAATTGCAAAACAATGCTGCTTTATACCATCTCAGTTTCACGAGAATTTACTAACCAACCGATTTCCCGTCTATCCATCACAACTAATCCAATCAATGATTCCACACAGGCAGTCTATACTCGTGCATATCTTTCATTGCAGGTTTGAGATTGAATTACAGTCAGTAATTAGTAGCAATTAAGGATTGAGATGCTGTGTGGTTGTTAGGTGTGAACTTTCGATCGGTCTCAATTCTGCTTGAATTAATCGATTTGTGACCGTTCTGGAGCGCAGCACAAACCGACTCTCTGCTCCAAGCAGCCGCGTATCTTAATACTCGCGTACTCACGTTCGATTTTAATTGAATTTCAGCCAACCCGCTTGGCCATTAATTATTCATAAAGCATCTCAGATACGACGAATCTTTGGGAGCATTTCAATAATTCATTAGAAATTCACGTAATAGAAAACTCGATCCGCGCACAAGAAAATGAAAAGTATGCATGAAATCAACATACATATATATATTCTCATTACAACAGAATGAGAATTTGTCGACAGCTTGTAAAGAATGCATCCTTGAACTCTCCACTAACGAAGTTATTTGCTATTGTCACTAGAAAAAAAAATACAAGCCAAGTACCTTGAATGGTTCCTTGAGGAAATCTGAATTTATTTCAGGACATGGAGGATTTTTGGTGTATACTATACGCAAATTTACAAAAGTTACAGCCTCTATGTACAGGGTGGCGTAGAGAAACAAAAACATTAAAAATAGAAAAAAAAGGAAACTTTACTTGATCCTGAAAATGTATTCTCCAAGAGTTACTTTTCAAAAATTACGTCAGCTAAGTGTTGTGTTTTTCGCACCTTCAAACTTGAATGACGAGGATTCCTTAACTACCACTGCAGCTTGCACAGCATCATTGTTTTCTGGGGTACACACAGACAATGGTGAACCAGTCTCTTCAAAGTTACGAACGCACCCGCGTATTGCGTGTGCAGTAGGATTTCGACCGCGGGGCCGGATCTTATAGAGGCGCTGAAATAAGTCTTTGTGCAGCTATGACACTGTTACTATTTCGATGATACGCACTCACGGCAATCCTCTGCACCATTGTAACTAAATGTCCGTCCCTACTCGACAGTTTGGCGTTTTCCTTCCACTTATTGTGCATATACTATACAAGGCTCTGTCAACGTCAACTTCAAATTTTCCCGTTTCTCTGCGCCACCCTGTACATTAAGTCCATGGAAAGAAATATGTACTAATAGATGCCATATTTTATTTACATCTCGGAGGAATGAGAGATCCAAGGCTGATTTCAGACAATCGGCGACTCATCGACTGATATATTTTAACATGAGCGCACAGTCTGAAAACGTCCATTTGAGCCCGTTCTAAGACTCATTTGTCGGTGAATCATTGAGTCCACAACGCCTAGTATGCACCGAGATTCTTTAAATAGATTCTTTTGCGTCTCGGCAAAATCTCACCTGTATCGACAAAACAATCTATTCAAGAGTCACAGTGCATACCAGGCGTAAGACGGCGAACGACTCAAAGCTGCTAACTTTGTACTGATGATAAACTCGTCCCCATGCTAAAAGCATTGCGAGCTCACCTAATCATCGACTTGTGTACTCGTCATGTGTAACTAATGTCACTAAAGTTTCAGTTTTTTTTGTATGGACCTTAAGGTTGTCATCAATTCGTCATTAATGGCGTGAACATTGAGTTAATACATATCATAGCCGTACTACATTAATCGTGACCCGCCGAGTCACGAGCCTAGTATGCTTGGGTATGCATAAGGTACTAGCCACTTGGCTCGTAAACGGGCGAGTTACGAGTAATGTGGTAGCCACTTGGCTCGTGACCGCGGGAGTTACAAGTAATGTGGCACGGCCATTAGAATAATGTTTTTTTGTGGAATTTTAGAAGAAAGGACTTGTTGCAAATGGTAAAAATGAAAATGTTGGGAGATGACGCAAAATTTCAAAACACTTGAAAACAATTTTTCAAGTGTTTGGAAATCAAATGAAGAAAATGATTCCATTTCAAAGCTTTTGCAATGTCCATTTTTTCTTTTTGACTTATTTTTACACTCCATTAAATCAGTTAGACAGGCAAAAACTTCTGTTGGCTCATCGCATAGATACCTACAGAGATAAGCAAAAGGTCATCTATTTATGTTTTATAGCTTAGGAAGTTGACTTCAATAATAGCTAGCTACAGAGATGAGTATAGGGACATCTATTTATGTTTATTAGCTTAGGAGGTTGACTTCAATAACTTTCAAGAAATTTAGGAGGCTATTGACGAGGAATGGGATAGCTTCACTGATAACTAAAGATGGACATAATGATACAAAATGATGATGTTTATCAGCACTTTAAGCTAGCCTCATGCAAGTACATTTTAATTCTGATTCATTTGCTTTCAAGTTGCCTATGATTTGCTTTGAAAAATGTTGTCGCTTCAATTCAGGAGATACCCATATCTACAAGGCCAATGCCAGAATGTCTTTCTTTCCTGAACAAAGAACTTCGCCAAAGAACTCAAAATGCCATAAACAGCAGTTCAGTGCATTCACCTCATAATACCCATCTTTGTCTAGTCATCGCTTCATTACTAAAAACGTCTCTTTTTTGACAAATATGTCCTTTTTCCACACCAAAGTACTCAAAATGCCTTCAATAGTAGTGTCTAGTGCATTTGCCCTAACACCCTCAGTCAAATGATACCCATCTTGTCTAGATATCATTTCATTGCCAAGAATGTCCTTTTTCCACACTAAAGAAATCAAAATTTTATCAGCCCTGGCCAAAGGACTCAAAATGCATTCTAAAGTATTCCAGTCCATTGGTCCCATCACCCAGAATCTTGGGATACCCATATCTACCAGGTTTAGTTTCTGTTTCATTTCATGATCAAGAGAGTCCTTTTGTCCTGACGCACATCCGCAGCAGGACCAAAGTATTATCGTGTGGTAGTTATAATAACCCACGGAAAAACGGTACCACATTTGGTTGAAATCAGACTACGGGAAATGCCTGGAGGAGTGATCTTTAAAAAGATTTATGCCAGTAACTCTGATTTTAACTAAACAGATTATACTGTTCGTCCAGTCGATGATCAAAATTGCGGTCACTGATTTGTGCTCAGGTACAAAATTTGATTACTATCGGAACATGGGAAGTGCCCGGACAATCGAACTAACGAACAAACGTGCAGCATGTGTCGGGTTATATAAATAAATAACTGGCGCAACAGTCCAATTTGAACCACGGCCTCGAGATGAGTTAGCATCATCTCATTTTCTAGATCGTGACGGTTTTTTTGTGTAGAGGTATGTGATCAGCAACACGCTCAACCGAGTTATTTACCCCATAATGGGTACTCATTTAACAGCTGAGTGGGCTCATAGTCCGACACGTAAATCCCCGGAATCGAACCGGGGCCCAGTGCGTTGAAGGCGAACGTGCTAACCGTTGCGCCATCCGGACTACTGTCGGGTTATATGCCCGTCCATTATATGAATATATGGGACGTGCCAAAAAACACGACGGTGCACATGAGCATGAATAGTCGGGACGCACACCGCGTCCCTTTCAATTAGATAGGAAAAAATATATCAGGAGTATTTGGGCAATGCACGAGAGACGCCGATAGCTGTCGGATACTCTCAGCCTATCTCGATAGGCATCGGGGCACTTTGCTTCAGATTTGTGTAAACTTTCTCATGCCATTCGCTCGATTATCACCTTTCTTTAATGATGTGTTAAGACTTCCTTCGAATGGCTCAATACACTTCACACGAAGTTCGAGTTCGTGTTCAGCAGTGTGTAACCGAGCTAATATTACGTACAAACTGACGCTGCGTCGTATCACCTCTTGTGCACTGAAACGCCGACAGATATAAAGGACAGAGGATTGAAAAGGACGAGTCGTCGTCCCGATTATTTCTGGCCCTCATATGCACCGGCACTAAAGTGAAAAGAAGAAGACCTGTTAGTAAGAGTAGATACTTCCATGACCGCAAACGCATTCATATGGAACACTCAGAAATAATCGTCGCGTATCTTCTTGTGAATCTCGGCAGTGTATTCATTAATAATAGTGGCGAAGATCTGCCTGAGAAACTCTAGCTAAGTGTTAAAATCCCTTTCAAATAAACAAAGCCATTAAAATTTATTTTGCAAATCCTCCTTCAATTAACATTTAAATCTTCCCATGTCCCACAACAGTTGGCAGCCACGACTTATTCTTCGCCTATTAATTTTGTTAACGATGTTTTGCTAAATTTCCATCTTAAATCAACCATATAGACATATCTTTTCAATTCGATACATTAATCACGATTTCATTAAGATAATGAATAAACTGAATAATCTACAAGTGGAAGGTATGAGTATGACTCAAAGCACCACATGCAAGATCTCATGGCATCTTCGTCTGACATAAAGCTGACGACTAAATTTGAAATGAAAATTTCTTTTATTAATCACAAGCATTTGGTAGGATGACAGCCAAAAATAGCAAATGGAGGGTGAAACGATTAATCCAGACGAACCGTAATTTCAAAGTGCATGCCAGGCACTGTCTATTTATTGACAAAAAAAAATGATTCGGAAAAGGAATTTTTCAACTTCGGCGCTCTGTAACATTTTACGCATTTGTTTAAATAAAAAAATGTATAAGTAGTTGTAGATAATTTTATAATGAATAACGGAATATGCTATTATTAATTGTACGACTAAAGGTCAAACTACAGCGATAGCTTCAGGATTTTACGCTGAGATCTTGCGTCAGGGAACGCCGATTGCAATAGCTGATAGGCGCGTTTTTTATACCCGTCACGGATGTGATAGGGTATATTACAATACTTTGTCATGAAGTCTGCAACGTACAGAAGGAAGCATCTCCGATCATATAAACTATAATATAGTACATTTGGTCAGTATGATGAGTCGAGTCGATTAAGCTTTGTTCGTCTGTCCGTCTGGTTCTATGAAAATTAGTCCCTCAGTTTTAAAGCTATCGAGCTGAAATTTTTTACAAAGCCTTCTTTCTATTGCATGCTTTAAATATGTCGGAACGAATGAAATCGGAACACTACATCATATAGCTGCCATAGAAACAACTGGCCCAAAAGTCTTTTTTTTTATTTCTATATATGTATATCTTTTTAAAATTTTGCACAAAGCCTTCTTTCTATCGCACGCTGTAAATATGGCGGAACCAGTGGAATCGGACCAGTACGTCATATAGCTGCCATAGGAACGATCAGTCCAAAAATTTGTCTCTGTGAGAATTTTTTTTTTTAATTCTAATGATATCTTTTTCAAATTTTTCCGAATATACATACATTTTCATGTTAAGGCTGATACTAACATCTTCGTGAAAAAATATTGCACTTATCTCTCCCACGAAAAAGTGACAGTGTAGACTTACACACAGCACATTACCGCGGCGATCTACACGACACGTTAACTTCTACTCAAAAGACCTGTTTTCAAGCGAAATAAAGTGCAAAGTAATTGTTTTCGCGTGAAAATTGCTCCTAGTGATGTGAAAACTTTTTTCATGGAATGAAATATGTTAGCACTGAGAAAGCGAAAATTTTTCGTGCGAACGCAGCTTTTGACAGTTTTTTATGAGATTTCGCACGAAAAACTGATCTTAGTACCTAGTTCTAAAAAGAAAAAGAAACGCTCGACACGACAAGAATTAGAACCCGGGACCGCACCGGGCATGTTCTACAGTCCACCGCACTACCGATTCAGCTACGCAGCTCATAACGAAGACTATTATTTGTGCACACTAGCACACTAAACTTAAGCACGGAGTACGTAAAGTTTAGAATTCATAGAATTCACATGTGCACACACTAAAGTTGTTTGCGCATTCCACAGCTTGTATGGTTTTACCCCGTACCGAGCGATAAGAAGTTTACACATAAAAAAAAAACAAAAACACAAACAGACAGACAATGCCTGGCATGCACTCTTAAGTCCCTTTCACGACGCATCGCCTGGCCTAGATGGATTATCAGTGAAAACACATTTCTTTTGAGTAAGTAATGTGGAAATATCGATTCTTTCTGACCGCAAAGACAGACGACAGTGATAAATATATAAAATTAAAAGAACTGGAAAACGAAAAATTGAATTATTTGAACCCCGTATTTGTCACATTCAATTCGATTTTAGAATTCAATTTTTCGATAATATTATCAACAATCGACTGAGGATTCACTGCGCTAGTCGGTACGTCGTGAAAAGTGGCTTCAGAGTGCATGCCAGGCAGTTTCTGAAATTATTTTAGAAATCGATAGAGGCTTAAATTCAAATTTGCGCCACCTGAATAATTTCCTAACGTACTTATGGGATTCTTTGTCTTGTTTTCGTTATAAAATTATCTTATACTTTTCCATACAAAGTGTTTAATTTAAACGAACACGTTACAACGCTCCAAAGTCGAAAAAATAAATTTTCGAATCATTTTTTTTTGCGAATAACTCAATAATGGTGCATTTCTGCGCAAACATCTAAAGCGTGTTTTGCAGTTCATTCGATTCCCTACATAAACCAGGACTAATTTATCTCCAAAAGAATGAGGACAAATCAGGGATTTAATGGGCATATTTGCTCTGCAACTACTTTTCGGGAATTTAATCTCTACAGCATTTTACGCCACATGTATCGTTATGAGCGCGTTTCGTTTGTAGATACGGGTAGAATGTTTATTTTCGACCCGATGTGTTCACATTCTCTTGAGGATAAATCAGTCCTGGATTATCTTATCTTATTTTTTTTTTTGTAGATTTGTAGGGAATCGAGTGAAATACAAAATCACTCTTTTAATAATTTTCACTTATTGATTTATTTCCAAAAAAATCGATTTTCCAACTTTGGCGCGTTGAAACATTTTATGTGTGCTTTTACGTGAATATTCTGTATTCGCAAAACAACAACTTGTACGAATACTGTTGAATGTTTTGTTGATCTGTATAGATAGACCTATTTAAGATAGGTATATCTGATGGTATCTTTAGATGGAGAAACTACCGATACCGAAAACCGATATCTTTGGTTCATTGCAAAAAGGTAGCAGTTTATACCCTTCATAATTGAATTGATAACTTTCATTTAAATAATGTCGAAGTTATGTTGTCAGAATATTGGAAATCGTCATGGCGAATCCCAAGGAAAATGAAGAAGATGAAAATGCTTAATGGAATTTTGACGCTTCAACTAAACCCTTTCAAATTCACCAACAAACTTCTTGACGAAAGTAAAAGACAGCTTATCCTAATTGTGTTTGAATTATCCTTTCATGGAATTTCAAAAACAGTGGAATCGAATTTGATTAAATATCACAACCCATTCTTTCTAAATTCAGGATATTTTCTGGAGCGTGTAAATTATCATGGTTGGAAAAGACGATTGGAATATGTAATTTTAATTGAGAGTTTCAATAAGAAATAAACCAGAGGCGACTGTGAACTGAAAATCTTCAGTAAGTTATTTAAATTCGAGACAAGAAGGTACGAGTAATAGGATTCAAATAAGAAGACACTAACGGGTTTAAGATAACCATGAATTCCATCAACTGTGCTTAACTGGAAAATTAGAAATTCAGAGAACTGTCTTTTCCATTAACAGTATACAGGGTGTCCGGAAACTAGCGTATATACGCACTGCCACGTGATTCCACATGCAATTTCCAGAAAAAAAGTATTAAGGAACATTTTTTTTTAATTCTAAACCCTTTAACTCATGCTGGCATTTCAATCTTTCAAAAACATTACTAAAAACACGAGCAAAACGAACTAAGTCCTATAGTAGATCTCTTCAACGCTATCTATCGTACTGGTAGAATACCGAAAGAATGGCTGAAGTCGGTCTTCATAGTCCTTCCGAAAAAGAATAACGTCACGAAATGTGAAAACTACAGAACCATTACCCTTATGACTCACCTACTAAAAATCTTTCTTAAAATAATTCCAGATTATACAACGCACTGGAAGAAGATGTACATAAGTGCTACGCAATTCGGCTTCAGGAATGGCAGCCTAATACTGCGATGGCCGTATGGCCTTTCTTTGAAGTACCCTGCCTCCCCAAGCCTTAGAGCATTTAGAAGCCTCATTCTTCAGATATAGGTCAATGGGAGGCAGGTTTAGAGGAGTGGTCAGAGAGAGCGAAAATACTGTTCTTAAGGCACCAGCGATCCCCAAGCACCATAGTCTTTGTACCCTCTCCAGTTTCTGTAGGATTCTTTTCGTGTTGAGTGCTGTCTACCAGACCACAGCTCCGTAAGTTAGTATCGGTCTTACGATAGCCGTATATATCCAGTAAACTATTGCCGGATTGAGGTATGGGGAGTGTGGTGTCAGGATTGCGGTAGTAAGCCATAGACATTCCGATGAGATATTCGATACATGTCCTAAATGGTGCTATGACGTTAGCTATGTCTCGCAGTATATGGTAGATCCTTATTTCCAGCAAGGTGATAGGGCCTAGGTCCGATACAAAAGTAGTTAGGTCGTCTCTCGTGGACTATGACGGTAAAAGGTTTCTGATGGTCAAGTTGGGTGTCTGGTCTCCGATATCCAAATTCTTGTGGCACTTGGTTAATAGGGAGAGGTGATTAATAATCGGTAGGTTAAGATAAGATAAGATAAAATATACAAGCTACTGTCCCAGCAGGAAGGCACTGCGACCATAAAAAGATCTATTGTGCCGTAGCCCCTTAATCCAAAAGACCGTCCACCTTTCTAATAAAGGGCAGTAAGTCTTTGGCAGGAATCAACCTGAAGTCTGCAGTGCTGATAGTAGCCTGCCCGAGGAGTGACATCCTAAAACGCACGATGGCGGGAAATTCGCACAAGATGTGTTTGGTCGTTTCCACGTCCTCCAGACAGAGACGGCATTCAGTCTCGCTGGACAGACCCACAAGAAGACTCAGTTTTTGGTTGCCAACAGTTGAAGGAGTTCGAAACACTCCTTCAGTCCAGTTTCCAAGATTACCAGACCTCAATGGCGTGGATCTCAGCTTGAAATACGCTGGGCGAGACTCCCATTGCGATCGAAACCCTGGTGTTGGGTCCAAACACACCTGCACCAACACCCTGTTCTGTTTTAGACCCATCGGTGAACCACTTAATACATCTAGGGTCTGGACAGGGTGTGCCATTTACCCATTCAGACCGGTCAGGGATGAGGGCTGAAAATTTTTCTGTGGGTTTGCATGTAAGCGCACAGCAACACACCAGTGTATAACTATGTCAGGGGCCGAACTCATCACCTCCGTGATGGTAGATTCGAATTTACCCCTGCCCTGACTATTATAGTTAAATCAGCCGTGTACCCGATAGTAAGATAACTGCGCTCATTAGGCATGGTAATCAGCTCGTCTACGACAAGGGGCCACAAATCACTTTAATTTATTGACCACTTTTCAATGCACACGCGATAATAATTTTTTTACGTTGCTTGTCGTAATGTTTTAGGGCCACTTACCATTGATTGTTTGGTTGATGATGACATCCACGCTGGGGAATTTTATACAAACTGTGTTGTGGGTTCCGTTTCCACTCATATTATATGGATTGAAACCAGATGTGAGTCCAGGCGGACAACGGTCCGTCTAGACATGGTACTATACCCTCTGTTGTGGTCTGGTTGTGGCGCGTGTGTGGGTATGGTTTTCCAGTATTCCGGTAAGGCATATGTTGGATTGATGTGTTGAGTAATGTTTGGTGGGGCGGTAGGGGTTATATTCCAGTTTATAAGGAGTTGTTGACAAATTTTTGGTTGATATGTTCTATGTCTATGTTCCATGACACGTGGCTTGGCTCTCATTATGTTTGTGTTTTGCAATTTGTGATGTTTGTAATCTTCAGGACTTATATGTTGTGCAATGTTCAAATCGTTTTTTTTTTTTGGCTATGACTTCCGAGTCTATTAGTAAGGCTCTGATTATCCTTCCAATAATTTTTCTTTGTTTCATTTTTTATCATATGTGTGTTAGGGCAACTGATTTTCCCTCCTATTTGAGGGTCCATAGACAAAACCATGTTGGTGATGGAAATTTTTGGTTTAAAGAGTGAAGAAAAAACAGGGTAGGGGGGGGGGGGGGTACTGCAACTAGCAAATAAATGGAATAAAACTACGTACTTGCAATTGAAGTGGGTATTCAAACTTCGGCACACCCTAAACAGAGTTCCTTTCTAATTTTGAGTTCTTTTTAACACAAATTGCTGCAGGTTAAATTCCTAGTTCACAGTACCAAGGACATTATGAAGCAATTTAGCTCAATTTCACTTCTGCTGGTGGAAGCGAATATTCACTTTTAGAAATGTTGTTAAGCGCAATTAGAAACAGTAAAGGATATGCTTCAGTGTTTTATATACAAAAACGGAACCTCTATGTCTTATGACATGATAACCTCATACCTTTTTCTATTTTTCGACTTTCTATTTGCGTTTTTAACAAAATGTCATGCTCCACTATCTACCAACAAAAACTCCTCTCTTCTAATTTAAAATTTGTACCAGAACTCTCTGTTCATCCAACAATGTCTGTTTTATAGACAGAATATTTCTGGGTGTTTATATGGCCAGAGGGTGAATAATATGATAACAATAACATGGTTTAAACTTTAACATTCTCGATAAACATTGACCTAAAGCAGGGATCCCAATTGTCCATGGCCAGGAGCAGTACATTCTCGTTTATACAGACAATCGTTTCGGGACATTCAACTGAAACATGACTTCCAACTTATGAATATTCGCATATTGCTGTGTTCCATACGAGCTATACGACAGATTGACTTGCTTCCGTGCTTCATTTTCGCTATCCTTTGTCGAACCATCCTGCTCCACTTGAACCACTTTCGAAAGCGAATTCTGAAAACCACTGTATAATTACAGAGAATATGCGGAAGACTCGGAACTACGAGACATACTCGTATAATATTCGCTTCTTCAACAAATACCATATATCCATTAAAATCTCAAGCATTCACTTATGTAAGTGCATTGCATACTGGAGCTTGACAAATATGTCTGTCAATTATTATTTGAGTATTTCTCATTCAGCAGTATGGTCTGCATCTGCATCTTCGTCTCATAAACAAAAGATAACAGAGGATGTAAAAGGATGCGTCGTATAAACCGCAGGACAACTTTGTATGTGTGGTATGCTATTTTATAAAATAGATAAATGGTTTTATTGGTTTTGATTTATTGACTGATCATCATAAAATGTGAGAACTATCGCTCTATGGAAAAGTTTTATCCTTCTACCGTTGGAAAGTTGAAGATTCTTCTACATTTGTAGTCCTTACAGGCAAATGGCGGTGTCATAAAAATAACAAATCGCCATTTTACCCAAGACCCGCATAGGGAGCCACAATTCAGACATTCTTTAAAGTGTACAGAAAAGTTACACATAAAATTCCGGTGTAGATGTCCTTTGATACATTGGAACTGCGTTGACCGTACACGATGAGCTCGTCCGTAGTATCGATTTGTTGTAACGTGTCAACGGACGAGAGATGTGTTTAGTTTGATGGACATTCAGAAAATCTGAAATTGGAACAACGATGGTAAACGGAGCTCTAAGATTACGATAATAAATTAACCCTTTAGTCTCTTGAGGCAAAATTACATGTTCCATACGAAGCCTTCCGTTCAACTGTAACCATCGCAGGTTTAGATCAATTCGGTTCTTCCGTTAACGAAAATCTTTTCTGACAGGATACGCAACGAGAGACCATTACGAAAATATGTTTTCTTTGACCATATGAGTTCTCAATTAAGAAAGTTTGCGGTGGGAAAGACAATGGATTGTTGGAAACGTTTGGTCTGGAGAATCGCCATAAGACATTGTCTTGTCTTCTTATTAATACTCGTAAGTTGAAGTGTAATGAATGAAATACATAATGCATGTAGTGGAACAACAACAATGATTATTATGAACAATATTCTGGATATGTGAAATATAGATCTTAATTTCAAATCGGTCCTTGCGGCATTCCAAAATATATTTTTATTGAATGGGTGAAGGCGGTTTGCACTGAAGGGTATCGTAGTAGCCCCTTATTTTCCTTAATTAATTCCCACATTCCAAGGGGGCATATACGAATAACTACGTACCCATTTTCCCCAATTTACCCATAGCATTCATTACGGACTTCTGAAGTTATGCGTTATGACGTACTAAGAGCAATACCTTAGCACGTCATCTGTATTAATTTTATTAATTTGTTAGGCATATTGAAAGGACTTGAAGCGTACTCGTAGATACATCGAGTTCCAGCCAATTGGACAGGTGTCAAATATGCGGTATTTACGTGGGGTCTAATGGTGAGGATTTTATTGGTAGACCTGGTGTTGTATATTGTTTTTCGGATGGGTTTCGTCTTGCTTCGATGGTTCCATTCATTTTATTTTCCATTGACATAAAATCGATTGTCTTTTACTGGGAACATACGAAAACATTGTACCTTAAAGTTTTTATCTAAATTAATTTAAATTTGAATTCAGATTGTATTGTAGGGACTTCTTCTAATAACTTCTTTCTGTTAACTCTTATTTTAACTGGGTTTTGATTTTTTATACCCTTTGCATTAGATATGGTACGTAATGCGGGAATTTCATTGCCGGCAGAAGCAATCGCAGCGGCAGCAGTAGCGGCATCGGCTGTGTCTTGGTTAATTTGCTTTGCGAGCCATATTGAAACAGCGACTATGGCAGCACGAAATGCCATATTGTCCTTCGCCAATTATTATTTTTGTCATTGTTTTGCAAAAAAAAAAAAATCACGTTTTTTTCTTTCTGCCATTTCTAAAGTTTCCCCGCAGCGTGCCGATAGATCCCGCCACTAAAGCAGCCTTTTTAGAATTTTGGATGAGAAAGCAGATCTGCCGATGCTGCTACCGTTGCTGCAGCTCCAATTTAATTCACTCAAGGGGAATGCGCGCTTTCTATAACTTGAGTTCCCCAGGAAACTCCCATATTTTGTTCAACCATGGTTGCGGGTACGGACCAATTGAGTCGATTAACAATCGTTGTCACCTTTCGCCATTTGTGTTTTACCTTATTTCATTTTTAGCCTTCGCTAAACACACGTCTAGCGACCCTTCGGCCAGGAGATAAATTTACGACGACATCACAACCAATTTACAAACCTTTCTGAATTGCACATGACACAGCTCAATTCACTTTCGTAAAATATACTGCATAATTCGGACATATTCATACATAAATAAATAAATACTCGTACATTCAGTTCTGGAAATTCTGGCCAAATTTCTCTCACGAACACGAAGTCAATAAATTCGACAAGGAGCCGACAAGTAATTGATAGATTTAATCTGGCTCTCGATAAAAGCCTTTTATCCTTTTTTTGCCCCAAAGTTATATGTTCACCTCTTAAATTATCTATGTACACCCAGATTGCTACTACATTATTCAGTCCGGTTGCGTAGTGAACAAACGAATCCATCTAATGGCAAAATGATGTGATACCACCGGCCCTCTAGTCATCGATGCTATCAATATCCCTTCACAATCTATTAGCTCCATTAGATCCAATTATTTCGATTTCGATTAATGGTCTGGAGTTAATTACGTGGAATCCATCACTCCGTAAGAAAAACTGCACTAAAGTGGTCGTCTTATATAGTAGACTGGAGATCCTGCTCCTGGGGTGTAGTAGAATTAATTTCTAGCTACTTAGTGCCCGGTGTGTCTGGTTATTTGGTCATAATTAGCCACTTTGGAAACGTCAATGAGTTTGGAGCATGCATTTATTCCCTTAATTACTTCAAATTTATTTCGGGTAATGCTGTAAAAACATTTGAAATGACTTGTCTCGACTTTGAACAATAGACGTACAATAGAAATTTAGGTGAAGACATTTTATAGAAGAGAACGGGAAGAGTTGGAATTGAAATTGAGAAATTATTGAGTGTGAATTATTTTATATTGGGTGACAAAGGATATTTGATCATAATTAATTATAGAATAAATAAATAAATAACTGGCGCAACAGTCCAATTTGAACCACGGCCTCGAGATGAGTTAGCACCATCTCATTTTCTAGATCGTGACGGTTTTTTGTGCAGAGGTATGTGATCAGCAACACGCTCAACCGAGTTATTTACCCCATAATGGGTACTCATTTAACAGCTGAGTGGGCTCATAGTCCGACACGTAAATCACCGGAATCGAACCGGGGCCCAGTGCGTTGAAGGCGAACGTGCTAACCGTTGCGCCATCCGGACTAATTATAGAAAGCATTTCGATATTTTTTTTTTTATATCAAATCGAAAGTCCCGTTAGGATTTTATTCGATTTTTTTTTATAAAAACCATCAGAAAAAAACGATCACTAGGATAGCTCCACTAGGGGTTTTTTCTGACGATTTAAAAAAAAATGTGAATTAAATCCTAACGGGACTTTCGATTTGATATCACTTGTGATAAAATGGACAAGTGAGCTAATGAATATAGACCAGTGAGGGTGGTCTTCATTCAAAAATTGGGCAGCAGACCTATGGATGATCCTAAATCCTATCGACTTATCAGCCTGCCATCGTTCATGCTGAAAAGCATGGAGAAGATCCTCGACGCTCACATCAGGACATCGCTCCTTGTGAATAACCCACTTCACCCTAGACAGTTTGCCTATCAAGCCGGCAAATCAACTGAAACGGCTCTCCACAACCTCGTTGTCGAAATTGAAGCGGCTATGTCATCCAACGAAACGGCATTGTGTGCGTTTCTTGATATCGAAGGGGCATTTGACAATACCTCCTTTGAATCCATTGAAAGTGCCCTTCGAGCGAAAAGAGCCCATCTCACCACCACAGTCTTGGTGAAATGTATGCTATCCTCTAGAAAGGTCATCACTACGATGGGAAACTGTACCCTCTCAGCAATGCCCGCAGGGCGGAGTATTATCTCCCCTCCTATGGTGCATCGTAGTTGACAGTTTGATGTGGAAACTATCCCCCATGAGATCTTCCACACAAGGTTACGCGGACGACTTGGTGATTATGGTCAGGGGCAAATTCGAGGAAGTTCTGCCCGATATCGTTCAAGGTGCGCTACGTGTAGTTCAAGAATGGTGCGATAACAGCGGCCTACGTGTAAATCCTTCGAAAGCTGCCATAGTGTCATTCACTAAGAAAAAGAAACTCAGAACACTCATATACAACTCTCCTATAAAACTGATGTCAAACTTCAAATATTTGGGTGTTATCCTTGACACTAAGTTATCCTGGGCAGAACACCTTAAAGTGACTTCCCATAAGGCAATTAAAGCTCTGTGGATCTGCAGACAACATGTCGGCAAGACATGGGGGACTAGGCCCCACATAGTTTTGTGGATCTACAAGGCCATTGTCAGACCTATAGTAGATTACTGTGCGGTGGTCTGGTGGAAAAGAGCCATTAGCTCAGTCGGCAGAACGGCTCTTAATAAAATTCAGAGACTTGCCTGCAATGCTATCACTCTGGCCATGTGCTCTTGTCCAACAGCTGCTTTAGAAGTTTTACTCGATCTCCCGCCTATGAATATACACATTGAAGCGGAAGCTAGAATGGCAATCGTCAGATTCAAGGCCTGTGACAAAGGGATCAAGTTGACCCCAAGCCAATAAAGCTGGTTGAAAAGTCACAAGGCCAACTGATTACCTTGTGAAAACTGTTCGCTTCAACCATTCCCTTAAATCAGTCATTTGGAACGGAGAAAGGTGGGCGGATGGCTACAACTCTCTCCGCCTCAGCACAATCAAATGGTTCACAGACGGCTCCAAAACGGAAGAGGGTTCCGGCGCAGGCATTGTCGGTCCATTCCAATGGGTAAAATGCCGTCCGTGTTCCAAGCTGAAATATACGCCATCGAAGTTTGTGCTAGACTATGCCAAACCGCTGGCTATTTAAACAGGGAGATAGCAATATTCACCAACAGTCAGGCAGCTATCAAAGCGCTTACTAATTTCATTACCAATTCGAAGCTGGTACTGGCTTTTTAGGAAGTCCTCCATAATGTGGGTTCAACGAATAAACTCACACTTTACTGGGTCCCTGGTCATTCGAAAATCGAGGCCAATGAGCTAGCTGATAGGCTAGTAAACCGAGCCTCCGCCATCCCCAAATATGGTCCAGAACCGTTTTTCGGGATGCCACTCTGCTACTGCAGAAACCACATAAGAGACACGTGCTTCATCCCAATGGGAGGCCCACCCAGTACTTAGGCAGGCCAAACTGTTTATTTCCGGCCACTCACGGGTTCGTACCTTGGAATTGCTGTGCTTGAGCAAGAACAGGGTCAGAATAATTTGTGGAATTTTAACGGGACACTCGCGTCTGTGGGGTCACCTTAAAACCATACATATTGTATCTGACGCTAGTTGTCGCTTTTGCGAGACCGACGATGAAACCTAACAGCACATCCACATCATCGAGTGCGAAAGGCTTGCTCAAAGACGTACTAAATGCTTCGGCATATAATTTTCCTTGGCCGAGGACATCTCTTCTATTAAACCTTGCCAGATCAGTCAATTTATCGAGAAGAGTCGGCTGAACCTTTTCATTTAGCCTGCTTCTCGATATAGAAAGGGCAATAGCACAATAGACCTCAAGGTCGCAGTACTTGTGGTTCCAATAGGACCCACGGCCCACCTCCTTTATCTATCTATCTAATGCATATAATGTTATTAAGTTTCGAGAATATGCCGCTAGTCCTTTCCAAGATATAGCCAAATTTCGAGTGGACCTATCCCAATGATCGGGAGTGTATCATACTAAAGATAGTTTTCGAGATATTCTCACTTGAAAAACATTTTTTGTCAAGTGCTCCTCTGTTGCCACGAAGTGGAAAAGTCATCGTTTTTGTGATGTTTTCCTCAAATAGCACGTAAAATCTAAAATTCCCACGAGGAAAATAGATAGAAAACGGATAGATTTTTTTATAAGTAAACAAAATTTCATTTGAGATAAGCCATGATAGTATCGTAGTTACTTAGATAAACAAAAAACATATTTTTTTTTAAATTCATTGTATTGAACTATAATCAGATTAACCAAATTCATAATTTGTTTGTTTGTTGTTGTTTTTCAAGTGAGATTATCTCGAAAACGTTGATACAGGAAAAGTGGTTATAACATTTTCTACATATTTTTTTTTTGTAATTTTTTTTTTTTAATTTTGTCACGAAAGTTTTTTTTTGGCTACGATTAATAATTACGGAGATTAAAGCCAATTCCTCGCGCGAGCTCACAACCTATCGGTGCGGCGCGGAGACTATAATTTGCATGATATGCATACGTAGCACCAAACAACAATCGTGCCGAGTTTCAAAACTTTTTGAATTTTTTTACTCGATTTAGCTTCGTTTCTAAGGGTATAGTCCATATTCGTTGGTAATGGCGTTTTAATTGAAGGAATATCTCATAAACAGAATCAACCTGTCAAAAGTGTTCACCAACTGTTCACCGAATTCATGATACATCATCGAAATTAACTTTAATTGAGTTGACTTGTTGTTGGTAAATTGTTGTTTTTTTTCCTCAATTCAAATTACAATTAAGCAACAACAAACAAAGCTATTAAAAGACACAACTAATAAATATAATTTTCCTTGTACTGATAATGACATTATTAAGTTTATAATAAAACAGACAAATTGGAGTGTTCGTAGTATTCTGCAATGTTCTTTGTTTCGTTTTATCGCTCTGCTAGAAACATATGTTAAAATTTCGCCGGGTTCATAATCCACCAACATGTAAAAATACACTTTTATACAAATTTTTAAATTTATTTCTGCGAACCAGAAAATAATATTACGTAAAACCGTAAATGCTACAATTCTTTGTGAGCTGTTATCTGGCAAAAAAACCTGAACATTTTTACGAGCACATTTGATGTGAGTATTAGCAACAAAAATTACAGTTTTATATATACAATTTATAAATACATAAAGTATTATTAAATATATTCTAGAATGCGTTGTTTTCATCGTTTGGTGTTACATACTAACATACTCGTTATTCGTTTTAACACGAAATGACGCAGCTGGAAAAGTGATGAAAGTGTACAGTTTTCCAATGAAAAAAAAAGTAAGAGGGACGATGTAAGTATGTACAATACATTTAAATGTAAACAGCGTTTAGAGAATATTCTACTTTATAAGTTATGAGTATAATATTCCTTTATTACGTTTCTAAGATACATGTTGCTGAGAAAGTTTGATTTTTTCCCCGCGACAACGCGAATCGAGCTTCTTCACTAACCCATTTTGCTGATACGAATACACTCGTAAGTACAGCATTTATAGGAGTCGCCTCTAGAAATTCTATTTCTAGAATTAATGAATAACGAACCATATTCTAGCATGCGACACTGATAACAAAGTAAAAGATGACTTTGAATCTGGATCTAAAATCCGTTGAATACGAGTGATATGCGATTGTACGAGTATGGCTTAGAGAATTGTGTTGCCAATCATTTGTCGGTACAGATGGCCAAAGTATGTATTTTGGAATGATTATACATGTATATCGTATGTTCGGATTGGGAGATTTTGTTTGAAATCCATATTTTGTAGTACTCGTAGTTGGTACATACATACATATTAAAAAGACAGCTAAAACGCACACCGCAAAAGAAAAATAAAGGACCACTTAAAAAAGTTCACAATTCTTCCTGCTGAAAAGAAGGAAGCCAAGACGGCCGTTTTTGATAGAAGTGTAAGGAGGGTAAAAAGTATAAAACATTTTTAAAAATTAATTTTTAACAGACATTTAAACCTTAAAAACTTAAAAAAAATATGCAGCAATATTTTATGAATTTTTATTTGTATGTTTTAATGTTTTATTCTGTTTCATCAGCTGCTTAGCGCGTATTGCCACCATGAATAGCGTGAATTCGCTTAGTCTCAAAAGGGCTAAGTACGGTTGGAACCGCGTCTGATGCATTGCCCTCGCTGGTCCCATAAATGTTCTATGGGATTCAAATCTTGGCTGGTCGCTGACCAGTGTAGAAGTTAGTAATATCGACCTTCTCCACTGGCAGTGAGGCACTATGTTTGCAGTATGAGGGCGGGTTCCATATTGCAACAAAATGAAATCGTGTCCACCAGCACGAGCTACGCACCGATCCTAAAATTCATCCTCAGAACAAACAAACTCACGTGCTCTTTCAGTAACGCTTAGCATTTCCTTAGTGTATCAGACGGGCAACAGGTTTGATTTCACCAACACGCTGCGACACTGCGTGTGTTGAGGCATCAGTCTCATATTTGACTACCGGCGTTTCGGGTTCGAATTCGAATCCCGTCCACGACGGCGTTCGTGGCCATGGATGTGCAGGAGGTGCATGCTGGCAACTGCATTCTTCGAAACCAATTTATGCCAACGAAACGTCAGCTGGGCCACATGGAACAGTTGACGCGCTATGCCCCACAAGGGGTTAGGGCAATTGAGTAGTATATCAGCTGTCAAATTGCCATTAGCGATTCCAACTGCTTTTATCTTTTAGGGAAATAGCGTCCAACACCATAATGTATCCACCCACAGGGTAGGAAACGTTCGTTCCCTCTTCTCTGGACTCTACTTCGACCATCATTTTCACACAGGCCATCATTTTTCACACAGGCAATTTTGTGCTTTCTTATTAAAAGCGATACTTTTGCCGAATATCTGGAAAGCAGGCCACTTTCCCTCAAACGATTACGCAAGATTTTTTCAGAAATAACAGTTCCTGTGGCGTATCTGAAATCAGTTAATATAGCAACAGCTGTATTTCGACGATTTCTGAGGGCGTTTAAGCGTATAAGTCGGTCCTCGCTGCAAGAGGTTTCTCTTAGTCGGCCCCCTGTTCTTCGTCTTCTTGTGAATTGTCGTGTCTCTTGGAACCTTACGCAAACTCTTTGGAAGACAGAATACCTCACTCCAAGCCGACGGCTCACTTCCCGTAATCCGAGGTCTTCCCGTAGCCCTACGCACTACAAGTTCGTTGAGATGTCTTCTGAAACAATGATCGCGGTTCTGAAAACCGAATCAGGATCTGACTTTTTCGATTTCTCCTCCATATGCTTTCCCCTCCGGTAAAATAAGTACCGTGAATTGTCAATTTTAGGATATGAAAATATTCCGCTCCAGATCTAAAAAATATTCTGATCTCAAAATTGACAGTTGACGGCACATATGTTACCGGAAGGGAAAGCATATGAAGGAGCAATCGAGAAAGTCAAATGCTGATTCAGCTTACAGAACTGCGACGAATGTGATCCATCACTTGCTAAAGAAAAGCAAAATTTAAAATAAACTACACCGCGGACCGATGGAAACTGGCATCATGTTTAGTTTTCATGTTTAATTCTAGCGAAATTTGCCGTTATGTTGGAAACTAACATTTTAACATGTGCGTGGCGTTGCACTAATACCAACAATTACAGTCTAGTCTTCCTTTTTCGTATTAACCGGAAGAATTCGGCGTTTTTTTAAAGTGGTCCTTCAATTGTTTTACTGTGTGTGTTGTATTATACTATATCAATGGAAAAAAGACCAACATAAAATCAGCGCACTATGTCCGCATAGGGATTAAACTGGTAGTTACGCACAAAATGAAAGTATTATATACAATATAACAAATAAAAAAGAAAATTTCCCTGGCTACGATCGCATATCATATATCTATCATATTTCCAGCTAATCGATTCTTTAGCAGGTTGCTGCTAACGTTAATTAATAGGTTAGAGTTGTAGCTTCCTCCCAAATTAGCCGTTTCTGTATTTCAAAAGTAATGATTTTCCTAATTAACAACTTTTTGGGGAATTAAAAAAAGTATATGTAATCTCAATATTAAATTGTGAAAATATATTCAAAATATAGTTCATCAAATTCTCCATTTATTCCAATAAAACCCATTTTCATGGATATTTTCCAAGAAAACATTTTTTCAGTTTCACGTTCACGTTGAAGTGTACAGCGCCCTTAACAACTTACTAGATTAACAGGCCATAGATTTCCAAACAAAACTTTTGTGGGAGGAAATGCTTCGACGGTTGGTCATGTGATGATCCAATTTGACTTACAATTAGTATAGCTAGGGTAGGATTGGAGGATTATTTAAAGTTTTTAAGTTGCGATTCGCGCCTCGTTAAGAAAAAAATAGAAAAGTTTGTGGAACAAGGATCCCTAAACAGGACACTAAAAAAATGTCAGCCTACTGGGCAAGATTGCCTGGAATGACATGATCGAAAAATCAATAATTTTGATCTGATCGGATGACAGGCAGCGGACGATAATTAAATAAATCTGGTGGTAATAGCGCCCCATAAGCTATTCCAGCTGGTGAGAGCAAAGAGGATTAACCTTTTATTCGTTAGACGTGTTAAAATTGAAGGAATGTGTAGTACGCGTACAAAAGTCCACTCACTGACTGGCTTGACCATATTCCACAACTCAATGTTTGAGATGAATCAGACGATCCGTGGGGAAAAGCACTTAGAAAATTACGACATTCAATGGTTTCAAGCAAACTAAGTTTGTTTATTGTACTTGTATATTTCTCCTGGGTTTGCTCCTTCACGGGTACAGTTTACAGTAGCCAACTACAGTGGCGGAACCAGGACTTCGTAACGGGATAAGGAGGAGTTGTGTTCGAAATGTTGCATCACACCTCATCTAGGAACAAAATGGAACCATTGTATTCTCTTATTAAAAATAATTCAACATTTTCAGACTTGAAAATGATAACTCTAGCGCTATTGTGTAAACTAGGGTGATGTGTCATACCGCCATTCCCCCAAATGGAATTTTGACATATTTGCTAAGACATAATATTTTATAATGATTACCGGCTGCGATGTTGTGACGGCTTCGACGCGTCGAAATTCCGCACGGATAAATTGGTCATATGTTATGACTAGAGACCGGATTATATGCAAATGCATAACTTCATATGCATTTGCATATATTGGCTGTTTTTAGACGTTTTAGCATATTTCATTGAAAAACCATTAATTTTGCATATTTTTAGGGAAATTGTTACAAGTCTTCTCATGATTTATCCAAATCTCATGTAGTGTGCAAGGGACATTTTGTGTTTATAAGCAAACACTGTGAAAACAGAGTGAAAGCTATGCTATGATGCTTGTGCTGGTGCTGATATTTTGATCGTAAACCCTCAGCGAAGAGAAACGTTCACGTGAAACGTGCTCATGGAGCTTCCCCTACCCATGAGCTTAAGTGTCACCATACACTGTCGAACACGAACCTAGTACAAGTGGACCGGTTTTCTTCAAACCTATGTGAAGTGTATGTGTGTGTCAGAGGACATTTGTACCAGGTTCGTGCTCGAGTTCGACAGTGTATGGTGACACTAAGATCGCATTCGTAATTGTCCGGTGATTTTCTATATAAAACCCATTCATAACACACAGAAAAATGAAGCCAATACACCAATACAATACAGCATTTGAAAATTCTTCTACATCATCAGAACATCGCTGCCATAAGTACTCATTTTTCCCCACATACCCGAGTGTATCAAAAAACTTGAAACTCGAGGCTTGCAGTTGAATGGATCTATTCTTGCAGTTGAATGGATCTATTCTGCTGATTGAAAAAGTTCGTAAAATACACTCTGAACTGCCCAGACAAACTTTAAAAAAAAAAGTTTGAAAACATTCTAAACAACAACCCAGGCTTCGAGTCTCTGTGCCGGATTAATAGTTTTATTAATGGTACAGGTAGAACTTTGCCTGGGACAATATCTGCCAATACAGCACCCATGTTTAAGTATTGCCCTATGACATCGGTGGACGTAGAACGATCTTTCTCAAATTACAAAACTATTTTAAATGATAAAAGACATAATCTTACAACTGAACACAGAACAATATATTATACTAAACTTCTATAAAAACAAGAGACTGCTAAAACCATTAAATTTGTGACTTTTCGTCCCTTTGTTTCTTAATAAAAACATAATTATCCAATATTTTCTTTTATTTCATGTTGCATATTTTCACATTTTACTTGCATATTCTAAGCATTTTACATGCATATTTGCATGCATATTTCAGCCTTTTTATGTTGCATATAATCCGGTCTCTAGTTATGACACTCGGCCAGTTCACCGACAATATTCAAGTAATCTTTTGTAATCACTTAAAAAAACTGTTCCTGGAAATTTTTTTTATAAGCAGACAATTCTTTTTGAATTGCGCTTACATTTCTGTTCAAATGGACGAATGTTGGTTCATTTGAAGAGCTTGGAGTTTTTTTTTTGCAATTTGTGCACTTAGTCAACGAAAATCAGCTGTTCAGCCTGTTATAGTTAAATCTCTTGTTCGCATTCGTTTGACATATTTGAACTGTGGAAAACTGACTTTCTATCAAACTTGCAACACTTTTTTAAATAAATACATAATAGAAACATGCACTTCCTAGAGCATAACAGTAACTTAGAACAAAACAAATGATCGCCCACGTTTTTAAAACACATACTTACATATATGCATATGAGAATTGACACTTCGCGGCTCGCTGATTCCGACAAAGTTGAACTCATCTTCGTGAGCGACGTGTTGTTCGCGCAGAGTATACTTATCACCATCTGAAATACATTGGTTCAACTTTATTTGACAGCAGAAGCCGCGTTCTTTGCGCAGACTATAATTCAGCCTTTAAAGTTCTTCGTGCGCTCTTTGCTCAGTTCCCGAAAATTAGCTTGGCTGTATCCCGTGCATAAGTAAAAAGTGGAATGTGTTCTTGCATGCATTGGAATGTATTGTCATTCCACAGAACCGATCCTTTCCACGTTCTTGCAGACAATGCATTCCACAGAACCGATCCCTTCCACTATGCTCTCTTTGCAACGTCAATGCGGAGCTCATTTCGAACTGCTTATATTTATGGCGTGACGTGTTATGACCGAATCTTATTGTCAAATTTCCTATTTTTTAGTGTGATAACGGTTAATCGGGAATACTTGAAAGATATTGGAATATGGAATTGTTTACTTTTTCCGCGCCTTTTAAAGAATATCCGCCGAAGATTCGTTCAAATTAAATATTTTTGAACTTAATAAAACACTTGAAATTATCGTGTTTGCTCGTATTTCATGTAGTTCAGAAGAACGTTATCGCGTATAGTTCTCCTTGCTGTAAAATATTCGTTCAGGTAAGTCGAATATTCCAGTGAAATTGGAAAAAATCAATGAAGCAAATTGACATATACGTTGTAATATGTAGCACTGACAGCAAATTAATAACACTAGATAGTATGCATTCTCAGTTATGACAATTTGGATTGAACGGATATCAAGTTTTCCATAAAATACACAGAATAGCTTGCCGTATTGCATTTGCACATATTGCGAATGCTATCTTCCATATAATCCTAGATAATAACTTGCTATCTTTATTCCCATACTAAACTAAATACATACAAAAGAAGCAAAACCAGAATTTAATCTTTTTTAATGATTAGATTCGTGTGAATTACTTTAGGGATCCAAAAGATTTATTATTTGTATTTTTAAATAAATGATCGATAAATTAAGTCCGGTCTTTAGTGCCATAAAAACATTGGAGATAAATTACAATAACACAATGGCCCAAAAAGATTGAAATAAAAAAGCACGAAATTTGTTTTTGTAATGCAAGTACTTTTCCAGTGTGATTTATAATAGAGACAAACAAGAACATTATTCCATTGCTATCAACAAACTATGATATAAAAAGCGAGCGGGCACTTATAGATCCTTTTTTATATATGTACAACGAATATGATTATTGTTTTGAAAGTCACTCGGGCTCTTTTCTCATTGTTATACAAATAAAATAACTAGTAATAGAAATGCGCAGTAACTCTCAACGGGAAAACAACAAGTTGAAAGGGGGCGTTGCATTGTAATACGATCTGAATGAATACTAGCTTTCAAGCAAATCTGAAATATCGAAGAAGTGCATAAATATTTCATTTCTACATATACGAGTACTCGCATGTACCTATATACATTTCATATATAGATTTTAGGCGTCACGCCAGCTGTCAAACGTGCCGTCAAATCTCCCAATCAAACCAGCCATTTAACCTGCTATCAATCCCGCTGGAATAATAACAAACCTTATCGTAAGATTGTACCGGATGCGCCGTCCATTTCGGTCACATACAGCTCTGGCGAATTTTCGCAACAGTCTGTGACCAAAAGTGTGGCGCATCCAGCACAAGCATGAGCTGTATGAACTGTACGATGAGATGGAAGTTCCGAGAATTGTCAAACTACAACGACTTCAATGGGCATGGCATCTACAATGAATGGACAATAACCGCATGCCCAAACAAATATTTACGCATTAGTGAAGCAAGGCTGTGAGGAAAACCGAGAGCTTGTAGGGAAGACTCCGCAAATGCTGGTGCCGAGGCCTTGCTGGGCTTCCGAAATTAGAGGACGCGGTCACTTGACCGTGACAACTGGGGGACAATGATGCAAACGGCCAAGGCCCGACGTCGGGCTGTAGGGTCACAATGAAAATGAAAATGACGATCGTAGTTTTGATAGCACTATTGATGGCAGGTTTGATTGCAGTTTTGATAGTAGCCCTGATGGCAGGTTTGATGACAAATGTGAGGGAAGGTTTGGCGGCAAGTTTGAAAGAAGGATTAATGACAGATTTAGTAGCGCACCTACGGCAGCCGGTTCTACGCACCGGAGCGACACGTTCAACAACAACGGCCGAGAGCTGCCAAACCCCCTTCGACTCCAGATGGCGTTGCTACAACAGCAACAACAGATTTAGTAGCCATTTTGGCGGCAGATTTAAAAACCCTATTGGTTCTGTCTCAAATTTGCGTGTTGGAATAAAACTCTGCTCACCAATACAATAATATTTGCGTTTAATTCTCTATGAATTTAGAAAATATGTTATGCATTGGGATGGCTCATTGCCTTGACTCCTCTAGGGGTATGGGAGGGTAAACGTCTCTTGTATTACTATGCCTTCTTGACGTTTCGATTGCATATTTTTTTTTCGGATTGTGCAGTCGCTAGCATGCACCTCTTATCTGCACTGTCTTTATACTGACAAGCTCGGAGCGGTGTGGAGTTCCAGTAGTACCCACTCTGGATCCTGTCCACCCCCATGTGGGCCATAGGGCAAAAGTAGTACCCACAGGCAGTTTTTATTAACGCGAATTGAGCGAATATCTCTCTAGATGTAGCATCGTGACCGTGACCACACGGCTACCGAGCACGCCATTGGGATTGCTATAATAAATATTAGTGTTCTAGTTCTACTTAATCAGTTTAATTGTACCCAACAGGATGTGGCTTCCGTAATTCGTATTGCACTAGTTATGTATCTTGGGTAATTCCTGTTCTGTCAGAAGCTGAACTTCAGTTTTCGGAACAATTATTCATTCATATAGATTTATAAATAGCATATGCATACCAGGGACCTAAATCTAGATAGATTTGAAAGTCCCGAAACAAAAGCACACCATCCGTTTTCTTCGTCTTCTTCTATCACCAGGATTTAGTTGACAGTTCTGCTGTCGTTCACTTATATGGGAACAGGAAGACCATGGTGTGGTGGTCTTCATGTACATGCATGCAGGTTTATAACCTCGAAATTCAAAACAAGCAACAGTCACATGATCCTTTTTTTTCTTTTTCTTGGATAATTCGCTAGAAATATATTGCATACATTGCGGCGAAATGTGGTGAAATATAAGTTCAGGGGAAAATACGAGATTTGAGAAGAAATTAGTTTTAAATCTTGTTCCAAATCTAAAATAGATTAGGAAATTTTAATAAATGCATGATAAATCTATGAGATTTGAGGGTAGAGTTGCTCGAGATATATCCAAATCTCCTGTGATGTGTATAAAAGTATGCATATAGATACCAGACACCTGCATTTTGATAGATTTGCAAACTCCGAAACCCATACACACCATCCGTTTCCTTTTTCTCGTTCTACCACCAAAATTTAGTCCGCAGCTGCCCTGTCGTTCACTTAAATGGGAACAGAAAAACGATGGTGTAGGGAACTCCATGTACACGCTCGTGCGTGTGAATTTCATAACGAACACAAGTCATATGATCCCTTCTTCTTCTCCGTTTTCTTGGATGGATAATTTACAATATGCAAAATATACTATACGTTTCTATCCGATACATTGCGGCGAAAATCAGGGAAAATACTAAAATTTGAGACGAGATTAACTTGAAATCTTGTTCGAAATCTAGATTAGTAAATCTTGATAAACGTATGATAAATCTAGAAGATTTAGAGGTAGATTTACTTAAATCTCCTGTAGTGTGCATAAGTTTTAAGCTAAAAGACGGATCGTTATCCCATAATTGCTAGTTTGCTTACAATACTCTTCTGCCGTCCCGGAAATTAAATCTTCATTTCACATTTGCAAAGCAATTTCCATACCACTTAGGTCATGGGCTTCTCAGTAGCCTACAAATCCATATAACTGAATTTCAAAGAGGAAATGTAAAATTTCCAATAAATTTCCATTAAAACTTAAGGTATTCCTAAAAAGTAAACTCATAAAATTCAAATATATTCTTGATCTATTAAAATTCATCTTTAAATGCAAAATGTTTCGGTTGAAACAGGAAATCTCCAATTTAGGAATCTGAAGATTTGGTGAACTTCTGAGTGTCGTTCCCTGTATGTTATTTTTTATTTTATTTTATAAATAATTTTTTTTTTGTTTTGTACGGTAGTGACGTAGATTCCAAGATTTATTCACAAAATCTAAAAAAATACTTTATACATGGACAGAAGTTTATAGAATTGAGTTTCAGCTTTCTGAAGAGTAATCAATCGATGTGTTTTTTTATGGGTCGTTACACCGGCGCGTGTCGTACTTAGCTTGGGTATTCTATGGATACTTAGCGCGACATAGAATCGAACCGCTGACTACGAGTATCATTCCAGAGTCGTACGTTAGTCTTGATATTAGCTATTTTTAAATGCCTCCTGTAAGCCATAAATTTAACTCGATTTTATTGTATTTTAGTTTTCTTAAAACGTTATATGTTGTGGCTGTTAAAGGATGTCAACCTACGACCACATCAGAGGTTTCGCCGCCGGTAAATATAACCTCTGTTCGAGCAGACAGGGGAATACATCATGGTAGGTGTAAACATAGGAGGCACAGTTTGGCAATATCGAGGAAATAAGGATTACAACACAGGCTTTGTAAATCCGGCCATATACATGCAGGTATACGCGGATAGCTATCCGAAAGCTATCTGCATTTCCTTGGCCTATCTCGATAACTATGTGGGCTGCGGCTGATTTCTGCCCATACCTGCGTCATTTTCTATCTCCACCGCTTCGCTAGTACACAGTTGAGAGTATTCCGGTGCACATGTGACGCTACGTCCGCAGATAGGTTCTATCAACAACACCGGCCACACATACTCGGATACGAATATGGTCACAGTGGAAAATTTTCAGATTCAGATTTGTGTGAAGTTCCTCCAACCATCCGTTTAAGGATCACCTTTTCTCAAGTGATGTGTTAAAATTTCCTCCAGATTTCTTTCAAGTTCGTGCTCGACAGTGTATAGCCGGGCTAACACAGACTGACGCTGCGTCCTATCATGTGATGTGCGTTAAAACACCGATAAGTATAAATGGGGCAGGATTGAAAGTTACGCGTCGTCCCGGATTAATTGTGACGTTCAATTAATTGTGACGTTCAAGTGTACCGGCTTTTGCTCTACATTGGGTGGTATGCATAATAATGAGGATATACTCAAGAGTGAAGTCTATTGAGGACATTCCTGAGTCTGCTATGTTCGGTGAATCGAGTGGAAAAGTTGTATGCATAAAACTACTCTCCGCTCCATAGTGAAAATTGAGTGGAATTCTGTCAACTCAGCTTTACTCCACTCGACTCACTTTATGCATACCACCCATTATGTCGTCCGTCGCCCGACACAGTCGCCTGAGGAAACACAATGCATTTGTTTGAGTATACTAAGTTTAGATTGGGGGGCTGCAGCACAGCACACTTAGACCAGGGCTTACTTGTAAACCCACATAAAACTGTCGTTGTGCCGTTCACGCGAAAACGAAACCTAATATTGGATCCAATTTCGTTAAGAGGCACGACCTTAGATTATTTCTACTTAAGTTAAATGTCTCGGAGTAACACTAGACTCGAAACTTACCTGGAATACTCACATAGATAATGTAATTAGCAAAGCCACACGCACAATATGGGCTTGCAGAAGTCTCTTCGGACGAGCATGGGGGTTCACCCCGCTGGTGTGGCCCATGGTGACGTATACAGCGCTTGTGTAGTGGCTCAGCCGCTCAGCAATCAGCAATCCTTGCCTGCCTTGGCACTTGTCCGATGCCAGCCCTGGAGGCGATCATCGGACTTCCTCTGCTGCATATATTCATTCAAGAATCAGCAGCTCTAAAAGCTCTTAGAATAGTTTAACTTCAAACGTACGTAGTGAAAAAGGCGGTCACATGAGCATGCTGAATAAAATTCCTGACGTGCAAATCCGCCTGAGATCAGAGTATATGATCACGGAGGTTTACTTCGGCCAAAAAAATTTTAAGCCCTTATCACTGCTCGCACCGAATGGGAATGTGGCACGCTCTATCCAGATCCTACAGGCATTGAGTGGTTCACCGATCGGCCTAAAACAGAATCGGGTTTTCTTGCAGGTGGACCCAACACCAGGTGTTTGGTCGCAATAGGACTCTCGGCCAGCATTTTTCAAGCTGAAATCCACAACGTTGAGGTCAGCGCCAGGGTAATCTTGGAAACGGCGTTCACAATGCTATCTACTCAGACAGCCAAGTAGCTATAATGGCGCTCTCGTCATATAGTACTCGTATAAGGTATCTTCAAAACTGTTGTTACGAACTTTTTCAACAGTTGGCAATCAAAAACCGAGTCTTCTTGTGTTGGGTGCCAGGCCGCCAGGGTATTGAGGGGGACGAGGCTGCGGATGAACTTGCTAGACAAGGATCATCCAATCGCTTCCATGAATATGAGCCTTACTGTGGCTTTGGCCTGCCCTCGGCCAAACTGGGGATCACAGACTGGTCTGCAATTTTACGTCATCAGTCCTAGAATAACCTACCAGGGCTACATCAATCAAAGCAGCTGATAATGCCCTTCATTCACAAGGGTACTGCTCAAATGAGTAGAACTCAACTAAAGGTCGACATGCATATTGTGTTGTCTTCCCCAGGCCTATGAATTTTTGTTAATACGTAAAGGACAGGGGCAACGAGCGGCGAAAACCTCGCCCACATCTCCCGAACTGAGCTACAGCAAGCATAGGCCACTGCTTAGCTCGTTGAGGGGCCTTTTTCTTCGCCAGATGGCACGGCCCGACCTTCACGATCATAATGCTACCTAAGGCTCCGTCCCCACGGGCATCTTCGGATGTCCACCAAACCGTCCGTTACATATTATGAAAATTACCCATAAAATCGGCCATTATCGACAACACTAACTAGGGGGCTAATCACTCAAAATTTTAAATAATCAAGCCAGTACGAGATTTATGTAGAACGAGATAATAGATGATGAGAGAACTTTTGCACTTATTTTTGTAGCGCTGGTTGCATCAATCCTATTCATGCGTCGACAATGAATGCACAGTGACAGTCCCAACTCGCTGAACTTTCGCAGAAGGTTAGCGCACCACATATTTCTAGATCTAGACATTGGCTTGGTATTGTGACCTTCAGCAATTAAGTCGACGTAGGAAGCAATCATGCTTTCAATTGATACCGGCTGCAAACATTCACATATTCTCCAACAACAATTTATACAACAATCTAAACATTTATTTATAGAATGCAAGAATCGGATTCTACAGAAAAACCGTATCTGTTTTTAAATTCGCTGGAACCAATCATGTCAGATTAGAGGTCATCTACTAGACAAAAAAAAAGTACTAACTCGGAGAGCTTCATTTGGTTTAGTGAATGATATACTCGAATATCATTATTTTTATATATGTACATATGTGCATACATAGGTGGAACTTACCATTCAACTGGATGCTGAAATTTCCATAGACTCGAGAAGAAAAAACGGTCGAACTTGAAATCAACCGGACAACTAGCAAAAGGGAAAAAATAACACAGAGTGGCAAAAAGCCTCAAAACAACTGTTGACTGAAATCACTGACAACAATTTAACACCCAAAAAAACTTGATTTCACTTTTTTTTTATTTATATTTTTCTTCTATTTCACACGACACTCCTGGACTGCACTAATCGTTAAGAATAAAATGAGAAAACTCGTTATGGAATATTTTATACAATTATATTCTTTCTGACACATTCCTTCATTTATTTGAAATAAAAATCACAAAATTTCGCAAACACTATTCTTCACCTTGAATATAAAACGTTGGTGCAACGCCCCAGAGGGTGTCGCTTTTAGCAAAGGAGAAAACACAAATAATGCCAATAAGAAAAAAAATTCAAATACGATGGGGTAAAAAAAATCAGAAACAAAAAAAAAATTAGATTCACCGCAAATAGCACTAAAAGATTATCTTAAAAAAACCAAACAAACTATCGCATCAGATTCCACCAAATAGCCGCGCCAATCCACGAAAATACCACAATGTAACACTACCGGCTTTTCGCTCAGACTTCCGTCTACTGTTGAACGTTCTGTTCACGTTTTACCGAACCCATATTTACTTGGCGGACTTGATACTCGATTTGAGTGTGACCAAGGTTAAGACGAAAGATACACAAGTAGAACCTGAAAAGCGTCCGCCACTGTCAACGGTTGCTTCGAAACTGTAGCACACCAATCGTTCCATGGTTAGACAAACTGCAGCTGCCATTCGAAGTGCCGCCATACGATCCGAACTTCCGCCGAGATACCAGCTGTATTGAAATCTTCAGAATCGGATGAGAATTCCATTGGATGCTGGCAGAGTATCTATGGACTCCACATTTCGCCACGCAATCGAAAGATGTGGATGAATCGAGGAGCGTCTTCGTGTATTTGTAAAAACACCATCGGTGCCCAGCTCCATTTTTATAATGGTTAGATCTTTAGTAAAAATTTTGTATCTGATCCACCACTCATCAACATATTGGACGGATGTGAGTGTTTAACCAATGCGGCGTCACGCTTGCATCTTGTGCAAATCAAATGGACGCTGTACGGAGATTTCTGGCAGCCCTGAATGCAAAAACCACGTGGAAGATGACAAAAATACGTGTGGTGTGATGGATGTTATCTCTTATCTCTTGCGCTTGCGGCTTTCACGAATAAGCTCTCTTCAACTTTGCGAAGAGAGCATTTCTCATAACAGTCTAGTACGTATACATTGACTACCATGTAAGTGTGTACACAGTACAAATTTTTGGTCTATTTATTTTATTTATTCTAAGAATTATTTATTTTTACTTAGATTTTAATAAAATGAAAGCATTACAATTACTACCATAAACTTTGCTGATTTAAATATTAAACTTTGCTCGCATTAGTTTTTTAATCAGATAAATAAAAAAACAAACTTGCCGAAGGTGACTTATGGTGCATTTGTCACTTTGAAATTAGTAGTAAAACTTGTTCCGATTTCACTGTTCCTATGAGAGGTACATGAAATAGTGGGCAGATTTCAACCAAATTTAGAAACGTGGTTTGGCAGTCAATATGATTGAATAATATGAAATTTGGTAATATCTTCAGAAATAAAAAACTTTTCCTAACCAAAACTTTCTTTTGGATCGGTCGTTCTTATGACAGCTACCTGATAGAGTAGTCCGATTTCAACAAAATTCAGGAATGTGATTTGAATAAAGATACTATTGATCAGTGTGAAATTTGAAACGATATCTTTAGAAATAAAAAAGTTTTTCTCACAAAGACGAATTTTTGAACCGGTCGTTCCTATGACAGCTATATGACGTAGTGGTCCGATTCCGTTGGTTCCGACATATTTACAGCGTGCAATAGGAAAAAGGCTTTGTACAAAATTTCCGCTTCAAAACTGAGGAACTAGTTTGCATAGAAACAGACAGACGGACAGACGGACAGACGGACAAAGCTTAATCGACTCGCCTTATCATACAGACCAAGAATATATATAGTTTTTTATATGGTCGGAGATGCTTCCTTTTGTGCGTTGCAAACTTCATGACAACGTTAATATACCCTATCACATCCGTGAAAGGTATAAAAAATAAATAACTGGCCTCGAGATGAGTTAGCATCACCTCATTTTCTAGATCGTGACGGTATGTCTTGTGCAGAGCTATGTGATCATCAGTAATACGCTCAACCGAGCTATTTACCCCATATATGGGTACTCGCAGTGGCGTAGCTAAAGTATTTAGTGCCCGGGACAAAACTTCAGTATGACGCCCCCCCCCCCCCCTCCCCGGTTCATATTTTTTTTAACGCAAACTATTCGGCAAATATATGTATAGTGAAGAACGTACAATAATAGAATTACCCCCTAGCCACTCATCGTGCAATGAAAAACTTGACGAGATCAAAGACCAATGTCTCAATCTCGCTGAATTCTATCCACGACTTGGACAGTCAATATTTATTTAGCGATATATTTGAAGAGCAAAGAAAAGGGGAGAAAAAAATTGAATTAAAGCCTGAACAACTTTTGCGGTATATTTCATCAATGGGGCTGGATGCATACAAGATACTTGTCATAGCTTTAAGAATTCTACTTATGGTACTATACCGCAGTATCGGTTGCATCATGCGAGAGATCTTTCAGCAAGCTGAAATTAAAAAAATCGTACTTAAGGTCAACGATGGTTCAACACAAGTTGTCAAATCTCACGATTTTATCAATAGAAAGCGAAAATGCGGCCTTTTTAGATTATGACGACATAATCGACGAATTTGTTTCCACGAAAACGAGAAAAGCGAATTTTTATTGTTGTGTGCGCTTTTTATTTTTTAATTTCAATATCATGTAGAGATTATATTTAACCTATTTTGAAAAGTTGTTGAAGTCAATATTTAATGTTCATGAACATTCATTTAAATTATTTTGTGAAATTTTCGAAGTAATTATTTAACGTTACAAAAAATCCTTTTAAAATTCAAACAGAGGGAAGGAAAAAGTTAGTCCGTGGATAGCGTTTTAGCACGCCCGCCGTTGCGCTTGGGGCAACAACCACCCCTCCCCGTAGCTACGCCACTGAGTACTCGTTTAACAGCTGAGTGGACTCATAGTCCGAAACGTAAATCCCCTTTTTTTTACCGAAAACTACCGCATTCGGTAGGAATCGAACCAAGGCCCAGTGCGTAGAAGGCGAACGTGCTAACCGTTGCGCCATTCGGACTACTTTAATCAAATGGTATGTTTAAAATTCAATATAATATTATAATTAAAAAAAAAAAAACTAATTTTGCTGCGTTTTTCTTTCATCTTTCTCTAACTTTTTTTATTTCAATTCCATTAGTTTTTCAGTTTTCTAAACTCCCAAATTTTTTGTTACGCCTATCACAGGTTAGCCCGCCAGTCTTTAAATTTTTCGCCGTGGCGGAGAATTGAACCCGTGAACTCCATATTTAGTCCAGCCTAGAAAGTCTGAAAAGGCTTGATTAGGGAAACAAAAATTTGTAATTCTGAAAATTGGCACAATTGGTGGGAGACAGTCAGGTAAAATACTCCGACTAACATCTAGCTGGTTTGTACCGAAAATGGGAATAATCCGACCAAAGGTACGCCTACCACTCCTACAAATACTATTTTTACAAACCTGCCAATAACGCAGCACCGAATAAAAGCAGGCAGGTCAAATTCGGACCTTAGTACACTCCTCAGTAAAAATTAGTTCAATCGTATGAAAACAAAGACTACCTCCCCTACAAAGTGCCCCAAATTACCCTACTTTTTTCATTTTTTTTTTTTAGTTTTGACATCTAACTAAAATTAGTAAAAAAAAATATAAAACTTTGAAATTTGACAGAATTGATGAGAACAATGCTCTGAGTATATGCTCAAGAGTCCCCGTTGATAGCGGGTCAGAAAGTGTTGGAAAAATGGGGGATCAAAGGCCCTTTCTACAGGGTCTCTTTGAATATTTCGCCTTTTTCCTCTAAGAATAGACCGAAAAATGTTAGAAAAAAATCTGTTTTGAAATTTGACACAATTGATGAGAACAGTCCTCTGAATATATGCTCAACAGGCCTCATTGATAGGGGGTTTAGAAGTGTAGGGGAGAGAGATAAGTCCTTTCCTTAACTTTTTCTCAATTATTTCGAAAACCATGGATTCTACAATACAAAAAAATGTGGAACGGTCGGATTAAAGTATCATACATACAATTCCACGTAGAATTATGTATAATACAAACAAAATACTATATTAAACCTTAGACCATAATACAGTATAGGCACATAACGTCTTTGATGTTCGCCGAAAAAATGCTATAACTTTCTTTCCCATTAGGTATTAATTGCTCGTCATTGTCGCATTGATTACTTGCGGAATTTCGTTTAAATAATTTTACGGGTCGTAACATTAAGTAGAGAAAACAACTAAAGATGCAGCTCAGCAGCATTCATTCAGAGTGTATTTGCAAGTTCAGCAGTAAGGTTGGCGTCGACGGGAGAATAGGTATTTATTTTCAGTGAACACTAACGATCCAGTAGCTCGTAACACAATCCTCAATATGTACTACAATATATTTTACCGCTGTACCACCGGATGTGGAGAGGGATCTGGTTGCCGTTAGGCTGGTATCCAATGCACCTCAATTTCTAGCAACTGTCATGGTGACTGTACTAATGGGCTCACCTATACAATATGAAGAAGAGTTGCAATCGGAAATTGACAACTTGATGACAGACGAACATGAGTTCTAATTATGACTAGTAACATTATATACGCATACATCGAACATACATATAAATAATAATATTTTTTCTGCACCCGACGGAATTAGAACTGGCCCGCAAAAACATATCTTTGCATCACATTTCTAAACTACACAATTTTTTCCTCATATTTTTTGTTCAATTTTAGAGAAAAAAGTGCCGAAATATTCGAGGAAAACTTGAAGAAAGAGCGTTTGACCCCCTTTACTTTCGAACCCCTTATCAACGGGGAGTTTATAGAATATATTCAAAGGATTGTTCTTAATAATAATTGTATTCCGGGGGATATCTGAAGCAGACCTCTTTCTTCATCACTAAGTCCCGTGTTATTGCTAGCATTTCTTTAAGGCGGCTATTACACTATAAAAGTTCTTTTACAAATATCTTTGAAGCACGATATTTTAAAAGAACTTTTATGAATGATATTAGCCGCGTAAGGGGGAAGGTGTGCAAGCTTGTAAGTAAAGTACTTGAAACAAGCAACGTTCATGTTGCAAATCTTTTCTTAGGCGGCTATTACACTATGAAAGTTCTTTGAAAATATCTTTTATAGAAGATATTTGTAAAAGAACTTTTATATAGGTAGTAATAGCCGCCTAAGGCCGAGTTCACTCATGGCTTCCATAGTTATAGTGTTTTTGCCTGTGATCCACAACCTCGTGCTAGCCAGTGCGTTTATAACTGAGTACCTGTTTCGCTTCCCTGCCTAAGGGGCTGGTCATTTTTCGATCCGAAATACCGTCTAGAAGTTGAAAGGATAATATGAAAAAAGGGGCTTAAATTTCACGGATTTTCGCCCGCCAGAAATGAAGCTCACCTTCTGCGACCGTGCAAACTCAGTTTCCATATACATTTTAAGGATCTATAGAAGTGATTAAAATTATATCCAGATCTTTTCCTAATATTTCCTATCAAAATCTTAATTTTACTGTCCTACCGGGTGAAAAATGGAATATTTTTGTCCGTCTTCCATTCGTAGCTCAGTGCGCACCACGCAATTTTCTACCTCAAATTTCATTTTATTTTATATTGTTCCAATCCGAAATCGAATTGAGTTAGTTACAACGAACACGAATCCTAATATCCTAAGGAAGTTGTTCCCATTATCACACGACCATCCATTCACACCAATATCATAAAGTGACTATGCTACCATACAGAGCACAAAGTGACAATTTTTCCCCCAATAATGACTGTTTTTCTGACTGTCTGTGGACGCTCCTCCTTTCATGGCTTATAAATTGACAGTTGCAAGAAACCGAAATTTCAGGACATTTGCGGCAATTTTCCAATCTCGCACAGAACGATAGGATCAATTGAGAATAATTTAAGATTTTCCAGTGTAGTGTTGACCTTTAGCATCCTATGTTCTAAGTAAAATTGTCTTAACTTCCAAGATTCGATTTTCATTATTTCAGGAATACTATACTAGATTAGACCAGTCATTGTCTTAATGTAACGACTTAATGGACTGTAACTTGCTCCGACCTTTGAATCTGTGGTTTTTTATTATTATGGGATAGTAGGTACGTCCGAATGATTTTTTGCTTTCGCCAAATTGATCTTACTGTTGGATTTTCAGATACTCCCGCACCAATAAAATGCCGTAGATACTCGTATAATACCAAGAAAACATACAACGTTCTCAACTCAAATACCTAAGCCGTTGTGTTTCCATTGGGCCTTTTCCTGTCGAGAATTATGTCAATAGCTTCCCTAAAAATCCTCCGACATACACAAAAGAAGTCTACTTACTCCTACATCCCAATGATTTATGGTTGTGACAATATTAGCCTTTGGATCAAACATACGGAATGTGCAGAGGATAAAAGCTATACACATCAACATGTCGACATCCAAGGTAAACTGAACAATATTCATTGTACGTGCAATGAAATTTTTGGCTTCTGTACGTAAGCTGTTGATAAAAGCTTCAGCATTATTTCTGATTATCTTTTCGAAAATTGTTAAATGCTATACATATTTGGAATTGAAACAGAATCGAACTTAATTAAACAATGATTTGTGATTTCGACCATACATAAGTTGCGTTCTTTTGTACTCCAGTTGGGGTTAATTTAGGTTAACAGCACAACACACGAAATTACAACAATACGTTAATCTGAATTAACATGAGTAGCTCTACGGATAAATAACTCGGTAGATACAGTGCTGGAAAAAAGTTGCTCAAACTATTTTATTCCCTTTTTCACAAAAATTCTTCGAAGTAGTTAGAGTTACGGCATTTTATTGGCTCAGGTTATAACAACTTATGTGTACCCTGTCTGGAAATAGTGAAATTTTTTGAAAGAAGTTCACTTATTTGGTTATATTATAATAGCGTAATAAGCGGGAAAGTGCAGTTTGGGTGAAAAAAATAGGAAAAAGTTAGTGCAAAAAACAAAAGGGATATTTTGGATTTGGTGCGAGACAATCGAAGTATTTGCGAAAGAAGTGAAAGACTGGATGTCCCTCAGTGTAATGTGCAATGATACTCGAAGAAGTTTCGGCACAGAGCGTAAGAAAGGCTTTAAATGATCAGGAAAAAATTACCCCTTTTGTAGATCGCTTCTTACCGTTTTAAAGCCTTCCGAACTGGTTGAAAACTTCATCTGACTTTAGAAGCGACCTAGTTCTAACAATGTGTTGCAAATCTCATAAAAAAAAAAGCTTGTAAAAGCTGGCTTACTTGCGTTGGAACCACTCCATAAGCCAGACATTCCGTTCAAAAATCATGCTCATATGTTTGAAATGGGCCCAGGAGTATGTGGTATGAACTCAGAAGATTTGGAACATTACTATCTTTTCTTGTGCGTCCATATTTAAGCAATATGCTGGCGACTGATAAGTCTGCGTGCGGCAGAAACCTCGAGAAACGCTCAGCGGTGAATGCCTTCGAAGATTCACTCCGAAATTTGAAGGGTTTAACGTGTGAGGATTTTTGTTCCGGTCACGAAGGTGGTGGAAAGTAGTAGCAGCAGTTTACTTGGAATATGAACTGGCTGAATTGGCTTTTCTCAAATTTTCCTCGGACACAAAATCTCCCACCACCAACATGTTGCTTAAATTTTAGCTATCCTAGAATTAATGCAGTGTCCTCCATCTTCCAAATTTATGTGACATGCTCCTGAGCCCATTTCAAACATTTTAGCCAGCTTTTGCCAGCCTTTTTCTCATCAAACTTGTTGAGATTTGCATACCCATTTTGCTAAAGCTAGATCATTCCTAAGGCCTGATGAAGTTTTGAATCAGTTCGGATGGCTTTGTTACGGTAAGAATGGGGTCCACTGGGGTCGTTTTTTTCTTGATCGTCCAAAACCCTTGGTCCGTTCGGTGACGTCCATTTCCCGAAACTTCTTCTTCCACAGTACACTGCGCAACATACACCCTTTCACTTATTTTGCAAATATTTCGATTTTGTCGCCCCAAAATCAAAATATCGCTTTTGTTTCCACACTAACTTCTTCCCAATTTTTCACCCAAACTGCACTTCTTTGTTTATTACGCTATTATCACCAAAGGAGTGAACTTTTTTCAAAACTTTTCACTATTTCTAACCAAGATACACATACTTAATTATAACCTGAACCACTGAGTGATGGTGAACTCTAACTCCTTCGAAGAATTTTTACGAAAAAGGGAATCAAATAGTTCGAGCAACTTTTTTTTCCAGCACTGTATATTAAGAGATATTGCGCTTGCATCGCAAAATGGCGAATTTATTATGGAAAATTAGAATTTTTGTAGTTTAATTTAATTAATTATTTAGTAAATAAATATATTGTAGATGTTTTTCCGGATATGATTCATATTTTAATCTTGCAAAAACAATCAAAAAATGTTGAAAAACTTAATTGACGCCAGGGGTCCATTGCACTTTGATACTTAACCGAGTAGTTAACCCGGACCGTTTCTTGAACACCGCTTAACCTTCACCCGAATTAACCTGGACTGGAGTATAAAAGAACGGGCCTATAATATTGTTGTATAGAAGAGAGTGAACGTTATTATTAGGCTGAGTGCACGTTGATTGCGTTCGAGCGTCGCGTTCGCGTGTTCTCTGTCAAACGGATTGAATCTTTGCTAGAATGATACTCCGTCAGTTTGACAAAGACTCCGCGGTTTTCGTTTCACCAGTGGTATCAACTGTTGTGTGTTTAAACAAGCAATTAGGTAAGAAATGTGTGCTGTGACGCACAACAAAAATCAGTTCCTCTAACTTCACTGCGCCAGGTGTCCTTTTTTGTGCAAGATTTTTCAAAGAGATTATGTTAAATAATACAATCTTTACACTTGCTACGTAAATAATTTAAAATGTCAAACATTTATATAAAACGGCGAATTTAATGTCGAAATTGATTGATTGGTATTGAATTTGAGCATAATTACCAACTTTGTACCACATGATCGGCATATGCAAATTATCAGTTAGTTTATGTCTTTCGCACTGCAAGCAAATCATCCGTACAAATAATATTCGCTCAGATATGAATCGAATGTGAAGAGTTTATCGCAAGGTCACATATATTATTAGTAGCACAATACATCGTTATGTTTCTGTTGACTATAAAATTTCCATTAAAAAAAAAACGTTGACTCTTTTCAATACATTACTTCATTTTTTCATTGTTCAACTGAAGTCATATTCACGGATAAATTGCTTATTCGCGATTAAGTGACTATTTTTTGTTTGTTTTGGTTTTATTTCACTATCCCAATGAATGATAAGCTGCGTTCCCAGTATATCTTTATGGGCAGAAGTGTCATATAAATTGCATTTACAGTACAGGTGTTATCGCATTATTGCCGCTTATCGTAGCGAAATTGAGAAATCACATTTGCTCGCAAAAGACACGATTTAAATAAATAAACAAAATAATGTGGTCGTATGTACTCCACGCTATGGGGTAATGATAACAGCCAGGGTTGCAGTATTCATAATTATAAAGGAAAAAATGAGCTCCTCTTTAAATATAAGATACCAGCCCTCTTCAATAGGCTACGAACGACGCAAAATATAAGACAGATTAGGAAGGAAATCGTGTAGTTTTGAAATTTAGGTCAGTTTTTGTGCGCAGTCCTCTGAAAATGTGTTCCAGTGTGATGGAGAGGAGTCAACAGCTCCTTTTTCAGTTTCCCTTGACTATTTCTAAAACTACAAGTTTAAAAAAAAAAGTTCTAAAAGCGAATACAACTATACTCGTTTATACTAGTTTATACTCTACTCTAGTTTCTAGAACGCCCCCTTGGTAAGCGAATAAACGTACATTCATTTTGCCCAGTTTATCTCCTATAGGCATGGGACACTACAAAACCCTCAAATTGTGGGCGAGGCCCTCTATTTTCCGGTTTCATTTATTATGGTTATGCATTTGAATTGAGGTTAAAAGTCTATTGGACAAGCAAAATTAACAAAAAGCAATAACGTACCCAATTAGTTTGTCAAAGATATTGCGCTTCAAAGGACAAATTCAAACTTTTTTTCTTTTCAAATTTGTGTGACTTCATACCTCCCAACTCTCCAGGGATCGTTTCACTCAAAAAGTTTAGTCTCCCTATTATACACGAATTCGATGCGACTTTAGGAAATCAACAGGCATATGAAGTTGATAAATCTTCTCAATACATTTTCCGCAGTGAATTGGATGGGTTTAATGACAGTATTCAAAACTTGATGAATCCATCTAATTGCATGTTTGATCCATTGAATCCCTCTAGAATGCCTGCTATATGTTTATAACCACGGATATGAGCTTTCTGGTATGGATGGATCATTGACTATGAAGAATAAGGCAGAGTGGACATCCCAATGGTATGCGTTGTAATGCCCGAACCAGATTGCCGACAGAAATAAAGCAGCAGTAGCAGTTGCAGCAGCCTCGTCTGCGTTTTAGGTAAATGTGCTTTCTTACACCTCATTCGCACCTGGCAAATTTTCTGAACAAGAAGCTTAGGATTTGTATGAAAATTGCGAGGTAGGTGTATGAAAGCACATTTACCCAAGACACAGACTATGCTGCTGCCGTTCGCGACCGGTAGCTCAGTGCGTAGAGGCATCAGTCTCATGTCTGACTACCGGCGTTTCGGGTTCGAATCCCGTCCACGACGTCGTTCGTGGCCGTGAATGTTTGTATTGTCTTCCCCCCTGTGGTGCGGGGCGTAAAAATTTTTGTTAATTGCCTTGACCCTTCCAGGGGCATAGACGCGTCAAAATCTCTAGCATTTCTATGCCTTGTTGACGTTACGATAGCATATCTACTTTTCAAAAGTGCAGCGGCTAGCATGCATTTCCTATCCGCGCCGTCTTTATACTCACAAGCTCGGAGCCTTCTATTAGTACCTGCAGGCAGTTTTTGATCGATCCGAGATTTGAACTCTGAGCTTTAGATTGGTATCATAGAGTGGTGACCGAAGGGCCAAGATCACCGAGCGCGACTTGTTCCATATAGGCGGCTAAATGGGGGAGCAGGAGGTGCATTCTGGCAACTGCATTCTCCGAAACTAGTTTAAGGCAATGAAACATCAACTGGGCCACATGGAACAGTTGTCACGCTATGCCCACAAGGGGGCATAGGGTAATTGAGTATCGCCTGTGTCTTGGGTAATGAGCTTTCTTACACCTACCCCACATGAGCAAAAGTTTCGTTTAAAAAAATTTCGTTAAAAAATTTTCAGGAAACTTCGCTCATGTGCGCTAGGTGAGAAAAAGCCCATTAGCCAAGACACATTTGATGCCACTGCTCTCTTTCTCTCTCAACTGCCCTAACCCCTTGTAGGGCATAGCGCGTCAACTGTTCCATGTGGCCCAGTTGACGTTTCAATGGCATAAATTGGTTTCGGAGAATGCAGTTGCCAGCATGCACCTCCTGCACATCCATGGCCACGAACGTCGTCGTGGACGGGATTCGAACCCGAAACGCCGGTAGTCAAACATGAGAATGATGGCTCAAAACATTGCGCTACCGGTCGCCTATGCTTCTGCCGGCAACAAAATTCACGCACAGGAAAATATCCCCTTGGAGTTAGTTACAATTTTATGTTATTTATCAACCCAATACATAGGCAACTTTCTCACGTAGTAAAAGGTGTAATTCGTTTTATTAAAAATATTCTTTAAATTACGGGATAGTAACCTTTCAAGTTTATGTTTGAAAACGTATTCAGTGTACCAAAATATAACTGCTTAAAGTGATTTTCTCTAACAGCGAACATGTAAATTGGATGAAAGTTCTGCTGGATTTTGAAGTGGTTCCCTCGATAATATCGGAAGCTTAGGTTTATATGTGGTACGCACTCTTCAGATATTACTCTTCTTTATAGTAATTTTGAGCCAACTGATGACTTCGTCCGAATGAATAAGTGGTTTTTAAACACAAGTTCAATCATTCAGAAGACGGTCTTTGTGACCAACTATGCCACCAGCCACGACTATACGACTAGCCTCGAGGAATGCTGTTGGACCAACTGCGCGACTACCCACGACCATGCGACCACCCACGACGTGTTCTTCGACCAGTTGGGCGACCAGCAGTGCAGCCAACTATGCGAGCACCTATCTATGGCCGTGCGGCCAACTATGCTACCGTGGTTGGTCGCGGGATCGTTGCTTTTAGCACAGCTTTTCGCATAGGTGGTCGCAGAGCTGATGTGTAAAAACCACTTTAATATGCGATTCATGGAAATTTAAACAAGTTCCGATGGATATGTAAATGCTTAAGTATAAATTTCGGATTTTATAATAAATTCAACAATGGCAAAATCCCAAATTTTATTCAATCGTAATCTTGAAGAATACATATGTAAGTCTATTGTACCCGCCCAAATAAAAAAATAAGGCAATTTTAAAAATCGGGGCTTAGCCTCATAAAAATGTCTAAAACTTTAAGCGCAAGCAAACATCGAAGCAATATTTAAAGTTGATTTATATATCATACTTCATACTATTTGTCCAAACCCCTCAGTGATGCACAGAGCGCCAACTACTCCTAAAAGGCCTACTAGACGTTTCGTTGGCATATAACACGTTTTAAAAAATTCATATTTCAAATTCAAAAGTTTAAGACTTCCGCTAAGATCATAGCTTATAGTCAAACAGTTATTTGGGAAACAATGGCAACCCCTTTTTATACAGCCAGAATGTATTTAATTAAATAAATCTCTCTATTAGCCGTATGTATGATATATCAGGCCATTAGTGTATTGCTATTTTGTTTGGTTTGCCAGATAACCCAAGAACTCCAATCTGCATTGTCTAAGACAGTTAAAAAGCAATTTACTGTTAAGTAAAAAGCACCACACCTCTCAGCAAATACATGGTGGATATTTAATGTACAATTAAGAATGAGCGAATACATAGTGACCATGATAAGGACTTAAGGGGGAAACCACATTAGGAGGTTCAAAAAATCCAATTTTTTTATTGCTTAAATTGTTAGCTTAACAATCCAAGAATACGCTGCCTTTCGCTTCAAAGAGAAATTCGCATTCGCTTAGATTTTATGAGCATAGAACCGATAGCCTACAGGCTCGAGTGCACAGCAGGTAGAGCGGAGCACTGCCTCAGGTAGTCGCTTTATGTACTTACGTAGCCTTGTAGCGGAACCCCAATTTTGCATCTTTGTTTTCAAATAACGGTACACAAAGTACTAGAGGCATCAACACAAGGGATTATTTCGGTTATATTCTGTTTTTCACACCCGTTTTTCTCAAAATAAGTTTTTTTTGCATTTGCGGGAAGTCTAACTCAAAAAGTAATGAACCGATCATTGTGAAAATTGAAAGTATGATTCTTTACAAAATTACGAAAAACATGAACCAACTTTTGGTATCATGTCATGTTTTTAGGGATGTTTTTTTTTTGCATAATTAGTGGACAAAAGTGGTGAAAATTGAAATAATTTTTTCCAACACCTGCAAAATTTGTAATCTCCATTATTTTCACCTGCATTGAGATTCATATTCTTAGAAAATAAGCTAGTAATGTAAAATTAAAACCTTTTTGATTTCGGATAAAAATTTAAATCGCTACACGTCCTACAAATGGAGAACTCTAGTTACGGCGTTTAGCGGGCATCAGTGCGTAACTTTGTTATTTTTGGCTTAAATTATTCAAAAAAAAAAATCACAAAAGTTGTTATGAATAAAATGATGCTAATCAGAGATCAGAGAAAATGAACCTCCTTATGTGGTTTCCCCTCTTAATGGGAAACATTTGACAAAAAAAAAATGTTAGCAATGAGTAAATACATATATGTCGAGGATGAAATCAAAAATTTACCATATTTTGTATTTTTTTCCTTAGTATGTACTAAATTAAAAAAGTAAAAGCCACTAACTAACATTGCACTTCAAACAAAGCATTCCCAAACTACTAAAAAATCAAAATGAAAAATATTCAATGGTTGTTTACAATCAGCTCAAGTTAGAAATAATTCGTTGTGTGTACCACCAAAAAGATTTTCCTGCTTAGTTAATGTTGTCGTTGGCAGGTCTGTTTTATCGTATTGTGGCCAGTTTTCTCAATGTCCTGTTAAACTGCCTGTTGGCTAACAGGAACTTATTTATCAAAGGCCTTAACCTAAATAAACAACAAACAAAGTATGGGGATTTTCTCCCCTTATTTTTGAACTTCATTAAAGTATTTGCAAATGTTGGCTGCTAAAGACAATGGCCCATCGCTGTCAGTCGCTATCATGAATCTGGGCAGATAGCGGTTTATGGCGATCATGGTTGCCAGCAAATTGCTCACAATGGCTTTCAAAGCCATTTTCTGTCATCCACCATCGCGACTAACCGCTATATGCATAGATATACGATGACAATGGCTTCCAAAAGCCGGGGATGGGCCATTGTCTGTAGCAGCATTAAACGATTTGCACGATGAGTCCCGGTCAGATTTGTTCTGGTTACACGCCTCCGTGAACGTTGCTGGTCTTCGTGCAAACAATTCCTGATGGTCTGGTCGGTTTTGAGTAGCCTTTCGCGAATATCCCAACTGTAAAGACACGAAAAGTTACGACTGACTAGCCTCCATCATTATCATTGTCCAAATGGCGTCGAATTTCTGATATTTTACTGTTAAATGATACAATTGCACGTTAAAGTTCGACAAATGTAGCCGTCAAGGGACTTGTGTCAAACTAATCCGAAATCAAAATCAAAAATTAACAAAATTGCCAACTTAATGATTTGTGAGACAAAAAAATATTTAAGCACATCCTCAAGGCTAATATCGCCCAATACTTCACTGGTATCGTTAAAAAATGCTTGAGCATATAACTGCATTCATAAAAACTAATTATCTGAACGACAATCGGCAAAAAAAATGCTCCAAGATAAAATATTCGGGTGGCTCTTATTTTGTTTTGAGTAGTATAAATATAAAAAATCATAAAATATTGCTGTGTATTCGTCGAAGCACAGCAGCGGCAGCCGCAGCAGCATCGTCTGTGTCTTGGGTAATGAGCTTCACTACACCTACGCCACATGAGCAAAGGTTTTGTTCAAAAATTTTGCTCATGTGCGGTAGTTGTGAGAAAGCTTATTACCCAAGACATATTCGATGACGTTGCTGCTGCCGCCGGCGCCGATATGCTTCTGCCGGCAATGAAATTCCGGCATAAGAAAGCACATTTTCCGAAGACACAGACGATGCTGCTGCTGCCACTGCTTTGCTACTGCTGGTAATGTTAGGGCCTATGAGAGTCATAGACATAGGCCTTCGCCTTGTAGAAGTTACACTTCTCCATAATTCGATAAAATTGACAAGTATTCTGGTCGCGAGCATTCATCGAACACATCAAAATCAATAGAACAGTGGAATTGAGGAGATTTTTTTCTCTATTAACTTTGATGTGGTTCGATGCATGCTCGCGATTAAAATGCTTGTCGTGTGTGTCGAGCTTTAGAAAACTGCATATCTTCTGCATATCTTACTCATTTTATCTAATCAAAACATAGAGCGCGTCATGCAGATTTAAAAATAAAAACTCAAATCAAGCAACGACCATGCAGTCGCATTTCTAATCATTTCTGCCATCTACTGACCAGCCAACCCACAGTTTCCTTGACCATCAGCGATGCTAATTACTGCATTTATGAGCTCGTGGCATTTCGTAGCAGCCCTTATGATTTCAAACAATTCCAACACCAACGAACAATTAAGCAACAATAATAAACTCTAGTTGTGGTTTTTCAACTGTGATTTTTTTATTGTAAGTAGCGAATAATAACCAGAACCACTGAATAAACACGTTTTGATAACGACACAGCTAAAGATGGTGTATCTTACACATTTCCTAATTATTACGAACACGCAAAATGTTGATAAGAAAATATTGTGTGCTAAGAATAGAAATACTTTGTCCCTCTATTAGAAAATCATTTTGCGACAGCACATTTATTAATACTCGTTTCATATGCATTTCATTTCGTTCGTTATCGTTATCAGCACTTCCATGGCGAATCGAATGAACGAATGTTCGGAGCATGATTCGAGGCCATACTAGAAAGCTTTCGGAACAGCCGATACAACTTAGTGACTACACTTACCTCCATGTTGCACACCAATTTCGCGGATCATGTCTTGGGTCAAGTTCCCCGCTCCGGAATCCGTTGCAAATGACGAGTACGTTATGTTGGCATCCCTGTAGAACTCCGCCAATGTTGTCATGGCTAGATGACAAGTATGCAATCCGGCGACACTGTAGTAGCCGTTACGCTCGTAAAAGTATAGTACGTGATTCCAGTTGTATCTATTTGTGGGAAGAGAGTTGGAAAGAAAAGCTATTTCATCGGACCGGTTTTCAATACAGAATACTTTACTTTTTTATCACAGCCAACGAAAACATTCCTATGTCACGAAAGCTCAGCATACCGACACGAAGCAACATGTAGAATTCGTCGAGACAGGTGGTTTTGGGCTTTTGAAAATCGAAAGTGAATCCGCCAACTGTTATGAGGGGAGTTCCCTCCGAACGAAAGTATTTGGTGATGCGACCGACCGTTGCTGTAATTGAGTGGGAAAGATGAAAAATCAAAAGAATGTGTGCTTTAAGTATGTAATTGAGATATTTCTTAGGACTTCATAATGAATGGAGCGCGCCTTTACAATGGAATAAAATGAACTCATCAAATCTTGAACATTACATTGATTCCAATTAGGGATGTCAGGGATATCCGCAATTGTGGATTATCCTCATAAAAATAGACATCCTCATCCGTATCCCCATCCCTATCTTTTCATTATCAAATATCTTTATCCTGATCCACAATCCTCCTATTCGTATGAGGACATTTATGGGGATATTTAGATGCATTCCATCGAACCGAACCGAACAAAAACCAGTCCGAAGCGTATATACCCTAGACTTGTACAGACCTAGTGGTGATACCAAAAGTACCAATTGGTAACGACCATATGCATTAAAAGTGAGTTTCCTATATGGCCAGTTTATAGGGGAGGTTGGCAATCATTCAGGAGGATCTTGACCATTATCAAAATCAATTAACTAACCCATTCTACAAATATATGTCGAATTTTTCAAGTCGCTACCTTCACTCTATCGAAAGTTATTTCTTATTTGAAGTTTCACTTGTAGGGGAGGTAAGGGTTCCTTGGGTCGGATCTTGCTCATTATTGCCACCAACAAATAAGATCATGCTTCAAACATTTAAACAAAATTTCAAGTCTCTAGCTTCACCCTATCGAAAGTTATCGCTTATTTGAAGTTTCACTTGTAGAGGAGGTAGGGGTTCCTTGGGTCGGATCCTGCTCATCATTGCCACCAACAAATAAAATCATGCTACAAATATTTAAGCAAAATTTCAAGTCTCTAGCTTCACTCCATCGAAAGTTATCGCTTATTTGAAGTTTCATTTATAGGGGAAGTAGGGGTTTCGTCGGTTGGATTTTACGTATTTTCAATATTAGCCAACTGGATCCTATTACAAACATTTGACCAAAATTTTAAGTCGCTAGCATTATTTTGTCGTAAGTTATCGCTTATTTTAAGTTTCATTTCTAGGGGAGGTAGGGGTTTCTTAGGTCGGATCTACTCAATTGCCCTAACCCCTTGTGGGGCATAGCGCGTCAACTGTTCCATGTGGCCCAGTTGACGTTTCGTTGGCATAAACTGGTTTCGGAGAATGCAGTTGCCAGCATGCACCTCCTGCACATCCATGGCCACGAGCGTCGTCGTGGACGGGATTCGAACCCGAAACGCCGGTAGTCAAACATGAGACTGATGCCTCAACACACTGCGCTACCGGTCGCCCCCAAACATTGACCAAAACTTCAAGTCGCTGGCTTCATTCTGTCAAAAGTTATCGCTTATTTGAAGTTTCATTTGTAGGGGAGCTAGGGGTTGCTTGGGTCGGATCTTACCCATTTTCAATAGCAACCAAGTAGATCCTACTAGCAACATTTTGTCAAACTTTCAACCCACTAGTGTCATTTTATCGAAAGTTATCGTAATTAAAAGAATATTTAATTTTTTGAAATTTGTAGGGGAGGTAGGCGTTCTTTTGATCCGATTATTCCCAACTTACTAGAACTTAAGCATCTTCTTACCCCAGGGTTACATGCCAAAAATCAGGTATCTACGTCAATAAGTTCAAGAGTTCTAGACAAAAAACCCGAAAAGTAGGGTAGTACGGGGCTCTTTGTAAGAAAATTACCGTTCGTTTTCAACTGATCGATTTTATTTTTCCAGGGTAGTAGAAGATTATCCTCACGAGCAATCTACCAAAGCTAGAGCTCTTCATGTTTATTTATTTGATCATTTATATATACACATTGCTATACCTCCGGAGCCTCCTTTAAGGTGTTACATATTTCCGTCGTGACAAAAACAATATACCCTATACTAAAAGTCTAGGGTATAAATACACAGCTCGTGTTATACCATATTTGGGACGCTAAGCGGCCACCTTGCAAAATATGATAGAGAAATGCCGTTTGGTATTATTGTTGGTGGTCCCCATACATTCATTTTAAGAGATGGAGCCATCTTGGACCCCGCGGCAGAGTGGCGGTGCGGGCAAAAAACCGAAAAATTTGAGCCCTTTTTTTAATATTCTCCTCATAATTTTTAAACAGTGCCTCGGATCGACAAACTTAATAGGATTTAAATTAAAGAGCGTCAAATTCTACATATAGTGCAATGTATTCCTCAAAGCTGGAATTCGGTTTTGCAGTATTGTCAAAACCGATAGTCTAAAAACGTCACATTTGAGGCTTTGGAGGAAAATCACACTATTTTGCTTTTCAAGCTCACATACATATCTCTGAAACCGAAAAAGTTGAAGACATTTCTATTTCAAGTTTAACTAGCCCAATACTTTTCAAATCGGCCCGTTTTTAGTGTAGTTTTGAGCGAAAATGCGGAAATGACTTTTTAGCGATTTGAGCCTTAATAGCTATATCTCGATAAATATAACAGCTAAAAGTTTCGGTTTAGCCTCAATTCGTAGATATTTTAACCTTGTTTATAAAAGTTTTGCTTAAAAAAAGGTTTACATTTTAAACTTATTTAATAAAAAATTCTTTTTTTAATTAATAACAAAATCTGGAAAAATGTGAATATCGTTTGAACTAATGATCGTTCGGAATTGCGGTTGATTTCATTCGACTCAGAATGACCAAATACATTAGGAGTTAAAAGTGGAACAAAAACTTTTTATTTTAAACTTATTTAATAAAAAAATTATCTAACTAATAAAAAAATCTATTATTATTATTAGTAAGGTACCGGCTACTCACCCTAAAGGTAGGCACTGCGACCAAAGGAGGTCTATTGTGCCATAGCCTATTTTTATTATTCAATCAAAAGACCTTTCTCCACTCGTACGAAGGCTAGTATGTCTTTTGCAGGAGTCTTCCTGATAACGGCAGGACACGCGGTGAACTGTCCGAGGAAAGTATACCTCACCTGCGCAATCGCCGGGCATACAGATAAAATGTGGAATGTGGACTCAACGTCCTCCAAGCAAAGACGACACTCCGTCTCGCTAGACAAACCCATCTTGTTCAGATGAAATCCACCCAGTGGTGGCCCGACAGGTAGCCTACAAGTAATCGGCTCTACTCATGTGGGTGGCATCTTTATAGGTAAAAGGTCTCATTAACTCCTTCGATTGCCGCAGTCCTGGAAGATTGTTCCAATAGTGCTGGCGTGTCCTTTTAGACCAATCCGTTATGATTGTTCTAGCTGAAGCCAACCCCAGACCACAATAGGATTCTGGCCCGAGGAAATTGGATGATGAGCCTTGCCTAGCAAGTTCATCCGCCGCTTCGTTTCCTTCAATGCCTTGGTGACCTGGAACCCAATACAAAAAGACTTGGTTGTCGGTTGCCAGACATTGGAGAAGTTCACGACACTCTTTCACCAGCTTTGAAGAAAGCCTGTGTGAAGAGAGAGCCTTAATGGCTGCTTGGCTATCAGTACAAATATTTTAGCAATGTGTGCACCGCCCAACTTGTTTTCTAGGATTACCCTGGCGCAGACCTCAGCTTGGAAAACGCTGGGCTATGTACCCATAGCGACTGAGATCCTGGTGTTGGGTCCAAAGATGCCCGCACCAACTCCCTGGTCAGTTTTAGACCCATCGGTGTACCACATTATACACCTTGAGTTTGGGCAGGGATAGCCATTCTCCCATTCCGAGCGGTCTGGGATTAGAGCTATAAATTTATTGCCGAAGCATAACTCAGTGGTCATATAATCAGATCTTAGGCAGATCTGCATGCCAGGAATTTGTTTCAAGATGCTCATGTGACCACTGTCACTGCCGCATACACCAGAGGTTAGATGTATTCTCAGAGCATTGAGAGCCGCTGTTTCTTTGATGAAAATATGCAGCGGGGTCAATCCAACGATCGCCTCCAGAGCAGGCGTTGGGCATGTACGCATAGCCCCAGTTGTACCGAGACATGCAAGGCGTTGTAACTTGTTACACTTTAAAATCGTTGAGCTCTGTTGTACCTTGGGCCACCATACCAATGCAGCGTATGTGACCATAGGCCGCACCAACGTGCAATACAGCCATTCAACCATCTTTGGTGTCAGACCCCATGTCCGTCCAAAGAAATTTTTACAAGCCCACATTACACGTGTGGCTTTGTTAATTACATTATGAATGTGAATATTCCAATTCAGTCGCCAATCCAGTATAACGCCAGGGCATTTAACCTCCGTGGAATACTCCAGGACCGTTTCGCCTAGTGAAACTGCCCCAGAGGATACGTTTCTTTTAAGTGTGAAAGGCACTATGACGGTTTTTTGTGGGTTTACTTTTAACCCCACTTCGGCGCACCAATCAAAGACCACGTCAAGGGCAGCGCCCATCACCTCAGCGACGGTGGATTCGAATCTTTTGAACTAACGGTTGTATGGAATTAACTTTAGTTTCATTCGACTCAAAATGACCAAATACATTAGGAAACAGCCTAAAACTGGCATCAAAGCTTTTTATTTTTAACTTATTCAATCAAAAAGCTTATTGTCTAAGTGTGCTTTCATCATTCTTTTTCTGGTCAAGGCAGCCCATCTAACCTAACCTAACCTAACCTAACCTAAAGGCCCTCTACATGGTACATACGCATATTAAATACTGAGTTAGCCATCATTACCCAAACAGCATTACCTAGTTACCATTATTCAACCATCCTCATCCGCGCTGTGCCCCACCAGGGGGTAAGCGCAATTGAGCACGCTCAACATTTCTTTGCTAGACGAGTCACATGTGTTCACGAGGGTTCGAGTCGATGTCGAACCGACCTGTGTACGGAAAGTTTTAGTTCCCAAAGTCATTTATTTTCTACCCCCCATTTTGCGTATATCAACATATAGTTTTTCGTCACAAAATTAATTCCACTCCTCTCTTATTAATCCGATTAGAAAGATGACTTCCCTGCTGTGTTGCTTTTTGATATTTTACTACGAATTGTTACTCTGTTTAAAAGGATTCTAAGTAAAGTTCTTATTGACACTTGATATTGCATTGTTTTGACATGATTTCGTCAAAATTCTTGCCAATATACTAACATTATAAAGCCTTTTTACACTTTCATGATTTTCACAAAACATAGTCAGCAATTTCGGACGACTGAAGGCGAGGCAGGCACCTCCTGTTCGTGTATTAATTGCGTTTCAAACATCACATTCTCCTATGTTACACCTCCCACAATGATGTCAATGTGTCATTCCACTGAGCGGTTTTGAATTAAATTTAAATTCTTGATTTCTCATTTCTTTTATATGAAAACTCTGGAAGTTTCAATATTAACATTTAACACTCACTTTTATTACCAACTTTATTGTTTGTACTTCATTAAATCGAATTAACGTTTTCTGTACACCACTCCCAAGTACACATCGTAGCTTTGCTGTAACCTTCACGGTTCATATTCTGGTGGGTATGGTTTCTTCGCCTGTTATCCTGTGAGAGACTTTCGATACCTGCAGAAAAACACACTTTTTCTAGCACCGAGCGGAAAAATCAAAATGCTCCCCACAATACGTGTCCTAAATGTCAAGCAGTAGAGAACAATGAATAGGCAATTCCTAAAAGTGGAATAAAGCAAAACTGGCTACAAGACTCTCCCGCCCAATTAGTGTGGTAAGTCCGTTTGAGCTTGTCTAAAAACTACCATGTTTTCCCTTCGCATCACTCCCAATTAGGGAGCATTAAACAATAGACAAGATATTCAACTCAATTCTAATGTCGGCAAATTTAGAGATTACATTGCTCAAACTTTATAAGGAAGTAAAAAAGTTTACTCACCTAATGCGTAATCACAGGCTGGTCCAAAAAATACATGGGCACAATCTTTGCCGTAGGCGTCCATAGCTGAAACGGCTGCAAAGCTAGCATCACACTTGTCATCGTACGCCATCCAATCAAACTTCACTTTGGCCGGAAGAATTTGATCCCTTCTAATCCGCTCTTCGGCCAATTCTAGAGCTGGCAAAATTTTTGGCAGGGACATTTCGTAAATTGGACTTGCAGGCAATATGACAGCGGTCCGTATTGTACAATTGTGGTTGGAGTTGGGCGGACAAATGGCCTCGCATGAATCGCGATGTTCCTCTCGACATCCGGCATGGATCAGACTTGATTTTAGTAGGACTATGAGCAGGACTGGGTACAGAATGCTTGATGAATGCCATCGAAGTAGTGAAATTTTCGCCGGAATCGTTGAAGAGGTTTTTCGTGGGTGTTCAATATATTTCGACATTTGTCGATTTCGACAGGATATAACCGAATTCATTACAGAACGATTCTGTGGAACAGTATCTTCTAGTTTAGGATGTTTTCATCTTTTTTATGTTCATAGGAAGAGGTCAAAAACGTTTTGATTGCTTTTGAAAATTATTCGTTATCCTGCCGAGAATTTCACATTGCTTCGATTAGAGTTAAGCGTTTGTAGTTGATGCAGTTTGACTGCTCGGATTAAATTATCTGGAAAATATAAATATAGAGGTTGTAAATAAATTATTAGCAAATAATATTTATGTTTGATACAGATAGCTTAAAAGCGAAATATAAGCTAAGTAAAAATATAATACAACCCATCCAAGTCGAAATTCTGAAAATTAAATTATAGCCTAATATATAATAGTAGGCTTGTGTTCATCATCATGGTAGCCCTATAGAAAACGACGTCGGATCTTAGCCGTCTGGATAATTTTCCTCCAATTATCTTGGTTAAGTGACCGTGTCCTCCAATTTTGGATGCCCAGCAGTTGTTCGGCGCCAAGGAGCTCTTGGTCTTTCTCGCAGCTTTGCTCTGATGATGCGTCCTTTCAATATTTGTTTAGGCACGCAGTTATCGTTCATTCGTTGTACTAACCCTGCGCCTTGTGGTCGTTATAATTTGACGATTCTTGAAACTTCCATTTCATCGTACAGTTCGTACAGCTCATGGTTGTAGCGGATGTGCCATCCCTTTAGGTCGCAAACAGCTCCGAAAATTTGCCGAAATGCTCTTCGTTCAAATGTGTTTGGCATGTTTACGGAGGTTAGGGGCCAGGTTTCGTAGCCATAGCCTAGCACAAGTCAAATGATGGCTTTGTATATGCGAAGCTTCGTATTTCTGTTCACATGCATCGATTTAATTATTGGAAGGACCGAGAAAAAAGTCTTATTGGTTAGTTGTATCCGTCGCTTAACTTTGTCTGTTTCGCTGAAGTCCTTTGACAGGCTGTATGTGAAATCATCTACGAGTTCGATGCTGAGGTTCCCGACGTTGATGTTTGGTAGTGAGAGAGTCATTCTTTTTGATTGCGTTAATGCGTAGTCTAACTTTTTTGTGGTCGTGTCCAGACTATGTATAGGTAGATGTTCTACTGCGGCGGGCAGGTTTCAAGACATGATGTTAATAGCTCCATTCGATTCATGCGAATAAGATCAATTTTCATACAAAACTACTGACCGGCCTTTGATCCAGGTCTCGAATGAGATCAAATGTGGATCAGAGTTGAAAGTTAATTGGATGTCTCCAACACGGCTGTTGCCATCTGCGTGCGTCGACTTGAAGAGTAGTTACACCCCATTAAATTTAAAGAAACAGGCTTTTGGTGTTTTGGAACGTTGTGTACTAAACCTATCTGTCAGTACTAAAAATGTAATTACTGGAAAACTATGCAAGCTAGAATAATAAAATCCATTAATCTATTTTATGCAGCTCATACTTTGCTGTAATGGTTAAAATTTATTCAAGGATGTCTCTCAGGAATTTTACGTTGGGCGAACAATTAAAATAGTGGCCACTAAGCTATGGAAGTTTAAACTCCGATATTTTCCTCTTTGTGGTAAAGAATACAAGCTTGATTTGACCCGGCCTTACACCTTGAGTCGAGAGTACATATCTTCTAACGCATCGTAAGACATTTCAGCAATGTTTTTGAATTTGAAGTTCAATTTATTGGTACTTTTTAATAGAAAAAAGTTCCCTTAAACATCACAGTGTAACATTTACATGATACGCGTTTTTCACAGCCAAGCAGAGCAGGTTAACACCACACAATTACACTAACAATTTCATCTGAGATGCTCAGGATAAAAGCTCATTGCAAGAATGTTGCTCTGTTAGTATTAAAATGCAGGCGAAGCAGGTATCGAAGGTTTCGGGCAGGTTACAGTTTGGGAAGCACATACAATTCATTTCCTGTCAACAAAATATTCGTTTTGTGTAATTATATGGAAAAGTGAACATACAAAATGATTCTGCTGCCTAAAGGAAATTTGTCCGATTATAAATTTACTAAGGGTTTAAGTTTCCTCTTGAAATTTGAGTTGAGGTTTGAATGCTTACTAAACCAAGACACACTCGCAGCAATGACATGCCCCGTTTTCGTGTTCGCTACTCTAATCTGTTCTCGAACGTTTTTTTTTTGCCGCTTATCCTGCTCTACTCTGCTCTGTACAAAAAAAAACCCTCAGATATAGTGTTCTGAGCCCATCTTCAATTAAGATTTATATGTACTATATGTCATCGGAATGTTTCTCCAACTATCCACACGAATCCTTCACTCAATAATGAGGCCGCTAACGGAAACAAACATTTTCAGTAAAGACCAAATCTAAAAGCATAACTGGTCCGGACGGATACTAGTAGACACAATTCAAAATTCGATTCGTCTTGTATGTTCAACAGATGGTCACATTTAATTAATTTATTACAACCTTAATGGGCGACCCCGAATGGATTCAATGGTATTTACATAATATCACGAACAATTTTGGGTTGATCCGAGAAGAAAAAGGCTTTGTTGTTAACGAAGTGTTTGATTGAGTTGTAAAAGCTACTCAGGAAGTGTGTTACTGAGTTGTAAGCACAGAAAAACAAATATATTTTCAACTATTGTATGTTCCATAAAAGGGTTACGGTTTGTAAGAAAAATCGTAAATGGCTGCGTCATATTTGCTGGATAGTCATTAATTGAAGAACCAAACTGTCTAGAACAGATGTGAGTGAATGATTTCTGGGATATAAGAAATTCGAAGTGGGTTTGTCGAGGAAAAAAATACAGTTCAGCTTTCGTAACAAACATGAGAAATATAATGTCAGTGCTCGGTAGCATTATTGGGCGTAAAACTGTTGCTCTAATCATTCTACATGGTGAATCAGGTGCTTTTCTTCATTTTCTTAGTTAGTTAGTAAGTCTATCAGAATGCCCGTACCACATTATGCGGGACTCGCCGAATCACGAGCCAAGCGGATAACATGTTGTGCACATCCAAGCACCTACGAGTGAACGAATTTCATCAAATGCAACGAACTCCGATCAAGCACTTGTGAGACGCACGGTGCTTGGTTGTGCACAATGTGTTATCCACTTGGCTCGTGACTCGGCGAGTCCATAATGTGGTGCCGGCATTAGGTGCATTCGATTCATCTGCATCACGAATCAATCGAAGGACACGGATTACCTGTATTTTACCTGGGTCTCAAGTGTTCCCCGATTTTCTTCCACCACCACTTAAGCGGATTCTTCTTTTCATTGAACCACTGCTGCACCTGGTAGTAAACTCTGAATGAATGCTGTCTGGAAGCTGCTGAAGTGGGGGAAAGTGCAGCAATCTTTAACAACGAATGTACAGGCTGTTTTACAATTGCCTGCAAGTAATGCTGGTAGCGAAGAGAATCTAGATCTTTAGTGTCCTTTGCTCCAAACATGGCAAGAAGGAAATGCTTCGCAGCATCAGCAACTTCGTGCGAAGAGCCTTGTCGGCCTGCACTTTTCTAAACGGAGCAATTTTCCCCTTCCTCTTGGTAGCTGTGCAAGCGTGTATTGCGAAGAGAACATCTTTCATCTCCTCAGTGCATCGCTGGATGTCCGAAATGTAGTACACTTTTTCCTGTTGATTCCCTTTCTTGGGCACCACCATTTTCAATTTTTTATCGGAGGCGCGTGGACTGTCAACAAGACTTATAAGTCTGTGTCGTTGCCAACTACGAAAGCTCCACGTCATTTCTCTGCTTCATCAATCGTTGTAAGCACTACATGCCATTAATAAACATCACCCGGTGCTTGGTGTACTGTAAAACCAGCTCTTTGCAAGTGCACTGTGAGAAGAAAAATTAGTCCCATTTTGTTCTTAGCATTAGTTAGAAATTCAGTTTGACCAAGATTTACGTGAATTGAGTCTTCTACTTTCACTTCAACGTGAGTGGTTGTCCGTGATCTGCGCAAGCGTTCTTCGTCTTTAGTGTTTCCTTTCTCATATCCGTCAAAAACAACAGTACCTTCTCCATAATGGTGTATTGCTCAGAAATCTGCCTGTAGGTAGCTGGGCGTCGCCAGACCACACGATAAAGGAGGTGGCCTCCGTCAATGATGTAGGGCACTTCCTCTGAATCTGAAGTTATCAAAGATTCATTTGTTTCTGGCACCAAAACTGAAGATTGAAGGTTTGCTTGCCTTCCTCATTAGACCAGATAGGGGAATACTAGTGGTTCACCGATGGGTCTAAAACAGAACAGGGTATTGGTGCAGGTGTCTTTGGACCAAACACCAGGCTTTCGATGGCAATGGAAGTCTCGCCCAGAGTTTTTCAAGCTGAGATCCACGCCATTGAGGTCTGCGCCAGGGTAATCTGCGGATCGCAGATTGGTTTGCGCTATTGCGTCATGCGTACTGGAATAACCTTCCAGGACTACGTCAATCAAACGAGCTGATAATGCCCTTCATTCACAAGAGTACTGCTCAAATGAGTAGAACCCATCAAAGACTCCTAGTGGGGTACTTATCTGACCAGCACCTGGTCAGATATCACCTGAACAAGATGGATCTGTCCAACGAAACTGAATACCGTCTCTGTCTGGAGAACGTGGAAACGACCAAACACATCTTGTGCGAATGTTCCGCCATCGCATGTTTTAGGATGTCACTCTTCGGGCAGGCCTACTATCAGCACTGCAGATTTCAGGTTGATTTCTGCTAAAGATTTACTGCCCTTCATTCGAAAGGTTGACGGTCTTTTGAATTAATGGGCTACGGCACAATAGATCTTTTATGGTCGCAGTGCCTTTCTGCTGTGATAGTAGTTCAACTATTTTATCTATCTTAACTAACAGAGACAAGAGGTTACCCACGCTACAAACTGCCCGTTAACTATTTCTGTTTCCCCATTTGTCATTTAAATTACCAATCCATAATGTGTGGAACGCATCTTAAATTAAATTATGGCAAAATCAGCTGATTTTCTTGGCGGAATTCTATAGTCCACTATTCTACTTTATATTAGTACGGTCTCTCAGCGTATTCAATTGCCGCTGAGTTAGTTCCAAATTCTCTTCTAGTTCTATTGACTGAATTTCCAGGAACCCTTTGTGGCCACTTTCATTGTTTTCATTTGAACTTGTAAATGTGATTTTGACAGCTAGAACTTGTCAAAATCTCAGCATCCGCTATCAGGCGTTAGGCTTTTGTTTTTGGGATACATTTTCAACCGGAAACCAGGGGTTGGGTTTTGTTTTGGATAAAATATTAATCGGAGGATGAGGGACGATTAGAGTTTATCCAATTAATAACGCTAAACAGACACTGAAAAATTAGATTATGCTAAATGTTATTGTTAAGATAAATTTTAAACGGATATTAAGCAACCGGCCCTTAATCTAATTGCTCCCTTTCCACGACAATACATTTCGTCCTATCATGAATAATATCATCCGTTTATTCAGCGGTTAATTGCTCTTTGTTTCATCCGGCAAGATTGATGGAGCGTTAATCAGCAAATCCATCATGTTGCTTACCACAATACTCACACAAAATTAATTTTATTGTTCTACTTATTTGCCTATTCCATTTTCCTCAAGTATCTCAGAACTACTCTAGCGTGTGATGAAGCTCCAATATGCCCGCGTAAAACCTCATCATAAAAGCCACCTTTTCTTCGCATTTTTCTTTGATACTACCTTGGAGGGTAATATATCAAAAGAATGATATGAAAAATTGAATGAAATTGTTTCCGAAAAGAGAAAAAGTAGAAGTCGAACCAGGACTACAGCCGATAAAAAAAGGGACACGCAAATAATCATTTCTGCCAGGCAAATTTTCTTTTGAGCATATCATTGTGTAGAGCTGAAAGAAAACTTTTTTTTTAAGAGTGTCTTTCTTCGGAGAAAACGGTGAAACTTTCGCCCCAATCGGCGACCGCCATGAACTTTTAAACAAACATTTTTCCAATATTAACCGTATATGCGGTAGTCAATTTGTAACGTACTCTGTTCACAATGGCCGGTATGGCCAAACGCGTTGGTTACGTAATTGATCTCTCGTTTTCTCATTCATCCACACATTGGTTTTAGCTGGGCCAATTGTTGGGTCACGAAATTGTCAATTTGCTATTTTTATGTATACTTGAATCGAACAACAAACTGAAGATTAAATCATCAATATAAAATAAAAATAACTGGCGCAACAGTCCAATTTGAACCACGGCCTCGAGATGAGTTAGCTTCATCTCATTTTCTAGATCGTGACGGTTTTTGTGCAGAGGTATGTGATCAGCAATACGCTCAAGCGAGTTATTTACCCCATAATGGGTACTCATTTAACAGCTGAGTGGGCTCATAGTCCGACACGTAAATCCCCGGAATCGAACCGGGGCCCAGTGCGTTGGAGGCGAACCTGCTAACCGTTGCGCCATCCGGACTACCAAATCATCAATATACTCATACGTATAAATATACTACTATGTAATACAATTTTAGATTACCTGAGATCGCCAATGAATGAACAGAATATTGAATATTGGCCAATGCGTTAGTTCCTGACAACTTCAAGCAGCGCTTCTTTCCCTTAAAGTGTAACAAGAACCCCTTTCAAGCCAAAGTCGATAAACACTTTCATCATCAGTTGTGACGACATGCCAATTTACGCCAGCGCCCCTTTAGTACCAATGGTTTGTAGGCCAATATTTCCGCCAATATGAAGAGCGGCAGTAAGGAGCAATGGGAGAGCAATGGTGTGGCATTTTCGGTTCAGTTGAGACAAAAAGGATACACGTGAAACAAAAACAAAATTGTGAACCATTATGGGCCGAATTTCTTTCAGAAGAGGATATTATTGAGTTAATGGAATTTATAGAATATACATTTTGTGAAATTTTGCAAGCCAGCGGTCCATTGATATTCAATACTGCTTACGTTGGAATGATTTAAATGGAAGATTCGGTATAGCAAACAAAATCATTCTTTTTCGTTGGAGTTTAAAATCGAGATGGTGCTAGTGGTAGGGGGCTGTGTACAGATTTGTTGACACGAAGGTTGATGCGAGTAAATATCTTTGCTCACTGGAAATGTGATTTTCGAGCTTGAGGTTTATTTAAAGTACGCTTCCACTGTTCCGAGTTATATCGAAAACTATAAACTATTTTAAAACAAGTGTTGTCACTTATGGTGCATTTGCCACTTTGAATTAGTAGTAAAACTTGTTCCGATTTCACTGTTCCTTTGAGAGGTTAATAATAATAATAATAACAAGGCCAGGCTAAGATACCCAAGGGTGGGCACTGCGACCATGAGATCTATTGTGCCATAGCCTTAATTAATCCAAAAGACCGTCAACCAGCCTAATGAAGGCTAGTAGATCCTTTGTAGGGGCGCTCCTTACGACCGCTGAGCTCACGAAGGAGTCTCCAAGAAACAAGAACCTGGAACGGGCTACCACCGGACATTCGCAGAGAAGATGTTTAGTGGACTCTGTGTCCTCCAGGCAAACCCTGCACTCCGTATCAGTGGAAAAAAGAGGTTTATGAAATAGTGAGCCGATTTCAACCAAATTTAGGAACGTGGTTTGGCAGTCAACATGATTGAATAATATTAAATTTGGTAAAGATATCTTCAGAAATAAAAAAAAAATCTAACAAAAGCTTGCTTTTGGAACGGTCGTTCCTATGACAGCTATATGATAGAGTAGTCCAATTTCAACCAAAATCGGGGGTATGATTTGACTAAAGTTGCTATTGATTTGAGTGAAATCTGAAAAAGATATCTTTGGAATTAAAAAAAAACTTCTAATTATTACAAAAGTAACAGTTTGACAGTTTATTATAAACTGCCTAATTTTCTAAATACTTCCATATTTAACCACCTTGCCCCCTGTCATTTTCAAATTTTATATTTATTATTATTTCTTGATAATCACTTTGTCATTCTCTATTCCAACAAGATGTCTAATTAATGATAATAATCGTCAATTCGTCCTTGACCCTTGTTACACGGTCGTAGACATCTTATCCTGCTTAAAAGCGCGAAGGTTCTCAATAAACAATTATTAGGGTTTTCCTTTTCATATTAGGCTTTGGAAATTATCTAATTAAGATCTGCAAACGAAAATGACATTTCTTATTGTAATTATCATTTTCTATTGATATTTAAAAGCGGCAGAATAAACGAGTACTTAATTGAAATGTCGAAATTGTAATTATTCGCCATCATAATGAATAAATTTGCTTTCTCAGCCGGAACCCTATTAAATTTTGAATTTGAAAACATTAATGGTCGTAGAACAGCGATAATTTAAAATGCGTACAAACTTTCTTGGAAGTCGTTGTCATCCATTTGGAATAACTGGCCTGATTTCTGAATTTTGTTTCGTGTGTTTATATTGTAAATACGAGTAATAAACACGTTGGCGGATATTCGAATGGATTCACCCCAAAAAAAATTATATATTATTACATGAAAGGGGATTTAAGAAAAAACCAGACCGAAGCTCCGCTTATTTAAAGTTCATTTGTAGGGGAAGTAGGGTTTCGTTGGTCGAATTTTACGTATTTTCAATATTAGCCAACTGGATCCTACTACAAACATTTGGCCAACATTCCAAGTCACTAGCGTTATTTTATCGAAAGTTATCTTTTATTTTAAGTTTCATTTGTAGGGGAGGTAGGAGTTCCTTGGATCGGATCTGGCCCATCTTTATTACCAACTAACTAAATCTCACTTCAAACATTTGATCAAAATTTCAAGTCGCTGGCTTCATTCTATCAAAATTTATCGCTTATTTGAAGTTTCATTTGTAAGGGAGGTAGGAGTTCCTTGGATCGGATCTTGTCCATTTTCAATATCGACTAATTAAATCTTACTACCAACATTCCGCCAAATTTTCAACTCGCTAGCCTTATTCTATTAAAAGTTATCGTAATTAAAAGAATATTTAATTTTTGAAGTTTGTAGGGGAGGTAGGTGTTCCTTTGATCTGATTATGCCCAACTTATTTGAACTCAAGCAGCTTCTTACTTCAGGGATACTTGCCAAAAATCAGGTGTCTACGTTAATTGGTTCAAGAGTTATAGACACAAAACCTGGAAAGTAGGCTAGTACGGGGCAATTTTTATGAAAATTACCGTTAGTTTTCAACTGATCGTATTTATTTTTCCGGAAGAGTATGAGATTATCCTCACGAACAATCTACCAAAGCTAGGGCTTTTCATGTTTATTAAATCGGGAGTTATAGATACATTTAATTATCTTACATATGTAAAGGAGGTAGGCGTTCTCTTGGCCTGATCATGCCCATTTTCAATACCAACCAACTAAATCATACCCCCAACATTTGACCAATTTTAAAGCTCTAGCTTTATTCTATCGAAAGTTATCGTGCCAACGGACAGAGAGACGGACAGACAGACAGACAGGCATGGCTAAATCGAATCAGGAGGTGACCCTGATCATTTATATACATATATACATTGCTATACCTCCGGAGCCTCCTTTAAGGTGTTACATATTTTCGTCGTTATAAAAACAATATACCCTATACTAAAAGTCTAGGGTATAAAAACCCCACCCAAAACGGCGCGTGTATACCGTAGACCTGTACAGACCAGTGGTGATACCAAAACTACAAATTGGCAACGGCCATATTCTTTACAAGTGTGTCTCCTATATGGTCCGATTGAACAGGAGTTAGCCGATGAGGCAATGATGAACGGACCTTAGTAGAGTTAGCTCTTTTTACCACAATTAAATAGAGGTCTCACATTTGCAGTCTGAATGCCAAAAATCTGATCTCCAGGTGATTTTCTACGTCCTCGTGGACGGGATTCGAACCCGAAACGCCGGTAGTCAAACATGAGACTGATGCCTCAACACACTGCGCTACCGGTCGCCCCAAATTATATATTGGATACTCACCTTAAATGTGATCATTGCGACCAAAGGAGGTCTATTGTGCCGTAGCCCATTTTTCATCATTCAACAAAAAGACAACCACAACTCGTACGAAGGCTAGTATGTCTTTTCTAGGAGTTTTTCTTATGATTACCCTGGCTGTAGCTAAGCCCAGACCGCAAAAGTGTTCCGGCCTGAGAAAATTTGATGATGAAACTCGCCTTGCAAGTTTGTCCGGTGCTTCATTTTCCTCAAAGCCACAGTGACCTGGCATCCAATATAAAAATATTTGGTTGACAGTCACCGGACATCGGAGAAGTTCATGACACTCTTTCCTGCCTGGCTATTGTTTTCTAGAATTATCCTGGCGATTACCAGCGTGGATCTCCGCCATGAACCTATGTGTTGGGTCCAAAGACGGACGCACCAACTCGTTGTTAAGTTTTAGACCCATCGGTGTCCACATGATACACTTGGGGTTTGGGCAGAGATTACCATTTTCCTATTTCGAGCGATATAGTATGAGAGCTTTGAATTTATTACCGAAGCCTAATCCCGTGGTCATTCAATCTGATCTTAGGCAAATCTGCATGCCAGGAATTTGTTTAAGAATAGCCATGTGACCAATATCACTACCGCATTCATCGGAGGTTAGATATTTCCTCAGAGCATTGAGAGCTGCTGAAATATAGCTTTCGAAAATCAAAAAATACGTGTGTACTAGTGTGTTTTTTTTAATAAACTTAAAATTAAGACTATATCAAGTTATCACAACTTATTTACAACAAAACAGAGATTTTTTCTTTCTAATAAAATTAATAAGATATCGAGGTGAAAACTCGAGAAAAGTAAGATAAAACAGCAAGATCTTGATTGTGCACACATTTTGATTTTGAACAGTTCTAGCTGTCAAAATCTCGGCATCCGGTATCAGGTGTTGGGTTTTTGTTTAGGATAAATTTTCAACCGGAAACCACGAGTTGGGGTTTGTTTTGGATAAGAGATTAATCGAAGGCTAGGGGACGGTTAGCATTTATCCGATTAATAACGCTAAACAGATATTGAGAAAATCAAATTGTGCTAAATGCCAGTTCATTTTTAAAATAAATTTTATTTGGATATTGAGCAACCGGCCCTAAGTAGTGCTAAGTGTAGTTTAAGTGCAAATTAATTGATTTTGATTTTTAAAAGAGCGAAGGCGAATAGAGTAGAGTAAGCAGAACAATTTAAATTATTTTGAATTCCTTTCTTAATAAAGTAAATACACATTCCAAACATATTGTGAGTGAGTGCTCTGGGAAGGGGGAATTCGGAAGTGTGGAATCGGGACCTTGAACACGCGCTTGTCCAGGGTTAATTTGGTTCCAACGCGGCGGGTAAATATAAAGACCTTGCTCCGCGGCAATCTGGCATCTGCCGTGTCAACTCTCGCGAATTTAAGAGTGCTGGTCAGTTTGCGTAACATTAATTAACTCAAAAATGGTACTCTCAAAACAAAGGCGCTATAGGAGATATATTAACCATAAGCTTCATTACTTTCACATATTGTATTTCAATCATTTATCGGTAACCTATCAATTTTCCATACGAAAATTGCTGGCAATATATCATTCACTGACATGACGTTATGCAATTATGGGCCCATTGCCTCATAATTGCTTCCTCTTTCGCTATATTGATCGAATTTCGATGGAGACGCCTCGCTCGACTTCTTAACTGCCCTTGTCTTAAGAGCACCCACCACCATTCCCTCTAATACCATATTTCAATGGAGACTTTTTAGTAAGCGTTTAATATCTTGGTTGAATGGGAGTAATCTAAACTAAGTACAGGATATCCACCCTCTCAGTGCCTTTCCGCCTAATTTTGTTCATTATTTGTATGGAAGACCTAAAAAATAAGTTCGTATAAAATGGAATGAGATTTGATGACGGAAATTCTTTCGTTCATCTTTCTTTAGGTTTCTTAAGTTTGCTTGACGTTAATGCGTTTGTTTACAATAGGAACCGATCCTTTTCGTTGCTGCATGCAAACAAAAAGGATGAGAACAAGTGATAAGCAAGGAAAAAGAAGAATGGGCACTAAAGTCGAATTATTTAGAAGACATTCTTTCGTGATGTTCGCTCTTAAATCGTTGGCGGAATACATTAAGTCGTTTATAAGGGAGCGAGGGAATGTTTGCCTGGACTATAATTAAAAGCTCGTTGGCAGGCTGTAAATATTCCTTTCTGCTGGGAATTTGTATATATACAGGGTGGCGCAAAAGAAACGAAGGGGTTTGAATAGTCTATAACTCCTTTATTTTTGAATCAATCGAATTTCTTTTTTTTTCTTAGTATACTTCATAAATGGGGAATTTTGTTAATTTAAACGTGAAAAAAAATTGCGTAGGTGGTGCCCATCCTCAGCTTTGCATAGTCGCGCTCTTTCTAAAATATTTTCCATGAATTTTTTCAAGATTTCAGGAGGTATCGCTAAAATTTCTTCTCGAATATTATTTTTTCGTTGGAGTATGGTCTGGAGTATGTGTATAGCATATGAATAAGGCACAGACCATACCCCAACTAAACAATAATATTCGAGAAGAAATTCGAGCGATACCTCCAGAAATCTTGAAAAAATAATGAAAACGTTTAGAAAGAGCGCAATTTGCGAAGCTGGAAATGGGCACCAATTACGCGATGTTATTTTTCACGTTTAAATTAACAAAATTCCCCATTTATGAAGTGTACTACAAAAAGAAAAGAAATTCGATTCATTCAAAAATAAAGGAATTATGGACTATTCAAACCCCTTCGTTTCTTTTGCGCCACCCTGTATTTGTTGGAACATATTATCCAGTTTTAAGGCTGTTGAATTTTCGCTTGGAAATGAGTCGATTTTGTAAGGCCATGCCAGGCAAATGTCTGGGTTATGTTGTTTATTTTATGTTTTGGTTGAATATTTCGTCTGCATTTGTGTTTGGTATGTTTAAAACATAGTGCTCTTGATACCATTAACGTCGATTTGCTTAATAATCGCCCGCTTCATATAATGTAGTCGCATCGCGATACATCGTTGCGTCGTTCCGGCGTCGAAAATATGTTCAAAGCCATCTCCGGTACACTTTATCGATTTTCAGCAACATTCTTAGCTGCAAGGTAACTCAAGATGAGAAATGTGTTACGGTTTCGTATATTCCAAAACTGAGGAGGCGGCCAACCATGTCCATTGAAACGATATGTTTTCGACTCAAAGAAAACTTACGCTGGCGAATTCATTCTCCGCAAGGAGCGCGATAAGGTATTGAGAAGACCAAACTTTTCACCAGCATCTACGTCAAGAACTTGGGCGAAGATTTCAATGACGATAAATTGACGAGTTGCTCGAACCCCATGGACAGATTACAAGTCACAAGATTATGACCAAGGATGATGACAAGTCCCGAGGATTCGGTTTCGTTGCATTCGAAACGACCGATGTGTCCGAGAAAGCGCGCAGCGCTCTGAACGGCAAGGTGATGCCCGATGGCGAACCATTGTATTTCTCTCGTGCCAGAAGAAGGCCGTTTGCCAGACCGAATTGAAACACGAAAGAGTTGAGGAAGAAACTCAAAGAGACCTTCCACGGATTAAATTGACACGTAAAGAATTTGGAACACAGTCGTTCTTGAAGATGGAAACCCCGTGCAGCGAATCCTTGCAAATAACGATAAAAATTAATATTTTCGATTAACCAATTGATATCTTGCCGCAACTTGCAACGGACGGTTTGGTGGGCATCCGAAGATGCCCGTGGGGACGGAGCCTTAGATGGCATATGACCGTGAAGGTCGGGCCGTGCCATCTGGCGAAGAAAAAGGCCCCTCAACGAGCTAAGCAGCGGCCTATGCTTGCTGTAGCTCAGTTCGGGAGATGTGGGCGTGGCTTTTACCGTTCGTTGCCTCTGTCCTTTACGTATTAACAAAAATTCATAGGCCTGGGGAAGACAAAACAAACAAGGGAGGTAAAAATGGGGAATAAAAAAATAGTCGATAAGGATGGAATGGTTGGCGGACGGATCAGACGCCCACGCAGTCGAATCTGGGTCCAGGTGTAATGGGACCCTCGGCCTCTGGTTTCGTACCACCAACAGATCACTACTCATCAGGTGCTGCTTCGATCTGCCGGTGGGAGCAGCACTACCGGACCATAATATGGTTCATTACAGGTGGTTCATTACAAGCTCCGAGTGAATGCCAATCCCGACCCCTTCCTCGATTTTACAGCCATCTGTATAGAAGACAATGGATTCTTTTTTCAGAGCATTTCCCCTGTCCGTAGACTCCTCGACGGAATCAGACTAGTGAAGTTTTTAACAAAACGATATTTTGGAGAAATGTAGTCCGTCTCCCTGGGAAGATCCAAGTTGTTCAGTATAATAGAGTCTCCACACTCAGCGCACGCCACTGTCCCGTCTCGTCTCGAAGGCTGTAAGTAAATATCCAACGGGAGCAAACCGAGTATCATATCTAGGTCGGCTGATGGAGTGGTTCTAAAAGCCCCCGTTACGGCCATTACAGCTAGTCTCTGTACCTTGCCCCAGCAGACCACAGTAGGCCGCTACTCTCAGTGTGGGGGTTAAATATTCGTAATTCGCTTCAGGCAGGTTTAAACTGACCAAACCTGAGAACATGAAGATTATATAAAGAATGGACATAAGCCAACGCTTCTCGTACCCATTTACAACTGTGACATAATACACATACCCCAACATTTTTTCCCGGCTGTCAAATAATTTGTTGTGATTTTCAATGTCACAACCTAGGGAAGACCAGTTGATAGGAGAAAGTGGGCGTGGAAAAAAAAACTAACAAAAATTGCTGCTGCGACTGCTCTGGCATTCTAATTTCCGCATTAGGGCTTCTCTCTCCATTTTCCCCCTTCGCAGGTGTACCGTATTTGGAATCTTGGCTGCTGTTCTGTTCTGGTTACAAAGAAACACGGCTATCATAACTTTGAGGCAATACTTAATCAACAAAGCCGCTCATTCGCCTTTCTGAAAACATCATTAATTTTCAAAGACAATATTTTGCTTGCGTCCTTGGGTCACACATTTCTTTCCTTAAGAATGCCAATAATACCTACTATACCTTCATAGTCATATCCTTTAAATGATTTTTCGGTAGAATAATGCTCAAGTATGCTCGTAGATATTCATACGAGTATCTGCAAGATTCCTGGCTTTTATCTAGTATTCTTGCCTGCGGAAATCCATGACTCCATAGGGCAGCAAAACTGACGTAACATGCGTATCGAATTCCAAAATATGGAAAATTTAGATACATATTTTCTTATGCTCTTTAGATCGGGTACTTTAGTGGCATACTAAAGTCTCCGGAGACTCCTAAAACGCACGCATCCCGAAAGGAAATTGTCTCTTTGAGAAAAGAATCTTCTTGTTTGTTGAATGTCGTTCAACGTATATATAAGAAGGATATCCTTTATTTAAGGATGACAATATAACACGATAGGAGTGTTTTCGCACATTGGCACATCATTTATCGGCTTTATGGCAATTCGTGATATTATTCAATGTACGAGAGAGATGGAGAAAGAGAGTTTTGCGAATTCCTTTTTTTCATCATAAGGGTTGAAAGATATAGGTTTGTTTGTTCAAAGGCTCATAGAAAAGAGTTTTAGGCAATTACGCCGTGTTTTTTATTGTATATTTACTATACAATGGTGCACACAATATGGAAATATTAGATGTGTTCGATTGATTTCAGATCCGCATCTGATGATCAACGTCTTTGCTAAATATACTCGTATATGTACTTAGGCATTCATACGACTTTCCAATTGGAATACTTTATGATTGACATTTTAAATCCATGGTGTTCGATTTACTCGTCCTACTAATCCTGCGGCAGTCGGTTCATCGCGCCGGAGCGACCGGTTCTTCAACGGCCAAGAGCTGCCAAATTATTTCAATAACAGAAGGACAATGTATGTGTGTTACATACTTGACGATTCAGTTTTTTATACGAATTGAAAGCAACAAATATCGGCGCAACTGCTCTCAATTACTGCGACGAATGGTGCGACCTTATAAACTGCTCTGGTCTGTCTCTCTCATCACATGCAATGGAGTCTTCCATTCACTACGAATCTGTATAAAAATAAGGGCAAACAATCATCTTCCATGCCCTGTACTCCCCACACGACACGGACTTTGATTTACAACAAAACCATTCACAGAGAGATATCGTCGCAGCACAACCTAACTTCAGCATCTGCTGTTACAAACTTCGACATCCTTTCGCTTTAACTGCAAAAGACTGCCACACAATTGGCAAACATTGAAATCGACATCTTCAACGTTTATGTTCCGCCTGTCTCCAGCTGTCCCTTAGGATATAAGATAAGCATCAGTCTATGCGGCTTCAGCTACCCTGCGGACACCTTCCGATGTGCTCGTGGCTGAAAATTTTCTTAGACGAGTTTTGGTGAAAGCTGCTGTAAGTTTATACCGGTAGAGCGAATTCCTAAAATTCGACCCAATTTCCCAACATCAGCTGCAAGATTGGCAGACGAAAGAGACAGATTATGCAACACCAACCCTGACGATCCCAGAATAAGGGAGCTCAACGCTGAAATACAAAAACATGTTGCTGAGCACAAAGAATCAAGTGAATAACCACCTAAACAGCTGCGACTTAAAATCTAATAACTTTGATCGACCATGACGTTGAACATATACAGTGGCGGACAAAAGTCTACGGCAACACCTTATATTGAGGTTTTGGTTAATTGGAAGCTTTAATCAAAAATCCTTTGATGCACATTTTTTCAGTAACGTAAATATATTTATAAAAAAACGAAAACAAAAACTTTTCATAACAAATTTAAAGTGAAATCCATAAAAACATAAAAAATTGAATGGACAAAAGTCTACGGCAGTCAGTGCTGGCTGACTTATACACAAAAAATTTCCAACTAAACCTAACTGTATTTCTTAGAAATTTGTTTATTTGATCTTACTGCTATTCAGTACATGTGCGGCTGCAACTCTACTATAGGTTTATCGCTAGTTTCGAACTGTAAAGACCGCAAAATGTCATCACGAAAAGAAATTTCTAGTGATGTCCGAAATTTGATCGTCCAGTATAAAAAAGTGCTCGGAAATTGCGAAATAACTGAAGCTAAAACGAAGTTCTGTTTATACCATTATCAAAAAATTTAAAAGCAGTGGTTCCATTGAAAATAAGCCGCGAACTGGCCGACCGAAAAAGCTTTCACGCAGAGACATTAGTTCAATTTGAAAAGAAGTGAACAAAAATCCAAAAATAAGTGCTCCAGATTTGGCAAAACAAGTAGCTGCGGTAAGGAAAAAGGATGTCCATGCAAGAACAATCTCGAGAGCATTAAATTTTAATGGGTTTCAAAGCAGAACTTCACGTAAAAAAACCAATAATATCCGCAAAAAAAACCGACTTCTGCGGCTAGAGTTCGCCAAGGCCCATATCAACAAGGACAATGATTTTTGGAATCGAGTCCTTTTTACCGATGAGTTGAAATACAACATGTTCGGGTGTGATGGTCGCAGTAAAATATGGAGAAAAAAGAATACGGCATTAGAGACCAAAAATTTGATTCCTACTGTCAAGCACGGTGGAGGTAATGTTATGGTTTGGGGAGCCATAGCTGCATCTGAGGTCGGCAGATTGGCTTTTGTTGAAACTACTGTGGACCGCTATGTTTACAAGAGCCTGTTGGAACAACATTTAAGGGCATCAATTGAGAAGTTATGCCTTGGAGGGAGCTAGATTTTCCAAAAAGACAATGATTCGAAGCACACAGCACTTTTCGTCAAGAACTGGTTGTTGTACTACGCTCCCAGGCAGCTGAATACGCCTCCCCAAAGTTCGGATTTAAACCCAATAGAACATGTATGGGAGCTTCTGGGGCAGAAAATTCGGAAATGTTGCGTAAAAAATCAAAATTTGTTGAAGGAAGCGCTCATTACAGAATGGGAGAAAATTACATCCGCAGAAACTGGTAATTTAGTCGGATCTATGCCCCGAAGACTGCAAGCAGTAATTGATGCGAAAGGGGGTCCAACCATGTATTAAGCCAGGAAATAATTTTAAAAATTCCGACACGTTTAGTTGGAAATTTTTATTGTATAAGTCAGCCAGCACTGACTGCCGTAGACTTTTGTCCATTCAATTTTTTATGTTTTTATGAATTTCTCTTTAAGTTTGTTTTGAAAAGTTTTTGTTTTTTTATAAATGTATTTATGTTACTAAAAAAATGTGCATCAATGGATTTTTGATTAAAGCTTCCAATTAACCAGAACCTCAATATAAGGTGTTGCCGTAGACTTTTGTCCGCCACTGTATTCAACTGTTCAGCAGCACCTAGGCCAGTAACACCCAGAGCGTTTGGGGTGGACCCTATACTATGGTGGCCATGTTCCTTGTCCTTGACATCGAGAGTATCGAAGATGACATCTATCTAACTTATATAACACATACAAACACACGAAATTCGAAGCATTGCTACAACAACTGTTATTTCTTATCTTCAAAGGTCACTGCAGCACCAGACTTAACCATTCCATTAGAACGTATGGAAAAATTCACCTATTTTCCGCAACTTCCTATGAAAGTGAAATGGTTCGGTAGTGTATGCCGATCGACCTTATAGTTAAAGCCATAACTTAAGATTTAACTTCAAAAACGTATTATAAAACTTTCAGGCGAAGTTTAAAACTTGTTACGTGGGCTTCAAGGAAATATGGCATTGTCTAGCTATTACTCGTATATATAGGTATAGGCTATTGCTGAAAGTAACACAATTATAAATACAGCAGGCTTTCTGTCTGTTAATTTGAATGACTTCTTTCAAACTGAGCACCACGCACTGAATAGAAAATACTATCGATTTTTACATTTGCAATTCGGAAAGGATAATCTTTGAGTGCTTCAACCGTACACATCAGGTAAGCAAATTTTAAGCGAACCATTCCAACACTTTCGGAATTTCATTTAACTTTTTAGATGGATGGTATTCGCGGATCTGAAGGTCTTATTTTGGTTTCCTTTCTGTCGTGAAAGAAGAAGCTTCGCGGTACCATGAAACTTTATCCTCCAAGCCTCATGCTAACCGTGTTAAATACGAACATACTCCGTGTCAGCATGTAAACTTCCATAGAAAAATTTATGCGTGATGTACAAGGACTAGTAATTTGAATGAGGCACCGATGACAGAAAAAGACCATTAGGGAGTGTATACGTCGAGTTTATATGCTGAAATAATGCTCATTTATCATCTTTCCAAAGGAATTCAAGTGCAGTTTTAATATAGTTTGGAATTTGTCAGAGTACAAACAAGGATAGAAGGAAGCGAAAACCATCGGTAGGATGTAAGAAATTTTAATATTTTAATAGTAAGTCAAACAAAATGGATATCATTTTTATAAAAGGAATTGGGTTGGGAGGATCTTGTGCTCATCTGCCATTTAGAGGGGAGCAAAAATCCTCTTCCATAGTCCTCCTCATGGGTTCCCCCTAGAACGGCAGTGGTCCTTGGCCATTGCTAACCAAGTCAAGCCGCCAGTAATATCGGTGCGATGACTTGGTTCAGGTAAGCGCTCGTGCCCGCGGCAAACTTTTTAGTTCGCAGAAATACTAAATAGTTTAGTCAGGAAAATAGAACACACGGTGTTTTATGAGACCGCGCACACAGCGATTACTAAATAGTTTAGTTTGCTGTGTGCGCGGTCTCATAAACCGCCGTGTGTTCCATTTTTCTGACTAAACTATTTCGTTTTTCCTTTGCCAGCCTGTCGTAGAAACAGACAAACAAAAGACAAAACTTGCACTATCCGCAATCTTCTATATGCTAACGAAACGTCAACTATGTCTCGGATAAGAACTGACTCAACGGTTACTTTTCGCTAACGTACAATGTTTCTGGTCTTGGTTTCTAGAATAAGCGTACTCTCCAGGACAATGGAGCAGAACGCACGATTTCTTCAATTAGAGACTGAATTTCTGAGGTATAAATTAAACATCACAGTCAGATAATATGGTGGAGCAGCGGAGGATTTATCTCTCCAACGGGTAGTAGTGTAATGTTGTACTCCTGTAGAGCTACCGATAGCGGCCGTGAATCAGGTGTGGGACTCCCCGTAACCAGAGCCGCACGAAACTGGCTCTTATCCTGGGATCCGTTCTCCGACAGAGTCATAACCGCCACGCTTGGGACCAAAATGGGAAACATCACAATCATACAACGTTATGCTCCAACTAAACTCGACAATGTCTTGATGAAAGACTCCTTCCACAAACAACTAAACGCCGTCCAGAGCGGAACACCTAAAGGTGTAATGGTTATGGGGGACTTGAATGCAAAAGTTGGCGCTGATAAGTGATAACTATGGGCTCAGACATGTGATGGGGAGACACGGTCTTGGGGATCGTAACGATAACGGTGAAAGATTTGTAGAGCTCTGCAACTTTCACAGACTCTTGATCGGTGGTACTATGTTTAAGCATAGATTAGGTTAAGTTGAGGGGCTGCCGTGATTGCCACAGCACAGTTAGACCAGGGATAGATATGTTTAAAACTGGTCAAAACGGTGTTGCACGTAGAGCGAGCGTTCATGTTTGTGCGATACTGAGGGTTGCGATCCCTTAAGCGCGAAGCGAGCGTAGCGAACGAAGCCCACGCAAAGGGACTTGCGAATATTCTAATTTCCCATGCCTTCAATATACCAAACATTCAGCATAAATAAAAAAAATAAAAGTTAAAACTAAAATTAAGGAAAAAAAATTATTTTTTTTTGGAAATTCTAGACTTTTAGAATGATGCGAGCGAAAAGTGACAAAAATCCGAGTGAAAAGTCATTTTCCCACCCCGGACCTCGGAAAATAAAAGGTTACCATTGTCAGCGTAAGCGTATAACTCAAAAGTATTTTAGTGACGACATTATTAATCCGGCACTGATTCAGCCATTGGTGTTCAAGGGGTCAGCTATTTTTCTATCGCTACACAGTAGCGATTGATATCCTAGTGTTCAGGCCAAAGACTCCACCACATACTCTCTGGTCGGTTTTTTGACATGGATATGTCTTATAGCTGGGGGTCATCCTAAAAATCTGTCCGTCACACGAAATGTCTGTTTTTCTACTCGGGGGTCAGAAGAGGAAACAAGCCCATTGAAAATTTTTCTTTTCTGGTTGTGAATGTCGTTTGAGTGAAGTGGTCATTGTGATTGGCTGTTGCTTGTAGATCCGCGCGGGCGGTGCGCTTGCGGGGATCCTGTGTGTACATGTTGGGATGTTGATTTTGATAGCGGTAAAGGTTGACGTTGTGGACGGCAAGAAATAACATAGTGTACGGGTGAACGGGCGGACTTTCAATGACCTTCAATTTCCGCCAATTCCCATTCATCATTTAATAAAATAGCCCAAGTTGTGCTATCTGAATCACTAGGGTCCCAGAAAAGGTAGCAAGTAGTCAGTTCGACTAACATTTGGACATGCGCAGACGCAATTTGAGAGAGTGTACATAGTTCCCGCCCCCCGAAGATGAGCGAGAGGTGATGAAGTTCATTCGAACCAAATCGGGTGATCCAGCGACTGTGTTTGTGCATTTGCAATGGCGGCGATTTGAGGTCTGGCTGGTCCACAATGTGGGCCCCCACCCCACGTGCAATAAACATATAGAACAAAATGGCGGATTTATACTAGGCGAGTTAGAATCTCTCAAGTCCCGAAATAAAGAAATATTCGTCGCAGGATGTTATATGTTATGATGTACATTCAGAGGTCTGCAGAAGATCAAATGCCCCCCTTCCGCAAAATTCCAAAATGTTCAAAATGGCTGGAATCCAAACAAATAAAATAGCGCACGTTGTACTACATATCTGAATCAATAGGGTCCCAGAAAAAGTAGCAAGTAGTCAGTTCGACTAACATTTGGACATGCGCAGACGCAATTTGAGAGTGTGTACCTATACATTACATAGTTCCCGCCCCCCGAAGATAGAGAGCGAGAGCCATCGAGGATGAAGTTCATTCTATTAAAATGGTTGTGCGTTTGCAATGGCGGCGATTTGAGCTGAGGTCTGACTGGCCCACAATGTGGCCCCCACCACACATGCAATAAACGTATCATAAAACAAAATGGCGGATTCGTACTGCGCGAGTTAAAATCTTCCAAGCCCCGAAATAGAGAAATATTCGTCGCAGGATGTTATAGTTCCGGGCAGCTCATCGTGACATGATGTACATTCAGAGGTCTGCAGAAGATCAAATGCCCCCCCCCCCCCTTCTGCAAAAATTTTAAAATTTTTCGTGTGCATTCTCTTTGTGCGTGTGTTGGAATGTTTTGTTTACTTTTGTTAGTTTGCCGGAGACAATCGCATAGAGTCGCCGTTACTTGAGAAACGGATTGTGTGTGCCGGACTGTTGATTAAAGGGGCGGGATGAGGGGGATAGTGTGGGAGCGATTTTGCAATAGATACACAAACACAATACACGTCCGATTGGGAAAAGATGGTGGGAAGCGTGATTGCGATTAGCAGAAACGTACTCAGAGAAATGTCGATAGGCTGCAGTCTGCAAACTGTACCGAACGGGTAGATGGAACAGGGTGCACGAGAGGAGGTGAATATTGCACACACGCGATGCAAACGAAAACGAAACGATCCCACGAGAGAAAGGAGCCCAAGCGGACAGGACAAAGCAAAGCAGAATTTATGACGAGTATCTACACTGCCACCAGATACATGGGTACATGGATATGTCTTATGCCTACCGAAAGCGTGGGACGTGTTTTTTCGAATGATTTCATCCAGTATAACTATACTGGGATCTTTACAAAACTTACGTCGATATCTTCAACACAACAGGTTCCACGCAGTCGGTAGTCATAGACATATCCATGTATCGATGTATCTGCATGCAGTGTAGATACTTTGTATCTTTTTTACCATATGATTCACCTAGAATATGGACAAGGATTTCTATTCAGATGATTATTGCAATGGAGACTACAATGCAAGAAATAAATTGATTTAAATTCAAATCAAACGAATTACGTTGTGATAGGAAAATTGCTTTTCAACTATTTGTGTAAATTTTATTTTTCCATGTTCAAAATAATATTAACTAGCGGTCCGGATGAAAACCAGAGGCAGCCTGAGCTTGATCCAACGTTCCTTCATTATCAAAAGCATTACGTTTAAACCTAGCAATCTCCACAGTTTCTTAACGAACCCAAAATAAAACAATTACACGATCAGAAACTGACCTATCCAGTTTGCACATGTAACTACCCATGTCAGATTTTGCAGTCTGGAAATAATTTATCTTTTATGTTTGTGTGGGCTACACATAAACTAATTTTTTTTTAATTAGTTCTTGATGTAAAATTTTAGAAAGAAAACATATACCTACATGTCCCTAACCGCTAGTGTTATACTATTGCCAGCTTAACCGGTCACTAAGCCCATTAAAGTCCCAAACCTTACAGCATATTAAATTTCCACATTTTAAACAAAATCGTCCGACCGTTACGTCCTGTGAACCAAAACATGTTCCGAATAAATTAGTCAAAGGTAGGAAATTCTATTCAACGTACACATGTTTTATTACCAACCCAAATCTATAATCCAGATTGCACCATAGCACTATCACTGTTTGTCTGTAATACGAATAAATGCCATTAAGTATATCTCCTTTTTTAGGATTTACTTAGGCCCGAAAAAAGGATAATACGCAAATCAGATGTCTCACGCAATTTCACGTCCCTATAAGTCGACATGAATCCTTGTTGCAATGTGTGAAAAACACTCAACTATATTTGCTTGTTCATCCAACAAAGAATTTCAGAGGATTTCTATTTGCAAGGAGTCGTTTCAGGTGGGCAAAATTCCAACCAACGAGTTTTTTTAAATGAAAAATATTTGCTCCTCTTTTCCGGAAAGTTCATTGGATAGGAAAGTTTTTGAGAAAGTTTCATATACATACATATGGGCACAAGTTTATCTCAAGTGGTGTCGATATATGTAATTTGCTTGAAAAGGATATAGTAGAACGTGCGCGTTTCACATCACTGACCACACACATGGTTTCGTTTTCTTTGGAATGGAGTTATCTTATTTGGAAAGGCGAAATTGCCTTTTAATGCTCTGAATGAAAAATGATATGGTACAGGCGTTCGGAATGCTCGACCAAAAATATTATATTTCTGTGACTTTTTTTTATTTTGATGATAGTTGAATTTGGAAAGGTCCGCTTCAAAGAAATTTCTTTTACAATACAATGGCCATTTGAATTTTGATTATGAATTTTTTTTTTTTTTCTATGTTAACACTAAAGCTTAGGGAATACCCTTTAAAGCAATAGCACAGCTTTGGTAGGTGAGGGAATTAAGGTAAGAGGAAGGGGATGGGTTGAGCTGGATTAGACGAAATTAAATGACGGTGGACATTTTGTTTAAATTTCTGCAGGTCGTAATTGCAGGGGAAAACAGATGATGGTAAAGCGTTCCACATTCGAGTTGTTCTGTATACGAAAGAGTCATAAAATTTTGCGGTTCGGCTGACACTAGTTTCGATGGTAAGATGGTGGGCACGAGTTGACTGCCTGGTGTTGCGTACAGGAAATGCAATATCGGCAATTAAACTACTTATTTCAGCAGAGCAGCGGCGGTTGAAGTATCGATAAAAAAGTGATAGACAACCAACGTCACGTCTGTGCTGAAGTGGTTCTATCCGGGAAGTTATATCGTCATCACCAATAAGTCTGAAAGCTTTTCGTTGAACTCTGCCCAATGCCGACAGTGCAGTGCGACCCGCACCGGCCCATAAATGGCAATTATATTCGAGTCTCGGTCTAATGTGACTCTTGTATATTAGCGCTAAATCAAATGGCGTAAAATATTTTTTGCTTCAATTTAGGAAGCCCAGGCATTTCATTGCGTTTTTCACAATGGAAAAAATGTGGTCAGTCCAATTAAGCTTTTTCGAGATGGTATGGAATTAGATTAATGAAGAATTGTTACTTTTTAAAAATTTACATTTTAATATACGTGATTATAAACTACGTACGATTGTAATTGCATTGTAATTTGCGTTTTATATATATATATATATATTTTATTTCTCAATGTGTGCAGCTTAGCATCTCAACGGATCGGTTGAATGCCTTGGCGGCTATTAACAGAATGGATGCAGAGTGACCCAAAGCTTTGACGGATCGAGCGCGCGGGAAGCAACGCCCCTCACATCTTACCCAAAGACTCACATTCCTTTGCCACATAATTACACGCCATGAAATTTTAGGACACACCTTGGTCGACCTTAACTGGAAATGGCGTTTCACTTCATGGCATGTAAAGCAATGCAGTTATCACTCTTCCGCAATGTGTGACCTATCCACTGCCATTTGAGCCTGCGAATCAATTCATCGATTGATATCTGATTCGTGCGTCGACTGAGCTCTTCATTTGATATTCTTAATTTTGACGAAGATTTGAGTTGACGAAGACCTCCAGCTCCCTGGTAATACTTACGGAAACTTTCCAGGTGCTGCTCCCATACAAAACCACAGCCAGTACCAGGAAGTGAAACAGGCCCAATTTGATTTTAATACTGAGATGACTGCTTTGCCAAATGCGTATTTAGCCTTGTTGATACGACAAGCGATGTCCTGCTCCATATCATCATTTTCGGCAAAAATGCTACCCAGGTAGACGAAATTCTCTACCTTCTCTATAGGCTGCCGATTAATATTGACGGCAGTATATTTAAAATTTATTTTTCGCAATAGCGGGCTAAGAACCTTGGCCTTATTGATGCTAATCTTTAGCCCAACCTTGCTCGCCACTCTCTCGAGATCGAACGCCATTCCGCATATATCCATGATTTTGTTAGAGAGTAGGCATATGTCGTCAGCGTAGTCAAGATGTTGTAGATAAGATGTATTAAGTCCACTGAATTCCTCTGTGTGGTCCGGATAAGACTGCATGCTACACAACGCCAATCACTATGAGGAATAAGCTCGGTGAGAGGATGCACTCCATTTCCACTTCGAATCGCAAAATCCCCGACACGACCACACACTTCTCAGGGATGCCTCTCCTGCACAAAGCCGCCCATATAGAATCCCGGTGCACACTGTCGAAAGCCTTCTCGAAATCAATGACAAGCAAGTGAAGCGTAGAATCGGACTCAGCCTTACCTCGTTTCAGTGCAGTAATTGCGCCGACTATTTCCTTTTAGTCGGTGCAGTTGACCGTATAAACGTATTTTAATGGCCACCTAAATTGTCTGCGTGAGCGCGAACTTCGCCAGATGTTACACGGTTCAAAATCGTGGCGAAATATTCTTTCCACCGCCTCATCGGATATTCATTTAAGAAAAGTAGCTAACCATCCCTGTCCGATAGTTATGAGCACCTTTAAATTCCTCGATGACACCGCCTACCGCGTGTAAATAGTTGCTTCTTGCTGCTTCTTCTGCTGAGGCTAGAGGAGAGTTCGCTGGACTTCACGAGCTTCCTGAAGCTAAAGAAGCTCGAAGCTACTTCGAATGTTGTCTCTCGCTGTAGCTAATCGTACCTTCAGCTGCTTCCTTTCAATAATTCACTGCCATGATGCGTCGGACATCCAAGGCTTATGCCGGCAATTCGGGTTACGGCCAAGAAGCAGTCAATGAACGCATTTTTGACGGCATCACTATCTGGGTGACTACTTGTCTCAGCCGTTTTCAGGGCACTGTTGTACGACAGCTGAATTTTTGAGTCGGGCGGTGTTGAATTCTTTCGTTACTAGGATGGCACAAGACTGCTATTCGCAATCGATAATTATCTCTTCCCATTCCAATATCGCCGCCTCTCTTATTTCGCATGTCCAGAAGGTAACTTTTGAATTTTTTGTTAATGGCAAAGTGATTAATATGATTTTGAGTTCTGTACTGATCAGTAGAGCACCAGATGATTTTGTGGCTGTTCTTATGCTCAAACATGTGTATATTTCAAAATTACATGCAAACTTTTACCGTTCTCGTTACTATCACCAAGACCATGTCAAAACTCGTAGATATTGTTAATTGCCTTTACCCCTCCAGGGGAATGGGCGCGTCAACATCTCTAACATTACTATGCCTTGTTGGCGTTTCGATAGCATATCTACTTTTTGGGAAGTGCAGTTGCTAGCATGCACCTCCTATCCGTGCCGTCTTTATACTTTACAAACATACCCACAGGCAGTTTTTGGTCGCGCCGAGATTTGAACTCCCAGCTCTAGATTAGTATCGTAGAGCGGTGACCGAACAACCAAGGCCACCGAGCGCAACGACACCCCCTTAAATTTGGCTTATAACAATGAAAAATTTTAAGCCACAAACTTTAGCGATTTGTTGTTTGTGTAATGCGTTTTCGTTACCCTACCCTACACTTGGTAAATACGCAAAAGAATGCGCCTTTTATTGGTTAATCTATCAGGTTCTGAAACATTCTCTCGATTCTCTCTTGGGGCTAAAAATTGCATACTTAGCCTCTGAAGTACCGTTAGATTTGCTCAGAGAATACACATGAACATTTTTATCTAGCTGCTTATTGATTTCATTCAAGCAGTTCTCAATGTATTGCCTGCCATAAGCGCCCATTGTGGGGCAATTTCCCATAAACTTGAAAAATACGACCCTTTAAACCTCGTCATTGCTTGCTTTTTTTTAGGTACTATCCATTATGTTCAACTAAAGATGTTGAAATAATATACGATGCTTTACTTCAGAATTTATGTTTTGGAAGGAAAAAGGGTAAACGTTTCGCATGACTTGCTGTGTATATCCAGACACTTCGTTTTATAGCTGATCACAATTGCAAACTTTATCTTGAAAGTGACCATAAAATGTGGCTAACGAAAGTTAGAATGGTTACCATTCAATTTAGTTTTATGGTTATTCAAGCTGTGATAAGAGCAGGGTCAATAACGATTTTGGGTGGAAGAGACATCTACGTATGTTTTACGCTAATTTAGTAGCACAACACTATGATCAAATAGTACATCAAAAAATTAATGAGTCAATATTGTTTTTTATCAACAAATCTCAGTCTTCATACTGAATTTTTTCACAAAATTTTCTAATTATTTCGTGGAAACTTTTACACACCATTGAATTTAGCAATCCAGACAGCGAATTTTCTTAGCTTCTTATTAATGAAAAGAAAACTGTTCCTTTCAACGGTCAAATAGAGAGGCATACAATACAATTCATTTGGAGAAATGAGTTGAATATCCGTCCGCACCATCTCGATATCTTCCTTAACGATAACTGCCGTCCTAATTTCAATTACCCCTTTGCTTTTCGACTAAGAGTTTTACTTTTCTCGTATACTCGTGCATAATACAGGAGTAAAGTTTTTTTTTCTAAAAGATTGGCTGGTGGAATTATGTAGATAACAGCAAAAGGATATCTCCGTATTACTTGGAATTACTGGACCTAAATTGACAGAAAAAACATTCTGATAAACAAACATCTCTACTCAACTCTAACAACGCACGGTCGGTCGGTTGATGGCAGCTGTAGCTTTGTTTTCATCATTACCTCTTTGGGAGACCACAAATTTCCTTTTATTATGGTGGGGGGGGGGGGGGGGGGACGTGCAAAAAGGTGAAGTTCCAAGGTAGACATCTCGACATTGTCAGAAATAGGAATTTTATCGAGAGAATATAAAGGGCACTAAAATTGTTGCCGTGCTGTCATTTATCAGGATGAATGCCAGGAGGGTTTGGATTTCAGGAATTGAATCTACGAGTATTTTGCTGTAGATTTATCTTTCTAGACGATTTAGATCAAATTAAGTTTGGTTGCTTAATGGGATGAGTAGTTCATTTTCGCATTATGAACAGCATTAGGTGACTTCAAACAATAAATTGTAGAGATTTTTGGTTTTGATTGAAAATTCCAAGATAATGGTTTTGATGAGCAAAATGTATACTCCTCAAAACAAAATAAGGGCCACTAATAATTTTCCGATTGTTTTTGTGGTTCTCCATACTCTCATACGTCGATTGTCATTAAAAAAACTTCACTTTACACTCATCCGTGAAAAGCACCTCACGCCATTCCTCCATGCCCCATTCACTTTATCGTTAACAAAACACTTGAAAACATAACGGCATTCATAAAAATTAGTTATCGAAGCAAAAATATTCGGGTGGCCCTTATTTTGTTTTGAGTAGTATATAAAAGTCCAAGTGAGTGACGGTTTCAGAGTGCATGGCTGATACTGTGAAAGTTTTTTTTCAAATCGACAGAGGCTTAGTCGGGAGGCTTGAATCCAAATTTGCACCACCTAACGGTACTTGTGCGGTTTTTTTTTAGTTTCTTTTTTTGTTTTTATCTCGTAACACCTTTGGTCGCATAATTTAAAAAAACGAGCATTCCTAGTTGACCGGGCGACGCATAGTGGTTCACGTCTCACGGGTTTATTAGGTGTACAACTTTGCTTAAGCCGTTTTCCGACAGACGGCTGAATCGGTGAGGTCTGGTCAAAATACATCCTCCAGCATGACAATGCTCGGCCACACGTCGCAAAAGTGGTGAACACATACTTGGAAAACCTGAAATGGGAAATCTTACCCCACCCGCCGTACTCCCCATCTCCAGACATCGCTCCTTCCGACTACCATCTGTTTCGTTCCATGGCACACGGCCTGGCTGATCAGAATTTTCGTTCGTACGAGGAAGTCGAAAAATGGATACAATCATGGATCACGTCGAAAGACGAGATGGAATCCGAAAATTGCCAGAGAGATGGGCGAAAGTTGTCACTAGCGATGGACAGTACTTTGAATAATACATCTGTAAGTACTTTTTGACAATTAAGCTTTTAATTCCAGGAAAAAACGGCGGAAGCAAAATTGGACTCAGTGGGTGTTGACGTCGAACAATTAACTGCTGGGCATCCCAGATTGGAAGACGCGGTTACTCGATCGAGATAATTGGAGGACCATAATCCAGACGGCCAATGCTCGACGTTGGGCTGTAGCGCCACAATGAAGATGATTTGAAAAATGTACTTTCTAAAAGATAAGGATGACTTCTCCTCCAGCTAGCGCTAGCGAAACGTCAACAAGGCATATAAATGCAAGAGATGTTGATGCCCCCATGTGCCTGGAGGTGTCGAGGCAATTAACATACCAAGGACATAAAGTAGCATGTCAACACATCTTTTTTTTGTACTGTAAAGCCATAAAGATATAATTTCATCTACAAGTATCTTAAACATTGTAGATTTATTGTGTCTTATACCTACGCTTTTATAATGACATTCTTATTACCCAATCAGTTTCGCTTTACAATTGTACGAGTATTATCTTGAGGATATGCATGGTAGAATGGTTTCTAATTAAACTTTCGTCTCCAGCCAAGGATCTTCTCGATGTTAAATGACCACATTTCAATTCGAAATTGTTTGCACAGTTTCAGTTGTACTTGAAGAAACAAAGAAGAAAACCGAAATCGTCTGGAACAGAACTTACCGTAATTAGTTAGGTTTTAATCAAGTTCTTAATTTGATAACTCCTGGGGATGCTTCAAGCAAATTTACGATTTATCTTTGCTGTTTGTTAACGATTTTGAAATGAATAATAATAAAATATTGTTCTAATGGGCTTCACTTGTGCTAAAAGTGAATCTCGTATTTCTTTCCAAAAATGTGGGCATAATCCAATCTTGTTGATTTATCACGATTCGAAAGTGAATCCGGTTTTTGGTTGACTCATTGTTTAGCTGGATATTAAATTTCGATAAACAAATATGAATCATAAAGCCGCCAGTATAATTCTAATTCATAGTCGTTGGGAACAGATGAGGGAAGCAAGGACATTTTGGGATTATACGAGTGATTAATTAATTTTTCGCCCGAAGTATTTCAAAATGTTAGCGGCCCTTATAATGAAATTGTTGATAACCTGATATCGAGCTATCGTTGGAAAGAACACAAGTATGTGTTGGTAGTTGGTCCACAATGTGAAATTATGCCGGTTCTAGTAGGTACTTGACTATAATTAGATAATGTTATGTGGGTGATTCATTTAAAGGGTAAATCATCACCACTTCTCTATTTATTTGACAAGAATTACTCGTATTAATCAAATTGACGGCCGCGGTAGCAGGATGGGTGCAGTGTTGATTTACCAAGCGAAAAGTCATAGATTTGACTCCTGCTAGGGATAAAGCAAAAACCCGAAATTCACATGCAGATATAAAGGCGTATTTCACAGGGTTTAAAAACATTTTTTTTTTGTTAGATATTTCTGGGTAAGTAACAAACTAGCAGTTTTTGTAAATCTGCTTGATAATTAGAATTGTGTAATGAACCATATTATGGTCTGGTTGTGCTGCTTCCACCGTCAGATCTATGGCACCACCTGATAAGTAAGAATCTGTCGGTGGTACGAAACCAGAGGCCGAGGGTCCCATTACACTTGGACTCCAATGCGAGCGCGAGGGCAAGTGGGCCATCCTTATCGCCTCACTTTTTTATTCCCCATTTCTTACCTCCCTTGTTTGTGTTGTCTTCCCCAGGCCTATGAATTTTTGTTAAAAAAAACTTATAAATTTGTCTGTGATTATTATACTTTTCGCCCGTTTTCCAAATTACACGTGAAATGGATGCCCAAGGGTTTGTTAATTATATGAATAAGGTTGATAAACTATACTTATACTAAACTATACATTTTTATAGTTACCGGAACCGATGAAATTATCCTTCTGATGTTTGTATTTTCTCTGTACGATTCGCCAGAATTGAAAAGCTGAAGTTCCTTGTTCTTTCAATGTATTTCAGGCTATAAGCCCATATTCAGGGTCATGTTCCCACAAAATTACAAATGAGTCTTAAGTAATAAGTGTACTATACATAGTTTATATGACAATTGCCTAAAAATTAATAATTAGCAAAACAATTGCTGCGGGACGGAGACTTTATGGATACAAAAAGATACGTAAATATCAGTATAAAATGAAAACAAAGTATCACAGGTGTCGGATGTAATCATGAAATATCACAGGTGACAGTTATTGCCATTTTTTGTCATATAGTATTCACTAATTTATTTGAAGTTAATTTTAATAAGATTAAAATAGGTGCTAGTATGTTTTTTGTCGGTTTTGAAGATGCGAAAATTAAAAAAAAAACAACAAATAAAATGAAGTTGCAAATACATGAAGTGAACCAGATTGAATTAAAGCTTCTACCAACAAAACCGACAAAAAAAAACATTATACTAGCACCTATTTTAACCTAATTAAGATGAATTTCAAATAAATTAGTTTTTAAGAATACTATATGACAAAAAAAAAAGGCAATAACTGACACCTGTGATATTTTGTCTTCATTTTATGTTTATATTTATGTATCTTTTTGTATCCTGTGGCAATTGTTTGGTTAACTGTTAAATTACCCAGTCGGACATTTGTCTCCGATTCCAGTGGAATCGCAAAGTCTTCGATTCCTTACCGGTTCCATTCATCGGTTTGTCTCCGAAGCTGGACAAATTCAAATGTTTTCAATTGTGTATCGAGTTAGCCTGAAATTTGAATTCATTTGAAAGTATCTGGCATTTGGCGGCGTATGTTGTCGTCGTATATGAAATATGGAATAAAGGAATATGTATGTTTTTTTTGTAAAGCCTAGTATTGTATTCACAGCGAAACGAAACGAAATGTCAAATCCCATATAAATATTCTGATTATTTCGTTACATTTCGTCAACGAACATTTTCATTTCGCACTGTAGTACTCTGTTCATAATTTGAAAATTCAATACTTCCTACTAAATAATAGGTGGCTCTGAATGCGCCGAAATAAATTTAAAAGGACATAGTACCATTTAAAACGACGAAAAGTTTGACATTGTTGATATGGTGACAGAACATTTAATTATTTCGATTTATTATCGCGACGATGGAAAAGAAGAAAGAAAGAAAACGTAATAATTTTTCGAGCGAACAGAAAAAAAGACTTGCAGAAATAGTCAAAAAATATGAGGCAATCTGGAGCCTTAAGAATCGAGACCATAGAAATGTCGACATCGTTCGAAAGAATTGGCTTCAGATTTCCAGAGAAATGGACAAATCTGGTAAGTTAAATATAAATAACACTACGGGTATTCAGGACTAATTTATATTTTATATTAATTTTACAGTAGAAGAATGTAAACACGCTTGGAGATCATTGAAGGACAGCCAGCGTTATTTTAAAAAGAAGAGGTCCGAAAAACTCAAGTCTGGCAGCGGCTTAGAAGTCGAAAGCCTTCTCGAATACGACGTTGACTTGGTAGAAGATGATGCCAGCATTGAATTTTTAGATTCTTTGTCATTTTTAGAAACGACTTCATCCCAACGAACGTAAGTAGTAATTTAAGTTCACATCTTCAGATTTATATATGTAATCATTTGTAGGACTTTCTCAACTATAATAGAAGTTGACGACGAAGATGCTGGTGATGGTTCAAACAACAAACAGGAAACAACATATTCTTATGCAAGTACAGGTATTCATTATTTTTATTGATATTAATGCTCTGTTCCGTCATAGAAGGGCACACCACAAGCGAATAAGCGAAAAGAAGATACGTTTGAAGAAAAAACATCGAAAATTATTTCACTGATGACGGAAGTTGCACAAAGTGCTGGAGAAAATTTGAAATATTTCGGAATGTGGTCCAATCTGGACAGCCTTTGCCAGAAATTACCGGAAGAGATTGTGGTAGAATTAAATGTAAAATTCGTAGCCATGGCTGCAGAGGCATTTAAAAATAAAAACCAATAATTTCTATTTCAAAAATAGCATTTATTATTTCATTCTAATCCGCAAGATTGTTGCTGCCATGGTACAGCTCCTAAAGTCGAGTTAACATATATTTCAAGACTTTGTCTGATGAGATTCGCCATATTGCTGGGCCTGCCTTGGGAGAAATTGATATCGGCATTGAACATGGAATTTTCTGGAATATTTTGCCTCCAATCTCCTTCCACCAAATTACCTTCATGGTCGACATAATCTGCATACTGTGATCGACAGTATGAACCGTGATTCCTTGAAATTAAAAAATTATGGAGGAAACAACATGCGGTAACAATAACAAACGTGAACACAATATTCCGAAAGCGTTTTCAATACAACGTCTGGCTCTGCTTAGTCTGTAGTTAAAGATTCGTTGTGCATCTGAAAGGGGAATGGTTCTTTTTGGCACATATGGCTTCATTATGCGTTTATGCAGTGGGAATGCATCATCTCCTACGAAGAAAAAAGGAAGCTTTTCTCCGTTTACTCTTGCATCAGCAGGAAAATTCAACCGCTCGTCGAAAATTGCTTTGCCTAATTTACCATTTGCTAAAATGGAAGCATCGCTTTCGCTTCCGTAAGCTCCCACATCAAGAAAAGTGAATCGGTAACGAGCATCGGCCACAGCAAGGAGTGCTATGCTATGGAATCCCTGTTAAATTGTTAACATTAGCAAAAAATCGAAGCTGGTATCGAAAGAGAATCTGACCTTATAATTGTAGAACAGGCTTCCCGCATTGGATGGGCATTTGATGCTTACATGTTTCCCATCGATTGCTCCCAAGCAGTTTGGAAACTGCCACCTATTTTGGATACCATTAGCAGCATCAACCATTTCCTCTTTCATTAATTTAGGGAATTGATCATTTAGTGCGGCAATTATAGCATCACACACATCTGTCAAGATGGTTCCAAAATGTTGTTTGCTTATTCTGTAAAAAGATGCTACATGCCTTTGAAGCGTCCCACTTCCAAAATATCTGTTTAATTTAAAGAGCCATTTCAGTATTGAAATAATAGATCAAACGCATTATAAATTCTCACTCTAAAGTAGCGGCGAGTTTCTGCTTTGGTGTTATGGCATTGTCCGGGTGTGTCTCACGTTTGGCTAATAGGAATGGTTCAACTAAATTCAACAGCTCATCAAATGTTCTTGGATCAATTCGAAAGTTTTCTACAAAGCGTTTTTTACTTGATCGCATATCTGAAAACTAAAAACCTTTTTAAAATTGATTGTCATTGGCAATAGTAATTTACTATACTCAGGATTGTCGAGCTCTTACATCAGTTGCAAACCGTCCTTTCACTGGTCGTTCCTTCAAATATGAATCCAATTTTGATCGTTTTTTACATTTTTTGCGATTCAACAGCATTAATGTACTCAAAGAACATGCCAAGGCAATAAATTTCTGTTTTTTTCTCAATACCATTGTCACTGATTTTAGCAATTTTATGACAAATGCGAATAATTTAGCGGATGTCATTGGAAAATATTGATATTTGAGACATCTGGTGTTCAATGGCGGATTTTTTTTTCCGTTCCATTCCGTAGGAGAATTTTCGCTACATTTCGTTCCGTAGAACACAATACTAGGCTTAAGCCATGAATACAATCCGCCGTTAAATTAAAAGTGCCGTGAAATCAATCGCGACACTTTTAGTTTCTGGACGAATTGTATATCAGGCTAGATTCAACTCATTTATACAGCCATCGTTCCGAATTCGATCTGTGTCGATTCCTCGTTGGCTACAGTCATCGGTCCGGAATCGATTCCAGTCATCGATCCGGATTCGATTCCACGTTGACTACAGTCATCGATCCCAATTCGACCCCAGTATCGATTCTACGTCGACTCCAGTCATCGATTCTCCATCGACTACCGTCATCGATTCCGGATCGATTCCTGTCCTCATTTTCGGTATCGCAAAAGCGGCCATGCCCATACAAATATCTCCGACGTGTCTCCGATAAAGTCATCGATTCCTTAGTAGACAGTCATCGATCCAGGACCGGTCCAGTATCGATTCCTGTCAAATATCAATTTTTGTCATATACAGCATATACACTTATTATTTAAGACTCATTTGTAATTTAGTAGAAGAGTGACCCAGATGATGGGCGTATAACCCGAAATAGATTGGTAGAACAAGAAACTTGAGCTTTTCAATGCTCGCGAATCGTACAGAGGTATGTTAATTAACATCGAATTTCCTATCAAGTTAATTTTGCAATTTATTTAAAATAGATCGCAAGCGAAAAAAGGCGGTATAGAAAACCGCGAAACGTGGAGAAAAAGTGGGAGGATAACGACACAAATCTGTTGATTCAGTCTGTTGAAGGACTGCAACATCTTTGGAATCCATCAAACGCCTTGTACAAGAATACTCGGAAACGGGAATCGGCATTCCAAGATATTGGCATTAATTTAAGCAGATCGTTTGCCAATTGCAAAGCCAAATAGGATAACCTTAGAGTTCAATTCAGAACTTGTTCTGCGTATGAAAGGTTCCATAAAAGCGGCCAAGGCACATCAGAAAACTATACATTGAAATGATAAATACCTTTAAATAGTATGCTTTCAATATATTGTAGATACTACTGCACACCTCAGGAATAATGAGTGAAATTCTGTTCTTCGGTATCCTGAAATGGACACTCGAACTTGCGTAGCTGTGAAGCTTGAAATTTGACTCTCTCATCTTAGACCAATATCAAAAACACTCACCGGTTGTCAAGAATCTCAGCGTCAATGCTAACGGTTCACTTACAGATATTGGTTCCTTCATTTGTGTGTTTTTTTTTTGTGATCAAAGTTGAGATAAGATCCAAAAGATAGTCGATGTCAATCGGTGACATATGAATGATATTCCGATATGCCACGTCGTCTTCTCATCGCAATTCTCGCAAAAAAGTTGATAGGAAACCTTCCGTATCGCGTCGAGCTATCCATTTTCTCACCCAAATTCGCTTCCTTTTGATGATTCTTTCTTCTTTTCTGTATTAATTTTAATAACACCAAAACCGTAGCGGCTTTGGCTGCTTGTGTCGACATGGTATTATAGAAGTGACGAAATGTTTCGTCATTTGTATGGTACCATACAAAAAGTTCCATACAGTGTGAACACTCGCCATATTTGCTACCATATATCTGGCACATTCGCATATAAGTAGCAACGAAGCTGCCATACCAAAAACTAACTTATATCTTTGTCAGTGTGAACACCATGCCATATATATGGCAGCAAATATATGGCAGCTTGCCATATAGTGTACCCGCGCCTTTAGGCAGCAAAATTATTTTTTATGTTTACTATTCCAAAACAAATATTTTATTGACAGGAAATGAACTTTACGTGCTTCCCAAAATGTAAACTGTTCAAAAATTTCGACACCTGCGCCGCCTACATTCCAAAACGCAGACTACTTAACGGAGCAGCATTCTTGCACTAACGTTTTATCCAGAGCGGCTCAAGTCAAATTGTTAGTGTAATTGTGTGGTCGTAACCTGCCCTGCTCCGTATGGCTGTTGAAAAAACGCGCCTATTATTATTGATTATTATCATATATTTTGATACATTATAACGGACGGTTCGGTGGGCATCCGGAGATGACTGTGGGAACGGAGCCTAAGGTTGCATGATGACCGTGAAGGTCGGGCCGCACCACCTGGCGAAGAAAAAGTTTCCTCAACGAGCTTAGCAGCGGCCTATGCTTGCTGTAGCTCAGTTCGGGAGATATGGGCAGGGTTTTCGCCGCTCGTTGCCCCTGTCCTTTACGTATTAACAAAAATGCATAGGCGTGAGGAAAACAACACAAACAGGGGAGGTAAAAATGGGGAATAAAAAAAAAGCGATTAGGATGGAATGGTTGGCGGATTGATCAAACGCCCACGCGGTCGCATCTGGGTCCCTCGGCCTCTGGTTTCGTACCACCAATAGATCACTACTCATCAGGTGCTGCTTCGATCTGCCGGTGGGAGCAGCAGACCATAATATGGTTCATTACAGGTGGTTCATTACAACTTGTGTGTCTGGAACCCTTTTATTCAAATGCTACACAAAATCAAAATTCATTTGACCTGTAAATGTGCTAGGAGCAATAACAACACTGTATACGTTATATCTCAGTTTTCAGCAAAATTATCCAGAGTTCCATAAAGAAATACATAATTTTGTTTAGAAAAAAAAACCTTTCATCATCATCAAGTGAAGTCACTGACTGGAAAATGGAATCAAAATTTCTAGGGTGTGGTTTTTGTGTGGTTGCTTTTTATTGTTTTCAAACGATGATCCCCAGAAAAAAGGAGCTTCAAGGATATACGACATACATGTACCAGTATTCGTCTATGTAAATCTGTTTCATAAAAGGACTTCACAATAAGCCATAGGGGGTGATTCGTTACATGACATTCTTTGAATGTTGTCAATAATACGACCCCGATAAGCATGCATAGCCCAAAAATGTTTTCAAATACGCTTTCCATATAAAATGTTAGGTTTTTTTTGCTTTGACTAAATACATAGATACTCGTACGTATGTATCGTGCATACATATTAGCCGCATCTCTGCAATAGAATAGAACAGGAGAAATATTCGTAGCAAACGGTGCAGAACTGTTCCAGAATAAGAAGTGTCAAAAGCGTGGACCGGGGAATCAATTGTTCCTAATATGTCTCGAAGCAATACAATAACCAACGGCTAATGTAAACCGCGCTATATTCAGGATAGAAATATATTTTGGCAAATATAAATGTGATGATATGATGATGATGATGACCAACGTAAATGTACACTATTTCTTGCAATAACAAAAATAAAAAATTATTGACGAAAATCGTCATAATGAATGTTGATCATTGTCAGCGCCATCGAGCTGTTCAACCATAAACAATACTAACAAACATGATTCTTGCACCAGAACTCCATCGAGAACTATCGAGGACAACTGCTGCGTTTTTTGGCGGTCCAGATCAAGAGCAGAACAATACTCGTAATCGCACGCATTACACTAACAACCTGCTCTAAATAGAACAATTTTGTTAGTGTAACGCGTCCAATTTTTGTTCTGCTCTGATCTGGAGTGTTGAAAAAAATGCAGCTAATGTTGTTAATCGCTGCGTTTTGGCAAGCTCTGGTTAAATTTCATGGATCTGACTTTTCTCGATTTGTCCTCCACATGCTTTCCCCTCCGGTAAAATATGCACCGTGAACTGTTAATTTTTGCATCAGAAAATGTTCCCCTCCGGATCTGAAAAGTATTCTGATCCGAAAAGAGAGAAAAGTCAGATTCATGAAATTTAACAAGAGCTCGCCAAAAACGCACTCAATGTGATGCGGGCAATTGTTCCGAAGAAAAGGGCAAAGAAACGAGCCAAATGTGCCATTATTTCAAAGAGTAAGAGGACGAAGATGTCTGTATAAAAAAGAGATCCCAACCGTATCACGTGCCAAGCAAATACGAGAATCTATGTGTATATCTGCATGAAATAAAGGATTAGATGAATGATTTCGTTGAGGCAACATCAATCCACTGTGAACCGGAACCGGAGAAAGAAATTTTCCAGGAAGGAAAATCAAACGTAAAATCTTCTGAACTGTGAAACAGAAACCGTGTGTTGTGGGTGACAATATTGATTGTGGATTGGAGATGTGACACATGGCATTAACTCACGTGTTTGTCAGTTATTAAATTAACTCGATTTCGTCCTAAGCAGTGACACTGGGAGGTATAACCGGCGTAAGCTTTTCACAATGGATTTATTTTTGACTAGTTAAAATGATTTATCAAAAAGATCATGACCCAACAACTTTTTCCATTATCCCTCAAAATATTCTTAGAAAAGCAATTTTCAGTGTCCTAGCTGGAGTTCATACCTTCATACTATCAAAAGACTCGGTTTATCGGTCGTTCTTTACCCTATAAAAGTGGGGTTTAAATCCAGCACAAATCTTATCAAACAGGCAATTAACACCCCAAAAGTCTTGCCTGAAATTTTTAGCTTTATGATGGGAACATTATGGGTTCGCGGTCCGCTTGGCACATTAAAAATTTTATTTTGCCTCTACTGGCCATGAGCACGGGATACGAGACCAATAAAAATGTGTTCATTTACTCAAACGGTTCAATCTTTTTGTACACTTAAGGGCAAATTATGATTCAAACACCTGGCGTTATGTTTAGGGTTACCCATAATAAAAGAAAGGAAAATGCTACAGGATGGAAATTGCTTCCACGTTCTTTCACCTGGCACCTCACTAGTCGTTAAAATATGTAATAACAATCTGGAGGCGATGACGTGCGGTTAATAAAAATCCTATCGGTACTCTAGGGGAAAATTTCAGGAAGTAAGTTGCTGGAATAGATGTAGCATATTCCGTGGGGAGAATATTCAAGGGTGAGCTTAGACGGGATAGAAGGGTCCTTTGTGCATGGTGTCGACAGTAGAAGGCTCCTTTACTAATCCTAAATTGGTTTCAATACATTTACATAACACGCTTTGACTTTTGAATCGAATTTGATACAGGTCAGGTGGTAATACTCTTAGCAAAAGTTATACTATATTATATTGTATTAGAATAAGGAATGAATTGAATTCAATTCAAAGTGAGGAAATTGAATATCAATATGAAATAGACTTGGGCTGCTTTAGCATAGATATTATTTATTCTGTAATCTAGAGAACCAATACAAGTTAGCAATTGTAGCTGCATACCAAGTTTCCCAAATTAATAAAATTGTAAAATAAACAATTTTATAAAATAATAGATTGTCGATCAACAGCTTATTAAATTGACAGATTTCCAAAATAACGGCTTGTCAAATTAACAGTTTGCCAAATAAACACACTATCATGTTAAGGTCGCCACCCATTGACGAGCACAACCACGACCAAACTTCCATCGAACCATCAATTTCATAGGACGTGTGGAAAAAAAATTCCCCCTATTTCCACCGTTCTATGATATTTGGTGGTTCGATGAAAGTTTGGTCGTGGTTGTGCTCGTCAATGGGTGGCGACGTTTTTGATCCGTAAAATCCAAGGAATTTTCGGAGATTTCTTGACATGGAGTGGTTTTTACGAGGATGGGTCATCAGCACACCGCTAACCTAACCCTAATCAGGGTCTAGCCTCGGGGATAGCTACTTCAGGTGGTTCATAACGTACCAGAGTTTACACAATTATTAATTTCACACAACTCCTAATATGTTGCAGGTCTAGCTACAAGATTTATCCCACCATAATGGCCTGAGATGCTTAGGTGTGACTCAGCCAATCAGGTTACAGCTATACATCCCTCCTCCTTTCACAACGTTGGTTTGGGACAGGCTTCGGCGGAGTTGCCGAATAATCAGACTTCAAAATTAAACAGATTGGAGATTACGAAATTAACAGTTTGCTAGATTCGCATTTGAAGCAGGACTTACACTGCAACTATTAGTGCTATTCTCTTTTTTTTAGTGGCGTAAATTAACAGCTGTCAGCGCCAAATACGATCAGGCCTGAATATGGTCTTCATCACAGACGATCCGGAGCTCCTCTCCATAAAACTGATCATTCCTGGCCTTGAGGAATCCCGGATCGTGTATGTCGAAATTTGGCCTATTCAGGCGGCCTGAAGTCGGTCGGATTGGCTTCCCGAATATTCATCAATGATGTGATGGAGCCTCACGAAATTAGAATCGCCATCGCGGCATGTAAAATGATAATAGGGCAGTACTGGCGGCAACTGCCAAATAACCATGCTCCTTTGTTTCATTGGCAGTTCTGGCTAATTCGATAATTAAATTTTACCATGAAGGTTGGTAAATACCTGGGGTATCACAACGGAGCGATAGAAGAAGTCCGGACGGCGCAACGGTTAGCACTTTTGCCTTCTATTCACTGGGTACCGGTTCGATTCCTACTGAAAGCAGTACTTTTCCATAAAAAAGGGGATTTACATGTCGCGTCATGAGCCCACTCAGCTGCTACATGAGTACCCATTTAAATGGTAAATAACTCGGTGAAGCGTGTTGTTGATCACACACTTCTGCAAAAAAATACATAGTCAAGATCTAGAAAAATTAGATGATGCTCACTTATCTCAAGGCCATTGTCCAGATTGGACTGTTGCGCCGGTTATTTATTTTATAACAACCGACTCATATGTGCTGTAACATTCATGGCAGCCCTTCTAACCTAACCTAACCTTGTAGCATAGTCATACCCATGATTAAAAATATAATATAATATACCCGTAGTAACCAACCCACTAAACTTCAAAAAGAAACATAGCGTTTTCTGCGATTCTACCAAACTCTAAATCAAAAAGGCTGAAGTCCTTTTAACATATAGTACCAAATATAAATTATATAGAATCTAGCAGAGATATTCACGAGGGAATTCCTTTACGAATCAGGCATGACATTTTCTTTCCATTATCAATCGCTTTTAAGCCGACACTAGATAAATAGTGGGCATGGTGAATAAAAATAGACACTGCCGAAGATTCAATTAATTTTTCAGGGAATACTGTCAACAGTTAGTGGGTAGAAAGGAAACAGGAAAGGAAGGAAACAGAGAGTTCGACTTCTACGAAACGCCATTCATTATTCATCGTAAGAAAATTCTCTGTGGCGATTTCACATCAACTCCGACCTCAAACGGCACATGGTGGAAAATTGAATTTAGTCATTTTTCAGGCTTATTTCTCAGGAATGAAGTTGCCACTTTGCATTTACGAGTACTATCTACATATTTGGAACAGTACTCGTAGTTTCTATGGAAATTCTCTAGCCACGTAGTCGTACAGTTGGTGGGATATATTTTGTGGGATTTACCTGTTTGAAGAAGTTTTTGCCGGTTAAATTCTCTGTGCAGATGCAAACGTGTAAAGTATGTATATAGGTACATCATAACTTGAATGCTTACAAACTTTAGAAAACTGTACTCCAAACAAGCTGTCGTGAAATTGAGCTTCAGAGTATGTACATACTATATATGCCAGGCGCTGACTTTATTTTAGCAGTCGTTAAAAACTTATTTGAAAATCTCACCTTGCCACACTTGAAAAAGTTGCAGACGTTGTAGATTTATTGTGAAAAACAGACAGGGAAAACGAATTTTCCAATTCCGGCGCGCTGTAACATTTTATGTGTTTGTTTAAAAAAAAAGGTTTTTTTTCGCGGAAGTTTCTATAATTTTATACCAAATAATTAGAAATATCGTACATACATTTTCCAGGTAGTGCAAATTTAGATTTAAGCTTTTGGATAAACTCTAACGATTTCTAAAAAAAAACTCCCTGGCAAGTACTTTTAACCTACAGTTCGACTGGAGTAATGTGCTTCAGGAAGAATTTTATTACTCTTTAACTGTTGAAACGAAAACCCAAAGTGAAATAAAATTTATAAAAGTTAATGAAACAATTTTCTGTTTGAGGGAGCTCGAAATAGTACCGCTTTATAAATGAGTTACTATAATCGTTTTCAGTATAACAGTCACACCCATTTGTAGAAAAAGGAGCAAGTATGCTAAAATTCTTCGATGAATCAAATTTGACACATGACTTTTGAGTATATATATACTTTACAATGTAGCTCCCTAGACTGTAAAGAAAAAAGGTTTATCCCGTGCAATAGTTATCAGATTTTCCTCCTACTTCGTATTCTAGCTGACGCTGTTTTCTAGTTATAGTGTTTTTAGTAATGTGCGATTGAAACATTAAAATGCCTGTAGCAGCTAACCGTTTAGCTAACGATAAATGTTTCTTCGCATTTTCAGCTTAATTATACCATAAGTCGAAAAAGTACTGGCACAGGCAGTATTTTTTTGTAAAAAACGTTTACTAAAAAAACAATTAATGACATTTTAGGCGGATTTTTTATGTAATTACTACCATTAGTTTGTTGCCATCAGAATGCATATAAAAATGTCCCGTTACGTCATACTCAACTGGAGATAAAAGAAAATGAAAGAAAAAATACCCGAAAACATACCAAAAAAGTTTTGGCACGCATTATGTTTTTATCCCGTTTTCGTTAACGTAATGGCAAACTTTCAAATTGTTAACTTTTATTAGAACCCTTAATTGAGTACTGAATAATAATGCAACAATGAAGTCGCTGTAAACTAAATAATTATATTCTATGCTCCCGGATGATGTGCATTGTGAAAGCCGTAATGCGAGGTTTAAAATCAATGCTGCCAAGATAATAGGCCAGTCAAATTAAGCCAATTTTGGGGCTTTTTAATAATAATGAGGGAAAGATCTGGAAATAATTTTAATCCCTTCTATAGATACTGAATACATGTAAACTGAGTTTGCACGGTCGTAGAAGGTGAGCTTAACTTTTGGAGGGCGAAAATCCGAGAAATTTGACCCCTTTTTTTAATATTATCATTATAACTCCTAAACGGTGCCTCGGATCGAAAAAAAACTTGTAGGAGTAAATTAAAGACCGTTGAATTCTGCGTTCAATGCACTGCTCAAAGTTGAAATTCGGTTCAGTAGCGTAGTCAAAATCGATAGTCAAAAAATGACAATTTTCGAGGCTCCGGAGAAAAATCACACTTTATCACTTTCCAAGCTCACAGATCTTTGCAACAGAAGCTCCAAATGGAAAAGCTTGTCTGTAAAAGTTTGGGATAATTTGATTGTGATCCTAACGTGGCCAATATTTTTCAATTCGGGCCATTTTTAGAGTAGCTATGAGCAAAAATTCAAAAATGAATGCTCATCGATTTATGCCTTAAAAGCTTTATCTCGGTAAGTATAACAGATAGAAGTTTTATTTTAGTCTCAAATTATAGATAAATTACTCTAGTTAAATACGGTTTTACAAGATTTCTTGTCAGACCAATTTAGGAGATACTAAAAAGAAACAGGACAAGCCAAACAATGAGGCACATTTTCAACATGGTGGCGGGGTCCGTGGTGTTAGGGGGGAAATAGAAAACTCGAATTTTTAAACAATGTACCAACTCAAACAACATATCAAAAATCGAAACTACCATAATTAAAGCAACCAGTGTTATAACAATTTGACTAAACCAAAGTAATTTAACCTTTGCAAAATCAACGACTTTTTTTTAAATAAAAACGCAATTACTCAAAAACTATACCCGCTAGCATATTCTAGTAAAGAGTGAATCATAGGTAATATCCTACCCTAAAAACAGAAAATAGCCTGTAAAAATCAGATAAACTGTTAATTAACGGTCTTTAATTTACTCCTACAAGTTTTTTTCGATCCAAGGCACCGTTTAGGAGTTATAATGATAATATTATTTTAAAAAAAGTGGTCAAATTTCTCGGATTTTCGCCCTCCAAAAGTTAAGCTCACCTTCTACGACCGTGCAACTCAGTTTCCATGTATTCAGTATCTATAGAAGGGATTAAAATTATTTCCAGATATTTCCCTCATTATTATTAATAATATTTAATTTGACTGGCCTATAAGTACTTAAGCTTGGATCCAGGAAAGCAGAGCGGAATTTGCGTTTCGGGGCAGGAGGCAGTCGAGAAAGTTGACAATTTCTGCTATCTCGGAAGCGTAGTTACAGCAGATGGTGGAGCGGATGCTGATGTAGAGTCTCGCATCAACATTTTATTGAAGTGATTTCTCTCGTTATTTCACTAACACAGAGTATCTTTTGGGATAGTGCGTCCAATGTTAAGGATCATATTTATTTCGAGAGTGAAGACCATTGAAGAAATATGAATTGCAAATCCCTATCATGTCTGATACTCGTAATTCTAAAAAAGGAGACATATTTTAGTTTGAGTTGCTATGATTCATGTTTCCTTATTTTTCAACAGGCAATTTAAAAAGAAATGTCAACGGAATCGTTTTATTAAACCTCAATATTCGTAATACAGCAATGAATAATACAACAAAATTTAAAGTAGAAGTAAATGCATAGGAAGCAAATGTATAAAAGCCGAAAGTTTTTCACTCATAACTTGGATATATTCAGATCCTAAAAAGCGGTACTTAGTGTGTCTCCATCACAAAAGGATGATAAGGTAATAAGGGCAAAGTTTGGAGTTGATTTACGATGGCATATCAAATATAAATGACCTGGCCTGTATACACAATTTCCATTCCTGGATTTAATTCTGACACGTCAGAGAAATGATGGATTTGTGTTATCGTACACTTTTACATACCTAGATACATACATAGATGAATAAATTGAAGGTAACGTTATGATGAAGATTTATTGCCTCCACTTGCTGGAATTCACAGTTGGACTTTGTAAGTTAATTTTCAGAAGTGCTTGGATTTAACTACATATGCACTTCTGGCCAAATTTTTTTTTTTTTTTTTTGCAAAAAAAAAATATAAAAATTCTTCAAGAAGTCCAATCTTGGATAATCATTTTATTTTAGTACTTTTAACATTGGTCATGTTATGTCGAATAGCTGTCATAATAGGTCTTCAGGACGGGATAAGATCAACAAGGAAACATTAATTACGGATTAACAGCAGCAAGGTAAAAAAAACCCTCACCCCAAATAAAACGAAGCGAGAATGCCCTAGGCCTAGACCATCATCACTGTCGTCACCAATAGACAGGCAGATGAGAAAAGAGGCCTTGAGCCCGGGAGGCCCACAAGCACCGCTACCAGGAGGGAGGTCTACTGTGCTATAGCTATTAATGCTTGTCGATGTTTCGATAGCATATCTACTTTTCGGAAGTGCAGTTGCTAGCATGCACCTCCTATTCGCGCCGTCTTTATACTGACAATCTCGGAGCACTGTGAGAGTTCTATTAGTAGGCACTTTTTGATCGCGCCGAGATTTGAGCTCCGAGCTCAAGATTAGTATCGTAGAGCGGTGACCGAACGACCACGGCAACCGAGCGCGACACCGTTTCAACGTTGGCGATCGAGTTTGATCCGGCCAACAAACTGCCCAACTGCATGAGTTCAAGGGAAGCGATCCCGTCCACATCAGGGAAGGGATCACCGAGGCATTCTAAAATCGGCTTTCTTTGATCGATACACGAACAGAGATTTCATCTGAAAAATCAATTTTCCATATACTCCTATATTGCTATACATACGGAGACTCCTTTGAGGTGTTACATATTTTCGTTGTGGATGTCAAAGTAATACAACCGTCGAATGTGAAGATATTAGTGCGAATAAACATAAATGCTACTTTTCAAACGGACTGATAGTGGATAACACCGAAAATTAAGGCAAAATTTAAAAATTTATAGCAATTTTTAACTTATTACAATATAATATCCAGGAGTCTTTTGGAGTGTGTGATATGTGAATTCATTTGAATAAACGAGATACAATATCTAACTTGAGCGCTACCAAAGGCTTGCTTTCCAAGTTGCGGGTAGTATCCCCAGCGGCGAACGGAATCCGCCAGCAGAGCCCACTGATTAAATACTAAATTTTCCCGTCCGCGGTACATGTTTCCCTAAATATGACTAGTCGAAATGTCAAACCGCCAAAATATGGGTTTTTTGTAAAAGTTCCTGGTCCATATCAAATCTTACTGAAGTGGGTTCTTCCAATCGCCATCGCTGATGTCCCACAATTTTTTTCGGTCGGACACCAACTCGATCAATAATTCAACTTCACTTGAGTTGAAACGGTTACCCGATGTTTTGTCATTTTCTCTGCTCTCGAAGTATATCGGCGATTTCCACAGAGTACGAATATGTTGGCCGCCGACCATTTGCAGTCGCAGTTCCGTGTTCTTTTCCATTGTATCAGTGGGAAGCTGGTTTCCCGGCCGACCTCCGCTCCGTTCGCCCAGTTGGAAAACAAGCCTTAATATCGGCCGACCAACCATCGGGTTTAGAGAAGAGATTATCGTCATAGTTGCGTTTGAAGTCGAAAAAGATAACTTGCTTCGTTACACGATAGACATAATGGCAGCTAACTCTCAATACTTTCTTTGTCATTATTGTTAAATACTCATAGATACATGTTCACGGTAGAAAAATTGACGAGTAGATTCTGATTTATCAATACTGGCACTTGTAACCAATAGTGACTATAAAAGGATATTCGTCGTACGCCATGGTAACAGCTACAAATAAAATTATATATTTTCTACCAATAATATTCGTGTTTAGAGTAGATGTCTGCAAGAGGAATAGATAACAATTTAGAAAGTAGAGAAGCCAATCATTCGAGATGAATAAATCAAAGATATAAAATCAGGTCAGGGAGACTCTAATGCCGGTAGAAGGCATGAGTAGACGTACGGTAGTTGAAAGACACAAGACTCACATTGCAGATGGAAACATACATAATGAGTGTATGTACAATGACATCAGCATTTTTACTGATGGCTCTTTAATGGACGGTAAAGCGGGGGCGGGGGTTTACTCTGAAGAGCTAAACCTACCATGTGCGCTTAGTCTAGGAGAGTATGTGTCCGTATACCAGGCAGAGATGCTTGGCTTGTTGCATGCGTTGGACCACCTGAAGGTCAGGTGCGGGGGAAGAAAATCCTTATTGCACTGGACAACCAATCGGTGATCAGACGCATGCAGCAGACGAACATAAACTCTAAACTGATACTAGAGTGTGTCCGGAAGCTCAACACGTGTGCCTCAGGAAATGAGGTTACGCTGATGTGGGTAAAAGGACACATAGGTACAACAGGAAATGAGGCGGCGGATGCCCTAGCAAAACAGGGATCTGCGGCATCTTTCATTGGCCCAGAACCCAGAGTTGCTCTGGGGAACGGCATGAAGTGGATGGACTCCATGCATCAACAAAGATGGCAGGAGCTAGTCACTTGCAAACAAGCTCGGAACGCAATGACCAGCCCTTTAGGCAGGGAAGCGAGAAAGGTACTTAGTTATAAACGGAGTACCCTAAGCTGGATAACTGCCTTGGTCACAGGGCATGGTAATTTTAAGGCTCATCTGGCCAAGGTGAAAATCGGGGAAGATGACGTTTGCAGGCTATGCACACATTGTGTGCGAATGTCCAGCACTGGCTAGCACGAGGTTGAGGATCACAGGCAGGCACACGATAAGTGTAGAAGCCATGAGTGAACTCAGCTTCAAACAAATGCTAGCAATAACACGGGACTCAGTGATGAAGAAAGAGGTCGACAATTATCAGTCGACATCTGGAAGCCACTGATGACCGGGAGGGAGCGAAAAAGGACCCAAACGTTAGTGGTCTGCTTCGGCTATCCCCCAGAATATATAATATAAATAAAAAAGATATAAAATCAACAAATAGATGTGATTCAAGCCAAAACGCCAATAGAGTCGTAGCATTACCGGTAGCTGGAATAGGATTCAAGGTCGAATGTTTAATTCAAGCCAAAAGACCAATTTGAAAAATTTCCCTAGTTTGAGATAGGAGAGAAATTCGCTTGACCGGCCACTACGGTCGACACTGTACGTCGGTCATAGCGGGAAAACCAGGCCGAATATCACCGTTTACAATGACAACGTCACCCCCAGTATCCCGCAGGGAACTGACGGCCACACGCAGGCATTGTCAACCGCGATGGCTTACCAATTTCGATCTGATCGAAGCATATTATTTTTCAGTCTCAGTACACCTCCCAGTTCCTTCGCCAGTTCACTACGTTTTCCGTAAATCGCTGACAATGGACATTCCGGACAATCAGGCGAGTCATCTCAATTAGCCAATATAGAGTACTAAGATTTTACAATTTTCCACCTATCCTTTCCTTTGGGTGAACAACCGTGCCAGGAAGAACTAGTATATGCAGAAAGTTAAATATCTCACCATTGAGGTGGACGATTAAGCTGAACACGTAGAAGATATCTTTCCTCAATTCGTTATAGTATCATAAATTTTTCAATCAGAATTTCACCTTCGCTACTCCCTTTCAGTAAGAAAGGTTGATAATTACACCTTTTTTATTAAAACCAATCATCATTCAGTTTCGATTTGTTTTGATCTGATCAGTCATAGTTCGAATGCGTCCCTCAGAAAAATAAGTACGCCCACAGACTGCCGACCTCCAACTCGAACATAGTACAAGTGGACCAGTTTTCTTCACATTTATGTGAAGTGTGTGTGTGTTAAAGCTATTCAGAGGACATTTGCACCAGGTTTGCGTTGGAGTTGGAGTTCGTGTTTGAGAGTCTGTGGCCGGGCTAACACAGGCCATCATATAAATTGATTTTGCTCTAGCCACTCGTGTAAGGTGTCCATTTCATGCATTCACCACGTAAACATGCTCTTGCGTATGGTTGGTCTGTAACAAAAAGTCCTCCGAGGCCAACGGAAGGATATGTCACGGTATACTGGTAGGTCGATATGGTCGTAGATAAGTCCCATCGTACGTGATATCGAATGTCGAACGAACATCATAATTAAAGTCAGAACATATTAAGAGCATTCATGTATGCATATGCGGTATTTCGAAGTGGCGATTGCGAATATGTGAACATCTGGTAAGCAATAAAAACAAATTGTAATATGTAGATAATACGAGTACATGTATCTACTAGGTTATTTGCCGTAACGAGTGTAATAACCGTTTTAACACAAAAATCTGTTCATTGTCAGTGCAGTCGTTAAACGTGCCTTAATTTGCTTTTCATAATGTCGAATGGCTTTCGAAAATATCACCACTAAGTACGTACTATGCAGATATAAACAAGCCCAATATATTTTTGTTAGCAGCAACGTTTTATATCGCATATGCTTTGCACAGATGCCATTAAGACCATAATCATCTACAACATTACGTGTCTATTGTTTTGTTAAGAAATGTCATTTTTACGGATTTCTCAATCATTCTGCGACAAGTCAGGCTGTGGTTACGCCCCATACCCTAGGGGTAATAAAACACAAACAGCCAAGGCCACGGCAAGATTCTAACCCACGAACCGGTAGGAATAAACATCGCAATGACATTTCAACACACTGGAGTGCCTGTCCTCCACGATGTAATATCTAATGGGACTCATAACCAGTATCATTCCTTATACCAATAACTTCTTGCCTGGGTGATAGTACATACTACAAAGGACTATTGCTCATTTCAACAACTAATTTGGGTAATACTATTTTAACGTACAACAAATTAGCTTCAATGCCAAGGAAAATCCTTTTCTAGAATTTTTTTCTAATGGGAAGTTAATGCAACGGAGGGATCTGATAATCTTATTCTTCAGAGCCACTCCAGCTTTAATAGAATATTCATCATACGTCATGCTTGGAAATAGAGCTTTCTCAATTCTAGTCTCCTCTCCGAGGCCTCCAGCTTTTACATAGGATTACAAACTCCTGCAATGCTTAGACGATTCAAACAAGATTCTTGAAAATTCCCATCAAACTAGGAGCTTGAAAGATTCCTGGCCGAACCTACTGACTGAAACCTATACTATATCGCATCAAACTTTGGCGGTATTGGCAATGAAAAGCTTATTAAAAAAAACCAACAACCTGCAACGCAGAGCACGTATTCGAGAAACCCGAAGAACGCTTTAAGGTGAAAATCATACAGATATGCTGTTAACCAAGGTGGACCCAACACATCAGAGCTGTTGAGGTTGTACACGTCGATTCTTGAGCATCCGAGTGGATGGACCCATCCAGAAGAAAATTTGGGGCCAGACGACAGACAACAAAGTAACCGAAGTTGATGTCGACGACATCGTTACATCTGCTGCTCATGCTCTAAAGACCGTATACCTACACCATTTGTTCGAAGGACATTTGCCCCAGGAAATTGGTTTGTTGCGTAGAATAAGAAACATCATAGAATTAAATTTCAATGCTGCCTTGGGGCTACTGAATCTTATATGGTCATGACTCATGACGTTACGAAAACATTTTGGCGGAAATATGTATTTCACTCAGGCCTTTGCTGTAGTGCTGCCACAATCTGTCGCGTCCGAAGAAAGAGCTTTCAGCAAATCAGTCCTTATAGATTATAGTCTAGATTAAGATCTACGATGGCTGAGGACAGGTTGAACCACTTACTGATGATCTCTAGCGAACACGAAATAGCCAGTACAATCAATTTCGGGGATATTCAGGAAGTTAGTGCCATGAAAGCAAAAATAAAGGTCCAGTCAATTTTTAATAGTAATATCAGTGAAAATACATTGTTACTTGGGGTCAACTTGAAAAAAGTAATTTAGAAAATGGGCCTCATACAATTTATTTGCCTTGGGCCCCCAAATTTATCTGTGCTCCCCTGCACCTACTATTCCCTATGAATTAATGACTTATAACTCGACCGATTCGTTGAACCTTATAAACCCTTTTTGCAAATTCGAACCCAATAATATTTCTATACTGCCTGATTTCGTTGGATACTCAATCATCTGGATGACTGGATTCATTTTTCGCTGATGAATATTTCATTGGATGTATTGCATCTTATCCTAATGTTTCACTTTGAAGTGAAGATTTTTTTTTTTCGAATTTTTGAGTTTAACATACGAGTATCACGTAACGGGTCTAACAAACACGCCTTCAGACTTTTTCCTTGTGGTCGGAAATGTACAGAGGTACAGTATCAGTATAAATATATCTTGGATACTAAATATTGCCGAAGAAAATGTATGCACTCACCCATGTTTGTGTTGCGTTCAAACATTGCTTCGCCTCAAAACCCCAGATTGGGCGCCACAAAAAAAAAAAAAACAAATATATTTCCTACAAAGTTCTGTGTCGGAACATGATGATTAATGCAAGCGCTGGGTCGACATTCACGGCCTTACCATTTTCATGAGGATACACATGAATAGCGTCCTTTTAAATCGACATATTTTTATATTTTACTTAGACAATAAGCACGTTTTTTTGACAACCGTGCATAGTTAAGCAGGTTAAGACTACACGATTTGATCTGAGCTCTCTCTCAATTGCCCTAACCCGTTGTGGGGCATAGCGCGTCAACTGTTCCATGTGGCCCAGTTGACGTTTCGACGGCATAAACTGGTTTCGGAGAATGCAGTTGACAGCATGCACCTCCTGTACATCCATGGCCACGAACGTCGTCGTGGACGGGAGTCGAACCCGAAACGCCGGTAGTCAAACATGAGACTGATGCCTCAACACACTGCGCTACCGATCGCCCCAGATGGATAGAAGGTTAGTGCAAGAATGCTGCTCTTTTAGCATTTTCACGTTTTGAAATGCAGGCGGCGCAGGTGTCTAAGTTTTCGGGCAGTTTACAGTTTGGGAAGCACATAAAATTCATTCCAGTCAGTAATATATTCGTTTTGTGTAATTATATGGAAAAGTAAACATACAAAATGAATCTGGTGCCTAAAGAAAATTTGTCTGATCGTATCTGCACTAAGGATTTAAGTTTTCTCTTGAAATTTGAGTTGACGTTTGAATGCTAAACTAAACAGACACGATCGTAGCAAAAACATGCCTGGTTTTCGTCTTCCCTACTCTAATCTACACTTAATCATTTTTTTTGTTGCTTATTCTGCTCTACTCTGCTCTGTACAAAAAAAACTGCTAATATGTTCAGTGCTGTACTCGTATCATTTTGTATCTTATGCTATTGGTTAAAGCCTTCAAGTTGTGCTCCATTTTCACACATTTCATTCTGTGACATATTGTACATGACCATTACACGATAGACCCCATCCGGGAATAACCTTTTTTCTCCGATGCAACAGTATTAAAAAGCATATGGAACACATTATATGAACACCGGATTACTAGACAAACTTTGAGTGGCAAAGGAAGAAAGTTTACTCGTGTGTTAGTGTTCTACGTGTCATATGCAATTTGTGCCACTAAATCTGACTCAAGCTGATTCCCAGGACTATCGGGAAAAAGTTTTCCTATCACACCACATGAAACATTCATGTCAGGATGATGTGGATATAATGAATGCTGGAAAATAATCGGTATACATCAGTCGAAGCTTATAAAGCTAATTCAAGTGATCGAAACTCATAAGGGCCTAGGGATGTTGAGAAGGATATTTCAACAGATGCATGGATTTGTGGTTCAGATGTCTATACGATAATAAACTCGTAAGATACGAAAAGAAGAGAGTCGTGGGAATACAATTTAGGAAATGGAAATGGTAAAGGTATAGAAAGTTCGGAAATTAAGGTATCCAAGGAAGTGAAGCATCTAGAAGTTACCTTAGATGCGAAACTAACTTGGAATGTTCACGTTGATGAGAAGATCGAAAAAGCGAAAAGGATTTTGCATCAATGTAAGAGAGTGTGTGCTTAATAATGAATACTGAAATGTCAAATTTATATACACTGAACGAAAAAAGACCTAAAATACGCATTTTCATGAATATCTTGACTCCAGCACTCCCTACCAGATCCAAATTTTGTCAACAACTTTATTCTTATTTAAAAAGTTGGACCATAAATAAGAATTTTGTAAATAACTCCACTACAGTGCTAACTATTGGGTACAAAAAAAAGTTATGCACATCGGAGAACCAAACGAACATATGATGTGAATATGAGATGGATAGCTTCAGTGGTTCAAGAGTTATAAAAGCAGCAACATATGCATTTTGGTGTTTACAAAACAGTCATTACTTTTTGAAATTCTGAACAAATATTTCGCAGAGCTTTTGTGAATTTTCGCATACCAAGACTTTTAAGTCTAACGATTCCACAGGAATAAACTTTGGCAACACACGGTTTTTAGGGTTTTGTAGTAAAACAAAACCCTTATGAAATCGGTCAAATGTCTGTCTGTCCATCTGTCCGTCTGTCCATGGAATATCTCAGGAACGGCTGAAGCTACATACATGAAATTTTGTACGAATGTGTAGAATTACTATAATTCACCGGGGAAAGCGAATCGTCGTAATAGGTCAACTTTAAGGGGAGGTCCCCATAGAGGGGAAATGAAGGTCGAAATTTATTTTTCGTTCGGTACAGGCAAGTGGGGTATCATAAGAAAGGTACCGTCGAGTACATTCCATTTTTGAAATTCTTTTCAAATTTGAAGAAGCGGGAAAAGAGGGAGAGGGGCAAATATGTCATCCGAGTTTGTCCCCCCCTTGCATTTCGAGACCGTTATACTTAGAAATATGAAAATTTACAGAAAAGCGCCATTTTACTAGTGTAGAAAACCTAGATTTCTAGAATTTTGAAATTTTATCAGAAAAGGTTAATAATAGTACATTTCTATAGTTTCAGTTAGCACAACCCTGCACCCCTTACGCGTACCCGAGGTCAAAAATATTGATGGCCAATGATAACCAACATCATAGGCAATAATATCTTTAAGTTTCATTATAATCACATAATATTTAATAATAGTATATTCATTTAAAGTTCGGCATTTTGACACTATCCACACAAAAAATACACCTACCGGCCTCATAGGTGTGAGTACTACTATACTTTCATGTTGTTTTTCGTAGTGCGAATTGCAGTTATTTAATTAATCATTTTTTAAAGGGTAAAGATTGGTTGGGGGCGCTGTGTCTTAATTGGCCAACTTTACCGGGTGGAAGGAAGTGGGGGGGGTTACATAGAGGCGAAATTAAGGTCAAATTTTTTATCGACTGATATAAGCAAATGAGGTGTCGTGAGAAAGGTTATGATGAGTAAATTCCATTTTTTTCGCATTTTCTCGGGGAGTGGGGGAGGAAAAAATATTAGTTCGTAATTTGACCCCCCTTACCTGCATTTTGAGACCGTTATACTTAGAATTATGAAAACTTACAGGAAGTGGGTTTCGAAAAACATATAAAATGGAAAATAGTGGAATTTGTATATCTTCTCAGAATAGGTCAATAATAATAGTTTATTTGTATAGTTACAGCTAGCACATCCTTGCACGCCTTAAACACGTTCGAGGTCAAAAGTACTGATGGCCAACGATAACCAACACCTTAAGCAATAATATGTTCTCGTTTCGTTACAATCACGTAATATGAATTAGCATGTAAAATGTAAGTGGGTAAGACATTTTAATTACGTTTTTTCTATCCATCTGAGTGATATCAAGAAGAGCAAGGAGCCGATATTTATATACCAAAATAAGCGCTTGCTACAAAACCCTCGGATTGCGGGCGTAGCCCTCTATATTCCGGTTTCATTCATTCTTTCATATGGCATCCTTTGAGCCACTGACTCCATTTTTTCTTTAAACTTATCCCGAGAGCATCCAAATAAAGGGTGTTTCAATAGTAGGTGTAGTACTTTGTTATCGATTATAATCAGCATTATCGACCCTTTTCCGCCATATTTTGTGTCATTGTCATCGTGACAGTATAGGATTATAGTTATGGATCGCTACATGAAAGAACAGCGCACTGAAATTGCCGAATTTTGGATGTTAAATTTCAAGTCGATGGTGCAAACGCTACGATCAATTCACCAAAAATGGGGTCGTAATCACTGCATTAGTGAAAGAACTGTGCGCAACATTGTGAATAAATTTTATCAAACTGGATCCGTACTTGATGTTCCGAAGCCAACCATAGTGCGGAATGCACGCAGTGCTGAGAATATAAGTAAGTGAAAGTGTTTTCCCCCGAAATGTCTATGCGCCATCGATCGCAACAATTGGCCATTTCCGCGACCTCCATGCATCGAATTTTGCACTTCAACTTGAAGTTACACCCATATAAAGTCCAACTGATGCAGCAGCTGTTGCCTCGTAGCCATGCACAACGCCGAACATTCGCTAATTGGACCCTGCAAATGATTGCTGAAGATTTTTTTTTTTTTTCAAAAAATCATCTTTTCGGACGAGGCTCAATTTTACCTCGGCGGCTATGTTAACAAGCAAAAACTGCTGTATCTGGGGCTCGGAAAATCCACAAGTGATCGTGGAGAAGCAAATGCATCCATCGCGAGTCACTGTTTAGTGCGGTTTAGTGCCGATGCACATGAACGTCCAAATGACGCCTGACGCCGCGTCACTTTCAATCGGATAGGAAGAAATACATTACGGGCAATGAAGCGATGCACATGGCCGCAGATAGCTATCCGATAGCTATCGGCGGCATTTTGCCGCCGCGATAGCTATCTGGGATGACGCTGGTTTCTGCTCCTATCTGCGTCACTTCACGCGTCCGTATATCAATTTTTAATAAGCCGGCCCACATACATTCGAACCCGGAACACGGACACGGTCACAATGTCTGATTTGTATGATGTTTCTTAAACCATTCGCTTGAGGATCACGTTTAAGTGCCAATTAATTAATTGTTAATCGTGACTACTACAATTGACAATTAATTTTGAAAAAAAAAAAATAGTTGGGATGGATGCTCCTCAGCCCGGATGGGAGTTCCTAAGGGGGGTTAAAATGGTGTCAAAAATGCGAAATTCCTTATATTTTAGAAGTTATGGCCAAAAAACAGTTTTTATAATAACGTAAATTGTAAATTCAGGTTCGCTATTATGTGGCCCGGCTTATATAATACAATACATAGTGACGCTGCGTCCTATCGCATCATGTGAATTGAAATGCAGATAGGTATCAAAGAGGGAGGAGCTTAAGTGACGCAGAAACACCGAAAATGTCAACTCTGAGCGGTTCCACACTATGTTGGAGGACTATTTTGTGCCGGAGGTTGAAGCTCAGGGTCTGGACGATATGTGGTTTCAACGAGACGGCGCCACACCACACACAACTCACCTCAATTTGGACTTTTTGCGTCGCTAATTCCCGAACCGTGTAATTTCTCGTCGCGGTGATGTGAATTGGCCGCCCAGATCATGCGATTTGACACCGTTAGACTTTTTTTGTGGGGTTACACGAAAGATAAAGTCTATGTGAATGATCCGAAGACGATTCCAGACTTAAAGCGCAATATTACATCGGTGATTCGGGCCATTCCGGAGACCATACTGCAAAATGTCATCGAAAATATGGCCGAAAGAGTGAGATATCTACGGAATAGTCGCGGTGAACATATCCACGAAATAATTTTCCCCATATAATCCTATTTTGTGGCCTTTCGAACGAAATAAAATATTTGGGAAAAATTCCGAACTGTTTGCGTTTTATTAAAAATTAAAGTACCACACGTCTTAATGGAACACCCCTTATGTTCATGCCCTAAATCACTTGTTCATTCGATTATCCTATGTTCTAACTTCCAAAACCGTTGTGAAGTTCGTATACCATTATGCTGTGTATCAGTTTCATCCGAAAAATAAATGATGAGAGATTTATCAGGATTTCAGTGTTAATACTGTTGCTGACATGTGGTGGTCCCGGAAATTGCTTGTCTATTGTCATAAAAGTCATCATTCGTGCCGCTTCTTCATCCTGACACGGATGAAAAAAGCCGAAAGATATACTCTGAATACTGTATCATGATGACAGGATATCTTGTTCTAGAATAAGGCCTAAATCCGATAATCGATAGTACTCGTATCTTTCCCCCAATTAAGAACGAATTAATTACTGTTGGCACATGCATACAGTTTCGTTCGTATTGCCAGAGTTGTTCCAATCCTTTCGGACGAAAAGAGTGAAAGGTATTAATGGCTTATCCAGCGCTAAATATGCTAATGCCTAAAAGTGATGCGGATGGCAAGGTAATTAAAATTAAACTCGATTGACGATTTTTGAACTTTGAGATAATCCATTTTAATTTGATAAAAAAGGAAATTTTTCTTGTCTTTATCACAAACTGTGCTAAAGACAAAAGTAATTAAAATTCATGTAAAAATCGTTACAAACATTCATTTAAGTCTTCGTAAGTACATGATGAAAATGCTCATCTTCGCGCGTTAAAGAACATTACCTTATAAATGCTAAGGACGTACTCCGCACAAACTGGTTAAGTTTTCTCTGAATTTACACCAGTAAAAAAGACTCAAATAATATCTGTGTAAACAATTGAGGCCCTGTATGGCGGCCGGCTTACACACTCTAATAAATTTGAAATTAAATTTGTTATATGCAATCAGCTGAAAGGTTTTTGTTTCCTTTTCCGCCGTTAAAGATTTACAAACACATTTTGGCATATTAAATGTGAAATGATACACTTGCGTATGAGGAACTCGCGATTTGATGATATGTTCATGACAGCAGTAAAGTGAGAGTAGTATAGATGTAATAAATCGTGCAATGTTCTATTTTTTGTTTGAAGTAAACCTGAGGGGTTTATTGTTACAACGTTTAATATTGTAGTTTTTACATTTAGCAAAATTTATTAGAGCCGACACGACTGAACAATTCTCACTTAAAAGGGTTGCCAGTCTGTGGCATATGCGTTTGTGCCACTGCGTGCTATGTACCGGAAGGAAACACTATATAAAAATTTATAAACTAAGCACTTTATTAAGATGACCAAACTACGTCGCCGTAATAGCGTTCGGACCTCCACTATTGTCATTCGGCTTGCAAGATGATGTTCTACATCGCGACACCAACGCTTCCGTGCTTCGATAGTGAGGCGTTGACAGCTAGTCGCCAAAAGTCTGTCGAAGTCGAATGGTATCCTTTCCGCTTCAATTTGGTGACCTCGACGTGATCTCCGCAATTGGGATCACACCTTCTAAACAACAACAACAGCTTACCTCAACTGCAACAACTAACGATTGGCACATATGTATGTACATACCTACGGAGCTGCGTCAACAAATCTTTACCACGGTTCAGGGACCGCTCACTCGAGCGGCAAAGCAACACTTCAACAGTTGCGCGAAAAATTGTTGTGGCCCAACGTCAGGATGGACATTAAGGCAACCGCCATCAAGGCTACAGAAACAGACACAAGGGCAGCTGTCACCAAGGTTAATCATAGTGAAAAAGTTTCTGAGACCAAATGAGAGACCACAACAAAATCCATAAAAACTGCCTGAACAATTTTTTTCATATCTGGAATAGTTATCGAAAAACGTTCTGAGACAAAATTATATATTATAGATCATAAGAAAGTTAATAAAAAATGTTATAACCACTATTTCAGATACGTGAAAAATTGTTCTGACATTTTTTATGGATTTTGTTGCGATCTTTCATCTGGCCTCAGAAACTTTTTCGCTATGATTAACCGTTTTCGAAATAAACAAAAAAAAGGTTTTTTGTTACGTGTTTTCTAATGATTATCTAATGATTATCTTGAAAACTATTTGGGACACGAAAAAGATTAATATCAGATTTTTAAGAGTTTCTTGGTGTTCTTGTCTTAGAATGTTTTACGCTGGGGTTAACCGTTTTCAAAATATTCGAAAAAAAAAAACTATTAAAAAGGTCCTTCTTTTGTAATTTTTTCGAGATTCTACCGAAAGTTCAATTCGCATTTACGAGCAGAACACTTTCGGCAGAATCTTCTCTGAACCCCACTACAAAAATAGAAAATAAAAAAAAAAAAAACTTAGATAATTAGATCTTTCACAATACAAAGAGGCAAACTTGATAAAATGACGTGATTTTAGCGTTCTTTTTTGTAAATTTTAACCATCTACGGCCGCCAAACCCACCCTCGGAGTTTCCAGACTTCTCATTTTCGTATTCCTGCAATACATAGAAGCGATCGTGAAAGTTCTAGCCTTTGTACTTATAACGTAACCAAACGACCACAAGCTCCCCAACTATTACGGATAATGTTTCATGCGAAACTCAGCTTCAAGCTTCAAGGAACACCTCAAGTACGTCTGTGATGCCTGCTACAGACAATGGCCCATCGCGATGGTGACTTTGATGACCGCCATCACACACCAAATATCAATTCAAATATCGTCCGTCCACACACTGGTCTTCGATGGGGCACCAGGAAATTTCGCATAGGGGGCCATTAAAATTGAAAGCAGACAGAAGGTCGGTGATAATAGCATTGCGATAATTGTATCATATATAGTAGTTAAATCAGCTGTTCAAAATTGCGTACGCAATGACTCTCGAAGCCATTTGTGGCCATCCCATTGCCCACCCCTGTTGGCCACTGAAAGCCATCCGCCTGTCCACACAATGGCGATGTCACTGAATGGCCGGAGCTGGGAACATTGTCTGTAGCGGGCATGAAGAAATGCCAAGGCAATAAAGCTCAAGTAAGGTTATGGCCAAATACATATAGGAGGCCGTAAGTCTAGCAAGAGATTCCTCATATCTAGAGTAACCACATCAATTCTTCTATACGGAGCGCCCGTTTTGTCAAGAGCGTTTTGTAAGGACTGTAAGGTGAGCCTTATAAAACCGAATTAAAGTCGAAGTGTTACGTCTATCGTACATCTAATGAGGCGGCCTATGTAATGGTAGGATGATGCCAGTGGATATCCTTGATGATTAAATGCGACGACTTTATAATGACAAACATCTTGTCGAGACCAAGCACTACGAAAAGGAATGGGAAAGAGAGGTCTCAATGGCAAAGTGACAGATTCGGTAGGATGAATCGATTCCATTGCGGGAGTTTACTAGCTACAAACCGGAGAATTTACTAGTTGCCAGTAAAATCGCCCAATGTAATCGACCCTTGCACATGATTACATTGGAGGAGATTACTAGCTAGTAAATTCACCGGATTGTAGTTAGTGAACTCGCTAAATGGAATCGAGGCTTAACAGAAGGTGGACTTATACACTTATAACACCAGGTACAAGGATATGGATTGACCGAAAACATAGTGAGTTGAAGCATTACCTGTCCTAAGTCTGCACGGATTCAAACTGGATAACTTTTCCAAATATACCTATACATACAACTTGTCTGGAACTCGCGAAAGACGGTGAGATACGTGATGTCTCGCTATCCGAGATTCGCCGGAAAATGCAGATTATTAGAAGAAACACGTCATCAGCCCACAAAATCACAAATCTAGTGGCACTTGGCGGGGAACTGGGAAGAATTAAGCAACATAGTGTGCGAGATACACAGTGAACTACGGAGTGACCGCTAATAAAGAAACGAAAAGCTTCTGGTGAACGGAAATCATAACACACCACGACCTCATGTTTGATTGACATCTTTTTTTTTAATAATTTGTTATTTGCCCATGTTCAAAACAATCAGTTTAAAATGATTTCGAAAGATTAATTTTCTCCGAAAGGTACGTCACTTAAAATTAACTTCAGCCAATTCAACAGAACAGATACCACGCACAATTCAAAATTTCTGGTCGGAAATACGGTTTCCAAAGCAATCCTCTTCTGTTTCATTTTAACAAAAATCCTTCATGGCATAAGAAACTGAAGTTTGCCACTCTTGCCACAAGAAATACTTGGAAATTTTTAATTAAAAAAAACCCTTGGTCCTGTTAAAATTACGATTGAAAAAGTTTTAGGCAGCCCGAAACGTATACAGCTTTTTAACATTCCAATGAGCACATTGTTTGTTTGAGAACTTAGGACTAATTATGGTTGTTAATGTTTGAAATCCTTCACTTAAATAAGTATCACCGATAGGCGAAATTTCTGGGAAAAAAGGTATTTCCTTTAATTTTGGCAATGGTACATTTAAAAATTACATTTGACAGGTACAAGTAAAGTGAATTTAGCATAATATTGCTATGGACTTCAATGTTCTTAAGCGGATTGAAATGAAGAGGAGTGGAGGGACTGAACTTCCTCGTTGAATGTTGTTTCCATTTCACAGAATTTAATAGAGTTTATTCTAGTGTCTTCTGACAAGCGTCAAATTGTTCGAGCGGAAGTAACTAAAACACGGACTTCTTGGAAGTTAAATTTTTTGACAAACTCAAACGAATACAGTCACAGCTTAAGCCGAGTCAAATGTATAGCTACTGAAATTCAATATAACTGATTTAACAGATTTAAAACTTATCAATTTTAAATTTCGCAGAATATTCATAAGATCGTGGTCCAGCGCGTGGGCCACGACGATTGGTCCTACTGGAACAGATTACGCTTAATTATCCTGTGAGGTTTTGACAAAAATTTTGAAGCTTAGACAACATGTCAATGCTGTATGAGTTATAATAGTACCCACAGGGAGTTTTTAATTTTATTAATGCGCCGGGAAAATGAACCCCTGATGTCTAGATTCAAGCATTGTAGAATTGCGACCGACACATCACGGCTACCGAGCGCGTTACTGCTGGACAGGAGGAAATTGTTTTAATGTTGAGAATGCTAACGACATCATTTTTAAAGCTCATAAACATAGAGATGTAACTCCAGCCACTACCGGATAGATTGATGTCATGCTGACTGGGTGTGAACTCTGACATAAGCATTATAATCAAGGTCAATTTTTCGTATACGATTGTCATCTAGGTGATTGAAGCCGCTCTTGATCAAGTCGCACATAGGAGTGCTGAGCGTTAACCTCCAGGAAACTATCCCGGTTCCATTCACGCATAGAACAAAATGATGCTGATGCGACCAGGAGAAGCATATACTGCGCTGATATGTTAATTGTCTTGGCCTTTCCAGGGGGATGGGCGCGTCTTTTGCATTGTTATGCCTTGTTGACGTTTCGAGAGCATATCTATGTACTTTTCAGATATGCGGTTGCTAGCATGCATCTTCTATCCGCGCTGTATTTATACTGACAAGGTGGGAGCCAGTTAGAGCAAATCATCGAATTATTGTGGTTTTTCTTATTTTGGTCTGAAACCTGGCGGTCAAGATTCTGTTGGAGACCCAATCGAGACAGTTTCATACGGCTGACTCACGACCACTATCGGTCGATTTTCCGGAGTACAACACTACAGTGCATTGGAGATCTCTCCAATTCTCCGCTATTCAACCATCTTATCTCACTATCTCTTATGATGTTTAATTTATACCGCTCTAATTTAAAAAAATTTAAAAAGTCGTCCATTCTAAGACCTTCTGATCCATTGTCCTAGAGAGTACGCACAATCAGCAAACCAACCTTTGTCATAATACGATAGCTAAAAGTCGTAACTGGTGAGTCAGTTCTTATCCGGGACATTCTTGACGTTTCGTTAGCATATAGACGACTTCAGATGATGCAAGTTGCTGGCAAACACATCCTGTCATTCCCTAGTCGGTTTCTACGACATGCCGGCAGCGGGAAAGGCCGTGGCATTAGTCTTACGTTCCACTCCACAGCGAGAAATGTTGCCAAATTACCACCATTCGGGATTATATTATTTATAGTAAGCCTTCAAAGCAAACACACACAAGAAACTATTGTGAATCAGTTTCCTATGTGTGGTTTCGCTCGATCTGCGCTTCAGGGATCACAACCCCCAGTATCAGACAAACATATACGCTCGCTATGGGTACAACAACCGTGCAAATAGCTAGAGATTTTCAAAAGCGAGGCAATGGTGTTATTCACTTTGAAAAACGAAATAATATCTATCAATTGGCTTATTTTACTTTCAAAGTGAAACAACGTAAAATTGACATTATTTCACTTGACGTTATTACGTTATCATGGATCTTAGCGGAATGGCTTTAGATCTCAAGAAGAAGGCGAGCATGGTTGGACTAAAGATTAACACTAACAACACCAAGGTTTTTAGATCACCGTTGCAAACAAAAATCTAAATCCTTCTATTGCAAGCAGGCAGCTTGTTGAAAAGGTGGACGGAGAGCTTGAGGAAAATGTGAACCAATTCGCCTGCCTAAGTAGTATTGTTGCCGAAGATGGTGGTACGGTGTAGGAGTAGGACATCGCTCGTCGTATGAACCAGGCTAAATGCTCATTCGGCATGCTATCCAAGAACTGGCAATTATTATCTTAGTATTAAGTCCAAGCTGGGCTTGTTTCGCTCCCTGATACTGTCTGTACTGTTGAAATGGGAACAGCACATGGAAAGTTGCCGTAAGTGTTACCAGTAAGCTGCAATTTTTCATATTTTCGTGTCTTCGTCGAATTTTAAGAATTTTCTGGGCAGAAACAATATAAAATGAAGAGCTGAGTCGGCGCACGGGTCAAATATTAATCGACTAATTGATACACAAGCGAAAATGGCAGTAGACAGGTCACACTCTGCGAACATGGCATGAAATGGGACTCCGAACCAGAGGACATCCTAGAAACATATGTATGTCGTAGATGAGGCGGAAGAGTGTGCGTCACTGTATAAGTCGTGGTGGCAGATGCGTCCCATCGCTCAGAACAAGGTGCGGTGCCGCGCAGTGGTAGTTGGCACACTATGCACCGATAGGGGTTAAGGTAAAGTAGTAGTACTACTTGAAATGGTGACTACCTATAGTATACAATATATATAATATACATATACATATATACTTATGTTTAGGAGTTGTTGACCACCAACAACTTCCAGTGACACGACAAACCAACAAATTATAGGTGTGTTAAAAGGCCAAACCAATTGTTGTGTCAGCTATGAATGAATTCTGAATATTCAAATCCGATGTATGCACATTTGCCCACAAGCAATCAAATTTCAAATTCAGTATCTGTATTCAAATAGAGAATTTCAAATTTCACAGAGATTGTTGGCAAAACATAGTCGACTATAGCAACATGTGTAGATATCTCACATGTTGACAGCTTAGATTCAATATATCAATAGCTATGATTGAATTATGAAACAAATTAGATATCGAATAGCAATCGATACTATGTTAGTACATGAAATTTTCATTGTAATACAGATATTGAATTCGAATCGATTTATTCAAATCAATACTCTCTTTGCTCTTAAGAGAACACTATGAGTAAGGAAATCAGCAAGAGACGGGCTCTTTGGTACTCTAGTCTAGGTACATTCAGGTTAATAACACGCAATTATTAACCTGGAGAGCTCAACAAGATAATAAAACACCGAATAGATATGTTAAAAGGTGACACTTGCATCGCCAAAAGGCGAAACAATATTAAATATAAACTCGATTGACGATTTTTGAATAATCTATTTTATTTTGATCAAAAATACAGATTTCTTTGTCTTTATCCCAAATTGTGACACCCCCCGAATTATTATTGAACAATCCGCAGAGTGGAGATCCCCATTACATCTCATGTTCATCGATTTCGAGAAGGCGTTTGACAGCGTTGACCGGGAATACATCTGGAAGGCTTTACGTGGGAGAGGTATACCAGATAAAATCAAATCCATCATCAAGGAGTCCTATAGCGGAGCCCAATGTCACGTCTTACACAAGGGTAAGCTTTCAGAGCCTTTCGAGGTACACAGCGGAGTAAGACAAGGCAGCATTTTGCCACCTATATTGTTTTTGATTGCCATTAACGACATACTTTGCAGTGCGCTTCATGAGCACCAGGGCAAAGGTATCAGATGGAACCTGTTTAAGTACCTTCAACACCCGGATTACGCTGACGATATTTGTCTTCTTTCAAATATATCGGATCATCTAGTTCGAATGACGGATGCCCTGCACCGCGAAAGTCGCAATGCGGGGCCTAAAATCAATGCTGCCAAAACTAAGTGCTTGAGCTTGGATCCAGGAAGACAGCGAAATTTGTGTTTCGGGGCAGACGGTGAAAAAAGTGGACAATTTTTGCTACCTCGGAAGCGTAGTGACAGCAGATAGTGGAGTGGATGCTGATGCACTGCCTCGCATCAATAAGGCTCGGGCAGCTTCTTTCAGTTTGACTCCTTTCTGGCAAAACAACAACATCTCCAGAAGTACCAAACTCCTATTACGCCTATTACGACGCATTGATTTCTCCAGAGAATTATAGTACTTCTACATATTTCCACAAAATTTCATGTATATAGCTTCAGCGATTCGTGAGATATTTAATGGACAGACAGACAGACGGACGTTTGATCGATTTCATAAGGATTTTGTTTCTACTACAAAACCCTAATGACAAATGCAATTATAGATTTTCCCATGAAATAAATGCCATAGCAAATTGTTTTCACAGGAAAATTTCTCCAAACAATTTGGAGACTCTTGTGTATGTGTGTGGTTTCGCCTGAAATATGTATGTTAGTACCGACATTGAAAAAATTTATCGCGAGCGAAATTTTTGACGGTTTATACATGTCGTCTGGAATCAATAATAAGCCATACATAATGTAATTTATAAACCAGAAAGTTATCTTACTGCCTATCCCCGTTATTCGTTACAAAAGGAAAAATTTCACAAGGCGTGTAATTATACAGAAAATACATTATCTAAAAATGATTACACTGTCAAAAATAAATCCACCACTGCAGTATCAATTATATTTTCTCTTTTTCTTTCTTTTGCGGTTAGGTTAAGCTCAAGTAAAAACATTTAAGTAGGACCGTTGAAAACTCTACAATATCACCGACAGACTACAAATATTCTATGTTGGCAAGCGTCCACACGACAGGACTAATTGAAAATTTTGTTCAATAACAAAAGCAGTCAGTGGTTTTCAGGCTAACAACATTTAACCTACTGCTACTGGTACTGGTCTTTTACGTCAAGCACGTAATTCAACTTAATGGGTTGGACGATGAAATCGTGTTAGCGCATCTCACTACAATGTTGAAGTGTTCACCGAAAAGATTTTATTTTGAGTGGAAAACTTTATTATGTTTACCTGGAGTGCAAGGTGAAAACAACATATTTTTACGGCGAAACTTTGCCGTAGTTCTAATGGAAGGATAATGTATTCTTTAGGTTGTCTCTCCAGTATGCTGAAATACTTGCATAGTTTCAAATAATTTGCACCAAGAAAATATGTACATACATAATAGGAAAGTTGACGTCGGTTGAATGCTACTTAACGCAGATTTTGATAAGAAATTAGGACTGTCCATGAGCAGTTATGTCCTTCAAGGATTGTTGAACAGGGTTAATTAAATGGATTTTGGGGCAAAAAAAAACGAATTGGAGTATGTGACCATAACGCTTTAAATATCGGCATCAAGTTTATCATCAGCTCTGTTATTTGTTGTCGTCTGCTACGCTCTTTATACAGGGTGGCGCAAAAAAAAACGAAGGGGTTCGAATAGTCTATAATTCCTTTATTTTTGAATAAATCGAATTTCTTTTTTTTTTTCTTAGTACACTTCATAAATGGGGAATTTTGTTAATTTAAACGTGAAAAAAAAAAATTGCGTAAGTGGTGCCCATTCTTAGCTTAACATTGTCGCGTTCTTTCTAAAACATTTTCCAAGAATTTTTTCAAGATTTCAGGTATCGCTAAAAATTCTTCTCGAATATTATTTTTTAGTTGGTCTGGTGTATGTGTATGGCATATGAATAAGGCACAAACCATACCCCAACTAAGCAATCATATTCGAGAAGAAATTCGAGCGATGCCTCCTGAAATTTTGAAAAAAATCATGAAAACGTCGCAATTTGCAAAGCTAAGAATAGGCACCACTTACGCGATTTTTTTTCACGTTTAAATTAACAAAATTCCCCATTTATGAAGTGTACTAAGAAAAAAAAAGAAATTCGATTTATTCAAAAATAAAGGAATTATAGACTATTCGAACCCCTCGTTTTTATTGCGCCACCCTGTACTTTGGAATTGATTAGTTAAAGTGTCACCACAAACTGTCCACTTCGAACACGAACCGGTCTTCTTCACATGTATGTGAAGTGTGCGTGTGTGTGTCAGAGGACATCTGTACCAGGTTCGTGTTCGAGTTCAGGTTCGACAGTCTGTGGTGACACATTAGGAAGCTCATTTTCACAATTTTTTTTGGATTTGTTTTGGGTGGGAAGAATTAATTAGAATTCAATCAAAAATTCAAACATATTTCGAACAACTTTTGTGATTTTTTTTTTTTTAATAATTGAAGCCAAAAACAACGAAGTTACGCGCTGATCTCCGCTAAAGGCCGTAATAAGAGTTCTCCAACTACGGGACGTGTAACGATTCCAATTTTTATCCGAAATCAAAAAGGTTTTAATTTTACATTAATAACTTATTTTCTAAGAGTATGAACCTCAATGCAAGTGAAAATAATGGAAACTAAAAATTTTGCAGGTGTTGGAAAAAATTATTTCAATTTACAATTTTTTTTTATTAATTATGCAAAAAAAGACACCCTTAAAAATATGATATCACCCCAAATGTTGGTTCATACGAGTATTCTAGGTAATTTTATAAAGAATCATACTTCCGATTTTCATAGTGATCGGTTCATCAGTTTTTGAGTAAGACTTCCCGCAAATGTGAAATGAAACCGAAATATAGAGGGCTACGCCCGCAATCCGAGGGTTTTGTAGCAAGCGCTTATTTTGGTATATAAATATCGGCTCCTTGCTCTTCTTGATACCACTCAGATGAATAAAAAAACATAATTAAACTGTCCTACCCAATTACATCTTACATGCCAGTTCATATTACGTGATTGTAACGAAACTTAGAACATATTATTGCCTAAGATGTTGGTTATCGTTGGCCATCAGTACTTTTGACCTCGAACGTGTTTAAGGGATGCAGGGGTGTGCTAACTGTAACTATAGAAATAAACTACTATTAACCAATTCTGAGAAGATATAAGAAATTTCACTATTTTCCATTTTATGTGCCTCTTTTCCCCTTTCTTCAAATTTGAAGAAAATGCCAAAAATGGAATGTACTCGACGGTTCCTTTCTTATGATACCAAACGAAGAAATTGACCTTTATTTCCCCTCTATGGGACCCCCCACCCCCCAATTGCGCAGAACTTTCGCATCTCTAATTCTTTGTGCAAGATGTTTCGCACCCTTTCTTCCGATATCCCCACAGCCTCACTTTCATTCGCCTATCGTCCAACACGATATCATGCACTTTTTCGGTGGTTTCTGGTGTGGTCGCGGTTTTTGGCCGTCCTTCACGTGGGTCGTCTTCGAGGGGCGTGCAACCACGTTTAAATTCAGCTGCCCATTTTTTTTAACGGTTGACATCGAAGGAGTCCCCGTAAACTATTGTTAACTTGGGATGAATTTCCTTAAGGGTTAATTCATTTACAACGAAGAATTTTATGACCGCACGATATTCAAGTTTCTCCATTTTAACGAAAAAAGCCAGGGCCACATCTATCCGATCATACTCCGATCATACTCCGATCATGCAGTCGAACTAGTGTATGAGAAGGAAATGGTATTGGGTTTCGAACGGAGTATGATTGGACGCGTATCAGAAAAGTGTGAACTAAAGCCCGGGCCACAACGCGTCCGAAATCCCATATAATTTCCCTCTCATATACTCGTCCGACTGTATGATCGGAGTATGATCGGATTGGTGTGTCCCCGGCAAAACACGTAAGACATCTACTGCAAAAATTCGTGTAAACAAACTACTTGAGAGAACATACTATACATACAACATACAAACTGACGACACATGCACCCACGCAGGAAACATAAATTGTTGCTGATTGTAGCGGGATTTCTGTGTCAGGCCGAGAGCTTTTCACCTTACCCTCGTATCATGCGTTTTCATGCACATAGTGACTGGAATAACACGCATATGTTCATATGTATGTATGTATGTATATCCTCTGCAGCTGTTGTTCATATACGCGCGAGTGACAACTTGGTTAAACCCGGCCAATCCTTTTTAAATAACGAATTTAAAATTAAACCATTTGTCAACGGTACAGCCATCCATTCTGAATGCAAAGGGGATCCTATTAACACCAGAAGTGTCCACATTGAACTAGTACGAAATGCAATTACCGTACTGAAAATTTGATTGGGCTTGTGCAATAGATTCTACTGTAAAAGTATTAGATCCCATCTGGAAGGAAAATGTGATTCATTACTCACCTCCCTCTGTCAATTAGCTGCAAATGCCTGTTAATTGCGAAGACAGGTGTCCACGGTCGAGATAATCCGACTATTGTGCATTTACCTCTAGGCCATTTTTTTTCACAAAAGCCCGTGATTTAAGAGCTATATCACACAAATCCGGATACACTGATCTATTTTTTTTTTTTTAATTTCAATTATACTTCAGACATACTTTTTAATCGATACTTATATCATTAGGATCACTGCACACACTAGGTAAATTCCACCAATAACCACTTGAGATTAAATACGTATCGGCAATCGACATTTACTCGGAATTTTCGATAAAATCGTTTTTATTATAGCACATACACGTAACCCGTACCGCGCCGCGCCGGAATTACAGACTGATCGCCTTGCATTCAAGATTAGAGGCAATAAAATGCAATTAAATAGCGTAATGAACCGGAAAAAATAATAGACACGGATTTGTTCTAATCGAACAAACAAACAAACAAGCCAAGCCCACCTGACGCGAGATTGATGGTATATCTGACTGCCCCACTACTTCCCCTACAACTATTTTCAAGAGAGAAGTGGCGTTTCTCACGGATTCATTAACAATTTTTATGTTGTTATGAATGGCATGGTAGATACGCATTAGTGCCCAGTGTAGTAAGTTTTGATAAGATTGAATCCACCTTTTTTACGCGACTGGCACTATCACAGACACTGCCGCGGGTAGATTACAAATGGTGATACATGAGTAAGTTAGATTGTTTAAAAATTAGTTTAAAAATAAGCAACAAACTCACTTTTTTTAATAGATGTTTTTTTTTGCTTCAAGATTTTAGCAAAACAAGTCTTTAATTGTTTCCTAAAATTTACTCCACTCCACAATAATACCACTTATTGTCAACTATAACGAAACGTGCGTGAGATATGGCGAATCCTTTAGTTCAGTTCCTTACTCAAATGTTAATGTACCCACAACACAAATAAGTGGAATTCAGTTGATTGTCTTCACGAACGCGAATTTTAACACCAACCGTTCTAAGATGTCTTAATAGACTGAAAAACGCGTCTTTTTGAAATTCGCTGTATCTTTTTGTATGACTCTCTACCACCTGTACATCACCTACGAAGCAAAACTCGCGAAATCGCGCCGATAAACCGAATAGCACTACCAAGGAGCTTCTTCACCCGTAACAAGAACTTCTCTTGGTCCGCACTACCACCGTGCCGGCGAATAGACGTACGCAGACTGAACGAGCAAAATTTCAAAAAGCCTGTCCTCAAGTCAGCCGCCAAATTGCTAAAGGCTCCACTCGACATTATTGCTTGCCAGCCAACCCTGATATCGGCCAGCACGAGCATATCTTTGCGATTCGAGGTGTCGTACAAACGATTCGAGGTGTCGTACAGACGATTCCCAGTTCCAGCTGGGCTAGGGGGATGCAATCATCCCATCGCGACGTCAGAACCACGACGACCTTCCATCACGTACTATACCTATACAGTAAGGATTGTCAGCATTATGCAAGGGTTAAACATGTCGTCGTCGTCAACGTCGACTTGCCGCGCCGCCGGGTAGTTTTGTGTGGGGCAACAAGTCGTTTATCAGTCATACAACCCCCTCCCCCACCTATTTTATCAGATAGTGGAGCTATAAATAGGCAATGCGGAGCGGAACCGGATACTTCGCCAAACAAAATATCTTCCCCGGCATCCTATCAAACGGTGGCGTGTTTTGAATGCAAAAGCGAAGAAACCGCACTCGTATCGGAAAATTGGAACGTTGCATAGTAAAAAAGGTAGTGAAGTAGCCGGTGGTGGGCGGGGCAGGCGATTTTAGCAGTATATGTAGATACATATTATCCAAATTATTTAATTAGATGATAACAGACAAGTAGATTACGGTCACATACACGTATAGTGTGCGATGTTAACATTGAAATGTGTCATGTTCGAAAGGACTTTTCAATTGATTGTTGACCGACACAAACACTGACCGAGCTCCGATATCAGATCCAAATGTGTGATGTGATGGCCAATTCATTTCAAATGGGAAATGCTGTTGAAGATTATTTGCAATGGGGGGATTTGTGAGGGGGTTCATTTGTCGCACCACGTGTTTCTCCTTGGGGCCAACTTTGTAATCTTGGCCTAGACAAATAGTTGGGTTGATATATGTAACTTATAATAGATACATTTCGCTGCACTGATGTAGGTAAAGCTTTAGTACAAGACAGAAAGCGACTCATTTCTCTATATTTGTCTTTAAATGCTACACATAATGATCTTACCTAGTTTTAATTATCTAATTACTTAATGGTTACGTCACATATCTTTAATGGATTTAGGTATTTCAACCGCTTTTAGGGGTAAAAAAGGGGCATACTTTTATTTCATATATACAGACGTAGTACTATAATACGTCATTGTTTGACATTAAGCACTCAACCCTACTTAATAAATAAATAACTGGCGCAACAGTCCAATTTGAACCACGGCCTCGAGATGAGTTAGCACCATCTCATTTTCTAGATCGTGACGGTTTTTTGTGCAGAGGTATGTGATCAGCAACACGCTCAACCGAGTTATTTACCCCATAATGGGTACTCATTTAACAGCTGAGTGGGCTCATAGTCCGACACGTAAATCCCCGGAATCGAACCGGGGCCCAGTGCGTTGAAGGCGAACGTGCTAACCGTTGCGCCATCCGGACTACCCTACTTACATATCTTCTAATATGTATATAAAAGTGAAGATTATTTTTGTATTTTTCTCGCGCAAAAACTTTTAAGCCATTGGAGCGATTGTCGCTTTCTCGATTCTCGAAGTCGATGAAAAGCAAGTGAAGCAGAGAATCGTACTCAGCATATTGCTCGATGATGAATCTCAAGGTGTTAATGTGATTGACACAGAAGAATCCGGATCGAAAAAAAAATTGTGTCTCCTAAAGTGGGCCTTTAGTCTTTTCAGGATGATTCTAGCTATTATCTTGGCAACAGCAGGAACCATACAAATGCCTCTCGAATTATTACATTCTGTGAGCTACCCCTTTTTGGAAGTTTGATGATTAAACCTTCCTTCCACTCAGTGGGAAAGGTCTCTGTATTCTCAATAATTTGGTGCAGAAAATCGGCAGTTACGCTTGGCGCTGCCTGATAGAATTCGGTGGGGATACCGTCGAGTCCGGCGGCCTTTCCTCGTTTTAGTGCAATAATTGCAGCGACTATTTCCTCTTCAGTTGGAGCCAAAGAGGATTGATATTCTACAAGAGCGATCACTCCATTGAACTTTCCCCTCTGCCATTAGATTTATATGAATTGAGGAATAGTATAAACTACACAGTTCAGTATAAATACACAAGAGAATCAATGCATACAAATCTACCAACGGCGGCTAAAGTTGTATGCACTGAGCTTTATTGTGTATGTATTGATTCTCTTGTGTATCTATACGAGTACTGTCGTGTAGCTCTATACAATTTGTCAATACATACAAATCTTCTGGCAGAGGGAAAATTCTATGGAGTGATAGCTCTTGTAGAATATCAATCCCCTTTGGTCGGGGCAGTGGGCCGTATACCCACATTTTGATGGGGAACTTTACCAGAGGTTACACGGTTCAAGGCCACGGAGAAGTGTTCTTTCCACCGCCTGATTTGATCTTCTTCCAAGATAAGTAGCTTTCCATCACCACCCTTCACCGAATGTTGGCAGGAGTTGCGACCACCTGTAAACTCCTTGATGACACCGTATACGGCGTTTAAGTTTTCATTTCTTGCGGCTTCTTCTGCTGAGGCTAAAAGAGAATTGGCATAAACTCTTTTATCGCGCCGTACACTACGCTGAACTTCTCGAGCTTTCTGACGGTAAAGGAGTTCGATGCTGCTTCGATTGTCATCTGATGTTGCAGCCAAATGAACCTTCAGTTCTTTTCTTTCAACAATCCGCTGCCATGAAGCGTCGGACATCAATTCCGGCAATCCGGGTTTGTGCCAAGGATGGGATCTGCACTATCAATGTACACATTTTTTATGGTATCCCAGTTTTCATTTATGTTAGTATCTGGGTGACCAATTATCTCAGCTGCTTTTTGCGCAAGATGGTCATTATATTGTTGTATAATAAGACAGCTGGATTTTTTAATCGAGCGGTGTTGAATTTGCGATCTTTCGTGTTTAGGACGGCACACGGCTGCAATACGCAATAATGGTCTCTTCCCATCCCAATATCGGCACCCATCTTATTTCGCACGTCCAAGAAGCAACTCTTGGATCTTTTACTAATGGCAAAGTGGTCGATCTGATTTTGTGTTCTGCGCCGATCAACAGAGGACACACTGATTTTGCGGTGGTCCTTATGTTCCAACATAGTACCACCGTTGAAGAGACTGTGAAAGTTGCAGAACTCTACAAATCTTTCACCGTTTACGTTGCCGTCACCAAGATCGTGTCTCCCCATCATATGTGTGAGCCCATAGCTATCATCGCCAACTTTTGCATTCAAATGTGTTCTGCTCTGAACGATGTTTAGTAGTTCGTAGAAAGAGTCTTTCGCCAAGACATTGTCGGGTTCAGTTGGAACATAACATTATATTATTGTGATCTTCCTCATTTTGGTCCGGAACCTGGAGGTCATGATTCAGTCGGAGACCGGATCCCAGAATAAAAGACAGTTTCGTTGCGGTTCTGGTTAAAAGGAGCCCCACACCTGACTCACGACGACAACCGGTAGCTTTACCGGAGTACAACTTAACAGTGCTACCCTTTGGAGAGATAAACTCTCCGCTGTTCCACCATATCATCTCACTAACTCCCAAGATGTTTAATTTATTCCTCAGAAATTCACTCTCTAATTGAAGAAATCGTGCGTTCTGGGGAACTTCTGCTCTAGGAGAGTAAGCACATTCCAGAATCCAATGTTTGTCGTTCCAGATGTCAACGAGGATTACTATTGAAAAGCATTTTTGCCCCCCTCCCCTTTGCAAACGGTACACCCCTGTATAACTCTTGAACTAATTTACGTATAGAGCTGATTTTTGGTATGTAAACTTCAGATGATAAGCTGCTTCAGTTTTAGTAAGACGGCTGTAATCAGATTAAAAGAAAGCCTAACTCCCCTCTAAATATCAAAAAATTAAATATTTGTAACTATGATACCTTTTTTTTTGTAGTCCGGATGGCGCAACGGTTAGCACGTTCGCCTTCTACGCACTGGGCCCCGGTTCGATTCCTACTGAATGCGGTAGTTTTCGATAAAAAAGGGGTTTTACGTCTCGGACTATGAGCCCACTCAGCTGTTAAATGAGTACCCATTTATGGGGTAAATAACTCGGTTGAGCGTGTTGCTGATCACACACAAGACCGTCACGATCTAGAAAATGAGGTGATGCTAACTCATCTCGAGGCCATGGTGCAAATTGGACTGTTGCGCCAGTTATTTATTATTTTTTATGATAACTTTTTACAGGACAGACAATTAGAGGTTAGGATTCTTAGATGAGATGTTGCCCCATTTTGAATACCAACTATTTAGATCTTACTTCCAACATTCGATAGCTTCAGACCTACGGTTTTTAAGCGAAATAAACAATACTTATTCGAAAAAATCAGTGCTAAGTCGATTTCGGAGTGACGGCTGAAATGACGTTCATATTAATGTGTGGGTGTCCAATTCGTCATTGCCAGCAATTTATCATTCGCCATCATTCGGGCACAATGTGTGTCCAAGGTAATTAGAGTACAATATAAAATAGATTTTTGAAAAATCGATTTCACCGAAGAACGATATACAATATGTGTTTTAATATTTCTTCTTAAACTCATCATACGAGTACATTCTTAATTTAAATTTCGGTAAACGGTTAACATTTCTCCGAACAAACCACCTGAAAATTTGTCTATTATTTCAAGACAAATTACCAAACCAAAAATACATTGCTTAAGAATTTGTTTGTTTGGCTCCTGTCGAAAAAGAAACTCTCCGTATTAAGCGAAAGGACAATTGAATTCTCCTGAAACTTTGTACATATTCAACTTGAACACGAAAATAAGATTAAACTTCCCGGTGTAACAGTTTACGAGTAATTCTTCATCTTTTACTCCATTTTCGTTGAATTCAGCAAACAATGCCAACCTCTTCTCCCGGCGATATTACACTTTTGTGTAACATGTGCGGTTAACCTGAGTACATTAACGTACAAATTACAGAAAAATTGAGCTCATTTGTTTGCATTTATTCTATTGTACTTGGTGGGTTATTTACTTTATCTCCTCGAGTTACTCTCAAAGTAAAATGTTAGGGTGTGTTTCCAAGGAAAAATTATTGGGTAGGTGTATGTGAGATAGTAACCGAATAAACCTCGTTTTGAGTTAATTAGAGAAACCAAAATTTATTCTTTAAATTATCATAATTCATACTTTAAATTATATATTGAAAATACCGCGTGTAAATCCGAAATGAATTAGGAGGCACAGTGATGGTAAAGTTTTCGTCACGGTATTGAATTAAAACTTTAAACTCACCCCTGGCTCGCTTGATATAATTTTCAGAAAAGCGCTTCTTGCGAATATGCTAATGTTGCGATATCCTTTCACCGGTCGCGCGGTTTCTTTCCCATCCGAACTTTTCGTGAGATTTACGACTATGAACAAATGTCCTGACTATCTGTTGCTCGTCAGATAATGGTGAAAGAAAATAAAACTGTGGCCGGATGTTCTTTCGCCGAGAAAATTTTCGGTGTTTTGATATTGCCTTTGTCGCCATTGCCAACAACATTTCTGGCAAATTTCAACATAATTCATGAAGCACTTTAGCGTTTGTTCGTCGAAACTGAACAGAGCAACCGTAACAAAATATTTAGATTGCTTGATTTACTGTTAAATGTCCTTAGTACGAGAAACTCCTATTTGATGAGTTATCGTATTAAACTCATCTTTGCTTGGAAGACGTCTGGAGATTTCGCGAGATATTAACCCAAAAACCAAAAGTAAACATCTTGCTTTTATGACTTCAAGATTTGAAATATGTATTACACTCGATTTGTATCCTTGTTAATTCTGTTTCTGTTTCCCAGAGGACTTAATATTAAGACAAATGAGATCAAAGTAAATTTATTTCATTACTTGGAACAGAGTCTAAATTGCAATTTAATGAAACCATTTTTTTAAGCAATGAACAAAAAACATGAAAACACAACAGATAGAATCCTCAGGAGGTCGCTATTTGAAATAAGATTAATGCAGAGTGCTGGAAGAGGGTGCTGTTTGATATAAATTCTGAAGGAACAGCTTTCACATTCAATTTCCACATGCAAGTGTGTACACAAATACATAGTTCCACTAATAGCACCAACCAAATCTCCGTCATCTCCACGTGCGAACTACCTATATAATGACAAAAATACAAAACAGGCCGTTCTCTTCACCCAGGTGCTCGTTTTCAAACAAATTCCCAGTTTATTTTTTTATGTGTAAACATCTTATGGCGCAATACGGTGTAAGACCGTGGAATGCGTAAACAGCATTAGTGTGTGTGTGAATTCTCAATTCGTATTCAGTGCTTCATTTTATGCACACTATACCTATATACAACGTGCACAAGAACAGCTCTCGTCAAAAGCTGCATAGCCGAGTCGGTAGCGCACCGGGCTAGTAAACATATGGCCCGGTCTCGTCAGCGCCCGGCGCTTTATTTCGTTTCAGTGACCGCAAGCAACGCAAGATCAACTTCCTCTGCTGTCGGGGGTTGTATGGGTGAACCTAGATCAACAATATGGTCGAGAGCTTCTTGTGTGGGGATGTTAGATGGTAGGCTCAGAACCTCTTCAAAATAAGAGGCCCATTGTTTGTTAATGTCATCGGTGTCGCTGATGATGTTTCCACCCTTGTCCTTACAAAGGCTAATTATAGGTTGATAGCCGTTCTTAGTTGCGTTTACTAGCTTATACGGTTTTCTGGTGGTCCTATTAGCTAAGTTTTCGATAATATTCAGCAACTGCTCGTCAAATTGTATCCATATAATTACACCAAATTTTATTGACAGTAAGTGCTTTCCAAATTGTAAATGGCCGAAAACTTCGACACCTGCCCCGTTTGCATTTCAAAACGTGAAAATGCTAACGGAGTGGCATTCTTGCACTAACCTTCTCTCTAGAGCAGCTCATATCAAATTGTTTGTGTAATTAGGCGCGTTTTTTTAATCTAGGTAATAATCATGAAGAGCAGAGCAGGTTGACACCACACAATTACACTAAAAGTTTGATCTGAATTGGGAAAAAGGACCAATCAATATTTTTTGTAGCAAAATGAGTTTTAGACTCTTGGAACACTACCTATACAGACTAAAAAAAAAAAGAAAACCTTAGATAATTTTTTGCTAGCTCTATTTTTTTTACTGTACTATTTATTGATATCTCTTCAGATGAACCCGAGACTGAAAGCGCGACGAAAATTATCTACATAAGGACGGGTATATGATTTCTCAAACACATTCATATTTTTCCACTGCAGGATAAATTTTTATAAGTTGGGCGAGTAGCTTGCCATGAGTGTGGATGCGTCGTTATATCATACATTACATACCGAGACAGAGCTATTAAGGCTGAAATCGTTAAATAGATATTTTCGTATTTTTGGTCACAACTATCATTTTTAGTGTAGTTGAGAATTGAAAATAAAGGGTCAGGTAAAACTTAATTAAAAATATTAAATTTCTCAGATTTTCTCCTGTGACCGTGCAAACTCAGCTTCCATGTACATATTTAGAATCTGTAGAAGGGATTATAATTATTTCCAAGTCTTCCCTTAATATTTCCTATTATAATCTTATTTTTACTGGCTTAATGAGGAATCACATGGTGAAGAGGAGGACACCTTGTATTACTGGATTTGTACTCCCATACACATCTGACTGGAAAAGGAAATTCGTGTTTTCACGTTTCTTAGTTACGTGTTTTTGATCTAAATAAAATAGACACCTTGGTGGTATTTTAAGCAACTAACCGAATAGAATTTCCATGTGATTATCATAAATGTTAATATATACAAATTTTAATTCCCTCTCAATCATCAACCCACCCTGAAGTGAGCAGCTCTCCTTATTCCTAATTAACATTCTCCTTCATGTTGGCGTCAGAGCAATTTACATTTACAATATCTGATAGCAGTTCTTAATTCAAAATTCATTTTTAATATTCCCTTCCCATAGACTCGAAGAATAAGAAGAAAGATTCAAAAGATTTTCGTTTTCTCATTTTGCAAGAAGTCAATCACTGCTATTTTTCCATCTATAAATCCGGATAAATAAAGCAAATTCAATAATAAAATAGGTATTTATTGACGTTTTTCGAAAATTCGGAAAGTTATAAAATAATCATAAAATGGTACCAGCTGCACATTCAAGAAGAAAATTCTGCAACCTGTTATTCGTTTTGGTACGCTCTACTTGCTGTGGTGTGATGCGATTACACTAGATTCGCTCTATAATCGTAAACAAAAACAATGAACATACATATTTTCATTGGACTGTGAATTCTGTCGTTTGTGTAAGGAAATGAATGTTTTCATTCGAAGCGTTGACAGTGGAAACTTTCAATGCTTGTGGAAAAACAAATTAATCCGGTATTTGTCTTGAAAACGCTCTATGACCTGGGAGTATGGAACATGTATTTGAAGAAAGGCTATCATCACACACAATCCATACGTATTCCGAGTACAATTTTCCATCGCCTACCTTCTCGTTTGCCAAATTAACTGATTGACGGCCGTTTTTACAATGTCTGGTTAAAGTGTATCCAATAAATAAACGCTAAACAACACGCATCATCCAGTTAAAAATTTATCGGGCGATAGTTCCAAGCAGCTGATACGGGCTGCTGAGATTTTAACAGCTAGAACTGTTTACGTTTCCACATTCAAATGAGACAATTAAACTGGTCACGAATAATAGAGTTCTGGAAATTCATTCGATGAAAGCGGTTTTGAAACCAACTCAGACGCAAAAATGCTGAGAGACGGTACAGACGTGGAATAGGATAGAACAGGCGACAGAATTCCGCCAAGAAAATCAGCAGATTTCCTACTGCATTGTCGAATCTTGGGCGATACATACGCTAAAGTTTAATTTTATGTCCCGGAAAGCTAACTGGCTGTTAAACCAGACATTGAGAAAACCGGCCTAAAAGTTTCAATTTGTGTCGGCTTTCACAAAGATGTAAGAAAAAGGGAAGACATGCATGTGAAAACAACAACAAATTATCAGTTTCTAGTAAAAAGTGGGTGGCTAAATGTCAAATATTGAAAGATTTTCCGATTTTAATTTAGGCAGAATGAAATTTCCAATGCATTACTCAAATTCGAAAAGAAAGTTAAAGATATTTCGATTTCCAGCTTAATGTGCCTAATACTTTTTAAATCGGCCCATTTTTAGTGTAGTTGTGAACGAAATGCAGAAATGCTAGTTTAGCGATTTGAGCCTTAATAGCTCTATCTCGGCAAAAATGACAGTTCAAAGCTTAGTTTTACTCTTAATTTGTAGATATCATGACATTGCTTTTTAAAGTTTTGATAAGTTTTTTGTCAGACTTATTTAATGAATTAAATAATTAATTAATTAAATGATTCAATTTCTTATAAAATTTCAAAGTTCAAGCAATATATATAAAATATTTAGGTTGGTTCCTAATGTATTTGGTGAATGAATGAAATTAACCGCAATGTCAAATGACCTACCATTTGCATCACTTCACTCTGCTATACCAGAAATGTGCTCATTCAGCTCTTTGATGCGGCAGCCCACATGCCTCTATACCCGACGACAAGGAACAAATTTCACTTTTACCCTCTATTGAGACCCCCCTTGAATTTAACCAGTGATGAAAAGCCTTAAGTCTCAAATTGTAGTAATCCTCCATATTTCTACCAAATTCCATGTATGTATGCACTTTCAGACGTTTTCAAGATATTCTCTGAACAGGCGGACATTTGACTGATTTCATAAGGATTTTTTTTTCTGCAGAACCGTTAAAAGCGTTATTATGCCCTAAGCTATCAAGCCGAGCTATTAAGCAAAGACTTTTAAAGAAGATTTAATTATCAATAAATTAAGACTAAAACATAACTTCATCTATTATACTTACCGATATAGAGCTATTAAGGCTGATATGATAATATTTTTTAATAATTTCCAAACGTTCGGGAAGCGTGAAACGATGCATGACGAATTGGCAAACCTTACCCAATATTTTGACAGCTGCATGTCATTGCTAACTTTAACAACTGCTGAAACATAATTAGAAAAACTATCATTGACCAAAATTTCAAGGCTCTAGCTTCATTTTATCGAAAGTTATCGTGCGAACGGACAGACGGACAGACATGGCTAAATCGAAACAGTAGGTGACCGTGATCATTTATATATATATAGGTACATTGCTATAACTCCGGAGTCTTCTTTAAGGTGTTACATATTTTTGGCGTGTCAAAAACAATTTACCCTATACTATAAGTCTAGGGTATAAAAAACGTAAATGCCTGTAATAGATAAAGGGTTAATAACTCGAAAAAATGCTCGTAGATATTATTTGCTGGAATTTGCACGGGGAATCACGTGGCAGTGCGTTTATTCGCCAATTTCCGGACAGGCTGTATTATCTCATCTGAACCATTGTCTTAAAAAACAAAATATTTCAATGTCTAATTGAATTTTATCACGTTGCTTTGCTCATCTACTGAGTGGGGTATGTCTGCTACTTCTTGTTTCAAAGAAAGCGCATAAATTTTTGAACTCTAAAACACTCTTACTGCCAACTTTCACCATATGGTGCCTTTAACAATGTTCATTACTTGTTTTGAAAAAATGACATTTCGGATAATATTTATAATTATTTGTCATTCGAAACTGCAAAAGGCCTTCTTCATGCTCTTACCATATTTACAATAAATTCTACTACCGTAAATTATACGACGATCGGAAAACTTATCAATTAACATTTTGAATTTTCTCCATGCTGTATCGTAAATTTGTTTTTAATAAAATTAAAATTGTCTTTTGCCAATTACTTCACCAACCGAATATGTAGATAATTTTCCTTTAAATTGCAGCTTCCCGTTAATTCTAACCTTATTCCCGTTAATTCTAACCTTATTTTTCTGATTTCGACCGTGCAATTCTACGGACAGCAGAAACGTATTGTTTAGGGCCAATTTCTTAATGTCTAGTTAAAGTTTATCCTATCGATAAACGCTAAACGCCACACCACCTAAAAATCCACCGGACGATAATTCCAAACAGCTGACATTGGCTTCTGATGTTTTTACAGCTAGAACTGTTTATGTTTGCACATAAAGAACGGAGCTCTGGAAATTAATTCGATGGAAGACCATTTGAAACCAACTCGCCCCCAACTTAATGCTGCGAGACGGTAGACGTAGAATAAAATAGAACAGACGGCAGAATTTCCTCAAGAGTTTCGATAGACGGGGTACGTTCAATATCCCAGATAGCTAACTGGCATTTTAACCGGACATTAAAGAAACGACTCTTGGGCTCGTTTTCTCAATTCCGGTTAAACCGCTCGTTAACTAACAGGGACATCAGTTTAACCAAACTCTAAACTGTTGGTTAAATATTTCCATTTTCTCATACGCCGGTTAAATTACCAGACCAAAGGGTGTGGAGTGCATCTCAAAGCTCAAATTATGGTACGATCAGCTGATTTCCTCTCTTTGTTTCTATCCTATGTACATATGTACGGTCTCTCAGCATTGATTTACGGCTGAGTTCGTTGCAACTTATCTTCTTTCGAATGAGTTTCCAGGAACTCTATTTTTTATGATCAGTTGAATTGTTCCCAATTGAATGTGCAAAAATTAAACAGTCCTAGCTGTCAAAATCTCAGATGCTGGTATCAAGTGTTAGGTTTTACCTTGAATAAACTTTTAACCGGGGACTAGGTGGTAGTTAGTTATCCGATCAATAACGCTAACTAGAGTTTCTGAAAATCAAATTGTGCCAACTGGCAGTTTATAGTTATGATAAATTTTAATCGGAAATTGAGCATCCGGCCCTTAAACTTCAAAGACTCGATGTAATAAATCTCCAAATGAAGCAATTTTTACAACTTTCGTTATACGAGAGATACAGATAAAAATGTCGTAAATTCTACGAAAGATATTACAGGAATCTATGAAGTTGTAGACGACAACCTCTTGAAAATCCTAGAAAATGAATTGAATAGTTCGATTGAATCTGCTTGTAGGTATCAAGCTTAATGGAAAGAAACGCGAGATTGATGAGATTCTTTATTCCTTAGCTCGAAAACATATTGAACTTGTACAGTTACAGATACTTGTGAAAAATGGTCGGACACACTCCCAGCATAAATATGTCTGAACACTCCATTAAATTTTCAGTTAACAAGGGGAATATGCTTTATCCAGAAATCTGACCTGTAACAGTGAAGTGTATCTTCCCAGTTCCCACTTTGTGGTAATTGGATAAATATACTGCTGGCTGATGAAAATGATTGTAGGCTGGATTTCCTCGAAAATGCTATTAAAGTTTGAAAGCATCGTTAGCTTTTCATTTCGGATTTATGTGTATCCCTCAGGTTTAGTGAGTTTTCAAGGATTTTAAATTGATGCTATTTAGGGATTTTGGAATCAAAAGCTGTCCTTTACCGTACAGGCACCTTTATTTCCATAAACTGATAAACTATAATTGATTGATTATTATAGTCCTCTCCAGCGTATCATCCGTATTGTTTGACTCCTCGTCACTACTGCGCTCGAATAGACTTGGACTGCTGACTTCAAAATCAGGAATCAGATCGCAAGGGTCAATGTCGTCATGTGTCAATGATTTAATCTCGGCTTGATGAAGTTGGCATTCTTTTAGATGCCTCGGAAGACTGTTGCGACAAAAGTTGCGATCCTCGATTCGATCCGTTTCGTGAACCTGTCGACCCCACAGGGTTTCCGCCTTTTCGCGGTTGGTTACTGCTTTCGATGTTGCCGGCAGGTCCTCCTGCTCTCCCGATTGGTGAAGCGACTGTTGTCGCTGGGATTGATGATGCGGTCGATGGTGTTGTATAGGATTGTAATCCGGGACCAGGTTGGATTGTTGATGTGATAGGGACTGGGTTGGTTGTTGGTGGAGACGATTGTCTTGTGGTTGCAACTGTTGTTGGTGAAGTGTCGTAGTTGCTGGGCTGTTGGCTGTTGGTGTTGTATAGATCAGTCTCCGGTTGGTAGGTTTGATTGAAATCTGAGGCATTGTAGTCACTGTACTGTTGCGATCCTTCATACTGCGATTCGTCGTAGGGCTGTTGTTCATAGCCTCTACTGTAATCGGCGTCTCCATATTGTGATGGATCGTACGATTGATTGTAGTTTGGTTGATCGTATTGTTGTTGGTCGGTGTATTGTTCACTGGGACTGTGCTGTTCGTCATATTGAGGCTGTTGACTGCTCGTGAGACTTGTGTAAGGTTCGTTATCGTATTGTTTCGTGGCATCGTTTCGCAATGATTCACTGGTATATTCTTTGACTGGTGCATTTTTTTCTTTTTCACTAGATCCGTAGTCGTAATTGCCGCCATTGGGATAGTTGTCGGTTGATGTTGGTGTTGGTCGGGACTTGGGACTATCATAAGCTGATGTATAGTCGTGGTTTGTACTAGGTTTTGTGATTGGTGAATAGTCCCTAGGTGCATCGATGTTGATGGATGATGGCTGTTCGCTTGCATTGGTGTTGAATGTTGGTGAAGTGTAGTCGATAGGAGCTGATGGGAGAGAAGTAGTATGTAAGTGATGTTTCATTTTTTAATAAACCTTTAAGAATGTATCTTTATAATGAGTTGTGTTCCTTATTTTGGGTGTTTCACTTCACCGCACTGAGCTACGCCCAAACTCCCCCCCCCCCCCCCCGTACACTTATTCTCAAGGATGAACGAAGAGATTCATTCCGTCTCTACAAATTCAGCGAATGTTTCAGGGAGAGTTTGATACGACCATTTTTGACAAATTTTTAACAAATGTGAAAATTTTTAAGCAAATGAAGAAGATAAGATTTCGAACGAAAACGCATTAAAGAAACTTCATGCGGATATTTCTGGCAACATGGTGAAAAGGCATGATTCATGATGACACGTAATGGTGGGGATCTGTTGATTTGCTCCCCGAACAGTTTCCACCCAGAGGACATTTCCACTGCAAAATTTGAATGTTTTATATCATTCTCTGAATAAAGGAATCTCCTAGTATTCGATAACGATGAGTTTTCGTTTGGATGAGTTTTCATTAACATTCTTCTAACGATTTGATGTGCAATTGTTTTGACAGAAAAAAATATAGTTTTAACATAATGTAATATTATTAAAGTATGTATTGTAGTTTGATGTTTTTGCAGAATATTTTTCTTTTTTTTTAATTTAGAAGGAAATTCCTAACATACTCAATTGCCCTAACCCCTTGTGGGGCATAGCGCGTCAACTGTTCCATGTGGCCCAGCTGACGTTTCGTCGGCATAAACTGGTTTCGGGGAATGCAGTTGCCAGCATGCACCTCCTGCACATCCATGGCCACGAACGTCGTCGTGGACGGGATTCATATTGCTATTTCAAGTTTCAAGGCATATCCATCGAATTCGTTAATACAGACACTTTGTTAAGAAGTGAATCATTTGCTTTCCCAATATTTTCTGAACGGTTAGTTTCAGAATCTATTCGAAATCCGTAGAGTAAGGAAATGGAAGCTTTTGCTTTTCTATTGGATACAACTCAAAATTAACAATGAATCTGCAAAAGTATACGAATAAATTCATATACATCTACCACTTTTTACGACTAAAGGGACCAGTATTACAAAATACCTAAAATTTAAATTTAAAGTAGATTATGTAGAAACCTTCAAACTTGGTCTTCCACACATTTTGTAAAGGGCGCGCAGTTCCACACAATTTGTGGTATCTCAAGTCAGAAGCAAGTAGTTAATATTTTATTAAATTTCAGGAATGTTATGAACTTCCGGAACATCTTCAAGTGCATGCTCTCTGATAAGGAATAAACCACTTCAAAACTTTCCAAGAACATCCATTACTCTGAACATAATAATGAAATTGGAACGCCAGAATGTGTTGTATGCGTGTGTATTATGTATCGTGTCCTTTTTGTATTCAATGATAAAATTAGTTGTATTACGTATCTGATACCTGTACTAGATGGTAGATTGCTATACGGTTCAATTTTATTGCCTAATCTATCGCTATTGATTATTCGATTCGTGAGAAATTCTACATTGGATTGGAGGGCCGATATCTCCATTCTGAAACAAGCCAAAAGAAAACCGCACAATTAGATTAGTTTGTTCTGAATTTCAATTACCTTATTATCCCCACACGGGACGATGTCTTCGCAATCACTTTGAATAGTGTCAGCCACACTAGGATTGAGCTCCTTATAGCTTGTCCAAATCTGCTTTAATCGCTCCATTAGCATCTCATTTGTCTTACGAAGTTCCTTCTTCTCCTCGCTGGAATCGAGTGCATTGTAATTTCGGGATACGTGCGATAGAAATATGGTGAGTTAAGTTCCCAGGCATTCAGATGGAAACCACGATTTAGTAAGGCAGTAGATATATACTTCTAAATTTGCTTAATTTGCCGAACGAAGTTTAATCGTCTTTTAATTGAGGGTGGTTTGCATCTGAACGCCCGGGAAGATTCTGGCACATACTTTACGAATCTAATGAAAATCAACCCACCGACGTGTTTTCCTTTTTCTTGATTTTTGGTTTTGGTATTAATTTCACGTTAACGTTCAATCGAAATGGTTTTTGCTTCACATCGCTACCGTCAGTTGCGTGTGCTTGCGTCAACTTTTCGGTTTCCGGCATAATTATTACATCTTTTGGAAACTGTTCTAAAGGTTGAGAAGCCTGTGAAGCATTTGTTGGCACTATCTTCTCTTCGGACTCAACGAAGAGTGTAGTGCATGCTGTACATCTACCGGCTACGGTATCAAAATTCTGATCTGGTGAATTCGCTACAAAATCTATATCCGGAGTGCTTGGAGGACTCATTAAAAATCTACATCGCGGCATGCTTGGCCATTCGTATTTACATGCAGAATCGAACTCGTTTTTCCATCGGATATGCTTTCCTGGGATGATGTTGACAAAAAACCGAAAGAAGACGGGAAAACCAAAAATCAGGAATTAGAAAAACCACGTCAGCTCGGATGTTCATGTCAGCGATTAACAGATGCTTACAGTCTACTTTCAAATAACATCTAATATATTTTCTAATTACTTATGATTTAAGGACGATTCCTCTAGTTTACTCGTTAGTGTTCTACATTCGGTTGTCAGTTTATCCATGAGTTGTCTCTGGCTGTGTATCATTTCTTCGAGTTCGGTAACCGTTTCAGCTACAAGTAGAGAATGCAATAAAAGGGGCGATTCAGTAAGGCATGTCATCATCCATGAATGGATAGCAAAAGATTAAAACATTAAATCGGATTACGTTCTGTTTTTAACTCAAGCAAAGAGAACTCATGGATAAAACTATTGACTTTCAATTAGAGTCCGATTAGTACTTTTTTTTGTAATGCACAAAAATATTTGAAAAATTGGTGGGAACGCCGTAGCGAGTAATCTCAATAGCTTACCCATGATTTCTCTCTACAGTGCTTTAGACGGGTTGCAAATTGTGTACTATGTATAATTGTCAGAGAAAATGTGGCATTGTTACATACGTTGTGCCCAGGATTAGTTCAAACGAAGTGAAAAATAAATTAAAAATAAATGCCTAGGGTGTCTCGTTTAAAAACATGTTACAATATACCCTATACTAAAAGTCTAGGGTATAAAAAGTGAACTGTTCTACATCCAAAAATCGCAGAAATCACCTGTAAAGCATTAAAGAAATCGCAATCTTTCAGGTATTCTTGCCATGAGTGTGTGTTTCAAAACTTGGTTGGATAATGTCCATACATTAAAAATTCAATAAATATATAGTGCACAATATACGTACGGAACCCAGTTGAATCCTCGATTAATATTTTCAAAATTCTACTAATCGCATTTAAAAATCAATTCACATACAGTGCTTAACATCATACAGAAACAACAAAACTTACCGTGCTTTTTCTCCATTTCAACGATACTTTTGTTAATATCTTTGGTTGTCGGTCGTATTTCTCCTTTCAGTTCTCCCAGAGCAATCTATGGATTCAAAAGTGTTGCCTCACAAGTTCAACCACTCTATTTCTACAACCTGAATACTTACATCCTTTTCCAAATTGGCTATATCATCATTGAGCCTCAAATTTTCCCTTCTGGCCTGCAAAAGTTCAGCATCGGCTCGATCAAGTCGTTGCCTCAACGAATTAATCTCGGCATTCAATCTGCCTGCTTCAATTTTAGCTTGTCGCTCTGATTTGTCCAACTGCAATCGCAATAGAGTTATCTCTTGTTCCAGAGCATGTTTCTCGGCATTCATTTGAGCCAAATCCGTCAGATAGGTGCTTTTCTTATCTTTCAGCTCTTGCTTAAGCTCGTCAATTTGAGCATTTCGTTGAGCCAAATCCCGCTTGTAATCGGACTCAAAGCGTTTGTGGCGCTCCAATTCGAGCTGCAGTTTGGAGGCGTGCTCCCATTGCGAACTCAGATCACCATCCAATTGATCGACGTGATAATTATAACGCCTTTCAGCATTGGAGCGTTCCTCAGCAATGCGCCGGGTCATTTCATGCTGAAGTTCGCGCACCCTTTCGTGTTGTCGTTCCAGCTCCTCTTTAAGCCGACGTATCTCGATCTCAGCTTGAGACTTTTCAAACATCGCCATGTCGGCAAGGTCGCGACTCCGTTGAGTTTTCGACGCGACCTGACTGCCTTCGGACCGCAAATCTTCAATTGTATGCTGAAGTCGTTTAATAGTCTCCTCGTAATTGATTTTGTCACGTTCCAGATTTTCAATGCGCTTGCGATAGGATTCCAGCGATCCCGTCTCGATGCCGCCTCCTGTTGATGATTTTCTTTTGAGCTCTGAATTTTCATTTCGTACTTTTTTCAAGTCTATGTTAGCCTGAGCCAGTTCGGCTTCGAGTTCGCTTATTCTCGATTCGAAAACAATACTTGGGCCACTTAGTGGTTGGGATGTCTTAACGGGTTTATCTTTTCGACCGCGTAACACTTTGTCGTAGCGGTTGTCTTCGCTTTCCGAAGATCCGGATATTTTTGTATTATGACCGCCAAAATCGGAGCGGGCATGCTCGGTGAGGGCTTCATTTTCGCTGATAACATCGCGGACTTTACCCAGAAGGTTAGACAGTTCGTCCTGAAAGAGGAAAGTTTATTCTGATTGTACTAGGGATTCTTGATTTATCAGAATAAGTTAAGTGCACACTTTGACATAAACATCTGCGTGATGCTTTTTTTTTTCGGAAGATCGGATTTTAGGTAATGTCCAAGTGTTCCAAATTTAGTAATATCCCCAAAAAAGGGCCAAATATTCAAAACCAAGTAATTCAACAACACGACAAGCATTCTCGTAGTCCATCCTTAAATATTTACATGCAAAGCAGAATGAACATTGACAGTTAATTAGAAAAACTCTTAGTGTCATTTTCTTCAAGGATCCTATTATTTGAGTTCTTAATTCAATTCAATTAAAAAAAAATCCACATTTAAGGCACCGGTGAAAGTTATTCCTTCTGAATATCCATCTTGGATTTACCCTCCAATACTGACATAATCCACTTAAGAACTTCAAGAATCACTTCAACATCCTTTTTCATACCAACTTTTCATCCATCAACTTCACACTTTGACTTACTCGACAAAATTTCGATTCCTTCTCGAGCTGCTCGATGTAGTCCTCTTGCTTTTCGATAAAACTTATAATTTCGGGTGGTGCTTGTCCGACCTCCGATGTTGGAGCGAGGGCTTGAGGTGCGGCCGGCGGTAGTGGGGCATATTCCGTATTTGTGGAGTATCGCGATGAACGATAGGGTGAGAACGATTTAGAAGTTTTCTTCGCCGATGGCGGTGTCTTATAGTTGGACGAAAGATATTTTGATATTTCCGATAGTGGTGGACGATCGGTTACTTGCTGCCGAAAAGGAAAATCCAATTTCAAAATATTTTGTTGTGCATTTGAGGAAGATTAGTACACTTACCGACTGATTATCCGTTTCCTCGCCTGAATCATCCTGATAATGCTTTCGATATTGAGAGGATGTTTTGATTGATGGTGCGTAGGAATCCTCGAGAAGGAATTTTAGACGTCCGACAGCCTCACGATACGCTAAGTTGGTAAAGTCCAATTTCTTGGACATAGTCTTAGCTACTTTTACGGAACCGTTCGATCCTTTCCTATAAAAGTACCAAATAAAACTAGATTTAATTCAGATCCATGTGTTTCGGTCACATATATGCAATTGATATAGATATACGGTGTATACTCTCCGACGAATTATGTGTAACTAGTGAGGGGGTTGTTTTGGTTACCGTCGACCACTCTGTCAGATGTCACGGTTGACTAACCACCAACGTATAAAGGTGAAAACTGGGTGAGAGGAGATGGTAAGAGTAGTTAAGCTACGTGTTGTGTTCCTTCAATGTTTTGTGATACTCGTATGTGGAAATATCTAAGGAAAATTTAGGCGTAGAAAGGTATGATAGGACGTCGCGAGACAAGGCAGGACGAGTTTTTATCAATACTCGCCGTATGATTAAGTTTTCTATAAGGAAGACATTTCAAATTTAATAGTCGGCTGTGTTCGGTATGAAATTAACATGAAGCTAGATTAATGGATACATAACATCTTTATTGATAATCAAAGGATTTTTAATCAAGATACCGATGAAAGCATTCGGACCGATTATAGTGCTTTCTTTGGTCACGAAAATACGAACTCTTTGAATGACATTTACAAAAATCGGATCAGGGAATAATAAATGATGATTATTATGTTACTTATTTCAGTTGGCAATTATTTATAGTCCAGGCAAAATAAGAAAAGTCGAAGCAATAATCATATACTCGTAGTTCCAAAAGTGTAGGGGTAGGTCCCATGAACAACGTCAAATAACGTCCCACCGATTTCAGGTGCTACGGCGGTCACGGAGTAGGTACCCTTTTTAAGTTTTCCGCTTACATCTCGAAAACGGTGCGTTTCGCGTAAAAGTAATGTAATGTTTTGTGCAAAGAAGTAGATAATTTGAACGCATTACAATAACTTGAGGTCGATAGCACTGGATGGAAGTCTTGTTCGTCTTGTTTAAATAGTAATTTCTATAATAATTTAATTTTAGTAAAAAGTGATAAGATGATAGTGTGATTATTCACATTCGCAAACTAAAATAACCTCCTGGGCTAGAATTTGTTGTTAATATTTAAATTCTTCAGATAGGACATCCGTAGGCCAGTAAAATAAAATTTTAATACCAAAAATTAGAGAAAGATCTGGAAATAAGTTTAATCCCTTCTATAGAAACTGAATAAATGGAAACTAAGTTTGCATGGTCGCAGAAGGTAAGTTTCGCTTTAAGTGGGCGAAAATCCGAGAAATTTGAGCCTTTTTTAATATTATCCTTATAACTTCTAAACGGTGCCTCGGATAGAATAAATGTAGTAGTAAATTAATGCCCGGTTCACATTATTCCAGTAACCAATCCAGTCCAGTAATCCAGTCCAGCGCTGGACTGCTACTGGAATAATGTGAACCGGCACTGGACAGCAATTCAATCCAGCAATCCAGTCCAGCAATCCAGTCCAGTGACTGGATTGTCGGTCTACTTTTTGATTCCAGCTCGCCCAGAAATCATTGTTACTATCAGTGACGTGCACTCGTAGTAAGCAATTCCAAACTGCTTGACTTACCGAAATAAGCAATTCAATAATAAACTTTGCGTACACCAATACACATATCATCATTTCAGTCAATGTTTTTCTTTAAGCTGAAGAATACATATTATCATTCAAATATTCCTTTACACATTCAAATTCTGATCCGCGCCTTCTTTTGGTTAAAAAACATTCGTTCAATTACTTTAGATAATATTCAAACCTCCCACATTTTGCACACCATAGACACCAAACTTAGAATAGGAAAATGTGCCTAGATCTTTAGATGCATGTACCATGTGTGCATCCAAATACTAGAGACATGTTGATTCCAGAAAATGGGAATCTTGGATTTCGGTAGTACATTGGGTAACGATTTTTTTTTGTTTTGTTCGCAAATTTACATGAGACAAGTCAAGCACTGGCGCGACTGCTTTTGTGTGTGGGATAAAGCCCAATGATGCTTGTTAATGAAATGTTGCCATGCAGGGAATGTTTATGGGAATTTGATTTTTCCAGTAGAGCTTTTGTTTTTGTTATGTAATGGATTTTCCGTTGCAATTTAAAAGAGGAAATCAGTGCAATCGGGTGATTTTGATTAAATTGTGATTTGAAGTTTTTTTTGACCGTTTGTAGTGATTTAATTGATTTGATTTGTGATAAAATAAAAGTGGTAAGTTTTCTTTTCGCATTATGTCGGAGTATTGCTGCGCGACGGATTTCGTACTAAAAGCGGGATTTTCAACTCTTTCCTTTGCCAAGAAAAGAGAAATTATAGAATCGGATAGACCGAAGACAGATCTTAGTTTAGAGTTTAAATTAAAAAATATTACGCGAAAATTCCATATCGAAACGTATGAAAAGTACATTTGGTTAACGGGAAGCTGAAAATTAAATAAGTTATTTTGCTGGCCGTGTCTTTTGTTCACGAATGAAAAATCTGTTTGGAATAAAGCTGGATTTAGTGATTTGAATAATTTTACGGGCTCAGCAGCAAAGCATTCAAGGTCCGAAAAACATCTTCAGTCATTAATTAAATTAGATAATTTTGGTTCTCAGCGTATAGAGTTTATGCTTAGTAACCAGGTGGCAATATCTGTTAGTTTGCATAATGAAAAAGTTGAGCGTAATCGTAATATTTTGAAACGTTTAATCGATACTGTAATTTTTTTGGCAAAACAGGAGCTTCCTTTTCGCGGAAATAATGAAGACTCTTCTTCAAATAATCGTGGTAATTTTATCGAAACCGTAAATTTCTTGAGTTTGTACGATCCGATAATTGAGTCCCACATAGATTCTATAAAAACAAATGCAGCGTTTTCGGGTTTGTCGAATAGAATCCAAAACGATCTTGTTTCCGCTATAGCTAATGTGGTTCGAAATAAAATCAATTTGGAAATAAAGGAAGCTCCATTTGTAGCTGTAATGGTCGACGAAACGCCAGATGTTAGCGGTCGGGAACAATTAACGATGATTTTTAGATATACAATATCAAATGAGATTGAAGAAAGATTTATCGGATTTTTGGATGTATGCGCTAATCGTACAGCTACAGCAATAAGCTCTCACATTTTAAAACAATTGCAAAATTTTAATATCGATAAGAAATTAATTGCACAATGTTACGATGGCGCAGCAGTAATGAGTTCTCAAATTCGTGGAGTTCAGACTTTAATTCGGGAAAAACATAAATCGGCAATTTTCGTTCCATGTTACGCTCATTCACTAAATCTAGTATTGTCTAAAGCAGTTGAGTTTATTCCGGAAATTAAATTATTTTTCGCGCACATCAATAAAATCGCATCATTTTTTAATACATCCACTAAAAGGTCGGACCTTTTTGCAAATATAGTAAATCGTCGTTTACCATCGGTTTCCAAAACGCGTTGGCATTATCATTCGCGTATTATTAACGTTATATTTGAACATAAGCATGAAATTTGTACAGTTTTTGAGACAATTTCGAATGGTTCTCAACACTGGGATGGCGATTCCTTGACTTTTTCCGATATATACTTACAAAAATTCGCAGAGTCAGATTTTCAATTATATCTGTTAATTTTTTCTGAAATTTTTTCGAAAACTGATATATTATTTAATATTATTCAGAGCAAAGTGGTAAACATTTCATATGCAAGCCGAAAAATTATTGAATTTGAAAATTGGCTTGAAAATGACTTTTCTAAAAAGTTTGATAATTTCTATTCGACAGTTACAGCAGAATATCAGCCACCACGTAAGAAATGTAGAAATGCGATAGATCCTTTACAAAATTTACGGCGGATATTTCGGGAGATTATAGATGTTATTCTCGGGCAAATTCGAGATCGATTCCATTCGTTTAAAGATCTTTCATTTTTAGAGTTGCTTGAACCGAATTATTTTTCTAAATTCAAGTCAAATTTTCCCGATAAAAATTTTGACTCATTTATTGAATATCACGGTCAATTTTTCGACAGAATAAAGTTGAAAAATGAGCTAAAAGTTATTTATTCTTCAGATGAGTTTAAAAACGCGAATCCTAGTAAAATTCTCGATTATTTTCAAAAACGGCCTTATGTCGCAAACGGTTTTAAGCAAGTTCATATTTTAGCAAAATTATTAACGTCAATTCCAGTCACAGTGGCAACTGCGGAAAGGTCATTTTCAACACTAAAGCGCGTTCACACATTTTTGAGAAATCGCCAATCCCAAGAACGACTTTCGGATCTTGCTTTAATTGCGGTTGAAAAGGATCTTCTTATACAAATGCGAAGAGAAAACGATTTTTTTGATAATGTGATTAAAGAGTTTTTACTTAAGGAACGGCGCATAGATTTGGAATACAAATAAATGGCAATGGCGAAAGAATATTTATTTATTTCAAATACCCCTGAATTTTTCTTAGTCTTAATTAACATAATATGTATTTATCATTTTTTTTATTAGTAATATGTTATTTATTTATTTATTTTTGTATTCCGAATATATGTGCCAATATTTTATTTATATCTTTCCTGATTTCTTCTTTAAGGCTTAAAGCCGCTTGGTATAAATGTTTTTGTGACTGTCCATATTCTATTATACAGTCCATTTTTGTTTATGCTAAATTGGCTTTAGGGCGCCCAACTGCTTGACTGCAAAATTATAATTCGGTTCAGCAATATAGTCAAAATCGCTAGTCAGAAAGACAGTTTTCGAAGCTTTGGAGAAAGGTTCGGTTAGGTACAGGGGCTGCCGTGATGTGTCACAGCACACTTAGACCAACGTTGGGTCCATTGTGGTACCACCGCTATCACCTTCACTTGAACCTACGAACCTACGAATGTAACAATTGAGCCATGTGGCGGTCATATCCTTAAGGTCATCCAGATCGTTAAAGACCCGTGAGCCCAGAAACATTCTTCTCCTACTAGCTAAGGCCGGACAATGACATAGAAGATTTATAATGCTCTCCTCCTCCTCCACATCGCCACAAAATAAATAAATAACTGACGCAACTGTCCAATTTGAACCATGGCCTCGAGATAAGTTAGCATCATCTCATTTTCTAGATCGTGACGGTATGTCTTCTACAGAGGTGTGTGATCAGCAACACGCTCAGCCGAGTTATTTACCCCATAAATGGGTCCTCATTTAACAGCTGAGTGGGCTCATTGTCCGACTCGCAAATCCCCTTTTTTATCTAAAACTACCGCATTCAGTAGGAATCAAGCCGGGGCGCAGTGCGTACAAGGCGAACGTGCTAACCGTTGCGCCATCCGGACTACCACATCGCCACAACTCCTACAGAAGTCGTGGTGAGGAAGATGTAGTCTCCGGGCATGCTCCCCTATTGAGCAGTGCCCTGTGATAACTCACACTACCCTGCCAATGCTTCTTGTTCAACGACAGCAATGTGAAAGAACGGCGGGGATCATTTTTCGGCCAAATCATCCTTGTTGATTGGCATGTATTGCCGAAGAGCCATCTAACATTAGCCCTATCCACGGCAGCGGTCTTAATCGCCAATTTACACAGGATGAATGGCACCCTTATGTCTTGGCTTAAAATTCCGGTAAGCAGATTTGTGCAGGTAGATCGACCTTTGGTAAATCCGTGCTGTTTCTCGACAAATTATATTCTGTGAAGGAGGAAGGACTTGGTGAGCGCTTCCACTTCGTCGAGCCTTCTCCTTTAAACGTACAGCGTCGACAACAGGCTTATTTTCTCTCTAATTGCCTTGACCCCTCTAGGAGCATGGGCGCGTCAACATCTGTAGCATTTCTATGCCTTGTTGACGTTTCAATAGCATATCTACTTTTCGGAACTCCAGTTGCTAGCATACACCTCCAACAACAGGCTTAGTCAGCCAAGGATAAATTTTACTTTTACATCGAGCAAAAAATTGTAAAGTAAAACGACAAATCAAGCTGTTCAGGTAGTCGTAGAATTTACCAGTGGCTTCTTCGCAAAAGGAAATGACAATAGAGCTTCGGATAATTCTATGCGGTGGGGCGGAAGGTAGCACATTATAGTATTAGATCAAGAAGACGGCCGTTATTGTTATGCACTGTGTTGACTTGAGTGAGGTTACAGATAGATAGAAAAGATAAAAGCACAAGGGAAGAGGGATTACAAGAGGAAATTGGAATATCATGTTCAATTGGAGACCACGCAATAGAGGAAATATTGAAATCACCACAAATCAGAACATATGCCCTGAGCTATTTTGACGTGATAAAGACAGCTCTGTATAGAAAGTTTCATAAGCACTTTGTGGAGAGCTACAAGATATGTTCACAAAGGCAATAAGAAGAGAGGTGGAAGGAGAGATGGTAACAATAACTAAGACGCATTCAACGGCAGGTGAAAGAGGAAAAATAGAACAGAGTGAACTACTATACGAGTATATAGTGAGTACGGCAATAAGCACACCACCTCCATCTGACGATAGTTTAGAGCAATTATACTTAATCTCTGTTTGGAATATGGTGAAAGCAAATTTGTATGAGCTCAAATATTCAAAATAATTACCAAAGTTTTGGATATCTGTCTCTTTTTCAAGTGGTGTTCACGGAACATTACACCGAACATTCTCAAGAAAATGAAGCAATCAATCGGCTAAATCTGTAAAATGAACAAAAACTATTGCATTTTTGTTTCTTTTTGAAAATATTTTGAACACAGTCAACCCTGAAAAAAAATCCCTCATACATAGTGAAACATCATAAGAAAATCAATAAATAATGTTAACATCACTCTTCCCATATTTTAAATAGTTTTCGAGTAACCTCACTTGTAAATAGACCACGAAATACTCGTATACCATATGAGACCGTTTCTATTGAGAACGCTTTGTTTGTAGAAATCTTCCATTTTTTAAAGTTAATCCGTCGCGTGGTCGAAAAAACGGAGGGCCAAGGGCGGGATGGTGATTATGCTGAATAAAATGATGGTAGTGGGCCCATCCCAAGAGAGAAGCTTGGAATAGCAGTGGCCTACTCCACTCAACTCGATTATTTAAGCAAACCTCAAACTATACTAGAAAAGTTTTGTACAAATTTTTGAACAAAAATTTTAAGAACGAGTGTTGGTGCAAAAATAATCATGGTTGCATGGATATTCACGCTTCATAAGTGTTCATTAACAACTCGATCTTAAAATTTTTGTTCAAATATTTGCTGGTATGAGATTTACATTAGACTCGAACATGGATACAAGATTTGTATTAGTAATTTTTAGTCGGAACCTTGAGTAATGTTTGATCGATAATTTCTATGGTTAAGTCACACATTTCCTATCCATGAGCTGTACAATTATTTTTTCTTTCTTGCCTTATTCGACTCCTTCGGCTTCTGCCACTTATACTGTCTCGGTCGGATAGAGGCCCCGTTGAAAAATCCTTTAGATGCGTTTTAGATGCACTTTTAAAACTCGATAAATTTTTTAAATTCAGACTATTATAGAATGGACTTGATGAGCTTAATAATCCTCCAGTTTTCATTGTCGCTCGTTGAATTAGTCCTTAATTCCACACACACTTACACAACCCGCGGAAATTTTTTTGTCTGATTAAAAACTTTCGGACCACTTCATTTCAAGCTTTTAACTCGGAGTTATCAAAACAAATTGTTTTTTTTTTTTTTTCAAGTGAGAAAAATCACTGAATAAATACGAAGTCTAATTTTGAGGACAAGACGGAACCGCTTCAGGGCGAAAGGTGATTCGTTCAACTGGAAATGGAGACAGAGCTTGGCGGTCTTTTATAGATTCGGTATTCGCTAGCAACCAAACAGGACTAGCAAGGATTATGGCATACTTTTAGTTGTTTTAACAACAAACGTGCCAGGAACCAACGTCTCTGCATACAATTACAGTGAACTTTCTACGGGAGTTAACTCTAGAGCAATTCGGAAAATAAATCAATAAACGAATAATGAAGGGTTATGAATGACGTTGACTGAATTAATTGATAAAAATTCATTTAGCATATAAACGATTACGTTGGTTAGTAAGTCAATTTGACTAGATTTTCTAGTGGATAATTCTAATTTAGACACCACCACCACCAATTTAACATATTTATGATTTTCATTAAAAAAATAATAATAATATAAATCTAATTTCAGAAGAATATTTCATCATCATCATCATCGTGGCGCGACAGCCCGACGTCGGGCCTTGGCCGCCTGGATCATTGTCCTCCAATTATCTCGGTCACGTGACCGCGTCCTCCAATTTTGGGAGCCCGGCAGCTGCGCGGCGTCCACACCTACTGAGCTCTCCCAACGAGATCTCGGTCGTCCTCGCAGTCTCGCTCCGTCGACTCGTTCTGCATTCATTACTCTCTTAGGCATGCGATCATCGTCCATTCTTTGTTTGACGATTTTCGAGACTTGCAGCTCATCGTACATTTCATACAACTCATGGTTGTACCGGATGCGCCATCCATCTCGATCGCAAACAGCCCCGAAAATTCGTCGTAGAACCTTACGTTCGAAAGTGTCTAGCACGTTTTCGGAGGCTTGAGTTAGGGTCCATGCTTCGCAGCCATAGCATAGCACTGGTCGTATAATGGTTTTGTACACGCGGAGCTTCGTGTTTCTGTGCACATGTTTCGATTTCATTATGGGGAGAACCGAGAAAAAAGTCTTATTAGCTAACTGTATCCGTCGCTTGATTTCGTCAGTTTCGTTGGCGTCCCTTGACAGGTTGCAACCCAGGTAGATAAAGTTGTTCACGAACTCGATGTTGAGGTCCCCCACGTTGATGCTCGGTTGTGCAGGTGTCCTTGTCACCGATTGCATCATTATTTTAGTTTTACCCTCGTTAATACGTAATCCAACTTCCTTTGCAGCGGTATCGAGCGTATGCAGAAGTTCTTCTGCGTCAGCCAATCTTCGGGACATGATGTTGATGTCGTCGGCGTACGCTGCTAATTGTGTCGACTTGATGAGCAGCGTCTTGCTGTTGTCCATATTCATGGCCCGAATAACGTATTCCAGTGCTAGGTTGAAGAGCGTCGGTGCCAGTCCATCGCCCTGTTTCAAACCAGTGCGTGTTTCAAATAGACCAGTAAGTCTATTCTGGATCCTGACTTGTGAGACGGAGTTGGTCATCGTCATCTTTGTCAGTCGCACTAATTTTGCTGGTATACCAAATTGCAGCATGATGTTGTACAGTACTCCACGATCGATACTGTCGTATGCCTGCTTGAAGTCGACAAAGATTTGGTATACGTTTACGTTGTATTCCCAGCACCTCTGGAGTATCAGTTTGATTGAGAAGAGCTGATCGGTTGTGGAGCGACCAGGTCTGAAACCGCTTTGATATTCGCCAATGACTCGTTCTGCGTACGGTTTTATTCTATTTTCCAGAATTTTCGTCAAAATTTTATAGGACGTACAAACTAGTGAGATGCCCCTGTAATTCTCACACCGCAATTTATCTCCCTTTTTATGGATTGGACAGATGATGCTTCTGCGCCAATCGTCTGGGATCTCCTTGTTCTCCCATACTCGCAGGAGTAATTGATGTATGGCATCAACTAGACTCGTTCCACCGAATCTTAGCAGTTCAGCTGGGATCTCGTCAGCGCCCGGCGCTTTATTTCGTTTTAGTGACCGCAACACGAGATCAACTTCCTCTACTGTCGGGGGTTGAATGGGTGGGGCTAGATCAACAATATCATCGAGAGCTTCCTGTGTGGGGATGTTAGATGGTCGGTTTAGAAGCTCTTCAAAATAAGAGGCCCATCGTTTGTTAATACCATCGGTGTCGCTGATGATGTTTCCATCCTTGTCCTTACAAAGGCTAGTCTTGGGTTGGTAGCCGTTCTTAATTGTATTTACTAGTTTGTACGCTTGTCTGGTGTTCCTATTAGCTAAGTTTTCGTTTATGTTCAGCAACTGCTCGTCAAAGTATTTACGTTTCTTACGTCTAATTATTCTATTCGATATTCGCCGTAGCTCGTCATATTTTTCTCTTCTGGCTCTGGTTCCTCGTTGAATCCATTGTCTGTAGGCCTCGTTTTTCGCGTCAAGTGAATTTTTGCATTCTTCGTCGAACCAGTCATTTCGCGCTCGCCGGGCTTTATATCCCACGACCTTCTCTGCGACATCCTTGATGGTACCCTTGAGTTCTTCCCAGAACCCATGGACGCCTGTGTTGCTGATGTTGTGTAGCATAGGTGATAGTTTTTCCTCAAGGGCGGTAGTATACGCCACCGCTGTAGCATCACTCAAGAGCTTATCAACCGCAAAGATTTTGGGAGGGCTGATTCTTGACTGGTGCACTGAGGAAATTCTACATCTGTAGGTCGTCTTCACCAAGTGATGATCTGAGTCGCAGTTTGCTCCTCGATAGGAGCGGACATCCATGACACTAGACGCCCATCTCCTGCAAATGAGGACGTGGTCAATTTGGTTGACGGTATGTGCGTCTGGAGACTTCCAGGTCTGCTTGTGAATGCGTCGATGCGGGAAGCACGTAGAGCTTACGACTAGATTCCTGCTGCAGGCGAAGTCGATAAGTCGCTGGCCGTTATCGTTACATTCTTCATGGAGGCTGTGGCCTCCAGAGGTCCCCCGATGCCAACTTTCATTCCCGACTTTCGCGTTAAAGTCTCCCAGCAGCAAACCTCAAGAAGAATATTTGACTTTTGTAAATGTAAGTAAAGCGACTTTTGTTCTAATTAATCAGTCTTGATCTCAAATATCCAACTACGTCAAAATATTTATTACTTTCTTAATTTCTAAGCAGATAATTTTCAATTTACCAGTTCGTCTTTTTTCTTGTGCTCTGGTTCCGATTCTGCATCAAGGCGAATATAATAAGAAAAAAGGTTCCTTTTCATTTTGTCGGCGATACAAGCACTTAAAATACGTTTTTAGACCCCAATTGGAACTTCACAACTATTAATAGGCGCGTTTTTTTAACAGCCATCCAGAGTAGATCAGGTTAACACCATACAATTACACTAACCACTTGATCTGAGTTGCTCTGGACAGAAGGTTAGTGCAGGAATTCTACTCTGTTAAATAGTTCTGCGTTTTGAATTGCAGGCGGTGTAGCTGTCGCAATTTTCGGGCAATACACTTCATTTTGGGGAGCCCACAGAACTCATTTCCTGTGAATAAAAGTAAGTACGCAAAATGATTCAGCTGCCTAAAGGAAATTTGTCAGATTGTATCTGTACTAAGGATTTAAGTTTCCTCTTGGAATTTGAGTTGACGTTTGCATGCTAACTAAATTAAAACACACTCCAAAGCAAAGACATGTCCCGTTTTCATCTTCGCTACTCTGATATGCTCTACATCGTTGTTTTTTCCTGTTGTTCTGCTGTATCCTGCTCTGTATAAATAAAACGCAGCTAATGCCTCAATAGAAAGGGTAAATCCACCGATGATGAACATTAAAAATCACATATATTCGCGTCCAACGCAGTTGGTGTATGCCGCCGCTTTGGAGCCCAGTTTCGAACAAAAAATGCAAATTATTTTTTAACGTAACACTTTCATAAAAAAAATTATTTAAATAGGTAACAATAAAATATATCTCACTTCACGAATTAACTTCTTAAATTTCTTAATTGATTGAACTTGGACTTAGAAATTGCAAAGACTTCAAGAGGGCTTTTGCATTAAATTTGTGCTAACCAGTCATGACATGATCCGCTAATTTTATAGATCAGATGCACCTGATCCGGTACAAAATCGGACCTAGGTCCAAAAATCTAGGTCGGCGAACCTACCCCATGTTCTGAAATGAACTGATCTGATTTACATGCGGTACCACTTTCACTTGCAATATGATCTATATTTACTCTAAAGAAAAATAGAAAATCATTTTTTAAGGTACGATTTGCTAGGCTGCGACTGCACAATTTGCGATTGCGATTCGCGACCAATCGATTAATTATTCAATGATGAACGCGTGGTCGTGGACCCGTTTTGTTAGGCGGGATGTAATAAGCTTGGCGTTTGCGATTATGGCTGTGCAATGTAGTGTAATGGCGCTATGGTGATTGCGACTCTATGGCTGTGAAATGTTCTGTATTTTCACGAGTATGATTGAGGACGGTACCCAATGGTGTTGAAAATTGATTTTTTTTGTGGCAAAGTATATTTTGTTGGAAAGTATCTTGTTTTGGGAAAATATATTTGTCTCGCAATGCTTTTGCCATTTGTATGGATGAGAAATGAAGGATTTTTGTATGAAAATAGTACTCGGATGTTGCGTAGGATGTGACTACGCAATCAAGTATTTTTATATGAACGTAAGGCGAATGATTAGAAAAAGACGAATGTACTGTAGATGGCATTTCGAGTCCTTTGGCGGCGAAAAGTACATTCGAAAAGGGATATGACAACCATATTGCCTAGATTTGCTAGACCACAAAACTCAAAACGCCTTTAAAAGTACCCCGAAGCACATTTTTTATCATCCCGATTCATAACACCCATATTGCCCACAATTCACTTCATTGCCGAACATGTCCTTTTGAACATGTCCTTCTTGTAATCCAAGGACTCGAAATGCCATTTACGCTACTCCTGCGGACATTCGGCTCTTCACCCCGATTCATATGATACCCATATTGACCATATTTCGCTTCACTGGCAAAAATATCCTTTTTCGAATATCCTTGTCGCCATCTACAATACTCTAGTGCATTGGTCTCATCACCCGGATTCCGGAGATCCCCATATTCATACTTTTTTTTTTTTTTTTTTTTTGTTGAGAATAATTAACTCCCCGAAGGGAGCCCAAATCGTGTTGGTTCGCCGGTTTCGACCGCTGGTGCGAAGCGCGTCTCATCAGACGCCTCTGCTTCGCGCTCGCACCAGTGGGAGAGGCGTGACCGGGAACGACCAAGTCAGATGTTGGTTTGCCTTATATAGGCCGACCAACACGACATGGGAGCGAATTCTATCGAATGCAAATAACAACGTGCTACCTGCCGATATGGAATTCTACCCAACTGTTCTGGCTTAGCGCCAGTGGCTAAACTATAAACCAAGTTTTTTGCCGGGCGACAGCCATCGACGCCATGCAACTTACATGGCACTTAGCATGCCGTCGCCCTTCTCAGTCCAGAGTGGGACTACACTCATTCATACTTTTTTTTTTTTTTTTTTTTTTTTGAGAATAATTAACTCCCCGAAGGGAGCCCAAATCGTGTTGGTTCGCCGGTTTCGACCGCTGGTGCGAAGCGCGTCTCATCAGACGCCTCTGCTTCGCGCTCGCACCAGTGGGAGAGGCGTGACCGGGAACGACCAAGTCAGATGTTGGTTTGCCTTATATAGGCCGACCAACACGACATGGGAGCGAATTCTATCGAATGCAAATAACAACGTGCTACCTGCCGATATGGAATTCTACCCAACTGTTCTGGCTTAGCGCCAGTGGCTAAACTATAAACCAAGTTTTTTGCCGGGCGACAGCCATCGACGCCATGCAACTTACATGGCACTTAGCATGCCGTCGCCCTTCTCAGTCCAGAGTGGGACTACACTCATTCATACTTTTTTTTTTTTTTTTTTTGTTGAGAATAATTAACTCCCCGAAGGGAGCCCAAATCGTGTTGGTTCGCCGGTTTCGACCGCTGGTGCGAAGCGCGTCTCATCAGACGCCTCTGCTTCGCGCTCGCACCAGTGGGAGAGGCGTGACCGGGAACGACCAAGTCAGATGTTGGTTTGCCTTATATAGGCCGACCAACACGACATGGGAGCGAATTCTATCGAATGCAAATAACAACGTGCTACCTGCCGATATGGAATTCTACCCAACTGTTCTGGCTTAGCGCCAGTGGCTAAACTATAAACCAAGTTTTTTGCCGGGCGACAGCCATCGACGCCATGCAACTTACATGGCACTTAGCATGCCGTCGCCCTTCTCAGTCCAGAGTGGGACTACACTCATTCATACTTTTTTTTTTTTTTTTTTTGTTGAGAATAATTAACTCCCCGAAGGGAGCCCAAATCGTGTTGGTTCGCCGGTTTCGACCGCTGGTGCGAAGCGCGTCTCATCAGACGCCTCTGCTTCGCGCTCGCACCAGTGGGAGAGGCGTGACCGGGAACGACCAAGTCAGATGTTGGTTTGCCTTATATAGGCCGACCAACACGACATGGGAGCGAATTCTATCGAATGCAAATAACAACGTGCTACCTGCCGATATGGAATTCTACCCAACTGTTCTGGCTTAGCGCCAGTGGCTAAACTATAAACCAAGTTTTTTGCCGGGCGACAGCCATCGACGCCATGCAACTTACATGGCACTTAGCATGCCGTCGCCCTTCTCAGTCCAGAGTGGGACTACACTCATTCATACTTTTTTTTTTTTTTTTTTTTTTTTTGTTGAGAATAATTAACTCCCCGAAGGGAGCCCAAATCGTGTTGGTTCGCCGGACTCTCTGGACTGAGAAGGGCGACGGCATGCTAAGTGCCATGTAAGTTGCATGGCGTCGATGGCTGTCGCCCGGCAAAAAACTTGGTTTATAGTTTAGCCACTGGCGCTAAGCCAGAACAGTTGGGTAGAATTCCATATCGGCAGGTAGCACGTTGTTATTTGCATTCGATAGAATTCGCTCCCATGTCGTGTTGGTCGGCCTATATAAGGCAAACCAACATCTGACTTGGTCGTTCCCGGTCACGCCTCTCCCACTGGTGCGAGCGCGAAGCAGAGGCGTCTGATGAGACGCGCTTCGCACCAGCGGTCGAAACCGGCGAACCAACACGATTTGGGCTCCCTTCGGGGAGTTAATTATTCTCAACAAAAAAAAAAAAAAAAAAAAGTATGAATGAGTGTAGTCCCACTCTGGACTGAGAAGGGCGACGGCATGCTAAGTGCCATGTAAGTTGCATGGCGTCGATGGCTGTCGCCCGGCAAAAAACTTGGTTTATAGTTTAGCCACTGGCGCTAAGCCAGAACAGTTGGGTAGAATTCCATATCGGCAGGTAGCACGTTGTTATTTGCATTCGATAGAATTCGCTCCCATGTCGTGTTGGTCGGCCTATATAAGGCAAACCAACATCTGACTTGGTCGTTCCCGGTCACGCCTCTCCCACTGGTGCGAGCGCGAAGCAGAGGCGTCTGATGAGACGCGCTTCGCACCAGCGGTCGAAACCGGCGAACCAACACGATTTGGGCTCCCTTCGGGGAGTTAATTATTCTCAACAAAAAAAAAAAAAAAAAAAAAGTATGAATGAGTGTAGTCCCACTCTGGACTGAGAAGGGCGACGGCATGCTAAGTGCCATGTAAGTTGCATGGCGTCGATGGCTGTCGCCCGGCAAAAAACTTGGTTTATAGTTTAGCCACTGGCGCTAAGCCAGAACAGTTGGGTAGAATTCCATATCGGCAGGTAGCACGTTGTTATTTGCATTCGATAGAATTCGCTCCCATGTCGTGTTGGTCGGCCTATATAAGGCAAACCAACATCTGACTTGGTCGTTCCCGGTCACGCCTCTCCCACTGGTGCGAGCGCGAAGCAGAGGCGTCTGATGAGACGCGCTTCGCACCAGCGGTCGAAACCGGCGAACCAACACGATTTGGGCTCCCTTCGGGGAGTTAATTATTCTCAACAAAAAAAAAAAAAAAAAAAAGTATGAATGAGTGTAGTCCCACTCTGGACTGAGAAGGGCGACGGCATGCTAAGTGCCATGTAAGTTGCATGGCGTCGATGGCTGTCGCCCGGCAAAAAACTTGGTTTATAGTTTAGCCACTGGCGCTAAGCCAGAACAGTTGGGTAGAATTCCATATCGGCAGGTAGCACGTTGTTATTTGCATTCGATAGAATTCGCTCCCATGTCGTGTTGGTCGGCCTATATAAGGCAAACCAACATCTGACTTGGTCGTTCCCGGTCACGCCTCTCCCACTGGTGCGAGCGCGAAGCAGAGGCGTCTGATGAGACGCGCTTCGCACCAGCGGTCGAAACCGGCGAACCAACACGATTTGGGCTCCCTTCGGGGAGTTAATTATTCTCAACAAAAAAAAAAAAAAAAAAAAGTATGAATGAGTGTAGTCCCACTCTGGACTGAGAAGGGCGACGGCATGCTAAGTGCCATGTAAGTTGCATGGCGTCGATGGCTGTCGCCCGGCAAAAAACTTGGTTTATCCCCATATTGCCTAGGTTTGACTTCATGCCCAAGAAGGGGGCGTTTCCCCTCCTTCCCCCATCTTATCCATCCCACCGCTCCACTGTCCTAACCTTCCTACTCAACTCCTCCATTAAACTTCCCAAATCGATGTGAAACCTTCTATTCATCTATTCTTTCAAAATATGCGAATCCTGTAAAACCCACACTCAGATCCCAGACCTACTCCTTCTTTCCAAACTTTATGTTTCCATATATTATCTATCTATCTCTATTGAGCTTGCGGAACTACTCAGACCTGCAGACTATCCAGATCAGCGGAACTATGCGGATCGGCGGACCTACTCGGATCATTAGAACTGTTCGGATCAGTAGAACTATTCGAATCAGCAGACCTACTCGGATCATTAGAATTATTTGGATCAGCGGACCTACCCGGATCAGTGGAGCTATTCGGATCAGCGGACCTAGATATTTTTTAAATCGGACCTACTAGACCCTTATCTTATCTTACTAGACCCTGGTCTAGATGTGCGAGCCTGGTTCAAAAGAGTAGAACCGATTTTGAACAACCATGACTAATGCTAACCGAAGCATAATCGTACAAAACATATTTGTCCGGATGCGCACAATTAAGACCTTAATTTAGTCGCAGTTGAAGTAAAACTTAAATTAACAGGATTAAGGCCACGCCCACACCCCATTCGAACGGGTCCCCCTCGGGGAGATAAATGTGTTGCCACACTATTGAGTAAAGGTCTACACGACCGCACTTTGGTATCGAAACCACACACTACCCGCACCGGGACCCAGCCGTATGTTCCCGTGAATCGGTTTGGCGACGCGACGATTCGTCGCAAGAGAAATCAAACATTCCAATCTGACACAACGACCCACCTGGCGGCGGCTGGTCCGTGCCGGTGATGTGTGTTTTGAATTTCTTTCCGTACCGCACAGTGAGCGAGCAAAATTAAACCGAACTAGACGTAGACGGGCACGTTCCGCCCTGTGATGTGCAGGTGACTGTCTGTTGTCCATGTGGGTAAGTGTGAACTATCAGACGGTTTTATATTGTACAATTCGCCTACCGTAGATCGCCAGTACATGGGCGACTACGGCGTTGCCCTGGTTCGGAGACTGTTTCTTTAGACCTTAATAAGTGCGTCATCATGCAAAGAACCATATACATACGTTGAATAGAGTCAATGACAGTCGCCCGAGTAAATGGTTCCTTCTCATGAAATTTATTGTGTCTTTAGTCCAAATCGACTCTTATTGGTCACCGCAACGGTATCCGTCAAGATGACGCTGATTTTGTAATATAAAACATATTCACTCATTCATTCACTTACCATTTTGAAGTAAATGTCAGAAATAGTTTACTATTTGCCCTAAGCCCTAGTGGCGCATAGCACGTCATTAGCAGAAACGTGTTGCATGCACCTCTTGCCCATTTAGCTGCATACCTGTGACATGTCGGGAAAGGTTGTAGCTTACTCTTATGCCCTATACCCGAGGGGGGAAGAAAACACAAACATGGCCACAGTGCGCCCGGGGCGACCGGTAGCGCAGTGTGTTGAGGCATCAGTCTCATATTTGACTACCGGCGTTTCGGGTTCGAATCCCGTCCACGACGACGTTCGTGGCCATGGATGTGCAGGAGGTGCATGCTGGCAATTGCATTCTCTGAAACCAAATTATGCCAACGAAACGTCAACTGGGCCACATGGAACAGTTGACGCGTTATGCCCCATAAGGGGTTAGGGCAATTGAGTAGTACAGTGCGCCCGGCGGTGGGATTCGAACCCCCGAAGCTGGCGAAACGTCATACTGACACTTCAACGCACTGAGCTGCCGCCCTTGCTCTATACCAAATAAAATTTTGAACTTATCGCTATCATCGTATTTTAGTATTTTCAAGCGAAAACGTGCTTTCAATCTCAATCCGCTTGTCTAAATAAACATAAAAGTGGGTTGGTCTTTTTTCTGATACCGCACTATTAATTGTGGAAATACCAACTGTCACCTGCATTTCAAATGACCAAATAGAAAGACGACATGGTTGCTATCAGCCGTTATGAAATTCGCCTGTTTTAGTACGACCAAACGATATCATGATATGTCTATTATCATTGTTATCAGAAATTGAAGAGAATCAACTGTACGGCGTCTATGGATATACACAACTCTAAGTGTATATAAACCAATGTTTCCACTCATTTCGATTTTTAAGATTGACGTATTTATTAATAACGCGAAAACAAGGTGAAGTGCTCTGATATCTGTCTCAAAGTGCAGAACCTTTAGGTTATCAAATATACTGACTAACTATGTGGAACAATAGGCCTTTCACTAACTGATTGACGACACTGAAATAGAGTTCAATACTAATAACAAACAAAAAAAGATTATCAGTTTGAAAGGGGGACTTAATTAATTTCAAAATAATTCTGTATTGAGCTATTGTGGTCGAAAATATTTATAATTGAAGAAATTGTCTTACGGTATGATTTTTACAGGAAGAAATAGTGGCAGTTGACTTGACTTATACGTTTCTATTGTCTTCAATAACATGTACTGTAAAAAAACAACCACTATACCATGGATATCATGATAATGGAATTTTTGGCAATTCTTCCATCGAGTATGACATGCAACACTTCAATGCAGTATCCTTAATGACGCTTATTCTGTTTTGTGACAAATCAAAAGTATTGGTTTGGATTATTTAGTTTAGCTTTCGAATATAACAATTGGTTTGCATTCTCCGTTCTTGACCCAAAAAAAGCTAAAAAAAACAATCCAACAATACAGCCCCAAAACGTACTTGTATATTGTTTATTTAGGTTGAAAGTAATCAAATCCACTACCCTTTCCTCATATACAAAAGTATGTAAGTAATTGTCCTCATTTCTGTAGAAATTCAATAAGGTCCTAGCCAGAAAAAAAAACTCATTTATCCTTCTCTGTAGTTCTCTTAAATGTATATTGTCGAAAATGAGGTTCGATGCATGAGGTTAATCCTTTCAGTTGATACAAGTACATTTTATTTCCAGTCCCTCTTCTTCACCGATTATTATAACAAAGACATAAAAAGTGGAAATATCTTTGGGGAAATTTCGATTCTACCCATTCAACTATAGAAATGAAAGGATTTTGTCCTTGGATTTTCTTTTCAATTTGAGGAATCCCAAAGGATCTTAAAGTACCATTCAAGTCGAGGTAGAATTTTAAGGATGAATCAATTTAGTTTCACGAAAGGGTATTTCTAATCAGAAAGAGCTACTTCCACGATATATGGCTTAGTTTGAGCTAAGGCTACGTCTTGTGTAGTTTCTCGTTTAAGATATTTTCCTGGATAAAAAAAGATACAAAGTATCTACACTGCATGCAGATACATCGGAACATGGATATGTCTGTGACTACCGACTGCGTGGAACCTGTTGTGTTGAAGATATCGACGTAAGTTTTATAAAGATCCCAGTATAGTTATACTGGATGAAATCATTCGAAAAAACACGTCCCACGCTTTCGGTAGGCATAAGACATATCCATGTACCTATGTATCTGGTGGCAGTGTAGATACTCGTCATAAATTCTGCTTTGCTTTGTCCTGTCCGCTTGGGCTCCTTTCTCTCGCGGGATCGTTTCGTTTACGTTTGCATCGCGTGTGTGCAATATTCACCTCCTCTCGTGCACCCTGTTCCATCTACCTGTTCCATCTACCCGTTCGGTACAGTTTGCAGACTGCAGCCTATCGACATTTCTCTGAGTACGTTTCTGCTAATCGCAATCACGCTCCCACCATCTTTTTCCAATCGGACGTGTATTGTGTTTGTGTATCTATTGCAAAATCGCTCCCACACTATCCGCCTCATCCCGCCCCTTTAATCAACAGTCCGTGTCCGGCACACACAATCCGTTTCTCAAGTAACGCGTGCGACTCTATGCGATTGTGTCCGGCAAACAGAAAGGGAAACTAACAAAAGTAAACAAAACATTCCAACACACACACACAAAGAGAATGCACAAGAAAAATTTTGGAATTTTTGCAGAAGGGGGGGGGCATTTGATCTTCTACAGACCTCTGAATGTACATCATGTCACGATGAGCTGCCCGGAACTATAACATCCTGCGACGAATATTTTTCTATTTCGGGGCTTGGGAGATTTTAACTCGCGCAGTACGAATCCGCCATTTTGTTTTATGATATGTTTATTGCATGTGTGGTGGGGGCCCACATTGTAGGCCAGTCAGACCTCAAATCGCCGCCATTGCAAATGCACAACCATTTGGATAGAATGAACTTCATCCGCGATGGCTCTCGCTCACTATCTTCGGGGGGGGGGGCGGTAACTATGTAATGTACACACTCTCAAATTGCATCTGCGCATGTCCAAATGTTAGTCGAACTGACTACTTGCTACTTTTTCTGGGACCCTATTGATTCAGATATGTACTCGTAGTACAACGCGCGCTATTTTATTTGTTTGGATTCCAGCCATTTTGAACATTTTGGAATTTTTGCGGAAGGGGGGCATTTGATCTTCTGCAGACCTCTGAATGTACATCATAACATATAACATCCTGCGACGAATATTTCTTTATTTCGGGACTTGAGAGATTCTAACTCGCCTAGTATAAATTCGCCATTTTGTTCTATATGTTTATTGCACGTGTGGTGGGGGCCCACATTGTGGACCAGTCAGACCTCAAATCGCCGTCATTGCAAAGGCACAAACGCAGCTGGATCACACAATTTGGCTCGAATGAACTTCATCCGCTCTCGCTCATCTTCGGGGGGCGGGAACTATGTACACTCTCTCAAATTGCGTCTACGCATGTCCAAATGTTAGTCGAACTGACTACTTGCTACCTTTTCTGGGACCCTAGTGATTCAGATAGTACAACACGGGCTATTTTATTAAATGATGAATGGGAATTGGCGGAAATTGAAGGTCATTGAAAGTCCGCCCGTTCACCCATGTTATTTCTTTCCGTCCACAACGTCAACCTTTATCGCTATCAAATCAACGTCCCAACATGTACACACAGGATCCCCGCAAGCAACAGTCATGCACAATGACCACTTCACTCAAACGACATGCACAGCCAGAAAAGACAAATTTTCAATGGGCTTGTTTCCTCTTCTGACCCCCGAGTAGAAAAACAGACATTTCGTGTGACGGACAGATTTTTAGGATGACCCCCAGCTATAAGACATATCCATGTCAAAATTTATAATATAATGATAATAGCTTATAGAGATTTCGTTTGTCGCTGGTGTCCGTCAATGCAAAAGGCAATATAATAGTATCCGTATTTAATTGATAATTATGTGAGGGTTTTAAATGTGAAATCCTAACACCCTTTTTATAGACAAAATGAAATGACCAAAAAGGAGGAAACCCAAGGCCAATATATTAAAAAACTATTTAATAAGCTACCATAATAAATTTTAATGATACAAAAGTAGCGATATTCATTAGCACTTTAGGCCTGTTGCGTCGCAAGAAAATGCATACGATTTCAAATGTTTTTCCGGCTAAGAATGAATTTCTTCACAATTCACAACACAACGACAAAAACACAACAACTTAATTTCATATATCCATCACTATTTATGCCATTTATCTCTAGATATACATGAGACACGAGAGATTCTACTTTGCCGGCATTTACCCATACTCTTGCTTATTCCTTGTAACACGCACAGGATCATTACAACGTATCCAGCATCGGTATCCATCTACGTATCATAGAGAACCCTTCTTGGCTCATTGTATACAGTTCACGAATGTCATCAACTTTGAAGTGCCGATCATTCAAAACATTGAAATATAGAATTCTGAAACTTAAGAGGTTTTGAGTCTTCTATTAGATGTGATGTAGGTACTACAATAGTATTCCAGGATGTGAACAATAACAAAGCTACAATACCGCCCTTCTTGCTGTACGAGTATGATTAAGACTTGAGAAGGTTAAAGCAAGATTTATTATTAATTCTTAAATAGCATGACATGAACATAAAAGAAATACCCTCAAAAATTTATAAATTAAGTGGAAAAGAAGCCTGTTTCATCATTTCGGAGAATTTCTATGCTATTTACGCTTCAACATATTTCTTTCCTTTCCTTTCAGGCAAAAATTATCCACGTTCTTACGTATGTCGACTCACTGACCCAGAACAGGTTAAATACGGGTACGTTTCGCTAGCTTTACCAGGTATTAGAAGAATTAAATCAACATCTGCCGTCAATAGGAGTATGTTATGTTTGATGATAAGGCCCGACGTCAAAGTCCTTAATTCGTTATGGACACGTCATTGCCGTTGGTCGGGTCACATATGGTTCAATAATACATACATCGCGTCGGTTCAGTAGCTTTTGCCATATTGCTCCAATCAGGATAGCCATGCTCGTATGTGTCCGTATTGTAACTCATTGTCTGGGATAATTCCGAGCAAGTTAACTGAGATTTGTTTTCGGACAGAGAATACGCTTGTATACGCAACAGATCGATGGTAGAACATACGAATTCCAGCATAAACACCTTTGCAGCTGCTTACAAAGGAAGTGTGGAGCGAGGAATGCATTAATTATTGGGTATTTTTCCACTTTATTAAATCGAAAAGCATTTCTGCGTGTTATTGCGAAAATAATTCCTATTAAGTACAGTAATAACAGGTTGGTTAAGTTATCAGAAGACAGGCGTAACTAGAGATTTTGGCGCCTATAGCCAACCGAACCTTTGGCGCGCTATTATAAAATACATTGAAAATTTTAATTACTTCCAATTTTACAATTCAATAACTTAATTATAAAATATAAAATACTTGACATTACTTACAATGATCCTAATAGTACCTAACCCCATGTTTGCCATCCATCCTACGAAAGGAAAATGATCCGAACGAGTGTCTTAATATGTTACTGGAAGCCCACTTCCGGAATCAGCCAACCAAGCACGCTGGGATGACCAACCGATCATAGCCCAAGTGGGCTGATAAAGGAAGTAACAGACGATGTATAAAATGCGTGTTCAATACGCACATTCAAACCATTCGTAGCTACAGGGATCGATAAAATTTCGCCAGTTATCCTCCAAAGAGCGAACAGGGCCATCATCTCCATACTGCAGCTCATTTATAACTCCTGTTTACGATTTGGGACAATACCTGAACATTGGACTAAAGTGCGAGTGATCAATTACCATAATATGAAGAAGTTCAGACCTATCAGCTTAACATCTTTTCTGCTAAAAACATTAAGAAGGCTGATGGCTTCCCATATTCAAAACTCGATGGATGTCCCCCCACATCCTCATACACATCACATCCATCCTCTGTGTTAACGAGCATGCGTACCTTTCGCGCAGATCAGTGGAAACTGCACTACACAAATTAGTCGGGACGATAGAAAGTTCCTTAAAACAAAAGGAATTTATGCTAGCAGTCTTTCTAAATATCGAGGGGGCTTTCAACAATGTCACTCTGATGAGCATTGTTAACGCTATGATCCGATTCGGGTCCCCTGACGACTAGGACATTAGATTTGCTCAGGAACAGAGAAATAGAGGCAACCTTTTTGGGGATCAAAAAAGAGAAGACATTTAGCACAGGAACAGCGCAAGGGCTATTACCACCTCTTGTGGATCCTGACGGTCAATGAAACACTAGAGAGGTTAAGAGCCAGCAGCTTTGAGATGGTGGCAAACATATTCCGCTGACATTGAAGTGCTTGTGAGATGTAAGTTCCGCCAAACCCTGTCGGACCTTATACAGTCGGCACTAGACGAGATCCAAATCTGGGCCGGAGAGGTAAGTCTTCAGGCTAACCCGACAAAAACTGAAGCAATACTTTTCACAAGGAAACATAATGTGCCGGAAATTACCACACCCACCCTCAACGGAATAATATTACCCCTTGTTAACAGTGTCAAATATTTGAGCCTAATTCTGGACAGGAAACTGCTTTGGTGGGTTAACGTGAAGCATAGAATTGATAAAGCCCGCTCAGCTCTCTTTACGTGTCGATCAGCATCCAGTACGTGGGGTCTCAGACCACAGACGGCCTATTGCATATTTACATGTATTGTAAGGTCTACGCTGGTATATGGAGCGGTAGTATGGTGGAAAATTACCGAGAACTGGGCCACACGGAACAGTTGACGCGCCATGCCCCTCAAGACGTTAGGGCAATTGAGTATGCCTAGCAGCGATACGCGCTAAAAGTTCAGGTATGTGGCACAATTCAAATCAAGAAGGCCACTCTTGTATTCTGACACCATATCAAAGACAATACGGTATGGATCTTGAGGATACGGATCAAGTGACCCAACCAACATTCCTCGAAATGAATTTCGAAGAAAAGTTCCGAACAAGAGGAGACTGGGAGAGCAAGGGAGCACCGCCATCTGGAACTCGGAACACGAAAAGATGGCATCTGAGTAGGCTGGCTCCACACTTCCTTTAAAAAAAAAATAAATAACTGGCGCAACAGTCCAATTTGAACCACGGCCTCGAGATGAGTTAGCATCATCTCATTTTCTAGATCGTGACGGCTTTTGTGCAGAGGTATGTGATCAGCAACACGCTCAACCGAGTTATTTACCCCATAATGGGTACTCATTTAACAGCTGAGTGGGCTCATAGTCCGACACGTAAATCCCCGGAATCGAACCGAGGCCCAGTGCGTTGAAGGCGAACGTGCTAACCGTTGCGCCATCCGGACTACACACTTCCTTTCCTTTGTCCAAATTTCAGCCCCCTCGTCTGTGTTGTCTATCCCAGGCCTGTGATTCCCTTTTAATATGTTTGGACAGGGGCAACGAGCGAAGAAAACTCCGCCCACATTTCCCGAACTGAGCTGCAGCAAGCATAGGCCGCCGCTTAGCTCGTTGAGGGGCCAGTTTTGACAACTGTCACTTCCAGACCTCAACCGTCAAAAATGGCTCCGTCCCCATTGACACCTTCAGGTGTCTCCAACGACCTTTACAGCTTCTAGTAATTTTCTTAATTTCGTGACCCAAAACAATATTAAATAAAGAGCTGAGTCAGCGTACGCGTCAGGTGCAATCGACGAGGTGACTCATTGCTGAAGGCTGATAACAGCATTGCTGAACATGCTATGAAATGGGACTTCATTCCCAATGAAGGCCGACTAAAGTGTTGAAACCAATAGCGCTGATCTGTAGCTGAAAAGTATGCATTATTAGGTAAGTCGTGCGGGCAAAGGCCTCCTATTGCCGAGAACCAGTAGGGGTTAAGAAAATTAGTAAACAACAACAACCAACAACGCAAACCGCAAGACCTAAAAATAAAACGACAAAATCATATTTCGTCTTTAATCATTTCCCTCGTGGCCATTCCTTTAAATTACTTATTTGGCTAAAAAAATAAAAACAATATAATACTTTCACATATTGAAAACTTTCAGTAATATTCTTAGATTTCAAAAACCTAATTGCTTAAAATACAGTTTGACTCCTATAAAATGCATTCTTTTCTAATCCAATTCTCCCGTCAAAAATTAATTTCACACCTTTCAGAAATCGGACTTAATCTCTCAAAGTGTAATACACATAAGCCAACCTGTCTATTTATTTCTAAAAATGTTAACAGTCGTTGCTAAATTTAGTTATCAATTTTATCAGCGCTCTTTATCTCCTTCTATTGTCATTTCCAAATTCATTACTCTGTTCGAGAAAATGCGGGGCGCTTGTCACTGGCCAATTTCAATGTCAATTTATTTTCGTCCATTGTTCCAAGGACTATGAGGAGTGAGCGGACAATAAACATTATGTATAGAAACTATTGTAGCACTTTGCAAAATGAAAGGGTACTCGTTTGTCGAGTGCTACATTTTCTGTTTCGCATTTCTAATTGCTACAATTTGACATAGCTCAGTATTATTGTATAATGGCATATTCACATCACCTACCCAGATCTAAGTATATGCTATACAGGACGCCCTAACTGCTAATAGAGTATAGTGCGTCAATTATTCCTAACAGTTTAGTTGACCTTTCGTTAACATATAACTTGTTTTGGACGATGCATATTGTTAGTTTACACCTATTTAGCCGCATTCTGCGACGAGTCAGAAAAAGCTGCTACTTATTCTTTCGCCTCACATCAAAAGGGGAAGACAACAGAGGCAACCACGGCCACGGCGAGATTCGAACCCGCGGGACCGTATGATCAGACATCAGACTGACGCCTCAAAGCACTGAGCTACCGGCCCCCTACATCTACAATACATATGTAGATTTGCAAATTTCAAAACCAGCTCGCACTATCACCCGAAGAAAATTTGATTTATCAGATTGTTCTATTCTGAGGTTTATTTCAAATCTCGTGTGGTGTGAGTATGTTGTAATATTAATGATAAAAGTAAGCGCCTAACAGTATGAAGCGATGTATTAATCAGTGGATTTCATTGATTTCAATTAGAAATATAATCTGCAATTCCTTCATTATGAGCATTTTTAATACTCAAACGGTCAATTGACAGTATATAATTGACAGATATTTTGATGAATTAGAGTATACCTGCACTTTGACTGATAAAAAAAAGTTCAATCTGTCTAAAACTAAAAGGAGGTCGAATGTATGTTAAAAATGCACATTTAAAGCGCGATTGTAATGGCTGCGTTTTGTCAAACTTCATAGGATCAGACAATTTGACAGTAACAGAGAGCACAATTTGCCAGATCCCAATTAGCGCGAATGCGCTGTTTTGTAACCACAAACCTCGGCAAAATCGTTTATAAGAAGATGGTTGGACTAACATGGGATGCAATGATGCCTAGATGCAACCGGAGGAGTTCAGGAAATATAGCAGCTCCCCGATCTTCACCCCCGATACATCCCCCAGGTTAACAAGAAAGGCCTCACCCAATGCTCGGTGTCTGGCCCTAGCAAGGGTCGGGCATTGGCAGAGGAAATGAGTGAGGGTTTCTTTCTCATCCTCATTCCCGCAACTGCGGCAGTGCGGATTATAAGGGATGCCAAGTCTTATTGCATGTTCTCCGATAAGCCAATGTCCTGTAATGGCTGCCGTTAGCCTGGCGACATCTCTACGGGACTTGGTTAATAGCTCAGATGTATTCCTTCTGTCATCATCATCATCGTGGCGCGACAGCCCGACGTCGGGCCTTGGCCGCCTGGATCATTGTCCTCCAATTATCTCGGTCACGCAGCAGCTGCGCGGCGTCCACACCTACTGAGCTCTCCCAACGAGATCTCGGTCGTCCTCGCAGTCTCGCTCCGTCGACTCGTTCTGCATTCATTACTATCTTAGGCATGCGATCATCGTCCATTCTTTGTACATGCCCTGCCCATTGAAGTCGTTGTAGTTTGACGATTTTCGAGACTTGCAGCTCATCGTACATTTCATACAACTCACGGTTGTACCGGATGCGCCATCCATCTCGATCGCAAGCAGCCCCGAAAATTCGCCCTAGAACCTTACGTTCGAAAGTGTCTAGCATGTTTTCGGAGGCTTGAGTTAGGGTCCATGCTTCGCAGCCATAGCATAGCACTGGTCGTATAATGGTTTTGTACACGCGGAGCTTCGTGTTTCTGTGCACATGTTTCGATTTCATTATGGGGAGAACCGAGAAAAAAGTCTTATTAGCTAACTGTATCCGTCGCTTAATTTCGTCAGTTTCGTTGGCGTCCCTTGACAGGTTGCAACCCAGGTAGATGAAGTTGTTCACGAACTCGATGTTGAGGTCCCCCACGTTGATGCTCGGTTGTGCAGGTGTCCTTGTCACCGATTGCATCATTATTTTAGTTTTACCCTCGTTAATACGTAATCCAACTTCCTATGCAACGGTATCGAGTGTATGCAGAAGTTCTTCTGCGTCAGCCAATCTTCGGGACATGATGTTGATGTCGTCGGCGTACGCTGCTAATTGTGTCGACTTGATGAGCAGCGTCTTGCTGTTGTCCATATTCATGGCCCGAATAACGTATTCCAGTGCTAGGTTGAATAGCGTCGGTGCCAGTCCATCGCCCTGTTTCAAACCAGTGCGTGTTTCAAATAGATCAGTAAGTCTATTCTGGATCCTGACTTGTGAGACGGAGTTGGTCATCGTCATCTTTGTCAGTCGCACTAATTTTGCTGGTATACCAAATTGCAGCATGATGTTGTACAGTACTCCACGATCGATACTGTCGTATGCCTGCTTGAAGTCGACAAAGATTTGGTATACGTTTACGTTGTATTCCCAGCACCTCTGGAGTATCAGTTTGACTGAGAAGAGCTGATCGGTTGTGGAGCGACCAGGTCTGAAACCGCTTTCCTTCTGTCATAGGAGGGCCATATCTTCCTTGATACGGCGCAGATGGGCAGATTCCGCCATTTGGCACCCGCAACATTGAGGTAGTAAGAAGAGATCTTGCTCTTAACAGTCCTCAGCGAAATACTGGCCATACTATACCACTCTGCGGCTTCGCGTTGCTCTGCCTGTGGTGTTGGCACTTCGCCCATTCTGGCGGTATAATTTCAAATTCCTTCTGAAGGCAGCTTGGTCTTGGATCGTATCATCGCCGGGATTAACGCGTTGTTGTTCCCTCTTCATCTGATCGATCCACCTGTGTTTCCGTCTGCCTCGGAATTTAGGTCCAGCAAATGGAACATTCGTTGATAGTGCCTTCATGACAGGGTTCTCAGGTGAGCACCTTGGAACATGGCAATACTAATCCATACGACGATTTTCGAGCTTTTCAGTGATCAGTTGCTCAACAAACAAGTTGCCTCGGATGTAGGTACTTTTGATACGATCCTTTTTGGTCACACAATCCGACACCTATTGCCATCAATATTAATGGGCAGCCTGTGGAGAAGGTAGACAATTAAGTCTACCTGGGTAGCATTGTTGCCGAAAATGGTGGTACGAAACAGGACATCGCTCGTCTTATCAATCAAGCTAAATGCGCCTACGGCATGCTGTCAAAAGCATTAAGACCAAGCTGGGCCTGTTTCGCTCCGTGGTACTGTCTGTGCTTTTGTATGGGAGCAGTACATGGAAAGTTTTCGTTAGTTTTATCAGAAAGCTGCAAGTTTTCGTCAACTCATGTCTTCGTCGAATTTTAAGAATTTTCTGGCCCGAAACAATATCAAATGAAGAGCTAACTCGGCGGACGGGTCAGATGCCAATTGACGAATTGATATGTACGCAGGCGAAAATGGTGGTGGATAGGTCACACATTGCGGAAGAGTGATAACTGCATTGCTTTGCATGCCATGAAATGGAACCCCATTTCCAACCAAGGCCGACGAAGAAGGGCTCCTAGAATCACACGGCGTCGATCTGTGGCAAAGGAGTGTGAGCCGCTGGTAAGTCTTTTGAGGAGTTGCGCCCCATGGCCCAGAACAGAGTACAATGGCGCGCATTAGTAGTTGACGCGCTATGTCCCGCTAGGGGTTAAGGCAAAGTAGTAAATAGAAACTTGCTTATCAGAAGTTGTACTAGACAAAAAGGAAAAAGGTGATCTGCGGCGATACTTCCTACATCACGATAATGATCCAGCTCATACTGATCAAATGGCATGCAACTTCCCAGCAAAAACCCGTACCCCCCGCTAACACGTACTACCCAAAATAGCTATGCTAAATAGCCATCCTGGTGTAGCCACTATTTTTACTAAGCCCATGGGCTTTCCAAGAGATCCACTAGGGTATAAATCCAAACACAATAATATAATTTTCATTTTCCTTGTAGTTTAATCTCGTCACAAATTCTTGTGGAAGTATCGCCGTTAGCCATTTTTTCCGAAGGGGGTGAGAAATTTTTTTACTGGCTACTTCTATAGTCAGACAGACTAAAAAAATCCAGAGAGGCCCTGCAAAAGTTGTTCGTCATAGGCCCCGCAAATCCTTGCGACGGGCCTGAATACATCCATGTCTCTTTCGCTCTAATGCAATTACTGAGAAACAGGAGTAACGAATATTTGTTGGTTGTCATTCTCTCAGGATTTAATGTAGATGCTTCTCTCTCTCTCTCTCTGTTGCACACTGTAATTTACTTAACCATTGATAAAAAATCAGGCTTCCAGGACCGCGACCAATTAATACAATCTCCCGGAGAAGGATGACAATCAGCGATAACGAATGTTTTCAGTTTTCCAGTAGCATTAATTGCAAGAAAAAAACCGTGATAGGGTGAGAATACAAAACAATATCAATATCAATATCTGATAAATTTAGATTCTTTTAATACGGAAAATAAACGAGTCTATTTTTAGCATACGACTGACATTCTGCGCCAATTGTGATTTGAAAAGCAAACACCTTGAACAATCAGTAATATATTGGTATATTTCCATGACCTAAAGTATTCGTATATGTACAATTCCATGTGCCACCTACTACGAACGCATCTACGAATATATTTCTGTATCCAATGCGAGTGAAGGCGAAGTGTTATCAATTTCACTTCCGTTTCTACTTTGATTACGAACGTCAAAAAACATTATCTTTCGGCTAGCTTGCCGAAGGTATAATACCCTTCACGCCTCATTTTGATTGATGGTGCATTTACACTGTGAAATGAGTAGTAAAACTCGTTCCGATTGCACTGTTCCTATGAGAGGTATATGAAATAGTAAATTTAGGAAAGTGATTTGGCGGAAAATATTATTGATTAATATAAAATTTTGTAAAGATATCCTCAGAAATAAAAAAGTTTTTCTCACAGAAACTTGCTTTTGGAACGGTCGTTCCTATGACAGCTATATGATGTGATTTGGCAAAAGATACTATTGAATAATATTAAATTTCAGAAAGAAATCTTTAAAAATAAAAAAAATGCTCACAAAGACGGACGTTTCAACCGGTCGTTCATAGACGTAGTAGTCCCATTCCGTTGATTCCGACATAAATACAATAGAAAGAAGGCTTTGCACAAAATTTCAGTTCGATAGCTTCAAAAATGAAAGCCTAGTTTGCATAGAACCAGACAGACGGACAAAGCTTAAACGAATACTTTATATGAGCTGAAATGCATCGTTCTATGCGTTGTAAATTTCATCACATTCGTGAAGGGTATAAAAACGAGTCAACAATGTTCATGGATATACAGATAGGGAGGTACTATCTATATCATATTTCAACTTGGATTGATTCCAGTAAATATTTGTTTTATTTCGAAATGGTTTGGGCTACTGGTACAATTAGTTAACTGGAGGTTGATAAATTCAATTATCACTCCTTGCTTTGATTGTGGCTATGAATGAAGTCAATATTGATAATGACCTAACTACAAATTGCAGGTGTGGCTCGATCAAATGATTTTCAACACACAAGATAATTAGTTTATTGAAATAATTGAGTTCGAATGTATAAATTGTAATTATTGCAGAATGCAAGATGTCAATGTACATTATGAGGTTAATTTGTAAACATGAAATAGGGATTATGCAGATTAATTCCTTCACCTCCGATTTTCTTGAAATATTAGTGTGTTTTTCTCCTGATAATCTTAATCAAATGCATGTTTGCCGCGTTTAATGTTGGAACTACTTGTATTTGTCATTTGTCATTTGCATTGAATGAAGTAGTCTAGCTTCATTCAATGCAAATGACATCAACGCATAAAGAATTTGCAATTTGCATCGTAAATATGTTGTGCCCAAAGCGAAGCGAGCGTTCATCTTTGTGCGATACTGAGGGTTGTGATCCCTTATGCTTAGCGAGTGGAGCCCACACAATGTGCTATTGTGAATCGACAGTCTCTTGTGTGGGCTCAGCTCGTTCCGCGTAGTTGATCACAACCCCCAATACCGCACAAACTCGAACTCCCGCTTTGCTCGTTTTGAGTGCAACATATTGACGAAACATCGTTTCAAATTTTTGTACCCTAGACTTATACAATAGTATAGCCTATACCCTATAATAGGGTATATTGTTTTTGTCACGACGAAAATATGTAACACCTTAAAGGAGGCTCCGGAGGTGTAGTAATGTATATATATAAATGATCAGGGTCACCTCCTCATTCGATTTAGCCATGTCTGTCTGTCCGTTCGCACGGATTGACTCGTTTTGTCAACTTTTTGTGAATTGAGGCGGCCGGTAGCTTAGTGCATTGAGGCGTCAGTCTGATATCTCATGCTATTAGTGAGTTACGGATTCGAGGCCCGTCAACGTCATGGACATGGATGTTTGTGTTGTATTCCACCTGTGGTGTGGGGCGAACAAAAAGCTACAAACTTTCCCGACTTGTCGCAAGTATGCAGCTAAATGGACAGCAGACAAATTGACCCCCGTCCCAGCCAAAATCCGTAGTGTATGGGGTTGAAGTTGATGGCTCCACTATCCACCGCGACCCAATTTGGATATTTTACTCGCCCAAAATCCACGATCCAGAATACGACTGCCACGACACTTGTGCGCGAAATCCGAACTGAACGGAGTCGAATTTTATTTAGGTTAGGTTATGTTGTTAAATATCAACAATGAAATCGTTTTAGCATGTTAACCGCCGCCAAAGTATTTATGCAAAACTCTTTCAATCTAACTGATGGTGCGTGAAATTAAATCGGATAAGTAAAAAAAACTGACTTCGTCAACGAACTTGACTTTTTAAATGATGTCGCGATAAATCTGTTCCGCAGAGTATGACCCCGGAATTTAGGTCGAGATCATTCGAAGCGGATCCGTTTTGACCCGCGTCGTAATAGACCTTTAAGGCAGGCAAATATTCTATATTGATCGAATGTATAGTCTCATACAGACACGAACTCGATGTCGAACATGGTGCAATTGTCCTCCGACAAAACACACACACACTTCACAGAAATCTGAAGAAAATGTTTCACGTTCGTGTCCGAGTTCGGATTCGACAGTGTGTGGCCGAGCTTAAATTAGATATTATCGTATGTAAATAGATTATGGGCTAACCATCTTACTTTCATTCTCCCCATCCCCAATTATACTCGTGTCAAATTTCGTTATTGGAAATGACGCTTGCCGCCGCCTTCTTAGTTCGGTTAATCGGAGTTTTACTGTATATTGTAACATTTTGGAGTCGCGTGCCACCTTATTTTCCTCCCCGGTCTCCCGAAAGTAGTTGTAAAAGATTTCGCTACCCAAAATTACGCCGCACCCTTGGATTCGGCTAAACGGGGTTTTATTGTATATGGTTACGAACAACCTTACTATTAGTTACAGCTCGCCAACTACTCCTGCAAAATTTGAATTTAGCGGTTTAAAAGTTTTTGCACAACAAACGTACAAAAACAATTTTCACTTTTATGTATTAGATATGAATGTACAATTTTATTTTATTAGAAAAAAAATATCCTTGCCTGATTAGCACTAGATTTTTTGTTTAAATGGGGTTACTGGCGTGACTCTTTCGTTTTGACGCCACACAATGGCTAACTTCATAAAACAAAACGGAATCGCAACATGCTGTGCCTGCAGTATCGAAGCAACATTGCAGCAGCTTGTTGTTATGAACAACGGTCGCATCCAGTCATCCATCAATTGTCCAATTTCAAAGCTCAAAATCGACTACAGGCAAAAAATCTTATGAATACGACAGCGCGGGTGTAATTTCTAAACTGTCGGCATATGCTGGTCCCAGCCAGCGAAGAAATTTTGGCATTTGGCACAGCATGTTATGTCCATCAGAAACTCACTGGAAAGAATTCATAAAACAAATTGGCAACAGTAGGTCAACCGCTGTGTTGTGAAGTTAGCCATTGCGTTTTTTCAACCTGTGGCGAAAAAATACAATCAATGGCTAAACGTGTCATTCTCTAATTTCGAAAAGCCTCAAAGTATGCATTTTGCGAAAACAGAGGGAAGTTTAAACAAGCATACAAGACTAAAGCCATATTCCATGTTCCACTAAAGGGACAAAATATTTAATCTGCCAGATTACCTAATCTGAATGTGGCTGACGAGCCACATTGACAATATTGACGTTTCGAATTTAGTAACCAGACCAATTTAAGTAATTTGGCTTATAGTGGGAACGTAGTATAAAATGTCTCTCGTGGGTAACATTCAAGTGTGTCTGAATCTTACAGATGTGGTCGCTAGTTGTTGCATGCACGTCAGAATTTGTTATGTAGCAATGTTCTTATTCTCCACAACTCTCCAAACTCCACATACTATCGGTGATATTGGCCGATAACTCTCCACCCGTTATAATTTCAAATGCAGAAACAAAAACTACGAACATTTCACTTCTGTTCTCTCTCCCAACTCATAATCACACATCCCACACCGCTGTTTGTCGTAAATTTAGTCTTAAAGGAAACTAGAAAACCTCTCGAAAATGGCCTTGTTTATGCCGCGGAACTATCTTCGAGGATTAAGTAATTCGAGCTAACTCACAACGACATAAACATGTCGCACTAGCTAGTTTTGGTACCAATTTTAGCTCCACTTGCTATGCAGAACTGGACTGAAAAATTGGGACTAGATGGTGTTGCTGTCTTCGCTAATGGTGTTGTTGTTGAAAATTATATTTTATTTGTTATATAAATACCTCATCCTTTCCTGAAACTCTGCATTCGTTTCATCCTTTGATTGTAGCCGTAGAAACGCGTTTTTATTAGGAGGCTACTGCCCCTTGACATTTTCTTAACCAATGTCACCGCAGGCACAAACCAACAGCTGACATCTTTCATGTTTAGTACCTCTTCGTATGGTCGGTATAAACACACCACGAACAAGTACTAGCACTAAAACGATTTAGTTAAATCGCCTTTTAGTTCCACGGCATAAACGTGGCCAATGTCTTTGAGTCATTTCGAGAGCAATAAAATTCTGTCGCGAGGCCGCTTTCAAAGTAATAAACACTGAAATGTTTACATGTATGTTTGCAATGGACATTCCATTCGATACAGCAACAGCGCGCACTTCAAACCCGACACATTTTGTAGCAAATACAAACGAGATTCAAACCTTATAGGCCATTGTACTTCTCAATACAATCGTAAATCCGCACAACCTCAACACCAATGTATTCAACCTCTACAGGTAACCTGGCCCATAAGCAGAGGATTGCGAACCATGGCAGTCACTTTAAACCTTTGTGGTCATACCTCCTTGGCAAGTTGGTGGTGAAGTTGCGATGTCTGAATACAGGTATTCACGCGGAGGCATCGAAGGCACCATATAAGCCAGAGAAAGATCACCTGAATGAGCTCTTGCACACAGGTAAATGTTTGATCACATTACAGAAGTCGAACGGAAAATCATTCCTCGAGATGAATGTTGCTGGCAAAGCGAGTTATTCGTGAACAGAGTAGCAGCTGAATGCATGAAGGCAGTGGCGGTCAACATTGAAGAGAATCTTGTTAATTTTTTAAGACTGGTCCTTTTCAAATAAAAAGGTTGGCAATGCTTAAGTAGTAGTAGAGCATCAACCTAACTAGACTATCGGACTGGGTTACATTTTATGCTGCATTTTATGGGAAAACGTTACTCGTCACTGTCTTGCCACAGCAGATCGCCAACCGCTGAACAGCAAGATCATGATACTAAACAGCACGAATCTTTCGAATACCACCAGCAATATCGCCATCTAGCCATGGCTGTATGCGTAAGCGCTCGAAAAAGAGAGATATGTCTTTGCAAAGATGACGACGATCGAGATGGTGTGTTGTTGAATACGTAGGGAGGTCCACCATTCGTTATGATTGTCAAAAGAAATGTACTATAGAAATTCTAGTGGTCGGCCATAAAATTCACACCTCGTTTCGTCGCGGCGCGATCGTTGGTCATCGTCGTCAGCAGTTTAGCTACGAAATAGTGAGAGGCGGACAAAAAAAAAGATACATAAATTTATCGGTAAAACGAAGTTTCGAAATTCAACATCCCTACGCGAAAAATTCACGAATAATCCCTTGATCCCTTCACTTGCATCCCGTTGTACGGTCGTGGTTTGTTGCTCGTTTAGTGATGAAGTGGAATGCCGGAAGGGTCAATTCTAGGACCTGATCTGGTTTTGTGGAATGCAATACTAAAGTTTAATGTCAGCCGAGAGTGGTACATTTTGTTGGCACAGTGAAAAGTTCGAAAGTTGTACGTGTCGCACAAAAAATGTATGATATCTTCTTACAGTGAAACAAAGTGCTTCTGTGTTGTGAGGTACGTGCGAACGGTGCACGGAGCAAAAAAAAAATAAGATTGCCAAAAAGAAGAGTTTCTTATCGGAATGAAACATAATGGAAAAATTCCACAGTACATGAGAGATGTCAGTGTGCGCCGCCTGTCGCGTCCGGTACACAGGTTCCATTAATCAGCCGCAATGCTAATGTCCAGTAGCATAAAAAAGTACAAAACTTGGGATTAATTCGATAGTAGATCAGCATATTTGGGATAAGATCATAAGTCAACGTCGACAGTGCCTCGCATATTAGATACTCTACATGGATTTTCAAGAGATAGGTTACTTATTTAGCTGTTCTTAGGATTTTCGTCATCGTCATCATCGACGTCGTCGTCGTATTCCCGCAACGGAGATATTACACAAGATCACATCATGGCAATGGATTAAAAGGCAAGTCTTTTGACTAATACCATAGATCTAGTGTACAATTTGCAATGCGCGCTAGTCTTTCTCTGTCTAACATCTAAAACAATATCATAAGCACACTCCACACACAGAGTACAGAGATCAATGCATTTATGGCACACATATCGAACAACATGGCAGAGCAGAAATAAATATGTATCTGCAAGGTACCAACGCAAGTACCTACAACAATTATCCATAGTCTGCAAGTTGGTCTGCTAGATGCATGGAGATTTTTTTTTTAATAGCTCCCCGCGATATTTGTGATCGTTCAACAAAACTCTAGTGTCTAAGGTGTTTCCAGTCGCGTATCTGAGACGCGCGGTGCAGCAAACCTAGCGCGACAAGAACGCGTTGTGAGCTCAACCATGATGGCAACATAAATTCCAATCATGGCATAAAGTTGTTTCACCAAATTCCAACGTATGTATTCCGTTGACAATTTCAAAGAAAATGCTTAACGAAAGAGACGAGTCTATTCAGATGGATGGTATTCGTAATAATAACTAATAAGATATGTAGACAGAAGTATCTTTTGGGTCTTCTTAGAATCAGTACCAATCACTAATGATGAAAACGAAAACTGATCCAGAATTGAACGCTTGAAAACGGACTCTTTGATAAAGTCAGTGAACTTTTTTAACAGTACATACCTGACAACAATATGAAGATTTTGCCATCCAATTCAATGTTGAAACTCATCTTCGAATATCTGCATCATCTTAATATACACTTGCGAGCAAAAATACTGAATCAAACCGAAAGCACGTGTATTTGTATGTATATTTTTAAAAGTACGTTATGTATCCCTACAAATCGTATGTCATTTGAAAGTTTCAGATCTTAGCTTTACAATGATACCTTTTTTATCACCATTTAATGAGTGTTTTATGAATGAACGCTACCTGGAGCTAAAAAGTCAAGAAATTGAGCATTTATGAATGGGTTATTACAAAGCAAAGTAACCCTATAAATGCATCCGCAAAGGGTTTTCAATTGTCAGTTGAATCTGGAAGGTCGATTGAATAAGTTTAAAGCAATAAAAGTCACAATTTTGTCATTCATGAGTACCACGCCCCAACAGGCGGCTCTGGTTGTCGCCCTATTTTCGGAAGGGCTTACTCAGAGAACAGTCGCTCGTCAGCTAGGAATGAGTCAGTCTACTGTGTCAAGAGTGTTTCGGGGGGGAGGTAGCTACAATCAGAGACCCCGACCCGGCCGCTCTAGGTGCACTTCCGATTGAGACGATCGTTTTATTGTGACAAGTATGCTACGAAATCGGCACCTCACGGGAGTTGACGTGCAGCAGAATTTGAGGGACGTTTGCGGAGTAGCTGTAAGCGAGTGGACAGTAAGAAGACGACTAAAGGAAGCGAATTTGATTCCAAGACGGCCCGCCACAGGCCCAAAATTGGAATCGCTTAAATTGGACCCTTGAGCAATGGCGATCCGTATTGTTCACCGACGAGACCAGAGTGTGTCTACATGGCAGTGACAGAAGAGGTCGGGTATACAAGCGTCCAGGAGAGCGATTTGCGCAATGCTGTATCACAGAAACGGTAGCATACGGGGGCGGTTCGTGTATGGTGTGGGCCGGTATCTCTGCGGATTCAAAAACGGAAATTGTATTCGTGCCCTCTGGAGGCCGAGGAGGAGGACTGACAGCCGAGCGATATATGACCGGTATTCGACGTGGCCATGTTGTTCCCTACGCAGCATCTATTGGCGACAACTTTACTTTAATGCACGACAATGCACGATGTCACACACCGCGTCAAGCACAGCAGTTCCTGAACGAAGCTAATATTGCGACAATTGACTGGCTTGCACGCAGTCCAGACTTAAATCCCATTGAGCCTTTGTGGGACGAGCTCAAAAGAAGAGTCTGACACAGAGATCCCGCGCCTTCGACTATCGACGAATTGAAGGAAGCCTTAATAGAGGAATGAGCGAAATTCCTCAAGATACCATTAAAAAATTAATAATTTCAATTAAAAATCGAGTACAAGCTGTGATTAGAGCAAGAGGTGGCAATACCAGATATTAATAAATAAATAATTTTGTTATTTAAAAAAAAAATTGTTTTATTTAACAAAAACCTGACCACATTCAATTTTCTAAAATCCCCATTTTTCCTACTTTTTCATTTCAAGCCCCACTCTTTTAAAATCTATCTTCAAATATTGTTAAAAATGGTATTAATGTCAAGCTAAGATTTCAAGTTTTCTAATGGTATACGATTTGTAGGGATACATAATGTACTTTCCAAAATATGCATACAAATACACGTGCTTTCGGTTTGATTCAGTATTTTTGCTCCCAAGTGTATTATGAATATGGAGCGACTAACAAGAGCATCGTCAATTTGTTCTAAATGTGTTCTATGATCATTTTGAACAACTTATCAGCTAGAACACTGTGCTTTGCCTCTTGATCACGTTGTTGAGTCGTTCAAAATTAACAACCTGTTGACGTGCTAAACGGTGACTAATGTGCGTTTCTCGCTCATCTTATGTAAAGTCAAACTTAGTAAACTTACTGTGACAAAAAAAGTGACGAAAAGTATGCAAATTTCATAAGGTACACGGTTAAACACTTTGGTTTAAAACTTAATAAAATTTGGGTTACATATGTATATGTCCATACCAAATTTGAATTAAATATCGAGTATTGTAGAATATTGAAAATCGTTTATTAAGCCAATCCAAATTACCATTTAATTCGAATAATATTGAAACAGTTTCAGTAAATTATAATTGAAACTTGAACTTTTTACTTAAATAAATAAATAAATTACTAGCACAACAGTCCAAATTGAGATAAGTTAGCATCATCTCATTCACTAGATCGTGATCATTTAACAGCTGAGTGGGTTCATGTTTTTTTTTATCAAATATTGTACTATTGCATTCAGTAGGAATCGAACCGGGGCCAAGTGCGTTGAAGGCGAACGTGCTTGCGCCATCCGGTCTACCATAAATTCACAAACAATATGAAGAGAACGCGCTCGATAGCGGTGATCGTTCGGTCGCCGCTCTACGATATACTAATCTAGAGCTCGGAGATCAAATCTCGGCGCGATCAAACAACTGCCTGTGAGTACTAATAGAACTCTCACAGTGCTCCGAGCTTGTCAGTATAAAGACGGCGCGGATGGGAGGTGCATGCTAGCAACTGCACTTCCGAAAATATACATTCTATTGAAACGTCAACAAGGCATAGAAATGTTAGAGATGTTGACGCGCCTATGCCCGTGGAGGGGTCAAGACAATTAAAGAGAGTAGAGAGATGAAGAGAGCAAAGGAAATATTCCTTTCATTATGCAAGTTGAAATGGATTATATTTTAACTCAATGGTGCTGCAATGTAATACGAATAGATTTACTTTCTAATTTCGTTTGTATTGGAACATAGAAATTGACTTAGATTTTAATTCCAAGCAACTTATTCAAGTTATTTTCAATTGGAATCTAATCCAAATTGACTTAAAAAATAATGAAGATTTCGGATATCTTAGAATCTAATAATTATTTAATTGAATATCGCTGTAATTCAAAATTTGACTTCAAAAATATCCCAAAATTTCTAACCGTGTACTGGCAGAAAAAAAGTTGAATTACTTTAGATTTAATTTTGCTATCTCCGTTCCAATTTTTTATAATAATTATTTTTTTCTTTTTTTTTTTTAATTTCCCAAGTTTTTTCGCACCAGTGTGATTACGGCTTCGCTACGCCACTGCTTACGGGCCGCAGTGCTTGTCGATCCTTCGATCGCACGACCTCACTCTGATCCTTATTTTAAAAATGACAAAGCGTACAATTGAAAATAAAAAAGAACCTTGCAAGGGTCATACAACACCATATGGTCGAATTTTGGCCAAGGCTACACATCAACATAAATACTGGAACAAATCTGACCGGTTTGGAGCAACAACATCTAAACTGTGTTATTATTATTATGTATTAATTTGAACTCGACAACTTGGCGCTGTTTAAAATACAATCATTAGTTTGCGCCACCACTTAAACAGCTCACTGCAGTAATTTAATCTGCATAGACCCAGCTAATACCGAGTAGAGTGGCAATTATGCGATTAGCCTACACATAAAGTTCGGTTTTACAAAGTATATTTAATACGATTCATGTGATAATAGAGTTTTATTTTAAATACTGCGCCAAACTATGTATTGAATATTAACACAGTGTATGTACTCATGTGTATCTCTTAAGCCTCAGCTACTTTTGTTACTTCGTCTTTTGTAGCTGCTAACGTTTTTCAGACAGACATACGAGTACACGAGTGTATACCTTAATTCTTACCATAAACCTCATATGAGCACAATAATGGAATGAACGCATAGAAAGTAAGTCACACAAAACCAGTTATTTGAACATTTTATTACACGGAAAGACAATATTTGCAGACTGCATCTAAAACTTATTGGCGTGGAGCAGATATTTTCTTTGTGCGACTTTTTCGAAATCAAAAATTATTTGTAAAGTTAAATATACATATTACCCAACTTTTCAAGTGACCCGCCTGATATACGTGTACCTTTAGTTTATACTGACAATTGCTTTGTCCACATGGGGTGACGTACGCAGTCCCCTAACTTAAAGCCTATTGAGCACATGTGAGTTGAGGTAATTGAACAGATAAGATCTTAGGGAGTTGACTTACGTAACTTTCCTTTATATCCTTTGAATAACTTTTCTAATAGCGTCACCAGCATGTTATCCCATCCTTTGATAATGACTCGCTGATAATTACAGGAGTTGACTTTTTTAGATTTGGGGCCGGTTTCTCATGAACCGGTTAAACTGTAGATTAACTAACCGCGACATTAGTCTATCGAAGCACCTAAGCCGGAGGGTATGCAACACATCGCAACACTCTAAATATGGCAACGCTGAGCTGTAGCAAAATCTGCTGTTTTTCTTTGCGGAATTCTGCCGTCTGCATCCTTCTAGTATGCGTCTGTATCGTCTATCAGCATTCATTTGCGGTTGAGTTGGTTTCAAATCCTCTTCCATCCAGAACTCTATTCTTTCATTGTTTCATTGTTTTCAGTTGAATGTGCAAAAATAAACAGTTCAAGCTCTCAAATCTCATCAGCCGGAATCAGCTGTTTCGTTTATCGTGTCGTTCACTTTTTAACTGGAGGATAGGTAGCGGTTAGCGTTAATCGTTAAGTTTAACTTTAACCGGACCCAATCCCTAATCTGTCTATTTGCTTTATCCCACACATGTTCTATGCGATTTAAGTCTAGGAACTACATAGGTCACCTCACACGAGCAAAGCAAATGTCAGCAAAACGTGAAAGTATATGAGGTTGGTCACTTCAAAAGTTGACTAGTAGATAAGCCGTCACTACTAATATAACCCCCGCCTATTTTCGGATCGATCAAATGGAAAGGATTTACTCAAAAACTAGTCTATGAAGAAAAAAAAAGTCACCTGGCGCAGTGAAGGCAGAGGAACTTATTTTTAATGTGCTTTAATTCGGAATTGTTTCTGAGTTTATGTGAAATTAAGACATTGGGTGGGATACTTAACATCAATCGTTAGTACAAAGTGCAAGAAGCTAGAGAGTTATGTGCTTGTATATCGATATTTACGCGACATTTTTAAAGGCTGAATGTTTTTACTGTTCGATAGATTCCTCTATATGAACCTCCATCATCTAGAATAATTTTGCGTAGCTAGATCTTTGGTTCCAAGGCATAAATTGATTACAACTTTTTGCTGTTATATACCTGTGATTTGTTAACTGTCCCGTGGGTTTTGCTGAAACTCCAACGGAACTTATTTCCCACTAACATCCACCAATTGTACACGATTTTTCCGTTACGGAGTTATCTTGCTAACGAAACATTACAACAGTTTCTTCAGGGAGCGTACATTCGAAAGAATAATACGTTAGTCGTTTGCGTGGTCGTCGTTTTTCCAGATTTCTTGACGTGGATTGGTTTTTACAAGGACGTGTTGTCAGGATATCGCTTAACCCCATTCAGGGGATGGTCTGCTGTAGCTGCTTCAGATAGTTTAATAAACGTGCTGGAGTTCACACAACTATGTTGCAGGTCCAACTACACAAATCATTCCATCCTACTAAACCTGAGACGTTTAGGTGTTGATCAGTCATACAGGCTACATCAGGCTCTTATCGCTAAGACTTGGGCGTCAGCGGTTTGACACAGTGCCGTTATCAGGGGGCGCCCACGTGGAGGACTTATACTTATACTCGATGACCCTCGACGGAAAAGTCGATAACTGCTTTGCTGGGCATGCTGCGAAATGGGATGTCTTATTCAGTTCAGACCGTTTGAAGGGGGCGTGTTGGAATTTCATGGCCCCGACGAGTGTGCGTTTTTGAGTAAGTAAGGTAAAAAGAAAAACATATAAACCATATTGTTTCGATGCTAGTGAGAATTTTCTATGGACTAGCTAGCTGGGATGAACGATGGATCCACGATCAGTATATAGGTGATAATTTGTTAAAATCCTGAAAGTCAAGCCGATCAAGATAAATTGAGGCTTAATTTTAATCTTAATGGCGCAAAAAGTAGCGATGGCTATCTATACTTTGCACCCATCCGTAAGATAGGCGTTCCATTGTTCGAGTTATGTCCATCTTGTTAAAACTAAAGCAGCTTCTCATCTGAAGTTTACATCATCAGCTCTCTACTTCAATTGGTTCAAGAGTTATAGCCAAAAACGAGAAAAGTAGGGTAATACAGGGCTCTTTGTAAGAAAAGTATCGTTAGTTTCCAACTAATCGATCTCATTTTTACGAGAGAATATAAAATGACCGTCCGAAGTCATCTATCAAAGTAAAAGCTTTTCACGTTTATTCATTCCTGAGTTATAGTTACATTTAATTATTTTACATATGTAGGGGAGGTAGGCATTCCCTTGTGCGGATCGTATGCCTTTTCAATACCAGCAAACAAGATCATACTACGAACATTTTATCAAAATTTCAGTTCTCTAGCTTCATTCTATCGAGAAAAAAAGATATAAAGTATCTACACTGCATGCAGATACATCGGAACATGGATATGTCTATGACTACCGACTGCGTGGAACCTGTTGTGTTGAAGATATCGACGTAAGTTTTATAAATATCCCAGTATAGTTATACTGGATGAAATCATTCAAAAAAACACGTCCCACGCTTTCGGTAGGCATAAGACATATCCATGTACCGATGTATCTGGTGGCAGTGTAGATACTCGTCATAAATTCTGCTTTGCTTTGTCCTGTCCGCTCGGGCTCCTTTCTCTCGCGGGATCGTTTCGTTTTCGTTTGCATCGCGTGTGTGCAATATTCAGCTCCTCTCGTGCACCCTGTTCCATCTACCCGTTCCGTACAGTTTGCAGACTGCAGCCTATCGACATTTCTATGAGTAAGTTTCTGCTAATCGCAATCACGCTTCCCACCATCTTTTCCCAATCGGACGTGTATTGTGTTTGTGTATCTATTGCAAAATCGCACCCACACTATCCGCCTCATCCCGCCCCTTTAATCAACAGTCCGGGTCCGGCACACACAATTCGTTTTTCAAGTAACGCGTGCGACTCTATGCGATTGTGTCCGGCCAACAGAAAGGGAAACTAACAAAAGTAAACAAAACATTCCAACACACGCACAAATAGAATGCACAAGAAAAATTTTGGAATTTTTGCAGAAGGGGGGCATTTGATCTTCTGCAGACCTCTGAATGTACATCATGTCACGATGAGCTGCCCGGAACTATAACATCCTGCGACGAATATTTCTCTATTTCGGGGCTTGGGAGATTTAAACTCGCGCAGTACGAATCCGCCATTTTGTTTTATGATATGTTTATTCCACGTGTGGTGGGGGCCCACATTGTGGGCCAGTCAGACCTCAAATCCCCGCCATTGCAAATGCACAACCACAGTTGCTGGATCACCCGATTTGGATAGAATGAGCTTCATCCACGATGGCTCTCGCTCTCTATCTTCGGGGGGTGGGAACTATGTAATGTACACACTCTTAAATTGCGTCTGCCCATTTCCAAATGTTAGTCGAACTGACTACTTGCTACTTTTTCTGGGACCCTATTGATTCAGATATGAAGTACAACGCGCGCTATTTTATTTGTTTGGATTCCAGCCATTTTAAACATTTTGGAATTTTTGCGGAAGGGGGGCATTTCATCTTCTGCAGACCTCTGAATGTACATCATAACATCTAACATCCTGCGACGAATATTTCTTTATTTCGGGGCTTGAGAGATTCTAACTCGCCTAGTTTAAATCCGCCATTTTGTTCTATATGTTTATTGCACGTGTGGTGGGGGCCCACATTGTGGACCAGTCAGACCTCAAATCGCCGCCATTGCAAATGCACAAACACAGCCACTGGATCACCCGATTTGGCTCGAATGAACTTCATCCGCTCTCGCTCATCTTCGGGGGGCGGGAACTATGTACACTCTCTCAAATTGCGTCTGCGCATGTCCAAATGTTAGTCGAACTGACTACTTGCTACTTTTTCTGGGACCCTAGTGATTCAGATAGTACAACACGGGCTATTTTATTAAATGATGAATGGGAATTGGCGGAAATTGAAGGTCATTGAAAGTCCTTGGACGTCCTTGACCTAAATAAAGAGTAAAAATGAAATTTCATTCATTGTGACCTCAGATTGGGTCTATGCATGTGCATATCGGGAGTGCACAATTTGTTTAATGAAATGGTGAGAATGATATGAATGAATGAGAGGAGGAGGTCCGCTGCCCTGAGCGAAATTTCGTATACATTCAGAGACCATAAATTGCGTGTGAGCATGTCGAGCGAGGAGAGCAGACGACTTCTTGCGACGTGTTCTGGGGGCCTAGTCAAGTTAGGTAGTAGGGAGCGTACTCTACATTTTTGAGGATTTTGAATGTATGGTATGGTGTGTTGTATGCAGGAGTTTTGATTATGGCGTCGCGTTGACTGAGAGCGTGGGACAGAGAGCACAGAGAGCGCCTGTTGACCCGTACACTATGTTATTGCTTGCCGTCCACAACGTTAACCTTTATCGCTATCAAATCAACATCCCAACATGTACACACAGGATCCCCGCAAGCGCGCCGCCCGCGCGGATCTACAAGCAAGAGCCATGCACAATGACCACTTCACTCAAACGACATGCACAACCAGAAAAGAAAAATTTTCAATGGGCTTGTTTCCTCTTCTGACCCCCGAGTAGAAAAACAGACATTTCGTGTGACGGACAGATTTTTAGGATGACCCCCAGCTATTAGACATGTCCATGTCAAAAATCGAATCAGAAAGTGACCTACCTCCTTTAAAGTCTCTTAACATATTTTTCGTGACAAAAACAATATACCATTTGCCTTATAATGTCTAGGGTATAAAATTTCAAGATTGTCAAGATTCAATATGTTTCCAACAGTTCTCCAGGGCATTAGTCATTCAGGAAATACGCATTTTTGCTAGGTTTGGTGTACGTTTGACTTCAAGTCATAGAAGGACCTGCTGTCTTGATACCCACCAGAACCAAAACGTCGGGTGATGCTTAGAATCACGCCAGGAACGTAGCTATCAAATTTGGTTTAAATCGGACCACGGGAAGAGAGAAACAAACTTTGTTAAAAAAGACTTCGGTGAGAAACTTTTTCATTTTTCAACGTGAGAAGTACCGTTAGATAAGTCGAAAATCCCAAAAAGCGTCACCGAGCTGTTCTAATCGTTACCCAAGTAATCTAAGAACCAAATTTGATTGAGACCCGACCACGGTATATGCCCAGCCTAACGTACAACATGAAGGGATTAAGTGACAAATTTCGAATTATCTAAAAATGTTCAATCTTTGCTCGAATATTTGATTTTGATTCCTCTGTTCCTGTGAAGAAAACTTACATTCTTGCAGTAGTAGCAAATGGCACGATCTGCATATATCTTCAACGAGCCCCATCAATCAAATATTTCATCAATTGAATATCCTAGAGACGTTTAAGACTCCAGCAACCTACTCGTACGTATACGCTTCTGTTGGCATTCAGCCATTATTATCAAAGGCATTCCATTGTAATCTGCTATCAGTAATGTGATGCATATTAACTACTAGCACTGACCATGTAATCTCTGGTACTACCTTACATTTGCACCACAGATTATCATGTGTTTGTGCGCCTTGGGAGTAGCACAAAGTAATAGAAAGTCAAAACCCAGTAATTAACCATCATTTTACCGGTGACTAGAAGCTATGCAATCCACATGGTTACCCGTATTTGCGTACACATTCTGATACGGAACAAACAGCAAAGATTCCACCCAGGCGCGTATCGGTAACCTTACGTGTTTAGTGGAGTGTATTCTTGTGGGCAGTGAGACAGGTTCTTTGATCTTGGTTATACCTCTCTTGCAGAAGGTATGTTACACACTACGGAACTCAGATCGCATGAGATTCGGATGCTTCGGTTATATGGACGCAATGGAATACGAAAGGCCAATAATTGTGATCTTGCAAACGTATTAATTTGCACCGGACCGTGTGGTACAGAAAAGTCCCTCAAGCGACGAATTCTTGACAGTAAGACCGATTGTAAGGTGTACCAAATATCTTCTCCGTGTAAGGTATTTTATCTAGAAAATCGGTTGCTAGTCTGCCCTACAGTGGCTGAACTCATGAAATTAATTCTAAAGAAGGTAAACTTGGTCAGTTTTAGCATGATTAATCGCTTATGGGAGTACGTTAAAAATATCCTGGAACACTATCACTACTGAGTCAGTGGGAAATTTAATTGATCCATGGTTTACTCTTGCTAGGCGCTTTGGAGAATTTAATACAATCCAAAAAGAACAAGGGAGTTTCTATCCCTAAATTAACACAGACAGCCGTCACACGGGAATTGATGCAGCCACAATATCAAAATTCTGCGTTTCAAGCTAATCCATCTTTTCTGAACATCAACATAAAATATTCACTCATAAGACAGCTGTCTCTCATCTTTTAGTCAATTTCATGGTATAAATTGGTATGTCAACTACATCAAGTTAACTGTGTCAATTATTCACATAATTCTCAGTCTGCATGGGCATTTGAAAAATACGCAAAAACGTGAAAATTGGATTCCTTATTTTGTGCAATTTATGATTTTTTCACCACGTTAATTCAGCGTCTGTCAACTTGGGAAAAAAATGTTCTGTGCAAAAGTCTGCCAACAATTCCCAGTAGTGGTAGCGGATTAAAAGGTGAGGAAAATTTCGACAGTCGAAAATTATAATGTATACTAACCTTGGCATTTATGTATTCTAAATTGTTCTCCATATGGGTCGGGTTTCTCCGAAGTTTCATACTTAAGGCGCTAGCGAAAATAATGTTGATGATGGCCGAAGTGGGAGAATTTGTTAATCGAAGTGCAAGGCCGACCTTAAGGCTGCTCGCATATTGGATCACATTCGCGTGTTTTCTGTTGCTAATTACCTGTTTCAACTTTTTGATTCAATAACGATAATGGTCAAACTAAGAGAGTTGCGTCTTTGCTGAATAAATAAAATATACAACGCGATTCAGTAGACGGGTATCCTAAGCATCCTACACTTAAATGAATGAAGAGAATTTGTTTCTCCCAAACCTTAAAGGAATATCGATTGAAACCGCTTTCCACGCACGATTTAATGTAATGTACAATACATTACTACTTTGCCTTAACCCCTAGCGGGGCATAGCGCGTCAACTACTCCTGCGCGCCATCGTACTCTGTTCTGGGCAATGGGGCGCAACTCCCCAAAAGACTTAGCCAGTACCTGACACTCCTTTGCCACAGATCGACGCCATGTGATTCGAGGACCCCCTCTTGGTCGGCCTTGGTTGGAAATGGGGTTCCATTTCATGGCATGCATAGCAATGCAGTTATCACTCTTCCGCAATGTGTGACCTATCCACTGCCATTTTCGCCTGCGTATTGTTTCGGGCCAGAAAATTCTTAAAATTCGACGAAGACATGAGTTGACGAAAACTTGCAGCTTTCTGGTAACTCCTACGGAAACTTTCCATGTACTGCTCCCATACAAAAGCACTGATAGTACCAGGGAGCGAAACAGGCCCAGCTTGGTCTTGATGCTGAGACAACTGCTCTGCCAGATTTTGGACAGCATGCCGTATGTGCGTTTAGCCTGGTTGATACGACGAGCGATGTCCTGCTCCGTACCACCATTTTCGGCAACAATGCTACCCAGGTAGACGAAGTTGTCTACCTTCTCCACAGGCTGCCCATTAATATTGATGGCAATAGGTGTCGGATTTCTTTTTCGCAACGGAGGGCTAAGCACCTTGGTCTTGTTGGTATTAATCTTTAGCCCAACCTTGCTTGCCTCCCTCTCGAGATCTAACGCCATTGCGGACAGATCCATGATTTTGTGGGAGAGTAGGCATATGTCGTCAGCGTAGTCAAGATGTTGTAGATAAGATGTCAAAGTCCATTGAATTCCTCTGTCGAGTCCGGATAGGGCTGCATGCAACACATCGCCGATCACAATGAGGAATAGGATCGGTGAGAGGATGCACCCCTGCCGAACTCCACTGCGAATCTCAAAGTCCCCCGACACCTTACCTTTATGCAGAACGCGACATTTCGCGCCGTCATAGGTTGCCTTAATAATAGCCACAAGCTTCTCAGGGATGCCTCTCCTGCGCAAGGCCGCCCATATAGAATCCCGGTTCACACTATCGAAAGCCTTTTCGAAATCGATGAAAAGCAAGTGAAGCGGAGAATCGTATTCAGCGCATTGCTCGATGATGATTCGCAAGGTGTTAATGTGATCGACACAGGAGAATCCGGATCGAAAGCCAGCCTGCTCTTCATCAATTGTGCTTTCTAAGTGGGCCTTTAGTCTTTCCAGGACGATTTTAGCTATTATCTTGGCAACGGCAGGAAGCACACATATGCCTCTTCAATTATTACAGTCTGTGAGGCTACCTTTCTTTGGAAGTTTGATGATCAAACCTTCCTTCCACTCAGTGGGAAAGGTCTCTGTATTCCACGCTTTATCAACAATACATTACAGACGATATTCTCTAATGGCGCTCTAGACTTATAACGACGTTAATAACGTCAGAGTGGGAGACGACAAGAAGCTGGGAGGATAATAATAATAATATAATAATAATAACTCCAAATGGTGTCAAAAGTGCCAAACTAATTAAAAACAGCAACCAGGAAGGTTCACTCTGAATGCGCCCGACGATCATTATCATATACAGAAAACGCATTGCAAAGTAACCATACTTTGGATATCATCAATGGGATAGGAGACTTGCAACATCGATAGCCAAAGTTATCGCGAATGAGGGTCATGTGGTAATTTTTAGAGAGTTTTTGCAAACTGCTTGTCGTTTACGTCTATGAGTGCCGGAAAGATAATGCGCGTGCGCACGGAGTCTGTTGTCGTAAAAAAGAAAGAAGAAGATGTCGTAATACGACAAGCTGGCCTGTTTAACGTTGTTTATATAGATATAGATACCTTTCCGGCACTCAAAGATGTAAACGACAAGCGTTTGTACGTTTTGCTAAAACTCTCTATTGTGTCGGAGAAGTTTGTACTCGTGACGACATCATGAGTAGAGTTGCTATAGAAGAAACTACATATGTTATGTTGTGATTTTTACCAATAATACGAGCAAATTTCAGATAAAACACTTTGGTCGCAAACTGCTCCGAATATTCGCCGAAGGAAGTGGAAGGGCATCTCATGATTTTCATTTTCTTCAATCATCATAAATATGACTTTGTCATCCGGCCTAAAATAAGAGTAACAAAAATCTAAATAACTCAGCCACAGTCTACTAGAATTGAAAAGATATATAAATTCATATTGTGCAGCATAGGTAATTTCTCGTTTTCAAAATTTCGGTCTGTTCCTTGTCCAACAGTTATTAGTCCCTAACGAGTCCCTCTTCTTATTGCAGACATACGAGCATGTAGCTTCATTTTTCTTTTATCCTTATTACAATGAAAACACCCACATGTTAGCATCCGCCAATCTATTCGAAAGGCTCATACGTGCGAATACGAACTAATACATATTGTCCAGGTGACAAAAGAACAATTCAAAATCAATTTGAAATCAAACTTCATTTTCATCCTTCCACCAAGCAATTCCCTAAAGTCTCCAAGGAACCAAGTGAAAATCGATTTAGACTTAAAAGACGTACATAATTTAAGAACTGATGACGTAGGCTCTGCTGAAATTGGCAGACCGTGATAAGAATTTTGTCTTTATGTTATTCAGTTTTGGAAAATAGATTTACGTTATGGTTCTTTTAGGAATACAAGTTAACAATCAAGTTAAAGAGAAACTTTTTTTAGCCATTTTGTTGAAGTAAATTTACAACTTTAAGAATAGTGAACAGAACGTTTAGCTCTTATAGTTTTGCCAGAAAATACAAAGAGTCAATAGACTCAACTATTATAACGAAATGTAGTTTCCAGTTTCAGAATTGTTAAGAATAATTCTCCCCCTGGAGGGAGGCGCAAAAATGTGTGTTCGTCGGTTTCGACTGCTGGTGCGAAGCGTGCCTCATCAGACGCCTCTTCTTCGCGCATCGCACCGTGTAACGAACAGATTGAATTATGAACGATTTTAGCAAGTTTTCTTTAGGTTGAAGACATCTACTAGCCCTTTTGTGGTATATTTAAAAAACAAATCCGGATAATTCGATAATTTGAAAGGGCTCCTGTCCCAAATAACCCAGATTATTGACGATCTACTGTATCTGTATTAGATTCAATCTAAGTATCACCATTCACTGTCGGACTCCAGCTCGAACATGGTACAAGTAGACCGGTTTTTCAGGTTTATTGTTCGTGTTCGAGTTGGAGCTCGACAGTGTATGGTGACACTAATCCTCGTACAGCTAGATAAAATCGCATCCTTTCCGAGCAAGTGTTTTTGACAGTCGCAGTTGTCTCTAATTATGGCCATTAGTGCTCGTATAGTTACACTGGTTTTCTGTCGTATTTTTCGAATTCAACCCATGCTTACCAGTACACAAAGTAGACTCTTCAAACGCCGGAATGTTACCAAACAAAAAACGTATATTATAAAACTAGAGTAATTAACTCATTTCGTCCGACAGCAAACAAAGTTTGAAAGGTACTCAAAGATTCCCGTCATATTTCAGGGAATTTGAAATAAATCGCTGGCCTGCCTGAATTATTGTACTTTGCAGTATCATCATGGGATCAGATCAATTTCACTAAATGTTTCTTAAAAGAATCGGACCACCACAAAGACATTCATGGCGTTTATTGAGTGCACTCTGCAATGATCCACTCCCTATTTCACAGTGAATTACTCTCAGGATTTGGTCAGCTTCGTTAACATTTCGGCTACAAATGACGTCGTTTGTTTTTACAAAAAATATAAAAGAAATAGTGGGCTCTTCACTCTTGGGTCTTTTTAAGTGATGACATCTTTTACCTGTTCATAGGACAACCGATAACATACCGTATGCATCCGAAAAGATCACCGTGCCACACTCTTATTTAAACGACTTTTCATGGAATGTTAATGAAGATCGTATATGTACATACCAAGATAATGCTCAACTCATATAATCATGAAATAGTTTTAATGGACATTAATTGCAAGTGGACCTGCCGATCTTGATGACTTCTGAAAAGAATTTTCCCACTTTGTGCACAGGCAAACGATGAAATCGGATTAAGGAGCCATTTGAAATTCGCAGGTGTCGAAGTTTTCGGGCAGTTTATAGTTTGGAAAGCACATATTGTACAATTCATTTCCTGTCAGTAAAATGTTCGTTTTGTGCAATTATATGGGATAGTCCATAAATTCGTCCGCTTGTATCTGTCTCTCTTAACTGCCCTAACCCCTTGTGGGGCATAGCGCGTTAACTGTTCCATGTGGCCCAGTTGACGTTTCGATGGCATAAACTGGTTTCGGAGAATGCAGCATCTCCTCGTAGATAGTTACAAATTGGCTGCGTTCCTGCGAGCGGATCAGGGTTTGACAATTCTCAAATTCTCCTCCGTTTGCTTTCCCCTCCGGTAAATTTAGTACAGACAACTGTCGCTTTTGGATCTGACAATTTCCCCTCTGGATCTGAATATTTTTCCGATCAATTTCTAAAATCAGCAATTTTGACAGTTCTCAGATGTCACCGGCGCCTCTGTCACCAAAGCACCATAGCCAGTCATCCGTTAGCCAGCGTGCAGGACGTGTTGCGAAGTGTTTAGTGGTAGTTTGCTGCGCCTTTAGCCTACAAACCCGCTCCTTGAATAGGAAGTCGCCGTATCGGGGAACTGTTTGTTCGAAATAGTTTGCATTTCTGGATCGGTTTTCACGCTCAATCCCGTCCAACAAACTCCAATCGTTTGTCATGTTGTTATCCATGGCAACGCGCACTATATTTAGTATGCTTTGCACACTATTTACAATTTGGATATCACCGAAATCATCCAATAATTCCGCAATAACTAAATTTTCCATTTTGAAATTAAAAACTTGACAGATCTTTTTTGACAAGACAGCCGTGTATGCCGTCTGTGGGAATATTTCTCAGATCCAAAAATTGACAGTTGTCTGTACTAAATTTACTGGAGGGGGAAGCACATAGAGGAGAAAACAGAAAAGTCAGATCCATATCAGAAGGCTTCCAGGACCGCGCCCATTGACGTCATTAAATCGGACGAACATATCTGTCAAATAAGCAATATTTGCACATGGAAAATAAAAACATTCAAAATCAGGTGTAAATGACTTCATCTTTGGTATGTTTATTGAAAGAACCGATTTAGATCTTGTATCAGAGTCAAAGACCTAAAAATCACTTTTTCCGTATGAAAATTCAAATATATGCATGTTTAAAATGTCTAGAATTCGCAATGGACTCCAAATATATATAGGTATAAACAAAAAACGATAACGCAAAAACACATTCAATCTAAAATTCTCATATCTCCCCAAAAAATCTTTTCCCTTATTCGTAGCTCATTTTTCATTCTTTTGTGTCGCAAAACAGATTCGTTTTACACTAAATGTTCAATAAAAAGACAGATTAATAAGCCGAAAAATCATATGAATAAGAAAAAGATCAACAGCAGATCTCATTCCCGAAGAGAAGGCAATCTTTTTTATCTTCACGCACCTACAAAATTTGCATACGAATTCCAGACAAAGAATGAAATGAAAAGGTGAAACAGAAAATGCAAAAACCCAGCTATACATAAGCCCATGAGCAGTTCAAGACAACCAGATGGATGGATGGATACCGAAATGGATGGTTGAGAATCGATTCTGTAATAAAGAAGCAGAAAAAAAGAAGGAATCGTGATTTGATGTGGGAAGGACTTTAGATAAATCTCTTTTGAGTTCTGAAGAGTTTGAATAGGTTCGTTATACGAGTGATGTACGTAGGCATGGAATTTGCGGACATGACCAACATCTGTATCAAGTGATCAAATGTACTCATACAGCAGATATGTACTGAAATGTCAGTATATCACGTATCAGCCTGGAAGCTAATGATACCCGAAATAGAAACAGATATATCTCTACACAAAAATGATTTTGTCAGGAGCTAGTAGATATAGCATGACGAAAGAATGGGAGAGAAAATCGGAAATCGAAATCCTCATGAAAATGTTTCGAAAGTTTCTTGGGACTTGAGTCATAGTTCTTTGAAATTCTTTCCATTATCATGACAAATTCATTGAGTGAAGAATACTCTTGGAAAGGCTGGACAGGTGAAGGATACCTTTTCGCTGTAAATTAGTTATATACTCGTATGTTAGAAGAATTGTCCCGAATAAGAGTTGACTTTAGACATACGAGAATAGGAAATGACTTTAGATATGGAACCACGAAGAGTTGGGCTTGTCGTCTTACTCTTTAGGCAGAAACGAAACGAATTGTTCGAGACGGGATAGAGTAATTGCGTCAGTCATGCTACAAATAAATAAGTAACTATGTAGGCGACATATGAAATAGTCCTATGAAGACAGTTCTTTCCCATTTCGGGTATTAACTAAGATTTTAATTGGCACGCATGATTACGATGTTTCAGTATTGGCGAGTCTTAGACCTGTCATAGACGGTGCGATCCATCGTCAGATCGATCTGACGATGGATTGCCACAAAATATCTGACGATCGAAATTATATGAAACTATCAAAAAAAAATCGTCAACGATAGTCACATACACTGTGCAATCGATCAAACGATCAAAATATCGTCAGATCGATCTGACGACGGATTGGATCGTATATGGGGCTATTACACCTACCTCACATTAGTAAATTTTTGTATAAATTTTTGAACAAAAACTTTAAGCTCTGGTGTTTTCGCGAACATATTAACCGCAAACACCTCTATTCCCATCCAATGTCTTCGCAGAAAGACCAGAGGTTTCAGTTTTTGATCAAAACTGCGTACAAAACTTTCGTAATTCCACATCTTCTTAAATTCAACATGCCAACTTAACATTTGTCAGATAATTGATTTTGCCAAATATAAGGCGCATGTTTTTGCTATTCTATATGGTCACCCATATATAGGTAAGCATGTACTATGCGCTAACACACTTTACAACAACAACAAAAGTTTGTTGTTGGTGTAATACGTGCTCGCTACGCTAAATTAAACCGGATAAAGTCACAAAAGAATACACCTACAGAACTCCCCCCGTCTGTGGTCGTCCTGTTCCCGGACAGTTGCAGGTTACGCTAGCCACGTTTAGTTTCCGAGTTATCGCTATTTGAGTGCGATGTGTTTCAGTTTTCGTGGCGATTTTCGAATTGTCAGATTTACGAGAGTAACGATGCAAGGTGGAATTTTGAGTGAAATTTAGAAAAATACTTACGGATCACCACAGGGGGCGAGAGTTGGGTGTACGGATACGACGAGACAAAAGTCATCATAAAAGGAATTCAACGCCCAAAAATAAATCACGACAGGTTCCATCCTCCGTCAAATTCATGCTCGCTTTCTTTTTATTTCAACTGATTTGTGCCTTCTGAATTTTTATCCTAATGTCAATTGTCAACTGACTACCAGAAAGGTGTTTCGAAAAGGTTACGCGATTTGCAAAAAAGAAACAATTGACTTCATTCACAAATTGGTAACGCTACCAGAGCGCTCCAATTTCTGTCCCAATTTGGCACTGAATCACAACAACAAAAGTGGGAGCGCTCCGGTAGCGTTACCATTTGTGAATGCTGGAATAGTGTTTGTGGCATAGATATATATTAAACAGATATGAAATAGGCACAGAGTGGGAGTAAAAATTTGAATATCGAGTTATGGCTGACATATCCGCGCCTGCGCAGTGAAACGCACACGACACGTATTAATATTTGGCCCAGGGGCCCGAGGAGCGAGGGGCCAAATGCTTCGCAAATGTCAAAATTGTGGCTGAGTGGCCGATGGCGTAGCGACATTTACCGAACGTATGGCGACCGCGTGCAAATGGGTGGCAGTGCGCATGCGCGGCTTGGTTCGAAAATAACCTGAAGCACAGAGTGGGGATAGTACTATTACCGATCTGTTCTATTTAAATCTATGGTTTGTGGAGACAGCTCATGCCCAGCAAGACATTTGTCTCCGATCCCAGTGGAGTGGCAAAGTCTTCGATTCCTTACCGGTTCCATTCATCGGTTTGTCTCCGAAGCTGGAAAAATTCAAATGTTTTCGATTACGTATCGAGTTAGCCTGAAATTTGAGTTCATTTGAAAGTATCTGGCATTTGGTGACGCATGTTGTCATATATGAAATATGGAATACGGAATATGTTGTTTTTTTTCTGTAAGCCTTGAATACAATCCGCCGTTAAATTAAAAGTGCCGTGAAATCAATCACGACACTTTTAGTTTCTGGACAAATTGTATATCAGGCTTAAATAGATTCAGCCCATTCATACAGTCATCGATCCGAATTCGATCTCAGTGTCGATTCCTCGTTGGCTACAGTCATCGGTCCGGAATCGATTCCAGTCATCGATCCGGATTCGGTTCCACGTTGACTACAGTCATCGATCCCAATTCGACCCAAGTATCGATTCTACGTTGACTCCAGTCATCGATTCTCCATCGACTACCATCATCGATTTCGTATCGATTCCTGTCCTCCTTTTCGGTATCGCAAAAGCGGCCATGCCCATACAAATGTCTCCGACGTGTCTCCGATAAAGCCTGCATTCACAAATCGGTAGCGCTCCTATTTTTGTCCCAATTTTGCACTGAATTACAACAACAAAAATGGGAGCGCTATGGTTTATGAATGCAGGCACAGTCATCGATTCCTTAGTAGACAGTCGTCGATCCAGGACCGATCAAGTGTCGATTCATGTCCGACTGGGTGGTTCCTTCGCTATGATAATGCGCTTGTTTGCTCAGTCTTATTAATTCGCGAGTTTTGTACCAAACATCGGATTACTATCTTTCTCTAGCTTCCCTACCCCTCAGCGACATTTTCTTGTCTCCAAAATTAAAATTTGTGCTGAAAGGGCGCTGTTAAAGCCATTTAAGCAAATTCGCCAAGAACCTGAAACACATCGCTCTCAAATAGCAGTAACTCGAAAAACAAACGAGATATAAACAATCTGTGAATAGTTAGTTACAAGAAAGATTATAAGGCCCTAACCAGATTGAACGCAGAATGCAGCAGCAGCGGCATGACAGATCTACCTGTTGTTGTTGCTTCTGCCGCTGCTGCTGCATTCTGCGTTCAATCTGGTTAGGGCCTAAAATAATTACAGTGCTGCAAACCGTTTGTCATATTTTTTACACTGATCGGGCTTTGAACCCACAACTAACCGTCCAGCGCTATACGATTTCGTACAATCATTTTTTGATTGGCTTCTTATGATATTAGTTTCTCAAATCACTAGATCTTCCACAATATAACACCTATTTCTCCTTTTTGTAGATCCAAATATAAAAAATGACTCATCAAACACGCCGAGGGCCACCACCGCTAGAGTGTCCCTTGGCGTCGCTCGGTCGAAATTCACCATCGCTCCAGGCTCAGCCGTATCATCACCCGCTCAGCACAAGCCCGCTAAATCCTCAAGTCTACCAGATGTCGCGTAAATCACCACTTCTAGGACTTAGCAATGATGGAATAATCTATCCATCAGCTACAATACGCCAAAAACCCGCCACCGTCCTTGATCATACGCCGGATCATAGTCAACCGGCCGAAGTGTATCATCTCTCGAGGAGTTCATCGAGTTCGATGGACCAATCGTTCGAGCTACGTCGAAACATTGAGCCATCGACAAAATATCGACCGCCACCACCTAGAAATTACACGCCCATTGATAGTCTTCTACAATATCGAAGTGACCATGCTCCAAGTGCCTATCTTCTCAACGACCATACGCTGCCGGATAGTACGACCGGCAATTCGGACAATCATTCCAATATGGTCGTTGTCAATCATAATGATCAATATTTTCTCCAGCAGAAAATGGATTCATTGTATATTCATGGTGCCATCCGGGGACTTCCATTGGGTTCGGAAACGAATCAGTACAAAAACGAGAGATACTTTCTGGAGGATGGTTTAAACGATTTGTGCGAATATAGTCGAAATGAACGAATTCACGGTATGGACACCGGCAACCTCTTGGGCGATTTTCAGGTGAACCTATTAACCCCTTATCTATATTCGCAGAGAACATGGCCGTGCATATTTTGCAAAGACCCTCCAGCCCTAGCGAAACCAGCGGCTCAGATCGGTACCTAATCGATCGAGCGCGAGGATCACCTGCCTTTGTGACCAAATCCCGAAGTAACTTCAACACATCCAGCGCAATCGCCATGGACAAACGATTTCAATTATCCAAGGTCCAATGTTTTACGGAAGGTCTTTCGAATTTGGGTCGATTTTCGCCGAACCTGGATCAAGGATACGCCACGCTCGTATCACCCTCCCCCACCAGTCACCCACAAACGTCGGTGCCATGGACCAAAAAAGGTCCTTGCCGGTCGGGACCCGTATTCGATCGTTTAACAGACGACAATGTGATGAAGATATTCAGCTGGTTAGATAGTTCCGAATTGTGCAACATCGCTCGAGTGTGTAGACGTTTCGAGACAATTGCTTGGCGATCATGCCTTTGGAAAATCATAAATCTCGCAGGCGAGCATATAAGCGGCGATCGCGCCTTAAAAAATGTCTTTCGACGGTTATGTGGCCAATCGCGTAATGGTGCATGTCCCGATGTAGAACGTGTTCTGCTAAGCAATGGTTGCCGCGTTAGCGACAAAGGACTGCAACTGCTGGCACGTCGATGTCCGGAACTTACTCATCTACAAATACAGTCCAGTATTAATGTGTCGAATCCAGCGCTCTGTGATGTCCTAACAAAATGTACAAATCTTCAGCACTTGGACGTTACAGGTATATCCTCAATCCGAGGTATCGCATAGAAACAATAGTTCCTAACGTATTTTTTCTGTATTGTAGGATGCGTACAAATAACTAATATTAGCATTAATCCCAACCTGGAACCACCTCGACGGTTGTTACTTCAGTATTTAGATTTGACTGATTGTACGGCGATTGATGACGGCGGATTGAAAGTGATCGTTCGAAATTGTCCACAGTTGGTTTTTCTATACCTCAGGAGATGTGTTCAAATTACAGGTAAGCTCAGCAAAACTTCCCGATCGCCATATTCATTATAGTGCAGTAATTCTAGCATTTTGCTGGGAAATTATTTTGCACTCGATGAGGATCATGTCCATCGATAGCTTATGGTTTCGTAATTAGCATATCAATTTGACAAAAATTTTACCAGAAAACCATGAAAGAATTGAGCCTGGCCAACTTCAACTCATTATTTCTGGGATATTTCTAAGGCAATCGCCTAAACAAGAATATTTACTAATGTATACTTTTAGCAGAGAAAATTTGATATGAAATATGGAAGGTGATCTATTTGCAGTTAATTTGTACAATTTAACAATTAGCTTAATTTAATTTCTCCTGCCATGAAAAAGATTTCAGTCTACGATATATGTAATTCGGACCAGAATAAATTTAAATTGAGCTATCAGCTGATTAATTAAGAATTGCTAAATTTGCTAAGCTAAAAACACATATTTTTATTTTCACCATTGAATCAAAAATATCGAAGAAAAATTATTTCAAGTTCGCACCGGCTGAATTCTTTGGTGGTTTCTCGTGAATTATAGATCTTGCAATGAAAGATGAGCTTAAACGTATTGATAAGTCAATAATGAAACCATAAGCTATCTACTCTACTCGACTGCATGAGATTTTTCTAATAACTGTGTTTTGGAAACCAGGATCACCGTACTATTAATACATATCTGGTCTTTCTGTTATTCTTTTCCCAGACGCCGGCCTCAAATTCGTCCCTAGCTTTTGCATAGCTCTCAAGGAACTCAGCGTATCTGATTGCGTTAACATAACCGATTTCGGTCTCTACGAACTAGCCAAACTGGGGGCAGCCCTACGCTATCTTTCGGTCGCGAAATGTGATCGCGTTTCGGATGCTGGCCTCAAGGTGATTGCAAGACGATGCTACAAGTTGCGCTACCTCAACGCACGAGGCTGCGAAGCAGTCAGCGATGATTCCATAACAGTCCTTGCTCGATCCTGTCCGCGACTACGGGCTCTCGACATTGGCAAGTGCGATGTAAGTGATGCAGGGCTGCGGGCACTCGCGGAAAGTTGTCCGAATTTGAAAAAGTTAAGTTTAAGAAATTGTGATATGATAACCGATAGGGGAGTGCAATGTATAGCCTACTATTGTAGAGGATTGCAACAGCTCAACATTCAGGATTGTCAGATATCGTTGGAGGGCTATCGAGCTGTGAAGAAGTATTGCAAGAGATGTATCATCGAGCACACCAATCCGGGATTTTGTTAAGAGGAATTTTGTTCCTGCTGATACTTCCCTCGGAAGATCTAGGAATAAATTAAGGGGCCCTATTTATCGGTCACACTCCTGTTCAGAGTTTTGTGTTAAACGAAAACGAAATGTATTTTAAGTAAAGAATTTGTAAAAAGTATATAAAACTATTTTTAGCGCAAAAAACGCTAGAATTATGCTTTAGATGCGTAGCAAAACTAAAATGTCACATAAAATGTTCGCAGATCCTTAGGAAAAATACATGGTACTCTTACATTGTTGAAAGCTTAGGATCAATTATGAAAATAAACTTGTTTATATAAATAATTAGTTTAATTTTAATTGTATGCACGCATAGTCCTTTTGAGAAGGGCACTTATAGAAATGCTAGAAATTTAACTCTTCCAATTTTATTTCCTATTTTTATGATTACTATGTTCTATGTAATTTCTTTTATTTATTTAACACAGAAAGCTGTAAGGTTTCTTTTTTTTATTATTGTAAATATTTTGAAGATTAAAGCCTTTTAAAAAGAATATCGTTTTGTGATTATTTGAGAAGATCTACATTGCCTTTTCTTTTCTACCTTTACAGGATCAAGATCCATGAGCTCTTTGCAGAAGCTTTGGTGTTTGCTGACAATAATCTTTTTTATTATTCTCCAGCAACAATGAGAAAGTCCTATAAACTGATTACTGAATGACATGTTATTGTTAATTGCCTTTACACCTCCGGGGGCATGCGCACGTAACATCTGCACCACCATCTATGCCTTGTTGATGTTTCGATAGCATATCTACTTTTCGGACGTGCAGTTGCTAGCATGCACTTCCTATCCGTGCCGTCTTTATACTGACAAGCTGGGAGCGCAGTTGGAGTTCTATTAGTACCCACAGAAAGTATTTGTTTGCGCCGAGGGTCGAACTTTCATTCTGTAGATTGTACAGCGGTGATCGAACGAACACGGCCACCCAGCGCAACCAGCACGCATGCAATCAATACACCACATGCATATTTGAATATATAACTAACAAAGGAATGGGTATATGCCTGTCAAACCATACAAATTGACAGCTTGAAAATGGGACGATCTTCTTCTTGAAAAAGTCGAGAGCTGGGAGAGTAAAGTTAACGGTTTTAAGATCACGTTGTGCATATGGCTGTCAAACGCTTTGTTCTAAAAGTGGCAAAAAGGAAATACGGTTGAATTCGCGAAAGTTTGGAGCCGGTTTTTGAGTGTAAAGAGCCGCGATTATGTAGAGAAGACACTAGTGAAATTTCCGGTAGGACAAATTGGTGCGGTAGTGAGTTGTGGTAAATTGAAATGCCTCGTCGGTGACTGCAAAAATAACCAGCGTATCCCTAAGACGGGGGTGTCTGCTTATAGGTAAAACATTAAATATTTAGATGTGATGTGCGCGTTACTTGTTATTGTGAGTTTTCTGTCAGAAAACCGATATTAAAATGTTTGTTTTGGTTTCTGACTCCCCGCTGTATATATAGCTGTCAAATTTCCGCGTCCTATTGGTGGTTGGTATTAAAAGTCCCGTTCTTTCTCTCTCCCATGAAAAATTAAACGCGCTCTTCTCTCGTCCCATAAATTGAGCCTATGGGCCACTCCAGAAGTTCCTCTGAGACATGCATGCATTACGATACAAACTTCTACATAATGTATCACAATGGCTCGTTTACATTTTCCAGTGCACCAGTAGACTTGTCGTTGTCGACAAGTGCCTTGCCAGTAGCTGCTTGCATGACGTGTGCCTGTATGTTTACATACACATTTCGACTTTCAAGTTGGGGTATTTTTTTCTTGAGTGTCAATTTGACAATAGTGGAAATTTGACGTGTGGTGTACTCGTAGATAAATATCTAATATTTGAAAAAAATTCCGCGTTTCGCCATGAGAGTAGGCGTGTTTTTTGCGTAACCGTGTAGGGTCGCTGCTCTGGTTCACCACCATATTTACTAACAGGCCAAATAATAGCTGTTGCTTCTAGAGTGGCGAGACTTATTTGTGTGCGTGGGATTATTTGCATCCTGCTTTAAAAATAAATCTGTTCTGAGTCCCTACTCTTAGGCGGCTATTACACTATAAAAGTTCTTTTACAAATATCGTTTGTAAAAGATATTTTCGAAGAACTTTTCTAGTGTAATAGCCGCCTAAGAAAAGATTTGCGACGTGAACGTTGCTTGTTTCAAGTGCTATTCTTACATGCTTGCACACTTTCCCCCTTAGAGCGCGTTGACACGATCAAACTACGGTTTGACAAACCACCTACTTGAACGTGTCAACCCCTTATCAAACTGGTTTGATGTCTTGTGCTTCTGTCAAACCGTAGTTGGACGGTGCTCAACTTTTCATCAAATGCTAGTTTGTCAAATCGTAGTTTGATCATGTCAACGCGCTCTTAGGCGGCTAATATCATTAATAAAAGTTATTTTAAAATATCGTGAGTCAAAGATATTTGTAAAAGAACTTTTATAGTGTAATAGCCGCCTTAGTATATCTGCTCTGTGTAGTGGCTCCACAAATGTATTGAGGGGGGATACTTTGATCCGTAGCGCTACATGCTGCCTGAATGCAACCATTGGCTGCGTTCCTAAAACACCAGCGCTGCGTCAGCATCTAGAAGCGATTAGTGCTGAATGTCACCATATCTGGAGTGCGTTCCATAACGTAACTATAGTTGACTATAGTCAACTAGCACTGACTATTGCCGTTCCATAACTCCGATAGTCAACTATTGTAGTTGACTATCGTCGTTCCATAACACACAATAGTCAGCTCTGTAGTCAACTATTCTAGCTCGTGCTTATGAGGGGAAGCTATCGATAGCTATCACACACACACGTACACACGAAGGCAAACTGACAGTAAACAGTCAATGTTGTGCAAAATTACTTTATTATTGCATTAATTTTGAATTGTTTTATGCAGTTTAGAGCACGTTAAATTTAATTTGAGGAAAATTGGTGCGAAAGAGTGTTTGTGTGTTGCAAATTTTTGCATGGAGAGTGAAATACCGACGCAAATGTGTGTGTAGTGAAAAATATGGCGGGTGTTTGTGCTACTTTACGACTATTATCGTTCCATAACACCCATAGCTATAGCTGACTATGACAGTAGTCAGAGTTGACGACAGCTCTGACTATAGTTACGTTATGGAACGCACTCCTTGTGTGTCACCTGAGAATCATCAAAGCAAGAAATTTCGAATTTTCTGTCAAATGCCAAACTGAACATGGCGTTTGACAAATAAGACAGCCGGCATACCGTTTCTAAAACACGAAAATAATCACAATATTCTGGTCAGCAATTGTGAAGTGCTGACCTAGCGATTTATTTTAAGAACGCAGCCATAATTTCGAATAGACACTTGCAGTATGGTTTATTTCGGTGGCGCGGACGCTGCAACTAGTCACCGCCATCTTAACTCTCAGGCCGGAGTGTCAAAGCAATGACGTCATGACAAGCAGTGAACCATATGTAAACAAAGTGAAGAACGCGTGCAGTCGACATCTTGAAATTTGACGATTTTCGTGCGTAAAAGTGATTTTAGTGTCGCGATTTTAAGTGCAGTTGAAAGTAGTGCTTGTCACTGATATTTGGAAGTGAAAAAAACGCAAGGTGCCGCGAACTTCCGAACAAAATGAACTGCTCGAACGTGCGCGAGACATGAGTGTGGTTATGAAAGTGCGACACGGGAAATTTCGCATTTTTCGTTTATTTTCCGGAAATTCGGGAAGTGTGAATGGTACAGCACTACTCTGGGACGAATCCTCGGGCCGGTGAGTTTAGCGGAAACTCCCGGAAGTGCCCCAAAAAGTGAATTTAAAGTTGTTGTCAAATGACAACATTACAGGTGATTTCCGGCCTTTTCATCGGAATTCATAGGGTAATTATATGTTTTTTGTTGTGCAAAAATTTTAGTGAATTGATGCGCCCCAAAATACGGGTTTTAAACGCGTTGTTGACGAGCCAGACGAAAGTTTCACTGCAGCTGACAGGACTAGATGCCTAGCAGTGAAACTTTCGTCCGGTTCGTCAACATCGTGGTCAAAATCCACACTTTGGGGCGCATCAATCCACTTAAATTCTACCACAACAAAAAACGCATACTTACCCTATGAATTCCGATGAAAAGGCCGGAAATCACCTGTAATGTTGTCATTTGACAACCACTTTAAATTCACTTTTTGGGGCACTTCCGGGAGTTTCCGCTAAACTCACCGGCCCGAGGATTCGTCCCAGAGTAGTGCTGTACCATTCACACTTCCCGAAATGCCGGAAAATAAACGAAAAATGCGAAATTTCCCGTGTCGCACTTTCCTAACCTCGCACTTTTCAATACACAATTTTACTCGATATTTCCCGGCACTTCACGTTTTTTTTCACTTTCACACGGCACTGATAACCACTTCTTTTAGTTACACTTAAAATTCCGGCACTAAACTCACTTTTACACACAATTATCCCGATATTTCACCGGGCGACCGCACGCGTTCACACTTCGTTGACTGCTTGTCATGTCGTTAGTGCTTTGACAATCAGCTGACACTCCGGCCTGAGAGTAAAGATGGCAGTGAACTAGTCCAACTCTAGTACAAATTTCAGAGTTTGACAGCATTTGACAGCCATTAAAAATGCTAGGTCGAGACAGCTGATTGTCAAATAGCGTCACTGAGCCTCGCGTGCTCGCCGATTTCTTCTCCGAAATGTTTTTATCAAGGAGCGTTGTCAGATTTTTGACTCCTTTATACACACATTGTCAAAGATTCGGTAAGCTAGACTAGTCCGGTATCCAATTTAAGTATCATCCAAAAAATTCCCTTCCAACAGAACAAAGTCGCGAGATCAAAAGATGGGTTGCGCCGGTACTGCGGGAACTGAACAGACGCAAGAAAAAGATGGGACCAGAGCCAGTTCGACCGCGATCATCATTCATCGAATGGAACTACAGCGCCGAGCTTTTTGCGTTTAACAAGCGCCTAAAGGAGGACATGGACCTAGCAAAATTGCAACAAGCATTTATTCACCAGTCATACATTATTCAGGAGGAGCGGAAACAGCGAGATCTCGGCGTGGAAGAACCCGAACTGGGACTCACCGATAACCGCGATTTGATCGCCAAGGGCGAGGCTCTGATTGAAAGCTACACAGAAGCCTTCCTTAAATTTTCTTTACCCAAGATGCCGTCCAGCTTACTTGCTGGCATTCAAAGGAATCTGACCTCCGACTCAGCTCTGGCTTACCTCGCTTCCAATCTAGGCATGAGCGACCTGATCTTGAGCTCGGACTTCCCGGCACAAGAAGGAACCTTGGCTGACACCTTTAAAGCTGTCGTTGGATCGGTGGTATTGTCATCAGGCGGAGAGCGTGCATACATATTTATCCGTGATTTCGTATGCACTCAATTGAACCAAAAAGACCTGGCCGAGTGGTGCGAAATTGATAAACCCATGGAACAGCTTAAAGATGTGTGTAAACAAATGAAAATTGGCGAACCCGAACCCCGGCTAATTGGCGAGGCTGCAAGAAACACAGTTTTATCCGCCTACCATGTAGGAATCTATTCGGATAAGAAATTAATTGGGAGTGGTGAGTTGTGGTTTTTTATTTGTTCTTCTCTGAATGCGTACATAATCGTTTAATCATTTGTTTGCAGGATTTGGAGAAAGTGTGCAAATTGCTGTGGATATTGCCGCGTACAACGCACTGCGAGAATTTTGGGGTTTCCCTGAACATATGAAACCATTCAATTTTAATATCCAAATAGAAAAAGTCGCTAAGCTGAAAGTGGGGCGTGTCAGCAGTTAAGTTTTGTAGAGCTTTGTTGTAATAGAGATATATTTAATTGAGACTGGCCTAGTTTTTTTATGTTTGTTTTTGCCTTAACATCTCTTCTCTCTCTTGTGCCCAAGAAGGGCTTGATCTCCCAATGTCTCCCCTGTAATACAGGAGTCCACAGTTGGGGCTCCTATTTTTGACGACTGGCTAATCCCTTTGGATTGTATTGCCAAGTGTATATTTATTGATTTTATATTAGTTTTGCCCCGTCGACTTAAAGACGATTCTGAACCAAAATTGATCGACTCCTACCTCCAGACGGTTCTGAACCACGAGTCATCTACGAAAAGTTCAGTTACAAATGCTTGCCCATGTGCACCGATCTGCTCCACGATCACTCCACTATAGGGCAATTCACTAACAATTTTTCACAGAGGGGATTGGTAACTAGTATGAACAAATAGGTTTGTTGTAGCGGGGCTTCGAACTCAGATAAAAATGTGTGTCAAAAATTCGAACTATCCATGTCAGTATCTTCTGTGCCCGGGTGGATAAAAGTAGCTGCCTCGATGGGGTTCTCCCACAACGCAATAGGAGTTTAGCACGTGGGGGCTGCTAGACAATTAAAGATGTGCTCAACGTCGTGTGGAGCGAGGCCACATGCAGGGCAGGAGTTTTGGACTTCACTGTCGATGCGGGATAGGTATGAATTCAGACGCTATTTTTGTCACTTCATTTTTTTTTTCATGATTTCTACTGAATGTTGGTATATTGAAGGCATGGAAAATTTAAATATTCGCAAATACCCTTGCGTGAGCTCCGCGCTTAAGGGATCGTAACCCTCAGTATCGCACAAACACGCTCTGCGTGCAACAGCGTTTTGATCGTTTTAAATATACCAAACATTCGGTATAAATCGTTAAAACAAAAAAAAAATTCTTGGAAATTTGAGAGTTTTAGGGTGACGCGAGCGATAAGTGACAAAAATCCCAGTGAAAAGTGATTTTTTCACCCCGGGCCCCGGAAACCCCCTATGGATTTGTATCTCACGAGTAGGATCTCCTTATCTTTCCCCCAGGAACTGCCAGCTAAAGCTTTGAGGACTGCTTCTCATCCTGTCACAAATGGTTGACGCATGACCCGAGGAGGTGGCCATGCTGTCAAGGATGACACCGAGAATTTTTGGGTTGTTAATTGTGGGAATAGTTTGACCATCTACCGCAATATTCAGTTGTAGCCTCACTTCCTTAGTCCAGGTGGTAAAAAGAGTAGCGCCGAGTTCGCTGACAGAGTAAGATTCTTGCTGATGAAGAAGTTGTTGAGCTCTTCAAGATATTCATTTATCTGCTCGCACATTTTGGGTGATATCATTGCCGGTTGCGAAAATCGAACAGTCATCAGCGTAACTGACGATTTCAAGCCCGCAAGGTGGCGTCGGAAGTCCTGACATATAATGATTAAACAGAGTAGGAGATAAGATAAATAGATTTGTAGGTTATTGCTCAGCAAAAACAGCCACTTTTCAAAACACATCCTCCCTGGACACTGGCTAACGGATGACTGGTCTTAATATCTCTAGCATAGAAATGCCTTGTTGACGTTTCGGTAGGATATAAACTTCGGATGGTACAGTTGCTAGCATAAACCTTAAATTGGTTGGATACTGTGAATCTGGAGAGAAATAAAGGAAAGCAATCCAATCGAAACCGTTTTACGGGATGACAGTACACAATTGGAAGGTAAATGGTCACATTCCAATTACTCCAATATTTTTTTCATATTGATGTACTCATTTGGAGCCTAGTCGACTGGAGTCCCACGAGAAAAGCAAGAATTCTATTATGTCGGTAACGGGAAATGAACCTGCAACCTCTCGCTCGATGTATTGACGCGCTTCCTATCGAGCTACCGCAGCCAATCCCACAAAATAGTGAAAACGATTATCTCTCTCTAATCGCCTTGACCCCTCCAGGGGCATGGGCGCGTCAACATCTCTAGCATTTCTATGCCTTGTTGACGTTTCAATACTACTTTGCCTTAACCCCTAGCGGGGCATAGCGCGTCAACTACTCCTGCGCGCCATCGTACTCTGTTCTGGGCAATGGGGCGCAACTCCCCAAAAGACTTACCCAGTACCTGACACTCCTTTGCCACAGATCGACGCCATGTGATTCGAGGACCCCCTCTTGGTCGGCCTTGATTGGAAATGGGGTTCCATTTCATGGCATGCATAGCAATGCAGTTATCACTCTTCCGCAATGTGTGACCACTGCCATTCTCGCCTGCGTATCAATTCGTCGATTGGCATCTGACCCGTACGCCGACTTAGCTCTTCATTTGATATTGTTTCGGGCCAGAAAATTCTTAAAATTCGACGAAGACATGAGTTGACGAAAACTTGCAGCTTTCTGGTAACTCCTACGGAAACTTTCCATGTACTGCTCCCATTAATAACGACTACAAACAACGGTAATCCAAGATAAGCGATTGGTCTTGATGCTGAAATAACTGCTCTGCCAGATTTTGGACAGCATGCCGTATGCGCGTTTAGCCTGGTTGATACGACGAGCGATGTCCTGCTCCGTACCACCATTTTCGGCAACAATGCTACCCAGGTAGACGAAGTTGTCCACCTTCTCCACAGGCTGCCCATTAATATTGATGGCAATAGGTGTCGGATTTCTTTTTCGCAACGGCGGGCTAAGAACCTTGGTCTTGTTGGTATTAATCTTTAGCCCAACCTTGCTTGCCTCCCTCTCGAGATCTAACGCCATTGCGGACAGATCCATGATTTTGTGGGAGAGTAGGCATATGTCGTCAGCGTAGTCAAGATGTTGTAGATAAGATGTCAAAGTCCATTGAATTCCTCTGTCGAGTCCGGATAGGGCTGCATGCAACACATCGCCGATCACAATGAGGAATAGGATCGGTGAGAGGATGCACCCCTGCCGAACTCCACTGCGAATCTCAAAGTCCCCCGACACCTTACCTTTATGCAGAACGCGACATTTCGCGCCGTCATAGGTTGCCTTAATAATAGCCACAAGCTTCTCAGGGATGCCTCTCCTGCGCAAGGCCGCCCAGATAGAATCCCGGTTCACACTATCGAAAGCCTTTTCGAAATCGATGAAAAGCAAGTGAAGCGGAGAATCGTATTCAGCGCATTGCTCGATGATGATTCGCAAGGTATTAATGTGATCGACACAGGAGAATCCGGATCGAAAGCCAGCCTGCCCTTCATCAATTGTGCTTTCTAAGTGGGCCTTTAGTCTTTCCAGGACGATTTTAGCTATTATCTTGGCAACGGCAGGAAGCACACAAATGCCTCTCCAATTATTACAGTCTGTGAGGCTACCCTTCTTTGGAAGTTTGATGATCAAACCTTCCTTCCACTCAGTGGGAAAGGTCTCTGTATTCCACGCTTTATCAACAAGTTTCAATAGCATATCTACTTTTCGGAAGTGCAATTGCTAGCATGCACCTCCTATCCGCGCCGTCTTTATACCGACAAGGCCAGAGCACTGTGAGAGTTCTATCAGTACTCACAGGCAGTCTTTTTTTTATCGCGCCGAGATTTGATCTCCGAGCTCTAGACTAGTATCGTAGAGCGGTGACCGAACGATCACGGCCACCGAGCGCGACAAACGATTATAGGTGGGTTTTAAACCGAATACCACCATTATGCAGAAAAGGGTTCCACTCTGAGGGCAGTAAAATGTAGACTGCATGTGGCACTGTCATTTGATAGAAAAAGGCAACCACCAGGGAGGGTGAAGCCCTACAGTCAAGATTGAGGGACTGCCATGTTTCATTGAAACTGGTGCTACGAGTATTCGTAGCTAAAGGTGAAATTGAAGCAGGAACGCTGACTCCATGAGGACAATCAATGAGTCAAGTCAGCCATAAAATAACTAACTAAAGGAGTTAAGCTTTATAGCAGCAATTCGGTATAGAGAGGAATGGAATAAGGTATTTACCAACAATTGGCCTACTGATGAGATGACACTAAAACAGAAAAGGATAAAGATACCGCAGTTCCGCATATACACAACGGTCTTCCAAGCTGATATCGTGGTAGTGATATTGCCATTTTCACGTACGGTTAAGCACGACATCAAGGCACTCGGCAAATTTAGTCGAAATCGACTATTAACACCTAACTGAAGAGTACAAAGTCCTCTCGACACAACCACCAGCCATCTCTCCAGACGAGAGAACGCTCCCGAGAGCAACGAGGACGACACTTGCCCAACTTAGGTCGGGTTGGTGTTCACGTCTAAACTCTTACCTGTCTCGCATCGATCGGGATGTTACGAACACATGCCCCGCCTGCAATGGCACACCTCATGATGTAGACCACATTTTCAGATGCCCAGCTGCGCCCACACACCTGACCCCCAGATCGCTGTGGGAGAACCCCGTAGAGGCAGCTACCTTCCTATCACTCAACACCGAGGAAGACGAAGAACAACACAACATGTAACACACTCACACAACGAACTTCCGACCATTGCTACAACAACAACAACCTAAAGAGTACAAAATTCTAACATAGTCTCGGTCTTCTTGGAGCTAAAAGTGGAACACCATGAAATAAAATATAAAATAATACTACGTAACATTCCGGTTTATCATTAACTTATTCAAATACCACGATATGTTACAAAATAAATACTTTTCGACGTACATACAAAAACAAATCTAAAACTTGCTTAAAACCTATCGAAATACAAACTGAAACGTTATTTGACTAATACAATACAATGCAATAAAAATAAATAGATTCCCTAATTTGTGCTACGTTTGCACCGTGTCCATTATTAAATTTCCATCTTTATCCTTCAATCGAACGCGCCCATTGGAATATCTCGTCTCTTGACTTCCGTCCGGATATAAGATCTTCACAGTCCCATCGGGAAATTCACGTCGCTTATGCACTTTAGTGTGAACTTCCTTTTGTCCGTTCGGAAACAGAATGATCTTATCGCCTGTTTTCAACTTAACCAGTTTCGTGCCGTCCGGATAGCGCCACTCCTCCAATTTTGTCGGATCCGCGGGATTGGTTATTCGTATCGAGCCGTTTTCGAAGTGCACTTCTATTGTACCATCCTTGAAACGATGCTCAGTTTGTCCGTTGGGATATTCCAGAATCTCCAAGCCATCCAAATAGGTTGTATGCCAAGTGTTCGTTTCGGCGTAGTAATATTTCACGGTACCCTCATTGATGTTGGTCTCTTTGATGTCCTTATTGTAGTACAGCATACGAATGATCATTCCGTCGGCTGAAATTTTTTTAAGGTTGCCGTTGGTGTACCAAATATCTTTACTGCCATCCGAATTCACGATCTCTCGTTTAAATTCGTCGTCGGTTTTTGCTTCTGCGACGTCCACGATTGATATGTTGTTTTCGTTATCGACCGGCGGCCGGTCGTCATATTCGCTGGGTTCACTTGAATCTACTACGGCAGGAGATTGTTTATTTACAGATTTCCTAAAGTAGGCACTTTGATTATCATTGAGCGTGTCACAACTATCGTCACTGGAATCTGGTGTTTCCGGATTGTTGATCGGATGAGATGATGAGGAACGATTTCGTTGCTGTATCGATTTTATACTCTTACGTCGGGAAGCGTCACTGATGTGCGATGTTACTTTCGCTATCACAGGCTTTGGAGTTTTGCTTTTCACTTCAACCATGTCGGGAGTCTGAAAATAAATAGAAGAAAGTAATCAATCATCAAAAAATACGTACACTACCGCATTCAGTAGAAATCGATCCGTGCTAACTGTTACGCCATCCGGACTACAATAGTTTATATTTGCTTGCGCATAACTTGTCCTACCGCAACTGAGTTGATCGTAAGTGTTTTTTGTTCACCCCCAATTTGTCTAGTATAGTAACATAAGAAAATCACTGACGAAATACTTACAGCTTTTGGCACCAACTTCGCTATACTCTTATTAATCTCCTGTAGCATTTTATTGTTATTATTACGCACGAGTCGGGCATGCTCGCCTTCCAGTCGTTTTTTCTCCTTCTTCAAAACATCCACCTCCACACTGAATTCCTTCAAATCCTTCTCCAAATTTCGAATCTGCGTTCGCATGCGAGCCTGAGCGGCCGAATGTTTGGTCTCCTTGTCGCGATTCTCCTTTTGCAGCCGTTCCACCTGCTCCCTCAATTTCACAAGCTCCTCACTTTCCCGACGACTCTTTGCACGCTGCTCTTTCATTAGCTTTTCATATTTTTTCCTCTCCTCCTCGAGTTGCATGCGCTCATCGTGGATTTGTATTTCAAGCTTGATGCGATCGTCCTTCAGCTTTTCAGCGAGCTCTTGGCGTTCTTGCTCGAAGCGGACTTTTTCCATTTCACACTCCTGCTTCAGTCGAGTCAAGTCCAAGTTGTGCTTCTGAAATTCAGCGATCTCTTCCTCGAGCTCCGCCAGTCGTGATTTAAGGAGTTCCGCTTTTTCGAGCAGTTCAGCTTGCGGAGTGCTCAGAGCTGAGTCTTCGGTTAGGGTCGTTGAAAATTCCGCGGTGGAAGATGTGTCTTCTAGGGTCGGTTTCCAATTAAGTGGTGGTGTATTCTGTTTCGAATTCGGAGTGGATACTTTGCTGGAGTCCATGAAACTTTCTTCGGCAGACGTGACCGTCTCGGTGTCCGATTCCGAGTGAATTTCGTTGACTTCCACTTCTTCTGAGAATCGGACTCTAGACTTTGTGGTTTTTGCATTCCTAGCACTATCATCATCGTCCTCGTCGTTTGTCACAGACGAGGACGAATCGGATTCATCGATTTGAACTTTCTGGTTGATATCGCAGGGCAGAGGAGACATTCGTTTCATTAGTAGCGAGGATATGTCCACGCTCGATTCATAATCGGTCTCTGTCTCCTTCTCTGGACATTGGATATTCCGAATCCAACGCTGCAGGATACTAGTATCGACCAGGATACTGCCTTCCTGCGCCTTCTTCTCCAACAATTCGAACAAACTCAAGTTGTCGAGCTCGTCGTCCTCCCGCCAACTATTTTCTGTGCTTCTACTGTCCATGAGTTTCTGTAAATTATCCAGCGAAAAAGGCTTAATATTGTTCGGGTTCAGGACGTCGGACCATGATACTGGCGTAGGCGTTCCGGAGGCATCCGTCGTTGTCAGCGAGTACTTGTGATGTGATTTAGGCTCGTCGGAACGTTGTGGAGATTTCTTATCGGGAGTCAACGTCATACCTGCAGATTTTACGGGCGACACAGACAACGATTGCACACTTTTACCTCGTCCACTATCCGAGGACTCAACCTTGTCACCCAGAGTCGAGCTTGAGCTGGATTGGGCGACGAAAGGAACGGCACTTGTGAACTTCTTGGGGAGCTTATCAGGAGGCCTCGTCGCTTTCTTAGCGTATTTATACCGTGGCAAATTTTTTAAGCGAAACTTTTCGGGGTCTACCTTAAAGCGGGTCGTTAGCCCTTCTCCTTTTTTTAGAAAGGGTCGTCTGACGATTTGTTTTGCACCCGGGACGCTTCCATTGCCCGGGCTCTCCTCTCCCGCACTTCTTCGTCCCATCCGAATTTCCTTGCTTGTATTAGGAGGAATTACCACTTCCTCCGTTCTAATCTCAAACGACTTTTCGAAGCTCTCCTCCATCGCCTCATCATTAGGACCGGTAAACCCATGTTTTTCATACATCAGTCGCTGCTCCTCTTCCAACAGTTGGCGTTGTGACTGTTGCCGTTGTATCAACAATTGTTGTTGCTGCTCCTGCCATTTCTTCAATTCCTCCAGACGTTGCAGAATTTCCTCGGGTGACTTTGACTTAGTTATGTTCATCGTAAAAACCGCGGATTGGCGCGAAAACCAATCAGCGCACACATTTAATAGAACTTTTGACGTCCCGACAAATTCAAATTTGTTTGCAAATAGCAACAACCGCAGAAACGTCAAGCCGTCAAGACGCAGTGCAGACTGTCCGCGAACCGACTGCAAGAATCGGGTTCATATCTTGAATGTTGTCAAAATGACAAGCGCTTGACAACCCCCCTTAGGGCAACACGTTTTCTAGCAATTTCCGTACGGGAAAATAAGCGAAAGAAAACATTGCGGAATTGTGCATTTTCCAGGTGGAGTGTCAGCATAGAAAAGTTTTCGCCGATCTGTTTGTTTATAAATTCTGTAAAAATGAGGTACGATCAACTTGTCGATCATCTCATTGCGCAGTTTGCTAATTCAGTAGTTGGTTTTCTTGCAGCGAAATTCAGACGGGCGCACCGATGTTGGAGGCCGCTGGTCACATCATGCCTTGTCCAACAAATGTTCCTTGGAGCGCCCAGGCAATGCCTTGGGCTGCCGAGCCCGGTTACAGTGGCCTCATGGAATTCACTGCCAGAGCACAACTCGGAATGGATCCGATGCAGACAATCTTTCGAAAGAAGCGCAAATCTTTGCTGGAGGATGAAGTGTAAGTACATGGGTGAAAAGAGTGATGTCGTCATGGTGGTAAACAAAGGAGATATGTATAGAGGACGTTGGGGATGTAAAAATGAAGGAAGGCTCAGTTTTTACGGTCTTATTAGGTACCCATTACATAGTACCTATGACAGCACCCACCCAGTAAGGATGGTAGACTGTTTTAACGCTGTTTGCTGTAGGTGTCGCCGTTTACTCCGAGAACTCTCGATGAATTTTGCTCCTAAAAAGGAATGAATCTGAATTGTAGACTGCGTATGGTATTAGGGGCATTTTTGCAATGTAAAATCTTGGTTTGTGTGAAAAAATCCACTTGAATAATAACCCTGTAAAGGGGTGATGTGATGAATAATCACTTAAAATTTGAAAAACTTTTCGTCTTGAAAAATTCCATATTTGTTCTTCTTCTTACTCCTATGTCCTAGAAGAGCTTGGCATACTGATGTCACTCCTGTAATACAGGGCTCCTAACTTGGACGATTGCTAATTGTTTTGGATTGTACTACCTTGCCTTAACCCCTAGTGGGGTATAGCGTGTCAACCACTCCTGTGCTCCATCGTACTCTATTCTAGGCAATGGGGCGCAACTCCCCAAACGGCGATATAGTTTCGGGCCAAACAAGTTTTAGAATTCGATGAAGGCATCAGTTGATGGAAACTTGCCGCTTTCTGGTAACTTTTCCGGAAACCTTCCATGTACTGCTCCCATATAAAAGCGCAGACAGTACCAGTGAGCGAAACAGGAGCACGAGCGATGTCCTGCTCCGTACCACCATTTTCGGCAACAATGCTACCCAGGTAGACGAAGTTGTCCACCTTCTTCACAGGCTGCCCATTAATATTGATGGCAATAGGGGTAGGATTTATTTTTCGCAATGGCGGGCTAAGAACCTTGGTCTTGTTGGTATTAATCTGTAGCCCTACTTGCTCGCCTCTCTAGTTCCGGAAGCGCCGTCATAGGTTAATAATAGCCACAAGCTTCTCAGGGATGCCTCTCCTCCGTAAGGCCTCCCATATATTGTAGAATCCCGGTTCACACGGTTCACACTATCGAAAGCCTTCTCGAAATCGATGAAAAGCAAGTGAACTGGAAAGTTGTACTCAGCTGCTCGATGATGAAACGCAAGGTGTTAATGTAATCGACACAGGAGAATCCGGATCAAAGGCCTGCCTGTTCTTCCTCAGTTGTGCTTTCCATTTTCTTGCGATGACCGCTTATAATCGCAAGCCATCGCTCGACCCGGCTCGGTTCGTCATCGCATGCAGTGTGAATATCCAGACTAAAGGCTCACGTCTTATTCACAATGCGTGCGATGGAGAGCCGAGCCAGGTCGAGCGATGGCTTGCGATTACAAGCGGTCATGGCAAGAAAATGGAAGGTCATTAATTTTAAATGGAATCACGCTTTGAGTGTGTAATGAACCACCTGTAACGAACCATATTATGGTCTGGTAGTGCTGCTCCCACCAGCAGATCGAAGCAGCACCTGATGAGTAGTGATCTGTTGGTGGTACGAAACCAGAGGCTGAGGGTCCCATTACACCTGGACCCAGATTCGACCGCTTGTGCGTCTGATCCGTCCGCCAACCATTCCATCCTTATCGACTATTTTTTTTTATTCCCTATTTTTACCTCCCCTGTTTGTGTTGTCTTCGCCAGGCCTATGAATTTTTGTTAATACATAAAGGACAGGGGCAACGAGCGGCAAAAACCCCGCCCACATCTCCCGAACTGAGCTACAGCAAGCATAGGCCGCTGCTTAGCTCGTTGAGGGGCCTTTTTCTTCGCTAGATGACACGGCCCGACCTTCACGGTCATTATGCTACCTTAGGCTCCGCCCCCACGGGCATCTTCGGATGCCCACCAAACCGTACTTTCGCCTGACCAAAGTTGGGCGAGTGTCGTTCTCGTAGCTCTCGGAAGTCTTTCCTCTTCCGGAGATATCATTGGTGAACGAGAGAACTGGATTCGGATCTAAACCTGCGATTGACTGATGAACCTCCTCCTGATGTATCGTTGCGATGGCCAACCTGTGTGCACCACCATCAAAGGGTGTCTCTGGACATCTCTTTCTAGGTCCCTCAAGTCGCGCCTGACATGTCTGGGCGGTGACGTCCATGAGGTTGGAGTTTGGGTGATCACTTCGGTAGCAACCCACCAGGTATTGCTTGGCAAGAAGCTGGTTGTGGTCCCTTAAAGGCATCATCCTGGTTTCCTGATGTAGATGGTCCTGGGGTGACATCAGGAGACAGCTAGTAACAGTACGGAAAGCAGCATTTTGGCACGCCTGAATCTTTTTCCATTGTGTGTCACAGAGATTATCTTATCTTATCTTTCGACTGCTTTATACGTGACCAGTAGAGTTTCCTTATCTTTGCCCCAGGTACTACCGGCCAGGGCTTTGAGGATTTTATTCCTACTACGCATATTGTCGCACACGGTTGAGGCATGGGGTGATGATGTGGCCATGCTGTCCAGCGTGACTCCTAGGATTTTAGGATGGTTTATGGTAGGAATAGAATGATTCCCGATCGAGATTTCAAGCTGCATCTTGCCTTCCTTCCTCCAGGTGGTAACTAGGGTTGCCGAGAGTTTAGACGCTGAGACGGTAAGGTTCTTGGTTATGAAGAACGAGTTAAGTTCTTCAAGATAACCGTTGATGTTTGCGCACATATCCGCTATGTTGTTCCTTGTTGCATAATGAAGCAGTCGTCAGCGTAGAAGATGATGTCGCTCCCTTCAGGTGGTGTTGGGAGTCCTGATACGTATAGATAAAACAAGGTAGGAGATAGAACTCCTCCTTGAGGTACACCTTGTTTAATCTTCCTAAGCTTTGACTTGCTGCTCCTGAATTCTGTATAGGATTTCTTACCAGCGAGATAATTGGCAATCTATTACACTACTTGGGTCGGAAGCGATGAACAGGTGATGTCAGACAAAAGCGCTGAGTGGCTGGCAGTTTCGAAGGCCTTAGGCAGATCAAGCGCCACCAGTATTGTTCTTTGACATTAACGAGCCTGGCTGAGACCATTATGGGTGCGGGATGTAATGGCATCCAAGGCCGTGGTCGTACTGTGCATACTTCGGAATCCGTGCTGGTGATCCGCCAGATGGATGTGGGCCGCAAAAACAGGGTGGATTAGTGCTTCAAGCGTTTTGGCAACTGGTGACAGTAGAGTTATTGGACGATAGGATTTGCTGAGTGTCGCTGTCTTCCCAAGTTTCAATATTGGGATGACTCTTCCTTCTTTCCAGATTTCTGGAACGATCAGCGAGGAGATGGATAGATTAAAAGTAGCCGTGAGATAGTTGATGGCTGGCAGATCGAGGTGTTTCAGCATAGTCATTGAAATGCCATCTGGTCCCAATGCTTTTGAGTTGTTCGCCTTCCTTATAGCTGCAACTACTTCGTCCGTGGTGAAAACAGGTATGCTGTCTGTGGTTCGGTTGTGAATCTTCCTACGAGTTTTGTGCTTAAGTCTGTCTGGTGCGGGGTGTTCAATAAATTGTTTATTGAAACGACTTGCGCAGTGGGTAGAGATAGATAGGGAGGGAGGGCCGTGGATCATGTTGAAACCACAAGCACTGTGACCATGGGTCTATTGTGCTGAAGCCCATTCTATCGAGAAGACTAGATCATATGATTTAGCCGACTTTTCTCGATAAATTGACTGATCTGGCCAGCGCAGTGGGTAGGCTCGGGCGGTATATAAATTCATCGTTCTAAAGCCGCCACGGCTGCCGCCCTTTACGTTTATACACAGTGGTGTGCCGCTGCTCAAACCGATTGTGAAACCGCGCCTTCTAAACGCGGCCTAAAGTACACATTTGTATTTTGTTTCTGTAGGCAGCTCGAAATTAATATTAATAATGAAATTCACCAGCACTGGTCGTTTCTTCATTAATGGGATGCACTAAATGGCGACGGCCTTCCATTTTTAGTGCACTGTTTTCAAACAGAAATAAAATTATTGGGTCAAGCAAAAACGACATGATGTCGAGCAGATTGTCGTCCTTTAACTAAATTGATCTCTACTCTCCATCATTGCGTGCAGTGTACGCATCCCTGACCCTAGTTACATCGTAAGCCTTCGCTCTGCTTAGCATCAAATCGCAAGCCATCGCTCGGCTCGGCATCACACGGCGTGCAATGTGAACACCCATCACATCACATCTCCCAGCTCGGCTCGGCATCGCTCGGCTCGCTATGTGAATACAGCCTTACAGTTTGCGCGTCTACCCTTCTTCGGAAGTTTGATGATCAAACCTTCTTTCCACTCAGTGGGAAAGGTCTCTGTATTCCACGCTTTATCAACAAGTGGATGCAGAAACTCGGCAGTTATTCTTAAAAGATAAAGTTCGGCAGGGATACCGTCAAGTCCGGCAGCTTTTCCTCGTTTTAGTGCAATAATTGCAGAGACTATTTCCTCTTTAGTCGGGGCAGTTGACCATATACGCACATTTTGATAGTTAGCTAAATTATCTATATGAGGGGGAACTTTACCAGAGGTTACACGGTTCAAGACCGTGGCGAAGTGTTCCTTTCCACCGCCTTATTTGATCTTCCTCCAAGATAAGTAGCGTTCCATCACTATCTTTCATCGGATGTTGACAGGAGATCCGACCACTTGTAAACTCCTTGATGACACGGCTGCTGAGGCTAAAAGAGAATTCGCATAAACTCTTTTATCGTGTCGCACACTACGCTGAACTTCTCGAGCTTTCTGACGGTAAAGGAGTTCGATGCTGCTTCGATAGTCGTCTGCAGCCAAACGAACCTCCATTCTTTCAACAATTCACTGCTATGAAGCGTCGGACATCCAGGACTATAGTATACTAACGTAAATCTAACCTCATTTATTTTTCCATTGCAGGCCAAAAAAACAACACATCACCGAAGAAAAAATGGCCGCCAATCTCGACGGTCTTCACATCTCATCCGATTATATTTCACACAAACTAAGTTCACCGGACAGCGGTTCAACTACCGTCACAGTTACAGTTCCTACAGATCTTCATTTTGGCGTAAATAAAGCAGGACCATCAACATCATCAGCAAGCACTAGAAACAACCAAAATCTCGGCATATCGGCGAAAGATTTGGAGGATCGCTTAAAGAATGCAAATCGAATTACAGTTTGCGACGAGATCCGCCGTCTGCATGCCGACAATCCAATTATTCCAAAAGCTTTACTAGAACGCTACGAGAAACCGTGCACAGCATTAGTCCTTTGGCAACCACCACAAAAGCTCACCGAAATGATCATACCCATGAACCAAAAAGATGACGAACTCGACGAAGACGAGGAGCAAGACAACAACAATTCGGTTAATAACGTAGACTTAAATTACAGTATGGATATTGAAATGTAGTGTGTTTGTGTGTGGAGAATGTTACACCTACCTCACATTAGCAAATTTTTGAATAAAAACTTAACGCTATGGTGTTTGTGCAAAAACTCTCTCTCTCTATTTTGGTCTAATGTTTTCGCACAAACACCAGAGTTAAGTTTTTATTCAAAAATGTTTACAGAAATTTGCTGATGTTAGGTAGGTGTTAGACGCGAGTATCTCTGTTTTTGATGTTTTATTTTAAGATAACTTGTGTTCTTGTGAGTGGTGATGACAGCATCGTAGCAGGGATGTTTCCAAGTGAATGAGCTTAGTGCGAGTCCTTTTTCTGTTTAAGGTCGGTCCGAAAGTGAAGAGAGCATACATACATACAAACGTATAACAAAAGAAATCTAACGTTTTTTTTACTTGAGTAGTTAATCCTTTGATGAAATATGTACACATAAATGAAATTTCCGATCAAGTTTCTTCTTCTTTGTTGACATCAAAACAATAAACAATTAAATCAACCAACTATTCGTTAGACTTTGATGGTCGTGATTTTGTTGTACTCGTTTTTATACGTTTTTATATTTTTTATTAACTAATACTAAAAAAGTTCGCAACAGTGTAGCGTTTATCTTTATTTTCCCTTAAATATTTTAAGCAGGACTCATAGTATTTCTTTTACGAACAGTCTTTAAAATATAAATATATCAGTAAAATCTCTTCGTAAAAAGTTAATAAAAGAACAGTATAGTACAGATGATTATTTTTTTAATTATTCATGTGATATCCAGAATCACAAAAGTTATCAATCAACAGGCAAACGTGAGGACTGGACTAGCTTCTTACATCGAGGGGGTAAGAAGAACTGCAGTATTCGAAGCATCGCTACCACAACAACAATTGGACTAGCTCCTTTCAAATATCAGGTTAGCAAAAACGAATATAGAACGACTGTAAACAATTTGAATAAAAGTAGGTTTTTTGGAAATTGAGAAAACTGAAGGCAAAGTTTGTGGTACTACCCCGACCGAAGCCGGGTTTGTTAGATATTCTTATTTCTTATGCTGAATAGTGAAACACTTCGATTGAAAAATACACACACTTTAGTTACTAAACGAACTATATACACGCGTAACTAACAACCAACGACAAACTAGTTCTAACTATTCGTTTCCAAAGGACCCCGATAACAATTGTACTACTTCCCGTTTCCGGGCGGATAACGACTCTATAACGATCGACTTCCGGCTGACTCTCGACTACTACTACGTTTACATGTTGTGTTGTTCTTCGTCTTCCTCGGTGTTAAGTGACAGGAAGATAGCTGGCTCTACAGTGTTCTCCCACAGCGACCTGGGTTGGGAGTGAATCATATCATTATCGCATCGCACGAAAATCATACCGTGTATGTGCAGCGGAGATCGGCAGATATTTTGTGACGTTCTATCGGCCGATCGATCTGACGTTGGATCGCACAGTATATGGCGGCTCTAAGGGGATAAGTGTTATGTACCATGTCATAACGTAATTGCAAAGTATCGATAATAGCTCATGAATCGATACTTTGAAATTATTCACACATCCCTACACAATTGAACTTATAATAGCCCCCATATACGATGCAATCCGTCGTCAGATCGATCTGACGATATTGTATGAAACTATTTCGACCGACGGGTTGCAGGAAAATCGCATCAACAAAACCGGCAGATAAAATTTGATCGTCAACGATATTCACATACACTGTGCAATCGATCTGATGATCACAACATCGTCAGATCGATCTGACGACGGATTGCATCGTGAATGGGGGCTAAAGTACTGATGGCCAACTATAAGCAACTCCATCGGTAATAATATTTTCGTAACAATCACGTAATTTTTAATAATAATACATTAATTTAAAACTAGGCATTATAACACTATCCATACAAAAAATTCACCTACAGCCCTCATGTACAGGTGTCAGTACTGCATACTTGCATATATTGTTTTTCGTAGAGCGAATTGTAGCTTAATCATTTCTCAAAGGGTAAAGATTGATAGAGAGGGGAGAGGGGGTTAGGCTGGTCGCTGACTCTGCTTTCTATAATTATGGACACAATTCTTGTTTCTATTATTTCTTTGTAGGTTTGCAATTTGTAATGTCATTTTAACATGAATGGTTGAGCATCTTGAAAAGAAGGATAGTTCATCTCGTATACATACATACAGTCATAAAAAAAAGTATTCGTACACACGTCGTATCGTGCTTTACTGTCCTGCAACAGTTAAAAGAGCTACATTTTTTTAACAAAAAATGTCTCTAACTCTTTTAGCAACACTACTTTCTTATATTAACTTAAAAAAAAGTACTCTTTTCTGATCGTGTCAACAGAAAAGTGAGAAACAGTTATGCAATTCCCGAGAATTGAATCAAAAAAGTATTCGTACAGCAGCAATGCAGAAAGAATAATGCCGTTATTCCGTTGCCGATGGCGATCATTCGTATTGGGGTCAGTCTTGTGATAATTATCAAGTATTTATCAATTGTTGTTAAGCAAATTTGTAGTGGATTTTCATTTAATTCTTTATTATGGGACGAAAAGGTAAAGAAACGACAGAAGGAGAAAGGAGAATTATCCTTTCCTTGCACAATCAATACAAATCATTGCGTGAAATCAGCGTTATTGTTGGGAGACCACGCTCAACCGTTCAAAGCATCATTGATAGATATTGTGCCACGATAGACTTACGAATCAACCAAAACCAGGACGACCAAGATTATTAACGGCCAAAGATGAACGCAGTATATGTAGAAAAGTGCGACAAAATCCGAAAATTACAGCTTCAGCGATTGCGGCAGAGGTAGCGGAAGAAGATAAAATAGACGTTTCTGGAGAAACAATCAGAAATGTGCTCCGCCGTACCGGTTACAACTCTCGAATCGCTAGAAGAAAATATTACAAAAGCGAAAAAAATTAGTAAGGATCGATTAGAATTCGCCAAAACTATGCGAAATCATGGAATAGACTTCTGGGAAAAGTTATATTTGCTGATTAGAGTAAATTTAACATTTTCCCAGAAGTCTATTCCATGATTTCGCATCATTTTGGCGAATTCTAATCGATCCTCACTATTTTTTTCGCTTATGTAATATTTTCTTCTAGCGATTCGAGAGTTGTAACCGGTACGGCGGAGCACATTTCTGATTGTTTCTCCAGAAACGTCTATTTTATCTTCTTCCGCTACCTCTGCCGCAATCGCTGAAGCTGTAATTTTCGGATTTTGTCGCACTTTTCTACATATACTGCGTTCATCTTTGGCCGTTAATAATCTTGGTCGTCCTGGTCTTGGTTGATTCGTAAGACTATAACTAGTGGTAGTGGCACAATATCTATCAATGATGCTTTGAACGGTTGAGCGTGGTCTCCCAACAATAACGCTGATTTCACGCAATGATTTGCATTGATTGTGCAAGGAAAGGATAATTCTCCTTTCTCCTTCTGTCGTTTCTTTACCTTTTCGTCCCATAATAAAGAATTTAATGGAAATCCACTACAAATTTGCTTAACAACAATTGATAAATACTTGATAATTATCACAAGACTGACCCCAATACGAATGATCGCCATCGGCAACGGAATAACGGCATTATTCTTTCTGCATTGCTGCTGTACGAATACTTTTTTGATTCAATTCTCGGGAATTGCATAACTGTTTCTCACTTTTCTGTTGACACGATCAGAAAAGAGTACTTTTTTTAAGTTAATATAAGAAAGTAGTGTTGCTAAAAGAGTTAAAATAGAGACATTTTTTGTTAAAAAAATTTAGCTCTTTTAAGTGTTGCAGGACAGTAAAGCACGATACGACGTGTGTACGAATACTTTTTTGTATGACTGTATGTATCTACCTACAGTACAGCTTCCCGTTTTAAAATTATTACTTTGATAGGTGAGAGACGGAGTCTTTTCTTTATGAATTGGCATATAGGATACTATACCATGCGTAAGACATTTGGATTATGGTGTTTTAACCCATCGGAGTGGTATCAAGAAGAGCGAGGAGTCAATATTTACAATATATACCAAAACAAGCGCTTGCTACAAAACCCTCAGATTGTGGGCGTAGCCCTATCTATATTCCGGTTTCATTATTAAATTAAAATTTGCACTTGCATCGGGTCGTGTTTTTTGTCAGTTTTTTTCGTTACAAACGTTATTTTCGTGTCATATTATATGATTTACTTCTTGAATTTGAAGTTTTGTTTTATTTGTTTGACTGTTAAATTTGAAGGTGTGCTTACTAGGCCCCAACCAGATTGAACACAGAAAGCAGCAGAAAAGCAGCAGCAGCGGCTTTAAGCTTGCCATTCACGTTGCGACGGTCGTACGGACTGTCGATCGAACCGTAGCAAGCACAGTTCGATATGCACACATACGTTGCGACTCGGTCGTACGGACGGTCCGATAAAAAATGCTCAGTCTTTGGATTGCTTTTGTATGAAGTGGTTGTCGTCGTGTCTTCTATTCCAAAATGAGGGGGATGCAATTCCACCCCATGACAATTTAATGCCTTTGACAAAAATGCACTATGCACTAAAAATGACCTCACAATTTTCGAAGGCCTATAGACACATAAATTGGTCCCCACCTTTTGATGTTCCAATTGACCTGCACTGTCTTGCTATTTTTCTGAATAGTCCACGATGCAAAATACATAAACGTTCTGCACAATAGAAATTCACCTGCAGAATGACAACTTGGTCCTACGGACCGTCGCAAACATCATCACTCACGCTACGACCGTCGTGTACCGAAGATCGTATCTTCGGTACACGTCGTGGCGCTTCGCTTTCATGTCGCAAGGTTCGATGACTATTTCAACGGACCGTGCGACATGACCTTGGTCGCACGAACCAAGCCATTCACAGTCGAACTTGACAAGTCCGTCGGACGGTCTGTGCGACCGTCGCAACGTGAATGACCCGTTTAAATGTCAAGTGAAGCATGCGTTTCCCTTAAGCCACCTAGATTGAACGCAGCGGCAGCGACAGCGACGAAAGCAGATGTTCCATTCGTTGTTGTTGCTGCTGCCGCTGCTGCTGCATTCTGCGTTCAATCTGGTTTGGGCCTTAGGGTTTTGTAGTAAAAACAAAACTCACCCTTATGAAATCGGTCAAACGTCCGTCTACTCCTTTTTTTGCAAATTGAGAAATGTGATTATTTAAGCAAAGGATATTATTTTTAATTACACATTAAAAATAAAGTATAAAAATTAAAAAAAAAACAGTTAAAAGTGTTTGAAATCGTCGGCAAATATGGGACATAGTTGCTCAGGCCCGGGAGCGAATTTTCTCTCGACGGCTACACACGCCTACAATACATACTCGTATAACTCGTATTGTAGTCCGGATGGCGCAATGGCTAGCACGTTCGTCTTCTACGCACTGGACCCCGGTTCGATTCCAACTGAATGCGGTAGTTTTCGATAAAAAAAAGGGGATTTACGTGTCGGACTACGAGCTCACTCAACTGTTAAATGAGTACCCATTTATGGGGTAAATAACTAGTTTAAGCGTGTTGCTGATCACAAACCTCTGCACAAGACATACCATCACGATCCAGAAAATGAGATGATGCTAACTCATTTCGAGGCCGCGACGAAACAAACGACCGGACAGTATAAGACATATATCAGCACACATTTCCTACCTAATAGCTCGTTTAAATACACAATAGTTAACATAACTGGCAAAAAGGAAAACCGCTGAGCCTTTGACAAACTGATGGAGTGTCAATCTAGGAAATATTCAACCCGTTTGACAGATAACAGGCGAACGCGACCAACGTGCGCTGAGGGCTGAGCCTAATCACGGATTTTCGTTTAGTACTACACGCATTAGAATAAATCAGCGTTCATCATTCGTAACATAACTCATATATGCCCATAAATCATATACCAAACATCACGAGTATCTTTCCCGGCATCGTAAAATTCAAGAATAGTATCTGAAATCCCACAACGAAGAATTTGTAGTATCAACAACCAGTTTCATATTAGATGGGGTTTCCCCCATCCATTACATTACGAATTGCACGAATTTAAAGAAAAAGCACGGATGGTGGAATTCGTCATCGTGTTTCCTACATGGCATGCGTTCACGGGCCTCTTTCCTCCGACAATTGATGCCTCGTGTCGCCTCGCCAGGCCCAACCCCAAATGGGTACTCATTTAACAGCTGAGTGCGCTCATAGTCCGACACGTAAATCTCCTTTTTTATTATCGAAGGCTACTTCAGTTCGAATCGAATCTGGCCCAGTGCATAGAAGACGAACGTGCTAACCGTTTCGTTGCGCCATCCGGACTACGCCGGGTTTCTATAAATCCCTAAAAACGACTATTGGTGCAATTTATCTATTGACCTTTCATTAAAAATGCCTCTATGCAATTTTCTGGAATTCAATCAAAACACGTCATCCTTCGACGCCACTGGACTGATCTCTAAATCTTGCAGCAATCCCAAAGGCCGCTCTTTCAAGTTAACATAACCGACTCGTCGCATTTGCATCAACACGCCAAAAGAGCAACAACTTCACAAACCACACACTATCTATCCCGCTCACTCTTTCAACGCAAGGGGTACATAACGCCTGCTGTCTGCAAAGTCTGCACGTTTTTTGACACAAAACACGCTCCGAACATGCCCGAACTACCGTCAATTCGTGCCGAAGTTCTGCCGAAGTGTATCAGCAGAGAGCCTCTTGAAATTTTCAAATTGGGAGATTTTTTCATTAATGGCGCTGCCATAGCGAGGTGTGGACGTGCGTGTAAGTGCTCTTCGTTGCGGATTCGGTGGTTGGATTTTGCGAAAAAGTTGCGCGGGTTTTGCCTCGCCGTGGCCTGGACGTGGAGACGTTATTTTCGTATGGTGCTTGCTGAAATCGAAATTTTCATGGATCGGGCCGCCTTGTACGCGTCGCCAACATGTACGCGGACGATTTAATCCACCTGGAGTGAGACTTTGTGCGGTCGCGTATCGAAATTATCGCCGGGCCCAAGAAATTCACTTTTCTCGTTAGGTTTTAGATTTTGGACGACACGGTGTGAGAAAATTCAGACAAAGTGACCGCCGCGCGACCGATCTCGTGAAAAGTTTAGTGCTCCCCGGTTGGATGTGGCTGCCGCAGTGACTGACGCGGGTGTTGGATTACAAATCAACGAGTGCAGCACAGGTTGCAGGAAATTGGAAGGTGAATGCAGGACAGGCCCAGATTGAGCGGCGCCGTGACAGGAGTTTTATATTTGGAAGAGTCAACGACACACGGGTCACAAGTGGCGATGTCCGAAGCAGGTTCCTCACCAGCCAGAAATAATCAGATCCGCCGTCAACTGGTTAGTGTCAAGTGAAAAAGTTAAAAAAAAATTCTTTGTTGTGTTTCCTCTTGCCGACGGGCTGCCTCCACTCCGGCCCAGTCCTTTTCATCCCTCCTGCTAAGAAATAGCAAGCCTGCAGTATGCGGGCTTGTGCACCAGCTAATTCTTGACGCCATTTTTGGGCAATTACGTGATTTTCCGCAGGCCAGCGAGTCGAATGAGGTGTCCATCCGTTCAGCATGTCTTCCCGTCGTCTGTCGGACGGACACGTGGAATTTCACGGGCGGACCGACTGTTGTGCACGAAAATCCTTTGCCTTCATCGCGACGAACGGACGGCCTTCCTGCCACCCAAAGAGGCCAGAAAACTCGGGACATTCTTCGATGCGATGTCGCTTGCCCATGGCGGCCAGAACAAAACTGGCCGGGCGGGTTTTGTTCTCGATTATTTTCTCTTCATGGGAATGGGAATGATTTCATGTGCCGTGCGTGCGTACACGCCTGCCCACCGCCACTTGTTATTTCGAAGGTGGATAGGGTGCCGAAAAGCACCTGACACAGCATCTACTACAGTTTCCTGCACGTGAGATGTGAATATAGGACGGAACCAGGCGCAGCAACTTGCACTCGGATGAATTTCATAACTATTGGCTTAGATGCACTTCGCCGGGCCAGACTTCCTCGAAGGAGCTCACATTCTCAACTGGTGTGCGAACTGGTATTTGGGGCTGGTTCCCAATCGCAAAAGTACTCGTCAACGGGTTTCGGGGAGCCGGAGAAAAAGCTTCCCGTATAAAAAAAAGTATCACAAGGAGGCTGCCTTCTTTTGGCTCACAAGCTTATCTGGCTCTGGCAAGGCAGACCAACAAGCAACGACCAATTCTCGTGATGAAACACGGAAAAAAGCTTCGCCAGTGCATGAAATCGTCAATTGGGAGCACGACTTGTGCGCATAATCAAAATTCTGTGTATTTTGGTCAACAGACAGAGCAATGATGGGATGAAAGGTGCTCACAGTCACAGTTCACGGTAGGCTTGCACTCAGAAGCGGCGGATAATAATTTGCAATTTGCGGTAAATGCTCACGTTTCGGCTCGAGCTTGAATAGACGACCGTATCGTCGCTGGGCGAGTCGGGGAACCGCGATTCGTGCGATTAATTATCCACCTGACGATTTGAGTTTTCACGTTATCATTAGCCCTGTTCTTTTCACCCGAACAAAAGCTCATTCCCATACAAAATCCAATCCGGGTCTCGTTTTGAATCACATCTGGATCAGAGTTTTAAAGTGATTGAACAAAACTTGAATTTAACTATTCATATCGTTTGTTGGCGATTGTTGGTAAAAACATTTGTTGGTGGGGCGACCGGTAGCGCAGTGTGTTGAGGCATCAGTCTCATGTTCGACTACCGGTGTTTCGGGTTCGAATCCCGTCCATGACGACGTTCGTGGCCATGGATGTGCAGGAGGTGCATGCTGGCAACTGCACTCTCCGAAACCAATTTATGCCGTCGTAACGTCAACTGGGCCATATGGAACGGTTGACGAGCTTCCCCTTTTGCGTCACTGCCGACTATCAGCTTCGCTCTCTTCGTGGTTGAGACCTTCACTAGCGGCTGTAGTTCTTGCGGTGGTGCAGATGTATCGGGGCCGTGTAGGCTTAGGCAACTATCATCAATCTTTTGTCCCGATCCACGCTTAAGTCGTTGGTACTTTCGTCAGAAGAACACTTTCTGCCCTCTGTCTGAATGCATATAACGTTGTACTATAGTTATTCGTTAAGAGTCCGTCAATGTGCCGCTCTCCAGAGGGCTCCAGGTAGTCATGGTTGCCAATTCAAGAACCTACTCTTTTGAATCTACTTCGTACACCGGACTAGGGCGACCTACTCTGCAATCGACAATGGTCAGGTTCAACAATTCAATGTCGGATCATGAAAACGAACCCACCCATGATCAGATCAGACTTTTAAATCTGGGGGAATAGAAAAGTAGATGAGAGCAGAGGCGCCGACTGTTAGAAAATATTGGGGGGGGGGGGGGGGGGGGCACAACAACTTTTCATAGCTTTTTGGGTGATTTCTTTGTTATGGTATCCCTACAATAAACTGACCCATTCTTGAAATAACAATTAACATATCTTACACTTAAAAAAAAAAGTTACTGATGATGGGTCCACGAACAGAACGGACAATAGTCCTAGCTAAGAAAGTCGACGTCTTAAAGCGGGTAAATATTTGATATCGATACGAATGTATAGTCTCATACAGTCAATCAAAATGGACTCACGATTGAGGTGAACCAAATTAGAACCAATTTCTTCGACAAGTCTCGAGTTGTGCGGTCCCGATCGTGCAAATCATCAGCGTTGTATGGAAATGGCGTTTGTTGTTTGTTTTTAAGAATGAAGCCAATTTTTCAAGCATTTGTAAATGGAAACATTATGCTTTTTTGTTTGATAACACAAAATAATAAATTAAATTTTAATTAAATTCAATCTCAAAAATTTTTACCGTCCAAGACGCATCCAACGAAAATCAGCTGTTCAGCCTGTTATAGTTAAATCTTCTGTCCGCATTCATTTGACACATTTGAACTGTGGAAAACTGACTTTCAAACAAACTTGCAACGCTTTTTTAAATTAAAAGTAGAAACATGCGCTTCCAAGAGCGTAAAAGTAACTTAGAACAAAATAAATAGTCGCCACAGTTTTAAAACACAAGCATATGTAAATTGACACTTCGTGATGCGTTGATTCCGACAAAGTTGAACTCATCGTGAACCACGTGTTGTTCGCGCAGAGTAAACTTATCGCTATCTAAAATACATTGGTTCAACTTTATTTGACAGCAGAAGTCATGTTAGTTGCGCACACTATATTCCAGCGTTTAAGATCATTACAGTTAGAACAACAGATCCACTAAGTTTTGACAGCATCTTAAGGAATCATTACCGAATTGAACGACAAGTTTTAATACATACGTTCCTACGGCAGCCGGTTCTTCGTGCCGGAACGACTCGTTTTTCCACGGCCAAGAGCTGCCAAACCCCCTCGATGCAAGAAGAACTGCAGTATTCGAAGCATTGCTACTACCACCGCCACGAGTTTTAATACCATATACGGCCATTATGGTTCGGGCTAATACCACACGGGTTCTCATGATCCGGGGCCCGGGAGATTGACGGCTGTCGAGCATTGTTAAAGGAGCGTTACTATTAGGCACACGATCGTCGTACATTATTCGCGATTAGCGATCAAACCATAGAGCACGGGACACTATTTACATATATGCATCTTTTTGATCGTCGCCTGCGATCGACATAGCATAGCATAGCCTAGTAAAACGCACCTTAAAGCACAGGATTCAATGGTATAATCTTCATATTTATGTCCCTTCTTCCCTCCCTATTTGTCATAGCTAAATACGTGTTCGATTGTTTGAACGAAGAAGTCGAGTGAGGAAACGATATTTGTGCCTGAAATATTGGAGGGGCCCCCCATAGTCGGCGCCTATGGATGAGAGAGAACTGAAGTATTCATTAGATTAGATGATGTGACATAAATACGATGTCACTACACTATATTGTGGTGTAGAATCTTTGAAGAGAGAGTATAAGAGGAAATGAAAAAGAGCGAGAGAAACGGTGTTCCGCGGCAGAGAGACAGACTGGAATGTTATTGTTCCAACTGGAAAAGTAGGAGAGGGGATGACATCTTGCGTGCTTCCTGTGCTTTTATATAGACTGCGCGGGTGTTGCGCAGTGGAGGGCGTGTGTCTCTCTGTTTACTTTTTACGACTGGAATTGATTCAAGTAGTTTAGTGTTGAGTATATGCGGATTGCTCCTTCATAGGTATTCTCTATGTGTAGAATGAAGTGGAGTAAATTTTCAATTGGATTTTATTGATGTTGGGTGGAGTGAAGCTTTGCGTCTTGTATTGTGTTGTGGGTGGTCGTGGGCGATGATGGATTGGGGATTTTTTTTGGGTCGGTGATTGCGAATTTGAGGTCCAAATGACAAAAAACAAATGGGGGTTTCAGAATGGCAACACTTTTTTTATACAATAAACACGGCCAATCTTGCTGGAAAAAACTGGCAGGAGGTCGATTGAGTCGCTGATTGCTGATAGGGTTTTTTTGGGTCGCTGATTGCTAATCTGATGTCCAAATGGCAAAAAACACAAATGGGGGATCCAGAATGGCAACTCTTAGTGACAAATGCATCACAAGTCACATGCAAAGCGTGAAGGGTATCATACATTCGGTTTTTATAAACACGGCCGATCTTACTGGAAAAATGGGTAGAGAGTTGATTGGGTCGCTGATTACGAATCTGAAGTTAAAATAGCAAAGGAAAAAAAATAAAGGAGATTCTGAACGGTAATCTTTTTTTCGAAGAAACGGCCAATCAGTCTGCAAAAAGCTGGTAGGGGGTTACGTAAAAGGTTTCGCTGAACCTAAAAGCGCGCGAAAATTACATGAAACATATAGTTGGTAAAAATTAAATTGAAGTAAACGCTCTTCACAAGTGCGCACATTATTTCCCTATGGGAGCGCGTATGTTACCGCACCATTAGTTATTTGTCATTGCCCAACAGAACAGTACTCGTGATTCGTACTCAGGCGAGAATGTGAACGCGCACCTCGTCCAGGCTACTTGCCTCGGGCATTCTCGCCGAATATACTCGCCTCGTCCACTCGGCGAGAATGTAAACCGGCCGTAAAACCTCCACTTCACCTGTTATCAATAAAATCCCATTGAAAATGCAATCCATTTTATTCTACACTGCAATATAGCGATATGTAGATATGTCTTCTAATCTAGGCAGTCGTTCAATTCTCCATTCTCTTATTTACAATTACAACTCAGACTTCGACGAACCTAGTTTACCCACTCTTCTGTTCGTTCACTCCATCTCCATGACGGACGACAGATTCGTTTCATATGCGGAGTAGGTCTGTGAACCTAGTTTCTTAAGCCTACTCCGTTGTCGGACTCGGAGTAGGTTGACCTGATCCGCAAGAGGAGCAGGTCATATCATGACTAATAGAGTTCAGTCTAGATTTAGGGTAAAACCTGCAATGAATAGATGCACAAAAATGCCGCTAATGTTTACTTTAATGTTCGAAATGTTCCACATATAATTCTATCGCACTTAAAAAAAGAATTGATCGCATCGCATGCATCGCACAGCAGACAGTGTGAACGCCGCCTTATGCTAAAAACTACCACACAATTCAGGGGTTAATCGTCTAGGCCAGCGGTCAGCAAACACTGGCCCGCCTCAGATTTTCATCCAGCCCGCGTAATATTGTTTTTTATATGCATTTTTTTTAAATATATGTACAACGAAATAAAAGAAATGAAGTTTTTCGTAAAAACGTTATTTTATTGCATACATAATGTTAACCGCATCTAATGGTGCTACCATCCTGACGACTGGGCGAGTACCGACCAAAAGCTCGCCTTATGACGAAGACATTATACCAGACCACACTATTTGGTATTTGCTTGGTGCTTGGCTAGCAGCAGGTACGTGTGTGTACAACAAATATTTCCACGGTATTAGTCAATTAATTGTTAATAATCTGTGTCCCATGAAAAATTCGTTAATAAAGTCGCATTACTCTTGCGACATGAATCAAATAAAACAAACGTCACGATTTCTGAAATATCAACCATAGGTGTATCATATATTGATGGATCACAAAATGGAAGAAGTAACTGTTTCTGGAGTCTCTGTGCTGAAAATCAGGATCTGAATCCCTTACCCAGCGTATTTCAATCAATAGAGTTAAGTGGAGGTTGCCAGAGGGATACCTATCAGGACAATACTGGGTGAGATATCACCCAGATGCGTCTATTCAACGAAACGGAATATCGTCTCAACTTGAGAGACGTCGACCCCACGAAACGCCTTCTGCGCAAATGCCCAGCAGTTGCTTTGGAGAGTAATCAAAGTAATAATGACCATAAGCGAAGATATCTGCAAAGAAGACGAAGAACTGTTATCGTACCATCTGAGTAAGAGGTCATTATTCTTTTTTCGTGGACTTGAATATACTGGGGTGGCCTGTCGCTGTCATACAACAGATCGATGGCAAAGCAATAAATGGGGGAAATGTTGCTCATATCTAAAACGTATCCTATCCTTAAGTCATACTACCGAAAATTTACATCCGAAACACAAATTAATTAAGAAATATGTATGTTTGACTATTTCACATGCTGCAAATGATTTCTAGTATTAACAGAAAGCTTAAACTACTGTAGCAACAGTATTGTAATGTTTCCTCTGACCGAAACAGGGCTCGTTAGATATTCTTATGTTGAATAATGAAAACACTTGAATTGAAAAACACACACAATTTATTTGCTTAAACGAACTACACACGCGTAACTAACAACCAATGTCAAACTAGCTCAAATTATTTGTTAACGGCGGGTAACGACTATCCTCCTTCCCGCTTCCGAGCGTATACTTTATAACGATCCGACTTCCACTGAGTGTCGAGTATTACTATTTCTTATCGTTCTTGGTGACATCTGCCTTTATATAGCTGCTAAACCCTTGTACCCACCAGTTAGCGAAAATTCTAGACGGTTGAGAATCGGCTAGTGCTCATTATCGATGGTTCGACACTATGGTGGAGCTTAGTATAATGTGTGTCGTAAGAGACACGTACTCCGTACATACAACAGTATTTTTCCGATCTCGCTGCAACTGTACCCGAAACCGAGCACGATGGCGCGTTGGAGTAGTTGACGCGCTGTAAACTAGTAAACTACCATAATTGAGGTGTCTTCCATCAAACCTTCAATTATGTTAGCAGAGCATTGACCACACCTGTAAGCAGTTACACTTAGTGCACTTTCACACGGAGAGCCGCACGGCTCTCGCTCGCGAGTGAGAGCCTTTTCCGCTCCCACCTTCCTTCCATTCATTCACACGAAGAGCCGTACGGCTCTTGCTCGCGAATGGGAGCGAGGCGCGTACGACTGAAATGCAAAGAATACACTTCAGCTTTCACACGGGGAGCACGAGCCTTTACGTCGCGCGAGTGAGAGCCGTGCATCTCGAGCCATCGCGTCGCGCCACTTGGTCTAAATGCACAGCGAGAAGTGGAAGTGTCGGTATTCACACGGGAAGAGCGACAAAGGCTCTCGCTCCTCAGTCCCCGCTACCCGCTAAGATGGACCCAATACGCTTTGGAACGTTGACGTTTTTGTCTTCGAAGACGGCGTCGACGGTAAAGATGATACGTAGTCACAACACGTCTGCATCGCGTATTTTGCGACTGAACAGAGCTCGAGAGCCTTTGTCGCTCTTTCCATGTGAATGCCGGCACTCCTCGCTTTGCATTTATATCAAGAGCCGCGACGCACGGCTCGAGATGCACGAGCCGTACCGGCTCTCACTCGCGCGACGTAAAGGCTCGCGCTCCCCGTGTGAAAGCTGCCAGTGTAGTCTTTGCATTTCAGTCTTACGCGCCTCGCTCTCACTCGCGAGCGAGAGCCGTGCGGTTCTTTGTGTGGAAGTGCACTTAGGGTTTCCTATTAGTTATAAACGGAGTACTCTAAGCTGGATAACTGCCTTGGTCACAGGGCATGGTAATTTTAAGGCTCATCTGGCCAAGATGAAAATCGGGGAAGATGACGTTTGCAGGCTATGCCTGGAGGAGGCCGAGACGGCGGCACACATTGTGTGCGAATGTCCAGCACTGGCTAGCACGAGGTTGAGGATCACAGGCAGGCACACGATAAGTGTAGAAGCCATGAGTGAACTCAGCTTCAAACAAATGCTAGCAATAACACGGGACTCAGTGATGAAGAAAGAGGTCGACAATTATCAGTCGACATCTGGAAGTCACTGATGACCGGGAGGGGGCGAAAAGGGACCCAAACGTTAGTGGTCTGCTTCGACTATCCCCCAAAGTATATAATAATAATAATAATAGGGTTTCCTATCCGGTCCGCTGAGTCCAAAATTCTAACAATCTGGCCCTTTCCAAAAAAAGTGTGCCGACTCCTGGTCTAGGCATTCGTAGGAGTTTGTTGCATTCGCCGCGGAATTTGAAATAATCTCATGACATTTTTATACATGTTTGTTCTTAGAAATAAACGATGCTAATTCTATATGTGCTTCCTTAGTGTCACCACAGACTGTCGAACTCGAACCTGGTACAAATGTCCTCTGACACACACACACACTTCACATAGATGTGAAGAAAACCAGTCCTTTTGTACTAGGTTCGTGTTCGACAGTCTGTGGTGACACTAATGCTAACCTACAACTTCGAACAATTGGAGAAATTACATGTTATCTTAAAGCCTTCTTATATGAAAGCGTTGCTTTTCACTTCTTCTGGCGCTTTTTCTTTATTTCTTGCAAACTTTGTTTTTATTTTTTCTCTCTCTCTTTTATCCTCTGGTTTTGTCCATCACACTTCAGTATCAAATCTCATTCTTCTTACCGTTTAGCGTGAACGAAAACAACGTAAACTCTATTCTGATGAATGGGCTCTAGGTGAAGATGACGTCGAAGGCGTACGAGGTTTCAGCGTGGCTGAAAAGCTGGAGTCACCGAAATTCGCACAAACCGGCATGGTGCGTGAAATGAAAGGATCTGACTTAAGCGTAGGGTGAGTCTCAAATTCACATTGAAATCCCCTGGAAAATCAAAGTCAATTTAATTTCATTTTTTCTTGTAGATTTTTTCAGCAGTATGGCTTCAACATTCCGTTGCTTTTTCGCGACAAAACGGGTCTGGGACTTCAAGTGCCATTACCAGATTTCGCTATAAACGATGTTCGTATGTGTGTCGGCTCGCGCCGCGTTTTAGACGTAATGGATGTAAATACTCAAAAAAATGTTCAAATGACAATGAAAGAGTGGCAACAATATTACGAAGATCCACAAAAGGATCGTCTGCTTAACGTCATATCGTTGGAATTCTCGCGCACAAAGTTGGACATGTACATTCAAAGTCCGGCGGTGGTGCGTGAAATCGATTGGGTCGACGTTGTATGGCCGAAACGTCTGAAAGACGCCCAAGTTGAAGGCACGAATGTGATCGAGGAGATGATGTATCCCAAAGTACAAAAATACTGTCTGATGTCAGTGAAAAATTGCTATACCGATTTTCACGTGGACTTTGGTGGCACATCGGTTTGGTATCATATCCTCAAAGGCAGCAAGGTGTTTTGGCTTATACCGCCGACCGAGAAGAATTTACAGTTGTACGAAAAATGGGTTTTGTCCGGGAAGCAATCGGACGTATTTTTTGGAGACACTGTGGAGAAGTGCGCTCGGGTTTATCTTACCGCTGGCAATACGTTCTTCATACCCACCGGTTGGATACATGCTGTTTACACGCCAACGGACACTCTCGTGTTTGGCGGGAATTTCCTACATTCATTTGGAATTGTCAAGCAATTGAAAATTGCCCAAGTCGAGGACAATACCAAGGTGCCACAAAAGTTTCGATATCCATTTTTTACCGAAATGCTTTGGTATGTGCTGGCCAAATATGTTTATACGTTATTGGGCCGATCGCATTTGGAGGGGGATCCATCGCGGGAAGATGTTGTCTCCATCATGCCGCATGTTCATTTGACGCATTACGAATTGTTCGGATTAAAGGTACTTGCTGAATCTCACTAGGCTACTAGAAATTAACGCGTTTGCTATTACAGGAAATTGTTATGTATTTATACGATCTACCGCCACATAAGAAGAATGTTCCCGAATTGATCAAGGACCCGGTCGCATTGATAAAGGACGTGCGGACGTTGGTTGAACGTCACTGTAAGGATAAACCGGAATTAGCCATAACGGGCGAGTCAGTCCTCAAGCCCGAGTCAACAAGAAGCGTGCCATCAATTCAGCATTATGATAGTACAGCATTTAGCGAAATGGTTTCTCAACTGCACGGTGGGGGTAACATTTACAATCAGCATAGCACAGAAAGTCCAGTTAAGGGTGAGTCGAGTCTAATTGGCGAAGCAAAGTGCAGTAGGGTAGAGAACTGTCGACCTCCGGCCGCCGACGATGGAAATTTCATTTCACCGGCCGTCACACCTCGTCCAATATCGAGAGGTCCACCTAAGAAGCAACCGTTCGGTGGTCATTTGTCAGACGGTGGCTCGTCCGACCATCAAGGGAAAAATTCAAATAACCAGAACGGTTCGAACAATAGTCAGCCGCGTCGACGAAGAACTCGTTGCAAAGTGTGCAACGCCTGCCAACGATCAGATTGTGGCGAGTGTAGTTTTTGTCTGGATATGGTGAAATTTGGTGGACCGGGTCGTGCGAAGCAGACTTGCATGATGCGACAATGTCTGTCGCCAATGCTTCCCGTCACGGCACAGTGTGTCTATTGCCATTTGGATGGTTGGCGACAAACTCCCGTGTCGCCACAGGCGAAATTGCAAGCATCGCTGGAAGGTCCTTCGTCGTTGATGGAATGCTCGGTGTGCTATGAAATTGCACATCCAGATTGTGCCCAAACGAACTCGCAGAATACCAAAGGAATTGTTAATGAGGACTTGCCGAATAGTTGGGAGTGTCCGTCGTGTTGTAAATCGGGCAAAAACAATGACTATAAGGTAAGTAACCATGCGCTCAAGTGACAAACGAATTTTCATTCACATTTTTCCGTATTAATTCCAGCCTCGACATTTCCGGGCACGGCAAAAATCCTCCGAAATTCGTCGCATGTCCGTAAGTAGTGATGCATCGTCTGCAGTCGAAAGTAAACCGCATATTGATGGAACTCTTGATTACGGAATGTCAAGCGAATCGGATCTGGATACAAAACGCGAAATGAAAAAAGAGATTAAAATGGAGGACTTAAAATTGGAACGCATGGGTAGCAATAGCAATGACAATAAAGATGTTGAACATCGTTTGGGCGTGAACGTAATCAAACGTCGCAAAAGTGACGACGGCAGCATGTGCAGCAGTATGCATGATAGTATGGATGTGATGGAGTCGAATTCTGCTTTACCGCGTAAGAAGAACACAATACGAACGCAGCTAGCACATCAGATTATCAGCTCGTCGACTAAGGTTCTCAAAAAACCGCAGTACGTTGTTCGGCCGGCCCAACTCGGTTCGTTGGTATCATCCAATAGTAACTTGGCCCTGGATCCGACTTGTCTAAAGGCTATCTTCAGGTATTTACCCCCCGAGACTCTGGTGGTTTGTTCGTCGGTGAACAAGGTTTGGTCTACAGTTTCGGTAGATCCGTCGCTGTGGAAGTGCATGAATTGTGCCGAACACAAACTGTCAGCGTCGCTTCTGACCGCAATTGTTCGTCGTCAACCCGAGCATTTGATTTTAGATTGGACACAAATAGCAAAACGTCAATTGGCCTGGATAATATCTCGTATACCGGGCCTCAAGAATTTGAGCTTGCAGAACACCCCTATTCAGGCTATCCTTGGCCTGCACACTTGTCTATGTCCCCCACTGCAAATTCTAGACCTGAGCTTTGTCCGCGGCTTGAATGATTCGGCCATCCGCGAGATACTGTCACCACCAAAAGACTCCCGACCTGGCCTCTCCGATTCCAAGTCGCGATTGAGAAATTTAAAAACTCTGAAAGTAGCCGGCACAGATATATCGGACGTTGCGCTGCGTTATATCACCCAGGGTCTGCCATCGCTTATACATTTAGATCTGTCCTCTTGTCAACGAGTCACAGACGCTGGTGTGGCACAAATCGGTACATGTCCAAGTGCAATCAACACTCTTGTCGAGTTAAATCTGAGCAGTTGTCGTTTGGTAACCGAATTGTCTTTAGACTATTTGCGAAAATGTGAAGAATTGACGTGGCTGGATTTACGCCATTGTCCGCAAGTATCAACCCAAGCTGTGATCAAATTCGCTTCTAATTCAAAGCACAATCTTCAAGTTAAGGACGTTAAGTTAGTCGATAGGAGGAAAATTACTTAGATTTAAGATTGCCGATCTGGTTTCGCTGATCTTTGAGATTTTATTCGGTTCCGCTTTTAATCCATATCGTAGAATTGTCAATGTATGTATTGTCAAAGCGGATTTTATGCGATTTATTTTATTGTAATTATCGAAGATGATTTTAGCTATCACCTCTCTCCCCTCAAGCTCCCAGTTGAATTGAAACATGAATAACGTGTTTTTAAATAGCATGCCAATATTTCTGTAAAACAATTGCAATACAAATATTATCTAACTTAGTTCTAAGCCCCAGACTTTCGTATAGTTACGTTTAAGCATTTTAGTAGCAACAAATAGAGATTGCAATGCACAGTAACATTATAAAACGTTTTGAATTACAGTAGTCGTATTGTATTGTACAATAAATACATTGCATCGAATGAATCCTTTCGACACACTTTCGTTCCGTTTTCATTCGAAATGTATATAAAAGTGAACTTTCGATATATTTTTGTTTTGCCTTTTGGCTAATTGTACGTAATTTAAAGTGGAAAGAAATAAGAAAGTGTAATGATGCGCAATGTATTTAGTAAATACCAAAGATACTTTAATAATTCGTTGAATTTTTTCAACTTAAAAAATCAACACAATTAAAAACAATATTTTAGAGCATATTATGAGTAGGTTAAAATCTAATTGTACAAGTATTGTGTAAATAAAAACCAATATTGGATTTAGTATTACGAGACGCGTGGTTGTTTTTTTTTATAATACTAGGCAAAAATATGTCTTCATCTTTATATATGAAGATCTTGCTACACCAAATTTCGTACACATTTAGGTCTCTAAAAGTGGAGCTATATTCGTCGTGACTGAAGTTCAATTTTAAAGTAGGAAGGAACCAGTAAAAAAAAACATTTTATCAAATCGCGTTAGGAGTAAGACCGCTCACAGCCTAAAGCTGTATATTGGCTATATACTGCTGTCGTACGACCCATACTACTGTACGGAATTAGTGTCTGGTGGACAGCATTTCGAGTAGGGGCTTATATTAAATTACTGAACAAGGTACAAAGACTAGCTGCGATGGCCATGACGGGGGCCTTCAGGACCACTCCGTCAGCCGGGCTGGACATGGTGCTCGGCTTGCTCCCGTTGGATATTTGTGGTGAACAACTGGCGGCAAACACGGCCCTGCGTCTTCGTGAGACTGGCCAGTGGCGCACGCTGAGATGCGGGCACTCAACTGTACTGGATAATTTGAGTCTCCCCACGGAGACTGACTATATCTCTCCGAAATACCTTTTTGGCCGAAACTACACCAGTTTGATTCCGTCGAGGGGTCAATGGGCTAATAGCGCGCCCCTGGCCATCGACTCCATAGTCATCTACACGGATGGCTCTAGGGTCGTTGGCGGTGTTGGGGCGGGCATCTATTCGGAGGGACTGGGGATTAACCTGTCACTCCGCCTTCCGGATTTCTGCAGTGTCCTGCAGGCGGAGGTTACGGCAATTTTTGAAGCTTTGACCTGGCTAGGAAATCATGTAGTGACCATGAGAGACGTTATGATCTACACGGATAGTCAGGCTCCCATTCGATCACTCGAATCCGTCCTGACTACATCGCAAAGTGTCGGTCGATTCTTAAAGAGATGGGTGCATTTTTCAACATTACGCTCTGTTGGATACCGAGTCATAGCGACTTCGTGGGTAACTGCATCGCGGATGAACTGGCTAAGGAAGGGATTACCGGCGCTTTCGACGGAGACCGTTTAAACATTAGAATGCCAATCGCATCGTGCAAAATTATAATTAAAGCCGTCGCGATTGACAGAGCGAACATTAGATGGCTAAACGGCGACACGTGCCAGACGACGAAATTGATTTGCCCGAAAATTGACCCTAACCGCTCTGCCGCACTGCTTTCATTGAATAGGAAGCACATTGGCATGGTTGTGGGGGTTATTACAGGGCACTGTCCCATTGGTGAGCTCGCCTGGAGGCTCCATATTCCTCATAACGACTATTGTAGGAGCTGTGAGGATGTGGATGAGGAGGAAAGCGTTCTGCATCTTCTCTGTCACTGTCCGGCCTTGGCTACGAGGTGGAAGAAATTCCTTGGCTCTTGGTTTTTCCTGGACCTGGACGACATTAAAAACACGAGTGTCATACAGCTCTATCGGTTTAACGCCTAGGTTATAACAGGCTACTTTCGTGGTAACACAACGGTCCAAATGATGGACTAAGTGTGCTGGGTGAGCACCCGGCAGCCCCTTTACCTAACCTAACCTAAGACCGCCCACGGCAAACTTTTTAGTTCGCAGAAAATCTAAATTTAGTTTTTCTACGAACTAAAAAGTTTGCTATGGGCGCGAGCTCTAACTGCCGGGTTCCGAGACTACAAAACATCTACATTTTGACGCTGCTGGTAAAGTAGCGTTTACACTTGCCAGTAGACCGTGCAAGTACGTACATTTTACAGGCATTGCAAGCGCCCTGCAAGTAACTTGCAAGCTGTGACTTGCATATGTGTAAACACCCTTGCCTGTGAACTGCCAGGCCAGTAAACCCGCACGGCGCCTTGCAAGTAGCTGGCCTCCCGGGCCAATTGATTTCCTACAGGCATTCCAGTAGACTTGCGAACATATGTTTGCTGTCATTGGTACGCCAAAAAACGATCAAAGATCAATGTCGCCTGCAACTGAATGTCGCAATGGTAAATACGTGATAATTAAATTGACACTCAAGAAAAAATCCCAGCCAACTTGCAACTCGAATTGTGTGTGTAAACACCTACTGGCACACGTCATGCAAGCAGCTACACGCAAGGCACTTGTCGACAAGTCTACAGGCATGCCGGTGCACTGGCAAATGTAAACGAGCCATAAAACAGAACTGCGTATGGTGCAGATATTTTCCCATACGCTATTCTTTCAATGAAAATATACACTCCCGTGCAAAAAGATTGACCAAGTCTCGTATTGAATCAAATCTGGATCAGAGTTTAAAGTGAATTGGTTGAACTTCAACTCCTTTCTCGGAAATTCGTCCCTATATCTTTCTATACTGAACCGGCAATTCGTCCCGGGTGGCGAGTTATCTGAAGGGTGGCTGTTTGAATTCGCTCGTCACCTTTGAAGAGAGAGTATATGAGGAAGTGAAAAAGAGCGAGAGAAACGAAGCAATTCGGCACAAGTGAGGAAGTAGGAAGGGGGATGGAAATTTGACATCTCTTTTGCTCTATATGGACCGGGCGGGTGTTCCGCGGCAGAGAGACAGACTGGAATGTTATTGTTCCAACTGGAAAAGTAGGAAAGGGGATGACATCTTACGTGCTTCCTGTGCTTTTATATAGACTGCGCGGGTGTTGCGCAGTGGAGGGCGTGTGTCTCTCTGTTTACTTTTTACGACTGGAATTGCTTCAAGTAGTTTAGTGTTGAGTATATGCGGATTGCTCCTCCATAGGTATTCTCTATGCTCGTCACTGATCCAGGCTGTTCGATTCAGGGATCATCTCTGTCCGGTTGTCTCGAACACGGCTTTTGTCATGAAGTTTGCAACGCATAGAAGGAAACAACTCCGACCATATAAAGTTGCAGTTGCGGTCAAAATAATAGCAGTGCTACTCTTAGTATATATGTATGTACTATATAATTGTAGCGTCATATTGGTATTTCATGATTTATTGTTCTGATTTTATGATTTATTCTCGCACGTTCCATTTTTGCAAGTCAAAATTATAGCAGCGAAGACTTTTTATCAAGAGAACGTTACAGAAATGTAAATATTTTAATTTTCTATGAGGTCGGAATAGTTTTTGATGAAAAACGGTTTAGTTGTTGTGCTGCAATGAGACGTGGCTAACATTGTGCTCCATTCTCAGACAGGTGCAATATTTTCAAATAAGTATATATTTTATGAGCAAAATATTGAACGCCCTGGACCCCTCACACTCACACTAGGCAATATTTTGTTCAAATGTTTGAAGAGAGTCGATGTGCATGGTTGTGGTCGATGATTAGTATCGACCATGTATTCTCAGCGTGTGGTGCTATTATATATTCGCCGATTGTGGCGTATGCCTTGTCACTTGTCGGTGGTCCAGAGTTTGCAACCCCATGAAATGCACCCAAATTGTAGTCCCCGATGGTCACTAACAATCACCGGACATCGATGTTTTAACCCGTATAATTTTTAAAATGTCGATGTTTCCCATGCGTTGGGACGCCTAAAATCTATTTTTACTATTTCATTATTTTATTTTCGTTAGATATTCTTATGCTGAATAATGAAAACACTTTGATTGAAAAACACACACACTTGATTTACTAAACGAACTACGCACGCGTAACTAACAACCAACGTTAAACCAGCTCTAACCATTCGTTACCGGCGGATAACAACAACGACTGTACTACTTTCCGGCTCCGGTTCCGAGCGGATACTCTACGACGATTGACTTCCGACTGAGTCTCGACTTCTACTACTTGCTGTTGCTGGTGACATCTGGCTTTATACAGGGTGACCCATTCATGATGGTAAATATTTAAATAGATAGTATGGTTCATTTGCAGAAAATTAATGTACTACATGAACCCTCTATCTTTAACCGTTACAGAGTTATAGCATTTTTTTAAAAAACTGTCCAAACCCTTGACTTGTCCCACAAATTCTAAATTTTCTAAGCCCCCAATTATTCGATCCAAGATTTGATCTTACTTTCTGAAACTACATAAAATTTCATATAAATAAACTTTTTACCGGTTAAAAAAAAATTACCATTATTTCAAAGATACAACCGTTCAAACTTTGAAAAAATTGTGAAATCCATTTTTCATTAAAAATCCAAATGATTATTTCGTAACGGTACTTTGAACTGACAAATCTGCAAAGTTGACAAAAGTTTCCCCATTATGTTATGTTTCGAACGGTATATAAATATTAGGGACATAGATTTGAAAATTTGCGAATGTGACGTTTTAAAGGTAAAAAACGTGATTTTCTAGAAACATTTCCAATGTAAAGTTTTTGCCACATTAACTTGGCACTGTTAATACATAATTATCTTGGGGCTTGGAAAATTTAGAATTTGTTGGACAAGTCAAGGGTTTGAACAGTTTTTTTTTTTAAAATGCTATAACTCTGTAACGGTTAAAGATAGAGGGTTCATGTAGTACATTAATTTTCTGCAAATGAGCCATACTATCTACCATTTAAATATTTACCATCATGAATGGGACACCCTGTATAAAGGATCTCGGATTGCAGAACAACCGGGATGGCTCGAGACTCTGCTGCTAGACTCGGGCATTCACTAGTTAACGAAAATTACAGTAGAAGTTTCGAGAATCCGCTAGTGTTCGTTCAGTTGGTACTTATGATACATCATCGATATCAACTATGACAGAGCTTAGTACAGTATGGCTGCATTCATGTGAAAATTTTCGCTACGGAACGCTACATCCCCTCCACTACACATTTAAGGAGACGCTACCTGTCAACATTTCTTTCGTGATTGAACCGCTACAATGGTGGTTATGTTAACATGTTGAAATCCTCTCCACAACTTTCGTTCACCAATTTTCCACTGTAAAACATTTCGTTGGCACTCACGAAACAAGGAAATATCAAATCAAACGACAAGAAGACAGTGAATTTACACAGACGGGGATTCTATTTGCACTTTTGAGGTACACAAACGTCACAACCCACATACCAGCTGCGAATTGTCAAATGTAGCGGCTACATGCCCAGAGAGATTTGAATGAGTGCATTCACCACGCTCGTTTTATCCGGATCGCTACGGAGCGCTACGGAGCGCTCCGTAGCGCTACAACCCCTCCCGGTCGTGATTGCAACCGCTCCTTCCATCCGCTCCGGAGCGGTTACTTCCCCTTGGTAGCAGAAATTTTTTACGCTCTCTGGGCATGTAGCGCTACATTTGACAATTCGCAGGTGGTATGTGTGTTGTGACGTTTGTGTACATCAAAAGCGCAAATAGAATCCCCGTCTATGTAAATTCACTGTCTTCTCGTCTTCGATTTGATATTTCCTTGTTTCGTGATGTGCCAAAGAAATGTTTTGCGATGGAAAATTGGCAATTGTCAAATATTTGCGTTGTCACCTGTTTGTCAGACATTTAATATGTAGCGGTTCAATCACGAAAGAAATGTTGACAGGTAGCGTCTCCTCAAATGTGTAGTGGAGGGGATGTAGCGCTCTGTAGCGAAAATTTTTCACATGAATGCAGGCATTGCAATCACGAGCGGGAGGGGTAGTAGCGCTACGGAGCGCTCCATAGCGATCCGGATAAAACGAGCGTCGTGAATGCACTCAATGTCTGATTAAAATTTAAACTCCAATTAGGCGGCTATTACACTATAAACAAATATATTTGACCTTGGAATAGGGAGACCAGGAAGTACACAAAGGAAAAATTTTGGTAACCATTCGCTTAGATGTGGTTGTTACACGACCACTATCACATCTTTCCAGTGGCGTTTGCGTTTTATGCAACTTCTCTCAAGAGGTCACCCACACATTACACTTTCAAGGCTGCGCTACTGAATCAAAACTAAGCAGCTGATAGCCCACGTGTTCAGATTTTAATTACCCGCGGACCACGAACAAAAACACTTACTTACCGGGGAATATCTTTGTTCTAAAAGCATTTCAGCTACGTAGAGCGACGATGCACTTAATAGCGATACAAAATCAGGACACTTACCTGTGAAATGAAACTCCACTTTTCCTGGAAATCCATCTGTTGTGGCAATGTTCCATAGCACACTCCATTTTCCAAAATTAATGGGATTAGTAGCTTGTCTCACTTAAAATAGGCCACTAAGTGAACACATAAACAACACTTTACAGTTCTTGATGTAATTTTCACAAAACTAATAGAGTTTTCACTTGAAAAAATGTAATTTTTCACTGCAATCTCGTGTTCAGCACAAAATGACCGGCGAGAAATGTCATCCCACGAAATCGAAACTAAGAACAGCTGATCGCAGCTAAAAAAAGGAAAACAACAGTTTGGTTACTTTCACAGACAGTCACGTATAGCTTTTGACTCTATCCTTCTCTTGTATATCAATGTATTTGACGAACGATATTTCAAAAGAACTTTTATGAATGATACTAGCCGCTAAAGGGGGGAGGTGTGCAAGCATATTAGAAAAGTAGTTGAAACAAGCAACGTCCATGTCGCAAATCTTTTCTTAGGCGGCTATTACACTATAAAAGTTCTTTGAAAATAGCTTTCATAAAAGATATTTGTAAAATAACTTTTATAGTGTAATAGCCGCCTTAAACAGACATTGAGCGTACCCACCTGTCAAATTTTACAGGGAAAACAACAAAACAAATTTTATCTCGAGTTTAAATTTTAACTGGACATTGAGAAAACGGGCCTATGTGTCATAAGAGAGACGTACTCCGTACATACAACAGTATACAATGTCGTGCAAGTAAATTCTTCATTGAAAAATTCGTCAATAAGCAGACATTAGGGGGATTCATGCTCGCTGTTGTAAATTGTGAAAGCGCCGTAAATAGTAAACTAGTTCACAATAGCCTCGTATTAAATACGAGGCTATTATATGAATATATTTTATATGAAAATATACAGATCGTAGATAAAAGAAAACAAACCCTAGATTATTGAGTTGATTGTGGCCATTTAAAATGTCAATAATGAGTACATCGCAAGGAAGAGAAATAATGCATGGCGTATATGTACATTAGCCTAAAGTACGTACTCCGGTTTTCACCGAGCTACACAAATCTCTTCGGCATTACCTGAACATAAAAGTAAAGACACTCAACCATTCTCAGTGTTCATATACGTCCACAGGTAAACCCCCATAAAATTAAACCGAATTAACAAAACCCTAAATTTATGAATGACGAACTGGGCAAATACTGCAGGTATAAATCTCCTATTTCCGGCAAGGTTGCTTTCAGTTATCTATATCCAGAGGTATCGGAATGTCACACATGCGAAATATAGATTTCTAGCATAATTATTTCTTATCGGCTACATTTCGCGAAGGTTCACTTGGAATTAACAGAATTCAATCGTTAAATAAAATCTGTCGCTCGTGTACACTGACATTCAGTGCAGTTCACACAAGTTTGACCGCTAGACGGGGCGTCGATAGCAAAATGGTGTTTACTACTGACAACAAATGTCACTTTGTATTCATCGCCGTGACACTTCTCGCTTTGTATAACGTGCTAAGTGCCATTTTTCTGAATTTGCTAGTGATCTATTTGCTAATAAGTTGTGAATTTGTTCTTCGCGGCTCGGCCATACTATCTGTCTCTGTATAAAACAAGCGGGGAAACCCAAAACCGCAACAATGACGATCTAGCGTGGATAGAGAATGGACTTGGACTTTTCACTTACACGGCGTTTACTTTTCATTGTTTTTGTTTTAACTATTATACTGTACCTTAAAATATTATTCAGTTAAATACTCGTGTGCTATAGACAGCTGCAATGTCTTCGCGAAGAGTCTCGTACTTTTACAACCCGCACGTTGGCAACTTCCACTACGGACCCGGACACCCGATGAAGCCTCACCGGCTAACATTGGTCCATAGCTTGGTTATGAATTACGGCCTGCACAAGAAAATGAAAATCTACCGACCCTACAAGTGAGTGCATTACAAAGGCGTTTGTGTTTTTGATGCTAATTTCATATGATTCTCCCGCAGGGCCAGCGCACAGGATATGCTGCGATTTCACAGCGAGGAGTACATCGAGTTCTTGCAACAAGTCACTCCGCAAAATATTCAGTGCAATTGTAAGTATGCATCTCATCATCTAAAGGAATCTGCTTTACACGATTTTCGTTCTCTTTTTTTAGCTGTCGGCTACACTAAGTACTTGTCCCACTTCAGTGTCGGAGAAGATTGTCCCGTGTTCGACGGCCTCTTTGAATTTTGCTCCATGTACACAGGCGCGTCGTTGGAAGGGGCCCAGAAGCTCAACCAAAATCACAGCGATATTTGCATAAATTGGTCTGGAGGACTGCATCACGCCAAGAAGTTCGAGGCGTCAGGTAAGTTCACATCGCCATCATGGCACGTTCTTTGCCATTCCTAATATCAACCACTTTCAGGCTTCTGCTATGTAAACGACATTGTGATAGGAATCCTGGAACTTTTGAAGTACCACCCACGCGTCCTTTACATAGACATTGACGTCCACCACGGTGACGGTGTGCAGGAAGCCTTCTATCTGACCGACCGCGTGATGACCGTTTCATTCCACAAATACGGCAACTGGTTCTTTCCGGGGACGGGTGATATGTACGAGATTGGAGCCGAATCGGGTCGCTACTATAGCGTCAATGTACCGCTGAAAGAAGGCATCGACGATCAAAGCTACTTCCAAGTGTTCAAACCGACCGTTTCACATGTTATGGAATTCTATCGGCCCACGGCGATAGTGTTGCAATGCGGCGCTGATTCGTTGGCCGGCGATCGACTCGGTTGTTTTTCACTCAGTACGCGTGGTCACGGGGAGTGCGTGAAATTCGTGAAAGAATTGAATATACCGACGCTGGTGGTTGGCGGCGGTGGCTACACACTTCGCAACGTGGCACGATGCTGGACCTACGAAACATCGCTGCTTGTCGACGAGCAAATCTCCAATGAACTTCCTTTGACCGAATATTTGGAATTCTTTGCGCCCGACTTTACGCTTCATCCGGAAATTGGCTCCCGTCAGGACAATGCCAACACGAAACAATACTTGGAACTGATCGTGAAACATGTCTACGAAAATTTGAAAATGTGTCAACATGCACCAAGCGTGCAGATGTTCAATATTCCCGAAGATGCTCTCGAGCCGGAGGAGAATCGACAAAAGGAGGAACCCGATCCGGACGTGCGTATCAGTCAGTCGGATGAAGATCGAATGGTTGAAGCGAAAAATGAATTTTTCGATGGTGATCAGGATAATGACAAAACGGAGACGGAGAGTTGATTGTAAAGATTCGAGTCTCGGTGGCTTATTTTAGAATAAGGAGTTTTAGGTTCGCTTTAAGGTTATTGCTTAAGGTAAGTGTAAAGAAGTACGTAGTTAATATAATAAAAATAATAGCAAATCGAATTGATTGGGTTTTATTTGATTTTAGAACTGGGTTGTATGTTTGTTTTATTTTTTGAGGTAAAAATTGCTGTTGAACATTTTTCAAAATCTGCAACTGTCTAGTCAAGGAACTGGGATTTTTCGTACCTTTGTCATTTGGTGGGCTAAATACAAATCTGAGATTTCCTGAAGTGTAAAAAATGGTCGTCTTATGGTCGCCACAGACTATCGAACCGAACGGTTCGCGATCAATACACAACCACATAAACTTCATAGATCGTGGGAAAAATTCTCATTTCCAAATTGACGTGATTCGGTGGAGGTCATGTTGTTCATCACCTCCGGAACTTAAAATTAAAATGATTCGGTAGCGTTCGAGGGATGTAGTTCAGCACCTCTAGAACTTACGCGAGAACGCGTATGCCAAGATGGAAAGACTCTGGCGCTCGATTCCCATGCAACCATGACTAGGGCGTGCCACGGATTCCTAAGATTTAGGCTTTTGGGTCGTGGAGTGTGACAACCATATTACGACACCCCCGCTTGAAAATAGTTTATTATTTGTTCTGGTCGTGGTGTTTGAACTCTAAAGGGTTAAAATTCAGATTTTGGGGTGGTGGCGTGTGCGTACTAAATTGCGACACCTGAGTACCAACATCGTTTATCGTCGAATGTAGACTGACTATCATTTGAGGATTAAAAAAAATTAACATTTGATATCTAAAAGAAAAACGAAATTTAACGCTATAAACGCTTCTCGGTAGATGCCGCACGATTTGGGTGGCCTCGGCTAGGGGATTTTTAATATGTCACACTTTGGTCACTAATTTATCACATAAATACTCTTCTCTGGAAACCGAAAAATAATTCAGTGACCAGAAGGGCGCACAAGTACTGCAACCAGACCCTACGGTTATGCTTGTGCTATAGCCCAAAAGATCTATGGTTGACCGATCGAGTTTGTTCATGCCCACTCCGCTTGGCGGCTGCATATGTTTGAATGAGGCAATCGTCTCCGCTTCAAGGAAAGCCTTAAGGTCGCCACACATGAACGCGCACAACCACGACCGAGCTTCCACCGAACCATCAAATTTCATAGAACAGCGGAAATGAGGAGAATGTTATTTCCGCACGTTCTATTGGTTTTGATGCGGTTCGATGTTTGCTCGTGACCAAAATTGTTACCGTGTGTGTCGAGGTTAATTGAGGGGCCTGCAATACCCGGCCCGTGCTTTTGTCAGTTTTAGAGCCATCAGTAAACCATTTAGCCGTATTAGACGTGCCATATACGCAGCGATCGATCGGCCGATCCGTAGACCGACGTTCCTGCGGCAGCCGATTCTTCGTACCGGGAAAACCCGTTTTTCAACTGCCAAGAGTTGCCAAACTCCCTCGATGCAAGAAGAATTGCAGTATTTGAAGCATCGCTACCACAACAACAACGTCATCAGACCGACGGATCGCAGTAAAATTGCTCTAAAATATCGGCAGATGAAAATTAATCAATCGACGGGCGGATCCGTCGGCCATATCGATATCGCCCGATCGGTTGCTTCGTCTATGGTGAGTTGACTGCCACATGTTTCCTTCATCTCTACTCCGAGCTGAGCTCCTTTGTCGTGGTCTGATGGTAAGCTTAACTATCCTCATGGAGAGCCAGTGTTTCTTGTGTTTCGAATTTTGAGGTTAGTCAGATTTGCTTTAAGTCTGGCTGTTGATTTTTCGTCCGCCTTTAGATGAATGTGGAGTGATGGAAGATCGAGCAACGCCTAAAGAGCTGCTGTGGGGCAGCTAGGATAGCCCCAGTAATTGTGGGACAGGCCAGCAGTTTTTTAGGCATTCCTAAAGGTCGCCATACATGAACGAGCACAACCACGACCAAACTTCCATCGAACCATCAAATATCATAGAACGGTGGAAATAGGGTGAATTTTTTTCCACGCGTTCTATGAAATTGATGGTTCGATGGAAGTTTGGTCGTGGTTGTGCTCGTCCATGGGTGCCGACCTTAACATGGTCACCTTCCTTGGTGGTTACTTTTTTCTACCAGATGGACTATTCGTGGGCTTGCTCCCCAAATCTTACCTCCGAACTGTCTATAGATCCTTAGGGCTTTGGTGGCTTTATCAAAGATTATTCTCAGGTGTTCCGACCAGAGTAGCAGATTTTTGTCTAGCTAGAGTAACACCGAGGTATTTGGCGGTATCCGCTAGGAAAGAGTATTAGAGAGCTATACATAGTAGTAGAGCAGCTCATTGGTCCGATATTTCTTTTCCCCGAAAAAAGAACCATAACTGCCCTGGCTGAAGTTACTCGCAGTTACTCGTATACTCGACGTTGTATTGTAATTGTACCATTTTTGTACTGTATTTAGCGCCGACTGGGGAATTTCCGTTAGGACTTCTCCAGACTTTCCGAACAGTTAGTTTTTTCTTACTAGGATCTTATGAGAGCTACAAGAGCTTTACTTTCAAGAGTTTGTTAATTGGGATGTCATCAGCATATCCTTTGTTTTATTGATAGGAAATATGTATTTTAAAAAGAAGTTGGGATCAGACCATTCACTAACTCCACCAATTTTATACGAGTTTGGGTTTTAAGCTTAAAAATAAATAAACATTCGTGGAAAGGCTTCCATTTAATTCTGTATTTTGTTCAATCGTCAAATGGCTGCTACCAACAGCTAGCTATAGAAAAATCTTGGAAGACAGGACTAATTAAGTATTGGTAGTTAATACTCCGAGTCCAAAGTGCATTACAAAACCCTCGCGTTTAGAACTTTCGATTTACAGTTCTAAATGTTTTGAAGCAAAGTAAATATACGAAAATACTAACTCCAAGTATTTTTGTAATTTGCTGTTGTCTTCTTTTTCTCCAATTTTAGTTGTATTAAAATTTAATTGCAATGTCATAAATCATTTCGATACAATTTTTTCGGATTCACTCAACGGAAAATAAATAACTGAATAAAACGTAAACGCCCAATTTTAAACCATGAAAAAAATTTCCATAACATGCAATGAAATCGTGAATAAAGTTGCAAGTGACGTCCAAGATAAACTATTCAAAGCTGATACATTAATTATCTAATTATATCTAAAAAAATACGCACACTATGCAAATAAGTAGATAAGAAAAATTGAATCATCTCCCGCCACTGACAACCGCTGCAAACAACTCACTTCGATACTCGCTTGTTTTTGCACTCAACGAAAATGTCCGTCCCCGTCTTGAACGAAACTATCGATTCGGCGGGCTAGTCGTCGTAACGAACGAGTTTCGATAGAGCGTTCGGCCAATTTCACAGTTCTTCGTTCGATTTTTAAAAAGCGAGAAGCACGGTACGGCCATATTGATTAGTGTGTCGAGGCGGTGTTCTTACCCGTAGGTGTTTCGTGCATTTCTCTTTGTGAACGGAGTTCGTGTGCTCGTGTTAAACGCAAGTAAAAGCCTTCTGTAATTCTCGGGGAATAAAATCGCCAAACATCAAATATGTCGGAACGCGAAAATAACGTCTATAAAGCGAAATTGGCTGAACAAGCCGAGCGCTACGATGGTGAGTTCTACTTTCTTTAAAATTGTGTCCGGTACGTAGAGGAAAAAAAGACGAGTTTTGGAAAAATGAAAACTTTCGTGTGCTGGGGACTTTGTCGCTGCGACAGGAAGAAAGGACTTGACGCATTTTGGATATTGGTGACTTTTTTTTTCTTTCGGGGCACTGTTGCCGGGAGGATTAGTCAGAGGCTACGACCAGTGAAAATGGGAGCTCGCGGTGCGAAGAAAGTTCTGGACCTGGACGCGGCGGCGACAGCGGCCAAATCGCCGGCATCCAGTTGGAAGCGGGACGACCGTGGAAAAATCATCGATTGGGCGTGCTAATTCGACGAGTTGGCCTGGCATTTTGGTATTTCTGCACTTCGGATGGACAACGACGTCAAAGTACCGGTCTCGTGGAACTCGGGAGACCGTGGGGCGCGCGATTGGAAGAGTGTGAGTCAGACAGTTGGGTCATTCGTTTGAAAAAGATTTTCGTGGAATCGGTGCGGGCTTGGCCCGCTGTCTGGCCTTTGGCGAGAGTCGTCGCATGGCTCGTGTGGCGTGGCGGCGGAAAAGTCGTTGTCAAGCTGCTAAGATAGTCCAGTCTGTTAGAGAAATCAATGAACGGATCAATAAAGGTGTTGGATGTGGAAAGGAAGAAAGATGAGCCAGTTGTCGTAGGGGGTGGAACGGGGCTGGCGGCGCCTCGGGGATGTTCCACAATTCGCGATGGCTCGAACAGCCGCCGCGCGCACTCACGCACACACACACACCCGTCCATCATGTTATGTATGTATGTAGTTGTCGTCTTCGTCGAGTGACGTACACTCGGCGACGCTTGCTAGAACCCGGTTGCTTGCCCCGCGCCAAGGATAAATGAGACATAAGAGGCGGGCGGATGGCCACTACTGGTCGATTGGGAAATGCTTGTGACGCACATGTGTGCCGTCTTTTGGAACGGAATTCTCTTGGCCAGGCGTCGTAGTGCGCTGTGGCTCGCACTGACTCGATTAAGCTCAATTGCTGGGGAATTTGGGTTCAATTTGATGTCACCGTCTAATTATAGTTCCTCCGGTTTGGAACGCGCCACCATTGTTGGTGGCAGGGTGCAGAGGGTCATGCACCTTTGAATCGCGTTTCATGAATGAAGCCACATGTGTGAATGGCCGGCGGGATTTCTACTGCGTGCTTTACATCTTCCATTTGTCCACGAAATGTGTAGGAAAAAGTTAACAAATTATGGCGCCAACACATGTGGGTTTATTGCTGCTTTGTCCAGTGTGTTGCTTCTTGAGGAACGTCGTCGTCACCAGCGGGACCTGCCAGTATAGGCGCGCAGCTGTGTACGAGCATAGGAGTTGCTTCACGCTCCCCCCATAGCCATCGCCACAATTTACTCACTTTTTCGGTGTGACTGTTGAAGCGGATAGTACAATGGTTACCCGTTTTCTCATAGTATGTAGTTTCCATCGTGTGCCGTGAAAACGTTGGTGAGGAATGGTGGGGCCTACTTGCGCACACCGCGCCTCGTTTTCCATGTTGCGCCTCCCTGTACTCTACCCGGCCCGGCGGCGGCCTGGCCAAGACCAACTCTCGGTCGAGGTTAGTCACACTAGCGGACGATATCTTCCAGCAGCGCATTTTCCATTCCACTTGGCAGCAACGAAGATTGTGTGACCGCTATTGTGGTATTTAACCGTTGAATCAGTAGATGCTCTTTTTAACTAAATTCACCGAAACGTCTCAATGACTTCATATAAATCCGTGGAAATTGGCGTAGGAGTGATGTCTCGGGCTCGGCAGCAGCGCGAAATCGAAATGTTGCGGCAATTGCTTAATATTCGGTGACGGAGAGGAATTTCCATTTGTGTCAGAGACTCGAGACTCGGGGAGAGCATAATCTACGGTTGTAGTTACGCGCAAAGTACGCGCCAGCCACCAGCACACATCCAAGGCCGTTGAAAATCGCCGACTTGGCCGTCGAGTATACGCTGCTTGGAACTGTCGTGTCTGGAAAGGGGGGACGGGGGGACGGGCGGACGGTGGTCGTCATCGACATCTTTTCCTTCAAGTGTGTTCGATTCACCCGGATCTGTATGCTGAGTCAATCCAACGCCACGAATTTCAAATGTCAAATGAAACATTCCAGTTGGAAAATGATTCGCGAAGACACCACAACCCACTTGGTCCGAAGGGACACGATAAAAGATCTAGATGTGCCTGGATCAAAGGCGTGTCAGACGTTTTGTATGGAAATTGATCCAGATCCAAGTGAATCGATCGCGAGCTTCTTGCTTCTCGCCATGTGTGAGGGGGGCGGCTGCTCCGACTTTGTCTCTGGACCACGACGATGACTACAATCCAAGCTGTAAACGTGCTCGGAACAACAATCGTTTCTTTCCAAATGTGTCTTGTTGCTTATAAAATGAATCCTAAGAACAGGGAAAAATAAACTGTCCATATAGTCTGACGGAGGGGGAGTGGTTTCGGCGGTTTCTGCTGTTCTGGTACTATCGGCCACGGCCAGCAGCATCAGCCATCCGCCCGCCGCCTGATTCTATTATCTCGTTCCCATCGTTACGCAATACAAATTTGTGCGACCGAAGAGATGGATAAATTGGGCGCTAAGTAATATTGAAACGAATGTGCCACTTAAATGGAATTTGCAATGAAAGAAACGACACACTCCGCTGCAATTTGTAAATTGGGTGGAGAAGGGCAAGAAGGATCGTTTGTCGTGCGTCGCCTTTGGCTAGTACTACGAGTTGCTTACTATTGACGTAAGTGCAACGTCAATTGGGAGTACGTACCGCCCTGCGGTCGTCGCTAGGCAGAATCACGCACGCTATCTAAATTTACATATGTATGCTGAACCGAACACACTGCAATGACTGGCGGCGGCGGTGTGGCCACTACACTATCTTCCAAGATAATGCCCTGCTGATAAGGGAAGTTGTTGACGTGCAAATCCTGCTCTCGTTGTATCTATTATATTTGCATTGACATGGAACGGGCGACCCGCCCGGATAACATGAAGAGAGTTAATCTTTTGGGTTTGCCAGAGGCTTCATCGGGCCGCGAGAACACACGCGCGAAATGAGGGCGTTCGGCGCAAGTTCATTTCCTTATCTTTAACATATTTTGTGAAAAGTTGATAAAATTATTCGTGCAACAAGCGCGCCGTGGTTAATTCCCGAAACAGTTGTTTATTCTGATGTATTTTGTAAGGGTAGATTGGTTGCGGCGTGGGTATGGCAGTTTGGATTTTTTACCAATTTGCTGGCTAAACTGACTGTTGAAGTAAAGTAGGCCCAGTAGCCCCTTTCTGGTCCTGCCTTCGGCATATGGGGTATGAATTGTAGAGCGCTTTTGTTTCTGGGATGGATTTAACCAATTGACTTTTATCAAATTTATTTACTCGGATGCGAAGCCAAAGTGCACTTGGGGCCTGCGAGAAAAGGTCGGTTGAACTCAGCTCGCCACCGCATGGTTAACGACGCTACAGACGATTCTCAGAAACAAGGAGCGTTTGAAGTTTCCGGCATAATCGATACATAATAAAATTACATTTCTTCTGCCATCCGATAGATGGTCCTAACATGTATCCAGGGGCGGAGAAACGTATTCCGACTCGATGGCCCGTTTTTTCAATGTCCAGTTAAAATTTAAACTCGAGATAAAATTTGTTGTTTTTGTTTTCCCTGCAAAATTTGACAGATGGGTACGTTCAATGTCTGTTTAACTGGATTTTAAATTTTAATCAGACATTGACAAAACGGGCCTATGGGTATTGGTAATGTGTGTGTACTCAAGCACCTTATTGTTACAGTTAGTGCGTCTGTTTGAGCAAAGTTCCGACCAACACGTCATCCCCAGGATGGAATTCAACTGCACGAGAGCGTGTATTATAGTGGGCCGAACCTCTCGCATGGGCCGCTTGCAGGTTTTCTTGAACCTGTTGTCAGAACTGCTGAATTCTGTTATGTATTGTCTGTCATCATGACGAGAGTAGAATCCTCGGGCAACTTAAGCTGACGTAAAAGAATGTAGGTAGATGTGGCCATGTATTTCTGCGACCATTGGTTGCGTTCAGAAGGAACTGAGCAACTTCCACTCAAAGTGAACATGTTGAAAACGAGCGGATTCAGAAGTGACTGAGCAACTTCTGCTTGGGTGAACATGATCAAATTCAATGTCATTTCACCGAGCAAGAAATATTTCTGATCATCGCTCAGGTTCTTCTTCTTTTTCCTCCTCACGCTCATGCTGCAAAATTCGACTTTTGGCAGTTGTCAAGTTGTGTTTTTGTATGCTTTTGATTTTGTTTCGTTGCCTCGTTTTTCGTAATGCACAGCGTCCGAAAATTCGCCCGCGAATGTGGACGGGGTGGTTCATCGGTAGTTTGTAGTCCGCAAAGTGGTAAGTTAGTTTTTTATGGTCTTAAAAATGAAGGTGGGTAGCTTTCTGCAGGGAACGTAAACAAAACCGGCTCCTTTTTAAAAGTTTTGCGGCGGACCATACATTTCGTCTAAAATTGTCATCGTCAGATGTCAGCTGGTTGATTTGTCAAAAATTTGTCAGCTGGTGATGTAGCGTTCAGCAGGTGCAGACTCCCTAACCGAGCAGCTCCGGAACTGATCGCGATCAGCTACGGAGCCGCTCGCGAGCGGTTTCTGATCTTTGCCACCTTCTGAACCCACCCACATTGATTAACCTAATGCGACACAGTATGGTGACGAATTAATGGCGACCAGTTTCACGTCTGCATCTCGTTGGTATATGCCCACATACAATGAGCAATTCGTCATCGTCCAATCCATCGGACGATATTGTGATTCGCACAGTGCATGTGTATAACGTCTAACGGCATATCATACATAATACCGACCGGCCATAAGATCGCTGCGTATATGGTGCTCAAATTGAATTAATATTATTTAATCGAATAATGTGAATACATATGGACGAGTATGTCCCTGTCTCTCCTTTTTGTCGGTTAGGTTTCAGCCGGTCTGACCGAAATCGTATAATGTGAAAGAAGCGTAGCTTTGGTGAGCGCACATATTTCATGAATGGACCTATTCCTTAAGGCGCTTCTAAACGATGCGTCCAACGTTCGACCCAACATTGGATCCAACGTTTGAATCAAATGATTTGGCATTTGAAGCGACAAATGTATCTTCTCAACGGCAACGTCAATTCGATCGTTCGATTCAAACGTTTGACGGTTTGGCCGAGTTGTCAATTAATAAATTAAATTGAAATTACTTATTACGGTGATGGCGGAAGGAAGAAGAGATTGCATCTGTTGCTGCCGCCATGGTGGTATTGTCGTGCTGCTACTTCCGGTTTACCAAATTTGTCGTGCCTTGCAACCGAGCTTGCTTCAAATGTTTCTGCTCAACGGTTCGGCAATTGTTTCGTTCAAACGTTGGGACGTTCTAATTCATTTGATTCGGGTACGGAATTCGCCAACAGAGCGAACGTCTTCCAACGCGAACGTTCGACGCTTGACATTGGAAGTTCGTAGCTCGACATTCGGCCACACGATGCTACGAACCATCAAGCGTCCAACGTTGGAAGGTGTTCGTAGCATCGTTTAGAAGCGGCTTTAGCCATTGAATGCGGCTATAACCGTGTTCGAGTCCTCGTCAGCTGTCTCGTTACCTGGAGTACCAGCGTGTCCGCGGACCCAATAAATGGTAACTTTGTTTGCAGAGCCTAATCTTTCAAAGGTCTCACGACCACTAAGCACCAATTTCGACGAGACGGAGAAATTACTTAGTGCTTTGATGGCCGCTTGGCTGACTGTGAATATTCGTGCCTCGGTATCCGACTATTAAGCACCGTGCAGGTCTCGATTGCGTGAACTTCCGCCTGAAATGCCGTAGCGTACTTTTCCATGGATATCTTGCGAGACGGACCTGCGACGCCTTTTCGGTTTTAGATCCATCTGTATACCGGTTAACAGTGTTGGAGGGGAGGGTATTGAGTCTCAGATTCGAGCGGCGGGAGGTTGAGTTGCGCTTCAAGAGCTGCAGTGGGACAGCTGCGGATGTTACTGTGAGACATGCTAATCTGAATCTGACTCAGTTTAATTTTTCTATCATTGGTGGTTGTTTTTTTCCCCAAACCATAGCACCATATCAGAGAAGAGAGAAAGAAGGAAGTATAATCACAATCTACGTAATTAATTCCCTGAAGCGATTTCACCTCATTCCGTCTGGTGAAAAGTAAACAGAGACACGCGCCGTTTACCCCGGAACACTTGCCCGGTCCATATATTCCCGAACCAACCTGTCAAACTCACAATCCCATTTCATTTCCCCGGAACATTCGCCCGGTCCATATAGTAGTACAACCAAGCTGCCAAACAATTGCTTCATTTCTCTCGGGTAATTTCATTTCCTGCTTGGTCTAACAATTGTCTTATATGTATGTACATCTAAAGGATTATACGAGGACTTGTTTCCCAAGAGTTACGAGTACATACAAACTGCCTACAGATGCACAGGGATTTAGTGCCTCATCCCCATGCTGATCGAGTAGCTGATATCTTCCTCTAGAATTACGCATCCAAGAATGTGGCCATCCTGGTGAAGCTATTTGCCTTTCTCGGCGTCCTCTGTGATATTACCTACCATCTTGCCTCCTTACTGCACTTTCACACGAAGAGCCGCACGGCTCTCGCTCGTGAATGGGAGCAAGGCGCGTAAGATTGGGTGCGTTCCTAAAAGTATCGTAAATCCACTACCTATCCATTGTCCCTTCACCGATACGTGATTTCTTCGGTGAACGACACGATTCCCTTGCCGCCATGAATATATTTCACACTTAATAAGGGATATTTCCATTCAAATAAAATTACGACCGAGGACAGACTTTCAGGTCACTATACGCACTTTGAGGCCAACAAACAGTTATTTACAAATGGAGTGACAGAATTTGTCAAGAGCGAGTCAAAACTCTAGGAATCGTTGAAGGGGTAATCGAATCGGAAAAAAATCGTGATACTTTTGCACTTCAAAAAGATTCTGGCATCGGTGCCTAGAAAAAGTTTACGTTCAACCAATTCACTTTCAATTCTGATCCAGATTGATCACGAGACCCTGGAACAAAGGCTGATCAGTAGATTTGTATGAAAATTGATCTGATCCGAATGAATGGAATCTCAAATCGAATGTTATTATTATTATTATATTATTTTATTTACAATGAAATAAATTAATTGTAAATATACATTTTGGAGCACTGGCAAATAGGGCCTTTGGCTCACAAATCGAATGTATTTATGATCGGACAACGATGTGCTAATTCTGTATCCAATTTGAGATGCTGGTCCCTCCTCGCACAAATTCCAGTTCGCCATCAAGCGGGCAGAATTTTAGGCACCTTTTGGACAATTTCTAGTTTATCGACAATTTTTTTTTTGCTTTAGACAGGTCATTCTAGGATTTGCGTGCACATGCATAATATTGTGGGTAAGCGTAACGTAATATTGGGTGCATTCGGGCGTCACGGAAAACAGCGTAATGCGCTGCATAGAAATAGTGAATTCCTAAGCAGCACATAACAATTTTTTTTGTGACGCTCGAATGGTAAGCTGACTCACTTGTCAAATGACAAGTTCAGTTTGGCATTTTTTTCCCTTTCGTAATTATGTGTTGTTCTTTTCTGCATTGTAAAAAACTGTAAAACAATGGAGAACGCACAATTCAGTCGATTAGGAAATGCCATTTTTGTAAATTGACATGCCTGCATTTACAAATCGGTAGCACTACTTGAGCGCTCCTATTTTTGTCCCAGTTTTGCCCCGAATGACAACAACAAAAATGGGAGCGCTCAGGTAGCGCTATGATTTGCGAATGCAGGCCGTTCGTTCGAACTGTCAAATCTCCGCTAAGCCAAGACAGCGAACAAATTTTGTGCTGCCTGAAAGTGTTAGCGCCTAGCTATTTGCGCTAAGTTTAGCAGTGGTTTAGCGCAACATTCGGAGTACAAATCACGAGGCAGCACTTAAAGCTAGCTAGCAACCGTGACTCCCGAATGCACCCATTGTTTGCGTGGAAATATGTATTTAAATTTGAAGTGCCTGGATAGGAGCTAATTCGTTCTATTATTCAACCTTATAGTGCCGTTTCACATTTACTCTGGGGAGGCCGGTTTAAAGCTGACTAAACTTAATACACGTATTGGAAGACGTCGATCAATAGTGTGAACGCTTACCAATACATACATACAATATATAAGTTTATTTGCCGACCGATCTAATCGGCCGGTCTTAACGGCCGATTAGATCGGTCGTCTCAGTGCGAAACAGGCCTTACGTCTTACAAAGGTAACGAAAGCAACCGTTTTCGGAACATTCCTGTTTCGCGAATATTAGGAGAATTCTCTCTACTGGATTTAGAGAGAATTTTTAAAATTCCTTAATATCGGCATTTCCGCTTTAGGTAAACCAGTTCCGCTTTAGTGGATGTTCACACTGCGTGCGATGCCGAGCCGAGCCGGGTCGAGCGATGCAATGCGATTACAAGCTTTTAAAGCAAGAAAATGGAAAGTCTTCAATTTTAAATGGAATCACGCTTTGAGTGTACACACTGCGCGCGATGCAATGATGAGCCGAGCGATGGCCCGATGTTTTCACAAACTTCATTGCTTTTTCGTGCGAGTACCGGCTGCTGATTTTTTGCGATGGAATTTAATGGGCTTTGCGATGGAGTTTATGGGCTTTGCGATGCTTTGCGATGTGAAGCTTTTTGGAGCCAGTATGGTGCAAGTACGAGCTGTAAAGTAATATTTGATGTAAGATTACACTGAAAAAAATGCATGTATGTCTGCTTTTATACCCTAGACTTTTAGGCGCGGCGGTGAGGCAGTGTATACATGGAAATTATGAGGGTCATCTCCTGATTCGATTTAGCCATATCTGTCTGTCTGTCTGTTCGTTTGCACGATAACTTTCGATAGAATGAAGTTAGAAACTTGAAATTTTGGTCAAATGTTTGTAGCATGATCTAGTTGGTTGGTATTGAAAATAGGCAAGATCCGACCGAAGGAACCCCTACAGATGAAATTTCAAATGAGCGATAACTTTCGATAGAATGAAGCTAGCGACTTGAAATTTGGTTCAAATATTTGGATTTAGATTTAGTTGGTTGGTATTGGAAATGGCCAAGCTCCGTTCCAAGCAACCCCTACGTCCCCTACAAATGAAACTTCAAATGAGCGATAACTTTCGATACAATGATGATAGCGACTTGCAAAATACGACAAATATTTATAGTGTTGGTTGGTTAGTTGATTTTGAGAATGGGCATGACCCTATTGAATGAACGCAACCTTCGCTATAAACGTTAGTTCAAATGTAAATATCCAACATTCGAATGGATGAACGATGAAACTTTTCATTGGATCCACGCCCACAGCTCAAACTGACCATATGGGAAATTCACTTTTAATGCATATGGCCGTTGCCAGTTGGAAGTTTTGGTATCACAACTATAGGTCTGTACAAGTCTAGGGTATATACGCTTTGGACTCCGGTTTTGATTCAGTATGGCTCAAATGAAAGGTTATTATCACAATAAGGTCGCGTTTAGAAGGCGTGGTTTCATTGCATTCCATTCCATTGCAATCTCGCCGCTCCACAAACCGCGGCGGTGGCCGCAACGGCGAGTCGAGCGGTTTATACATTCATCGTCCTAAAGCCGCCGCGGCTGCCGATTTTTGCGTTTATACACAGCGGTGCGCCGCTGCTCAATCCGCAAGTGAAACCTCTCGTCTGAGGTCGCGGAAGAGATGATGAAATTCAGCAACACTGGGCCTTTCTTCATTAATGGGATGTACCCAATGGCGACGCCCTTCCATTTTTAGAGCACTGTTTTGAAACAGAAATAAATTTACTGGGTCAAGCACAAACGACATGATGTCGAACAGATTCTATTCCTTGAACTAAATTGGTCTCTACTCTCCATCATTGCGTGCAGTGAACATCCCGGATCATCTTTGCATCGCAAGCCATCGCTCGGATCATCTTTGCATCGCAAGCCATCGTTCGGCTCGGCATCGCACGGCGTGCAATGTGAACACCCACCACATCGCATCGCTCGACCCGGCTCGGCTCGGCTCGGCTCGGCATCGCACGCAGTGTGAACATCCACTTAAGGTCTAGATACACAGTGCCCGTACCAGGGCAGCGCCGTAGTCGCCCGCATATCGGGCACATGACCGCACAAAGCGAAACCACACAGTACCCGTACCGAGACCCAACCGTATGTTTCCTGTGTGTCCCCGATTCCCGCGATTCTTCCTAGCGACTTTATTTGAACATGCGAAATGCGCGTTGCATGCATTCTATGCGATGCAAACGTGTGTCTATCTGTTCAACATTGTACATTTTCTTCGCCGTATGATGGCTACACAAAAACCCACCCGGCGGCGGCTGGTCCGTGTTCGGCTATGTGTGTATCCAATTTCTTTCCGTACCGCAAAGTGAGCGAGAAAAATTAAACCAAACTAAACGGGCACGTTCCGCCCCGTGACGTGCAGGTGACTGTCTGTTGTCCGTGTGGGTAGTGTGGACCAGCAGACTGTTTTATATGGTACAATTCACTTACCGTAGATCGCCAGTATTCGGGCGACTACGGCGCTGCCCTGGTACGGGCACTGTGTGTCTAGACCTTTAGGTGGTAAGAACGTAGAACCCACGCGGGGGAATTTTCAGGCTCTAAAGCGGACATTTTTTCAGTTTTGTGAAAGTTCTCTCTAATCGAATAGGGAGAATTCTCCTAATTTTTGCGAAACAGGAGTGTTCCCCGTTTTCTTGTGTCGTGGTGGGTTAAATATGCGGTGCCAGCACCTGTTGCTGCGCCGAGGTTAATATGCAGTCGATCTATGATAAAATCAGTTGTTTCTTTTTAAGAGCTTCGAGTGACTGGGTGGCTGGATAGGTTTGTTCCTGAATGACACCTGAATTGAACGTTTGACCCTTTTCGTGCATTGTAAAGTTGTAGACATGCCGACTTCACCTTCATCCTCCATCAATGGACTAAACGAGACAGCACAATTTTTCTCATTTATGACGACACACGAGTAAGGGAGGTGTGAGTCAGGAAGTGACAAATACATACTTTTATCGACAAAAACCGCAAAATCCAGTCAGAAACTGAAAATGGTTCAAGTTGGAAGAATGTTATTTTCATAGTCGTAAACCGAAAAATTAATCTTTGAGACGATATGATTTTTATTCTATTGAAACTTTTGAACTGGAAATGTGAATCACTATTAGTCAGCATCATGCTATTTAGCCCCCTACGAAAAAATTAGTAACAGCGATTTAGTCGAATAGTAAATATTTCAACAGTTAAATCAATATGCGTCGCAGATTTTATTTGTTTGGTAAGACGGCTTAGTACTAGGTCTACTATGCTGCTACACGCTACGACAATATGAGAACTGACAATGGCAATTTGCGATAGCATGTGACTGAAATTTTGCGTCGTTCAAAGTCTTAATGGGAGTTACCTAATTTAGACCTCATATTTTTCCAGAGAAGCCTACAAGCCTGGCTTGTATCTCCATAAATAAAACTTTGTTGTTAATTGCCTTGACCCCTTCAGGGATATGGGCGCGTCAACATCACTTGCATTACTATGCCTTGCTGACGTTTCGATAGCATATATTTTTCGGATGGTGCAGTTGATAATTTCACTGTTGGAATGTACTCGTGTGTAAAGGCAATTGGTAGGAAATGGGATCTACAACCGTGGATGGTTTACTGGCTCTATGTGTAGGTCGGTCCTTCATCGTCCCATACTTATGTATGGCATAGTGGGATGGTGGACGGCGCTTAGAATCGCGTCTTACAATAGTTTGTTGGAGGAAGCTTAAAGGCCAGCTTGTGTCGCCATCACGGGAGCTCTTAGAACAGCGCCCGCCTACTGCGGCTTGTTGAACCTGTTTTGTCGAACAGCTTGCAGCAAATGTAAGCCTTTGTGAAACAGGTCACTGGACATGCCACCACTGAACATTCGGCTGTTCTTAATCTTAAGTTTTGGAAGCTTTTTCAACATTATTCTTTGTTGGATTACGGGCCACTTGGGCTTTGGAGGTAACTGTTGGGCTGATGAGCTGGCCCGCGAGGGTACTACTAGCTAGATCGGTGGTAGTTTTCAAAATGTTAAGATACCTTTGGCAGCTTGTAAATTGTCCTTGAAGGCTGCGAGGGCAAACATCAGGAGGAGTTGTAACGGACGGTTTGGCGGGCATCCGAAGATGCTCGTGGGGACGGAGCCTAAGGTAGTTTAATTGACCGTGAAGGTCGGGCTGTGCCATCTGGCGAAGAAAAAGTCTCCTCAACGAGCTAAGCAGCGGCCTATGCTTGCTGTCTAGCTCAGTTCGGGAGACGTGGGCGGGGTTTTCGCCGCTCGGTGCCCCTGCCCTCTACGTATTAACAAAAATTCATAGGCCTGGGGAAGACAACACAAACAAGGGAGTTAAAAATGGGGGGAAAAAAAATGAGGCGATAAGGATGGAATGGTTGGCAGATGGCTCGCTTGCTCTCGCGCTCGTATTGGGGTCCAGGTGTAATGGGACCCTCGGCCTCTGGTTTCGTACCACCGACAGATCCTTACTCATCAGGTGCTGCCATAGATCTGCCGGTGGAAGCAGCACTACCATATGGTCCATTGCAAGTGGTTCATTACAGAGTGCTGGTAGTAGAGTGCATATTATAATATGCCTCCTATCCAGAAAGAGCAACCCTGAGGAGCTAATAAGGTTTCAGTCTACGCCATATTTACCTGGCTGCATGACAACTACTACCAGCACTCTGTAGTGAACCACCTGCAATGGACCATATGGTAGTGCTGCTTCCACCGGCCGATCTATGGCAGCACCTGATGAGTGTTGTGAGGAGTATCACAAGCCATTGCTTCATTGGAGATTATACCACTTATTTGTCCTAACCCCTGGTGGGCATAGCACGTCAACTATTCCATGTGTCTTAGCTAACGTTTCGTTGGCACGATGCACCTGGTAGCATGCATTTCCTGCTCCTATTTAGCCGCTTAAGGCCGGTACTCAGATCGCGTGGAATGAAAAGTGCCGTGAAATCCCATCCGATGAAAACAGACGTGAAATTGTGTGGAAGGTAAAATTTCATTTCACGCGATCTGTGTACTACCTTGAGTGAAATGTCAAATTTGTGGATTTCACGAGGATGAAAATTTTTCTCGTGCCAAATGTACGAGAAAAATTTTCACTGACACTTTGGAATCCGTGCTGGTGATCTGCTAACTGGATGTGAGCCGCAAGAGCAGGGTAGATTAGTGCTTCTAGTGTTTTGGCTTCATTTATGAGAGTTGCACTGACAATTGTGATGTCACGTGAACAGGAACAGGTACCAGCGATAAGCGCAGAAGTATCGTCATTCAGTGTGCAGAAATCAGGGGCGACCGGCAGGTAGCTGAGCGCGCAGAGGCGTCCGTTTCATGTCTTGAGTACGGTCGTTACGGGTTCTAGTTTCGTGCATGGCGTTCGTGACCATGGATGTTTGTGTTGTCTTCCTTCTGTGGTGCGGGCGTAATTATAATTCACTTCTCCCGACTTGCGCAGGTAGGCGGCTAAAGGGGAGAAGGAGGTGCATGCAGGCAATGTGCATCGTCCGAAATTGGTTTATGCCAACGAAACGTCAACTAAGCCACATGGAATAGTTGATACGCTATGCTCCACTAGGGGTTAGGGAAAATGGGGTAAGTTGTTCTGCTATTGAGATACCTCTGGCGTCGTTGGTAAGATTGGAATGCCAGGGTTCATGATGAGCATTAAAGTCACCAAGCAAGAGGCGGTGTTAACCAGTGAGGAAAGGGTTTACATTCACATTGAACCCCGAGGGGCAGCTGGATATCGGTGGAATATAGATGTTGTGGACTTTATATTAACATTGCTTGATTGTATGGCGATGGCCTACACTTCCATGATGTTATTGTTGTGGTGATGTCTATTTCCCGATAATGCATGGAATGGTGAACAAGGAAAGCAAGCCCTCCTCCAGCATTGATCAGCCTGTCTGTGTGTAGAGGGACAAATTAGAATGTAATTTCGTTTCCTATATGGCTCCAATTTGGATGCGATGTCTGTCCATGGATGATGCAAATTCAAGTGAGAGCGTATCAAAGGTGACAGTGTAAGGTTGTGTTGTTGAAGAATCCTCTTGGAACTATTTACGGGAGTTATCTTAGTGCTCAATGGTGTGTGAAGGTTGGGCATGTTACGGAGGTTGCCTTTTATATTTCGGGATTGGACAACCCTAGTGTTGGAATCTGGCAACTGACAGCTCTATCGTAAAGTTTGACATTTTTGAGGTTATATGTACTCAGAACGTTTTGACATACGAGCGCTATTTGTGTTTTTTACAGTAACTTAAAAGATTAATCTCGGCCAAATAATGGAATTCAATCGTGAACATTTTCGTGCGATTATTTTTTACAACTTTCGACGTCGATTAACTCAGCAACAGTGCATGGATGAACTGAAATCAATTTTTGGCGATGAAGGTCCATCAAGGACCAGTGTTTATCGATGGTATGGTGAATTCAATCGAGGTCGTAGTTCACTCCAAGACGAATTTCGTGAAGGTCGTCCAAAATCAGTTGTTGTTCCGGAAACCATTGATGCTGTGCGCGAACTGATATTGCAAGATCGTCATGTGGCCTATCGTGAGATTGAGACAACCTTAGGCATTAGTGGGACCAGCATACATTCAATATTGCATGAACATTTAACTGTCAAAAAAATTTGTTCGCGTTGGATCCCACACAATTTGTCAATGGCTCAAAAAAGGCTCGTGTCGATTGGTCGAAAGAAATGCTCAAAAAATACGATCGCGGTGCTTCGAAACTCGTCTATGACATCGTGACAGGTGATGAATCGTGGATTTACGCGTATGAGCCCGAAAGTAAACAGCAATCGACTGTATGGGTGTTTCAAGATGAGCCAAACCCAACAAAAGTTGTTCGCGCACGAAGCACTTCCAAGCAAATGGTCGCCTGTTTTTTCGGAAAAACTGGACATGTCGCAACCGTACCACTAGAACAACGCAGAACAGTCAATTCTGAGTGGTACACAACCATTTGTTTGCCAGTTGTCTTCCAAGAAATCAGGGAAACCAACCGCCGAACACGGATCACTCTTCACCACGACAATGCGAGCTCTCACACATCAGCTCAAACAACTGCATTTTTGAGCACCCAAAACATAGATTTGATGGGTCATCCGCCGTATAGTCCTGACTTGGCACCGAATGACTTGTTTTTATTCCCGTACATAAAAAACAAACTGAGAGGTCAACGTTTTTCAACACCTGAAGAAGCGGTTGCTGCGTTCAGAATGCATGTTTTGGAGACACCTCAATCAGAGTGGCAAAAGTGCTTTGACAATTGGTTCAAACGCATGCAAAGGTGTATAGATCTTCATGGGGAATATTTTGAAAAACAATAAAGCGATTTTCAATGATTAATATTTGTTTTTGTTCTCTAATCCCGAAATATAAAAGGCAACCCTCGTAGACAACGTTGGTACTTATAGTCAACTATTGCTACAATGACTAGCAGTAAAGGGGGAATTTCAGTGCCTATGATTGTTAAGTCCGGAGCAGTTCCTTAGATGGCACCACTCATTGCAGCAATTGCATCTCACCGATTTAGCATTTGGGTGCAGCACTCTCTTGCATACGCAGCAGATCGAAGGACCAGGGTTACTTTCAATGCCGGCGCGGAGAAGTAGCATTGAGATCAGATGCCCCAAGATGTATTACGCCCTATAAACATAAAAAACGACTCGAAGCATATAACAAAGACTTTCCTTCTTGCATTGAAGGGGTTTGGCAGCTCTTGTAACACGGGTCGCTCCGGTGAGAAGAACCGGCTGCCGCAGGAACGACGTGTAGTTTGTTGAACAAAAGTGTTGTCTGCTCAACTCCAATGCTTGTGTCTTTGAACGATACCATGAGTTCGCTCTATGTGTGCTGTGTTATCTGTACTTTGGTAATCCAAATAACTTAATGCTTTTCTCTGGTATATTGAATGGTTATTATATAAAAATATAACAAAAAGTATATTGTAAATATGTCTATAAAAATTTAAATCCTGTATTTTGTTTGTGTTGTGTACCCTTACAGAAATGGTGGAGGCTATGAAAAAGGTCGCATCGATGGATGTCGAACTCACAGTCGAAGAGAGGAATCTCCTGTCTGTAGCCTACAAAAATGTGATTGGCGCACGACGTGCGTCCTGGAGAATAATCACCTCAATTGAACAAAAGGAGGAGAACAAGGTAAAGGAATCACATATCCTTTTGAATCCTTTTGCTAAATGTACAAAACTAAAATTAATATCCACTTTTTTGCGTTTGCCAGGGCGCCGAAGAAAAACTGGAAATGATCAAGAACTATCGAGGACTCGTTGAGAAGGAACTTCGCGACATTTGTGCCGATATTTTAAATGTATTGGAAAAACATCTCATTCCATGCGCCACAACTGGCGAAAGCAAAGTATTCTACTATAAGATGAAGGGTGATTATCATCGCTATTTGGCCGAATTTGCAATGGGTGCGGATCGTAAAGATGCTGCCGAAAATTCTTTAGTTGCATACAAGGCTGCTAGCGACATTGCAATGACTGATCTTCCGCCAACACATCCAATTCGGTTGGGATTAGCACTGAACTTCTCCGTAAGTCGTGTGGGGGGGATTGACTGATGATTGAATTCCCGACTCCGGGAATGGTGTCTCACTTTTTTAATAAATGTTCTCGATTACAGGTATTCTATTATGAAATTTTGAACTCTCCTGATCGTGCCTGTCGATTAGCGAAAGCTGCATTTGATGACGCGATTGCTGAGCTGGATACACTTAGCGAAGAAAGTTATAAAGATTCGACACTCATTATGCAACTGTTGAGGGACAATCTGACACTGTGGACGTCTGATATGCAGGCTGACGGTAAGTTGATTTAAACTCTTCGTCCAGTTGGGGACTTGGCTTAAACTACTTTCATTTCCATTTGCAGGCGAGGGTGAGGCAAAGCCGGAAGTTCAGGACGTTGAAGACCAAGATGTATCGTAATTTAAGAAATGAGTGTATGTGTGAAATGAAAAAAACAAACGTACATATAAGATAATATAAATTATAAGTGTATTGTTTCGTCTTTACATTATAAAAACAAAAAAAAAACATTTGAAAGAGAAAGAAGGAAAAAAGAAGAAGAATAAAAAGTTAAGAAATCAACACAAGTTACACATAGTATCAACGACTACACAAGACATGAATTTTTATACTTATTTAAAACATTTATGATTTCCGTTCTCCGCTATTCTAGCGGACCCAGTTGCTTTATTATTTCTTGATTTCTTACATTCTGTTTTTTTTTTCTATTCTGTCTTAATCAAATGTCGAAGCATACATTTCTTTGAGAACTACACAGCATAGAATCTAGATAACTCTGTTAAAACAATTCGTGAAGCAAAATTGTAATGAAGTTCTGGTCATTTCGAGTATTGGACGCCAAGCTTGCGTCTCGCGTAGATTCGCCTGCATATTCGTCCAGTTTTTGTTTAAGTGTTAACTCTTACAACAAATATAAAAAAAAAAAACAAATTAGGTTTGATTTTAAGCGAACGGTAAATACAAGACAGCAAAAACCTGCATTTCATGTTAATTTTCTATTTCACTTATTTATTTTTTTTTTCTTTGAAGACTCCATGTATTTGTTTTTGGACCAATAATAAACACTGGATTTTCATCAACTTATTTTTATTCGATCGAATGTTTTGTTGTTTTATTTCATGCAAATTTTATATACGAAGAAGAAAGACGAGTATATATACATAGAAGTTTATCGGTAAATAAGAATTCATAGAAAATACTACATAGCTCTAGCTATATCATACAAAAAGAAAAGAAAACATCAAAAATACTACACATTATGTATGACAAGAGATGGCAAAAGCAACCAATGCAATCTGTTCGTAGCGTGTGTCGGGTTAAATGATAATAAATATGTTCGAGACGCTAACTGTGAGAAAATTGCATAATTAAATCCGAGTTTTGAATGTCGCAGTAGTAGTGTACGTTTGCCATCGCGATGCATTTATATACTACATAGAAAAACCTAAAAAAAAGTAAAATAAAGATTCGTTTTCTCATTTACTTTCCGAACGGATTTGTTTCCTTTCTATACTTTAAACCTCTAGTAGTGTTAAACAAGCATTCTCTAATGTCTGATGAATTTTTGAAAACAATGAAAATAAAGAGAAAAAAGAAAATGCAAATTGAAAACAAAATTAAGTAAAATGCGTAATCATAATATATAAATTAGGAATTCTGTTCAAATAGGCGTACATAATTTCATGTAATAATCATTCATAAATACTTATTCACACGAGAAAATGAAAATGTACAAGTTCATTATAGACGAGAAAGAAAAAAAAATAGAAAAATTTCGCTCTTTTGATTTGAGAGATCAGCACACACGTCGCTTCTTTAGCTTGTACCAATACATAACTATGTATTATCATATTCTCTTGCGTTTTTTACAGCTTTAACTTTTTAAGAATTAGAAAAAAAAAGTATTTTATGAGAACTACTAATAAAATCATGTGACCACTAACAAACTAACAAAATTGAAGAGATTTTGTCAATTGTTAATGCGCATTGGATGGATAATGAATAGGATGTGTGCAAGTTGGTTGGCGACGAAGGTGTTGGGTTTTCTCTGGAAGTTTTTAGGTAACTCTGAAGAGTCCCGAGTGTTTTTGAATTAAATAATTGTTTACAGGTTACGAAATCGCAGACAGTACTAATATGTGCCAGCTATTCTGCAGTGTTCCGATAAAAATAACTGGCTCAAGTCCAATTTGACCCATGGCCTCGAGATAAGTTAGTATCATCTCATTTTCTAGATGATCAGCAACACGCTCAACCGAGTTATTTACCCAATATATGGGTACAGCTGACTGGGTTCATAGTCCAACACGTAAATCCCCTTTTTTATCGAAAACTACCGCGTTCAGTAGGAATAGGAATCGAACCCCGGGCCCAGTGCGTAGAAGGCGAACATGTTAACCGTTGCACCATCCGTACTACCGATACTGACATCGAAATCGGTCGGTAAGTTCGGTTTATATTTAAAGGGTTTGTCTAAATGTAAACTATCCTTTTGGATTGCTAATTGCAATTGTGTAAATATTGTGCAGTTAACACATAAAATGACAGCCGGTAGCTGGGTGCGTTAGGCGGCAGTCTGATTTTTCTCCAATCGGTACGTATGGGACCGAACCCCGCCGGGGACCAAAGTTTTTTTTACTCTTTCATAATGAATGGGCTTGCTAAAGCATTCAGGAAAATAAAAACCGTTTTGGAGTTTTCCTGTTTAAAGATGGGTGTCAAGAGTGTTGCCGCGAATTTGTTAAACTTTTTTGCGAGAGTTGGACGAAACTTAGGTTCGGCCTAAAGGTCCGTGTTCCTTGGGCGATCCATGCGACAACAGTGCGGCTATCCCAAGCTCAGCGATCAGCACGAGCGTTTGTGTGTATTCTCTTCTCTATCTCTCTCAATTGCCCTAACCCTTTGTGGGGCATAGCGCGTCAACTGTTCCATGTGGCTCAGTTGACGTTTCGTCGGCATAAACTGGTTTCGGAGAATGCAGTTGCCAGCATGCACCTCCTGCACATCCATGGCCACGAACGTCGTCGTGGACGGGATTCGAACCCGAAACGCCGGTAGTCAAACATGAGACTGATGCCTCAACACACTGCGCTACCGGTCGTATTTTCTATGGAGCTCTGCTAATCCAAACGACTGCGACTATGCTCACCAACGAGCATCACAGGAGGTAGGATGTCGTCGTCATCGTATATGGGCGTCGTAGTCGCTGTTGTGCATGTCGGTGTCGGCTGACTGAGTTGGACAATGTGCATGCCAAGAAAAATGTATGGTTTACCGATTGCTTATGTATGCGCGGTGTCGGTTTTTCGGGGGGTACTTGCGTTGTACATGAAGCCAAGCCGCTGTTGTATATGCCGTGCACGTGGTGATATTAATTGCGTTCGTTTCACCGGATTTCGGTCGTATTTCCATACAAAACGACAGACCGGTTTTGATGTAGGTCTCGAATGGGATCTTATCGGGTCAGAGTTGAAAGTGAATTGGCTGAACGTCAACTTGTTTCGTCCCTATCTAAATTTATACTGTATCCGCAAGTCACCTCCGCGCGGCAAAGTATCTGTATGGTGGTTGTTTAAGTTCGCTCGTCGCAGATCCGTGGCATTTTTTCACTCGTGGTCCGTCTGAGACCGAAATCCAGTGAAACAAACGCGGCTCAAAAAAAAACAAATTAACTAGAACTCAAGTCCAATGGGAAGAATAAACAATCAAATTGGCCAGCAAAGACAAATTGCTTGCACATGTACAGGGTCGGGAGTACTTGAGTTGTACAAGTTGTTGTTGTTGTGGTAGCGATGCGATGCGACTGCAGTTCTTCTTGCATCGAGGGGGTTTGGCAGCTCTTGGCCGTCGAAAAACGGGGTCGTTCCGGTATGAAGAACCGGCTGCCGCAGGAACGAGAGTTGTACGAGTCAGGTAAGTCGTTATCGCTGTTGTGCATATCGGCTAACTGAGGTGAAACGGTGTGCATGGCGAGAAAAATGTATGGTTTGCCGATTGCTTGTGCATGCGCGGGGTCGGCTTCTTGAGGGGTACTTGCGTGGTACATGGCTGGCAAGTCGCTATCGTATATTTCATCCAATTGATGATATTATTGCTTGTACTTGATCATCGCTTGGAGGAAACCACCCCGTGCACGATTATCGATGAACTTTCGTTACAGGGTTATCGTCGGTGAGCTACCGTTGCATTAGTCACCCCGAGGAACACAGACCTTGCTCGTGATATTCACCATCGAATTAAACCATTTTTGGTTCGACCCAACAACGTCACTTTCATAGGAATGTGCGAAAAAAATATTTATAAATTGGGGCCTCTTTACCCATCCGGTGCGCACTGCGACCACAGACAGGTCTATTGTGGCATTAATACTTTCATATGTTGTTATAATAGTGGCATGGTTTGGTTGAACCAGAAATGGTTCAGTTCGATAGTGCAATGTCCGCGTCTACAAACAATTTTAAACATTGCACTCGAATGAGTGCTTTCGGGGATCTTAAATGTTGTGTAAACGTTGCGAGTATGCTGGCACACCAGTTCTGACTCTTTTCACTGAGTCGTTCAAAAAGACTCGCTTCAAGGCTGTTTTTAGTTTTCCGGAGCCCGGGGTGAAAATAACCACTTTTCACTCGGATTTTCTGTCATCGCTCGCGTCACCCTACGTGTCATACACGTAGTGATCGATCGGTTGATTCGTCGCCCGATATCGATAACGGCCGATGGATCGGCCTGTGCATGTAAAAGCCGCCTTATATTTTGCGATCCGTCGTTCGATCGATCGGCCGATGGATCGCCACAAAATATCAGCTGATCAAAATTTATCTCTCTCTCTCTCTTAATTGCCCTAACCCCTTGTTCCATGTGGCCCAGTTGACATTTCGTCGGCATAAACTGGTTTCGGAGAATGCAGCTGCCAGCATGCACCTCCTGCACATCCATGGCCACGAATGTCGTGGTGGACGGGATTAAAAATTATATGGAATTGTCGAAAAAATCGTCAACGATAAGCGCATATACAGGCCGATATCGATATCGGGCGACAGATCGGCCGATCGATCGCTGTGTTTGAACTGTATGTGGGCATTTAATGATAAGTTTCATCGTTCATCCCGTGGGGACGGAGCCTAAAGTAGCATAATGACCGTAAAGGTCGGGCTGTGCCATCTGTCGAAGAAAAAGGCCTCTCAACGAGCTAAGCAGCGGCCTATGCTTGCTGTAGCCACAAACAATTAATATATATATTTATTTAATCTGTGCTGTAGTTCAGTTCGGGAGACGTGGGCGGGATTTTCGCCGCTCGTTGCCCCTGTCCTTTATGTATTAACAAAAATGCATGGAAAACAACACAAACAGGGGAGGTAAAAATGGGGAATGTTAAAAAAATGGGGCGATAAGGATGGAATGGTCGGCGGTCGGCGCAGACTCCCTCGTGTTCGCATCAGGGACCCTCGGCCTCTGCTTTCGTACCACCGACATATCCTTACTCATCTGGTGCTGCCATAGATCTGCTGGTGGAAGCAGCACAATCAGACCAGAATATGGTTCATTACACATTGCGGAACAGTTGCATAGTTAAAAAGACTAAAGCGTTCAAAGTCCTTAAAAGAATCAAAACACAACATATTTGCTTATTTTAGCTATTCTTTATTAGTAATTATAGAACAGATTCTATAGGGTTTAATATAATAGCATCAAGATTGAATTCAATCAATTACTTCACTAACTTAGCTTTCATACGAGTCAAGAGTTCATCGAGTCGTTTCGCGTATAAAATTTGATTTGTGTGTTGCTTTCGACTTTCCACATACTTCAGGATTCTCATCTGGATTAAAAAGGATATTTAATATTATTAAATTTCTTTAAAAAATTATTTATGATATTACTGTATGCTTTGGATCAATCGATGCCTCATTTCGTATGGCCAGATTCCAAAGATTACAGGCCAGCGTCAACATTTTATCCCTTGACAAATCTGCATAGCGTACAATACGCATAAATAATTCCAGTGCAAGAGCAGTTTGCGATTTCGGCTGATTTGCATCACCGAATGCTTTCAGTTGAATGAGTATTTGATCGACAATCGATGAACACATTGAGTTTACTTCAGTCAAAAATTTCGGATCGCTACCGTACAGTTCGTCGTTGGATACGACTGAAAATCATAGGAAGAAATTTGTAACAATAGGATTGTCACAAATCCTTTCTCTTATGTCCATTTAAGTGCACTTACCGTGTGGAATGTGGAACGGAAATGTTTCCATGCTCTGCGTGAAAAGCATATCCAAGGCGTGCAGATAGACTATTGTGGGTCCTGTGCTGTGCAAATCGAAAGGATATTTTTTCAAAACATCAAGTAGCAAGCGCACTAAGTAGAGCACTCCTTGCTCTGGACTATCCTACAAAAAAAGGGTTTAAATGTGTTTCCTAATCAATTCTTAATTTATTGTTCTATTATCCTGAGTTCTTACGGGCACGACAATGAGTGTGGACAGCATGTTGCATAAGTATGAAATTAAATAGCTCTCCGTACTTTTAAGCTTTCCCTCGATTTCTACAGTTCTCGGTAATTCCGATACGAGATTCAATGCTGTCTCAAAGCTAGCATCAGCTGTAATGCGATTTTCTCGTAAATGTGTTCAAATATTCTCGCTCTAAAGCTTACCTTGTCCTAAACAAAGATTCACCAAAGCTACTTGGCCACTTAACAAATATAGATCCATTTGTGTTACCACTGACACAATGCTTGGGATTGTAATGAAACAATAGGCGGCACATGCTTTAACAAAAGCCGCTGTTTTTCTAGTGTGATGACCGTTCACGATTCGTCGAGTTTCAATGGCCAGTTTGTTGACGCAATGCACAAGTGTCGTGAAAACTGCATCCAGATTGGGGAATGCCGCACGAGCCTCCACGTAGAAGGACAGCTGCTGTTCGAAATCGCGTCCGTAGTCGACTTTTTTGATAAAATTGCTAATGAGGATGCCGATTTGACGCCGTTCATCCTCAACGGTCAGTGCACTGTGAATGCAAATCAAGATAGTAGGATAGGACGCTCGGCTACAGATAAAAAAAAACCTACTTGACCGAATCGTTAAGCACTTTGCAGATGTACATTAGAGCATTAGTGACGACAGGATCTGATGTGGGCGTTTCAATGTTGGACTTATATGCTGTAATGATATTTTTGCAAACTTCCAATTTGACTGACTCTTTTTGGAAGAGATCGAGCAGTGGCAGAAAGCTATCCTGAAATGTTTGAGTGCATTTTGAGTAACGTATATTGGAAACTTAAAAAAAACTGACTAGTGTTAGCAAAGACTCGAAATCCTTCGTATAGCGAACCACCTTGTCAACTATGACCTGCAGTTGATTGTAGTGACTTTCGAAAATCTTATTTTGAGCCATCCGTTGAGTCACATCCTCCAACAGTTTGTTCACTTCATTGATCTAGAGACAAATTGCGACTTGAAATGGGACAATTGACAATTCAGAATTTTTAAATTACGGTAAAATGCTCTGCCGTGTACTGTGCCCACATTTCAATACATGACACGTATTCGGTTGGATTCGTGAGCGTGTTGATGGTCGCAAAGGCTGCATTCAAAACGGACAGTCGTTGTTCATGCTGCGGCGGGCTAATATTCAGACTGGCGCCCAATGCTCGAAAGAGTTGTCCTTTATTAATGCCCTCCGTATTGCAATTGGAGAGAATTTTTACAAATTCCAGAGCATTATTTGCTATAAAGTCAGGTCTGAAGGTTGTGAGGATGGACATAAGCAGGGGTCCGCTGAAATTAATCGAAAATGGAAAATTAACGCCACCTCATGTGTAAATTAAACGCATACTTATTCTTCTTGTCTTTGCACATTTGTAGAACTTCCGCCGAGTATGGGTCGGGCGAACGAAATATAAATCCTTGAATTATCCAATCCAATGCTGGGCCGTACAGGGAGAGATACGTGACCATGTCAATACGTTGTCGGTTTATTTCTGATCGAACGGATCCGTTGAAAATCTGTATAGAACAGTCGGTTAACCAAGAGAAGAGCTGCCTAAAAAAAGGAAACTTACTGTGTGGTACACTGTTAAAATATCGTCAAGATTCTCCTTTATGTATTGCTTATCATTCGTAACGGTCATGCCAACTCGCACAAGATAGCATCGAACGTAGATCGCTACCAGTGGATCCCCGATGCCGCGGATCATTTTCGTTAGACGAAGCAATGCATTGTTGCATTCACTGGAATGGAGATGAAAAAATGAAATTATCCCAACCAAAATTGAATACTAAGTTCGCCACACACGATCGAGTACAACCACGACCGGACCGTCCGTGGCCATTGCGCGCAAGCAACAACAACCATAACCGAACTTCCACTGAACTAAAACAGCACCAATGCTTGGTTCGGTCGTCGTTGTGCTCGAACGTGTGTGGCGAGCTTTAGCCACAGAAATTCGTGTACTCACTTTTGATTAAGAAAGTTGTAGCACTTTAAAATGGCAATTTCAACATAAAGCCGTGGAATGAGCTCACGAATCGATGATATCTTATAAAACCAATTCTGGCAGGTTTCTTTTGCCGATTCCGAGATCATTTCGGGCGTGAATTTTTCCGGAAGTGTTGTCGGAACCTTCTTGCCCGGTCTGGAATGAAAACGGATCTAATACTCATCTGCGTCATAAGCAACATTTACGATTTCCACTCACTCCACATAATCAGCCTTCGATCGCAAACGATCGTAAACTAATTTACCAAAAATATCGAGAATGTCCGTTATCAAAACAAACTGACTGGGATAGAAGGGTAAAACGGACGTGTCGGCCAACATTTTTGAACATTGAATTGCAATCTTTAGCGAGTTGACACGTTGATCGCCATTCCATGATCGCACTAGCTCATGATTGAGCTGTTCAATTTGTATAATGTACTCTTGCTGGTTGAGATCCATTACCTGATGCATGGAGCCGTCCTCGAAATCGTCCAGTTGTTCTAGTCGATATTTGACTTTGTCCGAGACAGTTGTTTGAGTTTTAACTGCAGGAATCAGCGAACGGAAAAATGTTAAATTTCTGACATTTAAAGCTTACAGGAGAAAGAGCTGATGTTATTACTTATTTCGCCGCCAGTGAGAAAACTTGTGGTTATTGAAAGCTTTTCAGATGTGGTGAACTTATTGAAAATTCCAGATCGCTTAGAGCTCCAGTTCAAAACGTCGCCGTCTAAGACATCTTGCCCTTTCTTGCCGGGCTTCTTGAATGATGTTTCCTGTTGGGAAGAAATGGATTCATTAAAAAAGTAAAGAATGAATCGAAAGAAGGAACAAATGTAGATATAAAAGTTTCCCTTAGCAATTGGTCATCAATCAAGGATCATGATAATCAATTGCCATCGCCTTAAAGGCTGATTCTGGCCCGTCATCGATCAGTTCGAAGAGGGGTCTTCGGCTAGCTTGCGAAAGTATGCCTTCGTTGTGACTCATGGCGCATTTCTCTCTCTCTAATTGCCTTGACCCCTCCAGGGACATGGGCGCGTCAACATCTCTAGCATTTCTATGCCTTCTTGACGTTTCAATAGCATATCTACTTTTCGGAAGTGCAGTTGCTAGCATGCACCTCCTATTTGCGCCGTCTTTATACTGACAAGCCCGGAGTACTGCGAGAGTTTTATTAGTACTCACAGACAGTTTTTTGATAGCGCCGAGATTTGATCTCCGAGCTCTAGATTAGTATCGTAGAGCGTTGATCGAACGATCACGGCCACGACCATGGTGCATTTGCCACTTCGAAATTATTATAGTAGTAAAACTTGTTCCGATTTGATTGTTCGATTCCGTTGTTTCTGACATATATACAGCGTGCCATAGAAAGAAGGCTTCGCACAAAATTTCAGATCGATAGCATTAAAACGGAGGGACTACAATAGTTTGCATAGAACCAGACGGACAGATGGACAAAGCTTAATCGACTCGTCTCATCGTACTGACCAGGAATATACATACATATATAGTTTATATGGTCGGAGATGCTTCCTTCTGTGCGTTGCAAACTTCATGACAAAGTTAATATGCCCTATCACATCCGTGAAGGGTATAAAAATAACTGTTAGTTTTTACTCCTAATCCTTTTTATCGGTTGCAGAAAAAAAGGCCAAGCAGTAAAATTCGAGGAGGTCTTTGTAAAAAAACCTGTAATATTTGATGCTCATTTTCAGTAAACTATGTGTTGGATCATGACAGTGGATTGTTGAAAGGAAACAATTGAGGGCACGATTGGCATCAGCGACAGACGGAATTAAGTAGCGTGCGATTCGATAAAAAAGTCTGCAGACTTTCGTCTGGCCATGGTAGAAAAAGCCGCACGACGCAACCACTTAAACTCTAATCCATGTCCGGTGAAAGACAGCATTTCGCCATGGCTTTAAATCGTGTAATTTCCGGCGAACCGCTTTATTGTGGTTAATGAACGTGCGGTGATCAGCAAACTGAATACTGAATGGTTTATCCAATTTTATTAGGATTGGCAGATGATCCGACGATAGCGTCAGGACTGCTTCCCATTGCACATCATTGATAAGTCCAGCGCTGGCAATTGAAATATCGGGCGAGCTGGAACATGTTCCAGCAATACGAGTGGGCGTGTCGTCGTTAAGTGGATAGAAGTCTGACGCGTCATCCGATAATTCTGCAATTTTCCGCTGTAACCCATTGCAGTTAAGTTGTACAATGAGATACGGTGTTAAAATTCGCAACGGCTGATGCAGGTGTAAGGTTGTGTTGCAGTGGAATTCTATTGATAATAAGGTTCACAGGAGTCGAGGGGGACGGCTGGGAACTTGTATTCACACTAACAGATGGTGGTACGTTAGGTGTTTGCGATGACTTTGATGCTTGCTGTCCTCTGAATCTACATTGGCTCGCAGTGAAGGAGGAATTCCATTGTCGACAATGTTTCAGCCCGGAGCAATTTCTTAGGTGACACCAGTTGTTGCAACATGTATATCTTAATGTGATGGCGTTTGGATGCAGCGTTCTGTTGCAGATGCAGTAAATCCAAGGAGCCGGATTTGGACCTGGGTTGAGCTCAGTTCCGGCGCGTTGAAGAAGTATTGAGAGCAATAGCGCCGACATGTGTTGTTACGTTCCTGCGGCAGCCGGTTCTACGCACCGGAGCGACCCGTTTCACAACGGCCAAGACCTGCCAAAACCCTTCAATGCAAGAAGGAAAGTGTGTTTGTATGTTACATGCCTCGTATCGTTTCTTGTGTTCATTGGGAGCAATATATCTCAGCGCAACTGCTCTCAGTGCTACTTTTCCGCGCCGGCATTGAGAGAAAGTTTGGTACGTGGATTTACTGCGTATGCGACAAAGTGCTGCACCGAAACGCGACTACGGCGAGATGCAATTGCTGCAATCAGTGGTGCTACCTAAGATACGGCTCTAGACTCAACCGTCACAGGCACTGGAATTCCTCTTTTACTGCCAATCAGTGTAGGAATAGAGGGCTGCAAGCAACAACCACGTCTAACTCGCCTCATCATCCAACACCATCGAGCACTCAGACAGGTTTACAGCCATCTCCAATGACTCCTGCCAACAGTTCCAATATGATTCCTCAACATTTGCACCACCGATTGCCATCTTCATACGCTCTCAATCGTCCAACTCAATCGCAATGGGTTGCAGAACAAAATCGCTGAACTCGCATCATTCACGGACAAACATCGCATCCAAGTTGGAGCCATACAGGAGACAAAACTGCACTCTAACTCGCCCCTTAACACACATGGCAACTACGCTATTATCAGGAAAGACAGGTTGACCAACGCTGGAGGAGGGCTTGCCTTCATTATTCACCATTCCGTGCAATACCGGGAAATTGATTTTACCAATAATGTGTAATAAACCACCTTTAATGAACCATATTACGGTCTGGTAGTGCTACTCCCACCGGCAGATCGAAGCAGCACCTGATGAGTAGTGATCTGTTGGTGGTACGAAACCAGAGGCCGAGGGTCCCATTACACCCGGACCTAGATTCGACCGCTTGGGCATCTGATCCGTCCGCCAACCATTCCGTCCTTATCGACTATTTTTTGTCATTCCCCATTTTTACCTCCCCTGTTTGTGTTGTCTTCCCCAGGCCTGCGAATTTTTGTTAATACGTAAAGGACAGGGACAACGAGCGGCGAAAACCCCGCCCACATCTACCGAACTGAGCTACAGCAAGCATAGGCCGCTGCTTAGCTCGTTGAGGGGCCTTTTTATTCGCTAGATGGCACGGCCCGACCTTCACGGTCATTATGCTACCTTAGGCTCCGTCCCCACGGACATCTTCGGATGCCAACCAAACCACCCGTTCCATATTTGGCGCCCAACGTGGGGCCCATTTCTGGTCACGCGGTCACGTGACCGAGATAATTGGAGGACAACGATCCAGGCGGCTAAGGCCCGTCGTCGGGCTGTCGCACCACGATGATGATTTCTTATAGAGACGATACCTCAGAGTAGGAATTTTCTAACGGGCATCTGTGTTATAGGTTATATAGATATCAAAATATGTATATACACATTCCACATGTCTATACCGGATGAAAATATAAAGTTCTTCCGTTTTCCGTTCTATGGAGGTTCCTCTATTTAGCACCAAATTACAGAAATTTGCTGCATGTAGCCGTTCACGAGATATTCTCTACCCAGACGGACAGACATTTCATCGATTTCATGTTTGTGTTTTCGACAGAACCCTAAAAATGGAATCTACTAGTGTCTTAACACAGAGTTGACGGAATCTAATTGTGAGTAGCTCGAAAAGTGTATGTAACGGGAAAAAGAATGCGTTCATTTTGATTGGATCTAAATCAATTTCTATGTGCACATCGACTGACCAGTCTTTGATCCGAGAAGATCTAAATCTGAAATAGGAACTTTTTGGATTTGGATCAATCGGATTGATGCAAAGAGCAAAAAGTATACTTGGAATGTTGCATGTTTGAAATCGACGGCGTTCGATTCTCTCTATAATCTAGATCGGGACGAATCGAACGCACTTTTTGAATAAAATAAGATTTGAAGCGGTTGCTCCTAGTAACCAGCAATGTACGTACATACTCGGCGACCATTTGTGAAAGTGGATCCATCGCTTCCTGCTTTGCAAACTGACTCAAGGGATCGGTACCATCCAGGGCCAGACTTAAGGGATCCAGCGACAGTGTAGACGACCTTCTGCTGCTCGTGTTGCTAGTACTGCTAGCCGTTCCTACTTTACGAGTCCCCTTGCTATCCACCATCTATGAAGTAAGAACTTGATTTGAATTCTGCGTGTTTCGTAAAGTATTCCGGCGTTACCGTCACTGTCATTTGTTTCAATGGATGCTCCAACGTCTCCACCCATTGTAGATAATGTTTTGTCCCGTGGCCGTTACTCGGTACACATACCCTGTAAAGAGTACATTTGAAATGTGTCGTAGATGTAGTAAACGGATGCCCCAATTACCATTCCGTTGCCATTGTTCACGAATTATTGCAGGAACAGAGGATAAAACGCCGACGACGTACCGGGGATAAATGTTTACTTACAGATTTACAACAGCTGACTGGTGGCAAGAATTGTCAAATGAGATTCTGATAAGAAGTTGTCTATTCACAATAAGTTCATTCTTTAAGACAAGAACCAATGCCTGCATCCATAAATACTTGCGCTATTAGAGCGTTGTTGCGATACAGTGCGGAAATCAAAGCGCTCTAGTAGCGCTACCAGCTTACGAAGACAGCCAATTTGTTGCTAATTCCGGACAACAGAGGGACATAATAGGTTACCATAATGGTTTAAGTATGAGGAAAAATAATATTTAGTGGAACTTGCAGGTGGCTAAAGTTACGATATTCTTGGTGCGAATCTTTGAACATGCATTTAAAATTAAATATAGATGTCGCCTAAAAAAGTCGTTATGCGTTTAGCGAGTAACCTTCTCTGCGAACGGACAGCAAAACGATCGATTAACAATGGGTGCATTTGGGCGTCACGGAAAAAAGCGTAATGCGCTGCATGTAAATAGCGAATTCCTAAGCAGCACATAACAATTTTTTTTTGTGACGCCCGAATGGTATGCTGGCTCACCTGTCAAATGACACGTTCAGTTTGGCTGCTGTACACGCAATTCTCCCTTTCGTAATTACATGTTGTTCTTTTCTGCATTGTAAAAACTATGAAAAGAATGGAGAACGCACAATTCAGTCGCCTAGGAAATGCCATGCTGTAAATTGACATGCCTGCATTCACAAATCATTATCGCTACTTGAGTGCTCCTATCCGCGAAAATCCTCTTCTATAGTCATGGGGAATGCCCGGACATGCCTCAACGTCGACGGCAAAACCGAATATTCACGGCGTTACGGTTATGCTTTGCATCTGGTGGGACCAGCTCGGTGTAATATACTAAGAGCTACTGAAACCGAATGAAACTCTCACAGGAGATCGGTACCGAACGCAGTTGATGCGTTTAAGTCGAGCATTAAAGGAAAAACGACCACAGTACCAAGAGAGACACGACAAAGTCATCCTCCAGCATGACAATGCTCGGCCACACGTCGCGAAAGTGGTCAAGACATACTTGGAAACCCTGAAATGGGAAATCTTGCTCCACCCGCCGTACTCCCGACATCGCTTTTTCCGACCACCATCTGTTTTGTTCCATGGCGCATGGCCTGGCTGATCAGAATTTTCGTTCGTACGAGAAAGTCGAAAAGTGGATCCAATCATGGATCGCGTCGAAAGACGCCTCCTTTTTCCGAGATGGAATCCGAAAATTGCCGGAGAGATGGGCGAAAGTTGTTGCTAGCGATGGACAGTACTTTGAATAATACATCATCTGTAAGTACTTTTTGACAATTAAGCTTTTAATTCCAGGAAAAAACGGCGGAAGCAAAGTTGTACATTCAATTTATAAACCAAGACACACTCTCAGCTATGACAAGTCCCGTTTTCGTGTTCGCTACTCCAAACTGCTCTTGATTGTTATCCTGCTCTACTCTGCTTTGCAAAAAAAGCAGCTAATGCTATGCTCCAACTGAACCCGACTGCGTTTTTATTAGTACAGAGCAGAGTAGAACAGGATAAGCGGTAAAAAAGACGCGATGGAGAACAGATTAGAGTAGCGAAAACGAAAACGGGGCATGCCTTTGAAGGAAGTGTGTTTTAGTTTCGCATTCAAACTTCAACTCAGATTTCAAGATGAAACTGAAATTCTCAGTACAGAAACCATCGGACAAATTTCCTTTAAGCAGAAAAAGTATTTTGTTTGTTTACTATTCCATATAATTACACAAAACGAATATTTTAGACAGGAAATGAATTTTATGTGCTTCCCAAACTGTAAATTGCCCGATAACTTCGACACCTGCGCCGCTTGCATTTCAGCACGCAGACTACTTAACGGGGTATAATTCTTACACTAACCTCCCAACGAGAGCAGCTCAGCTCAAATTGTAAGTGTAATTGTGTAGTCTTAACCTGCTCTGCCCTGCATAGCTGTTAAAAAAACGCGCCTAATGTCTTGGCGAAAGACTCCTTCTACGATCAATTAAACGCCACCCAGAGCGGAACACCTAAAGGCGACATTGTAATGGTTATGGAGGATTTGAATGCAAAAGTTGATGCTGATAACAATGGGCTCCAACATGTGAGGGAGAGACACGGTTTTGGGGATCATAATGACAACGGCGAAAGACTTGTAGACTTCTGCAACTTTCACAGTCTCATAGGTGATACTATGTTTGAGCATAAGGAACTCCACAAAGTCACTTATGGTTCTCTGTTGATCGGTACGGAACGGAGCATAAAATCAAATCGATCACTTCGCTATTAGTAAAAGATTCACAAGTTTGTAATGAACCATATTCTTGTCTGGTTGTGTTCCTTCCACTGGCAGATCGATCGATGGCAACACCTGATGAGTAATGATCTGTCGGCCGTACTGTACGAAACTAAAGGCCGAGGGTCCTATTACACCTGGCCCCGATGCGAGCGCGAGGGCAAGTGAGCCGTCCGCCAACCATTCCAACCATCCTTATCGCCTCATTTTCTTTTATTCCCCATTTTTGCCTTCCTTGTTTATGTTGTCTTCCTCAGGTCTATGAATTTTTCTTAATACTTAAAGGACATGGGCAACGAGCGGCGAAAGCCCCGCCCACGTCTCCCGAACTGACCTACAGCAAGCATAGGCTTTTGCTTAGCTCGTTTAGGAGCCTTTTTCTTCGCCAAATGACACGGCCCGACCTTCACGATCATTATGCTACTTTAGGCTCCATCTTCACGGGCATCTTCGGATCTCCACCAAACCGTCCATTATAAGTTTCCTTTTGAATAATTTGATCGGCAATGTTCGATTGCGCATTGTAGCCGTGCGCCGATCTAGTGACGATAGACCAAGGCGCCGCAAGTTCAACACAGCTCGACTAAAAAATCCTGCTGTTTTACAACATTATGACAGCCATCTTGCGCAAAAAGCAGCTGAAATAACTAGTCACCCAGATACTGACACAAATGAAAACTGGGAAAAATGGGAAAAATGCTTACATTGACAGTGCAGATCCTTGGCACAAACTCGGATTGCCGGAATCAGCCGTGGATGTCCGACGCTTGATGGAGTTGAAAGAAAAGAGCGTGCGCCGCGAGAGAGATTATACGAACTCTTTTCTAGTCTCAGCAATAGAAGACGCAAGAGGCAACAACTTAAACGCCCACGGTGTCATCAAGGAGATTACAGTAGGTCGTAACTCCTAATAACATCCGGTGAAGGATTGTGATAGAAAGCTACTTGTCTTGGAGGAAGATCAAATGCTACTCAATTGCCCTTACCCTTTGTCGGGCATAGAGCGTCAACTGTTTCATTTGACCCAGTTGACGTTTCGTAGGCAGAAACTAGTTTTGGAGAATGCAGCTGCCAGCATGAACCTCCGGCTCCCCCATGTAGCCGCTGACCTGGGAAACATCGTGAGATGCTGTAGGTTATTATTACGTCCCGCACCACAGCGGGAACACAACACCAACATCCATGGCTACGAAGGTCGTTGTGGGCGGGGTTCGAACCCGAAACGCGGGTAGTCAGGCATGATACTGATGCCTCTACCCTGAGCTAATGAGCTATCGGTCGCCCTGGTAAAAAGAACACTTCGTCGCAGTGTTGAAATGTATAACCTCTGGTCAAGTTCCCCCTCATAGACTCGTAGATAATTTAGCTAACCATCAAAATGTGCATATAAGATCCACTGCCTCGACTAAAGAGGAATTAGCCGCTGCAATTATTGGACTAAAATGAGGAAAGACCGCCGGACTCGACAGTATACTTCATTGCCCTAACCCCTTGTGGGGCATAGCGCGTTAACTGTTCCATGTGGCCCAGTTGACGTTTCGTTGGCATAAATTGGTTTCAGAGAATGCAGTTGCCAGCATGCACCTTCTGCACATCCATGGCCACGAACGTCGTCGTGGACGGGACTCGAACCCGAAACGCCGGTAGTCAAACATGAGACTGATGCCTCAACACACTGCGCTTCCGGTCGCCCAACATTATCAAGCAGCGCCAAGCGTTACAGCCGAGTTGTTGATAAAGGGTGGATACAGAGATCTTTCCCACTGAGTATAAGGAAGGATTGATCATCAAACTTCCGAAGAAGGGTAGCCTTACAGACTGCAATAATTATAGGTGCGTTTGTGTGCTTCCTGCCGATAACAAGATAACAGCTAAAATTGTCCTGGAAAGACTAAAGGTTCAATTAGAAAGCATAATTGATGAAGAGCAGGCTGGCTTCCGATCCGTATTCCCCTGTGTCGATCAGATTAACACCTTGCGAATCATCATCGAGCAATGCGCTGAGTATCATTTTTATCGATTTCGAGAAGGGTTTCGATAGGGTGAATCGGGATTCTATATGGGTGGGCTTGCGCAGGAGAGACATAACTGAGAAGGTTGTGGCTATTATTAAGGTAACCTTTGCGCTCCGTAGTAGGTTGCCTTAATAATAGCCAAAATCTGCTCATTGATACCTCTCCTGTACAAGGCCGAAGACGAAACTCCAGAGCACATCCTTTTGCGACTGCGTGGAGCTTTTGCTCGCAGTCGAACAGAATGTTTCGGCATTGCCTACTCTATGGCCGGATACATCGCTTCGATCAAACACAGCCATCTCAGTCGATTTATCGAATCAACACATCTAGTCCTACTCTCTAGGATCAGCACATAGCACAATAGACTGATTGCTAGCAGTGCTTGTGGTTCTTTTGCGGGCCATGGCTCATTTGATATCTATTTATCGAAATTAGCTCATTAAGAACCGGGACCTAATTCTTGCCCTGTCGTCTATCTTCTTGAAAAATAAACGTGATATATTTGATTGATTACTAACAAGTTTTATAACAACTTCCGCTTGTGGGAGCATGAAAATTTAAGTAAAATGAGAAAAACTTTCATGAAACTCCTGCTAAAAAAATGGATTCAATTTTATTACTAACCGAACCTATTGAACATGAAAAATATGTCTTTTATTTGCCTATGGAACTTTTAAATTCCCGGAAATGTTGACAATAATGTTGACTCAACAGACCACGAAATCTTTATGGCTCAACCGTCCTACCCCACTACCCAAAATTCCATTCAAGTCCTTTAAGTTAAGTCCTTAAACTCGCGACAACTTTTGCATTCCTTTTGCCGGACTCATTATTACTCTACCGGCAAAAAAAACGAAAAAAAAAAAAATATAAATTAATCTGGCCTTTGTCTTTCCGCGTTGAGTAGTTACTCAGACTATTAGATTCCGGGAACACAAGATTTTCAAGGGGCTCCGGTGCAAGTCCTCAGAAGAAAATATAGTGCACGAGAAGTACTGAAATAAAAATCAAATTAAAGTGCACAGTGTCCTGCATTCGTTCCGTTTGTCCGTATTTCGTTTCGTTAAGAGGAGATAAATCAGACCAATAGAGAAGACGAGATGGAAGAGGACGAAGAGGATCCTTAACGGCAACGGCAAGTGCATGTACAAGAAAAGGAAATTAGTGGCTATTGTTTTCTAGTCCGGGCGAACGCACGCTTTAACGAGGAGTTAAATACCGCGAAACTTTGGATCAAGTGAAAATTCGGAAATGTGGTAGTCGCCCGGATGGAGTCCTTTGGAAATGCTATTCAGGACGTTAATTAAGAATTGTTTCCATTTTTCCTTTGAATTTTCGTTTTACGTTCCGACCAGCAGTGGAACGAGTACGAGCCGACAGTTGAAAAAAGCTTTGCATCTGAGAGGAGGAAGATACGGGTGCATATATGATGCTTTTCTTAGAAAACTGGGAAATTCTTTGCAGTTGCTCTTTTTGGTTCAGATTCTTGCTGAGTTGTGGAAATAAGCTTACTGTCCCCAGTATTTATTTATCTAGTGATATATGTCGTATGCCATGATACAAATATGTATACATACATACATATATAAGTACATATATGTTTTTATGTATACAGTAGACTCTGATTTTAAAAAAAATAGGTGGATTTCGAATTATAATGGGACTAGGGAATCGCATTGGCCCCGTTTATATCGTGAAACTAAAAGAAGTCTTCACTAGATCATATTAGATTTAGTTCTAATTCGTGGAGTGTTTATACCGATCGGTACTAAATAAAGCAAATGTCAGATGTTGGCTTATCACTTGGGTTTAACGACTATTTTAGTAATGTAAAGAGCCAGTAGCTTCCTGCTTTTATACCCCAGACACCAACAAAACATAAACGCCGACAAATTCAACTGCCAACAACAGAAACGCAAACCTTATCCTTTTTTATACCCTAGACTTATAGTATAGGATATACATATTGCTTTTGTCACGACGAAAATATGTAACACCTTAAAGGAGGCTCCGGAGGTATAGCAATATATGTGTATGCATAAATGATCAAGGTCATCTCCTGATTCGATTTAGCCTTGTGTGTCTGTCCGTTCGCACTATAACTTTCGATAGAATGAAGCTAGAGACTTGAAATTTTGTTAAAATGTTTGTAGTATGATCTAGACTTATCGACTTCGCCTGCAGTAGGAATCTAGTCGTAAGCTCTACGTGTTTCCCGCATCGACGCATTCACAAGCAGACCTGGAAATCTCCAGACGCACATACCGTCAGCCAAATTGATCACTTCCTCATTTGTAGGAGATGGGCACCTAGTGTGATGGATGTCCGCGTATGTTGTAGATCTTCTCTTTTAACAATCGCCAATACGTCATCTACGTATCTTATCCACACGGCCGGCGTTACTCCTCGTTCCTTCATTATTTCTTCTAGGCTGGCCATGACGACTTCGCTGATCAGTGGTGAGAGGAGGATGCCCATTGCCGTCCCTGTTGTTGTTGTTTTTTTTATGTGATTGCCAAGACTTTACGGGATTACCCTTTCATGCAAGCATAGCCTTGGCGGGAAGGAAATTAAGGTAAGGGATTGGGGGGCGGTTGAGTGGGTAGGAGGTACCGGTGCACATTCCGCTTAAACTTTTGCAAGTTATAGTTATTAGGGAATACAGTAGATGGAAGGCTGTTCCACATTCTTATTGAGCGAGTTAAAAAGGAGTCAAAGAATTTAACTGTACGACAGGACCTGGTCTCAAGAGTATGAGGGTGAGCACGACTTGCAAGCCGTGTGCTACGCGTAGGAACAGTAAGACCAGGGATAAATCACTAATTTCATTAGAGCAACATCGATTGTAGTAGCGATAAAGTAAGGTTAAGCTGCCAACGTTACGCCTGTGGTCGAGGGAATCAAAGCGAGAGGTAATAGAGTGATCACCAATAATTTTCAAAGCCTTCTGTTGAACTTTATCCAGCATGGACAACACAGTGCAACCTGCACCCGCCCAAATATGGGAATTGTACTCCAGCCTAGGTCTTATGTGGCTTTTGTATATTTGTGCCAAGTCAGATGGTGAGAAATATTTTTTGCAGCGATTAAGGAAACCTAGGTATTTTAACGCATTTTTGGCAATGCCAAAGATATGTTCAGTCCATTTGAGTTTGTTGGAAATGTTCGTACCTAGAATGTTTAAAGAAGGTGAACTCGGAATACTCACGCCATCTATGAGAATATTCTGGGAAGCAGGTGGAGCATATAATTTATTGGAGATCAAACAGCATTGCGTTCTGGAAGCATTAAATTCAACACGATTAGCTTTACCCCATTCAATGATTTTAGAAATGTCGCGATTCAAAGATTCAAACATGCGGTCTCTGTTGATTGTAGATGCATTCCTGCGAGACTCAGCCACAGATTTAAAAGAATATGTGAAATCGAGGGTGCTATCGTCGGCAAAGCTGTGGATCGGATTGGACGTTATACTTAAAAGGTTGTTGATAAAAATAAGGAAAAGAGTTGGGGACAGGACAGTCCCCTGAGATACTCCGGCGCTAATTGGATGGACATTTGATATAACACCGTCAAGTACAACATTGATTAAGCGGTCATGGAGAAAACTTTCGATCCACCTAATTAATGCAGGATCAAGGCCAAAAGCAAAAAGCTTGGATAAAAGTGCCGGATGCCAAACCCTGTCAAAAGCCTTTGAAATATCCAGAGCAACAACATTAGCTTCCTCAAAATTGTGGAGACAATGATTCCATCGCTCAGTGAGGAAAGTCATTAGGCCCCCGGTGGAGCGGGCAGAACGAAAACCGTACTGTCTGTCATTGATGAGATTATTTGCATCGATATATTTTATTAATTCGGCGTTTATGAGTAATTCAAAAGCTTTCGACAGAATCGATGTAAGAGCAATTGGTCTATAGTTCGAAGGATTACAAGCGTCTCCTTTTTTAAGAACAGGCTGAACATGAGCAAGTTTCCATGCGGATGGGAAAACTCCTAATGAATAGGACAGATGGAATAGTTTGCGCAGCGGCTTAGCTAAAGAGGAAGCGCATCGCGAAACAACTATAGGAGAAATACCGTCTGGGCCAGCCGATTTAGATGTGTCAAGCTTTTGAAGAACTTTGAACACGTCTCTAGTGCGAAAATAAATGGGCCCATGGTTGGTAGGGGACATAGTGGTAGAGGGCGTGTTTTGAGTAGTAGGTGGCAAACTTGAATTTTTGGCAAAGATCTCAGCGAATAGATTAGCTTTATCCAGCGACTCAGTAAATTGTTATTGTTATTTTGTAGAATCGATTCCTAAAAGTACAGAAGGACTCTTTCATGCACAGGGCTGCCAGCTTAACATATTGACGATTCTGGGTCCGGTGTGAGTCTATTCAACCATACCGCTAGGCTGTATAGGGCTTGCTTGATCGGGATGTTCGGGAAAAGTGCTTTCACCTCGAACGACACTAGTATCTCGTCTTGTTTGATCTCCACTTCTTGTAGCTTTTCGGTTAACTCGATGCTATTTTTTATAGCGTATGGGCTATAGTATGTCCCTATGTCCGTGAGTTCCTTGACTAGCCACTTTGCAAGGTTGGATGTTGGGCACAAAATAAAAAAAATTTATCGTGGATAGTATTATAGTATAAAATGTAATTTGTGATACATATTTATTAAGTGTCTAATCATTAGTCTACGTTTATCCATTCATTTAATATGCACCTTTTCCAAACCCAATGTAAACAATTTCGTACTGGAAATCCTACAACCAAGAATTCGTGTTATCATAATCCAATTTCGTACTGGATGAGATGTGATGTGAGATAATGTGGGTGTGGCAAGTGCATGAATGAAACGTATGTGATGAAAAAACGATTTATTTAAAAAAATTGACAAATTTTAAAAACACCCTAATAGCACCTCCACCTCTTTGGAAAAAATTATTTTACATCATAATTCATATGCCATAATTCAGATATCATATTAAATCATAGACCATATTGCATGTTTTTTTCTTTCCGGACATTCTAAAATGCAACCATCAAGATTCAGTTTCTGATTTTTCATTACACACTTTTCATTCATGCAATTGCCACAAGCCACGACCACAACGATGAACTCGTCGTCATCATCGCTCAATTTCGCATGGTTCCCCTTACCCGACGAGCGCACGGTCGCCGTCATTTCTCACGTTATCAGCCATCATGTACATTTGCCAGAGAGAGATGCAAACAGCTTTTCGTGGATAGCCGTTGGCATGCGATCTCATTAATAAATCTTCCAATACGAAATGGGTTGATCATAATACGAATTCTTTGTTATGGGATTTCAGATACTTTCTCAATGTTTATTATGTATCTAATCATAAGCCACATTAGCTATTTATTTAATGTGTACCTTGTCCTAACCCTTATTTCGCTAACCACCTATTATTTAAAACATTCGTCAATAGAATTTTACAAATTTTCGTGGTAGCATCAACCAATTTCGTACTTGATAAGGGAATAGTATTGTAATGTTTCCTCTGCTGAGCGAAAGCAAAACGAAACCAGGTTCGTTAGATATTCTTGTGCTGAATAATGAAAACGCTTCGATTGAAAAACACACACTTTATTTACTAACGAACTACACACGCGTACTAACAACAAACGTTAAAACGTCAAACTAGCTCTAACAATAACGACGGCACTACTTTGCGTTCCGCTTTATAGCGATCCAACCGCCACTGAGTGTCGAGTCTGACTACTTCTCTCCTCCTTCGGTGACATCTGCCTTTTATAGTTGGAAATCCATGCATTCGTCTATTAGCGAAGACTCTAGATTTTTCGAGATGTTCTAGTCTCGGGTTTCCACTACTCAACGAAGGTTAGGTTAGGTTAAGGGGCTGCCATGATACAACACAGCACACTTAGACCGCTCATGGGTCCATTGTGATACCACCATATAACATTACACCTCGCCAAAAGAAACCTAGGTTCCAAACCAGCCTGTGATGGCAATGTAGCGGTTGAGCTTTATCACGCTCATGTCCTTGAGGTCCTCCAGGTCATAGTAAAACCAAGAGCCCAGGAATTTCCTCCTTCTGATGGCCAGTGCTGGGCAGTGACATAGAAGGTGCAAGACACTCTCCTCCTCATCCACATGCTCACAGCTCCTGCAGTAGTCATTATGAGGAAGACGGAGCCTCCATGCGAACACGCCGATGGGGCAATGCCCTGTGATAGTCCCCACCACCCTACCAATATGCTTTCTGTTCAAAGATAGCAAAGAGGCAGAGCGGCTAGAATCGAATTTCTGCCAGATCATTCTCGTCGTTTGGCAAGTATTTAAATTGAGCCATCTGTTGTTAGCCCTAACCACCGCAACGGACTTAATTGCCGCCTTGCACGATGCAATTGGCGTTCCGATATCAATACGGTCTCCATTGACGACACCTGTTGTCCCCTCATGAGCAAGATCGTCCGCCCTGCAATTGCCCACAAAGCCACTGTGACTTGGTATCCAGCAGAGGGTAATATTGAAGAAGTAACCCATCTCTAACAGGGCCGAGCGGCACTTCTGAATGGTTTTCGATGAAGTGAGAACAGAGTCAAGCGAGCGAATCGCAGCCTGACTGTCCGTATAGATAGTAATGGCTCTTGCAGTCACGACATGACTTCTTAGCCAGTCACGACATGACTTCTTCTCAACGAAGGTTCGAGAATCCGCTTCATTGGTCATTGGTTCTGTTTCGAGACTATGGTATCCGTAGAGCTTAGTACAGTGTGGGTCGTAAAAGATACCCACTCCGTACACGCAACAGTATCATAAATTACCATACGTTGTCATATGACGTTCACTCCGATTTTAGAGGCCCCGTGTCGCCAGGCTCAATGATTTCAATTATGTAAGTTGTGATTCATTATGTTGTGTTTTCCATCTTCCTGGTAGACGACGCCGCGATGATGCTGATGCTGACAAATACGGCAACTAAGGTAAGTATACATCGAAAATCAATTCCACGTATGCGAAGGTATCTTATGTCCACTTTTCCTATTTTCAGGGCATCTGGTCACCCTAATTAAACTCAATTTGGTTCCTTGCAGGCGGCCAAGGCCCGACGTCGGGCTGTCGCGCCACGATGATGATGGTTCCTTGCAAACATTTTCAATGTTTATTAACGAATGCGGAGAGATTTTTCCAAAACAAGACTCGTACAGAACAATTCTATCATTTGACCATTTTAAAACTTGTTACGTGCACTGCTGAATAAAACCAGGACGTACAAATATTCATAACACTTTATTACCCACCATAATCTCGCTCAGCTTGCAATCCTTTATTATCTTCTCATGGTCAGTGCTATAACCAAAAATAAAAATTACCAAGGGACGCAATCTCCATATACAGCGAGTTACAGCAACCACAACCAGTGAAAGAAATTACAACAAAACATAAAAATGAATAAATCGCGGTTTTGATTATAAAGTTATCTTTTTTTTATTGATTTTTATAAAACTTTACAAATTATATCACAGATAACAATTTTGTTAAAACTTTATCTTAACTTTCATTCACATCAAGTTCAAGCGAAACATGCGACACACGTGATACTCTTAATTATACATATCTCGAACGTTCGTATTGGTTTTAAGTGTGTGCCTGTGTTTCGGCATTTATCGGTGTGCAATACACGTTTGCACACATGAGATTGCCAGGCATGTTGACGATTGGATGTTAAATTTTTTATTTTAACTTGCCACTTATTCAATTTTCATCTGTCAATTTCATGTTTACACATTGCTCGCCATAGTTTTTCTTTTCGTATTTATTTTTTCCAGTTTTTGTTTTTATATTTGTTTTTAGTTATTTCTTTCATTCCTTTTAAATTTATATTTGTTTTATTCATATATCATCGAAATGTTATTTATGGTATTTTCCAGATACACGAATCTGTTTCATTTGTTTCGTAAATTTCTGTTGTATTTTTTTCGTGAAGTAATTAACTCGTTTTTTTTCATTTTGTTTATTTTAATTAATGAATGTTTGATGATTTTCTTTTTGAGAATTTAATTATAGCACATTACGTATGTTACGAGTCCAATGATTCAAAAATAATTCAATAGTATTTATAGAGACTTGAAACTTAATGATTTGTTTGTACATGTTTTAAAATTAACTATATTTGTTCGGACTAAATTCATTTAACAACTTATTTTTTTTACAAATTACACACTTCTTTTTTGCTTTCTTTTGAGAGGATGGATGGTGATGGTAGTCAAGGTTTCCGTTTATGTTTGAGACGGAGGAACATATAATTATAACAACAAACTTATAATTTCAAATTTAAAGTGGATTTAAGTTTAGGGACATTTACAGTAACGACCACTTGTACAATGCACGTTGTAATAGTGATGATTGTTGGGTATTATAATAACAATTAAAAGATGCCATCTGTCTTTAGTATTGGGTTCTCTCGAAGGAAATTGCTATTGACGTTATCAATTAACTGAGCTTATTTCTATGGAGAAGGCACTTATATTTAATTTATTTCTAAATATAAACAATTTATTAAGTTTTTATTTTTATGTGTGTTTCTAATTAATTAGCCTATACGTATACTTATTTAATACTTATATTACGACAACGTGTTCGAAATTTCTAGATTCTTTTCTAATAAATGCAATCTCTTTAATTAGTAGGTATTTGAATTTTGGAATTAAATGAGAATAGACAGGTGCATAGCTCAATTTGAAATTTTCGATCCAAGTATATATGACTGGAAAGTCTTCATTTGATAAGCGATCAGAAGAAGACTTTCTTTGTGAACTTTGCGCCATTGTGTATATCTCCTGAATGAACTAGTAACATAAAAACGCACTCCTATCATATAGTGCAAAAAAGAGCAAATAATAAATATAATAATAAATTGCTCTAAATCTTGACTTTTTTGGGGTTATGTGAGTGGCGCCCAATATGAGACAAAATATGATAATTTACAGTCAACGATACGGAGCCTGAAGTGAGCCAACTCAATAGGCGTGCAGGCTGAGCTGACGGATGCAACTGCTGCGAGGGCTACCAATATCGGTAATATTCTATAAATAATATCGATCCACTGCCTATAAGCGATGCGGTGTTTGTCAAATCCCGACCTTTGAATATATAGCCATGGAATGAGCTTATCCTGTATTTCTCTGGCCCCAACATTTGGCGAATAAGTCGACAGCCAGCCTACTCGGTTGTTGTTTGATATTGACATAATGTTGACTGTTCTGTCGAATTGTGCATGAATAAAGGTCAATTCTTGTCAGAATATTGACAATCAGCCTACTTAGTTGGCGTTTCGGTATTGACATAATGTTGACCGCGCCGTCGAATTGTGCATAAACAAACGTCAATTCTTGTCAATATTTAAATTTCATAGTTACTAAACGGTCTACTGAGTTAGCTGACTGTCGACCACATGTCGACTTAGTACCCAGATTTTGGAGCCACTGTTTCTATGGAGACATACAGGACAAGCTCATTCCATGGCTATATATTCAAAGATCCCGACTGGAGGATAATCAATGCAAACATGATTTTTGTTAAGGATTTTTAAAAAAATATTGTATATAAGCTAATTTGATAGATACAAATCTTTTAAAATGCATATAAAAAGTTAGAAACGGTGCTGAGGCAGATTGGAGTCAATTGAATCGCCGAAAGTGCAGGTTTGTTAGTGACAATGTATTGCAGCTTTGCTAACAAGACGGTTTTTTTATGTGCCGATTATAACGTGAGTGACGATTTTGCTACGAAATATATGTATAAAGTATAAATTTGTTCGTGGTGGAGAGCTACGAATACCCCTCAGCCAGGGCCCAGTAGAACATGAAGGACAACCGAAAAACATTTGCGAGCTGGAATGAAGCTTCAGTGCTGAAAAGAATGGCTGCTTCAGAACTCTCAGAAACTATCGTGTATAAATTCTAAAGAAAGCCTTACAATTTCGTAATTTCAAACTTAAGTTGGTGCAAGAAAAGAACTTAAGGAAAATGACTAATTATCGCAATTTTTTTCGTGAGTTGGATAGATTTCCTATGCGCATGAGTTTGATATGGATGGGGATGCGGATGCCACTGTGGTGGAGGTGGTGAAGTTCACTGTTTTCATAATTATTGTTTGTTTAAATGTTTCTTTCCAGTTATGATCAGACTCATACAAATAAATCTGAACCGCAGTCGAGCAGCATTCATCAGTTGCATTTCTTCTGTATCTCGCTCAAGAGAGGGAAGATATTAAAATAGCTCAGTTCGATTCATTTGGATAAAGATCAATTTCCATACAAAACTACTGGCCTTTGATCCAGTTCGCGCATGGGATCACATCTGCATCAGAAGTGAAGTTGAAAGTGAGTTGGTTGAACGTCAACCTAGAGGTTCTCGGCGCTTCACCCTTATACGTCTTTACACTGAGCCAGCGATTATCTGTATGAGCCCTGCGGCGTCCTAATGACGAAAGATCCAGTCGCCGCAAATTCCACACCGCCCAACTCAAAAATCCAGCCGTCCTACAACAGTATAATGGTCATCTTGCGCAAAAAGTAGGTGAGGTAAATAGTCACCCAGGTGGGGATTTGAACGAACACTTGGATGCCATGAAAGAAGCATACAATAACAGCGCAGGCCCTCTCCTTGGCACTAACCCGGAATGCTGGCATATGGCTTGGATGTCCGCCTCATCATTGCAACGGATTGTTGAAAGGAAACAGCTGATGGCACGATTAGCTACAGCGACAGACAACAATTGAAGTAGCGTGGAATTCCTTTAGGCTGCGCGCAAGTTGGCACACGTTCGTGTGTCGCGTTCACGTGTTTTATGTCAAACGGTGTGAGTCTATGGTTTTCAACCAAAGACACGAATCTGTCAATTTGGCAAATGCTCGGCTGTTGTCGTATCACCAAATTGGAGTCATTATTTTGCGTTAACGCCAATAATTTAGTATGAAATATGTGCTTATGCACATCCTACTACTCTCCAGTCGTTTGTTTCTATCTACGGAGCGCTCCGTAGCGCTACAACCCCTCCCGGTCGTGATTGCAACCGCTCCTTCGATCCGCTCCGGAGCGGTTACTTCCCCTTGGTAGCAGAAATTTTTTACGCTCTCTGGGCATGTAGCGCTACATTTGACAATTCGCAGCTGGTATGTGCGTTGTGACGTTTGTGTACATCAAAAGCGCAAATAGAATCCCCGTCTATGTATTTTAAATTCACTGTCTTCTCGTCTTTGATTTGATATTTCCTTGTTTCGTGATGTGCCAAAGAAATGTTTTGCGATGGAAATTTGGCAATTGTCAAATATTTGCGGTGTCACCTGTTTGTCAGACATTTCATATGTAGCGGTTCAATCACAAAAGAAATGTTGACAGGTAGCGTCTCCTCAAATGTGTAGTGGAGGGGATGTAGCGTTCCGTAGCGAAAATTTTTCACATGAATGCAGCCAATAGTTTAAACGCTGTATACGGTGTCATGAAGGAGTTTAAAGGTGGTCGTATCTCCTGTCAATATCCCGTGAAGGATAGTGAGGGAAAGCTACTTATGACAGATGAAGCACAGATGAGGCGATGCAAAAAGCATTCAACCTCGGTTTAGAACCGTGTAACTTCAGGCGAAGATTCCCCTCTTGGAGGCAATTTAGCTGACCATCAAAATGCGCGCATACGGTCAACTGCCCCGACTAAAGACAAAATAACCGTAGCAATTTTTCCACTGAAACGAGGTAAGTTCGCTGGACTCGACAGCATTCCTGCGGAACGTTATCAAGCGGCGCTAAACATAACAGCCGAGCTGCTGCACCCATTGGTTGATAAAGCGTGGAACACAAAGACCTTTCCCACTGAGTGGAAAGAAGGCCTGATAATCAAACTTTCAGAAAAGGGCAGCCTTAAAGATTGTAATAATTGGAGGCATTGGCGTGCTTCCTGCCGTTGCCAAAATAATAGCTAAAATTGTCCTGAAAAGGCTAAGGCAGCACAATTAATGAAGAGCACGCTGGCTTTCGATCCAGATTCTCCTGTGTCGATCACATTGACACCTTGCGAATCATCTTCGAACAATGCGCTGAGTACGATTCTCCGCTTCACTTGCTTTTGATTAATTTCGAGAAGGCTTTCGACAGTGTGAATTGGGTTTCAATATGGGCGGCTTTGCGCAGGAGAGGCAACCCTGAGAAGATTGTGGTGATTATATTATGTAACCTACGGTGGCGCGAAATGTCGCGTTTTGCATAAACACAAGGTGTCAGGGATATTGAGATGCAGACTGGAGTTCGCAGGAGTATGTCCTTTCGCCGATCCTATTCTTTATAGAGATTGGCGATGTTTTGTATGCAGCTCTATCCGGACCAAACAGAGGAATTCGATGGACCTTAACATCTTATCTACAACATCTTGACTACGCTGATTTATGAACAAGTATGACTACTCTGCCGCAAAATAATAGATCTGAAGAAAATATACTGGAAGCCTAACATTCACGAGCGAGTTATACTCGTGCAAAAAGGCAACAAATACGAACTGGGGCCTACAATCGAAATTAGTTTTCTGGCTTTCTATGTCGGTCTTGCATCCCATACTTATGGTCTGGCTTAAAATCGTTCACTAAGAAAGACTTGCATGGGTCACCATTACGCCACTACTGACGGCTCCAAGACTGATGAAGGTGCTGAGGCTGGTGAATACTCGGCGACGATGTGTATTAGCCAGTCTTTCCGTCTTTTCAGTACTGTAGTGATTTCCAGGCGGAAGTCATGGCTATCTAGCTCTCAGCCATAGTCATCGGCTATCTAAGCTCTGTTGTGGCTAGGGTGTTATGTCGTCCTACTAATAGTCAATCGGCAATCAAATCACTTAATTCTACTGCGGCTAACCCGAAGACAGTTGTGGATTTATACTTCAATCCTAGAGATGAGAAGTTTTTTCAACATGACACGTTGTTGGATTCCAGTCCGCAGCGGCTTTATCGTAAACTGTAAAGCTGATGGGCTGGTTCGCGAGGGTACTACCAGTGCGGTCAGCGAAAGTTTGACGAGGAGTGCTCCGTTCATTTATTTTGTACCTGTTCTGCCCTGGCTGGCTGGCGGCTTAGGTCTAGGTCGGACGTTGTTAGGTTCTATAGTGGTATAACAATGGACCCAATACGGGCGTATGTTTGCTCTGTATATAAAACAGCCCCTTTAACCTAACCTGCAGAGATTTTGCACAATAAATCGCATCTTCAGGAGCAACCAAGTCCACTTCCACCTAAATGGACAAATAATGAACAGTCGCTATTAGCGCGATTAGCGATATAATCCGCAACTTAAACATGAGAATAAAATAATTTGGCCAGTAAATACGGTAGAGGTGAAGCATTAGATGAGTGCCTCTAATTGGCTGATGAAACAAGGGCTCCGAAAAAAGGATTTTCAATAAATTATAGAATGCCCTAAATTTCACAATACATAGTATTCTCTACAACACCCGGGGTAATAAAAGGGCAGCATTCCAAGAAAAACAATTTGACCTGATTGGAAAATATCTTCCAGTGCTGGGTTATCGTAACAATTGATTTCTCGGAGTGGCTGTTCGCCCTATTATGGTATCTGAAAATAGTCCGTAAACTGTTTACAGGATAGTTTTTCTAAAAACATGGCCAATGAGACTGCCATGAAAGAAGATTTTGAACGATTAGTACATCTTCAAATAATGAAAAAAAAAAATAGTGCAACACGTGGATCAAAATGAGTTAGGTCGTAGGAGAGGTAGACGCATGAGAGTGGTATTGATGAGACTTTTTATTAGGATCAATTTCAAGCCTATCCATTCTCAATCTGTACACCTGAAAGCTTGCATGATACAATCGATCGTCACAATTACACGGACGTATCACACTTCAATTTAATTTGATATATTGGCAATTACTTTGCATTTAACTTTCCCATCAAGATTTTCCACTTAACATACATTTAAGAGAGTGACTATTTATATTTACCTATTTTAATTTAGTTAAACACACACACACACACGTATACACACCGTCATTTAAAAACAGTAAGTTCGATCTGAGGAACTTTTGCGGCTATCTTTCAATTTAATATCGGTATTTATGCTAGTGGTTGTTGTGACGGTTGACGATTTTTCGGTATCCATATTCTCCTGACTCGGTCATCCGTAGAAGAATTGAGGTGTTTGTGCTACGCCACTGGACAGTGTTCGTGGTGCAGTACCATCATAGTGGAACGTTTCTGCTGTTGGAAGATGTACATTATGCATAGGTTGCACTGACTGTGGACGACGCAGGATGCCTTCCGGATCCATAATGTAGGCTGGATGGAACGTTGTTGGTGCCGTCGTATAGTGTGCTAGCGAACTGATTGGTACAACGGTTCCTGTAAGGAGAGATCAAATAGAATGGGGCCAACTTAATAACACGCTCGATAGGAATGGATGATTAATAGTTTGGTTTAATAAGCCTATACTGCAATGGCTAATGGATGGATCAGGAGACTTAATGCATACTCTAAGATGATTAACAAGTTCGTGGCAGATATTCGCATGCACTATGAATCTACTAGCTACACCATATCCTCATAAACACAATCCATAATGATAATTTCAGTTCAACACAGGACATACTATTTTAGGGTTCGATAAATATGCAGAGCAAGACTAATAGCAATAATTAAAGTTCAATTTATCGTACCCAGAGCACTACTGTTGCCCAGTGGCGGTGGTTGACCAGCAAATGTGTTGGCAACTCCAATGATGTCGGGGGATTGTCGAGCACACATCAGAGAATTTGTGGGCAACAGCATTGTTGTTGATGTGTGTGAAACGTTCGATGGTCCTAGGCTGCCGTATAAATTTGTTGTCGGTCCGTACGTGATGTAATTCTGTGGGAAAAGCAATAAGACGTTGTGTCGACGTTAGTCGTATCAAAAAGATTTCAACAACATTTTTTTTTGCGAAGAACGCGAGGACATTATGGCGACATATGACGCCAGGTGAAAGGATGTCGGATACTCACTTCACTTTTTGAGACGCTCGGCACTGGAACGGGCGTGGCTAGATCAATATCAGCATCAATTTCCGAGATACTTTCGTTGAATCCATTGGAAATGGTGGTCTCGCCTTTGGGTGATGATGTCGTATCGTCCGTTCGGGTTCGACGTTTATGCACTATAACTCGTACAATCACCAGAATGATACAGACAAGGACACCAACTGAACCAGCAATTATTAAATACAAATAGAGACGATTCTGATTTTCTGCAATGAAAAGAAGAAGAGAAAAGCTTAAAGTAGTGGTAAAGATTTAAGTTCTTTTCAATTTTTAAAAGAAGAACTATTGTTGGTTTAATCGGTTTTGAACCTTGTTCAGCTGTTACTGAACCGATTACGATTTCTTTTTTAGAGATGTGGTATATTATAAAATATATTTTCGGAAAATAGAATTATATAAAGATGGAGCATATCAATGGGTATGGCATATCAATGCTTGTAACAAAACAACAAAAATAGAAGCGAGTTTCAAACTGTAGCTATGATTTCTTTTTCAAATCGTTTAGCCACGATGTCGTATAATAGGTTACGTTCGATTCGCATGGATTGTATCGGACGGTTTGGTGGGCATCCGAAAATGCCCGTGGGGACGGAGCCTTAGGTAGCATAATGACCGTGAAGGTCGGGCCGTGCCATCTGGCGAAGAAAAAGGCCCCTCAACGAACTAAGTAGCGGCCTATGCTTGCTGTAGCTCAGTTCGGGATATGTGGGCGGGGTTTTCGCTTCTCGTTGCCCCTGTCCTTTACGTATTAACAAAAATTCATAGACCTGGGGAAGACAACACAAACAGGGGAGGTAAAAATGGGGAATAAAAAAAATAGTCGATAAGGATGGAATGGTTGGGGACGGATCAGTCGCCCACGCGGTCGCACCTGGGTCCGGGTGTAATGGGACCCTCGGCCTCTGGTTTCGTACCACCAACAGATCACTACTCATCAGGTGCTGCTTCGATCTGCCGGTGGGAGCAGCACTACCAGACCATAATATGGTTCATTACAGGATCTGAAACGATTTCTATACAAGAGGACTAACTGGTATTTAATCCAGGCAGATTTAGATCTAATGTACTCAATTGTCCTAACCCCTTGTGGGGCATAGCGCGTCAACTGTTCCATGTGGCCTATCCATGAATGCTATGGCATAGATTCATAGAGATATATAGAAGGAGATGACACCAGCATATACTGTACACTAAATTCTGGGACGTAATTCCACCTCATACGAACTAGTAAAAAGGAAACAGAGAGACACACACCCTCCACACCGCAACACGCGCCCAGTCCATATAGTTGCACCATGAGATGTCACTCGCATTCCCCTGATACTTCTCCCTTGTGAAGAGAAACATTTCCTTTTGTCTCTCTATCTCGGAACACCCGCTTGTAATACATACAGTTGCAAAATGAGATGTCAAATTCACACTCCCCTCCTACTTCTACCCTTGTGCAAAATAGCTTCATTTCTCTTACCCAAATTTTACGCCCACATCTATCGACTCTAGCGCCAGAGAGGGTATATTGCTGATTAACTCGTTGAAGGAGATTTGCCTTTAGTTCTTCCGGAACTAGAAGGAACACACAAGAGCTCTCGATAAGGTTGGCCTCACGCTGTCATTCTGACCACCAATCAACTGCTTGGACCGTGCTTGTAACTGAGATTTTTGCTATGAGATAATGACGATTGATGGGTACTTCCTCCATGATTGTTGTACACGATCACGATCCAATGTGAAATTGTAAAATGATAGCGATTTAATTCTTTTCTTGTGTGACATGGGATGGAACGGCCACGATTCGGTTCAGAATCAGCTTCCAGCTCACTCTCGCGAAAACTTGCCATGGCCACACGTCTCGCTTCGGAATCAGCTTGACTTTGCTTGTGCTTTGACATAAATGCGAGTTTTTATGTAAAAATGAATGAGCGAATATTTCTCGCATTTACCATCTTCAACCTCGACTTTCCTAACGAATTCAAGACTTTACTTTGGGACGGCGCGGCGTAGTACATTTTACTTAAGATAGTCCCAGTAAGCTCCAAAGATAGATTTATTTATTTATTTCATTTATTAACTGAACAGGATAGGATCCCAATAATACAGTATTATATAATAAGAAGAAGTAAAGAATATGAAAAAAAGATTTAAAACAGAGAAAGAGAAAAAAAAATAGAAAAAATCTTAACAGAAGTTTCAAAGGTATAATAAAGGAAAACATAAATTTCAAATATTCAATGCTAATTCAGTCAGTTAATTAAAAAAAAAAAGAAAAAATGAAAAATAAAAACTAGATAAAATATTAACAGAAGTATCAAAGAAAAAGAAAAATATAAATCACAAATAGTTAATTTTAGGCTAATTCAGTCATTTAATTCATGTGATGATACTTTAAGCAACAGTAAGCGTTTAAAAGTATAAAATGAATTGGGTAAAGGACCAAGACCTAGTCTATCATAATTACGCATGGTCCTAGGTAATGGAGAGTTCATATAAACAGAAAGTTGGGCATTGGGAGGTTCGAAGATGGCTACCGATCGTGTGTCATAAGAAGGGAGACGGAAATTGATGTCTTCAGAAAGCGATGAAAGTAAAAGGCCCTGGCAAATCTTAAAGAGAAAGCATTCGTCGAGATAAATTCTCCTTTTACGCAAAGACAACATTTCGAGTAAGCTCAAGCGATCAGGATATGGAAGGTATGGTAATTTAAATTTGAACAATAAGGATCTGGTGAACTTACGTTGAACGGTTTCTAAGGCTTCAGTTGATACTGAGGTAGAAGGCGACCAAACGACTGAGACATATTCAAGTATGCTGCGGACAAGTGAAACAAATAGGTTTACACCAGTGCGTAAGGAACGAAAGTTACCCGAGCAACGCAAAACAAATCCAGAAAGCTTGGATGCCTTGTTGATAATGAAGGAGTAATGCTCTGTAAATCTTAATTTGGAATCGAAGACAACGCCGAGATCATTAAATGAGGAAGTGTATTGTAGAGGGAGGAAATTAATTTTATAAGGAAACGAAATTGGAGAAGATTTCAGGGAGTAAGTCATGACCGAGCATTTGGAGATGTTCAGATGTAGGTCATTTGAGATGCACCAAGAATACAAACAGTCCAAGTCGGTTTGTAGAGCAAAACAATCACTAAAGTCAGAGATGGTAGTGAAAATCTTGCAATCATCGGCATAAAGCAAAGAAAGACAACTGAGCAGCGGTGGTAGGTCATTGATGAAAAACAGAAAGAGAAGGGGTCCGAGAATAGAACCCTGAGGGACTCCAGACGACGGGCAAAAGGGAGAAGAAAATAGACTTTTGAAGACTACTTGAGAGGAACGGTTGAGAAGGTAGGAGGAGAGCCAAGACACAAGGTGAGGAGGAAACCCAAGACCAAATAATTTATCCAGTAAAAGTCTGTGATTCACTGTATCAAAGGCTTTGGAGAAATCGGTATAAATAACATGAACGTCGAGGTGTTTATTGAGAGATTTGGAAACATAGTCAACAAATTCAACTAAGTTGGTGACTGTAGATTTTTTTCTGCAGAAACCATGTTGATTGGGACAAATGAGATGGCCAAAAAAATCGTAAATGTAGTTGAAAACAATCCGCTCAAGAAGTTTGGAACAAGACGATAACAGTGAAATAGGACGGTAGTTTGCAGCCAAGTTGGGGTCACCCTTTTTTGGGATAGGAACAACATAAGATGACTTCCATTGAGTTGGGAAAACACATTCTGCAATACTTTTACTGAATAAAATGGCCAGAGGAACGGAAATTGAGCTATGTGTTTTCTTCAAGAATAGGTTGGGAATCCCGTCAGGCCCAGAAGAAGAGTTGACATTAAGAGATAAGATAATATGGTCAACGTAGGTCGGTAGTATAGGCGGAAGAGGCTCTGATGAGAGCGGATCATGTTGGAAGCGAGGTAACATGGAGGGCTGGCGGAAGGTGCTGGAGAAGAAGGAAGCAAAAAGCTCACATATATCTTTAGGAGTATTTGCAGTCACATTATCGTGCGAAAGGGAAGATGGGTGAGAGGAGGAAGACCGCATATTCCTGACGTAAGACCAAAAGAGCTTACTCTCCTTGTTGTTGACATTTGAGCATGAAGATTGCTCGAACGAGAGGGTTCAAAGGGAATGTTGAGGTTATTTACGAGAGCCGGATGGTATGGATCCATTGGTAAATAGGCAATGGCGGCTCTAGAGGATGACAAACAGGACAGAGGTAAATTACTTAGGACAAGATCTAGCATACGGTCCATGAAATTGCGAACAGTATTAAACTGCAATAGATTGCAGAACTCGATAAAAGATGATAATGACAACAAAAGGGATGGTGAAGGCGAGGATAATGGAAGACCTGGCGAATCAGGCCAGCGAACATTGGGGAGGTTGAAGTCACCGCAGATAATAATATATGAATCAGGGCGCAATATATTAATAAGGTCGGAGAAGTATTTAAAGAGGCTGTCATAAACTAACAAGGAAGAATTGCAAGGAACATAGACACATGAAATTAGTAGAGATAGAGAAGGGGAAATGGAAACAGAAACGGTAACACAGTCATAAGGGAAAGAGTCACTGGTAGATATCAACGAACACTCGATAGGGCTGCGTACGGCGATAAGAGCTCCTCCACCATCAGACTTTCCAAGAACATCAAAATTACGATCACAACGAAAAATCTGGTAGCCATCTAGAATTTCACCACTATTAATTGAAGAATTTAACCAAGTTTCAGTCAAACAAATGATGTCATGCGATGCTGTCAAGGCGGATAAATTCAGATCTAGAAGCTTGGTCCTTAACCCACGAACATTTTGATAATACAGAAAAAGTTTCATTTCCGCGTTTTGGATACGCGGTGTTGCGGAAAATTTCTATTAGTAAAATCTTTAAGCAGAATTCCAGTTGGCCAGAAAGATTGTTCACAGGGCGTGCGCAGATCAGCAGGAATGGTTAACTTGAAAGAGGAGACTACCCTATTGGGAATGTTCTCCTTCGTTAGTTTTTTACATACCAGGATTGAGGGTTCAAAACCAAGTTTGTTGACCAGATAGCGTTTAATATCCATTTCGGAAGTATTGTAAGCAAGCCTCGATAAAAATAACTATTTAGGTGGCGTGCAAATACGTAAATCAAACGACGAAGTTGATGTGGAAAACGATAAAGGAGCGATAGGTTGAGCTGTCATGTGACTTTGTCACATAATTTTTAGTCGATCATAAATATACACATAGGTTAAAGAGGTTGCTGTGCAGAGCGCAGCACACATAGACCAACACTGGGTCCGTTGTGAATATATAGGTATGTACATATAGCTGACAATTTATTTTTCCCGATAACAATTTCACAAAATTTCATTCATTAAACAAATTTCGGGGGTACCTTTCCAAACTCAATTTTCCCCAAACTGTCCATCCAATAAATTTCAAAATTATATCCTTTCCCGAAAACTTTCCCACCCGAGACCATTTTGTTCAGTTTTTATTGACCGACTATGAACTTCATGAAAACTATGAATTGCCCAAAGCTCTCTATTCTCTGCATTTATCGTTTGTTTACCACAGCGATAAGAATCCTGAAAGTCTTTTGCTTTACAAATTTTTGCGTGTGCCTTCTATAAAAAAAAAATAAGTTTTTTACAAAAGACGAAGGACAACAACATGCGAAAGGGAAGCAAAAAGTTTTCAATTTCAGCACATTTTATTATACGACCAATTGGACCAAGACTGTGTGAAGTCACAGGGAATATTGAAATTCCAATTGAGTTTGTGGTCGACCCATCGTTATATGTATTCAATAAAGTCAAGGAACAAGGATGGTCTCCATGGTATTTTAGTTCTATCGTCTCTTCTTTCGACACAGAAAATGAAGTCAAGGGACCATTAAGAATGTGTCTGAATACTTTTTTCGAGACAAGCCAATAAAGCGTCAGGCCGAGGCAAAGACTTCAATTTAAATGGACTCCAATGTACGATTTTTTTTTGTGTATCTCAATTACTTCAACCCCATTGTAAAATGGTCCTTCCCCTTAGCTCAAAGTCCTTTCCGCTTTTATTTTTGTGTATTCCAGAGAGTTGTTCAGTGCAACTTAAAGTTTGGTCAATATAAACGGAACACGACCAAAGTATCTAGGCCCGAGGACAGGACATTAAACTTTACAATTGTACTACAATTCCAACATTCAATTTTTTGAGAGGTGGACGGCGGCGACTAGACACTTAAAACTTTTACTTTGCCCGAAGAGATTGCAGATTTTTTCATTATTCGGAAATTTCTCATGCGAATCGACTATTTCGGAAACTATATTCTCGGTCTAGACAAGATTTTATCGAAAACGTAATAGGAGATGCTGGTAATAGCACAAGTACCTTTGGTAAATGGTTTCGGTGAAAGCATACGACATTAGTTAGGCTCTATTTAAGAAATATATATACCGAAAATAGGACAAAATAATGACATCTCTTTTTTTATGGGGTTTGTTAAAAATTAGAATGGTAAAGGATATGGATGTGGGAGAAATGAAACAATCTGCAATGCATTTTACAGTTTCAACTTCTGTTTTTTTTTATACCTAACTAGTATTACCAAATTCATCGTGTATCTTAAAATTCTTTTTTTTTTCATCAGTACTACCGACCCGGCAGGAAGCAACTTCTTCGTAACCCTTCTTGTTAAACTTTTGACTTTCACTACGGAATTCTTCTGTGTTCATAGTAAAGTTTGTTTTCTGTTCACGAAAAGGTTGACAGCGTGTTGCAAAGAAAAACTTTGCACTTTTTACTCTTCTACTTTACACGCCGTTAAGGTAGAAAACTTCAGTAACTATGTAGTGAAAGGAATTTTTGACATGTTTTCTTTTTGCAAAGAATGGACGCAATCAGTTTTTTTTTTCAATTGCGGAAAGTCATGATATGATATTCACTTCGGTTAGTGAGTAAAATGGAAACATTGTTGGAAACTGACAGAGAAGCAACAGATGGCGAGGAACAATATAATATATACTACTCAATTTTTGAAGTGGCCCACTCATGGTTTTTTTTTACTGACAATTACTTTGCCCGTATTAGACTAACCTGCGCAGTGTCCAAAAGTAAATCCTATAGAGCGCAGTGGAGTACAGAGGCCAAAATGTTGACTTCAATCACTTTCAAAAGTTACAGGGGGTCAGGTCATTATCGGCATAAAAAAAATTAAAAAAGTAAAAAAATGTGTTTCGTCAAGTATTTGTACGTGTCTGGATAAGTGGCATACGTAGCAGATGAAAGTTTCACCTGCGAATCAAAATGGCTAAGGGCAAGGACAACCCGAACTTTAAACCAAGTAAGGAAAAGCAAAGAAGAATTTATCTTACGGTGCAGGGCTTCGGATATTCAAGACCGGCTACTGTCGAGGTGACCGAGGGGACTCCCCGTGTTGTCATCATTCCTCACTCTCAACCAAAACTCAAGTGAAGTTGGTGTTTCCAGTCCGGCTGCTAATGCTTTCAAACAGAGCTGAATGGCACCCCACGAGCGACCGTTACATTACGACATTTTCGGGAAACTGGGAGAGCTTATGACTTTAAGAAATTTGTGGAAACCAGCAAGACATTTGTCTCCGACACCCAGTGGTATCGAAAAGTCTTCAATTCATTCCGTTCGTTTTCCGATCTGCTATTTTTGATCCTTAATGTTTCTCTCATTTGAATAAGGTCTTTGGTCGATGAGGTTAGCTTATAATTTTTTTTTTACTTATTTTGTAAGAGGGTCGCATCTGCCGATAATTTTATGGCGTTTTCAAAGTCGTTCTAGTATGTCTGCATATTGCGATCCGTCCGCATAGGCAAATTTTCCAATATTGTCTCCAGGTAGTGTAAGTATCTTTGCGCTTTCAGGAATTATATATCGGAGGTCTCGCTTATTTGCATGAAAACTTATGGTTTTATGGTCTATTAGAAGTTTTGCTCACTAATCGGTGATCGCTATCGTATTCGAAATTATTTATCAGAGACGTCGCACAAAGTGGAGAATTTATCTGTTAGTATTATAGATCTATTTCGTTCTTCGTGTTGCCATCTGGAGAATTCCAAGTCCATTTTCGATTTGGTCTTTTTTGAAAAAGCTATAACCGAACTTTAATTTTTTTTTTGCCAAATCCATGAGATCAACCGCTCTCCCCATTTTATTCCTGGATCCAAAACCATAATTTCCAACGATTGATTTTTTGCCTTCTGTCCTTGTGCCAAGTTTTACGTTGAAGTCTCCAATAACGTATGTTACATTCGACTTGAGTTCTTGATACATATATTTTTTTCGAGATCGGTGTAGAACTTATCGATGATGTTATCAGGTGCACTTTCTGTTGGAGCGCATACTTGGATGATGCTTAAACGTTTTCTTTCTGTGACTCGTAAAGTGAGTGGCGCTATTCTTACGCTCATTAGTCGGATTTCTCTAATTCTGTTTTTCCATTTCGATTTTATGAAAAAGCCCACCCCGTATAGACCTTTTGTTTCACTTTTGTACGCAAACAGGTCACCATTACTTCGATCAATTATTTTCTCTCCATAGATTCGAGTTTCTGCCAATCCTATAACGTCACAATTTATTTTACTTAGGCCCGTTTTCTCAATGTTCGAATAAACTCTTTGTTAACTAACAGTGACACAAGTTATTTGAAGCTATAAACAGCCCGATAAGCATTTTCGTTTTCTCATACATACGTCTCAAGCAAATTACCAAGCCATAAAGTGTGGAACTTATCTCAGACCACCATTATGGCAAAATCAGCTGATTTTCTTGGCGGAATTCAACCGTCCACGAATCTATTTTGGGTTAGTACGGTCTCTCAGCATATTAATTTGAAGCTGAGTTTGTTGCGAATTCTCTTCTATCGAATGAATTTCCAGGAACTCTGTTCTTTATGGCCACTTTCATTGTTTTCATTTGAATTTGCAAAAGTGAACCGTTCTAGCTGTCAAAATCTCAGCATCCGGTATCAGATGTTGGGTTTTTGTTTCGGATAAACTTTCAACCGGAAGCCAGTGGTTGGATTTTGTTTTGGATAAGAGATTAATCGAAGGCTAGGGGACGGTTAGCGTTTACCCGATTAATAACGCTAAACAGATATTGAGCAAATCAAATTGTGCTAAATGGCAGTTTATTTTTAAAATAAATTTTAATCGGACATTGAGCAACCGGCCCTAAGAGCCAGATCTAGTTCGTTTTGACGGCCGTCGCCAATTAAAGATCGCACGTTCAGTGTCGCAATATATTGTACATGTGCGGGTTCACTTCGATGGAGGTTGATTTTGCCGGTGGGGGGTTTGACCTTTTTCCCTCTTGGTGGTCACCCTATTAGGGGAAATTATTTTCTTATTCCATTTCGTAAAATCCAAATCGTTAGCCGGGTCCGGTATCGTGATATCGTCTTTGTTTGCCAGTCGTTGTTAGAAAGTTCTGAGTTCTGTTGCTACAAGAAAGCTGATCTGCTTCAGTGTTCATATATGTTTTGGACGCGAAAAAGCGGCTTATTGTAGGTTCGGTGTTGCGTTTTTCCTCATTGAATCTTTTTGATTTTCTTCTTTTATCCTCTTTATTGCTAACTCCTTCGTTGTCCTCTTCAGAACGTGTTCTCTTTTTTTCCATCCTCCTTCAAACTGTTACGGATCGTTTCTTCGGATACGATTTTTCCATTGCTTATTATTTGTCCTCTAGAAATTCGAACAACGGGATCTATCTGCTTTATTATTTTTGGAAGTTTTTTTTTTAAATTTTGTTGGAAAAACGTTATTTTATGCCCATCTCACTATTTATATTCATATATTGTTTTTTTCTGAGACTGTAATGAACCACCTGTAACGAACCATATTATGGTCTGGTAGTGCTGCTCCCACCGGCAGATCGAAGCAGCACCTGATGAGTAGTGATCTGTTGGTGGTACGAAACCAGAGGCCGAGGGTCCCATTACACCCGGACCTAGGTGCGACCACGTGGGCGTCTGATCCGTCCGCCAACCATTCCATCCTTATCGACTATTTTTGTTGATCCCCCATTTTTACCTCCCCTGTTTGTGTTGTCTTCCCAGGCCAATGAATTTTTGTTAATACGTAAAGGACAGGGGCAACGAGCGGCGAAAACCCCGCCCACATCTCCCGAACTGAGCTACAGCAAGCATAGGCCGCTGCTTAGCTCGTTGAGAGGCCTTTTTCTTCGCCAGATGGCATGACCTTCACGGTCATTATGCTACCTAAGACTCCATCATCTTTGGATGCCCACCAAACCGTCCGTTACAAGACACAACCGAAAGTAGACAATCTTCCCCTGTCTATCCAATTATTTGGATGTAATGAGGATGTTGACATTGAAATCAGTGCACTGAACGAATGGCCGGCCGCCTCGATTTCAATCCCCAAGTAAAATTGTTATTTACCTATACTTTATGCTTTCTTATGTTTATCCTTTGAAAACCGTTCACATCTTTTTCACAATCTATTTAATTGAAAGACAAAGCAAAAAAATTACAGATACTCTCCAAAAATTAATTTTAAAAAGAACAATCTTCGACAGTCCCAATTGATTTTTCGCTAGCCTATTTCAAATGCCGCCCACATCACATGCTTGTCATGGCTTAGTTTTGCTCTTTGTGAGTATTTTCCAATTGATTGCACTCTTCGTAGTACGAAATATGATATAAGACGAGTATAAATCATATTTTATAAGAATGCTTTGGACTATCTTCAATCGAACGTTTGTATCTATGTATATGTATAGTTACCGTTAACTGGGAAGAAAAACAAAGAAATGGTAGCACATAACAACATACTAGCGCTTTGCTGTATAGATCTCTTCGTCTTGATTGGCTGGTCGATTTCATTTCGTTTTACGGCATTCTTCAAGACGATTGAGGAAAACGTGCGGCACAATAAGCCCGAATCCGAAAAACAAGAAAAAATAATAAGCATTATGGATGGATAAAGAAAGCCTGGCAAGTCTATCGAAATGGCTGGCAACCTATTTTATTGGAATTCCCACTCGTATATGGAGTAGTCGTACAATGATACTGAACAGGCCGCGCTATCTATCCTCACAGTAAGGAAATATCTTGAATCTCCTACATAATCCTTAGTTTATAGCAAGCATCAAATATAGATAATCTCGCTCGTTAGATTACCTTTTCGAGAAACGAAAGAAAACAGCTTCAATACCATATTGAAAAGTAGTTAAATGTTAGATATTAAAGCTGTTTTCGCAGGTCAGTGCTTTTTTGTTTTAATTTAATATTTTCTTGTAAAATGTTTCTAATAGCCATGTTTCTTTGTACCAGAACAATATACAACATAATAAGCAGCAAAGAAACGATGCAGACCAGAACAGAGTAGCGAACGGAGAATTTAAGGGGTATATGGAGTATTTAATTCATTCAGGGTGTGTATTGGGTTAGTTAGCCTTCAAACTACGGCCCAGAGGACGGCGTGGGCCGTTAATAGTTTTTCACCATATAAGTCTCCTGGGGCGACCGGTAGCGCAGTGTGTTTGAAGTCTCATGTTTGACTACCGGAGTTTCAAATTCGAATTCCGTCCACGACGACGTTCGTGGCCATGGATGTGCAGGAGATGCATGCTGGCAATTGCATTCTCCGAAACCAGTTTATGCCAACGAAACGTCAACTGAGCCACATGGAACGGTTGACGCGCTATGCCCCACAAGGGGTTAGGGCAATTGAGTAGTAGTAGTATATAAGTCCCCGGGCAAAGATGGCATACACCCGATGCTCCAACAGGCTGAGGATATAGTGACACCTTGACTAGTAGCTATTTTCAGATGCTTTTTAGCGCTGAGATATGTCCCCAAGTCATGGAGACGAGGCCGTATGATCTTAACTCCTAAGGCGGGCGAACAGGGTCACGCCTCACCTCCTGCATTACGATGTCACTAGAGCGAATCCTAGACAGTCACATACGACAACATTTGAAAAACTCACCAATATAAGTCAAATACCAATAAGCCTAACTCAAGGAAAAATCGGCAGAAACGGATTTTCACGAGGTAGTTCGCAAAACGGTTTTCATAGACATTGAAGGCGCTTCAATAATGTCAGAACCGAGACAATACTGGAAGCTCCCATCGAGTTGGGTGTCGAAGCTCATTTCAGTAGATGGTTCATAGCCATCCTGAAAACTAGGATGATTCAGTCCGACCTCGACGAGAGTCCGATAACCTATGCTATGTATGCAGAAGGACAGATTTTAACAATGGATGTGTTGTTAATTGCCTTGACCCCTCCTGGGGCATGGGCGCGTCAACATTTCAACCTTTTCTATGTCTTGTTGACGTTTCGATAGCATATCTACTTTTCGGAAGTGCAGTTGTTAGCATGCACCTCCTATCCGTGCCGTCTTTATACTGACAGCACTGTGAGAGTTCTATTACTACTCACAGGCAGTATCTGATCGCGCCGAGATTTAAACTCTGAGCTCTAGATTAATATCGTATCAATCGATATGCGGACACCATCATCGGCCTAAACTACACAAGTAAATTGCATTGTTTGCAGCTAATTCCTAATAATACTACCTAAAAAGCCCCTTGCACAACACCTTTTTTGCACCAGCTGTCCATCGAGAATGTTCGGGGATTATGTTGTTAGTGTAATGCGTGCATATTGATCTGTTCCGGTAGAAAGAAATGCGGCTAATAGCTCTCGATGTTATGTATTGATAAAAATTAATCTAAAGAAAATGGAAGTGTTAGCCCGGTTTCAGACGACATATACATACGTGCGGATATGCGCGTTCACAAAATACTACTTTACCTGAGGCCCTAGTGGGGCATAGCGCGTCAACCACTCCCGCGGGTCATATCGTACTCTGTTCTGGCAAATAGGGCACAACTCCGCAAATAACTTAGTCAGCGCCTTCCACTCTTTTCCCATAGATTGATGCGATGCGATTTTAGGACCCCTTGGTCGGCCTTGATTGGAAATGGGATTCAATTTCCTGGCATGTAAAGCAATGCAGTTATCCTTCCACAATGTGTGACCTATCCACTGCCAAATCTGTTTGCGTATCAATTCTTCGATTGGCATCTGACCCATACACCGACTTAAACCCGTGACAGACGATCGTCGGTTAAACATGTTTGCGTCAATGATCATTAAGTCCAAACGTGTTTATCGTTGACTAGTGACACACGTGAAAAACATAATTACGTTCGAACTGTCAAAGTATCGAATGTGAGAAAAGAGAATTTGCAAAACAAAAACACACAAAAACACGTTCTAACACACTCCAGACGGTCGACACCAATAATGGGACTAGCACTAGCGGGAACCAGAACAAGATTTGTGCGGTTTTGGACGTGCACGGATGACATTGCCGTGCAAACAATTGCAAATGACAACTGGAAACCAGCTGTTCTTTCCATTTTTTCCAAAGAATGGCGCGGCGAGCGGTTGAAAGTGAACGTAATTAAGTCGTAATGACGTTATGGTAATGACGATCGAAATGATGTCTTTCAATTATCATCAGGTGATTGGGGTGACCGGTAGCGCAGTGTGTTGAGGCATCAGTCTCATGTTTGACTACCGGCGTTTCGGGTTCGAATCCTGTCCACGACGACGTTCGCGGCCATGGATGTGCAGGAGGTGCATGCTGGCAACTGCATTCTCCGATACCAGTTTATGCCGAGAATCGTCAACTGGGCTACCTACATGAAACAGTTGACGCGCTATGCCTCACAAGGGGTTACGTCAATTTAGAGAGACAGAGAGAAACAGCACATGACAGACGTGCTTCGCAAACATAATTATCTGATAATGATAATTATCGCGTGTCGTCTGTCTAGGGTTTTAGCTCTTCATTTGATATTGTTTCGGGCCAAATAATTCTTAGAATTCGACGAAGATATAAGTGGACGAAAACTTGCAGGTTTCTGGTAACTCTTACGGAAACTTTCCATTTGCTGCTCCCATACAAAAGCACAGACAATAGCAGAGAGCGAAACAGGCCCAGTTTGGTCTTGATGCTGAAATAACTGCTCTGCCAGATTTTGAACAGCATGCCGAATGCGCATTTAGCCTGGTTGATACGATGAGCGACGTCCTCTTCTGTACCACCATTTTCGGGAACAATGCAACCCAGGTAAAGTTGTCCATTAATATTGATGGCAATAGGTGTAGCATTTTTTTCTCGATTGCAGGCTATGAACGTTCATTTTGCTTGCCTCCCTCTCAATATATGCAGGCCGAGGCCAGATTGTTAAAAAAAAAATTCAGCACGAATATAAATGCAATTCTACTGCTTAAAATGACATCATTTAATAATGTTGGTAATATTATAAAGCTACGTAGATCAATGAGCGATATCGAAGAAAGTTCCTCTGGTTCCGGAAAAGCGAGTTTAAACAAACTTTTTAGATCTCTAACTATTCTAAGGCTTTCTTTTAAGTGGCTGAAGATGATTTTAACAACTAAAAAGGTTTTGAAAATGATTAAACATGCAAAATTCATGCAGTTGGTATGTTACTTCCCAACAAAGATTACTCGAGGAATTTGTTTGTCGACACAGAAGTTCGTCCAATAGGAAAGCACATTCACACACACACACATTGGCACAATTTTTAATCGTATGACAAACATATGTGACCTAAATATATTTGACATTAGATATAAATTCCTCTACAAAGCCCCGCTGAGACATTAAACCACCATTCCATCATAATATACTTATACTTTCACAACGAAAACCAAATGGGACTCGAAGAAAAGGACCTAGTAAATCTTGCTCATGTTCCAACGACATTTCAGGATGGCTTCAACTTTTAATTTTCATGCAAGTTGGCATGTCGGGAAGAACAACTGAGGCCTAAGCCTATCTTTTCCACACTTCTCCGTTCTCTTCACAGACAATTGTGTGTGAGTGTTTTCTTGTTGTTTTTGTTCGACATGTTTTTTTCGGGACAATTCATTTTGTTCATGTCCTTCGTTCAGTGTCCGGGACCAAATGTGATGTCTGATTTCCTCCTTTTAAAAACGAATGAATATATGGAGAATGTATAATAGCAAGGGATTTCTGTTGCTCAGCGTTCCCTTTTTAAGCTTCAGTTAGCAAAGCCTGACGCTGACTGTACGGAACATAGTTGTCGACGTTTCGTGTCCTTGTGACGACAATGTATTTGCCAAAACGAAAGTATTTGTAGAAAATGTCATCAGAAAAGATTACACGAGTGATTTACGGGTATAAATTATACACTTCCAACGTTTCCTTTTTTTTGCTTATGGAATTTATGACCCAAACATAGGACTCTGATTCTATTTTCAAACTTATTATCCCGTTAAGTTGGCTTCGTATTGGGGAATTTTCAAATTTGTGTCGAGATAGATTTATTCGTAAAACGAGCCGAAATTACATCCCGCGACAGTTGATCCAATGTTTAGATTCGATTTAGCAGCAGTGGAGGGCTAGTGGACTGTATTTTAAGGTTCAATATCGATTATATGCTAATACTGGACATACGGGTTATTTAAAAAAGCACGTAATATTATTAATTGTTTCCATTTGAAAAAAAAAAGTTAATTAATTGCATTGTCTCTTTGAGTATTTGAAGTAGGTGTGTAAAGTTTTTTATCGCGAAAAATGGAGGCTATTAACTCTAGACGTATTTCGTCTTCCACAAATTGTCAATTACATCCTTATCCTCGTCCTTGTCATCGAATCTTTTTTACATCTTCAGTTCCATAGGGTTATCGCAATTTTATCGGTATTCGTATTGGCATTTTCGTCCTTTACTTTATCAAGTGTCAAGGGTTATCCTTAATACATTTCTCCCTCATTAATAGGACTGTCGAGACCTATTGACAGGTCCTTTAATGCTCGAGTTTTGCCATTAAGGCAGATTTTGGTTTTGTGCGTATAAGACTGAATCACAATAAACTCGAGATCGAAACAACTGCGACTTGTAATTCACACTATATATCGTACTTTTTTCCCGCACATATCGACTCTGAATCGACAGCTACGGAGTATTGCTTGTGTGTATTTGGATCCATTCCATCCAATTGAATGGCTCATTTCAAAAAGCACCTAAGTCCAAACTTGTCAACTCGAGTTTTTGCCATGAAACTTCCTACCATAAGCATCTACACGTTATGGGTAAAAACCACACAAGTACTATTTACTGCCAGCAAGATAAAACTAATTAGATTTTTCCGTTCTTTGCAAGAACCACATAAGTTCGCGACTTTAGTTGTTTTTGCAAGGAAAATATTTGGAGGTAGACAATGTAAGAAATATCAGAGATGGCGTTCAACTGACGACGATTATCGATCTCAGTATACAGGCTATCGTCAGCTGGTGTAGTGGTATTGCATCGTAAGTGTGTTCATTTTATTAAAAAACTAGCTGCGAGAGCTCGCTTCGCTCGCTCTCTCATCTAGTGCTCGCTGCGCTCGCGTTGTTCGCTTCGCTCACAACTTGACACCAACCTTGAATATTTTTTTCATACATAATTAATTTGTTCTCCGCTTGCTCAACACCACGACGATAAGGCTAAACTTCAGCTAAATTAAAAGTAACTTCACTTTCAGTCGGGTACCTTTACATAGTTTCGGCGGTTCAAATTTCTAAGCAGAATTACAGGGACCCCGCCTAGGTGCGTTTAGGGAATTTAAAAACCGGATAATGGGTAGCATCTTCTTGATCCATTACTCGGTTGATTGAGCTGTATTCAACACATTCCCCAGGAACGCATTTTAATATTTTTGCGTTTATCGCAGATGCCTGGTCGTTTTTTAAATACACAACATCAATTATTTAGGAGAATAACCTTCCCTTCTTCGTCCGGATACGTACCGTCGCCAATTTTCAGTAATAAATCTGAAAACTCTTGGGCATTTTGATTACTCCCAATTCGCGCCCGCATATTGGTTGACAAATGTATGGGTATGACAATGCGCCATAGATGTGAGCTTTTTAGACATGCCTTAATTTCATCAGCCCTCATCCCTCCGGGTTTTACTGGTAAAGTTTGCCTAAAGTCGCCACAGAGAAGTAATATAATACTGTCCATAGGCCGGTCGTTTTGTTTGATGTCACGTAAGGTTCTATCTATTGATTCAACCACTTTCCGATACGCCTTAGTGCACTCCTCCCATATTATCAAGAAACAATCGCGCAAAACCCTGGCTTTGTTACTGTTTATTGGCTGTGGTTTTTCTGCTATACCAGTGCAAATATTCATACAAAATTGCACCGGATAAGTTCTAGTGTAAGTTGAGTGAAGAAATTTTGATTGAAAAAGCAATTATAATATTGCCACATTTGCAAAAAAAAACACAGTCAATAATAGAATAATTTCATAGCAACGAACTTTTGCTCGTAGCAACTACAGTGAATTCATGGCAACAATCTTTCGCTCGTGGCAATTAGAACAATTTCATTTGTTTTTCTATATATATTTTTTTTTTTACTCAGTGACCTTCTTTGGTTCATGCGCAACAACTTTGCTAAAGATCATCACATGATCAAATGCATAGTTTACGATTCTATAAAGGACATACAAACAAACATTCATTTTTATATATAGAGATATGACCGATAACGGGACTCAAATGGAAGTGTCACCGGGACCTCTAAAGAAAAGTAATCGAAGGCCAGAGACATACAAAAGGTTCCAAACCAAACACGCAAACCTCATGGTACTTGCTCATGAGAATTGGAGAGGAATAGTTATACCGACACGTGTTACAGAATCCAACTGCATGTATGGCTTTTTTTAATAGATTTGTTTAGAAACCGTAAGTTGAAATTTGAATTTATTGTTTCAGGTGTAGAACAAAATGCTTTGATCAACTATCACAAAGTGATTTTCAATTCTGTATTCAAAAAATGAGTACGTTTCAATTGAAAAATGAATAGGATAAAATATTTTCCTTCAGCAATTGATTGGAAACAAAGATGTAAACAGACACAGACTGCGTAACAGTGGAGCGACGCAATGGGAGTATTCTTTCAAGTATTTTGCTCTCAAGGAAAATGGAAAAACTGTCGTCTGTAAAAAAGCATTTGTGTCTATTTTCGGATTCACAGAAAACCGCGCTAGACGTCTTACCACTCTGCTTCAGCCATCGCAAACACCACTTGACAAACAGGGGCCAACATTTCAAGGCTAACACCACGAATCTTTAAACGTTAAAAGCTACCCACATCCATACCCACATTTTCCTCGCAAAACAACACATTACTTTGACAAGGATATTGAATATTTAGACTCGAGGTTGAATGTTAAAAAAATGCATGCTTTATTTGAAGTCAAATATCCGCATTTAAAAGTCACTTATGCTTTTTATGCCAACTATTTAAAAAATACGTTTTCTTTACGGTTTGGAAGACCACAAATAGACACGTGCATTACTTGCGAAGAGTTAATGGTGAAAACTAGTGCTGTGACATCGATATCGATGTTATCGAAAAATCGATATTTTTCCTAAATATCGATGTTTTTCTATCGATGTCATGAATCCGATATTTTCCACATATCGATGTCTTTCGTTCGATATTTATCGTATCGGGCTCCGTCCGGTAGTTCAATTTCATTTTCAATTCAGTTCTCCGCGCCAACAATGGTAACTGCTGCGGATATGGAATTTTTACAAGAATTGGTATTGCTTTTGAGACCAATCGAATCAGCTACAAAAGAATTTAGTGGAGAAAAGTTCGAAACCTCCAGTATCGTGATACCAGCCGTTGGACTAATTCGAGAAAAAATTATTGAAATGGATATTACCACAGATTTGGCTAGGCGCCTGAAAACTGTTATATTAATGGAATTGGACAAAAGATTTAAGAATGTGGAACATTCTATTCTATTCTCGTCAGCAACGCTCCTTGGTCCCAGATTCAAAAATTTGCATTTTACGGATCCAATTGCGCTAGCTAATGCAACCCGCCGGATTTCAAAAGAATTTAATCAGGACATTTCGAGAGAAGATTCTTCATCCGATTCAGATTTGACTCAGCTAAATGAGGAACAAGATTTCGAATCGTTTAGCTTGTGGGATCATCACCACAAAATGGTAGAAAAAACATAGAAGTCAAGGAAGCGATCGAAGATCCTCAGGGAATGAGCTGTTGGATGGAAGCGACAGCACAATACCGCCGCAACTTTCGCTTTATTTAAAAAGCCCAATCATCCGGCTCAGCGAATCACCGCTCGTCGCTTGGAGTGCTGGTTACAGTAAAACTTGCCCTTTACTCCAACTAGCGATAAAGTACTTAACTGTAATGGCAACTTCCGTGCCTTCCGAGAAACTTTTTTCGACTACCGGGAACATAGTCACCAAAAAAAGGAGTTGTCTCTCAGGAGAAAAAATCGATAAGCTCCTCTTCTTGCACAGTGTCGACGAAAGAATATGGGCCCTTGATTAATCATTTATTTGGATTTGGAAATTATTGGAGAAAACTAATAAAAATTATAAAGTTCTCTCTATACTATTAGTACAAGATCCCACTGTAAAAATCTGTACATATCTGTTTTTGATGAGATGTATCTCAAATAAAAGATAATAAGAACGCAATAAAGTTAAATTGGGTTGCCTAGCGAAGTCCTGCTGCAATTATTCTTAATTACCGTACTTGTAAAAACATTTTCATACCAATTGAGAGAATTTAATTTTTTAACTAATTGATTAAATTTTTTTTAACTAAATGAAACATAGTTTGAAAGAGAATTATGTAAAGAATAATAAATAAAATGGTTGCCAGCTTTGTGCCTGCCGCAACCCTGGTTTAACAAAGTTTCTGTTGAGCTTATGCACTTTGAAAAAATTATACTATTGTAAATTCAAATTTGAACTAATAAAAAAATATACCTCAACTAAAAACCTTTTTATTTTCCATTCTGAGCAAGGAAACTTAAATATCATTAAATTATTTGAATGCTGGCAACTCTTATTTGCGGATTTTATTTGACAGGCAAGCACATATAACTGAATATAAAATAATTATACCTTAGATCAATTTTGAATTCGTTATATTTTTTCAAAGTGCACAAACTCAACAGAAACTTTGTTAAACCAAGCTTGCGGCAGTCACAAAGCTGGCAACAATTTTTTTATTAGTCTTTACATAATTTTCTTTTAAGCTAAAATATGTTTCATTTAGTTAAAAAAACATATTAACCAATTAATTAAAAAGTTTAATTCAATCAATTGGTATACAAATTTAGTAACAATTACGGTAATTATGGATAGTTGAGGCAGGATTTCGCTAAGCATTATTACGAATTAGTTTTCATTTGACAGAAAAAAAACAGATAGGTGCAGATTTTTACAGTCGGATCTTTTACTAATAGTGTAGAGGGAACTTATTGGCTGAAAACAATTTTATTGTATTAAAAAATAGTCCATTACATTAAATAAAATATTGTAAATAATCAATAAATTTGTCTGTCGAATATTATAGAGAGAACTTTATAATTTTCGTCGGAATATATTTATATAAAATATAAGATATAATGTGTTTATCGAATACAGTAAAGATAGAACTTTATAATTTTTGTCGGAATATGTTTGTTGAAAACATTTTGATTGTATTTAAAAATACTCCTTATTTTCCTGCACTAAATAAAAATACTGAAAATAACCAATAATTTGTTTATCGAATATAGTATATAGTAAATCGAAGCATAACTTCTAAATCAAGAAGCGTTACATGTTGTAGACAACGATTTTAACACTGTAGTGGTCGAGGTAGAATGAAGTTGACAAATTCATTTTTTTTATTTTTTTTTTATTGATTTATTTTATTGCTGAGGGACTTTGGTTGGCATAGTCACTGGCCAAAAAGAGTATTATGTATACAAGGTAGGTTCGTACTGCCTAAAACGGTAATTCCTTTAAGGCTATGCGAACTTAACTTACAGATCAGAACTTTTTTCTGGATTTTGTTAGACTTAATATTTTCCAAAAAAAAGGTTTTGTCCAAATTCATAAATTAAGCACCACGGGAAGCTTAATTTTGTCCTTTTCCTCTATGGCCCAGTAGCTGCGCGGCGTCCGCTCTCACAACGAGCTCTCGGTCGTCTTCGGAGGGTGGCTCCGTGTACTCATTCTGCGTTCATTACTCTTTTTGGCATGCGATCATCGTCCATTCGTTTCGTTGTACATGTCCTGCTCATTGAAGCCGTTGTAGTTTGATGATTTCGGAACATCCAGCTCATCGTACAGTTCATACAACTCATGGTTGTACCGATGCGATCGCAAACAGCCCAAAAATTCGCTGCAGGACCTTACGTTCAAATGTGTTTATCGTGTTTCCGGAGGCTTGAGTTAGGGTCTATGTTTCGCAGCCATAGCATAGTATGATAGTTTTGTACACGCGGAGCTTCGTGTTTCTGTGCACATGCATCCATTTCATTATGGGGATAACCGAGAAAAAAGTCTATTAGCTAGCTGTATCCGTCGCTTGATTTCGTGTTTCATTGTGGTCCCTCCCTTGTGAAGTTGCAACCCAGGTATGAAGTCGTTCAGGAACTCGATGTTAAGGTCCCCCACCTTGAGCTCGATTGTGCAGGTGAAACTAAAAACTGCGATATTGAAATGAGAAACTTTCTTCAATTTGGAGAATATGTATTTGGGGATTTTGTATTTTATTTTTGGGGATTTTGCTTTGGGGACAGACAGACATCGTTAAATCGACCCAGGGAGTGACCCTTCCCTGTTCATTCCCATTTCAAGGGGTCACATTTTTCCTTGTGACAAGAACGATATATCGATTTATCGATGCTTTTCAGCCGATATTTTATCGGTATCGATAGAAAAAATTTCAAACATCGATATTGTTGAATATCGATACTTTCCTTTCGATGTCACAGCTCTAGTGAAAACTAAAAGCCCTGCTTTGGCGTCTTAAGAATTAACCGTCCACAAAAGACAAGCAAAAAAGTGGCACAACAAAATTGCTGCTGTGAAGGATGTCTGTCATTCTCTGGATGATGTTGTCACTTTAATTTTCGACTTTATGCAAAATTTGCCCCTCTCAAACATTCCAATACACAAATATTTTATCTTCGACAAATGTGGGTAAACGGTTTGGTTTTTAATGATTCCATTTTTTTTACTCGGTTTTTTTTTTTCTAGAACTTATTTTATCGATTTTTAGAGAGTCGGTTTTGGATGTATCGGTTTTTAATGAATATGTTTTTAACTCGTTTTTGTTTTTAGCCATTAGCTGATTTCTTAATGATCCGGTTTACCGCTATTAAACCCGGGTTTCAAAAATCTAAAACTAAACTAACTAACTAATTGAAAGGGGTCGAATAAGTCTACCCACAGTCCCTCAAACTGCTTAACCGGCTAGATAAATCTATTTATAGAGGAGCTAAACCTTACGTCGTCTGCAAATTTGAGCGCCGAAACGAATCCAATAACAACTAACATTGGATTCGCTAGAACGAGTTAAAAACTGTAGTAGTTGTAATAGTGGTGCTTTGTTTGGTGCTGTTTTCTTTTGGTTGGTTATTTAATATGGTCGTTTTTTACATCGAGAAGCGCTAGATGTGCACCGTAATACAGACGTCGTATGGAGAATAATGACTATCGAAGTCGTTGAGTTGAGCTACGAATGTTGACATTTTGAAATCGACGATTTGATCAAAAGCTGTCATATACGACTATCATTACGATGGAGGTGAGGCTGATGGGGCTGACGTCTTTCGGGGACATATGACCGCATCTGTTTCCAGAGTTAGTGCTAAGCAGCTCCGAATCTCGCTTCTAGCCATGCAGTTACTACGTTTTTAACTGCTTAAGCATAATCAGGAAAACGCTACGTATCATGGCGAGTAGACTTACATGGCGAGAACCTTTTCATGGCCCACATTGTTCTCTATTCCTCAACTTATAACATGAACTGTAAGTGTCACTTCGGCGATCCTCACTGCCCGGGAAGAGGCTTGTTTTAAGGAAATCAGGAGGTTGGTGCTCCCCGAATGCCGAGTAGTGAGGTTGAATTGTTCGGTACTTGGCGAGAAACCATACCGTGTGGGTTCGGCGAACATATCCGTGGCGAATGCTGACGAATTCTGAAGTTTTAATTCTAGCTATTGAATATTTTTCCTACTCGATTTATCGGTGCGGAATAAAGTTTAGACGTCTAGTCGAAGAAGTTCAGCATTTGGCTAGTTTGAGAATTGGCGAGTACTTACAGTGCACAAGTTACAAATTTTGATTTCGTTTGTCGTTTCGTCAAGCTGTTTGATGACAATAACAAAACGTGCGGTAGTCCCGTGACGGTTGAAGATATGCCAATTTTTTTGGTAAAATTTTTCCAAATTTTACAATCCACGCTATCGGTATTGTTCACCCAGGTCGGGACACCCTGTATAGATGACATACAGGACGGAGGCAGGTAATGCAAAGTTTATGTAATTGCCCTAACCCCTTGTGGGGCATAGCGCGTCAATTGTTCCATGTGGCCCAGTTGACGTTTCGTCGGCATAAACTGATTTCGGAGAACGCAGTTCCCAGCATACACCTTCTGCACATCCATGGCTACGAACGTCGTCGTGGACGGGATTCGAACCCGAAACGCCGGTAGTCAAACATGCGACTGATGCCTCGACACACTGCGCTACCGGTCGCGCCTACCCATTCCATAATTTAACTAGTTTGATAGTTTCAGCTGCATTTATTTGTACCAGTATAGAACAAAAAATGAAATCGGAAAATAGAGGGCTACGACCGCAATCCGAGGGATTTGTAGTATCCCATGCCAATAGGAGATGAACTGTCCAACTCTTGGAGATGCTTAACCATTTAGGTAGATCAACTATACATTTCCTGTGAATAAAATTTCGATTTTGCGTAATTGCGTGGAATAACGAGATAACGAAATTTGAAAATTTTCGTTGAAGTTTACCTAACCCAAGACACACCCTGAAGGAAGAACATTTTTTTCTCATAATTTCCTTTTTCGCAATTCTCTTTTGTATCCTTTTTTTGCTGCCTATTCTGTTCTGGTACAAAGAAACGCAGTTATTGTTATTCCGGAAAATATCTCCGCACAATGGATTCTTACAGGCAACTCATGTTTTCTAAACCTTTAAATAAAATTCTTGTAATTCATTTGAATTCAACCAAAAATAATCCCTTGCACATGTGATTGCGGATATGGGTTCTTCATTGTAAATTTATAACATAAAATACACATAACCACAACTGCTATTATACATACTTGAAATGTGGGAGTATCTAGCACCAAATCTACTTTTTCGTCCAACATACGAGTACATGCCCGTGCCGAAAATGATCGATGATTATTAATGCACAGCACACCATTCGCTAGAAATACCAACGTTCTCCGGCAAATGTTCGGCCAACTCAAAACAAACAGCTGTAATAGTTGATGCTGATATTTTCAATGGTGTAGACACATTCATAATTCAAAAGTATTCCGAAATCCAACCTCTTCTGTTCACAGGAATCAGGAACAAACGGCGGTCAATGTTATGACTCTCAGTTATACCCATTGATGGATAATACTTAGAACAATTAAAGCTCCATGCGCTTCCATTATTCATGTCTAATGACCCGATGGAAAGGTAAACATTAACTCACGTGACCTGCTCCGTTGCTGCATAATACCAGTAACAGTGATATGGGGAATCATGTTAATTGCTTTTCCCTAAGACACATTTCATCATGGTATCTACTCGTCTATCCTATGCATTGTTGTACTCGTATTGCTTCTGATTTGCCCGAAATCCCATTGAAGCCTCTGTTTGAAATTCAGCTGTGTAATATAAGTTTCCTATCAATAAATTGATTTTTAATTCATTTATGAAGTACACAATGGGGTGGCAGTTTTGCGATTTGAACCGAACATGAGTGGAAGATTGCCTGCCAAAAATCAAATTTAAATATCTCCTTAACAGCGAGAAATCACTTGGAGGTCTATCAATATCCAATTAGAAAAGATTGAAGCTCTCGTGAATGTGTATTGAAAAGGCGTAGGACGGTTGGTTTATATTTATACAAGAGGAACTGGTATGGATGCTGTTGATTTTAGGGGGAGTTAGTCCCTCCGCACACGGGTCGTTTGATGTTCGGCTCGTCTGCGATTCGAATTCTGCTTGTCTGCATTCTCAGAGAATGAAATCGAAGCATGTGCACTGAAACACGAAGCTCCGCGTGTACAAAACCATTATACGACCATTGCTATGCTCTGGCTGCAAAGCCTCCGAAAACATGCTAAACACATTTGAACGTAAGGTTCTGCAGCGAATTTTCTGGGCTGCCGCTTCATGCCAAAAAATGTCCTTTTCGCCACACCAGAAGGTATATGCTTTCACCAGCACTCGTGTGCACTCCTCATTTCATATCGACTCACGCGAAACCCATTCACGAATACACCACAATTTCTTTGAATACTTTTTTTTCAATTTCAATTTCTGGTGTTCGACGTCGACGACTTTTTCGTTCTAAGCAGTTCGCATGGTTGGGGACGCACAAACGAGTTCATCGATTCGCTTACGTGCCGAACTATGGACGACTCGTGGGTGGATCTCCTTAAATTTGCCTGGGAAGTGGAGTTCGAATCGCAGGCGAGCCGACGCCGAGACGAATATGAGACGACCTGTGTTAGGAAGGCCTTAGACTTCCCAAAAACAATGGACTGATTGAAAAAATTGTTATAATGGATCGAATTAAAGGGGTGGATAGAACAACTTCTTAACACACTACAAGTAAAGAAGAAAATCTTGAATATACAGAAGAAAATCTTCAATAGGTATATAGGCCCACAGCGAGTGGAAACGGGGTTTGACATCTCCCTCAGCAATAATATCTCTTAAAACCCAGCTCTTGCCAAAATCTCATCAGTCTAGAACCGCTTTATCATTCTAGGTGACAGGATAATCACATCACATCACATCATGTGGTCTCTCCAGATCGTACAACATCATTGAAGGTTAATTAAACCTTTAAGCTAACAACATTTTTTCATTTATTCTGCTACACCCTCTGCAAATTCACTAGTCCTGCAGCATATTTAATACGCAGAAAAAAGATACAAGGATATAGACCAGCCTACAACCCGAACATCCGGCACGATTCAGTCAATTTAATTTTATCCTGACGTCCGTTCTGTTAGTCCATTGCAAGAAAAAAGAAGAGAAACAAAACAACGAACTAAAAACGTGCGACAATTTCACGAAACTTAGTTTCATATGGATATTGTCCTTTTTTCGACATTCGCTTTCCGTGGCTCCATGAAATGAAGGAAAATCGTTAGCAGAAAGAAAGTTTTTCGTCTTCTTCTTCTTCGATTTTCCATTATAATATAAAGAAGTCAGTCCATGCTTTCTCAAGCAAAAAGTAGAGAGGCTCTGAATTGTTTTTCTTTTCGTCTGGAAAATTAGCAGGGAACCTTTGTTATGCGAAGGATGTGTGTACGTTAGCATGAACCGGCTGGAAAAATGTGCACGTTCGTATATGTAGATGTCTCAGCCTGAAGAAGCTGTCAAGACTTTTCTTATTCGTTTATCTGTAGATTGCAAATGTTGGGAACATGAAGAAGAAGTAGAAAAGTTGTTTTAAGGTTCGAAGGGTCTCCAAACTTGATGGCGTAACATGTGTGTCCTCGAAAGCGTGTTCTCTGCTATACGGTCCCAGTGGAACGACTAAGATGAAATCATTAATGGCATACTCAAGTGTTTTTCAGGGTTAATGACAAAGTTTCGTTAGATTTTGATTGAATTGCTGGAATAATATTTACATCTGTTTTTCTACTTTACGAATGTATTTAGTAAGAATAATAAGGATGCTTTTATTTTTTCGAGCTTAAATAGAACGTGCTTTGGCCATTGTAACAAATTGAGTGCCACCTTTGAAACCATTTTTGTTTGAGGTAGTGATGTAGGTACTCTCAATTCACATACTCTTAAAAGAAATTTTAATGGAGGCTTAAGGATCGGTGATGCTGGAACCATCTGAATACAAACTGAGTCAACCTTTCTAATGTATTGTCTTAGTTGAAAGCTATAAGATGAGACCGTTTGGGTTTGACGGTGGTTTTTATGGTTTCACTTTTGGCCTTTTCCATTAGCAATTAAAAATTCTTCCGACTTTTCTGATCCACATGACGCAGTAAATGGAAGGTACTTAAGTGTATAGGCACTTAACGTGCAATATTTAACTGTAGCGAGTCCGGAAATTAAGATTCGTATAGAATAAAAAGACCGGAGAACCTATTTTTGAATCCAAGATCACTGATTGGTTACAACCAATTTCATCATTATAGCTTTTATTCAACGCGAAAAAAAGATTTATCTGATTCGGTCGGGCGACAATTTACATGGTCGATAAGTTTTAGAATAGAATGAAGATTGATGCGAATGGACCAAGATGGGATAGTCACGCAGTAGCTAGTTCTGTATGCTGGAGCAAGATGAGCTTCATCGAATCCTACAAGACTTCAAATCGTCTGAATACAATTAGCAAGATTAGGGAAAAACTACAAAAAAATAAAAAAAGAAATTCGCTCAGAATCTGATACGCTTTTAGTTGAAGGATTTTCTCAATATTTAGAATTTTCATATTAATAAAATTCTCAGATACATATGTATGTATAACCAAAAGGACAAACAGGCTGACGAATAAAATGTACAAAAATTGGCAGCCGAATTCACTCATTTATTAACAATGAAAACTTCGAAGTGAAGCGTGATAGGCTTCATTCAGGCAGCAAGTAGCGCTACGTAGTAAAATATTCCCCCCTCTACCTATACACATTTGAGGAGCCGCTACCGGTCACAAGACTTGTTTCGTGATTGAACAGCTATGTATCAAATATCTGAAAAACAGCTGACACCGCAAATATTTGACAATCGCCTGACAGAAGTTCGCAAGTGAGTTGTTTAGTGCATAGTTTGTGCATGATGGCACGTCTGACGCGGATTTGTAATGAACCACCTGAAATGGACCATATGGTAGTGCTGCTTCCACGTAAAGGACAGGGGCAACGAGCGGCGAAAACCCCGCCCACGTTTCCCGAACTGAGCTGCAGCAAGCATAGGCCGCTGCTTAGCTCGTTGAGGAGCCTTTTTCTTCGCCAGATGGCACAGCCCGACCTTCACGGTCAATTAAGCTACCTTAGGCTCCGTCCCCACGGGCATCATCGGATGCCCGCCAAACCGTCCGTTACACCTTCTATTTGCGCTTTAGTACACAAACAAATGTCACCCATGCGACAAAGCACATACCAGCTGTGAATTGTCAAATGTAGCGAGCTCCATGCCCAGAGAGCATAAACCATTTTAGCTGCGAAGGGGAAGTAGTTGCTCAAGAGTGGATCAATTGAGCGATTGCAATCACGAGGCGGAAACGACGTAGCGCTACGGAGATCTCATGCACTGTGAATGCACTCATGCTGAGCAGATTAGCTCCGGTCGAATTTTTGGAGGCTAAGGACTACCATCTCATGATCGCTTATGTTCAACTGCGTAAATCATTTAAGCGCCGTCCTAGTGATGGAACGTACGGGCGGCGTCGTGAATTTAACGCCACTAGATTTAAGGATTCATTTCTTGTATATGAATACAACGACCATCTTGCGCAGAAAGTAGCTGTGATAAATATTCACCCAGTTAACAACGTAAAAGAGAAAACTGGGATGCCGTCAAAAACGCGAATATTGATTCGCAAATACCATCCTTGGCCGAATTCGGTTCGCAGGCCTAAGTCATGGATATCCGACGCAACATAGCAGCGGATTGCTGAAAGAAAAAAGTTGAGGTCACGTTTAGCTTCAGCGACCGACGACAATCGACGTAACAGTTAGCTCCTTTAGGCGAAATTCACACTAACGATTCCCAAGGACTGCTGAATTTCTACCTGCGGACCGAGTCGATCGTGTCAGAATCAGAGCAACTGAATGTGAATCCGCCCATTTAATGCTGTGTATCTCGACTTATATTTGAGCAGTTGTCATGAGTCGTTGTTGCGAATGTGAATTTCGCCTTACTGTCTGAAAGCCCGAGAGGTTCAACGTAGTGTGTGGCGTGACAAAAGAGAGTATGCAAACTCTCTTCTGCCCACGTAAAAGCCGCAAGAAATAACAACTTGAGCGCCGTATGTAGTGTCATCAAGGAGTTTCAAATGCGGTTGTAATCCGGTGAAGGACTGTGATGGAAAGCTACTTATCTTAGACGAAGAGCAGATGAGGGGGTAAGGTTCAAGAGAATGGAGGTTCCATTCACGGTGCGAAAAAAACTGCCTGTGGATACTAATAAAATACCCACTGCGCTCCGTGCTTGTCAGTATAAAGACGGTGCGGATAGAAGCTGCATGTTAGGAACTGCACGTCCGAAAAGTAGATATGCTATCGAAACGTCATTAAGGCATAGAAATGCCTAGATGTTGACGCGCCCATGCTGCCGTAGGGGGGTCAGGACAATTAATACACATATTTTGGTGCTTCCTTGACAAACTACATGGAATCTGTTTCTTCCTTCCAGCGCAGCTAGTTCTGTGACGAATTTGATATACCTATATGGGCAGTTAAAGTTTAGATTCTCGTTAAATTTGATTAAACATTCAATAGGAAAAAAAAACTATCACAGTACTTACCTTCCAGGCTTATCTCATTCGGTGGAGCAATGACCGGGTTTTGTGTCGTCACTGGCTCCATTGTGCTTGAAATATTCACGACACTGATTCTTGTAAAGTTGCTTTGAAGTTTTGGTATAGCTTCGGATTCCTTGTAGAATTGATCTTCATCGTATAAATCGTTTTCGTCACCGTCAAAATGATCAATTTCATCAGGCTCTACATCCGACTCATATCGATCCTTGAGTACCTGCTTGGGAACTGTTGAACGATAAAAAAAAACGTGGTTAGTAAAATAAATGGGCAATGCGCCTTACATATTGTGTTATTTTAAATGTTGAGAAAAAAATTAAAGAGCAATTTCCACGATTTCCGTCATTTTGTTTAATACCAAATCAAAGTATAGAAATTTATTGTGACATATAGCTGAGTCAATTCCTACATTGCGTCCTACAAAAAATTCACATTTTGTTTTAACGCAAGAAATCACTATGTTGTAACCCACACCCATTGGAATCACTGTGCTGTAAACGTTGACTCGCTGAGTTACGAGCAAAAGCCCACCAAGCAACGAGCACCTTGTCTATACCCAAGCACCTTGCGTCTTTCCAACGAATGCCAAGCAAATACTCTTGGTGCTGCGTATATTGCGAACTAATCGCCAAACACTTAGCAATAACCTGACGGTGATTCCTGTCATTTTCGCATTTACTCGATATTTCGAATTCTAGGTCATGAAAATTTAACTCGGCGAATACTTAGTAATGAGACAATCTACCAGATGTGCCAGTGGAAGGCCCGGTGGAAAGTTTCCCGTCATGCCACCTAGCAGCAATTAAATCGGAAGAAAATATTCTCTGGGTAATTTCCAGCTTTGGTCCATGCAAATTTGCCGGGCCAGGCAGTATTATTCCTGCAGATCCACAACATATAGCGGATGTTGTCGCCTCGTGGGCTGTTACCATTTTTAAGTCCTGCTTGGAACTGGTCTACATCCCTCGGGTGTGGTCAAAGGTGGAGCTGATTTTCATTCCCAAAGCCGGTAAAAGAATCTACCTTCACAGTAGCATTCCGTTTCGACTCTTATCTATGCTTATTGGAAAGAGGGATCAATGGAGACTGTGCTGGACTCGATAGTGGAATATATTGAAAAATTGCCCAGAACAGAGTTCGATGGCGCGCAGGAGTAGTTAACACGCTATGCCCTACTAGGGGATGAGGCAAAGCTGTAGTATTCGTGAACATCAAGGGTGCCTTCAATAACGTCAAGGCTGAGGCTATTTGAAGAGCAATGGCTGAGCTGGGAGTAAATAAATCGATCAATGCACTTGTCAGTCAGGTGATAACTTCTAAAGTCATAAGCACAAAGCTTGGTGATTCCCTAGAGCCTATACGCGTATGCAGAGGTACTCCGCAAGGCGGCGTTCTCTGGAAAGTTTCTGAGCACACTAAGCGAAGTAATGGAAAAAGCCTTCTCTAGACTTCACTACTGGACAAAAAGTTGTGGGGTCAATGTGAATCCAAATAAAACAGAACTGGTCCTAATCACCAGGAAAAATAACACACCACCTATAGTGATTTCTATGTTGGGCGATATGAGGCAGGTTCTGGTGGAGAAGGCTAAATTTATGGGGCTAATCCTAGACAGTAAACTGAACTGGAAACTTAACATTCAGGAAAGGGTGAACAAAGCAACTATAGAACTCGACTATTGTAAGAAAACCATTGGAAAATATGGAGTCTACAGCCAAAAGTCGTATACTGGCTTTTTAGGGTTATGTAGTAAAAACAAAACCCTTATGAAATCGGTCAAATGTCTGTCTGTCCGTCTGTCCATGGAATATCTCACGAACAGCTGAAGCTACATACATGAAATTTTGTAGAAATGTGTAGAATTACTGTAATTCGCCGGAGAAAGCGAATCGTCGTAATAGGTCAACTTTAAGGGGAGGTCTCCATAGAGGGGAAATGAAGGTCGAAATTTTTATTACAGTGTAACGACAAACATTGATATATGGTGTGGTAGTGTGGTGGACTGTATTAAGCACTTTGGCCAACCGGAAGTTGTTAGGAAGCGTTCAGAGGGCAGCTTGCATGGCCATATGTGGAGCAATGAGGTTAACTCCTCCTCAGTTGCCCTGGGAATCATTTTAAACTTGCCATCCGTGGATATATAGTATATGGTGAACAGTTAGATGCATGCACAGCAGTTCGGCTTCGGGAATCCAGGCTATGCTACTGCTTCAAACATAGGACACTCAAGATTTCTGGGCAAACCGGGTATTCCACCGAAATATATCTTGGGTAAAAACCACGCTAGCTTGATTCCTTCACGAGCTCATTTCATTGGAATATATACAGATGGCGAAAAATGTACAAGAGGAGTGGTTATTGGAGTATATTCTGATTAGCTAGATATTTGCCATTTTTTACGCCTTCCGGATTGTGTTCTCCAGGCGGAAGTCACAGCAATTACGGTCGTGCTAAAATGGCTCCGATGACATGCCGTATCGGTCAGGGATATTATTTTCTTCTCGGACAGTATCACAGTGATAAGGTCCCTAGAATCCTTCCAAAATACATCGAAGAGTGCAGAAGAATGTCGTTCCGCCGTCGGAGATGGGGATTACTTTAACGTAACTCTGTGATGCATTCCGGGTCACAGAGACTTTCAGGTGAACCTGAAAGCAGACAAGTTGGCTCAAAGGCTAGTAACTGGTGTAATTCTTCAGGATCATTTCAATATTGGAATGTCGATGGGCATCTTTAAACATGGACTCAAACTCCAGGCGGATGGGAGGACTAATGCTCGATGTGAAGGTGGTGACAGTTATGGTTCTGCTAGATCACTGTAACCCACACTGGACCCTGTCCGTACGACCAGGTTTTCATCACAAGAGACAAAACATTGGCAAGTTGGTGGGGATCGTCACCGGCCATTGTCGTATAGGGGATCAAGCAGGAAGGCTTGGGCTCTCCTACAGCGACTTCTGTCGGAGTTACGGAGACGGGGAGGAGGAGGAGAGCATCTTCTATTCGACTGTCCCGCGCTGGCAGGAGATAGAGGGTCACACCTAGGTGAATTCTTCTTTGCACATCTGGATCAAATGGCAGATATAGAAATTGGCGGGCTCCCTCCATAGGAATTTGAATATCGAGTTATGGTTGACATATTTGCGTCTGCGCAATGAAACACGCACAACACGTAGTAGCATTTGACCCAGGGGTCAAATGGTTCGTAAATATCAAAATTGTGGCTGAGTGGCCGATGGCGTAACGACATGGTTGGTTCGTTGTCGTGTAAATGTAATATAACGTCGAACATATCCATTGTAAACTATGCATGCATCGTGTGCGTCGACTCTTCGCTGAGAGCAATGAAATTTGAAAGCGTTTGCTTGCACGCACTCTCCGCCTCTTTTCTACAAATGGTTTCAAGGCGGATTTTTATATGTAATTGGCATAATTTGCGAAAAACTCAAACCTTTTATGCGCTTGATCCGAACTAAACTGGCTGCGAATGAGAATAATCGATCAAAGTTGATCAATTTCCGTCCGTCCGTCTGCATATAATTTGTAATAATGTACAATAATATAATATCCAAACACAATTACGTCCGTCCGTTCGTCACGTCCATCCGTCTATATGTAATTTGTGTGTGTGTAGCAGCTTTTAAGTTTCCAAAATGTCAGTGTCGTGCATTTCATTGGAGGACGTACTACATACAATTAAAGGTGTGGGGCCCGGTGGTTGAATAAGAAAATTTTCAAGAAGTTCTTTCTAAAATCCAAGAATCCCTGGGATGAACTAAATCCTCGCAAATCGGAAACTTTGTGCATCATTTCATTTCAACCCAACAATTGTACATTTATATCTACTTCGAGAAAATGAAGAGAAAATTACAGCATCAAAATTAATGAAAACTGGAGAAAAGTTTATCTTGCAGTCAGCCACCGGCATGAAAATTGCGTGAGTAGAGAACAAATGTGTCTCGCATTGGATACAATAGAAGATAATTGAAACAGTTCGTTCCTGCTGGGGATTTACTGCTTATGAGTGCATTTTTCTCTGCATTAAGTTTGTCGGATACACACTCCCAGCTGAATTGCATTAGCATATCTCAAAGCTGACCGATGAAGTGATCTTCTTTCCCTTCGAATTCGATTTTAGCTGTAGCATCCCTAGATACTTTATTTATTTTACATCAGCAATGCAGACAGATTATTCCCTACATATAGACACAATAAAAGAGTACATACCACAAGTGTAAACAACCTTCAGGTAAATCCTTGACTGTGGACTGCACGGGTCTCCAAAGGTCGTAGTATCTGCTGATAAATGGCATCTTCTTCGTCCATGACAGATTTTCATGACAGTCTCGGTTGCATATGATACCAAACACGCTGCAAATACAAAATATCCAGCTGAGTTAAAAGGGATTTTAACTGGGATAGGATCTGTGTTTGCTTTAATTTCGGCCGGGAACATGGCGAATATTGAATATTTTGATAAACAACTTACTTTCCTCTTTGACTCCCTGCGGCTGTGGACATTGGATACTTTCGTACTCAGTACGTCCGAAACTTGCACTATAGATAGCGATACGACTAAACGGATTGCATTCCAGTTGAATTACGTCATTTTTACATGCTACCTTGCTACGAAATTCATCTGAAATGAAAGAAGAATGAAAAGTATATTCTGTAGGTTGGTAATTATTACGAGTCTATGCACAAGTAATGATCGTATTTAGTTCAGACTTTTTCAAGAATTATATCTCTTTAGACACACTTGACATCAAAACAAGAAGTCCAAAGTATCTCTCTCGTGTCCATCATTGTTTCCATAAATTCACCACCTTTAGGTTGAATTTGCATATCCCAGATGAGCCAACGATGGGATTTAAACTAACACGAATCGAATATACATACTTTCCATAAACAAAACAAATTTCATTTAACAACAGCTAGGAAAATGATGGGAAAACTCTTGAGATTTATTTCACGAAAAAAAGGAAACGAAAAAATGAAAATAAGAAAAATGGGTTTTGATTGATTTATGGGGTGGTAAGGAAAGAGATTAGTCGAAAAAATGTTGGAGAGTTTCTGAAAAAAGGAAGGCGGATTTCTTTTTTTCGATATGAATAAGATTATTATGAGGGTTGCGTGTAGATATGATATACGTGGATATCTTTATATCTTCAGAGCAATTCAATGGAACAGAAAGTTTCCAGGATGGTCAAAGTGCTAGGGTAGCAGAAACATATCTAAACTTTTCATTGGAAGTGAATGAAGTTGTAAATTGTTGGTTCGGATCTGTGAATTTAAACACCTCAAATAGAGGTCATTAAGAAGGATAATTTTCGTTAACTTTTGATTTTCGTAAAACGATTGATTTTCAGAACGAACAAATTCTTGATTGCGATTTTTTTTTACTGTACGAGTATAATACCTAAGCGGGGACGAGGCTATATCATCCGTCTCGGGAAACGCGACCCTAAGACCATCTAAGCGACGACAGGCTAACGCCACGCAATCACAGAGAACGCTGGCACCCCCGCCACTAAGTAGCGACATCAGGCATGGTGCATAATTAGTTGCTCTATTTCCGAATTTATTGATCCTGCCGATTCGTATTGGGGGGGGGGGGGACCTAAGCGTCAAACCAGCTGGTACTGGCAATAGAACAGTTGAGCTAAAACGCGTCCACTCCTCAATGGTCCTCTAAGTTACGGAAGAACGAGAAAAAAATTTCTAGACTAGAAAAGAAAGCTCATTCCATACAACTTTAGCCTCCGCCGGTAGATTTGTATGTATTGATTCTCTTGTGTATCTTTACTGTGTAGTCTATACTATTTGTTAATACATACAAATCTACTGGCAGAGGGGAAAGTTCTATGGAGTGATCACTACTCTTGTAGAATATCAATCCTTTTTGGTGATGGTAACATCATCAATTCTAAAAGCAGTATATTGACTGGCAGGATCCAGAGAAGAGGAGACAATACGCCACCTTTAGGTGTCCCTCTATATACACGTCTACTCGCAGACCATGTATCCATAGTAGTTCGTATGAGCCCACACGTCAACAGCCTTTTATGAGCTCGCAGAGCGACTTATTGACATGTAGGCTTAGGGTCTGTCCTGCTAAACACGGCTCAACGTCCATCGTAGGCGACGATCGTAAAAATACACACAAAAAGTGCTCCGTGCCCTACGGCTTAATCGCTAACCGCGAAAAATGTGCGACAATCGTGTGTCTAGCAAAACAAACCTTTAATAATGTCTCGATGATCCTGTTATGTCTGACATGAAAAAAAGTTTAAATTTCTATAGATACTGATTGACGTAAATCTGCCAAGCTCTGGCAGATTGGTGGATATGGCTCTTCGTTTTCTGGTCAAACTCATTGAAAAATCTTTTGATTACAAGGAATAGACGATGGCTGTATTTCATGTGATCAAAAGATTTTCCAATAAGTCTGACCTGAGAATAAAGAGCTGGGTCCAACAATCTGCCTAAACTTCGCAGATCTATGACAATCAGTCTCTCTAGTAATTTGAGCTATTTTTATGTGTTTGCCAAAGCTTTAGGGGATGACCCCTTCATGCAAGCATAGCCTTGGCGGATTGGAAATTAAGGCAAGGTTTGGTTGAATACGCGACCGGTAGCGCAGTGTGTTAAGGCATCAGTCTCATGTTTAACTACCGGGTTCGTTTCGAGTCCCGTCCACGACGACGTTCGATGTTCGTGGTCATGGATGTGCAGGAGGTGAATGCTGACAACTGCATTCTCCGAAACCAGTTTATGCCGTCGAAACGTCAACTGGGCTACATGGAACAGTTGACGCGCTATGCCCCACAAGGGTTTAGGGCAATTGAGAGTTGGTTGAATAGAGGCTTACGTACAAGTTCTGTAGGAACTAATATACAAACTACCAGGCAGGCTGAAAAAATGGTCGTTATCCATTAATATACAATATCTAGTGAACACTGTAAGTCCATCGGGTGGATACCGTTCAGATCAATCAATTTAAATGGTTCAAAACTAGAGACCGCCTACCAAATCTTATCCTTAGAAAGAATGGATGTGAGGTTACACGACTCTATTCGACGAATGGCTGAATCCTCGCGCGATATAACGATCGAGCTACCAGGGAAATACATGTCAAGCTGAGACTTAATGTTCTCCTTGCTCGAAGACATCCAAGACCCACCTTGGTTTTGTAGGAAGCTAGGCAAAGATGGGGCTTGAAGGCAAGATTTTGCGAAATCCGAAGGCCCAACAGGCTGTTACGCCACGATGATGATGGAGGCCTAACAGGACCCTTCAATATGTTAACAAAAATTCCACCATGAATAATGTTTATTTCGCCTCAATTCCTCCTGGAAAGAGCTCCAGTGCCTTTTAAAGTTGTGCCAATCAGATGCATGAAAGGAAAAATACATAAAGTATACTATTGACAAAACCTGCCAATAAACTCAAATTTCAGACTCTTATTAATATAGGGATTCCCAGAAACTCGATTCTGGGATTGACGTACTTCATTTGCACTTGTCTAGAAAACGATATACCACGTCGAGACACCCGTGGATTTCCATAAAAACATTGAATTATATTAGCAGATAAATGTTTGCTGAATCGTGAAACCGTCGAATAACTTCCATAAATTATTCTGAAAAGCGTCACATGCAGTCATGTGTATCCATTTGTCTACACCACATTGAATTTTATTTCAAGATATTCTACCTACTGTTAATTAACTGTAATTGTCTCTCAGGTTAACAATCCTTCAATGTTTTCATTTACTTTTCTAATTGAAGAGGATGATGGCACGAGGGTGAAAACGATAACATTCATTGTGTGGATAATCCAACAGAATGAAGGTTGGATGACTTTGGACTATGTACATACGAGTATTTATATTTGTTACGCGAGTTGAAAGGGTAAGGAGGATATGAGTCGGAAGAAATGAGGGGCGTTTCAAGATAATTTTTGCACGAATCCTTTTTAGCAATTAATCATAGAAAAACAACTTTGTGCTCAAGCTTTATCATCCTAAGCTAGATACTTATGTACTTTCGGAAGGCGCTTTGTTGTTATCCTACTAGTAGATAGATGGGAAAGAGGTGTAATTCGTAGGTGTGCCCTAGATTGTTGTTGGTATGTGCAGTAGCTTTAATAGCATGGATTCGAATACGTTATGTGGATTCGCTTTACTTCAATTTAAGATTAAGTCTTTATCATGCACTCACTCCTGTGAGCATTTCAACACTAGATTCATATAACAATTAGACCAGTTAACATCGTAGATGTTTTCAAAATGCTGCTTCTTATTTACCATTATTCATTATGACCGCACCACATTATTCCTGACTCGCCGAGTCATGAGTGAAGTGGCTAAAATACTTCGCCGCGGTCGTGAACCGTGTAACCCCTGGTGAAGTTCCCCCTCATATAAATAATTTAACTAACCATCAAAATGTGCGTATACGGTCCACTGCCCCGACTAAAGAGGAAAAAGTCACTGCAATTATTGCACTAAAACGAGGAAAGGCCCCTGGACTCGACGGTATCCCTGCCGAACTTTATCAAGCAGCGCCAATCGTAACTGTCGATTTGCTGCACTTGTTGATAAAGCGTGGAATACAAAGACCTTTCCCACTGAAAGGAAGGAAGGTTTGATCATCACACTTCCGAACAAGGGTAGCCTCACAGACTGTAATAATTGAAGAGGCATTTGTGTGCGTCCTGTCGTTGCTAAGATAATAGCTAAAATCGTCCCGGAAGAACTAAAGGCCCACTTTGAGAGCACAATTGATGAAGAGCAGGCTGGTTTTCGATCCGGATTCTCCTGTGTCGATCACATTAACATCTTGCGAATCATCATTGAGCACTGACCTATTGCCATCAATATTAATGGGCAGCCTGTGGAGAAGGTGGACAGCTTCTTCTACCTGGGTAGCATTGTTGCCGAAAGTGGTGGTACGGAGCAGGACATCGCTCGTCGTATCAACCAAGGTAAATGCGCCTACGGCATACTGTCCAAAATCTGGCAGAGCAGGCATCTCAGCATCAAGACCAAGCTGGGCCTGTTTTGCTCCTGGTACTGTCTGTGCTTTTGTATGGGAGCAGTACATGGAAAGTTTCCGTAAGTATTACCGGAAAACTGCAAGTTTTCATCTACTCATGTCTTCGTCGAATTATGAGAATCTTCTGGCCCGAAACAAAATCAAATGAAGAGGTAAGTCGGCGAACGGGGCAAATGCCAATCAACGATACGCAGGCGAAAATGGCAGTGGATAGGTCACTTGTTGCGGAAGAAAGATAAATGCATTGCTTTGCATGCCATGAAATGGAACCCCATTTCCAACCAAGGCCGACCAAGAGGGAGTCCTAAAATCACATGGCGTCGATCTGTGGCAAAGGAGTGTAGCGCGTTGGATAAATCTTTTGGAGAATTGCGCCCCATTGCCCAGAATAGAGTACGATGGCGCGCAGGAGTAGTTGACGCGCTGACAAAGTAGTAGTATACCGTCTTGCAGCATTCATTTGCGGCTGAGTTGACCCCAAATACTCTTCCATCCAGAACTCCATATTTTCTGGTTAGTTTAATTGTTCTCATTTGCATGTGGAAACGCAAACAGGTCTAGCTGTTAAATCTCAGCAGTCGATATCAGCTGTTTGAGTTTATCGAGTCGGTATATTTTTATTAGGTGGCGGTTAGCGTTTAGCGTTACGTTGAAATTTAACCGGACATTCAAGCATATTTTGGCATAATTAAAATAATAATTGGGTCCATATTGTATCTTCCTTCCACTGTCTCCTATTTTTTTTAATTGCATTTAAATGTAATGTCAACTTGTAAACTGTGGTGGCTCAGCTGCCACTGTATGCCTTTATACGCAGCGATGTGCCGCTTGTCAAACCGCTTGTTAACGATCGTCGCACAGTCGTATCTAGCAATAGAGATAGTAAGAACGAAATTGTTGATAACTTAGTAAGCTTTAATTTGAGATAAGCGAGATGCACTTACATATTAACAATAAAATTAATGCATTTTCAATGTACTCTGTTATTGCTCACTAGCGAAATCTGTAAATTTTTTTAGTCGTATTTTTTTCGTAGATTTCAAACCGGTCTTCTTCAAATAGAAATGACTCACAAAAACATTTCACTGTCTTTAAATTTTCAGGAAGGATATATTTCGTAATATGCCATGTCAAAGGCGTGACATGAGGTATTCCCAAAAAGAAAGCCAAATCCCATAATCTAATCAAAAGTTTTACGTGATAAAATGTTCTCTTCTATATACATATAAATATATAAATAAATGTAAATGGTGGCCATTTCAAAAATATAAAAAAACAAAACAACATCAAAAGGCATTCATGCGTAAATTCAATTTCCCCCATCATCTCTATAAGAAAAGACGGACAAATAAAAACTTACTCAAAAGAAAGTCGTTTGACAACACGGCAAATGGCATCAAAAGTTAGCAAATCAACAAAAATTTTTTCACAAATCGAAGGACTTCAAACGTGTCCTATGTATGCCTGTGTATGATTTGGATTGTTCGCAAATATCGTCCTTGATTTAGACTTTAGGTGTATATTTATCCAAGAGGTCAGATGCTGTCAAAGGTCACGATTTAATTTGAATAATTGATTGGCATTGTGTCATTTCCATTGCCGATTTTCACGCTAACAATTTCCTCAAATCTTGCTTTATTTTTTGTTCCTTTATAAAACAAAGTTGGTTCAGACATTGTAAATGGATTTCTTGGAATTCGGATCTAAACTTAAGATTTTCAAGATGATTTTTAAAGCAGATTTTTTTTTTTATAAATATTTCCATTGTTGGAGAGGGATTTTTTCTAAATCCAAAAAATATAATTATTCTCTCTGGAAAGGTTTTGCGATGTACCTACCAATACCTGGTTGTAAGTAACCCCTTAATACTTGTCCTAATCCTCAACGATTGTGACACCACCCCTTACCTACAGCAGCCACTCGCGTTACCCTCAAGCAAAACCCGTGGTGCGGCCTCTAAATCACGATGATTTTGAAATAACTGAACTATAAAATCGGTTGGACCATGCTTTCTGGTCAATGACGCTTTTATTTTGCCCATGGCCCGAGCACGTACTAGAATGCAACAAAATTAATTTCTTTGTATTGTATTGAGCTCAGTGAAATTCTCTAATTTCTGAACTAGACTCTGACAGTTGATAATTGAACTCGTGTTCAGTGAAATAGGGCAAATTTCTCCGAATTTCGATCGAATGTTATGTGTAGCATGTACGCATAGCTATCAACTACATAGCAGCTACACCGAACAAAAGCTGTTGTAATTAAATTTGCCTCTATTACATGCAATAGTACAAAGCTAACATTTGCAAAAAAAAACTTGGGCGCACTAAAATGTATTACAGCCTTTACAAAACAAGCAAATGGATCAAGGAAAAAAAAAGAAAATATTTGTGGCGCAGTGATATGCTTTGTTGGGTCTGGTCGGGGCGAATTTGCATAGAGATATTTTAGAATTGCATATAATGCGGATAAATAATAAATTAAATAATACGATGTACAATACTTATAAGTAGAGAAAATTGATGATTAGAACTGATGAGGAATCAGGATGATGCAGGAATTCATTTACACGATTATAGATAGATACATAAAATTTGGTAGAACCAACAAAAACTAAAATTTCAAAGTGCCACGAACGCGAAGGACCACTGCCTAAACTGTCCATGGCCTGACTATTGGCCACTCACTGACAGAGCTGCCAGATCCAGCAGAGCACATCCCACCCATTTCGCTTAAAACCGGCGAGAAAGAGAGAGCCCATTTCGGTTGAAAATTTAAAAAGTTCCTAATCGCGAAAGATGGCTTTTTTAGCGGTAATTTTACTGGATACCTAAAGGCCCTAATCACTTACGTTATTATCTGAAAATAATCACTTGTGAAAATCTCAACTGGTAACACACCTACAGCCTGATCTTACTACGATGGGTCGTGAACTGAAATCTCTAGTGTCTGAATAAAATGAGATTTTCGTCAAACCGGGCCGCTATAGGTCTGGACTTGAGATCTGCTCATGAGATTTTCCACCAGTCCGAATACGAGATCTGTCATTAGTCCGTTCAATGCATAGCAAAGTAGTGCAAATGGATATTCACATTTTCAGTTTGAAATCGAAATGATGCATTGAGGAAAAACCGAAATAATGCATGAGGTGCAGTACACACGCTTTTGATACGCGATTGACGAGTAGCTAGCGCTGATTTCTAGTTTCTCCTTAAAACTTTCATTCACCATTTCGCTATGCAGTATATTACGTGGTGTCTATCACTACATAATGAGTACATATTTCCTAGAACGTAGACTGAGGGCTGATCTTAAGACCGGACTGACGTCAAAAGTGTGAGTGTGTGGCCAGTTGAGATTTTCATCAGATCTGAACGCAAGATAATCTGTTAGTGAGTGACGGTTTGAGATCTGGGACTGCAGATTTTCTCATCAGTCCGGCTCTTTAGACGCACAGTACAGTAGTGCCGTGTACAGCCTTTTCATCGAATGCATCCTACAACCATGGCCCAGCGCATACTACTACTATTTACCCTAACCCCTTGTGGGGTGTAGCACGTCAACTATTCTCAATTGGCTTAGCCTGGCATTACACTTTGCGTTTTTTGCAGGAAGAGTAATGCCGTAAAAAAACCCATCGTCGTAAAAGCAGAGGACCCTATAAATTACACATTGCGTTTTTCTGTGGGAAAAGCTTGTGAAAGAAATAAATATATCCCAGTGAGGATATTGATGGTTTTATTTTTGTGGCAATATAGTAGGTAGAAATCGGGAGGCCGATACAATTTTAGCCAGTCCTCAATGGATGCACTGCATGAATTTCGTCACTGGGTGCATGCGTTTCTAGTTTATCATTGAACCAGAAAATGGAAGGTGTAATGTGTTTCATATACCACCCTGTGTTTATCTTCTCACTGCGTTTTTTTTGCGGGAGAAATCTTCCTGCTGTCGTTGGACTTGTTGCTGCAAAAAAATTCCTGCAAACTGCAGCGTTGTCGTAACGCATAAGTGTAAAGCGTTCCATTTAAATGTACGCGTTCCTCTTCTTGTACGACAATGCGTTTTTTTGCGGGATTGCTCTTCCTGCAGAAAAACGCAAAGTGTAATGTCAAGCTAAATGTTCGCGTTCGGCTAGACATAGCCGTGGTTCGCAATAAATTGTAGTTTAGTTACTTCTCCTTCTGTAGCGTTTTTCATCTCATTTGCCGAGAATACATCATAATATGGTATCGTATTTCCCTGCAAAGATGAAACTGATATCGTGACATTATAAGTAAGAGGATGAAATGGCAGTACATACATATATCGTATTGCAATTTTCTTGAATATCGGATATCCCCTAAGCAATTAAAAAGCGATAAATATATCGTATGGAAGATATCGCCATCGCATCATCTGGGCGATTTATTTTTCTAATAGTACGACATTGTTTGCTGCATTCGACTTAGGGATAACTAGTAAAATATCGATAAAAAACAGTAAAACGAAGAATTCTTTAGTACAATTTACGGATGATTTCGCATTGTTCCTATGTTGACTAAATTTTTAAGTAATATTTCTGTCGAATTTGAATACCTGCACGAAACCGCCCTCAAGATTAGAAACTCGCTGAAATTCCGGCTCCCGCGGAAGGTGGCTTTTTCCCGCGTTATTTTTTCCAAATCCTGCAGGAAAACCGTTCATCTGCCAGCACTGCTCACTGATACAATTACCCATTTCCATCGTCCGTTTGGATTATGCAAATCGAAAGATTCGTGCCGCCATGTTTTCGAAAAAAACTTATCCGTTAGTGTCACCATACACTGCCGATCTCGAACTCGAATACGAACCTGGTATTTGTAAATGTCCTCTGAACACACACACTTCACATAAACGTGAAGATAATCGTTCAACTTGTACCATGCTCGAGTTCGAGATTGACAGTGCATGGAGTCACTCAGACTGCAGTCGAACTGTAGGTGTGTGACTGATTTGTTATTCGGACGGCCTAAACTGATGATAATCTCAATTAGCCACACACAGTTTCAGGCGGCCTGCAGTCCACAATCGGACGATCTTAAGGCCAATTTAAGCCGACTATAGATGAGTGAAGCTCGGTGGCCCTGGTCGTTCGGTCACCACTCTACGATACTAATCTAGAGCTTGGAGTTCAAGTCTCGGCGCGATCAAAAACTGCCTGTGGGTATTAATAGAACTCTCACAGTGTTCCGAGCTTGTTAGTATAAAGACGGCGCGGATAAGAGGTGCATGCCAGCAACTGCGCTTTCAAAAAGTAGATATGCTATCGAAACGTCAACAATGCTAGAAATGTTGATCCGCCCATGCCCCTGGAGGAGTCAAGGCAATTAACAATAGACGAGTCGTCAAATACATACGATTTAATGACGATCTTCAGTTAAACTGTTGGTGAATAGTCTTTTTAAAGCCCTATCATCGGAAGCTATATCTAAAACCGGCAAAAACCGTATGGAAGATATCACACCTCGGAGCGATTCATTCTTTTCAAATTACAAAGGATGACATGAAATTCTGAACTGAAAATTCTGGTTGTCCTATCGAAATGTCGTAGTACGCCATAGTATCTATATATTTCGGTTCTCGAAGTACTGCTCTCTGTTTTCAGTCTGCGTAGGTTTCTGTTTGCCACAGGAATAGGGGTTTCTCATCGCTGCTCTTGTACTAGTATAAAAATCCTATTATAACCCGGAAATAATTTATATCCTACCCGATTTAATTTCATCCAACTTTTCTATATTTCTACTAGGAAATTGCCAAATTTGCATAGACTAATATCCTACTATGAACCCAACTATCAACAATAGCAACATAAAATTAATTTCCAGTCGATTAAATTTGACTCTGGCCCACAATATTTGCTACATAGCCGCATCATCCTATACACCATTCAGGATAGAATGTATCATCTCGATTCTATTTTTTTTTTTCAAATGAAATTCATATTGCGTATTGCTGAAACGTAATAGATTTCACATATAATCGAATGAACATAACAGAAAAAATAGAAATGAAAAGCGAAAATCTATGCATTCACACAAACCGTGTGCAAATTCAGTCAATTGGAACTAAGCTCCTTCTGCCGAACAGGAGACTCTATTCGAGTTTTATATTTTTGCAAAATGGATGCTATAGGAAAAGTCAATACTGTGCGGTCAACGAATAGCTGATTTTCCAAAAAAATGTACTCGTATGAACTCACCCTCACTCTCACCCTCTCTCCACCCCTCTAGGGAGTTAATATAAGTGCTTCACACCATCTAGACCTCCACGGTCGAGTTTTCAAGAAAAATCACGCCTTCACGGCTTATACAAACAGAATTCTCACACTTTCGTGGTCGTCTTGCACATGGATAGCTGCAAAGATGCAAGACCTGATGAGTGCTACTATCCATACGAAACCACTAAGCTCGGAGAAATTAATTCAGAGGGAATTTGAGAATAAAAAATAGTTGGTCCCGTTGCGGGGCGCGAACCGCAGAGACCGTGTTTCGAGTAGCAAAAAATGCCCGGTGCGTTACCGAGCTAAGCTACAGACGCATACTAAGTTGGTGTGCAGAATGAAACCAAGTGTCACAAACAATTCCAATATAAATTGAAAATGATTCGCACTTGTACATTTGCAAGAACATTACTACATAAACTATGCATTCACACAAACCGTGTGCAAATTCAGTCAATTGGAACTAAGCTCCTTCTGCCGAACAGGAGACTCTATTCGAGTTTTATATTTTTGCAAAATGGATGCTATAGGAAAAGTCAATACTGTGCGGTCAACGAATAGCTGATTTTCCAAAAAAATGTACTCGTATGAACTCCATTCGCCGCGATAAACTCGGTTTTTATGGTCAGTATTGCATTTGTGAATTATCCTCAATCTATACGTCATATTTTTGACTTGCATCTAGTCGCAATCATTTACGCAACACACTTTGTAACACATATGACCTGACCCGATACTTTGTAGCTTCATAGTTGGACATTATTTCCGCATTTAGACTTGTATCCGGTTCACGTGCCATAGTGAACATTGTTGATCCTAGATAGGAAATACTATATGCAAATCAAATATTTGTCTCTGCATCCTTAATTTGGAAATAGGCTTTTAATGCGGTGGTATCCGTATATCGCTGAAGTAAAAATTAGGAAATTGAATACATATATAGCATTTCCAGGTCAAATAAACAAAATTCCGAGACAAATAGATAAATTTCCGGATCAAATAGACAATTTTCCGAATCAAATATACAACTTTCCGGATCAAATAGATAACTTTCCGGGTCAAATAGATACATTTCCGGATTAAATAGACAATTTTCCGAAACAAATAGATAACTTTCCGGATCAAATAGACAACTTTCCGGATCAAATAAATAAATTTTCGAATGAAAAAAATAAGTTTCTGGATCAAATAAATGAATTTCCAAATAAAATAAATAAATTTCCAAATAAAATAAATAAATTTCCAAATCAAATAAATAAATTTCTAGATGAAATAAGTGAAATTCCAAACCAAAAAAATAAGTTTCCGAATAAAATAAATAATTTTCCAAGTCAAGTAACTATATTTCCAAATCAAAAAAAATATTTTCCAAATGAAATAAACAAATTTCCAAATCAAATAAATAAACTTACATAGTAACCAAATAGTCTAATGAAATGAATTCATAAATCATTTATTTCCCAAAAAGTTTTGTGCTGCCATTAAAAAATTTAACATAAAGATTTTGAAAGAAATTTCAATGTAAGTAGTGCGATCATTAATAAGGAATTGGGTTAACTAGGCATCACAATGGAGTTTGTGCGTTTAGAGTTGGACAAGGTTGACGCTCCTTGCTCAAACCAACTCCACAAAAAGTATGTCATAGAATCGTCGGAAGTTAGCAAAGTATCACCCCCGGATTGTACAAATTTTTATGGATATGATGACGCAACTACCAGCTTCTGCGGTTGGATAAACCGCAAAGTCAACGAATTTCAGAGATGAAAATTGTTTAAAAATATAGTTAGCCAAAGTCATAATATGATTATTTGCTAATACAGGGTGTTCCGCCTCGCATGGTAAACACTTTAATGGTAGACACTACCGGCCATTTGTGCAATTTGAGAAAAATTGACACCAAAATGGGCACTCTTCCTATAACATTATAGAGTTGAAGCATTGTTTGTAAATTGTGTCAAAAACTTGACTTGTCGGAAGAAATAAAAATTTGCCACTCTCACAATCATTTCCTACGAGATTTGAATGAATGCGATTCTCCACGTAAAAGACATATAGAGAGAAAAAAATCGATTTCATAACCCTTAGTTACATATTTGAATTTTTGCAGAAAATTACAGACCGCAAATTTATAAAAACGGAGTAATAAAAAAGCTACGCATGGTAGTACATACATTGTAATCCTAGAGATGCCCGTATATGGAAATCAAAAGCACATATAGTACATATAATGTTTACTAAATTCTCTGAAGTAATTACACGCACCATATGCGATCTGGTCAAAAATAAACATGCGAGTTTGTCAATTTGACAAATACTCGGCCATCATTGTATCGACAAATTGCGTTGATTTTTATTATTTACAACTTTAGGTAAAAGCGACATGAGGGAGAAAACAAAGGACGAGGCAGTGTAAGTTGTAAGACATCAAATTTCGCACGCCCATTTATTATAAATAATTTATTTTATTTTGCGAACCTAATTTCAGATGTTAGTGTACACATAAATGGTGATTATGTTTATTTCAATGTATGTACTACCTTTCGTTTAGTTTTGGAATTATTGGTATTTCTAACTTTTAAAGCAATTGACGACATTTTTTTTTCAATTCACTTTATTTTTAAAAATCTCAACCACTCTCATAAAGTCATTGGCAAAAAATAAAGTACGCGGTTTATATCGATTATTTTCACTTTATTTAATACGGGCGTTCAGAAAATATGATAAATCACCTGATCCCGAACTGAAATCCGCGATTGACTCGATATCACTCATTTTCAGTACTTGGTAACACAATTGAACTGTCTTCGATTGAAGAGTACTTGAAGAATGTAGGAAATAAGAATTTAGTGAAATTAACTACACTATTAATAGTACATAGCTTAACTTCCAAAAGTGCGTATTGTAAAACTACCTGCTAGTAACAGTAATCGGAAGACCTTTTCCCATTTGCTTTTAATTAGGAACTTAAAGTCACTTACCAGGAACAAACCAGTTGCTAGAAATTCTGATTAAACCGGTAATAATAATGATTGAAATAATTGAATGGGTTGCCTCGTTTTATCTCGTTGCAAGAATTGTCATTTGAATCCTGGTTAGGAACACGCATTTAGGTCATGAACATGTTCCGGAACAGCTCTCCAGAATATGTTTTAAATTACAAATGAACACAATTTATGCCTTCTATAAGATTCAACTAATCCCCACAAAATATTTTATTAATTTTTCTTTCTTTTGGGTAATTAATTTATTTCATTCGCAAAGTTAATAATTTCAAATGGAAAATAATTTATTTGACTTGGAAAATGATTTATTTGTTTTGGAAATTAAGTTATTTGACTCGGAAAATTATTTATTTGATTTGGAAATTTGTTTATTAAATTTAGAAATTTGTTTATTTCATTAGGAAAGTTATTTATTTGATTCGGAAATTTATTTATTTTATTTGGAAATTCATTTATTTGATGCGGAAACTTATTTTTTTCATTCGAAAATTTATTTAATTGATCCGGAAAGTTGTCTATTTGATCCAGAAAGTTATCTATTTGATTCGGAAAATTGTCTATTTAATCCGGAAAGTTGTCTATTTGACCCGGAAAGTTATTTGATTCGGAAAGTTGTCTATTTGATTCTTAAAACTGTCTATTTGATCCGGAAATTTATCTATTCGATCCGGAAAGTTATCTATTTGATCCGGAAAGTTGTCTATTTGATCCGGAAAATTGTCTATTTGGTCCGGAAATTTATCTATTTGATCCGGAAAATTGTCTATTTGATCCGGAAATTTATCTATTTGTCTCGGAATTTTGCTTACTAGACCTGGAAATGCTATATATATAATTGAGAATTTGTGTTTTTTTTTAGATAGATTGGAGACTGCTAACTAAACAAATAAATGAAAATATCGTTGACCTACGATACACAATTTAGACTCAAACCAATCACTGGCTAACTGACCTGTTTTAAATTACAATCCATTTCAAACAGCCGAACAAGGGCCAGTGAATCCTTCGTGGAAATTTTCCCGGTAACCGAGGTAATTAATTCTTTCGATTTCTGCAGTCCGGATATATCTTTCTAGTTTTTGTGTCTTGGCTAGCAGAATCAGCGCACAGGCTGATGCCCAGCCAAGACCACAATAGGGTTCCGGACAGTTAAAGTTCGAAGATGGGTCCTGCCTGATGGCGAGTTCATTTCTAGCCCCATTGTATCAACGGCACAGTACTCACAAAAGAATGAGCTAGTTGGCGTTTGTGTGACGGTCGATGACTACAGTATGTATAATACGTGACTCATGTAGAAACACCGGTAACAATCCTTTTTCGCATTTAGGATGCATCATAACATAACCGGTTAGACGAAAAAATAGGTCATATGACGAAGAAATATTTGGCGAATCCAAGGGAGGCTTTCGAGCTGGAAGATCCACAACTGACTATAGCTATTCAATCCGAAGCAAGTGCTGGAAAAACAGCTCGAGTTTAATAGAGAAGTTATCCAAATTGTGAATTTAAAAAAAATGAAACCGGAATATAGAGGGGTACGCCCGCAATCCGAGGGTTTTGTAGCAAGCGCTTATTTTGGTATATAAATATCGGCTCCTTGCTCTTCTTCATACCACTCAGATTGATAAAAAAAAACACAATTAAAATGTCTTACCCACTTACATTTTTATGAACTAATATTTTCTCCTCCCCCACTATTCCTCTTTCTACAAATTTCAAGAAAATGCGAAAAAATGGAATGTACTCAACATTACCTTTCTCACGACACCTCACTTGCCTATACCAGTCGATTAAAAAAAATTTTACCTTAATTTCGCCTCTATGTGGACCCCTCCCCCCTCCACCCGGTAAAGTTTGCCAATTACGACGCATCTAATCTTTACCCTTTCAAAAATGATTAATTAAATAACTGCAATTCGCACTACGAAAAACAACATGAAAGTAGTACTCACAACTATGAAGCCGATAGGTGTATTGTTTGTGTGGATAGTGTCGAAATGCCTAACTTTGAATCAATGTACTATTATTAAATATTATGTGATTATAATGAAACCTAGGGATATTATTGCCTATGATGTTGGTTATCATTGGCCATCCATATTTTTGACCTCGGGTATGTTTAAGGGGTGCAGGGGTGTGATAACTGCAACTATAGAAATGTACTATTATTAACCTTTTCTGATGAGATTTCAAAATTCTATTAATGTAAATTTTCTACGCTAGTAAAATGCCGCTTTTCTGCAAATTTTCATATTTCTAAGTATAACGGTCTAGAAATGCAAGGGGGGGGGACAAACTCGGATCATATATTTTCCCCTCTATCTCTTTTCCCCTTTTTTCAAATTTGATGAAAATACCGGAAATGAAATGTACTCGGTGTTACCTTTCTCATGATACCCCACTTGCCTATACCAGATGAAAAAAAAATTTTGACCTTCATTTCCCCTCTATGGGGACATCCCCTTAAAGTCAGCGTATTACAACGAATCGCTTTCTCCGGCGAATTATAATAATTCTACATACTCCCACAAAATTTCATGTATGTAGCTTCAGCCGTTCGTGAGATATTTCATGGACAGACGGACAGACGGACAGACATTTGACCGATTTCATAAGGGTTTTGTTTTTTATACAAAACCCTAAAAATCAAGCTAGCCAAAGGTATAATTTTGACTCATCTTGTCATACTGACCAAGATTATAATATACTTTATAAGGTGGGCTTCCCTTTCTTGCGTTGCAGATTTCATGACAAAGTTAATATACCCTGCTTCCTAATGAAGGGTATAAAAACGGAACAGGCGGATCAAATAAGCCGGAGATAATACTGAATGATGAGACAATCGAAAGGTTAGACAACTTCATATACCTTGATACCTTGGAGCCAATATTGCAGAGAATGACAAATCCAGCTCGCGAAGCTTCTATGCAATGCTCAGCCTGATACACAACAGCTTTATTCGTAGAAAGGCTTTGGTTCCAAATGTACAAGACAATAGTTCGTCTTGTGCTACGCTACGGTTATGAGACTTGGACGCTCATTCAGGCGTCGGAAAAAATGTTAAATGCCTTCGGAGGTGTCCTCCGGCCAATCATTGGAACAACGCACGAGGGAGACCAATTGCGAAGGCAGTGTACGATTAGTTAAAACGGCGGTCTCCAGATTCCTCAAGAGACGAAGGCTACAGTAGGCGGGTCGTCATGAGTCCCGAGAGGACGGAAAAATCATGGGTGACAGTCGCTCGATAAGACAGTCGAAAGCTGCATGGAGTGACGGGCTGGAAGCAGCAGTGTATGAATGAAGACGTTAATGGGGAGGGGGGGAAGGGGGGGGGGGGCGAAAATATGGAGAAGCCATAGCCCCCAACGAACAATATAGGACAACCGGGCATGTTTGTCCGGTATACCTTTGTCTCGAAGTATCAAAGCAGTCTCCTCTACAGTTGTAGCCCCGTTGGGGCTTAGTGCGTTGAAGCGTCAGTCTGATGTCTCATACTACCGGTCACCTTCTACATTGCAAAAAATGCAATGAAGTGTTTTATGTGTGTCGCTTATGCGTGAATAAGCACAGTGCCATTTTTTAGATTAATGCATCCTAGATTGGTGACCTAGCGCGTCAGTTGACACGTATGACCTACGACAATAGATGATAATTGTGAATTGACAGTTCGCGCCATCATGACTTCGACAGAGTTCAACTAGTATCAACTTTCGGCGACTGAGTGGCATCTTGGTCGTGTTGAGTACTCGTATATTCAGTGGTTCAAATATATTTGACAGTAGAATCCGTCTAAATTAAAATAAATAATTGACGCAAGATACCAATTTAGACGAAGGCCTCTCAATGAGTTAGAATCATCTCATTTACTGGATCGTAATGGTGCGTTTTAGGCAGAGGTGTTGGGTTAGCAACACGCTCAACCAACTTATTGGCCCCAAATAAGTTCTCATTTAACAGCTGAGTGAGCTCATAGTCCGACACGTAAATCCCCTTTTTTATCAAAGACTGCTGCATTATCCGTCTTAATTGTGCCGAGTATAGTAGCGGCTTCTATTTGTAGATTGAAACCATGGAGCTTGCATTAAATTTCGTCATCAGAAAAGTATAATTTTTGAAAATGAAGTCAAATTTTGGTTTAAATGGTCAGGAAATTGAAAACTTCCGACCACTCAATTTAAGTTTTCAGCAAACGAAGAGTACAGTCTACGCTGAAAGAAAGCCGGACACACAATTCAAGGTCCTGTTACTATCTAGACAATTCACCGAGGAAAAGAATATTCTCGGTGAAGTTGAAAATCGTTTAATAATCCTGCTTAAAACTTTCGTTCCAATCAACAATCGAATCTTTTCTTCCCACCTACTGTGTTCCCAAATCATCAGTATGCAATGATTGCAATTTATTCTCCTTTGCTCTTCCGTTCAGTTCGTAGTTACATACGAATCCATACTGCCAAAAATATTGTTTGAACCCTAAAAATCTATATGTTGAAGACACTTCGAACACTCAGTGATTTAATGTTCAAGAAGAGCTCAAGAAAACGACAACGTTCGTATCGTAAGTCCACACACAATTGCAAACGTTTCATTCACAGAATTATCTGAAAATGGAACAGCAGCAGCAGATTGAATGGATTCTTGCATATTCCAGATAGAATTTATGGGGAGAAGCTTCTTTTTTTGCACATTACAATAAGTAGTCCTTGTTGTATGCACTTGTTGAGATCCAAGGGTTCCTATTAGAAGTGTCTTTATAGTCGAGTGGATTTCTTTTGCCGGGATAAGAAAATGGCACTCGATATATGAAAATGCACAGGGTGGATAACTCGCACATAGATATAGGACTACATTTATGAGATTTCGATTCGTATCTGGCTATAAAATGAATATTTTGGGAAAGTTTATGATTTTGAGACTTTCCTACACGCATAAAAACATACATATCAGGGACTTTGTGTCGAGAAATTGCAATTTGCAAAAAAGTTTTTTTTTTTCTTCATTATCAATGTAGACGAATGTCTTCATTTCTTAATGCACTTTGATTATTTTTGCTTAAGAAGGTAGTCTGTAGACGATTAAAAATGAAATCAGACATATGAAAGAATTTTAATTAAGTAAATTATGTGATTGCACAAACGCTCTTATCGTTTGTCAAAGCTGCAACATAAATTCCTCTGATTTTTTAAGCATTACGGAATGTTCTGACTAGTGTTTTTTTCTACATTTTCTCTTGACGGCCCTGAGTACGGAGCTCTTCTTAATAAAATTACCAATAGTTTTCAACTGATCGATTTTATTTTTCCAGGAGAGTATTAGATTACCCTCACGAGCAATCTACCACAGCTACAGCTTTTCATGTTTATTTAATCGGGAATTATAGATACATTTAATTATTTTACGTATGTAGGGGAGATAGGGAGGCGACCGGTAGCGCAGTGTGTTGAGGCATCAGTCTCATGTTTGACTACCCGTTTTGGGTTCGAATCCCGTCCACGACGACGTTCGTGGCCATGGATGTGCAGGAGATGCATGCTGGCAACTGCATTCTCCGATACCAGTTTATGCCGAGAATCGTCAACTGGGCTACATGAAACAGTTGACGCGCTATGCCCCACAAGGGGTTACGGCAATTGAGAGAGAGAGAGAGAGAGGGGAGATAGGCGTTCTCCTGGCCTGAACATGCCCATTTTCAATACCAACCAACTAGATCATAGTGCCAACATTTGACCAAGGCTCTAGCTTCATTCCATCGAAAGTTATCGTGCGAACGGACAGACAGACGGACAAACGGACAGACAGACAGACAGATATGGCTAAATCGAATCAGGAGATGACCCTGATCATTTATATAAATATATAGGTATACAATACATTGCTATACCTCCGGAGTCTCCTTTAAGGTGTGTGTTTTCATCGTGACAAAATCAATATACCCTATACTATAAGTCTAGGGTACAAAAAAAATCCCCATGAAAACAGGGTTGCCTTTTTGGGGTGGTCAATCCTATTTTTTTTTTGACTTTGGATTCGGAATCAGCGACCCAAAATTACCTTGCAGTTCAGACCAGCCCGATTGGACGAGTATCTCCTGATGAAAGCAGGGTTGCCATTCTGGGGTGGGCAACCCCAAAATTATTTTTTCCTTTTTTGACTTCAGACTCGGAACCAGCAATCCAAAAATCCCTTGTAGTTCAAATCAGCCCGATCGGACGAGTATCTCCCATGAAAACAGGGTTGCCATTTTGGGGTGGACTCCACTTTTTTTTTTTTTCACTTCAGATTCGAAATAAGCGACCCAAAAATACCTTGTAGTTCGAACCAGCCCCTTCGGATGAGTATTTCCCCATGAAAACGATTCGTATGACCAAATCCCACTAACTAAACATAAAAATTATAGCGCGGCGACCTTCTCACATGAGAACGTCATTATCAAAATGTCTAAGCACGTATGAGAATGAATGAGAATATTCTCACGAAATTTGTTCTCATCATATTCTCATAAGAATGAGAATAGCCGTGCGTGTAAATAGGTATGAGAACTGTTCTCATGGATGACGCAATCCAAAAAGCATTCTCTTGAGAATGTCTATTTATACCTTTATGTGTGAAAAATCAAGGAATCTAATTCATTAGTCACTACACTTAACTGCGTATAAATCGTGAAAAAAAGTCAAGTCCTATTAATGGCTCATATATGTAATATATGAGCCATTATAGGATACTTTTTAAAAATACTAGACATGGTAAAAACTGTTGAAAACGCATGAGACATAACTATGCATGTATAGCTATATTCGCACATAGTGACTCGGTGCATTGGAACATGGTGCATACATTGATCATGCCTTAATGCATATGAATGGCCCATTAGTGCTCACGAGAGCACGTATCGACAACGTGAAAGTCCAACATTCTTCACATTCTTCAGTCTGTTCACGTTTTTTTTGTGTAAGGATACTCAATAGCTCTTTTTTATAGATCGATATGCAATTTTTACGGAAGTACATTTCTTTTCTTAGTCGGTAAGAGGCAATTTCGTATTCAACCAAGTGTCCTTTCACTCCAAATACCGTTCACTTGCAGATTATCTTATCTTGCTTCGCATAATATACTGCAATATTATGTTTTCCTGTTAATAGGTAGTTGAATCGAGAGGCTTAAAAAAGTGCCAGGACTGCAAAAGTTTATTCATTACTCTCAAGTGACTGTTGAGAATTATGTTGTGAGATGTTTCAACAGAGTAATTTTGAAAAAGATGGACAGGCCTGTACAGATGAATAGATACTACTTGAGAGTTTTGGAGAATTGAATGAGAAAGGATGTCCGCCAAGGATATATTAGGTATAATGGCAAAAACGAACAAGCAAAAAAAATGTATGAGTCAGCGCTCTACTTTCGGTATCTATAGATTAGATTCGATTCTATGATGCAAAATATTCACTGGCTATTTTAAATGGATGATGAAGGAGCTCTCGACTTTGCTCTTCTTAAATATGCGAAGCTCCCAGCCGATGTGGGAATCGGGTGCAATGGGTCAACTGTTTACCCAGTTTTCAGAGGTCATTTATTATTAAAGCATTTCCAATATTGACCTTACTCTTTGCCTTTAGTAATTGTTGTTACAAATATTCGAGGTTTTTAATTGTTGTTTATAGTCTATTCAAAGAAAAATAGATTTTTTGGTTTAGCAGTACATATTATTTTAGATAAATCCTACGTATAATGGCCACACAAAAACCAAAAGACATCAGTATAAAATGTAAATGTGGCATCGGACTCAAGGAAATATTTAAAAGTAATCACATCCTTTATGACCTCGAATTTATCGATCCGTGTGCGACGACAACATGCCCATATAACATAAAATTATCTTTCCAATCTCAATGAATCCTGAATACAATTTAAATAAAAACCAAATACAAATAAGAATAAAAAGAAATATCAAAAACAATTTTTATTCGTATACTTACATGGCCGACATTTGTAAGCAATTTCCACGAATTTTCGAATACGAGGACATGGTTTCAATTTGACGTTAGGACTATCATAGCTCGAACTGCCGCTACTATCACCAATGCCACTTTGTCCCACACCATAGCCATCCGGCAGTACATTAAATTTACAATGTTTCTTTTTTTGGCAGGCTTCCACGACAGTTTGGAGCAGCGAATACTAAAAGGATAAAACGAAATGACATTATATGTATATATGCGTATAAGGATGTGTACGTTTTCAAATATGGCAAACAAATCGGAAACAACTGTAAAAAAAATCAATGCGCGAAGAGGAATTGTATGGAATATTGCAAATAAATGTGCGATGTATCAAAAGAAACCACAAAAATAACGTATGTATAGCAAGGTTATAACTCGTATATGTATAATCATGTGTACCGAAAAATTAAACAAATTTTCTGGTGATACGTGTAATGGAAATTTACAAGATTTTCGGGAAATATGGCTGAGGTTGAAATAAATATTTGATGTTGAATTATGAAAATGGGCGGAGATTTGTATCATATTTACGAGTATATATACCTCCTTTTAAGGTGAATGCAAATATTTAATTTGTAAAATTAACGCACTATATGCATGTAGCTGTTTATAATAAAGCTTTATGGCAGAAGGGCCTTGAGATAATTATTCCATACGCGTATATGTTAAGTGTAGAATATACAAGGATGGAGCACGAAAGGAGCCAAAAGTTGATTGGAGCGAGCTAATTGGTATCGTTTCATTCCCGAATATTTAACAATATTTTATAATTTGGTTAGACGAGCTGTAGAATGCGGGCAATGACATTCTTCCATGCCATGAGGTGCATTTGATGATCCTTATCAAGCGATCTTTAGGACCGTTGATATCCTCCAGTCGACCCAGACTAAACATACGTGATCCTGAACGAAATTCATGTTGATCAATCCCAACTACAACTTTGTTCAGAGTCGTCCTTTGTGATGTGTGACATTGTTCTTTTACAGATTACGTCAGCCGTCCTTTAAGCTAGTAAAACAAGGTACTATCGGAATACTGCCATCACCAAAAGTTAGACCCTCGCAGTTGGTGGATTTAAAGTAGAGCACTCAGCGCCAATGAGTGTAAACACATAGTGAGTAAATTTCGGCCCGTGGATTATGGCGGTGATTGTGTGCAGGAAGCTATTACATAATCGTACAGCAGCGGATATTCATAAATTTTGACTTAACATTACGCGACATTTAGGAGCCAGTTTTAGTACGTTCTTTAGGCGAAATTCACACACACGACACCGCGCTGCACGACTGCTTGAAATTTCAGTCCAGATACACAGCACCAAATGGGCGGATTCACACTTATCGCTCAGCATGCGATACGATCGACTATGCTTGGCTATTGCGCGTGGCTGCGTCGTGCAGCGCGGTGTCGTGTGTGTGAATTTCGCCTTACAATTGCCTAGATCAGCCTTACCTATAGCATCATCAACTTATTACTCGACTCGTCCTCGATTTATGTACGACATCGACATGCGCTCGGTTATCAAAATAAATGTATATACCCACGGCCCACCTCTATCCTTTACTTTCGATGTTATTTTTTTATTTTCTGCGTTTTCATTAACTTCAACATTATTGCATATTATTGCATATAAAAAGTCGAGTTGGTTATTGATCATATCTTTTTCTTGCACGTCCGATATAAACCAATCACTAGACATGCGAGGGCGGTCCGATAAGTACTTAACCTACAAAAGAAAAACGTAAATTTTGCAAAAGTGGCGATTTATTTCTCAACATAGTCTCCTTTTAGCTCGATATACTTGACCCAGCGCTGCTCCAACTTCTTTAACCTGTCTGAAAAATACGTTTTCTCGAGGCCTGCAAAGTAGGCCTCCGTGGCGGCGATGACCTCCTCATTCGACTCAAATTTCTGCCCGGCGAGTGACTTTTTCAAGCTTGGATACAAAAATAAGTCGCATGGGGCCAAATCTGGAGAATACGGTGGGTGGGACAGCAGTTCATAGCCCAATTCGACCAATTTGGCCGTGGCGACGGCGGAGGTGTGAGCCGGTGCGTTGTCATGGTGGAGGAGCACTTTTTTCTTCGCCAAATGGGGCTGTTTTTCTGTAATTCGGCGTCGAATCGGCCCAATAATTCGGCATAGTAGAGCTCTGTGACCGTTTTGCCCTTCTCCAGGTATTCGCTGTAGATCACACCTTGTGAATTCCAGAAAACGGTGGCCATCACCTTTCCGGCCGATAGGACAGACTTCGCCTTCTTCATAGCACGTTCGCTGGGTGAAGTCCACTGTTTCGACTGTTCCTTGGATCAATGGATCCATGTTTCGTCGACGGTCACGAAACGACGCAGAAACTCCTTTGGATTGCGCTTAAACAGCGTCAAACACTGCTGTGAAGTGGTCTCACGGTTGCGCTTGTTGTCCGGAGTGAGCAAACGCGGCACCCATCGCGCCGACAGCTTTCTCATGCCCATATTTCATGCAGGGTATGACCCACGCGGTCTTTTGAGATGCCTACTGTTTCAGCTATCACGCGCACCTTTATTCGGTGGTCTACCAATACGAGAACGTGGATTTTTATCACGTTATACTCGTTGGTAGCCGTTTTCGGGGCACCTGGGCGTGGCTCATCAAAAAACGGACTTGCGACCACGTTAAAACTCGGTCGCAATTTTTGACGGTTGACATCGAAGGAGAAGAGTCACCGTACACAGCATCCAAGCGCTCTTTGATTTCGCTGCGCGATTTCCCATCCAAATACTAAAATCGAATCACCGACCGATATTGCTCTTTTTCCATTTTTCTAAAATCCGCGGACACGCGGAAAAAACTACGAGTCCGATTCGTAAAATTTTTGAAATTTTGACAGTAGCCGTCTACGATAGTAAATTTCTCTTGCGATAGTCGCGCCATCGGGCGGTGAGGCTAAGTACTTATCGGACCGCCCTCGTAGTAACACACGCATGTATTTCACACAAAAGGAAATTGTTAGTTACACATTTCGTTACTATTCACGTGCTCTATCAGATTTCCGTAAATCTACCATAGTTGAGGATATTGATGGCAACATTCATAATTTGTCATTCACTCTGAACATAATAGGAAGAGATAGTAGACCATAAGTGTCACAGTGTCTCCGCTGTTTGCCGTTTGCTATTATCGCAATTGCTTGCCAATATTGCAATAAAGCACCTTGGAATCAACCAAGGATCATAAATTGTAACTACCAATTTATTCTTATGGCCAATATGAATAGCTCTTGGCAAATATTCAAGGATACACCAATGTCCTCGGGAATATTTCACTCTCTCAATGTCAATTGCTCGTATCGAAAATCATTAAGAGACATCTCTCCGCCCACCACGAAACAGGAGGAAAACAATTTTTGTCGACTTTGACTTATGTAGCTCATCTTTCGAAATGGATATGGTTGCATTGGCCATCATCTTATAGAATATAGAGTATTCGTGTCTTCTCACAAGAACATCCATCTTTTTAACGTGTCACATCAGCCAGCTTGAGTCCATCTCCTTCTCTCTCTCCCCATTCATGCAGACTCATCCAGTTCATTGATCAAAGTTGCAAAAGGATACAACGTTATCATGTCTTTTTTTTTGCTTTTTCGTACATAAATTTGTGCTTTTTACTACCAACCACCATAGCTAAAGAAATACATACATACATGCGGTATACTATTGTATATGTGTGTTCATCAATTTAATATGTTATGAAAACATATGTATGATATGAAATGTCAACTAAGACCCATATCATATGGGGAGTGACGTTTTTGTTGGAGCATTTACGAGAGCGACAAATGGCGTTAGGTTACACTCAAAGGACGGAGATGATTTGCGCTGCGGTGTAAATTGTGGAATTTTATATGGATTTATACATATGAATATAAATCGAGGACTACGGGTATCTAATAAAAACAAATTGCATTTAACATCATTTCAGAACATTTAAATTATGTTCTGGGAACTAAACATAACCTGCTTGAATGTTTACGCCAATAATTGGTAACGTATGTTCATTGATGATTGGATTGAAGAATATGAAGATAGTACGCATATAAGGAATTTATAAATAAAATAAATAACTGGCGCAACAGTCCAATTTGAACCACGGCCTCGAGATGAGTTAGCATCATCTCATTTTCTAGATCGTGACGGTTTTTGTGCAGAGGTATGTGATCAGCAATACGCTCAACCGAGTTATTTACCCCATAATGGGTACTCATTTAACAGCTGAGTGGGCTCATAGTCCGACACGTAAATCCCCGGAATCGAACCGGGGCCCAGTGCGTTGAAGGCGAACGTGCTAACCGTTGCGCCATCCGGACTAAGGAATTTATAGGAATTTTCAAAGTTCACCAGTACAATCTATTTGTTTCTCCTTGTTTTTCGCCAGTCTACTTGTATTCTGGCACGGTAGGATTTGGCAATTATAAGTTGTCGCACATATTCAATTGATGTTATCATAAGCAGTCCATTTCGGCTATTAACATTGTTTCCTCGAATTCCTTTTAGGCTTTTGAATGAACCCCAAGGAAAAAATAAGAAATAAATAAAGCATATACAGTCCATTGATCTTTATGGCAGATCCAACATAAAATTGTGAAGCCCCGTTTAATTAATTACGAGCAGCTTGGCATTTAGTCCTTGGGTTTTCATGTATATTTAATTCCAATATATGAGGCGAGTCATTTGAATCCTAATTTATTTGCAAGATTGAGTACGCGTGTTGATGATTAGATGAAATAATAATCCAATAACGCAAGAACGATAATGTGCATGTCTTCTAAATAAGAGAAGAGAGAGGTAAAATTATTTCATGCGGATATACTCGAGTAATGACAGCTAATTTGAGTTTGATTGAATAAGGCGCCTTTCTTGTGAGATAGGTCAAATATAGTTTAAGCGAAGTCATTGCGCAAAAAACCTTGTTATTGACTCATATCGGGTTTTTAATTGCCTTGACCCCTGCAGTGGTATAAGTGCGTCAATATCTCTTCCATTCCTATGCCTTGTTGACGTTTAGATTGCATATCGAGTTTTTGGAAGTGCAGTTGTTAGCATGCACCTCCTATCAGCACCATTTATGTATAAAACTTCCACTGCACCTTGAGCGCTGTGACCATAAGGTCTACTGTGCTATAGCCCTGTAAATTTAGAGTGTGCGATCGAGTTTGATCGATCCGACAAATCTGCTCAGCTCTCCAAGTTTGAAAGAGGCGATCACTTCCGCTTCAGGGCATGCCTCACCGAGATTCTCCAAGTGGCGACTGGCGAGTGCCTCATCCTCACAGAGGATGTGCTGAGAAGTCTCATCACCGTTTTCGCAAAAACGACAGTTGGGGTTAGAGACAATCCCCATTCTGCATAAGTGACTTCTCAGGGTTGAGAGGAGACCGCATATGATTCTCACTCTGCCTCTGCCAAGGCACACCAATTCCAGGGAGCGCTTGGGTGAGTGAGCTGAAATAAACAATTTCGATTATGTCAGTAATTTCTAACTGTTCCTGCTCTCTTATGTGTAATTTTACCCTACATAGAGGGATATCACTGAAGGGTGCAGACCCTGTAAACGAACTTGCAGAAGCCATCCTGGTTAGCTCATCAGCGGTTTCATTACCCGCAATACCAACATTTCCAGGGACCCAATAGATAGGCTTATAAAGCCATTAACTGGCAAATCTTTTGAACAGAACATCCTATGAGTATAAATAAATAAATAATAAATTAATAAATAAATAAATAAATAAATAAATAAATAAATAAATAAATAAATAAATAAATAAATAAATAAATAAATAAATAAATAAATAAATAAATAAATAAATAAATAAATAAATAAATAAATAAATAAATAAATAAATAAATAAATAAATAAATAAATAAATAAATAAATAAATAAATAAATAAATAAATAAATAAATAAATAAATAAATAAATAAATAAATAAATAAATAAATAAATAAATAAATAAATAAATAAATAAATAAATAAATAAATAATAAATAAATAAATAAATAATAAAAAATAAATAAATAAAGATGGGTCTCTACTGATATCCGCCAAACACCAACTGCGGAGATGGAGAGAACATTTCATTGAGGTCCTCAACAACACTTTTGGACTTTATGCATCATTATCAGAAGATATTTCGCAAATAGCCAGAGTTGATACTAGTCCACCATCTAAGCTTGAAGTAATCGCGGCCATCAAATCGATGGAATCGGGTAAAGCCTCGGGGATAGATGGAATTCCGGTGGAACTTTTTAAAGTAGATGCCAATGCTACTGCGGATATTCTTCTCCGCCTTATTCAAGAGTGTTGGGAAACCGAAACTCTCCCTAAAGAGCGGAAGAAGGGCACTAATTCAAAAATGAGACAGAAGCTACGCGTAACCGTAAGGAGCACTGAAGGCTACATGTTAGGAATAACCAGAAGAGGCAAGAAAACCAAAAGGTGGATAAGAACAAAAACTGGAATACACATATCTAGGAAACGCGAGGAAAATTGGACGAATCGAATGATACATTGATACCCCGAGGGGGCTCGCTAGACGAAGAGGTTGACCCGAGACCCAATGGGACGATGATATACGTGCGTTGGAAGCACATGGCAGCGCGTAGCAAAAAAAAACGAAATGAATGGAGAAGAAAAGTACACTATCTGGTCAATAACAGGAATAATTGACAAATGTTAATCCTTTTACCCTCAGCAATCCTGCTGATTTTGCAAGCTACTTTTTCAAGGCAATAAAAAATTACCCAGCCTGATTTATAATATAAAGTTAAATATATATATAAAAATTTAAAAAAATAAAATAATGTATGAACGTGAATTATAATAATGAATACTTAAAAAATTACTCATAAATTATTGGTACCTGAATTGTTAAATAAATGAAGTTGTAACTGCTGCAAATAAAGGGAATTGAATTGAGCCGAATGCCTTGCTCGGTGATTAAAAAGTTTTCAAACATAATTCTTAAAAATGTATTAAATTGAGTCATTCTTCTCCGAACACCAATATATGTATATATAGTACATACGAGAGAGACAACTACCTATATATCCTAGATTCGTATAGTCGGAGAAAACAAAAACTAGCCCACACGAGTCCTTCGCAACTTTTAATAGGACTAAGTATAGCAAACTACATTGTTGCGGTGAAGCCATTCAACCACCTTTCTGGGTACATCTACTTACAAAGCTAAATTCAGTTCCATATATGATGAGATTAATATGTTAGAAGATCTAAACATTTTCTAAATGAAAATTTCGTGATCCCTTTAAGCCACAAATTACCATTCAGTTCCGTTCGGGGAGCAATACTATGAAGGCATCAAAACTAATGTGTATCCTTACTTAGTGTTGATTTTACAAGAAAACTTTTAATTGAACCTTTTCGGCAGGTCGGCTTTTTGTTTCGTTCTCGAGAGGCGCTTTCTTAACCATACTTCGTGGAAACAATTCCACTTGAAACTTCTATTAATTTTGGATTAATTTGTTAAACCCATTGAAATTAAGAGAAAATGCGGATATCATATCCGGAAATTTATATATGTACGTATGTATGTGAATTGATTATTTGAATTTAAGCACTTGTCGGATATATGTATGTATGTGTCTGTATTAAACAAGAACTTCTTATTCTGAACGAATGTCATACAAATAGAGATATTACGATTTTTTTCTAACACTCTTTGGTTCTGAGCTCATCCATATCTGAAGATCCTTCTCTGAAGATGATTTGCTCGATATAAGAGTAAGCTCATTTATTTTATGAGATGTCTTATTCATGATTACGGGCGGATGGAGTTTTAGGATTCGACACAGCAGCGGGTAGCGCCCGAAAAGTTTCTTCGGGTGTCATTATACGTTTAACAAAAAAAAACTAATCACAAGTTCTAGGGCGTCGTCATGTTTTTAATGTATACTGGGTGGATTATTAGTATTCAATCATCCTATCTTATTAGTAAGCTGTAAAGGTATTTTATCGAAGAGAAACTATTTTTGGTGGATATAATCTTTTGTAACTTATGGGAAGGATACTTGATATTTTTGTTAGTTTGGGGCCAAAAAAAGGGAGTTGGTCTACGCATTAGCGAAGATAAAACGAAAATAGCGCTGCGATTAAGAAGAAGGACGCCAGGTCCACCGAACATTAACATAAGGAACTTCAGCATCGAACTCATAGATGACTTCACATAGCTGGGTGGCATCCTGTCAAAGGATGCCACCGAAACTGACGAAATCTGCCGACGGATACAGCTAGGAAATGAAACTTTTTTTTCTCGGTCCTTCCAATAATGAAATCGAAGAACGTGCACAAAAATTTCGCGTATTCGAAACCATCATACGACCTGTGTTATGTGCTATGTGTTATAAGCCTAACTCAAGTCTTCGACCAGGCCGAAGCTTCGCTTCGGCCCGGAGTCCGAAGCGTATATACCCTAGACTTGTACAGACCTAGTGGTGATACCAAAAGTCCCAATTGGCAACGACCATATGCATTAAAAGTGGGTCTCTTATATGGCCAGTTCATAGGGGAGAGGTTGGCACTCATTCAGTGGGATCTTGACCATTCTCAAAATCAATTAACTAACCCATTCTACAAATATTTATCCAATTTTTCAAGTCGCTAGCTTCATTCTATCGAAAATTAACGCTTATTCGAAGTTTCACTTGTAGGGGAGGTGGGGGTTCCTTGAGTCGGATCTTGCCCAGCATTTCCATCAACCAATAAGATCCCCCTACAAACATTTAAACAAAATTTCAAGTCTCTTGCTTCATTCTATCGAAAGTTATCGCTTATTTGAAGTTTCTTTTGTAGGGGAAGTAGGGGTTTCGATGGTCGGATTTTACGTATTTTCAATATTAGTCAACTGGATCATACTACAAACATTTGACCAAAATTTCAAGTCGCTAGCTTTATTTTGTCGTAAGTTATCGCTTTTTTTAAGTTTCATTTCTAGGGGAGGTAGGGGTTCCTTAGGTCGGATCTTACTCATCTTTAATGCCAACTAACCCAATCTTACTTTCAACATTTTACCAAAATTTCAAGTTGCTGGCTTCATTCTATCAAAAGTTATCGCTTATTTGAAGTTTCATTTGTAGGGGAGGTGGGGGTTCCTTGGGTCGGATCTTGCCCATTTTCAATACCAACAAAGTAGGTCTTATTAGCAACATTCTTTCAAATTTTCAACTTGCTAGTATCATTTTTTCGAAAGTTGTCGTAATTAAAGGAATATTTAATTTTTGGAAATTTGTAGGGGAGGTAGGCGTTCCTTTGATCTGATTATGCCCAACTTACATAATCTTAAGCAGCTTCTCACTTCAAGGTTACACGCCAAAAATCAGGTGTCTACGTCAATTGGTTCAGGAGTTATAGACAAAAAACCTGAAAAGTAGGGTAGTACGGGGTTCTTTGTAAGAAAATTACCGTTAGTTTTCAATTTATCGGTTTTATTTTCCCAGGAGAATATGAGATTAACCTCAATGAGTAATCTACCAAAGCTAGAGCTTTTCATGTTTTTTTAATCGGGAGTTATAGATACATTTATGTATTTTACATATGTAGGGGAGGTAGGCGTTCTCTTGGCCTGATCATGCCCATTTTCAATACCATCCAACTAGATCACACTTCCAACATTTGACCAAAGTTTTAAGGCTCTAGCTTCATTTTATCGAAAGTTATCGTGCGAACGGACAGACAGACAGACAGACAGACAGACAGACATGGCTAAATCGAATCAGGAGGTGACCCTGATCATTTATATATATACATGCTATACCTCAGGAGCCTCCTTTAAGGTGTTACATATTTCCGTCGTGACAAAAACAATATACCCTATACTATAAGTCTAGGGTATAAAAATATGCTCAACACATTTGAATGAAAGGGCGCTCGGCGAATTTTCGAAGCAGTTTGTGACCGAAATGGTTAGCGCATCCGGGACAACCACGAGTTGTACGAACTGTACGATGATCTGCAAGCTTCTAGAATCGTCAAACTACAAGGACTTCAATAGGCAAGACCGTTGATGTCATTTTGGGTCCTCTAGTCAGGAAGAAAGGGCATTACACTAAACTAATTTTGATGACATTTTGAGTCCTTTGGTTGGCAAAACAGCACCTTGGTCATGAATTGAAACAACCGAACCAAACCTAACAAATATTTGTCATTTTTGGATCGGGGTGATGATACTAATCGTCTGGACGTGAGGGACATATAGGAAATAAAGGAATTTATGGACATAAAGGCCCAAAAGGCATATTGTGCTCAAAGGCAGCTGAAAGATATCTCTCTTTCTCCCTTTCTCCCCATGTGGCCCAGTTGACGTTTCGACGGCATAAACTGGTTTCGGAGAATGCAATTGCCAGCATGCACCTCCTGCACATCCATGGCCACGAACGTCGTCGTGGACGGGACTCGAACCCGAAACGCCGGTAGTCAAATATGAGACTGATGCCTCAACACACTGTGCTACCCGTCGTCCCAACTTGAGTACATTTACTCAAGGATGCGCACCTAAAGAATTTGGTTTTGGGAACACCATTTTTCAAAGCAAATGATGGAGAACATGAAAGTAATTGGGTGAAAATGAAAATGTATTTGAATGGGCCGGGCCCATGATCCATGAAAGACAAGATAGCGGCTTTTCGCGTTTCATTTTCGTATCGTTCTGCGCATCACGTCATAAGCGCGTATGTATTTGAAAGACTGGTGGTTCATAACATTCAGCATTGCAACCATCGCGACAGTATTGCTTCGCTTGTTGAGGGTGCAGCACGCGCACGGTGCAGCGGTCTCATGTGTGCCCTCTGCTTGATATGTTTTTTCAACTTCGTGCGAACAGGGAGCAATTGAATGAGATTATCTCAAAAACTGTTTAAGGTAGAAAAAAGTCGTACAGGTAAAATATTTTTTATATATATGTATTTTTGTGAGCTTCAATTTTGCCTCAGAAATTTTTTTTGCTAGGATTAATAGTTACAGAGATAAAAGACAAAAACTAAGTATTCATACAATTGTATAGTATGAGCCTGTGACGTAGATATTCAGAGAGCCGACATGCCCAAGATGATATCTTGTCTTCTTTGTATCATGGGACGGGCCTAAGTGCCGATGAACATCGCTCTTTTTGTGTCATTAGAGAACTTGCAATTACTTAGGTCCTTTTTATCTTCTTCAAAAGAAAACTTGCTATTCATTGTCATGAGTATAAATGAAGGCATAAATTTTCAATTCTTTCAATTTTGAGCTCAAATCTTGCTTGAGATTATGCTGTGTAGATTATGAATAACAATTGCAAATCGGACGATTAATTAAAGAAGAGCTTGTTGAGCTTTAGCATTGGGGCGGTTCAAGCCGAATCATCCCTTTTGATATGCCTTCCATCTTTAGACGGATTAATGAGTCATCCGACGTAACGACCAAAAAATTAATCATTTCTAACGAGTATCGTATCGAATTGTAATGACACGCAATAGTTTACGCTATAAATTATTTTTGTATTTTCGTGTTTCGGAATACAGTAAGAAAATTAAGCTCATTAATGGTATAAAGGAAAAAAATCCTGATCAGCCTATTAAGACAACAGTGGGCCCGTAGTCGGTGGATGAATATTTAGACAATAGCATTATTGTATTTTGGAGCTGTAATATAGTACGAGGGTATATGCGAGCAAGTTGCGAAGGAATTTAACTTTATTTTATTCGGTACATGGCGACCGACAGTCGCACATATGAATATGTATGTAAATATATGTAGGAATACACACATATAGTTGCAAGAGTTAATGAACAAATGAATAAAGTTTTCCAATTCTCAAGCATTAATTGGCCTTTAAATTCCAGCTAAATGACTTCCACTCTCCATGAACTGGCACCGGATCAAGTTTAAGCAACTTTTGCCTTCTTGTACGGCTACAGAGAGTTGCCAAAGGAAACGGAGGATAACATTCAGTCGGTTAGGTCTATGAATTGTGTTTGCTCAGAGATGGTTCGGAATGGGGAATGTGTGTGCTTCAAGAATATATCACAGCGAGAAGTAGAACTGCAGGTAGTAGAAAATGATAAAATTGCCATCGTGGTTTCTAGTGAAACCCAGTTCAATTCTACGAGTAACCTATACGCTGTGACTTAGTTAATTATCCGGCAACGAGACCTTAGGATCGGCTAGGTAACGCGCCCCAACAATATTCCTCCAGGACTATCCCATAGACCACGTTATCCTCCGTGGAGGCACACACTGTCTTTCTCTGCACTGGTGATAAACGTTAGACAATGATGGCGGTGGTAATAAGGGATACGCTTGGGTCATGTTATGTTTGAAATCGAGTTTAATCCTTCCCGGCATGCTTCAAACAATAAAGTGAACGAAGCAAATTGAAAGAGTTCTATCGTTGAATTTGCGACATTATGTCTAATTAAATTTTCTAAGTATGTACGAGCATAGTAAGATATTGTTAATTTTGCATATAACGCTGGAGAATTAGGACAGATAGCATGTTTGGCTACGGGAAATGGTACAGGATAATAATGACTAGAGCGCTTGAAACAAACCTGCAATGCATTTGGCCACAAGCAATTGGATGGTATTTGCTCGTCTTGGGCTGATAGGATGTTGTTTGATGTTGTGTTGTTTGACGAAATAATAGAAGTTTGTTTGTTTGAATTTCCATTAGATAGTGTTGAATCTCCATTTAGTGAAGCTGATGACGATGATGAGGGTAACAATATACCGTTGGAGTTTGTGTGATCCGTAGATGGACATAGTTCTTCGATTGTGATACCACCTGAAATGGAGAAGAATAGTTGAAGAATTTATTTGGAAGTTGAAAATACGTCAGTATGAGATATGATAAATTATTATTGTGAACGGAAAATCATACTAAGCACAACAGTGTGAAAAAAAATTATTCAGAGGGCGAAATTGTTGCAGAAGTTCACTAAAAATATCACGAGAACATGCGTTAGATACGAGTAGAAGAAGATACTATGGGGAGGCTAAAAAATCTTAAAAAAAGTCGTGGCATTAAAGTAACCCTAAAAAAATGGCAAAAATATACCTTTTGCCAGGGGCCGAGAAGGCCCTCCTTCATCAGGTCGAAAAGTACAAACTGAGCATTACTGCAGTCCAGGAAACAAATTGGCTTGGCAGCGAGATTAATGACAAGAAATCGCACACAATTCTTACAAGTGGCAAACCATCGGGCCGCAAGGAGTTTGGAGTAGCATTTATAGTGAACAATCACCTCAAACCGCATATTACTGACTTCAAACCCATAAATGAACGGCTGTGTGCGATTCGCATCAAGACTCGATTCTTCAATCTCTGGCTCATCAATGTGCATGCCCCCACTGAAGTTAAAGAAGACGCAGTAAAAGACGAGTTCTACGCCCGCCTTGAAACTCTCTTCGACTCACTTCCAACAAACGACGTCAAATTGCTGCTGGGAGACTTTAACGCGAAAGTCGGGAATGAAAGCTGGCATCGGGGGACCACTGGAGGCCACAGCCTCCATGAAGAATGTAACGATAACGGCCAGCGACTTATAGACTTCCCCTGCAGCAGGAATCTAGTCGTAAGCTCTACGTGTTTCCCGCATCGACGCATTCACAAGCAGACCTGGAAGTCTCCAGACGCACATACCGTCAACCAAATTGACCACGTCCTCATTTGCAGGAGATGGGCGTCTAGTGTCATGGATGTCCGCTCCTATCGAGGAGCAAACTGCGACTCAGATCATCACTTGGTGAAGACGACCTACAGATGTAGAATTTCCTCAGTGCACCAGTCAAGAATCAGCCCTCCCAAAATCTTTGCGGTTGATAAGCTCTTGAGTGATGCTACAGCGGTGGCGTATACTACCGCCCTTGAGGAAAAACTATCACCTATGCTACACAACATCAGCAACACAGGCGTCCATGGGTTCTGGGAAGAACTCAAGGGTACCATCAAGGATGTCGCAGAGAAGGTCGTGGGATATAAAGCCCGGCGAGCGCGAAATGACTGGTTCGACGAAGAATGCAAAAATTCACTTGACGCGAAAAACGAGGCCTACAGACAATGGATTCAACGAGGAACCAGAGCCAGAAGAGAAAAATATGACGAGCTACGGCGAATATCGAATAGAATAATTAGACGTAAGAAACGTAAATACCTTGACGAGCAGTTGCTGAACATAAACGAAAACTTAGCTAATAGGAACACCAAACAAGCGTACAAACTAGTAAATATAATTAAGAACGGCTACCAACCCAGGACTAGCCTTTGTAAGGACAAGGATGGAAACATCATCAGCGACACCGATGGTATTAACAAACGATGGGCCTCTTATTTTGAAGAGCTTCTAAACCGACCATCTAACATCCCCACACAGGAAGCTCTCGACGATATTGTTGATCTAGGCCCACCCATTCATCCCCCGACAGTAGAGGAAGTTGATCTCGCGTTGCGGTCACTAAAACGAAATAAAGCGCCGGGCGCTGACGAGATCCCAGCTGAACTGCTAAGATTCGGTGGAACGAGTCTAGTTGATGCCATACATCAATTACTCCTGCGAGTATGGGAGAACGAGGAGATCCCAGACGATTGGCGCCGAAGCATCATCTGTCCAATCCATAAAAAGGGAGATAAATTGCGGTGTGAGAATTACAGGGGCATCTCACTAGTTTGTACGTCCTATAAAATTTTGACGAAAATTCTGGAAAATAGAATAAAACCGTACGCAGAACGAGTCATTGGCGAATATCAAAGCGGTTTCAGACCTGGTCGCTCCACAACCGATCAGCTCTTCTCAGTCAAACTGATACTCCAGAGGTGCTGGGAATACAACGTAAACGTATACCAAATCTTTGTCGACTTCAAGCAGGCATACGACAGTATCGATCGTGGAGTACTGTACAACATCATGCTGCAATTTGGTATACCAGCAAAATTAGTGCGACTGACAAAGTTGACGATGACCAACTCCGTCTCACAAGTCAGGATCCAGAATAGACTTACTGATCTATTTGAAACACGCACTGGTTTGAAACAGGGCGATGGACTGGCTCCGACGCTCTTCAACCTAGCACTGGAATACGTTATTCGGGCCATGAATTTGGACAACAGCAAGACGCTACTCATCAAGTCGACACAATTAGCAGCGTACGCCGACGACATCAACATCATGTCCCGAAGATTGGCTGACGCAGAAGAACTTCTGCATACGCTTGATACCGCTGCAAAGGAAGTTGGATTACGTATTAACGAGGGTAAAACTAAAATAATGATGCAATCGGTGACAAGGACACCTGCACAACCAAGCATCAATGTGGGGGACCTCAACATCGAGTTCGTGAACAACTTCATTTACCTGGGTTGCAACCTGTCAAGGGACGCCAACGAAACTGACGAAATCAAGCGACGGATACAGTTAGCTAATAAGACTTTTTTCTCGGTTCTCCCCATAATGAAATCGAAACATGTGCACAGAAACACGAAGCTCCGCGTGTACAAAACCATTATACGACCAGTGCTATGCTATGGCTGCGAAGCATGGACCCTAGCTCAAGCCTCCGAAAACATGCTAGACACTTTCGAACGTAAGGTTCTACGGCGAATTTTCGGGGCTGTTTGCGATCGAGATGGATGGCGCATCCGGTACAACCATGAGTTGTATGAAATGTACGATGAGCTGCAAGTCTCGAAAATCGTCAAACTACAACGACTTCAATGGGCAGGGCATGTACAAAGAATGGACGATGATCGCATGCCTAAGAGAGTAATGAATGCAGAACGAGTCGACGGAGCGAGACTGCGAGGACGACCGAGATCTCGTTGAGAGAGCTCAGTAGGTGTGGACGCCGCGCAGCTGCTGGGCTCCCAAAATTGGAGGACGCGGTCATGTGACCGAGATAATTGGAGGACAATGATCCAGGCGGCCAAGGCCCGACGTCGGGCTGTCGCGCCACGATGATGATGATGATGATACCTTTTGCACATCCTCACTCCTTCAAATGGGAAGAAATAAGAGAAATGGAATATGCTCATTGTGCCCTTTGATATGACATCCCATATGCTTAGATTTTCTCCTTACATTTGGCCAATAGCCACGAATTATACTAATCTCATAGAGGGACTACACACCTTCAGTTTATCGCTCAGTTTATCACGTGTGACATCATGTCTGAACGATAATCTGTATGAACACAGTTTTGGCAGATTTTTACGCAGATCTGAGATCTGTGCATTCGGACCCTGTTTTGCAACGATAATCTGCACAGATTACACAGTTTATCGTTCAGTTTTATCAGTTTTCTACCAAATTTCACAATGACCATGAAGCAGTACCACACAGGGCACAGTTAGGGCCTTCGTCCACTGATGTAACGCGACTCCAACGTGACTGAACGAGGGGAATGTACTTGAGAACAGGGTGGCCATTCTGGGGTGGGCAATCCCAAATTTTTTTTTTTTTATTTCCATTCTAATGAGTCTTGCTTAGATAACATTTTCTTAAAAAGTAATTGTTTTTCGCTTGATCCCCAAATTTTTTTTTCTTTTTGACTTCAGATTCGGAATCAGCGATCCAAAATTACCCTGTAGTTCGAACCAGCCCGATCGGACGAGTATTTCTACACGAAAACAGGGTGGCCATTCTGAGGTGGGCAACCCCAATTTTTTTTTTTTTTCTTTTTTGATTTCGGATTCGGAATCAGCGACCCAATATTACCTTGTAGTTCGAACCATGGCGATGGGCCATTGTCTGTAGCAGACGTGATACGTGCTTTTAAGCGAGTGGCACTCGCGGTCATGATCGCATATGCGAGAGGTTGGACAAAATTATTCAAATCAATAATTATTATATTGTATTATTATTATTCGTTTTTCAAATTTCAAAATAATAATTATTGTCCGTCCGACCTGGCTGCTTTCATAGGGAAATACTCGTACGATCGGGCTGGTTCGAACTACAAAATAATTTTGGGTCGCTGATTCCGAATCCGAAGTCAAAAAAAGAAAAAAAATATTGGGGTTGCCCACCCCAGAAAGGACACCCTGTTTTCGTGGGGAAATACTCGTCCGATATGGGCTGGTTCGAACTACAAGGTAATTTTGGGTCGCTGATTCCGAATCTGAAGTAAAAAAAGAAAAAAAAATTTGGGGTTGCCCACCTCAGAATGGCCACCCTGTTTTCGTGAGGAAATACTAGTCTCATCGGGCTGGTTCGAACTACAAGGTAATTTTGGGTTGCTGATTCCGAATCTGAAGTCAAAAAAGAAAAAAAAATTGGAGTTGCCCACCCCAGAAAGGACACCCTGTTTTCGTGGGGAAATACTCGTCCGATATGGGCTGGTTCGAACTACAAGGTAATTTTGGGTCGATGATTCTGAAGTGAAAAAAGAAAACCAAATTTGGGGTTGCCCACCTCAGAATGGCCACCCTGTTTTCGTGAGGAAATACTAGTCCCATCGGGCTGGTTCGAACTACAAGGTAATTTTGGGTCGCTGATTCCGAATCTGAAATCAAAAAAGAAAAAAAAATTTGGGGTTGCCCACCTTTTTCATTACACTTTATACAAGCTACGATTGCATAATGGTCCGTTACAGAACAAGGGTAAATGATGGGATCAAGCGAAAAACAATTACTTTTTAAGAAAAGGTGATCTAAGTAAGACTCATTAGAAATGGACCTTCTTGTGCAAACATTGAGGTAATTAACGAAACCTTACTTTGTTAAAACATCTAAGTAATTATGCCCTACATACGGGGCTCTTTGTAAGGAAATTACCGTTAGTTTTCAACTGATCGATTTTATTTTTCCGGGAGAGTATAAGATTACCCTCACGAGCAATTTGCCAAAACTAGAGCTTTTCATGTTTATTTAATCGGGAGTTATAAATATATTTATTTTACATACATATGTAGGGGAGGCTGGCGTTCTCCTGGCCTGAACATACCCATTTTCAATACCAACCAACTATTGTAGATCATACGGCCAACATTTGAGAAAAGTTTCAAGGCTCTAGCTTCATTTTATCTAAAGTTATCGTGCGAACGGACGGACAGACAGACACGGCTGAATCGAATCAGGAGGTGACCCCGATCATTTATATATCATATACCTATATACATTGCTATTCCCCCGGAGCCTCCTTTAAGGTGACAAAAACAATATACCCTAACCCTATACTAAAAGTCTAGGGTATAACTAACCACTGGTAGTGGATGCAGGTATTGCAAGCTTCCAAATACAGACAAAACTCTAAGGCACCTTAGAGTACGTACAACTGTACAGCGTTCGCTACGAGAATATTAAAATGCCCGGGGGCCGACTTTTTCAAAGACCTACAAGAAGTTGCTGCTTTGAACTTGAGAGGTTTTTGGAGCTTCACTAATGAGCTTGGATCCTTCGATCTCTTGGTAACGACTAACACTGGAACGTAATGGGTATCGGAATCACGTGGTATCGCTATAGACCCAAGCGGTTTATGCGGAGCCGTTAGGCTGCCACCCAACCTAACCTAACCCAAGATACGTTTAATTTTGAATTATAAATAAAGGTAATTTGAACCCCTGCCGAAAAGAAGACTCTGTGAGAATAACTGAATATAATCTGAAGTGCTGACGATTTTCTTAATTTTTGTCTGTAGGACTACCGTCAGGATTTCCTACAGCAGCGCTTCAAATTACCGTCAGTTATTCGTATCAGATTCTCTGCGAAATTTCATTGCAAACAGGTAAAGCATAACAAAACAGGCAAATAAAATGGAATGAATTAACAGGTTCAATAAAATTGTAGATTTAAACAAAAAAAAATTCCAGCGTATCAATTACCAAACAAAACTTTGCCTTCCAAACAATCTAAAGTAAAGCAACTTGTTTGTACACCTAGCCCGAGGATAAGGGAAGGCCTGATTAATTTCTCTAAAATAGAAATAAACACTGCCAATCATTGTTTAGGATCGCTCCTTTAGCCTTAATTAAGAAAATGGTCCTTTCGCCTACGGCTTGATGCGAAAATATGCTCAAACTCTATACGCCCTTAGAAATTCGTCTAGAGGTGTGTAATATTATAAAAAAAATACAACAAGTAATCCACCCACTTTTTAAATACGCCATTTTAAACAAATAAAATCGCAACTGTGTTCGATGTTATGAAAGTTAATCACGAAATATGGAACAAATTGAATTTGTGGGTCTGTTGCATTGACAGCTGACCCGGATAGACGCCAGAGTTTAAGATTCAATCAAGTGTGTTGTACGTGAAAGATCCTAACCAAAGAAAAGGAGAGGTCAACTTTGGAATTGTTTGAAATTGGAGCCATTATGGGAGCAATTCGTGCTTACAGAGGCCATATAGACATATAACTTATTACATCCGTATTTTCCGGCCGAGTCCCTAAATTAGATTTTCAATTTTACTAATGTTGTGAAGGCAATCATGGGATTGTCATGAGAGATGGGTCTCGTCAATAAACTCCTTCCTCACTGAATGGGGTGAGCTTTACGAAAAAAAAAACACGAGGGAATTTACATGGATCTGAAAGTTGACATTCCTTTTTTCTGTGTACCTTGGGTAAACTCAAGGTTGACTCGCAATATCTGTATAATATTCAACCTGAACGTCCTATAAATCTATTTGTGAGGCTTCCACGTGCGTGCATTTTTTTCATACTAACTGAATAGCCCAGGAAAAAAAAACTGAAATTTACCCAATAAAAGCCTATTGTGTAGCTGTAATATAATATTTAAATAAGTGTGCTGTCGGAAAACGTATAAGCGAACACATTTAGCATATCCTGGATTTCGTAAAAGTACGAAGCCAAACTTACCGTTTCCAATGGACTTTCCAAACTGTGCCACCTCGATGGAAATGCTGGTGCCTCGAGGACATGATAATGACACTTGATCCGTGTCACATCCCAACTTTTGATATGTTCTTAGTGTCGCCGATAGTAGAGCTTTGGTTTTGGATTCGCATATAGGCGGTTGTACCCAGTACGTTATATTGCAATTTTGTAAAGTTACCACCGGTGTGATTCAGTGTGCAAATTCCAATGAAGTTTGAGCGTTTGTAGATTTTTCGATGTCGAGAGATATCCAATGTCGATGTAATATGGATGGTGAAAATATCCGCAGGGGATATTCGATGAAAATTCCCAAATCCATTTCAGGATGAATTTACCAATTTAACATAGTCGATGTGTATAGGCATTGGTGAAATTGAAGGATTTACAATTTCAAGTCGTGACGGAGTACATGAAAATAGATGAAAAGGAAATTAAGTTAGTGTCGATATTTGAGCGTTAGAAGAATGAGAAAGGTGAAATACACTTTCAACTATAAATACTCGTATTTCAAATTCTATTGAATCGAATTCCAGTTTGTAGTAAATATCTCATGTTAATAACATGTACATGTGTAGTTGGAACGGTAAGCAATTTAAAAATATGATGGAGAAATATCGTTTGATGGTCATTTCAAGCGATGCAGCCGCCTTGGATCCCGCGGCAGAGCGCCTGTGCAAGCGAGAAAATTTGAACCATTTTTTTTTTAAATATTCTCCTGATAACTGCCAAACGGTACCTGGGATCGAAAACTTGGGAAGACATAAATTAAAGAAAGTAAATTCTGCGTCAAGCGCACTGCTCCAAGTCAAAATTCGGTTCAGTAGTATAGTTAGTATGGTCAAAATTTATAGTAAAAAAAAGTAAATTTTGGATGCTTAGAAATAAAAATTACAGTTTACGCTTTTCGAGTTTATATGTAGCTCTTTGAAACGGATGCTCTAGACGAAAACCTCTTCAAATAAAAGTTCTTTCGCTTTCCAGCCTAACGTGCCTAATACTTTTCAAATCGGCCCGTTTTTAGTGTAGTAATGAGAAAATGCAGAAATGCTTCTTTAGCCTTAATAGCTCTATCTCGGTAAATATAACACCTAAAGGTTTTGTTTAAATAAAGAAATAATAATAAATTTTAAATAATTAATTGAATTATTTAATTTCATCCCTAATTTCCATCCAAACTCATATGTATGACAGTTTTAGGTTCATTCCTAATGTATTTTGTCATTCGGAATCAAATAAAACCAAACGCCAATCCATAATGTCATTAGCTCAAAAGATATTCACATTTTTCCAGATTTTTTTTAGTTAAATAATTTATTTTATTAAAGAAGTTCATAATAGAAAGCTTATAAAATAATATATGACAATTTTAGGTTAGTTTCTAGTATTTGGTCATTTTGAATCGAATGAAACCGACCGCAATTCTAGACGACTATTATTTCCAAAGATATTCAAATTTTTTTCAGAATTATTAACTAGACCCGATCCACCGAATTTTAGTAATTCAGCTGGAATCTCGTCAGCGCCCGGCGCTTTATTTCATTTTAGTGACCGCAACGCGAGATCAACTTCCTCTACTGTCGGGGGTTGTATGGGTGGGCCTGGATCAACAATATGGTCGAGAGCATCTTGTGTGGGGATGTTAGATGGTAGATTCAGAAGCTCTTCAAAATAAGAGGCCCATCGTTTGCTGATGCCATTGATGTCGCTGATGATGTCTCCATCCTTGTCCCTACAAAGGCTAGTCCTGGACTGATAGCCGTTCTTAATTGTATTTACTAGTTTGTATGTTTGTCTGGCGTTCCTATTAGCTAGGTTTTCCTTAATATTCAGCAACTGCGTCAAACGTTTCTTATGTTTCTTACGTCTAATTATTCTACCGTAGCTCGTCATATTTTTCTCTTTTGGCTCTGGTTGCTCGTTAAATCCATTGTCTATAGGCCTCGTTTTTCGCGTCATGTGAATTTTTGCATTCTTCGCCGGGCTTTATATCCCACGAACTTCTCTGCGACTTCTTTGGTGGTACCCTTGAGTTCTTCCCAGAACCCATGGACGCCTGTGCTGCTGATGTTGTGTAGCATAGGCGATAGTCTTTCCTCAAGGGCGGTTGTATATGCCATAGCCGTAGCATTGCACACAAGCTTATCAACCGCAAAGATTTTGGGAGGGCTGATTCTCGATTGGTGCACTGAGGAAATTCTACATCTGTAGGTCGTCTTCACCAAGTGATGAGCTGAGTCGCAGTTTGCTCCTTGATAGGAGCGGACATCCATGACACTAGACGCCCATCTCCGGCAAAAGAAGACGTGATCAATTTGGATGACGGTGTGTGCGTCCGGAGATTTCCAGGTCTGCTTGTGAATGCGTCGATGCGGGAAACACGTAGAGCTTACGACTAGATTTCTACTGCAGGCGAAGTTGATAAGTCGCTGGCCGTTGCCGTTATATTCTTCATGGAGACTGTGGCCTCCAGTGGTTCCCCGGTGCCAGCTTTCACTTCGGACTTTCGCGTTAAAGTCTCCCAGCAGCAGTTTGACGGAAGTGAGGCAAAGAGAGTCTCAAGGCGGACGTGGAGCTCGTCTTTTAGTGCGTCTTCTTTAACTTCAGTGGGGGCGTGCACTATGATGAGCCAGAGGTTGAAGAATCGAGTCTTAATGCGAATCGCATATGGCCGTTCGTTTATGGGTTTGAATTCAGTAATGTGCGGCTTGAGGTGATTGTTCACTATAAATACTACTTCAAACTTCTTGCGGCCCGATGGTTTGGCACTTGCAAAAATGTTGTGCGAATTCTTGTCACTAGTCGCGCTGCCACGCCAATTTGTTTCCTGGACTGCAGTAATGCTCAGTTTGTACTTTTCGACTTGTTGAAGGAGGGCCTTCTCGGCCCCCGGTTCGTTCAGGGAGCGTACATTCCAGGATCCCAAAGAATAATCCTTTAGTCGATTGCGTTAAATTAAATACACAACTTAAATTCGTTCTACGAAAAACAGTAAACATTATGCAAGTATTCGTAATGCTTAAATTTAAATTAATGTACTATCGTCAAATACTACGTGATTGTAACGAAGCTTAGAGATGTTGTTGCCAATGGTGTTGGTTATCGTTGGCCATCAATATTTTCCCTGGGATATATTTATGGGGTGCAGCGGTATGCTAACTCCAACTCTAGAAATGAACTGATCTCAAAATTCTATTATTTTCTATGCCGCTTTAATGTAAATTTCCATATTTATTAGTGTAACGGTCTCGAAATGTTAGAAAGGGAGGGGAAATTATCATCACATATTTTCTCCTCTCCCTCTTTTTTCCTTTCCTCAAGTTTGAAGAAAATGCCAAAAATGCAATGTACTCGACGGTACCTTTTTTACGAAAATCCACATGCCTTTACAAAAAAAAATGACCTTCATTACCTCCCCCCTTTAAAGTTGGTCAGAGAGTTAAAAGCTTATACATATGTACCTCCACCAGATTTCATGAAGGTAGCTTCAGCGGTTCGTCAAATATTTAATGGAAGACAGACGAACGTTTGATCGATTTCACAAGGGCTTTGTTTTTACTACGAAATCCTGAAAAGGCCTCTAATTTTTCGCTTGCAGAACCGCTCTGCCGCGGGGTCCAAGGTGGCTTCATCTCTTAAATTGAAAGTACGGGCCCCACCAACATTCCAACTAAACGGAATCTCTCTACCATATTTTGCAAGGTTGCAACCATATACATATGTAGCTTACAGTCCCTATAACTATCATATATAGCTAATTATTTGTAGTAACCGTCCTAACAATGCTCTCTCTACACAAAATAAAAACCTAGTTGATGCAGAAAAAGGGTATAATCTTTTTTATGTTCACCTTTGTTTTATCTTCTACCTCACTCTCACTGTGCCAACAGCACTAATTTGTAACAAATTATACTATAAGTAGATTCAGTGTTAATAAAACATCTATGCGAATCTTGGAATTTATTCGAAAATTAATTCAAATTTCCAATTGAATTTTCACTTTCTTGAATACGGCTTATACATAGCCAAGCATCTATTTCTATACGCTGGAGGCATTACTACTCGTACAATGGAGAGGTCTGGGTAGGACGCAACTCGTACCCTTCAATGCTTTGTTTGTCGCTTTTCGCTATCCTTGTTGACTTCAATTGTTTCTTTATTCTGTGTTGTACATATGTATGTGCCGATTTCCATTCTTAGTACTCATCCAATTGTATGCAATACGCTGTGGATCGCCTTTTTGCAAAAGTCTGGATGTTTCCATGTTCTACCTTAGTATGTACATTCGTAGCTAGTCTTTTCGTATTTTCAGGGAATTGTTGAAAAATGGAAAATTTTGTAATATTGTGTGGTTTGTTCAGTTAAAAGAGAAGAGTCCTCTGCTGTATTTTCTATATAATTTTGTTCTCGGTGATTTTGTAAGTTATGTGTTATAAAAATGGGGAATTATGTTATGCTCAGGGGATTTTCTCATTCCTGGTTTTGTTTCGAAACGAAATAAAAGTTTATTGTAATTTTGTACGAGGGAAAGTAAGAATGAAATTATATTGGAAAGAAATGGAGAATGTCAGGTAGAATCAAAAGTTGGGTTTTCGCGCTTTTTGTTATGTGCAATTTAAGTTGAACGTTAATGTTGAAAGGATGGTGGTATTACGAGCATTTTAAATTGCATTGAGCTGAGGAGAAAATTAATGGCAATAGTTCCCGTTAGCCCGTGGCCACGCTGTGGTTCTATGGATCCCAGAGAAATTTCATTCTTAAATTGTTCACTTGCCTTAACTTTTAGGCTACATTTGGTTTGGTTCATGATTACTTATTAGTTGCGCTACGGCGCGGCAGTTTTAATTAGCGCTGGGGTGCAGCAGACCCCGGTGTGTGCGCAGGACAACCAAACATTTGAATAGCTTACATTTTGTGTGATGCCCTATCGAAATCAAAGGGCGGCTGTTCGGCAAAATTTTTGAATACATTTTCAGTGATTTTCACACATACTATGAAAGATGCTGCACACCAACAAAGATCTAAAAGGCGTAGGCAACTTTTCTGTATTGGGGGCATTGATTTGGCGCGTAAATTTGAATTAAATTATCGGCAAAAAATTTACTTTTATGTATTCAATGTTCTTGCAATGTACAAATGCGAATTATTTCAGTGTTAATTGGAATTTTTTGTGACACTTGGTTTCATTCTGCACACCAACTTGGTATGCATCTGTAGCTTAGCTCGGGAGAGAATTTGAGAATACAAAAATATTTGGTCCAGTTGTGGGGCTTGAAACGTAGAAGACAGTGTTTCGAGTAGCAAAAAAAATGCCCGGTGCGTTACTGAGCTAAGCTGTAGCATACTAAATTGGTGTGCAGAATGAAACCAAGTGTCACAAAAAATTCCGGCAAAAATGTATTTATCCAAAATGCAGGGGGCCAAGGCCCGACGTCGGGCTGTCGCGCTGCAATGATGATAGCAACCATAAATCATTCCTGTGACAAAGGTATATTTATAGTAGGGGGATTCATGCTCACGTCGTAAACGTCGTGTTTGTAAACTTCTGCCATTTTACTTTGGAGATGACAGAAGTTTACGACAAATACGATATATACGACAGAGAGCGTGAATCCCCCTTGTATATTTAGAGTATTTTCATCGTGGCTACATTGACTAGTATTTTTTTTTATGGATTTTAACAAAAGTCCATGACAGATTACATCCTGGTCCGCGTCCAAATGGACGCACGGTGAGACGATTTGATGTCGTGCAAAATACCGCATTCTTACCAATGTAAAGTTGATAGTTTTGGGCTTGATTTAAAATGGATTGACCTTTCAAACTAAGTATTAAATTTTATCCGGTCCGAGAATTCCCCGCTGTCATAAAAAGGATAGATTGAGGACTAATGCGAAAAATTGAATACTTAGAACTTGAGTCAACTCGATCATATTCTGAGGTTCCAAAGCACCTGTCGAGAAGAAATAATAATACGTCTACACTATAGCCAGATTGCTTCACCTGCGGCTTAATCTGGGTGTGGTGAATTGAAAATCGTATGCATTTGACAGTTTCAGATGCATTTCAGCTGGCACAGATGAAATAATTTAGGTGTGGTGTGAACGTATACTAATATAACCCAAATGATTTACATACAAAAAATTTTTTTAAGATATTAACTGACATTTTATTGCAATGAAAATTCCATGTATTTAGTACAAATGCACCACCACCTGCATCTAAGGCCCAACGTCGGGCTGTCGCGCCACAATAATGATGAGTACAAATGCACATACATGCTACTACCATTTGCTCCGATGCTGATTTGATGAACGATGTTATCAATGATTCTGCATTTTGCATATCATCATCATCGTGGCGCAACAGTCCGACGTCAGGCTCTGGCCGCCTAGATCCTTGTCCTCCAATTATCTCGGTCACGAGACCGCATCATACAATCTTAAAAGCCCAGTAGTTGCTCGGCGTCAGCATACACTGAGCTCTCCGTTCTTTACTTGTTTAGGCATGCGAACATCGTTCATTCGTTGTACATGTAATGCCCATTGAAGACGTTGTAGTTTGACGATTTTCGAAACTTCCAGCTCATCGTAGCGTTCATACAACTCATGGTTGTACCGGCTGCGCCAGCCATCTCGATCGTAAACTGCTCCGAAAATTTGCCGAAGGACTTTCCGTTCGAACGTGTTTAGCATGTTTTCGATTTTAGAACGGCAGGAACCTAGAATATACATAAATTAGAAAAAAACATGATTACTTTTATTTAATTGCGAGTGAATTAGTACTTACCGTCATTTACCGACTGTTTATGCGTATTTTCAAACTCCTTCAATTAAAATTATTTAACCACAACGACCTTGTGGTACTATGTATCTTGCGGAAAACTGTAAATATATAATGTACATTTAAAATTTAATTTCAATATAAAATTTACCAGCCCCCTTAAAAAAATATTTTAGACTACGCCAATGGCACATAACAAAAGACAAAAGTCATTTGGATGACAAAAGTCAAGTCGGCGATTCTTGTTTGCTTACACTGCACCGAATTCGTAAAAAAATGCAAATTTTAAATGAACACCGTGAAAATTTCCAGTTGATTTTAAGGAGACTTCATCACAAATCATATAAATATATACTTACATGTGAAACGATACGCCATTTGGACGTAAATACGTGGTGTTTCCGCGGCCCGGTACAACGCACTTCATTATTCGTTTTATGAAAGTTCACGGCAATGACACGCGCTAATTATCGACACATTCACTTTTAAATTCGTTTGGAATCGTGTAATTAATGCCAAATCGGCTAAACACAAGGCGAGAGCACTGGTATTTAGTCGCGAAACTGACGATACGACAAAAACTTTTGATCAGATGGCTTTGGAATGACGTTTCTGTCCAAAGTGACACAATCGTCCAATGACGTTTGTGTCCAAACTGACACAATCGTTCAACAAACTCAAAGAGGGGGAGAGTGACGGGATTACATTTATGTTTCAAACACGTATGGGCTCTGTGTGAAAACCCCCGTTCCATATTATCTTCTAGTTCTTTGATCGAAATACAGTGTGGAATCGCCATGGCCATGGCGCGCGTGGAATCGCCATAATGCTAGCGTATACTCTACACTCTGTTAGAGAAGCAACGCCGCCCAAATGGTCCCTCTATCTTTTATCGTTACAGAGTTATCGCATTTTTTGTTGTTCTTGCCAAAAAACTAGATTTTCTGGGGAAAACTGTAATTTGCCAGCCTCTGGGTTATATAAAGTATAAGCGTCGATGTAAAACATAGATTTTTGTCTAAAAACACCGATGTTCGTCTAAAAACATCGATGTTTTCAAAATATCGATGTCACAGCTCAACTATTGATAAGTTTGAAGGTTCGTTATATTAACACAACCTCATATCTTACAGATGAAGGCTGTTTTGAAATGTTATTCTGTGGTGGTGTTCGTCATGTTAGGTTCACACTAGCGGCCGGACCACTTGATCTAAAACTAAGCGAATGCGAACAAATGCATTCTTTTCAGTTCACAGTTTCTGGGATACAGTAGTCCCTCGACTTACGTCGGAGTTAGGTTCCGAGAATTTGCGACGTAAGTCGAAAACGACGTAACTCGAGGGTAGAAACAACTTCAGGCGATAAATGTATAAGCTTTCATTTTTTGAATATGAATGTATTTATTATACCCTAGACTTTTAGTATAGGCATAGGGCATATTGTTTTGTCACGACGGAAATATGTAACACCTTAAAGGAGGCTCCGGAGGTATAGAAATGTATATTTATAAATGATCAGGGTCACTTCCTGATTCGATTTAGCCATGTCTGTCTGTCTGTCTGTCCGTTCGCACGATAACTTTCGATAGAATGAAGCTAGAGCCTTGAAATTTTGGTCAAATATTGGAAGTATGATCTGATGATTGGTTGGTATTGAAAATGGGCATAATCAGGCCAAGAGAACGCCTACCTCCTCTACATATGTAAAATAAATAAATGTATTTATAACTCCCGATTAAATAAATATGAAAAGTTCTAGCTTTGGTAGATTGCTCGTGAGGGTAATCCTATACTCCCCTGGAAAAATAAAATCGATCAGTTAAAAACTAACGGTAATTTTCTTACAGTAAGTTGGGCATAATCAGATCAAAGGAACGCCTACCTCCCCTACAAAATTAAAAAAATTAAATATTACTTTAATTACGATAGCTTTGGATAGAAATAACACTAGTGAGTTGAAAATTTGGCAGAACGTTGGTAGTAAAATTAAGTTTGTTGGCATTGAAAATGGGCAAGATCCGACCCAAGGGACCCCTACCTCCCCTACAAATGAAAATTCAAATAAGCGATAACTGTTGATAGAATGAAGCCAACGACTTGAAATTTTGGTCAAATGTTTGAAGTGAGATTAAGTTAGTTGGCATTAAAGATGGGTTCCATCCGACCTAAGGCACCCCTTCCTCCCCTAGAAATAAAATTTTAAATAAGCGATAACTTCGACAAAATAAAGCTAGCGACTTGAAATTTTGGGCAAATATTTGTAGTAGGATCCAGTTGGCTAATACTGAAAATACGTTAAATCCGACCAATGAAACCCCTGCTTCTCCTACAAATGAAACTTCCAATAAGTGATAACTTTCGATACAGTGAAGCTAGAGACCTGACATTTTTTTTAAATGTTTGTAGGGTGATCTAATTGGTTGGTGGCAAATAAGCGATAACTTTCGAAAAAATTAAGCTAGTGACTTGAAATTTTGGTAAAATATTTGTACTGGAATCTAGTTGGTTGTTATTAAAAATGCGCAAGGTTCACCAAACGAAACCTTTACCTCCCCTTTAAGTGAGACTTCAAATATGCAATAACTTTCGATAGAATGAAGCTAGCGACTTGAAAAATTCGACAAGTATTTGTAGAATGGGTTAGCTAATTGATTTTTAGAATGGCCAAGGTCCTCCTGAATGTGTGCCAACCTCCCCTATAAACTGGCCATATAGGAAACTCACTTTTAATGCATATGGTCGTTGCCAATTGATACTTTTGGTATCACCACTAGGTCTGTACAAGTCTAGGGTATATACGCTTCGGACTCCGGGCCGAAACGAAGCTTCGGCCTGGTTTTTTAATTGACATTTCACTGTTGTCCCCCAACTCAATAGCTTCAATTAATTGGTGAAATGTACGCCGCAAATAATAGGCCTTAAAGGATGCATTAACACCTTGATCCATTGGTTGAAGAATCGCGGTCGTATTAGGAGGCAAAAAAATCACCTTAATGGCATCATTGTTGAGATTTATGGGATGACTTGGTGCGTTATTTATGATTAGTAACGCTTTATGAGAAAGATTATTGGCTTCCAAATATTTCTTTATTTATATTCTTTATTGTCGGACAGAAATATTGATCGAACCAATCACAAAATATATTAGAAGTAACCCAGGCCTTTTTGCTGGACCTCCAAATAACCGGTAGATTTTCCTTGTACACATTTTTGAAAGCTCTTGAATTTTCTGATTGATAAACAGCAAGAGGTTTCAGTTTCAAATCACCTAATGCATTCCTTCCGAGAAGCAAAGTAATCCTGGATTTTTCTGCCTTAAAGCCAGGAGCTCTTTTTTCTTCAATCGAAAGAAATGTTCTTGAGGACATGCGTTTCTAATACAAGCCTGTCTCGTCAACATTAAACACCTCCTGTGCGCAATATCCTCCATTTTCAATAATATCATGTAAAGTGTTTGGAAAGATCTTCGCTGAAAACGGCGACGTAAGTCAAGGGACGGACGACGTAATTTCAAGGGTTTGGTCTCAAAGTAATGAACGACGTAAGTCGAAAAAACGTATAACAAGGGAGACGTAAGTCAAGGGATTACTGTAAAGATAACTTTTGGTATTTTTCTATGTCAACTTTTGCTGTTTATATTACTATCTTTAAACAGAACGTTTATTCATAAGATAAAAGAGTTAAAGTTATTTTACAACGGGAGCAACTGTGAAGATGTATACCATCCGGTCCGGGAACCTTCAACCTGTCAAAGGAGTAGACATTCCATTGCACATTCATTTTCGCCAAGTTTTCGGATCATTCCATAAGAGAACTGTCACATCTTTTCAAAAACTTGACTCTATTAGAGACGTCGCCTCCGGTCGCGCCGTTGTGTTACACCTATGGCTGAAAGAGAATACCTTCAAAGTGTCTCTTTCACATTCTTATTGAAAACATCTGATGAGCTTAGTGTAGCCTGTGAAAGTAATCCTGCCTCAACGAATATTTTACTTCTCAATAAAGATTAAAGCTTTTTTTTCTGTAAATACTATAATGTAATTGCTTTAAAACATTCAAATCTATATTGTGAGAGTCATTTAACCCAATTCTATAAATCCCTCCTTCGACATATGCTCGCAAATGACCCTATAATCGTAAATGTATAGACGCTAATGGTTCTATCCCGATCGTATCCACCTTCTCGAAAAAGCACTTTGAATGGCTAAATACACACGTGGTAAACGACCAATACCATATATTTCGTAATCCTAGCAATGGTATTCTCGTTTTTTATGCAATCTCGTAGTCATTACATTTAAGCTGAACAATGTCACTAACCCATCCGGAAATTCACTTTTATCCCTCTATGTGCTATTTCACAGAATTTAAAATATCCCGAGGAAAGGACAACTTTTCCAACAATAAATTCATTTTTCTAGCACTTGATCCTACTGAACTGACGAGAATTTAGATGCCTAGCACGTAGATGCAAATCAAAATGACTTCGTTTTGTGGAGAAAAAAAAAGAGGAAAACTTCTCGGAACAAAGGAGAATTCTTTCTGCCTTTTTCGATTTTTATTATCTTGTTGAATGAAAATTCAATGGAAACACAAAAGGCATTTTACAATATAATTTTGTGATATGCTTGGGTTGCTTTTCCTATGGTAAGTTTACTGAGTTTTTAAATGTTTAGTTTCCTGACTGATAGCACTATCATGCTTATGGTCAGGACGGGTTGTAAGGTCATCGGAAAGTGTAACGGCTACCAAAACGTAAAAATGCAAGAAGTAAAAGTTGTAGAGGATGCAATTTTGTTCAGAAAGTACCCAATCTTTTTAATTCGGTCAAAGAAAATTCAGAAACTCGAAATAGCTAAAATCATTTAAAAACATTTATTGTTTTTTTCGGGCCCTCTACCTTCCATCTCCCATTTTTCAACACAGAACCCATCCATCTTCTCCCTACTTGCTGAAGGTCAGATCACCGGCAGTTCGGTTCTAAGTCCTGGCATGTGCACAATTTGTTTTTTTTTTTTTTTTGCGATTTTGACCATGTTACGCAAAAGAAGCTCGGGATTCATGTTCTGCAAAAAGAAAAAAAAAATTAAAAATTAAAGAAAAAAATTCTCCATCACAATTTGCTTCCCCAAATCACCCATTAGCATTGTGCATCTCGCGAAGTTTTCTCTTTCCATGATAAAAACTGAAACAAAAACATTCAGACAACCTAAGAGCCAATATTATGTACTTTTATTAAATCACTGGCTTAATTCAATGTCATCTGTGCTATAATAAAATCCTTGACAATAAATGTCAAGTTCATTAAAAATAATAAATAAATTTCAAAGTAAAAAATTGTCACAGAGTTTCGTTTCTCATAAAATCTGAGATAATCTGCTCTTGAAAATGTTTGAAATTTCCATTTCCGACGTTCTGTTTTTGCAAAGGAAAAAAATCTTGTTAATAATGAGAGAAATTTTATGACTCACTTCAAGCAACTTATGTTTCCTATCTTACCAGGCTAAAAATTATTCTTTAGTACTTTCTACTTTGTAAGAAGGATGTTAACAATTTCAATGTTATTAAATTATAATGTTGCTTATACAAAATTTAAAATCATTATTCCATCATAGTTACATAGCGTTGGACAGCACGGCCATGTCCTTTTTGAATAATACACGCTGCTAGTTCGGATGACAGTAATTGGATCTTGGAAAAGCTAAAAAAAAAAACATCATCTCCTGGGATACCAGCAATTACCTTTACAAAAAGGTATATACCGAGAAGGGTTGAAATCCTCTACGGCGCAAAACCTTTCTAACAAAAAAATTAAATACATATTTACAAATATTATGTAACTGGATTAATTTCCCGAAAAAGGATAAAAAGAAACTTTGGTTAACTACCAGCCAAATAAGAAAGCCCAAACAAGCTCGAAACTCATTAAATTTCGTATGTAAATGAATGCAAGGGTAGTATATGGAAAACGGATAAGAATAATGTGTGGATAATAATCAGTATATGTGAACATTATGCCAGAACATTGTGGCTGATGTTAATAGTGGCCAACATTTATATGCACAATAAACTATGCTAAGCATGACGTGTTTCGGGATACGGAAGAGGGGCGCGGCGGTTTGTGGAAGCGTGTGGTTTCATATCAGGCCTCATAAAAATAAAATCCCACTGGACTAAAGAGAATTGGATGATCCTTGGCCAATTCCATCACAGTGGTCCATTTATGCAACAAATGGAGTTTGAATAGCAGAAAATAAGTCCATTTGATTATTTCGAAGACATTTGTATTCTCGTTTCGTCTGTAGATTTATGTGTGTTACGACCGCTTCATAAGATGAAGATATAAATATTTGCGTGCAATTAAGATTGAACGAACCTTAACATGGACATTGGGTCTGGAACAAGTTTTGAAGTTATATAGGTTAGGAGGATTCAAGAGTTGCTTTTAATAATGTGAAATTTATTGAAAGTTAAGTTAACATAAATACTTTTGAGAAACATATTTCAGGCTCATCATTTTCTAGATATTTCAATATTCGATACTTACGATTTAGTTTCGATCTTACCATAGGAGTACATGATAGCGTGAACCCCGTTCAGCACTGTTGTGTGCCGTTTTGATAAAACCTTACTCTTCCATGGTGGTCTTCGGAAAATTAAGGGAGCATAATTTCACCCCAATCATCTGCGAGGAGATAGCGGCTATGGTGTTTCGACCCAGTTTTCCATGCATAGCCCTAGCTAGAGCCTGGCATGTACACAGGAAGTGGATCAGGGTTTTCTTCTCCGCCATATCCTTGCAGCTTCGGCTGTGTGCATTGTACGGAATATCTAGTCCGGCCGCGTGCTCTACCACTGGTCAGTGCCCAATTATAATGGTTGCGACCCTGGCTACGTCCAGTCGGATTCTCTTCAGTAGAACGTCTGCCTTTTGTAAGTTACATGATGGCCACAGCGCCGTCGCACGTTAACAGCGTGCTCCATCTATTGCTTGCTTATTTCAGGTACTACAACTAGTACTTTGCCTTAACCCCTTGTGCATAGCGTGTCAACTACCCCTTCGCACCATCGTACTCTGTTTTGGAGCGCAAATCCCCAAACGACTTACCAAGCGAAGTAGGGAGCCCTGTCTCGCCAGTTCATCCGCTCTCTCGTTTCCCACTATATCATGTGCCCCGGAACCCATAAAGTGAAAATGTTGTAGAGCGGGGTCAATGCGGCCAGTTTCACACAGCATTGTCTTACTGATTTCAGTGAAATTGATACGAGTATTAATGCTAGAGCTTTGATTGCGGGTCGGTTGTCGGTGAAAATGGCGACGTTATTTGTGATGACAGAGATGCACTTTAGTGATCGACATGCTACCCTTATCGCCAGTTGCATTGTCAGGGAAGCCAAAGGACTTTGACTTTGACCCCGCATGTAATTTTTGAGCCATTAGTGATTCGTACTTCTTGGTCACTACTCCTTTGTCCCATTCCGCTCTTTTTGCAAAGTGCCTATTCAAGTCCAGTGCAGTTGCTGGCATGGACCTCCTATCCGCACCGTCTTTATACTAACAAGCACGGAGCACTGTGAGAGTTCTATAAGGCAGTTTTTGATCGCGCCGAGATTTAAACTCCCAGCTCTAGATTAGTATCTTGAAGCGGTGACCGAACGGCCACCGAGCGCGACAGAACTTTGAAAATGTAGCTCTCGTCAGAAGCTCCAGGACTCGTTTAAGTGTTTTCATTACGAAGGAGGGAAGGCGCCTTGGCCTGAAGCCCCCTTCGCAGACTCATGGCCGCATCTCTTTGCCTCCGGAATGAAGGTCACACGTACATACAGTTTATTAAGATATCACGAAAATTCTTGGCACACAATATTTTTCATCTTACCACCAAAATCCATCCTCAACGAAAATCTTATGAGCGGGCAAGCTTTTAGTTTCCGAGGCCCGGGGTGGGAAAATCACTTTTCACTCGGATTTTTATCACTTTTCCCTCGCGTCACTCTAGAAGTCCAGAATTTTGAATTGTTTTCTCCAGTGCAAACGTTGGTTCCAAGTGCGCATTTTTGAATTGCCAATTCAAGCGCCATTCCCAGATAGTTGTCACCCAATTAACGTCCGGGGCGGTAGAAAGTTGTAAATCACGAGACTGGTGAAACAAAATTTAGGGTTAGAGAGACAGAATAAAATCGCCCCAGGTGCATTCCGCAGCAAGTGTCGTCTCACTGCAAGTATTGTGCGTTGGATCTCAAATCCAGTGCACCAGCAGGTATCGTGAGGTCAATTTTATTAGTATTAACAAAAAAGGAAGATACCCGGAATCGAAGACGGAGCTTGGCACCGCGCATTTGATTTTGGGTTTTTCTTTGTACCGCTACAGCCATTCCGGGCTTTGGTCTTATCGCCCACACCAGCGACTAGAGTTCGCAGCGCCACGCTCACACACTTACGACCCCGACAAGTAGTCGCAGCATTCGCGCTTATACTAGCGCCCCCGACAAGAGGTTATAGCCCTCGCGCCCACATTAGCGTTTTCGACCAGATGGCGCAGCTCCACTCGCACACACTAGTGACCCCGACAAGAGGTTCCGCCCTCGCGCACACTCTAGCGCCCCTCACAAAAAGTTGCAGCGCCACGCACCCCCATGACCCCGACACCAGGTCGTAGGGATATTATTTGGAATTGGGATATTGCCTGTCGATTGAGTATCGCTACAGACAAAAAAAAATCATTTTCTGCCCCTGTCACTTTCTATTATCCTGGAAACAGGAGAAGTCTCGTTTATTTAAAGATTCTTTTAATACAATAACACAACAATAAGTAGTACTGGCGACACGTAAACTATAAAATAAAATATTTACAGAATTTCGAAAATAATTACTGTTCTTCTTAGTTTCAATTAATAAATGTAGATTATATGGCTCTATGAAACAACTCCCAATGAAATAATTTCCAATGAAAAAATTCGCAATGAAATAAGTTCCAATAAAAATGAAATAGTTCCCAAAAAAATAATGAAATAAGTCGCAAGCGAAATGAAATAGCCCCAAAAACCGAAAATAAAAAAACCCCAAATGAAAGCACCAAAAATATGAAATAAATCCTAAAAGTTATTGAAATATATTACTCATCAGTCATGTTACATATTATATAAAGCGGAAGTCCAGTTGTGAGTGGGCCCAGCGTTGATATCCGCTTTAAATAGTACAATCGAATCATAAATGAATCGTGACAATAGCTTCATAGCGAAAAATTTAGGCTCGTACTGCCTATAACGGTAATCTACTTGCGTGTAACCCTGAGTGGGTATCGGCTTTAGGCTGTACAACCATTATAACGACTACTTTACACTGAAAAATGTCACATTCGGATCCGTAGCAAAAGTTCTAGCTTCCTGCGGTTGAAAATATGAAATAAGTCCCAAAATAAATTTGGTTGGGAATGGCTCTATGAAACAACTCCCAATGAAATAAGTTTCAATAAAAGTGAAATAATTCCCAAAAAAGAATAATGAAACAAGTTCCAAGCGAAATGAATTAATTTCAAAAACCGAAAATTAAAAAAGTCCGAATTTTCGGGACTTATTTCATAATGAAACAACTCCCAAATGAAAAACACCAAAAATACGAAATAAATCCTAAAATTTATTGAAATATATTACTCATCAGTTATGTATATTACATAAAGCGGAAATCCACTTGTGAGTGGGCCCAGCATTTATATCCGCTTTAGGCAGTACAATCCAACCATATGCATCGTAACAATAGCTTCATAGTGAAAAATGTAGGCTCGTACTGCCTACTTGAGGTAAGATATCCGCTTTAGGCTGTACAAACATCATAACATCATACACTATTGATTCTTATTTTTTTTAGATTATTGACGAACACTGTTAATTCAACCGTAATAAGTTAGCTAAATAAACAATTTCTTTAATTTTTAGGGTTTTGTAGTAAAAACAAAACCCTTATGAAGGTTTTGTAGTAAAAACAAAACCCTTATGAAATCGGTCATGCATCCGCCTGTCTGTCTGTCTGTCCATGAAATATCTCACGAGGGGGGAGAGAGTAGGCTGGTCGCTGATCATATTATATTTATTGTTTTGATACAAGCTTGCAATTTGCAATGTCGTCTTAACATGAATGGTTAAGGATCTCGAAGAGTAGGACAGTTTATCTCAAGTACATATGTACATATCTCAGCACAGCTTCTCGTATTTAGAGGTGACAGATGCAGTCTTTTTTTATGGCATATAAGATACTATATCATGAGCAAGACATTTTAATTATGGTGTTTTTATGCATCTGAGTGGTACCAAGAAGAGAAAGGAGCCAATATTTAGATACCAAAATAAGCGCTTGCTACAACTCTCGGATTGCGGCCGTAGCCCTCTACCTATATATTCCGATTTCATTTAAAAATGAAATAACTCCCAAATTTTAATGAAATAAGTCCCAAAATAAATTTGCTTGGGAATTACTTTACTGAACATTTTTTTGGGAAAAAACGAAACGAACGAAATACTCGTAAGTCCCAAAGAATGAACGCAACAACTACCAAAAAAAATCAAATAATCCCCAAAAAATGGGGAATTATTTCATGTGAAATAACTCCCAAAAATATTTGGAAATTTTTGGGATTTATTTCTTTTTTTTGGGTTTATTTCACTGGGAGTTATTTCATAGAGCCGATTTATGTACATATATTTTTAACCCTTCAATCTAAAATCAGGAAATAAAAGCCTACATCCGTCGTTGAAAAATCAACTTATCGCTACAGGACGATATTCTCGAAATAACAATACAAACAATGAGCCAATATACATACTCGTAATTAAAATTGCATGAATACCATAGCGCATAATTTTCATCGAATGACGACAACATACTCTCAAAACCAGATACAGAATTAATTCCAATCTATCATGTTTGACCGCAAAAAGGATATGTCCTTCGCAACTTTGTCAGCTTCTGTCAACAAATGCAACAACGATAAAACGACAACCATGCTAAGTGTAAAATTCAATGGACAGCATGCAGCGAATCTCTTTTTGTTGTGGCACATACAAATTGTATTATCAATAACGGCACTTGATTGCATTCACCAACAGATGAGTGGCACTGTGCGGATTGAATGTTGAATTAACGCATTATCAACAACTATGGAACGATACGTTTCCGGGTCCATTTCGAAATAATGGAAAAGCAATTTTCAAGTAGTCAAGTCAGAATGAAGTGGTGGTGTCCTATAGAATTTGTGAAAGTCCTTGTGAACAGGATTTTTTACACGGATGATAGAGAACTAGTAAAAAACGAAACCGGAAAATAGAGGGCTACGCCCGCAATCCGAGGGTTTTGTAGTGTCCCATGCCAATAGGAGATAAACTGTCCGTCCTACTCTTGGAGATGCTTAACCATTTATGTTAAGACGATATTGCAAATTGCAAGCTTACGTAAAAAATATTGAAAATAAATTGTTTGAATAATTAGAGAAAGTATAGTCAGCGACCAGCATACTCCCCCCCACCCTCCTCTCCCAGCAATCTTTACCCTTTTGAAAATGGTTAACTCAAATTCGCTCTACGGAAAAAAAATATGCAGGTATGTATGTTGTACTCGTAGTACCAGTATGTAGTACAAGAGACCTGTTATGTACATTTTTTGTATTTATGATTTCAAAACGACCAAATCTAAACGAATGTACTACTATTAAATATTACGTGATTATTACGAATAAAAATAAATAACTGGCGCAACAGTCCAATTTGAACCACGGCCTCGAGATGAGTTAGCATCATCTCATTTTCTAGATCGTGACGGTTTTTTGTGCAGAGGTATGTGATCAGCAACACGCTCAACCGAGTTATTTACCCCATAATGGGTATTCATTTAACAGCTGAGTGGGCTCATAGTCCGACACGTAAATCCCCGTAAATTACGAAACTTGGAGATATTATTGCACATGGTGTTGATTATCGTTGGCCATCAATATTTTCGACCTCGTTTGAGTTTGAGAAATGCAGGGGTGTGCTAACTGTAACTATAGAAATATACTATTAACCTATTTTAAGAAGATATCAAAATTCTATAATTTTTTTGTTTTCTGTGTGTTTCATATTTCTAAGTGTAACGGTCTCGAAACGGTAAGAGGGGTGGGACAAATTATGATCTCATATTTTCCCCTCTACCTCTTTTCTCCTTTCTTCAAATTTGATGAAAACGCAAAAAATGGAATGTACTCGTTGGTACCTTTCTTACGATACCCCACTTGCCTGTACAAAACGAAAACGACCTTCATTTCCCCTCTATGGGGACCTCCCCTTAAAGTTGACTTATTATAACGTATCACTTTCTTCGGCGAATTAAAGTAATTCTACACATTCCTACAAAATTTCATGCATATAGCTTCAGCCGTTCGTGAGATATTCTATGGAGAGGCGGACAGACATTTGACCGATTTCATAAGGGTTTTGTTTTTACTACAAAACCCTTTTCGGTTTCAGTTGGAGCATAGCATTGTATTATTGTGAAGTTCCTCATTTTAGTGCGGAGCCTAGCGGTCACAATTCTGTCTGAAACCGGATCCCAGAATAAGAGATAGTTTCGTGCCAACCTGATTAAAAGGAGCCCCTGACCCACGACCACTACCGATAGCTTTACCGGAGCACAACATTACAGTGCTACATCTTGGAGAGATAATTTCTCCGCTGTTCCACCACTTTATCTCGCTAACTCCAGTATGTTATATTTTTACCCTAGGAACTTCGTTATGACTTGTACCCATCGCAATTACTGTGGGGTATATAACATAAAGAGAAGCAACATCAAATCAGTTTGCCGATCGCCCTGCTTCTGCTTGTGAGAGCTATCAGAGAGCAGTGCTCAGACGGGCTTGTTCCTCTTGTCAGTGGGCAAGCCCCGAGATTTTTGTGGAGCTGGGGCATATTCTCAAAATAAAAGGGCATAATGCCAAGATCTACATATCCAAGTTGCAAATAGCTATCTGCTATGGGCGTTACTTTTTAATAGCCATTTTGAGCTAATAACTAAAAGTTATTGTGATTATGTCAGGAGAAGATGGCCATTTTTGGATAACTATCAAAAACTTTCAAATTTTGGTTTTATTAGAAAATAATGTAGTATTCAAAAATTAAAATAATCTCGTTGAGCTGATTCAAACTATTTTTGGAATGTGCGAGTCAACCGAGTCGGTAACCGAACTTTTTCTGAAGAGAACGGGTTTTGGAACCTTCCCTATTTCGTTTTTTTTTCATTTCATTTAGCCGAACGAACCTAAGGACCTGTAATCTATTTTAATTCCTGAAATGCAACGCGAAACGAGCTTCTACCTCACAAATATCGGACAAGGACAAAACTAGTCCGTCAAGCTATGAACTTCACCCTGAGCACAGTATTAGACATTTAAAATGTTAATGATGTTAATAATGGACCCCAGTCAACCTTTATAGACCGATAAGTGTGGCACTGCATTAATTTCTGGACATTCCTACGCTAGGGTGAGCTTTTGACGCGCTCGGTAGCCGCGAGGTCTTGATTAGTGGTTCTTTTTCCCGGCGGGTTAATATAATAAGAAGATGTCTGTGGGTACTATTAGAACTTATACAGCGGTCCTAGATTGTTAGTAAAAGATGGCTATACGGATAGGAGTTGTAAGCTAGCAACTGCACCATCCGAAATTCTTATGCGACAACAAGACATTGCAAAAGATGTTGACGCGCCCATGCCTTGTTGGAGGTGTTAAGGCAATTAGTAAAACAAGCTTTTCATCGCTTCAAAAGGCTGCGATCTCTATCACAATTTGCGTAAGGAGAAGAACTCTGTAAAACAACAGAAATATTTCAACGAGTCTCCGAATGTGCAGTTCGACAATATACTTTCACAATCTTTCCTTTTTTTCCAATAATGCAATTCGACCTTGACATTCGCATCATTGAATACAATGCAAATCGAAAATATTTTGCCGAAACAAAAACTCTCCATAGTACTGAACTAATTCTCAATATTCAACAATCCATAACATGATGAAAAACGGAATCTCAATTTTCCAAAGTCATTGCTTGTCATCGTTTCTTCATTACTCTTTCATCACATAATGGATTCGAAGTAGGCCAAATTCTCGTTGTGCACTGCACAATGTTCAATAAAAACACTCGCATTCGCCCCCCATGTATACAGCGTATCACATGAAAACACACAACCCCCAGTGATTGCTATCCGTTTTCAACATCGATTTTGTCTTGGGGAAAATGCGTCGTCTCACCTACGCGATAGCCTTCGCCTAAGCGAATTTTCTCGACCAACAAATCGTTTCAATTGAAAGTCAATTAAAACACCATTACCGATTTTTATGGCTGACCACGTTCCAACAGGATTTAGTACTAAAATAATGGCTTACACAAGGGATTTATTGAGGTTATACGCGATGGCCACAAATACGCACTTGTATTCCAAACGCTTCTAGCTGAATGTGGGATTCCGCAAAATTCAACTTTTTTAATGGTTCTTCTTCTACCTTTAAAAAACACGGATCGTTTCAATGTGGGCGAAGAAAATGTTTTTTTTTGCAGAGAAAAAAAAATGCTAAGACGCATTTCTTACCCAACAATCTGTTTTAGCAATCGTAAGTCTCCCACTGATCCTTGTTTCGAATCGAAGCATCCTCTGAAGGACGATTGAGTTTTTATTTTCGAAAATACCTTTAGATTCTGACGCCTAATTATCGAGTCCATCCGGACTGAATATTGTGTCCTATTATTTGATTCCCATTAAGGCAAGGGATTTCAAGGATACATTATCTTTCTTGTTAGGAAGAATTTTTATACTCTAGATGAAATCTGAGAGTATTATAAGTTTGCCACAAAGTTTGTAACGCTAAGAAATAAGGCTCGCAGAAAAAAATGAATGATACAGAAGTTCATATTATCACTCGAATATCTCAAAACCGGATGTCCGTCTGTCCGTCTGTCCGTCCGTCCGTCCGTGACCTCTCTAGCTCGAGAACGCGTTGAGCTATGAAGTTCAAATTTCGCACACGTTATTTTTGACAAAAAATGAAGGCTAAGTTCGTGAACGGGCTAAATCGCTCCACCCCTTCTACCCCCTCCCATACAAAATGACACATTTTTGAAAATTTACAATAATCAGATTTTCTCAGAAACTATAAAACATATTGCTTTGAAATTTTTAATATATCACTTTTATGATAATTGTAACCTATGTTATAAAACTTATTGTAATCCTCACCCTCCTTCTACCCCCTCCCATACAAACTGCACTATTTCATGAAATACGTTAAGCCAATTTACTCAGTACGTATACAATTTATCGGGCTGAAATTTTGTACTTAACACTTAATTAACAATATCAGTTAGATGCAAAAAAATTAATCGATTACCCTTACTCCGTCTACCCCCTCCCATACAAAATGACACATTTTTGATAATTTACAATAATCAGATTTTCTCAGAAACTATAAAACATCTTGCTTTGAAATTTTGAATATATCACTTTTATGATAATTGTAACCTACATTATAAAATTTATTGTAATCCTCACCCTCCTTCTACCCCCTCCCATACAAACTGCACTATTTCATGAAATACGTTAAGCCTATTTACTCAGTACGTATACAATTTATCGGGCTGAAATTTTGTACTTAACACTTAATTAACAATATCAGTTAGATTCAAAAACCAGGTTCAAATTCATCTAGAGTATTGCATGATTGGGGTTTACCCCAATCGTAGTTCTTTTATGTTTTTTTATAAATTTGAGGAAAGAATGATTTTGATCAAGAAAACACTTTGATTTTTTATGTACAATGCGTCGTAGGTTTTTAGTGAAACCAGTCATTTCACGGATTGCCCGAAGTTTTTCCGGAAATCCCGGCAACTTGTGAGTACAATGCTGCAAACTGCCACTTCACTAAACGCCTAATTTAAGCATTCTCGTCGTTTAGTGTAATAGTTGTTACCGTCCATTTGGGATGCTTGCAAGGTAGGTTCGTACTACCTAAAGCAGAAACTTAGGCAGTTCAAACCTACTTTACATAAATAATCATAATATGTATTCCCTTTATTCTAATATTAATTATCCAATAGTTTCTCAAAATGCTGGCTTATAGTGCGATGACCATGTTACCAAATTTGCCGGCACTATGCATGGAATGCTGCCGACAAACGATGTGTTTAAAATTCTGTGCGATTTCACGAAATGACGAATTTCGCTAAGCGCCTACGATGCATAATTATTCGATTCGGCAAAAACATCTTCGAATATAATTGAAGATAGACAAGTCGTTCGTTATATAAAAAATATGTTGGATACAGTTAATTTAATTCAACACTACACGTGGCATCTTGCTCCTGAACATTTGATAACCTAAATAGGTACCGAACACGCAATGAGTTATCTTAATTACCATTACATCCTTCAAAAAACTGTTCAGATTTTTAAAACAGAATTTTTCTTTAACATTAACCGAAATAACGTCCCTGTTACGCAAGATAAAAGTATGTATAAGCGTTCTACTTTTCAGCCTACAAAATAATAAAAACAAAACAGAGAAAGAAATAGCATTTGATGGTGAACCATTTAAATGTATTTACTACGACCGTAATGTGCGAAAGTTCTTTGCCAAGTACGTGCCAAGGAAATATCCGGGGGAGTTTCAAAGTGAAACAACCCCCCATCGGCGGCAGTACGTTAGGCTTCGGGGGATCATATGAGCAATTAATTCAGGAAACGTTGTCGCATAGATTAAGTCGACTTTACAAACTTTTCCCATAGCGTGTCTTTAGCACGGAACGACTTTTGACTTCGAAATAAGCGTAAATCAAAATAAGACTATCATGATACCACGTAGTTTCAGTTTCAACTTTTAGCTGGAAAAGTCAAAAGCACCCATCGGCGCTCATACTCGTATACGCTAAAGATGGAGGTGCTATTGTTGGTACGACGACAGTGACTGTATTGAAAATGGAACTGCGTTTTTATTTTGTTGTATCCTTTGGATTTCCAATGAGACTTTATGTCGAGATCCACACGTCTCAGAGATAAAACAAGTCTTCCCTATCTAATCTGCTGCACGCAGCTACTTATTTTTTGAGCTCATCAACAAACTTTGAGAGTTAATCTATGCCCAACAAATAGTTTCATAAGTAGTTTTTTAGCACAAGGCCAATCAGCTGTGAGGCTAACCACGGGGCATGCTGTGACAACAGTCGCGAGGGATGCAGCGAGGTCAGCTGAGAGGCATGCAGCAGTGCCTGCTTTGAGACCAGCCTTGAGACATGCTGTGGGAAATGTCAATCTGAAATTCAAGGACGACTTGTCTCCTATGCATTCCCCATAGGAAATGAGTCGTTTTCGAGTTTCTGATAGACAGCTTGCCTCGCGGCTAGCCTCATAGCATGCCGCATGGTTGATTACTCAATTGCCCTAACCCCTTGTGGGGCATAGTGCGTCAACTGTTCCATGTGACCCAGTTGATGAATGCAGTTGCCAGCATGCACCTCCTGCTCCCCAATTTAGCCACGTACCTGCGACAAGTTGGAAGATCACACAAACATCCATGGCCACGAACGACAGGAATCGAACCTGAAACGCCAGTAGTCAGACATAAGACTAATGCCTTTACGCACTGAGCTATCGGTCGCCTCGGTTGATTGGCCTTCTATGCAAATATCACTTTATATTGGTATTCCTGTACCCAGAATTTTCATAACCAGTCTTCGAATTACTTTGTAGACCAATTTCTGTTCGAACAAGAAAGAAACAGGTGTCTCTCTAGAGTTTAAACTTTTTTCATTCTTGAACAAAATACTTTTGTCAGCTCTAGAATACAGAATCAAATCGGGTAAAACACCCAAAACATTTTTCTCTGTACAAACTGTCCATTATCCTTCAAACCTTGAACTTATAATGTGAAAAGGCGTAGAATGTTCAGCAAACCACCAAGCAATATGTTCTCTATACGATGAACACGAAAAAATATCATCATCCTGTTGAACGTAGCATGAATTCTAAATACAGATACGCCAGGATCACATAAAACACATGTATAGACCACAATAGTGCCCCCACCCATTTAACGTGTTTACTCATACTTATTCCCCGTATCCCTCTCGGTTTCATCTAATTCTATTCATTCTTCTTATTTTTACCGAGAAGAAAGCACACATTCCTCAACTTTTACTGAAAGTTAACCACACATACTCGTACACAGAATAGTGAATGGGCAGAATTTTAAACATTCTCACCACGGATGAAAGTGTGCCTTGAACGCACGTTATTACACCGACTGGGAGAGTGAACGGTGGAAGGAAGAGAGTTCTTCCGGTCTTGACTGGTGGACACTGGTCAAAAAACGAAGGTAAATTTATAGGCGAACATTAATCGCATCCCTGGCTTGTTCATGTGTACATTTTGGGGTGTTTTCGATACTGAGATGACTAATTTCTTTGAAGGTGTTCTGTTTAAAGCCTGGCCGGGAAACTGGTGGTACTCGTGGGTGTCGGGATTGATCGATATCACAATATACTGTAGAGTCTTTACATTGAAGGCACAGGCTCATCGATACCAACATACTGCAGGACACGGATCCTTTTTACATTCGGTTTTTGCCATGGCAAGCATTGAAAGTTTATGCTGATAAGAATTTCTCGAAGAGATACGGACGCTTTTATGTTCAAGATGCCGACCCCGAGAATTTCAAACAAAGGGCTGATATTCTTGTAAAATATACAAAGATAACATTATTGCTTTTCTTGGAATTTGTTGGATATTACACAGGTAAGAAATTCAAAGTTCCGTATCATTTCATTATGTGAAAGGACAAGAATTGATTGGTACTCAGAAAAGTGAATTTTCTGGATATCGGGTCTGGGGAACATTTCACTTCACTTACGGTGTTAGCAAAAAATACCAAGACTTGTTTCCAATGATTAAAGGCCACCATAGACGATCCGGAATTGCTCTCCGGAAAAACTGATCAGGCCTGGCCTGGAAGACTTCCAGACCATGTATGTCGAAATTAGCCGGTTCAGACGGCCTTCAATCGGTCGGATGCACATTCAAAAATCGATCTGGCAAAATCGATGAGGTCTGGCCAGTGGCCTTCACCACAGACGTTCCGGAATTCCTCTCCGGGAGAACTGATCAGGACTGACCTTGAGAGATTTTCGGTTGAGTATGTAGAAATTGGCCGGTTCAGGTGGCCTTTAGGCGGCATGTTCAGTTGGTCGGACGCAAAATAAAATATGTTACGGAAAAACTGATCGGGCCTGGCTTTCACCCCACACGTTCCGGAATTCCTATCCAGATCAGGTCTGGCCTTAAGGGGGGAAACCACATTAAGAGGCTGATTTTCACTGATTTTTTAGGATTTCCTTTGGGCGGGAAGAATTAATTAGAATTCAATCAAACTTTGACATAATTTTATTCATATTTCGAATAACTTAAGTGCATTTTTATACCCTAGACTTATAGTATAGGGTATATTGTTTTTGTCACGACGAAAATATGTAACACCTTAAAGGAGGCTCCGGAGGTATAGCAATGTATATAATAAATGATCAGGGTCACATCCTGATTCGATTTAGCCATGTCTGTCTGTCTGTCTGCCCTTCGCACGATAACTTTCGACAGAATAAAGCTAGAGCCTTGAAATTAGTCAAATGTTGGCAGTATGATCTAATTGGTTGGTATTGAAAATGGGCATAATCAGGCCAAGAGAACGCCTACCTCCCCTATATATGTAAAATAATTAAATGTATCAATAACTCCCGATTAAATAGACATGAAAAGCTCTAGCTTTGGTAGATTGCTCGTGAGGGTATGGTTATACTCCCCTGAACAAATAAAATCGATCAACGTAAAACTAACGGTAATTTTCTTACAAAGAGCCCCGTACTACCCTACTTTTAGGCATTGTGCTTTCTTGCACCTACCGCACGTGAGTAAAAGTTTTGTCCAAAAATTTGTAGAAAACTTTGCTCATGTGCAGTTGCTGCAAGAAAGCACATTACTTAAGGTACAGACGATTCTGCTGCTGCCGCCGCTATGGTTCTGCCGGCAATATGTAGGGCCTATCAGTGTTCTTAACGTTCCTAAACACGATAATCATTTTGGTCGCGAGCAAGCATCTCGAACCACGTGAAACTCAATAGAAAATGTCTCATTTCCACCGTTCTATGATATTTGATGGTTCGATGGAAGTTCCGTCATGGTTCTGTGTGGTGACATTTGTGGTGACCTTTAGAGTGAGATCTACTTCTTCTACTGTCCGGGCTATGTGTTTGAGCTTTCGTCAGTCATGCCATCATCGATTATGGCTCTTGTTCGGGGATGTTGGTTGTGGGGTGAAGAATCTCTTCGAAACAGAATGATCCTCGTTTGTTGGTGCTATTGATGTCACCAATGATGTTTTCATTATTTTCCTTATAGAGGGGTTTTCTTGGATTGGAAATCAATCTTAATGCTGCTAATGATTAGCCTGTAGGGTAGTAAAGTGTTTCCTATGTTCAGGGACTGCTCGTCAAGCGATTTTATTTTTTTTATCTTATTAATTTTAGGGGATAATCGCCGTAGCGCGTCGTATTGACTCTCGAGTGGTACGCTGAGGAAATTCTATAGTACACCGGTAAGTGGTTTTCACCAAGTGATGGTCGTAGTCACAGTTTGGTTTTTGATAAGATCGGACATGCATCAACCTGGACGCTCATATTTTAAATATGAGAACACGGTCGATCTGATTAACGGTGCGAGTATCTGGTATAATTTACATAAATCCTGTAAATTTAAATAAATATGTATCACATGGTCGACTATTTCTTCCAAAAATCTTAGTGTACCGTTGTGGCAGAAAAGAGTGTTCATGTTATTCATGGGGCATCCCTCCTGTCAGTACATCTCACCCTGACTTATCCCATATTAAAAAAAAAACACAATTTCTGGTCTATGTTAAACCTATTACGTTTACACCCCTGTATTTACAACCTTTTTCAAATTGAGGCAAAAAGCCGTAGATCAAAATAAAAGGACTGGATAGTACGTATCAAATAAATGGTTGTTAAAACAACACATAACCTAAGTATGTATTATACCATAATAAGAAATTTCCGTATATATTCCTATTTAACCGGACGACATCGTGGGTTGCGTCTTGGCTAATAGTGGCTCTACCGCTGCAGCCTATAGAGCAACCGAAGCGAGCGTTTTCCGAAGGAATACTGAAGGTTGCGGAAGTCACGGAGCACACGCTTCGAAACTGCGAAATCGTATAAATTCAAAATTCACTATTGGACAAAGATGCAGACCACTATGCGTCGCCCGGTCAACTAGAAATGTTCCAAAGTTTCCATAGAAGGAAGGAACCCTACCAAATTCTGAAGTGAACTAGCAATCATACTTGTTTTGCTCGTTGCTGGAAATGTTAATTTATGAACATACGAATGCTTACATCTCGGCTACAGAAACACATGTAAATATCCTAAAAAAATGTATGTCTAGTGTGCCCCAGGTTTTACTCCGCTCGGTTTTGTGAAGAATAAAGTCCTCATTTCACGCACTGAATCCAATCAAAAATCATCGGTAGCTTCAACCGACCCTTTGACATAATTTAACCCAATTTCATTAGGCAAATCACAAAACACATCTGAATAAATGTCAATGCAAATCTACGTAAATACAAAGTACCTTCAACCCAGCAAAGAGAAAGTGAAAAGTCCATAAAGAAAAACATAGTCCTCGAGCACCTTTTGCAATAGTCCCGGTACGTTTTTTTTTCAAAGGGAATCCAAAGGAAAAAAGGTGGCATTTTATGTGAGCGCTTTCGAAAGCTACACAATCACAGCACGAGCCAAAGAAAAACGACTGAAAAAATATTGTATATTATGTCATCACGCAATGAAGTTGTTACCAGCAGATAAGGTCTTTGAGAAGCTGTAGCAAGGAAAAAAAAACTTGGAAGAAAAAGGATTTGACATCATGTACAAAAGACTGTCGGCAAATTCCAACGTAGTCCGCGCGCATTCCTAATCAGTAGCATCAAGCGTGTTGTCAGAAATCAAGTGAGTAAGCACAAAGTTCACGATGAAAGGATACAGGATAAAAAAGAAAGAAATAGCAAGGAACGTCTTCCGTGTCGCCATACTTACAACGATGACAGTAGAATAAAGTGAAATTCTTATCGTATCGTTAAAATTCAGTATGAGTCGGAGACGCAAATGTAATACGTAAATGTACGAGTACGTGTATATCGTGGTTGGTGGTATAAATATTCGTATCTATTTCTTTGTGTTTCGGGAACATTTTTACATTCTGACATGAAGGAGACTATGAAATCGTCCACGACCCGAAATTATGTAGAAGCTTTAATTTCCTTTCAGCTCTTCATACCGAGGAAAGTGTCAGCCAGATATACTCTAAAAGAGCTTAATGTAGTTCTAACCTGATTCCTATGTATGTGGCACGAGGACCCTGGGCAGATGACCGTCTACACAACTTCCGCTTAACGAGACACAAACAAAACAGTCAGTATATCATGTCGATAATGAATTGACAAATGACTTTCCGGCCTCCGCCAATAATCACAGTATTGATCTGTGTCCTATTTGATATCCCATTATCACAGTGCCATCCCCATGAGAAGCAAATAGGAAGCCAGTTCTACCACAAACATCCTATTCATAGACATTCAGAATTTTCATAAATCACGGCCGCTTATAACCGCAACTTGAACGAACAGTGTGTGACCGGCCGCGGCTATCTTTCATCTGAATCGTTTTTAGTCGATCCAGTCCATGCCAGAAGAACTAATTCTTATCATTCTCCAATCTAGGACATAGTGGTCGTAAAAACAAAAAATCTCAATGGAGGAGCAACGGCATACAGGAATATCGAAAAAGACAACAACGTATTAGGATATGGGCAAATTGTCTCATCCTCATATATCCTACAATAAATACGTACTATGCTGATAAAAGCTTTTAGAGATGTTTTAACACAAGGTCAGACAGTAGAGAAGTCAAAATGTGATTTACTTACTATGTGTAGAACTCATGTTTTCATGGATGAAAATGGATTTTAGCTACCATCAAGGACATAAGTAGCATATATATTTGTAGTTGGGAACACATAGCATGAAAGGAGTATGTAACACGACTCCGTGCGTAACAGATGCCCAAAATGGATTTCAGGAATTGGTACACTGAACAAAAATATTACTCTGAAGTAAACTAGACGTAATTGAAGTTGCTTTTATTTACGAAAAACCATACTACTTACTACCTTGCCTTAACCCCTGGTGGGGCATAGCGCGCCATCGTACTCTGTTCTGGTCAATGGGGGGCAACTCCCCAAACGACTTACCCAGCGCCTTACAATTCTTTGCCACAGATCGACGCCATGTGATTTTGAGACCCCGTGTTGGTCGGCCTTGGTTGGAAATGGGGTTCCATTTCATGGCATTCAAAGCAATGCAGTTATCACTCTTCCGCAATGTGTGACCTATCCACTGCTATTTTCGCCTGCGTATCAATTCGTCGATTGGCATCTGACCCGCACGCCGACTTAGACCTCCATTTGATATAGTTGCGGGCCAGAAAATTCGAAGAATTCGACGAAAACTTGCAGCTCTCTGGTAACTCTTACGAAAATTTCCCATGTATTGCGCATTTAGCCTGATCGATACGACGAGCGATGTCCTGCTCCGTACCACCATTTTCGGCAACAATGCTAACCAGGTAGACGAAGCTGTCCACCTTCTCCACGGGCGGCCCATTAATATTGATGGCAATAGGGGTAGGATTTCTTTTTCGCAATGGTGGACTAAGAACCTTGATCTTGTTGATATTATTCTTAAGCCTAACCTTGCTTGCCTCCCTCCTGGGATCTAACGCCATTGAGGACAAATCCACGATTTTGTGGGAGAGTAGGCGTATGTTGTCAGTGTAGTTAAGATGTTGTAGAGAAGATGTTAAAGTTCTTTGAATTCCTCTGACCAGTCCTGATAGGGCTGCAACACATCGCCGATCAGTATGAGGAATAGGATCAATAAGCGATTGCACCCCTACCAAACTCCACAGCGAATCTCAAAGTCCCCCGACACCTTTCCTTTATGCAAAACGCGACATTTCGCGCCGTTATAGGTTGCCTTAATAATAGCTGCCTGTCAGGGATACCTCTCCTGAAGTGGATAATAATAATAATAAAGAGAACAAGTTCCGTTTTCGCCGGATTGACACCAACTCCAGCTAGCCTAGCCCATTTCGTTAGAATTGAGAGGGCATTCTGCATAATATCACTGAGCATAGAGGGAAACTTCCCAGATATTGCGATGGCAATATCGTCCGCACACGCGATAACTTTGCATCCCACACCCTCCAGGTCCAAAAGCAGTTTGTTTTGATTCCAAAGAAGGGGGGGATAGTTCGCCACCTTGAGGAGTTCCCCTATTAACACTCCTGTGTTCAGATGTACCCAAGCGAGTACAAATAACCCTAGATGCTAGTAGTTGGTGTATATGCCTAGAGAGCGATATATTTACATTCAGACCGATAAGAGAATTGGTTATAGCTGCTGGTGCGACATGATTGAAAGCGCCCTCGATGTCCAGGAAGGCAACCAAGGTAAATTCTTTACAGTCGAGAGACCTCTCAATGTAACTTACCAGAGAGTGTAAGGCCGTGTCCACCGACCTTCCCTTTCAGTAGGCATGCTGTGATGTAGACAGAAGTCGTCTTGGAATACTAGCGCGCAGGTGTACATCAATCAAGCACTCCAAAACCTTTAGCAGAGTAGAAGATAGGCTAATTGTTCTGAGGTCATTCGGACGAGCGTGTGAGCTTTTTCCCGCCTTAGAGATAAAAACAACCTCAGTCACACCATTCACGAGGAATGTAGACTAGTTCCAGAGAGGCCTATAGGATGGTTTCCAACAATAAGCAATATCCAACACGTGCTGTAGCAAATCTGCCGGGATGATACCGTCAGGTCCAGTTGATTTGAATGACTCGAAGCTAGATATAGCCCACCGAATTTTTTTCTCTGAGAGAATGGATTCAAAGTCACAAGGAACAACCAGTCCCCCGCCCACAGGAAAGCGGAGCATTGTTGCTGTCGGGCTGCATGGGAGATGTGTGTCAAGCAGCAGCTTAATAGTATCCTTACAGGAAGTAGTCCAGGGCACGTCCTGTTTCAGTAGAAAGCTGGGTATGGTTGGGTCAGTACACAGAATCCTAAGAAGTGTGGAGGCTTTTTCCGAGCCCTCGATGCGCTCGCAAAAATTACACCATGAGCGACGTTTCGCTTGCCTGCGTTTTCTCTGAAAAACTCACAAATGTCTCTTATGGGAAAACCAGTCCAGCTCCAGACCTGTGGACCTAGCCTTGTTCAAAGACCTCCTGCACACAGTTCTAAGCTCAGAGATTTGTGCATTCCACCAGACTGGTTTTCTCTTACCTGTTTGCCTGCTGATGGGACACGATCTAGCCACAGTAAAATCAAAGGTCCCCGTTAGGACCTTCACCATATCATCTAACTCCTCCCTACTAGATGGCCGACCAGGCATAGGGGGTAGCTGTTCCAGGAATGCCTTCCGAAACATAGACCAGTTAGTCCTTCTACGAATACGGAAGTTTGGATTGCTTACAGGCCGCTCAGCAAGGCTGAATTTCAGATAGCGGTGATCGGAAAAAGAGTGCTCGGAGACTCTCTCCAGTCTTTGATCAAGTGGACAAAATTCTCAGAGGTAAGAGAAATATCTAAGACCTATGCTCTATTCCTAGTAACAAAGGTAGGCTCCGTACCCACATTGCAATTTAATAAGTTAGTACCAATTAAGTACTCAAACAGATATTCACCGCGACTGTTGGTATCAGAGCTACTCCAAACGGTATGATGCGCATTCGAATCGCAACCGATGACAAGACCGACTTTTGATGTTTCAGCTGCTGTAATTGCATCTCTAAGAATTGATGAGGGTAAGATATTCCCGTAATCATACGGAAAGTACGACGAAAGAAGGATAAAACCATTGATTTAAATAAATTGATTTTTTGTTTCTTTTTTTTTGATCCGATGACGTATTTTACCTTCACATGTTGTAAAGTGTAAATTCAATGTAATGTCTAAAATCAAAAAGCCCATTTCTGTTTTGACACCTTGAGTTTCCATATAGCAGATGCGTTATTAACTTTGCCCCAGGAAAATCCATAAGCTAAACGCCGATAAAATCAAATGAGAGCTTTCTACAAACTATTTTGACAATCAATTGCCAATAACGATTTACAATAAAAATTTTCATGTATACGTCCTTTTTCTAGCGCATTGTACAAAATCTGAAGAATACGAGTATTATGTTTAATACGAATAAAAGAAAATTTACTGTCTGTTGCTAAAATGGTTCCAATTTATTCACTAAAGAACTGCCCAAAATATAAGCTAAGCACAAAGAAAGTCGGTAAAAGCTTCCGGCAGGACTGTGCATACTATCATCAGAGAAGAAAAAACAAGAGAGACTTCATCTTTTATCCATCCATCATTTTTCTTTCCGTCATCCTGCTATTGTACTCGTATTATTTATTTCCATTTGAAATTTCACATTAGCATCAGATATTTATGTATTTTTCTGGGACATGTTTCCAACTCCCAAAACGATAAAAGCTGCTTTAAAGCCACAGTTAGCTCAATGAAAATTGTAATTTATGAACCAAACGAAAAAAATACAATAAAAAGACTTCACTCAAAGATCTGACTATGGAAATAGATTACGGAACACTACAGGGGAAGAAGAGCTCAAGTCATCCTTGCAAAGCATCTGTCCGAAAATATTTTCTTTTCGCTGGATATCTATATCCGTACGTTTGGCAATGAATACACTTACTGAAAATGTGATTTGCTTGTAGGCGGTCGCGATAAACATTTCCATTCAATACACTGCCAATTGAAAGAAAACTGATATCGTTATCAATGTGATGTTTCCCCAGGAACGCTTTTTCTTCTTTTCATACGAAAATACCTCTTTAAGGAATAAAACGCACGTAGCTACAATAGTCGTCCAAATCTTCCCTTTTCTTCTGTATTCTTGTATATACAATATAATGGATTCCTCTCGCGACATGACGTACGAAGAACCACTTTTTTCCGATTCTTTTGGGGTCTTTTCCGGTGTGTTTCCTTTCGATTCGATTTGCTTTTACCTTTACTGAACAATTGTATACACGTATCCGCATGTATGTATATTAGGTCCTTATGAAATTTCAACAGCACGGGAAGGTAGAAAAAGGATGTACTCGATGACATTTAGGCTGCTTATGTTTATTCCAAATAACATAATAAATGAAAATGTTTATTTGCCATTACATTCTCCGTTTGTCTTTCTTCAATCCAGTCAAATTAGATATCAACAACAATAAGTGCGGGAAATGAAAATTGAACATCGACAGTCGAACGTTTTAGTCCTTCGACCGAACGAAACGACAAGAGTGACGCCTCACACTGGGACATATAAAAATTTAGGCTACTCATGTCGACGGTTAATATTACGCACGGTGACGACAATGACAATATCGTCATGTACACAGAATACAACAGAATATTTAATACAGTCCTACTCCTACCACTTCGTGTCGATACATCGTGTATTACAAGTTAACCGAAACCAAGGAAAAGCGGACTGAATGTAAGTGCTCCGACAAAGCAAATTGGATTTCGGGAAAAAGAAACATTGTTATAATACGCTCTGCGTCTTGTGCGTCTTCCGCAATTTGCGATAAAATTATAATGAAGTTTACGGAATGTTACGGCTCTTTTACTACTTTGATTGTTCCAACGAGATGAGCCTTCTTGCTGGATTTTCCTTCCGTCGGGAAGTATTTGTCTTTGATGATGGACGAACTAATTTTCTGTTTAGCTCGTTACCAGTTTTGCTCCTTAAGTATTTGTTTTCGGAGATCTTTGGGCGAAATTGCTTGGTTGTCCTAATTTTTCGAGTGTAAAATCGCACGGATGACTAACTTGTTTTTCGTAGTTTGTAAATTAGTGCGAACTTGCTATTATGATGGGTCCAAAGTTCTATTTAAACTCAATATCGTTTATTACTTTTTCTTTCACTTTATGATGTTAATTGCCCTCAGTGGGAACTGGCTGCTGTGAGTAATCGTTGCTATTCATTCTGGGTTCGCTTAGCTTTCAGATTCCTGAACAATATTATCCGTTTTTCTGAGAACGAATTTCATCGCCTATTTCAGGTAGCCTACGAAAAGTTGTCGACCCGGAAAATTAAATTTATTACTTTTTTGACATGCACACGTCCTGGGGCTCTGTGTCATTCTAATAAATGGGTGGCCTAAAAAAGAGAATACAGTTTGGAATTAAAACTCTGAATCTACCGACGACAGCCAAAATTCAAATATTATACTTCTCAATAGACAAAAGATCAAAGAATTTATTGCATTGAATTGGGATTGGCAATCAGCGTAGGCGGCGGAAGGAGGCACACCGCCATCCTGCACCTTGCAACTTCCGAGTCGCAGCTGGATGAAGTGCCTCGTCATTCATCCATCCATCTATCCATTGATTACGCGTATAAGAGCCTTATGATATAGTTTTAACCTACAATAAACCCTCGTTAAAATGTACTTGGGTATAACGAGCTCCTGGTTAAAGCGGGCTACCGCCGGATATTCGCAGAGAAGATGTTAAATGGACTCTGTGTCCTCTAGGCAAAGCCTGCACTCCGTATCAGTGTGGATATACCCATTTTGTTGAGGTGATATCTCACCCAGTGGGGCTCCGTGAGGTAACCCACGATTAATCTCAGGTCCGCTCTACCCAGGTGGCTGGTTTCTTCGAGACCGTAGGGTTTTATAAGATCTTTGCCACAGTCCTGGAAGGCAATCCCAGTGACGCAGTCTTTCATTGGCAGACCACTTCCTCACTATTGATCTTGTTTTACCCCAATTCAGACCACAGTAAGGATCAGGCCTGAAAAAATTATCCGAAGAGCCTTGTCCGGCAAGTTCATGGGCCGCTTCGTTACCAGGGATGTCCTGATGGCCAGGTACCCAACATAAAGTAACCCGATTGGTGTTGGTGAGACACTCATCATCATCATCGTGGCGCGACAGCCCGACGTCGGGCCTTGGCCGCCTGGATCATTGTCCTCCAATTATCTCGGTCACGTGACCGCGTCCTCCAATTTTGGGAGCCCAGCAGCTGCGCGGCGTCCACACCTACTGAGCTCTCCCAACGAGATCTCGGTCGTCCTCGCAGTCTCGCTCCGTCGACTCGTTCTGCATTCATTACTCTCTTAGGCATGCGATCATCGTCCATTCTTTGTACATGCCCTGCCCATTGAAGTCGTTGTAGTTTGACGATTTTCGAGACTTGCAGCTCATCGTACATTTCATACAACTCATGGTTGTACCGGATGCGCCATCCATCTCGATCGCAAACAGCCCCGAAAATTCGCCGTAGAACCTTACGTTCGAAAGTGTCTAGCATGTTTTCGGAGGCTTGAGTTAGGGTCCATGCTTCGCAGCCATAGCATAGCACTGGTCGTATAATGGTTTTGTACACGCGGAGCTTCGTGTTTCTGGTGCACATGCTTTGATTTCATTATGGGGAGAACCGAGAAAAAAGTCTTATTAGCTAACTGTATCCGTCGCTTGATTTCGTCAGTTTCGTTGGCGTCCCTTGACAGGTTGCAACCCAGGTAGATAAAGTTGTTCACGAACTCGATGTTGAGGTCCCCCACGTTGATGCTCGGTTGTGCAGGTGTCCTTGTCACCGATTGCATCATTATTTTAGTTTTACCCTCGTTAATACGTAATCCAACTTCCTTTGCAGCGGTATCGAGCGTATGCAGAAGTTCTTCTGCGTCAGCCAATCTTCGGGACATGATGTTGATGTCGTCGGCGTACGCTGCTAATTGTGTCGACTTGATGAGTAGCGTCTTGCTGTTGTCCATATTCATGGCCCGAATAACGTATTCCAGTGCTAGGTTGAAGAGCGTCGGTGCCAGTCCATCGCCCTGTTTCAAACCAGTGCGTGTTTCAAATAGATCAGTAAGTCTATTCTGGATCCTGACTTGTGAGACGGAGTTGGTCATCGTCATCTTTGTCAGTCGCACTAATTTTGCTGGTATACCAAATTGCAGCATGATGTTGTACAGTACTCCACGATCGATACTGTCGTATGCCTGCTTGAAGTCGACAAAGATTTGGTATACGTTTACGTTGTATTCCCAGCACCTCTGGAGTATCAGTTTGACTGAGAAGAGCTGATCGGTTGTGGAGCGACCAGGTCTGAAACCGCTTTGATATTCGCCAATGACTCGTTCTGCGTACGGTTTTATTCTATTTTCCAGAATTTTCGTCAAAATTTTATAGGACGTACAAACTAGTGAATTCTCACACCGCAGTTTATCTCCCTTTTTATGAATTGGACAGATGATGCTTCTGCGCCAATCGTCTGGGATCTCCTCGTTCTCCCATACTCGCAGGAGTAATTGATGTATGGCATCAACTAGACTCGTTCCACCGAATCTTAGCAGTTCAGCTGGGATCTCGTCAGCGCCCGGCGCTTTATTTCGTTTTAGTGACCGCAACGCGAGATCAACTTCCTCTACTGTCGGGGGTTGAATGGGTGGGCCTAGATCAACAATATCGTCGAGAGTTTCCTGTGTGGGGATGTTAGATGGTCGGTTTAGAAGCTCTTCAAAATAAGAGGCCCATCGTTTGTTAATACCATCGGTGTCGCTGATGATGTTTTCATCCTTGTCCTTACAAAGGCTAGTCCTGGGTTGGTAGCCGTTCTTAATTGTATTTACTAGTTTGTACGCTTGTCAGTGTTCCTATTAGCTAAGTTTTCGTTTATGTTCAGCAACTGCTCGTCAAAGTATTTACGTTTCTTACGTCTAATTATTCTATTCGATATTCGCCGTAGCTCGTCATATTTTTCTCTTCTGGCTCTGGTTCCTCGTTGAATCCATTGTCTGTAGGCCTCGTTTTTCGTGTCAAGTGAATTTTTGCATTCTTCGTCGAACCAGTCATTTCGCGCTCGCCGGGTTTTATATCCCACGACCTTCTCTGCGACATCCTTGATGGTACCCTTGAGTTCTTCCCAGAACCCTTGGACGTCTGTGTTGCTGATGTTGTGTAGTATAGGTGATAGTTTTTCCTCAAGGGCGGTAGTATACGCCACCGCTGTAGCATCACTCAAGAGCTTATCAACCGCAAAGATTTTGGGAGGGCTGATTCTTGACTGGTGCACTGAGGAAATTCTACATCTGTAGGTCGTCTTCACCAAGTGATGATCTGAGTCGCAGTTTGCTCCTCGATAGGAGCGGACATCCATGACACTAGACGCCCATCTCCTGCAAATGAGGACGTGGTCAATTTGGTTGACGGTATGTGCGTCTGGAGACTTCCAGGTCTGCTTGTGAATGCGTCGATGCGGGAAACACGTAGAGCTTACGACTAGATTCCTGCTGCAGGCGAAGTCGATAAGTCGCTGGCCGTTATCGTTACATTCTTCATGGAGGCTGTGGCCTCCAGAGGTCCCCCGATGCCAACTTTCATTCCCGACTTTCGCGTTAAAGTCTCCCAGCAGCAATTTGATATCGTTTGTTGGAAGTGAGTCGAAGAGAGTTTCAAGGCGGGCGTAGAACTCGTCTTTTACTGCGTCTTCTTTAACTTCAGTGGGGGCATGCACATTGATGAGCCAGAGATTGAAGAATCGAGTCTTGATGCGAATCGCACACAGCCGTTCATTTATGGGTTTGAAGTCAGTAATATGCGGTTTGAGGTGATTGTTCACTATAAATGCTACTCCAAACTCCTTGCGGCCCGATGATTTGCCACTTGTAAAAATTGTGTGCGATTTCTTGTCATTAATCTCGCTGCCAAGCCAATTTGTTTCCTGGACTGCAGTAATGCTCAGTTTGTACTTTTCGACCTGTTGAAGGAGGGCCTTCTCGGCCCCCGGTTTGTTCAGGGAGCGTACATTCCAGGATCCGAAAGAATAATCCTTTATTCGTTTGCGTGGTCGTCGTTGTTGATCCGTCCAATCCGAGGCTTTTGTTCCAGGTTTCTTGACATGGAGTGGTTTTTACAAGGACGAGTTGTCAGCACGTCGCTTAACCCCATTCAGGGGATGGCCTCGGAGATAGCTGCTTCAGATGGTTTAATAAACGTGCTGGAGCCCACACAACTATGTAGCAGGTCCAACTACGCAAGTCATTCCATCCTACTAGACCTGAGACGCTTAGGTGTTCGTCAGCCATTCAGGCTACAGCTATCTGCCTTTTCCAAACTGTCTTATCGCTAAGACATTGGCCGTCAGCGAATTGATACACTGCCGTTACCAGGGGGCGCCCACGCGGAGGACTATGGAAAAGGTCTTTGCCCCCCTAGAGAGACACTGAAAGGTATAAAAACACTCTTTTACTAATTTCGAGGAGAAACCATGTAAAGAAAGAGCCTTAATGGCTGCCTGACTATCAGTGCAGATAGCGATGTTAGCGCATTTGAGTTTTATGTCCAGAATGTCTGTCGCGCAGACCTCAAGGGCATGGATTTCAGCTTGAAAAACGCCCATAGCAATGCAGATCCTTGTGTCCGGTCCATAGACTTTAGCACCAACTCCCTGCTCCGTTTTGATCCGTCGGTAAACCACTTTTGTTATACCTGGAGACAGAGCCAAGAATGCCACTGTCCTATTCCCCGCGAGTGGGGATGGAGACCGAGAACTTTCTACCAAAATATATTTTCCTAGTCATATAATCAGATCTCGAGCAGATCTGCATGCCGGGGATCTGCTCCAGAATGCTCATGTGTCCCTGATTGAACACATAGCCATCGTATGTTAGACACATTCGAAAAGCGTTCAGAGCCACAGACTCTTGTATGAAAATATGCAGCGGAGTAAGTCCAACAATCGCCCATGTCGGACAAGTACGGATGGATCCTGCCATACCAAGGCATGCAAGCCGCTGTAACTTACTACAAAGCTGTATCAAATAGTATAGATTCGACAAGAGTTATCACTCCATAGAACTTTCGCCTCTGCCAGGAAATTTGTATCTATTGACAAATTGTATAAACATAGTATCTCTCTCTCTCAATTGCCCTAACCCCTTATGGGGCATAGCGCGTCAACTGTTTCATGTGGTCCAGTTGACGTTTCGTCGGCATAAACTGGTTTCGGAGAATGTAGTTTTCCAGCATACACCTCCTGCACATCCATGGCCACGAACGTCGTCGCGGACGGGATTCGAACCCGAAACGCCGGTAGTCAAACATGAGACTGATGTCTCAACACACTGCGCTACCGGTTTCCCCCATAGTATAAACTACACAGTATAGATACACAAGAGAATCAATACATACAAATCTACCGCCGGAGGCTAAAGTTGTATGGAGGAAGCTTTCTTGTGGAGTATGGAGTGATAACTCTTTGGCTGTATAGTCCAAGGCTGATTCGTTTTGGGCCACCAAACTAGCGCCGCATAAGTTACAATTGGACGTACGAACATCAAATATAGCCACTCGATTATTTTCGGGGTGAGTCCCCAAGTCCCCAAAATGGGACATACACCACAACGTGGTGGATATCGGCAAAGCTCTTCGATTCATACTACTCGTATAAAAATTTTACAGGTAATACTTAACGTTAGGTTCATTTGTCGTTTTTATGGGCTCCTTTTTGCCTGAAAACAAGTAACTGAAGCTTGATTTAATGGAAAATAAATGTCAGCGTTTATCACGGATAATTGAAATACATAGCCTATTTCAGTTCCGCTTCGTGTTTTTTTTTTCAGCACTCCAACCATCGATAAATGACAATACACTCATTTTCGACGAGCTCTTAAAAAATGAGGAGTCTTAAACGCTGTACGGAAACCATCATGGTATACGGATCGGAGTCATTATTTTCACTCTTTCAAATAAATAACGGATAAAATGGCAAAAAGATTACAAGAAAAATCGATAGTACTCTAGCGAAAGATTTCCGTACTTCCGTTAAATAAGTCCCAATGGAAATTTTGGTGTTCTAAAAATAAGTTCGGTGCTTTGAATTATTTGAGCTTATGCCTCGTCATAAATTGCACACGGTTAAATGCGCAAGGGATTCATTATTTTACATTAAGTCCAGACTCTAAATGTGTGCCTTGGCAAGGATATCGCCTGACAAGGGTTGAGCGATGCTGTAATCATATACATACGTTTATGCGTTTCTGTCTTCATACATGCCCATGTCGTATGTATCGGAAAAGTAACCTAATAAGATGTTGCGACATAGTAAGAGGATATGGTGTGGAACATGCATTTTCAATGTCCTTTCTCACGGATATTAAGCACAGGATTGGGACGGATGACATATAAATATTATTACGGCCAGAAAAGACAGCTTACACATTATTGTCCTATATGTATCCTGAGTTTTGCGTGTGAAACATCTTTTTATTGATCCTTGTCTAAGATCGTTATACACCGAATTTTACAAATGTCCCTGAAACCGTAAACTTTCTTAAGGAAAATGCAAATTTAACGATTACGATGTCGAGAAGTAACAACGCCTGTAAAGAAGTCATACTATACGCCTACACAGTACGTACACGTACATATTAGAAAGACACGGTACAGATTGGCGTAGTTTCCATATTATGGTATGTTCTGTCTGTCTGGTTTCTCCCGATACGATGCAATGGGGTGAGAAGAAATGTACAAGTTGAAAGCTTGCAGGTTTTTGAAAATTATATGCTGAGGTAGCGCACTAGGGAGCAATTAGCAGTTGGGATGAGGTTTTCACTCTTATTAGAACATTGTTCATTAAACCGTGTCAAAATGGTGTTTCACTATCTTCATGCGGAGCTATTTGGATGTGGCGGGGCAGCTCCCAGTGGAAGCATTTTCTTGTAAAATGTTATATAAAGTCTTAGTGTAATCCTAGAATCCTTTCACTTTCGCCCATACTTTCTTTTCCACGACGTGTTTAGCCGCAACGAGATTGACTACTTTCAGTAGCTGAATGTTGGTAAATCTTCCCCTAAGTGACTGTGCCCATTTGCCAAAGTTGATGTCGACCGAAACGAAACGTTGAAGGTATGAACATAGATACGGATAGCATGAAAACTCCGTTCTTTATGTCGCGTCGTCCGTTCAGTTGGTAAGGAATTTTCTTTTTAGGCCAATTTTATGACAGGCTTATTTCACGACAGCATCAAAATCACTAAAATGAGACCGACACAAACTGAGTTGGGTCCTAAATATTTTGTAACTCTAATTTATGCATATTCATGGATGCCACTACAGTACCTGAACAAAGCGTTATGTAACAAGAACTTGGTGTATTCGGACCCAACACTCAACTCGCTGTAGCGAAAAGATACTGCATGTTGTACGCACAAGATACTTACGTATTGATAACTCAAGCAAGTATGTTTCAGTGAGCGCCACAGTAGATATGGGCTTAGTAGAAGAGCCTTTTAGCATTCCTTCAACGGATCCATCTAACATAGCCGTGCTATCAGTTATTCATGAGATACGGATATATAGATAGACACTGCCGTCATTGACGGTGAAATTGTGAAAGTCGGCCGCCGAACGAACACACCATACATTCTACGTGGTGCTCATTTGAAGCACTACGACAAGGATGCAATGATAAATTCAGTGCAGAATGGGCGATATGAGAAACGACTGTAAATTGAACTTTTGATATAGTCTCCCTGGCTAGGATAAATCAGGCGAAGCTATTTTCCAAAATTTTATACATGCTCAAATACCTACATCCGAGTGTGTCGGATGGCCGTTTTCGTATGGATCCAGATCCAATGGGTTTGGAGAATATAAACATTTTGATTTGGTTTTGGTACGTCAACTGTGTGGAATGACAAGAAAGAGTATATCCACACATATATTTATTGTACGAGTATGTTTGTTGGTGAAACTCTTTCGTGAAAAATTTATGGATTGGCGTGGAATGTTTAGGGCAGATTAACATGGAAAGTGCGGATAAAAATGGATTCTCAATATGTGTCGTATCCTGGCTGGATTGCACTCCGTTTCGATGACGGAAGTAGGTTACGAAGAGGACATGGAAGCAATTTTCTACTTTTGCAACACAAGTGACCTATTGCAGTTGAAATTTGTTTCCAATGAAGTCAGATGGTCAAACAAACACAATAACCAATATTTGGTAAAACGAATTTTTAACCCAAATCAAACTCTATTGTTAGGTTTTCTGTTTCCGTCTCAGCGTAATTGTTTGGAAAACGCTCACATTTATATGAAACTTCATATGTAGCTTGCAATTCATCTAAGGGATTGAAATAAATTGATAGAGAAACATAAAACTCGAATTTCAGGAATTCATTCAAATGTAAATTTCTTCGATTAGATCACTATACGTAGCTCTTGCATTCGTATGGATGCCAATACTGCTGTATGTGTAGGGGTGGCCATACACTGTCGAATACGAACTCGATCACGAAGCTAGTACAAATGTCCCCAGAATAGATCAAGATATACACACACTTCACACAAATCTGAAGAAAACCAGTCCACTTATACCATTTTCGTATTCGAGCTCGAGTTCGCGTTGGACAGTGTGTGGTCGGGGTAAGAATCAATGCATGTACGTATCGAAACGAATACTATTATATGAGAGATGCATATTTTTGGAATATGATACAATTGTAACTACATTCATATTTCATTTTTCACAAAATTTATATTTATACCATTCAAGGATGTGAAAACTTTGTCATGAAGTTTGCAACGTACAGAAGGAACCATCTCCGATCATATTCTTGGTCGGTATGATGAGACGAGTCGATTAAGCTTTGTCCGTCTGGTTCCATGCAAACTAGTCGCTCAGTTTTAAAGCTATCGAGCTGAAATTTTGTACAAAGCCTTCTTTTTATTGCACGCTGTAAATATGTCGGAACCAACGGAATCGGACCACTACGTCATATAGCTACCATAGGAACGACCGGTTCAAAAATTCGTTTTTGTGAGAAAAACTTTTTTATTTCTAAAGAATTTCAAATTTCACATTAACCAACAGTTCCTAAATTTGGTTGGAATCGGCTCACTATTTCATATACTTCTCATAGGAACAGTGAAATCGGAACAAGTGTTACGACTAAATTCAAAGTCGGGGGAGTTCGTTTGAACAATGAACAAGCTTAAGGCCCGTTTTCTCAATGTCTGCGTTCACGTTCTTGAGCGTTGCGGTTATTCAGCAATTGAAATGCATGTAAACCGAAAAAATCACTGATTTTTCCGTTTACATGCATTTCAATTGCTGAATAACCGAAGCGCTCCAAAATTGTGAACGCAGGCAATGTCCAGTTAAAATTTAAACTCGAGATAAAATTTGCTGTTGTTGTAGTTTTCCCTGTAAAGTTTGACAGATGGATACGTTCAATGTCTGTTTAACTGGAGTTTAAATTCTAATCAGACATTAAGAAAACGGGCCTAAACGTCGTTCTGCAAATAAGAATTTCCTCACTCAGTTACACTCGTTTAAATTAAACTTAACCGGCTGACAATTCTGCAAACCTGGTTGGAAATATGTACACTAGGTGCGTTCTTTTGCGTATCTATCGATTGTAGGGAAGGGTAGCGATTACGCTTTAAACAAACGACAAGTCTCTTGTAGTTCTTGTAATGCGTGTTTGTTGCCCTTCACCACAGTGGATAGATACGTAAAAGAACGCGCCTTCTATACACTATACTCAGTCACCACATTCATGGCACATGGAAACATTTACAATTGGCTTGTTCCTACTTCTGCTAGCCGGATGAGAATCGTGACCATCTGGCGTGACGGACAAATTTTTCGGATGACCCCCAGCCCACAGATATGTCCATGTAAAAAATTACAGGGAGTTGGAGGACTCCGCATTTCGCTGACCTGGGTATATGACTAGCCCGCCCTGACTTCATCTACCTGTTTGCTATTCTATTTAATTACATAAATACTACACTTTATTCACAGGAAATAAACTGTATGATCGATTTAAACTAAATTCAGAATACTTCATCCTAAAAATTCGCCTTAAGAACAAGCTACTTGCTCCAGCTCTTCATCAAGAATTATCCAGAACAATGTTGTGTTGCGGCAATTGTTCCAAAAGGGAGTGCAAAAACAAACGCGTATTGATTCAGATGGCTGTGCGAAATATAAGTATGACGAAAAAAACAGAGGTCTCTAAATTGCAGTGGGCTGGGCAGGTATAGCGAATGGCCGATCATCGAGTAACTAGAAAAGCATTCAAGATTGACATTAGAGGTGGAAGACCTCATGGTCGACTAAAGAAATGTGGGGGGGGGGGGGGGACATCGTGAATGAACACATCAGTTAACTGCTCGAATCTGAAGGATGCGGTGAAGGTGGGGGCCGCGGCTATTAGAAGCCAAAACCCGCAGAGGACACGCAGGCTGATAAGTAATGCGGGAGTTTTATTGCCGGCAGAATCAAAGCAGCGGCAGCAGCAGCATCGTCTGTGTCTTTTATGTAACTACACCTATCTCGCACCTAGGAGATTTTCATACAAAGCTTAAGCTTTTCGTTCACAAAATTTGTCAGGCGCGAGCTAGGTGTAAGAAAGCACACTTACCTAAGATACAGAAATGCTGCTGCTGCTGCCGCTGCTTTGCTTCTGTCGACAATGAAAAACCCGCAAAAGTAGTAAGTCATACTCTTATTACTGGTATTTCGGCAGCAACTTCCTTGTTATATATGTACACCTGAGGGTAAGGTGAAAAGTTCTCAGTCTGACACAGAAATACCGTTACAATCAGTAAAAATTTCTGTTTTCGGCTGGGTGCACATGACATTAGTTCGTATGACAAGTTTCAACTTGTTTTCTTAAGTAGTTGAAGTAGGAGAAGCTTGAATATCGTGCGGTCATAAAATTCTTCGATTTGGATGGATTAACCACTAAGGAAATTTATCTGAAGTTAACAAAAGTTTACCGGGACTCTGCTCTTTCGATGTCAACCGATAAAAAAACCGACAGCTGAATTTAAACGTGGTTCTTCGAAGACAACCCACATGAAGGACGGCCCAAAACCGCAATCACCCCGGAAACCACCGAAAAAGTGCATGATATCGTATTGGACGATAAGCGCATGAAAGTGAGTGATATTGCTGAGGCTGTGGGGATATCGGAAGAAAGGGTGCGAAATATCTACAAAGAATTAGAGATGCGGAAGCTCTGCACAAAATGGGTGTCGCATTTGCTGAATGCCGATCAAAAGCAAATGCCCAAACGATTTTCGCAGCAATCTTCGCACCGATTCAATCGAGATCCGACCAATTTTGTGCAGCGATTTGTCACCATGGATGAGACTTGGGTCCACCATTACACGCCAGAAACAAAACAGCAGTTGAAGCAGTGGGTGGAAGCGAGTGTTTCAGCGCTAAAGAAAGCGTATTCGATCGCATCTGCCGGAAAGGTCATGCCCAGCGTGTTTTGGGATGTCAATTGATTAATTTGAAAAGGCAGAACAATAGCAGGCGAATATTACTCCAAACATCTTGACCAGCTGGATGCCAAAATTCGCGAGATGAGGCCTAGCTTGAAGAAGAGAAAAATCATCTTTCATCAGGACAACGCACCTGTATACAAGTGTGCGATGGCGATGCGAAAACTGCGAGATTTGGTATACGATTTGCTCGACAATCCCCCCTATTCTGCTGATTTGACACCTTCAGACTTCCATCTGTTTCCAAACTTGAAGAAATTTGTTTTTGGGAAACGCTTCGCATCCAATGAAGAAGTTGAGAGGGCCGTAGATGAATATTTTCACAGCCTTCTAGACTCTCACTTCCAGGAAGGAATACTGATGTTACAGAAACGCTGGATCAAGTGTGTTGAAGTCAAGGGAGATTACGTAGAAAAATTAAATAATTTTTTAACATAAAATCGCAGTTTTTCATGGTGAGGCCGAGAACTTTTCACCTGGCCCTCGCATATACAGTGGCGGACAAAAGTCTACGGCAACACCTTATATTGAGGTTCTGGTTAATTGGAAGCTTTAATCAAAAATCCATTGATGCACATTTTTTCAGTAACGTAAATACATTTATAAAAAACAAAAACAAAAACTTTTCAAAACAAACTTAAAGAGAAATTCATAAAACATAAAAAATTGAATGGACAAAAGTCTACGGCAGTCAGTGCTGGCTGACTTATACAATAAAAATTTCCAACTAAACGTTTCGGAATTTTTAAAATTATTTGCTGGCTTAATACTTGGTTGGACCCCTTTTAGCATCAATTACTACTTGTAGTCTTCGGGGCATAGATCCGACTAAATTACCAGTTTCTGCGGATGTAATTTTCTCCCATTCTGTAATGAGCGCTTCCTTCAACAAATTTTTATTTTTTATGCAACATTTCCGAGTTTTCTGCTCCAGAAGCTCCCATACATGTTCTATTGGGTTTAAATCCGAACTTTGGGGAGGCGTACTCAGCTGCCTGGGAGCGTAGTACAACAACCAGTTCTTGACGAAAAGTGCTGTGTGCTTCGGATCATTGTCCTTTTGGAAAATCCAGCTCCCTCCAAGGCATAACTTCTCAATTGATGCCCTTAAATGTTGTTCCAACAGGTTCAACATAGCGGTCCATAGTAGTTTCAACAAAAGCCAATCTGCCGACCTCAGATGCAGCTATGGCTCCCCAAACCATACCATTACCTCCACCGTGCTTGACAGTAGGAATCAAATTTTTGGTCTCTAAAGCCGTATTCTTTTTTCTCCATATTTTAATGCGACCATCACACCCGAACATGTTGCATTTAAACTCATCGTTAAAAATTACTCGATTCCAAAAATCATTGTCCTTGTTGATATGGGCCTTGGCGAACTCTAGCCGCAGAAGTCGGTTTTTTGCGGATATTAATGGTTTTTTACGTGAAGTTCTGCTTTGAAACCCATTAAAATTTAATACTCTCGAGATTGTTCTTGGATGGACATCCTTTTTCCTTACCGCAGCTACTTGTACTTGTTTTGCCAAATCTGGAGCACTTATTTTTGGGTTTTTTTCACTTCTTTTCAAATTGAACTAATGTCTCTGCGTGAAAGCTTTTTCGGTCGGCCAGTTCGCGGCTTATTTTCAATGGAACCACTGCTTTAAAATTTTTTGATAAAGGTATAAACAGAACTTCGTTTTAGTTTCAGTTATTTCGCAATTTCCGAGCAGTTTTTTATACTGGACGATCAAATTTCGGACATCACTAGAAATTTCTTTTCGCGATGACATTTTGCGGCCCTTACAGTTCGAAACTAGCGATAAACCTATAGTAGAGTTGCAGCCGCACATGTACTGAATGGCAGTAAGATCAAATAAACACATTTCGAAGAAATACAGTTAGGTTTATTTGGAAATTTTTTGTGTATAAGTCAGCCAGCACTGACTGCCGTAGACTTTTGTCCATTCATTTTTTTAAGTTTTTATGGATTTCTCTTTAAGTTTGCTATAAAAAGTTTTTGTTTTCGTTTTTTATTAATATATTTACGTTACTGAAAAAATGCGCATCAACGGATTTTTGATTAAAGCTTCCAATTAACCAAAACCTCAATATAAGGTGCTGCCGTAGACTTTTGTCCGCCACTGTACATACTTTAACTTGCACTTGGAATATACAAATCTAGATACATATTCAATCATATCTACAACTACATGTTACCTAATGGATCCACGCGAAAAATAATCTCAGCAGACAGTTTTCCATTGCACAGAATGCATACCGGCTGACAATTCTGCAAACCTGGTTGGAAATACATATGTACTCTAGGCGCTTTCTTTTGCATATCAATCATCGTAGGGTAGGGTAGCGATCACGCTTTAAACAAACAAGTCTCTTGTAGCTTTTGTAATGCGTGTTTGTTGCCCTACACCACAGTGGATTGGATAGATACGCAAAAGAACACGCCTTCTATACACTATACTCACTTTTCACCTGGCCCTCGTATATACTTCAACTTTCACTTACTTAGAATATACAAATCTAGATACATATTCAATCATATCTACAACTACAAGTTACCTAATGGATCCACGCGAAAAATAATCTCAGCCGACAGTTCTCCATTGCACAGAATGCATACAATCCAAATGACGATGTTTATTTTTGCTATTGTTGCAAGTGGATAACATGAGGACTTCCATCTGCTTCCGTTGCTCGGCTTCATCTTTTTTGTCAATCCACTTCGGCGCTAATGTAGAACACGATGCAGGTATAGACGCCGTAATTCAGCTAAACGTTGAAGTATAGTATAAGCTCTCTCCAGTCACAGAATATGTTAAAGAATTGTTTGCACTAGGGACCACCGAAAATTCACTTCAAGTTCTTTGCAGTTGTGTTGACTCTCGCGAATATCCGAACAGTACACCGGCACCGCCGCGCCGCGCTCATATACGAATAACGGAGCACAAATACCACAAAATACCCAACGTATTTGCACTAAAATAAAAATTAAATTGGGAATCCGTTTGCCGTACCGAGAATACACGTACCATGACCACGTCCACGTTATGAATCAGTGTTTCGTTGCTGTCTAGGATTTTTTGTTTATCTATTTTTCCACTTGTCTTTTGTTTCAGGAGCGCAATGTCGGAGATAGTGGCAGCATAGGATGTTCAGTATTCTGAGTCAGCGTATAGTGTACACTATTCATTATGATGTCGAGTATCTGATAGAGTGAAAGTTGGCACATGAAGCATCACATGTGAATTTGTTGGACTGAAACATATTCTAAACGTTTCGCATTCAACTCTATAGAAATATGCACTTTACAGCAATCATAATTGGGTGTAAAAGGATGCTTTATGGACCGCTCTAGAGTTCTGGTTACCTTGGAATATACTTGTATGTTGCTCGAATCGGGTCACCTATTCAGAGGAAAATATTTATTTAAAAAAGTTATGAGTTAGGAAAAAAATCAGTGGTGAGCGCAAAAACCAGAGTTTTCTTATACCGGGCCGACAGCAAGTGCTTGTAAAAAAAACAACACCACTGTTAAAAAATCTCATAAATTGGCTTCACTATTTATTCTATCCTGGTGTCCGTATCCTGTTAATCCCTGACTTCTGTTTCGTTGCTCCACTCCACAATAATTAAAGAACATGATCCTGCTTGCACACAGTAAGGAATGGTTCTATAAGCTCGTAACTGACACGACTCGGGAGTCGGAACAAGAAACTAGAGAAACAATCTCGGGATGATTTTACTGATTAAATAATTTCCAACCTGAAAATCTCATAAACAATAAAAGGCAACTATGTACCGTACCAATGCAAATTACAAAAGTAGCAGTGAAGTTTTCACGAAACATCCTCTACAGTCCCTGAACTTTCCAAAAAACCAAAGTTCTTGTTTCTAGCGTATAGTACAAATATGTACACATAGTACATGAAACAAAAACTTCCCAAATACCCAGGGTTGCTTTATACTGACAAACAATATATTAGGGCATCATGCGCTGTAATCCGAGTAGATTTGAAAAGGATTTAAGATGTTTTCATATATTTTATAAATTGAAATTTGTACGCAAACAGGACATAAAGAATCCTTGAAATCCTTTTGGCTACGACATGTGTGCATATATTGTAATATTGTATTACAGCCCGACAAGTAACTGATTATCTCGTTAATTTACATATATATGTTTAATAATACATACATATGTACGAAAATATCCCTTCTCCGAGAATATGCGAATAAAAAGCCGTCTGTAAGATGCGGGACTGTGAAACCCCAGAGGATCTTCGGTTTCATTGTACCCCAGTGTTTGCACAAAGGTCACAGTTTCAGCGCAAAATTACATTTAGAGAAAATTTTCAAAAGGTCCTTCGGAGAGATTCTTTGAGAGCGAATATGTTAAACATAATCTCACACATCTGGTTTTATAATATGACCGGCATATGGATGTTGCTGGATTTAATATTGAAGCAAATTTTCAGGGTTTAATCAGACAGGAAAATCTTTGTAATTTCATTGATTTTTATTTTGCAGCAAGGTCAGCTTGACTCGTTCAAAGGAAATGTGGGTATGAGAGATTCATTGTGACATCCAGTACCCACGTCTTAAATCTACATGGGCGCTCTGTTCTGAACGAAAGGTAGGCTTTCGTATGTTTTGGGGATGAGATCCAAAGGACTGTGGTCACAATCATAAGAACATAAGACTATCGAAATAATAAAAGGATTATCGAAATTTGCTCTGGAGAATGTCTTGCCTGTGTGAGCAATGTCAATTGATACCACGCAGGTATTCGGCGACCGGTAGAGCAGTCTCAAGTTTGCCTACCGGCGTTTCGGGTTCGAATCCCGTCCACGACGAAACCAGTTTATACCGATGAAACGTCAACTGGGGTACATAGAACAGATGACGCGTTATGCCTCGTTAGAAGTTAGGGCAATTGAGAGATATACTGTTTTAATTCAGACCTATATGCAAAACTTAAAAGACAACCTCCACAGTGCTGACTTTCTGCACTTCCTCATTCCACATTAGTTAAATAATGCCAAGGGGTAGGGAGCAAATTCATACTGCATAAAATTCTACCTATATAGCTCGAAACCCGTTGGGAGTTCCAGAGATATGTATACTACTTTGCCTTAACCCCTAGCGGGGCATAGCGCGTCAACTACTCCTGCGCGCCATCGTACTCTGTTCTGGGCAATAGGGCGCAACTCCCCAAAAGACTTACCCAGTACCTGACACTCCTTTGCCACAGATCGACGCCATGTGATTCGAGGACCCCCTCTTGGTCGGCCTTGGTTGGAAATAGGGTTCCATTTCATGGCATGCATAGCAATGCAGTTATCACTCTTCCGCAATGTGTGACCTATCCACTGCCATTTTCGCCTGCGTATCAATTCGTCGATTGGCATCTGACCCGTACGCCGACTTAGCTCTTCATTTAATATTGTTTCGGGCCAGAAAATTCTTAAAATTCGACGAAGACATGAGTTGACGAAAACTTGCAGCTTTCTGGTAACTCCTACGGAAACTTTCCATGTACTGCTCCCATACAAAAGCACTGATAGTACCAGGGAGCGAAACAGGCCCAGCTTGGTCTTGATGCTGAGATAACTGCTCTGCCAGATTTTGGACAGCATGCCGTATGCGCGTTTAGCCTGGTTGATACGACGAGCGATGTCCTGCTCCGTATCACCATTTTCGGCAACAATGCTACCCAGGTAGACGAAGTTGTCCACCTTCTCCACAGGCTGCCCATTGCTATTGGTGCAATAGGTGTCCGATTTCTTTTTCGCAACGGCGGGCTAAGAACCTTGGTCTTGTTGGTATTAATCTTTAGCCCAACCTTGCTTGCCTCCCTCTCGAGATCTAACGCCATTGCGGACAGATCCATGATTTTGTGGGAGAGTAGGCATATGTCGTCAGCGTAGTCAAGATTTTGTAGATAAGATGTCAAAGTCCATTGAATTCCTCTGTCGAGTCCGGATAGGGCTGCATGCAACACATCGCCGATCACAATGAGGAATAGGATCGGTGAGAGGATGCACCCCTGCCGAACTCCACTGCGAATCTCAAAGTCCCCCGACACCTTACCTTTATGCAGAACGCGACATTTCGCGCCGTCATAGGTTGCCTTAATAATAGCCACAAGCTTCTCAGGGATGCCTCTCCTGCGCAAGGCCGCCCATATAGAATCCCGGTTCACACTATCGAAAGCCTTTTCGAAATCGATGAAAAGCAAGTGAAGCGGAGAATCGTATTCAGCGCATTGCTCGATGATGATTCGCAAGGTGTTAATGTGATCGACACAGGAGAATCCGGATCGAAAGCCAGCCTGCTCTTCATCAATTGTGCTTTCTAAGTGGGCCTTTAGTCTTTCCAGGACGATTTTAGCTATTATCTTGGCAACGGCAGGAAGCACACAAATGCCTCTCCAATTATTACAGTCTGTGAGGCTACCCTTCTTTGGAAGTTTGATGATCAAACCTTCCTTCCACTCAGTGGGAAAGGTCTCTGTATTCCACGCTTTATCAACAAGTGGGTGCAGCAAATCGGCAGTTACGCTTGGCGCTGCTTGATAAAGTTCGGCAGGGATGCCGTCAAGTCCGGCGGCCTTTCCTCGTTTTAGTGCAATAATTGCAGTGACTATTTCCTCTTTAGTCGGGGCAGTCGACCGTATACGCACATTTTGATGGTTAGCTAAATTATCTATATGAGGGGGAACTTCACCAGAGGTTACACGGTTCAAGACCGCGGCGAAGTGTTCTTTCCACCGCCTCATTTGATCTTCTTCCAAGATAAGTAGCTTTCCATCACTATCTTTCACCGGATGTTGGCAGGAGTTACGACCACCTGTAAACTCTTTGATGACACCGTATACGGCGTTTAAGTTGTTACTTCTAGCGGCTTCTTCTGCTGACGCTAAAAGAGAATTGGCATAAACTCTTTTATCGCGTCGCACACTACGCTGAACTTCTCGAGCTTTCTGACGGTAAAGGAGTTCGATGCTGCTTCGATTGTCGTCTGATGCTGCAGCCAAACGAACTTTCAGCTCCTTTCTTTCAACAATCCGCTGCCATGAAGCGTCGGACATCCAGGGCTTATTCCGGCAATCCGGGTTTGGGCCAAGGATGGTATTTGCGCTATCAATGTACGCATTTTTATGGCATCCCAGTTTTCGTTTATGTCACTATCTGGGTGACTAGTTATCTCAGCCGTTTTTTGCGCAAGATGGTCATTATATTGTTGTAAGACTGCTGGATTTTTTAGTCGAGCGGTGTTAAATTTGCGGGGCCTGGATCTTTCGTCGCTGGGGCGGCGCACGACTGCAATACGCAATCGAACATTAGCGATCATAAGATAATGGTCTCTTCCCATCCCAATATCGGCACCCTTCTTGTTTCGCATGTCCAGGAGGCAACTCTTGAATCTTTTACTAATGGCAAAATGGTCGATTTGATTTTGTGTTCTGCGCCGATCAACAGAGGACCAACTGATTTTGTGGTGGTCCTTATGCTCAAACATAGTACCACCGATGAAGAGACTGTGAAAGTTGCAGAACTCTACAAATCTTTCACCGTTGTCATTACGATCACCAAGACCGTGTCTCCCCATCACATGTCTGAGCCCATAGTTATCGGCGCCAACTTTCGCATTTAAATCACCTCTGAACGGCGTTTAGTTCTTCGTAGAAGGAGTCTTTTACCAAGACATTGTCGGGTTCAGTAGGGGCATAACATTGTATTATTGAGATGTTCCTCATTTTGGTCCGGAACCTGGCGGTCAAGACCCTGTCAGAGACCGGTTCCCAGGATAAGAGACAGTTTCGCGCGGCTCTGGTTAAAAGGAACCCCACACCTGACTCACGACGACTACCGGTAGCTTTACCGGAGTGCAACATTACAGTGCTGCCCGTTGGAGAGATGAATTCTCCGCTGTTCCACCATCTTATCTCACTAACTCCTAAGATATTTAATTTGTACCTCAGAAATTCACTCTCTAATTGAAGAAATCGTGCGTTCTGGGGACCTTCTGATCCATTGTCCAGGAGAGTACGCACATTCCAGAATCCAATCTTTGTCATTGTACGATAGCCAAAAGTCGTAACCGTTGAGTCAGTCCTTATCCGAGGCATAGTTGACGTTTCGTTAGCATATAAAGATTTCGGATAGTGCAAGTTGCTGGCATACACATCCTGTCCTTTGATTGTCGGTTTTAATGACAGGCCCTCAAAGGGAAAGGCCGTGGTATTTTTTTCACACCCCACACCACAGGGGTACCTCAACCAAATCATCGCACCGCCATCACTGGCGGCTTGACGTTGGTTGGCAATGGTCAGTGACCACTGCCGTTCCAGGGGGCGCCCACGCGGAGGACTATGGAAGAGGAGTTTTTGCCCCCCCCTTAAATAGCTTTAACATTTTGAAAAGGAGTGTACTTGTTAGAAATTCAATAAATTTTGATTGGTTGAAAATAAAGTAGCAAAATATATATCGAATTAAAGGAAATTTAATTCTCTACAACTTCGTCTCTGACTAGTTTTCTCAGAATCGATCGTGGGACGCGCTAGAAGCAAATGATTTTTTCGAAAAATTCTTTCCTCGAAAATTATCGATTTTCAATAAGGCATATCTCGTAAACCGTTAAAAATTCGACCAATATATCTATTTTATAGAAAATTTAACAAGTTTTTATTTATTTTTTGTTTTTTTTTTTTGTGATTTCCACCGTTTCCGAAATATAATCGAAAAACCCAAAAGTAGGAGCTTCCCCCACCCCTACCCACCGTAAGCTCACCTCCCAGGGGTGGGGACTTTTAGTATGTTTACCTACTAACTACTCCTAACGAAGTCCTGAAGTAAAAATTATCGCATCTTCCATGCATTCTACACCACCCCTCTTTTGAGCACTCATTGACTGGTCTGTATGGGATTGACAGATATTACTGCCTCTGCCTCAAGCATCTCTTTTGGCTCTGAAGCGACTTATGTATTTAATGCCATGTTGAGCATTAATCTGCAGTCTGTAGCCTGTAGATGTCATTTCATAGCACCTCCAGCAACGAATTTATCACACTTCTGCAATGTTTCACCCATTCACTGCCATTTTCGCCTTCGAATCAATTCGTCTATTGGCACCTGATCCGTTCGCTGGCATATCATATGATATTGTTTCGGGCAAGAAAGTTCTTAAAATTCGACGAAGACAAGACTGCACGAAAACTTGAAGTACTTACGGAAACGTTCCATGTTCTTCTCCTATACAACAGCACAGGCAGTCAGAGAGATAACTGACCTTAAATTGAATTTGGAGTTTTATCTGTAAAACAATGGGTGATGCCGTTGTTATACCCTTCCCGGATGTGATAGGGTATATTAACTTTGTCATGAAGTTTGCAACGCACAGAAGGAAGCATCTCCGACCATATAAACTATATATATTCTTGGTCGGTACGACGAGACGAGTCGATTAAGCTTTGTCCGTCTGTCTGTCCGGTTCTATGTAAACTAGTCCCTCAGTTTTAAAGCTATCGAACTGAAATTTTGCACAAAGCCTTCTTTTTATTGTAGGCAGTAAATATGTCGGAACTAACGAAATCGGACCACTACGTCATATAGCTGTCATAGGAACGACCAGTTCAAAAATTCGTTTTTGGAGAAAAACTTTTTTATTTCTGAAGAAATCTTCTTCAAATTTCACATTAATCAATAATATCTTTAGTCAAATCATATTCCCGAATTTGGTTGAAATTGGATTAGTCTATCATATAGCTGCCATAGGAACGACTGTTCCAAAAGCAAGTTTTTGTTAGAAAAACTTTTTTATTTCTGAAGATATCCTTACCAAAATTCATATTATTCAATCATATTAACTGTCAAATCACTTTCCTAAATTTGGTTGAAATCGGCCCACTATTTCATATACCTCTCATAGGAACAATGAAATCGGAACAAGTTTTACTACTAATTTCAAAGTGGCAAATGCACCATAATCACAAAGAAGGTATGATACCCTTCACGCAAAGCCGAAGGCTAGCTTGTTTTTATTTCAGGTGCACCTTCCAACTTCCGATACAGGCTGAGGCTAGTAATTTGAAGTTGAAGGGTGTCTTGCATCGTAGACTTCAGCCTTGATCAATACTTCTTTTCCCTCGTCCTCCTTGTTCAATAGATTGAGTTCACCATACAAATGTCACCGAGAAAATCACAATCCTCCCAAATCACAATCCTCAGAGACAAAAAATCAGTAACAGGCAAAAGTCGCAAACTAATTCATTGCCTTCATAAATCAGCGAATTAAATTAGGGCAAAGTACTCGTGCGATATTTGTACGCTAGCCGAAAAAGGATGCGGCATCTGCATATGAAGTGTTTCCAGGAGAGTTCCTGGTCGTCCTGAACGGACGAGCCGTAGGTAAGGAAATAGTGTAAAGCAAGTTTTTGATGACGATAACGACGACGATAGTGCAATGACGAAACTATGTTTGGAAGCTGGTTGGGTAGTCAGGTATGTAGGTACCCATATGCAGTCATACATACACATGAGTGTGGAGTTCTCCGGGTTATTTGGTCGAATCAGCATTTTGCAGGATGCGAAACTTTTTACGAAGGCAGTGGATAGTTTTCGAAACATTCGTATCGCTAGTTTTTTTTTTGTGTTCCGGAAGGATATGAAATTTACTGTGTAACTTATGAATTGTATTTAATTTTGCAAAAGCTGTTCACTTTGTAGACGGTTTTTGGAAGTTTCCGGATTTTCCGACGCTGTTTTATTATCGGCGAACGGAAAACGTTTGATTTTGGATTCGAAAACAAGTTTTTCTTCCGACGAAAAATTTATAATATTTGAAGAGCAAATTATATTTGCGTGTATTTGGAGCGGGGATAATTTTTAGTAAAAAGAATAGCAATGTTTTGGGACCTTAATTCACGATGAGGAAGCAGGAAGTTCAAAAATACATAAATGCAGGAATGAAGGCAATTTCCGAGCAATTTTAGGTTATCGCGCCGATGAGGATGAAACTCTACGGAATCAGTTGAAATCTGCCCACAACAATGCTGCCCAACTTAGCAAAACAATTCAAAATTAAATTATCGACAATTGCCACCAAGTAATAATAAGCAAGAAAGAATTAATGCCTCAAAAGAATTTTCAATCCTAGCTGATGAAATGACGGACATTGCTGGCATTGGACAGTTTTCACTATGTGTCAGGTATCTCGATAGTTCTTTTGACATATGCGAAGACTTCCTCAGCTTTGTGGCCGTAGTAGACGTAAGTGGCAAAAGATTAGCCGATACGTTGAAACAATATTTGAGTGGAGTCGGCTTGGATTGCTGTTCCATGCAAGGATACGACGGGGTCCCGGCGATGAGTGGAGAATTTAATGGGGCACAAGTTTTCGTCCGCAGAACATATCCTCTGGCTCTGTACGTGCACTGCACATCCCATAGCTTCAATCTAGCTGTAAACGCTGCCTGTAAGGTGTCAGGAATAGAAAACGCGCTAGGGGTAATCTCATCTGTTCAAATTTTTTTTCAATGATCCAAACAGGTTGAATACACTGAAAGCTGAAATTTCGAAAATGGGGAATGAAACGAAAAAATAAAGGCGTCTGTCAATATGTCTGATTAGGTGGGCAGAGCGACATGAAACCGTGTCTACATTTATTCAACTTCAACCAGCTGTCATTGATGCTCATGAAGAGTTGAAGAATTCGCGTGATCAAAACTCAGCCTTAACTGCTACGCAAATTCGGTCTGCGATTGCCGAATTTAAAATTTCATGCGAAATTATGAAATCTGTGCATTCTATTGTGCTACTTCTCAGTAGAAAATTGCAAAACGAAAACCTGGATTTAGGGGAAGCGATGAAACTTGCCGACAATACTTTACACGAATTTGAGGATATGCGTCGAAATGGAACACAAAATTTCAACAAAATTTTCCAGGGATCAAAGCACCTACCTATCCCCCCTCCGAAATACTTGATATACCATTGACCATTTCGAATTCGACCGCGAGGAAGACCTCGTGTACGATTGTATCAAGCTTCTACAATTTTCGAACTGGAGGACGCGGTCGCTTGATCGAGCTAGTTGGAGAGACTGTATCCAGGAGGCTAAGGCCCGACGCAGGCTAGAGCGCCGATAATGATGATGATTATTTCATAGTTGCGGTCGCTGTTACTCAGTGGATAGAGCGTGGATTTATCAAACGAGATGTCCCAGGATCAATTCAGGCAAATAGAATATTATATATTCGAGCAATTGCTTTTCTCGCCAGTCTCCAAAACATGTTTAAATGTGTCGCTGATACCACATCAACCACCTATGTATGTACTATATGTACATCATGATTCAGAATTTGAGCGGATGGACTGTATCGTCAGTTGTGTTTAAGAAATAATTTCAGTTTAATTTAATAATTTAAACTTAAAATTAATGACAAATTCTTATTGTTATCGTGAACGGTGAAAGGATTTCATGTCACATGGACTCATTCCTCCTCTATCTCTATGCAAAAAGACAATCATTTCATTGCACTGATTACCTATTTTTTTATTCATTTAATTTTGAAGTCTGGGTAGGAACCCAAAATTAGAATTTACATTCACGCTTTCTTCAAATAGCATTTTTGTTTACGCTAAGTTTCATTCAAATATTCAAATACGCAATCAAATAAATGGCAGCCTTGAATTTTGTATAAAGAGTAGATACGTATACATAAAAGATTTCACGAACGACTACTACGAAGAAAATGGTAACAAACAATTCAAATACATGTTTTAAAAAAATGTTCTCTCGTTGCTCATCAAGGACGTGACATTCTAAAATAGACAAGGAGAACCTTCTTGTCATACCCACAACATATCAATGAGATCCGTCATATTACTCATATTGACCGTGTTGTCCTCTGCTCTAAGAGGACAATAAGATTTCATTTAAGAAACTGGAAAAATAAAGAAATGGGAAATGTATGTCAACCACGTTTGTTTTTCATATTCTGAGCATATGTGGGTGCTGGGTATTGGGTGTGGTAACGTCACATGTGGCGGTAATAAGGCTCTTAGTCACTCCGATTTCATGAACGTTAACAAGCCATTAAAAAAGATATCACGGCGCCTGTAATGAGACAATTGGCTATATTTCCAGTATAATCAAGTAAGGCCAGGTAGAGACTGAAAGCCGTACACGAGGCAGTTTATGCTCTCGAGGATATTGATGAGGCGTAGTCGGGATAATTCTTTGATTTTGTTGTTGGTACGTTATGAACGAAAGAATGTTTATGGATTATATATATGTAGATGGAAACATTTTTCATAAATTAGTTTTTATTGGAAATTTTTGGACCATTACATTAGCATTTTTTTCGGAGAAAGGAGGATGGTCATTTTTAAGCGTAAAACCAACAGAAATTAAATTAGTCTCAAGAAATAGTCTTGCATGGTTAACTTACATCCACATGTGCGTTTTTTGCAACTGTAAACTTAACCGGTTTAGCGTAGGTTAGGTTAAAGAGCTGCCGTGCTACACACAGCACACATATACCCCCACTGTGTCCTTTGTGATACCACCATCGACTCCACAACCCGAGTCCTACCTATTCATTGAACCAGGCTGAGCTGTTGATAAAGCGCTTCAGGCGGCTGATGCTAACACCGTTAAGGTCGTCCAGAATACCAAAATATAAAGACCCCAAGGTTATCCGTCTTCTTCTAGCCAGGTCATGACACCCACAAGCAGATGAAAGGTACTTTCCTCCTCATCCTCATCCCCGCAGCTCCTACAGAGGTTATTGTGTGGAAGCCCCAATCTCCTAGCATGTTCGCCGATCGGGCAGTGCCCTGTAATCACCCCCACAAGAGTCTGCAGGTTTCGCCTATTTAACGCCACCAGCTCCGCAGAGCGTTTGGAATCGATCCTAGGCAGTACTCGTCGCGTCAGCGTTTACCATCATTTTACAGGCTGATAATGACCTCCCGAGATGGCGATGACTAAGCCCGGTCTACCCAATACTACTTAATTGCCCTAACCCCTTGTGGGGCATAGCGCGTCAACTGTTCCATGTGGCCCAGCTGACGTTTCGTTGGCATAAATTGGTTTCAGAGAATGCAGTTGCCAGCTTGCACCTCCTGCACATCCCGGGCCACGAACGTCGTCGTGGACGGGATTCGAACCCGAAACGCCGGTAGTCAAACATGAGACTGATGCCTCAACATACTGCGCTACCGGTCGCCCCTTTCCGTCAAAGCCACTATGGGAGATGTTAAAAAATTTTCCATCCCCAGGAGAGAGGTTCGGCATGCGCCAATAATCTTTGAGTTTGTAATCACAGACTCAAGGGATTTAATCGCCGGCTGACTATCCGTGAAGATGATAATGTCCCTAGCAGCTATGACATTACGCCCGAGTCAGATGAGAGTCTCCCAAATAGCCTCAATCTCCGCCTGAAGACGCTGTAAAAGTCAGGGAAATGTAGTGACAAATTTATATTCAGCTTGTACGAGTACACCCGCACTCCCACTCCTTGATCCGTCTTAGAGCCATCGGTGTATAAACTTTTAGCATTCGACTCCTGGAAAGTGTTAGCCTCCCACTCGTCCCGCGAGGGGATTTGGCTTACAAAATTCTTACCGAACAGATACTTGGGGAGACTGTATAATCCGTCACCACAGGAAAATTCAAGCTGCTAAGAACAGACGAGTGTCCCGTGGCTGCCACAGTGAACTGCCCAGTTTCCCGAAGACGAATGTCAACTTTCGAAGCCACCTGCTTAGCAAAAATATCTAAGGGGATCAAATTGAGCACGACATCAAGGGCAGCTGCTGGTGTACGAGTAGTTCTAAAAGCCCCTGTAATTGTGATGCTCACCATTCTTTGGGATTTCTCGAGCATAATTCGGTAAACCGTAACGTTGATGGCAGTCCACTAGACGATAATACTATCCGAAAGTATAGGTCGCAGGACTGAGACATAAAGCCAGAATAAAATCTTCGGTTTCAGGTCCCACTTCCCACCTATGGCCTTCTTACACGAGTATAGCGCAACAGTCGAGTTAGCTACTCGTCTCCACCCCAGTTTCCTGTCCAGGATGACGCCCAGAAACTTGGCTTTTTAGAGAGAACAAGTCTCACTCCGTTCAGCAATGGTAAATTGAGTATTGGTGGCTTGTGTTTCCTTGTAAAAACAACAAGTTTTGTTTTGGCCGAATTAGCCGGACAGCTAGTCTAGCGCACTTCGTCAGAATTGACAGGGCATTCTGCATAATATCACTGAGCACAGAGATGAGATTGCGATGGCAGTATCGTGCGTATACGCGATAACTTTGCATCCCACACCCTCCAGGTCCCAAAGCTGTTTGTTAACAGTCAGATTCCAAAGAAGGGGGAATATCACGCCGCCCTGAGGAGTTCCCCTATTAACACTCCTGCGCTCTGATGCTAAGCCCAAGCGAGTACAAATAACCCTAGATGTTAGTAGTTGGTCTATAAGCCTACAGAGCGATCCATCTAAGTTCAGACCGTGATGTTTGAAAGCGCGCTCGATGTCCAGGAAGACAACCAAGGTAAATTCTTAACAGTCGAGAGACCTCTCAATGTAACTCACCAGAGAGTGTAAGGCCGTGTTTACCGACCTTCCCTTCCACTAGGCATGCTGTGATGTTGACAGAAGGCGTGTTGGAATAGTAGCATGCAGGTGTACATCAATCAAGCGCTCCAAAATCTTTAGCAGAGTAGAAGATAGCCATTCCGGCGCGCGTGTGAGCTTCTCCCCGCCTTAGGGATAAAAACAACCTCGGTCACTGACCATTCAGGAGGAATGCAGACCAGTTCCAGACATGCCCTTAGGATGGTCTCCAACCATGAATAAGCAATATCCAACATGTGCAGCAAATATGGCGAGATGATACCGTCAGGACCAGCTGACTTGAATGGCTCGAAGCTAGATATAGCCTACCGAATCTTTTCTTCTGAGAGAATGCATTCAAAGTCACAAGGAACGACCAGTTCCTCGTCCACAGGAGAGTGGGGCATTGTTTCTATCGGGCTGCGTGGAAAGTGCGTGGAAAATGCGTGTCAAGCAAGTTTATTTACTTAGAAAATTCCATAATACAACTTTACAATTAAAACTCTTGTTTAACAAATAAACAATACAATTTTAATTTGAAATTTAAGTCGTCCAGGACCCGTCCTGTTTCAGTAGAAAACTGGGTATGGGTGGGTCAGTAGACAGAATTCTACGAAGTCTGGAGGCCTCACCCGAGCTCTCGATGCGCTCGCAAAAATTACAACATGACCCAACTAACAATTTTGTTCTTATAGAGATCTTCAAGGATTTTATAAGAACTACATTTAGTTTCAGCTAAGACTTATTGACTTGCAAATTGTTTTGATAGAAATCTTAAAGAACGTTTCAAGCCAAAAAGTGGCGTATGAAATTATGAGTATAAAGTATTTTAAGAATTCTTCAAGTCTTCTTGACAGCTCTAACTAGAGAACTTATCAGAAAGATATCAGTAAAAGTACGTATAAGTGATTTACAGTAATCTGCTATACATACATAGATCACCTTTTAGAATCTTAACTAAGAGACAAAGATTTCTATTGGTTTTCAGTAAGTAAATTTTGTGCTTATTGTAGCATTAAGTGGAATTCATGATACTTTTGGAAGTTCTCTATAAAAATACGAATGGAGTTGAAATTCATACTTGTATTATTGGTCTGATGCACTTTTTCGCAGTGGATTTTGTCGATTTGATAGTCAAATTTTCTCTGCGAAAGAAATTTTTCTGATCAAATGCTGTACAAAACTTCCAAAAAAAAACGAATCCCTCTCGAAATTTAGCATACTTGTGCATTTAATGTTCATCATGAATTAAATGTACTTTTTGCATAGTAGCTAATAGTGGCCTAAAATGTATTAAACACGTTCTTATTTTCTTGTCAGACCCTAAGAAATACATTTAAAATGAAAATATCCAAAGTCATCAAAGTATTGAAGAAATTAATTTCTGGCGCAATAATTGCTATAACCAAACAGTCGAAAAAGATGGCGGTTCTCTCAAGCTCTATTTTAAAGAACTTATAAGTGTTTAGTTAAGTTTGTTGCTCCCATAAGTAAATTATAATAACTTCTTCCTATTAAACTTTTCTTCAAAATTGCAATTAAACTATATCTTTCCCTACAACCTTCGCCTGACTTCTTTAAGTATCAGAGTGTATAGCTTTCTCATTTAAAGCCGTTCTACTCATCTCTATTTAAGCTAAAATATTACAACCCTGAAACAGGAATATATTCTTGATCAACCTTATTATACAAGCAGTACGAGAGTTGACAAACGGCAATTATTCCTATAATGGTTTAGTTAGACCTACACTGCATTAACACTTAGAATGGTCTAAAGCAAAAACTTTAAGAGGATCTTTTCTAATAACACACTTGCAAAAATTACTTTTAAGGCTATAATCTGAACAAAATGCCTTTAAAGTTTTCATCGAGCTTCCAATCTGCACTAAAGACTTTTTACACGTCTTTTCATTTAAAAGTTACAACAGATTCAGGTATTAGTTTTACTTTTTAGCAGAATGCCTAATAAATATCTTTAACGTAATATTTCGTTCCGAAAGGTTTAATACCGATATTAAAGAGTTTTGGTTCTCACCTCAAGAGCAAATTGTTAGTTGGGGAGCGGCGTTTCGCTTGCCTGAGTTCTTTCTTAAAAATTCTCAAATGTCTCTTATAGGAAATCCAGTCCAGCTCCAGACCTGTGGACACACGGCTCTAAGCTCAGAGATACAGCTACAAAGTCAAAAGTCCCCGTTAGGGCCTTCACTGTATCATCCAACTCCTCCCTACTAGATGGCCGACCAGGCATAGGGGGTAGCTGTTCCAGGAATGCCTCCCGAAAGATCGACCAGTTAGTTCTTCTAGGATTACGGAAATTTGGATTGTTGACAGGCCGCTCAGTAAGGCTGAATTTCAGATAGCGGTGATCGGAAAAGGAGTGCTTTAATGACACTTTCCAATTTCCGATCAAGTGGAAAAAATTTTAAAAGACAAGAGAAATAGCTAAAACCTAAAACGGATCACAGATTGGTCTGCCCTATTGCGTCATCAGTACTGGAATAACCCAGGGCTACGTCGATCAAAGGAGCTGATAACGCCCTTCATTCACAAGGGTACTACTCAAATGAGTAGAACCCATCTAAGACTTTTAGTGGAATACTTATCTAGCTATCGCCTCGTCAGATATCACCTGAACAAGATGGGTCTGTCCAGCGAGACCGAAAGTCGTATCTGTCTGGAGGACGTGGAAACGACGACATCTTGTGCGAATGTCTCGCCATCGCGAGGATGACACTCCTCGGGGAGGCTACAATCAGCACTGCAGGCTTCAGGTTGATACCTGATAAACACTTACTGCCCTTTATAAGAAAGATGGACGGTCTTTTGAATTAATGGGCTACGGCACAATAGATCTTTTATGGTCGCAGTGCCTTCCTGCTTGGACAGTAGCTCGACTATTTCTTATCTTATCCCCTTACGATTAAAACGGTATAAAATCAAGTTTACTGCTTTATTCCGCATTCGTTCCATTTTTGTAAATCTTAAAATCCTTTCTATCCGCAGTGACAAACAACTGACGCATGTCATATTTATCACGGGTGTAAAGAGACACCGAACCGGTACTGACATAATACGTGTTAGTTATAACTAGTATTAAAAATCCGGTATAAAAGCAGTCTGCGACTTTTCTTTCCCCAGACTAAATAGCTAAAGATTTAAATCTACACTTTACGATTTCTCGCTACCCATCACCAGTTCTTTAAAATCCCTTACTAGTTACAATATTTCTAAGAGAAACTATTGTACTTAATCATCAGGATGTCACAAATTTGATTCAATGATCCAAAAACATATTGTACGGCAAGATTTATCCCCAAGCCCAAAGACATAAGTCCTTTAGCAACATAAAATTATTCATCATCATCAATAGGGAATTTCAGAGTTAATTATCCAAAGTATTTCCTCCAAGTACCGAATTCTAAGGTTACTGAAGAGTCTTCTGTCACTCTGCTCCTTAAAGCATAACCACAATACTTCAGGAATTCGGTCTCGTACATAAATTGGATTAGACACACACTTATTTAATCCTATTCTCTAGACATGTTTCCCAATTGATAAAAGTTTATCCTTGTTAATCCTTTGATCTCGGTCTCATCTGGGGACATTGACGTTCCTTTTATTTCCATAAAAACGGAAACGTGTACGTATATATAACTACTAGGACATGCGCCCGGATTTAATTATAACCAATGAAACACGATATAAAAACAATAATATTACAGGAAGAAACACTACTTTGATTGATTCGAAATCGATCTAAAGGGGATAAAGGAAGCCACTGAAAACACAATCCAAAGTAGAAAACAAGAATACTTCTCGTATTCCCGGGTTTTGCGCTCACACTTCACGAAAGGCTCTTAATTCACTTACTCGTGGAAAGGACAATCCGAACAAACGGTATTACTCTAATCCGTTTTAATTGACGACTAGTTTCCAATGATTCGTCGATGGGCTTTTGAAGGGATCCACCCAACCTTGTTGTCACTATGATGATCAATGCATTTTGAAGTATCTAATTAGCGATGCAAATGACGTTCACAAGACGTTCCTGTCGGCAGGCACTCTAACTCCGGTCACTGTTATTGAATCACGAATTGCTACTGTGTAAGCACGTACCAAAGGGTGACGTATGTCTAGTTGCGATAGTAGTCTCCCGGCGAAAGAATGGAACACAGTTGTGGTAATGGAATTCGATTAGCATTAATTAGTCGCGAGATACGTTTGAAAATTCGCGTAACGATAATTGGGCTTATGCAATTAAAGTGGGCTAATTACACGTGGTTGGATCGTCGATTTCGCGATGGGTTTAATCCTTGAGATTCGATTGCACTATGCTCTTTGCTCTGAATCACTTTGAAATTCTGGCTGGGACACTCAAATCACTACGAACATTCATTCACCAGATCGGTCACTACACTTTTCAAAAGACAATTACAATTCCTTGTAACGTACAAAACGTGTCGCTCGAAGGGTAGTAATATGTGACACACGACACACATGTAGCACAGCTGGCGAGCTTATGTATAATCTGTTCAGAAACAATTGAAGCGGTGCTGTATCTTTACGGAACGATACAACTCACGAGCCCTCGACTGTACAAATTGCACTGAAATAAGGATTCGTATGATTCGTTTATTTTGGTCCAGCAGCTTAGCAGCAGCATCCCTATATTGAGAATGTTCGCCTGACGGATGTTCTCTTAAATCTTCCAGCTGTTATACACAAGAACTGGGCCGGCTGTACCATTAGATACTATGACCAATCTGGATGCTATCCGTAGTGTGTTGTGTGAGGATGCGATATGAAGCTCGTCGTCTGTGGACTTCAGTGGATGCTGTGTGGATAGCCTTGAACTAGAGCCACTCTCCTAATTTCCCGATTTTCCGGGACTAGAGACAATTTTTTCGGAATTAGTGGGTGTGTGGAGGGATTTTGGGTCGCGCTTGCGTGTCCTCATGCTGGAGGAGAAAATTCATAGTTTGTGGAAAGTATTTTTGGTTTACTGGGACGCATGATGATGACTGCTGATGCTAGTCATCGAGAAGCATTCCCAACCTATATTCTTACGGAAAAGATGTGAGTATCTCTTACTTTTGTGGAAAAGTGACATGTTGTTCAATGTGCTTGTACGTGCCATTGCTAAGGCAGGCTTTCTCCTTTCTTGTTATGTTCTTTTGGTGATGCTAGCAAATGAGAAAGGACTCACTGGTCTATGGGGTGAAACACGGTCACCATGCTATGTTTTCTCTGTATCTCTTCGATGTTTTCTATTGCCATACAAAGGTACAATGCCTTGAGTGAACATTTGCCTTTCCGGAATAGATGAAAACTGTCGACTGAGCTCCTTGTTCGAGGCGATATCTCCCTCTAGATAGATGATTAATTGGTCGATTTATGTATGTATGTATGTGCGAAGTCTAATATGGACGTTGATGTAGCTTATATTGAGAGTGTTGTTATACGAGGTTAGGAACGCTATTCATGACGCCTTCTCTAAACCTCTCTCTACGCTCTTGTTAAGGCATCAATTTTCAAATGACTGTAACAAATGCAATAAATCTTGTTTGATGTAAATTCAAATTTGCTGGGGAAATCCTTGATAACATTTACAATTGAGCTGTGCTGAGAGGCAATCAACGAGAATTTGGAGAAAAGTTTCGTATCCTGATAATTTATTGTCCCTTATCGGATACGAAGTTTATGGGAGTTGAGTTCAGCAACCGGCTGGATAATAAGTATTCAATATACTTTTAATTGTGACGAATGTGAATAGTGGCTAAAGAAGATTTACATACATACAATAAATTGGGGTAATGAAAGTGGGTTTAAAGTGGCATAACGGTTTTCGGTACGCTTCCTTTAATTTCGTCATGTCGTTGATAAGGTTGTATGAATCAAGATGGTCCATTTGTTGGTATTTAAAATGAATTTGAAAGGCAGAATGGAGAGGGCTTAAATAGGTCGTTAACACAGGTTTACAAATTAAAAAATAAAATGTTTCTAAACTTATTTTTCCGTGGTCAGTTTTTTGGAAGGTCCACAGATTTTTGAGATTTGACGTACATACCACTTGAATACGGACAATTATTTATTTATTTATTACAGAAGAATATAACAAAACTAGTGCTATATACTACTTAAATTAAATCACTGGCTACTAAGGCCTTAGGCTTACGGACAATTAAAACAAGACTGGTCTTACTTAAAATCTCCAGTGATAGTTCAGGCTAGGAAGGCCGAAAAGGCTTAATTAGAAAAAAATTGTGTAGTTTTGAAATTTGGCTCAATTGTTTGGGACAGTCCCCTGAATTTGCGCTCAAAAGTCCCCAACGATAGGGGGCCCGGGGGTCAAAGGTATTTTTTTGTGTTTTCCTTGATTATTTTGGAAACTATGGTTTCTACAAAAAATGTTTCAAGGCCGAATGAAACCACATCAAATTCTCTAAAAAATGGTGTACTATACCCTAGACTATAAAATGGTTTACAGGTCTGGTCTAGAGTATACATATCTAGACCACGGGTCGGTAACCTTTTTAGGACAGGGGGGACGCACAGTGAGAAAAGCATGAAGTATTAGTGCAAGAAAACAGACCTCCAATTCTGTTGCTAATACTACGCCAAACAAGCAATTGTGAAAATTAGAAGTACAGCCTGCAGACATCATGATCCAAAAAGGACTCGAGTTAGAACATTTTCTTATTCTTGATTCGAATTGAATTTTAGTGAGGACACTCATCCAAGTAGTAGTGCATAAAAATCAAACCGAAATTCCATTGCAAACCAAAATTCCGTTGTCCACGAGCACAAAATGTTGAAAATTGTAAATATGGAAAGCATCGGCCGACGTTATTAAATCCGCGAATAAATGATGCCCGGCAAGTCATTTGTATTGTACAATGTTGATTCGACAGAAATTTGATAAAAAAAATCCCCAGCGGAGCCAGGTAGTGCGTCTTATTGTATTTTGTATGATTTTTTTGTATCTAATACAGTTTTACGATTTGAGAAGGGCTCTAGAACAAAATTTTGCGGTTTTGAAAATACGATTTACGATTTTTTAGTTACGTCGTTTTCGATTGGAAACGAAATTGTCCCAAAACACTCTTTTTTTAGCAACTGTCCCAAAAAACTTGTCTTTAAAAAGATTTTCCCAAATCGGATTTTTATTTCAGAGTTGCTCTGACTTTTACTGACAACAATTTATTTGATCGGAGAGAACTAAGCTGGTGTCATGACAGCAAGTAAGTCCGAAGCGTATATACCCTAGACTTGTACAGACCTAGTGGTGATACCAAAAGTCCCAATTGGCAACGACCATATGCATTAGAAGTGGGTCTCCTATATGGCCAGTTCATAGGGGAGGTTGGCACTCATTCAGTGGGATCTTGACCATTCTCAAAATCAATTAACTAACCCATTCTACAAATATTTGTCGAAGTTTTCAAGTCGCTAGCTTCATTCTATCAAAAGTTAACGCTTACTTGAAGTTTAACTTGTAGGGGAGGTAGGGGTTCCTTCGGTCGGATCTTGCCCATCATTGCCACCAACCAATTAGATCCCCCTACAAACATTTAAAAAAAATTTCAAGTCTCAAGCTTCACTCTATCGAAAGTTATCGCTTATTTGAAGTTTCATTTGTAGGAGAAGTAGGGGTTTCGTTGGTCGGATTTTACGTATTTTCAATATTAGCCAACTGGATCATACTACAAACATTTGACCAAAATTTCAAGTCGATAGCTTTATTTTGTCGTTAAGTTATCGCTTATTTTAAGTTTCATTTCTAGGGGAGGTAAGGGTTCCTTAAGTCGGATCTTACCCATCTTTAATGCCAACTAACTCAATCTCACTTTGAACATTTGACCAAAATTTCAAGTTGCTGGGTTCATTCTATCAAAAGTTATCGCTTATTTGAAGTTTCATTTGTAGGGGAGGTGGGGGTTCCTTGGGTCGGATCTTGCCCATTTTCAATACCAACAAAGAAGGTCTTACTAGCAACATTTTGTCAAATTTTCAACTTGCTAGTATAATTTTTTCGAAAGTTATCGTAATTAAGGGAATATTTAATTTTTGAAATTTGTAGGGGAGGTAGGCGTTCCTTTGATCTGATTATGCCCAACTTACAAAACCTTAAGCAGCTTCTCACTTCAAGGTTACATGCCAAAAATCAGGTGCCTAAGTCAATTGGTTCAGGAGTTATATACAAAAAACCTGAAAATTAGGGTAGTACGGGGTTCTTGGTAAGAAAATTACCGTTAGTTTCCAACTGATCAATTTTATTTTCCCAGGAGAGTATAAAATTACCCTCATGAGTAATCTACCAAAGCTAGAGCTTTTCACGTTTATTTAATCGGGAGTTATAGATACATTTATGTATTTTACATATGTAGGGGAGGTAGGCGTTCTCTTGGCTTGATCATGCCCATTTTCAATACCATCCAACTAGATCACACTACCAATATTTGACCAAAATTTCAAGGCTCTAGCTTCATTCTATCGAAAGTTATCGTGCGAACGGACAGACAGACGGACGGACAGACAGACAGACAGACAGACAGACAGACAGACAGACAGACAGACAGACAGACAGACGGACAGACAGACAGACAGACAGACATGGCTAAATCGAATCAGGAGGTGACCCTGATTATTTATATATATATACATTGCTATACCTCCGGAGCCTCCTTTAAGGTGTTACATATTTCCGTCGTGACAAAAACAATATACCCTATACTAAAAGTCTAGGGTATAAAAATAATTTTTCATGAATTTATTTTGTTTATTTATTTGGTGTCATGACATCAGCTTTGTTCTCTCAGACCACGCGCTAATGCCCAGTCAGAATCGAAACTTGATGGATCCTAGATCGAAGACTGTCTACTAAGGAATCGATGACTATATCGATGAAACGTCGGAGACATTTGTATGGGTATAGCCGCTTTGACGATACTGAAAATGAGGACAGGAATCGATCAAAAATCGATGACGGTAATCGATGTAGAATCGATGACTGTAATCAGTGTAGAATAGACGCTGAGATCGACCTAGGATCGATGACTGTAGTCAACGTAGTATCGACACTGAGATCGGACTCGGACCGATGACTGTGGTTAACGTAGAATCGACACTGTGACGAATGTGAATATTGTCTTGCTGGTTACCCACTAATACATTTGTGTCCTATACCCAGTGGAATCGAAATGTCTTCGATCCTATAGCGCTTCCATTCATCGGTTTGTTTCCGAAGCTGCAAAAATTCAAATGTTCTCGATTATATGTATATTGACTTTTGTCATCGGTTTGTCTCTGATGTGAAAGGAATCGAAATGTCCTCGATCATACATCGATTCTGGTAATCAATTTGCCTGAAATTTGAATTCATTTTAAAGTATCTTTGGCGACGCATGTTGTCATATCATTACGTATGGAACAATATGTTTTGTTTGTTTTTTATAAGCCCGTAGTGCGGTGTTACATATTTTCGTCGTGACAAAATTTATGTAAATATATATATACCTGAGAATATCAAGATTATAAAAAGAACGGAAATAAGCCAAGGTTTTTGATACATACTGAGACGTATTACACACCCCACAAAAATGATCCCCCGGCTGTCAAATAAGCTGTTCCGATTTTCAATCATACCGCAATCGAGGGAGTACCAGCTAACAGAAGAGAGTAGGCAATGAAAAAAAAAAATATTGTAAAAATACGACACAAATTGCAACATATGCCAGTTAACTTGACAAACGAGGGAAAGAAGGAGGCAGGCCCTGAAAAAAAAAATGTGTACGAAACATGTATGGATTGTGTGTGATGATAGCCTCTCTTCAATACATGTTCCATACTCTCAGCCTTATACTTATGTATAAAGTCTAGGGTATAAAAATTGACAGATATAAATTTTACTTACCGATTAGTTGATATTATAAGAGGTGATTACTAACCTGTAATGTAAAGAAATGGAAAAAAACAAATTAAAGATCAACTTATACTTCTTTACTCAAAGATCAACTTATACTTCTTTACTCGTAGAGGTTTTCGAGTCAGGCCGAAACGAAGCAGCAGTTAGAGCCCTTTCAGAGTAGGAAAACATGCTTTTTTCGTGCGTTGCAATGTTGAAAACTACCCCCATTTTACATTACTAAAAACGCAATAACTAGAGAACTACGCAAGCTGAAACTCTCAAATAAACTCCTATCTCAACTAGTACCTTTACCCTTATTTTTAAAATGTATCAAATAAAAATAAGAGGAATGGTTTCTTGGTTGCACCATTATAAAATGCAAATTTATGTTTTTATTGCTTAAAATTTTGCCATTTTATCACGTTTCCTGAAATTTTCGTATGAATAATGTACAAGCTTTTTTTCAAAAATCTCTAGTCTTTATTTTTCTGTGGTCAAATAAGACTTATTTTACATTATTCCATCCTAATTTCTTACTATCTGCAATGAATTAAAATCGTTTAAGTCGAAAATAATTACAATTTTATATTTTTCTAGCTAGCATATTTTGCCAGATATTGTGATCTTAGTAATGTGGGGTAAACAATTTAAAAAAAAATCTGTGATATAATTAAATGCCTGTAGCAGTAGCAGGTTAAGAGTTAAAAAAAAAATGTTTATTAATATTTTTTTGCAGGAAATTGAATGAGAAATCACTTGGCAGTGTGTTTATACGCCAATTTCTGGACACTGTATAATAGATAACACGAGAAGCTAATTGGGCGAGACTTGCTTATCGCTTATGTTGGATTACCGTTGTTTGTAGTCGTTATTAACTGATAACTTAAAGAAGAAAGAAAGGTTCCTTACTACAAAATATATTCACTTTTTCAAATACGTGTTTCGGGAGTTACTTAAGGGAGTAAATGCTTTTTGTTTCTAAAGATATGTTATCTTGGCTAACAATCGGTCTTACATACTTACTATACAGGGTGTTACTAGTACTGAGGCTCAAATGAAAATGGGAGATAGAGGAACTTGTCTTGAGTGAAAAATCGTTCCACACATACTTCCGTTTTTGCACCGTTAAGGAGATAGCGCGATTTTAAGGACGAAGGATTTTCATCGTACCTGCGATCACTGTTTGATCTCTAACTTCTGCTGTACTTAGCGTAATGTAATAATTCTGGGCTCGTTGGAAAGGAAACAAATTGTTCTTTGTAATTGCTATCAACTGTGCCAATCAGTGTTATACTTTTTGAGAAAAATTAATTTAAATGACACAAAAATATTAAAAAAATAGAAAAAAGATACAAAAAAGTCCTGTTTTCTCGAAAAAGGACCTGATTAACCACCAAATTTTATTACATTTTCGGAAAGCCCATAAAATTTCACTATAAGTTTGCAAACCGAATTTGTTCATAGGTTGAATTGTAAAGGAGGGGGGGCTAACAGTTATCAAGCACGTTCCCTTCAAGTAAATCTGGTTTGACACCCGTCATTCGCCGAAATAGTATGATTAATAATAGTGAGGACGAAATAAAAGAGTTGAAGTATGTTTATTACGTTTATTTAGTTTATTACGTTTACAAATAATCTCAACATGTCCGCCGTTGTGGAGCAAGCACAAGTGGTATCGCCGATGAATGGCATTGGTGGGGTTCACACGCAGTAGTTGGGCTCGTAACTGATCGCATGCTTCGGTGATACGGGAAATGAGCTGTTCTCGTGTATGAATTTCCTCTGCGTAGACGATGCTTTTCAAATACCCCCAGACATAAAAGTCCATGGAAGTTAAGTCGGGAGATCGTGGAGGCCATGCAATGGGACCGCCACGACCAATCCATCGATCCCGAAAATTCGCGTCGAGCTACCGACGGACATTAGCAGCATAATGCGCTGGCGCTCCATCGTGCTGATACCAAAATCTGACCAGTACACGGAGTGGTATATCCTCTATGAGGTCTGGAAAAAGTTTCCTCCAAAATTTCGGCATAATTGGTGGAATTGAGAAATGGGGGAAGAAATACCGGACCGATTAAAATTATTTGTAAGCGTAATAAAAAATAAACTAAATAAACGTAATAAACATACTTCAACTCTTTTATTTCGTCCTCACTATTATTAATCATACTCCTTCGGCGAATGACGGGTGTCAAACCAGATTTACTTGAAGGGAACGTGCTTGATAACTGTTAGCCCCGCTCCTTTACAATTCAACCTATGAAGAAATTTTGTTTGCAAACTTATAGTGAAATTTTATGGGCTTTCCGAAAATGTAATAAAATTTGGTGGTTAATTAGGTCCTTTTTGGAGAAAACAGGACTTTTTGTATTTTTTTTTTCAATTTTTTTAATATTTTTGTGTCATTTAAATTAATTTTTCTCAAAAAGTATAACACTGATTGGCACAGTTGATAGCAATTAGAAAGAACAATTTGTGTCCTTTCCAAAGAGCCCAGAATTATTACGTTACGCTAAGTACAGCAGAAGTTAGAGATCAAACAGTGATCACAGGTACGATGAAAATCCTTCGTCCTTAAAATTGCGCTATCTCCTTAACGGTGCAAAAACGGAAGTATGTGTGGAACGATTTTCCACTCAAGACAAGTTCCTCTATCTCCCATTTTCGTTTGAGCCTCAGTACTAGTAACACCCTGTATATTTTAATAATAACACAAAGATGTTCAACTTTTATATACTAATTACAATTATACCTGTGTTACATTTCTATTTGTTATATAATTATGACAGGTTTTACCTAATATTTTTATTAGGTTCGATGGCCAATTCTCTTCACATCGCTTAGGCGTTGATTACCTGGACTCTTCATGATTTCCGAACTTTCCCATGCGTTTAATTTTGATATTTATTGACCTGCTTCACCGCTTGTACATTGTCCCACTCAATTGCGTGTCCTTGTTCAATGATATGTGCCTCGATTGATGACCTCACAGTGGAATTTCCTTTTCGTGCTTCTCTTATGTGTTCCCTGAATCGTACTGTGACTAATCTTTTCGTTTTACTGACATACTTCATATTACATTCTGGACATTCCACTTTGTAAATGCCACTTTTTTTTCCTAGTTTATTGGGTCCTTTTCGCTTGCGAGGTGCGCCTTCAGACTGGAGCTATAGCTGTTTCCAACAGATTCTATGCCGAATTCTTTCAGGCAATTTTTCAGCCTATAGAATTTAGTTGACGTGGGAAGGCTCACCCTAGTTACACTCGCTTTGTTTTCACCTGCATGATCGAATAATGTGGAATGCGTCCTTCACTTTATGTGTGATTCCTTTCGTCGTAAAATTCGCAGAATTTCGTGTTCCTTGTATCCATTGATTTTCGCGGTATCTAGAATACTCGTATACTGTTTTTCTTTTTCGAATCCTGCTGGTGATAACGGATATAGTATGTCGTAAGTCAGTGGATCATACTGTTGTCTGCGGCCATTTTTTGCGGGTAGGTGTGACTCGACGAACTCGGGATCGTTCTTTATGTTCCGTCTTTTTCCTATAGATGTTGAAACTATTGTAAGTATTTGCTGTTCTGTCTTGATGATAATGTCCAGTAAGCTCAGCGCTGACGTTTCTACGAAAAATTTCATGCAGCTCTAATCGCTTCTCAAGGTGTGAGTTCCAAAGCAGCGACTGAGCGACTTGCGTTTGCGACTGTGAAAAAAACTGTCATAATTGAGCACTATTACTGTGTACTTTATGTGAAAGTGCAGTCGTACAACTACAGTCTGTATTCGACGATCCCGTAAACTTTAAAATACACAAGAATATTGCTCCGTTATGATACTTTTTTTCACAGTCGCAAACGCAAGTCGCTCAGTCGCTGCCTTGGAACTCAGACCTTTAGTGCTGACTCAGCGATGGCGTTTAATGAACGCATCCATTGTTTGGGTATTGCGTGTTATTTCACTAACCTGTACAAATTAAGAAAAACAGAAGACCACGCCTATCGTGTGACAACGCATTAAATAAAATACATTTCGCTTTATCAATGTTCGTAACTGTCAAACTATTCCAGGCATAATTATAAATAAAACACGGATTTCACAAATTACATATCCAGATATGCACCAATCCACATACATATCTCGCAGCCACGTCAAAAATACAAGCGTGTACACCGAAGTTAAAAGGTTCAATTTCCCTTTGCTTCTAATTTCCTGATGTGCTTTCATCGATGAAATGGAATCTTAGAATATTCCGTGTATCACGGCGTTTTATGTTTGTCTGCTCCCTTTTTGATTGAATCAAAACTGAAAATGAAAAGTGAATTCAAAATAGTATGTACTTCTTGTTCAAACAAGTATGTGCAGTGCAGTGGCTTCCAGCAATGTAATTTGCTTTTTTTACCTTTATACGCGATATCATTTCTCAATTCCTATAATTATTATTGAAGGAATGAGTTTGTAGTCAATGATGGCAGATACACATGTTTTTTTTTAAATAGTCAAAGTTTGCAAGATTGCGGAAGTTTAGACTGAAATATAATATATTACAATAGTTAGATTTTTGAGTCGGGCCGTGTTGAATTTCGGGCGCGTGAATCTTTCGTCTCTATGACGGCACACGGCTGCTATTCGCAATCGAATATTATCGATCATAAGATCCCATTCCGATGTCCAGAAAGCAAATGAACCTTTTGCTATAGCAAAGTGGTCGATCTAATTTTGTGGTCAGTGCCGATCACCAAAGGACAAAGTGACTTTAGTTCTACCGATAAAGGGACTGTGACAGTTACTTAACTCTACATATCTTCCATCGTTATCGGTATGATCACCCAGACAGTGTCTTCCCATCACATGTCTGAGTTCATCCATTATAAGCACCAACTTTCGCATTCAGGTCTCCCATAAACATTACAACGCCCATAAACATTACAACGCCACCTTTGGGTGTTCTGTTTTGGCCGGCGGTAAGTTTTTTTGTTATCGGTTTCAGTTGAAGAGTAGCATTGTGTAATTGTGATTTTTCTCATTTTGGTCTGAGCATCGTGCGGCTCTGGTTAAAAGCAGCCCTAACCGTGACTCGCAAATGGTGCCGGTAGTTTTTCCGAACTACAACATTACAGTTCTACGCGTTCGACAAATATTTTCTCCGCTATACCACCATCTTATCTCACTAACTCCTAAGATATTTAATTTGTACCGCTGAAATTCACTCTCTATTTGAAAAAATTTTGCGTTCTGGGGACCATGGCTATCCAATCGAATTTAAGGCTATCCCAATGGTTATACAGAAAAAAACAATAACAAGCAAAGATTTTGCCTAGCTGTTAAGTGGAATAAATTGCCTAAAATCGTATCTCACTATTAATCAAGAACCAATTGAAGTTCGTGTAGATAAACTTAATTATGTATGCCATTGGATAGAAGTTTCAATTCAACACTTATTGAAAACTAATCCTGCCAACCTGCCCGGACATACTTGGATCCTATAAAAAGGACTGTTTTCCTTTGTGCTCCAATGTTCAACCTATAATTTAATCAACCATGAAGAATCATTGAACAGTGCCTTTAATACGTTTTTTTTTCACTCTCTTTCCAAGAGAAGGCTCTCAGGTTGTTCGCCCCCCGGAGAGCTACAACCCCTCAGAAGAACATGAGCAATATAGGTAAGGTATTTAGTACGTATATAAATGTTTACAATCACGGCTGTTTCATACTCATATCACATATCAATATTCATATGGGAGTTGGGAGCCAACCCGCTGGTTACTCATGTGAATAAATATTATGTAAGACACGACATACGTACACTGTTATATACTCGTACATAGGATCATAGAGGCAATACCGGAACGAACAAGGAAGTGCTTAATATGCACGCCACATACCTATGAGGTAATATTGCCCGTATTGCCTATAGGAGTTTTATACGCTTCGACTTTATCGATTTGGATATTACCCAGGTGTATGAAATGTTCAATTAAATTTACACTTTGATGAAAACTTGGGTTTTGTTAAGTAGTAGGCCATGCTTGCTGAGAGAATTTGTTTTAAATCGCTGGTCTTGAAATGTGTAGTTGTGAAAGTCCGCGACAATGAAATTTTTAAGTATTCGGATATTATATGGATATGTCTCTCTCTCTCTGGATCCTGTCAACCCCTTTTGGGGCATAGGGCATTAACCACGCTGACTTTCCACCTGGTTCTGTTCGCCGCCATCGCCTTCAACTGTCTCCACGATTTGCCTAATGACTTACCCTCGACCTCAACTGATCTTCTCCAGGTGTTTCTAGGTCGTCCAACGCGGCGACTTGAATCGGTTCTCTGTGGGTTCCAATCGAGGGCCTGTTTAGCAATGTTTTCCGGCCCCTTTCGGAGTGTGTGACCTATCCATTGCCATTTTCGCCTTTTTATAGAGGTTCCTATCCTGTCCTGGCCAGTAATGAACAGAAGGTCGTCGTTAGAAATGACCTCCGGCCAGCGTATGTGCAGGTTGCGCCGTAGACACTGGTTCACGAAAGTTTGCAATCTAGTTGTTATCGCCCTGGTCACCTTCCAAGTTGAACAGCCATAAAGAAGCACAGATTTTATATTGGTTTCGAAGATTCTGAGTTTGGTACGTTTGGAGATGTTGTTGTTTTGCCAGAAAGGAGTTAAACTGAAAAAAGCTGCCCGAGCCTTATTGATGCGAGACTGTACATCAGCATCCGCTCCACCATCTGCTGTAACTACGCTTCCGAGGTAGCAAAAATTGTCCACCTTTTCACCGTCTGCCCCGAAACACAAATTTCCCTCTGTCTTCCTGGATCCAAGCTCAAGTGCTTAGTTTTGGCAGCATTGATTTTAAGCCCCGCATTGCCACTTTCGCGGTGCAGAGCATCCGTCATTTGAACTAGATGATCCGATATATTTGAGAGAAGACAAATATCGTCAGCGTAATCCAGGTGTTGAAGGTATTCAAACAGGTTCCATCTGATACCTTTGCTCTGGTGTTCACGAAGCGGACTGCAAAGAACGTCGTTAATGGCGATCAAAGACAATATATAGGTGACAAAATGCAGCCTTGTCTCACTCCGCTATGTAGCTCGAAGGTATCTGAAAGCTTACCCTTGTGTAAGACGTGACATTGGGCTCCGCTATAGGACTCCTTGATGATGTATATGATTTTATCTGGTATACCTCTCCTATGTAAAGCCTTCCAGATGTATTCCCGGTCAACGCTGTCAAACGCCTTCTTGAAATCGATGAACATAAGATGTAATGGGAATCTCCACTCTGCGGATTGTTCAATAATAATTCGGAGGGTGTTGATGTGGTCGCTACATGAAAAGCCCTCGCGAAAACCAGCCTGTTCATCGTTCAGTGTGCGGTCAACTGTTTGCTTGATCCGGTTTAAGACTATTTTTGCCATCAGTTTGGAGACTGCGGGGAGGAGGTAAATTCCACGCCAATTATTACAATCCTTCAGGTTACCTTTCTTCGGGATCTTAATAATGACGCCCTTCTTTCATTCTTTAGGGAGAGTTTCGGTTTCCCAACACTCTTGGATAAGGGTGAGAAGAATATCCGCAGTAGCGTTGATATCCGCCTTAAAGAATTCCACCGGAATTCCATCTATCCCCGGGGCCTTCCATCGATTTAATAGCCACAGTTAATTCCTGTTTAGATGGTGGATTGGTATCTACTCTGGCTATTTGCGGAATATTTTCTACTTCTAGTGAAGATGAGTTCAAATGTCCAAAGGTGTTGTTGAGGACCTCAATGAAGTGCTCTCTCCACCTTCGCAGTTGGTCTTCATCAGTGACCAGTAGAGACCCGTCTTTATCTTTCACGGGATGTTCAGCTGTAAAAGATTTGCCAGTTAATGGCTTGATAAGTTTGTAAAGGGTTCCACTGTCACCACGGTAAGCCGCTTCTTCTGCCTTCTCCGCTAATGCATTGATGTTGTTTCGTTTGTCCCGTCTTACGCTTCTTTGCACGCCTTTCTGAAGAGAACGGTATTCAGCCTGTAAGTTGGTCTTTGACTGCGTCGTCAGTGGCTGAGTTGATTTGTTCTTTAATTCTCTTGCGTGCCGTGATTAGAGACCGTGTAGAGTCACTAATTAATGGCCTTCTACCGCGCTCCAATCTGCCCGCAAAAGTTTCACCGCACGAAATAAATGAGTCCTTAGCGACGTTCCATCTATCATCGATTGTAGGAGTCTCATAAGATAGTGGTGCAAGGCGGTGGAATAAGCACGTCTTATAGATGGATCTTTAAGCTTTTGCACATTAAAACGTGGCAAGATCCTTGTATTTTGAGGGCGCTGGATCGCTGCTGTTCGTAAGGGCACTTTTGCAACAACAAGTTGGTGATCGCTGCCAATATCAGCACCTCGCTCCGGTTTTACGTCCAAAAGACAATTCCATGTCTTGGAAACGGCTGCATGTTCAATCAGTTTTCTGTTCTGCCATCTGGAGAGGTCCAAGTTATTAAGTGGCAGCGTTTGTACCTGAACAGGGTACTGCCAATGACGAGTTGACGAGAGTTACAAAACTCCACGAAAATCTCGCCGTTTGTGTTGCTGTTGCCTAGTCCATGATTGCCCATTAGATGTTCTAAGCCTACATTGTCAGACCCAATTTTGGCGTTGAGATCCCCCGTGATAATCTTGATGTCACCTGTGGGTGCTTTGTCGAAGGTGTCGCCAAGCCGTTGATAAAAGGCATCCTTAGCTGATTGATCCGCTAGTTCAGTCGGGGCGTAGCACTTAATAATTGTGATGTTTCTAACCCTGGATTCAAAACTGGCTGTGATGATACGGTCGGAGATGGGCGTGCTTCCCTAGTCAGGATTCCGACGCGTGCCATTTGAGGTGACGCATCTTCTTCATTTCCAGAGTAGAGCAGTACTGTTTGGGAGTTTGGTGATAAAGTCTTTCCCGATCCAAGCCATCTTGTTTCGGTCAGTCCTAGTATATCGATGTTATATGCGGTCATTTCCCGTTCGACTTCAATTAGCCTCGCACTACTACACTCTCCCCACATCGTTCGAACTTTCCAAAAACCGATCGTGGTTCTTTTTTTTTGTAGTCAAAAGTCGTTGCCGGTGCCGAGCCTCGTTTAATTTTTCGAGTGTAAATTGATTTCAGGTACGCAAGTAACAAGCCCACATACCCAATCCTAGGGGAAGGGTAGCTTCCTTAGGTGTCCTAAAAGTCGCCGGGAGCCATTTTTTATATAGCGCAGAGGCAGCGCTCCATGGTGTTCTTGATCTCGCGTTCTTTTGATGATCTTTCAGCTGGGTGTGACGTGTTGGTGTTCTTATAATTATGTTGCAACTTCACCGTTCGCCTACTTCCTGAGACGCACTGGTGTTATTGGCCATTCAGGATGATCATTGTTATGTGCCTTTACTAAATGTTTTGCAGTGCAAAACTTGGTTGGCTTGGTTAGTCCTGCCAGAGTAGCCCACGGGGGGGACTATGGAAGAGGTCTTTTGCCCTCCATTATTGCAACGAGTATTTTAAAGTTTGTAAAATCGTCTGAGAAATGAGAATAATATACTACTTATACCTATCTACGGTAAGTCGGGAATGGCTGTGGCTTCTTCTTAAGAAGAAGAAAAATGAGCATAATACACTCATTAAGCGGATTTTTTCCTAACTAATGTTTTTATGCATGTAAAGTAACGTTACAGCATCCTGAATTTACATAATCCAATTAAAAATTATTTCAAGGTTTTCGACTGCAACATTTCCAGGACTCATCTATTTTTTTTAAACCTCCTTTGTGCATCGACCAAAAAATGTCATTTGTCTCGCGGCCATAGCCATAATTAAAAGCATTTTAATCGTCCTTTTTTCGCCCCCGTCGTTTTGCGCCATTATAATTATCGTTGTAGTGTGGAATTGTATGCAGCTTACTATCTTCAACCTCGACTATGCTTCCGATATGTGCTCGTACCACGTAATTATTTCATGTTCTAATTAATTTCATTTGAAAAACGGATCCATTATGAAATACAGCGAGCTGAAGCGGAAAAATAGAAAGGGCGGCGAGGTGTGAAAAATGAAATGGAACATTTTCACTAATGGCCGCGTATTCTCCTTTGTACGATTCAATTGTGAAATCCCTGGAAGAAAGGTGTCGTGAAGTGTGATCTTGAAGAAGTATCAAAGGAAACGTAAACGGAACTGAGAAGAGGAATTAATGCGGTGGACGTGACGATGGTAATTTAATCAAACCATGATATGCACTGCAAGGACACCCATTCTTATACGTAATACGCTGCTCTTTTGAAAAAAAAAACACTTTTTTGAATATTACCACACTATGATGCTTGAACAATATTGAGCAACAAAATTCAATGAAATTTTCATATACACTTGTTGGTGAACAGATTTTCACTTTGGCTACAGCCTTCGAGTATATCCAGTAGCGGCTCGTACCTTGTCAGGGAAGGTGGGCAGAATTAGGTTTTTTAATGAGCAAAATATTTATTCAATTTTAATCACAAAAATTGAATTACAAACCAATCTTCTTCGTTACTCACATTTCAGCAGAGCAACTGCAGTACTCTTAACGTACTCTTAATAATCAAGCGGTCTTATGTTCAAATCAATAAAAATCCACCTCTAGAAGCTGATTGTGAAAGAAAAACTGGCTGTAAAAGGATTATTACACCACAAGATCAGAAACATCTGCCTTCTAAATCCTTAAAATTTCGTAGCTTATCTGACTACGTTAATGAACGCCGATTGAATCAACGTCTCCACAAATATAGTGCGGAGGCGGTTAGCTGAAGAAACCTGATGGCTCATCGTCCAGTCAAAAGTCCATGTCTGACTAAGACCATGAAGACAAAGTGAACGCGATTGATAAGAGGACACAGGAGTATGACTGTTGTGGACTGGAACCGAGTGAATGTATTATAGCTGCCATGAATTATTAGTAAAAGTCCTGAATGATGGATGCTATATACGGTTCAGCTTTTCGGACGAGTCAACATTTCAAATTTCAAGCATGGACCTCCAACGAACAAACATACGCCCAGGAGAACGGCTCGATCCGGACTTTTTTGTGAATAGGGTTAAATACTCTCTTATGTCCGAACTTGACTGAACGCAGAAAGCAATAGCAGCGGCGGCAACAACAACAGCAACAGGCAGATCTGGTTTCGCTCCGATCGCTGCTGCTGCGTTCAGTCTAGGTCGCTTAAGGGAATACATGGAGTATAACCTGATATTTCGCTGCCGCTGCTGCATTTTGCGTTCAATCTGGTTGGGACATTAAAGCGCAGATACCATCCATGGTACAAACACGGATTGTCGGAATAAGCCCTGGATGTCCGATGCTTCATGGCAGCGGATTGTTGAACGAAAAGAACTCAAGCTTACAGGTGGTCGTAACTCCTGCCAACATCCGGTGAAGGATGGTGATGGAAAGCTACTTATCTTGGAAGGAGATCAGATGAAACAGTGGAGGGAACACCTCGCCGTAATCTTGAACCGTGTAACCTCTGATGAAGTTCCCCCTCATATATTTGGTCTACAACTTAATAATGAGACTTTTTTTGGAATTTTGGGCATTTGTTCATAGATTTATTCATATAACTAAATTATTCAAAATATTGGCCATCAGCAGCGATAACTTTCTCCCATCTTTCGGGAAGTCTACGAATTCCGTCGCGAAAAAAATCTTGGGGTTTCGAGGCTATCCATGAATCGAGCCAGTTCTTAGTATCCTCATATGAAGTGAAGTGCTGATCAGCCAACGCATGAGTCATCGAAGCGAACAAATAGTAATCGGATGGAGCAATGTCAGGGCTATACGGCGGGTGGGGTAGCACTTCCCATTTGGTTGTTTCCAGGTACGTTTTCACGACTTGCGCAACATGAGGGCGAGCATTGTCATGCTGAAGAATTATTTTGTCGTGCCTTTCAGCAAATTGTTGCCGTTTTTCACGCAATGCTCGACTCAAACGCATCAATTGCAGTCGATAGCGCTGCCCGTCAATGGTTTCATTCGGTTTTAGCAGCTCATAATAAAGAACACCGATCTGGTCCCACCAAATGCAGAGCATAAGCTTGGAACCATGAATATTTGGCTTCGCGGTCGATGTTGATTGGTGCCCTTGGGCGGTCCCCATGATTTCTTTCGCTTTGGGTTATCATAATGAATCCACTTTTCATCGCCGGTCACAATACGATGCAAAAAACCCTTCCGTCTTTGCCTTTGAAGCAGTTGTTCGCACATGCAAAAGCGCCTCTCAACATCTCTTGGCTTCAACTCGTACGGACCCAGTGGCCTTGCTTTTGGATCATTCCCAGTGATTTTAACCGCTTCGATATGGCTTGCTGAGTCACTTCCAACGAAATTGCCAACTCTTTTTGAGTTTGGCACGAATCTTCTTCGAGTAATTTCGTCAATTCTTCGTCTTCAAACTTTTTTGGCTGGCCAGGTCGCTCTTCGTCGGTAATGTCGAAATTATCATTTTTGAACCGATGAAACCACCGAAAACACTGTGCACGCGAAAAAGCATCGTCACCGTAAACTTCCACGAGCAATTTATGACTCTGAGCTGCAGTCTTCTTAGCAAAATAATGTCCAAGTAAAACTTCCCGCAAATGTTGTTTTTTTCGTGAATTTTCGAAACTTTCCATGGTCCCGTAAAATACGTTGTCAACAATCAACACGAAATGTTTATACTGACATTGACAGCTTATGAATACAAACTTCAAATGGTATGTATGTCAAAGATGGACTACCATTGGTTTATCGGTGTTGCCATCTCTAAAAAAAGTCTCATTATTAAGTTGTAGATAATCTAGCTAACCATCAAAATGTGCGTAAACGGTCCACTGCCCCGTCTAAAGAAGAAATAGTCACTGCAATTATTGCACTAAAACGAGGAAAGGCCGCCGGACTCGACGGTATGCCGAACTTTATCAAGTTACGCCAAGCGTAACTGTCGATTTGCTGCACCCACTTGTTGATAAAGCATGGAATACAGAGACTTTTCCCACTGAGTGGAAGGAAGGTTTGATCATCAAACTTCCAAAGAAGGGTAGCCTCACAGACTGTAATAATTGTAGAGCCACTTGTGTGCTCCCTGCCGTTGCCAAGATAATAGCTAAAATCGTCGTGGAAAGACTAATTACCCATTTAGAAAGCAGAATTGATGAAAAGCAGACTGCTTATCGATCCGAATTCTCCTGTGTCGATCACATTAACACCTTTCGAATCATCATCGAGCAATGCAGTGAGTTCGATTCTCCGCTTCACTTGCTTTTCATCGATTTCGAGAAGGCTTTCAAAAGTGTGAACCGGGATTCTACATGGGCAGCGTTACGCAGGAGAGGCATCCCTGAGAAGCTTGTGGCTATTATTAGGCAACCTATGACGACGCGAAATGTCGTGTTCTGCCAAAAGGCAAGGTGACGGGGGACTTTGAGATTCGCAGTGGAGTTCGGCAGGGGTGAATGCTCTCACCGATTCTATTCCTCTTAGTGATCGGCGATGTGTTGCATGCAGCCCTATCCGGACTATACAGAGGAATATTATCTACAACATCTTGACTACGCTGACGACATATGCTTACTCTCCCACAAAATCATGTCCGCAATGGCGTTAGATCTCAAGAGGGAGGCAAGCAAGTTTGGGCTAAAGATTAATACCAACAAGACCAAGGTTCTTAGCCCCCCATTGCGAAAAAGAAATCCGACACCTATTATTAATGCAATATTAATGGGCAGCCTGTGGAGAAGGTGGACAACTTCGTCTACCTGGGTAGAATTGTTGCCGAAAATGGTGGTACGGAGCAGGACATCGCTCGTTATATCAACCAAGCTAAAGGCGCCTACGGTATGCTGTCGAAAATCTGGCAAAGCAGTTACTCGTATCTCAGCATCAAGACCAAGCTGGGCCTGTTTCGCTGCCAGGTACTGTCTGTGCTTTTGTATGGGAGCAGTAAACGGAAAGATTCCGTTAGTGTTACCAGAAAGCTGCAAGTTTTCGTCAACTCATGTCTTCGTCGAATTTTAAGAATTTTCTGGCCCGAAACAATATCAAGTGAAGACGGCGTACGGGTCAAATGCCAATCGACGAATTGATACGCAGGCGAAAATGACAGTGGATAGATCACACATTGCGGAAGAGTGATAAGTGCATTACTTTACATGCCATAAAATGGAACCCCATTTCCAACCAAGGCTGACCAAGAGGGGATCCTAGAATCACATGGCGTCGATCTGGGGCAAGGGAGTGTCAGGTGCTGGGTAAGTCTTTTGGAGATTTGCGCCCCACTAGGGGTCAAGGCAAAATAGTATGCATTTTTTATGAACCGACTAAATGTAATTGAATTATGAATTTCGAAAATGACTTATCTCCTGTGCATTTTCCATAGTCGTATTCAAAATTCGTCGTTCAATATCATGATGTTGATACTATATATTCAGAAATTGACAGGGTGAGCATTGCCCACCTTGCCCACTGTGACGAGCCGCCACTGAGTATATCAAACTAAATACAATACTAGAGTACTAACTTTTGTTGGATTCTGTGGTAACCTTAATCCCGTTTTGTTCTGCCCGAAGCCGTGAAGATGCAAAAGAGAAGTTATATTTCAAAAACCTACATAATGTGTGAAAGATGCTCATTCGTGAAGCCGTGCATCCCGGGGAACGCGCTCACCACATCAACTCAGATGACGATAGTAATTAGAAATGCAAATTAGTGTGTATGATGTATGGAATGTGTTAAAATCTTAAATATGCCGAAGGGGTTTACATATTGCAAATGTGCCAAGTACCCCAAGTGTCTCGAATTGTCTCTCGTATCATCTCCTTTTCGTCTGGCGCTCATACTGCCTCTATCCCCGCATCGCGTCCTTGGCGTATACAGACGACTGAAGGCACATTCTCTCGTTAAAGAATGACAGAAACAACATCCCGAACGAAGGATCAACTCTACTGGAAATTCCCATCTATTCTTCATAGTTACTCGTAAATGGTAGTCTTTCTTTTAATGATGGGATAACCGGAGGAACGAGAGATTTCGTTGCACGAGATGCTACGATATACTCACATGTGCTAACAGTTTAGTGTTGCATTGCGATATGTGTCTTTTAGTCCCTGCAATAATTTATGCTTTCCCAAATGTACATGCACTCATCATCGCCCATATGGTATATTTCTTTTGCTGTACTCTCCATATTATGTTCTCGTATGCTTTCTGCAAAGGACGTGCGTTCTGTGCCAAGCCTTGAATTTGACATGTGAACAAGACACGAGTGTGCCATATATGTTCACATATGGGTCGAGAAAAAGATTTGAAAAATGCCGTGGAAAGAACAGTAGAATTTCTAATTGAAGTGCTCATATCTAGAAGAATGAAAATGCATGCACTCATCACTCATGGTGCTGGAATGGAAATCAAAAGATTTGTTCGGAATTATGTCGCAATTAACCCTTGGAGAGAGTTCTTTGAAAAAGCTTGTGTACGCACATTATTTGTTAGTGCAATGTTGAAGTTCAGTCTTTTTGGGGTATGTACGGCATTCAAGACGAATTTTCCATAAAGAATATTTCCTTATTAGAACACAAAGAAGTTGGCTTCAAATATGGCGATATGTTTCAAATGGATGCGTTGGGACGCCATCTGACCCTGGGTGTGCCACATGGTTAACCGATGGGTCAAAAGACGGGACAAGGAGTTGGTGCTGGGGTCTTCGGGCCAGGATCTCTATCATCATGGGCGTCTGGCCCAGAGTATTCCAGCGCGCCAGAACAATTCTGCACAAGAATCTCAGTAACGCTAACGTTAGTATCTGTAGTGACAGTCAGGCAGCCATTTTGGGTTTTCTTTCACAAAAATTCTCATCACAACTCGTGAGGGAGTGTTTCGATACTCTTCAGTGCCCTATAGACACTAATTGGGTTACTCTATGTTGCGTACCAGGGCATCGGGGCATTGATGGCAATGAAACTGCAGATGAACTCGCCAGAAAGGGCTCATCCACGAAATTCTACGGGCAACCATCCTACTGTGGTCTGAGCTGGGATACAGCCAGGGCGCTGATTATGGTGTTGTTGAAAGGTTGCGGTATTGGAATATTCTCGCAGAAATGCGCCAAGCCAAAGATCTCATTACCCTTATGGTCTCAAAGAAGCTAGCCGCCTGGGCAGAGCGGACCTTAGATTGATGATCGGTTACATCACGGAACACCACTGGGTGAGATAGCACTGGGTCTATCCACTTCGACAGAAAGCCGGCTTTGCCTGGGCGTATTGAGTCCGCCAAACACCTCCTCGGCGAATGCCCGGCGGTCACTCGTTCCGGAATCGGGGTTTTTGGAGATTGCATTCTGAGCTCCGCTGTCATTTGAACTGCTCCTACAAAGGACCTACTAACCTTTATCAGGCTGGTTGAGGGTCCTTTGGATTAACAAAAGGCCTTGGTACAATAGATCGCGTGGTCATAGTGTCTACCATGTGGGTTATTCAAGCCAGTTTTACTTATTTATTTATGTCGCTCATCACACACGGATGGACAATCCCTTCAGTACCATATTGTGCTTGATATTATATTAGCTCACTCGAAAGGTGTAGTAGTAGTCCTTGTAAAATCTACTCCCCGTCAAGAAACCTGGAGCAAAAGCCTCGGATTGGACGGATCAACAACGAAAAAAACGCAAACGACTAACGGATTATTCTTTCGGATTCTGGAATGTACGCTCTCTGCACAAATCGGGGGCCGAAAAGGTCCTCTTTGAACAGGTCGTAAAGTACAAAACTGAGTATTACTGCAGTCCAGGTAACAAATTGGCTTGGCAGCGAGATCGATGACAAGAAATCGCACACAGTTCTTAGAAGTGGCAAACCATCGGGCCACAAGGAGTTTGCAGTAGCATTTATAGTGAACAATCACCTCAAGCCGCACATTATTGCCTTTAAACCCATAAATGAACGGCTGTGCGCTATTCGCACTAAGACTAGATTCTTAAACCTCTGGCATTAAAAGGCGCAGTAAAAGACGAGTTCTACGCCCCCCCCCCCCCTTGAGACTCTCTTCGATTCACTTCCAACAAACTACGTAAAACTGCTGCTGTGAGATTTTAACACGAAAGTTGGCACCGGGGGACTACTGGAGGCAACAGTCTCTATGTGCAGCGAATGGACGATGATCGCATGCCAAAGAGAGTAATGAACGCACGACGAGTCGATGAAGCTAGAGTGCAAAGACGACCGAGTTCTCGTTAGGAGAGCTCATTTTATGTGGACGCCGCGCAACTACTGGGCTTCCAAGATTGAAGGACGCTGTCACGTGACCGAGATAGTTGGAGGACAACGATCCATGCGGCCAAGGCCCGGGGTCAACTATGATTTCTTCAGTAAAAAATGCTTCTTTGACGATTTACGCTTTATAGTTTTCCTTCATCCTTTCATTTACTTATATTTCTCCTATTCCATTTTACTCATTAATATTTCTACGGAAAACAATCGTCTCGTCTTTCCTCAATAAGCCGTTGTTATTCAAAAAACGTTCATCTTCGGCGAAAATTTTCCAATTTTCAAACTATCGTCGTCGACGGTGTCTTTCCAATGTACGTATCTTTTAATCTCAAGTTTTTTCCAAGTTTTCAACAATCAAAGGATAGGTATACTATTGTATAACAATATCGTTTCGATAGTCCTTTGCGGTGAGCTTGTAATGGTGAAAAGGCAAAAATTGGACAAGATAGAAAACAGATAAAAAGACAGCAGATAATTGCGATAATCTTGTCTTTTAGTGGCTATACTCGTATGTATACTATTTACACAGTGGCTATTGTATTGCAGTGTTTCGTCCAAAAAAAATTGTTTTCGATGTTTCACTCTTCGGAGCGGCCAAAAGATGAAAAAGCATAATACGAAAACGGTAATAACCCGTGAAATTTTCTAAAATTGCATTGCATGTCATTGAGGACTATCTCGAGTTACAGCCAAATTCAAAGTTTACCAGTTGAAGTTAACTTAGAGGACAATAAAACCTTAATCTAAAGGCGATCCGGAAATAGAATAGAATAGCTATACAGTTCTGGTTCTCCGGATTGCGTGAATAAAAAAATCGAGCTCCTTGCAATTCTGAAGAAGCTTAGGTACGCCACTTAACAAATAAACTCAAAACCAATATTGTGGGTTTTATTTCGAGTAGAAACTGTGTTTTGGCTAGGCTATAGCATATCGAATATTATTTGAAGCAGTTGGAAGTGGACTCTGATTTGGAACGGAAAATAATCTTCAAGACCGATACTCATTTTGTATGAATGTCAGTAGCCTCGTTCGATACAATCGGACAAAGTTCCAGTTTGAATCAAACGGCTTGAATCTGTCGCGAAGAAAATCGAACAATCACCATACAGATAATTTGGCGCGTGGGGCGAATTGCGGGCTTAGTATAGCATTTTCCGACCCGCAATACACAATTGTGCTTGGTCTCTTGAAAAGTGCATATAAGTCGCAATAATTACAAATGTAATCGAAACACCAGAAAGCGGTTGTGTTAGGCTCTTTTTTTAGTTCATGCTATTCGTTTTCGTAAATGCCGACGTTGACGAAAGCTGTCTTCCCCACAATAGGACAGAACTTCAACACACAAGCACAGACAGCGACAGTGAATCTGATGAAATTTTGGAAGAAACAGCTGAAGTGGTGGTGGCACCTACTGAGAATAACACCACTACCAATCAGCGAGCAAAAGAAAGTAGAGAAGGTTTATGGAAAAGTCAGGACTTCCTTATAATGAGCTACCAATTGTCTACACCTGCCAAATTTTGGCCTAGCTGAGTACGCCAATGATACTTTTCCAAGTATTTTCCAGAAAAACATTTTGACGGTGTCATCAAATATACAAAAATGTAAATATTATTAACGTTAGGCAAAGAAGCCGCTATCACTGTGGAGGATATAAAACACGAATGTATTGGTCTGCAGATTTTCGTAACAACATCATAGCCAATACAATGTCGCGTAATAAATTTATAAAAATTGGGAATTCCATCCATTTCACCGATACAGCCACAGCAAGTGCCACAAACAAATTTTGGTGCTTTTAGTCAATTATTGATATGGTGCGAAATCGTTGCAACGAGTTGGCATCTAATATAACTTCATATTCAATTGTTGTTACGGGAAGATGCCCGGCTCTTCAGGTCTTGCGATTAAAACCTCGTCCAGTCGGTATTAAAAATCACGTCTGTGCAACATCCAGTGGTCTCATCGTAGATTTTGAGCTGTTTCAAGGCGCAAGGACTTTTCCAGATTGTAGCCTTGGTCATGGACCATCAACCGTAGTACGTTTGACCAAATTTTTACCAAAAGGTAGCCACATATATTTTGATAGATTTTTCACTACAATCCCATTGCTTCAAAAATTAGATGAGCTCGGTTTTAATCAGAAGCTTTAAACCATTATGGGAAATATATTGGACAAACGAAGTCATTTTCCATTAGATAAAAACATGTCTCATGGTGATATGTGCCAATTTGTTAAGAATGAGCAAGTTGCAGTTATGAAGTGGTGTGACACAAAATGTGTTACACTAGCATCTACCATTAGCGGAAAAGACCCAGTAAACGAAGTAGAAAGATGGAACCGCAACCTGAAAAGGCGCGTGCGTATACCTATACCAGCAGCCATAAATGTCAATATGGGTGGAGTTGACATCGGGAATCAAATGATCTATAAATTCGAAAACCCGCAAATGGCCTGTAAAAGTACTTGCACACTTTTTGGACTTACATAGCTGCATAGAACAGTTGGATGGAGTATAAAACACATGCATTGGCCTTGAAACTTAAAAAACCTCAAATTAAAACGTTCTTGGTATTCAAAACCCAAATTGCAAAAGTCCTGTGATTATATCAAAATGCAAATGCAGAAGTTAAACTCTTCGAGTTATGAGATGAGTTTCCTGGTAGCAAATATCGACCACATCAAGCTCCGAATGACGTTAGATTGGACAGGTATAACCAATGGCCTGCACCTATGGATGGCCCAGTTAAAAGATACCGTTTAAAAAACTGTCTAAGTCGATGTCGTACTAGGTGTCAAAAGTTCAATGTTTACTTGTGCTTGAAAAAAGAAAAAACGGCTTTAAACTATATCATCTAAAACCATAAAAAGCATTATTTTTTACTTTTATATTATTTACTTAACCATAAGTTCAATTTGTGTTCTTTAATAATGAATCCTTTTTGCTTTTGTAATAAATAATCCCAACGCAGTGAATAAAAGTCCAAATAGCACAACTGTGCTAGGTCCTTTTTCAATATAAATTTTTGTAAACGTTCATTAACTATGCTTCTATTATCGAAATTTCATAAAATTTGGTTAGAATAGAAGGATTTCACCAAATGAAGGAATGTTTTTCAGTTGGGTCGGAAAGGGATAGAAAGGTACAGGGGCGAATCGCTGAGAGGCAAGTTTAGACTAATCAAATTAGACAGTCTCTATATGGGGAGGTGGAGACATATTTCCTGCCGATTAAAGTCGTATCATCGTGTCGGGAAAACTCCCCCGAACAACATACAATATAAAAAGTGTCACTCATTACGTTACCATCAAATTAAGGAAATTGATTAAAAGCAAATCGCAAAATGGCGTCATAATGCCTAAATTGTTCATAATAAAATATCAGTTCATCCAATCGACAAACAAACGATGCAATTATGAACTGGAAAGAACTCCCTAATTCTCATTACGATGTTATGTCCTACGATACCTATTTATAGAGTATCAATAAAAAATCAATAATTAATTTGAAAATTTTCCGCCAATGAACATTATCCCACAGGTAACAATACCAGCAAGCATCCTTCTCAACTTGCGCCTACAATTCCATAGTACACAGACATTCTTTTGTTTAGGTTGACATTGTCAGATTGTATTGACATGCAGTCCAATTAAATGTTTAGTCAAGACAACCCTCCTAAATATCAATCGAAACAAAAGAATGTTTACGTGCCATGGCACAAGTTGAAGGGGATGTTGTTGATACTGTTGCCTGTTCATTACCGCGAAACATTTGAAAGTATTTATAGATTTTTTATCGTAGGGGTTACAATGGTACTGTGAATTCGTAGAGAATTCTTTCCACTTTAAAATTTTGAAGCCAAGCATGGCCACTTTCCATTCGCATTCAATGTTCAATTTCGTTTAAAAACGAAGGGATGTATTTTACATGGCTATTTTCATTTTCCTTTGCATACCTTATTTAGGTTTGAAATTGTGCATAGATAAAAGAAAATGTTGGATGCAGATATGCAAGGACAAAACGGACGCAGGTATGTACATACAGAAGGAGTGAAACGGGTGACCTAGGGCTATATACCGGGCCCGCAACGGGACGAAATGTTTTTTTGTTCTCACAGCGAGAATTTGAGAAAAAAAATATTTGGTCCCGTTGGGGGCTTGAACCGCAGACGACCGTGTTTCGAGAAGCAAAAAATGCTCGGTGCGTTTCCGAGCTAAACTACAGACGTATACTAAGTTGGTGTGCAGAATTAATGCTCGCTTGGCTCGCTCCGGACATTGCATGGCTATCTATCGCAGGCTTTACTTCGATTTGAAAACGATATTGTCCATGTATGGCTTATTTCGTTTATTTTCCGATGAATACTTTCGGTTCCAAACAAAAGTATGTATCTATATGGGTTATTTCATATGGCTAATTTCGCCAATGCTTATTTCGGTGCCTCATAAAATATGTTTTGCGATAACAAGTGCCCCAACTCTTCCACAGGTAAGAAAATTAATTTTCGTTTTTTATTTATTTCTATTCGTTAAACAACTATTTTTCAGCAGCACCACTCGACGAACCTAAGGTAGTCCATAGCATCGTTCGCATATCGTTCATTTAACAATGACAGGATGTACTCATATTCGACTGCACTGCATTGAATTCATAAGGCATCTTCGAATCGTCGGCATCATACTATAAAATACTCCTAACATACGACGGCGCATGTTATAAATTTTACTGCAGGCATCGATTTGTTTTCCAGACATAAGTTGTTGGCGGCTGTCACACGTCTCAAGTCATCAGACTTTATCCGTCGCGTCTCAAAGGGTAGGAGTACCTAAAGTATGTTAGATGGCGCGTGACATGAACCAACTGCAATTGGGGGATTTAGTTGAGAGAGGACCTGTACAGACCACAGAAACGATTAAGTCATAATTATTGTCATGTCAGATCAATCTCATTGTCGACTCCGGGATATGTCGAGAGTAATGGATATCACATTGAATTGTATGCACACATTACATCTCTTGTATCCCTTTTAGAGAAGTGCTTGGAATTTTAAGTTGGCTGAGGAGTGGTTTTGGGGGGCGAAACATGACACTGAGATATTCTATGAATAGGTTCTTTGGGAAGGCATGTCAACGTACGTACGTATGCAGCACCTGATCTTTTACAAAAATGAGTGATGTGTAAATGAGGCTTGGGGTCTGGTGCGTATTTGACCCTTTTTTTTTGTCTAATGGATTAAATTATCTCATAATGCCTGCGTTCGTGTCCTTGAGTGTTGCGGTTATTAAAAAATAAATAAAAATAAATAACTGGCGCAACAGTCCAATTTGAACCACGGCCTCGAGATGAGTTAGCATCATCTCATTTTCTAGATCGTGACGGTTTTTTTTGTGCAGAGGTATGTGATCAGCAACACGCTCAACCGAGTTATTTACCCCATAATGGGTACTCATTTAACAGCTGAGTGGGCTCATAGTCCGACACGTAAATCCCCGGAATCGAACCAGGGCCCAGTGCGTTGAAGGCGAACGTGCTAACCGTTGCGCCATCCGGACTACTAGGTTATTAAAAAAATCAGTGATTTTTCCATTTACATGCATTTACATAACGCTCAAGAATGTGAACACAGGCAATGTATGTTATATGTTGACAATTTTGAACCTCAGTAATTAAAATATAAAAATAAGCATCAACTATTGTAAATGATAACAGCGTATTTACATATTTAGTTTGTTGAAAAATCGATGGTGTAGTCTTCTGCCCCACGTTGGGCGCCAGGGGTAATTATGAACTCGAATTTCTACTAAACTGCAAAATTAAATTAATTAGTTTATTTTAGAATAAAAGAAAAAAATAATAATAAATAATAATAATAATACGACGCGTGAACGCTTTCAAACCTGTTGGAATCGTACGATTGCGTAAAATCGCTGTCATCTTGACTATACAGGCCGGCTTGTATATTGTGGTAGGTGCCTGAAAGCAGCCAAGGTGCGCTGTTGCCGGATTAGAGATGTCGAGTTATTTTTGGTGAAGGTTTAGACCGGTTTCACATGGCACGTACGTTATATGAGATTCAAAAAGAATCAGCGGCAGCAAACCTCTATAAATGGGCAATTATAATTCGTTCGTCGCACATAGAAAACTCCCTCGTCACTGGCGCTTTTTGAGGGAAAACTCGTGCATCGTTCCGTGTCCAACTGGCTTTGGTGTATATTATTTTTGCAATAACAAAAATATATAGCACCTTAGGAGGTTTTGCATATATGCCAGTAAAGCCAATTTTTAAATAAAACCATTCATTTGATATTAAATTGATTTTCCGCTAATGAGTGGAAGAGTCCAACAGTAAACATATTGTTTAAACTTCTTTCGCGGCAATTTTACATTTACACTAGTAAGGTTGTACTTAGAACTTTTCAAAGATGTTTTCCTCGTCGCGTTGAAGATATGTTTTTCTCGCCAAATTGTCTTTTTCCTTTTTTATCCTCTTCTTCAGTTAGGAAATGTATGCTGAATGAATGAAATGAATGTTAACCAGTCCGAAGCGTATATACCCTAGACTTATACAGACCTAGTGGTGATAAAAAGTCCCAATTGGCAACGACCATATGCATTAAAAGTGGGTCTCTTATATGGCCAGTTCATAGGGAAGGTTGGCACTCATTCAGTGGGATCTTGACCATTCGCAAAATCAATTAACTAACCCATTCTACAAATATTTGTCCAACTTTTCAAGTCGCTAGCTTCATTCTATCGAAAATTAACGCTTATTGGAAGTTTCACTTGTAGGGGAGGTAGGGGTTCCTTGAGTCGTATCTTACCCAGCATTTCCATCAACCAATTAGATCCCCCTACAAACATTTAAACAAAATTTCAAGTCTCTAGCTTCATTCTATCGAAAGTTATCGCTTATTTGAAGTTTCTTTTGTAGGGGAAGTAGGGGTTTCGTTGGTCGGATTTTACGTATTTTGAATATTAGCCGACTGGATCATTCTACAAACATTTGACCAAAATTTCAAGTCGCTAGCTTTATTTTGTCGTAAGTTATCGCTTATTTGAAGTTTCATTTGTAGGGGAGGTGGGGGTTCCTTGTGTCGGATTTTGCCTATTTTTAATACCAACGAAGTAGGTCTTATTAGCAACATCCTTTCAAATTTTCAACTTGCTAGTATCATTTGTTCGAAAGTTATCGTAAATTAAGGAATATTTAATTTTTGGAAATTTGTAGGGGAGGTAGGCGTTCCTTTTATCCGATTATGCCCAACTTACTAGAACTTAAGCAGATTGTCACTTCAAGGTTACACGCCAAAAATCAGGTGCCTACGTCACTTGGTTCAGGAGTTGTAGACAAAAAACCTGAAAAGTGGGGTAGTACGGGGTTCTTTGTAGGAAAATTACCGTTAGTTTTCAACTTATCAGTTTTATTTTCCCAGGAGAGTATGAGATTACCCTCATGAGTAATCTACCAAAGCTAGAGCTTTTCATGTTTCTTTAATCGGGAGTTATAGATACATTTACGTATTTTACATATGTAGGGGAGGTAGGCGTTCTCTTGGCCTGATCATACCCATTTTCAATACCATCCAACTAGATTACACTTCCAACATTTGACCAAAATTTCAAGGCTCTAGCTTCATTTTATCGAAAGTTATCGTGCGAACGGACAGACAGACGGACAGACAGACAGACAGACAGACAGACAGACAGACGGACAGACAGACGGACAGACAGACAGACAGACAGACAGACAGACAGACATGGCTAAATCGAATCAGGAGGTGACCCCGATCATTTATATATATACATTGCTATACCTCCGGAGCCTCCTTTAAGGTGTTACATATTTCCGTCGTGACAAAAACAATATACCCTATACTATAAGTCTAGGGTATAAAAAGAGACAATGCCCACAGATTTGCCATTTCCATTTTTTAAAAGAAATTAACGACCAACAACTGAACGATACCGAACACGCAATATTTTCGACAGTGTCGACTCGCTGTCGACTCGTAAACGCGACTCGTCTAAACACGGCGCGGCGTCGTTTTTATTATTTCCGCGTCAGCCATTTACGCTTCGATAGCAGTTCGGCTCGCTTCCAACGCGTAAACCCGACGTTCGTATAAACAGTAGTTGCATTTACGCTCAACAAGTAAAAAATATGCGAACGTGTAAACGCATCTCGTGTATTAGAATCTTAAGGAAAGTTCCGGCAAGATGAGTCGAGGATGACAACACACTGTGATGTAAGCCATAAGCTGGATGTGTTTCCACGGGACGTATTGGATATAGAATGCGTGTATATCATGCAGGACGGCCCCAATAAAATTAAAATTGCACTATTATTTCTTAGACCGGTGATAGTGGTGATACAACATCCGTCATGAGTTTAGGTCAGAGAGGATTGATATTCTACTAGAGTGATCACTCCATAGAACTTTCGCTTCTGCCAGTAGATTTGTATGTATTGATTCTCTTGTGTATCTATACCATAGAGGAAAAATATAACAGAGTTGGAACTCAGTATAAATTAAGCAAAGGTTGCCCATAGTATCTCACTTGCGTATGTGTTGTGTTCACTAATCCGTACACAATGGATGTGCAAAAAGTGAAAACTGAAGCCCCCCATATACCTTGCGATCAGTCGACACCTACCTGACGATATTGTGATCGTCAGTTCGATCGCAGAGTGTATGCGCCTATCGTTGTCGTTTTGTTTCTACAGTTCCATATAATTTTAGCCGCGAGATATTTTGTGGCGATCCATCGTTAGTTTAATCCGGTGATGAATAGCGTTGTCGTCTAACGATGAATTGCATTGTCTATGGGGGTCTTATATCCGCGGCCATTGTGCCTGGCGGGGCCTCTAATATCGGAGTGAACGTCGCATTGCAACAGATGGCAAACCCATTTCGTATTGGATGCATTATCAATGAGATCGCATGCTGCTTGCACTCCTCTCTGGCAAATGTACATGATTGCTGATAAAGTGTGAAAAGATGGCGACCGTGCGCTCGTCAGGTAAGGGGAACCATGCGAAATTGTGGGCTGATCACGAAGAGTCCATCTTTGTGGGTGTGGCTTGTAGCAAGTGAATGAATGAAAAGTGTGTGATGGAGGAGGTTTGACTGTATAACTTTTTTCAATTAAAAAATAATAATAGGCGGTTTAATGTGTTCAAGTTGTCCTATTTACAATTAACACGATAACAAAACCAGGCCGAAGCTTTGCTTCGGCCCGGAGTCCGAAGCGTATATACCCTAGACTTATACAGACCTAGTGGTGATAAAAAGTCCCAATTGGCAACGACCATATGCATTAAAAGTGGGTCTCTTATATGGCCAGTTCATAGGGAAGGTTGGCACTCATTCAGTGGGATCTTGACCATTCGCAAAATCAATTAACTAACCCATTCTACAAATATTTGTCCAACTTTTCAAGTCGCTAGCTTCATTCTATCGAAAATTAACGCTTATTGGAAGTTTCACTTGTAGGGGAGGTAGGGGTTCCTTGAGTCGTATCTTACCCAGCATTTCCATCAACCAATTAGATCCCCCTACAAACATTTAAACAAAATTTCAAGTCTCTAGCTTCATTCTATCGAAAGTTATCGCTTATTTGAAGTTTCTTTTGTAGGGGAAGTAGGGGTTTCGTTGGTCGGATTTTACGTATTTTGAATATTAGCCGACTGGATCATTCTACAAACATTTGACCAAAATTTCAAGTCGCTAGCTTTATTTTGTCGTAAGTTATCGCTTATTTGAAGTTTCATTTGTAAGGGAGCTGGGGGTTCCTTGTGTCGGATTTTGCCTATTTTTAATACCAACGAAGTAGGTCTTATTAGCAACATCCTTTCAAATTTTCAACTTGCTAGTATCATTTGTTCGAAAGTTATCGTAAATTAAGGAATATTTAATTTTTGGAAATTTGTAGGGGAGGTAGGCGTTCCTTTTATCCGATTATGCCCAACTTACTAGAACTTAAGCAGATTGTCACTTCAAGGTTACACGCCAAAAATCAGGTGCCTACGTCACTTGGTTCAGGAGTTGTAGACAAAAAACCTGAAAAGTGGGGTAGTACGGGGTTCTTTGTAGGAAAATTACCGTTAGTTTTCAACTTATCAGTTTTATTTTCCCAGGAGAGTATGAGATTACCCTCATGAGTAATCTACCAAAGCTAGAGCTTTTCATGTTTCTTTAATCGGGAGTTATAGATACATTTACGTATTTTACATATGTAGGGGAGGTAGGCGTTCTCTTGGCCTGATCATACCCATTTTCAATACCATCCAACTAGATTACACTTCCAACATTTGACCAAAATTTCAAGGCTCTAGCTTCATTTTATCGAAAGTTATCGTGCGAACGGACAGACAGACAGACAGACAGACAGACGGACAGACAGACAGACAGACAGACAGACAGACATGGCTAAATCGAATCAGGAGGTGACCCCGATCATTTATATATATACATTGCTATACCTCCGGAGCCTCCTTTAAGGTGTTACATATTTCCGTCGTGACAAAAACAATATACCCTATACTATAAGTCTAGGGTATAAATACTATAAGTCTAGGGTATAAATACTATAAGTCTAGGGTATAAAAAAAGTAGGTAAATATCTGTGACTGAATTAAAACGGTTTCTTCGTACCTTAAAAAAAAACATGAAGTCCTCCGCGTTGGAACAACATATTGTGATTGCCAGATGAAGATAAATGGGCGCTTTTTCTAATGGATTGCTGTTGTAGACTGTCTAACCAATGTTGTACCTACCACATTACAAACATAAACCACAATAAAGTCAGACTTCTGTCGCTACATTCCAACGTGGACGACATTTTGTGGTGGGAGAATTTAAAAATACCGCGGCACGGCGGAAGGTATTTGAGCTAATAGTCCTTAATGTTCTTTCCAAGAATAAAAAAATGAACGGCCCTAGGAGGTAGAAAATAAATCTTGTTAATCCTGAATTTATCCGAACATTATGACTCGCATACGCATACTTGACTTTATTTATGTATAGTATTGGAAGGGGGAATCTACTCGTATATTAGGGTTAAATCTTGATTGTTGCTGGTCGCAATTTCAATTAAGGTTCCACACTTCTTGCGAATGGATTCTCTCAAGGTGGTTAGATATGTGTTATGCATGTGGTAATGCATTAGCTAGTATTTGAGCTAATAGTCCTTAATGTTCTTTCTAGGAATAAAAAAATTTACGGTCCAAGAAATAAAGGAAGTAAAAAATAAATCTAGTTAATCCTGAATTTAACCAACCATTATGACTCGCAAACGCATACTTGACTTTGATTACGAGGCTAAGGTGAAAAGTTCTCGGCCTGACATGGAAATACCGATTCAATCAGCAAAAATGTATGTATCCTGCCTGAGTGCAGGTGTCATTAGTTCGCATGACAAGTTTCGATTTGTTGTTTCAAGTAGTTTGTTTACATGAATTTCTGCAGTAGACGTCTTACGTGTTTTTCATTAAAATGGAGAAATTTGAATACGTGCGAGTATATCGTGCGGTCATAAAATTTTTCGTTTTGGATAGATTAACCCCTAAGGAAATTCATCCGAAGTTAACAAAAGTTTACGATGACGTTGCTCCTTCGATGTCAACCGTTAAATAATGGACAGTCGAATTTAAGCGTGGTCGCACGTCCCTCGAAGACGAACCACGTCAAGGACGGCCAAAAACCGCAACCACACCAGAAACCATCGAAAAAGTGCATGATATCGTGTTGGACGATAGGCGAATGAAAGTAAGTGATATTGCTGAGGCTGTGGGGATATTGAAAGAAAGGGTGCGAAATATCTTGTACAAAGAATTAGAGATGCGAAAGCTCTGCACAAGATGGGTGCCGCATTTGCTGAATCCCGATCAAAAGCAAATGCGTAAACGATTTTTGCAGCAATCTTTGCACCGATTCAATCAGGATCCGACCGATTTTGTGCAGCGATTTGTCACAATGGATGAGACTTGGGTCTACCACTACACGCCAGAAACGAAACAGCAGTCGAAGCAGTGGGTGTAAACCGGTGGTTCAGCGCCAAAGGAAGCGTAGTCGATCGCATCTGCCGATAATGTCATGGCCAGCGTGTTTTGGGATGCAAAAGGGATCCTGTTAATTGATTACCTTGAAAAAGGCAGAACGATAGCAGGTGAATATAGCTCCAAACTTCTTGGCCCTCTGGATGCCAAAATTCGTAAGAAGATGCCTGGGTTGAAGAAGAAAAAAATCATCTTTCACCAGGACAACGCACTTGTACATAAGTGTGCGTTAGCGATGGGAAAACTCCGGGATTTGGGGTACGATTTGCTCGACCATGCCCCCTATTCTCCTGATTTGGGCAAGCTTTAACTTCCATCTGTTCCCAAAATTGAAGAAATTTGTTTCTAAGAAGTGCTTCGAATCCAATGAAGAAGTTTAGAGGGCCCTAGGTGAATATTTTCACAGCCTTCCAGACTCTCACTTCCTGGAGGGAATACTGATGTTACAGAAACGCTGGACCAAGTGTGTTGAAATCAAGGGAGATTATGTAGAAAAATAAAGCAATTTTTTAACTGAAAATCACAGTCTTTCATTGTCAGGCCGAAAACTTTTGACCTTACCCTACTATGTATAGTATTTGAAGGGGGAACCTACTCGTATATTAGGGTTACATCCTGATTGTTGCTGGTCGCAATTTCAATTATTCACTTCTTGCGAATGGATTCTCTCAAGGTGGTTAGATATGTGTTATGCATATGATAATGCAAATTACTTGCATATACCTACATGGCATAAATTACTGTTGCCAGGATATTAGAGCAATTAATAGGTAAAGAGCATGTTTGCATGTTAATGTATACAATAATTTCAATTAGATTGATTATTGTGGATTGATGTGATGACACTTGCTATTAAGTAATACTGGTGTAATTGAACGGCGCGGTGTGTGTGTTTCTGTTCAGTTTGGACTACGACTGTAAATTAGAACTATGTTCATCAATTGTATAACAATCGTTTGGAATTAATAAATTAATCAGTTATAAACACCATGAGCCTTTAATGTACATAGTTGGAATTCAAACATCGGTAGGCGTTATGCAAACAATAATTGTTAGCTGGCCTAATGAGTTTAATGAAACCTTGTTTGGTATACAATTAGAATTATGTACATATAAAGAGTCTACTTCACATGGTGAGCACTGGGTTCGATGTTAGCGTATATTGAAATTTAAGGAGAAGACAACATTCCGTAGCATTCTGCTGAACCAGCTTGTTAAAGCGATACTTCGTCTATTGAATATTGGCTTTTTAATATAAAAAGGCTCCGAGTAGGTTTGGTAGTTGCTGTTGGTTACAGAGTAAATTAGGGAAGGAAAATTTAAATATGTACTAAATTAATAACGCAGCGAATGAATACAAGTGAGTGAATGCAATATTGTTTTGAGACTACTGTGCTGCTCCCTTTCTCAGTTCTTGGCAATGGCTACCGTAAAGGAGCCCCTAGACGATCAAGCCGTCTGATCAAGGTTAGGTTAGGTGGCGGCTCCGCATAGACCACTTGGGTCAATAGCGATGCCACAAAGCAAACAACAGAGATCATTAGGTGTTGGCATCAATCGTAATCAACAAGTCCTTGTTGAGCTTTTCTGGGCAATGGGGAGCAACTCCCCAAAAGACTTACCCAGCGCATCACACTCCTTTGCCATGTGATTCTAGGAGCCCTTCTTGGTCGGCTTTGGTTGGAAATGGGGTTCCATTTGATCATCAATGTTATCACTCTTCCGCAATGCGTGACCTATCCATTGCCATTTTTGCCTGCGTATCAATTCATCCATTGGCATCTGACCCGTACGCCGACTTAGCTCTTCATTTGATATTGTTTCGGGCCAGAAAATTCTTAGAATTCGACGAAGACATGAGTTGGCGAAAACTTGGAGCTTTCTGGTAACACTAACAGAAACTTCCCATGTACTGCTCCCATACAAAAGCACAGACAGTACCAGGGAGCGAAACAGGCCCAGCTTGGTCTTGATGCTGAGATAACTACTTTGCCAGATTTCGGACACGCTCCCAAATTTTGTTGAAATCGGCCCACTATTTCATATACCTCTGATAGGAACAGTGAAGTCGGAACGAGTTTTACTACTAATTTCAAAGTGACAAATTCATCATAAGTCATAACGGAGGTATGATGCCCTTCTCGCGAAGAGTATCATAGCAACGAACAATCTTGCTGTAAAAAGCTAGTAGGGTGGGTTTTTTGGGTCGCTGATTGCAAATCTGATGTCGAAATGGCAAAAAAAAAAAACCAAATGGGGGATCCAGAATGGCAACACTTTTTTCATAAACACGGCCGATCTTATTGGAAAAAAAATTGGTAGGGGATTGATTGCGAATCTGAAGTCAAAATAACAAAGAAAAGACAAAAAATAAAGGAGATTTTGAACGGCAACCCTTTTTTTTGAAGGAACAGCCAATCAGTCTGCAAAAACCTGGTAGAGACTTACGTGAGTGGTTTCGCTTAACCTAACGCGCGCAAACGATTTTCGGGGCAAAATTACTTGAAACGTGTGGTTGGTAAAAATTAAATTAAAGTAAACGCTCTTCACAAGTGCTCACATTATTTCCCTATGGGAGCGCGCATGTTACCGCACCATTGCCCAACAGTACAGTGCTCGTGACTCGTACTCGGTTGAGAATGTGAACACGCACCCCGCCAAGGCTACCAGCCTCGGAAATTCTCACCGAATATATTCGCCTCGTCCACTCGGCGAGAATGTATGCCGACACCACATTATGCGGGATTCGCCGAGTCACGAGCAAAAGTTCGCCAATTAGCGAGCATCTTGTGCGATCATTTTCGTGGGATTCACCGAGTTGCAAGTGGTGTGGTTAGGTACAAGATGCTCGCCAATTGGCGAACTTTTGCTCGTGATTCGGCGAATCCCGCATAATGTGGTGCCGGCATAAACCGGCCATAAAAGCTCCACTCCACCTGATTTAAATAAAATCCAATTGAAAATACAATCCATTTTATTCTACACTGCAATATAGCGATATGTAGATATGTTTTCTAATCTAGTCTCCATTCTCTTATTTACAATTACGACTCAGATTTCGACGAATCTAGTTCACCCACTCTTCTGTTCTTTCATTACATCTCCAATTTCATGACGGACGACAGATTCGTTTCATATATGTACCAAGTAGGTCTGCGAACCTAGCTTCTTGAACCTACTCCGTTGTCGGACTCGGAGTAGGTCAACCTGATCCGCAAGAGATGACTAACCTAAACTGCTGACACGTTGTTGAGACGCATTACTAAGCGCGTTTTTTGATAAAGGTTTAAAAGACGTACTATAATTTAACATTTCTTTCCACGATTTAAGCCTCTACAGCCGGCAAACGCACACTTAGAAGGTTACCAGACTTCGCAATTTTATTGTTATATTATAAAGAACCGTTCGCGGAAGCTCTAGCTGTTGTAGCTATGATGTAACAAAATCAAATTAATATAAATAAAATTAAAGTTCGGAAGTCCTACCCGTTGTAGTTATGACGTAACAAAATCTCTTGCTAGCTCTCAGATTAATATGCCTAAAATAAAAATTTAACATGTGCTTCGTCGTACTGATAGATAAGTTCAAGGGCTACGCAACACGTGCTTCTTTCTAAGACCCCAACCCGAATTTCTATTTAATTCAAGAAATTCTCTCTAAGACCAGAGATCATCCGCATAGATACTACATAATGGCCTTCGAAGAACTCCACAGAGACAAAAAATCAGAAAAAAATCCCCATCCCGCGCGATAATTAAGTACATAAATATTGTTTCGGCCCGTTCATTCAAACTGTCATCGTTGTACAGGCTAAGCTCCCACAGAAGCTTTCGTCTAACAATAAACAACTTTGTAATTGATTTAATCCTATCAAATTTCCATAAACATCTTCATAAATTTGGTAAAATGTCGCCGAAGAAAGAAAATGAGATATTCGTGGTCCATGCTTTTCCCGGATCATCATCTTTGTGTAGAATTTTCAATCCCAGCAGACGAAAGATTTGCAAGTGGTACGAGTGAAACTGGCAGTCCCTTTCTTTCGTGGGCATACGTGGGCTTTGGCTTTTTGCAGGTTGATTATTTTTCATTTTGACATCTGTCTGTGAAAGCACAGAGATAGGAAAAAAAGACGGAGGGAAAACAAAGCGAGAACTGAAGGGAAAAACACCTTATTTGTCGTCTGTCAGGGTCATAAATAAAATCTTTGTAAAATTCCGTCATGACTATAGTCATATCTGGGCTTTATCAATTTTTCATGATTTCTCTGCGCCGCGACGGCCATTATATTTTTACGATTTAATTCCGTTTCTGCTCAAAAAATGTGTGCTGAGGATATAGAGAGCATAAACTACTTCCGTTTCGACTGTTTATTGTAAAAAAAAGAGCATAAAAAAAATTCTATGATATCAATGAATTTTGATAATTCGATCCTATTATTGGTGGAACCCTCCCCAAAGCTTTGGTCGGAATATCTTAAATTTTCATTGGAAATTGGAAAGTTGAAGACCACTTACAACTTTCTATACGATTAAAAATAAAACCGTGTGTTTCCCGATTGGAATGGGAAGATAAATTGATTGAATGGAGTTTGTTGTCTATTTTTTTTTTGCTGTGGTTGATGAATTATTGTCGTTTTTACCGAACCGCATCAATGCCTGTCATATCAATGACACAGGACTTACGATACAAGGTGTATGATGATCATTTATATCCCAAATCGTGATAAATGGAGTTTGTTCAATAATGGAATGCATACATGGCGCCAAGGGATTGTGATAAAAATCCCATTCGATTTCGCTCAACTTTCTGACATCTCGGTCCATAGCGCCCGCCGCGTCCACCGCCATCCATTTGAACCTTATCACTTTTTATTATCATATTGAATTTTATGCAAATGAATTTCCAGGATATCGTCTTCATCTTTCCTTGATGGCTACACTAACAGTTCCCATGGAGAATATTATAACTAGCTCTAATGACTACGTGGCAAAGGGTTTCAAGACAAGACATCTGTGAGCTCAAATGGTAAAACCCTTCAAACTTACAATCGATTGAAACCCTTTAAAAAGACAACCCGTTGAAAAATGGGGTTACGGCGAATTTCAAATATGGAGCGATACTCCGCGTGTCCCGAAGAAAAAAAAAAAAGAAAAAAACTTTTTTCTTCTGTGTATCAAACTCTGTATCAGAGTTGGGACTAGGCTTTTTGAAAAATGACTTCCAATAAGTTTGCGATAAACAATTCGCCAAGTATGAGAAATATTTATTATGCAGGAATCGAAGAACACACCACTCGACAAACTTTCATTATAGGTTACATTCATTGTTAGTAAGGGATCAATGGTCAGCAATCAATCATCTATTATGTGTGCACATGTATCGAGGGGGAAAAGGCCAACAGGGTACTTTGCTATTAAAGTCACTGAACCTACTACCTATGGACGATTTGCAGAATAAGCATGTTATTCTAAATATGGTGATTTGTTTAGGGCATAAGATACGAGTGTTCTTTTTGATTTGATTTATTGCGTCGATATTTGCCGACAATTGGCGTTAATTAACGAATTAATGTGGTTATTATACGAGTTTTAGGGATTGGTTAAGTGACTAATTTATTTCGTTTATTTGATTAAGTACAGTATACTGGCTTTGATTATTCAAATGATTATCCGTACATACTGAAAGCATTGTAGCTTTGCATCCTAAAATTTAAAAATAGCTGAAAAGGCTTTAATTGCTGTATACCGTAGTCTGTGGATTAACTGGAGCAAATAAATTAGTCTCAATTGTATTTCTTTAATGATGAATGATTATTATGTGAATCATGCAAATACAAATAATAGCATTTGAAAGTAGGCGGTGGAGAAAGCAGAAGTATGTATTTTGGGTACGCATCCTAGAGCTAATATGCTTTCAGTTAACTTTGAGTCCTTCATCATTAATGTCTTACGCCCGCGATGTCCATTACGTCTCAATCGATTCCGAAAATACTCATATTTCTTAGGTTCGCTTTCCGATTCGCTTCATGCCTAAGAAGGTCCTATTCTACCCAAAGTATTGATCTCACGACACCCATTCCGTCGGTTTTCGTTGCACTTCGTGCCCAAAAAGGCCCTCATGTGATGATACTTACCTGCAGCAGCCCAAATCTAGCCTCTTGCAAAAAGTCATTACTCTGCTTGGAATCACCCCAGGAATCCACATACCAAATTTTGTTTAGAAAACTTAAGCCAGCAACTCAAAAGACAAAAGCAAAAGAACTTTTCCATAGTCCTCCACGTGGGCGCCCCCTGGTAACGGCGTGTGTCAAACCGCTAACGGCCAAGTCCTGGAGATAAAACAGTTTGGAAAAAGGCAAACAGCTGTAGCCTGGATGGCTGACCAAGACCTAAGCGTCTCAGGTTTAGTAGGATGGAATGACTAGCGTAATAGGACCTGCAACATAGTTGTGTGAAATCCAGCACGTTTATTAAACCATCTGAAGCAGTTATTTCCAAGCCCATCCCCTGAATGGGGTTGAGCGATGTGCTGACAACTTGTCCTTGTAAAAACCACTTCACGTCAAGAAACCTGGAACAGAAGCCTCAGATGGGACGGATCAACAACGACGAGCACGCAAACGAATAAAGGATTATTCTTTCGGATCTTGGCATGTACGCTCCCTGAACAAACCGGAGGCCGAGAAGGCCCTCATTCAACAGAAGCAAGTGTACAAAACCATTACACGATCAGTGCTATGCTAAGGCTGCGAAGCAGGGACCATAACTCAAGACTCCGGAAACATGCTAGACACATTTGAACGGAAGGTTCTGTGGCGATTTTTTGGGGCCGTTTGCGATCGAGATAGATGGCACATCCGGTACAACCATGAGTTGTATGAACTGTACGATGAGCTGGAAGTTTCGAAAATCGTCAAACTACAACGACTTCAATGGGAAGGGCATGTACAAAGAATGGACGATGATCGCATGCCCAAGAGAGTAATGAACGCACGACGAGTCGACGAAGCGAGACTGCGAGGACGACCGAGATCTCGTTGGGAGAGCTCAGTTTATTTGGATGCCACGGAACTTCTGGGCTTCCAAGATTAGAGGACGCGATCACGTGATCGAGACAATTGGAGGACAACGATCCAGGCGGTCAAAGCCCGACGTCGGGCTGTCGCGCCACGATGATGATGATTTCATAGTCGAGGGTATGATATACCATTTTGTAGGAAATTTTATGTCTTTGATTTGGCCTTGGGGCATTTTTTGTATTATCCTTAGTTTTCAAGATAATCATGAAAAGCGGGAAAAGGGACTTTGACCCCTTCTCCTCTGCACTTCCTGATCCTCTATCACCGGGGACTTTTATATTAAGAGTACTGTCTTCTACAATTGTGACAAATTTCAAGACTACACGATTTTTTTCCTACTTTTTGTTCCTAGCCTGGGCTATTAACCGTATGCGAGTTTTAGTAGCCAGCTCGTGAATCCACATGATGAGAAACTTTGAAAGAAGCTACCCGGTTCAAAACTGTGGCCAAATGCTCTTTCCATCGCGTTATATGTTTTTAATCTAAGCCTGAAATTACACATTGCGTTTTTATGCTTGAAGAGCAATCCCGTAAAAAACGTATTGTCGTACAACAAGATGACCCTACATTGCGTTTTTCTGCGGGAAAAGCTTGTAAAAGAAATAAAACGTTCACAATATATCCCAGTGAGGATATCGATGGTTTTATTTTTGTGGCAATATAGTAGGTAGAAGTCGGGAGGTCAATACAATTTCAGCCAGTCCTCAATGGATGCACTGCATGAATTTCGTCACTGGGTGCATGCGTGTCTAGTATTGTATATTGTTAAACCAAAAAACGGAAGGTTTAATCGGTTTCATATCCCAACGTACTTTCATCTTCTCTTCGGGAGAAGTCTTCCCGCTGTCGTTGAACTTGCTGCAGTAAAACGATTCCCGACTGCGGCAAGAAACTGCAGAGTTTTCGTTACGCATAAGTGTAAAGCGCTCCATTTAAATGTACGCGTCTCTCTTTTTTTCCGCGATAATGCTTTTTAACGGCATTGCTATTCGCGCAGGAAAAAGCAATGTGTAATGCCAGGCTAATAGGTGGTTTAATGCGTGGTCTTTATGCTAACATCTGCACCATCCGAAATTTATATTCTAACGAAGCGTCAACAGCCCATGCCCCATTGGAAGGGTAAAGGTAATTAGTTGTAACCAGTCAAACCAAGATTTCATTTAGTAGCATGCTAGAACATAAAATACATGGAATGAGCTCGTCCTCTTTGTCTCCGGCTTCAGCATACGGCGAATTTGTCAACAGCCAGCCTACCCAGTTCTTGTTTGACATTGACAGGTTGACTGTCCTGTCGAATTGTGCATACACAAACGTCAATTCTTGCCAATATTTAAATTTCATAATTACTAAATGGTCTAGTGAGTTAGCTGACTGTAGACCGTCTGACGACTTAGTACCCATATATTGGAGCCACTGTTTCTATGGAGATATACAGGACAAGCTGATTCCCTGTCTGTATTGTTGCGTGTACGGAATGGGTATCTTTTACGACCCACTCTGTACTAAGCTCTACCATAGTCTCGATCCATCTCAAAACAGAACCATCGATAATGAAGCGGATTCTCGAACCTTCGTTGAGTAGTGGAAACCCGAGACTGGAACATCTCGAAAAATCTAGAGTTTTCGCTAATTGACGAATGCATGGATTTCCAACTATTGTATAAAAGGCAGATGTCACCGAAGGAGAAGAGAAGTAGTCAGACTCGACACTCAGTGGCGGTTGGATCGCTATAAAACGGGACCGGAAAGTAGTGCCGTCGAATTGTTAGAGCTAGTTTGACGTTTTAACGTTAATTGTTAGTACGCGTGTGTAGTTCGTTTTGTAAATAAAGTGTGTGTGTTTTTGAACCGAAGTGTTTTCATTATTCAGCACAAGAATATCTAACGAACCTGGTTTCGTTCTGGTTTCGCTCAGCAGAGGAAACATTACAGTATGTTCTAAGATTAACAAATAACTTTCAAGTATACTGGAACTCTCATAAATATGGAACTTTGAAGGGTTGTCGTTTTCAGCTTGCATATAGTTCATTACGGTAGGACACAGAAATTAATGCACCTTCTAATAAACACTTCGGACTGGAAAATTTTTGTTTAAAAATTTGAGCTAAAATTTGCTAGTCTGACGTGCCTAAAATGTTTTTCATTCACTTTAGCTACAGCCCACAAAAGTCACTCGAGCCGAGCACACGGTTCGAACATCCACTAATATTTCCCACTATTGGTTGAAACATAAACTTAAACATAGGTATGTGTCAAAAATAGTCCTCGGACTGTTCCCAAAAGCTACTGTTGTGTCCAGGCTAGATAGAAAAAGCTTTAATTTTATATCCTTGGGCATTACAACCAACTCTGGTACACCCTTAAACTTTTGCGAAGGAACAAAGATTCCTCTCAAATTACACTCATCTTTATGTTCGTAACAAGAATACGATATATTGGCTCGAGCATGTTTCAAAATTCACCGTCAGAAGAACAATTGCTTTTCCAGCGTGTCAACGGCCATTTTTCACAAAATAAAGACCCTGTACTGCAGGAATATAGTCGCTGAGTTATGGCAAGCGATTCAGGACATATGACTGGTTTGTTTGTCCTTTGGCACGAGCTAGTTGCTGGCGTTGTAGTTGCGTTTAGAGCACATATCGTACACACACTGTCCGCGTTGAATGGTATGTATCAAGCTAGGACGTGACTCGACGATTTCTTTAAGATGGGACAAACTTCCGACATTGCTGTGGGTGGCGACGACTGAATTACCGCATAAAAGAGTTTACTCGTATATCCGTTTCTAATATCATATACATTCATAGTTTGTATGCTCGCCGTTGTTTTGTAGTTTTTTTTATGAGCTGTTAGAGAAGCAGCCTTCAAATGTTGCTGCCACCACCAAGAATTCTGTTTTTTTAATGTGACAAAAAAGATATGGTTACGGGGAAACAAAAGCTATCGTAGTAACAGATGCAAGATGTGATGGACTGGAGCTGTCAGCAAAAATGAAGCTGCAACAGTGTTAAATTTAAAGTAATGTCTCATGGATTTAATGGAAGATGTGGGGAATAAAATGTAGTACGCATTCTTTCGTGTTAACTGTCGATAACTAAAAATTCTGCGATGGCCAGTATAGATAACTTAACATTTTCTCCAAGTTACGCAATAGGTAAGCGGTCGCGGGACCGGTTTTATGGCTAAAATCTCGCTACTCACAAATAAGGGGATTTCCGAGTTAGGCAGTACATAATTTTTTGATTTAATTTTTTTTTAACATTCATTGACATAGTGTTTGACCGATAGTGGGTTTTAAATTAAAATGGTCTCGCAATTTCCTTGCGTGAACAAGGGTTACTGTGCTTCATATACAGCCCAGGGGCCCGATTCCGCAAGAGTGAATTTTTTCAGTGCGCACCGAAATCAGTGCGCACCGAAGAAATGCGATTCCGCAAGAGTGAGATGAATTTTTTCGGTGCGCACCGTGCTGAATTGCAAAAATGCGATTCCGCAACGATGCGATGAGTTTTTTTGACAGTTCCAGTTCGCACCGTGCGAATATATTTTGCACTGGCTATTTGGTAAGTGCAAAATATATTTTTTTATAAATTATGTATTAAATTGTTGATTTCTGCATACGAAGGCGGAGTATTACTTTTTAAAGTAAAAATGGATGAAGGATGGAGCTTCGTGTTGAATTTAAGAACAAAAATATAAAAATTTATAGTGAAGATGAGAATTTTTTGTTTCCGTATCCGGGGCCTTCTTTAGCAATTAATATTAAGGGGATTCACGCTCAGTGTCGTAAATGTCGTAAACGTCGTATTCGCCGAAAACTTCTGTCATATCCATAGTAAAATGACAGAAGTTTACAACGTTACGACAAATACGACGTTTACAACGTGGGCATGAATCCCCCTATTATGTATTATTATTGTTATCCCGTTTTCATTCGGTCACTAGGACCGACCATTTCTGAAAGAAGATTATAAGGGGATTCATGCTCACGTCGTAAACGTCGTATGTGTCCTAAAATGGTAAACTTCTGTCATTTTTCTATAGGGATGAAAGAAGTTTACGACGAATACAATGTTTACGATATTTACGGCAGGGAGCGTGTTTATGTTTCGTTTGATGCAGAGCATACGAATTACGAAAAATCTAAGTGACTTTGGTCGTCATTTAAGTCGAACAAGAAAAGTAACAATAGAGGGATTCATGTTCACGTCGTAAACATCGTATTTGTCGTAAAGTTCTAAACTTCTGTCATTTTACTATGAAGTGACAGAAGTTTACCACGATTACGACATATACGAAAGGGAGTGTGAATCCCCTAAATGATTATATTTAACGCTGGATGTGAAATGGTCCGTGGTTGGGAGTTTAATATACTCGTAAACACAAAAGTTTTCCTCCTGAAAGAGAATAAATGTTATTGATCGATTCCATAATTTCATATGAAACATGAACGTCACCAATTTTTGTAATGTTTTCAGCAATCAGAAAAATTACACACGTTTGACGTTTGTTTGAAAAATTCATTCAGCACTGAAAAACTCACTAGCTTTTGCTGAATTGCACCAGTGCGCACTGATATTTTCGGTGAATTTTTTCAGTGAGTTTTTTCGGTGCGCACGCTTTGGTTTCCTCTAACACCTGTTCAATACGAAAGCTAGCTTTTTACACTACAGCGGTAAAGACACTATTAGCCAAGGCGCGAACTACGATGCCTTGTTTTTGAGGATCATGTGTAAAGATGGTTTTTTTTTGTAATTTTCTTTTCGAAAATAACATACCCCTGATATTCGTTTTAACGGGTGAATCGTTTGAGCAATTAACTATTCCCAGGGTAGATTAGCTGTTCGATTTGTTCACAATGAATACCTAATTATGTACAATTTCCCCTAAATTTCTTATTTTGGCGAACCGTTGCTTTTCACATTAAGTCAAATTGATTTAATGTATGTGCATTTACTGCCTCCCCGAACTTTACGAATCGCAAACCATTAAACGCACGCCGTGGACATATGTGAGCACTGAACATGTATTAACATTATAATATATTGTTCAAACAATTCGTGATGAATTCATACGATATGAAATTACTAACAAAAATTACTCCACCATTACCTTAAATCCTTATACCACGGGAAAAAAGACCGCTCCTTTTAGCATTAAAGCTTTCCCAGCCAACCGTAATTTCCGTCCGAGATTTCCGCCAGTCGGTATGCTTTTTATGACCCTTCGTTACTGAAACATTATTTTTGTCACTTGCCTTGTATCCGGGAAGTCGTAGGTGCACTCATAGTCCACCATGGATTTACATCAACGAATTTATCATTGTCAGTTTGCGTGATAAGGATTTGCCGTGTCATCCAACGATAACATGGCTCTCCTTCATGACCCATAACAGAAAAAAAAAAATTAGATCGAAATGAAATTTTCTAAATGCGAATTACATATCCGCAAGGTCCTTTTTGTGACGTATTATAAAGCAAAAGAAGGATTTAACCATGAGACGATAAAAAAAGAGGAAAATTGAATTTCAAGAATATTCGCCCGGAAAGTGGAAGGTAGGCATGTTAGTCCTTCCAATGATGAGGATAAACAATGGTGAGGAAAACAAGGGTTTTGCTAATTCGACTTGTTGGATCCTTTTTTATACACCAGAGCAACACGTGATACAAAAAAGCTTTCTAATTTCCGCCAGTACCCAATTATTTATTTTGGAATGCTTTTCAACTTTGTTTGATTTTCGCGCTCAATGCTTCGAACATTACCGGGTACAATCTCGTTAACCATTATCCCATCCGAAATCACAATGAAATTTGTTGCAACGACAATCCTCGCTCTATCATCGATATAAGCTAGGTCTCAAGAGTAAGCAGCTATTAAATGAATTAGACTAGGTCATCACAACATTTGGACATGTCAACATCTTTTCCAATTTCAGACTTATGTCCTAAAAGCATCAGAAACACCCACGAAATTTGCTAATCAAATTTGTCCACTTTTCTCTTAGTCCTTTTAATGTTTACTAAGATATCGTTGGATTGGTATCCTTGTCAAGATACGATCCGTTAATGGAAAGTGTCCATTTACTGTACTGTTCATATACGAGTATACATTCTATCGGTGTGTGAATCTTGAAAGGATGTCGTCCGCTCGGATGCGACGCTGACGAGATGTTGATGATTATCACAGCATCATGGAGAATACCTAGTCTAAATTACGTGCTGATAGCTTTATTCGGTCTTGGGTACTTTTTTCTTGTTAGAAATTTAAGACTTAGCTGCAGGGATGGGAAATGAGTCAGATGGTTTGATTATCGGTTTCCATTACAGAGGATTGATTTTCCATTTCTCAATTCAGTTCGTCTAAAAGGAGCTACATTTTCCTGAGCATTGAGGAGGGTTAAATGATTGCGAACTTTCAGACAGAGTTAGTTTAATTTGGATTTGCTGAAAGTAAGGGCAAAGTTAAGATCTAGTCCGAGTCTAGTCTAGATAGATAAGGTGGATGTTGCTGATAGTATAATATTGGCATTAACAAAAATTCGTAGTTATTAGTCATATTATCGGCTGAAAGATACAGTTTTTCTATACGTCATCATACGGCTTCTCCAAATTGCCGCCTCCACACGTCGTACTAATTTGTTTTAATTCTTAGTGGTGCATATCTACTCTTGTGCGCCGTTGTATTCGGTTCTGGGCAATGGCATGCATCTGCCCCATACTCAGTTGCCCTAACCCTTTGTGGGGCATTGTGCGTCAACTGATCCATGTAGCGCAGTTGACGTTTCGTTGGCATAAATTGGTTTCGGAAAATGCAGTTGCCAGCATGCACCTCCTGTACATCCATGGCCACGAACGTCGTCGTGGACGGGATTCGAACCCGAAACGCAGGTAGTCAAACATGAGACTGATGCCTCAACACACTGCGCTACCGGTCGCCCCATGACTTATCCAGGAACGTACACTCGTCGATCACAGATCGACGCCATGAGTTTTCAGAACGTCGCCTTGGTCGGCCTTCGTTGGGAATGGTGTCCCATTTGACAGTGTCTCCAGCAATCATTCCGCATTGATTGACCTATCCACTGCCAATTCCGTCCGCGCATCAGTTCGTCAAACGACACTTGACCCGTATGTTGACTTAGCTCTTCATTTGATATTGTTTCGGGCTTGAAAATTCGACGGAGGCAAGAGTTGGCTAAAACTTGCAGGTTGCTGGTAAACGTTCCATGTACTACAGCATCACGGACAGTACCAGAAAGCGGAACAGGCCAAATTAACGATGAGGTAACTGCTTTGTAAGATTTGAGACAGCATGCCGAATGCACATTTAGCTTGGTTAATGAAACGAGCGATGTCCTGTTCCGTACCGTCATTTTCGGCAACAATGCTACCTTAAACGTCATCAAGATCCTTTATGTATATAGCACTTTTTTTGATGCCGTTGTAGCTAATTATTCAGTGGAGATGTCAAAGGGAAGCAAATAAAGCAGTACGCTAAGAGAATAGTGTGGTCTTAAGATCACCATTGATAGCAATAGAAGAATAGTCCTGCAGACGCTTTGTTGAGTACCGTCCAGAAAACTACTACCCCATACATAAATATTCAGTATAGCAGCCTTAACCCCACAGACCATTTTTTATTAACCATTTTGGCTGAGGTGATGCTCAGACCACAGTTTGGTCCCGGTCCACGAAAAATGTAAGACGAACTCTGTCTAGCCAGCGATGTCGTTTCCTTCGATGCCATGATGGCCTGGCACTGGCTTCCAACACAAGATTACTCGGTTGTTTGAACCCGAATTTTGCAGAAGTTCATAACACTCTTGCACTACTTTTGAAGAGAGCCAATGTGAAGGGAGCGGCTATCTGAAAAAATAGCGATGTAAGCACCACGGAGTTTCTTGTTTAGAACTTTCCTGACATAGACCTCAATGGCATGGACCTCTGCTTGACGTTGAGATGGGATCCTATTGCGATGGAAATTCTGTTCGGTACATAGACTTCAGCACCAACTACCTATCATATTTACCACTTTTAGACCCATCGGCAAACCACATAATATACCTAGGAACAGGGCAGGGATAGCCATTTTCTCATTCCGAGCGGTCTGGGATGAGGGCTAAGAATTTCCTGCCGAAGCAAACCTTCGTGGTCATGTAACCTGACCTTAAGTAGATCTGCATTCTAGGGATTTGTTTCAGAATGCTCATATGACCGGCGTGATTGATGTGTACTTAAGAAATGAGATGTATTCTCAGAGCATTGATAGCTGCAGATTCCTGGATAAAGATGGGTGACTATAATGGTACTGTCGTCCGCATATCTGATTGCTTTATAACCGTTCTCATCAAGCCTGGATATTAAATCGTCGGCGACTAAGGACCATTTATTTGTATACCTAGGTATATCAGTTTGGGGTCATCAAATTTGCAAAGACAGGTATGTAGGGCAGGGGCATCCCTCAACGTGGTGTGCGGTTCCCCTTGTTTGGAACTTGGTGTTTAACAGGATACTTCTAGATTTAGAGGGAGTGGGCTGCAAGGTCATTGCTTATCCGGACGTCGTTGCGAGTACTTAAGCAAAACTCAGATCAGTAAATTTTCCTACAAAAACTTTAAGATTTGGAGGTGTTTACGGGTCAGATTTCTGCACAAATGTCAGGTCATAAAATTTTTGAACAAAAATCTGCACGAAAGTTGGCTAGTCTGAGATTTGCTTCATGCGTTTATCAAAAAATGAATCATCCTATAACACGTCACGTTGAATTTAAAAACTGAAAGTAATTGCCCGCAATTAGACGAGCCTTTCCCAATTGCAACGGACATGATATCTTTTTTAAATGTCTATTCAAGTAATGGTTTACTCATTCAAAGTAAGTTAAGACCAAAAATACATAATGTAGTTTTTATTACACGAGTATAGCGGTTACTTTCTCACAGAAGTAATGGCATGTAAATGTAATTAAAGTTTAATTCAATTCCGAGTGAGCGAATGAAAAGGGATTCACTGAAGAAGTTCATTTGCATGATTGAAACATGAGCTTGATGCCTAATGAGTACAAAATATGGTTGCAGTGGCTCATTATGATTTCGTTAGAAATTGTGAATGTATAATCGCCATAATATGCTGAAACTTGAAACATCCTTTTGGATTTTGTGGCCGGATTTATCATTCCTTTTAAAAATAAATTGGATACTATACGAGAACATCGTGAATTTTAATGAGTTTGATATGGATGTATTCGTATTGGTGTACAGCTATTTGATTAAAATAAAAAGCATATATAGGTAGATCCATTGAAAGAAGTTGCAAGTAATTGTTAGGTTCGTTTTTATTTAATCGAGTGAATTAAATATAAAATGGTTGCCAGTAGCTCAGTCAAGATTAAAATCGCAAGTCTGTATCTCGTCTAAAAATTGGAAACGGGTTAGGCTTACCAACTCTTCGACTGATTTGACCCGGAGATCCGTCTGGTGAAGGACAGGGGGACGGGGTGGCGGTCGGGGTTTTTTTTAATAATGAAAAAACAATCAGACGGGAAGTCAAATTTTTGTCCTTTAACCTTGATATGGGTTTTTGCTAGAAAAAAAAAGCTGGAAAATGATATTTTTTCCTATAACTCGCGAAAACAACTATTGATCTTCCCGGGTCGACTCAGACATCGTTTTGAAGATTTTACTCAACAAGTTACATCCATGACCTTTTTGCTTATGATCGATTGCCTAGGAGATATCGAACGGGCAAAAAAATAAAGAACCATTAATTTTATTTGTTCGTTCCTTATTGTCAAAGGAGGTGAAAAAATATCCCCAATTATAATTTATAGATCACAAGGCATCCTGCAATTTATTTTATTATTTGTTTCATTTCGTTGAAAATTGCGCCTTGTGGAGCGCCTCAATGTTGCAAGTCGTGTCGTTAACCGAGACGAAATCGTAATGAACGTGATTTTGGGGCGCGTATTGACTTTATCGGCGTGGTGTAATGAACCACCTGCGATGGACCATATGGTAGTGCTGCTTACACCAGGACCTAGATACGACCGCGTGGGCGTCTGATCTGTCCGCCAACCATTCCATCCTTATCGACTATTTTTTTTCATTCCCCATTTTTACCTCCCCTGTTTGTGTTGTCTTCCCCAGGTCTATGAATTTTTGTTAATACGTAAAGAACAGGGGCAACGAGCGGCGAAAACCCCGCCCACATCTCCCGAACTGAGCTACAGCAAGCATAGGCCGCTGCTTAGCTCGTTGAGGGGCCTTTTTCTTCGCCAGATGGCACGGCCCGACTTTCACGGTCAACTATGCTACCTTAGGCTCCGTCCCCACGAGCATCTTCGGATGCCCACCAAACCGTCCGTTACATGTTTGGCGCCCATTTCTGGTCAAGAACAGGACAAAAAGGACCTCATTGGGTTCCTTTTTGGTCTTTCTGCCGTTATGCATCCCCACAAGCACATTAAGGCTACTTGCTCTAAGTCTTAGGACTTTTTTACTGAACGTATTTTCCCCTCAAGTAGCTGTGCTTTCATCTGTTCCGCCCCCATCCCTCCTATAGAGTAGTTATTCCTTTTAGATTCAGTTTAACAAGGCAATCCTGGTGTTGTGTTTGTCTTTTGTGGTTTAGCCACGTACGTAAGGCCTCAATAAATGCTTTGAATTGCCGGCATTTAGAGCTTCTTCGGTGACCGGACGAAGCGCGGAGGAGCCCTGGGTGCCTTTTTGTTTGCCAGGATTGTCCTTTCACGTCAGTTTAAAAATTTCGATTGCCTAGTATTGTATTTTAGTATCATTCATGTGCTCAGCAGCTTACAGATTTTCTGAGTGAATTACGGCAAGGAATGCAGTGTTGCGCCTCTGCCAGCTTCAGGATTCTCTGTAATTTGTTGACCATATGAATGATGGGGAAACGTAGTATTTCTTTCATCTCCTTGCTAGTTTTCGCCCTCTACAATGATTGCCGGCTGATTTCGGTGCCAGGTTCGCTTTTTTTTATAGTTTGTGGCACACTCTGTCCTCAGCTCCCACATCTTGGCAGGCTTCGAAGTAGAAGCTGCCCTGTAGTGAACCACCTGCAATGGACAATATCCTGGTAGTGCTGCTTCCACCGGCAGATCTATGGCAGCTCTTGATGAGAAAGGTTCTGTCGGTGATACGAAACCAGAGGACCCTCGGCCCATTACGCCTGAACCTCGATGCGAGCGCGAGGGAATCTGCGCCGTCCACCAACCCTTCCATCCTTATGGCCTCACTTTGTTATCATTCAGAATTTTTGCCTCCCTTGTTTGTGTTGTGTTCCCCAGGCCTATTAATATTTATTAATACGTAAAGGACAGGGGCAACGAGCGGCGAAAACCCCGCGTACGTCTCCCGAACTGAGCTACAGCAAGCATAAGCCGCTGCTTAGCTCGTTGAGGAGCCTTTCTTTTCGCCGGATGGCACGCCCGACCTTCACGGGCATTATGTTACCTTAGGCTCCGTCTTCACGGGCATCTTCGGATGCCCACCAAACCGTCCGTTACATTACATAAGAACCTCTATCTGTTTTTTATCAGGATTCTCTCGAAATGTTCGGGTTCCGTCAATGCCGCGTTGTAGCAATTCTTCGAGTGAAAAACATGAAAAATGCGTCTAATGATGCTTGATTTTATCTTGTATCCCTGCTTTTGAAGCTTCTGAATCCAAATTGGACGGTGGTAAGTTAAAAGTAGGTGTAATTTGACACCACCTCAATGGTGCGGCTTTTTTACCTCTTCGAACGGGGGCCCTTTTTGGTCAGCATTGCCACCTGTATCTTCTTCTCCAGAAATTTCGGCATTTGTTGTAAAAACTCGATGTGGTAATCTCGCAACATCTCCCACGACCTCCACGTCAGATTCATCAGCATCAACATCCGTGTTTTGCCCAGCATCATATCATCATATATTTCACTGGTTCAGTAAAAATTTTCCAAGTCAATGACCTAAGGAATTTGAATTTTTATTGCAGATAGATAGATAGATAACACATAATTTAATGCACACTAAAAATTGTCGCAACAAAATAAACAAAAACTCCCATAAAGTAGATATATGCTATATGCCCATTAGCAACTAAAGTTGCCACTAACATTTCTCGACATATTGCTAAAATTTCATGAAATATTTCGGAAAACACGTGATGTAAAAACACACATACACTTTATTTCTAAGTTAATCACCATCTAAAACATTGAAAATTATATTGAATCATACTTTTGAAATGATCGTGTTGTCATTTAATCACGTTTTAGCATTTTTTGTAGTTCTCAGAGCCCATGAAAGAGAGAAAGGTCAGCTTGCAACTTAAGTTGCCAATGGGCATAACAGTGCGAAATCGATTCCAGGAATCATAACAGGATACAGATAGTTTGTTCCGTTGTTTTTTTTAAGGATAATAAAAAATAAACGTTAAGTAATTCTATTATACTATTTACAAAAAAACTTAGATGAAGTTGCGCTCCTCGTGGCCACATCAATCGTAATAAGGATGATAATTTGAGCATCCTCAGTGAAAGGGCACTTCAACATATGCCAGGACTGGAAAATTGCGAATGCGGCAAATTTAATTTTCCTTCGACATACAATGCTGTTCGCGAATGAATACGGATACAACTTCCACGAACTACTACAACAGCACACATTCTCCAACGTGCTCGACTTAACAAAAGCACATTATGTTTAATTTCTTTGAAGTATCCTTGCGCTTGTACGTTGAACGATGATGATGAGTTCTTCAGCGGGTAATACATCGTCGACAATGGCCCAATTCTCCTACGTTCCTCAACAACAACCATAGATAAATGTGTTCTACTCGTATGTAGTTTTCATTTCACGTGTTACTATACTCGTACGTTCAAAATAAATGTTCCGTGCTTTTATTCTGCGGCGTGGCAATTATCGTTTAGTGCAAATTAATGTGAAGATGAATAAAATATTTGGATGTACTATATAAAGGAAGTCCATTTTACACGTGCGGTTTAGAAGTTAATGAGAACATTTAGGATGAGAATGGAACTAGGATTTATTGAAATAGAACTTGAATAATTTATGGCTCGTTGAGCTCTTAAACAATTCAAAGAGCTCCATAAGTCAACAGGACCAATGAACCTTCAGTCATACATTAAATTTTAACACATATGTATGTTGATAGCACTGTTCTCAATTCTACAAATGGATTCCAATTATTACTCGACTACTGACCTACTCAGCAGACCACAATGGGATAATCGGATTATATCCTTCCAATTTTCGAAAAATATGACAATGAACTAAAGTTTTCACTTGACCGAACTATCGTCAAATGATAAATTTAAACGAAAAAATTGTCTGTCATATTTTCGACTTCATTCGCAGTTTAGTAGCATAAAGCACGAAAATATATTTTATAGTTTATTGAGGCCATAAAACCTACTCAGAGTCAACTTGTTTTTTTCATCGCCCAAAATAACAGAATGGAAACTACAAGAACTTTTCGCCAAATATTATAAAGAATCAATATCGGAACTTCTTTGGAGGGTATATCCTATACAATGCATGGTTGGCCTGTATGGATTATTGTTTGGTAACTTGCCAACAATTCGCAAAGGGAAGGCAAGGCATGGGAAAGAAAGCCAAAAAAGGCGACTTTACTTCTTCTCACTCGCAAACTCTTCAACCATAAAGTGAATGTTGTCTAAGATAACCAGAGAGTATCTTTTTGCTATAACTAATGGCTTCAATTTTTCGAAACTTAAATAGGAATGGAAGAGATGACAGTAGGCGACACGGTATGGAATAAAGGAGGACATGCAAGGGAGGGGCGATTATAAACTAAAAATGAGAATATAGTACATACTCGTACACGTGATCGATCAAAACGAGTATATATATATATATAGAGGCTGGATCTATTTTTATTCATTGTCTGTGAGCACTTTTTCAAGAGAGCAAACTCTATTGAATTTTTCAAATAAGTATTACTTATTTGCCCTAATCCTTAGTGGGGCAGAGCGTGTCAACTATTCCATGTGGCTTAACTGACGTTTTATTGGCCTGAACCAGTTTCGGACGATGTACGTTCCCATCATGCGGCTCCTTCTCCCATTTATCCGTCTACCTGCGATAAGTCGGGAGATATTGTGGCTTATTATTACGCCCCGTACCACAGGAGGACGAGAACACAAACACCCATGGCCACGAATATCGTGGACGGGACTGATTGACGCCTCTACGCACTGAGCTACCGGTCGCCCGGAGTTGCTAACCGGGTTGAAAGCTAACAGTTAGCAGTTCAAGACCATAAAAAGAAAACCCAGACTTATAAATAAAGTTCTGTAGGTGTCAATAGCATGAGATTCTGCTTTATGTATTCAATGTTCTTGCAATGTGCAAGTGCGAATTATTTCAGTGAAAAATGTAATTTTTGGGACAGTTGGTTTCATTCTGCAACAACTTAGTATGCGTCTGTAGTTTAGCTCGGTAGCGCACCGGCAATTTTTTTTTCTACTCGAAACACCGTCGTCTGCAGTTCAAGCCCCGAAACGGGACCAAATATGTTTTGTTCTCAAATTCCTTCATTCCCAAAACAGAGGGAATTTGAGAACAAAAATATGAGATTATGGTTTAAAAATTAAAAAAGAAATGAAAAGTGGGCACCACCGAGCGGAATAAAGACTTTGGACGGACAGGAATAGACGACCCCAGTTGTTGATCGCTTCTTACCATTACAAAGCCATCCGAATTGATTCAAAACTTCATCTGATTTCAGGAACTATCTAGTTTTAGCAATTTCCGTTGCTATCTCTTCAAGTTTGATGAGAAAAAGGCTTGCGAAAGCTGTCCATAAGCCAGACTTTCCATAAAAACATCAGGCTAAAACGTTTGAAATGGTATGGGGGGCATGTCACATGGACTCGGAACTCGAGTTGTCGAAATTTAAGTAACATGTTGGCGACGGAAACCTCGATAAACCTAATGGCTGTAAATACTTAACGGACACAGCTCCAATTCGTTTTCCAGGATTTGCAAGTAAATTGCTGCTGCTACTTTTGAACTGGGAGAGCATATTCCACTACTTTAATGACCGGAAAAAATCCCCACACCATAAACCCTCCAGATTTAGATTGGAACCTTCGAAGGCATTCTCTGCTGAGCGTTTCCTGAGGTTTTTGCCGCAAGCAGATTCTTCCGTCGCCAATATGTTGCTTAAATATCGGCACACACATAAATATGGTAGTGCTTCAAACCTTCCGAGCTCATATCATATGCTTCCGAGCCGAGCCCATTTCAACTAATCCAGCCTGATTCTTTAACGGAAAGTCTGACTGGTTCCAATGCACGTAACCCATATTTTCCTAGTTTTTTTCTCACCAAACTTGATGAGATTTTCAACACGTTACTAGAACTGGGTCATTCCTAAAGTCAGATGAAGTTTCCGACTAGTTCAGATAGTTTTGAGCGAATAAAATATCGTCACTCTAACCTAACCAGTTCGAAGAATTTTTGTGAAAAAGATAATAAAATATTGTAGTTTGAGCAACTTTTTTTTCCAGCACTGTATGGGAAAAAAAGGAGACAGCAAACGAAATAAAATGAAGTAACTTCGATTTAGCGTCTTTACTACTTGCAATTTTCATATGACCTTCTCCTTTTTCCTATCGCCGCGTAGTTGGATTGAGTAAAATTGCACAGCTCAACCCAAAATTTCGGGAGGAAGCGCGGAGATTTTTTCATTATCTTGTGAGGGACTTCCTGTTTACCTTCGGCATTTGGGCCGACGCATGATGCCTTCTATTCTTTGTAGTAATGGAGATGGAATTGCACTTCTTTTATTAAAACATAAGATATAATATCATTTTTGATTCTCATAAAATTTGAAATTTGCAATCATCAAACTCAAAGTTCAAGAGAATGATCCACTGAAGAGCAATTGTATTTAAATACATTGATTGAACCTTTATGGATTCATCTTGATTGCTCATGGTATATCACATTATACATGATTCTTCAAGTATTATCATCTACATGAAGACATGAATAAGTCATTTAAGTTTGACGAATTATCTTCTATTTTCTCCTCCATACTCTGATACAATTACGTCCTATTTACTTTCGTTAATTAAGACAAATAAATTATAGGTCGTGATCTATGTAATTTGTGTGAATGAAATGCCAGTTTCGTCAATTAGTTTGTAGTTTATATGAACAGTCTCAGTTATCAATTTGTCAGAATTTCCCCAACTTCCATGATTGATAAGTTCCTGGCTGGCATGGCATATAACCGCTAGGAATATCCACCTAAATATGATTCCCCATTCTGTACTGTATAAAATCTAATTCCTTGAATTTGCCCACTATATATACATATCTGATGACGCCCACACCCAAAATGACGGAATCCAATTAAAATGTTAATGTGGGACAAGGAAATATGTTTGGCTAAATGTGTAATTCCACCCCACACGAGTACATCCTGACTAACGCGAATAGGAACACGTAATTAGACATTTCCTCTAATCACAAAAATATACCTCACCTTTGCAAAGCATGTCAACATTGAAAACAAGACTATATTTTCTTAATAGCATAAGTCAACATAAGATTATACCGAACATTACTCTTTATATGTGTTGGCATGACTATCAAAAGATGTAAATTGCTACTCCAATGTCGCACGTTCCTGTCATCGGGCTGAACAATTAGCTTTTCAATTAAGAGCAGGTATGAACACTATACGAGAGTCTGTACTACTCCTGAAACTTATGACACGAGTTTCGGAAAAGTTAAGAAAGTTTGAATGGCACGGTTGCTTCCTAGTGGATGGAAGAAAACTATACATCCGATTTTCAATTTTACAAGCACATACTATACTCGAAAGTGGTTTTTTATTATTTTTTTTCGGAAAATACTTAAAATTTGATAAAGAATCGTATGAAGTTGGCTCAAACAAGCTTTCAAAATGCCTAAAACGTTTCTTAGAAAGTCATCGTCATCCTACACTTAAATAAATAACTGGCGCAACAGTCTAATTTGAACCACGGCCTCGAGATGAGTTAGCATCATCTCATTTTCTAGATCGTGACGGTTTTTGTGCAGAGGTATGTGATCAGCAACACGCTCAACCGAGTTATTTACCCCATAATGGGTACTCATTTAACAGCTGAGTGGGCTCATAGTCCGACACGTAAGTCCCAGGAATCGAACCGGGGCCCAGTGCGTTGAAGGCGAACGTGCTAACCGTTGCGCCATCCGGACTACTACATCCTACACTTATCATTACCAAATATGGAAATGCAATGACGAATCCTGCCATGCAATTTTGGTACAAAACATAGTAAAATTCTAGCAATAGCAGGAGATCCACATATATCATTATACCATAGACCTTATAAGTTATTGGGTTAGGTACAAAATCAACTAAAATCAAAATCCACCGATTGAAAGTTCACAAAAAATCAACTAAATCAAAATCTGCCGATTAAAAATCCACCAGTTCAAAGTCCACCAATTCAAAATCTAAATTTTTGTATGGAAAAGCACCAGTACAACCCTCACACGGTGCAGTTTTAATTCCTAAAACAAAGTACTAAGGTCGGCTTTTCGTGTAAAATCTCATACAAAAACTGTCACAAGTTTCGTTGGCATGAAAAATGTTCGCTCTCTCAGTACTAACGTATTTCATTCGAAGAAAAAAGTCTGTACAGCGTTCCAAGCTTGTCAGTAAAACACGGGTCGGATAGGAGGTGCTAGCACTGCACCATCCGAAATTTATATGGTACTGAAACGTCAACAATGCATTGCTACGCGCCCATGCACCTGAACGGGTTATTGCATTTGTCATTATCTCATAATGAAGGCTGTATCCTCGCATGTTTCTGCTAAGACAAAGCTCATTTCCAGCTTTCACATTAAAATCTCCCAGTAGAATTTTGACGGCATTTGGTGGAAATAAGTCGAATAACGATTTAAGGTTTTCGTAGAATTCGACTTCCGTTGCCTTTTCTTTCAATTCGGTTGGAGCGCCCACTTTGATAAGTTAGGGATTGAAAAATCTTTGATATTCATTCAACCCTTTCCGGGGCAAAATATAAACAGCTTGATTATTGAAAAACTGTGTTTATCTTCACATATATAACTTCAAGCTAAATAAAAAAAACACTAAAATTTTTTTTTTTCGTTGAAGGATTCTCTGCAAGGACGTGGTATATTGTTTATACCACTGCCCATTTTACTGAGAGTGGTACCTTTGAAAACATGTTTTATTGCCACTCATACAGAGTGGAACATTGCACAAGGAACACTTCCACTTCGTTCTACGCTGATGATTCGAAACACTGCACAGAGCGCATCGACGTGATGATGTCCTTTCTGGTAAATGTTGGCCAGTTTTACGGAACGATAGATTCGACAAGGGTATTTCATCGCTCTCATCAAAATTGTTTCGGGAAGCCTGGTCACAAAAATATGACAAAGGCTGAAATTTATCTGTATTATTATTTTGTACCGAAAATAACTCACATACCTATATAACTGCGTTCTGTCTTCCGTATGCGTGGACTGAGGCAAACCGCCTTCTTCCGAGTCACTTTCGTAATTGTCGATATCAAGAGATTCACCATCAACATAAAGCTCATCATCTTGTAACAAAAATTGAAGTATTTCGTCATCAGTTAGATTTCCTCCGTTCATTTTCCCTTTTTCCTGAAATATATTTCTTCACATGAACTTCCATTGTAATGGGCACTGGTATACATTTTATACCGCGTCCTTGTAATGCTAATACCAACCTTTTACTGCACCTGTTACTGAAAATAATGATAGTAAATAAATTTTCACTCTATTGAACACAGATTCTTTCACTTTGCACGCTATTGCGAATACAATCTTCACTAGAAGAAACGAATCAAATAAACGCTCGCAACAAGTGACCGTCTCTCCGATATAACGGTTCTACAAAACCTGAAAGTGGAATTCAAAAAAATAAAAACTAAAATGCACTGCACTGATAAGGGCCTATAGCATAGAACAACATGGTATAAAAAGTATACCACTGCCCCGGAAAGAGTTAAATTCATTGATAGACTCGAAATTAGTGACGCGCCGTTTGAGATGTTTATATGCCATGGCTGCTACTCCACACTCCATCATTTCCAATGGTTTCTCGCCATGGAAAATTGCAAATGTAGCGTAAGGGTCTTGCAATGCCGCAACATTGCACTGATTTTTAGCGGAGGTTGTTGTGAGCCATATTCTGGTGCTGCATCCACCGGCAGATCGAAAGGAGCACCTGATGAGTAGTGATCTGCCTGCCGGTGGTAAGAAACCCGATTGCGAGGGTTCCATTACACCTATACCTCGATGCGAGCGAAATGGCATCTGGGCCGGGCGTCAACCATTCCATCCTTATCGCCCCATTTTTTTGTTATTCCCCATTTTTGCCTTCTCTATTTGTGTTGTCTATCCCAGGGCTGTAAATCCCTTTTAATACGTGCAGAGAGGGGCAACGAGCGACGCCTATTTCTTTGCTAGATGGCACTAACGGACCTTCACGGTAATTGTGGCAACTCTAGGCTCCGCCCCCACGGGCTTCTTCGGATGCCCACCAACTCGCCCATTTCAAGGTCGCATAAAAATTCTTGGGCTTTTTCGACAGTTTTTACTGAATGCCGTATGACTGATGACTTTACCTTACTACTAGTTATGTTTTAAGTTTTAGTTTTTAATGAGTATTTAGGGTCCCCTTATTCTTTTATTAGTTTTGGTTTCAACAATACAAAGAATGGTGAATTTTTAGTTTCCTCGAAAGGTTATCTTTTAATAACGATAACAGAAAATGTTAGATATTTGTGCCGGCTATATATGTATATGTAGATGGATTATCCATTTCGGTACTGTTTTCACACAGATCAAGAGGACAGTGAATTAAGGGTCGAATGCAAGATATACAGACATTTCGAAGCGGGGATAAAGTGGAATTAGAATAACTGTTCTAAAGTGTTATCAGCGATTCCCTATTAGTTGAACAGGGCGCTGAAATAGTTAATGCTTGTACTGAATAAATCCAATAAGTTTGTAAGGTCTAGGGGCCCTTTCCCCTGTTCGTAGGAACAATTCACAGCATTCCGGCTTGTCGTAGAAGGCCACTGAATGGACAGTATGTGTATGTTATCAACATGTATCATTAGAAACCTGTTATATGCCAACAAAACGTCAAAAATGCCTCTTGGTAGTAGTTGGCGCGCTATGCTCCATAAGGGGTTAAGGCAAATATTGTAGAATTGAGTGCCCTTACGGTTAAAACACACAAACCTACTATTGAATTGATATTTCGTTTGGTAAGACGATTGACAATTATGACGCATTGCGATAAAAGTAGATTCTATATGAATATACACAGAAATATAAATACATTCAAAGAATAACCCAACAATTTGTTGAACCAGAAAGTCATTTGTAGTTTCATCCACTATTCCTTTCCTTGTGCTGTCCGAGAGTTTCAAAACACACATACGAATCAAAAAACAATACATATAAAGGAACTAAGCTCTTAATCATTTCGTCCACTTCCTAAATATTTTTCGAGTTGAAATGTATAGAATAATAGGAAAAAAACCGTTTTCTTTCTTCGCATTGAGTCCGGCTAACACATACGTATTCATATCCGGATTTTTTTCCGTGTTGCAGACTAACAATAAGTTACAAACAATGTGGCTGTTTTGTTTCGAAATGAAAACCAGAATGTTTCAAACTACATTTAGAAAATTTTCTGACTTTCTGTCATGGGGTAAAAAACTTTAGTGAAATCAATATATCCCAGGCAAAGTATTCAGGATACCACAGCATATGCCTTTATATTAATTTCGTTGGAATTAAAGTTAGGTCCGGGCAAATATTATTGAAAGCCGCTAGAGCAAAAATACAAGTTCAACTATTATTCAAGTTGTTAAATTTTTAATATTTTTTTTTTAATCTGAGCATTTTGTTTGTTTGGTTTTCTTTTTCAAACTTTAAATCTAAAAATAAGGAGATTAGGTTAGGAAAAGGTCAGGGACATCATGCCTTCTACGGATAATAACGAATAACCCAGTGAAGATACCTCATGATATGTAGTTCATTTATTAGTAAGGGAGGCGACCGCGTGTTTACAGCCCCCATGACATTTCTTTGTGGATGAAAATTAGGTTATAGAGTTAATATGTGGAATCATGGAATATCAATCCTGACTGAGCCGATCCTGTCGGAAATGTTTTTTAACGAATTACAAAAAAGTTGCAACATGGGCCGCGTTACACACATGACGGTTAGTAATCAAAAATACAAAAGTGTAGAGGGCTCGGCAGAGCGCGGCGTCCGAATAAGCGATCCTCGTCTAAACCTGCCGGAAGTAGGTGGCTGAATCGAACAAAATTGATGTTTCAGATCGACGAACTACCACCATCGTGTTTTTCGCTAAATACGGTGTCAAATCAAATATTTTGGCGTCCTCTTTCCGAAATACCCAACCCTGTCTCACGAATGTTTGCCGGAAGTGGGTGGCAGTGGAGATAATTGGGGTGTATGAGCAAACTTGGACTGATCGTTTTTTTTTAGAAAGAGGACATCCAGACTTTTGATTTATTACCTAATTCAGTGTAAACCAAGATTAGGGTAGTTCTGCGCCCTTTTGCCACCCACTTTCGGTAAGATTTCGTGAGGTAGGATTGGTTCTTCGGAAAGAGGACGCCAAGATATTCGATTTGACACCGTATTGAGTTGAAACGCGATGGAGTAGTTCGTCAACCTGGAACATCACTTTTATCACTTCGGACTCCGGAGCATAGCGAAACATCGGTATGGTTCATCATCAAAAGAATTCAAAAAGGCATAAGTCCTGGCCAAAGGACTCAAAATACCTCAACAGTATTCTAGTGCATTGGTCTCATCATCCTGGATGAGCCATGAAGCGAATACGGGAATTCACTAAAAGTTTTTAAAAAATAACTATGGGCGGCTAAGCGGAACATCTGGATTGACTTCTGCTGCCTAATTGAAAGCACGGCAGAGACGAAAATCCGGTACCACCCACCAACCTCAGCAAAGAAAATGAGGGCTGGACAGAAGACAGTGCAGAAACACAACATGGATTTCTTCGCACTCATTTTCCTGGCAGTGAGGACCGGCATTCCCTCGCTACACGGCCAGAGATAGGTAGGATATTTCGAAATCATGTTAAGTACGTCCCCAAGAGATCGGGAAGGTTCCTTAGCGCGTAGGTAGGTAGATGGGCTGCTGTGACAAAACACAGCTCACTTAGACCTCAAATAGGTCCGTTGTGATACCACAAACACACATCCTCTCTCAATATTTCTGATAGTTAGAACCATCCAGAGCGAACAATAAAACTCTGGAGTTTTCCAACATCCGCACTTTCTAGCTCTTCCAAGTCAGTCAAGAAGTAGAATCCAAGTAACGACCTCCTTCTAACTGCAAAAGCTGAACAGGAGCAGAGAAGGTGGAAACTACTTTCCTCCTCGTTCACGTCCCCACAGCTCCTGCAAAAGTCATTGTAGGGAAACCAAAGACTCCTGGCATGTTCCCCAATGAGACAATGCCCAGTGATAAATAACACCCACCACCGAACTAATATGCCTTCTGTTTAGCGACAGTAAATTTTCAGATCGGGTAGCGTCCAGTATGGGCCACAGCGATCGGGTTGTGCGGCAGGTATTGCCATCAATCCATCTTGCATTGGCTTTGATAATCGCCTCAGATTTGACAATCAGTTTGCAAGAAGCAATTGAAGGATAGATATCACAATATAGTTAGAGTTCCCCATTCAAACAGCCCAGTCTAGTCCTTAGTGCGTAAATGGACAAAAACGGAGCCATTCCCCTCAAAGGGAAGAGATTGATACGGGTTTTTGGCCATTTATTGACATTTTAGATGGCAAATGCACTCAAGAAATGTCTCGGTCTCGTCCCTTCAAAGAGACAAAGTCGATGCGGGTTTTTTGTTATTTAGGCGCTAAAATACAATACCATATCTATTTGGTCACTGGCTCGGGGACGTACTGAACACGGTTTTTTTAAATAAGCATCCCGGGGCTATTCACATGCAGACGTGTAAGATGAGCGATAAGTTCTATCGCCAAATTTTCGGAAAATTGTGTTTCTTTGATAATTAGTTGATATTAAATATGATTTCCTCTCTGATATAACACTATTCGTAGTGATCGTAATTTATTGTACATTCGGTTCCTACCTGCCAGTGCCTTCACTTCATATTTATATGCATTTAAGCGATTCAAACAAAAGGCAAAAGTCGACAAAAATATGCTAAAACGTTAGAATCCATCTACTTGGAGAGGATATACCCTTGAGGCACTTTTCAATTCCTCGTACTTAAGTTCGCTATCATACAATGCATCTATGGGATCACTTTTTTAATCCGTACTGGTTCACATTGACGCGAAGTTCCAGAATTAATACTTAGGTGAAAATGGGAATTCCGGTATACTTATTTCAAATGCTTGAAGACGACTGGGTGCCTTTGAGGCTGCTTGCTGAGACATTCAAAGTATGTCACGGATGAATAATTAAATGTCAACTTAAATACCGACAATACTGTTTGATGGTCTCTTCTCCTGAACTTTAATTAATTTTTTTTCTTCTCTCCCATGACTTCACGCTATCATTCCTCTTTATCGTCCCTTTCATATTATTCCCTGAGTCGACATTCCTGAAATTTTTATCTTGTGGCTTTCTATATTCTCCATTCATTGTGTGGCATTCGCAGTGATAAAACCGAATACTAAATTCCTCCTGTACCATGAGCCGTAGAAATTTTCGTTGGTTTGCAGGATATAGTGTTACCTAGGCATCGGCATCTCGTGTACCTTTCCGTTTTGGTCGTAGCCGTTCCACCAAGCTTTTGCCCTAACACCTGCTCGTCTGTCATCCGATTTGAAGCATAGCAAAAGTTCACCATTAGTATAGAGCGCAGTGGTTTGAATGGGGATGTTATTGAGGTGTCGTTAGTCGAAGAACAATGCTTATCTCTCAAAAGTATTTTTTAAGTTTCTGATATCGTGGTACATTGGGTAACGGATGGCCTAAGTTTGCATTTGTAGCAGAATTATCATATCGGCCGAAAGATTCTCTAATGGAACGATGTAGCTTGATGAGCTTGATTGTTAAGGCTATCCGGAATACTGGCTATATATGATTTGGTGCATATCAATTGTATCGAATCTAATCGAATGAACGAGTGTGTTGGTAGAAAGCTCGAATATGCAGTTTGTGAAATATCTCGAATGTAGTGACAAGGTAGGAGATGCATTTTCCGTCAATCAATAGTACTTATAACATATTATTTTATAGCTATTTATTATTGCCTGGTTGGCGTAATCTTAGCCCGTTTAGCCAGCCCGTAGCGGATTCAAGCATCAAGTTATCATATCTAACACAAATAAGTGGAGGTCGCCGAGCACTTGCCGCACTATTGCACATATGTATATGCGAAATGACATATTTTTTGCATAATATCAATGAGATTGTGCGGAAGGTTCAATTTCGTGAGGGAAGTCAGAAGTTCTTTGGGTACTGTACCGGTAGCCGATAATATTACAGGCACTATTCGTACCTGCTAAGAGGCCAAAGTTGTTTGATTTCTTGAGCCAGTGGACTATAATTTGCCCTTTTCTCCGCATGCATTCCCTTCATGTTGCTACTATGAGGAATAGCAACATCGATTATGTATGCAGGGCGACTCGTCTTCTCAACTAGGAGTACATCGGGTTGGTTGTGGGCGACCGGGTAATCAGTGTTCCCCTGGTGATCCGCGTGCATTGTGAACCGAGTGCTGTTAAGCGCTGGTTGTGAACGCGTTCAATATCTGCTAACGATTTGATATACCACCGGACTTTTCCGAATGAATAGGTTAGTGAAGGAGTGGCATAGGTTGCCTTTTATATTTCGGGATTGGACAACCATAGTGTTGTAATCTGGCAACTGACAGCTCTATCGTAAAGTTTGACATTTTTGAGGTTATACGTACTCAGAACGTTTTGACATACGAGCGCTATTTATGTTTTTTACAGTAACTTAAAAGATTAATCTCGGCCAAATAATGGAATTCAATCGTGAACATTTTCGTGCGATTATTTTTTACAACTTTCGACGTGGATTAACTCAGCAACAGTGCATGGATGAACTGAATTCAATTTTTGGCGATGAAGCTCCATCAAGGACCAGTGTTTATCGATGGTATGGTGAATTCAATCGAGGTCGTAGTTCACTCCAAGACGAATTTCGTGAAGGTCGTCCAAAATCAGTTGTTAATCCGGAAACCATTGATGCTGTGCGCGAACTGATATTGCAAGATCGTCATGTGACCTATCGTGAGATTGAGACAACCTTAGGCATTAGTGGGACCAGCATACATTTAATATTGCATGAACATTTGACTGTCAAAAAAAATTTGTTCGCGTTGGATCCCACACAATTTGTCAATCGCTCAAAAAAAGGCTCGTGTCGATTGGTCGAAAGAAATGCTCAAAAAATACGATCGCGGTGCTTCGAAACACGTCTATGACATCGTGACAGGTGATGAATCGTGGATTTACGCGTATGAGCCCGAAAGTAAACAGCAGTCGACTGTATGGGTGTTTCAAGATGAGCCAAACCCAACAAAAGTTGTTCGCGCACGAAGCACTTCCAAGCAAATGGTCGCCTGTTTTTTCGGAGAAACTGGACATGTCGCAACCGTACCACTAGAACAACGCAGAACAGTCAATTCTGAGTGGTACACAACCATTTGTTTGCCAGTTGTCTTCCAAGAAATCAGGAAAACCAACCGCAGAAGACGGATCACTCTTCACCACGACAATGCGAGCTCTCACACATCAGCTCAAACAACTGCATTTTTGAGCACTCAAAACATAGATTTGATGGGTCATCCGCCGTATAGTCCTGACTTGGCACCGAATGACTTCTTTTTATTCCCGTACGTAAAAAACAAACTGAGAGGTCAACGTTTTTCAACACCTGAAGAAGCGGTTGCTGCGTTCAGAATACATGTTTTGGAGACACCTCAATCAGAGTGGAAAAAGTGCTTTGACAATTGGTTCAAACGCATGCAAAAGTGTATAGATCTTCATGGGGAATATTTTGAAAAACAATAAAGCGATTTTCAATGATTAATATTTGTTTTTGTTCTCTGATCCCGATAAATAGGATTTTAACACCAACTCCAACTTGCGCCCGAACTGAAATAACAGTCCCCCTCTCAAGTCATCAATACAAATTCATCTTGCAGAATTCCTAGGTATATTTATAACTATAAATAAATAAATTAGCGGAGCCTGTTGCTGCTCGTTGATCGACTTAAAGACTAAAGTTCCATTTGCTTTTGGTGAAAGCAGCGTTCTGAATACGTCTGGAGAGGCTCGGCATGTATCCTAGAAGACAATTTGTCATGACTGCGAGCTCCTGTTTTAGTGTGTATTTCAACGAACTATTCATTCAACATTTTTCAAGGGGCTTCAGCGTCCTCACTCCGTTATTTTTTTGTTTCAAGTGCGTTACACTTATACACTTAACCTAATTTCAATCTCAAAAGTTTTTTAACAACTTAAAATATTTTTAAAGGGTTAGCGGAATAAGCGTGAAGTTTGCATTGGATGGAAAATTTCGAGAATGAAAACCAGATTCAGTTTAAAACCACATTTCATACTCGGCAAAAAGGGTACGAGAACTCGATTATTTGATTATTAAAAAAGTTCCTTTTTATTGTAATAAACATTGTGAGTAAATTAGGTAAACTCAGAAAAAAATGTAGTGTTTCGTTAAAATGATTGCCCCATTTTCGTCTACTTTACAGCTTCTCTCAGCATCCTTCACATCAATCCTGAATTTTAACACAAAAATTTTCCTTTCCTCAATATTTTTTTTAATTCAAATAGAACATCGTTGGTGGTGCGGTAAGTTCACGAAATATAGAAGGGAACAGAGTCAGTTAAACTTTTTTTTTTCTGAAAGAATGAAAAACCGAAAAGTTTGATAAAAGCACATAACGAACGACGTTGGCTAGGATGAGGACGAAATGAAGAAAAAAGATAATTTTCGAGTTTGATTTTCAGATTGAACGTAATTGGTTCGATTTAAAATTCCATCTGCTCTGTTAAAGTTTTAATGAGAAAAGGCAGTTAAAGACACACTGTCGACTCCACGAGAGAAAAATGTGAACAGCATTCATTTTGCTGATTTTGCTGAAAGGCGTTAAGCGATTTGCAACAGAAAAGCGAAAGTTTTAATCCTCTTGAAAAGATTTGGATTCGGTGCAGGAGGATGGGGATGAGGTTGTTTTGTTTGAGTGCAAAGTGATGAAGTACGTATATTTGAGGTGATATACATATAATGAAGAATAGATAACAAAATATTGTACGTATGAAAAAAGTTGCAGCCATTTCCAAAACTTTCTCAACGCGATGTTGTCGCGGTTGTTATTTTGAACATCGGATATCCCGCGAAACTTCGTCGTGAAGGGCTAAGCGGCTTTGCTCTAAGTCCCCAAGCCGAGGCATCCGTTACCCATTGGGAAAAGATTACCAGCAGATGATCATTTTCTACGGTGTTGCAGGCTATTGAGGAAACTGTCAGTATATTCCTTACTAAGCGCTTTAAGCTGTATAAAAAAAAAAATAAAGCGAAAGCCAGACGAAAATACTGTTGTTTTCGCAGCTGCCCCCTTCAATCGGAGAGAATCTGTCCCTTTCATAAAGGTCTTAATAGACATTCTCTTGAGAATGGTATCATGAGACTGATTTCGTTCTCGCGAATCATTTAAAACCCAATGATAATTAATTCTCATAAAAATTTTCCGTTCTCATGGCAATTATTCTCATCATGGTGTAAATAAAATAGATAGCATTGGAATATTTTCATGATCGTAACCATTCTCATGATTGAAGCTTAGTCTCAAGAGCTGTCCGTGAGAATAATCATTCTCACGGACTGTCTTCTGTGGAAGTTTAGGTTATTTTGCTGGAAAAAACTTAAGTAGGGCAATTTTTATACCCTTCACGGATGTGATAGGGTATATTAAGTTTGTCATGAAGTCTGCAACGCAGAGAAGAATGCATCTCCGACCATATTAACTATATATATTCTTGGTCAGTATGATAAGACGAGTCGATTAAGCTTTGTCCATCTGTCCGTCTGTCTGTCTGGTTCTATGCAAACTAGTCCCTCAGTTTTAAAGCTATTGAGCTGAAATTTTGTACAAAGCCTTCTTTTTATTGCACGCTGGAAATATGTTGGAACCAACGGAAGCGGACCACTACGTCATATAGCTGCCATAGAAACGACCGGTCCAAAAATTCGTCTTTGTGAGAAAAACTTTTTTATTTCTAAAGATATGTTTTTTAAATTTCACACTAATCAATAATATCTTTAGTCAAATAACATTCCTGAATTTATTTTAGTTGAAATCGGACTACTCTATCATAAAGCTGTCATAGGAATAACCGTTCCAAAAGCAACTTTTTGTTAGAAAAACTTTTTTATTTCTGAAGATATCTTTACGAAATTTCATATTATTCAATAATATTGACTGTCAATCCACTAAATCAAAGGAGACGCAGCTTTCCCAAACTACAAATTTTATTTATATGTATATATATATTTCGGGAGCGACTTACCCCCTTCTTCAGTACAAAAGCTACTAAATATAATGGCAAGATACAGGTCATAATATACGTTACTAATTACTTACTTTTAAGGACAGGTAGATCAGACCAGAAACTCATTTTATTGCATCACCTATCGGTTTATGGCGCTTCTCTACCTGCTCTTTTACGATTCTTCGCAATTAATCTAACTAATTTTGAAGGGCAGTTTCCTTGGTCCGTATTCAATATTCGCGTCGTGTCTTCTCGAATGATCTCCAAGCTCTCCCAGGGATCTAACGTATTCGTCCGGTTCGTATATCGCAATAGTTCTAGGTTCTCGCGCTGAACAGTGTGTCCTTCTTCGATGATATGGGCCGCTACTGATGATCGTACTGATGAATTCGCTTTCCGGATGCTGTTAACGGCTTCTCTGATGTGTTCGTTGAATCGCGTCGTTACTAACCGCTTCGTCTGTCCTATATAAACTTTGTCGCAATCGCTACACGTTATCCGGACGACACCTAACATATTTAGAATGTCAAGCCACGTTTTTAAATTTGGTTGAAATCGGCTCACTATTTCATATACCTCTCATAGGACAAGTTTTACCACAAATTTCAAAGTAGCAAATGCACCATAAATCACAACGAGAAGAAGAAGACTAGCTTGTTTGTTGTTTGTTTGTTTTTTAATCTGTAGTGATCGAAAACTGATTTTGCAGCTGTCTACTTAATTCGTAGACACTGCGTTGAATTAACGATAACAATAATAAAGTACGAACGATATTCGGATAGTATTCAGATATATTTATAAATCGACTATTCGCGGCGACGGCTCCAACCAGACTGCGAGGTTCCCGCCAATTTTCCACTCAATTGCTCATTAATTTACAGAATTCAGGTTTTTAGAACAATTTACAGAATACTAATACATACAATCATAAAATGTGTAGACTTTAATTCAGCTGATAGTTCAGTGGCTTTGGGACAGCGTCAAAGTTAGTTCCGTGGAAACTTGGGGTGGCGTCAACTACGATGAAAGAATACAGGATGTAATATAAGCGAGAATTTTGGGAACCATTTTCTTCATGTGGTTGTGCGCACCAACACTATCTCATTTTCAATGGGCTCATTCACCAAACATGAGCAACAACGCGGCAACTACTGCCGCTCCGGAGCATTCGTTCTGGAACGACCACCTCGCTTTGTTATTGAGTGTGCTATCGGAATCCACATGGCACATGATCCGAACATACAGAAGGTCTTATCAAGACAAATCTTTCTTTCTCTACGATTTTGTGAAATTTATCCTGAAATACAACGCGAAAACCACGAAACTAGTACGAAATCTTCTTATTTCCGGGACTCTCGCACTTTTCGCTACGGAGGTGAATTAGCGGCTCAGCAATATGAATGAGCCCAATGGTGAAAATGACAGACGGACATGTGTTTACCTTGCGACTGGCGAGAAATGGCCCGCGAAAGAAAACAATTGTTTTATTAAGAACACAATTGTATTTTATTTATTCCAACGCCACATTACGGTTCCGCACATCTTAAAGGACGCGTTCAACACTTTTACGTGTGTAATGAGATTCTCATTTTCCGGAAATTCAACTTGTTTCGGCGGACTTTTACGACGCGCGCTATTTTTGTAAAATTTGGGTGTTTCGCACTATATTTTACATTTACAAGCCCACAAATAGAATGCAAGATTCGAATCTCGCAAGATTACGAAAAAATTTCACCAAATAAACTTAATTTTCTCTTATTAAACCGCACTTGAAAATTCCGCTGCGCCAATTCATTTCTTTAAAACAAAGAACTGTCAACCAAACAATTGTCGTCCAGTCTAAACTACCAAAACAGCTGTTAAAGTTTGGTTCCCCAAACACATAGTGTATATGTGCGTTAGATCTCATCCATATAGATCGTTGGGCGTCAACGTCAAGTTTGTTGATACTTGACATAACAACATCAACAGTGGCGGACGTGGACGTCGAGCTTGTTCATCGTGGGAAACGCTCCGACTCAGATAAGTAATTTCCATTCGTATTTTGTTGAACCCGATACTTTGTGTTTGGTTTTATTTCAGCCAGAGATCCCGAGAAATTAGTCTGGAGACGCTCGGTGAGTATTCGTCAATTCGGGAAGCAAACGATCCTAATGTTCTGTGGAGTATAAGCAGGTAAGTATTTGGATGTGGATTTTTAGAAATTCATTATTAATGATAAATTGCCATTTCAGGTTAGCGATGAGCAGCGAACAGCAGCAAAAAAAAAAATTGCCATGTGCGTGTTGCGCTGGCTCCCCTGTCTACGACGCAATGTGCGGCCGGCCTTAGGGTGTTATTGTAATAGCAACGTCTACTGGCGTTGAGGAGGTTTGCCAGCCTTTGGCCGTTGATGATGAACGGATGGCTCCCGTGCATAGAACCGGCTTCCGTGGTTGCGAGTCTTAAGTTATAATTGCAAAAAAAACACCCATGAAAACAGGGTTGCCATTCTGGGGTGGACAACCCCAATTTTTTTTTTCTTTTTTGACTTTAGATTCGGAATCAGCGACCCAAAATCACCTTGTAGTTTGAACCAGCCTGATCGGACTGGTATTTGCTCATGAAAACAGGGCTGCCATTCTGGGGTGGGCAACCTCTCAGTTTAAAAGCTATAGAGCTGTAATTTTTTACAAAGCCTTCTTTTTGATGTACGCTGTATATATGTATGTCGGAACCAATGGAATCGGACCACTGCGTCATATCATATAGCCGCCATAGGAACGACCGGTTCAAACCAACTAAAACTAAACTAAAATTCGTCTTTGTGAGAAAATTTTTTTTAGTTCTAAAGAAGTCTTTTACACACTAATCAATTAGTATAGTATCTTTAGTCGAATCATATCCCCGAATTTGGTTATAATTGGACTACTCTATCATATTTAAGATTCAATTCAATTTTATTCACAATATAATACAAGTTTTGAACGGGATAATTATAAATAAATTTTTGTGTCTTGATCTCCCTAAAACCAGTGCTTGTCATGGGAGAATGGTTAAGTTAAACTAATCGACTTCATATCATGAATTCAGATCATACGAGTATAGCTGTCATAGGAGCGACCGTTCCAAAACATATCGAGATATACACAATGTACTCGTATAATGGGGCGACCGGTAGCGCAGTGTGTTAAGGCATCAGTCTCATGTTCGACTACCGGCGTTTCGGGTTCGAATCCCGTCCACGACGACGTTCGTGGCCATGGATGTGCAGGAGGTGCATGCTGGCAACTGCATTCTCCGAAACCAGGTTATGTCGTTGAAACGTCAACTGGGCCACATGGAGCAGTTGACGCGCTATGCCCCACAAGGGGTTAGGGCAATTGAGTATTCAGTAGTTGATTCATTCAGTCAGTTTGATTGGAATATATCGAATTGATGATTATGATTAAGCGTGACACCCACGACACAATGGCTGCGTTCCTAAAGAAAATCGCTGAGTCTGCGCTTCACAATTGCTGACCAGCACATTGTGATTATTTGCGTGTTTTAGAAATGGCATGCTGGCTGTCTCATGCCATGCCATGTTCAGTTTGGCATTTGACAGAAAACTCGAAATTTCTTGCTTTGATGAGTCCCAGGTGACACTCAAGATAAGGAAACAACTTTCTTTCCCAAAACAAGGTTTAACAATTACGTTAAAAAACACCTTTTGGTTATCACGAAATCTCGCTAAGCGTGAATAGGGACCCGGTTAGAATAATTTGTACACTATTAACAGAACACTTGTGTTTTAGATGCTATTAACTAGAATGTTATACTCGTAATATTAAATGTGAGACAACACTACACAACCTGTGTGAGCACAAGTCTCTAATCCAGCACCGAACTGGTACAGACAAAACTTAATTATGTCACTATGTAGTCCAATCACTATGTACACTTAAAGAAGAAAGTGTACCTTCAAACGAATTGAATTTTTAAAGGGTGTAGCGGTTAAATTAATGCTTCCTTTTATGCTTTCTCATTCGATATCTTGAAATCGATCATACACGAAAAGTCCATAGATGTAATTTGTGGAGCGCAACCTTAAACTGAGCTTCGAATCGACCATGCAATTTCAATAGTCATCCAGAAATCGCGAATTACAGCCAGAAAAAAAAAGAATACAATAATTTTTTTCACATTGTCGATTTTAGCAAAAAAAGCCCTACCAGGTTCAGAGGTCAAACACTTGAGGTGAAGCTTTTCTAGACCCTCTACACCCCTCAAAAAGAATTTCTTTTGGAGATTCACTTTCTTTTATAATTTCCATTTTCGTTTTTTTTCCCACATAGTGACTGGAGTAATGATTTTTAACCAATTTCGCTCACAGTCATATCCTCAATAATCCTTGGCTGCATTGCGGATTGGCAAGCTAAAAAAGATAAAAAGATCTACAACATTTACTTTATTTTTCATACACCCACATAATCATCACATCATTCATATCCTTCCACGCAATTCCCTTCCCGAAAGCGTTGTTTTTGAAACATCAGAGGCAAAAAGAATGATAGCGCCTGAATCTATTTTCTGGGGAATACATTATCGGCATGACATGGAAAAAATATGAAAGTGAAATGTAACATTCGTTGAATGTGACATGGAAGCGACAAGTGTCAATATGAGAATGAGGTAAATGTTTTATGTAACCTATTCAAGCCCTCGGGGAGGATTTATTTCTATCATATGTTTTTATATACACATCGTTCGGCTGTGTTACTGCATATGCTATAAATCGTGCAAAAACTGAAGGACTTAACATGATAGCAGTCCTTGAAATGAAAGAATTTGATAAATATTTTTCAAGAGATATGCGGAAAATGTCGGCGGTTTTTTTTTATATGGGGTATTCATGAAATGCCATTGAGAGAGTGGTTGGAATGGCCATGAATTTAATTTCTCCAGGCATAAAGAAATAACTTTTGTTCTGTAGTTTACGTATCACTAAAATTATTAAAGTAATCAACGACAAAGTCGCAACGACAAGATGAAAAATTGTTGAAGAGTGAAACTCCTAACCATTTTCGTTGAGTGGTTAATAAGCTGTTAATGGTGATAAGAAAATTGTTGAATTGACTTACTTTTTTTATTATCGCATAATACTGCATAATTATGGCAATATGAGAATTAGCGATTCCTTGCTGTAATTTTCGAACGACAATTTGAAAGGTTTTCATTTTTCATTTCTATCCAAAAAGAATAAATATAGACAACCCATTCGAGATCATTTTATACAATTATCTATTATATCTACATCGTAATTTATGTTAATATGAAATGATACCATATCATACCTTCGGCGAGCTTGTTTTTTTTTTATTTTGAAGGCAAAAGACCTTTTCCATAGTCCTCCTCAATGGCGCCCCCGGCAACGACAGTGTGTCAAACCGCTGACGGCCAAGTCTTAGCATAAGATAGTTTGGAAGAAGGCAGATAGCTGTATCCTGAATGGCTGACCAACACCTAAGCGTCTTAGGTTTAGTAGGATGGAATGATTTGTGTAGTTGGACCTGCAACATAAGTAGTTGTGTGAACTCCAGCACGTTTATTAAACCATCTCAACCAGCTATCTTCCGAGGTCATCCCCTGAATGGGGTTAAGCGATGTGCTGACAACTAGTCCTTGTAAAAACCACTCCACGTCAAGAACCTGGAACAAAAGCCTCCGATCGAACGGATTAACCTCGACGACTACGCAAACGACTAAAGGATTATTCTTTCGGATAGTGGAATGTACGCTCCCTGAACAGAGCGGGGGCCGAGGTGGCCCTCCTTCAACAGGACGAAAAGTACAAACCGAGCATTACTGCAGTCCAGGAAACAAATTGGCTTGGCAGCGATATCAATGACAAGAAATCGCACAATTTTTACAATTGGCAAACCATCGGGCCGCAAGGAGTTTGGAGTAGCATTTATAGTAAACATTCACTCAAACCGCACATTACTGACTTCAAACCCATAAATGACCGGCAGTGTGCGATTCGCATTAAGACTCGATTATTCAATCTCTGGCTCATCAATGTGCACGCCTATACTGAAGTTAAAGAAGACGCAGTAAAAGACGAGTTCTACGCACGCCTTGAGACTCTCTTGGAGCCACTTCTAACGAACGACGTCAAAAGCTGGTGGGAGATTTTAACGCGAAAGTCGGAAATGAAAGTTGGCACCCTTTGATCACCGGAGGCCACAGTATCCATCAAAAATGTAACGAGAATGGCCAGCGACTTCTCGATTTCGCATGCAGTAGGAGACTAGTAGTAACTTCTACGTGTTTCCCACATCGACGCATTCACAAGCAGACTTGGAAATCTCCAGACGCACATACTCAACTCAACCAAATTGATCACGTCTTCGTTTGCACGAGATGGGCGTCTGGTGTGACAGACGTCCGCTCCTATCGAGGAGCAAACTGCAAGTCAGATAATCATCAACTGCGGTGTGAAAATCACATGTCACTAGGTTGCACGTCCTATAAAATTTTGAGGAAAATTCTGGAAAATAGAATAAAACCGTACGCAGAAGGGATCATTGGCAAATATCAAACCGGTTTCAGACCTGGTCGCTCCATAACCGATCAGCTCCTTACGGTCAAACTGATACTCCTGAAGTGCTGGGAATACAACGTAGACGTATACCATATTTTTGTCGACTTCAAGCAGGCATACGACAGTATCGATCGTGGAGTACTGTACAACATCATGCTGCAATTTGGAATAAGGGCAAACTTAGTGCGACTGACAAGGATGATGATGATCAACTCCGTCTCACAGGTCAGGATCTATAATAGACTTACTGATCTATGTGAAACACGCACTGGTCTGAACCAGGGCGATGGACTGGCGAACCCGCTTTCAACCTAGCACTGGAATACGCTTTTCGGGCTATGAATATGGACAACGGCAAGATGCCACTCATCAAGTCGACATAATTAGCAGCGTACGCCGACGACATCAACATCATGTCCCGGAAATTGGCCGACGCAGAGGAACTTCTGCATACGCTCGATATCGCCGCAGAAGAAGTTGGACTACGTATCAACGAGGGTAAAACTAAAATAATGATGCAATCGACGACAAGGACACCTGCACAATCGAGCATGAATGTGGGGGATCTCAACATCGAGTTCGTGAACTGACTGACTTCAAATACCTGGGTTGCAACTTGTCAAGGAACGTCAACGAAACTGCCTAAGTCAAGCGACGGATAAAGTTAGCCAATAAGACTTTTTTCTCGGTTCTCCCCATAATGAAACCGAAGCATGGGCACAGAAAAACGAAGCTCAGCGTGTACAGAACCATTATACGGCCAGTGCTATGCTATGGCTGCGAAGCATGGACCCTAGCTCAAGCCTGCAGAAACATGCTAGGCACATTTGAACGTAAGGTTCTGCGGGGAATTTTCGGAACTCTTTGCGATCGAGATGGATGGCGCATCCGGTACAAACATGAGTTGTACGGAGAACTGTACGATGAGTTGGAAGTACCGAAAATCGTCAATTTATAACGATTTCAATGGGCAGGGCATGTATAATGAATGGACGATGATCGCATGCCAAATAGAGTAATGAATGCAGAACGAGTCGACGGATCGAGACTGCGAAGACGACTGAGAGCTTGTTAGGAGAGCTCAATATATGCGGACGCCGAGCAGCTACTGGGCTTCCGAAATAGGAGGACGCAGTTACGTGACCGAGATAATTGGAGGACAATGATCCAGGCAGCCAAGGCCCGACGTCGGGCTGTCGCGCCACGACGATGACGATATTTTATTTTAAATTTTCTTCTGTAAGCTAATCATAAACTTCCTAAAGGACACCTGTTTAAAATTTCATTTCGTTACATTAAAAATTAAAATAGTTGTTTTGTTATTATTCGGATTTTTCATTGTGATTTGTTGTTGAATGCCTTGACTCATCTAGGGGCAAGGGTGCGTCAACATCTCTAGCATCTCTATGTTTTGTTAGCGTTTCGATCGCAAATATACTTTTCGGAAGTGCAGTTGCCAGCATTCACCTCTTGTCCGCACCGTCTTTATACTGACAAGCTCGGAGCACTGTGGGAGTTCTATTAGTACCCTCAGGCAGTTTTTGGTCGCGTCGAGATTTGAACTCCGAGCTCTAGATTAGTATCATAAAGCGGTGACCGAACGACCACCGCCACCGAGCGCGACGAAGGTAATTGTTGCCACGTCGTGGCATGTATTCATTGTTAGATTGAACTATTATTTAATCAAAACAACACTCTCACGATAATAAATCATTAAAAATTGAAATATAACGATTGTGCAGTATTCGTCTTATATAAATTAAATTACACATCGCATTATAAGCTAGAACAATAAGGGCAATTACGGTCAATTTGAAACCATAAAACTACGGGTGTATTTTTTAATGTACAGTAAAATTTTACAGTTTACTTTTTAATGCGAATTCAATTATCAGTTATAATTAAAATTGGTACTTGAAAGCTATTAAATTATTAAAAAGCAATCCAATAAAAAAAGAGAGCTGATCGTTGTCTATTCAAATTTAATCTGGCATGCGAGTTTAATATTACTATCAGTATTTAATTTATGGGGCTTAACAGTTATTATTAAAGTACATAGCAATTCATGCTCGCATTGGTTAGTAATACATCCGTGTATCTAGTGCGTATGCATGTGAAGTGCAACCATTTTTCAACCAATTTCATGAAATTCCCGATAATTGTTTGAAAACGGCAATTTTCATAAATTTGAATGGTTGGTTTTGTAACAAATTGAAATAGGCCTTTGGCAAGGGAAAATGCATTAATATACATAATGATGTCGACACAGTTTAGGATGATATTTGTACAAAAGCCATTGATGATTTCCCTGATCCTTTTAACTTTTATTAAGGTTGAAGGATGAATGACAGCTTAACTTGTGCGAGTGGTAAATAATGGTGGTTAGTTTGACAATTTCCCATCAAAAATTTAAATATAAAAAAAAAACTAATTTGACTTCAAAATTTAGCCCTGTTGATAGGCAATGCCGTTCACTATGAACAATTGATATTGAGACAATTGAGGGCCAAATACAAGTTTTTTTTAACAATGCAATAAAATGAACAAAATTAAAAATTTTCCATGCAGCTCCGAGGCGGCCAATTGACATCGCCAAGACGGCTGATAACACGATTTGGGAACTTGGTGCGTAAAAGATCGATTGTGGCATGGGCTGTGTTGCATGGCGCGCCATCCAGCACGAACCAGAGATCGTCCAAATCCATGTCTTCAATTTCAGTAAAAACCAGGCCGAAGCGAAGCGTATATACCCTAGACTCGTACAGACCTAGTGGTGATACCAAAATTCCCAATTGGCAACGACCATATGTACTAGAAGTGGGTCTCCTATATGGCCAGTTCATAGGGGAGTTTGGCACTCATTCAGTGGGATCTTGAAAGTTGAAAGTTAACGCTTATTTGAAGTTTCACTTGTAGGGGAGGTAGGGGTTCCTTGGGTCGGATCTTGCCCATCATTGCCACCAACCAATTAGATCCCCCTACAAACATTTAAAAAATTTCAAGTCTCAAGCTTCACTCTATCGAAAGTTATCGCTTATTTGAAGTTTCATTTGTAGGAGAAGTACGGGTTTCGTTGGTCGGATTTTACGTATTTTCAATATTAGCCAACTGGATCATACTACAAACATTTGACCAAAATTTCAAGTCGATAGCTTTATTTTGTCGTTAAGTTGTCGCTTATTTTAAGTTTCATTTCTAGGGGAGGTAGGGGTTCCTTAAGTCGGATCTTACCCATCTTTAATGCCAGCTAATTCAATCTCACTTTAAACATTTGACCAAAATTTCAAGTTGCTGGCTTCATTCTATAAAAATTAATCGCTTATTTGAAGTTACATTTGTAGGGGAGGTGGGGGTTCCTTGAGTCGGATCTTGCCCATTTTCAATACCAACAAAGTAGGTCTTACTAGCAACATTTTGTCAAGTTTTCAACTTGCTAGTATAATTTTTTCGAAAGTTATCGTAATTAAGGGAATATTTAATTTTTTGAAATTTGTAGGGGAGGTAGGCGTTCCTTTGATCTGATTATGCCCAACTTACAAAACCTTAAGCAGCTTCTCACTTCAAGGTTACATGCCAAAAATCAGGTGCCTACGTCAATTGGTTCAGGAGTTATAGACAAAAAACCTGAAAAGTAGGGTAGTACGGGGCTCTTTGTAAGAAAATTACCGTTAGTTTTCAACTTATAAGTTTTATTTTCCCAGGAGAGTATGAGATTACCCTCATGAGTAATCCACCAAAGCTAGAGCTTTTCATGTTTCTTTAATCGGGAGTTATAGATACATTTATGTATTTTACATATGTAGGGGAGGTAGGCGTTCTCTTGGCCTGATCATACCCATTTTCAATACCATCCAACTACATCACACTTCCAACATTTGACCAAAATTTCAAAGCTCTAGCTTCATTTTATCGAAAGTTATCGTGCGAACGGACAGAAAGACGGACAGACAGACAGACAGACAGACGGACAGACAGACAGACAGACAGACAGACATGGCTAAATCGAATCAGTAGGTGACCCTGATCATTTATATATATATACATTGCTATACCTCCGGAGCCTCCTTTAAGGTGTTACATATTTCCGTCGTGACAAAAACAATATACCTTATACTAAAAGTCTAGGGTATAAAAAGTCGGATAACATGGCTCTGTAACGTTCACCGTTGAACGAAGCGTTGTTCCCAGCCTCATTTTCGAAGAAAAATGGTCCAATGATGCCACCACTCCACAATCCGCACCAAACTGTCACTTTTGTGGATGTATTGGCTTCTCGACAAAAACGTGCGGGTTTTCCGAGCCCCAGATGCGGCAATTTTGTTTGTTAACGTAGCCTCCGAGATGAAAATGCGCCTCGTCAGAAAAGATGGTTTTTCGCCCAAAATCGTTGCCCAGTTTAAGCTGCTCTAAGGAACAAACTGCGAAGCGATAACGAAGCGGATGGTCGTGCGCCTTCAATTGCTGAGTCAATTGGACCTTGTAAGCGAATAATCCGAAATGTTTGTGCAGAATTCTCCTCAGGCTAGTGCGCGAAATGTTGAGATCGATGGCGAGTTGATGTTCGTGGAGTGAGTCTCACACTCTCGGCTACAGCAGCCACATTCTCGTCTGTGTGCACCGTACGACGACGGGGACCATGAGTGTTGTCCACTAGCATGCCAGCCTCACGAACTTTTTGCACAAACTTGCGTACAGCAGGCGCGGTGGGTGCTTCATTTCGGCCAAAACTTCTTTTCAAAAAACGCATTGTTTGGGCTACACAGCACTCACTTTGGAAATAAGTTTTCAATATTTCCCAACGTTGTTCAAGGGTAAAGAGACTCATTTTGTTCTGCGGAGGTATGATACTGACTTTCTGTCAAGATTTCGGGTGGGAAACAGCTTTGACTGTCAAAATAATCTATGATTTAAAAAGAAACCACTAGATGGCCCACCATGTATAAATACAACTAGGGAAACTCAATCCAGGGCGATTCAAATCTTTTCTTTACTTTAAAATCAACTTCTCTATTTTCCCCGATGCTTATAAATCACAGGTTTTGTGATCCTCAATAATTAACACTTTCGCCCTTTCGTGCCAATGTGTGAGCATTTCTTGTTGAAATCTTGCCATCATGTCATCATTAACCGCAATTAAATTTTAACCAGATCGACTGCTGTCATCGTTTATATGAAGTTCAAAATGAACAAAATGTATCCCTCCAGTGTCACCACGAAGACCGCAAATATTCTTAAAATATTTACATTGAAAGTGACCTGAAGAAATCCGTCAAAAATAAACATTTATTCTTAACTTTCCAAATTATCCCTGAAATTTATGTCGTCCAATGGTAATCCCTGTGGACAATGTTTGTCATAAACAAATATTGAACCTTTCTCTGCTTTCAGAAAATCATGAAAAATGTTCCAGAATGGAAATAAAGGTAAACAAGAAAATTGTAATAGGGTCGAGCCGTTAACTTGAATATGTATACATATGTATAATAAGAAGATTAAATGGATTTAAGCTGAAAATCTACTGATGAAAGAGTTCAAGATGACTGTTTACAGAAAAACTTTGAATATTTTCACCCCAGCCTGTCTGGCAAAGTCGCGATGATTAGCTTTCATATTTCTTTTATCTTCGGTTTTTCCCTTCTCATATAGGTATACAGATTTCTTATTAAAAAGAAATTAATTAAAATGATATATCTTCACATCTGTTAGGATAGAATACTTACGGGGTATTAATTTCCATATAATCAACTTAATTTATGTTGTATGCTTGTGAAAATATTTGTGTCCTTTATTCGCATCAGCCAGGAAAAACCCATGGTTAAGATATTGATATGATATTTAACTCTTCCTTAAGGATTGTCTGACTTACGAGTATAAGAATGATGACAATGGAAATATATTTTGCTTCGCACACTTTTGTTTTTATCTAATTTTGCACGATTGCTTTATTTGTATTATTCATATTCCTATATACCTTTATGTATAACATTATTATTATTGTGGCGCTACAGCCCAACTTCAGGTCTCGGCCGTCATGAATGTCTAACATTATGGTATCTCACTAATGACCTCATACATAGAACCTACTCCATACATTGAATACCAAGCAAACATATTAAGGTAAAAGATATTATTGGAAAGGTAAGTATTTCTTCTACAGGACCATAGACTAACGAAGATTCACATGTCTCCACCTCCACTCTTCTCTTTTTCTCTATATTATTCTTCCTTTCCTTATAAATACGTATACTCGTATGTATACAAAATTCATGTGATTCAGTGCTGATCTAAGTAAAGGTTAAGGTTATGAATCACATTTGTTTGTTTTATGTGGGGAATTAACTTTGGTTAAGAATGTTGACATCAACTTGGGTAATAGTTTTATCTTGGCAATCGGGTGTCCTGGGAATATCTTCACATTACAAGAACGAACGGACATTATGTGAGGAAGTGGAAAGAAAAGGAGATAGTTCCTAACGCGACTATTCAGTTCTAGAATGAAAGATAACGAAGGTTTAATGAAAATGACATAAGATCAAAGATTAACGATCATTTGACATACAGAACATTATTGGGTAATACGATTTTTTTCGGAACGAATAATAAAGATATTTCTTATTTTCTATTATTTTTTCAACAGACGTGCAACTCGGTCATCTATCTATCAAGTTTCTGTATATATGGTTATCATGCAATCGGATACGCGAACGACGTTACCATCATTGTCAAGGGTAAAGGCTCTGATACTCGGGACGCATTTACACGATTGCGTAATTTTTGCCCGAGTCGCATAAACGCGACTAGTATTTACACGTTAGTTGGGTTTACGTGGACGAAACTTCAGAAATGGACATCGATGCGAATTTTTCTGATGCGGAAATAACGCGCACGTCGTTGTATTTAGACGAGGTGTTCTTATGGTTCCACAGAATGAGGCGGATGAGTACCCACCGGAACCCGTCGTCAGCTAACAAGTTATCCTTTGTTGTAAACCCATTTGCTGTTGACGGGTACCGTGGATTTGACGCGCCCGACGATTTTACGCGTTACGTGTATTAGCACTTTAAGTTTAAGTTTGATTCTACTGTTGCGGATGTAATGGAAGCGGCCCTCGACATTAGCCGGCCATTGACACACGCTCTATCATCTGCAAACGTACGCCCAATTTTTTTCCGAATGATTCGCCACGTTTGCAATCCCCTGGAAAATCGCGTCACCTAGATCGCCCAATTTTTTTTGCTAATGATTCGCGGCGCTTACAATCCCCTGGAAAATCGCGTCACCTGGATCGCCCAATTTTTTTCCGAATGATTCGCCGCGTTTGCAATCCCCTGGAAAATCGCGTCACCTGGGCCGCCCAATGATTCGCCGCGTTTGAACGAGTAGTGAAATTTAAGTAACTTTGTGCGACCAGATGGTTCGTGGCGTTTTCGGTTTGCAGATGATAGAGCAACAACAATTTGTATGGAGACGGTGTCTAGTTGGGTGTGTTGTGATTTTGCAGATGATTCGCCGCGACCGAATTTTTATGGGTTATTCTATAGTGGTGGTAGTCGTAGCTTGCATCATAAAATATGAGAAGGATGGGTCCACGCAGATATTTTGGTCCTGCTGCAGGTGTGTGCGTCAGGATATAGGTAAGATGGGTGTTGTATGACTAGGGGTGTTGAGACGAATACGTTAGACTGCCGCTGAAGGCATTTTGAGTCCTTTGGTAACGAAAAAAGACATGCTTTACAAGGAAAGCCCGATCAGACGAGTATTTCCCCATGAAAACAGGGTGGTTACTCTGGGGTGGGCAACCCAAAATTTTCTTTTTCTTTTTTCACATCAGATTCGGAATCAGCGACCCAAAATTACCTTGTAGTTCGAGCCAGCCCGATCGGACGAGTATTTCTCCATGAAAACAAGGTGGTCATTCTGAGGTGGGCAACCCAAAAAATTTTTTTTCTTTTTTGACTTTAGATTCGGAATCAGCGACCCAAAATTACCTGCTGTCCAAAATCTGGCAGAGCAGTTATCTTAGAATCAAGACCAAGCTGGACCTCTTTCGTTCCCTGGTAATGTTTGTGCTTTTGTTTGGGAGCAGTACTTGAAAAGTTTCTGTAAGAAAACCAGAAAGCTGCAAGTTTTTGTCAACTCATGTCTTCATTGAATTCTAAGAATTTCCTGACCCCAAATAATATCAAATGAAGAGCTAAGTCAGCGTTCGTGTCGGATGCCAATTGGGGAATTGATACGCAGGCGAAAATGGTAGTGGATAGGTCACGCATTGCGGAAGAGTAATAAATGCATTACTTTGCATTCCATGAAATGGAGCCTCATTTGCAACCAAGGCCAACCAAGAGGGGTCCTAAAATCACATGGCGGCGATCTCTGGCAAAAGAGTGCAAGGCGCTGGGTAAGTCATTTGGGAGTTGCGCATTACTGCCCAGAACAGAGTGCGACGGCGCGCAGGGGTAGTTGACGCGCCATGCCCCACTAGGGGTTAAGGCAACGTAGTAAATTACCTTTGGAGTGAATTCTCCATATATGTGGACTGTATCCAAGTGGTATAAGCGATTGTAATGGTTAGGGGATGATTAACTCATAACCAAAGTGCGATTCTTTCTCCAACGGCATGTAAACAGGGGGCGGGGTTAGTGTGTGGTGGCGATAAAATTACACACAGAAGTTTGCTTCTTTTAATTTGAAGTTTAATTGTGTGCAACGTAACGAAGAATCACCAAGCGGCTGCCGCGTGAATTTAAGAAGGTTAAAAGCTACTTTTAAATAACACTAAAAAATTAACTAGCGCCACAGTCCAATCCGAACAATGGCCTCCAGAAGAATTAGCATCTTCTCATTTTCTAGATCGTGACGGTGTATCTTGTGCAGAGGTCACACATCTCAGCAACACGCTCAGCCGAATTATTTACCCCATAAATGGGTTCTAATTCAACAGCTGAGTGAGCTCATAGTCTCGGTGCAATCAAAAACTGCCTGTGGGTACTTATAGAACTCTCGCAGTGTTGCGAGCTTGCTAGTATAAAGACGGCGCGGATAGGAGGTCCATGCCAGCAACTGCACTTCCAAAAAAGTAGATATGCTATCGAAACGTCAACAAGGCATAGAAATGCCAGAGATGTTGACGCGCCATGCCCCGGAGGATTAACAAATCCTCTTTTTTTATCGAAAACTACTGCATTTAATAGGAATCGAATCGGGACCCAGTTCATAGAAGGCGAACGTGCTAACCATTGCGCCATCCGAACTACAAACAATAATAGTTTGTTTTAAATTTTCAATGGTGATTTCCTGTCTATTAGTGGCTGTAACATTTTTACTAAAAGATGGGGTTTTTAAGTACATCATCCGTGTTTTCGTTATAAGTGAGTTTCTTGTCAAGGAGCAGTCTTAAGTATTTAATGTGACTAGTGTATTTCAATTAAATAAATTTTAGCTAGTTGCTGCCCCTCTAATTTGTAATTTTATGGATTTCTTCCTTATAACGTTTCGGAAATCTTTCTGCAATTATTAACTTAAACTCAAATTTTTAGGATTTTCTATCTAATCTACGAAGAACGATGGGTTCATAGATGAACTGTTAATTATTATCCAGGACACTGAATGTTAGGTCAACCGAGACGAATGCTGGATACTTGTAGAAATGGCTTCTCTCACAAAGGATACATTATAGCATTGTTGTGATTAACTCACCACCATCGGTAAGGTATCCTATTATACATAGTCAAAACTGCCGGAGATTTTGAATGAAATGTTTTCTTGGAAAATATCTATGAAAAGGATTTCTTTTTATACGGGTATTATATTGGAATGAATGGAGCATTGGATAAACTGCTCGTATATTTTGCATATAAAATATTTTCAATATTTAATTCTGAGAATTCACATACTTTTTAAAAGTTCCCCGTACATTCCACGATGAATTTTTATTTTCATGGTGAAGTGCACGGAAATTTTAAAAAGTATACATACATATCAAATTGTGAAAATATATTCAAAATGTAGTTTATCGAATCCTCCATTTATTCCATATAATTCCTGTGTGTAAAAACTCATTTTCATAGAAATCTATACCTAAGAACACATTTTTTTTTTTCATTTTCAAGTTTACGGTGAAGTGTAAACTCCGTTTTTTCCTTACATGCAATCCGTTTGGTAATGCTACTTTTAAACAAATAAATTAAAAAAAAAGAAAATCGTCGTATGAGGTTCAACGTCAACGTCAGTGTAGTTATCTTTAAAGGGTATCAAGAATACTTTAAAGATTTCAAACATCAGCACCAAAATTCCATCCATGAATTTCGTATTTACTAATTAACTCAAAAACACTCAACCCTTAAACCGAAACATTTCAGTTGACTTTGCCACCAAGATATTCTTCATGAAAATCTTTGTATTCCCCTTAGGCTGGAATGAATAGCAACCACGATTGATGATAGTGGGTGTTTATATTGACACCCAACAAATTCGACTGTTTTACTTAAAGTGATCGATGGGTATACCACTGGCGTTAACTAGTATGAGTCTATCAATTTTCGCAGAAAGCCTGTCATATCGAATTAAGTTTTCACATTAAGTGCTCGCCTTGAAATTGAAGTAAGAGTTAGAGAATCTTATGCTAAAACAACTGCGAAATCGTTCAAGTTTGGAACATCCATTTGAAATTAACGCATCAATTTAGATTTGATGGATTAACTGACAATCATATGTAATACTGTAGGAGTACATACCCGTTATGCTTAGCTAAAACAACATTATATTATCGTAATCGAAATGTTTAAGTGCAGAATGAAAACTGCGCGAATTTCAACTGTTCTAAAAGAACAGACTACATTAATTATTTAATCATTACCTAGTTTCTCGCCACATTCAATTAAAGCTGCATTCAAAATCAGGACCAGAAAGAAACGCATCGGAATGCATAATCTCTTTCGAAGAGCCATTTCCATTATTCAAACGCTTTAAATCCTTTTTCTATTTAGATTATCCACTATTCCGCTATTTGTACAAGCTTCTCACTTGCCACCACTTTCACTTATTCCTCCACCTCTCTTCCTTCCCGTATCTTCTGAACAATGAATAATTGCCACCGGAGTGTATTCAAATCACTGATACCATTGTTAAACTGTAGTAGAAGGGCTCATCACTTAACCACCACACTAGTATACACTAGACTCACTGAACAAGGACATTACACATCCACGAACATCAACCCGCACAAAGTTTGTTTGTTGGGCAACAATCAACAACACTGGATTCGAACCGTTAAAACGTGAAGTTAATTGGGTAATTTGAATTCATTACATTGTCATACCACATAGCGCCACGGCTCCTCTGTACAGTATAGCATGACATCACACTTCGAAACATTCGACACGCCAATGACACTATACATGAAGAATGTACGCACAAGGACACGACAACGCGCTTGAGAGGAAAGCACCGATCCCTAAGATAATGCTATCATTACAGACGGGTGGTTGATAAGCAACTGCATTCCGTGTATATCGAAAGCCCAGCCACGGTCCAGAAAGGATAATGTGCAAAGCTTGAGAGTTGGAGGAGATTCCCCTTGGAAAGGAGACTGCGCGAGTAGGAGGTTAACGTAATTTTTGAGTGGTAAGAAGCGGGACGGTTATATGTATGCGAGGAATAGAGATATACTCGTACATGTTCACCAAGAAGGACTTTTGTGGAATAAGTTTGACGGATAAGCTTGTTATACAACTTTGACTGTTTTGTCAGTTGTCTATTTCAATCTGTTGTAATGATCCGGTAATGGGTGCTAGCTCCGTTCACAGCTTTTACAATGATTTTTGCGTTATCTGAGATGTGAGCAGTGTTGGATGATGCTGGCAACAGGATAAAGTCTAAGGCTAGAAATAGTATTTGCATCGACCATTATATCATAGACAGACATGTTCAATTCGAAACAGCAACCTTGTGTGATATTAGCCATGACCTGACACATGAAGTTTTAGAAATACGGTATTATAGGTACTTGAAAGATGGAAAAAAAAGTTCATGTCAATTCAAAATTATTTCCTTTTAGGTCAAGTATTTTAAAAGGAATATTAATGGCCGTGTCTGTGATTTTGATGACGTTAATTTTATTTCTGGCAATCGAACCAAAAAGCTGTTTAGATTATTATTATTATTATTATTATAAGAGCTTACATAATACAATTATGTTGATCTTAAAGTTTAACTTAAGCACTAGCTACATAGGCCTTAGGCTTAGTTTAGATTATTTAGACTAGGCGCTGACAGGGATTTGAGTATGCAAAATTAGCGGACCTCCTCTCTATGGATTTTTGATTAGGGGTGTAGAAGACCAGGACAATTTTGGATGCTGGTCGGAAATGGTGGTCCTTATCCTGGGGGGGGGGGTTGGGATTCAACGGATAAAAAGCGTTTAAGTAGAATACGTTCCGGAAATCATAGCTGGACTAACGTTTAACGGAGAAGTATGTATCTACTAGGTCCCAAATTCTTCAGAACTTGGTTCTCTACAATTTTACTTAAAAGATAAATTTGCGAAAAAGTTAAAGTTTCCCCGGAAAATTCAATTCAAGTTGAAAAATATAACACACTAAACTAGCCTCCTAATCCATACACAAAGATGTGTGTAAAGTTGAGTATGCGAAACTCTAAAGCCGCGGTTTTTCTTTTGATCTCTATTCCGAAGATATGCAGGATAGTTGGAAAATGTTAGGTGCCGCCCAGATAAGTGTTTGAGGAAGCTCAAAAGAGAGGTGAGAGCAACAGGCTCGAACAGGTAATCAATCGTACCTTGACAACGGTTCATCGCAGAAAGCTCTACTTAGTATTAAATCGTTCATTTCTTAATGTTTCTTCATTTTACTTCAAGATAAATTTACGAAAAAGTGATAGTCTCCCCGGAAAAAACGCTAATTTGCCAGAATAAAATCAATTGGAAGCTGGGTTTCATTTAATAAACCTCATCGCCAATTGTGCGAGATTGGGAAAAGTGCATGTTAGTAGTTGAAAAGGCGTTGCCATGGTAGTGGAGGGGAACAAAAAAAAAAAAAAAATGTAAGGTGCCTAAGTTGTACGATAGAAAACCAGCTGTAAATCATCTTTGCAGAAAACTCTTTTTCGTCTTCTACAGTTTTATATAAAGCGGAAAATTCTCATACATCAGAACCAGGAACAGAATTCTGTACATTGTACGCTAGAGCACTAGCGACAGGAACAGTATTATGTCGCAAATCAGTGTTTTTATGGATTTTGCTAACGCCAACTTCGAAGTCGTTATCAAGTCAAGTCAAGAATCTATTCATTGGCTTAAATACGAGTATATATGAATGAACTTTCCAACAGTTTGCATCACTGAGGAATGGCTAATGGAAAAGATTGCTGATCTCTCCAACAACTTTGTATCCGGTCCTGACGAAATTTCAAATTCATTAGTGAAAAGATGCGTCAAACCAAGTCAAACCAATAACACATTTACTAAAGAAGTCATTCACTACTGGGAAAGTTCCAAAAATATGGAAAACCTCATATTTGAAACCAATACATAAGACTGGCTTACGTATAAAATTGAGAACTACCCAGCAAAAAACGTGTACTACTCAAAATAGATATGCTAAGTAGCCATCCTGGCGTACCCATTATTTTCACTCAACCCATACGTTTTCCAAGATATCTATGATTTTTGAGTTATGACAATGGCGCGGGGGCTACGATTTTCATGATTTAGGTAACCCATGTACGTACCCAATAATTTTATAATTAAAATTGTTTATAATAATTTGAACTGAAGCTAAGAAAATTTAGTGGTATTACTTATAAAGCATTATTTGGAATCCATTCTATATTAGTCTCAATGGCGTATGTGGTAGCGTGATGGGTTCTGAAGCACAGCGACCCGAGCCCCGTTGGTTGGCAAAATGCCTGTGACATTGATGAATTTTTTAATTACCCTCTCCTTAACATTTCGTCCCACCCATGCGGGGGCTACGATTTTCATGTTTTGGTTAACCAGGTACCTGCTCTACTTGGTTAGCCACGCTGTTTGCTGGGTATCGTGGTGTTGCAATACAATGTGCTACACCAGAATTGCTGGATTCTATCATTTCAAGTCATCTCAACTTCTACATGAAAAGCATTATCGATGCCGGTCAACATGGTTTCATGAAAGGCTAATCGACAGTTACTAATTTGACTGAATTTACTTCCGCTGCTTTGAATAACATGGAAGACGGGTTGCAAACGGATACGGTTTATTTAATTTATTAAATTATTTAACTAAAGCATTTGACTCCGTGAATGTAAAATTCATGATTCGCAAGCTGGACATCATTGGACTGAATGGCCAAATCTGGAAATGGATTCAGACATACATGATGAATCGACAACAGATTGCCAAATTAAATAATATTACATCTGATCCAATCGATGTGGGATCGGGTACCGGACAGGACTGTTCATTAGGCCCGACCCTGTTTTTACTATTTGCAATTGACTTCACTTCACTTCATGTAAGAAAGGTCAAACTACACTCATTTGCTGATGATACTCGTTTTTACAAAATTTAAACTATCGCTGATTGCTGGACACTGCAAAAAGATCTAGACGATATCACAGAATACTTCGATCGCAACAAACTGAAGCTGAATGTCAAAAAGACCAAAATGACTTCATTTCACCGCCATACTCTGAAATTCGATCATGTGTATAGCATCAATGGCGAAATCATTGAACGTATGCAAGTTATCAGACTTGGGTTTGATTCTTGACGAGAAACTCAACTTTAAGTCACATATTGAATTTATGGTAGCCAAAGCAAGATCTCCACTAGCCTGGATGAAGAGATTTGCGATAGAATTCGAGGATCCTTGGACCTTAAAACGAATATCGAATATAATAATTAGACGTAAGAAACGTAAATACTTCTAGCAGTTGCTGAATATAAACGAAAACTTAGCTAATAGGAACACCAGACAAACATACAAACTAGTAAATACAATTAAGAACCGCTACCAACCCAGGACTAGCCTTTGTAAGGATACGGATGGAAACATTATCTGCAACACCGATGGCATTAACAAACGATGGGCCTCTTATTTTGAAGAGCTTCTGAACCTACCATCTAACATCCCCACACAAGAAGCTACAGCTGAACAGCTAAAATTCGGTGGAACGGGTCTAGCTAATGCCATACATCAATTACTCCTGCGAGTTTGGGAGGAGGAGGAGATCCCAGACGATTGGCGCAGAAGCATCATCTGTCCAATTCACAAAAAGGGAAATAAACTGCGGTGTGAGAATTATAGGGACATATCACTAGTTTGTACGTCCTATAAAATTTTGAGGAAGATTCTGGAAAATACAATAGAATAAAGCCGTACGCAGAACGAATCATTGGCAAATATCCAAGCGGTTTTAGACCTGGTCACTTCACAACCGATCGGCTGATCGATCAGCTCTTTACGGTCAAACTGATACTCCAGAAGTGCTGGGAATACAAGGTAAACGTATACAAAATATTCGTCGACTTCAGGCAGGCATACGACAGTATCGATCGTTGATTACTGTACAATATCATGCTGCAATTTGGTATACCGACCAAATTACTGCGACGCTCTAAAGCCTGCCTATTTCGCAAATATTTTTCTGTAGTCGTGTTGTAATTGCCGTAAACAAGCACTGAGCTTGATCACAGAATCAATTTTTGTTTTCCAGGACAAAATTTCAGATAAATATTTAAAATGCGCCTCATCTTAAGTCTTTCAATAGATTAAGGGCCGTTTTCTCAATGTCTGGTTAAATCTTATCCTGTAGATAAACGCTAACCGGCCCTCATCTTCCGGTTAAGAATTTATCGGACAATAATTCCAAACAGCTGATACGTACTGCTGAGATTTTGACAGCTAGAACTGTTTACGTTCGCACATTCAAATGAGATAATTAAACTGGTCACAAGGAACAGAGTTCTGGATATTCATTCGAAGGAAACGGATCTGAAACCAACTCAGCCGCAAAATAATGCTGAGAGGTGGCACAGACGTAGAATAGAATTGAACAGGTGGCAGAATTCCGCCAAGAAAATCAGCTGACTTTCTACTGCATCAGCTGCGCTGTGGACTGCATTATTATATTTTGAGTGTTGCATGCGCTAAGGTTAAATTTAGTGTCCCGGATAGCTAGCTGGCAGTTTAACCGGACATTGAGAAAACGGGCCTAAATAGATTATTCAAAGTAGAACTGGAAATAAGCGTGATTATAATGCAGCTAGATTGATGGGATTAGGATAATGTAATCCCATTCGCTTACGACAATTATAACCTTCTATTTTTAATGAACAAATAGAATCAGAGCCATTCATCCAATCACACCTTTTCCTAAAGTAATTAAAAGTATTTACGTCGAATATTATATTTTTTAAAGCTACTTCGAAGAACCGACCGAACCGGTTTCAAGAAATAAAATTTAAGCAGACTACATTTTGCAGTGAAAAATGAAGTGAAAAATAAACTTCCCTCCGTCATTCTTTACATTTTTTAAATGCTGTCCTGTGTCCATGAGGTAAATAGTATAATTATTCTTAAGTGGCCGCACTCCTAACGTATATAAAGTAGCTCGAATTTATGAAACGTAATTCTACTCCTCTTTACACTTTAGCAGCCATACACTTGAAGGATTAAACGCACAGTCACTCAATGTTTAGTCTTTATCGCAGATACTATGGAGGCAGCAGAAACTCCCTATTAGGGAAGAAATATTTGAGCCGTAAATTTCCGACACTTAATTTTTTGCATCACTGCTCTCCTCGACTCTGAAAAATAAATACATTGTTTACGTTAAAGGCACGACATTCCGAGCAGGATAAATACTTTCTTGAGCCATTCAAGGTTTCTTCAGGAGCAATTGCCCTATTTCACAAGGATCTTTCTAATTATAAGGTATAGTAATGGGCTCTACCGTTGACATGCACCAACAAGTAGACGGAGGATTCCTATGAAAACATCTTTCCGGTACACCACTTCAATTTATTAATACAGTTCGGAATGAGGTTATAAGCTCAGTGTTAGGAGCAGCCTCTTCTGTTTTACATGTACCTACGCAATTTATGCACAGCTATTGCACATATAAGAGATTGAGGTAATTTTCAAGTGGATATGGCGGTCGCACTTAAAAAAGTGAGTGATACGTTTGGACTTAATTTGTGGTTCAAAATATATTCAGGTGCATTTCAACATTTTTGAATGAATTTATTAATCAATACATATACGAGTTCTGATAAAAAAAACGGAACCCCTTCAACCACACGTCGATGGATCGCTGCGGCGACGGGCGATTGGCTGCACTACAACTGTTATAACCTTCCGTATAAGTGGCTTTTTATAGGTTGATAATAAGTCGTTTAGTTTTCGAGTTATTGCCATTTAGGAGCCACGTATTGAAGCTCCAATTTGCTTTAATGGCTTTAATGGCGCAGATTTTAATATTGAAAATAGGAAAAAATCGCAGGTAGCAAGGGGTGAGAAGTAGGTAGGTCGAGGAAGGACAATCATCCGACGTTTGGCACAAAACTCGCGAACTAACAAGGTTGAGCTGCCAGGCACATTGTCATGGTGAAAGAACCATGAGTTGTCTTCCCACAAAAGTGGTTTCACTTAGCAATTTTCTCGTGCAAACTCTACAAAACGCCTTCGTGGTACTGACAGTTGGCGGTTTGGCCTTGGGAGAAAAATTCAAAGTGCACAAAACCGTTAACATCGAAGAAAGAGTGGGAATCACTTTGACGGAGGATTCACCCGGTCTTGTTTTTTGGTTTGGGCGTAGAGATCGTTTTCCGACCCACGTTGATGAGAGGACTTTTGTTTCAACGTCGTACTTGATACCCAACTCTCCTCCGCTGTGATGATTCGTGAACATTTTTCCCAATTTCACGCCTAAATTCATGTTGCATCGGTACCTCGTATACAGGACATTATAAGAATCGCCACGAGAACCAAAACACGTTGCACTCAAATAGCAACAACCCGGAAACGAATCGAGACAAAAACAAACTGTAAACTGTCAGTTACGCGAAAGATTATCACATTTGCAGTGCTGCCAATCGCCCGTCACCGCAGCGATCCATTGACGTGTGGTTGACGGGGTTCCCTTTTTTTTATCATACTACGTGATTAGGAAAAAAGCTTGCCGAAGGTATGATACTATCATACCTTCGTTGTGTTTTGTAGTACATTTGCCTTTTTGAAATTAGTAGTAAAACTTGTTCCGATTTCACTGTTCCTATAAGAGGTATATGAAATAGTGGGCCGATTTCAACCAAATTTAGGAACGTGGCTTAGCAGTCAATACGGTTGAATAATATGCAATTTTGTAAAGATATCTTCGGAAATAAAAAAAGTTTTTCTGACAAAAACTTGCTTTTGGGACGGTCGTTCCTATGATAGCTATATGACATAGTGGCCCGATTTCAGCCAAATTCAGAAATGTGATTTAACTATAGATACTATTGATTGCTGTGAAATTTGAAAAATATATCTTTAAAAATCAAAAAGTTTTTCTCAAAAAGACGAATTTTTGGACCGTTCGTGAAGCTTGTACCCAAAAATGTTATACCAAGAACTACTAGGAGGTCGGAGGGTGTGCAGCTCCAACCTTCAAAAGCCCATATTCTTTATAAGAAGAACAATGTAGAAAATCCAAATCCAAATCGACAATAGAGAGAATTTTTCCATCAAAACGAATTCGCGCTAAAATGCCTGGAATACAAACATTTCCAGACCAACTGTATACCATAATTGAATACGAAATAGTCTTAAACGAGAATAAAATGTGATAACGTTCCTTCAATCTATAGAGGGTGATAATAAAATTCCGAAAACGATACGATTATTGTATGCGTAACGTGATGTAATTTTTTTTTTATGAAAGACGACTGAGCGTAACAGGTTTATTCTGTGAGCTTTATGTTGTTTCGTATCAGATTTGGTTGCAATACCTCGTGTGATTTAAAATTATGCGATATTGTAGTGAACAATTTCGATTTTATGTGCATTTCATTCGAAAATTCCACATAAAAGGGAATTTTTTTTTCAGGATTTCATCGTGTATTCTTAGTGGCCTTACTGGAAAACGATTCATGAACAAAGAGAATGACACTCACTGGTGTGTCGAATACATTCTTCGGGAGTCATCCTCTGTATCCATGTTTGATTAATTTGGATTCAGCCGCTGTATGTCGGTTGAACGTTAAGACTGAGAATAATCATTATTCTGCAATGGAATTACGGAATTGGGGCGACCGGTAGCGCAGTGTGTTGAGGCATCAGTCTCATGTTTGACTACCGGCGTTTCGGGTTCGAGTCCCGTCCACGACGACGTTCGTGGCCATGGATGTGCAGGAGGTGCATGCTGGCAACTGCATTCTCCGAAACCAGTTTATGCCGAGAATCGTCAATTGGGCCAAATGGATCAGTTGACGCGCTATGCCCCACAAGGGGTTAGAGCAATAGAGAGAGAGAGAGAGAATGGAATTACGGATGTACTCGTTGAAAAAGGATACCTATGTATATGGTTGACAAGCGGTGATTGCTTCCGCTGAAATTTCTGGGTTTACATTGGGGACAATTACTATCGGTTATACTTCGAAACTATGTCAATTTTTTTTTCAGAATGGCTGCTGATTGTTGAAAAATGTAAGGGTTGTAAAAAAAGGAACGAATATTTGCTGGAAAATTTGCTAATAACTTCCTGAAATTTTACATGTGACCGAAGCGCTTTTGCGTCACTAGTCTGTTGAAACTGTGCTCTTTTTTGTGAACACGGCAGATGGCGAATAAAATGTAGACAATAGCGATTCAATTAAAACGCCATGCATTTTTCCCGTCTGCTGACGTTGCAAGTGAACAGGTTAATTGAACTTTGGGACACTCATCATGTGTTACAAAATTTTATTATTTATTTTCTAATTTATCAAAAAAAAAAAAAAACAATGTCATTGAAAAACTATCAAGGACTGATTCCCGGCAGTAACTTGGTTTAACATCGCCAGTTTCAAATTTAAAGCGGTCGAAAAATGCGTGGTCTGATACTTTTTAAACAAAAACGAATCCGCCAGGTCATGAAGTGCAAGCAGCCTGCAGTCGACTGAGGATGTCCGCCGTGCACAACGTATTGTCATTCGTTTTTTTTGGTGTGGGAAGGCGTTAAAAACACGAAAATTCTTCGGCGTTTGCGAAATCAGTTCGGTAGTAAGTGCCTGAGTAGGTCTGCTGTGTTTAAATGAGCCAAAGTGTTCAAAGATGGCCACGAAACCATCGCGAATGACCCTGAGCATGAGCATGATCGTCGACCGCGAACCAGCATCACACCAGACAGCATTGGCCGCTTAGAACAACTGATTTTGGAGGACCGTAGGATGAATGTTCAAAACATTTCGGCTGAAGTCGGCATTAGTATTGGTAGTGTAAAGTCTATCATCCACGAACACCTTCAATATTGTAAAATAACGGCGCGATGGATTCCCAAACTGTTGAACTTTGAGCAAAAATTCATGCGGTTGGAAGTTTGTCGCCGCTTGCTGACGCGATACGAGGCGGAGGGAGGACGGTTTTTTGACGCGAATTTTCACTACAAACGAGACATGGGTACACTATTACACTCCCGAAAGCAAGGTGTCGTCTAAAGGGTAGAGTAAGAAGGAGGAAGAGGCGCCAGTCAAAGCGAAGACCTGGTTGTCTTCGCTTTGACGGGGTAAGGTTATGTGTACTGTATTCTGGGACCGGCGGGGAGTGCTGTACGTTGACTTCCTGCGCACGCAACGTTCCATAAATGCTGCATACTACTCTAACCTTCGGAAAACACACGTGAAACCGGCTTATCGCTCAAAACGGAGGAGCATTCCAGCGCGAAGTGCTATTCTTCTCCAGGATAACGCGCGCCCTCACGATCGATACAATATCAGAATTGGGGTGGGAGGTACTAGAACACCCCCCTACAGTCCGGATTTGTCAGCCTGCGATTACCACAAGTTTGGACCACTGAAAGAAGCCCTCGGAGGTCAAAGATTCAACACCGACGAAGAGGTAGACGAGTTCGTGCGCACTTGGCTGTCCAAGTTGCCAAAAGGAATTCTTCGATACCGGCATCAAAAAACTTCCGGAGAGGTGGCAAAAATGTGTAACTAGTGAGGGGAATTACCTAGAAAAACTGTAAATTTTTGTAAAATATTTTCGATAATAAATAAATGTGTCAGAACATTTGTCTCGATCATATAAAGAATTACAGACTTCCACATGCGCATACGGATGAGATAAATAAACAAGTACAAGACTTGTTAGATAAGGATATAATAGAATCTTCCATTAGCCCTTACAACTCTCCAATGCTTATCGTACCTAAACAATCAGAAGACGATACAAAAAAGTGGAGATTAGTAGTTGACTTTAGACAACTAAACAAAAAATTAGTAAATGATAAATCCCCATTAACTCAACTAGATGATGTTTTAGATCGAATTGGTAGAGCAAAATATTTCACTACGCACGATATGACTAGTTTATTCCACCAAATCGAATTAGAAGAACCATCTAGACTCTTTTCAGCATTTTCTATGAGTAATGGCCATTATCAATTTAAACGACTACCTTTTGGTTTAAAAATCTCATCTCATCTCATCTCAACTATTCAACACATTGTAACGATTCTGTCTGGTAGGCCGAAGCCTACATGAGGACGGAAGTCACACTGTGGTCGTGCAGACCGCGCGTGACACCTAAGTGCCAAGACTTCCTCAGATGTGACCAGTTCGCGCGTGCTGGATAGCTAGCTCAGCTATCGGTAGTCGGGGTGGGGTTGTATGGTCACACCTGCCTCGCAGCGTTACAAAACAAATATTACGCGCGTGCCCGGGTGCCTGAGCAGACGAGCCGTAAAAAGAAAACCTGAAAACGCGTACGACCGACAAGAGATGACTAAGTCCCCCGACGAACACGGGAGCCCCTTGATGTTTCAGGGGCTCCGCGCTCCCTCCCCTCCATTGGGCTAGGCCGCGCTTAAGTTCCTAGCCCCCTAAGCGAACCAATAGCAAACGAGAAAGCGGAGCGAGGGCCCAGGAAGAGGGTCAGGAAGCAAACTTAATTTCCTTTAGTGAGAATTCATTATAATTTATTTATATATACATAGGTATATCTATATCCTTTTTTTTAGGCAAGAACAAATGTTTTATTAAAGATTTTTGTTTGTCCGATTCTTTACAAAAGAACGTAAGCGGAAATTTCCGAAAATGTAATATTCCATTTTCAGCGCGTTTACAAAAAGCGTCGAGGTGGAGTGCCTTGGCAATTCTACATTCAAATATTTATATACGGAAATAACAAAAATGGAAAGTTCGTGCCTTGACCTGACTTATGTATGAATATTTTGTTTAAATTAGTAATAAAACTATACTATATGCGTGATCTTAGCTACTCATAGAAAAATAATACTATGAAGAAGGTACATACTATTCTATTCTATTCCATTCTATTCTTCATTCATTTCTTCTTTAGAGTCTCGTGTTATTACATATTATAAAAAAATTCTCTTTTCTTTTTTTTTATATAAATTCTTGTAGATGTTTTTTTTTCTGAATTGTATAATCATACAAAAAAATCCGCATTTCGTTTTGTTTTGTTTAACTATGTACACTAGATAGCATTTCTATTACTTAAATTGTTTACTTCTTTTTTTTTCTATGTTCTTTTTCGCATTTTTGTATATATAATACGTTCTTATAATATGTAATATTTATGTATGTATTTAAGATTTACTGTTCGTAGTTTGGTATATTTTTATTTTTTTTTCCAGGTTATTTTTTTTTAAAAATACGTTAAAAAGTATATTTGTATTAATAATAATAAAAATATAATTCCTGTTATTTTTAGTAGTATTATTACTTTTTTTTTTCATTGAAAACGATTTTTTTGTCTTGTGTATAAAGTCTCAATAGTGCTCAAATGCAAAAAAAATAGAAACATGCGCCTTTTTTTTTTGGATTTAGATTAGGAGTTTCATTGAATTATAAAATCCTCTTCCGATTTGGTCTTGCCATGCTGACGGCTGTTGAAATAATATACGGATGTACTTATCTTTAATCTCCGGATCAATCTAGCTGGCATTCGGTATTTTCTCCGCAATTCATCTGATGTTTTCTACCATTATTCGGAACAGATTTGGAGACACCTTGCTGCATCGCGGCTGTACCGTTGCAATTCTTGGACTCCTCCCTGGCCGCGTGGTTGACGGAGGACATCATCGAACTCGGTTGGTTAGCGGCGGAGGGGGTGAAGAGGTTTTGTCAAACCCGAAATGGGTGCCAGTGGCTCTCTGACGTGTGTGCGGTGGGACAGGCGCGTGTTATATTAACGGTGGCGCATCGAGGGACTCGGGATTGGCACAATAAAAATAAAAACACACAACAGCAAACTTGCACTATTTTTAGCGGCGAATCTTTGCGAGAGGGGTAGTCGCCTTTTCACCGTTTAGTATTTTATTTTTCTTCTTGGAGAGACACTTCTGTGGACGGGTTACTGAAACTCAAAATCAAAAGGCGGATCCAATGGCGGACACTTGGAACCGATCAAGGTGATGATGATACGTTCACAAGTCTGAAGGAGGTGCACAACCCATTTCACAAGGAGGCACTTTGACGATGACGAGCAATAGCACAAATCTCACCAAATCCGTTTAACCCTTGCACAGGACTTCATCCGAAAAGTCGTCAGAGGACGTTTGCTTGATTGCCTTTGGACTAGATCGTGACAGCGTCCACCATTCGTTCGAGTTCCTTGGATTTTTTTTTTCAGCTAAGCCCCTCACCGTCCAGCGACGAGGTCTTGCACCTATTTTTGTAACTTCGGTTGAAGCGATTCTGCCTGAATCCTTTTTCACAGCCAGTTTCTTTGATGCGGCGTGCAACGGACGCAAAAGCGGGCCACTCACAAACAGAACCCTATTCCACCAACCAACAAAATGGAGCCCTCACGAACTCTCGTCTCGCCGTCTCGTCTCTCGTCGTTCCCCGTCCACCTTGCATTTCTAACCCCCCTCGGAGTTGAAGATGAAAACGTGCTGCTCTGTTATCGCTACGAAAATATCTGGCGGTTTGTCTCGTTATCAGGTTGTAAATCTTGTTGAGACCACTTTGGGCCACACGCACCGATTTTTCTCCAGTTGACCGGATCAGAAATCAAGGAAGACTTTCAGCACCGCACCGAATCGCGACCACAATCCCCAAAACGACCCTCTAGCTCCGTCTCGTGTCGTCCCCCAAACTCTTCCGCCAGCTCAATCCGTTCGACTCCTACTCGTTTTCCTATCTCGCCGCCTGGAAGACTTCCACGAGTAGCCCGTTTGCCCGCGAGCAACAGAGATGGCCAGCACTGCGTATGCCTTCGTCGAAGAGAGAGTGTCGCTTATCCGAGCGGATCTTTCCACGGGAAATGTCCCGGAACAAGTTGTCCGTCGCTACAAGTGTCTCTCTCCCACTCACGTATCCACATTGCTCTGCAATCTTCGCTGTCGCAAATGCATTGGTGTGTGCCTGTCATAGATATATGTTGACACGATAGGACATAGGCAACGAGTGGATGTAAAAATTCGAATATCGAGTTATTGCCGACATATTTGCGTCTACGCAGTGAAACACGCACAACACGTATTAACATTGGATCGACCCGCGAAGGGGGGGGGGGGGGTTTGTGCTGTGCAGGCGTGAAGTTGTTCGCAGATTACCAGACGTACAGTGTGGGGATAGTACTATTACCGATCTGTCCACCATCGGTCTATGGTGCATGTGCGGTTTCCTGTAGTAGCGGAACTATTGTACATGAAACTGGCCGCGTTCATGCGCGCGACCGGTTGACAATGGTCAGTGGAGTGATTTCTGGGCGAACAGTGGCGCAGTGGTTTGCGGCATCGTTCTCATCGCGGATTGTTGGCGTTTCGGGTCGCACCCCGTCCACAGCTCGTTACAACATGTCAACCATAGCACTAGCTGGCCTTAATTCTAATGCATTCCTCTACGTGGATGACATTATAGTATTCGGATGTTCATTAAAATAGCACTATGCAAACCCAAGTATTCGAACGCTTAAGGAAGTACAATTTAAAATTAAACCCAGAAGAGTGCAGCTTTTTAAAATCAGAAGTAGTCTACCTAGGTCATCTGCTTACGAATAACGGTGTAACGCGGTGCATGCCTATCCGTTTTGCATTACAATAGGAAAATACCTCATCCAAAGGTGTATATAATGTATGTGTCGAAATAAATTGAATTTCATTCCATTGCGGGTTTCCTAGAGTGAAGTTAGTTCTTTGCAGCCTAAAAACATATCCATAGTTCAATTTTTCCCCATACAGCGGAAAACATTATTATTCGTCTCACAGCTAGCAACTCATCTGACATTCAATGTGCAAATGTGCGAATACAACAATTTTCTAAAATTCTAGACTCACCGGGGAGATTATGCCCATTTCGAAATGTCTATACACAATTCAGATTATAAGTTCTTGTCTTCGAAACCAGACATTTCGTCCCTCAAGATGCTGACGCGGTTGAACATGTTTCGCTTAAAAAACCTGAGCTACAAGTAATTTAAGGAATTCCGGCACACATAACCGATACAATCTTATACGAACCCTTGTTTCTAAAACGGACAGAAAGATAGTGCCAGTCTCTTAGACGTGGAACGAAAAGTTAATTAAAGACAATTCAGACCCGGCCCGACTACTCCACTGTAGAGAAAAGCAGTCGAAGAATATCCTTTCTGTATTTTGTGGGTGTTCCTTAAATAGATTGAACTTCGTAAGGCGATACGTAATATTTGTCTAGTCTACTGCGAAAGATAGTCCTGAAATTCTTCATGATATGAATTTAAAATGTGGCAAAAATGTCAGTTGGAATCTGTTAAATAGGCGTTAAAGTACGATAAATGAGGAGAATGAAATGAATTTATACATCTCATACTCTACATTCACTACTACACACCCGCTAGGAATTCAGTAAGAAATTACTAAATTTGTGTTTTAGGTAAATCAATAGTACATACAAAGGTGGAGGCATCCAAATAAAATTAATAAGTCCACAACTCTTTCAAATTTACTTATTATAATGCTTCTTAAACCAAATTAATTTTGCTTTGATTGCGTATTTTGGTAAAAGAGTCGAATTGCCACGACACTTTTCCCAAAATCGTTTTTCAGTTTGTTGGTTTCCTTTCGAGGTGATTTTCGACAGTTGTGATAGCCGAAGAACATGTTGAGTGTACAGGTCAGGACTCTTATGCTGGTACACCATGTGGTACCAATAACCGCGCTCCGGTATACCTGGACAAGTATCGCGCTCGGTGGCCGTGGTCGTTCGGTTACCGCTCTACGATACTAATCTAGAGCTCGGAGTTCAAATCTCGGCGCAATCAAAAATTGACTGTGAGTACTAATAAAACTCTCACAGTTCTCCGACCTTGTCAGTATAAAGACGGCGTCGATAGGAGGTGTATGCATTTTCGAAAAGTAGCGCTCATGTCCTGGAGGGGTCAAGGCAATTAACATACCCGGATGTCTACGAGTATGTCCGGTCCAATGAGAATTTGATAACCATTTGGGCAGTTCTTTTAAAGGTTATCAGGTATACTGGAGCATGGATCTTGGTACCTTATTGTGTACCAGCATTAGAGTCCAGACCTGCACAGACCACAAATCACCTCAAACTGTTCCCCACACTACATCTATGGTTGATTGATGATTGAAGACGTTTGTTACTATCATTGTAATCCCATTGGAAACTCAAATACATAATTCTTCATTGTTGTTCTAAATATAAAGATGGATAACATGAAATCATTCAAAAGTGGCGTCGACCCTTTTCACATTTCAACCATTTCAGAACATTAGCCCCATTGTGAAAGCCTTTAAGGCTCATTGTGAAATTCATTTGAATTAATTACCTTCGAGGTGTTTTGCTTCAATGCACTCATTCTAACAACCAACTGAATTTTCCCCGGGGATTTTTTCTTCAAAGCAAACAACTGATATGGGTCAAGCGTTTTTGTTTCTCGACAGGAATGTGTCTATAACAAAACAAGTATCCCGCCAACGTACCAACAGAAGCTATCTGCACCACCCGCACCCCCCAAGCAAATGTACTTAAAACTTAAGTTTTCTTTTGATTAGAACATTGCGCGTTCGCGTAAATCTTCCTTAACACGTTTCGTTTCATGAGAGCCGACACGAATGTAATAATATGTTGACTCAGGATTACTCACAACTACTCTGTCGCTCCTTCAATGCCACACTACAAACAGTTTGTTGAAGATTGTCATAAAGATTCCTTCCTCGCCCCTCCTAAACCTAACTAATTGTGTTAAATACTAAGAAGTTGTCGTGGCAAAGGCAAGCAAGGAAGTTCAACCATGAAACTGGTATATTAAATAGAACGAAAGCATCCTTGAGGAGTCCTTACAAGGGCATAAAGTGAAAAAATTGAGGCACATAGTTCAGCACTATGTTGAAAAATACGGCCCGACTGGCGAAAAAGGACTCGCGAGCAAATTAAAGTATAATAGATTTGCATGAATAATGCTAATTTTATCAATACGACGATACTTGAATAGTGTCCATCCAGTGGAGGCAATGAGGCATTCCCTATTGAAAAGGGGCATGCAATGATGAACGCGAAAAGCTATGAAGCAAAATCGAAAAATAACACTTGACCACGGGATGGCATTAGGCTTGCATAGTCATCCCCGAAACAGTACGTTGGTAAAGTGTGGCTTACTGATGTCGGCATGTCTGAATTATTGAGAATTGGGGAGTGCGCGATACTCAAGGTGAACCAGGTACTGGTCTCCCGAATACATATGGCTGAGTTTGTTGCCATTTGCTCCCGTAGAATATCTAGAGGAAGTAAACCAAGCATTATATCTGGCGCTGCAAATGGAGTCGACCTAACAGCTCCGCAGATTGCCAAGCAGGCTGCTCTTTGTACCCTGCCCAATAATTTACGATTGGCTTCGGTGCGAAGAGCGTTCCACCATACAACAAAGCCACATAAGAGTATAGGCCCCAGAACCGACACATAGAGCCTGTGCAGCACCCTAGGCTGCAGATCCCATGTCTTGCCTATAGTCTTTCCGCACCAGTAGAGTGCTATAGTGGCTTTGTTGGTACGTTCCTGGATGTTTAGTTTGGAGTTAAGCTTCCATTCCAATACCAGGTCCAGAAAATTCGCCCTGTCGGTGAATGTAAGTGACACCCCCTCCAAGGTAGGAGGCTGGGGGATGGTATTTTTCCGTGTAAATAGCACAAGTTTGATTTTTTTAGAATTAATACTGAGGCCTCATTTCCTGGCCCACTTAGTAAGTAAACAGAGTACAAATTGGGTAACCTCGCTGAGGGTCCCAGGGAGCTTATCGGAGATGGCAATAGAAACGTAATCCGCATAGGTAGTCATTTTACATCCCACCTCCTCCGGGTCTAAAAGCAGTCTGTTGACCACGATGTTCCATAAAAGGGGTGAGAGTACACCAGCTTCCGGAGTACCTCGACAGACACTCCTGCGTACTGGCGAGTTCCCCAGTTTCGACGATATGACCCTGGATGTTAACATCATCCAAACCTTGGTCATCTGGTTTCGTTCACACGATGCAGTACTCGTCTCTTCTTATGGTGCTTCCCCGATGACCCTGAAGAGTGATCCGTCGTGCAGAGAATATACCCCGCATGGTTGTTTATCCGATCGTCATTCTGGTACAAAATAATTTGACAATTGATGAATTCAAAATATATAAAACTTCACTTACAAACAGTCTTGAACAATACCTCTTTCTTTTCTACATCAAATTACGTCTCAAAAGCATATTCAGAATGTGTTATGCAAAACATTCCATTTTTTTCAAAACAAAATTCAAATGGGCAAAGAATTGGCGAACAAAAAAAAATAAAGCCTTGACATAGAAACACAATGTTGCCTGACGGGCAATAGATGTTAAATATACGTATGTACATCTGCATATGTAGGCAGGAAAATAATATGATCTGGGAGAAAAGCAGGATAAAACACTAAGCAGAATGACAAACGTATGACAAGCAGACGACTGATTTTCTTCCTTTCTTTTTCGGTATTTTTTTAACTTTTTTTTCTTCTCGATAGGAACCTCTAAAAGCTTTACGCATAATATATCCTCAAGAATAGAGAAGGTTATGTGCGTGTCAAATACGAGTACACATGTGCGACAGCTCAAAAAAAAAAAAAAACGGCTGCGTTATATCACAGGATATCCTCCTTCCCAATGGATTTGATGTGTAATCGGAAAATACGAATCTGAAGTAAGTTCATGGTATGTGCATCATGTAAAATTCTGATGTGATCCATTATTGAATTTTTAATGTGAAAAGCAGAGGCATTGTTTCGTGTCCTGTTTTTATTGAAAGAGCCACGAACAATTCTCTTCCTCCAAGCAATTGAGTCAGCTAGGAATCGATTAGTGAGATTCAATTTCAGTAAGAATTCATCGGTAATATCGGGAATGCGTACAAGAAATGTTGATTTGGAATCTAAATGTTCATAACCTTGAGCCTTATAAATCAGTAAGTTCGAAATCCTTCCAATACGTTAAGATAGTCATCCAACAGCATCCCAACAATATAAATAATAGCTCCTAAAGTTGACAGACCCAACACAAGTTGGCTTATTTAATGCCAAGGAATGCTTCGTTGGTTATCTGAGTATAACAATAGGAATCAAAAGTCAATTCACAGTATCTTATCTCTTGTTTTTTTTTATATACCAGTCAATTCCAAAACTATCGTAATCCTTTGAATTCCAGTTGAAGATTTTCAAGGGCTTACTCTCGATACCATGAAAATCAATGATTCGCTAAGCAATGACATCATAAACTTTTATATTGAACGATTCGAAATCGAATGGTAATAATAGTCTGACGATGGTACTCGTAACAAAGGATAATGTCCTGGTAATTTTTTGTCTTTGATTTTCAACTTTTCAACTTGAACAGTTCTCGAAGTATTATGGTTGCAATTTCTGCCAATGATTGCATCAATTTAAAAAGTTCTGTACCGAGAGGGATCTTGAAGACTCACAAACTTATCAGCTTATAAGATTGATGCTCCTACGAGAAGCCGTCGCGTCGTACAGAATATTCAAAAGTAAACTGGCCGCATCAATAAATAAGAAAAACGGTTTAGTATTAAGATATATTATGTTCAAATATAATGCCATCGTCATCCTGATACGAAAATCGTGATTCATTTTATTTTGCGTACCCATATTCCATTCTATTTTGCCGCATCTATAGCCCAGAAGCAGTTTAGCATATGTAATAAAGTGCGGCTGGTCCTTCAGTATAATCTTCTTGGCAAGGCAGTTTTCGAAATATGTGACCCCGAAAATATTTTCAACTTACCTTTGCTATTATCACGAGAACGACCTGTACAACGTAACGCCCGGCCACGTACCCTGAACTCATCCTTTCTTGGAAAATGGACGGTTAGTACCCAATTCCTTGCAACATCGTAGATTATGGAAATTTTATCTTTTCCACCTGAAAAGTGTTAGCAGCTTTGCGAGTTATCGTTTTTGGGGAAAGTATTTTGTGAAGCAATAAGTATTTAGAGATTTTGTGAGGAAGTAAGCGTATGTAACTACCGGAAAGCAGGCTTCGGCTAGTGGGCTGATTTGGCTGAAAATTCCACAGTTTGTTTCTATTTATTCCGAAAGTGTTTTACATTTTTAAATATCTGACAAGTGGAAAGCAGTGGCGTAACTATACTGAAGGGAGCAAGAGATTTTTTTCAGTAAGAGGTTCTTAATGTAGACATTTTTTACGAGGCCTATCTAAACTATTAAAATGTTCGGTGATTATGCAGATTAACTACTTCACCTACGACTTTCCTGCAATTTTTTGTATGTTATAGAGTTCAGCATGCTAATGAAGAATATGTATGTTGGGTGCGGAAACCGTTTATTTACATACATAGTTTTCGAGTCGAAAAATTGAAAAATTAAAATGAAGTATCGTTAATACATATGTTTCACCCAGAGCGGGCGAAGCGGACGATCATGTCTGAGCGATACTAAGGTTTGGGATTCTCTAAGCGTGGAGCGAGCGTAGCGATCAGAGCCCACACAAGAGACTGTTGATTCACAGTTGTCTCTTGTAGGGAGTTTTCTAAACATAACTGTGTCATATTAAGAAATGTTTCTTTCGGTATATTGGTCTCTATTTTATAAAAAAGTTCATCTATCAATTTTAGTACTCCATTTGATGGAATATTAGTAAACATGTCTTTTATGTCAAAGGAAAGTAATTTATAATCATTTGTTATATTTATATTCACGAATTTGTTGAACTAATTTAAAGGAATTTTTTATATCAAATCCATTAATTTTTCTTAGTTTGTCAATATACGGTAATAAGAATTTCGCTAAATTGGAAAAAGGAGAATTAACACAATTCACATGGTCTAAGTGGAATATTTACTTTATGTATAATACATTTTTTTTACAAGTGGCAAACCATCGGGCCGCAAGGAGTTTGGAGTAGCATTTATAGTGAACAATCGCCTCAAACCGCATATTACTGACTTCAAACCCATAAATGAACGGCTGTGTGCGATTCGCATCAAGACTCGATTCTTCAATCTCTGGCTCATCAATGTGCATGCCCCCACTGAAGTTAAAGAAGACGCAGTAAAAGACGAGCCCTACGCCCGCCTTGGGACTCTCTTCGACTCACTTCCAACAAACGACGTCAAATTGCTGCTGGGAGACTTTAACGCGAAAGTCGGGAATGAAAGCTGGCATCGGGGGACCACTGGAGGCCACAGCCTCCATGAAGAATGTAACGATAACGGCCAGCGACTTATAGACTTCGCCTGCAGCAGGAATCTAGTCGTAAGCTCTACGTGTTTCCCGCATCGACGCATTCACAAGCAGACCTGGAAGTCTCCAGACGCACATACCGTCAACCAAATTGACCACGTCCTCATTTGCAGGAGATGGGCGTCTAGTGTCATGGATGTCCGCTCCTATCGAGGAGCAAACTGCGACTCAGATCATCACTTGGTGAAGACGACCTACAGATGTAGAATTTCCTCAGTGCACCAGTCAAGAATCAGCCCTCCCAAAATCTTTGCGGTTGATAAGCTCTTGAGTGATGCTACAGCGGTGGCGTATACTACCGCCCTTGAGGAAAAACTATCACCTATGCTACACAACATCAGCAACACAGGCGTCCATGGGTTCTGGGAAGAACTCAAGGGTACCATCAAGGATGTCGCAGAGAAGGTCGTGGGATATAAAGCCCGGCGAGCGCGAAATGACTGGTTCGACGAAGAATGCAAAAATTCACTTGACGCGAAAAACGAGGCCTACAGACAATGGATTCAACGAGGAACCAGAGCCAGAAGAGAAAAATATGACGAGCTACGGCGAATATCGAATAGAATAATTAGACGTAAGAAACGTAAATACCTTGACGAGCAGTTGCTGAACATAAACGAAAACTTAGCTAATAGGAACACCAGACAAGCGTACAAACTAGTAAATACAATTAAGAACGGCTACCAACCCAGGACTAGCCTTTGTAAGGACAAGGATGGAAACATCATCAGCGACACCGATGGTATTAACAAACGATGGGCCTCTTATTTTGAAGAGCTTCTAAACCGACCATCTAACATCCCCACACAGGAAGCTCTCGACGATATTGTTGATCTAGGCCCACCCATTCAACCCCCGACAGTAGAGGAAGTTGATCTCGCGTTGCGGTCACTAAAACGAAATAAAGCGCCGGGCGCTGACGAGATTCCAGCTGAACTGCTAAGATTCGGTGGAACGAGTCTAGTTGATGCCATACATCAATTACCCCTGCGAGTATGGGAGAACGAGGAGATCCCAGACGATTGGCGCAGAAGCATCATCTGTCCAATTCATAAAAAGGGAGATAAACTGCGGTGTGAGAATTACAGGGGCATCTCACTAGTTTGTACGTCCTATAAAATTTTGACGAAAATTCTGGAAAATAGAATAAAAGCGTACGCAGAACGAGTCATTGGCGAATATCAAAGCGGTTTCAGACCTGGTCGCTCCACAACCGATCAACTCTTCTCAGTCAAACTGATACTCCAGAGGTGCTGGGAATACAACGTAAACGTATACCAAATCTTTGTCGACTTCAAGCAGGCATACGACAGTATCGATCGTGGAGTACTGTACAACATCATGCTGCAATTTGGTATACCAGCAAAATTAGTGCGACTGACAAAGATGACGATGACCAACTCCGTCTCACAAGTCAGGATCCAGAATAGACTTACTGATCTATTTGAAACACGCACTGGTTTGAAACAGGGCGATGGACTGGCTCCGACGCTCTTCAACTTAGCACTGCAATACGTTATTCGGGCCATGAATTTGGACAACAGCAAGACGCTACTCATCAAGTCGACACAATTAGCAGCGTACGCCGACGACATCAACATCATGTCCCGAAGATTGGTTGACGCAGAAGAACTTCTGCATACGCTCGATACCGCTGCAAAGGAAGTTGGATTACGTATTAACGAGGGTAAAACTAAAATAATGATGCAATCGGTGACAAGGACACCTGCACAACCAAGCATCAGTGTGGGGGACCTCAACATCGAGTTCGTGAACAACTTCATTTACCTGGGTTGCAACCTGTCAAGGGACGCCAACGAAACTGACGAAATCAAGCGACGGATACAGTTAGCTAATAAGACTTTTTTCTCGGTTCTCCCCATAATGAAATCGAAACATGTGCACAGGAACACGAAGCTCCGCGTGTACAAAACCATTATACGACCAGTGCTATGCTATGGCTGCGAAGCATGGACCCTAGCTCAAGCCTCCGAAAACATGCTAGACACTTTCGAACGTAAGGTTCTACGGCGAATTTTCGGGGCTGTTTGCGATCGAGATGGATGGCGCATCCGGTACAACCATGAGTTGTATGAAATGTACGATGAGCTGCAAGTCTCGAAAATCGTCAAACTACAACGACTTCAATGGGCAGGGCATGTACAAAGAATGGACGATGATCGCATGCCTAAGAGAGTAATGAATGCAGAACGAGTCGACGGAGCGAGACTGCGAGGACGACCGAGATCTCGTTGGGAGAGCTCAGTAGGTGTGGACGCCGCGCAGCTGCTGGGCTCCCAAAATTGGAGGACGCGGTCACGTGACCGAGATAATTGGAGGACAATGATCCAGGCGGCCAAGGCCCGACGTCGGGCTGTCGCGCCACGATGATGATGATGATAATACATGTGGGGGACCTCAACATCGAGTTCGTGAATAACTTCATTTACCTCGGTTGCAACTTGCAACGCCAACGAAACTGACGAAATCAAGCGACGGATACAGTTAGCTAATAAGACTTTTTTCTCGGTTCTCCCCATAATGAAATCGAAGCATGTGCACAGAAACACGAAGCTCCGCGTATACAAAACCATTATACGACCAGTGCTATGCTATGGCTGCGAAGCATGGACCCTAAGTGTCACCATACCAGTGACGTGCAGTGGAAATTTTTCATAGTCAAGCAGTTGGGCGCCCTAAAGCCAATTTAGCATAAACAAAAATGGACTGTATAATAGAATATGGACAGTCACAAAAACATTTATACCAAGCGGCTTTAAGCCTTAAAGAAGAAATCAGGAAAGATATAAATAAAATATTGGCACATATATTCGGAATACAAAAATAAATAAATAAATAAAATATTACTAATAAAAAAAATGATAAATACATATTATGTTAATTAAGACTAAGAAAAATTCAGGGGTATTTGAAATAAATAAATATTCTTTCGCCATTGCCATTTATTTGTATTCCAAATCTATGCGCCGTTCTTTAAGTAAAAACTCTTTAATCACATTATCAAAAAAATCGTTTTCTCTTCGCATTTGTATAAGAAGATCCTTTTCAACCGCAATTAAAGCAAGATCCGAAAGTCGTTCTTGGGATTGGCGATTTCTCAAAAATGTGTGAACGCGCTTTAGTGTTGAAAATGACCTTTCCGCAGTTGCCACTGTGACTTGAATTGACGTTAATAATTTTGCTAAAATATGAACTTGCTTAAAACCGTTTGCGACATAAGGCCGTTTTTGAAAATAATCGAGAATTTTACTAGGATTCGCGTTTTTAAACTCATCTGAAGAATAAATAACTTTTAGCTCATTTTTCAACTTTATTCTGTCGAAAAATTGACCGTGATATTCAATAAGTGAGTCAAAATTTTTATCGAGAAAATTTGACTTGAATTTAGAAAAATAATTCGGTTCAAGCAACTCTAAAAATGAAAGATCTTTAAACGAATGGAATCGATCTCGAATTTGCCCGAGAATAACATCTATAATCTCCCGAAATATCCGCCGTAAATTTTGTAAAGGATCTATCGCATTTCTACATTTCTTACGTGGTGGCTGATATTCTGCTGTAACTGTCGAATAGAAATTATCAAACTTTTTAGAAAAGTCATTTTCAAGCCAATTTTCAAATTCAATAATTTTTTGGCTTGCATATGAAATGTTTACCACTTTGCTCTGAATAATATTAAATAATATATCAGTTTTCGAAAAAATTTCAGAAAAAATTAACAGATATAATTGAAAATCTGACTCTGCGAATTTTTGTAAGTATATATCGGAAAAAGTCAAGGAATCGCCATCCCAGTGTTGAGAACCATTCGAAATTGTCTCAAAAACTGTACAAATTTCATGCTTATGTTCAAATATAACGTTAATAGTACGCGAATGATAATGCCAACGCGTTTTGGAAACCGATGGTAAACGACGATTTACTATATTTGCAAAAAGGTCCGACCTTTTAGTGGATGTATTAAAAAATGATGCGATTTTATTGATGTGCGCGAAAAATAATTTAATTTCCGGAACAAACTCAACTGCTTTAGACAATACTAGATTTAGTGAATGAGCGTAACATGGAACGAAAATTGCCGATTTATGTTTTTCCCGAATTAAAGTCTGAACTCCACGAATTTGAGAACTCATTACTGCTGCGCCATCGTAACATTGTGCAATTAATTTCTTATCGATATTAAAATTTTGCAATTGTTTTAAAATGTGAGAGCTTATTGCTGTAGCTGTACGATTAGCGCTTACATCCAAAAATCCGATAAATCTTTCTTCAATCTCATTTGATATTGTATATCTAAAAATCATCGTTAATTGTTCCCGACCGCTAACATCTGGCGTTTCGTCGACCATTACAGCTACAAATGGAGCCTCCTTTATTTCCAAATTGATTTTATTTCGAACCACATTAGCTATAGCGGAAACAAGATCGTTTTGGCTTCTATTAGACAAACCCGAAAACGCTGCATTTGCTTTTATAGAATCTATGTGGGACTCAATTATCGGATCGTACAAACTCAAGAAATTTACGGTTTCGATAAAATTACCACGATTATTTGAAGAAGAGTCTTCATTATTTCCGCGAAAAGGAAGCTCCTGTTTTGCCAAAAAAATTACAGTATCGATTAAACGTTTCAAAATATTACGATTACGCTCAACTTTTTCATTATGCAAACTAACAGATATTGCCACCTGGTTACTAAGCATAAACTCTATACGCTGAGAACCAAAATTATCTAATTTAATTAACGACTGAAGATGTTTTTCGGAACTTGAATGCTTTGCTGCTGAGCCCGTAAAATTATTCAAATCACTAAATCCAGCTTTATTCCAAACAGATTTTTCATTCGTGAACAAAAGACACGGCCAGCAAAATAACTTATTTAATTTACAGCTTCCCGTTAACCAAATGTACTTTTCATACGTTTCGATATGGAATTTTCGCGTAATATTTTTTAATTTAAACTCTAAACTAAGATCTGGCTTCGGTCTATCCGATTCTATAATTTCTCTTTTCTTGGCAAAGGAAAGAGTTGAAAATCCCGCTTTTAGTACGAAATCCGTCGCGCAGCAATACTCCGACATAATGCGAAAAGAAAACTTACCACTTTTATCACAAATCAAATCAATTAAATCACTACAAACGGTCAAAAAAACTTCAAATCACAATTTAATCAAAATCACCCGATTGCACTGATCATGAAAATCTCTAAATTAATGTTAGATCAACGTCTTTCGCATTTGGGTAATCCTCGATATAATAAATTCCAACTTTATTAATTTAATTTGTTTCTACTTGCCAAAAAACAAACCGAAATAGTAAAAAAAGAAAAGTTTCTCTATAAGAATCCTGTCATCGTTACTAAACCTTGACGCGCTCGGTGACTAGAGCAGTGGTCGGCAACCAGCGGTCCTTCATGACGTTTTTTGTGGCCCGCGAGAGAATAACCAGTCATGTGCTTTAAGTTAAGATCTGCAAAACGCGAAAAAGGTTTGATTGCAGTTTTGTAGGCTTGAGAAATATGTGATTAATGATAGAACTAGAAAAAAAGATGATGCATTTGCTCGCAGTTGTAATAGATACCCTCAAATAATGCTTGATGGATTACGTATGGAAAGTCTGGTCTCTCTATCGGTGCTTGATGTCTGATGCTAACGGATGTATAAATTAAAATAACTAAAATATCACAAAAAAGATTAAGTCAACTCATATGCTCAATATTCAATCTTTGTGTGGTAGTGGGCAATAGTCTAACAAGAAAGAAAAAAGCAGACCGTTGGGCGTTGCTAAAGCGGTCACAGATGTCAAAAGCATGAAACAATGAACGCACTTGACGCCATTCAGTTCAGGGTACTCCTGCAAGTGTAAATGGAAAAAGCAGAAAATTGGAATAATTGGATGTTACGAAAACGATGGCAGATGTGAAAAATCTCAAATCGACCCTACTCAAGTGCAGTTTCCATTCGAATAGTATTCGATTCAGGACACTGCCATAAGTTTCTTTGTTAAAGGGAAAAACCAAAATTACGTTGCCAATATTGCTCTGGAAATGATAATCAGAAATTTGGACTAGCGAATCAACTTGTTGACTCGATTAGGTTCAACCGCCGATTCGTCACATCTCGCTGTGTTATTCAAAATAATTTCGATTTGTCTTTTTGAAGTTGAACCTATGGAAGCGACAATGATGCTAAAGAAGAATGAATGCTTTGGCATTGCCGAGTACGTAGCCTCGATTAAAACTGGCTATCTCAGTCGATTTATCGAAAAGAGCAGGTTGGATCAACTGATTGGCTCCGACTCTCTTGTCGAAGTACGAGTATGTATGTTGTGTTTGATTGTTGAAGTGTTTATGGCTTTTCTTTAGAACAGGCCCATTTGTCATATAATTTAACTTAACTCACACTCAATCAAAAAAGAAATTATGATTTGAAAATTTTGCATTTTACTCTATTTCTAGGAAATACATATTTTTTGGAACCTAATTAAGAAATCGTAGATCGTATTTTCAATTATTCAAAATGGTAAAATTTTTTTGTTCTGGAGCTCTTTTAAAATCGCAAAACAATATTAAATGCTGAAAATATTACAAAATACGATAAAATTTACTATCTGGCACCGCTGGGGAGCATTCTGTATCAAATGTCGTTCGAATTAACGTTATACAAATAACTTGACAACGGTCATTTATTCGCGGATTTAATAACGGGGGCCGGCGCCTTCCATATTTCCCATTTTCAACATTTTCAACATTTTGAGAATTTTGGTTTGCAACGAAATTTTGGTTGGCTGTTTTTGTGCACTGTCACTTGGATGAGTATCCTGAATAAAATTCCATTCGAATTAAAAATGAGAAAATGTTTTGACTTTCGTCCATTTTAGCGTTGTTTGTGATGTCTGAAGAAGGTCTAGTAACTAAGATTATATTTGCAAATTACAAAATGGCTTGCCAGGCATGCTGTTAACAACAGAATTTGGGCTTGTTTTTTTCCACTGATATTTCATGTTTTTTTCACTGTGCGGCCCACCTAAAGATACTTCTTTTGAAAGTGGCCCACTGTGCTAAAAAGGTTGCCGACCCCTGATATAGAGAATGGAGATTGGATTCTCGGCTCGAACAAAAAAATGCCTTTGGATACTAATAGAACTCCCACTGCGCTCCGAGCTTGTCAGTATAAAGACGACCGATAGGAGGTGCATGTTCGCAAGTGCACGTCCGAAAAGTATATACCGAAACCTCAACAAGCCGTAGAAATGCAAGAGATGTTGACGCGCCCATGCCTCATAAAGGGGTCAAGGCAATTAACAAGGGAACCTTTAAAAATATTTTTATAAATTGTCAAAGTGATCAAAAGTCGTCGAAAATTGTGGAGACAAGTTGAAGATTACGGTCGATTCGATACCGTCGAATAAAGCGTCGCCAATGGCGATATTTGCGTATACAGTATACGCAAATATCGCCATTGGCGATCCATGTGTCTGATTATACTACCTATATACTCAGACACATGGATTCTTTTTAAAACATTAATAGCATTGCCAATGAATAATGTGGAAGAGACTACTATGAATTCGAGAGCAGCTACAGATTTTGCATCCAGTAATTCACATTTACAAATGATTTTTAAATTTAGGCTACTTATATTCGAGTATGTACACATATTTTTTTTTGGATCTATCTTTATAAGCCGGAGGGGGGGGGGGGGCACTTTTGCCCCACTCTAGCTACGCCCATAGTTTCGACAATTTGTTTCATTTTATTTCGAAGATTAAGGGCTGTAAATGAAAAACTTTTTCGGTTGAATACTGGCGAAAAACAACTCGCCAACATAAAATACGAGCACCCTAAGGACATTTGCAAAATCTCTCTACATTTTTATAGTCAACATCCGACATTTCCCTCGAGTTTAAACGCGACAACACTCTTGAAAAATCAAGTCACACGGAAAGGACTCATGCTTTTTTGCCATCATGAATAGCATTCATGATGACTGTAATAGTTACAGAGGTCTGGGAATCATCTCAGGAAATCCGAAGGTGATTTCTCTTACACGATTTTTCGTATGTTTGTCGGTGAAGTATGGTACGTAAAATGCTAATGCGAAAATCCAAGATATACGACTTTTCATGTGGCTCCGAACATTTAAAAGGAGGCTGCAGCAGCTGAAGCATCAGCAGAGTGACTAGCCCCCGGAATATATGATAATATGAAAATATGACGAACAACGTAGTCCATCCTCTGCAGTGGGTTCGTTCGTGGTGCGGACACGAAAAAGTACAGCAAAGTCCTTTAGGGATCCACTTGACGAAATTTTTCTTTACCATATTTCCATGTTGTTACAGACGTACTCACACACTCGATTGTACACCAATGTGTACCTTAGTGATGAGTTCCTTTTCTGTATTGACAAGAGCTCTCAGTTGGAGCATATTTTGTGATTATATTGAAAATTCAATTTCGATTTTCAGTAAAGTTTATGTTTTTTTTTTCATCCTCTGGGCTCAGTTCTATTCTTGAACTGCGTGTTGTGTAAAGCTTATTACACATCATGCTGACAATAATTTGTGAAAAAGGTCCACAGATGGTGAATGTGAATAAGAAATTCAGGTTTTCCACAAAATACACACGGTATGGAAAGTCAGAACTGTATTTGCCCAAAGGACTATTTGGAGTATCCAATTGTTGGTAAAGTAACTTCATAATCTTTTTCAGAGGGAAGTTTGTCAACAATGAGGGTAGATGAAAGGAACGTATTGAATATTTTCATTTGTGACAATAATTTGAATTGTTATTGTGTAAGTTGGGGAGAATTATTGTGTATTATTTTGCTGTGCTGGCGGGTATGAGCACTGCCTCAGAAAAATTCAAATTGACGCTTTTCTCACAGACTGCCAATTTACACTGTTGCTTTCTCACTGACTTCCAGACGACTTCACTGCGGACGAGAACACTGATTTAGTTAAATGACACAAAAAGAGCGATTGTTCATCGGCACTTTGGGCACATCCCATGTAAATACATTTCAATTTTAATCCATTTGCTTCCAAGTAGTCTATGATTTGCTTTGAAAAATGTTGTCCTTATCGCTACGATTCAGGAGATACATATCTACGAGGTGAATGCAAGAATGTCTTTATTTCTGACCCAAGGACTCAGAATACCATCAAAGTGATCTAGTACATTCGCATCATCACCCCCAGTCATACGATATACATTTAGGCTAAATACCACTTCATTGCCAAGAATGTCCTTTTTCTACACCAAAGACTCAAAATGCCTTCAATAGTAGTCTTGTGCATTCGCCTCAGCATTCCTAGTCATGTGACACTCATTTCGCTGACACTTGGTTGTCGGAAATACAATTTTTTTTCACACCAAAGGTCTCACTAGTCTAGTGCATTCATATGATACCCATCTTGTCTAGGTATCACTTCATTGCCAAGAATGTACTTTTTTCCTAACCAAAGGACTCAAATGGTATTAGTCCCGACCAATGAACTCAAAATGCCTTCAACAATACTCCAGTGCATTGGTCTCATCACCACGAATCAGTAGATATTCATATCTACAAGTTTTGGTTTCCGTTTCATTTCATGTAAAGATTCATTTTTTTCTGACGCGTACATGCAGGACGACCAAATATCAACGTTTGCTACTTATCGTAACCCAAGGAAGCTAAGTACAAAATTTAGTCGAAATCTGACCAAGCGAAATGCGTTGACAAGCAAACTTTAAGAAAACTTAGGCGACTACCTCTGATTAAGACAAACAGAATATGCCGTTAGTCGATAACCAAAATTACGGTCGCTGATTTGTACTCAGGGTGACACAAGGAACCTATATACCAAATTTGGTTAAGAGCAGAACGCGGGAAGTGCCCGAGCAAACGCACAAATGGATAAACGAACAAATGAACCAACGATCCAACGATCCAACGAACAAACGGACAGCGTGCATGGAACTGTATACTCGTCCATCATATTTTTATATGGGACGGGTCAAAACCACTCTCATACGATATATGCGTCAATAAAATACGAAGTTTTACTTAAGACCAGATCAGAATGCAATTAATTCTTTGATCATTTGATCGAGCGGTGTAATTACATTTTAGATGTGTATGTACATAAACAAAGTTTTATTACTACTTTACCTTAACCCCTAGTGGGACATAGGGCCGTTTTCTCAATGTCTGGTTAAATCTTATCCTGTAGATAAACGCTAACCGGCCCTCATCTTCCAGGTAAGAACGTATCGGACATTAATTCCAAACAGCTGATACGTACTGCTGAGATTTTGACAGCTAGAACTGTTTACGTTAGCACATTCAAATGAGAAAATTAAACTGGTCGCAATGAACAGAGTTTTGGATATTCATTCGAAGGAAACGGATCTGAAACCAACTCAGCCGCAAAATAATGCTGAGAGGTGGCACAGGCTTAGAATAAAATTGAACAGGTGGCAGAATTCCGCCAAGAAAATCTGCTGACTTTCTACTGCATTAGCTACGCTGTGGGTTGCATTATCATATTTTGAGTGTTGCATGCGCTGAGGTTAAATTTAGTGTCCCGGGTAGCTAACTGGCAGTTTAACCGGACATTGAGAAAACGGGCCATAGCGCATCAACTATTCCTGCGAGCCCAGTCCTTATCCGAGACATAGCTGACGTTTCGCCCGTTGCGCCATCCGGACTACCATATCTATATAAGTTATCAGATAATGCAAGTTGTTGGCATACACATCCTGTCCTTTTTAGTCGCCTTGTACGACATGACGAGCAAGGCCGTGGCATTAATTTTATGGTTCGTTTGCACGTGAACGCTGAGCCAAACACCGAATATTGGAAAATTGCAATGAAAAGCACTAACAACAAAAGTATACCTTTTCTGTTCTTACATGGCCAACACGAATTCACGAGCAGCTGAGACGTTCCCATCTCTTGTGACCTATTAACTCAATTTTTTTTTAAAGTTCCGGTAGTGTCTCGAAATCGATGAAAATTAAGTGAAGCGATTTCGATTTCGAGAAGGCTTTCGATAGTGTGAACCGGGATTCTATATGGGTGGCCTTGTGCAAGAGAGGCATCCCTGAGACGTTTGTGGCTATTATTAAGGCAACCTATGACGGTGCCAAATGTCGCGTTCTGCATTAAGGTAAGGTGTAGAAGGCCAGAGTCCCAAACAACTGGACTCTGGTGCGGAAGGATGAGTTAGTCGTTATCGTCGTTTACCATGAAGTGTGTTTTTTTTGGTTCTCGCTAATAATTTCATTGGCTCTGTACATTTTTTTGTAAGTAAAGGTCAATGTGCTTACGTTGCTTCCTCCGCATGGCATCCTCTTGATGATGCTCAATTTAAGCCTCATTACAATACAGCGAACTCTTTAATATGCTTCCGTGTGTATAAGCGCTTGACAGAATGCAGCTAGTGTCATAACAACAATTAAATAAACAAAATGTATTCATGTATTGTAGTCCGGATGGCGCAACGGTTAGCACGTTCGCCTTCTACGCACTGGGCCCCGGTTCGATTCCTACTGAATGCGGTAGTTTTCGATAAAAAAAGGGAATTTACGTGTCGGACTATGAGCCCACTCAGCTGTTAAATGAGTACCTCTTTATGGGGTAAATAACTCGGTTGAGCGTGTTACTGATCACACACCTCTGTACAAAACCGTCACGATCTAGAAAATGAGATGATGCTAAGTCATCTCGAGGCCATGGTTCAAATTGGACTGTTGCGCCAGTTATTTTTTTTTTATTCATGAAAAGTTATTTGTCTATTTACTTGTTGTCATGTCACCAGTTTTATTCTGTCCGATCAAATAAATTGATGTGAGTAAACATCAGACCAACTCTGGAATAAAAATTTTGTTACAGTTGCTCGATAAAATAGTGATTTGGAGCAATCTCGTTCCCAATCGAAAACGACATTAGACTGGAAAAAGTCCTGCCAAACGGTCTGTCTCAAATTATGCTCTGAAAATGTTCACAATAATAGGATGCCATTAGCCTTTAATTTTAATTAAAAATCCATATAACCAGTTTGCTTGAAATAGAGTACGCAATTTCCAAATTGCACGTCTAGACCTTACCAAGACACCAATTTAAACGATCATGGGCGATTTTTTTACATCTCAGACATGGTCGTGAATACCAGTCAAACGTCTATTGCTGGTCGTGTTTGAGGCAAAAGGCAAACTAGAATGACAATACAATGAGCCTCGACACTCAAGGCCAACGGTCACTAATCAGGCCACAGTTCAACGTCAAAAACTGCTAAACGGCCACAAATTGCTTGCAACTGTTCCTAACAACATGACACTACTTACAGAACAACGACGACGACGCCTGTCCTGCTAGTATCCTTCTGATGCCCTCGTCCTACGAATATACACTCTCAGTCAATTAACTCGAAATGGCTTTCGATAGTCTCCATTATGGAACTGAAACCACAAACAATCTGCGCTGGTTGTACGCAAAGTCAACTGGAGCCGTTCGGTGGGAAATTGTCTGCAAGATTCGAATGCTGCTTCGTCGTCATTGAAACCCCCGTTCTCAATCGTCAGGACAGAAACGATGGCGAAGGAAAATAAGTACCTTTGTTGGCGAACTACCCCGAAAGGGTCGAGAGTCCCGTGTCAAGCCAAATGGAAAATTAAGGATTACCCAGGGATTAAATAGTAGATCAATGTTGGCTTTTGTGGCCAACTGATTTTCGCAATCCTTTCTCGAATACCCCTTAAAATTACTATTCTGACTGTCGTCAGGTTGCCATGAACACTAGGTCCTATTCGGTGGATTGAATGTGCTTACACTCTCAAATAGAGAATTTACTTTTTCAATGGGCTAGCTGATTTAAATTAAATAATTCATTCGTTCGTTTGTTGGATATTGAATTTGCTTAATGAAGAGGCAGCTTAATGACGAAGAACGAGTCGAATGCACACTAATGATGGAACAAAGAACTAGGACATTTAGTCCAAGCCTATGTATGAATGGTTCGTAATAGGAATCGAATGTACGACACTGGGATCTTAACTCACATAAAAGACCAAGGATTACTGCAAGCGGGTTTATTGAATTAGGGATGCTTCTGTGGCCAATAAACTTAATGTGTACTTACAGCATCTTAGGATCAAGTTGTAATACAATCGACTGCGAGCATTGATGAAACGAGGAACTTATTGTCTAGCAAATCTACGTATTCATGTGGGAATATCATGTCATTGACAGAAGAAAGAGAATTCCTTTGATATGAAAAATTTCTGGGATGGAATTTGTTTGAGAAATATAATGATGCAAGCTCTGCGGCTTGCGCTAAGTACTTAAATGTCACTAGACAAGAGACTACACTGGTCGATTTCTACTGTGACACGAACGATCGCACTCCCTAAAGCAGGGATCCACGGTCAAGTCAATTTCCGCTTTAGGAAATTCTAACTTTCTAAATGTTTGATCGTACATCCTAAAGCATTCTGCTTTAGGATGTACGATCTTAACTTGTATACACTTCTACCGGAAAACCTCTTCACGGCGAATACTCATGCAGTTCTAAGCAACAAACATTAAAATTTTTGTTGCATGAAATTATTTAATGAGAGACGATTCAAATAAAAAGTGGCAGAAAAAAGGGATATTCGCTAGAATGTACGAGAAAGAGACATTGGAGATATAGTGGAGAAGTATGGTTTGAGGTACGTTATTGATGTGGTATCGTTAGCTTTGTGCGACTAATCCATTAATCGTATGATAATCGATTGTTTCTGATAATCGATTAAGTGATTATTTCGATTAATCGGAAAAATGCGAGAGATCCCTGCTCAGAAGTTATCGTTCAGACGATGTTCCCAGACATTTTCGAGTATTTCATCGAATATTCCAAGACCAAGCTCTATATGCCAAACATTTCGGACGGAGCCTGGGTCCCCACGGCCCCTCTCTGGAGCCGCCACTGGAATTCCGAGAAATGGATTCATCTCTCTTGATTGTAAGATTATTGTATAACCGCGTTCATACTTCACGGTATCCTTTTTAAGTGACTGTGAAATCCAATCCTTGGAGCGAACTACTCGAAAACGTTTACAAAAAAAAAGGTTTTCAGATTCGTTAACTTGAATCTAAAATTTAAACTCCATCATGAAATGTTGTCACCACGGAAACCGTAATCTTTCCCTAATTAACTCTTCCGTTGTTCGCTTTGTCGCTACAAAAAAAATAAAATAAAAATAAAACGTCTCTCTTTGGAACAAATTGTGTTTGAATTACCCTGAAATTACCATAAAAAAGTGTTGTCTCCGAATTGAATAAGCTCCAGCTTCAGTCGCCCAGAGATTTGTAATTTATTTTATATTCACTCAGCCTTCAATAAGGGCGCCCATTCCATTCGCATTTTCGGTACAAGTGATCCTTTTATCGAATCCAAAGTTAGCAGAAAATGTCATAAGCCAAAATACTATTCCCATACAGCCACTTATATGACTGAAGACTATGTTGAAAGCCTACAATATACCGAGTTGTATCCCCACGGGGCGGATGGATAAGTATTCAGAGTACGTTCAATAATGGTCTCTGTCTTCATTTCAAGGACATCCCTCTCATTTTCGATATCCATACCAGGACCCCGTCAATTTTCCCTAAATAGTCTCCGGGGAGAATATGAGAAAATTGTGAATTTTCTTCTTTCGTTTGCTGCTCTTTACATCTCTCCAGCATGCCTAAGGTATTTTCATTTTGGGTCATACTTCCTACGGCCTACATACTCGTATTGCTGGGACTTGACAGGAAATACAATGGCTAAAAATGGCTTTTATACATTTGCTTGTTGTCCCAACACTTAGTATGTGTATGGAGAGTTCGGACTATGAATTTATTGAATTTTCCTTTCTTCTTTATCTCTGTTTTTGGTATTTTTCGATTTTCCTATTTTTTACGTCATTGACGCGCTGCTTTATTACAGAAAATGTCATAAAGACAAAAATTTAGGATCCACTTTTGTATGTATATTGAAAAATTTCCCCTGGTTTTATTTCGTATGCAATGGTGGAAAATCGACAACAAGGACGAGAGACAATGGAAATCTTTACGATCGTAAAAAGGGTTGTACAAGCCGAATTGATTTTTCTTTCAGTCCAACTAGTCCTGTATGTTATACTGAGGTCCGATGGGGATATGTGCTGAAGATGCAAAGGTTTGTTGTGTACACCAGCAGATAGCATAAAAGAGATATGCTAGAAATAGTGTCTATTTCAGAAGAAGGAAAATGCTCCTTGTGATTTATGTGGAGATATTTCAATCCGGTTAACTATTCAGTTTTGTGGAATTAGAAAAGAACAAAAGAGAAGTGTAACATATTCAGAAATGGATTCGAGCAGACATATTTACAGTTGACTTGAAATAAATAGGTTGAGAAATTTGTGTTTTAGGTTTCGAGCGCTCCTCTTAAAAGCTTAATCTTCAATCTTTAATGTTATTCAAAATGAATTGAATTACAATTATATTGAAGTCAATCATAATGGAACAGTCACAGTATAGACTCTACTGGGAAAGGTAAACTCTTCGATACTTAAATCTAGATTTCAAGAGTTCATTTCCTCGGAAAGTTCCAAGTTTCCCAGTAAAAGATGCCAACAACTGCACTATCTGAAATTTATACGTTTTTTTTTATTATAGAGGGGTTAAATCTCATTGGTCTGGAGACACTGCTGTCAGCTTATGTAAATTGTACGGCAGCGACATGGGACTTTCATTGTCAGTGTGCGACTACTTACCCTGTAAAACCTTCAACCCTCTTTCTTCACCATTCTCCCTACGGAACTACCTCTCGGTATTACTTCGCAGGGCTGGTTTTGGCTAGTTAGCCGTTAATCCGTTGCTTCCTTTTTCGTATTTGCTCCTCTTTCTCAGTTCCGTATGTATGTCCCATATTGTGCGAGTTACGGCCTCCCAATTGGATTCAGATCTCATCATGTGCTCTACTATGTTATGTGGATTGAGGTCACCGCCAAGTTCGACCTCCAGTGCTTCACGCTTTCCCGTAAACCTTGAACATTGAAAGAATACATGTTCCGGGTCTTCCGCTATTCCTGGGCACCTCGGACAGTCGGGCGAATCGTTCAGCTTGAATCTGTGTAGGTACTTCCTATATCCGCCATGTCCAGTAAGAAACTGGGTTAGATAGTGGTTCACCTTTTCATGTTTGCGGTTCAGCGGATAAGCATATGTGTCCAGCCTTCGGAGTTTCATCCCACCGCTGTTGCCATTTCCTCAGAGACTCGCACCTTTCTCGTTTTTTTGCGCGCATTAGATACGTCCAGTTGCTCCAAATATCGGCTTTTGTGCAATCGGTCCATTTCGTCGGCTAGAATATCTATGGGGATCACACCTGATACAACGTACCCTCCTATTTCACTGTTATCTTCAAGAATTACAACTTTTTCGGCCATCTCATTTGCCCCAATCAACACGGTTTCTGCAGAAATAAATCTACACTCACCAACTTAGTTGAATTCTTTGAATATGTTTCCGAATTTCTCAATAACCTCCTCGACGATCATGTCATTTATACCGATTTCTCCAAAGCCTTTGATACAGTGAATCACAGACTTTTACCGAGTAAATTACTTGGTTTTCGGCTTCCTCCTCACCTTGTATATTAGCTCTGCTCCTACCTCCTCAGCCGTTCCTCTCAAATAGTCTTCAAAAGTCTATTTTCTTCTCTCTTTTGTCCGTCGTCTGGAGTCCCTCAGGGTTCTATTCTCGGACCCCTTGTCTTCCTGTTTTTTTTATCAATGACCTACCACCGCTGCTCAGTTGTCTTTTCTTACATACATAAATCAATTGTCTCGGAATCGGCACGGTGCTGAAATTACTTATGAAAATTTCATAAACATATCCGTTATAATCCAGAATAGGTTTAAGCGTTTTGAATTTTCCGGTTTAGTTCCAGCCACCAATTCTAACTCCACTAGATGAATCCACAAAATGACCGAAATTAGTGTCAAAGCATTGGCTTTCGGGGACGCTGAGACGAATCGTGGCACTCTCAAAACTCCTCGCCCCCTTCTTTCCCCCACTCCCATGGCTGAGCGATCCTGGAAAAATGTCCAAATTGTACAAGATTAGTATCGAATTAAGTAATAGCTTTTGGGTCACTAAGATGTATGACACTTTCAAAAATCCACATTCCCACACAAACACACAAAAGTTAAAAATAATAGTAGGATCACAAGGACGAAGTTTCACCGATGCGAGAAGGATGTAGACAGCCAGACGCGCAAAATCAGCAGAAGAACTTCAGCGGCGTGTTAGAAGTGTTCGTTGTAGAGTTGCTGTAACACCGCAGATACGCGAAGCGCACAATCAAGGAGCAAGAATAAGAATGGCTGCTGTGAGAATCACTAAATCAATTGCGAGATCAAATCAACGGGGAGATTTGGTTTCCAATATGACCATCCAAACATTTCAATTGGTAAGATTGGAAAAGTGTGTGCGTATACTACTGCCATGCTTTAAAATTTGAAAAAAAAAAAAACCGTAATATGCTTTTCAAACGGAAAAGTTCAACTGCCTCCGATCATGGAGCCACGAAAAAAAAATTTTTTGGATGAGATACCCTATCAAAACATTTCCTTCGAAATATGAAGAAATAGAAAGCTTGCTTCACAATAACATCGCTCGGAGCAAAGGGTCAGATATACCATCAAGTGGGTTCATTCCTTCCACTCCCCGAATGAGACTACAAGTCATTGCAAATTTATTTCATGGGCAAGGAAGAACACAGAAAGTAGATCAGCGTTTGCAAAACATTCCTGGAGCAAATCGTGAATTGTAACTGATCTCCAAAGCCATTTACAAGCGGAAAATGCATTGCAACGCCTAACCTAACCTAACCTAACAAACGCCGAACCAACCGCATTAGATCGAAAGGGAAGGGGACATTGCTGGAAGATCACATCGAACACGACATCAATTCAGGTGAGTATACCGCCACCCCTTATTTGCCACTATTTCTAACTAATCCTAATTTAATTTCTATTTTCAGGTTGTTCTTCATTGTGATTAAGTGACAGTGTGACAATGTAAATTTGAATAAGGGCTGATATGATTGATAACAAATAAACCTGGGGGTTAATGAGAGTGCAGAAAATGTGAAAATTGGCCAAGATTATTGCCAAACGAATGGTTTTCGGTGTCGTCGAGCTGAATGAATGCGCTATCAAACAAAAATTTCCAAAACAATTGAAATTAGTGTTAAAGCATGAACGTAGCGAACCCCATCTGAAAGATCGGACGAAGTAGTAGAACAATTTTTCAAAAATTGTATTAAGTGAATGAATCTGTCAAACATCGAGTAGTATAAAAAAAAGCATTCAATAAAGATGATTCTCGAATGGCTTGATCAGTGCGCTTTACACTATCCACTCACTTTATTAAATCTTTGATAGGAAAAAAAAAAACACTTAAACATTAAATTTTTCTTTTAAATATTAACAATTTGATAACAAATACTGGTTTTAGCTCTGCCTCGAAATATACTAACAGTTATCACGCACCTCCACATTCAAAACCTGCTTTTACTATTTGGCATCGACATAGCAATGTTCATTATCAATGCATTTGCAACTGAATATAGTGGAACTCATCAAATAATCAGATAGCTGCCATCCGAAATTAATCTCTGTTGGGGATTTATACGAATTTGCGTCCACTCGTACCTCCGCTTTGCTAATTAGCCAACTGCTTTAACAATCGGATCCATTTAACATTTTGACTATCCAATTAAGGAGTATCGTGTGCAGACAATCGCCCCGGCATGAATTTAATCTATATCTGGCGAAAATATCTATTGGAAATTATCTTTTCTAACAGCACTGAAATTCAGCAGACCACACTTGGAGGACAAACTCAAAACTATATGTAAACGTACGAGTATGTACTGTAATTGGAATTACCCAATGACAGTTATCTGTATCAAATGTATCTGTTGGCTGGATCAGAGCCGATTTGTTCGTTGAACTTTTCGAAGTCCAACAGTACACCAATAATTGCTACAATTTATATCTGCAAATAGGAGCATCCAGCCATAGCGATATAGTGTCCTATAGATGGGTCATATACCGATAGGAAGAATAGTTTGGGCCAACTGAAACGATAGTCCTAATATTGCCTGTATCTGTATGGGCTATGCAGAAATCCTCTTAATATTCCGGTCGACAAATCGGACATAAACAGCTATCAGAGACGTGCTATCAGGTGGTAACAGCCTTATTACGGTATCGGAAGATATCGAATTTTGCAGGATATGTTGATAGAGGGACGTCTAGCAGCCAGGAATATGTTGTAATGCCGTGGCTACTTGGCAGAATGTGTTTTCTCGATAGATTTCAAACGTTCTACAGATATTGTAGTGTTTAATTGCCAAGAAATGGGAATCTTAGTGGAGCATTATGTTGTGGATAGCATATGTTTAATTTGACGGGTTGTACCTATATAGAAGAGAGATATTAAGTAATACTTGTAATTGTTGTGATATACTTATCTTGGGACAGACCAACGAACGCTTATAATGGAATTTGTATATAGGTATTTCACACGTTGATAACATTGAGTGTTAATTAAAATAAATTGCTGGCGCAACAGTCCAATTACGACCAAGTCCTCGAGATTGGTTACCACCATTTCATCTCTAGATCGTACTCAGTTGTCCTAACCCTAACCTAACCTTGTGGGGCATAGCGCGTCAACTGTTCCATGTGGCCTAGTTGACGTTTCGTTGGCATAAACTGGTTTCGAAGAATGCAGTTGCCAACATGCACCTCCTGCACATCCATGGCCACGAACGTCGTCGTGGACGGGATTCGAACCCGAAACACCGGTAGTCAACACATTGCGCTACCGGTCGCCCCATGAGAGGTGTGTGTGCACGTAGAGGTGTGCGATCAATAACATGCTCAACCGAATTATTTACCCCAAATGGGTACTCATTCAATAGCTATGTGGGCTCACAGTCCGATACGTAAGTCTCCTTTTATCGAAAGGACTACTGCCTTCAGTAGAAATCGAACCAAGGGCCCAATGACCAGAAGGCGAACGTGCCAACCGTTGCACCATCCAGTCTACAAGCATTAGAGCATTGCTATTTAGAAAATAGTAATAGTAGTAAGTAGTAATAGTAGTAATAGTAGTAATAGTAGTAATAGTAGTAATAGTAGTAATAGTAATAGTAGTAATAGTAATAGTCCTTATTAGGGGCGTGCCATTCATGCAGCCGGGCCCACGGAATGCGAAGGCCTCTAATTTTATGGAATTTTTTCTTCGAAAATTTGAAATTTCATTTAGGTAATAGATTAATAATAATAGTAATATTAATTTATAAATGAATTAATTAAAGGAAAGGAAGGCTCGGAACTTTAGAAGAAACAAGTTTCTTTAATGTCTACAAAATCTATTCTTCGTGTGTCTGCTGCATCTGCAGAATTAACTTCTTCTATATGCGAATTGATTTAAAATCGACTCCGTTCTACCATGGTAAAGAGTACTTTAGCAGATAAGAAGCATTAGATGTTTAGAAATCGAGGACGGAGTAGGCACTACTTTCTTTTTTAAAGAGCACACGTCCAGAGACATGCGTCCATTGAAACGTTGAACACGTGCCTTACAAACGAAGGGCATACGAGTATATTTGAACAAACATTTATAGAGAAGCTAAGCTTTCTATTGTTCAGATCCTGCTCATTCTCAAAATTAACTAACTAACTAACCCATACTACATGGGTAAAATATTTTCCAAGTCAAATTTTGAATTACAGTGATATTCAATTAAAACAGATTTTAAGATATCCGAAATCTTGAAATATTTTTTAAGTAATTTTGCACTAGATTCCAATATTCACTTTTTGAAAGCGACTTGAAAGTCAATTTAAAAAGAAATATAGTTACATTTCAATAAAATAATATTTAGCCCAATTGCGAAAATCAATTATCAATTGATAGTTGATACTTGTCAACTAATTTCTTAAATCCGTATTGCGAAAATCAATTATCAACCAAATGTTGACCCATTGTGAATCCATAAGAATCATCAATTCGAAATTGATAAAATGGAATTGTGAACACCAATTATAAACAATTTATTTGACAGTCAACCATTTTTCTATCAATCCCAATTTCGGTGTTGATAGAGTCGTATCTGCTTGAAAATGTAAGTGTTTTTAAATCTTAATTGTTTGAAATGGTCACTATTGCTTGTTTCTTTCAAGGGCGAAAATAGTTAGCAATAAAAGGCAACTAAATAGATTGGTTGAGTTGATGGAAGCAAATAACGACATTGCAAAAGGGTTTTGCTCGATAACCACAGCGCATGCAAAATGGGAACAATTTGCGATAGAATTGAATAGTTTAGGACCACCGGAACGAGAGTGGCACAAATGGCAACGAGTAAGTTCTACGCGTTTTCAAGGAGATTATTTTCTGTTTGAATTTCTACATGTGTTAAGGTATGGACCGACCTGAAATGTAAAGTTAAGAAGAAGAAAGTTAAAAACAAAAAGGAGATATCTGCGACTGGTGGTGGCCCAAATATACTGCACCAGTTAAATGATATGGAGGAAACTGTAGTTCAAATTCTTGAAATTAATACTTTGGTGGATTCTCCGGGTAAAGAATTTGGGCTGACTGAGGAAAATACAGCGTTACCTGTATCTATCGAGAAAATTTTTTTAGACGATGTCGGTCGAAAAGCAAAAAACAACCCATCACCAAAAAAGGTCAAAGTGACACCGCGAATCGAGGAACCAGAAGCGGTTCGTATTAAACTCCTTGAAGATCAAACTTCTTTTCAAAAAGAATTTTATGGTAATATGACGAACTTGTTAAGTGATATTAAAAGAAGTGCAAAAAACACTGAGGATTACACGAAGAAAAAATTTGAACAAGATCGTGAATATTATACTGAAATCTTAAAGTTAAAAAGAGAAAAGTTAAAGATCTACAAAGAAAATAAGGAAAATAAAGACGTATACAGGAAAGCAAAATGCATAAAAAAGTACCGCAATAATTAAATGACTTTGTGGTCATATTTTTTTCCTTTTTTACTGAACTTCAATCTATTTATGTACTTCCTTTTTTTGAGATTGAACTTATGTATTTATTTACCTTTAATTGAGACTGAACTCATATGCAATCGTATGTATTTAAGTATGTATTAAATAAACTCTTATTTTTCTTCTGATTAAGTCTTACTTTATTTTTTTAAATGTATTTACATGAATTGTGAAATCGAATCTCTGATACGTCTACCTTCAACAAAGGCATCGTCGGTCAAGATTTCCTCAACGGCATTATCGTTGCTTACGGGTTCCGTACTGTCTATTTCTGAGCTTTCCACTACGTATTTGACACAAATGTTATGTAATGCAGTACATACATTTACAATTTGTGTTGCTTTTTCGGGGGTATAATGTAATTCTCTTGCCGCTAACAAGCATCGGAATCGGGTTTTCAATAGAGTTGGAGTTGAGTTCGGACCGTCCAGAGGAACGGACGTGCGCGACATCGTTCCTAAAAAAAAAACCAAATCTAAAAATAGAAAAATAGAAACGAAGTGCATCCGGGCTAAAGATACATGTGCGCGCCACATTTGTTCGTAAAAAAAAAATCGTGTGTGCGGGCGTATTTGTGTTGTGTGCAATAGCGAAGGGCCCCCTAGTGACAGCACAGCAAAGTCCCGGTGAGTCCGTTCCTTGTAGACTTAACATCCTGTCCAACTTCTGAATTTAATGCATTTGCATTAATCGCAACCATAATTGAATACTGGCCGCTTTCAATTCAACGACAACTAGCAAGTAGGCATAACACTACTGTTAGCTGTGATTGGATTATTGCTGCTGCGTTCAGTTATCGAGTGACCAATTCTACCCCCCATAACTTTGTACATTCCGTCTAAACATGCAAGAATTTAGATTTGATTTTTGCAACATTCGTGGAATTAGAGCGAATTATACTGCGGTACATGCCCATCTCATGCTACACAACCCAGCAGTTATGGCGTTAAGCGAAACAAAAGTCCTTAGCGATTGCGAAATAAGCCAATTTAACATCCAAGGCTATCGTTTTTTGCCCGTTTTTGCAACCCAAAGGGGGATTGCAATGTACATTCGAAATAATATCGCCTTTTCCACCATCAGTCCCCAGTTCACTTTATCTAATCCAGAATTCACATACACCTGGATTAGGTTCAATTTCAATAAACATACTCTATTCCTGTGTTTTCTGTATCGAAGCCCTGGGATTTCTGATCCTGATACTGAACGTTACTTCGATATACTTTCCACCAATGTCGATGAGCTCTTAGATAAATACCCTGCATCAGAAATCGTCATGGCAGGCGACTTCAATGTACACAATGTACAATGGCTGAAATATTCTTCATCTACAAGCCAAGCAGGAAGACTGGCTGAGCTATTCTGTGAATCATACAACCTACACCAATTAGTAGATTCCCCAACCAGAATACCTGATATAGAAGGTCAAAACGCCAACTTATTGGACCTGTTTATAACCTCACACCCCGACAAATATTCAGTATCTGTTTCATCTCCTTTGGGAAACTCCGATCATAAATTGATATCGACCAAATTCACAACTAGGTCACTAAATGTCAATAATCTATCTTCCAACAAGAGACTATTGTGGCATTATGATAAGGCAGACTGGGTTGCATTTAATCAATTCATCAGTGAACTGAACTGGTCTGACTGCTTCTCTACGCAGAACGTCGATTATATAAGCGAGTCAATTAGTAACATCATTTGGTATGGAATGCACTGCTTTATCCCACACAGTTCTAAGAATACCAAACCAACCACCAACTCTTGGTTTAACAGAGATTGCAAAGAGGCTATAAAGAGAAAAGAAGCGGCATACCGTGCATACAAACAATGCCCCTCTGTCGAACTGAGAGAAGTTTACAATTCTACGCGTAACATCTGCAAATCAGTCATAAATAAGGCTAAATTCCAGTTTGACAGCAAAATTAGGCAGAAAGTGTTCGTTCAACGGAAAGGTAGCAAAGGTTTCTGGTCACTCGTCAAATCTGTGAAGAATAACTTCACCTCCTCTTCTATTCCACCACTGGTATATGATGGCAAAATTTACAGTGAACCGCAAGACAAGGCCAACCTGTTGGCCGAAACTTTTGTTGCAAACTCTTGCCTACTACCCACTACTCCGAGTCCACCAGCCATACCCTTATGTGATTCACACCAGAGACCTTTGCATTTCCGCACTAGGGAAGTATTTAAAGTACTCTCAAAACTCGATGTATCAAAATCGGCTGGACCTGATGGCATCTCCCCCTTAGTTCTCAGACACTGCGCTTCCTCGCTAGCCAAACCTCTCCGAAAACTCTTTTACCTGTCCTACGCAACAGGAGTGTTCCCATCATCGTGGAAACTAGCTCATGTTCAACCAATCCCCAAGAAAGGAGAAGCATGTGATCCATCTAACTACCGACCAATAGCACTAACTTCAACCCTATCAAAAGTCTTCGAAACCCTGGTTAACAACCAACTAATGAGCTACCTTGACTCACATCATCTCATCAATGATCGGCAATATGGTTTCCGGTCTTCGCGCTCCACCGGCGACCTAATGACATACCTCACCGAAAGATGGAATCGCTGTATCCACCAATTTGGCGAAGCTAAAATCATTGCCCTCGACATTTCGAAAGCTTTTGATAGAGTCTGGCATCCGGCTCTTCTAGCTAAGCTCCAGGCTTTTGGTTTGGACCCAAAATTAGTTAAATGGATCGAAAGTTTCCTTCACGACCGTTCGCTTCAGGTCGTCCTTGATGGAGTTAAATCAAATTGCCATACCACCAACGCAGGAGTCCCCCAAGGTACTGTCCTTTCACCAACACTCTTCCTTCTCTTCATCAACGATCTTCTCAGCGTGACTTCCAACTCAATCCATAGCTTTGCAGACGATAGCACCCTTGACTACACTTACTCTTTCAACTCTGTAGCTGACTCTCGCCGAAATTCAACATCTATCAACAGAGATCGCATGTTTGACTCACTAAATGAAGACATTTCAAAAATTATTGCATGGGGGAAAGCGAATCGAGTAGAGTTTAACGCCTCAAAAACTCAATGTTGTCTACTTTCCAATAAGCGATGTGCTCCACCTACCGCCCAACCCATTCTTGTCGATGGGGTCAGCATTCCTGATTCGCCCATACTGAACATACTAGGTATAAACATCTCCAGTAAACTAAATTGGTCCGACCACATTTTTTGCGTTGCAAAAAACGCAATGAAGTGTCTGGGCTTTCTGAATCGCTGTAAAAGATACTTTTCACCATCTGATCTGGCTCAAATTTACAAGGCTCATATAAGACCGAGACTTGAATTTAATTCCCACATATGGGCAGGCGCAGGTAGAACCGCATTATCCGCGTTAGACAAAGTTCAACGGAAAGCCTTCAAGCTTATTGGCGAGGAGCCCATAACATCTAAAATCGAACCGCTTGAACACCGGCGAAGTGTCGGCTGTCTCTCACTCTTCTATCGCTACTACAACCGCCGTTGCTCTGATGAAATAACCAACCTCATTCCTGAGCGTACTTTTCCTTTACGTAACACCCGACTAGCCAGTCGTGCCCATCCTCATCTTCTAGAACTCAGCAATAGTCGCACCGCCAAATTCCATGACTCGTTTGTATCTAGGACAACACGAATGTGGAACGATCTACCATCTTTTGTTTTCCCCCGCAACTATGACCTACAAAAATTTAAACTGAATGTACACCGTCACCTTATTCAAACTCAACCCATCTCCCCACTACCTTAATCCCTTACCGCCAATGCTGTGCTCTCGCATCAAAGGGTTACCCCCTAAGCTTTGGTATAAACATAAAAAAAAAAAAAAAAAAAAAAATCGTTCTTTCTACAATGTTTCGTCCCTGCGCATGCTTCTGATTGAATCTTGATTGTTGAGATCCTCCTTCAGCATTCCGATACGGTGTCATTAAATATGGTGCTAAGGGATAACCACCATCTCCTATTATGAACAAACTTGTTTAAATTATGAAATTAAATTTAAATTAGATTTTTACCAAGAAGACGCAAATCATTTCGCCCATTACGATAGTCTTCAACGAATTTAGCTTTTAACGTGGACATATTCCATATGCTAGAATCATGAGAAGCCCCAGGATGTTTCGCATTAATATATTTTATATACATGGAATGATCACACATCTGAAATTATACATTTTACTTGTTAACTTTTTCTAATGTAAGATGTATCAGAATATTTACCACCATAGCATTAAGACTATAATAGCCTTTTCTATTGTAATAGAGATGTCGGATTTCCTTTTTGGGACCAACAATTTTAATATGTGTTCCATCCAAACATCCTATCACATTCGGAATGCCGCTTTTCTGGAAAAAATAAATTTTTGCCATCCGCTTTTCTTCTTCCGTGTACTCTAATTTGATCCATTTTGGGCAAATGTGAGTTTCCATTACAGTAAGAACTTCGTGTAAAATTAACGATACTGTAGGCTGAGCAAGACCAAGGTTGAAATCGTTTCCTACACTCAACTGATAGCTTCCTTGTGCACAAAACCTAAGCAGAGTTGCAAGTTTTAAAATATTGGGAACCGATCTTTCGCTTCTGCTTGGTTTTAATTTCGGTTCAATGTCTTCGAGTAATTCAACAAACGCAACCTTGGATAGCCGAAAATTATCAATAAAGCTGAAATTGTGCTGAAAATAATAATCAAATTTTCCTAACAAGAAATCAATTGCCTTCGATTATCCATTTCCAAAGGATTGGATGCGTCTCTTAAACTCCTCCTTATTGTAGCCAATGGCACATGAACCCCCTCGTCTATATCGTCTTCAAAAAACAACTCCACGGATGTCATTTTGTAGCCAAACACGGTAATTGTTATGTTTTAAAAATGAGAAACGTCATAACTTTTAAATTTAAATTGCCGCCACAACTGTCAAACTTGTGTTCGAATTTCATTTTTTCGATCAATATTCACAATACCTCGAATTTTTATCAACTGCTTTGCACAATACCATTATCAATTTTAATTGACAAATTTGTCAATCATCAATCGGTTGATAATTGATCTTCGCAATAATGCTGATTATGTTTACTTTCAAACGCAAAATTAGTATTCCACTTTTAGGTTGCTTGGATTTAAAATCTAAGTCTAGTTCGATGTTCGAATGCAAACGAAACTAGAAACTAATTCTATTCGTATTACATTGCAGCACCTTTGATATAAAGAGTTAGCACGTTCGTCTTCTATGCACTGGACTCCGGTTCGATTCCTACTGAGTGCAGTATTCTTCGATAAAAAGGGGATTAACTTGTCGGACTGTGAGCCCACTCTGCTGTTGGGGTAAATAACTCGAGCGTGTTACTGATCACACATCTGCACAAAACACACCGTCACGATCTAGTAAATGAAATGATGCTAACTCATCTCGAGGCCTTGGTCCAAACTTGAACTGTTGCGCCAGTTATCTTTAAAGAAATAGATAACTGGCGCTCAGTAAAAACTTCTAAGTTTCGAATATAATTTATTGAAAGTGTTTCAATATTATTCGAATTAAATGGTAGTTCGGATTGACTTAACGAACGATTTTTATTTTTCTGCATTACTTAAAATTCAATTCAAATTTGAAGTGGTCATATCTCTTTTTCTCTGGATCCTGTCAACCCCTTGTGGGGCACCTCGTCCTGTTCGCCACCATCGACTTCAACTGACTCCACGATTTACCTATTGAGTTACCCTCGACGTCAACTGACCTTCTCCAGGTGTTTCTAGGTCGTTCAACGCGGTGACTTGCACCGGTTCCCCGTGGGTTCTAATCTATGGCCTGTTTAGCAATGTTTTCCGGTCCTTTTCGAAGTGTGTAGTCTATCCATTGTCACTTTCGCCTTTTTATGGAGGTGTCTATCCTGTCTTGGCCAATAATGAACAGGAGGTCGTCGTTTGTAATGACCTCCGGCCACCGTATGTGTAAGATGCGCCGTAGACACTGGTTCACGAAAGTTTGCAATTTAGTTGTTATCGCCCTGGTCACCTTCCAAGTCGAACAGCCATAAAAAGCATAGATTTTACATTGGTTTCGAAGATCCTGAGTTTAGTACTTCTAGAGATGTTGTTGTTTTGCCAGAAAGGAGTGAAGTTTAAAAAAGCTGCCCGAGCGTTGTTGATGCGAGACAGTACATCAGCATCCGCTCCATCATCTGCTGGAACTACGCTTCCGAGGTAGAAGAAAATGTCCACTTATTCCACCGCCTGCCCCGAAATACAAATTTCGGTCTGTCTTCCTGGATCCAAGCTCATGAACTTAGTTTTGGGATTATTGATTTTAAGCCCCGCATTCCGAATTTCGCAGTGCAGGGCATCCGTCAGTTGAACTATTATAGATGATGATCTGAAAAAAATAGATTTTTTTTTAACCTCCTAATGTGGTTTCCCCCTTAAATGATTTTTAATTTTCATTATGGTAATGGTTTGTGATAAAATCAATTCGCATATCTACAATGAATGTCGAAGTGTCTATGTCGTTGAGTTAGAGTCTATGACCGCACCCTTTAAAACGTAGCTGCATGTTGCAGATTTCCACAAATTATTTCCATAAAATGACGCCTAAATATCAACATCACGCAATATCATTATATGAGAGTATGTACCAACCAATATTTTAATATCCCACTCTTTGCAACACGAAAATCTACACAAACGTTCCACGCAGGACTTTAACCCAGCCCCGTGTTTGCACTTTTCTCTGCGACTCATTGAAATTTAATGCATTTAATTTGAAATATAAAGACTCCATCAAATCACATGTTTCACTGGCATAGTTAGATCGACAACCAGAACGGAAAATTAACGTTACAATGCTCACCGTGTCGAAGGGTTCGTGTATCCTTGACACCTGAATATTTTCTAGCAATTTATGCTGCTTATTTTCCGGGTGTTTGAAGTTGAAAGCTGCCGAGTAATCAGAGGTGCTGTCACTCGACACAACGCAACGGGGGGGGGGGGGGGGGGGGGGATTGAGGCAGTACGAGATATTCCCTAAATGTACTTATCCTTTCACACAACCTGCAAATGCACGGTACGCCTTCTTTGGCGTACACTTTCATCCCTCGATGGTCTTCATTTTACGAATCCTAAAATCTATTCTATCGACACATTGCTAATTCAAATTCCGGAACGGATTTGTCTTTGCCGCCTAGCGAGTTAAAAGTTTGAATTCTGACGGTAAGATAAGGTGTATAAGGGTAAATTGAGCAGAATGGAATTCGTTACATGTTTTCCGCGACGCCTTATTGTCCGCGGACTCAACAAATCCGAACCAAATGGAGTGATGAGTTGAACTTGCAAGCATTACAAATTACCACAAATTTCTCAAACAAAGGAGCGCCTTCCATTCCATAGTGCTTTCAATTACTCGAAAGGATGGCAGGTGAAAATGTACCAAAAAAGAAAAAATGCTGCAAGGGTACAATGGGAAAAGTTGGGATTTTTTTTACGGGTAACGAGGGTGTGTCAAAAGTAAACGATTCCCATTAGAGTGGAAGTACACATTAAGGTGAAGGATTGTTCTGGTAGTAGCTAGCTTAATGGGAATTAAGGGGTGTTGTTTGGTAAACCTGAAATTCCTCATGCGAGTATATAGTATTAAATCATATAATCGAAATAAAGTATTTTTTTTTTTCAAAAATCCAAAAACTAAAGTTCAGCTGTGTTATCAATGCAAACAATAATTATAGCATGTCATGGAATGGAAAATATGATAGGATTTTCTATTTCTGCTCTAATCAGGATTGAAAGATGTATGTAAGTATGGGGTCAATGTTTCACAGAAGCGGTTACTCGTGGACTTTCACTATACCCTACACTACCCTACCATCCGACAAATGTATGTATCCTCCTCAGCACAGCATTATGCATGTTATACGCGTATTTATGTACAAGAGGATAATTGTCCCAGCTCAAGAAGGAAATCATATCTTTCGAAAGATATATTAAATTTGTGTATATTTTATGACATGCTCGAATAATGAAAGGTGAACCGGATATAACTGATGTCGCAAACATTTTTCACAATAAAATCGTGGATCTCATTGCCACATGCACACATGAGTCCTTCCCCATCGCAAAGAACCCTACGTATTTATAAAATTCTGTGTGCTATAATATAATATGTAGAGTCATGGTTAGCAGAATACGCCTGTGTGTTTTCGTTATCATACTGGAATACAATTCCATATGGTGGATGAAATTTAGTTTTACCAAGCTGAAAATTTATTGCTCGGGGTGGTTTTACACCTGGCAAATGACTTGTCTGCAGATTGTTTTATTTGTGATGATGATAGGAACGAAAAAAAAAAACAGAAAATACAGCGACAAGCAGGACTGAGTACTCTGCCGGTATGTACAACAAAAAAGATACAATCTGTGAGTTAAGCTGTTGGAGCTTATTTCCTATAAAATATGAAATACGTATATGATACGAGTACATAATGGGTATCAAGTTGCCTTTGCAGAGGGGGAGCATTTGTATGGCTGAATGGAGAAATTCGCGCTCAAATGTCATTGAGTTGAAAAACTGTAAGCTCAACTTCGCACCTTGATAAAATCAAAGTGACTGACGGTTGGGTTACGTCAAATTAATGTGCTCCAATAAAATTTGAATAATAAATGGCCAGTTATAAAATTTTGACAATTCCTTTTCATCCGTCGAGGATGATTCATATCAGCAACATATTCGTGTAGTCTAAGAATTAAATAGATAGAAAATAAAAGGAATATTTGGTGAAGTATTGCTTTTGGTACACTCATCTTTTTAATGTCGCTGAACACGAGCCTGAGGTTTTCGAACAAAAATGTACACGGGAACTACGTTATTTTCGCAAAAAAAAAACGTTTTTCAGTTTTCCCAAAATAACTCAAAAACTATGCATTTTACTTAAAAGTTGGCTATTATAAAATAAACACTCGCATACATCTGTGAGCTCTCGAGTGCTCATCGGTCATAAAATGTCACTTTTGCTCTCAGTAATTTTATTTTTTTTTGCATACTTATTTCTGTTTTGTTCTTGCTATTATGTTTTACATAGAAAATAATAAACACAAATGATGATTTTGGGTTTTTCGATAATTGCCCTTTGAATACATTTATGACCACATGGGTGCTCATGCTTCATATTATATCGGGTTTTACCCATAAAACTTTGTCATTGGTATTTTTTTGCTGGAAATAAAAATGAAAATAGAGAGCTACACCCGCAATCCGAGGGTTTTGTAGTGTCCCATGCCAATAGGAGATGAACTGTCCTACTCTTGGACATGCTTAACCATTCATGTTAAGACGATATTGCAAATTGCAAGCTTGCGTAAAAAATATTGAAAATAAATTGTTTGAATAATTATAGAAAGTAGAGCCAGTGACCAGCATACTTCTCCCCCCCCCCTTTCCGAATAACAATATGCAAGTACGAGTACAACATACTCGTAGTACTAGTATGTTGTACAAGAGACCTGTTATGCGCATTTTTTGGATGGATGATATCAAAATGACCAAATTTAAATGAATGTATCCATTTCGTGTTTCGGAAAGTAAAGCCCTGTCATTCGACATCTGTCAAATGTCAGTGTATTCCAAACTGGTATTGGTTTAGTTCAAGGTTTGCCATTTTACAAGATGGAACGTTTTACGACTGAACAACGCGTTAAAATTATTAAATTATTCTACCAAAATGGTGAATCTGCGGTGGCCACGTTTCGTGCATTACGCGCAGATTATGGTCGACATAATCGTCCCAATGAGCGCACAATTGCCTACACAGTGGAAAAATTTGAAGAAACTGGATCGGTGACAGACACTTCTACCTGTGCATCATCATTTTGCTCGTTCGACCGAAAACATCGCCGCTGTGAGTGAAAGTGTGGCCGAAGACCCGAATTTGTCGATTCCGCGCCGATCCCAGCATTTAGGTCTATCTTACGGCACATTGTGGCGCATTTTCGCATTTGGACCTTCATCTCCATCCTTATAAAGTCCAGCTCACGCAAGAATTAAAGCCGACTGATCACAGATTGCGTCGTGAGTACTCAGATTGGGTCCTCGAACAGCAGGCCACCGATGCCGATTTTTCGAAGAAAATCTTCTTTAGCGATGAGGCCCATTTTGCGCTCGGCGGCTATGTAAACAAACAAAATTGTCGCATCTGGGGCAGTGAGCAACCGCAAGTGACCGCTGAGAAACCGTCGCACCCGCAAAAAGTTTGGTGTGCATTGTGGGCCGGCGGCATCATTTTGCCGTTTTTCTTCGAAAACGATGAAGGTGCGCCGTTACAGTCAATGGCCAGCGCTATGGCGCCATGATTCATGACTTTTTTTGGTCGGAAATTGAAGATATGGATCTCGACAATATGTGGTTTCAACAAGACGGGGCCACATGCCATACCACGCGACAAAATTTGGCTTTATTGCGCGAGAAATTCCCAGGACGCGTAATTTCGAGATTCGGCGATGTGGCTTGGCCAGCAAGGTCTTGCGATTTAACGCCGTTAGATTTCTTTTTGTGGGACTATGCGAAAGACCGTCTTTATGCGAACAATCCCACGACGATTGGTCAATTGAAGGTCGAAATCCGTTGAGTTATAGCCGAGTTATTGCACGAAATGTGTGAAAAGGTAATCGAAAATTACCTCAAAAGGATCGAGTCCTGCAAGCGGTCCCGTGGGGGACATTTGACAGATATTGTATTCCACGTATAATACTACTTTGCCTTAACCCCTAGCGGGGCATAGCGCGTCAACTACTCCTGCGCGCCATCGTACTCTGTTCTGGGCAATGGGGCGCAACTCCCCAAAAGACTTACCCAGTACCTGACACTCCTTTGCCACAGATCGACGCCATGTGATTCGAGGACCCCCTCTTGGTCGGCCTTGGTTGGAAATGGGGTTCCATTTCATGGCATGCATAGCAATGCAGTTATCACTCTTCCGCAATGTGTGACCTAGCCACTGCCATTTTCGCCTGCGTATCAATTCGTCGATTGGCATCTGACCCGTACGCCGACTTAGCTCTTCATTTGATATTGTTTCGGGCCAGAAAATTCTTAAAATTCGACGAAGACATGAGTTGACGAAAACTTGCAGCTTTCTGGTAACTCCTACGGAAACTTTCCATGTACTGCTCCCATACAAAAGCACTGATAGTACCAGGGAGCGAAACAGGCCCAGCTTGGTCTTGATGCTGAGATAACTGCTCTGCCAGATTTTGGACAGCATGCCGTATGTGCGTTTAGCCTGGTTGATACGATGAGCGATGTCCTGCTCCGTACCACCATTTTCGGCAACAATGCTACCCAGGTAGACGAAGTTGTCCACCTTCTCCACAGGCTGCCCATTAATATTGATGGCAATAGGTGTCGGATTTCTTTTTCGCAACGGCGGGCTAAGAACCTTGGTCTTGTTGGTATTAATCTTTAGCCCAACCTTGCTTGCCTCCGTCTCGAGATCTAACGCCATTGAGGACAGATCCATGATTTTGTGGGAGAGTAGGCATATGTCGTCAGCGTAGTCAAGATGTTGTAGATAAGATGTCAAAGTCCATTGAATTCCTCTGTCGAGTCCGGATAGGGCTGCATGCAACACATCGCCGATCACAATGAGGAATAGGATCGGTGAGAGGATGCACCCCTGCCGAACTCCACTGCGAATCTCAAAGTCCCCCGACACCTTACCTTTATGCAGAACGCGACATTTCGCGCCGTCATAGGTTGCCTTAATAATAGCCACAAGCTTCTCAGGGATGCCTCTCCTGCGCAAGGCCGCCCATATAGAATCCCGGTTCACACTATCGAAAGCCTTTTCGAAATCGATGAAAAGCAAGTGAAGCGGAGAATCGTATTCAGCGCATTGCTCGATGATGATTCGCAAGGTGTTAATGTGATCGACACAGGAGAATCCGGATCGAAAACCAGCCTGCTCTTCATCAATTGTGCTTTCTAAGTGGGCCTTTAGTCTTTCCAGGACGATTTTAGCTATTATCTTGGCAACGGCAGGAAGCACACAAATGCCTCTCCAATTATTACAGTCTGTGAGGCTACCCTTCTTAGGAAGTTTGATGATCAAACCTTCCTTCCACTCAGTGGGAAAGGTCTCTGTATTCCACGCTTTATCAACAAGTGGGTGTAGCAAATCGGCAGTTACGCTTGGCGCTGCTTGATAAAGTTCGGCAGGGATGCCGTCAAGTCCGGCGGCCTTTCCTCGTTTTAGTGCAATAATTGCAGTGACTATTTCCTCTTTAGTCGGGGCAGTGGACCGTATACGCACATTTTGATGGTTAGCTAAATTATCTATATGAGGGAGAACTTCACCAGAGGTTACACGGTTCAAGACCGCGGCGAAGTGTTCTTTCCACCGCCTCATTTGATCTTCTTCCAAGATAAGTAGCTTTCCATCACTATCTTTCACCGGATGTTGGCAGGAGTTACGACCACCTGTAAACTCCTTGATGACACCGTATACGGCGTTTAAGTTGTTACTTCTAGCGGCTTCTTCTGCTGACGCTAAAAGAGAATTGGCATAAACTCTTTTATCGCGTCGCACACTACGCTGAACTTCTCGAGCTTTCTGACGGTAAAGGAGTTCGATGCTGCTTCGATTGTCGTCTGATGCTGCAGCCAAACGAACTTTCAGCTCCTTTCTTTCAACAATCCGCTGCCATGAAGCGTCGGACATCCAGGGCTTATTCCGGCAATCCGGGTTTGGGCCAAGGATGGTATTTGCGCTATCAATGTACGCATTTTTTATGGCATCCCAGTTTTCGTTTATGTCACTATCTGGGTGACTAGTTATCTCAGCCGCTTTTTGCGCAAGATGGTCATTATATTGTTGTAAGACAGCTGGATTTTTTAGTCGAGCGGTGTTGAATTTGCGGGGCCTGGATCTTTCGTCGCTGGGGCGGCGCACGGCTGCAATACGCAATCGAACATTAGCGATCATAAGATAATGGTCTCTTCCCATCCCAATATCGGCACCCTTCTTGTTTCGCACGTCCAAGAGGCAACTCTTGAATCTTTTACTAATGGCAAAATGGTCGATCTGATTTTGTGTTCTGCGCCGATCAACAGAGGACCAACTGATTTTGTGGTGGTCCTTATGCTCAAACATAGTACCACCGATGAAGAGACTGTGAAAGTTGCAGAACTCTACAAATCTTTCACCGTTGTCATTACGATCACCAAGACCGTGTCTCCCCATCACATGTCTGAGCCCATAGTTATCAGCGCCAACTTTCGTATTCAAATCACCCATAACCATTATAATGTCACCTTTAGGTGTTCTGCTCTGAACGGCGTTTAGTTCTTCGTAGAAGGAGTCTTTTGCCAAGACATTGTCGGGTTCAGTAGGGGCATAACATTGTATTATTGAGATGTTCCTCATTTTGGTCCGGAACCTGGCGGTCAAGACCCTGTCAGAGACCGGTTCCCAGGATAAGAGACAGTTTCGCGCGGCTCTGGTTAAAAGGAGCCCCACACCTGACTCACGACGACTACCGGTAGCTTTACCGGAGTAGAACATTACAGTGCTGCCCGTTGGAGAGATAAATTCTCCGCTGTTCCACCATCTTATCTCACTAACTCCTAAGATACTTAATTTGTACCTCAGAAATTCACTCTCTAATTGAAGAAATCGTGCGTTCTGGGGACCTTCTGATCCATTGTCCAGGAGAGTACGCACATTCCAGAATCCAATCTTTGTCATTGTACGATAGCTAAAAGTCGTAACCGTTGAGTCAGTCCTTATCCGAGGCATAGTTGACGTTTCGTTAGCATATAAAGATTTCGGATAGTGCAAGTTGCTGGCATACACATCCTGTCCTTTGATTGTCGGTTTTAACGACAGGCCCTCAAAGGGAAAGGCCGTGGTATTTTTTTCACACCCCACACCACAGGGGTACCTCAACCAAATCATCGCACCGCCATCACTGGCGGCTTGACGTTGGTTGGCAATGGTCAGTGACCACTGCCGTTCCAGGGGGCGCCCACGCGGAGGACTATGGAAGAGGAGTTTTTGCCCCCCCCCCCCATCACGTATAATGGCATAATCCAAACTTTATTATGAAATAAAAATTCCATCGAAATTCAAATATTTACTGTGTTTAATTTAAGTTTACTTTCCGAAAGAGAAAATGGATAACCCTGTATTATTGCCCATGGTGTTGATTATCGTTAGCCATCAATATTGTAATGTTTCCTCTGTTGAGCGAAACAAGAACGAAACCAAAGCAGGTTCGTTAGATATTCTTGTGCTGAATAATGAAACACTTCGATTGAAAAACACACACTTTATTTATAAAACGAACTAACTATATACACGCGTACTCGTACTAACAACCAACGTCAAAATGTCAAACTAGCTTTAATTATAACGACGGCACTATAGTGATCCAACCGCCACTGAGTGTCGAGTCTGACTACTACTACTCAAGTGCCCTAACCCCTTGCGGGGCATAGCGCGTCAACTGTTCCATGTGGCCCAGTTGACGTTTCGTTGGCATAAACTGGTTTCGGAGAATGCAGTTGCCAGCATGCACCTCCTCCACATCCATGGCCACGAACATCGTCGTGGACGGGATTCGAACCCGAAACGCCGGTAGTCTAACATGAGACTGATGCCTCAACACACTGCGCTACCGGTCGCTTCTTCACGACTACTCCTTCGTTCGGTGACATCTGCCTTTTATTGGTGGAGATCCATGCATTCGTCAATTTAGCGAAGACTCCAGATTTTTCCGAGATGTTCCAGTCTCGGGTGCTTACTGAACGAAGGTTCGAGAGTGCGCTTCAATGTTTCTGTTTGGAGAAGGTTCTAGACTATAGATGGCTCGAGAATAGCCTAGTGTCCATTCAATTTGTACTGGTCATCGATCATTCGAGATTAGTACAGTGTGGGTCGTAGAAGATACCCACCCCGTACACGCAACAATATTTTCGACCTCGGATGAGTTTTAGAAGTGCAGGGGTGTGCTAACTGTAACTATAGAAATATACTATTATTAACCTATTTTCAGAAGATTTCAAAATTGAAATGGTAAGGGTGGTGGGACAAATTATGATCTCAAATTAAAACGCCAAAAATGGAATGTACTCGGTAGTACATTTCTCACTTATCTTTATCAGATGAAAAAAGAAAGTTCACCTTCATTTCCCCTCTATGGGGACCTCCCCTTAAAGCAGCAACCAGCCTACCCCCCCTCCACTTCTCTCCCCTCCCACTCCTATCCCACCAATCTATACCCTTTCAGAAATGGTTAATAATAAATAAAATTGAAATACGAATACCAGTAGTACCAAATTCAGGAATGTGATTTGACGAAAGATATTATTGATTAGTGTAAAATTTGGAAAAGATATCTTTATAAATAAAAAAGTTTTCTCACGGTTGTTCCCATGGCAGCTATATGACGTAGTTGTCCGATTCCGTTGGTTCCGACATATTTACAGCGTGCAATAGAAAGAAGGCGTTGTACAAAATTACAGCTCGATAGCTATAAAACCGAGGGACTAGTTCGTACAGAACCAAACAGACAGACGGACAAAGCTTAATCGGAGATGCTTTCTTCTGTGCATTGCAAATTTCATTACAAAGTTAATATACCCTATTACATCCGTGATGGATATAACAATAGCAGAACGCAGTTTTTTTCTTGGAAATATATACGTATATCCAATTAGCCTTTGCACCTTCGGCCAAAGCCAAAGGCATCAGCACTAACTGAACATCGGCACCTTCGGTCGGACACTAATTGTCGTCTTCATTGAGTTAGTTGAAGGTGTTTCATTATCAATGGATGAAAAACGTAATTTGTTGGCAAGTGTTTTTATCCATCACTCCATTGAGCAAAATATCCATTACTTCTCTCATTCCATCCCGAACGCAATTAAATTCGCGATTAAACATCTTTCACACTTTTCCATTTCGAAACAGACAGAAATATTCTATGGACTCATTATTCAATGTTTCTTTCCACTTTAGGCCTCACAAGAGTTTCTATGCTTCCACTTAATTGCTCCCAGTAGACCGGGAAACTTAAAAATGTTAACAAGGACCAAACGTCTGCAAGTCGTGTCTTCTTCACTTATATTATAAACACCTCCACTGGCTCAAGACCTCAGTCATTTAGCCAACGAAAACATCTTTCAAATGCGCTATAATTTGAAAACAATTACCAAATTTCGCAAAAAGGACATAGAACCCATCCTAAATGAAGTGAAATAATTGGACTTCTTCTGAGAAAAATCAATACTCTCAAATGGTGGCTCAAATGGTGTGCAGTGGCCCACAAACCCTAGTTAAATATAGTTGAAAAATGGGATTTTCCTTGAATTTCCCTCCCGTGTCATAAATCAATCTTATGGAAAAATGATCGAAATTCGGATATTGACGCGAGAAAAATAAATTCAATCAAAAATCAGAAAAGGATCGAAACAATATTCCTAGCTTTAATCGGCTGTCGATTTGAAGCTGGCCTTTCTGTGTCAAACAAACTAGGGTCGGACGGTTTGTACTATTTGGTGATTGAACATGATGTCACTTGCGGGTGTGGTTGCGGAACGAATAAGTTAAAAGTTCAAACGAATCATCGTAGATAGATGTGGAAATATACTTGTACAGTTCTATTGAAACTTTTGAGAAAAGTTGAAGATGAGGCGCACACAGAAGAGGACATTGGCATCGTTCGATTTGGGAAATTTCTAGGATTCTGGACGAAAAACTTTATTCAAATCAGATACTATAGATATGGATTGGGTTTTTTTTCCCATTTGTGAAAATTGAAGGCGTTATGAACAGCTGGGTTCCAGCATTTTTGTCTGGCAAAGCCATTTTCAGAATTGCTAACGCTCCATCGTTTTGAACTGATAGATTTTGTTTGAAAAATGATTGGGAAGATTCGATGTTGATGCAATATATTGCGGATGTTCAGTTGGAATTTTTTTTCTTTAATTAAAAAACAAAATAACATTATTTACTCGTATATCACATTCTTTAAGCTGCAACTTTTCCCCTTTAAAACTTTGTACTGTTTTTCTATTACTACAGCTGTGAAAATCTATGAATTACGCGTGTGGGTAATTCACCTAAAATTCGAGTATCAAATCATCACATACTCTCTTCGCTCAGTTCGCATTCCATGTCGGCAATATGTTTCAATTTATAGTCTACCGTTACGGTCTTCGCAGAGTTAATTTAGAATGTGCGTGTAAATGCTGCTTCAACTTCGCCAATTGGTATCATACAGACCGGCCGGCGGCAAGGCGCAACAGATCTGTATCCCACTTTTGCAATTGGGCCCGTCCTCTGGGAACCAATATTAAATGGTCAACTCGACCATACTGCAAATTATCTTGTTTCACGCACGAGAGTACTCTTGCAGTAAGTAATCCTTGTTCAGCTATGGATCCTTCGTTCATTGTCAGTCTGTAGGACTCTCAAAAAGCAATTTTGTAAATAGCCGGTCATAGAATAGACGCATTGCATTTTAAGGCTCTGAAACAATCGTCCTTTTGCATAGTGAGGATATAACTGGACCCTACCGCAAGGTATACATATATCTTCTCGAATCTAGTGGAAAGTTTATGTGCAATGTTTAAATTTTACCCTTTATGGCCATATCGCAGAAATTTACGTGTATATAGGTACACTACACTTTTGCGATGTAGTGGTAGTGGTCATGAAATGCAGCTTAAGGGTACAGATTATCCTAAAAATTTTCCAGTTGATCAACAATGGAATTTTGGATTGAAGATTTCGTTTTAGGATCATTTTACTGATCGGGCTAAATATCGTTTTTTTTTTAAATTTAAATTAAATAGCGATGTAGGCTATTCAAGCTGCTTAGTAATGTGAAGGAACCCGTGTTTTAACCACAAGCTGAAAAGACTCTCCAAAATAAAAGTGACGGCGAAAACTGAAGATCACTGATCTGGCTTAGAAAGTAGATTCAGGATCTTCCTAAATTCCTGTCAAACTTTCACAGTTTCTTTGTCATTTCCTTATTCCTAAGACTATTTGTTACTTTCAATCTATCCTCTTGAAGTTTTCACATCCCCCACCCATTGATTATTCTTAGTTACTAAGAATTTCTTTTGATACTGTAGAAAGTTGAACCCCTGAATTTGGAAATCATGAATATTGGACATCATTGAGTTAGCTGGTTCGGCTAAAGAACGCGAGTTGCTTGCGTCAAGACACAGTAAATGTTGTAGAGGCACCACTTTTAAAGCGCGTATTTCTTCATTTACTATTCTGGCATTTACACGATGCCTATATAGTCAGATGGAGTCGCTCTTTTTTGAACCGTACTGCCGATCCCAAAGCATGAGCTTTGCTTTTTTTATACACAAATAACACATGAAAAGTCAGTGTGTTTATTCACGCATGAGCGCATATTTTTATTTTTAAGAATAAGGTGGAGTGGGTCATTGCGAGTCTAAGTCCAAAATGACTCTAACTCGCTCTCCACTACAACACAAAAATTAACCAGCTTAACGCCAACTCCTCCAGACACTTGGTTTCGTCCACACTGTGGATTCACTCTTTAGAAAGCTGCCATCATCTATGGGGAAGCAGCTCGACCAAGTCAGGGGTTTGTATTCCGACCTAAATCGGAATATAGACTGAATGTAGATACCTTATATAGTGTGCATTACACCACATGAGGGCGAATTTTCATCGAATGAAATGCCACTGTGTTAATTCACGCATGAACGCATATTATAGTTTTTAAGTTGATAATTTTTAAATACAACCCCCTGACTTGGTCGAGCTGCTTCTCCCATGGATTATGTCAGCTCCTGAAGAGTGAATCCATGGTGTGGACGAAATCAATGACAGGAAGAACTGGCGTTAAGCCGATTAATTTTTGTGTGGTAGTGGAGAACGAGTTTGAGTCATTTTTGACTTAGGCTCGCAATGACTCACTCCACTTTATTCTTAACAATTAACATAGATTTGGGTATACAAAAAAAGTAACGCTCGCGAGTTGGGTATCCCAAAAAAGCAAAGCTCATGCTTTGGGATTGCAATTTTGTTATCAGTAAACAAAATTTTTAATTATTTTAGTTTTTTAACATTTAAATTGCTAAACGGCGCCCTCCAATTAAAAACTTATCTTGCGATAATTCCAACCAGCTGATACGGGCCGCTAAGATTTTGGCAGCTAGAACAGTTTATGTATGCACATTCAAACAAGAGAATTAAACAGATCACAAAGAAATTCATACGATGGAAAATGATTTGAAACCAACGCAGCCACAAATTAAAGCTGAGAGACGGTACAGACGTGGAATAAAATAGAACAAAATAGAACAGGCGGCAGAGTTCCCCCAAGAAAATCAGCTGATTATACCCTAGACTTTATAAGTATACATATATATTGTTTTGTCACGTCGAAAATATGTAGCACCTTAAAGGAAGTTCCGAAGGTATAGCAATGATCAGGGTCACCTCCTGACTCCATTAAGCCATGTTTGTCTGCCTGTCCGTCTGTCTGTCTGACTGTCTGTCTACCCGTTCGCACGATAACTTTCGACAGAATGAAGCTAGAGCCTTGAAATATTGACCATATGTTGGTAGTACGATCTTGTTGGTTGGTATTGAAGATGAACATGATCAGGCCAAGAAAATGCCTACCTCCCCTACATAAGTAAAACAATTGAATATATCTATAACTCCCGATCAAATAAACATGAGAAGCTCTAGCCTTAGTAGATTGCATGTGAGGGTAATGTTATACTCTTATAGAAAAATCAAATCGATCAGTTGAAAACTCACGGTAAATTTCTTACAAAGAGCCCCGTACTACCCTACTGTTTTTAGTCTATAACTCTTGAACCAATTGACGTAGATATCTAATTGCCATGTAACCCTAACGTGAGAAGCTTTTTAGTAGGATCTAGTTGGTTGGTATTGAGAATGGGCAAGATCTGACCCAAATAACCCCTACCTCCCCTGCAAATGAAGCTTCAAATAAGCGATAACTTTTGACAGAAAGAAGCTAGTGACTTGAAATTTTTATCAAAAGATTGTACTGGGATCTAGTTGGTTTTTATTAAAAATACGCAAGATTCGTCAAAAAAAAACTATAGCTCCCCTACAAATAAGCAATAAAAATAAACCTGCATTTCCCCTTCAAATAAGCAATAACATTCGATAGAATGAAGCTTGCGACTTGAAAAATATCATATTTTGAGTGCTGCATACGCTAAGATTTAATTTAGTGTCCCGGATAGCTAACTGGCAGTTTAACCAGATATTGAGAAAACGGGCCTATGTATCCTCTGCGGAATGTGGCTCCCACCAGTCGTTGCCTCCAGTCGTTTCGGTTCAATCTCCCCACAAAAAATTATTTGAATTGTCTTATTTTTAGTTATTCTAGTTCCCCTTAATTACACGCCTTGCTTTGAAACGAACTAGACATTCTAGGGACAAGCCATTTTATGCTTAGTTGAAATTGGAATGGTTGCTGGAAGCTGCAAATTTTCAACCTCAAGCACGGATACCACGAATGCAATTAAGATGGTATCTAAACCTCTGCTTCAGGCCTTTGAATCAGGAATGCAACATTTTCAGTAGGAATACGCTTTCAAAGCGCCACTAGAAACTACGCCGATTGTTTAAACGGGTCCTACTTGACAGATCCTTTGTAGCAAACAGATGAACAATTTATACTTGAAGTATTAATGGGAGTCGCCCAACATTCCTCATACTTATTGACACATGAAGGGTTAAGTCCAGCAGAAACTGAAGTCTTTGGTGCTGGCCAATCTATTTAAGTGGCTGCAATAATTAAAAAAGTCGTTTTACTTCGTTATCAGATTGTCTTTTGTACTCCAACTATCGGATTAAATTTACATTCGTTTGCAGTTGTTCACGAAACAAAGTTTTACACTATTCATTAGACTCTAAAGTGTACAAACTGGTTTCAATTGATTTTCGTTTTAATTCAGTAAACGGTGATGCATTAAGGCTACCCATTTTAGGATTCCACCCAAATGGCATTGAATAGTAAGCGAAGCAATCGCTCAGTATACATAATTGACGGCATAGTTGAAAAGATGAATAGCACGTTCAATAGGTAAAGTTAACTGATTGTGAGTTATGCTTTAATGGTGAATTTTCTGTTTTATTGTTACGAGTATGCAATCAATTTTGATTTTAGTTTTTTCTTAAAGAGAATCAGTAGTATAAGTCACTTCTTCAGGATAGTTTCACTTGAATAGCACACTTTTTTTTTTAAACTTATATTAATCAACTTTTTATGCATTTAGGATAATTTATTGTATTATTGTTCAGAATGCAATTTGAAATCAATTTGAATTGAAACAGCAATTTTAGTAATGGGTTGAGCCTCCCCTGTTTGAAAGAATCTCGTAGATCCTATTAGGCAGGGAATCATACAAACTTTTGATGTAAGCAAGGGAAATGGTAGACCACGATCACTGAATGGCTTCAATTAGCTCAATTTTTGTTGAAAAGTGTTTACCAGACTCATAAACTTTTCTGACCAGTCATCCCCAAACATTTTCTATTATGTTTTGGTCCGACGAGTATGGTGGACAGTTCAAAAGAGTAACATTTTTGTACTCGATAAACGACTTTACAGCACGGGCAGTGTGTATTGGCGCATTATCGTGTCGGAAAGTCCACGGCAATGGTCCAAAGAGACTTTTCAATGTCCGAAAAGCCTGTTCTAAGACACCTTGATACTATTTAGCATTCATAGTTGCGTTCAAGAATTGAAGTTCACAAGTACCATAGTAGGATATGGCTCCCCAAACCATAACGCCGCCGACTCGACAGTGCAAACGATCCAACTGGTGAGTCTCCTTCCTCAAATCATGGAAATAATAGCTGTATCCGTCGGGCCCTTACAAGTTAATTTTTTTCTCATCAGAGAAAACAATGCGATGCCACTCTTTGGTCTATGACATGTTGGCACTGCAAAAAGTCAACCGAGCTTGCTTTTGACCAGGGTTAAGTGGTGTTTTTATACCCTAGACTTTTTTATACCCTAGACTTTTAGTATAGGGTATATTGTTTTTGTCACGACGGAAATATGTAACACCTTAATGGAGGCTCCGGAGGTATAGCAATGTATATATATAAGTGATCAGGGTCACCTCCTGATTCGATTTAGCCATGTCTGTCTGTCTGTCTGTCTGTCTGTCTGTCTGTCCGTTCGCACGATAACTTTCGATAAAATGAAGCTAGAGCCTTGAAATTTTGGTCAGATGTTGGAAGTATGATCTAGTTGGTTGGTATTGAAAATGGGCATGATCAGGCCAAGAGAACGCCTACCTCCCCTACATATGTAAAATACTTAAATGTATACATAACTCCCCATTAAATAAACATGAAAAGCTCTAGCTTTGGTAGATTGCTCGTGAGGGTGATCTTATACTCCCTTGGAAAAATAAAATCGATCAGTTGAAAACTAACGGCAATTTTCTTACAAAGAGCCCCGTACTACCCTACTTTTCAGGTTTTTTGTCCATAACTCTTGAACGAATTGACGTAGACATCTGATTTTTGGCATGTAACCCTGAAGTGAGAAGTTGCTTAAGTTTTAGTAAGTTGGGCATAATCAGATCAAAGGAACGCCTACCTCCCCTACAAAATTTAAAAAATTAAATATTACTTTAATTACGATTACTTTCGATAGAATGACAATAGCGAGTTGAAAATTTGGCAGAACGTTGGTAGTAACATCGTGTTAGTTGGTATTGAAAATGGGCAAGATCTGACCTAAGGAACCCCTACCTCCCCTACAAATGAAACTTCAAATAAGCGATAACTTTTGAGAGAATGAAGCCAACGACTTGAAATTTTGGTCTAATGTTTGAAGTGAGATTGAGTTAGTTGGCATTAAGGACGGGTTAGATCAGACCTAAGGAACCCCTACCTCCCCTAGAAATGAAACTTAAAATAAGCGATAACTTACGACAAAATAAAGCTAGCGACTTGAAATTTTGGTCAAATATTTGTAGTGGTATCCAGTTGGCTAACACTGAAAATACCGAAAATCTGATCAATGACACCCCTGCTTCCCCTACAAATGAAACTTCAAATAAGCGATAACTTTCGATAGAATAAAGCTAGACACCTGACATCTTTTTTTTAATGTTTTTAGGGTGATCTAATTGGTTGGTGGCTATGATGGGCAAGATCCGATCCAAGGAACTTCTACCACCTCTGCAAGTGTGGCTTCAAATAAGCAATAACTTTCGATAGAATGAAGCTAGCCACTTGAAAAATTCGACAAATATTTGCAGAATGGGTTAGTTAATTGATTTTTAGAATGGCCAAGAACCTCATGAATGTAAAATATGTCAACCTCCCCTATAAACTGGCCATATAGGAAACTCACTTTTAATGCATATGGTCGTTGCCAATTGGTACTTTTGGTATCACCACTAGGTCTGTACAAGTCTAGGGTATATACGCTTCGGTTTTTTTTTTAATTTTAGACGCTTCATATGTTGAGCTTTCAAAATAAAACGCCATACAGTTGTTTTGCTCGCATTGACACCAACTTTTGACCTAATCTTGTCCACAGAATCATGTGAATTCGAAGCTGCACGCAAAGTTGACCCCTTATCTGCATTAGAGAGTACAATACTCACTCGATCTTTCATATTTTTCCACAATATGCGCCATTCTTAATAAAATAAAATATCACTTTTCTGCTTTCTCCATTTTTTTTCGATATTTCAGTCACTGAAAGGTCACAACTTCTGTAGCTTTCTATTTTGACTCGTTCTTCGTTGGTTAAGGCTTTACCACAACCCATTATTATTTTAAATCACCGAACGTACTCAAAATACTCAAAACAACTACAAATTGTAATATTGTGACCACCTGCACTGCGTATGTGAAGCTTAAACCCAACTGTGCTATTCTAGTGAAACGAAAAAATTCCTAGCTTTTGGAGCAAATAGGCAAAAATGGGCGAAAAAAAGTAACGGTAAATTTCCAGAGAACAATTTTTCTCTCGGAGATACCACATAAGAAGACAAAAAAAAAGTATAAGCAAAGTCAAAAAAATATTGATATATAAGCAAATAACAATGAGAAAACGGAATGTGCTATTTAAGTGAAACGTTATATGCCTTGTTGACGTTTCGATAGCATATATAATTTTCAGAAGTGCAGTTGCTAGCATGCACCTCCTATTCGCTCCGTCCTTATACTGACAAGCTCGGAGCACTGTGAGAGTTCTGTTAGTACTCACAGGCAATTTTTTTTTGGTCGCGCCGAGATTTGAACTCCGAGCTCAAGATAAGTATTGTAGAGCGGTGACCGAACGACCACGGCCACCGAGCAAGACAACCCAGTGCAGTGATTCTATGCGCGTTATCATATTTTATCCGATGGCTCATCGTCCATGTCTCATTCCGTATTATTTTTTACACGCATAACCTGTGACTAGTTTAATCGATGTTAATGAAACGAAATCTATATTTTAAATCCAGTTATGGGACATTTTTTTGAAAATCGTTCCCTACGCATTCAATTACTACAGGGGAGTCTCGACTATTACTACTTGTCGCTTCCGGTGACATCTGCCTTTTATAACTGGAGATCTGTTTCGAGATGGTTCGAGAACTGCTGTTAGACTCGTGCCTCTTCTAGCCAACGAAGACTCCAAATGGCTCAAGAATCAGGCACTTGTCATCTATGGTTCGAGACTATGATCGAGCTTAGTACAGTGTGTATCGTAAGAGAGACGTCCCCCGTACATATAACAATATTTATACCCTAGACTTTTAGTATAGGGTATATTGTTTTTGTCACGACGGAAATATGTAACACCTTAAAGGAGGCTCCGGAGGTATGACAATGTATCATCATCATCGTGGCGCGACAGCCCGACGTCGGGCCTTGGCCGCCTGACAATGTATATATATATTTTATAAATGATCAGAGTCATCTCCTGATTCGATTAAGCCATGTCTGTCTGTCCGTTCGCACGATAACTTCCGATAGAATGAAGCTAGAGCCTTGAAACTTTGGTCAAAATTGGAAGTATGATCTAGTTGGTTGGTACTGAAATTTGACGAATGTTGGTAGTAAGATGTAGTTAGTCGGTATTGGACAAAATGGGCAAGATCCAACCTAAGGAACCCCTTTCTCAGTCTGACAATGAAAGACTGCCTCAGCAATATCACTCACTTCCATTCGCCTATCGTCCGACAGGATATCATCCATATTTTCGATGGTTTCCGGTGTGGTTGAGGTTTTGGCCGTCCTTCACGTGGGTCGTCTTCGAGTTGAAACTTGTCAAACAAACTAATGACACGTGCACCCAGGCGGGAAACATAAATTTTTGCTGATTGTAACGGTATTTCTGTGTCAGGCCGAGAACTTTTCACCTTACTCTCGTACTCTTCCGGTTTGTACAAAAATATGTATAACCGCTTATGTACATATATCCTAACTTCTTCGCATCCACGACTGAATGTTTAATTAACACACATCAGCATACACATATCCAATGTTCATGAAATAATACTTTCACCACCAACCTTTCGGTCCTTTCGAGACCCTTTCGTACACTAACCCTATTCCATTAAGGAACCCATATCCGTATTATGTGACACAATTTCTCGAGAACAAGACTATGCGATGTGGATTTGATGTAAAATGATTATGAATGGTACACAAATACACGCATCCACCGACAGCCCCCCCCCCCTCCCATATTCACACAATGATTGCAATGAGAATAGTGAATCTAGGGGCTGGCCGGAAAGATTGAATTTAGAATTTGCGTCTAGAACTAATACGTGGGTTGAGACAGATAATTAATTGTCTGAATTCTATTTGAGGATTAGACCGCCTATTAAACAATGATTTCATGAAACTTATCTAAATTGTTAATAAGAGCGTGGGAAATTGATTTTATGTCTATTGTTGTTTGGGAGCTGAGAATTGGTCGACCAATTTGGCTATTACTATCGTTTAAAGGGGATCAATTTATTGATATTTGATTTTCTGCAAATGTATTTAAGTATTCCTGTAAGTGGTGAACATTTAGATTAATTGCCGGGAAGTACTTTAAATTTTAACAAAATGGGAGAACGTCACCATGGCCATTAAAAAATTAAAAATATGATCCAAATAAATACATCCTTCAAACAATTTCCTTACTTCACCTTATAAAAAATCAATCTCAATCCTTTGCCCTGTAATAATCGGTTAAGGCCTTTCCCCAGAGGGATAGTTTTAATTTTAATTATGCTAATGAATTCCCGAAATACAAAATAGCTCCAACAACTATCATAGCGGGTCCATTAAAAGTATGCCTATCCCGAGAAACCCCATGAAAAGATACTTTTGGCCACACTACATATCTTTTCTTCATTGTTCGTATTCCATTAGATTTTCAAAAGGACCGACAAATCACATTTGTAATTATTGTAGGTATGTAGCACATGTTTATTTGGGATCTAACTATTAGAAAATGCTGCCACAGCAAGTGTTCGTTATGTGAAATATATTATGGTGGTAAGTTTCACAAAAAGGATGTATAATAACCGTAACACTCTGTTGAAATTAGCTCCGGGGTTTATTTCGCACAAGTTTGGTGGTTGAACAAATAATCATTAAACAGGGTATGTGATGATATTGTTTATATGAAATATGGTTTGGGATTAACTGAAAGTTGTTATTTTCTGGAGTTATAGTTAGTAGTTAGTCTTTAAAGTAAAGTAAGGAGAGTCGAAATTTGCACAAATACACTTGTGACAATTACTGAGTATCGTTCATATAAAAATTCAATCTGTGACCGGATTCTCAGCAGAAACATATTCCGATTCCCATCTAGTGAGTGATAGGTATGTAAAATGTTGTGCACTCGTGAGTGGGAGAGAGAGAGAGTCGCGGTATCTTCTCCCAAATGAATCTCAGATCAGTCATCTGGGAATGGCATGCAACCAACAAAATTCACATTTAACAAAAAACATTGATCAATTACAGTAGTTATAGCGAATAAAGGATATTGTAAAATACGCGACATAAGAAAATGTATGGTATCGATGATTAATAATTCTCTTAAAAAATGTACTTCTGCAGCATTCAGTAAAGGCGGATGATTTAAAGTGATATGTAAGTAAAGAACTATTACAACGGACCCTTGTGGTCTATGTGTGCTGTGCTCATGTACAGCAGCCTCTATAACCTACACAGCAAATCTTTTTTCCAGTAAAGTTCAACTAGAGGAAATCTAGTGAAAATTTCCTACTGATAATCTAGTGAAAAAATGTCGTATGGCCATAAATCTGGTGAAAATACCTAGAAGTACAGTTCGTGCCCAAAAATCAAATGAAAATAACTAGAAGTACAGTTCGTCTAGTCAATTCAACTGTTTTTCTAGTGTTCACCACTTTGTTTCTAGGAATAAAAGTTTTGCACCTAGAAAACTGGATAAATTCACTGTTAAAGCGGTGGCGAAGGCAAGCCAGGCATCATTATATTCTTTGCGTTTGGAGGCAGAAGTTCATAAGGTGAAAGGTGAACTGTTTGTTTTCTCAAAACACGCCCTCCTTTTCGCGCTTGGTGGCCGTGTTCGTTCGGTCGCCGCCGTACGATCTAGAGAATGGAGGTTCGAACCTCGACACGAACAACGGAACAAAAACCTGCCTGTGGGTACTAATAGAACTCCCACTGTGCCCCGAGCTTGTCAGTATAAAGATATGCTAGCCCCTGGAGGGGTCAAGGCAAATAACAACATTTTGAAAGCAGCCTATCAAAATTACCCCGAAAACTTGGCTTCGAATAAAATGTTAATTGTGGCCTTTCTGCATTAAACCAACAACATATATGTAAGGTACCACTGTCTACACAGTTTCGTATACTAGATTACCAGTGCTTATACCTGTGGTACTACTATCTAGTCAGCTTTGTTTCCTAGATTACTAGTGCATTTCCTTTCCAGATTTTTGTCAAAACAACTGAAATACTAGTAAATAGAACTAGATTCTCAACGAGCTTCTGATAGAAAATCACTAAAAAGATTTCCTGATATTCTAGTGGTTACTTAAACACTAGATCTGTACTAGAATATCTAGGAGCTAAATTCTAGTTGTGTTTAACTAGAATCTAGTTGAAAAAAATTTACTGTGTAGCCTAATCTAAGTAAAGAACTCAACTTGCAACTCTTGTTTCGAATCATCAATTTCCTTTGTTTAAAAAATACGACTTTTCAAAACTAGCCCTAAAATGACACATTGAGGTGTGGTATACCGGCGCTACGAACTATCGCCCCAATGAACTATCGCCCTAAAAAAAATGTCACTTCGCCCCAAATTTTTTTTAATGGGATTGGGGTCTTATGACATATGAGATATCGTCCCAAATTTGGGGCGATAGTTCATAAGATTCCCCCGAAAATTCAAAATTGGTGTGGGGCGAAATTTCATCATGACGCAAGATCCCAAAATGTATAAATTTTCTTGATGAATTATAATCTCAAATTCAAAATTTGGAGGGATAATTCATTATTTAAAAAAAAAAACTTTTCTGTGATACGTGATACTGTTAGAGCATCACCGCTTTAGGCAGTGTGAACCGAAATTTTTTAAAGTGGAACTGTTATAACGATGCAAAGACACTATGCCGGTACTGTCTAAATCGGAAATCCTTTTTTAAAATCGATGTCTGCTTTAGGAATACGAACCTACCTACGCTACCCGCCAATAAGTATATTTTCGCTTTAGGTAATACGAGCGTGTTTTATAATCATGGAGTAGAATTTTGGAGCGAAATTTCATAATACTATAATTGGAGAGGGGGGATAATTCATATCAAATGCCGTCCCAAATTAGGTGAAATATGTCATTTTCTTGGGGGTGTTCCGTCATTTTGACATGGATATGTCTTATAGCTGGGGGTCATCCTAAAAATCTGTCCGTCACACGAAATGTCTGTTTTTCTACTCGGGGGTCAGAAGAGGAAACAAGCGCATTGAAAATTTTTCTATTCTGGTTGTGCATGTCGTTTGAGTGAAGTGGTCATTGTGCATGGCTGTTGCTTGTGGATCCGCGCGGGCGGCGCGCTTGCGGGGATCTTGTGTGTACATGTTAAGATGTTGATTTGATAGCGATAAAAGTTGACGTTGTGGACGGCAAGAATGAATGTAGTGACCGATTTAAAATACCACCCATTGTACTATCTGAATCACTAGGATCCCAGAAAAAGTAGCAAGTAGTCAGTTCGACTAACACTTGGATATGCGCAGACGCAATTTGAGAGAGTGTACATAATTCCCGCCCCCCGAAGAGAGCGAGAGCGGATGAAGTTCATTCGAGCCAAATCGGGTGATCCAGCGACTGAGGTTGTGCATTTGCAATGGAGGCGATTTGAGGTCTGATTGGCTGACAATGTGGGCCCCCACCACACGTGCAATAAAAATATAGAACAAAATGGCGGATTTATACTACGTGCTATAAACATAGAACAAAAGCTGTTCACAACACCAGCCACATCCAGACAACCTGTCTCCCTCACTCGTGCACAGCGCTATAACTTCTCCTTCACAGCAATCTTTTTGCTTTCATCAATTACGTCACTAACCTGACTGAATAAGAAAATCGTTGGGGTAGGTTGGGAAATAGCTTCAACTTCACACACACACACACACACACACACACACACACTCGTATGCACGCAATGGAGAGACAGTTGAGTCGAAGAAGTTCAATCAATGGACGGGTGTTGCTTCGTCATCGGCGACAGTACGAAAGAGATGCTTGCTCCACGGACCGTGGACTACACTTCCGCGGCGGATTATCTAATTATCTAATAGTAAGTGTGTTTAGCTAGACCGCGGCTTGACGCGATCGATCGCGGATTTACGTACTGACGAAGCACAGGCGCATATACAATATGTAGTATGTATGATCGCTTGATCCACACCCGGGGCAACGGTTGGGTTAATTTGTATTCTCCTGTACACTATGTCTTGAAAAATGATACAAAGTATCTACACTGCATGCAGATACATCGAAACATGGATATGCCTTTGGCTACCGACTGCGTGGAACCTGTTGTGTTGAAGATATCGACGTAAGTTTTGTAAAGATCCCAGTATAGTTATACTGGATGAAATCATTCGACAAAACACATCCCACGCTTTCGGTAGGCATAAGACATATCCATGTTCCGATGAATCTGCATGCAGTGTAGATACTTTGTATCATTTTATTGGGGCGATATGTCTTGATGACATATCACCCCAAAAATGGGGTCTTCTGCCATGTTTTTTTAGGTTGATAGTTTATTGGGGCAATAATTCACACCCCAAAACTTTTTGTTTTCCAATTCCTGCCTCTGAAATGATTTTAAATAATTCGTTTTTAAACGTAAAAAATATTTCTCAAAAACAACCCTGTTGTAAAAAATTCCCGACCAAGAAGAACTTCTTAGACTCAAAAAGAATTGATTTGTATATAGGTATAATCCCGCCAAAAGGATATGTTCGGCGCTTCGCCGCGCCTCGTTCTTGGTATGCATAAAAATCGTTAATTTCATTCAACTCTGCCTTTAAAATGGGATTAGGGTCAAGGACGCAAAATGACTTGGCATCAGCTCACGAAGCTTCTGCAAAACAGAGTTTGAAGAAATTAACGGATTTATGCAGGGTTCAAGAACAAGGCGCAACGCGCCGAATATACCTTTTTGGAGGAATTATATATAGCATTTCCAGAACAAATACGCGGAATTCCGAGACAAATAGATACATTTCCGGAACAAACACACAATTTTCCAGATTAAATTGATAATTTTCCAAAACAAAAAGACAATTTTCCGTATCAAATAGTTAACTTTCCAGATCAAACAGATAACTTTCCGGATCAAATAGATAATTTTCAAAATCAAATAGACAATTTTCCGGATCGAATAGAGAAGTTCCTGATCAAATCTATACCTTTCCGGATAATATAGATAAATTTCCAAATCAAGTAGACAATTTTCCTGGCCGAATAGATAGCTTTCCGGATCAAATATATAACTTTCCACATCAAATAGATAACCTTCCGAATCGAATTAATGAGTTTCCCGTTCAAATAACTAAATTCTCGGAACAAATACATAAATAAATTCCCGAATGTAATAAATAACTTTCCGAATGAAATAAATAAATTTCCAAATCAAAAAAATTACATTCCAAATCAAAATCAGACCGAAGCGAAACTTGATTATGCTACAAATCGGGCGAAATTTTGCCCAGCAGTCGTGAACATCACTACTTGCGAATATACTTGTTTATTACATATTCTTATAAAGTTGGAAGAAAAAAAAATTCTGAAATGTCATAATTTAAGTGGCCACTCGGTATGCTGACTTAATTACTCATGCTCTGCATATAGCATGACGATTAAATAGTTATTGTATTTTTTGTTAGTTAGTTAATCAAAGTTATAAAAAAATGTAGCATCTAGAAAAGTGAAAGTGATTTAGTGTGATCTCGGTAGCTACTCTACGATGCAGCATCTACGTAGAGAAGCAGGGGTTCAGTTCCCGTCGCGGCGCGTAAATGAAAAACTACCTGTGGGTGCTATTAAAACTCCTGCAGAGTTCCACCTTTGTTAGTTTTTAAATTCGGATATTACCAACTTTGTTGCTGGCCAATTATCAGATCTCTTGGAGTTGGCTGTAATGACAATGAGAGTTCACTACGGTTCAGGATGGGGTTGATGGGATCAGAGGCGCCGACTGTTGAAAAATATTGGGGGGGGGCACAACAACTTTTCATAATTTTTTTATTGACTGTCGGATTGCCTTTTTGTGTGAACTTTTTGTGATGGTATCCTCACAATAAACTGATCCATTCTTGAAATAACAATTAACATATCTCTTGCACTTAAAACGTGGACTGATGATGGGTCCACGAAAAGAACGGTCCAATAACCATAGCTAAAAAAGTCGATGTTTTAAGGCAGGCAAATATTCGATGTCGATACGAATGTATAGTCTCATAGAGTCAATCAAAATGCTCTCACAATTGAAGGGAGCCAATTTGGAACCGACCATGCAAATCATCAGCGTCGTATGGAAATAAAATTTCTTGTTATACCCTTCACGGATGTGATAGGGTATATTAACTTTGTCATGAAGTTTGCAACGCACAGAAGGAAGCATCTCCGACCATATAAACTATATATATTCTTGGTCAGTATGATGAGAAGAGTCGATTAAGCTTTGTCCGTCTGTCCGTCTGTCTGTCAGTTTCTATGCAAACTAGTCCCTCAGTTTTAAAGCCATCGAGCTGAAATTTTGTACAAAGCCTTCTTTTTATTGCACGCTGTATATATGTCGGAACCAACGGAATCGGACCACTACGTCATATAGCTGCCATGGGAACGACCGGTCCAAAAATTCGTCTTTGTGAGAAAAACTTTTTTATTTCTAAAGATATCATCTTCAAATTTTACATTAATCAACAATATCTTTAGTAAAATCACATTCCCGAATTCGGTTGAAATTGGACCACTACGTCATATAGCTGCCATAGGAACGACCGGTTCAAAAATTTGTCTTTGTGGGAAAAACTTTTTTATTTCTAAAGATATTGTTTTCAAATTTCACATTAATCAATGTTGTTTTTAGTGAAATCTCATCCCCGAATTTGGTTGAAATCGGACCACTCTATCACATAGCTGTCATAGGAACGACCGTTCCAAAAGCAACTTTTTATCAGAAAAACTTTTTTATTTCTGAAGATATCTTTGTGAAATTGCATATTATTCAATCATATTGACTGCTAAGCTACATTCCTAAATTTGGTTGAAATCGGCCCAATATTTCATATACCTCTTATAGGAACAGTGAAATCGGAACAAGTTTACTACTAATTTCAAAGTGGTAAATGTACCACAAAACACAACGAAGGTATGATATCCTTCACCCTTCGCTAGCCGAAGGCTAGCTTGTTTGTTTTTAATAATGAAGCATTAAGATCCAGGTCATTTCATCAAGCATTTGCTGACCAACTAACTATAAAGCTTTTTTGTTTATTAACCGAAAATAATTTTTTAAATTTTAATTAAACTCAAATTCAAATAATTTACCGTCCACGTCTTAAAATAATTTAGCACAAAAGATCAATTAAGTTTTGACAGCATCTTGAGGAATCATAACCAAATTTAACGTCGAGTTTTAATACCTCAAGTGACCATTATGATTCGGGCTAATTTCACACGGCTTCCCATGACCCGGGCCCGGGAGAACGACGGCTGTCAAGTCTTGTTAAAGCACAAGATTCAATGGTACGATCCTCATAGGCTATATATGAGTATGTATATGTATGTCCGTAGAAGCTCCTTCCTTCCTTCCCTATGTGTCATAGCTAAATAAGTGTTTGATTGTTTGAACGAAGAAGTCGGGTTAAGATCGCTTTTCTTGCGAAATGATTTTTATGTCTGAAATATTGGGGGTTCGTTGCCCCCTCCCTCCAAATTTGGATTGAGGGGGCAGAAAGTGCCTTGCCCCCCCCATAGTCGGCGCCTATGGATGGGATGGTCGGCAAGTTGCAGCTATCTGGCTTTTTCCAAACTGTCTTATTGCTAAGACTTGGCTGTCAGCGATTTGACACACTACCGTTACCAGGAGGCGCCCACGATGAGGACTATGGAAAAGGTCTTTTGCCCCCCCAGCTCAACAGTTTTACACTGTATCGCGCCACAAAATATTTGCACGACTAAAAAATGAAATAAAAGTAAGAACGACGGGATCTCGAGCCCGGGTCATATGTATTACCCCGAGTTTGTAAACGATTCAGCTATGCAGCTTCCGATAGAAGTGAAGCACTGAACACATGATGAAAATTCACACACATTAATGTTGTTTACGAGTTCCACAGATTCCATGGTTTTACTGTAGTGCGCCATGAGATTCTTACACATCAAAAATTGATGCTTATCATGTATCTCCACTGACATACTGACACATTAAAACAGGCTTTGGGTATAATAGCTCGTATATTCAAATGAATAATTAGCAACTTGAAGTTCATAGCAGAACTGAATTATTTCTATGTACTCGTATGTGAATTTCATTAAATTCCAAGGAGTTGCCAATTAAAATATTTACTCGACAAAACTTTCTTCTTTTCCACTTGGCATATATGAACGTAGAACTTTTCCATTTTTACTTGGGTTTTCCAACATTTGTGCAGTGTGAAGATTGCTCTACTTTTCAGATTATATGAGTATTTTTATATATGATACATATGGTCCACATTCGTAAATATCATCAGGCTGACGTCTCACATTAAATTACTCATAAAAATCGCGTGCATACTGCTCGTATCTCTAAACGTAAAACTATAAACCTCTCGGAGCTTTTAAAAACTTTGGAAAGGATTCTCGAGTTTTATTAAGGATCCTTCTTTTGAGTGGGTTCGTATGGAGAGCAACTTTAGTTAAAAGTTCAAGTCGACTACTCTATACTACTGCATGTGCGAGTATGTATATTTGAAATTCGGTTGTTGCTGTTGCTTCACTCGGATTGAAACCATTCGGTTGGCAATGCGTTCCGGGATTTTTGAATTTTTCCGCAATGACCTCGTAGTCTACACTTGGCATAAGTGAAATCGAAAAACTTTCCACTTTCTTGTAAATGCTATGGAGATCTAAGCTAGTTGGATAGGTGACGATGTCTAGGGATCAGTGTGTTATATTCACCTGAATCTAGAAATTTTCTTACTAGATTTACTAGGACGTTGAAGGCAAAACTTTCAAGTGTGACCCCATTTCAAATGTTCATACTAAGCACCTATAAGAAAAGATAGACGTCAAATTGCATTCTATTTGCATGCATGAAAGAACTTTGTCGTGCTGTCGTAGGGCGTAGTGCAGTTTTTCAATGAATGAATATTCTAAGCCGGTATCAAGTCTCACTGGTTGTAAAGTTCATAGAAATAGGAACGCCAGAGACCGCATAAGTATTGTGGAGTGGAAAAGGATTCCATGGTTGGAGAATCCTAGCAATAATCCATTCCTAATGGATGCATACTTTCAATACACGCTATCTTTCCGCATGTATCCGCAATGATGAATGAAATAGATGAAGTAACTGCATGTATGTATATTGACCGACTTTTAAATTAACGGTAGATTTTGTATAGGGAGTAGGTAATCATGTGGGTTTTTAGAGTACGATTGGGTGGTAAACTGGGTGGAAAGTTTTACAGATCAGAAAATAGATCCACATAACATCCGGATAAGATTGATATATTGCGTATTGTTACTGTTTTACTGTTTCTACGGAAGACAGAGACCATTGTTTAAGCAGACTGCAACAGAATAGCAGCATTTACTAGAGATATTGTATCCTGAAAGAGAAAAATTTTCTAAGATTAATCCTCTCGAGAACCTACATATTTGCTGCGGTTTATTCAACAGTCCAGATCAGAGCAGAACAATATAAAAAAAAACGATATAGAACATACTATATTATAGTGAAACCACACATACTGGGGCGACCGGTAGCGCAGTGTGTTGAGGCATCAGTCTCATGTTTGACTACCGGCGTTTCAGGCTCGAATCTCGGCCACGACGACGTTCGTGGGCGTGGGCGTGCAGGAGGTGTAAGCTGGTAACTATACTCAATTGCCCTAGCCCCTTGTGCATAGCATAGCGCGTCAACTGTTCCATGTGGCCCAGTTCACGTTTCGATGGCATAAACTGATTTCGGAGAATGCAGTTATCAGCATGCACCTCCTGAAAAGAAAAGATACAATCTGACAAATTTCCATTAAGTAGGAAAATCAGTTTGTAGTTTTATTATTGCAGATAATTACACAAAATCAACATTTTATTGTCAGGAAATTAATTCCATTTAGTTCCCAAACTGTATAAGAGAACTGCGTTGCCCGCAGTGAATTCAAATATTTGAATCTCACGGATTCGCCTCTAGAACAAAAATCCTGCACCAGCTGCTGGTCGAGAATTATCGAGAACAATGTTGTTAGTGTAATGGGTGCAATAGTTGTTTTGCTCTGATCTGGACAGTTGAGTAAAACGCAGCAATTGTACTTCCTAGTAAAAAGCAAGGTCCGCTTGATCGAGTTCACACTTAACCCACAGGAGCTGGCCCAGTTAGTAAGTATCATAGAAAGAGGGCATTCTATAACACCTCGCTCAGTACACCAGGGAATTTACCCGAAATTACAATGGCCACATCGTCCGCATAAGCAATAACCCTGCACTTCAACCCTTCCAGGTCTAAAAGCAGTGTGTTAACCACAAGATTCCAAAAAAGGGAAGAGAAAACTCCACTTTGCTGGATCCCTCTTATTACCTATCTTTGCTCAGGCGAAGAGCTCAGGTAAGTACAAAAAACCCCCGATGTTATCAGCAAGTTTATGAGAGTGTAAAGTGAAACGCCTAACATCAACCCAATGTATCAAAATAGACTTTTTTTTCACGGCGGTAGCTCAGTGTGTTGAGATGTCTGTTTGATGTCTCGTCATACCTTGAACCGAGGGTCCAAACCCTTTTTTTATGTCGGTATGATTTTCCTCAATAGGAAATCATTTAATTACACGATTTCTTCGATTTTTATTCGCTGAAAGTACATCAAAGTAATAGAAGAACTTTCATCTGTTAGGTGTTATAAAATACCTCATTGACTAAACTATTAAAAATCGAACAAAAGTATTTAAGTTAAACATTTTTGTTTGAGCTCAACATTCACATTTGAACTGTCAAATTGGCACAGCACTAAGCTATACACATACCCCACACAATTGTTTATTTTTTACTTTTTTTGACATGCGAAACAAGAACTATTGAAAACATATCCTTTGGGAATCCTGAACCCCATCTGCTCTAGAAAACATATTTTTAATATTCATCAAACGCGCTCGTATAAAGCTTCAATCTGAATTGCGAAAAAATGGGAGGGGATATGGAACTATTTTCCATGGTTCGCTGAAGCTTTTCTTCACCACACAGCTGGCATTCTCAAATCAACATTTCACTCTGAAATTGAAATGCAGGCACCATCATCGTAGTGAGCCCAACAGCATACCCCCGGAATATGCTATCGACATCTAAATATATTTATATCCTCTACGGGTGAAACATTGAACCGTAAAAGGAAAATCTTTTTTTTATTATTCCGTGAATAATATTTTCTGATTTGTCATCATAAATCTATTTGGGACGATGACAATTGGATGTTGTCCTGACCACGCACGGTGGAGGCGACACGACGACCACCATCAGGATATGCCGCGACATGAATACAAAAGGATAAAGGAAGAGCAATAGAAAGAAAAGGATACAAAGGAAGTTCATTTCGAACTTATCAGAGCATTAAATAAGATAATTGCGTTCTAGTTTAGTTTATTGTGCTAGCGCGTCGTCTGCGAATAAGTTCTTTTTTCGAGTAACGGAAAAATTAATAAATTCTGATTGGATCCGAGGAGGATGCGATAAAAATGATGCATGCACATGCCGTATTCGAACAAGGAGTTCAATCTTGCAATATAACCGAAATAGTTTGAAGAATATGTTATGATATTTTTTTTAACCTGTTATAATTTATGTTACTTCAGTTTGTTAGAATGAATGAAAACTGACTAATCAATTAACTTTGTGAATGGAAAATCCTAAGGGCTAATGAACCGGATGAGCCGCATGAGCAAACCAAATCATTGGCGACCATCTCAAAAGTATAATAGATGGTTGTGGCGCGAAAGCATGCAGTTCTTGGGACAATGCTCTAAGCGTGTCACTATTTTCGAGCTGCGACTAGTGATATGACCATAGTCTCAACCTCAACATAGGCTTAATGATATTTTTTTAATGCTTGTATTATCCTTCATAAACCCTACCTGTAGTCCGGATGGTGAAACCAAATATGGCGTTTTTCCATAAGGACGATGCATTTTATTTTTGACATTTATCGAATAGGCACTTCTTAAACATTTTCAAACGTCAATCTATGCCGTTTAATCATGGAGAGATACACGCTTCGACAAAGTTTGCAAATTATTCAACTTTCTTATCAAAATTCAAGTTCTATCGCGACTACGTTGCGCGCTCTTACCGAATTTTCGGTTGGACGAAACCGTCCAACAGGACGGACTATTGAACGTTTGGTTCAAAAATTCTAAAAAACTTATGCATTGCATAATGTCCTAGTGTCCGTGCGATAGCGTAATGCTCGAAGCGAAATATCGTGGCCGTTCAAGAGAGTGTTCGTGAGCAGTTAAGGATGTCGATTCCACGCCGATCGCAGGCGTTGAATATCAGTACGACCAGTTTGTGGCTAACTTTGCGGAAGGATTTGGCTCTCCGCCCATAATAAATTGCGTTGACTCAAGAACTGAAGCCATTCGCTAATTGGGCTCCGGACCAGATGCAAGCTGACGACGACTTTCACAAGAAAATCATCTTTTCGGATGAAGCTCACTTCTGGCTTGGTGGCTTTGTCAACAAGCAAAATTGCCGCATTTGGTCGAGTGAGCAGCCTGAAGTGATGCACGAAACACAACTTTATCCGAAATAATATAATAAACTGTTTGGTGCGGTTTTCATGCCGGCGGTGTCATCGGCCTAACAACCGTCAGCGGTGATCGCTACAGGGCGATGATATCGGAGTATTTCTGGGACCCAGCTCGACGCTATGGACTTGGACGATATGTGGTTTCTACAGGACGGCGTAACGTACCATACAGCGTACGACACAATCGAATTATTGAAGACCAAGTTCGGCGAGCGAGTTATCTCACGCAACAGTCCACGCGAATGGCCGCCTCGTTCGTGCGATTTAACCTCTTTTGACATTTTTCTTTTGGGTTACATTAAATCGCTAGTCTATGCCAATATGCTAGCAACGTTGAAAGAGCTGCAGGCTAACATCGAACGAACGAGTTCTTGGTATTCCAGCTGATTTGTGTGCTCGAGTCATGGAAAATTGGGTCCAGGGTATTCACTCGTGCCAGTGCTTCCGCGGCAAATATTTGAACAATGTCGTATTTTGTAATTAATGCCATCGATTTTAATTTCATTTGAAATAAAAAACGTTTTCAAAATGAACCCACAAATCTTTCAATTGAAAAAAAAAAAAAAATGCGTCGCTCTGAATGAAAAACCTTAGTATGTATTATATACTGCACAAGAGCGATCACTCCATAGCACATTCGCCTCCGCCAGTGGATTTGTATCTATTGTATTGTATTGCCTGAATTTCGGTTCATGCCAAAGAATGTCCTTATGTGCTGACCAAAAGACTCAAAATATTTTCTACAGTACTCCATTACATTGGTCTCATCACTCCCATTTAGAAAATACCCATATTTGCTAGGTTTGGTTTCAAGAGCGTGACGATCCTTACATTATGTTACGTTACGCAAAATTTATTAAAAACAACATTGCCCAAGATATAATACCCTTCACGCGAAGCGGTTTGACAATAGATAGGATTAAATTTGATAAATATACGGAGGTTGCCTTTTATATTTCGGGATTGGACAACCCTAGTGTTGCAATGTGGCAACTGACAGCTCTATCGTAAAGTTTGACATTCTTGAGGTTATACGTACTCAGAACGTTTTGACATACGAGCGCTATTTGTGTTTTTTTACAGTAACTTAAAAGATTAATCTCGGCCAAATAATGGAATTCAATCGTGAACATTTTCGTGCATTATTTTTTACAACTTTCGACGTGGATTAACTCAGCAACAGTGCATGGATGAACTGAATTCAATTTTTGGCGATGAAGCTCCATCAAGGACCAGTGTTTATCGATGGTATGGTGAATTCAATCGAGGTCGTAGTTCACTCCAAGACGAATTTCGTGAAGGTCCTCCAAAATCAGTTGTTGTTCCGGAAACCATTGATGCTGTGCGCGAACTGATATTGCAAGATCGTCATGCGACCTATCGTGGGATTGAGACAACCTTAGGCGTTAGTGGGACCAGCATACATTCAATATTGCATGAACATTTGACTGTCAAAAAAATTTGTTCGCGTTGGATCCCACACAATTTGTCAATCGCTCAAAAAAAGGCTCGTGTCGATTGGTCGAAAGAAATGCTCAAAAAATACGATCGCGGTGCTTCGAAACACGTCTATGACATCGTGACAGGTGATGAATCGTGGATTTACGCGTATGAGCCCGAAAGTAAACAGCAGTCGACTGTATGGGTGTTTCAAGATGAGCCAAACCCAACAAAAGTTGTTCGCGCACGAAGCACTTCAAAGCAAATGGTCGCCTGTTTTTTCGGAAATACTGGACATGTCGCAACCGTACCACTAGAACAACGCAGAACAGTCAATTCTGAGTGGTACACAACGATTTGTTTGCCAGTTATCTTCCAAGAAATCAGGAAAACCAACCGCTGAAGACGGATCACTCTTCACCACGACAATGTGAGCTCTCACACATCAGCTCAAACAACTGCATTTTTGAGCACTCAAAACATAGATTTGATGGGTCATCCGCCGTATAGTCCTAACTTGGCACCGAATGACTTCTTTTTATTCCCGTACGTAAACAACAAACTGAGAGGTCAACGTTTTTCAACACCTGAAGAAGCGGTTGCTGCGTTCAGAATGCATGTTTTGGAGACACCTCAATCATAGTGGTAAAAGTGCTTTGACAATTGGTTCAAACGCATGCAAAAGTGTATAGATCTTCATGGGGAATATTTTGAAAAACAATAAAGCGATTTTCAATGATTAATATTTGTTTTTGTTCTCTAATCCCGAAATATAAAAGGCAACCCTCGTATCTTTACAAACAAAAAAGTTTTTTTTTCACAAAAACAAACTTTAGAACCGGTCGTCCCTATGGCGGATATATGACGTGGTGATTCGATTCCATTGGTTCCATCATATATACAGCATGCGTGAGCTGAAATTTTGCACAAAGCCTAGAAGAGAGGCTTTGTACAAAATTTCAGCTCGAAACCTTCAAAACTGGGAGACTAGTTTGCATAGAAACAAACGGACAGACAGACAGACGAACAAAGCTTAAACAACTCATCTCGTCATACTGTCGAACAATATATATATAGGTAAGTAGTTTATATGGTCGGAGATGCTTACTTCTCTACGTTGCAAACTTCATGACAAAGTTAATATACCCTGTCACATCCGTGAAGGGTATAAAAACATTTTAGAATATATCCTGAGGAATTTATAGTATGCCTGGCGTATGAAACTTTGATTTATGGAGGTTATACGCGTCGAACTGTAAAATTTCTCATATTTCTAACCTTAATCAACTTGTTTATCCACATCGAAGTATCTCATCGATCAACTAACTTTATCCAATATTTATGGTAGCTGTTTTCTTATAAATCTCTTCCGTTCTTTCTCTGTTAAAAGGAAGAATAAATTTTACTAACAATTGCCACTCAATAACTGCTTCCCATTTGATTGGACGGGTCAGTTTTCAATCCATGCCTTGAAAGGAAATTGAGTTTGTCATAAAAGGAAGTTCGATGATGTCACTCAGCTCGAGAATGCCACGTACACGGGATTGTTCCATGTCTTATAGATAGCGTGTTAGTCATTCTATTCTTGTAACCATATTTCATCATAACTAGAAGCCAAATTTATGCAATTAAAAGACGGTTCATTTGGAAGCCGTCTTTCATGAGAAATGGGACAAGAAATGACCGTGGTGTTGCGAACGATATGTGCACTGCTTTAAATTATATTAGATGATAATTGGGCCTGGCCCACGAAAAAACCACAAGCAACAATCAGTCTATAGTGTCACCATACACTGTCGAACTCGAACTCGAGCACGAACCTGGTACAAATGTCCTCTGACACACACATACACTTCACATAGGTGTGAAGAAAACCGGTCCACTTGTACTAGGTTCGCGTTCGAGTTCGACAGTGTATGGTGACACCTATGCGATGCCCTGATGCTAGAGAGTTATCTGAGAGAGAATTTATTGTTTCAATCTTCTCCTTTCAATAAATCGACAGAGATGACATGTCTAATCCAGGCTATATGCTCAGCGAAAGGCTTTAAATTGCCGAAACATTCTTGTCAACGGCGAGCAAGAGCTTCACATTCACAGAAGGTGTGTTGTGGAGTTTCGGTTCGGCCTCACAGAAACGGCAGCTGCATCTGATACGATACGCAGTTTTGAAGTGCCTTCGGAGACGGCAGGGACTTGTAAGAAGTTCACAGACAATTCTGACCCTGTATCTCCTCAAGTTGAGCAAATCATCAAGAGTACGGCAATTGGAGTAGCCCGCGATAAACTATCTAGATTTCCTCAGTCCAGGAAGAGTTTCCCACAATAAGGCAGCTCTCTCCGGCTTCCAGTCTTTGATTTGCTTCTTGACGGCGTTTAGTTTTTCGCGGAAGGAGTCTCTCGCCAAGACATTGTCGGGTTCAGTTGGAATATAATATTATATTACTGTGAGGTTCCTCATTTTGGTCCGGAATCTCGCTGCCATGATTCTGTTGGAAACTGGATCTCAGGATAAGATATACATAGTTCCGTGCGGCTCTTGTTAAGAGGACACCCCACATAACTCATGAATACTACCGGTAGTCCTACCGGAGTACACAATTAGAGTGCTATACGTTGGAGAGATAAATTAAAGGCAATGGACTGGCTCCAACTCCCTTCAACCAACCACTGGAATACGCTATTCGGGCTATGAATATGGACGATAGCAAGACGCTACTCATCAAGTCGACACAACTAGCAGCGTACGCAGACGACATCAACATCATGTCCCGAAGATTGACCAACGCAGAAGAACTTCTTCATACGGTCGCATTATTTTAGTTTTACCCTCGTTGATTCGTAGTCCAACTTCTTTTGCAGCGGTATTAAAATGTGTTGGACTACGTATTAACGAGGGTAAAACTAAAATTATGGTGAAATCGACAACAAGGACACCTGTACAACCGAGCATCAATGTGGGGGACCTCAACATCGAGCTCGTGAACAACTTCATATACCTGGGCTGCAACTTGTCAAGAGACGCCAACGAAACTGACGAAATCAAGCGACGGATATAGTTAGCTAATAAGACTTTTTTTCTCGGTTCTCCCCGTAATGAAATCGAATCATGTGCACAAAAACACGAAGCTGTGCGTGTACAAAACCATTATACGAGCAGTGCTATGCTATGGCTGCGAAGCATGGACCCTAAATCAAGCCTCTGGAAACATGCTAGACACATTTGGACGTAAGGTTCTGCGGCGAATTTTCGGGGACATTTGCGATCGAGATAGATGGCGCATCCGGTACAACCATGAGTTGTATGAAAATAGTGAAACTGCAACGACTTCAATGGGCAGGGCATGTCCAACGAATGGACGATGATCACATCCCAAAGAGAGTGATGAATGCAAAACGAGTTGACGGAGCGAGACTGCCTAGACGACCGAGATCTCGTTGGGAGAGCTCAGTAGGTGTGGACGACGAGCAGCTAATGGGCTTCCAAAATTGTAGGACCGAGATAATTGGAGGACAACGATTCAGGCGGCCAAGGCCCGACATCGGGCTGTCGCGCCACGATGATTATGATGAATGAAATTTTCATAATTTCGCTCTTGTCTGTACCCATTATTTCAAACTATTCATCTCTTGAACAATTTTCATGGAAAACATTGTGCTATGTGAAACCTTTGTTCCTATCAGAACAAGATACTCGTACCGTACCATCGTGTTTATTTTATTTTGAGAGAAGAGCCAAATATTGACTCTACCTGAATTCTTGTTACATGAGTACTTGGAAGGAACCAACATACATAAGCCATGATGTTAATATGATAATAGTCCAGTTCAAACCCATTCCAAGTAACCATTGACTAGTCGTCAAAGGATCGTTACTGTAATCTCCGAATGTGCACAGTATCCTTGAATATCTCTGTCTCATCTCTCCTTTGTATCACAGCCAATTATGTAGTTCAGATGTTCGCCTATTACGTATGTATATTCATGCAACGACCTCCTAGGCTTATGATTCAATTCACCTGAAAGGTAACGAACTGCAGAGCATGTCTCATTAGAGACGCACTCGTACACTTCAATATTTGAACAAAGTGAAGTCAGAAATATGGCCAGAAGATTTGCAGGTTATTTTCATGGAAAGATGCTTATTCTGATGTCAGATAGTGGATAAGTTATGAATGATAGCATATAACATGATTCTGTTCTAGGAATTTATGTTCAAATATGTATTTGAAAATGTCGGACAATTTTTTGGGAATAAAGATGCTGTAACTGACGGTCTGGGGGGCATCCAAAGATGCCCGTGGGGACGGAGCCTAAGGTAGCTTAATTGACCGTGAAGGTCGGGCCGTGCCATCTGGCGAAGAAAAAGGCTCCTCAACGAGCTAAGCAGTGGCCTATGCTTGCTGTAGCTCAGTTCGGGAGATGTGGGCGGGGTTTTCGCCGCTCGTTGCTAATATCCTTTACGTATTAACAAAAATTCATAGGCCTAGGGAAGATGACACAAACAGGGGAGGTAAAAATGGGGAATGAAAAAAAAAAGTCGATAAGGATGGACTGGTTGGCGGACGGATCAGACGCCCAAGCGGTCGAATTTGCGTCCGGGTGTAATGGGACCCTCGCCCTCTGGTTTCGTACCACCAACAGATCACTACTCATCAGGTGCTGCTTCGATCTGCCGGTGGGAGCAGCACAACCAGACCAGAATATGGTTCATTACAATGCTTTTTACATTTTTAGTTTTTCGAAAGACTTCGACATAACCTTGTACTTGTGCAGCATTTCATCGAGCACAACAGTGTAAGTAAACTATCCCAACTGCATTATAGTCTGGTCATTCGGGCCTGATAGGGCCTGTTCTTAAACAAATAGTGGTTTAGGTTTGATTTTTTGTTACCTCGATTTTTTGGGAGCAATTTACCAATGGTGGGTTTGCCACCAAATATGTTACTTAGAATTTAAATTACAGCCAGAAACCAGGATAAATAAAACACATTATCTTGTTTTTTTTTTATGTGTTTCTATAGCAAGAATTATTTAAGGTAGCTAATACACAAATACTCTGACTAAAATTTCCTATATTTTATTTCCTTACTATTTGCGTTGCGTTCATCATTTAAGTGTAATTGGTCGTTGAAGTCTGACAGCTTTTGACTTACCTGTAACTGTCCAATAGCGTGGGTTCATAAATTTCATTCCATTATCAAACATTGAAAATAATATTATGCTTCGTCTAAAGCTGAACATATTCGGGGACAGTTAGGAAAATTTTATAAAAATAAGAATAGAAAAAGAGGTGCAAGCTAATGAGGCGTTGCATGCTGGTATCTGCATTCTTCGAAACTAGTTTATGCCAACGAAACGTCAACTGGGTCACATGGAACAGTTGACGCGCTATGCCCGGTAATGTTTAAGGTGGTCAGGAGATATTGTTTTGGGAACGCAGCCGAAAGTTTGCTGAATTTGATCGTGAAAGTCCGGCGTAATTACGAAAGGGGGTTCCACAGGGCAACGGGGAGGCACAGGTGTCCGAGCAGGCTGGATGTAAATACTTTCCATCCTGTGAGGTTTAGTCAGTAAAAATCTGTCATCGCGGATATCGGTATCTTATAGAAGATTCCTCCGCGTGTATAAAAAAAGGTGCCGGATCTTTTCGGCTTGCTAGAGATAATGGCCCATCCATGGCAAATTGAAGCCATTGCAGTTTGAACCCATTGCCATTTAGTTTTCAATGTAACCGACGGAACAATGGGTTACCGGATGGCCACAAACGGCTTTGATAGGCATTTTTCACTCAAATAAGCCCAGTGCTTCTGTCAGTTGAAAATCAGCTGTTGAAAGTTGTTAACTCTCAAGAGTTTGTTTGCTGGGCTGTATTTATAAATACGTTCTATCTTGCTGTAAGAAACAAGAAGGTGTAATTTAAAGCTCATATCGCTATAGTCTTCAATTTTATATAGAATAGCGCGATCGACATGCGTAGGCGGCATTCGCGCTGCCTGCTATCCTACGTGATGTTGTTTTGTTTTTTAAAACCCGTGACAGACGATCATCGTTAAACATGTTTGCGTCAATGATCATTAAGTCCAAACGTGTTTATCGTTGACTAGTGACACACGTGAGAAACATAATTACGTTCGAACTGTCAAAGTATCGAATGTGCGAAAAGAGAATTTGTAGAACAAAAATACGCAAAAACACTTCTAACACACTCCAGACGGTCGACACCAATAATAGGACTAGCACTAGCGGGAACCAGAACAAGATTTGTGCGGTTTTGGACGTGAACGGATGACATTGCCGTGCAAACAATTGCAAATGACAACTGGAAACCAGCTGTTCTTTCCATTTTTTTCAAAGAATGGCGCGGCGAGCGGTTGAAAGTGAACGTAATTAAGTCGTAATGACGTTATGTTAATGACGATCGAAATGATGTCTTTCAATTATCATCAGATGAAACAGCACATGACAGACGTGCTTCGCAAACATAATTATCTGATAATGATAATTATCGCGTATCGTCTGTCTAATGTTTAAGTTGCGATGCGACACTATGTGGAGGGTGTTCACACTGCACGCTATGCGATACCACGCCGCGGCGCGGCATAACATCGCATCGCAAGCAGTGTGAACGCCGGGTAACTCTTGTACCCAAAGTTTTCTTATAAGATATACACATATAATTCTCATAAAGTTCTGCATTCAACTTTTGCAAGATTACGATAAAGTGGGGAACCAGAAAATTATAGTTTTCATAGGTTACTCTCCTAAGACTCTGGTATCGTTTTTGGGTGGAAAATCGAGTGATACGTGATACAACCAGTACGTACGAGTATTGTAACGAATGCGCTATTATATTCCATTACTCGTTCACATGTCCTACGCCAATCTATATCCACAATATTATGGCTCCATTATTCGACTAAATCCATTACGCATTACATATTACTTTAGCATTAATGTCACAACTTGGAAATTTATTGATTTATTTACCATATTTAATGTTATATGTATAAGGATACATTTTCGCATAGTCATACACGTTTGCTGCCCATACGAACAAAAATTTGGAACGTGCCCGAGTAGACGGTTTAATGTCATAAGAGGAAAAAATGACATTCTGAAACGGGCAATCAATTCTCCTCCATGCAAAACTTTCTCAATAAAACCGAAACACGCTGTCATTTCCAGTTTATTCATTACGAGTAGACTTCCTGTTTCCGTGGGGCTGCGGTCTCTTATGGGCTAGCAAACAGTGGATCGAACATAAATGTCGCATTGATTGAACAGAACTCGTATGGTGGAAAAGTCATAGATACCCGGTATTGCCATTTGATGGATATCTCAAACTAGCATGATAGCGAATCATAGTTTATATGTAATTTGTTGCGGTTCTGTATTATAGGTGATGTTTTCCTAGTAAATTCTCTCCATGCTTTCATATTAGCCATCGACCAATATTTATTCCGAAACATTCATAGGTCCAACTATTATTTAATATTATTTAGTTTTTAATATCTATTTACTTTATTTTTAATCAAGAGATATGTATCTCTTTAATTTAGCAAATGGTGATGACAGGAACGTGACGACTTCTTAATTTCCAGTGGTATTGAATTATCATATGCCTGAGTTATCCAGAATAAAAGAACAATCTGAAGTGATGAATCCATAAAGCAGTAAACTTCATCGTTGAATTCAGATCCGCCGCATACTGAACCCGCACACGCACAAGCCAAGGCTAAGCCAGGATGGCCCCACTCTACGAGTGGTTTCGGCTTCGCATTTTGACTCCGACCAAGTCATGAGTTTACACGCTGGCTGCTCCTGAACAATACAGGTAATTTCTCCACTAGAGAAAATAGCTTCTCGGAATCAATTTCCATATCGGATAAGCAGAATAAAAACAAAATTAAATTCGAAATTAAAACTGAATATGTCTGAAAAGAAAACAATCAAAAACCAACCCGCAACGCATGAAAACAGTGTTACTGGGTCAAATATGGGTGGGCCATGGGCTGAGAGCCGAATGCGGTGTAATATGCGCAACTGTTAAATACAGAATAAGTGACGTGCGTGATGTGGGTCCAATATGCGGCGGACCTTAATATCAAAGTGGATAAATAACCCCATCTTTGAGTACAAGTATATGCACCACTGACCTTCATCTTATAATAAACAAACAAGGGAAACTGTAACAGAGGACAATTGAGAAGTCTTCCAAAACCTTTTTATGTTTCCATCAACCTTCGTGGAAAAGCCACAAACACACTTTTCCCAACTATACGTATAAGAACATCCTTTCTATACTGAGTCTATGTATCTTCTTACATTTTTTTCATAGTTTGGTAGATTTTTCCACTCTCGACTATTTTTCCTTTTTTTTTATTTTATTGCCGCATTCAACCCAAAAACATTCGGATGTCCGCCTAAGGCCAACTAGGATATTTTATTTTTGCGGATATATAGAGAAGCCCATACGATTAGAGATTTAAGTTAGGGGTTCTCTTTTTTTGTCCCAGATGCGAAACATAAATGTGTGCCATCATGACGGTCATGTTGCTGATAGTCCTGATGGTGATGGCGCTCTAGTAGTGAATAGGTCAAAAGTGGAACATAAAAAAGGTCAGGTTGACCATATGTCATCTGACTTAACGATGACATACAACTCTATCTATGGACTATTATGTATAACATATGGTGTCATAAACGAAGCGTATGCAATATGGAAATTGTGCTGAAAGGGATATTAAATGAAATTCGCGGAAAAGTAGCAAGTAATAGCGGAGCTGTATTTTTACAGTATGCTGGAAGGATATTCCCTATGTGTCAGATTAGCTGCGAAGTCAAAGGTGACAAGTATGATGTTGATATTTCATGGAATTGGCCAGTATTATTACAAAGCAAGTTCGTTGAACACTATGGAGTAAAAACGAACGAAACAGAGTTTTTTTTTTAAGCGTAAATCGATCAACATACTTTATACTATATCGTATCGACGACCACTGTAAAAGCTTATCAAAAATATTGTTAACAGAGAGCTCTACGACAGAAACGAAATTTCATGGATTATGTTATGACATAAATACTGGGTGTCCCACGTTGGGTGGACAATACTGATAGGCGTTATTCCACGGTTTGTTTGAAGACGTTACCGAGATATAACTGTTTTTGTGATTGTCATCAAAAATCGTGACCTACTAAACCAAATCAAAATTTACCACTTCTTCAATCATCAAATCTTGGATTTGACATCACTTTTTAAAACTATTGTACATAAAATTCAATCCAAAGCGGTTTTTTCCCGATTGCGAAATTCGCCACTACTGTACTACTTTGCCTTAACCCCTAGCGGGGCATAGCGCGTCAACTACTCCTGCGCGCCATCGTACTCTGTTCTGGGCAATGGGGCGCACCTCCCCAAAAGACTTACCCAATACCTGACACTCCTTTGCCACAGATCGACGCCATGTGATTCGAGGACCCCCTCTTGGTCGGCCTTGGTTGGAAATGGGGTTCCATTTCATGGCATGCAAAGCAATGCAGTTATCACTCTTCCGCAATGTGTGACCTATCCACTGCCATTTTCGCCTGCGTGTCAATTCGTCGATTGGCATCTGACCCGTACGCCGACTTAGCTCTTCATTTGATATTGTTTCGGGCCAGAAAATTCTTAAAATTCGACGAAGACATGAGTTGACGAAAACTTGCAGCTTTCTGGTAACTCCTACGGAAACTTTCCATGTACTGCTCCCATACAAAAGCACTGATAGTACCAGGGAGCGAAACATTCCCAGCTTGGTCTTGATGCTGAGATAACTGCCCTGCCAGATTTTGGACAGCATGCCGTATGCGCGTTTAGCCTGGTTGATACGACGAGTGATGTCCTGCTCCGTACCACCATTTTCGGCAACGATGCTACCCAGGTAGACGAAGTTGTCCACCTTCTCCACAGGCTGCCCATTAATATTGATGGCAACAGGTGTCGGATTTCTTTTTCGCAACGGCGGGCTAAGAACCTTGGTCTTGTTGGTATTAATCTTTAGCCCAACCTTGCTTGCCTCCCTCTCGAGATCTAACGCCATTGCGGACAGATCCATGATTTTGTGGGAGAGTAGGCATATGTCGTCAGCGTAGTCAAGATGTTGTAGATAAGATGTCAAAGTCCATTGAATTCCTCTGTCGAGTCCGGATAGGGCTGCATGCAACACATCGCCGATCACAATGAGGAATAGGATCGGTGAGAGGATGCACCCCTGCCGAACTCCACTGCGAATCTCAAAGTCCCCCGACACCTTACCTTTATGCAGAACGCGACATTTCGCGCCGTCATAGGTTGCCTTAATAATAGCCACAAGCTTCTCAGGGATGCCTCTCCTGCGCAAGGCCGCCCATATAGAATCCCGGTTCACACTATCGAAAGCCTTTTCGAAATCGATGAAAAGCAAGTGAAGCGGAGAATCGTATTCAGCGCATTGCTCGATGATGATTCGCAAGGTGTTAATGTGATCGACACAGGAGAATCCGGATCGAAAGCCAGCCTGCTCTTCATCAATTGTGCTTTCTAAGTGGGCCTTTAGTCTTTCCAGGATGATTTTAGCTATTATCTTGGCAACGGCAGGAAGCACACAAATGCCTCTCCAATTATTACAGTCTGTGAGGCTACCCTTCTTTGGAAGTTTGATGATCAAACCTTCCTTCCACTCAGTGGGAAAGGTCTCTATATTCCACGCTTTATCAACAAGTGGGTGCAGCAAATCGGCAGTTACGCTTGGCGCTGCTTGATAAAGTTCGGCAGGGATGCCGTCAAGTCCGGCGGCCTTTCCTCGTTTTAGTGCAATAATTGCAGTGACTATTTCCTCTTTAGTCGGGGCAGTGGACCGTATACGCACATTTTGATGGCTAGCTAAATTATCTATATGAGGGGGAACTTCACCAGAGGTTACACGGTTCAAGACCGCGGCGAAGTGTTCTTTCCACCGCCTCATTTGATCTTCTTCCAAGATAAGTAGCTTTCCATCACTATCTTTCACCGGATGTTGGCAGGAGTTACGACCACCTGTAAACTCCTTGATGACACCGTATACGGCGTTTAAGTTGTTACTTCTAGCGGCTTCTTCTGCTGACGCTAAAAGAGAATTGGCATAAACTCTTTTATCGCGTCGCACACTACGCTGAACTTCTCGAGCTTTCTGACGGTAAAGGAGTTCGATGCTGCTTCGATTGTCGTCTGATGCAGCAGCCAAACGAACTTTCAGCTCCTTTCTTTCAACAATCCGCTGCCATGAAGCGTCGGACATCCAGGGCTTATTCCGGCAATCCGGGTTTGGGCCAAGGATGGTATTTGCGCTATCAATGTACGCATTTTTTATGGCATCCCAGTTTTCGTTTATGTCACTATTTGGGTGACTAGTTATCTCAGCCGCTTTTTGCGCAAGATGGTCATTATATTGTTGTAAAACAGCTGGATTTTTTAGTCGAGCGGTGTTAAATTTGCGGGGCCTGGGTCTTTCGTCGCTGGGGCGGCGCACGGCTGCAATACGCAATCGAACATTAGCGATCATTAGATAATGGTCTCTTCCCATCCCAATATCGGCACCCTTCTTGTTTCGCACGTCCAGGAGGCAACTCTTGAATCTTTTACTAATGGCAAAATGGTCGATCTGATTTTGTGTTCTGCGCCGATCAACAGAGGACCAACTGATTTTGTGGTGGTCCTTATGCTCAAACATAGTACCACCGATGAGGAGACTGTGAAAGTTGCAGAACTCTACAAATCTTTCACCGTTGTCATTACGATCACCAAGACCGTGTCTCCCCATCACATGTCTGAGCCCATAGTTATCAGCGCCAACTTTCGCATTCAAATCACCCATAACCATTATAATGTCACCTTTAGGTGTTCTGCTCTGAACGGCGTTTAGTTCTTCGTAGAAGGAGTCTTTTGCCAAGACATTGTCGGGTTCAGTAGGGGCATAACATTGTATTATTGAGATGTTCCTCATTTTGGTCCGGAACCTGGCGGTCAAGACCCTGTCAGAGACCGCTTCCCAGGATAAGAGACAGTTTCGCGCGGCTCTGGTTAAACGGAGCCCCACACCTGACTCACGGCGACTACCGGTAGCTTTACCGGAGTACAACATTACAGTGCTGCCCGTTGGAGAGATGAATTCTGCGCTGTTCCACCATCTTATCTCACTAACTCCTAAGATATTTAATTTGTACCTCAGAAATTCACTCTCTAATTGAAGAAATCGTGCGTTCTGGGGACCTTCTGATCCATTGTCCAGGAGAGTACGCACATTCCAGAATCCAATCTTTGTCATTGTACGATAGCTAAAAGTCGTAACCGTTGAGTCAGTCCTTATCCGAGGCATAGTTGACGTTTCGTTAGCATATAAAGATTTCGGATAGTGCAAGTTGCTGGCATACACATCCTGTCCTTTGATTGTCGGTTTTAACGACAGGCCCTCAAAGGGAAAGGCCGTGGTATTTTTTTCACACCCCACACCACAGGGGTACCTCAACCAAATCATCGCACCGCCATCACTGGCGGCTTGACGTTGGTTAGCAATGGTCAGTGACCACTGCCGTTCCAGGGGGCGCCCACGCGGAGGACTATGGAAGAGGAGTTTTTTCCACTTAACGATTTTTTTCCTTTGAGTAACAAATCCCTAAAGCATGTCAAATCCTTATTTCATCGTGGTTCCGAGTATTCCATCTGCTTATTAAAATATGCCAAAGCTTTATTTTCAAAATGACATAGTACTTTTTATTCACAATTTTGTCCCACCATGGTCCACCCCGAAAAGGCAAGAGATTTTCCATTTCTTTTTTTGCCAAGGAATGTGATCACTTGACTGTCTTTTCAGTTGTCAAGTCGTCTTATCTCCTTCACTCAATTATTTTTTCACGGTAAAACGGGCGGACATAATTCAGGACTTCAGTCTCAGATACTGCCAAGTGTTACTTTATCGCCATTCATCTATTATCTTCCTCTGCTGTCGTTAGTATCCGTAATAGTACTAATGAAGTATGCGCGTCAGCTTTGCCGTCAGCCTGTCTGAAGACCTGAGTTGATATATAGAAAGCCGCTGTAAATATCATATATAATGACAATCAGGAAGTCTAAAGCTGACTAACCATGGAGCAGCTTTGAAATGAATTCCTTAATGAGGATGAAATTCTAGAAGCTACGGCGATAGTATCCTTACTCTTGCCCCTGTATAATAATTCTTTACAAATTTCGTGTACAATTCGCCGGTGGTAGATGGGTTCCTGTGGCAAGGATTTTTTTTTCGAATTGTCTCCTGCTTATTTTTTTTTCAGTTTCCAGTACGATAAAGCTTTTTCACAGCAATTGCGTCCATCGTATTGAACACTTCCACCAGAATTGCAATTAGTGTGATTTTGCTGTAGTGCCATTTTGTCTTCTCGTCGCCCTTGGTTGGTACGCTTTTGTTCCATTATATGAGGTTTTCTTATTTTTATTTTTTAAATAAAAATTGTCATTATAGCCTTTCAAGGAGAACGTGTCACGATTATTGTCAGCTTCATTGGTTGGAAAATGAAAAGAATATCATTTTAAGATACGTGGTATCTATTTTCCCGTATCATCAGATACGTATACGATACGAATATTATTAGGAAGATTTTTCCTTTGTTATTGTAATCAGATTTACTCTTGGCTGATACTTTCAAAATAAATTTAAATTAGACTACAAATCGGATTACATTTTGCCCGGCAGTCGTGAATATCACTACTTACGAATATACTTATTTATTATTCTTATAAAGTTGGAAGAAAAAAATGTTTGAAATGTCACAATTTAAGTGGCCACCTGGGATGCTGATTTTACTGCTCATGCTCTGCATATAGCATGACGATTAAATAGTTATTGTATTCTATGTTAGTTAATTAAAGTTATAAACTAAAATGTAGCATCTAGAAAAGTATTTAATATCTATAGATACTCTAAACGCGATCGGTAGCCGTATGATCTCGGTCGCCACCCTAGGATGCAGCATCTATAGAAGCAGGGGTTCAGTTCCCGTCGCGGCGCGTAAATAAAAAAATACCTGTGGGTCGAAAAGTACAAACTGAGCATTACTGCAGTCCAGGAAACAAATTGGCTTGGCAGCGAGATCAATGACATGAAATCGCACACAATTTTTACAAGTGGCAAACCATCGGGCCGCAAGGAGTTTGGAGTAGCATTTATAGTGAACAATCACCTCAAGTCGCACATTACTGACTTCAAACCCATAAATGAACGGCTGTGTGCGATTCACATTAAGACTCGATTCTTCAATCTCTGGCTCGTCAATGTGCATGCCGCCACTAAAGTTAAAGAAGACGCAGTAAAAGACGAGTTCTACGCCCGTCTTGAGACTCTCTTCGACACATTTCCAACAAACGACGTCAAATTGCTGCCGGGAGACTTTAACACAAAAGTCGGAAATGAAAGTTGGCACCGGGGGACCACTGGAGGCCATAGTCTCCATGAAAAATGTAACGACAACGGCCGGCGACTTATCGACTTCACCTGCAGCAGGATTCTAATCGTAATCTCTACGTGTTTCACGCATAGACGCATTCACAAGCAGACCTTGAAATCTCCAGACCCACATACCGTCAACCAAATTGATCACGTCCTCATTTGCAGGAGATGGGCGTCTAGTGCGATGGATGTCCGCTCCTATGGAGGAGCAAACTGCGACTCAGAACATCACTTGGTGAAGACTAGCGACAGAAGTAAAATTTCCTTAGCGCAAAAATCAAGAATCAGCCCTCCCAAAATCTTTGCGGTTGATAAGCTTCTGAGTGATGCTATGGCGGTGGCGTATACTACCGCCCTTGAGGAAAGATTATCGCCTATACGACACAACATCAGCAACACAGGCGTCCATGGGTTCTGGGAAGAACTCAAGGATACCATCAGAGAAGGTCGTGGGATATAAAGCCCGGCGAGCGCGGAATGGCTGGTTCGACGAAGAATGCAAAAACTCACTTGATAATGGAAAATAGAATAAAACCGTACGCAGAACGAATCATTGGCGAATATCAAAGCGGTTTCATAGTTGGTCGCTTCCACACTTCTACACTTAACCTATTTTCGAAACTTTCAGATCATCGTACATTTCATACAACTCATGGCTGTGCCGAATGCGCCATCCCTCTCGATCGCAAACAACCCCGAAAATTCGCCGTAGAACCTTACGTTCAAATGTGTCTAGCATGTTTCCGGAGGCTTGAGTTAGGGTCCATGCTTCGCAGCCATAGCATAGCGGGGGGTGGCACTTCATACGATTTAAGCAAAAGCGCCGTGCCAATTGCTACGCCAATAATCAAATGAAAGTTGCCTTTAGAGGGATAAGGACGGCATCATTTTAAAAAGCTCTTCAAATGCCAACTGCCTAGTACGTTTCATCGTATGAGTAACATACTTGCTATTCCGCATTACCCCTTCGTGTACTGATGGAATCCAACACATATGAAACTACTAGGCAGGCACTCTTAATTCGTATGGAGTCCCATTTCTTGTTAGCAATAATCTCTATTCTTTGGCATAGCACTGGTCGTATAATGGTTTTGTACACGCGGAGCTTCGTGTTTCTGTGCGAAAGCTTCGATTTCATTATGGGGAGTACCTAGAAAAAGTCTTTTTACTTAACTGTATCCGTTGCTTGATTTCGTCAGTTTCGTTGGCATCCCTTGGCAAGTTACAACCTAGGTATATGAAGTCTTTCACGAACTCGATGTTGAGGTCCCCCATATTGATGCTCGATTGTGCAGGTGCACTTGTCGTCGATTGCGTCATTATTTTAGTTTTGCCCTCGTTGATACGTAGTCCAACTTCTTTTGCAGCCGTATCGAGCGTATGGAGAACTTCTTCTGCGTCGGCCAATGTTCGGGATATGATGTTAATGTCGTTGGCGTACACTGCTAATTGTGTCGACTTGATGAGTAGCGTCTTGCTGTTGTCCATATTTATAGCCCGAATAGCGTATACCAGTGCTAGGTTAAAGAGCGTCGGTGACAGTCCATTGCCCTGTTTCAGGCCAGTGCGTGTTTCAAATAGATCAGTAAGTCCATTATGGATCCTGACTGAGTTGGTCATCGTCATCTTTGTCAGTCGCACTAACTTTGCCGGTAGACCAAATTGCAGCATGATCTTGTACAGTACAACTCGATCGATACTGTCGTATGCCTGCTTGAAGTCGACAAAGATTTGGTACACGTCTATGTTATTCCACTCAATTTGAAGGATCAATCATTTGCTTATTTGAGTCTGGAGAAGTCACACCAAATGAAGATCGAGAAAAGTCTTTACTTTTCTCGATCTTCAGTTGGTGTGACAAATGCAATGCAAGGTAAACATGTAAGTTGCCTTTGGAAACCATTTGTCGATCTTCACCTGTCGAGCTGGCGGCTTCATCTAGGGTGACTCTCTACCGAAACCGAAGGATCTACGGTTGCCATGAGTCACTTTGTAAGCTGGTTTTCAGCAGAATTAAAAAAGAACTATTCACAAAAAAATTAGCGCAAATTGAAAATGAGAGAATTGTCGAATCATATGACTATAGATTGTTTCCAAGTTAAGAGTTGAGTGTAAAAAACATTGCAGACTGGATTTTAAATCGCATAACTGTAGAATAGAGTCCCATACACCAAACATTTGGAAATATTTTGGAGCTATGATCTTTCATGAATCTGACTTACCTGATTCGATATATTTGAACGGAACACGGATTTCAAATAAGGCTAAAATTAGGGAGGGGAGGCAAAAGTCCTCTTCCATAGGTTTCCTTGCGGGCGCCCCTGGAACGGAAGTCGTCATTGACCATTGCTAACCAACTCAAGCCGCCAGTAATGGCGGTGCTATGATTTGGTTGAAGCAATCATTCCCCCAGTGGTGTGGGGCGTAAGAGTAATACCTTTGACGGCCTGTCATTGAAACCGGCAAACACAGGACAGGATGTGTATACCAGCCACTTGCACTATGATGATTTTCTGCACTCTGAGTGGAGTGTAGTGTAATGCATGGGAATTTTTCACTTCACTCACAGAACATCGCATACTCTGAAGTGGAGGCATCACACACCACTCTGAGTTTATACTCATTTTCATGTACACAACCCATTGTGGTTTTAGTAAAGCGAGTTCGGTAATTTAAATAATAAATAATTTAATATTGAAATAAAAGAGATTTGAATATTTTCTGTTTGAACTTCCGTGAGAAATTGCGTGGGGAGTTCCGTTGGAGGCGTTTCATGGGTACCATTCATACGATATAAAATAACGTACATACACAATTGTCAGTAAAATGACAAAAATACTCTTCCCTGTAAATGCCACTTACCTGCCAATTTAAAGCTTCAATCCTTTCGTGGAAGACATCTACTCTTTTTACACGAGTATATGATAGCGAGTTATTTCCACCGAATTGCCCCTCACCCTACTCCCGAAATAATGATGGGTGGCCGTGTAAACTTGCCTCATTGACATGAGGTTCAAATTGTGGAAAATTACCCCCAAAAGCATAGTTTTTATAACAAATGGGCACGTGTCCCTTTTTATGACTTTTGATCTTTTTTTCCGTTTCACTTTTACCGTCGAAGAAAAGAAGGCAACTTCAGTAGTGTCGCAGAGGCAATTGAAGACAATTTGTGAAGTTGTTTCGTTAATATCCGCTTAAGTGGCCACAAAACTCTGGGTTCGTCTTATATGCTATCGGCAGGTTTCGCCCATTGTGGTTACGAAAAAGGATTCAAGTGTGTTGACTTGGTATAACTTTTATAAATATTTGGGGACTGTTGTTGAGATAAAACTTTTGTTTCGATATGGAATGGTAAAATTTTACGGATGAACATATTTCCGTTTCGCTTGAAGAGAAATGTCAACGTAAACAATTTTCCGACCACTTTGCCAGATGCTTTTCCTCCAATATATTTTTCACCCATATTGGAAAGTTATGGATATGAATAATCTGGGACCCTCGCATTATTTCGTCCATAGTAATGGTAGAGTAATTTCACTCAATTATAACTGACGCATTGAATTCACCATTCAGCAGTAATAAATTTTTTCCAACTTGACAGAATTTTATCATTATTCATTTCCCTTTTCACCTAAGCCACAAAGGGTTGCCGTGTTTTGAGCTCATTTATTTTAAGTTGCCGGAGCAAAAGTAGCGGACTCAATTGAAAGAAGTGTAATAAATTTGGGACTACTTAATGCTAATTTCATACAGTTGAGAAATATTTATTACACTTTGTTGGATAATGCATTTTAATCTATGAGGAGAAGAAATTCTGAAAAATAGACCCTCTTAAGAATCCATAAAATTTTATTTCTTATCATTTAATTTCAAGTGACAAATTTTTTTTAGACTGCTGCGTGGACAATCTTCTTTATTTCATTGTTACTTGAAATGAAATGAAATATTGAAAGAAAAAATATTGAATGTATTCATTTTGAATTGAAGTCTTAAAGAGATAGGTGTAATGGACGGTTTGGTGGGCATCCGAAAATGCCAGTGGATACGAAGCCTTACGTAGCATAAGAACCGTCAAACCGTCAAGGTTGCGCCGTGCCATCTGGCGCAGAAAAAGGCTCCTCAACGAGCTAAGCGTCGGCCTATGTTTACTGTAGCTCAGTTCGGGAGACGTGGGCGGGGTAGTCGCCGCTCGTTGCCCCTGTCCTTTACGTATTAATAAAAATGCATAGGCCTGGGGAAGACAACACAAACTGGGGAGGTACAAACAGGGAATGATAAAAAAAATGAGGCGATAAGGATGGAATGGTTGGCGGGCGGCGCAGATTCCCTCGAGTTCGATTCACGGTCCAGGCGTAATGGGACCCTCGGCCTCCTATTTCGCGCCACCGACATATCCTTACTCATGAGGTGCTGCCATAAATCTGCCGGTGGAAGCAGCACTACCAGACCATAATATAGTTCATTACATAGGTTCTTTCAGAATAAAAAGATATTTCAAATCGTAAAGCCTGTTTTTTTATTTCTGGTAATAAAGCTGCGGTTGCATCCGCTGGCATAAGGGACCGTAACTCTTATTTAAATAAATCCATTTATTTGTTTCGACTGTACGGAATTAGCACTAAATAGAACGGACTAGTTTGTGACTAAAAACATTGTTTGTTGGAGTTGGAGGACACTAACGTAACTTTAAAAAACGAAGCGTAATATTTTTTTTCGACTGTAAAGCTACATTTGGACGGTAGAGAAATAATGGTTGAGTGCAGAGAAAACTCTCGACGTGTAAACACCATGTAGAGCTAAAGTGTACTCTATATTCCGTAGAGACAGTTTTTCGTCTCTACAGTTGCTCTATCATCAATTGTAGGAGTCTCATAATGCATTAGTGATGCATTAGCTCTTTCGTGCAGGGCGGTGGAATAAGCACGTCTTATAGACGAATCTTTAAGCTTTTGCACATGCAAACGTGGCAAGATTCTTGTATTTTGAAGGCGATGGATCGCTACCGTTCGTAAGGGTATTTTTGCGACAACAAGTTGGTGATCGCTGACAATATCAGCTTCGACCTGACGTCTACGAGACAGTTCCTCCATGTCTTGGAAATTGCTATATGGTAAATCTGTTTCACTGTTCTGCCACCCGGTGATACCCAGATTAAATGGCATCGTTTGTGCTGGAACAGGGTACGGCCGATGACGAGCTGACGAGAGTTGCAAACTCCACGAACATCTCTCTCATCAGTTAGAGCAAAGTATTAGCTACGAATGAGTTTATTTGGATATTCTAGCCTCCGTTGTTTCTGAGTTACTGGGCTTTTAGTAATATGAGATCGACGATTTACAAAAAATTATGTTTTCACTTAACACTAAACACAGAACTGTAGAAGGTGCCATCCTCCTGGGATCGATTTTTGCACAATTTCAATCAAACTGATTTGCTTTCAGAATGTGGCTTTACTAATATTTCCAGAGATAAAAATAAATAGACTGTGTGAACACCTGGTAGAGCTCTACTGTATAGCTCTACCAAAAAATGATCTACAGAACTTAGAGTGAAATTATGGTAGATACGCATTTTCGTGTATACTAGTAGAGCAAAGTTTTATTTTTTGATAGAGCTCTACCACTTTTCTCTACCGTCTAAACGTAGCTTAAGAAATCAGCACTAAATAGGCCCGAATTTATTACTCTTCTTTCAATTAAGTCCGATACTTTTGCTCCGCCAGCTTAAGAGAAGTCATGTCTTGTATATTCCTGTACTCCAACCAAGCAAAATCTGTTGTCATATCTTTTAATTTACGAGTTGTATCTCTTTTATCCTTTACGGCGTTTAGTTCTGGTGGCTCGTCTCCAGCTTTTTATACATGTAACTTACAATTTTCCAAATAGGCGGCAGCATTCATCACTTCTGTACACTCTGCTCTTTGAATATATGGAGAAGATGTGTATGTGGTTCTTCGTTTCCTTTTATATTTTTGCTTATCCGTTGACCTCTTAAATAAATTTTGTTCAGTGGTATTTGGCGTAGGAATGTTTTTGTTCAATGTATAAATCAAATGCAAGTACCCAGAAGAAATAGATTACCTGTAATGCTGGATTACACGAAGTTAAAGTAAAGTCGTATCAAGTGGACATACAGTTGAAATTAGTGAGATAATAGAGAGTTTTAGCAAACCGCTTGTCGTTTACGTCTATGAGTGACGGAAAGATAATGCGCGTACGCACAGAGTCTGTTGTCGTTAAAAAGAAAGAAGAAGATTTCGTAATACGACAAGCTGGCCTGTTTAACGTTGTCGACAAACTTGTTTGACGTTGGCAAAGTTATAAGTACTTTTCCGGCACTCAAAGACGTAAACGACAAGCGTTTGTACGTCTTGCTAAAACTCTCTAATGAGACTCATATTTGGGATATATTCGTCATTAGGTTTTCTTTTTAAACTTCAGTTTTTCTCTTCAAGTATAAATTAGAATAAAGCACGTTCAGCAGTTATTGTTTCACGCCATATTTGAGCGAACCTCTCACAAACATCATCTGCTGTTTTAAGCCGCATATGCCGTACCTATATACAAGTACACCACGACAATGATTGCCTCAGCATTTCCTCTTATTCTTTTGTCTATCTACCTATACATCCTTGTTTTACTGGAATAGGTAATCTACCCGTATAGGAAAAAGCGCAACTAAAATTTGGCAATTCCGTTCTCGGTCTTTCAGGTTGATGTTCGCCATAGTGCGAAATTGCCTATCCTGAATATTTGATTTTCGATATCGGGGATTTTTTCGTAGTGATGAGGAAATACCCGGGAGGTTATTGAGTGATAAATGACTTTTTAATGTGTTGAAAACGTATTAGGAATTTTCAAATATTGTCAGATAGGTATGTATATTGAAAAGAATTGAAGGCTCTGGATAATGGACGTGCAGAAGATATCGATTAGGTGATCCTTTTAAATCAAGTTGGATAATGGTATACCTTCATTCATTCCAGATTATGAAATAAAAAATTCTTGAATGGTGTCGTAGATCACACGAGCATCTCGGAAGTTATTACTATACATCGCAACGCAAAAACTAAAATTCGATGAAGCATCAATTATCAGGACCGCGTCTTGGATCGAAATATGGGATGATAGTAATTGGGAGGTGAATTATTACGCTTATTCCACTTTACTCCTGCATTCATCATCACTAGGCTTCGGAATTTTCGGCCCGATAAAGTGGAATTTTATGCATCTAAAGTAGGCAGCAAAAGTGGTAAATTAGGCATTTAGGATTAAGAAAAGTTTTAAGCAGCTAAAATTGGCTTCCTTTCTTTCCTTGCTGATGTTATTGAAGTAAAAGTTTGCCCCTATAATTAATTTGCAAACTAGCTTCTTCGAGAGATTCCTCGCCTTCTCCACCAACACCTTTATGCCACGCCAGATTAAATACATGCTGAACCCTCGATAGGCGCTTCAGTGACAGCAGCAATATTGTCAAAATATTCTCCGTAATACAGGGGTGCATCTATCTGTGTTAGGTGCCCCGTCGACACACTCGACAGCCGTGAAGTCTCGGTTGCCACACTATGATCATCAAGAGTTCAGAGGTTCCTTTCGCCGGTGCGTAAATAAAATAAAAGAAGAAAAAAAAACTACCTGGGGGTACTATTACAACTTCCACAGCGCTTCAAGCTCTTCAGTAAAAGACAGAACTGCACGATCGTAATTTTACGCGCAAACGAAACTTCATCAAGACATTGCTGAGGAGTTAAGGCGATTAATATTTTTATAAAGCATTATTAGCATTCATTATTACCACTAGAAAGTTTAATAAAGGCTATAGATTGTTGTCCATTAGGAGGAGGGCAAAATATCACTTCCGTAGTCCTCCTCGTGGGCGCCCTCTGGAACGGCTAATTAAGCCAACCAAATTTTGCAGTTCAAACATTTGGTAGATGATCACCCTGAATGGCCAATAACATCAATGCGTCTCAAGAAGTAGGCAAACGGTGGAGTTTCAACATAGTTGTGAGAACACCAACACGTCACACCCAGCTGAAACATCATCAAAAGAACGTGCTATCAAAAACACCATTGGAGAGCTACCTCTGCGCTATAAAAAAAAAATAGCTCCCGGCGACTCTTAGGACACCTAAGGAAGCAACCCTTCAACTAAGATTGGGTATGCGGGCTTGTAACCGGCATACCTGAAATCAACTTACACTCGAAACATTAAAAGAGCCTCGGATACCACGGACTGATTCACCGGCTTTTGGCTACAAACAACGGACCACGATCAGTTTTTGGAACGTTCGAGCGATGTGGGGCGAGTGCAATAGTGCGAGGCTCACTGAAGTCGAACGGAAAATGACCGCATACAACATCGATATACTAGGACTGAGCGAAACAAGATGGTATGGATCGGGAACGACTTTATCACCAAGCTCCCAAACAGTACTGCTCTACTCTGGAAATGAAGACGATACGTCAGCTCGAATGGTGGGCGTCGGAATCCTGTTGACTAGGGAGGAACGCCTATCTCTAATTGACTGGAAGCCCATTTTTGACCGTATAATCACAGCCAGATTCAAATCCAGGGGTAGAAACATCACAATAATTCAGTGCTACGCCCCGACTGAACCAGCGGATCAATTAGCTAAGGACGCCTTTTACCAACGGCTTCGACGAGGCTCCCAAAGGTGACATGAAAATTATCACGGGGGATCTCAACGCCAAAGTTGGGTCTGACAATATAGGCATAGAACACCTAATGGACAATCATGGACTAGGCAACAGGAACAAAAATGGCGAGATGTTAACTCGTCATTGGCCGTACTTTGTTCACACAAACGCTGCCACTTAACAACCTGGACCTCTCCGGATGGCAGAATAAAAAACCAGATTGACCATGTATCCGTTTCTAAGATATGGAGGAATTGTCTTTTGGACGTCAGGTTGAAGTGAGGTGCTGATGTTGGCAGCGACCACCAAGTTGTTATCGCTTACGAAAGGCAGCGATCCGGCGCCTTCAAAATGGACAAATCCTGGCACGTTTCAATGTGCAAAAGCTTAAAGATCTGTCTTTAAGACGTGCATATCCGCCTTGCACGAGAGAGATATTGCACCACCATCTTGTGAGAATCCTACAATTGATGATTGATGGAAAGTCGCCATGGACTCATTTATTTCGTGTGGTGTAACTTTAGCGGGTCGATTGGAGCGCGGTAGGAGACAATTCATTAGCGACTCTACATAGCCTCTAATCTCAGCACGCAAAAGAGTTAAGGAACAGATTAAACTAAGACTAAAGCCAAACCGACACCATTTACTCAATTGCCCTAACCCCTTGTGGGGCATAGCGCTTCAACTGTTCCATGTGGCCCAGTTGACGTTTCGTTGGCATAAATTGGTTTCAGAGAATGCAGTTGCCAGTATGCACCTCCTGCACATCCATGGCCACGAACGTCGTCGTGGACGGTATTCGAACCCGAAACGCCGGTAGTCAAATATGAGACTGATGCCTCAACACACTGCGCTACCGGTCGAATTCAAGGCCAACAAACTAGATCCATATGAAAGCTATTTCATTACTACATACGAAATTGCCGACTCTAAAGAAATTATGTTCATTCCACTAAAGAAGGCAGCAAGTAGCTGCCGAAATACGTATCTAGAAAAATAAAAAATTACCATCGACTGCGTTTTTATTTGAAGTGGAACATATAATATGTATGTTCTGTTTGAAGAGTGCTCTTGGATTCATAGAGTGGAATCACAGCCTCGTATTATTGTTTGACGAGGAATTCTTTGGTTCTGACGCGTCAGGAAAAATATTAAGCGTGCGACCTCCCGCGGTCCTACTCCGCAGCAACCTGGCCCTAGCCGTGTCTACTTGGTGAATTCTCAATTTATTAGACTATGGAAGATGCTTTTTGCTCCCCTTACGCCTTAATTATTTATTATCAAATCAATACACTTATTTGCCACTGAATCGACTGTAGGTTGAAGTGAAAAGCAACGGCTCGAATATGTCTGTGGCTGGAATTGAGCTCGTCCTCTCTTCTTTGTTAGACGAAGTCATAGATTTTAGCCTGATTTTTGTAGACGAACCGTAGGGGGCGAGTGTTCACTTTTTGGCTTTATTGTTGAGTCGACTGATTCTTTCATTCTATCATTCCGATCTTTTCATTCTATCATTTTCTTCTTAATAGCCTTTGAATAGTTCTTCCTGCCACACCAGGTATAAATATGTATTTTCTCATTCAACGAATTCGTATGCTGTTTCGTAAACAATTCTTTACTATAGCGCAGAAATTAATTTGATTTGAGATTTTTTTTGACCGGAAGAATAAGTCTTAGCATTCACTGTAAATTTCCAAAGTAGACAAATCAGAGAATGGAGGGGAAGGTCCATATGGATGTGGATATCCATTCCCTCCATTTCAACCAAATACACGTGTGCCTTTGATTAACAAATATAAATGTAGGAGTATGTAAGTACATATGTGCGAACATATTTGGTACATACAATACATATGTATGCGAGTGGATTTATGACACAATCTTATCTGAACAGTAAATTGTTACACATGTGAACTAGTTGCTACCATTAACAACAATTTATTGTTATTGCACATGAGAATGGAAACCAGATAATTAACTAAAGATTTCTAAGCCTAGAGTATGAGGAAACATACTATATTGCAATTGCTTCTTCTCGCTTCTAAATACATGCTGAGATTTGTTATTAATTAAAATGAAAGGGGATTCGAAATTGCAGGCTTTAATATAGATTAATTTTCATATTTTTTTCATATTCATATTCTGATTGAAGTTCAATTTCAATTTCTTTACAAAAGTAATCGTCTTGTTTCATCTCAAGTTCAACTTTAGATGAAAACGATACTAAACCAACAACCAGGCAATTTCCTCTGTATACTATGGCACCGAATGAGTTATTCGCAATGTGAGCTTTGAGTTTTTAGCACAAACAGCACACTTCTATATTTCACTCATTCTGTGCTGCGAGACATACTGGGCTGTGGTGATAACACAAACATTTATTATTTGTGTAATTCAGTATAAACTCAAATTCAGCGCATACTCCAATTACTCAAATTCTCTGCCAAATGAAGAATTCATGGCATGGAGCTTTTAGTGGAATGATTTGACTGACTCCGAATATACGGTCAAAAAAAGAAAAAAAACTTGGGGTCACCCACCCCAGGTTGGCAGCCCCATTTTCATGGGAAATAGTGGTCCGATCTGACTGGCTCGAACTAAAGGGCATTGGGGGGTTGCTGACTCAGAGTCTCGGGTGGAAAAAGAGAAAAAAATTGGGGTAGCCCTTCCCAGATTGGCAACCCCGTTTTCATGGGAAATAGTGGTTCGGTCTGGTTGGCTCGAATTGACAGGCACTGGGGGGTAGCTGATTCAGAATCAGGCGTCAAAAAAGAGTAAAAGAAATTGGGGCCCCGTTTTAGTGGGAAATAGTGGTCCGATCTGGCTGGCTCGAACTAAAGGCCATTAGGGGGTCGCTGACTCCGAATCTGGAGTCAAAAAAGGCAAAAAAAAATTGGGGTCGTCCATCCCAGATTGGCAGTCCTGTTTTCATGGAAAATAATGGTCCGATCTGGCTGTCTCGTCCATCCCAGATTGGCAACCCCGTTTTCATGGGAAATAGTGGTCCGATCTGGTTGGCTCGAACTAGTTTTTTTTTTGTATCTTTTATAGTTAGAGAGATATATGCATCTCAAAGTCGCACATTTTCTAAAAAAAAAAAATTGGCTAAAGTTTTCCTTGGTTTTACTATACCCTTGACTTATTATTATTATTTTCTGGGGGATAGCCGATGCAGACCACTTACATATGGGTCCCTTTTCGCCCCCTCCTGGTCACCAGTGGCTTCCAGATGTCAACTGATAATTGTCGACCTCTTTCTTCATCACTGAGTCCCGTGTTATTGCTAGCATTTGTTTAAGGCTGAGTTCACTCATGGCTTCCACACTTATCGTGTGCTTGCCTGTGATCCTCAACCTCGTGCTAGCCAGTGCTGGACATTCGCACACAATGTTTACTGCCGTCTCGGCCTCCTCCAGACATAGCCTGCAAACGTCATCTCCTCCGATTTTCATCTTGGCCAGATGAGCCTTAAAATTACCATGTCCTGTGACCAAGGCAGTTATCCAGCTTAGGGTACTCCGTTTATAACTGAGTACCTTTCTTGCTTCCCTGCCTAAAGGGCTGGTCACTGCATTCCGAGCTTGTTTGCAAGTGACTAGCTCCTGCCATCTTTGTTGATGCATGGAGTCCATCCACTCCCCAACCTTCACTCCAATCATGCCGTTCCCCAGAGCAACTCTGGGTTCTGGGCCAATGAAAGTTTCCGCAGATCACTGTTTTGCTAGGGCATCCGCCGCCTCATTTCCTGTTGTACCTATGTGTCCTTTTACCCACACCAGCGTAACCTCATTTTCTGAGGCACACTTGTTGAGCTTCCGGACACACTCTAGTACCAGTTTAGAGTTTATGTTCGTCTGCTGCATGCGTCTGATCACCGATTGGTTGTCCAGTGCAATAAGGATTTTCTTCCCCCTTAGACTTATAGTATAGGGTATATTGTTTTTGTCACGACGAAAATATGTAACACGGAGGTATAGCAATGTATATATATATAAATGATCAGGGTCACCTCCTGATTCGATTTAGCCATGTCTGCCTGTCTGTCCGTCTGCATGTCTGTCCGTCTGTATGTCTGTCCGTCTGTATGTCTGTCCATCTGTCTGTCCCTTCGCACGATAACTTTCTATAGAATGAAGCTAGAGCCTTGAAATTTTGGCCAAATGTTGGTAGTATGATCTAGTTGTAGGTATTGAAAATGGGTATGATCCGGCTAAGAACGCCTTCCTCCTCTGCATATGTAGAATAATTAAATGTATCCGTAACTCGCGATTAAATAAACGTGAAAAGCCTTAGCTTTGGAAGATGGCTCCAAAAGATCAGTTTATATCAGAAAAGATAAAATCGATCAGGAAACTAACGGTAATTTTCTTACAAAGAGCTCCGTACAACCCTACTTTCCACTAAAACAGCGCGTTTCAATAACGAGATCTTTATTTTTCCTTTTCGAATACAATTGTTTCGAGAGACACTTGCTCTCTTCCTCAGTTCGTGGTGCTGACTACTCAACGATGGCTAAACTACATCCTTAAATACTAATACTATTATGATCCTACCTTACACAACTTTTTAAAAAACTAATTAAGAGCAATAAATCCTTACACGACCTTACATCACTAATTAGGGCTGTATCCTAATACATTTTATCTAATTTACCTAACCTAACATTTCATATTTTTTATTTTGGGAAATCCCATACGACATGTTAAGTCTATGGTTGCGAGGCATTTGGTCGAATCGGGACACTCGATCGTTTTTGACGACGTCGAAATATTACGAGCAGTCCGACAACCCTACAAACTCGACGCAGCGGAAAGTCTCGAGATCAGTAGGATACCGAAAAGACGTTTGTTGAACCACGATGATGGAAATTGCCCATCTAAATTATTAAAGGTCGTTAATCAGGGAAAACCTAAAGGAAATTTCCCAAAATAAAAAATGTTTAGCCATCGTTGAGTAGTCAGCACCACGAACTGAGGAAGAGAGCAAGTGTCTCTCGAAACAATTGTATTCGAAAAGGAAAAATAAAGATCTCGTTATGGAAACGCGATGTTTTAATGAAAATAAGTTTCAACGGGAAAACTACCGACAACAGAAGTCCTACTTTCCACGTCTTTTGTCTATAACTCTTGAACTAATTGACGTTGACACCTGATTTTCGGCACATAGCCTTCAGATGAGAAGTTGCTTCGGTTTTGGTAAGATGGGCATAATAACAACACAAATTTCAAAAAATGTAATTTCCCATAAACTACGATAACTTTCGATAAAATTAAGCTAGAGACTTGAAATTTTGAACTCTAAAATCATGTATCCTCCTGATCAGTCCAGATTCACAACTTTTCAAAAAGTATTAAATTTCCTAAAATTTTATATACATATTCGGTATACGCTTCAAATGGTAGTTAGTACCGTTAATTTGTTTACAATTGATATAAAAATGGATACGGTTAAAGAAAAAACTGTGACAGATTTATATAATATTTTTTTTTTTTGTAAATTCTGTTAAAAAGATTGACTTGCCAAACAGAATCACAATTTGCCACTCTCCCTATCATTTAATCCGACATTTGATCTCACTTTCAACTACATTAAATTTCTTAAAAAACGACTTCTTCTCGGTTGCAAAATTTACCGTTACTCCAAATATTACAACTGTTCAAACTTTAAAAAATTTTAAAAATCAATTTCTCAATGAAAATTCAAATGATAATTTAATTTTATAACTGAACTTCGAACTGACAAATCTGCAAATTTGACAAAAGTTGATCGAATAAGTTGGCTTTAAAATGGCGTATTTCTTTCATACATTTAGATTTGAATATTTTCGAATAATACGATAATAATTTGGCTTGTTGTTGGTCTAGCGTATAATATATGGGCTAATGTATGATACCTCAGTTTGTAGAAAATTTAATGTGCTTTAATACGCATTTAGAACTTTTTTTGTGGAATCCATAGTTTTCGAAATATTCAAGGAAAACTGGAAACAATTACCTTGGACCCTGGGGGTCTGATAAAGGGGACTCGCCCCTTTACTTCCAGACCCACTATCAAAGGAGCTGTAATGAACCAACTGTAATGAACCATATTATGGTCTGGTAGTGCTGCTCCCATCAGCAGATCGAAGCAGCACCTGATGAGTAGTGATCTGTTGGTGGTACGAAACTAGAGGCCGAGGGTCTCATTACACCCGGACCCAGGTGCGACCGTGTGCGCGTCTGATCCGTCCGTCAACCATTCCATCCTTATCGACTATTTTTTTTATTGCCCATTTTTACCTCCCCTGTTTGTGTTGTCTTCCCCAGGCCTATGAATTTTTGTTAATACGTAAAGGACAGGGGCAACGAGCGGCGAAAACCCCACCCACATCTCCCGAACTGAGCTACAGCAAGCATAGGTCGCTGCTTAGCTCGTTGAGGGGCCTTTTTCTTCGCCAGATGGCATAGCCCGACCTACACGGTCATATGTTACCTTAGGATCCGTCCCCACGGGCATCTTCGGATGCCCACCAAACCGTCAATTACAGAGCCTTTGGAGCATATATTCAGACTACTGGTTTTATGAGTTATAAAAAATTCCTAAACTACACGAATTTTTATTCCCGTTATTATTTCGATGTCTACACTAAAAAAAAAAACGGAAATACTCAAGAAATGCCGAAAGGAAAAAATACTTTTAACCCCTTTTATCCTACACTTCTAGACTCTATATCAACGGGGACTTTGGCTATACTCGCAATTCTGTTTCGTTTGTAATGAATCGAGTTGACGTCTCGTCTCGCTTCGAATAAACTGATATGTTTATCTTGTCATTTGGGACATGTCTCAGTTACGTTCGTTTTTTTTTCGAGAAAACGCTCCAAAGCTTTTAATTAAACAAATTAAACAGCTAAAGTATGTGTTCACGGCGTATCTTATCCCGGAGAAACCAATTTAAACTTTTTTTCTGACATGTGAGAAAGATTCGTTGTCGCTTTGCTTAAGAAAACGTTGTTCGAAGAGGGGATACCGCATAAAGTTTAATATACACATAATGTTACTGTTTACATACGTACGAGTATACGCGTTATGTACGTATTATACGGTTTAATATTGACCTACAATATGTTTTCTTTCTCTTTTATCAAAATCTGTATAGTATGAGATTGTACAAAATTAGCGCATTGCCCGTTTGTACACATATTCCCTTGTCGCTCAGATTACTCGATTCACAGGTACCTACATGTACACGTACCTATGTAGTTGAGGACACTTAAAATATTATATCTTTTAGGGAAACAGATAATTTCATGCCAATTTTATAATTTTAGAAGGTAACCTTAAGGTGTGAGTTCCAAGGCAGCGACTGAGCGACTTGCATTTGTGACTGTGAACAAAATTTTCATAACGGAGCACTATTCGTGTCTATTTTCAAATTTAGGGGATTGTGGAATGCAGGCTTTAGTTGTACAACTGTACTTCTACATAAAATACAAACGAATAGTACTTTTTTTATGGTAGTTTTTTTCCCAGTCGCAAACGCAAGTCGCTTAGTCGCGGCCTTGGAACTCACACCCTTACAAAATACATGGCATACGCTCCGCGACAAATTCTCAGGGTCCTTGACCCTTTTCTGATTGATTTCCTTCCTTTCCTGAAATTATAAATTCCGTAGTGAATAAAATAGATAAAATAAAATATTGTTTGGTAATTAAATAACTTACCTAAATATATGTACTTGCATATTTGCTGTGTATGTGGGACTGCAATCAGCCAAATGTCAAATTCTTTTGCCGTATTTGTCGGGCTTGCTCTTCATATAAACCCGAAATGGAGCCTTGCCTCGGAACGAAACCAACTGCTCAACAACACACAGGTGTTCAGATGGATTCATCGATTTCTTGCTATTTGATATAAAACCATCAAAGACGTCTCTGATTGGGGCCAAATTATTGCGTTTTCTTTCTTCACTTGCTTCAACATTGTCAAGTCTTAGAAAAGACAATTTGTTTTAATCGCTTGCGAGACATTACAGCTGTATTATAACTCAACGAAGAAGTGGATCTTGACTCCATAATAGGTGCATTCGATTCATTCAGACCTGGACCATGAATGAATAAAACGGCATGGATTTCAAAAGTCAGTTCATATATTCAAAATCTAACAATTGGCAGTACTTTCTAAAATAAGAAGAAGATAACGTCAAAATGATGAGGGTTGTCAATTGAATTGAATGAAATGCGTGTTCTGTGCACGTATCTCGTATTTTATTTACGACTTGGTAATTTTTCAATCATGTAATTTACAATTTAATGCGTGTACAGCACACGCATTTCTTTAAATTCCATATGACACCTATGACAGCCAATTAACGTTTGAGAACTGTCAGATAGATATCAGGGCGACAACTTTGTGGATGTAAAAGCACTACCCAGCAGCACAACTTCATCGAGATCCAACAACATACCTGGATCAAAGACCGGTCTGTTAATTTGTATAGAGATCGTACGATATCCGGGCGAATCTTATGCACCTAATATGCATATTGGCTTTTTAGCAGAGTGCAGTTTTCCCAATATAAAAAGTAATCCAACAAATCTTTCCAGTTCACAGAAAAGGTCTTTCTATTTTTTTGCATTAAAAATGCATGGCCTCTCTATTCATCTCTGATAAAGTCAAATCCATATTATCTAGTGGAAAAATAACACTTTTATGGTCGAAAATCCGGAACTGTTAGTCAAACCTTTTGCTACTTTTTGTATGTTATGTGTTCTTCCTTTGATCTTATATTTATTGGATTCTTTAACCACTTACTGCCATCTTTACTGACATAAATTTGGTCATAAGTATCAGCGTCATCTACTTCAAATTTCAGTTATAACGTCGATTTCTTCAATATCACTTGCGAGATCCTCTAACGCTAAATCACCCAATAGAACTGATAATCATTAGCTTCTAGGATATCTAAAATTTCTAAAATATATTTTTGGAGATATCCCAAAAAATGTGTGTGTGAGGTGCGGCTGCGGCTTATGAAGGCTAAATACTGTCGCTACAGTCCAATTAAGACCAACGCCTCGAAGTAAGTTAGAATCACCACATCTACTATTTCGCGACGGTGTGCATCAGGAACACGCTCAACCAAATTATCTACCCCAAATGATTACTCATTTTTAACAGTTAACATGTTGACGGACAGAACGTCTATAGACGTCGAATTCCTGTAGATGCGATATGACACAACGTGTATAGACGTCGTTAAGAAATTTGTGAATTGTGACACAACGTCCATAGACGTGCTTGTTATAGACAAACCACAATATAAAACGTACATTTGTGCCACAATACAACTGGAACCGACAGCCCTACCGCCACCGCATGTCGAAATATAGCGGTTATCAAACGAGACTGATGAAATTAACGGTACTGTCGTCTGGTAGCGATGCGACGTCTATAGACGTCGGGTTTATATTGCATTGCCATAAACACTTGTGGATGTGCAACGTCGGGGTGGTCTCCTTCTTATTTTTACAAATATTTTTTTCCTTTTTGCTAGTAGCTGTTCATAATTTGTGAAATATAAAATAAAAGGCAAGTATTATCTTCTGGTAGGTAAAACCAAGTCACGAATAAATTACATTATGTGCTTTTAGATGGAAGATCCTTATGAAAAGGAACAGCAAAGAATTTTGCGACTTTTCGAGGAAGCATCGGATGAGTCCCACGATCCATTTAGCGACAGCGAAGGACTCTATGGTTCTGATCCGAATTACGATCCAACCAATGACCAAGAAACATCTGAAGATTCAGAGGATTGTGGTTTTGAATTGGAAGGATCTGATTCCGGATCAGATAATGACATTCCTTTGATTCGACAAGAGAATGACGGAGGAACTGTTTAAGTTGCAGATGAATGGGAGGATACAGTGGCGGAAATTCCGGAATTCCCATTCGACGATAAGTCGGCGGGATTAAAAATTCAAGTGACGAGTACCACCACTCCCATCGACATGTTCTTCATTTTTTTTTCATCCGACTTAGTCGAATCTATTGTGACATCCACGAACAATTACGGCAATAACTTGTGTAATACGAACCTACCTGTAACAAGAAACAGTCGGAATAGGTCTTTTCGATAAACTATTTTAATAGAGAGGAAATCCTTCAATTTCTTGGCCTGTGTCTACTAAACGGACAAATATCATCGCCCAGCTTGCGAAAGATGTTTACTTATTCTGACCCATTGTACTATCATCCAGTCTTCACATACATTATGTCGGGTCGTAGGTTTGAGCAAATCCTACGCTGTTTGTCAACCTCTCCTGTTGAATCTCAAAATATGGACAAAATAAAGCCATTCATGGATAATCTAATCAGCAAGTTCCAAAGCAACTATTCCCCGGATCAAAATTTATCGTTGGATGAATCACTGCTCCTTTTTCGAGGAAGGCTTCACTTTAGGCAGTACATAAAAGGAAAAAAATCTAAATATGGTATAAAGTTTTATGAATTGGCGACATCTGACGGCTACATTTTGAATATGGAGCTATATAGTGGAAAAAGTATAGAGGAAATTCCAAATGCTTCCAAAACTGAGAGCTTGGTTATGCACCTGATGCAACCGTACCTCATGAAAGGACATACACTCCATATGGACAATTTTTACAATAGCATCTCGCTTTCCGAAAGATTGCTGCTTTACAAAACGCATAGTATCGGAACATTAAGAGGTAACAGGAAGAGGAACCCCAAGAAAATAATTGGAACAAAATCCAAAAGAGGACAGCATTTTTGGGCACGACTACGAAACGTTTATGTTTCCAAATGGAAAGATAAACGAGATGTTCTAATGATAACCACAAAAAACCACCCGGAGATGATTCCTGTTACTAATAGACATGGTAGAATAAGATTAAAGCCGAAAGAAATCGCCATTTACAACGAGAGCATGTCAGGGATCGATAGGGCAGATCAGATGACTGCCTATTATTCCTCCCCAAGAAAAATCATAAGATGGTATAAAAAAGTGCTTTTTCATCTTCTTGATGTGGCTGTATGGAACGCGTTTTTCCTCTATCGTAAATATTGCAAAAACAATAGCAAAAGCTATCGATTTTTGAAGTTTCGAGAAGAATTAATTAAAACTATGATTGGAGTTGGGCCCGAAATTAAAGGTAAGGACCTTATAAGGGGAGGAAATATTCATAGCAGTAGGAGAAGTGAATCAAATGCGGTACCCAGCCCAGCACCTAGGATGGCTCATGGTCATTGGCCGGAAAAGAATCCCTTGCTGCCAAACTCTACTCGGAAGAAAATGTTTTTCAAGTGTAGAATGTGCACAAAGAATAAGATCCGCAAAGAGACAGGCTATCACTGCAAAGGATGCCCAGAAAAGCCTCCACTATGTCCGGATTGCTTCGAAGCCTGGCACATAAACCAAGAAGTGTGATATATTTTTTGAACTTATATGTTATCTATTTTTGTTCTCTTTACTCTGTATGAATTTTTTTTATTTATTTTTATTATGTATCTCATATATGGAATCAGATTATTTTGCAATGTACCCAATGGTGGTAATTTTTATAAGACATAAAATTAAATATGGAAAATTTGGATTTTTTTTATCAAAAATCATAATATATTTGATGCATATGAAGGACGTCTATAGACGTTGTGTCACATAGCATATCGTAAGTTCTCTATAAGTTGACAGAAATGTCTATAGACGTTGAACGTCTATTGACGTTCTGTCACATAGCATTAGGAAAAGTAATATTGTGTGACACAACGTCTATAGACGTCATGAAATTTTATTAACTAAATCCCCAATAAACACAAACATGTAATAAATAAACCCCTAAGAACCAATAATAGGGTCGCATACTGTCAAAATAACCAAATAACAGCATGTGTCACAACGCGACTTTCTGTCCGTCAACGTGTTAAGTAGGCTCATAGTCCGAACACGTAAATCTCATTTTATCGAAAAAACTACTGCCTCCAGTAGGAGTAGAACGAGGGGCCCAGTGAACAGAAGGCGAACGTGTTAACCGCTGCGCCATCCAAATATTTTTTTTTTTATTTAGACCAAAATTTATTATGTGTGTATCCATTGCAAAGCTCACTGAATCAGTATTAATTCAAAATAATAATGAAAATGTTTATCGACCACCAAGTTTTCACCGTAAAACAAAACTTCTAAGCTCTTTATTGTTTCACACTCACCTTGCAGGCTGCTAGCCACCAAGTCTCAAAAGATCGTTAAACAAAGCATTAATACTATCGAGTAGCTAATAATTTACTGGCTTTTGCTCGACATCTAATCGTCGGCTTTTCATGGCGACCATTTCAAATTTTATTGGGCAATACTTACTGGTCCGTTAATCTTTGAATTCGAAGATAAGCCAAAACGTCTGCTCGTAAATAACCGCATACCAAATCCTTGTAAGAGTCATTTACTTCCGTGGGCAAAGTGTTTATTTTCATCCATTGAATAAAAGGAAATTGAGTCTTACTTTATGTTAAACATTTTACGGTCTTATTGTTTTATAGATTAAGTATATTAATGTAATAAGTCGGAAACTATACCATTGCGAATTAAATTAATTGTAAAAAGTTAGGATACCGACGCAGGGCTGCCATTACATATCTGCCTGTTTAGGTCAAAAACATTGATAAAACAATTGTCCAAATAATTGCTTCTTTAATTATAAATTATTGCAACGTGCAAATACGAATTTGCAAACATGACAATAAAAATCGATCAGTAGCTTGTACTTGTAGTTTGCACTCATACTTAGCATTCTTGCTCACTGATAACAGTTTTGAACTTATTGTCAGCATTACCTTTTACCAAAATCAGTAACCACTATTAGCAACGTAAAGCCGCGATTTCGCATACATCGGAATTAAGCTGCAATTTCGCATACACCAGAACCAGGAACAGGAACAGCAGAGTTCAGTACATTTGTGCCCTAATTCTGTTCCTGCTGATATAGCGATAGGAACAGAATTATATCATAAATGTACTGAATTCTGTTCCTGGTTCTGGTGTATGCGAAATCGCCGCTTTAGGAACAGGAACAGAATTCAGTACTTTTGTGACATAATTCTCTTCCTGTCGCTATATCGACAAAAATAACAACGAAATCGCCGACAAAAAATAGGATCCTTAATCTGTAATCTGTAAGGTGATAATTTAAGAATTATTATCCAGTGATCCCTAAAACGCCAACATTCATTCAACAAATAAAAATCCCCCTAACATTCCCCTAGATTTGGCAACACAAGGAAGCTTAAGTTTTGTACGACCCCCGTAGAAAGCCATCGGAAAATCTTCCTAATTAATTACTCCGCATTTTGAATAAAACTGTCCTAATTATGTAGGCTTTAATTGAATTGTATTGAATTTCTAAGGATATAATCCTGCAATCAAAATAAGCTGCTAATCGGATAATTTATACGTGACACACTCAAAAAACGTACACATCCTGTCATCGGCGAAAGCATTACGGAAATCATGTTAGCATTAAGCGGCTCAACCACTCTGCACGCCAACTCCCCAGTGAAAATCAACAGAAAAGCTCTCGTAATTCATACGAACGATTGCATTGTCCTTGCCGCCCGCATCATTATAAACTAATCATGACAACATCCCCCCAAAGAAACTGCCATGATAAGGCAATCACCCTTTGGATACAATATCGTCCTTACGATAACTCAATTTCGATGAGAAAATAATCACATTGTCTACATCCTCTTTGTGCTGAGACGTATTGTAATGATTGTGTGGATGTGTTTGAGAGAGGGTGAAAATCCCTTAGCCAATGATTGATTGCTGCGGTTGCATATCGTTCGGCTCTTCCGATGAATTTCATCTTGTCTGCGGCCCAAATTGGGGGCAGGAAGCAACGAAAGCAACGGAAGCAACGTGTATACCAGGAGATTACCCATAAGATTCCACGGATGTTGGTGAAGACAAAAACTAAGTTCGAATTAACCGAATTAAGTATGCATTGTGTGGCACGAAAAGCAGCTTCGACTTCCTTAGCCACAAGCTTTGACGGGATACCGTTATCAAGCTGTTCACAAATACGTAATGAAAGTTGCCTTCATAATTGCAATGTCTATCCGGCAGGTCTTCGGAGATATGGAGATGTGAAGTCAAATGATTTCACGCTGCATCAGCAACGGATTATCACCCCCATGCAATCTGTGGCCGGATGAAATGTTCAGCGATAGCAGATTAACAGTCTGCATTTATTGAGATGAAACAGTTAAGGATTTTGAAATTACATAATATTCGGATCATGCGGCTTCGGCCGCGGAAGCTCAATTGATAGAGCCTCGATTTACCAAGCGAGAGCTTCGACTCCTGTCACGGACACATTCAAACAGCAGCTTTTCTCGCCGGCCTGCATTCAATTCAGATGTGAATGAGTACATTGATTTGATAAAAATTCTCGTATTGCGTTCTGCGCAATCGGACACAGCACCCCAAACGACTTTCCCAGAGGTTCGCACTTTTTGCCACAGAACGGCGCCATGAAATTTTCGAACACCCCCTAGGTCGGCCTTGACTGTAAATTCATTCATCGCCTGCATATCGATTCGTCGATTGACATAAAATACATAATCCATATGCCGACCCTGCTCCTCATTTGATATTGCTAGAAATTAGATACTGCCAGAAAATTCTTAAAACTCGACGATGACATGAGTTGACGAAAATATACAGCTTCCTGGTAACTGAAAATTTTCCAAAAGCCTATAAAAAACATAGACAGGACCAGGAAGCGAAACAGGCCCAGCTTGGTCTCAATACAGAAATAACTGCTTTGTCAGATTTTGGACAGCATGTTGAGTGCGCATTTTGCTTGGTTGATGCGACGAGCTAAGTCCTGCTTCGTACCACCATTTTTGCGACAATAATACCCAGGTAGACGAAATCGCCCACCCGCTACACAGGCTGCACAATAATATTGATGACAATTGATGTAGGATTTCTTTTTGCGTGGTAAAAATGGCTTTTGAAGCTACTTGTGGCCACCCGATGGTCATCTCTGTGTCGCGACAGTTACGCGGCATTGACCACTAAGCGCCATTCGATGCTTCAAGTTGCCATGGGTGGGCCATTGTCTGTAGCGGGGATAATCCATTGAAAAAGGGGCCTTTTCTTTACAGAACCCTGTCTCATTTCAAGTCAGGCCGATGAGCTGGTTTGATAAGTTAAAGGTGGCATTGATAAAATGAATTCGAAGATTTTCATTTACAAAAAAAGGATCCCCAGCATCGTACACTTACTCTGACATATCTTATCAATCATACCACTAGACACAGGAGGTATTAGGTTATAATTCTACCCTAAGATGTACTAATGTTATCTTTTGACATGGATATGTCTTATAGCTGGGGGTCATCCTAAAAATCTGTCCGTCACACGAAATGTCTGTTTTTCTACTCGGGGGTCAGAAGAGGAAACAAGCCCATTGAAAATTTTTCTTTTCTGGTTGTGCATGTCGTTTGAGTGAAGTGGTCATTGTGCATGGCTGTTGCTTGTAGATCTGCGCGGGCGGTGCGCTTGCGGGGATCCTGTGTGTACATATTGGGATGTTGATTTGATAGCGATAAAGGTTGACGTTGTGGACGGCAAGAAATAACATAGTGTGCGGGTGAACGGGCGGACTTTCAATGACCTTCAATTTCCGCCAATTCCCATTCATCATTTAATAAAATAGCCCGTGTTGTACTATCTGAATCACTAGGGTCCCAGAAAAGGTAGCAAGTAGTCAGTTCGACTAACATTTGGACATGCGCAGACGCAATTTGAGAGAGTGTACATAGTTCCCGCCCCCCGAAGATGAGCGAGAGCGGATGAAGTTCATTCGAGCCAAATCGGGTGATCCAGCGACTGTGTTTGTGCATTTGCAATGGCGGCGATATTAAGTCTGACTGGCCCACAATGTGGGCCCCCACCCCACGTGCAATAAACATATAGAACAAAATGGCGGATTTATACTAGGCGAGTTAGAATCTCTCAAGTCCCGAAATAAAGAAATATTCGTCCCAGGATGTTATATGTTATGATGTACATTCAGAGGTCTGCAGAAGATCAAATGCCCCCCTTCCGCAAAAATTCCAAAATGTTCAAAATGGCTGGAATCCTAACAAATAAAATAGCGCACGTTGTACTATTGTACATATCTGAATCAATAGGGTCCCAGAAAAAGTAGCAAGTAGTCAGTTCGACTAACATTTGGACATGCGCAGACTCAATTTGAGAGTGTGTACATTACATAGTTCCCGCCCCCGAAGATAGAGAGCGAGAGCCATCGCGGATGAAGTTCATTCTATCCAAATGGTTGTGCATTTGCAATGGCGGCGATTTGAGGTCTGACTGGCCCACAATGTGACCCCCACCACACATGCAATAAACGTATTATAAAACAAAATAGCGGATTCGTACTGCGCGAGTTAAAATCTCCCAAGCCCCGAAATAGAGAAATATTCGTCGCAGGATATTATAGTTCCGGGCAGCTCATCGTGACATGATGTACATTCAGAGGTCTGCAGAAGATCAAATGGCCCCCCCCCCCTTCTGCAAAAATTCCAAAATTTTTCTTGTGTATTCTCTTTGTGCGTGTGTTGGAATGTTTTGTTTACTTTTGTTAGTTTCCCTTTCTGTTTGCCGGACACAATCGCATAGAGTCGCACGCGTTACTTGAGAAACGGATTGTGTGTGCCGGACCCGGACTGTTGATTAAAGGGGCGGGATGAGACGGATAGTGTGGGAGCGATTTTGCAATAGATACACAAACACAATACACGTCCGATTGGGAAAAGATGGTGGGAAGCGTGATTGCGATTAGCAGAAACGTACTCAGAGAAATGTCGATAGGCTGCAGTCTGCAAACTGTACCGAACGGGTAGATGGAACAGGTAGATGGAACAGGGTGCACGAGAGGAGGTGAATATTGCACACACGCGATGCAAACGAAAACGAAACGATCCCGCGAGAGAAAGGAGCCCAAGCGGACAGGACAAAGCAAAGCAGTATTTATGACGAGTATCTACACTGCCACCAGATACATGGGTACATGGATATGTCCTATGCCTACCGAAAGCGTGGGACGTGTTTTTTCGAATGATTTCATCCAGTATAACTATACTGGGATCTTTACAAAACTTACGTCGATATCTTCAACACAACAGGTTCCACGCAGTCGGTAGTCATAGACATATCCATGTTCCGATGTATCTGCATGCAGTGTAGATACTTTGTATCTTTTTCAAAAATACAACAGCTTTTGAACAATATGTTTCCACTGTAATCATAAATTGTTCGGATACTCAATTCATATACAACAACAACAGCCAAGAATCCCTGGAAAACTTCACTTCCATAAAAATTTCCGGACTTAGCATACGTGAAGTTTTATATTAAGTAGGGAAAAATCTTATTCCCCGGTGGAAAATTTATTATTTCCCGGGAGTAAATTCTATTTAACCTTTTAACATCCGTTCTATATGATTGGGATCGGATTTATGGGCTACTATGTGTACTTGTAGGATGCTTTTTTGCTTCCCTCTCCCTGCTTTCATGGCATCCGAGTAAGCGCACAGTGGAAAATGGACCTGACAGGCGAAACTAAACTTAATAGCGAAAAGGATAAAAAAGGATGGTCCAGTCCAGACAGAAGAGAATACTTGAAATCTGGATATTTTTAGGATAAAAATGTTCTTGTCTTATCTTTAGATGTGAAAGGTAATCGCGGATAGCCTTTTTTTCAATTTCAGTATCTTCTCTCGTTCAAATGTCTAATTTGGAAGGTCGAACAGTTAATTATGGGCGATTTATGGGGTTCGCGTGGATTGACGTGTTTGTAAGATATTACGCTTCACTTTGAAGTCAAAATATGCGGAGAAACGATAAAATCAACTGGCCCTGACTCCTTGTGGGGCACAGCGCGTCAACTGTTCCATATGGCCCAATTGACGTTTCGTTGGCATAAATTAGTTTCGAAGAATGCAGTTGTCGGCATGCAGCTCCTGCACATCTATGGCCACGGAAATCGTCGTGGACGGGATTCGAACCCGAAACGCCGGTAGTCAGACATGAGACCTGCCTGTACGCACTGAGCTACCGGTCGCCCTGAATTGTATCTATCATATGAAATTAATTGTCGGTGAACATTTAGTTTGAGTTTCTACAAGTCGTACCTGCAGGGGAAAACGGGCGATGGTAAACTCTTCCTCATTTAGGTTTTCCTGCATACGAATGAATCATGAAATTCGCCAGTTCGACTGAGACTAGCATCTGTGGTAAGATGGTGAACACGACTAGAATGCCCGGTATTGCGTAAGGGAAATGCAGCATGGGCAATTAGATTGCTTATTTTATGAGAGCAGCGGAAGTTGAAGTATCGGTGAAAAAGGGATAGGCAACCAACGTCACGTTTGTGCTGAAATGATTCAGTGTGGGAATTTGTACTATACAGCAAGTCTGAGAATTTAATTGAAGTTTTTTCGAACTGAAGCTCGGCGTTGTAATGTAGAACCATTGTTCGGAAATTCAAAAACAAAAAAGTGGTAAAACTTGAATAGAAATTTTTTTTAAGCTACTTAAGTTTTAGGATTCGGGTTCCGGTTCTATAAAAATGTAAGTTGAGAATCTGTGTAGTTAAAATTTGGTGCTGATTTTACCAACTTGTTTCGGGTGTTATTCTATTCCTTAGTAAAATGCAAAAGAGTTGTGAAATGGCCCAAAAACAACCCAGTTGTAAAAAGCATCACGGCAAAGAAAAATTTATCTGCAAAAAGGATTGATTTCATATCAATCCTTTTCGCATAATTCCACCTAAGTACTCATAGCTTTGCGCCTCGATCTAGGGTATCCAAAATGTGCTCAATAAAACGGAAAACGAAATAGATTAAAGCGAAGAACGGACCCGAAAATATTAGCTGGGTTTTTTTTTGTCCAGTGAAGACAATCGCATGTATTGGACTGACAACCGGCTCTATCCTGAGCAATTTTGTAAGTGTAACGCGTGCAATTTTTGTTCTGTTCTGAACTGTGCTGCGCACACAATACGACTCTTGTTCATTGGTTGCATTCATAAAAATCCATCGCTGAGTCAGCGCTTCACAACTACTGACCAGCACATTCTGATTATTTTTGTTTTTTATGCCGGGTTTCCACAAAAGAGACAGTTTTTAAAAACAGTTTTGTTCTCAAAACCAAAAACGGAAACAAGTTTTGTTTTCTGAAAACAGTTCTGTTTTATGTAAACACACTGTTTCAACTGAACAGATTTTTTTTTTTTTAGTTCTGTTTATCTTGTTCAACATGTATCCCAAAAAATGTCAGACAACGAAGATTTCATAATAAGCTATGGGTTTTTTTAATAAATGACAACAGAAAAATAACGGAAATATTATGTCAATTCTCAATTATTTAAAAAAAAAATAAAAGTTATTTAACTTGAACTTTTAAAATGGCAACTGATTGTATACTTGGATGCTGTCGCAGAAAATAAAAGCGCGTGTTTCAATCAACCAGACAAAAAACAAGAACAAATGTCTTTTCCTTTGATCTGTTCTAGAAAACAAGAACATTTTCCCATTCGCGATGGGAACGTGTTTTGTTTCCTAAAACAGTTTTTAGAGACACAAATGTTTTCAAAACTGTTCAGTTTTTACAGAACATTGGTGTTTTTGTTCAGAAAAACAGTTTTTGTCCGTGTTTTTTAAAACTGTCTCTCTGGTGGAAACCCGGCATTAGAAACGAATTTATGTTTATTTCATGTGTCAAATGCTATGCTCAGTTTGGCATTTGACAGAAAATTCGAAATTTCTTGCTTTGATGAGTCCCAGGTGACATACAAGGTATGGTAACAACTATCTTTCCCATACAATAAGATTTAACAATCACGTTAAAAGCACGACCATTGACCATGCACGACACAACCAATTCATATTACAAATTTTACGAATTACATAATGATCGAAATCTCTATATTTACCGTGTAAACACTTTCATGCAGTTATTTTATAATGTGAATTGTATATCTTCAATATCCACTCCTTAAAATGATATTCTTTTAAATCTTTTCAATATTTCGATTTCACTACGTATCCTGGAAAACGTAAAACTCAGTATATTAATAAAACAACCGATATCTGAAAAGAATAACAATTTTATCCGCAAACAAAAAATGATTCCTTCACTGAAATGATATCATTGTGTCACAGGTTATACGATTCCTGACAGAATCCATTTATAAGCGTTCCCGGAATTCTAGCACTCTTTGAGTGAGGGGTTTTTCGCAAACATGATCCAAATTGCCTCTGGATTAAGTCATAAGTGGTTATATCCGTGCACAGAAAAAAGCAAAACGTTTTCACTTTTTTCCTTTAGGCACAGTGAATTCGATGGTGGAATAAAAGCGGGAAGCCTTAGACAATATTGGGCAAACAAGCCAACCAGAAGACCAACCAAGGCACATGTTATGTAATATAAAGAGGAATCGTATTCGAGGCCACACGACAGACATCTTTCAACCCACACGTCGCGCCCAAGTCGTCATATGAATTTTTCATATTTTTGTTCATACTATTCAGGATGTGTTGCTTCCTTTCATTTCTGACCTGTTTCTTGTTTTGTCGGTTGCTCACTTCCAGTAAAGCGGACAGAATATATGTATACTGGCGTACGGACAATATTTCGACGAGAATCTATCCCACTGGCTTTTTTTTCTCATATATTCGATTAAATTGTGTGGAAAGAAACAGCTCAAACATCCAAGGCGAACTGTATACAGTGAAAATGCTACAGGGGATGAGGATGTGGTTAACTCTGTTAAAAAACAATAAAAATGTTCATTGCGAACAGAATAAACCGGAAAATAGGCAATATTTGACTCGGACGGGCAAGGTAAAAAGTCGGTTTTTGAGGAGCCAACAGGCTTGGCTCGAAAGGACTGATTTGTATGGGGATTGGCTGCTGGCAAAAGGGAAATATCTTTGGTTCTGTGGAATTTTAAATTGCCTTTGCCGGTCAAAGGGCACTTTTGCCTTTTTAGAAAAAAAAAAAACAATATTTTAACTGAAAGATATAATGAGATACGATCATTTTAAAGATACGGCATGCCTTCCAAGAAATGATCCGAAGGCAAACAAATCACCTGTTCCATTTGGTGGCAACAAGTATCAACTTTATCGACACCGCTACCTTTAGGTTAGGTAGCGGGGCTGCCGTGTAAGAGGAAACACTCTAAACACGGTACACTTACACCAGACAAATAGATCCGTTGTGATACCCAGAGTTTACTCTAAAACAACCCGACTCCAAGAAACCAAAGAAACCAGCCTGAGCTTAGTATAAATCGTAAAAGACTATTGACGTTGGATTCAGCAAGATATCCCATCCCAGATTCAAAAAAGAAGGATGACTTTCTAATAGTTGCCAAGGCAGGACAGCCACAGAGGAAGTGCGAAGTGCACTTTCCTCCTCCTCCTCATCCCCACAACTTTTGCGGAAGTAATAAAAGGGGCTCGGCCTTCTAGCATGCTCACCAATGAGGGAGTGCTCCGTCAGAGCCCCCACTACCCTCGAGAGGTCAATCGACTTTTCCGTTTACTGCAAAGTTTTCTCTTGTAGCTGACTTCCAACTTAATTTGGATGATTTTCCGTTACTGAAGGTATTTAGGAACATAGTATTGCATGCGCTCAACATCTTGTTATCTGCTTTGAAGTGATAGTTTAAGGAACATTCTCTTCCAGATTGGCATTGCCACGAGGTCAATCCCAAAGCACCACAGAAACTAGGCTGTCAATGTAAACTCATTTAAACTTTTCACCCATTATACTTAACCTAACCCTAACCCCTTGTGGGGCATTAGCGCGTCAACTGTTCCATGTAACTCACTTTTCGTTACCATAAACTAGTTTTGGAGATGACAGTTGCCTACGACCTGAGACAAGGGAGAGGCTGTGGGTTATTATTACGCCCCACAAGACAGGGGGAAGACAAAATAAACATCCATGGCCGATTCGATCCCGAAACACCGGCAGTCAGTCAGTCCGGTTTTGTCAAATTTACAGATTCGTCGGTTTAAAAAAATTCTCATTTGAATTTTCGATATAAAATCTATTTTGAAAGTTTGAACAGTTGTATCTTTGAGGTAACGGTGAATTCCGAAACCGGGATATTTGACATGTTTTATAGGAAATTTTATGTAGTTTCAGAAAGTAAGGTTAAATCCCGGATTAAATGATTGGGAGAGTGGCAAATTTTGATTTAGTTCGGAAAGTCAAGCTTTTTGACACAATTTACCAAAAATGCAATACTCTGTAACGATTGAAAACAGAGTGTCCATTTTGGTGTCAACTTTCCAAAAATGAACGTTACTATCTACCACTAAAGTATTTTCCATCCGAAGTGGGGCACCTTTTATATGCTTTTTCCTTTTATTTAAGTGGTTCATTTTGACTGTGAGGTGTATGTTTGAACTTTTGAAGTTCGAATCATTTTTTGTGTACCAAGAAGAAAAAATAATTATAAAACATACTGAAATAAGAGACTTATATGTTTTGACAATAAATTTACATAAAAACAATTTTAATCTGAATGGGTTTTCAGTCATTTTTAAGTAATTATTTCTCTAACATAAGGTGGTTCATTTTGACTGTGACTGACTGTACATATATAACACCAATGCCGAAAGTAAAACCATATGGTCAGACAATCGATATGCTAGACAACTTCGTGTAACTTGTAGCCAACATTCTAGAGAATGGCAATGCGAACCGTAAAATCGAAAAGCGAATCATACTTGCAAGATAAAAATTCTATGCGATGCTAGCCTGATAAACAACTCCTTTATTTGTAGTAAAGCGAAGTTCAGAAGCCTACAAGGCAATGGTTTTTTGCGCTGTGCCACAGGTGAAATTGACCCCGATTCAGGCGTAGAAATTTTTTTTAAATGGCCCTTCAAAGCCCCAAAGGGAAGTGGGCTTCAACGCGCGAAGTAGAAGCAAAGTAGGCCAAGACTGTAACACCACGAGTTGTAGGGAATATTTGACAAACCGGAAGCTTTCAGATTCCTCAAGATACGAAGGCTACAGTGGGTGGTGCACCAGGTAGCGAATGGATGATCATCAAATCCCCAAGAAGGCATTCGTCCGTCGAGAAGGGTAACGGCACGAGGATTCCCGGAACGCCTGAAAAACGCTGTGAGGCGGCGGTCTTTGAAGACAGTAGAAAGCTTTCTGGCGTGGCAAACTAGAAGCAGCGTTTTAACTGAGATGTATGGATTCGAAAACTTGGCGAAGCCATATCCCCCCGCGGATAAGATGCCTATTAAGTTAGTAAGTTGAAACGAGTCTTGGTGTCGGTCCTTCGCTACATATGTATGAGGCTGCAGCAAACTTTTACTTTAAAAATTTGTAATTGTAAAATAATTATAAAATGTCACATTCTATTCACTATAACCGCAAGTAATACGTGTTGCGAAACATGATACGATTAATGTCCTCATTTGGAATTTATTTCACCAGTTCTGGTCAGCTAAATTTCGTATCTTAGTGACGAGCAATAATTCACTCCCACATCCCTCCAGTTGAGCATGGCTTGATGTTTGTAATTTAGATAATTTCGATATCGAACACCTTGCCATTCAGTGTGAGGAATCTGTAATGAATTCAACTGATCATAACTAATGTAATCTGTTGTCCCATTAATCGACTGGCACCTCTCCAGTATGTGTCAGGAATGTTTTACATAAGATTACACATACACACACACTATCAGATCTCACCAAGCTCCGACCACTTAGGTGATATACAATCCGCATATAAATTACGGATTATCCATTTCTCGATTTGTGGAGAGAGAGTGTGTCTTGTGAATGCATACGGTGATGTCCTTCGGTAGATTAACTGATTTGAACCAATTATTCAGTGAATTCAATTCACATTAATTTGATAGGAATGTCTGATGTTATCCTGGTACGGTTCATACTCGTACGTTCGAGTCTCTGCAATTTAGAGCAGGGTAGATTCCAGACTGATAGTAGCCAGTCAAAGTACTCGTGACAGCTGTGATGTCCCATCTCAGACGATTTATAATTTAGGAATTTGCCGTTAAGCATTAGAAGAAAGGTGAACTGTAATGCGAATTGAAACCTTTTCATTAGAATAATAAATAGAATAAATCTCCCGCAGTGATCACTTTCAATTATGTGTGACACTTGTAGTTCATAATGAGTAGTTGAAAAAGAGTAACCATGCTCATTACATCACAGGCTCGTTTCAGGCAAATACATTTCACTTTTCAGCCATTTGCCTTCAAATTGTCTATGATTTGTCTTGAGAAATATTGTCCGTAGCGACTCTATTCAGGAGGTGCCCATATTTACCAGGCGAATGCAAGAATGTCCTTTTTCCTGACCAGAGGACACAACATACCGTCAACAGTAGTGCATTCTCCTAATGAATTCCAATCCTAATATCACTTTATTACCAAAAGTGTCCTTTTTCGTTATCAAAGAACTCAAAATGCCTTCAACGGTAGTATGGTGCATTCATCTCAACACCACCAATCATATGATAGTCATCCTGTGTATGTATAACTTCACTGCCAAGAATGTCCTTTTTCCTCACCAAAGGACTTAAAATGTCTTCAGCAGTAGTCTAATGCATCCGCCTCAACACCTTCAGTCGTATATGATACCCATTTTGCCTATTTATGTTTTCGCTGAATTGAACTCGGAAATTTATGATCTTCGAGAGGAATTGATTATGTACCTTAAAATCTGCGAAAGAAGCATCATTTAATATGGAGGATATTATTGGAGAGCTCCAAGATCATAGAAAGAAATCTTCCAATATTATCATTCGCGGCATAACGCAAGGTAGTCCTGCCGGTGATAGTAACAGGTCATTGAAATAGTGAGCCGATTTCAACTAAATTGGGGTACATATATGGTTTGGCGACAGATATGTTTGATTACTTTGAAAATCGGTGAAGATACATATATTTTTTTATTTATTTGTTTACTTACAGGCTTGTGGCCCAATTTACATAGTATAATATACATAAATACATACATACATATATCGATGTAACGTTCGCATACAATTCATATTTAGCAATATTATTATTGAGAGCATATTGATTCCGTAAAAAAAACTTTATAAATGCATATACTAATTAAAACAATTCTCTAACAGTTATCAATCAACAATTCACTTTTCATTCGTTTATTTATATTGACTGCCAAACCACATTCTTATATTAGGTTGAAATCGGCCCACTATTTCATATCCCTCTCATAGGAATATTGAAATCGGAACAAGTCTTACTACTGATTTCAAAAAGGCAAATGCACCATAAGTCGTAACGATGGTATCATACCCTTCACTTCGGCAAGTTAGCCGAAGACTAGCTTGTTTTTGCATATTTGTTTCACTCCTGGATTGGATTCGATAGTCAAGCTAGCTACTCATATCGCTCATCAAACCTGTCGCTAACTGAGAAGGTTTTTGCACTTAGGTGCTCGGGACCGTGTGCATGACCATAAGTTCAATCTCAGACCTCGCTAAGGCTTGTACTATATTTGCTATTAACAGTACCAAAATAGGCGAATCCATCTGCATACAACCGCTACAGATGACTGATGGAGCTATTGGCGCAATACGCCGAACAATTGGTTAAGGCAAACTAGTTTAAGGTTCCTCAAAATGACCTTAAGTTTTTTTTTCAGCATAAAATTGTGGAAAAAATTACCGAAAAAGAACTTCTAAATATTCAGCGCCTAATGTGGGATCAGTGGAATTATATCTAGTAAAAAAAAGTCAGTCAGTCAGGGCAGTCGACTAGGCACTCAGTACCGTTAGTCAAAAGCCGAAAAACTGAAATCGTTTAAGAGCCTAAGGCCGCCGTTTGTTTTTTTTTCCCGCCAAAAATTTACTATTGCAAATAGTCGAAAAATGGTCAAAAAAGCTTTAAAATGTAAGGCGTCCAATATGGGGTCAGTGTGGTTTTATCTAGCCATTGAATTTGAAATGGCCGATTGGACAGGTACGCGTTGTCGTTGGTCACAAGAAAAAAAGACATACTTCTTTAGACTACCTTCAGGGCACCTTTTAGTTTTTAAAATGTAACATTTAATTAATTAGATTGGAGATATGTATCGCGCCTCTACATAATGACACCTTGTTCAAATGCACAGTCAGCACATAAGATAGAACCGGACCTGTCAGTAAGTTACTATTTTACTGGAGAATGAAGCCAAAAATTCGAAATTGAATCGTTCGCCTGTGTTACCAATTTGAATTGTGAGTATCAAATTCAATCAGATGAATCCGCTAAATATTTATAGCCAAATGGAATTATGTTCATCTCTAAATCGACAAAATTCACTCTCAAACCCAGGTTTAAACCTGGCGCCCTTTTTGGCCTACTCCGCTTTTGACCGTCACTGGTCAGGTGTAAGCTTTCGAGACAAATAAATAAATTTCCGAATCAGGCGAATAAATTTCCGAAACAACTAAAAAAAATACGGATGCAATAAATAAATTTCTGGATCAAGTAAACAAATTTACGAATTAAATATGTAAATGAGTTTCCGTATCAAAAAAAAATCTGCAGGCAATTTATAGATTTCCTACTGAAGCAACTAAACATTCAGTTTTGAAAATTATTTAAATTATTCCACCATATCATTTTGACAGTGTGTAATGTGTTTACATATTTCAGTTTCTATTTATTATGTCGGAACCAGAATGAACGCAGAAAGCAGCAGCAGCAGCAACTACAACATGCAGATCTGCTTTCGCCGCTGTCGCTGCTGTTGTATTCAATCTAGGCCGCGTATGGGAAATGCGTGCTTTCTAATTTGACATTTCGCTGTCGCAGCCGCTTCTGCTACGTTCTGCGCTAATTCTGGTTCGGGCCTTAGAACATAGAGGCATGGAATGAGCTTGTCCTGTATGTCTCGATAGAAACAGTGGCTCCAAAATGTGGGTACTAAGTCGACATGTGGTCGACAGTCAGCTAACTCAGTAGACCGTTTAGTAATTATGAAATTTAAATATTGACAAGAATTGACGTTTGTTTATGCACAATTCGACAGAACAGTCAACATATGTCAATATCAAACAACAACCGAGTAGGCTGGCTGTCGACTTATTCGCCAAATGTTGGAGCTAGAGACATACAGGACAAGCTCATTCCTGGCCTCTATGTTCTAAGGTTCGGGCGTTACAAACAGACAATTTTGTTTAAATATACGAGTATTATTTTATGTGATTCGGTAATATATTCAGTTCACATGGAAATGTAGGGGGGCAAGGACCTTTTCCATAGTCCTCCGCGTGGGCGCCCCCTGGTAACGGCAGTGTATCAATTCGCTGACGGCCAATGTCTTAGCGATAAGACAGTTTGGAAAAGGCAGATAGTTGTAGCCTGAATGGCTGACAAACACCTAAGCGTCTCAGGTCTAGTAGGATGGAATGACTTGCGTAGTTGGACCTGCTACATAGTTGTGTGGGCTCCAGCATCTCCGAGGCCATCCCCCGAATGGGGTTAAGCGACGTGCTGACAACTCGTCCTTGTAAAAACCACTCCATGTCAAGAAACCTGGAACAAAAGCCTCGGATTGGACGGATCAACAACGACGACCACGCAAACGAATAAAGGATTATTCTTTCGGATCCTGGAATGTACGCTCCCTGAACAAACCGGGGGCCGAGAAGGCCCTCCTTCAACAGGTCGAAAAGTACAAACTGAGCATTACTGCAGTCCAGGAAACAAATTGTCTTGGCAGCGAGATTAATGACAAGAAATCGCACACAATTTTTACAAGTGGCAAACCATCGGGCCGCAAGGAGTTTGGAGTAGCATTTATAGTGGATAATCACCTCAAACCGCATATTACTGACTTCAAACCCATAAATGAACGGCTGTGTGCGATTCGCATCAAGACTCGATTCTTCAATCTCTGGCTCATCAATGTGCATGCCCCCACTGAAGTTAAAGAAGACGCAGTAAAAGACGAGTTCTACGCCCGCCTTGAAACTCTCTTCGACTCACTTCCAACAAACGACGTCAAATTGCAGCTGGGAGACTTTAACGCGAAAGTCGGGAATGAAAGTTGGCATCGGAGGACCTCTGGAGGCCACAGCCTCCATGAAGAATGTAACGATAACGGCCAGCGACTTATCGACTTCGCCTGCAGCAGGAATCTAGTCGTAAGCTCTACGTGTTTCCCGCATCGACGCATTCACAAGCAGACCTGGAAGTCTCCAGACGCACATACCGTCAACCAAATTGACCACGTCCTCATTTGCAGGAGATGGGCGTCTAGTGTCATGGATGTCCGCTCCTATCGAGGAGCAAACTGCGACTCAGATCATCACTTGGTGAAGACGACCTACAGATGTAGAATCTCCTCAGTGCACCAGTCAAGAATCAGCCCTCCCAAAATCTTTGCGGTTGATAAGCTCTTGAGTGATGCTACAGCGGTGGCGTATACTACCGCCCTTGAGGAAAAACTATCACCTATGCTACACAACATCAGCAACACAGGCGTCCATGGGTTCTGGGAAGAACTCAAGGGTACCATCAAGGATGTCGCAGAGAAGGTCGTGGGATATAAAGCCCGGCGAGCGCGAAATGACTGGTTCGACGAAGAATGCAAAAATTCACTTGACGCGAAAAACGAGGCCTACAGACAATGGATTCAACGAGGAACCTGAAGAGAAAAATATGACGAGCTACGGCGAATATCGAATAGAATAATTAGACGTAAGAAACGTAAATACTTTGACGAGCAGTTGCTGAACATAAACGAAAACTTAGCTAATAGGAACACCAGACAAGCGTACAAACTAGTAAATACAATTAAGAACGGCTACCAACTCAGGACTAGCCTTTGTAAGGACAAGGATGGAAACATCATCAGCGACACCGATGGTATTAACAAACGATGGGCCTCTTATTTTGAAGAGCTTCTAAACCGACCATCTAACATCCCCACACAGGAAGCTCTCGATGATATTGTTGATCTAGGCCCACCCATTCAACCCCCGACAGTAGAGGAAGTTGATCTCGCGTTGCGGTCACTAAAACGAAATAAAGCGCCGGGCGCTGACGAGATCCCAGCTGAACTGCTAAGATTCGGTGGAACGAGTCTAGTTGATGCCATACATCAATTACTCCTGCTAGTATGGGGGAACGAGGAGATCCCAGACGATTGGCGCAGAAGCATCATCTGTCCAATCCATAAAAAGGGAGATAAATTGCGGTGTGAGAATTACAGGGGCATCTCACTAGTTTGTACGTCCTATAAAATTCTGACGAAAATTCTGGAAAATAGAATAAAACCGTACGCAGAACGAGTCATTGGCGAATATCAAAGCGGTTTCAGACCTGGTCGCTCCACAACCGATCAGCTCTTCTCAGTCAAACTGATACTCCAGAGGTGCTGGGAATACAACGTAAACGTATACCAAATCTTTGTCGACTTCAGTATCGATCGTGAAGTACTGTACAACATCATGCTGCAATTTGGTATACCGGCAAAATTAGTGCGACTGACAAAGATGACGATGACCAACTCCGTCTCACAAGTCAGGATCCAGAATAGACTTACTGATCTATTTGAAACACGCACTGGTTTGAAACAGGACGATGGACTGGCACCGACGCTCTTCAACCTAGCACTGGAATACGTTATTCGGGCCATGAATATGGACAACAGCAAGACGCTACTCATCAAGTCGACACAATTAGCAGCGTACGCCGACGACATCAACATCATGTCCCGAAGATTGGCTGACGCAGAAGAACTTCTGCATACGCTCGATACCGCTGCAAAGGAAGTTGGATTACGTATTAACGAGGTTAAAACTAAAATAATGATGCAATCGGTGACAAGGACACCTGCACAACCGAGCATCAACGTGGGGGACCTCAACATCGAGTTCGTGAACAACTTCATCTACCTGGGTTGCAACCTGTCAAGGGACGCCAACGAAACTGACGAAATCAAGCGACGGATACAGTTAGCTAATAAGACTTTTTTCTCGGTTCTCCCCATAATGAAATCGAAACATGTGCACAGAAACACGAAGCTCCACGTGTACAAAACCATTATACGACCAGTGCTATGCTATGGCTGCGAAGCATGGACCCTAACTCAAGCCTCCGAAAACATGCTAGACACTTTCGAACGTAAGGTTCTACGGCGAATTTTCGGGGCTGTTTGCGATCGAGATGGATGGCGCATCCGGTACAACCATGAGTTGTATGAAATGTACGATGAGCTGCAAGTCTCGAAAATCGTCAAACTACAACGACTTCAATGGGCAGGGCATGTACAAAGAATGGACGATGATCGCATGCCTAAGAGAGTAATGAATGCAGAACGAGTCGACGGAGCGAGACTGCGAGGACGACCGAGATCTCGTTGGGAGAGCTCAGTAGGTGTGGACGCCGCGCAGCTGCTGGGCTCCCAAAATTGTAGGACGCGGTCACGTGACCGAGATAATTGGAGGACAATGATCCAGGCGGCCAAGGCCCGACGTCGGACTGTCGCGCCACGATGATGATGATGATGGAAATGTATTTATTTGTTCCAGAAATGCATTTGCTTGATCCGGAAATTTGTTTACTTTTTTTCAGAAATTGATTTATTGATCCGAAAGTTTAAGGACTTGAAGTAGTACGAGTTTGCGAACAAACCAAAGTAATTGGCTACACGTTTGAATTATTCCCTTTTCTACAGATATTTTACTATCCCATCAATCGGAAATTAATTTCACTTTTCAAAATACAGTTTTATTGGAAACTTTCCGTCCCACAAGCTATTGCTCTCGTGTCAGCAATATTGATCCATATTTCACCAATCCCGCATACTTCTATGCACATACCACAAAATGGTCTAACTTCAAAGGACTGTCACCAGGAACACTTCCGATTTCAGATAGATATGTATTCAAGCTTATTGCCACATTTCCCTTCATCAGAATATATCCCTTTTCTATCGCCTGAACCATAGTATCATAAGTTTCAATCGGATACTCGTGCAAGAAATGTGGTAGATTGTCCTTTGGCATCTTGAGGGTTTAGTGTAGTATAAGGTCGAATTCATACCATAGTGGCATCCGATTGTCACCCTCACTATAATGTATAGACGACATTTGTATGCATGAAGTATCTGGTGGAGAATACGTGCATTTTATATGTAGATATCCGTACTTGTTTGCATATGCTACAACTATGATAAGCAATACGACGAAACAAAAAAACAGCCATGATTGAATGTCTCTTTCATGTGGGGATCGGTTTCATATATTTTACGATAAGTCCATCTGGAAGACTACAAAAGACTCATTTGCATCAAGGTTTGCATCCTTTTTGTATAGTATTGTACATCAGTCGAAAAATAGTAAGATAGTGATGGTACATGAAGATTTACGTAATATCGAAATGATGGCTTTTGGGGGATACTTATTTATAACGAAACACTTAAGAATCCTATAATATGCATTGAGCACGGCTGGGATATAGCCAACCGATCCAAATTGTGAAGATTTTTCGACAACCGTTTTGGTTGAGTCACCATTTTTCGCATTTTAAATCGGCCGGTAATGTTTCAGTTGTCTATCGTAGCCTCACTCCTGGCAACGCGCCGTACTATGTATATTTGACTTGTCATAGTTGTCAGATAATGGGATTTAACCCACGGCAGGGTATTTTTGAAATCAAATCTCGGCGCGATCAAAAACTGCCTGTGAGTACTAATAGAACTCTCACAGTGCTCCGAGCTTGTCAGTATAAAGACGGCGCGGATAAGAGGTGCATGCTAGCAACTGCGCTTCCGAAAAGTTGATACCCATACCCCTAGAGGGGTCAAGGCAATTAGAGAGAGGGTATTTTTGGCCAAAATGTGCAGCAGAGGGAGTTTTACTTAGGTTATAGGACATAATATAGCGGCGATTGATAAAAATAATCAGACAAGATCACGGATGATAAGATCTTATTTTAAAGAAAAACCAGGAGTCCGAAGCGTATATACCCTAGACTTGTACAGACCTAGTGGTGATACCAAAAGTCCCAATTGGCAACGACCATATGCATTAAAAGTGGGTCTCTTATATGGCCAGTTCATAGTGGAGGTTGGCACTCATTCAGTGGGATCTTGACCATTCTCAAAATCAATTAACTAACCCATTCTACAAATATTTGTCCAATTTTTCAAGTCGCTAGCTTCATTCTACCGAAAATTAACGCTTATTTGAAGTTTCACTTGTAGGGGAGGTAAGGGTTCCTTGAGTCGGATCTTGCCCAGCATTTCCATCAACCAATTAGATCCCCCTACAAACATTTAAAAAAAATTTCAAGTGTCTAGCTTCATTCTATCGAAAGTTATCGCTTATTTGAAGTTTCTTTTGTAGGGGAAGTAGGGGTTTCGTTCGTCGGATTGTACATATTTTCAATATTAGCCGACTGGATCATACTACAAACATTTGATCAAAATTTCAAGTCGCTAGCTTTATTTTGTCGTAAGTTATCGCTTATTTTAAGTTTCATTTCTGGGGGAGGTAGGGGTTCCTTAGGTCGGATCTTACCCATCTTTAATGCCAACTAACTCAATCTCACTTTCAATATTTGACCAAAATTTCAAGATGCTGGCTTCATTCTATCAAAAGTTATCGCTTATTTGAAGTTTCATTTGTAGGGGAGGTGGGGGTTCCTTGGGTCGGATCTTACCCATTTTCAATACCAACAAAGTAGGTCTTATTAGCAATATTCTTTCAAATTTTCAACTTGCTAGTATCATTTTTTCGAAAGTTATCGTAATTAAAGGAATATTTAATTTTTGGAAATTTGTAGGGGAGGTAGGCGTTCCTTTGATCTGATTATGCCCAACTTACATAATCTTAATCAGCTTCTCACTTCAAGGTTACACGCCAAAAATCAGGTGTCTACGTCAATTGGTTCAGGAGTTATAGACAAAAAACCTGAAAAGTAGGGTAGTACGGGGTTCTTTCTAAGAAAATTACCGTTAGTTTTCAACTTATCAGTTTTATTTTCCCAGGAGAGTATAAGATTACCCTCATGAGTAATCTACCATGTGTGTGTGTCCTGTGTAACCTGTTGTGTTGAAGATATCGACGTAAGTTTTATAAAAATCCCAGTATAGTTATACTGGATGAAATCATTCGACAAAACACATCCCACGCTTTCGGTAGGGATAAGACATATTCATGTTTCGATGTATCTGCATGCAGTGTAGATACTTTGTATCATTTTTCGAATGATTTCATCCAGTATAACTATACTGGGATCTTTATAAAACTTACGTCGATATCTTCAACACAACAGGTTCCACGCAGTCGGTAGTCATAGACATATCCATGTTCCGATGTATCTGCATGCAGTGTAGATACTTTGTATCTTTTTGTACGACGTTCGGTGTCCGATATGTATGGACAACGTACGAACTGTGAATCAGCGGAGTATGTTGCCCCACTATTTAATATGGCTATTAATGTTAACGTAATTAGATCGTCGATTATTATATAACGTTCGATTAAGGTGATACTAGCGGTGCCTACACAGCCGCAAAGTGGTACACGAAGCGTTTCGTTAGATATAAATTAAGCTTGATGTAGCACCGAAAGAATCGCAGAAAAAAGGCTACCTATCAAAATCGTTTTTCAGAACCCTTTGCTTTGATAAAAATTTGCGTCCTCTTGATCTTTTTCATTCAACGTGTACGAAATCTTTGTCGATTTTAAGCAGGGTTACGACAGTGTCAATCACAGTGTACTGTATAATTATAATTATTATACTGCAATTTGGTATACCGCCAAAACTAAGAGCCCGCGCACACGGCAAACTTTTTAGTTCGCAGAAAAACTAAATACAATAGATTAGTCAGAAGAACAGAATACGTGTATCGCCAGTGACTGCGGCACACAATTCCATTCAATCGGCACAGTCGGCGATGTTCCGGCGACTACGGCGCTGTCCTCGTACGGGCACTGTGTTTTTAGTCCTTAACAAAGATGACGATGACCAACTCCGTCTCACAGGTCAGAATCAAAAACAGGCTGATTGACCCATTTTATACTCGTACTGGGTTGAAGCAGGGCGATGAGCTGGATCCGATGCTCTTAAAATTGGCACTGGACTACGCCATTCGGGAAATGAATGCCGATAACAGTGGCTTATCACTTTTAAAATCGACGCAATTGACAGCATACGCAGACGATATTAACATCATATCTCAAAGACTGCCTGACGCTGAAGAACTGCTGCATAATCTTGACACGGCTGCAAAAGACGTTGGATTACGCATTAATGCCCGGTTCACATTATTCCAGTAACCAATCCAGTCCAGTAATCCAGTCCAGCGCTGGACTGCTACTGGAATAATGTGAACCGGCACTGGACAGCAATTCAATCCAGCAATCCAGTCCAGCAATCCAGTCCAGTGACTGGATTGTCGGTCTACTTTTTGATTCCAGCTCGCCCAGAAATCATTGTTACTACAGTTACCGAATCAACAACACACTCGCCAGACTACTGGACTGGGCATAACCCTCGTAATGCCCGGTTCACATTATTCCAGTCCAGTAATCCAGTCCAGCAATCCAGTCCAGTGCTGGACTGGATCATATCGTCTACATGATTCCAGTCCAGTAGTCCGGCGAGTGTGTTGTTGATTCGGTAACTATCATCATCATCGTGGCGCGACAGCCCGACGTCGGGCCTTGGCCGCCTGGATCATTGTCCTCCAATTATCTCGGTCACGTGACCGCGTCCTCCAATTTTGGGAGCCCAGCTGCTGCGCGGCGTCCACACCTACTGAGCTCTCCCAACGAGATCTCGGTCGTCCTCGCAGTCTCGCTCCGTCGACTCGTTCTGCATTCATTACTCTCTTAGGCATGCGATCATCGTCCATTCTTTGTACATGCCCTGCCCATTGAAGTCGTTGTAGGTTGACGATTTTCGAGACTTGCAGCTCATCGTACATTTCATACAACTCATGGTTGTACCGGATGCGCCATCCATCTCGATCGCAAACAGCCCCGAAAATTCGCCGTAGAACCTTACGTTCGAAAGTGTCTAGCATGTTTTCGGAGGCTTGAGCTAGGGTCCATGCTTCGCAGCCATAGCATAGCACTGGTCGTATAATGGTTTTGTACACGCGGAGCTTCGTGTTTCTGTGCACATGTTTCGATTTCATTATGGGGAGAACCGAGAAAAAAGTCTTATTAGCTAACTGTATCCGTCGCTTGATTTCGTCAGTTTCGTTGGCGTCCCTTGACAGGTTGCAACCCAGGTAAATGAAGTTGTTCACGAACTCGATGTTGAGGTCCCCCACATTGATGCTTGGTTGTGCAGGTGTCCTTGTCACCGATTGCATCATTATTTTAGTTTTACCCTCGTTAATACGTAATCCAACTTCCTTTGCAGCGGTATCGAGCGTATGCAGAAGTTCTTCTGCGTCAGCCAATCTTCGGGACATGATGTTGATGTCGTCGGCGTACGCTGCTAATTGTGTCGACTTGATGAGTAGCGTCTTGCTGTTGTCCAAATTCATGGCCCGCATAACGTATTCCAGTGCTAGGTTGAAGAGCGTCGGAGCCAGTCCATCGCCCTGTTTCAAACCAGTGCGTGTTTCAAATAGATCAGTAAGTCTATTCTGGATCCTGACTTGTGAGACGGAGTTGGTCATCGTCATGTTTGTCAGTCGCACTAATTTTGCTGGTATAACAAATTGCAGTATGATGTTGTACAGTACTCCACGATCGATACTGTCGTATGCCTGCTTGAAGTCGACAAAGATTTGGTATACGTTTACGTTGTATTCCCAGCACCTCTGGAGTATCAGTTTGACTGAGAAGAGCTGATCGGTTGTGGAGCGACCAGGTCTGAAACCGCTTTGATATTCGCCAATGACTCGTTCTGCGTACGGTTTTATTCTATTTTCCAGAATTTTCGTCAAAATTTTATAGGACGTACAAACTAGTGAGATGCCCCTGTAATTCTCACACCGCAGTTTATCTCCCTTTTTATGAATTGGACAGATGATGCTTCTGCGCCAATCGTCTGGGATCTCCTCGTTCTCCCATACTCGCAGGAGTAATTGATGTATGGCATCAAATTCGGTAACTATAGTGACAATGATTTCTGTACGAGCTGGAATGAAAAAGTAGACCGACAATCCAGTGACTGGACTGGATTACTGGACTGGATTGCTGGATTGGATTGCTGTCCAGTGCCGGTTCACATTATTCCAGTAGTAATCAAGCGCTGGACTGGATTACTGGACTGGATTGGCTACTGGAATAATGTGAACCGGGCATAAAACGAAAATAGTGCTGGAATCAAGAACAAGGACGCCAGCACAACCGATCATCAACATCGAGGACCTCAGCATCGAATTCGTAAACAACTTCATATACATGGGTAGCATATCATATAGCTGCCATAGGAACGACCGGTCCAAAAATTCGTCTTTGTGAGTAAAACTTTTTTATTTCTACAGATATCTTTTTCAAATTTTACTCTAAGCAATAGTATTTTTAGTCAAGTCACATTTCTTAATTTGGCTGAAATCGAGTCGTTATAAATGTCAAGAAGTAAATTAACCGTATCCACAATGGAAATTTGAGTTACACTGTTTAGATACATAACTCTACAGACCTTTCAACCCAGGTTCCCATAAGTTTCTCTCATGTTATTCGCAAATGATTTGAGAAAGTTCACGGCAATGCCAAAGTTCTTCCGAAACAAAAATATATCTAAATACCATAATACCTTTGACACACGACAAATTTTCACTCAGTGCTAAGTCGATTTCGCCGTGACAGTTGGAATTACATTCACAGTAATGGTTGTATGTCCAAATCGTCATTGTCAACAATTTATCATTCGTCGAATGATCATTCGGACACAACGTGTGCCCAAGTTATTACACTGGTATTAGTAATTATCTTGACATAAAAATCTTGACAGCAATTAAGCAACCTACTACGCTTCGTGTTCACCATAAGTTGGTAAACATTTTAAAGTCGAGCGAGAATGCTCGTGTAAATAGACATGAGCAAAAATGGATGCAATTCCTTGTTTGCACCGAACGACGTGCTCCTTTTTTGTCATATTCCGTTGCAACGTACCTTTTTCGACAACACCGCCTTCATATACTTCAAACACTCTATGAATTTTCCTTGGAAGTTTATTTATTTATTTTCTTTTTTTTTATGTTCCTTGTTTGTTTCCATCCTCGCTTTTTCATATTCCTCGTGTCGACAAACAGAAGCGGAAGTTTCTCTCATTTGTATTTCATATTTATTTTGTCACGTCTCTATGTCATCCCTTTTTTTTGCATCGGGAAGTCAGCCAGAGCTAGTACCCCTTTCCGTGCATGTTATTTTTCTGTCTACAATCTTTTCCGTCTGATTTCTAATTTCTATTCGGGTTCGTTTTATTTTTGCCCGGATCTGTTCCCTTTTGCGAGATATAGCAAGCGGAAATACGAAACAAGATTGAATCTACAGTTGCAAGCTAAATCTTTGTGAAGTTCTGTGTGCGAATGTCTGGTTAGTTGCAAAAGCTGCAACAAACTGCAAACATACAGGAAATCTTTAGATTATGATGTGAAGTAGGATAGTAACGTTATTGATTAGATGTATTTATGCTGGTAATGTACCGGTAGGTGAGAATCTGAAAATGCTCGTGGGGACAAAGCCTAAGGTTACTACAGTGAAGGTTGGGCGGAGCCATATGGGGAAAAATGAGAGTCCTACAACCGAAAGAATCCATGCATAGCTACTTTCGGTTGCATCCGGAATTATCCATTAATGCCTTATTTTGAAATGGCTTATTTCATATGGCATTATGACCGGATTTACAAGCTGGAAAATTTCAAAAGCAAAAAATAAAAAATTTAATTTACTGTATAAACTCCGATATATTCTGATACGAAAGCAATTTGAAGCATTTCAGCACTTCTTTTGTCGTTTTTAGGGTTTTGTAGTAAAAACAAAACCCTTATGAAATCGGTCAAATGTCTGTCTGTCTGTCTGTCTGTCTGTCCGTCTGTCCATGAAATATCTCACGAACGGCTGAAGCTACATATATGAAATTTTGTAAGAATATGTAGAATTATTACAATTCGCCGGAGAAAGCGATTCGTTGTAATAGGCTGACTTTAAGGGGAGGTCCCCATAGAGGGGAAATGATGGTCAATTTTTTTTTTCATCTGGTATAGGCAAGTGGGGTATCATGAGAAAGGTAACACCGAGTACATTCCATTTCCGGTATTTTCATCAAATTTTAAAAGAGGAGGAAAGAGGTAGAGGGGAAAATATGTGATCCGAGTTTGTCCCCCCCCCCCATCGCACTTTAGCGGGTGGAGGGGGGGGGGGGGGTACTGTTGAGTAAATTTCATTTTTTTGCATTTTCTTGAAATTTGTAGAAAGGAGAACATTGGGGGAGGAGAAAATATTAGTTCGTAATTTGTCCCCTTCCCCTTGCAGTTCGAGACCGTTATACTTAGAATTATGAAAACTTGTAGGAAGGTGGGTTCCGAAAAAAATGGAAAATAATGGAATCTGTATAGGTATATCTTCTCAGAATAGGTCAATAATAGTTTATTTCAATAGTTATAGTTAGCACACTTCTGCATGCTTTAAACACGTTCGAGGTCAAAAGTACTGATGGCCAACGATAACCAACACCTTATGCATTAATATGTTCTAAGTTTCGTCACGATCACGTAATTTGAATTGGCATGTAAAATGTAAGCGATTAAGACATTTTAATTATATTTTTTTTATCCATCTGAGTGGTATCAAGAAGAGCAAGGAGCCGATATTTATATACCAAAATAAGCGCTTGCTACAAAACCCTCGGATTGCGGGCGTAGCCCTCTATATTCCGGTTTCATTATTAGTTACAATAAATTAAATTATTGTACAATACAAGTATTTATGTAAATTTTGCTTTGATCCTCCACCTACTCGTACGTACTTTGAGCCAATTTGAAAACTTTTGCCGGCATACGTTGCAAAATAACGTAGGGCACAATGATAAGCGGATTACGTACTTATATCAACGAGATTGTAATGGGATTTATCATTACTCGTACAGTAGAAACGAATGTACCGGATTAACTAAACTTCTAAATGCACTCAAAAGTTGAAAACATATGGGTGCGAGCAAATGTAAGGGGATTAAGTAATTATGGATGTCTGAAATTTGAAGGGTAGGTACCTAGAAGTCAAGTTACGTTACGCAGTAATAATGAGTAATTGAAAACTTGTCCTGAATTTTCCGAATCTGAATTGTATTTTATAGTATTGTATGTAAACAAAAATTGATATTTATTAATTCGAAACGTTACATTTAACCTTTAATGTCCTAGGAGAAAAATAAATATCAGGTATTCCATAGATGTGGGGCGTAAGAATAATGCCATGGCCTTCCTCGGCATATCGTAGAAGGCGACTAAATAGGAGAGGATGTGTATACCAGCAACTTACTTCTCACTACTCAGTTGCCCTAACCCCTTGTGGGGAATAGCGCCTCAGCTGTTCCATGTGGCCCAGTTGACGTTTCGTTGGCATAAACTAGTTTCGGAGAGTTCAGTTGGTAGCGTGCTCGTGCACCATCCGGAAACTAATTATGCTAACGAATCGTCAACTATGCCACGGATACGAACTGACTCACCGGGTGTTCCAAAGAGTCAGTATCCTTCAGTGAAAAGAGAACGCTAGTCAACATAATTTAAAGGCCATTATAAAAACTATCAGGTTGAGCCTATTCGAAATATCCATTTCAGATATACATTTGGATGTATGAATCAACGAGAGGATTGATTGATTCTTGGAATTCATCCATTCATGGATTATCATCAATATTATTACGAAGGACCAGATGATTGGTGTCATCAGTCATTGAGCATTTGATGTTAGTCAAAGTTTGTTTCGACGATCAATTTAAACGTTCCATTGACTTTACGGTTACCTTATACATTGTCGTAGTAAGTGGAAGTGATGTATGAAATGAAAAAAAAAGGAAAAAAAAAAAAATTATTGATCGTCTGCTTCCATGAACTAGACACAAATCCGGGATAATCCTTGTATAGAAAGAACTTGGGCAGTCTTTAAGATGTTTGTAGCCGTAGACGGAAAACACAACGGATCAGACAGAACGTTTTTGTTTCATAAGACAGGAAAGCCGATTTTTTTTTGCAACACACCCCATGCGAAACACAATGAAACAAAACAAAACGTTTCATTGTCTTGTTTCATTTGATGTGCGTTGTGCTGAAACAAAATTGAATTTGGAATCTGCTTCTTAGTCTTGTTCAACATGTGGCGGGATTCAGATGATGAATTTTAAGCCAGTTTAATTTTTCACAAGTCAAAGTAGTAGTTGAGGCGCTAGTTCGGTTTCTCTCACAAAGACGAATTTTTGGACCGGTTGTTCCTATGGCAGCTATATGACATAGTGGTCCGATTTCGTCGACTTATTTACAGCGTGCAATAGAAAGAAAAAAATTTCAAAATTTCAGCTCGATAGCTTTAAAACTGAGGGGCTAGTTTGCATAGAACCAGACAGGCAGACAGACAGACGGACAGACGGACAAAGCTTAATCGACTCGCCTCATCATACTGATCAAGAATAGATATAGTTTATATGATCGGAGATGCTTCCTTCTGTGCGTTGCAAACTTCATGACAAAGTTAATATACCCTATCACATCCGTGAAGGGTATAAAAGTGTTATACGAAATACGGGAGCTTATGAATTTATGAAGAATTTTCTTATGCAAAAAGTTAATTATGATTAAGTAAACTCATTTCTTATTAGGAACAGGATTACAATTTCAACAAACGTTAAAATTCACCGACTATTTGAGGATACAATGTCGTCTTCCGGTCACGATTCCAATGTTTATATATTCCTATTCTCCTAAATCATGGCAAAATCTTTCAACATGACGAAAACCAAAGTGAACTTTAATTGCCATTTTATTGATTGCTCTTGTCTACATTTTACAAATGAGCCAACATTTCTGGACTATAGTTCCATTTGACGCCCCGGAAATATTTACTTCGCACACTCACACACACACATATGCAAACTTTGGATACATTGAGTCAGGAATTCTGTAATACAGTGGCCCTTTCCGTCGCCTCGTTGCAAGGCAAACGAACTCTAGTCTGAGGAATATTCTAAACATGAAAAGGAAAAGCTCTTTGCCTGTTATTAAATCGCTCATAAATCATTTTATGCCAGACGGTACTAAAACGCAAGGAAAGTCATCCCTTAAAGTTTGATTTATTCCCTGATTCGAGCACATGGTTTTCCGTGTTTATTCACGAGTACAAGGCAATCCCATATATTAGCTGAATGCACATTTTTGCAATATCTTTTCGCAAATATGAATAACATCCGGAAAAGGACACTCCTTTTTGTGAAATAATTGAAACACATAAATCAGTCAAAGGGTCGATTCTAATTCGAATTTTGTGCTGAATGGTTTCTTAAGGCCGTGCGTTTGGAAAGTGCAATTTAAATAAATGTCTTTTAACATAACGAGACAACTTCCAAAAAAAAAAACGCAAAAGGAGAAAAATGGAGGAATATAAGTTTGATACTTGAGAAGCTAGTTCTGAAAGATGGCGACGGCGAATTGCGGATTTTGTCCAAAAGGACGATTTTACTTGTTCTCGTTTCTGTTATGATGCTGTAGTGAAAAATGAAAATTGTAGATGGAAGTTTTGTGTCGATTCGGAAATTTCGATTCGGAAAGTCAAATCTGGGTTAAGTGAATGCAAATCAAAAGTTTTTCCACTTAATTCAAGTGGTGGGAGCCTACATTTTGTTTATGACTATCAGAACTTGTTGTTTGCTAGTTAGTTGGCGGTTCGCATTTTCACTTAGTTTTCAAGTTTATTTGTTGATGTTATTGTTTCGATCCATATCATTTCGTTGTACTGTATGACTTTCTAGTCAATAAATAATCAGTTATATTAAGAATATTATTATAGGCGGCTTGTTAAGTTAATCTCTCAAAAATAGTGATGGTAACGAATCCCAGGCTATTTACATGATCTCATTATAGAGTCAGAGCCGCACTGCAACAAATTAAAAAAATGTAATGAACCACCTGTAACGAACCATGGTCTGGTAGTGCTGCTCCCACCGGCAGATCGAAGCAGCACCTGATGAGTAGTGATCTGTTAGTCGTACGAAACCAGAGGCCGAGGGTCCCATTACACCCGAACCCAGGTGCGACCGTGTGGACGTCTGATCCGTCCGTCAACCATTCCATCCTATTCGACTATTTTTTTTTATACCCCATTTTTACCTCCCCTGTTTGTGTTGTCTTCCCCAGGCCTATGAATTTTTGTTAATACGTAAAGGACAGGGGCAACGAGCGGCGAAAACCCCGCCCACATCTCCCGAACTGAGCTACAGCAAGCATAGGCCGTTGCTTAGCTCGTTGAGGGGCCTTTTTCTTCGCCAGATGGCACGGCCCGACCTTCATGGCATTATGCTACCTTAGGCTCCATCCCCACGGGCATCTTCGGATGCCCACCAAACCGTCCGTTACAAAATATATAAAAATACCTTAAAAATATAAATAAATTAATTTCTAAATCAGATCAAATTTCCATATGCATTAACCGATTTTAGGCCAAGGAGTGGTATACGACCAATTTGTTCATGATTTTCTCTTCATGCTCCAACTGAGTTTTTCAATGGCTGAGTTATTCAAATGTCTTAACGAAGTAGCTATGAAAGGGTTAAAACAAAATTCTGGATATCCCGACCACCACACTTTTCGATGATAAGGATGAAAACAAATGCCAAGTTTGTCTGTCGTTTTGTATTTGTATGAAAATGATCTGAATTTTGGTTGAATCGAAAGCGGATATTGTGGTGTAGAATGAAGTGGAGTAAATTTTCAATTGGATTTTATTGATGTTGGGTGAAGTGAAGCCTTTCGTCTTTTATTGTGTTGTGGGTGGTCGTGGCCGATGATGGATTTGATAAGAAAATGGTATTGGATTGGGTGCACGCACATTCGTACTTATGTGCATTGTTCAACTTCGAATAGGTGTTGCGTTGCTTTGCCATGGAAATGAGGGAAGATAAGATGATAGAATCCAGGATTTGAAATTATCTTCGGTACTAGTATAATAAATAAATACTGGAGATGGGAACGACTTAAATGTCGGCACATAAGATTTGTAATGAATCACATTTTGTTGCGTGACCGGTACATTTAATTCGAGGTATTTTTCGCAAAAATATTTATTTTTGGTTTTTTCCAAAATAAATATATTTGTGAAAAATTGTTTCAAATTTAAAATTTAGCGGTCGCGCACACCTTAAGTTGCAGTCTCCACAATCCTCTGGCACACGCACACAGGTGGATTGTGGACGGCCAGGTTCATTGAGAGGTGAATTGGCATTTTTTATGAAAGCTAGAGTTGAATTTTGGCGAGTGTCGAGGCCGGACCGAGAAAAACGAAAACGATTTTGAAAAAGAATGGGAAAAATAGAAACTAGGAGGCAGCAAAATTGAACATTTGGTGAAAAAGTTAAAAAAATTTAATTCTACACAATAACCTTTTGTAATATCCGGTTAAAAGTGCGCCAAGTGCCAATTTTCCTAAAAAAAATTAGTGTCCGAGAGCCTGCAACAACGGAAATATAGTGACCGGCATTTTTTTGTGGCGTTTGACTACGAAATTCGCAACGACTTATGGTGGCCTGTCTTTTTATCCACCCGTCTGGAGGAAGATACTCGTATAAATTAATTGGATAGCCGTGACGAAATTTTTGGAGTTGTGGCACAGTGGAGAAATACTGTCGTCAAACGTCCTTAAATTTCGCTATAGTTGGCAACAAGGAACGTTAATTGACGTGATCGTTACCGGTTCCATAACGAATGAATTTATCTAATTAACTTCATTGCGGTGTTCGACCGAAAACCGTTCAATTTGCCATCATCAGAAGTGCCGATTGCGAATTAATTTTTCTGTGGAGCGATCAGAGCCCGGAGCATTAATTTTATTGATTTTAATTTGTTTTCGTTCGTCGACATCTTCGTTGAATAAGTTTTGTTTTCTTGTCATATTAGTTTCTTAATTTAAGTCGTTTTTTTGTATCTAAGAGTAAAGTATTCATATTAAACCCGAAAAGGATATACGGAAGAAAAAGTGTCGAAATAAGTTATTCTCCAGGTTCCAGCCCTTATTATCAACACGGCGCCGTGCGAAATAAATGGGGTGAGTTTTTATGATTCGTTCCGTCTGTCTTTGTTTGCGATGTACTAGTTCTTTCCGTTACTCCTTGCTTTGTTTCGGATATTATAAATTTATTTATTTTGCATGTATTTCTTAATTTATTAATTTAATTATTATTATTATTAATCTATTAATTCACTTAATAGTTCTATTTATTTATTTATTTATCGGGTTGATATTAGAGTGTTTATTTATTCGGTCTAAATAACTAGGTTGTATATTAAAATGTACACACCAAAAAGTTGAAAAAAAAACCAAAAGAATAGAGATGGAATACGAAGACGAAATCTTTTCCTTTATGGAATTCCCCTGCCTTTTTGTGATGTAAGTGCACCAGAGTGATCTAGTTTGGGAGATCCATAATCTTGGCCATCGGACCTGTTGGCAGGTTGGGGATAGTGGCCGTGGTCCAACCACATCTGGATCCACGCATGGATTGGTCGGCGCTGTCGTGTTAACGACGCGGTATGTCTCCAAATTTAATCCTCCTGTTTTTTTCTGTCCGGCATACGATTTTTCTTTAGTGTAATGGGCTAAAGTCAACTGGTAGGCAAGATCCCACCCCACATCCCGAACAGAGCTGCCTGCAAGCGTATGCCAACGCCTTGCCAATTGTCAACGTTCATCTTTCTAAACTTTAGCAGTAGCAAGTCAGTGAGCCCTTCATTACAGATTTCAAGACCGGTTTTAGGTTTAGAACGAAACTGAGTTTGTACATGGCTATTTTCGATTTGAAACCGAAATTGTGCATAGACCAAAAAAAAGTGCTGGTTCCAGATATGCTAGGATGAAATAGATGCAGGTACATATAGAAGGAGCCAAACGGGCGACCTAGGGCTATATGCGGGGGGTCACAACCCCCTAGGGGCGGAGCTAGCCCAGCTCGTTTCCAACCGAAATTATCGATGCATACTTTGGGCAATACTGCGGATTGTGAATCAACAGTTCTTGGTGTGAGGCTCCCCTCAATACGCTCGCTCCGCGCTTAAGGAATCATAACCCTCAGTATTGTTCGAACATGAACGCTCGCTTCGCTTCGTACTCGAGTATTTGTTTTGAAATGAGTCGGTCTTTAAAGGAGTCGGTTTTTAGCTCGGTTTTTTAACCATGAGCCGGTCGGTTTTTAACAAGTCGGTTTTGAGTACTCAAGTACTCGGTTCTTAATGAGTCGGTTTTTTGGTGAATTGGCTTTTTGGTGAATCGAATTTTATGACCATAAGCAGGTTTTTAAATGATTCGGTTTTTTCGAAACCGACACTTGGGAATCTCGGGACCAGTACTAACAGAAGACCGGTTTTAAACCGGTGAACCGGTTTTAGGAACAAGCCTACTTAAATGCTCGTGAATTAATGTTGACAATGTAAGAACAGAAAAGGTATCTTTTTGCTGTTGGTGCTTTTCATTGCAGTTTTTGAATATTCGGTGTTTAGCTCAGCATTCCCGTGTAAACGAAGCATAAGGTAAATCAATAAGTAAGTGCACCCAATCCAACACCACTACCATACTCTTATCTGCCTCTAACCTAGACCACCGTAGATAACAACGCAACGAAAGTCTAAAAGCTCCACTCCACCTGATATCAATAAAATCCAATTGAAAATACAATCAATTTCATTCTACACTGCAATATAGCGATATGTAGATATGTCTTCTAATCTAATCCGTAGTTCAGTTCTCCATTCTCTTATTTACAATTACGACTCAGACTTCGACGAGCCTGGTCCACCCACTCTTCTGTTCTTTCACTCCATCGGCAATGACGGACGACAGATTCGTTTCATATACGGAGTAGGTCTGCGAACCTAGTTTTTTTAACCTACTCCGTTGTCGGACTCGGAGTAGATTGACCTGATTCGCAAGAGGAGCAGGTCATGCAATGACTAATCCATCATGAACACTTCAGCTTGCAACTCTCCTCCTATTCCTTGCTTCCACTACGAGTACATCCTACTAACATAAGAGATTGAAACCGGGAAATAGAGGGCTTCGCCCGCAATCCGAGGGTTTTGTAGTGTCCCATGTCAATAGGAGATGAACTGTCCTACTCTTGGAGATACTTAACCATTCATGTCAAAACGATATTGTAAATTGGAAGCTTGCATTAAAAAAATACCAAAAAATAAATTGGCTGTGTTTCTTTGATTATCTATACGGTGCAGGTTAGGGTATTTCCATGTATTACAACAACAACTTAACCCTGTTCGAGCCAGCAAATTATGATCTCATATTTTCGCCCCTTCCTCTTTTCTCCTTTCTTTAAATTTAAATAAGGTGCCAAGAATGGAATGTACTCGACGGTACATTTCTTATGATACCCCACTTGCCTATACCAACCGAAAATTTTGACCTTCATTCTCTCTCTATGGGGACCCCCTTAAAGTCGGCCTATTACGACGCATCCTATTCTCCGTCGAATTATAATATTTGTACACATTCCTATCAAATTTCATGTATAGTATGTATGTATAATTGCTTGAGCTGTCCGCGAGATACTCTATGGACACACAGACATTTGACAGATTTCATAAGGGTTTTGTTTTTACTACAAAGCCCTAAAAAGTATTGTCAATGAATGAATAAATAAAAGTTCGGATAATGTAACGTTTAGGGTGGATTTTGGATGCCAATTAAAAAACCCTTTTTTGCATTCCGTTTCACCGTAATTTAAAAACAAAAAAAAAAAATTTCATTCTGTTCGTTCCTAAGATTTTCACAAAAGCACTTGAACGATTTATAAAAAGAACGCCAAAGGACTGCCAGCATCCTGGGATCATCCTCAAAAAAGACCAATAAAATGTATTTACGTGGATGCGAGCTAAAAAAAGCGAAAAAAAAAGAAACATAAAAGCAAATAATCAACTTTTAAACCAACATCCATGTTAGGGAATTTTCTGCTTTAAATCTGATTTTGTTTTTCATCTTTTGTTACTCCCAGCCGCAGTAAAAGAGGGCCGCGGCGGCACTTCTACTTCAAGAAGGGTTGCCCGACATCGTTACCTGCCTTTCGGGTAGAATCTATATTTTTTTCCATTTCCCTGGCTACTTTCGTTGTTTTTTATTTTTTATTAATTTTCTGCGAAAAACTTACCCTTTGTGGTACATGCATACTCAGAAAGCTTCTTGGCATGATTATTGCCAGCACCACGCTTCTAAAGCGCTGAGTGTTTACAAATTTGTCCCATCTTGGCGGTTCCTTTTTGAATATTACCACTGTTTCAATATTACGTCTGTCCTTGTACTTCGTAATGAAACAACAATTTCGAGCATGGAATAAAACATGAGCAAGCGAAACAAACAAGTGGACGGGAGTATTAAAAATGAAATTAATATGATGGATGCCAACGTGAAGAGTGATGTTTCGTCTTAAAATTTGATTACAAGAGTATGATAAAAGACTGAGCGCGCGCGGCGGTTCAATTAAAAAGGGATTTATCCGAGCACTTTGCAACCTTAAAGCGATTACGAAGCGGAGCCTTGTAAAATATGCCCCGCAAAATGGGTCGTAATTGAGTTGATAATTATGAGAAAACACTATGAATATTTCCGGGGAGATGTTAAGATGGTTAGACAATGGGAATACTAATTAGTGCTGCTGAAAATTGAGCATGTTTTTTCCCGGAAAAGTGTTTACAACATTTTGACTTTAACATAGGTATGATTTGGAATATTTATGAGGTTTGCGAGGACGAGGACTGACATGATAGTAAATTCAATAATTTTGAAAGATGGTGAGATGGGGGGGAGGATGGAGCGAACGTCCTTATTGTTTGCGACCAAGACAAAACCAGTTATCCAAATCCAGCAGAGGCCCAGCGAAGTTTCAAAGTTGGTTGGATCAGCTAGAGCATGACACCAGACTTGACCAGTGGGGAGTTTCTCCGGGCTCGGTGTCTCAAAAGAAGCCCGGGTATTTTGACCACAGAAGTTTTTTTTAGACATTTCATACATTTGAGAAATTAAGCTTTCATTTGTCAACGCCCGCTGAGGAGGGCACGGATGACGATTGCGTGTCTCTCGGCTCTGATCTAGCGGCGTTAGGTGACACTTCGCAGCCATCCTTTGTGCATGATTCCCTTGAATCCGACACGGAGGGGGAGGAGGACGTCACGGTAGTTGGAAGGCAAGTGTAATGGTAAGGTTTCTTCAGATTCACCTTCACCATTCAAGAGCAGCCTCGGCTGACATTCTTCTTCGTTTGGCGTGCAGCGAAGAAAGTATCGCAATGAGGAATGTTTTTAGTTTCCGGGACCCGGGGTGAAAAAATCACTTTTCACTCGGATTTGTTGTCACTTATCGCTCGCGTCACCCCAAAACTCTCAAATTTGCAATTGTTTTAATTATAATTTTTAATTTTTCTTTCTTATTTTTTTTGACATGCATATATATGCCTTATAGCTGGGGGTCATCCTTAAACTCTGTCCGTCACACGAAATGTCTGTTTTTCTACTCGGGGGTCAGGAGAGGAAACAAGCCCATTGGAAAATTTTCTTTTCTGGTTGTGCATGTCGTTTGAGTGAAGTGGTCATTGTGCATGGCTGTTGCTTGTAGATCCGCGCGGGAGGCGCGCTTGCGGGGATCCTGTGTGTACATGTTGGGATGTTGATTTGATAGCGATAAAGGTTGACGTTGGGGACGGCAAGAAATAACATAGTGTACGGGTGAACAGGCGCTCTCTGTGCTCTCTGTCCCACGCTCTCAGTCAACGCGACGCCATAATCAAAACTCCTGTATACACACAATACCATTCATTCAAAATCCGTACTACTTAACTTGACTAGGCCCCCAGAACACGTCGCAAGAAGTCGTCTGTTCTCCTCGCTCGACATGCTCACACGCAATTTATGGTCTCTGAATGTATGCAAAATTTCGCTCAGGGCAGCGGACCTCCTCTTCTCATTCATTCATATCATTCTCATTCACATTCTCACCATTTCATTAAACAAATTGTGCACTCCCAACATGCACATGCATAGACCCAATATGAGGTCACAATGAATAAAATTCAATTTTTACTCATTATTTAGGTCAAGGATGTCCAAGGACTTTCAATGACCTTCAATTTCCGCCAATTCCCATTCATCATTTAATAAAATAGCCCGTGTTGTACTATCTGAATCACTAGGGTCCCAGAAAAAGTGGCAAGTAGTCAGTTCGACTAACATTTGGACATGCGCAGACGCAATTTGAGAGAGTGTACATAGTTCCCGCCCCCCGAAGATGAGCGAGAGCGGATGAAGTTCATTCGAGTCAAATCGGGTGATCCAGCGACTGTGTTTGTGCATTTGCAATGACGGCGATTTGAGATCTGACTGGTCCACAATGTGCCCCCCCCCCCCCACACGTGCAATAAACATACCATAAAACAAAATGGTGGATTCGTACTGCGCAAGTTAAAATCTCCCAAGCCCCGAAATTGAGAAATATTCGTCGCAGGATGTTATAGTTCCGGGCAGCTCATCGTGACATGATGTACATTCAGAGGTCTGCAGAAGATCATTCTGCAAAAATTCCAAAATTTTTCTTGTGCATTCTCTTTGTGCGTGTGTTGGAATGTTTTGTTTACTTTTGTTAGTTTCCCTTTCTGTTTGCCGGACACAATCGCATAGAGTTGCACGCGTTACTTGAGAAACGGATTGTGTGTGCCGGACCCGGACTGTTGATTAAAGGGGCGGGATGAGGCGGATAGTGTGGGAGCGATTTTGCAATAGATACACAAACACAATACACGTCCGATTGGGAAAAGATGGTGGGAAGCGTGATTGCGATTAGCTGAAACTTACTCAGAGAAATGTCGATAGGCTGCAGTCTGCAAACTGTACCGAACGGGTAGATGGAACAGGGTGCACGAGAGGAGGTGAATATTGCACACACGCGATGCAAACGAAAACGAAACGATCCCGCGAGAGAAAGGAGCCCGAGCGGACAGGACAAAGCAAAGCAGAATTTATGACGAGTATCTACACTGCCTCCAGATACATCGGTACATGGATATATCTTATGCCTACCGAAAGCGTGGGACGTGTTTTTTCGAATGATTTCATCCAGTATAACTATACTGGGATCTTTATAAAACTTACGTCGATATCTTCAACACAACAGGTTCCACGCAGTCGGTAGTCATAGACATATCCATGTTCCGATGTATCTGCATGCAGTGCAGATACTTTGTATCTTTTTTATGTTTTATACTGAATCAGTTTTAAACATACCAAATGTTTAAAACTGATCAAAACGCTGTTCCACGCGGAGCGAGCGTTCATGTTTGTACGCAAGGGGATTTGCGAATATTTCAATTTGCCATGCCTCCAATACACCAAACATTCAGTATAAATCATGAAAAAAAAATTAAAATTAAAAAAAAACTTGAAACAAAAATTAAAACAAAATTTTTTTTTTTTTGCAAATTTTAGACTTTTAGAGTGACGCGAGCGAACAGTGAAAAAAATCCGAGTGTAAAGTGATTTCCCCAGCTCGGGCCCCGGAAAGTAAAAGATTGCCCAATCGGTGATCTAGTGATCGGTGATGAAGTGTGGAACGCATGAGTGAACTCAGCCTTAAAGAAATGCTAGCACGGGACTCAGTTATGAAGAGAGAGGTCAACAATTATTAGTAAATAAAAATAAATAACTGACGCAACAGTCCAATTTGAACCATTGCCTCGAGATGAGTTAGCATCATCTCATTTTCTAGATCGTGACGGTCTTGTACAGAGGTATGTGATCAGCAACACACTCAACCGAGTTGTTTACCCCATAAATGGGTACTCAATTAACAGCTGAGTGGACTCATAGTCCGACACGTAAATCCCCTTTTTTTATCGAAAACTACCGCATTCAGTAGGAATCGAACCGGGGTCCAGTGCGTTGAAGGCGAATGTGCTAGCCATTGCGCCATCCGGACTACAACAATTATCAGTCGACATCTGGAAATCACAGGCGGCCAAGGCCCGACGTCGGGCTGTCGCGCCACGATGATGATGATCTGGAAATCACTGATGACCGGGAGGGGGCGAAAAGGGACCCAAAACATTAGTGGTCTGCTTCGGTTATCCTCCGAAATACAATTTATTTTAATTAGACAAAACGAACATTTTATTGACAGGAAATAAATTTTAAGTGTTTCCCAAACTGCAGACTGCCCGAGAACTTGAACACTTGCTTCCATTGCAAAACATGGAAATACTAACGGAGCAGAATTCTTTCTCTGACCTTCTATCCAGAGCAGCTCAGATCGTGTAATTGTAATTTCGGCTCTTTAGATGCTAGGTTCTTAGAGGAGAGTAGAAGTCCGATGGGTACCACCTCATAGCGGTATCCTTGACATCGACATCGCGGACGGTCTTGCAAAACAGGGTGCTGCTCTTGATAACGCAATGGCAATAGCAATTCTTGTACCAATGCAGGTACTAGGATCAGAAATAGACTGTAAGATGATGCAACTGGCCAAAAAGGATTGGAACAGAACCATCAATTCCAAAATAACGAGGGAAGTCTGGGATTCTTATAATCAAAGGAAAACCATAATACTCCTAGGACTACCCCGAGGTAAGTGGGCGATGCTAGTAGGATTACTTACTTGCCATTGTCTGATAGGGGAGCACACTTTTAGGCTAGAATTGATCACATCTAACGGCTGTGGAAATTGTCAGCTGCTTAACATTAAAGAAACTCTGGACCACTTCTCGTGTGAATGCCCAGCACTCGCAAGAACAAAACAAAAATGTCTTGGTGCCTACTTCTTCCGCAACATGAAGGCGGTTGCGGACCTTAGTATAAAGAGTCTTTTGGAATTCGCGAACGCGACGAAAACCTTCGAACTCAACAATGACCCAACGTTATTAACTAATCCCAATACTTAGTTCCTTTGCTCCGCTATCAATTTACGGCGTCACTATGAACCCAACCGGTCTATGCGGGGCTGTAAGGCCGCCACCTAAGCTAATCTAACCTAAGCCTAGAACACGGATTTTATCTCAAAGGCCTTGCAGTTAAGTAGAGTTTGAAAAGTGAAAGTGCCAGTTTGATTAATCTGATTCCAATTCTAGTGTGCAACTTGTTGGAAACTCGGGTTGCAATCGAATCGTACCGTGTGCGGATAAAGGTGGTTGCAAACTGGTTGCATCGCAAACTAGTTTGTAGCTCGAGTTTGAAACAGGTTGTGTCATGCGGGGAAGGCCTAAAAGTCAGAGCAACTCTGAAATGAAAATGAGGTTCGGGGAAATCTTCTTCTGAGCAAGTTTTTTTGGGCCAGTTGTTCGCAAAAGAGTAATTTGGGACAATCTCGTTTCCAATCGAAAACGGCATAAATATTCCTAAAATTGTAATAATAAATTGCCACTACCAAACTGAATATAATACAATCCAAATTTCGAATATATATATGTAATTCAAATGTTATCATAAATTCCGAATAAATACCACTCAAAATACCATATCGACATTTCGAGTCTCAATAACGAATCCACATGGTGAAGAATTTCGCTCAATAAAAGCCCCAAAATCGACTTTATATCTCGACTGTGCTCGAAATGATAAATCGTTTTTACTTATGAGGTCGTATCATGTTTACTGCAACATAAATCCTATAATGTGAATACCCGACTCTAAGAGACTCTTCTTCCAATAAACCCATAAACTTTGCTCTCACCTACAAAGTATCAGCGGCACACCATAAGGATGACTTGACAGAATCTTTCCTTAAAAACGCATATAAAATATCTGACATCTTTCGCTTCGTTGTGTCATCGTCGTCGTCGTGCGGATACGTCTAATGGAATCAAGCTTCCTCGAAAAATCAATTGAATCAATATGTAATATACATCGTACTGCATAGACTGGCTCCATTCACGAATAGTGTCGATATGGAACGACAAATGCTACTCAAAACGTATCATAAAAATCCTTAGAAAACGAACTCCGGTACTCGTATGTTTATGGTGAAACCCACCGGAGTTAGTGTCTGGTCCACGAGGAAGATATAAAGGATGCCCGAGCTAGATGAAAGTTGCTTAAGTTGTGGCATAATGAACTATGAAATTGCTACGAATATAAATCATGGGCGAACAGTAAGGATACGTTTATTGCAAAATTAGTAGCCATAAATAATGTCTGAACGGACGTTCGTGTTTGGTCGTGGGTGGGTGTTAGGACGAGTTTGCCAGCGTAAGATCTGGAATACAGCCGGGCAAGCTTAAATATGGTCGATCCTTATTCCGATTTTCCAATATATCTTAATGTGATAAGTTTACGAACGGGTTACAGAAATTCGTTTGGGATTTTCCTGCAGCACGACTAGACGTCGGGATGGAATGGGGATGTGTACAGGCAATGGTATTTACTCGATATTTTTAGGGTGGATTCAATGATTTTTGATTGCTTGTTGTAATATTTATGAATTGCAATAAATTTTATAGTAGCATTAACACGTTCCTACTCCTACTTTGTACGAGATATTTGAGGATTTGAACTTACCTGACGCGTGAAATTCATGAGGCGAATGTCGTGAAGAGAGTGGAAGAAGGCGAAATGATGTGTGTTCAGTCTTCAATGTATCATCAATTTTTATCTACTGATTGTTGTACATACGAGTATAATCTTTGACGTGGAAAAGTCTTCGGGTTTGGTGTGATTCTAAAGAAAACAATTGTGACACCATAAAGGGAATAAAGTTCGACATTACAGCTCCATGAGCAAGGGATCAATGGATTTATAGAATTGCATTATGATTGTGACACGGCATGCGCGGCGGAGGGGACGCATCGCCATTTTGGATGCGTTTCGCTGAACCTCACCTCAACATTCTGTTTCGAGGCAATTGGTTGAAGTTATTGTTTATATATAAATACAGTCGAGAACGGAAAAATGCAAAACGCTTAAGTGCAAAAACCGCATAACTGCAAAATATATAAAAGTCCGGTAATTTTCCACCTATTTTTCATATAATATTGTCTCTATAAGTGCAAAACGCATAAGTGCAAATGTATGACAGGCATATCATAATATCATAAACACGAGCAAATTACAACGGATAATTGCAATGGTTTTTCCATGCGCATATAGGTTAGTAAAATTAAGTCAATTCTTGGGCATTAGAGGAAATAGTTATGAAAGATCTGGAAATACTCGTAATTTTAATACCTTTTTTAAGATCATACATAGGTAAGCTTTACTTGTGGTAGGTGCAAAGCAAGATTCCGGTTCAGCAGTATAGTCCAAATCGACAGTGACAAAATTACAATTTTTGAGGCTTAGGGGAAAAATCACACTTTATAAATTTTCGAGCTCACAAAACTTTGAAACGGATGCTCCAAATGGAAAACCAATAGATCAAAGTTGAAGATAATTTTATTTTAAGTCTAAAGTGATCAATATTTTGCAATTCGGCGCATATTTATTGTGGCTGTGAGCGAAAATGCAAAAATATCTGTTTAGCGATCATATAATAATTTTGATCAGCTGATATTTTGTGGCGATCCATCGGCCGTTCGATCGATCGACGGATCGCACCGTGTATGTGGGGTATTATGCGTCTCGCCAGAGTCCTGTCGCGATGAATTTGTTATGTGTAGTATATTCTGCTTTAGGTTTCTGAATTTCGTCCGAGATAAGAATGACAGACTAATCCATCTGTATATCCATGCTAGGTCGGTCATCGCTCTACGATGCTACGTTTGGAGAATCGAGGAGCCGATATTTACATGCCAAAATAAGCTCTTGCTCCAAATCCTTCGGATTGGGGGCGTAGCGCTTTATATTCCGGTTTCATCTATTGAAGTGCACTACCAACTCAATCGTGTTGAATTTAGTTGCTTGTAATATACTAGATATACTTTTATTCTTAACAACTTAGAATGCATCTGTATCTCAGCTTGACAATACACCATGCATTTTTGTTGCTCGTCGAAACACGGTCGGTTAAGGTCCGAGCAATTCTCGAGCTTTCAAGAAAAATCGCGCCTTCACGGCTTATACTAATAGAATTCTCATACATTCCTGGTCATCTTGCACACAGATAGGCAAAGATGTAAAACCTGAAGAGTGCTACCCGTACGAAACCATGAAGCTTACTATGTACTTGGTCTGAAGCCATAGTTGGATCCATCTGCCCCGACTTACCCAGAGACTCAAATTCTTTCGCCGCAGATCGACGCCATGACTTTCTAGGACAACCCCTTAGTTAGGTCGGTTTTCATTAGGAATGGGGTCCCATTTCATGGCATGTCCAGCAATGTAGTTATAAATCTTCCGCAATGTGTGACCTATCCACTGCCATTTTGACAGTGTTTACAGTAGCAACAAAAATGCATGATGCTTTGCAAAGCTAAGCTATGGACGCATATTAAGTTGGTATGCAGAATGAAACTAAGCCAACCAAATACTTCCAATTTCCACCGAAACTTAATTGACAATAAAATAGTATTACGGATCAGAATCTAATAAAATTAAATTATGCTGAACCATTTGATCCTTTGCAAGGTTATATGTGTCAATTCCCTGGACTAAGGGTAAATAAGGAAAACCTAGGCGTTAATTCTTCAAAAAGTCAAGGATAAATGAAATGTGTATTAATCGAATCGAACACTAGCCCTGACTTGCGTTACCACTTCTAGTTAAAAGAGATCTATTTACTTTTCTGCTTATCGCCTTACCTACTTTTTGGAGATTATTCCAAAACCGCAGCCTTTCGCCCGCAGATTATTCCCTCAGCAGCGCCATCGCGATGGCCCAGCTCAGAACGCAGTAGGGATCAGGTCCGAAAATTGCTTCCGATGAGCCCAGTCTAGCGAGTCCATCCGCAGTTGCGTAACCATGAACGCCTCGATGCACAGATACTCTACATAACCCGATTAATGTTTGTGAGACTCTGAAGGATATCAACATACTTTTTCACTAGTTTCGATGATATCTTATATGAAGAAGAGAGCCTTAATGGCTGCCTGACTGTCAGTGTAGCTAGCGATGTTAACGCCATTAATTTTTGTGTGCAGTATTTCTCTGACACAGCTTTGAAAATGCTGGGCCAAATACCCAAAACGATTAATATCATGGTGTCTTGTCCAAAAATCCCAGCACCAACACCTTGTTCCGTTCTTGACCCGTGAATAAACCACATAATACACCTGGGGTCATAGCAAAGATTGTCAGTATTCATTCCGAGCGACTAGGGATGGAGACCGAAAATTTCCCAAGTATACAAAAGCCATTTCTCGGATTTCTACTGGCAGAGTTTCAAAAATATCGGATTAAATCCTGTTGAACAAAAAATAGGTTTTTCCAAATATGTACATACATACATTACATGTCATTTAATATCCGATTATCTATATGATTCAAAATCCGTCACGAATCCTTAAAATTTTCAATCCATCTAGTTACTCACTTGACTGACAATGAGTAAAATACCCGTACATACGCGTATACGTATTTCACTTGTATACGGTTGTAGTTATAAATCTTTAATGCTTGGAAAGACTCCATGTTGTCGGGGTTTATCCCTTTTCAGAATTGACTGAATAATCTCCAATTGATGCCCTGAAACGATGACAACTTTATTGGAAATCTCCCAGGGTTCTTAACTTGATATGTGATGGGTATATTTGCTTTAGTCTATGATAGATGTGTCCTGAATTGAAATTTGTCTACATTGAAACTAGCATGTTCATTTTTTTTTAATTTATCGCTTCGTTGCCATTTTGATGCGTACTAGTAGTTGTTTGAGCGAAATAGTAAATTTTTAATATGGTGAAATTATATCACAATTTATTTGGTATTTAATTTAGGTATAGGGGCTGAGAGAGGGTCCCCGAAGACCGATTATTTTCATAAATAACAACAAAGTGTTTTTAAAAAATTACACTTGGAATATACGGATATTTCGGTAAAATATTGCACATTATGTGAAGGGTGCAAAAGCAAAATATTGCTTTTGTTTTCCGCAACAACTTATTCCTATTTTTTCACCTAAACTACACTTTCTTGCTTATTAAGCTATTATTACCAACTAAGTGAACTGTTTTCAAAACTTCTCACTATTTCTAGACAGGATATACATATATATTTAACACCAGCTCAGTGATGTTCAGGGACGGTATGATAAAGAGTAAATAGGCGCGAGAAATATTTGGGAAAAAAAATCCGAGAGTTGACTCAGTGTGATTTATTCATAAACGAAAGAGAAAAGTCTTAGCATAGTCTGTAATCAATATTACAATATGAGTGGTCTGAGTCAGTGACGTGGCCAGGGAGGGGTCCAGGGGGTCTGGACCTCTCCCGAAATATTTTGAATTAGGATAAAAATGCTACCATATCGGCAGGCCCGACTCTACCATATGTACTACTTTGCCTTAACCCCTAGTGGGGCATAGCGCGTCAACTACTCCTGCGCGCCATCGTACTCTGTTCTGGGCAATGGGGCGCAACTCCCCAAAAGACTTACCCAGTACCTGACACTCCTTTGCCACAGATCGACGCCATGTGATTCGAGGACCCCCTCTTGGTTGGCCTTGGTTGGAAATGGGGTTCCATTTCATGGCATGCAAAGCAATGCAGTTATCACTCTTCCGCAATGTGTGACCTATCCACTGCCATTTTCGCCTGCGTATCAATTCGTCGATTGGCATCTGACCCGTACGCCGACTTAGCTCTTCATTTGATATTGTTTCGGGCCAGAAAATTCTTAAAATTCGACGAAGACATGAGTTGACGAAAACTTGCAGCTTTCTGGTAACTCCTACGGAAACTTTCCATGTACTGCTCCCATACAAAAGCACTGATAGTACCAGGGAGCGAAACAGGCCCAGCTTGGTCTTGATGCTGAGATAACTGCTCTGCCAGATTTTGGACAGCATGCCGTATGCGCGTTTAGCCTGGTTGATACGACGAGCGATGTCCTTTTCCGTACCACGATTTTCGGCAACAATGCTACCCAGGTAGACGAAGTTGTCCACCTTCTCCACAGGCTGCCCATTAATATTGATGGCAATAGGTGTCGGATTTCTTTTTCGCAACGGCGGGCTAAGAACCTTGGTCTTGTTGGTATTAATCTTTAGCCCAACCTTGCTTGCCTCGCTCTCGAGATCTAACGCCATTGCGGACAGATCCATGATTTTGTGGGAGAGTAGGCATATGTCGTCAGCGTAGTCAAGATGTTGTAGATAAGATGTCAAAGTCCATTGAATTCCTCTGTCGAGTCCGGATAGGGCTGCATGCAACACATCGCCGATCACAATGAGGAATAGGATCGGTGAGAGGATGCACCCCTGCCGAACTCCACTGCGAATCTCAAAGTCCCCCGACACCTTACCTTTATGCAGAACGCGACATTTCGCGCCGTCATAGGTTGCCTTAATAATAGCCACAAGCTTCTCAGGGATGCCTCTCCTGCGCAAGGCCGCCCATATAGAATCCCGGTTCACACTATCGAAAGCCTTTTCGAAATCGATGAAAAGCAAGTGAAGCGGAGAATCGTATTCAGCGCATTGCTCGATGATGATTCGCAAGGTGTTAATGTGATCGACACAGGAGAATCCGGATCGAAAGCCAGCCTGCTCTTCATCAATTGTGCTTTCTAAGTGGGCCTTTAGTCTTCCCAGGACGATTTTAGCTATTATCTTGGCAACGGCAGGAAGCACACAAATGCCTCTCCAATTATTACAGTCTGTGAGGCTACCCTTCTTTGGAAGTTTGATGATCAAACCTTCCTTCCACTCAGTGGGAAAGGTCTCTGTATTCCACGCTTTATCAACAAGTGGGTGCAGCAAATCGGCAGTTACGCTTGGCGCTGCTTGATAAAGTTCGGCAGGGATGCCGTCAAGTCCGGCGGCCTTTCCTCGTTTTAGTGCAATAATTGCAGTGACTATTTCCTCTTTAGTCGGGGCAGTGGACCGTATACGCACATTTTGATGGTTAGCTAAATTATCTATATGAGGGGGAACTTCACCAGAGGTTACACGGTTCAAGACCGCGGCGAAGTGTTCTTTCCACCGCCTCATTTGATCTTCTTCCAAGATAAGTAGCTTTCCATCACTATCCTTCACCGGATGTTGGCAGGAGTTACGACCACCTGTAAACTCCTTTATGACACCGTATACGGCGTTTAAGTTGTTACTTCTAGCGGCTTCTTCTGCTGACGCTAAAAGAGAATTGGCATAAACTCTTTTATCGCGTCGCACACTACGCTGAACTTCTCGAGCTTTCTGACGGTAAAGGAGTTCGATGCTGCTTCGATTGTCGTCTGATGCTGCAGCCAAACGAACTTTCAGCTCCTTTCTTTCAACAATCCGCTGACATGAAGCGTCGGACATCCAGGGCTTATTCCGGCAATCCGGGTTTGGGCCAAGGATGGTATTTGCGCTATCAATGTACGCATTTTTTATGGCATCCCAGTTTTCGTTTATGTCACTATCTGGGTGACTAGTTATCTCAGCCGCTTTTTGCGCAAGATGGTCATTATATTGTTGTAAGACAGCTGGATTTTTTAGTCGAGCGGTGTTGAATTTGCGGGGCCTGGATCTTTCGTCGCTGGGGCGGCGCACGGCTGCAATACGCAATCGAACATTAGCGATCATAAGATAATGGTCTCTTCCCATCCCCATATCGGCACCCTTCTTGTTTCGCACGTCCAGGAGGCAACTCTTGAATCTTTTACTAATGGCAAAATGGTCGATCTGATTTTGTGTTCTGCGCCGATCAACAGAGGACCAACTGATTTTGTGGTGGTCCTTATGCTCAAACATAGTACCACCGATGAAGAGACTGTGAAAGTGTGAAACAATAAGGTATAATAAATTATTATACACAGAAACCCATAGCCTCGCCTCAAGTGGCAAAACAAATATTTCCCAAATTTTAAAACATTTGTTTCGGTTATTTTTTCTCTTCTTTTCCAAAGAATTGTTAAGATGAAAAGGAAAGGAGACCGAGTGGCGATACGAGCAATGGGAGTGTTGAGTATTAGCGGGATAAGCCGTAATACCTCTAATTTAATCTTTATAAGAAGACGATATATTATGACTGATCTTTTCGCTTAAACTAATTTTTTTTTTTTTCAATTTTTGTAAGCTTTGCGGAAGATGAAACCACTACGCATATCTTGTGCGAATGCCCGGCAGTCGCGCGGGCTAGGTTTAAGTTCCTGGGACAGGCCACGGTGAGCCCTGAAGTTATCAGAAAAGCTTCCGTAAAAGACATTATGCCATTCGTAAAAATGGTGGAGAGTCTTTTGCAATAATATGGGCTATGGCACAATAGACCTCTCCATGGTCGCAGTGCCCACCGGATGGGTAAAAAGGCCCCAACTTGTAATAAATAAATAAAAAGCTTTGCGGAAAAATAATTTTACTGAAAAAAAAGTTAAAAATACCACTATCCAATCAAAACTCAGTTCAACACCTTGAAAACTTTAACATTAAAAAGTATCCTTCCTTCAGAACTTCCCATATAGGCCTTTTGTATTGACCCATTGTCTATATTGTAATAATGATATGAAGGTAGACTTGAAGACTACTTTCATCATTATGGCGCTACCAACCCCCACCCCCCCCCCCCCCCCCCCCAATTGTCTCGATCCAAAAACTGAGCACTAAAATTTTTAAAGCCTAGTAGTTATTCTGGGTCTGCATCAACTGAGCCTTCTAATCGAGGTTTCTGTCTGCTCCTCAGCCTTTTACCGCGGATGCTTCCTTTCAAAACTCGTTTCGGCAAAAAACCACCAACATTTTCATGGTGGAACATTTTCGGATAAGAGTTCAAGCTTCGGAGCCTTAACATAGAACACGTCATATGGTTGTATGTATCCTTCGTTTGATTCCTTTCGTTTCCCTGGCGTCATTTTACAGGTTTTTACCCAAGTATTTGTAATCCTCTACGAATTCAATGTTGAGATTCCCGATGATGATGTTTGATTGTACTGGCGACCTAATTTTTGATTGCACGTTTGTCCTTGTTGAGCCGTATCAAATTTATATAATTATGTTATTCGGCCGGTAGTTTTCTCATTGACACTTTATTTAACAACACACCGCATTTCCATTTTCAAATTTTTTTTTGTATATTTGAATGTTTTAGGTGGCTGAGCTAGGACTGGGGTGTTTTGGCTCCAAACCCACGACCTCCATTGGTCTAGCCGGGACCTGAGCCACCGAGCCAAAAGCATCCTGGTCATCAAAATATTTTCGAGAGCTGTTTGCTCTCTTCCTCAGTTCTTGGCAATGATAAGTCTAAAACTGTGCAATACTTTATTACATAATTAATTACAATGTAGTCAGCCGCCGTACCCGGCCTATGTAGGCCATATTGCACTTGCAGTTGACTTTACCTATCGCTCTTTTATCGCAAGCTTGTCCCTCGCGCTGCCTACGTACTAGTGATGGGCATATTGACTCTTTCTACTGTGCCAGCACATACACTCTAACTCTTTCCACTGAGTCGTTCAAAAAGAGTCGTTCAAAAAGAGTCGAACAAATCCATAGACTTGGGGAACATACATATTCAATAAAACCCGTAATTATGTGAAATGCATGTATATTACATCAACTTATTTCTAGTTTTTTTATAATTAAAGTGTATATGGACATAACGTTAAATAAAACTTATAGCTAAAGATTGGAATTCAAAAATATAATCTGTCAAACTTTATTTTATGTTATTCTGTTCCTTCTCTCCGAAATAATCTGTCCTGATTTCGAGAAAATCCTTTCACATGGCACCGATGTAGCCATGACACATAATCGTTTCTTCATAATTTTAAAAAGGCGTGGATAAAGCAATTTCCGCTCTTTTCACCACAACAATGGATCGCTGCTTCATTTGACATATGGCTCCTGCAAATATTTGTCTAATTCTGCAATCCCGACAGTAATGGGGTTAGACACGGATGTGATTTTCGACATTCTCTCGTCAAAATCGCCCCAAATTTCCATTGCAGATAACTCCTCACAGAAATTTTCGGATGCGGATGTATGACTGATTTGAGAGGAAATATTTATACAACTAGCTTGTTGTGAAATTCCCAGGTTCGAACAAGGAAGCGTAGGTGACAAATAACCGAAGTTATAGAAATTAATGCTATATATTATTATTAACTTGCTTGTAGAAAATTTCCATACTCATGTAATAAACGATATTGTAGACAATAGTTAAGTTATACCAAGTTCCAAATCAATCGTTTAACATATAACGATATTATATGTTTTGTAGTTAAATACAAGCATTTCGCCCCTCGCTGCGTCTTAGTTACAGCAAATTGAAAAAAATGCCAGAAGTGGAAAGTATTCATTATCTTTTTTGAAAAGACTCCTTACAAGCCTTATAGTCGAAAAAAAAAACAAATCAAAATTCATATGTGCATATGCAGCCACTAACCTTTACTTCCTCAATCATGAACAACAACAACATGAACATCTCCAGCTTCTGGGCTAACATTTCTGAACTAGACTGTTGCTTTCTCAAAATTTTTCATAATGTTTTCATTTTCATAAAGCCTGTGGATATGCACAGAGAAGAGAGAGATAAGGAAGGATAATCACAATCTATGTACACTAAATTCCCTGAAGCAATTCCACCTCATTCCGTCTGCCAAACTCACATTCCACAATTCCATCTCATTTCCCCGGAACACCCGCCCGATCCATATAGTAGAAGAACCAGGCCAAAATAATACTGCCAAAAAATTGCTTCGTTTCTCTCTAGCAATTTCATTTCCTTATTTCTCTCTCTTCTCTGGCTGAAAAAGACTCAAATCAAATGAATGTGATGATTGGAATATGTGCTTATGAGTGAAATATCTGGGTCTATTCTGTACTGAATTACCCAAATAATCAATGTGTTTTTTACTCAAGACACAGCCCAGTATGGCTCAAAGTACAGAGCGAATGAAATACAGAAGTGTTAGCGTGTGCTGTGTGCTGAGTGTGCTGTTTTAAAACAGCACAAATTGTGCTAAAAACTCAAACTCACATTTAAGAAACTTCTCATTTGCGTCCACAGTATACAGAGGAAATTGTCTGGTTGTTTGTTGGTTTGGTATCGTTTTCATCTCAAGTTGAACTTGAGGTGATGATGATATGATACAAGACGACTACTTTGTTTTAGAATGTTGGGTTTGTTTTCTGTATGTATTTGGGGAAAATTGGATGTGCGGTGCGACGTAAGCATATGATTTTTGATTTGCTTGCAGTCAGCATGGATTGTTGTTTGTATATTTATAAGTGTATACACAATGCGTGCATTGCATACTGCATAGAGACGATTATGAATGGATGGGATTATTTAGATGGGTGGGATTGGTTTGGTAGATAGATAATGATGGTTTTAGTTTCAGATAGATATTAGGATGGGGTGTGAATGAATATGAATGTAATACATACATACATATATGTTATCAGAAATTTTGAATGAGCGTTGAGTTTCCATGCGTTACGTAATATTTAAATTAATTTGAGTATTCATTTTACAGTGTGTCAATCTTAAATTGAACGGCTCGGAGGCTATGTCGTTGTGCCGAATCTTTCGCTCATTCTGTTGAGGCGATCAAAAAGAGCGACTCGTTACTGTGTTACCCATCACTACTACGTACCTTTGACATCGATATTTTATTTTCGGAGAGCTTTCTTCTACAACTGTGGACTTGGGCGCCCTGCATCTTCCTGTGAAACCAGCCTGGAAAGATTGATTTGTGATACTTATATCAAACTTTATCTTTCCATTAGCCGGTATCATCAAGTTCAGAATTGCTATCTGAATATTTTTTCAACATCCATAGTGGACTTGACATTTTGGTTTATGTTGTTTATCGTCTGCAATATCACGTTGACTCCTAGACACAACTTCGGAACAAGTCCTGCGATTTTCTCTTCGAAGGATACCATAAATATTTCAATTAATGGTGACAAGGGGTTTCCCATCGATGTTTCCGCATTAATTCTGTAGAACTTTTTTCTTAAGGTGTAGTTGTTTTCATCTATACACAGCTACAGCTAACCATTTGTATTGATTAGAAGTCTTTCGCCATTTAAATGATTCGTCTAACGTCGATAATCATTCTAAGAACTTTTTTAATGCCTCCCGTGAAGGAGGAAATATTTGTGTTATCCATCGAAGGGGAAATCAAATTAAGTGATTCGCCTAACGTTAACAATAATTCCTTGAAATTCCCTCCGTGAGGGAAGCGAACCTTCAGATGAAAAGTTCTCTCAATTCAAAATAGGCATGGTCTGACCAAAGGAATACCTACCTCCCTTACAAAATTAAACATTAAATATGCCTATAAGCATGATAACTTTCGATACAATAGAGCTTCATTCTATCGAATTCTATCTATCAGTAAAAAATTTGGTCGAAAGTTGGTACTGGGATCTAGTTGGTTGCTATTTGGATCGGATCGGATGAAAACAATCCCCTATGAGTATTATTTAAATATAAATATATCTTTCGACCGAATTAGCATAGACAGCCTTAATTCAGTAAGATGACGGCTCCAGATCGTACTGAATTTTTAAATAAAAGTTAAGTCAATTTGTTGAAAACAAAGGGATACTTCCCATATAGAATGACTTCCAGCTTACGTTTTGTTTTTTTCCCATAACCCAACAAATTCACTTAGGACCGTTTTTACAATGTCTAGTTAAAGTTTATCCTATAGATAAACGCTAAACTGCACTCCAGTTAAGAATTTATCGGACGATGATTCCAAACAGCTGATACGGGCTGCTGAGATTTTGACAGCTAGAATAGTTTACGTTTCCACATTGAAGTGAGACAATTAAACTGGTCACAAAAAACAGAGTTCTTGAAACTCATTCGAAGAAAGCGGAATTGAAATCAACTCAGCCGAAAAATAATGCTGACAAATGGCTCAGATGTAGAATAGAATAGAACAGGCGGCAGAATTCCGTAAAGAAAATCAACTGATTTTCTACTGCATTAGCTGAGCTTTGGACTGCATTGTCATATTTTGAGAGTTGCATACGCTAAGGCTAAATTTAATGTTACGGATAGCTAACTAGCAGTTTAGCCAGATATTTGGAAAACGGGTCTTAGAGAAATTTGCATTCGCACTCCAGATGATACTTTGACTTAGTTGTTGTAAAAGTAGCTCTCTCCATCCTAAACAACGGCCACCTTCCTTCATCGTAGCCCAATTGGACTTGAGAAACTTTCTACTTACCAGGTAATCAGTTTACAATTGACAAACCGTTATAAATTCCATAAAATCATTTGGTAACATAGCAGTTGAAAATGTGTACAATAGTTTTAGTAACATGACTAGTTGTAAACTCAGTTTAGTTTGTATCGTCACTAGGTCTAGAGTATTCTCGCTTGGCTTCGCTATTAGAGACAATATTTCGGAGAGTGTTCATCTTTACTTAACCGATGACAAATGTTATAAGGAATACCCAGCAGTTGCTTTTTTGTACAAGCTCTGAAATACCATACTACTTTGCCTTAACCCCTAGCGGGGCATAGCGCGTCAACTACTCCTGCGCGCCATCGTACTCTGTTCTGGGCAATGGGGCGCAACTCCCCAAAAGACTTACCCAGTACCTGACACTCCTTTGCCACAGATCGACGCCATGTGATTCGAGGACCCCCTCTTGGTCGGCCTTGGTTGGAAATGGGGTTCCACTTCATGGCATGCAAAGCAATGCAGTTATCACTCTTCCGCAATGTGTGACCTATCCACTGCCATTTTCGCCTGCGTATCAATTCGTCGATTGGCATCTGACCCGTACGCCGACTTAGCTCTTCATTTGATATTGTTTCGGGCCAGAAAATTCTTAAAATTCGACGAAGACATGAGTTGACGAAAACTTGCAGCTTTCTGGTAACTCCTACGGAAACTTTCCATGTACTGCTCCCATACAAAAGCACTGATAGTACCAGGGAGCGAAACAGGCCCAGCTTGGTCTTGATGCTGAGATAACTGCTCTGCCAGATTTTGGACAGCATGCCGTATGCGCGTTTAGCCTGGTTGATACGACGAGCGATGTCCTGCTCCGTACCACCATTTTCGGCAACAATGCTACCCAGGTAGACGAAGTTGTCCACCTTCTCCACAGGCTGCCCATTAATATTGATGGCAATAGGTGTCCGATTTCTTTTTCGCAACGGCGGGCTAAGAACCTTGGTCTTGTTGGTATTAATCTTTAGTCCAACCTTGCTTGCCTCCCTCTCGAGATCTAACGCCATTGCGGACAGATCCATGATTTTGTGGGAGAGTAGGCATATGTCGTCAGCGTAGTCAAGATGTTGTAGATAAGATGTCAAAGTCCATTGAATTCCTCTGTCGAGTCCGGATAGGGCTGCATGCAACACATCGCCGATCACAATGAGGAATAGGATCGGTGAGAGGATGCACCCCTGCCGAACTCCACTGCGAATCTCAAAGTCCCCCGACACCTTACCTTTATGCAGAACGCGACATTTCGCGCCGTCATAGGTTGCCTTAATAATAGCCACAAGCTTCTCAGGGATGCCTCTCCTGCGCAAGGCCGCCCATATAGAATCCCGGTTCACACTATCGAAAGCCTTTTCGAAATCGATGAAAAGCAAGTGAAGCGGAGAATCGTATTCAGCGCATTGCTCGATGATGATTCGCAAGGTGTTAATGTGATCGACACAGGAGAATCCGGATCGAAAGCCAGCCTGCTCTTCATCAATTGTGCTTTCTAAGTGGGCCTTTAGTCTTTCCAGGACGATTTTAGCTATTATCTTGGCAACGGCAGGAAGCACACAAATGCCCCTCCAATTATTACAGTCTGTGAGGCTACCCTTTTTTGGAAGTTTGATGATCAAACCTTCCTTCCACTCAGTGGGAAAGGTCTCTGTATTCCACGCTTTATCAACAAGTGGGTGCAGCAAATCGGCAGTTACGCTTGGCGCTGCTTGATAAAGTTCGGCAGGGATGCCGTCAAGTCCGGCGGCCTTTCCTCGTTTTAGTGCAATAATTGCAGTGACTATTTCCTCTTTAGTCGGGGCAGTGGACCGTATACGCACATTTTGATGGTTAGCTAAATTATCTATATGAAGTTCCCCCTTTCACCAGAGGTTACACGGTTCAAGACCGCGGCGAAGTGTTCTTTCCACCGCCTCATTTGATCTTCTTCCAAGATAAGTAGCTTTCCATCACTATCTTTCACCGGATGTTGGCAGGAGTTACGACCACCTGTAAACTCCTTGATGACACCGTATACGGCGTTTAAGTTGTTACTTCTAGCGGCTTCTTCTGCTGACGCTAAAAGAGAATTGGCATAAACTCTTTTATCGCGTCGCACACTACGCTGAACTTCTCGAGCTTTCTGACGGTAAAGGAGTTCGATGCTGCTTCGATTGTCGTCTGATGCTGCAGCCAAACGAACTTTCAGCTCCTTTCTTTCAACAATCCGCTGCCATGAAGCGTCGGACATCCAGGGCTTATTCCGGCAATCCATACCATTATTCAAATACACAAACTTTTCAAAGAGTCATTCCGTATTTTGAAAGTTTAATTATAGAGTGCCCTTGGCCACTGGCTCCTATTTACAATGCCTCCAACATCCACCACGTTTTTTTTTAAATTCCTACAAATCAACCTATAAACTCGTTCTGACCCATTTCATTGTGTACGACATTCCGTAAAATAATTTAAATCTTTGGGTTAAAACCACACGACAATTTAAGATAAAATAACCACATTTGGACTGGTTCCATTTAGTTTAGTGTTTTAATCAGTCAATGGACACAAGGGTGATGTGGTTTTTTCTCTTTTCGGTCATTTACATTTGAAACAGGAAAACTAGCATGAAAAATTAGTGGTGACGTTTTCATTACGCGTCGAGAATAATGTAGCCCCTTTTCAGGGAAAAAGGGATTAACCAAATTATATAATAGATAAAGACATACATATAACCACGAAAAATAATTTTACAACTATTTGTGGAAGTGTAATGTTGCTGCTTTTATAACGGTTATCAGATGACTTCACTAGTTACATTAGGCGTGTTACTTTGGACTCTGTTCTGAAATAATTACCCACGTCCAATAACAAATTGTTCTCCATGGAATTCCAGTACTTAGCCATGTTTTGATAATAAAATATTTTTCAGGGTTGAAAAGTTGGATGGTGCAAACTTGACATTCCCAAGCACAATCTAACCTTTGGGACGACCGGTAGCTGAGTGCGTAGAGGCGTGAGTTTCATGCTTGATTACGGTCCTTATGGGTTCAAGTTCCATCCACGTCATTCGTGGTCATGCATATTTGAGTTGTCATCCCATAACCCAAAACATCTCCCGACTTGTCGCGGATAGGCGGCTAAATGGCAGCATAGGAGGTGCATGCTGGCAACGTGCATCATCGGAAACTGGTTTGTGCCAGCGAAACGTCGAAAGTTGACGTACTATGCCTCACCAGGAGTTAAGGCTTACAGGCTATTAGTGCGACTTACAAAGATGACGATGACCAACTCCGTCTCACAAGTCAGGATCCATAATAGACTTACTGATCTATTTGAAACACGACTGGTCTGAAACAGGAGGACGGACTGGCACCGATGCTCTTCAACCTAGCACTGGAATATGCTATTCGGATATGAATATGGACAACAGCAAGACGCTACTCATCAAATCGACACAATTAGAAGCGTCGTACGACGACATCAACATCAGCGTCAAACTACATCGACTTCAATGGGCAGGGCATGTACAATGAATGGACGGTGATCGCATGCCAAAGAGAGTAATGAACGCAGAACGAGTCGACGGAGCGAGACTGCGATGACGACCGAGATCTCGTCGGGAGAGCTCAGTTTATTTGGACGCCGCGCAACTACTAGGCTTCCACAATTGGAGGACGCTGTCACGTGACCGAGATAATTGGAGGATAACGTTTTCATGGAAAATAGTGGTCCGATCTGGCTGGCTTGAACTAAAGGGTATTGAGGGGTTACTGACTCCGAGTCTGGGGTAAAAAAAAAGAAAACAAATTGGGGTTGCCTATTTCAAATCGGCAAACCCTTTTCATTGGAAAAGCGTCATCCGATCTGGCTGGCTCGAACTAATGGTCATTGGGGGTCGCTGACTCCGAATCGGGGTTCAAAAAAGAGAAAAAAAATTGGAGTTGTTCATCCCAGATTAGCGACCCCATTTTCATGGGAAATAGTGGTCCGGCCTTGCTTTCTCAAGCCAAAGGGCATGTGGCCCAACTAACAATTTTCCTGAAGATTCCGGGTATTAAAGTATCACTTAATCCTATAGCTCTCCTATAGTTATACAAATTGAAAATTTACGTGTGAAACTCCCTTATAAGAGTATTTGATCTAATAAGTAATCCATAAAGCACTTTGTGGTGTAAATTATAATGGCGTTACTCCATGAATTATTCTGTTCTTCTGGTCAGTTTTTCCGGACAGGAATTCCGGATGGTGTATGGTCCGCTTTAAATTGAAAATTCATATTAACATTTTATTGGAGCGAAGCGTTACAGACTTAAATAGCTTCCATCCCATGCATAAAACTGAACAGAATTATTCTAAACTCAAACTACGAATATTTCCAGATAATTTTATAAAAAAAATCTAAACAATGGGATGCATAAAAATATTCTTCACCCACAACAAAAACTCTATATGCGTATGTCTCCCCTGAAAGCACTCATTAGAAAATTAATTTCTAAATTGACGAAATTTATCTCGCCAGGAAGTCGCGATAATTCAATAAAAGTTTGTCGGCAACGTGGAAATTTGTGGGCAATGATGCGTATAACCAGTGAACCAGTCAGCCCCTATCAGGACAATTAACAAGATATTGCGTTACTCCTAATTACCGACCTTTATCCTTGTCAGATACTCTTGTGGTTTCTATAATTTTTTTTTTGTGTATTCTAATCATGACAAGTTGATGCCATACTCTTTTACAATTAAATCGAACATGGTGTCTAAGACGGAGACGACTAACTAAGAATAAGATTTTCATGCGTCCTAGTTTACGTACTCATTTAATAGTCCAGTCAGTTGGTTGTTTGGCGGAGAAAAGAAGTACAGAAGTTTTTTTCTAAATTTTGGTTTATGGTTTTGTGGGGTGGTTAATCCGAATTTCAAATTGTCCCCAAAAGGTGGGCATCATGAGAAAATTTGAAAAAAAAAACTGCCAAAATTTCATAAATTTTGACGTTTTTTTTACATATAACCCAGAAACCATACATTTCTCGAAAAAATGGGTTACAGCAAAATTCAAGTAGAGAATATTTTCGACAAAAAAGGTCTAATACGCATGCGCTGAGATTTGAGCAATATTCCGTCCATCGGCTAAATCGAGAGAAAGTCCGTCACATCTCGGGATGGCATTCTGTTGTACTTTATTCAGTGTTTATACCCAAACATGGTTACAAGCCGGAGGATTTACCTAAATCCTGCAGACCGATTAGCTTAGCTTCGTTCCTTCTTAAAATCATCGAGAGGGTGCTCCACGTTCATATCAGACACATGATGGAAGACTCCTTTTCATCGAACACAATTCGCCTATTCAAAGGCCAAATCCACAGTGACTGCCCTACACAATCTTCTAGGGAAAATCGAGAAATTTGTAATGGCAAGGAAATCGCATTATGTGCTTTCGTTGACGTTGAGGGTGCTTTTGATAACACCGGCTATGACTGCATATCTTGAGCCCTAAAGCTCAGGGCTGCTATGCTATACTACGCGGGAGAGAGAGAGCTACTCAACGCTTGGCTGCACCACGATAAGCGTCAGAGCTATTAAAGGCTGTCCACAAAGAGGGGTCGTCTCACCGCTAGTGTGGTCGCTGGTTGTAGGCGAATTGCTGTTCACGCTAGATTTGCGTGGATACTATGCAATCGGATACGCAGATGACATAACCATTGTGGTTAGGGGCAGTTTTGAATCCACCATCTCTGAGGGCGGGGGGGAGGGGGCGCCCTTTATGTAGTTTTGAATTGGTGCGGTTAAATGGCTCTCTCTTCACACAAGCTCTTTTCAAGGCTGGTGAAAGATTGTCGTGAACTTCTTCAATGTCTGGTAACTAACAACCAAGTCCTTTTATTGTATATTAGGTGCCAGGTCATCAAGGCCTTGAAGGCAATGGATCGACGGATGAACTTTCCAGGCTCAACGTCTAATTTTTTCAGACCGGAACCATATTGTGGCCTAGGCCTGGCTTCAGCCAGGATTATCATAAAGGAGTGATCTGACAGGCTACGACAGCGCTATTGGAATGACCTCCTAGAGCTGCTGCAATCAAAGGAGTTAATGAGACCCTTCCACTATGGGGATACTACCCACATGAGTAGAGCTGACCTGAGGTTAATTGTTGGCTACATATCGGGCCATCATTGGGTTAGAACTCATTTAAATAAGATGGGCTTATCCAGAGAGGCGGAGGGTCGTCTTTGTTTGTAGGACATTGAGACCACATATTACCTTGCGCGGGCTAGGAAAGTTTTTTTTTTTTTTTTTCAAAAATATATTTTATCTCTCTTTGTTGTTTGACTGCGACAATGGATGGATATCCCGATGCGGTTTTGAGAGAAAGTTTCGAGACAGTTATAAAGAACAACAACAGAATCCGGAGACGTTTCAAGAGTCAGTGAAGAGAATTTCGAGACGCCTTAAGTTGTGTTGAGTGGTGCGATTGTAAGAAAGAGAGAAATTGTTTGAGCCAAGTCCCCGAAACGACGAATATAATCAAGTCAATTAGTTTCGCCACCGTGTACTGTAGGATTTAGATAGTGGTCGATAAATGAGTTTAAGTGATTAGAGTTAAGTTAACGAAGTGAAATGCCGTCGGTCGAACGATTTCGTTTTAAATTATAATTAAGGATAGAGTTAAGCTTGAATAAAATAGAACAAATTTATCGGAGCTGGCGGTCGGTTAATGTCAAGTGCGTGGCGCCCACATCCCGTCTCCCAAGTTAGTTGGGAGGCCGCTAGAAGCTCCGCTCGGTAACAGTAGCCATTAAAGCCCCCTTGAACATAAAACTCTGTGCAAGGAAAAATCCGCTGACTTTCTACTGCGTTATTGTATTTTGGGAGTTGTATACGGTAAGGTTTAATTTATGTCGCGGATAGCTAACTGGCAGTTTAACCAGACATTGAGAAAACGACCATTGTGTGGTTGGATTGATAGGAACACGTAAGTTGTTAATGTGTACTGAACGGTTTACTGAGGCAAGGGCCGCACTCGGTTATTCCACTTAAATTGTACCGATCCGAAATTACTGCCAATAGTAGCATTAATTTAATCAATTAATTAGATTTACTAAGGTTATCTGTCCATTATCCAGTGTTTTATAACATAAAGCACACTCGCCAGGCGACACTTTATACAAAAACCCGACAAGTGTCTAATATTCTACTTGCACTCACTTGTGATTCAAAGCAGACTAACTTATTCATAAAACCGACAGGGTCTGTGATAGACTAGGAAAGCTTGCAAAGGGCGATGAAGGGTTGGAATTGCAGAGATTATTAAGCAATTGACAATTACATATATTTATTGAGTAGACCAATCCGTTTCAATGAAAATTATGATCAACACAATGCCACCACATATTCCAGGGATTCTCCTCGATTTATTCGCTCGGTCGAAGTTTGTCCAAATTTCAACCCACCCTAGCGCCCAAAGCATTCGCCTAACAAGAAAAATTATTAGGGTCTTCTTTGTAGAAAATATTTTGGACTTTATTTTTGTAGCAAATTACTTCCTCAAGCGATGCACGGTTTTGGTGTTACACGAAAAAAGCGAAAGCTTAAATTGAGCGAAATGTTGGCTGTTTTTTTTTTTAAATTTTGCACTGTGGTGCCATACTATACTTAAGGGGAAAATTGAAATTCGAATTTAGCACACCAAAGAAACATAAACCGAAATTCAGAAAAAAAATCTTGTGTCCTTTTTTCAAATCGGCCATATTTAGATACAAACTGACTGAACTATAACGGAAGTAACAAGAAATGGCTTGCTGACGAAAGTTTCGCGAGGATATTTCCCATGGATGGAGTTTTAATACGATTTTCTACTAATTAATCACTTTAAGTAGCGAATTAATTTTTAACGATGTCATTTGGAGTTCTAATTTCACTTTTTCGTTGTTGTAATTTAGTTTTTCCAGTATTACGGTAGACGAAGTTGAAACATGTCTGGAACCTGTAGCTCTGTGGTTTACAAATTATTATAATTGAAAGTGACGGTTACTTAGTTTAAATAGGAAGGCGAAGCTCATTTTGCTTATTTTATTTTTGCACTATTGAATAGCTTCAGAATTATAAGAATTAGAAATGGTGAGGTTAAATACAATTCTTAAAAGTAGTTTTCACATTGCTCCCATCAATATTTCATGGTGCTACTTGGGCAATAATTAAAAAAATTATAATAAACTAGCTGCGAGTGCTCGCTGCGCTTGCGTTGTTCGCTTCGCTCACAACTTGACACTACCCTTGAGTATTTTTTTCATACATAATTAATTTGTTCTCCGCTTGCTCAACATCACGACGATAAGGCTAAACTTTAGCTAAATTAGAAGTAACTTCACTTTCAGTCGGGTACCTTTACATAGTTTCAGCGGTTCAAATTTCTAAGCAGGGACCCCGCCTAGGTGCGCTTAGGGAATTTAAAATATCAACCGGATAATGGGTAGCATCTTCTTGATCCATTACTCGGTTGATTGAGCTGTATTCAACACATTCCCTAGGAACGCATTTTAATATTTCTGCGTTTATCGCAGATGCCTGGTCGTTTTTTAAATACACAACATCAATTATTTAGGAGAATAACCTTCCCTTCTTCGTCCGAATACGTACCGTCACCAATTTTCAGTAATAAATCTGAAAACTCTTGGGCATTTTGATTACTCCCAATTCGCGCCCGCATATTGGTTGACAAATGCATGGGTATGACAATGCGCCATAGATGTGAGCTTTTTAGACATGCCTTAATTTCATCAGCCCTCATCCCTCCTGGTTTTACTGGTAAAGTTTGCCTAAAGTCGCCACAGAGAAGTAATACAATATAATACCGCCCATAGGCCGGTCGTTTTGTTTGATGTCACGTAAGGTTCTATCTATTGATTCAACGACTTTCCGATACGCCTTAGTGCACTCGTCCCATATTATTAAGAAACAATCGCGCAAAACCCTGGCTTTGTTACTGTTTATTGGCTGTGTTTTTTCTGCTATACCAGTGCAAATATTCATACAAAATTGCACTGGATAAGTTCTAGTGTAAGTTGAGTGAAGAAATTTTGATTGAAAAAGCAATTATAATATTGCCACATTTGCAAAAAAAAAAAAAAAAACACAGTCAATAATAGAATAATTTCATAGCAACGAACTTTTGCTCGTAGCAACTACAGTGAATTCATAGCAAGAATCTTTCGCTCGTGGCAAATAGAACAATTTCATTTGTTGTTCTATATATTTTTTTGGATTGAGTCAGCTGATATTCTTTTAGACTCAGTTTACACTCGATGTGTGCTGGGTGCAGAGAAAACACAGGGAATGACAGTGGCGCCATCTGTTGAAAATTGGTCGTACCAACTCAGAAACCTTCTTTGGTTCATGCATAACAACTTTGCTAAAGATCCATCACATGATCAAATGCATAGTTTACGATTCTATAAAGGACATACAGACAAACATTCATTTTTATATATAGAGATTAATATAGTTTTTGATGTTTTTGGAAAACGCCCGTTCAATTCCGTGAACAAAAGGCAATCCTATATTAGTAAAAAAAATGTCATACTTCGTTTAGACGTGAACGCTGAGCCAAACACCGAGTATTGAAAAATTGCATTGAAAAGCACCAGCCACAAGAAGATAGCTTTTCTGCTCTTACATGGCGATAGACTGTAAGAGAAGAAAAGGTATCTTCTTGTTGTTGGTGCTTTTCAATGCAATTTTTCAATATTCGGTGGCACGTTTACGTTCACGTGTAAACGAAGCATTACATTAAAGGTTCATGAACTACTTGTTCAATAGTAAGACGGTGAGCACGGCTTGACTACCGGGTGTTGCGTACGCGAAATGCAACATTGGCAATTAAGCTGCTTATTTCATTGAAGTCTCAATAAAAAAATGAAATACAAGCAACGTCACGTCTGTGCTGAAGTAATTCAATGCGGGAAGTTAAACCATCATCACCAATAACTCGAATGCCGACAGTGGGGTGCAACCCGAAGCGGCCCATAAATGGGAATTATATTCGAGTCTCGATCTTATGTAACTCTTGCATGCACAGTAACAAAAATCATACTGAAAATACACCTAATCGGTGTGCCATTGAGTCCGTTTTTTATCGGTGTAGTGAAAATACCTTCCATGGTGAATTTAATTTTTACACCACTAGGTGAATTTTAAAATGTCCCGGAGGGATGAAATATTATCCATTTGCGTTTAGAAGCAAGTTATCCAGACGGAGAATCACTCCACTGTTTTTGTTTAATCGGTGTAATATAATAATATGCTTATGGTTAATATTTACCACATGGATGGTGATATGCATGCATAATCGGTGAATTAATACTGCATACCTTTACTGCACAAAATAATAGTAACATATATAGAAAAACAAATTTGTTATATTCATAAATACTCGATTTATTTATTCAAAAATCAACTTTGTAGGAATTATGTAACAAAAATCATCTCCATAAGTATAAGTAGCTTCCAAAGGCTCTTTGGTTTTATAAACGGATATATTTTGAATAATTATTGAATTTAAACTCTTAATTCTATAAGCACTTAAGCAAGCACTTAAAAAGTCAATAAAACTTATACTTATATTTTCATTTTGACTGTCCACCAAAACAAACTTTTCTAAATTGTTATATTTCACTCTAATCACTTTCTTTATTTTACGAGTATTTTTAAAAATTATTCCACTCTCTAAAAATGACTGCACTGATCAATGATTATTGTGGAAATACTAACTTTGGCAAACGTTTCGCGGACTTGTTTGAGCGAATTCTCATTTTTTCGTTCAATCGGTGTAATTTTGACACCGTTTGGATAAATGCGTGAAATGCAAACACCCATTGGATTCATTAGTCAAAAGCAAGATGAAACATGCACTCACTTGTATCTGATTGGTGTCAGTCTTAACACCGATTGGATATTTTGCATCAGGCTATTTCCCTTTTTTACGTTTACACTATTAGGGAATTAAATTCACCAAGCAGAGCAATCATTTTGAAAACACCACTTGCACGGTCAATTTCTGGGGTAAAAATTTCCCAAGTGCATGGAAAAAGTCCATTATGCAGCCTTTGGTGTAAAAATGCACCTACAATTTTTTACTGTGTATTAGGGCTAAATCAAATGGAGTGAAGTATTTCGTACATCTATGTATTAAGGAAGCCAAGACAATTCGTTGCGTTTTTTACAATCGAAAAAATGTGATCTCTCCAGTTAAGCTTATAGGAGACGGCAATGCCTAATATGTACTCGAATATTGCTAGCGAGTCAGGTAATACTCATACTATCGACAAGAATAGAATGGGATGTATTTGGACCACACACTTTATTGGTAATAAGATAATTTTGTGCTTTGGAAACAATGAAATCTACGCGATTCACCTCTCCCCAAGCGATGACTCTTCAAATATCTGCCCACTTTCCCAGAACATACAGGGCCCTCTGCATTAAATCCAGGTAACGTCCATTGTCTGCACTATTAGCGCCGGTGTTTGCTCCTCGTAGATGATTAATTTCGAGCGCAACTCAATTTCTTCAATATTAGAAAATACAAAACACAGGAAATATACAACAGGTCGTATCTCGGCAAATACTGCGACGAGGCTAATCTCTCTTTGCCTTTAATCAACTTACGCCAGCGTAACTTCTACTTTCATGTACTCTCTCGCGACTATACAAAAACTGGACGACTTCTTGCCGTAAAGTAAACAAAGGACAAAAACAAAACAAAAAGAGACTTTTCGATTCAAAATGAAATTTCATTTCACATTTCCCAAACACGAAGCATCTCACACTTGTTATCCGAAACGTTATAAATTTAATTCTCCTTCATTGCCAGACGGTAAAGGATCCTACTGTTGTTAACGTAGAAAGGAAATTCCCTACCGTGTCGGCCAAAGTTGAAACTCATTTGAATAAATTTATCGTATTTGTGTATTTGAGTTTTGACCAGAGAGAGATACGATACGGGAATACGAGTAAAGGTTTATTATAAACGCGTTCTATCTGCGGAGAGGGGTAAGATAAATTTATACTAATAGAACTTTGGCTTTTTGTGTTGTTGTGGGGTATCTTTTTCGTCTCCTTTTTTACAGAAGCTTCTATTTTTGCTTGTTTGTTCTCGAGTTCAGGTGCTACGAAACACGAGGACTAAACAACCTCCCTACTCAGTTTTCTGTTTGTCGAAAGTTAAACTAGTCCAGGGTAGTTATCCTCTAGCCCAGGGGTCGGCAAACTACGGCCCGCGGGCGAAATCCGGCCCGCGAGTAAATACGTTTTTGTCATATGAAAAAATCAAATTTATATATGTAAAGACGAGTACATAGTTTAAAAAATGATTTGATTCACAACGTAATTTGAGTGAAATTTAGACGAATTTATTTGCAACATTATATTACCATCAGTTTATTTGCTACACCAGGATTTCAATCGCTATAGACGTCTGGCCCAGCGAATATTAAACCTGCGTCAGGGGGACTTAAATTCAGAGGCTTCGACGCACTAATATCGCCCTCTATGGAGATAATAATACATTATTTACATACGTATACAATATACTCGTATCACAAGATTTTATTAGGGCTAGTAAAAGAATTCTTTCAGTACCTTGTTGTTTATATGATGATAGAGGATTCTCCTCATTGACTCGTTCTCCTCGTCAACTTACATGCGCTCGACCGAAATTTACTGGCGACACTAAAACAATTGGAATTCCAGAACACACGCAGTTTAAACAAACACTCTACTGACAGTTAATTGACAATGTCAAATGACATGTACTTCTTTACCCGCATTAGTGTTTGTACTAATATTAGTACAAAGGAGCGGGATTCTCGTGTGGAGTGAAGTAACTGATCAATGAAAATATCCGTTGGTCCGATTATTTGAAATGAAATGAACGGGAACCCTCTTTGTTTGATTTATCACGATTGATAAAAGACTGGTTCGAATCGGGAATGGAGACGAATTGAAGAAAAAAACGTGCGAATTTTGAGAACGGAGACGAATCCTGAGCCTCCGAGGAACGAGTGCAAGATTACGATGGAAGCAGAGTATTGAACCATCTCCAATATGTTGCTGCGCGTCGCCGACGTATCTCAAGAAGCCGCTAGCGGATTCAACGAGGAATTAGTAGAAGGCATCGTCGTCGAGTGGTGATCGTGAGAAGAGCCGCCACCCAGGTAGGGCATTTAGATTAGGCCTAGTGTGAAGTTAGCGTAAGTTAGCTTAGTAAATGTATTAAAGACTGTATTATAGCGATTGTATGATGCAAATGCTATTAAAAAAACTCTGTGTTTTGTCGCTTCGGAATGACGAAACCGATATTGGTTTACGGATAATTAGTTAATTAGTTAGAAACGTATATCGATTTTGTCATTGGCCTTGAACGTATGTAATGAACACGGCTAACGACTTTCGATGCCGCCGCGTCGTGTCACCGTGGCATTAATTGAAATGAGGCTGATAGGCTGATCTCATTCATTCATTTCTGCCCCGGAGCCCTTTTGTGTGTGCTTAGCTCAGCCTCTGCCAAGACTCTGGGTAGGTAATGGGTGCCAACAAAAGACAGCAATGCTGGACTGCGAAAGAGTTACAAGCCCTGCCGATGAGTCGACACACATTACCGGCAATACCCATTATTGCTGCAATTTTGAGCTTGGTGCATCTGAGAAACTTACTACTATGAACAGTCTGCATGAAATGACTACCTCAATTTATCATACTTTATTGATTCAATTCTCTTAGCTGTCAACTTTTTTCCTTCTTGTAGGCATATTCAATCTCATCAGTTTTGAATAGATAGAATACACTGGCTTCTCCTAGCAATTAATATTCGTCAGACCTTCAGTTGGTTGGCAAATAGGTTGATAACAACGGAATGCAGTTACATTTCAAATTTTCTATCCGGCCCGTTGATTGAAATGCCCGGTTCACAATATTCCAGTAACCAATCCAGTCCAGTAATCCAGTCCAGCGCTGGACTGCTACTGGAATAATGTGAACCGGCACTGGACAGCAATCCAATCCAGCAATCCAGTCCAGCAATCCAGTCCAGTGACTGGATTGTCGGTCTACTTTTTGATTCCAGCTCGCCCAGAAATCATTGTTACTATACCTATAGTTACCGAATCAACAACACACTCGCCGGACTACTGGACTAGAATCATGTAGACGATATGATACAGTCCAGCACTGGACTGGATTACTGGACTGGAATAATGTGAACCGGGCAAAATTAAAAAAAAAATCGTCCTTTCTAGAAAAAGTTTGCTGACCCCTGCTGTAGTCAGTGAGGAGCAACTTAAACAAATCATAGAATTTATGGTTTCGTTTAGAATAGAAAACGATATTTTACAAACGGATGGTTTTCTGTTTATTGTTTTGAAGTGTGACAGATATACGCAAGTAGCTTGGGTTTTGCTACTGACGTTTAGAAGTAATAAGATGTAAATATAGCTAAATTTTAATTTAATTCCATTTTAAGCTGTTTCAGTGAAACCATGAAATATCGAGACGATGATTAGATCAAATATTTAATTCACGGTGCATTAACCAAACATTATCGAGACTTCCCTAAAAAAACCCACCCGAATTACATTAATTTCATTTTGAAAATTAATAATTAATCACGTCATGAGACATGCCAAGACTTTTCGGCGAAAAGTTAAATCGCCAGCCAGAATCTCAATTAAGAACAAAATGAGTTTCTCTTACGGCAAATTAATCCCAGTCTGTGTGAAGTTATGAGAATGCCTGTCAATATAATCCTGACATTCGTAAGCCAGAACAGAATTAAACGAAAGAATGAAGAAGACAATCTTAATTAGGTACGACACATCGATTTATATGGAGAAACTTGGTCCCAAGCAAAAGATAATAAGCTTTGGATAAGTTTCGTCATCATCAACACAAATGAGAAAATGTATTTGCAATTAAATTATAATGAGTCGCATTCAAGAATATGTAGTCATAAAATCAAAAGATTATTAAATTTAGCATTCGGTCTAGACGTTTTCTCTGAAAGTGCTGAAGCTTGATTTATAAGATTTTAATGAAATATGAGAATTTGATTGCAAGCCCGCATAAGAAATGAGGAGGTAGAGTGATAGTAGTAGCTCAAATGGCTGAACTATACTAACTAAAACAAAGCAAAAAAGAAACACGGTTTGATCAATTGACAAAGGCAGAGTTTATGTGATACACATTCGCAAAAGTCCATATTGAATTAAACCATATATTTTTTTTCTCCTTTCTGCACTGTCCTCATTACTCTATTGGCATATGAGAATTGCCTTGACCCCTCCAGGGGCATGGGCGCATTAAAATCTCTAGCATTTCTATACCTTGTTGACGTTTCGATAGCATATCTACTTTTCGGAAGTGCAGTTGCTAGCATGCACCTCCTATCCGCGCTGTCTTTATATTGACAAGCTCGGAGCACCGTGAGAGTTTTATTTGAACCCACAGGCAGTTTTTGGTCGCGCCCAGATTTGAACTCCGAGCTATAGCATCGTAGAGCGGTGATCGAACGACCACGGCCACCAAGCGCGAGCAACTTCCTAGTATTGTACAATATATTCGTCGTTATCAAGTTTTGTATTTCCGAAAACAGCGTATAATATAATTTTTTCTTCAGATAAAATTAAAGGAAAACACTCCTAATACTCTAATACAATATACCAGGCTGTCTAGTTTCAGCAGGCCTAAAAATAAATATATTTTTTAAGGAAGTGAGAGGCCTGAAATGCGAATGTCGAGTCCGGAATATTTAATGTGTTGTATGTAGCTTAGGGTTCCATAACACCAACGTGGCAGCTTCAATGCGAAAAAAGTAAGGCATAATTTATTATGTACAAAGGGCCTAAAAAAACTTTTATTGTTTTAAAAAATCCCTTCTGAATGACCGGGCCCGAGGGAATCACCCCGTTCCCCTCACCCCCTCGTCAGGCTTGACGACAAGCAGGAAAATGCAGTGGCTTTTTCTTACGCCCTCACCACACGGGGAAAATTGATTAAAGCCGGCTACAGATATAGAGATCCCACGTCGAAGGAAATCTTAAAAAATTTCAACAACCACTTTTAAAGGCTAATCTATATATATACGAGTACTAAATAAAACAAACAACATTTTTAGGTTTGAACTCTAAGAGCCATCTATGTACGAGTATTTGTATACTATTTCATCAGTTTTCCGTTGCTAAAAAGTAGTTTACAATACGCTAGACTTAATTCATATCTAGCTGATTACAAGTGAAAGTTCACGAACAACTCACTTACCAAAACAGCCACTTTGAAGAGTTTTCTCCATAAATAGTTTGACTCCTCGAAAATATGGCCGGTGCTCTCATTTTATCGTGATTGGCCCAGAAGTCTGAACTGGATGGAACCATCAGTTTTGAATTTGAGACTAAAACTGCGAAACTTTCGAAGGATGTACTGCTAAGGCAAGGGCGTCCACAAGAACCACCAGTACATTTCCCGATTCGCATTCGCGCAATTACTTCTCGTTGAGTGTTCTCAAAGTTCATCCTGCCTATCAACCAGTCAGCCTGCCTACCAAGACCGCACAAAATTTCAATCTCTCAACTCTCTCCAGACATTGCTAGTTCCACTCAATTAAACTTGACTCGATAAATTTCGAGTTGTATCTTTGCAGCAGCCGAAATTATACCAAGTTTAGTCAATAGCCTATTTTAATTGGCATGTCAAGGATAATATTGTTACTTTGCAGTTTGATTCGACGGAAAGGATGGATAGCGAAGGCCACATAAATTTGGAGTCAAAACGGATATCATGTTGGTCGTACATTCTGTCGCCAAATGTAACCCAAGCTGAATATGAAAAAGAAATTATGTCGTGTGTAGGAGAAAGGCGTTCCAGTTTCTGGGATGTGGGTAAATAATGGTTAAGATGGATCGGTTGTATAGCTCTAATATTACTTGCAGTCTATTACAGAGAAGGATGACCGCGCTGTGACATTTTCTTAAGAATGATTGATGCCGCGTTATTGACTGAGCACTATCAAATATGGACAATCTTGTATCTTTTGATTAAATTGTGCTTTAGATATCCATTGAAGGCTTAACTCTTATCCCCAGTGGTCTAATCAATTTCTGCTTTCAAATTGTTTTCAGCGAAAAGTTTAGTAATAAATGACTGAAAGCATATGTTTGGGTTAGGAGATGTGGAGATGTAATAACTTTCGTTTAAAGTATACCAAATTATGAGAGACAGGAAGAACGACAGTGATCGAAAATACTTAAACGAAGAACTTTTTTCTGTTACAAAATTAACTTAAAAAAAACACTCACATATATTACTGGTGGAGTGTTCTAGTGGAGTCACTTTTTGGTTTGGTGTATTTCTATTTTATCGGGGACCATAGTGCTTTACGTCTTGTCTTAAGCCGAACATACACCATCCGGAATTTCTGTCCGGAAAAATTGATGCGGCCCGGCCTGAATATAGAATACACCACACATCTCCCGGAATTCCTTGAGGAATTCCGGACAGGCCGTCTCAAGGCGAACTGTCCGACCGCGTGAGTAGAATGAATTTTCACTGGAGTTTATTTCAATAGGCAAATGTGTTAGGTGTACAGCTTTGCTTCCGCCGTTTTCCTAAACAGCCGTCTGTCAGAAAACGGCGGAAGAAAAGTTGTACAACTAGTATCTGAAATACGCGGGCGGACAGTTCGCCTTGAGGCGGCCGGAGCGTTTGTGGTGGAGGCGTGGTGGGAACGATTTTCCTTCCGGCCGCCTCAAAGGCCAATCCGGCCGCCTTCAGGCGTTTATTTCAATAGACAAATGTGTTATGTGTACAACTTTGCTTCCGCCGTTTTCCTAAACAGCCGTCTGTCAGAAAACGGCGGAAGAAAAGTTGTACAAATAGTATCTGAAACACGCGGCCGAACAGTTCACCTTGAGGCGGCCGGAACGTGTGTGGTGAAGGCCTGGTGGGAACGATTTTCCTTCCGGCCACCTGAAGGCGGCCTGAAACGACCATACACGATCCGGAATTCCTCAAGGCCGGGCCTGATAAGTTTTTCCGGACAGGAATTCCGGATGGTGTATATTCGGCTTTATAGTGATTTTGCTGCTGAATCGTATAGGACAAGCGAAGCGAGAATTCTAGTACTGTGTGCTGAGGGTAGCAATCCCTTAGCACGCAGAGCTCGCGTAGCGAGCGGAGCCCATGTAAGGGGTGTGCGGAATCATCTCAATTTAAAACCCACTATTGGTCAAAATTTAAATCCCTACGAGCAAGCATCGCTCGGTCAACTAGGAATGTTCCCGAAATTTACTACTACTACTACTTACTACTTTGCCTTAACCCCTAGTGGGTCATAGCGCGTCAGCCACTCTTGCGTGCCATCGTACTCTGTGCTGGGCAATGGGGGGCAACTCCCCAAGCGACTTACTCAGCGTCTTACACTCTTTTGCCACAGATCGACGCGTAGTGATTTTAGAAACTGGCGTGGTCGGCCTTGTTTGGAAATGGGGTTCCATTTTATGGCTGATAAAGCAATGCAGTTATCATCCACATCCATTGCCTCTGTATCTTTGCTCGAATGGCGCTTTAATTCGGTGGATGTGGTTTCACCCAAATGAGTCAGTTTTACATACGCTACGCATTGTTTTTTATGTGGGCTCCGCTCGCTAAACAACCTCGGCACTACCGTATTAAGCCGACTATACACCATCCGGAGTTCTTGTCCGGAAAAACTGATTAGGCCTGGCCTTCCGGTTTGCCTGAATATACAATACACCATCCGGAATTCCTGCCAGAAAAAGTGATCAGGCCTTGAGGAATTCCGGATCGTGTATGGCTGCTTCAGGCCACCTTGAGGCCGCCGAACAGGCCTTTCAGGCGGCCGGATGTGGAATTGAAAACCGATCTTATTGCCATAGAATCAAGGTATCTATCTATTGGATTGAATTGTAAGGCATTTTACTTTTCATTGCCAAGTTTCAGATACATTACTACAATACATTGAAAAAAATTCCAAAAATTCATTATGGTCACACGGCCGGACAGGTGGCCTTGAGAATACATTGCAATAAATTCCTGGCCGCCTGTCCGGTCACCTGACGAGAATGAATTTTTGCTGGAGTTTATTTCAATGTAATAATGTATCTGAAACTTGGCCATGGAAAGTAAAATTCACAGTAGATACTTCGAATCACTGGCGATGAGATCGATTTTAAACTGTACATCTGGCCATCTTAAGGCGGCCTGAACAGTTCATTCACGATCCGGAACTCCGCAAGGCCAGGCCTGATCAGATCAGGTTTTTCGGAGAAAAATTCCGGAACGTGTGTGGTGGAGGCCTGGCGGGAAAGATTTCCCTTCCAGCCACATGAAGGCGGCTTGAAACGATCGCACACGATCCGGAATTTTTCAACGGCGGGCCTGATCAGTTTTTCGGGAAAGGAATTCCGGATGGTGTTTATTCGGCTTTAAAGGGTTCGCCACCCTCAGGATGCCGTCCTAAAGCGATCGCTTCCTGTTTAACAATAAGTCATGAAGACAGATGACAGACAGATGAAGTTGGAAAGTGCAGTCTCGTTAGTCGAACTCCAATCATTCTTTTATTTACTTCCGCTGCTAGCTGTCCAAATTCTGCTTCCCCCAAGAAAGAAGTGGTAACCTGAAGGGTAAACTCTTTTCTAGCTACCATTCTTATACACCTGCCACGAAAGCAAAATGTGAACTAAGAATCCGTCATCAGTGAAAATTGAAATTGGCTCGTCCTTCGTAGATTGAGACTTGAGACTTTATTTTGAGGTTAGCTGTATGGAAACTCGTTCCAACCTTTAATCACTGTAAAACGACTGACGTTAACAGAAAGTTTTTACATCAATCATACGAGCAACGAGCCTATGTACATATGAAAGTCGCGACGAGGAGTAATTTATTGCCTAAGCAAAGCTCCTTCAGTTTGCCAAGCCAAGGATATCGATTTTTAAACCTTTTTCAGGCGATATGTTTTCTTTCGACAATTCCTTTACCCTTATCGCGGGGATTGTGTATTTAATGAACATTCTTTTTTAGACGATCTCAACATTTGTTGAGTGTTCGGAGGTAACGACGCACGGTGGCCGTCATAAGCAGCACACTACATTTACGTCCTTTCCGCACGGCCTTAATTCCTCAACAAGACCTTGAGTAGTTATCCTGACTTCCCACTAACGGAAGCTCTCTTTTCGGTCAAGAATGAATTTTTGTACGTTGAATGTTTGCCTCTTCTTGAGCATGTTTTTTGTCGTTCGGTACCCCTTCGTGGCCACGGTACCGACCAGGGGATGCATTTGGGTTAGCAATTTTTCAAATTGCTCTTGTGGTCTATGACATTTAGTGGTCCATAAAAGTCGAATGCGAGGTGGCAATTATTTCTTGCTTGCAGGCATGAACGTTTTCGGGAAGCTACTGTGTCGGGAGACATTATGAGGCATGGATGTGGTCAGCAGAAGTAGTACGGAAAATCGATGGTGACTTTAAAGTCGTTGGTAGCAGGTGCGATTAAATGTGAGATTTTTTTTTGTCAAGCTACGTACAAGGAATCAACTGCTATTCAATGCATGTACGTGCAATTGCGAAAGCGATTTGCTCAAAGTTTCGAATTTTTTTTCTTTTAGAAATTATCTTCTACGACTAAGTATGTGTATAGATTTTATTGTGAATTATTTATTTGAAATCAAAAACGGATACTTTGTCTAATCGCTTTTTATTATTGTTCCCTGACGCGTTTCGCTCTTTCGAGCATCTTCAGAGGGAAGAATCTGAAGATGCTCGAAAGAGCGAAACGCGTCAGGGAACAATTATAAAAAGTGATTAGACAAAGTATCCGTTTTTGATTTCAAATTTAATATGGACTATCACAAAGTGCAAATATCGTCAATCGAGTTAATTATTTATTTATTAAACAGTCTAAACCTAACCTACAGAATACTAATTACAAAAAATATAGGTACTTTATAAGAGAGAAGAAGAAAAAAGAAAGAAAAATGAAGAAAAAAATAATAATGCAGAAAAAGAATTTAAATCGAAAAAGGAAATTACTAACGTAACTCCCCGTTTAAAAGGATACTCCGTTTTTAGGGTTTTGTATAAAAACAAAACCCTTATGAAATCGGTCATGCGTCCGTCTGTCCGTCTGTCTGTCTGTCCATGAAATATCTCACGAACCGTTGAAGCTACCTGCATGAAATTTGGTGGAAATATGTAGAATTACTATAATTTTTTGGAGAAAGCGATACGTCAAAATAGGTCAATTTTAAGGGGGGGTCCCCATAGAGGGGAAATGAAGGTCGAAATTTTTTTTTCGTTTGGTATAGGCAAATGGGGTATCGTAAGAAAGGTACCGTCGAGTACATACCATTTTTGGAAGTTTTTTCAAATTTTAAGAAAGGAGAAAAGGGGGAGAGGTGAAAATATGTGATCCAAGTTTGTCCCCCCCCCCCCCCCCCCCTTGCATTTCGAGACCGTTATACATAGAGACATGAAAATTTACAGAACAGCGGCATTTCACTAGCGTAGAAAACTAAAAATTATAGAATTTTTAAATCTCATCAAAAAAAGGTTAATAATAGTACATTTCCATAGTTGCAATTAGCACACCCCTGCACCCCTCAAGCACACCCGAGGTCATTAATATTGATGGCTGATGATAACCAGCATCATAGGCAATAATATCTCCAAGTTTCATTACAATCACATAATATTTAAAAATAGTACATTCATTCAAATTTTGACATTTTGACATTATCCATACAAAAATGCACATAACCGGCCTCTGCCACGTACTATAGTATGAGTACTGCATACTTGAATATTGTTTGTTGTTTTTCATAAAGTGAATTGGAGTGAACCATTTCTCAAAGGGTAATGATTGGTGAGATAGGAGTTGGAGAGGAGAGAAGTGGGGAGGGGGGGGGGGGGGTTAGGAGGCAGAAGATCAAAATTTTTTTCATCTGGTATAGGCAAGTGGGGTATCATGAGAAAGGTACTACCGAGTACATTCCATTTTTTGCGTCTTCATCAAATTTGAAGAAAGGGGAAAAGAGGTAGACAGGAAAATATGAGATCATAATTTGTCCCACCCCCTTACCATTTCGAGACCGTTACACTTAGAAATTTGAAAACATACAGGAAGGTGGCTTCCAACTAGCACAGAAAACAAAAAATTATGGAATTTTGATATCTTCTCAAAATAGGTTAATAATAGTATATTTCTATAGTTACAGTTAGCACACCCCAAGCATCTCCAAGAGTAGGATAGTTCATCTCCTATTGATATGTGACACTACAAAACCCTCGGATTGCGGGCATAGCCCTCTATTTTCCCGTTTCATTTAACATTTAAATGAAAAGAATGACGAGAGAAAGGGTCCAAGATGGAGATTATTGTGATTACATGGCAGGCGTAGCAATGGTGAATGAAAACAGCTCCGTGCGGGCGAAAGGATTAGGAAATCGAGACATCATTCTAGTTCGTCTATTAGGCACACGGATGGTGATCTCATTCAACAAGTACTGTGAGAAGAGACCGTTGCCAAATTTACAGAGGAAGCATTCATCCAGATAGACTCTGCGCTTACCAATAGGAGGAATATTTAACAGGGCAAAGCGATCAACGTATGGCTAAAGGGGGTTTGGAAATTGAACAGAAAAATACGGGTAAACTTAAACTGGACATATTCATGGAGGGAGATGAGGTTATCAAAGTGTGGTGACCAAGCAGGGGAACAATATTCAAGAACACTACGGACAAGGGAGTTAAAAAGATGAAGACAGGGTGGAGGTATTGCTGAAAGCACGTGAGGTACGAAAAGCAAAACCTCGAAACCTTCGTAATATGCTCGTATGTTCTGCTGCAAAACTGCTCAATAGCATCACCTATATTGTTGTTAAAACTTCGTGTTTTACATGATACTTGACCTAAATTGTTGTCAAAACTTCGTAATTCTTTATTAATAGCAAAATTCGCTATTTTTGTACCCTAGCCCTTATAACGACATGGGGTATATTGTTTTTGTTCTGACAAAAATATGTAACACCTTAAAGGAGGCTCCGAAGGTATGGCAATATATAAATATATATTAATGATTGATCAGGGTCACCTCATGAATCGATTAAGCCATGTCTGCCTGTATATCTGTCCGTTCGTTTGTCAGTCTTTCTGTCCGTTGGTTGTATTTGTAGTTGGTTGGTATTGAAAATGGGCATGATCAGGTTAAGAGAACGCCTACCTCCCCCACATATGTAAAATACTTAAATGTTTCTATAACTAACTAACAGCTAGAAGTTTTGTTTTAATTTCAAATTGTTGATAATTTACTATAGTTTAAAAAAGCTTTACTAACTTTTGTAACAGACTAAAAAAATTAAAAACAGCCCGTAGAAAGAAAGATATTGCCTACTCACCCTAAATGTGGTCACTGCGACCAAAGGAGGTCTGCTGTGCCGTAGCCTATTTTTCATCATTCAAGCAAAACCCCTTCCACCACTCGTACGAAGGCTAGTATGTATTTTCTAGTTCACCCGCGCAATTGCCGGGCATACACATAAAATGAAACATGTGGTCTCAACGTCCTCCGAACAAAGACGGCACTTCGTCCCGTTAGACAAACTCATCCTGTTTAGATTAAATCCCTCTGGCCCGATAGGTAGCCCACAAGTAGCCAAAGGTCGGCTCTACTCATGCGGGTGGTATCCATGTAGGTGAAGGGTCTTATCAACTCCTTTGATTGCCACAGTCCTGTATGGTTGCCCTAGTATCGCCGTCGTCTCCTTTTAGACCTGGCAGAAGCTAATCCCAGGCCACAAAAGGGTTCCGGCCCGAGAAAATTTGATGATGAGACTTGCCTTGCAAGTTCGTCCGGTGCTTCATTTTCCCCCAATGTCCAAGTAACCTGGCACACACAAAATCATTTGGTTGACAATCGTCAGACATCGTAGAAGTTCATGACACTCTTTCACCAGTTTGAAGAGAGCCTATGTGGAGAGAGAGCCTTAATAGCTGCCTGGCTATTGTTTCCCAGAATTACCCTGGTGCGGAATTCAATAGCATAGATCTCGGCATGAAAAACTCTAGGCCATGTACCCATGTGTTGAGTCCAAAAACGCCAGCACCAACTCCCTGTTCAGCTTAAGACCCATCGGTGTCTACATGATACACCTGGGGTCTGCGTAAAGATTGCCATTTTCCCATTCCGAGCGATATGGTATGAGAACTTTAAATTTATTGCCGAAGTATGTATAACTCCGTGGTCATCCAATCTAATTTTTAGGCAAATCGGCATGCCAGGAATTTGTTTCAGAATAGTCATGTGACCAATATCACTACCGCATACATCGGAGGTTAGAGCATTGAGGGCTGCTGTTTTTCCTACTAAATATAGCTTTGTTGTGGGTTGTGTGTTTTCCTTTTCAATAAACTTAATTAAGATTACATAAAATTATGACAATTTATTTGCAACAAAAGAAGGATTTTTTCTTTCTAGTAAAGTTAAAATGATATCCAGGTGAAAACTCGAGAAAGTAAGATAAAACAGCAAGATCTAAATTGTCTACACATTGAAATCTGAAATCGCTTAACAGATATTTTTGCATTTCCGCTCACAGCCACACTAAAAATGGGCCAAATATAGATCACTTTAGACTTGGGATAGAATTATCTTCAACTTTAATTTAATCAGTTTTTCATTTGAAGCATCCGTTTCAAAGATTTTTAAGCTCCAAAATTTATAAAGTGCGATTTTTCTCCTAAGCCTCAAAATTTCTCATTTTGTGACTATCAGTGGACTATACTGCTGAACCGAAATATTGGTTTGAATAGTGCATTGGACGCAGAGTTCAAGGCTTTTCAAATTACGTCCGGGTATTTTTTTCGATCTGAGGCAATGGTTTAAAGTTATAAGGAAAATTTTTTTCAAATTTCTCGGATTTTAACCTAACAAAAGTTAAGCTGGCCTGTGTATGATCATTAAAAAGGGGTTAAAATTAGTTCCAGCTCTTTCATAATTATTTCCTAAGGCCTAAGAGACTTAATTTTACTGACGTATATGTGCAATTTGCTTGTATTGTATTTATTACATGCCTGTCATACATTGGCATGTCATTCATGTGTGTTTTGCACTTATGCGCTTTGCATTTATCCGTTCTCGACAGTACTCCTAGTACCAACCAACAAATCGCCCCAAGTAAGAAAGTTCCTTTTTTTCCCCCTTCAACTGTCACCTTGTAAGCATTCGTAAAAAAGGCCTGCTATTGCGTTCAAATTTTCAAATGTCATTGCTCTTTGCAGATTTTATTTCCCATCAGCGGCAGTGGCATCAGTGATTGGCATTGTGTATAAAATCCACTTTAGCTGCACCTATTATCCATAATGTGAATATGTAGAGTCATGTTCCTTCATCGCGTTGTCGTGGCGAAACCAGTTCACAATTTGCAAAGACTTTATAAACAGACAGATGAAGAAAATCATCCCAAAAAAACTGTATTATTCATGACGCTAATTTCAACACAATAAACTGCTCGGCAAGGAGGAGTACAAATAGATAAATCCACTTAAAATTTAATCCATCCTGGCACTAAAACGGATTTGACTCTAAAGTTTTTCTTAAAATAATTTAAGTCACGTTCTAACGATTACCACTTCATATCCGTTCGAGCAAAATACGCGCCAGTCATGAGAAAACCGTAGGAAAAGAACATTCCAAAACAGAGTGGGGGAGTGGGGCCGAAGAAAAAACTTTCATGTTCCTTACAAAACTTTATAAAGTTGTCCTATGCTGTGCTGTCGTCTATACGTGCACTAGTATTTTCCAGCCCCGACAGTTACGCATTGTTTTGGTATCAGGCGTGACATCGTGATTGGAATACTTTAAATAGATTCTGGTTATTGTTTAATGAGGTGTATTTCGGGCAGGATATTGAAGTAAGATTGAAGCGAAATGTGAATAAAGGTTGAAAACCGGTGCGGATGGCATTTTCATACGTGCAATGCATTCCTATAACGGACGATATTTGCTGTTTGTATGGACATTTCCGTGATCCGATCACGATCAAATGATATGTGGCTTTTTGGGCGATCCTAAACATTTTTGCATTATCGGCATATGTAGCGGAACTTAGTGTTCTGTTAAAATTAAACAGCTTATGGCCTAGTCTTTTCAAAAATTCTCTTCCATAGACCTCCTCGTGGGCGCCCCATGGAATGGAAGTGGTCACTGACCATTGCTAATCAATGTTAAGCCGCCACTGATCGCGGTGCCATGATTTGGTCGACGTAAACCTTCCCCCTGTGGTGTGGGGCGTAAAAATAATACCATGGACTTTCCCTTTGACGGCCTGTCGTTGAAATCGAAAAACAAAGGACAGGTTTTGTATGCCAGCAAATTGTACTATCCGATATCTTCTATATGATCACAACGTTCAGTATCGCAAAACATGAACGCTCGCTGCGCTCGCTCTGGGTACAACAGTGCCTTGTGTGGGCTCCGCCCGCTACGCTCGCCCCGCGTTTAAGGTATCATAACCCTCAGTATCGCACGTACATGAACAACCGCTGCGCTCGCCCCGCGCTTAAGTGATCCCACCCCTTAGTATCGTACAAACACGAACGCTCGCTCCCCTCACTCTGGACACTGTGTGGCTATTTTCGTTTTTATCGCATGCCTTATTTCGATTTGAAACCAATATTGTCCATGCATAGCTTATTTCGTTTATTTTCCGGACCAGTTTTCTTCACGTTTATGTGAACTGTGTGTGTGTGTATTTTGAGCTATTCAGAGGATATTTGTACCAGTTTCGAGATCGAGCTCGAGCTCGACAGCGTCTGATGATACTTATACTCTAAACCATAAAATCGTTTATCATACTCTAGACCAGTCATTCCCATACTTTCTGTGCCTAAGGACGCCTTTATATATCAAAAATCTGGTCATGGACCCCCAAATGAAACTCTAAATCTCGTGATGTTAAAAATAGCAAATGGTGATGTAAAAATAAGATATAAATAAAGCATTTCGACATTTAATTTTTAAAGTAGCATTTTTTTAAACATGATAATGGTTGAAAATACAAAAATACAATTATTTCCTTCAATGAGATGGGTAAACCTGATGGGAGAAGTTTTATGTCCGAGAAGCGATCAAATGCTTTGATTCGGCCTTGGGATATTTTTTTTTTGTAGAATCCATAAATAATAAATAACTGGCGCAACAGTCCAATTTGAACCACGGCCTCGAGATGAGTTAGCATCATCTCATTTTCTAGATCGTGACGGTTTTTTGTGCAGAGGTATGTGATCAGCAATACGCTCAACCGAGTTATTTACCCCATAATGGGTACTCATTTAACAGCTGAGTGGGCTCATAGTCCGACACGTAAATCCCCGGAATCGAACCGGGGCCCAGTGCGTTGAAGGCGAACGTGCTAACCGTTGCGCCATCCGGACTAGAATCCATAGTTTCCAAAATAATCAAGGAAAAGTAAAAAAGGACTTTTGACCCCCTCTGTCCTACACTTCCGGATCCCCTATCATCGCGGACATCACAAATTCAGGAGGACCCCCTATCATCGGCTACTTTCGATCACATATTCAAGGGACTGTCTCTAACAATCGTGCAAATTTCAAAACTAGACGATTTTTTTTCCTATTTTTCGCTTGTGATCTACAAAACTACTACTCAATTGCCCAAACCGCTTGTGGGGCATAGCGCGTCAACTGTTCCATGTGGCCCAGTTGACGTTTCGTTGGCATAAAATCGTTTCGGAGAATGCAGTTGCCAGCATGCATCTCCTGCACATCCATGGCCACGAACGTCGTCGTGAACGGGACTCGAACCCGAAACGCCGGTAGTCAAACATGAGACTGGTGCCTCACCACACTGCGCTACCGTTCGCCCCTAATCTACAATAGACTACAAGGGAAGTGCTTCCAAATGAACACTGCTCATTGTATCCTGCAACACAAACCACTGCAACTAATACATTGCTCTAAAGAGCACGAGCAAGTAAAATCGCCAAACATCCTGAGAGCAATTCTTGACGTCTTACCCGGCACTTTGTCACCTGAATTATAAATACGTTTCCGCCTCGACAACCAGATTGCACTGCAACTATTGCTCTCAGGACACTAGTCTCCTAAGTAAGTATCCGGGCAACTTTTCAAACCTTTCATTGTCCCGTTGTATTCATATCCGCAATTTCTTCTCTGTTGCATCTTCAAATAGGCGGCCCCGAGTAGTAGCTCTATCAACAGGACTTTTAAAAATGTAATATGGTCTGATAGCAGGAATACTTTTGTGTACTGGATGAATTATTTATGTGAGCAGCAATTGTTACATGTTTGTTGTCAAGCTGGGATTTCGTGAGAATAATGGAAGCTTCATTGGCAAGTGGCGTGACTCAACCAGTCTACCAAAAATGCATTCGCCTGGTTGACGGTATACAAATGCAAATAGACATTGAATGAATCGCTTCCAAGAAAGTTGAAAGTTAGTTTTCTTTCAAAACTTTCGAAGCATGCAAATTTTTGATGGGAATGTTGAAATGCAATGCATTCATAGAAATAATCGTTTTCATGATATTTTTGTCATTGAAGGACATACGTGTGAAGTGCCACACAGAGTTCTTGACGGTTCGTTGAACAACATTAGGCAATTAGAAGTGCATGCATGACAGCATGGTACGTAAGGACGATGCACGCCTTAGTCAGTCACACGCTTTAATTTGAGATTACGTTCCACTAATTAATTATGGAAATTCATCAGTTGCAATGTGCTGTATCCTATAAATTAAGAAGCACTTAAAACAATTGAATTAGAAAATAAAACATTTCAAATGTGCTTTATCATCAATGCATATACAAATAGCTGAAGGAGTTAGGACAATTAATTATTAGTAAATGCCTGCAATTAATTTCATCATATCATCAATCATCTCCATATCATATCCTTCCCATCATGTACGTGTGTATGATTTATACATTTAAAATTACTCGCAAAATCTTAATTGAATTTTAGACTAAAGACTGACGGTGTACGCCCGATTCAAATCACTTTGTAATTTCCGAGAGGCCCATTTGTGTCAGTCAAGTCGCTGGGTGGTGGTGGCAACTTGACATTGTTCTCCTGAAGTACGTATAAGTGATTCAGATTATCACTAAGGATCTGGGCTCTTTAGTTCAACTACGTAAAGTTGATTGATAAGTGGCGTCGTCGTTGAAGGGTAGTGCTAGTAACTGGCAAACGATGACGATGAAGATTTCTTGATGTATTTCGACATTCCGATTGACATTAGCAAAGTTGCCTTAAAACAAGGGCACATAAATAATATAAATTCAAAGGAACAAATTCATCGGAATTTATCGAATTTCTTTTAGAAATTCGAGTTTTCAAGGTCAATAGGATACTTTTGCCGATTTATCGTTGACATTTGATTCATCCGTGCTCTTTTCGTCCCATTTTTATTAAGAAATTCGATTTGCTCGTCTATTACTTGTGTACACATACGACACCCAATCTACCATCCACTTAAAGATACATACATAGGTCATGAATTTACTCGTGGGTTAACAGATTACACAAAATTCTTTCCAATCAATCAACCGTGAATTGGGGGAGTGGAAACGCGTGATGGAAGAGCAACGTTAAGTGCTGCTGTTAGGATTTTGATGTGTGTTTAGAAAACATCCAATTTTTCAATGTAGACCTGTGCCGTGAATATTATATCGGATTTCCTTACAATATGGTGTTGTCAGTATTATCGTTTTTGCGGCTGTTACCCCCAGTCCACACTCGTATACACAATCGCTCGATTGTCTACAGACAAATCGCAGATTTCGCATTAGCCCAGGAAATAAATGCTCATTTGGGGTCTAGATAGAAAGGTCGGCACCATAAAAATTCACTATGGGGGTTTGTTTGACCTGGTTATGACGTAAACATACTAAAAATTCCCGAACCAACGATGTTTGCAAAACAGAGGGGTGACGAAGAAGGAGATATTTTTCAGTTTGAAATCTTGGAAACCCTTCGCCGTACTAAAAAAAAGTTAAATAAAATTAAAGAGCACTAAATTCATAATAGTGTCTCATATTATTTTTAAGTATCTTTTATAGGTTAAGAGATAGATTAGATTAGATGGAGGGCAGTTGGCCCAGGGGGACAACAAGCACTGCGACCCGGAAGTCTATTGTGCTACACCATCAAGTGTATGTAGATTACTGATCTGACTAATTCTCGAGACCAATCATCCCAACAAATCTGCTGTTCGGGTTCGCCGAAGCATTTGAAGCGGCGGAGATGAAGTGCGTCACAATCACAGAGATTGTGCTGGGAGGTCTCATTTTCTCTCTCACAGAAGCGACAGCTTGGGTCAGAGACAATTCCCATTCTATGTAGATGACCCCTCACGGTAAAGTGACCCATTTAAATTTTCACTTAATTAAAAACATTTGAATTCTATGAAATTAAAATCTTGGTTTTCGCCAGTTCAGAATTTCGTGGGGTCACCCACCAGGCCAAAAATCCAAGGAATTTAGATGTGACCCTGTTCTGAATTTACAAACACAATTTCTTGTACCCATAAAATTAGTCCACGCTTAAGGGGGATAACCTCAGGTGAACGGAAATTAAAATATTCCAATTTCTCAGACATTTGGCAGAATAATTAACGATGATTTTATTATATCCGGCAGGTATTACTTTTTTTTTGAATTGTGAGTTTATATTAAACAGTAGATTTATTATTCTGACGATAATTCCGTCTCAAGGGAATTTGTGGTTTATATTACGTTTACACTATCCCCAGATTACTTCATCTGCGCCTGCTGAGATAATCTGCGACTATCAAATACATACAATTTTGAACTCACCACACCCAGATTACGCTGCAGATGAAGTAACCTGGGGATAGTGTAAACGTAATTTTATATGTGAAATTTTATATGTCAGATAATATTTCCTGCTATCGGCATGTTTGAGTGATTACCACGTAAATTTTCAAAAGATTCGGCAAAAATTGAGCCTTCATCTTCAAACAGAACGAAGTATTCCAAGAAAAGTAACACTATCGATTAATCATCCTAACAGATTGTAGACTTCGACATTTCGATAAACACTATCTTTTGGGTATCTACGAGGGAAAGGTGAAAAGTTCTCGGCCTGACAATGAAAGACTGCGATTTGCAGTTAAAAAATGATTTTTTTTTTTTACTTAATCTTCCTTGACTTCAACACACTTGGTCCAGCGCGTCTGCAACACCAGTATTCCTACCCGGAATTGAGAGTCTGGAAGGCTGTGAAAATATTCATCTTCGGCCCACTCAACTTCTTCACTGGATGCGAAGCGCTTCCCAGGAACAACTTTTTTCAAGTTTGGGAATAGATGGAAGTCTGCGGGTGCCAAATCAGGAGAATATCGGGGATGGTTAAGCAAATCGTACCCAAAATCCCGCAGTTTTCCCATCGCCAACGCACACTTGTGTACAGGTGCGTGTGTACAGGTGCGTTGTCCTGGTCGAAGATGATTTTTTCTTCTCCAAGCCAGGCCCCCTCTTGCGAGTTTTGTGCATCCAGGTGGCCAAGAAATTTAGAGTAATATTCGCCGGTATGCCATGGATGTGCAGTAGGTGCATGCTGGCAACTGCATTCTCCGAAACCAGTTTATGCCAACGAACCGTTAACTGGGCCACATGGAACAGTTGACGCGCTATGCCTCACAAGAGTTTAGGGCAATTGAGTGAAGATTGCTGCATAAATCGTTTGCGCATTTGCTTTTGAGCGGCATCCTGAAAATGTGGCATCCATCTTGTGCCGAGCTTTCGCAACTCTAATTTTTTGTGCAAGATGTTTTGCACCCTTTCTTCCGATATCCCCACAGCCTCAGCAATATCACTCACTTTCATTCGTCTATCGTCCAACACGATATCATGCGCTTTTTCGATGGTTTCCGGTGTGGTTGCGGCTTTTGGCCGTTCTTCACGTGGGTCATCTTCGAGGGACATGCGACCACGTTTGAATTCAGCTGCCAATTTTTTAACGCTTGGCATAGAAGGAGCAGAGTCTCCGTAAATTTTTGCGAACTTCGGATGAATTTCCTCATTGGTTAATACATCCAAAACAAAGAATTTTATGACCGCACGATATTTAAGTTTCTTCGTTTAACGAAAAACACGTAAGATGTCTACTGCAAAAATTTGTGTAAGCAAACTGCTTGAGAGAACAAGTTGAAACTTGTCACACGAACTAATGATACGTGCACCCAGGCAGGAAACATAAATTTTTGCTGATTGTAACGGTATTTCCGTGTCAGGCCGAGAACTTTTCACCTTACCCTCGTGTTATCATTTTGTGTCCGAATATTTTTGGGTTCCATGTTGAAAAAGCTCTGTATTTTTCTGACCTTTATGATCCAAGCATCTTTGTCGTTCAGCAGAGCTACAGAACAGATCTCCAATGAATTCTATTATTTCATTTAAGGATTATACGAACAATGCTTTTATAGTACGTTTACGCTGGACTCGAAATCTCGTCAAATGGGATTTCGGCGAAATTTCCGTGAAATCCGACGGATTCCGCATACATTTTATTTCCAAACGAAATCTTGATACTTAGCAAGGACACCATGAAATCCTCCTGAAATCGCGATTGAAATCCTGATTTGACATGGTAATGCTTAAAATTCTATCGTGGTGAATATTCGAGTGACAGTTTAAAATAAATATTTAAATGCCAACTGTCAAGCAAAGTTAAAATTTGAAATGAACTTGACTACTAATTGACGTAAAAACCCAATTTAATTTATTAATTGTCAAATGAAATCTGAAAAGTATCAGCGTAAACACTTTCGGGATTTCGAGGCCAGCTATTCGAAATCCGCGATTTCAAGTCCAGCGTAAACGTACTATTAGTGAACGAGCAAATACTTATCTGGCAAAATGAACAAAAAGTACAAGCAAAACAACACTGGCTTCTCTTATCCTTTCCGACACACTGACGGATGTTACAATTTTCCGCATTCTAAGCTATCTTTTTTAATTGTCCTCTCGCAGAAATTTACATTTACCGACATCCTTCCGTCATGTCATCATTGTTCAATGAATCTTCGCTGGAAGCTAATTCTCTCAAGTTGTAAGTGATGTCATTCATTTTCCAGGAGAGCATTTCGATCAGCTACGAGACAGTGAAGATGAGACTATCGGGTTTCGAATAAATTGGCTGACATTCCTTACCACGAGATGCTTTATACAAGTATCTGAACTTAACCTAACGTATGTATCTGAAATGTTTCTAGTGTATGTGCACATTCCGAAGTTTCAATATGAATATTCTTGGTTGCATCTTTACCATTGAATTTATGCAATTCCGATGTCTTATGAGAACATGGTAAAGCATTTCAGACTTGGATGCTCGCTATTGGATGACCTCGGACAATTGATGTAAAAGGACGATCCGTATTTCGTGAAAATGATATCCTCAATCGATTCAATCTTCTAGATAGAAATGTAACTGATATGGATCCTTACTCGTATGAGCATAGAAAATTTGTTATTCAGTATCCATGGTGAATTACATGGAAATATTTTATGGAATATCAGATATACAGGGTGTACCGTTCATGATGGTAAATATTGGAATGGAAGATAGTATGGCTCATTTGGGGAAAATTAAAGTAGTACATGAACCATCCATCTTTAACTGTTACAGAGTTATGGCATTTTTTTTAAAACCGTCAAAATCCTTGACTTGTCCAACAAATTCTAAATTTGCCAAGCCCCCAATTATCCGAGATTTCATTTTACTTTCTGAGACTTCATAAAATTTTAAATAAACAAACTTTTTACCGGTTAAAAAAATCACGGTTATTTCAAAGACCCAACCGTTCAAACTTTTAAAAAATCGTGAAATCAATTTTTCAACAAAAATCCAAATGATTACTTCGTAACGGTACTTTGAACTGACAAATCTGCAAAGTAGACAAAAGTTGCCCTATTATGTTATGTTGCCTTTTTAAAATATAAAGAAAAGATTATATATAATATATTATATATGACACATTCAAACAAAAATCTGTAATAAACATTGATTTTCTTTAAAACTACGACTTTTATTGAATACGTTATTAACCAAGTTTTTGACTCTTGGATGGCTCCTTTTGAACGATATGAGCGATTCAATTTTATTTCGTTCTTTTTGAACGATATGAACGATTCGATTTTATATCGTTCTTTTTGAACGACTCTTTTTGAACGATATGAACGATTCGATTTTGTATAGTTCTTTTTGAACGATTGGATTTTGTTTCGTTTTTTTTAACGACTCTTTTTGAACGATATGAACGATTCGATTTTGTATCGTTCTTCTATAATGTCAGACTGTATGTATTACAGCAGCTGGAAATTTGAGTTTGCTCTCACTATAGCTGTAGTGGAAGTGGAATTTATGGGTTTTGTTTGGTTTGATTTAAGGTTGAGCTCGATATGATGATACATAAGACGAATACTTTTGTTGTAGAATGTTGGGTTACTGTGTTACACATAACTAATGGAAATAAAATATTTATAGCTTAGTTCAAATTTGAATTTGTTTAATTTTTCCAAAGTGCATTAACTCAACAGAAACTTTGTTAAACACAAGTCCATTAATATTTTGTTTTCAGATTTGATTCGAAACCGAATTGACCATTATCCTGTGGCTGAATGTGTGGCAGTGTTTTTGCGAGCTTCTGATAAAATAATATGGATCTGAACTTTTCGGTTTCTCCTCTCCATATGCTTTCCCCTCCGGTTAAATACGTACCGTCAACTGTCAATTTTTGTATCTGAAAAAACATTCCCTCCGGATCTGAAGAGTATATATTCAGAAATGCATTGACTGCTGACGGCATATGTCTCACCGGCGGAGAAAGAATATGGATGAGAAATCGAAAGAGTCGGGTTCATGATGTTTTATCAGGAGATCATCAAAACGCAGTCAATAAGGTTTTCGGATAACATTATTATCATGTCACGAAACTTTCTAGCCGCTGAATATCTACCAGTGACGTGCACTCGTAGTAAGCAATTCTAAACTGCTTGACTTACCGAAATAAGCAATTCAATAATAAACTTTGCTTACACCAATACACATATCATCATTTCAGTCAATGTTTTTCTTTAAGCTGAAGAATACATATTATCATTCAAATATTCCTTTACACATTCAAATTCTGATCCGCGCCTTCTTTTGGTTAAAAAACATTCGTTCAATTACTTTAGATAATATTCAAACCTCCCACATTTTGCACACCATAGACACCAAACTTAGAATAGGAAAATGTGCCTAGATCTTTAGATGCATGTACCATGTGTGCATCCAAATACTAGAGACATGTTGATTCCAGAAAATGGGAATCTTGGATTTCGGTAGTACATTGGGCAACGATTTTTTTTTGTTTTGTTCGCAAATTTATATGAGACAAGTCAAGCACTGGCGCGACTGCTTTTGTGTGTGGGATAAAGCCCAATGATGCTTGTTAATGAAATGTTGCCAATGCAGGGAATGTTTATGGGAATTTGATTTTTCCAGTAGAGCTTTTGTTTTTGTTATGTAATGGATTTTCCGTTGCAATTTAAAAGAGGAAATCAGTGCAATCGGGTGATTTTGATTAAATTGTGATTTGAAGTTTTTTTGACCGTTTGTAGTGATTTAATTGATTTGATTTGTGATAAAAGTGGTAAGTTTTCTTTTCGCATTATGTCGGAGTATTGCTGCGCGACGGATTTCGTACTAAAAGCGGGATTTTCAACTCTTTCCTTTGCCAAGAAAAGAGAAATTATAGAATCGGATAGACCGAAGCCAGATCTTAGTTTAGAGTTTAAATTAAAAAATATTACGCGAAAATTCCATATCGATGAAAAGTACATTTGGTTAACGGGAAGCTGTAAATTAAATAAGTTATTTTGCTGGCCGTGTCTTTTGTTCACGAATGAAAAATCTGTTTGGAATAAAGCTGGATTTAGTGATTTGAATAATTTTACGGGCTCAGCAGCAAAGCATTCAAGTTCCGAAAAACATCTTCAGTCGTTAATTAAATTAGATAATTTTGGTTCTCAGCGTATAGAGTTTATGCTTAGTAACCAGGTGGCAATATCTGTTAGTTTGCATAATGAAAAAGTTGAGCGTAATCGTAATATTTTGAAACGTTTAATCGATACTGTAATTTTTTTGGCAAAACAGGTGCTTCCTTTTCGCGGAAATAATGAAGACTCTTCTTCAAATAATCGTGGTAATTTTATCGAAACCGTAAATTTCTTGAGTTTGTACGATCCGATAATTGAGTCCCACATAGATTCTATAAAAGCAAATGCAGCGTTTTCGGGTTTGTCTAATAGAATCCAAAACGATCTTGTTTCCGCTATAGCTAATGTGGTTCGAAATAAAATCAATTTGGAAATAAAGGAGGCTCCATTTGTAGCTGTAATGGTCGACGAAACGCCAGATGTTAGCGGTCGGGAACAATTAACGATGATTTTTAGATATACAATATCAAATGAGATTGAAGAAAGATTTATCGGATTTTTGGATGTAAGCGCTAATCGTACAGCTACAGCAATAAGCTCTCACATTTTAAAACAATTGCAAAATTTTAATATCGATAAGAAATTAATTGCACAATGTTACGATGGCGCAGCAGTAATGAGTTCTCAAATTCGTGGAGTTCAGACTTTAATTCGGGAAAAACATAAATCGGCAATTTTCGTTCCATGTTACGCTCATTCACTAAATCTAGTATTGTCTAAAGCAGTTGAGTTTATTCCGGAAATTAAATTATTTTTCGCGCACATCAATAAAATCGCATCATTTTTTAATACATCCACTAAAAGGTCGGACCTTTTTGCAAATATAGTAAATCGTCGTTTACCATCGGTTTCCAAAACGCGTTGGCATTATCATTCGCGTATTATTAACGTTATATTTGAACATAAGCTTGAAATTTGTACAGTTTTTGAGACAATTTCGAATGGTTCTCAACACTGGGATGGCGATTCCTTGACTTTTTCCGATATATACTTACAAAAATTCGCAGAGTCAGATTTTCAATTATATCTGTTAATTTTTTCTGAATTTTTTTCGAAAACTGATATATTATTTAATATTATTCAGAGCAAAGTGGTAAACATTTCATATGCAAGCCAAAAAATTATTGAATTTGAAAATTGGCTTGAAAATGACTTTTCTAAAAAGTTTGATAATTTCTATTCGACAGTTACAGCAGAATATCAGCCACCACGTAAGAAATGTAGAAATGCGATAGATCCTTTACAAAATTTACGGCGGATATTTCGGGAGATTATAGATGTTATTTTCGGGCAAATTCGAGATCGATTCCATTCGTTTAAAGATCTTTCATTTTTAGAGTTGCTTGAACCGAATTATTTTTCTAAATTCAAGTCAAATTTTCCCGGTAAAAATTTTGACTCACTTATTGAATATCACGGTCAATTTTTCGACAGAATAAAGTTGAAAAATGAGCTAAAAGTTATTTATTCTTCAGATGAGTTTAAAAACGCGAATCCTAGTAAAATTCTCGATTATTTTCAAAAACGGCCTGATGTCGCAAACGGTTTTAAGCAAGTTCATATTTTAGCAAAATTATTAACGTCAATTCCAGTCACAGTGGCAACTGCGGAAAGGTCATTTTCAACACTAAAGCGCGTTCACACATTTTTGAGAAATCGCCAATCCCAAGAACGACTTTCGGATCTTGCTTTAATTGCGGTTGAAAAGGATCTTCTTATACAAATGCGAAGAGAAAACGATTTTTTTGATAATGTGATTAAAGAGTTTTTACTTAAAGAACGGCGCATAGATTTGGAATACAAATAAATGGCAATGGCGAAAGAATATTTATTTATTTCAAATACCCCTGAATTTTTCTTAGTCTTAATTAACATAATATTTATTTATCATTTTTTTTATTAGTAATATTTTATTTATTTATTTTTTTTTGTATTCCGAATATATGTGCCAATATTTTATTTATATCTTTCCTGATTTCTTCTTTAAGGCTTAAAGCCGCTTGGTATAAATGTTTTTGGGACTGTCCATATTCTATTATACAGTCCATTTTTGTTTATGCTAAATTGGCTTTAGGGCGCCCAACTGCTTGACTATGAAAAATTTCCACTGCACGTCACTGTTATATATAGTTTTTATTTTCCGTTTTGTTTGTCCTATATATTTGGCATCACAGTTACTACAGCTGATTTCATAGATTCCACTTTTTTCTTCTGTCGGTATTTTGTCCTTCGTTGATCCAAGCAAACATTTCAGTTTCGAATTGTTTTTATATACAATTTGCATGCCTTCTTTTTTAAAGGTTCGGAATAATGATCCTGTAATTGATGGAACGAATGTGAAGCACACTCGATGTTCGTTTTTTGATGAGTCGTTATTATTTTGTGCGAAAAATGTTGAAAGGCTGTTCTTACGTAACCTTTTCTCAAAAATTAAAATATCTCGACTATAATCACACCAACTAGTGCTTTTGTTTCAAAAAAAAAAAATTTTCGAGTTGATTTTATACGAAATTTTGCAATCGATAAAGGGACAAAAACTAATAAAAAGATATCACCAATGAATTATTTATTCGAAAACTGAAAATATTCGCTTCAACCCTACACAACTCAACATCGCTATTCGGAACGAAGATGAAGGAAAATGTTAGCACTTAAATGGTGGTCTGTACATGGCGATCAAGAAACTGTTGCCCCAACAATTATCCTTAATTTCTCTAAAGCAATGGAAAAATATCCAACAAGCATAAAGTCTGTATAAATAACTGCAAATCGAATAATAATTTCCTTTTACAAAAACAATTCGAAGACTACATGTAATGGGAAAAAGGGACGTTGTTCCGTCACAAGTCAAAGGACCATTTTCTACGAAGATAACGACAAGAACTCTGTTAAGGGTAGCATGTGTACTAAATTTCTCAAACTCTCAACTTTATAGCTCATGACTATTGAGGCGAACAGCAATGTCGCAAATAGAGAATTATTATTTCCCTGATGGAAACATCTCTCCATTATAGCACGAGTGCCTTTTTCTTGACTGTAGCCGCGGAGCTTCTTGGTTCTCAATTGTGTCTACTCTCCAACAGTTTTCCATAAATTTTTGTTTTACTTTAGTAACATTTCTTCTAAGACTTTTTCGGTCGTATTTTTTACCCCATTCGTTGAGATACATGCACAATGATATTAAAGGAAAATACTACGAACCCGCCTAGGATTCGATTCATGCTTTTGTTAGAGATTGTTCAACTAGGATACGAATTTGTACTTTAACATTGCATTACCCGGAGCTGGTTCTGATTTAAATGTACAGTGCAATCGAATTGATCGACCCAAATTCGGAAAATGTTTGCCCCGAATCTAATGTGGGTCGCGAGTTAGCAAATTTTAATTAGCCGCTCGATTTTCTCCAAACCCAACATTGCAATTATTGTACATACAAAGATATAAAAATCCCCAGAGAAAGAATTTGTGAGCAGTGCATTATCACTGCATGTATTTTTCAACGCTTTGCCTAAATGGCACAATTTTCAAAACAGGAATTACATGCCAGGATATTCTGTGTCGAATACTACTCCGTGACACATCCTGCCCCCACATGTCCCGATTGCTGACGTGGGCTGCAACAAGAGGGCGGATTGCCGAATTTCGACATGATATAGCCCTTAAGTGGATCGATCACACACACGCCTTCATTGTTGGACCGGGTTGTAGGGACCGGGGGCAAATAATGCATCAGGATTCGTATATTCTACATTTGTATTTTTGGCTTCCGATTTAGTGGATTCAACTTTGCTGTTGCCCGATATCCGAGTGCAGTACGATTCAGTATTGAGTGCGTTGTTTGCTAATATTGTAAACGGGAAACACAGAACAGGATAGGATAGTGTTCTATTTCATGTTTAAAACTGTGCCAAGAGTCATTACCATTTCGAAATTCATTCTATAGTTCATGTTGTTTGTAACAGAAAATTGGTTTAATGCACTAATTTGTTTCCGACAAATGTGAGGTTTGTGCCAAGTGCGACGGCCGAAATAAGTCGGGGAATTTGAAGTGACAGCATGGTTGAGCTGGGTGTTAGATGCTGTCTAGGTCTAGTGCAATGCATTTAGCTAGCCAACTTTATCTTTACGTAGCTGCTACCAGGTTAGTCTAGTAGCAGTAGGAGTATGTCATTCTGATGGATGTTGTACTTGTGCAGGTGGTCAGTTATCTTTGAAGCAGACTGTTTCCGAGTGGAATCACAAATGAGCATACTAATGCCTTTGGAGGCGACTTCGGAAAATGCGGATGGAACGATTTTTGAAATATAGTACAGTATTCTCAATTTGACACGACAATCTCTTCACCATGCGATTTCTTAGACAATCCTATGGAAAAAATATACAAAATATTTATTTCAATTTATTACCCGTTTAGCTGAAATTGGTATCTTAATTTTTGGAAAAAAATCGCCCATCTCTATTTGCTTAAACAGAAAACACTCTTATGAAAGGACTTTGTTCAACTAGTGACATTTCAAACGCTTATGCTACGAATTTGAAATTGAATAAAGGAAGTAAGCAATGTGCAGTTCAAGTAGTGTGTTCTAAAAGTAATTAAAAACCCAAAAAAGAATAATGGAGTTTACCCATGTCAACGCTTGACAGATTCCTCAAATCATAGATTTATAACTAAATACCGTATTTTCGTGTTCCACCATGGGCAAAGGAACTGCCCAGCTTGCGACCACAAATTGTCCTTTAAGGAGTCAAAGTGTGGAATGTGGCGCCCAAGTGGGATCAAAATACTTACTTTTTTGTAAAAAGAGTTGGGCAAACGAAACTTTTTCCTGGGCAAACGAGAGTGCACGATGGGCAATCGAACTGATGAGTTTACACTACAAAATTATCCTGTAAGGAGCTAAATTAAGGATATAAGTATTCGCAACCCAAAAAATTTAATTCTCTAATAACTTTTTCTGCAAGAGTGAAAATCCAAAAAATTTTACTGGGCAAACGAGGGCTTATAATGGGCTAATGGGGTGGGCTATTTAAATTAAATATTATCGTTTTGAGGGTGTATAATGTGGCGCCCAATGTGGGATAAAAATTTTATTTTTTGAATAAAATAAATATGAGGGGTGGGCAAACGAAAATTTTGGGTGGGCAATCGAAACGAAATAGCGAAAAAAATTCCGAATTTTGGAAAAAAAAAATTCGTGGGTTCTTGCATTTTGAAAAAAAAAAAAAATATTTTGTTAATAACTTTTTTTGTAAGGGTGGGCAAACGAAAATTTTTCCTGGGCAAACGTGGGCCTACGACGAGCAAACGAACTGCACAATTTAAATTTGGAAAATCGAATGTGACGGTGCCAACTTTACAGAGCTACCCCGTATCCGTATAGTCGTCTTTTCATGACAAATTTGGAACACTGTGGGATTTCCAATAGTACTCAACAGTAGTTTCTTCTTTTCTTGTATTAACGCGCCGGGAAAATGAACCCCTGGTCCCTACATATTTGCAATTATCGTAGAGTGGTGACCGAGGCCTCATAGATACAGAGTGCATCCGGTTGATTTTCTCCGCCCTGTATAAAAAGTTAAACCTCAAGTAATTCAAGACAACTCTTCAAAAATTGTGTTTACATCCCCAAGTTTGCCAGTTACCATGAAATTAAAGCGAAGCTAAGCATTTTATAAATTCTATATTTTCAACGTATCCTGAACTATCTTCACAAGACTGGCAGCCTTCTATTGTATGTAGGTACTACATAAATCCCTAACCGTATCTTTGACTTTTACTGAACTACCGATTCATTCGTATTTTAATCGTTATTATTAGTAGATACGGAGTATCCCTTTTAAAAAGTTTGCGGCTTAAAGGCATTTGTTACATTTATTTGGTGGTATTAAGTTCTCAGACATCTTCGAAAAGTATATATTGTATATGTGTAAGTGTATATGAAACATACAACAAAGAGTAGTCTACGATTGTACATATATTATTACCCTCACGTACATCAACTACGTGCCCACCGGAAGTATTGAACTTCTCGAAGCCAAGTACGTTTAGGTACATCGATAAAAAAAAACTTTCTAAAAAAAGGGGAGTGAAGAAACTTCATACCTTTCCAATCATATATCATGCATACTAATTTCTTGAAAATTCCAATGTCAGTCATAGCAGGATAGCTTGTGTGTTAAATATTTAACTGTAAATTCTTTTTTTCAAAACAAAACTTTAAAATGTCTGTAAGATAGATGACAGGAATTAAAGGAGGTATCACATTACATAGGCAACATATTCAAATAAATTTCGCAAATTGTCAGCATCGCGTTTTTTGAGGACTGAATAGTGGAATAAGGCTTTCGACCGTGTGAACTGGGATTTAATGCGGCCGGCTTGCGCTGGCGATGCAGATTGTGGTTGTTATTAAGGCAACATACGTATACGATGGCGCGAAATGTCGTGTTTTGCAGAAAAGTTCGGTGTCGGGGGACTTTGAGATTCAGAGTGGAGTCCGGCAGGGCGGTCATTCGATCCTATGCATGCAGCTCTATCCGGACCGAAAAGAGGAGTTCGATGACCCTTAATATCTTATCTACAACATCTTGATATTATGAATCACAATGGCTTTATATCTCGAGAGGGGGCGAGCGCAACTGAAGATTAACACCAACAAGACCAAGGTTCTTAACCCTTGAACGCTTGCGCGGCGTACAATTGTACTCCACTCGCCTCTAAAAAATCATAAATCTGTTTAAACACGTGTGCGGGGGTTTGGGTATCGTGTAGCTGATTTTTTAGGGGTTATCCTTATATCCTAGAAGTTTTGAACTAAGCCGTTATTCGGTTTTCGAATTATTTCGAGTCTATCGGTCGAATGTTTTCATGGAGTAACTTTTATACCCTTCACGGATGTGATAGGGCATACTAACTTTGTCATGAAGTTTGCAACGCACAAAAGAAAGCATCTCCGACCATATAAACTATATATGTATATTCTTGGTCACTATGATGAGACGAGTTGATTAAGCTTGGTCTGTCTGTCTGTCTATCTGTCCGTCTGTCAGTCTGGTTCTATGTAAACTAGTCCCTCAGTTCTAAAGCTATCGAGCTTAAATTTTGTACAAAAAGACATCTTTCTTTTGCACGCTGTAAATATGTCGGAACCAATGGAATCAGACCACTACGTCATATATGTAGCTGTCATAGGAACGACTGGCCCAAAAGTTGGTCTTTGTGAGAAAAACTTTTTTATTTCTGAAGATATCTTTCTCAAATTTTGCACAAGGCCTTCTTTTTATTGCACGCTTATATTGGAACCATTAGAATCGGATTACTACGTCATATAGCTGCCATAGGAAGGACTGGTTTAAAAGTTGGTCTTTGTGAGAAGAACTTTTTGATTTCTAAATGCATCTTTCTAAAATCTCAAATTATTCAATAATATCTTTTGCCAAATCACCTTCGGTTGAAATTGGACTACTCTATCATATGGCCACCATAGGAACGACCGTTCCAAAATTAAGTTTTAATTAGAAAAACTTTTTGATTTCTGAAGATATATTTACTGAATTTCATATTATTCAATCGTATTTACTGCTAAATCTCACTCCTAAATTTGATTGAAATCAGGCTACTATTTCATATACCTCTCATAGGAACAGTGAAATCGGAACAAGTTGAACTACTAATTTCAAAGTAGCAAATGGACCGCAAATTAAAACGAAGGTATGTAGGTTTTTTAAATTTTTGAGGCGAAAAACACGCGTCCACACCCCGGCAGAAGTCCTTCAATGGTTTGCTCAAATCACCGCCATTTTCCCTATTCGTGAAAAAAAACCTGGTTATCTCCATAAATAGTTTATTTACATTAACTTGTAAATGCCTACTTTTTGAACTTGTAACGACGTTTCACAAATGCAAATGTAAGGCCAAGTTCATAGCATACAGCGGAATCGCAACATGCTGTGGCAACAGTATCGAAGCAGTATTGCAACACGTTGTTGTGTTCTAAACTGCACTCGCATCAAGTCATCCATCAATTGTCAAATTTCCAGTTCAAAACTGATTACTATCGAAAAATCGTATGAATATGACAGCGCGAGTGTCATTTCAGAATTGTCGTCATATGCTAGCCCTAGCCAGCGGAGAAATTTTTGTGATGGACAAAATGACATTTCTCACAGCATGTTGCGTCCATCAAAAACTCAGTGGATGGAGTTCATAAAACAAATTGGCAACAGTATGCCAACTGTTGTGTGATATGAACTTAGCCTGATTTGAAATAAATTGAAATCAAACATGTCTGTGAAAAATACACAAATTCAAAACATGTATCAGAATTGGTCCCACAAAACTTCATCATCATCGTGGCGCGACAGCCCGACGTCGGCCCTTGGCCGCCTGGAACCGAGGCTTTTGTTCCAGGTTTCTTGACATGGAGTGGTTTTTGCAAGGACGAGTTGTCAGCACGTCGCTTAACCCCATTCAGGGGATGGCCTCGGAGATAGCTGCTTCAGATGGTTTAATAAACGTGCTGGGGCCCACACAACTATGTAGCAGGTCCAACCACGCAAGTCATTCCATCCTACTAGACCTGAGACGCTTAGGTGTTCGTCAGCCATTCAGGCTACAGCTATCTGCCTTTTCCAAACTATCTTATCGCTAAGACATTGGCCGTCAGCGAATTATTGTAATACACTGCCGTTACCAGGGGGCGCCCACGCGGAGGACTATGGAAAAGGTCTTTGCCCCCCACATAACTTAGACAAGACAAAAATACACAAAATTACGGCCACCGAAAAGGCTATGTATCAAATCTAATGGCTGAAATGAAAACCACATATGGCGTCCAAGTTCCTAGAGAAAAGAACAATTTTTGTTTAATGGTAGTTCGCGGGTTTGACCAATAGTGGGTTTTCAGTTGAGATGATTTCGCACTCCCCTAGCGCGGGCTTCGAGGCTTAAGTGGTTGCCATGCCACTCCCAGTATGCCGCTCTAGAACGATCGCTTCATTCGCCGTATACACTACAGCGATAAAATCACTACTAGCCAAGGGGGCGAACATCGGTGACATCCTATTTCGTATCAGAACATCATATAAATACGTTACTACGTACATATACTAGTAAAGTTTTCTCAACAAATATGTACAAAAGCAAAGTTTTTCGGTAAAGCTGTCATGTTCAATGCAATAGTTTCATCACAACTTTCCGAAGGATTTCTTGAAAACAAGTAGCACCTTAAAGTTTCTTTTGCAAAGAAATGCATTTGCACCTAAATTGTCTTACTTTCCGAACAAACTCGTCTCCATTACCAGCATACAGTGTCGCAATGTATTGTATTTGAAAAATTTATACATATCCTTATTCGAAGAGGATACTATATCACTAGGTATCCTATGATCAAAGAAGAACACCGACGAATGTTGTTCTAAATGAATATCGTTAGTACCATCAAAGTAGCGGTCCACACATATCCCTGGGTATACTTGCCAATTACGTATTTTATACTTTTGTCATTTTGGAAGATCATTGCACAATTGCAATGAACAGCTCCACAATCTTCGTGCAAGCCACCATTTGTTTTTGTCCCGTCATTGTGCTCATTTGCAATTGAATTGTTCCAATTTAACCCGAAACCTAAGTTCTTTGTGTGCCCAACACGCTAACAGTTGAACGAATAAATTCGATTAACATAGTTTTGCCGTTCAACGTATAAAGCTAAAGTGAGCTATAAAGTGCAGCGTGTCCTGGGTGCTGGGTGTGGAGGCGATTGTGTACGACAAGTATGTGACTTGTTCCGAAAGTTTTAGAAATTCACTTACGACTAGCTTTTATTCCACTTCCAATTTTCATTTTATTTCAACATTTTGCACTGCGGACGATCCCCGGGTTATTGGTATTTCTAACTCTCTAGGGACGTACTGGCAACTTGTTGAATTAGTGCGAAAGCGCCAATTTGTTGACACAAATTTCGTGAAAATCTGTTGTAGGAAGATGGTTGGACTTACAGCGAAATGTAGGATCTCTAGCTCTACTCTAGAATATCTTTATCCTCACCCCCGACACATCTCCCAGGTTATCAATAAAGGACTTGCCCAATGCCCGAAGTCCGGCCCTAGCCAGGCCTGGGCATTCGCAAAGGAAGCAAGTGAGGGCTTTTTTTCACATCCTCATTCTTGCAGAAACAGCAATGCAGATTGTAGGGGATGTCAAAGATTGTTGCATGTTCTGTGATAAGCCAATGTCCTGTAGTGCCTGCCGTGAGTCTGGCGATATCTCTATGTGATGTGGTGAAAGTTCCCACTTTTGCGTGATTTTACTAGGCACTGTTAGAAGTCGCTTCCGGGATTAGAAAAAAGCTCATGCCGCTTTGGCGCCCACTGAGAAGTACCCCAAGCTTGAGGCTCTGGCCACTCTATCTACTACAGTCCTCTACTACTACTAATTTCTGCTGGACAACTGCAGCTAAATTGGAATAAGGTTACAAGGATTTCAAATGTCGCAGCTGAGTCGAATGGAGACCGGCGAGAAAACAAATTTTTGAATAAGTGGCAGGCATCGAACCCGCGATTTGTGGCTTGGTAAATCGACGCTCCACCCATCGAGTTACCGACCGTGTTATTGTAGATTATGAATCAATGAAGAAACCCACATGAGGAAGTAACGGCAAAAGTGGCGAGTATACTAACATACAATTTACAATATCCTCCAAAGCCACTCGATCCAAAATTTTCTTCACTCTATCTCTAACATTTCTCCATTGTTCGCATCCAATTTAGTCGCCAGCGGCCAATTTTCAAAATCTTTGTATGAAGATAAATTGGAAATTGAAGTGGTTATGCATGTATTAACTAAACTTTGTTTAACTTGCACCCCAGAAGACGGAAATTGACCAAGAACAATGTCAATACTTCAGGGCGTCTTGCAACTATTGTTTCTTGGCCAACGAATAAGATAGAGTAAGCGAAATGCACATTAAATATATGAAACGAAAAGCGAAAACCACTGAAAGGAAAGCTCAATCCCGACATACCCTTTTCAAAGGCTGGATACATTTAAGGGTTTTAACTTTTTATCTAGGATAATAACACCATTAACAGCGCCACTGCCGACACGAAGAAATCGAGCATACCATAGCCACACAAGTGCATGTCCAACGAGCAAATCATAACTCTTTTGTTTTTCCGTTTTTTATCCAAATTTGTTCATTGGGTATGAATATTAACCCTTATGCGAGTGTCCTGTACTTTTTTTATGTAGGGAATGATTTAATTATACTTCGATGATAAAGTTTTTGCTATGATATCGTTTCGAAGATTATGAGAAATGGCAGAAAGGAATACATAGTTGATAAAACGGAATGACCACTTTACTTAGTGTTTTACTTTATTTCTTTGAATCCAATTGCAAAAGGAACTTTTTCTTTAAGCGACTTTTCAGGCTGCAATATTTGGAATGTAGCCTTGTCATTAATTCTTCATTAGAATTTTTCTAAAACAGACTGTGTCGTAGATTTTTTTTTTCTTTTGGTTCAAATGAGGACGAACGCCGAGGCCATGCCGGACACGTATGTAAGTGTCAGAACATCCTCAGCGATGACCAAGAGTGGCCCGCACTTGAGAACCCGCTCGGCTACTGGTAGTGTGGGCGGGGCTGGAGAGCGTCAGCGACTGCCTCTTCCTCAGACAAGATAAGATAAAAATCATCGAGCTATTGTCCCAGCAGGAAGGCATTGCGACCATAGTAGGTCCATTATGCCGTAGCCTATTAGGCCAAAAGACCGTCCACTTTTCAAATAAAGGGCGGTTAGTTTTTAGCGGGAGTCAATCTGAAGGGTGCAGCGCTGATAGTAGCCTGAACGAGGAGTGACATCCTAAAATGGACGATGACGGGACATTCGCACAAGATGTGCTTGGTCGTTTCCATACGTCCTTCAGACAGAGATGGCATTCAGTTTCGCTGAACAGACTCATCTTGTTCAGGCAATATCTGACCAGGTGATGGCCAGATAAATACCCCACTAGAAGTCTTAGAAAGGTTCTACTCATTTGAGTCGTACCCTTGTGTATGAAGTGCATTATCAGCTCCATTGATTAATGTAGCCCTGGAAGGTTATACCAGTACTGATGAAGCAATAGTGCAGACCAATATGTGACCCGCGGTTTGGCCGAGGCCAGCCCAAAGCCCCAGATAGGCTCAGATCTATGAAAACGGCTGGATGATCTTTGTCTAGCAAGTTGCACAAGTCATCAAAGAGGTCTAGGCCAACCAACTAGATCCATATGAGAGCTATTTCATTGCAAAAGAAAACCCCGAAAACAGATTGAACGCCGATTTGGGCAACGCACACTCTCAACTCTTCTCGCTAATACCAAGAAGATGCAATTTAGTTTAAGTTTCACGCCAGGGATTTACTTCTTCCGTAACACAACACCTGCTTTTATATTTTGCCCCAGTATAACATTCAGATGAATCTTTTCTACTGCCAGTGGATACTAAAGATTCACCTGTGTTGTAATGTGCCTCTTGGGAAAATATATGTATATACATACCTGCATATGTTCGTATATATTTATGCACATATTTTTTTTTTATTCTCCCAAATTTCTCACGTCGTGGACAATAATTTTTGTTAGTCACGGTATTTTCTTTTTTTTTTTAAATTCGGACGACTACAAAAATGAAAGTTAAAATGATAAGAAACCGGTCGTGAAACGGGAGAATTCGGGGAGCAGGTAGCTGGTGATAGCTTAATTTTTGGCGAAAAATTGTTTTTTTTTTTTGAGGAGAATCAGGAGTCGATTGTGACCCGCGTTAGCCACAAGTTGAATTTTTTTGTTGTTGTTGACAGTTGAGGGTTATATAAAAAAAAAAAAATAATTGCCATCCTTTTATTTTAAATCAAGGAGAAAAATGTGCGTGCTAAATAAATAAATAAAATAAGTAGAAAACTAAAAAAATGTGAAAAACATGTACAAACAAAAAATGATTTCATGTCGGTGGTTAGCGCAAGCAGAATTTTTTGGTGGAAATTGTCGGCGTTTTAGTCGGGACGAGAGGAATACGTCGCGTGCGTGGGTAGTTTTGTGTCCGTCAAATCGTGTAGGAATTGAGTTGCTGTCCACTCTTTTGATTGTGGCTCGTTAGTTTTTCGGTTCCTGTTGGCTATTTTTTTTTCTCTAACGGCTTTTCTGGTCTGCGCCTTGCTTAGATCTGAGGTGCGCTTTCGGTGCGTGTCGGTAAACACTTTGTACGTCTTCGGATTCTAGTATGTAGCCCTTCTGAGTAATCTAGTTGAATTTTCCCCGAAAAAGTGCAGTGCAAAAAAAGTTTAGAAAGAAACCAAAAACAAAAAGGAAAAGATCTAACGGGGGTGCGAAAAATAATGTCAAGCCTGTTCTCGTTGGTGATGAATTAGGCGGGTTTTATTATATTGCAACAGCCACCGATAGGCGCGGCGGAGCCCCGTGTTGCTAAACATCAAAAGCGCCACGGCTAGCACGTAATCGTATTTGAAGTGTGTGCAAATTGCTTAAAGAATTTTCTCGTGGCTGTTGTGATTTTTGCCGCGAGTGAGTGTGCTTATAATATATTTGACCCGACATTCCGTAATTTTTGTGTGGCTATCCCGTGACCTCTTTCCGCACCTTGATTTGCTGCAGCATGGATAGTGTGGCTCTCCCACCACGGTATTTAAAAAAAAAAATATTTGAAACAAATATATGTATATACGAGTATTAAGATAAGAATATTTAGATTAATAATGAGTGGCTAAAAAAAAAATTTCTGCCTCTCCCTCCTCTCTTTCCCCTTGATACACTAAATTTTCTTGGGGGTTTCGAATATTTGTTTTTTTTTTTGATTGCGCCTGAAACCCGAGGATGGGAAGGCTAGGTAGCGCTGGGCCCCCATAACATCTGGGGCCCTTCATGGAGCCGAATACCACCGTAGGCTCTGTTGACCTTAAGAAGAGAAGAAGCTGTCCGGATTGGACAGTTTCCTTCTGTAATATATTTTGTTGGCCTTAGTGCCATATTTTGTAGATTGGCTGATGCAGCCCCTGTCCCTGCACGGGACTTTGTGTTGTGAGTCTTGGTGCGTAGGAGGAAGAAAATAGCCACATTAGCCTTACCCTGTTATTTAAATGGTCAGAACTGGGTTCATAAGCCCAACACTTGACTGAAAATCTATAATGTAACTTTGAAACAATCTTACCAAAAATCCTTTTCATTAACACACTTCCTTTGCACATTAGCGACCATCGTAAAGTCTCCTCAACTTTTCCTTATTCGATCCAACGAGTTTCAATCACCCGGTCACGTAATTTATAGGTGAAAAAAAAAGAAATTATGCCCGGCTTTCGATAAAAAAATGTGATACCAAAGGAAGGGAGCTATCTTTAGAGAATGAATAAGGGATCAGTTTGGAATGCCGTGACGCTATGTAGGCGGAAGTGATAATACAAAAATGTATGGGGAATACGAATAAAATGCTTTAATTTTCTGTTTGATGTTTAAGAAACGACTAAATGAAGCAAGAAACGTTGAACTTTCTCGAAGAAAATTTCATGCGAGAATTTCATTTTGAGAACGAATAATCCTGGGTAAAGTATCTACACACAATTTACACAATGAATACACATTGCAGGGTTAAGATGGTAACAACTGAAATATCCAGGAAGAAATTTTAGGCGGAATCAGTACAAAGTAAACACGCTATACCCAAGCACTCCTTTGTTGTTGAAAATTTTGCAGCTGAAAAAGGGCCGCTTCCACATAGCAAGCGGCAATTCCATGCATCCTTTTAGTCGAGCGCCACTCCTGAAAAGCTTCCGCCGCCAATATCTTCGGACACGGAGAGTTCAATGCTATACTAACGAATCACACCAGACAGTTAGTCGTCCCGTAAACCTTCTACAGGAACATTTCACTTTTAGCGTTACATTCAATAAGAGGATATAGTTTTTCGGGAACATCGTCTCAATGCTGGCGGGCATCGTGCGAGTATTTCCTTGAGTTGACTTTGCGTCAAAACGGCTGCTTCGATAGTCGAACGCGACAAATACGGAAGTAGTGGTGTCGGTTATATACATAGGTTCCTCGTTATTTCGTGGTGAAATTACCGTACTTAATTCAACATACGTGGAAAGCTTTCGAATGCGCGGGTTAATAATCTTGAAGTAGTAGTGGAGGGTTTGTTGATGATGACGTGGTTGTTTGTTTGGTGAATTATATGGTGTGTAAAGCAGCTTTGAATAATGTTGTTTATAAAGGTTGCCTAGCTGAAATATGGAAGCCGGTTAGGTTTTCGAATTTTTATGCATATTTTCCGATGGTGCCGCAGTTCGCAACTTAGGAAAAGAAACCAATTTTTTAGTCGAATTTATGAGGTTGATTGTGAATAGGGTCGCATTAGCAGGTCGGATAAAAAGGATATATCCATAAATTTGAGCGTTAATAATTTCGAAGAATATTTTCTTAATTTCGCTGAAAAGAAAACACTTGCAACGGAGTTGGAAAATCAACTTGACAGTAGGTAATTGGAAAAAGTTCTAATTAAATTAGAAAGACGCTATGCTATCTTTTTATGTGATAATCCTTCGTTTGACTTGGAGTGATAATTTGAGGAACCAAGTTTTTCTAGGCATCCCGAATGTCTGAATTATGAAATGTAATTCAAATTAATTCAAAAAGTGTATGTTTTATCTATTACCCGCTCTGTTTTATAAATGGGCAATTAGGATTGCAGCACCTAACTCTACTAATAAGATTTTCTGTCTATTCTCCTTTGACAGTAGGCAGACGTTTCTTTAACGAGTACAAATGTAAAATTTTCTAAAAATTAGAATGACTTGATTTTGAAAAAAAAACGTTCGTTGAGCCTGGATGAATTTCCGGTAGATGTGCTTCACACCACGACCTCCGCCGTTTACTTATGAACAGTAGTAGTGTCATCCACGTATCTTAGCACTGCCTTCTTAGTTGTCACGTGATCAAAATAGTCACTAACATCATTTTAAGAGTTAGAATTGCATTTGTGAACGTGCTGCGTTGTGTTTGCACGTCACTTTAAGAGTAGAAGTGTATTTATGGGCAGCTGACTTGTTTTCGACAATCTGGTCTGAATAATCAAGATGGCGGAGACCTTAGTCATAAAGTCGATGAATACAACCCTTTATGTGTTGATCATTCTCAATTTTTACCTTTCATACACCATCATATTCTATTCTCTGGGAATGAGCTGGAAAATGTCTTTGATAAGGATACGCTAGGACGGCGTGTCGCTGCTAAATACACAACGGTCCGAGCGAATACTCGTGGGAGGCCCCTGCGGTCGACAGCCCCTTAAGCACTTATCGAGCGCATCGCGTGAAGCTCTTTTCAAAAGCCCTTTGATTGTTCCCCCTCTCATGCTAAAACTGGCATTGCTTATCGCCGGACTAGCGATTGCTAGAGGTGCGTTCATAGGTCGCAAATATGGGGGATAATTCACACAGCTATGGTGATTTCGTACGTTAGAATATTAGTGGCAGAATTAATTTCTCTAAATTTATTTAAAAGTTTTTAGATAAGCCCGCATTCCCTACCGGAATCACCTAATTAATTAAGCTGAGTGCGTAGCGGCATTGGTCTCATGTCAGACTACCGGCATTTCGGGTTTGAATCGCATTCACGACGACGTCCGTGACCATGGATATTTGTGTTGTATTCCCCCTGTGGTATGGGGCGTAATAATGAGCCACAGCGTCTCTCAAGATGGGCTATGCCCCTTAAGGGGTTAGGGCAATTGAGTAGTAAGTAATATTGGACTAGACCCAAAGAATTTACTAGAACTGCGACCCAAAAACGTATCGCCCAACGGTCTACGAAGAGAAGTAATTACTGATTTAATTTTGCAAATACATATCGCGGAAGCTGATGAGCTCAATGAAAATGTTGACTTCCTCCAACAGAGATAGTACCGTTTCACGTACGGTGGTGTCGAGGCGTTAAGTACCCTGGTGAAACGAAGATTTGGCCCGCAAGCGAGCTAAAGTTAGGAGGATGTTCAACAAAGCCAAGCGATTCAATAGATGGGATGAGTACAGAACTGCTCTCACCGAGTACAACAAACTCATTAGGCATTTCAAACGAGAATGCTGGGAAAGACATTGTGAGAGCATTCAGTTGCTACCGCAAGCGGCGCGCCTTCCCAAAGCCCTATCCAAAGACTCGGCAAACCGGGTCGGCCTTCTATTGAGACCAGACGGTTCGAATACTGAAGGTCCGGAAGAAACATTAAATCTGCTGCTTCTGACCCATTTCCCAGGGTCCATACTGTCGGATGGTGACCCCTGCCCAACTGCGAGGCCATAACAGGTTCCCGTAAGCCGGGTTCGCAGTTTATCGGGAGTCATCTTTGACATGGACAAAGTAAAATGGGCGATTGATTCCTTTGGGCCATTTAAAGCTCCCGGAGTGGACGGCATTTTCCCCGCTCTGTTGCAAAGCAGATTGAAGATCATAATAACTCCGTTAATCGAGCTTTTTAGGGCAAGTAACACCCTTGGGTACATACCACAACCTTAGAGGAAAGTTAATGTGGTCTTCATACCCAAAGCATATGCCCAAATCCTATAGGCCGATCAGCCTTACTTCCTTCTTCCATAAAACCATGGAAAAGTTGCTTGATTTGCATATCAGGCACAAGATGGAACTGTCGAACCCCCTACATCGTATGCGATTCGCGTACACGAAGAGCAAGTCAACAGTGACCGCCTTGCTTCCTTGTCAGTACAATCGAAAAGCCCCTCAGTGATAAGGAAATCGTGTTTTGTGCTTTTCTTGACATTGAGGGGGCTTTCAATAATACTGCCAAACAGCGAGGCTGAATGCCGTCTTTGTCTAGAGGACGTGGAAACGACCAAACACATCTTGCGCGAATTTCCCGCCATCGCGCGTTTTAGGATGACACTCCTCGGGCAGGCTACTATCGGCACTGCAGACTTCAGGTTGATTCCTGTTAAAGGCTTACTACCCTTGATTAGAAAGATGGACGGTCTTTTGAATTAATGGGCTACGGCACAATAGTGCCTTCCTGCTGGGACAGTAGCTCGACTATTTTATCTTATCTTACGGAAGCATATTCTCAGTTTCATGAAAGTTATTTTAAATGAATCAATTTTCACTCACAATATGTTGCACTATTCGACTCTCAACCTGGTGGATATTAATTTCAATTTATATTTGCACCATTTCATCCCTCCATTTCTAAATATTTTTCTGGCATCAAATGAAAAAAAAATACTGCACATGTGATATACTACACAATGTAACATAAACGATTCGCATAAAGCTGCGGCCCGCGTGGTATCTTCCTAATCCAATTGTTCCAAATTGCCCACGAAAAACCCATACGCAGCGAACATCAATAACATGCTATTACCATTACAGGATAAATTGTCAAAACAAATTCAGATTCATCATTATAAAATATGTAGTACGGAGCCTTTTTTTAAAATCATCCCCAATACCTAATTCCTTCTTATTCAACACGTTCATCCGCACAGTTCAGCTACCAGAAATCCTTCCAGGATGACATCGTTCATTCAAAAGAGTTATTGTCTCAATAAACATTGAAAAGTCACCACTCCACTTTGTCCGCCTCCAAGACCTTTTTCATGGCTCATTCATAATTTTTGATGTATTCTCGTGGCTGACATATTTCTCGACCTGTCTGTCGTTTCAAAACTCCTTTGCGCCAGAACTTTTAAGATCAATTGATGAAAACAAGGAATTTGGGTCGCATAATACTCTAAGTATACAAAATACGAATATATCGCCTCTCGAAAGATAACAAATTGCATCCTTTTTATCCTGACCGTGAAGCGATTTAGCTGTGAAATGATTTACCTTGTGAATTCGACTGAAACAACTTGGGCTATTGTGTTGCTAGTACTGACGTTATTGTCAGTGTTGTTCCTTTTTTTTATTTTTTATTAAGCGTATTTTTTCGCGCTTCATCGATGTTTCGCCATTTTGTTCGCTGCTACTAAATTTCATTTGATCCGCCTGTATTGCGCGAAAGCATAAAAACTCGCGAGAAAATAAAACGACACCGCCAAAGTGATAGTAAAAAAAATGAACGAAACGAAACGGATGAAAGTGTGAACGTGTATCCGGGAACGTATCGCCAGGAAACGGATATTCATCCGCACAAAGCAGGAAACAATAACAACTCGCCTGTGCACCGGACGCTTATCCTAGACTAGAGGAGAGCGCATTTCGGGAGTTTATTTTGTGAAAACTGCATCGTATCACCATAAAAAATCGCATTATCCTTCGTCATGGAAATCGAGCCTGTCGTCACTTTAATTTGGTTATGGATGCTGGTACTGGTGCAGACATTTGCTGGTGACAATTTAGGTACGTTTTTCAGTTGATCATTTATTTTAGGTATTTTTTATATGTTTTCGACTGGATGAACGAAACAAAATCAATCAGAATTGTTCAAGTTGAAGTGTGGACGGTGGAATACGCTTTATGAAATAAATAAATAACCTGTCAAAAACAGCCAAAAACCTGTTGGGAAATAATATGATGCAGGTACCAATTAACACGAAAATCAATTCGTTAAATTGAATTTCGAAGTGTGTATGTGTATTAGTCGCATTATTAAGGTCGACAACGTCAACAACCTGAATTATTGCTTGCCGTAATAATGTCGAACGACAAAGGAGCAGCCATTGATTGGGCACATGGTGAAGCCAATGCTTACGGAATACGTTATCCACATTTAACATCGGTGGACAATGGTTTCCACTGGACGCGACAGGCAATAGGCAAACAAATTTCCTATATTTAAATAGAGCACTAGGAGAGGGGGGTTAAACCTCTTCCATAGTCTTCTTCGTGGGTTACCCCTGGATCTTCAGTGGTATTTAAGCGTTGTTAACCAAGTATATCCATTAAAATCATCATCATCGTAGCACGACAGCCCGTCGTGCCTTGGCCGCCTGGATCGTTGTCCTACATTTATCTTGCTCACGTGACCGCGTCTTCCAATCTTGGGAGCCCAGTAGTTGCGCGGCGTCCGCATATACCAAGCTCTACCAACGGTCGTCCTCGCAGTATCCCTCCGTCGACTCGTTCTGCGTTCATTACTCTCTTTGGCATGCGACCATCGTCCATTCGTTGTACATGCCTTGCCCATAAAAGACGCCGTAGTTTGACGATTTTCGAAACTTCCAGCTCATCGTACAGTTCATACAACTCATGGTTGGACCGGATGCGTCATCCATTTCGATCGCAAACAGCCCCGAAAATTCGCCGAACCTTGCTTTCGAATGTGTCTAGCATGTTTCCGGAGGCTTGAGTTAGGTTCCATTTTTCGCAGCCATAGCATCGCGCTGGTCATACGACGGTTTTGTACACGTGTTTCTGAGCACATGCTTCGCTTTCTTTATGGGAAGAACCGAGAGAAGAGTCTTATTAGCTAGCTATATCCGTCGGTTGATTTCGTCAGTCTCGTTGGCGTCCTTTGACAAGCTGCAACCCAGGTATATGAAGTCGTTCACGAACTCGATGTTGGGGTCCTCCAATGCTCGATTGTGCAGGTGCCCTTGTCCTCGATTGCATCATTATTTTAGTTTTACCCTCGTTGATACGTAGTCCAACTTCCTTTACAGCGGTGTCAAGTGTAGTCAAAAGTCTTCTACATCAGCCAATCTCAACATCATGTTGATGTTGTCGGCGTAAACTGCTAATTTTGTTGACTTGCTGAGTAGGGCTTAAGTTTGAAGCTACATTCATGCAATTACGTATGGAATAGCACGTCATTCAAATGGCCGCCTCGGCTTCGCTGGCAGTGCTTCAAGCGATCGGTCTAATTTTTTATGACTCGGTCGACAATAGCGTCTCGAATGTAGGCCTCGAGCTTGTCCAAAGTGGTTGGCTTGTTAACGTAAACTAAGGACTTGACCTAGCTCTAGAGAAAATAATCGAGGGGTGCGAAGTGGTGGCCATTGATGAATGCGCGCCGAGAGATGACCCAGTCGTCAAATTTCTCCTTCACAACTTCAAGCATTGCATCACTTGTATGGCATTTAGTGCTGTCTTGTTGGAACCTCAGCTCGAATATATCAATGTTGTCGAGCTCTGGCCACAGAAAGTCGGTTAACGTCGTTCTCTACCGAGGACCATTGACGGTAACGGTGTCTCCTTCTTCATTTCCAAAGAAATAATGTCCGTTGATACCGCCATGCCATAAACCGCATCAGACAATTAATCTTTGTGGATGCAACGATACTTGGTGGAACACTTGTGGATTGTTCGCTCCAATAACGACAATTTTGCTTGTTGGCATAGCCGCTGAGCCAAAAATGGGCATCGTCCGAGAAGATGATATTTTGGCCAAAAACCAGATCTTCGGCCAATATTTTCAGTGCCCAATTAGCGAACTCACGGCGTTGTCTATGGTCGTCTGGCCTCGATTCTTGCGTCAGCATGATCTGATACGGATGTGGGCCCAAACCGAACCGTAAAATAAGCCGGGTTGGCTCTGACGATGCCCAATTAAGCTCAATGGCACCAAATCGACATTTTTGGGTCTTCATCGACATTGGCCGCGGGCTTTATTCTTCATTTCGCACCAATCGCTGGTGGTCGGTTGGTAGATTAAGGTTCAAAATGGTGTACTGACGCTCAAACTTTTCCACGGTGCGACGAATTGCCTGCTCACTGTAGCTATAATGACGACCGAACTCACGACGATATTCACGCTGCATATTTACGACTGAGCCGGAACTTCAATTTTCAAACGTTCGGGAAGTGTGAAACGATGTATGACGAAATGGCAAACCTTACAGAATATTTCGCCAGCTGAATGTCATTGGTAACTTTGACAGCTGCTGAAACATAACAATTGGAAAAACTATTATTAGTATCTGTTCACCCTATATAAAAGATTTATGTAAAATTATTTGATTTGAAATATTCATTGTCACTTTTTTTCAAGATAAACAAAATTCAACCTCAATGACGGAATTGAGGGAACTGGATTAGTATCGTAGGGCGGTGACCGAACAAACACGGTCGTGCTCAGTGGTCGTGGTCGTTCGGTCACTGCTCTACGATACTAATCTAAAGCTCGGAGTTCGAATCTCGGCGCGATCAAAAACTGTCTGTGGGTACTAATCGAACTCTCACAGTTCTCCGAGCTTGTCAGTATAAAGATGGCGTGGATAGGAGGTGCATGCTAGCAACTGCACTTTCGAAAAGTAGGTATGCTATCGAAACATCAATAAAGCATAGAAACGCTGGAGATTTTGACGCGCCCATGCCCCTAGAGGGGTCAAGACAATTAACAAGACCCAGCCGAAGAAATCGCAGCAGTACAACGTTATTAAAGTTATCCGATTTACTATGGAACTGCCAATGAATCGTCACCGGCGGGGCCTGAACATGTACCCTCCGTGGCTCCCAGTAAGTCTTCATCGGAGGGATGTGTTGATGGATCCCTCGTGAGCCATGGTACCGAAAGCATTACCTCAACAAAAGAAGCCGAATTGTGTAAGCAAATAATAAAATAATAATAGCTACTACCATTGGTGAAGGAAGGAGCACTGAGGATATTACTAGGACCACAAATACAGCCGATACCTACAAAAACAGGAAGGGTCATTCAAAACCCTCCACGTGGGCCGTCAATATAAATAAAAAGAGAAGAGAAAAACGATTAACCTACTCAGGTTCAAAAATGAATAATGAAGAGACATGGTCATTTTCAACAGCAGCACGGGAACTAAAAGCCCGATGCAATTGTGCATCGAGTAGAAAACAGTCTAAGATCAAATGTTCTATAGTTGACGACGAAGAAAGGAGGCATATTCGGCTGACCTGCCGGGGATTAGAATGGAAAGAAAAGAAGATTCTGCTCCGTCACCTAATAACAGTCTAACCCGTCAAGGACACTACAAACAGGAGGCAACAAAATATATCGAATATCGGTAACAGTCTTTATTGTTTTACTTAAAAATAGGAAAATAGTGTAGAGATGATTCGTGTCTGCAAAACAAAAATGTTCTTGAATGCTTTAGGCTAAGGTGAATGAACCGACACAGACCCAACTGTTTCAGATTCTGAGACTCAGTAGCAGGCACAAATAAGAAAAAACAGGGTGAACGGCAGATCGCCATAGAATTCCTGGAAGCTCTACCCAAAAAGGAATCCTATTATTTTAGGACGAATACAAATATGTTTTACCATGGAGCCTGTTTTGGAGATCTAAGGCGAACGTGTTCGCAGAGTATAAGAAATTCTGAATAACTAAGGATGGGCTTCTTTTAAAAGCAGATACTTTCTATTACGTTATGAAAGTAATGTAATTATGTTGCTTATTTCAACCTAATAAAGACCAGTGTGCTATTTGTATTGGATTGTATTCAGCAGAAAATATTGGAGAAACAGTCTATAATGGTCACCAAATGAAAAACGAGGAAAAACGAAAAGAAAAGATAACTGAAAAAGAAAGCAATAAGTTCATGTATGCGATGGACTTCCAAGCCGTACTGTTGGCCCCGCTGTTGAAAGCGTGTTATAAAACTAAATTAGTGGTGCACAATATATCCTACTTTTACTTAAAAAGTAAAGACGGGCTTTGCTTTCTTTGGGATGACACAGAAGGTGAACTATCCGGAAACGAATTCGCCTTTATAATAACACATTTTAATATTATCATTAGGGGCGAAAGAAACGTGTTTTCATTCGGTCCTAATGATCAAATAATTTTTCGGGAATGACGGCTGTAATTACCAAAATCGCAATGTGTCACTTTCAAATGCCTCTTCTAGGATTGCGAATTCTAACAGCGTTAGAATTATACAAAAATACTTAGAAACATTTAGGATTAGAGCAAATGAGTATACCAAAATGGAATGCGACTGTATGCACTCCTCCAATGAAAGGAGGCTTCTTAGCCAAAATGTTTACACACCAGGCGGCTACATTGACGCATGCAGGCACGCCAGACAACGACCGAAACCATATGAAGTAGACTTTTAGTAGTGATACCCTTCGGAAGTGCAATTGCTAGCATGCACCTCCTATACCCGCCATCTTCATACTGACACCCTCGGAGCACTAGTTCTATTAGTACTCACAGGTAGTTTTTGATCACACCGAGATTCGATCTCCGACCTCTAGATTACTATCGTAGAGCGGTGACCGAATGATCATGGCCACTGAGCGTGACATGTGTCAATATGATGGACTTCATTTCCTCTGTAATGAAAATATTGAAACATTCAGTTTCGGCACTTGCTTTTACTTGCCCTTTTACTCCTTTCATCTATTGGATTTTATTCTCCGATCGTGTACGTATATTGATTCGTAGAGCACTTTTGTACCAGTTCTGGCCATCCTTCGATTTATGATGCGGTGCATGAGGTTGAACAGTTGACGTGTACGCTAAAAAGATAACGGGATATTGTCATTCGGATCTTTTGAATCATTAGTATTTTCCACTGCCTCAAAACAAGCAAGAGATTTTGTCGTGAGATGTATACGCCAGCTATGTGAAAGGGTGTTACGTACCCAAACGCTGTTAGCAAGCGTGTAACTCGAGCGCAGGCGACCTGCAATCGCGCCACTATACCCTCCCATGTCTCTTTAATTCCAGCTACTCGAAGCAACAAAACATTTGAACAACTAACTAAAAAAATACGCGCCTAAATGTAATGGTGTGGGTATGTCATACCCTGTCACACTTTCGCCGGGTTAAACAGACATGCGTGCATTTAAAATCTGACTGACACGACAAGGTTTCCGGTGTTTTCGATTTGATAGTAGTTTTCGAGACTATAATATTGAAAATCGACCACATGGCGTATAAAGGTTAGGTTAGGTAAAGGGGCTGCCATGCTACTGCACAACACACATAGACCACCTCTGTGTCCGTTCTGATACCACCACAGTCACCTAATTCAACCTAGGCAACAAACCAGCCTTTTCTAGCAATATTGCGATTGAGCCGTATTACACTCGTATCTTTAAGGCCTTCCAGTTCCCGGAAAAAAAAACAAAAACTCGGAAATTTTCTCCGCCTCTCAGCCAAGGCCGGACAGTGACAAAGACGATGGAGAACGCTCTCCCCCTCATCCACATCATCACAACTCCTGCAATAGTCATTGTGAGGAATACGAAGCCTCCAAGCAAGCTCTCCTATAGGGAAGTGCGCGGTAATAACCCCCACGACTCCGCCAATGTGATTCCTGTTAAGTGGAAGCAGTGTGGCGGAGCGACTAGGGTCAAGTTTCGGCCAAATCGACTTCGTTGTTTGGTACGTATCGCCATTTGCTGGCATTTTGATGCTTACACGGCGCATAAAACTATGTACCTTAAACCAATCAAAGATGCGCAACGTTGAGAAATACATACATTTTAGAAGATTGCATCCCTTTTCGTCCAAACCCAAGCTCAATGAAAATCAAAAATAAACGACTTCTCCGCAAAATGCCAACAGACAGTATTCAATTCAAAATGGAACAAGAAACGAATAGCCAGAACATCTCCCCAACGTACTCTTGAAAAGAAAAATCTCAAAGTTGGCAGATTTTCTCTTTTCAATCAATACTTGATGAAGTCTAAATCCCCGGGGGCATAACAAATTTATTCGTTTTTCCTATGGATTTCCACTGATGCTATCGAAAAATCGTTTATTCACATTAAGCTGCTTAGCATCAATCAAGTCGCTCGCAAATTCTCTTGTTTCGAGTCCACGTTAAGGCTAAAGTTCGTCCCGTCCTGTACCCTGCTCTGACCCTTAGTTTTACTCGGCCTGTCCAAGCCACCGCATCTTTCGCGGCAGAATGATATGAAAATGCCCAGAAAAAAGCTGCTGATAGACATAAATTTGAAAAACTCGTATTTACACAACACAACAACATTGTTCAACATTCTTGAACCACTATGTTTTGCAGCAGCAACTTCATAAATTTTTAGCGAAGCAACAAAGCATGTTGAGCTTTGAAGGAAGGGTCGGACGCTCCATGTAATTCCGTTAACAGGATTTATCCGTTGCCGACGGCTACTATTTTCCAATCCAATGCTAACTATATATAGATTCGGCCCGTTGGGATGGGAGTGAATTCGAGGAATCAGATTGTACCCAGATGGATCTAATTGATGAATTCATTAGGAGGCGATTTGTTTGGGCTATGTTTTGTGAAAAATGTCAAATGGCTTTGAAGAAATTTTCAATTTTAATGGTATATTTCTGAAATGGATTGGAAAGTATGTTGGAGTGCTGGGCAGAAGTGGATATCATTTGCAATTATTATAGGATACAACCGTGGAGCGGGACTAGATTTGCTGGAAAGGAATTTAATATTCTTAAATGTACTCGTACATCACTTGGTAAGATATCCTAGTTATTTGTCAAAATTAATTAGAGTCTTTAGGAGCGTTTTTTTTTAACAGCCATGAAGAACAGTGCTGGTTAACACCAGACAATTATACAATTATCTGAGCGGCTCTGGATGGAAAGTTAGTGCAAGAATGCCGCTCCGTTAGCATTTCCACGTTTTGAAATGCAGGCGGTGCAGCTGTCGAAGTTTTCGGAAAGTCAGTTATTTTTTCAGTTCGCCTGAAATTGTAAAAAAAGCAAATGCGAGTGTTTTGTTCGTTCACAAGATCACGGTGTGGAAAATGCTCCACGTCATTTTCTTGGCGGAATCAAGTGGGTATAGTCGATCGCCGTCACCAATTTTAAAGTGTACCGCCGTGTGGCGAGTCTGTTTGTTTGCTCATAAGAATATCGACGGCAGCGGAGGAGGATGTGGAGCAGAATTGCAACAGCCAAAAGCCGATGTAGGGGGAGGAGGGAAAAACGATGTAACTCAAAATTTGGTTGTCACGTCTTCCAGGCTTTTCTTCTTTGATACCCTTGACGAAGACGTGTATAATAACTTTGTCGTGAAGTTTGTAACGCACAGGAGGCAGCATCTCCGACCATGTAAGTATATACACAGTGGCGGATCAAGAGGGGGCCACGGGTGTCCGGGCTAGTGATGGGCATAATGACTCTTTTCACTGTGCCAGCACATAAGCTCTGACTCTTTCCAATGAGTCGTTCAAAAAGAGTCGTTTAAAAAAAGTAATGCAAAGAGTCTAAAACTTGGTTATCAACATATTCAATAAGAGTCGTAGTTTTTAAAAATTCAGTTTTTTCCTTAATTTCTTACCCACGATTCGAAGTCGGTGACCCCCAATGCCATTTAGTACGATCCAGCCCGATCAGACCACTATTTCCCATCAAAAGAGGGCTGCCAGACTAGGATGGACGACCCCAATTTCATTTTCTCTTTTTTGACCACAGAATCGGAGTTGGCGACCCTCCAATACACTTGAGCTCGAGCCAGCCCGGTTGGACCACTATTTCCCATCAAAACGGGGCTGCCAGTCTGGGATGGGCGACCCCAATTTTTTTTTCTTTTCTGACCCCAGATTTTGAGTTAGCGACCGCCAATGCAATTTAGTTCGAGCCAGCCCGATCGGACCACTATTTCACATCAAAACGGGGATGCCAGTCTAGGATGGGCGACCATAATTTTTTTTTCAATCTTTTTTGACCCCAGATTCTGAGTCAGCGACCCCCCAATAACTTTTAGTTCGAGCCAGCCCGGTCGGACCACTATTTCCCATCAAAACGGGGCTGCCAGTCTGGGATGGGCGACCCCAAATTTTTTTTTCTGACCCCAGATTTTGAGTCTGCAACCCCCAATGCTATTTAGTTCGAGCCAGCCCGATCGGACCACTATTTCACATCAAAACGGGGGGGGGGGGTCTAGGATGGGCGACCATAATTTTTTTTTCAATCTTTTTTGACCCCAGATTCTGAGTCAGCGACCCCCCAATAACCTTTAGTTCGAGCCAGTCCGGTCGGACCACTATTTCCCATCAAAACGGGACCGCCAGTCTGGAATGGGCGACCCCAATTTTTTTTTTTTACCCCAGATTCTGAGTCAGCGACCCCCAATGCCTTTTAGTTCGAGCCAGCCCGATCGGACCACTACTTCCCATGAAAACGGGGCTGCCAATCTGGGGTGGGCTCTTTTGACTTGAACGATATCGACGATTCGATTTTGTATCGTTTTTTTTTGAAAAATCTTTTTGAACGATTCGAATTTGTATCGCTCTTTTTGAACGAATCTTTTTGAACGAATCGATTTTGTATCGTTCTTTTTGAACGATTCGATTTTGTATCGCTCTTTTTGAACGAATCTTTTTAAACGATTGTTGCATTTTCAGAATGTAGATGCGGAGGAAAGCTCACGCCGGAAGGAGAAGTGTTTCTAGGGTCCTTTTTTTTAACGAATTGATCGCTTAAGCTCGAGCTGCCTTTAGCTGCCTATTCGTCAATTGGATGGAAGCTTACTTAGGAAGCCGTGGTAGGTTTTACAATAGCGGCCTATAAATTGCTGTGATAATAACAACGGCAGCCGTAACAGACAAAACTTCAAACCTAAACAATAATTTTCAATCCCGTTTAACTCTGTTAGTTTAGTGCTATAATCTGGTATAATGACCAGAAGCAAGCTATGATCTATGTACGTCAACTTCCATTTCACAGCATTTTGTCGCCGTTGCGACAGAGATCATTATAGCAACAACCGCGGCAGTTTATCCAATGTCTCTGATTAGTTCTTTCAGTTTGTTACTGAAAGAACTAAGCAGCAGACTGAAAGAATAATCCCTCAGAATTTCGATAGAGAATGCGCTTTCAAAACGTAACGGGGTCTTTCATCTCATTCCAACGGCATGGAACCCACATTGGAGGCCAATTCAAAAGATTAAAAAAAAATCTATGAAAAATAAGCAGAACTCAAAATTTTTCGAAGTATATTACACTTTGAAAAAGAAGGCAAGCTTACTCGAATAAATAAATATTTTTTCTATTTCCAAGACAAATAATATTCTTTGTAAACGACCGGACGATAGCTTGCAAATTCACCAATTAATTACACTTAATTCTGCTCAGGATATTTCCTATACATAAATTACAAAGGCCTAAAACCACAAAACATTTAATTGTATTTGCTACGGTTTCCCGGAAAACTTAGAAAATATACTCAAGGTTATGGTATAAGGAAAGTGACCTTTTCAATTGTTCGACATCCGTGATGAAGTGGGCTGGATTGGCCTATCTCTCGTCATGACTGTCTTCCGTAATTAAATTTTAATTCGAATTATAAGAGAATTTCATTTATTTGGCATCCCCGACTGTAATCTGTCATCGATAATTTGCATTAAGGAATACTTCAAAGTTTAATTATTTTCTGGCTTCCGTATAAGTTATGCTTTTCGCATTATGGCTGTGATCTTTTGTGATTTATTATGTCGTATATAATTTCTGCCGATTTTCTTTCAATGGGCACACAACCCAATGAATCGAATTTATATTGAAAATTTCTTCCATTTTTGCAATGATATAATCGTGGAAAACCAATGAAGACTGTGAAAATCAATCAAACTCGTGCTGTATATCGTTCTGCGTAAATGTATCCCACTGTAGGAGGGGATGGTAGAGCTCCTTTTTGATGTCGATTTTAAACGTATTTAATTTAATCATTTTTTCTTTAGGTTAATATGTTTTGACTATTACTGAACATTCACGTAGAATTAAAACTCGAGCATTCCATAATTATTCACCCCAACTGGCTATCTAACTAACAATAATTACATCCCATCTTGATGAATAGTCAATTCTCTAATTATAAGTATGGAGATGGTGGAAGCCTTCTGGTAAGAATCAAAGACCATCTTGCAACGGCTCGATCCTTGCTAGACAGCAATAAGAAAATTAGAAGTGTTACGGTTCGTAGCACAGAGTAAATTTTTCATGATCGTCTTCTTCTCGGGTAGTCTTTTTTTTGTGTGTTCACCAACGCCATTCATGAACGCTTGACAAACAAGAGTCCTTGCGTTGCTGCCGTCTTAGCAGCAAGGATAGAACGAATGAGATTTTCAGATGAAAAAAGTAGCTCTTATTTGATTTCTCCAACGGACACACGGGCCATTCCGTTTGATTACATTCAAACATGTATCCGTTTGCGATGTTATCGATGGAATGCATTTGGAATTCAAACGGCAACTTGAGCGATTCGCACTGGAAACTCCTGCAGGCTATAATACATATAAGGATATGGAAGTTCACGTGCCCTTTCAGGTCAACCTCAACCATGATTATACTCTTTACTGCTTTTGATCTTCCCTTTTGAAATTTAGTGTCCTGCCTCGAAGCACTTTTTCTTTTGTAGGCTGCAAATGTGTGGTGAGGAAGCATGCATCGCATATATCAATTGGTATCACTGCCTTTTTTACGTTAAGCAAACGTGATTTATGGGTGAAAGATATTTCACTCTAGGGTAGATTAGAAAATGCTTGACTAGATTTGTGAAGATTAAAAGAATGTGATAAGAAAAAAATCTGAGTACGCACACTCTTTTCAACTCATGATTTCGCCAACGAATTTCAAATAAGACAGCACTTTTGTCTCAATCTCAACCCCAGTGGAGTCAACATAAATGGACTACATTAAAAAAGACTCTATAAGACATACATTGACGACGGTGTTGACGGAGGCCTTTTGAAAGATAGATACATACTAGTACTTACCACTTTTGGGAAAACTATCTACTGTCTTACAAATTTCTTTAAAACCCCACATTGAAGGATCCCATTGTACCATATATTGAGTGTCAAGTCAAATCAAATGGGTCAAGTATCTGATACTTACTAAATCTGAATCTGAAGCTTATCAACCACAATCCACAAGCACTTCATTCTCAAGTGAATATCAAATTCAGTGTATTCACTGTTCAGTATCGCATTCAAATTCAAAACATTTTGCACGAATCCTTTGGGTAAAGTGTTGGTTCTAAGTGCTTTTCCTCAGCTGTTGGATGTGAAAGACACTTGATTTATCCTTGATTTATATCGGCCTTCGACCACAATGCACTCGAGCTATGCTGTAAATTAACTTGAATTTAGTAAATGTTTTCAGTGTTGTATTTGGGATCTTAGTAATACTACGGGCACGTACACAATGGCGTGTAAAATATTTTGTAATATAAGGAGAAGATGGTTGAAAGGTTGGTTGGTATTTTTTCGGGCTTATCTTTCACTTTAGTGTCTTCTTCTTCTTCTTGTGCGACTCCTTAACGAAAATTGGACAGCATTATGGCAATTTTCACTTTCGATACTGCCGCTCGGAAAAGTTCCATTGATGTACACCGGAACCGCTCTTGCCTGTTTTTCAGCCAAGATGCTCCCCTTCTTCCTGCTGATCGTCTTCCTGCGATTCTTTCTTGTGTTATGAGCTGCAGTTATTCATATTTCGAGTTTCTCATGGTGTGGCCAAAATATTTTAGCTCTCGTTCTTTGATGATGTCGATACGTTGCTACCATCGCCAACTATCGAATGTGAAAAAAAGCGTTATTCATTTTTTATACCCTTTTCTTCCATTAGACATGATAAGTAAGATGGCAAATTGTGAAATTTCTAATCATCTTAGAAACTCAGATATGCCTATAGCCAAGTGTCGAATGAATGATGATGTATGATATTCTAGCAAAGTATTGAATAATTTGTTTGCTGCTTTGACAAAATTAGTTGCATCTCGTTGTCGGCGTAGAACAAAAACAAAACCCAGCCTGGAAGATATGTCTTGAGCGGAAGGGCTCCCGCCGAGGAAAACTAAGAATTCGAAAAAAAGGGAAAATCGAAAACACAACAAAGACTATGTTTACGCTACACAAAAAGTACGGGTTTCCGGACCTGTGTAGCTCGGGCCCCTGGCGATTGTGGGAGTTCTAATTTGCTAGGGACATTGCCGTAATTGTCGTCTTAGGAAGTGTGTCCAACTTGAAGTCGATACGATGTAAAACACCCGAGATATAACAGTTAGGAAATCGCTATTCTTCAATTTTTTCTTGTTCTCGTTATCCTTTGACATGGCTACAGCCTCATAGGGGAGCGTATCAATATCTGCTTTCTTTTCTCATGGGTTGGCTCTGTCCCAAGGGTGTGCAAATGGTTCACAGACGGCGCCAAAACGTAAGAGATTTCCGACGCAGGCATTGTCGGTCCTGAGAACAGAGCTTCCAATCCAATGTGTAAAACGCCGTCCGTGTTCCAAGCGGGAAAATACGCCATCAAAGTTTGTGCTAGACTGTCCCAAACCGTCGGCTATTTAAGCAGGAACATATCAATATTAACCGCCAGTTTGGCAGCCATCCAAGCGCTAACTAACTTCACCACCAATTCTAAGCTGGTACTAGCTTGTCAAGAAGTCCTCCTTAATGCGGGTTCAACGAACAAGCCCACATTTAATTGGGTGCCTGGTCATTCGGACTCAGAGGGCGATGAGCTGACAGAGAAGCTAGCAAACCGAGCCTCCACCGTCGCAATCTAAGGCCCGGAACCGTTTTTCGGATTACTATTGCAGAAACCACATAAGAGAGTGAGAAAGCACACGTGCTCATCCCAGGCCTGAGGCAGGTCAAGCTGTTAATTTTGGGCCACTCACACTTTCGTACCTTGGAATTGCTGCGGTTGAGCAAGAACAGGGTCAGAATTATTTGTGGAATTTTACGGGACACTCGCCTCTCAGAGGTCACCTTTAAACCATATGTATTTTATCAGACTACCGTTTTTGCAAGGCTGCTGATGATACCTCACAGCACATCCTTTGCGAATGTGGAGGTCTTGCTCAAAGACCTACCGAACGCTTCGGCGTAATACTTTCCTTGACCGAGGATATCTCTTTTATAAAACATTGCCTGATCAGTTAATTTAACGAAAAGCATCGGCTGAATCTTTTGATTTAGCCTAGCTTATCGACAGAAATGGCAATAGCAAAATAGACCTCATGGTCACAGTGCTTGTGGTATCTAAAGCCGAACATACACCATCCGGAATTCCTGTCCGGAAAAACTGATCAGGCCCGGCCTTCAGGAATTCCGGATCGTGTATGGCCGTTTCAGGCCACCTTCAGGCGGCCGGATTGGCCTTTCAGGCGGCCGCAAGGGAAATCGTTCCCGCTAGGCCTCCACCACACACGTTCCGGAAATTTTCTCCGGAAAAGCTGATCAGGCTTGGCCTTGAGAAATTCCGGATCGTGAATGGCATGCGCAAGCTGCCTTGAGACGCCAGAGATTCGAAATATCATTCTATCTACTGAATTGAATTTTACTTTCCATGGCCAAGTTTCAGATACATTGGTCTATTGAAATAAACTTCAGTGAAAATTCATTCCGGTCGCACTGAGGCGGCCGGACAGGCCATCGTAACTTCGTTGTGACTTATGGTGCATTTAATAATAATAAAATAAATAACTGGCGCAACAGTCCAATTTGAACCACGGCCTCGAGATGAGTTAGCATCATCTCATTTTCTAGATCGTGACGGTTTTTGTGCAGAGGTACGTGATCAGCAACATGCTCAACCGAGTTATTTACCCCATAATGGGTACTCATTTAACAGCTGAGTGGGCTCATAGTCCGACACGTAAATCCCCGGAATCGAACCGGGGCCCAGTGCGTAGAAGGCGAACGTGCTAACCGTTGCGCCATCCGGACTACAATTTTCTATGGTGCATTTGCCACTGTGAAATTAGTAGTAAAAATTGTTCCGATTTCACTGTTCCTATGGGAGGTATATGAAATAGTGAGCCAATCTCAACTAAATTTAGTTACGTGATTTGGCAGCCAATAAGATTGACTAATATGAAATTTGGTAAAGATACCTTCAGAAATAAAAAAAAACTACTTTTGAAACAGTCGTTCCTATGACAACTTTATGATAGAGTAGTTCAATTTCAACCAAATTCAGAAATATTATTTGAGATTCTATTGATTAGTGTGACATTTGAAAAAGATAGCTTCAGAAATAAAAAAGTTTTTCTCACAAAGACTAATTACCGGTCGTTCCTATGGCAGCTATATGACGTAGTGGTCCGATTCCGTTGGTTCCAACATATTTATAGGGCGCAATAGAAAGAAGGCTTTGTACAATATTTCAGCTCGATAGCCTTTAAACTGAAGGACTAGTTTACATAGAACCAGACAGACAGACGGACAAAGCTTAATCGACTCGTTTCATCATACTGACTAAGAATATATAGTTTATATGGTTGGAGATGCTTCCTTCTGTGCGTTGCAAACTTCATGACGAAGTTAATATACCCTATCACATCCGTGAAGGGTATAAAAATGCCAATTCATTTAAGTGCTAGTTGAAAAAAAGAATATCGATGGTGAAGATTTACAACCTCCTATGTCAGTTTTTAGAAATTTTCTTTTTCTCTTTTTCTAACGTGTTTTAAAAATATTTATGCATCAATTGCTCAACCGCCTATATGGTTATTTTCAGCGAAAAACCGTTAGAAACAGCAACATCCAAACCCTCTATGTCAATGTTGTGTTTTACAACTTCTACAACTCTTATTGTAAACTGACTCCAAAAATTCCATTTTGAAATAAGAGGTTGGCTACCTTCACTATCGAAATGTAGGTTGCTCTGACCCGATTTAAGTCGTTTCAAGTTATTGTAAGTCGCATATTTCCGGAACGTAGCCCTGTCGTAAATGGGAGTATGCCTGTACTAAGGATTTGAAAACATTATTGAGTATGCACATAACGCTTCTTTCTTTACTTCATGCATAACAAAAACAACCCTAAGAATGGCATTAATATTATTGTTTTTATTTTCAAAATGCAACTAACTCCGCGAATTCAATTAAAATTTTAATTAACAAAACTAATTATTAGAAATATAATGGTTGCTGTTCTGTAGGATATTATGGAATGCGCAGTGTATGAATCAGAATCTTCTACACATATTCAATTCAAGTGCTTGTTGTCGAGTCAGTCCGTGCAATTAGTACATGAACATACTCGTACTAACATGCAATTAAACTAAAAGCGTAATAAGAAATTGAATTACATTACATTTTTTTCAATCAAGTTGTTGTAGTTGTAATGAATTTCCTCTTTAGAATCAAAAGTCCTTCCTATGACTTCCACTCGCCCCCTTCCGGAATCAACGCGAAAATTCACACCCATCTCAAACGAGAATAACTTCATCTTCTTTAATCCTTTTCATCGACAAACTACAGAAGAATAACCGCTTTCCGCTTTTCCATTTCAAAGACGGTGAATGTTGACGAATAACAATTAGTTACAGAATTCAAACTGAGCGTCATTTCTCGTTCAAACCATTACGAGTTGTTTGTATTGCCCCATAAATTACTTGTCGAATCCAGAAATTATGAAGTCAGCTTTGCAAACTTTTATTCATTCCGGTACATGGAATGATGTAGTCCAATGAGTTGAAGAAAGGACCTCAAGCAAAAGTGTTTTCACAGTTTGAAACGGGGTTATGATAGGCGGGGTGGGTGACCGGGAATATCTATTGTCCTCCGCCGCGAAGGACACGACACGAGGAACTTCATAACTTTTCCACTTGGCTATTTGACCATTTTTCATGCAATAGAATTCTTATTTGTTTCCCGCAGCCCTTCGACATAACAAAACTTTCTTCATTTCAATTAACGTTTCGCCCCCGGAGGTAGTGAAAGTAGTCAGCACTGAAGCGAATTGCTTTCGGGAAGGACGTTATTTCCAAGGATACGATTGCGGACATGAACCGATTTTCCTGTTGTGAACAGTTTCCTGGGAGCAGTTTGGTGAAGATAGAAAATTCAGAGAAGCTTTCGCAATAGAGGGAAATTTAATATGTACATCAATCATGGACTACAACCGTTTCCAAGCAAAGACACATAATGGGTATATTTTCTTGGACACGCATGCATCACATACTGGGAACAGACGCAATTTTCACAAAACAAATCGAATTGCATACGATATATTTGTGGAACGTATGTAGCAATAAAGAAGAAGTAAGAAATCTCGATGATTCGAACTTGTACAATGATGAAAGAGCGACAGTGACTCTGAAAGGGGTCCTGGGCTTTGACTACTTTGCCTTAACCCCTTGCGGGGCATAGCGCGTCAACTACTCCTGCGCGCCATCGTACTCTGTTCTGGGCAATGGGGCGCAACTCCCCAAAAGACTTACCCAGTACCTGACACTCCTTTGCCACAGATCGACGCCATGTGATTCGAGGACCCCCTCTTGGTCGGCCTTGGTTGGAAATGGGGTTCCATTTCATGGCATGCATAGCAATGCAGTTATCACTCTTCCGCAATGTGTGACCTATCCACTGCCATTTTCGCCTGCGTATCAATTCGTCGATTGGCATCTGACCCGTACGCCGACTTAGCTCTTCATTTGTCCTGGGCTTTGGGCCAACCTTTTTTTGTTTTGCAACAAACTCCAGCTCTTTAGAATCCATCCATCCATTGCACTGGTAAACACTGATTTCGTTGCGCAAACTGTGTGATGATTTTTATTTGTGTTGGTGTACCCTCATTACAAAAAAAAATATTTTGTCCCAGTTTTTTGTTATAGCTATATATCTATTTTTACCTCATTTACGTGTAATAAAAATACGTAGCTTATTCCTAACTACAAATTTATTTATTACTTCGGAATAGTAATGTGTAGCACAGTAACGGGTCGTTCATTTTGAACGACTCAACAGAATGAGCGTAAGATTCAGCACAACTACATAGCCTCCGAGTCGTTCAATTTAAAATTGACACAATTATTTCCAGAACTAACCGTCCGCATAAATACTACAAAGCATTACCAATCCACGCTCATTTCTCTTTACATACTATTTACGAAGTAGTGATGGGCATAATGGCTCTTTTCACTGTGCCGGTACATAAGTTTTGACTCTTTCCAACGAGTCATTCGAAAAGAGTTGTTTGAAAAGAGTCGTTCAGAAAAAGTCATCCAAAAAAGTCAGAAACTTGGTTAATAACATATTCAATAAAACTCGTAGTTTTTTTCCTATATTTTTTTACGCCCGATTCGAAACAGGTGATCCCGAATGCCCTTTAGTTCGAGTCAGCCAGAGTGGACCACTATTTCCCATGTAAACGGGGCTGCCAATCTGGACTGGGCAACCCTTTTTTTTTCTTTTTTGACCCTTTATTTGAAGTTAGCGACGCTCCAATGCCCTTTAGTTCGAGCCAGCCAGATCGGACCACTAGTTCCCATGAAAACGGGGCTGCTAGTCTGGGATAGGCGACCCCACTTTTTTTCTCTTTTTTTTTCCCCAGATTCTGATCGGACTACTATTTTCCATGAATCTGGGATGGGCTCTTTTGACTCGTTAGACTCTTTTTGAACGATTTGATACGATTCGATTTTGACTCTTTTTGAACGATATGAACGATTTGATTTTGTATTGTTCTTTTTGAACGATATGAACGATTCGAATTTGCATCGTTCTTTTTGAACGATATGGACGATCGTCTTTGTATCGTTCTTCTAAGATGTGAGACTGCACGAGTATGTATTACAGGAGCTGGAAATTTGAATTCGCTCTCTCTCTAGCTGTAGTGGAAGCTATGGGTTTTTGTGTGGTTTCATCTAAAGTTGAGCTTAAGATGACGATACATAAGATGAATACTTTTGTTTTAGAATGTTGGGATTGTTTTCTGGATTTGGGAAACTTGGATGTGCGGTGCGGCGTAAGTAAATGATTATTGATTTGCTTGAAGTCAGCATGGGTTGTTGTATATATACATATGTGGGAGTATACACAATGCATGCATTACATATTGCAAAGATATGATGACGAATGGATTTAGATAAGATTGGCTTGGTAGATAGATAATGCTGGTTTTAGTTTTAGATAGACAATGGGATGGGATGTGCATGAATTTAGTACAATTTAGTATTATTTCGGGAGATACTTACTCCCTTTCTCAGTACGTCTGCTACTAAATCCTTAAGTTGTTTTACATTGGCTTAAATAGGGCTAAAATTTATCTTCATGTATATTCTTAATTAAATATCCAGGTAGGTTCCAATTTTATAAAAGATACCTGCTACTTTTATAAAGAAAAGGTTCATTTATGGTTACTAATTTAATAAAAGGTATTGAGGAAGTTGCAACTATTGGAAAGAAAATAATCACTCATTTACGTGATTTTCTTTGAATAATTCAATTTTGGCGACTAGTTTAACTATCTTATTCGACTAACTTAAATTTAATGACGTTTCTTGTAATAGGTAAACATGCCACGAAAGTGCTTAATTCCTTGCATACGTGTTACGATGGAAAAGCATCGTAATGCACGGACGGACTTGCACTTCCTGTTCATCCATTTGGCAAAAGCCTTCTACATATTTGCTCAAGACCTGATATGGGTAGCCGTAGGAGCACTTAAGTTCACCGAGGCATTTGTAAAAATTATACAAGACATGTATGACGCACAGCTGGTGAATCTGAAGAATTTTCGGTTAAAGTCAGTGTTCACCAAGGCAGTGTATTGAGTCCCTTGCTGTTCAGCATCATCATGCTCTATTTATTAACACTCCTTTTTGATGGCCTGGAAATATCCCTTCTCTTCGCCGATGACATGGTTCTGGGTAGCAAAGACATCGTTGCTTTGCAGGCTGCACTGGCCAAGTGGTGTAATATACTGGAGGATCATGGACTGAGGATTAAAACACCCAAGACGGAGTCCTTTCTCAGATCCAGAGAGACCGATCCCAGATATGTACAACAAAGGAGAGCAGTTGAAGTCATGTACAAGGCTCAACTGTGAAAACTCTGGAGTTTTCTGCAACAAGAAGATGCCTCGAAAGTTTAAGGGCAAGCTGTACAAAACGGTCATACGTCCCGCATTCATGTATGCATTTGAATGCTGGACTATGTACAAGACATACGAAAGTAAAATGACTGCGACCGAAATGAAAATGCTACGGATGTCAGCCGGTGTGGCCAAGAAGGATCGTATTAAAAGTACCTATGTACATCCGAGGCAACTTGTTTGTTGAGCAACCGATCACTGAAAAGCTCGAAGATCGTCGTATGGATTGGTATTGCCACGTTCTAAGGCGTTCGCCTGAGAACGCAGTCATGAGGGCACTATCAATGAATGTTCCATTTGCTGGACCCAAACCCGGAGGCAGACGGAAACACACTTGGATCGATCAGATGATGAAGCAACAACAACGCATTAATCTCGGCGATGCACAGTGCGTCGTTCCATAGCCAAAAATCGAAAATTTTTTATTTTTGTCCGGCTTTGAAAGTAACCTATCTTTAAGAAAACATGTTGGAGCTCCTAAAAATAATGTTTGAAAAATTTTGCTTTTCTTTGTTTTAGTAATATTATGTGCTAAATTCGAAAAATTGAAAATATTGAAAAAAGGGTCTATGAGGTGAAAATTGCGTTTTGAGCTTCGGTGAAGTCCTGGCTACCTAAAGTTATATTTTCCCAATAGACCAGGCCCCAGGCTTACACCCAAAGACAAAAAAAAAAAATTTAATTAAAAAATGTTAAAAAAAAAACAGCACAATTATTTAAAATTAAAATAAAACTTTGAGTAAGGATTAAAAAAAACGTCACAAAACGTTTTGAGTGGTTGACGGTTTCTGTCAGATGCATATATATTCTTTCATTCTAAGTAGTTTTGGTTTGCCTTTTTTTGCCTTTTTGAGCGTAATTGGCGTTTTTGTGGGATAAGTCACATTTAAAAAATCAATGAATATTTTTCAAGATTCCTTAAAATTAATAATACAGAGAAAATTGCACATTTGTTGCAAGGACTAGGTGCTTACCGTCTGAAATATAAATAAATAAATAAAAAAAAAAATTTAATAAACTATAAAAAGTTTATTTATTCTAGAAAGAAATACCCATAAAAGGGAACAAATACACAAGGCATATCGGTTCAACTGGGTTAAAGTTTTTTTTATTATATATATATTATTTCGCTTATCTACTTTAGAGTGATTTTGGGGGCGTAATTCTAATTTATATGCGTGAAAAACGCTTTTGTAACACATGTAAATATGTATATGTATGTTAAAACTACTAAAAAGTTCTAATTACGGACAAAATTTTATATTTTATAGGTAAAATAAGTATTGTGCTTAGAGTTAGACTAGCAGGACCGGAAAAAAAGTAAATAAAAGAATAATATGGATATAATGAAAGAATACACTTTAATTTTTACGCTCTAGGTGCTAAAAGCATCAGCTAACGTAACGAATGAAAATTCGAGCGGAGTAATAAAATAAATGTTGTAAAATGTCACAGCTAGTTAGAAAATTCGACACGGTTCATACATAAACTTCAAATTCCGCATCTGTGTACCTGTGCTAAATTAAATGTTAGGTTGTTAATTGCCTTGATCCTTCCAAGTAAGTAAAATATAGTAAAGTGCAATATGTGCATAGAATCTCTTTGAAAATTTAAGATATTCTGTGTTACCATTTAAAAGATATTACGTTTTGCATACTACCTATAAACAGAGCCAGAATTGAACAAATTCTCTGATCAATATCTCAAAACTGCGTCATCAGATCACATTGTAATTTAGAAATGTTAATGCTTGTAGCTTTTATTAAATGGACGTTAAATTTCATTACAATCGGTAGACTCGTTTTCAAGTTATGATTTTTTTACCACCAGCCTCCTAATTACAGCAAATTTAACTCACACTTTTCGCAATATATCAGAACTGCGACCATCTATCTTAATCAAATTTATGCAGTTAAAAGATTATGTATAGCTCCCCATTCGTGCGAAATTTTAACAAAATCGGTTGCACAGTTCTTAAGATACTGATTTTTGATCACTTCAACGCACTGTGCGATGATGCGAACCAAGACCGAGCTGCTTGCAGAAGGAAGCTGAGATTATACCGCCAGAATGGGCGAAGTGCCAACACCACAGGCAGAATAATGCTACGCCGCAGAGTGGTATGAAAGGACAAGGAAGAAGAAAATTAAATAATAATTTAAAAAAAAAAAACGTTGAAATATTTTAAGTCAAAAACGCGGGTCATATTGACCCACCCCGATATCCGTGGACACTGGATTAAGGTCCGTTTTGGTAGACACCGCTATGCGGCATTCGCAACCGATCATCGAAGTGTCTCTATAGTTTTCCTTCGATTGCGGCGGCTATGTAATGCACGATGACCTGGCACCCAGCACAGCAAAATTCGGCTCCGTTCTGGGTTTGACTACTACTCGCAAGTTACACTTTTTTTTAACCAGATAATATAAATACTCCTAAATAATAAAATAAAAGATTGATTCTCCTGGGCCCCACATACCTTCCCGCCGAAACCAAATTTATGCCACAATGACGGAGCAAAGCCTAATAACTGACTGTACCTATATGTATTCCATTAGCAAAATTACACCTGACTTATGTAATTCTCATCTATCAGCACATGTACGTATTTAATATCCCTTTCTACAACTTTCAACCCTTTTTGCGTCATAGATGAACAATGTTTAGCTTTCATCACAATGTCATTACTACAGTAATACTCCCACGCTCCCACAGCAAAATCCGAGCATAATCCATTTACCAGAAAAGTCGATTTCCATGCAACGACCGCCAGGAGATCCTTAGGAAGTGCGACTCGCTATTTTTGGAAGCAAATCAGAACGGTACGCTTGTCAACAGCAAATGGGCAAAGACGAAGACAAGAGAATCGCTGCCACTTGCCACACGACACATGGGACATGTTAGCAAAAAGACACTCGTGCCATCCTTCCAAATGGCACCGAAGCCATTGAGAGAATTATGAGGCTTATTTGGAAGAGTATAACCGTGTAACGGCCCCAATTTAAAGAAAATATGGAGAAAAACTTTCCGCGGTTTCTCGGTAATTTGCTTCCTGAGCGATTCTGTCGTCTGCTGTCCTGAGTCCTGATGATCATAATACGCTGAACGCTGTCCTATCCATCGGCACCGTCATATGTGCAACTCAATGAAGTGTTAACAAAAGCAGTGCGTTAATTTTAATGATCGCTGCAGAGGGAGATATATTACATGGAGTAAATGTCTGCCATAAAAGAAGTATCACCTAAATTACTGCAGATGTATAAATGTTATTTTTAGGGAGGATATTGTCACGGACTGTGTGAAGTGAAATCCATTGAATTGAGTATGAAGTAGGGCGAATTACAAATTCTAAATTTTGTAGTTTTTCCCAAACGTAGAAGATTCCGAAGTAATTGGGTCTATGTAAATTTTGATTTTATGTTCTCTATAAAAATTTGTACTAAGTAGTAGGTATCTGCTGATCATCTTATATCAAATATCTTTTATAGAGGTCATAAATTAAAGTCAAGATATAAACCACCCATACTGCTGTTGCTCAGGAAGTTTCAAATAGAAAATACATTGTATGGCCGATCCTAATAAAGTAAATTAAAATTACCATAGAGACCTCTACGACTTTACGTAATATTAGACATTTTTAGCACTTTTCCTTGCTAGCAAACAAGAGATATAATGATACATAGAATGACAAATATAACCCAGGATTTGAATGATTATTTTCAGACACAGACACCAGAAGAGATTTTTTTAATTTTTTCTAAAAAATACATTTTTTAATAAAATTATTACTTTGAACAACATATTCATTGGACAGGAAATCCGTATATTGTACGCGGAAGAAAACTACGCCAGGAAACCAAAATCGACTGCCACGATCTCGATGAGATAACCGCCAAAGAAAATATCCGCAAGACTTTTTTAGAACAGCTAGAAGTGGATCCCCACTTCTACCCAAGTCGCAATAATTAGCGTGTAAAACGAAGTTGCAAATAACCGTTTGCGGTGGGTAAAGTGAAAGTCCAATTAACCAAGAGAAGAAAGGGAAAATTTTCAGAAAATGCAACCAAAACCTTCTTTTTTAGAAGCATTTAGACGTCCGCAAATAAAGTTTCTGCAGCTGATTTGGGAACACAGGCGCATACTATTAGATCAAAAAGAGTGTATGTTACATTAAACTGTAACCAGTATAGACACACTAAGGCTATATGGTTTCTCGTGTACATACGACACATACCACTGCGATTCGATAAAGCTCGTATGCATTATAAGCACACATGATGTGCGCGACTTTGTTGTGTGACACTCTCAAAGCCCCGAAAGCATTTTAGGCACACGCACCATCATTTCACAATGGAGATTATTCGATAAAACAATTTATGTGGAAAATTGAATGTGGCCGTGTGAAGGGCTGTTTCGATTTCGAGAAAAGCTCAGCCGAGAAAATATCGTATCGAACGGCGTCGTGTGAAAGCCGTCTAAGAAACAGTGACAGTGGTGACAGATTGATGAAAAGGTTTTAGAAAGCATATATGAAATGGAGCTTTTAAAGAGTTCCTCCAGAATAGGCAGAAATAAAATACCAGGTTTGAATGGTGAATAATTAGTCCATACACTTTGGAATTGATGGGATAATTATGCGGAAATTAGAATGCCGGTAGGCAAAAATCCACTTTAAAAGTCCACTTCATGGGCGCCCCCAGAAACTGCAGCGGTCGTTGATCATTGTCAACAAAGTCATACCGTCTGTCATCGCAGTGCGATGATTTGGTTGAGGTAAACATTTCTCCCATAAGAATAATGCCGGTATGTCAAAGAAACCGAATAAAAAGGGCAGAATGTGTACATTCAGTCAAAAAAGTACCGGGAATCAATCATTAAAAAAGCCTGCTCAACAGGATTGTCAATATTCTTTCTGTCGCTAAGTTGGCACAACTGTCCTCTATACTGTCACGGAGTTTGACAGTCATCTGTCATTTAGTTTGTTTACAGTACTCGATATTGTCAGTTCGTCTCAAGTGTGTGAACCAGATCCCAGGATAAGAGACAGTTTCGAGCGGCTCTGGTTAAAAGGAGCCACACACCTGACACACACTCACTACCGGTAGCTCTACCGGAATACCAGATTACAGTGCTACCCGTTGGAGATATAAATTCGCCGCTTTTCCACAATCTTATCTCTCTAACTGCTAAGATGTTTAATTTATACGTCAAAAATTCACTCTCTAATTGAAGAAATCGTGCGTTCTGGGGATCTTCTGACCCACTGTCCAGGAGAGTACGCACATTCCAGAATCCAATCTTTGTTATTGTACGATAGTCCGAACTCGTAAGCGTTGAGTCAGTCCTTATCCGAGGCATAGTTGACGTTTCGTTAGCATATAAAGATTTCGGATAGTGCAAGTTTCTGGCATACACATCCTGTCCCTTATTTGTCGGTTTTGACGACATTCCATCAAAGGGAAATGCCGTGGTATTATTTTACGCGCCACACCACAGGGGGAAGATTTACCTCAACCAAATCATCGCACCACCATCACAGGCGGCTTGACATTGGTTTACAATGGTCAGTGGCAACTGACTTTCCAGGGGTCGCCCACGCGGAGGACTACAGAAGAGAAATTTTTGCCCCTCTTAGAAATTTTAGCCCCCTATTTCAAAGGATGGTAATGCTCACTGTCAAGTAAGCATTGTTATAGGATATTTAAAAAAAAACGCAACGAATTTTTTTCTTTCACGGCAAATTCACGACAATTAATCCACTATACGCGACTTCGAAAATGTTAAGTGGTAATGCTAACTTGATGGACATGTAACTTTGAATTTCTTTAAGTGGAAATCTACATGCATAGTCCAAAGTAGAAAAAAGGGGGAGCCGGAATGAAGTCATTGTCAGGTTAAAGGTGAAGGTTTAAGTCGACTTGTATACTATACTTATGGAAACATGCATACTAGGCACCACAAAAAGACCTCCTAAAATATAAATGAAAATGAAATACGTATGAAGAATTTTACGTAACTGTAAATTCATCATCGCTATTATTAAATGCAAACACCAACACTCGAACATAGCATACTCTCAAAGCGGAAAAGGGTAGAATCTATAAGACTTCATATTAATACTAAATTAAATTTTATTAAATTAATTTCTATTCTTAGCGACGAGTATATGTACTATGCATTTGTTGGAACCACTTTCTGCTATAAATTAGAAAATACGACTTCCCTTAAAACCAAAACCATCACAACAAACCCAAAAATGAAGTGTCAAAGACATTCCGATCCTCCCAAATCTAAATGAAAATAAACAACCCTCGCTTTGTGCCTCTAAAATATCGAGTTCAACGTACATACATCCAATCCACATGACAATTTCTGAAATGCTGTAACACGTCAGCAATTTGAAGCTACATCGCATCTTCTATTTTCATATAAATGATTTTTAAGAGCTAATTAAAAAGGAGTGAGTAGGACACCTTTAATACCTTATGCATACCTTATGACTACTAATGGACATTTTAGATATTAACAACGCTACCAAAAGCACCCATAGTGGATCTCCCTTCCAGAAGATGAAAAAAAAACATAAAATTTTATTTTCATTCGTCTACCACACAACACATTGGGGCAATATGATGAGGTACACGAGCCCTTCATGTTATGATAAAAAAACGGGGACCACTCACAAATTCTGGAAGTTATTTTTACGATCAATCATCTTTCGGGAATGACGGAACAAATTGCCATTATCTTTGTCATCTGGGTAATGTGTGTGTGTGGCGTCTCGTGTCTTTTCTAATAACCCGAATACGCAATCCAGGGCTTTAAAAAAAAATCCTCGAAAAAAAAAAAACAGTTTGTGCATCTTAAAACGATATTGCATTCACGGCTATTGCAACATATTGAGATGCCTAGATGCTTTTCAGAAATATTTTTCAAGTTATGGAATGCACTCGTACAATCCGATTCCAACCGTTCCCTGCGTCAATTCCGCACAACAACCTGAATGACAAGCTGGCGTCACTTCATCTTATGTTTTCCACGTTCATCATGTGGTTAAATTTTAAGTACCCTCGGTACCTTCTCCCATAATTCACATGGTGTCGCGGCCACCTTTCTTCCATCCATCCGGTTCGACCAGACGACACCTCTCATGATGCATCATCATCCCGTAACCATGTACCGAATCATGTTCTCTATTCCACTGAACCGGCCTCATCCACTAGACTTAATTGCTTTATTGGTTCCACTTAAAGGGATAAAGATGTTTGCAACAGCCAGGTTTAAGCCATCATCTTTATAAATGTCTCTTCACTAAATCATCTCTGAATTTATAGATGCCTCTGTCCTTCCAACACTTGCTTTGCTAGCCGGGACACACAAACATGCGAGATAAATGCTCGACTTCATGTTTTAGCACTTGAGGTTAATTATACCGGGTCCTTTATGTCCTTGCTCCTTGAATGTGGTGTCTGTTTTCAGTGTTTTGTGTTTATGAAAGAGAGTCCCATTATTTTAAAGTGCCTACACTTGATAGGGTGCATTGCTTATACTCGTATGCAGTTGGTACGAGATCGAGCGGATTCGCAGCACATGTTGGGTGGTTGTTCAAAGAGTCAGTCGTCTGGTGAAAACCAGGAAAATTAGGTATTTGTTATTATCATGTGCAGCCTGTCAGTTCAATTTGTACGGAATGCGAACACATATGTGGAATGACGTCTTCGGTCGAAGCACAAACTACGTTATTGATGAAGAAACATGCGGAAAATAAGCAAACACTCTAACGCGAGAGGATAGTTTAGGATCTCGTTGGAATTTAAGGAGCACTTCAAACAAACAATTGGCGAAGTGATTTTTTAATGCACCTTCACTTTCACCGACACTTAGTCAGTATGTTTAATCTGGAGATGGAAATTATGTTTAGTACACCGTTTGTCTGTATCCTGATGATGGTTTGTGGAGTCCCTTTGACATACAAAAATATATTCGTGGACAAAGTCTCCTAACTTCTAGTAATGAACAATTATGTGATATGAGAGGTATAGTAACAAAACTGGCTATGTCCACTTAAAAAAAAAAAAAAACAAAAGGTTTTTTTTATTGCATCGGATACTGCTGGTGTTCCTGCTTAAAGCTGTAATTACAAATATGGCTTTACGATTTTTGTCGTGGCGCGCAAGGAGTTTAAACACTTGCAAAATGTATTGGATAGAGCTAATTTACGCGCGTTTTTACCGCTTTTTGCCGGCCGGAAAGTTGTATGAAAGTCAAAACTTTGCCGCTTTTCTAGCGATGACAGATGCCATCTGTTCTATGAGCAATCGAGAATTTGACCATTTATAATGCTCTCTCTCCCTCTCTGGATCCTGTTAACCCATTGTGGGGCATAGGGCATTAACCACGCCGACTTTCCACCTCGTCCTGTTCGCCGCTATCGCCTTCAACTGCCTATTAACTTACCCTTAACCTCAACTGATCTTTTCCAGGTGTTTCTAGGTCGTCCAACGCGGCGACTTGCATCAGATCCCTGTGGGTTCCAATCGAAGGACTGTTTAGTAGTGTTTTCCGGCCCTTTTCGAAGTGTGTGATCTATCCACTGCCACTTTCACCTTTTTGTGGGGATGTCCATCCTCTCCTGGCCAGTAGTGAACAGGATGTCGTCGTTAGAAATGACCTCCGGCCAGCGTATATGTAGGATGCACCGTAGACACTGGTTCACGAAAGTTTGCAATCTAGTTGTTATCGCCCTGGTCACCGTCCAAGTTGAACAGCCATAAAGAAGCACAGATTTTACATTGGTTTCGAAGATCCTGTATTCGGTACTTCTGGAGATGTTGTTGTTTTGCCTGAAAGGAACTGGAAAAAGCTGCCCGAACCTTATGGATGCGAGACAGTACATCAGCATCCGCTCCACCATCTGCTGTAAATACTCTTCCGAAATAACAAAAATTGTCCACTTTTCCCACCGTCTGCCCTGAAACACAAATATCGCTCTGTCTTCCTGGATCCAAGCTCAATTAATTAGTTTTGGCAGCATTTATTTTAAGCCCCGCATTGCGACTTTCGCGGTACAGGGCATTCGTCATTTGAACTACATAGATGATCCGATCTATTTGAAAGAAGACAAATATCGTCAGCGTAGTCCAGGTGTTGAAGGTATTCAAACAGGTTCCATCTGATACCTTTGCTCTGGTGTTCACGAAGCGCGCTACAGATTACGTCGTTAATGGCAATCAAAAACAATATAGGTGTTAAAATGCAGTCTTATCTCACTGCGCTATGTACCTCGAAGGGATCTGAAAGCTTACTCTTGTGTAAGATGTGACATTGGGCGCCGCTATAGGACTCCTTGTTGAAGGATATGATTTCATCTGGTGTTCCTCTCCTACATAAAACCTTCGAGATGTATTCCCGGTCAACCCTGTCAAACGCCTTCTCGAAATCGATGAACATGAGATATGGGGATCTCCACTCTGAGACGCGTTTCGCATCAGCGGTCGAAACCGGCGAACACGCTTTTTTTGGGCCCCCTTCAGAAGGTGAATTATTCTTAACAATTCTAATAAGTGTGATCCCACTTGGAACAAACCAGAGCGACGGCATGATAAGCGCCATACATGTCGTATGGATGTCGATGGCCGTCGCCTAAAAAACTTGTTCGTGGAATGTGGCCACTGGCACCTAGCCAGAACATATACAGTTTCGCATTGGCAAGTTTCATGTTGCTATTTGCATTGCTGTAATGTTAGCCGGCCTATATAAGGCGATACAACAGCAACTTGGTTGTTCACGACTCTCCCACTGGTATGATGCGTGAAACATACCGCATTAGCGGTCGAAACCGGCGAACACGCTTTTTTTGGGCCCCTCCAGGGGGAGAATTATTCTTAACAATCAATAGTTTGTTAGTTCATAGTTGTTTAGGGTCTCTTTGGATATCGAATAAAGTTTCTCTTAGACCAGTTTTCCTCCGGTCCACTGCCTGGAGACGCGTCCAGTAGAACCTTAATAAATTTTCGGTCACTTAACCAAACCTAACCTGATTTCGATGGGTCATCCCCAATGCTGTTCCATCCACCTGAGCATCATTACTTTAATTTGCAGTTTAATTATCCGGAAATTACGAATGCATATAATATAACCAGAAAACTTCTTGTAGGCTATCCTATCGTCAGACCTAGACCTATCGTCACTCTAAATCAGAAACAGACACTGTTTAAACCGAAATATCTACTCATACTTTCGGGTGAAACATCCGACAACAAAGCTGCCCCTGCAAAAGTCACATTAATAAACTAAAACCAGATCGAATGTGGATACCCTACACCTATTGTAGACTTAGTACTGATACTAAACTTTCGAAAATTGCATCGGCGATATGAATACGGATATGTTTCTTATAAGGTTGGTACCCACAGGAGCAAGCCGTGATTTTTCTAAAACTGGACTAAAGTGACCGCACATTAGTGTCACCACACACTGTCGAACTCGAACTCAAACACGAACCTGACACACATAAACGTGAAGAAAACCGGTCCACTTGTACCAGGTTCGTGTTCGAGTTCGAGTTCAACAGTCTGTGGTGACACTTAGGTTGCAGTCCCAACTTAACGAGGAATACATGAAAAATATCATCAATGGGGGCAAACCCTCGCATGAATTGTGAGCGTGACGTTTATCCGGCCAATTTAATTTCATCAGAGTATGTTATCAATTATCATATTGCAGTCTAAACATTGTAGATTTAAATTTCGAAAGTTTTCTTAATGTTTACCCTGACAAAATTAAGGCTACGAGGATGACACCTTTATATGAGAGGGAGGCGTTATTTTGAATCGAGGGTGCTCTTTTTACTACAACGAAATTAGGGTCTCGTTTGAAGTCCGCAAGCCAAAAATCAACTCTCCACGTGATTTTTCTTAAGTAGTTTTAATGTTTTGTAAATACCCTTGGTCTGACAAAAAACAATGTTCCGTGTAATTTATAAGGTCTAGGGTATAAAAACCATTATACCTATGTATATATGTGAAAATCAAATAAGAACATCATTCAAAAGGGCTCGCTTTTGTGATGGTAATAACCCCGGACATTTGTCCTACATTATTGTTTATATACCTATCTCCGTACCCTAATAAAACATTATACTCCCATGTGAGCGTTGTTTTGTTAGTTTTTAAGAAACTTGTCTAACAACAAAGTAGTAAACTTCCCTCCAGTCGAGTCGAGTGGAATGATCTAAGCATTTTATCCTAAATCTGGAATGGGATTTCGCGAAGTGTTTTTCCGTATTAACCGTACATCCCAAAGAGCCTTTGATGGGGTAGTTTCGGCAGCAGAAACACATTCATACTCGTATAAGTAATTCTTAGAATATCCGCATCCGTGTCGTTGTATGCTCCTCATGAAAGATTTATTAGGTACGAAAAAGGAGAGGGTGTTGCGACTCCAACATCCTCTTTTAATGCGGATTTTGCACGCCTAGTAATCCGCAAAGCTAATTTCAGAGAAAAATAGCACGGTAACCTATAATCTGCAACATACCTATATATCTTATGGTCTTTTACATTAAGCCTCACCCATAGTGTGTCTATTACTCGAAACTGTCATCCGAATTCCGAAATGTACATTGGGAAAGTCAATCCAAAAAGAGGCTAATCCAACACTAAATAAATGTCAATGGACTCTGGTCTGCAATTTGTGTCAAATTGCATTTCACCGCATGTACGAGTATACCATCACCGCAGAAACGACTGATATCGTTACACATTCATCCGTTGTATCTTTTTGCATGATTTCTGCAACTGACTGCATGACTGATTTGCTTTTCCGATTCGTATAGATGGACATGTGATGAGGGGATCTGTTGCTGTTTCGTTACAGGATCAATATGCAGCCAGGGATTAACGAGCAATGGTTGATTGAGCCCCAGGATGGTCGAACGATTTAACAAATTAACTCTTTGATAACACACAGTGTGGAAAAAAAATAACTGGGGCAAACACGTTTTCTGTTGTTGCATCTCTCCTATGCACTTTTGCAATTCCTCGTCCCACCTAATTTATTAATATAAATATTGTAGACATGCCTAGTTTTATTCATCTAACACATAAAGAGCGTGGCCTGACCCTTAGATTTCCTGAAATTGGATTGTCCATACGAAAAATTGTTGGAAGGCTTAACAGAAATAGGAATACCATTAAATGCGAAGTGCCGAGTGTGGGATGCCGCGCCCGCCGTTGATGGAAGCACGTGATGTCCGGAGAATCCAAAAATCAGCGACCAAAAACAACAACAGCGCATCCCAAATAAATTATCGCTAGCCATAGATAGGTTAGGTTAGGCTAAAGGGGCTGCCGTGATACCCACAGCACACGTAAACCACCACAGGGTCCTTTGTGATACCACCATCGACTCCACAAACCCGAGTCCTACCTATTCATTGAACCAGCCTGAGCGGTTGATAAAGCGCTGGAGCCGGCTGATGCTAACATCCTTAAGGTCGTCCAGATCGCCAGAATAGAAAGACCCCAACGTAATCCTTCTTCTTCTAACCAGGGCATGACACCCTCATAACAGATGAAAGGTACTCTCCTCCTCATCCTCATCCTCATCCTCGCAACTCCTACAAAGGTCATTGTGTGGAAGCCCCAATCTCCTAGCATGTTCGCCGATCAGGCAGTGCCCTGTGATCACCCCCACAAGAGTCTGTAGATTACGTCTATTCAACGCCAGCAGCTCCTCAGAGCGTTTGGGATCGATCCTAGGCCAAAGTTGCCTAGTAACAGTACAAGTGCTACCATTACTCCACCTCGTGTTGGCAGCACTCAACGCGACATTGTTTATCAACAATTTACAGGCTGATAAAGACCAACCGAGATGGCAGTGACTAAACCCGGTTCCCCCAATAGAGCCTCTTCTAGCTAGTTCATCGGCTTTGCAATTTCCGTCGAAGCCACTATGGGCCGGAATCCAACAAAGGGAGATGTTAAAAAAATTTCGAATCTCCTGGAGACAGGTGCGGCATGCGGCAACAATCTTTGAGTTTGTGATCACAGATTCAAGGCACTTAATCGCCGGCTGACTATCCGTAAAAATGATAATATCCTTAGCAGCTATGACATTACGCCCGAGCCATATGAGAACCTCCCAAATAGCCGCAATATCTGCCTGAAGAACCCCTTAGATAACGAGCAACAAATTTGGGAAACATGTGAATAGATTTCATATGTAAAAAGGCTCGATATACCAGAGTTAGTTTCAAGGCATAAGACAGCCTGAATATGCTTTGCAGAAGCATCCAAATTTTAGCTGGAAAAATTATATAATATTATCTTCAGCGTTTTGACATGGATATGTCTTATAGCTGGGGGTCATCCTAAAAATCTGTCCGTCACACGAAATGTCTGTTTTTCTACTCGGGGGTCAGAAAAGGAAACAAGCCCATTGAAAATTTTTCCGAGTTCTATGAATGTAGTGGCCGATTCTCAGTCAATCCGAGTCAGTCATCAAAGGGAACTCACCAAAATCGAAAAACTTCGCATCATGAACTGACTAAACAACCAGGCACCCATAAAACAAGTCAACATCATTCAACTGCCATCCCCTCGTGATTCAAATCTGCTCACAACACCAGCCACATCCAGACAACCTGTCTCCCTCACTCGTGCACAGCGCTATGGCTCCTCCTTCACAGCAATCTTTTTGTTTTCATCAATTAATCACTAACCTGACTCAGTAAGAAAATCGTTGGGGTAGGTCGGGAAATAGCTTCAACTGCACACACACACACACCCATACTTACACACTCGTATGCAGGCAATTGAGTCGAAGAAGTTCAATGGATGGGCGTTGCTTCGTCATCTGCGACAGTGCGAAAGAGATGCTTGCTCCACGGACTTTGAACTACACTTCCGCGGCGGATCCACCCCTTTCTTGTGATGGCCAATCCCATCCAACCGACTGAAATCAGTATGACCAAGGTCACCAACGTGTTTTTCCCGTGGATGTAAGGAACTTACGACCGTACTTGTATCGCGCATACCGCGTACTATCACGATCGATGATATATCAACTAACAGTGCACAATTCTGATTTAGTGAGGAGAATAGTGAAGATGATGCAGTTTGTGCAGCGCGGATAACGTAAACGTTAATGCAATAAAATTGTGTTGTCGCGCTTACCGTCTTTAGACTTAGACGAGTACTATCTAAGTATCTAATAGTAAGTGTGTTTAGCTAGACCGCGGCTTGACGCGATCGATCGCGGATTGACGTACTAACGAAACACAGGCGCATATAAATATGTAGAGTGTATGATCGCTTGATCCACACACGGGGCAACGGTTGGGTTAATTTGTATTCTCCTGTACACTATGCGGGACGGTATGTCTTGAAAATGATACAAAGTATCTACACTGCATGCAGATACATCGGTACATCTTATGCCTACCGAAAGCGTGGGACGTGTTTTGTCGAATGAATTCATCCAGTATAACTATACTGGGATCTTTATAAAACTTACGTCGATATCTTCAACACAACAGGTTCCACGCAGTCGGTAGCCAAAGACATATCCATGTTCCGATGTATCTGCATGAAGTGTAGATACTTTGTGTCATTTTCGACTACTTGTTAGGAAAAATCTCTTTATCTGCAATGTTGGATGCGAGTCCACCTTTATCACGAGGTGTTAGCAGGAAGTCCTAGACATAACTCTTGCTTCAGTGATTGGAGGGTGTCTGCTGATCACTCATTCTCTGATCATCGTTATCTTCAATTTAGCTTGGACGACCAACATAATGCCAAACCAGTAATTGTAAATCGGAAAAGAACTGACTGGGGTAAGTACAGGGAGTGTTTTGTGAGTACATTACCTCCGCTACCGTGTCAGCCGAGCAAGACGCAGGAGTTAGATGTAATGGTAGAGACCCCGCCAGGCTTTCATGAAATCTGCTGAAGATCATGTCCTGCTAGTAACTGCGACCGGTAGCGCAGTGTGTTGAGGCATCAATCTCATGTTTGACTACCGGCGTTTCGGGTTCGAATCCTGTCCACGACAAAATTCGTGGCCATGGATGTGCGTGCAGGAGGTGCATGCTGGCAACTGCATTCTCTGAAACCAATTTATGCCAACGAAACGTCAACTGGGCCACATGGAACAGTTGACGCGCTATGCCCCACAAGGGGCTAGGGCAATTGAGTATAGTAGTAAACAAAGTGATAACACTAAGCCGGTGTGGTGGAGTGCTCAGCTTAGTGAGCTTAGGGCCACATGTGAAAGATGCTTTAATAGAGCTAAATTTTCAAAACACAACTCAGATTGAGTAATCTATTGGAGTCAACTCGGCCTTTATAAAAAGGAACTGAGGAGGGCCAAGCGTAGTTCGTGGAGACTATTTTGCGAAAGCAGCGATAGGTGGAGCAATGCCTCTAGACTACGGAAATCCAACTATGCCAAGTTATCTGGTAAAGGATGACGGTACATAGACAACCTCGAGCCAAGAGACGATCGAAGTCCTTCTAGATACTCATTTTCCGGATAACTCTTCTGTTATCTCACTGGAAACTATTTCTACAATCAACGTGGCGCCATACGTTTCTGCGTCACTTTATTCGAAAGAAAAAATGGAGGTTGTCCCAGTTACTTATTTCGGGTACTTTATTTCAATATTTGATCGAAGAGTACCGACAAAGAAATTATTAGGATTTGTTTCCTAGTGGATATATGCCGACTTTTTTTTAGGAAGTCAGCTTGAAACGGCATTTCTAAATAAAATTTTAATGAAAGTGGGAGTCAGTGCCCCCCTCGGAACCTGAGCAAGATATCAACATAAACATATTCGTAGTGCCGCTCTCCATGAGCGGTTTATGACAGCCGCGTTTGGCGTTTTTCCTGTGTATTTTGTTATTGAGCAACACGAAAATACATAGGAAAAACGTCAAATGCGGCTGTCAAAAACTCCAATGAAAAGCGACAGGTAGACACCCGTCTTATCTTATCCCAAATCCATCTTTATGAAAATGAAATCTTTTCCAGCAATTTCCATGTCAATGTATTTCAAATGTCAGTTAGCAGATAATACTCATCGCTATATCTCAATAATATTTATTTTATTGACATTTTGCTTGAAAGGTAGTTTGTCGCAAGGCATAAGAATTTTGTTACCATAAACAATTACGTTGCTATAGCTCACAGTCTCTTCATCCCTTCCTCAAAGCATAAATCAGAATTTATTACCATGCGAAATTCCCGAAAATATATTTAGCCTTCCCCATTGATAGGATAATCGAATACCCGACGGGAGTTTTGTCTCTATGCATCCAGCCGTAGTAGGAAATAGTAGATCCTTGTATAAAATAGCAAAAGGTATGATACCCTACACGCCAAGTGTATATGTATACTGTAACGCTAGCTTCTCATACACAAAAAAGACCGTATGCGACAATGTTGATCCATTCTGCATTTGCCGCTTTGAAATAGCAGTAACGATTGTTTCGATTCCACTGTTCCCATAGAAGCTATATGAAATGATGAGCTGTTTGGTAGCAAATTGGAATAAATAGTATGATGAGAGATTTGTTTGATTACTTTGAAAATCGGCAAAGATACATTTTGAAATAAAAAAGTTTTGCAAACAAAAACTTACTATTAGTAATCCGGATGGCGCAAAGGTTAGCACGTTTCGCCTTCTACGCAGTGGGCCCCGGTTCGATTCCGATCGAATGCAGTAGTTTTCGAATAAAAAAGTGTCGGATTATGAACCCACTCAGCTATTAAATGAGTACCCATTTATGGGGTAAATAGCTAGGTTGAGCGTGTTGCTAATCACACACCTCTGCACAAAACATACCGTCACGATCTAGAAAATGAGATTATGCTAACTCATCTCAAGACCATGGTTCAAAATTGGACTGTTGCGCCAGTTGTTTATTTATTTTACTTACTATTGGATCGGACGTTCCTATGACAGATATATTTAAACCATATATAAATTCAGAAGTGTGGTTTGGCAATAGATACCATTGAATAATGTGAATTTGGTAAAGATAATTTTAGAAACAAAAATGTTTTTCTAACATAAACAGAGCTTTGGACCGAACGTTCGTAGCAGCTATATGAGGTAGTCATCCGATTCCGTCGACTGAATAAGGTGGACGTTGTGCACGGCCATTGCTTGCGGATCCGCGGGATGTTGATAGCGATTAAGGTTGACGTTGTGCACTGGAAGAAAAATATGGTTTTCAGATTGCATGTGGATGTACGGGTTGCGCTATCAACATCCCGACATGTACAATGCAAGAACCCCGCAATCAAGCCGACCTGGCGGATCCGCAAGCAATGGCCGTGCACAATGTCCACCACAGTCAGCCGACATGCACAATTCGCAACTTCATGTAGTGTACATAAAATGCACTGAATACTAATTGAGAAACAACACACACTAATGCTGTTTACGCATTCCACAAATTCTACGGTTTTACACCGTACCGTGTCATAAGATGGCTACACATCAACAAAAAATATTTGCCATAAAAAAGGACTCATAGAATTTTTTTTTCTCAAGCGAATAGTTTCAAAGATACAGCGCGCTGAAATTTGGCGAAATCGAGAGAAAGTCTCTTGCATCTCGTGATAGCATTCGGCATGCTTGGATTGATAACGTAAATTGTTAATATGCATTAACTGGTTCAATGAGACAAAGAGCAAAACTCGGTCATTACCAACAAATTTTACGATCCGAAATTACGGCAATGAAGGGTTGGAACTGTAGAAATTATCAAGGGTTTTCCTCGTCATGATTAGCCCGTCAGCCGCGGACCAACCGGTTTTCAGTACATTTAGTTGTGAGTCGGTGAGTTAGATTGACTGACTCATCATGCCTAAATGTACAGAAAACCGGTTGGTCCGCGGCTGACGGGATGAACATGTGAAACAGCTCTAAGTTATTCGGCCTGCCGCCCAAATTATTCCTCTGACAGAACAAATCATTAGTTTTTCATTCATTCATTTCATTACGAATGCTTCAATGAGAGTTTCACCTCAAATTCAGAAAAAGTTAAGATATGAAGATATTTATGTTAAATATTATATAATTTAGAGTATGTCAGACTTTTAATCACCTTGTATACGAACAGTTAATATTCCCTATTAGATTCGTGAAGGGTATAAAAAGAATACGAGTCCTTGCCAAATATAAACATTTCCTGGGGCTAATGTTGATGATGTGTGTCCGTTCGTGGTTCATAATTTAATAAAATCCCTGCTGGTCGGCTGTCTTTAATCTTAACTTTAGACTTCTTGTTGACGATGTTTACATGGTATAAATCAATTTGGCTTAGGTGTCGTCTAAATCAAACAGAGCCTAGATTTGTTTCAAGGAGAAAAGGTCGACGTAGGCAAGTGGTGAAACGAAGGATATAGATACGAGATGTCGAAGGCCATGTTGTACTTTTAATACACTAGTCTGAATGTATAGAATAATGTAAACAAGATTAAAGTTTGCAAGAATACCAAGACGAATTATTCTGGGGTATGCTATTCTGCCCCTGCTCTTTATCAGTTACAAAACGCATAGTCCATTTGAATGCTAAAACTGAAGGCACATGATAAATCAGTAAGCTTACCTATATTTCATGTTTTTTGCAAATATAATTATTTGCGGTCTTTCAAAAACTAAACGTGTTTGTCAAGAACTGTTTGTGCAAAAATATTTAAAAATTTTAAATCGCGAGTTTCTAGTTGGTCGATGTACATGGCAGTTCATCATCTTTAAACTGATGACGAGTAACTACACTGCATGCAGATACATTGGATATGTCTTGTGGCTACCGAATGCGTGGAACGTGTTTTGTCGAATGATTTCTTCCAGTAATTAACGATGCAATCTTGATAAAGCCTACATCGATATCTTCGACAAAACACATTCCACGCATTCGGTAGCCATTGGATATAGCCATTTACCGATGTATCTGCTTGCAGTGTAGATACTTGTCATCAGTTTGCTGATGCCTAGCTCTGGTTAGGGCTAGGCACTGGGCGCTTGGCACCAGGGCCGTCGAGAGAAAATCCGGGCCCGATACTCAACTTTTGTAGGGACCCCATATATGGCGACCGGTAGCTCAATGAACAGAAAAAAAGGTCAAAGCGTACGTTTCTCTTTTTTTTTTGTAGGGGGCCCATATATGGCGACCGGTAGCTTAGTGCGTCAGAGTGGTATCAAAGGGCAAGGAGCAAAAAAAAGGCTCGGTGGGTAGATACGTTTGATTTTTCGCTTTGTTTTTTTTTCCAACTTTTCAATTTTTCGGGCCCCCGAGAAAACACGGGCCCGGGGCGTTTCGCCCCTTCCGCCCCCCTCACTCACGACGGCCCTGCTTGGCACAGCATTTTTCCAGAACAAATCCGAAATATACCAAAAGGGAATCGGAGAGATTCTACGCTTCCTCAACTCAGCGGGCTAGATTTTTGAGGATGTGCTTCGATTCGGACTACACATGGACTAAAAAGTAACGGTTGCTCTCCCTACGAGGCTTATAGCAGCAAAACGATACTCAGCAGCGCTAATTGGGGTTCACCTTCGAACCAGCCCCACATACCAACCAACCAACAACCTTGACATGCCTATAGTCGATGAAGGAAAATTGGACTCCCTTTTTTGCGTCCTTTTCGGACTTTTCCGATCAATATGTTTGCAGCAAATTGAGTTTTATACTCTTCGACCACTACAGATTGCAAATAAAAAAATTTCTAGCCCGAGCGTGTGTTTATTATTTCCTTTTTTTTGCATTATTAGGGTTTTGTATAAAAACAAAACCCTTATGAAATCGGTCATGCGTCCGTCTGTCCGTCTGTCTGTCTGTCCATGAAATATCTCACGAACCGCTGAAGCTACATGCATGAAATTTGGTGGAAATATGTAGAAATACTATAATTCTCTGGAGAAACCGATGCGTTGTAATAGGTCAACTTTTTTCAAATTTGAAGAAAGGAGAAAAGAGGGAGAGGGGAAAATATGTGGTCCGAGTTTGTCCCCCCCCCCCCCCCTCTTGCATTTCGAGACCGTTATAGCTAGACATATGAAAATTTACAGAAAAGCGGCATTTCACTAGCATAGAAAACCGAAAATAATAGAATTTTTAAATCTCATCCAAAAAGGTTAATAATAGTACATTTCAATAGTTGCAGTTAGCACACCCCTGCACCCCTCAAGCACACCTGAGGTCAAAAATATTGATGGCTAATGATAACCAACATCATAGGCAATGATATCTCTAAGTTTCATTACAATGACATGATATTTAATAATAGTACATTGACTTAAAGTTATGCATTTTGACACTATCCATACAAAAAATACACCTACCGGCCTCACGCATAGATATGCGTGTACTATTTGCATGTTGTTTTTCGTAGGGCGAATTGCAGTTATTTAATGAACCAACTTTGGAAGGGTGAAGATTGGTGATTGGTGATCCTAACAATAACTATTCACACAAATTTTTTTAGGGTTTTGTGTCTTAAATCTTACAAAATCGGCCAAATACCTGTCTGTTCGTCTGTTCATAGAATATCTTACGAACGGCTGAAGCTGCACACATAATTCGGCGAGAATGTGTAGAAATGCTATAATTTGCTGGGGATAGCGTTGGGGTGTAATTGGCCAACTTTAAGAAGGGGGGGGGGGGGGGGGGTCCACATAGAGGCGAAATTAAGGTCATTTTTTTTATCCACTGGTATAGCCAAGTGGGGTGTCGTGAGAAAGGTAATGTTGAGTACATTCCATTTTTGGCATTTTCTTGAGATTTTAGAAAGGGGAACAGTGGAGGAGGAAAAAATATTAGACCGTAATTTGTCCCAGCCGCCCTGAATTTCGAAGCCGTTACACAAGTTTGCAATTTGCAATGTCGTCTTAATATGAATGGTTAAGCATCTCGAAGAGTGGGACAGTTTATCTCGTATACATACATATCTATCTACAGCTTCTCGTATTAAAACTATTACTTTGAGAGGTGACAGATGCAGTCTTTTTGTGAATTGGCATGTAAGATACTATATCATGGGTAAACATTTAATTATGGTGTTTTTATTCAGCTGAGTGGTACCAAGAAGAGCAGGGAGCCAATATTTAGATACCAAAATAAGCGCGTGCTACAAAACCCTCGAATTGCGGGCGTAGCCCTCTATATTCCGGTTTCATTTTTATTGTACTAATAGAAATAATAGAAAGAGCCTTTTTTTAAAAGGTAATTTAAATGCTGTATCTATTTCAAACTCCAAACAAATTATGTACCCATGAAATACCTAGTAAAATGTATTGCAGACCAGACCAGGCTATTCAGAACTAATACGAGTGCATGTTGTTAAGATTACATTGCAAACATGTGCAGAGTGTACTATAGGATGAAAATTTGACACCAACATGTGTGAAACATTCGAATTTTAAGCAACAAACAGCAAATGAGACATTTGTGTACCTATAAACTTTTTGGTTTTCAATTTCACACCAGAACTCTGCACAATTTTGGTATCCTTTGAAATGCACATGGTATGGTGACAATAAACTGTATTACTAATTTTGTGTAACATGATACGTTTGGTGTGCCGAGGTCAATGTTCATTGCTCTGATTTGATTGTAATGAAATATTTTTTTTTCACTGCTGTTGGAATATTTGATGGTTGGCTTATAATTATTAAATGAAATGAAAATTAAGCTCTTTTACTCCGAAATTTAATGTTTGTGGCTCTTTCTGAGGTTGCCTAATTTAATTAAAAGGATGCATTAAAAAAAGATCTGCCTGTGAATAATTGTGTTGGAAAACTGACAATTTATGCAACCATGCGAATGATTTTAGAAGCAGTAAGGGTAACCACGTTCAGAGTAAGCGCTTCACCCCCATAGTATGGCTGGATCGAGCGTGAGTATGGTAAATGCGAGAAAACTCCGTTCGTACATTTTCAAACAAAACATGCACACATATGCCAGAGTGAAAGCAAAGTCAGTTCACGGTGGAAGTTGATTTCGAAGCGTAGCGACGTGGCAAGCCTTCTCAGGGGACCCAAAATCCCTAATCTCAAAATCCCGAAATGAAGAAAGTTCCTCAATTACAAAATCTCCAAATGCAAAATACGCAAACACAAAACTCCCAAATAAAAAAATTCAAATACGAGTACATAATCTCCAAATACTGAATTCCAAAACGCAATTTCTTTCAATTGCAAAAACTCCCCAAAATACTGATAGTTTTTTACAACGAATTTTGAAGCATTGGTTGTGTAATAATTAATAGAAATTCCGCAAAACCTGAAATTTAGATATATATATTTTCATATATTTGTATAATGAAAAATGTTTAATCTGATTTTTTTTTTCATGTTTATACCAAAGCTTAGGGGGTAGCCCTTCGATGCGAGAGCACAGCGTTTGGTGGTAAGGGATTAAGGTAGTGGGGAGATGGGTTGAGTTTGAATAAGGTGACGGTGTACATTCCGTTAAATTTTTGTAGGTCATAGTTGCGGGGGAAAACAAAAGATGGTAGATCGTTCCACATTCGTGTTGTCCTAGATACAAACGAGTCATTGAATTTGGCGGTGCGACTATTGCTGAGTTCTAGAAGATGAAGATGGGCACGACTGGCTAGTCGGGTGTTACGTAAAGGAAAGGTACGCTCAGGGATGAGGTTGGCTATTTCATCAGAGCAACGGCGGTTGTAGTAGCGATAGAAGAGTGAGAGACAGCCGACACTTCGCCGGTGTTCAAGCGGTTCTGATATATCCGTGTCATGTTGGTGTCCAAGACATCGCTCAAGGAGTTTGCTAAGTCCAGTTATTGGTTGATGGGCGGAAGCTTTTATATAGCTGCAAATGTCGTAAAGCCGCTTGGGCTCTATCAAGTAATTCGACTCGAACAGAATTACTTTCCAAATAATGCAAGTAGCGGTATGTGTTTCGAAAACGAAATTTCTCGAGCTCAACAATCATCGGCTAAGTTCATAATACACAGCGGAGTTGCAACATGGTGTGGCAGCATTATCGAAGCAGCTTTGCAGGAACTTGTGTTCTGAGCTGCTATTCATTTCTCTGTGCTTTAGGGTCGTAATCGTAGCATTTCGGCAGCAGGCGCGACTGTATTAGATTAGGTTAGATGAACTGTCTTGAGCAGAACAAGACTAATCAAAGCACACGTAGACCACCACTGGATCCGGTGTGACACCGCACAACAACCCGGACTTAACTCAGTCATCAAAGCAGTCAGAGCTGACAATGAAACCTATGCACCCTTACATCCTTAAAATCATCCAGATTTATAAACAAAGTTGAACACAGGGATGTCTTTCCTGCGTTTCGCCAGGGCAGGCACACATAAGACGAGAAGGATTTTCCTCCTCCTCCTCATTTCCGCAGCTCCGACAGTGATCATTGAGTGGGAACCGACGTCTTTCCCCGATCATTGCCCAGTGGTAAAATCCAGCACGTTTCTCAAATGGTTTCCGTTCAGCATGAATAGCCCGTGGGAGCGACCAGGGTCCAGTTCCGACCCTATTTGCCTACTTGCATGACATGAACATTAGACCAGCTGGTATTAGCCCTGCTATACTCCATCGATTTAGTGACCAGTTTCCAGGCTGCAAAGGGGCATCCTAATACTGCACATATACTACTTGGTCTCATTGGTCGTATCCGCGCGAGCCAGTTCGTCAGTTTTGCAGTTACTAGAAAAACCACTATGAACTAGTATCCAGCACATGGTTATGATTAAAAATAATCCCATCTCCTAGAGTGAGCTGCGACAATCCAATACTGTTTTTGCCGTAATCAATTAATTAACCAATAGCGATTTAATGGCCGGTTGACTATCCGTGTAAATTACAACATCCATAGCGAATAAGACTTTATGCGCAACTCAGGTTACCGCCTCGGAAATTGCAGTAACCTCCGCCTGAAAAACGCTCCTGTATCCCGGGAGACGGAGCGACAAGCCAACATGTAGGTATATTCTCCGAGTATACACCAACAGCAACCTCTCCCTCAGTTTTAGGGCCGTCAGTGAAGAAACTAATGGCATCAGATGCCATATTTGAGTTCTCTGGCCACGAATTTCTCGATGAGATCAGGCTTGTAAGCGCTAACTGCATTAATGAAATATAAGTTACGATAGTTCACCAACCTGACCGTAGATCGTTTCCATCTTATTCGAAATAAATAATGGACTTTTATCTCAATTTCTCCACATTCTGTGCATTTCATGCATGACATACATTTCACCAGAAATATTAATTGTTGACCCTGAAACGTATAATTAATTTCCCTGAAATGCGTAAATTAGAAGGGGCACATCAGAGTCACGACTCCGAGTATGTACTTAAAATAAATTGTCCAGAGGGAAGAAAGTGACTTGGCATCGAAGGACCTATGCCCTTGCATAACATTAAAGTCTCGGCGGGATCACGAAGGAATCTTTGGAAAACACTGCATTTATTTTTACATTAACAGCAACAGTATTCTTAAATGTGATGTGTCTGCTTCAACGTAAGCCATTTCCCGACAGTCCCCTGGGATCGGACGTCGGAGAGAGTAAGATGGGGTGTACAACACAAATCTAAAAATTGATCCAATATTTTCGAATAATGACTCAATTATGGTAAACATGTCATTCCATGTATAATACCACACTATTAAGCGATGCATCACCCATAAATTTTAAAACACCCCGAATGTCACCTTAACTTTTCCGCTTTTCCATTTTTCCAAGGAGGGAGCATTTTTCACTCGGAGGCTCACACTGAATAATTAATGGGCTTCAAAGCAAATGAATGAATGGATTTGGGTTGTTTGTGCGGCAGCGTCATGGTGTGGTCGATGAAATCAACTACTGCTGCTGTTTTGTTTGTCATTTCAGGCAAGTGAGTGGAGTTGGCATTCATTCATTAATGCAGGTTCTCTATTTGATTAAATGGGAAAAAAGGAGGTGTCGAACTGACTATCGTAAGCTCGATAATAAAGATATAGTGAGATCACATTAAGGTACATTTGGAATTTTGTTGGATAGTACTTACGGATAATAAGATCTTAAAGAAGAGCGGACTTGCGACAAAGTGTTTGCCACCCTCTGCTGCCCTATACTTTGGCAGATCCATAAAGCATACTTTGACACGCGTTTGCTGAGGATGAGATGTTAATTGTCTCGAAATGCATACAATATTATAACTTTAACTTCGAAAGAAACAAAAATTAAAAATACGAAATTTTACAAATTAGTTGTTTTATAGGGTTTTGTAGTAAAACAAAACCCTTATGAAATCGGTCAAATGTCTGTCTGTCCGTCTGTCCGTCTGTCCGTCTGTCCGTCTGTCCGTCTGTCCGTCTGTCCATGGAATATCTCAGGAACGGCTGAAGCTACATACATGAAATTTTGTAGGAATGTGTAGAATTACTATAATTCGCCGGAGAAAGCGAATCGTTGTAATAGGTCAACTTTAAGGGGAGGTCCCCATAGAGGGGAAATGAAGGTCGAAATTTTTTTTTCGTTTGGTACAGGCAAGTGGGGTATCATAAGAAAGGTACCGTCGAGTACATTCCATTTTTGAAATTTTTTTCAAATTTGAAGAAACGAGAAAAGAGGGAGAGGGGAAAATATGTCATCCGAGTTTGTCCCCCCCCCCCTTGCATTTCGAGACCGTTATACTTAGAAATATGAAAATTTACAGAAAAGCGCCATTTTACTAGTGTAGAAAACCTAGATTTCTAGAATTTTGAAATTTCATCATAAAAGGTTAATAATAGTACATTTCTATAGTTTCAGTTAGCACAACCCTGCATCCCTTACGCGTAGCCGAGGTCAAAAATATTGATGGCCAATGATAACCAACATCATAGGCAATAATATCTCTAAGTTTCATTATAATCACATAATATTTAATAATAGTACATTCATTTAAAGTTCGGCATTTTGACACTATCCACACAAAAAATACACCTACCGGCCTCATTGGTGTGAGTACTACTTTCATGTTGTTTTTCGTAGTGCGAATTGCAGTTATTTAATTAATCATTTTTTAAAGGGTAAAGATTGGTTGGGGGCGCTGTGTCTTAATTGGCCAACTTTACCGGGTAGAAGGAAGGGGGGGGGGGGTCCACATAGAGGCGAAATTAAGGTCAAATTTTGTTATCGACTGATATAAGCGAATGAGGTGTCGTGAGAAAGGTAATGATGAGTTCATTCCATTTTTTCGCATTTTCTCGAAATTTATAGAAAGGGGAACAGTGGGGGAGGAGAAAATATTAGTTCGTAATTTGACCCCCCCCCTTGCCTGCATTTTGAAACCGTTATACTTAGAATTATGAAAACTTACAGGAAGTGGGTTTCGAAAAACATTTAAAATGGAAAATAGTGGAATTTGTATATCTTCTCAGAATAGGTCAATAATAGTTTATTTGTATAGTTACAGTTAGCACACCCTTGCACGCCTTAAACACGTTCGAGGTCAAAAGTACTGATGGCCAACGATAACCAACACCTTAAGCAATAATATGTTCTAAGTTTCGTTACAATCACGTAATATGAATTAGCATGTAAAATGTAAGTGGGTAAGACATTTTAATTACGTTTTTTCTATCCATCTAAGTGATATCAAGAAGAGCAAGGAGCCGATATTTATATACCAAAATAAGCGCTTGCTACAAAACCCTCGGATTGCGGGCGTAGCCCTCTATATTCCGGTTTCATTTAATATTTTTTTCGGGTTAATTTTATGTGAATGAAGGGACAAACACTAACAAAAGAGATAAATCAGATTACAAACATGGTTTCGTGTGAGATAAACCCACATAATGTTAAATTATTTACCGAGATTCTGCCGAAAATTCACATATAGTACTATTCGAGTGCATTTTCGCCATAAACTTCCCTGAATCCCACTGCAAAAATAGCAAATAAATAATATCTTAGAACTTTTTCATGGGAACTTTCAAATTTGAATACATTCTACTTTTTTCCCCTGATTTTCAGTCCTGGATCCGTGTCCGCGAACACCTACTGTTGAAGTCACATTAAACAGAATCTTTTTGATTCCTGAACCCTAAAGGCCCCTGCCGCTTTCCGCTCTCGCGCGTATTCTCGTCCAATTCGCTAAGGGGATTGAGCAATCTCGCGCAGCTCAACCCAAGGATTAGGGGAGGGAGCGCGGAGCCCCACGACATCAGGGGACTCCCATGTCAGTTATGGAGATGGTTAGGGAATTTCGCGGTTACACGTCTTTTTTTTTCTGTGTAGATCCTGTGAGGGAAGTCCCGTGTTAGTTCATCACTCGGGCAGACGAGTGATCTTTTTTTTTGTGCGATTACGAGGCAGCTTGACCTACAACCACCTCGCCCACACTACCGACAGCTGAGCCAGTGTCGAGCACGCGTCGAATCAAGTCAAGTCTGAGGAGAGTTTGGCAGTTAGGTGTCACGGCAGGTCTGAACAACCAGCCTCTATCTCTGTCCTCGGTTGAGGGCTACCTCAACACGCATAATCTTTACAAAAGGACCCGCTGATTTTGTGGTGGTCCTTATGCTCAAACATAGTTACACCGAAGAAGAGGCTGTGAAAGTTGCAGAACTCTACAAATCTTTCACCGTTGTCGTTACGATCACCAAGACCGTGTCTCCTCTTCATATCTCTGAGCCCATAGTTATCTGCGCCAACTTTTGCATTCAAATCACCCATAACCATTATAATGTCAAATTTAGGTGTTCTGCTCTGAACGGCGTTAAGTTCTTCGTAGAAGGAGTCTTTTGCCAAGACATTGTCGGGTTCAGTTTGAGCATAACATCGTATTATTGAGAAGTTCCTCTTTTTGGTCCGGAACTTAGTGGTCACGATTCTGTCAGATATCGGATCCCAGGATAGGAGACAGTTTCGTGCGGCCCCACATCTGATTCACGACCACTACCGGTAACTCTACCAGAGTACAACATTACAGTGCTGCTCGTTGGAGATGTGAATTCTCCGCTGTTCCACCATCTTATCTCACTGACTCCTAAGATGTTTAATTTATACTTCAGAAATTCACTCTCTAATTGCGGAAATCTTGCGTTCTGGGGACCTTCTGGTCCATTGTCCAGGAGTTTGCGCACATTCCAGAATCCAATCTTTGTCATTGTACGATAGCCAAAAGTCGTAACCGTTGAGTCAGTCCTTATCCGAGGCATAGTTTACGTTTCGTTAGCATATAGAAGGTTTTTGATAGTGCATGTTGCTGGCATACACATCCCGTCCCTTGTGGCTGTAAAAGGGAAAGGCAGTTGCATTATTTTTAGGCCCCACACCACAGGGGGAAGGTTTACTTCAATCAAATCATCGCACCGCAATCAGTGTTGGCTTGACATTGGTTGGCAATGGTCAGGGAATACTGCCGTTGTCGCGTTCGGTGGCCGTGATCGTTCGGTCACCGCTCTACGATACTAATCTAGAGCTCGGAGATCAAATCTCGGCGCGATCAAAAAACTGCCTGTAGTACTAACAGAGCTCTCACAGTGCTCCGAGCTTGTCAGTATAAAGACGGCGCGGATAGGAGGTGCTTGTTAGCAACTGCACTTCCGAAAAGTAGATATGCTATTGAAGCGTCAACAAGGCATAGAAATGCTAGATATGTTGACGCGCCCATGCCCCTGGTGGAGTCAAGGCAATTAGAGACTGCCGTTGCAGGTGGTGCCCACGCGGAGGACCATGGAAGAAGAATTGGAAAGTCGTGAAACCAACAGCATTTGAAAACATATCCCTCCCTGGGCAATATAAGTCGACTGCAAAGGCGTGGATGACATGACACTAGACGCCCATCTGCTGGAAATGAGGACGTGATCAATTTAGTTTGACGTATGTGCGTCTAGAAATTTTCAGGTCTGCTTGTGAATGCGTCGATGCGGGAAACACGTAGAGCTTACGACTAGATTCCTACTTCAGGCGAAGTCGATAAGTCGCTGGCCGTTGTCGTTGCAGTTTGACGTCGTTTGTTGGAAGTGAGTCGAAGAGAGTCTCAAAGCGGGCGTAGAATTCGTCTTTTACTGCGTCTTCTTTAACTTCAGTGGGGGCGTGCACATTGATGAGCAAGAGATTGAAGAATCGAGTCTTAATGCGGATCGCGCATAGCCGTTCACTCCGGGCGCTTGGCGCCTCCGGTCAGATGCTTACAGTTCGTTCTATTGGCTTCCTTGCATGCAGTTTGACTCTATGTCACATGTTACAGCCTTGTGGCCTTCTCCTAAGCATTTTAGGCAACTGTCCCTCGCGAGGTGACCAAATGCGAAACACTTGAAGCATCTCTTTGGAGACAATTGTTGTTGTAGGCGGCAGTTCGCCCATCCAACCTTCACTTTACCCACTTCGAACACCTTGTTGGCCACGTCTGTCGGTAGGCTAATGGTTGCAATTTGAGCGATAGTTTAGTTTTCGTCTTTCGCGTTCAGTGTTGATGCCGTATTTATTTATTAGTTAAAATGCATCATACAGTCTCCCTGCGGTACAATATGAATAACCATTGGATATTTTATTAAAAACGTCTCTGTGAATCGGAATATATTTTAGTTTTAATAAAATACAATAAATTAGAATTCGTATACCATACTTCAAATTAATTGATCCATCTACATCTAACCGCAGAATAAGATGAAAATATTTATGAATTCAGTTTTGCCATCGATAAAAATGTAATAAAAAAACTCTCCTCATCACAAAGAATCCGCTAAACCCATTCAACCTGTTCCCTGCAATGATATCCACTTCACATCCAACTGAATTCCATCACAAATTCAAACCTTTGCAGAATTTCGATGTATAACAGTATGGATTTTCCACGAAAGAGCATCTTTCTCCGGAAAAATATCGCCACAGAAGAGAAATTTGAAGATTTTCGCATCTCTTGGGATGCTGTATAAGAGCGTGTATTTACCCGACAAAAACACCCCTTCGATCACAATCCACACAGCATCTCTTCGACGCGGGAAAACCCCCAAGTTAGAGGAAAATTTTCGGACTAAAAACATCGAATTTTGTAACGTACATGTGTGTGTCTGGACTATTTCATTTCCCCATCCGGTAGAAAATATTGTCGCTGGCCGGAAAATTGCCATGGCACTGTACCAGGACGACTCGGATGGCTCCATGTACCGAATTTTCACAAACATGCCTTTAGTTGGCGTCGGACAGCGTGTAATCAGCTCGTGTGAATCGTTTGACGCGTGCCACCGGAGGAAAAGCCTCGGTGTTGACTTTTCCAGCTGTGAAATTCAGGTTGCGGGCGTGAATGAAAACAAGAAAAGGTGCGATAACGAACGTGGGAAAATTTTTGGAAATTTCAAAGAGGGTTGATCCGTCGAGATGTTTTGATTCGGTGGTGCTAATGAAGTTCAAGTGGCGATATCCATGGGATCAAGTGTATTGTGTGTGCATATGAAGCATTAGATTTACATAAGGGGGGGCTGATTTTCCCCGGTGTGCAAGTGACAGTTTTCAATTGGATTACACTTTCACTGGATGACCCATTTCGATTGGAGGTACATACTGTACATATGTACATCAGCTATATGTGTACATATGTAGTATGCGGTGAAACAACAACGTTCGTCGATCAAAACGAATTGGATGGATCACAAATCAAAAAGTTTTCAGATTTCATCAAACTTTTCGACATTTCCTATTATAATTTATTTCGATTTGTCAAGGCCATTTCTCCGGTATCAAAGATTTATAAATAAGTATTCCTTTTGGTTGTAGACTTCTCCTTGGACCGGGTCCAATTTCAACAACTCTCCGACCGCTGAAAGGCTGTCCGCAGATGATTTTTCCGAATATCTTTCGCCGTTCAGTTTTATAGTACGCACATAACGATTTGGTTTATTAGCAAAATGGACTGAGCCGACAAACGGACTTGTTCCATTTTCGAATTTTTTTTTTTTATGATGTCGTTGTCCTGAAGATGGAATACTTTACCTACTTTATGGTTGTCATAGTTCTTGGCGGACGAGAATGATGATGATGACGAAACTTGGGAAATTCTTGATGTGGAAAATTTATGGGACTTTTAGTTAAAATGAAAGTTTTTTTGTTTCTGTTCAGAGAGTTCGTTGCTTTGTTTTGGTTTTGAATGGGGTCTTGTAGGGTGAATTGAAACCTATTTGACGAAGGGATCGTTTCGATAGTTTAGTGATTTAATTAAATTGAAAGCTGGGTGGGTAGTAAGGTGGGGTTGGACTGTAGGTATTATATGGAGCGATGGCGTCAAACGATTTACTAATGAACTCGATAGTCGCGGGTTAGCATATAAAGTTAAAATTGCAGTGAATTCGAGTTTCCGAATAAACAAATTTGCGAGGGACTCCCGACAATATTTGTAATATCCGAGGTTCACTATAACCGACCAGCATTTTTTTATGTTTATGCTACTCGTAAAGCTTAGGGGACACCCTTTGATACGAGAGCACAGACTTGGCGGGAAGGTAATTAAGGTAGTGGTTCTGGGATCAGTGGCGGATCCGGAGGAGGACAATGGGAGCCCGGGCTCCTTCCAAAATGTTTGGCATATAGAGCTTGGCCATCCAATTATTCGAGGAAATAGTCGAAAATAATTCATCTAAATGAGAGCGAATACAAAAGATACCCGACAAGAGTGGATTTCTTTGCGTTGCGCGTTCTGCGCGCAAAAACTTTTTATATGTTTCTGATTGACTGTCGGATTGACTTGTTGAATGATTTTTTTCTGATCGTATCCTCACAATAAACGGATTCATTCTTGAAGGAAATAACAGTTAAAGTATCTCCTGAGCTTAAAAAAGTTGACTGATGATAAGTCCACGAACAGAACGGACCAAAAGCCTTGGCTAAACAAAAATCGACGTCTTAAGGCAGGCAAATATTCGATATCGAAAAGTTCTCGGCCTGACAATGAAAGACTGCGATTTGCAGTTAAAAAATGATTTTATTTTTCTTCATAGTCTCCCTTGACTTCAACGGATTTGTTTCAGCTGTTCTGGAACATCAGTATTCCTTCCCGGAAGCGAGAGTCTGGAAGGCTGTGAAAATATTCATCTACAGCCCTCTCAACTTCTTCATTGGATGCAAAGCGCTTTCCAGAAACAAATTTCTTCAAGTTTGAGAATAAATGGAAGTCTGAGGGAGAGCCTATTCAGGAGAATAGGGGGGATGGTCGAGCAAATCGTACCGCAAATCTCGCAGTTTTCCTATCGCCAACGCACACTTGCGTACAGGTGCGTTGTCCTGGTGAAAGATGATTTTTTTCTTCTTCAAGCCTCTTCTCGCGAATTTCGGCATCCAGCTGGTCAAGAAATTTGGAGTAATATTCGCCTGTTATTGTTCTGCCTTTCTCAAGGTAATCAATTAACAGGATCCTTTTCGCATGCCAAAACACGCTGGCCATGACCTTTCCGGCAGATGTGATCGACTTCGCTTTCTTTGGCGCCGAGCCACCGGCTTCCACCCATTGCTTCGGCTGCTGTTTCATTTCTGGCGTATAGTGGTGGACTCAAGGCTCATTCCATGGCTACAAATCGCCGCACAAAATCGATCGGATTGCTGCGAAAATTGTTTGCGCATTTGCTTTTGATCGGCATTCAGCAAATGCGCCACTCATTTTGCTCAGAAATTTCGCATCTCAAATTCTTTGTGCAAGATGTTTCGCACCCCTTCTTCCGATATCCCCACAGCCTCAGCAATATCACTCACTTTCATTCGCCTATCGTCCAACACGATATCATGCACTTTTTCGATGGTTTCCGGTGTGGTTGCGGTTTTTGGCCGTCCTTCACGTGGGCCGTCTTCGAGGGACGTGCGACCACGTTTAAAATTAGCTGCCCATTTTTTAACGGTTGATATCGAAGGATGGCGTTGCCCTAACCCCTTGTGGGGCATAGCGCATCAATTGTTCAATGTGGCCCAGTTGACGTTTCGTTGGCATAAATTGGTTTCAGTGAATGCAGTTGCCAGCATGCACCTCCTGCACATCCATGACCACGAACGTCGTCGTGGATGGGCAGAGGACGAAGGAGCAGAGTCCCCGTAAACTTTTGTTAACTTCGGATGAATTTCCTTAGGGGTTTATCCAATACAAAACGAAGAATTTTATGACCGCACGAAATTCAAGTTTCTCCATTTTAACGAAAAAAACGCGTAAGACGTCTGCTGCAAAAATTCGTGTAACTACTTGAGAGAACAAGTTCAGACTTGTCAAATGAACTAATAACACGTGCATCCAGGCAGGAAACATAAATTTTTGTTAATTGTAACGGTATTTCTGTGTCAGGCCGAGAATTTTTCACCTTATCTTCGTATAAAGACAGTCAATCAAAATGGTCTCATGATTGAGGGGAACCAATTTAAAATCGATTTATTCGTCAAATCCTGAGTTGTACGGTCCCGACCGTGCAAATCATCAGCGTTGTATGTAAATTACGTTTTTTGTTTGTTTTTGAGAATGAAGCATTGCGATCCGGATCAATTTTTCAAGCATTTATAAATGGGACCATACTACTTTTTTGTTTGATAGCACAAAATACTGAATTAAAATTTAACTAAATCCAACTATTATAACAATCCACGTCGTCATAAGATTATTATAGTTAGCACAAAATATCCATTAAGTTTTGACATTACCTTAAGGAATCATAATCAAATTGAACGACGAGTTTTACAACCTAATATGACCATTATGGTTCGGGCTAATATCATACGGGTTCTCATGACATGGGGCCTTAGGGATTGTCAACCTTGTTAGCCCTAGAATGCTAAAACTACTCGTAATGGCGTTGTTACTAACAATACGTCATTCTGACGTGTTCCTGATATCCTCCTGTAAATCGTGTCTTTATTTCATGTACTGATTTGCTCAGCTTACACAACATAAATAATGGTCGAAATAAAAACTACATGTACCACTCCAGAATTATTTATAATTTTTACAAAATTGTATGTATGTATGGGTATGGGGTTTACCATTAAGAACGTCCGAACTTTGAAATTGAATAAAACAAAAAGTATTAGGCCAAATTTCAATCGAAAACCTTTATTCGATGGATAACTTTAAGCCATTTAAAATTTAAAAAAAATATCGTTCAAATGTCAGCCTCGACTAATCTTGCACTGTGCCACCCTCTCCTTCCTGGTATGCCCGCAATGACATCGCGGATGTTGGCTTCCATGTCATGCAAAGTCGACTCATGAACGGCACGTGGATTTTCAGCACTCCAATACCGGCAATTTTGCTTAATCACAAAGCCATTAAGCCAAAAATGAGCCTCATCTGAGAAGATTATTTTTCGATGAAAATCAGGATCGGCTTCCATCTCTTCCAAGGCCCAATCCGCAAACTCCCGACGCAAGCGATGGCCATTGGGCTTGAGTTCTTGTGCCAATACCATCTTATATGGGTGTAGACGCAAATCATTACGTAAAATAAGCCAGGTTGTCATGGGAGACAGTCCGAGTTCGGAAGAACGGCGAGAAACGGTTCGAGGCCTCTGGTTGTGAAGAGTAAATTTCGATTCAAACTTATCCACTAAACGGTGTATGGCTCGGTCGTTAGGCGCGGAATGGCGACCATGCTTGATGCGATAAGCTCATTGAGTTTTGACAATCGAACACGAATTTTGATAATAAGTTTGAATAATTTCCAAACGTTGTGGGAGCGTGAACCTATTCATGGTTAAATGGCAGACTTTACTGAAAACAAATGACGTGAAATGTCAAATATTGATAAACAAATATGGCCACAGGGTGATATCAAAGCTCGGACATCCCCTATTGGTAGACCCTATATTTGATTAGAGAGAAAAAATAATCAAGAAGTAACAGCTTTAGGACTTAAAAGTCGCCTCGCGTGGGTGCAAGATTCTTACCACCTAAAGTGGAAATGCCGCAACTTATGAATTTTAAAAATTTTCTCTAAGTACTGTTGAACTGAATGTTTCAATTAGATGGTTTTTTGTTGTTTTTGCCGGAATCGATGCAATTTACTTGTTGCAGTTTTGTGTTGCCTCCAGGGCGATTCACGAAAGAAATTCAAGTTGAGTGATTTTGTCTAACCAATATATTTCGGGCATATGCCCATCTTCAGGGTTCTATAAACAGAATACATATCAACTTATTAAATTTATATATTAATAAACAAACTACGGTCAAAAATATACCTTAGTTCTTTTTAAGTTATGAGAACAACGACTTGAACAGAATTTATGTGAAGCAAAAATGTCAATTACACTTAATGTCAAATATATAAAAATGCCGTACAGGTGTCAAATAATTAAAAATACATATTGTGAATAGCAGCTTAGTATACGTGAATATAATACAAAATTACTTTAATCCCATTTTGATCAAATTAAAATAGGTATTTGAATAGTCTTTTTTGTCATTTTTATCGTTGCAAGCAGTATTTTCATATTTAATTATTTGGTTGACTTCATGGATTTGAAGCTTAGTTTTGTTTTGTTGACTTATTAAAATTGTTGCATCGTCAAACTTAAAATTGTGTTTTTTCTCAATTGCGTGCTTAGCTAGTGCTGATAAATTTACATTTAAAGTCTTCTTCGTATCATTTTTATGTTGGCTAACACGTGTTCCTAATTTTTGGATGGTTTCACCGATGTAAGTTTTATCGCAATCAGAGCAGTCTATTTTATACACAACTCCGGATCTTTCCTCTTTTGGAATTTTGGTTTTAAGATTAGTAAACATGTTGCTAACTTTGTTGTGCGGTCGCATTGATACGTTAAGTTCAGGGATAAAGTATCTGCATGATTGAGAAATCGACTCACTTATTCCTGGTACATATACCAAAGATGAGTAGTGTTGTGTGGAATCATTGGACTGTGGTATTTTTGTGTTATCGTCAGAAGATAGGTATGCATAGCTTGTTCTATCTGGAACATTCCGATGTTGTCTGACTTCTCCAATGATTTTCTCAATCATTTTGGCAGGATAGTTGTTTTTCCCTAGCACATGTTTTATACGTTGCAAATTCTCGTCCCAAAACTGCTTGTGACTGATTCGAAACACCTTCCTAATGAATGATTTTGCAACATTCGTCTTCATTTTTATGGGGTGATTCGAATAATAGTTCAGCAGCCTATTTGATGCTATTGGTTTATGAAACCAGTTAGTTATTACACGGTGATTATTCGTTCTGTGTAGACTAAGATCTAAATAATCCAACCTCCCATCTTGTTCAATCTCGTATGTAAATTTAATGTGAGGATCATAGTCATGAAGGGCGTCAAGTACTTGTTGAATTTTGTCCTCAGGAATGGCTGTTATGTGGTCATCCACATACGAGTGCCAAAATAGTGGTATGAAGTCTAATTTTAAGAGCGCTTCATCAACGAGGTCATCTAGAACACGTTCAACCAAAATCGGTGCTAGACTCGATCCCATAAACAATCCCGATTTCATTGAATACAACTTATCTTTGTAACCAAAGTAATTACAATCAATGAGACAGAAACGAAGTAAATTCAAAAATTCCTTTTTTGGTATCTGTGTATGTTTACTAATACAACGGTCAAAGTCTCTTTCAATAAGACGTAAAGCCAAGTCTGTTGAAATGTTGGTAAAACAATTGGTTACATCAAACGATATGAGCTTGTGATCGTTGGGTATCGTCCGCTTAATTATTTGTTTAACAAACTGGGTGGAGTTCTTTAGCGCATAGCTAGATTTGAATGCTTTACGTAAAATATTAGCAAGGAACTTAGAGGTTTTGTATGCTGCTGAATTGATTGTAGATACAATAGGTCTCAATTTGCGATCTGGTTTGTGAATTTTAATTTGTCCAAAAATACGTGGTGGAATGGCTGTGTATGTCCTGAGATTTGTTGCTTGCTTCTCAGTTATAAATTGGTGAAATTTATTACACAAAGTACTTATTAGACGATTATTTTTCCTTTGTAAGTAGGCTGTTGGATCCGAATTCAATTTAACAAAATTATTATTATTATTATTATTATTGACGATGCAACAATTTTAATAAGTCAACAAAACAAAACTAAGCTTCAAATCCATGAAGTCAACCAAATAATTAAATATGAAAATACTGCTTGCAACGATAAAAATGACAAAAAAGACTATTCAAATACCTATTTTAATTTGATCAAAATGGGATTAAAGTAATTTTGTATTATATTCACGTATACTAAGCTGCTATTCACAATATGTATTTTTAATTATTTGACACCTGTACGGCATTTTTATATATTTGACATTAAGTGTAATTGACATTTTTGCTTCACATAAATTCTGTTCAAGTCGTTGTTCTCATAACTTAAAAAGAACTAAGGTATATTTTTGACCGTAGTTTGTTTATTAATATATAAATTTAATAAGTTGATATGTATTCTGTTTATAGAACCCTGAAGATGGGCATATGCCCGAAATATATTGGTTAGACAAAATCACTCAACTTGAATTTCTTTCGTGAATCGCCCTGGAGGCAACACAAAACTGCAACAAGTGAATGTTTCAAATTCGGATTCAGTACCCCTAAAAACATAAACCGAAATTGTGAAAAAAAAACTTCTGTATTTTTTCACCGCCGACCATCTGACTGAACTACGTTGGGAAACTCTCGAAGTAAGTAAACCGTTGATGGGATTATGCAAATTTCGAGTATCGACAATATGTATAACCGTTTTCAAGTTTGCCCACCCGAGTCTACGACTATTATTCAAAACAGGCTCTCCGTATTTATTTTCGCTATTTTTTTTATTAAATCCCACACTCGTACTTTCGTGCGTGGTAACATCCGTTGAAAATAACCAAGGTGATAGGAAAAGTTGCTATATTGCCTGTATATCGAAATAATGTTTGAAAATCTGCTACAACATATTTGAATAAATTGCCCGACATCAATCTTGTTTGCATGGAGCGCCCGGATAAATCAGCCCATTCCTCCAAGTCCCATCCGGTTTATTGAAAAGGCGAACTTCTCAAAAATCTTCCTAAGAACGAATCGACCGTTTACCAAACTTTTCGTTTTTATGTATGCATTATCCTTGAATTTTATTATGAGATACTTTTTGGATCCTATATCTGGTGTAATATGTTTGTTATCTGATCCACCATCTCATCCATCAACGTAGTCGTATGTTTTTAATGTTTAATGGATGTTGGCATTATACGTCTAGACTCAATTTTTTCACGGCCGAATTCATTTCTTCTAAAAACAGCAGGAGAGCAACCTGATTTTTTTTTCCATCTGGGTATACAAGGAGATGCCTAGATGAAAGAAAAAACAGAGATGAAAGTGCGAATACCAATCTTGCAATATGCCAATCTTTTAGTTCACCGAATTTCAGATCCATACGCAAAACAAAGATAGTGGACACTATTCCAGTAGCACCTTTTTGTGGAAGGCCGTCTACGTGCCTGTCGTACGATATGTCCTGTCTACGGGTTAATTTATTCATAATTTAGTTTGGTGGACGAATCTCTTTAGCGAGTGGAAATGAAGTTCATGATATGCAAAATATTCTTCAGGAGAAGTTTTGATGGATGTTGTACAAGGGTGAAATTAGTAATGGGCACTTTTTTGTGTCGGGTTTTTTGATGGTAATTTGGCGATTTAAATGCAAACATATGCCGTAATTTTACGGCTTCATTTAAACTTTTAATATGTTTCAATCCGACCTAAAGGTCTAGACATCGCTCTGTGTCGATCGCACCACCCAGACATAGAGAACGGAGAACGTATCTTTTTCATCGTTGCCTGCGAAGTATCGATCCCTATACAGCTGTCTTAACGGCCAATGATCCAGTTGTTTCGTTGAAGGAAGCGAAGACCGGTTGATACGTTGAAAGTACATGTAGTGTTCCTTGTCCAAGCTTGACTTGACGAAAATATCCATCATTGTGAATTTTGTATGAACAACTGACACGTTCACATCTGTTACAACTTGGTCACTTGCAAAAACGCTGAATTTAGCATTTCCAGGGAACTCACTCACACCAAAACGCATTGTACATACTACCACAAATTGAATAAAAATAAGCAACGTTTTTTTTTTCCGCTCTAACCACAGTTTTCTGTGTATTTTCCGATTTTCTTAGTGATGAGATGACACTTTGGTTTCATAAAATTTTTGATGAAAAGTTCATCCTCGTCAAACTCTAATTTGATCAGACCAGATGACAAGACTTCAAATTATTTTGAAAAGGTGTTGACATGTTCAACATTCCGTCAGAGTAGTTTGTCAGACTGTTCTTTGAACGTGTCAGCCGGCTTTAAGGGAAAATGCTGAACCAGAGCTCACAAAAATTTTCGCTGATGCCGAAGCAAAAGCTGATGCTATAGGTCCAAAAATCAAGTGGAGAGGATCGTGCCGCGGCAGAAACACCGAAAGAATTACGGAAATTGTTCAGCAGAAGAATATTATTGCAAGTCGCTATTTGTACCACTCACTGATCACTTCCTGTCTGCATTGCTGACAAATTGGTCAAACACAAAAGCACTCTTTCAATGATTGAAAATATCATTCCTGATAAATTGGTCAAAGTGGGTGTCCCGTTCTTAATTGTATTTACTAGTTTGTACGCTTGTCTGGTGTTCCTATTAGCTAAATTTTCATTAATATTCGGCAACTGCTCGTCAAAGTATTTACGTTCCTTACGTCTAACTATTCTATTCGATATTCGCCGTGGCTCGTCATATTTTTCTGTTTTGGCTCTGGTTCCTCGTTGAGTCCATTGTCTGCAGGCCTCCTTTTTCGCGTCAAGTGAATTTTTGCATTCTTCATCGAACCAGTTATTTCGCGCTCGCCGGGTTTTATATCCCACGACCTTCTCTGCGACATCTTTGATGGTACCATTGAGTTCTTCCCAGAACCCATGGACGCCAGTGTTACTGATGTTGTGTAACATAAGCAATAGCCTTTCCTCAAGGGCGGTAGTATATGCCACCGCGGTAGCATCTCCCAGGAACTTATCTTCCGCAATGATTTTGGGAGGGCTGATTCTCGGTTGGTGCACTGAGGAAATTCTACATCTGTAGGTCGTCTTCACCAAGTGATGATCTGAGTGGCAGTTTGCTCCTCGATAGGAGCGGACATCCATCACACTAGACGCTCATCTCCTGCAAATGAGGACGTGATCAATTTTGTTGACGGTATGTGTGTGTCTGGAGATTTCCAGGTCTGCTTGTGAATGCGTCGATGCGGGAAACACGTAGAGCTTACGACAAGATTCCTACTGCAGGCGAAGTCGATAAGTCGCTGGCCGTTGCCGTTACATTCTTCATGGAGACTGTGGCCTCCAGTCGTCCTCCGGTCTCAACTTTCATTTCCGATTTTCGCGTTAAAGTCTCCCAGCAGCAGTTTGACGTCGTTTGTTGGAAGTGAGTCGAAGAGAGCCTCAAGGCGGGCGTAGAACTCATCTTTTACTGTGTCTTCTTTAACTTCAGTGGGGACGTGCACATTGATGAGCCAGAGACTGAAGAATCCAGTCTGAATGCGAATCGCACACAGCCGGTCATTTATTGGTTTGAAGTCAGTAATGTGCGGCTTGAGGTGATTGTTCACTGTAAATTTCACTCCAAACTCCTTGCGGCCCGATGGTTTGCCACTTGTAAAATTTGTGTGCGATTTCTTGTCATTGATCTCGCTGCCAAGCCAATTTGTTCCCTGGACTGCAGTAATGCTCAGTTTGTGCTTTTCGACCTGTTGAAGGAGGGCCTTCTCGGTCGCCGGTTGGTTCAGGGAGCATACATGCCAGGATCCGAAAGAATCATCCGTTAGTCGTTTGCGTGGTCGTCGTTGTTGATCCGTCCAATCCGAGCCTTTTGTTCCAGGTTTCTTGACGTGAAGTGGTTTTTTGCAAGGACGAGTTGTCAGCAAGTCGCTTAACCCCATTCAGGGGATGGCCTCGAAGATAGCTGCTTCAGATGGTTTGAAAAACTTGCTAGAGTTCACACAACTATGTTTCAGGTCCAACTACAATACATAAACCATTCCCTTCTACTAAACCTGAGACGCTTAGGTGTTGTTCAGCCATTCAGGCTACAGCTATCTGCCTTTTTCCAAACTGTCTTATTGCTAAGACTTGGCCGTCAGCGGTTTGACACACTGCCGTTACCAGGGGGTGCCCACTATGGGAAAGGTCTTTTGCCCCCTATGAATTGTTCATACCCACAGTGAAAATGGGCTCTATGAACGATGTTTATTAATGTCATGAACAATATTTTTGTCAGTGTGTTGAGGAAAAATTGAATGAAGTGAATGATAGGGAATATGGATAACATAGCACTGGGGGTTTCATTTTGAGTCCTTTGTTTAGAAAAAATGAGATTCTTAACAATGGAGTGAAATATAGGCAATATGGGTATCATAGAAATCTGGGTGATGAGGCGAATGCTCTATAGCACTTTTGACGGCATTTTGAGTCCTTTGGTCAGAGAAAAGGACATTCTTCACATTGAAGTGATTTCTAGACAGAATGGGTTGCAAATGATTAGGGGTTTTGAAGCGACTTCAGCAGACTACTAGCGATCGCGATTTGAGTAGTTTGAACTAGAAAACAAGACCCTTAGTTCGCGCCGGTGCGAGAAACCGGCTGCCTCATTGATGAATATGCACCATTTGTATGTTACTGCATAAAAAATGGACGTAATTTTAGGAATTTTTATATCTTTCACGAATGTGATAAGGTATGTTAACTTTGTCATGAAGTTTGCAATGCACATAAGGAAGCATCTCCGACAATATAAACTATATATGTACCTATACATAGGTATATTGGTCAGTATGACGAGATGAGTCGATTAGGCTTTGTCCGTCTGTCTATCTGTCCGTCTGTTTCTATTCAAACTAGTCTCTCAGTTATCGAGCTGAAATTTGTGCAAAGCCTTATTTCTTTTGCACGCTGTACATATTTCGGAATCAACGGAATCGGACCACCGCGTCATATAGCTGCCATAGGAAGGATCGGTCTGTGTTTGTGAGAAAAGTTTGTTTTTCTAAAGATATCATAACCAAATTTCATATTTTCCAATTGTTTGTATTGTCAAATTACATTCCCAAAAATGGTTGAAATTGGACTACTAAATTATATAGCTGTTATACGAGCCACTAGTCCAAAAGTAAGTTTTTGTTAGAAAAACTATTTTATTTCTAAAGGCTTCTTTACCAAACTTCTCATTTATCGACCATAGTTACCGCCAAACCAAAGTCCTAAATTATGGTAAAATCGGCTCACTATTTCATATACCTGTCATAGGAACAGTGGTATCGGAGTCGAGTTTTACTGCTAATTTCAAAGTGGTAAATATGGTAAAGTGCAATGGCGGTTGACCCAGTCTGAATTTACCATTTATCGCAACACAGACTATTGAAGGTGTGATACCCTACCCTTGTTTCAGTTAAGTTCCCTTTCAGCACAAAAAAAAGAGCGTATGCTGAAAATTAGGGGAAAACCAGGAGTCCGAAGCGTATATACCCTAAACTTGTACAGACCTAGTGGTGATACCAAAAGTACCAATTGGCAACGACCATATGCATTAAGAATGGGTCTCCTATATGGCCAGTTCATAGGGGAGGTTGGCACTCATTCAGTAGGATCTTGACCATTCTCAAAATCAATTGACTAACTAACCCATTCTACAAATATTTGTCGAATTTTTCAAGTCGCTAGCTTCATTCTATGGAAAGTTATTGCTTATTTGAAGTTTCACTTGTAGGGGGGTAGGGGTTCCTTGAGTCGGATCTTGCCCATCATTGCCATCAACCAATTAGATCACTCTAAAAACATTTAAACAAAATTTCAAGTCTCTAGCTTCACTCTATCGAAAGTTATCGCTTATTTGAAGTTTCATTTGTAGGGGAAGTGGGGGTTTCGTTGGTCGGATTTTACGTATTTTCAATATTAGCCAACTGGATCCTACTACAAACATTTGACCAAAATTTCAAGTCGCTAGCTTTATTTTGTCGTAAGTTATCGCTTATTTTAAGTTTCATTTCTAGGGGAGGTAGGGGTTCCTTAGGTCGGATTTTACCCATCTTTAATGCCAACTAAACTCAATCTCACTTCAAACATTTGACCCAAAATTTCAAGTCACTGGCTTCATTCTATCAAAAGTTATCGCTTATTTGAAGTTTCATTTGTAGGGGAGGTGGGGGTCCCTTCTGTCGGATCTTGCCCATATTCAATACCAACTAAGTAGGTCTTACTAGCAACATTCCACCAAATTTTTAACTTGGTAGTATCATTCTATCGAAAGTTATCGTAATTAAAGGAATATTTAATTATTTGAACTTTGTAGGGGAGGTAAGTGGTCCTTTGATCTGATTATGCCCTACTTAGAGAACCTTAAGCAGCTTCTTCCCTCAGGGTTACATGCCAAAAATCAGGTGTCTACGTCAATTGGTTCAAGAGTTATAAACAAAAAACCTGAAAAGTAGGGTAGTACGAGGCTCTTTGTAAAAAAAATTACCGTTAGTTTTCAACTGATCGATTTTATTTTTCCAGGAGCGTATAAGATTACCCTCGCGAGCAATCTACCAAAGCTAGAGCTTTTCATGATTTTTTAATCGGGAGTTATAGATACATTTAATTATTTTACATATGTAGGGGAGGTAGGCGTTCTCTTGGCCTGATCATGCCCAATTTCAATACCATCCAACTAGATCATACTACCAACATTTGATTAAAATTTCAAGGCTCTAGCTTCATTCTATCGAAAGTTATCGTGCGAACGGACAGACAGACAGACAGACAGACGGACAGGCAGACAGACAGACAGACAGATAGACAGACAGACGGACAGACAGACAGACAGACATGGCTAAATCGAATCAGGAGGTGATCCAGATCATTTATATATATATATTGCTATACCTCCGGAGCCTCCTTTAAGGTGTTACATATTTCCGTCGTGACAAAAACAATATACCCTATACTAAAAGTCTAGGGTATAAAAATAGCTGGACGTTTTTTCGGTCCGGCAACTTTTCGGCGACACTTTCTTTCAATAACAAACGTCAAGCACTTGCAGGGTTTCAATGTGAATACCATTTACGTGCGTTTAATGTTGATTGGTAATGAGTTTAGAAACCTTAGAAGTGCCTACGAGTATACATCATATTGCTCAAAGTTGAATGAATATTCTACTCTATAAAATTGAATAAACCGACTCAATCTGGATCATTTACATAACCCTCCATCGTAGAATTCATTGCGGTTATTTTGGTATCAGACACTAAATATGGTTATTCCCAGAGTACATGGCCTTGACAAATAACTAATTATAATACTTCCACAGCCATAAATCAAATTGTTTTGATCGTCGAACAGGGTGGTTTCAGCCCGCAGAATAATTTGCCATCCCCAATAACAATATTTTAATTCAAATTACAGGTGTTTAGTTCCAATTATGGCGTAGCTCTGGGATGACAAATCCTGACAAAATCGCTCATATTTATTGTCTAATTGATCCGAATTATATCTGGAAAGTTGTCGAGTCATCGATTCATCAAAACAATTATCTTCAAATATCATCAAAATTGAAATTCTATTAGCGGTGATTGATTAAGATCGGATTGTGTATCTGAAATAACCGGGCGCACAGTGAATATTTTTACGAATCGTCGTTTGAGTTCTTCATAACCGTCAGCCTCTTAAAATCGTCTAATTGGATACATTGCTAACCGTGAATATTAAAAATCTATGCTCGTACATAACTGCTAGATATATGATAAAATAAAAAAAAAGATACACAGTCAACGATTGTAATAAAGTTCAAGTGCTATCAAATTGTGTTTGGATAATAGTGAATAGACATTTATGTACTAAACTGCAAGTCATTTGGCCGCCCCGCAACTCTTCACTAATCTTGAGTACCGTGAATGGATTTAATCCATTAATAATTAATTATGTAGATTTGTGACTTAACGCGCTGCAGCCTTCTACACGAGTATTATGTATGATTGTGATGGACGACGACATCGGCGACATCAATCATATGTTGAATATTCAAATGAGCGACACGTACCTAATCACAAAGCTGACTATCCAAAAGTTCTGTACGCTCGGACCGACCTTCAGACAAAAGATTGTCTATCTGTCTATTATTATGGGTGAACTGTGTACCTTTGTGTACCTGGCCGCGTCCACAGTCCTGGCGTCGCTGAATCGAGAATGCTGCGTGAAGATACATCGAATTCGTGATTCACAACGTTCGTAATTTATTATGTTTCGTCACAGAGCACTGAGCATAAACGGATCCCTTCGTATATTTGTCGGTGATGTGAATTCGAAATTCATTTCAGTTCGGAGCTAATGTTCAACTAATTGTCTAATTTTAAAGTTTTCCCGTGACGTAAATTTTGTGAGTTCATAATACAATAGTAACAATATACGTATAACAATATCAATAAATTAAACAAAAAACGTACGGATATAGATGAAATTTTTTTTTTTAAAGTGCAGATAGTTCAGTGCTCAGTGATAAATCGAAATTATTGCATTTTTTCGAACTGTTTTGTGTGCATCGGGCTGAATTCTTCTCGTGCTCTAATGAAATTATGCAATAGATACATCGATGTGTATCCCAGCCAACAACAACTCCACGTCCAACAAATAGTGGCAACATTGTTGTTGTTGCAATGAAATTGTGTCATTATGTTTTTCTAGTAAATTTTTGTTCTGGTGTGTGTCACGGTGACGGCTATTTATAGTGGACGCACATTCGAAAAATAGCAAACGAGAAAAAAACGGCTACTCCATCAGCTTTTACAACGACTACTACGGAATCGGCTATTTGCGATACGGAGGATGTCCAAAGAGCCTAGGACGATGGTGATGGCTCCCGTCCAAATGGTCTCCTTGCGGCTACGATGTCCAATCATTTTGTGGATTATATTGTTGCTTCCGTCGTCTGTTCTTCCGGAAGCAGTTTACCGGGTGGATCCATTAGGTATGGCTATATTTATATCTACAGATTTTTTTGTCTGCCTTCACCTTTTAGACATAAAATGTTGCATTTCAGTGACGCCAATGTTGTTGTCGTCTTGCTTCTAATTGACGAGGAAGCCCTTCAGTGTAAATTTTGGAATATATTTTGGATGCTGGAGAAATTTTATGCATTCTGATGTCACGAAATGTTTGTGACATGTAACTTAGTTGGTTTGGGAAACATTTTATTGTTTTTTTTTTAACAAAATTATAGTAGAAGAAAAATTTCTTACGGAATTGGGGCAGCTTATTTTATATTTACGTATACTACATGGGCTGAAAAGTCCCGGGATTTTTAATGAAAACAAGCTTTTTTTGTGTAAAGTTATATTTATTCCTCACCATAGTAGACTTCCAGGGCGATACACTTGGTATAGCGATTTTCCAACATTTCGATACCCTTTCTGTAGTACGAAACGTCCAAGCCTTCGAAAAACGCTTCCGTTTCCTGATTCGATCTGAATCTATTTCCCTGGAGCCACCGCTTGCGGTTTGGGAACAGATAATAGTCGCCTGGGGGCGAAGTCTGGAGAATACAGTGAGTAAGCAATAGTCATGGTTGTCAATTCGCGAACCTACTCTTTTAACCTACTCCGTATACCGAACTAGGTCGACCTAGGTCCGCAATCGAAAAATGATCAGGTCGAAAAATGATCAGTTTCGGAGCAAGAAAACGAACCTAGATCATTTGATTCTTTTAAGTTCAGGTAGGAATCGGAGCAGTTTGATCATTTGATTCTTTTAAGTTCAGGTCGGAATCGGAGCAGTTTAAAAATGAACAGTGAATAGGTTTTATAATAGATCCGTCTGTCGGAATCGGAGTATGATCAGATCAGATCGTTTAAATATGGGGAATAGAAAAGTAGATGAAGAACAGGTGGTGTGACATATATACGATTGATGTCGCTATTGCTACGCTATATTGTAGTGAAGAATGGAGTGGAATAAATGTTAAATTGGATTTTATTTATGTGAGGTAGAGTGAAGCTTTTCGTTTTTTGTTGTGTTGTGAGTGACCGTGGCCGATCGGTATGGTGGATAAGAATACGGTATTGGATTGGGTGCACGCACACTCGTATTTATACTTGTATGTATTTATTTGTCTAACTTAGAATAGGTGTTGCGTTACGATGCAAATGATACAAGATGATAGGATATGGGATTGGGAGTTAAGGGGCTATACCAATGTGAACGCTGAACGCATCGACAACAGATTAGGTTCAAGTAAAGTAGGTTCAAGAAACCAGGTCCGTTGCCGGACTCGAAGTAGGTCGACCTGATCCGCAAGATGAGCAGGTCATATCATGACTAGTAAGCAACCAGATCGAATCATAATTGGTTTTATTTTGCCAATCGCTTTCAGCTTGTGTGACGATGCGTTATCGTGATGGTACAGAACTTTTTTCTTCGCCTTATGGGGCCGATTTTGCTTTATCTCGTCGTTTGTCCAATAACGCTGCATAATACTCTCCTGTGACTGTTCTTCCCTTCTGCAGGTAATCGATTAGGATTATGCCATGCGCAATCCAAAAAACAGAGGCCATAGCCTCCCCAGCCGAGCGTTGGTCTTTTGGATGATTTGGGCGACTTTCGTTGTTTTCCAGCCACTCTGCAGACTGCCTATTGGACTCAGGCGTATGTTAATGGACCCATGTTTCATCCATCGTCACAAAACGTCGAAAAAAGTCCGCTCGATTACGCTGCAACAACGCCAAACCAGCCGTTGAATCATCAACGGGCTGCAGTTTTTGGTCGACGGTCAGAAACGCGGCACCCATCGTGTCGATAGTTTCTTCACCTCCAAAAGATCGTGCAAAATGTATCCCGCCCGTACTTTTGAAATGCCCACGGCCTCAGCTAACTCGCGCAACTTCACTTTACGATCATTCAAAACGATTTGATCACAGAGACATATGGAAGGAGATGAAACCACCATTTACTATATGTACACTAAACGTCTACATTCGGTGCCTTAAGGAGTACCTAAGCTCGAAGCTCTTTACCTCCCTCCCTTACGGGAATGGCGTTTTCTCTGACCGAAGTCAGAAGGATGACTACTTTGGAACATGCACTTTCCTCAGAACCTTACCATTATAGGCTGCGACCTAGCTTAACCGACGTAACAATAACTCACAGCCACCACGAGTCCAACACCTTGATGGGCCAGTACCTTGGTACTGTGGGCACACCCATCCCCGTGGTTCATTATTTGCTACTGACTTCTCAAAAGCCGGAATGATCTCACCGTTCAATATCCTTACGGAATATCTTACTGATTAAGTTGTGCATCACGGGCTCAGTTAAACCCACTATCCCCAAGAGAGTTGAATGTGCTTCCGTTCCTCACGTACTAGTAAGCATTCTCCTCAGTCGGGGATAGTGCTTCCTTTCGCATCACAGGTCGGCACCATGTTCAGGTACTAGGAAGCCAATTGACTAGGTACGTGGGATTGTCTAGCCCCAAAGCAGTATAGGAATCAGTATCTCTTACTTTCCACCAATCCACACCTATGTTAGAATCAGAACTTGGGAAAAACCCCAAAGCCGTGTCGTCATCAAGTCTAGGAATCGGAATACTGGGAGGACCCCAGCAACCTTTCCACTTCATGACACCTATAGGATTGCTCCAATAGGAATCATAAAAGATACTTTTCAGCCTATATAGCCCCTTTTCGTAGTTCGTTATGCGGGGGCACCACTCCCCAGGTGTCGTATAACGACGGACCCAAGAGACCATCACACAACACCGGTGGCATCATAACGACGGACACCACTAGCGAGACCGTCAATCAGCCACCTTAACTTCATAACTAAGGTACATGGGGTCGTCAGTCCCCAATGGCATGCATAGGGATCAGCGCCAAGGCCCCTTTACCCTATACACCACCTCCTTGCGTAGCTCAGGTCCGTGGGTTCGCTAAACCCAAAACACCATAAGTCTTTCGACCCAGTGGGTGTCCCCTGCGGGGATAAAGAAGCACAGGAAGCAAATGAATTGTCATCCCCTTTCCTACTTCTCCTTTGTGAACAATAACATTCCATTTTATCCCTCTGCCGCGGAACACCCGCCCGGTCCATACAGAAGTAAAAGAGATGTCAAATTTCCATTCCCCTTCCTACTTCCTCACTTGTGCCGAATTACTTCATTTCTCTCGCTCTTTTTCATTTCCGCTGATTCTCACTTCTGTGGATTCGATGCACTTGCCTTACGATTTCCGCATTCGTAGCTTGTAATGGACGGTTTCGTGGACATCCGAAGATCCCGTGGGGATGGAGCCTAAGGTAGCATAGTGACCGTGAAGGTCGGGCCGTGCCATCTGGCTAAGAAAAAGGCTCCTCAACGAGCTAAGCAGCTATGCCTATGCTTGCTGTAGCTCAGTTCGAGAGACGTGGGCGGGGTTTTCGCCGCTCGTTGCCCCTGTCCTTTACGTATTAACAAAAATTCATAGGCCTGGGGAAGACAACACAAACAAGGGAGGTAAAAATGGGGAATAAAAAAAAATGAGGCGATAAGGTTGGAATGTCGTTTTTATTTTGTGCTGATTATTATGTTCTAATTACTATTTTGGTGCGAAGCAATGCAACAAGTGTTAGTGTTTACTCGAGATCAATGCTTTCACATTTGCTTTGACGGGCAAAGTGCAATATAAAATATTGTTCCGAAAATGTATCAAAACACTTTCAAGTCTCTCACAAGACGTCAGTGTCAAAAAATTAAACACTACCATTTGTCAAAAATGCTCTCAATTCAACTGACATCTATAATACCTATTTTTCTGGCCGACATCCACTGCATGTTAATGAAATACTGTATCATCCTTCTTTTTTTACTTTGCTTTAAATTTCACTTCATTATTATGCACAGCTTGTTTGTCTAATTTGTTATTTCTTAAAAACGAGTCTTTAAACTTGAAAAGTAATTTTCTCTCTCTATACAATGCCCATAATTCATCTGGAGGCTGAAAAATGTTCGTACCCTCTTCAAATCTTGTTTTGTTTATCCATTTTAATGCCGCCATCTAACCGGCTGTAGTGGAAAATTTCAAATATTTATTAATTGCTAAACCAAGGAACAACATTAAAACTTAAGAAAATAAAAAAAAAAACAGGTATTTTGTCCTGGTAATATGGAATTACATTATACTTGACTATTTCATCAGCGCGCCTCGAGTAACGACATAAATGCAAGAACATGGCGATAAATATTAATCCTGGCTACATAAAAAAAATATTTTTGTCTCCGACACATCACTACAGAAAGACATTGAAAAATTACTAACCCGAAGATCAACATTACGTTAATTACTAATTAAATTGACCGCCGAAAAAGAAAATGAAGTTTACTGAAAAAATATTTTTATACCGAAAAATGTCCGGAGAGAAATTAAAACGGCCATATGAAAACTTAAAGTTGCGCAAAAAATTCAGATGAGTAAATGAAATTTCTGGTACCTACTATAAATTGTATGGGTTTGCGCGACTGAATAAAATCATGAAGCGAGAAAATGTGAAATTAGCTCGCAAGGCAGCCGGAAAGCAAACACGGCTATCTTTTGTCCTTAGCCTGAAGTTGTATCCTAGTTTTTCTTTTGTATTACCAAAAAGGATACCAGACACCCGAGCTTTATTAATTAGCTTTTCGTGTAAAATACTCGCTGGGTGTCCGGAAGAAATTCTACCTACTCTATTCAATGTTGTTCGAGCTTTTAATAGTCGACGGTAATTAGGATTAAAAGATTGGATGAAAATGTCGTACGAAAAAATAGGGTGCCTGTAAGAAATACTTTGCTTTTTCAAATGCATTTTCTAGGAATTTGAATGGACTCTTGCTCATGGAAATATGAAGGCGGTTGTATGTGGCTGCAGAGGCTGGAGTACACTTACAATTAGTGCAATTCAATATGAGCCATTAACATCATCGTGGCGCTACAGCCGGACGTCGGACCTTGGCCAATTATCTGGGTCACGTGATCGCCTCCTCCAATTTTGGAAGCCCACTAGCTGCTCGGCGTCCGCATATACTGAGCTATCCCATCGAGGTCTCGGTCGTCTTCGCAGTCTCGCTCCGTGGACTCGTTCTGCGGTCATTACTCTCTTTGGCATGCGATCATCGTCCATTCCTTGTACATGCCCTGCCCATTGAAGTCGTTGTAGTTTAACGATTTTCGAAACTTCCAGCTCATCGTACAGTTCATACAACTCATGGTTGTACCGGATGCGCCATCCATCTCGATCGCAAACAGCCCCGAAAATTCGACGCAGAACCTTACGTTCAAATGTGTTTAGCATGTTTCCGGATGCTTGAGTGGGTCCGTAGCATAGCACTGGTCGTATAATGGTTTTGTACACGCGGAGCTTCGTGCTTCTCTGCACATGCTTCGATTTCATTATGAGGAGAACTGAGAAAAAAGTGTTATAAGCTAACTGTATCCGTCACTTGATTTCGTCAGTTTCGTTGGCATCCCTTGACAAGTTGCAACCCAGGTGTATGAAGTCGTTCACGAACTCAATGTTGAGGTCCCCCACATTGATGCTCGGTTGTCCAGGTGTCCTTGCCGTCGATTGCATCATCATTTTAGTTTTACCCTCGTTGATACCTAGTCCAACTACTTTTGCAGCGGTATCGAGCGTATGCAGAAGTTCTTCTGCGTCGGCCAATCTTCGGGACATGATGTTGATGTCGTCGGCGTACGCTGCTAATTGTGTCGACTTGATGAGTAGCGTCTTGCTGTTGTCCATATTCATAGCCCGAATAGCATATTCCAGTGCTAGGTTGAAGAGCGTCGGTGCCCGGCGTATTTCATTTTAGTGACCGCAACGCAACTTCCTCTGCTGGTGGGGGGTTGTATTGGTAGGCCTAGATCAACAATATTGTCGAGAGCTTCTTGTGTGGGGATGTTAGATGGTAGGTTCAGAAGCTCTTCAAAATAAGAGGCCCATCGTTTGTTGATGACATGGTTGTCGCTGATGATGTTTTCATCCTTGTCCTTAAAGAGGTTAGCCCTGGGTTGATACCCGTTCTTAAACTAGTAATTACAAGTTTGTACGCTTGCCTGGTGTTCCTATTAGCTACGCTTTCGTTAATATTCAGCTCGTCAAAGTATTTAGAATTGAGTTCTTCCCAGAACCCATGGATGTCTGTGTTGCTGATGTTGTGTGGCATAGGTGCTAGTCTTTCCTCAAGGGCGATAGTATACGCCATCGCCGTAGCATCGCTCAGAAGTTTCTCAACCGCAAAGATTTTGGGAGGGCTGATTTTTGATTGGTGCACTGAGGAATTTCTACCTCTGTAGTTCGTCTTCACCAAGTGATGATCTGCAATTTTCTCCTCGATAGGAGCACTGCAAATTAGGTGGTGATCAATTTGGTTGACGGTATGTGGGTCTGGAGATTTCCAGGTCTGTTTGTGAATGCGTCGATGCGGCAAACACGTAGAGCTTACGACTAGATTCCTATTGCAGGCGAAGTCGATAAGTCGCTGGCCATTGTCATTATATTTTGCATTGAGACTGTGACCTCCAATGGTCCCCCGGTGCCAACGTTCATTTCCGAATTTCGCGTTAAAATCTCCCAGTAGCAGTTTGACGTCGTTTGTTGGAAGTGAGTCGAAAAGAGTCTCAAGACGGGCATAGAATCGTTTTCTATTGGGTCTTCTTTAAGTTCAGTCGGGGCGTGCACATTGATGAGCTAGAGATTGAAGAATCTAGTCTTAACGCGAATCGCACACAGCCGCTCATTTACGGGTTTGAAGTCAGAAATGTGCGGCTTGAAGTGATTGTTCATTCTAAATGCTACTCCAAACTCCTTGTGGCCCGATGGTTTGCCACTTTGAAAAATTGTGTGCGTTTTCTTGTCATTGATCTCACTGCCTACCAAGCCAATTTAGTTTGACTGCAGTAATGCTCAGTTTGTACTTTTCGACCTGGTGTATTTACTTTTTTTTAGAAATTGTTTATTTAGATATTATTATTAAAATGGAAGTCATATCTTCTAGTCAGTCCTTATGTTAATACGCGCCAGAATACTTTGCACACATTTTGCGAGTAGTTTTCACGTTAAGCTTCTTGTTAGTATTATGACTGATTTAATTTATTAAAAAACAATAAACACATTCGGAACATCTCGGCTATGCTTTCTCTTTATCAATATCTAAATGTAATTTACGGCACCGCTTTTTTTTCACCACCGAATTTCAAGAAGTCACAATAGCTCCAAATCAACATTCCCTGAATAAATTCTCACTCTATTTTCTTCAAATAAACTCCAGAAAAACTTGGCTACACACACTCGAAATACATACAGGATACTCTCTCTCGATACGTTGGAAAAGAAGAAACGAAAATTGATTCAGCCTGAGTACAAATTTTCCCTAAAGTAAAGAAAAAAAAATAAAAAACAGGAAGGGACCCATGTTTCGGGACTATCCTACCCTAACCAAAAGTCAAGAGCAACCGCCGACCATCCTACACGACGACGATCTAGGACCATAATTAAATCTTCTCGAATAGAGGAAAAAAGTTTCTCTTCATACACGAAGCGTAAATGGAAAACTAAATAAAATTTATTGTAGCCCTTCTTAGGGACTTTATATTTATGTATGACGGCGAAATGAAATAAAATTTTCGTAAACTCAATCACACGAGTCCTGAAAATGTTGAAAACGTACTAATGTGAAATTCACGAAAGGATGCCGGGACTGGTACAGTGTATGATCTGGTGGCTGTGTGGTAGTGGAGAGAAATATTGCAGCAACCGGCATTTGGATGATATGTAAAATGGCAAGGATTTAATTTTGAATGCAGTAATAAATTGTAAAGCTCTCTCTTTTTTTTTTCTTGTCAAATAATGAGAGACTGCTATATCTGCAGGCATTCTCGTATATTTAATTATGTCTGGAGCATGGTGCGAATTGCCATTTAAGTAAGATGTATAATGCTATTTGGCCTGCAAAGCATGCAACTTTGGGATGTGGGAGTAGTACTTCTAATACCAGGCAGAAGTTGAACGTATTCTTGTGATTTACATACTCGTATATGAACGAGCATCGAACCGTTAAAAATACACCCAAAAATACACTCAGCAGCGACGTGGACCAAGCGCGTTTTTTCGTTAATTTCAATACTTTTTCTTTCAATATTTTTTTTTTCAATATGTTTTTTTTTCTTCTGAAAACTTAAGTGACTACTTGGATCTTAATCTGTACATATAATAAATTTTGCGTGTCTGCACACTCAAAATATTTGTAAAAAAAATGTATCTGAAGTAAAGTTTTCAGTAACAAAATACACAAAAATGGTTATTTAAATTTTAGTTTGTTTGTCTGTTCGGGCATCACATGAAAATCGGTTATGCAATTGAAGTACAGTTTTTTGGAAAAAATAGTGCTTAATTTGCAGTAACATATAGTTTTTATTTAATTGGAATCCGTTTTACCCATCATAAGATATCCGGATTATAAGGTATTCAAAATATCATTAATATCATCAAAGCCATTCATACATTGATTGAAGTTTACAAAATTTCATTTGCGTATGCAATAAACAAAAAAAATGTAAAACTCACCTCTCACCTCATTAGCTTAATATTACGTTTACACTATCCTCAGATTACTTCATCTGATGCTTAATCTGGATGTGGTGAGTTTTAAATTGTATGTATTTGACAGTTGCAGATTAAATCAGCCGGCGCAGATGAAGTAATCTGAGGATAGTGTAAACGTAATATTAGAACAAAAATCCACCGGTTTGTGTTTAACGATTCATGTGAAATAATTAAAAGTATCTGAAACCTCCGATTCTCGGCCTTGAATTTCTATTGAATACGCAACGACAAAAACATTTACAATTGCCCACATACATTATATTTGTATGTACATTTCAAATGCAGACGATTTTGCATCCGTTCTCTGCTTTCATCTCTATTAAGACTTTAGGGGGATTAATGCTTACGTCGTTCAGCTGTAAACTTCTGTCATTTTTCTATGGGGATGACAGAGGTGTAATCCTTACGTCGTTATGTTGTAAACTTCTGTCATTTTCCGGTGGCGATGACAGAAGTCTACGACGAGTACAACGTTCACGATATTTACGACAGGGAGCGTGACTCCCCCTTTTCCAATCGTCGACTTTCCATTGTCTTATATCCCACATACACGAAGCGATCCGTCGACAAATCGCCACAAAATATCATCTGATCAAAATTACATGAAAATGTCGAAAAACCGCCAACGATAAGCGCAACACAAGCCGATCAATCGGCCGATATCGATATCGAGCGACGGATCGGCCGCGGGTGATACGTTATGCGTTATAAAAATAGACAATATAGGAGGTTAAAAATCGACAATATAGGAGGTACGGCACAGGTAAAATGGAAAAAATCAAAATCAATCAAATGAAAATTAATAACATTAAATACATAAATGTAGCACACATAAATGTAACACAAAAATAAATTTTGATAGTATTTTTTAAAAGTCCTTTTTCAATCCTTAATACCTATTTCAATATTTTTGGAGCCTGCTTTTCCTGCGTATAATTCATTCCTTAGTCCTTAAAGCCTAATTTTGCAGCTTATTCTAGGTGCCTAAAAGTTAACTTTATCGGGTCTGTAATTTCGAAGTCTAATCATCCTTCGCCCACTCTGTACAATTTATGTTACTGGCTTTGCATCACTGTATCACTTCCATGGAATCTCTGATTGCAGACCAAATAAACTGTATTTATATTTTAGTAATTCTGTCTGTTGATACATTCCCCAGACTTATGCCAGAACGTGTTCTCTTAGTAAATATCCGGACCAGGCCAGAGAAGTTTCTCAATAAACCACTACAAAAATAGCAGGCAAATATTTGAGGATTATATCCCGACCAGGCCAGACAAGCTTTCCAGTAAGCGACAACAAAAATAGCAACCAAATATTTGAGAATTTGGTCCATTCGAAGCTCATACACTAAAAATAATCGTGTCCGGAAATATATTGAAATAAGTCATTCTCAAATATCTCCGATAGAAAAACAATTACAATATCTTTTGAGTGGCCGATTTAAGTAAATAGGCGCAAAGTGCGACGCGACGTATGTATAATTTGTTGCAGAAGGGAATGTATTATGCATGGGGGGTCTAATGTGGTTTCTTTGTCAAGGGGTCATTAGGCGTTATGCCAGTCAAGCTATCAGACTTGCCTTCGGACGGTCCAGTCCAGCTATCAAGGTTGAGCTATCCGTTTTTTAACCCTCAGATTAGCGAGAAGGTTCCTGGGGGCCTTCCCTATTTTCGATGATGCAGAACTTTTTCCTTGCGTAATCTAGAATCTTAGGGCTACCATGTATTCTAAAAAATAGATGTGATGAAACGAAAAAATGCGATTTCAAAGCAATACCATTCGTTCGTATTTTATTTAAGTTTGAACATACTTAGTGCGGCGGAAAGAAATTTCCAGAATTTTCGTCAAAATTTTAAAGGACGTACAAACTAGTGAAATGCCCCTGTAATTCTCACACCGCAGTTTATCTCCCTCCTTGTGAATTGGACAGATGATGCTTATGCGCCAATCGTCTGGGATCTCCTCGTCCTCCCATACTCGCAAGTGTAATTGATGAATGGCATTAGCTAGACCCGTTTCACCGAATTTTAGCAGTTCAGCTGGAATCTCGTCAGCTCCCGGCGCTTTAGTGACCGCAACGCCAGATCAACTTCCTCTACTGTCGGGGGGTTGTATTGGTGGGCCTAGATCAACAATATCATCGAGAGCTTCTTGTGTGAGGATGTTAGATGATAGGTTCTAAGACTCTTCAAAATAAGAGGCTCATCGTTTGTTAATGCCATCGGTGTTGCTGATGATGTTTCCATCTTTGTCCTTACAAAGGCTAGTCCTGGGTTGGTAGCCGTTCTTAATTGTATTTACTAGTTTGTACGCTTGTCTGGTGTTCCTATTAGCTAAGTTTTCGTTTATATTCAGCAACTACTCGTCAGAGTATTTACGTTTCTTACGTCTAATTATTCTATTCGATATTCGGCTCGCCATGTTTTCCTCTTCTGGCTCTGGTTCCTCGTTGAATCCATTGTCTGCAGGCCTTGTTTTTCGCCTCAAGTGAGTTTTTTCATTCTTCGTCAAACCAGTTATTTCGCGCTCGCCGGGCTGTATATCCCACGACCTTCTCTGCAACATCCCTGATGGTACCCTTAAGTTCTTCCCAGAACCCATGGACGCCTGGGTTGCTGATGTTGAGTAGCATAAGCGATAGTCTTTCCCCAAGGGCGGTAGTACGAGTAAATGCCACCGCGGTAGCATCGCTCAGAAGCTTATCAACCGCAAAGATTTTGGGAGGGCTGATTCTCGATTGGTGCACTGAGGAAATTCTACAAATGTAGGTCGTCTTCCCCAAGTGATGATCTGAGTCGCAGTTTGCTCCTCGATAGGAGCGGACATCAATCACACTAGACGCCCATCTCCTGGAAATGAGGACGTGGTCAATTTGGATGACGGTACGTGCGTCTGGAGATTTCCAGGTCGGCTTACGACTAAATGCCTGTTGCAGGCGAAGTCGATAAGTCGCTGGCCGGTGTCGTTACATTCTTTATGGAGACGGTGGCCTCCAGTGGACCCCCGGTGCCAACTTTCATTTCCGACTTTCGCGTTAAAGTCTCCCAGCAGCAATTTGACGTCGTTTGTTGGAAGTGAGTCGAAAAGAGTCTCAAGGGGTGCGTAAAACTCGTAGAACTTCAGTGGGGGCGTGCACATTGATGAGCCAGAGATTGAAGAATGGAGTCTTAATGCGAATCGCACACAGCCGTTCATTTATGGGTTTGAAGTCAGTAATGTGCTGCTTGAGGTGGCTGTTTATTATAAATGCTACTCCAAACTCCTTGCGGCCTGATGGTTGACCACTTGTAAAAATTATGTGCGTTTTCTTGTCATTGATCTCGCTGCCAAGCCAATTTGTTTCCTGGACTGCAGTAATGCTCAGTTTGTACTTTTCGACCTGTTCAACCTTGGCCCTCGGTTTGTTCAGGGAGCGTACATTCCAGGATCCGAAAGAATCATCCGTTAGTCGTTTGCGTGGTCGTCGTTGTTGATCCGTCCAATCCGAGGCTTTTGTTCCAGCTTTCTTGACGTAGAATGGTTTTTACAAGGACGAGTTGTCAGCACATACATAGCTTAACCCCATTCAGGGGATGGCCTCGGAGGATAGCTGCTTCGTATGGTTTAATAAACGCGCTGGAGTTCACACAACTATGTTGCAGGTCCAACTACGCAAGTCATTCCATCCTACTAAACCACGAAATAAAAGAACTTTTGTTTTTTGAAAATATTTCGAAAACGGTTAATCGTAGCGGAAAAGTTTCTGAGGCCAGATGGAAGATTGCAACTAAATCCATTAAAACTGTTGCAACATTTTTTTACGTATCTGAAATAATTTTCGAGACAACCTACGGGGAAAATGAACAAAACAACATGAAATAACTATTTTTGTTTGTTTTTGGGCAAAATTTCGAAAACGGAAAAATATCTGCGATATATTTACTGAATAGTTAATTAAAGTAAGCTACAAAAAATTCTAATTTCGCATAATAAATTCGACATTTGGCGATGCAAGCGCCATCTCTTGAGATATCTATTGAGTGGAGGTTTATTAATCCGTAGAGCTTTCGGGCTAGCGTATTTTTAAAACTGCGTGTTGTTAACCCAAATTAACCCACACTGGAGTACGAAAGAACGCACCTTCTTTGAAAATTACGTTTAGTTTTTTTCAGCGAATTTTGGCAAGGGTACTAAGCACGAGATTTTTATTTAAATGGTGATTCTAGAGGCAATGAGAAGGCATGGTCGCATTTGGTTTTGTTTTCTTTTTTGTTTTAGGTTATTTGAGTGTCTTGAAAAATATCTAAATGTGCGTTTGGATTCAGCGAAACCACTCGCGAAACTGTTGCGCGTGAAAGTCACCCGAAATTCACCCGTGGCGTGTGGTTTCGCAAAATGTAGACTCACCTTAAAATGCGCAATATTGTCCCTACATGAACAAATAATATGTAATATATGTACATACTTCAAAACAAACACAATATCATCAACATATTGACGCAACATATGCAATATAGCCCCTGGACACTCAATAACAAGCGCAAGCCAACATTCTGCGAAAATATTGACCGTAGGGGCCGTTTAAGTCGAACTGTTAAAAGATTTATGTATGTATAGAATCCAAAATACGAAGTAATATTACGACTTATTTGAAAGACGAAGGACTTCCCAAATATGTATGTCGCAACAACATACTCGTATAAACTTTTTAATTTGCCAGAAAAAAAATGTAATATTGAATAAATCAACTTTTCACAGCTTCCAGCAATCATGAAAAGGACAAAATACCAGACAAAACTCTTTCTATCTTTCGTCGTTCGTACGAGGTATTACATAGTTTTTCGTTTCCTTTTTTTCGCAGCGTAGCAACTTGGATCCTTTCATGGGATTTTCCTATTTTCCGACTGGTTGTTTTACGCCGTAGGTATAAAGTTTGTTAGCTTGTGTACATTAGTAACTTTGTGTACATTTTCAGCAAACGAATAAGCAACAACAGAAACCGAATAACAAAGTGTATCACACCGAAAGGCTTTACATGGCTTTGACTTTAATCTTCAGGTTAATAGAGTTAAATGTTTTATGGGTGAATTATTTACCCATACGTAAATATTGACGAGACGTGTGTGCTATGCGCTAGAGTAGACAACACGAATGGGAGAGAGAAAAAAAGAGTACGCGAACTGTGGCTTTCCATCGCCTACTAAACTATGCCGCCGCCACCTGAGCAAAATGGTAGTGAAAAGTGAAAGATTTATGGCTGACAGGTTCCTACCTAATTCCCTTTGAAATCACTTAAAGTGCTGGATCAAAGTCTGTATCGGAAATGCAAATTCCATTTCCGATACAGACTTTGATCCCCAGAATAAAACACTAGGCTGTTTGTTTGGATATTTGTGGGTTAAGGTGGGATATGCCCATTGTTCTTGCGTGTTTGATTGAAAGTAATTCAATGTTGCGGATAGAAAATCCATAATGAAAGATGTCAAATAGGAGTATGCAGATTTTGAAAATAACGAAAATTGTATGTAAATACTATACAATAAATAATACATTGCAGGGTGTCCCGCTTTATATAGTAAATAGGATAAGTTAGGTTGCGTAAAGGGGATGCCGTGATATCTGACAGCACACATCGACCACAATTGGGTCCATTGTTATGCCACCAAGATCACCCCATTAACCTAGATATCAAAATCAGCCTGTACTGCTGAAATAGCGATTGCGCTGTATTACGCTCATATCGTTAGGGTCTTCAAGATCCTGCAAAGTCCATGAACCCTGAAATTTCTTCCGCCTCTCAAGCCTGGCCGGACAGTGACAAAGAGGGTGAATAACGCTCTCCTCCACTCCACGTCCTTCAACTCTTGCAATATTCATTGTGAGGAATACGCAGCCTCCAAGCGAGTTCACCGATAGGACAGTGCCCTGTAATAACTCCCACAGTCTTGCCAATGTGTTTCGTGTTTACTGACAGTAGTATGGTAGAGCGGTTAGGGTCAAGCTTCCGGTAAATTATCCTTGTCGTTTGACCTGTTGTTAAGCTTAAGTTCTCATCGAAACTAGTGAAAGAGTGTTTTGATACCCTTCAATGTCTGGCAAACTCTAACCGGGTCACTTTTTGTTGGGTACCTGGGCATCGGGGCATTCATGGCAACGAAGCTGCAGATGAACTTGCTAGGCAGGGCTCATCGGGGGAATTTTTCGGACCTGATCCCTACTGCGGTCTAAGCTGGGCCACAGCCAGGGCGCTGGTGAGGGATTGGTCTGCGGGCGAAAGGCTGCGGCACTGGAATAATCTCCCGGGACTACGACAGTCCAAAGATCTTATCAACCCCTACGGTCTCACAGAAGTCAGCCGATTGGGCAGAGCCGACCTGAGACTGGTCGTTGGTTTCCTCACGGGTCACCACTGGGTGAGATATCACTTCAACAAAATGGGCCTGTCCACTGAGACGGAATGCCGACTTTGCCTGGAGGATATTGAGTCCACCAAACACCTTCTCTGTGAATGCCCCGCGGTTGCTCGCGCCAGATTCTTGTTTCTTGGAGATTCCATCGTGAGCTCCGGTGTCATTAAGAGTACTGCTACAAAGGACCTACTGGCCTTTATCAGGTTGGTTGAGGGTCTTTTGGATTAGTTAAGGCTATTATGGCACAGTAGATCTTATGGTCGCAGTGCCTACCAGCTGGGTACCTTAGCCTGCCTTTATTTATTATTTTATTATAAGCTTTCTTAAGTTTGTTCTGTTCACCGCAACGGGTTCAATTTGGCAATTTCCACGATGCGATTCACATTTTAATGTCGCTACCAAGAGTTCTCACTAGATGGTAAATACTCTAATAGTAGATGTGGTTGTTAATTGCCTTAACCCCTCCAGTGGCATGGGCGCTTCAACATCTCTAGCATTTCTATACCTTGTTGACTAATGGTAGAGAGTACTATCCATATGTGGAAATTTGACATCAAAGTGGACACTGTCTTCAACCATTACAGAGTTATACCATTTTTTGTAAGTTGACTTTTCGAACAAAACCAAAATTTGTCACTCTCCTAAGCCGTTAACCCGAGATTTGACCACACTTTCTGAAAAAAAAATTCCTTTTCCATAGTACTCCGCGTGGGCGCCTCCTGGAACGGCAGTGGTCACTGACCATTGTTAACCAATGTCAAGCCGCCAGTGATGGCGGTGCGATGATTTGGTTGAAGTAAATCTTCCCCATGTCGTGTGGGGCGTAAAATAATACCACGGCCTTTCCCTTTGACGACCTGTCGTTAAAACCGACAAACAAAGGACAGGATGCGTATGCCAGCAACTTGCACCATCCGAAATTTTCTATATGCAAACGAAACTGACTCCACTGTTACGACTTTTGGCTATCGTAAAATGACAAAAATTGAATTCTGAGATGTGCGTACTCTCCGGGACAATGTATCACAAGGTCCCCAGAACGCACGATATCTCCAATTAGAGAGTGAATTTCTGAGATATAACTTGAACATCTTAGGAGTTAGTGAGATAAGATGGTAGAACAGCGAAGAATGTATCTCTTCAACGGGTACCACTGTAATGTTGTACTCCGGTAAAGCTAACGGTAGTGGCTCTGAGCCAGGTGTGGGGCTCCTTTTAACCAGAGCCGCAAGAAACGGTCTCCTATCCTAGGATCCGGTCTCCGACCGAATTATAACCGCCAGGTTCCGGACCAAAATGAGAAAAATCTCAATAATACAATGTTATGCTCCAACTGAACCCGTCTACGAACAACTATACGCCGTTCAGAGTAAAACACCTAAAGGTGACATTATAGTGGTTATGGGTGATTTGAATGCAAAAGTTGGCGCCGATAACTATGGGCTCAGAAATGTGATCCGGAGAAACGGTCTTGATGATCGTAACGACAACTGTGAAAGATTTGTAGAGCTCTGAAACTTTCACAGTCTTTTGATCGGTGGTACTATGTTTAGGCATAAGGACCATCACAAAATCAGTTGGTCGTCTGTTGATCGGCGCAGAACACAAAATCAGATCGACCATTTTACCATTAGTAAAAGATTCAAGAGTTGCCTCCTGGCTTTTTACTTTCAAAATTTCTTGCTTCGTACTTTTTCCAGTCGCTTCATCACACATTTTTCTTTCAAAGGACTGTTGCCAACGGCGACCAGGAATAAATTAAAATACTTTGGACTTGCGGTGTGCTTGTCTCTACAACGCCCACATAAAAGAACCTAATTCATTTTAGAATATTCAGTATTTCTCGTGACATATAATTTCCTCCGCTCGGAAAATTCATAAAATTCATCAAATTCTTGGAAACTTTTCTTCATAGAAAATTTATACACAATAAATTGACAAACAATATCCATTTTATCCGAAAATAAACCTGTATAGGAAAATAAGGAAAGTCCAAAATTGATGGTCGCCATACCTACTAAATTAATTTATATTGAATTTCTTCAAATAGCTCTGTGAAGGCGTCCTCGCTTAATTTATTGGCTGTTTGCTTTCTTTCGCCACCGAGCAAACGAAAAAAGAATGAACCACATGAAACTCGTACACTCGTAATAGTACAATAAATTCAGAGTCTAATAAGATCCATCTGTGAAATTTGGAAAAGAAGTCGTAATTCTAATTGCATGTCGTGGGGTAGGTGAAAGTAAAGTTAAAACCGGATTTGCGTCCTCGAAATCCTAGTGGTTTAAGGTTCAAACACACAGAACGCATTATAACGCGACGTACGGCGTTCCTGTACCGTTGCGTTACGGAGGTACGGTTGTATTGCATTGTATTGCATCATCCCTGCCACACACGTGGCGTTATCACTCAGCGCCACCTTTCGGAACGCGACGTCAACTTTTCGGGTTGTACTCAAGTGCCCTAACCCCTTGTGGGGCATAGCGCGTCAACTGTTCCATGTGGCCCAGTTGACGTTTCGTTGGCATAAACCGGTTTCGGAGAATGCAGTTGCCAGCATGCACCTCCTCCACATCCATGGGCACGAACATCGTCGTGGACGGGATTACAAAATTACAAAAGTACCGCGCGTTATCGGCGTTCTCCTCATCAGAACTACTCATGATTGCTGTACAAACTCAACCAAAGTACTGAATCGCCGGCCCAGATAACGCTGCGTGTGTGACGTAGCCAATATCGCCGAACGCCGCGTTGAGGGGCGTTCCATGAGCGCTGCGTTATAACGCGTTCTGTCTGTTTGAGCCTTTATCCGCCATCTCGAAAAATCAAAGTGTACGTTTTTAGCTGCATTCCTTGAGAACCACTGAACCGATTTGATTGCAGTTGTTTGCATAACATGGGGTTTTGGTACAGAACAACATTCAGTTTTTATTTCAGGCAAATCGAATGAATCAGTCAAAAGATAAGCGGAATTATTTTCAATTTAATCAATAAAACAGTTGTATGTTGGCTGTGTAATCCAAATAGGACAAACCACAATACTGATCATCATGGAATTTTTACAGATTGTTGCAGTCGATCAGGGGAAACCCGCGGCCTGTATTTCAAATGACCACCCCCTAACCCTCGCCCAGGTACGGGTTGGGTAGTTGAAATATTTAGAAATATAAAATGTAAAATATCTACAATTTTACGGAAAGTATTCAAATTGCATATTTCGGAGTATATAAAACTAATCTCAAAACCAAATTAGCAGGACTGAAATATCGGCGGTTCGTCCGCCATTTTTCAAAATCAAATAATTTTTTCGTACGCGCAAAGTTTGAGAATCTCTGAGGCGATTTATTTTTGGAAAGATAATTTAAATTGGATATTGCGTGGTAAGCAAAACTTAAGTTAAAACCGGATTTGCGCCTTCGAAATCCTGGTTGTTTGCCAGCCATCATGGAAAATCGATGTGCTTGTTTACAAGCGCATTAGTTGAGAATCACAGAACCGATTTAAGGGTAGTTTTTCTATAACATAAAATAGAATTTGACACAGAACAATCTTCAGTTTTTATTTCATCCAAATCGGTTGAACCAATCAAAAGTTACGCGTATTTCCTTTCTTATAGCAACAAAAACGGTGAGTTTTCGGATGTCTAACCCCGAAAGAATGCTAAACCGTATTACCAATCATCATGAAATTTTCACAGTTTATTACTGTCGAGTAGGAGCAAATCGCAAAATATGATTCAATCAAATACCCTTTCTTCTCCTCCGGTTGTGGGTCGGGGAATTGAAAAATTAAAAATGGAAATCAGCAAATCTAGAAGGAAAATTCTAAATGGTTATTATGCCTTGCCTGCAGGGTATGTAAAGATACGAGGGTAAGGTGAAAAGTTGTCGGCCTGATGCAGAAACACCGTTACAATCAGCAAAAATATGTTTTCTACCTGGGTGCACTTATTCACAGCTAAATCTATGGAAAATATTGAAAATTCGAGCTTTTGAAGAATTCGCCCAACTTTGTAGCTCGTTATGCCTAGTACTAACAACCCTAAGTTAAGTATCCCACACCATATCTTAATTTGACATAAACTCAGAAATGATCCCGAATATCAAATATCAAATATATTCCTCTGGCAGCTGTCTTTTACTTTCTCAACTCGTCTACCCATCACCAGAAAGGGGATGGAGGTGGTTGAAATATAGCCTACGAGTTTTTCCCTGCTCGCCTGTAATAAAATATGAAAATTTCGTGTTGATCGGTACAATCGTTTGGGGTATAATAAGCAATAAACCACTGTTTTGTTGTTGTAGAAAAATTAATCCGCTTATATTCTGTCTGGTTCAACCAATTTGGATGAAATAAAAACTGAATGTTTCTCCATTCTAAACCCTATGTTATAAAAGCAATTACAGTCAAATCGGTTCAGTGGTTCTCGAGTATGTAGCTATATTTATACACTTTGGTTTTCCAAGATGCCAGACAAGCCAGATTTCGAGGGCGCGAATCCGGTTTTAACTTTACATTTACATATACCACGATATGCAATTCAAATTACGATTTCTTTGCAAATTGCAAAGATTTTTTTCTTAGATTTACTGTACTATAATTCATTAAGAGTTTATTTAATTTCCTTCGAAGGAATTTGCGCCGTTTTGCGATACGACGATATTTAAGCAGAAAGAAAAACGTAAGTATGTCGAATCTGAAAATTCTCGTTGGTAGATAATTCCCGGTGACACTTTGGAATTTCAAAATAGGTTGCGTAAATTGCGGATACATTTTAACATAAGTAAGCTGGCTGGAGTGCAATTAGCCTTTCATGGCTTAGTGCCATAATTGAGGCCAATTTTGAGCTGACCTTCGAAGAAATGTTCCAAGGATTTTCAATTGAAAGAAATAAATTTTGAAATTAATCCCAGGAGACATTTTAATCTACTTTTTGATTAAAAATTTGAGATTTGTGTAACTAGTTGAAAAGAATGTTGAACAAATGCAAAGAAAATACAGATAGGCGTTGTGGTTTTTCTTTTTCTTTTTTGTAGGTATTTGCGTGATAACGGCGATGGGTGCCGAAAAAATAAAAAACAACAGAGATCCACATAGCATCCGCTAAAAGCCCCTTCCCTCTCCATCAAGCGGACCGCACACACCTTTTCACCAACAGGATACGAGTACATGTCCTTCAACAAATATCTATTCAATCAATATTCTCTCATACAATATGTACGAGTACTTCTCATAACTAACCACACTATTCTAACGTAAAAGTTCTTTTTTTTCTCACATTGCATTACTTACAAGCTCACTTATATTAACACTCCGCTATGTTAACGCTCAACATTCAATTTTAATGCATTGTAGCCCTATTATAGTAACTCATATTAGAATTAGAAACGAATATTTAGGGACTTCCAATTATTTTTTCAACTTTCTACCGAAAATGTTCACGAAAGACTTGCAGTTAGGTTAAGTTTGGTGCAAGGGCTACCATGATGGATAACAGCACACTTGGACCACCATTGGTTCTTCTGTGGTACCACAAAAAATCACCTTCAATGGAACCTACGTACATATCAAATCAGCCTGTGCTGGCGATGTAATGATTGACCCGTGTGGCAGTCATATTCCTAAGGTCATCCAGATCATAGAAGATGAAAATTTCCTTCTTCTGCCAGCCAAGGACGGACAATTGCAGAGGAGGTAGAGAACGCTCTTCTCCCCATCCATGTCTCATCAACTCCTGCAGAAGTCGTGATAAGCAAGATAGAGCTTCCAGGCGAGCACACTGATTGAGCAAAGTGGTCACCTTCTGACCATGGTTTCCCCCCTTAAAACTGCGTATCCGCCGATAAAAAAAATACGTGTCGCTTAGTTTCGAATCCTCTACAACATATATGAGTTTCATGGAAATCGGAGGGGGACACCTCCCTAGTGTTCCTTGTGAGATGAAAATGCTACGGATGTCAGCCGGTGTGACCAAAAGGATCGCCTCAAAAGTACCTGCATCCGAAGCAGCTTGTTTGTTGAGCAACCGATCACTGGAAAGCTCGAAGAACGTCGTATGGACTGGTATTGCCATGTTCTGAGGCGACCACCTGAGAATCCTGTCATGAGGGCACTATCAATGAATGTTCCATTTGCTGGACCCAAACCCCGAGGCAGACGGAAACACACGTGGATCGATCAGATGAAGAAACAACCACAATGCGTTAATCTTCGCGATGATACGATCCAAGACCAAGCTGCCTGCAGAAGGAAGCTGAGATTATACCGCCAGATTGGGCGAAGTGCCAAAACCACAGGCAGAGCAGCGCGAATCCGCAGAGTGGTATGAAAGGGCAAGGAAGAAGAAGAATTTCAGTTTAATCTCTAGATTATGTTTTAAAATATAAAATTAAAATGTCTTCTTCAAAATATTTGTTGTTCTTTATATAAATAGTTCAAAAAAGTTGGGGTGCATTTACACCCCACTTGGTCTTTAACGTAACTTTTCGAGGTCGGTCCTATGAAGGTTAAAATGCCTTCGACAAAACTCCAGTGCATTGGCCCTATCACCCCAATTCAGACGATACCCATATTTCCTAGATATCACTTCGGTCTAAAATGTGCTTATATGAACACCATAGGGTTAAAAACGCCTTCAACAACACTCCAGTGTATTGGCCCCGATTCAGACGATACCTGTATTTCCAAGATTTTACTTCATGTCCAACACGTACTTATGTCAACACCGAAAAATTAAAAACGCTTTCAACAACGCTCCAGTGCACTGGCCTCATCACCTCGATTCAGACGAAATTCGTATTACCCAAATTTCGCTTCGTATCGTAATAATGTGCTTATGTCAACCCCAAAGGGTTGAAAACGCTTTCAACACCACTGCAGTGCATTGGTCCCATCACCCCGATTAAGACGACACCCGTATTTCCCAGATTCCACTTCATGTCCAATAATGTGCTAATGTCAACACCAAACGGTTAAAAACGCCTTTAACAGCACTCCTTTCCCACAAAGCATACCCAGTATTCAATTTACCTTTATTCCTGGCTATGAGTCCTTTCATCATGCCTTCTACAGTACTTCTCTGCATTCTCCTCAGCTCAGAAGATTCCCGTATTGCCTAGGTCCCTTCTTGTGCCCAAGAATTCGTCCTGACGCAAAATATTTTCGGCAATATTCCATTGCATTGGTCTCATCACCCCCATTCAGAAAATACTACTAGGTTTGCATTCAAGAGCGTGACGATTGTTACGTTACGTCATGCATTATGCCCGAACCAGATTGCCAGCAGAAGCAAAGCAGCGGCAGCAGCAGCATCGTTTTTGGGTAAATATACTTTCTAACACCTATCTCGCACCTTCTAAATTTTCATACAAATCCTAAGCTTTTTGTTCAGAAAATTTGCCAGGTGCGAGTGAGGTGTAAGAAACTTCATTTATCCTAGACACAGACGATGCTGCTGTTGTTGCCGCTGCTTTGCTTCTGCCGGCAATTTGGTTTCAGCATTATACAAAATTTATTCAGACCCCCAGCCCAAAGACATATACATGTCGAAACCATAAAATGGTTATCTCTTCCAAACTAGAAAACTAAAAGCCCCTTACGAAAACTTAACCTTTTTCGTAAAACATAAAATCTCCATTTGACTAAATGGCCTTGCCAATTTCATAACACAACTTGCTAGTAAAGCCGCACTACCATTCTGCGGTCGACTAAGCGAAAACAAAATGGAAGCTGAGGAGCAAGGGAAAGCCATCCGTAAAATCACTGTGAAATGAACTCATTTTGAACTGAGTTTACGTGTCGAGCTTTCAGCTTGAAACACGCTTTCTATACATACGTAGCTACAAAATTACTCTATCCTCTTCGTATTATACGATTGAAATTCAGATTTCCGTTAAACTTTTTCAAACTATCCGTGCAACTATTCAACAACAACGTTCCACGAAATTTACCATGAATCCGGTGCGAATTTATTTGTCTATGTACTGGGGTGTGTGGCGTTTCTGTAGAGGAATTGTGCAAAATGGTTAAATTGTTTGGTAGATTTTGAATGAGCTGATACTAACGTCTTGATTGAATAGTTTTGGGGCGATTTGAATGAAAAACCGTGTAGCGGCTCTGCCTAAAGCATTATTGTAAAAGTACGTATCCCTTTATTTAATAATCTTTAGCCACTCTTCGTTTGCTAAATCGGATAGTTAGCCGACATTTTCTTCAAGAGAACTAGAGGTATATCCCACCTGCTTGAAATTCATGTCATACCTAGCTTCGAAACTTACAGACGTGTTGTCGTAATAATGCTACAGTTAGGTTAGGTTAAAAGGCGGCCGCGGATGACGCAGTACACATAGGCCACCAAAGGGCCCGTTGTGATACCTACTAGGATAATCACCTATCCCGTTGAAATTGCTATCCATTGAACCAACCAGAGCTGGCAATGAACCGATAAAGCCTGAGCGGGCTCATGCCCCATAGCTCTTCTAAATGAAGGAAGAAAAAAGGTAGAAAGAGTCCCCCAGAAAGACCCACCTCCTCGCAGCCAAGGCAGGACAGGTGCATAGAAAATGGAGGGTACTCTCCTCCTCGTCAGCATCCTTGCAGCTTCTACAGAAGTCATTGTAGGGTAAGCGAAGTCTTCATGCGATTTGAAACCGAAAGTGTGCATAGGCCAAAAAAATGCTGATTCCAGATACGCTAGGACGAAACGGATACAGGTACATACAGAAGGAGTGAAACGGGCTACACGATGTTATATGCGGGGGGTCGCAACCTCCTAGACGCGGAGCTAAGCCAGGTCGTTTGAAACCGAAATTGTCCGTGCACACTTTGTTCGATACTGCGGATTGTGAATCAACATTCCCTAGTGTGGAGTTCCCCTCGCTACGCCCGCTCCGCGCTTAAGGGATCACAACCTTCAGTATCGTTCAAACACGAACACTGGCTTCGCTCGCTCTGGGTGTAACAGTCTCTTGTGTGGACTCCGTTTGTGAATCAATAGTGTTTTGTGTAAGCGAAATAGCTATGGAGTGTCCTGAGTGAGCAAAGCGATCGTTCACTTTAGTTCGATATTGAGGGTTGTAATTCCTTAAGCGCGGAGCGAGCGCATCTAGGGGAACCCCACACAAAGGACCATTGATTCACAACCCACAGTATCGCACAAAGTGTGCACGGAAAACTTCGGTTTGAAGTGAGTTGGGCTAGCTCCGCCTCTAGGGTGTTGCGGTCGCCCGTTTCACTCCTTCTATATGTACCTGCATCCGTTTCGTCCAAGCATACCTGAAACCAGAATTTTTTTTTGGTCCATGCACAATTTCGGTTTCAAATCGAAACCAGGTATGCGAAGGTGCAACGAACGGTTTGGTGGGCATCCGAAGATGCCCGTGGGGACGGAGCCTAAGGTAGCATATGACCGTGTAGGTCGGGCTATGCCATTTGGCGAAGAAAAAGGCCCCTCAACGAGCTAAGCAGAGGCCTATGCTTGCTGTAGCTCAGTTCGGGAGTTGTGGGCGGGGTTTTCGCCGCTCGTTGCCCCTGTCGTATTAACAAAAATTCATAGGCCTGGAGAAGACAACACAAACAGGGGAGGTAAAAATGGGGAATAAAAAAAAATAGTCGATAAGGATGGAATGGTTGACGGACGGATCAGACGCCCACACCGTCGCACCTGGGTCCGGGTGTAATGGGACCCTCGGCCTCTGGTTTCGTACCACCAACAGATCACTACTCATCAGGTGCTGCTTCGATCTGCTGGTGGGAGCAGCACTACCAGACCATAATATGGTTCGTTACAGGTGGTTCATTACAAAGGAAAGCAAAAATAGTCATGTACATACTCAATTTCGTTTGTAAACCTAAAACCGGATCTGATCAATCTACTCCCCGTTCATTTTTCAACTGCTCCGACTCCGACCGAACTTAGAGGAACCATATGATCTGGGTTCGTTTTCATGCTCCGACACTGGTAATTTTTCGATTGCGGAGTAGGTCGACCTAGTCCGCTGTACGGAGCAGGTTCAAAAGAGTAGGTTCGTGAATTGGCAACCATGACTACTTTCAAAGTTTATACAATATACAATATAAGAAATTCATATAAACGTATTCCACCGTCAACCAAAATATTTCACCAAACATATACTGTCAGCAATACAATACCATACTTCAAAATTTATACAACTTTGCCATTAAAACTCAAAATCTTCTAAAATGCATCAGCTACACAGTTGTATTCGTTCGTAATACGTATCCACTTATCTCGACCCTGTTTGAAGCCAACAACATTAAACTTGAGCCGTTTCTATACATGAGCATGATTTGATTTATCTTTTGCACAGAATTATCATCCTAATCAGAGCATAAATTGCCATTCAACGTCATAACCATACTATGATCCGTTGTCGCATAGATACAATTTACAAGGATAAGTATCACACATAGAGTAAAACGTGAGCCTGTATCCGAGCATGCTTACCTATATGAACGTATATGTATGTCTATGACAAGATTGAAACCACATAAAAGGATAATAAATCTATTTCTGAATAATCTTCAACTAAGTCGTCCAATTTGCACGTTCTTCATCCGTTTCTTGGCTATCGGGTACAGATACGATATGAATGTGAAACTTTCAGCGCAGATTCATCTGAAGGCAAATCATCTTCTTAGTTTGCAAACATAAAACCGATAAAATGCGAGTGTGCATACATACATATAAAGAAGCATTTGGATAAGTTTGACGAAAGAGCAGAAGCTGTAGAGGGTTTCCATTTTTTAAACAAAGGTACTTATACATTTGAATAAATAGAGTCAGTACGTTTTTGCCTTGAGACTCATAAAAAGGGTGGTATAGCGCTCTCGAGGTAAAGTGCGTCCTCGACCAGGACAACCCGAAGGTTCAAATGCTGTATATCTCCAAAAGAGCAGCGTTTTTTTGATTGTTTTTATTTAACTTATGCTGGATGAGTTCCTCAAGTGAAATTTGTGTTAATGGAAAAGATGGATCGCAGTGCTTGGTATTCTATAGCGCTAACCGATCTCAATCTAATCCTACAAACTAATCGTTCACATTCATAATTTCATCATCAGTTAGGTATTTGGTTTTATATCTAGGATCGATAGAAGTAACAACCGAGAAGTGAAAAGTACTTATGGTTCTTGGTACAAGCAGATCTGTTAAGGGACTAATAAAAGCGGCATTTCAGCTGACTGACATATTTTCGACCCGTCAGGGGGAATTTTGCATTAATCATGGCAACCAAAGGTATGATTAGAGACAGAGGCGAAGAATCAGCGGAAACATCAATTGTCGCTTGCTAAAACATTTGGGCACAACTGTCAATTTGTCCATTTGCTCCCATTCTTCTTCTGTCGAAACTTCTAGTCCACCGCGATCTATCATATACAGATTGACTGCCCTTTCCTTTTCTCAATAAGTTTTTCTACCATTAAGTAGGTACTATTCGAATGTGTTTCAACGTCTTGTATTAAAACATACTTTGGAAGAGAACACGTTTCCTTAAATGTATTGAAATAGCGAGTTGACTTTTCTTAAAGTGCCCTTCAATTTTCCAAATTTTGTTTTTTTAATGTTAATATGTAGAATTTAACCCAAGCCAGTCTAGAAAATCAAGTGGCAAAATCTCAACAACGAACGCTTTGAATCTGTTGTAACTCGACTCATTGTTAAAATTGAGGAGTGGCTTCAATACAACACTAACTGCGACGAGCAAAGTCCAGCACATATGTGGAATGATTTGGATGAAATGTTAGTAGGTGAGGCTGAAGAGACGCTGGGAGTTTCGAAATGCCCACTCCACACGAACAAGGAGACATGGTGGTGAAATAACGAAACTAAAGAAGCAGTGCAGGCCCAATCGTACGCTTTCAAGGCTTGGACAACATGCAAGGCAAGCAGTGAAGGCGAGAAGGTTCAACTTCGGGAGAAATATGATAAATGCCGGAGGGAAGTAAAGCGAAAGGTGCTTCAAGCAAAGGCGATTGCAGCCGAGAAGTTCTATCAGGAACTAGAAGATCTGACTGCGGATAGGTTAGGTTAGGTTTGCTGAAAACAGCACACTTAGACCAGGAAACATAGGTCCATTGTGATACCCTAGGAGAACCAAACAGCAACGTATTAGAACCACCCGGAGCCGCTGACGAAACGAAATAGTTGTCCCACCTCCACCTCCGCCAGCTCCCCAAGATGGTTGTAAAAATATTTACCAAGAGTTGACCTTCTCAATTGCGCAAAAGCAGGGCACTCGCAGAGCAGATGAGTAATACTTTCCTCTTCCTCCTCGTCCCCACAGCTTCTGCAGTAATCAAAGAAAGGAAGCCGTAGCCTCCTGGCATGTTCGCCGATAAGGCAGTGTCCAGTAACGGAGTCGACCACCAGGCTGATCTGGTATTTAGTCAGCGACAGTAGTTTAGTAGTGCGGTTGATATTCTGCCTCGGCCAGATTAGCTTGGCATTATAGCAGGAAGCGCCATCAGTCCACCTAATGTGGGATTCCCTGATCGCAGCTGATTTCATTCTGGATTTTACCAGGGCAATCGGTGTAGCGATATCGCTGCTAAGCTGCAGAGCCACGTCGGTGGCACCCCTCCAGGCGAGCTCATCAGCCCTGCAATTACCAGAAAAGCCATGATGGCCAGGTATCCAGCACAGGATAATATCGAAGAAATCACCCATCTCCGCTAGCCTCCCCCTGCACTCCGATAGGCTTTTCGAAGTGCAGAAACCTGAATCGAGGGATTTTATTGCGGCTTGACAATCCGTAAAGATAGTGATTTTCGTCGTGGAGATCGCGTGAAGACACAGCCAAGTCACCGCTTCCTTAATCGCAAAAATTTCCGCCTGGAAAGCACTGCAGTATTCCGGTAGCCGGAAGGATAGGTGAAGGTTCAGCTCCTCAGAGAATACCCCAGCACCCACACCTTCGGCAGTTTTCGACCCGTCCGTGTAAATTTCCAGCGAGTGCGGTATAGATGGACCACCACTTTCCCACAGACTCCGCGATGGAATCAGGTTTATGTGATTCTTCATGAACCATCGCTTTGGTGAGATGTAATCAATCGACTCAGGAATCTCTGCGTCGTTCAAGATCGTTGAGTGACCGGTTCCCAAGGTTATCCACTGGTAGGTATCTCTAATTCTAATGGCTGAGTTCGCCGCCATGAGCTTCGCCTGAATATCCAACGGCGACAGGTTGAGCATCATATCCAAAGCAGCAGATGGGGTTGATCGTAGAGCACCACTGATCGCCAGACAAGCTGTTCTCTGCACCTTGGCTAATAATTGAAAGTTAGCTGCCTTTTGAAGGGCATTCCACCAGACTACGACTCCATACAGCAGTATGGGGCGAAGCACTGCCACATAGAGCCAGTACAGAACTTTGGGTTTCAAACCCCATGTTTTGCCTATAGCCCGCCTACAGCAATAAAGAGCAGTAGTAGCCTTGTCCGTGCGCTTCTGGATATTCAGTCTCCAATTTAGCTTACTATCCAAAATGAGGCCAAGGAAGTTAGCACTCTCCGCGAAAGCAAGTCTCACCCCCTCCAGAACAGGAGGCATCACTGGTGGAATGCTGCGTTTCCTGGTGAAAAGGACTAAGTTGGTCTTACTGGGGTTAACACCCAGGCCACATCTATTAGTCCAATTAATCAACAGAGATAGCGCATACTGCGTTACTTCGCTAAGAGTTCCTGGGAACTTACCAGAGACAGCAATGGAGATATCATCGGCATATGCGGTCACCTTACAACCCAATTCCTCCAGGTCTAAGAGCAGCCTGTTGACCGTAACGTTCCAAAGAAGCGGTGAAAGCACACCGCCTTGAGGAGTACCCCTGCAAACACTACGGCAGACTGACGAAGTCCCCAGTTTTGATGTGATCACTCTGGATGTTAACATCAGGTTAATGAGTTGGACCAAGGAACTCTCAACCTCAAGGCCTATGAGAGCGCCGATGATCGCCTCTGGCTTGACATAGTTAAAGGCACCTTCTATATCCAAAAAGGTAACTAGAGTAAATTCGCCGTAGCTGAGCGATTTCTCTATATAACTCACAATGGAATGTAGAGCTGTATCTACAGATCTGCCCTTGGTGTAGGCATGTTGTGATGCCGCGAGCAGACTTTCTGGTATCGTGCTCCGTAGGTAGATATCAATGAGCCTCTCGAGCAATTTCAAGAGTGTTGATGAAAGACTAATGGGTCGTAGGTCTTTGGGTCCCACATGAGAGCTCTTCCCTGCCTTGGGAATAAATACCACGTTGACGTCAAGCCATATTCGTGGAATGTAAACAAGGTCCAAGCATGCCTTAAAGATTTTCTCAACCCACGGGGCAACAATATCTACCGTCTGTTGCAAGTCTGCAGGTATAATGCCATCCGGTCCGGCTGACTTAAAGAGTTCAAAGCTTGAGATAGCCCATAGAACCTTCTCCGTAGAGATGATAGCTCCTGAGACGCCAGTGTTCCCCATCCACTCCTGTACGTGCTGACTATGAGTCGCTTTCGGAGAACTATCGGGGAAATGAGTGTCTAAAAGAATCTCCAAAGTCTCTTCACTGGAGGCTGTCCAGGACCCGTCCTGCTTCCGCACATAACTGGGCATAGAAGGATTAGTCGAAAGGGTTTTCCGAAGTCTGGAGGCTTCGCTAGATCCCTCTATTTGCTCACAGAAAGATTTCCATGAGCTACTGCGGATAAGAGATCGTCATTGCAAGAGAAACCTGAAGACAGTGGCAGGATTTACTATAAGGTCGCAACCCAAAGGAGAAGAAACGCTCGAGAAATTCAGGTGCCAAAGTACGTTGAAGACTCACAGGGAGTGCTACTGGTTGAAGACACAGCAATCTTTAGCAGAATGCGTGAGTATTTTACTTACTACTACTACTTAATTGCCCTAACCCCTTGTGGGGCATAGCGCGTCAACTGTTCCATGTGGCCCAGTTGACGTTTCGTTGGCATAAACTGGTTTCAGAGAATGCAGTTGCCGGCATGCACCTCCTGCACATCCATGGCCACGAACGTCGTCGTGAGTATTTTGACGTTGAACGAATAATTTCCCCGAGAAACTTTTCAAGCTGTGGAGCCAAACACCACTGATATCACTGATTTTTCAGTGAAGGAGGTGATGAAGGCAATGATTTAGATGAAACGCGGAAAGGCAGTCGGACCAGACAAAATTAAAAGAGCTGTCTGCAATCGACTGAAAGAGACTGTACGGTTGGATGACAATCAATGCGGCTTTGTGGAGGGTCGGTCCACAGTCGATGCTATTCAGTGCATACGTGTAACGCTGCAAAAGCACCGTGATGCACGGACGGACTTCCATTTTGTGTTCATCGATTTGGAAAAAGCCTTCGACAGAGTTTTTCGTGGTCTGATATGGGTGGCCCTAAGAGCAGACATGCATGATGGGGTAACCACTAAAGTTAGATGCACAGCTTGTGAGTCTGAAGAATTTTCGGTTAAATTTGGAGTTCACCAAGGCAGTGTATTGAGACCCTTGCTCTACAACATCATCATGTTCTATTTATTAACTCTCATCTCTGACGGCCTGGAAATATCCCTTCTCTTCGCCGATGACGTTGCCCTGGGTAGTAAAGACATCGTTGCACTATCAATGAATGTTCCATTTGCTGGACCCAAACTCCGAGGCAAACGAAAACACACGTGGATCGATCAGCTGACGAAGCAACAACAACGCGATAATCTCGGTTCCAAGACCGAGCTGCCTGAAGAAATAAGCTGATATTATACCGCCAGAATGGCTGAAGTGCCAATACCACAGCCAAAGCAACGCGGAGCCGCACAGTGGTATGGAAGGGCGAGGGGGAAGAAGAATTTAACCCTGGACGGACATGCTTCGTCGAATCGACTGTAATTTACTCTTTACTTTTTATCTAGGATTTTCCTTTTTATTTTGCTTACTTAACTTACGCGGAAGTACAGCTGCGTACAGTGGCAGGAAGTACTGTTATCAAAATATCGCGTCGTCGATTCGACGATTCAAGTATTTTGTGTTTTTCTTTTTTTATTTAATATTACAACGTTAGCAATCACGATTCATCAAAATTTCTATACGCAATTCCGCACTAATCGATATGACAAGGACGAGCAATTAAAATCTTATGAAAAAAAGATTTCCGCATTTTTTAAGTCCAAACGGCGAATATCGAAGATGTCATGTGCTAAATGTGTGTAAACCATATGCGAAAAGCGCAGCTGACCGTTGTTACTCTGGCATAAAATAACGTAAAGACTTATGAAAGTTACTTTACAGTTACTTTTTTAGTTTGAAGGCTCGTATGATTTTAGTCATTTTGCGATTCTCCCTATTGAACATTTTTAAAAAGTGGCAAAAAATGTTACGAGTATATTGGATTATAATTTTCTTAAGACATGTATCGCATTAAAATAAACACAAATATTACTAAATATGATAGAAAACGATATAATAATTAGACAGAATCACATCAGCACATAATCCATTTGAAAATGATCGTCGTCCAATCGACGAAGCATGTCCTTTGTCTAGGGTTAAAAGGGGGAAAAAAAAAACAAGTCGTTGGCACTTGTACTTAATTTTGGCTGGGCACCAATATCAAAGTCAGTAACAATGTGTAACTAAATTGTAATTTTATTTTATTATTACCCATGAAGAACTCCACTTCCACTCCACTTGGGGCCGAATATGCTTTTTCTGGCCGAATGTGGTCGAAGCCAAAGCCGAACACTACAAAAAACCCCTCCGAAACTTGATTCTAAACTTTTCTTCTTAAACACTCAACCCTCCCTTTTGCATACAGTACCCCCACTCTCTCTCTCTCTCTCTCTCTGACAGGATACACTTATTTTTCATCTATAAGTTGGCTGCTAGCAACAGACATCTGCACTGTACCATACGGCAACGATCCATTCAAATTTTCCAATTTCATGGTGGTAACAACATTTTCTTAGATAATTCGTCGAGATAAATTCAAAACTAAACGGAATCACGATTTTGAGTGGGGATGTATAGAGTGACGAAAAATAGAAAACGAACAAACTGAAGTCGAATCCTATGTTTAAAACAGTTCTCTCGATATTTACACAGGATTAGATTGAGGTCGCCCGTTTTTGTATAGAGAGGCTCTGCTCACCATCAGCTACAAGTTTGTCGTCTAGTCTTCGGCACCAATTCACTACTACGTTACGTACTATGCATAAGTACTCTGTTGATTATTTGTCTTGTGCGACGATAAAAATGGAAAATTTAATGGAATTTATATCCGGATAATTTCAAAAACACTCGTTTCCATGTTTTCGCCATTTTAGGGAATTTGATGTCGTTTTAAGTGATTAATAGCGGATTGTTGCCGGAAGGGCAGTTTGAAATGGTTTTGTTTTTTATTTTTGTGTCATGTAATGGGTCTATTGTCCAGCATATTCAATTTATCGTAGAATATCACGAACGACGTGAAGAAAATACATTTGAATTATTTTGCACAGATGCTTTGTGAAATGGACTGACGTCATGGTATCAGTTCCCGAATCGCCAATGGCCGTGTCAGGGGATTTTCCAAGGAGTGAACTTCGTCATCAGCAAATTAGGGTAATTATTACCGTCAAGTATTCAGATTCAGGATACCTGTCGACGCTCATTTTCAATTAGACTTCCATCTGCATACGGAGTGACTTTGCGTCGCGGGAATCATAGAGTACGAGGGTAAGTTGAAAAGTTCTCGGCCTGACAATGAAAGACTGCGATTTTCAGTTAAAAAATGATTCTATTTTCCAACATAATCTCCCTTGACTTCAACACACTTGGTCCAGCGTTTCTGCAGCATCAGTATTCCTTCCCGGAAGTGAGGGTCGGGTAGGGATGGGAAATACCTACCGGTTATTCCGACAACCGGTATTTTCCATTTCGAATAACCGGTTATCTCCGGTACTATTTTTGTCCGGTTTTTTACCGGTACTACTTTCTAAATCTAATAACCGGGGAAAAATAACCGACATGCGAAAATGCTAACTTGTTTTTTCAAATCGTTCGACGCCAGAGAAGAAGTAAAATTCAGCCGTTTGTCCTTCTGATTCAAATTTAATGGGACCGTTTTTTTTTAAATAGCCATTGCGCATGCACCAACAAAAATATGCTTGAGCCCCATTATTGCCAGCCAAGCCATCATTTTAGCCAAGAAGTTAAGCACCACTTGTGCTGACATTGACAAACTTTCACCCTTACCTCAAAAGGCTGAGGTCATAAACAACTAAAACCCTTTTTGGTTATCACGTGACTAGGAAGTAGCCAATTGTGCTCCAGTGGAATCATTTCCAAATGAATTGAAGCTGTATCTTCAGCAGCCGTTACTTCATAGGGGAAGTGATCCTTTCAATTTTTGGGAGAAGAGCAATGCCTGCATGCCGGGTTTGTCATTTATTGCACGAAAATATTTAGCTTTGATCGGGAGTTCCATGGCCTCTGAACGACTGGTATCAACTTTAAATGATGTGGGTGGTATCTAACGGATCAACATATTAGCGAAAGAGTATTTATGAATAGACTGGATACCAACTATTGGCCCAAAGCTTGATTTGTGAAAAGTGAAGATTTTGAGTTTGCGCTATTTTGTAGACCCTTTGGCATACATGTGTTTGGGAAGCAACTTTTCTTCAGTGCAACTCTTACTTATTTTGTAAGTCTAAAACGTACCATACACACACCGATCGATGGACCGATCCGTCGCCCGATTTCAATATCGGCCGATGCGCCTATTGTTGGCGATTTTTTTGACTGTTCCGATTTATCAGGCGACGGATCGCATGATGTATGGCGGCTATTACTTTACACACTAAGTTGCTCCCCAAACAAATGTATGCCAAAGGATCTACAAAATAACGCAAGCTTGTCAACAATTATTAACTTATTATTATTAAATAACCGGATAACCGGTTTTTCCCATAACCGGTAGATTGGGTCGGTTAAACCGATGGCGAAAATAACCGGAACAACCGGAGAACCGGTAGATTTTCCAATAACCGCCATCCATAGGGTCGGGAAGGCTGTGAAAATATTCATCTACGACCCTCGCAGCTTCTTCATTGGATGCAAAGCGCTTCTCAGAAACAAATTTCTTCAAGTTCGGGAACAGATGGAACAGTCTGAGGGTACCAAATCAGGGGAAAAGGGGGGATGATCGAGCAAATCGTACCTCAAAGCCCGCAGTTTTCCCATCGCCAACGCACACTTGTGTACAGGTTCGTTGTCCTGGTGAAAGATGATTTTTTTCTTCTTCAAGCCAGGCCTCTTCTCGCGAATTTTGGCATCCAGCTGGTCAAGATTTTTGGAGTAATATTCGCCTGTTATTGTTCTGCCTTTTTCAAGGTAATCAATTAACAGGATCCCTTTCACATCCTAAAACACGCTGGCCATGACATTTCCGGCAGATGCAATTGACTTCGTTTTCTTTGGCGCTGAACCACCGGCTTCCAACCTCTGCTTCGACTGCTGTTTTATTTCTGGCATGTGGTGGTGGACCCAAGTCTCATCCATGGGGACAAATCGAATCGAATCGAATCGGTGCAAAGATTGCTGCGAAAATCGTTTGTGGATTTGCTTTTAATCGGCATTCAGAAAATGTGGCACCCATCTTGCGCAGAGCTTTCGCATCTCTAATTCTTTGTGCAAGATTTTTCGCACCTTTTCTTCCAATATCCCCACAGCCTCAGCAATATCACTCACTTTCATTCGCCTATTGTCCAATATCATGCACTTTTTCGACGGTTTCCGGTGTGATTGCGGTTATTGGCCCTTCGCGTTTGCCGTCTTCGAGGGACCTGCGACCACGTTTAAATTCATGCCCATTTTTAACGGTTGACATCGAATGAGCAGAGCCCCCGTAAATTTTTGTTAACATCGGATGAATTTCTTTAGGAGCGAATCCATTCAAAACGAAGAATTTTATGACAGCTCGATATTCAAGTTTCTCTATTTTAACATGAACGTCGTCTACTGCAACAAAGAAACGTGTAAACAAACTACTTGAGAGAACAAGTTGAAACTTGTCATGTGAACTAACGACACGTGCACCCAGACAGAAAACATAAATTTTTGCTGATTGTAACGGTATTTCTGTGTCAGGACGAGGACTTTTCACCTTACCCTCGTAGCTTAATATTACCTAGAAATATGTTGCATTCACTGATCATCATGAAATCGTCGCCCTAAAAAGCATCAGGATTTGGAGAAAGTTGCATCTAAATCAGCACGAGAGGCGACCTCAGGTAACATCACTGAGCTACAGTCGAGAACGGATAAGTGCAATCGCCTCTGGCAGTGAAATTGATTGCACTTATCCGTTTTTTCACTTATACATTGCTCAAATAGGCCAGTAAAATTTAATCAATTTGGGAAGTAATTAGAAAATATCTGGAAATAATTGTAATCCCTTCTACAGATTTTGAATACATGGAAACTGTATTTGCACAGTTGAGTTTAACTTTTGGCAAGTGGAAATTCGAGAAATTTGAGCCTTTCTTTTTATTATTTTTCTTATACAGGGTTATCTATTTCGTGTTTCGGAAAGTACAGCCCTGCCATTCGACATCTGTCAAATGTCAGTGTATTCCAAACTGGTATTGGTTTAGTTGAAGGTTTGCCATTTTACAAGATGGAAGGTTTTACGACTGAGCAACGCGTTAAAATTATCAAATTATTCTACCAAAATGGTGAATCTGCGGTGGCCACGTTTCGTGCATTACGCGCAGATTATAGTCGACATAATCGTCCCAATAAGCGCACAATTGCCTACACAGTGAAAAAATTTGAAGAAACTGGATCGGTGACAGACATTTCTACACCTGTGCATCATCGTTTTGCTCGTTCGACCGAAAACATCGCCGCTGTGAGTGAAAGTGTGGCCGAAGACCCGAATTTGTCGATTCCGCGCCGATACCAGCATTTAGGCCTATCTTACGGCACATTGTGGCGCATTTTCCATTTGGATTTTCATCTTCATCCTTATAAAGTCCAGGTCACGCAAGAATTAAAACCGACTGATCCCAGATTGCGTCGTGAGTACTCAGATTGGGTCCTCGAACAGCAGGCCACCGATGCCGATTTTTCGAAGAAAATCTTCTTTAGCGATGAGGCCCATTTTGCGCTCGGCGGCTATGTAAACAAACAAAATTGTCGCATCTGGGGCAGTGAGCAACCGCAAGTGACCACTGAGAAACCGTTGCACCCGCAAAAAGTGACTGTTTGGTGTGCATTGTGGGCCGGCGGCGTCATTGGGCCGTTTTTTTCGAAAACGATGAAGGAGCCGCCGTTACAGTCAATGGCCAGTGCTGTGGTGCCATGATTCATGACTTTTTTTGGTCGGAAATTGAAGATATGGATCTCGACAATATGTGGTTTTAACAAGACGGGGCCACATGCCACACCACGCGACAAAATTTGGCTTTATTGCGCGAGAAATTCCCAGGACGCGTAATTTCGAGATTCGGCTATGTTGCTTGGCCAGCAAGGTCTTGCGATTTAACGCCGTTAGATTTCTTTTTGTGGGGCTATGCGAAGGACCGTGTTTATGCGAACAATCCCACGACGATTGGTCAATTGAAGGACGAAATCCGTCGAGTTATAGCCGAGTCATTGCCCAAAATGTGTGAAAAGGTAATCGAAAATTACCTCAAAAGGATCGAGTCCTGCAAGCGGTGCCGTTGGGGACATTTGACAGATATTGTATTCCACGTATAATGGCATAATCCAAACTTTATTATGAAATAAAAATTCCATCGAAATTCAAATATTTACTGTGTTTAATTTAAGTTTACTTTCCGAATGAGAAAATGGATAACCCTATAAATTCTAAACGGTGCCTTGCTTCGAAAAATTTATCGGATGTAATTTAAAGCGAGTGTTGAATTCTGCGTCCAATGCACTGTACTCAAAGTCAATTTCAATTCCACAGTATACTCAAAATCGATAGTCACAAAATGATAATTTTTAAGGCTTAAAAAACCACATTTTATCAATTTTCAAGCTCACCGATTTTTGAAACGGATCCTCGAAGTGAAAAACTGATTAAATAAAAGTTGAAGATTTCACGTCTATCGTGGCCAATATTTAGCCCATTTTTAGTGTGATAGTAATCAAAAATTGTTTAGCGATTTCATCTTCAATAGTTGTATTTCGGTAAATATGTTAATATTAATTGCCTTGACCCCTCCAGGGGCATGGGCGCGTCAGTATCTTTAGCATTTCTTTGCCTAGTTGACGTTTTGATAGCATACGGATATCTACTTTTCGGAATGATGAATGAAAATTACATTTAGAAGTCAAGATTTTGCTCCTTAGCATCTTGTGTCTAGTCTGACGTGTCTAAAGCGACTGTTCACTCATCCAATGATGCTGGTTCCTCTGACAGCTACAGAAATACCAGTCCTTTGACAACCTCTGAATATGCATTTTACAAAGAACACTCGAAAATTGTTTGATTCGAATTTCAAACGAAAATCAAAAATTATGTATGCGATCATTTGGAACCTTTTTCTCGTTCCTTTGAATTCAAGTACTACTACCTATATCAATGATGCACATAAGGACCGTCATTGAAACTTTTCAAAGCAAAGGATTAGCATACATTACTACTAAAAAGGAAGTTTTTTTTGCCTTTGCCACTTCTCCTGCTGCCAGCGGGAGTGAACCTTCGATGAAAACTTTGATTTTAACCAAAGCGAAATTTCAAGTTTCCATCTTTTGTGTCGATGAAACGAAAAAGGAAAGAATTAAGTGGCGGTCGGATCGGAAATCGGAAGTTCTCAACAGTGAATTTCGATGGAATTTTGCAAGGGAGAAAGTTTTCTCTACCCTCCGATTAGCAGCTTAAACAATATCGCCATATATCAAAAATGGATTTGCCAGTAACGTGAACTTTGACGATGATGGTGAAATGTTTGTGAGTCGAACCTAAAGAGTCACTCTTTGCGTTAAAATTTTATTTGGTTTCCTGCTTGCCACCACCACCATCAAAATGTGCAAATTCGTTGAAAGCAAGCGACCAAGCACTTTTCTACAAATATCCACACATACTAAAAGAGTAAACTAGCTGGGCTCCTACTTGACGGATCTTTGACGTCGCCTCAAGTTCTACTATTCGGAGATTTTTTTGTTCGTTTTTTGGTAGAGCTTCAATTCCTGATGATGATTTCCTTTTCTCTCAGTCGTTTAAGGATTGCTCATATGTTGGGCAATCCTTAAACAAGTCCAGAGAAGGTGGATGTGAATGTGAATCGGATCGGGTGATTTATGCGGTAAGCACCTTGAAGAATTTAATATCCGTAGCTAATATATGCAAAAGGTTGCTTTGTAGATAGCCTTTTTGTGACTTGTCGTAAATTTCGTAAAGAGTGCAGGATACAGGGTTTTCGAAGTTGGTGAAAGTTGTATCCTTTTCCCGTGTGGAAATTGAGAGGCATTAATAATTCAGAAAATACTTGAAATTGATTTCACTTTGGAATACAAAGTATTTCGCTATTGGAATAGTTTTTAAACTTCGGCGTGGGTGTTGAAGCACAAATGGATTTCTTTCCGTAGGAGCTTTTGATATGAATATTCCAATTCATTAGTTTATTTGGCGATCCCGTACGGTATGTATACCCGAGCTTTTCTTAATTACTTCGAAGAGTTTTGCCCAAGTTTTGGCAAGTTAAGTTAAGGATCGGGTGTGCTCAAAAACCAGTAATGTCAATAGTACAACGAAGAGCTATCCTGAAAACTAAAATATTTTAAATACGATGGTTGTCTTTTCAGTTTTGCATATAGGGCTGGCAAAAACTCCTCTTCCATAGTCCTCCGCGTGGGCGCCCCCTGGAACGGCAGTGGTCACTGACCATTGCGAACCAACGTCAAGCCGCCAGTGATGGCGGCGCGATGATTTGGTTGAGGTACCCCTGTGATGTGGGGTGTGAAAAAAAATACCACGGTCTTTCCCTTTGAGGGTCTGTCATTAAAACCGACAATCAAAGGACAGGATGTGTATGCCAGCAACTTGCACTATCCGAAATCTTTATATGCTAACGAAACGTCAACTATGCCTCGGATAAGGACTGACTCAACGGTTACGACTTTTCGCTATCGTACAATGACAAAGATTGGATTCTGGAATGTGCGTACTCTCCTGGACAATGGATCAGAAGGTCCCCAGAACGCACGATTTCTTCAATTAGAGAGTGAATTTCTGAGGTACAAATTAAATATCTTAGGAGTTAGTGAGATAAGATGGTGGAACAGCGGCGAATTCATCTCTCTCTCTTCATCTCTGTACTCCGGTAAAGCTACCGGTAGTCGCCGTGAGTCAGGTGTGGGGCTCCTTTTAACCAGAGCCGCGCGAAACTGTCTCTTATCCTGGGAACCGGTCTCTGACAGGGTCTTGACCGCCAGGTTCCGGACCAAAATGAGGAACATCTCAATAATACAATGTTATGCCCCTACTGAACCCGACAATGTCTTGGCAAAAGACTCCTTCTACGAAGAACTAAACGCCGTTCAGAGCAGAACACCTAAAGGTGACATTATAATGGTTATGGGTGATTTGAATGCGAAAGTTGGCGCTGATAACTATGGGCTCAGACATGTGATGGGGAGACACGGTCTTGGTGATCGTAATGACAACGGTGAAAGATTTGTAGAGTTCTGCAACTTTCACAGTCTCTTCATCGGTGGTACTATGTTTGAGCATAAGGACCACCACAAAATCAGTTGGTCCTCTGTTGATCGGCGCAGAACACAAAATCAGATCGACCATTTTGCCATTAGTAAAAGATTCAAGAGTTGCCTCCTGGACGTGCGAAACAAGAAGGGTGCCGATATTGGGATGGGAAGAGACCATTATCTTATGATCGCTAATGTTCGATTGCGTATTGCAGCCGTGCGCCGCCCCAGCGACGAAAGATCCAGGCCCCGCAAATTCAACACCGCTCGACTAAAAAATCCAGCTGTCTTACAACAATATAATGACCATCTTGCGCAAAAAGCGGCTGAGATAACTAGTCACCCAAATAGTGACATAAACGAAAAATGGGATGCCATAAAAAATGCGTATATTGATAGCGCAAATACCATCCTTGGCCCAAACCCGGATTGCCGGAATAAGCCCTGGATGTCCGACGCCTTATGGCAGCGGATTGTTGAAAGAAAGGAGCTGAAAGTTCGTTTGGCTGCAGCATCAGACGACAATCGAAGCAGCATCGAACTCCTTTACCGTCAGAAAGCTCGAGAAGTTCAGCGTAGTGTGCGACGCGATAAAAGAGTTTATGCCAATTCTCTTTTAGCGTCAGCAGAAGAAGCCGCTAGAAGTAACAACTTAAACGCCGTATACAGTGTCATCAAGGAGTTTACAGGTGGTCGTAACTCCTGCCAACATCCGGTGAAAGATAGTGATGGAAAGCTACTTATTTTGGAAGAAGATCAAATGAGGCGGTGGAAAGAACACTTCGCCGCGGTCTTGAACCGTGTAACCTCTGGTGAAGTTCCCCCTCATGTAGATAATTTAGCTAACCATCAAAATGTGCGTATACGGTCCACTGCCCCGACTAAAGGGGAAATAGTCACTGCAATTATTGTACTAAAACGAGGAAAGGCCGCCGGACTTGACGGCATCCCTGCCGAACTTTATCAAGCAGCGCCAAGCGTAACTGCCGATTTGCTGCACCCACTTGTTGATAAAGCGTGGAATACAGAGACCTTTCCCACTGAGTGGAAGGAAGGTTTGATCATCAAACTTCCAAAGAAGGGTAGCCTCACAGACTGTAATAATTGGAGAGGCATTTGTGTGCTTCCTGCCGTTGCCAAGATAATAGCTAAAATCGTCCTGGAAAGACTAAAGGCCCACTTAGAAAGCACAATTGATGAAGAGCAGGCTGGCTTTCGATCTGGATTCTCCTGTGTCGATCACATTAACACCTTGCGAATCATCATCGAGCAATGCGCTGAATACGATTCTCCGCTTCACTTGCTTTTCATCGATTTCGAAAAGGCTTTCGATAGTGTGAACCGGGATTCTATATGGGCGGCCTTGCGCAGGAGAGGCATCCCCCAGAAGCTTGTGGCTATTATTAAGGCAACCTATGACGGCGCGAAATGTCGCGTTCTGCATAATGGTAAGGTGTCGGGGGACTTTGAGATTCGCAGTGGAGTTCGGCAGGGGTGCATCCTCTCACCGATCCTATTCCTCATTGTGATCGGCGATGTGTTGCATGCAGCCCTATCCGGACTCGACAGAGGAATTCAATGGACTTTGACATCTTATCTACAACATCTTGACTACGCTGACGACATATGCCTACTCTCCCACAAAATCATGGATCTGTCCGCAATGGCGTTAGATCTCGAGAGGGAGGCAAGCAAGGTTGGGCTAAAGATTAATACCAACAAGACCAAGGTTCTTAGCCCGCCGTTGCGAAAAAGAAATCCGACACCTATTGCCATCAATATTAATGGGCAGCCTGTGGAGAAGGTGGACAACTTCGTCTACCAGGGTAGCATTGTTGCCGAAAATGGTGGTACGGAGCAGGACATCGCTCGTCGTATCAACCAGGCTAAACGCGCATACGGCATGTTGTCCAAAATCTGGCAGGGCAGTTATCTCAGCATCAAGACCAAGCTGGGCCTGTTTCGCTCCCTGGTACTATCAGTGCTTTTATATGGGAGCAGCACATGGAAAGTTTCCGTAGGAGTTACCAGAAAGCTGCAAGTTTTCGTCAACTCATGTCTTCGTCGAATTTTAAGAATTTTCTGGCCCGAAACAATATCAAATGAAGAGCTAAGTCGGCGTACGGGTCAGATGCCAATCGACGAATTGATACGCAGGCGAAAATGGCAGTGGATAGGTCACACATTGCGGAAGAGTGATAACTGCATTGCTTTGCATGCCATGAAATGGAACCCCATTTCGAACCAAGGCCGACCAAGAGGGGGTCCTCGAATCACATGGCGTCGATCTGTGGCAAAGGAGTGTCAGGTACTGGGTAAGTCTTTTGGGGAGTTGCGCCCCATTGCCCAGAACAGAGTACGATGGCGCGCAGGAGTAGTTGACGCGCTATGCCCCGCTAGGGGTTAAGGCAAAGTAGTAAAACAATATATAGTTTTTAAAGACTTTATTGTTTTTCGAAGTATTTCCCATGAAAATTAATGCACTTTTGCTTGCGTTCGAACAAACTCTGGAAGCAGTTATTCCACTTGTTTGTTGGTACAGTCAAAACCGCGTTTTTGAAGGCGTCAACTGCTTCTTCTGGCGACTGGAACCTTTGACCATGCAATTTATTCTTAATTTTCGGAAATGTAAAGAAATTGTTGAGGCTTAGGTCGGGACTGCACGGCGGATGGTCTACCAGTTCGACGTTTTGTTGCTTTAAAAATTCAATTGTCGTGCGAGCTGTGTGCGAACTCGCATTTTCTTGGTGGAGGACGATTCGTCGTTCGGAGCTAGTTTTTCGAAGCTCAGTGATGACTTATGGTAAACAAATGGTTGTATACCAACCGGCAGTAACTGTTCTTTGATTTTGCAGAGGAATTGTTGCTATTTTACATGATATGATTTTGAGACAAATGTTGCGACCATCTTTTTGAAGACATTTCGGGAGCGGATGACTTTTGTCGGGTTTTCTTCATTTTGGAACACCCAAACAGGCTGGCCTTTATTTTCGGGTTCATAAGAGTAAATCCACGATGCATCGCCACTGACGATGCTGTACACGTTGTGGGAGTTCCCTGTGTTGAAGCGGTCTAGAGTTTTTTGACACCAATTGACGCGAGCTGCTTTCTGTTCTTCGGTCAACGGTATCCAACGGAAAACTAGTTTTTTACACACAAGACTTCATGCAAAATTTGTTGAATTGGGGTCTTTGAAATTCCTATTGATGCCTCAATCTCGCGATATGTCACTTGTCGATCTTCCGTGATGAGCTTGCGCACAGCATCGACGTTTTCTTGGGTGACTGCGGTTTTTGGTGCACCTGCCCTTGGATCGTCGCTAAGAGTCACTCGTCCACGTTTGAATTCTGCATACCAACGAGAAATAATCAACTGATATGGTGCTTTATTGCCGAAAACAGAAACCATAGATGTTCCATGAGAATATACTATTTGCAAATGTCAACGACCCGCAGTGTGATATAATGACAGAGTTTCCGTTCTTGGAAAATCCCTGATGGAGAGTTCGAATTGTCATGTGACAAACATATTGGAAAAAATGTTTGACAATCCGAATAGACCACCAGAAAAGTCATTCATTACACATTTCATAGTTCTTCTAACATTTTTACATTAATGTTTTGCTTTAAACCGCTGAAAATAATTCTTTTGGCTTTGTTTTTATAAATATGTAATAAATAAATGCCTTTTTCTCTTCTTTTCAGGTACGAAAATTTACTATTTGTTGTGCTTTCAAGTAAGAAATATTTTTACAATCGTACTCCATTCTTTGAGCAAACATTTCAAGGAAATAATTATTCTGCAGTGTTAATTGCACATGTATTTTTATAAAATAACATGTTGTGTCAATGTTGTGATTTTTTTAATTAACGAAATGCTGTTCCTCCACTTTTTGTACAGAGCAGAGTTGAGCGGCAAAAAAACGCTATAGAGTGGATAAGAGAGGTGAACACGGAAAAGGGGCATGTTTTTGCTGGGAGGGAGTGTTAGTTTAGTTAAGCATTCAAACGTCAACACGAATTTCAAGAGGAAACTTAAATCATTAGTACAGATTGTATTAATTATGCACAATTAATAAGAAAAACAATTGTCGTTTTCAGCTTAGTGGTTTTTATTGTCTACACTTTGGCGGTTGATGTCCAACTGGCTACATAACTGTCAACGTCCGTGTACACTGAACAGTAGTGGTGATGGGTGCGTTCGGTATTATTACACGCTCTTTTTTTTTTTTAAATTAGTTATGTTGATTAAATAAAGGAAAGCAGTATCGGATCGCCCTAACTCTTACTATCGACCGTATATCTCTCCGGTGGACGGCTGATACGTCCATAACGCGTTGTTGTTTGTCACGGGACTGATTGACTCGTCATTACTAGCAGACCCCGCTTTAGAACTTTCACTGCCAGCAGTCTCGTACTCGTTAACCGAGTTGTTTTCCGATTCGGACACCGACAGTTCCAGTTCATCCCCTTTACAGTCTGAACGATTTATATAGTTATCTGCTGGCAAAACTATTTGGATTTCTTTCATATTTTCTCTATCATGCGTTATGCCACTTTGAATATGGTCTTCATATAGCATATCACTCGCATTAAAATCACTGTTTTTAGTTCGAGCTATAAATCGTCGGTTTCGTCTGAAATGATTATTGAAACTATTTTTGACAATGTATGACCGGTCATTTACTTTACCAACAATTTTCCCGTAATGCCAATCTTTCCCCGTCTTTTTAAAAATGACGAGATCATCAATTTGCAAATTCGGCAGTTCTCTTGCGCTTCGATCAAAATAATGTTTTTGTTTTTTCCTTTTTTCCGTTATTTTTTGTCTAATCTGATCTTCTGATACTGTGTTTCGCAACAATAGTGATTTCGATATGGGCAGTTTAGTTTTTAATAAACGACCGGTGAACAACTGACACGGAGCCAATTGCATGCTTGCGACTGGAGTGGTGTTGTACTCCAATATGCGGTACTGAAAATGAATTGTTTCATTTGCTTCATAGCAACGCTTGAGAATGTTTTTTGCTATAGCCACACCCTTCTCGGCCAGTCCATTACTTTGCGCGAATCGTGGGCTAGAATATTGCATTAAAATGTTACATTCGTTTGCGAATTTGTCAAATGCTTCGCTGTTAAATGGATTATTATCGCATTTAATTTTTGTAGGGTATCCAGAAAGATCGAATCGCTTTTTCAATTTCTCAATGATATGACTAGCAGACTTATTATTTAAACGTTCAACGATTATAAATCCTGAATAGGCGTCAATTACAGAAATGAAATTGACACCAGCATATTCAAAAATATCCATTCCAACTATATGATACGGGTACTCAAGTGCTTCATCCTGCGTCAACGGTTCTTTCTGGTTGTTGCGTTTAAACTTTTCACAAATGCCACAGGATGTGACAATCTCCTTTATGTGAGTATTCATATTGGGCCAGTAGTAATGATTTCTGGCTTTGGCAAGTGTTTTTTCAATCCCCAGATGAGCTGCGTGCAGCCATTTCGCAATTCGATCTTGCAGCTCTGTTGGAATTACCAGTCGAGAGCTACGAAAGAGCAGGTCATTCTCGAAATGCAACTCCGATTTGAATTTATGAAATTCCTGGCTCAGCTTGTCCAACTGATGGTACGACGGCCAACCATTCTCAATGTAACCACAAATTCGTCTGTATTGCTCATCGCGTTCAATGATTGAACGATAGAGTTTGTAATTCTCCTCAGAAAGACATGCTGATTGAGTAATCACATGGACCATGTTGGATAATTCAGCGATTTCCTTTATTTCAGGCAATTGCGCTCGCGAGAGGCAATCAGCCAAGAGCATTTCTTTTCCCGGCTTGTATTGAATGATCATTTTAGGATATCTCAGTAAGTACATTAGCATGCGTTGTAACCGTATAGTTACATTATCAATGTCGCGTTTTATTGAGTGCATTCACGACGCTCGTTTTATCCGGATCGCTACGGAGCGCTCCGTAGCGCTACAACCCCTCCCGGTCGTGATTGCAACCGCTCCTTCCATCCGCTCTGGAGCGGTTACTTCCCCTTGGTAGCAGAAATTTTTTACGCTCTCTGGGCATGTAGCGCTACATTTGACAATTCGCAGCTGGTACGTGCGTTGTGACGTTTGTGTACATCAAAAGCGCAAATAGAATCCCCGTCTATGTAAATTCACTGCCTTCTCGTCTTTGATTTGATATTTCCTTGTTTCGTGATGTGCCAAAGAAATGTTTTACGATGGAAAATTGATAATTGTCAAATATTTGCGGTGTCACCTGTTTGTCAGACATTTCATATGTAGCGGTTCAATCACGAAAGAAATGTTGACAGGTAGCGTCTCCTCAAATGTGTAGTGGAGGGGATGTAGCGTTCCGTAGCGAAAATTTTTCACATGAATGCAGCCATTAGTGTTTCAAGCGGCTTGTGATCGTTTTCCACAGTGAATTCGCGCCCATATATATAGTAATGGAACCGCTCACATGCGAACACAACTGCGAGAAGCTCTTTTTCTATTTGAGCCCATTTCTGTTCGCTTTTACTGAGAGTTCGAGATGCGAATGCTACGGGCTGTCCCTCTTGCATCAACACACAACCCAGACCATCCTTTGACGCATCTGTTTGAATTACAACTGGTTCGACTCTGTCATAAATGGCCAGTACCGGATTGGATGCAACAGTTTCCAGGAGATGTTTAAACTCAGCTTCGTGAGCATCGGTCCACGAAAATTCAATGTCATTGCGCGTTAAGTTCCGGAGATTCGCAGTGATTTGTGATAAATTCGGGATAAACTTTGCCAAATATTTGAGAAAACCAAGAAATCTTAAGACGTCATGCTTACTTTTGGGTTTTTTAAAATTTAAAATTGCTTCACGATATTTATTCTTTGATTTCACCTGGCCGTGTGACAACACATGACCCATGAACTCCACTTGCGGTTGGCGATATTGCACTTTGTCTGCATTAAATCGTAAACCATTCTTTCGTGCTCGCTCGAGTACCAATGACAACGTGTTGTCATGTTCCTCGGCGGTTGAACCGGTGATACACACGTCATCGAAGTACACGATGACTCCTGGTATATCTCCAAAGATCTGCACCATGTTTCGCTGAAACATTTCAGGCGCACTGTTTATACCAAAAGGCACACGATTGAATTTGAATCTCCCGTATGGGGTCATGAAAGTTGTTAGCAATGAGCTTTGGGCACCCAACTCCATTTGCCAAAATCCATTGCGGAGGTCAAGTACAGTGAACACACGCTGATTCGCCAATTGGCTGATGAAATCATCGATTGTTGGAATCAAGAAATGTTCCCTCTTAATCGCTTGGTTTAACGACTTAGGATCTAAGCAAATTCTTAATTTACCATTTGGTTTCTCAACTATCTGCACATTATTCACCCAGTCGGTCGGTTCGGATACTGGTGAAATGATTCCATTCTGAACCATTTGCTTCAATTCCCCTTCGAAACGCTCGAGCAAGCTATGGGGAATGCGTTTCTTGTAATGCAATACAGGCACGGCGTTTTCCTTAAGAATGATTGACTGCCTTCGAGGAAATTTACCCAGTCCCTCAAAAACATCACGATAAGATTCAACGAATTCTTCCTTTAAAAGAGGCAAGCATGCAATTGAGTTGATGCGTTTGATCAAGCTAAAATCCACAGCCGTTTTGAGTCCCAATATCGGTTCTCGATCGTCATCAACAACAAGAAACAGAGATCGTTTGGTAATTTTCTTTTCTAAATCAAAACAGTTCAATTGAACAGTACCAAAGACTTTAATTTCGTTATCATTGTAATCGTAAACAGGAAAATTCTTATTTTCTTTTTGAATCTCCACCTTCAGATTCTTAATTATTTTGATCGGAACGCAGTTGACATCTGCTCCTGTGTCGATTTTAAAATTTACTATCTGGCTCCCTATTTGGTACGTTTTCGTCCACTTGGATTTATCCGATCCGATACTGCTTATTCTGAAAAATAACTTTCTACTACTTAATTTATTCGCAATCCCATCTAATCCACTACTGTTACCTGTTTCGCTCCATTTCATTGATGAAACCTGCTTCTTCTTTCCGTCTCTGTCATCAATTTTGAATTTTTCCGGCTTCGACTTGCAGAATTTACTGAAATGTCCTATTTTCCCACATGACCTGCATTCAATGCCCTTCGCACGACATTCAGCACGATGTGTTGGTCCAAAAAGTGCTCCACAATTGTAGCAGCGGCGTGTGATGATGTTTACTGTCTCTGGCGCAGCATGCTCGTTTAACGTATGCACGGTTTGATGACTGATTGTTCTGTCCAACAATGATTTGTTTTGATTGGCCGCTTCAAATGCTTTGCATTTGTCAACAATCGCCGGTAACTGTTCGTTTGTTGTGTCCAACAGTTTTAGCTGCAACTTTTTGTCGTTGACGCCAATGATGATCCGGTCAATCAACATGCGATCTTCATACGATTGTCCGCAGATGCATTTGTATTCGCAGAATTGAACTTGCTTCCGTAATTCAGTTTCAAAATCGGCAAACGCTTGCTTTTCTTTTTGAACGATGTTATTGAATTTGAACGACTCCATCGTAACGTTTTTACGGGGAATGCAATAGCCGTCAAATGCTTCGATGACATCTTTCAATGTGCGCATATTGTTTTCCACAGCTTCTTGTAGCTCAGCATTTACTGGTCCAGCACGTGCTTGATTTCCCACAATCCCGTCGGCTGTTCCGTCATTGGGAAACAACGTGTTGTAAATTTCAACTGCTTGTGGGCCAATTAACCATAGGAACGTAGCAATTTGTTTCGGCTCTGGCTCAGTATCTTTACCATTCGCCATCATATACATCTGGAACGTTCGCTTCCATGTGGGCCATTCCTGTGACATATTTGAGCAATCCAATGCGGGTGGCAAGCGATCGATTGAGGCCATTTTCCAAAGAACGTAAATTTGCTGACAAATCCACTAAATTATTATGTTGATGGTTTCGTTTCACGTTAAATTCCACAAATTAATCTTTATTTTGCTTCGATGGCGTTTAATTTAGCCGATGATCGACGATTTCGGTTTACTTGGTACCACTTCTGACACCATGTATTAATTATGCACAATTAATAAGAAAAACAATTGTCGTTTTCAGCTTAGTGGTTTTTATTGTCTACACTTTGGCGGTTGATGTCCATCTGGCTACATAACTGTCAACGTCCGTGTACACTGAACAGTAGTGGTGATGGGTGCGTTCGGTATTATTACACAGATACAATCGGAAAAATTTCGTTTAAGTTATATGTTCACTATTCCATATAATCACACAAAACAAACATTTTATTGACAGGAAATAAATTCCATGTGCTTCCCAAACTGTAAACTGCCCGAAAACTTCGACATCTGCGCCGTCTGTATTTCGAAACGTGAAAATGAAAACGGAGCAGCACCCTTGCACTAACCTTCTATCCAGAGCAGCTCAGATCAAATTCGTTAGTGTAATTATGTGGTGTTAACCTGCACCGCTCTGCTCTGCATGGCTGTTAAAAAAAAACGCGCCTATTCAGTTATATGCCTTTTTTCGTGTGTTGAATACAACACACGGGAAATTTCATGTGTTGAGGTCTTAATATATCCAACAGCCCTGCTCGTTGAAATCTATGGTTTTTAATTAAACCACTGAAATGTTCTCATGAAATACTAAAAATACACTGGTCGTGGAATCAATGCAAGCACCTTACCAGAACGCTTTACGAGTCATTTTATTCAATCAGCCCATCATTACTCACGATTTTTTCTCAGTAAAACTGATTAACAGCTAAAGCCATCTAACTATCGTCATTGTTACATATGTAACAAACCCCCAAATCCAGATCTATTCCAGAGTACCACTCGGTGGTAGTTCAACCAAAGTTGTCTGGCGAAAATCAATTAATAATGTTGGTGGTCCTCATCATCACCGTCATCATCATCACTACCATCATTATCGGACTCATTCCCGTCGTCATCGTTATCATTAATCTTCAGTGTTGGGGGTCTACTAATATGAACCAGTAGCATTGTTTCCGCGTTGACGAATAAGAAAAACTCTTCCAGGTTATACGTAGCAGGATTCCCGGTGAGGTTGTTGCTGAGATAAAACACCACAAAAAGGTCATAGGTTCGTGTAAATTTCAGGCATCAGTAAATATTGATTATCCCTTGATGTCATTTTCGTAATCGAGATGGTTTCGCTATGGATACCACATCTGTGGTGTACTCTGGTGGGTGGTTGGAAGCGAACAATTGCCATGGGATACATACACGGATATGGTGGATTCATTATCAGTCATTTTCAGCTGAATTGCTAATGATGATGACTAATGTAGAGAATTCGATTTCTAGAATTGTACAGATAATGAAATGGAGGTCGACTTCGTAATAATTGGAATATGGCGGAAGTGGAATTGGATTGATATCAATGCAATACGAATAGATTCTGGGTAATCTGCAGAGCGAAGACTTTACCTGTCAAGTCAAGCAGAAATCTATAAAGTTGAAAATGAGGTGATAGTTGACTGTCGCTTCTGACAAAGTATCTCTCTCAATTGCCCTAACCCCTTGTGGGGCATAGCGCGTCAACTGTTCCATGAATTGATCAGTATGTTGAATGTAATGTAAGGAACTCAAGACGATTATGTAGTTTAATACAGTCACTGCCTGACTTACATACGTAAGTGCTACTGTGTACAAACATAACCCGGAATTTTGTAATAATTTTGAAATCCTTATTTATTCTTAAAAATCTATTTCATCGCCTTCGAAGTAATCCCCCTCGGCTGCAATGCACTTATGTCAGCGAATTTTCCACTCATCAAAACACTTCGAAAAGTCCTGTTTCGGCATGGCCTTCAGCACCTTCTTCGATTCAGCTTGAATCTCTTCTATCGTGTTAGAACGGTGTCCCAGGAGCGGTCTTTTCACTTGGCTGAATAGCCAGAAGTCACATGGAGTTAAATCAGGTAAATACGGCAGTTGCGGAACAATATGGGTGGAATTTTTGGTGAAATGGTCACGAATAACGAGTGCAGTGTGAGATGTTGCGTTGTCAAGGTGCAAAACCAAGAGTTTTCTTTCCACAAATCCGGCCTGTTGAGCCGAATAGCTTCACGCAAACGACGCATAACACTCAAATAATATTCCTTGTTGACAGTTTGGCCCGGTGCAAGGAATTCGTAATGCACAACACCACGATAATCGAAGAAAACCATCAACATGTCCTCAATTTTTGAGCGACTTTGGCGCGATTTTTTCGATCTTGGCTCACCTTTGGCACGATATTCACTTGATTGATCGGTTGTTTCGGGGTCGTTAGGATAAATCCAAGTTTCATCGTCCGTAATAATGCGTTTTATCTTGTGCTGATAGTCGGAAGCATTGTTTCACACACGTCAATGCGACGCTGTTTTTCCAAAAAATTGGGGGTTCCTGCAACCAAACGCGATTTGACTTTTTTGAGGCACAAAACTTCCTTCAAAATGGTGTCGACTGATCCATTTGAAATGCCAAACTCTTTAGTTGCCAATCGACGATTTTGGAGCATCAATTCCTTAATTTTCGCGACGTGCTGTTCGTCAGTTGATGTTTTTATTTGTCTTTGATGTGGTTCGTCTTCAACGCCTTCACGACCCTCTTTAAACATTTTAAGCCATTCGTATACTTGTGTTTTAGACATAGCCTGTTCACCGAAGGCTTTTTGTAACATCCTGAGCATTTCCGTAGCAGAAATATTATTTCTAACACAAAATTTAATCAAACTCCTTTGTCGAATGTTTTCTGACATGGTAAAAATTGAAAAAGTTAATTTTGGTTGTTTACGAAAACGAGCGTTACTCTTCATCTAATCAAGATATTAACATAAAATTTGACACAGATGGCAGTAAAAGTCCTACTAACTTAAAAATAAAAAGATTTGTGCCCAAAGAAATGCCCATGCAGTTTAAAGTAAAAACTAAAGGTCACCTATTGACGAGCACAACCACGACAAACTTCCATCGAACCATCAATTTCATAAGACGTGTGGAAAAAAAATTCCCCCTATTTCCATCGTTCTATGATATTTGATGGTTCGATGGAAGTTCGGTCGTGGTTCTGCTCAATCATGTGTGGCGACCTTTAAGACTTACTCTTTCACTGACTTAACAAATCCAGTTTCTAAAAATACATTTTCCAAAGATAATTTCCACAATCGCCAATTTTACAAAAAAATGCAAAATTCTCCCATGAACCAGTTTTCGTTTTTTTCGCAAATCCTAAAAATTCAACGCCGCACTGTAGCCGGTAAAATTAAAATTTCCCCGTATTTTCCGACAGTTAATTCGTTGGTAAATTCCCGTTGCACTTCAAATGCCAATCGGACGCAAAAGCTTCCACGACTCTCCCAACCCGGCCGTCGTTTCATTTCACTTTGTCGCCCTCGATCCGTTCTGGTTTTGCCGCGCCATGTTTGTTTGAAACCATCATCAGCTAGCGGCTAGCCGAGCTCGTGCGCTATACACTGTGCGATTTGTGTTTGGATCGGTGGTCTTCTCTTGTTTCGAAGTGAAATTTGCGTCCATTTTGTGGACTGCGGGCCGGCCGAATCAGTGAAATAGACTACAATTTGCCTAGTGAACGAATCGCGCAAAATGGAGTTATCGGATTTCGCAAAGAGGTAAATAACGCCAGCGAAGAAAATGTGTGCGAATCGTTTGCGTGTGTGATTGACCGGGAGTAGTTGGACAGCTAGGTGGTCTACTTATGTCTGCCCCGACTCCGATTGTGTTGTTGCGGCCGTTGCGGGAGGGTAGAAAAAAGTGTCAGACTCCGCTGCACGAGGGGCCTCTCAAACGGATGTTTGTGGTCGGCTGCAGCCACCGGCTTGTGGGCCGAAGCAACAGTTGGTCGCGGCGGCGCAGGTTGTATGTTTGTGGTGTGTGCCACCGGTTGTGGAAATTGAGGGTGTTCGGTGTCGGAACGGATGCCGCAATAGTGTCAACATTTTTAGGGCAGTGAAGTTTTTTTTTTGTTTGTTTGAGAACGCCGTCTTTGTCTAGTTGCGTTTTAGAAAAGTACGTTATTGGAATGACCGCCCTTAAAATTGGGGCCAGAGCGATAAGATGGTAGCGGCGGCTCCAGGTAGACGAACTATGGCTTGTGGTGGTTCCCCGTTTCTATGTACAAATAAAATTTCTAGAAATTTGAATCATCAGGTAATTCTGTGCGATATGTATATATTAGCATAAGGATAGTTCTGTAAAAAAAAAACATGCTAACTTGATACAAATTTTCAAGAAATTGAAAATCTATTTTTCATCGAAAATTCAATTCTAAATTCAATATTTTGCAACGGTACTTACTTTGACCTAACAAATCTGCAAATTTGGTGAAACTTGCTCCAATTTGTAAAAATTATAACGGTATATTTCTTTAATTCATTTGGATTTGAGATTTGCGAATAATAAGAATAATAAGGCCGAAGGTATGATACCCTTCACGCGAAGCGTATTATAACCTTCGTTTTGTTTTGTGGTACATTTGCCACTTTGAAATTAGTAGTGAAACTTGTTCCGATTTCACTGTTCCTATAAGAGGTATATGAAGTAGTGGGCCGATTTCAATTAAATTAAGGAACGTGGCTTAGCAGTCAATATGATTGAATAATATGCAATTTTGTAAAGGTATCTTCAGAAATGAAAAAGATTTTCTGACTAAAACTTGCTTTTGGAACTGTCGTTCCTATGACAGCTATATGATAGAGTGGTCCGATTTCAACCAAATTCGGGAATATAATTTCACTAATAATACTATTGATTATCATGTAATTTTAAAACAATAACTTTAGAAATAAAAAAGTTTTCCCCACAAAGACGAATTTTTGGACCGGTCGTTCCCATGGCAGCTATATGACATAGTGGTCTGATTTCAACCAAATTCGGGAATGTGATTTGACTAAAGATATTATTGGTTAGTGTGAAATCCAAAAATTATATCTTTAGAAATAAAAAGTTGTTTCTATGACAGCTATATGATAGAGTGGTCGATTTCAACCAAATTCGGGAATATGATTTCACTAAAAATACTATTGATGATCATGTAATTTTAAAACAATAACTTAAGAAATAAAAAAGTTTTCCTCACAAAGATGAATTTTTGGACCGGTCGTTCCTATGGCAGCTATATGACGTAGTAGTCCGATTTCGTTGGTTCCGACATATATACAGCGTGCAATAGAAAGAAGGCTTTGTATAAAATTTCAGCTCGATAGCTTTAAAACTGAGGGACTAGTTTGCATAGAAACAGACAGACAGACGGACAGACAGACAGACAGACGGACAGACAGACGGACAGACAGACGGACAGACAGACAGACGGACAGACAGACGGACAAAGCTTAATCGACTCGTCTCATCATACTGACCAAGAATATACATATATAGTTTATATGGTCGGAGATGCTTCCTTCTGTGCGTTGCAAACTTCATGACAAAGTTAATATACCCTATCACATCCGTGAAGGGTATGAAAACATGGTCTGGCGATGCAAAAAATTTACTTCGACTTTGACTTAACAGGTAGTCTACGCTACGAACAAACAATTGTTTCCAATTGTTGAAATCGTATAGTTCCGAAACTTGGCACAACTGAGAGTACTCTGAATAAATGGTCTAAAGTCTCCGTTGATAAGAGGTTCGAAAGTGTAGAAGAGAGCGGGTCAAAATTCCTTTTTTTCTAGTTTTCCGTATATAACTACTTCGAAAACTATGAGATCTACCAATAAAAGATTTTGGATGCGATTCAAAGCATATAAAATTTCTTACACCCCAGCCTAGACCATAAACCAAGTAAAACTGAAAAAAAAAAAAATTCATTTGACACCCTCTCCGCTATACTTCGATTTTGAGTTTTCTTTGAAGTTTGAACGGTTGTATCCTTGAGGTAACTGTGAATTTTGACAGCGGGAAAAAATCGTTTTACATTAAATTTTCTGTATTTTCAGAAATTGAGGAAATCTCGGATCAAATGATTATATACAAGGGGTGTATGATAAGTACCCGTGTTAAGCTGGATAACTGCCTTGGTCACAGGGCATGGTAATTTTAAGGCTCATCTGGCCAAGATGAAAATCGGGGAAGATGACATTTGCAGGCTATGCCTGGAGGAGGCCGAGACGGCAGCACACATTGTGTGCGAATGTCCAGCACTGGCTAGCACGAGGTTGAGGATCACAGGCAAGCACACGTTAAGTGTGGAAGCCATGAGTGAACTCAGTCTTAAACAAATGCTTGCAATAACACGGGACTCAGTGATGAGAAAGAGGTCGACAACTATCAGTCAACATCTGGAAGCCACTGATGACCGGGAGGGGGCAAAAAGGGACCCAACGTCAGTGGTCTGCTTCGGCTATCCCCCAGAATATAATAATAATAGGCAAGAAAACGCATTACAAATAATTTTTTTTTATTTATTTCTCAATATAATCTCCTTTCAGCTTGATACATTTAGTCCAGCGATATTTTAACTTTTTCAAGCCATCCAAAAAAATGATTTATCGAACTCCGCAAAATAGGCCTCTGTTGTGTCGATAGCCTTCTCGAATTTCTTTCCTGCAAACGATTTCAAAAGTTACATGGCCCCCTGTAACTTTTGAAATCAGGGGAATATGGTGAGTGAGGCAGCAATTCGTAGCGCAATTCGACCAGTTTTGCTGTGGCGATTGCGGACGAGTGAGCAGGTGCGTTGTCATGGTGAAAAATGACTTTTTTTTTCGCCAAGTGAGGCCGTTTTTTTTTTATCAATTCAGCATTGAATCGATCCAATAAATCAGCATAGTACTGCCCCGTGATTGTCCTTCCTTTCTCCAAATAGTCGGTGAAGATGATGCCTTGCGAGTCCCAAAAAACCGTAACCGTAACTTTTCCGGCCGATGGAACCGTTTTCGCCTTCTTTGGAACAGTTCCGCCGGGTGAAATCCACTGTTTTGACTGTTCTTTCGTTTCTAGCGTGTAGTGATGGATCCATGTTTCGTCAACAGTCACGAAACGCCGTAGAAATTCTTTCGGATTGCGCTTAAACATGTCCAAACAGTGCTTCGAAGTTGTCATGAGATTCCGTTTTTGCTCCACTGTTAGCAAACGCGGCACCCATCTCGCCGATAGCTTTCTCATGCCCAATTTTTCGTGAAGGATATTTTGTATCCGTTCAATTGAGACGTGTACAATGTCAGCAATCTCTCTGACCTTCATCCGACGATCTGCTAACATATCATGGATTTTATTGACCATATCCTCCGTAGTCACCTCAATCGGACGGCCTGGGCGCTCTTCATCAAAAACGGATGTTCGGCCACGCTTGAATTGATTAAATCAATATCTGATGGTAGCCATCGAAGGTGCATGGTCCCTATAAACGGCATGCAACTTCACTTTGATTTCCTCACACGTCTTCCCATCCAAAAAAGAAATCGAATCGCTGATCGATATTACTCTTTCTCCATGATTGCAAATCAACACGAACTTGATGAATTTCAACAGCTGTCAAAACAAAACTACTCGGTAAATCGGTCTGAAATTTTCACGGTTGTCATTGTAAAGATGGCGCTACATGATGGCATAAACATTTTGCGTCAGTGTTGCCATCAGTCGGTAAACACGAGTACTTATCATACAGCCATCGTAAGACAGTGTCAAATTTTGATTCTATTTGGAAAGTCAATATTTTTGATGACAATGGCAAAAAAGCGAAAACTCGGTAACGGTTAAAGATAGGCCAATTCTACTGGTGCCATTTTTCCTCAAAAAGACTGTACTATATCCCCTTTCAGTGTTGCCCACCCAACGCGTGACACCCTGTGTATTGGACTTAGCCAATGGCAATGTCATAGAAATAATTTTCAATTACAGTTTGGCAGTTAAGGAGTTTTATGTTTGTTTGTAGTCCGACAATTTTCTTCGAAATACAATACCTCCAGGAGCACATTACTAAAATGAAACTACAATACATATGCGGATGCAGGAAGCTTTTCAAACGTACAACGACCGAGAATTGAACCAGACCGAACCGAAGCATAGCATTTATAAATCTCATGATCCCCTTTTCGTCCGCACATTGTCGACAATATATCCTGAATGTGGGTTATATAGAAACCGAGTACGGAGGATACGTGTACCTTTCTAAGAAGCTTTCGTCCCAAGGACCATGCCTTGCAAGCATGTGCTCATGTATGTAGTTTTCGATGTCAGGTCATTTGTTACAATAAAATGTGAACATACAACACACAGGATATTATGTAGTTTGTGTGAAGAGATTACGAGCCATGCTGAAACAAGAAGATTTTGCTTGCAAGCGTTTAATTGATCGTAAACGGGTTGAGCCATTTTGGAGTATGCAAGCGGAAGAAATGATTTAACAACTTCAGAATAAGTTGACGTTCATGTCGTGCTCGTCGAAGGGTTGCATTAATAAGCAAAATTCCAAAGATCGAAGTCACCATTTATCCTGGGCTACCAATACCCCTCAACTTAATGCCATTATGCTACAATGAACAGGAAACATTTATGCACACTGGTATGGTTGAAAAAGACGGAAGGATATATAGAATGGACTGGTTCTTATCCTAAGCTCAATCTTGCCTGAGAGATGAGAGCGTTGCCCTTTTTGCTTCGATAATATTTGATATTCTCATGTATTATTTATAAAGGTTTAAAAGTTTGAATTACTTAATGGACTCTTCCGGCTTTTATTGGTTTTATTGATCCATATACATTATATGTATGTTTGATCTTTGATTACTTACAAGCTTGACGGAAATCAGAATTTCCGTTTTATTCTTCGTCGCCGTTTTTTTCATGTAACTTGACTCCATTGTTTCAATAGAGCTTTAGTGTTCCGAAGGTTCTTCCTACTTTCGCTGTCAGGACAATAAAATTCCCTTCAAACGAGCCAGCAAGCTAACCGGGAAATTCGAAAGTCAGGGCAGGGCACCTTCTGATGTACAAACAAAATATTTGGAAAGCGGAAAAGAAATTAAGGAAATAAATTTATTCGTATCATCCCATCGCCATTCGTTATTTCGCAATACTTGAAGATATCATAATAAAGCGACGAAAAATTCGAGATAGCAAAAAATATCTTGCAAAGCAAATTATAACATTTGAGATAATAAATAAATATTTGTTTATTGAAGACGGGAAAGTATGGTTCGGAATTTCTTTCCTTTTTTTTTCTTTAACATTTTATTTTGATGAAATTTAAAAATTTCTTCCAAGATGGAAAATTGCTACATTTCCCATTCAATCTCAACAAATTATTGTTTGCGAGATGATGAAAAAAATACAAGAATAAATATGCAAAATACAAGTGAAATGTTTACATAATGAAATGAGATTTTTCGATAAGGCTTGAAGTAAGGGAAGGATTCTGGGATAGGCAGTTCCCGGAATATACTTTGAAAATGTACCATCGATTCAAATCGGTGTATACGGATCAAAGGAAGAAAGTGTTTGGATTACGAAGCGATTTTTTAGTTGAACACTTTTTTTTAACTACGGTAAATTGTTTAATTCTTGGTAACTGAAAGTACTTGGGGATCTTTCATCTGCAGATCAGTATCCTTTCTCCATTTCACGCATCAAAGGGTATCTCATAAACTTAGGCATTAAGTTTATGAGATACCCTTTGATGCGCCAACGCAGTTTTGGGGGTACGGAAATTGGGCTAGGGGAGCATGGGTGAGTTCAGGCAGTACGAGGTACCAGTATAAGTATCGGTAAAATTGCGGAAGTCATAATTTCAGGGAAAATGAGAAAGGCGACAGCTTTGTATGGTGTCATTTCAAAGGCCACAATCAGCACAATCCAGTTCTGGTATTTTTTCTCAATTTGAAATAACGATAGTAGAGTTCCCCCATGGTGTGTCTCGAACGAATAATGCCACAGCTTTCCTGACATGTCGTAGAAGGCGATTAAAAAGGACAGCAACTTGCATCATCCGAAATCTTTTTCATGCTGACGGTACATCAGGTATGCCTCGGATAAGGACTGACTCATCGGTTATGACTTTAGGCTATCGCAAATATAATGACGAAAATTGGATTCTGGAAAGTGCGTTCTCTCCTGGACAATGGAGTAGAAAGTCTCCATAACGAAATTTGGAGTAGGGGGGATTGGAATCTGAAGCTCGACACCCTCCCCTCCAACGTTGTTAAGTGATACACAGATGGATCTAAAACCGAAGAGGATACAGAGGCGGGCGTCGTTGGTCCGTTTCACAAGATATCCATTTCAATGGGAAAGTACGCTAAGGGGTATTTCAGACGGAAGTTGACGTGATCGATACTTGCGCGAACACATGCTTAGAAGATGGATACCGAGGCAGGAATATTGCAATCTTCACAGACAGCCTGGTGGCCATCAACGCACTAAGTAACTTCTTCGTCTCGTCAAAATTGGCGCTTAGTGATCGTGAAGGAAGCCTTGAAAATATTTGGATCCGTAAATAAGGTTACCATTTACTGGGTCCCCGGACAAGCCGGTATCCCAGGAAACGAAACAGCTGACGAATTGGCCAGGGGAGCTTCTGCAACCCCACTCGTTGGTCCTGAGCCATACTGTGGAATTCCCTTGTTTAGTATAAGATGACACGTCAGGGAATGGGAGCACTCAGTAACCATCGCGTACTGGGACAATACCCTTGGTCTTAGACAGGCTAAGCTGTTTATAGCTGGCCACTCAAGCAATCGTACCCTTGAGCTGCTAAGACTATCCAGAAACCGGGTGAGACTTATTTGCGGGCTCCTCACGGATAACTTTACCTTGAAGGGTCATTTACATAGAATGGGAATTATCTCTGACCCAAGCTGTCGCTTCTGCGAGAGCGAAGATGAGACTTCCCAGCACATTCTCTGTGACTGTCACTTCATCTTCGCCGCTTGAAATGCTTCAGCAATGCATTCCCTGAAGCGGAAACGATTGCCTTACTAACAATCGAACAGCTGAGCAGATTTGTTGGGATAATTGGTCTAGAGAAATTATCAGATCATAGACTCCAGGGTGTAGAACAATAGACCTCCGGGTCGCAGTGCTTGTTGCGATCCAGCTAGTCTAATCTAATCTCCAGAACGCACGATTTTTTCAATTTGAGAGTGAGTTTCAGCGGGTGGTGGAACAGCGGAGAATTTATTTCTACAACGCGCAGGACTATAATATATTGTACTCTGGTTAAGCTACCGGTAGTGGTCGTGAGTCAGCTGTAAGGCTCGTAATCAGAGCCGTATCCTGTGATTCGGTCTCCGGAAGAATTTTGATCGCCAAGTTCCGGACCAAAATGGAAATCACAATCTTTCTTTAATTGCCTTGACTCCTGCAGGGGCATGGGTGCGTCAACATCTCTAACATTTCTATGCTTTGTTGACGTTTCGATAGCATATCTACTTTTCGGAAGTGCAGTTGCTAGCATGCATCTCCTATCCGCGCCGTCTTTATACTGACAAGCTCAGAGCACTGTGAGAGTTCTATTAGTATCCACAGGCAGTTTTTGACTGCGCCGAGATTTGATCTCCGAGCTCTAGACTAGTATCGTAGGGCGCTGACAGAACGATCACGGCCACCGAGCGCGAAATCACAATAATACAATGCTATGCTCCAACGGAACTCGACAATGTCTTGGCGAGAGACTCCTTTCTATCGCGCTAAATGCGCCTACGGCACGCTGTCCAAAATCTGGCAAAGCAGTTATCTCAGCATCAAGACCAAGCTGGGCCTGTTTCGCTCTCTGGTACTGTCAGTGCTTTTATATGGGAGCAGTACACGGAAAGTTTCGGTAAGAGTTACCTGAAAGCTGCAAGTTTTCGTCAACTCATGTCTTCGTTGAATTTTAAGAATATTCTGGCCCGAAACAATATCAAATGAAGACCTAAGTCGGCGTACGGGTCAGATGTCAGTCGATGAATTAATACGCAGTCGAAAATGGCAGTGGATAGGTCACATATTGCGGAAGAGTGGTAACTGCAACCATGAAATGGATTTCCAATTCCAATTTCCCATTTCCAACCAAGGCCGACCAAGAGGGAGTCCTAAAATCATATGGCGTCGATCTGTCGCAAAGGAGTGTAGGGCGCTGGGTCAGTCTTTTGGGGAGTTGTGCCCCATTGCCCAGAACAGAGTACGATGGCGCGCAGGAGTAGTTGACGCGCTATGCCCCACTAGGGGTTAAGGCAAAGTAGGAATGCGGGAATTTCATTGGCGGCAGAAGCAAAGTAGCGGAAGCAGAAGCATCGTCGGTGCCTTGGGTAAGTGTAGTGCTTTCTTACACCTAGCTCGTATCTGGCAAATTTTCTGAATGGAAAGCTTAAGCTTTGTACGAAAATTTTCTAGATGCGAGGTAGGTATAAGAAAGCAAACTTACCCAAGACACAGGCGGTGCTGCCGCTGCTTTACTTCTGCTGGCAATAAATCTCCCGCATAACCCTTAGTGGGGCATAACGCGATAACTATTCCACGTGGCTTAGTTGACGTTTCGTTGGCATAAACCTGTTTCGGACGATGCACGTTGCAGACATGCACCTCCTGCTCCCATATAGCCGGCTACCTGCGACAAGTCGCAGTAAAGCCGTCTTTGCAAACTCCGATTTTCGGGGTGAAGCTCTCTATGTTCCGGTTTCATTAAAATGTTTAATTGTTCGTCGATCTTAAATGGATCACATCAGAATCGATGAGTCTTAACTCAAAATTACACAATTATTAAATTTTCCATTTTTAAAGGAACACATAAATTGTTCAAATACCTTTATGTTACAATCCACAATTGAATTACAACAATGTCTGTAGATGACAAGATTAAATTTCAAGAGCTTTATACATACTATATCTACAAATAAATTAGCGCAATGGTATGCATTTTTATTCTCTGCTGCACGACACACTTGAGTCACTTGAGAACAGTTGAAATTCAATAAACATCGTGATTAGTATTCAAGTATTTTGGGTGACTTTAGTGTAGAAATTTATGGTAATGACTTTGTCACTGTCAGGACCAGTGTTAAGAGCCTGGATACTTCAGTTGCAGTGTTATAAAAATATATTAGTCGGACATATTAATTACAATTGACTTTGCATCATGCAGTTCTGCAAGAACTTAAATTAAACATGGTTGTATTAAATTCCGTGATCGATTGAGAATGTTGAATATTTCACTGAAATATCCCTGATGATCTAAATTGGCGCCGAACTCTTTTCGACTGCGACGTTTCTCGTAATCGTGAAATGTACAGGGTTATCCATTTTCTCTTTCGGAAAGTAAACTTAAATTAAACACAGTAAATATTTGAATTTCGATGGAATTTTTATTTCATAATAAAGTTTGGATTATGCCATTATACGTGGAATACAATATCTGTCAAATGTCCCCAACGGGACCGCTTGCAGGACTCGATCCTTTTGAGGTAATTTTCGATTAACTTTTCACACATTTCGGGCAATAACTCGGCTATAACTCGACGGATTTCGTCCTTCAATTGACCAATTGTCGTGGGATTGTTCGCATAAGCACGGTCCTTCGCATAGCCCCACAAAAGGAAATCTAACGGCGTTAAATCGCAGGACCTTGCTGGCCAAGCCAAATCGCCGAATCTCGAAATTACGCGTCCTGGGAATTTCTCGCGCAATAAAGCCAAATTTTGTCGCGTGGTGTGGCATGTGGCCCCGTCTTGTTGAAACCACATATTGTCGAGATCCATATCTTCAATCTCCGACCAAAAAAAGTCATGAATCATGGCACCATATCGCTGGCCATTGACTGTAACGGCGGCTCCTTCATCGTTTTCGAAGAAAACCGGCCCAATGACGCCGCGCCGGCCCACAATGCACACCAAACAGTCACTTTTTGCGGGTACAACGGTTTCTCAGCGGTCACTTGCGGTTGCTCACTGCCCCAGAAGCGACAATTTTGTTTCTTTACATAGCCGCCGAGCGCAAAATGTGCCTCATCGCTAAAGAAGATTTTCTTCGAAAAATCGGCATCGGTGGCCTGCTGTTCGAGGACTCAATCTGAGTACTCATGACGCAATCTGTGACCAGTCGGCTTTAATTCCTGTGTGAGCTGGACCTTATAAGGATGGAGATGAAGGTCCAAATGCAAAATGCGCCGCAATGTGCCGTAAGATAGCCCTAAATGCTGGGATCGGAGCGGAATCGACAAATTCGGGTCTTCGGCCACACTTTCACTCACAGCGGCGATGTTTTCGGTCGAACGAGCAAAACGATGATGCACAGGTGTAGAAATGTCTGTCACCGATCCAGTTTCTTCAAATTTTTCTACTGTGTAGGCAATTGTGCGCTCATTGGGACGATTATGTCGACCATAATCTGCGCGTAATGCACGAAACGTGGCCACCGCAGATTCACCATTTTGGTAGAATAATTTAATAATTTTAACGCGTTGTTCGGTCGTAAAACGTTCCATCTTGTAAAATGGCAAACCTTCAACTAAACCAATACCAGTTTGGAATAGACTGACATTTGACAGATGTCGAATGGCAGGGCTTTACTTTCCGAAACACGAAATGGATAATCCTTTAGTATCACCACTTCCAACGAAGATGGTTTCACGGGAGCATTTTCTTATTTTTCCGTAGATTGAATAAGCTAGATTTTACATGGAGTCTGCTAACTATCGCTACAATTTTCGGTCCAATTTTATAAGAATGTATGTAGGTATGTTCCCCTCCGGATCTGAAAAGTATTCTGATCCGAAAATTTACAGTTGTCTCTACAAATTTACCGGAGGAAAAGTATATGGAGGGTAATTCTAGAAATGTCAAATCCTGATCCGCCCACAGGAACCAACCCAATGAAAAATATTTCGCCCCTAATGGGGCTTTCAACAGACTCTCTCTACTCTAGATTAGTCTGTTGAAAGTTATGTTCCCCTATAGGGGCGAGACATTTCTTAATGTAAGTAAGCAATTAATCTCTTTGGCGTTTTTAGAAGAGTCAAATATAGGCTTGGTCTGTGATCATTTGAGGTTTTCCTGGTTTCGGCTACGATGACTGAGTTATCGCTGTCCATATTGGAGTGAGTAGGTCCAGAAAGGCCTTAAAGAAATGTTGAACCCAAAGAGCAGTAATATCTGACATAATATATCTTGACATCGCATGAAGTAAGTTGTGTAATAGCATGTATGACCTTGGGTGCGCTATCAGAAAATGAGTTTCTAATTGAATTTGCATAATCTCGTATAGATTATGAAAATTCATCCATAAAGCTCCTCTACACACTGAAAGTGGCTTGTTGAGCCATTATGAGAAGGCGATACACACACATTGGCCACCACTCTGTTCTTTGTCATACCCCTTAGATTGAGCAAACCGAGCCATCTTCAATTGTCAAAGCAGCTGATCAGGAAGCGATGTAGCCGACCGACCTTCGCGTCCTCGTAATTATTGTGTTGAAGCCAAAGTCTCTTAATTATGCTCCCCAATAAAATAGTTCCCAGCGAGAAGCCCAAAACCGTTTCTTAAATCCTTTCTTTACAGCATCAGTAGCCCGTGGGAGCGATTGGGATATAGTTTGGGCCTTGTTTCTCTGGCTGTATGACAAGTAGTCTCACTTATCCATTTGGTGTTAGCTTTAGTAAATAATTTGCAAGCTGTTAGAGGCAATTCTGTGCTGAGCAAGTTCTCGCTGATTTCATTGGTTATACTTAAGATTAAGAATTAAGATTAGTTTGTGGGCAGTGGGCCCGAAGGGCCCACGAGCACTGCGACCATAGGGTCTATTGTGCTATAGCCCTGTAAATCTAGAGTGGGCGATCGAGTTTGATCGATCCCACAAATCTGCTCAGCTGCCCAAGTTTGAAAGAGGCGATCGTTTCCGCTTCAGGGAATGCCTCACCGAGATTCTCTAAGCGGCGACGGGCGAGTGCCTCACACTCACAGAGGATATGCTGAGAAGTCTCATCATCGCTTTCGCAAAAACGACAGTTGGGGTTAGAGACAATCCCCATTCTGTATAAGTGACCCCTGAGAGTGGAATGCCCTGAAAGGAGACCGCAAATGATTCTCACTCTGCTTCTGCCAAGGCACACCAATTCCAGGGAGCGCTTGGGTGAGTGAGCTGAAATAAACAATTTCGATTGTCTCAGGCCAGGGAGGTTTTCCCAATGTGCAGTGGTTTCTAACTGTTCCTGCTCTCTTATGTGTGATTTTACCCTACATAGAGGGATGCCACAGAAGGGTTCAGGCCCTGTAAACGGACTTGCAGAAGCCGTCCTGGTTAGCTCATCAGCGGTTTCGTTACCCGCAATACCAACATGTCCAGGGACCCAATAGATGGTATCGGCAATGCCAATTCTTTGCAGAGCTTCAAAGCAGTTCAGAACCAGTTTCGATGAAAAGGAGAATTTGCTAAGCGCCTTGACTGCAGCTTGACTATCAGTGAAGATTGCAATCCTACTGTTACGGTAGCCAGCTTCCAGGCAAAAGTTCGCACATACCTCAATCGCGTGAACTTCAGCCTGGAAAACCGTGGTGTACTTCCCCATAGGAATAGACACTCTAATTGAGGGGCCTGCGATACCCGCCCCTGAGCCTTCTTCAGTTTTGGAGCCATCCGTAAACCATTTAACGGTACTGGAAGGAAGGGTTGAGTGCTTCATTTCCCATTCTTCTCTGCTCCATATGGTTGTAGAGAAGAGGTGATTGAAGCGGAGTTCCCTTGTTATGTGGTCTGATGGCAAGCCTAATTCATTATCCTCGTGGAGCCAGTGTTCCTGCTCCAAATTAAACTTGATGTTAGTTTGATTAGCTTTAAGCCTAGCTACTGCTGATTTTGCCTCTGCCTTTAGGTGAATGTGGAGCGGCGGAAGATCTAACAACGCCTCAAGGGCAGCCGTGGGGCAGCTGCGAATAGCCCCAGTAATTGTGAGACATGCCAGTCTTTGAATCTTTCCTAATATAGCCATTCCTTCTTTGGTGGTAGCTTTTTTCCACCAGATGATAGCCCCATATTCAATTATGGGTCTCACAATTGCCTTATAGATCCATAGTACTATTCGAGGGCTTGTCCCCCAACTTTTACCTACAAACTGTCTACAGATCCATAGAGCTTTGGTGGCTTTGTCCGAGATTGTCCTCAGGTGTGCCGACCAAAGTAGCTTCTTATCTAGAGTAACACCTAAGTGTTTGACGGTGTCTGCCAGGAGCACTGGGGTGTTGTACATAGTGGGATGCCTCATTGGTTTGATGTTTCTTTTTCTTGAAAAAGGGACGATAACTGCCTTAGCCGGGTTAACACGTAGGCCGTTATCATTGCACCAATTTTGCACTGCATTCAGCGCTGACTGGAGGATTTCCGTTAGCACTTCTTCGAATTTTCCTCTGACAATTATTACCAAGTCGTCAGCATAACCTTGTGTAGAAAATCCCATAGTGGAGAGCTTCCACAGCAGGCTATTTACTACGATGCACCAAAGAAGGGGTGATAGTACCCCTCCTTGCGGACATCCTCTTGTGACATATGCTGTTAAAGTGCAGTCTCCGATATCCGTGATGACCCTTCTAGATGATAACATCCTTTTCACCCATAATGCAGTTGTGCTATCTGCTCCCTTTGTTCTGAGTGCAGAGTCAATGGCAGAGAAAGATGTATTATCGAAAGCTCCTTCAATGTCAAGAAAGGCACATACCGCCATCTCCTTAGCTGCTATTGCAGACTCAATTTCTCTCACTAGACAGTGTAGAGCAGTTTCAGTTGACTTTCCTGATTGGTAAGCAAACTGCTTAGTGTGCAGCGGAAATTTCATAAGGAGTGTGCTTCTGATGTGCACATCGAGTATTTTCTCCATGGGCTTAAGCATGAAGGAGGTCAAGCTAATTGGCCTATAGGATTTAGGGTCGTCCTTGGAACGATTTCCCATTTTTGGGATGAAGACTACTTTAACTGATCTCCAGGAATCTGGGATATAACCAAGAGCAAAACTTCCTCTGAAGATATTCAGGAGGTAGGGAATCAATATATCCTTCCCTTTCTGTAACAGAGCAGGGAAGATTCCATCTGTGCCAGCCGATTTAAAGGGCTCAAATGAATCAATGGCCCATCTGACTTTACTGTAAGTGAAGATGTCTTTTGCAGTGCTCCAGTCTACGCGATTGGCTTTGTACCGCATTCCCGACTCAACTGTGTAGCTGCTATCCTCCCCAACACTCTTGCACCCAGGGAAATGAGTATCCAGGAGCAATTGGCCTGTGCTCTCGGCATCCTCTGTAATACTGCCATCCTGATTACGCAGAGTGTTGACTTGATTTGTACCTTTTTTGGCCAGAACACGATGAAGTCTAGCTGCGGTATTTGGACTATCAACACCTTCGCAGAATTTATTTGGTTATACTTGCCTGAGCCAGTTCGTCAGCCTTTCAATTTCCCAAATAGCAGGTATAGCCTGATATCCAGATTAGGCTAATGTTGAAAAATTTTCCTATATCCTAGAGAAAGTTGCGACAACATCCAGTACTGCAATTTTACCACAGTGGCCAAGGCAGCGGTCGATGTCGTCCTAGGAGCGCCCATGATGGTAATACGTGGTAATCTTTGGAACTTTCCAAACAAAGTTCTGTACAACATGATGCTAAGTGCCATCCACCATACGACGACCCCAGCCATCAGAATGGGGCGTAATACTGATAAGTAGAGCCAGTAAACGAATTTCGGCTATAAGCTCCATTTCTTGCCTAAAGTCTTCTTGCATGAGTATAGTTCAGAGTAAAAGTCCCCAAAATCGGTATAAATCGGGTTTCGGTCATAGCGCAAGCACGAACGCATCCACGCTTCAGGTTTAAACCACTCGGATATACTCGTATATGACGCAGGTTTTTGGCGAAATATGCCTACCATTCCGTGGAATTGCCCGGCGGAGCCGTACGAAAGGAATTTTCGCTCTATGAACGCGAAAGATTCTTACCGCCTAAAGCGGAAATGGACTGACTGAAGCCACATTTAAGGAATGGATGTGATGATCTACAGTATTTGTCGGACAATTTCACGAAATGACGTATCTGGCCAAAATCCTACGACGTATATATCCTGTATACAAACAAGATCGGGAACTATTTTTTTTTTATTAACCGGGTCTGTCTCTCTGCTGCTTCTGTCACGATATATCGACATTCGGGAACGCAGTGCTTTCTTTTTAGTTGAACATCTCTATCCATACCTATGGCGTATTTGACTTTATCTAGACCTTTATATTCCTGATATAGCCGATATAAACTGTATTCCCAAATATTGATCCAACTCTTTCTATTATTAATTTTTCCCCAAATCCCATGATACTAGAAAAGAGTCCCTTTAATATATCACTGACTGAACATTGTATCATGCGACTTCGACTAGCTACATCTTCCGAATAACTATTGTAGCATAAGATGCAGTGCTTCCAATTTCTATCCTTTTAACGAGAAACCGAAACAACTACGTCCGATCATACACTACCGTTCAATGTCGGACATCAATAACTTACAGAGAAGGATGTAACGTGTTATATATTATCCTGGTGAGTGGTCAAAAGTCATAAGCATACATACGTGCGGAGGATATATTTTGAAGACATGTGGCCATATCCTTCGGGCCAGAATGCTCTATCCCTGGTAAATCATCGTTCAGTGAAATGAACTTGCCTACCATAGCTTCCACTATGTACGACTACTTCCACTACCATAAACTGATCCCGATTTAACTACAAGGTCGTTGGAAGAAGGGTAACGATTCTTGAAACGAGCCAACCTAAAGGCTCACACATATAACGTGAATAAATTTTGCTGACCATGTTTGAACTGGGGAACTTTTAATCTGAGTAATGTGCAAACGCTATTGTATTTTCGGGGTTAGTGAGGCCTCGACCTTTTTTTTGTGTGTGTATGATGGGTCCCGGCCAGAGTTGGAATAGATGGTACTGAGTAGGATGCTGCCCTTCTCCTTGTTGAAAGTGGGAGTGTGATATGAGGAATAGACGAGAATTTATGCTTTTGTGCCTTTTCAAACAAAAACGAAGAAAAGTTCATCAGGGCTCTCTGCCGGATACCATCGATACCTAGGAAGCTAGCAATTAGAATAGAAGTCAGGTGCAATTCACCTGACAAGGCATATCCTTTTCATGGAACTCTGGCCTATCATATTTACATATGATAACAGGCTTCATATCAACCATGCCCGATGGCAATATTTCGGTCGGCCACTCTCGATGTTCGAGCACGGTCAGATGAAACCCTGCACATATCCCTTTTGCAATCTCATGGACTTTTGTATGCAAACCAAACACTGAGTCGGCCTCGGCTACAACATTATAATGAGGAGCTAGTGATGAAATGATATTCCTCCCACTTTTTGGTAGAATCGACTCGGTCTCATTTGCATTATAGCTAGCGGTCAGGATATTTATGATGCTATTGGAGGGTCTGCTAGGTTGGTTGGGCAACGTCCGATTGTTGTCGGGACCATTTTCTAACTGAGAGCACCATAAACAAAATCTTATCGGTCGTAAAAGCAAACCCTCAAATCTTATTTTGGGATTAGTTGGGCGGTCACTGAATGCTAACAACACCAAAACTATTGTCAAATATCATCTACTTTGTTGCGGTCTTGTTTTTTTGTGTGTGCACGAACTGAGTAATAGGCGGTGGTGGTTAATAGCTGATGGTGTTCTTATTGGGGTCCATGGGGAATACGGTTTCCGGGGATGTAAATAATTCATTAGGATGATACTGTCAGCTATGTAGACAAATCCTTAGACTTAACGTATGAAATGACGGATCTTTTATTCGATATTCAAAAAAATTATGGAATATTAGGACAGTCTGTTGATGAAAGGACCAATTATAAAAATGAAGTTAACTTCCGACGGTACTTGATGGTTAAATTTACAAATTATTGACTGTTTGTTTGTTTGACTGATTGTTTATTCAACAACAACTTTTTGCCTAAGACTTCGTAACCTGATTTTACAAGTATTTCCTCTAAAAGGACCTTGAGAGCCTTTTGAAAAACTCAGCATTATGTCAAGAGCATTCCACCTGCTATCGATGCTGTATACTTAATATTATCAAACCCTCCTTATTGTTTTCATCACAACTCGATGCACCAGACTAGAAGCACTTACGGGATTTCCTTCAAACTATCTCCGGTCTATGGAAATTAATTTCTCCGCAATTCACTGTACGCCGGCACTACGACAATCACAACCAATTTCAAGAGTGCTACATTATTTTCGAGCGAATAATTTAATTTCTCTTGCTAAGAAGTTTTTAAAGCTCCCGTAATGGTAAGTCTTTTGCTGGGACTCTTTATAAATGTTGATCCCTACTTTTGCTCACTAAAATGCGTAAAGTAGAAAGACAACGAAATATTTCACTCCATCCAATTTTGTCTTCCAGTTTATGGCTTTCGGAAATTTTGTCGTGAAACTTAGTACAATGGCAAAGCATATAAATAGGGAGAGTTCCGCAGCCAATTGTAATCCTTTTAATATCTACTGTATTAGGGTATCTTAGTTTTGCTTTATATTACGTGTGCGATTAGAAGTAAGTTAGCTTTGATTAATTATATTTAAATTACTCCTGGTGTCGTTGTCACAACCTAATGTACTCCTTTTTTCCTCTCGTTTCAGGTGAGGGAATGATGCTCTTACTAAATATACATACATACTCCTACATGGAGGACGTGGAGTTCTTCTGAACCCAAAAGCACGGCAGATAGCAATTTTGACTACGAACTGACTTGAAATCGTATTTTTAAATTCATTTGTTATACTCGTATGTAGATCAGATTTATGATGCTATTGAAAGTGGAATTACGAACGGCTAGAGGAGACTGTGACTTCTGTAGGTCAGGTCAAGGAATTTTGGATACGTAGTCAGTTGATATGGACTAAATCTGGATCCTGATAGAGTAAAATATCATTCATGATTTGAGCCTCGACCGTCTGAAAAACTCAATTTAAAAACCAATTAAAATTCATTCAAGTAGCAAACCGTACTGTTGATAAAAACGTGATTTTATAAAGGTTCATGTTCCTCGGGGCGATCCATGCGACGACAGCGCAGCGATCCCAGCTCAGCGATCAGCGCTGAGCATCATTTGTGTGCATAGTCTATGGAGCTGTGTTCCTCCAAACGACTGCGACTACGCTCGCGAGCGAGGATCGCATGGCTCCGTCAGTCGCATCGCAGGGGGTAGGATATCGTCGCCTTACCAAGTGATGGTCTGAATCACAGTTCGTCCCTCGATGAGAACCAACGTCTGTCACACTTCAGGCCCATCTCTTAGGCTGTTTTTACATGCTAGACTGTCCAGCTGTTAGACCGTCCATTAGACGGCGCATTAGATCGTCCGTTAAGCCGCCCGTTAGATCACGTATCAGAGCAGCTACTTGATTTTAATGATTTATGATTATAAAAATCAAAGAGATCCTCTGATATGTGGTCTAATATACGGTCTAATGGAGGGTTGTATGGGCGGTCTAGTGGACGGTCTAATGCGCGTTCCTATGGACGGTCGAATAGACGGTCTAATGCATAGTCTAATGGGTGGTCTAATAGGCGGTCTAATGGATGGTCTAATGCGTGGTCTAATGCGGATTGTTGGTCTAGTGTCTAAAGACAGCCTTACATATGAGGGCATGATCGATCTGATTGTGCGAGTGTCTGGTGATATCCACGTTTGCTTGTGTATGTTTCGGTGTGGAAAGCTGGTCGAGCTTACAACCAGGTTCCGACTGCAAGCAAAATTTAGGAATCGTTGCCATTGTCATTGCTCTCATCATGCAGACTCTGTCCTCCAGTAGTTCCACGGTGCCCGTCCTACATTCGCAAGTCTCCCAACAATATCTTGACCTCGTTCGGAGGCAATGAGTCAAACAGTGTCTCAGTGACGTGCAGTGGAAATTTTTCATAGTCAAGCAGTTGGGCGCCCTAAAGCCAATTTAGCATAAACAAAAATGGACTGTATAATAGAATATGGACAGTCACAAAAACATTTATACCAAGCGGCTTTAAGCCTTAAAGAAGAAATCAGGAAAGATATAAATAAAATATTGGCACATATATTCGGAATACAAAAAAAAAAATAAATAAATAAAATATTACTAATAAAAAAAATGATAAATAAATATTATGTTAATTAAGACTAAGAAAAATTCAGGGGTATTTGAAATAAATAAATATTCTTTCGCCATTGCCATTTATTTGTATTCCAAATCTATGCGCCGTTCTTTAAGTAAGAACTCTTTAATCACATTATCAAAAAAATCGTTTTCTCTTCGCATTTGTATAAGAAGATCCTTTTCAACCGCAATTAAAGCAAGATCCGAAAGTCGTTCTTGGGATTGGCGATTTCTCAAACTGTGTGAACGCGCTTTAGTGTTGAAAATGACCTTTCCGCAGTTGCCACTGTGACTGGAATTGACGTTAATAATTTTGCTAAAATATGAACTTGCTTAAAACCGTTTGCGACATAAGGCCGTTTTTGAAAATAATCGAGAATTTTACTAGGATACGCGTTTTTAAACTCATCTGAAGAATAAATAACTTTTAGCTCATTTTTCAACTTTATTCTGTCGAAAAATTGACCGTGATATTCAATAAGTGAGTCAAAATTTTTATCGGGAAAATTTGACTTGAATTTAGAAAAATAATTCGGTTCAAGCAACTCTAAAAATGAAAGATCTTTAAACGAATGGAATCGATCTCGAATTTGCCCGAGAATAACATCTATAATCTCCCGAAATATCCGCCGTCAATTTTGTAAAGGATCTATCGCATTTCTACATTTCTTACGTGGTGGCTGATATTCTGCTGTAACTGTCGAATAGAAATTATCAAACTTTTTAGAAAAGTCATTTTCAAGCCAATTTTCAAATTCAATAATTTTTTGGCTTGCATATGAAATGTTTACCACTTTGCTCTGAATAATATTAAATAATATATCAGTTTTCGAAAAAATTTCAGAAAAAATTAACAGATATAATTGAAAATCTGACTCTGCGAATTTTTGTAAGTATATATCGGAAAAAGTCAAGGAATCGCCATCCCAGTGTTGAGAATCATTCGAAATTGTCTCAAAAACTGTACAAATTTCATGCTTATGTTCAAATATAACGTTAATAATACGCGAATGATAATGCCAACGCGTTTTGGAAACCGATGGTAAACGACGATTTACTATATTTGCAAAAAGGTCCGACCTTTTAGTGGATGTATTAAAAAATGATGCGATTTTATTGATGTGCGCGAAAAATAATTTAATTTCCGGAATAAACTCAACTGCTTTAGACAATACTAGATTTAGTGAATGAGCGTAACATGGAACGAAAATTGCCGATTTATGTTTTTCCCGAATTAAAGTCTGAACTCCACGAATTTGAGAACTCATTACTGCTGCGCCATCGTAACATTGTGCAATTAATTTCTTATCGATATTAAAATTTTGCAATTGTTTTAAAATGTGAGAGCTTATTGCTGTAGCTGTACGATTAGCGCTTACATCCAAAAATCCGATAAATCTTTCTTCAATCTCATTTGATATTGTATATCTAAAAATCATCGTTAATTGTTCCCGACCGCTAACATCTGGCGTTTCGTCGACCATTACAGCTACAAATGGAGCCTCCTTTATTTCCAAATTGATTTTATTTCGAACCACATTAGCTATAGCGGAAACAAGATCGTTTTGGATTCTATTAGACAAACCCGAAAACGCTGCATTTGCTTTTATAGAATCTATGTGGGACTCAATTATCGGATCGTACAAACTCAAGAAATTTACGGTTTCGATAAAATTACCACGATTATTTGAAGAAGAGTCTTCATTATTTCCGCGAAAAGGAAGCTCCTGTTTTGCCAAAAAAAATACAGTATCGATTAAACGTTTCAAAATATTACGATTACGCTCAACTTTTTCATTATGCAAACTAACAGATATTGCCACCTGGTTACTAAGCATAAACTCTATACGCTGAGAACCAAAATTATCTAATTTAATTAACGACTGAAGATGTTTTTCGGAACTTGAATGCTTTGCTGCTGAGCCCGTAAAATTATTCAAATCACTAAATCCAGCTTTATTCCAAACAGATTTTTCATTCGTGAACAAAAGACACGGCCAGCAAAATAACTTATTTAATTTACAGCTTCCCGTTAACCAAATGTACTTTTCATACGTTTCGATATGGAATTTTCGCGTAATATTTTTTTAATTTAAACTCTAAACTAAGATCTGGCTTCGGTCTATCCGATTCTATAATTTCTCTTTTCTTGGCAAAGGAAAGAGTTGAAAATCCCGCTTTTAGTACGAAATCCGTCGCGCAGCAATACTCCGACATAATGCGAAAAGAAAACTTACCACTTTTATCACAAATCAAATCAATTAAATCACTACAAACGGTCAAAAAAACTTCAAATCACAATTTAATCAAAATCACCCGATTGCACTGATTTCGACTTTAAAATTGCAACGGAAAATCCATTACATAACAAAAACAAAAGCTCTACGGGAAAAATCAAATTCCCATAAACATTCCCTGCATTGGCAACATTTCATTAACAAGCATCATTGGGCTTTATCCCACACACAAAAGCAGTCGCGCCAGTGCTTGACTTGTCTCATATAAATTTGCGAACAAAACAAAAAAAAATCGTTGCCCAATGTACTACCGAAATCCAAGATTCCCATTTTCTGGAATCAACATGTCTCTAGTATTTGGATGCACACATGGTACATGCATCTAAAGATCTAGGCACATTTTCCTATTCTAAGTTTGGTGTCTATGGTGTGCAAAATGTGGGAGGTTTGAATATTATCTAAAGTAATTGAACGAATGTTTTTTAACCAAAAGAAGGCGCGGATCAGAATTTGAATGTGTAAAGGAATATTTGAATGATAATATGTATTCTTCAGCTTAAAGAAAAACATTGACTGAAATGATGATATGTGTATTGGTGTAAGCAAAGTTTATTATTGAATTGCTTATTTCGGTAAGTCAAGCAGTTTGGAATTGCTTACTACGAGTGCACGTCACTGCAGTGTCTCCAGGCGGTCATATAATTCATCTTTTACGGCTTCTTCTTTAACTTCGTTGGGATGAGCCAGAGATTAAAAAATAAAGTTTTGATGCGAATCGCACATATCCTTTCGCTTATGGGTTTGAAGTGGTTTGCTGACGGTAAATGCGACTTCAAACTCTCTATCTCTCGACGATTTTCCTCTTTGGAAGATTGTATGCGATTTCACGTCCTTAATTTCGTTGCCAATCCATTTTGTTTCCCGGACCGCAGTCATTTAGCTTGTATCTTTCCACCTGTTCCAGTAGCCCCCTGTTTGTACAGGGAACGTACATTACAGGATCCGAAAGAATTGTCCAATAAAAGTTTGCGTGGTCACCGTTTTTGATCGGTCCAATTTGAGGTATTTTTTTCCAGATTTCTTGCATTGGAGTGGTTTTTATTAGGGTGGGTTGTCAACCCATCGCTTAAGCCTACTCAGGGACTAGCCTCGGGGATAGCTGATATGCTGTGTTGAAACCGACTCGCAATTCATATTTAAGGTTTTTCAATTAGCAATTCCTTTCGTAAAATGATCAACAGAATTAAGTTCCTTAAAGAGCCCGCGCTCACAGCAAACTTCACAGTTCACAGAAAAACTAAATAGTTTATTAAGAAAAAAACACGGGGTTTATGAGACCGCGCACAGAGCGATAACTAAACAGTTTAGTCTGCTCGGTGCGCGGTCTCATAAACCACCGTGTTCTATTTTTCTGACTAAACTATTTAGTTTTTCTGCGAACTAAAAAGTTTGCCGTGAGCGCGGGCTCTAAGACACATCGTGTTCGTCAATCAGCAGTGTTTCAATTCTATTACACAAGTTGGCAAAAAACTCACAGTTGATTTTCATTAGTGGAAACTATTGTATAACGAAGCTAACTACTGCAGTTTTACTTTTGAAAGTATGTTGCTACCTGCAAACCAATCCTATATCGACACATTTTGTAGCCATTCCTCTTCCAAAAGTTCAATCCAATAATGCCAGTGACTTGTTTTTATAATTTTTCTTTTTCGTTCAGCTACATATACTCGTACATAAAAATGTTTGGTGTACGTACATTTGGGAATTGCATTCACGTACGTCCGCTTGATTAATTGACGAAACCAATGCTCCATCCATAGAATTATTATGAGTAGCCCGTAAAGAGAAAGCGGGCTCACATAAAAATATCCTGCATCATCGTGTAGAAACTTAACAACATAAAAATTTCATACATACGAGTACGAGTACAATATCTGCTCTGGCAAAAAAAGAAGAAGAGAAAGCCGCGATTTTGCAGATATAGTTGGATTCGGATAAAAACATAACATACTCGTATACGTATTCACAAGCGAAAATCCCAGGCAGCGTAGATATGAAGCCGAATAACTTTAGCTGGACTACATACGAGTATGGTAGTCCACATTTCTTTCGAGGATTGCTGTATGCCCTTTTTTGCGTAAAACTCGAATGGAATTTCTCGTCTTGTCTCTGCCAATTTCTAAAAATACTATCTTTTGATTGCATGACATGGCAAACAACAAACTTAAAACGATAAACGTAAGTTGAATTTATCTGTACACAATGTCATGCAGTCATGATTCATGGTTTTGTCGACATCGCTCTTGAGAGAATTCTAAAAGGAGGACGGTACCTGTAGTAGTACTAGTCCCGCGGGTTCTTTATCCGCAGTATTAAAAGACTAAGGGCCGTTTTCTCAATGTCTGGTTAAACTGCGAGTTGGCTATTTGGGACACCAAACTAAACCTAGATATATGCAACGCTGATAATATGATAATGCTGTGGCCAAATCAGCTAATCTCTCTCTCTCTAATTGCCTTGACACCTCCAGGGGCATAGTCGTGTCAACATCTCTAACATTTCTAAGCCTTGTTGACGTTTCAACAGCATATCTACTTTTCGGAAGTGCAGTTGCTTGCATGCATCTCCTATCCACGCCGTCTTTATACTGACAAGCTCGGAACACTGAGAGTTCTATTAGTACTCACAGGCAGTTTTTGATCGCGCCGAGATTTGATCTCCGAGCTCTAGATGAGTATCGTAGAGCGGTGACCGAACGATCACGGCCACCGAGCGCGACAATCAGCTAATGCAGTAGAAAATCAGCTGATGAATTTTGCCGCCTGTCCTATTCTAATTCTGTACCGTCTCTCAGCATTAGTTGGAGTCTGGGTTAGTTTCAAATTCTCTTCATCATCGAATGAATTTCCAGAACTCGGTTTTTTATGAGCAGTTTGTTGTCTCATTTGAATGTGCAAACATAAAAAGTTCTAGCTGTCAAAATCACAGCAGCCCGTATCAGCTGTTTTGAATTCCGTCCGATAAATTTTTAATTAGAGGATTAGTAACGTTTAGCGTTTATCGATACGATAAACTTTAACTAGACATTGAAAAATTGGTCCTAAGGAGGGAAGAGTTCTGATGAAATTGTTCAAAATTCTAGAAATGTGACATTGAAATTGGGGATTTTTATTCTTATTCTTTTTTGAGAAACCGCATAGCGGATTTGAAACCATTTAAGGAGTTTGTGTGGTACATACTTTGTTTCATGGGAATAGCGCAAGATTTTCCTTTTTTGAAACGTATGACAGATGTAGAGAGAAGACTATGGAATTTTGTGAGTTATTTTACGACAGATGCAAGTCTTAAGAACTCTATTTTTGGAATATTTTTTTTTCTTTCAGTTAAAACTTTCTTTCACAAGTCGATTCAGTGTTGTTAAAAATTCGATGGAAATTAATATGTAATTATTCCGATTCAGATTTCATAACACAGAGACGCCGGAATAAATTTTTTTTTGTGGAGGGGGAACCAATTTTGTTCGGTTCCATTATTAATGAATGTAATGAATGGCTTTTCTGATGGTCTATTTGGATTGTTGATTGTCAAATCTATATATACGAGGCCGGTCCGATAAGTACTTAGCCTACAAATGAAAAACGTAAATTTTGGAAAAGTGGCGATTTATTTCTCAACATAGTCTCCTTTTAGCTCGATACATTTGACCCGGCGATGCTCCAACTTCTTTAACCCGTCTGAAAAATACGTTTTCTCGAGGTCTGCAAAGTAGGCCTCCGTGGCGGCGATGACCTCCTCATTCGACTCAAATTTCTGCCCGGCGAGTGACTTTTTCAAGTTTGGAAACAAAAAGAAGTCGCACGGGGCCAAATCTGGAGAATACGGTGGATGGGGCAGCAGTTCGTAGCCCAGTTTGGCCGTGGCGACGGCGGAGGTGTGAGCCGGTGCGTTGTCATGGTGGAAGAGCACTTTTTTCTTCGCCAAATGGCGTCGTTTTTTCTGCAATTTGGCGTCGAATCGGCACAATAATTCGGCATAGTAGAGCTCTGTGACCGTTTTGCCCTTCTCCAGGTAGTCGATGTAGATCATACCTTGTGAATCCCAGGAAACGGTGGCCATTACCCTTCCGGCCGATAGGACAGTCTTCGCCTTCTTCGGAGTACGTTCGCTATGTGAAGTCCACTGTTTCGACTGTTCCTTGGTCTCTGGTGTGTACCAGTGGATCCATGTTTCGTCGACGGTCACGAAACGACGCAGAAACAAACTTCTTCGGATTGCGCTTAAACAGCGTCAAACACTGCTCTGAAGTGGTCTCACGGTTGCGCTTGTTGTCCGGAGTGAGCAAACGCGACACCCATCACGCCGACAGCTTTGTCATGCCCAAAATTTCATGCAGAATATGACCCACGCGGTCTTTTGAGATGCCTACTGTTTCAGCTATCTCGCGCACCTTCAATCGGCGGTCTGCCAATACGAGATCGTAGATTTTTGTCACGTTGTCCTCCGTGGTAGCCGTTTTCGGGGCACCTTGGCGTGGCTCATCAAAAACCGACCTGCGACCTACCGAAATGGTAAGGAGGGTGGGACAAATTATGATCTCATGTTTTCCCCTCTACCTCTTTTCCCCCTGTTTCAAATGTGATGAAAACGCCAAAAATGGAATGTACTCGGTAGTACCTTTCTCATGATACCCCACTTGTTTATACCAGATGAAAAAAAATGTTGTCCTTAAAGCAGCAGCCAGCCTACCCCCCCTCCCCCTCCCCTCCTCCACTTCTACCCCCCCCCCCTCCTCCGCTTCTCCCCCCCCTCCCTCCCTCCTCCACTTCTCCCCCCTCCCCACTCCTTTCCCACCCCCTCCCTCCTCCATTTCTCCCCCCTCCCCACTCCTTTCGCACCAATGTTTACCTTTCAAAAATAGTTAACTCCAACAATTCACTTTACGAAAAGCAATAAACAACATTCAAGTATGCAGTACTCGTAGTATTAGTAGCTAGCAGAGGCCGGTTATGTGCATTTTTTGTATGGATGTGTCAAAATTTAAATTAATGTACTATAAATATTACGTGATTGTAATGAAACTTAGAGATATTATTACCTGTGATGTAGGTTATCATTGGCCATCACTATTTTTTAACCTCGGGTGCGCTTAAGGATTGCAGGGGTGTGCAACTATAGAAATGTACTCTTATTATTAGATTCGTGCCAAACGCAAGAACAATTAGCTGAATCACTGGGAGTGACTCAGCAAGCCATCTCGAAACGCCTTAAGGCCATGATTGAGAAACAAGGAAATTGGGTTCTGTAAGAGTTAGAACCGAGGGATATTGAACGGCGATTATTTGCATGCGAACAACTGCTTCAAAGGCAGAATCGGAAGGGATTTCTACATCGCATCGTAACCGGCGACGAAAAATGAGTCCGTTACGATAATTCCAAGTGCAGAAAGTCATGGGGAATGCCCGGACATGCCTCAACGTCGTCGGCAAAACCGATTATTCACGGCGCCAAAGTTATGCTTTGCATTTGGTGGGACCAGCTCGGTGTGACATACTACGAGCTACTGAAACCGAATGAAACTATCATGCGTTTAAGTCGAGTATTAAAGGTAAAACGACCACAGTATGAAGAACGACACGACAAAATCATTCTCCAGCATAACAATGCTCGGCCACACGTCACAAAAGTGGTCAAGACATACTTGAAAACCCTGAAATGGGATATCTTGCCCCACCCGCCGTACTCCCTAGACATCGCTCCTTCCGACTACTATCTGTTTCGTTCCATGGCGCACGGCCTGGCTGATCAGAATTATTGTTCGTACGAGGAAGTCAAAAAATGGATCCAATCATGGATCGCGTCGAAAGACGCCTCCTTTTTGCGAGATGGAATCCAAAAATTGCCGGAGAGATGGGCGAAAGTTGTCGCTAGCGATGGACAGTACTTTGAATAACACATCTGTAAGTACTTTTTGATAATTCAGCTTTTAATTCCAGGAAAAAAACGGCGGAAGCAAAGCTGTACACCCAATATTTTGGACCGTGTCGACACGGTTTCATAGATACTTTGCGAAAACGCTGCGATTTAAGACACCGATACCAGAATCTTTGAGAAGGGGAAAAGTATCACGAATTTTTTCCGATTCCCTTCAACGATTCCTAGAGTTTTGACAGTTCGCTCTTGACAACTTCTGTCACTCCATTCGTAAACAACCCTTTGTTGGCGTCAAAGTGCGTATAGTTATTGGAACAATGACAAAGATTGGATTCTGGAATGTGCGTACTCTCCTGGACAATGGATCAGAAGGTCCCCAGAACGCACGATTTCTTCAATTAGAGAGTGAATTTCTGAGGTACAAATTAAATATCTTAGGAGTTAGTGAGATAAGATGGTGGAACAGCGGAGAATTCATCTCTCCAACGGGCAGCACTGTAATGTTGTACTCCGGTAAAGCTACCGGTAGTCGTCGTGAGTCAGGTGTGGGGCTCCTTTTAACCAGAGCCGCGCGAAACTGTCTCTTATCCTGGGAACCGGTCTCTGACAGGGTCTTGACCGCCAGGTTCCGGACCAAAATGAGGAACATCTCAATAATACAATGTTATGCCCCTACTGAACCCGACAATGTCTTGGCAAAAGACTGCTTCTACGAAGAACTAAACGCCGTTCAGAGCAGAACACCTAAAGGTGACATTATAATGGTTATGGGTGATTTGAATGCGAATGTTGGCGCTGATAACTATGGGCTCAGACATGTGATGGGGAGACACGGTCTTGGTGATCGTAATGACAACGGTGAAAGATTTGTAGAGTTCTGCAACTTTCACAGTCTCTTCATCGGTGGTACTATGTTTGAGCATAAGGACCACCACAAAATCAGTTGGTCCTCTGTTGATCGGCGCAGAACACAAAATCAGATCGACCATTTTGCCATTAGTAAAAGATTCAAGAGTTGCCTCCTGGACGTGCGAAACAAGAAGGGTGCCGATATTGGGATGGGAAGAGACCATTATCTTATGATCGCTAATGTTCGATTGCGTATTGCAGCCGTGCGCCGCCCCAGCGACGAAAGATCCAGGCCCCGCAAATTCTTCACCGCTCGACTAAAAAATCCAGCTGTCTTACAACAATATAATGACCATTTTGCGCAAAAAGCGGCTGAGATAACTAGTCACCCAGATAGTGACATAAACGAAAACTGGGATGCCATAAAAAATGCGTACATTGATAGCGCAAATACCATCCTTGGCCCAAACCCGGATTGCCGGAATAAGCCCTGGATGTCCAACGCTTCATGGCAGCGGATTGTTGAAAGAAAGGAGCTGAAAGTTCGTTTGGCTGCAGCATCAGACGACAATCGAAGCAGCATCGAACTCCTTTACCGTCAGAAAGCTCGAGAAGTTCAGCGTAGTGTGCGACGCGATAAAAGAGTTTATGCCAATTCTCTTTTAGCGTCAGCAGAAGAAGCCGCTAGAAGTAACAACTTAAACGCCGTATACGGTGTCATCAAGGAGTTTACAGGTGGTCGTAACTCCTGCCAACATCCGGTGAAAGATAGTGATGGAAAGCTACTTATCTTGGAAGAAGATCAAATGAGGCGGTGGAAAGAACACTTCGCCGCGGTCTTGAACCGTGTAACCTCTGGTGAAGTTCTCCCTCATATAGATAATTTAGCTAACCATCAAAATGTGCGTATACGGTCCACTGCCCCGACTAAAAAGGAAATAGTCACTGCAATTATTGCACTAAAACGAGGAAAGGCCGCCGGACTTGACGGCATCCCTGCCGAACTTTATCAAGCTGCGCCAAGCGTAACTGCCGATTTGCTGCACCCACTTGTTGATAAAGCGTGGAATACAGAGACCTTTCCCACTGAGTGGAAGGAAGGTTTGATCATCAAACTTCCAAAGAAGGGCAGCCTCACAGACTGTAATAATTGGAGAGGCATTTGTGTGCTTCCTGCCGTTGCCAAGATAATAGCTAAAATCGTCCTGGAAAGACTAAAGGCCCACTTAGAAAGCACAATTGATGAAGAGCAGGCTGGTTTTCGATCCGGATTCTCCTGTGTCGATCACATTAACACCTTGCGAATCATCATCGAGCAATGCGCTGAATACGATTCTCCGCTTCACTTGCTTTTCATCGATTTCGAAAAGGCTTTCGATAGTGTGAACCGGGATTCTATATGGGCGGCCTTGCGCAGGAGAGGCATCCCCGAGAAGCTTGTGGCTATTATTAAGGCAACCTATGACGGCGCGAAATGTCGCGTTCTGCATAAAGGTAAGGTGTCGGGGGACTTTGAGATTCGCAGTGGAGTTCGGCAGGGGTGCATCCTCTCACCGATCCTATTCCTCATTGTGATCGGCGATGTGTTGCATGCAGCCCTATCCGGACTCGACAGAGGAATTCAATGGACTTTGACATCTTATCTACAACATCTTGACTACGCTGACGACATATGCCTACTCTCCCACAAAATCATGGATCTGTCCGCAATGGCGTTAGATCTCGAGAGGGAGGCAAGCAAGATTGGGCTAAAGATTAACACCAACAAGACCAAGGTTCTTAGCCAGCCGTTGCGAAAAAGAAATCCGACACCTATTGCCATCAATATTAATGGGCAGCCTGTGGAGAAGGTGGACAACTTCGTCTACCTGGGTTGCATTGTTGCCGAAAATGGTGGTACGGAGCAGGACATCGCTCGTCGTATCAACCAGGCTAAACGCGCATACGGCATGCTGTCCAAAATCTGGCAGGGCAGTTATCTCAGCATCAAGACCAAGCTGGGCCTGTTTCGGTCCCTGGTACTATCAGTGCTTTTGTATGGGAGCAGTACATGGAAAGTTTCCGTAGGAGTTACCAGAAAGCTGCAAGTTTTCGTCAACTCATGTCTTCGTCGAATTTTAAGAATTTTCTGGCCCGAAACAATATCAAATGAAGAGCTAAGTCGGCGTACGGGTCAGATGCCAATCGACGAATTGATACGCAGGCGAAAATGGCAGTGGATAGGTCACACATTGCGGAAGAGTGATAACTGCATTGCTATGCATGCCATGAAATGGAACCCCATTTCCAACCAAGGCCGACCAAGAGGGGGTCCTCGAATCACATGGCGTCGATCTGTGGCAAAGGAGTGTCAGGTACTGGGTAAATCTTTTGGGGAGTTGCGCCCCATTGCCCAGAACAGAGTACGATGGCGCGCAGGAGTAGTTGACGCGCTATGCCCCGCTAGGGGTTAAGGCAAAGTAGTATTAGCTTTAGGAAACTTCCAAAATTCTGTAAATTCATCCAAAATTATATAATTCCTTATATCAACATTGTCAATGATGTTAATATCGTCGAAATACCTATATACAAATGTAATATTTCAATCAACATACACCCAGTGCGGGACACACTGTATAACTAAAATTTATCAGCAACATTCGAATATATTTTCTCTTGGAGACGTCTACGTATTGCCAATACGAAGTATCAAGTTATAACATATTTCAATCTACCTATACACAAAACCGCAAAATACTGGCCATGGAAACGATTGTGATATTCATATACCATAGGGCTAATACCTTTGTTAAAGTAAAATTCATTTCGGATTCAATTCACCTCTTAACCTAGTAAGCTTCTATAAATTTGGAATTTTGCGAAAAGGACTGTGGGGGTGACAAATGTACTTAGCATGAAAAGGAGACGATTTACATTTACATTTGAAATTGATTTTCAATAGTTGTCACTGATATATTGGCATCATATGTGGATATATTTTATAAATAATATTTCATTTAAGAATTTAGGTTACACGCTACGTATAACATCAAGCACAACTGCTTCATTCACCTTGAGCGCACCTTTCCAATTTCGACCATTTTCAATTGATTTTCATTTATTGGATTTCCAATGAACTCTTACGCAATATTTTCTTCTTCAAAAGGACACATGCTCGTTCATCCATAGGGAGAAGAAATCTAATTTCTTTCCGAATAGGATTATACTCGTATTTCTCTAAACAGTCACCTCATTGCTCGTTTACAAATACGCACTTATATTGGTCGAGGATTTCATAAAATTATGAGTTTGTTCATCGTTCGTCGGAAAAGTGAAAAAATAATAATAATAAATCCATATATAGATGTAGTGGGACTAAAACCCCATGTATGAGAAGAATTAATCCAATTAGTTGTTATGACTGGAGTTTTCCTAGAACGAACTACAACAGCGTCTAAGCTTCTTTATTTTATTCTACAGAAATATTCTGTGTTCTCACTCTGTCGGTGTAAGAAATCCTTTTAAAGTCCCATTTAATAAAGACAATTTTCATAGAAAACTTTCCACAAGCATTTAAGCAATCTAGCAAATTACGGTCGCTCTCGATGTTGGTGCAATCGAGGAGTCTAGCCCTTGAGTTAAGGATCAAAACGGCTAAGATAATTATTTGCTTAAGTTAATCTGACTTCAAGCCAATTAAATCAAGTCGTAATTGGATGAGAGGACATTTGTGGGTTAGATGTAATTGACAGTGGCGCAAAGAGTTAATCTAGGGGATAAAAACAAACGTAAGAGAAACTTTTCATTTATTAGGAATAATATTGGACCATGTACTCTTATAGTCTGTTCCACAGTAAAGAAGGAGGGGTTTTCAATAGTATTTTAGAATTGAAAATATTCCAATTTTTTTTCTTCGCAGGATCATACCATCGGTCGGCTACGGCGCATTTACTGATTTACATACATACCTCAGTTTTGCTCGTCGAACTGAGCAGTCGTTTATCGAATTGAGTTCCACGTACGCGAAGCGCCTTGAGGCTGTCTTTTTGTGCACGCATGCTCTCTGGATCCTGTCAACCCCTTGTAGGGCATAGGGCATTAACCACGCCGACTTTCCACCTCATCTTGTTCGCCGCCATCACCTTCACCTGACTTTACGATTTGCCTAATGACTTTCCCTCGACCTCAACTGATCTTCTCCAGGTGTTTGTAGGTTGTCCAATGCGGCGGCTTGCATTGGTTCCCTGTGGGTTCCAATCGAGGACCTACTTAGCAATGTTTTCCGGCCCTTTGCGAAGTGTGTGACCTATCCATTGCCATTTTCGCCTTTCTATGGAGTTGTCTGTCCTGTCCTTGCCAGTAATGAACAGAAGGTCGTCGTTAGAAATGACCTCCGGCCAGCGTATGTGTAAGATGCGCCGTAGACACTGGTTCACGAAAGTTTGCAATCTAGTTGTTATCGCCCTGGTCACCTTCCAAGTTGAACAGCCATAAACAAGCACAGATCTTACATTGGTTTCGAAGGTCCGGAGTTTAGTACGTCTGGAAATGTTGTCGATTTGCCGGAAAGGAGTCAAACTGAAAAAAGCTGCGAGACAGTACCATAGAGGAAAAATATAAAGAGTTGTATGTAACTCAGTATAAATTAAGCAGAGGTTGCCCATAAAATTTCACTTGCGTATGTGTTGTGTTCACTAATCGGTACACAATGGATGTGCAAAAAGTGAAAACTAAGGTCCCCCATCTACCTTGCGATCAGTCGACGCCTATCTGGCGATATTGTGATCGTCAGTTCGATCGCAGAGTGTATGCGCCTATCGTTGTCGTTTTGTTTCTACAGTTCCATATAATTTTAGCCGCGAAATATTTTGTTACGATGAATTGCATTGTCTATAGGGTTCTTATATCCGCGTTCATTGTGCCTGGCGGGGCCTCTAAAATCGGAGTGAACTTCGCATGGCAACGGATAGCAAACCCATTTCGTATTGGATGCATTATCAATGAGATCGCATGCTGTTTGATCCTCTCTGGCAAATGTACATGAACGCTGATAAACTGTGAAAAGATGGCGACTGTGCGCTCGTCAGGTAAGGGGAACCATGCGAAATTGTGGGATGGTCACCAAGAATCTTTGTGGGTGTGGGTGGGTGAATCTTTGTGGGTGTGGCTTGTAGCAAGTGAATGAATAAAAAGTGTGTGATGAAAAATCGGAAACTGAATCTTTATGGTCGCATTTTAGGATGTCCGGAAAGAAAAAAAACATGCTATGTGGTTTATGATTTAGTATGATATATGATTTATGGCATATGAATTATGATGTAAAATGATTTTTTCTAAAGTGGTGGAGGTGCTATTAGGGTGTTTTTAAAATTTATAAAAATTTTCAAATAAATCGTTTTTTCATCACAGACGTTTCAGCATGCACTTGACACAAGCCACGCCCCCAAAGATGGAAATGCACGAATGCAATGGCCGAAAATGCTAACTCACACATATGAAATTGAGGAACCATGTCACGCATACAATATAGCAACTGAGGAAGCTTGGGCGTTTTAGTCAACAGACACAGTTGATTTGATGTGTTGCTGTCCTTATCACTCTAAAGGTCGGTTTACTTTAAATTGTAGCCGTTGCTTCTAGAGTGGTGAGGCTTATTTGTGTGCGTGGGATTATTTGCATCCTGCTTTAAAAATAAATCTGTTCTGAGTTCCTGCTCTTAGTATACCTGCTCTGTGCCTGAGGGGTCAAACTTGCACTTTTTCAAAAGGCTCCATCTCCAAAACCACGGAGGCTGGAGACTTGAATTTTAGCTTCAAATGCAGCCTGAACCCTGCCCCGAAAACCAAAAATACCATTCCGGACGAAAACCTGCGAGAAACCCCGAAAATTTCATGGCAAAGTGACCCCTCGACTGCCAAATATAAAAGTGCCTGTAACTTCGTTATTTGAGCAGCTAGAGGGGTCAAACTTGCACTTTTTCAAAAGGCTCTATCTCCAAAACCACGGAGGCTAGAGACTTGAATTTTAGCTTCAAATGCAGCCTGAACCCTGCCCCAAAAACCAAAAATACCATTCCGGACGAAAACCTGCGAAAAACCCCGAAAATTTCATGGCAAAGTGACCCCTCGATTGCCAAATATAAAAGTGCCCGTAACTTCGTTATTTGAGCAGCTAGGGGGGTCAAACTTGCACTTTTTCAAAAGGCTCCATCTCCAAAACCACGGAGGCTAGAGACTTGAATTTTAGCTTCAAATGCAGCCTGAACCCTGCCCCAAAAACCGAAAATACCATTCCTTACGAAAACCTGCGAAAAACCCCGAAAATTTCATGGCAAAGTGGCCCCTCGACTGCCAAATATAAAAGTGCCTGTAACTTCGTTATTTGAGCAGCTAGAGGGGTCAAACTTGCACTTTTTCAAAAGGCTCCATCTCCAAAACCACGGAGGCTAGAGACTTGAATTTTAGCTTCAAATGCAGCCTGAACCCTGCCCCAAAAACCAAAAATACCATTCCGGACGAAAACCTGCGAAAAACCCCGAAAATTTCATGGCAAAGTGACCCCTCGACTGCCAAATATAAAAGTGCCTGTAACTTCGTTATTTGAGCAGCTAGAGGGGTCAAACTTGCACTTTTTCAAAAGGCTCCATCTCCAAAACCACGGAGGCTAGAGACTTGAATTTTAGCTTCAAATGCAGCCTGAACCCTGCCCCAAAAACCAAAAATACCATTCCGGACGAAAACCTGCGGAAAACCCCGAAAATTTCATGGCAAAGTGACCCCTCGACTGCCAAATATAAAAGTGCCTGTAACTTCGTTATTTGAGCAGCTAGAGGGGTCAAACTTGCACTTTTTCAAAAGGCTCCATCTCCAAAACCACGGAGGCTAGAGACTTGAATTTTAGCTTCAAATGCAGCCTGAACCCTGCCCCAAAAACCAAAAATACCATTCCGGACGAAAACCTGCGAAAAACCCCGAAAATTTCATGGCAAAGTGACCCCTCGACTGCCAAATATAAAAGTGCCTGTAACTTCGTTATTTGAGCAGCTAGAGGGGTCAAACTTGCACTTTTTCAAAAGGCTCCATCTCCAAAACCATGGAGGCTAGAGACTTGAATTTTAGCTTCAAATGCAGCCTGAACCCTGCCCCAAAAACCAAAAATACCATTCCGGACGAAAACCTGCGAAAAACCCCGAAAATTTCATGGCAAAGTGACCCCTCGACTGCCAAATATAAAAGTGCCTGTAACTTCGTTATTTGAGCAGCTAGAGGGGTCAAACTTGCACTTTTTCAAAAGGCTCCATCTCCAAAACCACGGAGGCTAGAGACTTGAATTTTAGCTTCAAATGCAGCCTGAACCCTGCCCCAAAAACCAAAAATACCATTCCGGACGAAAACCTGCGAAAAACCCCGAAAATTTCATGGCAAAGTGACCCCTCGACTGCCAAATATAAAAGTGCCTGTAACTTCGTTATTTGAGCAGCTAGAGGGGTCAAACTTGCACTTTTTCAAAAGGCTCCATCTCCAAAACCACGGAGGCTAGAGACTTGAATTTTAGCTTCAAATGCAGCCTGAACCCTGCCCCAAAAACCAAAAATACCATTCCGGACGAAAACCTGGGAAAAACCCCAAAAATTTCATGGCAAAGTGACCCCTCGACTGCCAAATATAAAAGTGCCTGTAACTTCGTTATTTGAGCAGCTAGAGGGGTCAAACTTGCACTTTTTCAAAAGGCTCCATCTCCAAAACCACGGAGGCTAGAGACTTGAATTTTAGCTTCAAATTCAGCCTGAACCCTGCCCCAAAAACCAAAAATACCATTCCGGACGAAAACCTGCGAAAAACCCCAAAAATTTCATGGCAAAGTGACCCCTCGACTGCCAAATATAAAAGTGCCTGTAACTTCGTTATTTGAGCAGCTAGAGAGGTCAAACTTGCACTTTTTCAAAAGGCTCCATCTCCAAACCCACGGAGGCTAGAGACTTGAATTTTAGCTTCAAATGCAGCCTGAACCCTGCCCCAAAAACCAAAAATACCATTCCGGACGAAAACCTGGGAAAAACCCCAAAAATTTCATGGCTAATTGACCCCTCGACTGCCAAATATAAAAGTGCCTGTAACTTCGTTATTTGAGCAGCTAGAGGGGTCAAACTTGCACTTTTTCAAAAGGCTCCATCTCCAAAACCACGGAGGCTAGAGACTTGAATTTTAGCTTCAAATGCAGCCTGAACCCTGCCCCAAAAACCAAAAATACCATTCCGGACGAAAACCTGCGAAAAACCCCGAAAATTTCATGGCAAAGTGACCCCTCGACTGCCAAATATAAAAGTGCCTGTAACTTCGTTATTTGAGCAGCTAGAGGGGTCAAACTTGCACTTTTTCAAAAGGCTCCATCTCCGAAACCACGGAGGCTAGAGACTTGAATTTTAGCTTCAAATGCAGCCTGAACCCTGCCCCAAAACCCAAAAATACCATTCCGGACGAAAACCTGCGAAAAACCCCGAAAATTTCATGGCAAAGTGACCCCTCGACTGCCAAATATAAAAGTGCCTGTAACTTCGTTATTTGAGCAGCTAGAGGGGTCAAACTTGCACTTTTTCAAAAGGCTCCATCTCCAAAACCACGGAGGCTAGAGACTTGAATTTTAGCTTCAAATGCAGCCTGAACCCTGCCCCAAAAACCAAAAATACCATTCCGGACGAAAACCTGGGAAAAACCCCAAAAATTTCATGGCAAAGTGACCCCTCGACTGCCAAATATAAAAGTGCCTGTAACTTCGTTATTTGAGCAGCTAGAGGGGTCAAACTTGCACTTTTTTAAAAGGCTCCATCTCCAAAACCACGGAGGCTAGAGACTTGAATTTTAGCTTCAAATGCAGCCTGAACCCTGCCCCAAAAACCAAAAATACCATTCCGGACGAAAACCTGGGAAAAACCCCAAAAATTTCATGGCAAAGTGACCCCTCGACTGCCAAATATAAAAGTGCCTGTAACTTCGTTATTTGAGCAGCTAGAGGGGTCAAACTTGCACTTTTTCAAAAGGCTCCATCTCCAAAACCACGGAGGCTAGAGACTTGAATTTTAGCTTCAAATGCAGCCTGAACCCTGCCCCAAAAACCAAAAATACCATTCCGGACGAAAACCTGCGGAAAACCCCGAAAATTTCATGGCAAAGTGACCCCTCGACTGCCAAATATAAAAGTGCCTGTAACTTCGTTATTTGAGCAGCTAGAGGGGTCAAACTTGCACTTTTTCAAAAGGCTCCATCTCCAAAACCACGGAGGCTAGAGACTTGAATTTTAGCTTCAAATGCAGCCTGAACCCTGCCCCAAAAACCAAAAATACCATTCCGGACGAAAACCTGCGAAAAACCCCGAAAATTTCATGGCAAAGTGACCCCTCGACTGCCAAATATAAAAGTGCCTGTAACTTCGTTATTTGAGCAGCTAGAGGGGTCAAACTTGCACTTTTTCAAAAGGCTCCATCTCCAAAACCACAGAGGCTAGAGACTTGAATTTTAGCTTCAAATGCAGCCTGAACCCTGCCCCAAAAACCAAAAATACCATTCCGGACGAAAACCTGCGAAAAACCCCGAAAATTTCATGGCAAAGTGACCCCTCGACTGCCAAATATAAAAGTGCCTGTAACTTCGTTATTTGAGCAGCTAGAGGGGTCAAACTTGCACTTTTTCAAAAGGCTCCATCTCCAAAACCACAGAGGCTAGAGACTTGAATTTTAGCTTCAAATGCAGCCTGAACCCTGCCCCAAAAACCAAAAATACCATTCCGGACGAAAACCTGCGAAAAACCCCGAAAATTTCATGGCAAAGTGACCCCTCGACTGCCAAATATAAAAGTGCCTGTAACTTCGTTATTTGAGCAGCTAGAGGGGTCAAACTTGCACTTTTTCAAAAGGCTCCATCTCCAAAACCACGGAGGCTAGAGACTTGAATTTTAGCTTCAAATGCAGCCTGAACCCTGCCCCAAAAACCAAAAATGCCATTCTGGACGAAAACCTGCGAAAAACCCCGAAAATTTCATGGCAAAGTGACCCCTCGACTGCCAAATATAAAAGTGCCTGTAACTTCGTTATTTGAGCAGCTAGAGGGGTCAAACTTGCACTTTTTCAAAAGGCTCCATCTCCAAAACCACAGAGGCTAGAGACTTGAATTTTAGCTTCAAATGCAGCCTGAACCCTGCCCCAAAAACCAAAAATACCATTCCGGACGAAAACCTGCGAAAAACCCCGAAAATTTCATGGCAAAGTGACCCCTCGACTGCCAAATATAAAAGTGCCTGTAACTTCGTTATTTGAGCAGCTAGAGGGGTCAAACTTGCACTTTTTCAAAAGGCTCCATCTCCAAAACCACAGAGGCTAGAGACTTGAATTTTAGCTTCAAATGCAGCCTGAACCCTGCCCCAAAAACCAAAAATACCATTCCGGACGAAAACCTGCGAAAAACCCCGAAAATTTCATGGCAAAGTGACCCCTCGACTGCCAAATATAAAAGTGCCTGTAACTTCGTTATTTGAGCAGCTAGAGGGGTCAAACTTGCACTTTTTCAAAAGGCTCCATCTCCAAAACCACAGAGGCTAGAGACTTGAATTTTAGCTTCAAATGCAGCCTGAACCCTGCCCCAAAAACCAAAAATACCATTCCGGACGAAAACCTGCGAAAAACCCCGAAAATTTCATGGCAAAGTGACCCCTCGACTGCCAATATAAAAGTGCCTGTAACTTCGTTATTTGCGCAGCTAGAGGGGTCAAACTTGCACTTTTTCAAAAGGCTCCATCTCCAAAACCACGGAGGCTAGAGACTTGAATTTTAGCTTCAAATGCAGCCTGAACCCTGCCCCAAAAACCAAAAATACCATTCCGGACGAAAACCTGCGAAAAACCCCGAAAATTTCATGGCAAAGTGACCCCTCGACTGCCAAATATAAAAGTGCCTGTAACTTCGTTATTTGAGCAGCTAGAGGGGTCAAACTTGCACTTTTTCAAAAGGCTCCATCTCGAAAACCACGGAGGCTAGAGACTTGAATTTTAGCTTCAAATGCAGCCTGAACCCTGCCCCAAAAACCAAAAATACCATTCCGGACGAAAACCTGCGAAAAACCCCGAAAATTTCATGGCAAAGTGACCCCTCGACTGCCAAATATAAAAGTGCCTGTAACTTCGTTATTTGAGCAGCTAGAGGGGTCAAACTTGCACTTTTTCAAAAGGCTCCATCTCCAAAACCACGGAGGCTAGAGACTTGAATTTTAGCTTCAAATGCAGCCTGAACCCTGCCCCAAAAACCAAAAATACCATTCCGGACGAAAACCTGCGAAAAACCCCGAAAATTTCATGGCAAAGTGACCCCTCGACTGCCAAATATAAAAGTGCCTGTAACTTCGTTATTTGAGCAGCTAGAGGGGTCAAACTTGCACTTTTTCAAAAGGCTCCATCTCGAAAACCACGGAGGCTAGAGACTTGAATTTTAGCTTCAAATGCAGCCTGAACCCTGCCCCAAAAACCAAAAATACCATTCCGGACGAAAACCTGCGAAAAACCCCGAAAATTTCATGGCAAAGTGACCCCTCGACTGCCAAATATAAAAGTGCCTGTAACTTCGTTATTTGAGCAGCTAGAGGGGTCAAACTTGCACTTTTTCAAAAGGCTCCATCTCCAAAACCACGGAGGCTAGAGACTTGAATTTTAGCTTCAAATGCAGCCTGAACCCTGCCCCAAAAACCAAAAATACCATTCCGGACGAAAACCTGCGAAAAACCCCGAAAATTTCATGGCAAAGTGACCCCTCGACTGCCAAATATAAAAGTGCCTGTAACTTCGTTATTTGAGCAGCTAGAGGGGTCAAACTTGCACTTTTTCAAAAGGCTCCATCTCCAAAACCACGGAGGCTAGAGACTTGAATTTTAGCTTCAAATGCAGCCTGAACCCTGCCCCAAAAACCAAAAATACCATTCCGGACGAAAACCTGCGAAAAACCCCGAAAATTTCATGGCAAAGTGACCCCTCGACTGCCAAATATAAAAGTGCCTGTAACTTCGTTATTTGAGCAGCTAGAGGGGTCAAACTTGCACTTTTTCAAAAGGCTCCATCTCCAAAACCACGGAGGCTAGAGACTTGAATTTTAGCTTCAAATGCAGCCTGAACCCTGCCCCAAAAACCAAAAATACCATTCCGGACGAAAACCTGCGAAAAACCCCGAAAATTTCATGGCAAAGTGACCCCTCGACTGCCAAATATAAAAGTGCCTGTAACTTCGTTATTTGAGCAGCTAGAGGGGTCAAACTTGCACTTTTTCAAAAGGCTCCATCTCCAAAACCACGGAGGCTAGAGACTTGAATTTTAGCTTCAAATGCAGCCTGAACCCTGCCCCAAAAACCAAAAATACCATTCCGGACGAAAACCTGCGAAAAACCCCGAAAATTTCATGGCAAAGTGACCCCTCGACTGCCAAATATAAAAGTGCCTGTAACTTCGTTATTTGAGCAGCTAGAGGGGTCAAACTTGCACTTTTTCAAAAGGCTCCATCTCCAAAACCACGGAGGCTAGAGACTTGAATTTTAGCTTCAAATGCAGCCTGAACCCTGCCCCAAAAACCAAAAATACCATTCCGGACGAAAACCTGGGAAAAACCCCGAAAATTTCATGGCAAAGTGACCCCTCGACTGCCAAATATAAAAGTGCCTGTAACTTCGTTATTTGAGCAGCTAGAGGGGTCAAACTTGCACTTTTTCAAAAGGCTCCATCTCCAAAACCACGGAGGCTAGAGACTTGAATTTTAGCTTCAAATGCAGCCTGAACCCTGCCCCTAAACCCAAAAATACCATTCCGGACGAAAACCTGCGAAAAACCCCGAAAATTTCATGGCAAAGTGACCCCTCGACTGCCAAATATAAAAGTGCCTGTAACTTCGTTATTTGAGCAGCTAGAGGGGTCAAACTTGCACTTTTTCAAAAGGCTCCATCTCCAAAACCACGGAGGCTAGAGACTTGAATTTTAGCTTCAAATGCAGCCTGAACCCTGCCCCAAAAACCAAAAATACCATTCCGGACGAAAACCTGGGAAAAACCCCAAAAATTTCATGGCAAAGTGACCCCTCGACTGCCAAATATAAAAGTGCCTGTAACTTCGTTATTTGAGCAGCTAGAGGGGTCAAACTTGCACTTTTTCAAAAGGCTCCATCTCGAAAACCACGGAGGCTAGAGACTTGAATTTTAGCTTCAAATGCAGCCTGAACCCTGCCCCAAAAACCAAAAATACCATTCCGGACGAAAACCTGCGAAAAACCCCGAAAATTTCATGGCAAAGTGACCCCTCGACTGCCAAATATAAAAGTGCCTGTAACTTCGTTATTTGAGCAGCTAGAGGGGTCAAACTTGCACTTTTTCAAAAGGCTCCATCTCCAAAACCACGGAGGCTAGAGACTTGAATTTTAGCTTCAAATGCAGCCTGAACCCTGCCCCAAAAACCAAAAATACCATTCCGGACGAAAACCTGCGAAAAACCCCGAAAATTTCATGGCAAAGTGACCCCTCGACTGCCAAATATAAAAGTGCCTGTAACTTCGTTATTTGAGCAGCTAGAGGGGTCAAACTTGCACTTTTTCAAAAGGCTCCATCTCCAAAACCACGGAGGCTAGAGACTTGAATTTTAGCTTCAAATGCAGCCTGAACCCTGCCCCAAAAACCAAAAATACCATTCCGGACGAAAACCTGGGAAAAACCCCAAAAATTTCATGGCAAAGTGACCCCTCGACTGCCAAATATAAAAGTGCCTGTAACTTCGTTATTTGAGCAGCTAGAGGGGTCAAACTTGCACTTTTTCAAAAGGCTCCATCTCCAAAACCACGGAGGCTAGAGACTTGAATTTTAGCTTCAAATGCAGCCTGAACCCTGCCCCTAAACCCAAAAATACCATTCCGGACGAAAACCTGCGAAAAACCCCGAAAATTTCATGGCAAAGTGACCCCTCGACTGCCAAATATAAAAGTGCCTGTAACTTCGTTATTTGAGCAGCTAGAGGGGTCAAACTTGCACTTTTTCAAAAGGCTCCATCTCCAAAACCACGGAGGCTAGAGACTTGAATTTTAGCTTCAAATGCAGCCTGAACCCTGCCCCAAAAACCAAAAATACCATTCCGGACGAAAACCTGGGAAAAACCCCAAAAATTTCATGGCAAAGTGACCCCTCGACTGCCAAATATAAAAGTGCCTGTAACTTCGTTATTTGAGCAGCTAGAGGGGTCAAACTTGCACTTTTTCAAAAGGCTCCATCTCCAAAACCACGGAGGCTAGAGACTTGAATTTTAGCTTCAAATGCAGCCTGAACCCTGCCCCAAAAACCAAAAATACCATTCCGGACGAAAACCTGCGGAAAACCCCGAAAATTTCATGGCAAAGTGACCCCTCGACTGCCAAATATAAAAGTGCCTGTAACTTCGTTATTTGAGCAGCTAGAGGGGTCAAACTTGCACTTTTTCAAAAGGCTCCATCTCCAAAACCACGGAGGCTAGAGACTTGAATTTTAGCTTCAAATGCAGCCTGAACCCTGCCCCAAAAACCAAAAATACCATTCCGGACGAAAACCTGCGAAAAACCCCGAAAATTTCATGGCAAAGTGACCCCTCGACTGCCAAATATAAAAGTGCCTGTAACTTCGTTATTTGAGCAGCTAGAGGGGTCAAACTTGCACTTTTTCAAAAGGCTCCATCTCCAAAACCACGGAGGCTAGAGACTTGAATTTTAGCTTCAAATGCAGCCTGAACCCTGCCCCAAAAACCAAAAATACCATTCCGGACGAAAACCTGCGAAAAACCCCGAAAATTTCATGGCAAAGTGACCCCTCGACTGCCAATATAAAAGTGCCTGTAACTTCGTTATTTGCGCAGCTAGAGGGGTCAAACTTGCACTTTTTCAAAAGGCTCCATCTCCAAAACCACGGAGGCTAGAGACTTGAATTTTAGCTTCAAATGCAGCCTGAACCCTGCCCCAAAAACCAAAAATACCATTCCGGACGAAAACCTGCGAAAAACCCCGAAAATTTCATGGCAAAGTGACCCCTCGACTGCCAAATATAAAAGTGCCTGTAACTTCGTTATTTGAGCAGCTAGAGGGGTCAAACTTGCACTTTTTCAAAAGGCTCCATCTCGAAAACCACGGAGGCTAGAGACTTGAATTTTAGCTTCAAATGCAGCCTGAACCCTGCCCCAAAAACCAAAAATACCATTCCGGACGAAAACCTGCGAAAAACCCCGAAAATTTCATGGCAAAGTGACCCCTCGACTGCCAAATATAAAAGTGCCTGTAACTTCGTTATTTGAGCAGCTAGAGGGGTCAAACTTGCACTTTTTCAAAAGGCTCCATCTCCAAAACCACGGAGGCTAGAGACTTGAATTTTAGCTTCAAATGCAGCCTGAACCCTGCCCCAAAAACCGAAAATACCATTCCGGACGAAAACCTGCGAAAAACCCCGAAAATTTCATGGCAAAGTGACCCCTCGACTGCCAAATATAAAAGTGCCTGTAACTTCGTTATTTGAGCAGCTAGAGGGGTCAAACTTGCACTTTTTTAAAAGGCTCCATCTCCAAAACCACGGAGGCTAGAGACTTGAATTTTAGCTTCAAATGCAGCCTGAACCCTGCCCCAAAAACCGAAAATACCATTCCTTACGAAAACCTGCGAAAAACCCCGAAAATTTCATGGCAAAGTGGCCCCTCGACTGCCAAATATAAAAGTGCCTGTAACTTCGTTATTTGAGCAGCTAGAGGGGTCAAACTTGCACTTTTTCAAAAGGCTCCATCTCCAAAACCACGGAGGCTAGAGACTTGAATTTTAGCTTCAAATGCAGCATGAACCCTGCCCCAAAAACCAAAAATACCATTCCGGACGAAAACCTGCGGAAAACCCCGAAAATTTCATGGCAAAGTGACCCCTCGACTGCCAAATATAAAAGTGCCTGTAACTTCGTTATTTGAGCAGCTAGAGGGGTCAAACTTGCACTTTTTCAAAAGGCTCCATCTCCAAAACCACGGAGGCTAGAGACTTGAATTTTAGCTTCAAATGCAGCCTGAACCCTGCCCCAAAAACCAAAAATACCATTCCGGACGAAAACCTGCGAAAAACCCCGAAAATTTCATGGCAAAGTGACCCCTCGACTGCCAAATATAAAAGTGCCTGTAACTTCGTTATTTGAGCAGCTAGAGGGGTCAAACTTGCACTTTTTCAAAAGGCTCCATCTCCAAAACCACGGAGGCTAGAGACTTGAATTTTAGCTTCAAATGCAGCCTGAACCCTGCCCCAAAAACCAAAAATACCATTCCGGACGAAAACCTGCGAGAAACCCCGAAAATTTCATGGCAAAGTGACCCCTCGACTGCCAAATATAAAAGTGCCTGTAACTTCGTTATTTGAGCAGCTAGAGGGGTCAAACTTGCACTTTTTCAAAAGGCTCCATCTCCAAAACCACGGAGGCTAGAGACTTGAATTTTAGCTTCAAATGCAGCCTGAACCCTGCCCCAAAAACCAAAAATACCATTCCGGACGAAAACCTGGGAAAAACCCCAAAAATTTCATGGCAAAGTGACCCCTCGACTGCCAAATATAAAAGTGCCTGTAACTTCGTTATTTGAGCAGCTAGAGGGGTCAAACTTGCACTTTTTCAAAAGGCTCCATCTCCAAAACCACGGAGGCTAGAGACTTGAATTTTAGCTTCAAATGCAGCCTGAACCCTGCCCCAAAAACCAAAAATACCATTCCGGACGAAAACCTGCGGAAAACCCCGAAAATTTCATGGCAAAGTGACCCCTCGACTGCCAAATATAAAAGTGCCTGTAACTTCGTTATTTGAGCAGCTAGAGGGGTCAAACTTGCACTTTTTCAAAAGGCTCCATCTCCAAAACCACGGAGGCTAGAGACTTGAATTTTAGCTTCAAATGCAGCCTGAACCCTGCCCCAAAAACCAAAAATACCATTCCGGACGAAAACCTGCGAAAAACCCCGAAAATTTCATGGCAAAGTGACCCCTCGACTGCCAAATATAAAAGTGCCTGTAACTTCGTTATTTGAGCAGCTAGAGGGGTCAAACTTGCACTTTTTCAAAAGGCTCCATCTCCAAAACCACAGAGGCTAGAGACTTGAATTTTAGCTTCAAATGCAGCCTGAACCCTGCCCCAAAAACCAAAAATACCATTCCGGACGAAAACCTGCGAAAAACCCCGAAAATTTCATGGCAAAGTGACCCCTCGACTGCCAAATATAAAAGTGCCTGTAACTTCGTTATTTGAGCAGCTAGAGGGGTCAAACTTGCACTTTTTCAAAAGGCTCCATCTCCAAAACCACGGAGGCTAGAGACTTGAATTTTAGCTTCAAATGCAGCCTGAACCCTGCCCCAAAAACCAAAAATACCATTCCGGACGAAAACCTGCGAGAAACCCCGAAAATTTCATGGCAAAGTGACCCCTCGACTGCCAAATATAAAAGTGCCTGTAACTTCGTTATTTGAGCAGCTAGAGGGGTCAAACTTGCACTTTTTCAAAAGGCTCCATCTCCAAAACCACGGAGGCTAGAGACTTGAATTTTAGCTTCAAATGCAGCCTGAACCCTGCCCCAAAAACCAAAAATACCATTCCGGACGAAAACCTGCGAAAAACCCCGAAAATTTCATGGCAAAGTGACCCCTCGACTGCCAAATATAAAAGTGCCTGTAACTTCGTTATTTGAGCAGCTAGAGGGGTCAAACTTGCACTTTTTCAAAAGGCTCCATCTCCAAAACCACGGAGGCTAGAGACTTGAATTTTAGCTTCAAATGCAGCCTGAACCCTGCCCCAAAAACCAAAAATACCATTCCGGACGAAAACCTGCGAAAAACCCCGAAAATTTCATGGCAAAGTGACCCCTCGACTGCCAAATATAAAAGTGCCTGTAACTTTGTTATTTGAGCAGCTAGAGGGGTCAACCTTGCACTTTTTCAAAAGGCTCCATCTCCAAAACCACGGAGGCTAGAGACTTGAATTTTAGCTTCAAATGCAGCCTGAACCCTGCCCCAAAAACCAAAAATACCATTCCGGACGAAAACCTGCGAAAAACCCCGAAAATTTCATGGCAAAGTGACCCCTCGACTGCCAAATATAAAAGTGCCTGTAACTTCGTTATTTGAGCAGCTAGAGGGGTCAAACTTGCACTTTTTCAAAAGGCTCCATCTCCAAAACCACGGAGGCTAGAGACTTGAATTTTAGCTTCAAATGCAGCCTGAACCCTGCCCCAAAAACCAAAAATACCATTCCGGACGAAAACCTGCGGAAAACCCCGAAAATTTCATGGCAAAGTGACCCCTCGACTGCCAAATATAAAAGTGCCTGTAACTTCGTTATTTGAGCAGCTAGAGGGGTCAAACTTGCACTTTTTCAAAAGGCTCCATCTCCAAAACCACGGAGGCTAGAGACTTGAATTTTAGCTTCAAATGCAGCCTGAACCCTGCCCCAAAAACCAAAAATACCATTCCGGACGAAAACCTGCGAAAAACCCCGAAAATTTCATGGCAAAGTGACCCCTCGACTGCCAAATATAAAAGTGCCTGTAACTTCGTTATTTGAGCAGCTAGAGGGGTCAAACTTGCACTTTTTCAAAAGGCTCCATCTCCAAAACCACGGAGGCTAGAGACTTGAATTTTAGCTTCAAATGCAGCCTGAACCCTGCCCCAAAAACCAAAAATACCATTCCGGACGAAAACCTGCGAGAAACCCCGAAAATTTCATGGCAAAGTGACCCCTCGACTGCCAAATATAAAAGTGCCTGTAACTTCGTTATTTGAGCAGCTAGAGGGGTCAAACTTGCACTTTTTCAAAAGGCTCCATCTCCAAAACCACGGAGGCTAGAGACTTGAATTTTAGCTTCAAATGCAGCCTGAACCCTGCCCCAAAAACCAAAAATACCATTCCGGACGAAAACCTGCGAAAAACCCCGAAAATTTCATGGCAAAGTGACCCCTCGACTGCCAAATATAAAAGTGCCTGTAACTTCGTTATTTGAGCAGCTAGAGGGGTCAAACTTGCACTTTTTCAAAAGGCTCCATCTCCAAAACCACGGAGGCTAGAGACTTGAATTTTAGCTTCAAATGCAGCCTGAACCCTGCCCCAAAAACCAAAAATACCATTCCGGACGAAAACCTGCGAAAAACCCCGAAAATTTCATGGCAAAGTGACCCCTCGACTGCCAAATATAAAAGTGCCTGTAACTTCGTTATTTGAGCAGCTAGAGGGGTCAAACTTGCACTTTTTCAAAAGGCTCCATCTCCAAAACCACGGAGGCTAGAGACTTGAATTTTAGCTTCAAATGCAGCCTGAACCCTGCCCCAAAAACCAAAAATACCATTCCGGACGAAAACCTGCGAAAAACCCCGAAAATTTCATGGCAAAGTGACCCCTCGACTGCCAAATATAAAAGTGCCTGTAACTTCGTTATTTGAGCAGCTAGAGGGGTCAAACTTGCACTTTTTCAAAAGGCTCCATCTCCAAAACCACGGAGGCTAGAGACTTGAATTTTAGCTTCAAATGCAGCCTGAACCCTGCCCCAAAAACCAAAAATACCATTCCGGACGAAAACCTGCGGAAAACCCCAATAATTTCATGGCAAAGTGACCCCTCGACTGCCAAATATAAAAGTGCCTGTAACTTCGTTATTTGAGCAGCTAGAGGGGTCAAACTTGCACTTTTTCAAAAGGCTCCATCTCCAAAACCACGGAGGCTAGAGACTTGAATTTTAGCTTCAAATGCAGCCTGAACCCTGCCCCAAAAACCAAAAATACCATTCCGGACGAAAACCTGCGAAAAACCCCGAAAATTTCATGGCAAAGTGACCCCTCGACTGCCAAATATAAAAGTGCCTGTAACTTCGTTATTTGAGCAGCTAGAGGGGTCAAACTTGCACTTTTTCAAAAGGCTCCATCTCCAAAACCACGGAGGCTAGAGACTTGAATTTTAGCTTCAAATGCAGCCTGAACCCTGCCCCAAAAACCAAAAATACCATTCCGGACGAAAACCTGCGAGAAACCCCGAAAATTTCATGGCAAAGTGACCCCTCGACTGCCAAATATAAAAGTGCCTGTAACTTCGTTATTTGAGCAGCTAGAGGGGTCAAACTTGCACTTTTTCAAAAGGCTCCATCTCCAAAACCACGGAGGCTAGAGACTTGAATTTTAGCTTCAAATGCAGCCTGAACCCTGCCCCAAAAACCAAAAATACCATTCCGGACGAAAACCTGCGAAAAACCCCGAAAATTTCATGGCAAAGTGACCCCTCGACTGCCAAATATAAAAGTGCCTGTAACTTCGTTATTTGAGCAGCTAGAGGGGTCAAACTTGCACTTTTTCAAAAGGCTCCATCTCCAAAACCACGGAGGCTAGAGACTTGAATTTTAGCTTCAAATGCAGCCTGAACCCTGCCCCAAAAACCAAAAATACCATTCCGGACGAAAACCTGCGAAAAACCCCGATAATTTCATGGCAAAGTGACCCCTCGACTGCCAAATATAAAAGTGCCTGTAACTTCGTTATTTGAGCAGCTAGAGGGGTCAAACTTGCACTTTTTCAAAAGGCTCCATCTCGAAAACCACGGAGGCTAGAGACTTGAATTTTAGCTTCAAATGCAGCCTGAACCCTGCCCCAAAAACCAAAAATACCATTCCGGACGAAAACCTGCGAAAAACCCCGAAAATTTCATGGCAAAGTGACCCCTCGACTGCCAAATATAAAAGTGCCTGTAACTTCGTTATTTGAGCAGCTAGAGGGGTCAAACTTGCACTTTTTCAAAAGGCTCCATCTCCAAAACCACGGAGGCTAGAGACTTGGATTTTAGCTTCAAATGCAGCCTGAACCCTGCCCCAAAAACCAAAAATACCATTCCGGACGAAAACCTGGGAGAAACCCCGAAAATTTCATGGCAAAATGACCCCTCGACTGCCAAATATAAAAGTGCCTGTAACTTCGTTATTTGAGCAGCTAGAGGGGTCAAACTTGCACTTTTTCAAAAGGCTCCATCTCCAAAACCACGGAGGCTAGAGACTTGAATTTTAGCTTCAAATGCAGCCTGAACCCTGCCCCAAAAATCAAAAATACCATTCCGGACGAAAACCTGCGAGAAACCCCGAAAATATCATGGCAAAGTGACCCCTCGACTGCCAAATATAAAAGTGCCTGTAACTTCGTTATTTGAGCAGCTAGAGGGGTCAAACTTGCACTTTTTCAAAAGGCTCCATCTCGAAAACCACGGAGGCTAGAGACTTGAATTTTAGCTTCAAATGCAGCCTGAACCCTGCCCCAAAAACCAAAAATACCATTCCGGACGAAAACCTGCGAAAAACCCCGAAAATTTCATGGCAAAGTGACCCCTCGACTGCCAAATATAAAAGTGCCTGTAACTTCGTTATTTGAGCAGCTAGAGGGGTCAAACTTGCACTTTTTCAAAAGGCTCCATCTCCAAAACCACGGAGGCTAGAGACTTGAATTTTAGCTTCAAATGCAGCCTGAACCCTGCCCCAAAAACCAAAAATACCATTCCGGACGAAAACCTGCGAGAAACCCCGAAAATTTCATGGCAAAATGACCCCTCGACTGCCAAATATAAAAGTGCCTGTAACTTCGTTATTTGAGCAGCTAGAGGGGTCAAACTTGCACTTTTTCAAAAGGCTCCATCTCGAAAACCACGGAGGCTAGAGACTTGAATTTTAGCTTCAAATGCAGCCTGAACCCTGCCCCAAAAACCAAAAATACCATTCCGGACGAAAACCTGCGAAAAACCCCGAAAATTTCATGGCAAAGTGACCCCTCGACTGCCAAATATAAAAGTGCCTGTAACTTCGTTATTTGAGCAGCTAGAGGGGTCAAACTTGCACTTTTTCAAAAGGCTCCATCTCGAAAACCACGGAGGCTAGAGACTTGAATTTTAGCTTCAAATGCAGCCTGAACCCTGCCCCAAAAACCAAAAATACCATTCCGGACGAAAACCTGCGAAAAACCCCGAAAATTTCATGGCAAAGTGACCCCTCGACTGCCAAATATAAAAGTGCCTGTAACTTCGTTATTTGAGCAGCTAGAGGGGTCAAACTTGCACTTTTTCAAAAGGCTCCATCTCCAAAACCACGGAGGCTAGAGACTTGAATTTTAGCTTCAAATGCAGCCTGAACCCTGCCCCAAAAACCAAAAATACCATTCCGGACGAAAACCTGCGAAAAACCCCGATAATTTCATGGCAAAGTGACCCCTCGACTGCCAAATATAAAAGTGCCTGTAACTTCGTTATTTGAGCAGCTAGAGGGGTCAAACTTGCACTTTTTCAAAAGGCTCCATCTCGAAAACCACGGAGGCTAGAGACTTGAATTTTAGCTTCAAATGCAGCCTGAACCCTGCCCCAAAAACCAAAAATACCATTCCGGACGAAAACCTGCGAAAAACCCCGAAAATTTCATGGCAAAGTGACCCCTCGACTGCCAAATATAAAAGTGCCTGTAACTTCGTTATTTGAGCAGCTAGAGGGGTCAAACTTGCACTTTTTCAAAAGGCTCCATCTCCAAAACCACGGAGGCTAGAGACTTGGATTTTAGCTTCAAATGCAGCCTGAACCCTGCCCCAAAAACCAAAAATACCATTCCGGACGAAAACCTGCGAGAAACCCCGAAAATTTCATGGCAAAATGACCCCTCGACTGCCAAATATAAAAGTGCCTGTAACTTCGTTATTTGAGCAGCTAGAGGGGTCAAACTTGCACTTTTTCAAAAGGCTCCATCTCCAAAACCACGGAGGCTAGAGACTTGAATTTTAGCTTCAAATGCAGCCTGAACCCTGCCCCAAAAATCAAAAATACCATTCCGGACGAAAACCTGCGAGAAACCCCGAAAATATCATGGCAAAGTGACCCCTCGACTGCCAAATATAAAAGTGCCTGTAACTTCGTTATTTGAGCAGCTAGAGGGGTCAAACTTGCACTTTTTCAAAAGGCTCCATCTCGAAAACCACGGAGGCTAGAGACTTGAATTTTAGCTTCAAATGCAGCCTGAACCCTGCCCCAAAAACCAAAAATACCATTCCGGACGAAAACCTGCGAAAAACCCCGAAAATTTCATGGCAAAGTGACCCCTCGACTGCCAAATATAAAAGTGCCTGTAACTTCGTTATTTGAGCAGCTAGAGGGGTCAAACTTGCACTTTTTCAAAAGGCTCCATCTCCAAAACCACGGAGGCTAGAGACTTGAATTTTAGCTTCAAATGCAGCCTGAACCCTGCCCCAAAAACCAAAAATACCATTCCGGACGAAAACCTGCGAGAAACCCCGAAAATTTCATGGCAAAATGACCCCTCGACTGCCAAATATAAAAGTGCCTGTAACTTCGTTATTTGAGCAGCTAGAGGGGTCAAACTTGCACTTTTTCAAAAGGCTCCATCTCGAAAACCACGGAGGCTAGAGACTTGAATTTTAGCTTCAAATGCAGCCTGAACCCTGCCCCAAAAACCAAAAATACCATTCCGGACGAAAACCTGCGAAAAACCCCGAAAATTTCATGGCAAAGTGACCCCTCGACTGCCAAATATAAAAGTGCCTGTAACTTCGTTATTTGAGCAGCTAGAGGGGTCAAACTTGCACTTTTTCAAAAGGCTCCATCTCGAAAACCACGGAGGCTAGAGACTTGAATTTTAGCTTCAAATGCAGCCTGAACCCTGCCCCAAAAACCAAAAATACCATTCCTAACGAAAACCTGGGAAAAACCCCGAAAATTTCATGGCAAAGTGACCCCTCGACTGCCAAATATAAAAGTGCCTGTAACTTCGTTATTTGAGCAGCTAGAGGGGTCAAACTTGCACTTTTTCAAAAGGCTCCATCTCCAAAACCACGGAGGCTAGAGACTTGAATTTTAGCTTCAAATGCAGCCTGAACCCTGCCCCAAAAACCAAAAATACCATTCCGGACGAAAACCTGCGAAAAACCCCGAAAATTTCATGGCAAAGTGACCCCTCGACTGCCAAATATAAAAGTGCCTGTAACTTCGTTATTTGAGCAGCTAGAGGGGTCAAACTTGCACTTTTTCAAAAGGCTCCATCTCCAAAACCACGGAGGCTAGAGACTTGAATTTTTGCTTCAAATGCAGCCTGAACCCTGCCCCAAAAACCAAAAATACCATTTCGGACGAAAACCTGCGAGAAACCCCGAAAATTTCATGGCAAAATGACCCCTCGACTGCCAAATATAAAAGTGCCTGTAACTTCGTTATTTGAGCAGCTAGAGGGGTCAAACTTGCACTTTTTCAAAAGGCTCCATCTCCAAAACCACGGAGGCTAGAGACTTGAATTTTAGCTTCAAATGCAGCCTGAACCCTGCCCCAAAAATCAAAAATACCATTCCGGACGAAAACCTGCGAGAAACCCCGAAAATTTCATGGCAAAGTGACCCCTCGACTGCCAAATATAAAAGTGCCTGTAACTTCGTTATTTGAGCAGCTAGAGGGGTCAAACTTGCACTTTTTCAAAAGGCTCCATCTCGAAAACCACGGAGGCTAGAGACTTGAATTTTAGCTTCAAATGCAGCCTGAACCCTGCCCCAAAAACCAAAAATACCATTCCGGACGAAAACCTGCGAAAAACCCCGAAAATTTCATGGCAAAGTGACCCCTCGACTGCCAAATATAAAAGTGCCTGTAACTTCGTTATTTGAGCAGCTAGAGGGGTCAAACTTGCACTTTTTCAAAAGGCTCCATCTCGAAAACCACGGAGGCTAGAGACTTGAATTTTAGCTTCAAATGCAGCCTGAACCCTGCCCCAAAAACCAAAAATACCATTCCGGACGAAAACCTGCGAAAAACCCCGAAAATTTCATGGCAAAGTGACCCCTCGACTGCCAAATATAAAAGTGCCTGTAACTTCGTTATTTGAGCAGCTAGAGGGGTCAAACTTGCACTTTTTCAAAAGGCTCCATCTCCAAAACCACGGAGGCTAGAGACTTGAATTTTAGCTTCAAATGCAGCCTGAACCCTGCCCCAAAAACCAAAAATACCATTCCGGACGAAAACCTGCGAAAAACCCCGAAAATTTCATGGCAAAGTGACCCCTCGACTGCCAAATATAAAAGTGCCTGTAACTTCGTTATTTGAGCAGCTAGAGGGGTCAAACTTGCACTTTTTCAAAAGGCTCCATCTCCAAAACCACGGAGGCTAGAGACTTGAATTTTAGCTTCAAATGCAGCCTGAACCCTGCCCCAAAAACCGAAAATACCATTCCTTACGAAAACCTGCCAAAAACCCCGAAAATTTCATGGCAAAGTGACCCCTCGACTGCCAAATATAAAAGTGCCTGTAACTTCGTTATTTGAGCAGCTAGAGGGGTCAAACTTGCACTTTTTCAAAAGGCTCCATCTCCAAAACCACGGAGGCTAGAGACTTGAATTTTAGCTTCAAATGCAGCCTGAACCCTGCCCCAAAAACCAAAAATACCATTCCGGACGAAAACCTGCGAGAAACCCCGAAAATTTCATGGCAAAGTGACCCCTCGACTGCCAAATATAAAAGTGCCTGTAACTTCGTTATTTGAGCAGCTAGAGGGGTCAAACTTGCACTTTTTCAAAAGGCTCCATCTCCAAAACCACGGAGGCTAGAGACTTGAATTTTAGCTTCAAATGCAGCCTGAACCCTGCCCCAAAAACCAAAAATACCATTCCGGACGAAAACCTGCGGAAAACCCCGAAAATTTCATGGCAAAGTGACCCCTCGACTGCCAAATATAAAAGTGCCTGTAACTTCGTTATTTGAGCAGCTAGAGGGGTCAAACTTGCACTTTTTCAAAAGGCTCCATCTCCAAAACCACGGAGGCTAGAGACTTGAATTTTAGCTTCAAATGCAGCCTGAACCCTGCCCCAAAAACCAAAAATACCATTCCGGACGAAAACCTGCGAAAAACCCCGAAAATTTCATGGCAAAGTGACCCCTCGACTGCCAAATATAAAAGTGCCTGTAACTTCGTTATTTGAGTAGCTAGAGGGGTCAAAATTGCACTTTTTCAAAAGGCTCCATCTCGAAAACCACGGAGGCTAGAGACTTGAATTTTAGCTTCAAATGCAGCCTGAACCCTGCCCCAAAAACCAAAAATACCATTCCGGACGAAAACCTGCGAAAAACCCCGAAAATTTCTTGGCAAAGTGACCCCTCGACTGCCAAATATAAAAGTGCCTGTAACTTCGTTATTTGAGCAGCTAGAGGGGTCAAACTTGCACTTTTTCAAAAGGCTCCATCTCCAAAACCACGGAGGCTAGAGACTTGAATTTTAGCTTCAAATGCAGCCTGAACCCTGCCCCAAAAACCAAAAATACCATTCCGGACGAAAACTTGGGAAAAACCCCAAAAATTTCATGGCAAAGTGACCCCTCGACTGCCAAATATAAAAGTGCCTGTAACTTCGTTATTTGAGCAGCTAGAGGGGTCAAACTTGCACTTTTTCAAAAGGCTCCATCTCCAAAACCACGGAGGCTAGAGACTTGAATTTTAGCTTCAAATGCAGCCTGAACCCTGCCCCAAAAACCAAAAATACCATTCCGGACGAAAACCTGCGAGAAACCCCGAAAATTTCATGGCAAAATGACCCCTCGACTGCCAAATATAAAAGTGCCTGTAACTTCGTTATTTGAGCAGCTAGAGGGGTCAAACTTGCACTTTTTCAAAAGGCTCCATCTCCAAAACCACGGAGGCTAGAGACTTGAATTTTAGCTTCAAATGCAGCCTGAACCCTGCCCCAAAAATCAAAAATACCATTCCGGACGAAAACCTGCGAGAAACCCCGAAAATTTCATGGCAAAGTGACCCCTCGACTGCCAAATATAAAAGTGCCTGTAACTTCGTTATTTGAGCAGCTAGAGGGGTCAAACTTGCACTTTTTCAAAAGGCTCCATCTCGAAAACCACGGAGGCTAGAGACTTGAATTTTAGCTTCAAATGCAGCCTGAACCCTGCCCCAAAAACCAAAAATACCATTCCGGACGAAAACCTGCGAAAAACCCCGAAAATTTCATGGCAAAGTGACCCCTCGACTGCCAAATATAAAAGTGCCTGTAACTTCGTTATTTGAGCAGCTAGAGGGGTCAAACTTGCACTTTTTCAAAAGGCTCCATCTCCAAAACCACGGAGGCTAGAGACTTGAATTTTAGCTTCAAATGCAGCCTGAACCCTGCCCCAAAAATCAAAAATACCATTCCGGACGAAAACCTGCGAGAAACCCCGAAAATTTCATGGCAAAGTGACCCCTCGACTGCCAAATATAAAAGTGCCTGTAACTTCGTTATTTGAGCAGCTAGAGGGGTCAAACTTGCACTTTTTCAAAAGGCTCCATCTCGAAAACCACGGAGGCTAGAGACTTGAATTTTAGCTTCAAATGCAGCCTGAACCCTGCCCCAAAAACCAAAAATACCATTCCGGACGAAAACCTGCGAAAAACCCCGAAAATTTCATGGCAAAGTGACCCCTCGACTGCCAAATATAAAAGTGCCTGTAACTTCGTTATTTGAGCAGCTAGAGGGGTCAAACTTGCACTTTTTCAAAAGGCTCCATCTCCAAAACCACGGAGGCTAGAGACTTGAATTTTAGCTTCAAATGCAGCCTGAACCTTGCCCCAAAAACCAAAAATACCATTCCGGACGAAAACCTGCGAAAAACCCCGAAAATTTCATGGCAAAGTGACCCCTCGACTGCCAAATATAAAAGTGCCTGTAACTTCGTTATTTGAGCAGCTAGAGGGGTCAAACTTGCACTTTTTCAAAAGGCTCCATCTCGAAAACCACGGAGGCTAGAGACTTGAATTTTAGCTTCAAATGCAGCCTGAACCCTGCCCCAAAAACCAAAAATACCATTCCGGACGAAAACCTGCGAAAAACCCCGAAAATTTCATGGCAAAGTGACCCCTCGACTGCCAAATATAAAAGTGCCTGTAACTTCGTTATTTGAGCAGCTAGAGGGGTCAAACTTGCACTTTTTCAAAAGGCTCCATCTCCAAAACCACGGAGGCTAGAGACTTGGATTTTAGCTTCAAATGCAGCCTGAACCCTGCCCCAAAAACCAAAAATACCATTCCGGACGAAAACCTGCGAGAAACCCCGAAAATTTCATGGCAAAATGACCCCTCGACTGCCAAATATAAAAGTGCCTGTAACTTCGTTATTTGAGCAGCTAGAGGGGTCAAACTTGCACTTTTTCAAAAGGCTCCATCTCCAAAACCACGGAGGCTAGAGACTTGAATTTTAGCTTCAAATGCAGCCTGAACCCTGCCCCAAAAATTAAAAATACCATTCCGGACGAAAACCTGCGAGAAACCCCGAAAATATCATGGCAAAGTGACCCCTCGACTGCCAAATATAAAAGTGCCTGTAACTTCGTTATTTGAGCAGCTAGAGGGGTCAAACTTGCACTTTTTCAAAAGGCTCCATCTCGAAAACCACGGAGGCTAGAGACTTGAATTTTAGCTTCAAATGCAGCCTGAACCCTGCCCCAAAAACCAAAAATACCATTCCGGACGAAAACCTGCGAAAAACCCCGAAAATTTCATGGCAAAGTGACCCCTCGACTGCCAAATATAAAAGTGCCTGTAACTTCGTTATTTGAACAGCTAGAGGGGTCAAACTTGCACTTTTTCAAAAGGCTCCATCTCCAAAACCACGGAGGCTAGAGACTTGAATTTTAGCTTCAAATGCAGCCTGAACCCTGCCCCAAAAACCAAAAATACCATTCCGGACGAAAACCTGCGAGAAACCCCGAAAATTTCATGGCAAAATGACCCCTCGACTGCCAAATATAAAAGTGCCTGTAACTTCGTTATTTGAGCAGCTAGAGGGGTCAAACTTGCACTTTTTCAAAAGGCTCCATCTCGAAAACCACGGAGGCTAGAGACTTGAATTTTAGCTTCAAATGCAGCCTGAACCCTGCCCCAAAAACCAAAAATACCATTCCGGACGAAAACCTGCGAAAAACCCCGAAAATTTCATGGCAAAGTGACCCCTCGACTGCCAAATATAAAAGTGCCTGTAACTTCGTTATTTGAGCAGCTAGAGGGGTCAAACTTGCACTTTTTCAAAAGGCTCCATCTCGAAAACCACGGAGGCTAGAGACTTGAATTTTAGCTTCAAATGCAGCCTGAACCCTGCCCCAAAAACCAAAAATACCATTCCGGACGAAAACCTGCGAAAAACCCCGAAAATTTCATGGCAAAGTGACCCCTCGACTGCCAAATATAAAAGTGCCTGTAACTTCGTTATTTGAGCAGCTAGAGGGGTCAAACTTGCACTTTTTCAAAAGGCTCCATCTCCAAAACCACGGAGGCTAGAGACTTGAATTTTAGCTTCAAATGCAGCCTGAACCCTGCCCCAAAAACCAAAAATACCATTCCGGACGAAAACCTGCGAAAAACCCCGAAAATTTCATGGCAAAGTGACCCCTCGACTGCCAAATATAAAAGTGCCTGTAACTTCGTTATTTGAGCAGCTAGAGGGGTCAAACTTGCACTTTTTCAAAAGGCTCCATCTCCAAAACCACGGAGGCTAGAGACTTGAATTTTAGCTTCAAATGCAGCCTGAACCCTGCCCCAAAAACCAAAAATACCATTCCGGACGAAAACCTGCGAGAAACCCCGAAAATTTCATGGCAAAATGACCCCTCGACTGCCAAATATAAAAGTGCCTGTAACTTCGTTATTTGAGCAGCTAGAGGGGTCAAACTTGCACTTTTTCAAAAGGCTCCATCTCCAAAACCACGGAGGCTAGAGACTTGAATTTTAGCTTCAAATGCAGCCTGAACCCTGCCCCAAAAATCAAAAATACCATTCCGGACGAAAACCTGCGAGAAACCCCGAAAATTTCATGGCAAAGTGACCCCTCGACTGCCAAATATAAAAGTGCCCGTAACTTCGTTATTTGAGCAGCTAGAGGGGTCAAACTTGCACTTTTTCAAAAGGCTCCATCTCGAAAACCACGGAGGCTAGAGACTTGAATTTTAGCTTCAAATGCAGCCTGAACCCTGCCCCAAAAACCAAAAATACCATTCCGGACGAAAACCTGCGAAAAACCCCGAAAATTTCATGGCAAAGTGACCCCTCGACTGCCAAATATAAAAGTGCCTGTAACTTCGTTATTTGAGCAGCTAGAGGGGTCAAACTTGCACTTTTTCAAAAGGCTCCATCTCCAAAACCACGGAGGCTAGAGACTTGAATTTTAGCTTCAAATGCAGCCTGAACCCTGCCCCAAAAACCAAAAATACCATTCCGGACGAAAACCTGCGAAAAACCCCGAAAATTTCATGGCAAAGTGACCCCTCGACTGCCAAATATAAAAGTGCCTGTAACTTCGTTATTTGAGCAGCTAGAGGGGTCAAACTTGCACTTTTTCAAAAGGCTCCATCTCCAAAACCACGGAGGCTAGAGACTTGAATTTTAGCTTCAAATGCAGCCTGAACCCTGCCCCAAAAACCAAAAATACCATTCCGGACGAAAACCTGGGAAAAACCCCAAAAATTTCATGGCAAATTGACCCCTCGACTGCCAAATATAAAAGTGCCTGTAACTTCGTTATTTGAGCAGCTAGAGGGGTCAAACTTGCACTTTTTCAAAAGGCTCCATCTCCAAAACCACGGAGGCTAGAGACTTGAATTTTAGCTTCAAATGCAGCCTGAACCCTGCCCCAAAAACCAAAAATACCATTCCGGACGAAAACCTGCGAAAAACCCCAAAAATTTCATGGCAAAGTGACCCCTCGACTGCCAAATATAAAAGTGCCTGTAACTTCGTTATTTGAGCAGCTAGAGGGGTCAAACTTGCACTTTTTCAAAAGGCTCTATCTCCAAAACCACGGAGGCTAGAGACTTGAATTTTAGCTTCAAATGCAGCCTGAACCCTGCCCCAAAAACCAAAAATACCATTCCGGACGAAAACCTGCGAAAAACCCCGATAATTTCATGGCAAAGTGACCCCTCGACTGCCAAATATAAAAGTGCCTGTAACTTCGTTATTTGAGCAGCTAGAGGGGTCAAACTTGCACTTTTTCAAAAGGCTCCATCTCGAAAACCACGGAGGCTAGAGACTTGAATTTTAGCTTCAAATGCAGCCTGAACCCTGCCCCAAAAACCAAAAATACCATTCCGGACGAAAACCTGCCAAAAACCCCGAAAATTTCATGGCAAAGTGACCCCTCGACTGCCAAATATAAAAGTGCCTGTAACTTCGTTATTTGAGCAGCTAGAGGGGTCAAACTTGCACTTTTTCAAAAGGCTCCATCTCCAAAACCACGGAGGCTAGAGACTTGAATTTTAGCTTCAAATGCAGCCTGAACCCTGTCCCAAAAACCAAAAATACCATTCCGGACGAAAACCTGCGAGAAACCCCGAAAATTTCATGGCAAAGTGACCCCTCGACTGCCAAATATAAAAGTGCCTGTAACTTCGTTATTTGAGCAGCTAGAGGGGTCAAACTTGCACTTTTTCAAAAGGCTCCATCTCCAAAACCACGGAGGCTAGAGACTTGAATTTTAGCTTCAAATGCAGCCTGAACCCTGCCCCAAAAAACCAAAAATACCATTCCGGACGAAAACCTGCGAGAAACCCCGAAAATTTCATGGCAAAGTGACCCCTCGACTGCCAAATATAAAAGTGCCTGTAACTTCGTTATTTGAGCAGCTAGAGGGGTCAAACTTGCACTTTTTCAAAAGGCTCCATCTCCAAAACCAGGGAGGCTAGAGACTTGAATTTTAGCTTCAAATGCAGCCTGAACCCTGCCCCAAAAACCAAAAATACCATTCCGGACGAAAACCTGCGAGAAACCCCGAAAATTTCATGGCAAAGTGACCCCTCGACTGCCAAATATAAAAGTGCCTGTAACTTCGTTATTTGAGCAGGTCAAACTTGCACTTTTTCAAAAGGCTCCATCTCCAAAACCACGGAGGCTAGAGACTTGAATTTTAGCTTCAAATGCAGCCTGAACCCTGCCCCAAAAACCAAAAATACCATTCCGGACGAAAACCTGCGAGAAACCCCGAAAATTTCATGGCAAAGTGACCCCTCGACTGCCAAATATAAAAGTGCCTGTAACTTCGTTATTTGAGCAGCTAGAGGGGTCAAACTTGCACTTTTTCAAAAGGCTCCATCTCCAAAACCACGGAGGCTAGAGACTTGAATTTTAGCTTCAAATGCAGCCTGAACCCTGCCCCAAAAATACCATTCCGGACGAAAACCTGCGAGAAACCCCGAAAATTTTATGGAAAGTGACCCCTCGACTGCCAAATATAAAAGTGCCTGTAACTTCGTTATTTGAGCAGCTAGAGGGGTCAAACTTGCACTTTTTCAAAAGGCTCCATCTCCAAAACCACGGAGGCTAGAGACTTGAATTTTAGCTTTAAATGCAGCCTGAACCCTGCCCCAAAAACCAAAAATACCATTCCGGACGAAAACCTGCGAGAAACCCCGAAAATTTCATGGCAAAGTGACCCCTCGACTGCCAAATATAAAAGTGCCTGTAACTTCGTTATTTGAGCAGCTAGAGGGGTCAAACTTGCACTTTTTCAAAAGGCTCCATCTCCAAAACCACGGAGGCTAGAGACTTGAATTTTAGCTTCAAATGCAGCCTGAACCCTGCCCCAAAAACCAAAAATACCATTCCGGACGAAAACCTGCGAGAAACCCCGAAAATTTCATGGCAAAGTGACCCCTCGACTGCCAAATATAAAAGTGCCTGTAACTTCGTTATTTGAGCAGCTAGAGGGGTCAAACTTGCACTTTTTCAAAAGGCTCCATCTCCAAAACCACGGAGGCTAGAGACTTGAATTTTAGCTTCAAATGCAGCCTGAACCCTGCCCCAAAAACCAAAAATACCATTCCGGACGAAAACCTGCGAGAAACCCCGAAAATTTCATGGCAAAGTGACCCCTCGACTGCCAAATATAAAAGTGCCTGTAACTTCATTATTTGAGCAGCTAGAGGGGTCAAACTTGCACTTTTTCAAAAGGCTCCATCTCCAAAACCACGGAGGCTAGAGGCTTGAATTTTAGCTTCAAATGCAGCCTGAACCCTGCCCCAAAAACCAAAAATACCATTCCGGACGAAAACCTGCGAGAAACCCCGAAAATTTCATGGCAAAGTGACCCCTCGACTGCCAAATATAAAAGTGCCTGTAACTTCGTTATTTGAGCAGCTAGAGGGGTCAAACTTGCACTTTTTCAAAAGGCTCCATCTCCAAAACCACGGAGGCTAGAGACTTGAATTTTAGCTTCAAATGCAGCCTGAACCCTGCCCCAAAAACCAAAAACACCATTCCGGACGAAAACCTGCGAGAAACCCCGAAAATTTCATGGCAAAGTGACCCCTCGACTGCCAAATATAAAAGTGCCTGTAACTTCGTTATTTGAGCAGCTAGTGGGGTCAAACTTGCACTTTTTCAAAAGGCTCCATCTCCAAAACCACGGAGGCTAGAGACTTGAATTTTAGCTTCAAATGCAGCCTGAACCCTGCCCCAAAAACCAAAAATACCATTCCGGACGAAAACCTGCGAGAAACCCCGAAAATTTCATGGCAAAGTGACCCCTCGACTGCCAAATATAAAAGTGCCTGTAACTTCGTTATTTGAGCAGCTAGAGGGGTCAAACTTGCACTTTTTCAAAAGGCTCCATCTCCAAAACCACGGAGGCTAGAGACTTGAATTTTAGCTTCAAATGCAGCCTGAACCCTGCCCCAAAAACCAAAAATACCATTCCGGACGAAAACCTGCGAGAAACCCCGAAAATTTCATGGCAAAGTGACCCCTCGACTGCCAAATATAAAAGTGCCTGTAACTTCGTTATTTGAGCAGCTAGAGGGGTCAAACTTGCACTTTTTCAAAAGGCTCCATCTCCAAAACCACGGAGGCTAGAGACTTGAATTTTAGCTTCAAATGCAGCCTGAACCCTGCCCCAAAAACCAAAAATACCATTCCGGACGAAAACCTGCGAGAAACCCCGAAAATTTCATGGCAAAGTGACCCCTCGACTGCCAAATATAAAAGTGCCTGTAACTTCGTTATTTGAGCAGCTAGAGGGGTCAAACTTGCACTTTTTCAAAAGGCTCCATCTCCAAAACCACGGAGGCTAGAGACTTGAATTTTAGCTTCAAATGCAGCCTGAACCCTGCCCCAAAAACCAAAAACACCATTCCGGACGAAAACCTGCGAGAAACCCCGAAAATTTCATGGCAAAGTGACCCCTCGACTGCCAAATATAAAAGTGCCTGTAACTTCGTTATTTGAGCAGCTAGAGGGGTCAAACTTGCACTTTTTCAAAAGGCTCCATCTCCAAAACCACGGAGGCTAGAGACTTGAATTTTAGCTTCAAATGCAGCCTGAACCCTGCCCCAAAAACACCATTCCGGACGAAAACCTGCGAGAAACCCCGAAAATTTTATGGAAAGTGACCCCTCGACTGCCAAATATAAAAGTGCCTGTAACTTCGTTATTTGAGCAGCTAGAGGGGTCAAACTTGCACATTTTCAAAAGGCTCCATCTCCAAAACCACGGAGGCTAGAGACTTGAATTTTAGCTTCAAATGCAGCCTGAACCCTGCCCCAAAAACCAAAAACACCATTCCGGACGAAAACCTGCGAGAAACCCCGAAAATTTCATGGCAAAGTGACCCCTCGACTGCCAAATATAAAAGTGCCTGTAACTTCGTTATTTGAGCAGCTAGAGGGGTCAAACTTGCACTTTTTCAAAAGGCTCCATCTCCAAAACCACGGAGGCTAGAGACTTGAATTTTAGCTTCAAATGCAGCCTGAACCCTGCCCCAAAAACACCATTCCGGACGAAAACCTGCGAGAAACCCCGAAAATTTTATGGAAAGTGACCCCTCGACTGCCAAATATAAAAGTGCCTGTAACTTCGTTATTTGAGCAGCTAGAGGGGTCAAACTTGCACTTTTTCAAAAGGCTCCATCTCCAAAACCACGGAGGCTAGAGACTTGAATTTTAGCTTTAAATGCAGCCTGAACCCTGCCCCAAAAACCAAAAACACCATTCCGGACGAAAACCTGGGAGAAACCCCGAAAATTTCATGGCAAAGTGACCCCTCGACTGCCAAATATAAAAGTGCCTGTAACTTCGTTATTTGAGCAGCTAGAGGGGTCAAACTTGCACTTTTTCAAAAGGCTCCATCTCCAAAACCACGGAGGCTAGAGACTTGAATTTTAGCTTCAAATGCAGCCTGAACCCTGCCCCAAAAACCAAAAATACCATTCCGGACGAAAACCTGCGAGAAACCCCGAAAATTTCATGGCAAAGTGACCCCTCGACTGCCAAATATAAAAGTGCCTGTAACTTCGTTATTTGAGCAGCTAGAGGGGTCAAACTTGCACTTTTTCAAAAGGCTCCATCTCCAAAACCGCGGAGGCTAGAGACTTGAATTTTAGCTTTAAATGCAGCCTGAACCCTGCCCCAAAAACCAAAAATACCATTCCGGACGAAAACCTGCGAGAAACCCCGAAAATTTCATGGCAAAGTGACCCCTCGACTGCCAAATATAAAAGTGCCTGTAACTTCGTTATTTGAGCAGCTAGAGGGGTCAAACTTGCACTTTTTCAAAAGGCTCCATCTCCAAAACCACGGAGGCTAGAGACTTGAATTTTAGCTTCAAATGCAGCCTGAACCCTGCCCCAAAAACCAAAAATACCATTCCGGACGAAAACCTGCGAGAAACCCCGAAAATTTCATGGCAAAGTGACCCCTCGACTGCCAAATATAAAAGTGCCTGTAACTTCGTTATTTGAGCAGCTAGAGGGGTCAAACTTGCACTTTTTCAAAAGGCTCCATCTCCAAAACCACGGAGGCTAGAGACTTGAATTTTAGCTTCAAATGCAGCCTGAACCCTGCCCCAAAAACCAAAAATACCATTCCGGACGAAAACCTGCGAGAAATCCCGAAAATTTCATGGCAAAGTGACCCCTCGACTGCCAAATATAAAAGTGCCTGTAACTTCGTTATTTGAGCAGCTAGAGGGGTCAAACTTGCACTTTTTCAAAAGGCTCCATCTCCAAAACCACGGAGGCTAGAGACTTGAATTTTAGCTTCAAATGCAGCCTGAACCCTGCCCCAAAAACCAAAAATACCATTCCGGACGAAAACCTGCGAAAAACCCCGAAAATTTCATGGCAAAGTGACCCCTCGACTGCCAAATATAAAAGTGCCTGTAACTTCGTTATTTGAGCAGCTAGAGGGGTCAAACTTGCACTTTTTCAAAAGGCTCCATCTCCAAAACCACGGAGGCTAGAGACTTGAATTTTAGCTTCAAATGCAGCCTGAACCCTGCCCCAAAAACCAAAAACACCATTCCGGACGAAAACCTGCGAGAAACCCCGAAAATTTCATGGCAAAGTGACCCCTCGACTGCCAAATATAAAAGTGCCTGTAACTTCGTTATTTGAGCAGCTAGAGGGGTCAAACTTGCACTTTTTCAAAAGGCTCCATCTCCAAAACCACGGAGGCTAGAGACTTGAATTTTAGCTTCAAATGCAGCCTGAACCCTGCCCCAAAAACCAAAAATACCATTCCGGACGAAAACCTGCGAGAAATCCCGAAAATTTCATGGCAAAGTGACCCCTCGACTGCCAAATATAAAAGTGCCTGTAACTTCGTTATTTGAGCAGCTAGAGGGGTCAAACTTGCACTTTTTCAAAAGGCTCCATCTCCAAAACCACGGAGGCTAGAGACTTGAATTTTAGCTTCAAATGCAGCCTGAACCCTGCCCCAAAAACCAAAAACACCATTCCGGACGAAAACCTGCGAGAAACCCCGAAAATTTCATGGCAAAGTGACCCCTCGACTGCCAAATATAAAAGTGCCTGTAACTTCGTTATTTGAGCAGCTAGAGGGGTCAAACTTGCACTTTTTCAAAAGGCTCCATCTCCAAAACCACGGAGACTAGAGACTTGAATTTTAGCTTCAAATGCAGCCTGAACCCTGCCCCAAAAACCAAAAATACCATTCCGGACGAAAACCTGCGAGAAACCCCGAAAATTTCATGGCAAAGTGACCCCTCGACTGCCAAATATAAAAGTGCCTGTAACTTCGTTTTTTTGAGCAGCTAGAGGGGTCAAACTTGCACTTTTTCAAAAGGCTCCATCTCCAAAACCACGGAGGCTAGAGACTTGAATTTTAGCTTCAAATGCAGCCTGAACCCTGCCCCAAAAACCAAAAATACCATTCCGGACGAAAACCTGCGAGAAACCCCGAAAATTTCATGGCAAAGTGACCCCTCGACTGCCAAATATAAAAGTGCCTGTAACTTCGTTATTTGAGCAGCTAGAGGGGTCAAACTTGCACTTTTTCGAAAGGCTCCATCTCCAAAACCACGGAGGCTAGAGACTTGAATTTTAGCTTCAAATGCAGCCTGAACCCTGCCCCAAAAACCAAAAATACCATTCCGGACGAAAACCTGCGAGAAACCCCGAAAATTTCATGGCAAAGTGACCCCTCGACTGCCAAATATAAAAGTGCCTGTAACTTCGTTATTTGAGCAGCTAGAGGGGTCAAACTTGCACTTTTTCAAAAGGCTCCATCTCCAAAACCACGGAGGCTAGAGACTTGAATTTTAGCTTCAAATGCAGCCTGAACCCTGCCCCAAAAACCAAAAATACCATTCCGGACGAAAACCTGCGAGAAACCCCGAAAATTTCATGGCAAAGTGACCCCTCGACTGCCAAATATAAAAGTGCCTGTAACTTCGTTATTTGAGCAGCTAGAGGGGTCAAACTTGCACTTTTTCAAAAGGCTCCATCTCCAAAACCACGGAGGCTAGAGACTTGAATTTTAGCTTCAAATGCAGCCTGAACCCTGCCCCAAAAACCAAAAATACCATTCCGGACGAAAACCTGCGAGAAACCCCGAAAATTTCATGGCAAAGTGACCCCTCGACTGCCAAATATAAAAGTGCCTGTAACTTCGTTATTTGAGCAGCTAGAGGGGTCAAACTTGCACTTTTTCAAAAGGCTCCATCTCCAAAACCACGGAGGCTAGAGACTTGAATTTTAGCTTCAAATGCAGCCTGAACCCTGCCCCAAAAACCAAAAATACCATTCCGGACGAAAACCTGCGAGAAATCCCGAAAATTTCATGGCAAAGTGACCCCTCGACTGCCAAATATAAAAGTGCCTGTAACTTCGTTATTTGAGCAGCTAGAGGGGTCAAACTTGCACTTTTTCAAAAGGCTCCATCTCCAAAACCACGGAGGCTAGAGACTTGAATTTTAGCTTCAAATGCAGCCTGAACCCTGCCCCAAAAACCAAAAATACCATTCCGGATGAAAACCTGCGAGAAACCCCGAAAATTTCATGGCAAAATGACCCCTCGACTGCCAAATATAAAAGTGCCTGTAACTTCGTTATTTGAGCAGCTAGAGGGGTCAAACTTGCACTTTTTCAAAAGGCTCCATCTCCAAAACCACGGAGGCTAGAGACTTGAATTTTAGCTTCAAATGCAGCCTGAACCCTGCCCCAAAAACCAAAAATACCATTCCGGACGAAAACCTGCGAAAAACCCCGAAAATTTCATGGCAAAGTGACCCCTCGACTGCCAAATATAAAAGTGCCTGTAACTTCGTTATTTGAGCAGCTAGAGGGGTCAAACTTGCACTTTTTCAAAAGGCTCCATCTCCAAAACCACGGAGGCTAGAGACTTGAATTTTAGCTTCAAATGCAGCCTGAACCCTGTCCCAGAAACCAAAAATTCCATTCCGGACGAAAACCTGCGAAAAACCCCGAAAATTTCATGGCAACGTGACCCCTCGACTGCCAAATATAAAAGTGCCTGTAACTTCGTTATTTGAGCAGCTAGAGGGGTCAAACTTGCACTTTTTCAAAAGGCTCCATCTCCAAAACCACGGAGGCTAGAGACTTGAATTTTAGCTTCAAATGCAGCCTGAACCCTGCCCCAGAAAGAAACAAAAATACCATTCCGGACGAAAACCTGCGAAAAACCCCGAAAATTTCATGGCAAAGTGACCCCTCGACTGCCAAATATAAAAGTGCCTGTAACTTCGTTATTTGTGCAGCTAGAGGGGTCAAACTTGCACTTTTTCAAAAGGCTCCATCTCCAAAACCACGGAGGCTAGAGACTTGAATTTTAGCTTCAAATGCAGCATGAACCCTGCCCCAAAAACCAAAAATACCATTCCGGACGAAAACCTGCGAGAAACCCCGAAAATTTCATGGCAAAGTGACCCCTCGACTGCCAAATATAAAAGTGCCTGTAACTTCGTTATTTGAGCAGGTCAAACTTGCACTTTTTCAAAAGGCTCCATCTCCAAAACCACGGAGGCTAGAGACTTGAATTTTAGCTTCAAATGCAGCCTGAACCCTGCCCCAAAAACCAAAAATACCATTCCGGACGAAAACCTGCGAAAAACCCCGAAAATTTCATGGCAACGTGACCCCTCGACTGCCAAATATAAAAGTGCCTGTAACTTCGTTATTTGAGCAGCTAGAGGGGTCAAACTTGCACTTTTTCAAAAGGCTCCATCTCCAAAACCACGGAGGCTAGAGACTTGAATTTTAGCTTCAAATGCAGCCTGAACCCTGCCCCAAAAACCAAAAATACCATTCCGGACGAAACCTGCGAAAAACCCCGAAAATTTCATGGCAACGTGACCCCTCGACTGCCAAATATAAAAGTGCCTGTAACTTCGTTATTTGAGCAGCTAGAGGGGTCAAACTTGCACTTTTTCAAAAGGCTCCATCTCCAAAACCACGGAGGCTAGAGACTTGAATTTTAGCTTCAAATGCAGCCTGAACCCTGCCCAAAAACCAAAAATACCATTCCGGACGAAAACCTGCGAGAAACCCCGAAAATTTCATGGCAAAGTGACCCCTCGACTGCCAAATATAAAAGTGCCTGTAACTTCGTTATTTGAGCAGCTAGAGGGGTCAAACTTGCACTTTTTCAAAAGGCTCCATCTCCAAAACCACGGAGGCTAGAGACTTGAATTTTAGCTTCAAATGCAGCCTGAACCCTGCCCCAAAAACCAAAAATACCATTCCGGACGAAAACCTGCGAGAAATCCCGAAAATTTCATGGCAAAGTGACCCCTCGACTGCCAAATATAAAAGTGCCTGTAACTTCGTTATTTGAGCAGCTAGAGGGGTCAAACTTGCACTTTTTCAAAAGGCTCCATCTCCAAAACCACGGAGGCTAGAGACTTGAATTTTAGCTTCAAATGCAGCCTGAACCCTGTCCCAGAAACCAAAAATACCATTCCGGACGAAAACCTGCGAAAAACCCCGAAAATTTCATGGCAAAGTGACCCCTCGACTGCCAAATATAAAAGTGCCTGTAACTTCGTTATTTGAGCAGCTAGAGGGGTCAAACTTGCACTTTTTCAAAAGGCTCCATCTCCAAAACCACGGAGGCTAGAGACTTGAATTTTAGCTTCAAATGCAGCCTGAACCCTGCCCCAAAAACCAAAAATACCATTCCGGACGAAAACCTGCGAGAAACCCCGAAAATTTCATGGCAAAGTGACCCCTCGACTGCCAAATATAAAAGTGCCTGTAACTTCGTTATTTGAGCAGCTAGAGGGGTCAAACTTGCACTTTTTCAAAAGGCTCCATCTCCAAAACCACGGAGGCTAGAGACTTGAATTTTAGCTTCAAATGCAGCCTGAACCCTGCCCCAAAAACCAAAAATACCATTCCGGACGAAAACCTGCGAGAAACCCCGAAAATTTCATGGCAAAGTGACCCCTCGACTGCCAAATATAAAAGTGCCTGTAACTTCGTTATTTGAGCAGCTAGAGGGGTCAAACTTGCACTTTTTCAAAAGGCTCCATCTCCAAAACCACGGAGGCTAGAGACTTGAATTTTAGCTTCAAATGCAGCCTGAACCCTGCCCCAAAAACCAAAAATACCATTCCGGACGAAAACCTGCGAAAAACCCCGAAAATTTCATGGCAAAGTGACCCCTCGACTGCCAAATATAAAAGTGCCTGTAACTTCGTTATTTGAGCAGCTAGAGGGGTCAAACTTGCACTTTTTCAAAAGGCTCCATCTCCAAAACCACGGAGGCTAGAGACTTGAATTTTAGCTTCAAATGCAGCCTGAACCCTGCCCCAAAAACCAAAAATACCATTCCGGACGAAAACCTGCGAGAAACCCCGAAAATTTCATGGCAAAGTGACCCCTCGACTGCCAAATATAAAAGTGCCTGTAACTTCGTTATTTGAGCAGCTAGAGGGGTCAAACTTGCACTTTTTCAAAAGGCTCCATCTCCAAAACCACGGAGGCTAGAGACTTGAATTTTAGCTTCAAATGCAGCCTGAACCCTGCCCCAAAAACCAAAAATACCATTCCGGACGAAAACCTGCGAGAAACCCCGAAAATTTCATGGCAAAGTGACCCCTCGACTGCCAAATATAAAAGTGCCTGTAACTTCGTTATTTGAGCAGCTAGAGGGGTCAAACTTGCACTTTTTCAAAAGGCTCCATCTCCAAAACCACGGAGGCTAGAGACTTGAATTTTAGCTTCAAATGCAGCCTGAACCCTGTCCCAGAAACCAAAAATTCCATTCCGGACGAAAACCTGCGAAAAACCCCGAAAATTTCATGGCAACGTGACCCCTCGACTGCCAAATATAAAAGTGCCTGTAACTTCGTTATTTGAGCAGCTAGAGGGGTCAAACTTGCACTTATTCAAAAGGCTCCATCTCCAAAACCACGGAGGCTAGAGACTTGAATTTTAGCTTCAAATGCAGCCTGAACCCTGCCCCAGAAACCAAAAATACCATTCCGGACGAAAACCTGCGAAAAACCCCGAAAATTTCATGGCAAAGTGACCCCTCGACTGCCAAATATAAAAGTGCCTGTAACTTCGTTATTTGAGCAGCTAGAGGGGTCAAACTTGCACTTTTTCAAAAGGCTCCATCTCCAAAACCACGGAGGCTAGAGACTTGAATTTTAGCTTCAAATGCAGCCTGAACCCTGCCCCAAAAACCAAAAATACCATTCCGGACGAAAACCTGCGAGAAACCCCGAAAATTTCATGGCAAAGTGACCCCTCGACTGCCAAATATAAAAGTGCCTGTAACTTCGTTATTTGAGCAGCTAGAGGGGTCAAACTTGCACTTTTTCAAAAGGCTCCATCTCCAAAACCACGGAGGCTAGAGACTTGAATTTTAGCTTCAAATGCAGCCTGAACCCTGCCCCAGAAACCAAAAATACCATTCCGGACGAAAACCTGCGAAAAACCCCGAAAATTTCATGGCAAAGTGACCCCTCGACTGCCAAATATAAAAGTGCCTGTAACTTCGTTATTTGAGCAGCTAGAGGGGTCAAACTTGCACTTTTTCAAAAGGCTCCATCTCCAAAACCACGGAGGCTAGAGACTTGAATTTTAGCTTCAAATGCAGCCTGAACCCTGCCCCAAAAACCAAAAATACCATTCCGGACGAAAACCTGCGAAAAACCCCGAAAATTTCATGGCAAAGTGACCCCTCGACTGCCAAATATAAAAGTGCCTGTAACTTCGTTATTTGAGCAGCTAGAGGGGTCAAACTTGCACTTTTTCAAAAGGCTCCATCTCCAAAACCACGGAGGCTAGAGACTTGAATTTTAGCTTCAAATGCAGCCTGAACCCTGCCCCAAAAACCAAAAATACCATTCCGGACGAAAACCTGCGAGAAACCCCGAAAATTTCATGGCAAAGTGACTGCCAAATATAAAAGTGCCTGTAACTTCGTTATTTGAGCAGCTAGAGGGGTCAAACTTGCACTTTTTCAAAAGGCTCCATCTCCAAAACCACGGAGGCTAGAGACTTGAATTTTAGCTTCAAATGCAGCCTGAACCCTGCCCCAAAAACCAAAAATACCATTCCGGACGAAAACCTGCGAGAAACCCCGAAAATTTCATGGCAAAGTGACCCCTCGACTGCCAAATATAAAAGTGCCTGTAACTTCGTTATTTGAGCAGCTAGAGGGGTCAAACTTGCACTTTTTCAAAAGGCTCCATCTCCAAAACCACGGAGGCTAGAGACTTGAATTTTAGCTTCAAATGCAGCCTGAACCCTGTCCCAGAAACCAAAAATACCATTCCGGACGAAAACCTGCGAAAAACCCCGAAAATTTCATGGCAAAGTGACCCCTCGACTGCCAAATATAAAAGTGCCTGTAACTTCGTTATTTGAGCAGCTAGAGGGGTCAAACTTGCACTTTTTCAAAAGGCTCCATCTCCAAAACCACGGAGGCTAGAGACTTGAATTTTAGCTTCAAATGCAGCCTGAACCCTGCCCCAAAAACCAAAAATACCATTCCGGACGAAAACCTGCGAGAAACCCCGAAAATTTCATGGCAAAGTGACCCCTCGACTGCCAAATATAAAAGTGCCTGTAACTTCGTTATTTGAGCAGCTAGAGGGGTCAAACTTGCACTTTTTCAAAAGGCTCCATCTCCAAAACCACGGAGGCTAGAGACTTGAATTTTAGCTTCAAATGCAGCCTGAACCCTGCCCCAAAAACCAAAAATACCATTCCGGACGAAAACCTGCGAGAAACCCCGAAAATTTCATGGCAAAGTGACCCCTCGACTGCCAAATATAAAAGTGCCTGTAACTTCGTTATTTGAGCAGCTAGAGGGGTCAAACTTGCACTTTTTCAAAAGGCTCCATCTCCAAAACCACGGAGGCTAGAGACTTGAATTTTAGCTTCAAATGCAGCCTGAACCCTGCCCCAGAAACCAAAAATACCATTCCGGACGAAAACCTGCGAGAAACCCCGAAAATTTCATGGCAAAGTGACCCCTCGACTGCCAAATATAAAAGTGCCTGTAACTTCGTTATTTGAGCAGCTAGAGGGGTCAAACTTGCACTTTTTCAAAAGGCTCCATCTCCAAAACCACGGAGGCTAGAGACTTGAATTTTAGCTTCAAATGCAGCCTGAACCCTGCCCCAAAAACCAAAAATACCATTCCGGACGAAAACCTGCGCGAAACCCCGAAAATTTCATGGCAAAGTGACCCCTCGACTGCCAAATATAAAAGTGCCTGTAACTTCGTTATTTGAGCAGCTAGAGGGGTCAAACTTGCACTTTTTCAAAAGGCTCCATCTCCAAAACCACGGAGGCTAGAGACTTGAATTTTAGCTTCAAATGCAGCCTGAACCCTGCCCCAAAAACCAAAAATACCATTCCGGACGAAAACCTGCGAGAAACCCCGAAAATTTCATGGCAAAGTGACCCCTCGACTGCCAAATATAAAAGTGCCTGTAACTTCGTTATTTGAGCAGCTAGAGGGGTCAAACTTGCACTTTTTCAAAAGGCTCCATCTCGAAAACCACGGAGGCTAGAGACTTGAATTTTAGCTTCAAATGCAGCCTGAACCCTGCCCCAAAAACCAAAAATACCATTCCGGACAAAAACCTGCGAGAAACCCCGAAAATTTCATGGCAAAGTGACCCCTCGACTGCCAAATATAAAAGTGCCTGTAACTTCGTTATTTGAGCAGCTAGAGGGGTCAAACTTGCACTTTTTCAAAAGGCTCCATCTCCAAAACCACGGAGGCTAGAGACTTGAATTTTAGCTTCAAATGCAGCCTGAACCCTGCCCCAGAAACCAAAAATACCATTCCGGACGAAAACCTGCGAAAAACCCCGAAAATTTCATGGCAAAGTGACCCCTCGACTGCCAAATATAAAAGTGCCTGTAACTTCGTTATTTGAGCAGCTAGAGGGGTCAAACTTGCACTTTTTCAAAAGGCTCCATCTCCAAAACCACGGAGGCTAGAGACTTGAATTTTAGCTTCAAATGCAGCCTGAACCCTGCCCCAAAAACCAAAAATACCATTCCGGACGAAAACCTGCGAGAAAACCCGAAAATTTCATGGCAAAGTGACCCCTCGACTGCCAAATATAAAAGTGCCTGTAACTTCGTTATTTGAGCAGCTAGAGGGGTCAAACTTGCACTTTTTCAAAAGGCTCCATCTCCAAAACCACGGAGGCTAGAGACTTGAATTTTAGCTTCAAATGCAGCCTGAACCCTGCCCCAAAAACCAAAAATACCATTCCGGACGAAAACCTGCGAAAAACCCCGAAAATTTCATGGCAAAGTGACCCCTCGACTGCTAAATATGCAAGTGCCCGTAACTTCGTTATTTGAGCAGCTAGAGGGGTCAAACTTGCACTTTTTCAAAAGGCTCCATCTCCAAAACCACGGAGGCTAGAGACTTGAATTTTAGCTTCAAATGCAGCCTGAACCCTGCCCCAAAAACCAAAAATACCGTTCCGGACGAAAACCTGCGAAAAACCCGAAAATTTCATGGCAAAGTGACCCCTTGACTGCCAAATATAAAAGTGCCTGTAACTTCGTTATTTGAGCAGCTAGAGGGGTCAAACTTGCACTTTTTCAAAAGGCTCCATCTCCAAAACCACGGAGGCTAGAGACTTGAATTTTAGCTTCAAATGCAGCCTGAACCCTGCTCCAAAAACCGAAAATACCATTCCGGACGAAAACCTGCGAAAAATCCCGAAATTTTCATGGCAAAGTGACCCCTCGACTGCCAAATATAAAAGTGCCTGTAACTTCGTTATTTGAGCAGCTAGAGGTGTCAAACGAGAGTTGCAAAACGCCACGAACATCTCGCCATTTTTGTTCCTGTTGCCTAGACCATGATTGTCCATTAGGTCTTCCAAACCAAGTTTGTCAGACCCAACTTTGGCATTGAGATAATCCATAATAATTTTTATGTCACCTTTGGGAGCCTTGTCGAAGGTGTCGTCGAGTCGGTGGTAGAAGGCGTCCTTAGCTGATTGATCCGCTGGTTCAGTCGGGGCGTAGCACTGAATTATTGTGAAGTTTCTTACCCTGGAATTAAATCTGGCTGTAATGATACGGTCGGAGAGCTTCCAGTCAATTAGAGATAGGCGTGCCTCCCTGGTCAACAGGATTCCCGACGCCTGCAATTTGAGGTGACGTATCGTCTTCATTTCCAGAGTAGAGCAGTGCTGTTTGAGAGCTTGGTGGTAAAGTCGTTCCCGATCCAGGCCATCTTGTTTCGTACAGCCCTTGTTTATCGATGTTATATGCGGTCTTTTCCCGTTCGACTTCAGTGAGCCTCGCACTATTGTACTTGTTCCCATCGTTCGAACATTCCAAAAATCGATCGTGGTCCGTTGTTTGTAGCCAAAAGTCGTTGCCGGTGAATCAGTGTGTGGTATCCGCGGCTCGTTTAATTTTTCGAGTGTAAATTTATTTCAGGTACGCAGGATACAAGCCCGCATACCCAATCTTAGGGAAAGGGTTGCTTCCTTAGGTGTCCTAAGAGTCGCCAGGAGCTATTTTTTTATACAGCGCAGAGGTAGCTCTCCAATGGTGTTTTTAATTGCGCGTTCTTTTGATGATCTTTCAGCTGGGTGTAGCGTGTTGGTGTTCTCACAACTATGTTGCAACTCCACCGTTCGCCTATGTCCTGAGACGCACTGGTATTATTAGCCATTCAGGATGATCATCTACCAAATGTTTTGCGGTGCAAAACTCGGTTGGCTTGACTAGCCGTTCCAGAGGGCGCCCACGCAGTGGACTGTGGGAGAGGTCTTTTGCTCGCCGACACGCATGCAAAAGGACCGAAATTATCATATTCCGCTGCAGCTAAAGTTATTAAAAAGTTAAAGAAGTTCGTTGAGAAGTGGGTGAAAAGGTACAAGTACAAAGAGACAAAAAATGTTGATGATCTTCCTGAACGCGGGAAAAAGAGAGCACGTCCAGCAAATACGACAAAGTGATAGTGCAGATGTTCAGCAGCCACCTTACTCTGCGCCTGCGCGAAGTCAAGTTCAAACTCACCAGGAAGGGAAATCATGTCAGCCACAACACGATAAGGCGACGTTTACATGAAGCCAAGCTGCTATACCGTTCTACGAGCTCGAAACCTCTTCTTAGCGCAATCCACATGGAAAAGCGCCTAAACTGGGTGGAGGAACACAAGGATCGCGATTGGTCGAAAACTATTTTGTCGGATGAAGCGACTTTTCGGGCGTGGGTTCCAGTGGAGCGTGCCTGGTTGGGAAGCAGTACCGATTTCGTTCAGCGCACTGTCAAATATCCGGTAAAAGTACTCGTAAATGTTTGGGGGTGCTTCTCAGAGCGGGGATTTGGTTGCTTGCGGCCTTTCACGTAGAATTTGAATGCAGTGAAAATGCTTGAAATTTACAAACGAAGCCTTTTGAAGTCGGCCAAGAAAATGTTTGGACCTGATAACAGAAATTGGATAATTAAACTTTTAGCAACTACTTTCGAATAAAATGCAGGACAAAGACGACTTTTCTTCACAACGTGCACTCATCAGACACACTAGTCGCATGGTGATTTTGCTGAAAAAAAGTCCCTTGCAAAACGACTAATGCATACCAAACAACAATTACAGGTATAAATGTCTAATGGTTGCCTTGTTACGTACTTTCCAACGTGAAGTCCCTAAAGGGCCTACGCCCATTCCGTAGGCTTGCATTGTTGCCTTAGGATTTCCGCTCATATTGTGCGCACTTCGCATATTGTCAGTTTCACAGGGCATCATGTTTAGTGTAATTGTTAGAACCCTTAACTTGTAAGAATGTCTATGGAACCTCCAAGGGACTAGGTACTTTAATTTACCAAGTTGTGCTCCAAAACTCGTAAAAGTTGATCCTTTGTTACCACATCGTTGTAGTGTCTATCGTGTAAGAATCGTTAGAAATATGTGATGTGCTTGCAAACGGGTACTTATGGGAGACGACTGTGAATGCTTTTTACTTTCACAGAATACTTCTAAATATGAGTTGAGTTGCTTTTTTGTTTTCTTGAACAATGCGCACAGTACAACTTTGAATGTATCATAATTGGAAAAGGGAGGTATGAAAAGATAAGAAAGATTTAACTTAAGTATGTTGAAGGAGGCTATTGTTATTATGTTGGCATTTTTTTTTTTTTTTCAATTTTTGTAGTCTAAGAGGTTTGAAATGTAAAATAGAAAAGTACCAGTTGTCTTAACGAAGAAGTAGTTAAGTACATTTAGAGAACATTGTGAACATTTTTAGGAAGAATGGAAATGAGTTTTCTAGCATTTAGAGCGTGGATAAGGTGATTCAGAGAAAATATGCATAGTAAGCTCACAAACCTATGTAAATTTTAAGTGCGCGAATCAGGGCAATTTGAGCAAAAGAAGAATTAGTCCTTTATTCGAGTCGTATACATGAAATTTTATTTGAAGGTAAAGTGTCATAATGATTGTCATTGGCACGTATTCATAACACTTTAATGACAGAATAAAGAAGTATTCTAACATGCGAATTTCAATATAAGATGCTGTACAAAGAAATATTAATTCAAAGCACGAAAGTGAATCTTCAATGCAAAAATTAAGCAAAGAATTTTTTTTTCTGGGAACTTCGCTGAAGTTACGTTTCTTAGTTACTTGTCGATTTCGAGACACCTTTCAGAGAAAATTGAATAGAGTTCAGAGACAGAATAAAGGCTATAAAGGTCCCGTGACGAAAGAAACTTGAAATATGTAATATTCATATTTCCATTATTTTTTCACTGTGATCTAACCTTCAATTTGAGAACCTTTGAGGCACGTTTTATTGTATATTCAGGCATTTGATTCGATAAAAATAAGCAAGAAGAATCGGAAAATTTGGGATATTTATTTCTAGGTGAAACGAAAATAAAGAGACACATTTTCTGTGTTTACAGAAAAAAAAACCAAATGCTTTTAGCATATTGCAATAGACCGAAAAATGTTCAAATTTCGAATGTGAACATTTAAGACAAATACATTGCTAAGTAACAGTTACTTCGAACAAATGGTTATGTCCATTATAAATACAGCTTAATCAATTTTCAGGCAACTTAATCGACGTTGAAGGAGTCTGGTTTTAACAGCATTCGGTTTTCTGTTAAATCGCTGGATAATCCTAAGCGTGCGTTTACACGTGAACATCTCGCCGAATTTGAACATTACCGCGGTAATGTTCTTGAACATTAGGACTAATATACCAACAACTACTAAGTAAATTTCGTTGCCGACACACACGGAAGGCATGAAGAATGATGGGTTGCTGGAAAGATACATATTTGCCCATGGACCCGTAAACAGAAAATTACCCTTCGTCTGTTTGTTGTCATGGTAATAATATGCGTATTGTTGATTCGTAGTGTTGTTGTTTTAGCTATGAGACCTTTATTGAAGAGATCCGTAGATATCGGGTATGCATTTTTCTACCGCAAGTACATATTACTGGGTTATGGTTTTTGACTTGTTATTGTTTTGCATTGGGAAATCAATTTGATGATGAAATTTATGGATGAAAGCAATGATCACACGAAAGCGAAGTTTAATTTAGATTGTTTGGAACTCTATCTAAATGCTGTAAATCAATTAATTTGTACGTATGTCACGTACATTGTATGGATTTTTATACCCTAGACTTTTAGTATAGGGTATATTGTTTTTGTCACGACGGAAATATGTAACACCTTAAAGGAGGCTCCGGAGGTATAGCAATGTATATATATACATGATCAGGGTCACCTCCTGATTCGATTTAGCCATGTCTGTCTGTCTGTCTGTCCGTTCGCACGATAACTTTCGATAGAATGAAGCTAGAGCCCTGAAATTTTGGTCAGATGTTGGAAGTATGATCTAGTTGGTTGGTATTGAAAACGGGCATGATCAGGCCAAGAGAACGCCTACCTCCCCTATATATGTAAAATACTTAAATGTATCCATAATTCCCGATTAAATAAACATGAAAAGCTCTAGCTTTGGTAGATTGCTCGTGAGGGTAATCTTATACTCTCTTGGAAAAATAAAATCGATCAGTTGAAAACTAACGGCAATTTTTTTACAAAGAGCCCCGTACTACCCTACTTTTCAGGTTTTTTGTCCATAACTCTTGAACAAATTGACGTAGACATCTGATTTTTGGTATGTAACCTTGAGGTGAGAAGCTGCTTGGGTTTTAGTAAGTTGGGCATAATCAGATCAAAGGAAGGCCTACCTCCCCTACAAAATTTGAAAAATTAAATATTAATTTAATTACGATAACTTTCGATAGAATGACACTAGCGAGTTGAAAATTTGGCAGAACGTTGGTAGTAACATCCTGTTAGTTGGTATTGAAAATGGGCAAGATCCGACCTAAGGAACCCCTACCTCCCCTACAAATGAAACTTCAAATAAGCGATAACTTTTGATTGAATGAAGCCAGCGACTTGAAATTTTGGCCGAATGTTTGAAGTGAGATTGGGTTAGTTGGCATTAAGGATGGGTTAGATCCGACCTAAGGAACCCCTACCTCCCCTAGAAATGAAATTTTAAATAAGCGATAACTTACGACAAAATAATGCTAGCGACTTGAAATTTTGGTCAAATATTTGAAGTAGGATCCAGTTGGCTAATACTGAAAATACGTAAAATCCGACCAATGAAACCCCTGCTTCCCCTACAAATGAAACTTGAAATAAGCGATAACTTTCGATAGAGTAAAGCTAGACACCTGACATCTTTTTTTTATGTTTGTAGGGTGATCTAATTCGATGGTGGCTATGATGGGCAAGATCCGATCCAAGGAACTTCTACCACCCCTACAAGTGAGACTTCAAATAAGCAATAACTTTCGATAGAATGAACCTAGCGACTTGAAAAATTCGACAAATATTTGTAGAATGGGTTAGTTAATTGATTTTTACAAGGGTCAAGATCCTCATGAATGTATGCCAACCTCCCCTATAAACTGGCCATATAGGAAACTCACTTTTAATGCATATGGTCGTTGCCAATTTGTACTTTTGGTATCCCCACTAGGTCTGTACAAGTCTAGGGTATATACGCTTCGGACTCCGGGCCTGGTTTTTTTTTATTTTAGTTTAAGTGAATAAAGTGCAAGTAATATGCAAATATGTACATACCAACATTGAATTGTGGTTTTGTGAAGGAATACATTATATGAAGCCTAGAATTATAGGTACGTATATACATCCAGATTTTTGTGTAGTGGGGAAAATTTCTTGTTTATGGTCCGTCGCATATAAAATTAGATTAGACGGGAATAAAGTGCCAAATGTGTGACAAATGAAATAGACTATTGCTGAAGGCTTTTTGAGTCTCTATATCTACCTGTTTCTCAGTAGATACTTTATCTGTTGCTCAATAGGGGCTGTATCTTTTGGTCAATCGATAATGAGTCTGTTGCTCAGCATATACTGTGTCTGTTAGCCAATATATATTGCATCTATCGCTCAGTAGATACTGTATCTGTTGGTCAGTTGGTACTGTATCTGTTCTTTGTAGATACTGTATCTGTTAATCAGTAGATAGAAAATGAGAGACCAGTTTTCATCCAGGTCTTGTATGGGATCACATCTGGATCAGAGTTGAAAATGAATTAGCTGAAATAAACTTCTTTCTCCACCATCCGCCTCTAAACCTTTCTATACTGAGCCCGTAATTCGGCCCCATGCGGCGAAGTGTCTGTATGATGGCTGTTTAAGTTCGCTCGTCGCAGATCCGTGTCGTTTTTTTTCATCTGACACCGAAATCAAAATGACTCCAAAATGAATAATTACACCAATTGTACGTTTCGGGTACATGCCATACATTGCCAAGGTTCAGGATTCTCAACGTTGCAATTACGTTTCAAGTATTTAGCAAATGCATGTCAAACGATAAAAAGGGAAATCAACCAGAACAATTTTCTGATTCATTTCACTAGTTTGTATTTTACATGCCATCTCCACCTTAAATTGAACTGAGTTCAAAGCAACTTGGAACGTTTAAGGTTTTCACGGAACGCACCCATTGAAAATATTGATCAAACGGCAGAGATTAATAAGATCTTTTTTGTAGTACAGTTTTACGTTTTAGAATCAATTGTCTACCTAAATGTATACATCGATAAGCAAATTATACGAAAATATGGGTTAAATAATATACCCCCAAGCAGCACAATCCAACCTTGGTTAGGAATCTAACTAATTTTTGGGTAATAAGTCAGTCATACAATGAACAATTTGTTGAAGTGACTGAAGTAAAACCTTTTTGTTCGTTATTAAACTTAATTTCTCATCTAAATTTGTTATTAATATTACTAAACTGCTCTATTTTAAACAAAATTAAACAAAGTGCAACTTTTGTGTTCCGTTCAGAACAATATTTGCATTTTACGAGCTATATTATTATATTCTTAACAAAGGCGGTAGAGATATTCCTAAATTGTCAAATCTCCAACGATTGTTGGAAATAGAACTATATGGTCAGGGTTTAAACTAGAATGTTGTGTGTTTTCTATGCAACTTCTTAGTTATACAAGTAACTAAAGGATTTTATAATTAGCTGAATGTTACCAAATATAACTATCCTGTTATAGGCTTAACTCCAAGTGCCATTGTAGCATCAAAACCTGTTGAGTCCCGGTCACGATAAACACATGCTCCTGCATTGGTCGCGTTCTGTATATTTTTACCCCGCGCCCGCGTCAAAACAATAGTATTACGCAGCACGTAATTCATATTATTGTGTTTAAGTGCCCGTGTTTTGGCCAAAGCAAAAAACCATTGGTTTGTTTGGTGACGGAACACGGGTATTTCGTTCGTGCATGTTTTACAAATAAGGATATTTGTGCTCAAATATATTGTGAAAGTAGTCCTTTATGTCATTGCATAACGAAATGTGATAGATAAAATATCATAAAATAAATAAATTTTCTATAATTTAATGTGTATATGTTTTATTTCAATTTTGATAATGTATTGACATGACGTGATTCATCGCTCGTTGTTTTTATACCCTAGACTTTTAGTATAGGGTATATTGTTTTTGTCACGACGGAAATATGTAACACCTTAAATGAGGCTCCGGAGGTATAGCAATGTATATATATAAATGATCAGGGTCACCTCCTGATTCGATTAAGCCATGTCTGTCTGTCTGTCTGTCTGTCCGTTCGCACGATAACTTTCGATAGAATGAAGCTAGAGCCTTGAAATTTTGGTCAAATGTTGGTAGTGTAATCTAGTTGGATGGTATTGAAAATGGGCATGATCAAGCCAAGAGAACGCCTACCTCCCCTACATATGTAAAATACTTAAATGTATCTGTAACTTCCGACTAAATAAATATGAAAAGCTTTGGTAGATTACTCGTGAGGGTAATCTTATAAACTCCTGGGGAAAAAAATCGATCAGTTGAAAACTAACGGTAATTTTCTTACAAAGAGCCCCGTACTACCCTACTTTTCGGGTTTTTTGTCTATAACTCTTGAACCAATTGACGTAGACGGCTGATTTTTGGTATGTAACCCTGGGGTGAGAAGATGCTTGAGTTCTAGTAAGTTGGGCATAATCGGATCAAAGGAACGCCTACCTCCCCTACAAATTTAAAAAAATTCAATATTCCTTTAATTACGATTACTTTCGATAGAATAACACTAGCGAGTTGAAAATTTGACAAAATGTTGCTAGTAGGATCTACTTGGTATTGAAAATGGGTAAGATCCGACTCAAGCAAGCTCTACCTCCCCTACAAATGAAACTTCAAATAAGCGATAACTTTTGATAGAATGATACTACCGAGTTAAAAATTTGGTGGAATGTTGCTAGTAAGACCTACGTAGTTGGTGTTGAATATGGGCAAGATCCAACCCAAGGAACCCCCACCTCCCCTACATATGAAACTTCAAATAAGCAATAACTTCTGATGAAATGAAGCCAGTAACTTGAAATTTTGGTCAAGTGTTCGAAGTGAGATTGAGTTAGTTGGCACTAAAGCTGGGTAACATCCGATCAACGAAACCCCTACTTCCCCTACAAACGAAACTTTAAATAAGCGATAACTTTCGATAGAGTGAAGTTAGAGACTTGAAATTTTGTTTAAATGGTTGTAGGGTGATCTAATTGGTTGGTGGCAATGATGAGCAAGATCCGACCTAAGGAACCCTTACCTCCTCTACAAGTGAAACTTCAAATAAGCAATACCTTCCGATAGAATGAAGCTAGCGACTTGAAAAATTCGACAAATATTGTAGAATGGGTTAGTTAGTTAATTGATTTTGAGAATGGTCAAGATCCTAATGAATGAGTGCCAACCTCTCCTATGAACTGGCCATATAGGAGACCCATTCTTAATGCATATGGTCGTTGCCAATTTGTACTTTTGGTATCTCCACTAGGTCTGTAGAAGTCTAGGGTATATACGCTTCGGACTCCCTGGTTGTAATCTGTGTTTGTTATCCCACACCACACTCGATAAATAGGTAAAGAACGCGCCTAATGTTAAATTCAAGTCAAGCTTCAGACTAAAATGTGAGAAGAATGTTATATGAAGGTCATTAGATAGTTATATAAAAAACAATATTAGTTATTTTGATTTGATGAATTCCTCACTGGGCAGGGATAGTTTTAATAAAATACTAAGATAAACAATTATAGTAAGTTAATAATAATGTATATATATTGAAATTATAAGAACATACACTTATGCCAATGTAAATAACAATTCCAGTGTAAAATTAACCTGATGATGCCGATAGAATAAAGGCGAAACGTCGTGAGAAAATATCAACAAACTTTTTATTTATCCGCTGGAAGTTGAGTAATTAACATCAAGAATCAATATTAGTTATATTTAGTAATACGGCAGTTGTAAATCCAACTGTTTTGTTGGATACATGTCATAGAGATGACTATCTATAACAATATGGTCATCTAACTAGCTGAAATATAACTATGCTGTTTTCTGAAAGTCGTGGTCATAAACCAGGCAAAACCGGTAAATTTACCATTGTACAAACGTTTAAATAACGTTATTTCAACCTTTTACATGACAATATCGTTATATGACCATGGTTATATTTCGATCATAATACCCGTTGAATGACTCGTTTGTGCTGCTTGGGCCTACATCTTTATACTAATATATCTATCTAATATACCTACATAGCTCAAACAGTTACATTTTAATCAATCAGACTTACATCTGATTGCATTTCGATCTAACACCTCACAAAAAAATATCCATTTGTCCTTATTTCATTATTTTCTGACCTGGTGTCATAAAATCGAAAACAAACCAAAAAACTCAAACAAACAACAACTCAACTCAAATTACCCATCGTCTACCTGTTGGCAATTTGTGTGAAACGCAAGACGATTGAAATAGATTCGTAGCATATACACTTTCTCTCAATGGTTGACCCTTCATATGAAAAGGTACATTTCCATTAAATTCGGCGAACATTTTCGCCCGTTCCCATTCCTCATGGGAACAGCTCTGAACATATTCGCCGAATGCACCTTTTGTGTTCTTAATGCTTTTTCCATGAGACGCGCAGCAATATTCGGCGAAAAAGTTCTTGGAAAATGGATAGCTGGGAACATTACCTGTTCCGTTCGGCGAATATAATGCTATTGTTATTGTATTCACATTCAAATTCGGCGAGATGTTCACGTGTAAACGCACGCTAAGGTTCGCGTTCGTAGTATAGGAAAGATTCTGGTTTTGAGACTGGCGCTTAGCGAAAAAGCCAGATTTCTGGGGCTTATATTTGATAGAAAGCTCTCCTGAAGGCAAATATCGAGGAGCGAGTTGTTAAGGTAACAGTTGCTCTGTACTCTTGCAGGCAGGTTGTTGGCTTGAAATGGGGCATGCCACCAAAGGTGATACTTTAGTTGTACGTATTAGTCGTACGCCCTATTTTAATGTATGAGGTGGATTGCACTCAACAAGGCGTCCTACAGGACTCTATTGAACAAAATTCAAAGATTATCCTGTATTGCTATCACTGTTGCTCTCAATACCACACCAACTTTGAACGTCTTGGCCGAACAGTTGGCTGCAATCACCGCCATCCGTCTTCGGGAAACCGGACAATGGAAAATGACTACTATTGGTCACTCGGCTATAATGGACAATCTTGATATTCTAGAAGAAACAGGTTACACCTCTCCGGTGTACTCCTTCGACAAAGGTTATACCAGTCTAATACCCTCTCGACAAGAACGGGGCGTAAACAGTACTCCAGAGTCGGAAGCTATAAGCTCGAAAACAGAAGAAGGTGTGGGTGCTGTATCTTTTCAGAGAGACTGGATTTTGGCTTGTCACTCCGTCTTACAGCATTCTATAGTGTCATCCAGGCGCAGATCACTGCAATTGCCGAAGTTTTGGCTTGGTTGGGTTGTAATGTCGTATCTGCTAGGACTATTACTATGTTTACCGATAGTCAAGCGGCGATAAAATCCCTGGACACTGCACTTTCTACTTCGAAAACCGTAGTGGTGTGCCGCTCAGCTCTCAAGGAGCTCAGCGAATTTTTCAACATCACTCTGTGCTGGATACCAGGGCATAGTGGTTTCAGAGATAACTACCGGGAGGGCGAGCTGGCTCGGATGGGTACCAACAATGTGGATATAGGGTGTTTTTGCCTTGTCAAAATACCGATTGCAGCTTGTAAGAAGCTGATCAAGACAAAGGCCCTAAACCGTGCTAATATCGAATGGCTAAATAGAACTACATGCAATGTTACAAGGCAAATTTGGCCGGCCTTTAATCCTAGCCGCTCCTCAGGGCTGCAGATGCTCAAGAGAAGGCATCTAAGGAAGGTTGTGGGGATCATTATTGGACATTATTGGATAGGTGAGCATGCCAGGCGCCTTAGGCTTCCGTATAATGATAATTGTAAAATCTGTGGGGATGAGAAGGAGGAGGAGACAATAGCTCACTTCACCTTTCCCTTTCTTGACCTGAATGACTTAAAGGGCGTAAGTGCTGGTCATCGACATCGCTTTATTGATAGATTCGGGTGGGGATTGCCGGGGATGACTGGAAGCCTGCCTGGGCGCTCACTGGTGATGAAGAATGTGGCATATTAGACGAGGTCGAAGATCACTGTACTGTATTTTTACACTGTTTAGCAGTGAAGGAGGAGTTCCAGTGTTTGTGGTTGTTAAGCTTGGAGCAGTTCCTCAAATGACACAACTCATCACAACAGTTTAATCTTATTGATGTGGCATTTGGGTGCTGCACTTTGTTGCAAACGCAGCAGATCCAAGGACCGAAGTTCACTTTTTTTGTAATGTGTAGTGGTCCGGGGAATGGTCCGGGCAGAGAGCTTAAAACTAATTTTGCATCAAAAGATATTGATAGGAAGGGTTCTAAAAGGGCGATAAAATATATTTTTTTTATCTGGAATTGGCATGAAGACTGTTATATCAAAGGGAACGTCAACTAGACTTCATTTCCAGTATTTTTTTTTTCAATTTCAAATTATTTCGACGGAGTAATTGAGCCTTCTGATTTGTACATTACGTTTCCATATTTCCGAAGCCACAGATATCAAAATTTATAAAAAGCAGGCATTTCACAGAATTGAAAAATATGCGGGATCTACTTAACATCTTCTTAATGTAGTCACGAAAAATCTCACAAGTGGAAAACATTCGATTGTTGTCCTGTACGAGTACATATTGCACAATGTTCTGAACGCACACATCCACTCTCACTTGAGCCCACACATGTTATCCATTCTGATAAGACAAGTGAGCTGTAATTATGCTACACTATTCAGAGGAGAAGCTCGTTGTGTTTGACGGTTATTTAAGTCTGGTATGAAAACCACGGAGCGAATGAGGTGCGCCGCAAAGCTTGGTTTCCCTCAATTGGTTTTTGACTCTGCCATAACCTTTACGGGCAATCAACAGACATTCCTAGCAAACCAAACTAACAAAGCGAAACTTGTAGGTCTACTAGAAGCTTGTTTACACAATGCTGGTATTGTGGTCCAATTAGCGAAAGATGCCGATACACCAATCGTAGAATGAACTTTGAACCGTGGTATTGTGGCGAATACTCTGATTTTCTTGTCATGTTAACCTTCATAAGCCCGAGTGGGGTGTAGGTGCACACCAGACCTACTTTGGTTAGGTTGTCTTCTAAAAAAAATCCCTATTAAATTTTTCTGAGATATGTTTCTTAAATATACTTCTTATAAATTGATATATACTGCAACGAGTTGCCCTTCATTTTATTCGTTGGGATACAGGTAATCTTGAAGCTGTCAAGTTTCTGACTGTAGATACATAATACAGAACCGTTTGTTATAAGTGTGATAGTTAATTATGCACTAAGAATATTACGGTTGCTTAATTTCGCTTTTATCTTTAGATGATTTTTAAAAATATAAAATTAAAATTGACAAAAATATTTGTTGTTCTTTATATATTATATACAAAAATAGTAGGGGTGCATTTGCACCCCACTCACAATTTAATGAAAGGTTTTAAAGTCGGGCTGATGAAGGTTAACCAGCAGAGACGCCAAAAGCCTGAAAGAGGCGACAAGCTGTTAAATGAGTATCCATTTATGGGTAAATAACTCAGTTAAGCCTGTTGCTGATCACACATCTCTGCACAAGACACACGATCACGATCTAGAAAACGAGATGATGCTAACTCATCTCGAGGCCATGGTTCAGATGAACTACTGCGAAAGTTATTTATTTTATATTTAATTTAAACTGCGACCAAAAAAAGGAGAATCCCCGAAGACCTGTAACGGACGGTTTGGTGGGCATCCAAAAATGCCCGTGGGGACGGAGCCTTAGGTAGCATGTGACCGTGAAGGTCGGGCCCTGCCATCTGGCGAAGAAAAAAAGGCCCCTCAACGAGCTAAGCAGCGGCCTATGCTTGCTGTAGCTCAGTTCGGAAGATGTGGGCGGGGTTTTCGCCGCTCGTTGCCCCTTTCCTTTACGTATTAGCAAAAATTCATAAGCCTGGGGAAGACAACACAAACAGGGGAGGTAAAAATGGGGAATAAAAAAAATAGTCGATAAGGATGGAATGGTTGGCGGACGGATCAGACGCCCACGCGGTCGCACCTGGGTCCGGGTGTAATGGGACCCTCGGCCTCTGGTTTCGTACCACCAACAGCTCACTACTCATCAGGTGCTGCTTCGATCTGCCGGTGGGAGCAGCACTACCAGACCATAATATGGTTCATTACAGGTGGTTCATTACAGACCAGCTAATTAAATAGGCATGTGACAAGCTCGAAGCAAGCTCAAAACTGAAAAAAATTTATCTGTGTCGTGTGTAGTGTTTGCAACAACCTGTTGATCGACCGTTTTACGCAGACCGTCTGTGTGGTCTTTTTGGCCCTTTAGCATCATCTTATTTTCTAAATCTTGACGGTGTGTTTTGTGCAGAGGTGTGTGATCATCAACACGCCCAACCGAGCTGTTTACTCCATAAATGGGTGCTCATTTAACAGCTGAGTGGGTTCATAGTCCGACACGTAAGTCACCTTTTTTTATTGCAAACTACTGCATTCAGTATGAACAGAACAGGGGCCTAGTGTATAGAACGCGAACGTGCTAGCCATCGGCTGCGAAGCGCTGCATTGAGTTGATAAAAATTAAGGAAGAACCACGAGGAATAAGTATGATGCTGGCCTGGCTGCACTCCGTTAGACGGTTTGGAAAATAAAGCTCCCTATCGCACTTATTACCCCATATTTTGAGAAAATACCGCAACTTCACTCTTATTTCTTCATGCTTGTGTCAGTGCTCTCGTTTTTGTGTCAGTGCTCTCGTTTTCAATGGTGAGTAAACAATTCTCAGAATCAGAACAGCTCTTTTCTTTCAACAGGTTCACATTGCTTATCAAAAATATATTATCATACACGTTTATGATGTTAATGTACCAGAGTAAAGCAAAAACGTATTAAATTACCCATTCGCTGCCACCAATTGTTTTCTCGACGACACGCGACATGAATAGGTCGCAATCCTTTTTGGCTTCATTATAATTTGATGTCAATGGCACCACATTATATTTTCTTTTAATAAAAGAAATATTATAGATAACCACATTGTGTTTGCTTAATAAAATGTATTATCAACGAGCATACGACATGAATTTTCAACATATAGGTACACTAACTGAAAGAGATAGTTTCGGTCGCTCTTTCATCTAGGGTTCGCTACGATCACAATATTGACACTAATTTCAACCGCTTTGAACCTTTGAAGAGAGAGTATATGAGGAAGTGAAAAAGAGCGAGAGAAACGTAGCAATTCGGCCCAAGTGAGGAAGTAGGAAGGGGGATGGAAATTTGACATCTCTTTTGCTCTATATGGACCGGGCGGGTGTTCCGCGGCAGAGAGACAGACTGGAATGTTATTGTTCCAACTGGAAAAGTAGGAGAGGGGATGACATCTTACGTGCTTCCTGCGCTTTTATATAGACTGCGCGGGTGTTGCGCAGTGGAGGGTGTGTGTCTCTCTCTTAACTTTTTACGACTGGAATTGCTTCAAGTAGTTTAGTGTTGAGTATATGCGGATTGCTCCTCCATAGGTATTCTCTATGCTTTGAACATTTTACTCAGCCACTCACCTTGGAAGAAAGGTGCTGATTTAAATTCTTGTCATATTTGAATGCAGCTACCACAAATTTTTCCGTTGATTTGATCTCGCAGCGTTTCTTGCAGCAGCCATGCCATTCTTATTGCAGTCTCTTGGTTGCGCGCTTCGCGTACCTGCGATGTTTCAACATCCCTTATTTCGCAAAATCTACAGCGAACTCTTCAATGACGCCGAAGACGTTCTTCTGCAAATTCTGCCCGTTCTGAGAAATGTCGCTACTTTACTCTTATTTTTTCATGCTTGTGTCAGTGCTCTCGTTTTCAGCGGTGAGTAAACAATTCCCAGAATCAGAACAGCTCTTTTCTTTCAACGGGTTCACATTGCTTACCAAAAATTATTATCATACACGTTTATGATCTTAATGTACCAGAGTAAAGCAAAAACGTATTAAATTACCCATTCACTGTCACCAAAAATTGTTTCCCGATGACACGCGACATGAAAAGGTCGCAAGCCTTTTTGCCTTCATTATATTTTGATGCCAATGGCACCATGTTATATTTCCTTGTAATAAAAAAAATATTAAAGATAACTGCATTGTGTTTACTTAATAAAATATATTTTAAACGAGCATACAACATGAAGTTTTAACATATTGTACATATCTGAGGTTCGCTAGGCTCACGCTGTTCGCGTTGCTCACAATATAGACACTAATTTCAGTCGTTTTGAACATTTTTTCATTGCCATTCACCACCAGCTGTTGGGATTGGTAGATGTGGCCAAATCGTAAAATTCGAAATGCTAGAACCTATTCTGAATCATAACGAATATGTCTGTGAAATTTTCATAGAAATCGATCGAGCTCTTTAGGCGCAAAAAGAAAAACGAACAAACAGATACTTCATTTTTATGTATATAGGAGATAGAAGAAGAAGATAGTTAAAAAAAATTTCATCTTGACTAGACGATCCTGCTGGATCGGGTCAGTTATGTGAATAGACATCCACACCCCACAACAACGTAATTTTACGGCCTTCCTTACAGAATGCAATATGCGACAAGCCTTGTAGTTTAAGATACATAAAGGCCAACTACCTACTATCACATCGGCTCACACCTCACTACTGTGGCCAGGTCCAATTAATACTTAGACTCCAATCAATCTAGAGGCAGCAGCCGAAATTCGACTGCCAGGTATACGACAGTATCGAGCGTGGAGTACTGTACAACATCATGCTGCAATTTGGTACACCGGCAAATTAGTGCGACTGACAAAGATGACGATGACCAACTTGGTCTCACAGGTCAGGATCCATAATAGACTTCTATTTAAAACACGCACTGGTCTGAAGCAGGGCGATGGACTGGCGCCGACGCTCTTCAACCTAGCACTGGAATAGGCTATTCGGGCTATGAATATGGACAACAGCAAGACGCTACTCATCAAGTCGACACAATTAGCAGCGTACGCCGCCGACATCAACATCATGTCCCGAAGATTGGCCGACGCAGAAGAACTTCTGCGTATACCGCTGCAAAAGAAGTTAGACTGCGCATCAACAAGGGTAAAACTAAAATAATGATGCAATCGAGGGCAAGGACGCCTGTTCAATCGAGTGTTAATTTGTGAGACCTCAATATCGAGTCCGTGAACGACTTCATATACCTGGGTTGCAAGTTGTCAAACGACGTCAACTAAACTGGCGAAATCAATCGACGGATTCAGCCAGCTACTATAATAAAACTTTTGTTCTTGGTTCTCCCCATAATGAAATCGAAGCATGTGCATAGAAACATAAAGCTCCGCGTGTACAAAACTACAATATCATACGACCAGTGCTATGTTATGGCTTCGGAGCATGGACCGTACGTCAAGCCTCCGGAAATATGCTAGACACATTTGAACGTAAGGTTTTGCGGCGAATTTTCGGGGCTATTTGCGATCGAGATGGATGGTGCATCCGGTTGTGGGTTGTATGAACTATACAATGAGGTGGAAGTTTCTAAAATCGTCAAACTACAAACGACTTTAATTGGCAGTTCATGTACAACGAACGGACGATGATCGCATGCCAAAGAGGGTAATGGACGGACGATGAGTCGACGGAGCGAGACTGCGAGGACGACCGAGAGCTCGTTGGGAGAGCTCAGTATATGCAGACGCCGTGCAACTACTGGGATTCCAAGAATGAAAGACGCGGTCACGTGATCGTGATAATTGGAGGACAACGATCCAGGCTTGTCGCGCTTGGTGGCCGTGGTCATTCGGTCACCGCTCTACGGTACTAATCTAGAGCTCGGAGATCAAATCTCGGCGCGATCAAAAACTGCCTGTGAGTACTAATAAAACTCTCACAGTGCTCCGAGTTTGTCAGTATAAAGACGGCGCGGATAGGTGGTGCATGCTAGCAACTGCACTTCCGAAAAGTAAATATGCTGTTGAAACGTCAACAAGGCACAGAAATGCTAAAGATGTTGACGCGCCCATGCACCTGGACGGGTCAAGCCAATTAGAGAGAAGGCCCAAAGTCGGGCTGTCGCTCGGAAAGCCAACAGATTGCTACAACTTTTGTCGAATTTGCAGATTAGTCAGTTCAAAGTTCCGTTGTAAAATTATCATTAGAATTTTCGATGGAAAATCGATTTTGAAAGTTTAACCCTTTCCGGGCAAAATATAAACAGCTTGATTATTGAAAAACTGTGTTTATTTTCACATAGATAACTTCAAGCCAAATAAAAAAAAAACTAAAAAAATTGTTTTTTCATTGAAGGATTCTCTGCAAGGACGTGGTATATTTTTTATACCACTGCCCATTTTACTGAGAGTGGTACCTTTGAAAACATGTTTTATTGCCACTCATACAGAGTGGAACATTGCATAAGGAACACTTCGTTCTACGCTGATAATTCGAAACACTGCACAGAGCGCATCGACGTGATGATGTCCTTTCTGGTAACGATACCTCTCGGAACGGCTTATTTTTGCGTTTCTCAACTGGCGTTGATGTGGTTTTCGGTCCTCTCTTTCGTGTTGGCAGAGAAATGCTGGTCAAGTAAGATATAATTATATAACTTGAAGTCCTTTAGAGTTCCTTCGTAGTTTTCGAACTTCGCAATTATGTAGGCATTTACCAGAGTCACATCAAGGAAGTGATATAAAATTCGGGGCCACCATTTTCGACTTCTACGGTCCAGTTCATAGTACTTTTTCATCTGATCAAATTTATCCACATTGTTCATGTGTATGTTATAGTCATAAATGATACCAGGACAATTAACTGTCTGAAGGCTACCGTCAAATCCTCGTCTTTGAACCTCGGAAACATCGTGAGGAAAAATTGTTTCTGGAAGCCTGGTCACAAAAATATGACAAAGGCTGAAATTTATCTGTATTATTATTTTGTACTGAAAATAACTCAGATATAACTGCGTTCTGTCTTCCGTATGCGTGGACTGAGGCAAACCGCCTTCTTCCGAGTCACTTTCGTAATTGTCGATATCAAGAGATTCACCATCAGAAGGTATATCAACATAAAGCTCATCATCTTCTAACAAAAATTGAAGTATTTCGTCATCAGTGAGATTTCCTCCGTTCATTTTCCCTTTTTCCTGAAATATATTTCTTCACATGAATTTCCATTGTAATGGGCACTGGTATACATTTTATACCGCATCCTTGTAATGCTAATACCAACTTTGTACTGCACCTGTTACTGGAAATAATGATAGTAAATTAATTTTCACTCTATTGAACACAGATTCTTTCACTTTGCACGCTATTGCGAATACATTCTTCACTAGAACAAACGAATCAAATAAACGCTCGAAACAAGTGACCGTCTCTCCGATATAACGGTTCTACAAAACCTGAAAGTCGAATTCAAAAAAAAAAAAAAATAAAATGCACTGCACTGATAAGGGCCTATAGCATAGAACAATATGGTATTAAAAGTATACCAGTGCCCCTATTACCCAGGAAAAAAATTGAAAATGTGGTATAAAAAGTATACCACTGCCCCGGAAAGAGTTAAACAGTTGTATCTTTAGAATTTCGAAACAGGGAAATTTTATATGTTTTATATGAAGTTTTATGTAGTAGTTTCAGAAAGTGAGGTCAAATCGCAGATTGAATGATTGGGACAGTGACAAATTTTGATTTTGTTCGGAAAGTCAAGCTTTGTGACACAATTTACAAAAAATGCTATAACTCCGTCAAGGTTTGAAACAGAGTCCCAATATTAGTGTCAATTTCTCAGAAATGAACGGTACTATCTACCAATAAAGTATTTACCATCTGAAGGTGGCACCTTGCATATGCTTTTTACTTTTATTTAAGTGGTTCATTCTCACTGTGAGGTGTATTTTTGACCTTTTTAAGTTTATATCATTTTTTATCTAAAAGCAGAGAAAATAATTGTAAAACATACTGAGATAAGAGAATTATATGTTGAGACAATAAATTTATATAAATACAATTTTAATGTGAATGGTTTTTAATTGTTTGTCTAACATAAGGTGGTTTATTTTCACTGTGACTCACTGTACTTAAAAATTACCAAATTTTGCTTAGATTTCTAACCTTGGGTAGTCGTTTTTATATTTTGATGTAACTACGGCTAATCATGGATCTGTCAAGCGATTGTATTGAAAGTCAATTATGTCTATCGTTATGGCGCTCAGCGTGTGACGTTTCATTTGACGTTAAATTAATTTTATCCAATTCAAATCCTGTCATTGAAATGCTGTCTGAAGTATTACCTTGGATGTTGTCATGCTTGCCACAATTTATTTATATATATAATAACATTCTTCCCGACATTCTCCTTGGTAAGATTACGAATTGATTCAACGGAAATATGCCAGACAATCCTCACTGATATCTAAATTGCGACTGAATTTGCTTCATTTGACCTCGTATTTCACCCACGTCAAGTCAAAGTAGATGTCTGCAGAAAAGGAAATATTTTTCGGTCTGCTTTAATAGATGATATACCTTATTGTTAACTTCATATATAATACTTATCTTATTACCAGATACGCCCACATTTAGATAAGCTATACTGGGCTACCTTCCCCATACGAGCTGCATTAAAATTTCAAACAACCTGAGTGTAGAAGGTCAGTCGCTCGGGATGTATATACCTTAGGCGATAAACGAATCTTATTAATATTTATTCAGACTCAACACAATGGTACAATATTTCATCTGCTTATCTGCTCGCCCATGTTTCTTACTACATATTTTAGAATACATATTTACATCCTTTTTCGTACTTCATAATTTTAAATGTGTCCTTGCCTCTGTCATTTTTTTAGCATTGCTGTCGGCCACATTGAGGACTTATCAAAGAGCAGGCTGTGATACAGATCCAATATCCTTAAGCTGTCCACGGGGTACAAGCATATCGATTGAATTGGCACAATACGGACGAGCTGGTGGTAAGTGTACGAGTATTCCATTTTTAATTTTTTTTTATCGTTGAAAGGTATTGTCACGACCATATTTTCCCTACTCTGTGCGAGTATGAATGTCATCTTCAAGAACTAATCTGAACCTAATTGTAGACATTACAGATAATAGCTTGTGTCCGGCAATTTCGGAAGATGGAACCGTATCAGATGTGGATCCTGCCCATAGCGGAACGGAAATTGAAGTAAAGCCACCGCAGAGCTGTTCGTGGCCAAATGCGTTACAGGTGAGAATTTAGGATTGCTTTGTAGCCCAGGAAACTGCTTTAGTAAATTCGGTACTTTACAACGAAACCATTCGAAACATTGTATTTTTGAGTCTTATACCTTAGACAGACACAGCAACCGAATGATCATTCGGTGAATGATGAATTGCTGGCAATGACGAATTAGACACACACACTTTGATGTGAACGTCGTTCCAGCTGTCACTACAAAATCGACTTAGCACTGATATTGCGAAAAAATATTGTTTATTTTGTTTAGCAACGAACATTTTGCTTAGCAACGAGTGGATATTATTTCTATTGCATATCAACGGGTGAATATTTTTCCTACTCAATGACAATTTGTCGGATAGGTGGCACTGCATACACAAAGAAGGAATTACGTTTACTATGCCAATTGTAATTCGCGGATTATCATTCGGACGATGTTCGAATGATCATTCGCAAGACACACATGAAATCGAATTATCATTCGAGTGGGAATGATCATTCGAGTGCGTCGTCTGTCTAAGGTATTACTTAGAAGCTTAGCATTCTTAGGCCGTCTATATACGTTCATTTATACCTGCACAGGTCTACCGTAGTGCGTGTTGTCTCGCTGCACTAGCGTCCAGACCTGTACAGTTGTACCTTTGCAAGTGTACTTTAAGGTGTATGTAGCTCAAGGTAAACCTGAACGTACATATATAGCCGGTTTTATGAAGGGTATCTGATACAAATGACAATGGATCAGGTTTTTGTGATTGTGCCTACCCAGCAAAAAGCCCGGATGTCTAGCTTGGGTGGGTGCATCGATAGGCGAAAAATGAAAATTATACCCCCCCCCCCCTGGGGCCCGATTCCGCAAGAGTGAGTTTTTTCGGTGCGCACCAAGAAAACTCACTCAAAAAATTCACCGAAAATATCAATGCGCACTGATGCAATTCAGCAAAAGCTAGTGAGTTTTTCAGTGCTGAATGAATTTTTCAAACAAACGTCAAACGTGTGTAATTTTTCTGATTGCTGAAAACATCGTAAAAATGGGTGACGTTCATGCTTCATATGAAATTATAGAATCGATCAATAACATTTATTCTCTTTCAGGAGGAAAAGTCTTGTGTTTACGAGTATATTAAACTCCCAACCACGGACCATTTCACATCTAGCGTTAAATATTATCATTTAGGGGATTCACACTCCCTTTCGTATATGTCGTAATCGTGGTAAACTTCTGTCATCTCCATAGTAAAATGACAGAAGTTTACAACTTTACGACAAATACGATGTTTACGACGACGACGATGAGTCCCCCTATTGTTACTTTTCTTGTTTGACTTCAATGACGACCAAAGTCACTTCAGCCAGATTTTTTCATAATTCGTATGCTCTGCATCAAACGAAACATAAACACGCTCCTTGCCGTAAATATCGTAAACATTGTATTCGTCGTAAACTTCTGTCATCCCCATAGACTAATGATAGAAGTTTACAATTTTAGGACAAATACGACGTTTATGACGTGAGCATGAATCCCCTTATAATCTTCTTTCAGAAATGGTCGGTCCTAATAGGGGGACTCATGCCCACGTTGTAAACGTCGTATTTGTCGAACCGTTGTAAACTTCTGTCATTTTACTGTGGCAGAAGTTTTCGACGAATACGACGTTTACGACATTTACGACACTGAGCGTGAATCCCCCTAATATCAATTGCTAAAGAAGGCACCGGATACGGAAACAAAAACTTCTCATCTTCACTATGAATTTCCATACGGATATTTTTGTCCTTAGATTCAAAACGAAGCTCCGCCCTTCATCCATTTCTGCTTTGAAAAGTAATACTCCACCTTCGTATGCAGAAATCAACAATTTAATACATAATTTATAAAAAAATATATTTTGCACTTACCAAATAGCCAGTGCAAAATATATTCGCAAGGTGCGCACCGGAACTGTCAAAAAAACTCATCGCATCGTTGCTGAATCGCATTTTTGCAATTCAGCACGGTGCGCACCGAAAAAATTCATCTCACTCTTGCGGAATCGCATTTCTTCGGTGCGCACTGATTTCGGTGCGCACTGAAAAAATTCACTCTTGCGGAATCGGGCCCCTGCACAGATGGGACAGAATTGTATGAAGAGGGTAGTTAAAAAATGGCCAAATACTAACCAAGTATCCCCATGTTTGCCGTGGCTAAAGTGGCACTATTTTGCCGCGTGGCTGGCACGGTGACGGCGGCAGATCCTCCAAAATCGCGTCTTGGCATATATGCGAGTCCATTCTTTTACAATTCAAGATGATTGATATCGACTGCTAGATAGAATTGAAGGTAACGGTTATTGTCAAAAGAGAGACCCGACGAAACTCTCCAATCTCGTACCAGGCTTAAGATCATCGGAAGCGAGCATTACATTGAAATTTAAGTTTACTGATAATTTCTATATTTGTTTGATACATATTGGCGACAGCTGATATACAAACGTTCGACGTTATTTCACACTTCTTCTGGAACGACTCCGTATCTTTCTTTTTGCTCCTTCGACGTTCTACTCTGCTCGATTGCAAGCAACCAAGCATGATTCAAGAATAGAAGCTTACGCAACGCGCAGGTCCGTTATTCAGCCACCGAATAAGAGAAAAAGCTCATGACGTCACAATTTCAATTTTTAATATGCGCGCGTACATTTTGTACGAGATTTCATGGTTTTTAAAAGAAAAATTTCTTTCAAATCTACAGTTTTATATTGATTTTGATGAAATTTTTAATTTAGAACTTCCACAACAAGGACACGGTTACTCTTTGTAGGGTATTTTGAAAATCCACCCCCATCCCGCTTTCCAGCCCGCCTTAAAAGAAATTTACATTTTTGTATACTGTTTTATTCTTATCTTGACGAAATTTTGTATTTTGGACCTCCAAGATTAGGGGAACATTAATGTTCACTTAAGATTTAAAAAAAAAATACCCACATTCCCCTTCCCTAAAAGTAAATCTATGAATTTATCTACAGTTTTATTCCGATCTTGATGAAATTTTGTATCTTTCAAGGCTAGGGGGAGGTGAATGTTAATGTACAAAAGATTTAAAAAAATACCCCTTCTCACCCGAAAATGAAATTGCAAATTTCCTTTTAGGGGTGCGAAGGAGGAGTTTTCCAAAATCCTATGTAGGCAGCCACTTTGACCTAGCCTTGAGGTCTAACACACAACATTTCATCAAGGTCAGAAGAAAACTCTAGATAAATTCGCAGATTTCCTTTAAAGGGTGAAAAGAGGGGTACGGACGGTTTGTAAAAACCTATTTAGACAGTCACCTTCCCCTAGTCTTGAAGGTTTCATATACAAAGTTCATGAAGATCGAAATAAACCCGTAGATACACTTGCAGATTTACTTTTAAGGATGAAAAGAGGGTTGCGGGGTTGGGGGTGGTTTCCCAAAATCGAATGTAAGCAGTCACCTTCCCCTTGCCTTAAATGTCCCATATGCAAAATTTCATCAAGATTGTATTTTAATAAAACTGTAGATAAATTCGCAGATTTCCTTTTAAGAGCAGGAAAGGGGATGAGGGTGGTTTTTTGAAATTTTATGTAGACATTAACCTCCCCTAGCATTGGAGGTCCAATTTTCAAAATTTCATGAAAATCGGATTAAAGCTGTAGATTTGTGAGCGAATTCTCTTTTAAAAAGTATGTCATTTCATATCAAATTCATTGAAAGCTTTCAAAAAGTGAAACTGTGACGTAATGCGCAGAGAGAGCGAAAAAGTTGCACACTTCTTTGCGTAACCTTCCATTCTTGAACCATGTTAACCAAGTACCCCCGTGTTTGCCGTGGCCATAAAATTCAATCGTCTGAAATGGGCATAGGACTGCTTGACTTGGGGGCTAGCAATATAGCTATCGAAAAAAAAAATGCATTTTCCATTTACAATAAGCAAGTGGTGGCGGCCATCGAGGGTGTCTGCGATTTTTACGAAGTCAACCCTAAAGCACAGCCAAGCTAATTCCACGCTCTTCACGAAAGACGAACGAAAGATCCAAATGGTAACTATAGGTAGAGACAAATATATGTCGTTGACAATTTATCATTTTCGCTGCACACCGGAAGATTAATGTGCTCTAAGTGAAAGCATTTTCCCATCAATTTTTCAGTTTTTCTTCAGTCGTCCTTTCGCAAATCGAAATTGAATCGGAATTTTCGAGCGCGCAACTTTTCACTGTTTCCCGGGTATTTCTATTCGTGACAGTTGGAGGCCAACTCAGATTAGGAAGTGTTCAATGGGGAGATTTGAATTGGATGGAGGGGAGAGACTAACAACGTTGAAGATTGCTTTGAAGATGTCGAGTATCCTTGTCACTGATTTGGTTTGAATTCCCGAAATTGGTATGTTTGTTATTTTATATGATTGAAATGTTACTTCTCTTTTCACCATAAAGACAAATAAAAGCGTCTCAGCAGCCACTCAACCAGCGGAAGCTTCGTGGGTAGGTGAATTTAAGTAAAAGTGAGATTTTCCAAGAAGCAGCAACCCACCAACTAACCTTCCATACGGATTATGGATTCGAAAAATTATGATGCCACACGCAGGACTATGCTAGGGAATGTTTTCACAACAATTTTCTCTAAAGGTTGCCACCCATTGACGAGCACAACCACGACCAAACTTCCATCGAACCATCAAATATCATAGAACGGTGGAAATAGGGGGAATTTTTTTTCCACACGTCCTATGAAATTGATGGTTCGATGGAAGTTTGGTCGTGGTTGTGCTCGTCAATGGGTGGCGACCTTAAGAACAGCCCCCAAAATAAACTGTTAAGCTATTTACATTAAATCGTTCGTAGCGTCTACTTTTTAGGGGTTTGTTGTAAAAACAAAAGACTTATGAAATCCGTCAAATGTCTGTCTGTCTGTCCGTCTGTCCATAGAATATCTCACATACATACGAGTATAATTTCATGAGAATGTGTAGAAATACTATAATTCGCCGGAGAAGGCGACTCGTCGTACGAAGGTTGTCTTTTAAGTTTTGCAAATAGGGCTGAATTAAAGCAATATCTAGTTTTTAAAGACTTTATTGTTTTGCGAAGTATTTCCCCCGAAGACTAATGCACTTCTACATGCGTTCGAACCAAGTCTGGAAGCAGTTATTCCACTCGTTTGTTGGTACAGTCAAAATTGCGTCTTTGAAGGCGTCAACTGCTTCTTCTGGCGACTGGAACCTTTGACCACGCAGTCTGTTGTTAATTTTCGGGAAGATAAAGAAATCGTTGGGGATTAGATCGGGACTGTACGGAGAATGGTCTAACAATTCGACATTTTGTTGCTTAAAAATTCGCGAACTTGCATTATCTTGGTGGAGGATGATTCGTCGTTCGGGGTTAGTTTTTCGAAGCTCAGCGACTTCTGGCAAACAAATGGTTGTATACCAATCGGCAGTAACTGTACTTTGATCTTGCAGGGGAATTGCTGTTATATGACCTGCTTTTGAAAGAAATGTCGCGACCATCTTTTTGGCGACACTTCGAGAACGGATGCCTTTTGTCGGCTTTTCTTCATTTTGGAACACCCAAACAGATATCTAGCATTTATTTTCGGGTTCCTAAGAGTAAATCCACGATTCACCATAATAGTGTTTCCTGTGTTGAAGCGGTTTAGAGTTTTTTTTTTAACACCAATTGACCGGAGCTGCTTTCTATTCTTCGATCAATAGATGCAAAAATTTTTTAACTCGACGATTTTGACAATTCGCTGTAGCTGTAACACTATGTCGCGCTCGGTGGCCGTGATCGTTCGGTCACGCTCTACGAAACTAATCGAGAGCTCGGAGATCAAATTTCGGCGCGATCAAAAAACTGCCTGTGGGTACTAATAGAACTCTCACACTGCTCCGAGCTTGTCAGTATAAAGACGGCGTGGATATAAGGTGGACTGGACTGGACTTCCTAAAAGTAGATATGCTATTGAAACGTCAACAAGCCATAGCAATGCTTGAGATGTTGACGCGCCCATGCCCCTGGAGGAGCCAAGGCAATTAGAGAGAGAGAGCAACACTATACGTATCACACTAACCCTTTGCATTTAGGTTAACTAGCACCCATCATCTGCTTTGTAGCTGTCCGGCACTGGCATATAGAAGGAGATCAATCATTGGGAAACCTTTCGACGACCATTTTGGTGAACTAAGAGATGTGGATGTTGGTCGACTTCTTCGGTTTGCGGTTAGCTCCGGATGGTTCGATATAACATAGAGACTGATCACAACTTGGGTAACACAATGGACCTATCCCTGGTCTAAGTGTGCTGTGGTAACCACGGCAGCCGCCCAACCTAACCTAACCTAGGTTAACTAAGGATGGAGGTTAATCTCTCGTATTAAGTAGTGACATTTGATTCGTGGCAACCTCGATGTTCCTGCATGCAAAACTTGAAAGACAGCCCTCGTACTGACGGAACGAGATTCCATTGCACCAGAACTATCGGGCACAATAGTGTCAGTGTAATTTGGGCAATAAGTCTGGAATAGAATGCACAGGAACGCTGCTAGAGTATTCCAGCTGTAGATTTGGTATCGCGGCAAACTTCTGAGTTCAATTTCGTACTTATGCAAATCTTCATTTTCTTTGAAAGTTTGGCGTTTTTAGTAATAGGTGATTGAAATTGCATTTATTGTCCGCAAACAAAATTAATTCAAGTCATTCATAGCTTGGAATAATATGGCTGGCAACTATCTTCCATTACTTTCAAATTTACTGTCGAACTTTCTTTCTTCTATTTCTTCTGCTACCAATGGTCATTTCTACTGAAAAAGGAAAATGCTATCGATTGGTATACAGTGTCCTTCTGCATTGCTTACAAACGTATAGATACGTTCATATATGTACGTGAAACGAACAAACAGACGCTTAAGAAAACTTTGGACCAATTGTTACAATAACATTTTTCCTGAAGAATGAACTCTTGATACTTTCAGGAGTGCCATTGTAAAACGAAAGTGTGCACAATTGTTGTTTGTTTGAATGTAAAACTTTTCGCATAATTTATGGAAAAGGATGGAACAGTGGTGGCATATTTATAAACTCCTGATGGTACGAAGTATACCAAGACAGCAAGCGGATGCAATGTCAGCACAAGAAATGGATAAAGTTCTCGTGATTGTTGATGTTTTCTTTGGCAATTGTAACAATGTCAATAATATTTATCTAATGGTGGATTCCATTTGTGATATGGCCTTGAAGAATTTATTTTCCAGTTTTCTTTTTGTTGAAGAGTACTTGTTCAATAGCTGTGGTGAAATTGGGAAGGGGCTGATACGATTCAATTAGTCGACACTTGTTGCTGTTTGAATGCCAGTGGAGCTTGTTGATGCATTTAGGAAAATTTGTAAATAATTGTAGAAGGTAGATACAAACTTAGTTCTGAAGTTCTTGACTAAAGACGAAATTAGAATTAACCCTTTGGAAGGCACACTTTTGAAAAGTAGAACGGCACAATGGGGTTCCGTGACTAGTATATTCGTAAATATGCCCCAAATATAGTTCTTAATTTCTGCCTGAGATAAGTCAATAGCGAGGTGCTTATATATGTCCTTTAGTGGGAATAGCAAAATCAAACGTGGTTAAGCAACAGTTGAAAAAAATCTTCATCTTTATTGTATTTCTTTTTACCATTTACTAACCAATAAAGTAAATGGAATGGAATTACATAAATAGTATCAGCCCCCTTGGTGACTACCAAGGAGACCAAACAGTTTACATTTTTTTATTGTTTATGATTTTCTGTTTATTTTTATTTATTAACTCAGTACACAATATCAAAATTTTATTAAACTAATTACGAAAAATAACATCTTTCAAATACCCTCCATTTTCGGCTTCGTACAGTTCGGGCCTTTTTAAGGCTTTTTCAATAATGACTGCCAGTTCTCTGCCTGTGGTCCTCTTATTTCGGCGCGTATGTTCTTCAATAGTTGTGAAATTATCTGAGATTTACTTCTTTACCCCTAAAAAAACCCACAAAAGAAGTTAGAACTGACGTGGTCACCATACAATTTCTGATCTTCTCGAAACTTTGCATTTTTCCGCACATTTATCTTTGAAGCTCCATTTTGGCTTCAGGAGTAAAGCGAGTGGCTCCATCTAGCTGAAACCACATTCAGGGGCGTTTTAAGACTGCATGTTACACAAAATTTTTAAGCCTGGCTTGATAACCGTCTCCCACTGATGGTCACACCGTTACTGCTAAAAAGAATATGAGCATAAAATCGTTTACTAATACAACTAGTCTGAGTCTAATTCTCTATTGCACATGTATTTCTTTAATTCATTCAGCACAGTTACGTTTTGCTTACTCTGTAGTCAGTTGCCTCTTAATTGTAACACGTTACGGATCCCCTAACTCAATTGCCCTAACGGCCCGTGGGCCATAGCACGTCAACTGGTTCAAGTGGCCCAATTAACGTTTCGTTGGCTTAAGCTTGTTTCGGAGAACGCAGTTGCCAGCATATAGTACACCTCCTGCTCGCCCACAAGTCGGGAGATGATGTGGCTTATTATTACGCCCCGCACCACTGGGCAAACCAACACATACATCCATGACCACGAACGTCGTCGTGGACGGGATTCGAACCCGAAACTCCGGTAGTCAGACATGAGACTTCCTCTATGCACTGAGCTATCGATCGTCTTATCATACTAGTAGTAATTTTGTATCGAATTCACGGCCTTTGTGTTCTTTTGAATCGCGAATTGTTTTATTTTAGATTTTGGTGCCGAAACCCGGGACATTTGCCGCGTGGAATAAGAATTCAATTACAAAAGTCGTGAATCAATTCTTCGAAATGGAGACAGCTAACCGATCGGTCTATCGTGGACAAATTATGTATGAAAATTTCCAAATCGGCAAGTGATTACCTAGATTCAAAGAGAGTGTCTAGTGAGAATATCGAGGAGCTGGATGGCATCTAAGAGGAACTGGTGGTATATCTGCAAAAGAGAACGGCAGTGCAGGAAAACTTGATGAAAGCGGATGAGGTGTTCCGTAGTCGAGCGAAGGTAGATGATGTTGAACGGAACCTAGAAACAGCTGCGGATTACCGGATTACATCGATAAAGCGATCTCCATCATAGCGAGGATAAATCAGCGCATAACGAAAATTTACCATTATCAAAATCGCTTCAGTGCACAACAGAGCTTGGCAATGGTCTCTCTCTCTCGCATTCTGGTGGAACAGACACGGGTAATAACGCAAAGCTACCGAAACTTCAACTGAAAGGTTTCTCTGGAGATCTGATGGACTGGTTACTACTACTTTGCAGTGGCGTGGCGTGATAATTCAACTAGGGGAAGCAATTGGTATTAAAAATTTACTATTATTATGCTTTCCACAAATTTACTGCGTATTAATTGAACCCCTCTCGTTAGCTACTTTTAACATTTCTAATATAAAAGCACCCAGGAATCACGAACGGGGACGTGAGAGTAGGTATACTGTATTTTATCAGCATTTTAATTCCCATGCTACCAATATATAATAATTTACTTTTAAATAAATAATTGTAAAAATTATATGTTGGTAGACTTATCAAAAAAGCAAAGCTGTAACTATAAGTATATAAATAAAGCATATTCTAATTATTAGAACTTCTATAACAATAACAACAATAGCAAAAAAATTGCAAAATAAGTATCCATACACTCATAAAGAAAGTAATCATGTTCAGCGAATCAAAATTTGAATAATAAAAACAATAACAATACAATAAAAATTAAAAATAATTCAACTATTTACAAAATCACAGTTAGTGAGTAAAATAAAATAATAATAATTGGGCAATAAATATATTACAAGTCAAAATAAATAATAAGATCCGTACATACTATTATTTGTAATTTAATTCTATTCGTCTTTCTTTTTTTGCGAATTCATCTATAATATCTGTATAAAAACTTTGCTCACACAAACATGATTTAAGGAAAACCTTTTCAATTGACATTATTGCCAAGTCGCTAAGCCGTTGTTCGCCTGTACAATTTCTAAGATACGTTTTAATCCTTTTTAAGCAAGAAAAACTGCGCTCTGCGGACGCACTGGTTACTGGTAATGTTAAAACTAAACATATTAATTTATAAAATTGTGTGAAGCTATCTTTTAATTTGTTATTAATGAAATAGTTAAAAATACCTTGAAAAGATTTTCCCTGCAAATCAGAATCAGAATAAAGCACAATGAGTTCAGTCTTTAATGAAATATGGTCAAATATATCAGCATAAGTTTTAGTTAAATTTAGTAAAAGATTGTCCGGAAATGTTTTCAAATATTGGTTAAATTTAGAAGAATCTAATAGGTTTAAAAATGTGAAACTTGCTAAGGATGAAAATCTTGAATTTATTTCTGCGGTAATATTATCTATAATTTCGACATAAATACGTGTAAAGAATAGTTCAACATTTTCATTACTGTCAACAAGGCACCTGGCTTTTTTCCGGCGTTGTGGAGTTTCGCAAATAGATGTGGTTTGGGTCCAAATTTCCGTGAAACTATTTCTTAACGATTGAAGTTGATTTTCAAAATCTGTAATTTTTTGAATGCAGTACATTATATCAGTTTGTTTACTTTGAAATATATCGAAAAGTACGTCGGTTTGTGGAAAAATTTTAGAAAAAACATTGAGCAGGAAAACAAACTGAAAATTTGTAAGTAAAACAAGAAGTCCCCTTGCGCTATTAACGGTCTCGCCATCCCACTTTCCACTCTCATTTTCAATGATATATTCAAAGAGTTCTTTTAATTGATCTAAATTATCAAAAATGGTTAAAACTAATCGACCATTAAAAGTCCAACGTGTTGGAGCTAATTTTGGAAGCCTTTTTTTGAGGAATAAATCTAGTGCAACTGTTCTCTTTGTTGAATGATTAAAAAATGTTGAAAAACAAGTAATAGATTGAAAAAAAATTCGACATTCGCGTATTTTATCGCATGATTTAGATAAAACTAAATTTAACCGATGAGCGAAGCAATGAATATATATTGCGTTTTTATACACATCCTTTACACGTGTTTGTAATCCAGTTATTTTACCAGACATTACCGAAGCCCCGTCATAGCTTTGACAAATAAGTTTGTTACCGCAATTGAATTTTTGAACAACATCTAAAACATGGTCAAATAAACGCGACACAGTCTGATCATCAGAAATATCTGTAAAAGTTATGAAAGTTTCTTTAACCTCACCGGAAGGAGTACGAAAGGTTGTTGAGAGTTGAGAACGACATGAAACATCGGTTGTTTCATCTAATATTATTGCTATAAATTTAGTTTGCTGAATTTCATTATAAATCTGTTTTAATAAAATTTTAGAAATGCTACTAATGAGATCGTTTTGAATATAATTTGATATTCCGGAAAAAACAGTCGCTTGCTCCAAGTGAGCTCGCAAGTCCGGATTATATTTAGCTAAAAGATTTAAAAGTTCAACGTAATTTCCCCTATTGCAAGAATTCACATTTTCATTGTGACCACGAAATGCCTGTTCTTGACATCCTAAATGGCACACAACGTCAGTTAGCATTTTTAGTATATCTCGATTTTTCGAAACTTTCTCATTGTGCAATATTATTGAAGATCTATGTTGGCTACTTAATAATTCTTCAATTCTAGGACCGGAACCGAACTTGGAAAGAAGAAGTACTGACTTTAAATGATCAACGCTTTTCGTACCATGCCTGTCCACAGCTTTATGTAAATTATTTAAGTCACAAAACCCGGTAGTTCGCCAAACATTTGAATCATTTGAAAATAACAAGCATGGCCAACAAAATAATTTTTGCTTGGTCTTACAACCGGTAATCCATTCCGTATCTTCATAAATCTTAGCAGTAAAATGCCTAGTACATCTTTTTGTTTTAGAAACAATTTCCAAAATCGGTTTCGGTCGACCCTTTTCGATAATGTCTTTTTTTTCTGCGAAAGATCGAGATCCAAAAGACAATCGAAAAATATCATCAACAACACAATATTGATCCATGCTACTTTAAAAACAAATCAAAACACTATAAGCAATTATAAGCACCTAGACCGATTAAAAAACCCCTTCACCTTTTCACCAACAAAAAGCACACAAATCGCACTACACTAAAGCACTACACTAGAGCAAATGAGTTTTAAATTTAACGGCTCATTCAATTCCTTGTGACGTCAATGACTTGAGGCAGTATTACCATCTCCCACTTATTTTTTCTTGGAATTTTCCGTTAAATGGTTTTCGATTAGATATAAGTTATTGAAATATGCATAAATATCCCTATAATTGAGTTCGTCTCTTACTAATACTCGTATACACTAATAATTCTATGCGAAATCACTTCTTCTCGAATTTACCAATAATAATTTTTAACCATGAAGCCATTATATTTCAAATCGAAACTTTTTCCACAATTCAATTCCTATCCTACTCTGGTAACCCTTGTGAAACTCATATAGCACATCACATACGCATTGCAACACAGCAAATATTTTCAGTCCACAAGAAAATACGAACAAAGAGGAAATGGGAAGAAAAGTTCCCCAGCGTCCATGCGCCAGCAGCTCCGCTGCAGGCAAGAATTTCCTCTACTACATGTGAGGGGAACTTGGAAGCAAATTCCTGAGTGCTTCCAACCTACCGTGTACGTGAATTTTTTTTTATCGCGACACAGTAGGTTTACTGGGGAAAAAAATAAACGCTCATAGATGCAAATTTTGATATGCTTCCATGTGTCTTCTTCTTGGTGTGGTGTGGTGGTTTTCGCGGTGTTACCAATTCGGCTGTGTAAGATATTCGCGATTAGTTTCTTTGGAACTTTTATTTACATAGACTGTGCCGAAGAGTTTTTTTCGCGACTTTTTTGCGCGATTCAGAAAAAATTATTTAGAAAATTTTCCACCAATCGCCAAATATAAGGGAAGCAATGCTTCCCTTGCTTCCATGGACGCCACGCCACTGCTACTTTGCCTTAATACCTAGTGGGCACAGCGCGTCAACTACTCCTGCGCGTCATCATACTTTGTTCTGGGCAATGGGGCGCAACTCCCTAAAAAACATACCCAGTACCTGACACTCCTTTGCCACAGATCGGCGCCATGTGATTCTAGGACCCCCTCTTGTTCGGCCTTGGTTGAAAACGCAGTTCCATTTCATGACATACAAAGCAATGTTGTCACTCTTCCGACCTATCCACTGCCATTTTCGCCTGCGTATCAATTTGTCGATTGGCATCTGCCCCGTACGCCGACTTAGCTCTTCATTTGATATTGTTTCGGGCCAGAAAATTCTTAGAATTCGACAAAAACATGAATTGACGGAAACTTGCAGCTTTTTGGTAACTCTAGCGGAAACTTTCCTTGTACTTGTACAGGGAGCGAAACGGGCCCAGCTTGGTCTTGATGCTGAGATAACTGCTTTGCCAGATTTTGGACCGCATTCCGTATGCACATTTAGCCTGGTTGATACGACGAGCGATCTCCTGCTCAGTACCACCATTTTCGGCAACAATGCTACCCAGGTAGACGAACTTGTCCACCTTCTCCACAGGTTGCCCATTAATATTGATGGCGATAGGTGTCGAATTTCTTTTTCGCAATGGCGGGCTAAGAACCTTGGTCTTGTTGGTATTAATTTTTAGCCCAACCTTGCTTGCCTCCCTCTCGAGATCTAACGCCATTGCGGACAGATCCATGGCTTTGTGAGAGAGTAGACATATATCGTCAGCGTAGTCAAGATGTTGTACACAAGATATCAAAGTCCATTGAATTCCTCTGTCTAGTCCGGATAGGGCTGCATGCAACACATCGCCGATCACAATGAGAAATAGGATCGGTGAGAGGATGCACCCCTGCCGAACTCCACTGCGAACCTCAAAGTCCCCCGACAGCTTACCTTTTTGCAGAGCGCGACATTTCGCGCCGTCATAGGTTGCCTTAATAATAGCCACAAATTTGATTGAAACCCATTATTAAAATTTGGCCCCTCAGATGTGATATTGAAGTCGCTCCACATATTTTATCGGAAGGGAAAGCATATGGAGGAGAAATCGAGAAAAGTCAGATCCATGAAATTTAGTCAGAGCTCGCCAAAGCGCACCCAATAAAAATTAAAATGGACAACTGGCGCAATTTGAACCATGGCCTCAATATGAGTTAGCATCACCTCATTTTCTAGATCGTGACGGTCTTGTGCAGAGGTGTGTGATCAGCAACACGCTCAACCGAGTTATTTACCCCATAAATGGGTACTCATTTAACAGCTGAGTGGGCTCATAGTCCGACACGAAAATCCCCTTTTTTTTATCGAAATCTACCGCAATCAGTAGGAATCGAAACGGGGCCCAGTGCGTAGAAGGCGAACGTGCTAACCGTTGCGCTATCCGGACTACAAAACGCACCCAATTATATCTTCAATATTCTGAATGACGAGTCTTCGCACAGTGGTAATAGAAATTTTTCTCTTCACGGACGATAATGGAACCATCATATGACCAAGGTCTATCAAAAAGTTCCTAATAGTTGTACGACTGAAGAACACATGCATTAAATCGTGAATAGTGTTACAGTCCGAAAAAGTTTCTCAATTACCATCCACGGCACTGAAAAGAAAACCGTTCATGACATCAGAAAATGGCATTTATCAACTAATTTTAGTTGAATAAGTGTACTTTTTTTACTGTATCTATAAAATTGTTTTCTTTGAATGATGAACAACAAGTCCATGACCATGTTTATTATTATTTCATGTAAGGTTTTATTACATTAAAGAGATATTCATTGATTTGATGAAATGTATTCCTTCAACCAACGAATTTCTTCCTTATACAAATAAAATATCAAATTATTATATTAATAAACACAATAATAGTATTAATAACGGGGAACACACCGTTGATGAAAGAATTTATAGTTTAATAACATCTCTTTATCAAATACAATAGATGAATAAGTTTATTATTTCAAGTGCTCTGATATTAATAAAATGGTTGTTGACTAAATTACCATTACATCGTTGATTTGACGAATTGTCTGAATTTATCATAAATACGTGGTAGTATCTGGTGCACAAAATGTTCGACGGGGGAAAAATATAACGGAAAAGAACGCTTACACCATTTATTATTTGGTAAAATGTGATAATAAATTTTCGCGGAAATTTATGTCAGATCGAATTGGGAGTATATTTTATATTGGAATACGATTCCGGAACCAGTGGTTGACATTATTAAGAGTAATCGTGTAATGTTGCGATATTTTGGTTTGTGGGGCATATGGCGCATGGCCAAAACTGTCGGTCATTGTACATACAGTGAGTCACAGTGAAAATTAACCATCTTTATTTGAAAAAGACGATGGAGGTTTAAAGGAAGTCAATAAGAAAAGCCGAAACCTTCTGGCATGCTACCGATACCGTACCGATATTCGGCGAAATTTGAATAAACGTCATCGATCTCATCGATCGAGCTCACCAGCTCTGAAGTCGCCGGCATAGCCACAGTGACCAAGAGTCCAGCCTTGGAATATATTGAAAAAGCTGCCCATCTAAGAGAAGCACGGCTCCCAAAACCGCTCTTGCTTCAGATTGTACCACATATGCTGGGTATGTGGTTGTTGATTTCATGAAACAAAAACTAGCGACATTTCTGGGAACTTTAGGCCCTTCCTATGCAAAAACATTTGATCAGATGGCTTGCAAGTTGTCTTTATATCAATTTTTAACAATTTTGTCCTTAAAGAAGCAAATCCTTATAACAAATGTTGCTTTGAAGTTTGTCTTGATTTTGGAGCGATCGTTAGCTCAGTGCGTAGGGGCGTCAATCTCAAGTCTGAAAATAGTCGTTACAGGTTCAAGTCCCGTCCACGGCGTTCGTGTCCATGGATATTTGTGTTGTCTCCCCCTGAAGTGCGGGGGGTAATAATAAGCCACATCATCTCCGGACTTGTTGTCGGTAGACGGCTAACCGGGAGCAGGATTTGCCCGCTAGCAACGTGCAGCTTCTGAAACTGGCTTATGCCAACGAAACGTCAGCTAAGCCACATGGAATAGTTGGCAGGGTTCATTTGCCCTAATCCATTGTGAGGCATACTGCTGGGAGTTAGGGCAAATGCATGCATGCTGGCAACTGCATTCTCCGAAACCAGTTTATGCCAACGAAAAGTCAACTGGGCCATATGGAACAGTTGACGCGCTATGCCCCACAAGTGGTTAGGGCAATTGACTATATGTCCTTAACGTCCTTCGTGCCCACTATACCTTTCCTGTATTTCATATTTTTTTTATGTTTATTATGCCCGTTAAGCCATTTATATCCTATATGTCCCTTACGTCTAGGGGATTAACGATAAAAGTTGTGCAAATCTAACGAATCTCTTTGTCGTTCAACAAAAGTCGTTTAACAAAAATCTAGCGAATCTCCTCGTGGGAACAGCACTTTCAACAGTGTTGAAAGACCTCTCAGCCGAACAATAAAGTATTGCCCCATTCAAACTTATGCCGTTCGACTGTGGGTAACCGCTTGAGCAAAGCATGCTATCTCGTTCGCTCAGTCGCTGCGATGACGACGACTGGCGTGATTTTAAACGAATGAAATGAGATGATGTGACTTTACACAAATGAAATTGGACTGATGTAACTGCGACTGTTAGCTGTAATAGTGTGCACACGTTTTTTGTGTTAAATTATTATGGGCCATTTTCACAATGTCTAGTTAAAGTTTATTCTTTAGATAGACGCTAAACGACACCCATCCTTCAGTTAAAAATTTGTCGGACGATAAACAGCTGATACGGACTGCTGAGATCTTGACACTAGAAAACTAGAACTTTTCACGTTTGCACATTCAAATGAGACAATTAAACTGGTCACAAAGATCAGAGTTTTGGAAACTGTTTCGATGGAAGAAGATTCAAAACCAACTTAGCCGCAAATTAAAGCTGAGAAACGGTACAGACGTACAATAGGATAGAGCCGGCAGAAGAATTCGGCCAAGAAAATCAGCTGATCAGCTTATGTAGTAAGCATTACCATATTTTGAGCGTTGCATACGCTAAGGTTTTAATTTAGTGTCCCGGATATCTAACTGGAAGTTTAACGAGACATTGAGAAAACGGGCCTATGTGAAATACGTGCATGTGTTTTGCTAATGTTGAACGACTTTCGCTGAAACGTGAGAAAAAAATATGGTTTAGTCGCTTTCGACTTTTGTCGTTCAACAAAAATTGCCTCGTGAAAACGCTACTTGAGGTAAAATTTGAGACGCTTCCAGTTGAATGACGCTTCTGTTCGACACACAGACGTCCGGAGTCTAAATCGACTAATAGGTGGAAGACTCAAATGTCAATGAGGATGTAATTGATATAAATTGATTAGAATTTTTTTTGTTGACATCAATATACTACTTTGTGGAGCCGTCAGCCAGTAATCAGTTCTGTGCTTTGCTCTCCATACGATGCGAACTGACTTCAGAAACGCTTCAATTCAGCCGGGGAGTATAAAATTCAAGCACTAAACCATTCGAAAATCACCACAACGGACTATATGTTATTTACCTTCCTGGTGGGCTTTATTATTGTGTAATTTATGCCATTGAACCGCAAACCACGTACAGATTCACCACGAAGCATATCTCTCATGAACTACATGGCATGGTAGTATTTAGGGCCCAAGAGTGCTAAGTACCGGAAGCAATTGATGGGAGTGACAGGATGGTATAGGTATATAATCCCGAATTTCGCGGCTATTAGTGTCACCATCTACTGTCGCATCTACTGTCGAACACGAACCTGGTACAAATGTCCTCTGAATAGCTCAAGACACACAATTCACATAAACGTGAAGAAAACCGGTCCATTTGGTCCATGTTCAAGTTCGATAGTGTATGGTGATACTTACACAGTATCTGGCGGATCTTTTAATAAGTGTACCATAGGTTTTTGGTCTCAAGCTAATTATTCCTAACTTTAAAGAATCCTTCAACCATCATTTTTTCCGAGGGATAATTTTTAATTAAACAATGGAAAGCAGTAAATTGCTGGAGTATTGCAGATTTTCCGTTAAGGATCATGGTTCAAAAAGACATGTTTGTATCGACTTACACTCTTCCTAATCTATGATAATACTAATATGTGTTAACAAACTATTTATTCGACCTCAGTTTCAATCCGAGACTACATAGGATCTGATAATTGCTAATTCCTACGCTTATGAGCACGTAAGCGAAACATACCAGTATAAGCACATGATTGTTTCTAATTTCATGAAATTTGTACGAAGAACGAATCTTATCTGAAATCATATCATCCTACCACAATTTCAGACAATTTTATCTAGAAATTTATCCACTACCCTTTCAAGACAATAAATTCTCAGTAACATTCTTGTCATTGATTTATGGCAATATTCCGGGCATTTTTTTTTCAGCTCGATTTTCATCCCCGTCGCCACTGTCCCTAATAAAATAATGTCAACAATAGGGTTTTTTTTTTATATTTATACGAGAATATTAACTCAGCGAAAAAAAAAACGTTTTAGTAAAATTCCGATATTTCAGCAAAAATTTAGTTTTACCAGAGTTTTGGAATGTCGGTTGGTCTTTCGTGCGTGTAGTCCGTAGTTCGGTCACATATGATACTACGAGTATTGCTGATATGAACAAAAAGGATGAAAAATTCCAAAAATATTCAAAACTTACCCATAAATAAAATATGATTGGAGACAAGGCCTTTTTTATATAGAAAAAAAAAACATACTCTGGTAATATATTGGATGATGGGCAATAAGAAATATATAGGGAAGGAAATGGGGTGCGTTTTTCGGGGGTTCTTTTTCCACGAATGTTGAAAATTTAGAAAGATGGCGATGTTATGGTCGGATAATTTTGGTGACATATGTAGTTTTTATGATATATACATATATACGTGTATACTTGGTCATGTCATAAGTTATATTATGCGCCTTGCTTTGCACCCTGTCCTTGGACAGTTGTCCATATTACACTAACAAATTGTCCCCGATTGTTTTCAGTGGAGTTCTAGAGCAGGAATTTGTTCTCTTAGTAGGGTTCATGGTTGAAAAAAAAATAGCTAGCTATTATCGGATTATCGATTTCCGCATAATAGTAATCAAAGCTGAGCCTACAAGAGATGTGTTTTTTGAAACTTTATCTGGTGTAGGTATCTCCATGCATTACAAAAACAACGTAACTACCAGCGAAACGCGCATATATGTAGGTATGTTTGTTGTTAATTTGATAATTGGTGCCAAGTTCCGACGCAGTTTATTCGTAATTTTCACATTTTATATTTTCTCGTCACTACCGCCTAGTACTTGGAAGGCGCCCTCAGGAGCCGCTAACCAAGCCAACCAAGTTTTGCACTTCAGAACATTTGGTAGAGGCACATAACGATGATCATCCTGAAAAGCCAATAATACCAGTGCGTCTCAGGAAGTTGTCAGAACACCAACACGTCAAATCCAGCTGAAAGATCATCAAAAGAACGCGCGATCAGAAACACAATTGGAGCGCTACCTCTGCGCTATATAAAAAATAGCTCCCGGCGACTCTTAGGACACCTAAGGAAGCAACCCTTCCCCTACGATTGGGTATGTGGGCTTGTAACCTCCGTACCTGTAATAAATTTACACTCGAAACATTAAACGAGCCTCGGATACCACGGACTCAATGCCGGATAAAGCCAGCGCGGGGCCCGTAGCAAATGTGAACAAGGGGCCTTTGATTTGCATTAGGTATTAGAGTTTAGAATAGACTGGAACCTCGATTAACCGGACTAATTGTTTTCGTAACTCTTTCCCATTCGGATAATTGAAAATCCGGATAATTGAATGATAACCTACGTCGCACGCATATGGACAACTTTGTCATACGTTTATCTTCCTAGGGCTAATAGGAGTTTATTCAAAACAACAAAAGCAACTTAAACCTATTAAAATCAACAAAAATTAATTGTTAAGAATGAATGAAGTGTATCACTACCAACTCAATACAACAAAATTGAGTTGGCAATGCACTTCCAACTTGGTCATTAGATTGACAGAAAATTATTGCAGAAAAGTATTTGAGCACTCATTTCGAAGGTAATTTTATGTACATACTTTAAAATGGTATTTAGGCAGTATGCGAAAAAAACTTCTTTCCGGTTTCACAGTATTTACGAAAAAACAAAACCGCTGAGCTATTAAGTATTTTTAAGGTGAATGGAATTTTTGTATCTTTAGGTACTGTATCCGTAATAATCTTCGCAGTGCTTGTGTTTTTCCAGGGACCACGGCCCCACAATACTCGTATGATGTGACGCATCATTCTCTATTCACTCATCGCGAGAAATCTTTTTTCATCGTACTTGATTGCCATCCCGGGGGGGTTGTAATGTGGGTTTGCTAAATCGTCGCAAACATTGTCTCTGTTTATAAATTGCTGCGAATTTTTTTCTTCCGAAATACCTCGTGCCGAAATACTTTTCGATGAAGGACATTTTAGGAATTCTGTAGTATTCATTCATTGCCTGTGTTCCTCCCACAGCTTTTGTAGCTTGATGAATCGGGAGGTCTTTGGTTTGGCAAATATCTGATTGAGCTCATTATTATAAACTCCTTACCACTGGCTTCCATCGCTTCCTGTAAAAACGGAATTTAACCTGTTTGTCTGGCATTACTATTATTAGCTGTTGTTGAAGCTAAGATACCCGTACGGTGGGCTTTGCAACCGTAGGCAATCTTTTGTGTCATAATTTTTTTTTTGCACCTGAACAGCGGCTAGCGTCGTTAAGTATTTCTGGAAGGTTGTTCCAGTGCTAATGTCTTTCAATTGCCAGTGAGTGCCAATCTAGACCACAGTGGAGATCTGGTCTGTAGAATTACGCGGATGAGCCTTTCCGAGGGAATCGGCACTCCGACATATTCGCATGGCACCTATGGTATGAAGGCATGCCATTCTTAGCACCCTGCCAAAGGAGCACTTAGATAGTACAAGTGATGAACAGCAGGCCGGGTTTCGATCCAGATTCGTCTGTGTCGATTACATTAAAACCAGCCATGCGTTGAGTTCGATTCTTCGCTTCATTTGCTTTTCATCGATTTCAGGAAGCCTTCTGACAGTGTGAAATATGCGGCTTTTCGCAGGAAAAGCGTCCCTGAAAAATGGTGGCTATTTTTAAGGCAACCTGTGATGGTGCGAAAAGTCGCGTTTTGCATAAAGGCAACATGTCGGGGGCTTTGAGATCCGCAGTGGAGATCGGCAAGGGTGCATCCTCATAGTGATTGGCGATGTGTTACATGGAGCCCTATCCGGACCATACAGAGGAATTCGATGCACCTTAACGCCTTATCCGGAACATCTTGACTATGTTGACGACATATGCCTACTCTCCCATGAAATTATGGGTCTGACCGCAGTGGCCTTAGATTCGAGAGGGAAGCGAGCACGGTTGGGCTTTAATTAACACCAGCAGGACGAAGGTTCTTAGCCCGCCATTGCGAAAAAGAGAAATGCAACTTGTCCAGTTGGCATCAGTATCAACGGACAGCTTGTGGAAAAGGTGGTCCAATCTTCTACCTAGGCAGCTTGTTGCCGAAAATAGTGGTACGGAGTAGGACATCGCTCGTCGTATCAACCAAGCGAAATGTGCATTCGGCATGCTGTCTGGCAATGTAATGGCAGTATGAAGACCAAGTTGAACTTGTTTCGCTCCCTGGTACTGTCTGTGCTGTTGTATGAGAGCAAAGCATGGAAAGTCTACGTAAGAGTTACCAGAAAGCTGCAAGTTTTCGTTAACTCGTATCTTCGTCAAATTTTAAGAATCAACTAAAGAGTCAAACTAAAAAATTAAATGCCCATGATTGAAAAAATCAGAACCAGCGGCGATATTCGAAATGCGATGGATGGTATGATGATAGTATTCTTGATACATACATATACCGCCACAATCCTCCCCCTCCCTCCTTAGCATACTACAACTTCGAAGCAGGATGATACTGTGGAGCCTGGAGTGCGTGTCAGATGGAAAGATAATTCTAGTGCCTCCATTTAAGGATGGCATGACGGCTGTTAATTATGAGCGATGCGACGTGCGTGTCCAGCTACGCGACGAGCGAGGCAAGTGATGCGATAGTCGTGTCAAGCGATGCGACGTGTATGTCAAGCGATGCGACGTACTATGAATTATAGGGGCACCATGGTTCGTCGAGGCATTGTGCGTCGTCAGGGCACTCTGGGTCATTGGTCATTGTGGGTTACCGGGTGTGTGCTGGGATGCTGTGCCTGTGACAACAATTTCCTCGAAATAGCATTCGTAGTCGCGTGTGGCGATATTTTACAACACTTTTTGAATGGCTTTAAAATAGTTTTAATAATACTAATAAAAATTACAAAATACAATGTACGAAATATGTTTAGACGATTTAATTATTTTACTTAAACTAATGTCAAAGATTAAGAAAATACTTATTTTGCTGATCACCGCACGTTCACCAACCACAATAAAGCGGATTGGGACGGCTTCAAATCCTACACCAACACGGCCTTCGCTGTCTTACCAACTCCAACTGACGTGCGCAAGGCAGCTAGATTGACAGATGATAGAGACCGCATACGTTGCATTAATCCGGACGATCCAAAGATCAAGGAGTTAGACCTTAATATCTTTAAACAGGTAGCAGATCACAGGAGAAGGAAATGGAACTCTCACCTCGACAATTGCAACTTGGGATAATCCTAAAGGCAGCGGCGTTATGGCATACACATTCATCGGATATCAACGCGTCGCCATTACAACAACGGAGTCCGAAGCGTATATACCCTAGACTTGTACAGACCTAGTGGTGATACCGAAAGTACCAATTGGCAACGACCATTTGCATTAAAAGTGAGTTTCCTATACGGCCAGTTTATAGGGGAGGTTTGCACCCATTCAGGAGGACCTTGACCATTCTCAAACTCAATGAACTAACACATTCTACAAATATTGTATTTGTCGAATTTTTCAAGTCGCTAGCTTTATTCTATAGAAAGTTATTGCTTATTTGAAGTTTCACTTGTAGGGGAGGTAGGGGTTCCTTGGGTCGGATCTTGCCCATCATTATCACACATCACTAATTAGATCACCCTACAAACATTTAAAAAAAATTCAAGTCTCTAGCTTCACCCTATCGAAAGTTATCGCTTATTTGAAGTTCATTTATAGGGGAAGTAGGGGTTTCGTTAGTCGGATTTTACGTATTTTCAATATCAGCCAACTGGATATCGCTGCAAACATTTGGCCAAAATTTCAAGTCGCTAGCTTTATTTTGTCGGTAAGTTATCGCTTATTTTAAGTTTCATTTCTAGGGGAGGTAGGGGTTCCTTGGGTCGGATCTTACACATTTTCAATAACAACTAACTAGATCTTACTACCAACATTCTGCCAAATTTTCAACTCGCTAGTGTCATTCTATCGAAAGTTATCGTAATTAAAATACTATTTAATTTTTGGAATTTTGTAGGGGAGGTAGGCGTTCCTTTGATCTGATTATGCCCAACTTACTAAAACTCAAGCAGCTTCTTTCCTCAGGGTTACATGCCAAAAATCAGGTGTCTACGTCAATTGGTTCAAGAGTTATAGACAAAAAACCAGAAAAGTAGGGTAGTACGGGGCTCTTTGTAAGAAAATTACCGTTAGTTTTCATCTGATCGATTTTATTTTTCCAGGAGAGTATAAGAATACAATCACTAGTAATATACCAAAGCTAGAGCTTTTCATGATTTTTTAATCGGGAGTTATAGATACATTTAATTATTTTACATATGTAGGGGAGGTAGGCGTTCTCTTGGCCAGATTATGCCCAATTTCAATACCATCCAACTAGATCATACTACCAACATTTGACCAAAATTTCATGGCCCTAGCTTCATTCTATCGAAAGTTATCGTGCGAACGGACAGACAGACGGACAGACAGACAGACAGACAGACAGACGGACAGACAGACAGACAGACAGACATGGCTAAATCGAATCAGGAGGTGACCCTGATCATTTATATATATACATTGCTATACCTCCGGAGCCTCCTTTAAGGTGTTACATATTTCCGTCGTGACAAAAACAATATACCCTATACTAAAAGTCTAGGGTATAAAAATCACAGCACATGCAGCGGATACTAGGATTCTTGATGCAGGTGCCGCCACAAAGTCGTGGGGCTGATCTGTTTCTGTGGCGAGAACTCTCTCGTAAGTTTCTGGGTAAATCGTGGGGGCAGATGCGTCCCATTGCCCAGAACCGACTAGGATGGCGCGCAGGAATAGTTGACGCGCTATGCCCCAGGCAAAGTATGTAGTAGTAGTCGTCTAGCCCTCAGGCATTAAAGAAACCACTTATTTATACAATAAATATTTTATGAAAAGTCTCATGATATTATTTTATCGGCAGTGACAACATTTTAACATTGGATTGGGTGCTCTTACCAAAAGGATTACAATCACTCTTGATATAAGCGTCTGAAGTTCGAGTATGATAATGTGTGGGTTCTGAATTAGCTTATAATGTAAAGTGGATGCACGTTTCACTGAAGTTGGTTTGCGTGAACAATTTTCAGTTTGAGAAAGCAATTACCAACAAGTCTTACACTCTCGGGGCTTCTCAATATTATACAATACCTTCAAAGATCTATACGTATTATCCTTTTAACATTCTCACATTGCATTATGTTTTGGGTCCTTGAAAAAAGTCTGTACATTATCAGGCAATTTTTACTCGATTTACAAATGTAAATCTAATTCTTTGTAAAGTGGTACTAAGCAAATTCTCGCATCCATTATTAAATTCTTATCTAGGGTAATACAATACCATCTTTAGTCTAGACAGCTCTCTCCCTCCATTTTCCAAATAAAAACGAAATGTAAAGGGCAAATGTGATATTCTTGAATCGTCTGGAGCACGCCTTGTTCGCAGTGGACTTTCACTTCCAATATTTTCTTTGGCTTCTGGCCACACCACCTACCTTCAGATGACTTGTATTCTAAACAGTTGTTCTGGAGAAAAAGTGTTTTAAATTTAAATCGTTCCTCGAATATCGAGTGCCATCAATAACAGCATTCAATGTTGCTGACAGGCAACCTACCAAATCATCCTTCACGGACATCCTTGAATTTCGGATCATCCATTATGTGGGAGAGAAAGGAGCAACAGAATCCTTACGCGCAAAATTTTAACAAAAGACGGCTTATTCGCTCCTTTTCTCGAGAAAATCTTCATCGACTCGCAAGCATGTTTGCTTATGCAGATGATCCAAAAAGGAATACCGTTTTTCCCATGAATACACCTAAACGTCACATGCTATAATGCGGTCCTTACACCCAAACACACGCATGGTGTGACGGGGATAATATATGCTGGTGCTCCGAACCTTTCCTGCACATTTCGCTCGACAACGACTTCCACCATTTTGTACCACTAAATCTGTCCTTCATTCAAAACACGTCATCCGTTATAAGCGTTGTTGAACAGGATGTCAGGGACAGCATATAAAGAAGTAGCTCAGAAAACACGAAAAAAAAAAAGAAACAAACCCGACGAGATTGATAAAACCGGAAAACGGATAAACCTTTTTGGGGGGGATGGTTAGTTCCCGAGATGGGACAAAATGTTTGTTGATATGAAAGGCGCTGTGATAGAATATCAATGGGTTAGGCAATCATACAGTCTGCAACACAATGGAAATTGGAAGCTGTGTAATTGGATGTTACTCGTAAGTCGGTGGAATGGACCCACTCGAACATCGGGCCAAGTCACCTGGAAAAGAAACAAATCCCTTGCCACTCGTAGACCCCAATCCTGACGAATTCTGTTCAACAGTTCAAAGTATGCGAAAGACGGACGTTATTGCCTCTGTCTATGTCTCAGTCTTGATATATAGGGATATGTACCCGTTTTTCAATTGGCCGGCATGTATGCTATCAGCAACATACTCGTACATAGGTATCGCTGAAGTGTGGTTGAGCTTGCACTAGGACATCCTGATAATATCCGTCAGGGCAGACAATAGTTTGTGGCAAGTATTGGTTGCCCTCCTCGGCCCTGGTGTAGAAACTTTTATGCATTTTTCGAGCAGTGGATGTCGGGGCTTTTTTCCAGATCCAATAAAGGCAGGTTGTCGACCGTTTCAGATTTTTTCCCTAGATATGTGCCGAGAGAATGTTTGCTTATTTAACCGAGATGCTTTCTTGTATCGATCACGTTCGGGTACTGTTTGCCGAAAACAGCAATTCAAGAAGTTGAAAGATAGCTACGCTTTTAGCTGATTGTTGTTGGGTAGTTTCTGACATTCTTTCGATAAGACTATGCTTTCTAAGCAGAGGAATTTTGATAAAGAAATTAATCATTAATATCAATAAATACTTTGGATCATTGGTGGAATGGTGATAACCAATATGGTCAATGCTCTTTGTCCGAAAAAGTGCGATAGAAGAATTACTAATGACGAGGAAATAACGACGGTCGAAGGCGCCGAAAAGGCTACGCATACGTAGCTGCAGATATCCGAAGAATCGATGGCAATGGCTTATGTATTCAAACTCAAAGTGTACAAGACACTTTATGACTATGTTACACTGTCAGGAAAACTTTGTGAAGTGGTGACTTAGGGAGAAAGGACATGAGATTTAACAGTCCATAATGATTTTTGTATTTATGCGGCAGTTTTCCTGAAGCATATGGTATTAAAAATAAAATCAAAGCATATGCTATGCTATGGTTGTGAATCTTGGGCTCTGACCCAGAGTTTGACTGTTGCAGTCCTGTCTTTTTACGGGACTTTTTGTTATCTTGTTATGGGAGTTTGCTGCCCTGCTAGTTCCCCTTTGGCTTCGATATCTTTTTTTTAGTCTCGTAGATTATTTCGCTTTCTTTTGTTACGGGCAGACGCGCGATTTCCTTTTTTGACGTAATGGAGGAGGTCACTGCTGCCGTTACTTACACTCACCCCGCAAGTCCCGACCACTGGGCTGGTCCGCGAGCGTGCGTCACCAGACAGTTAGGGAGAGGGTTTCGATAATTTTTGGTGTCCTCTGGCCTTCACGGTCATCATCCACCCCTCGTCCTCCGGAAACCGGGTTTCGATAATTTTTGGTGTCCTCTGGCCTTCACGGTCATCATCCACCCCTCGTCCTCCGGAAACCATTACAGACAAAACCTCATCATCATCGTGGTGCAGCAGGACGACATCGGGCCGCCTGGATCATCGTCCTCCAATTATCTGGGTCAAGTGACCGCGCCCTCCAATTTTTTAACGCCCAGAAGTTGTTCGACGTCCTCATCTCCTCAGTCTTACCAACGAGCACTCGATCTTCCTTGCAGTCTTGCTCTGTCGACGTGTCGTCCATTCGATATTTATTTAGGCATGTGGTCATCATCATTCGTTGTATTGTATATGGCCTGCCCATTGTAAACGTTGTTGTTTGACGATTCTCGAGACTTCTAGCTCATCGTACACCTCATTGTCGTACCGGATACGCCATCCATTTCGGTCGCAAACTGCTCCGAAAATTCGCCAAAGGAGCTTATGTTCAAATGTGTTTATCATGTTTTCGGAGGCTTGATTAATGGTCCAAGTTTCACGGCCATAGTATAGTACAGGTCTGGATGATGGTTTTGTAAATGGGAAGCTTAGTACTTCTGTGCACATGCTTCAATTTCATTATTGGGCGACCGAGAGGCAAGTCTTATTTGCTAGCTGTATCCGCCGCTTGATTCCGTCAGTTTCATTGGCGTCCTTTGACAGGTTACTACCCAGATATATAACGTATCAACGAATTCGATGCTGAGGTCCATGACGTTGATGTTTATTTTTGTAGTTATCGTGGTCAAAATAATCAAGGAAACTGGAAAAAAGGACTTTTGACCCCGTCTTCCCTACACCTCCAGACCCTATATCATCGGGTACTTTTGAACACATATTCAGGGGACTGCCTTCTACAATTGTGACAAATTTGAAATCTACATGATTTAATTTTCCTATTTTTCGTTCCAAGTCTGAAATAATAAAGAAGAGTATAAAGTCGGTGTACTCAAGGAGAAGCTATACATCCCATCCAACTAAGATGGGTCTAGACATTAAAAAATCTTTTCAAAGCTGTCAATCACATCGATCCAAACGGACCTTAATCTAAATGAAAATAAACCATTTGGATCAGGTACAAATTTGAGCGCCACTCACGATGGAACCAGAGTCAATGCCGAGCCAGGAGAACTGATATTTTGTCAAAACAATTTTTGCATATCGCCGTCCTGTACTAATTGTATTAAATGATAAGGGACAGTGAGGTCCAAAAGATGTTGATTTCTCTCAATTTCCCTCAAATATTTTATTGCCTCCTAACCTGTTGTTAATATTGGTCTTGATCGGGAAAATGCAAAAAATTTGACGTAAGTGTTAATTCAACATCTGATCGGATATGCTAGCGGTGAAGTCTCGGTCGGACTTGAGTGATAATTCAACATCCGATCAGATGCGCTCGGTAGCAGTGATGTTTCGGTCGCCATTGTACAATGCTTCCATCTAGATATCAGGCTTTCGTTTCCCCGATGCGTTAATAAAAAAACTCCCACAGAGTTCCAAGATTGTCAGTAAAGATGGCTATACGGACAGGGAATGTATGCTAGCAACTGCACCTTCCGAAATATATATGTATATGCTAACGAAAGGTCAGCAAGGCATTGCCAGAAATGTTAATGAGCCCTTGTCACACTGGAGGGGTTAAAGAAATTAGCAGCATTTGGCCAGTTGTCCCAGTCGGGATCTACTAAAAACATTCCGTCGAAGTATTATTCCGATTATTAACTCAGAAGCTCTTTAGAAAACATCAATATCCAAACCCCTAGAACCAGGTATCCCTAGCTCAAAACAAACTTTCCACCGAATTTTACTTTCATCGACTATTTCTCGTCTCGTCCTGATACCATTTTATATTACGTTTTACTTGCTTTCAGGATAATACCATTACAGCTGAATCGTATGACATTGGAAAAAGCAATTTCACTAAAATCTGTTTTTCTTCTTTTTTCTGTTCTCGTCTTTTTTTTACAGTACGCTCTGCTACAAACTGTGGTCGAAGCATGTCAAAAGAAACGCCATTGCAAATTCACGGCGCCTTCAAAGACAGTTACCGGAGACCCATGTCCTGGGGTGCGGAAATTTGTGGAGATCGCTTACAAATGCCGTCCATGTAAGTAATGAATGGTGTCATACAGCGAAAAAAAAAGCAAACATAATATGTATATGAAGACGACAATCGCATATCCTTGCCGGGAGATTAGACGACAAAATAGGCCTTTTTATTATACGCATTATCCAGTTAAAATAAGCTTTCGGTCCAAAACATTGTCCGTATTCTCGCATCTTGAAAATTAGGCTAGGCCAATGCTGCCTTTACCATACCAGCGTCTTCTTTATTGAAAAAAGGACATCTACGACGACCATCGCCCGACCATATTAACTGCGTGTGTGTCTATGCTGGAAACAAAGTAGGCCAAAAAAAAAAAAAAGATTTATCTCTGAGACACACATCAATCCTCGATATGTGGTCCTTTGAAGGTTTTGATAATAGGCCGCAGTGATGGCGACCCTGAGGGACCAGGAAGAGTATATTTTCGTTTTTTTTTTTCTTGTATAGTTGTTGTCGTTGCATGACATCAGGATCTATTCAATTCGTATTGACTTTTATCCGGCAAAGTGTCAAGGATGTACCGATGCTGAAACTTTATCAGCCTTGGGGTGAACAGTTTTTGGTTGGATGCCTTCCTTGAAGCTGTCTCGCTTTTTTTTTCTTCTACGAAGCCAGAAAATCGTCCTAAGTAGGGTTGACAACTTCTTGAATATTTCAAGGTCAGATGAATGTGGAAGGATTTCTAGTAAAATATAGTGCCTGGTGAACCCTAAGGAGAAAGTTGCGAATATCACGGTCTAATTGTTGTTTATTTTTAGTTCGGTGGTATGCTGTACATGTATGTCAAGGCATTTGGTACCCTGCTTATAAAATCTGATGTCCCTCTGAGTTAACGAAATGTCGATAATGTTTTCATCAGAAAGATACTCGGAATTATTTTTGTGATTACACATAATGTCTTATATTCATGATACATATTAATATCACTTCATATATTGTACATATATCCTTCTTCCAATCTTATTGAATCGTAGATGAGAAGACAAATATCACTCACAATCAGTGTAGAAATGCCTACGAAATCGTTATATTAAGCTTATTTGTTATCATTAGACGCGGAGGTCACCACTGTCCGATTGGAGTATGTGTCAATAAAAACAACCTTTTCAAAGAAACACGTGGCACCCACGCTCGTCTGCTTGGGCTTGTTGCTTGCCAAGTCCCGATGGATATTCTATTGTGATCTTCGGGAGCGTGCAAGATAAATAAGGTGTGTGGGACATTATATTCGCCACGGTGATACCGAATCCTATCTCCTCCAGTTGAAAACGAGCAGCGGGTTTATGAGGGTCAAATTCTTCGTCGACACAGTCGAAACAGCGGTCATTCTTCGGATGTCTCAACTTTTAAAGGAGAGGTCACAACGCAATGGCGAAATAGGTAATTGCTTTCGGAATGAGAGGATTCGACAACCGAGGAAAAGTTCGTAACACACTTTGTGGAAACAAACAACGACTTTCATCGTCAACATGAAACGATGATTATTGAAATAAACAAGGTACTTAAATGTCCTAATGAGATGAGATAAGAGATTAATTAAGAAGGTTCGTTTCATCCTGCCTAAATTGTATGAATCTATGTCTTAAATTGGAAAACTGTATATATAGGTAATCCGTGTCAAAAAGCTAGTTGACAGTGCCCTAAGACACTATCAGATATCTACGTTTCAAAATCTTTCTTCGTAAGCTGTTTAGAAGAGCCATATCGCCCAGCTGTAGTCGATGTTGAATTGTAAGTGTTTGGCCGATTTGGTCCTGAAACAAGGACATCGAATATTTTAGACTGGCAATTGGCCACCCGCTGTCACGCTCGGTGGCCGTGGTCGTTCGGTCATCTCGTAGAGCGGTAACTGAATGTCAACGGCAACCACCACCATTAATCCAGAGCTCGGAGCTCAAATCTCGGCTGCCTGTGGGTACTGATAGAACTCTCATTGTGCTCCGAGGTTGCCAGTATGACGACGGCGCGGATAGGAGGTGCATGCTAGCAACTGCACCTTCGAAAAGTTGATACGAGTATGCTATCGAAACCTTAACAAGGCATAGAAATGCTTTGTTGACGCGCCCATGTCCCTGGAGGGGTCAATGTCCATTGAAATTTGCCGAGGTACCATAAAGCGTATTAAACTTTTCTTTCAACTAACTGGAAATTTCAATGTAATGAAAACCCTTAAACAATGTTGCTCCTCCTGGCTGTTAGTCCAGGCTAGGAACGAAAGCTAGGAAAAATAAATCGTATAGTTTTGAAATTTAGTACGATTGCTGGGAACAATCCCCTGTATATGTGCCCAAAATACCCCGATGGTAGAGGGTCCGGAAGTGTAGTAAAGAGGGGGTCAATGATCTTTTTTCAGTTTTCCTTGATTACTTTGAAAACTGCGAATTCTAGAAAAAACGTCTCAAACCTGAATCGAAGTACCTTACATTTCCTACAAAATGATATACATATTTTCGATTGAAATGGAATATTGTTCTCTACACCAGGGTTCGGCAAGCTTTTCCTGAAAAGGGCCAGAACGTTGGAATTTTAAGCTCAGCGGGCCGAATAAGAGCACTCGTTCCTGCGACAGCCGGTTTTACGCATCCGAGCGACCCGTTTCTCAACGGCCAAGAGCTGTCAAAACGCTTCAATGCAAGAAGGAAAGTGTGTTTGTATGTTACATGCTTCGTATCGTCTTTTTTATGTTCACTGGGAGCAATACATCTCGGCGCAACTGTTCCAGTGCTACTTCTCCGCGCCGGCATTGAGAGAAACCCTGGTCCGTGGAACTGCTGCGTAGAGTGCTGCACCCAAACGCGACTATAGTATGATGCAATTGCTGCAGTCAGTGGTGTCACCTAAGATACTGCTCTGGACTCAACCATGACAGGCACTGGAATTCCTCTTTTACTGGCAGTCAGTGTAGGAACAGAGGACTCCAAGCAACAACCTCGTTTAACACGCCTCAACATCCAACACCATCGAGTTCTCAGACAGGTTTACGATGACTCCTGCTAACAGTTCCAATAGGATTTCTCAACATTACAATCTTACGCCTGCACCACCGATTGCTCTCTTCAATACACTATCACCCGTCCAACTCAATTGCAATGCGTTTTAGAACAAAATCGCTGAACTCGCATCATTCATGGACAGTTGGAGCCATAGAGGAGATGAAACTACATTCCAACTCGTCTCTCAACACTCATGGCAACTACGTTATTATCAAGAAAGACAGATTGACCAACGGTTGAGGAGGGCTTGCCTTCATTATTCACCATTCCGTGCAATACCAGGAAATTGATTTTACTAGTAACGATAACACCATGGAATGCAGGCGATCACTATAAAATCGGGTAATGTTGATATTGGAGTTTACAACATATACATTCCACCGGTATCCAGCTGTTCCTCAGGATACCATGTCAATATCAACCATCTCCTTACCGGTCAACATCGCCTCCTGCTTGGTGACTGTAATACTACTACTACTTTGCCTTAACCCCTAGCGGGGCATAGCGCGTCAACTACTCCTGCGCGCCATCGTACTCTGTTCTGGGCAATGGGGCGCAACTCCCCAAAAGACTTACCCAATACCTGACACTCCTTTGCCACAGATCGACGCCATGTGATTCGAGGACCCCCTCTTGGTCGGCCTTGGTTGGAAATGGGGTTCCATTTCATGGCATGCAAAGCAATGCAGTTATTACTCTTCCGCAATGTGTGACCTATCCACTGCCATTTTCGCCTGCGTATCAATTCGTCGATTGGCATCTGACCCGTACGCCGACTTAGCTCTTCATTTGATATTGTTTCGGGCCAGAAAATTCTTAAAATTCGACGAAGACGTGAGTTGACGAAAACTTGCAGCTTCCTGGTAACTCCTACGGAAACTTTCCATGTACTGCTCCCATACAAAAGCACTGATAGTACCAGGGAGCGAAACATTCCCAGCTTGGTCTTGATGCTGAGATAACTGCCCTGCCAAATTTTGGACAGCATGCCGTATGCCGTATGCGCGTTTACCGATTTCTGTACTCTGAACGACGACACCCCCATTCGCATCGCCGGTACATGTTCCAGTACTTCAGACATCACGATTGCCAGTGCAAGCCTCATTAATGAAACACAATGGGAGCCGGTCCTAACACTATCTTCAGACCACGTACCAATCGTGATAAGGCTTGACAAACCGACTAATATCATATCTGCCGAAAAAAGTACGTTTGTCAACCATAATAAGGCTGATTGGAACGGTTTCATCTCCTACACCAACGCTAAATTCTTCGCTCTGCCAACGCCAACCGACTTATGTACGGCCGAATCCAACATAAGGAAAGTCCTGAACAAAGCGGCTGCGAAGCTCATTCCTGCAGGACGGATTCCGAAAATTTGGCCCAACTTTCCAGCCACTGCCGCCAGATTGGCAGATGAAAGAGATAGCATCAGGAGCGTACATCCGGACGACGCCAGAATCCACGAGATGAACTGCGAAATCCAAAGACAAGTAGCCGAACACAGGAGGTCAAAATGGAGCACTCATCTGAATAACTGCAAACTAACCACAAGTTTGAGCAAGTTATGGTCTACTGTCCGTGCCCTTTCCAATCCACCAAAACAGAAAGGGAAGGTAGCCATTCAGTTTGCTCACGGTAAGGTTGTTAAATTTAGGCGATATTCAGATTAGCTACATTTTCAGCTCCGACGCAGCCACGCACAATAGCCAAGCATAGTCGATCGTATCGCATGCTGAGCGATGAGTGTGCATCCGCCCATTTGATGCTGTGTATCTCGACTGAAATTTCAAGCAGTCGTGCAGCGCGGTGTCGTGTGTGTGAATTTCGCCTTAGTGTCCCGGATAGCTTACTGATAACTGATGGTTTAACCAAACATTGAAAAAACGGGCCATAAAGATAGCTGAAATTCAAGTTCGTAAAAAAAGTGTGCATCCAAAATAAACACAGAAAGATGCTTTCCATTTCATTACATTCTGCCATCAAAATGTTTCGGCAAAACCAAAACAGCTTATACTCGTATGGACTGGATCCTTTTTGCCTCATAATTCAGCAATTGCAGGACTCCCATAGAACAATTCACTGTCCTGAAAGAAAATCCTTTTTGCACTTTGCCAAATGTTCACGGATCCATCAATGGGCAAGATGTATCATATTACACAGACATCTTAGACGAAGGGTGTGTACATAAAACCCTCAATAAAGGCCAACTCGTTCGAGCCCAAAACATGTGAAATCAATTTTCAGGCATCATGTGCCTTCCATTATCCAAAACAGTCACTTACTAAAAAGATACATCCATATGCCTATGGTCACGACTTTCGTGCTCTCAATCTTGGCAGAAGAGGATCTCTTACAATATCCTGACTTTTATTAAAGTCCTTGGAATTTGGAAATATGCTTATTTCCTTCAATTCTATTTTTATTTTCATTTTTTATTTTCTAAACCTGCCATCATCATTCATAGACACGTAATGGCTGACACATGATATATGGGGCTCTGTTGAGCCGTCACGATATAGATGGGATTGTCCTTTCTTAGTCCAGCCCTGATTGTAATTTAGTAATTTGCAGCGAACATACGAACCGCACATATCCTTAAGTTCATTTGTGGTTTGGTCTTATCGCTTGATGCAATATAATGGGGGGCCTGAAAGGCTATATCCTTTGACATTTCAGATAGCTGCTGAAAGTGCACAATTTTTGAAATGGGTCCGACCTCCGTTGCACACGCTATCGAAAATATGTTTCTGGCAGATTATTAACTCGAATAATTTACGAACAATTGTGTGACGTGCTGATGTGTGTGGGCAGGGAGAAGACGAAACGACCAAAGGTTTAACCCGAATAACCCGCAACTCGGAAGCTCATTGCCTGAACTTTCCTATGGCTACACAGAGCCCAAGCCGTGCCGGGATGTCATCAAAAATGTTCATTTATGGCAAAATTTAGTGCCGAATGGGCAGTTTGCAAAGCACTCTTATGTGTCCCGAAGTTACTGTTAAATGTACGAGTAATAGATGGAATCGGACAGCCCAAAATCTGATTGTCAGTGCAAATGAAATATAACTTTGGTCTTTTCTCCGGGACAATATTTTATAGTATGGATACGAGTTGTGAAGTGAAATGTTGTACATTGTACAATTCTGTTGCATGTTGTGCAGTCAGCAAATGCATTGATGCCGATTTAAAATTTTTTTTTCGTGTTAAAACGGTGGGCGATCCAAAGGGGGACTATGGGGTCAGGCTCTCCCAAACCTTACGTGCACATCTTTGTTTTGGAATTTTCAGGCTTCTCTCAGAAAAACTGGATTTTCTATCGTAAAGTTATGTAGTTCGTATTGAATTTTTTAATTTTTAATTTACTATTAAAACTATTTGTTAATGTTTTTCTCATAGTTCTATTTAAAGGTTTCAATACGACGAAAATGGTAAAAATCAGCTAAAAAATCGTTGTTAAAAAGACACTCGAGCATCTAAAAAATATATTTGAACGTTTTTTCTTTATCAATTTTTATACCCAAGACTTATAGTATAGGGTATGTAATGATCGTGGTACAATAATTTTGCGAGTCGCTGTAATTGTATATGCAAATTTTGAAATAGCGGGTCACAAAATAACAAAGGAACAAAATTCGGGCGACGATAGGGCCAGGTATAAGGGAGACCGGTTTTCAGCCGTGGGAATCGGGTGTCGAGAAAAAGAACGGGGGGTCGTGCTTGGAGACTCAATCGTGGGAAAAGCAAAATTGATAACTTGAGTGAAAAGTAGGTACTTCATCGTGAATGAGATAATAGATTAGGAGTACGACCAGATACTAGTGATATTGACAAAATTTTCGTATTTGTGGAAATTACTTGAAAACACACTGATTGTGAAAAATTTAACAAATCTCTATTAAAAGTACAAATAAAAAGAAATTCAGTGGTTACAAACATTCAGTGATTCGGTGGGAATAATGTCCTGTACAAAGTAAACATAGCACGTCCATATTAGCTCGCGTTTTCAATAGGAAGTCGGTCTCTCTATGTGATCGCTCTCGGAAACATCTAAATTAAAAGTGATAGTAAAATTTAAGTTCTAAATAGTTCATTACGGACAAAAGATAACGACAACAAAATATTCAAACATGAGTATATCCGTGCCATTGTGTGGAGGGCTCCGCCACCAGCGCAGGAGCCCCCAGGTAAGTGGGTCCCTTTTCCAGCACCAACCGCGTGCCCCTCGCGCATACTGAATTTACTGCGTGTAGAGTTGAAGAAAAGATGGACTATATAGGAATCAGATTGTATCTTTTCTTATAAGTATAGACACACTCATATCTAATGCCTAAATTATATCTCTTCGTACTTTATTAAAAGAATCATAAAGTTCACCAAGATCGTTTCTCTCTTTTATCTCTCCTGGAGATTACAGTTTTAACAAAAAAGAAAACAATTTTTCGACTCCAATTTCAAAACTTGTAAGTCCTTGAAGATGGTGTTTCACTGTGGGTAAGGTGAACGTTATGTTTGGGGAACACACATACAGACAAAATGACAGGGAATCGTCGTCGAAATTAGAATAACATGAAATATGATATCAAATAGAATATACGAAATTATGAAATAAGAACCAAACAAAACAAACAGTGTAATAGTATTTGTTTTTTTGAATTTATTATCTCATTTTTGCAGCATATATACATAAATAAAAAAAAAAAATATAATAATAATATATAAATAATATTATATAGATTAGAAAAAAAAAAATATTTTTTGAATTTCGTAATAATTAGAGAGTAAGAAAAATGCGAGAATAAATACAAATCTTCTTCCCTCTCTCTCCTCCCTCACTTTGAATTATTGAATTACTTAGGGGGATTTGGAAATGTTGCGCCCGAAATCCCATGGCTGGGAGGGTGAAGAAGCGCCGGGCCCATACTATCTGGGGCCCGTAGATTGAGCCGTTTTCCAGCGTAAGGCTCAGACCTGAAAGGGAAAAGGATCTGTCCTTATTGGACGGTCTTCCCATTTGCTTATATTTTCGGCCTTGTGCCAATTTGTAGCTTGGCTGTTGCAGCCCTGTGTCCCTTCACGGGACTTTGTATCGACTTATATCTTTGGGAGTTTGACGTTAGTCGTCACCACTAGGTTTCTCTTGTTAGCACTTTATCTTATTCGCTTTGTTTTAGTATATTTCGCTGTTTTCTTGATTACCGGGCAGACGTGCGACTATCTTTTTGAATGATAATGGAGGAGGCCGATGATTGCCGTGTTGAACCACCCCGCCACTCCCGACAGCTGAGCTGGTCTGCTAGCGCACGTCACGGGCGATCATCGGAGAGGGATTTTTCGTCACACACGGTGTACAGAGGGCTTTAAGGCAAATCCTCACCCTCGTCCTCCAGGCATCCATTACAGGTATTTTGTTTTTGTCACGACGAAAATATGTAACACCTTAGAGTAGGCTCCGGAGGTTTAGCAATGTACAGGGTGGGCTAAATACAAGTTTTTTTTTAAAATGCGATAAAATGAACAACATTAAATTGTTTTCCATGTATTATAGCTTCACTAGTAAGAGCAAAGATTCCCATTAATGATGAAATACAATTTCGTTCAAGTGGCTGCCTCGGCTGGCTTCGCAGTAGCGCAATCTGTCATTCCAATTTTCCAAGACCATGTCGATGGTTTCGGGCTGTAGCTCACGGATTGCTTGGATGATATTGGCCTTAAGTGCTTGAATCGTTTCTGGATTGTTGAGTCCCAGGAGTACTCACAAGCAGTTTTTGATCGCGCCGATAGTTGAACTCCGAGCTCCAGATTATTATCGTAGAGTGGTGACCGAACGACCACAGCCACCGAGCGCGATAGGCTAGAAGAGAACTCGCAGAATCTCTTTCTCGCCTTCTACACTACGCTGAACTTCTCGAGCTTTCTGACGGTAAAGGAGTTCGATGTTGCTTCGATTGTCATCTGATGCTGCAGCCAAACGAATCCTCAGCTTTTTTCTTTCAACAATCCGCTGCCATAAATCGTCGGATATCCAGGATTTATTCCAGAATTTGGGGTTTGAGCCAAGAATAACATCTGCGCTATCTGTGTTCGCAATTTTTGCGGCATCCCAGTTTTCATTTATGTCACTATATGGGTGACTAATTATCTCAGTCACTTTTTGCGCAAGATGGTCTGTATATTGTTGTAAGACAGCTGGATTTTTTAGTCGAGCGGTGTTGAATTCGCGGTGCTAGGACGGCGCACGGCTGCAATTCGCAATCGAACATTACCGATCATAAGATAATGGTCTCTTCCCATCCCAATATCAGCACCCTTCTTATTTCGAACGTCCAGGAGGCAACTCTTGAATCTTTTACTATTGGCAAAGTGGTCGATCATTTAATATTGGTAACACGAGTAATAGATATGCCTCGATCTATAGCACATTAAGCTCTTGAGAAAAAAATCCAACCCCTATCTTAATATGATATCATCTTTCATTGACGGCGAGAAAAAAAGATCTCCTATCGACTCAAATGCACTAAACATCAATTGAATGCAATTTCCAATTTTCTCTGTAAACTAAAACTGAAAATCAAAGCAAGACTTCAGACTTCAGTTAAAAGAAAAAGTAATTGAAAGCCACTTTGGTATGTAGAACACACTCCTAGAAAAATCGGAATTCGCATATACTGCACTCCAGTGGCGAGCATTCCTTTGCATTCTCCGATATTCCTGAAAATGACGTGGCGTCCTTTCAATGCCGCGTTTGAATTTCAAAGGATTTTCCAGTACGTAAGCATCTCTTACTACACAAAATCGATTGAGACGATTTCAAGAAGAAATGTACCACAGTAGTAGTAGTGTGAAAGTTAGGGTATCGTTGGCATTGGATTGACAGACTGAATTAATGCCCATAACATTCATCGACATCCCTTTCGCCTGCCATTGCACGAATCAAAGGAACATTTCACCACTGACATCAATATTCAGTTCAGGCGTTTTGTGAATGAGATGCAATGTCTTTGCGCCGCCGCACCACGCCGCGCCTTATCTGCAAAGAGATTCGACACACAAGACAAGACTTGGAAGTTTTGCGATGATAAGATAGGAAAATTGAGCAATATGTCAACGGGACGAAAAAGGAAAATGTGGTTGAGCTTCATGAGTCCTTTCTCGGAAGAAGAACGGAGCCGGCATGGTATGGTCGAGGACGGAGAAGTTGAAAAACTGCAAATTTATTAGCTGACCTTTTTCTGGTCTGGACCTTTTTTGCAAAGTTGCAAACATTATGTGACAAATGATGACTATATTATGGCAGTTATTTTAGTTTGTTGTACTGTCCTGTGTCCTGAACTCTGCTTCCCAAGAAACATATGTGTCTTTGTGGCGGAATAGAAACAAATGGCCAAGGATAGCCACGGACATTGGGGAGAACTAAGTAATAGATTTCTGGGTTAATGGAGTACAAGAGTTGGTGGTAAGTGAATTTTGAATGTTTGTTTCTCAGTTGTGTTGGCTTTGGAAAATGCGAAGCACAGATGTAGTAATGATGTTGGTTTTTTATTGAAGGGATTAGTCGCTTTTAGTTTTGTTAGTTTGCCAATGATTTTATTCAGGCTGAACATTTAAATTCAATTATCGATATTTTCACTGCTGATTTATTTATATTATTTATATTGAAATTGTCACTTTCCAGCTTGCACGAGTAGTAAGATTTATTTTAATGTAAATTTTCCAAAAAAGTGAAATAAATCTTATAGTGAAATAAATCACACTACTCGTACAAGCCGGAAAGTGACCATTTCGACATCTCTCTCTCTCAATTGCCCTAACCCCTTGTGGGGCATAGCGCGTCAACTGTTCCATGTGGCCCAGTTGACGTTTCTCGGCATAAACTGGTTTCGGAGAATGCAGTTGCCAGCATGCACCTCCTGCACATCCATGGCCACGAACGTCGTCGTGGACGGGATTCGAACCCGAAACCCCCCCCCCCCCCCCCCCCCCCTTTTTCAATATACATAATGAAAATTTTAATGTTCAAATTCAACTTCCGAGCATTCCTGGAAAAAACTGAATTGTTTTATTTATTATTCCAAGGGTATCTAGAAAATTAATTCCATCAGTAATTATTAATTATATTCGCCGAATTTTCTAATCTCAGATTTTACAACAACGGATCAAGCACCAAGTAGGTAAGCTCGGACGCATTAAAGGGCACATACTTAACAAATTGCCTACTTGAGATAGTCTCAAATAAGGACCGAGGCATCGGCTTTGGTTGGTCAGATCATGGCGGACACGTTAGTATCAAAACCTGATCAGCGTGCGACAACGTATTGGCGAGCTTGATAGCTAGCTTAGCCATCGGTAGCCTTGGGACCGTCCTTGCTAAAGTCACAGTAGCATTTGTCGCCTCGCGTCAATCATCACACCCTAATAGCGGGCTTGGAGGTAATAATGCTGCTACTCCTGCTCCTACTCTGATATTTATAGAGTTCGTCTATCTGAGATTATTAATGAAGACGGCTTCGTTTTTTTTTTTTTTTTGCTCAGCCAACTCCAGCCAAACCTTCTCCAATTACCGCTTGATAGTTGTGTTTGTTGTTTAATGTTCAGCGACCACAACAACTGCTATATCTTCTGCGAATCCTACTATCGACACCTCTTTAGAAACTGGCGGATTCAATAGGAGAGGACCAGAGTACTTACCTCTAGTACAACAATTCTCGGCAAATTTGCGGAGTTGAAAGCATTTTTATGTCCAGTGTCAACACATCACTTTTCATTTCGTAACGCTTGTTGTCGTCACAATAACGTCTGCGGTGGAGCGGACCCTGCTAAAACCAGAATGTCGGCCTGACAAGCCTCTATTTCCCTCAACGGCGGCAGGCAGCCTGATGGAAATAGTTCGCTCGAGCATTTTACCTGCAATGTGGGTGCGCCCAACGGCTTGTGCTTTGGGTAAAGAACCAGTTTCTGCCTTTTCCATATAAACGGAAAGGCTCGTTCATCTAAACAGGCTCCAATGATCCAACGAAGTACTTGCGTCCAACGCGAAAAACGATTTTCAGTATATTATTGGTAACGCCATCGAAAACGGGTACTTCATTTTCGCCGATGATCTGTAAAATCTCTTCTTCGTCTATGGCGACTAAAGGTTTTAATACACGTGACGCGTAAACCCGACGGGCGCGTTAAATCTACGATACTCGTCCCGTGTAAACAGCAAACGAATTTACGACAACGCCTAGTTAACTGACGAAGCGTTCCAAAGCGTTGCGAAGCGTAAATACGCTTCTCGTGTAAATACAAATCGGGCGTACTATTTCGCGCATGAACGCTTTGAAACTCGTTAGAATCGTGCGATCGCGTAAAATCGCTGTCCTCTTGATTATACAGGCCGGCTTGTACATTGTGATAGGTGGTTGCAAGCAGCCAAGATGGGTCTCATGGGCTGTTCCCGGATTTTGGATGACAAGTTATTTTTAGTGAAGGTTTAGGTCGATTTCACATGGTAATTTTTTGCATTGACCCCTCCAGGGGCCTGGGTGCGTCAACATCTCTAGCATTTCTATGCCTTGTTAACGTTTTGATAACATATCTACTTTTCGGAAGTGCATTTGCAAGCATGTACCTCCTATCCGCGTCGGCTTTATATTGACAAGCTCGGAGCACTGTGAGAGTTCTATTATCGAAAATGTATTCCAAGTCGCATTGGAGAAATATTTCTCTCGCCGAAGTGGTCCTTTTTCTCTCTTTGTCTCCTTTTCTTCAATTAGCAAATATGTATATGCTAATTACACGTAACAGCAATCAACATTTTTTTTAAATGGAGAAAAGGTCCACAGAATTGCCATTTAAATTTGTTTAAAGAAATTAACGGCCAAGAACTGAACGATATCAAACACGTCATATTTTTCACAGTACATTCGCTATCAGCTCGTAAACGTAAACTCGTGTAAACTCGGCGTCGCGTTCATTATTTCCGCGTCAGCCATTTACGCTTCGATAGCAGTTCGGCTCGCATCGAACGCGTAAACACTAGTCGCGTTCATGATCAACGGGTAAAAATTCTGCGAACGCGTCTCGTGTATTAGAACCATAAAACATTTTCAAACAAAACAATTTTTAAGGAACTTGCTATTTGTATAGCGATGCATCGCATGCTTCTACTATTTGCAGCATAATATTTCCCATTTTCTGCTCAGTGCCGCCTTCGACAGCATTCTTCTGGATTCAGGTCTGGGCGAATGTTTCCTCGTCAAAAGTCCGTTTCGTGGGAAACTTCCTTGCATGGCGGTTCCTTTCACCGTCGCTAATATAATTGCCTGGTTGGTGGTCACTAAAAGTGTAGCCTTTGCTAAGGTGCCACTCCATAGTCGGTATCAAGGAACACTGTCGAATATGGGGTCAATAATAGAAGCGACGCTTGGACGATACTATCTGCGTACGGCTCTTTTCAGTACTCATAAAAGCCTTTCTGAACAATAGTGAAAAACTGTTCATATATCTTATCCGCGGGCTCTAGGTAACAGCCCTCCTTGTATTCTATCTCTATCGTGAAAACCTTAGTCGTCAACGGAGTGAAAAGGTTCTTCACTGACACTCCTCGATTCTTTAGTATCCCCCTCGGCGATCCTTACTTTCGGAGCCAAAAATTTGGGTAGACCTCCTATTAACCATTTCTTTAGGTAAAGATCCCTCAGTTTTTGACAGATCAACTCAAGTTCAAAAACGTCGGTGGGTAGTGCTGTCAAGGGATGTGTCAGCGGGTCCGATACCTGTCCCGAATGTATTCGAATTTCTGATTATATCACCGGCTTCTAAGTGACTCATTTGCGATTTAACGAAAATCAATAAAATAAAGACGGGACGAAGGTGATGCTGACCATTCCCTTGATAGTAGTACTCCATGAAATATTCTCATAAACAAAGTGTTCTACAACGCTTTAGGATATAAAGCTATAAAGGATCCATTAAGCGATGTGGTGGGTGACAAAGTTAGTCTTTAGGCTATGGGCTTGGTATACTTATTCTTTCTGTGAGCGTGCATGGCTGGAAACCCTTAGTCCAGAAGTGTAGTCTACATTGGATTGGTAGTAGTTTAAAATTCTCCTTTATGTTCGAATTTGAGTCCCAAATCACGAACAATATGTATATGAAAAAATTAAAAATAATTAAAATTAATTTTGAACAACTAATGAGTGAACTAATGAAGTTTTTGTTCAGCACTCTGTGAACGTCAGTTTAATTGCTTGAAGCGAAAAAAATGCAATTATTTGCGTCCACTATGATGGTTTCATGCTTCGCTTTAACTCTAATCACTACGAGCAGTAAATTATAAAAAAAAAGTCCTTTCTCCGGATATTATACACACAACAGCATTTCTTTGTCACCAGCATGGCTCCGAAGCTTTTTTTGGTCTGCTACTAATTATGAAGCAAGCAACGTGCGCTTTATAAAGCAGCAATTTCTTTTCATAGAGCTGAATGGCCCTGAGGCTATTCTTTGCAAGAAATGTTTTTTTTTTTTTGTAGTGGAGATTGTGATGGATATTTTTGTGTAGTTGATTGAAATTGAATGACTTTTGTACGCAGGTACAATTACTTGTAATGCTGTTTTTACACGCTAGACCGCCCATTAGACCGCGCATTACACCGAGCATTAGACCATCTATTAGACCACCCATTGGACCACGCATTAGACCGTCTTTTAGACCGCGCATTAAGTCGTCCATTAGACCGCCCGTTAGACCACGTATCGGAGCAGCTATTTGATTATAAAGATTTATGATTATAAATATCAAATAGCTGCTCTGATACGGGGTCTAATGCGCGTTCTAATAGGCAGTCTAATGCGTGGTCTAATTGACTGTCTAAGACGCTGGCTAATGGACGGTCTAATGCGCCGTCTAATAGACGGTTTTATACGTGGTCTAATGAACTATGAAATCACATACTTCGCTTGCAAATCCACAGTTTAGATCCGATTTTCATGAAATTTATAAAATTGAACCTCCAGAGCCAGAAGACGGTTAGTGTCTATATACAATTTTGAAAATTTATCCCATCCCCTTTTTCCACGTTCTTAAAAGGAATTTCAATTTTAATTCACATTTTTGTTACAGTGTTATTCCAATGAAATTTTTTATATTGGATCTCGAAAACTAGGGGAAGATTAGTGTGTGCATAAGATTAAAAAAACCCACCTAATCCCCTTCTCACCCCAAAGGGAAATATGCAAATTTATCTACAGTTTTATTTCAATTTTGGTGGAATCTCGTTTATTAGATTTTCGGGGGAAGGGGAAGGTTACTGTCTATATAGGATTTCGGGAGACCACCCCTTTTGCAGATTCCCCTTTTCACAGCGAAATGTAAATCTGTAAATTTATCTGCAGCTTTACTCCGACGTGACGAAGTTTTCATCATTGGACCTTCAAAACAAGGGAAGGTCACTATCTATATGACATTTGGAAATTAACCGCCATCTCCTTTCACCGTTGAAGATTAGCTCCGATCTATGTGATACAGGGAGTTAGCTTCTTCTTGTTTTGAAGGTCAGATTTTCAATATTCATCAAAATTGAAAAAAAAAAAAAATTGGCTTACCTTTTCCTTTGAGGGTTGTAAAACGAGTTGGGGTTTTTGCAAATATGTATGTAACATGCAGACAGTGATCTTCCCTTTCTTCTGACGGTCTAATCTCTAAATTTAAACAAAATTAGCGTAAAACTGCATTTAATACTGCAGTTTTAATTTGTGGGTTAGCATAGGGGTGGGGTTGTTTTTCTTCATATCTCATGTATCTCCCTTGCTATGAAGATCCAGTCCTCAAAATTTGTCAAAATCGGAATAAAACCTAAGGTAGAACTAAATTTCTTTTTGGGAAGTGGGATGGGATGGTTCCGCAGTCCGTGGCACAAAGCTACGAGTGCTTTGGCTGAATTATGTTCATATCAATCCGTTTTTAGATGCGAAACTAACTTGGAATGTTCACGTTGATGAAAAGATCCAAAAAGCGAAAAGGATTTTGCATCAATGTAAGAGAATGTGTGCTCGTAGGTGGGGAATTTCACCAACGCGAGCGATGGAGGCATTGCTGGGACTGCCGCCGTTGGACTTATTTATAAAGAAAACGGCGGCGCTTTCGGCAATACGCATGGAAAGGGATGCCATGTGGCATCGCTTTGGAACTAGCAGCGGTCATAAGAGCATCCTAGACATTATTCATGATGAGGTTAGGGAGACTCTAATGCCGGTAGAAGGCATGAGTAGACGTAGGGTAGTTGAAAGACTACACAAGACTCACATTGCAGATGGAAACATACACAATGAGTGTATGTACAACGACATCAGCATTTTTACTGATGGCTCTTTAATGGACGGTAAAGCGGGGGCGGGGGTTTACTCTGAAGAGCTAAACCTAGCATGTGCGCTTAGTCTAGGAGAGTATGTGTCCGTATAACAGGCAGAGATGCTTGACTTGTTGCATGCGTTGGACCACCTGCTTGAAGGTCAGGTGCGGGGGAAGAAAATCCTTATTGCACTGGACAACCAATCGGTGATCAGACGCATGCAGCAGACGAACATAAACTCTAAACTGGTACTAGAGTGTGTCCGGAAGCTCAACACGTGTGCCTCAGGAAATGAGGTTACGCTGATGTGGGTAAAAGGACACATAGGTACAACAGGAAATGAGGCGGCGGATGCCCTAGCAAAACAGGGATCTGCGGCAACTTTCATTGGCCCAGAACCCAGAGTTGCTCTGGGGAACGGCATGATTGGAGCGAAGGTTGGGGAGTGGATGAACTCCATGCATCGACAAAGATGGCAGGAGCTAGTCACTTGCAAACAAGCTCGGAATGCAATGACCAGCCCTTTAGGCAGGGAAACGAGAAAGGTACTCAGTTACAAACGGAGTACCCTAAGCTGGATAACTGCCTTGGTCACAGGGCATGGTAAATTTAACGCTCATCTGGCCAAGATGAAAATCGGGGAAGATGACGTTTGCAGGCTATGCCTGGAGGAGGCCGAGATGGCAGCACACATTGTGTGCGAATGTCCAGCACTGGCTAGCACGAGGTTGAGGATCACAGGGAAGCACACGATAAGTGTGGAAGCCAACTCGACAACTATCAGTCGACATCTGGAAGCCACTGATGACCGGGAGGGGGCGAAAAGGGACCCAAACGTTAGTGGTCTGCTTCGGCTATCCCCCAGAATATAATAATGAATAATGAAATCCGTTTTGCGGCTGATGAGTTTTTCTTTGTGCGGACAACTTATTACAACAGGATTATTTTTAGGCCATAATAGTATTACACGAAAACTGAAGCTAATTGATGGAAAAGCTGGAGGGTGCTACTCCATAAAAATGTCTTTGTTCCTGGAGAATTTTCTTAAATATGCAAGCATATTATTTCCAGCACAAGTCTTGATTTGTGCTGTATGCATTCTGCCTTCCCTGAATAAAGAACTTTCCGCTAGACATCTTTCAATGAAACTTCAGTCCCTGGAATTCTGTTCTGCCATGCAAACACAATTTTCACATCCAAAATTTATATGCATGTAATATTTTATAAACACCATGTAGTATTAACAGGCGACAGGCTATGAGAAAAGTTACGCTGCATTTCCAAAAATAGCAATGATGTGGCATTAAAAGGAATGCCTTTTATCCTCCCGCTCCTTGTGCGGGTTCCCACAAAAATATTTCGCAAGCATTTCGCACTCCCATACGGTGTCGACCTGTAATTTAGGGGTGAATTTTCGACGAAATTCCGAAACCATGAACGTTCCTCCACCGCCACGTTCACGTGTCCTCCTTTTCACCTAAAATTCTACTCCTACAAGAACCCTTTAAGAATGTGTTGTTGATTTTTCGACGTGAAGAACCTTCCAACAAAAAACGTACCAAGTCAACAATTAATTTTCGTTGTCTTTCCACTTTCTGAATTTCAGATGAGTTTCGAAGCAAGGTGGCATGCGAGAACGACATGATACAGCTGGTGTGCAATCCTTATTCGAGGATTGCAATCTACGGTGCAAGTTTTGGACGAATGGAGTATGAGAGCGTGCAGTGTGCTCAGCCGCAGGGAGTCAAGGAAGAAAGTAATATGAGCGCAATAATAGTGCCTGTGTTTATTATATATCTAATTACAATTCCTTTATTTCTTTCATTATTCGGGTTGGTGTCATGTGTTTTGGGCTACTGTTCTCGTGTTGTCTTCGTCCTTGGATGAATGTGAACGCGCGGCATCACACACAAACATTGGCGATATGGAACAACAGCAGCATGTTTGGCATCGTATGCAACGGAAACGGTTATGCAAATTTGCCATGGCCGAAGGAGGTGTTCACTGTCGGCAGATTCAGGAACATTCGGGAAGCCTTGTCGTCCGGACTCCAGGATGTATCTGAAAGTTGTTTACACATGTAGTAAGTAGTAATTGTGTTTTAATTATTTGTGTTTTCATTAGGTATGCAGGTGTATTAATTTTCAGTACAGGACATGGTTGCAAGACATGCAACTCGATTTGCTAATGTAGAGATTAGATTATATCGAATAATTAGGATATGATGTGTTCACAATGGGACAATAACATAATGGGCGCATTCGGGCGTCACGGAAAAAAGCGTAAAGCGCTGCATAGAAATAGCGAATTCCTAAGCAGCACATAACAATTTTCCTTGTGACGCCTGAATGGTATGCTGGCTCACCTGTTGTAAATTGACATGCCTGCATTCACATATCGGTAGCGCTACTTGAGCGCTCCTATTTTTGCCCCAATTTTGCACTGAATTACAACAACAAAAACGGGAGCGCTTGAGTATGATTTGTGAATGCAGGCAGTTCGTTCGAACTGTCAAATCTCCGCTAAGCCAAGACAGGGAACAAATTTTGTACTGCCTAAAAGTGTTAGCGCCTAGCTATTTGCGCTAAGTTTAGCAGTGATTTAGCGCAACATTCGGAATACAAATCACGAGGCAGCACTTAAAGCTAGCTAGCAACCGTGACTCCCGAATGCACCCAATATCTTGTTGGTTTACGCTACTTCAGGGATAAATTCATTGTAGGCCAGATGTGTGTGCCTAAATAGGACCATTATTCGGAAAAAAATCCTAGTAAAGTTGTTATTATTGTCTTATTATTATTGTCGCTTCATATGAGTCCTATTCCCTTCGGCGGTGGTGTGCGTTTCGAGAAAACCGCACGAAACTGCCCGAAAAATGCTTTTTTTTTTTCAGTTTTTTTGCATGTAACTTCAAAACTATAAGTTTTTCGAAAAAAAAAAAATCAGAGCAAAAATAATATACACAGAGTTCCTACAAATAAAGTCTAAAAGTTTTCTGCACCAGACAGTTGGTTTGGGCACTAGAGGATGTTGAAATCTGTCCAAAATTCCAAAAGTTTTATTCTGCAATAATTTGGTGTTACTACGAGGTATTACTAAGGATAACGTGTGAATGGAGTATTGTATATATAATTAAGAAAAACCTTTTATGTACATATTATAAATCATTTACGAAAAAAATTTTGATGCTTACAACTTAGGTACCCACTTAGTACGCACATTCCAGAATCCAATCTTTGCCAGTCGACTTCTGCGACATACCGGGTAAGGCTGTGGCATTACTGTTACGACCCATACCACAGGGCGAAAGTTAATCTCAACAAAATTATGGTACCGCCATGAATGGCTCATTGATATCGGATAGTGCAAGTTGCTGGCTCACACATCCTCCCCACAACGGAGATGACACTACGGTGGTGTTTAATGGATATCCACATTAAGTACCAAGTCATCAGAACATTTTGTCGTTCCAAAAGATACTGAGCGTCAGAAATTGTGTTCAGTGAGTCAATGACATTAACTATGCGAGGCAGGAGTAGTTCCTCTCCACTCCAATGACGGCAATAAAGGATCTGTAAGAGAAAGCAAGCGGAGGAGGATACGGTCTGCTTAATAATCACAACTGCTATAGCAACTGCAGAAGAAAGTGAATGTGTTGTACTTGTAGGTGAAGACGCAGATCTTTTATCGTGGTTGCAGCATTAGCACCACCAACGCCAAAGCTGTGTTTTATGAAAACAGGGAAAGTCGCCGACGAATGAAAATCTCCTGCAGATTAGCAAAGTCTTCATGTTCAAAGATTCACATTGGGACACTATTATAGACGCAGGACAATAATTCTTAGTAACAGTGATAAAACCCTGTTTTGTTTGTGATAACAAAAAACAATATATACATATATGTATATACATATATACATAAATAAAAATAAAAAACAAAAAATAAAAAGGCCGTCTTACATTTCGTGCAAAGGTAAATTATTTTATCCTTTGTATTTAATTTTCTATTTATTTATATGTTGTTTTTGCTTTGAATTTTAGGATTTAATATGGAGAATTTGTCCGATGACGTTAATTATCACGATTTTGTTATGGAGGATGAATAAGTCGATACACCGGCTCCTAAAAAGTCGACAGCCAGGAACAGAAAACAAGTCAAGCCGAAAGTGCAATCGGAGTGGACAGACGGTGACATTTTGAAATTAATAAATTGCGTTTCTTTGGAATGCTAAAGATGAAAACTATCGCAATAAATTGGAACGTCAAATGGCTTGGAAAAGCATGGCTGAAATTGATTTCGACATGAAGTTTTCTGACTACGAATTGCAAGCGAAATGGACGAACGTTCGCATTCAATATCGGAGTTATCTTGCGAAATCGTTGAAAAAAAAATCCGGTGAAGGAACATCGCAAGGTGTGAAATGGAAATTTTTCAACGCAATGGAATTTGTTGGCCGTGTTGAGCAAGAGCAAACTTGTGCCAGCATTTCAAATGTTGTCATCTCAAATGAATCATCAATGTCAAAACAGGACATTGATGATTCAACGAATGAGGCATCGGAACAATTATCGACGCCAATTGTGAAACGTGCACGTCTCTCAGGATCATCATCGGCAACTGCAATTTCAACATCTGCGGCTAATATTGTAGCGGAAGGAATGAAGAGTGCCGTCGCCCAGCTAAAAGAACATCGACAACAAAAAGTGGAGGATGAATTCGATATGTTTGAGAAGTACATGGCAAATGAACTTCGCTCTTTGACCGATCCACAAGCAGCTCGTCGAGTTCGGTTCAAATTAATGCGCTGTTTGATGGACGCCATTGAAGTTGAAAATTGCAGTGCAGAAGTCTTCGTCATTGATCGTGATTCCATTATTAATTTAAATGCAGCACAAGAACAATAATTATACCCTAGTTTTTTATTAATTTCATTCTGTTTATTCATTTAATTCTCTTTAAATAAATAATTAAATAAAAGCATTCAATTTTTTAAATACGACCATATTGGAAACTAAGGTCTCCTTCATGAATAAAATATTGAGACAGTTCGTCTCTTATTTCTTTTCCCCTGTTGCTCGGAACGGAACAGCTCGAATTCTTTGCAATGCCAATAAATTATTTTCTCCATTGACTTCTCTACGCCAGTCACCTTCGATAACATTTCCTTGATCGTCATAACGATCAAAAATTGATTGATTCAAGTAGACTGAGCTTCTGGTAATGAGGTAATTATGAAGAACACAACAAGCAGCGGTTATAACTTTTGTTTTATCAGGATCCAAATTAATTGGTTTTTGGAAAATACGAAAACGAGCAGCCATAATACCAAAGGCATTTTCTATTATGCGTCTTGCACGCGACAAACGATAATTGAATATGCGTTCTAGTCCAGTAAGATTTTGTAATGCATACGGCTTCATTAAATTATCGCTTAATGCGAATGCATCGTCGCCGACAAGAAAGAATGGAATCGGCTGATCGCGACCAGGCAAAGGTACAGATGATGGTAATGCAATTTTATTTTGCGTCAGTAATTTGTGGAATGACGTTTGTTTAAAAACACCTCCATCGGAAATTCGTCCGTTCGCTCCAACATCGATGAAAATTCATTTATATTTTGCATCATCAATGCCCATCAGCACAACACTGTGTGTACCTTTGAAAACAAAATGATAAATTTGTTTCTTTGATTGTAAATATTATTTTCTACCTTTATATGTAGTTATTGTAAACACTCCCAGAATGTGGTGGAGCATTCATCACAACGTGTTTACGATCCACAGCGCCAATGTAATGGGGGAAATTCCACTTATCATTGAAGCCGCGAGCCACATCAAGCCAATCTTCCTCAGTCGATGGAAACTAGATGTGAATTGTAGTGAAATATGGAGTGATTGGTGACTTGAATTGCAGCCATTATTATGAAATTTAATTACCATTAAATAATCGTTCTTCAAAACTTGAAATATTGCATTGCAAACTTCTGGAATTATGCCTGAGATAGTTGTTTGTGGTATTCAAAACAGATATTGCAAAGACATATAGCTGTCACCAGTGGCAAGAAAACGCAAAGTTACAATGGAACCTCGTCTTCCAGTTCTTTCAACAATCGAGCGTAGCAGCCAAATTCTTTGCGACGTTTCACCCAGTCACGCACCCAAACATTTCGCACACGACGCCTTTTTTCAATTTCAGATAATACGGAAAATTGAGCCGCACCGAAAATGCAAAACAATACGCATTTTCATCATCTGAATCACACATTTTGATTCGATAAAGAAAAAACTCGCAATCACGACACAACAATATAAAAACACGAGTGCTTTGTCCAACCAAACTAGCGTGAATGCTAGCAAATAAATGACGCTCAATTTATATTTGCTACAATATATATTTGCTGAAAATACATTGTGTAGTGTAATGATGTAGCAAATATATTTGCTACAAGCATAGAAAATATTTTTTACTGACTGTTTGCTCACTTTGAGCAAATACAATTTAGAGAAAATATTTGCTATAGTGTAATATCCATAGCAAATATATTTGCTACGCATGAATATTTGAGCAAATATATTTGCTAGCGTGTAGCAAATATATTTGCTAAGTGTGATAGCAGCTTTACAGTGGTAAGACCCTGAATAGACTACGATTAGATTTGTTTACAAAAGTTGTTGTCAAAGCCAACTTCAAACTCGCTTCCTTCAACGTAAGAAGCAGCATGTCAGCACAGCATAAGAGTTTGCCTATGTCCTAATATGGTTGGGCAGCAAAATGAATACCACAAACTGGGTTTGGTAAGTTACAAAGTATGGCTTGGCTCCTATTCCCACCAAGAAAGATTCTAGTTCGCAGTCGATTTTGTCCACTATAGCTTGTAAATTCACCAAAGGATGTAGAGGAGATTGCAGTTATAAGAAAGCAGGCTTCAAATGCCCTAACATTTGTGGGAGTTGTAGAGGCCTTTCATGTACAATTGCTCCCACTGAACAGGATACTTCAAATGCCGTGAGTGAACAAACACTCATTTCGAAATGAAGAAGACCAGGTGAAGATGTTGTGAATTGATTCCTAAGGAATATACAATACGTGGTTACTAATTAACCTATTTTCTACCGATTTCAATGCGCTCTAGAGCCCAAACTATTCGTCTGAAGAAGAAATCTTATAGACTTATTGGTAGTAAATTTTGTGTTGATTATTTTTGCTCTGATTGTTTTTCTTTTTCGAAAAATTTGATTGTTTCTAAGTTACATCCAAAAAAATTTAAAAGAGATCATTTTTCGCGCAGTTTCGTGTGGATTTCTCGGAACACACACCTTCGACGAGGAGGAAAACTTAGACTAGTCATAATGGGACGCAACTGAAGCAATTAAAACAATAAAACTTTACCAGGAATTTTTTTCGAGTGGAAACTCCTAGCCACTGGCCCATTGAGCTACATTATCACACTATTCGTATTTGTTGCCAAAGATTTGCTTAAGTTGAACATTAGCGAATTTGTTGTAATAACTTTTTCCTTTAAAATCTATATCTTTCTCATTATCAATAAATGTTTGCGTCTTCCCATAGTTCCGCGAAAAGTTCTGAAGGATCGTTACGACACGTCACCGGAACCGGATGAACCACAACAGAGTGAATTCGATATCGACCAAGATGAACTTTATGATGAAGATCAATTCTACAAGGAATCCGAAGCGATTCCACCAGCACCAAAGTTGCAGGGTGGCTTATCAAATCCTGGACATCCATTCGAATTCCCGCCGGACGAATCGTCGAGTAGCGTTATACCACCATTGTTATCAAGAAATGATAATAGTTTAGAAGGTATGTACTGTCGATTGTTCAGCTGTTGTACTTTAAGCACGGCAGAGAAGTGTGGCTGAACACTTTATTTTTAAATGCATTTTGTGGAGTGCAATCAAGTGAATGATTAATTATTATAACGCTCATCCCGCCTTCAATATTTTTTCTGAAGTCAATATTCTAAATAATACAAAACTGTCTGTTTATGGGCCTCTTTGAAAAATCAGCTTAAAAGTGCTAATCTGAAAAACTGCTCAAGAGGAATAACTTCTAGAACACATTCACAGCTTCTTTAACCCTCCGTATACGAGGTGACTAAAACTCAAAGGAAATTTAAAAGTATTTTTTTTTTTCAGAAGATATCCTAAGAAATGTAAGTCTGGGGTGCAGCTCGCTCGGGCTTATGAAGGTTAATATAAAATGCTGAAAATTCACCTTATGAATATTAGAATTTCACCTTATAGAATTGGTTTGTTCAGATATTTCTTCCAATAGTCCCGAGTTCACATACTTAGAATGAGTCAAGGTCCCTTCGGATCACGCTTTCCTCGGCATACGCCGGTTTACCTTTAATTACATTAAAAATTTTATATTAATGAGGTAAACCTTTACCGAAGCAGTATGTGTCGTCAATCGACAACACCTACTATACACCATGATTATATCGTGCAACTGTGATTAGTTCATAGGACAGTTCAAATGAAACTGAACCCTTAGTTGGTGACTGTCTAGAAGCCTTAAACAGAGCATTTTCAAGTTGGGATGGATGATAAGCCCGTGAGTAGATAACCGATCTTTCGCTTGGATAAATAAATAAATAACTGGCGCAACAGTCCAATTTGAACCACGGCCTCGAGATGAGTTAGCATCATCTAATTTTCTAGATCTTGACGGTTTTTGTGCAGAGGTATGTGATCAGCAACACGCTCAACCGAGTTATTTACCCCATAATGGGTACTCATTTAACAGCTGAGTGGGCTCATAGTCCGACACGTAAATCCCCGGAATCGAACCAGGGCCCAGTGCGTTGAAAGCGAACGTGCTAACCGTTGCGCCATCCGGACTACTTTCGCTTGGATAGACGGAGTTTATTCGTCAGAAATCCTCAATAACTGAAGTTATCTCTGGACAAGACACTGACAAGAAATGTTAAGATTGGAACTGTTTCGGATCACAGCTCAATAAAACCGTGGTTCGCAACACAGGGAATATGTATTCACTCGTAGATATAGAAATTGACTTTAAAGGACCACCTAGACGAACAAGCCGCTTGATCAATCTATTGTACGAGTAGTTCGGTCAAGCACGGACGCTTCAGTCAACCTTCTACACGGTCAATCGACTCTTCAAGCAACGCTTCAATCAACTCCTCAAGCTTTTGATCAAAACTCATTCACAGAGTTTTCGACTCGGAAAGACTGTGAAGTGAAATATCGCAATGGTTTCCAATACAGATTTATTTGGCCTCTATTGCCATGACATTGGTTGCCCTTAAGCGGAAAAAATAAGAGGAGACGACAGTGGTTTAAGGAGTGGTAAAACATGAGAAACCGCTTCACTCATGAACATTTACTTAACTTTTTCTGCGATACGGAACCAGAAGACTACAGGAATTTCATTAGAAATTAGAAAACCAAGAGAGTTTCGACTTTTTACTGAAGTTAGTACGGCTCAAAATAGAGAAGAGACTCAGACACTTTCTATCACATTGAGGTACCTAGCTTCGGGCATAGATGTGGAAGAGTTGAAATTCATGTGCGCCATTGCTCCTTAGACTCTGAAACTCATCATAATGGAAGCTTGCTCAGCAAGTATCGAGTGATTGACGCAATGCTTGATCAAAATTGGCCTAGACGGTCAAGCATCAAACTTTTTATCAATCGCCGTCAACGCTTAACTCAAGCGTCAAATTGTTCCCTAGACGGTCAATCACACTTGATTCAATCGATTGACACTAAATTTTGATCGAGCGGCTCGATCGTCTAGGGACTCCTTAAGGCTTAATTAAGCAAACTTGAGGGTTCCGTTTCTGTGGCACCGCAGTTGTGGTCTGGCCCGGCCGATTGACACATCGCTGATGTGCCGCAAAAGCGGGCTGCTTGTCTAAAGACGGAAATTGCATTACCGCAGAGGCTAAACTAAGTGTAAACAGAGCCACTACAACCTATCATGTCTATTGCCACTCATGTAATTCCTGCCACAATTCAGTTCACAACTTAATTTGATTGAGACAAACTACAGAATATCTGAGCCATCATTATCAATATCACATAGCATAAAATATTCAACAAAGCTGAAAGCCATCTAAACACGCATCTTCCCAACAAACTACAATTCACCATAATTTTTTCCCATTAGGAGCACCTTTAAGATACAGCTCGAAATTACCTTTCAGGTGTCATTTCCTTTCTAATTATTTTCCTCCGGCATGAAATACACAGGCTAGTGAAAAAAAACGTACTCGAAACTTTTCGTCCCTCTGAAATATTCAAAAGGAATTGTTGATATTTTTTCTTCCTTCGTTCTCGCTAATTACAGAAGAACAGCTTCCTAATGGAGAGCCAGACGCCGAACTTTTAGGGAGTCCTGGCGAAAACGCTACAACCACCCAACCTCTTAGAGAGGATACAAGCGATGATGTCATTTTGAGACTGCTAATATCGTCCAGCACAACAGAAAGTTTTCTTATAGCTAAACTTGAAAACGGTGACATTTTCGGTCCATCTCAAAATGTAAACGATTACAATGCCGAGCTTAGTTCCACCAGAGCTCCGATATTGCCAAAATATATAATTCGACGGCGTCATCATCATCTTCGTCGTCATCGTCATCATCAGGCTGGTAGTAGACCTGGACAGGAGGACATGGCCATGGAGTCCGTAGTCGGACATGAGCGAAATCATCCCTGGCCGGGTGAACTTTCCGAGATGAAAGTTTTCCTTAAAAGTTTTGTCAATGATAAAAATTTCCTGAATTCCTCGAAAATTGATGGGGCCGTCTTCGAAATCCACTGTTCGTCCGCGCCATTTGAAAATGGTGAACGCATACAAGTTATTGGATTTCTAGTCGAATGGATTCAGGCTTATATTTTCGTGGCACGTAAGTTTTCCTTTGCTTTTCTTTTTTTTTCTTGTTGTTTGGTTCTTGGGTTTCTTCATTTTTTTTTTGTCTTTCTTAAAGGTTGGTTCGATTCTCCCCGATACGTTTGCCTTTCCAATTTTGTGTCCATTAAACTTAGTTTAGTCCTAGATCTCACCTTCTGCATAATTTGACATACTGCCTTTGTTCTTCCTCACAACTTTACCACATTTTTCTCAAATTTATCTCATTTCTTTAATTTTTTTTCCTGTACCTTTTCTCATTCTGTTGGTGGTGGATTGACATTATCATATCATTTTCTTTTGGGCTGCGCAATGGTGGAATGGTTCCGAGCGGGATCAGAATAAAAGTTAATTTTGCTTGTCGGCATGATAGCGTGAATTTTTCATGGTTGCGAATCCTTCGAATGAATACGTAATGAGATTCATTCTTCCGGGTAGTGCTTTAATGGATACTGTGGTCGCACCTTGGCCGTGGAATCAATGGATTGGTATTGTACTTACTAATGAATGATTTCCATTAACTAAGAGTGATTCCCAGTGCGATGCTGATAGTCATGCATCGTTCATTTGGCGGATGAGCACTATTAATGCAATATCCTCTTGTTGCAATTCATTGTACGTTGTAGGGGTAGTGCGGTTGGAGGTTTTCTTTAAAGGCATAAGCACTTTGAAGCAAACGCTTGTGAGAAAGTAAGTTACGCCCCAGGATAATCCGTCCGGATGGAGAATAATAACCTCCAATATCCGAATATGTTTACAATGCCTTGTTGTATAGTATTTTTTTAAACAATTTAAATCAAATTTTGCCTTCGGTATTTGCTATGTAAATATAGCAATGCCAAGCATTCCCGGGAAAAGTGGCTCAATTACTCTATAAAATTCCCACAGGATTTTTTTTACAATGTTTGATTGATACAGTCCTTGATTCGTGTATCAACAATATGTTTATTCCGGCTGTTCCCGAATTTTAACTTAGTATAATTTTTCTGGTTTGAGACAGATATTTCTTATGGTTATTCAAATATTGGCAGATGAAAGATTTGTCGCATGCTTGGGTTGATTCTACATATCATGCAATGCTTCGCGGAGAAGAGAAGAAGTAGAAATCAATTATAAGTCATGGAGGAAGAAGAACGAAGGCTAACAGGAACAAGGTAGAATAAAGAAAATTAAAATTAAACAAATACTTCAAAAAGACCATGAATCGGAACAAAATAAAACACTTTAGCGGCAAACAATGAATGGATCAAAAACTTGAAAGAAATAATTTGAAACAAGACACGCCGACAATATGCTGAGGAGGTAAGGGAATAGGTTGAAAGCGGATACCACCAAACACTCCACTGAAGAAGGCAGCAAGTTGCTGCTGAAATACGTATTTGGAAAAATTCAAATTTAATCATTGACCTGAAACAACAACCAGTCTTTTTTTATAAAATGGATCATACTTTAAAAATCATATAATGGACTAATAGCAATAGACGTCCTCCAGACGGAGTAATCACCACCTAGAGCCCCAACCATGTGGGGGCGTGCACATTGATGTGCCAGGAATTGAGGAATCGAGTCTTAATACAAATCGCACACTGCCGTTCATTTATGGGTTTGAAGTCAGTAATGTGCGGCTTGAGGTGATTGTTCACTATAAACGCTACTCTTAACTCCTTGTTTGCCACTTGTAAAAATTGTGTGCGATTTCTTGTCATTGATCTCGCTGCCAAGCCAATTTGTTTCCTGGACTGCAGCAATGCTCAGTTTGTACTTTTCGACCAGTTGAAGGAGCGCCTTCTCGGCCCCCGGTTTGTTCAGGGAGCGTACATTCCAGGATCCAAAAGAATAATCCTTTAGTCGTTTGCGTGGTCGTCGTTGCTTATCCGTTCAATCGGAGGTTTCTGTTGCAGGTTGCTTGACGTGGAGTAGTTTTTACAAGGACGAGTTGTCAGCACATCGCTTAACCCCATTCAGGGGATGGCCTGGGAGATAACTGCTTCAGATGGTTTAATAAACGTGTTTGAGTTCACACAACTACGTTGCAGATCCAACTACACAAATCATTCCATCGTATGATGGAACCTGAGACGCTTAGGTGTTGGTCAGCCATTCAGGCTACAGCTATCTGCCTTTTCCCAAACTGTCTTATCAATTAGACTTGGCTGTCAGCGGTTTGACACACTGCCGTTACCAGGGGGCGCCCACGAGGAGACTATGAAAAATCTTCACTCCCAGAAGATGCTTACACATAAAAAATACCACCTATTTAATGCCAAACCCACCGAACCCATGAAAAAACTTTCGAATTTTTACTCCCACACCACATTCTTTATCAACATTGTTTTAAAAATCATTTCTGACATGACTGCCATAATTGATAAATAAGTAATGTACTACTACATTTTGCTCTGGTAGTATTTACATTATTTATCGAGAACGAAGCTTCGCTTCCGTCCCGAGTCCGAAGTGTCGGTGCCCTAGACTTGTGCAGACCTAGTGGTGACACTGAAACTTCAAAAAGGCAACAGCCATATGCATTAAAAGTGTATTTCCTCTATGGTCAGTTTAAACAGAACTTGGCGGATGAAGCTACGATGAAGCTTCGATGAAGGAACCATTGTAGCGAAGGTAGGCGCCATTTTGAGACGAGTGAGCTCTTATAAGCACAACTTTAACGGGGAGATGGGGTCCTACTCATTCCCAAAATGAGCTAACTATAAGTCACACTATAAACATCAAATTTCATGTCACTAGCTTCTTCCTATCGGAAGTTATCACATATTTAAGTATCACTTGTAGGGGAGTAAGGATTACTTTGTTCGGATCTTTTCCAACATCTGACCAAATTTTGAACTCGCTAGCTTCGTTATATTGGAAGTTATCCTGGTTAAAGGAGTTTTTCATTTTTTGATATTGGTAGGGGAGGTAGGCTTTCCTTTGGTCTGATTATGCCCGTCTTACTAAAACTAAAGCAGTTTCATATGAACTTTACATGGTAAGTTATAGATAAAAAAAAGGGGGGCAACCGGTAGCGCAGTGTGTTGAGGCATCAGTCTTATGTTTGACTACCGGCGTTTCGGGTTCGAATCCCGTCCACGACGACGTTCGTGGCCATGGATGTGCAGGAGGTGCATGCTGACAACTGCATTCTCCGAAACCAGTTTATGCCGACGAAACGTCAACTGGGCCACATGGAACAGTTGACGCGCTATGTCCCACAAGGGGTTAGGGCAATAGAGATAGATAAAAAAGTAGGGTAATACGGGGCTCTTTGTAAGACGGACGGACAGACATGACTAAATCGATTGAGGAGGTGACCCTGATCATTCTCATGTATGTGTTGCTATATCTACGGAGCCTCCTTTAAGGTGATACATATTTTCATAGTGACAAAAACAATATACCCTATATTTTCTAATGTCTAGTGTATGAAAAGATTGAAAATATTTCGACGAAACTGCGCACTATTCCGTCGTCCTGCAAGCATATGATATAAACCAAAGAAATTAAAAATTCAACTCTCTTCTGCGCTGCTGAAAGGAAGGTTACGAAAACTATTTCTAATATTCACCATCCATAACAAATCAAAACATTTGTTCCCTCCGCAACGTCAGGATACACCCACAGCCAGGATACTCCCAATGACCCTAGTCATTGTAAAGTAAAATGAACCATAAAAAAACAGAAAACTTGTAACAAAAATTAAAAAAAAGAGAAACTTTTAAAATTGTTGGAAAATTTTATTTGGAAATTGATTTTTTGTTCAGGTAAAAATGTATCAAGTTGGGACTGATGATGTCTGGCTACTGAAATTGCGCTTCTAGGATTGACTATTCTAGGACTATATGTACGTCACCCGTCGGGCTGAAAATTGCAAAAATTTAATATTCTCATAACAGCGCGTACTATACGTACATGTATCTCGATTGAATAAATTTCAGCTGGCGATATTTCAATATAAAATTCAATTATAGTTTTATATTGGAATTTCTGACATTTTATTGGATGCAATTCATAAACAAAATTTAGTTTAACCTATGTTTGCTGTAGTAGCATCCTATTTCTATGCAAATCCCCAATTGTATATCTTTTATGTAATAGAAAACCGAAGTAACTCCTCTGGATTGAAAGCATGAAAATTAAATTTTGAACGGCTGTCATAGTATTTTTTTTTTGTTGACCCCTTCAGGGGAATTAGAACGTCAATATCTATAGCATTTCTACGCCTTGTTGACGTTTCGATAGCATATTTACTTTTCGGAGGTTGTTAGCATGCACCTCTTACCTCACGTCTTTATGCTGACAAGCACAAAGCACTGTACCTACAGGCAGTTTTTGGTCGCACCGAGACCTAAACTCCGAGCTCTAGATTACCACCGAGTGTGAAAGGGATATGGATTAGATGGGTGGTGTCCAACATACGACCCGCGGGTCACAATGCCGACTAGCGCACGAGCGAGTTGGGACAGCGACCTGTTCCGGAAAGCAGCCTACGATTTTAAATGCAACTCAAACTAAAAATCTTCTTTTTTCAAAAGAGACGTGGATGGTAGTTGCTGATCTGGGTTTCTTGTTTAACGTAACTTTCTTGCTGACCTTAATCTCAAGCTGCAAGGAAAAATCCACTTTGCACTTAACTACATGAACATGCTCAAGTTTTTGCTAAAAACCTATTACTTCTGTGGAAACAGCTTCAAGTAAAGGAGTTTATGCATTGGGAGTTGTTGTCTACAAAAGACCATGAGGTATGAGGTAGGCGACTTTGGCCACGGTAAACACTGGGGCTACTTGGTAAGTAACATTGTGGATAACTGCTGGTGTGAAATAAAATACTTACAATCTTTCTGCTACTTTTTTTTTAACGACCCTGACCTTCTTTAATTTTCTCTCTTCATACAATTCCATACCGCTCATGCGGGGTATATGATTTTTAATTTTCGCCTACTGATGTACCCAACTAATGTAGGCATCCGGTCTTTTTACTGAGTTCGCATATAAAGTATTATTTGGAAGCCATTCTATTGTACATTAGTCTCAATGGCGTATGCGGTAGTGCAATGGATTCTGAAACAACGACCCGAGTTCGGATCCCGGCCAACATCCAAACACAAGAATTTAATTTAAATGTTCAAATCAAATTAGAAAACTATTTTTTAGGAGAAAGATCTAACAAAAAAATTCGCGTACTAACCGGATTTTGCTGATTTTATTTTTTATTTATTTTTTTTTTGTATTCACGGTGGTTATGTTGAGGACCAACTTAGCATAAGTAAACACAGGGGCTACGTAGTTAGTGAGTTTCGGGGGCACTTCTGATGCCACCTTACTAGCCTTTTTGTAACTACCCAGTAAAAAACCACACCCCCCGGTAACGCGTACCTCCCAAAATAGCTATGCTAAATAAGCGTCCTGGCGTAACCACCATTTTTACTCAGCCCATAGGATTTCCAAGAGATCCATGGCGCGGGGGGCTGCGATTTTCATAATTTAGGTAACCCATGCACGTACCCAACTTAGTTAACCACTTTTTATGCTGGGACAGTGTTGCTCATAAAGCATTTTTTTAAAACCATCCTATATTAGTCTTGATGGCGTATGTGGTAGCGCGATGGGTTCTGAAACACAGCGGCCCGAGTTCAGATCCCGACCAACTTAGTAAAGGTAAATGTTGGCAAAATACCTGTTACATTAATTAATTAATTTAATTAATTATTACCCTTTCCTTAACATTTCGTAACACCCATGTGGGGGCTACGATTTTCATGTTTTGTATAGCCAGGTACCTACCCTACTTGGTTAGCCACACTTTTTGCTGGGTACTCTCGTCATAATTTTCAATTTTTGCCTACTAATATACCCACCCTATTCGGGCTTTTTGCTAGAAAGTTACAGAAAGCGCCTTGGTTAATTATCAGCGGAGTTTTCCCTACAACTCCATCTACTGAAATGGATATTATAGTGGACTTACATTTGATATTCTAAGAAAATAAATAACTTGGGAGACCTACCTGTGGACCACCTTGGGTACCCATCACATCAACGATGCAAATGTCCAAGCGCCAATAGATTATATCTCACCAAAGTACTGGTTCATGAAAAACTACACAAACAAATAGCACCACGAAATCTGTGGGAAATAGGCGGACCGCCTTTACCGAACTCGCTGAAAATAAAAACTGGCGGTTCTAAGGATGCTGCAGTAGAGTGGAGCTCAATTGTCATCTTTCTTTTCGGCTGCAACAACGTTTTAGACGCGAGAGTTTTCGATTAAAGTTGTGATGATTCGGCTGGGGTTTGACATTATATCTAGGAAAGAAATGACTATTTTCACGGATAGCCAAGCTGCAGGCAAATCCTTTGAGTCACGGCTTTGTACGTCTAACTATAGGTATAGTGGAGTTTCATGTCCTGTAGGGATGTGTGACTTTTCACTATTGTGCTATTCTGGCTTTACTGGAAATGGCAAGCCTGACGAGCTCGCTCAGCTATGTTCATGGAAACCAACTTAAGGGGCTATACCAGTGTGACACTTTCAAAAAATATATTTTTTGTTTTTTGTCTTCCGAATCCAGCACATAAGTCGCTTGGATCCCAATACTTTTCTATGAAAAAATTATGTAGTGTAGGCCAAATATGTTCTTAATTTTCCGAAACATTTAATTGAGTACTTTTCTTCCAAAAAATTCCCGAAAATCACCCAAATTTTCAGCGTTCACACTGGTATAGCCACTTAAGATGAATCAATAGCGATACATGTACTAATACAAAACAGATTTGACCAAATTTTAGATCAGCGTAGTAGTCGGGTCTTTTGCTGGACACACCACACATGAGACTTCGAATTCCTTTAAATGATTTATGCAGGAGATGAGGACGATGATGAGGAGAACCTTTTTTATCTGCTCTGCAAATATTCCGCGCTAGCCGAGGTTAAGAAAGTTAACTCTTGGAAATTACTTTCAGTTCGTGGGAACTAGCAGAAGTGAAGGTGGGACAACACCTACATATCGTGGCTAACTCCAGATGGTGTTAATACTACAGGAAACTGAAATTGTTTTAATTCCTAGGGCGTAATAATGTAAATATGCCTTGGACTGTTTGTTAACCAGTCAAGATTTCGGGTAACACTAAGAAGCATCCAGCAGTAATGCTTACCATCCAAATGGCAGAATCTGCCAACCTGCGCGGTATCATGGAAGATATGGCCCTCCTATGACAAAGGGAAAATATCTGAACTATTGACCAAGTCCCGTAGAGATGTTGACAGGCTCGCAGCGGTTATTACAGGACGTTGACCTATCGGAGAACATGCAGTAAGGCTTGGCATCCCTTATAATCTGAATTGTCGCAGCTGCGGGAGTGAGGCTGAGAAAGAAATCCCCACCCACTTCGTCTGTGAATGTCCGGCCCAGGGCCAGATATCGAGCATTGGGTAAGGCCTTTCTTAACAACCGGGGTTTTAGATCCTATACTTTTCCGGTTGGATATAGGCATTCTAGCATCCCCTGTTTATCCAACTATCTTCTTATAACCGATTTTTCCGAGGACAAGACGCATTCGCGCTAATTGAGCTCTGGCAAGTTGTGCTTCAGCCACCGCTTATACCAACCAACCAATTCTTACCATACCACAAATTTAACCAAAACCATATCTGCATCTAACGAATTACTTATATCTTATTCCCAAACTAATCTCCAGTCCACATGGTTACATTATTATTCAGAAATTTGATGACGTAAAGCCTAGATATTGGCCGAGTGCTTTGAGTCTAGTCAAGACGAAATCTACGAACGACAGCATGTTTGCGACATTTTCCCTGACCATCTATTTTAATTAACTGCTTTTAATGTATTTATGTACTTTGTCTACTTGCAGAGAACCAAGAACGTTTCTACTTGTACCTAATCGTTTCGGTAGCAGCAGGTGTACTTCTGTGCCTGATTCTGGTTGTCGGTCGTCTTGTCATTCACAAACGAAGAGGCGCCAAGACCGATAGTAAATTTCAACAAAGTACGACCGGTGAAACTCAGCTTCCCAACGGTTTTAGCGATGACATCTCCGAAATTGATGCCGATATCGATTTAACAACGCCACTGCCAGCGCCGAGCGTAACACGTAATGAGGTAATTTAATTTGTGAGTTCTACGGAACGCGACACTTTATTGGGTTTGTTGAATATTTGATTTACGCTAGGCAGAGAAGATCTATTTTTTTCTGGGTTGGAATATTTTTTGTATATACTCAAAAATTTCAGGAGTGAAAACCGGTTTCTACCCGCCTAATATAATATCTGGATTTGTAGTGAACTAGGGCCTACATCGAAATGGTTGGTTCCAATTTCAATAGGAAGCCCGGTCCATGCTACTCAAAATTCAATCAAATGTTCCGAGTTGAGAGTGGTCAAAACCATTAATCCTTTGCCAACTCTATCGTTTCAGAACTACATGACGTACACACCATCGCCGAGTCCGTATGGAGGCAGTTTGGCACCGTCCAACGTTTCGCATACATCAACCACAATGCTAGTGCCCACAAGCAGTTTGATTGTCAGCGGTGGTAGTCGACAAGCGACGCCACCACCCAACATGATACCCGGCGCCGGTGGTGGGCCGGTTTCAACATATATGGGACCACCACCACCCGTCACTGGACCAATGGGTAAGTTACTGTTTTACGTATTGTGTCCTTTGTTATGTCTCGTCGCTTTGGCTGTTTTCAATTTGCCATAACAAGCCTTCGACGGAATTAAATCGCGACAACAATGCGTTCAAGGGATTGCTCCGGGAACATAAACTAGGGGAATTATAGTGGGCAATATGCTCTAGAGCGTAGTGATTTAGGAAGAAGCTATCATTTTCCGAGTAAGTACTCAAATCGTTTGTCACAATCAACGAGGTAGGGTGTTGTCGTTCGAAGGGCGGATGAAAAAAAAAACAATAAAACAACGTTTTAATTATAAAAAAATATTTTTATTAAATTTCCTCTCGGGATCAGATTCAGATTTTTACGTGACGATCCAGTGTTGTGCATTGTTCAGATAGAAGCCGCTTCAAGGACAACCATCGGTCGAAATGTGAACTAGTCGACCTTTCCACTTGTAATGTAATGTACAAAAGCTGTTCAGTAATGCCAAGCGTACGAGGTGGGATGAGGCATGGAGTGAATTCATGAATTCACTAAAAGTACTCGTATTTAAAAAGAGCGCTTAAGCGGAACAGCTGGAGAGACTTTTGCAGCCAAATCAAAAGCACGACAGTGGCATCAAGGCTAAGAAAAGTCATCTCCAAAAATCCGGTTCCTCCTGCCACCCTCAGCAAAGAGAATCGAGGGTGGACAGAAGACAGCGCAGAAACACTATGTGAACTTCTTAACACAAATTTCCCTGGCTGTGAGAACTAGCAACCTTTCGTTACACGGCCAGACGTAGGCAATGGCGGCGCAAAACGAAACAACGTCTCGGAGCTTTCACGTGCATACGTGTAAGATGGGCGATAACCTTATTCGATGCGCTCAAATTGGCAGATCCCGACGGAATTATACCTACAATGCTGAAAAAAATCATGGACGCTATAACATCCTGGGTTATCTCCATACTAAAGTTATGTATCTGACTAGGCTATGTATCTCTGCATTCTTTGATATAGCAGTGGCTTCTAACAACATCACAATGGATTATAATTTAAGCCCTCCGGCACGCCGAGGTGCCTAGGAGAAGATTCAAATGTCTCTAGTCAATGAGGCTGTCTACACCAGGCACAATTGTTCCAGGCACAAAACCGGTTATGTGCCTGTCTACACGAAGCACATCGAAACGAGAACAACTTGTATACATGTAGGGCGTTTTCAATGTATTGATTTTATGCTATACTGTGGAAGGATGCGAAAAGTGCGTGTATTGGTTGGGAACAATTGTTGTGCTTGAAATTTTCGAGCACAAGTTTTGTTCCCTTCCTATACCTTTCCCTTCATGCATCTCGCCTACAAAAACCGGTTTTGTGCCGGAACAATTGTGCCTGGTGTAGACACCCTCAATTGGATTAAAGCACTACTTTCAAACAGACTGATAACGTCGGAATGGGGGCGGTGCAAAAGCTTCCAAGAGGGCGGTGGAAAGTACTCCAGAACGAGGTGTACTATCGCCTTTCCTATGGGTACTCGTACCGAATGTTCTACTAACATTCTTCGATTCGTCAGGGATTCGTGTGGTGGCCTGCGCAGACGATGCCGTGATACTCGTTTTTGGTAAGAACGTTGGCACATTATCAGATCTAACAACTTTGGCTCTCAATAAGTGGGCTGAATTGGGCAAGCAGAAGAGGATTGGGTGCAAACTGCAAATCCTCAAGAAAACTAAACTGGTTCACTTCACAAGGAGAACCAAAATTCAGGAATTTAACTTGTCAATGATGAGAGACACCGAGTTAGCTCTGTCAGCTCATGCGAAGTACTTAGGGATGATCGTCGATAGTAGACTACAATGGGTTCGTAACGCTGAATAACGAGTCAGGAAGGCCAACATTGACTTCTACACCTGCAAAAGTTTGCTGGGTAGAATATAGCTGAAACCTGAAACCGATTATCACACACTGGATATACACAGCCGTTGTAAGACTCAATTTAACATACGGACTGGTGATCTGGTGGACAGCACTCAACACGAAAACCAACGTACAGAAAATGGAGAGAGTACAAAGACTTTGTTTCTTGGAGATCACCAGTGTGTTGGAGACCGTATCCCCATGATCTCTAAACACTCTGCTAAACCTGCCGCCGATCGATCTGTATCTACAGAATGAAGCAACTAAATGTGCCCTAAGACTCATGGTGGCAGGGCACTTCTGAATAGGCCATATGGCCTTCGCAGTATTAGGCTACCACGTAATATAGTAATATGGACTATACGAAACCACAAGATAATTTTAGCATAATTTCCAAGGTTAATATATCCAATAGAAAGCATTCCCCGATAGTTGAGCTTCGACGTGGAAAGACTCAGAACCTCTTTACATACGGCTCTACGATGGAAGCTGGAGTTGGTACAGCAGTCTATTCGCCCAAATTTTCTTGTAATCTATTCTTCAGGCTACCAGATGAGTGCAGCATATTCCAGTCGGAGGTGCTTGGAATTCAGAAGGCAGCGAAGCGGTTATATCGTCTTTGAAGAAGGGTAGAATCGTCATATATTTGGAAAGTCTGCTTGCGCCAAAGGCGCTACAATTTATTACCATCAAGTCGAAGACGGTGCACAACTGTCTCCAAATGTTGCAGACCGCTAAAACCGCGGAAGTCCGGTGGGTTCCGTATCACAGTGAACGAAATCGCGAATGGACAAGCTAAACAAGGAGCTAGCCTCGACCGAGAGACAGTTGAAGAGCTGCTGATGTCAGACATGTAAGAAAAAACTGAAAGATAGGATCTATGGGCTGGCCAACGCAAACTTGCACATTTCAAACGACTCTAGAATAACGAATTTCATCATATTATATGGACCTTCCAATAAAACAATGAAGACTTCCCAATACTGCGCTTGATAAGGTTTTTTATATTAGCAAAAATTTGAAGCCTCTTGCTTACCAAGCAGACAAAGCAGGAGCCACTAAGATGCAAAAAAAATCCTCCTCCCTTGACCATTCGTCGATGAAACAACTGGCAATGAGACTGTCTTATGCATTGTCATTTGAGTCTACCCCACCATTTTTTAATCGACGAATTGCTTACTAACCCTTATAGAAATTTTCATTGATATTCTCCTGACCGATCGCAATCAGCATCAACAAAGAGACAACTTCACTCATTGGCTGCGTTACTAAAACACTTGCGCTAACTCAGCGTAGTCAGCGTTTCACAATCGCTGCCCTGCACATTGCCTGCATTCAGGAATCATCATCGCTCCCTGAGCGGTCCTTCCCCTCTTGAGCGCTGTGAAGTGCTACTGTCCCAATGTCTGGTGAATGCAATCGCTCCATGGAGCCGTTGCTGAACGGCTACTTCTCCTTTTGAGCGAAAATTTTCCACGCTCCCTTGGCTTGGAGCGTGATACATTTTTGTTTTCACAATTCGCATCACAGATGGTGCGCGCTTCATATGTCATTTGATTGAGTGTTGAGTGTTTGACAACACAACGTCCTGCGTGTTATTTTACGGGAATTTTGCAGCAAAATTACAATTAAAAGGTGAGTGGTGTTTCAATTAATTGTATATTTGTATAACCCGGCCAAACCAAACAATTTAAACAGACAGCCGTTAGTCGTTTGTTAGACATTTGCCATGTCAGCTGATAGTCTCAAATTCGATATGTAGCCGGTGTATTCACAAAACAGGTGTGTGACGGTTGTGACAGGGATCAGTCGCTCCGTGTGACATGGAGGGGAGATGTCGCTACGTAGCTGCTCAATGTTTTGTGAATGAGCCCATTGCGATTATTTTCGTGGCTTAGAAACGGCTCGCCGTCTGTCTCATTTCTCAAATGTCATGTTCAGTTTGGCATTTGACAGAAAATTCAAAATTTCTTGCTTTGATGAGTCCCAGGGGGCGCACAAAATATCGTAACAAGAGAACGTGGCCTTTGACTATTACTTATTTTTTCCGGGGGTTGCTGCCGCTGGCAACATTGCTCCATTTTCATGATATACCCAATTTTCACTGTAATTTCACTCGGGCCCCAAATATGTAGTTTGGATGGCTTTTGGGTGCGTAAAGCTGTTTGTTATGAGTTCAGACACGCACGGTCCTTTGTTAGGCTCATCTGGTTACAGGCTATTTCACTGCATTTCTGACCATTCCACACACAGATGTGGACCTCATATGTGGGTGAGCTCTTTGACCAGCGTCCTGTGAACATTTCATGCAATTTATTGGACGAATGTTTGCAATATCTAACTCAAATCCGCTTTACTATCAATAAATCTCTTTTTTAAGATGACGATTTAAACCACTCTGTACGACCATCTCTAATTCCTTACATATGCCTATATCGTTGAGTTCGAATTCGAGCGATTGTGAAAATCTGAGATATCTCTGTATGTTGTTTGTCTCTCGATTCATAACAATGTATATAGTATGTTAACGAATGTTATGCTTGTTCTGGTATTTAGGACGCTTATTAGAATTGAGATATGGGCGAAGTTACGAGTGTAAGTACCAAGCAACTATTGCTTCAAATGCTCACATACAGGTCCATGCTGAAGAATTTCGGAAATTTTGTTGTCTACGACAGACAAGCGAGTAATCAAAGACCTAACTAATATGTGCATACATATATATAATAATCCGTTCCACTACAATTTGATCCTCAGAGAGAATGTATTTGAATGACACGAACAAAAGACTGAAAGGTACTAGAGAATAGCAGAAAAGGCCATCGTCTATTTTGCTTGCAGCTGCGCTGCTACTTGGTGCCCAAGTGTAATTATCCTCGCTCGCCTTCATTTTTTTTATATGTCAAGGCTATAAGTGTACATATACATATATGCAAATTTTTAAAGTTCTCCCCTGTTGAAACATTGAAGAGGATAGTTGCTCTGACACGGGTCCTTCATTATTGTCGGGGAAAGGATTCCAGGCCGTTTAAGTTCATAATTGGACTTCATGCTTCGCAATTTGACTTTGCCCCCATCCTTGGACTTCTTTTCGTATACGTCGACCCGTGGGAGACATGCTGGCATTCTTTCAATTACACCCTTCACTTAATGTCCTCCATTCTCTTTAATTTTGCATATCCATGGTGGAGTTATAGGTGGCATTGGTGATGGTGATGGTGGTGGTAGTCGCTACATAATGTGATTCTTATTCATTCAGGGACAATCTTGGCTCTGTGTCGGGGCTGCAGTAAATTACTCTCGTTTATGTCGAGTGCATTGTTAAGATGCATTTGCAGAAACTTAATATTATTTTTTTGCTTACCCCGAGCGAAAATGTTATTATACAAAATTATGAATAATGTTAAAGAACAAAGCGTGGGAAAATGTTGAAGAACTTTTTGTATCGTTTCATTCAACTGAAGGTTTTGAAGTCTGACGTTTGTAATGGATGGTTTGGTGGGCATCCGAAGATGCCCGTGGGGACGGAGCCTAAGGTAGCATAATGACCGTGAAGGCCGGGCCGTGCCATCTGGCGAGGAAAAATGCCTCTCAACGACCTGAGCAGCGACCTATGCTTGCTGTAACTCAATTCGGGAGACTTTTGCGGGGTTTTCGCTGCTCGTTGCCACTGTCCTTTACGTATCACCAAAAATTCATAGGCCTGGGGAAGATAACATAAAAAGTGGAGGTAAAAACGGGGAATAATAAAAAATGGGGTGATAAGGATGGAATGGTTGGAGGACGGCTCGCATCATGGTCCAGATGTAATGGGACCTTCGGCCTCTGGTTTCATACCACCGACAGATCATTACTCATCTGGTACTGCCTTTAATCTGCCGGTAGAAGCAGCACAACCAGACTAGAATATGGTTCATTATACGTTGGTCATTGAAGATTTTCGTGAGTGTGCAGTAGTAGAGACAGCTTTCTTTTCTACTGCATCTGGTTTCCGGCGCTTGGTGTCCTACCATCAACTCTCATATGCAGGATCACTTTCTGTCATGTCGTCGCGTGGAACTGCAATGAAGCCCTCGTATGTATCGAGATTTAACAGCACAGTTAACAGCCCCGAAAATGTTCTAAAGGCTCTACTAGAGGTAAGTTTTCTTGAATATTGCCACCAATCAAGGAAGGGAGCCGGCAGGAACACCGTCTTCTAGAGAAGCCAAGGGAAGCCACAAACATAAGGCTGAGTGGGAGTGCGCAATGCCATAACGCAATATGAGGGGCGTCCGTCCAAAGACGAGGTTTAGTTTCTTGACTGTTTCGATTCGTATTCGTGCGACTATGGCGACTATGTTAATTTCTTTGTAACACAAGGGCGAAGCAGAAAGTGTCGCATTCCTGTACCCAGTCCATCTCTATTCCAAGGTAAGGTCGAAAACTTAGATTTATAAAAAGACCACAACCATAAACAACATATCCAAAAATCAATTCCACCCCATTTGACGCGAGGTAACCTCCCTTTGAGAATTTACATTACCTGGCCTGCCTCTTCAAAGAGTTTAATTTTCTCCGCTAATCATCGTGTCATATTATGTACATTATTGACTTTTAAAGTCGCAAGGGCTGTTCAACATTTATACATTCATTTGAATCACATCCTCTTATACATACTACCATTCATCCTGATCCCATTAATTTCGTCTATCCAAGGATTTACCCATTCATCGAACAATCATCATCTACAACTCACAAACACCTAACACTTGTGAGTAATTTCTGTAAATTTCCAATCGCTTTTTGGAGGCTGTGAAATGGAGTGGAAGGAATTTGGTAATTTGTTTGTAATTCCGAAATTCCCGAGCGACTGCTGCCACGGAATCAGATAGATCCTCCCATTGGGGACATATCCCAGCAAAACAGCGATTACGGCAAAATTGCTCATGGTGATACTGCGGATACTGATGACGACTATGATGATGAGCAATTTGAAACGAAAGTTTAGAATTCCGTTGAATGGATATAATCGCATAAGATGTGAAATGATACCAGCAATTGAAATTACGAACTGAGAGCACCAAATGGTTACGAGCGTGCGAGATGCAAGATGGAGTGAGGCAGGTAGCGTGCATGAGGATCAAAAACGAGAGAACTAATCATTGTTCTTGTTCTGCAGAAATGTCGACGTATTTCATAAAATTGGTTGGATAAAGTTTTTCGTTGAGGGAGTGTGCTTAATTATGTGAACAAAATACTTGCATTCATTTAGTTTTCTTTTTGTTTTGCCCGAATATAAGTCGTCAGACATAAAGCCCGTCGGGTGCGAAACGGCTTATTTGACGAAAATGGACGAAAATCGTAAGACGTAAAGAAAGAGCCTTCCAGACAATTTATCGTTCTACCATCGATAGCCAAGAGAGAACAATACGGCGAGTTGTGGGCTTATCAGTTGAATAATAATAATAAATAAAGGCAGGCTAAGGTACCCAGCTGTTAGGCACTGCGACCATAAGATCTATTGTGCCATAGCCTTAACTAATCCAAAAGACCCTCAACCAACCTGATAAAGGCCAGTAGGTCCTTTGTAGCAGTACTCTTAATGACACCGGAGCTCACGATGGAATCTCCAAGAAACATGAACCTGGCGCGAGCAACCACGGGGCATTCACAGAGCAGGACTCGAATATCCTCCAGGCAAAGTCGGCATTCCGTTTCAGTGGACAGGCCCATTTTGTTTAAGTGATATCTCACCCAGTGGTGGCCCGTGAGGAAACCAACGACCAGTCTCAGGTCAGCTCTGCTCAATCGGCTGGCTTCTGTGAGACCGTAGGGGTTGATAAGATCTTTGGACTGTCGTAGTCCCGGGAGATTATTCCGGTGCCGCAGCCTTTCGCCCGCAGACAAATCCCTCACCAGCGCCCTGGCTGTGGCCCAGCTTAGACTGCAGTAGGGATCAGGTCCGAAAAATTTCCCCGATGCGCCCTGCCTAGCAAGTTCATCTGCAGCTTCGTTGCCATGAATGCCCGATGCCCAGGTACCCAACAAAGACTGATCCGGTTAGAGTTTGCCAGACATTGAAGGGTATCAAAATACTCTTTCACTAGTTTCGATGAGAACTTGAAGAAAGAGCCTTAATAGCTCCCTGACTGTCAGAGCAGATAATGATGTTAGCGCCAGTGAGCTTCTTGAACACACTTCAATTGCATGGATCTCAGCTTGGAAAATGCTGGGCCAAGTGTCCATAGCGATTGAGATCCTGGTGTTCGGTCCAAAGACCCCAACGCCAACACTTTATCCCGTTTTCGACCCATTAGTATACCACATGATACACCCGGGGTCAGTACAGATATTGCCAATATCCAATTCCGATTGACTAGGGATAGAGACCGAGAATTTCCTACCGAAGCAGAATTCCGTAGTCATGTAATCTGATCTCGAGCAGATCGCCAAGCCAGGAATCCGCTCCAAAATACTCATGTGGCTCTGTTTGAACACATGAGTATCATTTGTTAGATGCACTCGGAGTGCACTTAGAGCCGCAGATTCCTGAATGAAAACGTGTAGTGGTGTCAGTCCAACAATCGCCTCAATGGCCGAGGTGGGACATGTACGAATGGATCCTGTCATACCAAGGCATGCAAGACGTTGTAATTTGCTACACAACTGTATGGTGCAACGCTGCTGCGTTTTGGGCCACCATACGAGCGCAGCATATGTCACAGCAGCATAGAATATTACCACTCAGTCATTTTAGGGGTGAGACCTCAGGTTTTTCCAAAGAGAGACCTGCAAGCCCACATGATCCGAGTGGCCTTGCTAATAACAGTCTCAACGTGTTTGCTTCAGTTGAGCCTCGAGTCCAACGTGATGCCTAGACACTTCACTTCGGTGGAGAACACGAGTGTCGTGTTGCCTAGGCTAACCGGGCTTAAACTAAGATTTTTCTTCCGGGTGAATGGAACCAAGACGGTTTTCTGTGGGTTAACGTTCAGGCCAACTTCAATGCACCAGCGAAGGACTAAGTCGAGTGCCGCACCCATCACCTCCGTGACGGTTGTATCAAACTTTCCTCTTATAATTATGGTTATATCATCGGCGTATCCGATAGCATGATAACCACAATCACAGAGCCTACCGAACAGCTCATCTACGACAAGTGACCAGAGAAGTGGGGAAAGGAGGCCACCCTGAGGGCATCCCTTAACAGCGTTTATCAATTAAAATCACCACACGAAAAAAAAAATGTTTGGACGAACAGTTGCAACTAACCTAGCTACTAAGAACTCCAAACAAGCCTAGATTCTAATGAAAAATCGAATAGTTCCTGCGGCAATCCGTTCTTCGCACCGGAGCGACCCGTTTAGTACGGTTAAAAGCTGCCAAAACCCCTTCAATGCGAAAATGAACGTATACGTTATACATTTTGCAAGTCCGTTTTGTACAGGAATTGAGAGTAACACATCTCGGCACAACTGCCCGCAACTCTCTTCCACCGCGCCGGCATTGGGCTCAACCCAGATTCTTGGATCCGCTGCGTTTGCAACAAAACACTGCATCCTAACGCCAGCTCAGTCAGATGTCATTGCTGCGACAAATGGTGCCATTTAAGGAATTACTTCAAGCCAAGTCACCACAAGCAATAGAAATCCTCCTTGACAGCGTGCCAACGCAGAAATGACGCACTCGGAGGCCATGTTCGTTCGGTCACCGCTCCACGATCTAGAGAATGGAGGTTCGATCCTCGGCACGAACAAAAACTGCTTGTCGATACTAGAACTCCCACTACGCTTCGAGCTTACCAGTATAAAGACGGCCCGGATGCGAGGTGCATGCTAGCAACTACACGTTCGAAAAATAAATATCCTACCGAAACATCAACAAGGATCACAATAATTTCTTGTTAATCAATTTATTCTTAAATTTCGAAATTTTCCTAGAGCTCCGCAAATTACCACGGAACAGATTTTTAGATAATTATTATTAGTCATTCAGTTAAAAATAAATATTTCCTTCCTTGCTATTAGTCTCTCGGCCTTTACGATATTATATATTATATTACTGAATCCTTTTTTGCCTTCCTTACCTTTTTATGATGGCCAAAGATGTACATAATTATCGTCTGATTTTGTTTCATCCAAACTAACGTTGTGGAAAATTTCTCGGTTGAAATATCTATGTCGGGGAGAATGCTTTGGGCGAGTTACTAAAATACAAATACGCGTATTATAGAAAGTAGGTAATAGTGCTACTTGAAAAAAATGAGGCTATCCTGAAGGGACGGACGACTGACTACATAGTCATTGACAGTTGCCAGAATGTTTACGTCAAACTGAAAGAGTTTCCTTTAGCATGTAGTCCTCGTTAAGGAAATGGGGCATATGTACCGATAAAATGTTCTTGTAAAATATCTGAAGCGTACATAGTAGCTACATTAACTTGAACTGAAGTGATACTAGAGTGATTCATTCACTTAATAAAAATCTTGGACAAGGAACTTATTTTATACGTACTGCTCTGATATGCAAATATGGCGACCGAATGTCTGTTTTTAGATTTTGTGAAATTATTAGTGAGCTTGAGTGTAGGTTGTTCTTCGAAAAGAGAATAGGGGATTTTCTTTTGTCTTTCCTTTGGGTTCGGTATGTTGAAACCGATTAAATGGACAATGAAAGGCTTTCACGCATGCAGGGATAAGGGTTAGTTTGTTTTTTGAGAAAGTAAATAGTGCTGCTGGGATAGGTTTTTCTCTTCATCATCTTTCGACTTTTTCAATGGATTATTTATTCACTAAGCAGAGATTTGAAATACGAATTCTCCTTTGATTTTGCTTTTATGGCGTAAATTGTAAGGGGGGAGTGGGGAGTTTTTGTGGTGATAAAACGAGTTTGCGTAAAAAAATATAGACCAAATATGGTCTGAAAGGGAGGCTGGGAGCATTTTTAAACGGCTATAGGAATTTCGGGTTCTAATCAAAGGGATCGACGAGTGCCTTCCATTGCTCGCATCCTTTTCTGATTTGAAGCAACCACCACGAAGGAAATGGTATTATTTTTTGCTAAATTTCAGAAAAATTGTGCTATACTTAACGATATGACTTTCATTGTACTACCAGAGAAAAAAATGTATTCGCCTTCATACGTCTCGGCCGATATCCTGCTGCTTCCAGTTTGTCGCTCCAAACAGCATTAAAATGTTTTTTCGGACGACCGCATCACAGCCTGGAACCCTCCGGTTCGTCAACAGTTTCGTGCAACTCATCGTTGTACAGTATTCCACATTGGTCTCTTTCACATTCATCGTTTGATTTCATGGGTCTCATTGCTATTGTCTCCAAGGTATACGAACCTTTCCGGTTGATGTCCAGTTTTGTGTCCGGTCTATTTGATTACTTGTCAGATATTGGTTTTTTATGCCAGAACCTTCGTTTTGGACTTGCCAACCTGTGAACCAATTTATTTCGCTTCTTGATCGAGAGCTTGCAGCGTTTCGTTCGCTTCCTTGGCTGGTGTTGACATGATGTTAACCCTAGTCGTACCGACAAAAGTTTATTCCTATTTCTACCGACACGGGTACACCTGTACCCAACCTCTGATTGCCGCTAGAATGGAAAAGGAGGAGGAGGAAATGATTGACTATTACAATCAAAGGAAAGGAGGCGTTGACATAATGGACCGGATGTTGCGTAATTACACCACTAAACGTAAAACAAATCGCTGGCCACTGGCTGTATTTTTCAATATGATAGACGTAATGGCTCTTGCTGCTTCGATCGTATTCCAAGAATTGCACTCTGATTCCACAAAAGACCACCGCCGAAAGTTTTTGAAAGTCCTTTCGCATGAATTGGCTATAACTAACATAACTCAACGATCGAAAATTCCACGGGTAATAAAATAATAATAATGAATGGGTACAGGTGTACCCGTGCCAGTAAAATTGGTATGCCATCATTTTTATTTTTTTTTATTTAAAGACAACCGATGCAAAAATTCAAAAACTAGTTGAAATAGTTCAAAACCGTCTAATAAAAGATGTCTGGAAGAACCAAGCTAATTGCTTTGGAAATCTTGGAGACATGACACTTTAAACTTTAAAAGGTACACCTGTACCCGTGTCGGTACGACTAGGGTTAATGTCATCCGAGTATCCAACTATTTGGGTGACTAACATCAGAAGCGTTTTTCTTGTGGCCACCCGTAACATTCTGACCACGTATCAAACTACTAGATTAATCAACATAGGTGCCAGCCAGTTATCCTGTTTTAGTCCAACTTGGGGTTAAATGTCTCGGTAAAGTTGCACCTCCTATCCGCGCCGATTTTATACTGACAAGCTCGGAGCACTGTGAGAGTTCTATAAGTACTCACAGGCAGTTTTTGATGTGAATATACTTTTTTGCTTTACCCACTTCTTGTCCCATAGTGATCGGCGATGTGTTGCATACAGCCCTATCCGGACTGGAAAGAGGAGTTCAATGGACTTTGACATCTTATCTACAACATCTTGACTACGCTGACGGCATATGCCTACTCTCCCACAAAATCATGGATATGTCCGCAATGGCGTTAGATCTCGATTGGGAGGCAAGCAAGGTTGGGCTTAAGATTAATACAAAGAAAACCAAGGTTCTTAGCCCGCCATTGCGAATAGAAATCCAACAGCTGTTGCCATCAATAGCTGCTTTCGATTTATTAACCTGGCTTCACAGACCGAAAACAACGCCACGGCTCTGCGACGAGCGAACTTAAACAGTCACCATACATGATACTTCGCCGTCGTGATGGCGAATTGCGTACTCCGTATGTATTTAGACGGGGCGAGAGAAGTTGACGTTTAACCAATTTGCTTTCAACTTTGCTCCGATGAGATCCCTATCTCAGCATCAAGACCAAGCTGGGCCTATTTCGCGCCCTGGTACTGTCTGTGATACAAAAGCACAGCACAGGGAGCAGTACATGAAAAGTTTCCGTAAGTGTTACCAGAAAGCTGCAAGTTTTCGTCAACTCATGCCTTCGTCGAATTTTAAGAATTTTTCTGGCCCGAAACAATATCAAATGAAGGGCTAAGTCGGCGTACGGGTCAGATGCCAATCGACGAATTGATACGCAGGCAAAAATGGCAGTGGATAGATCACACATTGCGGAAGTGTGATAAATGCATTGCTTTGCATGCCATGAAATGAAACCCCATTTCCAACCAAGGCCGACCAAGAGGGGGTCTTAAAATCACATGGCGTCGATCTGTTTCAAAGGAGTGTAGGGTGCTGGGTAAGTCTTTTGGGGAGTTGCACTCCATTGTCCAGAACATAGTACGAGGGCAGGAGTAGTTGACGTGCTATGCCCCACTAGGGGTTAAGGCAAAGTGTTATGTTTTCACATATTAAATGAAAATTACTGTGTAAACTTCTATGAAATTACTATAATTTATTAGTGATGAAATGAAATCAAGCGACGGATACAGTTAGCTGATAAGACTTTTTTCTCGGTTCTCCCCATAATGAAATCGAAGCATGTGCACAGAAACACGAAGCTCCGCGTATACAAAACCATTATACGACCAGTGCTATGCTATGGCTGCGAAGCATGGACCCCAACTCAAGCCTCCGAAAACATGCTAGATACATTTGAACGTAAGGCTCTACGGCGAATTTTCGGGGCTGTTTGCGATCGAGATGGATGGCGCATCCGGTACAACCATGAGTTGTATGAACTGTACGATGAGCTGCAAGTCTCGAAAATCGTCAAACTACAACGACTTCAATGGGCATGTACAAAGAATGGACGACGATCGCATGCCTAAGTGGATGTTCACACTGCGTGCGATGCCGAGCCGAGCCGGGTCGAGCGATGCAATGCGATTGCAAGCTTTTAAAGCAAGAAAATGGAAAGTCTTCAATTTTAAATGGAATCACGCTTTGAGTGTACACACTGCGCGCGATGCAATGATGAGCCGAGCGATGGCCCGATGTTTTCACAAACTTCTTTGCTTTTTCGTGCGAGTACCGGCTGCTGATTTTTTGCGATGGAATTTAATGGGCTTTGCGATGGAGTTTATGGGCTTTGCGATGCTTTGCGATGTGAAGCTTTTTGGAGCCAGCATGGTGCAAGTACGAGCTGTAAAGTAATATTTGATGTAAGATCACACTGAAAAAAATGCATGTATGTCTGCTTTTATACCCTAAACTTTTAGGCGCGGCGGTGTGGCAGTGTATACATGGAAATTATGAGGGTCATCTCCTGATTCGATTTAGCCATATCTGTCTGTCTGTCTGTCCGTTTGCACGATAACTTTCGATTGAATGAAGTTAGAAACTTGAAATTTTGGTCAAATGTTTGTAGCATGATCTAGTTGGTTGGTATTGAATATGGGCAAGATCCGACCGAAGGAACCCCTACAGATGAAATTTCAAATGAGCGATAACTTTCGATAGAATGAAGCTAGCGACTTGAAATTTGATTCAAATATTTGGATTTAGATTTAGTTGGTTGGTATTGGAAATGGCCAAGCTCCGTCCCAAGCAACCCCTGCTTCCCCTACAAATGAAACTTCAAATGAGCGATAACTTTCGATACAATGATGCTAGCGACTTGCAAAATGCGACAAATATTTATAGTGTGGGTGGGTTAGTTGATTTTGAGAATGGGCATGACCCTATTGAATGAACGACAACCTTCGCTATAAACGTTAGTTCAAATGTAAATATCCAAAATTTGAATGGATGAACGATGAAACTTTTCATTGGATCCACGCCCACAGCTCAAACTGACCATATGGAAAATTCACTTTTAATGCATATGGCCGTTGCCAGTTGGAAGTTTTGGTATCACAACTAGGTCTGTACAAGTCTAGGGTATATACGCTTTGGACTCCGGTTTTGATTCAGTATGGCTCAAATGAAAGATTATTACCACCGTAATAAGGTCGCGTTTAGAAGGCGTGGTTTCACAAGTGGTTTGAGCAGCGGGCACCGCTGCGTATAAAGGCATTGGGCAGAAGCGGCGGTTTACATATTTAGTGCCGGTGCACATGGACGTCCAAATGCCGTCTGACGCTGCGTCACTTTCAATCGGATAGGAAAAAATACATTACGGGCAACGAAGCGATGCACATGGCCGCAGATAGCTATCGGCGGCATTCTGCGATCTGGGATGACGCTGGTTTCTGCTCCTATCCGCGTCACTTCACGCGTCCGCATATCAATTTTTAATAAGCCGGCCCACATACATTCGAACCCGGAACACGGACACGGTCACAATGTCTGATTTGTATGATGTTTCTTAAACCATTCGCTTGAGGATCACTTTAAAGTGCCAATTAATTAATTGTTAATCGTTGATCGTGACTACTACATTTGACAATTAATTTTGAAAAAAATGGTGGGGAGCTCTCAGCTCGGACGGGGGTTTGTAAGGGGGGTGAAAATGGTGTTAAAAATGCGATATTCCTTATATTTTAGAAGTTATGACCAAAAAAACAGTTTATTTAAAACCAAAAATGACATAAATTGTAAATTCAGGTTCGCTATTATGTGGAACGGCTTATATAATACAGAGTGACGCTGTGTCCTATCGCATCATGTGAATTGAAATGCAGATAGGTATCAAAGAGGGAGGAGCTTAAGTGACGAGGCGTCCGGCGTCATTTGGACGTCCATGTGTACCGGCTCTTACACTGAATTCAAATGCAATCTCGCCCCTCCACAAACCGCGGCGGTGGCCGCGACGGCGAGTTGAGCGGTTTATACATTCATCGTCCTAAAGCCGCCGCGGCTGCCGCTTTTTGCGTTTATACACAGCGGTGCGCCACTGCTCAATCCGCTTGTGAAACCTCTCGTCTGAGGTCGCGGAAGAGATGATGAAATTCACCAACACTGGGCCTTTCTTCATTAATGGGATGCACCCAATGGCGACACCCTCCCATTTTTAGAGCACTGTTTTCAAACAGAAATAAATTTACTGAGTCAAGCACAAACGACATGATGTCGAACAGATTCTATTCCTTGAACTAAATTGGTCTCTACTCTCCATCATTGCGTGCAGTGAACATCCCGGATCATCTTTGCATCGCAAGCCATCGCTCGGATCATCTTTGCATCGCAAGCCATCGTTCGGCTCGGCATCGCACGGCGTGCAATGTGAACACCCACCGCATCGCATCGCTCGACCCGGCTCGGCTCGGCTCGGCATCGCACGCAGTGTGAACATCCACTAAGAGAGTAATGAATGCAGAACGAGTCGACGGAGCGAGACTGCGAGGTCGACCGAGATCTCGTTGGGAGAGCTCAGTAGGTGTGAACGCCGCGCAGCTACTGGGCTTCCAAAATTGGAGGATGCGGTCACGTGACCGAGATAAATTGGAGCACAATGACCCAGGCGGCCAAGGCCCGACGTCGGGCTGTCGCGCAACTATGATGATGATGATTAGTGATGAATAAAGCTTTAATTTGAGTTATTCAACTGTTTTCTTTAGCTTACATTTATAAAAATATATTAGGTCAAAAACAGAATTTCGAAATTTGCCATCACTTTTGATTCTCATAGTATGTACATACATATTATGATCTGTAAAAGAGATAATGGTCCAGGTAATAACGCGTTAATATTCTGTAGTCCACTGTGCATACTGGTATTCACTGGGAAAATATCCTCCTTCCAATTTAATGATATTCTCTTCGTCCACATTTTGCATAAGAATTTGCTAATTTAGTAAATAACACCCCTTCCTGCCTGCTATAAGTGATTAAAATCATTGCATGTTTTGTTTTCTTTATTACAGGTCCACTGATGCCAATTAGCTCGGTATCACATCACACGACAGGACCATCCTACATGCCAGGTGCAATGCTTGTCAGTCATCATGGAACGCTGCGTCGAACAATGGTGCCAGCCATTGGTGGTGCAGCCCTGATGCCATCTTCATCGCCCACACCGCCACCAGCGTCGCTGGGGGTTGTCGCACCCAACGTATGCTACGAAGGAACTTTGCCCCGAAGTCTCAGTAGGGGGACACCCGACAATTCACAGTACTACTATGGATGACATACGCTTGGACGTCGCGGCTCCAACGCTTCGTCAACAGCCTCCGTAGGACCACTACCTACCTCAGCGGTGGCAACAACGCCATCCGGCATAACGGTTGTAACGAGCGTTGGTCAACCAAGCGGTCCCGGTGTAATCTTCAATTTAGCCAATCAACAAAAATTACAACAGTTACAGCAACAGCATCATCCCCAACAAATGCAACAACAGATGCATTCACATCAGCAGAAGTTAGCCCAACAGCAGCTGCATCAACAACTGCAGCAACAAGCAAGCCTTTCGGGTGGTGTCGGTACTAGTGGTAGTAACGTGCAAATACGCCCTTCGGGCAGGACTTACTGTTTCTAGAATGAAATTTTCTACAAAAAAATTAGCGGAGAGAATGTCGACCGGAGTGACGGTGAACTCGTTTATTTGTGAAAGCGTTGTGGAAGTGGATCTTGTTTTTTTTTTTTTTTTGTTTTTGTATACACATCACCTGCACAGAACTCTTGACAATGACGGAATAAACTAAAAAGCGAAAAAAAAACAGGACAGACACAACAATGAATTAAGTGAATGAGTCGTTGAATAACCACATTTTAACCGAAATCTCGTTTTAATATAAGAAAAAAAAAATTAAAATTATGACAGTGAAATGAGGTAAAATAAAGTAAAATTTAACGAAAAAAGAATATATATATATACATAATAGAAATCTCCTTTTGACTGAACGTTATATAATCCTATTTTCTACGAACCGTAACATTAAACCAAAATGAAAAGTAAATAGCGAAAAAATAGCTATAATTAAATTAAACCAATTTTTTAGAAACACAGAAAAGTCAACCGACAAAAAAGGTACTTAGGAAAATATTTGTGCATCTTTAAAAGATGATAACATGAATTAAATAAAGCTATAAGCTGTAATCCCGAAACGGTTACGAAAATGTAAAAAAAATGGAAGATAAACCTGAATAACCCTATGTATAAACTTAGGAAAAATATGTATAGAATGAAAATGAGATGAGAGAGAAATGTACAGGGTATGCAATAAAATCCCAATTGTTTGAGTTGAAATTTGCCAAAGTTTTTATTTTTGAACACCAAAATGTAGAGATTTCGATAAAAATTTAGCACGGGAAATTTCTTAGTTATTTTTGATTTTTTAGTTTGGAAGCCGGGGTATTATCTGGACTACTGTCAATAGTGATTTCAGCAATTGAAGTGCGGGAAATGCAAGACGCTAGTCAACGGAAACGATCAAGTAATGAAGTGTGATGGTATACGATATCACATCAACGGTGATTTTTCTTCATTTGGGGATTTCGTAGCAGGGGATTTCGTATGGTCCCCATATATGGTAAGCGACCATACAGGGTTAGGTTAGGTTGGGGGGCCGCCGTGGTTACCACAGCACACTTAGACCAGGGATAGGTCCATTGTGTTGCCCAAGTTGTGTTCAGTCTCTATGTTATATCGAACCATCCGCATCCGGAGCTAACCGCAAACCGGAGAAGTCGACCAACATCCACATCTCTTAGTTCACCAAAATGGTCGTAGAAAGGTTTCCCAATGATTGATCTGCTTCTATATGCCAGTGCCGGACAGCTACAAAGCAGATGATGGGTGCTCCCGTTTTCATCCGAATCACCGCAACTTCTACAGAAGTCGTTGTATGGAAGTCCAAGCCTTCTAGCGTGATCACCGATGACGCAATGACCTGTAACAACACCAACTACCACCCTGATCTGAAGTTTAGTCAGTGATAGCAATTTATCAGAGCGACTGAAATTCAGCTCAGGCCAAATCAGCTTTGCTTTCGGACATGTAACGCCATTCATCCATGTCGAGTTGGCTTTCCTGACAGCAGCCAACTTTAATTCAGATTTGCAGGTAGAGATGGGCTTAGCAATTTATCCCCTGATCTGCCGAGCTTCGCCGGCTGCACCCCTGCGAGCCAGTTCGTCCGCTCTACAATTCCCGGCGAAACCACTGTGGCCGGATATCCAGCACAGTGTAATATTGAAATCGCCGCAGACTTCCAAAAGGCAAACTCGACATTCAGCAACAATTTTAGACACTATCAGCGTAGACTCAAGTGTTCTAACTGCAGCCTGGCTGTCTGTGAAAATAGTAATGTCCCTTTTGGTTGACATGGCGCGATCTATCGACATCGCAGCCTCTTTTATCGCATAAACCTCCGCCTGGAAAACGCTGCAGTAGCTTGGAAGTTGAAACGAGTGGTTGAGATTGAGCTCCTCGGAGTATACTCCGGCGCCCACACCTACATCGGTCTTGGAGCCGTCTGCGAAAATCCACAGAGAGGTTAGTAGTGTTGGTGGAATCCCTAACTCCCATTGACCACGGGATGGGATTAAGCTTGCATAGTTATTCCCGAAACAGTGCGTTGGGAGAGTGTAGTCTACTGATGTCGGGATATCTGCATTATTGAGAATTGTAGAGTGGCCGATATTCAAGGTGAGCCAGGTACTAGTTTCCCGAATACGTATAGCTGAGTTTGCTGCCATTTGCTCCCCTAGAATATCTAGAGGAAGTAAACCGAGCATTATATCTAGCGCTGCAGATGGAGTCGATCGAAGAGCCCCGCAGATTGCCAACCAGGCTGCTCTTTGTACCTTGCCCAACAATTTACGATTGGATTCGGTGCGAAGGGCGTTCCACCATACAACAACGCCATATAGGAGTTCAGGTCGCAGGACCGACACATAGAGCCAGTGCAGCACCCTAGGCTGCAGACCCCATGTCTTACCTATAGCCTTTCTGCAACAGTAGAGTGATATAGTAGCTTTGTTGGTATGTTCCTGGATGTTTAGTCTCCAGTTAAGCTTTCTACCCAATACTAGGCCTAGAAAATTTGCCCTGTCGGTGAAAGTAAGTCTCACCCCCTCCATGGTAGGAGGCTCTACTGGGGGGATGATATTTTGGTTTGGTTTTCTCAGGATTAACACTGAGGCCGCTTGTCCTGGCCCATTTAGTTAGTAAGGAGAGTGCATATTGCGTAACCTCGCTGGGGGTCCCCGGAAACTTACCGGAGATGGCAATAGAAACGTCATCCGCATAGGTTGTCACTTTGCATCCCACCTTTTCCAGGTCTACAAGCAATCTGTTGACCACGATTTTCCATAAGAGGGGTGAGAGTACCCCACCTTGCGGAGTACCTCGACAGACTCTCCTGCGTACGGTCGAGTCCCCCAGTTTCGACAATATGACCCTGGAAATTAGCATAAATAATTTGAATTATAGAGCGATCTACATCGAGTTCCCTTAGTGCATCAGTAATTGCTTCAGGTTTGACATTCTTGAAGGCACCCTCAATGTCCAGGAAGGTGACTAAGGTAAACTCCCTGTAATTGAGAGATCTTTCTATGTGACTCACAAGCGGGTGCAAAGCAGTATCCACCGATCTGCCCTTGGTGTAGGCATGCTGCGAAGCAGAGAGCAGCTGTGTTGGAATAGTGCTGCGTAGAAGAAAATCAATTAATCTTTCTAGCATCCTTAGAAGTGTAGAGGATAGGCTTATGGGCCTAACCATACAGGGTAACTGGTAACTTGACGTGTTCCTTGCAAACCGTTATAATATAGCGAAAATGTAACAAAAAAAACCACAAATGTTCTACCGATTTTCAGTGGCTACTGAGATATTTAAATTTTTAGGTTTTTTTAAGGAACCACGGATTTAGCCATTTAAAATAAGAATTGAAAAAAAAACTTCTAAGTTAATGGGTTGAAACTTATTTCTTTTTCTCAGCCAACACTATCACAGCTATTTCCCAATGATTCAAAATTTCAAAAATACTTCACATCTCGAAATTTTTAGTTAAAAGAAATAAAATTTTATAGTTTTTTTTTTAACTTGATTTAAAATGTAGTATTACTTAAAAAATTTATATGACACAAAGCTAAAATTTTGTTTTATTTTTTTTTTTTTCTCAAATCGAATAATGGTTCCCCGAATAAGTTACAGCAAGCTCCTTCAATTATTTGCAGGATTTGTATTGACATTTATACCTTTTTGTAAAGCTGACAAAGACGGACATGTTTTCCTAATGGTTTGTATGCTTAGAATGATGATGATACCTTGGTGCATGGTCAGTATGTAGGGGTGTCTGTAGAGGAATGCCCCAAGGGGGGTATTGTCTCCCCTCCTTTGGATCGTAGGGATCAACAAACTTCTTCAAAGGCTGAAAGAAATTGGGTGTAAAGTCATAGCGTAACGAACGTGAACTGCGAAAGCGAATGTTACAAAAAAAATAACAATAGGTTTTTTTTCCCAAAAAGTAGTTTTCCACCTTAGTATTCGTCTTATATCCCCCCCCCCCCCCCGAGAATTTTTTTCAAATTAGGAGACAGGAAAAAGTCGCTGGGAGCTAGACCTGGCGAATAGGGTGGGTGCGGAAGGAATTCAAACTTCAATTCGTTCAATTTTGACATTGCGACCATGCACGTGTGAACCCGAGCGTTATCTTGGTGAAACTGGATCTTTTTCTTGGCCAAATGCGGACGTTTTTTTCTTAATTATGGCCTTCAATTTATCCAACGAAGCAGCGTAGTATTGTTCGTTGATTGTTTTACCCTTTTTAAGGTTATCGATGAGAATGATTCCACGGCTATCCCAAAAAACTGTCGCCATCACTTTTCCTGCATAGAGAACGACCTTTGCCTTCTTTGGAGTTGGTTCCCCCACCGCAATCCACTGCATTGACTGTTGTTTGGTCTCAGGCGTATGGTGGTGTACCCAGGTTTCATCGACGGTTATAATTCGCCGCAAAAATTCCGCTGGATTTTGTGTATACACGCTAAGACACTCGCGCGACATGTCCATCCGTAAGCACTTTTGGTCGATCGTCAACAAGCGCGGCACCCAGCGCGCGCATAATTTTCTCATACCCAAATCTTGATGTAAAATCTTGTGCACCCGTTCAGAGGATATCCCACAAACCTCAACCTCTTAATAGTCAATCGACGATCTTCCATCACAGTTTGATGCACAAAATCGACCATTTCGTCAGTTGTAGCGATTTTCGGGCGTCCGGAACGCTCCTCGTCTAAAATGCTCGTACGACCACGTTTGTACTCAGCCACCCAATGTTTTACCGTTGTAACTGAAGGAGAGGCTTCACCGTGTACAGAGTCTAACTCATCTTTTATTTCCTGAGTATTTTTCCCTTTAAAATGAAGGAATTTTATAACTGCGCGATACTCGATTTTATCCATGGTTGACAGACAATGTCAGCTGACAACTTTGGAAGAGTGCTATAGACAAAGTAATGATCAGAACGACTTGAAATTTTTACGGTTTATGTGGAGTACTGCGGCGGATAGGCTAAGCAGTCCACAATAATAAATAAACACGATAACAATCGGCAACGTTTATTGTAAAGATGTTATTATAAACACAAGTATACGACATGGCGTCTCGGCCTCGACTGAATCTGTCAGTCGGGTTTCTAGATGTTTCTATTACACAATTACACATCGTTGCGAAATTCAATATGTCTACAAAGCGATCGCGGCGTCTCTGGTGGGATCACGAAAAACCCTAGATTTACATATATCAACGCCATCTATCTGATGACGAAAGAAATTTTTTCTACAGTTACTTTATGTCGATAAGGCATATAAAACTTTTCAAATGACCCTCGTACATTAGCTGCGCTGTGGACTGCATTATCATATTTTGAGCGGTGCATGCGCTAGGGTTAAATTTGGTGTCCCGGATAGCTAACTGGCAGTTTAACCAGACATTGAGAAAACGGCCCTTAGACTACTAAACAAGTTAACATGTCGGTAAAATTAAAAATTTAATAAATCTTATATAATATTAATGCAAATTGGATAAAACAGTAAATTTCTTTCCATGCTCTGACTGTAGCCACTGTGGAGAGTAATTCCTAAATAGTAAGTTAATTTTTGAGAATTTTGAAGATTTACTGAATTTTGTAAGCTTTGTAAATGATCTTATATAAGCATAAGGTATAAACAATTTGTTCTTTGATTTTGAACCATGATACAATCGATGGCGTACGGTCGAAATGCCCACTATTAGCCTTATGCATAATCACAATTTTTTATTTATTTTCCTCTTGACGTTTTTGATGACAATGACCGCCTTCGATTTCAACCGATAGCAAACAACTAACAGCGTACTACACTTTCCTAAGCAATTTATTTAACTAAAACCACCGATAAAACAGAAGAGTTACACGGGTATCGGAATTATCGTCATTTGAATAAACGGGTGCCAGAATTATCGTCCGAACTAAAAGCAAAATAATTGTTGAGAGATATAGATGTCCTGATACTTTGAATCATCAATTCAACATTCGAAATCCTTCCTTTGTTCAAATCCCAACAACAATAACAAGCATAAATACCAGAGATCTAGTGATTTTTCTATGAAATTCCCTTTTTTTCGACCCTTTCCCTTACTCTTGCTCCACCCTACTAGTATTCGCGGCAATAGCAATAATTCCCTCTATAAGGCAAAAGGGTCGGGAAATGTTATTGGCCTAATTAAATTTACCTTTTTCTGCTTATAACCAAGGAAGTGAAAAGATGACGGCATCAAGGAATGTAATACATATGTATGAACTAAAACAAAATGCTCTGAATCTTTTGTCCTTTCCGTTTGGTATTCCAAAAGACCGAGGAAAACGAAACACAACAGTTGTCTAGTAAAAGTAGAGTTTTGGTTTGAAAAGATGAAGGACGCTCCTCTTGATTTAGTCCACTCCTAGGCAGTCTGATCAATACAATTTTCCGTTTGATAAAATACGTGCGAAGGACAGATATAGTAAATGAATTTGAGCGGTTGCCAGTAGGGCAACATGGTAAACGTGACTTTCTGACCACGTATTCATTTTTCATGAATTGCGGATGACCACAAACAATGCAGGATTTTCTTTTTATTGCAAAACTTCACTCAGCAATTGTGTTTTATTTAAACAGGAATGAAGTTTCTATATCCAGAGCCATAAAATTGGTATTTGTATAGTATGTACAGTAAATTGTTTTTATTCCGCGGCTAAAGAACGCTCGGTGACAATTTGCATTATTTAAATTTAAAGCTAAAACATACAAAGTCCACCGAGGTATCTGTATTTACATATTCAACACTATCAGCCTCATGATTGAAAAGTCATATGTATATTGCATCCAAACGACTAACGCAGACATGCAAAGAAAAGACGATCAAAAATAATCGAAAACCCACTCGTGAACGTGTGGTGCAAAATATCATGGATAAGGAAACGAACCCATCAGTCACAGTAACAGTTTGGAGCATGCTTCTCCCAAAACCGAATTTCTCACCCCAAATCTTCACGAGGATATGGCGACAAGACGGTTTGCTCGGAATATTTGTTGAATTCAAAATCAGAGCTTTGATGACTTCTAGGGTAAAATGTTGTCGTCTCTATGTATACTACACCTACGGATGCTAAAGTGCGATGCGAGCTAAATTTATCGATACCAGAAGTCTGTAAGCTACGGCTCGCGGGCAAAATACGGCCCGCCTTAGGTTTTTATCAGGCCCGCGAGCTAGGTTAGGTTAGGTTAGATGGGTTGCCTTGAAGAACAAGGCGCACATAGACCACCACTGGGTCCGTTGTGATACCCCCTATATACAGCATACCTGAGCTTAATCAATCGTTAAACCAGCCAGCGCTGGAAATGAAGCGATGAAGACGACAGACACTGACTGCCTTTAGGTCGTCAAGATCGACAAAGAAGTAGGACCCAAGGATGCCTCTCCTACGTTCCGCCAGAGCAGGGCAAGTGCACAGAAGGTGATGGCAGCTTTCCTCCTCTTCCGCGTCCCCGCAGCTCCTACAGTAATCATTGTGCGAAGTCTTCTAGCATGCTTCCCTATCAAGCAGTGTCCAGTAATAAGCCCCACCACATTACACAAATGCCGCTGAGCAGACGGCATCAGTAACCCGTAGGATCGGATGGGATCCAGCTTAGGCCATAATTGCCTAGTTGCATGACATGTGGATCCACTACTCCATCTAGCGCTGGCTCTGTCATACGCCACTTTCTGGGTAAGCATTTTGTAGGCTGCTAGAGGCATCCCTGTTCTACGCCAACACTCCCTGATTTCGTTAGTCGTTCCCGCCCGGGCCAGTTCGTCAGCTTTACAGTTGCCCAATATACCACTGTGGCCCGGTATCCAGCAAAGAGATATGTTGAAAAAACTACCCATCTCCCTGAAAGAGTCGCGACAGTCCAGTACCGTCTTTGATGTAACAAGGGCAGAGCTCAGCGCTTTAATTGCCCGCGAGCTAACATTAGTGTTGAAATTAAGCAATTATAAAAAGCATAGTCTTAAACAAAGTTTTTCGTTAAAACGGATTTTACTACACACAAGATTCGCATTTAATCTAATGATGCTACCACGCTACTCGCAACTCAGTAAGTACCCACCAAATGTCGAAGACTTTCACCACGCCCAACCACACGACTAGGCATTTGCTTGGTGCTTAGCGAGCAGCCGCCGCGAGTGGTAAGGACAAGTATTTCCGCGGTATTCACATGTCTGGTGCCAGTAGTTCGGCATTTGGCAAGGTCTCCGCGGTTGGCGAGTGCTGGGCATTTAACGAGCATTTGGTCGGTACTCGTCAAGTCGCGAATAGTGTGCTAGTATGTACTATAAAACACCAAGCAAAGGTTGGGCTTAAGATTAATACCAACAAGAGCACGGCTCTTGTTAATAATGACCCCAAAAAATTGTGCTCACCGGTTTCGATCGCTGGTGTGACGCGCACCTCGTCAGACGCCTCCGCTTCGCACACCGCACCAGTGCGGAAGACGTGACCGGGCACAAGCCGAGTCGGATTGTATTTTGCCTTATATTGAGTGACAAATACAACAAGGATGCGCCTTCCCCTCTGGTGCGATGCGCGGAGGCGTCTGATAAGACGCGCGTCAAACCAGCGGTCAAAACCAGTGAGCACAATTTTTTGGGATCATTTTTAACAAATTTTGCAGTTATGGTAAAATCTATTTGACTACATAATTGAGGTGCTTCCGTCAAACCTTCAATTAGCAGTGGATTGACCAAATCGGTAAGCAGTTAAATTTTTTGTCTCTTATCTGGCTCGCTTAACACAAATTCCAACGATCTGTTCCTTTCAAGAAAAAGTTTGCCGACCCCTGATCTAGACCACGAGTGGAGTGTTGTGATAAAGCAAAACACCTCAGCGACGTACAGCAGAATCAGACATCCGATAAATCCCAATGTACAACCATCTTTGAGATCCTGTACGAAGTTCGTGTCACACTTTTCCATTGCAGTGAATTTCCTATCAGTGGCAAAGTTTGAATTTTTAATAACATCATCCCCTTTCCTTTGTACCATCACAACCCTGGCTCTTATTAGGGTTGCTTGTCAATATTTGCTGCTTGTTTTGATTTCCCTGTAGAAATATTACATTATCGGAAAATACTGATTGATTTTCTACGGAGTTTTTGAGTTGTGCATATGTATCAAACATCGGGAAGGGTGTCATACTCGTACACCAATCGAGCATATTTTGTTGAGCATTTATTATTATAAAAAGAATACTGGTAAGCACTGATGTAGCTCAAGTCGAGATAGGATCAGTTTTTCGAAAAATCAATAACAATTTTCTTTGGGAGCATTCATCAAGTTTAAGTTCGGATTTGAAAAATAAATGAATGATTTGGGAAATGAACGTAATTCAAATCCGGTCATGCTTACAAAACACTTTGGAACTATAGTTCTGCATAAAATCATTTCTAAAATATCCCAACCATCGGATTCAATTCATTCTTTCCCAATCCGAAGCAATTAAGCTTTGCCCATTCTTCCGATATAGGTTCAAACGAATAAATCCGATGCAAATTTATAGCACGTATTTCCTAAAGTCTACCAAATTTGGATTTGACTCGTCGTCCCTTCAGTTATGATATAAGCTTCATCGACACAACAGGATCATTGTTCTAAATGCTATACCAAGACACACTCTCTTCTGAATAATGAATTATACCAGCTTGAGCTTGGTTTTCTATTCGATGGGAGATGTAGGTAGAGGAAAACAATTTGTACTTCCACTTCTCGAGAGAAAGCAGTCAACCTCTCAGTTTACTGAAGGTTTCAATGAATCTCGATGTCTGCACAGAATTCTCAAGTAGGGTCAGGACGACATGCACAAATTATTCATTCATAAAATTCAGTCACACGAGAGCATCTAATAAAGTTCTTGAGAAATATTGAATAGGATGCATATCCTATGATGTCATTCAAATATACAATAGTCCAATGAGAGAGAGTGGTAAGAAATGTTTAAACAAAACTGCACACTCAAAATTATTCCGGCATAGTTCCAGGAATAGACAGCTTTGGGTGTAGTAGTTCAAGGAAAGTGTTAAGTAGGGAATAAGATTTAAATAACAATCGGATAAACATTGTTGTTAAAGTGTCCAACAAAACAAAGAAACAGAAACTGAGATTGAGAAAGAAAAATAATATACATACATACCTATATAGGTATACTAACCGTCGTCCATGAAGAGTGCAATTGTCAAACTAACGTATGCAAGCACGTCCTTACGGAGCTGAGCTAACGACAAAAGCCAGTCGACCGAATCGAATGAATTTCCTCGCAGGAATTTATAATAAACGGTTTGGTGGGCATCAGGAGATGCCCGTGGGGACGAAGCCTTAGGTAGCATATTGACGTTGAAGGTTGGGCCGTGCCATCTGGCAAAAAAAGCCCCTAAACGAGCTAAGTAGCGGCCTGTGCTTGCTGTAGGTGAGTTCGGGACACGTGGGCGGGGGTTTCGCCGCTCGTTGCCCCTGCTTTTTACGTATTAATACAAACTCATAGGCCTGGGAAAACAACAGAAATATGGTGAGCAAAAATGGAAAATAATATATAAAATTGGGCTAGAAGAATTGAATGATTGGTGGACGGCGCAGATACCCTCGCGCTCCCATCGGGGTTCAGGTGTAATGGGACCATCTGCCTCTGATTTTGTACCACCGACAGATCATTACTCATCAGGTGTTCACGTCGATTTGCTGGTGGAAGCAGCACTACAAGGATATGGTTCACTTCAATCTGTACTTTGAACCGTGCTGTGAGACTTTTCATCTGAAAATTTTGTCGTTCGACTCTACGAAATCTGATATGACGTGATCTTCAGCGAATGGAATTTTACCAATGCCGTGATCTCTCAACTAACAAACCCTTAAAGTAAAATTACATGCAGACAGCTAGATGCGATGGACAGACGGCGATATTGCATTGATCAACTTTTGATAAATTATTCTCATTAGCAGTCAATTCGTCACACACGACATTTCAGCTTTTTCGCAAATTATGCAAATTCCACATAGACATCTACCTTTTACCCAGCTATGGAAAGGAGCCAAAAAAGGTGACGTCATCATTCAGCGAAGATGAGCATCAAGCGTCCTCGATGTATGCTTTGGGAACGAATTTTGATTCCGTTCAACACCTAGTTAGAGTTAAATATCGCAATCGTATTCCCAAAGTGTACCTAACCACAGAAAAACCCCTCAAAAAATTCGACATCGAAGAAGACCTGCGGTGGCGGAGGAGTACCTGTCAACACCCGAAAGTGAATTTTACCCAATATTTCAAGACCTTAAAATTAGCAATGACAAAATTGAATCTGTCACAACACGCGGTAACGTATGAGGGCCAATGCAAGAAAAACAGGCGAGAAATAAAGGCGTAGCGTTACGTCCACAGATGCGAAGGGAAGACGTGAGAAGTATGAACAGCTCCTTTCAGCGGATTTAGGCGAAATGCACACACACGACACCGCGCTGCACGACGGCTATGTACCAGCCTCCAGCTGAACATACATACCCACAACTTAAACATATATAATAAATACATGTTACATATTACTCTTTCAATCCAGATTAATTGGAATTATTATCAATCACACTTAACGGAATTGGGAATCTAAGGAAATAACCAGATTAGAAATTACTTAGTTCAGGTCAAACATAGTACAAGAAATAAATCTTATTATATCTAGAATAGAGAATGAACGAAATGACCTTAAATGCAGATAATAAGTAATAGAAGCAAGACAGTATGGGAATCTAACAACCAGATAAGAAATTAATAAGTATAAGAAATAGTTTATCAAAATAATATTATATCTAGAAAAGAGAATGAACCAAATGACCTTAAGTGCAGATAAAGAAAGAGTATAAGTAACAGAAGCAAGACAGTAGCGAGTAGTCTAGTTCTAGATGGCAAGCAATTAAGTTAAGTCAGATTGAAAAAAATAAAGTTCTTATTTAGATAAACTCGTGTTTGTTTTCATGTGAAATAGTGAATTCATAACTCGACTGCTTGAAATTTCAGTCGAGATACACAGCATCAAATGGGCGGATTCACACTCATCGCTCAGCATGCGATACGATCGACTATGCTTGGCTATTGTGCGTGGCTGCGTCGGAGCTGAAAATTTAGCTACATAAATCTGAATATCGCCTTAAGCAGCTCAGCTGGAATTCCGTCAGCGCCCGGCGCTTTATTTGATTTGAGTGCCCGCAAGGCGACATAAACTTCGTCTACTGTCGGAGTTTGTGTAGTGGGGCCATGATCAGCAATACCGCCATCGACTTGGGCTTCTTGTATGGGGACGTTATAAGAGGGATTCAGAAGCTCTTCAGAATAGGACGTCTATCGTTTACTGATGCCATCTTTGTCGCTGATGATGTTTCCATCCTTGTCCTTACAGAGACCATTCCCCGTAAACTGAACCGTCTGGTCACCCTAGCCTGTTATACAATTACTAATAAAGCAAAAACATAAAAACGCGTGCAGTAAATAATGTAACCCCACCTTCCCTCTACTAGACGGATCACCGAGTCAGATTTGCCGAAGTGTTGGTAGCCCTAATGCCGACTTTCACGGACACTATGCTTACATTAAGCTCATTCTCATCTTCGGATGCCTACCTATCCGTCCATTACAACCTTTTTAGGGGGACATTTCCCAGTCCACTTGGTAAGGAGGGTGAGGTATTTAGCCACCTGGTCCTGACATATGGAGGGTTAGGAAAAACATGTATTCTTGCTTAAGTTCGTTGTGAAAACTTATTTACATTTCTACCACAATATTTAATTTTAAAAGTTTAATTAATAATATCCTTTTCTACGTAGAAAGCAATCAGCACAGTCATCATTCGGGTATCGATACCATTTATTATGCTTTTCATTCACGGCGTTCAGACACTCGAATATTTTATAATGAATACAGCACAGACCTTGCGAAAATTTCCAGATGAATTATCACAGCTGGAATTAAACGATTTTTTTTTTATTCAATTACAGCAAAAGCTCATCAAGTTGATTGGGGATATTATTATATTGGGTTGATTTTTATTTCGATTCAGCTTCTTTTGTCCGTTCATTAAATTTATTAAATCGCCATAATTAATATATGTCCTACTTTCCTTATGACAAGCAAATTATTGCTTTTCGATTATCCTCGATGAAAAAGGATAAATAAAGCAAGGACACAGTAAATTATTACGATAATAATGCAATTTTATTTCGATCATTAATTTTAATAACAGTCATGCGTGCGCATATTGCAATACAAGGTGGGAATACTCTGAAAGGAATTGTCACTGTGTTTGTTCGCGCATAAGCGCATATCGTAGTTGTTAAGAATAAAAGTGGAGTGGGTCATTGCGAGTCTAAGTCAAAAATGACTCAAACTCGCTCTCCACTACCACACAAAAATAAACAGCTTAAAGCCAATTCTTCATGTGTCACTTGGTTTCGTCTACACCATGGATTACTCTTCAGGAGCTGCCTTAATCCATGGGGGAAGCAGCTCGACCAAGCCAGGCGTTTGTGTTCCGACCTAAATCGGAATACGTCCCTGAGTGGAATACAAACACTTTATATCGTGTGCATTACACGACACGCATATCATAGTTGTTAGTTATACGCTTATGCGTGAATAAACACAGTGACATTTTATTGGATAAAAATTCGCACCCGTGTCTTGTAATGCATATTATATAAGGTGTTAGCACCGTCTGTTTCTAGTTAAAGGTGGGTTTATTACCAGTATTGACTATATTGAGGCTAGTTGAGCTTAGAAATTCGAATAAGTGTTTACTTTTTTATTTAAGTCAGTGCCCATCTCATGGTGAGCGTTTGCAACGTAGCCGATGATGACTTAGGCTTTCGTCGCTTCGTCGCCATCGGCTACTTTCGGCAGTGCTATTGTGATCGCTTCCGCATCATACAGGAGTAAACGGCCGACACCAGGCAACTCTGAGCGTTGATGTTTCTGACCTCCCCCATAACGAACTACGCAAGGGGTCTATATAGGTTGAAAAGTACTCAAACGACTCCGATTGGAGCAATCTTATACGTGCCAATGATGCGGAAAGGTTGTCCCAGATGTTGGTTGTGGACTTGATGAGGACACGGCTCCGATTCTAATATAGGTACAGATTTGGTGGACAGGGAGAGAATACTGATTCCTATACTGCTTTTGGGCCCGACAACCCCACGGACCAAGACGATTGGCTTACTAGTACCGAAACATGACGCCAGACTGTGGTGGTAAAAAAGCATTATCGCCATCTGAGGAGAGTGTACGAGAGGAACGGAAGCACTTTCAACTCTTTTGGGCTTAGCTGAGCTCGGGGATGCCCTCCATTAATCAGCGAGATATTCCGTAAGGTAATCGAAAGGTCAGATCAATCCGGCTTTTGAGTTGTCAGTAGCAAATAATGAACCACGGGGATGGGTGTGCCCACAGTACCAAGCTACTGATCCATCAAGGTGTTGGCCTCCTGGGGGCTGTGGTTCTTGCTAAGTCGGCTAAGCTAGGTCCCACCCTATAAGGTAAAGTTTTGAGGAAAGTGCATTTTCCAAAGTAAACATCCTTTTGACTTCAATCGGAGGAATGCCGTCTCAAAATGGGGGGAGGTAAAGCTTCGAGCTAGGTACTCCGCAAGGCAGTGAATGTAGACGCACCCTGGCATATCCTCACTTTATAGTGTACTGTTGTCTCCATTGCTAAGTTGTGGAATAAAAATTACATTTAATTTTTCTTTACGTTTTCACTTTGGGTCAATCTCGACTCCGGTGCAATGGCGAACTCTAGCAGCTCTTCGGAAATGAGTTTGAAGATTGTCTTAGCCACGTCATCACCGAGTCGCAATTCTGACTGCCCAATTTTATTGATGATGGCCAGCTTGAGGTGACTTGCGGCCACATGGCTAAGGGAACAATTCGTTGTCTCCTGTTGCCACCTTTCCGTCGTTTTAATACTTGGAGGATTTCTCCTCCGATCGTTGGCGCTTAACAGCCGGCTCGAGAGTTGACTTCATCGAAGCTTTTACGTGTTTCCCCTTAGAGTCTTTGCTGCGCTCTTCTCCTTTCTTTGTCTAGCGTTGTTCGTTCGTTGGCAGTCTGCAGTTCCGAGGTCCCGCAATTGTTCATCCGGTTCACAGTACTGTTACATGGAATGGCTTAGTCCATCGGACTCACAGTAACAACCAGAGAGGAGCTCTCATTCACCTCCTGGGTCAGCGAACTCTGGTTCATCTGGCCCTGTGCTGGTGACCGCGTGATTTTAGGACTCCTTTGGAAAGGGCACTTTTTGGGTGACTTCCTGCCAGGTATACTGGTAGGGAGCTTGGTTTTTGTTTTTGTTTGTTTTGAATTATGACTTTAGTTTTTTTTTAGGATTCAGGATTAGGTTACCCGTTATCGGACTATAGCCGAGACAACAGCGAGCATTTCGTCTCCGGCTACTCTTCGCGCTTATAGAAACATCATAACGCTGCGACTAACTTTTCCTCTTTTCAGGCCGCGAAGCAGGCTCCCCCGGGACCTCTCGAAAGTTCCGTAGACTTTCACAGAACGATGCACAACATTTTGGGGCACTTTCGGGAGATTCCGCTAAATTCACCGGCCCGAGGATTAGTCCCAGGGTAGTGCTGCACTATTCACATGTATCTACTTAGCGAAATTGCCGGCGAATTAATGAAAAATGTGAAATTTCATGTTTCGCTCATTCATAACCACACTTAAGCCTCATATTTCGAGCACGACACTAAACTCACTTTTACTCACGAAATTCGCGAAATTTTGCAAAGTCGGCCACACGCAATCTTCACTTTGTTCACATATGGTTGACTGCTTGTCATGACGACTTTGCTTTGACATTATGGCCTGATACTTTAGATGGCCGTGTTAGCAGTAATGCTCTTTTTACACGCTACACCAACTACACGCGTTAGACCACGCATTAGACCGTCCATTAGACCGCGCATCAGACCATCAATTAGACCGCCCATTAGACCACGTATTAGAGCAGCTATTTGATTTTTATAATTATAATCAAGTAGCTGCTTTGATACGTGTTCTAAATTGTCTAAAGTCTAATGGATGGTCTATTGTGCGGTCTAATGGACGGTCTTATGTGCGGTCTAATAGACGGTCTAGTGCGCGGTCTAATAGACGGTCTAATAGACGGTGTAATACGCGGTCTAATACGTGTAAAAACAGCATAAGTTTGGTTTGGTTTGGTTCCTATGAGAGGTATATAAAATAGTAGGTAGATGTCAACCAAGTTTAGAAGTTTGATTTGACGGTAAATACGAGTATGATTGATTAATATGTATAATTTAGTAAAGATATCTTTAGAAATAAAAAAAATTTTCTAAAAAAAAAACTCACTTTTGGAGCGGTCGTTCCTATGGCAACTATAAGACGTAGTGGTCCGATTATAATAGTTCCGACATACATACCTATATATACCGCGTGCAATAGAAAGAAGGCTCTGTTCAACTCATTTCAGCTCAATGCTTTAAAAACCAGAAAGTAGTTTGTATAGAACCAAACGGACAGGCAGATGGACGGCCTGGCCTGACTAAATTAGATTTAGATTATTAATTTTTTGCCCGTTTCCTCCTCCTTTTCATCATTGTCACAGTTGATATTTGGACTGGATATGCAGTTTTCTTTAGAGTAACTAAAGAGTTCCGAGAAATAAATAATTGTACTGCAGGATCCTAGGAAATTGATGACAATGCGCGTTCATATAACGACCGTTAAATATTTCAATATAAAAATATTATACCATAAGAATAATTTCATCTCATCACAATGCCTTGGAGGATATTAAAAGTAAGCCCCGCTCGATTACATAAATATCTATCTCTGCAGACTGAAGACTACAAAATATATTCGTACAGAATGGAAGAGTGAAAAAATCTTTATGCGTGGCACGTATCGAGCATAAAGGTGAGGGATGATGGCAGTAAAAAAATTGTTGCAATCGTAAAGGACTCCCATTTTTATAGCCAACCGCAATGATCTATGCAAATTCCTGGCATTCGGGGTAATCAAATACCCAATATATCTTCCAGTTTTTCCCGCATGGAACCGTTCGAGGTGCCATTCCGAGTACTATGTACATATTGGCTTTGGATGTTCGTTTTCCCGACAAAGAAGGATTGAGAAAATCAACGACCATCATTTTGATGAATCGATTCGGGCTTTAGTTGCATCTACAAGTACATAATAATAATTTTACTGCAGAATTGATTTCCCTCTTTGTTGAATACTTCAGCAGATGCGACTCGAGGGATCTCGCTACCGGTCCTACTGGCTGAATTTTCCTTTTCCTAGAAGGTAAGATTATTTCTAAATTTGACGTAAAGACTCGTATCTAGCTTGAACAAATTTCTTTAATGGCTCGGTATTGAAAGTAGAAATTAATCCCCGAGTTCGTACATATTACATATTACCCGGCGTTGACCTCGGCCCAAAAACGTAATTAAGTATTGCGTATCCTAAGGAGCCTATTCAGAATCGATTATGAACTGACACCGCAACTTTCTTGAAGGACTTCGTTAGATTTTTTAGGTGTTATTAGGCGAGTTTTTTGTACTCCGGTGTAAGGTAATTCGGGTTAACAATATGCAATAACAACAATGTGCTAACCTGGACTAACCTGAATTTCTCTACGGGTTAATAAACGTACGCCCGATAAATGTGTCAAGAGATGTCGCTTAGTTACATCGCTAAATGGTGCATTTCTTATGGAAAATTTGGAATTTTTGTTGTTTTAATTTGAGTTTTGATATGAAGTGTACTAGCAAATTTGTATTGAAATCTTGAAAACCTATTGCATTTTGACACTTAATCGAGTAGTTGAACCGGATTTTTTTTTCACATCGCTTAATCGTAACCCGAATTAACCTATACTTGCAGTACAAAAGAACGCGCATATTATAAAGTGCTTAGGCTGCACTTAGACAACCAACAATTTACCTTTCGGGCAATTCTCTGAATCTATGTGCTCAATTACTTTTCATATACACGTCCATCCCATCACCGAGTTCTCTCCCATTTCGATTGACTAGGCTCAAATAACCCAAGGCTAGGCGCAATATAAATGTACATAACATGAAAAATTCCCCATTGTACTAGTCCTGGGCTGACTCGATGGTGACGATGATTGTATTGGTAGCGCAACAACAGGCAAATTCCACCAGTCATTTGAGACGTAAATTAGAAGCAGATGGCGCTTAGTTCCATAATCAAATTCAGCATAGGGATCCCATGCTTAATAGGGCATTACGGCTTTTTGTGGCAATCTATTCAAAAGTTTTCGGCAAATATCCGACCTTCGTCGACAGGAGCACCTAGACGTACTAGTATATTTGAATTGGTATGGACCTTTAGTATTTCGCCCAAGTCTAGGATGGAAGGGTAGTGCCAGCTGGAAGGGGCATGTCGCAATGGCTCACATCTACGGGGGCGAGTCCTTGTGGTTTCAATGGAAATCAATAATTAAATAAGGCGCTTTGGCGGAAAATTGTTTCGGTTGATAAAGTGCAGAAGTGAAAGGGATAATTGCTGTTGAAATAGCGCGGAACGTTTGTAATTTAGGCATTTTGCAGGCATCAAGAAAGGAAAGATTTTTCGAATGATGCGGAATGATGAATGAAATCATCAGTTTCACGTAATTGCGTTTCAGAAGTTGCCATCGTGAGGTACAATAATTGTGTTATTGCATTGAAATTAATGCAATATGGAAAAAATGGGATCAAATGGTCGCGGTCAATTGGAAATTAGCAAAGCAAAATATAATAGTTTCCGATCTAATTCGAAGATTGAAAATAAGACTTTTGCAAAAGAAAAAACCTTTACCAGACGATTCAACCAGCAACAAATCTACAGTTATCACCACTGACGCGCAAAGGGCGTGCCGAATGCGGCGACCACCCCGGCCGCCGTTAGCAAAGCGCGCCAATAAAGAGTTTTTTTATATATATTTATACAATATGATTTTTTTTGGCGTGGTCCAAGCATATCTGCACCACGCCAAAACACCCTCGGATGTGATGGAAGCCAGGTTCGCCAGGGAGAACCTTGGTATTGCTTTTATACCAGAGCCCTGGCAAGTTAATGGAACTATCAAAGTACTAAAGGTAAACAATGCTTCACTTATATATGACACCAACGCGACCAGACCTCGGGCTTGCGTCATCGTGAAGAAAAGCATTAAGTACATTTGCCTTTCAAAATTCACCAGCAGTGATCACGTGGCTATTAGCATCAGCTCGGCTGGAGGTAGCAAATCGGAAAAACTTGTTATTGCATCAGCATACTTCCCTGGAGACTCAGCAATTCCCTCAAACCGTATCCAAAAGCTCACCGACTACTGTAAGAAGCAAAACGCGCTTCTACTGGTTGACTACGACGCCAACGCGCACCACAAAGCTTGGGAAAGCACTGACATAAAGAACAGGGCTGAGTACCTTCTAAACTTAATCACTGGTTTAGATCTTAGTATTTACAACAAGGGCAACCGGTTCACTTTTTGAACGAGGTCTAGACAGGAAGTGCTTGACATAACGATTGGCGGCCATCTAACTGAAAATTGGACTCAGAACTGGCATGTCTCGGACGAACCATCATTATACGACCACATGCACATTAGGTTTGACTTAGACGTTTCTTTATTAGTAGCAATAGCAAACACGTATCCCGCAATTAACGGACTGGACAAACTACGCGACATCGCTTCATGAGAGGTTAGCAGTAATCGAAAGGACGGTTACAAACTGACAAAGCTTGGATAGCCTTACTACAAATGTTACCAACGTCATCACAGACTCCTACGTAGAGAACTGTTCTCTGAAGGTAACCAAAGACAGCAGGGGAGTTACGTCCTCAACTCTCGCGCCTGAGGAAGACTACCGGAAAGATCTTCAATAAAAGCAAAAAAACTGGCAGATGTGAAGACTACTGTAACTCGCTCTCAGAATACAACAAGAAGATCAGGTCTGCCAAGGAAAGTACGTGGAGCAAGTTCTGCGAAAGTGTTGACAGCACAAACAAAGCTGTGAGACTGCATTGGGTTCTGGGTAGAAGGGCACTGACCAGGTAAGCACACTTAAGAAAGCGGATGGCAACACTACCACAGTTCCCGAAGAGACCGGCAAACTTCTCTTAAGCACCCACTTTTCTGGCTGCGAAATCCTAGGTGGGAATGGCCCTGTACCACCAGCTATCGGAGGCGTCTATATAGCTACGCCATCTGACTGCAAAACGGCGAGAGCAATCTTCACGGATGATAAGGCCAAGTGGGCCATTGGGTCTTTCGATCCATTCAAGTCAGCAAGTATTTATTGAATTTTTCCTGCCCTCCTTCAAAAAGGACTAGAGGCACTGACTCCCCATATCTTGAGCGTATTTAGAGGCAGCTTCGCACTCGGATTTATTCCTCACTTATGGAGATCTGCGAAGGTGGGCATCATTCCGAAAATAGGCAATAGCCGTAAAGATGACGTTAAATCGTACAGACCCATCGGCCTTACCTCGTTTATGCTAAAATCGATGGAGAAAATCCTGGATGAACATATTCGTCAAACTCTCCTGAAGAGAAATCCTATTCATGTTAGACAGTTCGCCTACCAAGCAGTTAAATCTACAGAGTCCGCTCTCCTCTCTAAACATCTCGTGTCCCAACAAAAAAATTGCGCTTATAGCAACGTACGTTAAACGACAACGACCATATCCCATAACTCGATGACCACATCCTGTAATAGATACTCGTATGTTTACGTCATTTCCGTCCCACCAATATCCATAATTTTCAATTCTAATTGGTTCCATATAAACATTTTCAATATTGAAGACTCGGCGAAAAACGTTCACTTCGGCAATGAACGAGTGTTTTTTTATGGAATCCCGGGTATTTTAATAACAGGTACTGAAAAGAACAGGTACTCATATCCCGGGATCCCGGTGCTGAAAAGAACAGGTACTGAAAAGAACAGGTACAGAAAAGAACAGATATTCAAATCCCGGGATCCCGGTACTGAGTACCGGTACTCAAATCCTGGGATCCCGGTACTCAGTACCGGTAGTCAAATCCCGGGATCCCGGTACTCGGTACCGGTACTCAAATCCCGGAATCCCGATACTCAATACCGGTACTCTAATCCCAAGTTTCCGGTACTCAATACCAGTACTGAAAAAACCGGTTCATGAATGAAAATACCGGTACTCAAATCCCGGGATCCCGGTACTAAATACTGGTACTAAAAAACCGGGATACCGGCATACTCCTGGTTTTTGGTACCGGCACTGAAAAACAAACCGGTAGCAAACCGGGATGCCAGTATTAGGAACAGGCCTAGTTGCCGTACCTTACCACATCCAACACAAAACTGAAAAAATGCCCAAATCAGTCCTTGACATTATTGCAATATCCTCATTCTAAAATACGCTGATCTGATTGCCTATCTATGTATTGTATTTTGTGAATTCTGTGTCTAAGCCTCAGATTACAGTACGTAGTTTGTTTCTGTTGTTCTTATTTTCTCTGTACGTTTCACCAATTTTCAACTCGATTGGTGATCAATTGCCATAGTATCCAAATGTCTAAACATTTAAATTCCCCTCTCGTCTGAGCTTTAATTAATGAAAAAAAAACAGTAACATTTTCAATTAATAGATTATTCATTTTCATTAGAAAGGTAATGAAAAGTAAAACTTTTTCGTCCAGAAGGCGGCTGGAAACGATACTCCAGCCCAGACGGATAAGACAAGGAGAAAAATACGACTGCCAAATGAATGACTTTTCCATTTCCAGAAAACTTCTTCTACTTCATCGTCACCTCCTTGAACAGAGTTTCTATTGTAAGAAGCATTAGCATTTTCACTGGTAAAATGAGGAAAGTTTTCTTGTCGCCTCTCACTCTCCCGCGATGTTTAGTGTCTACGCTATAATGAGCCATGCTGAATTCTAAATGGATACTTGTTAGATATGCAAAATAATTTATAAGACGATTAGCGGTTTCACTGGCAAAATTAGATTATTTGAAGCTAATTATACGCCAGTATCACGCGATAGGGATTTCAACGGTTCGATTTGTTCCTTTTTTGTGATGCTTATCGTGAGTAGGCATCTCGATGGAGTAATTGATTTTACTATTGGTGGCTGAAAATAAATTGAATTGGAGGACAGGAAGGTAATGCTCAGTTTTGATTAAGCTGACGGGAAATTGCGAAATAAATCAGAAAGATGAAGAGAGAGGAAGATCAGGTTCATCACACTCGTTTGGGTTCACTTCCAGTATTCTCAGGTTCCAATATTTCTTCTGGGTGCAGATTGTGAGCCTATCGCCAAACTTCAGGTATGGTACCTACCCTAATTTTTTTTCTGCATCTTCAAGGGGAGTTGAACTCCTAGTTGCCTTGATATGACACCCCACCTGCCTATACCTCAAGCAAAAAATGAACTTTCCTTTTTCGTGCTTTGCGAATCCTTCGAATCCTGTCGCTAAATATTTTATTGCGGACCCTTGCATTACATTGCGTCGCTGCTGGTCTAATTTACTCAATTTGAGCATAACTGATATAGTTCTGTTGGCTATGGAAACGATAGTCAGCAGATTTTCATCCATAAACAAAAACGTACATACTCGTATAATAGGCGCGTTTTTTTCTCGATTCATATAGAGCAGAGCAGGTTAAGACCACACAATTACACTAGCAATTTGATTGGAGTTGCACGTTAGTGCAGGATTTCTACTCTGTTAAATAGTTCCACATATGAAATGCATGCGGAGCAGGCGTCGAAATTTTAGGACAGTTTACAGTTTGGGAAGCACATAAAGTTCATTTCCTCTCAATAAAATGTCTGTTTTGTGTAATTATTTGGAATAGTAAACCATACAAAATAATTTCGCTGCCTAAAGGAAACTTGCCCGATTGCAAATGTACAAAGGATTTAAGTTTTCTCTTGAAATTCTAGTTAACATTTGAATTCTAACTAAACCAAGACACACTCCCTTAACAAAGACAAAAACTTACTCCGTTAAATTGATTTGGATCGTTTTTTTCTTCGCTTAACTTGCTCTGCTATGCTCTGTACGAAAAAAAACGCGCCTAATATAAAACTCCGGAAAAGTGTTGATATCTACTCACGTCAGCTGTTTACTGTATCGACCATTTTGCACAGAATCTGACCCGTTCCACGAAGACGAATAGCCACATTGGCAGCAAGCTGCTCGGCCAAGATGTCCAGAGGAGTCAGGTTCAGCATGGCTTTAAGGGCTGCAGTAGCCAGAAAGCTTAGAGCACCCGTAATGGCGACACAAAGTGACCTCTCGATTGCCAAAAATAAAAGTGCGTTTTTCTCCTAAACTAGAGCAGCTAGAGGGTCTAAACTTGCTCTTTTTCAAATGGCTCTAACTCGAAAACTACGGCAGCTAGAGAGTTGAGTTTTACTTTAAAATGCAGCTTGAACCTTCCCCCAAAAACAGAATTACTACTCCGGACGAAAAACTGTGCTAGTGCAGGAGTGCCGAAATGACGACAATTTTTAAATGGGCTCGCTAGCTTGATGTTGCGCTAACACCCTCACTTATTTAAACAAAATTCCACAAATTTTTATGAAAAAGGAAATAAGATGGTTTGAGGAATTTTTTATCCATGGCACTGTATAGGTATAAGAATTTTCTTAGACCCACTAGCAAATTTAATGTTCATATTATTAAAACTAGTACTCCATTCGACGACAATTTATTATTTCCAACAGCTCCAATTCAATTTACATGGATCCTTTTCAAAGCATCATCACCCCAAAATTGACGAATGTTCCAACCATAGAGTTAATTGCAAAGCACCATTCCGTTCTGGGTCGATTCACTCACTTTCCCTGGGAATATGTTTTTTGACGAATAACTTGCAAATTAAGGAAAATTTTACGAGTGTACATTCTAGGAGAATCCTTTCAAAAGTGTACAGGTAAACCGAGCGCAATGCCATTGAATGGAACGACAACAGGTTATATGATCCTTTTACGACGGACACTTATACGAAATTAATTGGATGGCAGTTTGCTTCAGGGGAGGCGAAACTGTTAATAGAGTTATGAAAAGTTACGGTAAGAAGAAAGGATCAACAAAGGATTATCGTACTTCTGTGTTGTTTTGGGAAAACACATTTAATTGCAATCTCTTATTCGACCTCCCGGTCACCTTAAAATTATCTGAAACCACTTTCCCGATGGTTATCACGAAACCTTGGTAAAACATTAGGATGGCGCGGAAGGATCGAAGGACAATAGCGAATTAGTTGTTTTTGAAATTTTCAAATATCCCATCTGCTGAATGCCTATCGGACCTCAAGTATCTAGAAATTGAAACATAAATCAGTTGCTCTCACGGAAATTTTCTGTAATTGTTGAAACAAACAAATCTGATGGTGCTCCTTCCCTGAAAGCTACCTACTTGGGTTAGACATTTTTTTGATTCGAGTTATTTAATTTCAAATGCTGTGGTCTAGATGTCCTGTTCAAGATAAGGTTTGCTGTACGCACCAGTAATGGTTCATGTTTTGACACGTAATTGGTTTGTTTAAACGTTTGATGGATATGTGCATTCTACTATAAGTATCACCGATACATTTACTATGAAGAATGAATTTCAAAATGAATGCATTTGTGATAAGGCACGTAGCCAGAGGGTGTGGGGGGTGGCTTAGGTGCTGAAGAACAAGCTCCATAATGATTTCAGCCGAAGGTAATATTCTTTCATCAGTCCTGCTCCCAAAAGCAAAGCATTAATTTCCTTTTATAGAAAATAAATCAAAGAAAAGGAGCTTCCTCAATAAATGTATAATCGTGGAAGCTTTTTCCTGTTTTCCGATAGGGCGAGCCCGAGTTGAAACATTATCACGAGATGAGCATTGAACATTGACTTTCGAGCTTCTAATTTGTAATCTCGAACTTCCATATACATAAATAAATAAATATCACTTCACGCTATTTCATTGTCGATTATTCAGTTTCCATTTCCCATCTTCCATTTTGCACTATCTATTTTCATTCTCTGACATTGCATCCTCCAGTCAAATAAAATATAATTTTCAGAAACCACACGTATCAGCAAATATTACAAGCATCCACCATACGGTGGAAGGAGTCAAACACATGCCATAAATTTTCATTAAACCATTCTTCGTTTGACCATCAGTTTCGCTGTATTATTATCCAAACTACAATCATTAAGTATAATAGATACATTAGTGTTTGACCTCTCGAAACGATTTATCATAAACATTAGTTTTTATATACATAATGATATCCAATATGTCTTGTCGTTGTAGGTGAATATAAAATGTTTGCGTTGTTCTTTCTCTAAGCTTCGCTAACAATTTGTATCCTTACGTTGAGCGTGCATTGTTACCTCTCGTCGCAATACGAATAAATGAATCGTTCAGTTACCTTGCGTGCCAGCATAATAAAGTTTGGATAACAAATGAACTTCTGTTTGTGGGCCACTGGAATCCTATTGCTATCCTATTCCAGCTTCGAGTCGAACATGGTGCGTTTCGACAGCCCAGAAAAATCCACCTAATGCCCTTTTTTATTTTTATCCAAAGAAAGCAAGCTGGGACCATTTTCGTGATTAGCTGATCAGTTCGATTCCTACAGCCGGATCCACCAGCGAATGTGGTTTGGAATACCCAACGCCCATAGTGACTCGCGAACACTAGCTTATTAGACTCATTTCCATAAACGCTAGGACGCACTGAGTCTCCAAGGGTCTAGTCGTTGCATCACCTGTAAACCCTACCTACTTCGCCGACGTCCGTCCCTGCCACTCCTTATAGAGGGGGAAATGAAACAATTTTGTTCCTCAGGTTAAGGCAAGTGGGGCATTGTGAGATATGTGCCGTCGACTACATTCCATTTTTGGCGTTTTCCTAAAATTTTGAGATAGGAGAAAAAGGGAGAAAAAAAAATATAAATTCTAAATTTGTCCTACCATATTTAGAAAACGATACACTTATTACTACCTATATACTTTGCCTTAACCACTACTGGGGCATAGCACGTCAACCACTCGTGCGCGACATCGTACAATGGAGGGCAACTCCCCAAATGACTTAAATAGTGCTTTACACTCTTTTGTCACAGATCGACGCCATGTGATTTTAGGACCCCCTCTTGGCCGACCTTTGTTGGAAAATTGTCATACTCATCGCATTGCTCGATGATGATTCGCAAGATGTTAAAGTGATCGACAGAGGAGAATCCTGATCGAAAGCCAGCCCGTTCTTCATCAATTGAGCTTTCTAAGTGAGCCTTTAGTCAGAACGATTCTAGCCATTATCTTAGCAACGGCAGGAGGCACACAAATGCCTCTCCAATTATTACAGCCCGTAAGGATACCCTTCTTTGGAACTTTGATGATCAGTCCTTCCTTCGGCCCAGTGGGAAAGGTCTCTGAATTCCAAGGTTTATCAACAAGTGGGTGCAGCAAGTCGGCAGTTACGCTTGGCGCTGCTTGATAAAGTTCGGGAGAGATACCGTCGAGTCTGGCGACCTTTCCTCGTTTTATTACAATAATTACTCCGACTAATTCCACTTTTGTTGGAGCAGTGGACTGTATACGCACATTTTGATGGTTAGCTACCTATTAGCTAAATGAGGGGAAGCTTCACCGGTGGTTACACGGTACAAAACCGCGGTGAAATGTTCTTTCCACTACCTCATTTGATCTTCTTCCAAGATAAGTAGTTTTTCGGTACTACCCTTCACCGGATGTTAGCAGGAGTTACGACCATCCATAAACTCATTGAAGACACCGTAAATGGGGTTTAAGTTGTTACTCCTATTGGCTTCTTCTGCTGAGGGTAGAAGAGAATTCGCATAAACTCTTTTATCGCGTCGCACAATTCGGTGAACTTCTCGAGCTTACTGACGGTAAAGGAGTTAGATCCTGCTTCGATTGTCGTCTGATGCTGCAGTCAAACGAACCTTCAGTACTTTTCTTTCAACAATAGGCTGCCATGAAGCGTCGGATATCCAGGGCTTATTCCGGCAATCCGTGTTTGTGCCAAGGATTGTATCTGCGTTATCAATGTACGCATTTTTTTATGGAATCCCAGTTTTCATTTATGTCACTATCTTGGTGACTAGTTATCTCAGCTGCTTTTTACGCAAGGTGGTCATTATATTGTTGTAAGACAGCTGAATTTGTAGTCGAGCGGTGTTGAATTTACGGCGCCTGGATCTTTCGTCGCTAGGACGGCGCATAGCTGCAATAAGCAATCGAGCATTAGCGATCATTAGATAATGGTCTCTTCTCATCCCAATATCGGCACTCTTCTTGTTTCGCACGTCCAGGAGGCAAGTCTTGAATCTTTCACTAATGGCAAAATGGTCGATCTGATTTTGTGTTCTGTGCCGATCAACAAATGACCATTTGATTTTGTGGTGGTCCTGGTGCCCAAACATCGCACAACCGATGAATAGACTGTGAAAGTTGCAGAAGTCTACAAATATTTTACCGTTGTCGTTACGATCACCAAGACCGTGTCTCCCCATCACATGCCTGAGCCCATAGTTATAAGCGCCAACTTTTGCATTCAAATCGCCCATTACCATTATTAAGTCACCTTTATGTGCTTTGCTCTGAACGGCGTTTAGTTTTTCGTAGAAGGAGTCTCTCGCCAAGACATCGTCGGGTTCAGTAGGGGCATAACATTGTATTATAGAGATGTTTCTCATTTTGGTCCGGAATCTGGCGGTCATGATTCGGTTGGAGACCGGATCCCAGGATAAGAGACAATTTCGTGCGGCTCTTGTTAAAAGTGGCCCCACACCTGACTCACAAATACTACCGGTGACCGAACGATTACGGCTACCGAGCGCGACGACGATGTGAAGTAGGCAATTTAAAAAAAAATGCAAATGCCTGTAGGGGTTGAGAATTCGAAAAAATATTCCTTAATACAATATTTGTTTACTGGAAATTGCATGGGGAATCCCTAGGCAGTGTCCGTGTGCGGTAGTTTCGTGACACACTGTATATTATAGCTATACGAGTAATACATAAACTTTTCCGAACTTTTGCTGGAAATTTTTCTGAACATTCGAATTGAATTCATCAATTTCAGGCCCCATTCCTTGAATATTGTATATTTTATTAGGATGACTTTTAACATCTTTAAAACTTTCCAGCCGATTTTCATCGGCAATGTAGTCGTAATGTAACCATTTCGACTACGACCTGCGATGCGACATCCTAAATACACAAGTAGATATACCCCTGAAAGCAACAACACTAAGGACTTATCCTTGTATCGGATTCAGCGGAGATAAATTTATTTTTCTTTTAGCAGACGTCTTAAAAGAAAAACAGATACGCATTCTGAATACCAAGAAGTTCACGTTTTCACCTGAATTGTGAAATGGCGGTACATGACGGTGTGCATCCTGAATATATGTATTCTCATTTCAGTCCTTTCGTTTGTATACTATTTTTGTAAAAGTAATTTGCAAGAGGAAATATTGGATTACGGATTCGGACGTTAGAAAAATTTTACCGGATCATTATCAGAAATGTGAGTATGCATAGCAGCGAATGCTTTGTAGAAAATGTGGGACTCATAACAAGACCTGCAGGTTTTTACGCTATTTTGGCCAGCTTTCAAGTGTAGCGTCAGATCTGAACGATGAACTATGGAAATGGCACACTTTCGGAGTGTAATACTCGTATACGTTATATTCATATAATAAACGTTCACAAAGATTGATGTTGTACGTTCGTTTATCCGATTGGTCATGTGTCTGGGCATTTCCCGTAGTTCGTACTTCACCAACTTTTGTAAATGGCTTCCCTGGTTGATTCTGGGCTCCATTCTGTGACATTTTTGTGCTTCTGCAGGTCATCATCGAAACGGAAGGCCCCTTTTGATCATGAAATGGAACCGAAAGCAAACGTAGCAAAAATGGGTACTTTCTGAGTCTGGGTGTTGAGACCAATGAACTACAATTACTACACCTACACCTGCGCGCCACCCTACTTTTTTCTGGGCAATGGGGCGCAACCCGCCAAACGTCTTACTCAGCGCTTTACACTCTTTTGCCACAGATTGTCGCACTGTAATTTTAGGACAACTCTTGGTCGGCCTTCGTTGGAAATGGGATTCCATTTGATGGCATGTAAAGCAATTCAGTTATTACTACTTCGCAATGTGTGACCTATCCACTGCCATTTCCGCCTGAAAATCAATTTATTTTTGGTATCTGACCCGTACGCCAAATTAGCTCTTCATTCAATTCTTACTATTTTTGGATGATTTTAGCTATTGTCTTGGCAACGGCAAGAAGCACACAAATGCCTCTCCAATTATCACAATCTGTGAGCCTACCCTTCTTCGGAAGTTTGATGATCAAATCTTCCTTCCACTCAGTGGAAAAAGTCTCTGTATTCCACGCTATAATAATAATTATAGGTTGAAATTTTTGTCCATGTTTGTTCTTACAGGTTTTTAATCAAGTAATAATTATAGCTACCCATTATCATCATGGTGGCGCGACAGCCCGACCTCCGCTGTCCTCCAATTATCTCGGTCACGTAACCGCGTCCTCCAATCTGCAAACCGTCCGTTACATATTTGACGCCGCCCCACGTTGTGCGCCAAATATGTAACGGACGGTTTGGTGGGCATCTGAAGATGCCCGTGGGGACAGAGCCTAAGGTAGCTTAACTGACCGTGAAAGTCGGGCTGTGCCATCTGGCGAAAAAAAGGCTCCTCAACGAGCTAAGCAGCGACCTATGCTTGCTGTAGCTCAGTTCGGGAGACGTGGGCGGGAGTTTTCGCCGCTCGTTGCCCCTGTCCTTTACGTATTAACAAAAATTCATAGGCCTGGGAAAAACAACACAAACAAGGGAGGTAAAAATGGGGGAAAAAAATGAGGCGATAAGGCCGGAATGGTTGGCAGATGGCTCGCATGCCCTCGCGCTCGTATTGGGGTCCAGGTGTAATGGGACCCTTGGCCTCTGGTTTCGTACCACCGACAGATCCTTACTCATCAGGTGCTGCCATAGATCTGCCGGTGGAAGCAGCACTACCATATGGTCCATTGCAGGTGGTTCATTACAAATAAAGGAATTATAGACTATTCAAACCCCTTCGTTTCTTTTGCACCACCCTGTATATCACCATAAAATGTTATTTGGAATTCCAAAATAAACTTAATGAGACCCTCTTTCATCTTCAAGGCAGAATGCGACTTCTGTAAGTCGGGGCACCCATTTCTATCGTATAGGAAACTCTAAGCAATTCTCGGGCTCTTAGAGCCAGTTCATTAGCCCATTCCTACTCTTTCTGAGATAGACCTTCAGAATTTAGGTTTATCCATGTGAATAACGGCATTTTGTAGCTAACCATTCGTCCCAGTTAAATTCTTACACTGAATCAAATTCAAACCTAAATCAAAGGATTAAAAAACAAACGTCAGGACATGCGTCTAAACAAAATCCGACAAAGACACGTATTGCAGAAACCGCAACTATCCTTTGATTTCTACTCAAATTCTGCATGACTTACCCGATGTTACTATCTCATTAACTTAACAGACGTTTTTTTTAATGACATTTGTTTTGTGATTGTACTCGTTTCGAATCCGAAAGAACTTTTGTCGGGAATTCCTTAGAGTACGGTACGCTAGCTATCCATACAAGTGGCTTTTCAACCCGTTCACCGGAGACAATACTCCAGAGGACAGAAAGAAAAACGATAGAATTTACTGTGTACACGACCCTGGGAAGGAAGTAATAAGAGGACTCCCCATTTTACGCACTAGAAATTTAAAATAACACACAAAAGCGATTCCATTAGACATGCTGACTAGAACATCAAGCGTGCGTGAATTTTTTTGCTTTTTGCTTTGTCAGGATGATTGCTAGTCGAATGTGAATTCAGTAGTAAGTCATGCGTTCATTGTCATGCCAAGTCCTTTTCAAAACCTCTTCAGCGTGGAGAGTGGAATGATGATGTGGATGGGAACGTATGTGAATAGTCAGTTGTGTGGAAATTGTGTTTTGTTGAGATAAATTTGGTTGATCTTAAAGGTGACTTCAATTTTATCTAGATGTGAATAGCGCCCTTGTACAAACTTCACGATGAGCTGGAGGTATCGAAGATCATCAAAGTACAAAGAATATAATAGGCAGAACACGTGCAACGCACGGAAGACAGCCGAACGCCTAAGATAGTTTTGGAAGGCAGCATCTGCGGAACAAGGCTCAACATGGTGTATACCACCGTACACAAATTCCAGCCATTTATACGTAAGACTGTTTTTAGACGTTAGACCAACTACCCGCGTTAAACCACGCATTAGACCACACATTAGACCACGCATCAGACCACGCATTAGACCACGCATCAAACCAGCCATTTGGCTACGCATCAGACCGCAAATAAGACCACGCATCATATCAGCCATTGAACGACGCATTAGACTAGTTATGCATCAGACCAGCCATCGGACCACGTATGAGAGCAGCTATTTGTTTTTCATAATTATACCCTATACCTTATTAGCGTCAAGTGTGTTACGAGTGGGAATCTGCCACTACCAAATTTTAGCATAAACTTTTTAAAACCGCGAATGCAAGTGCCGTATGAGGGCAATCGACAAAAAATTTAACACTTCATCTATTCTGTCTGTGTGCGGTTCTGGTAGATATCCATACACAATAAGACGAAGAAGAACCTGAAACACATTGAACTGCATTGAACCGTTAAAATTTGTAATAGCGGTTGTACATGCATGTAAAGTCGGCCATACTGTTCTGGGTCAGTAATACTATGCGCTGAATGCAATGCAAGTATTGAATATTGCAAATGTTACACAGTTACTGTGTGTTCTGAACGTATTACTTATTGACCTCATGACTGAATTCTAGCCTGAATTCCATGCAAAGTGACCCAGTTAACTGGATTAACAGAATTGGGTCTATGGGTACGATTCGATGATGACAAAGAAAATACGAGGTTACTTGGGAAGCGAAGCGACCAACTAAGAGAGAATAATAAAGTAATTACTCAAGTAAGTACGCACTGTCTAGGGTACGAGTAAAGTTAAGATTGTAAAAAGTACGTAATAAACGTACGTAGTTTTAGTTCGAGTTACAGCTTAATGCGGAGTCACAGTTTTAAAGGAAATTGATTATATTAGCAAAGTACACATTGTTGAATAGTTGAAGTTAATTTTTAAACAAATAAAGTTGTAACAAAGTGCAGCTTTGTGTTAACTAATTGAAAGTGAAGTTTCTAATGAACCACCTGTAATGAACCATATTATGGTCTGGTAGTGCTGCTCCCACCGGCAGATCGAAGCAGCACCTGATGAGTAGTGATCTGTTGGTGGTACGAAACCAGAGGCCGAGGGTCCCATTACACCCGGACCCTGGTGCGACCGCGTGGGCGTCTGATCCGTCCACCAACCATTCCATCCTTATCGACTATTTTTTTTCATTCCCCATTTTTACCTCCTTTGTTTGTGTTGTCTTCCCCAGGCCTATGAATTTTTGATAATACGTAAAGGACGGGGGCAACGAGCGGCGAAAACTCCGCCCACATCTCCCGAACTGAACCACAGCAAGCATAGGCCGCCGCTTAGCTCGTTGAAGGGTCTTTTTATTCGCTAGATGGCACGGCCCGACCTTCACGGTAATATGCTACCTTAGGCTCCGTCCCCACGGACACCTTCGGATGCCCACCGAACCGTTCGTTACAAGTTATCCACTCAACGACAACAACTTCCGAATATCCTGTCCGGAAAGCTGACGAGGCATGGCCTTCCGAATCCGAATTGCCTGAATATAGCATACGCTATACACCATCCGGAATTCCTGCCGGGAAAACTGATCAGACCCGGCCTTGAGGAATTCCAGATAGTGTATGGCCGGTTCAGGCGGCCGGATACACAATTGAAAGTCAATCTTATCGCCAGAGATTCAGAGTATCTTCCAATCTATTGAATTGAATTGTATGGAATTTTACTTTCCATGGGCAACTTAAGATACATTGCTATATTGAAATAAACTCGTGCAAAAATTCATTCTGGCCAGTTGGCCGGACAGGCGGCTTTGAGGCGGCCGAATACACAATTGACAATCGATCTTACCGCCAGAGATTCAAAATATCTTTCTATGGTCAAATGTATCTGAAACTTGGCAATGGAAAGTTAAATGCTGTACAATTCAATTGAATAGATAGAAATATACTTTGGGATCTCCGGCGATAAAATCGATTTTCAGTTGTACATCCAGCCGCCTCAAGGCCGCTTGTCCGGCAGCCTGACAAGAATGATTTTTTGCAGGAGTTTATTTCAATATACTAATGTATCTGAAACTTGAAAAGTAAAATGCAAAGTAAGCAGTTATGAAAGTTAATTCAGTAGATAGAGATACTTCGAATCTCTGACGATAAGATCGATTTTCAATTGTGCATCCGTCCTCCTTAAGGCCGCCTAAACCGGCCATTCATGATCCGGAATTCTTCAAGGCCAGGCCTGATCAGTTTTTTCGGAGAGAAATTCCGGAACGTGTGGGGTGGAAGCCCAGCTGGCAGGATTTTGCTTCTTGCCTGAAAGGCCAATCCGGCAGCCTGAAACGGTAATATACGATCCGGAATTCTGCAAGGCCGGGCCTGATCAGTTTTTCCGGACAGGAATTCTGGATGGTGTATGACCGGCCTAACACATGACGTTTTGATGAAAAATGGTGTTTGTAGAATCTAAGGATGTTTATTTTGTAGGTAGTACTACAAAGATAAATTGTAATGAAGAAATAATAGACCATCCATTAGACTCATCTCCTAGAATTTTCAAGCTCATCCTTGGAAATTTGTGTTCTACTTAAAAGGCCTAGACAACGTAATAAACAGACTATCTATTACCTTGTAAGTACTTGGAAACGATACTCCAACGATACTTTAGGAAAATATTTATAGTATCCGTAAAGTTTGCAGTTATTTTCAGCCGGCTTAATTTATTGGGCTATGTCATCATCACCTCTAAATTTATGGGTATTTTCTGTATTGAAATGGGTTCGGCTGGCTACAAGTGTAAAAGGTACAACAGCTCGAGGCAATTTGTCTGTTCAAAGCTATGCAGTTTGAAAATTGACAATATAAAAAAAAAGAGAAACACGCTAATGGGTATTTCGGGGATGCATATAGTACATACAACGTTGACTATGTTGGTTATAAGTGGTTCCATAATACAAGTATGTAGTTGCAGCCAGTAGGTTTTTGACATGGATATGTCTTATAGCTGGGGGTCATCCTAAAAATCTGTCCGTCACACGAAATGTCTGTTTTTCTACTCGGGAGTCAGAAGAGGAAACAAGCCCATTGAAAATTTTTCCGAGTTCTATGAATGTAGTGGCCGATCCTCAGTCAATCCGAGTCAGTCATCAAAGGGAACTCACGAAAATCGGAAAACTTCGCATCATGAACTGACTAAACAGCCAGGCACCCATAAAACAAGTCAACATCATTCAGCTGCCATCCCCTCGTGATTCAAATCTGCTCACAACACCAGCCACATCCAGACAACCTGTCTCCCTCACTCGTGCACAGCGCTATGGCTCCTCCTTCACAGCAATCTTTTTGTTTTCATCAATTAGTCACTAACCTGACTCAGTAAGAAAATCGTTGGGGTAGGTCGGGAAATAGCTTCAACTTCACACACACACCCACATACACACACACTCGTATGCAGGCAATGGAGAGACGGTTGAGTCGAAGAAGTTCAATGGATGGGCGTTGCTTCGTCATCGGCGACAGTGCGAAAGAGATGCTTGCTCCACGGACCTTGGACTACACTTCCGCGGCGGATCCACCCCTTTCTTGTGATGGCCAATCCCATCCAGCCGACTGAAATCAGTGTCACCAAGGTCACCAACGTGTTTTTCCCGTGGATGTAAGGAACTTACGACCGGTCTTGTATCGCGCATACCGCGTACTATCACGATCGATGATATATCAACTAACAGTGCACAATTCTGATTTAGTGAGGAGAATAGTGCAGATGATGCAGTTTGTGCAGCGCGGATAACGTAAACGTTAATGCAATAAAATTGTGTTGTCGCGCTTACCGTCTTTAGACTTAGACGAGTACTATCTAAGTATCTAATAGTAAGTGTGTTTAGCTAGACCGCGGCTTGACGCGATCGATCGCGGATTGACGTACTAACGAAGCACAGGCGCATATAAATATGTAGAGTGTATGATCGCTTGATCCACACACGGGGCAACGGTTGGGTTAATTTGTATTCTCCTGTACACTATGCGGGACGGTATGTCTTGAAAATGATACAAAGTATCTACACTGCATGCAGATACATCGGTACATCTTATGCCTACCGAAAGCGTGGGACGTGTTTTGTCGAATGAATTCATCCAGTATAACTACCTATATACTGGGATCTTTATAAAACTTACGTCGATATCTTCAACACAACAGGTTCCGCGCAGTCGGTAGCCAAAGACATATCCATGTTCCGATGTATCTGCATGCAGTGTAGATACTTTGTATCATTTTTTTTTTCGATGATGATATTTGAATGCTTCTTTGGAAGTAAACCCGTTTAAATCTCGTATCACTGAGCAATAGCAAGCTGGTGAGGCTGCACATTGGGTCGAGCTAGTACATGGCTTTAGACATCGTCCAAAAATCAAATTTGCGAATTTCATCACATTTCTTTTTTCTATTTATTTGTTATATTGACCTCTTTCGAAAAGAGGCTTCATTCGACTAAAAAATGTACGAAACGTATTTGTATAGCGCATTTTTTAGGGGTGTAATTTTAATAAAAAATTAAAGAATATAAATATATAAAAATATCATATTTTATAAGCTAAGAAGATTTTTATTCAAAACTTGATACATGTATGATAATGGGGGCGACCGGTAGCGCAGTGTGTTGAGGCATCAGTCTCATGTTTGACCACCGGCGTTTAGGGTTTGAATCCCGTCCACAACGACGTTACATGCTGGCAACTGCATTCTCCGAAACCAGTTTATGACAACGAAACGTCAACATTGAACAGTTGACGCGCTATGCCCCATAAGGGGTTAGGACAATTGAGAGAAAGTAATTAAATTTGATTGCGCATAAAGTGCAAAAAGAGGAAAATCGCTCTTGGGCGGTGGGGGGGATATCTTGAGACTATAAGCTGTATTAATTTAAATTGGTGGCGAGTGATCCGTGAAATTCTTTTATTATCAGTTAAGTGACTAAACAAAAAGTAGTTATTTAACGGGGGTGTCTACGACAATTCTGATTTGTGTTGGTTGGTTGGTTAGAGTGGCTGTTCCATTCCAACAGGCAAAGAGAACACAATTAGCGTTAGGTACGCCGTTTTGATGCCTCATGCCTCTTAAGAGGAATAAACCGTTGATATCAAGAACGTTCTGAGGTATTCGTCCTCAGATCCATCCTGTGGAATTAACAAAACGTATTATCTCCCCGATACTCTTCGAGGAGAGGTCGGATATATCTTGGAAGAAAGCGCTGCCCAATTCTTGATGTCTGATTCTCGCAAGAGCCGGGCATTTGCATAAGAAATGGATCAAAGTTTCCTCCTCCTCCTCATTCCTGCAGCTGTGGCAGAACATGTTGTAAGGTATACCCAATCTGGCCGCGTGCACTCCCACCGGCCAGTGCCTCGTCGTAATCGCTGTAACTTTTGCGACATCCGAACGGGCTCTCTTCAGAAGAGCATTAGATTTACGTGCATCATATGATGGCCATAATTTCTTAGACGTGCTACACGTTGTCAGTGCGCCCCATCTTCCACTAGCTTGTGTCATGAAATGTGTATGAATCTCATTTTGAACGGTACTAAACGGCGCGGCGGGTGGACAGTCACCGCGTAGGACTCGTGTAGTGCAGAGCCCTGTCTCGCCAGGTGATCGGCCCTCTCGTTTCCCTCTATGTTCCTAAGTCCTGGAACCCATAGAAGAGAAACTCTGAAGAGGTCCGCCAGTCCAGCCAGTTCACTGCTGCATTGTTTTACTATTTTCGATGAAATTGTTATTGATTCCAGAGCCTTAATCGCGGCCTGGCTGTCTGAGAAGATGGCGACACTCCTAGTGGTTCCTGCCTCAACATCCTACACGCTTCCCTTATTGCCAGCACTTCAGCTTGAAATACGCTTGCATAGTCTGGGAGGCGAAAAGACATTGATGCACAGAGATCCTCAGAAAAGACCCCCGCACCGGCTCCACAATCCATTTTAGAGCCATCAGTGAATATTTTGCAGTCGTATCCTCCTGTCACCTCTCCCTCACTCCATTCCGCTCTCGTTAGAAACCTTGTTACGAGGTGCTTTTCAAAGTCTACTCCGGTGACGATATAAATAAATAACTGGCGCAACAGTCCAATTTGAACCATGGCCTCGAGATCGGTTAGCATCATCCCATTTTCTAGATCGTGACGGTATGTCTTGTGCAGAGGTGTGTGATCAGCAACACACTCAACCGAGTTATTTACCCCATAAATGGGTACTCATTTAACAGCTGAGTGGGCTCATAGTCCGACACGTAAATCCCCTTTTTTATCGACGGTGACGATATAGTCTGTTGGCAACATGTCTCGAACACCGACAGGTAGAGACTCTAGTATATTGCTATGCCCATATGGCTTGGACGTCCAACATCCAGACTCCCTTAGTCTGACAGCGCTGCACGCCGCGTTAAATTTTATTTGTAGGTCTAAAGGGAGTAGACCTAGGATGATATTAAGTGCATCCGCTGGACATGAACGCATAGCTCCCGTGACTGTGATGCAAGCGGTTCTTTGCACTTTGCTCAATAGGTCAATATTATACTTTCTACGAAGAGCTGGCCATCATAATAATGCTCCGTAAGCGAGTATAGGTCGCACTACAGCCGTGTACAGCCATAAAACCATCTTTGGCTGAAGACCCCAGCTTCTGCCGCAAGTTCTCCTGCAGGCATAGAGGGCTATATAGGCTGATTTGTGTATTTGTATGTATTGTATTTTAGTTTATCTCGCAATTTCGTCCAAGTCCCGCAAATTCCAGTACTGAAAAGTGCAGAAACAAAAATATGTTGCAGCGATCTCTGCAGAAGTTCTGGGAACGAGGAGGAGGAGGAGAGTATTTTTCATTTTCTCTGTGGATGTCCGTGCTTAGCATGAGGTCAACACTTGGAACTAACTTCTTTGCCAAGCTGGGAGACTTGAAAAACGTTGATATTAGCCAGCTCCAACGTTTTATCGCACGCCCAAGCTGGTGCTGGGTATAGGACGACCGGAATAGTTTATCCCATGGGGTATCACAAGGGACGCAGACGTGGTCTATGTGCATCGTGGTTATCATGGCAGCCCTCTAACCTAACCTAATTATTCTTACGGCCCACATCACAGGATCAAAACTTTACCTGAACTAAGTTATCACACCGCCGTGACTGCCGTTCCAGGGGACGTGCACGAGGAAGACTATAGAGGAAGATTTCTGCCCAGCCCAAATACCACAATGAATGAAATTCCATACCAATAATTATGCACCAAATCCGGAGACTCATTTTGATAAAAATTCAGCAAACGAGTACTTATCGTCCCTTTTAAATCACAACACTTCGAACCGAAGCCACCATTTACCACAATTTCGAGTTCAAATATGGTGTACTCTCTGTAATTACATTCACGCCAAATATAATACATATCTCTTGTTTATTTTCACTTTTTAATTAAATTTTCATCTGCGAGTACGTACAATGCAGGTTACACACGATTGGGGTTATATCCACATGGCAGCCATTATATACCTGAAAGTGTAGTCTGCTGCGATGATTTAATGACGACGAATAGAATAAAAAAAACCATACACACAATTTTACATCAATAGGAGCGAAGCTTTCATCGAAATTACGTGAGAAGCTCAATGTTACAAGTCCCAAATGCATGCCCGACTTGAATTGTATCTTGAAAGGACCATTGATAGATGAATAGATGTGAATAAAGAGGAAGAAGTAGAAAGGATACTTGTTACGCAGTCAACTGCTTATGGCAGTTACGAATAAGGATATAAGAGGTGGTGCACTTGAAACCAACGATCATAATTTGTTCAGCGTTTTCACTTGAGTTATAATGTAGCCGCAAAAAGGACTTCATTTTCACATATTCAAATTGAGAGGAATATTCTTCGTACACCTGAATTTTGTGATATGTAAAATATGTAAAAAGACAAATTTTTGTGGTAGCGAAAAAAATAAATACAGGGAAAATCACTTTCCGTCGCTCTATGTATGTGCTTTAAGAAGAAGATATGTACGAGTATATCTTAAAAAGGTTCTCAATATGTCTGACGTCGCGACCCACCTACGGAGAAAAAAATTACACCTGACCCCCCGGACTGATCATAAAAAGTGATGATAATATTTATTATGCATCCCTTGCGACCTTTCTTTTTGTCTCAAAATTTTTTGGGTGAACAAGGCGTTTTAAAAATAATTTCAAAAATATAAAAAAAAATTTGTTTTCTTCGTGATTTATCTGAGATTTCGTTAACTTCCAATTTTTTGGGACTTTTAGTTTAAGGTTTCCCGAACACATTTTAAAAAATAGTTCGAGTAGACACTTTAATTAGAATGGATTGTAATCTAAGCTTAAGGGTTCTGGCAGTCCGACAGCGTCATAATTATTATTTGTCATCATCATCGTGGCACGACAGCCCGAAGTCGGGCCTTGGCCGCCGGAATGGTTATCCTCCAATTATCTCGGTCACGTGACCGCGTGCTATAATTTTGTAAACCCAGTAGTTGAGTGGCGTCCGTATATACCCTAACGAGCTCTCGGTCGTATTCCCAGTCTCGCTCCATCGACTCGTTCTGCATTCATTACTCTCTTTGGCATGCGATCATCGTTCATTCGTTGTACATACCCTGCCCATTGAAGTCGTTGTAGTTTGACGATTTTCGCTTATCGTACAGTTCATACAACTCATGGTTGTAAAGGATGCGCCATCCATCTCGATCGCAAACAGCCTCGAAAATTCGCTGCTGAACCTTACGTTCAAATGTGTCTAGTATGTTTCTAAAGGCTTGAATTAGGGTCCATGCTTCGCAGCCATAACATAGCACTGGCTGCATAATGTTTTTGTACACGGAGCTTCGTGTTTTTGTGCACATGCTCCGATTTCATTATAAGGCGAACCGAGAAAAAAGTCTTAGCTAGCTGTATTCGTCGCTTGATTTCGTCAGTTTCGTTGGCGTACCTGTAACGGGCGGTTTGGTGGACATCCGAAGAAGCCCATGGGAACAAATCGATGGAAGGACTAACATGGACCCCAAACAGGTCCTTCTTAGTAATATTCTGTACCAGAAATGGGCCTCACGTTGGGCGCCAAATAGTAACGGACGGTTTGGTGGTCATCCATAGAAGTCCATGGGGACGGAGCCTAAGGATGCATGGTGACCGTGAAGGTCGGGCTATGCTATCTGGCGAAGGAAAAGAACCCTCAACGAGCTAAGCAGCGGCATGTGCTTGCTGCAGCTCAGTTCGGGAGATGTGGGCACGGTTTTCGCCGCTCGTTGCCCCTGTCCTTTACGTATTAACAAAAATTCATAGGCCTGGGGAAGACAACACAAACAAGGGAGGTAAAAATGGGGAATAAAAAAGATAGTCGATAAGGATGGAATGGTTGTCGGACGGATCAGACGTCCACGCGGTCACCCCTGTGTCCGGGTGTAATGGGACCCTCGGCCTCTGGTTTCGTACCACCAACAGATCAATACTCATCAGGTGCTGCTTCGATCTGCCGGTGGGAGCAGCACTTCCAGACCATAATACCTATAGTTCATTTCAGGTGGTTCATTACATCCCCTGGCAGGTTGGAACCCAGGTATATGATAAGTCATTCACGAACTCGATGTCTGCCATTAATATCAAATCCAGAAGTTGCTCCGAGCTAGAAATGGTCACTAATTAGATAAATTAATTTTTTACAAGCAAAGACATAAAACCCATCACACGATTTAAATATATAAATATTTTTTTCGGACTTTTTTTTAAATACTTATATGAATATTTTTTCGGACTGTTTTCTATAAAACGAATTTTTAATTTTTTTGTTTAATTTTTAATTTTTGAAAACGTCTTCGCAACCCCTCAGAATACCTTTGCGACTTCCACGCCCCCCTCCCCCAGTCCCCCGTGAATAAATAAATAAATATCCCACATTGGGTGCTCAAATGTGCGGCATAGAGTGTTATATTAGGCGACTCTGAAATGAATATGGCAGCATTTCTTACTCGAAATGGGGAGTAAGTCTTGCAATAACACTGTAATTTTAAGCTTCCATCTAATAAGGATGCCCTCAATGCTCATGAGACTATGTTGACAAAAGTAAACTACATCTTGTCTTTTACATGAAATCAATTAGATTACATCTTAACTAGGATAACAATAATCTATTTTATTATACACATTTCGAGCAGCAATAACAAAATAATATCCGCACAATTTCCAACAAGCTCTTATCCTATCCATTGAACTCCTTCAAATGTCCCAAAAGACCAGACAGCGTGAATTTTCCCAGCTCCTTGATATTGAGTGAGTCGTTCTCGTTAATGTAATCGATCAATTCTTTCAATTTGACGCGTATCGTGTCCGACACTGTGGCTATAATACGATTCTTAAGCAAATCCATAAGTGGTTGTAGTAAGATGCTACTTGCTTCCTTGAAAATCCAAGCGTCCTCGATGTGAACATGAAGGTCTCTGCAAGAAAAATAGAAACAATTTGATTTGAATAGCGTTTTTGTGAAGTGGAAACAGCTTAATTTTTTTTTGTATTGTTTTATTCAATCTGTGCCTCGTAGAATTCAAGTGATATTTGCAAAAGCAATCACCATAGTCGTCAACCTTGATGTTATGCTTTTGTGTACCAGGCAAATTGGAGCTGCTTTTCAGAAATACGCCATGGAAGGAGAGAGAGCTGCTGTGGAACAGAGAAAATCGATAACATGACACATTGACTTGAATATCAATGACAACGTCTATTGAATTGTCAATTATGCTGCTAGAATCTTTATTGAATTATGTATCTGTGTTTCCGTGTTTTTCTGAATGAAGTGAGATGTAAAATAGGAACTGGAGTTCGTCCTATACAAATACATTTTCAGGGTTTTGTTGTAAAAACAAAACACGTTTGAAATCGGTCAAATATGTCTGTCTGTTCGGTTGTCCATAGAATGGACAATGGGGGCGACCGATAGCATAGTGTGTTGAGGCATCAGTCTCACGTTTGACTACCGGCGTTTCGGGTTCGAATCCCGTCCACGACGGAGGTGCATGCTGGCAACTGCATTCTCCGAAACCAGTCAACTAGGCCACAGGGAACAGTTGACGCGCTACGCCCCACAAGGGGTTAGGGCAATTGAGAGAGAACGGCTGAAGCCGGCTGAAATTTGGTGGAAGTGTGTAGAAATATTATCAGTCTTCGGAGAATAGGATGCGTCGCAATAGGCCGAATTTAAGGGAGTTACCCATGGAGCGGAATTGAAGTTCAAATTTTTTTCTCGTTTGGTATAGGCAAGTGGGTTATCATAAGGAAGGTACCGTTGAGTATATTCTATTTCTGGCACTTTCCCAAACTTGAAGGAAGGGAACAAGAGGGAGAGGGGAAAATATAAGATCATAATTTGTCCCACACCCCTGCATTTCCAGACCGTTAGACTTAGAAATATGAAAACTTACAGGAAAGTGGTATTTCACTAGCAAAGAAAACTAAAAATAATAGAATTTCGATATCTTCACAAAAAAGGTTAACAATAGTATATTTCTGGGGAGCAAAAGACCTTTTCCATAGTCCTCCTCGTGGGCGCCCTCAGGTAACGCCAGTGTGCTAAGCCGCTGACGACCAAGTATTAGCGATAAGACAGTTCAGAAAAAAGCACATAGCTTGTAGCCTGAATGGCTGACCAACATCTAAGCGTCTCAGGTTTTGTAGGATGGAAAGATTTGACCTGCAACATAGTTGTGTGAACGTTTATTAAACCACCTGAACCAGCCATCTCCGAGGCCATCCCATGAATGTGGTTAAGCGACGTGCTGACAACTCTTCCTTGTAAAAACCATTCCACGTCAAGAAACCTAGAACAAAAGCCTCGGATTGAACGTATCAACAACGATGACCACGCAAACGACTAACGGATTATTCTTTCGGATCCTGGAATGTACGCTCCCTAAACAAACCGGGGGACGAAAAGTCCCTCATTACAGCAGTCCAGGAAACAAATTGGCTTAGCAGCGAGGTCAATAACAAGAAATCGCACATAATTTTTACAAGTGGCAAACCATCTGGCCTGAAGGAGCTTGGAGTAGCAATGATGGTGAACAATCACCTCAAGCTGCACATTACTGACTTCAAACCCATAAATGAACGGCTGTGTGCGATTCGCATTAAGACTCGATTCTTCTATCTCTGGCTCATCAATGTGCACACCCCCACTGAAGTTAAACAAGACGCAGTTCTACGGGTTCTACGCCCGGCTTGAGACTCTCTTCGACACACTTCCAAACAACATAAGACTGCTCCTGGGAGACTTAAACGCGAATGTCGGAAATGGAAGTTGGCACCGGGGGACCACTGGAGGCCACAGTCTCCATAAAAAAATGTAACGACAACGGCTAGCGACTTATCGACTTCGGCTGCAGCAGGAATCTAATCGTAAGCTCTACGTGTTTCCCGCATCGACGCATTCACTAGCAAACCTGGAAATCACCAGACGCACATACTGTCAACCAAATTGATCACGTCCTCATTTGCAAGAGATGGGCGTCTACGTCTAGTGTGATAGATGTCCGCTCCTATCGAGGAGCAAACTGCGACTCAGATCATCACTTGGTGAAGACGGCCTACAGATGTAGAATTTCCTCAGTGCACCACCATTCGAGGATCAGCCCTCCCAAGTTATTTGCGGTTGATAAGCTTCTTAGCGATGCTACGGCGGTGGCGTTTACTACCGCCTTTGTGGAAAGACTATCTCCTGGGTTACACAACATCAGCAACACAGGTGTCCATGGGTTCTGTGAAGAACTCAATGACTGCATGATTTGCATGATTTTCTTCCTTCACTGTATGCAAAAAAATTTCGACTGGTGAAAGATGGTTTGCAGGGGTTGTTTGCAAGTTGAAATCTATATTCATCAAACGCATCGGACCATTTTTTTTGCTTTTCGTTTAGGTCGCCACGGACGCCGCTGCGGTCAATCTTTTTTTGTCGAAAAGTAGACATTCCGCCGATGGCGATTGCGGGTGATGAGCAACTCCTATTTCTCGTCTCTCCATGACTGCTGTCAATACAATCACTTATCCAACATGAAGTTGACGACGAGTGACCGCTGAGCGCAAAGTTTTTAAAAAATAGTGACCTTTACAAAATCTGTATGGCGATTAAACTCCAGTTTAACGCTGGCCTTCAGCCTGTACCGATTAATTTCAATTCTAAAAAATAACTCAACTACTCACCCAAACGACACTATACGAAAATCATTCATATGAATGTTGGAATCCTTCACTGATATGGAAAAATCTGCAGCAATTATAATATCTCTTACATAACCACCTATTCGTCCATTAATGTCTATCGCCAGTGCACCAGCTTTATAGTTGTACTTAAACTGAAAAAATCCGAAAACAAAATATACCATTTACAAACTCAAAAGGCTTTAAGGTAACTTTAAAAAATAAGTGGAAATTTAATTCTTGGACAGTTTTATGAAAATTAATTAATAGTATAAATTCAGTTTTAATTTATTCCATGTACCCGTTTCGAATACATACGAGTATATGTATACTCGGCAGTGGATGCTGTTAAGTGGACTCGAAATGATTTACGATATATTGAAAGTCCGATGTGATGTGAGGATGAATGCACAAAAGATAACTACAATCTCTTTTTATTATAGGATATGTAAATTATCTGTTTTTAATTGAAATAGGAAATAATTGTTTGCCAGAAAGAACACAGAAAAAAATATTTGGCTCCTTTTGACACCAGTTGCTCTCTTTCTCTCTTTCTGGATACTCTCAACCCCTTGTAGGACATCTGGTATTAACCACGCCGACTTTCTACCCCGTCCTGTTTGATTTGACTAGTGACTTACCCTCGACCTCAACTGATCTTCTCCAGATGTTACTAGGTCGTCCAACACGGCGACTTGCGTTAGTTCCCTGCGGGTTCTAATCGAGGGCCTGTTAAGCAATGTTGTTCGGCCCTTTTCGGAGAGTGTGGCCACTTTCGCCTTTTAATGGAAGTGTCCATCCTGTACTAACCAGTAATAGTAAGGAGGTCGTCGTTAGAAATGACCTCCGGGCACCGTATGTGTAGGATGCGCCGTAAACACTGGTTCACGAAAGTTTGCAATATACCTAGGTAGTTGTTATCTTATCACATCTTCCACGTTGAACAGCCATTTAAACGAACTGATTTTACGTTGGTTTCGAAGACCTGGAGTTTGGTACGTCTGGAAATATTGTTGTTTTGCCAGAAAGGAGTCAAACTGAAACTCTGCTCGAGCCTTGTTGATGCGAGACTGTTTATTAGCATCCGCTTCACCATCTGCTGTAATTACGCTTCCGAGGTAGCAGAAATTGTCAACTTTTTCGGTTGCCTGCCCCGAAACACAAATTTCGCTTTGCCTTCCTGGATCCAAGCTCAAGTACTTAACGTTGGCAGTGTTGACTTTAACCCCCGCATTATGGCTTTCGTAATGCAGAGCATCATACATTTGAGCTACCTGATCCGATTGATTTCATAGAAGACAAATATTGTCAGTGTAGTCTAGGTGTTCAAGATATTTGAACAACTTCCATCTCCAACCGTTGTTCTGGTGTTCTTGTAGCGCGCCGCTTACTACATCATTAATGGCAATTCAAAACAGTATAGGTGACAACATGCCGCCTTGTCTCACTCCGCTATGCACCTGGAAAATATCTGATAGGATCTATGGAAGACGTGACATTGGGCTCCCTGGTAGGACTCCTTGATGATTGAAATTATTTTATCTGGTATGCCTCTCCGGATGGCGCAACGGTTAGCACGTTCGCCTTCAACGCACTGGGCCCCGGTTCGATTCCGGGGATTTACGTGTCGGACTATGAGCCCACTCAGCTGTTAAATGAGTACCCATTATGGGGTAAATAACTCGGTTGAGCGTGTTGCTGATCACATACCTCTGCACAAAAACCGTCACGATCTAGAAAATGAGATGATGCTAACTCATCTCGAGGCCGTGGTTCAAATTGGACTGTTGCGCCAGTTATTTATTTTATGCCTCTCCTATCCGTAAAGCTCTCCAGATGTATTCCCGGTCAACGCCGTCAAACTCATGGGCATGAATCATGGGCAATGATAAGCTTGCTCTTACATTCTATTGAATGTATTTCGATTAGTGAACAGTTTCAGTTGCAGTGCAGTGGAAGGAAGAAACTTGGACAAGCTTTTCACGCTTAGCGTGGCCACACACTGTCGAACACAGACTCGAACTTTAACACGAATATGGTACGAGTTCCCTCCGAATGGCTCAAGGCACACACACACTTCCCAAATCTGAAGAGAATGTACCAAGCTCGTGTTCGACAGTGTGTGGTCACGCTACATGCAGCAATTTGGAAGATTTAAAGTTGGAGTCTGAAGACATTGAAAAACTACCAATCGTCATATGTTGGAAGCCCTAAGCACCAAATGGACGGTGTAACATGTTACATGGTACGTATTACGCTCCACCCACTGGTTTTCAAAACAATTTGGATTTGCGACATTGTGGCTTTGATACCGAGAGCAAGGAAACACACAGTTTAACATGAATCGACGCAGAAATTTCTGATACATATTACGCCGTCTATTTGGCGCTTTAGGAAGTTTAGGGAAAGGAGTTCAGTTTAAATTTTTTCATTATAAACATACAAAATTTATAGAAAAGCTATGTGAAAACGATAAAAAGCATTCCAAGATGGATGAGTTTTCGGTTAAAGTTGTTTCTCGTGTATCACTTCAGGCTGCTCACTCGACCAAATGTGTCAATTTTGCTTGTTGACAAAACCATCGAGCCAGAAGTGAGCTTCATCCGAAAAGAAGATTTTCTTGTGAAAGTCGTCGTCAGCTTGCATCTGGTCAAGAGCCCAATTAGCGAATGTGCGACGCTTAAGATGGCCGGTTGGCTTTAGTTCTTGGGTCAACGCAATCCTATATGGGCGGAGAGCCAAATCCTTCCTCAAAATTCGCCACAAACTGGTCACACTGATGTTCAACCCCTGCGATCGACGTGGATTCGACATCCTTGACTGCTCACGGACACTCTCTCGGACGGTCACGATATTTTCTTCACTTTGAGCATAACTTTGTTGCACAGGCATCGAGACATCATGCAATGCATAAGTTGTTTGGAATTTTTGCACCAAACGTTCAATAGTCCGTCTGGGTGGACGGTTTCGTCCACCGAAAATAGGCGCAATGTAGTCATAATGAAGAAGAACGTGAATTTTAATAAAAAAATTTAATAATTTCCAAACTTTATTGAAGATTGTATCTCTCTATGATTAAATGGTATAGACTGACGTTTCAAAATGTGGAAGAATTGCGAATCCAGCTTTACTCCTGTTCGACAAATGTCACAAACAAAATGCATCGTCCCTATTGAAAAACCCTATGCTAACTTAATAAAATAATAACAAATAATAGTAAATAAATGACTTAATATATTTGTATCTAATTATTAATAATTTTATTATTACTATTATTAATAATTGTGGTGCAACGACTATTTTTTTTTAATTTTATCTAATTTGGGAGGAATTTGATGATTTTTGGTCATTTTCGCTTAATGTTATCGTCCGTTTATTGTTATCGCTTCTACTCAGTCCAAACGTGATTACAGTAAGCCAGTACGAGTATAGGTACATATCTACAGCTGCTTGGTATTTGAGACTGGCCTTTTCGTATATTACCCTGGCCACACACTGTCGAACACGAACTCGAATACGAACATGGTACAAGTGGACCGGTTTTCTTCAGATTTGTGCAAAGTGTGTATATGTATTGAGCTATTCAGAGGACACTTGCACCATGTTTGTGTACGACAGTGTGTGGCCACCCTTATTTGAGTAACCTACATTTGACAACTTTGTGCTAAATTCTGACATACCTCAGATAAAACTAAATAGAAGAGTGCAGAATTTCGACATGCATTTTGCAGTTGTGCTGAATTTGTAGCATTGATTCACAGTTCTCTTAAACATTATTCCCCCCCCCCCCTTAGCTTGTATGATGAACGTATTTTTCGCCTCAATTGTCCTATATCTTACTTTCATTTCAATTATCCGGGGCATCAATTTACGAAATCGGCCGTTCTGGGCCGTTCGTAATATTTCGCTGATTATTACGCCTGACACACTACTGAAAGAGTCTATAATATTTTTTATATCCTCCTGAGTAAAAGAGCGTATGTTTGACATGCCTGTCACAGAAAAAACGCCATGACCGAAACCACTTTAATTCCGCTACGCCCGTAAAACAAACATCATGCGTGAGAAGAATATATTCCATCATTGCAATAGTCTTTTGTCGGGAGTATGTTTATGCTGGACATGCGGTAAATCCACCTAAAACGTTTTGGGCTTATTAAAGAGATTACTCCTTGATGGCAACAAATACCCATCACTAGGCACGCTATAAACGAAAAATAATGGACGATTCCTTATCATTTTGCGAAGAAGATTAACGCTAAGATCCCTTCATTAATTATAATGAAGCGGCATGAAAAAGGCGCATCCGTTCCACGGAATATCGTCCCGTCCCGGCTCGTTCCGTTGGCTTTGTTCAAATTGTACCGACAGGAACAATATATAATACATTGAAACATAGACATCATTTAAGGCTACACAACAGGCAATCCAGCTATTGACAGAGAAAACGATTATCTGCGAAAAAAAAAAAAAAAAAAGAATCCAGAGATTCTTGTGTGGCCAAGGCTTTTATTATGACGGGACCGTAAACGGAAGTCTTAGTTTAGGGCTCAATGGTCAGCATGCGGTATGATGAGTCTCATCTCAGGGGGGGCTAAAGAAAATTGAATTAGCAGCCAAAGAGGCGGGGCAGGTGGATTCGGAGCGCTCAGCTTATTTATTACCCTGTAAAATGTTCATTTTTATGCTCAAGGACATACAAAGCAGAGATGGGACTACTAATGGAAAATGACTTTCGCATTTGTATTGTTAATATTCAGAGGGATGAGGAGTTTGAAGCGTACAGTTGGGATGAATGGCTGGCACACATCAAACATTTAAGCTTCGTTTCAGAACGATGTAAATATGCAAGAACTTCATTTGAAGTATTCAAAGAATTTTATTGTAAGGACTCTTGAATTATTGAATTATTAACCCTCGGCACGATTATTGCGATGATTATGTTTGAATAATGACGGCTAGGTGAAGATGACAAGCTGCTGATTTTAGTGTGACGATGGCTGGGTCAGTACCGCGGTACCGCCTCCGAGTCGAACTACGAGTGTATGGGGAAAAAAATATTCACATATGTGACGAGTCGCAGTCGAGTCGAAGTCGAGTTGAGGTCGAATCGATGTCAAGCTCAAGATGTGCCGAACAAGTACCGAAATCTCTTCGACCAAATCATACTGAACTCACCGCTCTCCAACTAGATTTTTGATTTTTTTGGGGGGTTCCCACAATGTCAGATGCCGCGAATACCGACTTCCAATTTAAACAGACGTTACGCAACTCGCCGGGTACTACGGTGCACCGTAGATAGGGCTTGGTGTCGATGCGCGTGACGGCTACAGTAACTGACATGTAAGTAACGCAATAAAAACACATCTAATTCAGAATACGAGAATCTATAGAAAACCAAGAGTCCTGGTCGGTGTATTAATTATTAAAAAAAAAACTCGTTTTGTAAAGGTCTCGACCCACTATCCCCGAATGACCAATTTCAGCCACTTCTCGAGCGGAATAAACCCTTAATGGATTCTTAATTAAACATGTTTACCACGAACAATACAAAATATTACCGTGAATTCAGAAAACTAGAGTTAGAGCTTTACGGGAAGAACTCGCATCTGTTATCACGAAAGAGAGAACAATGTGTTCCATTGACACAGCTTCTGGCTGTACAAGTCTCCGGGTCTCTACGATGTAATACCCGTTGTGTTTCAGCAACTGCGCGAAATGGTTAATCCGTGACTAGTGATAATCTTCTCCATAGAACTGAGCCACGTGCCCAAGTCCTGGAGGAATGTGCGTGCGACCTACATTCAGAAGGCAGGGAGATCGGTCCATGGATCTGCTAAGGATTTCAGGTCTACCAGCCTCACCACCTTCGTAATCTCACTCTCTCTCTCTCTCTCCACGTACGAAAGCATCGTTTCCACAATGCAAGCATGCGCATCAAAGCAAAGTCTTCGAAAATAGCTCTCCATGATGATGAGGCACTATTGAGCATGACTTACACTACAAGAAATTTACCCTAAAATAAGATAAGATAAAATAGTCGAGCTACTGTCCCAGCAGGAAGGCACAGCGAAGATCTATTGTGCCGTCGCCCATTAATTCAAAAGACCGTCCACCTTTCTAATAAAGGGCAGTAAGTCTTTAGTAAGAATAACCGTGAAATTTACTGTGCTGATAGTAGCCTGCCAGAGGAGTGACATCCTAAAACGCGCGATGGCGAGACATTCGCACAAAATGTGTTTGGTCGTTTCCAGGTCCTCCAGACAGAGACGGCATTCAGTCTCGCTGGACAGACCCATCTTGTTCAGGTAATAATTGACCAGGTGATGGCTCTTGTGAATGAAGGGCATTTTCAGCTCCTTTGATTGACGTAGCTCTGAAAGGTTATTGCAGTACTGATGACGCAATAGTGCAAACCAATCTGTGATCCGCAGTTTGGCCGAGGCCAGCCCAAAGCCACAGTAAGGCTCAGGCCCATGAAAATGACTGGATGATCCTCGTCTAGCAAGTTCATCCACAGCCTGGTTCCCCTCAGTGCCCTGGTGGCCCGGCACCCAACACAGGAAGACTCGGTTTTTGATTGCCAACAGTTGAAGGAGTTCGTAACACTCCTTCACCATTTTTGAAGAGACCTTATATGAAGAGAGTGCTTTTATAGCTGCTTGGCTCACACGGTCGGACAGGTGACCCTGATGATACATTGCAATAAATTCCTGGCCGCCTGTCCGGGCACCTGACAAGAATAAATTTTTGCAGGAGTTTATTTCAATAGACCAATGTATCTGAAACTTGGCCATGGAAAGTAAAATTCAATTCAGTAGAAAGGATGATATTTCGAATCTCTAGCGATAAGATAGATTTTCAATTGTGCAGGCCGCCTGAAAGGCCTGTCCGGCCGCCTCAAAGCGGCCTGAATAGGCCATTCACGATCCGGAATTCCTCAAGGCCAGGCTTGATCAGTGTTTCCGGAGAAAAATTCCGGAACGTATGTGATGGAGGCCTGGCGGGAACAATTTTCCTTCCGGCAGCCTGAAGACGTCCTGAAGCATCCATACACGATCCGGAATTCCTTAAGGCCGGGCCTGATCAGTTTTTCCGGACAGAAACTCCGGATATTGTATGTTCGGCTTTAGGGGTTAATCCATCCAAAACGAAGAATTCTATGACCGCACGATATTCAAGTTCCTCCATTTTAAGAAAAAACACGTAAGCCGTCTACTGCAAAAATTCGTGTAAGCAAACTACTTGAGAGAAAAAATTGAAACTTGTCATACGAACTAATGACACATGCACCCAGGCAGAAAACATAAATTTTTGCTGATTGTAACGGTATTTCAGTGTTAGGCCGAGAACTTTTCACCTTACCCTCGTAGAGTTCGAATCGCATACGAGCCGACTATGAGACGACTCGTCTGCGCGGGGCCTGACACCCATGCAAGTAACGCATGAGGCAATAAAAACAAAACCACCCAATTTAGAAAACGAGTATGGGTAGAAAGCAATCGGAGCATCATGTATTATTAGAAAAAAAATTGTAAAGCTCTTGTCCCACTATCCCCGAATGACTAATTTCGGCTACTTCTCGCGCAGAATGAACCCTTAATGGATTCTCAAGGACTCTGTTAAAACATGTCTCGCTCAAACAATACAAAATATTCACGCGAATCTAGAGAGCTAGAGGAAAAGAAAACAATGAATGCAACTCATTACCCCGTATGACCCATATTAAAGTGGGACACAAAAGGAATACTGATTTTCAAGTAGAGTTAGAACGATTTCCATATTTATGGCAAACCTGCTCCAAGTATGGGACTTAAGCACTATGTTTGAATGCTCCACGTTCAGCACATACGAGCACAAAACAACTGAAAAAAAAACTTTTCATTATGCCAACCAGCAACTACTTAAGGACGAGAGTCGCGTGTAAAACATAGCACAGGACTCTTATATTTGCATTTTAAAATTGCCCCATATTAAGTTGAGCCTATTGCTAAGCAACGAATAATTACCAACATGGTCTTGAAACATTGTTGGAAAAGTTCTTCTTTTCTCTCACCGTACGTTTTCGTGAAATACGAAGTACACGTATTATGTCATATATGTACATGTCGTGTACTTGCGAATAAAGGGCACATATACTGATTAGAGACAAAAATATAGGTCATCGAGAAGTTCCATAAAATCAGGTCACGAATTGTTGCCGGAATGTAATCAAAGCTGCGAAATTATCGATTACAATTTGGAGGATTCTCAACCGCATCAAACACATTAACCTGGAATTCCATATATGGTGAATTCCAATCAACTTGATTAAATTCATTCAACGAGATTCATTAATATCACACGTTCTCTACTGGATTCATTAAACAATTTCCCTTATCCATACACCCAAAATTAAAACTCTGCCGAACTCATCAATAGACTCCTTACAAAGAACTTTCTGTACAAAGGCTCACTCCCGAATGGCTTAATTATTCAGACACTGAATGACAATGAATCTTTCACTGTATAACATATTAGCCGATACATAAAAGTCATCCTGTCGGAGCCCGTATCAACCCCAGGCTCCAGCGTCTTTGCATTCCATCCAGACTGTCATCATATGCCAGTGCCACAAGACACATGGAAGTTTCACGTATGGCAACTCAAATACAAAGTGCTTCAGTCATTTTTATTGCCTTCACGTTGAACTCTTCCCGCCGGAACTCGATTCTGTTGGGAGTGCACGGCTTCCGTTCACGAAGGGCAGCACCTAACACGTCGAGAAGGCGACTGGCTGGCTGCTGTCTTTGATTCAATGAACCACATCGGTGCCATTAAGTTAATAGGAGGCAACCTGAAGTCTTCAGGAAGCTCAGAGACAGGATACCATACTCGCAACTTTCATTCGCTTCCTCCATGTACGATATGCTGTGTCCTATGACTGTTTAAATTTTTCAGTATACCTGGTCTACCACAATGTAATGCATGTACGCTGAACATGCCATTTATTAATGGTAGCACTAAAAAGAGTTGATATAAAATCCAACTCAACTCATGTGCCATTATTCCCTCCATTGGTTTGAAAATAGTGAATGAGCCCTTTGCAGCACCAGAACATGTCAACGTCAAGTCGAACAAGAGACGATGCAAGCAAGTTGAGGGGCATTTCTGTATTCAGCTTTCTGGTGAACAGAACTTCGGAACGATTTGTCGTAGAAACAAAAGTTCTATGTTCGAATTCGAACTGCACCCTTGGAGTCTGTACAGTTCTGTTCGATGTAAGAAAATTTAAATTCAACTATTTTTTTTTTAAACGTTTGATGAATTTTCCTCATTTTACGGTACAACGAATCCAATGAAGTTTACTAAAGTTAAACACGTTCACCAGTAGTCGAGTCAATTCTCCTCTTCTTCAGACATACTCCGACGGAAGCAAGGAAGGAAGGACGTTCTATTGACTCTCCCGTGCAGAAATAATGAATAATTCATGCTGCCGTTATGACTCGATTCAACAAGGAAACTCAATGTTCATAAAATTGATATAACGATGAATTCGGTGATGAGTTTCTATGACCGACAGGCATTGATTTTGAAGCAACGTTGTATGGAAAGGTCCAATAAGTTGTTTGCAGAAGCAAATTGCTGACGGTTTTGAATCGTATATAGACACAGGTTGTTCAAGTTTAGTTAATGTTCTTGAGAAATTAGGTGATGGACTAGATTCAATGAACTTAGCTTTAAGGAAAACCTCTTTTTCTCTTTTTAAAGTTGGCTGCCCGGGAATACTTCGAATTGATAAATTAACATCATTCCTCAAAACATAAAATGGAAATTGGATCACAAAGTACGCTTATCTGAGCGCATCATCATCATCGGGGCGCGACAGCCCGACGTCGGGCCTTAGCCGCCTGGATCATTGTCCTCTAATTATCTAGGTCACGTGACCACGTCCTCCAATTTTGGAAGCCCAGTAGCTGCGCCGCGTTCACACCAACTGAGCTCTCCCAACGAGATCTCGGTCGTCTAGGCAGTCTCGCTCCGTCGACTCGTTCTGCATTCATTACTCTCTTAGGCATGCGATCATCGTCCATTCATTGTACATGCCCTGCCCATTGAAGTCGTTGTAGTTTGATAATTTTCGAAACTTCCAGCTCATCGTCCAGTTCATACAACTCATCGTTGTATCGGATGCGCCATCCATATCGATCGCAAACAGCCCCGAAAATTCGCCTTAGAAAATTACGTTCAAATGTATCTAGCATGTTTCCGGAGGCTTGAGTTTAGGGTCCATGCTTCGCAGCCGTAGCATAGCACTGGGCGTATAATGGTTTTGTACACGCAGAGCTTCGTGTTTCTGTGCACATGCTTCGATTTTATTATGGGGAGAACCGAGAAAAGCCTTATTAGTTAGTTGGCGTCCCTTGACAAGTTGCAACCCAGGTATATGAAATCGTTCACAAACTCTATGCTGAGGTCCCCCACAGTGACGCTCGGTTGTGCAGGTGTCCTTGTCGCCGATTGCATCATTTTTTTTTTGAGTTTTATCCAACTTCTTTTGCAGCGGTATCGAGCGTATGCAGAAGTTCTTCTGCGTCGGCCAATCTTCGGGATATGATGTTGATGTCGTCGGTGTACGCTGCTAATTGGGTCGACTTAATGAGTAGCGTATTGCTGTTGTCCATATTCATAGCCCGAATAGCGTATTCCAGTGCGAGGTTGAAGAGCGTCGGTGCCAGTCCATCGGCCTGTTTCAGACCAGTGCGTGTTTCAAATAGATCAGTAAGTCTATTATTGATCCTGACCTGTGAGACGGAGTTAGTAATCGTCATCTTTGTCAGTCGCACAAATTTTGCCAGTATACAGTAAAACCTGCTAATTGGGACACTGTTTAATCGGGGCACCTGCGGAATGGGACCACCTTTTCACCGCACGTACGATTTTTCGAAGGAAAAACCCTCTATAATTGGGACACCTGCGTAATCGGACCGTGGACCACCTTAGAGGCATCAAATGAAAGCTTTGACTTCGAAAAAGACCTCGGTAATCGGACCACTAATAAAAATTACCATGAAGCAATGTATATAACGGAACAAATCCTAGAAAAAACTACGCAGTTGAGAGGGATTCCCCTAAAACCATTTTAGTCTAGTGTTTGTTTCAATTGTGAAGTACTCTGTTGCGTGAAGTGGTTGTAGTTTTCCTTTCGAAATTAAAATAATCCGGCAGTGGTATTGTAAAGGTAATAAATTATTATTATATATTAAAGGTATAAAGGTACTAAATACTTATTATAAAGATACTACAAAATGGAAAAAAAATATAACGAGTTGGAAATAAGCCAGAAGTTGAAAGTGATTGAAGCGTCCGAAAAGAACATGATGAGCCAAAGAAAAATTGCTGAAAAATTTAAGATAGGCAAAAGCCAAGTTCAGCGAATTTTAAAGAACAAGCATGAAATTAAGCGATCTTTGGAAAAATTTGAGCCTACAGGAAGAAAGAGACTTAAACGGACTTTTCAATATTCTGAGCTGGACACCAAATTGTTTCAGTGGTTTGTGAAGGCACGCTCCGAAAATTTTGCAATATCTGGACCTATTCTACAAAACAAAGCCTTAAAAATTGCTGAAAAAATGAGTTTAGTAGAATTCAAGGCGTCTAACGGATGGCTGGATTCTTTTAAAAAGCGATATAACATTCACTTTGGTGCACTTTGTGGCGAAGGGGCAGATGTGATATGAATACAGTTGAAGAATACCGGCTACATATAAAAACATTATGTGAAGGCTACGAGCCATCAAATATTTTCAACCTAGATGAAACCGGTTTGTTTTATAGAGCAACGCCTACAAAATCTTTGCTCTTAAAAAATGAAAGATGTTCCGGTGGAAAGCTTTCGAAAGAACGCCTAACTATCGCCATTTTATGCAATTCAGCAGGAGAGAAGGAACATTTGTTGGTTATTGGTAAAGCAAAGAAAACAAGATCCTTTGGCAGAACAGACATTTACCAATCTTTAGGCATAACATGGCGAGCAAGCAAAAAAGCCTGGATGAATGGCACCATCTTCAGCGAATGGATGCACTTGCTTGATGCAAAAATGATAAAGCAAAATCGCAAAATTCTTGTTTTTCTAGACAACGCTTCCTGCCACGTCGCCGATAATCTTACGAACGTCAAGCTTCATTATCTAGCACCAAACTGCACTTCGCATCTACAACCATTTGATCAAGGGATCATACAAAACTTAAAACTACACTATCGCAGCCACATGATGAACCATCTGACTTGTTTCATAGATGAAGTTGAACATGCTTCGGAGCTTGCAAATAAAATCACTGTCTTCGAAGCGCTTTGTTGGCTAAAGTCTGCCTGGAATAACGTTACCAGTTCAACGATTCAAAAGTGTTTCTCCAAATGTGGATTCAAGGAGAATAGGTCTGATGAGCGCGATGAAAATTCAGAATTATCTACCGAGTTTCAAGACTTGGTGGATATCGATCAATTCGTGGCAACGAACGAGATTCTACCAAATGACTGGGAAGATAATTTTTTTAACACAATTGGAATCGAAACAGATATTGGAGATGCACAATCGGGGTCTGTCATCAATTCTACATCCGACTCTGAAAACTTCGACATTGAAAACGACATCCATCAAACTGATCGCATCACTAAAATAACAGAAGCAGTAAACCAAATACGAAACCTTAAAAATGATGTGCTCCGTAGGAATATGCCCGATGTATTGCAAAAATTAAACGAATGTGAAGTCCTCATCGAAAAAGAACACTGTAATTGTCAGAAGAAACAAACTATGATTCCAGATTTTTTTACGCCAGTTAATTAACCTTCTTTAAACTTTCATTTTGATTTTTAACTATCGAATAGTATTTTTTGTTAATTCTTCCTGTAATTACATGTACATATGTACATACTTTTGTTTATAAAATCTTACTGAATACATATCCGTATAATTTTTTAATCATTGATGGTGTTTCAGTATGTATACCGTGGTACAGTATGTATTGAAATTTTCCATTCAACCTGTCAAAACGGACCACCTGTGAAATCGGACCGATTTTTCTGTGACGATGGAGTGGTCCAATTAACAGGTTTTACTGTACCAATTTCCAGCATAATGTTGTACAGTACTCCACGATCGATACTGTCGGATGCCTGCTTAAAGTCGACAAAGATTTAGTATACGTTTACGTTGTATTCCCAGCACCTCTGGAGTATCAGCTTGACCGTAAAGAGCTGGTCAGTGCTCCAGCCGAATCTTCACAATTGGTGATCTTATATGGGGGTGCTACCGCGACGTCAAATTAGCACCCCCATAGAAGATGACCATTTGTGAAGATTCGGCTGGATCACTAAATTTTTGGATAGAGCATCTAATTAGCACTTAATTTTACGATATGTTTCATCTCGATTTTCCGTTGTTTAAGGAAGTGGGGGTGCTAGCGTGACGTCAAGCTAGGACAAATAAAACACTCAATTGTGGCGATTCGGCTGGATCACTAAATTTGAGCATCTAATTAGTATCTAATTATGCGATATGTCACATCTCGATATTTCATTAACGGACGTCTGAGTCTACAACGTTATTACTTTAATTTTCGTTACCTAAAACATTCATAGATTTTATTGCCATAGCGACAGATTATTAAGTTCAGCATACAAAATCCAATCAAAATGTATATATAGGTATATTTGGAAAAGGTATTTCGACAAAACACTGCATACATCATTATAAAAAAATCATATGTATGTACAATACATACGACAAACCTTCTAAAAATTCAAAAGAAATATTATGCAAGCGTTTATGGCGCAGTTGAGATAAAAGCGATACATACAAATCATGCTGATTTCCTTTTCTTCTAAGAAAATAACTTGGACGGATAATCACAAGGTCGACACTGCAGGCAAAAAATCAGTCTGGTCCTTCGGATACAAATATTTTCATTGGTATAGGGCATGTAGATTTTCGACTGAGAAATTTGAGATAAAAATTTATCTTTACGCCTCAGTAAATATTTTGTCTACACACGAACCAAATCCCGATTCTTTGAGCAAGGTTCATAATAGCACGTCCCAGTTGACAACAAAAGAAAAACAAAGTCCTACGTAATTCAACTCAAGTTCCAAATTCCCTCTGATATGTTATTGCTTCACCATAAATTCTCCCGTACAAGTTTTCATGTCTTCCACCCTAAAGCTTGCTAACTTGATAGTGAAGTAAATGTCCATGATGAAAATGAACGTTCTATTTTCCACCAATTCTCACTAATTTATCACCGCCATTAACGGTCCACAATTAACGCTCCACTTTTAAATCTTTTTCTGGGTTTTCGTGCTCGTTTGCAAGAGAACGAGAACAGAATTACATAGTATACGATGCAGGAGGATGGGACACCAACATCCTTCAACAGTCAACAGAAAGTGTGTGTTGTTCCATAGCATAAACGGGAGATTCTCTGTCCATTGTGGAAAGGACGAAAATCCCATCGGAAAATTATTACGGAACGATGTAATCGACCAACTATTATTCTTCCTGCCGAACTGTCTGAAATGACCCATTAGGTACTCTGCAAATTTTCAAAGTGTCTTCTTTATTTTGGATGTGTTCCTTGTTGAGCTTCAGTTTTTGTCCTTCTCCCGAGACAACTGAGTCTATGATAGTCGTTAGAAAACACTTTTCATGCTGTCGGACCTTATGAGCAGCGGACGAGTTAAAGTCTTACAATGGGAGAATAAAAAACAGTTTGTATACTCGTAAGTTTCCGCTTTGGGAAATGCACTCAAATTTGATGAAGTATTGTTTCCTGAAAAGGATGCGATGAGTTTGATGAGAAATTATATCGGAGAAAATGTAAGAAGATCCTAGTAAATCATCCCAAAGCTCAATCTCTTGTCTATTCCAAAATTTTGTTTATCCTTTTAAGCCATTTGAACTGCCGACCACCGTGTCAAACGACCATTCCAGCATATTTTGTTTCAAGCTCATAATAACTGACAAGGGTCTTAGTGTAAGCGATTTATGTCCATTACAGGGCCATTCTTCTGGTCCATACAAAGACGAACCTCAGGTAAATGAACCTAAGATATTTAAACATTGCACCTTGACACAATGAAAGCAGACTAATAGTGCAAGAAACGTGATTACAACGATGACAGCTATTAGAACACGTTCTGGGCAAACAACACGGTCCGGCAGAATCCTTATTCTTCGACCAAGCGTCCTTCCACGTATGCGACCTAGCACGCCATATTTACTGGACGAGATATCAAATAATGCCATTAGATTAGGTTCGTAGATAAATTTTTATTTGTGTGATAAATTTCATGGTGTTGTGTGTAGCGCACACATTTGACGGTTGGGGAGGACATTCTCCGTTTATATGCGGATGAAAGAGTTATTCGCTCCTCGTAATATGATCCAGAGTCATTGGTCGCGGCTCATGACGATACCCGAAGGAAAGAATACACATGCACCGCTGTCATGAGTGAAAATTGGCTGTAAAATTGATATGGGCAATTTTTGGAATTGAGATGAAATTTATTACAAGGACTTAGTTGCCGACAGAATTACGTGCGCGTCCTTTACTTATTCAGAACGCGTACTCGAATGATGGTCGGAGTTTATGTGATACGCATTTTGTTGATTTCAATCATTTCAACATACTCGAGAATGTCAGAAATGATGAGTTCTCATAACATGTACTCGTATGCGATGAGGGTTTATATTTGCCTATTTTGGGTATAGAAGTTTTGTTTCTGCATATGAAATAAATTCGGACGTAAATATGAATACGAAACGAAAACATGAGTTATTAGCTTTTTTCTTCGAATAGAGTGGTAGGACACGAGGATTTGCTGAGTTAATTGCAAAGATGGCGATTGTTATTAGGACCGTATTAGGCTGATTGGATTGGCTGGACAATTCTGAGCGGACCAGCTTCCAGATTAGCTTCGTCACCTCCGATGACCTTGACATTTTAGTATGTTGTTTTCCTGATGATAATGGACAAGAATATTACAAAGCATACGAGTAGTTATTTTATGTTGAAAATCTATGGAAACACTTGCGTTAGGCTACTTCGTTACATAAATGACATCATCGCGTAACGAATCTGCAATTTGCATCGTCAATGTTGCTCCCAGAGCGAGCGAAGTTAGTGTTCATATTGGGTGTTCAACTTTGCTTCCGCCGTTTTTCCCTGGAATTAAAAGCTTAATTGCCAAAAAGTACTTACAGATGTATTATTCAAAGTACTGTTCATCGTTAGCGACAACTTTCGCCCATCTCTCTGGCGGTTTTCCGATTTCACCTCGGAAAAAGGAGGCGTCTTTCGACGCGATCCATGATTGGATAGATTTTTCGACTTCCTCGAACGAACGAAAATTCTGATCAGCCAGGCCGTGCGCCATGGAATGAAACAGATGGCAGTCGGAAGGAGCGATGTCTGGGGAATATGGCGGGTGGGGCAAGATTTCCCATTTCAGGGTTTCCAAATATGTCTTGACCACTTTTGCGACGTGTGGCCGAACATTGTCATGCTGGAGGATGACTTTGTCGTATCTCTCTTGATACTGTGGTCGTTTTTCCATGCGACCATGAGATCTATTGCTCCATAGCCTTAGTTAATCCAAAAGTACCTCAACCAGCCTGATAAAGGCTAGTAAGTCCTTTGTTGGGGGTGCTCCTTACGACCGCTGAGCTCACGATTGAGTCTCCAAGAAACAAGAACTTAGAACGGGCTACCGCCGCGCCGGACATTCGCAGAGAAGATGTTTAGTGGACTCTGTGTCCTCCAGGCAAAACCTGCACTCCGTATCAGTGGATAGACCTATTTTGTTGAGGTGATATCTCACCCATTGGTGCCCAACAATTAGTCTCAGGTCCGCTCTAGGCAGGTGGCTGGTTTCTTTGAGACCGTAGGGTTTTTTAAGATCTTTGGACTCCCACAGTCCTGGAAGACAATTCCAGTGACGCAGTCTTTAATTGGCAGACCACTCCCACTCCCCACCACTAGTGATCTTGGTTTAGCCCAACTCAAACCACAGTAAGGATCAGGCCCGAAAAATTTATCCGAACAGCCTTGTCTAGCAAGTTCATCGGGAGCTGCGTGACCAGGGATGCCCTGATGGCCAGGTACCCAACATAAAGTAACCCGATTAGTGTTTGTGAGACTCTGTAGGGTATAAAAACACCTAATTTAGTTGTGAAGAAAAAGCCTTAATGGATGCCCGACTATCGGTGCAGATTGCGAAAAACGCTAGGCCAGACGCCCATAGCAATGGAGATCCTGGTGTCCGGTCCATAGGCTCCAGCACCAACTCCCAGCTCCGTTTTAGATCCGTCGGTAAACCACATGTTATACGGGGAGACAAAGTAAAGAATGCCACAAGTCCCATTTCCCGCGAGTGGGGATGGAGACCGAGAATTTTCTACCAAAACATATTTCCGGAGTCATATAATCAAAACTCGAGCAGATCTGCATGCCAGGGATCCGCTCCAGAATGCTCATGTGTCCCTGATTGGACACATAGCCATCGTATATTAGACCCATTCGAAGAGCATTCAGAGCCTGGTGTTACTATCTTTGTAATTGGACCAAGTCGAGCGCGGACTTGCACCGGGGCAAATAGAAAGTTTAACACGGAAAGAACGAAATTGATAACCAATTTATATATATGTTGTAGTATTAGGGTGGGTCAAATTGTAGGGGGCCGAAAAAACGTACAAAGGCCCATCGCGATTTTGGTTCTATGGGTCATTCCAAGAAACTTTGCCAAAGAAACCATTGGTCTAAAATCAATTTCGAGCCGCCCAAAATTTCAAAATAGGTTTTTTTTTCCAAAATATTTAAAAATCGAGTTAGAAGTTGCATTGAAAAGGCAAAAAAAACCTTATTTTTTTTCGAGCCAAATGTGTATGTGGGGATTTTTTGGGTCGAAAAATCCATTTTTGACATTTATTTTTATTTTTGAGTACCGCCAGAGGGCGCATCTGTGCATTTTTTTGAATCTATCGCCTTTTTTTGAAGAAATTTGACGAAATTGTTGCGAAAATCGACGAATATTTGACTTTCTCATAATGCAATCCCAAATTTTCATCATCATCATCATCGTGGCGCGACAGCCCGACGTCGGGCCTTGGCCGCCTGGATCATTGTCCTCCAATTATCTCGGTCACGTGACCGCGTCCTCCAATTTTGGGAGCCCAGCAGCTGCGCGGCGTCCACACCTACTGAGCTCTCCCAACGAGATCTCGGTCGTCCTCGCAGTCTCGCTCCGTCGACTCGTTCAGCATTCATTACTCTCTTAGGCATGCGATCATCGTCCATTCTTTGTACATGCCCTGCCCATTGAAGTCGTTGTAGTTTGACGATTTTCGAGACTTGCAGCTCATCGTACATTTCATACAACTCATGGTTGTACCGGATGCGCCATCCATCTCGATCGCAAACAGCCCCGAAAATTCGCCGTAGAACCTTACGTTCAAAAGTGTCTAGCATGTTTTCGGAGGCTTGAGTTAGGGTCCATGCTTCGCAGCCATAGCATAGCACTGGTCGTATAATGGTTTTGTACACGCGGAGCTTCGTGTTTCTGTGCACATGTTTCGATTTCATTATGGGGAGAACCGAGAAAAAAGTCTTATTAGCTAACTGTATCCGTCGCTTGATTTCGTCAGTTTCGTTGGCGTCCCTTGACAGGTTGCAACCCAGGTAGATGAAGTTGTTCACGAACTCGATGTTGAGGTCCCCCACGTTGATGCTCGGTTGTGCAGGTGTCCTTGTCACCGATTGCATCATTATTTTAGTTTTACCCTCGTTAATACGTAATCCAACTTCCTTTGCAGCGGTATCGAGCGTATGCAGAAGTTCTTCTGCGTCAGCCAATCTTCGGGACATGATGTTGATGTCGTCGGCGTACGCTGCTAATTGTGTCGACTTGATGAGTAGCGTCTTGCTGTTGTCCAAATTCATGGCCCGAATAACGTATTCCAGTGCGAGGTTGAAGAGCGTCGGTGCCAGTCCATCGGCCTGTTTCAGACCAGTGCGTGTTTCAAATAGATCAGTAAGTCTATTCTGGATCCTGACTTGTGAGACGGAGTTGGTCATCGTCATCTTTGTCAGTCGCACTAATTTCGCTGGTATACCAAATTGCAGCATGATGTTGTACAGTACTCCACGATCGATACTGTCGTATGCCTGCTTGAAGTCGACAAAGATTTGGTATACGTTTACGTTGTATTCCCAGCACCTCTGGAGTATCAGTTTGACTGAGAAGAGCTGATCGGTTGTGGAGCGACCAGGTCTGAAACCGCTTTGATATTCGCCAATGACTCGTTCTGCGTACGGTTTTATTCTATTTTCCAGAATTTTAGTCAAAATTTTATAGGACGTACAAACTAGTGAGATGCCCCTGTAATTCTCACACCGCAATTTATCTCCCTTTTTATGGATTGGACAGATGATGCTTCTGCGCCAATCGTCTGGGATCTCCTCGTTCTCCCATACTCGCAGGAGTAATTGATGTAAGGCATCAACTAGACTCGCTCCACCGAATCTTAGCAGTTCAGCTGGGATCTCGTCAGCGCCCGGCGCTTTATTTCGTTTTAGTGACCGCAACGCGAGATCAACTTCCTCTACTGTCGGGGGTTGAACGGGTGGGCCTAGATCAACAATATCATCGAGAGCTTCCTGTGTGGGGATGTTAGATGGTCGGTTTAGAAGCTCTTCAAAATAAGAGGCCCATCGTTTGTTAATACCATAATCCCAAATTTTAAATAGCCCAAAATGTTCAGCGTTGAAACTTTTTCACGACCTATATCGATTTCATTCAATTTAAGGAAAAAATAGATTTTTTTTTGTTTACTCTCTGAATGAACAAAGCATGATTTTTCCTTATTTTACTTTTCTTTTTTCAAAAATGTATCTTAGGAGAAAAAGCATAAAATGTAAATGAAAAAAAAAATAGAGAAACATTTTCTAATATTTCAATTTTTAAATACTTATAACGTCTTTTTCAAAATATTAAGTTGGTAATGAAGTTTATCGATATATTGTGTCAAAAATTGAACGCAATGCCATCACACAATAACATATAGACAAACGCAATTTAATCACAGTTCATTGTTCGGATAAAATAAGGCTTCGCCTGACATTTCACCCCATTCCTACATTTCTTGTCTTATCTATCAATCCCAAAATCACAAAGGTAAAAGTGGTGTCCTGTTACAATTTTATTTGAACCAACGTCTATGTTAAATCGTGTTACGGATACGCCCATCGAAACATATTTCCTATTCTGATACATTCGGCTTCATTAATTATTAGATTTGCCAAATTATCATACATTCAATGTCAATTTGGCAGAATATTGATGAGTCTCTCTTCCATACGTTATTCGAGCCTGCTATTCATCGTACAAGTTACAGACATTTTTCTTATGACGTAGTAAGGCAGCAGGCTCGATTCTTTATTTCATTCATTGGCCATTCAATGCCATGGTAATCGAGTCATGTATAAGAAACACATATCCATTTGGAGTTCGTATTGTGTCAGCCGTTTCCATTCTCAGCACTCAGTGTCCTGTCATATAGTGTAGCGTGTCAAGCAATGTACAGTCGTCCTCGCTATATACAATTGCCACGTCATTATGTGGCATACAAAAGACACTCGTCACATTCCAAATTCCATATACAGACTTTGAGCAGTCTATTTTGATGTGCCTACGAAGGCAATTTACGCCCACGAAACACTTGATTTTCGAGTAATTGAAAACGATCCTAACGAAATCGTATCTGATAATGGATGCTGAAGGCACTGGAAATGATGCCCACATATACATCGTATATAGGTATGTTTACATACCATGCTTTGTACTAGACAAGGTGAGAATATGACCGCGATCCTGTTCCCTAGATTCGACAGTTTACTTACAATTTCAGTCGACTAGACATATTACCATAGGATATGGGAAAGCATACATTTAAGAATCCCTAGAAGAGTATTGTTAGTGCTTACGAAATTCAATAACAAAGGTGGAACATCGTCTGGAGGTTGAGTTATCTGGATGGATACATGCTACGTAATTAGGAAAGCAGATCTATTATACGTGGGAGGTATACCATCAGTTTGAAAGGAAACGTAGGATGTGATTGAAATTCAGTGATAGCATAGTACGCGATATTTGATTGACTCATTCGATAGCAAATATTCCAGATTTCGGCAAAGACACCACTAACTAAGCGGAAACCTTATTCTGCTAATTACATAGATTGCCAGGTAGGAGGAATATAAACAATGTTCATCTAACATCAGAATCAATAGATATTGATCATTATTCGCAGATAATTCGTATACTCGTAAGGATTACCAATGCTTCGGTAGATCTAACGCGGTGATCCATTAGGAGAGAGGATGGGTCGGTTTTACACTTGTATGTACTTTATTTACCGCACACATTCGATTTTTGAAATATTGTTTGAGTTGGTACATTGTTATACAATTCGAGTTTCCCCCCCCACAACACCACAGACGCCGCCACAATGTTGAAAATGTGCCTAATTGTTTGGCTTGTCCTGTTTCCTTTTAGTATCTCCTAAATTAGTGCTAGAAAAAACCTTGTAAAACTTTAATAAACTAGAGTAATTTATCTACAATTGGAGACTAAAATAAAGCTTCTAGCTGTTATAATTACCGAGATAGAGCTTTTAAGACATAAACCGATGAGCAGCCATCTTCGAATTTTTGCTCATAACTACTCTAAAAATGACCCGAATTGAAAAATATTGGCCCCGTTAGGCTAACAATCAAATTATCCATAACTTTTACGGAAAAGCTTTTCCATTTGGACCATCCGTTGAAAAGATCTGTGAGCTTGAAAAGTGATAAAGTGTGATTTTTCTCCGAACCCTCGAAAATTGTCATTTTTTGACTATCGATTTTGACCACGTTACTGAACCGATTTTCAACTTTGAGCAACGCATTGAACGCAGAATTTAACGGTCTTTAATTTACTCCTGCAAGTTTTTTCGATCCGAGGCACCGTTTAGGAGTTATAAGGATAATATTAAAAAAAGGGATCAAATTTCTCGAGGACATGGTTCAGATTGGACTTGTGAGCCAGTTATTTATTTTCCCCTGTCCCTCTTTTCTCTTGTCTTCAAGGGGTTAGGGCAATTGAGTAAGTACATTAAATCGTTTCGAATAATCGTAAAATAAAGTTGCGCGAGGCCGTGGACATCTCAAAAGAACTGGCGGGATACATTTTGTACGATCTTTTGGAGATGAAAAAGCTATCGGCGCGATGGGTGCCGCGTTTGCTGAGAGTCGATCAAAAACAGTAGCGCGTTGATATGATTCAACGGCCGGTTTGGCGTTGTTGCAGCGTAATCGAGCGGACTTTTTTCGACGTTTTGTGACGATGGATGTAACATGAGTCCATTACCATAAGGTTGAGTCCAATATACAGTCTGCAGAGTGGCTGGAAAACCACGAAAGACGACCAAAGCGGACAAGGCAGCCAAAAGGCCAACGCTCGGCCGGAAAGGTTATGGCCGCGGTTTTTTGTTTTTTTAGATACGCATGGCATAATCTTCATCGATTTCCTGCAGAAGGGAAGAACAGTCACAGGAGAGTATTATGCAGCGTTATTGGACAAACTGAACGACGAAATAAAGAAAAAACGGCCTCACACAGCGAAGAAAAAGTTCTTTACCATCACGATAACGCACCGTCACACACGTCCTTGAAAGCGATGGCCAAATTAAATCAATTACGATTCGAATTGGCCGCTCACCCATGGTATTCTTCAGACTTGGCCCCCAGCGACTTCTATCTGTTCCCAAACCTCAAGCGGTGGCTCCAGGGAGAGACATTCAGATCGAATGAGGAAGTCATCGCGGAAACCGAGGCGTATCTCGAAGGCTTGGACGTTTCGTACTACATAAAGGGCATCAAAATTTTGGAAAATCCCTATACCAAGTGTGTCGCCCTCGATGGCAGCTATGTTGAGGAATAAACATAAAACTTTGCCCAAAAAAGCTAGCTTTCATTAAAAATCCCGGGACTTTTTAGACCAAACCATTTTCATTATCAAACTCAATATCGCAGTTGAAAATCAACAACAACTTAACAAGTTTATTCTTGTTCCCTTCTTGTAGGATATTTTGTGCATCCAATGATGATCCAGACCCAAAAAGACCGAAGAAAAAAAAAACAAATCCAAAACCAAACAACTTGACCTAGGCGTTTGAAACAAGACTCGAAATGAGTGAAATTAATTAAAATGCATTTACAATAGTCTTTGAATTTGTTTCGAGCAAATTCCCCTGAAAAATCAGCTTAGAAATTAAGTGAAAAATTTTCAGGATCCTCTTCCTCCCACCTATCGACTTATATTATCTGCTAAAATGGCAATGCTGAATGCCAAGTACGATGCAGAGGCGTCTGATGAAAGGTGCCTTGCATTAGTGTTTGAAACCGGAAAAGACAATTTTTGGCCCCCCTTGGGGCGGAAATAATTGGGATGACCGGTAGCGCAGTGTGTTGAGGCATCAGCCTCATGTTTGACGAATCCCGTCCACGATGACGTTCGTGGCTATAGATGTGCAGGTGGTGCATGCTGGCAACTGCATTCTGCCAACGAGACGTTAACTGGACCACACGGAACAGTTGACGCACTATGCCCCACAAGGGGTTAGTGCAATTGAGTATTTACAATAACGGGCTCATTTGAAGTCCGCATGCTGATTCCAGGGATTTTTTTTTGTTTGTAACGGAAAATCCTCCGAGAAAAAAACATCGAACAGTAAAAGACGTTTTGAATGCATTCACCAGACCATAATAGTCAAAGAAGAAAAAACTACCACGTGGCTTTCTTCGCTTCTTTCTTTTATAAATTTGTGAACAAAGCCGAACGAAAATTCCACGATCGGCAAATTGCAACTCCGAAGTTCGGCGGGCTTGTTATGAAATTTGTTGTTTTATGAAATTCAAATTTGTTTTGATTACGATAGGACTTGTTGAAAATTTGTACACTGTGGGAACCATACCGATAAAATATTTGCGGCCCCATTCTTATTGATACGCCACTGATGACAATCACATTTAACGCAAAGTATTCTGGTTAACCTACCATATTTACACTTGTTATAAATCAACGTACTTTTATAACACAAACCGTAACATCTCCCCAACTATTTATGGTACACTCAACTTCAACTTTATTTTAAAAATCTAAAATAGTTGGCAAAACTTATGGGCAACAGGGTTGCAGAAATATCAATATATTGCAAAGTTGAACTGAGTCCTCAAGCTTTTAGCTTAGAATCATGTTTGTTCCGCTGGAAAATGTTTCAGGACGACGATGCGATTTGGAAACGCTCCCACCCCTGCTTAGCACCATCCTGTACCTGTAAAGTAGTGGTGAAGTTAGTTTAAAACTTTCAGTATGCCACCCCTAACCCATCCCGTTCGGTATGAAAAGGAAAATTTTTGTCGAGTAAACTTTTCGAATTTACAACACAATCGCCACGAATGACATTTAGCTATGGTGGCGTGGCGGTGCGGATGTATGTCATTTTTGGTTATTTCTAGTATTTACAATACACAAATGTTACAGAAGGGGTGAAATGGGTCCAATGGCAGCTGCAATGGACGTAGTCTGTATTTATAACGTACTCTACAATTTAAATGATGGCAAAATTGAAATTTTCCAAGGAAATTTTCAGGTGGGAAGTGAATGGAAAGTTTTCGGTTGAGATTGCTTTTTGTGCTTTTGATGACAATTGAGTCACGTCTTAGGTAAAAGTTTTTGCATTTCTCACTTGGAAAGTGTATTTCGCAACTCAAGATATTTTCATATAGCTTCTTTGATTCACACTGAATTGCATTGTGGAAGTGGCTAATTGACGAAGCTTCTATTGAATAATTTGGGGAAAACAAACCGTCGAAAATTTTCTTGTTGAAATATTATTTATATTAATGTTTTTTTTTTGCGAAAACTTGCATATTATTTTAATATGATACACACCTTTAGAGTTTAGCGAACATTGTACGACTAATGCACCCACTTTCAGTTAACATACCAATTTTTCGCCACTTACTACTGCCAGTTAAAAAATGCCTAAATTTTTGTAGAACACTTCTAATCCTTTGTGTGGAAATTTCATTGAAATTCGATACAAAAAAAAATTAAGTCTTTATTTTAAATCCCTGTAACGGAATTTCCATCCAATTACCTTGCGGAAAATTTAATTACTTTTAAAAGTAGAACATTTAATTAGATGCCTAATTAAGAGATTCAACAACGACGGTTTTTGTCGAATCATACGAATCGTGCACTGTAAGCTTACTTTTCAAGCATCCTCAGACGAAGCGACGATTTCCTTTCCCATGAAAACGATCCATCAAAGTGGATAAATTTAATTTGAACCTCATTTTCTCGAATATAACTGTATATTCTGAAAAGACATATTCATAAAAAGACATATTCTACCCATGGAATATTCTGTCTCATGATGTAAAAAGTTTGAATAGATAACGAAAGTATCAAAATATACGGCAAAAGCGTGGCAAGTGTGTCATTGAATAGACGATGTCTATAATATTAATTTAGTCTATTCAGCTGGTAAGGTTTCGTTGAAATATTAAAGGCTGTGGCTTGTAGAGTATGTCACATCCCATCGCCAGCGAAAGGACATACAAAAAAGTATGAAATACAAAATGCCAGCTACGAAATCATGACTGGTGACCTATTTTATGAATCTTTTCAAGTACCAGCTTTGCATTTTCTACTTTAATCTTTGTTACACAACGACTCGTAGTCGGACCTTGGCTGCTTGGATAGTCGGGATAGTCCGCGAAATCATCGAGACAATTGGAAGAAAACTATCCACAAGGTCCGACGAAGACGGGCCCTTTCGCCACAAAGATGAATGTGCAAAATGAAAAGTTGGTAATCGAAAAGTTTAAAAAAAAGAGGCCCCAGTTCATAATTCTACAATAAAATTGAAAACTGCGGGTTACTAAGTCCAGTGAAGTTAGTTGCGTTCAGCTTCAATGAGAAATCTTTTATCTAACAAAAAATAAATTCAGATTTTCGTGTTTTGTTTCCTTGATCCTAGAAAAAAGTTAGTTTCAACCGAATAAAAGAGCTCGACTAAGCTGGCCATTGTAGGAGCGAACTTTGAATCCAACTTCGCCTGAAATTATTTTACTAGAATGCATTAGATTTATTTTAGCAGTATTTTTATAAAAAGGACGCATATTCAAGATTTTTTGGATAAAAAAAAACAATTCTGTAAAAATAAGGAAGAAAAACGAAAAAATCGAAAAAAAAAATCGGAAAAGTGACCAAGACTAGTTATGTTTACGCGACACAACAAGTACGGGTTTTCGGACCTCTGTAGCTGGGGTTCCAGGTGATTGTGGGGGCTCAAATTTAGTATGACCATTCTTCTTGGTCGTTTTACAAAGTGTTGCAAATTTGATGTCGATATGACGAAAAGCAACCGAGATATGACAGTTTGAAAATCGCTATTTTTCAAATTATTCTTGTTCTCGTTGATCTTGTTGTTCGTTGACAGTGCTACAGCCTCGTAGGGAGCATAACGAGGTCTGGTTTCTTTTCTCACGGATTGACTGTGTCCCATGGGTGTGTCTTTTCTTTCATTTGCTCTGATCCGTGCAGTAGATAAAAAGATACATCCAAAAATGTGAAAAAAATATAAGAGTTTCTCGCTTTCTCGAAGTCTTTTGAATGATTTCAATGAAAAAAAAATCTTTCAGGTATTACCCGTGGTCCGTGGTTCAACTAAATTTGGTACATAGCTTGCTTTGGTTATTAAGTACAAAACGGTTGTATTTTAGTGCTGCTGGATATGTGCGTTAGGATAAAAGGACTCTATTATTATGAAATGAAACAAAAACCAAAGCTGGTAGGTAAGGGTGTATTCTAAGACGTGGCAATGAGATCAATGCACTGGAATTCTGTTAATGGCATAATGGCATTTTGAGTCCTTCGACCACGACTGATGGCATTTTGCGTTCTTTGGAGAAGGAAAATGACATTTTTGGAAAAGAAGTGATATCAAGGGATGATGGGTATGATACGACTGGGGGTGGTGAGGCGAATACAGTAGACTATTGTTGAAGGCACTTTGAGTCCATTGAACTAGAAAAATGATATTCTTGGCAAGGAAGCGCTCTATTAACTTTTTTGAAATTATTCGGATCTTCAAAAGACTTAACACAAACACACGTTCATATTTCAAGTACTTCGAGGAGGTGGGTTCTTTAATTATTAAAGATCGGGCTTATTGAGATGTAAATACAGGTATTTACAATTATTGCATATAAATAGTTGAAAGATGAACGAAAAATGAGGGGTCATGCTAAGATTTATGTAAGGCGGAAAAGGAAATTTGAAAGAATTGTGTGCTAATTGTTTAAAACAACAATTTTAAGCCATCTGAATATTTTATGATGTATGATGATTTATATGGGAAAATGCATGTGCAATGAGCATGACACACTCTATACAAATTGAACGAAAAGTTAGATTTTTCATGACATATTTTAAATCTTTGTTAATAAAAAATGGAATGATAGTTCCATTCCATACCATTCCACCCTACCTGGCACAGAGGGCTAATTTTAATTTTTCTGTCGGTCGGGACTGAAATCATCGCTCAAATTTACTAGTGAATACGTAAAATTCGCGCGAATGGAACTACATATATGTATGTGCTTCTTGTTGGACTCATCAACTCACCGCCGAAGGGATTTATGACAAAATGGCAATAATAATGACAACGATGTTGTTGCAATAAAATGATGGATAAGTCATTGCGTGTGCATCACGCTTTAGGCTACGAAGCTCCCCGCCAATCAGCGTTGAAAGAAATTAACTAATTCAATCAGGGTTCAATATGCATACCCTAGAGCGAGGCGCGAAGCTACGAGTGCTTTGGCGATATTGTGTTCATATTAATCTTTTTTGCGGCTGAAGAGTTTTTCTTGGCGGTGATTTTCTTTACAACAGGGTTGTTTTTGGAAGATTCACTCTTCAGGAGCTGCCTTAATCCATGGGGGAAGCAGCTCGACCAAACCAGGGGTTTGTATTCCAACCTAAATCGGAATACGGCCCTGAGTGGAATGCTAACACCTTATACATATAGTGTGCATTACACGACACGAGTGCGAATTTTCATCCAATGAAAAGTCACGGTGTTTATTCACGCATAAGCGCATTTTAATATTTTTAAGAATAAGTGAATCCATGGTGTGGATGAAACCAAGTGACAAGAGGATGAATTGATTTTAAGCTGATAATGTTTGTGTGGTAGTGGAGAGCGAGTTTGAGTTATTTTTGACTTAGACTCGCAATGACCCACTCCACTTTATTCTTAAAAACATTAAAATGCGCTTATACGTGAATAAACACAGTGACTTTTCATATAGGTTTATGTTGTTCTTGTAGAGCATGTTATTTCTCTAACCTGTATATTTTAAGATTCGCAAAAGAACGCACCTAGAGTTCAAAGTGAATTGGTAGATCGTCAACTTATTTCTCGGTAATTCGCTCTTATACATATATTTGTATACAGTATGTACTGTATGCCCACGTTCGTCGTGTATCCGCCCGCATGGTGGTTTTCGAATTGGCTCGTCACAGATCCGTGGCGTTTGATTCACTCTGGAGCTCAGTCCTTTTGTATCGAACACGTCTGTTGTTCAAGAGCTATAAATATTTGTTGCAACCCTCCAAAACCCAACATCGCTAGGAAGAGAAGAAAGCGGAAAATAGATTTTGGGTGCCTTTGTTGCCTTTATTTCTCTATACTACATATGAGTGCTTTGAGCACAGTTGAGTTGCGCAACTAGCAATTAAATATCCAGATGATGATGGGTCCATCATCTGTAGATTGTAAAATATCTCGCCGACGCAGCGCCTTATGCATGCTGTATTCCATAATAAAGAAGCCATTGGAATCAATATACATAACTACAACTATGAGCTACGAGTAACATATTTCAAATATTAGAATCTATGTATGCATATGTTACATTTCCATGTAGTATTTATCCGAGACCTATGTACAAATATTTGTTGCTATGTATCATATGATACTACCTTTCAAAACTCAATATCGCATCGCTTTTCGGAACGAATGCATCTGAAGTGAGTTCATACGGTTCGTTTAATATAGCAAAGTTTTCGGAGCCGTAGCCCCAGGTCATGGCTATCGAGAAGCTTTACTTGAAATTCCTAAAATTGCATTTGATAGCAACATTATTAGTTTTAAGTAAAAACAGAAACAATTAATTAATGGCTAACACTAGCAGTATATAGGTAGATGCTGAGTATCCTTTATTTGACCTTTTCATTCCCATCCACAATCGTAGAAATGAATAGAAATAATGCATAGCTACCCTAATTGAATTTTGGGTAACAGAATAATGAAAGGACTCAGCAGTGCTTACATGAATCAACAAAGTTCCGAAATGGACGAAGGTGATTGTGTGTGTGTTTTGCGGTGGAGTTGCAGTTGTTGAAGGCTTGAGTGTTGAACTTTCAACAAAATAAATAGAATACGACATGTCTTTGAAGAAGAGATCTTTGTCTAATTGAAGAAAGCACTCTTGTAATTGATTAAGTGAACGATAGTAAATAAAGACAATCCTTACTTGAGTACATTTTCACAAAATGTCATATCTATCTCGTGTCTAATGTAAATTTCATTCAAGTTACAATTACAGTGTCTCTCTTCGGTTGGGGTGACCTGTAGCGCAGTGTGTTGAGGCATCAGTCTCATGTTTGACTACCGGCGTTTCGGGTTCGAGTCCCGTCCACGACGACGTTCGTGGCCATGGATGTGCAGGAGGTGCAGGCTGGCAACTGCATTCTCCGAAACCAGTTTATGCCAACGAAACGTCAACTAGGCCACATGGAACAGTTGACGCGCTATGCCCCACAAGGGGTTAGGGCAGTTGAGAGAGAGAGAAACTAAAAAAAAATTAATGATCTGGTCACGCCAGAGGTTAGAAAAAAAAATCAATAATTATTATATAATTTTTATTTGAACCTCGAACTTTAAAATGTTAGGTTGGTGCAGATGAAATATCAGGTTCAGTAGTAAATTTTTGAAAAGCTGTAACTTTTTATAAAGACGATTTTATTAATCGAAATTAGTAACAGCGGATGCGAAACACTGTTCCCAACCAGATACAGAGAAGTCCGAGTTTCTACAAAACCCGTAAATAAAGTGGAATTTATACGTATACACTGGACAGCCACCCGCCACTTTGGAAGTCTAATCCAATTTTCTCAAACGATATAAAACTTACATCTATCAAAGTTATACCTACAGAAAGAGCGTTTAATGGCGATTTAAATGACTATAAATCTAATCTAACGTACCGTAAACTCACATTGTAATCAAGCAACAAACACAATGCTAACGATTTGCTCTGTTTTGACTAGAGTTCGCGCTTATCGTTCTTTTCTTCTACAGTGAGGGTAGTCGGATATTTCTTATCATTTCTTTAGTTTTTGTCCATTGTTTGCTTAGAAGTGTGTATTTTTGGGGCTCCAGATGTTATGGGCCCGGCGCGGCGCGGCCTTGCCCTACCAACAACTTCTTGCGCCAATATTGTTGCGAACCACCAACTTGACCACGTTGGGCGCCAAATATGTAATGGGCAGTTTGGAGGGCATCCGAAGATGCCCGTGGGGAAGGAGCCTAAGGTAGAATATAACCTATAAGGTCGAACCGTGTCATATGGCATAGAAAAATTCCCCTAAACGAGCTAAGTAGCGTCCTAGGCTTGCTGTAGCTCAGTTCGGGAGACGTGGGCGGTGCTTTCGCCACTCATTTCCACTGTCCTTTACGTATTAACAAAAATGCATAGGCCAAAACAACGCAAACAGGGGAGGTAAAAATGGGCAAAGATAAAAAACAATGGCCGATAAGGATGGAATGGTTGGCGGAAAGCGCAGATTCCCTCGTGTTCACATCAGGGTCCAGGCGTAATGGGATCCTCGGCCTCTGGTTTCATACCGCCGACAGATCCTTACTCGTCAGGTGTTGCCACAGAATATGGTTCATTACAGCATTCAGCGGACAACAGTGCGTAACTTTGCTATCATTGGCTTGAATTATGCAAAAAAAACGGAAAAGTTGTTCGAAATATACTAAATAAGATGATGTCAAAATTTGATCGAATTCTGGTTAATTCTTCTCGCCCAAAAAAAATTCTAAAAATCAGTGAAAATTAGCCTCCTTTAAGATACTGATTTTTACCATTTTCTCCATATATTCAATGCACTGTGCATCGGGTTTATTTGAATATAATATAAACTTACAAACAGTGTGCCTCTGCTCAAACCGCTTGTGAAATCGCGCCATCGAAATACAGCCATAGGGCCGGTTGCTCAATGTCCGATTAAAATTTATTTTAAGAATAAACTGCCATTTAGCACAATTTGATTTTCTCAATATCTGTTTAGCGTTATTAATCGGATAAACGCTAACCGTCCCCTTGCCTTCGATTAATCTCTTATCCAAAACAAAGCCCAGCTCCTGGTTTCCAGTTGAAAATTTATCCTAAGCAAAAACCCAACACCTGATACCGGATGTTGAGATTTTGACAGCTAGGACTGTTCACTTTTGCAAATTCAAATGAAAACAATGAAAGTGGCCATAAAGGACAGAGTTCCTGGAAATTCATTCAATAGAATAGAATTTGCAACAAACTAATAGCCCCCATATACGATGCAATCCGTCGTCAGATCGATCTGACGATATTAGGATCGTCAGATCGATTGCACAATGTATGTGACTATCGTTGACGATTTTTTTGACAGTTCCATATAATTTCGATCGTCAGATATTTTGTGGCGATCCATCGTCAGATCGATCTGACGATGGATCGCACCGTCTATGGCGGGTCTAAGCTGCAAATAAATATGCTGAGAGACCGTACTAATACAAAATTGATTCGTGGACGGTAGAATTCCGCTAAGAAAATCAGCTGATTTTGCCATAATTGTGGTCTGAGATAAGCTCTACACTTTATGGCTTGGTAATTTGTATGGGACGTATGAGAAAACGAAAGTGCTTATTGGGCTGTTTATAGCTTCGTTTAATTTGTGTCTCTGTTAGTTAACAAAGAGTTTAATCAGTCATTGAGAAAACGGGCCTAAATGTGCTACGATCAGAACAATATTTAAATTTATCGACTACGCGAACTATGTAGCCGTCCTATGACCTTCTCGTCTATACAAAGGATAATACCAGTCTCCCCTCAAGCTGATTGCACTTTACTAAATGACTCCATCCCTTGTGTCAACTATACGAGTAGTAAAGGTTGTAGCAAATCTGTGGCTCTCATCGACAAAGTGGGTTCAGCGACCTTTCTAATAGCCGACTATCCTCACAAAACTACACATGTCATCTCAGGATAACTCAACTAAGACTTTCTAGTTGTACGATGTCGGTTGTCTGCAGCTTAGTCGTATATTGTCGACATATGTGACGATGCTGTTGTTTTCTCGCCGCCAAGAAAGCGAAAAACGGAAAAAAGCATCCTGAGAGCTTCATTTCTGGAAAATGGTGAAAATGCTGCATATCCAATTGCACATTTAAAAAGGTGTGTGCTTCATGAAAAGAACGTCGACATCGTCGTCTGAACACAGTCATAAATTGCACACTACATAAAAAGTTAAAGCCAAGGAGCACGAAGGGAAATAATACGCAAAACGAAAAGTACACAAGTGACGTGGCGCAGCAAGGAATCGCTGTAGTCGTCATCAGATCAGCTCTCTGTAAAAATGAATGAATGGAAGAATAACACAGGGCTGACAAACTGGCAAAAATGAAGGCGAAATTATGCAAATGATAGCAGTAAAGTCCCTTTTATTCAAAGACACGGACAAATGATGGTGGCGCGATACGGAGGACTTGATTGGGTTGGTTTATACCATTTTGCTCGGTCGTCTTGGTTGTTTTTTCCGTCATCGTCATTCTCGGTCGTTATTTTCGTTTGTTTCAATAGCCGGAACCCATGTTTCAACCCACATCATAGCGACCTCATTCATAAATGAAATGCAATAAAAAAAAAATAGGAAACGAGCGAAAACAAGGACAAACGTAGGAAGACGATTCGGCATTCTGTCGCTGGGATTATACTATATATGTCTAAATGTGAAACGAAAGTGTCGGTTGATGAAGGAATAAGAGCACCGTCTGAGTTCCAGCGTTTTGTAATATTTTTTTTAAGAAATTAAAAAGCAAACATTCAAATCCTGAATCGTTTATTGTATAGGATGCAGTATTTTTTTTTCTTTTTACTCATTTTTTTGACATGGGTAAAGTGCCGCAACAGACGGAGGCGTTTGCATGTAAAAACAAGTCAAATCTATTCAATTTCATTTGGGGCTTTTTTTAAATTACAAAAAAGGGTGTGTCTGGAGTGTAAGTTGATAATATAGAAATGGGTAAGTTGTGAATGTTAGGTGCCTGCGACATGACCCCTACAACAATCGTGCGTCGGTAACTTCAGACTAAGTGAGGCATACTAGTATGAACTTCAAGATTAAATTGGCATGATTTGTGATTTCGTATATGTACATATTACACAGGTGTCTGCAGACGTTCCAATTTGCTTTACAAGTATGCATAATCCGTCACAATCATATACGTTTTGATCTAGATACTATACCTGCCGCTGCTGTACGTTAGGACCCGAGGGAGTTTGTCAATCTCCCACTGTACGCGTTCCCAGGTGGTGGATAGAGGATGCTAAGGTGATGCCAACCATATAGGGTTGTATTATATGTTGTGTGCCTTTTCAGTCTATTGTCTAAAAAACAAACTTTCTGTTTCTAGACAGGCGCAGTCAGACATACTGGCAAATTTGACATATCCATGGGGCGACCGGTAGCGCGATGGGTTGAGGCATCAGTCTCATGTTTGACTACCGGCGTTTCGGGTTCGAGTCCCCTCCATGATGACGTTCGTGGCCATGAATGTGCAGGAGGTGCATGCTGGCAACTGCATTCTCCGAAACCAGTTTATGCCAACGAAACGTCAACTGGGCCACATGGAACAGTTGACGCGCTATGCCCCACAAGGGGTAAGGGCAATTTAGTAAATCCAGAGATAAAAAAATATAATTTTGTTTTCAAATATAAAAAAAAGAACGAGAAAAAGTAAAACAAAAAAGAAAAAGAGAATTTAATAAGATACAGCAAAAAGTTAAAATAAAATTAAGAAAAATAGAGAAAAAGATCATACCGCACAAGTATTTCTAAAGTGAGACAAGTCACAAAAACTCCGTTTGGGGAAAAATGCAAAAAACCTATTAGTGAGTTCAACGAAAAACCATGACATAACCAATCATTTGCGGTATATTTATAGGCACTAGAAAAAAAGTAATTTAATATTAATATTGCATATTTTGAAGGCAAGCTTTGAAAACGCGTCCTTTTTAAGATGTAACGGCCTTGTTCCTTGTTCACTGAGCTCAGATAGGAGTGAATTATTTTGAGTTGCCGTTGTATTCAACTGTTAGTATTGATAAAGTTACTGGTGACACCCGTGGGGTGACGGGTTTAGAATATGCACCCCTAGGTGAGTCCTACCTTAATCGTACGAGTCGACTAATAGTACCGATCACGTGCATGTAACAACAACACCTCTAGATGAGCCTGCAGTACAGTTCGACATCTTTAGGACCCCCCACAGGTCAGTGTGTGTAAGTGGGTTGCCGGGTCTGATGAACACCGCCGGATGTAAGAGGAAAGTCCATACGAATTTATTTTCCACACACTAGTGCCATCCAACTCCACCTTTCTCCAGATAGGTGTAAAAGAATGGATGTAAGGCCTTATGGTAGAAGCACTACACCTGAGCACTACTTCTGATGCGGAGTTGAGTGATCCCAGGGTAAAAATTGTTTGTGCCAGAGCTCGACAGTTTCGGGGGGCGAGCGCTATGAAGCAGTCCAATCACACCGTAGAGAAGCTTAGGGTTGCAAGTTGGAATGTCGGATCTATGAAAGAGCAAGATCCGACACAAGGAACCCCTACCTCCTCTACAAGTGAAACTTCAAATAAGCGATAACTTTCGATAAAATCAAGCTAGTGACTTGAAATTTCAGTCAAATGTTTGTACTAGGATCAAGCTACTTGTTATTGAAATTGCGCAAGATTCGACAAAAGAAACCTCTACCTTCCCTACGAGTGACTCTTCGAATAAGCTATAACTTTCGATAGAATGAAGCTAGTGACTTAAAAAATTCGACAAATATTTGTATTGTGGGTTAGATAGTTGATTTTGAGAATGGTGAAGATCCTTCTTAACCCAGAGGCTGGCAAATTAGAGCTTTCCCCAGAAAATCTAGCTTTTTGGCAAGAACAAAAAAAAATGTGATAACTCTGTAACGGCAAAACGATAGAGAGACCATTCGGGCAGCGCGGCGTTTTTCCTCTAACAGTGTGTAGAATATACCCTAGCCTTATGGCGATTTAATCGCGGGCCACCCTGTAAAGTTTTCGTAGACGCTGAGAAGGCTTGTACATGGTGTTAGGTTAGGTTAGGTTAGGTTAAGGGGCTGCCATGAAACAACACAGCACACTTAGACCTCTCATGGGTCCATTGTGATACCACCAGTAACAAAAACACCTCTCTAAGAAACCAAGGTTCCGAACCAGACTGTGTTGGCAATGTAGCGATTGAGCTGTATCACACTCATATCCTTGAGGTCCTCCATATCAAAGTAGAACCATGAGCCCAGGAATTTCTTCCTCCTTATGGCTAGTGCCGGACAGCGGCATAGAAGGTGCAAGACACTCTCCTCCTCATCCACATCCTCACAACTCCTGCAGTAGTCATGATGAGGAAGACGGAGCCTCCATGCGAGCTCACCAATGGGGCAGTGCCCTGTGATAGCCCCCACCACTCTACCAATGTGCTTTCTATTCAGTGCCAGCAAAGAGGCAGATCGGCTAAGGTCGAATTTCTGCCAAATCATTCTCGTCGTTTGGCAAGTACGACTATTGAGCCATCTGGTATTTGCCCTATCCACTGCCACAGATTTAATTGCCACTTTGGATGATGCAATTGGCATTCTAATGTCATTGCGGTGTCCATCGACGACACCGGTTGCCCCCTCGTGCGCAAGATCGTCCGCCCTGCAGTTGCCCGCAAAGCCACTGTGACTCGGTATCCAGCAGAGGGTAATGTTGAAAAAGTAACTCATCTCCATGAGGGCCGAGCGGCACTCCAGAATAGTTTTCGATGTGGTGAGAACAGAGTCAAGTGAGCGAATCGCAGCCTGACTGTCCGTATAGATAGTAAATGTCTCTTGCAGTCACGACATGATTCCTCAACCAGGTCAGTGCTTCCGAGATCGCCGAAACCTCGGCCTGCAGGACACTACAAAAGTCGGGAAGACGGTAGGATAAGTTAATTCCCAGTACCTCCGAGTGTATACCAATCCCAACTCCATTCTCGGTCTTAGAGCCATCCGTGTAGATAGACAAGGAGTTGGAGGTAAGGGGTACATTATCAGCCCATAGGACGGAATCAGGCTGGTATAGTTCCTACCGAAAACGTGTTTAGGAGACGTGTAATCAGTCTCCGGAGGGAGATCCAGGTTGCACAGGATAGCCGCGTGGCCAGTGCTCGAAGTACGCCATTGGCCTGTTTCTCGAAGACGCAGGGCCGTATTCCCCGCCAGCTGTTCGCCAAATATGTCAAGCGGGAGCAAGTGTAGCAGCGTGTCCAAGCTGGCTGACGGAGTTGTTCTAAAAGCCCCCGTCGTGGCAATCGCTGCTAGTCTTTGCACTTTACTTAACAGGCGACAATAGGACGCCACTCTTAGTGCCGCCCACCAAACACAAATGCCGTGAAGTAGAATTGGCCGCACAACCGCTGTGTATAGCCAGTAAACCACCTTCGGTTGCAGGCCCCAGTTCTTACCAACCGCTCTCCTGCACGAATAGAGCGCAGTAGTGGCTTTATTCACCCGCTCAAGGATGTTGGGCTTCCACGTCAATTTCCTATCAAAGATAAGGCCCAGGAACTTCGCTCTATCACTAAAGGCCAGTTGCTCGCCATCCAATGATGGAGGCTCAACAGGAGGCAGCTCCTGTCTTATAGTAAAGAGCACAAGTTCGGTCTTGTGAGGGTTGACACCAAGGCCACAGTGGCCTGCCCATTCGGTGAGTATGCATAGAGAACTCTGCATCAACTCACTAAGGACTCCCGGGAATCTTCCGGAAACAGCAATGGCAACATCGTCAGCGTAAGCCGTCACCCTGAAACCAAGCTCTTCCAATCTCAAAAGCAGTCCATTGACCGCCAGGTTCCAGAGAAGAGGGGACAATATGCCCCCTTGTGGGGTACCCCGGCATACATATCTACTGACGGATGAAGTACCCATAGTGGTACTAATAATCCTAGATGTTAACAGGAGACTGATGAGTTTGCAGAGCGATTCCTCAACCTGCATTTTTAAGAGCGCTTCGATGATCGCACTAGTCGATGTCTAAAAACGCAACCATGGTGTATTCCTTGTATTCAAGGGATTTCTCAATACAACTAACTAGAGAGTGCAGAGCAGTGTCCACTGATCTACCTTTCCAGTAGGCATGTTGCGATGAAGATAGTAACAGAGGCGGAATGGTATTTCGAAGATGGGTATCGATTAGCCGCTCCAATAGCAAGGTTGAAGAAAGGCTGATAGGACGAAGGTCGTTAGCTCGCGCATGTGAGCTGCGCCCAGCTTTCGGGATGAATACAACTAGAACTTTCGTCCAGATGCGCGGAACATATCACATTTTGAGACATGCGGTTAGGATGATCTCCACCCAAGGATAAACAATATCTAATGAGTACTGTAAGTCCGAAGGAATAATGCCATCGGGTCCGGCGGATTTAAACGGTTCGAAGCTGTCGATCGCCCACAGAATCTTTTCTTTCGACAGAATGGACGCAACATCACATGCTGTCGGATGACCAGAAAGTGGGGCTCCAGCAGACCTAGTCACCGTGCTGCCAGGAAAGTGTGTGTCAAGCAAAAGTTCAATGGATTCTTTACTTGACGATGTCCATGAGCCATCCTGCCTCTGCAGAAGAGTAGGCAGAGGTGCGTTCGTCGACAGAGTTTTACGGAGTCTAGAGGCCTCGCTACAACCTTCCACGTGTTCGCAGAAGCTCTTCCACGAGTTGCGTTTAGCTCCCCTCAACTCTTTCTTGAAAAGGCTAAGTTGCCTTTTATAGGATTGCCAGTCAGACTCCAGCCTAGAAGCTTTTGCCTTATTAAAGGCCTTCCTACATGTAGTCCTAGGCTCGGATAACTTACCGTTCCACCATAGTGGCTTCTTCTTTCCTGTATGTGAACTGGCAGGACACGATGAGGATATCGCCGCATTAATTACACCGGTTAGCGTGTTAACCATGCAGTCCAGTTCATGTTGGTTAGAGGGTTGAACTATTAACGGAGGCAGCAATTCCAAAAGAGTCTCACGATGCTTCGACCAGTCTGTACGTCTGCGATTCAAGGTGCGTGGAGTGAGCGCAGGTCGTTCAGATAGGCTAAATTGTAGGTACCGATGATCCGAGAAAGAGTGTTCCTCGGATACTCTCCAGCCGCTGATCAAGTGGTGAATATCCTCCGAGGCAAGAGTGATGTCGAGGACTTCCTGCCTATTCTTGGTAATAAAGGTGGGCTCCCTACATACATGTACATGGTGTTAGGCGGAGGGGGTTAAAAGAAAAATCTTTAAAACACACGATTCAGCATGCGGGCGGCTCCAAGAACATTTTCTAACAGTTATGCATTTGACGCGCGGTAGGTAGTCTTAGCACGCATTTTATTTTTATATGGGTCGGGCCAAAAAGGGATTGCAGAAATAAACAAAAAATAGCCCATAATCCTAATAGCAAAAAAAAACTTCAAAGATTCAATTTTACAATAATTTTTTTTTAAGTTCAGCGCAAGTATACCTCTAACATTACATGTCAACTTCTTCTTGATAGAGCGGTTTCCTTCATGTTTCACTTCTGGCCTCATGCAAATTCGAGAAAAGTCACAATTTTCTCCAAGCAATAGGACAGCATTTTGTCTGGATGACAATGCATTGCATAGTCATTCCATTCAAACAAGAAATTAGCCCTGCAAAAAAATAGCGAGAAAGAAACGTCCAATGTTCCGAACCACGTAAGTCGCCCTTAAGAAAGCTCTTAAAGACCGTACCGAAACCGTAAGTTCACAACGAAAAAGAGCATACGCGCTCAAATCCTTTTTAACGAGTACGAAATCCAAAAGAAAAAATCTATCTATCCCAAGGTTTGTATTGTTCGCTCTGCTGTGTTGCGTTGAACAAAATGTAATACGATTTTAATGAGCTGGAAATATGTAAGCGGAATGAATTGCAAGAACTATTCCGACAAGATAAAATTGAAATACGAAGAAGTCGGTTCTTTCTAGGCGAATAAAGGACCTAAAGAACTAAGAAAGTTGAAAAAGTGAAAGACAAGATGAATGCACAAAATTTGTTCTGTTATTTATTATAATTGAATCCTAACTGTATTTTTGTTATCTTTGTAGCTTCAGGATGCTGAAAAATGTATAAATTTATTAAAAGGAAGAATTTTTTTCGTTTGCGAGTAGGAAAAGAGCACCAATAATCGACATGTTAAGCGAAATTTTGCGTTTCAGAAATTCCCATTATTTGCACATTTGTATTATTCAACTGACTAGTGTTTGGCTAGTTAATAGTGTTCATTGAATTAGTCAAATTGAGGCGAAATATTAACTTAATCCCCCTCGGAGCACCAGTAATCGACATAACAGGCCTAGTGCTCGACAAAGTGTTTCAAGCTTTGATTTGAAAAGTAGATCCATCTAAGTACCATTTGCGGGCCGATCATTTCGTTAATTGGAATGAATAAAGCTAACACGTGTAAATACAGTATAATTAAATTAAAAATGAAATAAAACCAAAAAGTAGAACAACCTTGTAAGTAAAAAGAAGTAAAGTTAAATAAAAACTTTATTTTCGCTGGGACAGCCAAAACGTTCAATATCGTTTTGATTTCAAATGAGTACAACAATCAGTTTTCTTTTTGACAGTGGTAAGGGACATTCTAGGCAATTCCTTATTTTGCACTGAATTCACTGGATCATTTCACTTTGGAAATCTTCCTCAAAAATACTGCAATGGTCGCGGTCCTGAAAGCCGGATCTGCAACGGATTTTTTCGATTTCTCCGCTATATGCTGTCTCCTTCGGTAAAATATGTGTAGTCAACAGTCAATTTTTGGATCTGAAAATATCGTCCTCCGGATCTGATAAGTATTCTGATTCAAAAATTGTTAGTTGACGTTTTGAGAGAGGGGAAAGCATATGGAGGAGAAATCGAAGAAGTCTGTTCCAAAACCAGGAGTGGAGAAGGAGAGGTTTGTGGACCTCAAATTGTTCAGTTCGGTTCGAATTAAGATTTTCATAAGCAGGTTCGTGTGAAGCAGTCATCGATACCCAAGTGGTACCCAGTGATCGACATACATCAAAACAGGGTTATTAGAACAATCCTGTTATTAAAATGGTATGTCGATTACTGGCATTCCTGTCCCTTTTATGTTATTCCGGAGTTTCGTACTTTTCTTGATAAACATTATTCCTCATCATCATCATCATCGTGGCGCGATCGGTGATGTGTTGCATGCAGCCCTATTCGGACTGGACAGGTAAATGCAGTGGACTTTAACATCTTATCGACAACATATTGACTCCGCTTGCGACATATGCCTACTCGCCCACAAAATCATGGATCTGTCCGCAATGGCGTTACATCTTGGGAGGGAGGCAAGCAAGGTGTGTCTAAAGATTAATACCAACCAGACCCAGGTTATAAGCCCGACATTGCGAATAAGAAATCCTACACTTATTGCCATCAATATTAATGGGCAGCCTTTGGAGAAGGTGGACAACTTCTTCTACCTGGGTAGCATTTTTGCCGAAAGTGGTGGTACGGAGCAGGACATCCCTGGTCGTATCAACCAGGCTAAATGCGCATACGGCATGTTGTCCAAAATCTGGCAGAGCAGTTATCTCAGCATCAAGACTAAGCTAGCTCCCTGGTACTGTCAGTGCTTTTGTATGGAAGCAGTACATGAAAAGTTTCCGTAAATGTTACCAGAAAGTTGCAAGTTTCCATGTCCATCAAGTTAGCATTACCACTTAAAAATTTTGAAATCGCGTATAGTGGATTAATTCACATGAATTTGTCGTGAAAGAAAAAAAATTTGTCGCGTTTGTCGCGTACTTCTGACAATACACTCTTACGAATAACATGCACGTCTTTATTTGTGAAACTTGTCCTTACATACGGATAATAGAAGATATCGCTAGCCTGGATTACCTCAAATATTCCGCTTGAGTTTTATTTTGTGCGCGTAAAGTTCGTGCAGGCGTAAGTGTATCCACGAAGCCCAAATGACAAAAACAAAAAGAAAACAATAATTCATCTGAATCTTTAGGTTGACTACGTTCCGTTTCGCATTTTTCTAAAATGTCGGCATTAAGCTCTTCGATTTGCAGAAATCGCGTGGCAATTTTCCGTTTATTTGCCTGTTTCCGATTTTTTTTTCGCAAACGGACCATTCGCGGGGTTCGCGAGTTAATAAAATGTATGCATGAACCTTACAATTAAATCACCTGAACTATGTTCTGGTAGCTCCTTCTACGATCGGATCGCCCGTGCAGCTTCTACATCCGAACTCGCCTATCTGGACCCAGAGTTTTTAGTCAAGCCGGTTGCGGTTGGTGAATCGCAACGACACCATATGATGACTGGTTGGTACATCGTGGTTAACTACATGCGGTGAAATTGATGGTGAACGGGTGGCTAGTGGTGATCAGGATGGTGGAAGCTCGGTGACAGTGCCGAGGATGTACTATAGCCGCCGGGTGCACCGTGCCTCATCGCGACCGTGGTAAGGTGTTGATCTGCTGCGACCGGCACTGGCACGACTCGATACTCTGGCACGTTTATTGCCCGGGGAGATAGGTTTGGCCTAGTGCTCTAAAGATGATTTGTTTTTTTTTCGTACTCGACGCTTCACTATTGTCGCTATTCCCGGACAATGTGCCCTCCTTCAGCCGAGCGATTTCGGAGACCACGTGCGCCAGCGGTTGGTATTGCGGCCCCCAGTCGAGTAGGTAGTCCCACTCGTAGCTTTCGTGCGTTTTCCTCCCTATGCACGATTACCGGGATATTTGGATGATGTCCGCTGGCCATTTGTACGGTGAATGGCAGGTTTACCCGTTTTAGCCAACAGTTTATCCTACAACAGCGGGGGAGCCAGGCAGAGCGGAAACGATCGAATCACCCAGAAAATTAGGGAAGGCCAGCTCAGTTTTAGAGAGATTTACGGTGATTGCTGTGTATTATAGCTTCAGCTCCCCCACTAGCAAAAAAAAACGAAATAATGCCTCGTGCCCTAAGCGTACGTTTATACTATGGCGGTGGCGGCGACGTTTTTTTTCCGTCGAAGCAATTAATGGCTAGCAACACATGGAAATGAATAGGAACGTTGTTATTAGGCGCGGTAGCGTTCGACGTTAAAACGTCGAACGTCGCGTCCAAAATTTTTAACGTCGCATGTTGGCGGACTGGCGTTCGAACGTCGACGTCGACGTCCACTATAAACACGTGCAATTATATGGCAGAGTTTATATTACGACGGTAACGGCAGCGTTTTTTCTTGAATCTTTTTTATAATTACATGCAATTACTCTTTGTTGTGGTGGTTTAGTAGGAATTGTTTTGCGGATGAGGGTGTGGATAAAAAATTGTCCGAGCTCGAGAATGCGGAGGAGGATAAGGATATTTGATAATGAAAAGATGAGGATGCGGATAAGGGTGAGGATGGGGATATATTTGTTGATTTGTTTCTACATGTGAAATATTATGTAGTTGTGAACATGAGAAGCACATCAGCATACAAATCTACTAGTAGTACGATAAAAAAATTATCAAGCAGCGCCAAGCGTAACTGCCGATTTGCTGCACCCACTGTTATCACTCAACAGTCCTTCTGCTTCCAATGCACAAAGCAGCAATATTCTCCGTCTATCCATGATGTAGGCTCAAGAAATACCGAATGATTCCACGTACGTCGTTAAAAAACGTCGTAATATAATCACAAGCCAACGACGTTTTTTTAACGTCGAACGTCGACGGAAAAAAAAACGTCGCGTCCGACCGCCATAGTATAAACGTACGCTAAAAGCCATGGATGAACACCGTCCCTCACTCCTGGAACCCTACATGCTTTTGAAAATCTTCTGTATGTTGTTCGGTTCCAGTATTCACAGTGATTTCCAGATGGGCAATTTCGCGAACCAACAATTCATTCAGCATTTGAAACAGTACCGACCAATACCTGGAGGACACACATTTATTAATATGTATTTTACAAAATACAAGTTTTTTTCGCAAAGACATTTAAATGAAGTCGATTCTGCCGCAATATGTATACTGATTAAATAAATAAAAAAAAAAAAAAATTCCCGGAATACAAACCTAACGTATTCTGTGATATTACAACGGATGAAATATAAACAAAAACTGCAAGTGCCATTGGACCATAATAAGTAGGCAAGAAGGGAAATATAAAGGAAGATAAGAGAAAACAAAATAAATAAATAAAAAACCAACACACATGCAACGCGAAATTTCTAACCACAGAAAATTCCGCAACTCCAAAAAAGGAGACGTCTTTCAGTCAGTAATGAAACTCTGAAGGGCTGGCCGAGGGAATAACAGAAACATCGGAACCACGAAAAGAAATTGCCTCCAATTTCAGCAATGGTTGTTCTTTTTCGCCGATTTTAATTAAATAAGACCTAGTTTTGCATCATTTCATTTCTTTTGCCGCAAAAGAATATTCGTAAGAACGTTTCTGCTTGGATTTGTTTGACTGTTCGCGTTCGCTACGGTTTCTTCAATTTGCCAAGCAAAAAAAAATTTCTCTTCGCTTCCTTTTCAGATTTTTTGTTATACCGAGAATACGTCCATTACTTAGACGCATTTTTCCTTCCAGTGTGCCTCTTCTTTCGACCATACTCGTATTAGTATAGACGTTACTGTCGGAATGTTTAGAAGATCTTCTGTTAACCGCACGCTGTTTACTTATCCTGACGGAATCCTGAATTATTTGGTGACAAGGATTGATGATGAGAATTTTTTTTTTCAATGTACGTGCAGTTTCTCTTCTAAGGATATGGACGGCGTGCTCTTTGAATTTGACTGAGATGGAGAAAAATAACAAAATTTCGCGCTCTGTGTAGATTTGTAATTTGCATATACTCCTAGAAGTTGTTACAATTATTAGCTTTGAAAACAGCAAGCTATTTTGGAATAGTTCAAGAAGATAAATGTAAAGCTGACTTGTTCAATTTCAATTTGGTAAAGATGCCATCATATCTGAAATGGTTTCGCCAAATCAAAAAAAAACCAGGCCGAAGCTTCGCTTCGGCCCGGAGTCCGAAGCGTATATACCCTAGACTTGTACAGACCTAGTGGTGATACCAAAAGTCCCAATTGGCAACGACCATATGCATTAAAAGTGGGTCTCTTATATGGCCAGTTCATAGGGGAGGTTGGCACTCATTCAGTGGGATCTTGACCATTCTCAAAATCAGTTAACTTACCCATTCTACAAATATTTGTACAATTTTTCAAGTCGCTAGCTTCATTCTATCGAAAATTAACGCTTATTTGAAGTTTCACTTGTAGGGGAGGTAGGGGTTCCTTGAGTCGGATCTTGCCCAGCATTTCCATCAACCAATTAGATCCCTACAAACATTTAAACAAAATTTCAAGTCTCTAACTTCATTCTTTCAAAAGTTATCGCTTATTCGAAGTTGCTTTTGTAGGGGAAGTAGGGGTTTCGTTGGTCGGATTTAACGTATTTTCAATATTAGCCGACTGGATCATACTACAAACATTTGACCAAAATTTCAAGTCGCTAGCTTTATTTTGTCGTAAACTTATTTTAAGTTTCATTTCTAGGGGAGGTAGGGGTTCCTTAGGTCGGATCTTACCCATCTTTAATGCCAACTAACTCAATCTCACTTTCAACATTTGACCAAAATTTAAAGTTGCTGGCTTCATTCTATCAAAAGTTATCGCTTATTTGAAGTTTCATTTGTAGGGGAGGTGGGGGTTCCTTGTGTCGGATCTTACCCATTTTCAATACCCACGAAGTAGGTCTTATTAGTAACATCTTTCAAATTTTCAACTTGCTAGTATCATTTTTTCGAAAGTTATCGTAATTAAAGGAATATTTAATTTTTTGAAATTTGTAGGGGAGGTAGGCGTTCCTTTTATCCGATTATGCCCAACTTACTAGAACTTAAGCAGCTTCTCACTTCAAGGCTACACGCCAAAAATCAGGTGTCTACGTCAATTGGTTCAGGAGTTATGGACAAAAAACCTGAAAAGTAGGGTAGTACGGGCTTCTTTATAAGAAAATTACCGTTAGTTTTCAACTTATCAGTTTTATTTTCCCAGGAGAGTATGAGATCACCCTCATGAGTAATCTACCAAAGCTAGAGCTTTGCATGTTTCTTTAATCGGGAGTTATAGATACATTTATGTATTTTACATATGTAGGGGAGGTAGGCGTTCTCTTGTCCTGATCATGCCCATTTTCAATACCATCCAACTAGATCACACTTCCAACATTTGACCAAAATTTCAAGGCTCTAGCTTCATTTTATCGAAAGTTATCCTGCGAACGGACAGACAGACGGACAGACAGACAGACAGACAGACAGACAGACAGACAGGCAGACAGACAGACAGACAGACAGACATGGCTAAATCGAATCAGGAGGTGACCCCGATCATTTATATATATACATTGCTATACCTCCGGAGCCTCCTTTAAGGTGTTCCATATTTCCGTGGTGACAAAAACAATATACCCTATACTATAAGTCTAGGGTATAAAAAGTCCCCTGGTGGACTATTTTTAATGTATACATTTCACTAATTTAAACGGTTATATAGTATGTACAGAAATATATGCTGTACTTCCTTTTTAAGTGGGGGTATTTCCAAAAATTAAATATGTACGGAAAAAGTGATGAATCACCGCTCCACTCCACCAATAGTGTTTCTTATCTTCTTCTTCCTTGCGTTGCTCTGCCTGTGGTGTTGGCACATCGCCCATTCTGGCGGTCTAGTCTCAGCTTCCTTCTGCGGGCAGCTCAGTCTTGGATCGTATCATCGCCGAGATAAATGCGTTGTTGTTGCTTCTTTATCTGATCAGCCCACGTGGGATTCCGTCTGCCTCGGGGTTTGGGTCCAGCAATTGGAACATTCATTGATAGTGCCTTCATGACTGGGTTCTCAGGTGAACCCCTTAGAACATGGCAATACCAATCCATACGACGATCTTCGAGCTTTTCAGTGAACGGTTGCTCAATAAACAAGCTGCCTCGGATGTAGGTTCTTTTGATGCGATCCTTTTTGGTTGCACCGGCTGACATCCGTAGCATTTTCATCTCGGTCGCAGTCTTTTTATTTTCGTATGTCTTACACATAGTCCAGCACTCAGACGCATACATGAGTGTTGGACGTGCGACCGTTTTGTGCAGCTTGCCCTTCAGCTTTCTTCTTGTTGCAGAAAACTCCAGAGTTTTCTCGCGAGTTCATCCAACCGACACTGATGCGATGTTTGATGTCGTCATCGCAGGCAGCTTCGTTGTCGACCATCGAGCCCAGATAGTTGAACCTTGTACCGGACTTGAACCGCTCACCTTTAATATAATAGATATCTGGTACCAGTCTCCCTGGATCCGAGAAAGGATAGCAAAATACTCTGGAGGAAGGGCATTGCAGTTAAGACATATCCATTCGACAGTAGAGCTCGAGTGTTTACTTGCGCATGCGAATTTAGCATTTAGTGTACAGTACTCGTGTATGGTAGGTAGAGTATTGTAGTCTAGTGATGGGCATAATGACTCTTTTCACTGTGCCAGCACATAAGCTCTGACTCTTTCCAATGAGTCGTTCAAAAAGAGTCATGCAAAGACTCTGAAACTTGGTTAATAACATATTCAATAAAAGTCGTAGATGTGCGACCCCAACTTTTTTTTCTCTTTTTTGACCCCAGATTCGGAGTTGGCGACAAATCCCCCCCCCCCCCAATGACCTTTAGTTCGAGCCGGCCCGATCGGACCATCCCATGAAAAGGGGGCTGCCAGCCTAGGATGGGCGACCCCAATTTTTTTTCTCTTTTTTGACCCCAGATTCGGACTTAGCGACCCCCCAATACCCTTTAGTTCGAGCCAGGCCGATCGGACCACTATTTCCCATGAAAAGGGGCTGCCAGCCTAGGATGGGCGACCCTAATTTTTTTTTCTCTTTTTTCACCCTAGATTCGGACTTAGCGACCCCCCAATACCCTTTAGTTGGAGCCAGCCCGATCGGACCACTATTTCCCATGAAAAGGGGGCTGCCAGCCTATAATGGGCGACCCCAATTTTTTTTCTCTCTTTTGACCCCAGATTCGGACTTAGCGACCCCCCAATACCCTTTAGTTCGAGCCAGCTCGATCGGACCACTATTTCCCATGAAAAGGGGCTGCCAGCCTAGGATGGGCGACCCCAATTTTTTTTCTCTTTTTCGACCCCAGATTCGGACTAAGCGACCCCCCAATACACTTTAGTTCGAGCCAGCCCGATCGGACCACTATTCCCCATGAAAACGGGGCAGCCAATCTGAGGCGGGCATACAAAATCAACTCGCACAAAGATTCGTTCAAAAAGAGCGATACAAAATCGAACCGCACAAAAAAATTCGTTCAAAAAGAGCAATACAAAATCGAACCGCACAATTGACTCTTTTGACTCTTTTTGAACGTGTCGCTCTTTTTGAACGTGTCGCTTTTTTTTGAACGTGTTGCTCTTTTTGAACGTGTTGCTTTTTTTGAACGTGTCGCTCTTTTTGAACGTGTCGCTTTTTTTGAACGTGTCGCTTTTTTTGAACGTGTCGCTCTTTTTGAACGTGTCGCTCTTTTTGAACGAATCTTATTGTGCGGTACGATTTTGTATCGCTCCTTTTGAACGAATTTTACATAGAGAAGGGAGAAGGGGATAGGGAGGGAGAGGGCTGAGGAGCATCCAAATGGTGGGGATGGATGCTCCTCAGCCCGGATGGGGGATCTAAAGGGGGGTCAAAATGGTGTCAAAAATGCGAAATTCCTTATATTTTAGAAGTTATGGCCACAAAACAGTTTATTTAAAACTGGGGTATAGTAGTGGTGTAATTGCTTGAAACAGAATGATTTATGGGATAAACTAAATAGTGGTCGTGTGAACGGTCCACAACCCAAGGCAAAAGCAGTTCACTTTCCAGTCCACGCTCGATACAAGCATGAGATCGAAAGCGTGCCACGATGTCATGTATTGGTCCCGTCAGAACGCTGCTTTACACTGTAGCTGTAGTGGAAGTGGGCGCTATGGGTTTTTGTTTGGTTTCATCTAAAGTTGAGCTTGAGATGATGATACGCAAGACGAATACTTTTGTTTTAGAATGTTGGGATTGTTTTCTGTATTTGGAGAAACTTGGCTGTGCGGTGGGACGCGACGTAAGTAAATTATTTTTGATATGTTTGCATTTGCAGTCAGCATGGGTTGTTGCGTATATATTTAGAAGTGCGTGCATTGCATACTGCATAGAGATGAATATGAATGGATTTAGATGGGATTGCTTTGGTAGTTAATGATGGTGGTTTTGCTTTTAGATAGATACTGGGATGGGATATGAGTGAATGAATGTATTGTAGTACATTATATGTATTGAGAAATGAGCGTGGATTGGTTATGCGTTGGATAATATTTATGCGATGGGCTAGTTTGGGAATTAATTTTACAGTGAGTCATTCATAAATTGAACGACTCGAAGGCTATGTCGTTGTGCCGAATCTTTCGCTCATCCTGTTGAGTCGTTCAAAAAGAGCGACTCGTTACTGTGTTACACATCACTATTGTAGTCCGGATGGCGCAATGGTTGGCACGTTCGCCTTCAATGCACTGGGTCCCGGTTCGATTCTGGGGATTTACGTGTCGGACTATGAGCCCACTCAGCTGTTAAATGAGTACCCATTGTGGGGTAAATAACTCGGTTGAGCGTGTTGCTGATCACATACCTCTGCACAAAAACCGTCACGATCTAGAAAATGAGATGATGCTAACTCATCTCAAGGCCGTGGTTTAAATTGGACTGTTGCGCCATTTATTTATTTATATGGTAGATTCATCTCCTTCTTCCTTCCTCCTCTGTGCCGATTGCGATGTGTTGGGATTTAGTTTCGGATAAACTTTTATAGCGATTGCAAGGTATTAGGAATTTGTTTTGAATGAGCGATTAAGCGGAGGCTTGGTGAAGAACTTTCGATAAGGTTCCTTTAAGCGTTTTCAATCAGATAAACGCTAAATAGACATCAAGGGAATGAAATTACGATAAATTTTAACAGGACATTGAGAAAACGGACCTTAGATTGATAGTGCCAAAACCAAACTGATCCCTAATCCCTTGTATGTTAAAAAAAAAGAGGAGGGAAACAGCTGAGGAAACATGCGATATAGTTTTTGTTTTCTGACGCTTTGCAGTTATTTTTCCTTTCAATAGCTCAGCATGGTAGCAACCATATAGTATAAATGAACAGGAAACGAACTTTTCTACTAATATGCAGCGCAAAAAAAAACATATTAATATTTACCTGAAGCTGGTCTATTCATCACACCGCCTTTTGACTAAAACCTTTTCAAAACATAGTGCTGAATCCCTTTCATCAATTACTTTAAAGGCTCTGATATCAGCAGTGATTTTACGCATATTTCGCAGGAAAAAGCCAACTTTACTGGCTTTACTCAAAGGCAATTTACCAAAAGTGCATGAGCCGGGTTTCAGTTAAAAGATAATTTTTTTTTGCATTTAAGTGAAAAATGAATGCAGTAATTCACACGATAAGAGAACCGAAAAACAGTTTTCAAAAGCTTCCATCAAAAGTATCATTAGTATTGCTACTATGAAGAGCCATTTCTTTTCATTTAACTTCCTTTGAAAATGTATACGGGAATCTTTCAATAAAAGCATACATAAATGGAATACATAATATTGATGTGACTACACCAAGGCGCTTGATATTATCCCGTCGTTCCCGGCAAATGTCTTCCTTAATAAATTTGAAATTTTCTTATTTCGCCAAAACGTAATTTTCTCATACCCGAGGCTAAGATTAAATGCAAAACTTGTATCTTACACTCAGCTCCCGGCCAATCTACCATACATACACAAAATTCTCCCTGAAAATCGATAGCGAATAAATACCAAGCAACTTCGAAAAATCGATAAACAGACGCGTGCCAAGGATCTCCCTCGGGATCCGGAGCAACAACAAGAATGTCTACGATGAACTTCATCAGTGTGCCCAGCTTACAGGCTCAGAGCTTGAGCCTGACACCATAATGGGCCCAACGCTTCGAGAGCTAATCCTTCCGAACAATATACACAACATATTTGTATATATGTACAAATACTCGTACATGTGTTTGTTCGTTTTCGATTTAATGACATGCTACAAGGATTATTTGGTGTTAAATGATGGCGGAAATTTAATCGTTTAGTCCATGATTTAAAACGTATCCCTTTCATCCCCTAATTCATTTGCAATCTGTAGCAAAAGATTTGTAGCTGAGACAAAAGGAGAGCACACTACCTAACATTCATTGTGTTTGCGCCAACAGTATACATATTTAACATTATCACACTTGTGCGGGGAAGGAGGTACGTCTATATACGAGTGTATGCATAGTGCGGAATACTTACATCAACCTTGCGGACGTTGAGCTTGAGGCGAATTTCAAATGATTTATTACGATATGTCATGAGGGCATCACCACGTCGAGTTATTCCTTCGATATTGTACAGGACTCCATTAGTTAACACTAATCTGGCGCTGTATGTGATGAACAATGGTCTCTGTAATGTTTATAGGAAATAGGTATGAGGTATCCTCTAGGCAGGAATAATTGAAATCTGTGATTTAGAATATAATGTCAGACATTGAGTAGCCCTTGGCTCTGTTGTCATCCCCATTCACGAAGATTTGCTAGTATTACTAGCGTTACGAAACATTGCATAAATATGGCTCGCCTGAACTGGTAAGAAACTTTGTGTGTATGTCATGACACTTACAATGTATACAATGTGACTTTGAAATACAATTACTTACCACTGACACCCGTTCCTCCATCTCCGGTAAATCGAGTTCGGTGAAACCTTGTTCTTCCATAATAGGCACAACTTGTTCGACAACATCATCGACTTGTGGGTTAATATTCGTCCATTCAGGATTTGTCTGCCTTGTGACTCGATTGAGTCTAAGGATATTTCCTACGAGCTGTAGTCTTTTATTAATGATGTTGATTGGGTTATGTCCAACAGCATTAATATTCCTTAATTAGACAAGAAATTAATTTTAAAGCAAACCAAGACAAAAATTAATTTAATAAGGTATCAAACAGTCAAAAAAAAAATTATCTACGACAAGGTAATTAGGGTGACTTGTTAGATTGCTAGATTCTTCCAAATTCAAGTTTTCATTTACGAGTTCGAGTCCTCGGACTCCGAAGATAAATCTTTGGTGTAGGGATGTAACTAACAGAGAACGTAAGCATTCAAAAGAATAACCAGACCGTTCGAAGCGTATATACCCTAGACTTGTGCAGACCTAGTGGTGATACCAAAAGTACTAATTGGCAACGACCATTTGCATTAAAAGTGAGTTTCCTATATGACCAGTTTATAGGGGAGGTTGGCACTCATTCAGGAGGATGTTGACCATACTCAGAATCAACTAACTAACCCATTCTACAAATATTTGTCAAATTTTTCAAGTCGCTAGCTTCATTCTATCCAAAGTAATTGCTTATTTGAAGTCTCACTTGTAGGGGTATGTTTCTTTTGTCGATTCTTGCGCATTTTTAATAACAACCAACTAGATCCTAGTACAATCATTTGACCAAAATTTCAAGTCATTAGCTTCATTTTATCGGAAATTATCGCTTATTTGAAGTTTCATCTATAGGGGAGGTAGGGGTTTGGTTGGTCGGATTTTATTACTTATTTTCAATATCAGCCAGCTGAATCCTACTACAAACATGTAACCAAAATTTCAAGTCGCTAGCTTTATTTTATCGTAAATTATCGTTTATTTTAAGTTCCATTTGTAGAGGAGGTGGAGCTTCTTTCCGTCGGATCTGGCCTATCTTTAATACCAACTAACTCAATCTCACTTTAAACATTTAACCAAAATTTCAAGATGCTGGCTTCATTCTGTCAAAAGCTATCGCTTATTTGAAGTTTCATTTGTAGGGGAGGTAGGGATTCCTTGGGTCGGATCTAGCCAGTAAATCTTACTAGTAACATTCTACCAAATTTTCAACTTGCCAGTGTCATTCTATCGAAAGTTATCGTAAAAGGAAAGGTATATTTATTTTATGAAATTTGTAGGGGAGGTAGAGGTTCCTTTCATCTGATTATGACCAACTTACTAAAACTCAATCAGCTTCTCACCTCAGGGTTACATGCCAAAAATAAGGTGTCTACGTGAATTGGTTCAAGAGTTATCGACAAGAAAACCTGAAAAGTAGGGTAGTACGGGGCTTTTTGTAAGAAAATTACCGTTAGTTTTCAACTGGTCGATTTAACTTTTCCAGGAGAGTATAAGATTACCCTCACGAGCAATCTATTTTAGCTAGAGCTTTTCACGTTTATTTAATCGAGAGTTATAGATACATTTAAGTATTTTACTCAATTGCCTTAACCCCTTGTAGGGCATAGCGCGTTAACTGTTCCATGTGGCCCAGTTGACGTTTCGTTGGCATAAATTGGTTTCAGAGAATGCAGTTGCCAGCATGCACCTCCTGCACATCCATGTCCACGAACGTTGTCGTGGACGGGATTCGAACCCGAAACGCCGGTAGTCAAACATGAGACTGATGCCTCAACACACTGCGCTACCGGTCGCCCCAGTATTTATTTGAGTATTTTACTCAATTGCCCTAGCCCCTTGTGGGGCATAGCGCCTCAAGTATTTTACGTATGTAGGGGAGGTAGGCGTTTTCTTAACCTGATCATGCCCATTTTCAATATCGATCAACTAGATCATACTTCCAAGATTTGACCAAAATTTCAAGGCTCTAGTTTCATTCTATCGAAAGTTATCGTGCGAACGGGCAGACTGACAGACGGACAGACAGACAATAAGACAGATAGACAGACAGACAGACATGGCTAAATCGAATCAGAAGACGACCCTGATAATTTATATATATAGTACATTGCTATACCTCCGGAGCCTCCTTTAATTTAATTTAATTTACATATTTTCGTCGTGACAAAAACAATATACCCTATACTATAAGTCTAGGGTATAAAAACCGAATTAATCGAAACGATCAATTATTATTCAAATTAGTTTCTCTGCCATGTTTGTTAATTAATAAAATCTAGACAATGACAAATATATCTCTGAAAATAGTATGTAAAAGCTTTTATAGTTAATTGGAGAATTTATACAAGTACTTACGTATGAACATATCCGGGCTTTTTTGTACTTTATACTCTGTGAATCAATTAACTGGTAATTGGCTTTTAGAAATGGTTTGGCATATTAAATGTTAGGGAAAAACTACTCGAGGCTCATTGGAAATATGAGGAAATTCCTATCACGCACATTTTTATTTTTATTTATTTTGTGTATGTTTTATGTAGAGTAGTCCATTGTATGCGAAAAGACACATATGATAATTTTGCAATATTATGTTTGAGCTTGTTAAGTAACTACTGATGTTGTTGAACAGTACTATTTGAACATTACAAAGATACTTTGAAGGACTGATTGGAACGTAAATACATTCTCAAATTTTAATTAATTGGCGATAACTTTCAGTGGGAGCTATTTAGTTTTTATTTGGTCAGCCTAACTCCTAAACCCTTTAATCAGCGCTTTAAATAAAATGTTCCGGTTCTTGCCTTTTTTTTAAGTTTAGTAAAATTCAAGTATGAAATCTTGTAATAATATTAACAGAAGTAATCCGTATATAACTTCCAAGAAGACTGAAGGGACAAAGAATTAACATTATAGTATAAGCGATCGTAGTATTATCCAGAACGGAATAAAATTTAAAAAAAAGAAGATGATATGAAAATCTTCACGGTTATTTGTTATTAAAATAATTAATACTTCATTTAGTATGTGGATTGTGGTATACGCACATGAAATGTCAATTATTATCAATTGAAGCAAAAACTTTCTAGATATAAGCACTCTAAAATTCGTGAATATTATTTTTTGCTTAGAATTTCACATGAATGGTGTGACAAAGAACGTATGTGGCAATTTTGATCCATTCTTCATTTGCGATTTTGAGATTAGCATTAAAGCTTGCTCCGATTTCACCGATCCTATGCGAGGTATACAAAACCGAAAACCGATTTTAATCAAATTCCGGTTCAGATTGCATTTACAGAACATACCTCTCCAAAGAAGGCGAAGACGTTATATTCGACTGGATGGCAAATCGACAAAATTATAGATAGAAAAAAGCCGAACGATAACCAAAGAGTACAGGGCCAGTCAAAGGCTAAGGCAAGCAGGCAGGCCGGCTTTAAGAGTGAATTTTGTCCATTTAGAGTAGAATGGAATAGAGCGCGGGATATTTTAGGGATTTGTCGGTCATTTTTCCAAAAATATTTTGCTAAAAAGTGTCACTGATTTCCAAAAAGAAAAAAGTTTTAAGGAACGTTAGTCTAGTTTGTTTTAACCCCTTGTGGGGTTGTGTTGATAAACAATGTCGCGTTGAGTGCTGCCAACACGAGGTGGAGTAATGGTAGCACTTGTACTGTTACTAGGCAACTTTGGCCTAGGATCGATCCCAAACGCTCTGAGGAGCTGCTGGCGTTGAATAGACGTAACCTACAGACTCTTGTGGGGGTGATTACAGGGCACTGCCTGATCGGCGTACATGCTAGGAGATTGGGGTTCCACACAATGACCTCTGTAGGAGTTGCGAGGATGAGGAGGAGAGTATCTTTCATCTGTTATGCGGGTGTCATGCCCTGGCTAGAAGAAGAAGGAATACGTTGGGGTCTTTCTATTTTCGCGATCTGGACGACCTTAAGGATGTTAGCATCAGCCGGCTCCAGCGCTTTATCAACAGCTCAGGCTGGTTCAATGAATAGGTAGGACTCGGGTTTGTGGAGTCGATGTTGGTATCAAAAAGGACCCAGTGGTGGTCTACGTGTGCTGTGGGTATCACGACAGCCCCTTTAACCTAACCTAACCCCTTGTTGGGCGCATCGCGTCATCAGTCATTTGTACTGGTTATATGCAGATGGATTCGCCTATTTCGGTGCTGTTGATAACAAATACAAGCCTTAGTTTGATCTGACGATGAAGATATGGTAGTGGGCACCGTCTAGGACATGAAAACCTCCATAGTAAGTAACAGGTTTGACGCTCGATGAGTAGCTAGCTCGGATTTCCAATCCATTTCAACCAATCCCCGCTATAAAACTGATACTGGCGCCTCCTGATGGCGTTTGGGGAAACGCGCACTCCCACCCCTGCTAGGGTTAGCGGCCCATTTTGCATAATCGTGAAGCACAAATGTGAACCTCAAAGGTGATCAAATTTCGGCAGCGCAACCTAACGGGTTCAAGATTAAATGACTTTGGGAAAAATCCTATTCTACAAAGAAAGGGTACATGGGTGAGATAAAGGTTAGAAGTTAAAATGAAACCGGAATATAGAGGGCTACGCCCGCAATCCGAGGGTTTTGTAGCAAGCGCTTATTTTGGTATATAAATATCGGCTCCTTGCTCTTCTTGATATCACTCAGATGGATAGAAAAAACGTAATTAAAATGTCTTACCCACTTACATTTTACATGCTAATTCATATTACGTGATTGTAACGAAACTTAGAACATATTATTGCTTAAGGTGTTGGTTATGGTTGGCCATCAGTACTTTTGACCTCGAACGTGTTTAAGGCGTGCAAGGGTGTGCTAACTGTAACTATACAAATAAACTATTATTGACCTATTCTGAGAAGATATACAAATTCCACTATTTTCTATTTTATATATTTTTCGAAACCCACTTCCTGTAAGTTTTCATAATTCTAAGTAAAACGGTCTCAAAATGCAGGCAAGGGGGGGGGGGGGTCAAATTACGAACTAATATTTTCTCCTCCCCCACAGTTCCCCTTTCTATAAATTTCGAGAAAATGCGAAAAAATGGAATGTACTCATCATTACCTTTCTCACGACACCTCATTTGCTTATATCAGTCGATAAAAAAATTTGACCTTAATTTCGCCTCTATGTGGACCCCCCCCCCTTCCCCTTCCACCCGGTAAAGTTGGCCAATTAAGACACAGCGCCCCCAACAAATCTTTACCCTTTCAAAAATGATTAATTAAATAACTGCAATTCGCACTACGAAAAACAACATGAAAGTATAGTAGTACTCACACCTATGAGGCCGGTAGGTGTATTTTTTGTGTGGAAAGTGTCAAAATGCCGAACTTTAAATGAATGTACTATTATTAAATACTATCTGATTATAACGAAACTTAGAGATATTATTGCCTATGATGTTGGTTATCATTGGCCATCAATATTTTTGACCTCGAGTACGTGTAAGGGGTGCAGGGTTGTGCTAACTGAAACTATAGAAATGTACTATTATTAACCTTTTCTGATGAAATTTCAAAGTTCTAGAAATCTAGGTTTTCTACACTAGTAAAATGGCGCTTTTCTATAAGTTTTCATATTTCTAAGTATAACGGTCTCGAAATGCAAGGGGGGGGGGACAAACTCGGATGACATATTTTCCCCTCTCCCTCTTTTCCCGTTTCTTCAAATTTAAAAAAAAATTCAAAAATGGAATGTACTCGACGGTACCTTTCTTATGATACCCCACATGCCTGTACTAAACGAAAAAAAAATTTCGACCTTCATTTCCCCTCTATGGGGACCTCCCCTTAAAGTTGACCTATTACGACGATTTGCTTTCTCCGGCGAATTATAGTAATTCTACACATTCCTACAAAATTTCATGTATGTAGCTTCAGCCGTTCGTGAGATATTCCATGGACAGACGGACAGACGGACAGGCAGACATTTGACCGATTTCATAAGGGTTTCGTTTTACTACAAAACCCTAAAAATGGATGGAGTCTGCAGGTCCCTGAGCGCGTTAAGCGGTCACGCAGGGACCGTAATCAACCATGATGGTAAATTAATGGGCCCCACTTTGGGGGCTATTTAATAACTTTTGAAGATCAGTCTTAATATTTGCGCTTGACATACACAGGGCCTCGCAGGCACCGTGTTTTCTTTTTTCTTTCTCTTAATCTCTATCCCATCCATGCAAACTTTCCTTTCACACCTACCCACAACAGACTGAGAGGATGCTGTTTTGTCTTTACTTACATCGTAGCCACAACCGGTGTCGGGAGTTTACTCCCAATATCCAATCTGGGATCCTCGATCGTTGCTTTCACATTTCTGTATTACGCACTGACATTCAAGAGCTCTTCCTTATAACAAATGTGATTTCGTATATTTGCCTTGCTTTGGTTAGATGGTCAAGGGAGAAAAGGAATAACGATGGCTTTGACTTTCATAAGCCTTGGAACAAGATAGGTACTTCATCGACGAGGAATGAAAGTTTAATTTATTTTGTGAACAATTATTTCAAGGCCCTCAGGACAGTAAACTTAACAGGTGCAGATACTTCGAAGCGAGCTTTCCTGTCTATGTCTAATATGTATTTTTAAGGACTAAGCCAAAATGTTACGAGCCAATTTCTATTAGAAGAACAAGTCATTAAAATACTTAATGCGGCCAATGCGTACAGACCGACAATAATTAATACCAAGCAAAACCGCCCGGACAAAAAGACACAACTTCTTTTTGCTCCAAGTGGCGTCGATTTTAGTATGAAGCGAACCCCCTGGACAAGAGTTGTCCTTGGAAAGTCACACGCATAATCGCCCTTGTACAATGGGGGGCTATTTTGAAAAAAATGTCTGAAGGAGCGCCAAAATCCCCTTGCCGGCGCCTTTAGTTAGTCTTTGACGGGCCCTGAAAGGGTACTTAGCACCTAGCACCATTATTTGGATAGAAGTTGATTGACGAAGCTCCGTACTTAGAAGACCAAACTCCAGTGACTGTTTATTTGGTTCCGAACATTGACTCGGAGCAAAAAAAAAGTTTGATGCGATGTCATCTTAACAGTAATCATTAATTTGAAGAACTAGGCGCAAATCGCAACTTATTTTAAGTATAAAACAATGGACTACTGTTGACCAAAATAAAATTGTTTTCATTGCTTTTCCACGGACGTTCGGACTTTTAAACTCAGAAGGCGATAGACAAACTTGAACTTTTCTAACCACATACGTGCTGTGCATATTAAAAGCGTCTAATTTATTTCTTATCATCGATCGACTAATAGTTCACTTCCTACTTATTGTCACTTTAATGGCTCTACGGAATTATCTCATAAACGTACGTGATTTGAATGTACTGACGCCACCTACCTTGTGATATCGTCGCACGATCCATTGCATGCAAATAGCAAAGCACAAAACGTAAACGTTCCAGCGAAATTACACAAACTCATTTCGGATTCAAATTGAAACTTTTCCTTTCAATCGCTCAAAGATTTTGTCAGAAATACCACCACGCCACTTCACACAAAACTGCGAATCTGTCGGGTACACAATGCTACGAAATCGACAATGTTCCAATCAATCAATGGTGAATTCGTTCACTGAGTGGAGTGTTTGCCAAACAAACCGATTTACACTTGAGGGTTATAGAACATAGTCTGAAACTCCCACCCACCGATTCTAATTGTCTATCGCCGCGTTGGATGGGGAACGGGCGGGGGTGTTTTTCTATTCAAGGCATCCTCTCGAGCTCAAAAAGATGAACCAACGTCTCCCGCAGAATCAATCAGTATCGAAATGAATGCACATTATGGTGTATCCTCGTCCAAGCATGTTGGAGGCAAGTTGGTTGCACTTGGCCCTGGGTTCTTGCACGAAGGTCGTCTGATTGCACTGGCTTAAGTTCTAGAAGGAAAACCTCTGCCAAGCGCAGAAGCTCGCCTTGATCTCAACCTGATGCCCGTTGATGTTCGGAATTCGATTACATGTATTACTCGTGCTCGCTAAGTGTTTATGTACTTTTGTGCCACGCAACAAACTCACTACCGCAGCATTTCCTAAAGTCTGAGACTAGCAATTTAGCGAATTCAGTCGTCAACATCTGAGTAGCACTCACCTGAGCGTACATTGAGACGACATTCGCGATATGAGTCGCAAGTACCATAATTACGGCGCTATTACGTATGCATAGTAACATAGTAAACAATCCAGAATACCTGCGAATTATAGCCTTTCAGCTACATATGAAAGATTGACAGAGAACGTAGTCGCAGTGAGCCCTAGATACTCCTACATGAGTGCTTCGGGTTACAAAGGTATGCTTAACATAATGAATATGTACTCGTATATCATACTTACTCGACTCGACAGTTTGGTCAAAAGGTGCTCGGTAATTTGTCAGATGGCAGTATTCGTAGGTTCAAAGGAAATTAGGTTATGAATATGTATATACGTACTTCAATTGGAACCAGCATAGTCCGAAGCATATATACCCTAAACTTGTACAGACCTAGTGGTGATACCAAAAGTACCAATTGGCAACGATGATGAACGATGAAGGCGATGGCGGCAAACAGGACGAGGTGGAAAGTCGGCGTGGTTAATGCCCCACAAGGGGTTGACAGGATCCAGTGAGAGAGATATATATATGCATTAAAAGTGAGTTTCCTAAACGGCCAGTTCATAGGGGAGGTTGGCACTCATTCAGGAGGGTATTGACCATCCTCAAAATTAATTAACTAACCCATTCTACAAATATTTGTCGAATTTTCCAAGTCGCTAGCTTCATTCTATCGAAAGTTATTGCCTATTTGTAGTCTCACTTGTAGGGGAGGTACAGGTTTCCTCTGTCGAATCTTGCGCATTTTTTTATAACAATCAACTATATTCCTGTACAAAAATTTGACCAAAATTTCAAAGTCACTAGCTTCATTTTATCAAAATTTATCGCTTATTTGAAGTTTCACTTGTAGAGGAGGTAGGGGTTCCCTGGGTCGAATCTTGCCCATCATTGTCACCAACCAATAAGATCATGCCACAAACATCCAAACAAAATTTCAAGTCTCTTGCTTCATTCTCTCGAAACTTATCGCTTATTAGAAGTTTCATTTGTAAGAGAGGTAAGGGTTCCTTCGGTCGGATCTTGCCCATTTTCAACACCAACCAACTAGATCCCACTAAAAACATTTCATCAAAATTTCAGATCTCTAGCTTCACTCTATCGAAAGTTATCGTGCGAACGGAAAGACAGACCGACAGACAGACAGACAGAAACGGCTTAATCGAATCAGGAGGTGACCCTGATCATTTATATATATATACACTGCTATACCTCCGGAGCCTCCTTTAAGGTGTTACATATTTTCTTCGCGACAAAAACAATATACCCTATACTATAAGTCTAGGGTATAATAAGGCTCAATTCACATTGCCTGCTGTGCGATCCGGCGGACAGATACCAAAGTGCATGTCATACACGATCATACTATACTATAAATCGCCAAATTAACTTGCGATTGCATGATACACATCGCTCGGCATCAACCGCAGTGTGCATGTCTACCATACGATGCCATACAACGGATGATGGTGGAATGTTCAAATTGCTTAACTCAGACTTCTATGTAGGCGATCTTTCAATAAAGCGAAATCCACACGCTTGGAATCGGAATGGGTGTTATATATTTAAAAAGAATCTTAACTTGTTTAGGAAGGAACTACGAAGGGCTAAGCGTAGTTCTAGGAGACTTTTCTGTTAGCAGATCGAGGAAGTGGGAGAGGCCTCTAGACTGCGTAACGTCCTCGCTTCCAAGCCTGTTACTCCCAGCTATTCAATGAGGCATGATGGTTCCTGGACCACCTGTATTTCAGAGACTATTCGTATTTTGTTTGATACCCACTTGCTGAGGAGCACAGCTGACTTATCGTTCGCAGCCAATTCTCCAGAGGTGACTACTCCTTGTAACTGTACTTCCATTATATCTACTGAAAAGATTTCATGTGCTATCGGAAGCTTTGATGCGTTCAAATCGCCTGGACATGATGGCGTCATTCCAGCCGATTTACAACACACAGCTAATATTACATCCCCCTGGATCGAAACCATTTTTGGAGCCTGTCTGGGATTGGTCTATATTCCGCGTATATTGAATGAAGTGAATGTGACTTTTACCCCGAAAACGGCTAAGAGTTCATACGCACGCCCTAAGGATTTTAGACCTATCAGCCTATCATTTAATCTACTGAAGGTTTTTGACAGGCTGATTGTTATTTTTTACGGAATAGTATTCCACCACGACTTTTATCTGCATCCCAATAAATCTATTACAAAGGCAGGGTGGTAGATTCAGCTTTGCACTCCTTAGTTATTTACATCAAAAAATCTCTTTGTTACAAGGAGTACATCATGGTTGCGTTCCTTGACATTGAGGGGGCTTTTAATTATGTCAAACCAGAAGCTATCCGTATCATCGACGCACTTTCTAGTTTGCATGTGAACACATCCCTCTGTGAGCTTCACAATTTACTATTGACATCGAGGGTTGTTCATACTAGCCTGGGCTCATCATCAGAGCGCAGAATAGTAAGTAGGGGCACTCTACAAGGCGGCATTCTATCCCCCCCCCCTTCTTTGAAATCTAGCGATTAACTCACTGCTTGTTGCCCTGGAAGATGGTGTTGCTTACGTTATTTCAGGTAAGTTCCCCAGCGTCCTTAGTGAGGTACTTGAGCATGCCATTTCTCTACTTACAAACTGGGCCAATTTCTGTGGTTTAAAGGTTAATCCGAGCAAAACTGAACTTTTTCTTTTTATTAGAAGGTATAAGGTACCCGCTGTCTTGCCTCCACGCTTGGGGGGACTAGACTAGTTTTTTGGAGACAGCAAAATTTCTTGGGCTCACTCTCGGCGAAAAGTTGAGATGAACAGCCAATATCCAGGAACGAGTGAAAAACGCTACTCTTGTTTTGTACTCCTGCAGGAGAGCCATAGGCAGAAGCTGGGGTTTACAACCAAATGTTCACTGCCTTTGAAAGCGCCATTCTCATTCATCGTATTGTCCGTATTGTGGCCTTTTGCAATTTTCTTAGTAATGTTCAAAGAATAAAACAATAGCCGGTATTTTCATTAGCGGAGCATTAAGAACTACCCAGTCCGCTGCTTTGGCCGTGCTGCTCAATCTGTTCCCTGTGGATATCGTAGGCGAGAAAACTGCTGCAATTACTGCCATATGCCTTAAAGAAACCGGCCTTTGGATCCCGCCAGTCTTGCCATTCAGCGATTTTAAATAGTTTAAACATTCCCGCAGTTTCTGATTATTCCACTCCCAAACATCTGTTCGGCATGAACCTTACAACCGTTATCCCTAATCGAAAGCAATGTAAGGATGTTGAGTTTCCACCACTTTCTGGCACTATTGGCAGACGGATCCAAGACAGGCGGAGGGTTCGGAGCTTGCGTCTATTGCGACAGGTTAAATTTAAGCCTTACTTTCCGCCTACCTGTTCACTGCTGTTTTACAGGTGGAAGTCACGGCAATATCGAAAGATATAATCTTCTTGGGACGGCAAGATAGTGACAAAGTATTTATCATCCCCTGTCTGGAATGGTGAGATATTTTAACACTGTAATGTGACTGTATGAGACTGTAAATTCGAACCGATTTCGAATATTTGCCCGCCTTAAGACGTTGACTTTTTTTTTAGCTAGGGCTATTGAGCCGTTCTGTTCGTCAATTTTTTTTAGGTACAGAAATACGTTATGTCAAGAATGGATCAGTTTATTGTGAGAATAACATAACAAAACGTCCAGATCATGGTAATTCGACAGTCAATTAAAAACAACTGAAAAGTGTTTGTGCCCTCCCCCCTCCTCCCAATATTTTCTAACAGTCGGCGTATCTTCCTTGTGTGATATCACCGTCAACAATATTCCAACGAGATCAGATGTTGCAAGCATTGGATATTTCAAAGAGTTAAGTCGTGTTCATTAATGATAACCGAAGTGTACATAACTACGTTAATACTTAGTTTTGCCAATCCCCTCATTCTTTTCGAGAGTAGAGAAAATATCTCAAAAAAAAAAAAAAAATACAGCGACATTCCATTGAACTTGACCAGTGCCCCACGCGATTGAACAAATACTCATACTAGAGAGATGGCTAGTCAGGTGTTGTTGATTTAGATACTTACAGTTGCATTTAGTAAGTAGAAGTAGAAAACATAGCGAATACGTAATTGACATTGCTACTTGAAAAACATGTGAAAATTACACCTCTCTTAAGCTGGCAGAGTAAAAGTAGCCGACATAATTGAATGAAATGTACTAAATTCGGGCCTATTAAGTGATAATTTCGGACAGTCGAAAAAAATTTATTACACTTCCGTATCTTCTTCAAAAAAGAACAACTATTTTTTTTTTGCTGTACTAAAATTTTTTTTCCATGCTCTGCCAGCTTAAGCCTTTAGCTGGCAAACACTACCGTAACTTTTTAAAGAAAATATGTATAATAATTTTTTATTTTCGACTGTACGAAACTAGCACTGAATAGGCCCGAATTTAGTACACTTTTTTCAATTATGTCTGCTACTTTTGCTCTGCCAGCTTAATGAACTGAAAATGACACACATGTAAGTACCAATCTAGATGCTGAGTCTACAATGGCCTACGTTACGATGTTCTGTGGAACGCGTCCAGTGACATCTAATTGGTGCGAGGTGTAAGTTCGAGACTATCATAATAAGTATTGTGTGCATATTAATCGAGTAATATTGAGTTATAATGTTAAAATAACCTTTAAAATGTGTACACATTGTTATATCTGATTGTATTTTATTCTTTTATTAAAATACTATTTTTTAACATGAAATATAATTTTGCGATTTTTTTAGGCAATATTAGTATTATTTCGTATTTTGTCTATGATCTCGGTTGAACTTTCGAGATCTTGAGATGTACGAGGCGGCCAAGGCCTGACGTCGGGCTGTCGCGCCACGATCATGATGATGTGGCGTACGAGTATATGGAGTGGGGCAAATGTATACATTAATACCGACAACTTGAGTTCGGAATTAAGAGTAACGCATTGATATCACATGCAGGTACTGTGATCTATTAAATATCAACATGATTTTAAATCCAGATACTACTTTGCCTTGACCCCTAGTGGGGCATACCGCGTCAAAATTCAGATGGTAAATATGATGAATATTTGAAAAATAATCCATGAAAACGAATTTCGCGTCTTTAACACAACACGTTGACTGTGAAGAGAAAAATTCAGATGCTGGTGGCGCACGAAAATAATATTATCTTTCCTTCATTGATCACACTTTCGACTGTAGATAACGCAAAAAAAATATTATTTTAAAATTTGTTTGTAGTTTTTCCCACAAAAAAGAAAATCACCCTAATAATATGTGTGTAGTAAGTGGCTTCAAAACTACAATGTATGGTATCATACCTTGTTTTTTTTTTCATTATTTTCAATATTTTTACTGCTGAAATCTGACATCCATATCCAAACATTAAGATTTGTCCAACTGTAGAAAATTAAAAGTTGTGTGGAATGTCTATTGCACTATCGTGACCGAAAGCCCACTAGCTGCTCGGCGTCCGCATATACTGAGCACTCCCAATGAGCTTTCGGTCGTATAGGCAATCTCGCTCCGTCGATTCGTTTTGCTTTACTACTTTGCCTTAACCCCTAGCGGGGCATAGCGCGTCAACTACTCCTGCGCGCCATCGTACTCTGTTCTGGGCAATGGGGCGCAACTCCCCAAAAGACTTACCCAGTACCTGACACTCCTTTGCCACAGATCGACGCCATGTGATTCGAGGACCCCCTCTTGGTCGGCCTTGGTTGGAAATGGGGTTCCATTTCATGGCATGCATAGCAATGCAGTTATCACTCTTCCGCAATGTGTGACCTATCCACTGCCATTTTCGCCTGCGTATCAATTCGTCGATTGGCATCTGACCCGTACGCCGACTTAGCTCTTCATTTGATATTGTTTCGGGCCAGAAAATTCTTAAAATTCGACGAAGACATGAGTTGACGAAAACTTGCAGCTTTCTGGTAACTCCTACGGAAACTTTCCATGTACTGCTCCCATACAAAAGCACTGATAGTACCAGGGAGCGAAACAGGCCCAGCTTGGTCTTGATGCTGAGATAACTGCCCTGCCAGATTTTGGACAGCATGCCGTATGCGCGTTTAGCCTGGTTGATACGACGAGCGATGTCCTGCTCCGTACCACCATTTTCGGCAACAATGCTACCCAGGTAGACGAAGTTGTCCACCTTCTCCACAGGCTGCCCATTAATATTGATGGCAATAGGTGTCGGATTTCTTTTTCGCAACGGCGGGCTAAGAACCTTGGTCTTGTTGGTATTAATCTTTAGCCCAACCTTGCTTGCCTCCCTCTCGAGATCTAACGCCATTGCGGACAGATCCATGATTTTGTGGGAGAGTAGGCATATATCGTCAGCGTAGTCAAGATGTTGTAGATAAGATGTCAAAGTCCATTGAATTCCTCTGTCGAGTCCGGATAGGGCTGCATGCAACACATCGCCGATCACAATGAGGAATAGGAACGGTGAGAGAATGCACCCCTGCCGAACTCCACTGCGAATCTCAAAGTCCCCCGACACCTTACCTTTATGCAGAACGCGACATTTCGCGCCGTCATAGGTTGCCTTAATAATAGCCACAAGCTTCTCAGGGATGCCTCTCCTGCGCAAGGCCGCCCATATAGAATCCCGGTTTACACTATCGAAAGCCTTTTCGAAATCGATGAACAGCAAGTGAAGCGGAGAATCGTATTCAGCGCATTGCTCGATGATGATTCGCAAGGTGTTAATGTGATCGACACAGGAGAATCCGGATCGAAAGCCAGCCTGCTCTTCATCAATTGTGCTTTCTAAGTGGGCCTTTAGTCTTTCCAGGACGATTTTAGCTATTATCTTGGCAACGGCAGGAAGCACACAAATGCCTCTCCAATTATTACAGTCTGTGAGGCTACCCTTCTTTGGAAGTTTGATGATCAAACCTTCCTTCCACTCAGTGGGAAAGGTCTCTGTATTCCACGCTTTATCAACAAGTGGGTGCAGTAAATCGGCAGTTACGCTTGGCGCTGCTTGATAATGTTCGGCAGGGATGCCGTCAAGCCCGGCGGCCTTTCCTCGTTTCAGTGCAATAATTGCAGTGACTATTTCCTCTTTAGTCGGGGCAGTGGACCGTATACGCAGATTTTGATGGCTAGCTAAATTATCTATATGAGGGGGAACTTCACCAGATGTTACACGGTTCAAGACCGCGGCGAAGTGTTCTTTCCACCGCCTCATTTGATCTTCTTCCAAGATAAGTAGCTTTCCATCACTATCTTTCACCGGATGTTGGCAGGAGTTACGACCACCTTGATGACACCGTATACGGCGTTTAAGTTGTTACTTCTAGCGGCTTCTTCTGCTGACGCTAAAAGAGAATTGGCATAAACTCTTTTATCGCGTCGCACACTACGCTGAACTTCTCGAGCTTTCTGACGGTAAAGGAGTTCGATGCTGCTTCGATTGTCGTCTGATGCTGCAGCCAAACGAACTTTCAGCTCCTTTCTTTCAACAATCCGCTGCCATGAAGCGTCGGACATCCAGGGCTTATTCCGGCAATCCGGGTTTGGGCCAACGATGGTATTTGCGCTATCAATGTACGCATTTTTTATGGCATCCCAGTTTTCGTTTATGTCACTATCTGGGTGACTAGTTATCTCAGCCGCTTTTTGCGCAAGATGGTCATTATATTGTTGTAAGACAGCTGGATTTTTTAGTCGAGCGGTGTTGAATTTGCGGGGCCTGGATCTTTCGTCGCTGGGGCGGCGCACGGCTGCAATACGCAATCGAACATTAGCGATCATAAGATAATGGTCTCTTCCCATCCCAATATCGGCACCCTTCTTGTTTCGCACGTCCAGGAGGCAACTCTTGAATCTTTTACTAATGGCAAAATGGTCGATCTGATTTTGTGTTCTGCGCCGATCAACAGAGGACCAACTGATTTTGTGGTGGTCCTTATGCTCAAACATAGTACCACCGATGAAGAGACTGTGACGTTTTGGAAACTTCCAGCTCATCGTACAGTTCATACAACTCATGGTTATACCGAATGCGCCATCCATCTCGATCGCAAACAGCCCCGACCTACTCCGAGTCCGACAACGGAGTAGGTTCAAGAAACTAGTTTCGCAGACCTACTGTGTATATGAAACGAATGTGTCGTCCGTCATGGAGTTGGAGATGGAGTGAAAGAACAAAAGACTGGGTGAACTAGGTTCATCGAAGTCTGAGTCGTAATTGTAAATAAGAGAATGGAGAACTGAACTACTGACTAGATTAGAAGACATATCTACATATGGCTATATTGCATTGTCGAATAAAATGGATTCTATTTTCAATTAGATTTTATTGATATCAGACGGAGTTGAGCTTTTATGACCGGTTTACATACTCGCCGAGTGAACGATGCGAGTATATTCGGCGAGAATGTCCGAGGCAAATAGCCTGGGCGAGGTGCGCGTTCACATTCTCACCCGAGTACGAGTCACGAGTACTGTTCTGTTGGGCAATAACAAACAAATAATTGTGCGGTAACATACGCGCTCCAATAGAGAAATAATGTGCGCACTTGTGAAGAGCCTTTACTTTAATTTAATTTTTACCAGCCACATGTTTCATGTAATTTTCCCTGAAAATTGTTTGCGCGCGTTCAGGTTAAACGAAACTACTTACGTAATCCCCTACCAGCGTTTTGCAGGCTAATTGGCTAGTTCTTCGAAAAAAGGATAGCCGTTCAGAATCCCTTTATTTTTAGTTTTTTTTTTTTGCTACTTTGACTTTAGATACGCAATCAGCGACCCAACCCAACCCCCTATAAGTTTTCTTCCAGTAAGCCGTGTTTATAAAAAAAAGTTATCATAACCAAATTTAATATTTTCCAATGGTATCTACTACTAAACTACATCCCCGAAAGTGGTTGAAATTGGACTACTATTTCATATAGCTGTCATAGGAACGACCGGTCCAAAAGTGAGTTTTTGTAGGAAAAACTTTTTTATTTCTGAAGATGTCTCTACGAAGTTTCACATTAATCGATCATAGTTACCGCCAAACCACATTCCCAAATTTGGGTGAAATTGGACCTCTATTTCATATACCTCTCATAGAAACAGTGGAATTGGAACAACTTTTACCGCTAATTTCGAAGTGGTAAATGCAGAATTTATATCGTATTGATGACACAGAAGAGTGAAGGGTATCGTACCCTCACACCACCCGTTTATCCTTTATATTACCCCAGCATGTTTTTCCAAATCTGCTCAAACAACTAAACACAATTAGCTCAATTAATTTGCAAAACTGCACAACAATATAATGCTTTGTGTTTAATGCCCTATTCAATTTGAACATAATTTCAAAATTAATCCCAGCTCGGTTCAACGACCAAAATGCAATACAAAAGTTTCAAAGGAGTTCATTAATAATCCCATTAATTTACTCATGCGATATTCAAAACGACTCTCACCTCTGTCACTTTAAAAAGCACAGCCCAAAACGATTCGTGCCTACATCATCTGCAACATTTACTTGTAATTGGGCACTGCAAAAACGCCTCCTGTCAGCAGCAAAAACACGGAACAATTGTATCACTAATTAATATTACAACCAGGCACAAAATATTTTGCACATTTCCATTGAAAATGGTGGGGATTCACTAATTACCATCAAATCATATTTAAAATATAAATATCCTGGCACTTCATGGAAAACTATATTTCTCTCTCGCATAATTTATTTCCAGCGATTCAGATAGGACTCAATAGTGTGATTGTTGGCATCTAATTTTCACTCGAGTTTATTAGGCATAATAATTGTAAAATATTATAAGCCAGGATTTCGCGTTGAATATAAATGAATGTGCTATTGCCGGAAATGATGAGGAAAATTAGAAGGCGACTTACGGCAAAAATTGATAACACAAGGTAGAGCTATGAATATTGTAGACCACATTTACTATTTAAATAAAGTAAATCGGTCGCTAGGCCAGTAAAATTAAGCCAATTTGTGGGCTTTTCAATAATAATTAGGGAAAGATCTGGAAAATATTTTAGTCCTTTCTATAGATACTGAATACATGGAAACTGAGTTTGCACTGTCGTAGAAAGTGAGCTTAACTGTTGGTGGTCAAAAATTTGAAAAATTTGAGCCTTTTTTTTTTAATATTATTCTTATAACTCCTAACGGTGCCTCGGATTGAAAAAACTTGCAGAAGTCAATTAAAGACCGTTTCTGCGTCCAATGCACTGCTCAAAGTTGAAATTCGGTTCGGTAGTGTAGTCAAGATTTAGAGTCAAAAAACGACAATTTTCGAGGCTTCGAACTGAAAAATACTGGGCACGTTAGGCTTAAATGAAATTATCCTCAACTTTTGCAAATTAGCTTTTCCATTTGGAGCATCCGTTGCAAAGATCTGTGAGCTTGAATAGTGATAAAGTGTGATTTTTCTCCGAAGCCTCGAAAATTTTCGTTTTTTGACTATAAATTTAGACTGCGCTACTGAAACAATTTTCAACTTTGAGTTGTGCATTGAACGCAGAATTCAACGCTCTTTAATTGACTCCTGCAAGTTTTTTCGATCCGAAGCACCGTTTCGGAGTTATAAGGATAAAATTAAAAAAAAAGGTTCAAATTTCTAGGATTTTTGACCACCAAAAGTTAAGCTCACCTTCTACTACCGTGAGAAATTTTAGTTTCCATGTATTCAGTATCTATAAAAAGGATTAAAATTATTTTCAGATCTTGCCCTACTTATTATTAATAAAATTGAATTTTACTGGCCTACGCAGAGAGTTCAGGGATTCAATAACTATAAACGTTATTCTATACTATCAAGTAGAACTGTGCTGATAAATTTCAGAGAGCAAATGACCGTGACGGAATCAAAGGATTGCAGTCCTTTCTCAGGTACAGAGAGACCGAGACCAGAGATCTACATTAAAGGAAAGCAGCTGAAGTCCTGTGGAAAGTTCAAATACCTGGGCTGAGGGCCGTCGAGAGAAAATCTGGGCCCGGGGCTGGACAACTATTGGCCCATTATGCTCAGTGTCGCATTTTTGTCAACGATTTAAAATTCTTTAAACTGCTTTTTAATATTTTTTAATATTTTATTTTTAATGTATGGTTAAAAATAGTAACCCTTGCTTAAATAATCACAGTCTCAAAAAAGGATCACTTGAAGGCAATTTCCTTTCACTGGCTTAGACAAAAAAACATGAAAAGTAGGGTCGTACGGGGCTCTTTGTAAGAAAATCACCTTTAGTTTCCAACGGATCGATTTAGTTTTTCCAGGAGAGTATGAGATTACCCTCACGAGCAATCTGCCAAAGCTAGAGCTTTTCATGTCTATTTAATCGGGAGTTATATATACATTTACTTATTTTACATATGTAGGGGAGGTAGGCGTTTTCCTGGCCTGATCATGCCCATTTTCAATAACAACCAACTAGATCATACTGCCAAGATTTAACCAAATTTTCAAGCCTCTAGCTTCATTCCATTCCAAAGTCATCGTGCGAACGGACAGACAGACATGCTAAATCGAATCAGGAGGCGACCCTGATCATTTATAGGGAAAGGGAAAGGGGTTTTTTCACCCCGGGCTCCGGAATCTAAAAATATCCGGAGAGTCAAACTTTAGTCGGGCGACAGCCATTGATTCCATACAACTTATAATGGATCTTTGCATGTCGCCACCCTTAACGATCGAAATGCGATCAACCCCTTGAGAGGATAAATTCCCCAACGTGGACAAAAAAAAATGTTCGCCGGTTTCGAACACTGACACGAGATACGTCTCATCAGGCGCCTCCACCTCGTATTTCGTGTCAGTGTCCATGTCCTATGTTAATTTTTCTCAAATAACCACTGCTATCTGCCATTAAACTTGTCATGGTAAATCCGTGAGGATTGGTACACCCAGGGCCGTCGAGAGAAAATCTTAACGATCGAAATGCGATCAACCCCTTGAGAGGATAAATTCCCCAACGTGGACAAAAAAAAATGTTCGCCGGTTTCGAACACTGACACGAGATACGTCTCATCAGGCGCCTCCACCTCGTATTTCGTGTCAGTGTCCATGTCCTATGTTAATTTTTCTCAAATAACCACTGCTATCTGCCATTAAACTTGTCATGGTAAATCCGTGAGGGTTGGTACACCCAGGGCCGTCGAGAGAAAATCCGGGCCCGGTACTCAAACTTTTGTAGGGGCCCATATATGGCGACCGGTAGCTCAATGAACAAAAGAAAACGAAAAAAAGCTCAGCGTAAATACGTTTATTTTTTGAATTTTTCAAATTACTCAACTTTTCTAGGGGCCCATATGTGGCGACCGGTAGCTCATTGCGTCAGAGTGGTATGAAAGGGCAAGGAGCAACAGAAAAAAAAGCTCAGTGCGTAGATACGTTTTTTTTTTTTTTTTTTTTTTCAATTTTTCAAATTTTCGGGCCCCCAAGATAAACACGGGCTCGGGGCGTTTCGCCTCTTCCGCCCACTCCCCCCCCCCCCCCTCTCGACGGCCCTGGGTACACCCTGTATAATATTTAAAAATAATTTAACATTGTCCCTGACAATTAAGCTGCTAGAATCCGATCGTTTTGGACTATTCTCCATTAATAACTCAGAACTGTGACTGTACTGCAACCATTATCTGAAAGTAGGACAGAATCAAACATTTTTCCCAGGAATAATACGAAAAGTTTAGCTGTATCCAGGGTATTTCCGTGATTTTGCCCACAAAAGGGATTTTTCTCTAATGGAATTTGATAGTTAACGTGGTCGCGTTCAACATCACTATCTATTCCTCATATTGCCTAAAGCAGCAATGGGGCAAGTCTTTCGAGATGTTTTCCACGAGCATAGTCGAGCTGGCCAAATGGTAAAGGCATCTTTCCTGCTGATAATTCACTTTATGGTCTTGAAGTTTAATGCTAATTCCTTGTTTATGACAAACAACACTTTCACGACAGCATCCTTGTGTTGAGTGTCACGTAATTAAGGGCATTACGTAGATGTGAATATGTTGTAGTGTAGGACCATTCATCCGGCGATATTCTAGGAAAACGTACCCCAACATATACAGAAAGGTTTTTTCGCCCCCTCCTACTTGAGACTTCAACTCGTTCTCGGGTTTTGTTAGGGAAAAATGGATGCCTGCTACTGATGATGATGGTTTTCAAGAGAGCGTACGATGAGAGGAAAGCGACATACTCGTAGCAAAATAACGTTTGCGCCATTTACATATGTATATGAATATTTAACTCTGGTAATATTTAATTTTGTTCCTTGTCTTACAATGTTTTTAAAGAAGAATGGAAATGAGAATATGCCTGGATACTGGAGCTTACAATTTGTAAATTTCATTACTAAATAAATATGTTTGGGTATTCTGGAATAGGGTATTATTTGATGAAATGTTGAAGAAACCTTCTTGGAAAAATAAAGACAACGTATTCGTGAAACTAAGTAAAGATGAGAATTCGGAAGGACGGCTTTGTTGACTTTAAGCAATGTTCGTAAAGTTGATCATAATACGGCTGTCTAAACACTGGTGTATCAAATATAACCGGGACTTTACTTCACAATGTTTACAAAAGCATATTTTTCAACACAATCTCTCAACCTAGAAACGGATTGAGAGCTGTCGAATACCGGTATCGTAGGCAACCTTCGTAAGTCAACATACCCTTTGGTCCATCTCCCGTCTGTCATAAGCGGGCCTCTAAACGCTTCTTTGATGGTTCCAAATAGGCTTAAGGCTCAGGTTGCCAAGTTAGTGACAAATCTGGACTGTAGAAAGAAATTGCCATCAACCCATTTTTCTGTTGGAAATCATAATTTTGCGGGAAACAGTTTTTTGTAATAATATTCTCTCATGGTTTCTTTAGTACTAGGAGATATCCTTACCGTGTCAGTAATATTGTTGGCAGGAGTTGGATATTATGGTGCAGACCCTGACGGGGGCGCTCCACAATGTTATCATGAAATCATGCCTTTTAGCAGAGAAAAGGAATGATTAGTAACCAAAGGTCGTGAACAGAAGGACCTTCAATATGGCGAAGTTCTCAAAGCTGGACTTCAATTAGTCAGCATATAAAAGAGATCTCAAATTAAAGGAAGACTTTTCAACAGCCAGTGGACTCGAGGCTTCGTAAAACTCTGTTTACTGCTCCAAACCCACCATGCTACTTGATGAACCCATACGCGATGCGGACATCCTTAAGCCTACAGACTATCGATGTCTTATTTGTCTCGTAATTTCACGACAGTTAATCGAGTGTGGTGCACGAAAATGGCTTTCTAATCGAAGGGCTCCTTTTGACTCCGAATTTATTCTTTTGGAGGGCAAAATAACAGCGTTGATCCGTTTAGATCCGCTGGACCGGGTGGTATTATCCCTGCAGAAATACAACATGGCGGACATTGTGTACCCTAGAATTGACCCGAACACTGCTCTCGCGAACAAGTACTCGAGTCTGGGAATAGACGATTCACTCAGCGATCTTTTTACCCTGATGCTTACACCTGGGGTTAATTGTACCAATCCAGGTTCATCGACGAGAGGTAAGCAGATGTGCAGAGGCACTCCTCAAGATGGCGTCGTATCACACGCTCTTTGAATCTTGGAGGTCAATAGGCTGTTGTTGAATTTTTTTTAGGTGCTCAGATTGAATAAAATATTATTGATTGTTGCAAGAATAAATTTAATTTTTAGTTTTTTAAGACTAAATATTTTAATGAAAAACAAAATAGCAACTGATTCACAGTGAACTCTCTCTAGTTCCTTTAAAGCCCCTGTGGGGCATACGGCATTAACCACGCCTAATTTACACCTCGTCCTGTTCATCGCCATCGCTTTCAGCTCACTCCAAGACTTGCCCATTGAGGCACCATCTCTCATAACTAATCTTCTCCAGGCGTTACTAGATCGTCCAACACGGCAGCTTGCGTTGGTTGCCTGCCGGTTCCAATCGAGCGTCTGTTGAGCAATGTCGTTCAGCCCTTTTCGGAGAGTGTGACCTATCCATTGCCACTTTCGCCTTGAATCTAGTTGTCACCCTCCAAGTTAATCAGCCATATAGGAACACTGATTTTACGTTGGTTTCGAAGATCCGGAGTTTGGTGCGTCTGGAAATGTTGTTGTTTTGCCAGAAAGGAGTCAAACTGGATGAAGCTACTCGAGCTTTGCTGACGCGAAACTGTACATCAGCATCCCCTCCACCATCTGCTGTAACTACGCTTCTGAGGTTGCAGAAATTGTCAACTTTCTCGACTGCCTGCCTCGAAAAACGAAATCCGCTTTGCCTTCCTGGATCCAAACTCAAAAACTTAGTCTTAGCAGCGTTGATTTTCAGCCCCGCATTACGGTTTTCGCAATGCAGAGCATCATACATTTGAGCTACTTGAGCCGATTTATTTGATAGAAGACAAATATCGTCAGCATAGTCTAGGTGTTGAGGGTATTTTCTTTCCAATTGCCCTAACTCCTTGTGAGGCAAAATGTTCCATGTTGACGTTCCGACAGCATAAACTGGTTTCGAAGAATGTAGTTGCCAGCATCCAGCTCCTACATATCCATGGCAACGAACGTCGTCGTGGACGAGATTCGAACCCGAAACATGAGACTGATGCGTCAACCACTGCGCTGCCGGTCGCCCTCTTGTGTAAGACGTCACGTTGGGCTTCCTGGTAGGACTCCTTGATGATGGAAATTATTTTATTTGGTATGCCTCTCCTACGTGAAGCTCTCCAGATACTATATTCCCGGTCAAGGTGTTCAAATGCCTTCTCGAAATCGATGAACATGAGATATAATGGGGATCCCCACTCTGCGGATTGTTCAATAATAATTCGGAGGGTGCCGATGGGGTCACTATATGAGAAGCCCTCACGAAAGCTGGCCTGTTCATCATTCAATGTGCGGCCAACTGTTTGTTTGATCCGATTCAAGATTATTTTGCCAGATCCCACGCCAATTATTGCAATTCTTCAGATCGCCCTTATTCGGGATCTTAATAATGAAGCCCTTCCAACGGAATTCCATCTATCCTCGGGGCTTTACCCACATCCATCGATTTAATAGCCGCAGTTACTTCCAGCGTAGATGGTGGGCTCTGGCTATATGCGGAATATCTTCTGCTACTAATGAAGGTACATTCGAAGGTCCAAAAGTGTTGTTCAGGACCTCAAAAAAGTGTTCTCTCTATCTCCGCAGTTGGTTTTCTTCGGCTATCAGTAAAGACCCATCTTTATCCTTCACAGGATGTTCTGTTGCAAAAGATTTGCCAGTTAATGGCTTAATAAGCTCAAAAAAAGTTCCACTGTCACCGCGGTAAGCCGCTTCCTCTGCCTTCTTCGCTAACGCATTGATGTAATTTCGCCTGTCGCGTCTTACGCTTCTTCGCGCGCCTTTCTGTAGTGAACGGTATTCAGCTCAGTAGTGATGGGCATAATGACTCTTTTCACTACGCCAGCACATAAGCTCTGACTCTTTCTAATGATTCGTTCAAAAAGAGTCGTTCAAAACGAGTCATGCAAAGTATGAAACTTGGTTAATAACATATTCAATAAAAGTCGTAGTTTTTAAAAATTAAGTTTTTTCCTTTATTTTTTACCCCCGATTCGAAGTCGGTGACCACCAATGCCATTTAGTTCGAGCCAGCCAGATCGGACCTCTGGGATGATCGACCCCAATTTTATTTTCTTTTTTTTTAGACCCCAGATTCGAAGTCAGCGACCCCCCATACCCTTTAGTTCGAACCAGCCCGATCGGACTACTATTTCCCATGAAAACGGAGCTGCCAATCTGGGGTGGGCTCTTTTGACTCTTTTTGACCGGTATGGACGATTCGATTTTGTATCGTTCTTCTTGAACGAATCTTTTTAAACGATTCGATTTTGTATCGTTAATTTTGAACGACTCTTTTTGAACGAATCTTTTTGAACAAATCTTTTTGAATGATTCGGTTTTGTATGGTTCCAACCCAGGGACGTCCTGATCCATTGTCTTGGAGAGTACGCATATTCCAGGCACCAATCTTTGCAATTAAATGATATCCAAAAGTCATAGCTGCCACTGAAACTGAAACGAGTTCATAGTAATAATGAAAACATTCTTTGGCAGAAAAATAGTAATAAATTATTGCATTTATAAAAGATTTCATCTATATTAGGTAGAGATTGACTTGAGTGTTTGATAACCAAAAGTGCATGTGAGGCTCTTAACTCTCTTGAATTTTAGCAAAGAATTTCTATGCATAGGCATTTATTCCTGCCCTATATGTAGATTTACATCTTTAAAAAAAGAAAGTCGTGTCCCCACCAATCTCGATTTCTATACATCCTCCACTGAGATAGTCTTCGATGGCGACTGTGTCAAACACAATATTTTTGGAGATAGTTACGCCACTGCGCCGCGAAGTCAACCAGAAATATTCCTGAAATTATGTATTCTACCTATTCCAAATATCAAAATTCAATGCCCCCTAAATCTTCAAAACGATAATATGATTAAGTCCACCCGCCGAAAAAATAAACAATCATAACCAAAAATAGGGAAACCATAGACCTCCATGTGGCACTTTTCTTTTGGTCGGCCTCCTCCATAATAATATCTTCATCTATGCTAATGCGTTCAAAAGGAAGCCACACGTGGTTAGATAAACTGTGAACATAGAAAGGCACATCAGGAAACTGGCTACTCAGAAACACAAAAAAAAGATTGGGCAGCGACCACGTATAAAGATATCACCCTGGGCGTGCTGGGCGTTCATGAAGAAAAGAACGGGCCGGCTAGTATCCACTTGAAATATCCATGAATAGAAACTGAGCCTTAAATTAAGGTGAACTACCCGGCAGGGAAGTAAATTCACAATCACACGCACACATAGACACCACTCGAGCGTAATATCTTTTGTGAACATTAAAGCCTAGAGCCAGGACCACGCTGGAAAACCACTTGAAAAAAGTAACAAGTTGTGCAAAAAGCACAAAGTAGCAAACTGTTTGCCAGAAGTCTGGAGTCTGTTCCGGAAAAAAAAAGATATGCGACGAGCATTCAGGACTATGAGGACTATTCATAGTCGATAATTCCACTTGCTGTTGTCTTTTTTTTGTGGGATTCTCTCCCCACGCGGCAAGAAGAAGATAGGTTGCCGTGGTTGCCTGGGGAGCCAGTTACACGAACTTTGGTGAGCCAGCACCAGAATAACTAGGGTATCAAAATGTACGCCACATTTTTTTTTGTGTCCACAGTTCATGGATAATGATATCATAACTTTATTTAATTGGTTCCAGTTTCTCAAAATCGTCCACCATTCACATCTACATAGGGACGTTTCCGGGGCCGAGATAAAATGAAATATTCTTTGATGCTTCCAGCCATGGCATCCCACACCTAGTTGATAAGAACACTCTTAGTGGTCTAGAGTTGGGCCCGGGAACGAATGATAATAGTTCTCTAGAAAATAACAAAAATATCATTAGGTGAGATTAACATTCAGGAAAGTCCTTTTGAGAAATGCTTCAGATAACAGATAGGTAATAAATCACCTTTGGGAATTGCATTATTTAAAACGAATATGCAGATGAATATGAGAAGAAAACGAAAAAATTGGGAATTCAGTGGTGGAAATTCGGATAGGTTCACCCACAAAAAGTCACATTCCACGAGAAAGCGCAATAACGAACCCTAAGCCTTCTATTATTCAAATGACCTTTTCCATCGTCCGCCACGTGCGCGCCCCCTGGTAACGGCAGTGTGTCAAACCGCTGATGGCCAAGTCTTAGCGATAAGACAGTTTGGAAAAAGGCAGATAGCTGTAGCCTGAATGGCTGACCAACACCTAAGCGTCTTAGGTTTGGTAGGATGGAGTGACTTGCGTAGTTATACCTATAGTTGTGTGCACTCGACCACGTTTATTAAACCATCTGAAGCAGCTATCCTCCGAGGCCATCCCCTGAATGGGGTTAAGCTATGTGCTGACAACTCGTCCTTGTAAAAACCAATCCACGTCAAGAAATCTGGAACAAAAACCTCCGATTGGACGATCAACAACGACGACCACGAAAACGACTAAAGGATCATTCTTTCGGATCCTGGAATGTACGCTCCCTGAACAAGCCGGGGGCCGAGAAGGCCTTCCTTCAACAGGTTGAAAAGCACAAACTGAGCATTACTGCAGTCCAGGAAACAAATTGGCTTGGCAGAGAGGTCAATGACAAGAACTCGCACAAAATATTTACAAGTGCCAAACCATCGGGCCGCAATCAGTTTGGAGTAGCATTTATAGTAAACAATCACCTCAAGCCGCACATTACTGACTTCAAACCCGTAAATGAACGGCTGTGTACGATTCGCATTGAGAGTCGATTCTTCAATCTCTGGCTCATCAATGTGCACGCCCCCACTGAAGTTAAAGAAGACGCAGTAAAAGACGAGCTCTACGCCCGCCTTGGGACTCTCTTCGACTCACTTCCAACAAACGACGTCAAATTGCTACTGGGAGACTTTAACGCGAAAGTCGGAAATGAAAGTTGGAGACCACTGGAGGCCACAGTCTCCATGAACGGCCAGCGACTTATCGACTTCGCCTGCAGCAGGAATCTAGTCGTAAGCTCTACGTGTTTCCCGCATCGACGCATTCACAAGCAGACCTGGAAGTCACCAGACGCACATACCGTCAACCAAATTGATCGCGTGCTCATTTTCAGGAGATGGGTGTCAAGTGTGATGGATGTCCGCTCTTATCGAGGAGCAAACTGCGGCTGAGATCATCACTTGCTGAAGACGACCTACAGAAGTAGAATTTCCTCAGTGCACCAATCGAGTATCAGCCCTCCCAAAACCTTCGCGGTTGGTAAGCTTCTGAGCAATGCCACGGCTGTGGGGTATACTTCCGCCCTTGAGGAAATATTATCACCTATGCTACACAACATCAGCAACGCAGACGTCCATGGGTTCTGGGAAGAACTCAAGGGTACCATCACAAATACGACTTTATTTACCTGGGTTGCAACTTGTCAAGGGACACCAACGAAACTGACGAAATCTAGCGACGGATACAGTTAGCTTACAAGACCCTTTTCTCGGTTCTCCCATAGTGAAATCGAAGCATGTGCACAGAAACACGAAGCTCCGGAGGACGCGGTCACGTGACCGAGATAATTGGAGGACGACGATCCAGGCGGCCAAGACCCAACGTCGAGCTGTCGCGCCACGATGATGATGATGATGATGAAATGTCAAATCTATCTTCACTGAACGAAATAAGTCCCAAAATACACATTTTCATGAATATCTCGACTCCACCGCCACCTACCGGGTCCAAATTTTGTCGACAACTTTATTATTACTTAGTTAATGTATAGTATTTTGTGAACTTGAGCCAAATTGGATCATAATTAAGAATTTTGTAAATAACTCCACTCCAGCGCCACCTACCGAAAACAAAAAAAGTTATGCACTTCGGAGGACCAAACGGGCATATGGTGTGAATAGGAGTTGGATAGCTTTATTTTTTCGTGATTTAATATATAAAAGCAGCACAAACGTTTTTATACATATTAAGATAATTCGGGATCGTGGTTGTAAAAAAAACTTTCAGCGGATTGCAGTGACTGTCTAGTCTATAGTTCTATGTTTAGTTTAACTAGATAAGTTGTTGTAAAACTTTAGCGGGATTAAGAAGATACCCCGGCTAGAGGCGGTCATGGGTAGGTTAGTCGTATCTAATCCACCATAAATCCGATGCAACGATGTAAAAACTCTTTGAATGTAAAATACTTTTTTTTTATCTATTTAGGACTTCTATTCGAAAATCGAAATAATTAACGACAAAATCCGTGACCTAATGGAGGACAACTTACAGGATTGTATCGAACGTTCCAAACTTTCCGAGAGACTTGAGAAGCAGTCTAGACTTTTGAAAAAGCAACAAGCGTTCATCAAACTCTTTGATGAATGTCATTCGGAAATAGCATTAGAGATACAAGGTGAATCATAGAGAGCGTACATCAAACAACGCATTCCGTTATTAACTGGGTACTGGGAAAAAATTCTAACTCTGCATAGGGAAATCATGTCCTTGGGAACAATTAAAGATACTTACTTCGATGATAATATCTTCGGTACTGTTGGAAGATATGAAAAAAGATGGATTACACCACCACCATTTCCCGAATGATGAATAGTGTATGATTTTCCAGCACCTATGATCTCACAGGATACCTCCTTATGGAATGTAAATAACCAGCAATTAGGTGAGCTTAGTTTAATCCATGTTGTTTCAATTTATGAATCCAGTTCTTGGAGATCCATAATATAGTGGGATAGTGGCCGTCGTCCAACCACATCTGGACTGTCGGCGCTGTCGTGTTAACGACGCGGTACCTACCCCCATTTAGTCCTCCCATTTGTGTTTGCCGCGCATATTTTTTATGTAATAGGCTGTAGTCAACAGGCGGGCAAGAACTCTTGCCATCTCTCCACCAATAGCTAGCTACAAGCGTACCCCACCGCATTGTCTTTTGCTGCATCAACTTTTCTTTGCCGTTCCATCTTTGCAAAGCCCTTGATTACAAGACCCCGGAAGCTAAGTGACCCAAGTTTCTTTTCCGTCTTCTGATCTGAGGTTCCAGTTTTCACACGCCCAGAATGACTATTACAGCATCCTGTATATACTATATGTAAGTCACATCCCAAAATATTAGGCGGTATTAACCTGGCGTAGAAATTTAGCTCAATAAAAAACTTCCTTTAATGAAACTCCGATTTAAATTATCTACTTTTTCTGCATGATTTGGCCATTGTTACTCCCTAAATTTAACAATCTACTACAAATTGCACCCCGGAAAAAAAATTGAAATTTTAATTTTAAATCCAGCGGCTAGCGATGACATCGCCGACAACATATAGGCCACATAAAACGAGACATCTCTCTCTCTCTCTCTCTCTCAATCTGCGCCTTTATACATCGATGTCGAACCACAGCCATAGCAATTTCGTAGCTTAATTTATGCCGATCGCTATCGAAATATTTTTCCGCTCCAATCAACATGAAATGAAGGATATATAAGTCGGAGCAAATGAAAATATTAAAAAAAAGCAAAAAAAAATATATATTCCGAAAAAAATGTAGAAAACAGACGGTGGGAGAACTGAATGCGTGAAATCCGTCATCCCGGAAACTCGAACTGTCTGACGAAAGGACCTACCAAGCATGCCGGGGAAACAACATGCCAGATGAGAAATGCCGCCACAATTTGAAATTCATTTCCCTCTTTTCCATATTTAATATTTTCACGTGAATCACTGGAATGGCCACTTTACACTGATATGAATCGCTGTTTTCTATATAGGCCTGAAGGGCTGGCAGGTATTTATCGCAGGATTACAAGAATACAAAAAAGAAAGAAATAAAATGACTTTATTTCGTGGAAAATTTAAATTGTCTGTACTATTTCGCGTACTATTGACATTTCGTACTGACGGATTTTTTTGTGGGGGAGGGGAGGGGGGATTTACGGCAATTAGCGTAGTGGAAATTATGGCTTAATTATTTCGGCTTTACCTACAGGTTACTGACTGGACAAGATTACTTTGATGAGGTAATATTTTATATTTTCAATGGCTTCTTCCCAATATGAAATTAATAATTAATATAGTCAAGACGGTCGATGAGCCCATACCATAATAAAATATACTGTACACTTGGCGGAGAACACACTTTGGAAATGGTAAGTACTTAGCCATGGGCGAATGGGAGGCAGTGAGGCTGATACCATCAGGTTTATGGTATCATAAGCAGCTTCAAAGCATTCGACAGTGTTTCCCCAATGAGTTTGCCGAATGTTTGAGCATTCATCAACACATTGTTCAGCTCGTTGGCGCAACTACTTCTACACTTCACAATTCTGTTTTTAATACTGCATTCAAAACATTCATCAAAGATAACGACTCGAAGCAGAAATATTGTTAGCTGGCGTAGTTAGTTACCAGATTATAATGGAAGGGCATATAGTCCTTCGCGCGCTTTATGAACACCAGAACAAAGGTATCAGATGGAAGCTGTTTGAATGCCTTCAACTCCTGGATTGCGCTGACGATATTTGTCTTCCTTCAAATAGATCGGATCTTTTAGTTTAAATGGCGAATGCCCTGTATCGCGAAAGTAGCAATGCGGGGCTTAAAATCAATGCTGCCAAAACTAAGTACTTGAGCTCGGATCCAGGAAGGCAGAGCGAAATTTGTATTTTGTGGCAGACGGTGGAAAAGTGGACAATTTTTGCTACCTCGGAAGCGTAGTTACAGCAGATGGTTTAGCGGATGCTGATGTACTGACTCGCACCAATAAGGCTCGGGGAGCTTTCTTCAGTTCGACAATTTTCTGGCAAAACAATAACATCTGCAGAAAAACCAAACTCAGGATCATTGAATCCAATGTAGAATCTGTGCTTCTTTATGGCTGTTCAACTTGGAAGGTGACCAAGGCCATAACAACTAAAATGTAAAGTTTCGTTAACCAGTCTCCGGCGCATCCTACACATACGCTGACCGGAGGTCATTTCTAATGATGACCTCTCCTGTTTATTACTGGCCAGGGCAGGATAGACACCTCCATAAAAAGACGAAAGTGGCAATGGATGGATCACACACTTCGAAAATGGCCGGAAATCATCGCTAAACAGGCCCTCGATTGGAACCCACCGGGAACCGATGCAAGTCGCCGCGTTGGACGACCTAGAAACACCTGGAGAAGATCAGTTGAGGTCGAGGGTAAGTCAATAGGCAAATCGTGGAGACAGTTGAAGGCGATGGCGGCGAACAGGACGAGGTGGAAAGTCGGCGTGGTTGATGCCTTATGCCCCACAAGGGGTTGACAGGATCCAGAGAGAGAGCTTCATTCTATCGAAAATTATCGTGCGAACGGACAGAAAGACTGACAGACAACCGGACAGATATACAGGCAGACAACGCTTAATCGACTCATGAGGTGACTCTGATCATTTATATATGTATTTATATTATATATTGCCATACCTCAGGAGCCTCCTTTAGGGTGCTACATATTTTTGTCGGGGCAAAAACAAATACCCTATATTTTTATAAGGGCTAGGGTATAAAAATATCGAGTTTTGAAAATAAAACACAAAAGAATTACGATGTTTTGACAACAATATAGATCATGTTACTGAGCAGTTTTGCAACAGAACATACGAACATATTACAGAGTTTGGAAGCAAATTGATGTTTTGAAGGGAAATTCTACGAAACTGGGAGTGGTAAGGTGCGATATTAATAATTCCGTTCATAAACTTCGTTTTGGAGCTGTACAGCTATCTCAACTTAAACAAAAAAGGCAATTAGAGAGTTTTGAAACTGGGCTCTTCATGAATTAAGAAACTTTCTTTTACAGAAGACTAACATTATTTCGAATTAATTTTCGTCTTTCTCTCATTAACACCGAACCATTTCGTTTTAACATCAGTATTAATGGCTCAAATAATTACCATCGACACTGTGTCATTGAAAGTTTTTCCTTGTCTATAGAACATAAATTGAGTTCCGATTTCTGAAATTGCATTTACATCCAGGACCAACACACTTATATACGAGTATATCTTCTTTGAAAGTTTTTCGAATCGAGACATTAAGCAAACGGAGAAAAGAGTTCGATTGGAAAATGTTTCCATTATAAAAGTATCGAGAAACATTGAAAAGTTGCCAATGTACTGTAACTTGTAACTTTTCAACTTGTCACGAAACGCCAATATTTGGTTCCACAAGATATTCCAACTTTTGTTTGTTTTTTATTTCGATCTTTTCTAAGTTTTGTTTCACGCTTGTTTAGTGAGCAGTTCGAAATAGTACTTCTTCGTTCTTAACATTCACGCGAACGGTGGCAAACGGTGAAACAAGAAAAAAGTGTGATTGTAAATTGTTTGTAACACCATTCGACAGAAACGAAGAATGTGAAAGTTTTGGCTTTTTGCCTTAGAAAGGACGATGTGTTTAGAGATGTTGGCTGTCTGTATAGACATTTATTTGAACTGAAGGAGTTACTTGAATTTTTCAATGTTTATCTCTATATTGTGATGAGAATTGACTTAATTCGTAGAGTTTAGCAGCCCAGCCTCCAGGGGGATGGATCACCGCCTTGTCGAGTGTCCCTATTTACTCGTCTCTGATGAGCCCAGGCTAGTATGAACAACCCTGGATGCCAATTAAATGCTGATAAGTTCTCTGAGAAATTCGTTCGCATACAAACTAGATAGATGGTAGCTTCAGGTTACAAGGCTGACAGTATCCTCAATGTCTAGGAACGCGACTATGGTATACTCCTTGTAGCAAAGGGATTTTTCGATGTAGCTTACTAAGGAGTGCAAAGCTGAATATACCAACCTGTCTTTGCAATATGCATGTTGGAATGTAGATAACTACTACTACTACTACTAATTTGCCCTAACCACTAGCGCGTCAGCTATTCCATGTGGCTTAGTTGACGTTTCATTGGCATAAACCAATATCTGACCATGCACGTTGCTTGTATGCACCTCCTGCTCCCATTCAGCCGCCTACCTGTGGCAAGTCGGGGGACGTTGGGGCTTATAAGTACGCCCCGCACCACAGGGGGAAGACAACACAAACATCCACGATCACGGACGCCGCCGTGGACGGGACTTGAACCCGTAACGACCGTAGTCAGACATGAGACTGACGCACTGCACTAAGCTACCGGTCGCCCTATGAATGCAATACTATTCTGTAAATAAATATCAATCAAACATCTTCAGCAGTTTTATTTTATGTATTTATATTCATTGTTCTTGCAATGTGCAAGTGCGAGATATTTCAGTGAAAATTGGAATTTTTTGTGACATTTGGTTTCATTCAGCAAACCAACTTGGTATGCGTAGCTTAGCTCGGTAACGCACCGGGAATTTTTTGCTACTCGAAACACGGTCCTCTGCGGTCGTCATCTTCAGCAGATTAGATGGTAGGTTGATAGGTCAGAAATCATTAAGGCGTGCAAGTGAACTTTTGGAATTTTCAGGATAAAAGTCACATTCGCTTTAGTCCGCATACGTGGTATGTTGCAAACAGGCCCTAAAAATAATTTCGATCCAGTACGAGTACAAGTAAGAGATAATAATAATAATAACAGATTTGTGTTGTAAATCGGATGGAATAATAGCCTCACGTCTAGCCAACTGACGGCTGGTATGAGGTAGTGTGAGTAGTACTTTCAGTAGACTTATGATCATCACCATCGTGGTGAAAGAGCCCGACGTCGGGCTCTGGCCGCCTGGATCTTTGTCCTCTAATTATCTCAGTCACGCGACCGCGTCCTCCAATCTTGGAAGCCCAGTAGTTTTCGGCCCAATGAGCTCTCGGCCTTCCTCGCAGTCTCACTCCGTCGACTCGTCGTCCGTTCATTACTTGTTTAGGCATGCGAACATCGTTCATTCGTTGTACATGCTCTACCCATTGAAGACGTTGAAGTTTGACGATGTTTTCGGGTTAGGGTCCATGTTTCGCAGCCATAGCATAGCACTGGTCGTATACGCGGCGCTTCGTGTTTCTGTACATATGCTTCATTTATCGATTGTACTTGCCTCAGTTTGTCCTTTTCCGTTAAGGATGATAGGATTGGGCTCAAGAAACTCATCGATATTGAATTGGAGGTGCCGACGATCAGAGAACGAGTTCTCCGTCGACACCCTCCAATCTTTCACTAAATGATGAATGGGCTCCGCGGCAAGAGATATGTCTAAAACTTTCTGTCGGTTTTTGGTAAGGAACGTGTTCTGTCGTTCATAATTGTACACTAGGAGGTTTGTACCAATGATAAAGTAAAAACGTAACTCTCTGCATCGTTTGTGTTAGAACTGCTGCAAATATAATTGATTCATGTTAGAACTTCGCTATTATACTACAGATATTTATATTTTTAAGCCCAGTTTCTCCGACAGAGCGCTTATGTTCGTTGTTTGTTCTTGAACGTTTTCCAAAACCTAACCTAATAAACGAAATTCTCAATATAGCATATATAAATAAACGCGTCTCCATTGTTCGAATCTATAAATGCATAAATGCAGTTGTTATACAAGGCACATGTGAAAACGCTGGAAATCTACCCACGACTGGCTAGCTGTCAGTCGTAATCCAGCTGACTCTCTTTTTGAAGCTCGAACCATCATCTGGTGGCAAAGTAGGGTCGCTAAAAGCATTTCGTTTCAATCGCCCGATTCTTTGTACATGATACACTTACGAGTACTGTTGCCATCGCCCAAATTTTATGGAGCAGACGACTTCAGTTAAGTTATAACTTAATTGTGTCGTTGCTTTTTGACTTCAATTGTAAAAACAACTTTATCCTTGTTGTAACACATTGGCTGACAATAACTTGGAGATGAAAACGTGATTCTTTTGTACTGCGCCACGGTGTTGGGGTTAACGTAGCGTTTCAGCGAAAAAGAACAAAATCGTGTTGCCATGATGAAAAGGATCTGTGTGTACAAAACGTCAAGGGTCCTCTACATTTAAATTTTTGACACACCATGCCCACAAGGGTGTAATTGTGATGAAAAACGAGACCGAAGCTAGGATACCCTGTGCAGACCTAGTGGTGATACCAAAACTTCATACTGGTAACGACCATGACCATATGCATTAAAAGTCTGTTTTTTCTGTGCTCAATTTGAATAGGAGTTGGCCGATGAGGCTACGATGAAGGAACCTTTTTACCTGTGTCAAATGACTCCGAAATTAAGTGACGGATAGTTAGTTCTTCCAATAATAAAATCGAGAGTTTGTTGGATTCTGACGCCGAACATGTGCCGTAGTTCCGATATTGGAGGACGCGGTCACTTGGTCGATATAATTGGAGAAAAACGATTCAGACGACCATAGTCCGACGTTGGCGTGCCGTGGCTCATTATAGATAATTTAAAGGAGTCATACACAACCCAATTTCAGCAACACTTTATTTACGAAGAGCCACTCCGAAATGTTTCAAATCGATCGCAGAGGAAACGTGTTGCTGGCTTCAACATACGAGATTTGTACTACTTGCAAAATACTTCGTTTATGCAAAAAATGACATGTCTCCAGAACTTGAAGCAATTCAACAATGAACCACATACAAATCGGGTCCTGATTTTCCACATCTTCATTCCGATATGCGTCTAAATCTAATGCAGAATGCATATCTTTCTCAGCCCTTTTATTTGCTTTCGGCGAAGATAGTGGGGACGAGGTCGAGGACATCGTTGCAGTGAGAGGCAGTCATGAACCATATTGCGAAGATGTTTTTCAGTATAGGCTACAAGTCATTCTTATGGTTACAGAGACTAGTATTCTTAGTATGTACGCGTATGTATGCATACTATGACCGTATTTCAAGTGAGGATTTTGTTATCCTTTTCCGAACTATACACCCGAACGCTCACTATACAATGCATTTTGACCGTTTCTGGCCCCATAGCAGCTAGCAACTTTACACTTTCATTCATGCAAATAGCAAGTTGCGAGAAAGATGTTCACGACGGCATGTGGCAAATCTGAAGAATTGTTGGGATTCCTTAATCTCAAACTTGTCACAAGTTCTGTATAATACATACATACGAGTATGTGATGTACAATAAGTTGGCCAACTGTTAACATTGTGTACGGTTGGTGCACGCTTGGTTGAGCTGAAATGAGGTTGTTACTTTGCTCTTGCTGGAGGCAAAGTAATGTGTATCCTTTGATAACAGGGCAACTCATACCCTAGAATTTGTGTATTTCATCGCAAATAGATTGCCTGAAGAGATAATAATGTTGTGGTAGACGATATCAGATGTTATTTTTAATAGAGACCGATTTGGGTATAAGTATCCCGTTGGGCTTTGTTGAACGAGTCAAGCGGGTAATTGCTCTGGTGAACGACTTTTGTTTTCTAAGAATGACGTGGACTGGAATCTTAGCCGTAATATCTTAGTTTAGCTATCCACTACCACAAAAATGATTAGCATTAATCCAACACTTTCATTGTCCCTGGTTTCCATGTATATAAAGTTAGCGAAACAGTTTCCGCAGATTGAGTCAGAAAATGAGCAATAATAAGCCGCTAATTAGTCGTTAATTGGTAGTGGAAAAATCAATTTTGTCGTTGTTCATTTAAAAAAAAATCAGACCGAAGCTTCGTTTCGGCCTGGAGTCCGAAGTATATATAGGTAGAGTGTGTACAGATGTTATTAATATATGTAATGATGAAAGTAATATTTTTATACACATTAGAAGGAAATTCAAGTTAAAATAAAAAATATACGTTTCATTTTTGTTAAAAGTACGAACGGACAACGAGCCGACGGGGCGAGGCTGATAGGACAAGCGGGAGTTCGTTGGGAGAACTCAGTAGATGCGGACGCCACGCAAATACTGGGCTTCGTTGATTGGAGGATGCGGTAAGGTGACCGAGATAATCGGAGGACAACGATCCAGGCGGCCAAGGCCAAGCGTTGGGCTGTCGCGCCACGATGATGATGATTTTCTAAATTCAAACACAATTCTGGTAGATTATCGATTTCCCGAGCTTTGCTTATATGTAATGTACAAAAATGAAATTGTTGTGATTCTGTAATTATTCAGAACGTTTTTAATTGAAACTGTTGTCTGATCTAGTATTTTGAAATAAAAATTTACTATAAGAGCTTGCTCCGGATCTAAAATAAAATTGGTTTATCGTGACACCTTTCGCCGGGCATAATGGGGCAACTTTTCAACTTAGCAGTTTTGTCAGCTAAAAGTACCGTTACAATATTATCTTTTGAATTTTCGATGAAAATTCGATTTCGAAATTTTTTTAAAGTTAAAACAATTGTATATTTGAAGTAACGGTGATCTTTGCAACTGGGAAAAAGTCCACTTATATTAAATTTTATGTGGTTTCAGAAAGTGAGGTAAAATCTTATTTAATGATCGAGGGAGTGGTAAATTTGGATTTTGTTTGGCAAGACCAGCTTTTTGACACAATTCACGAAAAATTCGGTAACTCTGTAATGGTTATAGAGAGAGTATCCATATAATATGTAAATTTTCTTCAAATGAACTCTACCATCTACCATTAAAGTATTTAGCATCAGCAACGGTATACCCTGTCTAATTACCTCAACCTTGTAATGGTAAGCCAACACTCTCCATTTCTATCTACTAGTTCATTCTCAGACAATAAATTGGTTCGAATTCCAACAAAAAAAAAAGAGGACCATTCGTATCGTCAAGCATCCTCAGTCATTCCGGGTCATCATCGACAATTAACTGCCCAATTTATTAACAGTAACATCAATCCAGCCATACTCGCACACTTCTGATTTCGTCTGAGAGCGAGTACAATACAATTCAAAGTAAATTATCCGAAAACGACTATAAACTTTGCAAACACGACGAGAATGCCAGAAATTCGGTATCGAAGTGATAGAACGTTTCGCAAATAAAACAATATCCATACCTCTACGAATATGTTGTAGTCATCGCACACCCCATAGAGGGCGTGCCAAGTGCCGGTCTGTCAAAACAAAAAAGGATAATGGCTTGGAAAGTGTGAGGAAGAACATGCCATTCGATGCTTAAGTACCTCGCATTCTTCGTGCATACTCGTATCTTATAAGGATTCTGTGTAATTCACTTTGAGAACCTTGGAACGGAATCCTTTCCATGATCGAAATGTAGGTATGAACAGTTGTTACCTTGAAGGTATTCTGGCGCTAGTATGGACGGTCTAAAGATAAAGCTGCTTGTAAAACGTATTGAATTTGAGATTCGAACGCAATCAACAGAACATATAATTCGAACATATAATACGAGTACATATAACGAGTCGAACGCTCGAATGGAAGTTGTTGGTTACTGACCAGCAATATGTTTCGAAAAATGAAGACTTCAATGTAATTCTAATTCAAATATACTAAGTATACATATAAAGGACGGATGTAAATGAGATAAATTGAGTGGAAATTTGTTGAGCGCTTATCTACCATAGAAATCATCTACGAAACCGAAGGCGAAGCTCCGTACAGATTTTCCTATTGTTAGTTTCATTTCACATTTTTGAAACTGTATGAACGTAGGATAAAAATTTCTGAGAAACTCCTGAATCCAAAAATTACTCATCCACCGAGTCTTCATCAAAACCAGTTCCAACAAATTGCACTTGACAAATTTAACCGACTTCCAATAAACTATTAGATATACCGCACTCCTTGCAGTTTTACTCAATCGGGAAGAAAATCCTCAAAACTTCCTCGTGTCCTCGGAATTTACACCAACAACAGCAATGCCGATATAAATTTTATGGTCGTCGTCCATTAGAAATTTCGAATTCCATGCAGACCTTGTGTCCGACTGGATCAACTTGGGCTCTACGGATAGCGGCGAGTCAATGGGTTGGAAATTTTTCAGTTTTCTTGTAGCAATCCGCTTCCACGATATGGTCACAATACACGAGGACAATCGGGAAACGTTAGTTCAATCTAAAATTGTTGGGACAATCCACTTATGCCTACAACACCAGTACAAGTACAACTCACGGGGGGTCATTATTCAGTTCACGACAAGCATAGGATTCATTATGGCGAATTGAATTATGGATTACCAGTTTGTCATCGCAATAAAACACAGCTGTTTGCAATGTCCGGAAATTACTAAATGCCGTGTTAACACCATGTTTTACTGTTCGCACCATATCCCCGTGGCTAAAAACAGCTGATTCCCCCTAAGATTAGTCCACGCCTCAAGTAAAGGCTCACTCGACCCGGAACGACTTGGCTCGAGTCAATTCCATAGGAGTCCTCGACAAATGAATTATGGGCATCGGTGAAAATTGTGGAGGTCGTTGTGGGAGTTGTTGATTTATGCCATTGTTTACCAACCCTTAGAATTGGTCGATTCATATAGCAGAAAGTCGGCGCTCGATACTGGCGAAGTCTAGAGCAGACGTAGCAAAAGTGAACGAGCAATAAAGCCAAAGAATAAGTGCATTTCGGGACAATATATTTCCTTTCCTTTAGTAGGGAAGCATTTTATTTCAGATATCGTTGATATCACTGAACATTTCCGAATTGAATTCAGAGAAATATTCATAAATTTTCGGCCATTTCGATTCTAAACTCTGTAAAGTGGAAATAGGATTGCGGATTGACATATTCAAGGTTTTTATATTATGCCAATTTGGAATATTATACCATATTCTGAATTTTGTCACCTAATCCTTTCGATCGAATCTCAAGGACCCCCAAACAACTCTTCAATCTTTGATCAAAACTCATTCACAGTTGAGTTTCCGACTCGGAAAGAGTGTGAGTGGGTCATCAACTATGGCTGACTGACGCAATGCTTGATCAAAATTGGCCTAGACGGTCAAGCATGACGAGGGTGCTTGACCGTCTAGGCCAATTTTGATCGAGCAAACTGAGTCGCCGACAACGCTTTGCTCAAGCGTCAAACCGGTCCCTAGACGGTCAATCACGCTTGATTCAATCGATTGACACTAGGTTTTGATCAAGCGGCTCCTTTAACATTAGCATAGTTCCAATCTGAAGCTCACCTCAATCGTTGGCGGATAAGATTGAGCTTGTTTCCAAGTATGCCAACCCTGAGGCTGGACGCACATTGCATTCTATCAAACGGTTTGAATCTTTGCTCTTTTAAAAAAGAAGCTTCAGCGAAAATGATACTCTGTCAGTTTGACAAATACTCAGCAGTCTTCCTTCTATCAATTCTGTCAATTGTTGTGTGTTCCAACAACAATAAATAAGAAACTTGTGCTGATATTATCTTAAACTCTGCGCCCATTTCCAAACCAACTATCTGTTGTAAGGCACAACAATCAACCCCATTTGTTGATAAGTATCATCTTATCGAGTATTTGTCAACTTGAGAAAGTCGGGTATATAATTCAAAAGATAATCCGTTTGACAGTAAACACGCCAACGCGATGCAATGTGCGCTTGGCCTAAGTCGTGCAACCGACGCCAGCAACGATCCTTTCTTCATTATGTGCAAACTATAAACTGTCACATGCACTCTAATGTTGCGCTCGGTGGCCGTGGTCGTTCGAACACCGCTCTACGATACTAATCTAGAGCTCGGAGTTCTCGGCGCGATCAAAAACTGCCTGTGGGTACTAATAGAACTCTCCAAGTGCTCTGAGCTTGTTATTATAAAGACGGGGCGGATAAGAGGTGCATGTTAGCAACTGCACCTCCGAAAGGTAGAAATGCTGTCGAAACGTCAACAAGGCATAGAAATGCTAGAGAACTCGACGCGCAAAAATCCCTAGCGTGGCCAGCATTTCTGGCGTATCAGTCGGACCGTAAAGAGCTGATCGGTTGTGAAGCGACCAGGTCTGAAACCGCTTTGATATTCATCAATGATTTGTTCTGCGTACGGTTTCATTCTATTTTCCAGAACTTTCGTCAAAATTTTATAGGACGTACAAACAAGTGATATGCCCCTGTAATTTTCACACCGCAGTTTATCTCCCTTTTTGTGAATTGGACAGATGATACTTCTGCGCCAATCGTCTGGGATCACCTCGTCCTCCCATACTCGCGGGAGTAATTGAGGTATGGCATTAGCTAGACCCGTTCCACCGAATTTTAGCAGTTCATCTGGAATCTCGTAAGCGCCCGGCGCTTTCTTTCGTTTTAAAGACCGCAACGCGTGATCAACTTCCTCTACTGCCGGGGGTTGTATGGGTGAGCCTGGATCAACAATATGTTCGAGAGTTTCTTGTGTGGGGATGTTAGATGGTAGGTTCAGAAGCTCTTCAAAATAAGAGACCCAACGTTTGTTAATGTCATCGGTGTCGCGCGCGAGCGATGAGTGCGTAAACGTGCTTAGGAATATCGCGCGCTCACGCGCTAGCCAATCTGAACAATTGCATATGAAACAATGCATTCGATTTTTTTTAGTCGCTTACACACTCAGTCGCACGCTTATTGCTCGGCAATCTGAACGTGGCTTAATGCTCTCACGAGCAAAACCGCTAATATAACACCGCCTTGAAAACAATCCGGTGGACCGGAGAAGCAATGCCCGGACTCCGCTGATGACAACACAAGCAAGCTGCTCGGATTCACGGTACTAGAGGAAGCGGTGTTTGAACCGAGATGATTGGAGGTGACTAGTGGCGCAAGCTACACACGCGGAGGGCACACAGGCTGATAAGTAACTAGCGTTGGATTCTTTGTTTTATAGCTCCTACAAATTTTGCTCCAAAAATTCTAATATTATTAATCCAAACACATTTTTCCATTCAAATATTCAAAAACTCCTAAATTTTAAACTCCAATGTTTTCTGGCTCACTTAACACGAATAAAACTTGCCAACAATTAACACAAACTCAAAATGTAACAAATTGACCCCCTACTGCCAAATAACTTGACCCCTCTAAAATAATTAGAATTTAATCTGTACCTACCCATGAAAAAAGAAAGGGGACGGTGGAAGTTAATGGGTAAGCCCCGAAAGCATGACGAAAAATCAACTGGAGAATACTAAGTTGGGGCATCATTGAAACTTATGCCTAACAGCATTAAACCCTAAACTTGTCAACCATAATTATATTTCCCTAATGCATCTCGAATTAAATGGGAAAATAATGTTATTCCAGACGGAGCACGTTCCAACTTCCGTAAGGTAGGACTGCTATAACACCAGCACGTCTACGTCGTCTATTTGTTCCAGGAGATCTATTTCCGGAAACCTGAAATCTCCGCAAACTCTATAAGGGCTCGGCATGACCAGTTAAAGTGATATAACTTTGAGAATTCGGAAGATTTTCGCTGGATTAAGGGATGAGTTAATTCGCTGAAGGTGAAATTATTCTGTCGTTCGGCTCCATGTGGAAAGACCGATTGAGAAGTATCATTACTGCGAAAGGATTCTCGAGACGCCGAAGGAGTATAATGTTTTGGCTAATTTTGCATGGACACTAAATTCGCTATCTATTGCGATATTCCGGTACGGTTGAAAGTGGGTTTTTCCAAGTGAATTTAATTGAAGTTCTGCACTATGAAGACTAGCCGTATTGAGCGCAGTGTATCAAAGAAGGTGTATAGTTGAACACTGCCTTCTTGGAATATTCAAAGTCGCTGGTTTAATTCTATAGCCCAACTTCCCTCTTATTCAAACTATATGGGTCCGAACGAAAACTTTTAAAACTACCTCATTGAAAGTCCTGGCGTCATTTTGCGCCATTCGCCATCCTCAGACATCGATTCAAATTGTAAAAATTTTCAGAAGATTGCTAAATAAAACGAGTCCCAGTATCGAACTCGAGGCCATCTTATTCCACATGACGAGCAACGCTATCCAAGGAGACGAAAATTTTAGCTGGGAATACGTGTCGTTCTTTTCTTCCGGCGACTCAATTTAAACCGTAGGAGTAGGAGTATCCTGGAGGTAGAACTACGGTACGTTTCGGGACTCGGTCATAGTCTATTCGCACGACGCGACGACGGACGCTTCAAAAATAGAGCGAGTCGTGTACATTATGCCCAAGTTAGCATAAGCGTTTTCCTTCATTTGCATACATTTACATATCATTATTGTAAAAGTAGTAGCGCGACAGAAGAAAGAAGCTGGACTGTAATACAAGATCACGCTTACATTGCTTTCAGTGGACAGGCTCGCCGAATAATTTATTCGCACATAGATACGTAGTTTACGTTGGAAAAATAATTCCGACAAGATGCTCTAAAAATTCTCATGCACTGCGACACAATGTTTATTTGCATAACTGATTCCAAGTAGATTTCGAATTGTCCGGACATCGAAAGAGAGCAATTAAAAAAGTTTCACTAGGTAGTTTTATTTTCACTGGATGGATAAAGTTTTCTCGTCTTATAAAACGGTCGTCATTGATGTCAACTTTCTAGGCGAAAAGCCGTTCTTTGTTCACACAATTAAACATATGGGACTTAGCCCTCTTTTTGGAAAAACTCAACATTTCAACATAGTGAAATATGTCATGACTAATTCTGTGGTCGAAAGGCGAACCAACAAAAATTGAGGTACATATGTCAAAAATTACTTCGGTTCACCATAAAATTCGCAATTTGTATACCCTAGACTTATAGTATAGGGTATATAGTTTTTATCACAACGAAAATATCTAACACCTTAAAGGAGGCTCTGGAGGTATAGCAGTGTGTATATATATAAATGATCAGGGTCACCTCCGGACTGGATTTAGCCATGTCTGTCTGTCTGTCTGTCCGTTCGCACGATAACTTTCGATAGACTGAAGCTGGAGCCTTGAAATTGGTCAAATGTTGGCAGTATGATCTAGTTGATTAGTATTGAAAATGGGCATGATCAGGCCAAGAAAACGCCTACCTCCCCTACATATGTAAAACACTTAAATGAACCAGTATCTCGTGACTAAATAAACATGAAAAGCTCTAGCTTTGGTAGATTCCTCGCGAGTGAATCTTATACTGTGATGAAAAAATAAAATCGATCAGTTGGAAACTAACGGTAATTTTCTTACAAAGGGCCCCGTATTACCCTACTTTTTAGGTTTTTTTTCCTATAACTTTTGAACCAATTGACGTAGACACCTAATTTTTTAGATTTAACCCTGAGATGAGAAGCTGATTGAGTTCGAGTAAGTTGGGCATAATCAGATCAAAGGAACGCCTACCTCCCCTCTACAAATTTCAAAAAATTAAATATTTTCTTTAATAACGATAACTTTCGATAGAATGACACTAGCAAGTTGAAAATTTGGTAGAATATGGTTAGTAAGATCTACTTGGTTGGTATTGAAAATGGGAAAGATCCAACCCAAGGAACCCCTACCTCCCGTACAAATGAAACTTCAAATAAGCGATAGCTTTTGATAGAATGAAGCCAGTAACTTGAAATTTTGGTCAAATGATTACAGTAAGATTGAGTTAGTTGGTATTAAAGAAACCTGCGCAACATACGAGTACTATTTTCATCCAAAAACTTCATTTCACATTCACACAAATCGCAAGGCATTGCGAAAAAAAAAGACATTTTCCCAAAGTATCACCAAAAGATACTTTGCACAAAAACAGATTTTCAACACCAGTGACATCCTCGCGCAAATACACAACATCTCACAGTCAGAAAGTCACAATCACCATGGCACAAACATACATACTACAGTGCGCAGGCACGAATCGCAATCGCAGTCGCTCATAGCTTTTGTTCGTCCAATGCAAGATCGCAATCGCAAATCAAATCATTAGTAGTCCGGATGGCGCAACGGTTAGCACGTTCGCCTTCAACGCACTGGGCCCCGGTTCGATTCCGGGGATTTACTTGTCGGACTATGAGCCCACTCAGCTGTTGAATGAGTACCCATTATGGGGTAAATAACTCTGTTGAGCGTGTTGCTGATCACATACCTCTGCACAAAAACCGTCACGATCTAGAAAATGAGATGATGCTAACTCATCTCGAGGCCGTGGTTCAAATTGGACTGTTGCGCCAGTTATTTATTTAATCGCAAATCAGGTTCTAACAAAACACCTCCATACACACAAGTAGTGCAACGTGCGCAAATTGCAATCGCAAATCGCAGTCGCAGTCTAGGAAAACGTACGTTAAGGCTGTCTTAAGGCATCTTTAAGCTTTTCTAAGGCTATCTTAAACTACTTTATGTCTTTTTTTTCAGTAATTGAAATCAGAAGAAATTAGACGAAAAAGTATAGAAAAAGCCAGAAAATATTCGGCGATCAATGTGGTTTGCGATTTTATTTCGTCGACCGAACAAACAAAAACAAAGAAAACTAAACCTTGGTGTAGGCCTTTATTTATCTTATATAAAAAAAATTAACGGTAGAAAATAGTTGAAAATGGAAATCGCGCAAATATTTGGCGCCCAATGTTGGGTCAGTAGTATTTTAGCCAGTCATTAAATATATATACATACCTCAAGGTATACCTGGACGTATATGGCCGGCTTACAATCTTGTTTCATTAGGCAAGAGATCTTGCCCCTCTACATAATGGCACCTTACTCAAATGCTCAGTCTGCACATATGGTTGAGCCGGGTCTGGTTAGTGACATTCAATAAATAAATGAGAATGAAATGGGGTAATACTGGGGCATTCAAAAAGTTTGAAACTTTCTACCGTCACCATTATTTTTTCCCGCCAAATACAACCAGTGAGTGTCACCCTTTGGATCAGGATGCAAGTAAAAATGTTAAATGTTACTACCAGTTTTGGTTATTTTATTCTGAAAAAAAAGGTGAAAGATTACCTCAAAACAAAAAAAAAATGTCAGCGTTCTTTCAAGCAGACACTCCCTATAACCGGACAAAATTGTCGGTCCCGATGGTGTCCGGCGATGAGAGCATAAACTGTATACCCAAAAGAGATATTTTCCGGTTGGATGAACGTGACCGGGAAAACCCTTAAACTCTTTACTAACGGTTCCAAGATGGACTACAGCAGTCCATTTATCAGATTTTAAATGCAATTCATTTTTCAGACTGCTAGATCGGTGTAGCATATTCCAGGTGCAGGTGCTTGCAATTCGGGAGGCACCCAAAACGATTTCATCATCTAGGAAAAGGTGTAGAATCGTTACACATTCGGACAGTCAGTCAGCGCTAGAGTCTGTCTCTCTAAACGCCGAATCACTATGACGGTGGAATTCCGGTGCGTTCCGGTTCCAACCGGGGTTCTAGGTAATGAAATAGCGGATAGATTAGCTAAACAAGGGGCTAGTCTTGATCGGGAAACAGTTGAAGAAAGAGTTTCAGGTCTCAACTTGAGAAGCCTATGGAGCTTTGCTAATGGGTCACGCTCCTTTGAGCTCAATAATTATCTATTAGCAATAACTACCACCGAAACGTAAACGGTACTGCGTATTGATAGTACGTAGTATCGCTATGCACCCAAGTGGTCCATGCGGAGCCGATAGCCTCCCTCCCAACCTAACCTAATTAATTGCATATACCGCAGAAGTAACTAACTGTAACTGTGGACTGCGTTAAGGGCAATTGTTAGCTGCGATGATGCAAAAATCCAAAAGCCTAGCAGCTCCCTAGGATCAGTTTTCTGATAATCAGTTAAAACAAGATACTCCCCCATCCCTCAATGTACTAATTTTTCACCAAATTCAGTGTACCACGTGACACTTACAGACATATTATCTCGTCATTTCCAAGTTATGCTGAGCCCTCACCCCGAAATTATATTTCTCTTATATTAAAACCCATCCCATCCACATTTCCTTCGTCTGCATTACCAGTATGACATATTCAAAGCAACTTTACGAGTGTCCAGCATAAAAGGTGTAAATTTGCATACGAAAAGAAAAAGCGACGTTATAAAAAAGATGATTTACAATAAACTTTACGCCACTGCCGCTGCTACCGCAGTCAAGAATCCTTCATAAAGTTTATGGATGTTTTACCGTTCACAATGGCGCCCCAAACCGTTTATTCAAATTCGTCGCGCCACAATTGACTATACAGGAGGCGAATAAGTTCTATGAAAATTTAAGACTTTCACAAGATTACCGACAACATAAATTTATGTTGAAAGGGGACGAAAGTTAAAGCATTATGAAAAATTGTTTCAAGGATCCGGGAAAAGTTAGCAAATTCGTGGTTGGACTGATTTTAGCTTTCATAGAGTTTACGATTCGCCAGATACTTCTCAATAAGATATCGAACCGTCTTGAAAGCTGACAACTCTATTGGCTTCCAGATGTGACCTTCATCTTCTGAAATATTTAAGGACTATTCGTGAAGCTAAGTAGGTAGGTGGGTTGGCGGAACGAAGTCCCTTGTATCCATAGCCGGAGCAACAATAGCGAACAATATGGGCGTCCATCGTAAAAGCAGCAGTAATAAAAAATGAATCAAAAAGTATTCGTAAGTTTTCTCGGTATTTCATTGCCGCGGATTAGATGGATATCAAACGACACAGCTATCATCCTTGTAGGAATCATGGTATCAAATCGAATTGGTTGAAGTAAAACTTTTCTTCCACAAGAAGTACACATAGATCTGAAATGTAATTTTCTACTTGCGGAGAAAAGCCGGAAGATTGGAGATTGTGACGAAGCCCTTTCAGTGAAGAAATCGTAAAAATGTCACAATTATTTTCGATATTTTCCGAAATTGATGGGAGTAATGTCTTTATTTCGTTCGAACGTTAGATTATTTATTATTGCATGAAGTTGTCGAAGCCATTGAAGTTTATCCATATATAAAAAAAATATGGAAGATTTTTAAATTTTTATAATTAAGATAAGACAATACATAGGGAAAGGTAACCTGAAGGATTGTAATAATTGGCGTGGAATTTGCCTCCTCCCCGCAGTCTTCAAACTGATGGCAAAAATAGTCTTAAACCGGATCAAGCAAACAGTTGACCGCACACTGAACGATGAACAGGCAGGTTTTCGCGAGGGCTTTTCATGCAGCGACCGCATCAACACCCACCGAATTATTATTGAACAATCCGCAGAGTGGAGATCCCCATTACATCTCATGTTCATCAATTTCGAGAAGGCGTTTGACAGCGTTGACCGGGAATACATCTGGAAGGCTTTACATAGGAGAGGTATACCAGATGAAATCATAACCATGATCAAGGAGTCCTATAGCGGAGCCCAATGTCACGTCTTACACAAGGGTAAGCTTTCAGATCCCTTCGAGGTACATAGCGGAGTGAGACAAGGCTGCATTTTGTCACCTATATTGTTTTTGATTGCTATTAACGACGTACTCTGCAGTGCGCTTCATGAACACCAAAGCAAAGGTATCAGATGGAACCTGTTTGAGTACCTTCAACACCTGGATTACGCTTACGATATTTGTCTTCTTTCAAATATATCGGATCATCTAGTTCAAATGACGGATGCCCTGCACCGCGAAAGTCGCAATGCGGGGCTTAAGGTCAATGCTGCCAAAACTAAGTACTTGAACTTGGATCCAGGAAGACAGAGCGAAATTTGTGTTTCGGGGCAGACGGTGGGAAAAGTGGACAATTTTTGCTACCTCGGAAGCATAGTTACAGCAGATGGTGGAGCGGATGCTGATGTACAGTCTCGCATCAACAAGGCTCGGACAGCTTTTTTCAGTTTAACTCCTTTCTGGCAAAACAACAACATCTCCAGACGTAGTACCAAACTTTGGATATTCGAAACCAATGTAAAATCTGTGCTTCTTTATGGCTGTTCAATTTGGAAGGTGACCAGGGAGATAACAACTAGATTGCAAACTTTCGTGAACCAGTGTCTACGGCGCATCCTGCACATACGCTGGCCGGAGGTCATTTCTAACGACGACCTTCTGTTCATTACTGGCCAGGACAGGATAGGCACCTCTATAAAAAGGCGAAAGTGGCAATGGATAGGTCACACACTCCAAAAGGGGCCGGAAAACATTACTAAACAGGCCCTCGATTGGAATCCACAGGGAACATGCAAGTCGCCGCGTTGGACGACCTAGAAACACCTGGAGAAGATCAGTTGAGGTCGAGGGTAAGTCATTAGGCAAATCGTGGAGACAGTTGAAGGCGATGTCGGCGAACAGGACGAGGTGGAATGTCGGCGTGGTTAATGCCCTATGCCCCACAAGGGGTTGACAGGATCCAGAGAGAGAGAGAGAGAATACATGGGCTATGGTCCGCAAAAGAGCGACACTGCGACAATAAGTATATTGCACTATGCCCAGATCTTAGAAAGCAGTATGCGACGGTAAGGTGAAATGTTCTCGGCCTGACACAGAAATACATTACAATCAGCAAAAATTTATGTTTCTTTGGCTATCGTACAATGACAAAGATTGGATTCTGGAATGTGTGTACTCTCCTGGACAATGGTTCAGAAAGTCCCAAAAATGCACGATTTCTTCAATTAGAGAGTGAATTTCTGAAATATAAATTAAACATCTTGGGAGTTAGTGAGATTAGATGGTGGAACAGCGGAGAACTTATCTCTCCAACGGGTAGTAATGTTGTACTCAGGTAGAGCTGCCGGTAGAGGTCGTGAGTCAGGTGTGGGGCTCCTTTTAACCAGAGCCGCACGAAACTGTCCCTTATCCAGGGATCGGGTCTCCGACCGAATTACTACCGCCAGATTCCAGACCAAAGTGAGAAACATCTCACTAATACAATGCTATGCTCCATCTGAGCCCGACAGTGTCTTGGCGAAAGCCTCCTTCTACGAAGAACTAAACGCCGTTCAGAGGTGACATTGTAATGGTTATGGGAGATTTGAATGCAAAAGTTGGCGCTGATAACTATGGGCTCAGACATGTGATGGCGAGACACGGTCTTGGCGATCGTAACGAAAACAAAGCTATCACTTATAGAGTTCTGCAACATTCACAATCTTTTCATCGGTGGTACTATGATTGAGCATAAGGACCACCACAAAATCAGTTGGTCATCTGTTGATCGGCACAGAACACAAAATCAGATTGACCATTTTGCCATTAGTAAAAGATTCAAGAGTTGCCTCCTGGACGTGCGAAACAAGAAGGGTGCCGATATTGGGATGGGAAGAGACCATTATCTTATGATCGCTAATGTTCGATTGCATATTGCAGTCGTGCGCCGTCCTACTGACGAAAGACGCAGGCACCGCAAATTTAACACCGCTTGACTAAAAAATCCAGCTGTCTTACAACACAGCAGTTGAGATAACCTAGTCACCCAGATAGTGACTTAAATGAAAACTGGGATGCCATAAAAAATGCGTACATTTATAGTGCAAATACCATTCTTGGCACAAACCCGGATTGCCGGAATAAGCCCTGGATGTCAGACGTTTCATGGCAGCGGATTGTTTAAAGAAAAGAACTGAAGGTTCGTTTGGCTGCAACATCAGATGACAATCGAAGCAGCATCGAACTCCTTTACCATCAGAAAACTCGAGAAGTTCAGCGTAGTGCGCGACGCGATAAAAGAGTTTATGCGAATTCTCTTTTAGCCTCAGCAGAAGAAACCACAAGAATTAACGACTTAAACGACGACAAATTTTGGTCAAATGTTTGTACGAGGATCTAGTTGTTTATTATTGAAAATGCACAAGATCCGGCAAAAGAAACCTTTACCTCCCCTACACGTGGAACTTTAAATAAGCGATAACTTTAGATGAAATGAAGCAAGCGACTTGAAAAGTTCGAGAAATATTTGTACGGTGTGTTAGTTAGTTGATTTTGAGAATGGTCAAGATTCTTCTGAATGATCGCCAACCTCCCCTATAAACTAACCATATAGGAAACTCACTTTTAATGCATATGATCGTTTCGATTTGGTACTTTTGGTATCACCAATAGATCAGTACAAGTCTAGGGTACATACGCTGTTGCCAGAGTCCGCATCCAGATTGAAAACCCTGAAAAAGCTGTGCTAGCGGAGATGTGGTCGCAAAAACGCCTAATTTTTTCCCCTTTTTAGGGTTTTGTATTAAAAACAAAACCCTTATGAAATCGGTCAAATGTCTGTCCGTCTGTCCATGAAATATCTCACGAACGGCTGAAGCTACATACATGAAATTTTGTGGGAGTATGTAGAATTATTATAATTCGCCGGAGAAAGCGATTCGTTGTAATAGGCTGACTTTAAGGGGATGTCCCCATGGAGGGGAAATGAAGGTCAAAATTTTTTTTTCATCTGGTATAGGCATGAGAAAGGTAACACCGAGTACATTTCATTTCCGGTATTTTCATTAAATTTGAAAAGAGGGGAAAGGAGATAGAGGGGAAAATATGTGATCCAAGTTTGTCCCCCCCCCCCCTTGCATTTCGATACCGTTATACTTAGAATTATGAAAATTTGCAGAAAGGCGGCATTTTACTAGTGTAGAAAACCGAAAATCGTAGAATTTTGATATCTCAACAAAAAAGGTTAATAATAGTACATTTCTATAGTTGCAGTTAGCATACCCCTGCACGCCTTAAGCACAGCCGAGGTCAAAAATATTGATGGCCAATGATAACCAACATCATTGGCAATAACATCTTTAAGTTTCATTATAATCACATAATATTTAATAATAGTACATTCATTTAAAGTTAGGCATTTTGACACTATCCACACAAAAAATACATCTACCGGCCTCATATGTAGGTGTGAGTATTACTTTCATGTTGTTTTTCGTAGTGCGAATTGCAGTTATTTGATTAATCATTTTTAAAAGGGTAAAGATTAGTTGGGGGCGCTGCGTCGTAATTGGCAAACTTTACCGAGTGGAAGGGGGGAGGGGTCCACATAGAGGCGAAATTAAGCTCAAATTTTTTTTTATCGACTGGTATAGGCAAGTGAGGTGTCGTGAGAAAGGTAATGTTGAGTACATTCCATTTTTTCGCATTTTCTTGAAATTTGTAGAAAGGGGAATAGTGGGGGAGGAAAAAATATTAGTTCGTAATTTGCCCCCCCCCCCCCCCCCCTGGCATCTCGAGAATGTTAGAATTATGAAAACTTACAGGAAGGCGGGTTCCGAATAGCATATAAAATGGAAAATAATGGAATCTGTATATCTTCTCAGAATAGGTAAGTAATAGTTTATTTCTGTAGTTACAGTTAGCACACCTCTGCATGCCTTAAACACGTTCGAGGTCAAAAGTACTGATGACCAACGATAACCAACACCTTAGGCAATATTATGGTCTAAGTTTCGTTACAATCACGTAATATGAATTGGCATGTAAAATGTAAGTGGGTAAGACATTTTAATTATGTTTTGTTTGTCCATCTGAGTGGTATCAAGAAGAGCAAGGAGCCGATATTTATATACCGAAATAAGCGCTTGCTACAAAACCCTCGGATTGCGGGCGTAGCCCTCTATATTCCGGTTTTATTTCATTTTTTTGTCAAAAAATCACTAAAGTAACGTACTGAGGAAAAAAGTCTGTTTAGCCTTTTTTAAAGAAGACTATTATATGTGGGAGTTGTTGGGGCGATAGGTAGATCAGAGCGTAAAGGCGTCAGTCTCATGTCTGACTACGGTCGTTACAAGTTCAAGTCTTGTCCACGACGTTTGTGGCCATGAATGCTTGTGTTGTTTTCCCCCTGTGGTGCGGGGCGAAATAATAAGCCACAACAATTCGCGACTTGTCGCAGATAGACGGCTAAATGCGTGCTGGCAACGTGCATCGTCCGAAACTGGTTTATGCCAACGAAAAGTCAACTGAGCCACATGAAATAGTTGACGCGCTATGCCCCACTTGGGGTAAGTGGAAATGAGGAACACTCTGGTCTTAAATTGTAGGTAATAAGATGTACTTAAACTTCTACTCTCCTGAGTTTGTTTTTTATAGGACGGGTATTTTTGTCAAAATTCGCTCGAAAATAAAGTATAAAATTATGATCTGCAGTTTTTGGAAAAAAAAATCTTCAATTTTGAAAGCTCGTATTGCAGTTTCTACTGGAGCTAAACTCCGATAAGGCTCAAATTTTAGAAAATTTTATCTTCTTTAAAAAGGCCGCCAATAGCTCTTTTCGACAGAATATTCCTGTAGTGATTTTTTGGCAAAAATCTGAAAAATTTCGCGGTTTTTCTACTTTTTCGTTGGCACAACTTTTTCAGGGTTGCGAATATGGATTCATAGTACCTAGCTAGTGCCAAACAATTTATGAAAAAATGAGCCCTCGCAATTGCCCTTTTGTGTACGAAGTAACTGGCGTATTGTGTCTTAAATATACTTAAGATTGCGCATAAATAGAAATTTTTTTCTCTAGGTCTTTCAATTAATTTTTTATCAATCAATCTAAACAACGCAAAAAATGCGTATCGTTGAGTAGGTAGGGATAATAGCCTCTCACAAAATATCTCCTGACTTAAATTAATGCTTTTCCAATAAACTGGACTTTTCAACATTGCTACACAATACAATATAAGGAAATGAAAGATTGATAAATCGTCATCCTAAATAGGGGACATGAAAACCATAAATCAAATCAACGAAGAACGAGACGTTGTGATAGTGCTAAAGAGCATAAAATAAAATAGAAATGACATGACATTAGCCATCGCAATACATAATTTTTGTTTATTTATTATGATAAAGGCGATCTGCAAATTACTCAGGTTTTCTCTAATAAATTGACCTTCACACGATTTTTTCACTACCACGTGGATGCGAATCCTTGTTTCCATTCTTCAGATACTTTAAGTAAAAAAATCAATTTGATTCAATTCAATCAAGGATTCGCCTGTATTCTATTCAACCGGGGAAATTTTAAATTCCTTTATATTTCTGTAATACGTACTCACCATTACCATTTATTTCTATAGCCTTCACATCAAATATTCACAATCACACAAATACGCCCACACAATATCATTCAAAAATATTGTACACAAACTATTGCACTGTGATATAATTTCGACCGTCATATTGAATTCCAATGTCATTTTAAGTATTTCAGGTATTTAGTACCTCATTGAGCAACGCTGTTAGTGCCCAAGGCATGTATTACAGCTTGGCTAAATTATATCAATTGGCAAGCGGATTTGCTAGCAAACCTAATGTCCAGTGAAGTATTTCGAACTGGTTTCAGTTTATTAACGATGTGTCAATAATTTGCCTCTACGATTGGTGGCATCACATAGAATTAGTTATACGCCTAAGTAAAGCATAGTACTGAGGTCGGCTTTTCTTTTCAAAAGCACATTCGAAAGCCGTCAAAAGTTTCGTTCGCACGACAAATTTTCGCTCTCTCAGTAGTAACATATTTCATTCCTATAAAAAGGACTCAACATCATTATGAGCAATTTTCACGTGAAAACGATATAAAAAAATTACTGGCGCAACAGTCCAATCTGAATCATGGCCACGAGATGAGTTAGCATCATCTCATTTTCTAAATCGTGCAGAGGTGTGTGATCAGCAACTGAACACTCAACTGAGTTATTTACCCCCATAAATGGGTAATCATTTAGCAGCTTAGTGTGTTCATAGCCCGACACGTGAATCCCCTTTTTTATTGAAAACTACTGCATTCAGTAGGACTCGAACCGGAGATCAGTGCGAAGAAGACGAACGTGATAGCCGTTGCGCCATCCGGACTACGAAAACAATATACGTTGCACTTCTTTTTTGCTTGAAAACCGGTCTTTTGAATAAGAAGTTAAGTTCAAGTGACATGTAGGACGCCGCTGATACTCGTATGTGCTGTGTGCAAGTTTACACGGTCACTTTTTCGTGATTGAGATAAGTGCAACATTTTCACATGAAAATGTTAGTATGAGCCTTAAGGAAAAATTCTGGTTTTGTGAATATTGGATATTGGATGCACAACACACTTCCGATTTAATTATGAGTATTACAAAATTCATGCTGTTTGCTCCAGCTACGTTTTATCAATTGCAATAACATTGAAACATGGTGAACCATAGTTGATTTCGCTCTGCCATACGTTTTCGTTCTCAAATATTAAGCGTAAATTAGGTATTTAGGAATTGAAATGAATTAAGCATGATGGTTCGGTATGTTGATTTAATCCCGAAATTTAGATGTGGATGTTCTGGATTGAGCTCTCGTTAAAATAATTTAATCCTAGAGTACTAACGTGTTTGTTTTTCACATTACGTTCGTCAGCGAGTCAGTTTGTTAACAAAGCAACTTTTTTTACGTTTAAAGCAATCATGATCATTATCGTGGCACCAAAGCCTGACGTGGGCCTTGGCCGCCTGGATCGTTGTCCTCCAATTAACAATTTCTCACTCATTTAACAAGCGAGTACCGAATTCAGCAAACATGACTGCAAAATTGTAATACATGGGTGTTTTTTTTTTAATTTTGCCATTATGCAGGCAAAATTCCTTCAACCTGCTGCATAGGAGTGCATTCATTGCCATGGAATCTCGATTCGAAAAATATACATATCCATTGTTCATTCATCCGGATGTTGAACGCGAGCTTGTAGGCTTATTGCCTTCCGCTGTTCAGCAAGTGCTTGATTTACAACATAGATATGGTCTTTTTTGGAAGTTACACTATTTGCAAAGCACACCCATGAAAAATATCAGAAGGGTAGAAAAATCTCATTTATAAAAGATGACATTACTATAGTTGACTATTTGTTTTACACATTTTCCATCCTTTTTTCGGGCTTTCCTATGCTTTTAGGGGAAACTCTAAATTGGTGGAAATTTTCCATTTCCAGGCCGATGCTAAAATCAGGCCGCTCCCATAGAAACCTCTTCCTTTTTTTCGTATTGGACGCTGATAATTATTGTTTGCATTTTCGACATTCGCAGATTTTAATCAACAAACTTTAATGAGGCCCTTTATTTCATATTGTCATTAAATCATACATATCTCTCCATGTTGTGAGCAAATTAATTCTTTTTCGAGCCCACAGCAAATGTGCTGCGATAATGATAAATTCGCAAAGTATTTACGACAATGACAATTAACTCCATAGATCTATGCTGCTGGTGTAAATTAAGATAGACAGAATGTATAGCTCGGATGTTGATGACCTCGCCAGTTTGAGAGTCGATAAAAACAATAAATATTTATTGAATTGTAATTAATTTAAATAACATGAAGCGTATCAATAGGAACATTTTCACCATGTTATTTTTTTGTGTGCTATGAGCCATAGTAAATTCAATTAATCTGTGTACTTTATTGGAACAAGTAGGCTAGATTAATTATGGAAATTGGGATGTATTGTATATTAAATTTTAATGCCTGGTAAACAATATGCATACATATATTTAATTCAATAGAGTTACATATGTAGTCGTATTTCGTTATTTCCAAAAAACTGACTTTAATGATGAAATTATGTACTATTAAAATGGTGATAATTATTACATTCGGTATGTTATTAAATCCTCTTCAATCTGATTGCTGATTTGTCGATATTCTTTATAAACTGTTTGAAGTGTTACACTGTTAAAAATTTCCTCTTGGAAATTACAATACATGTATTTGCAGCAATGGACCAACACAGTAATGAAAGTATACAATACAGTTTTGTGGGCCCCATAACATTACAATACTGTAATATTTCAAACCCATAGTTGAAAAATACGATACAGTACTGTTGAGCTTTTGACATTATAGTGCCACAATATTGGAACCTTGTAGTGAAAATTTACAATACGGTACTGTAGACCGCTTCACACTACAGTACATATTGGAAATTTTCAAACTTGCCATGTAAAATTGTAGTGCAAACGTATTGCCAACCCTAACAATCGTGTGCTTTATTATTTCAATACTGTGTTTGTATTTTTTGTAAACGCTTGTTTCCATTTTCAAAATACACTCATACGATTTCATTTTGTCGTTAAAAATGAATTATAATATTGAAATAGTTAGTGATTGACAATAAGGAATATGTAATACAAATTTCAAATACGAGTGGGCTATAAATTAAGTACATAGTTCAGAAGAATTTACGTGTTCCAAGTTATAATTCAGGAAAATCAATCCAGATAACATAAATTTTTATTGACGCATGTATATAACCATTACATTATGTAAAGTATAAATTAGCATCATTGCTAATATATCGAGTCAATCAGAATGCTGCTGGTATCGTTGAGCCCCATTCATGAATTTGATTACTTTAGGATCGAAGGACATCGGTTTTCGTTTCTCGCCATCTCTCTTGGACCCTTCTGACGGATTGACCATCAAGAAGAATCTGAAAAATACAATGCAATAATATTGAATATTCACGTAGACATACGATATTTTATATGATTATTTGAACTATTCTCATAGCAGATTTTTTATTCAATTTTGTTTCTATTTATTGTGTTTGATGGGTAGTAGGGTTATTAATCTTTAGATATTATGACAATGAATTTGATGAATACTCTACCTTTGGATTAGCTCCAGACTTTGCGATAGATCCTCCGGATACCGAAATACCAAAAATGTAGTAAGCCAAGAAGGTCATTAAAATTCCATTGTAAACTCCATCAACAGCAATAAGGCTGCTTTTATCCAAACATACTAAGTAGGTTGCGGTTTCACTGCATAATGTTTTCCCTGAAATTAAATCGAAAGGTTTGAGTATTAGTCGGAAGTTCATTAATGAAAAAAAAATATTGAATACCACTTTATGACGTATTAGTGATAATAAAAACGTCAACATACCTTTGACAACGAGCGTCGGGGTCGCATACGGAACTTTGTCTAGGGTTTCCGCCTCAGTAAAAGTTTCCTGTAAGAACACCATTAATAATTAACAATTAATAGACATTTTTATAAAAAAAAACATCCTAATACTTACATCAACAATCATGTAGAATGCATCTTGATTTTCTCCAAAATAATGAACGATAAGCGGAAAAACTGCGTCAGTCAATTTTCGTGACAATTGAGGCTTCAAGTTGAGTCTATTGCAAAATGTTCGTCACGAACAAATCCGATGATGATGAGTCTTATACAAGTGTACTCGCATTAGTCTACTGCCCGGTATCGTCGTCGGCAATTTTTATCCACAAATAATGGCACCATGTATAGTCCCGTGATTTTTTCTGTGCTTTATATAGTCTTTGAATTCATTTGTGGTGTAACGACAATGCCGATATGCGCAGCTTAGCATCTTGCCTGAGGAAGCCAATATTTGGTACTGTGACGATACACTACTCTTTTAAACTGAACGAAAGAGTAAACTTCAAATTTCTGAGTAGTACCCCAGCGATTCTAAGGCTGCGTTTACATGTGAATGCTGAGCCTAGCACCGAATATTGAAAAATTGCATTGAAAAGCACCAACAACAAGAAGATACATTTGCTGTTCGTACATGGCCAACATGAATTCAAGAGCATTCGTCACCATTTGAGTCGTTCCCATCTCTTGTGGGAACGACTCAAATAGTCACGAATGCCCATGAATTCATGTTGGCCATGTAACAGCAAAAAATGTATTTTCTTGCTGTTGGCGCTTTTCAAAGCAATTTTTAAATATTCAGTGCTAGGCTCAGCATTCACATGTAAACGCAGCCTAATGAATTACGAATAATCGAATTTGACTATGAAAAAAAAATAACAGTAAAAAAAATTCCATTTCACCTGGATTTTCTAATTGCGGAATTATGAGATTACCTTGCGAATCACAATCACACAATAGAAGGATTTCAACACTTCCTATAATATTACACTTAAAGCACGCACTTCGAACACTTCGATTTCGCGTACTGCCTATACAGAAGCCAGACTGTATCGCTGAAAACAAATTTTCTCTGAATTCAAAAAATGAAACCAACTTGGGTACTCGCGGTGATCTGATTCAATACACACAGCGCGAAATCCAACACCAAATGCACTTCTGAAAACTGTAAACTATCACACGACTCAATAAACTCAAGTAAGAAAACTGTTTAGAAACGAAGGGCGGGAAAGGGTTGAGAGTCTAAAAGTTCAACTGGAGGTATTCGAGAATATGTGAGACCCGGAATTTCGTTGTGATTTTCTTCCATTTCAGTCATAAAAAATGCGACATTTGCGACAAATTTGAATATCCGTATTGGGAAATTTCATTACATAAAGAAGTACTAAAGTCCAAAATTCTGATATACCTCAAGTTGTATTTCTGCAACACACATGTCCTGCTAAAATTCAACTCAAACCAGAAAATTTCAGTACTCGTGTTGGGAAAATTCAACATATGTTGAATTCCATCGCGCGTGTTGAGGTTTTACAGCACCTTAGTGCATCTACGGCGCACCCGAACGTAAATTTTGAAGTCCGTCTTGCATAATTACATGAAAGTTGATGTCATATCGGTTACGTTACCTTCTTTTTGACTTTTTCAATACTCTCGTATCGTAAATGTGTTGTAAAATTACAAATATTTTTGACAGTGTATAATAGAAGTGCATCATCAAAAACGTCGAAAGTATAGTAGGGTGGCCTGCTTGGCGATTATACAGAAATTGATTCTACTTCTAAGGGGCAAAATACCCGAAAATGAAAAATCGTTGCGCAACAGCCCGACGTCGGACCTTGGCCGCCTGGATCGTTGTCCTCCAATTATCTCGGTCACTTGACTGCGTCCTCCAATCTTAGAAGCCCAGTAGTTGCTCGGCATCAGCTTATACTGAGCACTCTCAACGAGCTCTCGGTCTTCCTCGCAGTCTCGCTTCGTCGACTCGTCGTCCGTTCATTACTTGTTTAAGCATGCGAACGTCATTCATTCGTTGTACTTGCCCTGCCCATTGGCCAGTTGGAGAGGCTGCACAGTCTTTAAGGCCTGGCAGGACAGAAACTCCAGGCCATCGAAGACAAAGACCTCTATAGCCCAGAATCCTTCAGTCAACAGAAACATACCTAACAGTACCAAACCAACTATAAAATACGTCTGATCCGGCGTTTCAGTTTCCGATATCACTAGAAGCGGCGAAAACATTAATCAGCCAAACAGCCCACAACAAAACACTCTGGATAAATTGCTTCTTGCAGTTTTGGCTTCATCTGCGAACGCAGAAACGAAAGTTGCAACAATTGCGACCATTTTGAGTTCCGTAAATCGATCTTAAATTGACTGTGATAAATGCGAGATCTTTGATCTCACAAGCGCAAAGAGCGACTATACCTAGGATATTTTTGATTCACTTAAAGCCGATTTTTTATTCTTCACAGAAACCAAATTGAAAAGCCAACATGTAGTGCGCTTTTCTGGCTATAATATTGTTAGAGATGACATTAACAGTGGCTCAGCACTCCTTCTTAAAGACAACTATAACTTCGAGCACTATAGGTTGCCGCCTCTGCAACATAGCTGGGCTGCTTCCGCCGTCCTGAAGACCCGAAACAATAGAGAAATTCTTTTGGTCTCACTTTATATACGCTGCACAACTACTGCGACCCAGTTAAGGCATGACCTCGATGTTATTAACAACCTCCACGACCGCTTCAAATATATGGTTATAGGCGGAGACCTAAACTCCCGACATACTGCATGGGGCGACTCAACCGAAAACTTCCACGGTTCAATTCTATTCAAATGGTTGAACGACTCTGCACCACCAGTAGAGTACTCTCTAATTTCCCCTAAATCGCCGACAGGACCTGAGAGTTCGTCTATATTAGACTATTTCATGATTTCACACGATCTGGGGCAGTTCACAATAAACTGTGTTACAACTGTCCGACCGTTTCGCAGTCATAATGAAACTGCACATAGGCACATTTGCAGAATTAAGTCAGTGCTCTCCCTCCTCATTTATATCGTATAGGGATACGGAATGGGTTAACTTTGGAGAGGGTATATCAAGTGAGTTGAGACCACATATTCTCCCAAAAGACCGTAATTTAGGTAACGATGAAATCGATTCCTTAATTTCGATTGCCACCAACGCCATTAACTCGGCAATAGAGGAAAACACAACTGGTGTCACTCCTTCTAAGTTAAAGCACAACGCTCTCCCTGCAGATATCGTCCTGCTCATGAAGGTGTGGCAAATTAAGAGGCGTAAACTGAAAAGTAGGTCCTTCACAGACACGAGACGCATACTACAATAGAAGAAGTCAATCTCTTAACTAAAATTATTGCGGTCAATATAGGTATAGCCAAATTAGGCAATCGTCGGGTTTCTGAAAGACTTTCGGCAATCAAACCTGGCCCTATAATGGTCAAAAACGGTCCGTGACAATGAGACAACACCAGGGAGCGAAACAGGCCCAGCTTGGGCTTAACGCAAAGATAACTGTTTTGACAGATTTTAGAAAGCATGCCGAAAGCATATACACTTAATTATCATTTTAATATAAGTTTGGTACATTAGATTTAAATTTGGTTGATATTCGTTAACCTCTACCTTACCGGTGCCAGCTTTACCGTAATGGTAACGACCGAAAAATCACTCTTGGTAAGATAACTGGGACTGAGATAAATAAATCCGGCTTTTGAGCTCAGGGTAGCCTAGTCTATAATCCGTATGAAAATATTTACAAAACTGGAAAAAAAAATAATTCGGACGCTTTCGGGTTAATATGTAACGTTATGTCCCTCGCAGATAATATTAGCAGTTGTTAAGAATATATTAGCCGTTACCTTTCCGTAATTCTATTGAACTATGAAAGATTTTTTCTTACAATTGACTGCGTAACTGCTAATTCTTCGGCTCCTTAACTATTTGCATTAAATCAACGCAATTACTTATCACCTCCCGAAAGGCGTTGCCATAAACTCAAGTTCTTCCCCAACTGAAGCTCTTCATAATCGCTCATCTCATCATTGAAAACATACTGCTACAGCTAATAGCCATTTAAAATTTAATTGTTTTCATTTTCTAATCTGCCACTTTATGACTAATTCACTTGTTCTCATCTCAGTTTATATTTGCTCCACTGGTGTGTCCTTCGGCTTTTTCCCCGGAAATCCTTTTCACCAAATCACACAGCACAACACAATTTAAAAGATGGCGCCTAATTATTCACTATCATTTCCAAGTATGGCCTACCATTAATTATACGAAAGGACATTTGCAAAGCCTATGGTAATTAGTTTTCAAGGAGCACTGAAATGGTATTGTTCTAGGAAGTTTTTATATGCCTCATAAAATAGGAAGGAAAAGGGGATCGGACTTCTTAATAATTTCAACTGTTAGTAGGATTCTTGCTAGGCCAATTTCCTGGCCTGGCAAAGGTTTAAATTTTTTGAGTTAGTTTTGGTAGGTTTCAGAAGGTGTAGGAGATCCTGTGAATCTCCCAAGGAAATGATTCCATTTGTCTCATACGAGAGAACATTTTTGCTGTTTGTGTTTGCCTCCTCAAACAGATCAACTTTGGCCAAAAGTATAGTTCGCTTTCCTTTCATAGTTTTCAACCCATTACTTTAATTCACTTTATTGAGAATAAAAATAAATAACTGACGCAACAGTCCAATTTGAACCATGGCCTCGAGATGAGTTAGCATCATCTCATTTTCTAGATCGTGACAGTCTTGTGCAGAGGTGTGTGTGTGATCGGCAGCACGCTCAACCGAGTGATTTACCCCATAAATGGGTACTCATTTAACAGCTGACGAGGCTCATAGTCCGACACGTAAATCTCCTTTTCTATCGAAAACTACCGCATTCAGTAGGAATCGAACCGAGGTCCAATGCGTAGAAGGCGAACGTGCCAACCGTTGCGCCACTCGGACTACCGACAAGACAATAATAAATTCCCGATAGTATGTGAAATTTATCACGTCTCGGTCAAATTAGGAGATCGCACATTATGCTTGTTTTAATCGCGTACCAGATACACATATAAGAACAATGTCGTCTTATTTGACTCGCTTGGTTGCCATGAGACCAGGGATTCATTTTCCCGTAAATAAAGTAAAACACTAGCTGTGCAGTTTATGAAGCTACTGGTGTTGTGGGTTTTCTCCCCCCACAACCACGAAGCCCTGAAAGCAATATTTTCACACGGAGTCCAGAACGCGGAAAACTAACCTTCAACTAACCTTATACAAGGCTAAATCATATGATCTAGTTTTCTCGATAGAAAGGGCTTTAGCATAATAGACTCATGGTCGCAGTGCTTGTGGCTTCAACATGCGCAGGTGTCCTTTTCGTCGATTGCATCATTATTTTAGTTTTACACTCGTTGATACGTAGTCCAACTCCTTTTGCAGCGGTATCGAGCGTATGCAGAAGTTCTTCTGCGTCGGCCAATTTTCGGGCCCATCTCCTGCAAATGAGGACGTGAACAATTTGGTTGCTGGTATGTGCGTCTGGAGATTTCCAGGTCTACTTTTGAATGCTTCGATGCGGGAGACATGTAGAGCTTACGACTGGATTCCTACTGTAGGCGAAGTCGATAAGTCGCTGGCCGTTGTCGTTACATTTTACATGGAGACTGTGAGCTCCAGTGGTCCCCTGGTGCCAACTTTCATTTCCGACTCTCGCGTTAAAGTCTCCCAGCAGCATTTTGACTTCGTTTGTTGGAATTGAGTCGAAGAGAGGCGGGCGTAGAACTCGCCTTTTACTGCATCCTCTTTAACTTCAGTGGGGGCGTGCACATTGATGAGACAGAGCATTGATATACAAAAGAAGAGGATGGAGACCAACGTATGTGTGAGCTGTATGTGTAGGGAACCAAACTGTTGTTTTCTTTTTTTGGCTACCATCAGCTGTTTTTACTTTTGATGACAATTCTAGACGTCATTTTCGTGCTGATTGAAATCCAATTGTGTGATATCAGTGAAAATTGATTGATTTTTTGAGTGAAAACGCGGTTAGTTTAATTGTAATTGCCACCGGAACTGTAAATTAATGTTTCAGTGTCAATTTAGTGTACTCAGTAAGTTGATTCAATTGCAAAATCGTGTAAATATCACTGAAATATGGTGTGCAGTTGTAGTTTGCGCGAAACAGATGAAATTCTCGACAAAGTTGAGTGTCGGTTCTCAGGTAAATACCCTGACTACTTTCCAAATTTAGTGTAGTTTCGCTCTATGTAAAATATTTCGAATTCCTATAGTGTAAAGATCTTTTTCGGAAACTAAATGTTTTTGCTCGCGGTCCATCAGCCATCAAATGAAAATAAAAGCTGCCCACGTGGGTTATCAGCTGATTACTTTTGTTTCAGTGGCGTAGCGTTTAAAGTGTGATGTGTGGGTGACCACTTGAAAGAAGTTTTGTTTTTACTAATGGTCAATTAATTAGAAATGGCCAAATTAAATCTGGTCAGATAATTTTGTATGAAAATGTGAGATCCATACAAATGTGATTTTGCTGTTCACATAACCCGCCGAATCAAGTGATTTCGACTGTAGTGTGAAACTACTTTCTCAATTGCGTGTAGTGACGAATGGTTCGGTACGATTGCTGTGGCGAATATATTAATATAAAATAAACTGAGCAACATAGCGACTGCATCTGCCCTAAAAACGTTTATAAAAAAGTGGAAGTGATGAAAATTTCATTCAGCACGTCCTATGAAGTTCATATGGTTCGATGGTGGTTACGAACGGTTTGATCGATCGTCTTTTGCGAACTTTAAACAATATTCATACTTGCAACAATAAGGCCGGCCGCATCTTGGACGTAGGCAGGGCAGCGCAGCGCAGCGCGCACATGGCATTGTTGTTGTAAATTCGGATTTTGGCAATTGTTACAACAACAATGCTATGTGCGCGCTGCCCTGCCTACGTCCAAGATGTGGCCGGCCTAATAAATTTCGAAACTCGCACCAAATTTTTCCAGTCCCCAAAAATATAATCACCTACGCCATTTGTTAAAATGTAATAGTGGTCGTGTGACAACCACATATAGGCGAATGGTTCCCAAATTTTTCGATATGACTACTTCCTGTGTCTTCTTCTTCATTGAGACAGAGATTAAAGAATCCAGTCTTAGGCGGCTATTATACTATAAAAGTTCTTTTACAAATATCTTTGACTCACGATATTTTAAAAGAACTTTTATGAATGATATTAGCCGCCTAAGGGGGAAGGTGTGCAAGCATGTAAGAAAAGCACTTGAAACAAGCAACGTTCACGTCGCAAATCTTTTCTTTGGCAGCTATTACACTAGAAAAGTTCTTCGAAAATATCTTTTACAAACGATATTTGTAAAAGAACTTTTATAGCGTAATAGCCGCCTAAATGCAAATCTCACACAGCCGTTCATTTATGGGTTTGATGTCATTAATGTGCGACTTCAGGTGATTGTTCACTATAAATGCTACTCCAAACTTCTAGTGGCCCTATGGCTTGCCACTTCTAAAAATTGTGTGCTATTTCTTGTCATTGATCTCGCTGCTCTCCAAATAACAAAAAAGTCGGGCCCCTCCGAACTTGATTTCCAGATTCGCCACTTATTGATGCTTTTGGTATCTCCAAACCGGCAGTCTTCTCAAAAGGTTGACGATGATGTTTCCACGTGGCTTAACGTAGACACAAATTACTGTAGACAGGACTGTTCCGACTCTATGCACTACGAGATTCCTCTTGCCGATATTCTTGGCATTTATTTGTCAGTCCATGAAATTCCGACTTCTATCGTTCTGTTTGGAGATTTAACAAACATCAGACACGTAAATAATAGCACATCTATTCAGCGTCCTTGTCCTTTCCTATCCAAGAGTCCTTTGTGGTTTTGTTCATCATTTCAGGGTGTTGCCGACAATACACCGCCTCGTAATGACTACGTCAGTGAAGCACTGTGGCATCAACAGCTCATCGATAACACGGGATAAGAATTGATGTTAGGCCCGGGGCATATTGCTCCCAATCGTTTATAACCCACGCGTTAGACACATGGTATTACTATTGTAACAAGTGTCAAAATTACATTTCAGCAGAACAGTGTCATGTGGCTTGTGCGTGGGTTGGGATCAATATGCGTTCCGGCCTAAATTAACTTTCTCGACAACGCCTATCAAGAAACATACTCCGATATTTACAGGTTAGCACCTTCGCGTCGGTTGAATTTCATTATAATAAACATGAAATATTTTAAGATTTACGCCTAATTCAGTCCTCTATAAACCAAGTGAGTGTTCGTTTTCACAAAATCCATAACCCATTCAACCGCAAAAAAGCACCTGCACTTCTTCATAGATAGCATCATAATTGGTGTATCGATTCGCTATTGTCGTACCGTTGCTATAAAGTGATTACAGGACACCACCTTCTAAGATCGATTACCATCAGTCCATTAACCATTTACCGAAGCGTATCGCACATTGTTCCACAATATCCTTTTGTCCGGCGTTCAAGCACCTTCGGCAATCAAGCCACCCGACACTGTGTCATCCATTTCAGAAACTCCGACCAGAAAATACGCACACACAACACTCCTCTGGGTAAGGTGAACGCGTCCTTTGGACCAGGATTAGATATTAACACTGGGCGTGCAGTCAGTGGTTTGCGTTCCCGGTACAGTCGTAAAATTAATTCAATAATTTCATTTGGCCAAACATTTCTTATTAGAGAGTTTGTAGTCGAATCCCAAAACGAGACACGATTCCCAAACGGATTGTATTAGGCTCACTACTGAGGGTTTACGAGTATATGGGGTTCAAGTGTCGCTAATGTCACTCTGAGTTGTAGTTTTGGGAGCATTTCGTTTAGTAGTTTTCGTACCGATTCTGTTCTGCTCCGTGGGGCTGAAAGGCGCAAGTGTTCAGCCGTAAAATTTAGGTGGAGCTTTCGGTTCCTGCTTTTTTTTCTGAGATTCGAATTAGGGCGATGGGTAAAGTCTGAAGTGAAAATGATTGCAAAATTGATTGGTTCCATTTGTTTGAAAATTCATTCGTGTTCGTCCATATGGAGAAGTTTTGGAATTCTTGTAAATATTGGACTTCCAGTGTCGGTTGTAAAGGGAATTGATGTTTTTATAATGGTTGTAAATAAAGTTTTTCGGGGTTTACATCTAGACGGAAATATTCAGTAGTCATTAATTTAATTTAATTTAATTAAGTCCTCGAAATGGTCAAATTAATTATTTTGGGTCTATAGCAAAACACATAATAATAGATGCGTGTGATTCACTTGATCTAGATCAATTACCTTTGAATGACTGGCTGACTTTCAAATCAGGTCTGATATAAAATTTCGTCGGATTAACAGTTGCGAATCTTTGCTTTGGGACGACCGGTAGCTCAGTGCGTAGATGCATCAGCCTCATATTTGACTACCGGCGTTTCGGGTTCCAATACCGTCCACGACGACGTTCGTGGCCATGGATGTTTTTATTTTCCTCCCTCTGTGGTGCGGGGCGTAATAATAAGACACAGCATTTCCCGATTTCTCCCAGGTAGGCGGCTAAATGGGGGAGCAGGGAGTGCATGCTGGCAACTGCATTCTCCAAAACTAGTTTATGCCAACGAAACGTCAACTGGGCCACATGGAACAGTTGACGCGCTATGCCCAACAAAGGATTAGGGCAATTGAGTATATTGTATTTATATCTTTGCTAAACATTAGCCATTAGCCGCGTTCGATTCAAGAAAAGTAAACAGAACTGCTTCAAATAACTTAGCGAAGATGAATACATTAGTCCTTTGGATACAGCTTGTAGAGTTGTAATTAAGAAATGAAGCCAGTGACACTCCGCCAACGAGAGTATCCTGTCTTTTAGGTAAAATAAATGGGACTTTATTTCCTTAGCGGAAGATTGAAATAGTGGAAAACTTCAGCACGGTCGGCGATGAGTATATACCAGCCTTAAACGATGAAAAGGTTTTAAAGATAGTTGACAAAATATGCGAAAATAAAGCACCTGGTTTGGATGGTAGTTCCAAACAAAGTACCAGGTTATTCTATCGAAACCCATCAAACCGCCAGGCGTACTAAATTCGGACGTCAGAAGTAATCGGGACGACACGCGACTTTCAATCAGATAGAAAGAAATACATTGAGAGCAGTGGAAGGAAATGGATAACTATCATCGTCCCTTGGCCTATCTCGATTACAATCTCCCTCTGGTTTCTGCCCCTATCTGCGTAATTTTCTTTCTCCAGCGTTTCACAAATACACAGTTGAGAAATGCCGATAAGAGATAAGTTCTAATTAAGACTGGCCAATCATACTCGAACTCGAATAATAACATGGTCACAGTCAACCAGGGATCGGGTTGAAAAAGAGGCGGCGTCTCATATTAATAATTGTTAAGAAGAATTCTCCCCCTGGAGAGGGGGGGGGGGGCTAAAAACGCGTGCTCGACGGTTTCGGCCGCTGATGCGAAGCGCGTCTCATCAGACGGCTCTGCTACGCGGATCACACCAGTGGGAGAGGCGTGTCAGGGAACGACCAAGTCTCCCTGAAATGAGGTTACTTGGAGTTAGTGTTTAAACACTTTTAAATAAAAAATAAATAACTGGCGCAACAGTCCAATTTGAACCACGGCCTCGAGATGAGTTAGCATCATCTCATTTTCTAGATCGTGACGGTTTTTGTGCAGAGGTATGTGATCAGCAACACGCTCAACCGAGTTATTTACCCCATAATGGGTACTCATTTAACAGCTGAGTGGGCTCATAGTCCGACACGTAAATCCCCGGAATCGAACCGGGGCTCAGTGCGTTGAAGGCGAACGTGCTAACCGTTGCGCCATCCGGACTACAAACACTTTTAATCCCATCATAATTGTGGACTCTCATGAATCCATCGATATTATAGCTTTTATTGATTATGATGTCCTGATGTGGCTTAGCTGACGTTTCGTTTCCATAAACCTGTTCGGACGATACACGTTGCCTGCCAGCACCTCCTGTTACCATTTAGCCGCCTACCTGCGACAAGTCGGGAGATGTTGGGGCACATTATTACGTCCCGCACCACAGGGGAAAGACAGGTGAAAGATTCGTAGCCACGATGGCCGCGGACGGGACTTAACGTAACGACTGTGCTCAGACTGACGAATCTACGCACTGAGCTACCGGTCGCCCCATGAGAGGTGTCTCCACATTTTCTTCCTGTTATTCGACGAATCCGGAAAGTGGAGCAAAAACTCTGTTGTAGCGCCTTTCACCACTTATCCATGCCCAGCCCCCGGGGGATCTATGCTTCCCTTAATCCCACAGAAAGTGCCCTCGGCGTTTGCACAATCCCACTAGGCATCATCCGTTTCAACTAGATTTATTTCGTATCCCAAAACCATTCACCATTACCGAAATCAATGGAAGAAATCATCAATATCGCGAAAACAGAAAAAGAGGGATTTGGCTGTTGAATTCATGAATTTTTCAATTCTAATCATGAATCGTCTGCTCTCTCCGTCAAATGGTAGACAGGACGATGAAGCATAACTGCTTAAGCACTTCTCTCACCCTCTAAATACTATACCGTCTAGTACCATACTGAATATTTTAAATTGCATGGAGGGCTTATCGCCTATTCCGAAGCTTTTTTTCTTTACTTCCTGCATTCGTTTTTTTTCTCCTCTGTTCTGTCCTCCTCCTCGATAATCTGAGTAAATTTAACGTTCTGTGCACGTCCGTTATCTAACATCTTACAAGAAGGATCCATCCAAAAGTGGTACTTACCTTTGACCATGAAAATTCAACGAAAATTCATTAGCTATTCAGTTTTATGGATCCGACCCATTAAAGAGATGATGCCATTCTCTCGGACAACAGCTAAAAGGCTCATAGTATATACGCAGTACATTGGAGAATTCTATGGGAAAACGTGTCTACATTATATTAATTTTAATTTTTATTGGTTGCTGTTTTTGTTTGTTTCCGTTTTTGTTGCTTTCGGGAGGGTTTAGCAACAAGTATAAGGCGTGAATTTATTTCCCCCGATAAATCAATTTCGTTCAGTCCAATATGCAAAAATTATCGACTCAGGGGAAAGAAATAGAAAGGACATAAATCATGAACGAAGGTTGCTTCGTGACCGTTTTTATGTGAATATTTTCACGAATGATCGATGTTATAGCGTATCAGAGAGTAGATGTGAGAGAAGGTTTTCTTTTCGTGGGCTTAAAGATGGCGGTTTGTGCAGCCTCTGGCGACTAAATACAAAAAATGGTGATGACCTTCCTGAACGCGGGAAAACAAGAGCGACGTCCAGCAAGCACGACAAACTGATAGTGCAGATGTTCAGGAGACATCCCACTCTGCACCTCCGCGAAGCCTAGGTCAAAGTCGTCAGGAAGGGAATTTATGTCAGCCTCAACACGATAAGGCGACGTTAGCATGAAGCCAAGCTGCTATACCATTCTGCGAGCTCAAAACCTTTTCTCAGCGCAACCCACATGGAAAAAAGCCTGAACTGGGCGAGGTAAAACAAGGATCGCGATTGCTCGAAATCTATTTTCTCGGGTGAAGCAACTTTTTGGGTTTGGGTTCCAGTGAAGCGTGCCTGGTTGGGAAGCAGTACCGATTTCGTTCAGCGCACTGTCAAACATCCGGTAAAAGTAAATGTTTGGGGGTGCTTCTCAGAGCCGGGATTTGGTTGCTTGCGGCTTTTCACGCATAATTTGAATGCAGTGAAATTGCTTGAAGTTTACAAACGAAGTCGTTTGAGCTACACCAAGTAGATAAGTAGTTCAAATCAGATCAGATTGTAGCGCGATGCAGTCAGTAAAACATGAAACCGCTGAGAAAAGTTTACTGTCGTCAGCATAAAATAAGGAGGGACAATTAAGAAGCGACGGGAGATCATTCACAAAGAATGAGAACAATAAGGTACCCAGAATAGAGCCCTGGGGCACCTCTGATGACAAACAGAATGAGGAAGAAACTAAATTTTGAACAACGACTCTAGATAACCGATCGTTGAGGTAAGAGCAAAGTCGTACAACGAGGAATGAAGGAAAATCAAGAGCAATTAATTTGTTCACCAAGATTTGGTGATCGACAGTATCAAAAGATTTATTGTAGCAAAACCTATATAAATGCCATGGGCGTCGTTATGATTATTAAGATTAAGTTTTAGCAACGTAACTAACGAATTCAAACAGGTTGGTAACTCTAGATTTATTTTTGCAGAACCCGTGCTGTTCTGGACAAATAAGATTGCCAAAATTATTATAAATGAAGTTGTACACAATCTTCTCAAAGATTTTGAAAACAGATGATAATAGGGAAATAGGTCTGTAGTTAGATACAGAGCTAGGATCACCCTTTTTGGGTCCTGGAACAACAAAGGAAGATTTCCACTGTATTTGAAAAATACCTTCCTGCAAGCTCTTGGTAAATAGAATGGCGAAAGGAGCATATATGAAATTATTGGTTTGCCTTAGGAAGGAATTAGAAATGCCATCCGGTCCTGAAGGAGAATTATTTTTCATGGAGGAAATAGAAAAAGATACCTACGATGTGTAATGGACGGTTTGGTGGGCATCCGAAGATGCCCGTGGGGACGGAGCCTAAGGTAGCATATTACCGTGAAGGTCGGGCCGTGCCATCTGGCGAAGTAATAGGCCCCTCAACGAGCTAATCAACGGCCTATGCTTGCTGTAGCTCAGTTCGGGAGATGTGGGCGGGGCTTTCGCCTGGGGAAGACAACACAAACAGAGGAGGTAAAAATGGGGAATAAAAAAAAATAGTCGATAAGGATGAAATGGTTGACGGACGGATCAGTCGCCCACACGGTCGCACCTGGGTCCGGGTGTAATGGGACCCTCGGCCTCTGGTTTCGTACCACCAACAGATCACTACTCATCAGGTGCTGCTTCGATCTGCTGGTGGGAGCAGCACTACCAGACCATAATATGGTTCATTACAGGTGGTTCATTACAGATTGCAGAATAGACTGGGATTGATGCAACGAGAGCCTATCGAGAGCATCAACAGGTGGTCAAGACGATGATGATGACGACTCAAGCTCACAAATTTCTTTAGGTGTGTTAGCAGTCATATTGTTGTAGCATCGAAGGATGATTGGAGAAAGACCTCGTATTCTTCACATAGGACCAAAAAGGCTTGGTTTTGCTGAATCCCTAACTGTTTTCCACACTTTCATAATACGCAAATCGCGCCACTATGATAAGTCTTTAAGTCAGATTGGCGTCTGAAGCGTTTAAGCCGAGTATGGATGCGCTTCTTTCTACGAATCAATTTGTGTCTTAGCGGAGTAAACCAAACTAGACCCTTTCGGAGTTTGGAGTTAGATAATGGAACAAACTCGAACAAGATGTTGTACAGAATAGCGTAGAAAGTTGTCACAGCATTCTTTGCAACTGGGAAATAGTTCATTTATCTGAAATTTTATGTATGTATTTTCAGAAAGTGATATCAAATCTCGGTTTAAATGATTGTGGAAATGGAAAATTTTGATTTTGCTCGTGAAGTCAAGATTTTTGACACAATTTTCAAAAAATTCTATAACTCTGTAACGGTTAAAGAGAGAGTGTCCAAAACTTTTGTTAATTTTCCCCAAATGAATAGTACTATCTATCATTAAAGTATTTACCATCATGAATGGTTCAACCTGAATAGTCTAAACACAGGTATAATTCATCGCATATTGAGTTACTATGTTAAAATCCACAAAAAAAGATTTTTTCTCACAACTATAAGCTAAGGACAATTTAAATCCTTTTACCACACCTGTACCCTTTTACATCATAAAACGCATTTGATTTATTTGCGCACCCCAATCAGGATATTAAATTGGGCATCATTTCCATAAAACTCAGTTGAAATACTTTACGTAAATACTCTGCACATTTGATGTGGTTTTGTACAGCACTTCGTATTTGTTAATTGAATGAAATTAATTTCATGTACTGAAACATAAACCGGCCAATTTGAATTCCATCAGTGAACCAACAACCGCGATTGTCACGATTCACCTCTGGAAAATTCATTTACACGCGTTTTTCTCATTAAATGCTGGTAAATTTGGATACAAGAATAATTATTGAAACAACATTTTGATGATTTAATTATGAGCTGAATGACATCGCATTATGCTCACTTCGTCGATATTATTGTAAATAATTAAACATTTTATGTTTTGTTGTTGAAAACTCGAACAATTGAATAAATGAACTTAATAATGGTACGTGGATACGCAAAAATAAATCACCGTTTTGTTTGGCAATTATGACGATTTTTTTTTTATACAAGATATTTCTGTACAGATATTATTTTTACATCTGTAGATGAATTTTAAAATTTCGCGAATGTACTCGTAGATAGATAGATAAATGTTGTTCTATTTCAAAATTCAAATGACAAATATGTTATAATATAGATTTTAAAACAGATTTAAGGCGTGGCTTAGCTGTCTGCCTGGTTTGATTGATATGTGTTACATATTTGTTTACATTTAGTCTCATTTTTAGGGTTTTGTATTAAAAACAAAACCCTTATGAAATCGGTCAAATGTCTGTCCGTCTGTCCATGAAATATCTCACGAACGGCTGAAGCTACATACATGAAATTTTGTGGGAGTATGTAGAATTATTATAATTCGCCGGAGAAAGCGATTCGTTGTAATAGGCTGACTTTAAGGGGATGTCCCCATAGAGGGGAAATGAAGGTCAAAAAAAATTTTTCATCTGGTATAGGCAAATGGGGTATCATGAGAAAGGTAACACCGAGTACATTTCATTTTCGGTATTTTCATCAAATTCGAAAAAAGGGGAAAAGAGATAGAGGGGAAAATATGTGATCCGAGTTTGTCCCCCCCCTTGCATTTCGATACCGTTATACTTAGAAATATGAAAATTTACAGAAAAGCGGCATTTTACCAGTATAGAAAACCGAAAATCGTAGAATTTTGATATCTGATCGAAAAAGGTTAATAATAGTACATTTCTATAGTTGCAGTTAGCATACCCCTGCACGCCTTAAGCACACCCGAGGTCAAAAATATTGATGGCCAATGATAACCACTATCATTGGCAATATAATCTCTAAGTTTCATTACAATCACATAATATTTAATAATAGTACATTCATTTAAAGTTAGGCATTTTGACACTATCCACACAAAAATTACACCTACCGGCCTCATAGGTGTGAGTGTTTCATGTTGTTTTTCGTAGTGCGAATTGCAAGGGGAGGGGTCCACATAGAGGCGAAATTAAGGTCAAATTATTTTTTTATCGACTGGTACAGACAAGTGAGGTGTCGTGAGAAAGGTAATATTGAGTACATTCTATTTTTTCGCATTTTCTTGAAATTCGTAGAAAGGGGAATAGTGGGGGAGGAGAAAATATTAGTTCGTAATTTGCCCCCGAAATGCCACGGGGGGGGGGGGGGGGGGGGTCCGTGGCATTTCGAGGCTGTTAGAATTATGAAAACTTACAGGAAGGTGGGTTCCGAATAGCATATAAAATGGAAAATAATGGAATCTGTATATCTTCTCAGAATAGGTAAGTAATAGTTTATTTCTGTAGTTACAGTTAGCACACCTCTGCATGCCTTAAATACGTTCGAGGTCAAAAGTACTGATGGCCAACGATAACCAACACCTTAGGCAATAATATATTCTAAGTTTCTTTACAATCACGTAATATGAATTGGCATGTAAAATGTAAGTGGGTAAGACATTTTAATTATGTTTTTTTTTGTCCATCTGAGTGGTATCAAGAAGAGCAAGGAGCCGATACTTATATACCAAAATAAGCGCTTGCTACAAAACCCTCGGGTTGCGGGCGTAGCCCTCTATATTCCGGTTTTATTTCAAAATGTATTCCATTGTTTCTGAATTCCTCACACTTATACCCTTATTAATTTAAATTTAACTATAATTATGATTTTTTGATTGATTTGATTTGATTTTATATGTATCATACTTTTGTTTGATTATACCATCATCATCATCGTGGCGCGACAGCCCGATGTCGGGTCTTGGCCGCCTGGATTGTTGTCCTCCAATTATCTCGGTCACGTGACCACGTCCTCCAATCTTGGAATCTTCGGCGTCCACATATACTGAGTTCTCCCAAAGATATTTCGGTCGTCTTGGTAGTCTCGCTCCGTCAACTCGTTTTGCATTCATTCATTCAAACTGTCTTATCGCTAAGACTTGGACGTCAGCAATTTGACACACTGCCGTTACCAGGGGGCGCCCACGTGGAGGACTATCGAAAAGGTCTTTTGCCCCCTTGCACATTACAAATTCTCATCGAAATGACAAACACCTAGCCGGTGTCGTTGTTATCCCTCTTGACGTCTGTCAAAACACCAATTTCGCCTACCAACGTGAAGTTGGTGTTGGGTCAATAAGTCTCACTGTAGACGATCGGCACAGTGCATAGCTAGTTTTTAAGAATTAAGTGGAGTACATGTTTTACAATGCACAAGTTAAAAATAAAATAGACTTAGAGATTCGGACTACTTATGGTCCAAATAATAGATTTTGTTCTTATAATCTACTTTCTTAAATACTATTCCTAAATCTATTGGGTTCTCAGGGAAAATAGATAACAATTTTCCCTGTGACTCATCACGTGTTACCGTCGATATCTTATCTCTTGTAAAGAGGCTAATAATTGATTTTATAATAAATTATACCTAATGATCCTTGCAAAACAAGATCCTTATTCGGAAGATGTTATTAGCCTTCATAGGACCGACCTCGAAAAGTTACGATAAAGACCAAGTGGGGTGTAAATACTCGTACACACCAACTTTGTACTTAAGAAACACATCTCAGCGGAAATTTAATAAGATTTTTTTTTTTAGAAATATCCTAAGAAGTGTAGGCCTAGGGTCCAGCTCCACCCCGCTAGGGCTTATGAAGGTTAACGATATGTTCCTGATGTACGATGACTTATATTTTAATCTCCGGATAATTGATTGTTATTCTTATTAAAATATTTTATACTATTTTCAGGAATTTAGCAACACAAATCCTATATGATAACTCACACTATACATATATAGCACAGACATTGTAACCAGGGACGTATTCCGATTTCGGTCAGAATTCGACCTGATCTAGTCGAGCTACATACTTCCCCGATGAATTAAGGCAACTCTGGGAGAGTAGAATTCGCCGTGTGGTCGAAATTAATAGACAGGTGAAGAATTGGCTTTGACTTGAAATAGCGATGGCTTACAACACTTAAATCGTAAAACTTGGTATACAGGAAAAAAATTGTCTTTTACCACATCTGTGAATTAATACACCAAGTATTGGCGTTATATGTATTTAGTACACCAACCGTGCGGTGTTTTTCAGGAGGGCTCTCTCAATTGCACTAACCCCTTGTGGGGCATAGCGCGTCAACTGCTCCTTGTGGTCCAGTTGACGTTTCGCCGGCATAAACTGGTTTCGGAGAATGCAGTTGCCAGCATGCACCTCATGCACATCCATGGCCACGAACGTCGTCGTGGACGGGACTCGAACCCGAAACGCCGGAAGTCAAACATGAGACTGATGCCTCAACAAACTGCGCTACCGGTCGCCCCTAATTCACCTTGTGAATATAAAAATTGCATTACTCAGCCGCATCTACAAGAATGAAACAGTAAAATGTTTGGGTTTTTTTTACCGTCCGCGACTGTACATCATTATTTCATAATCTAATTTTCAACGACAACATTGCATCCCAAATCCATTACCGTCGTACTCGTCCTGAGAGATGACATATTATTTTTCTCATTTACAAAGGTCCGTTCTCCTTCCACGAATACTTAAAAGATCTGCACCTGTAACCGCTAAGCGCAGGGTCTGTCACCGTATTTCCCCCGAGATACAAACTGAGATTTACAGCAAATGTAATATTTTTATTATATAAATTCTTTTTTTTTTCAGTTGAGGATTAATGAACAAAACATATAACTTTCCAGGTAGGGTAAAAATGCAAAAGCGCACAACGCCAATGTGTAATTAGTGCCGCTGGCATATGTTTCAGGAGCGCGAACCCAGGATAATTTTACTCCTAATTTGACTCCAGTGACTATCACTGTATATGTGAATGTATCCTTTCTGATAAGGCTTTCAGATGGTTCCACGTTTTGCCGTGCTGTCGTTATCTATTCCAGGACATTGACGCTGAAAAGTGTCTAATTTTCACATCACCCGCGAGGTTTTTTTGTCCAACAATTTCTGACGACATGTGCGGTACAGGCGCAATTGCGACGGGAGCGCTGTAATGGGAAGCGCCGTGTATCATGGTGTCGAGTGTGGAATAACTGTTCACCAACTTCAATTACCCACACTTGAGTGTGTCCTAATTTTGCTTGCAAGGAGGAGGAAAAGTCACTTAGGACGATGTGCTTATGTATTTGTATATGTTTAAGGGAGATCCTTTTACAGCGAAACGCCAAGGCTTTTATCGCAAACCACCAACGGAAAACTCTACGGTACCATTTTAGATGTACACTATATTATACACGACGCCACATGCTTAATTCACATCGGGGCTCTTTCGACCCAATCACTTTGACGGGGATGGCAATTGCTGGAAACTTTGCAGAACCACGAAACAAAATCAAGAAGTTATCGGAATTAGTAGAGAGTTCTTGATTCTTAGAAATCAAGACGAAGTGAATCCATTAATAGTAAAGGCATTCATGTACTTTTTTTTCGGTTTGTCTAGGTTCGGCAAAAATTAGGCGAATTCACGTCTAGAAGAGGATCCATATTTCATGAAACATTTCTGAAACCAAATAGCCTGCCCCATCATTTCACTCGAAACGTTTTATTCACCCTTGAAAAATTGAAACTGAAAATGGTATGAAGCGGATTGGATTTGTTACATCTTTGCTAGGCACAGCATGACGTTTGCTTCGACTGCTCCAGAACGTTTACTAATATATGCCTGCCTAACAGTCGTCCGACCGTTCCATTTGGGAAATTGGTATGACATATCAGGACTCCACTTTCGTTTGCTATTGGACTTTTCCGAGCAAATATCATCTCTGTCAAGTGTTTGTTGTTTATTTTGTGTTAGAGAAGCCTCCAAGCGTGATGCCGACTTTCCTTATCGGCCTGATTATGTTGCCGAAGTCTGTGGGGAGCTACCAGTCCGTGGTCGTCTTGCTGCTCGCCCATATTGCAACAACAATGTTGGCTGCTCTTCAAGTTTCACAGAAGACTCCATGGTGCTAACCCAAAAACTCTTACTATTACAACGGAGATGGGTGAGGCATGCTTCGATACGTCCTCGGACTAAAATGCGGGCATCTTTCTCTGCTTTGCCAACATGCTCAAGCAAAAGTGTTTTCATCTAGCAGCCAAACGTGTTTAAGTTGGAACATTACTAGCCCAGATAGCAGCTATCGTATGTCAGCCGGTTGTTCTGTATATGACTAACATGAGCCTAGACCGTCTTATCGTCGTCTCTTCTTCTTATCCTAATGAGATTTCGTCTGAAGTCAAAGCTTGAAAATGTCCTTTCACTTCCGAAAACTCCCTTTATAGGATTAAATGTTATGAATGAGAATGATGTGTCCTTTTGATGTTCCATTTCGAGCGTTGGTGGGACGAAAAGATGCGAGATTCGGATTACAATATACATATGTGAAAATTAGACATAACTCTAAGTAGGTCAGTTATCATGACAAGAAGATAGGAGAGAGGATATGAAGAATGGACGAAGTACTACTTTGGTAGCTGTTTACTTACGAATAGTTCCGTATTCAGTGCTCCATGTAATTATTGGGTTCTATTAGATATTCTATTTCAATTCCTTTTCAAGAAAAATGTCTTACTGTAAATTAGCTGTGGTAATTATGAAAACATGCCTTTGATGGAGATAATTCCGGCACCCACACCGTTTCTTTAAGAATTCACCAGTATTATGAATGGAGCGGACGTTCTTTAAGTAAATAAATAAATGGAATTTTGAATTATCCTTATTTCTTCTCAATGCGTCTCACGTCTAATTAAGAACTATTCTAGTAAGAATTCGATTCCCTGATATGAAACCACTCGAATATACGCGCTACTTCGACAGCAAGCGCAAATAAATGGCGCCCATTAATTCACTGTTCGGAAAATTCCATCTAATCTGAGTCAATTACGCAAAGGCCATTTCTGAAAAGGAGTCTCCCGGAATGTACTTGGTAAATTGAACGTCGGTATAAAGGACACGCATTGTTCTCCGCAGGTAATGTCCTGGAAGTGTAGTGCTCGGTTACAGTATGGTGTTGCCGCTGGCCCAGTGGCTCAATGAAGTCCTTGTCATTATGCCTTCATTGTGTGGGCCTCGCACTCCCCAAAAACCCGAAAAACTTTTACGAGAGCCAAAACGACGACGAAGCAGGCAGGCAAGTAAAGTCGTAAGATAAATTCGCTGGCATTTAGCAATTTGGTGCCTGTTCACTTAGTACAAACTCGTACGTACATAGTTGAGAATCACTTGGCCTACTCAAGTGTCGGCAACTACCCTGAAAATTATTACAGTAAAAGTGAGCTATTAAGACATCGCTGAGCATAAAAGCAAAAACCGGGGCCGCTTAAGGACTGTCATTCATCACAAACTGTGATGTGCCTTTTAAGGTTTGTGAAACGGTGTGCGGTGTCTACTAAGTAAAGGCATTCATTACGAGGGATGGGTGATGTTTTGGCCACTTTGGTCGTTGGTGGCTGACAGTGCTGCCTGGGGGTTTGCTTAAAACAATTCGTACACGTAGTAATGCGTAAGGAGAATCATTTGTACTCAGCCGGGGTTTGAAATGGAGGTGACTTGATTCTCCGGTGTCATTTGATGCCAGATCTAGTTATAGGAGAAATGTGAGGGTTGTGTAGTATGATGCCTAAAAATGTAACTTCCCAATTATTGAATAATTGGGGACGGAACCTCAGGCCGCCATGTTGATGGTTAAAGTCGGGCATCGCCATGTGGTGAATCAGCTGACCCTCAACAAGCTAAGCAGCTCAATTCGCAAGATATTGGCGAAGTTCTCGCTATGCCCTGTCGTTAACATGTTCGAGCTATTAGTCATAGGCCCGTTTCCTCAATGTCTGGTTAAACTGCCTGTTAGCTATCCGGAACACTATGTAAATTAAACCTTGGCGTTTACAACACTCAAAATATGATAATGCAGTTGGAAGCTCAACTAATTCAGTAAAAAATCAGTTTTTCCTTCATTAAACCCTTCACGGATGTGATAGGGTATTTTAACTTTGTCATGAAGTTTGCAACGCACAGAAGGAAGCAGCTCCGACCATATAAAGCATATATATTCTTGGTCAGTATGATGAGACGAGTCGATTAAGCTTTGTCCATCTGTCCGTCTGGTTCTGTGCAAACTAGTCCCTCAGTTTTAAAGCTATCAAGCTGAAATTGTGTACACAGTCTTCTTCCTATTGTACACTGTAAATAAGTGGGAACCAATGGAATCGGACTACTACGTCATATAGCTGCCATAGAAACGATCGGTCAAAAATTCGTCTTTGTGAGAAAAACTTTTTTATTTCAAAAGATATCTTTTGTAAATTTCACACTAATCAATAGTATCTTTAGCCAATCACATTCCTGAAGTTGGTTGAAATCGGACTATTTTATCATATAGCTGTCATAGGAACGACTGTTCCAAAAGCAAGTTTTTGTTAGAAAAACTTTCTTATTTCTGAAGATATTTTTACGAAATTTCATATTTTTCAATCATATTGACTGCCAAACTACGTTTCTATACCTCTCATAGGAACATTGAAATCGGAACGAGTTTTACTACTGATTTCAAAGTGGCAATGCCCGATAAGTCATAACGCTTCGCGTGAAGGGTATCATACCTTCGGCAAGCTTGTTTTTTTTACTTTGACTTTAGGCTGTTGAGCAGCAGGAAACAATGGTATCTGAAACATTACGTATAAAAATTCGTATTTATCTTGTTTATTCGCATTATTGCCCGCATCACCCAACAACACACAGGAAGAGAAAACTCTTTAGACTATCATTTACGTACACTTTCCCCGCCTTCCGCAACTCGTTCTGTCGAAAAACTTCTTTAGAACCATAAGTACTCTTACCCTTTACTCCTTTTCATCAATCATTCCAAGTCAATCTTTAAGATCGTAATTTCATTCGCTTTCAATTTAACTTTGTACTCGTTGTAAAGCAAAAGAGAATATTTCATCTTATGTTTTGCCCCTATTATTATCGGTTCCCTTGTCTAACCTTGCTCCGCGAATTGGCTCATCGTTTTTATCTAAAACAATCATCCCTACGCGTCCCGACATGAAACCGTATCGTATCTCACTTTCAGTTTATATTCATCCCTTAAATGGCTCTCATTATTGTCTGTTTATTGTTTGTCGAGCAATATCCATTCACAAGTCAAGGATTGCCTTGTGAAAGTCAACCATCCCTACTGTGACTATTGTCACAGAGAAGAGACAACAACAAAATATGTTCCCATGCTGGTGCCGGTTTTGAAGCCTCTGTAAAGCAAGGGAAGTCACGAATGAGGGTTTCAACCGTATTAACGTATTTTCGCATTTACTCGTACATCATATCCGATGAAGCTTGTCCTGATTCCATCAGATGAAAAGTTTTAACTACGACGGGGATTGAGTTGACAATTGCGAAGAATAATTATTATGTTAACGACCTGAAACTCAGTATCGTCATCCATTTATTAGTGATTTTGATTAAAGTTACAGTAATTGAAAGAGACAATACATACAATCGATAATTAATTATCGTGTTATTGTTACTGGATAATGGATATTGCAATGAGCAATGTGCGAGAATGGAGGGATTGGCTCGTGATCTATCTGACAATATGAAATTTCTCCAACCTACGAGTACTATAATATTGCTAAAAACAATCTCGTCAAAACAAAATGGCACTGAGTTCATATGAAACATTTATATCGGGTATAAGTTATTTGAAACACGCCTTTTAAACAAAAAATTACCCGTGTTCGACCTTCAGGATCATTCTGCACAAATAATTTGACGCTGACATTCAGTCCCGACACATGTCCCGCGGTTAAGTAGTCGTATCGTAAGCAAGTAAAAAAGTATAGAGAACTTAAAAGGACCGATATTTTGATGGGACTTTTTGATATGGGTGGCAAATTCACGTCAAATTAGTGAAAAGGTACAACCGTTTAGTGGTTTCGAACACGAACGAAAAATTTGTAGATAAAAAAAAAAGAGAACGCACAAACGGAAAAAGTGTCTACTAGTGCATTGATAATTGCTGAGCGACAACGTAGCAACCTCTCCCCATAGCAAAAATTATATCTAGCACATTATTTGGCGGCTGAATACACTTGCTACGCCAGGCTTCAAAAGACAAGTGTTTCTGACGAACATCTGACGGCTGGCGACTGACGACTCGTCAACACAAAAGCTGACATTTTCCACGACATTTATTAAACTTGTACTATGATACAACGCAAAAGAATTTTCCCATAGTCCTCCTCGTGGGCGCCCCCTGGTAACGGCAGTGTTTCAAACCGCTGACGGCCAAGTCTTAGCGATAAGACAGTTTAGAAAAAGGCAGATAGCTGTAGCCTCAATGCCTGGCCAACACCTAAGCGTCTCAGGTTTAGTAGGATGGAATGACTTGAGTAGTTGGACCTGCAACCTAGTTGTGTAAACTTCAGCACGTTTATTAAACAATCTGTAGCAGCTATCTTCCACTGCCATCCCCTGGATGGGGTTAAGTGATGTGCTGAAAACTCGTCCTTGTAAAAACCACTCCACCTCAAGAAACCTGGAACAAAAGCCTAGGATTGGACGGATCAACAACGACGACCACGCAAACGACTAAAGGATTATTCTTTCGGATTCTGGAATGTACGCTCCCTGAACAAACCGGGGGCTGAGAAGGCCCTCCTTCAACAGGTGGAAAAGTACAAACTGAGCATTAATGCAGTCCAGGAAAAAAATTGGCTTGGCAGCGAGATTAATGACAAAAAATCGCACACAATTTTTACAAGTGGCAAACCAAAGGGCCATAAGGAGTTTGGAGTAGCATTTATAGTGAACAATCACCTCAAACGGTACATTACTGACTTTAAAAACCCATAAATGAACGGCTATGTGCGATTCGCATTAAGACTTGATTCTTCAATCTCTGGCTCATCAATGTGCATGCCCCCATTGAATTTAAAGAAGGCGCAGTAAAAGACGAGTTCTACGCCCGCCTTGAGACTCTCTTCGACTCACTTCCAACAAACGACGTCAAAATGCTGCTGGGAGACTTTAACGCGAAAGTCGGAAATGAAAGTTGGCGCCGAGGGACCACTGGAGGCCACAGCCTCCATGAAGAATTTAATGACAAGGGCCAGTAAATTATCGACTTCGCATGCAGTAGGAATCTAGTCGTAAGCTCTACATGTTTCCCGCATCGACGCATTCACAAGCAGACCTGGAAATCTTGTTTTCTTCAAGAAATTTCGTTAGTCTAATTTTTTAAACATCGTTCAAATATTTTTGCAAATTTTTTGACATGGATATGTCTTATAGCTGGGGGTCATCCTAAAAATCTGTCCGTCACACGAAATGTCTGTTTTTCCACTCGGGGGTCAGAAGAGAAAACAAGCCCATTGAAAATTTTTCTTTTCTAGTTGTGCATGTCGTTTGAGTGAAGTGGTCATTGTGCATGGCTGTTGCTTGTAGATCCGCGCGGGCGGTGCGCTTGCGGGGATCCTGTGTGTACATGTTTGGATGTTGATTTGATAGCGATAAAGGATGACATTGTGGACGGCAAGAAATAACATAGTGTACGGGTGAACGGGCGGACTTTAAATGACTTTCAATTTCCGCCAATTCCCATTCATCATTTAATAAAATAGCCCGTGTTGTACTATCTGAATCACTAGGGTCCCAGAAAAGGTAGCAAGTAGTCAGTTCGACTAACGCAGACGCAATTTGAGAGAGTGTACATAGTTCCCGCCCCCGAAGATAAGCGAGAGCGGATGAAGTTCATTCGAGCCAAATCGGGTGATCCAGCGACTGCGTTTGTGCATTTGTAATGGCGGCGATTTGAGGTCTGACTGGTCCACAATGTGGGCCCCCACCACACGTGCAATAAACATTTAGAACAAAATGGCGGATTTATACTAGGCGAGTTAGAATCTCTCAAGTCCCGAAATAAAGAAATATTCGTCGCAGAATGTTTTATGTTATGATGTACATTCAGAGGTCTGCAGAAGATCAAATGCCCCCCTTCCACAAAAATTCCAAAATGTTCAAAATGACTGGAATCCAAATAAATAAAATAGCGCGCGTTGTACTACATATCTGAATCAATAGGGCCCCAGAAAAAGTAGCAAGTAGTCAGTTCGACTAACATTTGGACATGCGCAGACGCAATTTGAGAGTGTGTGCATTACATAGTTTCCGCCCCCCGAAGATAGAGAGCGAGAGCCATCGCGGATGAAGTTCATTCTATCCAAATGGTAGTGCATTTGCAATGACGGCGATTTGAGGTCTGACTGGCCCACAATGTGGGCCCTCACCACACATGCAATAAACATATCATAAAACAAAATGGCGGATTCGTAATGCGCGAGTTAAAATCTCCCAAGCCCCGAAATAGAGAAATATTCGTCGCAGGATGTTATAGTTCCGGGCAGCTCATCGTGACATGATGTACATTCAGAGGTCTGCAGAAGATCAAATGCCCCCCCCCCCCCCCTTCTGAAAAAAATTCCAAAATTTTTCTTGTGCATTCTCTTTGCACGTGTGTTGGAATGTTTTGTTTACTTTTGTTAGTTTCCCTTTCTGTTTGCCGGACACAATCGCATAGAGTCGCACGCGTTACTTGAGAAACGGATTGTGTGTGCCGGACCCGGACTGTTGATTAAAGGGGCGAGATGAGGCGGGAGCGATTTTGCAATAGATACACAAACACAATACACGTCCGATTGGGAAAAGATGGTGGGAAGCGTGATTGCGATTAGCAGAAACGTACTCAGAGAAATGTCGATAGGCTGCAGTCTGCAAACTGTACCGAACGGGTAGATGGAACAGGTAGATGGAACAGGGTGCACGAGAGGAGGTGAATATTGCACACACGCGATGCAAACGAAAACGAAACGATCCCGCGAGAGAAAGGAGCCCAAGCGGACATGACAAAGCAAAGCCGAATTTATGACGAGTATCTACACTGCCACCAGATACATGGGTACATAGCATAAGACATATATGCCTACCGAAAGCGTGGGACGTGTTTTTTCGAATGATTTCATCCAGTATAATTATACTGGGATCTTTATAAAACTTACGTCGATATCTTCAACACAACAGGTTCCACGCAGTCGGTAGTCATAGACATATCCATGTTCCGATGTATCTGCATGCAGTGTAGATACTTTGTATCTTTTTACCAAGGCTGGACGGTTATTCGTTACGATTGTATTGTAGCCCGTTTTGTATATAGGTAAAATTGTTGCTGTTTTGAAACTGTTGCGAAACTACCCCAATTGAAAAGATTTTCTAATACTTTTGCATTTAGAACACATGATTAGGTCTCTCGGATCATTGAATGATCTAGAACACTTTGAACACATGTCAGACATTTTAAATAGATTGAATTTACTTTGGCGAGTTGATTTATATAGTTATGTGGTTGTGATATATTATTATATATATATATTATGTATACAGTCTAAGTGCGACCCTGGTGGATTTTTTTGTAGTTTGCCCGATGCAATTTCAAAAGGGAACTTTCCACAATCTGTTGTTTTTCGTAGAGCAATAGAATCACACTGTTCTCGCGAAAATGTCAGAAATACAAAGTAAATTTATCTGTGTAATTACGGGCGCACTCGAAATTGTTTATTGGGCACTTAAGATGTCGACACTGGTGTCAGTCACAAATGAATATAGCGATTTATTTAGTGACGTACTTAATATTTTTAATAGAAATTATTTGTATGTGCTGAATGCGGCCCTGTGCAATTTCAGAAATTTTGTATTATCGCCTAGAGTTATGCAATCCAAATGAATGTATTTCAAAGTTTTCGGTAAACAAAGAATTTCACTCTAATACTTGGTTTGATAATTCAAAACCGAAACTATGTATATGCGCTATACATTAAAGATAAAGCGCACTCCAGGATATTGTATGCACAGCAGTAAAACGAACACACTGTCAGAAATACAGGCCGAAATATGCTTTTTATTTCGATTTAGTTGTTGTTGTTGTTGTTTTTTTTATGAAAACATTAAAAACTAACGTTGCAGGTACCAGAAGTGAAGTGTCAAAACGTAGTGTGGTCCAAGCCGAGCCAGCGTGTAAAATTTACTCTCCGTAAAGCTTCAGTCACACCATACGAATTTACTCGCTGCGCGTTAATTGCAAGCGAATATTCGCCCCATGTGACAACGTACTCGCTACGAGTAAGTGTCACGCAACTGGACTCGTAGCGACTAAATATAGCAGCGAATGGAATAGAACATATTCAATTCTATTCGCCACTAGTAAGCGAGAACCGCGGTCGGGAGACACACGTTGCTATTAAGATATTAGTTGTCTTGTTTTGTTTCGTAGTTGTTATTATGGCGAAACCCGATTGTAAATTGACGACGACAGAGTTATCAATATTTTTGAATATCTTTCAAAAATACGAAAGTCTTTGAGATACCAACAGCCCAGATTATATGAAGAGAACAGCACGACAAAGCAATTTTTCGTTATTATTTAAGGAGATAACTGCGGTCGGTCTAAAATGTTCCAGCGAAAACGAACTACGAAACTAAATAAAAAACATGAAAGATACGTATAGGGTGGAGTTAAATAAAATAGAAAAATCTGTGAAAAGCGGCGCCGGAGCAGACAGCGTTTACAGACCGAAACTAGTGTGGTTTGACGAAGCAGATTGTAAATCACTAATATGGGGAACAAACTGTTTACCAAACTCTGCACAAGCACAACGAAGTAACCGTTTGAGAACAACACGAGGATTCGACATTTCACTGGAACTACCAAGTCGTTTTAATTTAAAACAATCTTTCGCTGTGTGACAAATGACAGCGAGCAATCGCCACTTCAACTCGCAGCGAGTAAATTCGTATTAAAAATCTCTCGCTCAGTGTGACAACTCAAGTAACAGCGAGTTGTTACTGCGATAATTCGCCACTTCAACTCGCAGCGAGTAAATTCGTATAGTGTGACTGAAGCTTAAGTGAAGGAGCCGTATCAGCTCGACGTAGCGAATGTGCTCGCCAGATATTTCAAATAGCGCAGCTGATCAGCGATGTGCCGCCTATTTCATTTACATGACATTAACTATTCGTGATACATTGATCTATGCTGCAATTCCGAAGGTAAGATATCCTTGACGGTTATTAAAATAACAAGTTAGCCTTCGACTATCCGTTTATGTAAAATTAGCCATCGGTTAGTGTGTGTGGAAAATCGTATACGTCAATGAAACGACATATGTATCATCAATTAAAGCAAATTAAATCCAACAATTAAAATTCTCACATCAGCTAAAGGGTTAAGAAATCGGAAAGTAAGACCTGTTCCAATTCCACTGTCTCTACGGGAGATATACGAAGCAGAAGGCCTATTTCAGCTAATTTTAGGAATATGGTTGGCGGTGAATATGATTGATTAACATGAAAATTGGTAAAGATATCTCTAGAATGAAAAAAGTTTACTCACAAAACTTTACTTTTAGATCGGTCGTTCCTATGGCAGCTAAATGAAGGATATATTTAGTTAACCGATTTCGGTGGTTCCAATATATATTTATGTATACGAGTACATCGAGCAATAGAAAGGAAGAATTGTGCAAAGTTTCAGCTCGATAACTTTAAAACTTAGAAAGTAGTTTGCATAGAAACAGACGGATATGGCATCATCGACTCATCTTGTCCTGCTGATCAAAAATTGATACTTGGTATGGTCGGATATACTTCCTTCTGACCTATACTCTTCAGTAAAAGTTGCACTGACCTATGTTGGCATGGAGATATGATATATGTACCTCACATGTACATCAATTACATAATTTTTTTCTTTTTTTATTGTTTGAAATATAGTGTGCGAAAAAGTAACTGGGACAAACGCATTTCCTGTTGTTGCAACTCTGCTATACTTACTTGCCCTAACCCCTAGTCGGGCATAGCGCGTCAACTATTTCATGTGGCTTAGCTGACATTTCGTTGGCGCCAAAACCGAGTTTTAGGATCCGTCATTTTAGATGAACAGATGGGTGATTTTTCATCGTAGAACGAAATAAGTAACTTGAACCAATTAATTTTCATAGTAATTGTGCGTGATGGAACACTCTTCTTATTAAATTTGGAACTTAAATATTTGCTAAAGTTACAATAAGTAAGTTGTGGTAGGAGGAACCCTGGAATACAAATTTTATATCTACATATAAATATTAAAGGCATGTCCAGTTTTACCCATCTAAGAGTAGAAGAGCGTGGCCAAATCCCAAGATTCCATGAAATTGGATTGTCCTCACGAAAAATTTCTGAGTGGCTTAACAGAAATAGGAATACCATTTATAGCTTCTTAAAAGATCCGCAAAACTTTAAAAGTCGCCCACCGTTGATTGATGTAAAGATTAAGAATAAATACAAAGTATCTACACTGCATGCAGATACATCGGAACATGGATATGTCTATGACTACCGACTGCGTGGAACCTGTTGTGTTGAAGATATCGACGTAAGTTTTATAAAGATCCCAGTATAGTTATACTGGATGAAATCATTCGAAAAAACACGTCCCACGCTTTCGGTAGGCATAAGACATATCCCTGTACCCATGTATCTGGTGGCAGTGTAGATACTCGTCATAAATTCTGCTTTGCTTTGTCCTGTCCGCTCGGGCTCCTTTCTTTCGCGGGATCGTTTCGTTTTCGTTTGCATCGCGTGTGTGCAATATTCACCTCCTCTCGTGCACCCTGTTCCATCTACCTGTTCCATCTACCCGTTCGGTACAGTTTGCAGACTACAGCCTATCGACATTTCTCTGAGTACATTTCTGCTAATCGCAATCACGCTTCCCACCATCTTTTCCCAATCGGACGTGTATTGTGTTTGTGTATCTATTGCAAAATCGCTCCCACACTATCCGCCTCATCCCGCCCCTTTAATCAACAGTCCGGGTCCGGCACACACAATCCGTTTCTCAAGTAACGCGTGCGACTCTATGCGATTGTGTCCGGCAAACAAAAAGGGAAACATTCCAACACACGCACAAAGAGAATGCACAAGAAAAATTTTGGAATTTTCGCAGAAGGGAGCCCCCCCCTCCCCTCCCATTTGATCTTCTGCAGACCTCTGAATGTACATCATGTCACGATGAGCTGGCCGGAACTATAACATCCTGCGACGAATATTTCTCAATTTCGGGGCTTGGGAGATTTTAACTCGCGCAGTACGAATCCGCCATTTTGTTTTATGAAATGTTTATTGCATGTGTGGTGGGGGCCCACATTGTGGGCCAGTCAGACCTCAAATCGCCGCCATTGCAAATGCACAAACACAGTCGCTGGATCACCCGATTTGGCTCGAATTAACTTCATCTGTTCTCGCTCATCTTCGGGGGCGGGAACTATGTACACTCTCTCAAATTGCGTCTGCGCATGTCCAAATGTTAGTCGAACTGACTACTTGCTACTTTTTCTGGGACCCTAGTGATTCAGATAGTACAATACGGGCTATTTTATTATGATGAATGGCAATTGGCGGAAATTGAAGGTCATTGAAAGTCCTTGGACGTCCTTGTCCTAAATAATGAGTAAAAATTAAATTTCATTCATTGTGACCTCAGATTGAGTCTATGCATGTGCATGTCGGGAGTGCACAATTTGTTTAATGGTGAGAATGAGAATGATATGAATGAATGAGAGGAGGAGGTCCGCTGCCCTGAACGAAATTTCGCATACATTCTGAGACCATAAATTGCGTGTGAGCATGTCGAGCGAGGAGAGCAGACGACTTCTTGCGACGTGTTCTGGGGGCCTAGTCAAGTTAGGTAGTACGGAGCGTACTCTATACGAGTATTTTTGAGGATTTTGAATGTATGGTATGGTGTGTATGCAGGAGTTTTGATTATGGCGTCGCGTTGACTGAGAGCGTGGGACAGAGAGCACAGAGAGCGCCTGTTCACCCGTACACTATGTTATTTCTTGCCGTCCACAACGTCAACCTTTATCGCTATCAAATCAACATCCCAACACGTACACACAGGATCCCCGCAAGCGCGCCGCCCGCGCGGATCTACAAGCAACAGCCATGCACAATGACCACTTCACTCAAACGACATGCACAACCAGAAAAGAAAAATGTTCAATGGGCTTGTTTCCTCTTCTGACCCCCGAGTAGAAAAACAGACATTTCGCGTGACGGACAGATTTTTAGGATGACCCCCAGCTATAAGACATATCCATGTCAAAAAATTAGCGACAAAGCGCGACAAGCGAGTCCCAAATTCGTGACAAATTCTCGCTACCAATAGGTAAGAGAATCGTGCAACAAATTCTGAAAATTTTGAACACATTTCATATGAAAAAAGGCTCGCAATTCCAGAGGCATAAGACAGAAGCATTTAAATTTTGGCAGAAAGAATGGCGTAATACAACAAGCATGTATATTCAGCAACGAACACATTTAATTTGGATGGCTCCGATGTTTATCAGTACTATTAACGCGACAGAAGAAGCCCGAGACAAGTTCGCCGGTCGAGAAATGTTCACGAAGGCGCGTTAGTGGATTGGCTCGCTTTAGGTTTTAATGTGTCCCAATCTGTTTTGAATTTCTTAGCATAAATGCAGAATATTATGTGGATCTCTTGTACTAAATAGCGTTTTGATTGACTTAGGAGAACAGTGTTGGGGTGGTTCGTGGACTTTCCAGCAAGGCAATTCCCCAATCCATGTTGCACGTAAAAGGAAGGTATTTCTAGCTGGAAGGGACGACGTTATGGACGTGTTGTGACAAGCTCGTAGTCCCGACCTAAAGCCAATGGAACATCTACTCTGCACAGGGTTTGTACTAGATTAATGCGGTAACACTTTAAAGGACTTCCATTATGCTAGAGTGGTCAAAATAGACATATTGAATTTAATGTCCTCAATACCTGAACGCATCCGGAAATCCTTAAATAATGAAACCGGAATATAGAGGGCTACGCCCGCAATTCGAGGGTTTTGTAGCAAGCGGTGATTTCGGTATGTAAATATCGGCTCCTTGCTCTTTATGGTACCACATAGATGGATAAAAACAAAACCGTAATTAAAATGTTTTACCCATGATATGGTATCTTACATGCCAATTCATATTACGTGATTGTTACGAAACTTAACTTAGTAGGGTGAGGCAAATTACGATCTGATATTTTCTCCTTCTCCACTGTTCCCCTTTTTTTTTAAATTTAAAGAAGATGTTCAAAATGGAATGTGCTCAACATTACCTTTCTCACAACAGCCCACATGCCAACAACGGTCGATAAAAAAATGTCACCTTAACTTCGCCTCTATGTGTACCCCCCCCTTAAAGTTGGTCAGTTACAACACATCGCTTTCTCCGAAGAATTATAGCATTTCTCAGTGACGTGCAGTGGAAATTTTTCCTAGTCAAGCAGTTGGGCGCCCTAAAGCCAATTTAGCATAAACAAAAATGGACTGTATAATAGAATATGGACAGTCACAAAAACATTTATACCAAGCGGCTTTAAGCCTTAAAGAAGAAATCAGGAAAGATATAAATAAAATATTGGCACATATATTCGGAATAAAAAAAAAAATAAATAAATAAAATATTACTAATAAAAAAAATGATAAATAAATATTATGTTAATTAAGACTAAGAAAAATTCAGGGGTATTTGAAATAAATAAATATTCTTTCGCCATTGCCATTTATTTGTATTCCAAATCTATGCGCCGTTCTTTAAGTAAAAACTCTTTAATCACATTATCAAAAAAATCGTTTTCTCTTCGCATTTGTATAAGAAGATCCTTTTCAACCGCAATTAAAGCAAGATCCGAAAGTCGTTCTTGGGATTGGCGATTTCTCAAAAATGTGTGAACGCGCTTTAGTGTTGAAAATGACCTTTCCGCAGTTGCCACTGTGACTGGAATTGACGTTAATAATTTTGCTAAAATATGAACTTGCTTAAAACCGTTTGCTACATAAGGCCGTTTTTGAAAATAATCGAGAATTTTACTAGGATTCGCGTTTTTAAACTCATCTGAAGAATAAATAACTTTAAGCTCATTTTTCAACTTTATTCTGTCGAAAAATTGACCGTGATATTCAATAAGTGAGTCAAAATTTTTATCGGGAAAATTTGACTTGAATTTAGAAAAATAATTCGGTTCAAGCAACTCTAAAAATGAAAGATCTTTAAACGAATGGAATCGACCTCGAATTTGCCCGAGAATAACATCTATAATCTCCCGAAATATCCGCCGTAAATTTTGTAAAGGATCTATCGCATTTCTACATTTCTTACGTGGTGGCTGATATTCTGCTGTAACTGTCGAATAGAAACGGTCAAAAAAACTTCAAATCACAATTTAATCAAAATCACCCGATTGCACTGATTTCCTCTTTTAAATTGCAACGGAAAATCCATTACATAACAAAAACAAAAGCTTTACTGGAAAAATCAAATTCCCATAAACATTCCCTGCATTGGCAACATTTCATTAACAAGCATCATTGGGCTTTATCCCACACACAAAAGCAGTCGCGCCAGTGCTTGACTTGTCTCATATAAATTTGCGAACAAAACAAAAAAAAATCGTTGCCCAATGTACTACCGAAATCCAAGATTCCCATTTTCTGGAATCAACATGTCTCTAGTATTTGGATGCACACATGGTACATGCATCTAAAGATCTAGGCACATTTTCCTATTCTAAGTTTGGTGTCTATGGTGTGCAAAATGTGGGAGGTTTGAATATTATCTAAAGTAATTGAACGAATATTTTTTAACCAAAAGAAGGCGCGGATCAGAATTTGAATGTGGAAAGGAATATTTGAATGATAATATGTATTCTTCAGCTTAAAGAAAAACATTGACTGAAATGATGATATGTGTATTGGTGTAAGCAAAGTTTATTATTGAATTGCTTATTTCGGTAAGTCAAGCAGTTTGGAATTGCTTACTACGAGTGCACGTCACTGGCATTTCTACACATTCTCACCGAATTTGATGTGTGTAGCTTCAGCGGTTCCTGAGATATTCTATGGACAGACGGACAGACAGATATTTGGCCGATGTTGTAAGATTTAAGACACAAAACCCTAAAAAAATAGAATTTGTATGAATAATTATTGTTAGAATTACCGCTCCAACCAATCTTTCCCTTCCAAAATTGGTTCACTAAATAACTAGAATTCGCACTACGAAAAACAACATGCAAATATGATAGTACTCGCACCTATGCACGAAGCCAGTAGGTGTATTTTTTGTATGGAGAGTGTCAAAATTCCTAACTTTGAATGAATGTACTATCATTAAATATTATGTAATTGTAATGAAACTTAAATATATCATTGCCTATGATGTTAGTTATCATTGGCCATCAATATTTTTGACCTCGCGTGTGTTTAAGGGGTGCAGGGGTGTGCTAACTGCAACTATAGAAATGTACCATTATTAACCTTTTCTGATGAGATATCAAAATTCTACTATTTTCGGTTTTCTATGCTAGTAAAATGCCGCTTTTCTGTAAATTTTCATATTTCTAAGTATAACGGTCTCGAAATGCAAGGGGGGGACAAACCCGGATCACATATTTTTATAATTAAATTTCGACCTTCATTTCCCCCCAACCCCCCCCCCCCCCCCTCCCCCCCTCCCCCTAAAAGTTGACCTATTACAACGCGTCACCTTCTCCAGAGAATTATAGTACTTCTACATATTTTCACCAGATTTCATGCACGTAGCCTCGGCGGTTCGTGAGATATTTCATGGACAGACAGACAGACAGACGGACGGACGGACGCATGACCGATTTCATAAGGGTTTTTTTTACAAAACCCTAATAAAGGAGCCCCTACTTAAAAGATAATTTTCAAAAGTTGTATTATAAGCATTAATAAAAATGAATAACTAATGTTTTGTTTTTATTATCCAATTTATTTAATTCGTTCGAAAATACTTTGTGTAACCATCAGACTACGTTTATCTACTTCATGGTTGAGCCATCGTTTTTTTATCCTACGTCAGTAAATATTGTATTTGCAGTGGGAAATAGTCGAAATTTGGTCGAAAAGGCCAGAACATATTCGGCGCCCAACGTGGGGTCAGTGAGTTTTATCTAATCAGTGAAATCGAAATGAACAATCGTATTCTCTAGCAACACAGTCGCTGCATATGAAACCACAAATCTAAGCTGAAAACGATTGTTGTAGCACATACCCTCTTAATTAGCCTATATGGTTTCAAATATCCCCCAGAGAGTAAAAACATATATTCCACATATTCCATGCCAATACATCTCTAGTCTGCAACTCACTTCACTTTGACTTGATGTTGACCTTTTCAAACAGCCGCAAACTACCACTGCTGGCATACAATTAGGTGTCGAATGAACGATAAACTTTCAAACGGTACCAGTGTCCATTTTCACCCATTAGATACAGTACGTCCACTTCCGGATTCGTCACAAATTGCCATTACCCATCAGTGTCCCAGAAAAGGTTAAAAGCGGCAATGAACATCAATAGCCAGTATGTCCTGGGTGTGCTACGGCGACACGGAATCTACCCTATCCTGTCCTTTTGCCCCGGATGCGAGCCAGCTCACGCTTACAATACTAACTGCCCACCAATGATTATCTCATATAAGTCCGGATGTGATCAACAGAGTGAAATCCTTTTAGGACATGCTTCTGGTTCACAGCACATAAACAGGCAAATAAGCATAACGAAGATGTTATAGGGTAGAAAATTACATTACATAACGTTCATGGATAGCGGCGTTTAGAAAGCACACAGGTGGTCCTGCAGGGAACTCTAGGCAAATGGGTAAGATAAAGTCGGCGGTGGAAGACACATCATAGATAGGTCATTTTTTCATACCTCAGGTCACCCACCGAATATACTTCCCTTAATGAACTTTCACATGACAGAAAAAGCACCAGGTTTTTTGAAAAAGGAACGAAAATGCGGGTGAAGTATTCGGCCTAAGTGAAAATGAATCACCTGATGTCCTTTTTGATGAGCTCTCATATGACTAGCTTCATCAGAATCCCTTGTCTATGTGTGACTTTAAAAATAGGGGCACCATTGATTTTTTTTATTTACGTCATTGCTGGGGAGGATTTTGTTATACGTGCGACTCCGTGTTAATTACCGACTTCGTGTAGCGTGTGTACGTTTTATCTTTGACATATGGGACAAACGTGGTTGCTTGAAGAATAATAGCCGCGTTTCGTTGTCCCAGGAAAAAAAAATAAGCTGTAACTATGGTGTAAAAACGATACCTAAAAAAAGAAAGGAGAATTTATGGAGTTTGTTCAAAGTGAGTTTTGGCTTAGTTAGCCTTAAAACCTGAACTTAAAATTCAAGAGAAAACTTAAATTTCAATATCAATTCAATCAATTCCGATGGCGAAAATGGCCATCGGAAATAAAACTTATGTTTTAAACCGAAAGTAACATAATAGCCATGCAGTGTCCATGATAGAAATGGCAAACTGATAATTGTGTGGGTTTCCGCCACAGAGGGAGCGAAGCGAGCGCTTATGTTTGTTGGATACGGAGGGTTGTGATCCCTTATGCGCGGAGCGAGCATAGCCCACACGAGGGACTGTTGATTCACAACCCTCACTATCGTTTTCATTTATCGACAGTTTCGGTTTGGAACCAGCTGCGCTCGCTATATGCGACAGCATCCGTTTCGTCCTAGCACATCTGCATCCGCAATTTTTATTTTTGTCCATACATTATTTTGTTTTCAAAGTAAGGTAAGTCTTACTTATTAAGTACAGTAGTCGCCGGAATCACCGCTTATTAGAATCAGCTGCTTATCATAATCAAATTCAACTGGCCCGATTTAAAATGTATGGGAAAAGCTTTATTTATTGGAATTATATTGATAGAATCAGCTAGTGTCGCGCTGCACTTTGTCTCAATTACACTTTTCCACTTATGTTCGCCCTGGCTTTCATTTTCGCCTTTGCACTTATGCATTGCCATCTTAATTATACAGATCTCCGCTCGGCCGATCGTGGCGAATTCCGACTTCTTCGCTGAGGTCAATGTTACGTCATTCATGCCTTGCCAAGGCAGTGACTACACACGACGCTGTCCCAGGCATGACATATGTCTACAATTGGAATTGTGTCAGACGACATTTTGATCCTCTACAAAACACCCTTTCTGGACACTTCCAGCAATTTGTTCGAAACCGCAGCCTTGGGAATTAGTCGCAGAATATCGCCGAACAGTTTACAAACTTTTTAAGCAAAAACTATTTTACGATTCGTTAAAAAATGAAACCGGAATATAGAGGGCTACGCCCGCAATCCTAGGGTTTTGTAGCAAGTGCTTACTTTGGTATATAAATATCGCCTTCTCGCTCTTCTTGATACCACTCAGATGGATAAAAAAAACATAATTAAGATGTCTTACCCACTTACATTTTACAAGGCAATTCATATTACGTGATTGTAACGAAACTTAGAACATATTATTGCCTAAGGTGTTGGTTATCGTTGGCCATCAGTACTTTTGACCTCGAACGTGTTTTAGGCATGCAGGGGTGTGCTAACTGTAACTATACAAATAAACTATTCAAATTCCACTATTTTCCATTTTATATGCTTTTCGAAACCCACCTTCCTGTAAGTTTTCATGATTCTAAGTATAACGGTCTCAAAATGGGGGGGGGGGTGGAATTACGAACTAATACTTTCTCCTCCCCACTGTTCCCCTTTCTACAAATTTCGAGAAAATGCGAAAAAATTGAATGTACTCAACATTACCTTTCTCATGACACCTCATTTGCCAATACCAGTCGAAAAAATAATTTGACCATAATTTCGCCTCTATGTGGGACCCCCCCCCCCCCCTCCACCCGGTACAGTTGTATTTTTAGTGTGGATAGTGTCAAAATGCCTAACTTTAAATGAATGTGCCATTATTAAATATTATGTGATTGTAATGAAGCTAAGAGATATTATTGTCAATGATGTTGGTTATCACTAGCCATCAATATTTATGACCTCGGGTATGCTTAAGGGGTGTGCTAACTGCAACTATAGAAATGTATTTTACTATTATTAACCTTTTTTGATGAGATATCAAAATTCTATGATTTTTGGTTTTCTATGCTAGTGAAATGCCGCTTCCCTGCAAATTTTCATATTTCTAAGTATAACGGTATCGAAATGCAAGTGGGGGGGACAAACTCGGATCACATATTTTCCCCTCTACCTCTTTTCCCCTCTTTTTAAATTTGATGAAAATACGAAAAGTGGAATGTACTCGGTGTTACCTTTCTCCTAATACCGCACTTGCCTATACCAGATGAAAAAAAAATTTAACCTTTATTTCCCCTCTATGGGGACCTCCCCTTAAAGCCAGCCTATTACAACAAATTGCTTTCTCCGGCGAATTGTAATAATTCTACATATTCCCACAAAATTTCAAGTATGTAGCTGCAGCCGTTCGTGACATATTTCATGGACAGACGGACAGACAGACAGACGGACAGACGGACAGACAGACATTTGACCGATTTCATAAGGGTTTTTTTTTTAATACAAAACCCTAAAAATGGGTGCTTCACCAAGCACTTTGGTATTTTTTGAAACTTTTGAAAAAATACGTCTTTTGATTTAATTCAAATTCTCTAAAGACTTCATACATAATTTCCTCTCTATTTCACGTTTAGCCTAAATGGATCGAGCCACATGACCCACACTTTTCCGATTGGTGAAAGTGCTTGTATCATCGGCAAAAGAAAATAGAGAGCCATCAATTATTTACAATTTTCCCTGCAACCTAAAAAACTACGGAATAGACTAAAACTTTCATTGGCTCCCAATTTTTTTTCGTCAAGCGGATGTAACGCATCTCCCTTAAATCCTTGAAAACACGGTTGGAAACTATTCAACTACCCATCTAGAACCCGAATAGCTTCGACTCCAATAGTTATTTGTACGTGGATAGGATACAAAAAAGTTGACCTAGTTTAGCTTAGCGCTACTCTCTGGATCAGATTAGAAAGTTGTCCGTTTTCGGGTAGGGAAATTTGCAATGGAATTTTCATGACATGGCACCCTATTACTGTCCCGTCAATCACAATACTAGCCTCTGGTTTCCATTGTTGGTGTTTTTTTTGCGTATGCCTCTGGTTTCTGGATAGTTTTGATGGACCTGCCGGACTTGGTTCAAGTGGCATAGTTAAAAGTCTTGTAGCAGAAATGTTGAAGGACATCGTGACGAATAAATGGCAATTACTTTATGGCCTCAGAGAGTTTGATGGGTGACATGTTATTCGAACAGGTACTAATCGTGTTGTTGCTAGGGTTGTGAAAATGGAAAATATTCTCTATAGATTATTTAAATTGATTGATAGTGCTGTCCATTAGCGGATCACCTACTCTCCCATAGCATTCCTGGAATTTTCACTCAAATGGACAGACAGACTGATGGATCATATCAAATAGCTAAAGACACGTACTCTGTCCGAAATAAAGTGCAAAGTTTGGAACAGATTTTATAATGGATGTTGCAAGTACGTATTCAGTAAGGACTTGGCATGAATGGCACCACAAGGTATTATAGTCCTGTCAATGAATGCCAAAGTCGGGGTCTAACCATAAGAAGTCATGGTAAATACATAATCTGTACTGAATGTTAACGTATGTGAATGAAACACGTAGCGTTTCACAAACTACAAAATTTATTTAATGCATCTGTATACATGTATTTCGGGAGCATTTTGTTTTGATGATTATGAGCGTGGATGTCATTTCTGGATTGTCATCATATAATCATCACCGGAGAAATCTTTGTAATGCAGAAAATGACATTTTTCTCAGCATGTTGTGTCCATCAAAAACTTATTCATAACACAAATTGGCAACAGTATGCCAACCGTTGTGTGTTATGAAGTACACGGCCTTCATTAAGCATCCCTCAAACCATTGCGATTTACTCGCAGAGGAAAATTCGCGGCGGATTCGCGAATTTGTTCACATGGCGTCTTATGGAGTCGTTCACACCAACACGACACGAATTCGTAGCGACAGCGATTTTGCGCCATGACTTAACGGTCGCGATTTATTCGTTGCGGAATCGCGTTGGTTTAAGGGATGCTTAAAGAAGGCTGTGTGCTTCGAATATTATAAGCCGCGGCGAATAATTCGCTGCGGATTCACAATTATGTCCACACCGACGTAATTTATTCGCTATTGTAATTCGAATAAAATTTCAATAAAATCCATGAAACGCATACGAGTAACCATAGTAACGCGAATGTTTTACGGAAAAATAAAAATCGCGTGAAATCGCCGTCGATGCGAATCCGTTTCGCGTTTGTGTGAACAACTCCATAAGACGCCATGTTAACAAATTTGCGAATCCACCGCAAATTATTCAACGTGAATAAATCGCGTTGTTTTGAGGAAGAATAAAAATAGAAAAATTCTCACTAACATCGTTCATGAAGGCAGGGTTTGCATGCATGCTGACGAGTTTTTTCTACAGTTTGGCCTATATCCTAAAAAGGCAGCACCTGATCGCCCTTATGCCGATACTTTTAATACTTCACCAAAGTTGATTGTTTTCCAGCTAATATTTTCAAAGCTAACATCCAACCTCTTGTCATCAATACGCCTCCACATGCATATTCCCATTTGGTTTTACTTACGAAGAAGCCACTATATTCCATGAAGAAAACAGGAGTTTATGGCTCTTTAATCATAAAGAACTTAGGGCTTTTCTAGTGGTGTCACGTGGAGAGCGGCAGACTAGACGAATAGACATGAAGTGAGCTCTTAACCTTTTGGGAAAATTCATTTTTCGTTGTTGTCTCCATCAAAATGTCTTTTCAGCAGATTCTCTTGCAACAGTTTGTCAGATTCCTGTCATTGTGTTGACAATTGATGATATTTCGATTACCCTCGGAGACAATATCTCAACGGGAATCCACTAGACATCATTAAGTGTACCAGGACAAGGAAAGTTGGATGAAGCAGTGTGCTTGGCAAGGAATCACTAACTAGAGATCCAGGAATATTTATATGTTAAATGTAAAATGACGCTGAACTGAAGCCTTCGAGAACATGGTAAAGACATTTGAACGTAAGGTCCTTTGGCGAATTTTCGGAGCAGTTTCTGGACGAAATGGATGGCGCATCCGGTACAACCAATAAGTTTTCCGAACTGTCCGATGAGCTGTAGGTTCTGAGAATCGTTCAACTGCAACGAATTCAATTTGCAGAGCATATACCGAAAATGGACGATAACCGCATATCTAAACGAGCTTAGAAAGGACGCGCCAGAGAGGAAAGTCTGCAATGACGACCGGGAATTCGATGAGAAAACTATGTATGTAGATGCTAACGCCGAACAACCGCTGGGATTCCGAAATTCTTCCGCGGTCACTTGACCGAAATAACTGGAGGACACTTATTTAGCTAGACGGCCGAGGTCCGACGTCACGTCGGGCTGTAGGGACACAATGATGATATTACATTGTTAAATAATAAAAAATATTTACATGGGATTGCTTCCTTTCAAAACAGACCCATAGGATACGAAACTTAACATATTATTCGGATCAATACCAGATCCATTTTTGAGAAGAAATTAATATAACGTATTTTTAAGTCCTATATTAGAAATATTTATGTAATTTTAAAATTTCAATTTATTTTGGATCCTTGCTTTTTTATCATAGCATCACTGATGTTTTCTTTATTTAAAAAATTGGCGAAATAGTATTGTAACTTTGGGCCTATTTATTTTTCAACTTTGGAGCTAGGGATGTAGCATACACCTTGAATTAGGTAACCTTTTTTTTAAGCAATGGGTTAAATCAGATCAGTCGCATTACTTCAAATAGCGAGATAAGTTAAATATTTGTTTTCGAAGATGCATATGGTCAAGGAATAGGTCTAGGTCCTATTATAATATGTTCACAGATTTATTCGCTTTCTTACCACACACTCTGTATTCTATATTTATCAATCTGTCCACTTGTATAACGTGTATCTTTGGCGAAGCATGCTTTCGACCTCTATCCATTCACCGAAACAGTAAAACTTAGTGCTTGATTTTAGTTTGCCTTTTCAAATGTCCATCACAGATAAGAATATTCTCAAGACGAGACGCCTTCATCGATTTCCCTCTCAAAAAGTGATTAATGTAGGTATACGTTGAGCCTTCCTGGGAGTCCTCCTAGGACCTGTGAGTCGCCTTAAGGCAATGTCAGTCGCATAAAAAACCCAACGAGTATTTAATTTGACGTCGAAGAAGGGACCAACGAAATTCTCGTTCGGTGCATTTCCATTTTAATTTTCCAAATTTATTTTCCATCTAATTATTTTAATAAGCACTCGTGAGCTTCCTTTCGGAAATTGGTGCAGTCTAGTGAATAGACTGACGAACAGAGGAACGATTGCTCGTCTTAACAAGTATGACCTTTTGGGACAGCCGGGCCCGTCAGATGCTTTTTTCTCAGCACACTTCAACATTGAATGCTCATCTTCACTTCTGCGTGACCAACATCCGTAATGACTGTCGACAGGTGAAAAGAGGAGCCATGGACAGAACAAAAAAAAAAGTGCAAAGTATAAACAGGTTGATGAATACAGAGCGATGGGTCGATGTTTCAGCATGAAATGAAATACACCGTGAAGTGAGAGTCATGGTACGCGGAGAAGGCTGATGTTTTTACGAGTATTATTTTCTTTTTGTTACATGGAAAAACATTCTGACCGAAGCGGCCTTCGTTGGGGCTGGAGTACGGGCAAAAAAGGTAAAACGCTCAACTGATGTGTCACCAAACCTTTGTAGTCAACGGAAAAGCTGCATACAGTTATACATAGATATATCCAAGTAATTGGCTCTGTTGGTCTTTCTTTGTAGCAGGTGGGGAATCTTGCAAAAGTTATAAGCGTTTTTGACATCCAGTGTGAGTACAGCATGACACTTGTCCCCACGCGTTGCATGCCTTGCCAGGCCAGTCACTGACATGAATCCGTCAATAGAGGAACGCGACCTTCGGAAACCGTACTGTCGGTCCGACAGACCTCCCCGTTCCACCACGCTGTCACTGTCTTGAGATTGTCTTTCGGAAAGAGTTATAACCTTCAACTGTATACGAGAACCTTTATGAGTATGAAATAAAATGCGGTTTCGAAATAACCCGAAATGTCGGACATTCTCGTTGAAAAGAGAAAATAAATTCTATGTAGAATTTTACAAGATGAATGCATTTCAAAACATTATCTTCCCTGAAGCTCAGAGATACAAGATGAATGCATTCCACAACATAGGCCCGTTTTCTCAATGTCCAGTTAAAATTTATACTCGAGATAAAATTTGTTGCTGTTGTTGTTTTCCCTGTAAAATTTAACTGGAGTTTAAATTTTAATCAGACATTGAGAAAACGGGCCATAATCTTCCCTGAAGTCACTATGTATGCCAGTTGTCGATCCCCGAGTAGAATCGATGAAAACGGACGATTTCGACATTACAAAAGTCTCCGCCCGGAGAGCTAAAGTTTCCAAACCACTATTGGTATTTTTTTCGTAAATGACTAGATAGCTATCCCTGAACCATGAACACGTTGCCGGAGTCAGATGGAATCGTGCCCCATTTTCTCTTGACTTTCACATATAGTATGGTCCGTATTTCTCACATTTCATAGTGGCGAAAATTGTTCGGAATGCCGTCGGTAGAGTGAGACGACAGGCTGTTGGGGCAATAGTGATGAAATTTCGTAATAATGACACGTTCGTATGCGTAATAGGCACCAAAATGGATGCTACTATATCGTTAGCATCGTCATCATTGTCATTGCCGTCATCTTGTTGAATTTAAAGTAATTGGACTAAAGGTTGTATCATTCAATGTATACATGATTCAAACAGATCCTAATATCTACCATATTATAAATGGAAAGTATGAATTTCATAATTTACATTTTGTGATTAAACTATTGGAACCCTGAACCCACTATATTCCAAATGACCATAGCTGGGCTTGCTGGTTATACAGGGTGCGGCAAAAAGAACGGACGTTTTTCAAAAAATCAGCACTTCGTTAACTCAGATTTAAACAATTTTTTATTTATATGACCGTGATGGCCGTTTTCGGCGATACAGCACTGAAATCGCTCTCGGAAGTTGTCTTCCACTCTCTTCAGTATTGGTTTGTCAATTTGAGCAACTTTCACACGAGTCGCTACCCTAAATTGTTTCAGTAAGCAGGGTTTATGCTGATATACACGTACCATGAGATGTCCCCACATGAAATAGTCACACATGGACAGGTCAGGGGAACGAGGAGGCCAATTGATGTCACCGAATTGGGAAAACACGCGACCTGGGAAAAGAGGACGAACAACTGCCATTGTTACTCTTTCTGTATGGGTTTTCGCCCCGTCCTGTTGAAACCACACACGTCAAGGCCTTTTTCTTCGTCAGATGGCAAGGCCCGACCTTCATGGTCATTATGCTACCTAAGACTCAGTTCCCACGGGCACCTTCGGATGCCCACCAAACCGTCCGTTACACACGCCATCCGCCATGGAGGTTAGTTCTTGTTGCTACACTCTCGTTGTAGCGGACGGCGCTCCTGAAGGCCGAAATTACGTTTAGTGACCTAGAATAAGTCCACTAGAACCGTTCTCGCGAACAAATAGGAAATAATTCACATAAATTGGTAATTTACTTCAAATTTTGCGATTTGGCTTCTGCGGCCCCGTGTTGCCTCCTCCTCGTTGGGTTCCGACTTGTCAAGTAACAACTCGAGCTTCGAAGTTCCAGTTGAAAATTTGAAGGTTGAATTGTCAGCTGTTACATGTTCGAAGTCCAATATGGCTTCAGCCATTGGTCTTATTGCTACGTTCATAAAACATCAGCGCTGTGTGAGCACTGAGCTGTACGTTTTATGAACGCTGCCATTGATCGGGTCGCGCTGATACAATCAGTGGCAAGTGAGCCGGCGAGTATTATCGCCAGGTACACTTGCAACTGTGTATACTGCCGGCGCGACCGGAACCAATTCCGTGACGCTCATTACAAAATATAAAAAATAATGCTTTGTTTTGGGCGCGTTTTTTCAACAATTCAGATCAAGAGCAGAATAACAATCGCGCACATTACACTAACAAGCTGCTCTGATAGAACAATTTTGTTAGTGTAACGCGTGCAATTATCGTTCTGCATTGATTTGGACTGTTGAAAAACACGCCTGTTATTGTATATACTTTTTACGCGTATGCCAAACAAAATCTATTTTTTTTTCCATTTCAAAAACCGTCAATGTCATAATCATGTCGAAAATTCAGATACTGTTGAAATGCCACCGTAACAGTGTGGTTGGTGACTAAACAATATAACACCTAATGGGCATTTAAGATTCGCAAGAACACTCCAAAGAAACATCATAATTTCAAATCAAAGACGAATTTCTCAAAATCACATATTCTTATTGTACATTGAAAGACGAATTTCTCAAAATCACATATTCTTATTGTACATTGGTGAATTTTGAACTAAGCCATAAATATGCAGAGATCACTCCAAAATATTAGTGGTTACCTTGTAAATACTCGTACATGAAAACTCAATGAAGAAACCGATACGCCCGTAGTCTGTCCACAATGGTTGACTCAAATTGAAAAAATATCAGAGGTGGCATATGCTCATTGTGCCCGCTGACATAACATGACATATCACAAGCAACCCCCCCCCCCCCCCTAAGTGTAGCCTATTATAAAGCTGGTTCTAGACGGTGCGTCCAACGTTTGAATTTACGAGTAACATTGGATCCAACGTCTGCATCAAGTGATTCAGCAATTGATCAAAGAAATGAATCTTCTCAACGGCAATTCGATCCTTTAATTCAAACGTTTGACGGTTTGATCTTGTTGTCAGTTAATAAAATCAATGGGAAATGATTATCCAGGTAATGGCGGAAGAAGAGATTCCATCTGTGGATGCCGCAATGGTCGTATTGAATTGCTCCTATTTTTTAATAAAAAAAAAAGAAAACGGTTTGCGGAATCAAGGAACGTACGAGAAGTAAAAGAGTTCGCGGGCATACATAACGAATGGCAAATTTGAAATTTTTTCTGCTCAACGGTGCGGCAATTGTTTGACTCCAATGATGGAACGCTCCTTTGATTCGGGCACAAAATTCGCCAATAGAGCGAATTTCTTCTAATGTGAACATTCGACGCCCGACGTTGGAAACTCGTAGCTTGACGTCCTACCACACGATGCTGAAAACTATCAAGCGTCCAACGTTGGAAGGTGTTCGTAGCATCGTTTAGAAGCAAGTTAATGAAAAGCTTTGTACCACGACTTACAGCAATCCTTTCTTTTCCTACCGAATTTTATGTGTGTAGGCTCAGCCGTTCATGTGGTATTCTTTGCCGAAACGAACAGATATTTGACTGATTTCATAAGGGTTTTTGTTTCTTCTACAAAACCTTAAAAACACACAGAAAACCAAGCGAAAAATATTTACTTGAAATTCGAATTCAAATTATGTACGAGTACTACGCGTGATTCTGGACTAAAAATAATGGGAAGTGCATTAAGTTATATTTGTCAGATAGCGTACTATTTCCCATTGCCTGGGCTCCTTCCAATCAAAACGACTAACCATCTTCACCACCCTTCTCTATCGCAAATTCAACGTGTCAAATCCCATTTCAAAGTCATAATGCAATTCCAATTGAGTGCAAATAGCAAACAAATAAAGCACAGAAAAAAAATCAACTCCCCAGGAATCAATTCATGTTCCAATTGCGAAGCCTTCTACATCATAATAGAATCCCCGACAATCTCCGGGCCACCGGGCTCTGCAATTCGGTCTTGGAATGATTCCGAACAAATGTGCTCCATCATATGTTTCAAACAGCAGGGTGAGACTAGCCCGGCGTTCTTGTCACAGCAACGAAGGAGCAGAATTAAATTCCATTTCAAATAAATTTTCCACTTTTATTCAGACCATCAAATTGAAAGGACAATTGAACTCCGCATTTAAGACGTCTCTCTGTTCAATTCCCATGTTGCCCAGACTCAACCGTCCATTCGTGACAATATTGTTGTTGTCAGTCTTGCTGGAAGCTGGTGGCTGGTCATAGTGCTGCTTTTTTACTCCAGTAGCCTGAAAATTTCCATTTTTCATAAATGGAAAAGTTAAAAAAGTACGGATGACCACAGCGGAGACAGACATTCAAGTATTACTCTAGCTTAATGGGAAACCACCAGAAAAAGGATGAGGAGAGCATGGAATGAGGCCACAATTTTAGATGAGACATTGGCAAAGGAATTGTTTGAAAGGATAGACTAGTTCCTCCAGGGACACTTATTTGCGTTTTCGAAGACCTTCCTTACCCAAGTGCAAATGTTTTCACATGTTAGTAATCATGGCAGCCTCTGGAGCTTTTTTTACGTTTCTCCAGGATTCTATTCTTTTGCGTTCGAAGACTATTTAAAGACTTTACAGCCGCTGGCGGAAAATTGATTCCCGGTTTGCTACAGTGCACAGTGAGGTCTTTATTGGGTGTAAATGTCGGGGCGACCGGTAGCGCAGTGTGTCTCATGTCTGACTACCGGCGTTTCAGGTTCGAATCCCGTCCACAACGAGGTTCGTGGCCATGGTTGTGCAGGAGGTGCATGCTGGCAACTGCATTCTCTGAAACCAATTAATGCGAACGAAACGTCAACTGGGCCACATGGAACAGTTGACGCGCTATGCCCCACAAGGGGTTAGGACAATTGAGTAAATGTCCTATGTCTAAAAGCATGTTAAATTAGTGAGTGAGGTAAGTGATCAACTGGGACCATGACCAGTGACTAGCAAACTACTAAGTAGAAATAGCGAAACGGAGTGGGATATTTTTTTTTTCTGTCGCACTACCGCTCTTTTGTTACAATTTTTCACCCGTCAAATCCCTAACTAAAACAATAAAAATAAAACTTACAAAAAAATTATAATAGTTGACCAGCGAAGAAATATTGAAGTAGCTGTATCAAGATCAGTATCCATACATAAAAAGAGAAATGCTTCATATGGGAGTAATTGATGGAGAAAGAATCGGTCGCAATTATCATCTCTACCTACCCTTGGCAAGAGCATATGACCAGATAGTTAACGCTCAAGCCCCGCAAGATATTGAAGCACACGTTGTCTATGTCTTCATTTTTCTGTCACTGTGAGAAAACTGACGGGACCACTGAAACACCAATTTTTCATTTGCGTACTAATCATTTAATCCATTATTATTTGCTAAGGAAAATTACACAGATTTACACTTTTCACTAGAAAATGAGTGAATGATTAAATAAGAATTCATTTGCAAAAATTTACACTTTTAAACATAATACTACTACTACTTTGCCTTAACCCCTAGTGGGGCATAGCGCGTCAACTACTCCTACTTGGTTGGCTTGGCTAGCCGTTCCAGAGGGTTCCCACGGGGAAGAAGACGTCTTTTGACCTCCTTTTGTTATAATTATTGAATTTTAGATAGTTAGGCGTCTTTCAATGTAAAACTAAATTATGAAAACTAACTTAACTTAAAAAAATGGTTTCTCCCCTTTCAAAGGGCTTTCAGAGTTACGAATCGTACAACGTATAACATAACAAATTTTGTCGGCATAATTTACGCCCAATCGTACGCGAATTCAAAAACATATAGCGCAATCTTAGGGCGCAGTCAGGCGCACTTACAGTTTTGCTATATTCATTCCATATTTCAATGCTAATCTAGTATGTCCAATATTTTTGCTATGCTGTGTAATGAACCACCTGTAACGCACCATATTATGGTCTGGCAGTGCTGCTCCCACCAGCAGATCGAAGCAGCACCTGATGAGTAGTGATCTGTTGGTGGTACGAAACCAGAGGCCGAGGGTCCCACTACACCCGGACCCAGGTGCGACCGTGTGGGCGTCTGATCCGTCCGTCAACCATTCCATCCTTATCGACTATTTTTTTTCATTCCCCATTTTTACCTCCCCTGTTTGTGTTGTCTTCCCCAGGCCTATAAATTTTTGATAATACGTAAAGGACAGGGGCAACGAGCGGCGTAAACCCCGCCCACATCTCCTGAACTGAGCTACAGCAAGCATAGGCCGCTGCTTAGCTCGTTGAGGAGCCTTTTTTTCACCAGATGGCACAGCCCGACCTTCACGGTCAATTAAGCTCCGTCCCCACGGGCATCTTTGGATGCCCACCAAACCGTCCATTACAGCTGCCATTTTGCCATGTGTCAACAATGTTCAATAATATGCATATTTTGGACACTAAAAATATGACAGCATAGAAAAAATATGATTATTAGATTAGCGCATAGAAATATGGCGTGAATATGGAAAATTTGCCAGGACATTTGATTTCAGCTTTGCGCCTAGTACACACTGCGATTCTTTGAATAGATTCTTTTGCGTCACGCCAGAATCACACTTGCTTCGACTTATTGACGCTGTGAATTTTGGATGTATTTTCCGCATCTTGCATTGAGTCGACGCAGGCAAGATTCTAGCGAGGAGCAGAGTCACAGTGCGTACTAGGAGTTAGATAGAATTATAACTTTTCGAATTTCGTGGGTCGACATAAGTGTCAAGCAAAGTAGTCGTTAATCGGGGAGGGGTGTAAAATATTCAGCGACTCAAGTGCGAAATGACTTTAAAGGAAACGCTTACATCGGGGTATGCCTGTATTTGAAAATTTTGATTTTTAACAACTGATGAACTTTCACTCGCTGCATTCATCCCCCATCAGCTCCACACAAATTGCATGTTGACGTATGTACTTTGAATTTAGTAAATCGTATTTCTTCGACTTCATTTTTTTTTAATGCCGCAAATACTACGATGTTAGGAAAACCAACAACTTTTTTTAGACGTACAAAAAACAAGTTTACTTTCGCTAAATTTCCCGGTCTTTATGCAACATTTCACCTCAATTGCCCGAGAAATTTAATTCGGTGAGCGGTTGCAAATTTCTCAGCATATTCAACAAAGTAAACCCTCAAGAGCCTCAGTGTGATTTAATTAACAAAATGGAAACCGACATCAATTACGGCAGCATTCGACAATCACCTCCAGTGCGGCATTGGGGTCATGCTTGTTGTTGAAACAATCTGACACCATTTTCGAGTTAATTTCGAAATGAAACATTTGATTACGTTTCCGCAAACACTGAAATTTACTTACCACGCGACCATTTCACTGTATATTAGGCGAGCAAATGACTTTTTGCGGCTGTCGGGATATTTTCCCGGACTTTGCGTCTTGAACGGAAATTGTCGGACAATTCTAACCGACCTGTTTTCGGTCATACTTCCTGCCAAGTTGTCTGGAAACAAATTTTGTTATTCTAGTATTCGACGGGCAGTATTTGTCAGAGTAGGGGTTACTGAGGTTTCTCAGAAGGGTGTCAGTATTGAGGGAAGAAGAGAGAAGTTATTTAAGAAATCGATGGGTTTAATTTATGATTTAACGGAACTCGCAATAAAAAAAATGGAAATTGGAAGCCAAACAGATTGTTTAGTTTAGCTATTAGGAGTGTTATGATAACTAGAGGAACGGGTTCCAAAAATTCAATAACAAAGTCGTCTTTCATTTTTAGTGAATTAATATTTGTCCATCCTCAAAATGTAGCTAGAATGAAATGTGGATCGTGAAGCCGGCCATACACGATCCGGAATTCCTGTCCGGAAAAACTGATGAGGCCTGGCCTTCCGGTTTGCCTGAATATAGCATACACTATACTCCATCCGGAACTTCTGCTGGAAAAACTGATCAGACCCGGAATTGAGGAATTCCGGATAGTGTATGGCCGGCCGAAAAGTGAATATGCTGTCGAAACGTCAACAAGGCATAGAAATGCTAGAGATGTTGACGCGCTCATGCCCCTGGAGGGGTCAAGGCAATTAACATGCCTACGGAGCCTCATTTAAGGTGCTACATATTTTTGTCGTGATAAAAACAATAGACGCTAGACTTTATAAAGTCTAAGGTATAAAAATTTGGGAGTATAAAATTGGCCCAGTATTGAGTTGGAGTATTGAGGCTGGGTATCCGTCCTATCTGGACCATCGATGCTCGAGGACACCTGAGCCGCCTGACAATCATTCCATCCTTAGATTAGATTAGATTGAAGGGTGGGCGTAGAACCCCTAAGGGTTCAGAGCACAGAGGCCGAGTGGCCGATTGTGCTAAAGCCCTGGGTCTGGTAACAGGCCTAGACCTGTCGATCAAGTTTGATCGAGCTAATAAATTTGCTCAGGAGGATTATAGAAGCCGAGGCGATATCATCAGCCTCCGAGTAGGCTACTCCGAAGCAGTCTCTACGTCGCCGGGCTAGGGCGTCGCAATCGCATAAAATATGGGTCGAAGTTTCGTCGTCTTCGCCGCAAAAGCGACAGCTCGAGTCAAGAACAATCCCCATAGTTCGCAAGTGGTCTCTCAGGCTTGAGTGTCCAGTCAGGAGATCACAGATGGTTCTATTCTTGTTCCGGTTAAACTTTAGCAATTCAGTCGATCTGCTACGCGAGTAGCCCGAGATGAAAAGCTTTGCCTGCCTCAACCCTGGTTGATTATCCCAGTAGGCGGTAGCCTCATTGCGTTCTTAATCCCTGATGAGATTCATGATTGTACAGGTTGGAATGCCGCAAAAGGGTTCCGGTCCGCAGAAGGGAGTGGCCGAAGCTGTTCTGGCCATTTCGTCGGCCTGTTCATTGCCATTGATACCAGCATGGCCAGGGACCCAAAATAGGGTTACTCTGTTCCGAGAGCCAACTTTATGTAGTGCTTTTAGGCAACTATATACGATCCTGGATGTTACTGTGCTTTTTGACAGCGCTTTGATGGCCACCTGGCTGTCAGAGAATATATCCACGTTCCATCCTTATGGGCTTTCGTTTAACACTCCCAATTTGTTTTTTTCCTATGTTTGTTTCCACTTCCGCAGGACTATGCATTTTTAAAATATGTAAAGGGCAGGGGTAGCGAGCGGCGAAAATACCGTCCACGTCTTCCAAACTAAGTTAGAGCAAGCATAGGCCGCCGCTTAGCTCGTTGAGGGGCCTTTTTCTTCGCCAGGTGACACGGCCCAACCTTTACGGTCACTATACTACCATAGGCATCTTTGGATGTCCGCAAACCGATCCATTACAGTATTTTTAACTTAAAGTCCACTGACTTGCATAGTACTGGGTAAACACAGTCCATAGTTTCCGGTACGTACGTGCCTAGTCATATCAATATCCCTGCACTCCAACCGAAAAATAACCCAATAACCCTTCAAAGTCCCAAAGTCAGTATTCGGTTGGTCCTATGACATTCTTGTAAACGACAGAGATGATGGGAACCAAGGAGACTTTCAAGAATTTCCAAACTCGACTCTTCTGAGTCTGACTTTTGTCCCCTAGTACTGCAACAAGATGCTCTGTTCAATTTTCGTGATATCCAAATGATGACCATCATGCCAATGTTAATGTTGATGACGATGAGATGACTCTACGATGGGAAGTGGTCGTATACGTGAAAAGTATCTGTAGCATCATTTCAACATTATTATATCTTTCAGTGAAGCACACAGCTGAAAATTTAAAGCCAGCAGGGTTATAGTATAGAAGACGAAAAGATGCATGTGAACGAACTACTACAGAGACACTCAATTAAGCTTCGTTAAAATCAATTAAGTGTCCCGCATATTTTGCCCGTAGCCATCAGAGCCATAGTCGCAGCAACTCTACAGAATATACGGAGCTGTTTTTTTTTTAAGTGAAAGAAACGTTACGGAGGTGGCCTCGTTGCTGTCGGTTATGTTATTTGGATGTTTTTCAGTTGAGAGTGTATTTTACACAGATATATAGAGCATTTACTCCGTAGGCCTAGTGGGTAGCGCAAGCATTCAATGATCCATATATTTTTATGTTCTATCTATTTGTGGTCTCTTTGGCCAGCCGTACGGTAGTCGTTTGACAATCTTTTCACTCCAGCTTCAGCATCACCATACCAGACTGGTCGTTTTTCAATTAGGTCTGCGATTTTGAAATCCTACTGTCAGCCGCTACTATACAAATGTTTTCCAGGCAGTGGCATTGCATGGACCATACATCATCATATGTGACATGTCGCCCGTAGAGTTCATACAAATGTACCACTCCATGGAACGAACTAGATAGAGTATCTCCCTACAAACCAAAAAAAAAACAAATCAAATCGAGAGATGGGAATTTCAGATGTCATGGTTCAAACGAAAAATTGAATAGGAGGCAATGAGCGTGGAGGCGCGATGATACTGAAAATTTCATTTGCATAACACTTGATTTTATTGTTTTGTCAACAATCCATGGATGTACAATATTCTTAACAAAGATGATACTTCAATCAAGTAAGATGATTAGTTACAACTTCCTTGAAAATATTGAGATTTGTCACACAACCTGTGCTTTGATATCATCATCATCGTGGCGCGACAGCCCGACGTCGGGCCCTGGTCGCCTGGATCGTTGTCCCCCAATTATCTAGTTCGCGTGACCGCGTCCTCCAGTCTTGGAAGGGCGTCCACATATACTGAGCTCTCCCAACGAGATCTCGGTCGTCTAGGCAGTCTCGCTCCGTCAACTCGTTTTGCATTCATCACTACCTTTGGCATGCGATCATCGTCCAATCGTTGGACTTGCCCTGCACATTGAAATCGTTGTAGTTTGACGATTTTCGAAACTTCCAGCTCATCGTACAATTCATACAACTCATGGTTGTACCGGATGCGCCATCCATCTCGATCGCAAACGGCCCCAAAAATTCGCCGTAGAACCTTACGTTCAAATGTGTCTAGCGTGTTTCCGGAGGCTTGACTTAGGTGGCTTTCACACGGAACGTACGATATACGAGATTCTAGTAGAAATCACGCATAAGGTGGGCGCGCTTTGAGACGAGTGAGTCCGTTTTACCCTAACTTTATAGGGGAGATAAAATCTTGCCCATTCCTAAAATCAACTAACTAATCCATACCACAAATACCTCACGAAAATTTCAAGTCGCCAGCTCCATTCCATGGGAAGTTACCATATTTGAGATATCATTTGTAGGGGTGGTAGGCGTCCTTTTGGCCCGATCATGTCTATTTTTAATACCAGTCAAATGGATACTTCAACAAACACTTGGCCAAAATTTCAACTTGCTGAATTTATTCTATCGAAAGTTATCGCCTATTTGGGGTTCCATTTGTAGGGGAGGTAGGGGCTGCTTTGTCGGATCTTACCTATTTGCAATACCAACTAACTAGATCTAACCAACAACATTCTGTCAAATTGGTAACTCGCTAGTGTCATTATACCGAAAGTTATCGTAGCTAAGGGAATATTTCATTTTTTGCAATTCGTCGGGGAGGTAGGCGTTCCTTTGGTCTGATTATTCCCATCTTACTAAAGCTGAAGCAGCTTCTCATCTGCACATGCCAAAAATTAGTTGTTTGCGTCAATCGATTCAAGAGTTATAGACGAAAAACGCGAAAAGTAGGATAGTACGGGGGTCTTTGTAAGAAAAGTACCGTTAGTTACCAACCGATCGATTTTATTTTTCAAGGAGAGTATAAAATTGACTCCTTGAGCCATCTACCAAAGCCAGAGCTTTTCACGTTTATTAAATCGCGAATTATAGATACATTTAATTCTTTTACATATGTAGGGGAGGTTCCAAGCGGCCAAGGCCCGACTTCGGGCTGTCGGATCACGATGATGTAGTAGGGGAGGTAGGCGTTCTCTTGGCCTCATCATGACCATTTCAATACAGGAGGTGACCCTGATTATTTGTATATATACATTGCTATGCGGAAGCTCTTTTAAGGATATTTATGTCGTGACCAAAACAATATACCCTATACTTATAAAGTCTAGGGTATAAAAAGTTTGGGGTTGCCCACCCCAGAACGGCAGCCCTGTTTTCATGGGGAAATACTGGTCTCTTGTTATTTCCCCATGGAAACAGTGTTGCCATTATGGGGCGGGTAACCCCATAACCGAAAAGTAGCTTATAGCTAGAGCCAGCCGGATCGGACAAGTATTTCCCCATGAAAACAGGGTTACCATTATTGGGGACGCAGCCCTATTTTTTTATAACTTCAGATTCGGAATCAGCTACCCAAAATTACCTTGTAGATCGAGCCGGCCGGATCGGACGAGTATTTCCCCATGAAAATGGGTTGCCATTCTGGGGTGGGCAACATAAATACAAATAAATTATAAATCAACGCTTCCGTCCTCACTTGAAACATACTCGCGCTACGTTCACATTATGCGAAAACGGAGACTGAGTCTAATGTAGTTGCACGCGAGGAACTCATAACGGTGCGTCACACCACGAGTTCGTCGCACGAGATTAGTTTCGAGTGAGGAACACTTTCCCACTACGCGAAATTTTTCCTCGTGCATCAGTTGCGTCATTGGTTTCGCTTAATCAATTTTTTTGATTGATTCTAGAAGCAGTACCGATGCAGCTCTGCCTTCGTTTCCCACTGGATCAATAAGTGAGAAGTTAAATGTCGATTAACTCGAGATAAGTTAGAAATTGGAGATAATTGAGAATTATCTTCTACGTGTGTCTACAGTACCATGGATCTAACTAATCCTGAACGAATTTCTGGCAGCTCCTTTCTGTAGAAAAGGCCTGAGTTATCAATTCCCGGCCGATGGAGTCATAACCCAATTGAAACTTTAACGATTTTAAATTCACAACTCGGTATATTGCGAAACTTCCATTCAACCCATTCAATATCAATGTGTTTACGCAAATTCTTGAAAGCACAGCGTTCCTTTCATAAAATATTAACAACTGAAACCTCGTTTTGGTGCATTCAGTAGGTCATAGTACTTATTGTGCCATTTATACGTAAAATATTCACACTACATGAGTAAGTTCATCTTTTTTTTTAATCATCCCACATTCGTAGCTCTTTTCATGAATGGCTATTTTGCTATCCAAAAGGGCTAAATCTACAAAAGTTTCCAAATGAGCTCGTAGCAATTTTCCGTGCAGGCATATAAGAGGTAGTGAGTAAACACCATACGTTTAATATGGAATAAGGTCAGCAGATTGAAGTCAAACATTTCAATCACTTTCATGCTCTTCCCATTCATTTCATTTCCCCAACATTCATCCACATTTTGGATCCTTCCTGTTAAAATGTATAATATTTCATATTAAATTTAGCGATAGCTTGAAGGATATCGGACATCATTATTCACTTTTTTTTCTATCATGATCCCCGGGCAACCGTTGAATGTTTCCACTACCGAAAAAAAAACGAAAGTCTTCGGGAAAGGTTTTCTAAATTCTCTCTAAATCGATTTCTAAAACATTTTTCACCATGTTTCTGACGACGACGCGTCCCTTTTCTCGCAAAGGATCGACGATAATCTCAACCCGTCTCGACAATACGTGTATACGGGAATAATGTAGGCATAAGCAAGCAAAACAAAAACGCCAGCAGACAGCTTCAGGTTGTGCATCCCTCAAAAACTGGATTTGTTTCTTTTTGTCGCTTTTGCATAACTGTCCGTCTGTTAAAAGTATCACGGCGAGCTGGATAGTGAAAAAGGTTGGCGATCTCATTTTCCTAAGGAAATAAAAAGGAAGATTCACGTCTTTTATATGAACATTTTCCAGGCAAATCCTCATATTTCACTCAAAAACCAAGCAATAGAAGGCGGCTTCTAGGCCATGTAGAGGTCTGCTATCCTTTTCGGAACCTGACGCATCATCTCCTGTTCCACTTTATCTCCTTTTTTCTGGTTGTTCATATTGTCTTTGTGTGGATTTTTGGGACGATGGCAATAAATGGCCATGAATAAAACACGTTCGGCTTTGAGAATTCAAAGGATTTAATCGCAAAATTACATAGTGAGGGTTTCTTATTGGTTCAAAGTTGAAGTCTGTAGTTATGATGAGCTATAAACGTCGCATCTCAACATAAGAAAGATGAGTAGTCATCAAATAATGGCGAATTAAAGTATACACAAAATTATTATACCGTTAGGATTTTGCGAAGTGACGTATTCTGACGAAAGTTGGAGTACATTTTTATTCTTGGTCGAGCTACCTCCCAGATAGACTCATGGTGGCTCCTGAAGAGTACAGTCTATCGGGTGACAAAACCAGCTCAAGCACTCAGTGCTTTTGGCTTAGGCTGAACAATTTTTGGGTGGGGAACATTGTCTTGTTTACTGCTTAGCAATGGTACTCTCCACTCATCCGGAGCCTCCTTCCCCTCAACGATCAAACTTGTCAGTGAAAGACGGCTGTACGGATTGGGGGTACATGCTAGCACCCGCACCATCCGCAATTTAAATGCTATACAAACGTCAACAAGGCACTTGAAAAGATGTTGGCGCATCCATGACCCACTAGAGGGCTCAAGGCAATAGTATAATAGTATCATATGTTGTTCGGAGAAATTTCCGAAAAACGCGGGTATAAATTCCATTCGCCAGAATTTTATTTTACACCTAGAAAGTGAGCTGGCCTATTACGGGCCGTTTTCTCAATGTCTGGTTAAATCTTATCCTGTGTAGATAAACGCTAAACGGCACTCATCTTCCGGTTAAGAATTTATCGGACAATAATTCCAAAGATATGCTAGAACTGTTAACGTTTGCATATTCAAATGAGACAATTAAACTAGTCACAAGGAACAGAGTTCTGGATATTAATTCGAAGGAAACGAATCTGAAACCAACTCAGCCGCAAAATAATGCTGAGAGGTGGCACAGACGTAGAATAGGATTGAACAGGTGGCAGAGTTCCGCCAAGAAAATCAGCTGACTTTCTACTGCATTAGTTGCACTGTGGACTGCATTATCATATTTTGAGCGTTGCATGCGCTAAGGTTAAATTTAGTGCCCCGGATAGCTAACTGGCAGTTTAACCAGACATTGAGAAAACGGGCCTAAATAAATTAAATACTTACATATTCCAACAACAAACACATTTAGATGAGTAATATGTATGAATAAGTAAAGTGTGGTTTATTTATTAAATAAATCGAAAAAAATCCGTGGATGCATGCTCCTACCATGCACCTCCTGCCCATTTAGCCGCATACGACGAGTCGTATGAGACTGCCGTTCACTGGCAGGGCGAATTTCTTGGGCCTAGTATTGTACAAGATGTTAACATGCCAAGAATGCCACCATTTCACTCAACAGCCGCTGAAAAGCTATAGCTAGACGGAAGACTATACTGTCTACCAACGTACTCTTTCGGTAAAAACTATGAGAGCCGGATCTGACCCCCCGATCAATGGCAGTGAGGGGTTCCAGCAGCACTACCAACTCCAACTACAAAAGACACATTATTTTCACGGACAGCCGAACTCCAGTTAAAACCCTCGAGCTTGTGCTGAGTGTAGATGACCAGCACTTACGTCTTTAGAGTCATCCAGTTCAAGAAAGTAAAGGGAACCTAGAGTATCCTTTCTTCTACCGGCCAGAGTAGGGCGGGTGCACAGGAAGTGAGCTATTGTCTCCTCCTCGTCTCCACAGCTTCCGCAGTGATCATTATACGGAAGCCGAAGTCGGCTGGCATGCTCACTTATCAAGCAATGTTCTGTAATGTTCCCCACAACCTTCCTTAGCTGCTTTCTCTCTAGTATCTGCAGCCCTGAAGAGCGGCTAGGATAAAATGCCGGCCAAATTTACCTTGTAACACTGCATGTAGTTCCATTTAGCCATTCAATATTAGCACCGTTTAGTGCGTTTGTCTTGATCAGCTTCTTACAAGCTGCAATCGGTGTTTTGACAGTGCGAAAACACCTTGTGTCCACATTGGTGGTACCCACCCGTGCCAGCTTGTCCACCCGGCAGTTACCGCTGAAACTACTATACCCTGGTATCCAGCACCTGGTATTAACCACCAAGTTCCAAAGAAGGAGGGACAGGACACCTCCATGGGGAGTGGCCCTACAAATTTGCCTGCGTATTTTTGATGACCTTTTCAATAGTCCTCCGCGTGGGCGCCCCCTGGTAACGGCAGTGTATCAATTCGCTGACGGCCAATGTCTTAGCGATAAGACAGTTTGGAAAAGGCAGATAGCTGTAGCCTGAATGGCTGACTAACACCTAAGCGTCTCAGGTCTAGTAGGATGGAATGACTTGCGTAGTTGGACCTGCTACATAGTTGTGTGGGCTCCAGCACGTTTATTAAACCATCTGAAGCAGCTATCTCCGAGGCCATCCCCTGAATGGGGTTAAGCGACGTGCTGACAACTCGTCCTTGTAAAAATCACTCCATGTCAAGAAACCTGGAACAAAAGCCTCGGATTGGACGGATCAACAACGACGACTACGCAAACGAATAAAGGATTATTCTTTCGGATCCTGGAATGTACGCTCCCTGAACAAACCGGGGGCCGAGAAGGCCCTCCTTCAACAGGTCGAAAAGTACAAACTGAGCATTACTGCAGTCCAGGAAACAAATTGGCTTGGCAGCGAGATTAATGACAAGAAATCGCACACAATTTTTACAAGTGGCAAACCATCGGGCCGCAAGGAGTTTGGAGTAGCATTTATAGTGAACAATCACCTCAAACCGCATATTACTGACTTCAAACCCATAAATGAACGGCTGTGTGCGATTCGCATCAAGACTCGATTCTTCAATCTCTGGCTCATCAATGTGCATGCCCCCACTGAAGTTAAAGAAGACGCAGTAAAAGACGAGTTCTACGCCCGCCTTGAAACTCTCTTCGACTCACTTCCAACAAACGACGTCAAATTGCTGCTGGGAGACTTTAATGCGAAAGTCGGGAATGAAAGCTGGCATCGGGGGACCACTGGAAGCCACAGCCTCCATGAAGAATGTAACGATAACGGCCAGCGACTTATAGACTTCGCCTGCAGCAGGAATTTAGTCGTAAGCTCTACGTGTTTCCCGCATCGACGCATTCACAAGCAGACCTGGAAGTCTCCAGACGCACATACCGTCAACCAAATTGACCACGTCCTCATTTGCAGGAGATGGGCGTCTAGTGTCATGGATGTCCGCTCCTATCGAGGAGCAAACTGCGACTCAGATCATCACTTGGTGAAGACGACCTACAGATGTAGAATTTCCTCAGTGCACCAGTCAAGAATCAGCCCTCCCAAAATCTTTGCGGTTGATAAGCTCTTGAGTGATGCTACAGCGGTGGCGTATACTACCGCCCTTGAGGAAAAACTATCACCTATGCTAGACAACATCAGCAACACAGGCGTCCATGGGTTCTGGGAAGAACTCAAGGGTACCATCAAGGATGTCGCAGAGAAGGTCGTGGGATATAAAGCCCGGCGAGCGCGAAATGACTGGTTCGACGAAGAATGCAAAAATTCACTTGACGCGAAAAACGAGGCCTACAGACAATGGATTCAACGAGGAACCAGAGCCAGAAGAGAAAAATATGACGAGCTACGGCGAATATCGAATAGAATAATTAGACGTAAGAAACGTAAATACTTTGACGAGCAGTTGCTGAACATAAACGAAAACTTAGCTAATAGGAACACCAGACAAGCGTACAAACTAGTAAATACAATTAAGAACGGCTACCAACCCAGGACTAGCCTTTGTAAGGACAAGGATGGAAACATCATCAGCGACACCGATGGTATTAACAAACGATGGGCCTCTTATTTTGAAGAGCTTCTAAACCGACCATCTAACATCCCCACACAGGAAGCTCTCGACGATATTGTTGATCTAGGCCCACCCATTCAACCCCCGACAGTAGAGGAAGTTGATCTCGCCTTGCGGTCACTAAAACGAAATAAAGCGCCGGGCGCTGACGAGATCCCAGCTGAACTGCTAAGATTCGGTGGAACGAGTCTAGTTGATGCCATACATCAATTACTCCTGCGAGTATGGGAGAACGAGGAGATCCCAGACGATTGGCGCAGAAGCATCATCTGTCCAATTCATAAAAAGGGAGATAAACTACGGTGTGAGAATTACAGGGGCATTTCACTAGTTTGTACGTCCTATAAAATTTTGACGAAAATTCTGGAAAATAGAATAAAACCGTACGCAGAACGAGTCATTGGCGAATATCAAAGCGGTTTCAGACCTGGTCGCTCCACAACCGATCAGCTCTTCTCAGTCAAACTGATACTCCAGAGGTGCTGGGAATACAACGTAAACGTATACCAAATCTTTGTCGACTTCAAGCAGGCATACGACAGTATCGATCGTGGAGTACTGTACAACATCATGCTGCAATTTGGTATACCGGCAAAATTAGTGAGACTGACAAAGATGACGATGACCAACTCCGTCTCACAAGTCAGGATCCAGAATAGACTTACTGATCTATTTGAAACACGCACTGGTTTGAAACAGGGCGATGGACTGGCTCCGACGCTCTTCAACCTAGCACTGCAATACGTTATTCGGGCCATGAATTTGGACAACAGCAAGACGCTACTCATCAAGTCGACACAATTAGCAGCGTACGCCGACGACATCAACATCATGTCCCGAAGATTGGCTGACGCAGAAGAACTTCTGCATATGCTTGATACCGCTGCAAAGGAAGTTGGATTACGTATTAACGAGGGTAAAACTAAAATAATGATGCAATCGGTGACAAGGACACCTGCACAACCAAGCATCAATGTGGGGGACCTCAACATCGAGTTCGTCAACAACTTCATTTACCTGGGTTGCAACCTGTCAAGGGACGCCAACGAAACTGACGAAATCAAGCGACGGATACAATTAGCTAATAAGACTTTTTTCTCGGTTCTCCCCATAATGAAATCGAAACATGTGCACAGAAACACGAAGCTCCGCGTGTACAAAACCATTATACGACCAGTGCTATGCTATGGCTGCGAAGCATGGACCCTAACTCAAGCCTCCGAAAACATGCTAGACACTTTCGAACGTAAGGTTCTACGGCGAATTTTCGGGGCTGTTTGCGATCGAGATGGATGGCGCATCCGGTACAACCATGAGTTGTATGAAATGTACGATGAGCTGCAAGTCTCGAAAATCGTCAAACTACAACGACTTCAATGGGCAGGGCATGTACAAAGAATGGACGATGATCGCATGCCTAAGAGAGTAATGAATGCAGAACGAGTCGACGGAGCGAGACTGCGAGGACGACCGAGATCTCGTTGGGAGAGCTCAGTAGGTGTGGACGCCGCGCAGCTGCTGGGCTCCCAAAATTGGAAGACGCGGTCACGTGACCTAGATAATTGGAGGACAATGATCCAGGCGGCCAAGGCCCGACGTCGGGCTGTCGCGCCACGATGATGATGATTTTTGATGAACCCAAGCTGATACTAATGAATCTAGATGTTAGCATCAGACTAATAAGCTCACAGATCGGGCCATCCACACACAAACTCAAGAGAGCATTCGAAATAGCCGCCGATTTGACGTTGTTAAAGGCCCCCTCAATATCCAAGAAGGCAACCAATGTGAACTCCATTTCAGTAACTTGCTATTCTCCCGATGGGTAATTTTAAAGCACTTTTCTACTATTTACTTCAGTCCCATGTAATCTCCTCTCCACACTTACTGTCACAACATAAATTAATACAATTTTCATATTTAACATAAACAACATGAAAGTCGATCTCTCAGTCAAGGATCTAAGCCTATCCTTTTGTTGCCGTTGGTACTATTGATAAACGACAAGTGAAAGCGTTCAACACCAATCAATCATGAAGTAACAAGAAAATCGATTACAGCTCCTAAGTGGCACGTGTTTCGTTTCCAATGCATCAAACTTAACGACAAGATTTATTTTCACTAAGCAAGTTAAGATAAACAGATCCTTTGTGTATTGCCGTACATTTCCCACAGCTACCACTACCCCACTATACATACGTACATAATGTAAGTGGAAGTGGAAGTGCTTTCCTCTCATGTCTGTATATATCTCCATTACACCGTAGGATATCATATCCTGACATGGATGTACGCCTCTAGACTGTACACTCTAGAAAGAGGTGCTGTGAGCCTGTTTAGTATTACCTCCGTTTTCAACGTTATTTCCAACGAAGAGGACAACAAGTGTATTGTGAAGAAGCACAACGCTCCTTCGTTGAATGCTACGTACGGCTTTTATGAGATTTTCCTCGGGATGTATGGCATGTTTTCGTGTGTGACAACACACATGTCAATATAAAAGTAACCGAAAAATGTCGCACCCAACAAACTTGTTCGTACCATCGCATCGTACTTTCACGGGTTTTATTTGCCATTTTTACTTGGTTTCGAACGAACACAAGTTATTGGCTACACGGATATTGTCGGGTTGGTTTCCGTCCATGCCCTCCTGGAATTTGTTCTTCCGTACTTTTTGCGTTGAACCGAAGCTCAATCCGAGAATACATCTACAGCACTAGACGAACTCGACACTATTCAATCTTCTTCGACTTAAGCTATTTTATATCACTACAATATCGCCTTTCAAGCGATGTGAACCTAGAACTCTTTCCTGTTAGTCAGCGTTGGAGGTTGAGTTTGTTCGGTACGTGTGCGTCCTTAGAGCCAGGAAACTGGGTTAAATTTTGAATAGAAAAAACTCATACGCCTTGGGCAAACTGTATTCCAACATGCAGTTGAGTTTTCCAGGTTTTGTTTTAAAATCGTGAAATTTGCGTAGAGGCTCCGGTAGAGGGAATTGTGTTTGTATTTTGATAGCCCACAGCTAACTACCGTTCGATAATATTTCAACATTTCAGCAAAGTTGTTTGTTTTGCCTGTCCCCGTTGCTAGGCCAAAAGAACGAAGATGTGCTCGTTAGTATCAAGGAAGTAAATTAGCTTGAGATATTGATCAGACGACATTTGGAGGGCTTTGATTGATGCCGTTCTTTTAGACAGGATTGCAAGGGTATATAAAGCATGAGAGACAACTTTAAAATTGGTACTCCCCAACGTGTCGTTAGTGTTATTTTATCTAGTCAATAAAACTGAAACGGGGAATCGAATGTGTGCATGGTACCGTTAATTACAAGACATAAAAACCGACACTTTTTTAGACCGTACATCTGGTTACATTAATCTACCTTAAGATTACCATTGGTTAATTGCCTTGAAACCTCCAGGGGTATGAGCACGTCAACATCGCTAGCATTTCTATGCCTTGTTGACGTTTCAATAGCATATCTACTTTTCAGAAGTGCAGTTGCTAGCATGCAACTCTTATCCGCGCCTTTTTGACATGGATATGTCTTATAGCTGGGGGTCATCCTAAAAATCTGTCCGTCACACAAAATGTCTGTTTTTCTACTCGGGGGTCAGAAGAGGAAACAAGCCCATTGAAAATTTTTCTTTTCTGGTTGTGCATGTCGTTTGAGTGAAGTGGTCATCGTGCATGGCTGTTGCTTGTAGATCCGCGCGGGCGGTGCGCTTGCGGGGATCCTGTATGTACATGTTGGGATGTTGATTTGATAGCGATAAAGGTTGACGTTGTGGACGGCAAGAAATAACATAGTGTACGGGTGAACGGGCGGACTTTCAATGACCTTCAATTTCCGCCAATTCCCATTCATCATTTAATAAAATAGCCCGTGTTGTACTATCTGAATCACTAGGGTCCCAGAAAAGGTAGCAAGTAGTCAGTTCGACTAACATTTGGACATGCGCAGACGCAATTTGAGAGAGTGTACATAGTTCCCGCCCCCCGAAGATGAGCGAGAGCGGATGAAGTTCATTCGAGCCAAATCGGGTGATCCAGCGACTGCGTTTGTGCATTTGCAATGGCGGCGATTTGAGGTCTGACTGGCCCACAATGTGGGCCCCCACCACACATGCAATAAACATATCATAAAACAAAATGGCGGATCTCCCAAGCCCCGAAATAGAAAAATATTCGTCGCAGGATGTTATAGTTCCGGGCAGCTCATCGTGACATGATGTACATTCAGAGGTCTGCAGAAGATCAAACGCCCCCCCCCCCCCTTCTGCAAAAATTCCAGAAATTTTCTTGTGCATTCTTTTTGTGCGTGTTTTGGAATGTTTTGTTTACTTTTGTTAGTTTCCCTTTCTATTTGCCGGACACAATCGCATAGAGTCGCACGCGTTACTTGAGAAACGGATTGTGTGTGCCGGACCCGGACTGTTGATTAAAGGGGCGGGATGAGGCAGATAGTGTGGGAGCAATTTTGCAATATATACACAAACACAATACACGTCCGATTGGGAAAAGATGGTGGGAAGCGTGATTGCGATTAGCAGAAACGTACTCAGAGAAATGTCGATAGGCTGCAGTCTGCAAACTGTACCGAACGGGTAGATGGAACAGGGTGCACGAGAGGAGGCGAATATTGCACACACGCGATGCAAACGAAAACGAAACGATCCCGCGAGAGAAAGGACCCCAAGCGGACTGGACAAAGCAAAGCAGAATTTATGACGAGTATCTACACTGCCACCAGATACATGGGTACAGGGATATGTCTTATGCCTACCGAAAGCGTGGGACGTGTTTTTTCGAATGATTTCATCCAGTACAACTATACTGGGATCTTTATAAAACTTACGTCGATATCTTCAACACAACAGGTTCCACGCAGTCGGTAGTCATAGACATATCCATGTTCCGATGTATCTGCATGCAGTGTAGATACTTTGTATCTTTTATACTGATAAGCTCGGAGCACTACGAGAGTTCTATTAGTACCCACAGCAGTTTTTTATCGCGCCGAGATTTGAACTCCGAACTCTAGACTAATATCGTAGAGCGGTGACCGAACGACCACGGCCAACGAGAATCTATATATATAAAAATCAATCTATTTTTTTGTGAGTACCGAAATCATGCCGAAACTACTACGGATGTCAGCCGGTGTGACCAAAAAGGATCACATCAATAGTACCTACATCCGAGGCAGCTTGTTTATTGAGCAACCGATCACTGAAAAGCTCGAAAATCGTCGTATGGATTGGTATTACCATGTTCTAAGGCGTCCACCTGAGAACGCAGCAACGCATTTATCTCGACGATGATATGATCCAAGATAGAGCTGCCAGCAGAAGGAAGCTGAGACTATGCCGCCAAAATGGGCGAAGTGCCAACACCACAGGCAGAGCAACGCGAAGCCGCAAAGTGGCATGAAAGCGCAAGGAAGAAGAAGTTTAATAACTATTGATTTTACGAAATTCGTCCAACCTTTGGGTTTTTGACCATTTAGTGGGTATTTGGTCACTGACTGGAGGACGTACTGAACAAGGCTTTATTTTAGACGACAAATGCACTAAAAACCCTACTCGATTTCGTCCCCTTTGAGGGAACGAAATGGATACGCGTTTGTGGCCATTTAGGCTCTAAAAACCCTACTCGATCTCGTCACTTGCTTGGCGATGTACTGAACACGATTTTCTAAATGCGCTGTCCGATTTATACGTGGCTAGATAGCTCGTACGTAGTGTTGGTTTTCTCCACCGCTAATTAAAAAAATTACATTTCGTCTTGATCCCACCACCGACTATATCTTTTCAATAAATTTATAACTTCTTACAATTAAATTGTGAACGTCCCTGTCTTTTAATGTGACAGAATCGTTTAACGTCTCATCTTTCCCGATCAGAGCTTTAATCAACGTATACATATTTTGTGTACAATGGGATTTGGTATTAAGTTATGATAAAACCAGCGAAATCGTAATCAATCTGAATGGAGGGCACGCCAATCTATCGTACCATAGCACGGCAACCGCACCCCTTTATTTATCAGAAGCATATTCACTTGACTTCCTATACAACGGATCCTTTCTGGTTACTATAGTCATTTTCGTATCTAATTAGATGCCAGGAAAAACCTTGGAAGTTAACGTTTACCACCATTTCACAAACAGAGCAAAGTTGTAATCATTTGTTTGACTTTGGAAACCCCCACGAAATTCTTGTGAAGTGTCAATTAAAGTGGCGCTCACTTAGCTCAGAAATTAATCAAATTAGAGTTTGGCTGAGATTTTGCGGATGATGATGATGATTTGTGGTTGGATGAAAATAAGTTCTAGTTTGTCTGGAGCCGTGCGGGTGGTATGACAGTGATAAGTTAGAAGATTTAGTTGGATTGACAGCCAAACCAATAATTCAGTGGTCATTAAAGAGTTAAAAGTAGAATTTTCAGCCATTGTTACTAAGTGGATAATGCGAAAGTAGATTGCATCCCACCATAAGCCCGTTAGGATTTCGTTCTTCAAAAAATGAAGATTGCTGTAAATCCATAATTAAAATGAAAAAAAAAGACGTTTTTTATTTAATTAACACGTATATCAAGTACAAGAGTCTTCTGTTCATTGGGGTCAACAAGTCAACATATTACATACGCTAGAATATTTAAAAAAATGCAAACATACCTAACTCTAATAAACGTACCTTTTTTAAGTCGCGCTAAACAAGAGCTTAACAACCATAAAAAATATACCATCAGGGAGTCCACCGTTGCGAAACATGCACGCACATACGAGTACATACTTGCTTCTATTTTCCCATTTGCATGAAAAAAAGTAAAAGAAAAATTAAGAGCTTGTTTATTCACGGTCGGGATTAAATTTGCCATATTTGTTAATCTCCCAGGGTCGGAAATGCACAACGGTTTGGAAAATTGGAGCGGGAGGATCCCTGTCATGAGATTCCTGGTAACTAGCCCCCTTAATGACCGGCCCGACCGCCTACCCGAGCCACTTATTACGACCAACATAAACATTGTTGCGCATTTGTTATGGAAATTTTCCGAAAAGGGTTACATGGAAGTGAATCCTTTGAGTCCTTACGACAACAACACAGCTACATTTTGGGCTGGACAAGAGTACTGATGGGAATCATATTTTCATTACGAACGCGTATTAGTCCAGAGCACTGCTTGGGACTACGCGCTGTTTAATGTCGTTTTATGAGCACGACCATCGCCTTTTTGCCAGTTGGTTTTTTTTTTGGCGAAATGGTGATGGTGTTCACAGTGTTTGGATGCTATTATACGGTCCAAGGATTAGCTGGTGCGTGAATGAGCAACCAGTGGATGATATTTAAATGAGCGTAGGTGATGGCGACGGGCAATAATAATTTTGAATGGTGTGCCTAATTGCAACCGTTAATCAGCGCCTGCATATTCACAAGGTAGGTGGATGGTTGTTTCGGTATGGTTCTATTTCACCCGGCGAGGCATAGTGGCTCGCGCCTTGGCTTTACCGCTGTAGGGTATAAAGCGAGCATTCTAAGGCGGTATACTCAGAGTAGCAACTTTTTAAGCAGCGGGGCCCAGACAAAGGGAACCAAAACATAGTGGTTCGCGCCTTGGCTTTCTCTTAATTGCCCTAACCCCTTGTGGGGCATAGCATGCACCTCCTGCACATCCATGGCCACGAACGCCATCGTGGACGGGATTCGAACCCGAAATGCCGGTAGTCAAACATGAGACTGACACTGCGACACTGCGCTACCGGTCGCCTTGGCTTTACCGCTGTAGGGTATAAAGCGAGCATCCTACGGCGGTATATTCAGAGTAGCAACTTTTGAAGCAGCGGGGCCCAGACAAAGGGAAGCAAAAAAACATTTTGAATTTAAAACCCACTATTATATCCGCTGTCCACTACAGGAGATTTGGATAAATCTCGAGATTTAAGCAATTCTACCCCCAAAGCTCCAAGATTTACCATACATTTATTACACATTACATTTCAACCAAGATTTAAAACAAATCTGGCTGAAATCTTGTTGAAATGTTCTTTTATCGCCCGAATATATGCTATTCACACTTCACCACACTCTTCGCGGTATGTTCTAGTGGAAAAAATGTACATAGGTATACAGCAATTAATCTGGTTGTCGGAAGAAGAACGGATGGTATGCATGGGTTTCAGGATTAGCAAATCTATCAAGATTTAAGTGTCTGATGTGCATACTATGAGTCAAAGACGCGAACCACTATGCGTCGCCCGATGAACTAGGAATGTTACTTTGTTTCGACTAAACTCTCTCGTCTCTTAGTCGCCGAGTATCCCATTTGAGTATCCCCATGTGGGCAGTTCCTTAGTGTTCATAAAAAAGTAAATACAATGAAATAAAATTTACATTATAATAGCAGTGACATGGTGCATCTAATGGTTTAATATTTGATTTTCATCCGAACTACCACTTTCACTTTCAGCACATTATTGACAATAAAACCAGTTCTACTCGTACAGAAATCGGTAATTATGCAGATTAACTCCTCCACTTCCGATTTTCTTGAAATTTTCGGATGTTGTTCTCCTGATAATGCCGATCAAGAATATATGCATTACATACGCGCTCGGTGGCCGTGGTTGTTCGGTAACCACTCTACGATACTAATCTAGAGCTCGGAGTTCAAATCTCGGCGTGACCAAAAACTGTGTGTGGGTACTAATAGAACTCTCATAGTGCTCCAAGCTTGTCAGTATAAAGACGGTTCGCATAGGAGGTGCATGCTAGCAATAGCACTTCCGAAAAGTAGATATGCTATCGAAACGTCAACAAGGCATAACAATGCTAGAGATGTTGACGCGCCCATACCCCTGAAGGGGTCAAGGCAATTAACAACAAACATGTTGAGCACGAAAACCATTTCTTCACATTCTTCACAGTCGCATGTCTGATTACGGTCGTTACGGGTTTAAGTCCCGTCCACGTTCGTGGCCAGGGATATTTGTGTTGCCTTTCCTCTGTGGAGCGAAGCGCAACAATAAGTCACAACATCTCCCGACTTGTCGCAGGTAGGGTGCTAAATGAGAGCTGGAGATGCACGCTGGCAACGTGTATCGTGCGAAACTGGTTTATGCCAACGAAAGGTCAGGTAAACCACGTAGAATAGTTGCCGCACTATGCCTCTCTAGGGGTTAGGGCAAATGAGTAAGTTATATACATGTTTTGATAACCGTCCACTCCAGCGGGAACTTTATGAGACAAAGTTAAAGCTCGTGAATCGAAGTTCAACAAAAAAAGTTTGGCCCCACTTTTCCGTATGTTCAATAGTTTGCGAGATACCCTTAGAATCACACATATCCTTTCTTAGATGGGTTTGATATCTAGAAGGCACTATTCACACGGGGATACTCAAATCTCGGATACTTGACGACTGAAATACGGAGACTGGGAAACCCGAGACTGTAGTTGCCCGTTATGTTCACACGGCCACGACTGAAGTTGCGAGTTTCCAATCAACATACATACTTATTTCCCTGCGAATTCCTAGCGCGCTTTACAAAATGAAGGAAACCAAGCAATTGAGCGTTTTTAAGACTAACACGTCAAGTCTCCTAGTATCCGGTCGCGCAGTTGCAAATTATCTGGGACTAAAGTATCCCCGTATGAGTGCCGCCATCTGATTATACATGGCAAATTTATTAGTCGCCGAGCACAGAGATGGCCTAGATGATTCAGGTATTTCATAACGTGCCTGAGTTCACACAATCCATCCCTGACTACGAAATTCATTCCACCCTAATGACCTGAGACGCAGCCAATCAGGCTACAACTATCTTATTGCCTCAACCAAATGTTTTGCATTGACAAAATTTGGATAGCTTCGATGTAATATCGTCGCCAGTCGCCCCCCCCCCCCCCCCCGAAAAACATTTTTGGGTATTCTCATTTTTTTCTAAGATAATGACAGCATTTACCCCTTATGCGTAACTTAACCATTTTCGTAGAATACCATTATTTTGAAATTATGTATTATCTGATTCGTTCAGGTCATCTAATCAAGTTTCCATGAACACATTAGCAACGCATTAGCTCATCAAAAAGTAATCAGATGTTTCTAGTGAAATCCACCCACCCGGAGCATCAAGGATAGCTCGCAACTTATTTCGATTCTCAAGAGCCTCCAGGCCGTTTCCTTTTTTCTCACTATCTCTTCGTCTAATTAAGTTTTCTTTGTCGGCCATTTTCCAAGAACACGAACGGAATAAATACACATTTCCGTGAAGAGTTATAAAGTGGAAAATCATGAATTCTGAGCTAGACGAAGCCAGAAGCGAGGCTCCTTCAACAATATGCACACTGGTGTACGGTATGGTAGTTTTTGCTTGTTGCCCCCGAGGTCCGAGTGCGCTCCTTTCGGTGCTGCTTTATGAATATTCCATCAATATTAGACGCCAGATCCTTGCATATTTGCAAAGACGAGTCGACAGCAGTCCTTAGTCGCCTGCTTGTTCCACCATTACAACACCAACAATGTAAAGAGAATGCGAGCGCTCTACATGGTTTAGGGAAACATTCCCACAATTCCCGAGTTTTGTATGTTAGCCAATTTTGTGAACAATTTGTACGAAACATATAGGTACATATCTTTATATGGAGTAGCTGGAATTTAATTTTATTTAGCCGTGTATTTGTAGCTATCACGTTGCAGTGGTTTTATGAGTGGCTAGACCGAAGCACCCCAACCATTGAAATTTTACAGTGGAAGAAATGCTCTCGTCGCTCTTCGCATGTGTGTGGTTAGGGGTTGATTTATCCATACGATACTTTGCATTTACGGCAAACCATGGTATACAGGATATTGTAGGATATAAGATCCGGGCTGCTAAGTGCCGGCTTCTATGGGCGATTTTCTAAGCCGCGGTTGGCGATTTCGTAGGTACTTTGTTATTGCACAACAACAAAATACATTGGATAAACGCCAATCGTGGCCTAAGAAACCCGCCGATGGAAAGCGGCACTAAGGTATGTTAAGAACAGTTTGTGATAAGGGCTGGTCTAACTTAAGCAAGGACATTTTTGAGCCTACCCTTCACATTTTCTCAGAACATTTTCTCATATAAACTAGAATGATACATCGCTTCTTGCTGTTTGCAAGTACGAGTATTTTTTGAAAAATTTGAAATCATTTTGAAAAAAAATGCTCATTCCCACCGCGTTTCGTTAACCATTGGGTTCGGCGCTTATGTCGAGCTTAAGTCACTCTCACAGGAGAATCAATTCAATAAATGGAATCGTTCATGCGCGGAAATTTTAAATATAAGGCGTCTTTCACACGGAACGCACGATACACGATATTCTAGCAAAAAGCACCAGTGACGTGCAAGCTTTGTATGTGGGACGATTAATTTAAAATTGCACTCGTATAGAAAGCTCACTCGCCACTGGTGCTTTCTGCTAGAATCTCGCATATTGTCCGTTCCGTGTGAGAGCGGTTTCATCCAATCACCAGTCTCTGATGTTAAAAAGTAGGGCAACAATCATCGCGCCGCCGTCTACAACGAATAGTCTCCGTTGTAAAATGATGGTGCGTGTGCCTGAAATGCTTTCAAGTTCTTAAGAATATCGCACAAAAGGCTCGCGTAAATCATGTGTGCCTGATTTTCATCCGAACTTTACCGAATTGCCAGGGCCGTGCGAAGATAAGGGCGAAGGAAGCGACCGCTCCGGGCGCCATTAGCAGGAGGCGCCAAAAACTAGTTTGATATTTAGGTATTTCAATAGCACATCTTAAGGAGACAATTGTACAAACTGACACAATGGGGCGATTGGGGCGGCCGCTAGCTCAGTGCGTAGCGGCGTCATGTCTAACTACGGTTGCTTCGGGTTCGAGTCCCGTCTACGGTGGCCATGGATCTTTGTGTTATCTTCCCCTGAGGGTGGGGCGTACTAGTAAGCCAGAACATATCCTGACTTGTCCCTGGTTGTTGTTTCACATTCATGTGCTTAACAATTTTGCATAAATTTCTAAACTCAATTTTTGTTCAAAATTATATGCACGGAAAGTTGTACAAAAATTAAAAAACAGCTGACGCAACATCATCTCATCATCATCTCAGCAACACTCCCAACCGAGTTATTATAACCTAGACTTTTAGTGTAGGGTATATTGTTTTTGTCACGGCGAAAATATAGTATCTAACACCATAAAGGAGGCTCCGGAGGTATAGCAATGTATATATGTAAATGATCAGGGTCACCTCCTGATTCAATTTAGATATGTCTGTCTGTCCGTCTGGTAAAATGTTGGCAGTAAAATCCAGTTGGTTGGTATTGCAAGTGGGCATGATCAGGTCAAGAGAACGCCTACCTAACCTACATATATAAAATAATTAAATGTATCTATGACTCTTGATTAAATAAACATGAAAAGCTTTAGCTTTAGTAGACTGCTCATGAGGGTAATCTCATACTCTCCTGGAAAAATAAAATCGATTAGTTGAAAACTAACGGTAATTTTGTTACAAAGAACCCCATACTACCCTACTTTTCAGGTTTTTTGTCTATAACTCCTGAACCAATTTACGGACACACCTGATTTTTGGCATGTAACCCTGAGGTGAGAAGCTGCTTGATTTTTAGTAAGTTGGGCATAATCAGATCAAAGGAACGCCTACCTACCCTACAAATTTCAAAAAATTAAATATTTTTTAATTACGATATCTTTTCACATAATGACGCTAGCGAGTTCAAAATTTGCCAGAATGTTGATAGTAAAATCTAGTTAGTTGATATTGAAAATCGGCAAGATCCAGGAACCCATACCTCCCCTACAAATGAAACTTCCAATAAGCGATAGCTTTCAATAAAATGAAGCTAGTGACGTGAAATTTTTATCAAATATTTGTACTGGGATCTAGTTGGTTGTTATTGAAAATGTACAAGATCCGAAAAAGGACACCTCTACCTCCCCTACATGTGAGACTTCAAATGAGCAATAACTTTCGAAAGAATGAGGCTAGCGACTTGAAAACTTCGACAAATATTTATAGTGTGTGTTAGTTAGTTGATTTTAAGAATGGTCAAGATCCTTCTGAATGATCGCCAACCTTCCCTATAAACTGGCCATATAGGGAACTCACTTTTAATGCATATAGTCGTTGCCAATTGATACTAGGTCTGTACAAGTCTAGGGTATATACGCTGGTCTGTCTTCTCTAATCAGACTGTTTAATTATATCGTAACTCAGATGCGCGACCGTCTACAATACAAATGAAAATATGTGTTTCTTAAAAAACACTAGTTTAATCAAATCCAAATTAATATTTGATTTTTATCATGACCGACAATGACAACAAAGCGTCATGTTTTGGGGGAGTCATGGGGCAACTGAGTTCCTTATAATACAATTGAAATCAATGGCGTTTCCATTCAGCAGGACCACATTCTTGCTACTTGGCCTTCCCTTCAATCACCCGCAACTACATCAGTCAGAAAATCAATATTCAATTTCCGTCTTAAGTTTGTCGAAAAGCACATTTGATAAGTAGATACTGAAAAGTGCCAATCACTTAGATGTTTCTTATAATCTTTTTTTTTATGTATACATTTTTTTTCTGCTCCTCAGACTCAACAGAAAGTGCCAGTATCTGCCAGCATACGATAAAATCATCGTTTTCACAAATTTTGATACACGACGATGTCGAATATCGTTGACGACATCAGCAGAAGGCGGAAAAGAACAGACACAAGAGTCTCCCCTCGGTATCCGTCTCGTCGTCCCCCTGGATGCGACCGAGGGGGCGAGATAAAGGAAATGCCAAGAAAAATCATGTTCTTTGTCAAATACCATAAAAACGTCTTGAAGCATATTTTCCAATTCAAGGATGACACTTACCAGTCAGTCGTCTAATATAAAGTCATCCTTGTCGGGTTGTCTCCGTTCGCTGTTCCTCGTCTGTTAGAACGACTCACTTCGCCCACCCAGCTTAAAGCAAGGATTCGACGAGCCGGGTGTGAGCGAGCGAGATTGGCGAAAGTGCAGATTAATTCTTTCATCCGGACAATTTCACAAAATATCGTGTAACCAACGAGGAAGGCGCTGCGATAATAATGCTGGCAGTGTCGGTGATATGGGGCGAAAAGGATGAAACGACCGTCCAAGTGTTGGCATGAATTTCAAGGTTTCGTTTTCATTATGCCAAAAGCAGTGACGGAGCCCTCTTTCGCGGAGTTGAATGGTATCCCTTTTCTGTTCGCTGTGAATTATTAGCACTTAATTTCATGTCCTTGTGACTGAAATTGTCGTAAGTGTTTTTCGCTGTCGTACATAACTCAAAAGCAACTGTATTGTTGGTTTGGAGCAGCGCAAATTTGAGGTACATATGCTGGGGGATGCAGGATAGGAGACACAGAAGCCTTTAATTTTTGGGATTGAATAGATAGCTGGGATTGCATAATTGGTCAAATTCGACCGTTGTATATAAGTGGATATTGGTAAGGGTATTTCACCCGTGGGAGGTTTGATCCAGGTTCTGAATTTACTAATTTAAAAATATTACACTTCTACCAAAAAAGACAAACCAAAATATTTGAATGAATACTAATTTTCGTTCAGGTGTTGAAACCGCAAGGTAGTTAGAGCCTCTTCCGCAAACAAAAAAACAACATCCCTTACGTAACATGCTAATCGCCGGGGCCGTCGCAGGACCAAACTTTAGCTAATGAATGTACGTAATTTGGTGACCCTGTTGACTAGGGGGGCAAAAGACCTTTTCCATAGTCCTCCACGTGGGCGCCCCTTGGTAACGGCAGTGTTTCAAACCGCTGACGGCCAAGTCATAGCGATAAGACAGTTTGGAAAAAGGCAGATAGATGTAGCCTGAGTGGCGGACCAGCACCTAAGCGTATCAGGTTTAGTAGGATAGAATGATTTGCATAGTTGGACCTGCAAGATAGTTGTGTGAACTGCAGCACGTTTATTAAACCCTCTGAAGCAGCTATCTTCCGAGGCCATCCCCTGAATGGGGTTAAGCGATGTGCTGACAACTCGTCCTTGTAAAAACCACTCCATGTCAAGAAACATGGAACAAAAGCCTCGGATTGGACGGATCAACAACGATGACCACGCAAACCTAAAAGATTATTCTTTCGGATCCTGGAATGTACGCTCCCTGAACAAACCGGGGACCGAGAAGGCCCTCCTTCAACAGGTCGAAAGTATTGTACAAACTGAGCATTAGAGCAGTCCAGGAAACAAATTGGCTTGACATCGAAATCAATGACAAGAAATCGCACAAAAATTTTACAAGTGGCTAACCGTGATCTTGGGTGAATCTGCGGTCACCCAGCACCGGTTGCTCCTGACAGAATTTATTTTGAAAGGAGTAACAACATCGCAAGCAATCCCCAAACCAGTCGTGAAAATTAAGTGGCATAATCTCAACAACGAAAGCTTTGAATCTGTTGTAACTCCATTCATTGTTAAAATGAAGGAGTGGCTTCAATACAACACCAACTGCGACGAGCAAAGTCCAACACAAATGTGGAATACTTTATATGAAATATTAGTAGGAGAGGCTGAAAAGACACTGGGAGTTTCAAAAGGCAAACTCCAGACGAACAGGGAGACGTAGTGGTGGAGTAATGAAATTAAAGAAGCAATGCGGGCCAAATAGAACGCATTCAATGCTTTAACAACATGCAAGACAGGCAGTGAAGCCGCGAAGATTCAACTTCGGGAGAAATATGATAAATGCCAGAAGGAAGTAAAGCGGAAGGTGGCTCAAGCAAAGGCGATTGCAGCCGAGAAGTTCTATCAAGAACTTGAACATCTGACTGCGGATAAGAGATCGTCATTGCAGGAGAAACCTAAAGACAGTGCCAGGATTTATAAGAACGCAGCCCAAAGGAGAAGAAACGCTCGAGAAATTTAGGCGCAAAGTACTTTGAAGACTCACAAGGAGGGCTACTAGTTGAAGACACAGCAATCTGTAGCAGAATGCGTGAGTATTTTGGCGAACTTTTAAACAAAGAATTTCCGCGTGCAGCTTTTCAAGCTGTGGAGCCAAACACCACTGATATCGTTGATTTTTCAGTGGAGGAGGTGATGAAGGCAATGATGCAGATGAAACGCGGAAAGGCATTTGGATCGGACAAAATACCCTTGGAATTTTGGTCGAAGATGAATCATGTCGGGCTTAGATGGCTCACTGTTCTTTTCAACAAAATTAAAAGAGGGCAACCGCTGCCTGACGCTTTTCCCGTTTTATAAGAACAAGGGTGACTCACTCAAGCTCAACAACTATAGGGCAATCAAGTTAACATCTCACACATTGAAGAATTACGAGCGAGCTGTCTGCAATCAATTGAAAGAGATTGTACGGTTGGATGACAATCAATGCGCGCTTGCGTGTTACGATGGAAAAACATCGTGATGCACGGACAGACTTGCACTTTGTGTTCATCGATCTGGAAAAAGCCTTCGACAGAGTTCCTCGTGATCTGATATGGGTGGCCCTAAGAGCACTTAAGCTCCCCGAGGCATATGTTAAGATGATGCAAGACATGTATGATGGAGCAACTACTAAAGTTAGATGCACAGCTGGTGAGTCTGAAGAATTTCCTTTTAAAGTTGGAGTTCACCAAGGCAGGGTATTGAGTCCCTTGCTCTTCAACATCACATCATCATGCTCTATTTACTAACACTCATCTCTGACGACCTGGAAATATCCCTTCTCTTCGCCGATGACGTTGTCCTCGGTAGCAGAGACATCGTTGCTTTGCATGCTGCACTGACCAAGTGGTGTAAGATACTAGAGGATCATGCACTGAGGATTAGCATACCAAAGACTCAGTATATTCGCTGTCCTTTCTCAGATCCAGAGAGACCGATACCAGATATCTACATTAAAGGAGAGCAGGTGAAGTTCTGTACATGGTTCAAATACCTGGGCTCGATGGTCAACAAGGAAGCTACCTGCGACGACGACTTCAAACATCGCATCAGTGTCGGTTGGATGAAGTGGCAAAAAACTGTGGAGTTTGGGCAAGATTCAATCCAAGGAACCCATACGTCCCCTACAAATGAAACTTCAAATAAGCGATAACTTTTGATAAAATGAAGGCATTGACTTGAAATTTTGGCCAAATATTTGTAGTAGGATCTAGTTGGTTGATATTGAAAATGCACAAGAACATACAAAGGAAACCTCTACCTTCCCTACATGTGAGACTTCAAATAAGCGATAACTTTCGATAGAATGAAGCTAGCGACTTGAAAAATTCGACAAATTTTTGCAGTGTGGATTAGTTAGTTGATTTTGAGAATGGTCAAAATCCTGCTGAGTGATCGCCAACCTCCCCTATAACCTGGTCATATACATAGGAAACTCACTTTTAATGCATATGGTCGTTGTCAATTGGTATGTACAATACTTTTGGTATCACCACTAGGTCTGTACAAGTCTAGGGTATATACGCTTCGGACTCTCAAGCTACTTCTGTATTTGATTTCCATCGCCGGCCTTGGTAATATTTTCTTTTTACAAAAACAACGAAGACAAATGTGCCCTATTCACGCAGTCTGCTACGAAGTGAAGAAATAAATAGTCTGAAACGGATTCCTTGTGCATACATTATCCTCTTTCTCGTCTTTTGAACTTTGGTGTTAAGGTCTTTGGAAAATTTTCCAGAGCAGGAAACTTTTCGTCTTTATTTCAGTCGCATTCAGATTCTAAGCATCATGCCACGTTTTCTGAAACAATTCTTTGGGTCTTTCTTCAAAAAACAAAAAATTGTAAGAAAAGTCATCGTCGTTCTCCCCTCTAAAGAAGCTGGAAACACCCTTAAGTTTGAATACTTGGTCGGCCGATGTTGAATTCAGACCGCCCCTGGTAATAGATAAAGGGGATTGCTCTTTGTAATTCGCCCCAACAATAGGCAACAAGTGCCACGATTCAAAAGCAACTCCTAAATTCAATTTACAACTTTGGAATTCGCTCTGAATTTAGAATAATCGTATGGCGACAGGGTATCACACTCCGGGGTTCAGGCTCAATTGTGAATTTAGTTTTTTTTTCGTTGCCGTGTTTTCTGCTCTATTGTCAAGTGACAACATCATGTCGTGGCGGAAAAATAATAAAAATACCTAACAACAAGATGTCGACGGTCATTATTTGAATATATAAATAGACGGAAAAAGATGAAGAAAAATGGTAATGGCGAGAGCGTCAACAGCAGCGTGATCCACGGGCGGTATACTGATGGCTCACACAACTCGCCTAAGCTTCAGGCGTTCGCCTACTCTCCACAACAGCAGCACAACAGCCCTAGTGGAAACAGACAACGTTTTCGATGACAATAGAGGCCGCTCGCATGGATCCGACTTTTATACTGTAGAGAGCTCTTGTTTCCTTAATTGATTTCAATTGGCTTTAATTGTTTAATGGGGCACTCTGATGCTTTTCATAGTGCAGCAGGCCAGCCTTAGATGCTGCGGGCCGGACTGGCCCCAATGCCGAACAAAAACATCTCGTGATGAACTCACAATTTTACGATAGTACTGACACATTAACAACAGCGGCAGCTAGCGCGTTGTGATAAGATGAATCTTCTTACTATGTCGTATATCCTCCCTTAGATACAAGTATACACAGAAACAAATATCTACAACAATGGGGGCGAAGAATGGAAAAGAATCATCGCCGGGCGTAATTGATGAAGACCTGAATGTCGTCGAGCTGTGAAACACGTAATTCACTGAATTGTAATGTGATATGATTTGCAGATAACCAAATTGACGATGTGCTTTGAATTGTTGAAAAATAATTTCAATGGATGGCAAAGCATTTTTGAAAAGATAAATGGACGAATTCGAAATACGCATAGTCAGTTTGTAACACTTTGACAGGTCTTTCGGTGACCGAAGTAGAATTTCAAGAAGGCAAAAAGATATTTCCTAGACCGATTGAAATCGGGGTCGAGTATTCCGTACATTGATCTTACTACATACTTATTTTACTTTTCGTTGCACTAGTCAACCCTACAATACACAATTCGGACAAAAGCGTTAACAATTAGTAAATCACATATATAGGTATATATTCAATATTCAAACTAAAATTAAAATATTTTAGCCAATAATAACTTTCAGGAAATTAAATTAGCAAAGCAGATTGGGCGCCCAATGTGGGATCGGTTTTAAAAATTTAAAGCGCATATGTAATAGATCTCGAAGTTTCTATATGTTCTTCTGTCTTCCAGTCAATGTAATTGCATTCCCGGCAAAAACACCGTAAGGTGAAGCGCAGCACAGTAGCCACAAGAAAAATTAGAAGGGAATTGTACAAACCGTACCTAAAATTGGCACGAACGACACGTCAGTATCTTGGAAAGAATTATCACCGTACATGGCACAAAGAATCGATATCCTTCTGAATGGAGTTACAGCGGTCACAGCATGACGGGACACGGACACGGAGCAGTCGAAGAACACTCGGCCAGACTGGGCACTCCCTCATTCCGATTCCGACGCCTGCCATTCAAGGTGACGTATCGTCTTCATTTCCAGAGTAGAGCAGTACTGTTTGGGAGCTTGATGATAAAGTCGTTCTTGTTTAGCTCAGTCCTAGTACACCGATGTTGTATGCGGTCATTTCCCGTTTGACTTTAGTGAGCCACGCACTACTGCACTCGCTCCACGTCATTCGAACGTTCCAAAAACCGATCGTGGTCCGTTGTTTGTAGTCAAAAGTCGTTGCCCAATCAGCCCGTGGTTTCCGAGGCTCGTTTAAGGTTTCGAGTTTAAATTGATTTCAGCCTACATACCCAATCTTTGGGGGAATGGTTGTTAATTGCCTGGACTCCTCTAGGGGGTCACCATCTGTAGAACTTCTATGCCTTTGTTGGCGTTTCGATAGCATATCTACTTTTCAGAAGTGCAGTTGCTAGCATGCGCCTCCTATCCGTGCCGACTTTATTCCGACAAGCTCGGAGCACTCTGAGAGTTATATTAGTAGTTACAGGTTGTTTTTGATCACACCGAGATTTGAAATCCAAGCTCTAGACTAGTATCGTTGATCGGTGATCGAACGACCACGAGCGCGATAAAGAGAAGGGTTGCTTCCTTACGTGTCCTAAGAGTCGCCGGGAGCTTTTTTTATATAGCGCAGAAGTAGCTCTCCAATGATGTTTTTGATCGCGCGTTCTTTTGGTGATCTTTCAACTGGATGTGACGTGTTATGATCTCACAACTATATTGTAACACCGCTGTTTATTACCGAAGCATAGCTCTGTGGTCATATAATCTGATCTTCGGCATTTTTGACAAAATACTCACGTCATCAACATCACTACCATACACATCGGAGGTAAGATATATCCTAAGAGCATTGAGTGCTACAGTTTCTTTGATGAAAATATGCAGCTGGATCAATCCAACCACCGCCTCTGAAGCAGGTTTTGGGCATGTACACAAAGCCCCAGTTATCCCGAGACAAACAAAGCATTGTAACTGGTTACATTTTAGTACGGTTTACCTCTGTTGTACCTTGTACCACCATATCAACAGTCAAGAGAGACTCTCAAAGCAACTATACTGCCAATCGATCGAAGAGCTTGAGCAAGCTTTGCTTGATTAAGAGACTGAATGGAAGCTATCAATATTGAAATATTTCTCCCAGACACCCAAGAACGTTGCCGACCATACAAACAAATCGTTCCGTTGTGCTGTGGTCAATACATTACTCCTACTAACGTTACTTAACCTAAATTTAAATATTTCATAAAACAGCTCTCATTCTCTACCTTATCTACCTTGAAACTCCAGTTGCAATTCCGTAGTTATTACCCTAAAACATCACCGTGGCTAGTACCCAACAAATGCAATGCTCTCATTCCGCGAAAATTACCCTATAACCAGCATTGTTACAATCGATTCATAAAACAGATAACTAAGAACAATTTGTCAAGGTATTAAGTGCTAAACATGAGTTGACTTCACTGTTGTCAAGATAAAAAAGCGAAAGGTTCCATCTCCACAGAGAAAAGTTTTCTTATGACACTTTTTATGACTTTCCTTCGATAAAAACCGGCATCAGTGTAAGTGGAGCGGACAACAAAAGGATCCGAGAGGACAGACAATGGCGAACTTTTTTTGTTGGCTTGTTCGCATTTCTACATAGCCGAATCACCAAACCACCGACGAAGAACAATAAAACAAAGGATGATGACATCTGAACGAATTCATGAGAAGAACCACCTCGTGGGGAAGTGAAGTAGCCATGCAAGGACATTGTACAGTGAGCGGACATTGAAGCCGCTGTGGTCCATATAGCAAACGGAGCATAAGCAAATGATAAAACACACCTTTTGGTTTTGCCGACTCAGCATGGCGGACGGTTCAGTGGTTTTAGTATTGTCTTTGAGAATAGTTTTAGGCGGATTTAGTCGAGGACAACAGTTGCGTTACAATGTCGGTCAGTAGTGAAACAGTGTTGTCGGAAGTTCCATATTCTCTAGCCGCAGAAAATCATGTTTTATGTAAAAAAAAAAAATGCTACGTACATTATAAAAATTGGACGATTCCTTCTTCTACTCTAAAAGTAAAGTTTACAGGAATTTTGTTGTTAGCTTCTCCATTTTCTGAACTACAATTTATTAAAGAAACCCTCCAATTTAAATTCCCAAAGACACCCTAAGCGTCCTTTTGATCCCGCCAACCGGCAACACCAGGCACATTGAGAAATTACGTATAAATTCGCTAAGATAAAAGATTGCAACCAGAACTAAAGCGAAGAGCAGATAAAATCTCGCCGAGGACCAGAAGACACGAGTAGGCCGACGACTTATTCACGGTCCATAAACTGATACCGGGAGTTTAATTAACAGCCGAGTTCCGATGCAAATTTCGTGGTTTGCATAACGATCCCGTAATGAGGTTGAACCCTTTCAAACCCACAATCGCGCCATGTAACTATAGACCCGGCTTGCCACGAGGCTAATCCTTTCGCCATCATAGTCATATCGGTGGCACTGTAACTACAGTAAACCGACGACCTGATATTCTCCTATTATGCGATACGAATAGTTGCAAATAAATATTTAAAAGGACAACTCGAGAGTGTAGAGCTTTTGTGGAATCACCGAGTTCACCTGGAGCAGGCTCCACGTTTACCAGCGTCCCTCAAGTTATTTACGTTTAACCATGGCGTTGTATATTCTGGCGGATTAGGTTACATCGACTGAATAACTCGACGTGTTTATACAGCACGACACACATGTGTAGTCGATAGGTGTATGGCAAACGACGACGGAGGTGGCGTATGATTTAGGGTGTGGAAGAGAAGAACGACGTCAGGAAAAACCGGAGCTCTGGCAAAATATCTTTTTAGGTAGATAAACCTCAAGAGCTTTCAACATACTTTACAAAAGTATCCTCGTGGTAAGGTGCATGTTTTCATGTCCTAATTTATTTTATTTTTTTCTTCCCGAAAAATTTAAGATGATCTGAAGAGGATATCATCTGGGATAATATTGGAAAGGACGCGAATTTTAAGGGATTTGCGATTCTATGAGTAAAGCGTTTGGAGTCTTTTACAACCTCGTCCTTATAACTACTGGCGGCTCTCCTTAATGTGTTTATAAAATAGCACGAAAATATAGTTACCAAAAATACAACACCAGAAGCAATAAATCCAACCAACACGAATCTTAATATCAGTGAGTCAATGGGATCAATACCTCTACTGTTGGGTCACGGATTTGGGAAACCTAAAATTCAGACATTATTGAATGCATTGCCAACTGCTCGTAAATGTTCCCATGGACACAATTTTTTACTTCTAGCGGAGCCAAATGTCGCCGGGATTAGGTTAGGTTAGGTTAGGTTAGGTTTTTTTTGCTTAAACCGTTGTGAATGAACATATACGGGGGATTTATTCAAACTATTAAATATCGAAAAATTAGATTCAATAATTTGGTAAAATTGTATGCCGCTAATGGATACGACAGTTGGATAACAGTGTAGAGTTAGGGCTGATATGAATTCCGTTGAATTGTTAAATGGTTATCCATTACTTTAAGATTCGATAGAATATATTTAACGAAATCCAAAAATGAGCTGATGTAAGGTTTGCAATTATTACGAAGAAGAGATTCGAGGTTAGGAGGTTCTGGTATGGTACTTCCGCACCTACTAATAAGGCACTCACGAAATAGTTCGAATTTCTGGCAATCGCGTAGTAAGTGGTGAGCAGATTGGACGCTCGAGCTGTCACATAGGCAGTGGTCTGTTCTCGCCCATTTGAATCTACCTATATGCAGGTACCGTAGATGGCACAGACTGACTCAACGGTTACGACTTTTGACTATTGTACAATGACAAAGATTGGAAAGATTCTGAAATGTGCGTACTCTCTTGGACAATGGATCAGAAGGTCAAAGTGAATTTTTTAGGTATAAATTAAGCATTTTAGGAGTTAGTGAGATAAGATGGTGGAACAGCGGAGAATTTATCTCTCCAACGGGCAGCACTGCGATGTTGTACTCCGGTAGTGGTCCTGGGTCAGGTGTGGGGCTCCTTTCAACCAGAGCCGCACGAAACTCTTATCCTGGGATCCGGTTTCCGACAGTATCATGACCGCCAGGCTCCGGACCAAAATGAGGAACATCTCTATGATACAATGTCATGCTCCAAATGAACCCGACAATGAGTTGGCAAAAAAATCCTTCTCCGAACAATTAAACGCCTTTCAGAATAGAACACCTAAAGGTGACATTATAATGGTTATGGGTGATTTTCATGCTAAAGTTGGCGCTGATAACTATGGGCTCCATTGCGAACAAGAAATCGTACACTTATTGCAGTCAGTTTGAATGGGGAGTCTGTGAAAAGTGGACAGCTTCTTCTACCAGGGTAGCATTGTTGCTGAAAATTGTGGTAGCGAGCAGGACAACTGTATCAGCCAGGCTAAATGCGCACACGGTATGCTGTCCAAACTTTAGCGAGCGCAGTCATCTCAGCATAAAGACCAAGCTGGGCTTGTTTCACTGGCTGGTACGTTTGTGGTTTTGTATGGGAGTAGTACATGGAAAGTTTCCAGCAAGCTGCAAGTTTTTGTCAACTCATGTCTTCGTCGGACTTTAAGAACTTTCTGGCTCGAAACAATTTCAAATGAAGAGCAAAGTCGGCATACGGATCAGATGTCAATCGACGAATCGATATGCAGGCAAAACTGGCAGTGAATAGGTCATACAATGCGGAAGGATGATAACTGCATTGCCTTCCATGAAATGGAGCCCTATTTCCAAATAAGGCCGACCAATAGTGGTCCTAAAATCACATCGATTTGAGTCAAAAGAATGTAAGGCGCTGGGTAAGTCGTCTGGGAAGTTCAGCCCCAATTGCCCAGAGCAGAGTAAGATGGCGCGCGGGAGTGGTTGATGCGCTATGCAACACATTGGGTTAAGGCAAGTTAGTAGTAACTCACCTTGAGCAATGCGTTTTATATGAAGTAAGGCGGCATATTCAAAATCCGAATATGGGGAACGAATTCAGATAGCTCTATATCAAATGAGATGGTATGTTCATTATCAATCATTAATAGATATTCCTGGAAATATGTACATATTTTATTCGGGAAGGCAGCTACCAATAGTTCTCCTTAGGAAAAAAAACCGCAACCCCATTGATGCATTCGAAGTTTGAAGTTGATTAAATAAACTTTGTCCTGAAAACGAAGAAATGTAAAAGCAAAAGTGTTAAATTAAAAGTTAGAATACACATGCAAATGTAAAACGTTCCAATACTAACTACAAAACACATACTGAAAATAATATCAATAAAGTCACAGACATTCACAACTAATTCCACAGAAATTTCGAAGATAACTTTGTATAATGTAAAATATTGCAACTCATTCCTCTCAACAGCCAACCCACCTTTCTCCAGCGGCTTAAACTTAGGTCCCTTGTGTAGACTGGTGTTTTCAATATAAATTTCCTGCAGTGCTTTAGCAGCTTTCTGGGACGACTCCGTGCATAATGAAAATGCAATGAAGACCAACAGCAGCCAAACAGGCGAAGGATGTTGGGTGTTGAAACTGATTTTTGATATTTGCATGATATATTCTAGCACCGGCTTGATATGGGACCAAGACAATAAGATAGCAAGGATTTTGGGAATGCTTATGAAGTTTCGCCCTGCTGATAGTTGTATGAGCTGATTTAAACATGGTGAATAATGAAAATGAAGTTGTGAAAGATAAAATCATCATAATTTATGTTTTGAAGATAAAATAATGATTATGTAATGTGTGAAATGCGTAGAAAGTAGAAGTTGCATTCGTAGAAGAGATTGGGCATTCCTTGATGACCATACTATTTGTCGGATATCCATCTCAGGGGTCGGCAAACTCCGACCCACCAATGACTTTTATCCGGCCCGCCAATAAATACAATTTTTGACATGAACCAATTAAGAAAAAGCCAAATTTATAAATATTTTACAATTTAATTTTTTATTTATTAACAACATAATTCGCTTGAATTGAATTTAAATCAACGCCAAGTATTCAGCACAGTCCCACGAATCATGCAGGCCTGTAGCAGTGGCGTAGATACCTTTCAGCAGGAGGAGGGGATATACCATCGGCTCTATATTTTTTGTGCTCGGGGAACACACCCCTTGAGAGAAATTTGGCTTTCTATGCATAGACCTGCCACAACCGTCCTTTTAGGAGAAAATTTAGTAAATATCAAACCATACTCAACGAGTTAGGGGACGATATTTTGCAATATATTAAGAAGGAGTTGATATACTCGATGAGTGTCATCAACAAAGCCATCAGGAGGTTTCTGTTGATATCCTTAAGATTAGTTTGAAGAAGATTTCGGTTTTTGTGTACCATGCACCAGTTCGATTGTCCATTCCGGTTTCATTGACTAGATAAAATAATACTGAGCCCACATTTAGCGCCGAATAGTTTCAAGCTTTTCAACTATTTTCTACAGTAATTTTCCATTGACGTAGGATAAAAAAGACTTAAGAAAACTTAAAGTAGATTAAGGTACCCTGGAGGGACGCAAAAAAACAGGATTCAGTTTTGACGTCTTGTGACTAACGATACCACAATACTGCGTACCAACTCGATGGCCTATTTCGGTTTCATTGCCTTGATCAAAACACACCAACCCTTCATTGTTCGTCGAATATTTTCTTTTTTTTACTATTTTCTATTGCATGGTATAAAAAGTTATAACCAATTGTAAAGGGGGCAAAGACCCTTTCCATAGTCCTCCACGTGGACGCCCCCTGGTAACGGCAGTGGATCAAACCATTGACGGCCTAGTATTAGACATAAGATATTTTGAGAAAAGGCAGATAGCTGTAGCCTGAATGGCTGACCAACAACTAAGCGTCTCAAATTTAGTAAGATGGAATGATTTGTGTAGTTGGACTTGCAACATAGTTGTGTGAACTCCAGTACGTTTATTAAACCATCTGAAGCAGCTATCTTCCGAGACAATCCCCTGAATGGGGTTAACCGATGCGCTAACAACTCGTCCTTGTAAAAACCACTCCACGTCAAGAAACCTGGAACAAAAGTTTCGGATTGGACGGATCAACAACGACAACCACGTAAACGACTAACGGATTATTCTTTCGAATCCTGGAATTTGGAATATACGCTCCCTGAACAAACTGGGGGCCAAAAAGCCATCCTGTGACATTCTGTTTTTTTTTTTTTAAGTAATACCCAAAAAAATCAAGAAGAACATTGTTCGTGCAGTTTCGTGCGGTATTCTCGGAACGCACTCTTCTGCGGGGGTGATTAACTTAGCAAAGTTATGATTGGACTCAACTGAAGCGATTAGCGGCGCAGGTTCTAAGCTACGTTGTTATTTGCCCTATCCCATCCAGAGCATGAACACGTCAACATCTCTAGCAAAGCAATGCATTGTTGACGTTTCGGTAGCATCTAAATTTTGGATGGTGCAGTTGCTAGCGAACATGACTGTCTTTTATTGACAAGCTTGGAACGTCATGAGACTCCTAAATAGTACCCAAAAGATGACGGGACCCCCGTTTAACAATAAACCCTATTGTTTTGGCTTCGTTAACAAATAGATCAGACTCAGATGTTACTTCATCTCTATCAGTGTGTGTTCCCTAAACTCTTTCTCTCGAGAGTTTTAGGTGGAAGCCGACTTGTAGGTTTACAAATGGGAAAATAGTGTTTCGTCGATCGCCTGAAATCTCCGGCTAAAGTCCGTTTTCTCAGTGTCCTGTTAAACTGCCTGTTAGCTAACAGAGACTTATTTATCAAAGGCCTTAACCTAAATCATATATGTACAACACTCAAAATACGACAAAATATGCGGATTTTCTCCCCACATTTTTGAATTACATTATCGTATTTTGAGTGTTGTATATGATTTAGGTTAAGGCCTTTGATAAATAACTCCCTGTTAGCTAACAGGCAGTTTAACGGGACATTGAGAAAACGGGCCTGTTTCATGCAATAAATTTCATTAAACAAATCATTCTCTATAGAAGCCGGTGAGGTCGTCTTTTTTTAAGCGTATCAGACTGATAGAGCCAAGTTAACATAATTCTTTGACACAGAATCTGCTTCAATCATATTCTCTACAATGTGAACTTTAAAATCCGATCTCAATTTAATAAAGTCCTAATCAAAAGTTCATTTATTTTTAACGAACTTAGCTTGTTGGATCTGACGCTCAGGTCCCATAACTGGCTGCTGGTCTTGTCTCCGCAAATGGAATAGCTTAAAGTCTAACAAACACTCGGTTTTAATGCTGGGGATGTGGGCAGTGGGGTGTTGTTTGGCCAGGGGGCTCGTTTTTTTCGTAAGTGGATTGTGTAATGCAATCGGCCAAAATCACTGATTGTCGGCTACATTATTAATAAAACGAGGAAAGGGGATCGAATTACGTCAGAACATGGACAGCAACAACGACAACATTGCGCCCAACCAAAACAATACAACATCGACAACAGGCAACTCTACAACAAATAAGAGTACATATACGATTAGAGCCGTCGAGCACTACAGCTGGTTAGTTCGGTGTCAACATTGCATTGAATTCCTTTTCCATTAATTCGGTAATTGGAAATTAACCGAATGGCAGTACGCGAAGTGTTGGCTGGGCTCTTATTGAAACAATCTCAGATGCAATTAGATGGAGACAATTGTTGTAATTGGTAAAAGGGTAATGTTTTTTATATAGGTAGAATTGATAATCCGTTTAGACTGTTCTTGGGGACTGAAATTATAATCTTGGTGCTCATTGATGATGGGCGGATGCGATTTTATACCCTAGACTTTATAAAGTATGTAAAGGGTAAGGGTATATAGGTATTGATTTTGTCACAACGAAAATATGTAACACCTGAAAGGAGGCTCCGTAGGTTATAGAAACATTTGTATGACAATTATCAGGGTCAGCTCCTGAATCGATTTAGCCAAGTCTGTATGTCTCTACGTCCGTTTGTCTGTCTGTCTGTCCTTCTGTCCGTTCGCACGATAACTTTCCATAGAATTAAGCTAGCGACTTGAAATTTTGGTCTGTTTGTAGTAGGGTCTAGGATATATTCTATCATATGATTCGGCCTTAGGATTTCTGTTTTTTTTTTTTGTAGAATCCATAGTTTTCAAAATAATCAGGGAAAACCAAAAAAAAAGGACTTTGATCCCCTCTTTTCTACACTTCCACACCCCCTATCATCGGGGACTTTTGAGCACATATTCATGGGACTAACCTAACAATTCTGCCAAAACTACACGATTTTTTTCCTAATCAAGCCTTTTTGGACTTCCTAGCCCGGAAAAATATTGGAAACACACTTTTAATGCATACGGCTGTTGCCTATCTGAAGTTTTGGTGTCAGCACAAGGTCTGCACAAGCTTAGGGTATATACGAGTCCGCTACGATTTCTTTTTTTTTTTATTTAGTCAAACTTTGAAATACAAAATTGAAAGTACTTTTCGGAACACTCATCAAAACTCTTCGTACCTTTGAAGGATTGATGAACTTCAAGAGTAAAGGGTCCTTCCACTTGATAGGATTTAACTAAATAATTACTTCAATTACAATCATTTTCAAATTAAAAGTTTTCATGAAAAAAAAATGTAAAACCACACCTCGCTCCAAAAGGTCAACCAATTTCAGGGCGGGTTACTGGAAAAATTAATGAAAATACGCCAGCAATGAAATCAAGAACTGAATTTAATTAAACCTATGAAAAGGTCGCTTCATTTTTTGCAACCACCTGCTCACACATTTCATTGTCGCTTCCAGCAGGTGGAGTACCTAAAAAGGTTCAGGATACCAAAAACGAGCGTTAGTGTATTCAGATCGAAACCTCTCTAGAGCCGACCAGTCCAACAAATAATAGATTTCAGTTGTGGTTTTATCGTCGTCTATTTCACTATTGTATGGAAATCAGGATCTGATTGGGGATGAGATTGATTTTACATTTTCCCCCTACTACCAGGACTCTGATTTTAATTGAATTTGCCATTTCATTAAATTTTCAAATCTATTGTTGGTGGTGAGCACGCTGTGAATAAAATACACAAAAGTATTTGTGCAATGAGGCGACGCGATGGATGGTACTTTTACTTGAAAATCGGTCCATTCAAATCAAAATAGTTGGGAAATCATCAATTCAATGACGGGGGAACTGCCAGACCCATTAAGTGCGACTAGTGAAAATCGATGGTAAAAATTCGAAAATTTTTGAATCTTAGGTGGTACTAGGAATATACCTATATATATAAAAACTTAAAGTCCTCACCGCGAGCTCATCGGCTATGGGGATGGGGAGATGAGGGGATAAGGGCTAAATGGGGGTTTTTTTCAGTTTTTTTTTTGCTTTTATCTTCTTCGGTTCTAACAAAAAGCTTTTTGAGGCAAAATTAAAGAGCGCAGAAAAATAAATAAGAATTGTTTGATCCATTTTTCCGAATCCTAAATAGTTCCTAAAATAATCTCACTTGAAAAACACTTTTTGTCAACTGCTTTTGTTCCAACGAAAAATCAACGTTTTTGTGATGTATTTCATCAAATAACGGAAAAAATGCTAATCCCACGAGATAAATAATAAGGATCTATTTTTTTATTTATAACTAAATAAGCTTTAGTTTGTGAAAAGTCAGATGACCGTAGATATGATAAAGTTGCTCAGAAAAAGGAGAAACCTAATTGCTTAAAAGATGGCCTTCATGAAACACAAACATAAATGCAACGAATTGCGTTCTGTGAGCTGCACTTAGAATTGAGGTCGGAGAACGAGGCATGGTCGTTCAGATAAGCCGTGACACTTAAGGATCAAAATTTCCTCAGTAGTGACATGAGATGCCACGTTCTGGATACTAGCTCGGCTATCGGTAGTGTGTGCGGGTTTGTATAAGGTCAAACTGTCTGATTACTGCTACAAAAAAAAGAGAATTTCACGAGGCGGCTCGAATGCCGAAAGTAAACGGGAAGTCCCTCATCAGGATATGCAAATGAAACCGGAAAATAGAGGGCCACGCTCGCAATCCGAGGATTTTGTAGAGACCCATGCCAATAGAAGATGAACTATCGTATTCGTGGAGTTGCCTACTACTTTGCCTTAACCCCTAGCGGGGCATAGCGCGTCAACTACTCCTGCGCGCCATTGTACTCTGTTCTGGGCAATGGGGCGCAACTCCCCAAAAGATTTACCCAGCGCCCTACTCTCCTTTGCTACAGACCGTTGCCATGTGATTTTAGGACCCCCTCTTGGTCGGCCTTGTTTATAAATGTTGTTCCATTTCATGGCATGCAAACAATGCATTTATCACTTTTCCGCAATGTGTGACCAATCCATTGCCATTCACCTGCGAATCAATTCGTCGATTGGCATCTGCTCCGTACGCCGACTTAGCTCCTCAGATGATATTGTTTCGGGCCAGAATATTCTTAGAATTCGATGAAGAAATTAGTTAACGTAAACTTGCAGCTTTCTGATAACTCTTACGGAAACTTTCCATATACTGCTGCCATATAAAAGCACTGAGAGTACCAGTGAGCGAAACAGGCCCAGCTTGGTCTTGATGCTGAGATAACTGCTCTTCTATAGATTTTGGACAGCATGCCGTATGCGGATTTGGCCTGGTTGACAGGACGAGCGATGTCTTGCTCCGTACCATTATTTTCGGCAACAATGCTACCCAGGTAGACGAAGTTGTCCACCTTCTCCACAGGCTACCCATTAATATTGATGGCAATACATGTTAGACTTCTTTTTCGCAATGGCGGACTAAGAACCTTGCTCCTGTTGGTATTAATTTTTAACGCAACCTTGCTTGCCTCTCGCTCGAGATCTAACGCCATTGCGGAGAGATCCATGATTTTGTGGGACAGTAAGCATATGTCGCCAGCGTTGTCAAGATGTTGTAGATAAGATGTCAAAGTCCATTGAATTCCTCTGTTTTGTCGGGATATGGCTGCATGCAACACATCGCCAGTCACTATGAGGAATAGGATTGGTGAGAGGGTGCACCCCTGCCGAACTCCACTGCGAATCTCAAAGTCCCTTGACACTTTACCACTATGCAGAACGCGACATTTCGCGCCGTCATAGGTTGCCTTAATAATAGCCACAAGCTTCTCAGGGATGCCTCTCCTGTGCAAGGCCGCCCATATTGAATCCCGGTTCACACTATCAACAGCCTTTTTGAAATCGATGAAAAGCAAGTGAAGCGGAGAAACGTATTCAGCGCATTGCTTGATGATGATTCGCAAGGTGTTAATGTGATCGACATAGGGGGATCCGGATTTAAAACCAGCCTGCTCTTCATCAATTGTGCTTTCTAAGTGGGCCTTTAGTCTTTCCAGGGCGATTTCAGCTATTATCTTGGCAACTGCAGGAAGCCCACAAATGCCTCTCCTATTATTTTAGTCTGTGAGGCTACCCTTCTTGGGAAGTTTGATGATCAAACCTTCCTTCAAAACCAAGCTTGTTGACCAGATAGCGTTTTACTTATATCTATTTTGGAAGTTTTGTAAGTTAGCCTCGATAAAAACAATTGTTTAGGGGGCCTACAAATACGTAAATCAACAGACGAAATTGATTTAGAAAACGATAAAAGAGCGATAAAATGAGCCATTTGATCAGCTGGTAGCGACGAGTGGCTCTGAAGGGACCGTTGCGGTTGATGCTACCGCTCACTAGACCATTGAAGTAGCTTTTGCGGCATATTTGTTAAAAACGGTTATACAGCAACAGATTAGGTGAAGGCGGTTGTTATTGCGGCGCACATGGCGTTAGAAGAAGTTTATGTTGAAAAGCATTGGACGAAGAAAGCTTAGGCTGCGGCTGTTTGTCCTCATCATTTTTACCCGTAATTCTGTGTCGTTGTCGTTTTTGTTGCTGGCGATGGCGATGGTGTGTGATGACCCCGAGATGAAGAACGTCGAGGAAAGTCTTGGCGGGCTTATATGTATTTTATATGGTGTGCGTGTGTATTGTGCCTCATTAACGGAAGAGGTAAGGATGCCTACTTCCTATATGTCCGGTAAAATTGGGTTGACACTAGAGCCAAATAACTCTAAGCTCGAACTGACCAGTTCACTTGATCTGAAACTGTCAGATACATACATACATGCAAATTTTAACTCACCATACTTTGATTTCCGAGGTCGATTTTATGTCACCCCAAGTACCCATTTTAAAAATGCCGCAAAAAACACTATTTTTCACGATTAGGAACATTTTTAAATTGTCGCGGGCTTTAAGCGGGAAATCGCCGCTTGCTCGCGGGATACGTTATGACGAATCTGTCAGAACTGGTGCTGGTATACAGTTCGTGCTGGAATGAAAAGTGCCGTGAAATCTCGTACAAAGTGCATGCAAAATTGTTTACTGGTGAACCGGTTTGAAATTTTTGTATCTCTCGGCACTTTTCATTTCACGACGAACTGGTATACCAGGCTTTACAAAGAACCTTTCGCGGAAATTCTAACCCATGTTACTTATGATGTAATCAAAACCTTGCTGGTTTGGCTCGCCTTTCCCATATAGGTTCAATGAGGTAACAATAACAGAAGTTGGCGTTGTATTTCGCAAGTACACTAGATTAAATTGCCTGGTAGTTGATTAAAGTCGAGAAAAATAAAACCGAAAAATATTTTTCGACGTCAATTCTCCTTGTAGGCATAATTTGACATGAATGAATTTCGGAACGCAGATAAATGTACTCGTACAATTTATGTACATGATTATAAAATTCACGCCTCTAAGTTACAGATAACTTGGAATTTTATGACATATTTCAGTATAATATTCTAGTGGCGTCATTCATATCCTCGAGCGAAAATATATCTACCAGCAAACTTTCGTAGTTCCTATGAAATTTTCATCTATAGGTACAAATGTAAGTAGCATCATGCCTCTGTAACTCAAAGCCCAAAAATTTCCTGGAAAACTCATTACTTATTGACACGATAAAATTTGGCAGAGACATGAACAAATGCAGCCACCTCTGCAAACACACATACATTCAAAAAACGTTCTCAGATATCGCACGCTTATATTTATATGTATGTGTATCTGATAAGAAATATTTTGATATATTGAAGCACTTTTCGCATATGAATTTTAATACGCTTTTTGCACAGAGTGAAAGTTTGTTGCCATTTTTGAAGGCGTAGGTACATCCTTTCATATGAGCACATGAATAAATTCCAGTCTTATCGTCGAAATTTTTATTTGTACGAATATAACGCAGGACTGTGCGTCTCTTTCTGTTCCTCATTTCAGTACAGGACGAGATCGATTCACAAGCATAAATAAGTAAAGGTGCGGTTGGACGGTAAACGAGGACTCATCCAAAGAATATTAGAAAGATACCGCACTTCATACAAATTAACACGGAGACTATTAGTTGCATATTTGTTGGTTCCCATAGAGCGTACACAAAAGCGTAATGCCAACTGACAAGCATGTCACTCATCCAATGAAACGTAATAAGCAGTTGTCATTACTAAAGTCTTACCGTCTCTATCTCTCAAGGAGACCTTGGAATTATTGGCACCGTGAGGCTTATATATTTGTGTGGGTTAACTTGTATGAAGTATCTTTCTACTGTCTAATCTTTGGTTCAAATTCTACCCTTGTTCCTTAGTTTTCTTTTTGTTTTCCATTGATTTACATGGAAATATTGAAAGTCATTTTTCAACATTCAATGGAAAATGTATCCGAAACGTACACGCAACCGAAGACGATCCCATTCATCATTACTTTAATAGTTCGATTCTTTTAAAGGGCAACATTTGTTAGGAAACATGCTCCTTTGCGGATATGCCTGCGGTTGAATTTAAATTAAGACAAGTTCCATCTGGATTCAGATATTCTCGTACGTCTCTATAGCTTCTGATCCACAAAGTCCTGGGAACGGAGCCGGGCGGAATTGGGGTGAGGTCAAAAGTAGGAAGTTAGACATTGAGATTTCGGTCACGTGTCTGAAACTTTTGGCTACTAACTATTGCTTTGTTGACAGAATGGACACCTTGATGAGAATGAAGTACTCTCTGATTTGAGCCAATATTCGGTTTAGTCAGTTGGTCAGTGATTTCATTTGGATGAAGGGTTACGAGCTATCCGAAGTAATTTGAATGCAATTGTCTGGTAAAGTGAATTGGTCAGTTTGAGTCGATTGAGTAAATACATTTGATGAATAATACGATTTGGGACTGTAATAATAGCTGGCATGCTTTTTGCAGCACATATACTACCACCTCCTACAGAATCTTGACATATCCTTCCACTATCTTATATATTTCCCAAATTATGGTTTCATTCGGACCCTTCTCTCTGCAATCATAAAGTGATGCTTATCTATCCAACAATGCTTGTAGCTCGATATAGAAATTGAGACGAACCGACCCCTCAATCAATTGATTTCTTAGCGATCGACCACGAGATCCTTGTAACATGCGGGTCACCAAAAACATTAGCAGAGCGCATATTCTTCCGTCTTTGGTCGGGAAAAACATGTATGTACATTTACCGAAAGTGCATTATGACTCCTTGCCGATATTTGGTGCAAAGTGTGCTGGTACTGAAACACAGTTGGGTAATTGGGCACTTTGCAGCTACGAGTGTTAAATGTGAAAATACACCCAGTGCAGTATTGCGTCCTGTGTGGGAAAAATTTCAAGAAAAATGGGTTTCATGATTTTTATTTCTATGTTAAGAGGGTTCAATATGTAGATCATGTTGGGGGAAGGACTCGATAGAGTCCATATGGGAAAAGGGATAATCGGATTGGGAAATATGTCGGTAAAGATCGCAAAATTATTAAATAGATTGCGCATACGGGTCAGAGGACAAGAGTCTTTGTATGCGTAAATACAACGATCAGGGTCAATATATTTTCGGTAGGTCTTTGATGTCTCAAAAAAAATTAGAGTCTTGTGGGTGCCGGGAAATTTTTTGCAAAGATAACAAAGTATAGAAATTGAATTGTGTTATTTCTCAAGTTTATTTTATTTTGGCCCGTTTTCTCAATGTCTAGTTAAACTGCCAGTTAGCTATCTTGGACACTAAATTAAACGGAAGCGTATGCTACGCCCAAAATATTATATTTCAGTAGGAAAATCAGCTAATGCAGCATAAAAATTAGCTGATTTTCTTGGCGGAATTCTGCCACCTTCCATTCTATTCTACGTCTTTACCGTGTCTGAGAATAGTGTTCGAGAAAAGATTTTCTGCTTCAGTAGTTGGAGGTAATGTTTTTCAAAGGGAACTTTGACAAATGTGTGTTCAAATGCCTTGTAAGAATTGGTTCTGATCAGTTCACTTGGAAGTGAGTTGTGGATGGCGATGAGAACATCTCCCCTAGAAACACCGGTGTACTCATAGTTACGATCAGTTCTATCATCATCATCGTGGCGCGACAGCCCGACGTCGGGCCTTGGCCGCCTGGATCATTGTCCTCCAATTATCTCGGTCACGTGACCGCGTCCTCCAATTTTGGGAGCCCAGTAGCTGCGCGGCGTCCACACCTACTGAGCTCTCCCAACGAGATCTCGGTCGTCCTCGCAGTCTCGCTTCGTCGACTCGTTCTGCATTCATTACTCTCTTAGGCATGCGATCATCGTCCATTCTTTGTACATGCCCCGCCCATTGAAGTCGTTGTAGTTTGACGATTTTCGAGACTTGCAGCTCATCGTACATTTCATACAACTCATGGTTGTACCGGATGCGCCATCCATCTCGATCGCAAACAGTTCCGAAAATTCGCCGTAGAACCTTACGTTCAAAAGTGTCTAGCATGTTTTCGGAGGCTTGAGTTAGGGCCCATGCAAAACCATCTACATACAAAGCCTGGAAGCAGGTCGCTGAGAGTGTGTGAGTCGGCCTCCTTTCAAACTGACAACCGGCACTAGCTCCGATGACCAAGTTCCGAATGGCTCCGACTTCACTTCGGCACGAACATGGTGGTGTCTCAAATTGAAATTGTTCAAACATGTACATCTATTGATTGATTATTAATTATCACAACCAAAAGATAACATGCCTGAAACTTCAATTTGATTCGTATGTTCACTTCCCGCACCTCGCACTTCACTTTCACAAGTAGCATAATCAGAGAAACAAAAAAATATATTTGGTGTGACAAAAAATTAATTCACCCGCACAAATCGCCATATTGCTTTTTATCCGCACTTGCCACACGCGACACGAAAAGTAAACAAACAATTTCCACATTCACTTCAAACGCAAAAACGAACACTAAATTCGCCGATTTTGCATATTTTTTTCATTTGAGCACATCACCAACAATTCACTGCACAACATATTCCACTTTCACGCCGCAAACCGGCCGAGAACCGACATTTTTCGATTAAAATGTCGCGCGGAATCACTCGCCGTCCATACACCGCCATACAAATTTTCGACTGACATCGGCCTCCTTTGAGCTATTGTTGTGTGCGAGACCAGGTCTGCTTCCAGGCTTTGAATGTAGATGGTTTTGGCCCATGCTTCGCAGCCATAGCATAGCACTGGTCGTATAATGGTTTTGTACACGCGGAGCTTCGTGTTTCTGTGCACATGCTTCGATTTCATTATGGGGAGAACCGAGAAAAAAGTCTTATTAGCTAACTGTATCCGTCGCTTGATTTCGTCAGTTTCGTTGGCGTCCCTTGACAGGTTGCAACCCAGGTAAATGAAGTTGTTCACGAACTCGATGTTGAGGTCCCCCACATCGATGCTCGGTTGTGCAGGTGTCCTTGTCACCGATTGCATCATTATTTTAGTTTTACCCTCGTTAATATGTAATCCAACTTCCTTTGCAGCGGTATCGAGCGTATGCAGAAGTTCTTCTGCGTCAGCCAATCTTCGGGACATGATGTTGATGTCGTCGGCGTACGCTGCTAATTGTGTGGACTTGATGAGTAGCGTCTTGCTGTTGTCCATATTCATGGCCCGAACAACGTATTCCAGTGCTAGGTTGAAGAGCGTCGGTGCCAGTCCATCGCCCTGTTTCAAACCAGTGCGTGTTTCAAATAGATCAGTAAGTCTATTCTGGATCCTGACTTGTGAGACGGAGTTGGTCATCGTCATCTTTGTCAGTCGCACTAATTTTGCCGGTATACCAAATTGCAGCATGATATTGTACAGTACTCCACGATCGATACTGTCGTATGCCTGCTTGAAGTCGACAAAGATTTGGTATACGTTTACGTTGTATTCCCAGCACCTCTGGAGTATCAGTTTGACTGAGAAGAGCTGATCGGTTGTTGAGCGACCAGGTCTGAAACCGCTTTGATATTCGCCAATGACTCGTTCTGCGTACGGTTTTATTCTATTTTCCAGAATTTTCGTCAAAATTTTATAGGACGTACAAACTAGTGAGATGCCCCTGTAATTCTCACACCGCAGTTTATCTCCCTTTTTATGAATTGGACAGATGATGCTTCTGCGCCAATCGTCTGGGATCTCCTCGTTCTCCCATACTCGCAGGAGTAATTGATGTATGGCATCAACTAGACTCGTTCCACCGAATTTTAGCAGTTCAGCTGGAATCTCGTCAGCGCCCGGCGCTTTATTTCGTTTTAGTGACCGCATGGCGAGATCAACTTCCTCCACTGTCGGGGGTTGAATGGGTGGGCCTAGATCAACAATATCGTCGAGGGCTTCCTGTGTGGGGATGGTAGATGGTCGGTTTAGAAGCTCTTCAAAATAAGAGGCCCATCGTTTGTTAATACCATCGGTGTCGCTGATGATGTTTCCATCCTTGTCCTTACAAAGGCTAGTCCGGGGTTGGTAGCCGTTCTTAATTGTATTTACAAGTTTGTACGCTTGTCTGGTGTTCCTATTAGCTAAGTTTTCGTTTATGTTCAGCAACTGCTCGTCAAAGTATTTACGTTTCTTACGTCTAATTATTCTATTCGATATTCGCCGTAGCTCGTCATATTTTTCTCTTCTGGCTCTGGTTCCTCGTTGAATCCATTGTCTGTAGGCCTCGTTTTTCGCGTCAAGTGAATTTTTGCATTCTTCGTCGAACCAGTCATTTCGCGCTCGCCGGGCTTTATATCCCACGACCTTCTCTGCGACATCCTTGATGGTACCCTTGAGTTCTTCCCAGAACCCATGGACGCCTGTGTTGCTGATGTTGTGTAGCATAGGTGATAGTTTTTCCTCAAGGGCGGTAGTATACGCCACCGCTGTAGCATCACTCAAAAGCTTATCAACCGCAAAGATTCGATCAGTTCTATAAATGGTCCAATTACAATCGAGGATTTCTTCGTTTTTAAAGGAGTCGCAATGCAAGCAATGCATTTATCACTCTTCCGCAATGTGTGACCAATCCACTGCCATTTTCGCCTGCGTATCAATTTGTCGATTGGCATCTGACCCGTACATCGACTTAGCTCTTCATTTGATATTGTTTCGGGTCAGAAAATTCTTAGAATTCAACAAAGACACGAGTTGACGCAAACTTGCAGCTTTCTGGTAACACTTACGGAAACTTTCCATTTATTGATCCCATACAAAAGCACTGATAGTACCGGGGAGCGAAACAGGCCAAGCTTGGTCTTGATGATGAGATAACTGCTTTGCCAGATTTTGGACAGCATGCCGTTAGCTTGGTTGATACGACGAGCGATGTTCTGCTCCGTACCACCATTTTCGGCAACAATGCTACCCAGGTAGACGAAGTTGTCCACCTTCTCCACAGGCTGCCCATTAATATTGATGGCAATAGGTGTCGGATTTCTTTTTCGCAACGGCGGGCTAAGAACCTTGGTTTTGTTGGTATTAATCTTTAGCCCAACCTTGCTTGCCTCCCTCTCCAGATCTAACGCCATAGCGGACAGATCCCTAATGTAGGCATATATCGTCAGCGTAGTAAAGATGTTGTAGATAAGATGTCAAAGTCCATTGGATTCCTCTGTCTAATCCGGATAGGGCTGTAGGCAACACATTGCCGATCACTATGAGTAATAGGATCGGTGAGAGTATGCACCCCTGCCGAACTCCACTGCGAATCTCAAAGTCTCCTGACACCTTACCTTTAGGCAGAACGCGACATTTCGCGCCTTCATAGGTTGCCTTAATAATAGCCACAAGCTTCTCAGGGATGCCTCTGCTGCGCAGGGCCGCCCATATAGAATCCCGGTTCACACTATCGAAAGCCTTCTCGAAATCGATGAAAAGCAAGTGAAGCAGAGAATCGTGCCCAGCACATTACTCGATGGTGATTCGTAAGGTGTTACTGTGATCGACACAGGAGAATCCGGACCAAAAACCAGCCTGCTCTTCATCAATTGTGCTTTCTAAGCGGGCCTTCAGTCTTTCCAGCAGATTCCAGATTTCAGCTATTATCATGGCAACGGCATTTATTTCTGTCCTCTATAGTAGTCCTGGCCGATACAATGGGAAAAGGACAATAGGAAAAAAAACAATTATGTATAACGCAAAACGCACCACATCTGGCTACCCCAAATTCAACATACATTCATAGTCTAAGTGTCCCCTGAGTACATCCGAAAACTGAACAAAAGTTGCTTTGCCAAGCCGATATAGTCCTTTTTATTGTATTGTGCATGCAATGCATCCCTACCAGGATTCATGGTTCGAGTCGTGGTTTCCATTTTAGTCTGAAAGTTTTTTTTTTATTATTGGGGATTTGCCTTTATTCGCGAGGATTCTTCATGAAGTTCGTGGTGTGTAATTTTTAATTACACTTTCGGTCGGGGAACATCACTATGTGGCTTTTTTTAATACAACTGAGACTTGTTCAAGAAATTTTCGTTCATTCAGGCCATTCATCGGGGAGTTGTTTTGAAATGTTCGCATATTTTCGATGTATGCTTTATAGAAAAATGCTAGCGGGTTAATGTATTCTGTCTAAAAAATTTGGCGTGGTCTATTGGGATTTGATGATGAGATTAGAGAAGAGAGAAGTTGTAAAAAAAAGTCATTGAGATCTCGTGAAGCCTGTATTCGCGGCTTTAGTAATACGTATTTCGTTTCAGTTTAGAAGAACTCGGTTCCTCTGCACCGGGGAATAGAAATGGATAAACTTTTTTTTTTATCATTGTTCTATTGTTCTAATGCACGAGGTCTGTTCAATAAATAATGAAACTTTTTAATTAGACGTCATTTGATCGTCGTAGCGATGGGGCGATGGTCGGCAGCACTGCAATTGTCATAATCTTCCGTATAAGTAACTGTTTACAGATTATTTGTATCTCGGTTAGTTTCCGAATTATTGTTGTTTGTGTGCAACGTGTTTCAGTTTTCGTGACGATTATTACAATGTCCTATTTACGATAGTAACGATGCCGTGTGAAATTTTGGAACATTCCTGTTTCGGAAAAATTAGGAGAATTCTCTCTCTCTGATTATAGAGAACTTTCACATAACCCAAAAAATTTCCGCTTTAGGACCTACAAATCCCCCCGCGTGGGTGCTAGGTTCCTACCACTTAAAGCGGAAATGGACTACATCTAGCTGGAATGCCACAATGAGGCAATTTTAAGAATACTCTCTAAATTGAATAGAGAGAATTCTCCTAATATTCGCGAAACAGGAATTTTATGTGAAATTCAGAAAAATAATCACGCATCATCACCAGGGACCAAAGCTGGGTTTACGGATACGACATTGAGACAAAAGTGCAATCATCACAGTGGGTTCGCAAAGGATCTCCACGCCCCAAAAACACCATCGCTTCGATCCTCTGTGATCACCATCATCGTGGCGTGACAGCCCGACGTCCGGCCTTGGCCGCCTGGAACGTAGTCCTCCAATTATCTCGGTCAAGTGACCGCGTCCTACAATTTGTAGTTTGACGATTTTCAAAACTTCCAGCTCATCGTCATTGCGAGTCTAAGTCGCACGATTCGGTCGCAGTTTTATTTGGAAATGCAAACCCCTGGCTTGGTCGAGTAAATCCATGTTGTGGACGAAACCAAGTGACAGGAAGAATTAACTTTAAACTGATAATTTTTGTGTGGTAGTGCAGAGCAAGTCTGAATCATTATTGACTTAGACTCGCAATGACCCACTCCACTTTATTTTCAAAAACTATGAAATGCGCTTATGCGTGAATAAACACAGTGACTTTTCATGGTTAATTGTTGTTGTAGAAAAACATTATCCTTTATTACCTGGAAAAGATTCGAAGCACAGTTCTATACGTCGATTTTTTAATAAGCAATATAATAAGGGACCTTTAACCAGGTATTTTTATACTGTTAATAAAAAATTGTAACATAAGTAAGATTAGGTTACAATAGGTAACAAAGCATCATAAAGATTTTTAATAAAAGTAAAATTACTAAGAAACTGAGCCAGTTGGGCAACTGTGGACATATTCATCTTTACGTAGCAAAAGTACATAAGAAACAGTTAAAGTTACCCATTGAACAAAAGTATTGTCGACCAGTGTTTCTTACATTCAAAGGGCTGTAACTACCAGAAATTAACAAATTTGGATGAAATGATGTTAACGCGATTTGTTCATTGCATGAGAAATTACGTGGCTGTGTGTTTATGCGCCAATTTCCGAACACCCTCTATATTAATCTTATTAGTACCGTCCCATCAAGCACAAGCCTGCAATTATTTAAACCGCGATACACACCTTCCTTGTGAACAGGAATAGTGATTGACCATTCCAGGTGTTGAATTAATGATTAATTAATTATATAATTATTACTCATGCATATCCTGTGAATTTTGGCGGAAAAATAAACTTATTTCATTCATCATCTCTCTCTCTCTCTACCGAGTGAAAATGGTTTCGAATTCTCAACAACGTTTCCGATCAGCTTATCACGAAATGAACATTCCAATATCATTTGGTCTGGAACACGACAAAACAACATAATCAAAGCCCAGGATAAATATGGCATGCCTCCAAGCAAATTGTTACACGTCCATTTGTTGTCCTAGTTGCAGACACTGATTCTAAATCCGGCTAACCGAAAGGCAACTCAGTGGTTGCGAAATGCCATCCATTAATTAAACAGTCCCCAATCGGGTGGTAAATATTGTAAATTCCATTTGGAAAGACTGCTCCACTGTGTAGTGAAAAACCGCGAAATTTTGATTCTGCTATTAGTCATGAGCAGGGACGCCGATAGGGAATCTTTTTGGGGGGCGAATTAATTTCGTTCATTTCGATTATCAATGTACACCATTCTTACGCCATCATTATCCTGAAACATGTAGAATTGTCTGTATTCTGATGTATTCCCTTATTAGGTTCACTATACGGATAAAATCAGTACAAATATCCTTTAAACTTAATGAGACAGTTAATTTGATTAATAGCTAATTTTGCTAAGGGCTAATTTAGTTAAGAGAGGAGCCAATTAGAAAGCTGTGATTGTGAGAAGCTGAAAAGCTCCAACTCACTCAAGCGTTTAGTGTATTGTCTCAAATTGTATACCAATATAATGTAGTCTGTAATTTGTATCTGTTATTCCTTGCTGTCAGCAGAAGTTAAGTTCTTCTCTTAGCTGTTAATCAACGTAGCAGAGCAAAAACCCAAATTTATATTTCTGAAATAGAGTTCGTCCTTTTCCACTAAAGGAAAATCAGGCCGCTGTCATCAATATTTCATGGAAATAAAACAGTCATTTTGTAGAAGATGTGAATCTAAAGATACGCCCTTTTCGAAATAGACGATTCAAAAATAATTTGATCAATAATTACCCAAATTCAACTCAAGTTAAAATAATTACTTGCGTCGACCACCTGAACTATAATACTACTCAGCTGCCCTAACCTATTGTGAGGCATAGCGCGTCAATTATTCCATGTAGCTTAGCTGACGTTTCGTTGGCCTAAACCAGTTTAAGACGTTTCACGTTGCCAGCATGCACCTCCTGTTCCCATCACCCCCGGAAGTTATCATCCCAAGTTTGGAAAAGTTGAAACTTTTTTTTTTTTGCTTAGCTCTAGAGTTCTCGAGGGTGTCCGATAGTTTTGGGTTTTAGTGGCTTTTTAGGGTTTTGTAGTAAAACAAAACCCTTATGAAATCGGTCAAATGTCTGTCTGTCCGTCTGTCCGTCTGTCCGTCTGTCCGTCTGTCCATGGAATATCTCAGGAACGGCTGAAGCTACATACATGAAATTTGGTAGGAATGTGTAGAATTACTATAATTCGCCGGAGGAAGCGAATCGTCGTAATAGGTCAACTTTAAGGAGAGGTCCCCATAGAGGGGAAATGAAGGTCGAAATTTTTTTTTCGTTTGGTACAGGCAAGTGGGGTATCATAAGAACGGTACCGTCGAGTACATTCCAATTTTGAAATTTTTTCTAAATTTGAAGAAACGGGAAAAGAGGGAGAGGGGAAAATATGTCATCCGAGTTTGCATTTCGAGACCGTTATACTTAGAAATATGAAAATTTACAGAAAAGCGCCATTTTACTAGTGTAGAAAACCTAGATTTCTAGAATTTTGAAATTTCATCAGAAAAGGTTAATAATAGTACATTTCTATAGTTTCAGTTAGCACAACCCTGCACCCCTTACGCGTAGCCGAGGACAAAAATATTGATGGCCAATGATAACCAACATCATAGGCAATAATACCTCTAAGTTTCATTATAATCACATAATATTTAATAATAGTACATTCATTTAAAGTTCGGCATTTTGACACTATCCACACAAAAAATACACCAACCGGCCTCATAGGTGTGAGTACTACTTTCATGTTGTTTTTCGTAGTGCGAATTGCAGTTATTTAATTAATCATTTTTTAAAGGGTAAAGATTGGTTGGGGGCGCTGTGTCTTAATTGGCCAACTTTACCGGGTAGAAGGAAGGGGGGGGGGGTCCACATAAAGGGCGAAATTAAGGTCAAATTTTTTTATCGACTGATATAAGCAAATGAGGTGTCGTGAGAAAGGTAATGATGAGTATATTCCATTTTTTTGCATTTTCTCGAAATTTACAGAAAGGGGAACAGTGGGGGAGGAGAAAATATTAGTTCGTAATTTGACCCCCCCTTGCCTGCATTTTAAGACCGTTATACTTAGAATTATGAAAACTTACAGGAAATGGGTTTCGAAAAACATATAAAATGGAAAATAGTGGAATTTGTATATCTTCTCAGAATAGGTCAATAATAGTTTATTTGTATAGTTACAGATAGCACACCCTTGCACGCCTTAAACACGTTCGAGGTCAAAAGTACTGATGGCCAACGATAACCAACACCTTAAGCAATAATATGTTCTAAGTTTCGTTACAATCACGTAATATGAATTGGCTTGTAAAATGTAAGTGGGTAAGACATTTTAATTACGTTTTTTCTATCCATCTGAGTGATATCAAGAAGAGCAAGGAGCCGATATTTATATACCAAAATAAGCGCTTGCTACAAAACCCTCGGATTACGGGCGTAGCCCTCTATATTCCGGTTTCATTTTAATAATTAAATTTTATGGTGCCAACTTCACGCAAAAATTTTTATCGTGCAGAACTCGGACTGGCATCGATGCTCTTCAACCTAGCACTGGAATACGCTATTCGGGCTATAAATATGGACAACAGCAAGACGCTACTCATCAAGTCGACACAAGCAGCGTATGCCGACGATATCAACATCATGGCCCGAAGATTGGCCGACGCAGAAGAACGCTAGATACCACTGCAAAAGAGGTTGGGCTACATATCAACGAGGGTAAAACTAAGATAATGATGCAATCGACGACAAGGACACCTGCACAACCGAGCACTTCAACATCGGGTTCGTGAACGACTTCATTCAACGCCATCTAGATAGACAGGCCTCCGCTCAGCTGATCGTGGTGAATTAGACTTCATTTGTGACGTCAATTTTACGTCATTAATTCACTGCCAAAGCAGCAGACGATGTCCCCGGCACGACATATTCTTACAATTGGAATTGCGTCGGGCGGCACTTTAGTCCTCTAAAAACACACTTTCTGAACACTTGCAGCAATTTGGTCGAAGCCGCAGCCCCGGGGATCAGTCGCAGAGCATCGTGGAACAGTTCACACTTGACAAAATACATTTTTTGACCGCACGACACACTTTCATCGCGCACGTGTTTGTTTTTACTAACAAATAAACACTGAACGCGGAAAACGAAAACTAAACACGGAATGCACAAATACCGGGGACTCGCCATCAGTCGCCGACCACTGGATTGTGGATACGATTGCGTCATCGAAGGAAATAATTGCGTAATTTAGCCGTCAAAAACAGCTGAGCGGAGGCCTGTATATCTAGATGGCGCTGCTTTATTCCTGGGTTGCAACTTGTCGAGGGACGCCACGAAACGGACGAAACCAAGCGACGGATACAGTTAGCTAATAAGTAGGGCTGATTCGATTCAAGTAAATACAAGTAAGGTATCGATACTTTTGCTTCCGATCCAAGTATATTTGGTATCGATACATTTAGTTCAAGTACTGAGTACGTATCTAATTAAAGTACTTGGATCGATTCAAAGTACTTGAATCGGATTAAGCTACCTACAAGCTGCAAATCACATTTCTACTACTTCTCCTGCTCTATTCTTCCTCATTGTTCATTTTAAGTGATTGAGACTACGCGCTTTGCCACACCGTTGCCATATTCATTGCCATCCAGCCGACATCCATTGCATTGTATAATGGGTATGGATATGGCTTGACCGGTTTCACCAGTTTGACAGACATTACATGTACAGTAAAACCTGTCCAAGCCGGAATCCCATGGGACCCCGAAAATTTTTCCGCCTTGGCAGGTTTCCGGCTTATAGAGGGTTGTATAATAAAAAATCGATTTTGTTTAATTCATCTTAAATGTATTTAGTATCAGTAATTCCACACGCTGATTATGGTTTAAAAAAAATGAAACAGAAAGAAATCTTATTCAAAGTTTTAAACACAAATATGACATGTATAGGTATATCAAAACACATTATGTATAACATAATCAAATTATTGATGGAAAAAATTCGGGATGGTGGTCTGTTTTTCTTCGTTTGCAAAAGATCCCATTCGATTTGGCTTCTAACAGCATAAATATTGGTTAGGATTGCAGCATTCCCAGCTTCCGCAGCAAAATCCTCAACAATGCTTGAGCGACTGAAGTTTCGTTCTGGCAGGTTGGCTTTCATCCTCCGAAGAATCATCCGCATTTAATTCCAAATCATCAAAGTCTTTGATTACCTCTGATTCAGTTAATGCAATAGAATCGATGTTAACATATTCAATCGGTGACACATCTTGGACATCAGCACTTATAAGTAGAGGCAGAATCTCAGTAACGTTAACATTAAATTCATCGCCAGCGACGTCGGTATTGAATCCGCACTTTTTGAAGCATTTTTGAGCACATTCTGCTAAAATGTTAGCAAAAGCTGCTTGGCTCCAGTATATCGCATCCAGGCAGTTTATGGATTTTGCCAAATTGTGAACACTGTTGCATGAGTCCATTTTCGAAATAAGATGCCTAAGAATTTGCTTCCGGTATAAAATCTTAAAATTTTGAATTACTCCTGCATCCATGGCTGACAAACGCTGGTCATATTTGGTGGAAAGAATATCAGCTTTATGTTTGACAGCTCCATCCTTGGATGGGAAGTGGCATTATCAAGAAAAAGACAGATTTTGCGGCCTTGTTTTTTCATTTTATCCTTCAGTTCGAGTAGCCATTCCTCTATTATCGAAGTCGTCATCCACGCCTTCTTATTATGCTTCCATGTTATTGGCAAATTTCTCACATCTATATGGCGAAAAGCACGAGGTTTTTGGGCTTTGCCAATAATCACAGGCTTTTCAAAAGAGCCATCAGCGAAGGCACACAAAAGCAGGGTAAGTCTTTTCTTGGAATGTTTTCCGCCGAAACATTTGTCGCCTTTGAAGTAAAGTGTTTTGTCCGGTAATGCGCGGAAAAATAACGAAGTTTCATCTGTATTTTTTAATTTCGTAGCCCTTAACCATCTCCCTGATTCTTGATTTCCAGTTATCTGCATCGACTTGTGATACGTCTTTTGACTCTCCGCAAATCTTAGTGAAAGTTATCGAATGTCGCTTCCGGAAACTCTCAAGCCAACCGTTCGATGCTTTGAACGTAGGTAGATTTAACGAATTTGCAATGTCTTTTGCTTTCTGTTGAAGAATCGGACCGGAAATAGGCAAATTTTTCGACCTGGCTCCAACAAACCATCTGTAAACTCGTGCATTTATGTCCTCATAGCCCGTCTCTTTTAGTCGCCGTTTAATGTGCGTACTACCACCCGCCAACCATTCAGCCTTAAATTTGGCCTTATTTTTAAGGATTTGGTAGATCTGTGTCTTCCCGCACTGGTACTTTGCTTGCAAATTCTTTGTCGAAACACCCTTATCATGGTCTTCAATGAGCGTCATCTTCTCTATCAGCGTTAACGTCTTCATGACCTGCATGAATTTCAAACAATTAAAATTACGAAAAAAGTAAAAAAAATGCACGTACTGAAACCTAAAACAATACACGATTCGAACCGATTTGAACAACTTTTCGAATTTGCATACACTAATTTACCGTTTTCCCAGAACATGCAAAAGAGGGACTGTTGATAAAGGCTATTGAATTATTGGCCGTCTCATTGTGGTTGTGTTTTGTTTTTCATGAAAGTTTTTTAGATTGGTTTCATGAAAATTATTTAAACGACGGTAAATTCCGCGTTATACAGGTTCTACATGACCAAAATATCGCCAGTTTTGAAGTACGGGTTCGCGTTAGACAGGTTCCGGCTTATACAGGTTCAATTTATATGAAAATGATGAAAAAATTCACGGGACCAACGATTTTTTTCGGGTAGCCAGGTTTCCGCCTTATCCAGGTTCCGGCTTGAACAGGTTTTACTGTATATTCTTCTCTCAAACGTGCCAAACACGCAGCGATCGATCGGCCGATCCGTCACCCGATAACGATATCGGATTAATGAATTTAAAAAAAAGTATTAGTATGACCATGAGAGAGATATTGTGGATACGTAAGAAAAATTGCCAATAATAACGTATCTCCGATAATATTGCTCTGTGCCTTTTTTGCCGCTTGTCCTGCTTTGATCTGCTCTGTACAAAAAGAACGCACCTTTTGGACAATTCGATTAGGTGTATGTACTGTACATATTATGAATAACATACTTTGAGGCTCAATGAAAAATCGCACCAACACGAAAGTGAAAGATCGCCCAATGTATGAACTTCGACGCATAATTTTACCAAAAATGGAGCAATATTTTCGCAATATGTTTTCTTTAATTTTGGAATAATTATTCGTTTTCTTTGGGGGCGAAAATACAATACGATGAATAGTTCCAACTTACGCCAAAGTTTCAATTGTGATTTTGGAACGATTGTTTCTGGGGCGACTTTTCATGGAGCCACACTTTCATCAATATACTCGTATGTATGTACCAGATTTCGGATAGCAGAAATGAATCACTGTATACTGCGTTTATTTTCCTCTTTTTATAACTGGCGCAACAGTTCGATCTGGACCTGGAGATGAGTTAGCATCATCTTATTTTCTAGATCGTGACGGAGTGTCGTGTGCAGAGGTGTGTGGTCAGCAACAAGCTCTATCGACTTATTTACCCCATAAAATGGGTACTCATTTAACAGCTGAGTGTGCTCATAGTCCGACACGTAAAGTCCCTTTCTTATCGAAAATCACTGCATTCAGTAGGAATCGAAACTTGGCAAAGTGCATAGAAGGGGAACTTGCTATGCTAACCGTTGCGCCATCCGGACTACTGCATATTGTGTTGCTACGCCAAATTATCAGATGCATACGAAGTGGGTAGAAATACTGAAAAAAAAGGTTAAGCGAAAACTCTCACTTTCGCAGAAATGTGACTATGATATGAACTTTGAATTTTGAAAAAGCTTCATTGTGGGTTATCCATAGCAAACTATCATAAACTTTTACTATTATTACTTTAGTTTGTTGCTCTATCGTGACTTGATGTGGTTTATGACTGCATTCTTTTTTAACTAATTCTCTTATCCCATTAAAACAATTTTATCACATAATCTACAAGTACTCGTACCTATAACATTCGAATACGTAATAAAGATACTTTCACGGTCAGATAAGAAGTTCGATTTACACCTTAACTTTACAATACCAAACAAGTCACTATACATATTTTAATCAGTCTTTAACAATTGCCGAATCGCTACATATATGTATGTATATATGTACAATACATCCGCCGCGACATGATATTCATCCAATATGTATACATATGTGTGTACATGCAGAAAAGTATATTTCTTTTCGTATCTCATTTTTGTGCTAATCCCACTTCTATTTTTCCAAAAAAAAACCTGATAAGTAGATAATAAAAAAAAACAATTTTTCGGTTTCCCCATTAGTTTTCATGATCAGTATCGCTTCTCTTATCCGTCGAGTAATACCTGTCCGAACCCCGGTCTAGAAAACAGAACAAATTGTCACCAATTAAATTTAATTCAGACAGTTAATAAAATCGGGCCGGGCGAAAAGACCTAGGAGTAGATTCTCTTAAACAATTATACATTATACCGAAATGGATACTATACGAAATGTAGATGAAAAAGATTTATTAACAAAATGTGATTCGTGCGTGAAGAATGGTGGTTGCAACCAGAACAACGTTCGTGTAGATAGTGCCGTCAAAGATACTGCTGCTTCAATGAATTCAGTGTATGGTTCGGTTACTTCGTCGGGTCGACAAGGTGTCAAAGTCCAGGTGAGGAGAGAATTGCCAATTTTGGTATCGATAAATAGATGTACAAGCAAATTAGATCGTTATTCATGTGATAATGATAATGATAAGTGTTTGGGTAATATTGAGCTATAAAGTTTGTGCCAAGTATTCGTATTTTGTGAATTTGTGAAAAGTGTTACTACAGAGAGCTACCGCATCTCAAAGCGTTCACAGTCTCTCTATGGTAATGGTACGAGTATGACCAACAATAATTAAATAATTAACATTCGCGCGCCATGATTCACGTGCCAAGCGTCTGAGCTGAGACTACCACTACACTACAGTTCGCACATGTTCGCTATCTTACCGCCTTATCCAGTGTTAGCCATGAGGTAACGCCTGACTTGTTCTGACCAATATATTACTACCGGTTGAAACTGGTTACTGGTAAGAAGATTCCAAAATATGTATACATACAGTAGAAATTCTTTTATCGGAAACCGAAATAGCGTTTAACAGAAAAGTGCGATAAGTTTTTTTTTGGTACTTTAGTGGAATTTCGGTAGCTCACATCAGCGGCTTGATTGTGTTCCAAGTTCAATAACAAACACACATTATATATAAAAATGTAGAGTAACGAGGTGCATGCAAGCAACTGCACGTCTGTAAAGTAGATATAAGGTACTATTGAAACGTCATCAAGGCATAGAAATGCAAGAGATGTTAACGCACCCATGCCCCTGGAGGGGTCAAGGCAACTAACAACTCCATGATAGATGATACTCAATTTATTAACCGAAATTTGGGTTATTCGAAATCACCACCGCCTCCTTTAGTTCGGTTAACAGAGTTTCTAGTGTCTAGCCAACGACATTTGAGAATATAAATTGGACATTAGCGTCATTCAGTACAGTTCTGCAAAATTGTTATGATGTAATGCATCTGGTTTGTATCTCATATTTTGCGAGTATTTCAGGGTTACATTATGATACAAAAAGTGAAGAGAAAAAATCAATTGCATTTGTATCAACAAACCAAAGTCAATGTATAATAATTGAAAATTCTAGTTTTATCGGAAAAGTAACGAGATGCCCATCGGTTAATCTATAATTGTCCCATTTCTTTGTATAACAGAATAGGATAAGCTAGGGTGACCAGACGTCCTGATTTAGCAGGATTTGTGCTGTTTTTCAGTCGCTGCCTAGGAGATCCTGCTACACCTTCAAAATGTGCTTTCTTTGAATTAAACGCCGAAATAAATTGTTTGCTAATCATATCTTCTTATTTTCAATAGACCGCATGAAATGAATACTCGTGTATTCTCTCGATTTAAGAGAGCATCGTTACTTTTTCCTCAAGTTCTCGAGCTTGAAGTATCGTACATATACATCATCAGAGAGCTTTTCACTTACGAAAGGCAGAGTAGTGTTCACATTGACAACGTCAAGGGTTGATTAAGCTCGTACGCGTATTTCAATGTTTACTATCATATCATGTAAAGCGCGGTTCATCTTAGGTTAGGTTAGGTAACAGGGTTGCTGAAAACATCACACTTAGACCAGAAAACATAGGTCCATTGTGATACCCTAGGAGAACCAAACAGCAACGTATTAGAACCACCCGGAGCCGCTGACGAAACGAAGGAGTTGTCCCACCTCCACCTCCGCCAGCTCCCCAAGATGGTTGTAAAAGTATTTGCCGGTTCATCTTAGTGATGGACACTATCGAATAACTATCGGCAGGGCCGTCGAGAGAAAATCCGGGCCCAGGACTCAAATTTTATGGGGCCCCATAATATTTTATAATAGAATAATCCACGCATTTTTTCATGTTTCTCTCTCTCAATTGCCCTAACCCCTTATGGCGCATAGCGCGTCAACTGTTCCATGTGGCCCAGTTGCCGTTTCGACGGCATAAACTGGTTTCGGAGAATGCAGTTGCCAGCATGCACCTCCTGCACATCCATGGCCACGATCGAGGTCGTGGACGGGATTCGAACCCGAAACGCCGATAGTCAAACATGAGACTGATGCCTCAACACACTGCGCTACCGGTTGCCCCGGAAGTGCAGTTTTCAATAAACATTTTTTGCATTAAAAATCCAGCTTAAAAAAATGATGTGTTATTACGAATTCATAAGCATCTGACTCTCATCGACTTCAAGATAATTTCCCAATAAAATATTAAATTGACTGCACTTTAACTATGTATGTATATGTAATCGCTAGTCAGAACACTTAAATAAACTGATTCGATAATGTTTAAAATGTAACCCGTAAAAAAATCAGAGAAATCATTTTATGAATAGTGGTCCGGGTGTCCCTTAGTGATTCCTAGGGTGTGTAGGTGACTAGGAAACTGCAGGGTGCCGCCGGAAATTTTGGTCGTTATCCGGCTAGGGAGATGCACTCACCGAAATTCTACAACAAATGACTGCCGATTTACAGCGGTCTTCCATCAAACAAATTAAGCGCCGTACTTATTTCCCTCACTTTCATCGCTCTCCACTCCCACCGGGCGACCGGTAGCGCAGTGTGTTGAGGCATCAGTCTCATGTTTCACTACCGGCGTTTCGGGTTCGAATCCCGTCCACGGCGACGTTCGTGGCCATGGATGTGCAGGAGGTGTATGCTGGCAACTGCATTCTCTGAAACCAATTTATGCCAACGAAACGTCAACTGAGCCACATGGAACAGTTGACGCGCTATGCCCCACAAGGGGTTAGGGCAATTCCCTACCATTTTTCCAGCGCGTAGTTAGCGATGAGGCTTAAAAATGAAACCCATCTTTTATTTGCGTTTATTCAGGTATATCAGCAACTTTGTGGCCTTTTAAAAGTTTTGGAAGACATTTTTTTTAACTTTTATTGAGTTTTCCGGGTAAACTATCACTTGTTAGCAAAATTACTATCGGTAAAGCTGTCTACGAAGAGCGTTTGTCGAATTACGATTGATTCTCTTCTCGTGTCGGGCCTCACGTCCTTCCTGACTTTTTTTTTTTTTAATTTTTCTAATATCAGGGCCCCACAAAAACACGGGTCCGGGGCGATTCGCCCCTTACGTACCCCCGTATCGACGGCCCTGACTATCGTTATTCGATAGTTTTTACTACCGGTAGTAAAAACTATCGGCCGATAGTCCCGATAGTTATTCGAATAACTTCAAATAAGCGATAACTTTCGGTAGAATGAATGAAAATGGGTAAGATCCGACTCACGGAACTCCTATCTTCCCTACAAATGAAACTTCAAATAAGCGATAACTTTCGATCCAATGATGCTAGGCACATGATTCGGCAAATATTCGTAGTGGGTTAGTTAGTTGATTTTGAGAATGGGCAATATCCTGCTGAATGAACCCTAAGCTCCCCTATGACCGTTAGTTCAAATATGAAAAAATATGATGAAACTTCTCATTTGATCCACACACACACAGTTCAAGTTGACCGTATAGGAAGCTCACTTTTGATGCATATATACGGTCGCTGCCAATTGGTACTTTTGGTATCACCACTAGGTCTGTATAAGTCTAGAGTATATACGGACTCCGGACCGGAGCGAAGCATGGATCTGGTTTTTTATAACTTAATAATCATATAGCATTCTATTATGTATTGATAACAATTTTGATATATGAACAAATTGCAGCTGGCATTTAGTAGAGTGTTATACATAGAGTAGTTTACGAGTATATGTATCAGATTATTTTCCGTGAGTATTGTATTACTAATGTACGAGTAGTTTCTTCTCTTTGTCACATCTCTTGACACTCAAATTTTGCAGCAAAGCTGAATGTAGATTTTTCTGAGTCTTGATTAGGGCAGGCAGAATATGTTGTAAAACGTTTCCGGCCAAGGAAAAGCTCATCAGCCCCAAAAAAAAGATATGCATACCCCAAAGCGAGACATTCGCTTATAATTTTTTTCTATCCAAGTTTTATTTATTTTCTGTTATATTGTCTGAACCACGGTTCTCCATTACCACGACGAGCTTCAGTTTAATTTAACTTTAAATAAAGTCGGTAGATCAGAAAAAGTGTCGGCTGGGTCCGAAAAAGCAACCTAAAATCTCTTGCCGATACTTGAGTTTCATAACCTCTTTTTTATCCTTGCTAAAGGACTCAAAATGTATTTTGCAGTACTCCACACTCCGATGAGGTGACACTCATATTTCCTAAATTTCACTTCATGTCCAATATGGTCTTTCTGACTGACCGAACGGGTTGGTAAAAACTTGCAAAGTATTAACTATCTCTCTCTCTCTCAATTGCCCTAACCCCTTGTGGGGCATAGCACGTCAACTGTTCCATGTGGCCCAGTTGACGTTTCGACGGCATAAACTGGTTTCGGAGAATGCAGTTGCCAGCATGCACCTCCTGCACATCCATGGCCACGAACGTCGTCGTGGACGGGATTCGAACCCGAAACGCCGGTAGTCAAACATGAGACTGATGCCTCAACACACTGCGCTACCGGTCGCCCCAAAGTGCATTGAGCTCATCGCTCCGATTCAGGAGATACCCATATTTACCAGGTCTGCGTTCTGTTTCATTTCATGACCATAGATTCCTTTGTCCTGACGCACACCTCCAACATAACCAAAATATAACCGTTCGGTACTTATAATATCCCAAGAAAGCTATGTGCCAAATTTAATTGAACCACGGATCACGGGAAATGTCTGGAAGTATTTTTTCTTCGAAATCTTCGAAAAGACTTCAGCGGGAAACTTTATAAAATCTTACATTTTTGGCTCTATTTTTTTTCTACTGCACAGATCAAAGCAAATGATAGCATATACACACCCTCGGGGCAAAGTCAATCCGTGAGAAAAGACGGCAGATCTCGAGACGCTCTCTACGAGGCTGTAGCCCTATCAAAGTACAACAAAAACAAGAGAAAAACTTAAGAATAGCGGTTTTCAAACTGTCGTATCTCGGGCGTTTTTCATCATATCGACTTCAAATTTGCTACACTTCCTACAACAACCCTAGAAGATAACGCTACGAAATTCGAACCCCCACCCGGAGCCCGAGCTACAGAATTCCGAAAACCCGTACTTGTGTATCGTAAATAAGTTTTGGTCGCTTTTTCTCGTTATCGCTTTTTTTGTCGTTTTTCTTCGGCGTAATTACCCACACGGAGTTAATGACAGGTCTAAATTAGGGCTTAGGCTTAGAAATCAATCATGGCCGTGTTCAATTCGTCTGAAGAAAGATCCATTCTCGTACTAAACGACCGACCGGTCATTGATCTAGGTCTCGTATAGAATCACATCGGATCAGAGTTGAAAGTCTATTGGCTCAACGTCATTTTAGGTGCGTTTTTTTTTGCGTAACCGCGTAGAGTCCTTGCCCTGATTGCGCAAAAAAATGTTCTAGGGTAGCATCCAAGTTAAATTACGAATCGTCAAGTTGTCTACCCAGATGTCAAGTGGTGCGCCTCATATGTGGTGAAAATAAATTACAAATTCGAATGAAATATCAGTTTGATTATCGGATCGTTTTTTTTTTATTGCGACGGCGGACGTTTAAAAACTCGGCGTACAGCTCTAACGAACAAACATCATTCAAACGTGTTCTTTATCAGTGACAGTCACAACTGTAGCTCTATCCAAATGAGTCACGGATTCGCCCCATCAATTTCTTTTTTTTTTTTCCTTTTCATTTTCTTCTATTGATATTTTTAGTAATCCTATTGAAAATATATTATTTAATAATAAACACGAGCCTATCAGAGCAAGACGTAACATTAGTTTACCAACGAACTTGACTGATTGGCAAAAACACAAGCATGCCAACATCAACAAATTAGATTCCACACAACACTAAAGCCATTTATGTATCATGCATGTGGAAGTTATTGAGGGGCTATCGAATGTAGGGTAGCCACCCTACTAAGCTGTCCAGGTTAATGTTTGTTAGTGTATTATTTCACCCTACACCCGGTAAATTCCCAAAAAACACGCCTTTTGTTGCTCGGCAATTCGACAATTTTCATATATATATTCGTATACTGAATTTGCAATTCGCTCCACATTCACCGCGTATCCGTATGCTGGCTGTTTGAATTCACTCATCGTAGATCCGTGGCGTTCGATTCACTCTTACTATTAGTCTCTGTCCGCTTGTTATCTAGTTTGTTACACATACACGTTTTTTCCAGAAACCTTAATATCGCCAGCTTATTGAATTTACTATAATATTTGTAAATTTATAGTTGAAGATACATAATTGTTTGTTTTGATCATGTGCACCCTTTCAAAAACTCCTGGCATCGAAAGGCAGTTTAAAAAATTTAAAGGATGGATATACAGTCAGATTAACCGTGGATTTGTTCATATACTCGTAGATTCCAGCCATATTTTATAGCAATTTTCTGTGCTATAAATATAAATTTTCATTTTTCCGATTGAGGGGGGAATTTTCGAGAAATAATGATTGAAATTTGGTCAGGATAAATTTTTTGGCGATTTATAATTGTATAGATCTTGCGGTCAGAGTTGAACTTAAACGACTTCGTATGTTAATTACTATTGCTATTGATTAGCATGAATAGAGACAGAAATAACCATCCAAAAAGTCCTTTAACCGAGTAAATATTGCTAATCTGTAATTTTTTGTGGTTTGTTTCTTGGAGAACTCCAATGAAAAGAAAAGCGGCATTACAATAAAATAGTAGTTCACAAGAATCAAGACAAAAAGCAATTTTACATTTTTCACACAACATTCATAAAAACTGTCCAAAAGCCGATGCCGCCCGCGGTGCCAGTTTGTCTGGCACGATTCACTGATGTTATCAGTGAATTCAATTTCCGCGCAGTAATATCGTGGTCTAAGTATTTGAAAGGGTCGGCCTTGATAAGGTGGAGACTCTCTAGTTTTCGAAAATGTGTAACATGTTCTTTTGTGTTTTACAATAATAGCTTGTTGCGTTTAAAAAATTAGATATGCTATCGAAACGTCAACAAGGCATAGATATGCAAGAGATGTTGCTGCGGCCATGCCCCTGGAGGGATCAAGACAATTAACAACAAAGTAAACGGACAGCCACTTCGACTATCGCCCAGCGCAAAGTATTTAGGTGTCATTTTAGTTGAAAGTTAAACATTGGTTAATGAAAAAAATGACTTGGCAGGGTGCAAAGAACGCCTCCCAGATCATGCCAGCATCTTCCAGGCGGAAATGCTCGCAATTATGAAGGTTTGTCACACTTAGGTCGGTTTTCTCAATGTCCGATTAATCTCTTTGTTAACTAACAGGGACACAAATTAATCGAAGCTATAAACAGCCCGATAAGCATTTTTACCTTCCAAGTTGTACAGCCATATGGAAGCACTGATTTTACGTTGGTTTCGGAGATCCGGAGTTTGGTGCATCTGGAAATGTTGTTGTTTTGCCAGAAAGGAGTCAAACTGAAAAAAGCTTCTCGATCCTTATTGATGCGAGACTGTACATCTGCATCCGCTCCACCATCTGCTGTAACTACGCTTCCCAGGTAGCAAAAATTGCCAACTTTCCCGACTGCCTGCCCCGAAACACAAATTCCGCTTTGCCTTCCTGGATCCAAGCTCAAGTACTCACGGCATGAGATTCTAGAATCCTTCTTTTTCGGAGATTTGGATGACCTTAAAGGCATGGATGTCAACAAGCTCCTTAATTTCATTATCAGCTCCGGCTGGTTCAATGATTAAACTCTAATATACAGGTTGGTAAATGCCTGGGGTATCACAACGGACCCATAAATGTGGTCTAAGTGTGCTGTGTCATTCAAGGCAACCCTTCTTACCTAACCTAACCCAATGATCGTTAGGCGCCGCTCAACAAACGCGGCGAGCGGCGAGATTGCATTTAAATACAATGTAAATTTGGAAATCACGGCGGTTGCCGCTTCTTGCCTTTATAGACAACGGGTTCCGCTCCTCAAACCGCTTGTCAAACCGCAACTTCTAAACGACACCTTATAGCCGGTGTTCGTAATAGCCAAGTTTCACTGTAAGTATATACCCACCTTGCCTAGATATCATTTCATTGCCAAGAATGTAATGTGAATAAAAATAACGGCAAATAATCAAGTCAATCAAACCTTACCTGCTCGGAAAGAATAAAAAAGAACGGACGAAGCGGAACATGTGAATTGGCGTCATTGATATACAAAAAGAAGAGGATGGAGACCAACGTATGTGTGTGCTGTATGTGTAGGGAACCAAACTGTTGTTTTCTTTTTTTGGCTGTTTTTACTTTTGATGACAATTCTAGACGTCATTTTCGTGCTGATTGAAATCCAATTGTGTGATATCAGTGAAAATTGATTGATTTTTGAGTGAAAACGCGGTTAGTTTAATTGTAATTGCCACCGGAACTGTAAATTAATGTTTCAGTGTCGATTTAGTGTACTCAGTAAGTTGATTCAATGTGCAAAATCGTGTAAATATCACTGAAATATGGTGTGCAGTTGTAGTTTGCGCGAAACAGATGAAATTCTCGACAAAGTTGAGTGTCGGTTCTCAGGTAAATACCCTGATTGCTTTCAAAATTTAGTGTAGTTTCGCTCTATGTATTTCAAATTCCCATAGTGTAAAGATCTTTTTCGGAAACTAAATGTTTTTGCTCGCGGTCCATCAGCCATCAAATGAAAATAAAAGTTGCCCACGTGGGTTATCAGCTGATTTACTTTTGTTTCAGTGGCGTAGCGTTTAAAGTGTGATGTGTGGTTGAAAGAAAGTGGGAAAGTTTTGTTTTTACTAGTGGTTAATTAATTAGAAAGGGCCAAATCTGGTCAGATAATTTTGTATGAAAATGTGAGATCCATACAAATGTGATTTTGCAGTTCACACAACCCGCCAAATCAAGTGATTTCGCCTGTAGTGTGAAACTACTTTCTCAATTGCGTGTAGTGACGAACGGTTCGGTACGATTGCTGTGGCGAATATATTAATATAAAATAAACTGAGCACCATAGCGACTGCATCTGCCCTAAAAACGTTTATAAAAAAGTGGAAGTGATGAAAATTTCATTCAGCACGTCCTATGAAGTTCATGTGGTTCGACGGTGGTCACGAATGGTTTGATCGATCGTCTGTTGCGAACGTTAAACAATATTCATACTTGCAACAATAAGGCCGGCCGCATCTTGGACGTAGGCAGGGCAGCGCAGCGCGCACATGGCATTGTTGTTGTAAATTCAGATTTTGACAATTGTTACAACAACAATGCTATGTGCGCGCTGCCCTGCCTACTTCCTAGATGCGGCCGGCCTAATAAATTTCGTAACTCGCACCAAATTTTTCCAGTCCCCAAAACTATAATCACCTACGCCATTTGTTAAAATGTAATAGTGGTCGTGTGACAACCACATATAGGCGAATGGTTCCCAAATTTTTCGATATGACTACTTCCTGTGTCTTCTTCTTCATTGATTGGCGTATTCTCAACTGTGTACTACATATACTAGTTCTGGTAGCGATGTTTCGAATACTTGTGTTGTGTGTGTGCGTGTGTGTGCGTGTGTGTGTTATATACAGTACATTAAAAATCATTTTTGCCGTTCAGCTTCAGTAGGATCCTCTCAAAGCGCTCTTGGTGTTAGTAGCGTCGGCGTAGCTGGACAACTAAATATGTAATGAACGTCACACACTGTACAGGTACTTAACCAGTGGGTCAATTTAATCGAGAGCATCATCCGAACCTGAGTTGAGCGATCTTGTTGCACGTGGTAGATTCATCTCATTCGATGATATGGTTGCTGGTCGTGCTGAGAGTACTGGGTTTGATTTTAGATCCACGATTGACTTCTGAACTTCTTCCCTACGTAGCGTGGCGATAGCAGTTCTGTAGAAAGTATCGTCGAATGGCTCTCTTTTGAAACGTTGGACGTCCTTTTCCAGGTTCCTTAAGTAGCGACGAATATTGCGAGGTGGTGCTCTGTCCATGAAGTTGTAGCTCAGGTGGTTACTACGATAACATCCTACTAGATATTGCTACGATAAACGGTTGTTATGGGATCTGAGTGACTTGAGTCTCTTGGTGTAGGTGGTCCTGAGGAGACATCAGAAGGCAGCCTGTCACTACGGAGTGTAGCATTTTGACAAGAATGGATGTTACTCCATTGTGTATCGCTCAAGTTTTGAGACCAGATAGGTGCTGCATAGTTTGTCACTGATCAACCTACAGCTTTATAGGTAGGGTCTGCTTCCATGCTATCAAGGATGACACCGAGGATTTTTGGGTGGTTTATCTTTGGGATAAGTTGCAGTTACATTCTGACTTCTTTGGTCCAGGAGGTAAAACGCGTGGAAGAAAACTTCGTAGCAAATATGTGCAAGTGTTCAGCTCATGAAGAGACTGGTTGATTAAGTTGCACATATGATCAACATTATTACCCGTAGATAGAATAGAAGAATCGTCTGCATAGCTGATAATTTGAAGACCTTCGGGTGGTGTTGGTGGCCTTGACAGATAGAGGCCAAACAGGGTGGGTGATAGAACTCCTCCATGCGGAACGGTCTATTTAACTCTACTAAGCTTGGACTTCTTACTTCTAAACTCTGTGAATGACTATCTGCCGGCAAGGTAATATGCGATCTACATGGTAAATTGAATTGAAAGCGATGGCCGATAACACTGACGAATGGTTGACAGTATTAAAGGCTTTTGATAAGTCAAGGGCCACCAGAATCGTTCGATGACATGGACGGGATTGGTTAAGGCCATTGTAAATTTGCGATGGTATGGCATCAAATGCTGTTGTGATGTTGTGCATACGCCTGAAGCCGTGTTGGTGGTCGGCTAACTCCAAATGCGTCGCAAGCTCACGAAGGAGTATCGCTAACGCCGATAGCTATCGGCGTCCCTTGTACAATACTTCTTTACTCCCAATGTATTCCGTCCTATCTGATTGACGTGGTGCAGCGTCCCGATTACTTTTGGCATGCATCGGCACTAAGAGTGTTGAAATGGATTATACTTTCTCATGACACGCTATCTTCTCGTGAGTCAACGAACATCCGTATCGACGCACTAGCAGAAAAAAATCACTTCCAACCTTATTTCGTACACATAAAATTAATTACTCTCAGGTGTTCATAAACACCTGCTGTATTATAGCTACAATTGTTACTATATGCTATGCTAACTGATAAGAATTTCAGTTATCGATAATTTTAAAGATATAAACAAACTATGCTTTTTCATACTTAGAAGAAATTATACAATGTCTCGTCTGCAAAACTGGACTTTGTCATGTGGACTTCATTCGCAAGAGGCTTGAGTCATTTTTGGATATGTATAGGTGCATTTAGATTTAGCGAAACCAAAACTGTCAGACTGCCCACGGGTGAATTTCGGGTGAGTTTCCTCGCGCAACAGTTTCGCCAGTCGTTTTGCTAAATCTAAATGCACCTTATGACGACGATGATGACTACAAGGTGATCTAATCGTTATCATACTAATTACTATGAATACCGGTTGGTACGAGATAGCTAGATCGAATTATCTTATCGGATTGCATGTAGATTATACTTTGTGATTCAAGAAATGCATTTTAGGAAACGCGTTTCAAATTTATTGTATGATAAGAGCTTTTGAAACATTTCATTAACACTCATTTAATTTAGAGCTGGAGTTTTGGCAGAGTGGAGAGTACCTGAATGATGCTTAGCTTAGAGCCGGCAGTTTTTTGTTCAATATATCGATAGGGTATCATACCTTCGGCTAGCTTGTTTTTTCTTAATTTGTGATTGATTTGTGTGCATGTGCTTGCATTACAGATGGGCCGAAAAGAAGCGAACATGCGACAGAAGGACCGATAGAGTTGGAGGGCAACAGTCGGACGGACTGGTTGGTGAAGCGGTAGAAGAAGTGGGAGAGTTGGAGAGCGATAGTTGGACGGGCTTGTTGGTGAAGCGGCAGAAGGAGTGAGAAGAGGGTAAAACGAAAGTCGCCCGGACTGGCTTGTCAAGCGGAACAAAGAGCGAGAGGATTGTAGAGCCGAAGTGGTCGGTAAAGCGACAGGAGCGATAGAGTTGGTGAGCGACGGGCGGACTGGTTGACACCCGAAGATTTGGAGAGCGTGGTATGGTTCTGCCATAAAAGAAAGAAGTGGAAAATTTTAAGGAATAATTTTGGTAGTGCAACTCGATTTCACATAGCATTTTTACGTAAGTGACTGAGGGAAGTTTCTTATTCGTCTAATATTTGGAATTGAACAAACCCTGATTGGTTTCTTCAATTCCATTTGGAAGTGTTTACAATAAGGAACGTGTTACTGTGAGTGCAGGTGGCATATGTAGATCTAGGTCTTTAGACCCATACCTCCGTCTTTATGACAGACTGAAAGGTTGCAACTCTTCGACAGTGATATGAGCCACCACAGTAACACAAGTATGAATTGTGAACCAAATTCGCTGGGGTGGCCGAATTCGGTGTCAAACAAATGCTATATACAGTACCACATCGAAAACATTATGACCAAGCTTACTTAATTACAAACTTAATTTGCGAGTGGTTTCGTTTAAAACCTAAACGCATTTACATAGTTGAACTCGCCCAAAATATTATTTGTTATTAAGCTGTTTGTTCTGTGAAATAATTTAAATTTAATTTAATGAAGAATTACCACTAAACGTCCTTTTTATATTTATTATTATTACTTACTTTCATTTTTCTTTCGAAATTTGTGCTCATTGGAACGGTTCCATGCAATTGAATGGGGGATGGAACGATTGATACGATATCGTTTACGTTGCACGATACATTTGCTACGTTCACGGATCGTATAATACGAAATACACATTTTTACATCCGTTGACGGAACTCATAATTCGTCCCTTAGTCCAAATTCCCAATACTGATAAGACCTATACATGGTGTCCCAAACCCCAACGTCAACCCGGAAACCGGTGATAGGCCAAGTGGTGGCAGTTATCAGAAAAGTATTAAAAAAAAGTCTACGTCAATTATTTTCTGACTTATAGACATTCAAAAAAGAATTGGAAAAATTCATACCCTGTGATGATTTTTTAAGTACTGTTATTACAAATTTTCATTTTTTTTATTTTTTTTTCTATGAAGCAACCCTGACTAACTGTTCTATAAATCACAATCTAAAAGTAAAAAATTACTGTATTGGTTTTAAATAAAATATGACTTTTTTCCCCAATTTTGTACTCAAAATTATCACTTATCCCAAATTCAACTGACTGCACTGTAAAAAAAATATACCACGCGGTTTTGGCAAGTAACTGTAAAAGATGGCGCATTTTGTCCAGATTCCAAAATGGTACGACACTTCCTATATTTCTCTTCATTGAGGTGAAAAGAAGTAATCTCATTTAGGCAAAAGTGTAATTTATTGAACAAAAAAAATCAATTTACAATTGAACGTTAGAACTTCAATTTACAACAAATGTTCAAAATGTTTGCCTTCAGCTGCAATGCAAGCACGACATCTTCTTAAAAAGGATCGAGTTATAAACCGGGCGAATCTTCCGGAACTAATGGCTTCAGCGGCTTCCGCAATTTTTCGGCGGAGTTTCTCCAAATTTTCTATTTCTTTCGTGTAAACCTTTTCTTTTAACGCTCCCCAGTAAAAAAATCGAGGGGATTTAGGTCAGGTGAACGTGCCGGCCACGAAATTGTACCAGACCACCCTATCCACCTCTCGGGATATTCTCGATCGAGGAACTCTCTTACTGTACTGGCATAATGCGCTGGGCAGCCATCGTGCTGATACCATATATTTGCAAAAGTACTGAGTGGCACGTCTTCCAATAAATTGGGTAAATGATTCATTAGAAAAATGATACAAAGTATCTACACTGCATGCAGATACATCGGAACATGGATATGTCTTATGCCTACCGAAAGCGTGGGACGTGTTTTGTCGAATGAGTTCATCCAGTATAACTATACTGGGATCTTAATAAAACTTACGTCGATATCTTCAACATAACAGGTTCCACGCAGTCGGTAGCCAAAGACATATCCATGTTCCGATGTATCTGCATGTAGTGTAGATACTTTGTATCATTTTTACTGAGCGGCAGATCATCAGGCACTGCCTTCGATCTGCCGGGGGAAGCAGCACAACCACACTAGAATATGGTTAATGACACCGCTTTGGATCGAGTGGGAACAGAATAAAATGTCTGATATAAATATATCGCCGACGACATCACCCGGTCTGCCGTCAGAAGTCTGGTTAAAACTGGAGGTAGACTGAAATCCAGAGTTCGCATACTAGCGGCCAAGCATCCTCTTCACCATGCATCCCTCTCTGTTCCACCTTGGATTTAGGGTATGTTTATAATGGAGATACCGCTCCCTGCCCGACCAAGCTTAGTCAGCGCTGATGGCAAAGATAAAACTTTGCAAACAGCCTGCTTCCAGGGCAGTTCCTAGGGCATGAAAGTTACGGCAAATGTACCAGGATGGTCCAAATGTTAGTCCCCCTGTCACACCTTCGGCTGACGCAAATACTATATCCGATATATCAAATGTAATATATGTCGATATAAATATATTGCTATATCACGATATCACGATATATCGTTGTCATCCCTAATGATGCTATGTACTAAGAAACTGTACGCTGCGCGACTGAGTAAAAAATTGTAGAGCTCGTAACGATTGTTATATCATTATCGTATTTGCATTGCACGTAGTCAGCGCTTCTTATCGTGTTGCTAGCCGATATTTTGAATTATACTGTTCTTTAAACATCACCTTTCGACTCACCGACTGAAACATTGCTCAAGGTCGACTATACGTGAAAGCCGCCTGAAGTTTCGTTTAGAGGGGACTGCAAGTGAATGCAGTTTAACTGATGAAATTTTCACAGGAAAAGCTGGTGATAATCTTACAGCCGAATAACTGAAGGATATATAGTATATAGCAAGAATTTACGGAAATATGTAGGAAAATCCGACGATAATCTGAATTGCTGTCGATAATCTATAAGAGAAAATGACGAGAATCTATAGGAAAAACACGATAATTTCAAGTGCTGACGAGAATCTGTGGGAAACACTAAGGATATACCTACCTACAAGAAAAACTGAAAAACAGTTGGACCGATTATCAGTTTTTCCTATAGAAGGAATGGATCGCGGGTCGTGTTAAAACCACAAGCACTGCGACCCATGGGTTTATTGCGCTGTTGCCCTTTCTCTACCGAGAAGCTTGACTCGATCATATATGTATATGATTTAGCAAATTGACTGATCTGGCCATGTTTAAGCCGGAATGCATATTGCCCTCAACCAGTGACGTAGCCGCAACTGCTCTCCAACTGTTGTTCTGCTATGATATGCACTGTAAAAAAAGCTAACATTTTTGCCAACTTCAGATTGATTAACTAGATAAAACCACACTGACCCCACATTGGGCGCCAACATTTTTTGGGCTTTTCGACCGTTTTTAGACTATTTTCTACTGTGTATACATATTATATCTTACTCTAATGATAAAAAGCCTCCTGGTAACGTTGAAGTAGTCTTAAGATAAATTAAGGTGGTATAAGGGTAGCTATGGTAAGGTAAAAAAAAGGTTTAGGTTTTCGTATCTTTGTACCACGCGGCTATCCGATTACCCATTTTGATTTGATTGTTTGGATAAAAGCACCCCGACCCCGGCGTTGGACGATGAATATTTTTGAACTTTTTAATCATTTTCAACTATTTCCTACTGTAAACTATCATTGATGTGAAAAATCGCCTTAAGGTAGCGTATACTAGTTTTCCGTAACCCTTTGTGGGAAAAAGCGCATCAACAACTCCATCAGCAATCTGTAGCGGCTATATGTAGATTTATTTGCCTCTTTTGCTGGTGGTGGTTTCCAAAATGAAGAGGACTGTGAAATAAGGATCGACTTTAAAAACTATAGACGTTTCGAAGCGGACTATGCTACAATGTTACGAGCGATTTTCTATTAGTTCAACAGGTTGCTATGACATTTAAGTTCGGCAGGAGAATTTCATCCAAAAAATTTTTATGTACGCAAAGCAATTGACATTATTATAGGATTCTTATAAAGGGAATGAAAATATTATTCAGACTGTCTTTAAAAATGTTACGTGATAAATTAATTTCAGAGTCGTAGAATCAAATCACTTTTACTGAATTTGTTATTTTTGTATTTTTGTAAAACTTTCGACTTTGTAATGTGTGTATCGGGGAAATTGTCTTAGAGATTAAATTTGTAGATATAAGATTTTCGAAGTTTAACCTCAGATAAGAGGAACGCTTATAGCCTCTAAGTGGCAAAGCTAAATTTCTGAAAATAATGGACGTTGGAAGAATAACATGTAGGGCCGGGCCGCCCTTCCAAAACAGATGATACCAAATGTATGGACCCCCTCCGAAACAACATCCTAGCTACGTCACTGCCCTCAACCCACGCACAAGCGACATGCCACTATTATTGTAAAATGTGATTTTGACACTTGTTATAACAACAATGCCATGTAGCTTGTGCGTTGGCTGGGAGCAATATGCGTTCCGGCGAATAGAGGAGATGCGCTCAGTCAAAGAGAACACCGAGGCATTCGATGCGTGGTTGGGTAAGACTTTCGCTCTCGCAAAGGATGTATTGAGGGGCCTCATCATCAGCCTCAAATAAGCGAATTTACGATACGAAAATTTCACAAATTATTCTGACCGTGTTCTTGCTGAACCGCAACAATTCCAAGATACGAGAGCGAGATAGCCCGAGATGAATAGTTGATTGTAGTGAATAGCTTGGATTGTCTCAGGCCCGGAAGTGCAAGTGCGCCTTACCAGTCTCTTATCTGGTTTCTGCAATACCAGAATGGTATTTCACAAAAAGGTTCTGGGCCGTAGATTGGGGCAGTGGAGGCTTCATTTGCCAGCCTATTTGCTAGCTCATTGCCTCCGATGCCCGAGTTACCAGAGACCCAGTAAAGTGTGAGTTTGTTGAATCCACATTAAGGAGGACTTCTTGACAGGACAGCACCAGCTTTGAATTGATACTGAAGCTGGTTAGTGCTTTTATACCTGCCGGATTATTGGTAAATATGGCTATGTCCCTCTTCAACTGCTGGCTGTTTGGCACAGCCTAGCTCAAATATTCGCGCCGAGTGGACGAAGCGAGTATATTCGGCGAGAATGCCCTAAGCAAACAGCCTGGGTGAGGTGTGCGTTCACATTCTCGTCCGAGCACGAGTACTTTGTGGAAACTTCCCAGTTGGTACTGCGTACTATGTTTTTAGCCATGACTGACTTCGAAATAACATTTACCGTTTCGGCAAATCGTGCATACCAATATTATACCTATGTTTCTGTTTATTACAAAAAGAAAATCTTAAAAAAAGAGGAAAAAAAGAAAATGGTGGATGTTGTCTGTACGATATAAATGGGCCAAGGTGAATAATGTGCGCACTTGCGAATTAAATTTTTACCAACCTTGATATGTTCTATGTACAATAATTTTCCCTAAAAATCGTTTGCGCGTTTAAGTTAAGCGAAACCACTCGTTTAAAGCCCTACCAGCTTTTTCCAGACAGATTAGTCGTGTTTTTTTTTAAAAAAAAGGGTTGCCGTTGAGAAACTTCTTCAGTTTTTGACTTTTTGCAATTTTGACTTCAGATTGACAATCAGCGACGCAAACAACCCTCTGACAGCTTTTTCCAGCAAGATTGGCCTTGTTTTAATCATTTTTATTTATCATTTTCTCTTCCCTTTTCAGGCAAATGACAAACTTGACGATTTCACCAAACCCAAGGATTCATTTGAACAAATTCCATTCTTCACGGCTATCCTCACATACTTAGGATTTTATATAATTCTCCTTTTGGGCTATATAAATCAACTGCTCTTCACGCCAAAAGTAGCAACAGAAAAACATCGAGATGTAAGTATATCCTATAGAGTCCTTGTTTTGTCACTGCGGTCCTCACTCACGTCCACCTCTTTCTCAGGGCTACGCACCACTATACCATCCATTCGAAAGCTTCTACATGAACTATGTCTATCGCCGCCTGAAGGACATAACAGGCCGACCGATTTGTAGTGTGCCTGGCGCTGAAATAACATTAATGGATCGCGTCAGTCAGGATCATGGTTGGACTTTTGAGTTCACAGGCGGACAAACGCGATGTCTCAACATGGGTTCATACAATTACTTGGGATTTGCCGGAGGTGAGGGTCCATGTGCCACCGACTCGACCCGCATCATTCACGAGAACGGTCTGGCACTGTGCGGATCACGTCGGGAGTACGGAACGACACTGCTACATCAGGAATTGGAAAAACTCACAGCGGAATTTCTTGGCACGGAGGATGCAATAGCGTTCGGCATGGGATTCGCCACGAATGCATTGAATTTACCCTCACTACTATCGCCCGGTTGTCTGGTGGTGAGTGATGAGAAAAATCATGCTTCGATCATATTGGGGTTGAAGTTATCGGGCGCAACGACGAGAGTTTTCCGACACAATGATATGAAGGATTTGGAGCGGATATTGCGAAAGTCCATTGTAGAGGGTCGGCCGAAAACGGGTGCTCCCTGGAAGAAAGTGTTGATCGTCGTAGAGGGTATTTACAGTATGGAAGGATCTATTGTGAAATTGCCAGAGGTCATTGCATTGAAGAAGAAGTATAAGGCGCACATATATTTGGACGAGGCGCACAGCGTTGGAGCGATGGGCCCCAATGGTAGAGGTGTTTGTGACTATTTCGGCGCGGATCCTCGTGATGTTGACATGTTAATGGGAACATTCACAAAAAGTTTTAGCAGTTCGGGAGGCTATATAGCAGGATCAAAGGTAAGTCCAATATTCAAATTGACGATGTTAAGGATTTTTATTCAGCTTGATACTTTGTAGCGCTTGATCGACTTTCTAAGAGCGAATAGTCATGCCCATTGCTATGCAAGCACCATGTCACCGCCTACAGTACAGCAAATCATAACTTCCATGAAAATCATAATGGGTCGCGATGGTACAAACGAAGGTGCCTTTCGCACCTCACAATTAGCCAGAAATACTAAATACTTCCGACGAAAATTAGGACAAATGGGTGTCATTACCTACGGACATGAAGATTCTCCGGTGGTGCCAATGCTAGTCTATCTTTACTCAAAAATTGCGTAAGTATTTCCGATTAGCACAGTACGAATAAATAATGACCTTATATGATTATTAATATATCTCTGCAGCGCCGTATCCCGAACACTTATGGATCATAATATAGCAGGCGTTGGTGTAGGATTTCCAGCAGCCCCCATTACACAGGGTCGAATCCGATTCTGTATATCAGCTGCCCATACGAAGGAGCATCTTGATTTTGCTCTGAAAGTTTTAAAAGATATTAGTGACAAACTAGGACTGAAGTATTCCCGCCAACCGCGCAGTTTTGAGACTATAGAATATTAGTGTGAAAACGCCTTCATTTTTGGAAGGCTTCTTGTTTGTAAAACCAAATTAATTATGTTATTTATTCTAATGGATAATACATATTTTGTAATGTAAATGAATGTTGAATTGAAGTGTTTGTTGTTATTTGGAGTTGTTGCTGCGTTTTTGGAGTTGATTTCAGAATGGGATTCATAGGGTTGAGAGTCAAAATAGGTACATGGAACTACTGACCTATGCTTGAACACAGGACCACGACGGACTCCATCTAACTCGATGACTCAGAGAAATCGGCTCACCTAACTAGCATGTATCATTGCCCAAACATGATCCCTCCATTAAAGATGACTATTTGTTACAAGAGCCATCAGGTCGATCTTTGACGATACCCAAGAATAGATGTGAAATGGGGTTAGAGATATTTGGCAATTCAGCTGTTAAAATGAACCTGGAAATAGATTCTGATTCGGGTCTAATAGCGCTTTTCCCGAGATTAATAATTTTGCCCATACGACGGAGTGCAAGAAGAACTCAATTGTCTTCTGTAGGAGAGCCACTCCGATGCTTGTTTAGACACCTTTACCTTATTGAAGCCTTTCCTGCAAACAGATCTGAGCACGGAAAGTCTATCTTTCCACTCACACAGGCAAATGAAACCAGCTTTCATTTGCCTGTGTGAGTGGAAACAGGACACGATTCAGATGCCGCCGTCTTAATTGCATCAGTGAGAGTGTTAACTATAAAGTCCAACTCGAAAGTGTTGACGGGGGGAGGAGGCAGCACCACATAATCAGAGTAGTTTTAGCAGCTCTACCCGTTGCGATAGCCTCCCTAATGTTAACCGATGGAAAACTGCCTACCTGATCATATGGTAGGTATGCCGAGGCAACCCAATAAACTTTGCCATTCAGTTCAAGGCAGACTAATACGAAGTCCCTATCACTATACATCTCATAGCCCTCGCTGTAAACCAGCTTCACTCTTATTCGAGAAATATCAAAAACAAGTGCATCGTCCCTATTGAAAAACCCTAAATGTACGCAACATAGCAAGTAGTAGCTTTACTACTTTTTTGGTTTTTGACCCGATCTCAAGTTGTGTTGATTTTATCAAATAAGTTGAGATTTTTGCGATTTTGAAGGGATAATTTACTTCCTATTGCGTAGTTTAACGATATAGATGCGTGAAATTTTATGCTGGAAGAAGACGATGATGCTAATCACGGCAGAAGGCAAAAGGTAACTTTTCTCTGATGATAATTTAATTTCCATTTAACCGTATCAGACTTTTTTTGTAAGTTTGAAACGATATCGACGAGTTTCAATATCGATGGAACGCAAAATTTGAAAATTCCGTCGCATGCATTTAAATTTTAGAATACAATTTCAGATCTTTCGGGAGTTTGTTTTATAAGCAAATCCATTGCATCCAGCAATAATGTCTTGCTCATATCCTACATATTGTGAAAAGTGGTAGAACATTGGCTGCAGGAAAATCCCCCCCCCCCCCCCCACATTGCGATGGGATAGATGCTCATCCAAATATGAGAGTTCTTTGATTACTATCCTACCCACCTCCGTCATTCGGCAGATTCATGCATAGCAAAAAACATGCATAGATGAAGGACTGGAACTAGGTGAAAGACGAAGGAAGATTGGCGCGTGAAAAAAAAACACAAAGATATGGTGCTGAACGTAATAGGAAGAACCGACCAAAGGGATACACAGACACCTCCTCTACACATCAACATCACTTACCCATATACACTCACATTCGCAGAAGACAAACCCATTTCAAACAAAGGCTCAAGGATAATTGATTTTTACATCAAGCGGGAATGTTTGAAATTTCTCTCCATCTTCATTCGTTCGTTCTATGTTAGTAGGTTCCTAGTCTCTTCCATCATGAACATCGCGTCGTCATCTTCATTTGTCGTTCGTCCTTTTTGTCGTTTCTTTGGAGGCTACAAATAAACAGCAGAAAAAAAAGATGATTCGCAAAATTATTTGCAGCACCTGAGGTTGAGGATTGTTTTCTCGTTTTGCGTCCGTAAAAATAACAGGGTGGTTTTGTAATAAATGATGTGCCTTTGCATAAAGGCAAAGGAAAGCGATGGCAGTTCCATCGAACTTTGGACTGAAATGAAAATCTCTCTCCGCCCTTTAAAGATTCAGCATTGTCCTTTCGAGGCGCTTACAAGGACTTTTCCCATAAAAACCGTCCCCACAAATAGAAAAAAGCAGGGAAACCTTGATGGGCTAACATCGGGGCAGATAAATGTAGAAAAAGGACATAATACAACTCACCTGAACAAATGTCAACTGAATGCGAGAAATGTCGCAGCAATAATCGTAATAAAAATAGCATCTCGTCTTTTCACCCTTGAATGTTCGCTCCTATCACGAAAGGACCCGAAATGCGCGTCTAGGCCAGATACTTATCTTAGCTATTCTCGACCTAGGCCGTTTCACTGGACATACAACCTCCATTCCGCATCCATATCCGAAAAAAATATCTAGGAGGCGTCCAATAGACGTTGACGACAAAAACTCATCATCACGTAGCAAATTTATTTTTACAATCAACATGAAGTACAAAGTTCTTTTACTCATAAAGGGCTGTTGCTTTCCTTCTAGCTCGCCATCGTTGTCATTTTTTTCAACGTAAGCGAATAAACCAAAATCCTTTGTAACAATATTATACGTGTACATCTCCCTCAAAATAAATTCGACAACTTTCATTTGCAATGGAATCGGAGGAAACGAGTATTTACAAAATGAAAAAATTGTATCAAGCCAAAAGGAAATCATCATCGTCTGAAATGAAGATGACTGACGGAACGTGTAATAGACTTGAGTTTTCGTCAAGACATGAGCAAATAGAAGACGGAAAATAAAAAGGATACCTTTCGATCCATAACTTGTGGTTGATGAAATATGTTGGATTCGAGGGATAATGGACTAGGACTGCAGATAGTTTTGAAAATCTTTTGGCAGTGTCGAAATGGTGTGCTCGTATGTTTACCGGAAAGTTTATAGATTTCTTTCGCACACAGTTTGGTAAAATATAAATCGATCAGATCTCCGGCAGTTTCCAGAAAAGATAATATTACTTTTCGGGTTTATAGTTTGTAAACTGATATGATTTTCAGGTATTCAATAAATATCTGAGATATGGCAATGTTGCAGAGAATCTTAACAGAAAGGTATATCATAAACCTGAATCGTTTCGGAACATAAATTGCTATGACAGAATTTTAACTACATCTAGAAGAAAGTTTGTTCTTAGTCATTTGCCAGGTTCGTGAAATAATCAGATACAAGGGCGGTCCGATAAGTACTTAGCCTACAAAAGAAAAACGAAAATTTTGGAAAAGTGGCGATTTATTTCTCAACATAGTATCTTTTTAGCACGATACACTTGACCCAGCGATGCCCCAACTTCTTTAACTCGGCTGAAAATACGTTTTCTCGAGGTCTGCAAAGTAGGCCTCCGTAGCGGCGATGACCTCCTCATTCGACTCAAATTTCTACCCCGCGAGTGACTTTTTCAAGTTTGGAAACAAAAAGAAATCGCACGGAGCCAAATCTGGAGAATACGGTGGATGGGGCAGCAGTTCGTAGCCCAATTCGACCAATTTCGCCGTGCTGGAGGTGTGAGCCGGTGCTTTGTCATGGTGGAAGAGTACTTTTTTCTTCGCCAAATGGGGCCGTTTTTTCTGCAATTCGGCGTCGAACCGACCCAATAATGCCTTTCTTCGATGTAGATCACACCTTTCCGACCGATAGGACAGTTTTCGCCTTCTTCGGAGCACTTTCGCTGGGAAAAGTCCACTGTTTCGACAGTTCCTTGGTCTCCATGTTTCGTCGACGGTCACGAAACGACGCAGAAACTCCTTCGGACTGCGCTTCAACAGCGTCAAACACTGCTCTGAAGTGGTCTCACGATTACGCTCGTTATCCGGAGTGAGCAAACGCGGCACCTATGGAGCCGACAGCTTTCTCATGCCCAAAATTTCATGCAGGATATGACCCACGCAGGGCCGTCGAGAGGGGGGGCGGAAGGGGCGAAACGCCCTGGGTCCGTGTTTTTCTCGGGGGCCCGAAAATTTGAAAAATTGAAAAAAACGTATCTACGCACTGAGCTTTTTTTTGCTCCTTGCCCTTTCATACCACTCTGACGCACTGAGCTACCGGTATATATGGGCCCCTACAAAAGTTGAGTAATTTGAAAAATTGGAAAAAAAAAAAGAAAAACCTTTTAGCTATTTTTTTTTTTTTTGTTCATTGAGCTACCGGTCGCCATATATGGGCCCCTACAAAAGTTGAGTACCGGGCCCGGATTTTCTCTCGACGGCCCTGGACCCACGCGGCCTTTTGAGATGCCTACTGTCTCAGCTATCTCGCGCACCTTCAATCGGCGGTCTGACAATACGAGATCGTGGATTTTTGTCAGTTATCCTCCGTGCTATTTTTCATGTCTGTTGGTCAAACGCCCAATTTGACCAAACCACCAAATTTTATGAATTTGTTTTGGTATTGGGGAAAAATAAAAGTATTACATCAACATATACCGGACTCATATATGTTTAAAATTTGTTTTCCCGCTTTTTAATGAATGAAAAATAATTAACAGAAATATTTTCGTATTAACGTGAAATTATTGTCCAAATCCTTCAAATGGACCCCACTACAATCAAAACCACCACCATAAATACTCACTTTTTAAGAACGCATGTAAATATCAAACCGCCACCATATCGGGCAAATTGTTTTTTTTTTCTGGCTGTAATAAAATGTATGTACGAGTATGTAAATGATAGTCACTAAGTCATTTTATCAAAAAATCCAAAAAAGAATAGATCGGACTCTTATGGCTTGGACCGAATTCAAACGTCCCCCTCTTGGATTGAAAAAATTCTGTTGAAATAATGTAGAATGTGCCGGCATGATCCGGACTTGGAATAACGTTCCCGCGAACCCCGTGACAAATAGCGAACGTCAATACAGTACCGAAAAAAAAATCTCATCGCACGTGACCCCTATCTGAACTTATGACTCTGACTCTTCAGATATTCGAGAAGATACAAAGGAGTCATTTCAGTAGAATTTCCAATACAACACAAAATAACTACTGCTTGTGCGGTGACCCTACCTCTCTCCATCCCTTGTGCATCGTATATGTTTTGATCTTCGGAATTTCGTCTACCCGTCCCGCGGATTTCCATCCCATATGGTTTTTGAACGGACGAAAGAAACGCCTCTCTTATTTATGGTTCCCTGCACAAAGGTCCTGAACCCGACTCCGAGAGAGTATTGAGATAGCACTATGAGTCGATTTTCATTTTGTTTGTTCAGAGTATACCTACATACTATTGCACACAACAACTGTGGTGTCCGTAACGCCCTCCTCCAACTTTCCTCCTGGGTATGATGATGATGACGTGAGCCCATCCGGAGGACAATCTACCCCCGAGTGATCACAAATGCGTGAAGATCACATACTGCGTAGAGTAGTTCGTTTCTGATTCGTCCAAGCAATGGGTCCATTTCAGATACCGCAGCATGACATCTTCCATTGCTCGAACGCGATTGGTTGCTAGGCGGTTTCATTTAATTGACTCCTAAATTGACTATAAAAAGGCAATCATAGTTCAGCGAGACTTCAATTAATCGCCTGGGCTTGTATTAATCGCGCACTCTATATCCGCGATACACGATACACACTCTCTCCTGTACGCCTAACATTTTCAAATTTTCGCGCGCTGTTTCATTCAGGAGACGCAGTGATCCAACGTCTCCTTTTACACTGCCGACTTGCTCCCGAAAACTTAATATGTACTGTTCGAATACGTTAGAGTTGCCTTTCGCCGGACCATTGTGTAGTACATTCTGCCACGTTAACTACCACTGCAATTGATATATTATTAGAGTGCCCATGAAAGTGATTTTAATTAAAAGGCCGCGGTAATTAATTTAATTAGACCAACCAAAGGCTGTAACCGCGTGCTGTGAAATTAATTAATTGTTATTGTTAGCGCTGCGATTCTTGTTTCACGATTGGATTTATTGTGTTTTTCGCGCCACGTGCAATGTCGTCTGAACCCACGCATTCTCCTAGCGCGAAAGGTGAATTGAGTTAATTCTGCAAACCTGTGATTTCGGTTATAAATATTTACCCTCAAGTGACCCTATACAATCTTAGCGTATCCGATATAATGGAACCTTCGAATTTTGACGATCAGATTTTCAGTGATTTCGCCGGACCTTTAAGTCCGCTCGGTCCCAAACCGCTGCAGCCCCAGGGCGGGCATAGTATCCAAGTGATGCTCGGTATGGCCTCCATTCAACCGCCATCATCGGCCAATGAGCTATGCTCTCAACGTTTACCCGAAGTTCACAGCCTGTTGCCAGGATCACCCAAACTCGATCACTACAAAACGCTTGATTACGGCACCGCACAAAAAGTCGACTACTCAACGAAATTGGGCTGCTATTCGCCCAGTCCCAAATACGACTATGTCACGCTCAAGCTGGATCAATACTCGCCGGGCGGAGGACACAAAATCGACTATGGCAAACCGACAATGGACTACGGACCAAGCTCTAATGGCAAACTCGATTATTCGCCAACATCGACCAAAATGGATTACGATCATATGCAAATGTTTAGTCCGCAACCCCCTACTCAAGTGCAACCTGTTGTTGTGCAACAGGCTGCAGTTGCAGGACAACCACCGTCATCATCGTCGTCCTCGTCACAAGTATCCGTCGCAAATAGCAGCAATGGTCAATCACCGCATCATCATCCACTCGATGCTAGTGGCAATATGATGAATGGTCTAGGGAAGAAGAAGGGTGATGCTGATCTGGGTGGTGCAGTTTCGACCACCTCGTCCTCCAACTCAGTTCCGACGTCGAGTGATAGCGCCGGAAACAATGCAAATGCCAAGAAGAATGATAAGAAAAAGGGCGATCCGAATGGTGTGAAGAAGAAGAAAACGAGGTACGTACAATGTGAATTTTGTTTCTGAAATACGAGTAGAAGTCCTTTTTGTGGATTGTAGCCTGAAAATTCGAAATAAACGTGACCCTGATTTTCGTACTACCCTTATTGTGGCTAACGCGACGATTATGGTGCTCAATATCTACGAATTCCGTCATCTTTAGCACATGGTTAGATAGTAGATAGAACCTTGCAGAATCCCTAAATTCACCACCATTTTTGGAACATTCCTGTTTCGTGAATATTTGGAGAATTCTCTCTATTGCATTTAGAGAGAATTATTAATACAGCATTTTCTATTCAAGAAGTCCATTTCCGCTTTAGGTGGTACGAATCTAGAACCCATGCAGGGGGCTTCGTAGGACCTTAAGCTGAAATTTCATGAGTTTTGTGAAAATTGTCTCCAATGAAATAATTAATTATTTTTTGCGAAACTGGAAAGTTCCGAGTATTCCAGATACAATTTTTGTTCTTAGCTCTACAGGCATTTCTAAGAATCCTAGCGTAATTGTGACGGTTATGGGCTTTTCGCCTTAGGACAGAGGGCCAATCTTTTTCTGTATTGTAGACTGTAAAGGATTATTACATTACAATCTGGTCCACTCTAATCACAAATAGGTAGATTTAAAAAAAAATTAACTATCTAGTCTAGCTCGAGTCCAATTTCTACGAGCAAGTCTAGGTTTGATTGTCAAGATTGATCAACAAACCTGATCAACTTCCCGGAAAGCACCGCTCAGTTCGGCTGTAGCGAGAAAGTGTCACGGCTTTGAGATATCTCGATCGCAGAAGCAACCAATGACACCCGATATGAAGCGGGTAGTATGACTATATATTTACTAATAGCTCCGATGACTCCTGGAGGATCAAAAGGAGCCCATGCAAGATTCTTATCTTGTTTCTGCTTAAATTACACAGTTAAAGTACTCTATTCAACAATGATAAATTATCGCTTCCATTTCCAACGTGCCATTTGAGATTGCTCTGATGCATCCTATGTCCAGTGAACCATGGCCATACTCATTTGCCCTAACCCCTAATCGGACATAGCGCGTCAGCTATTCAATATGGTTTAGTTGACGTTTCGTTGACATAAACCAGTTTCGGACAATGCACGTTGCCAACATGCACCTCCTGCTCCCATTTAGCCGCTTGCCTGCGACAAGTCGGGAGATATTACGCCCCGCACCACAAGGGGAAGACAACACAAACATCCATGGCCACGAACGCCTTGGACGGGACTTGAACCCATAAAGCCTGTAGTCAGACATGAGATTGATGCCTATACGCACTGACCTACCGGTCGCCCCAACCATAAGATGGTTACAGTTTAAAACTTATAATGTGATGATGAAGTTGCTTAGCACCACCGAACTTTATAGCAAACATGCCAATGGTTCTATTACAGTACAAGTTTGATGGTTTTCGTACCAACACAGTACACTTAGATAAAAAAAAACCTGGGTTCATTGGGAAACCCTGAGAAAGCAAGACAAAAAGCCTACTTATGATGTTGAAAACCATACGGATTTAGTCTCCAAAACGAAAGAGTTGACCAACCTCCACGCCTGCCAACTCCCCCAGATGATTGAATAAGTAGTCAGTGAGAGTTGATCTTTTCCTGCTTTCTAGCGCCCGGCGTATGCATAACAGATGAAACATAGTTCCCTCCTCATGCGCATCTCCACAGCTTCTGCAAACATCGTTATATGGAAGTCGAAGTCTCGTGGTGTGCTCACCGTTACACGATACTATCAAGCCCTTGTTTGTTACACAGTAGTTTAGTAATTTATAGTTTCCATTCGTATATACTAGTCGGTTCCCTTCCTATTCACAAGTATCGGACGAACCGCTGGAGGATTTTCTATTTTAAACTGAATATAACTGCGATCGGAGAAGTACTGCTCTGGAGACACTGTCCAATCTCGTACGCATTCTACGGTATCCTGTAAGACTAGGTCAATATGCAAAACCGCCTGTCTGTTTTTTATAATGAAGATAGATTCGCAACTCAGGTTACAAAGTACCAGCTTAGTGCCAATTACACATATATTCGAAGAGCTTTTCGCCCCTACTATTCATGTCGTGCTATCCCACACCGTAAGGTGAGCATTCGCGACGCTACCTAGAATTAAACTTATTTTAGCATCTGTATCTCTCTGAATAGCCTCCCGTCAGCGAAGTGGCGGAGAAGCCCCTTCTTATCCTATATCGACAACGAACAACCTTCACGTTGACTACAACCGTGCCGTTACTGCTATGCGCGACGAGAAAAGCACCATCCGTTTTCTTTGTCATAATGCATGAACATGGTCTGTCCTAGATTAGATTTGATTGAGAGAGGAGCGGCGGGCGCCAAAAGGTCCACTAGCACCGAGGCCAAATGGTATATCGTCCTATAGCCCCAGGTCAGGCAACAGGCCTAGGCCTGTGGATCAAGTTTGATCGCGCTAATGAAATTGCTTAAAAGGATGAGCGGGATCGACGCAATGTCATCAGTGAAGGCGATGCCAAATTCCTCACATTCGCAATGAACATGCAGTGACGTTTGATCATCGCTCCTGCAGATACATTATAAACATAATTACCACCGAACATCAAAAAGTAAAGAATTGAGTCGCAAATCGGCCTACATCCTTGAACGAAAACCATTCTTTTCATATTCATGAAGTTGAATAAACTTAGTACGATACTTACACGTAACACCTCATACATTTTCCGAATTCCCTTTGATGTTCCACGTCTCTCATTAACATCCTACTATGCTATCAACAAGTCTCTTCATCACTTACCCAAGGAACAAAATAAAACACCTCTTCCCTGTTTCCTAATCAGTAGTCAACCATCAACCGGGTCAGGACGAAAAAAAGGAAAAAAAAACGAGACCCGAGAAACCAACAATACCGCACCTTACACCTTATGGTGTACAGTCTACACACTAGTCTTAATGTGGCGCTTTATGTCCTCGTGCCTTCGACAACCTGTTACCCTGCGGGTAACACGACACACGACTTCTTTCAAGGAGCAATTTCTGTGTGTTTGTATGTGCGCGCAATTGTTACCGACCGCATTATGAACACCGTCACCCTGCTCCTGTATTTCCACAAACGGAGTCATTGATACTTGCCGCTCGTGCGGCCACTATAATATGCTGAAGAGGTCCTGGGAAATAGGGGCTTATCGTCGCAGTACGGGTTTAAATACGCTTTTGTATCGATACTTTAATAACCAATGAATCATTTTCAAATTGTAATTGGATATTAGTAGGAAATGAGAGTTGAAAAGAGGATAGAGTGTTGGAATAGAGGTTTGACTGGCGGAATAACTTGCGGATGCTGGTGTGGGAAATTATTGTGACACCTAATTATCCCATTATTAGAGTGGCTATCGTCGTCCGGCGATATCTGAGGTTGTTGTTCAATACGCAGGGGGTGTTATGAGACACCTTTCTCGTTCACCGTTTATCCACTTGAGTCGTGGTTTATGTTGAAAAAGTTGCTTCGTTAATTAAGAGGGTGCTTAAAACATTAGCGAAACTGCTCAAGTTGGACACACTTTTTTTTTTGTATTTTGAATACCCTGAAATTGTATCGAAGTATAGAGGTAGAACCCCATCTGTAGCACCCTAAGTAACCACCAGAAAAAAAAATCATAAATTTCCATTCTAAGTACCAGAGATCAAATGATTGTTTAAATATACGACACGGATCGGTTCATCTTCTCAACAAATGGCTTCAATCGAATCCTGTATATCCCGCATACATGCAATCGCCAGCTTACGAAAATATTTTTCCCATGCAAAAACCCTCGGGATACCAAATGCTATCGTAAACGTCCTTTTTTAACAAATTGCTCATGGGGGTGGCGTGGCGCGGTGTGGCAAAAGCATGCCGCCGATAGTGGTCACTTAACTTCTTGTAGAGGTAGGGTGGCTCATGCGACCGCACTGTATGGTGCGTGGTGGTGGTCCAGGAAGTTTTGCCTGAATGTTTATAGTTCACAGATGACCAGTTCCGGGTCGCTTACCTACATGCGTTAACCCTCGGAATCGGCGAATGTCATCACGGCGTATATCAGATGGAGGTATGACGGTGGTGGCATTCCATTCGCATTCCGTACAATACCAGGACTTTTATTTCGGGGTGCATGGAAAGTCAAAGCATACGAGTATGAAGGGGAGTGAATGGGAACCGATGAATCCAAAAAAAGGTCGTCGATACGGGCCAAGTCTTCTGTCCTCGGCTGGGTAAAAATAGAAATCGTAAATTGACTTCCCAGTTCCCATGGCCGTAGGTTCCTCTATGTATTTTTAACGCTATCAGAATCGCCTGCTGAGAAGATAAGCAAGCGAGCCAGCATCGCTTCCGGCAACTGAGCTGTTTCTCTCTTGAAGGTGCGGTCCCCAGCTAGCGTCCTCGCTGACTATAGGATAACAAGCGAACAATTCACACTTTTCCTTTTATATCGTTAAGTGACGCTTTAATTAATTGACGTGGTACTGCTTTTGTCCTCCCCGGCGACGTGGGGCATTTTTCTTTTGCCGACGTATCGAATAACGTTGTCCCGTCCGTGAGCCTTCTCTTTATGGGGTGGAATCTCACCTGATATACCAAAGGACCAGGACGAAGCCAGATCGATAACACGATGATAGGCTTTAGATAAATATTTTCTCTGTATTAGACGATAGGTATACGACCTGGTGTAGGCCATGTTTATCCTATTTATTTACGAGTATATTGGGACTATCTGATGGTCGTTTTTTATGAACCCTAGGACTGGATTTTGTATTGTTCTTTGATTTGTTCGATGGACTCTCGTGGGAATCGAAAGTGGATTAAGGTCATATACATTATTGACTTTGATGCGATGACACGGGTGCTCATCGGAGTGTTTTGTTATAATATGAAGTTGGCGTTTGTCATAAAAGTGGTTTATTTTGTAATAAACTGTTGGCAGAGTCCATTGGAGGATAATTAATCAGAGAACAGAGAATATAAAGCGAAGTAGAGGTGGAGCTAGATGTCGTCTGTAGCAGCTAAAGCAATTTACATGGAATTTTATAGGTTCTTATTGAAAATTACTGTAATTCCATGGACTAATTTCCTAGTTATTAATCTATTTGGGAGAGGGGGGAGGGGAAGTTGGAAGTTGGAAGAAAAATACCAAAATTGAGCACTAAGAGCGCAAGGGGAGTTTGGTTAAAGTAACTGCCATGACTACCACTGCACACATAGAACTTGAATATGAACTTGTACGCTGTGAAACCAAAAATTTGTGATTCACAAGATTTAAGCTTATTATGTGCTTACCTACTTAAACCTGCCCGAGTTAATGATGGAGCGATGAAGTATACCCAACCAGGGTTGACAGGCGGTCCAAGGTGTAAGCCCCCAATACGGGGGGCGCTGAAGTCACCACGATGGAATTCAAAATTGCCACAACAGCCGCCAAGAAGTATTAGGAGATATTAAGGGTGAAATAAGTTTTTTTTTTAAAGATGAAGAATAAAAAATGTCCAATTTGTATACCCTTCACGAATGTGATAGAGTATATTAACTGTCATGAAAATCGGAATTTTTTGTGACACTTCGTTTCATTCTGCACACCAACTTAGCATGCGTCTGTAGCTTAGCTCGGTAACGCACGTGGCATTTTTTTCTACTGTCATTAAGCTTGCAACGCACAGAAGGAAGCATCTCCGACCATATAAAGTATATATATTCTTGGTCAGTATGACGAGATTAGTCGATTAAGCTTTGTCCGTCTGACTGTCTGGTTCTATGCTAACTAGTCTTTCAGTTTTGAAGCTATCGAGCTGAAATTTTGTACAAAGCATTCTTTCTATTTTATATATTGGGGCGTATTTTGGGCGTCCGGTAGTGCAGTGTGTTGAGGCATCAGTCTCATGTTTGACTACCGGCATTTCGGGTTCGAGTCCCGTCCACGGTGACGTTCGTGGCCATGGATGTGCAGGAGGTGCACGCTGGCAGCTGCATTCTCCGAAACCAATTTATGCCGACGGAACGTCAACTGGGCCACATGGAACAGTTTACGCGCTATGCCCCACAAGGGGTTAGGGCAATTGAGATATTTCAAGGACCTTATCACGGCTTGGCTAGCAGTTAATATTAGGCGCGTTCTTTTGCAGCTACCCCAGGACAAGGGTAGTTAGCTCGAGCTTTTGTGCAAAAACAAACGATGTATCTTACCCATACAGGGTAAGTAAAAGCATGTATTTGACATGAAATGGATTTTGTCTCAGATAAAGTTTGGATTTTAAGTGGTGGCATAATTCCACTCTTTAAAAAATATTAAAAACAAACTTCATTCTATTACATCAAGAGCAAGCATTGAACCTATCAAATGCAACTGTGATAGAAGAAACTAATTGATTCCGAGTAGCTTCCTAATATTTCGACAAAAATCACTTTTCCAATTGGATCCACTGAATCTAATTGAGGTAAACTGAGGTGAAAATAGTGTGGAACATCGTGAAATGAACGAACTTCGCCCGATGTGTCCTAATTAAAAGCTTTACTTGTGCGCTATCCAGGTCAGAATCGGCCCTCGATAAATTACTAGGTTAAGCGCTAATCTATATAAGGCAGCATTGTTATTGTATTGCGTGTTATGTCACTAACCTATACAGGTTAAGAAAAGCAAAAGAGCGCGCCTATTGTGATATCTCTACTATTGACTATGTGGCGTGCCGCCCCAGGCAAGTTAAAGCTTCTAAAATCACAGTAATTTCCGCAAGGAAATCACTACAGTGATCAGGTAGACAGAATGACAGGCGTCCGAGTTGACCACCGCTCACTCTAGGGGCTTTCCACAAGACAATAATTAAATACAAACGATTCGGCGTTGGACACGCAACGGTTAAATTTTTAATTTGAAATAATCCGTTAGATACCTATACATATATCAAATTTTCAAATATCAAGCACAAAATAGATTCGTAAACGTAAACGACGTAGCGACATCCGAAATTTATATGCTACGGAAACGTCAACAAGGAATAGCTATGCAAGAGATGTTGACGCGCCCTTGCCAGAGGAGGCGTCAAAGCAATTAACTACCAAATATATGCGCAGTAGCTGCAACCATAACAACCATCAAAAAAATAAAAGCTAAAAAAAATACGAAATGTATGAAATAAAAAAGTTCAGACACCATGTTTACATAAACCTTTGCCTTTAGATGATTGCAAATTACATAAGGAGTTTTTTTTCTGTCGCCAGTCCTTCCGAATATTACGATATACGTCCAGCAAAGTATTCAGCTTAAAGGATCTTTAGAACCTGATACCCAGACAATCCCCCCTCTCGAGAATAGCAAAGTTACAATCCAAACGAATCATCTGCATACTATTATATTACCATCTCAACGTCGACCTCCTGTATTAACGGCATTCCCGTTCGTCCTACCTAGGCACCTAATAGCCTCTAAATCATCTCAAATTGCCGCACTCTGAAACTCATTCAGTCAATTAAGAGCCTTTTTGTACGAGAGTTTGTTAAACTGTTTTCATAAATTAACTCTAAAAGTCGCTGTACGTATAATTCAATTATGCGACGAATGGACTGTTAAGTGACTCAATCCTGGCGAAGGACAACACGAGAAATTACTAAGTGGCCGGGAAAGTTTTACAACATGCAGTTCATCAAGTTGCCTCCCGCTTTGTCCGCCTTCAGCACGACTATGTCCCTCTGGAAGCGATTGTGATTACACAAAAGAACAACAATTGGCTTCCGACTATTGTTCGAAATGAAAGGACTCATTTTTCACTTCTTTCCGTAACAGTCAGGAGGGCAATCAGTAAAATCGGCTATAATAGAATTTTCTTTTTCCACGGTCAATATTTTGGTTGGCATATTAGGATTGAAACTACACAAGTACTCGACCGGGTGCTTGATGCCACAGCAGCACCCTACTACACTGTACAGTTCCTAACTCTCCCGAACCACCACCGAAAGTGCATATCAAGTATCATCGCCCCGAAGACGATTCTTTGCATCTATAGACCCGAGTCACCCCGAGTGCAGTGGAAAAGGATAAATGGTCGAGAGTGCTAAAAAAAAATAAAGCAACAATGTTGAAATAATATTCGTACAGACAACTGGATTTCCTTTTAAATCGATATTATCTCGTTTCGAGATATCCTTGACCCCCCCCCCCCCTCCCTCTTCTCCCTCCTCCTATCAAACATGAATGAAAAGGGTAGAGAAACGTCCGAAAGAGCAGCGAAAAACACTTTAACGGTAAGCTGTTAAGTACTTTAAAATCGGATAGAAAGTACGCTCAGTATTACCAGGACCTACATTTTGTACTATTCCGGTATTAAATAGGAATATACACGGACAAGATTGGCAACCATTGAAGATGTGAAAACGAGGAAGCATTTTGCGGATAAATATCATTTGGATTGATAAAGAGATGCTTTTAACAGCACGAAATTTTGTTGAGCCTTTGTGGATATCTTTAATCATTATACCAGGCATGTCAGTAATTTTGGAAGACGAAGAATATTATTGTGTATTTAATAATGGGATAACAGTGCTCAACCTCTAATATACTATAACGACCGTGGAGAGAAGAGTACGAATCGAGTTCGAAGTGACCTCTAAAGGAGAGCGGCTAACATTACAAAAATCAGCTCATCTCCGCTTCCACGCCAAAACATCTAGGTGAAAATCAAGAAATGGATTGATCGAACCAACACCAAATAACGAACTAGAGAATCTTAAAATCATCTATGTCCATAAATAGAAAACCGGACTATGATGTTACACGTTAGCATCTACTATTTGCCCTAACCTTAGTGGGTCATAGCGCGTCAACTACTTATATCCATGTGGATTAGTTGCCGTTTCGTTTAGCATAAAATGTTTTCGGACTACACCCATTTAGCTGCATACCTACGACAAGTTCGGATGGGCTATCATCGGAACGAGCGCAAAAAAGTCCGAAGCGTGTATACTCTAGACTTGGACAGACCTAGTGGTGATACCAAAAGTACCAATTAGCAACGACCATTTGCATTAAAAGTGAGTCTCCTATATGGCCAGTTTATAGAGGAGGTTGGCACTCATTCAGAAGGATCTTGACCATTCTCAAAATCAATTAACTAACATATTCGCGCTCGATGGCCGTGATCTTTCGGTCACCGCTCTACGATACTAATCTAGAGCTTGGAGTTCAAATCACGACGCGATCAAAAACTGCCTGTGAGTACTAATAGGATTCTCACAGTGCTCCGAGCATGTCAGTATAAAGACGGCGCGGATAAGAACGTGCATGCTAGCAACTGCACTTCCGAAAAGTAAATATGCTATTGAAACGTCAACAAGGCATATACAGTGGCGGACAAAAGTCTACGGCAACACCTTATATTGAGGCTCTGGTTAATTGGAAGCTTTAATCAAAAATCCTTTGATGCACATTTTTTCAGTAACGTAAATATATTTATAAAAAAACGAAAACAAAAACTTTTCATAACAAATTTAAAGAGAAATCCATTAAAACATAAAAAATTGAATGGACAAAAGTCTACGGCAGTCAGTGCTGGCTGACTGATACACAAAAAATTTCCAACTAAACCTAACTGTATTTCTTCGAAATTTGTTTATTTGATCTTACTGCTATTCAGTACATGTGCGGCTGCAACTCTACTATAGGTTTATCGCTAGTTTCGAACTGTAAAGACCGCAAAATGTCATCGCGAAAAGAAATTTCTAGTGATGTCCGAAATTTGATCGTCCAGTATAAAAAGTGCTCGGAAATTGCGAAATAACTGAAGCTAAAACGAAGTTCTGTTTATACCATTATCAAAAAATTTAAAAGCAGTGGTTCCATTGAAAATAAGCCGCGAACTGGCCGACCGAAAAAGCTTTCACGCAGAGACATTAGTTCAATTTGAAAAGAAGTGAACAAAAATCCAAAAATAAGTGCTCCAGATTTGGCGAAACAAGTAGCTGCGGTAAGGAAAAAGGATGTCCATGCAAGAACAATCTCGAGAGCATTAAATTTTAATGGGTTTCAAAGCAGAACTTCACGTAAAAAAGCCAATAATATCCGCAAAAAAACCGACTTCTGCGGCTAGAGTTCGCCAAGGCCCATATCAACAAGGACAATGATTTTTGGAATCGAGTCCTTTTTACCGATGAGTTGAAATACAACATGTTCGGGTGTGATGGTCGCAGTAAAATATGGAGAAAAAAGAATACGGCATTAGAGACCAAAAATTTTATTCCTACTGTCAAGCACGGTGGAGGTAATGTTATGGTTTGGGGAGCCATAGCTGCATCTAAGGTCGGCAGATTGGCTTTTGTTGAAACTACTGTGGACCGCTATGTTTACAAGAGCCTGTTGGAACAACATTTAAGCGCATCAATTGAGAAGTTATGCCTTGGAGGGAGATAGATTTTCCAAAAAGACAATGATTCGAAGCACACAGCACTTTTCGTCAAGAACTGGTTGTTGTACTACGCTCCCAGGCAGCTGAATACGCCTCTCCAAAGTTCGGATTTAACCCCAATAGAACATGTATGGGAGCTTCTGGGGCAGAAAATTCGCAAATGTTGCGTAAAAAATAAAAATTTGTTGAAGGAAGCGCTCATTACAGAATGGGAGAAAATTACATCCGCAGAAACTGGTAATTTAGTCGCATCTATGCCCCGAAGACTACAAGCAGTAATTGATGCGAAAGGGGGTCCAACCATGTATTAAGCCAGGAAATAATTTTAAAAATTCCGACACGTTTAGTTGGAAATTTTTATTGTATAAGTCAGCCGGCACTGACTGCCGTAGACTTTTGTCCATTCAATTTTTTATGTTTTTATGAATTTCTCTTTAAGTTTGTTTTGAAAAGTTTTTGTTTTTGTTTTTTATAAATGTATTTATGTTACTGAAAAAATGTGCATCAATGGATTTTTGATTAAAGCTTCCAATTAACCAGAACCTAAATATAAGGTGTTGCCGTAGACTTTTGTCCGCCACTGTAAATGCTAGAGATGTTGATGCGCCTATGCCCCTGGAGGGGTCAAGGCATTTACCACCCACAAAATGATGACTGATAAGAAACTAACTGTAAAATAAATAGATCTTCGGTGATCGTTGTCGAATATACCCATTATAAACTATGCATACATCCTGTGCGTCGACTCTTCACGGACAGCAATGAAGTTTGAAAGTGAGTGAGTGCTGAACTGTCTGCGAATGAGAATAATTTATCAAAAGTTGATCAATGGAATATCACCGTTCTTCCGTCGAGTCCAGCCCTTTGCATGTAATTTAGCCTTTACACTTTACTGGCTCAGCCGACCTTTGAATTCGAGCGCTGATTATCGCGCAGCATATTAAATGCATTACATCACATTCACATGCGAACGATTGACAACAGAAGGACTAATCGTGCATTCAAATTCAATCTCCAGTGGGGTTCAACAGCAAAGTTATAACAGATTTGTATGGTAAACGATTCTGCGTAAAGCTATAACGCCATATTACCATCCAACCTCACCCCTTTTAATAAATCTGGCCTTTACTTATACCCAGAATTACACAGAATTTCTAAGGATATTTAGCTTTATGTATACGGATATTGCTTATTTCTTATCTTCATTCGGAGAATCATGGCCAGAATCGATCCCGATAAAGCTGACTTTTCACCTCGGCGCTCAGAGCACCGGACATTTTCATCTACAAATAAAAATATCTTCATTGAAAATTCATCTGGAGCGCTGTGCCATTCCTTAAAGAATAAAGTATTCCGTACTCTGATGTTCCTAAACATTCTCTTGTCATCGTTGTATTCATCGCATATTTACTTTTATCATTGCACAACACACATACACAAAATGTGAACTTTTACGCTTCCCTTCACAATACACTTCAAACAGATTATTATTGTCGAGAAAAAAAAGCATCCTCTCGTCCTTCTGCCGCTGCGACTAATACCCTACTCACTTGATATTTTAGTGTTACATACACGTTCACTTACTATACGTTTGAAATATGCATGTAAAGCTAGCATAAAGGTGATACGGAGAAAAAGTATCCTAAAAAAGGAGCAAGGGTTCTCAGCATCCTTTCTGGTAACATTTCCCCTCTCAATCCCCAACGAATGCTAGGTGTACGTTTAAATGGAAAGAGGATTCATGGTCTTACGGACTCTATACATTTCTCGACAGGATACCTATTTTTATGGACATGCGACGGACGACAACGACGGGACATACGAGTACATATAGGGAAAACATGGCAAACTCTAAGGATTGCGGACAATTCGTTGAAACATACATAAAACGATAGAAGCATATTGTTTGGAAGTGAAAAACATCGGACTTGTACAAGACGCGAGTATGGAAGAACTTAGTTGGAAAGAGAATATTTGACTAGGGTTTACCTGGTCCTTTTTTATGCTGGGGCACTTTGGCCGGTCTATTTTGATTGTGCATTGCAGATTAGGATCACATGACTACCGAGTCCGAGAATTTAAATGCTCTCACAATATCTTTCACGGGTTATTTTAGAAATTCTTACATTTTATGCGGTCTGTGGTCAATGGTGAAGACGGTGGTGGAAAGGATTTGTGAGTGGGTACGTTTGCAGGTGATTGAATTATAGAATGTATTAGTAAGAAGCCATCAGGTTAGATTTGCTTTCTAATCAGATTTCCAGAAAATGAATCTAGTTTCTAATCTGCAGAGAGGTTAAATGGAATGGAACTGTTCGATTCAAATCGAAACGAATGTCGTATTGTGTTTTGATTGGCTATCATTAGATTTATCTCCTTAGGCCACAGGCTTCTAGCTGTTTGACATACCCTGCCATTTTCCCACCTGAGGTTTGCTTTCAGGAGTGGTGCCGAGAACATCGCGTGCTTGCAGTGGGAGATCAAAATACTTAAATGTTTATAAGAGTCGTAGAACTCCGCAGTGGAACCACTACGCGTGAGTTCGTCCACCCTACAGTTACCAACGAAGCCGCTGTGACCCGGGAGGATCGTACTGCCTAAAGCGAAAGTCCACTTATGATTGGAGACAGAATAAATTGCCACGAAATTATTGTGACGCATTTTCCGAACGTAGGTAAATAAAAGGTGTAAAACGTTGTCGTATCAAAATGGATTATGCGAACTCATCTCATAACTTCGATGAGTCGGTCGTGCTCTTTTTCTGCAGTTCACTGTAACAAATTCACCATTTTCCGGTTCAAATATGACTAGAAGCGTCATCAAAAACAATAGTTTCTCCATTGCATTTCATAAAACGTTCTCCATTCACAAAACGTACCACTTATGTACATCATGGATTATTCCCTATGTGCTGCTGCTCACCTCACATAAATTGGTCGAGATTAAAGTTAATAATTTCTCGGAAAAAGGTGTTTGAATTTAATTTGGATTTTGTGTGCACAGCCAAGGAGAAATGTTACAGATGGTATAAAAGGAATCGTTGCGCTCGAGATTTGTAAAATACGACTTAAGCTCGTTTCTCTCTGTGTATTTGGATGATTTAATTAGATTTGTAAAGTTGATAGAATATACAGATAGGAGTTTTCTGGAGGAAGGAGATGGATAAATTTAATCACTGTGGTCTAGGAATTCATGCGGACTTAAGAAGCTGCTACCTTACCAGATTGGCAAGTGGAGGGGCACTTCAGGGAGGCGTCGTACTTGCTATTTTCTCATCAATACAATCCTAGCAAGGCTTGACAGAGAAGGGGATAAAGTGGCTGCGTACGCAGATGATGTGGCAATCGTGGTGCCAGAAATGCGCCTCTCCGTGATAAGCCATAAGATCGTGGAAAGGGCCCCGAATACAGTGACAGTGAGCGCCTGACCCACATACTGTGGGCTTGGTAAGATTGAACTTATGTTATTTACCATAAAAACCAAAGTACCCCATTTTACTCTCCCTAAACGAAGCTCAGCTGAAAATTAAACATTGAAGAATGGGTGAAGAATGCCTACATAGCTTCTACGCCTGTAAGAAAGCTTTCGGAGGAAGATGGGGCTTGAAGCCAAATATGGTCCTACACAGCAGTACTCCGTCCGATTCTTACATATGTGTCATTAGTTTGGTGGCAAGCGCTTGCTAAAGAGTGCAACGTAGCAAAACTTGGCAGGGTAAAAAGAACGGCATGTTTTGGTACTACAGGTACCACTCAAACATGTCCAAGGGAAGCACTAAACGTGATCCTGCATCTTCCACCTACTTACATACCGCCTTATCAAACAACTGGCGACGGGCAGTGCAGTCAGGCCCAAAGAGTCTGCAGGCTGAACTGCCAAGCCGCACGACCATAGTGATATTTGAAACTAATTGCCGCGAGATGTGGCCTGGGCAAAAACCGACTTCTCCGTGCCCAATTTTAATGTCATGACAGCAACTCTGTTCTGTCCCATCAAATAAAGTTCAGAGCAAATTTTTGTGGGACAGTTGCTCGAAAAAAAAAGAGTAATTTGGGACAATCTCGTTTGCAATCGAAAACGACAATATTTTATCAAGTTTCCAATGGATTTTAATGGAAACTAAACCTGATAGATATGGGTATCTCCAGATTCGGGATGAAAGGAACAATGTGCGGAAGTACTGTTGAAGGCATTTTGAGGCCTTTGGTCAGGACTTTGAGTCCTTTCGTGGGAGAAAAAGGACATTCTTGGCAAGGGTTTGATATATAGGCAGGATAGGTATCATATGACATGGGGTCATGAGGCGAATGCACGAGACTACAGTTGAAGAATTTTGAGTCCTTTGGTGTGGAAAAAATTACGTTTTTGGCCCATGTGGCCCAGTTGACGTTTCGTTGGCATAAAGTTGTTTCGGAAAATGAAGTTGCACCTCCATGCGCGCAGTGGCGATGTTCAGGCGAATGACTAGATTACTGTTGAAGGCATTTTGAGTGCTCTTGTGTAGAAAAAGGGCATTCTTAGCAATGAAGTGATATCTAGGCAAAAAAGGTATCATATGACTGAGGATGTTCAGCGAATGCACTAGACTAGTGTTGGAGGCATTTTGAATCCTTTGGTGAGAAAAAAAAAGACATTCTTGGTCTACATATATCTACACAAGATCATATCATCATCGTATGATAATATGATTGAAGCTCATAAGGCAAATGTCCTGGACTACTACAGATGGAGCTTCGAACGCATTGGGCAGGAAAAAGGACATTCTTGCATTCGTCTGGTACATACGGGGGCGATAATGACAACATTTTTAAAACACACCATAGACAACTTGAAAGCAAATGGTTCAAAATTAAAATGTACTTGCATGGGACGGGCCTAAAGTGCCGATTAACATCATCGCACTTTGTGTCATCATTTGTGTCATTACTTCTTACTTCACAGAAAAAAAATGCCTCTAGGTTTTATTCTTGTCCATGCACCTAAGCAAGACTCATCCAACCATCAAGCTTATGTTAAATGGCAAAGGAAAACACATCCTTCTTCATAAATACAGCAATTCCTTCTTGTAATATCCGAGCTCCCAAATGGTGATTTCCTGCTACCGGCGCTATTACTTCCGCCCATCACTCGTGTCATCTTCAATTATGCATTATCACATCATATTCATTTTTAATGATCCACCACTTAATAACGGAAATCTCTAGGGCTTACCCGAACGAAGGAAATACAAAGGACAAGGACGAATTTATATTCCACTAAAATATTCATTTATGAATCAGATGATACGCAGGTACAATAAAGGTGTAGCTGAACACCGTGAAATTTAAAAAAAAAAGAGACGGGTGATTAACATCGCGGTGTTATGATTAAGACTGTTAAATGGCGGTTCAAATTGGACAGGCATCGTTGGAACTGTCGGTGAAAAATGAAGTATGCTACTCGTTGCCAGGGGTAGTCAAAATATCACAAGCCCATTAAAATTAAATCAGCTCCAGATTTTTTAGGCAATCCTTCGTGTTACTTATGAATTTTTTTTCTTCCAAGGAAAAATTCTTGACAACATTTCTTAGACATGCCACGGAAATTGCCACCCATGTCCAAAACATCCTTAATCGAGTAGGACGTCTTCATTTATAGTAGCTCTCTCGTGGGGATACCCAACGACCGTACCTTAATGAAGCTGAACCCTACATTTCAGCCATGAAATCGGATATGTCACATTCGGCGGGCATTCAATTTGTCATCGCGAGTACTCGTACCTCAGCTCAACCTTAATTGCTTAGTATTAAGGGAATTAAAACAAAATGAATCCGCGAAAATCGTACATTCCCCCAGACTGGTTACAGGATCCGCTTAATTATTCAGGCATCCAGCCCGTACTGGAGATAGTATGTATGTATGAGATTCAAGAAAACGATGGTTATGAAATGATGCCTCGGAAGGTTGCCAAAGGACCATGGTAAATACTATGTCCATATTTCATGTATTGCTCTCTGTCATTTGGCCTGTCGAGCACTCTGAGTATTTCAGGTGTGTCCTTGAAAGGAACTAACAAAAGTAGCTCATTTGAAGAACGTTGTACTAGGAAAACTTTGTCGATAAACTTGAAGACTTACTCATATTCATCTAATTCTTCTTTTCATAACTGTGAAGGAATAATCTGTAGATAAGAGATGAGATGCCTTATAAGAAGCCTACCAATTCGAAGAAGTTCATAACTCATAACTAATTAAGTTCTCCTTCTCAGTCTACTGCACTAATTGAATGACCTAATTTATATTACAGCAACAACAATTTCTCCAACCTTAAAAATCGATTTAATTTTATCAAACTCTCCTCATTCATGTAATAAAGATTGTTCTCATAATATTTAATTTTCAGGACAACATTTACCGCCTATCAACTGGAAGAATTGGAACGTGCGTTCGAACGTGCCCCCTATCCGGATGTTTTTGCACGCGAAGAGCTCGCTCTGAAATTAAATCTGAGCGAATCACGGGTACAAGTTTGGTTTCAGAATCGTCGTGCCAAGTGGCGTAAACGTGAGCCGCCCCGTAAAACAGGATACATTAGCACTAACAGTCCATCAACGACGTTAGGTCAAACGTTGGCACCACCGTTCTCCACATTCCCGCAAACCACCACCGTCACACCACCGGGCAGTGTGGATAGTTGGACCAGCTATCAGCCATCGTACGAGCTAAGTCCACACTTCAATATATTGTCGCCGGCAACGAGTCCTTACGGATCGTTTCCCGGCCAATATGGGGCATATGTGCACGAAAGTCAACTGTTCCCCGCGGTACGACAACATTTCGACTACGGTAGTCCACCGCGTGTCGATATGGACGATGCAGGACATCATAAAAACGACCATTATGCGACCATGGATGATAAATTCGATAGTCACCTATCCGAGAGGTAAGTGTTGTAGTAGCCTTTTTGGGGGTATTTTCCAGGAGCTTTGAGGTTTCTCGGGTGTCATTGGGATGCAATCGTGGGTATAGTATGATTATATGAATCGGGTTGTGATTTGTTGAGACCTTTTGCTTTGCAATGATTTGTAGAATTTGTGGGTTAATTTTAGGTGAACAGATTTCTTGTACGTGAGCTACATACGTGACTGTAAGAGTGAATGGGTGACATACAGAATGATTCTATCTATCTGTACTAAGGATTCAAGTTTCCTCTTGAATTTTGAGTTGACGGTTGAATGCTAAACTAAACCAAGACACACTTCCAGCAAAGATATACCCCGTTTTAATCTTGGCTAGTCTGATCGGCTCTATAGGGTTCCTTTTTTTAGCCGCTTATCCTGCTCTACTCTGCTCAGTACAAAAAAAAATGATCTTTTATCAGTTTAACTGACGATATATCAAGCGTGATTGACCGTCTAGGGACAGGTTTGACGCTTGAGCCAAGCGTTGGCGGTGATTGATAGAAAGTTTGATTGACTCAAACGGTTAACAATGGTGCTTGACCGTCAATCACTCGATAATTGCTGAGTAAGTTTTCATGACAATGAGTCCAGAGTTTGGGGAGCAATGGCACGCATGAATTCCAGGTCTTTCACATCCATGCCAGAAACTAGGTACCTTAATGTGATAGAAAGTCTCTGAGTTGCAGGAATCGCTTCACCCATATTTGTATGCTCCTTCTCTATTTTAAGCCGTTCTAACTGCAGTAAAAATCAAAACTCTCTGGGTTGTCCAATTTTTAATGAAGTTCCTGTAGCCTTCTGGTTTCGTATCGCGGAGAACGTTGAGTAAATTGTTCATGAGTGAAGCGGTTTCTCAAGTTATACCACTCCTTGGACCAACGTCGTTTCCTCTTATTTTGTACGCTTGAGGGCAACCAATGTCATGGCAAGAAAGGCCAAATCTGTATTGGAAACTATTGCGACACTTCACACTCTTTCCGAGTCAAATGAGAATGACTTTTGATCAAAAGCTTGAAGAGCTGATTGAGAGTTGATTGAAGCGTTGCTTGAAGAGTTGACTGACTGTGTAGAAGGGTGAATGAAGCGTTCGTGCTTGATGGGACTGCAACTGATTGATCAAGCGGCATGATTGTGTAGGGGATCCTTAAGAGTATCGTCAGTTAAACTGATAGTGAATGCAGCTTTTTTACGACAAAATGAATAGTGCAAAGGCAAGAGTGTTAAACATCACATTATATCCGAGCTATTGTCGCATGACCCTCTTCGTCTGTTCATCAAAGATGACCTTATTATTGCTTTGAGTCTATAACTCCCGCTAACCCCCAACATTCCACAACTGAACTTAAATTAATTCTTGATCTTAGGCGTCCCGCAAAGAAGATTACATACGAGTACATATATGCTTTACGAAAATATATTCTCTTAACCCATAGCGCACCACATCATCAACTCGACTCTGCATGTGTGCTAATTAGCTGCTCTACCATCGCGTCCGGGTGCGTAAACATGCGGGTTTTAATTAAAATTATCACCTCTTTCTGTTATTTACGTTGTCGACATTCCTTCAATGTAATTAAATCCTGAGAAGGTATGGTCGTATGCAACCCTTGTGAAAGCCAGCCGAAAACTACATCATATCAATTATACTATATGTATCGAGAACCATAACGAAATTAGTTTTGTAATGTTTTCCCGGTTTTTTTTTCTAGTGTTACTCAACAAAACGGCAAGTACATAGACGATCCCAAGTATCTTCATAATGTGAATAGTCTGGATGATGCCGGAAAATATGCGACTAGTTGTCATATGGAGGAGCAGTCAATTAAACATACACAACAGCAAGCGCACAGTCAACAGCAGCATCATAGTCAACATCAACATCACCCAGGACAACAACATGGACAACACCATCATCATCATCATCAGCAACAATTTGCCACTACATCAAACATAACAATTGGGGGAGGAGGCAGTGGGGGTGGTGGTGGCGGATGTCATACGGAGGATGCTGATAGTATGTCGTCTGTAATTAAAAGTGAGGACAATGTCACCACTCATAGCTATGTACTGCCTCCTTTTTTGCATTAAAGGAAATGCTCTTTCAAAGGAAACAACTTCGAAAGCAGCATACACAAATGAACTACTACACGTCACGTTCTTCGTATCAGCATCATCATGCCCATCAACTTCATCAGCAACAGCAGCAGCAACCTCATCCACATCACACTCAGTCTGGCACTCACCGACCAGATCCTTACTATCATTACAGGTTCTAAGTTGGGTTGGACTGGAAACCGAATCCACAACTAGGCTCCATTAAGATGCGTATGTAAGATAATGTAATTTTGTTACATAGACTCCTAGTAAGTATTAGCAAGGATATGTATATAGAGAAAGGTTGTAATATAAGTCGTGAAGAATTTCAAATCGATTTTAAGAAACGTATACGAAACCTTATGTAGGCTAATTTAGGGAATGTGTTTGACATACAACCCCCTTTGGGCAACCGTAAAATCTTCTCTTTTGAAAAAGTTGACTCGACTCGGTTCATTATCCTTTCACTGTAATTTGAACCTCCGATCAATATAACTCTTCACCTCTGGCATTCCGACCCGAATCTGACAAGACCTGTATCTACATGTAAGTATTCTTTAATTTCTATATCTTTTCTTTTAGCGTGATATTGCCAGAAACTTTTGGATTCAACTGTTTTTCCGTGTTAAACTGATCGATTCCTCGTTCCTGTACCGTTGCGTTACGGCGGTACGGTTGTATGGCATTGCATTGCATTATCCCTGACAAACACGTGGCGTTATCACTCAGCGCTCCCTTTCGGAACGCGACGTCAACTTTTCGGGTTGTACAAAATTACAAAAGTACCGCGCGGTACGGGCGTTCTCCTCATCAGAACTACTCATGATTGCTGTACAAACTCAACCACAGTACTGGATCGCTCGCCCAGATAACGCTGCGTGTGTGACGTAGCCAATATCGCCGAACGCCGTGTTGAGGGGCGTTCCATGAGCGCTGCTTTACAACGCATTCTGTGCGTTTAACTCTTTATTAAAAGGCGAAATATTGTTTGAAGCCAGTATATTCCTATTTCACTGGGCGACGCATCGTGGTTCGCGTCTTGCCTAATAGTGGGTTTATCACTGTATAGCGTATAGAGCGAGCGAAGCGAACATTCTAAGGCGCTATGCTGAGGGTAACAACCCCTTAAGCCGCGAAGCTCCCGTAGCGAACAGAGCCCGCACGCAAGAAGAGCACGAAATAATCCTAATTTAAAACCCACTGTTATCCAAAGACGCGAACCACTATGGGTCGCCCGGTTAAATATAAATTTTCCAAATTTTCAGTTGAAAAAGAAAACATTTTTGAAATTTACATTAGGCGCGTTTTTTTTCAACATCCATACAGAGCAGAGTAGATTAAGACCACACAATTACACTAACAATTTGATCTGAGCTGCTCGGGATAAAACGTCAGTGCAGGAATGCTGCTCGGTTAAGTAGTCTGCGTTTTGGAATGCAGGCGGCGCTGGTATCGAAGTTTACGAACACTTTACAGTTTGGGAAGCACTTAAAGTTCATTTCTTGTCAATAAAATATTCGTTTTGTGTAACTATTTGCAATAGTAAACATACAAAATAATTTTGTTGCCTAAAGGAATTTGTCCGATTGTATCATATATGAACTTAGGATTTAGGTTTTCTCTTGAAATTTGAGTTGAGATTTGAATTCTAACTAAACCAAGACACACTTCCAGCAAAGACATGCCTCGTTTTTGTGTTCGTTACCCTAATTTGCTCTGGATCGTTTTTCTTTTCGCCGCTTTACCTGCTCTATTCTGCTCTGGACAAAAAAAAACGCAGCTATTGAATCTTGCTGGTTAAGGTAAGATTCGATTTCTGTCTCGGACAGGCCAAACTGGAAAATCACGTAACAGAACCCTCAAGCTGCCAAAATTACGCAGACACCGGTTAAGAATTATTTGTGGGCTTCTCACGGAACATTTTACCCTGAGGGGTCATCTTTATAGGATGGAAATTGTCTCTGACCCAAGCTGTCGCTTCTGTGCGTGTGAGGACGAGACATCCCAGAACATTCTTTGTAATTGCGAAGCACTTTGTGTGCGCCGCTTGAAATGCTTTGCTGACACATTCCCTGAAGCGGGAATGATTGCCTCACTAAAAATAGATCAGCTGAGCAGATTCGTTGGAATGATTGACCTTGACAATCTGAACATACGCCAGGGTATAACACAATATACCTTCGGGTTTCCGTGCTTGGTGGCCCTCGGGTCAAACTCACTCTTTCAATCTATCTATCTATCTATTGTATAAGCACTGTAACAATATGTCCATTGTGCTATGCCCAGATCCTGGAGAGCAGTTCTAGATCTGTGTATTCAATCTGCTCATCTCGATAAATCGACTGAGATGGCCGAGTTTGATTGAAGCTACGTCTTCGGCCATGGAGTAGGCAATGCCGAAACAAACTGTTCGACGCCGAACAAGAGGTTCACATTCACAGAGGATGTGTTCTTGGGTTTCGTTGTCGACCTCACAAAAACGACAGCTTCCATCCGAAACGATGCGCATTGTCTTAAGGTGACCTAGAAGACGGAAGTGATCTGTAAGAGGTCCACGGATAATTCTTACCCTGTTTCTGCTCAGTCTTAGCAGATCAAAGCAACGGTTACGGTAGTAGCCCGCAATGAGCAATTTTAATTGTCTCACACCGGGGAGAGCTTCCTACAGCCGGGCAGCTCTCTCTCGCCCCCAGTCCCTAATCCGCTGATTGACAAGGTATACCGCAGAAAGGATTTTGGCCAATCTAGGGGTCTTCAGATGCCAGTCTGGCATGTTCGTTTGCTTGTTCATTGCCTACAATGTTGGAGTGCCCAGGAACCCAGTGGATTGTAAGGTTGTTGGAGGCCCCAATGATATTAAAAATTTCTTGATAAGACTTCACTAGTCTTGAATGAACCGATTTACAAGTCAGCGCCATGATGGCCGCTTGGCTATCGGTAAAGATTCCTACGTTTCTGTTAATGTAGCCTGTGGCCTAGCACAGTTGCGCACAGACCTACATGGCATGCACTTCGGCTTGAAAGACAGTGGGGAAACTTCCCATGTGAATGAAAATTCTGTGGCCTGGGCCAACTATACCCGCACCTGATACTTCATCCGTTTTGGACCCATACGTGAACCATTTTATTGTGTTCGGATGAAGAGAGTTGGAGGACTCCGCCCACTGCTCTCTACTCCACACAGTTGACCGGAAGGAATGCTCGAAGTACAGCTCCGTAGTTAAGTGGTCAGATGGCATGCTGAGCGTATTGTGACTTAGGAGCTAGCTAATTTGTTCCGAAATGGGTCGCTGGTTGCAGATTTGAAGTCAAAACTGCAAAAATCACAATGGGGGATACATAATGGCAACACTTAAAAAAACATATTTGTTAGAAGAAACTAGTAGCAAGTTTTTTTGGGTCACTTATTTCGAATCTGCAGTCAAAATTTAAAAAAAAAAGAGATCTTGAATGGCAACACTGTTTCCATAAATACCTTCAATCTTGCTGGAACACCACGAGAACACGGACTCACGACACACAATTCTTGCCAAACGAAAAAATAAACAACTACACCCGTTCCGGCTATAATTCTCTCTAACATCTTGTACAAAGATGGTTTTGTTAAATATACTCGTATTATAATCTGGGCAAACGAATCATATTGTTTTAAAGTCAATTGTCCCAATTGTCAGATGTTGCGTCTTTCTCTCTCACCCATGGACACCTACTTACATTTCTGTCACCCACTAAATCCGTTCCAGGTTCAGGTCCTCGTTTGAAGGAACGCAATTATTGAATGTAAATGAATTCAAGTACGTCCGTCCTGAACCCGTAATTCATCCCACTGCGCATAGTGTCCGTTAGCATTTACGCAAACCTTAGGGCCGTTTTCTCAATGTCTAGTTAAATCTTATCCTGTAGATAAGCGCTAACCGGTACTCATCTTTCGGTTAAGAATTTATCGGACAATAATTCCAAACAGCTGATACCGGCTGCTGAAATTTTTACAGCTAGAACTGTTTACGTTTGCACATTCAAATGAGACAATTAAACTGATCACAAGGAACAGAGTTCTGGATATTCATTCGAAGGAAACGGATCTGAAACCAACTCAGCCGCAAAATAATGCTGACAGGTGACATAGACGTTGAATAGAATTGAACAGGTGGCAGAATTTCGCCAAGAAAATCAGCTAACTTTCTACTGCATTAGCTGCGCTGTCGACTGCATTATCGTATTTTGAGCGTTGCATGCGCTCAGGTTAAATTTAGTGGAGAGCTAACTGGCAATTCTACCAGACATTGAGAAAACGGGCCTTAAAGTTATATTATCCATCCTTCTTTCTTAGCCAGACTTCAATCCTAAATTACGTTAGGTCTGCCACTCATAAACCCTGAGATTTGGAACACGTGTTCAAAAAACGCTACTTTTTAGAGTTGCCTATAACTCGTAAGCCCCAAATAAGTGTCTCCCTTAGGGGGTTGTATTAAAATAACTACTCTTTGGTATGTACTATACATATTTAACTTGTTGGTTTTATTTTTATTTTATTTAATTTTTATTCTGAATTTTATATATTATTATGCTTTATTTTTGTAAATAGTAGAAAGCAAAAAATACCAAAAACAGAGCAACAAAATCCAAAGCTTCCAAAAGTAGAATTATTTGTAGATATAATAATGTTATGCTCGTATTATATATTTTTAAGTTTTTTAAGATTTGGAAGATCTTGAATAAATAATTTGACTGTCAACTAGTTTGCTATATGGCCTAACAAAATGAAAGCCGCTTATGCAATTTTAGGCACGTTTCTTTATAGCAGGACAGAACAATATTACAGGGCATTACACTAACAACATTATCCCCGATAATTCTCGATGAACAGCTGGTGCAAAAAAAAAGTTGTTCTGTCAGCAACTTTTCAGATAGAAATATCTGGCATTCGCTGCATGCAATGCAATTTACTGATGCAGTATAGATTGATCAGTTATTTCCAGTGAATACTCGTAAGAGGTCGATTTCGTGTAATTGCGTGCAATAAGAAAATAAAATGATTCACTGAGAATATATTATAATTTAAGTTTTTGTTTTTTTCTTGAAATTTTAATTGGGGATGAAGGGGACTAACCCAAGACACACCCGAAACCAAGAAAATATTCCATTTTTCCCTAAACTCCCCTTACACTATTACGTATGTTCCGTTCTGTATCGTTTCTTTGCTGCATATTCTGTTCTGTACTGTTCTGGTACAAAGAAACACGGCTATTATAAATGTAATTTTAAAATTTAAGTATGTATATAAATATATACATAATATATAAATATAAACCTAAATTAAAAACATTGATTAAACTTCAGTTAAAAAAAATTATTAAATTTTGAGAAACAAAAATATTTTGTTAATTAAATTTGTTTTTCTTAATTTAAATAAAAAATGCTTTCATTTCTATGCATTGCAAAAACATATCGTTAACAATATAATGATAAATTGTAATATTCGAATATTTGTACATAATTAAAACAACACGTGCCCGATATGTGCCATAAATTTAGCTATAAACCAAATAAAAACACAATACGTCAAATTTCGCTTGTAAATAAAAAAAGACGATTTTCTCAAATGTGTTAACAGCATTCCATTGTGCCTTAAATTTTAATTTAATTTAAACTTTTGCGTTTAATGTAACCTATTTGTATGATATTTTGTAAGCAATAAGATCAAATCAGTCTAAAATATACAAGTTACGTTTTTAGTATTTTTTTTCTATTTATAATCACATTTATTATAAATATAAAAAAAAATTCGATTTTTTTCTTGTTTAATATTACGTTTACACTATCCCCAGATTACTTCATCTGCAGCGTAATCTGGGTGTGGTGAGTTCAAAATTGTATGTATTTGACAGTCGCAGATTATCTCAGCTGGCGCAGATGAAGTAATCTGCGGATAGTGTAAACGTAATATAAGTTAATTTTTTGTTAACGATATTCTACTCAAAATTTCGTCAAGTTCAAACACGTGTTTTCTTTAAATTTTTCTATCAGTGAACTCAACGACAACTCCTTGAAGTGAGTTTATTTAACAGATGAATGATGATTTTTATAATAAGGACGATAATGCATTGCATTCTCAGAAAAAACAATAATAAAAGATATGTAAGCGTGCGCTGATATATTGGTGCCATAAAAAATATTCATATTTAGTTGATAAGCTTTGATATTCATATTAAGTTTTATGATTGTGCCTATATATATACTCTATTCGAATAGATTTGTTAATTTATGTATTGAATAATACTCGTACGGAACGAATGAAGATTTTAAATATTAAAATTCGAGTATTTTTTATTTGTTTTTTTTCAGTTTTTCCCCAATCGAAATAGTCATCATCGTACGTCATCAAAGTCATTCAAGGTTGCAATAAGGGCGATGGTCAATAATACAATAATCTAATCAGTAAGAACTGAAGAGAGCTGATTGACCTAAATCTTCGTAATACCATCTCGCCACGCCTTCTGGCTACCTCGCAACATGCCTACTGGAAGGGAAGGTCAGTTGATACGGCTCCGCACTCTCTGGTTGGCTGTATTGAAAAGTCCCTGGAAAGCAGGGAATATACGTCGGCTGTGTTCTTGGATATCGAGGGCGCCTTCAACAATATTAAACCTATATATGTATTTATCTACCATTGTCAACGCGTTGACAACTTTTTCTTTGGTCAACTTTAAAATTCGTTGACAAACAATATTTTTGGTTAACTAAGTCAACTAATGTAAACGCAAATAAAGCGTTGACTGCGATAGTCAACAGTTGACTAAGCTTAAATTGACGCTGTGTCAACTAGAGTAGCTGAGGCGTCAGACAGGTCACAAGGCACATCTGCGCAAAAATTCATCTTATTATCTTTGATTCCGAGGTTTACCCATTTTCAGGTCTTATTTTCCTGGATTATTAATCCACATTCGATGGCTTTCAAGTCACATCCAAAGCAAATTTACTTTGAAAACAACTCAAAATTCTGGTCACATTCCCTGAGTTTCGAAAAACTCATATCGTTATGGATAATCGTGTCAAGAACACGAGGATTTTCTGCAACATTATAAAGCTGATTATCTTCACTACAAACACTTCCGCAAACACTTCGGCAACATCTTCCCATCCGATAGCCACCATGCAGGCACTTAAGGACTTCAAGGATTTCGTGGCAAGACTCTCTACACTGTTTCCAGGAAACTCGATACGTTCTGCAATAATACCATGCTTGGTTGTAGCTGTACTAATAATGGATTACATTTTTAACAAGCAACATTAGCAGACGTTCGTGTTGAATCCAGTTACACCGATGACTATCGTTTTATACCCCCTAAATAAACTTCTTGACGGTTCTTGTTAAGACTTCTGTGCACACACATAAAAGTCGGATCCTAAAAGGATTTCAAGATAATGACGTAGAGAGAGAACATACTCTTGGCTCGCTCCTCTTTTGTGAGAACGACATCTAATCTTCTTCTTCATGTTTCGACCATTCCCAATACAGAAGCGCAGTGTACTTGTAACGTTTTTTGTCTGCATCATTTTCGTTTTGTGTAATTCGCCATTGCTTTCATATTTGCGTTGTGTTTTTCGTGGAGCACAGGAAAAGCGACAAAATAGGAGGAGCAGAATGTGAGTTCCAAGTATTTTAGAGGGTAAGTGTAGGTGCATCTTCCGCGGAGAAGAGTATAGACACTGAAATTTTTCCTAAGAGTCAGATAAAGATACTCCAAAAGTACTTTTTACAAAGCTTTTACGGAGATTACCAAATCTGAGAAAAGGACGAAATTTGCTTATAATTTTTTATTTTGTTAAAACATGGGTGCTTGAACAACGATTTCAAGAACGTGCTCGATTTGAGAAGACAGTAATGTTGTTGATCTCGTTACTTTTGGCAGATTATCATTAAATATGAATTAATACTTGGAAAGCTTAGTAATCCATCTATCAATATGAGGAATTTGTAAGATAAGCCTGCAAAAAAGTAGCAGTGCCATACGCAATAATGCTCCATGACTGCGTTTTGGGAAACTTACAGGATCAGACAATTTGACAGTGAGTAACAGAGATGTGAAGTATTGTATATCCGTTAGTTGAAGAGAGAGAGTGTCGCTTATCTGAGAGGATCTTTAGAGGGGAAATATACCGGAAAAATTTGTTGGTTCGGTTGCCCAGCCTATGATTTCTAAACAAATACATCTACCGGCCTCTCTGTCTCTTTCGCTCTAGTGCAATTACTAAGAAACAGGCCTAACGGAAATTGATTGGTTGTCATTCTGTTCTCTCGTGTGCGTCGACTGTGTGAATGAATCAGTTTCGTCTCTCTTTCACTTACGGATACACAATGCTTTGCCGTCTCTGTTGCTCATTATCATTTCCTTAACCGGTCAGGCTTTCAGGACCGCGACAATTGATAGACGATAATGCGTACACGCATGGAAAATTTAAATATTTTCAAATCCTCTTGCGTGGGCTACGCTCGCTCCGTGCTTAAGGGATCCCAGCCCTCAGTATCACACAAACACGAACGCTCGCTTCGCTCGCTCTGCGTGCAACAGCGTTTTAATCAGTTGATAAGGAAAAAAATAAAAAATTAAGATTAAAGAAAAAAAAATATTAAAAATTAAAAAAGCCTTACACCGCGTCCAGCGTAAATACGGGCAATGCGGTGCGTGCGTTGCGGTGCGTTGAATACGGGCAAATTTCCAAATTAAACCTACGTTGGCAAATGTGCATGTCCAACGTAAGCACGAAATGCGTGCGATGCGACGTCCTCGCATCGCACGCATTGTTTGAAAATCAAACTCGTTTGATTTTGCCCGCATTAACGTGCGGAAAAACGATGGAGACTCTGATTTCGGAAGTTTAAAAGCGGAGTGTGCTTTGGAATAAGAGCCACCGTGGTTATAAAAATAGAATGGCGACGGATATTTAGGAAAAATCGTGTAGTTTTGAAATTTGGCACAACCAATGTGAAGAATCCCCTTAATATATGCTTCAAAGTCCCCGTTGATAGAGGATCCGGAAGTGTAGGATAAATGTAAATTTTTCCCCAGTTTTCCCTGAAAATGTGGTTTTTTTAAAGTAGACATCGCTATAAAAACGTGAAAAATCGTAGTCTTGCAATTTTGCATGATTAATGAGGGCAGTTGCTTGAATATATGCTTCAAAGTCGCTGCTGATAAGGGTTCCGGAACTGTAGGGAAAAGTGGGCCGACTTCAATTTTAAAATTTTTCATGAATTATAACATACCAGGACCACTTTATGTGGAAAGTAGCCTTGGTTTTCAACCGATTGAACTAATTTTAACAGAGGAGTATAAAAAAGTCCTAAGCAGTCGCATATATTCACGAAATTTACTTTCATCCGCTCGCAATTGCCGGTGTAGATGATGAAACTCGCCATAAAATGTCTGTTTCTGTATTTAACACTTGTTTTAAATCGATCACTCTTGTTTTTTCTATTCGTCAATGCCTGCGTTCACATTTTTGAGCGTTTCGGTTATTCAGCAATTGAAATGCATGTAGACGGAAAAAATCACTGATTTTTCTGTTTACATGCATTCGAATTGCTGAATAACCGCAACCCTCAAAAACGTGAACGCAGTCAATGTTATAATTTTCTGCTGAGACTGGAGCCATTTTACACCGAATGACAATTGTCAACGCAACCCGCATTAACGCTTATCGTGTTGTCGTTGGACACTCTCCGCATTATCCGCAAATAAATGCGTTACGTGCGGGCCCCGCAACGCACGCACCGCACGCACCGTATTTAAGCAGGACATGGCGTTAGGGTGACGCGAGCGATAAATGACAAAAAATCCGAGTGAAGAGTGATTTTTTCACCTCGGGCCCCGGAAACTAAAATTACACGGGGGAACAGCATTTTGTTTATTTCGATTTGATATTCATTTCTAGCTAATTTTTGGTCGTAGAATCCGGAAATGCTAACCGTTTTTCTCCTATACGTCCAGTTTTTGAGATACAGGGGGCTCAAAATTTGGCCCCCATACAAACCTTCCCTTCATTGAAATCAAAACAAACGAAACTCGTTACAATTTTTTTATTTATAAATTTTGATTTTACATCTTAACAATATTACCTAAGAACTAAAAAAAAATTATGGCAAAAATTTTCGTTTGTAGCTTTTCCTGGAGTGTTCAATTTCAGGACAGTCCCGTTTTATGCTCCAAAAATAGTCCGCCATCATATTCGCATCCCATCTGCCTTGATATCGAGTTTCCATGATTTTTAAATCTGGATGAAATAGCTCTCCCTGCTCATCACTCACAGCTCCAAGATTTTCCGGAAATTCATCTAGATGACTGTGTAAAAAGTGGACTTTGATGCTCATATTGCAGCCAAGCCTTTGAAAACTGTCCAATAGTTGCTCGACTACTATCGCATAATTCGATGCACATGTCCAGGACCTCAAATGTGTGACACAGCACCTGCACACTTTATGAGGGACCCACCATTTATCCCGATTTCAAATTGGAGTTTTGAAGTAGGCAAGATATGCCTGGTGAACAAAGGGGCCTATTTTTGTCCTCTGACTTAGAAATGTATAACTGCCACATATATAGCAAAATGAGTCCGGAGCGTTGAGACACTTTCGACGAGGGATAGTAGAGGCTTCCATTACACAAGTTAAGAGCACAATAATAGAGTAATATACTGGAACAGAGGCTTTTAAATACATTTTTTTTACATAAAAGAGCCTTAAAAATGGCCGAAAAATTTCACAACTTTTAACAAACAATCCCGGTAGCGAGAAAATACTTTTTTTTATTGCTTTTAATTTTATTGTATACAGGTACTAGAAGGTCCTGCACAAGGATGCAGCCCCGTAGCTTTTAAAAAAAGTTGTTTTTTAAGGGGGCCTTTTGTAATTTTCCGTAAAATTAACCAGGCCGAAGCTTCACTTCGGCCCGGAGTCCGAAGCGTGTATACCCTAGACTTGTACAGACCTAGTGGTGATACCAAAAGTCCCAATTGGCAACGACCATATGCATTAAAAGTGGGTCTCTTATATGGCCAGTTCATAGGGGAGGTTGGCACTCATTCAGTGGGATCTTGACCATTCTCAAAATCAATTAACTAACCCATTCTACGAATATTTATCCAATTTTTCAAGTCGCTAGCTTCATTCTATCGAAAATTAACGCTTATTTGAAGTTTCACTTGTAGGGGAGGTGGGGGTTCCTTGAGTCGGATCTTGCCCAGCATTTCCATCAACCAATTAGATCCCCCTACAAACATTTAAACAAAATTTCAAGTCTCTACCTTCATTCTATCGAAAGTTATCGCTTATTTGAAGTTTCTTTTGTAGGGGAAGTAGGGGTTTCGATGGTCGGAATTTACGTATTTTCAATATTAGTCAACTGGATCATACTACAAACATTTGACCAAAATTTCAAGTCGCTAGCTTTATTTTGTCGTAAGTTATCGCTTATTTTAAGTTTCATTTCTAGGGGAGGTAGGGGCTCCTTAGCTCGGATCTTACCCATCTTTAATGCCAACTAGCTCAATCTCACTTTCAACATTTTACCAAAATTTCAAGTTGCTGGCTTCATTCTATCAAAAGTTATCGCTTATTTGAAGTTTCATTTGTAGGGGAGGTGGGGGTTCCTTGAGTCGGATCTTGCCCATTTTCAATACCAACAAAGTAGGTTTTATTAGCAACATTCTTTCAAATTTTCAACTTGCTGGTATCATTTTTTCGAAAGTTATCGTAATTAAAGGAATATTTAATTTTTGGAAATTTGTAGGGGAGGTAGGCATTCCTTTGATCTGATTATGCCCAACTTACATAATCTTAAGCAGCTTCTCACTTCAAGGTTACACGCCAAAAATCAGGTGTCTACGTCAATTGGTTCAGGAGTTATAGACAAAAAACCAGAAAAGTAGGGTAGTACGGGGTTCTTTGTAAGAAAATTACCGTTAGTTTTCAACTTATCAGTTTTATTTTCCCAGGAGAGTATGAGATTACCCTCATGAGTAATCTACCAAAGCTAGAGCTTTTCATGTTTCTTTAATCGGGAGTTATAGATACATTTAATAATTTTACATATGTAGGGGAGGTAGGCGTTCTCTTGGCCTAATCATGCCCATTTTCAATACCATCCAACTAGATCACACTTCCAACATTTGACCAAAATTTCAAGGCTCTAGCTTCATTCTATCGAAAGTTATCGTGCGAACGGACAGACAGACGGACAGACAGACAGACTGACAGACGGACAGACAGACAGACAGACATGGCTAAATCGAATCAGGAGGTGACCCTGATCATTTATATATATACATTGCTATACCTCCGGAGACTCCTTTAAGGTGTTACATATTTCCGTCGTGACAAAAACAATATACCCTATACTATAAGTCTAGGGTATAAAAAACAAACGATATCTCGAAAACCTGACGTATAGGGGAAAAACGGACTGCATTTTTGGAATCAGCGAGGCCATTTTACTATAAATTAGGTGCAAAATTCAAAAAAACAGAAAAAAGTGTCAAAATTGTTTTCCCGTGTTATCACTGTCTCCGTTTTTTATGAATTGAGTGATCTAATAGGCGTTGCCAGCGGTCAGGCACATAAGTTCTTAATGCATTCCGGTAATTTCACTGTATAAGACGGTTGGAGTCATAGCTTTCCAGTGGTCACAAAACGGACTCAGAAGAGATCTACGTGTACTGTGTTGGTCACGGCAGCGGCAGCCTCTCTATCACCTAATGTGAAGATTCACATAATCGAAACTTTAACGTATTATATAATCTATTCATAAATGTTTGTACTGCCCGACCATCTGATCGAGGAAACTACAGTGGGGTGAACACGTAGGGCGAATAGACGAACATTGAGTAATAAGAAAAGTTTATAAGGGACTAGAGGTGAAAATCACTTAGTAGAACGAAGAATCGATCCGAAAAGACACGATGCCGATACTGGGAAGATTGAAACTAACGGCTCTCGGAAGCCAAATCCACCAGAGGACACAAAGGCTGATAAGTAAGGCCACATTTTGTTTACCGGTAAAAATTACTTTATATTCTCCATTAAATATCAATATCTTAACCATAGTGTCTATGCATATAATACAATCTTATAGGTCACGTAATTTATGGTATGCACTTAAAATATAAAAACCAACATGAAAATAAAACAAGCAAAACACAAACTTTCTTAGCATATCTTATCAAACTAAGCATCTATGTTAATCTTAAATTCAAGAACAATGTACGAATAAATAACAAATTACAGTTTCGACATTACATAGCAATATTCGTTTATAGAAAATGGCAATAGCTGCAAATATTGCAGGAAACTATTACGTAATGCTGCCAATTCCAACTGTTGACACCGATACATAATGGCAGACTGTGAGTGTTTCTCTCTCCGAACATACGAATTCTGAATCAATGCCGCCAGGGCAGTCTTAATGTTGTCCAGCGACAAACAGTACGGGTGGACGTATTTGGTACGTGCTGTTAGCGAGGATTCGATTCGTTGTTGAACGATTACAAGTAAATCTTTTTCGGTAAATGCTTCGTCTTTAAACTGAAAAATAGAAAAGAATGAATGAATGAGGTGAAAATTTAAAAAGGGAACTTAACATTAAAGTTCGATGGACCGCATTTTGTTGATCAACAAAAGTTGAATATAAATTTCTGTTCATAGCTTTTATTAGAAACAGATCAACTGGAGTGCGTTCCATAACGTAACTATAGTCAGAGCTGTAGTCAGCTCTGACTACTGTCATAGTCAGCTATAGCTATGGGTGTTATGGAACGACAATAGTCGTAAAGTAGCACAAACACCCGCCATCTTTTTCACTACACTCACATTTGCGTCGGTATTTCACTCTCCATGCAATAATTTGTAACACACAAACACTCTTTCGCACCAATTTTCCTCAAATTAAATTTAACATGCTCTAAACTGCATAAAACAATTTAAAATTAAAGCAAAAATAAAGTAATTTTGCATAACATTGACTGTTTACTGTCAGTTTGCCTTCGTGTATACGTGTGTGTGTGATAGCTATCGTAGCTATCGATAGCTTCCCCTCATAAGCATGAGCTAAAATAGTTGACTACCGAGCTGACTATTGTGTGTTATGGAACGACGATAGTCAACTACAATAGTCGACTATCGGAGTTATGGAACGGCAATAGTCAGTGATAGTTGACTATAGTCAACTATAGTTACGTTATGGAACGCACTCCAGGTAATGTGGTGAATAGTTGAGACAAATGTCAACTGAAGTTCACATGTTTCAGAACAATCAAGCGAAATCGCCTGAACGATAAAGTTTGACTAGATAAATGTTATCATGCGAATCAAGATAAAAATAAAAAAGGCGATCAACTATATCGAAACAAAGAATCCTACAGGTTTCATTCTAGTTTTGTTGAATAAATGAAATCGGTCAATTACACTTAAATGAACAGTACACGTTATACAGTTTTGTTCGGATCTTCCCTGTTTTGTCCACTTAATATTTACATTTTTCTTTATATATTTACCTGACCCAAAATCGTCTCAATCACTTGATAGTAGCAACATAAAAATGGCACCAACGAACATAGCAACAGGTCCGAGACCTCATTTCGTGTAAATTGAATCTTATCGCTAATATGCATTATCCTAAAGTGTGACAATACTTCTAAATTTGCATAGAACTGCATCTCTTCGCGTGACTTGTCTATAACAAATTCCGTGGCAAATATTGCATTCATCTCGTCAATACGCAATCGCAGCTCGTCTTTTTGGAATGTCTGGCCGCCTGCCTCGCTCGATAGTTTCATTGCTGCCAATATCATTAGAGCCGGACCCGACACCCAGAACATACATGGATTTATATAGATCTGCAGTCCCACCACAGAAACACCGATTTTCATTGCATGCGCGTTCAAATAATGACCCTTCAATTTTTTCAAATTAACTCCGTTCAGCTGTATCACGGGTCGTACCATTTCCAAATGAGCGCCCGGTTTAGGGAAATTCAAGATATTGGAATGTATTTCAATTGACTCGATAACGTCCATATTGATACTTTTCTCATCGGCAGCAACATGGGCGCCAAGTTGTTCGAAGATAGTTTTTAAGAGGAGTACACCTGAAAGAAGAAGGAACAAAATTATAAAAAAAATGCCATATATTCCAATATGAAAAAATGCAGGGTCCACAGCAATATTCGAAATTTTTGAATGTGTTTTTTGAATCGAAGCACAATTCAAGAATTGCTGTGGGCTCTTGTTAAGTTGATATTGTTGACAAGGACAATAAAAAAATTATTTCATTCGTGACTGTGAAAACCAGCCATGATCGTCTAAAATAAGGTGCACACTTGCGGCCAAAGTGCTCGATCTGAGCTCGATACTACCAGTTCACTTGATCTGAAACTGTCAGATACATACAAATTTAAACTCAACACACCTTGATCTCCATGACTGAATTGATCTCACGGGCCAAGTGAATAGAAACATCAGTCGATGGATGTAGGATATTCACGACGGTTTGTCACATATCGTACGAGGACCCCAAGCGACTTGAAATCAGATAATAACAAAGGGATAACGCATTGGCATTAAGCTATGCTCGGCATGTTGAATGTGAAAATGTTGAACCGAGCCAAGTCCAACGAAATTCCCAATATTCATTGAAATATGATTCGCACTTACACATTTGCATGAAACCTAATTCAAATAGTAAAATGACAACATCTTAACAGAATGAATCTGCACAACATTTGTTACTACATTTTATAATAATAATAAGAAGAAAGTATAGTATACTTCATTGATATTGGAAGAGAGATCGGCTAGGGAAAACTCAATGTCGGCATCAGGTATATGAGGGCTACGGTATATAAAGCAAAATGAAATGCAGCATAATTAAACTGTGGAATATAGGCGATGAGATATGCGGTGGGACGCACCTAGCTAGTTTCTTCCGTTATAGAGTTATATTGCTTACAAAATGTTGCTGTGATTTAGCTGTCACTTTTGAACAGTTTGGGGGATTCAGCTTAAATTAAATTTGAGCCTAATTCACACCGACGGCCACCAATTAGATAGAATATATTCACCTAGCTAACTTCTTCCGTTATAGAGGTCTTTTACTTACAAAATTTTACTGTTATATAGCTGTAACTTTTTAACAGTTGGATAGATATTGCTGGATATCAATAGCAGCCTGCTCCCGATTGAAGTCCATCAACTGAAGAAGTTTCACCAGTTTGCCTCTTCCGCTCGACAGTTATCGTGGTGATAACATTTTGCGAATACATACTAGGTATATACACATATAAATGACACGCAATCGAATGACGCTAATCGATTCCTAGGGTCATGGAACTTAAAACTTTTAAGATCCTAGTTCTTATAAGCCACGGCCTTCAACCCCTCCGCCTGAGAACGTGGCGGTACGAAGACAATTTCGGGGACCTCCCCTTTTGAACACTTACCATTACAAAGTTGTTCCAAACTCAAGTGGCTGTTTAAAAATACGTGATAAGCGTAAAAATAGGCGATGAGATTGAATGTTGTAATCACTATTCGTTCCTGTTGCTTATACACAACCTGCAAAATGAATCAAAATTAATACAAAACGAAACAAAAAAAAACACTATCTTTACCTCGAAAGCCAACTCCTTGATCAGCGTAATCTCATTTTTACTCAATTTTTGTAAATGCGGTGTGGCACTGGCATTCCCTATCCTATCCAGGCTACTGCCGAAAAAACTTTTTGCCGAAATTGGTTCGCCGAAATCCACATACATTCGTCCAAATCGTTGTTCGATAATTTTCAGTGCTTTGAGGAATCCCTGCACAAAAGAAAACGAGTATTAGATAAGTCTTCGGTTATAGAGATAGACTATCCTCTACTTACCTTTGTCGACTCTTTTGGTTTTGGCACGCCCAATAGTTCATGGACAAAGAGTTGTTCCTCCAAAACCTTATCATACGACACACTCACCGGGACAATCATAATATCAGACACTTGGCCCATAAAGAATGGTTCGAGTGCCATGGATAGAAGACCCACTTTCGGCACGAGGGCTTTAAAATTACGACTTCGTGTGCCCTCAATGAAAAATTCAATACCAATATGGTAATCATTGACCAGAGCATGCATATATTCACGAAATATCTCCCAGTAGAGGTCGTCACCGGTGAACGATCGGCGCATGTAAAATGCACCGGTCTTACGCAAGAACGTTCCCATGCCGACCATTGGATAGAAATCTGAAAGGAAAATGTATTATATCCAAGAGTCGTAAATTAATGTCAATAAACTCACTTATTCCTGCAGCAATTCCCGGAATCTCAATATCATATTTAAAACAAATGTACGACATTAAAATAAAATCACAGTAGCTCCGATGGCTTGGCAGATACAAGATCGGCAAATCTCCCATTTCATTTCTTACACGCATTATGTTCACTTCATTCACATAAATTCCGCTCAAAATTCGCTTTCCGATTGTCGTGATACATATTCCGGCCCATCGTATTAGGGCGAGACTTCGTGCCAGGCCGATTTCATTGAGAATTTCTTTGGCATTTCTCTCCACCTCTTTGCGACTTTGTTTTGAGTTCGACACCATACTCTCCAATATCTGTTGAATTCGTGGATGATTAAAAACTGTCATTTTAAGTTCGTCCGGCGTTAGATATTTGTCAAAAGTTCGTGGAAATTTCGGCTTGTATTCTTTCGTCATGATCGGCTCGAAGCCGGGCTCCAAAATATTTTGATAATTCATCATGTAGGCATGATGATTGAGTTGACCCTCCATGGAATTACGATACTTTTTGGGTGAAGGTGGCATTTTGGGGTGTGTGTGTGGGGATTCGGCGGGGATGATGTGCTTGCTTACTAACTGAAAGGAGAAAAGGTGAATATTGGCAATATATTACGAGTATTAAGTGCATTTGTTCTAATAAAGAGTCTGTTATAATTGACTTAAACGTTATTATTAAAAAAGTTTGTCGCATGATAATTCTAATATAATACTCTATAAGAATTTTTTTTAATGAAATCTGCTTGGTCATTGATATTTTAGTGGACACCATACATTCTAAAGGCATTCTGTGAAAAATAATGTGAGCTCGACCTAGTGTACCACAATGGACCCAATAGTGGTTGTTGTTGTTATAGCAATGGTCGGAATTCGGTGTGTTTGTTGGTTACATGCCTACGGATTCGTCTTCATCCCCGGTGTTGAGGGATAGAAAGTTAGCTGCTTCTATTGGGTTCTCCCACAGCGATCTAGGAGTCAGGTGTGGGGCTGCAGCTGGGCAGTTAAAGATGTGGTTGACGTCGTGAGGGGCTCCATTACATGCAGTACAGATGTTTGGGACGTCCTGGTCGATGCGGGATAGGTAGGAGTTCGGTCGTGAACACCAGCCTAACCGAAGTTGGGCGAGTGTCGTGCTCGTAGCTCGAGGAAGTCTTTCCTCTTCTGGAGATATCATTAGTGGTATGGACGAGAGAACTGGATTCGAACCTAAACCTGCGATTGACTGATGAACCTCCTCCCGATGTATCGCTGCGATAGCCAACCTGTGTGCGCCACTATCAAAGGGTACCCTTTTGTACCTCTGGATATCTCTTTCCCTCAGGTCGCGCCTGACATGTCTGGGCGGCGGCGTCTTGTCCATGAGGTATTGCTTGGCAAGAAACTGGTTGTGGTCCCTTAAAGGTATCATACTGGTTTCCTGATGTAGATGGTCCTGGGGTAGCATCAGGAGACAGCCAGTAACAATACGGAGAGCGGCGTTTTGGCACGTTTGAGTCATTTTCCGCTGTGTGTCACAGAGATTCTGCAACTACACAGGAGCCGCATAGTTGGCCACTGATCTTCCGACTGCTTTATATGTGACCAGTAGAGTTGCCTTATCCTTGCCTCAGGTACTACCGGCCAGGGCTTTGAGGATTTTATTCCAACTACGCATCCTGTCGCACACGGTTGAGGCATGTGGTGATGATGTGGACTCCTAGGATTTTAGGATGGTTTATAGTAGGAATAGGATGATTCCCGATCGACATTTCAAGCTGCATCTTAACCTCCTTCGTCCAGGTGGTAAATAGGGTCGCCGAGGACTTAGGCGCTGAGACGGTAAGGTTCCTGCTTATGAAGAACGATTTAAGTTCTTCAAGATAATCGTTGATGTTTTCGCACATATCCGCTATGTCGTTCCCTGTTGCCAGAATGGAGATGATTTCGATCCCTTCAGGTGGTGTTGGGAGTCCTGATAGATATAAATTAAACAAGGTAGGAGATAGAACTCCTCATGGAGGTATACCTTGTTTAATCTTCCCAAGCTTTGATTTGTTGCTCCTGAGTTCTGTATAGGATTGCCTGCCAGCGAGATAATTGGTAATCCATTTCACTATTTGTCCTGCAGGAATGAACTACGCAGCCGCTTTGTTCAGGACTTTCCTTATGTTGGATTCGGCAGTACGAACGTCGAATGGCGTTGGTAGAGCGAGGAATTTAGCGTTGGTATAGGAGGTGAAACCGTTCCAGTCAGCCTTATTGTGGTTGACAAACGTGCGGTGTTCGGCAGATATGATGTTCGTCGGTTTGTCAAGCCTTATCACGATTGGTAGGTGGTCTGAAGATTGTGTTAGGACCGGCTCCCATTGTGTTTCGTTAATGAGGCTTGCACTAGCAATCGTGATGTCTGGAGAACTGGAACATGTACCGGCGATGCGAGTGGGGATGTCGTCATTTAGGGTACAGAAATCGGAGGCATCAAGCTGTTCAGCTATTGAGATTCCTCTGGCGTCGTTGTTGAGGTTGGAGTGCGAGTGCCAGAGTTCATGGTGAGCATTAAAGTCACCGAGCAGGAGGCGATGTTGACCGGTAAGGAGTTGGTTGGTGTTTGCATGGTATCCTGAGGGACAATTGGATACCGATGGGACATAAATATTGCAAATTTCGATACAACATTACCCGATTTTATGGCCTGCACTTCCATGGTGTTATCATTACTAATAATATCGATTTCCCGGTATTGCACGGAATGGTGAATAATGAAGGCGAGCCCTCCACCAGCGTTGGTCAACCTGTCTTTCCTGACAATAGCATAGTTGGCATATGTGTTGAGAGGCGAGTTGGAGTGCAGTTTCGTCTTCTGTTTGGCTCCAACTTGGATGCGATATCTGTGCATAAATGATGCTAGTTCGGCGATCTTGTTCTGCAGCCCATTACAGTTGAGTTGGACGAGTGAGAGCGTATTGAATATGGCAGTTGGTTGTGCAGGCGTAAGATTGTGTTGAGAAATCCTCTGGAAACTGTTAGCAGGAGTCATCGGGGATGGCTGTAAACCTGTCTGAGCGCTCGATGGTGTGTTGGGGCGTGTTAGACGAGGTTGCTACTAGTTGCCCTCTGTTCCTACACTGACTGGCAATAAAGGAGGAATTCCAGTGCCTGTGATGGTTGAGTCCAGAGCAGTATCTTAGGTGGCACCACTGATTGCAGCAATTGCATCTCACCGTAGTCGCGTTTGGGTGCAGCACTCTGTCGCATACGCAGCAGATCCACGGTCCTGGGTTTCTCTCAATGCCGGCGCGGGGAAGTAGCACTGAAAGCAGTTGCGCCGAGATGTTTTGCTCCCAGTGAGACCATCGTTGGTGATTATAGAGGCAACGAGCGGTGAAAACCTCAGACAAATCACATCACATTTGCGATACTAGTTTGCCTTAACCCCTAGTGGGGCATAGCGCATCATCTACTCCTACGCGCCATCGTACTCGGTTCTGGGCAATGGGACGCATCTGCTCCTACGACTTACCCAGAAACTCACTCTTTCGCTACAAATCGGCGCCATAACTTTCTACAACCCCTTGGTCGGCCTTCATTGGGAATAGGGTCCCATTTTATAGCATGTCTAGCAATGCAGCTATCACCCCATCTACTATCATTTTCACCTACGCATCAGTCGTTCGATTGGCATCTAGCCGGTATGCCAACCCAGCTCTTCACATGATATTGTTTCCAGAAAGCCGGGAAATTCTTAAAATTCTACGAAGACACAAATTAAAGAAAACTTGCAGCTTTCTGGTAACCTTTACGGAGACTTTCCATGTGTTGCTCCCAGCACAGAGAGTACCAGGAAGCGAAACAAGCCCAGCTTGGTATGAAAACCAAGCAGATAACTGCATTGCTAGATTTTATACAGGATACCGAATGCGCATTTAGCCTGGTTGATACGACGAGCGATATCCTGCTCCGTACCTCCATTTGTGATAGTTTAATAGAAAATCACCTTCAAAGACTAATTGTTAAACTATTTCCATTGTGATAAAGATATTTTTTGCACGCTTTTCAAATCATTTTCCGTTTTCTATCTGGTTCTGAATCAGCAACAAGAGCTGATACCCTACTTAAGAATAATATAAAAAAAAAAAACAAATTAGTAAATCAAAAAATGCCAAACCTAATCTTGCTCCGATTAGACCCCTAGTCTCCCACGAAGAAAAATCATTGCTACTTTGTAAGTGAGCATCTTATCGCTGTTACGCTTATCACCTTCGATTACAACTTTTGAACAAGGGTCAAACTCCTTCCATTAGGAATAATTTTTGTTTTTTTTTTAAGCTGTTTCCACCCAGGTACGTTGATACGGAAAGAAGGTTCCGCTCGATGTGATGCAAAAGTAAATCAAGTAAATTATCAGTTACGTAGCTTATGTAAATGCAGAAAATTTGATAGCAGGTTAGTATATGTTTTGTAGTACTCGCATGTTACATATATGTCATAACCTGCGGTAGGACGATATACTGAAAGCCTACCATCAGAAGAAATGATGAAAGCTTTAATGATTTAAAATAGCTACTGTGTTGCACTTCACTAATTAAGCACAGTACCTACTAAGGTCGGCTTTCCGTGCGAAGTCTCATACAAAAACTGCCAAAAGTTCCGTTCGCATGAAAAATTTTCGCTCTCTCAGTACTAGCATATTTCATTCGAAAAAAAGCCTCCACATCATTATGAACAATTTTCATGCGAAAACAATTACCTTGGACTTTAATTCGCTTGAAAACCGTTCTTTTGAGTAGAAAGGAAGTTCAAGTGTTGTGTAGAGCGCCGCGACAACGTGCTGTGTGCAAGTTTACACTGTCACTTTTTCGTGGAAGAGATAAGTGCAACATTTTCGCATGAAAAGGTTAGTACCAGCCTTTATTTGGAAAAAGTTCGGTGTGAAATTGATAATATGTAACTATTATAGTGTAAAGGCTCCTATTTTACCATTGGGAAAAATGGTTTTATACAGGAGCTCATTCACTATCAGTTTGACTGACGATATCTCTGCAGGAAAAATCGACAAGAATCTTATAGGAATATCTGCCGATAATTTGAAGCACTAAATCTATAGGAAACATAACATAACGATATAGTTACAGAAAAAAACTGAAGATAATCGTCAGCACTTCAGATTATCGTCAGTAATTCCTGAAGATTCCCGTCAGCACTTCAAATAATCGTCAGTTATTCCTACAGATTTTTTGTCAGTTTTTTCTACAAGATTATCGTCAGTTTATTGGTTTATATTATTTATTATATTGGCAGTACATGCTTTGTAACCAGGCAAATATGGCCTACACTCAACCCTTACCGCTATTCTGGATTGTTGCTCTTGGATAGGAGGCACATTAGGAATCTTGTGGGAGTTGGTTATCACTGGCCTTATTGGAGAACATGCCCGAAGGCTTCGAGTCCCGCACAATGACTATTGCAGAATCTGTGGTGATGAAGATAAGGAGGAGAGCTCCTTTCATCTGCTCTGTAGCTGTCCTGCCTTGCCTGGAAGTAGGAAGGCCACCATTGGGTCCTACTACTTCATCGAATTGGATGACCTGAAGGAGGTGAGTGTGGGTCAGTTACATCGTTTCGTAGCCAGCTCCGGCTGGTTTGATGAGTAGGTTTTTGGCCGGTGGATTAATCCATGGTGATATCATAACGGACCCTATGATGGTCTAAGTGTGTAACCTAACCTATCGCCAGTTTATTCTACAAGATTCTCGTCGGTTTTTTTTTTCTGTGGGAATATCTGATGGATAGTGAATGAGCTGTAAGGTTATCATTCATTAGTTTTCCCCGTAGGAATATTGTCAGTTAAACTGATAATCAATGGGCTCCTTAAGTTTTCTCACCCATTCATTTCATTTGGCTTGACTTCCAGCTTTCTAACAGTTGTCAGTTCTTCTGTAAAAATGTTGTTAACCCATCGGCCAAAGACTTCTGTTTAGAGAATGAGCAACACATCAAGAATGTTTTGTTAATTGTCTTGACCCCTCCAGGGGCATTACTATGCCTTATTGACGTTTCAATAGCATATACATTCCGAATGCTGCAGTTGCTAGCATACACCTCCTATCAGATCAGGCTTACTGACGAGCTTGGAGCGCTGTGGTAATTCTAATAATACCCACAGGCAGTTTTTATTGACGCGCCGGGGATCGAAACCATTATGTTCTCTAGATAAAGTATCGTAGAGTGATGACCGAGATTTCACGGCTATACCGAGCGTGTCACTCATCAAGAATAAATGTCCGTAATATCCACGAAGACCAAACCCCCAATGAGAACTAGAATAAGATATTTTCAGGTTCATACACATCACTCACCAAATAAACCAATATATACTAAAAAAAAACACACTTATTTGCAGTTCACATTCACGAAATTAGTTTCCAATTAATAGTACAATAGCTTCAACCCAGTTCACTTTCGATTTTGAGTGAAGCTTTACACAGCTGTGAGCTCAACAACAAACTGACTTATTCCTCGCTACCGGTATACTATAAACAATAAAGCAACTTAATATAATTCGAATTATTTTTAATCAATGATTAAGGTGTTTTATGATAATTCCCATGATAGCATGCGATCATATCATCTGGCGTGATAGTGGGAGTACAGCTCACCTCAACAATAAACTGACTTATTCTTAGCTACCGGTGTACTAAACAAAAAGCAATACTCATGTGATATCCGTAATACTCATGTAATAAATGGTTTTTAGGTGTTTTATGATAATTCCCATGGTAGCATATCATCTGGCGCGATATTATCTTCTAAATCGATAACGATAATAATGAATTTTGGTAAAGTCTAATCTCCTAAGGCTCAATTTATACATGCGTTTTTTTTTAAAGCAAGAGAAATGCGTATTTTTAACGCTTTTCTCTTGCGGGAAGCAACGCTTGTGTAAATTCAATTGCGTTGCATATTTTCCACCGCGTATATAAATTTAGCCTAACTCAACATGGCAGTGGGTTGCCGAAATAAAAGAGCTTAGTCAATCGAAGTGACATCCATCTCCTCTACCGCCGGAGAACTTAAAAAGTTCAGCGTAGTGTAATGTACGATGTGACAAGAAGGGTATAAACTCTCTCTTTTGGCCACGCCAGAAGCAGCCAAAAGAAATACCAAATTGAAAAATCGCATACTCGTACATATATTGTAGTTACTCGTGTCGTAGCATCGATGAGTGTAGACAGTAGACAATGCCGCCGGAACAGGGGGGGCAAATGCCCCTTCAATATTTTGGTTGGGTGGCAAATAGTATGTAATGAACTATATTCTGGTCTGGTAGTGCTGCTTCCACCGGCAGATCTATGGCAGCACCTGATGAGTAAGGATCTGTCGGTGGTACGAAACCAGAGGCCGAGGGTCCAATTACGCCTGGACCCTGGTGCGAACGCAATTAAATCTGCGCCGTCCGCCAACCATTCCCTCCTTATCGCCTCATTTTTTTTATCATTCCCCATTTTTACCTCCCCTGTTTGTGTTGTTTTCCCCAGGCCTATGCATTTTTTGATAATACGTAAAGAACAGGGGCAACGAGCGGCGAAAACCCCGCCCACATCTCCCGAACTGAGCTACAGCAAGCATGGGTCGCTGCTTAGCTCGTTGAGGGGCCTTTTTCTTCGCCAGATGGCACGGCCCGACCTTCACGGTCATTACGCTACCTAAGGCGCCGTCTCCACGGACATCTTCGAATACCCACCAAACCGTCCGTTACAAACATCATCCTAAAGGTTTCCGTTCTATCTGTTTCCCATCTGGTTAACAGGCATTTTTTAGCCACTTTCGATTCACCGGATCTCAGACCATTTTCATACAAATAAGACAGGTTTTAGTCCAGGTCTCGTATGGGATCTCATCGGATCAAAGTTAAAAGTCAATTGGCTGAACATCAACTTATTTCGCCTCTATCTAAATTTATATTGAGTTCGCAATTCATCAGTCAATGGCAGGTTAAGGTTCGAATCCAGTTCTCTCGTCCATACCACCAATGATATCTCCAGAAGAGGAAAGACTTCCGAGAGCTACGAGAACGACACTCGCCCAACTTCGGTCAGGCTGGTGTTCACGACTGAAGCAGGACGTCCCAATCATCTGTCCTGCATGCAATGGAGTCCCTCACGAACGTAAACCACATCTTTAACTGCCCAGCAGCACCCACGCACCTGACTCCTAGATCGCTGTGGGAGAACCCAATAGAAGCAGCTAACTTTCTATCCCTCAACACCGGGGATGAAGACGAATTCGTAGGCATGTAACCAACAAACACACCGAATTTCGACCATTGCTACAACAACGAGCCGTAGGCATGTAAATACCAACACACCGAATACTGACCATTGCTAAAACAACTCCGGCTACCTTTAAATTACTTTCGCAGAAGCTGTGATGACGTGGATAAGGAGATAAGCTCTTTCCATCTGCTCTGCGCCTGTCCAGCGCTGACAAGGAGTCGAAGGTTCTATCTAGATGTCTACGTCTTTTATGAATCGAGCGATCTATTAGGCGGTGCCAGCGTTCTTAATGCAATCCGGTTGATTCACTGCATAAGACGGTTGGAGTTATAGCTTTCCAGTGGTCACAAAACGGACTCAGAAGTGGTCTACGTTTACTGTGTTGGCCACGGCAGCCTCTCTATCACGTAATGTGAAGATTTACATAATCGGAACTTTAACGTATTATATAATATTTTCATAAATGTTTGTACTGCCCGACCATCTGATCGAGGAAACTATAGTGGGGTGAACACGTAGAGCGAATAGACGAACATTGAGTAGTAAGAAAAGTTTATAAGGGACTAGAGGTGAAAATCACTTAGTAGAACGAAGAATCGATCCGAAAAGACACGATGCCGATACTGGGAAGATTGAAACTAACGGCTCTCGGAAGCCAAATCCACCAGAGGACACAAAGGCTGATAAGTAAGGCCACATTTTGTTTACCGGTAAAAATTACTTTATATTCTCCATTAAATATCAATATCTTAACCATAGTGTCTATGCATATAATACAATCTTATAGGTCACGTAATTTATGGTATGCACTTAAAATATAAAAACCAACATGAAAATAAAACAAGCAAAATACACACTTTCTTAACATATCTTATCAAACTAAGCATCTATGTTAATCTTAAATTCAAGAACAATCTACGAATAAATAACAAATTACAGTTTCGACATTACATAGCAATATTCGTTTATAGAAAATGGCAATAGCTGCAAATATTGCAGGAAACTGTTGCGTAATGCTGCCAATTCCAACTGTTGACACCGATACATAATGGCAGACTGTGAGTGTTTCTCTCTCCGAACATACGAATTCTGAATCAATGCCGCCAGGGCAGTCTTAATGTTGTCCAGCGACAAACAGTACGGGTGGACGTATTTGGTTCGTGCTGTTAGCGAGGATTCGATTCGTTGTTGAACGATTACAAGTAAATCTTTTTCGGCAAATGATTCGTCTTTAAACTGAAAAACGGAATAGAAATGAATGAACGTATGAGGTGAAAATTTAAAAAGGGAACTTAACATTAAAGTTCGATGGACCGCATTTTGTTGATCAACAAAAGTTGAATACAAATTTTTGTTCATAGCTTTTATTAGAAACAGATCAACAGGTTTAGTTTAAAAATATTCACAAATGTGGTGAATAGTTGAGACAAATGTCAACTGAAGTTCACACGTTTCAGAACAATCAAGCGAAATCGCCTGAACGATAAAGTTTGACTAGATAAATGTTATCATGCGAATCAAGATAAAAATAAAAAAGGCGATCAACTATATCGAAACAAAGAATCCTACAGGTTTCATTCTAGTTTTGTTGAATAAATGAAATCGGTCAATTACACTTAAATGAACTGTACACGTTATGCAGTTTTGTTCGGATCTTCCCTGTTTTGTCCACTTAATATTTACATTTTTCTTTATGTATTTACCTGATCCAAAATCGTCTCAATCACTTGATAGTAGCAACATAAAAATGGCACCAACGAACATAGCAGCAGGTCCGAGACCTCATTTCGTGTAAATTGAATCTTATCGCTAATATGCATTATCCTAAAGTGTGACAATACTTCTAAATTTGCATAGAACTGCATCTCTTCGCGTGACTTCTCTATAACAAATTCCGTGGCAAATATTGCATTCATCTCGTCGATACGTAATCGCAGCTCGTCTTTTTGGAATGTCTGGCCGCCTGCCTCGCTCGATAGTTTCATTGCTGCCAATATCATTAGAGCCGGACCCGACACCCAGAACATACATGGATTTATATAGATCTGCAGTCCCACCACGGAAACACCGATTTTCATTGCATGCGCGTTCAAATAATGACCCTTCAATTTTTTCAAATTAACTCCGTTCAGCTGTATCACGGGTCGCACCATTTCCAAATGAGCGCCCGGTTTAGGGAAATTCAAGATATTGGAATGTATTTCAATTGACTCGATAACGTCCATATTGATACTTTTCTCATCGGCAGCAACATGCGCGCCAAGTCGTTCGAAGATAGTTTTTAAGAGGAGTACACCTGAAAGAAGAAGGAACAGAATTATAAAAAAAATGCCAAATATTCCAATATGAATAAATGCAGAGTCCACAGCAATATTCGAAATTTTTGAATGTGTTTTTTGAATCGAAGCACAATTCAAGAATTGCTGTGGGCTCTTGTTAAGTTGATATTGTTGACAAGGACAATAAAAAAATTATTTCATTCGTGACTGTGAAAACCAGCCATGATCGTCTAAAATAAGCTGCACACTTGCGGCCAAAGTGCTCGATCTGAGCTCAATACTACCAGTTCACTTGATCTGAAACTGTCAGATACATACAAATTTAAACTCAACACACCGTGATCTCCATGACTGAGTTGATCTCACGGGCCAAGTGAGAACCCAATATAAATTATAATCGAAACATCACTCGACAAATGCAGGATATTCACGACGGTTTGTCACATATCGTACGAGGACTCCAAGCGACTTGAAATCAGATAATAACAAAGGGATAACGCATTGGCATTAAGCTATAAGCTAAGCAAGCTCAGCATGTTGAATGTGAATATGTTGAACCGAACCAAGTCCAACGAAATTCCCAATTTGCATTGAAATATGATTCGCACTTGCAGATTTGCATTGCATGAAACCTAATTCAAATAGTAAAATGACAACATCTTTACAAAATGAATCTAAACAACATTTGTTACTACATTTTATAATACTAATAAGATGAAAGTACCGGCTACTCACACTAATGGTGGGCACTGTGACCATAGGATTGTGCCATAGCTGAATTTTTTATTCTAGAAAAAAGACCTTCCACCACACGTACGACGGCTATTTTGTCTTTTGCAGGAGTTTTCCTGATAACGGCAGGGCCGCCCGAGGAACATATACCTCACCCGCGCAATAGCCGGGCATACGCATAAAATGTGACAAGTGGACTCAACGTTCTCCAAACAAAGACGACACACCGTCTCATTAAACAAACCCATCTTGTTTAGATGAAAACTCACGCAGTGGCCCAATGGGTAGCCCACAAGTAGCCTCAAATCGGCTCTACTCATGTGACCGGTGTTTTCGTAGTATCATTAACTCCTTCGATTGTAGCCCTGGAAGGTTGCCCCAGTAGTGCTGTCGAATCATTTTAGACCAATCCATTATGAATGTCCTGGCTGAAGCCAAGCCCAGACCACAATAGGGTTCCGGCCCGAAAAAATTTAATGGTAAGCCTTGTCTGGCAAGTTCATCAGTTTATCATTTTATTTTTCGTAATAACATAGCACATCAACAAAATGAACTCCTCCCACCTCAATAAGTGGACCACGCTTATCAGCAAATGTTCGCTCCTGCTAATGTCAGGTCCTGTCAAATGGCTGGCAGCATAAGTTTTCACATTATCTTAAGTATTAAACTAATAATAAAAAAAATGCAGTTTTTTTTATGTTTATGCTAAGGCTTAGGGGATACCCTTTGATGCGAGAGCACAGCCTTGGCGGGAAGGAAATTAGGGTAGTGGGGCTGGGATGGGTTGAGTTTGAATGAGGTACCGTTTAAATTTTTGCAGATCATAACTGCAGGGGAAAACAAAAATGGTAGGTTGTTCCACATTCGTGTTGTTCTGGATACAAATGAATCATAGAATTTAACGGTACGACTACTACTGAGTTCAAGAAAATAAGGATGGGCACCGCAGGCTAGCCGGGTGTTACGCGAAGGAAGAGCAAGCTCAGGAATAAGACTGGATATTTCGGCAGAACAACGGCGGTTGTAGTAGCGATAAAAAACTGATAAGCAACCGACATTTCGCCGGTGTTCAAGCGACTATATGAGAAGTTATGGATTCATCGCCAATAAGCTTAAAGGCTTTCCGTTGAACTTTGTCTAATGCGGATAGGGCAGTTCGACCTGCGCCTGCCCATATGTGGGAGTTATATTCAAGTCGCGGTCTTATGTGGGCCTTATAAATTTGCGCCAAATCAGATGGAGTAAAGTACTTTTACAGCGATTCATGAAACCCAGACACTTCATTGCATTTTTTGCAATGTTAAAGATGTGGTCAGACCAATTTAGTTTACTAGAGATGTTTATGCCTAGTACGTTCAATGTGGGTGAATCAGTAATGCCGACACCATCGACAAGAATGGGTTGGGCGGTAGATCGGGCACGTCGTTTATTGGAGATAAGACATTTCGCTTTCCCCCATGCCATAATTTTTGAGATATCTCTATCCTAATTCTAATATTTAAGTCAATTGTTGTTTCTTTTTCACAAAATTACGTCGCCGGCAGGAGTAGATTGTCCTACCATACGAGTGGCAGGCAGTCATTTTCGTACCTATTGAAATGTCAGTAAATAATAGGTAAAGTTTCAGCTTCTAACATTTACCGTTATTAGTTTTTATTTGGTCTACAACTTAATAATGAGACTTTTTTTGGAATTTTGGGCATTTATTCATAGATTTATTCATATAACTAACTTCCAACGAAATTGCCAACTCTTTTTGAGTTTGGCACGAATCTTCTTCGAGTAATTTCGTCAATTCTTCGTCTTCAAACTTTTTTGGCTGGCCAGGTCGCTCTTCGTCGGTAATGTCGAAATTATCATTTTTGAACCGATGAAACCACCGAAAATACTGTGCACGCGAAAAAGCATCGTCACCGTAGCAATTTATGACTCTGAGCTGCAGTCTTCTTAGCAAAATAATGTCCAAGTAAAACTTCCCGCAAATGTTGTTTTTTTCGTGAATTTTCGAAACTTTTATTGATTTTTTTTTTTTTTTTATTTATTTATTTTTTTTTTTTTCCTTTTTTTTTTTTTTATAATTAATTGAGAGGAAGAGGGAAGAGGGTGTGGGAGGGAGTGTGGATTAGTTGAGTTGAAACCAAAAAAGAACTAAGCGAGTTCGTTAGAGAAAGAAAGCAAAGTAATTCAAAGAACAAGCAGGTGAATGAAAGAGAAAAACAAAGTTGGTGCCTAATATTTAGTATACGCTCTACTTTAAATGTTTATATTGGCTTCCATCAAAAAGTTTGCGAGACCGTCAATGTTTTCCATTTTCATGCCAGTGAGTAGGTCTTCTAAGTTGAGGAAGTCATGAAAAATGTGATTATTGAGTCTTGCACTGTGGTATTTGCCGCACTCAAAGATTATGTGGTTGTTATGTTCCGTGGTTAAGCAGATGTTGCATAGATCCGACTCAACGACATTTATTCTGGCTAGAAACTTTCGATTATATCCATGATTTGCTAAAATTCTGTTGATCATTTTGACAATTTTGGGTCTGTAAGTTGACTTGTTAAACCAATTTGTTTGTGGAATATCCGGGAAGATTTTTGCAAAGAATTTTCCTTTGGATTGAGACATGATTTTATACTCCAAGTTCCAGTTATTCTTTATTTTTGTCATAATGAGTTTTAAGCCATCTTGGCTTGAGAGCGGGAGAGGTGTGGGTACTCCAAATGATCTAGCTATTTTTGCAGATAGGTCTGCCATCTCATGAAGATCAAAACCTACATGGGCAGGGGTCCAGATAATATCCACTTCGCTGAGGGATCTGATCAGGCTGTGGATTTCATTTATGAGATAATGCTGTTGTTTGTTGTTGAGCAACATATTGCATGAAAAGAGACTGTCAGTGAAAATGGCAAGTTTGAGAAAACGTTTTTGTATTGATAATTTAACGCACTCCTTGATCGCACTCAGTTCCGCTGAGATGACGGATGCAGAGTCGGTGACCTTGAAGATGTGTGTTTCTCTTGTATTTCTAAACAAACACGCAAAGCCTAAAGCGTTTCCGTCAGAGGATGCATCTGTGGCAGCTATTGTGAAGCCATTTGCTCTTAGGCGTGATTCAAGGTTGCATAGTTTTTGGAATATGGGAATGTCACACGGAGCCAGCCTCTCTCTTGCCAACACTTCCCTAAAGTCGAGATTTATTGTGCAGTTTGGAGCGGGATTTCCAGGCATGTCTTTCTGGATGCGCTCAAAAATTCCACTGAATTCTCGGTAACATGATGTTAAGCTGTTGTTCAGAGAGGAATTGTTTTGAATTTTTCCATAGACATCATTGTTGCTGTTTTTAATCTTGATGACTTCCTTGGCAGTGCAGAGTAGGCTCCTGTACTGAAATGGGAGTTCACCAGATAGGGCATAGATGATTTGAACAGGTGTTGTTTTGGCAAGTCCTAGGCATCTCCTAATGTTGTTATTTAGGAAGGATGTTATCTTGTCATTAACATACTTGGGTTTGTTGTTAGCTGTTGTGATTCCGTATTCGAGTTTGGAGCGAACAAGGCTTTTATATAAGGTGAGGCTCTTCGAAGGGGATAAGCCTCCTTTGAATCCTGATACAAATTTCAGTGCATTTGTTCCGGAGCTCGTTTTTTTGATGGCTTCGTCATAGTGCTGTTTCACAGATAGAGAGGATGAGATTAGGAAGCCAAGAAATTTCATGTTGGTGGTCTGTTGAACCAGTTCATCACCAATGGTAATGTTTAGATCCCTTCCTCTATTCTTTGAGAACCTGATTGTTTGACTTTTGCTGCTGTTGATGCCCAGGCCTAAGGAATTGCACCGTTCAACAAACAGATTTGTTTTGTTTTGGAGGTTTTCGATTGAGTCGCCTATCTTTTCCCCAAAGGAGATGATAACAAAATCGTCCGCAAACTGGAAAATGTGAGTCATATTGTCAGAAATTTGGTGTAAACTGGCTGTGTACAAGTTGAAGAGCGTGGGGCTTAGGCAGCTGCCTTGTGGAAGTCCGTTTGAAATTTCTACGTTTTCAGCTCCCATTGTTAAGACCCTTTTATGAAGGAAGTTTATAATCCAGTGTATCAGGTGGGCTGGAATGCTGAATTCTAAACAGGTTTGCTGCAGTTGTAGAAGGTCGACCCTTTCATATGCGTTGGAAATGTCTAGTGATATCGCAGTCACCTTTAAGTTGTTATTTAGTGCAATTTGAATCTCTAGCAGAAGTTCATTTACGCACCTGTTCGTCGATGTGTTTTTCCTATAAGCAAAACTGTGTTGGGGAATTATTTCATTGTCTTCCAGGAAGTCCTGTAAAATATTTTTGACTAATCCATTCAGGATTTTAGCAAAAACATTTATCAGAGAGATAGGTCTGTAGTTACTGATGTCAGATAACTGTTTGTCTTTTTTGGGGATGGGGACTATTTTGATCTTCCTCCATTCCTCAGGAAGACTTTGATTGTTCCATATATTGCAGAGAGCCTCAAAAACTTTTAGGAGCGCTTCATTGTTTAAGTTTTTTAAGTGCCCATATGATATGCCATCAGGACCGGCTGCTGAGGAGCTCGACTTTTTGGCGAGTATCTTTAGAAATTCATGGTAAGAGAGAGAGGGAGGCTCCGAGTGAGTGGGTACCATTGGTACGGGGGTTGACCTGGTAAGGTATTGAGATTTTAGTAGATCTAAATACCTGTTGTTGTTATCGTTGTTCCAAGAAGAGGTGGAGCGGCTTACAGAGCTTGAATGCTTTATTTTGTTAATAAAGCACCAGAACTCCTTCGAGTTATACTGACATTGACAGCTTATGAATACAAACTTCAAATGGTATGTATGTCAAAGATGGACTACCATTGGTTTATCGGTGTTGCCATCTCTAAAAAAAGTCTCATTATTAAGTTGTAGACACAAATAACAATCTGCTGATAAGCGTTGTCCCGCTGGTGCGGCGACAGTGGTGGATTTTATGTTAGTGAAGCGGTCATATGACACAAACAAATTAAAAATTATGTTTCAAAAAAATAGTGTCACTAGCTCCCGGAGTTTGTACTTACCCTGGTGCAGACCTCAATTGCATTGATCTTGGCTTGAAACACACCGGGCCATGTACTCATCGCGACCTGGTGTTCGGCGACGACGAATTGGAAGCACTGCTCGATGAAGATTCGTGCCAAACGCAAGAATTAGCTGAATCACTGGGAGTGACTCAGCACGCCATCTCGAAACGCCTCAAGACCATGGGCATGATTCAGAAACAAGGAAATTGGGTTCCGTACGAGTTAACGAGACCGAGAGATATTGAACGGCGATTATTTGTATGCGAACAACTGCTTCAAAGGCAGAATCGGAAGGGATTTCTACATCGCATCGTAACCGGCGACGAAAAATGGGTCCGTTACGATAATCCCAAGCGCAGAAAGTCATGGGAAATGCCCGGACATGTCTCAACGTCGACGGCAAAGCCGAATATTCCCGGCGCCAAGGTTATGCTTTGCATTTGGTGGGACCAGCTCGGTGTGATATACTACGAGCTACTGAAACCGAATGAAACTATCACAGGAGGTCGGTACCGAACGCAATTGATGCGTTTAAGTCGAGCATTAAAGGAAAAATGACCACAGTACCAGAGAGACACGACAGAGACATCCTCCAGCATGACAATGCTCGTCCACACGTCGCAAAAGTGGTCAAGACATACTTCGAAACTCTGAAATGGGAATCTTGCCCCACCCGCCGTACTCCCCAGACATCGCTCCTTCCGACTACCATCTGTTTCGTTCCATGGCGCACGGCCTGGCTGATCAGAATTTTCGTTCGTACGAGGAAGTCGAAAAATGGATTCAATCATGGATCGCGTCGAAAGACGCCTCTTTTTCCCCCCGAGATGAAATCCGAAAATTGCCGGCGAAATGGGCGAAAGTTGTCGCTAGCGATGGACAGTACTTTGAATAATATATCTGTAAGCACTTTTTGACAATTAAGCTTTTAATTCCAGGAAAAAACGGCGGTAGCAAAGTTGTACACTCATAAATGACAAGAAAAAAATCTAATGATGCCAATCGATTCCTGGGGTCATGAAACGTAAAGAAAACCAACTCCGAGGTCGAAACTCGTTATCGAGAGAGCGTTGAATGACTATTTTCAAAATGGTAAAATTATAACTTATAATACCCTAGATCTTATAAGCCACGGCCTTCAACCCCCCTCCCCTGAGAACGTGGCGGTAGGAAGACAATTTGGGATACCTCATTTAGAACACTTACCATTACAAAGTTGTTCCAAACTCAAGTGGCTGTTTAAAAATACGTTGTAAGCGTAAAAATAAGCAATGAGATTGAATGTTGTAATCACTATTCGTTCCTGTTGCTTATACACAACCTGTAAAATGAATCGAAATTAGTACACAACGAAACAAAAAAACCCACTATCTTTACCTCGAAAGCCAACTCCTTGATCAGCGTAATCTCATTTTTGCTCAATTTTTGTAAAAACGGTGCAACATTGGCATGCCCTATCCTATCCAGGCTACTACCGAAAAAACTTTTTGCCGAAATTGGTTCGCCGAAATCCACATACATTCGTCCAAATCGTTGTTCGATAATTTTCAGTGCTTTGAGGAATCCCTGCACAAAAAAACGAGTATTAGATAAGTCTTCGGTTATAGAGATAGACTGTCCTCTACTTACCTTTGTCGACTCTTTTGGTTTTGGCACGCCCAACAGTTCATAGACAAAGAGTTGTTCCTCCAAAACCTTATCATACGACACACTCACCGGGACAATCATAATATCAGATACTTGACCCATAAAGAATGGTTCGAGTGCCATGGATAGAAGACCCACTTTCGGCACGAGGGCTTTAAAATTACGACTTCGTGTGCCCTCAATGAAAAATTCAATACCAATATGGTAATCATTGACCAGAGCATGCATATATTCACGAAATATCTCCCAGTAGAGGTCGTCGCCGGTGAACGATCGACGCATGTAAAATGCACCGGTCTTACGCAAGAACGTTCCCATGCCGACCATTGAATAGAAATCTGAAAGGAAAATGCATTATATCCAAGAGTCGTAAATTAATGTGAACAATAAACTCACCCATTCCTGCAGCAATTCCCGGAATCTCAATATCATATTTAAAACAAATGTACGACATTAAAATAAAATCACAGTAGCTCCGATGGCTTGGCAAATACAAGATCGGCAAATCTCCCATCTTATTTCTTACACGCATTATGTTCACTTCATTCACATAAATTCCGCTCAAAATTCGCTTTCCGATTGTCGTGATACACATTCCGGCCCATCGAATCAGGGCGAGATTTCGTGCCAGGCCGATTTCATTGAGAATTTCTTTGGCATTTCTCTCCACCTCTTTGCGACTTTGTTTTGAGTTCGACGCCATACTCTCCAATATCAGTTGAATTCGTGGATGATTAAAAACTGTCATTTTAAGTTCGTCCGGCGTTAGATATTTGTCAAAAGTTCGTGGAAATTTCGGCTTGTATTCTTTCGTCATGATCGGCTCGTAGCCGGGCTCCAAAATATTTTGATAATTCATCATGTAGGCATGATGATTGAGTTGACCCTCTATGGAGTTACGATACTTTTTGGGTGAAGGTGGCATTTTGGGGTGTGTATGTGTGATGATGTGGCGGGGATGATGTGCTTACTTACTGAAAGGAGAAAAGGTAAATATTGGTAATTAAACTATTAAGTGCATATGTTCTAATAAAGGGTCTGTTATGATTGACTTAAACATTATTATTTAAAAAGTCTGTCACCTAATAATTCTAATCTAATTCTCTATCAGAATATTTTTTAAAGAAATCTGGTTGGTCATTGATATTTTAGTGGACACCATACATTCTAAGTTTGACGAACATTCTGGAAAATAGAATAAAACCGTACGCAGAATGAATCATTGGCGAATATCAAAGCGGTTTCAGACCTGGTCGCTCCACAACAGATCAGCTCTTTACGGTCAAACTGATACTCCAGAAGTGCTGGGAATACAATGTAGACGTATACCAAATCTTTGTCGACTTCAAGCAGGCATACGACAGTATCGTGGTGTACTGTACAACATGCTGCCGGTATACCAAGGCAAAATTAGTGCGACTGACAAAGATGACGATGACCAACTCCGTCTCACAGGTCAGGATTTATAACAGACTTACTGATCTATTTGAAACACGCACTGGTCTGAAACAGGGCAATGGACTGGCACCGATGCTCTTCCACCTAGCAGTGGAAAACGCTCAGGTAGGAAAGTTGGCCGAATTTTCGGAATGCGTCCTGCAGGAATAAATTTCGCAGCCGCTTTATTAAGGACTATCCTGATATTGGACTCGACCTTACGTACGTCGGTGGGAGTTGGCAGGGCGGGGAATTTAGCACTAGTATAATTATGTCCTTGAGGTCCTCCAGGTCACAGTAAAACCAAGAGCCCAGGAATTTCCTCCTTCTGATGGCCAGTGCTGGGCAGTGACATAGAAGGTGCAAGACACTCTCCTCCTCATCCACATCCTCACAGCTCCTGCAGTAGTCATTATGAGGAAGACGGAGCCTCCATGTGAGCACGCCGATGGGGCAATGCCCTGTGATAGTCCCCACCACCCTACCAATATGCTTTCTGTTCAAAGATAGCAAAGAGGCAGAGCGGCTAGAATCGAATTTCTGCCAGATCATTCTCGTCGTTTGGAAAGTACTTAAATTGAGCCATCTGTTGTTAGCCCTAACCACCGCAACGGACTTAATTGCCGCCTTGCACGATGCAATTGGCATTCCGATATCAATACGGTCTCCATTGACGACACCTGTTGTCCCCTCATGAGCAAGATCGTCCACCCTGCAATTGCCCACAAAGCCATTGTGACTTGGTATCCAGCAGAGGGTAATGTTGAAGAAGTAACCCATCTCTAACAGGGCCGAGCGGCACTTCTGAATGGTTTTCGATGAAGTGAGAACAGAGTCAAGCGAGCGAATCGCAGCCTGACTGTCCGTATAGATAGTAATGTCTCTTGCAGTCACGACATGACTTCTTAGCCAGGTTAGAGCTTCCAAGATCGCCGTAACCTCAGCCTGTAAGACACTACAAAAATCAGGAAGACGGAAGGATAAGTTGATTCCCAGACCCTCCGAGTAAATACCAGCCCCAACTCCGTAATCGGTCTTAGAGCCATCCGTGTAGATGACCAAGGAGTTGGGGGTGAAGGGTACATTGTCAGCCCATAGGCTTCTCGACGGAATCCTGCTAGTGTAATTCCTATCAAAAACATGTTTTGGAGACGTGTAATCAGTCTCCGTAGGGAGATCCAGGTTGCCTAGAATAGCAGAGTGGCCAGTATTTGACGTGCGCCATTGGCCTGCTTCGCGAAGACGCAGGGCCGTGATTCCTACCAGTTGTTCGCCAAAAATGTCAAGCGGGAGCAGGTTTAGCAGCGTGTCCAAGCTGGCTGACGGAGTTGTTCTAAAGGCCCCTGTCATGTTAACCGCTGCTAGTCTTTGCACTTTACTTAACAAGTGGCAATAGGCCGCCACTCTTAGTGCCGTCCACCACACACAAATGCCGTGCAGTAAAATTGGCCGCACAACCGCTGTGTACAGCCAGTGCACCACTTTCGGTTGAAGACCCCAGTTCCTGCCAATCGCCTTCCTACACGAGTAGAGCGCAGCTGTGGCTTTATTCACCCGCTCAAGGATGTTGGGCTTCCACGATAGCTTCCTATCAAAAATAAGACCCAGGAACTTAGCTCTATCACTGAAGGCCAGTTTCTTACCATCAAGTGATGGAGGCTCAACACGAGGTAGTTCGTGTCTTCTGGTGAAGAGCACAAGTTCGGTCTTGTCAGGGTTAACGCCAAGACCACAGTGGCGTGCCCATTCGTTGAGAATACCTAGAGCATTCTGCAGCAACTCACTAAGGACTCCCGGGAAACTCCCGGAAACAGCAATGGCAACATCGTCCGCGTACGCCGTAACGCTGAAACCAAGCTCTTCCAATCTCAGGAGCAGTCCATTGACTACCAGGTTCCAAAGAAGTGGAGACAGTATGCCTCCTTGGGGGGTGCCCCTGCAGACACATCTACTGACGGATGAAGTACCCATAGTGGTACGTATAATCTTAAAAGTTAACAGCAAACTAATAAGTTTACAGAGCGAGTCATCAACATGCAGTTTCAAGAGTGCTTCGATGATTGCACTATGTTTAACATTATTGAACGCTCTCTCGATGTCCAAAAATGCAGCCATGGTATATTCCTTGAATTCAAGGGATTTCTCAATGCCACTAACCAGAGAGTGAAGAGCAGTGTCCACTGATCTTCCTTTCCAGTAGGCATGTTGCGATGAAGATAGAGACTGAGGTGGAATGGTGTTCCGAAGATGAACATCGATCAGCCGCTCCAATAATTTCAGCAAGGTTGAAGAGAGGCTGATAGGTCGCAGGTCATTTGCGCGCGCGTGTGAGCAGCGCCCGGCTTTCGGGATGAAAACAACCAGAACTTCCGTCCAGATGCGCGGAACACAGCCCAGTGTGAGACAAGCGGTTAGGATACTCTCCACCCAAGGATAGATAATATCTAATGAGTACTGTAGGTCCGCAGGAATAATGCCGTCGGGTCCAGCGGATTTAAACGGCTCGAAACTGCCGATCGCCCACAGAATCTTTTCTTTCGACAGAATGCTCGTAACGTCACATGCTGCCGTCTGGCAAGTGTGTAGGGCCCCAGCAGAGCTGGCCGCAGTGTACACAAGTCTGAAGCATCAAGTTGTTCTGCAATGGCGATACCTCTGGCGTCGTTGTTAAGATGTGAGTGCCAGAGTTCATGGTGAGCGCTAAAATCACCAAGCAGGAGACGGTGCTGACCAGTGAGGGAAGTATTGATATTTACGAGTACATGGTAACCTGAGGGACAACTGGATACCGGTGGAATATATATGTTGTAAATTTCAATATCACTTCCATGGTGATGTCGTTGTTGGTGACGGTATTGCACGGAATGGTGAATGATGAAGGCAAGTCCTCCTCCATCGTTGGTCAGCCTATCTTTCCTTATGATGATGTAATTTTCATGAGCGTTGAGGGACGAATTGAGATGTAGTTTCATCTCCTGGATGGCTTCCACTTGAATGCGGTGTCTGTCCATGAATGAAGCGAGTTCGGCAATTTTGTTTTGCAGCCCGTTGCAATTTAGTTGAACGAGTGAGAGCGTATCGAAAATGGTGATCGGTGGTGCAGGCGTAAGGTTGTTTTGTTGGGGAATCCTACTGGGTCCATTCGCAGGAGTCGTTGGCGTTGACTGAAAGCACGTATGGGTGCTCATTGGTGTAGGAAGGTGAGGCGTGTTTGATGGGCTCGCTGCTTGTAGACCTCGGTTTCTACACTGACTGGCGATAAACGAAGGATTCCAGTGCCTGTGATGGTTTAGGCCGGAACAGTGTCTCAGGTGACACTACTCGTCGCAACAGTTGCATCTTACTGACGTCGCATTGGGATGCAGCTCTCTATCATACGCAACAGATCCAAGGACCTGGGTTGTTTTCAATGCCGGCGCGGAGAAGTAGTATTAAGAGCGATTGCGCCGAGATGTTTTGCTCCCAATAAACACAAAAAACAGATACAGTATGTAACACACAAACATACATCCTTCTTGCATTGAAGGGGTTTGGCAGCTCTTGGCCGTTGTATAAGCAGGTCGCTCTGGTGCGCAGAACCGGCTGCCGCAGGAACGTCTTTATACCCTTCATTTTAGTTTATTATCTTTTGGATGTCGTTTTAAAGAAAACATTAGGATAATTTCTCCTTATCTTATTTTAACCACTAGAAAGATATCATTCTGATTGGACTTGAACTTGAAATTGGTCAACTTGTAACCACGATCACAACTATGACATCATTCAAATTGATGGCCGTTCACGTTCAAGCTTTTTCGATGCAAGCTATGGCTGAAATATTCTGGCACGATAAAAATATGTGAATCTGATACCGGTCGCACCGGAGATAAGATACAGTGAGACAAACTAAACCCCTTCAACGCCAGCACGCGTTGCTACAAGAAGATACAGTAAGACATCATGTTTCTGTGCATGCAATTGAACTGATTTGGTTCACCGTGCGTAGATACAGTGAATCTATTGTACTATGTAAATTTGTACATTTACAATATTTACAAACAGCGCCGCTTATCACTGAAGCTCTTGTTTACTATTTACCGTCGAAGTGGGTCGTTCTGGTCGTCGGTTATCGGCTCGGGGACAGATCCTAGGCTTCGTCAGTTCAGACAATTGAAATTCTATTTTTTAACTACAAAAGCAAACCAGCGAGTCCACTGAAGAGACGAAAATTGTGCAATTCATGCTTTTTTTACATGCCACCCTTTCCCACTTTAATGGTTCTTTGGGTCGCAAAGCAGGGCCACAAAAAACAACCTTTTCTTGCATAATCCACTCACCTGATTTGTATTCCTCACTACTATTGTATTGGTTTGCAGCCGACTATAGTCGTCCACTAAAAATTCACAACTATTTTGGCACTTTTCTGTGATTATTTGGATAAAATTCACTCATGTAAAAAAACAACACGAACAAGATCACACCACTCGCGCGACTGTCACTGTTTGACGTTTTGCTTTCATCGATTCTCCGTCCCACCCAATGTCCCGGTCTATCATGCAGTTCCGAATCGGGTAACCCGCACAAAACCGCCAAACGGCGCTCAAGACGCAAACCATACACAGCTGGGACTGCGGAATGCACTTTGCAGCAAAACGTCATTTATCTTGTCAATTCCATTCTAGGAAGAGTTCTTTTGTCGAGCCGCGATATGTTTGCAAAATAATCGCGGAAACGAGAGACGTAATACGGCGAAATGTCGGTGAATTTAGGCGGCTGGATCCACAGCTTTGCCGTGACGGAGACGGGCACACATAAGAAGGGCCACACCATTTATAAAATCACCTCAATCGTAAGTGGTGCCTGTAGATTTCAGAAAGCGCTATTTCTCACATTTCACTCCTCCGTTTAGGTGTTTCCACGGTCAGTCCCCGAAGCCCTCACCTGCGTGACAGTATGGAAGCGATTTCGCGAAATAAAGCGACTCTATCGCGAACTCTCCAAGCGGCACAAGACGTTGCATTTACGTGGCCAAGTGCCCGAACCCAGGGAGCCGGGCCTGTTTAAGCGTTTCGATCCTGACGTGATAGCTGGACGCAGAGACTACATCATCCAACTATTGGATTTTGCGGCACAGCATCCGGCCTTGTACAAATCGCAGCCGTTCCTCAACTTCTTCGAGACGGACAGTTCGACGGCAGCGGTCGATACTCCGTCGCCTCATCGCGCCCGCGGCAACATAGAGAGCATTTGCGATAGCTGCGATCTGCCCTTTCAGTCCACCGTGCAAATGATTGAGTCGATGGAGAACACAGAGACCAAGGATCAACTGAGTCCAACATTTGTGTCGGACAGTGAGAAGGTGCCTGAAATGGAGCAGCACCCTGCTCCAGTTGAAGACGAGCCTGTGGTGGAGGATCGTTCCATCGAGGAGGACACGTCCAGCATTAGTAGTGTATTGCAGTTGAATATTTACATGGACAACGACTACATCTACGAAGCTGCCTTCGAATTCAGTCAGGCCGTGCAGGCGGAGGTGAATGTGAACTACAAGGAAGCGTATCGGAAGTATAACATGGGAATTGAAAAGCTACTGGAGGGTTCGAAGGGTAGAACGAGATGCTTGACATTGTTTTGTATCAATCTGTTAACGATTTTGAATTGCAGATGATCAGAACGAAGACAGGAGAACAATTGCTAAAGCTAAGGTTACAAAATACATGTCCCGAGCACAGGAGATCTACGAACAGCATTTGATGTTTGAGAATGAGCGAACTAAGGTGAGTGAATGGAGCCCGAAAAGAGAGACTGTTACTTCTATCTTTAATAAAATACGCATTGTCGGGTTGTTAAAGCTTGTTGAAGCTTGTATGAGGTGTTTGGTTTACTAGAGCAAGGTCACACTTCACGCTAGCCTAGAGTGACGCGTTAAGCCACACACAAGATATCCTCCTATTATTCATTTATTCGCTTATTCACTCCATTTTGGGCTACTCCAGAATTCTGAGTGGCAGTCAGTCTAGGCGCGACGGCATACGAATCGAAGCGTACGTTAATGGTATGTGGACGATAAGCTGTGAATTAAAGTCAGTCTGAATACTGATCAATTACCCAGTTCTCGGAAGGCAGCACCTTGGGATGGCAACCAGAGCCAACCCGCGGCGAAGACTTTGGCTTAGCTTGGTCCAGAGGGAGTTAATGTTGATGATTTTAAGTGTGGTGACGGATGCTGGCTCTTTTGGCGGCAAACCTAGGCAGACTCTGGTAATAATAATAACAAGGACAGGCTAAGATACCCAAGGGTGAGCACTGCGACCATGAGATCTATTGTGCCATAGCCTTAATTAATCCAAAAGACCCTCAACCAGCCTAATGAAGGCTCGTAGATCCTTTGTAGGTGTGTGCTCCTTACGACCGCTGAGCTCACGAAGGAGTCTCCAAGAAACAAAAACCTGGAACGGGCTACCGCCGGACATTCGCAGAAACGATGTTTAGTGGACTCTGTGTCCTCCAGGCAAAGCCTGCACTCCGTATCAGTGGATAAACCCATTTTATTGAGGTGATATCTCACCCAGTGGTGCCCCGTGAGGTAACCCACGATTAGTCTCAGGTCCGCTCTACCCAGGCGGCTGGTTTCTTTGAGACCGTAGGGTTTAATAAGATCTTTGGACTGCCGTAGTCCTGGAAGACAATCCCAGTGACGCAGCCTTTCATTGACTCAACGCGTCACTCACTCACTAGTGATCTTGTTTTAGCCCAACTCAGACCACAGAAGGGATTAGGCCCGAAAAATATATCCGAAGAGCCTTGTCTAGCAAGTTCATCGGCAGCTTCGTTACCAGGGATGCCCTGATGGCCAGGTACCCAACATAAGGTAACCCGATTGGTGTTTGTGATACACTGAAGGGTGTAAAAACACTCTTTCACTAATTTCGATGAGAAACTATGTGAAGAAAGAGCCTTAATGGCTGCCTGACTATCAGTGCAGATAACGATGTTAGCGCCTTTGAGTTTCTCGTGCAGAATGTCTCTGGCGCAGGCCTCAATGGCAAGGATTTCAGCTTGAAAAACGCTAGGCCAGACGCCCATAGCAATGGAGATCCTGGTGTCTGGTCCATAGACTCCAGCACCAACACCCAGCTCCGTTTTAGATCCGTCGGTAAACCACATGGTGTACCGGGAGACAGAGCCAAGAATGGCACTGTCCCATTCCCCGCGAGTGGGGATGGACACCGAGAATTTCCTACCAAAACATATTTCCCGAGTCATATAATCAGATCTCGAGCAGATCTGCATGCCAGGGATCCGCTCTAGAATACTCATGTGTCCCTGATTGGACACATCGCCATCGTATGTTAGACGCATTCTAAGAGCGCTCAGAGCCGCAGACTCTTGTATGAAAATATGCAGCGGAGTAAGTCCAACAATCGCCTCAATAGCCGATGTCGGACAAGTACGGATGAATCCTGCCATACCAAGGCATGCAATGCGCTGTAACTTACTACAAAGCTGTATGGTGCAACGCTGATTCATTTTGGGCCACCAAACTAGCGCCGCATAAGTCACAACTGGACGTACGACCATCAAATATAGCCACTCGATCATTTTCGGGGTGAGTCCTCAAGTTTTGCCAAACAGAGACCTGCAACCCCACATGATCCGAGTGGCCTTACTGATAACAGCCTCGACGTGATTGCTCCAATTAAGCCGCCAGTCCAACAAAATGCCTAAGCATTTACTACAGTGGAGAACTGAAGTACCGTTCCGCCAAGGCTGACAGGGTTTAAGCTTAGATTTCTTCTTCGAGTGAAGGGAACTAAGACGGTTTTATGAGGGTTGACGCTCAGGCCAACTTCAGTGCACCAGCGAAGTACTAGATCGAGTGCCGCATTCATCACCTCAGATACGGTCGATTCAAACTTACCTCTGATTATGATAGTTATATGTATTATCGGCATAACCGATTGCATCATAACCATAGTCGCACAACCTAACTAGTAACTCATCTATGACAAGTGACCAGAGAAGTGGGGACAGGACCCCGCCCTGAGGACAACCCTTAACAGCATAAACACTAGCTTGGGTGCCGCCCAAAGTTGAGTGAATTTCTCGACCGCGAAGCATTGCGTCGATCCACAAGATAGTGGCAGTAGGTATGTCTCTGAGCTCAAATGCTCTAGAAATACAGCTATAGCCAGTATTGTCAAAAGCTCCCTCGATGTCAATGAAGGCGCAGAGAGCAATTTCCTTATCCATAAGGGTTTTTTTCAATCGATCCTACGAGGTTGTGTAAGGCAACCACGGTCGACTTACCTTTGACGAATTGAGTACGATGCAAGGGAGACGTGCAATCCATTTGCTGTCTGATGTGCAGATCCAGTAGCCTCTCCTTAGTTTTCAAAAGAAACGATGAAAGGCTAATCGGTCTGTAAGATTTCGGTAGCTCCTTTGGCTTATTTCCGTTTTTCGGAATGAATACCACGTTCACCGCCCTCCATAAACGTGGAATATAACTCAAGGAGTAACTGCCCCTGAAAATAACAGTCAAGGCAAATCAAGGCTGTATTGTAAAAGTGCAGGAAAAATACCATCGGCACCAGGTGCCTTAAAGGGTTCAAAGGACTCCACGGCCCATTTGACCTTTTCTTTATCGAAAATTACCTCTGAGAGGCTGCTTAATCGGCTAATAGGTACACGATGGTCAGCCGATGCAATGATTAAGCAGGGTTCAGCTTGGACAGAACCCGGAAAGTGGGTGTTTAGGAGGAGCTCAAGAGTTTCCTCTGGGCCCTCCGTGAAGGATCCGTCTTGTTTCTTAAGCAATCCGATACCATTAGTGTGCTCCTTAGACAGGGCTTTGTGGATGGTAAATCCTGGTACTAAATGTGCTGCTAAATGAATAAACCTGATCCGACAGGGATGATAATTAATCTTGGTGAACCATGCACTAGCCGCTCCCTATAGAAGTCAGGTAATATAACTATTGCTCGAAAGGATCACCCTCAGCCTTGACCGTGGATAAACCTGACCCAAGCTGCTATGTGACTCCACAACAAGAATGGATAGGATCTGAAGATAAGTCCCTGCCTCCATCTGAAGCCTGCTTCATTGAAAAACGAACTATTCATTTCCACAACTTTCTGGACAAGACTCCTGTAGAATGCAGAACGGTGAAGCAGAAAGGGTCGCTCGCGTGGGCTTGTAGGAGGGTAAGGGGAAAAATGCTCGGCCTGACAATGAAAGACTGCGATTTTCAGTTAAAAAAATATTTTATTTTTCTACATAATCTCCCTTGACTTCAACACACTTCGTCTGTTTCTGCAACATCAGTATTCCTTCCCGGAAGTGAGAGTCTGGAAGGCTGTGAAAATATTCATCACGGCCCTCTCAACTTCTTCATTAGATTCGAAGCGCTTCCCAGAAACAAATTTCTTCAAGTTTGAGAATAGATGGAAGTCTGAGGGTGCCTAATCAAAAGAATAGGGGTATGGTCGGACAAATCGTACTCTAAATCCCGCAGTAGCCGAACACAGGAGGTCAAAATGGAGCACCCATCTGAATAACTGCAATCTAGCCACAGGGTTGAGCAAGTTATGATCGACAGTCCGTGCTCTTTCCAATCCACCAAAACAGAAAGGGAACGTTCGGTGAAAATTCAACAAGTGACCCTACCCACTGCACAAGTCGTTTCAGTAGACAATTTATTGAACACCCCGCACCAGACAGACTTAAGCGCACAATTCGTAGAAAGATTCACAACCGAACCACAGACAGCATATCCGTTTCCACCACGGACGAAGTAGTTGCAGCTATAAGGAAGGCGAACAACTCGAAAGCATTGGGACCAGATGGCATTTCAATGACTATGCTCAAACACCTCGATCTGCCAGCCATCAACTATCTCACGGCTACTTATAATCTATCCATCTCCTCCCTGATCGTTCCGGAAATCTGGAAAAAAGGGAGAGTCATCCCAATATTGAAACCTGGGAAGAAAGCGACACTCGGCGAATCCTATCGTCCAATAACTCTACTGTCACCAGTTGCCAAAACGCTTGAAGCGCTAATCTACCCTCTTCTTACGGCCCACATCCAGCTCGCAGATCACCAGCATGGCTTCCGAAGCATGCACAGTACGACCACGGCCTACATCCCGCATCCACAATGGTCTCAACCAGGCTCGTCCATGTCAAAGAACAATATTGGTGGCGCTTGACCTGTCGAAGGCCTTCGACACTGTCAGCCATTGAGCGCTTTTGTCTGACATCAACTGTTCCTCGCTTCCGATGCAAGTAGTGAAATGGATTGCCAATTATCTCGCTGGCAGACAATGCTATTCAGAATTCAGGAGCAGCATATCAAAGTTTAGGAAGATTAAACAAAGACTACCTCAAGGAGGAGTTCTATCTCCTACCTTGTTTAATCTATACCTATCAGGACTCCCAACACCACCTGAAGGGATCGACATCATCTCCTACGCTGACGACTGCTCCATTCTGGCAATAGGGAACAACATAGCGGATATGTGCGAAAACATCAACGGTTATCTTGACGAACTTAACTCGTTCTTCATAAGCAAGAACCTTACCGTCTCAGCGCCAAAATCCTCGGCAACCCTATTTACCACCTGGACGAAGGAGGTCAAAATGCAGCTTGAAATCTCGATCGGGAATCATCCAATTCCTACTATAAACCATCCTAAAATCCTAGGAGTCACACTGGACAGCATGGCCACATCATCACCCCATGCCTCATCCGTTTGCGACAGGATGCATAGTAGGAATAAGATCCTCAAAGCCTTGGCCGGTAGTACCTGGGACAAGGATAAGAAAACTCTACTGGTCACATATAAAGCAGTCGGAAGATCAGTGGCCAACTATGCGGCTCCTGTGACACACGGTGGAAAAAGAATCAGGCGTGCCAAAATGCCGCTCTCCGTACTGTTACTGGCTGTCTCCTGATGTCACCCCAGGACCATCTACATCAGGAAACCAGGATGATGCCTTTAAGGGACCACAACCAGCTTCTTGCCAAGCAATATCTGGTGGGCTGCTACCGAAGTGATCACCCAAACTCCAACCTCATGGACAAGACGCCGCCGCCGCCCAGACATGTCAGGCAGCGATACATCGGGAGGAGGTTCATCAGTCAATCGTAGGTTTACGTTCGAATCCAGTTCTCTCGTCCATACCACCAATGATATCTCCGGAAGAGAAAAGACTTCCGAGAGCTACGAGAACGACACTCGCCCAACTTCTGGACAACCAATCGGTGATCAGACGCATGCAGCAGACGAACATAAACTCTAAACTGGTACTAGAGTGTGTCCGGAAGCTCAACACGTGTGCCTCAGAAAATGAGGTTACGCTGATGTGGGTAAAAGGACACATAGGTACAACAGGAAATGTGGCGGCGAATGCCCTAGCAAGACAGGGATCTGCGGCAACTTTCATTGGCCCAGAACCCAGAGTTGCTTTGGGGAACGGTATGATTGGAGCGAAGGTTGGGGAGTGGATGAACTCTATGCATCAACAAAGATGGCAGGAGCTAGTCACTTGCAAACAAGCTCGGAATGCAATGACTAGCCCTTTAGGCAGGGAAGCGAGAAAGGTACTCAGTTATAAACGGAGTACCCTAAGCTGGATAACTGCCTTGGTCACAGGGCATGGTAATTTTAAGGCTCATCTGGCCAAGATGAAAATCGGGGAAGATGACGTTTGCAGGCTATGCCTGGAGGAGGCCGAGACGGCGGCACACATTGTGTGCGAATATCCAGCACTGGCTAGCACGAGGTTGAGAATCACAGGCAAGCACATGATAAGTGTGGAAGCCATGAGTGAACTCAGCCTTAAACAAATGCTAGCAATAACACGGGACTCAGTGATGAAGAAAGAGGGACCCAAACGTTAGTGGTCTGCTTCGGCTATCCCCCAGAATATAATAATAACTTCGGTCAGGCTGGTGTTCACGACAGAACTCCTACCTATCCCGCATCGACCAGGACGTCTCAAACATCTGTCCGTCATGTAACGAAGCCCCTCACGACGAACATCACATTTTTAACTGCCCAGCTGCACCCACGCACCTGACTCCCAGATCTCTGTGGGAGAACCCAATAGAGGCAGCTGACTTTCTATCCCTCAACACCGGGGATGAAGACGAATCCGTAGGGATGTAACCAACAAACACACCGAATTCTGACCATTGCTACAACAACAACAACCACCAGGTTCACGGAACACAATAAAGACGCCGAGTTGGGACGAAAAAAATTCAGTGAGGCACGCAAAATCAATGGTTGCTTGACACATAATCGAAACCGGACACAACATCACATTTGAGGATGTCGAAATATTGCGTAATGTTCGGCAACGGTACAAATTGGATGCGGCGGAAAGTTTCGGGATTAGTAAAGTAGGAAGAGATATGTACGTTGCTGAGCCAAGACGCGAAGAATTGTGTGTCTAGATTGTTCGAACTAGCCAGGTAGAATAAGTAACAAACACATGTAATATACCATCTGTCAAGCTAATAATGTTACCAAATTAGCTATATAAGAAAGGGTTGCGAACACGTAAATTCCGTAGTGCCAAAAAGAACTGAAGAAGAGAGCATGTAGCTCTCGAAACAATATTTGTTTTCTTTGAAAAAAAAAATAAAAATCTCGTCATGAAAACGCGCTGTTTCAATCTTAATCAATCTCAGCGAGAAAACTACCGCCCGAAGAAGTCAATTATTCTTTCTTTTCACTTTTTTTTTGCAGAAAACATTACACTTAAGCATCGACGAGGCCGACTCTCCGCAGAACATCCATCTCGAGCGACCATGGAATCAACTGTCCAAATTCAAAGTTATACAAATCATCGATACGTTGATGCAAGTTCAAGACGTCACCACTAAATCCACGTACATCATGAAAACCATCCAGAAACCGTCAACAAACACAAACTCTCATTCAATCTTTTTGCCGCACAATGTTCCCTACATGGTGAAACTGTTGGGATTCTTTCAGTCCGATTCCACAATTTTTCTACTTCTGCAGCATGCCAAAGGGGGAAAGTTGTTTGACTACATCAAAACATATACCCCAACGGGTCATATAACAAAATCGTTGAGTGAAATTTTCACTGATTTTCAAATTTCAAAAGCCACTAGCGTGTCAGCAGCGGATGTGAAGTCGGCCACTCCAACTGCCGCCACAGACCAGCCAATTACCGATGATTCGGGATTTGTCGACATACCGAGTGATATCAACAAAGACCACGATAGTTCAAGAATCGAAAGTCCTTCTCCGTCCCCGAAAGTTTTGCCAGAAAGCCAAAGTATTCCGTCATTCGGTGCTCTATCTCAAGAGATGGATGTTAACGATTTAGTCAGTTGTTCGCAGAAACTTTTGAAAGCTGTCTCCAACACGTTGGAACACATTAAGGACATAAGGGTTGACGCAGATAAAAGTGATAGTTGTAAGGATCCGGCGAATATTGATCCAACCGTAGCGGATGAACCTCACAAAAAGACTGAAGTAGAAGAATTTTACGAAAACAATAAGAAATCTTCATCACCGATCGAATCAATTACGATTTTTAGCAAGCACGTTGTCGTTCCTGAGGTTATGGTGAGGCAATGGGCTCGCGAACTCATCACTGCTATCGAGAGCCTTCATTTGAAAGGCGTCGTTTTGGGGTAAGTCACCAGCGGAGATGTTTCTGCGTCACTGAAAATAACATTTCCTTTTTTGTTTTTGCATCCAGCGACCTGCATCCGCGTAATATACTGCTGGGCTCAAAAGGACAACTTCTATTGTCATATTTCTACCAATGTGCCGAATTCGATGCTGCCTCACAGATCGCCATTAATTCGTGGGCGTTTGAAGGGATGTATGTTGCGCCCGAACGTCCGTTGACCACGAAATCGGATTGGTGGAGCTTTGGGGTGATTTTGTTCGAGTTGTTGACTGGATATGTAAGTTTAGAAACATTACAGTTTTATGTATTGAGCAATTATTGTTAATGTGATTATTGCAGTCCTATCGATCGTGTCATCCGGCCGGATATAGCTGCTACTACGAAGTTCAGTATCCTGACATAGAGATCGGCAAGAATGCGGTAGATCTAGTCAATGGTCTACTACAACAGGATCCTGTCTGTAGATATCAGATTGATCAAATTAAGACGCATGAATTTTTCGACGGAACCGATTGGGACAATATACGCGGTAGTGGTGTCAATTAGATAGAAAACACAAGTTAAATTAGGTGCTTTAAGTGTAGAACACAAATGTGAAAGCATTTACTCGAATATACTTAGTGAACGCTACTTACTGGAAAGTTTTTCACAGCTAGACATTCCCAACCAAAACGTATTTGTGTAAGGTGTGTTAATATATATATGTAATAAAATAATAGTATTCGTATGCGAAACGAAGTGATATATTTTTGTTTCATTTACTTTTTTCAATTGTTTTTCTGCACTTTACATCCAGCCAATACTAACAAACTTTATCCCGTCTCCTCGGCATGAAAGCGTCTTCGATGAACTGCCAAAACATCTTTTCTAACAAAAAATCCACCACAATAATCGCACTTGAACGGCCTCTCGCCACTATGAACTCCTAGATGCTTCTTCAAATGTACCATCTGTCTGAAAGTACGACCACAAAACTGACACACATGTGGTTTCTCGCCCGTATGAAGTTTTCGGTGCTTCGAAAGGCTTGACGGATTCGCCAGCAATTTCCCGCATATTACACACTCGATTCGATCATCACTGTGGAGTTTTGCATGTTCCGAGAGATTTGACGAGCTTCGAAACATTTTTCCACAAATTATACAATCAAAAGGCCGTTCGTCGGTGTGCTTAACCATGTGTACTTTTAAGTTGCCTGCGTAAACGAATTGACGGCCACAATAGTTGCATTGGAAGTCACGTTTACCTGTATGTAATTTTTGGTGAGTTTGTAGAGTCGATTTCTTTCGAAAAGACTTGTTGCATGTGGAGCAGGTGAACAGGGATTTTGATTGTTCTTTTAAATCTGGGTTATTGGCGATTACAGAAGTCGATCCGAGTTCTTGGGGGTCATTGTTATCAACATTGTTTGTTTGCTTCTCCGAAAGGTGATTAGCGGAACTATAGTCAGGATTCTTTGGTATATCCGTTGGATATTGTATGCGTTCTGGTACGACTTCCACATTCTGTATTGTTACTCCGGAACATATATCACTAAAATGGTTATCAATTATGATCATATGGTCTGAAAAATAAAATATTTACGGAATAAGTTCAACAACTTCTAACGATTGTTTGGTATTTACCTTTAAATGATGCCAAGTCCGTGAAATTAGCTGCACAGTCCGGACATTCAAAAAGTTGGTCATTAATGTGCGTATCCAAATGTTTCAATAATCCTCCAATATTTATCGGATGGTCACAGATAATGCATAGATTATCGGCTATGTCGTTTTTCATTCTTGTCATGATTCAAATTGAAAGCGGGCTTGAAAAATAACCTTCCGTTAACCGCCCCGCAACAAAGCTGATGAAGAGATTATGGAGTTACAAAAAATCAGAACCAAGACCATAGTGTAGGTGGGTGTGGTAAAGTGATTTCTGTGTCAGCAGGAAATTTAACTGGTTACCACTTCATATCCATCATCAAGGAGCCCAATGTCACGTTTTACACAAGGGTAAGTTTCCAGATCGCTTCGAGGTACATAGCGAAATGAGGCTAGGCTGCATTTTGTCACGTATTTTGTTTTTGATTGCCATTAATGACATACTCTGCAGCGCGCTACATGAACACTAGAGACAACTATCTCACGGCTACTTTTAATCTATGCATCTCCTCCCTGATCGTTCCGGAAATCTGGAAAAAAGGGAGAGTCATCCCAATATTGAAACCTGGGAAGAAAGCGACACTCGGTGAATCCTATCGTCCAATAACTCTACAGTCACCAGTTGCCAAAACGCTTGAAGCACTAATCCACCCTGTTCTTGCGGCCCACATCCAGCTTGCAGATCATCAGCATGGCATCCGAAGCATGCACAGTACGACCACGGCCTTGGATGCCATTACATCCCGCATCCATAATGGTTTCAACCAGGCTCGTCCATGTCAAAGAACAATATTGGTGGCGCTTGACCTGTCGAAGGCCTTCGACACTGTCAGCCATTGAGCGCTTTTGTCTGACATCAACTGTTCATCGCTTCCGATGCAAGTAGTGAAATGGATTGCCAATTATATCCCTGGCAGGCAATCCTATACAGAATTCAGGAGCAACAAATTAAAGCTTAGGAAGATTAAACAAGGTATACCTCAAGGAGGAGTTCTATCTCCTACCTTGTTTAACGTATACCTATCAGGACTCCCAACACCACCTGAAGGGATCGACATCATCTCCTACGCTGACGACTGCTCCATTCTGGCAACAGGAAACGTCATAGCGGATATGTCCGAACACATCAACGGTTATCTTGACGAACTTAACTCGTTCTTCATAAGCAAGAATCTTACCGTCTCAGCGTCTAAATCCTCGGCAACCCTATTTACCACCTGGACGAAGGAGGTCAAGATGTAGCTTGAAATCTCGATTGGGAATCATCTAATTCCTACTATAAACCATCCTAAAATCCTAGGAATCACGTTGGACAGCATGGCCACATCATCACCCCATGCCTCAACAGTGTGCGACAGGATGCGTAGTAGGAATAAGATCCTCAAAGCCCTGGCCGATGGTACATGGGGCAAGGATAAGGAAACTCTACTGGTCACATATAAAGCAGTCGGAAGAGCAGTGGCCAACTATGCGGCTCCTGTGTGGTCGCAGAATCTCTGCGACACACAGTGGAAAAAGATTCAAACGTGCCAAAATGCCGCTCTTCGTACTGTTACTGGCTATATCCTGATGTCACCCCAGGACCATCTGCATCAGGAAGCCAGGATGATGCCTTTAAGGGACCACAACCAGCTTCTTGCGAAACAATACCTGGTGGGTTGTTACTGAAGTGATCACCCAAACTCCAACCTCATGGACAAGACGCCGCCGCCCAGACATGTCAGGCGCGACTTGAGGGACCTAGAAAGGGATGTCCAGAGGTACAAAAGGGTACCCTTTGATAGTGGCGCACACAGGTTGGCCAACGCAGCGATACATCGGGAGGAGGTTCATCAGCCAATCGCAGGTTTAGGTCCGAATCCAGTTCTCTCGTCCATACCACCAATGATATCTCCGGAAGAGAAAAGACTTCCGAGAGCTACGAGAACGACCCTCGCCCAACTTCGGTCAGGCTGGTGTTCACGACTGAACTCCTACCTATCCCGCATCGACCAGAATGTCTCAAACAGCAGTCCTGAATGTAATAGAGCCCCTCACGACGTAAACCACATCTTTCACTGCCCAGCTGCGCCCACGCACCTGACTCCTAGATCGCTGTGGGAGAACCCAATAGAGGCAGCTAACTTTCTATCCCTCAATACCGGGGATGAAGACGAATCCGTAGGGATGTAACCAACAAACACACCGAATTCCGACCATTGCTACAACAACACCAGAGACAAGGCCAACCTGTTGGCCGAAACTTTTATTGCAAACTCTTGCCTACTACCCACTACTCAAAGTCCACCAGCCACACCCTTATGTGATTCACACCAGAGACCTTTGCAATTTCCGCATTAGGGAAGTATTTAAAGTACTCTCAAAGCTCGATGTATCAAAATCAGCTGGACCTGGTGGCATCTCCCACTTAGTTTTCAGACACTGCGCTTCCTCGTTAACCAAACTTCTGCGAAAACTCTTTTACGTGTTCTACTCAACTCAACGAAGTGTTCCCATCATCGTGGAAGCTAGCTCATGTCCAACCAATCCCCAAGAAAGGTGAAGCATGTGATGTGTAGTCCGGATGGCGCAACGGTTAGCACGTTCGCCTTTTACGCACTGGGCCCCGGTTCGATTCTTACTGGAAGAGGTAGTTTTCGGTAAAAAAGGGGATTTACGTGTCGGACTATGAGCCCACTCAGCTGTTAAATGAGTACCCATTTATGGGGTAAACAACTCGGTTGAGCGTGTTGCTGATCACACACCTCTGTACAAAACCGTCACGATCTAGAAAATGAGATGATGCTAACTCATCTCGAGGCCATGGTTCAAATTGGACTGTTGCGCCAGTTAATTGTAACTCTAGAAGAATGAATTTGATCGACGACTTTTGAACACAAATAATTGCAGAATTCTTTGTATTTACCGTTATTTTTATAACTGATGCGTTTAGCTCTTTCGAGCATCTTCGTCGGGTATTCACAAGCACAGAGTCGAAATAAAGCGGGAACATCACATCAATGCGCTAAAAACGAACAGATCGTCCTTCTTTCTACTTTATTAACATTTTACTACCATCGCTCTTTTGCTACCCTAAACTGAGTGACAACTGAACAGCTGTTTCGCTTGATGCCAAACAACAATCCGTCAAGACTTGCATAACCACAACTACTTCCACTTCGGCCAGGCCAAAGTAAAGTGAGCTTCCTCCGCGTCTATGATGAATGACATCAAAAAGTTGAAGGAGCAACAACGCGACAAACATCCTGGATTTAATTCATATCTTGAGTGTATGACTAGAACCCTATTCACTGGACTAGCAGGACTTTGTTTAGGTGAGTATTCATTTTGAACCGATGATATTATTCATTCTGCTTCCATTTCAATTCTATGTTTCAGGCTTCTCTGGATTCTACTTTGCCCAGAAACTCGTTCAATCCAGGCTTCCATACCCCAGGAAATACAACATACTGATATCCTCCCTAGCCGCTTGTGGAATTGGCTACAAAATAACCAGCGACCGAACCAAGTCCTGCCAAGCGGCATGGATGGCTGCTGAAGACAAATATACAGCACTGAGTGTGGAATAATTCAGTTGATGACAATATGCTAGGATTAAGGACAATAGGTCGGAGGGTGAGGTTGTGGGGGAGTATTAGAGGGAGTTTTGGATTAGGTAAATATAAGAGGAGCTATTTATATTAATAATTGTTGCTCAATTTTGTTGCATTTTTTCAGAAATAGGAGAAAGTGAACGAAAAGCCTGGAATAGATTTAAGTATACTCAACACACGGGCGTTAAGGGAATACGTGGCAAGAAATCATATTTTGAGAATAATACAAAGGCAACAGATGACAATGAAGACGAGACCTTGGAGGATGAATTGGATGTAGACAACAGGTAATCGTTGTTATAGGGTCATCAAATAGGAGTCATATATTTTTAAATTGAAAGAAAGATATCGATTTCTTCTTTTTCTATTTAATAACTGTTTTTTTATTAACCTGCCGGGGAAATTAACTCCTGCTCTCTAGATGTAAGCATCGTAGAATGGCGATCTAGATTTATTTAAAAATCTGATTGCCTAACAAATTTTTCTTCACGTTTCTCCATAAATCGGCACTTATGTTATTTAATTTTTACTCCACATGACATGATGATGACAAAATGAGAAAAATTCAGTGGTCCTCTAATCTCAATTAAAAAAACGGCAGTTTCGAGAAGAGCCCGTAGCTACAATAGCTGTTATTCAGTCCGGGCTCGGTCCCGGGTCAAAGTGCGGACACACAGCGAGGGGCGGTGAGGATCGCTGCAGGGCCACAGATAGGCAAGGTAATCAGTGTACCTCGTGGGAAGAAATCGCATTGGTAATCACGGAAAAGAGAACGGTATTAATAGCTTCTCGCCATACAAGTCTCCTGGCCTGGATAGCGTCTTCCCAGTTATGCTTCAACAGTTACAAGACGTACTAACTCCATGGCTAGTAGCTTAACTGTGTACCCATTTTTTGGAGACGTGTGCATGTCGCGTACATTCTGAAAGCGGACAGATGCGGTCATGAATCCGCGAAGGTTTTTATGCCTATCAGCCTCATCTCCTTCTTAATGAAGACACTGGAACGAATCTTGATAATCATATACGACAGCTTCTGACCAAGTTGCCGATTTCAAAATACTCAATTGCCCTACCTAACCCCTTGTGGAGCATAGTGCGTCAACTGTTCCTGTGACCCAGTTGACGTTTCGTTGGCATAAACTAGTTTCGGAGAATGCAGTTGCCAGCATGCACCTCCTGCTCCCCCATTTAGCCGCCTACCTGCGAAAAGTCGGGAGATGCTGTGTTTTATTATTATGCCCCGCACAACAGGGGGAAGACATAGACAACACAAACATCCATAGCCACGAACATCTAGGTGGACGGGATTTGAACACGAAACGCCGGTAGTCAGATATGAGACTTATGTCTCTACGCACTAAGCTACCGGTCGCCCCCGAGTGTCTCAAAGGAAAATCTACTGAGAGGGCGGTCCATGAGGTACTACACACGATTGAGCATGTCATATACTACAAACAGTACACCTTAGCTGTCTTCTTGGACATTGAGGGCGCGTCTAATAATCCCCCGGCGAGCTTGGACACTCACTTTAGTAGCTGAATAGTATCGATGCTAAGAAGTAGAATACGCCCCAAAGCGGGGTGATGTCCCCCTGCTGTGGATAAGAGCAATGAACGGACTCCTTAGAAAGCTGGAAGCTTCGAGAGCCAAGGTAAACGCGTACGCAGACGATGTGATAATTGTGGCTTCCGGACTATATGAGTAAGAGAGTTGGGCTTCCAAACCATATGGGCACAGTTGTATACTAGAGTCCTTACCTATTGTAGTACGAGACATGTTCCCTACGGACTTCATTGCCACTGAAGTAAACTTTGAAAAACAAACAACTGGGCTCCCAACGAGAGCGGAATGGAAAGAGGTGGAAGACCGGGAGGCACGAATGCAGAGTATCACTGATGGCTCAAAACTGGTTTGTGAGGTTGACGCGGGGTCTTCTCTGAAGATCTCGAAATATCTATGTCCTTTCGCCTCCCATGTTATGCAAGTGCATTTTAGGTTGAAGTACTAACAATATGGAAGGCGTTCAGAATACTGAAGCGCCTCCCAACAACCACTAGGTTCGTATATACGTTATATAGGGTATACGAGTATAATAGCCAACCAACGGACACACTAATCTAGTTCATGCAGATATGACGGTCCTGTCTTAGTGCGGTGTTGAGTGCAGTAGCACTTCCTGTTCTGCAACTCGTTCACTGCATGACGGCCGTGCTATGACTTGGGATTGGTATGCCAGGGACTACATAACCTGAAAGTATGCTCTTTTGTTCCTTTTCCTTCCCGAATATGACACATACCTTCGGTCCAATAGTATTTTTGTGTGAAAGTTCTCGTAGAAAATCAGGACCTCTCCACCATAACTTCGACCATATTAATTCTCATGGCAATAGTCCCCTTGTAAGAGCATCCACTGGATTGTTTGATGACAGTGACATGATTCCAGTGGCCGATGGGTCGACAAATAATGTCCAACGTCTTGGATGATGTGAAAGCCAGCCCACGAATTTTTAGAATCCGTATCTCTGGATCCTGTCAACCCCTTGTGGGGCATAGGGCATTAACCACGCCGACTTTCCACCTCGTCCTGTTCGTCGCCATCGCCTTCAATTGACTCCACGATTTGCCCTTACCTTACCTCAACTGATTTTCTCCAGGTGTTTCTAGGTCGTCCAACGCGGCAACTTGCATCGGTTCCCTGTGAGTTCCAATCGAGGGCTTGTTTAGCAATGTTTTCCGGCCCTTTTCGAAGTGTGTGACCTATCCATTGCCACTTTCGCCTTTTTGTGGAGGTGTCTATCCATCTTCCGAGGTAGCAAAAATTGTTCACCCTTTCTACCGTCTGCCCCGAAACACAAATTTCGCTCTGTCTTCCTGGATCCAAGCTCAAGTACTTAGTTTTGACAGCATTGATTTTAAGCCCCGCATTGCGACTTTCGCGGTGTAGGGCATCCGTCATTTGAACTAGATGATCCGATCTGTTTGAAAGAAGACAAATATCGTCAGCGTAATCCAGGTGTTGAAGGTATTCAAACAGCTTCCATCTCATACCTGTGCTCTAGTGTTCATGAAGCGTGCTGCAGAGTACATCGTTAATGGCAATCAAAAACAATATAGGTGACAAAATGCAGCCTTGTCTCACTCTGCTATGTACCTCAAAGGGGTACGAAAGCTTACCCTTGTGTAAGACGTGACATTGGGCTCCGCTATAGGACTCCTTGATGATGGATATGATTTTATCTCCTATGTAAAGCCTTCCAGATGTATTCCCGATCAACGCTGTCAAACGCCTTCTCGAAATCGATGAACATGAGGTGTAATGGGGATCTCCACTCTGCGGATTGTTCAATAATAATTCGGAGGGTGTTGATGTGGTCGCTACATGAAAAGCCCTTGCGAAAACCAGCCTGTTCATCGTTCACTGTGCGGTCAACTGTATGCTCGATCCGGCTTAAGACTATTTTTGCCATCAGTTTGGAGACTGCGGGGAGGAGGCAAATTCCACGCCAATTATTACAATCCTTCAGGTTATAATATCGTATAGCTATAATTTTTTTAAGAATAAGGGTGGAGTGTATCAGTGGTGCGGTTCTACGAGCGGGTCAGGATTTCCCTTCCGGTAAAATATGTATCCGCTCGTATGACCGTAACCAATGGTCACGGTCCTACTTCTCCTAGATATGCTTTCGCCTCCGATAAAATGTGTACGGATAACTGCCAATTTTTGGATCTGAAAATATTCCCCTCCGGATCTGAACACTTTTCTGAAATACCGTCTGGGCCAAGGGCTTTGGAACTCTTCGCTCTTTTTATCGCTGCAACCACTTCTTCAGATGAGAATTTAAGTGCTTGGTCAACTGAACGGTTGCTCTTAAGTCTATCAGGTGGCGGATATTCGACAAACTGCTTGTTAAAAAAAATGTTAAGTACCATAGACGTTATATGGTGTCGATGGCTGTCGCCCGCAACAAAACTTGTTTGTTTGTTGGTTATAAATGAGCTGTGGTCAACGGTTAGGACTCTAAAGGTCGACACACATGAACGCGTACAACCACGACCTAACTTCCATCGAACCACCAATTTCATAGAACGTTCGGAAAAAAATTCCGCTCATTTCCATCGTTCTATGAAATTGATGGTTTGGTGGAAGTTTGGTCGTGGTTGTACGCGTTCATGTGTGGCGGACTTTAGAGTCCTTACCATTGACCACAGCTCATTTACTCCCGTTGTTAAGGTGCAGCTGTCAAGGTGAGAGTTCCGTTTTCTCCTCCTGTGATCTGCTTCGTCTTTATAGATATCAAGGTTTAACTCCTTGATTCTCGGATCGTCCGGGTTAGTGACAATTTAATGGTAGACATTGGTCATTGAAGAATGTTCTTCAGAAGCTTGATTGTTTGTGGAAGTATTGAGAGTACTTTTGTTCAGTTCATAACTCACGATTGAGTTGTCCGCTTCTGTAACCGTCCACTCCACCCGAACCAGAACCCTTTCCCTTTCTTAAGGTCTGTTCTAAAGACATTCCATACCATAAGTACCACTCCAACTCCAGGGACGTTCGTCCGCGTCCACTCCACTCCACCCGAACAAGAGCCCGAATCCCCTTCTTAATGTCTATTCTAAAGACATTCCATACATGACGTCAGCAGCCAAATCGTCTCAACGTCTATGACAAGATATAAGAAAAAACGTTAACAGCTTCCGCACCCCCGGGAGTTTGGAAATTTTTCTCTCGATTTGTCTAATATGACCGGGGTATAAAGCGAAACACATTGATAGAAGTAAATCTGCTTCCAAGAGACCAACGCCGTTTCTAGAACCGTTAAAATGACATATTAGCCCGAAACCTGTGCAATTTTCATTTCAGGGAATACGATCTTATAGCCAACAACACGATGCATGTAACCCGAAACAACCAACTCGATCAACATCTCCTCGTCATACAGCCATACGTCAAATGGGGTCCAAAGAAAAGTGCCACCGATCCTGATCTTCAACTACAAGAAGCTATCGCTCTAGTCAAATCATTACCCAATTGGTCGATAGCGGACAGTTTGAAAGTACCTCTGGAAAGTTTAGGAAAAAAATCACTTTTCGGAACAGGAAAAATGCAAGAACTGAAGGATATCGTAAAGAAGTTACGCTGCAGTGATCAGAAGGTACATCCAACACATACTTCCCTGGGCCACCTTTTCTCATATTTCTTTCAGCTCACAGCTATGTTCATCAGCAAAGGAACGCTGTCTTTCACACAAAAACAATTTCTTGAATATGAGTTTGGCTTACCAGTGCTGGACCGTTACTCCGTCGTTATTCAAATCCTACGCTTGCACGCCACAAGCGCAGAAGCCAAACTACAGGTTGCCATGGCAGAAATTCCCTACATTTGGTCTCAAGTGAAGGACGCCAATGTTTCATCTAATCGAAAACAAGGATATGCCTTAAGCGATCTGCAAAAGGAAATTCTTCGATCACGTGAGCACAAACTAAAAAATGAGTTGATCAAGATTCGATCGCATCGGAAACTTTTGCGAAACAAACGAAAGCAAAAAGACTTTCCAACCGTGGCTGTTGTTGGTTATACGAATGCCGGTAAGACGTCTCTGATCAAGGCAATGACTAACGAGCAAACAATGCAACCGCGTGATCAATTGTTTGCAACGTTAGATGTAACTGCCCATGCCGGTGTTCTGCCCTGCAATCTTGAAGTGATCTTTATGGACACTGTTGGGTTCATGTCGGACATACCGACCGGATTGATTGAATGCTTTGTCGCAACGCTCGAGGATGCAATGATGGCGGTAAGAACTTTTTCTTGCTTCTGATGAAACCCGATAAAACAAAATACATGTTGTAAATTACAGGATATTATCGTTCACGTGCAGGACGTTTCACACCCAAATTTTCTGCAACAAAAACTTCACGTGGAAGAGACGTTAAGGTCGTTGGCTCAAAGTATGCAAGTGGATGGGAACGGTGATGCCGAAGTCGCTACGATAATAAACGTAGGCAACAAAGTTGATCTACTGAAAGACAATTCTGATCGACCTGAGCTCGAGGACCTTGCGTTGGTCTCGTCAACAACTTTAGCTGGGATAAATCAATTGATGATTGAACTTCAGGATAAACTGCTCACAGTGACAGGAAGGATTAAGATGAAGTTTTCCGTACCGAGTGGTGGTGAAGAAATGGCCTGGCTGTATAAAAATGCTGCGGTTATTGATGTGACCGGCAATCCCGAAAAGACACAACACTCAATTATTACTGCGATTGTAACGAATAGCAAGTTGCAACAATTTAAGCATCGATTCATGAAGCGAGCATCATGATTTAAAATATAAATAAACGCATAAGGCTATAATTTTTTAATGTATTTATTTCTCTGATTCTGGCTTGTCCGTATGCTCCACTTTAATAGCCGAATGCTTGATCGAGCACTGCTTCATCTTTTCGAGAATGTCCTTATAGGCTGGAGCTATGGGCTTTTGTACAACTTCCCGATACGTGTACTCTTTCTCGCCGGGAATCTGAAATAGACAACATAGATTATTTCCAGCATCCGATTCCGAATAACTGGTCTCTGCTTACATTCAAACTGTACGACATGTCCGAGTCGAATCCTCTCAAGTCGCCGCAAACAACAAAAGGAATGATGGCATGATTCACCTTGGAATCAGTTTCATCGACAATCAGTTGGACATCGTCAATCATTGGGTTGATCATTTGCGGAATGTACCCATCAGGCGGACTATAGTTTTGACAAACAACAAATGCTTCTATACTGGAGTTACGAGAGCTGGCCGGCTTTGCTATGGAGACTTTTTCAAAAAATATTCGCAATTGGGAGTACAATAAGGTTGTATCCTTTCCACGAAAGATTTTCGCAACGAAATTTCCACCCGGTACAAGTACGTGAGTGGTAATGCTCAATGCGGCCAGTAAAAGTTGCGATTGAATGTATTCGTCGATATCGTGGAGTCCTGTTACGTCCGGGGCGCCATCGCATACGACCAATTGGGCTTTCTCTTGTCCGAAATGTTCAATGATCGAATTTGCTGTACTGAGCTTGGTGATATCGCCCTGAAGTTGTATGACTCCCGCCAGGGGAGCCATCGCTTGGAGATCCACTGCGATGATTTTAACATCTTCATCTTGGCGATTCTCGTAGAGTCTTTTGGACAGAACTTGACTCCAACTGCCCGGTGCGGCACAAAGATCAACAGCACGTGTTACACCTGAAATGTTTGAGGGAAGTTTAAGCAGTTTTATATTCAAGTGAGTTTTTTTGGGGCGACCGGTAGCGCAGTGTGTTGAGTCATCAGTCTCATGTTTCACTACCGGCGTTTCGGGTTCGAATCCCGTTCACGACGACGTTCGTGGCCATGGATGTGCAGAAGGTGCATGTTGGCAACTGCATTCTCCGAAACCAGTTTATGCCGACGAAACATCAACTGAGTCACATGGAACAATTGACGCGCTATGCCCCACAAGGGGTTAGGGCAATTGAGAGAGTCTGTGCTTTGTTTCCTGCTTTTCTGCTAGTAATCAATCTTAATCTGAATGCGTGTTCCCTGTCAGGCAGTAATTAAACCCAATGCGAAACTTTTGGTTCGTTTTCTATCGTAGGAGTTCCAAAATATTTTCGTTACTCTAGAGTTGTTGGTACTATGTCAGTTTGCGTTGAATGTCTGTATTGGCGTCGACAGCTCTTCAACTGCCTCCTGGTCGAGGCTAGTTCCCTGTTTAGCTAGGCCATCCGCTATTTCATTACTTATAACTCCGCTGTGGTCCAGAGCCCACCGGAGTTCCACCGTCCTAATAGTCCCCAGCGTTTACTACTACCTTGCCTTAATCGTTCCTATGGCAGCCGGTTCTACGCATCGGAGCGACCCGTTTTTCAACTGCCAAGAGCTGCCTAATCCCTTCAATGCAGAAGGAAGTATATATGTGTGTCATATTTTCAACATGTCCGTTTTTTTTATGGAATCTGGGAGCTTCACATGTCGGCGCAGCTGCTCTCAATACTCCTCCACCGCGCCGACATCGAACTCAACCCATGGTCCATGGATCTGCTGCGTCTGCAACAGAATGCAAATGCAACCTCAGTTAGATGCAACTATTACGACGAGTGGTGCCATCTCAAGGGATCATCATCAACCGTCGCTAACTTCAACACGCTGTCCATTGTCCAGCTGAATATCAATGGGCTGCAGCGTAACCAATGCTGGAGGGGGGGGGGGGGGGGGGGGGGCTTGCCATCCTCGTTCATCGATCCATGCCATATCGTGAGATTATCGTCCCAGCCGTCGACAACACAATGGAAGTACAGGCCATCGCAATTAAATCAGGAAATGTCGACATAGAAATATTTAACTTCTGGATACCACCAGTATCAAGCTGTCCCTCTGGATTCAGCGTAAACGTGGCCAATACCGCCTCCTGCTGGGAGACTTTAACGCTCATCACGAGTTATGGCATTCCAACCTCGAAAACGACGCCAGAGAAGTTGCCATAGCGGTACAAGTGGATACATCAGATGTCTGTCCCCTGAACGATGAGATTCCCACTCGCTTGACAGGAACTTGTTCCAGCTCCCCCAACATATCAATTGCGGGCCTCATCAACATCGTCCAATGGGAACCGACTCTCACGCTGTCATCTGACCACTTGCCATTAGTGATCAAGCTTGATAAACCGTCGGATGTGATCCATACCGACCACCGCACCTTCATAAATCATAACAAAGCAAACTGGGATGGCTTCAAAGAATATACGAACGCGTCTTTTTTTAGACTTACCTACACCCTCTGATGTTGGAGTAACTGAGGCCAACCTAAGGCGTATCATTGTGAAGGCAGCAGCTAGATTCATCCCGGCTGGTCGTATTCCAACTGTACGACCTAATTTTCCCACCTCAGCAGCAAGATTGGCGGATGAACGCGATAAAATTCGCAGCACAAAACCTGACGATTCCAGGATCAAAGATCTAAACCTACAAATTCAACACCATGTTGCGGAACATAGGAGACAAAAGTGGAATGAGCATCCGAACAATTGCAACCTGTCAGGTTGGAGTTGGCAAGCTATGGTCCACGGTAAGAGCCCGCACTAACCCAACAAGTCAGAGAGGACTTGCTTCGATTGAAATCGGTGGCAATACAACTAATAATTCTGCACAGTGCGCTAGCCTATTTAATAGACAATTTATTGAACAACCGCCGCCCGACAGGCTCTCGATATAGGCGCTCTAAATGTTTCTCTGATCTGGTCTCGTTAAAAAAACTTAGATCTCACACCAAACGACTAATTAAATCCGCACGCGCTACCTATCTGCTTAGCATCGAGAACAGCGTCAATAAAAACGAGTCAAAACTTTTCTGGTCCTTTGTCAATAATATGCGATCTTCTTCTTCATCTCGCCCGTCTTTCCTTGTCCACGAAAACACTACCGCGCAAACTCCTCAGGAAATTTGTCAGCTCTTCGCTTCCTACTTTTCAAGCACATTTCGACAGCCCTCCACGCATCTTACCACCTGCAATTTTTCCCAGCAGGTTGATTTTCTTTCCTCTCTGCCACTTATTTCACCGGCGTATGTAGATCTCATCATTTCCACCCTTAAAGCTAACTCTTCCCCCGACCCAGATGGTATTCCGAACTACTTTTTAAAACATACGCACAGCTTCATCTCACTTCCTCTTGCTATTCTTTTTAATAAAAGCGTACAAGAAGGAGTTTTCCCATATCAGTGGAAAACATCCTTCATTGTTCCCATTCCAAAGAATGGTGACCCAACACTTACTTCCAACTACCGACCTATCTCACTCCTTTGCTGTTGCTCCAAAATCTTGGAACGAATTGTCTATAACCATATTTATGATTCGTTTGGCCATCTAATCAGTCCCAACCAACACGGCTTCTGCAAAAGCAAATCTACTGTGACCAATTTAGTTGAGTTTGTCAATTATGTTGCCAAGTCGTTTGAAAACCACCTGGACGTTCATGTAATTTACACTGACTTCTCAAAAGCATTTGACTCAGTTAACCACAAAATTCTACTTGACAAATTGAAAAATTTCAACTTCCCTCCTTATCTAGTTTCCTGGCTTTCTTCTTATATTCTTGACCGTACCTCCAATGTTATATTTCAAAACTCTGTCTCCTCGTCTTTCTGTCCATGCTCAGGTGTTCCACAAGGCTCTATTCTTGGTCCCTTGCTGTTTGCCTTTTTTATAAACGATCTTCCTGTTCGATTTGACTGCCTCTGCTTGCTATATGCTGACGATTGCAAGCTTGTCTCCTCAGGTCCATCTGACTGTTCTGCCTTGCAATCGGATATTAATGTATTACATTCCTGGTGTTGCTCTAATGACCTTGCTCTCAACGTATCTAAATGCTCCGCTATGGTTTATTCCCTAAAATTATCTCATGTCTTTTTTCCATATAAAATTAATGGCTGTCCGCTTGAGTATGTCCCCTCTACCAAGGACCTTGGTGTAGTCTTTGATTCCAAACTTAAATTTAATGATCATTATGCTGTCATTATTAGCAGGGCCGCTAAACTAGCGGGTTTTGTTTTGCGCTGTTCCCAAGATTTCCGTTACATAAGTACTGCAGCAAACTTGTACATTTCACTTGTTCGGAGTATTATGGAGTACGCATCCGTGGTATGGTCACCTTCTACAACTGTCTCCTGTGAAGCATTAGAGTCCGTCCAACGTAAATTTACCCGTTCCTTGTTTTTTAAATTCAACATTCCCTATACTCCTTATGCTGAACGTCTTACTTTCCTCAAGTTGATGTCCCTTCAAAGCAGACGAATCTTTCTTGATGAATGTTTCCTCTACAAAATATGTAGTGGTTCATTACGCACACCGTTTTCCCGTGACATTGCTCTTAGACATCCTTCCTATAATACCCGCACTACCGCCGTTTTCGATCCTCCCACGGCCTCACTGTCTGTCTACAAGAATTCGCCACTACCTCGAATTATGACTAATTATGACAAACTGGAGCTTGGTCCTTTATCCATCTCATTTCTTGCCTTCAAAAAAAAAATTACTTCATAAAGTCGCTTCGGCGGATCTTTAAATTTCTTAATTTTTTTTTTCTCTCTTTTTATTTTTAAATTTAATTTCAATCTTGATCCTTCACTTCACTTTACTGTATTTCTTTTTTTTTCTTGTTATTATTTTAATTTTGGATTCTTATGTATTACAATTAATTTTCTCTTTGTTAATTTTTCTTACTCACAAAATATTACTGTATTTTTGGGACTATGTCCTGTTCGGTAATTTCCTTCAATAAATAAATAAATAAATAAAGCGTAAAATTTGCAGAACCATTCGAAACCATATCATAGACCATTCACTTCAAATCTCATCGAACAAAGTTGTTTCAGCCATAAAAAACGCCAAGAACTCGAAAGCCCTAGGACCAGATGGCATATCGATGGTCATGCTGAAGCACCTGGACATGCCTGCAATTGATTACATTACGGAAGCCTTCACACTCTCCGTGTCATCGTCTGTTGTTCCCGAAATATGGAAGAAAGGTAGGGTGATTCCGATATTAAAACCTGGGAAAAAGCATACGCAAGGCGACTCCTACCGTCCCATCACCCTTTTGTCTCCAATTGTAAAAACTCTTGAAGCTATCTTACTCCCTACATTTGCGACTCATACTCAGCTGGCTGACCACCAACATGGTTTCCGAAAAACGCGCAGCACGACTACGGCCTTGGATGTCATAACATGAAGCATCCGCAACGGTCTCAACGAGGCCCGTCCATGTCACAGAACCATTATGGGAGCACTTGATCTATCGAAAGCTTTCGATACGGTCAACCACTCCCTACTTCTGTCTGACATTAACAACACGTCGCTTTCGATACCAATAGTGAAATGGATCGAAAATTACCTTGCTGGTCGGCAATCTTACACCGAATTCAGAGGTAGCAAATCAGAGCTCGGAAGGGTTAAACAAGGCGTTCCCCAAGGAGGAGTCCTGTCACCGACCTTGTTTAATCTCTACCTCGCTAGAATTCCCTCATCTCCAACAGGAATCCAGATTGTTAGCTATGCCGACGACTGTACTATACTAGCAATAGGAAACGACATCACCCAAATGTCTGCTAGGATAAATGACTACCTACACGAACTTAACACCTTCTTCGTCGGAAAGAACTTGAAGCTATCAACTCAAAAATCCACCGCAACACTATTCACATCCTGGACCAAAGAAGTAAAGATGCAGCTGAACATCTCAGTAGACGGTCTCATAATACCCACCACAAACCACCCAAAAATTCTTGGCGTTACTCTGGACAGCATGGCAACATCATCAGCCCACGCATCTACTGTAACTAACAAGATGAGGAGCAGGAACCAGGTCCTCAAGGCTCTCGCTGGTAATTCCTGGGGTAAAGACAAAGAGACCCTACTAACCACCTACAAAGCGATCAGCAGATCTGTAGCAAATTATGCGGCACCAGTGTGGACACTAAATCTGAGTGACACAAATTGGAAACATATTCAGACCTGTCAAAATGCAGCCCTACGCACCATCACAGGCTGTCTATTGATGTCTCATCAAGACCACCTCCACCAAGAGACCAAAACTATGCCCATAAGGAAACACAACATACTACTATCAAAGCAGTATCTAGTTGGTTGCTACCGAAATAATCATCCGAACCTTGACCGTATGGACAGCACCCCACCGCCACGACACATCAGGCGAAATCTAAGAGAACTCGAAAGGGAAGTCCAACGATTTAAGAGGGTCCTCTTCGATAGCGCTAGCTATAAATCTGCCATTGCTATGCTGCAAAGGGAAGAAGTCCATACGTCGATTGTGAACCTTAATAACAACAAAGTACTTGACGCTCAACCACCAGACATCTCAGCGGATGAACGAAACCTGCCTAGGGCGACTAGGACCACGATCGCACAGCTCCGTCCAGCCTGGTGTTCGCGCCTAAACTCATACTTGTCTCGAATCGACCTCAGCATCCGAAACACTTGTCCGCAATGCAACAGTTCTCCCCACGACGTTGAGCACATCTTCGACTGCCCTGCAGCAACAACGCACGTAACACCTATAGCGCTCTGGGCCTCTGGGATTACCCCATCGAAGTGGCTGCGTTTCTGCAACTTCCGACGGAGGAAACTGAGACGGACGCGCTAATTTTATGACACACACACTGAAACTAAATTTCCGCATTGCTACAAAAGCAACTACCTTGCCTTAATCCCTAGTGCGGCAAAGCGCGGCATCGTACTCTGTTTTGGGTAATGGGGCGCTCCCCGAACGACTTACCCAGTGCCTTACGCTCTTGTGCCACATATCGATGCCATGTGATTTCAGGACCCCCTCCTGGTCGGCCTTTGCTGGAAATGGGGTTCCATTTCATGGCATGTAAAGCAGGGCAGTTATCATCCTTCGCAATGTTTGACCTATCTATATTTTGCATTAATGCGCTTTTTGCACTTAAGCGTTTTGAATTTATCCGTTCTCGACTGATTTCGACTCAAGTAGGTAAAGCTCTGACCCTTTTGGACATAAACCCGGGGAAATTCATAACCCGGGGACCCGGAGATCCACCACCAAACCCCGGAGGGTTGGGAACCCTAATCATAGAGCGGTGACCGGCTACCGAACACGTTAAAAAAAAGTGCATTCTTGGCTATGAAGTGATATATAAAATGTATTTTAATGGGACGTGCCTAAAGTGCCGATGAACCTCACTCTTTTTGTACCATTTTGGATATCGTGCATTCTCGGGTCCCGAAAAGGTCCTTCTGATACATAATCGAGGAGAGTCTTACCTTTTAGAATATCAAACTTCTCATCGATTTGTAGCAATTTGAATGCACTCCTTGCCCGCCAACCTTCTTCCTTGGCCAGTCGATAGTATATATCCCGTTTGTCCTTAGAAGTTTTTCCCATATTGTTAAACTCCCTTTAAAACTCGCGTGTTTGTTTTTCCGCTCTTGACGTTTATCCACCGACATTTATTCTCGTCTTTGCCACTGCCCACATTCGTTCGAGATTCGAAGTTGGAGTCATATGACTCGGGAAATCGACATAACTGCCCGCGAAGGGGAACATTCACTTGACAGCTTCGAGGCCGATTGTTTTTCGAAATTCGCAATTGAATTTGTCATCATCGTCGTCGCAGTTTTCGTAGCCTCTTGCTGTTTCAGAGATCTTATTAGTGCTGCAGAAACCCAAGTTTCTCGTATTCTCTTCCTCCAGGACCCACTAAACCCGTACACAATGGATTGGCTGTTCGGCAAGCGAATTTCCCCGGAGGAAATGATGCGAAAAAATCAGCGCGCCTTGAATCGGGCGATGCGTGAATTGGATCGCGAACGTATGAAGATGGAGCAACAAGAGAAGAAAATCATCGTTGACATCAAGAAATTGGCCAAGGATGGACAAATGGACGCTGTTAAGATCATGGCAAAGGATCTGGTACGAACGCGGCGCTACGTGAAGAAGTTCATGCTGATGCGGGCAAATATTCAGGCGGTTTCGTTGAAGATACAAACCCTCAAGTCGCAGAACACCATGGCCGAGGCCATGAAAGGTGAGTTGTATCTTGCGCGCTTGTCTTACAGATACAGAAATAATGCTAACTCGTTCGACAGGCGTCACCAAGGCTATGCAGAGCATGAATCGTCAGCTGAACATGCCACAGATTCAGAAAATCCTCCACGAGTTCGAGAAACAATCGGAGATCATGGACATGAAGGAGGAGATGATCAACGACGTGATGGACGATGCAATGGAAGCGGAGGGCGACGAAGAGGAGACCGATGCCGTTGTCGCTCAGGTCCTCGACGAATTAGGACTGCAATTGAACGATCAACTTTCCGACCTGCCCGCAGCGTCCGGATCGTTGTCGATTGCAGGCAACAAACAGCCACAGGCGGCCGTGGCTGCGGGTGGAGCCGGAGGCACGGGTGGCGTCGTTGGGGGAAATGGGGGTGGTGGTGGTGGTGGTGGCGGGGCCGCCAGTCCAATGTCGGACGCCGATGCCGATCTGCAAGCGCGACTTGATAAGTTGCGAAAAGAATAGTTTCGCACAAATTATTTCAAGTGTGCGTGGATTAATGCAAATTTATTTCACCCCTCCCTCAAAGTTTTCCCCGCTGCGGGAATGTTTGTTAATTTTTATTTTTGTACTATAAAGAAAAAGGAAACGATATGAAAACTGCAACGTAACTCTTATCAATATATAAAATATATTCATTATGTACCCTAAAATGTAAGGACTAATATTTAAACATTGCCTTAGACAGTTAATAGCATCGCTTAAGTGAGGGCATGCAGAAATTAGAAGGCATTTGAGCGAACGTTCGTCTATGGGCTACAGGATGACGTCATGGAATGGAAATGCGGCAACAATTTGTGGTAGTTTTTTTTTCACGATCGCCTTTTTAGCCGTCACACTATGTTAACAAAATTTTAAGAATAAAAACAACAAAACGATTATCAACAAATGTCTATGAGTTGTTATCAGTGTTGCGGTAATTGTCTTTATCAATACCTCAGATGATTAGTCACAATAAATACGAAAAATGCTATGATTCATCGCCAATTAGACAAAATTGTTGATGGTTTACATTCACAAGTTCACCCCAGAGCCGAAATACTTGTCGATTGTAGTCGGGCTACAAATTAAGTAATTTGGCTTTTAGTCTAGGCTAGGACGTCTAATAAAGCTTGATTAGGAAAAATAAATCGTGTTGTTTTGAAATTTGGCACAGTTGTTAGAGACAACCCCTGGATATGTGCTCAATAGACCCCGATGATAAAAGGTCTGGAATTGTAGAGAGGGGGTCAAATGTTTTTTTTTTTCAGTTTCCCTTGTGAAAACTAAAGATTCCACAAAACAAATGTGCCATGGCCGAATTCATCATCATCGTGGCGCGACAACACGACGTCGCGCCTTGGCCGCCTGGATCGTTGACCTCCAATCATCTCGGTCACGTGACCGCGTCCTCCAATTTTGGACGCCCAATAGTTGCTCGGCGTCCGCATATACTGAGCTATCCGCACGAGCTCTCGGTCGTCCTCGCAGTCTCGCTCCGTCGACTCGTTGGCATGCAATTATCGTCGATTCGTTGTACATTTCGTTGTCCATTGAAGTCGTTGGAGTTTGGCGATTTCCGATACTTCCAGCTCATCATACAGTTCATACAGCTCATGGTTGTACCGGTTGCGCCATCGTATCTCGATCGCAAATAGCTCCGAAAATTCGTCGCAGAAACTTACGTTCAAATGTGTCTAGCATGCCATAGCATATCACTGGTCCTATAATGGTTTTGTACACGCGGAGCTTCGTATTTCTGTGCACATGCTTCGATTTCATTATGGGGAGAACCGAGAAAAAAGTCTTATTAGCTAACTGTATCCGTCGCTTGATTTCGTCAGTTTCGTTGGCGTCCCTTGACAAGTTGCAACCCAGGTAAATGAAGTTGTTCACGAACTCGATGTTGAGGTCCCCCACGTTGATGCTCGGTTGTGCAGGTGTCCTTGTCACCGATTGCATCATTATTTTAGTTTTACCCTCGTTAATACGTAATCCAACTTCCTTTGCAGCGGTATCGAGCGTATGCAGAAGTTCTTCTGCGTCAGCCAATCTTCGGGACATGATGTTGATGTCGTCGGCGTACGCTGCTAATGGTGTCGACTTGATGAGTAGCGTCTTGCTGTTGTCCATATTCATGGCCCGAATAACGTATTCCAGTGCTAGGTTGAACAGCGTCGGTGCCAGTCCATCGCCCTGTTTCAAACCAGTGCGTGTTTCAAATAGATCAGTAAGTCTATTCTGGATCCTGACTTGTGAGACGGAGTTGGTCATCGTCATCTTTGTCAGTTGCACTAATTTTGCCGGTATACCAAATTGCAGCATGATGTTGTACAGTACTCCACGATCGATACTGTCGTATGCCTGCTTGAAATCGGCAAAGATTTGGTATACGTTTACGTTATATTCCCAGGACTTCTGGAGTATCAGTTTGACCGTAAAGGGCTGATCCGTTGTGTAGCGACCAGGTCTGAAACCGCCTTGATATTCGCCAATGATTCGTTCTGCGTCCGGTTTTATTCTATTTTCCAGAATTTTCGTCAAAATTTTATAGGACGTACAAACTAGTGATATGCCCCTGTAATTCTAACACCGCAGTTTATCTCCCTTTTTGTGAATTGGACAAATGATGCCTCTGCGCCAGTCGTCTGGCATCACCTCGTCCTCCCATACTCGCAGGAGTAATTGATGTATGGCATTAACTAGACCCGTTCCACCGAATTTTAGCAGTTCAGCTGGAATCTCGCCAGCGCCCGGCACTTTATTTCGTTTTAATGACCGCAACGCGAGATCAACTTCCTCTGCTGTCGGGGGTTGTATGGGTGGGCCTAGGTCAACAATATCGTCAAGAGCTTCTTGTGGGGGAATGTTAGATGGTAGATTCAGAAGCTATTCAAAATAAGAGGCCCATCGTTTGTTGATGACATGGTTGTCGCTGATGATGTTTTCATCCTTGTCCTTACAGAGGCTAGTCCGGGGTTGATAGCCGTTCTTAATTGTATTTATTAGTTTGTACGCTTGTCTGGTGTTCCTATTAGCTAAGTTTTCGTTAATATTCAGTAACTGCTCGTCAAAGTATTTACATTTCTTACGTCTAATTATTCTATTCGATATTCGCCGTAGCTCGTCATATTTTTCTCTTTTGGCTCTGGTTGCTCATTGAATCCATTGTCTGTAGGCCTCCTTTTTCGTGTCAAGTGAATTTTTGCTTTATTCGTCGACCCAGTCATTTCACGCTCGCCGGGCTTTATAGTCCACGACCTTCTCTGCGACCTCTTTGATGGTGCCCTTGAGTTCTTCCCAGAACCTATGAATGCCTGTGTTGCTGATGTTCTGTAGCATAAGCCAGAGCCTTTTCTCAAAAGCGGCAGTATACGACACCGCCGTAGCACCGCTCAGAAGTTTATCAACCGTAAAGATTTTGAGAGGGCTGATTCTCGATTGGTGCACTGAAGAAATTCTTCATCTGTAGGTCGTCTTCACCAAGTGTTGATCTGAGTCCACAAGAGTGATAACTCCATAGAACTTTCGCCTCCGCCAGAAGATTTGTATGTATCTCTCTTGTGTAGGCTATACTACAGGGTGGCGCAAAACTACCGTTATGGTTCAAATGCTTAATAACTTTTTAATTTAATTTTTATTTCAGAATTTTGTGAAGAAAACTTCGGGAATTTGAAATGGAACAGTACACAACACAGCAGCGATCAAAAATTGTTGAATTTTATTTTGAAAATCAACGGTCAATTGTTTTGACGCAGCGTGCTTATCGTCGTTTTTTTAATGTGCGTACTGGACCTTCAGCACCAACAATAAACCGCCTGTTTGCAAATTTTCAACAATATGGTACAGTAGGACACATTCCATGTACCGGAAGACCTCGTACGGCCCACACGGAAGAAAATATCCAACGTGTTGTGGATAGTGTGCAGGACAGTGGAGAAACATCGACAAGAAGACGTTCGGCACAACTGGGGCTATCGCGGAGGTCCCTTCAGAGGATTTTGGCTACATTGCACATGTTCCCGTATAAGGTTCAGCTTGTGCAAGAATTGAAGCCGATAGACTACCAACAACGGCTTGATTATGCCATTTCGTTCCGACAAAAAGCAGAAGAAAATCGCTATTTCATTCACAATTTGATAATGAGCGATGAAGCCCATTTCCAATTGAATGGTTTCGTAAACAAGCAAAATTGCAGGATATGGGCTACGGAAAATCCAAGAACAGTTCATCAGCAATAATTACACCCACTTAAGTGTACTGTTTGGTGCGGCGTATCGTCTGAAAGGATCATTGGTCCATATTTCTTTGAAAATGCACATGGCGCCGCAGTTACGGTTAATGGTGCTGAATATCGAACGATGCTGGACAATTTTTTGAGGCCAGCTGTAGAAAACCATCCACAGTTGTGGTTCCAACAAGATGGAGCCACAGCCCACACTGCAAGGGATACAATGGCTATGTTACGGGACCTCTTTGGCTAACGCATTATTTCGCGCAGAAGCGATTTCAATTGGCCCCCACGTTCACCGGATTTAACAGCGCCAGACTGTTTTCTTTGGGGTTATTTGAAAGAAAGGGTATACGTAAATAAGCCAGCGACCATACCAGAGCTAAAACAAAACATTCGCAATGAAATTCGAGCCATAACACCCGAAATTTTACAAAAAGTTATGGAAAATGTACTGGAAAGAGCACGAATGTGCGAAGCCGAAAATGGCCACCACTTGCGGGATATAATTTTTCATACTTATTCCCCATTAATATACTGTATAACAAAAAAAAAAATTATAATAATTAACCATTAAATAAAAAAGTTATTAAACATTCAAACCATAACGGTAGTTTTGCGCCACCCTGTATTTGTCAATACATACAAATCTACTGGCGGAGGCGAAAGTTCTATGGAATGATCACTCTTGTGCAGTTTATACTATTTGGTAAAACCGTCGTCGCTCTGGTGTCGTAGGAGCGGAGAAGTGAGGCACTAACAAAATCAGAATGAGAACGTTTTTTAAAAGAACCAAGAAGAAATCAGAAGGAACTCTTTACGGTGCGTTGCCACCGCTCGACAATCCAATTAATATATATATAGCCTAAGTATGCTGAATCCTAAAATGCGACCATTTTCAGAGTAAAGTTCTGATTCGAATTGTCGGAACATTCCTACTTGACTCGGCGGTGCGTATTAGTTCGCATCTTTGACCAATAGTGGGTTTTTAATTGCACGGTGAAATAGGAATATACCCCCTGATCATATCCATTATCGAACTAAGGGGCCCTATCATATAATTCGAGTCGAATTTTTTAGAAAGGATGAAAATGATACCAACTCGAAAACAAACTTCCCAATTTAAAAAATCATCGAATATTCGCTTGGAATGAAAAATTTCGCAACATTCCTTGTGCGTTGCAAAAAATGCAATGAAGTGTCTGGGCTTTCTGAATCGCTGTAAAAGATACTTTACACCATCTGATCTGGCTCAAATTTACAAGGCTCATATAAGACCGAGAATTTAATTCCCATATATGGGCAGGTAGAACCGCATTATCCGCGTTAGACAAAGTCCAATGGAAAGCCTTCAAGCTTATTGGCGATGAATCCATAACAAATCGAACCGCTTGAACACCGGAGAAGTGTCGGCTGTCTCTCACTCTTCTATCGCTACTACAACCGCCGTTGCTCTGATGAAATATCCAACCTAATTCTTGAACGTGCTTTTCCTTTACGTAACACCCGACTAGCCAGTCGTGCCCATCCTCATCTTCTAGAATTCAGCAGCAGTCGTACCGCCAAATTATATGACTCGTTCGTATCCAGGACGACACGAGTGTGGAACAATCTACCATCTTTTGTTTTCCCCTGCAAAAATTTAAACGGAATGTACACCGTCACTTTATATAAACTCAACCCATCTCCCCATTACCTTAATCCCTTACCGCCAACGCTGTGTTCTCGCATCAAAGGGTCCCCCCCCCCCTAACAACATAAAAAAAAATCTGCTCCTAAAATATATCGATCAACATCTGCAGTGACAAATTGCCAATTAAATTTTCTTCTTATGCCTGGATCTATAGTTAAAACTTTTTTATCGAACGTAGAAATCGTAGAATTAGCAGCTGCTAACTTAAGAGAATCAGTAATACCCTTCACCCCTGCGACAGCCGGTTCTTAGTACCGGAACAATCCGTTTTTCAACGGCTAAGAGCTGCCAAACCCCTTCGATGCAAGAAGAACTGCAGTATTCGAAGCATCGCTACCACAACAACAATAAGACCCTTATTGAATTTGGATGCCGAATGTATTTTTACTACACAGAAACATCAGCGCCAGTCTCTATAAGAAACGACGCTTAGTTGACTGACCGAAAATTGTAAGGAGACATGAACCTGCCGATGTGGGTATCCGTCGCCGAAAATTTCACACAGCTTAGTTTTTTTTCTGGAGGAACAATACGCGTTTTCTCCTTAGTTTTATCTACAGAAGAGCGGACATAATAATCGCAAGGTGCAACACATCGTCGAGCAAGAGCACCATATTTATTGTAATTGTCTTTTACCTAATAAGAATTCTCAACCACATGAATATCAAAATATTATTTCATCATTACAGACTTTATCAACTAAATAGCATTAAATTGAACTAAACTCTAAACTCTAGTTCGCCATGATCGCTTATCCCACCCGAAGTCGGTGGCCTTGTTCCATATTTGTAGCCTTTTCTCCAACTATCCGGAAAGTCGGGCAATATACTGTTGAAATTTTCAACCTGAAAATAATTTATCATTTAATATTTCGTCCTTTAACTCATCTTAACATTCAATTTACCGGATGCAAATCCTGTTCCGTCCAAATTCCGTCGCCGGTAAAGTGAAATTCCAATTCAATCAAGTACAGGCATAATGCGAGCATCTGTTCGTTAGTCACTAATGTACAATTGATGCCAGCCAATTTTAGATCATTGTAAGCATTGTCGTTTTGCAAGTAGACAAGCTTTTCGTTGATTCGTTTTCTGTTGAAAAAAAAAATAATAATTTTATCGTGATATGAAATAATGGATTTAATGGAAACGCGCTCAGTAATCGTGAGGTCTCGGTAACCACTCTACGATGGTTGCATCTAGTGATCAGGGGTTAATTTCCCCGGATTTATAAAAGAAAATTTTAAATGCGTGATTAAACACCAGTTTGATCGCAGTTGGGTAAGTATCGTCATGCTGGCTCTAGAAAGCCTCTTCTCTTCAATTGCTATGTCTGGTGGTTGCGCCAAGAGCACCGGATTTGCATAATTAAAATACTTAAGTTTCCTTTAAGTCAACGATTGGAGTCTCTCCTCCGCTGAAGAAAGCAGCAAGTAGCTGCCAAAATACGTATTGCCAAATTTATTGCTCTACCAACCAACTCCAACCGATGTACGCAAGGCCGAATTCAACCTAAGGAAAGTCCTGAATAAAGCGGCTGCAAAATTTATTCCTGCAGGACGGACACCGAAAGTAAGGCCTAACTTCCCCACCTCAGCCGCCAGATTGGCAGACGAAAGAGATCAAAGATCAGAAGGAATAACCCGAACGACCCCAGAATTCATGAACTGAACTGCGAAATATATAAGCAAGTAGCCGAACGAAGGGGCGACCGGTAGCGCATTGTGTTGAGGCATCAGTCTCATGTTTGACTACCGGCGTTTCGGGTTCGAATCCCGTCCACGACGACGTTCGTGGCCATGGATGTGCAGGATGTGCATGGTGGCAACTGCATTCTCCGAAACCAGTTTATGCCGTCGAAACGTGACCTGGGCCGGAACAGTTGACGCGCTACGCCCCACAAGGGGTTAGGGCAACTGAGAGAGAGCCGAACATAAGACATCAAAATGGAGCAATCATCTGAACAGCTGTAACTTGACAACAGGCATCAACAAATTATTGTCCACAGTCCGTGCCCTTTCAAATCCAACAAAGCAGAAAGGGAATGTCGTTATTGAATTTGGTGATATTACGATAAGCAACCCCACGCGCTGCGCCGCCCACTTCAATAAGTAATTTATTAAACACCAATTATCTGACGGGCATAAGCGCATAATTCGCAGGAAAATTCGCAACCGAGCCGCCGACCACGCGCCATGTTTTACCTCAAATGAAGTAGCTTCGGCAATCAGAAAATGGTTATGCTCAAAAACATCGATATGCCAGCAATCGAATACCTAACGGCTACATTCAACCTGCGCATCTCTTTGCTGATCATTCCTGAGTTCTAGAAGAAAGGGAGAGTGATTCCGACTTTGAAGCCGGGCAAAAAAGCGACACTCAGCGAATCTTACCGGCCCATTACACTATTATCACCAGTTGCTACAACGTTAGAGGCTTTGATACACCCTGTGTTCTTGTGGACCACATCCAGCTACAAGATCACCAGCATGGGTTTCGATGGATGCGCAGTACAACAACGGATTTGGATGTCATTACATCCCGCATTCATACTGACCTTAACCATGCACGCCCTTGTCGTAGAACCATTTTAGTGACGCTTGACCTGGCGCAGTACAACATAATGGGCGATTCGTCGCTACTTGTTAATTTTTCGTTTAAATTTGAAATGCTCAAAACGCAGCATAGGAACTTTTCCTTAAGCTTGCGATTTAAAAGGATCTTTGCAACCGTCAAGGAACAAAGACTTTTCCTTCCGTTTGGATACTTCTTTTGCAAGTCGTTCAGATACCCTGTCATAAGACAACGCTAATACAACTGACTTAGTCCAATCGTTTACCCCATTAATTTTTATACTTACACTGGATACAGGAGAATCTGCAAATTGGGAAATATTTCCTCATGGCTGAACATTTTACTGGCTAGAAATTCGAGAGCCTGTCTTACTGTCACGACGGGCACATGACACCAATTTGGATGTCGTGCAATTATTTCGCGAACGTCCGCAGGCGATTTGTTTAGCACGCTCGATAAATAGTTGACTGTGTCACATCCTTTCGCCTTATCACTTCCATTTTTCGTGAACCTAAAAATGCAAATTTTCAACATGATCATTCGGAATAATTGCATACGTCCAGGACACTAACTTTACAAAAACATCCGTGTTCGATGACAAAACATTCAGCGAGGCGCATTTCACTTTGAGCTGGTTCAGGTACTCCAGGCGTTGGCGTGCCTTTGTCTGATAGTGGACAAGTCGCAGAATCCGCTTGTTGGACTTGAGCACTTTGAACTCCTCCACCGTGTCGAGCTCTTGAAGGCGTTCCAGTACAGTGTCCGAGCCTAACGTAAGCACGTCGAGACATTTGTTGATGGTATTCGCGTCCACACCGAACTCTGTAATGTGCTCAATCGACTTTTGTATCGACTCGCATCCAACCATCATGATTTTGGGCCGCCGGTAAAGAGCCTCACGGATGTCCTCATCACCCAGCGTCTTGATTCGATCGATGATGCACTGGACATTGATTGGATCTGCGTAAAGAACGAAGGCATTCTTTATAATTCGATCCGCCGAAAAATTCAGTTGATTCATGAGGATCTCGATCATTGTGTGAACAGATTTCAAGCTCTTGTGTCGGACACGATGATACGATCGCCACAATTTCTCGATTTGTGACTGGTTCACTTTCAGCTTCTCCTTCAGGTAGAGATTCAGGATCAATTCGCGGGCCATTTTAAGCAATCGCGTGTCATCGCGCGGCGGAAATGGAATCTCCACGCCCGGCACGGATTCGGCCAAAAGCTGATAGACGTTGGCCTCCTCGGCAATGAGTCCATGCAATTTGATGATTCGAATTTCGCGGTTCATCAGGACAATGTATTTGGAAAGGGTCCCGACTGAAACATGAAGAAAACCGCATTCCTGTAGAATTCGATGGCGGTTCTCCAGTGTCAGGGCACTGGTGTAGAGCAAGGCCGGATTTCGGGAAATGTCCTTTTTGGCGTAGTCCATGGACTGAAGCGTTCGCACACTTTCCTCGATATCATCGAAATTCGTCGCGAGTAACTTTCGGTGGTCTGAAACGATGCTTTTACTGCCACGGAAGTCGATTTCTATGGATGATAAGAAATTAAGTACAGAGCTGGAATGCGCACAGTTGGAATGGGTTAGTCCAACGCTTACCTAATAAATGTGCGAGTTGGCTGATGAAGCGAGGTGGGAGGTTCGTACGATTCAGCAAGGCCGTGTCCGAGTATTGTCGTCCGATTATTAAAATAGCGGACGTTTTCAGGAAAGCGCCGCCTCTTCGCAGCAACATCGCGACCAAAACAAAATTGACGTTTTCGTCGGTGTGTGATCAGCTGTGCGTGGCAGTACAGTGGTGCATCGTGGATGTTGTACAGTAGGTACTTGAACACAAGTTTCATTTCCACTGTTCTTCCTATTCATTTTGACGTCGTTCGATGTATGCTCTCAAGTAAAGTGGTTGCCCTCGAAAACAGCGAATTTTCGGAGCGCATCTGTTTTAAGGTCGCCACCCATTGACGAGCACAACCACGACCAAACTTCCATCGAACCATCAAATATCATAGGACGTCTTGGAATAGGGAGACCAGGAAGTAGACAAAGGGAAAATTTTGGTAACCATTCGCTTAGATGTGGTTGTTACACGACCACTATCACATCTTTCCAGTGGCGTTTGCGTTTTATGCAACTTCTCTCAAGAGGTCACCCACACATTGCACTTTCAAGGCTGCGCTACTGAATCAAAACTAAGCAGCTGATAACCCAAGTGTTCAGATTTTAATTACCCGCGGACCACGAACAAAAACACTTACTTACCGGGGAATATCTTTGTTCTAAAAGCATTTCAGCTACGTAGAGCGACGATGCACTTAATAGCGATACAAAATCAGGACACTTACCTGTGAAATGAAACTCCACTTTTCCTGGAAATCCATCTGTTGTGGCAATGTTCCATAGCACACTCCATTTTCCAAAATTAATGGGATTAGTAGCTTGTCTCACTTAAAATAGGCCACTAAGTGAACACATAAACAACACTTTACAGTTCTTGATGTAATTTTCACAAAACTAATAGAGTTTTCACTTGAAAAAATGTAATTTTTCACTGCAATCTCGTGTTCAGCACAAAATGACCGGCGAGAAATGTCATCCCACGAAATCGAAACTAAGAACAGCTGATCGCAGCTAAAAAAAGGAAAACAACAGTTTGGTTACTTTCACAGACAGTCACGTATAGCTTTTGTCTCTATCCTTCTCTTGTATATCAATGTAGGACGTGAACAAAAATTCCCCCTATTTCCACCGTTCTATGATATTTGATGGTTCGATGGAAGTTTGGTCGTGGTTGTGCTCGTCAATGGGTGGCAACCTTGACCTGCCATAGGCGGTGCGATCCATCGTCAGATCGATCTGACGATGGATCGCCACAAAATATCTGACGATCGAAATTATATGGAACTGTCAAAAAATCGTCAACGATAGTAGTCACATACACTGTGCGATCGATCTGACGATCACAGTATCGTCAGATCGATCTGACGACGGATTGCATCGTATATGTTGGTTATTAACCATTAAACGTGCCATACACACACCGATCGATCGGCCGATCCGTCGCCCGAAATCGATATCGGCCGATGGATCGGCCTGTGTATGTGGAAATCGCACCGATCGGCCGATCAATTTTGATCTGCCGATATTTTTGTGCGATTTTCGTGCGATCGATCGGTGACGATCGATTGGATAGTGTATGTGATTATCGCAAGTGAATGTCAAATTACCAAATTATTAAATTATGAAATTTCAAGGATTCTTATGATTTAAATGGCACTGCAATTGAAATATCAAATATGTGGTATACGAAAATACCACACACATCCAAATAGTTAACAAAAATGAATCTAGGTTCGATTGGGAGTGAATCATAACCTATTTTTTGAATTGTCATTCGTTATCGCATCGCACGAAAATCGCTCAGTGTGTGTGCAGTGGAGATCGGCAGATATTTTGTGGCGATCCATCGGCCGATCGATCGGACGACGGATCGGATAATGTATGGCGGCTATTAGCTGTACGAAATGTACGATGAGCTGGAAGTTTTGAGAATCATCAAACTACAAGGACTTCAAATGTTGCAGGGCATATACAGCCTACGATAAAAGAATACGTTATAGACCGTTGTATACAACGAATGGACGATAACTCTCTCTCTCTAATTGCCTTGACCCCTCCAGGGGCATGGGCGCGTCGACATCTCTAGCAATGCCTGCGTTCACGTTTTTGAGCGTTTCGGTTATTCAGCAATTCAAATGCATGTAAACAGACAAATCAGTGATTTTTTCCGTTTACATGCATTTCAATTGCTGAATAACCGAAACGCTCAAAAACGTGAACGCAGGCATTGATATACAAAAAGAAGAGGATGGAGACCAACGTATGTGTGTGCTGTATGTGTAGGGAACCAAACTGTTGTTTTCTTTTTTTGGCTGTTTTTACTTTTGATGACAATTCTAGACGTCATTTTCGTGCTGATTGAAATCCAATTGTGTGATATCAGTGAAAATTGATTGATTTTTGAGTGAAAACGCGGTTAGTTTAATTTTAATTGCCACCGGAACTGTAAATTAATGTTTCAGTGTCGATTTAGTGTACTCAGTAAGTTGATTCAATGTGCAAAATCGTGTAAATATCACTGAAATATGGTGTGCAGTTGTAGTTTGCGCGAAACAGATGAAATTCTCGACAAAGTTGAGTGTCGGTTCTCAGGTAAATACCCTGATTGCTTTCAAAATTTAGTGTAGTTTCGCTCTATGTATTTCAAATTCCCATAGTGTAAAGATCTTTTTCGGAAACTAAATGTTTTTGCTCGCGGTCCATCAGCCATCAAATGAAAATAAAAGTTGCCCACGTGGGTTATCAGCTGATTTACTTTTGTTTCAGTGGCGTATCGTTTAAAGTGTGATGTGTGGTTGAAAGAAAGTGGGAAAGTTTTGTTTTTACTAGTGGTTAATTAATTAGAAAGGGCCAAATCTGGTCAGATAATTTTGTATGAAAATGTGAGATCCATACAAATGTGATTTTGCAGTTCACACAACCCGCCAAATCAAGTGATTTCGCCTGTAGTGTGAAACTACTTTCTCAATTGCGTGTAGTGACGAACGGTTCGGTACGATTGCTGTGGCGAATATATTAATATAAAATAAACTGAGCACCATAGCGACTGCATCTGCCCTAAAAACGTTTATAAAAAAGTGGAAGTGATGAAAATTTCATTCAGCACGTCCTATGAAGTTCATGTGGTTCGACGGTGGTCACGAATGGTTTGATCGATCGTCTGTTGCGAACGTTAAACAATATTCATACTTGCAACAATAAGGCCGGCCGCATCTTGGACGTAGGCAGGGCAGCGCAGCGCGCACATGGCATTGTTGTTGTAAATTCAGATTTTGACAATTGTTACAACAACAATGCTATGTGCGCGCTGCCCTGCCTACTTCCTAGATGCGGCCGGCCTAATAAATTTCGTAACTCGCACCAAATTTTTCCAGTCCCTAAAACTATAATCACCTACGCCATTTGTTAAAATGTAATAGTGGTCGTGTGACAACCACATATAGGCGAATGGTTCCCAAATTTTTCGATATGACTACTTCCTGTGTCTTCTTCTTCATTGATCTCTAGCATTTCTCTGCCTTTTTGACGTTTCAATAGCATATCTTGCCCCTGGAGGAGTTAAGACCGCGTTGACATGATCAAACTACGATTTGACAAACTAGCATTTGATGAAAAGTTGAGCACCGTCCAACTACGGTTTGACAGAAGCACAAGACATCAAACCAGTTTGACAAGGGGTTGACACGTTCAAGTAGGTGGTTTGTCAAACCGTAGTTTGATCGTGTCCACGCGCAGGCAATGCCTGCGTTCACGTTTTTGAGCGTTTCGGTTATTCAGCAATTGAAATGCATGTAGACGGAAAAAATCACTGATTTTTCTGTTTACATGCATTCGAATTGCTGAATAACCGCAACGCTCAAAAACGTGAACGCAGTCAATATCGGAGTTGTACCAAAATGCGGCCCCATTCCCTCCAGTGCTTCTTCAACTGGCTTCAAAATTGGCTGCACCATACACTGTTAAAATGTACTAAACTTTTTATTTCTGTTCAATTGACATTTCTGACATTTCGCTGCCGCATTGTCCCCTCCCCCAATTTTTCTTCATTTCTGAGTCGAGGCCGAGCCAATTTATCAGCGATTTTCCCATCAACGTGAGTGCTTCAACCACCAGAACGGCCCGTAATTGGTAGAGTTCATCAATTGAGCGACACTTATCAGTTATCAGCAACCGCTTCTCTTCCGCCCCAGCGAGATTTGATGATAACGCCGCATTGCTTCCGGGCACTTAGCTGTAGCATTAAAAAGTTGGTGGTAAGTTCGCGTCCGCCGCTGAAAGTCCGCCAAGCGCCCAGGACCGCCTGTTCCGCCCCTTTATCCCGAACTTCGTTCAGGTGGTTTGCAACGTCGACGATAGCCCAATCAGCAATGGCCAGTGGGAAGCCCAAGGTAGTGTTCGTTCTGGGTGGACCCGGGGCCGGCAAAGGTACTCAGTGCCAGAAGATTGTCGAAAAGTTCGGTTTCGTGCACTTGTCGGCGGGCGATCTTTTGCGTGAGGAACGTGCTCGTCCCGGCTCGCAATACGGCGAAGAAATTGAGACCCACATCCGCAACGGCACCATCGTTCCGGTCAAAGTGACGTGCTCACTTCTCGAAAATGCCATGAACAAGAACATGAAGGTCAGTGTCAGGTTACTATTTTCGGGTCGTCCTTGGCCCGGCCTCCCAACCTTTGCTCATCTGTTTTTCTTTTCTCGTTTGTGTACAGGAGTTGGGCAAGAACAAGTTCCTGGTGGACGGTTTCCCACGCAACCAGGACAATTTGGACGGTTGGAACGAGCAAATGTCGGACAAGACGGAAGTGTGCTTCGTTCTGTTCTTCAACTGTCCGGAGGAGATTTGCACGCAACGATGCTTGAGTCGCGGCCAGTCCGGAAGTGGCCGTTCCGACGACAACGCCGATAGTCTTAAGAAGCGCATCGTCACCTACAACAATGATTCGCTGCCCATCATCAAGCACTTCAAGCAACTGAACTTGGTGCGAGAAATCGATGCAGGCATGAGCCCCGACGATGTGTTTGCTCGCGTGGAGCAGGTGATCAATGAATGTGCAGCTATATAGGGGCGGGAAGCCAATAGAACGTCCAACCACACTAGACGTATAGTTTCAATTTAAAAAAGATTATGACATAGAATAGCGGGCGAAAGGTTAGGCCAATAGGTGAGGTGGATGGGCAGGTGACCACCTGCCTTACACGCTAGTTATTTGAATGAACTATAATTACTCAGTATCAAGTGCAAAGTTTAGAAATGATTTTCTTTATAATTTCGTATGTTTTCTCACATTCCTGAAATACTTGGCGATATTGCTCCAATCGCGGGATGCTACTTCTATCGATGTGAGCCGTCGTTATTAAACGTTTAGACAAATTGTTACTCAGCAACATTTATCAAAGGAAACACGACTTTTAATTTGTAAGATTGAGAATTTATCGATAAGATGAAAATTTGAAGACGCGCAGAGCGTATTTCAAAAGTCTTGAAACCGCAGTATCATTGTAAGGAAATCCGAAAAGTCTCGTAGAATATTTTTGATTGAAAATGAAATAAATGTACATTACGCTTTAATTTAGTTTTTTTCATTCACTAAGTTTTAATCGCACGACGTAAGTCGGCATTAACCCATGAACTTCTGTCAAAATCGACATAAAAAATAAATACTTAACCCGAATTGGGAATATGCGCTCTAAGGCCGAGGCTAGAAGCTGCCGGACCGAACTGCGGTTTACAAATTTACATTAATTTAAATGGAACAAACTGTAGTTCAGCGGCGAGATTGCATTTAAATTCAATGTAAATTTGTAAACCCCGGGGTTACAGCGACGGCTGCCGCAGTTTGGATAAGCTCAACCTAAATGCGGTAATGACTAATTTTTTCAAAAGTCTGACACTATGGGCGGGGTCACAAATTGAGTTTGGACGTCTGTGAACGTATCGACATCCCCGCATTAGTAAAAGTTGTTCGCATTTTTAATATTGTCAGATTCGCGATTCAAAATATCTGTTTTCGAGCGAAATTCTCGTCATTTGCGGGAGGTTTTCATCTTCTACTTCCATTTGAAAAAAAAAACTGGAGCTGAGGCTCATCGAATGCTCTCAGATACTTACGGTGAGGTTGCTCTGAGTGACAGAACATGTCGTGAGTGATTCCAATGTTTTAAAAGTGGCGATTTCAATGTCGAGGACAAGCATGGCGGTGGGAGAGAAAAAAATTTCAAAGACGACGAATTGGAAGCACTGATCGATAAAGATTCGTGGCAAACGCAAGAAGAATTAGATGAATCACTGGGAGTGACTCAGCAAGCCATCTCTAAACGCCTCAAGGACATGGGCATGATTCAGCAACAAAGGAAATTGGGTTGCGTACGAGTTAAAACCGAGAGATATTGAACGGCGAATATTTGCATGCGAACAACTGCTTCAAAGGCAGAATCGGAAGGGATTTCTCCATCGCATCGTAACCGACGACGAAAAATGGGTCGGTTGCGATAATCCCAAGCGCAGAAAGGCATGGGGAATGCCCGGACATGCCTCGATGTCGACGGCGAAACCGAATATTCACGGCGCCAAGGCTATGGAGATTATTTGAGGTCTTGTTCCTCCTTTCAAAATAAATTCTGTCAGGAGCAACCGGTGCTGGGTGACCGCAGATTCACCCAAGATCACTTTGCAGTCTCATCAAATTTAGGCACAGATGATAGTCTATCTGCGTCGCATGAGCTCCACTGCTGTATGTGATCAGGTTCCCTTGGTTCGTAATGAACCATGTGTTGAGGATGACTAGATCGTGTGATCTGCATTAGCCTCACCTTCATCATTTCTGGCTGTAGATTGTACACTTCCCACCATGGCAATCTAAGTAATCATAGTTCGATTCTCCCACATCTGGTATACTTTGAAGCAGTGTGCCAACGTCACTCTAAAATGCCTCTTTTTCATTTTGCTGCAAACCCACTTGGGGAGCGTAGGCACTTATGACGTTCCACACTCTTCCGCACAATTTGATACTCATCAAGCGGTCGCTTATCTTCGAGATACTCACGATGCTGCCAAGTAAAGCCAATGACAGAATAACGCCAACGCCGTTTCTATCATTCGAGTTTCCATAATAGTACAATTTGTACTTTCTGGAATTCGTTAGAAAATGAGCTCGGTCGACTTGGTCTCCTTCACGCACATAATATCTATCCTTCTCCGTTTCATGACGTCCTCCAGTTCTTCGCTCTTTCCCGTCATGGATACAACATTCGAGCTTGCAACCGCTAGCTTCTCTATAGTGTACTTGGACTGCTTCATAGCGCCCGCTCGCGGAAACCGTCGAGCTCTGGCACGAACAATGTTCGCCCTGGGATCATTCAACTGCGTAGCAGAAATAGTGCCCAGCGGAGTAGTGCTTCTAGCGTGTTCTACCATAAGGTCTGGCCTTACATCCATTATTTTTCAGCTATCAGGAGAAAGGTGGAGTTGGGTGGCACTAGTGTGTGGAAAATAAATTTGTATGGACTTCCCTTTAACATCCGGCGGTGGTCTCCAGACCCGGCAACCCACTCACACACACTGACCTGTGGGAGGTCCTAAAGGTGATGAACAGTGCGCAGGCTGACCTAGAGGTGTTGTTGTTGCCTGCACGTGATCGGTACTATTAGTCGCCTCGTACAATCAAGGTAGGACTCACCAAGCGGTGCATATTCTTAACCCGTAACCCCGCGGGGTTTTATATTGCACCCCACAAAATGTTGTAGACTAAGCCGGATCTGAAGATCGTTTCATCGTTATTGTTGTTTGATGTCCTTGTGAGTTTCTTCCGTTCAATTCTGTTTTTTTTTTCTGATAATTTCATCTAAGATTTAGCTGCTGTTTTTTTTTTGAGGCCGTGTCCTTTAGGCGGCTATTGCACTATAAAAGCAAGCTTGTAAGAAAAATACTTGAAACAAGCAACGGTCATGCCGCAAATCTTTTCTTAGGAGGCTATTAGACTATAAAAGTTCTTTGAAAATATCTTTTATAATAGATATTTGTAAAAGAACCTTTATAGCGTAATAGCCGCCTTATATAAGCTACTTCTTGTTCGTATCGGCATTTATTGAGGGAAAAAGTAAGCATCCTGCGGATCATGCTGTGATATGCAGCGAATTTGTGTGGTAAAAGTGAAGGGAGTTGCTCGAGATGGTTCTGTGTCGTTGTTGTTTGTCTACTTATATATGTTGAACTCGATATTTTCGCCATTTTCTTCTGTTTCCGCTGTAAATGTCATGTTTTTGTGGAGGCGGTTGATGTTATCTAGTACCTAGTAGCGGCAACTTTGTCGTATCTACAATGGCCAACACGTCATCAACATATGTACCTTACCCAGTTGTTGGCACTATCCCTCGTTCTTCCATTAGCTTCTCCAGGCCTGCCATGAACACTTCGCTTATTAGGGGTGAGAGGGAGTTGCCCATTGCCGTACCAGCTGTAGTTTTATAATAATTCTTTTTGATCATAAAGAAGTGTAACGGACGGTATGGTGGGCATCCGAAGTTGCCCGTGGGGACGGAACCTAAGGTAGCATAATTTACCGTGAAGGTCTGTGCCATCTGGCGAAGAAAAAGGCTCCTCAACGAGCTAAGCAGCGGCCTATGCTTGCTGTAGCCCAGTTCGGGAGACGTGGGCGGGGCCTTCGCCGCTCGTTGCCTCTGTCCTTTACGTATTAACAAAAATTCATAGCCCTGGGGAAAACAACACAAACAAGGGAGGTAAAAATGGGAAATGATAAAAAGTGAGGCGATAAGGATGGAATGGTTGGCGGACGGATCAGACGCCCACGCGGTCGCACCTGGGTCCGGGTGTAGTGGGACCTTCGGCCTCTGGTTTCGTACCACCGACAGATCAAAACTGCTTCGGTGGAAGCAGCACTACCAGACTAGAATAGTACAGGTGGTGCATTACAGAAGTTTTCGTGCATACACAGTTTTGTTAACTTCACGTATTGCCGATGCTTCTTTTAATCCTTTGTGGTGGACTGCTGTACATTGAGCCACAACTCAAGGCCGGTATAGGGCCTGTTTCACAAGGATACTCGGAAATAACGCCTTCACGTCGAACGAAACAAGAATTTCTATCTGAGAACCCGAACCTTTGTATTGCAGGGTTTATTAGAACGACCCCCTAAACCTCTGTCTGGAGAAATCAGTCAAGTCTCTCTGACTATAGGGACCCATGCAATCAATGATTGTATATTCGTTATTGATTTTTGAAATTGGGAAATTCGGTTTTCGAGTTACATGGTACCATTTCAATACTTCGAAAGCAATTCGATTCGAGGTAGAGCCCTGAATCCTTCATATGTTTCCACTTTATATAACGAATAATGTTTATGTATCTCACGTTATATATCTCCATAACGAACCGCTACTCATATGTCAGGATGGCCGAGCGGTCTAAGGCGCCAGACTCAAGAGCAATCTTGTTCGGGCTCCGGTTCGAATCTCAAGCTGAGCGTTCTGGTCCTCTCTGAGGGCGTGGGTTCGAATCCCACTTCTGACAAAATCCTTTTGGCATTTTTTTAATATTCATTTAGTTTTAGGACTGTGAAGTTCGCAGATTTCATTTCAAATTTATGATAATTATAAATACACATTTTCAAGACAATTGATTTGAGACAAGAAATCCAGAAATAAAAAAAAATCTACCTACCAGCAGTTATGCCATTTTCCCATTGGTTGACAGCCACTCCGGACACCAAATGTCAACCAACCCAATCAAAACATTCGTCAGCTGGCTGGCCCGGCGTTTTGTTTTGTTTAAGTGGCGCAATTCGTGTGGAAAATAGACTATGTCCAGTAAATTTCTGAATCTCGAGGGTCTGAAGGAGTCACTTGGTTCACAAAATCCAATAAGAGCACGAGAAATTGTTGAGAATGCGTGTAAATTCTTTGATCAGGATCTAACTACGGCCGAACTTGGTAAGTAGACAAATGCAAATTCGGCCGATTGGTCTTTTGGCGCGCAATGCATCAATAACCGTGTTCGGTACAAGCGAACAGAAATCCAGAGTGAATCAAACGGCACGGATCTGCGACGATCGAATTCAAGCAGCCACCTGGGGTTTCACACGGAGACTCGGGATACTGTAGAACATCTACGGGTCATTAATCGATTTCTCCGGGTTTAAGGGCAAACGGGTCAGAGCTTTACTGTGGCCAAAATTTACATCAAACATATTTTTTGAAAGGTTGAAGCTGATTGGATGGTTGAAATTAGTGTTCAGTCTGTAATCTATTGTCGCTGAAAAGGAAACACTCGAGAACAGTAATATATTTTATACTATGTTTTGTTTTTTTTTCACGTTGATCTATCTCTTAATCAATATACTACTGGTTTCGCGTTCGTTAATTATCCGTCTCGAAGTTGTTACACTTAATCGGGAGTTACTACGAAAACCATAGTTTCGCGTTACAAGATGGCTATACAATCCTTATAGGATTCAGCCAACCCGAACACATATACGCATCGCCTGTGCGGTTCAGATCACTGAGCTTATATCAGGGTTTATGCACGTGTGTTCAAAGGAGAAGGAAAAAAAAATCATTTCGTCGTTCCATCATTGGCGCGCATTTCTAATATTTTCTCTGGGTTTCTTAAAAATTTCGTTACGAGTAAAGCCGCAAATACCAGAATTAGGAACAGGAACAGAATTCAGTACATTTATGGCAAAATTCTGTTGCTGTCGACGACCGAAAGTGGTTGTTTTGGCGACAGTTTCTGGTGCTATCATCTGTTCCTAATTCTAGTGTATGCGAAATTGCGGCTTAACAGTCATGTCATCGCTCCAACGGGTAGCACTGTAATGTTGTACTCCGGTAGAGCTACCGCTACCGGTGATGCTCGTGAGTCAGGTGTGGGGCTCCTTTGAACCCTTTTTAACCAGAGCAGTACGAAACTGTTTCTTATCCTGAGATCCGGTCTCTGACAGAATCATGACCGCCAGCTTCCGGACCAAAATGAGGAACATCACAATAATACAATGTTATGCCCCAACTGAAACCGACAATGTCTTGGCGAAAGACTCCAACGAACAACTAAACGGCGTTCAGAGCAGAACACCTAAAGGTGACATTATAATGATTATGGGTGATTTGCATGCAAAAGTTGGCGGTGATAACTATGGACTCAGACATGTGATGGGAAACATGGTCTTGGTGATCGTAATGAGAACGGTAAAAGATTTGTAGAGTTCTGCAACTTTCACAGTCTCTTCATCCGTGGTACTATGTTTGAGCATAAGGACCACCACAAAATCAGTTGGTCCTCTGTTGATCGGCGCAGAACACAAAATCAGATCGATCACTATGCCATTAGTAACAGATTCAAGAGTTGCCTCCTGGACGTGCGAAACAAGGAGGGTGCCGATATTGAGAGACCATTATGTTATGATCGCTTATATACGGTAATGCGGTAATTTTCGATAAAAAAGGGTGTTTACGCGTCGGACTATGAGCCCACTCAGCTGCTAAATGAGTACCCATTTATGGGGTAAATAACTCGGTTGAGCGTGTTGCGGATCACACACCTCTGCACAAGTTATACCATCACGATCTAGAAAATGAGATGATGCTCATCTCGAGGACATGGTTCAAATTGGACTTGTTGCGCCAGTTATTTTTTATTGCAACCATGCGCCGTCCTAGCGACGAAAGATCCAAGCGCCGCAAAGTCAACACCGCTCGACTAAAAAATCCGGCCGTCTTACAACAATACAACGACTATCTTGCGCAAAAAGCAGCTGAGATAACTAGTCACCCAGATAGTGACATAAATGAAAACTGGGATGCCATAAAAAATGCGTATATAGACAGCGCAGATACCATCCTTGGCACAAACCCGGATTGCCAGAATAAGCCCTGGATTTCCGACGCTTCATAATGATCGTGAAGGTCGGGCCGTGCCATCCGGCGAAGAAAAAGGCTCCTCAACGAGCTAAGCAGTGGCCTATGCTTGCTGTAGCTTAGTTCGGGAGAGGTGGGCGGGGTTTTCGCCGCCTGGGGAAGACAACACAAACATGGGAGGCAAAAATTGCGAATGATAAAAAAATGAGGCAATAAGGATGGAATGGTTGGCGGACGGTGCAGATTTCCTCGCGCTCGCATCGGGATTCTGGCGTAATGGGACCCTCAGCCTCTGGTTTCGTACCACCGACAAATCGTTACTCATGAGGTGCTGCCGTAGATCTGCCGGTGGAAGCAGCACAACCAGACCAGAATATGGTTCATTACACAGCATCGAACTTCTTTACCGAATGCTCGAGAAGTTCAGCGTAGTGTGCGACGCGATAAAAGAATTTATGCGAATTCTTTTCTAGCCCCAGCAGAAGAAGAAGAAGTAACAACTTAAACGCCGTATACGGTGTCATCAAGGAGTTTACAGGCGGCCGTAACTCCTGCCAACATCCGGTCAAAGATAGTGATGGAAAGCTACTTATCTTGGAGAAAGATCAAATGAGGCCGTGGAAAGAACACTTCGCCACGATCTTGAACCGTGTAACCGCTGGTGAAGTTCCCCCTTATATAGATAATTTGGCTAACCATCAAAATATACGGTCCACCGCCCCGACTAAAGAGGAATTAGTCGCTGCAATTATTGCACTAAAACGAGGAAAGGCCGCCGGAATCGACAGTATGCCTGCCGAACTTTATCAAACACGGCCAAGCGTAATTGCCGATTTACTGCACTCACTTGTTGATAAAGCGTGGAATACAGAGACCTTTCCCACTGAGTGGAAGGAAGCTCTGATCACCAAACTTCCGAAGAAGGACAGCCTCACAGACTGTAATAATTGGAGAGGCATTTGTGTGCTTCCTGCCGTTGTCAAGATAATAGCTAAAATCGTCCTGGAAAGACTAGAGGCCAACTTAGAAAGCCCAATTGATGAAGAGCAGGCTGGATGTCGATCCGGATTCTCCTGTGTCGACCACATTAACACTTTGCGATTCATCATCGAGCAATGCGCTGAGTACGATTCTCCGTTTCATTTGCGTTTCATCGATTTCGAGAAGGCTTTCGATAGTGTGAACCGGGATTTTATATGGGCCATGCACAAGAGAGCTATCCCTGAGAAGCTTGTGGCGATTACTAAGGCAACTTATGACGGTGCGAAATGTCGCGTTCTGCATAAAGGTAAGGTGTCGGGGGACTTTGAGATTCGCAGTGGAGTTCGGCAGGGGTGCATCCTCTCACCGATCCTATTCCTCGTAGTGATCGGCGATGTGTTGCATGCAGCCCTATCCGGACTGAACAGAGGAGTTCAATGGACTTTGACATCTTATCTACAATATCTTGACTACGCTGACGACATATGCCTACTCTCCCCCAAAATCATGGATCTGCCCGCAATGGCGTTAGATCTTGAGAGGGAGGCAAGCAAGGTTGGGCTACCAACAAGATCAAGGTTCTTAGCCTGCCATTGCGAAAAAGAATTCCGACACCTGTTGCCGTCAATATTAATGGGCAGCCTGTAAAGAAGGTGGACAACTTCGTGTACCTGGGTAGCATTGTTGCCGAAAATGGTGGTACGGAGCAGAACATCGCTCGCCGGATCAACCAGGCTAAATGCGCATACGGCATGCTGTCCCAAACCTGGCAAAGCAGTTATCTCAGCATCAAGATCAATCTGGGCCTGTTTCGCTCCCTGGGACTGTCTGTGCTTTTGCGTGAGAGCAGTATAGGTACATGGAAACTTTCCGTAAGAGTTACCAGGAAGCTGCAAGTTTTCGTCAACTCATGTCTTCATCGAATTTTAAGAATTTTCTAGCCCGAAACAATATCAAATGAAGAGCTAAGTCGGCGTACGTAATTAATCTCTCTCTATTGCTCTAACCCCTTGTGGGGCATAGCGCGTCAACTGTTCCATGTGGCCCAGTTGACGTTTCTTGGCATAAACTGGTTTCGGAGAATGCAGTTGCCAGCATGCACCTCCTGCACATCCATGGCCACGACCTTCGTCGTGAACGGGACTCGAACCCGAAACGCCGGTAGTCAAACATGAGACTGATGCCTCAACACACTGCGCTACCGGTCGCCCCACGTAATTAATACGCAGGCGAAAATGGCAGTGAATAGGTTGTTACACATTGCGGAAGAGCGATAACTGCATTGTTTTGCATGCCATGAAATGAAACCCCCACTTCCAACCAAGGCCGACCAAGACGGGGTCCTAAAATCACATGGCATCGATCTGTGGCAAAGGAGTGTAAGGCACGGGTAAGACTTTTGGGGAGTTGCGCCCCATTGCCCAGAACAGAGTACGATGGCACGCAGGAGCAGTTGACGCGCTATGCCCCAGTAGGGGTTAAGGTAAAGTAGTAACGGTACGAGAAATCCCGGAGGACCGAGAAAAAAAACGATAGAAGGCGATCGTCCGAGAAGATAGTAGAAATGTGCTTGGAGTAGCAAAATGGAAATAGCGAACAATATGGCTATTAAGTAAGTATGTGGACCGCTTGGAATCAATGGAACATTTACCAGAATACTCGTTTATCGAAGCAATAAACATTTTAAACCACTGAAATATTGAAATATATAGATGTTGCAGTATTTATGAGCCAAAATTATACTAAACCTAAGCATTTGTCGCGCTCGGTAGCCGTGGTCTTTCGGTCACCGTTCTACGATACTAATCTAGAGCTCGGAGTTCAAATCTGGGCGTGATCGAGAACTGCCTGTGAGTACTAATAGAACTCTCACAGTGCTCTGAGCTTGTCAGTATAAAGACGGCGAGGATAGGCGGTGCATGCTAGCAACTGCACTTCCCAAAAGTAGATATGCTATCGAAACGTGAACAAGGCATAGAAATGCTAGAGATGTTGACGCGCCCATGCCCCTGGAGGCGTCAATACTATTAACAACAACATTTGTCACAGAGTGAATGTAGCAAAACGCAGACATGCCCCTTTTTGGATGTCAGTAAAAATGCATGGTACCCACCGGGCAGATTTCTTGGTGTATCCCAAGTTGTCATGTAAAATTCGAGACACAGCCATAGCACTCACGCCAAATAATCAGCAACTTGTGTTAGTTTTGGATCTGCGTCAATTTTTGGCTTCACGAGAGCAACATTTTTGACGTCGGTATCAGATTTTGGCGACTTTCACGACACTCATCTTCCACTGAAAAAAATTATCGAATTTCCATAAATGTTACTCTCTATCTTAACCATGTTACGACCAGGGTAAGTTATTTGCAAAACCAGAGGCTCATCGTGAAGTGTTTCAACTAAAGCACATTTTTTTCAAGTGAAATTTGTAATTGATTTTATGAAAACAGACCTTTAGGTGCCTTTAATTCTTCTTTCAGCTTTGGCGAGCGAACTTTTATTTGACGAGCACCATGGCGCTCTCGCGTTCGTCAATAAATCCATAACACAAAATAAACGTTTCAACGATTCGAATGTTCTCATTTTCGAACTTTGGGCAAAGTTAATTCGAAATTATGCGAAGGAGATCAGTTTTAGTGCATACGTAGATAACATACTTGCGGTAAATTTCAAAAGAAATATAAATCCCTTCAGATTGTAATAAGTATCTTCTCTCGATAATTTGCAGGCATGTCAGCGCTACATATTGTCAACAGCAGTGTCCGCCAAAGAAAAAGAGTTCGCTACGATTGTGATGCAAGAGGTGTTCGAAAGCGGTAATATCAGCGAAATGGACATATCGCCACTTGTTGTAAAACTAATGAATGTACTGCTAAGCCAGAAGTCCAAACAAACGACATTCCTACAAGAAGTCTACAAATTGTTGGGAACTATATCGCACACGTCGCCGAGCAGCATTTTGTATGGAGTAGGTGCGGAAGCGATGCGAGATGTATTTTTGAAGCCGCTGGAAACAATTTTGGTGAATGAGGAGGAGGTCGGTGTTCTAAAGATTTATTCTTTGCCGAAATCTTCATCACATGTCTTCGTTTCAGTTGCAATATAACACGTTGACGGGCGCCCTACAAGGCTTGAGTTTGTATTTGAAAAGTTTCGCCCCCACGGACTCGGAGACTGGCAAGCGTATCTACATTTGCATGAAGCGACTTTCAGATCCTATGGAAAGTAGCAAAAAGTCGACATTCCGAGCTTCAATTGATTTTTTTACAACACATGCTTCTCTGCTGAGCGTCTTTATTTTCAAGGATGCCTCGTACTGGCACTCCTGCCTCGGCAAATGGCTATCGTCCTCTATTTACGACGATAGACGTAAAGGCATCTACGGCACACGTGCATTCCACAATGTAATCGCAGCTGAAATAATGAATCGTGATGATGAGAATGACTGCGATATTTTGCGTTTTTTCATAAACTATTTTCGTGAAAAGCTTGAGACGCCCGGCACGCCACCGTACTTAGTGCGTATCGCGATTCGCGGTTTTGCTGTGATGTCAGCCCCTTGTAAGCGTCTTTTGCCGGATATGTTGGGCGAATTGACGCTATTAGTTATACAGCGATCGGAATTGGTTTCTATCGCGGAGGACAATGAATTGCGCGATACGTTGGAGCATTTTCCCGATTATGTTGAAGCCTTGTCACAAATTATCACTATCACGGACGATAGGCAAGCAATGGAGATGCTTGTGCAGAATGTAGAAACCATAACGACCAGACTGATCAAGGATTTCCATTATTTGTCACGGGCTCATACGCAGCTGGTTGTTAGCTCGTTGCTGAAGGCCTTCTGGAATCTGACAAAAGTCAGTGGAAATTTGCTGGATGATGTTCTGGATAAGGTGAGTGTGATTCTCTAAAATGAGCGAAATCTCCATGGTCGTATTTAAATCCTTTAGGTCGTACTGTCTGGCATTATATGGACTTGTTCGCACAAATTAGTTTACGACGCATTTTTGGACTGGTCGACGGAAATCGATTGGAAGGACAACATTACGTACAAATCATTCCTTCCACTGTGGGAGGGTTTAATCGTAGACGTGGAAGATACATACAACAGAGCCTTAGTTGCCGAAAAGATATTTAACGGTCTTATGAAGAATCTATTCGTCATTGTCAACAAATTGGACCTTCGCACAAAACGCCGAGTGTACACGGAGGAAGACGGCACCGATAAGGAATTCTATTTTTGCGATCCAAACATCGATTTGTGCCCGGTAAAACCTCAGGATTTTCACATATTTTTTAATGTCGTGGACTTCTACAAGGACTTGTTCTGGATTAAATTTCGCAGCACGTACTTTACTCCTTGGATTCAAGAGTTCTGCACAACAATGCTACGCCTGGCAATAGAAAATCCTCTAGTCAGCGGATTTTTGAAGTTGCTTGAGATTGGTTTGGTGAAGGCGGAATATTTACACTATTTTGATGACAACCTGTTACTAGAAGTGCACACACTTCGCACACATCTCCAACACTTTCTCAAACATTTGATAGTTAAGTGTCAGAAAATTTCGGGCGAGCTACAAATGTCCTGTTTGGAATTGATTCTCAAGTATCCAGGCCGTTTCTACGAGGACTACATAACGGCACTGATTCCTATATTTGAAATTGCTTTGGATATTGGCAAAAGTACAATTTGGTTAGCTAAATTGGCCGTTGGAGCGCTGGAGAAAATTCTGAATCTACATCCGGAAGATTCGCCTGCAATGACAAAGCTATTTAAACACGTGCTGCCCTGTTTAGACTCGTACTTACGCAGCAAGGGATTTGAGGGTTCACTGTCCTCGGAAATTGTTAAAGTCGGCAACAAACGTCGAATGCGAAACACTGCAATGCCAAAAATCCAGGAAACCGAATTATTTGCATTACAGCGTCAAATCATGTCATTGCTCGGTAAGCTGAGTCCACAAACGGCCATGGCATTGATTTTAGATTCGAAATCATCAGAGAATTTCGTCAAATGGGAAATGGAAGAGAGTTTACGAGTTATTTTACATTTTCCGACAATGCGACCAAGCATTTATCTGGACACAATCATGCCGAGGATATGTGAATTGGCCGTGAAAAGTAGCGATCGAAAAACAAAAGTTTCGGCCTGTGAAATGGTACATGCAGTGATACTCTACTCGATGGGAACACGACGTTATCAGGGGCAAATTTGGAAGGAGTTGTGCAGGTGAGTTAATGTCTGTCTGAAATAAGATTTTTTATTGTCTAGTTAATTTACATTGCCTTGGAAATTCTAGCTTTTGTGTTGTTTATTACTACTTTGCCTTAACCCCTAGCGGGGCATAGCGCGTCAACCACTCCTGCGCGCCATCGTACTCTGTTCTGGGCAATGGGGCGCAACTCCCCAAAAGACTTACCCAGTACCTGACACTCCTTTGCCACAGATCGACGCCATGTGATTCGAGTACCCCCTCTTGGTCGGCCTTGGTTGGAAATGGGGTTCCATTTCATGGCATGCATAGCAACGCAGTTATCACTCTTCCGCAATGTGTGACCTATCCACTGCCATTTTCGCCTGCGTATCAATTCGTCGATTGGCATCTGACCCGTACGCCGACTTAGCTCTTCATTTGATATTGTTTCGGGCCAGAAAATTCTTAAAATTCGACGAAGACATGAGTTGACGAAAACTTGCAGCTTTCTGGTAACTCCTACGGAAACTTTCCATGTACTGCTCCCATACAAAAGCACTGATAGTACCAGGGAGCGAAACAGGTCCAGCTTGGTCTTGATGCTGAGATAACTGCTCTGCCAGATTTTGGGCAGCATGCCGTATGCGCGTTTAGCCTGGTTGATACGACGAGCGATGTCCTGCTCCGTACCACCATTTTCGGCAACAATGCTACCCAGGTAGATGAAGTTGTCTACCTTCTCCACAGGCTGCCCATTAATATTGATGGCAATAGGTGTCGGATTTCTTTTTCGCAACGGCGGGCTAAGCACCTTGGTCTTGTTGGTATTAATCTTTAGCCCAACCTTGCTTGCCTCCCTCTCGAGATCTAACGCCATTGCGGACAGATCCATGATTTTGTGGGAGAGTAGGCATATGTCGTCAGCGTAGTCAAGATGTTGTAGATAAGATGTCAAAGTCCATTGAATTCCTCTGTCGAGTCCGGATAGGGCTGCATGTAACACATCGCCGATCACAATGAGGAATAGGATCGGTGAGAGGATGCACCCCTGCCGAACTCCACTGCGAATCTCAAAGTCCCCCGACACCTTACCTTTATGCAGAACGCGACATTTCGCGCCGTCATAGGTTGCCTTAATAATAGCCACAAGCTTCTCAGGGATGCCTCTCCTGCGCAAGGCCGCCCATATAGAATCCCGGTTCACACTATCGAAAGCCTTTTCGAAATCGATGAAAAGCAAGTGAAGCGGAGAATCGTATTCAGCGCATTGCTCGATGATGATTCGCAAAGTGTTAATGTGATCGACACAGGAGAATCCAGATCGAAAGCCAGCCTGCTCTTCATCAATTATGCTTTCTAAGTGGGCCTTTAGTCTTTCCAGGACGATTTTGGCTATTATCTTGGCAACGGCAGGAAGCACACAAATGCCTCTAATTATTACAGTTTGTGAGGCTACCCTTCTTTGGAAGTTTGATGATCAAACCTTCCTTCCACTCAGTGGGAAAGGTCTCTGTATTCCACGCTTTATCAACAAGTGGGTGCAGCAAATCGGCAGTTACGCTTGGCGCTGCTTGATAAAGTTCGGCAGGGATGCCGTCAAGTCCGGCGGCCTTTCTTCGTTTTAGTGCAATAATTGCAGTGACTATTTCCTCTTTAGTCGGGGCAGTGGACCGTATACGCACATTTTGATGGTTAGCTAAATTATCTATATGAGGGGGAACTTCACCAGAGGTTACACGGTTCAAGACCGCGGCGAAGTGTTCTTTCCACCGCCTCATTTGATCTTCCAAGATAAGTAGCTTTCCATCACTATCTTTCACCGGATGTTGGCAGGAGTTACGACCACCTGTAAACTCCTTGATGACACCGTATACGGCGTTTAAGTTGTTACTTCTAGCGGCTTCTTCTGCTGAGGCTAAAAGAGAATTGTCATAAACTCTTTTATCGCGTCGCACACTACGCTGAACTTCTCGAGCTTTCTGACGGTAAAGGAGTTCGATGCTGCTTCGATTGTCGTCTGCTGCTGCAGCCAAACGAACTTTCAGCTCCTTTCTTTCAACAATCCGCTGCCATGAAGCGTCGGACATCCAGGGCTTATTCCGGCAATCCGGGTTTGGGCCAAGGATGGTATTTGCGCTATCAATGTACGCATTTTTTATGGCATCCCAGTTTTCGTTTATGTCACTATCTGGGTGACTAGTTATCTCAGCCGCTTTTTGCGCAAGATGGTCATTATATTGTTGTAAGACAGCTGAATTTTTTAGTCGAGCGGTGTTGAATTTGCGGGGCCTGGATCTTTCGTCGCTGGGGCGGCGCACGGCTGCAATACGCAATCGAACATTAGCGATCATAAGATAATGGTCTCTTCCCATCCAAATATCGGCACCCTTCTTGTTTCGCACGTCCAGGAGGCAACTCTTGAATCTTTTACTAATGGCAAAATGGTCGATCTGATTTTGTGTTCTGCGCCGATCAACAGAGGACCAACTGATTTTGTGGTGGTCCTTATGCTCAAACATAGTACCACCGATGAAGAGACTGTGAAAGTTGCAGAACTCTACAAATCTTTCACCGTTGTCATTACGATCACCAAGACCGTGTCTCCCCATCACATGTCTGAGCCCATAGTTATCAGCGCCAACTTTCGCATTCAAATCACCCATAACCATTATAATGTCACCTTTAGGTGTTCTGCTCTGAACGGTGTTTAGTTCTTCGTAGAAGGAGTCTTTTGCCAAGACATTGTCGGGTTCAGTAGGGGCATAACATTGTATTATTGAGATGTTCCTCATTTTGGTCCGGAACCTGGCGGTCAAGACCCTGTCAGAGACCGGTTCCCAGGATAAGAGACAGTTTCGCGCGGCTCTGGTTAAAAGGAGCCCCACACCTGACTCACGACGACTACCGGTAGCTTTACCGGAATACAACATTACAGTGCTGCCCGTTGGAGAGATGAATTCTCCGCTGTTCCACCATCTTATCTCACTAACTCCTAAGATATTTAATTTGTACCTCAGAAATTCACTCTCTAATTGAAGAAATCGTGCGTTCTGGGGACCTTCTGATCCATTGTCCAGGAGAGTACGCACATTCCAGAATCCAATCTTTGTCATTGTACGATAGCTAAAAGTCGTAACCGTTGAGTCAGTCCTTATCCGAGGCATAGTTGACGTTTCGTTAGCATATAAAGATTTCGGATAGTGCACGTTGCTGGCATACACATCCTGTCCTTTGATTGTCGGTTTTAACGACAGGCCCTCAAAGGGAAAGGCCGTGGTATTTTTTTCACACCCCACACCACAGGGGTACCTCAACCAAATCATCGCACCGCCATCACTGGCGGCTTGACGTTGGTTGGCAATGGTCAGTGACCACTGCCGTTCCAGGGGGCGCCCACGCGGAGGACTATGGAAGAGGAGTTTTTGCCCCCCCCCCCCCCCGTTGACTATCTACTCAATTGCCCTAATACTTTGTAACGAACGGTTTGGTGGGAATCTGAAGATGCCCGTGAGGACGGAGCCTTAAGTAGCATAATTACCGTGACATCTGGCGAAGAAAAAAGCCCCTCAACGAGCTACGAGTAAGCAGCGGCCTTTGCTTGCTGTAGCTCAGTTCGGGGGATGTGGGCGGGGTTTTCGCCGCTCGTTGCCTCTGTCCTTTACGTATTAACAAAAATTCATAGGCCTGGGGAAGACAACACAAACAAGGGAGGTAAAAATGGGGAATAAAAAAAATGAGGCGATAAGAATGGAATGGTTGGCGGATGGCTCGCTTGCCCTCGCGCTCGCATTGGGGTTCAGGTGTAATGCGACCCTCGGCCTTTCGTACCACCGACAGATTCTTACTCATCAGGTGCTGCCATAGATCTGCCAGTGGAAGCAGCACTACCAGACCATAATATGGCTCGTTAGAGGGCAGCTTCTACTTCGAGGCCTGCCAAGAAGAAGAAGAAGCTGAGGACAGAGTGTGCTGCTAAAAATAGAAAAAAAAAGCGAACTGGGCACCGGAATCAGCCGGCAACCATTGTAGAGGGGAAAAATTATTAAAGAGAAGAAAAAAATACTACATTTCCCCATTATTCACATGATCAACACGTTACAAAGAATCCTGAGACCAGCAGAGGCGCAACACTGCATTCCTTGCCGTAATTCACTCATAAATTCTGTAAGCTCTGTGAGCACATGAATAATAGAAAAATGTAATACTGTGTAAAGATTTTTTTTAAGTTACCTAGAATGACAATCCTGGCAAACAAAAAGGTATCCAGGGCTCCTCCGCCCAATTTCCAGAAAAAATCGACAGTCAACGTGTGTGACACACACACACAGATCTTCCTTCTTTCATCGAAGGGGTTGTGGCAGCTCTTAGCCGTGTAACAAGGTTGTTCCGTGTAACACGGGTCGCTCCGGTGCTTAGAACCGGCTGCCGCAGGAACGATTATTGTTATTTTTGGATGCTTTAGTGTGTGGATCCATCATCTCCATCACTCTAGGCACAAATCGTATTCTCTGCCTGACTGATTACTATCTTTCAGGGTTATGCTAACACTCGGAGCGGACAGCGATACGACCGTTCAACAAATGTTTGAACCTTTGCTGAAACAAGTCATGCATTACATGTCGAAATATGAAAATCTGGACGGTGTCGAGCCGCTCATGGAAGCCCTTATGACCGGCATATCGAACACTGCCAACAGTTCAATTCGCGATTTATCGGCCGTCTGTCTGCGTGAATTCGTCGAATGGAGCATAAGGCAAGTAACAGCCGAACAATTGGCCGCATCGGCCGGAAGCATTGGCAAGATTCTTGAACATTTGAAGATGTACAGCTTCGATTCGGACGGAACGAAGCGTAATGGAGCCGCGCTGGCCTTTAACAACCTCTATCGGATCTTACGTCAGCAGGAAGCAATTTGTGATGATTACTTTATCGACCTGCTCTATACATTCTGCGTTAATTTTAAACTCAGCGAAGAGATGAGTTCGATTTCGCTGGCGGAAAATGTGAACTCGGATTTGGATCAAGTTTCAATGTGTTTGGATCATATTGTGAGAGTATTGAAGGAGCGCAACGATCTCTTCAATAAGAAACAAACGCGAAGGCTAATGCCATCTGTACAAGAACTGGAAACGTTGAAAGATGTGGTTGTGTTTCTGGTACGCGAGGGTGGTTCCAAGTTGCTGAACTATCGTTTGAAATGTATAGGGTTTACGAGGGAACTCGCAGTAAGAGTCGATAACGTAACGGCATACAGCGACTTTCTAAATAAGTACATAACTATGGAGGATTTGAAGATCGTCTGCGAAGGCGAAAGGAACGGAACGGGAATCAAGGCGCGTCCAAATCTGACGTTCATCCGAAATGAGAAGAATTCACCGTACGCGATGATCTATTCGTGGCTTCAGCATCTTCTCTCTGCATTGGATTGTTATTGCTGGCTGTTGGATGGAGCACCGTTTGCGGGTCGCGAGAAGCTATTCGAAAATGCAAACATATTCAACGTGATATCATACTATCTCAATGATATTTGCTGGGAAGATATTGGCGAAATTCTGAACAATATTGACTCGAATATATCAATTAGCAGCGCTGAGACTATTGTTCAAATAAATTCGGAGGATTCCATAAAGATTGCAACGATAAAGACACTAATCACTGTTCGCACTATGGATTTCATTACCAAGATGCATCTAGCTGCTTGTGCTAGTGTATTTCCGCGTATGTATTGGACTGTCAATCGGCCGGCTCTGAAAAAGTTCATAAGTCAACTCATCTTCGAAGTGCACCGTCTCAATTTTGATTTCAGAGTACAGAACCTTTCCAGAGCGTTACCGACGCATATCAAAAATTTGATGCAAGCACTTGATGAACATTGCACAGATAAAAACTTTGTGGCCGATTTGCAACAGAGCATCCTCAACGGACTTAGTTTGCGCCTTAAGAACATTCACGCGTCCATTGAAGAAATTCTAAATTCCGATTCTGTATCCGATGAGCAACGGAATTCCGTGTCGGGTATACAATTTGTATGCGGAAATTTGGAAATGTTCCATGCCACTCCGGAAATTCGAAAATTTCTCAAAAACACGTCGATGGAATTGTTCAGCGATCTGTTTATAGGGATCAAGAAAGTGGTTTTGCAGGAGACATTTGCGATTGAACCATGCCCTGCCGTCAACAAGCTGGTGAATCAACTGATGTCCGTTAGCTTCACTGTTAATAACTTAGCTCCGAATGTTGTACACTGTCTGCTCGACACTACGGTCCTAAAGTTGAACCGGGCGGCTACAACGATTACCCACGGCATTCACTTTTTGACGGTGTACAAGCGAACAATTTTCGAATTTTGTAATGAAGGGTAAGTGATTGAATTTTATGGTTGCCTTTGTTCTGTACACTTCTCTTTGCAGGTTCATACAAAACGTAATTTGTCAGCTTCTGCGAAATATCACGCTTCTAAACTTTCATCAAATTCTGGATTTCTTAATAAACCTCATCGATCATTTGCACAAAAGCGGTTCTTCTAATAGACCATGCTTGAATTGCGCGATCGATTATATTTTGGCCAACCTATCCAGCATAATTCAGCTCGTTGGGAGGAAGAATGAGCAAATGGCATTCACGAAACTGATGGCTCATCTAGTTGACGCCTGTCCATTTGAGTTGCACACATTTTCTAAGAAAGCTCCGATTTTGGAGACGTGGCTATTGGATCAACTTAGAAATGGCACTAGCTCCCTAAAAACCAAATCGAATATCATTTACCTGCTGCCGACTGTGGTCGGTCCTGACGATAAAGAACACGAGGCTTTGACCAAGGCTCTAGAGGACGTACAGAGACAATATTTGCCCTTGCGATCGCGTGAGTTTGCGAAAAACAGCTCTGAAGAGACCGCTCTGAAGTACGTTTTCAAGTACTTGCTTCACTGTCTAGTCATGTCCAGATCGTACGTTATTTTGGAATTTCTGATCAAGTGCACGGCATCAGATAGCAAACACACAATCGAATGGATCATCCGTGACGAGCTCAAATCATACACACTTGCGCTATCAGTGGCCCAGCAATACGCTCAATTGAATCGAGTCCTAGAGACGACTTCCAATCGAAACATTGAGCCGAATTTTCGTCTAACTATTCTAGAACGCTTCCTGTTAACAATGATCCAGAACTGCAGCGTAGAGAGTCTCGAGGATTTCTTCAAGATGAATATTAAACGGATCAGCGAACTGACCGAATCGAATTACGGCTCAGGAAATACTGGTTGGGTCGTGGAACAGGCTTTGATTGATCGCATAGTTGGTTTTGCATTGATTGAAGTCATGTTCGGGTGTCTGCCTAAACAAAAGCTCTGTAGTGTGGACAGCTCGATAGGTCTGCAGTTATTGGGCCAACTGAAGATGGGCACGGAAATGGTTGGCATCTTTACCAAAAAGGCGTTCTACGCCAGATCCGAAGTATTTGTCACTGATGATGCTACGACCAGAGAACTATTTCGTAAATATCAGTGTGCAGCGTTTCGCGTGGTATGCTCTCTTGTGAGCAATACTCAAGCTGACCTGCAGTTCTATTCAAAATTCATATTCGAAGAGAACCGCACAAAGAACGACTTTATCTGGTCGAAACTGATTGATTGCACAAATGACCAGCTCTACTCCTTCGACGGCCAGGAATCGGAAGAATCGCTGAAAATCAAAGAACGTTTCACATCGATTCGACGACTCAATCCGCGACCAAGTACGAGCACAATGCTAACAACACACTCGTCCCGGCAACTCCAAACGCAGAGCGTTTTTCAGTCGAGTCTTAGTCAGGACGTGGTCAAACTTGATCTGAACTATTCGAAAGTTCGTACCGACGCAGAAACAATGCTACAGCGAGAAAAACTTGAAGGGTATGCTGCCTCGGTACGTTTGGAACGGACCGTTCTAAATAAGCACGAAGTTATGCCAACTCTGTGTGGGGTTGTAGAACATATGATCGAGAATGAGATAGCACCCAAGCCGCTACCAGGAAGTCAACGACCGTACAAGTGGATACTAGCGATAGCCGCCGCCATGGAGAATTCGGAGAATCATAAAAATGTTCGATTGTTCGTCGCACAATTTGTCCAGAATTGTCGGGAGTTGTTCAAGTTTTATAGCTATGCATTGTTTGGGCCTGTTCTGCAAGTACTTGTCGACGAATGTGCGGGACCGCGATTGAATTTTTTTGTAACAGATCTGGTGGCGATGCTGTTGTCATGGAGTGAGTATATGATTTTGGCTATATTTTTAATTAGATAAGTTTTAGTTTGTTTAGGTTAACGATCAGAGTTTTGTCTTTGGCGGTGGTTCTCGATGTGAAGTTCTCAATTAGCCCTGGTATGTGCCGTTTTGCTACCCACTTACCTCGTAGGGAGAAACGCTTTACCGAAAGGGTCTGTCTATGATGCTTGATTCCAGAGGAGGGAGATTATGAGACAACCCGGTGGTTCGGTCTGATCTCGACTACAGTGTTTTTCTAACATCGATGACGAGCTTTACAAGGCCTTTATCGCGGGTCAGATGTTCGTGCGGATTGCGACGTCGCTTGTCCGCTTCAGTATTCTTCTGGCCTCTCCTATTGCTGCACATCTGCTCGATTTCTGCAAGATTAAAGTTTTTGAAATATCCCCGCACGAACTCCACACGTTATTCTCGAGTCATTGTGACTATTTCCAGTCATGTTCCTCATTTTCTGAGCGGTCCATTCTGACCTGCTGGTAGTTCTTAGTTTGGGGCGATCGGTAGCTCAGTGCGTAGAAGCGTCAGTCTCATGTCTGACTACGGTCGTAACGGGTTCAAGTCCTGTCCACGGGTTTTGTGGCCATGGATGTTTGTGCTGTCGTCCCCCTGTGGTGCGGGTCGTAATAATAAGCGACAACATCTCCCGATTTTTCGCAAGTAGGCGGCTAAAAGGGAGCAGGAGGTGCATGCTGGCAACGTGCATCATCCGAAAATGGTTTACATATTCCAACGAAATGTCAGCTAAGCTATATGGAATAGTTGATGTGCTATGCCCCACTAGGGGTTAGGGCAAATTAGTAGTTCCGTGACGATGTAGTGTAGTAATGGAAACGGGAGGACGAAGGTTGATATGGCCGTAAAGCCCCGACGGTACCAGAGTATCAAAAACCAATATCCAAGGATGCTATTGTAAAACGTGTCGAAAGTCTCGTTATAACGCTGAGTTCTGTTTCGGACAAGCTGCATGATGTCCAGATCGGTTAAACGATCTTTAACTTGATCACGGAGTGGCTCTTTGATTGAGATCCAATGAAGCCACCTTTGGTCGCGATGGTAACGCCGGTACCAGTCACAAGCTTTGCCTATCGGTAATACGTGTAAACTATTGCTTAGCTTCTCAAAGTCACTTCGTAATTTTTGCTGTGTTAGTGCTTCAACTTTACATAGAAAAGAATCTACAGGAATAGTACAGTCTTCTCTGCTGAACTTCAGATTCCAACGGCAGGAAGCACACAAATGCCTCTCCAATTATTACAGTCTGTGAGGCTACCCTACCCTTTAGTCGGGGCAGTGAATCGTATATGCAAATTTTGATGGTTAGCTAAATTATCTATTTTATATGAGGGGGAACTTCACCAGCGTCATTTGATCTTTCTCCAAGATAAGTAAGCTTCCCATCACTATCCTTCACCGGATGTTGGCAGGAGTTACGACCACCTGTAAACTTCTTGATGACACCGTATACGACGTTTAAGTTGCTCCTTCTTGCGAGTTCTTCTGCTGAGGCTAGAAGAGAATTCGCATAAATTCTTTTATCGCGTCGCACACTACGCTGAACTTCTCGAGCTTTCTGACGGTAAAGGAGTTCGATGCTGCTTCGATTGTCGTCTGATGCTGCAGCCATGTGAACCTTCAGCTCTTTTCTTTAGACAATCCGCTGCCATGAAGCGTCGGATATCCAGAGCTTATTCCGGTAATCCGAGTTTGTGCCAAGGATACTATCTGCGCTATAAATGTACGCATTTTTAATGGCGTCCCAGTGTTCATTTATGTTACTATCTGGGTGACTAATTATCTCAGCTGCTTTTTGTGCAAGATGGTCGTTATATTGTTGTAAAACAGCTGGATTTTTTAGTCGAGCGGTGTTGATTTTGCGGCGCCTGAATATTTCGTCGCTAGGACGGCGCACGGCAATACGGAATCGAGCATTAGCAATCATAAGATAATGGTTTCCACCCATCCCAATATCGGCGCCCTTCTTATTTCGCACGTCCAGGAGGCAACTCTTGATTCTTTTACTAATGGCAAAATGGTCGATCTGATTTTGTGTTCTGCGCCGATCAACAGAGGACCAACTGATTTTGTGGTGGTCCTTATGCTCAAACATAGTACCACCGATGAAGAGACTGTGGAAGTTGCAGAACTCTACAAATCTTTCACCGTTGTCGTTACGGTCACCAAGACCGTGTCTAAGCCCATAGTTATTAGCGCTAACTTTTGGATTTAAATCCCCCATAATCATTAGTTATAATGTCAGCTTTGGGTGTTCTGCTCTGGACGCCGTTTAGTTGATACTCATTTTGGTCCGGAACCTGGCGGTCATGATTTTGTCGGAGACCGGATCCCAGGATAAGAGACAGTTTCGTGTGGCTCTGGTTAAAACGAGCCCAACACCTGACTCACGACCACTACCGGTAACTCTGCCGGAGTACAACATTACTGTGCTACCCGTTGAAGAGCTGTTCCATCACCTTTTCTCACTTACCGTAAGATGTTTAATTTGTACCTCAGAAATTCAGAAATCGAGCGTTCTGGGGACTTTCTGATCCATTATCCAGGAAAATAAGCACATTCCAGAATCTAATGTTTGTCATTGTGCGATAGCCAAAAGTCGTAACGGTTGAGTCAGTCCTTATCCGAGGCATAGTTGACGTTTCGTTACGATATAGAAGATTTCGGATAGTGTAAGTTGCTGGCATACACATCCTGTCCTTTTTTTGTCGGTTTTAACGACAGGCCGTCAAAGGGGGAACCCGTTGTATTATTTGTACGCCCCATACCACAGGGGGAAGGTTTATCACAACCAAATCATCACACCGCCATCACTGGCAGCTTGACATTGGGTCGGTGACCACTGCCGTTCCAGGGGACGCCTACGCGGAGGACCATGGAAGAGGAATTTTTGTCCCCCCCCCCCCCCCCCTATTAGGCTTACAATTACAATTTACCAGTATTATTTTCACATTATCTACTCGTATAACCCGTATGGAAACAATAGCTAAAACTACGTCTCAAATTACTTCCATTCCAATATATTGCAGCTTCCAGCAACTACTACACGCCAACAACATTCGAAGAAAAACGTTCCATATCACAACTCGTGAAATTCCTCATGAAAAATGCTTGGCACGAGAAACGGCCAATTTTTAAATTCAACCTCGAATTGATCCAATCGGTGATTCTTATCTGGAAAGATTGCATATCAGTTCCCACCCAACTGCTCATGGACTTAATCAGTCGGACAACTTCGTCAAATTCGCACGAGAATGGCTGCGGAATCGTCGTACTCGGTCTAGCCATGAGTAGTGGACTCGAAGTTTGGACGCCCGCCACCAAAGAAACATTCGTCCGGCACATTATCATGAATCTGCAAAATGAGCACACAGCCGTGTATCAGTCAGCCTCAACTGTCCTGGGAATGATGTTAGAAAAGCTACAGATCGAAAACGATGACACTTTCTTTGAAAATCAGTTGCCCGACTTAATTCAACGAATCAAAAGTCTTCGTTTCAAGAATGAGAAGAAATTCATGGACATTGTCTATGGAATTCATAAACACTTTCCGGAGATTGTTGACTCGTTTCGCGAGGTGATTACGTTCAGAATTCCGTTAGCGTTGGGCGCCATAAAGAGCATCTATTTGGAGATGTTTCTGACACGAATAGATGCCTACGAAGGCAGTGACTTGTACAGAATACTGATTTCCATTGGTATTTCCGATATTCTCAAGAGTCTGGACTATCAGTTGTTGGGCTTGCATATTATAAATCGCGCTATACGTAAAATGGATTCGTCAGATGCTGTAGCTTTGTTGCCCAAAGTTGAAGAATGCCTGGTCTCCCGGAAAAGTGATTGTCGCGATGTTGCCTACGAGATATTGATTTATCTAGCGTTGAACTTCACCGATGAAACTGGCGCGCGAGCATCACAATTCCTTTTAACCGGCCTAATGGATCCGGAGACAATAATTCAAGACCGTATCTTTCATTTCTGGTCGTCCGAGACGAATCTAACGTCGAAAATCGAGGAACGGATTCTCTACTTAATATCACAATATGGTGCCAAGTGTGAGAAACAATTTCTCGGATTCTGTACGCAACTGTTACTGCAACTGGCCATTGAGAATACTGAATCGAAGCGACAAGTCTTCGAGTTCCAGACAGACCATGATTCCAAATTGATGGAGTATAACATCAGCACGGCTCCCAATATTAAAAGTACGAACACTCTACCGCCGTTGTTTGCAGAGTCGCATAATACACGACGCAGCCTGATATTAGGATCACAGAATTACAGCTATGTTCAAAATGCTACGAGTAGTAACTATTCGTTTGAACCGACCTTGGATCCCATGAAAACGAGAACGCTGAGCGAATCATTTTCGCTGCCAACGCAGAGTGCACTGCCCTTCATGGTTGCACCACAAGTTCTCCATCGAAATTCTCAAAAGGTTCAACGTTCACCAGCTGCAGTAGCTGAGGCGAGTTCGCCGGGCAAGTCTTTTGATAGATTACGTCGGCGATTTCTAAAAGACAAGGAGAAGGAGACTAGGAATCGGGTGCTACAAATCATCGATAACAGAGTGAAAGCGAAAGGCAGGCAGGCGACTAATGTGAAGAGGAAGCAGGGTCACGTCATCTTGTATCGACGGTATCGCAACGGCGACTATCCGGATTTGTTGATCAATCATTTGGCACTGCTGTTGCCGCTGCAGGGATTGGTCCGAAGTGATGCTGTCATTGCTAGAGAGGTAGGCTTCAATGTTTCTTGTCTTATTGACTTGTAATAATTCCCCACGACGTTTTCAGGTCTTCGTGTCGATTTTTACCACCGTGTTGGATGCTCTCGGGCCGGAGGCAAATATGTTTATCATATCAATTAGTAGTCAGATTCAAACCATCCTGGAGAATGTAAAGCTATGTGATGCAATGATATTTGCCACGTTCCTTGAAATAGCCCTCTTACAACCGGGCAAATTCGACTTTCCCCCCGAACTGGTTGCCATGCTAGCCAAGGCTACAAACATGCTGACCAGTGGCGTAATCTATCTGGAGAGTCGTATTAATGCCGACTGGGAGACAGATCAGCTGTCGATCAAAAGCAACTCAACGGCACCCATTGACGAACAACACTGGTTGCACTTATCCGAAATATATAACTCTCTGGCCGAATATGATTTGGTTTCATCCATTTTCGCCGATAAAATGAGAACAGATCCGCGACTGGCTGATGCTATTGATCTGCGAGCGAACGGCAAGTACGTGGACGCACAAAAACTTTTGCTGGAAATAATCCATAGGCGCATTCAGATGGAGCACTATTACGCCTACATTTGCTATTTTGATTGTTTCGTCGAGCTCGGCGATTGGTCACAGCTGCTGGAGAATGTTCAAAATCAGATTGACGATTTTGAAGAATTGTGGACCGATGACTACAATATGTCGCACTTTTTGCCCAATCTAATGCAATCCGAATTGCAGCTGATTCTTCAGAGCAAATCGAGGGGTGACGATTTCCTGCGTGTGTTGGAGTCGTGGACGGCCGATCCCGTGAAATCTGAGTACATCAAAAGGGTCTTTTGCCAGGAAATGATGATGTTACACGTGGCAAATCGGGATTTTCTACAGGCCCGCGTCTATGGAGAGTCGTCGTTGAAGACGTTCCTGATGGACTGGTCCGTGATTAGTTCTATGAATAGCAAATTGCGCCTGAAGAATTTGCTGAACGCCCAAATAGTAGCCGAGATTGATCACTACGCCTTAATGCTAAGTGAAAATTTCACCGAAGCATCGGTGGCCCAGCTGACTAGCCGCTGGGAACGTTGTAATATAAAGAATACCGATTCATTGCGTTACTGGAATTGTGTTGTGGCCTATCGAACGTATATTGGGCATTTACTGCAGGCCATGCTGGGGAATGTCGTGACTAATAGTAAGTGTCAAAAATTTAATATGGAACGATCTCCGACTAATATTTTTTATAATATAATGTAGGTGAAGGACTCGTTGCGAATGAGCTACAAAGTGTACTGTTTAGAATGCATCTGCAACTTTTCAACGCCGCTTTAGCACAGGAGAATCCGACCCTCTCGTCGAAGCTTCTTGATCAGTTGAATGCAATCAATCAATGTGCAAGCCACAAATTTGATCTACAGTACGACATTGCACGCATAAAGCGATCAACTCTTGCAAGTGACACAGTCTCCTGTCTGGAACGAGCCTGGACGGAATCTGGAACTATGCTGAGAAGCAACGAGCAAGTTGAGAACGATATTTATCTTAAAGTCGAAGTGTTGAACATGCAGGTCGATATTGGGGAGCAAATGTTGAAGTTATTAGCACCTAACGCCGTTCAAGACGGCTCGTTTGACAAATTGGACGGCTTCACTGGCAACCCATCATCAGTCCACGAACTGAAGCAATTCTTTTTTGAACGATCCTTGGCATCTCTCCTGCAAATTACTGACAAATTGGAAATTGTTTCTCGGCCACAAAAGAACCTTGTCGGGTTAGCTGCGAAAAATTTCTACAGACTGGCGCAATTCTGTTATGATTATCGCGAACGCGACTACATCCCATCATCAATTGATATGGAGGAATTGATCGTCAAATATGTGCTTCTCGCTATGAAGTATGACTCGTTGGAAGCATGTCAAATGTTCCCAAGCATTCTGCAGTTACCATCGCTTGAAAATCAAACGTTGCTCGACACTTTTAAAAACTATGCAGCGGATGTTCCCGAATGGACATTCCTAACGTGGATACCACAAATTCTGTCCCGACTGAATTTTGATAAGTCTACGCATTTGGATGAGATTGTTCGCCGGCTAGCAATTTCGTACCCGAACGCGCTAGTTTGTCCCTTCACTGTTTGGTACGAGCGTTACGGAAGTGAAGTGAAACGATCCAATAAGCAAGTTCGTCTAGAGATACAGGAAATAATTAATATCATGCACAACCCAGTGGTTGATATGTTCATTCGGAACTTCAAGATACTCTGTTTGCCCGGAGCTCTACTAATGAGCCACTTGGACGATCTGGCGAAATTATTTAGTGACAAGACGCCCTTGGATCAAAATCATTTCGTCGAGAAGCTTAAGGACATTATTAACGCTGTCTTTGTTGAAAATGCCCATTTGCAGGGACGTGCCTATCGAAATATTCAAACGTATAAACATCAGTTGACTACGATGCAACAACTGAACGTCGAAGACGACTACGAAACGCTACAAAGCCGTTTGAGCGAAATTCGAAATAGCATACGGAACTCAATGAAAAATTCCGATAAATATATTGAGTTGAGCTTGATAAGTCCGTGGCTGGCGAATTTCCAATGGTGCGGCGAGGAAGCCTATTTAGAGTTGCCCGGTCAGTATGGGACTAGCTCTCGACCGAAAGTGTTCGATCACACTAAAATTGTAAAGTTCGGGCAAAAGATCGAGGTGTTCACGGAGTCGTTGCGCAAACCGTTACGAATTACAATACACGGCAGTAATGGCAAGTCCGATGACTATCTCGTGAAATATGGCGAAGATGTGAAGCAAGATCAACGGATACAACAAATCCTGGGATTGATGTCATCGAAATTGGCCGAAGATCAACAATGTCGCAATCATGGTTTGTTAGTGGGAACGTATCAGGTGACGCCGATGGGACAAAAATGCGGCATGATGAGTTGGGTTCGTGATTCGATTTCGTTAGAAAAATTCATACAGAAGGCATTGCTCAGGCGTAATCCGAATGGTATGGTTGCATTCCGGGAAGCGGCGGAAAGCTATTCTAATTTTATTCAGAATGCAAGCAGAGATGAGAGTGGTTTAACGATGGATGCGCTGGATTTATATGGGCGAGCGGTGCGACATTATAGCCGGAATCAGGTAAGTTTCTGAATAGCTTTAATGCTTTTGTGAAACTGTTTGATTTAATTGTGTGTATGACGACAAGTTGTTATTTAAATGCAATTCATTTGGTCCCGTAGACTTTGGGATTTGGGAATTGCCCTTTGTGTACTTGCTTTTTTATTTTATGATCCTATTTTTATCTTTTATGTACTTTATCTCCTCTATGTGTTTTATATCCTTTATTTTATTCCCTTTATATCCTTCACGCCCTATATCCTTTAGTTTATGTTATTTATGTCGTCCATGCGCTCTATATCTTAACCCACTGCCCTTAATGTCCTTTTCCTCTGTCCATTGTTGAGTCCAATATTTGTCTAAAGCAATTAAAGGGCTACTTAGAAAAATCCACAATTCTTTCTGCTGAAAAGAATAAGGAAGCCGAGACGGCCATTTTTTATTTCAACATACTCTTAAAAAAACGAATATCCAGCAATATTATGATTTTTAATTTCTATTTTTATGTTTTATTGTGTTTTACTCTGCTTCATCGGCTGCTTAGTAGCGCGTATTGCCACCGTAAGTTCGAATGAAAGCCTGAATTCGCTTAGGTATGCTTATTATGAGACGCCTGATATCCTCCTGGGAATTTTTCGCCCATTCTTTCTTCAGGACTTGTTCCAGATCTCGTAAGGTCTGAGGAGGATTGGAACGGGTCCTGACGCGTTGCTCTAGCTTGTCCCATAAATGTTCGATGGGAATGAAATCTGGACTGCACGTTGGTCAGTGAAGAAGGTCGATATTATTGGCAGTGAAAAATTCGCGCGCTAAGAACATAGCGCGGACTCCATCTTGCATCCAAATGAAATCTTGTCCACCAGCATTTGCGGTTCCAGTAACATGAAGGCTTAGCACTTCGTTGACGTATCGTTGAGCTGTCCACTTGCCAATAGCGATTACAACTAAATCGCTTTTGTCATTTAAGGAAATAGCGCCCCACGCCATAATGGATCCAACGGCAAAGGGTGAGGTGGGTTGAAGGGCACAGGGTAGGAAACGTTCGTTTCCTCTTCTCCAGACTCTAACTCGACCAATTCTAATTCATCAGAGAAAAAACTCTCCCCAGTGTCTCATACTTCAATTGCGGTAGTTCTTGCCAATCCAATGTTGGGGGCGAGTTCGTGCTTTCTTGTTAATCGCGGTATTTTTACCGGATATCTGGAAAGCAGACCACTTTCCCCTCAAAGAATTAGGCATGATTTGTTTGGAGGTGTGGTCACTTACGATTTTCCCCTCCCCTCCATCATGTGCCCCCTCTAAAAAGGAGTAGGGCTATTATTAGGGCTAGACTATTTTACAAAAAAAGAAAAATTTTTTTTGTCAACATCAGCTGTCATGGAGCCCAACTCCAATGGTCATATGGCGCCTTAAGATTACTCGTGCATTTGGGTTATGTGATTGTTCATTTATTTATGACTGCTATTTGACAGCATCACGAGCAATCATATCAAAACTTACGTGTAATCTTAATGCGTCATATGACCATTGTAAGCAGCAGATCACTGCTCGACGGAGAGCGTGAAAAATGCTCTCTCACTGATGACCACCATCATCATCTCGCTCTCTGCCACCCCACATATCGACCTTCAGCTGTCGCACATCATTGCACCAACAACACCCTATTAGCCACAAGCGAATCTTAAAAGTTCGCTCTACTTTTGCTGTTCTATAAATCACTGCGGGAACGTTGTTGGCAAGACGGTCCATTATCCGGATTCAATCTGAGCATAGATGAACGCCTTGTCATGCGACACTGTTTCAATGCATCCACCGTGATTGGTTGTCGTGGAGTTGATGTGGTGTTGTTGGCATCACTTTTTGTCAGTACTACTGTTGGCGATTTCAACAGCCACTTATCGAACTTGTGATTGTTGTCCGCACTTTTCGGCGTGGCCGAACGTGGTGTTGTTTTTCGTTTCGCCTTGGGTGCTGAATCGTGTCCGGAATTTGCAAGGAAGCAGCTATTCGATGTGTCCTTGGAAGCGACTGCTTTGGGTGTTTTCAAAGACGAATTCATAATGCCCATGACGTCGTCGACGTGATCATCTTCTAACTGGTGTTTTCCGCTGCCACCTCCATTCTGTGAATTATTCGATGAGACACTATCGTTTCGTGACTTATTTGAATCGGAATTATTCGAATCGTTCTTGCGACGAAATTTCTTCCTCAAAACGGACTAAGGCCCGGTAGGATTGGGCTAACATCCAACGTCCACATTGATTTTGACTGAGCCTCGAGAGCGAGTACAACGACTGTTGACATCGTTCCTGCGACCCGTTTTTTCGACGGCCAAGAGCTGTCAAACCCCCTCGATGCAAGAAGAACTGCAGTATTTGAAGCATCGCTACCACAACAACTGTTGCCATCAAAATGATTCTCAACGGCTTCGAATCGACTGAGCGACGCTCGAGAGGAAAGTCTGCTAGCATCGTCATCATCGTCATGTTCGCTATCATTCTCGTCGGAAGATGTGGCATTTCTATTGCGATCGTTGCAATTAGACGCTTCGTGCAAATCGACCATTACATCCATACTACAATACATTCACTGAAATTATCGGAATTTTGAGTGCTATCATCATTTGAATCGGCGGCACTCGAATCGTTGTCGCTTTCACTGTCCTGCGCATCCCGGTCGTCTTCTTCCTCATCATCGCCAGACTCAACCGAAGCCGCCTGACTCATCACCTATCCGCCTCTATTTCTCAGTGCCTTTCTTGCGATCAGTCTTCGCGGCAGCAACGACGACATAGTCATCATGTTACGTTTCGTTCGCGATTTTTGTCTAATTTCATTACTATTCGACTGTTAGCTTTGGCTTAAGATTACGTAAGAGGACTTTACGTTTACAATTGGTGCGTTTGGGCGGGAACGGTTTGCGTTTCACACCACCACCACCTCCGCGACTATTTCCACTGGCGCCTCCCGACCCTGCGTTACCGCTTAATCGTTTTTTTTAGCTACTAGCAAAAAAAGTCTCTTTGTTGTTGTCTTAGCCTGACTTTCGATGATCGGTTCACCGTCGACGACGTTGACTTATTACGTTTTTGATTATGTGCTACTTTTTTATTAACCTGATTTTTGGAGTTCTCGCGACTTTTGGCTATATGTGAGACTATCGTCGTTTTGCTCTTCGGCATTGAGCAAATCCTCCTCCTTTTGCATGGCTGCCAGTCGATTCGCCTCTCATTCGCGTTTTTGTTATTAATTTCGGCCTCGGCTGCACGTAGTTGTTCCGCTGTCCATGCACCGCCCGTTTCTTCTGCAAAGCGTTCAATTGGACTGGGCTGTTTCACGAGATTCTTCAATTCCAAATCGGCCGTACTCATCTCCGGCTGTATTTCGGCCAACGGAAAATTCTCATCAAACTTCGCCAAATCATCAGCAGCTTTAGCCTTGGCTGTTGTCGCCGCTTCCACGCCCTGCTCATCTTCCGCGGCGACCAGAGCGGACTCTCCCATAACCATTACAATGTCGCCTTTGGGTGTTCTGCTCTGGGCGGCGTTTAATTGTTCGTAGAATGAATCTTTTGCCACGAAATTGTGGGGTTCAGTTGGAGCGTGCATTGGCCACGTTTATACTGTGGAACTAAAAGGTCGTATTGGGGTTAGTACTAGTACTAAAATATGGCAAATGTCAGTTGTCAGTTTATCACTTCGGTTTGAAGAGTATTTTAGCAATATCAAGAGTCAGTAGCTTCTTGATAAAAGCACTTTTATACCACCGAGTCTAACAAAACAAACGCAACATCTAGCTAGTCCCAATTTTTCAGTCCAGTACCGTACCGCATTGCAAGACCTTAAAGTTAATCCCAATCTTACTAACCCAATACGTTTACATCGTGGTTAGCTTGGATTAGTTAATACTGGGAAATAGTACCGCGATACAAACCTGGTGATTGTATAATTTTGATGTTTCTCATATTGGTCCGGAACCTGGCGGTCGTAATTCTGTCGGAGACCGGATCCCAGGACAAGAGGCAGCTTCGTGCGGTTCTGATTAAAAGGAGCCCTACACCTGACTCACGACCATTACCGGAAGCCTTATCGGAGTACAACATTACAGTGCTATGCGTTGGAGAGATAAATTCTCCGTTGTTTCACCATCCTATCTCACTAACTCCTAAGATGTTTAATTTATACCGCTGAAATTCACTCTCTAATTGAACCAATCGTGCGTTCTGGGGACCTTCTGATCCATTGATCCAATCTTTATAATTGTACGATAGCCACAAGTCGAATCCGGTGAAGATCATTCCTCCAGCTTTATGTTTACCTAAATATGATAAATTGTATTTCGTACTGTATCTTTTCAGCTATCCGCCAATATACGAAATCTGGAAAATGTAGTTTCCGTGGAAATTATAAAAATGGCCCTAGTTGATATGTCAGTATCCCCAGACAGTTTCTACATGCTTCGCAACAATTTCGCAACGAGTCTGGCCGCCATGAACATTAGTAACTGGATTTTAGGTATAGGCGATCGTCATCTTGCTAACATTGTCATAAGCATAAAGAATGCCACACTGACTGGTGTCGATTTTGGCTATAATTTCGGATGTGGTGTCCGCAACTTATCCATTCCCGAATTGACACCATTCCGACTAACATCCCATCTGGTGGGCACCATGAATCCGTGGGGCACATCGGGAGTACTCGCCAAGTGTATGTGTCATTCATTACGCGTATTTCGTAATTCACGACGAATCCTAATGGCCTGTATGGAGGTGTTCATCCAAGAACCGACCATAACGTGGATAAGCACGACACGAATGCAACGTATGGATAGTGACGGCAATATGGACGCCAGCAACGACGTTAATTGGGAACCAAAGGATCGTATTCAAGTGGCCGAGCTTAAATTGTTGGGCTACAATCCGGTGTATTTGACGGAAAAAGAGCTGAGAGCTGGTGTAATTGGAAGGTACATGTGCATTTGGAATGTGTGTCCGCGGTAAAGTATTTATGATTTTCGCCCCCTTTTCAGACATCCTGAATATTTGGAGGCGTACGTGAAGCTTTTGAAAGGTGATCGTCAGTTCAATATAAGAGCTCGACTGCCCGAAAAGGATTTAACCGTTCAACAGCAAGTGAAAAGTCTTATTGATCTAGCAACGGACACAGCCGTGCTTGGATGTGCGTTCAAGGGATTTTTACCATGGATTTAATGGATTTTTTTTGTATTATTTGGTCTACAACTTAATAATGAGACTTTTTTTGGAATTTTGGGCATTTGTTCATAGATTTATTCATATAACTAAATTATTCAAAATATTGGCCATCAGCAGCGATAACTTTCTCCCATCTTTCGGGAAGTCTACGAATTCCGTCGCGAAAAAAATCTTGGGGTTTCGAGGCTATCCATGAATCGAGCCAGTTCTTAGTATCCTCATATGAAGTGAAGTGCTGATCAGCCAACGCATGAGTCATCGAAGCGAACAAATAGTAATCGGATGGAGCAATGTCAGGGCTATACGGCGGGTGGGGTAGCACTTCCCATTTGGTTGTTTCCAGGTACGTTTTCACGACTTGCGCAACATGAGGGCGAGCATTGTCATGCTGAAGAATTATTTTGTCGTGCCTTTCAGCAAATTGTTGCCGTTTTTCACGCAATGCTCGACTCAAACGCATCAATTGCAGTCGATAGCGCTGCCCGTCAATGGTTTCATTCGGTTTTAGCAGCTCATAATAAAGAACACCGATCTGGTCCCACCAAATGCAGAGCATAAGCTTGGAACCATGAATATTTGGCTTCGCGGTCGATGTTGATTGGTGCCCGGGCGGTCCCCATGATTTCTTTCGCTTTGGGTTATCATAATGAATCCACTTTTCATCGCCGGTCACAATACGATGCAAAAAACCCTTCCGTCTTTGCCTTTGAAGCAGTTGTTCGCACATGCAAAAGCGCCTCTCAACATCTCTTGGCTTCAACTCGTACGGACCCAGTGGCCTTGCTTTTGGATCATTCCCAGTGATTTTAACCGCTTCGATATGGCTTGCTGAGTCACTTCCAACGAAATTGCCAACTCTTTTTGAGTTTGGCACGAATCTTCTTCGAGTAATTTCGTCAATTCTTCGTCTTCAAACTTTTTTGGCTGGCCAGGTCGCTCTTCGTCGGTAATGTCGAAATTATCATTTTTGAACCGATGAAACCACCGAAAACACTGTGCACGCGAAAAAGCATCGTCACCGTAAACTTCCACGAGCAATTTATGACTCTGAGCTGCAGTCTTCTTAGCAAAATAATGTCCAAGTAAAACTTCCCGCAAATGTTGTTTTTTTCGTGAATTTTCGAAACTTTCCATGGTCTGGTAAAATACGTTGTCAACAATCAACACGAAATGTTTATACTGACATTGACAGCTTATGAATACAAACTTCAAATGGTATGTATGTCAAAGATGGACTACCATTGGTTTATCGGTGTTGCCATCTCTAAAAAAAGTCTCATTATTAAGTTGTAGACCAAATAGTATTAAAGCTGAGCTGAGATTCACAAATAATTATAAGTTGATTGGTTAATTCTTGTGATTTATTTAAAAAATAAAATCTTTATTTCATCTTCTTACAAAAACAGAAACAATAAAAATCGTTTGAATTTTATCTAGCGAAAATTGGAGGCCATGTTGCAAAGGTCAAGAATCCTGTGTGTGCAGCCATTGTCGCCGGCGCCGATGATGTTAGGTATTTTTTCAGTTCTCGTGGCGGTTGTTTTGTGTCAGTGGACTTTGTTTTGTTGCCGCTATTTTCGTTGTTGCTATCCGGCATGACCGCATCTTCTGTAGGTTCGGTTGGTTTCTGAAAATAAGATTTCACTTGAAAATATGATTTATCATTTAATTTAAGTAAAGTATTCCCCTTTCCGTTCAGAATCGGAGCATGGGGTACGTGGTTGGACGTTGACATGGTCACTATCACGCACGATTTGATTTAACTATCATAGTCAGGAGAAAATTAGAATCTACCATCACGGAGGTGGTGGGGTCGGTCCTTGACATAGTTCTACAATGGTGTGTTGCTGTGGGCTTACACCTGAACCCACAGAAAACTGTCGTTGTGCCGTTCACGCGAAAACGAAACATAACATTGAATCCAATTTCATTAGCGGACACAACCTTAGATTATTCCACTGAAGTTAAATGTCTCGGGGTAACACTAGACTCGAAAGCGCTCGGAGCCAATAGCAGAGCGATTGGATCCTTTCAGGAAGAGCTCCATGCTTCAGAGGTCTCCCCGACAATGACCTTTGCCCCTAGTAACAATGGCTTCTTCTAAGGGGGGTAGAAAGCCACTGGAGGAAACCGACATGTTCGGGAAGCTTGGAGAACTAATCGTTGACTTGATGGATTTCATTGAAACCAAGTCCAACATCCACGGCGGGGTAAAAGAAAAAATTAAAAACATAAGGATTATGTATAATGGAGCGAAGGAACAAATCCATGCAAAACAAAAACGTGAACCTCTGCTTGTTCCAAGTAATAAGGTGATCAAAGTGAATAAGATCACGCAAACGTCACCAAAGGTCATACAAGCGGACAGGCTGAAGCGTAGCAGAGAAATGGAGGAGCAACATGTACTGCAAACCCCAAAGAGAAAAAAAGCGCAACTGCATTCGCCAAAGAAAATAGCAGCAAATACCACTGAGAACGAGTCCCCGATCAGAGGCTCTACAACCGAAGAAGACCCAAACGCCTGGACGAAAGTCGAGACTAAAAAACGGACGAAAATGAAAAAAACGGAAAGCATAGCAAAGCCCGCGAAAAGAAAGAAGAAGAGCAGACCTGATGCAATGGTCATCTCGCAGAAGGGAGATATGACGTATGCCGACATTCTCCGAAGAGTGAAGTCTGAGCCAGCTTTAAAAGAGCTGGGAAATAATGTCAGCCAAATAAGACGGACTCTAAAAGGCGATCTTCTCTTCAAAATGAAGGCCAACTGCGATATTTCGGCAGAAACATACCAGAGCGTAGCTGAAGTTCTGGGAAATGCTGCTGAAGTGAAAATGCTGCGCCAGGAAACACGAATTGAGTGCCATGATCTTGACGAGATCACAACGAAAGAGGAAATTTGCGCAGCGTTCTTCGAACGGCTAGAAGTGGATTTACAGTCAGAAGCTGTAAAATCAATCAGAAAGGCATATGGCGGCACCCAAATAGCTACCATCAGCTTACCAACAGAGGTCGCAAATAAAGTACTTGAAAGAGGAAAAATTAAAGTTGGATGGGCTAATTGTCGGGTAAGACAGCAAATATCTATTGAAAGGTGCTTCAGGTGCTTTGCTTTCGGCCACTTCGCGAAAGAGTGCAATAGCAAGCAAGACAGATCGAATATGTGTCGCAAATGTGGCGAAGAAGGGCATAAATCGAAAACATGCGACAAGGAGCCGAAATGCATGCTATGCTGCGAGAATAGTCAAACGGACTACAAGCATTCGACTGGATGTTTCAAGTGCCCCGCATATAAGAAGGCTCTTCAACAAACTCGTAAATGAAGCTAGTTCAGATCAACTTAAATCACTGTCAGGCGGCACAAGATCTACTGTCGCAGTCAGTAAGAGAAAAGGGCGTTGACGTGGCGATTGTCTGCGACCAATATAAAAATTTGAACAGCTCAATTTGGGTAGCGGATGAACACAAACAGGCAGCCATTTGGTCATGTGGAAGACATGCCTTCCAAAATGTATCCAATCCAATCAACGGATTCGTGAGAGCGCAAATTAACGGCATCAACATCTACAGCTGCTACGCCCCACCGAGACTGAGCCTGGAAGAGTTCGACCGACTGCTAACTCAACTAGTTCGCGATGCCAGCACGCACAGTCCCGTAATAATCGCGGGAGATTTCAATGCGTGGGCCACTGAATGGGGTAGTCGAGCTACAAACGCTAGGGGACGAATACTCCTTGAAGCTTTCTCACAACTGGACGTCGTCCTAATGAATACAGGCAGTAGTAATACTTTTAGAAGAGGAAGTACAGGCTCTATTATCGATCTTACATTTGTCAGTAGCTCCTTTGCATCGACAGTCGAATGGGGCGTGAGCGAGAACTATACACACAGCGACCATCAGGCCATTTACTTCACCGTTGCCAGCAGAACACCACAAACAAGGATACCACCGATAAATCGGAGATGGTCTGCAAAAAACTTCGACGGGGATGCGTTCATCGAAACCTTGCACCAGAAGGGAGCTATTCAAGGAAATGCAGAGGAAAAGGCGTCGCAGCTTTTAAAGCAGATAGTAGAAGCATGTGATGCCTCTATGCCAAGGACAAAGTCTTCCAACCGCCGGAAAGCAAACTACTGGTGGAATGAAGAAATTGCAAGACTGAGGCGCAGGTGCCTGAGAGCACGTCGATTGTATCAGCGATCAAGAGAGACACCAGACTACAACAACTTGGCACAAGAATACAGGACCTCACGCGGACTACTAAAGCAGGCAATAAAAAAGAGTAAACGAAACTGTTTCAAGCAACTCTGCGAGGACGCAGATATTAATCCCTGGGGAACGGCTTATAGAGTAGTTATGAAGAAGCTGAGCAGTTATCAAACACCTCAAGGGAAGTGTTCTCTTCTACTAAATCGGATAGTCTCAGTTCTCTTCCCCCAGCATGCGTTAGAAAACGTTGAAAATCAGGAAATGGTCCATGAAGAGCAGATACCGGCATTAACTGACAGAGAGATTTTAGAGATCGTTTCCAGAATAGGTGACAACAAAGCACCAGGCCCTGATGGCATTCCCAACGGAGTGTTGAAAGTAGGAGTTGACACGGTTCCCGGGAAGTTCGTCAGTGTTTTTGAATCCTGTTTGCGGGAGCGAGTTTTCCCTGCTGTATGGAAGAAACAAAGATTGGTTCTGCTACCAAAACCCAACAAACCGCCGGGCGAACCAAATTCATACCGTCCAATTTGCCTGCTAGACACCGCTGGGAAGGTACTGGAACGAATAATTTTTAGCAGACTAGCTGCCGTCGTAGAGGAAAAGGGAGCACTGTCGGACCGACAGTTTGGTTTCCGAAGGGCGCGCTCCACGGCCGATGCCATCTTGACAGTGACAGATTTAGGGAAACAGGCACTTCGAGATAGCAAATGTTGCGCGGTTGTGACACTGGACGTCAAAAATGCTTTCAATTCGGCAAACTGGAAATGCATTCATTTGTCTTTGCAGAGGATAGGTGTGCCTGACTATTTGACGCGACTTATACAGAGCTACCTTTCGTGTAGAATCCTACAGTACGAAACCAGCGAAGGACCAAGGGAGTACAATGTAACAGCAGGAGTACCGCAAGGATCTGTACTCGGCCCTTTGCTGTGGAACATCATGTACAACGACATATTGGATTTACCTGTACCCAAAGAAGTAACGATAGTCGGGTTCGCAGATGACATAGCTGTGGTCGTGGTGGCCAAGGATCCAGCATTGGCCGAAGTTTATGCCACCGAAGCAAACACAATCAAACTATTAAGTTGTGGTTGGATAAAGTAGGACTGGAGCTAGCTGAACAAAAGACGGAAGCCGTTCTCATCAGCAACCGAAGAAAAAATAATACCCTGAAGATCAGAGTCGGAAACACCATCATCATTTCTAAGCCAGCAATTAGGTATCTGGGGGTGATGATTGACGCGAAGCTAACATTTGGAGAGCACCTCAAGCACATATGCAAGAAGGCGGCTAATGCTACTGTGGCTTTGGCGAGGATGATGCCAAATGTGGGAGGACCACGACCGAGTAGGAGACTCTTATTATCTAGAGTGATCACCTCTATACTTCTGTATGCGTCACCAGTTTGGATCGACGCGCTTCGTCACGCCTGTAATATTCGAAGAATCAACTCCGTTTATCGAAGGAACGCATTGAGAGTGTGCTGTGCATACCGAACAACATCAGATGAGGCAGCCTACGTTGTATCAGGTATGATCCCCGTAGATATTCTAGCAGACGAAATGGACCGATTGCACAAAGGCCGATGTTTGGAGCCACCGGACGTATATAATGCGCGCAAAAAACGAGAAAGGTGCGAGTCTCTGAGGAAATGGCAACAGCGGTGGGATGAAACTCCGAAGGCAAGCTGGACACACATACTTATCCCGCAAATCGAATTGTGGCTGAACCGCAAACATGGAGAGGTGAACCATTATCTAACCCAGTTTCTTACTGGTCATGGCGGATATAGGAAATACCTACACAGATTCAAGCTGGACGATTCGCCCGACTGTCCGAGGTGCCCAGGAATAGCGGAAGACCCGGAACATGTATTCTTTCACTGTCCAAGATTTAGAGGTAAGCGTGAAGCACTGGAGGTCGAACTTGGCAGTGACCTTAATCCACATAATATAGTGGAACATATGTTAAGATCTGAATCCAATTGGGAGACCGTAACTCACACAATATGCGACATACATAGGGAACTGAGGAAAGAGGAGCAACTACGAAAAAGGACGCAAAGGATTAACGGCTAATTAGCCAAAACCAGCCCTACGACTTAATACTGAGAGGTAGTTCCGTAGGGAGAATGGTGGAGAAAGAGGGTTGAAGGTTTTACTGGGTAAGTAGTCGCACACTGAAGATGAAAGTCCCATGCGCTGCCGTACAATTGACATCAGTAGTCGGCAGTGTCTCCTGAACAATGAGATTTCCCCCCTCTATAATAAAAAAAAAAAAAAAAAAAAGACTCGAAACTCACCTGGAATACTCACAAGAATAATGTACTTAGCAAAGCCACACGCACAACGTGGGCTTGCAACAGTCTCTTCGGCATGGTGACGTACGCAGCGCTTGTGTGGTGGCCGAAAACTCAGCAATCTTCTGTTTTACTGAAGTGCAATAAGTTTCAGCGCCTTGCCTGTCTTGGCATCACTGGAGCAGTGGCGTAACTATCTCCAAAAATATTATGTTCGGCGGGAAAAGGGGCCTAGGCGTCGGCAAAGTCTAACCAAAGAGGATTGATATTCTACAAGAGCAATCACTCCATAGAACTTTCCCCTCTGCCAGTAGATTTGTATGTGTTGACAAATAGTATAAACTACACAGAATAGATACACAACAGAATCAATACATACAAATCTACCGACGGAGGCTAAAGTTGTAAGGAGTGAGCTTTCTTGTGAAGTCTATACAATTTGTCAATACATAGAGAGATGGCAGAGGCGAAAGTTCTATGGAGTGATCGCTCTTGTAGAATATCAATCCTCTTTGATCTAACTAAGTAGCGGATCTAGAAATTCAGTTTGAAGGGGACACGACTTTTTCTTGATAGATGGGAAACTGCAGTTAGGCCGGGAAGAGTTTGGGAACCAATGGAAGTCTGAGGGTGCCTAATAAGGAGAATAGGGGGATGGTCGGACAAATCGTACCCCAAATCCCGCAGTTTTCCCATCGCCAATGAACATGTGTACAGGTGCGTTGTCCTAGTGAAAGATTATTTTTTTCTTCTTCAAGCCAGGCCTCTTGTCGCGAATTTTGGCATCCAGCTGGTCAAGAAGTTTCGAATATTTGACTGGTCAAGAAGTTGGGAGTAATATCCGCCTATTATTGTTCTGCCTTTTTCAAGGCAATCAATTAACAGGATCCCTTTCGCATCCCAAAACACGCTGGCCATGACCTTTCCCGCAGATGCGATCGACTTCGCTTTCTTTGGCGCTGAACCACCGGCTCCCACCCACTGCTTCGAATGCTGTTTCGTTTCTGGCGTGTAGTGGTGGACCCAAGTCTCGGATACCGATTAAATCGGTGCAAATATTACTGCGAAAATCGTTTGCGCATTTGCTTTTGATCGGCATTCAGAAAATGCGGGACCCATCTTGCGCAGAACTTTCGCATTTCTAATTCTTTGTGCAAAATGTTACGCACCCTTTCTTCCGATATCCTCAGAGCCTCAGCAAGATCGCCTATCGTCCAACACGATATCATGCACTTTTTCAATGGTTTCCGGTGTGGTTGCAGTTTTCGGCTGTCCTTCACGTGGGTCGTTTTCGAGGGACGTGCGACCACGTTTAAATTCAGCTGCCCGTTTTTTAACGGTTGTCATCGAAGGAGCAGAGTCCCCGTAAACTTTTGCTAACTTCGGATAAATTTCCTCAGGGGTTAATCCATCCAAACGAAGAATTTTATGACCGCATGATATTTAAGTTTCTCCATTTTAACGAAAAACACGTAAGACATGTACTGCAAAAATTCGTGTAAACAAACTACTTGAGAGAACAAGTTGAAACTTGTCATACGAACTAATGACACGTGCACCCAGGCAAGAAACATAAAGTTTTGCTGATTGTAACGGTATTTTTGTGTCAGGCAACTTTTCACCTTACCCTCGTATGTTACTTTCATCCTTATTAATCGCATTTTTGCTATTTGTGACCATGAACGAAAAATAAATGTTTGGCAATATTTTTTCTGCTCTTCAGCTTCTGCCGATTGGCCCTGCATCGGGGGCCCCCATGGCTTGGGGGCCCGTGTTCCACGGAACACACCAAACACCGATAGTTACGCCACTGCATTGGAGCTATGCGCACTTGTCCTACGCCAGCCCTGGAGGCGATTATTGAACTTACTCCGTTGCATATATTGATTCAAGAATCAGCAGCTCTAAATACTAGACTCCTAGACTTCGTTTAACTGACGACGTACTTAGTGGAGAAGGCGGTCACATGAGCATTCTGAATCAAATTCCTGACGTGCAGATCTGCTTGAGATCAGATTACATGATCACGGAGGTTTGCTTCGGCAGAAAATTTTCAGCCCTCATCCCTGACCGTTCCGAATGGGAAAATGGCACGCCATGTCCAGATCCTAGATGTGTTAAGTGGTTCACCGATGGGTCTAAAACAGAACAGGGTGTTGGCGTGATGTAAGTGTCTTTGGGCCCAACACCAGGATTTCGATAGCAATGGGAGTCTCGCCCAGCGTTTTTCAAGCTGTGAGTAATCATCCAAATGTTGGCAACCAAAAACCGAGTCTTCTCTTGTTGAGTGCCAGGTGAGAGAGAGAGAGATACGACACTAGTGCGAATCTTCATTGTGTGAAACGCATTCGCATTTACATACGAGACGAATGCATAAATTGCCGTACTTATCTATCTTTGTGGTGACAAAAATATGCAAAAAAATTGAAAAATGCGCTTATGCGTTAATAATAGGGAATGCGTTTACTAGACAAGGATCATCCAGTCGCGTTCGTGGACTTGGGCCTCACTGTGGCTTTGGGCTCGCCTAGGCCAAACTGCGGATCACAGACTGGTCTGCACTATTGCGTCATCAGTACTGGAATAAACTTCCAGTGCTACGTTAATTAAAGGAGCTGATAATGCTCTTCAGGGTACTCAAATGAGTAGAACCCATCCAAAACTTCAAGTGGGGTACTTATCCGACCATCACCTGGTCAGATATCACCTGAACAAGATGGGTCTAGGAACATTATGGATTTGGCCTTAATGGGAAAAAATTTTCTCTATTGCATTTAGAGAGAATCCTTAATTGCGGCATTTCCGCTTTAGGTAGTCCATTTCTGCTTTTGGTGGTAGGAACCTTTCGCTTTAGGTGGTAAGAACCTGGAAATGTGTATGTCCTAAAGCGGAAATTTCTTGAGCTCTGTGAAAATTCTCTCTAATAAAATAGAAAGAATTCTCTAATTAATGCCAAATCCATACTGTTCCTGGGTCTGTCCAGCGAGACTGATGGACCTGGAAACGACCAATCACATCTTGTGTGAATGTCCCATCATCGCACGTTTTAGGATGTCACTCCTCGGGCAAACTACTATCAGCACTGCCGACTTCAGGTTGATTCCTACTAAAGACACACTGTCCTTTGTTAGAAAGATGGACGGTCTTTTGATTTAATGGGCTACAGCACAATAGACGTATTATGGTCGCAGTGCCTTCCCGAATAGTCAGTAATTCCACTATCTTATCTCACCATGCACGACGCCTTAACTCCATTAATTTCTATCAAATCAATGCATTCATTCACAGCTAAATCAACTGGAGGCCGGTGAGAAAAGTGTTTGTATCTGCTCGTCGCAGGAATCGAACCGGAGTCTCTCGTTTCGTAAATCAACGCTCTACCCATCGAGCTACCGCGGCCATCATTTAATTTAAGTAGCCTATGGAAAAACTTGAATTTTTTTCAAATTCCTAGTGCGTAGCACATCCTATTACGGTCATTGCCGCCCACAACAACATATAAAAACCTATCGCTTGGTACCAAGAAGCGCAAAGCAATTATCTTATTAATCAGCCTCAGTAAAAAATTTGGCACACGCCATAACTATATCTTTTAGTGCCCATTACGTGACATTCATCAATTTTATATGATCAATTAACAAAATCTAAATGCGTCACATTACCACATCTTATCAGAAATGTGTTTAACAGAGACCTAACTACTTGTAAAGCATATTTCAAACATTCGCCTATCAGATTCGTGCATGTTCTTCTGAAATTGGCACGTGAATCTCAACATTTCGAACAGAGATATTCCCGGGAGATCTTCCACAGAAATGTATCACAACTTAAAGACTTTATTCAAATCAAAACCAAAACCAGTTTACCTCTCTGGTCGAGCCTCTTGTTCTTATCTTTTCACCGGCGTTATATAGTATGTTGGCTACATTTTTTTAAGTCTTGATTGATAAGTTTTTCGGTAATAAGTTAGCGAGAATATTATAAAAGCCCACAGAACAGTGTTTATGTTTTAATGGATTTATTAATGGCACCTCGTCGCTTATCTAAAAGCCCATTTCATATTACATACGAGACGAATGCATAAATTGCCGTACTATCTATCTTTGTGGTGACAAAAATATGCATACTCGTATGTACTCGTAGATTAAAATATACAATTCAAAAAAATAAGATGCAAATCAGAGTAAGTCTGGTAGATGGATCATTGATCTTGTTTTCTGTATGCAAAATTAAAATGTTTTGCGGTTAGTGCGGATTGTGATAAGGAGATAAATTTCGTTTTATTTTTATATTTGTTTGGGCGCAAATGTATATTTTGAATGATTACCTTATGCTTGAGATATTCCAATTCCATTACGGGAATATTTTTCGATTTAATGATGTGTTCTTGTTGTATAATTTCCACGGAATGGATGTCAATGAAGCCGGAATCTCGAAGAGCTTGAGAGCACTTTTGTGATTGTTCAATGCATGGTGAAAAGGAACAGAAGCGACCGCCTGAAATAGAATAGGAATATAAAATATAGTAGATAAGTGGCTTATATAAAAACATATAAAGTAAAACTATATTTTAGTTGAATTAAATAAATAAATAAAATCCGATAGCTTCGATTGCTCTACTCAGTGAACTGCCAAACACTCAACTCGACAAACTCGAAACATCAAACCAAAGGAAAAAACAAGAAAGAAGAAATCGGTTTCACGAAATCGATACGATTAATTTCAACGTTCCTGCGGCAGCCGGTTCTTCGTACCGGAACGACCCGTCAACGGCCAAGAGCTGCCAAACCCCCTGGATGTACCGCTACCACAACAACAACATTCAATTTCAATACGCAGACCTTACACGCTTTTAACGGCACTTTTTATACCCTTCACGGATGTGATAGGGTATATTAACTTTGTCATGAAGTTTGCAACGCACAGAAGGAAGCATCTCCGACCATATAAACTATATATATTCTTGGTCAGTATGATAAGACGAGTCGATTAAGCTTTGTCCGTCTGTCCGTCTAGTTCTATGCAAACTAGTCCCTCAGTTTTAAAGCTATCGAGCTGAAATTTTGTACAGAGCCTTCTTTCTATTGCACGCTGTTAATATGTCGGAACCAACGGAATCGGAGCGCTACGTCATACAGCTGCGATAGGAATGGTCGTTCTAAAAATTCGTCTTTGTGAGAAAAACTTTTATTTCTAAAGATATCTTTTTAAAATTGCACACTAATCAATTATATCTTTAGTTAAATCACATTCCTGAATTTGGTTGAAATCGGACTACCCTATCATATAATTTGTCATAGGAACGACCGTTCCAAAACCAAATTTTTGTTAGAAAAACTTTTTTATTTCTTAAGATATCATTACGAAATTTCATATTCTTCAATCAAATTGACTGCCACACTACGTTCCTAAATTTGGTGGAAATCGGCCCATTATTTCAAATACCTCTCACAGGAACAGTGAAATCGGAACAAGTTTTACTAATAATTTCAAAGTGGCAAATGCACCAAAGTCACAACGAAGGGTGAAGGGTACCTTCGGCAAGCTTGTTTTTATTATTTTCTTCGTTATTCCTAAAAACCAAGACTTGTCAAGACGGATCAAGAGTTCCCATTAATTCACACATTAAGTAGCAGCAATCTTTCGGCATTATAAGTTAATAATTAATTTCAGCGTGAATAATGCCCCCGTTATTCATCGTAGCCATTAGCTCATACATACGCGAACTGTCAGCAGTGACGTGCACTCGTGGAAAGCAATTCCACACTGCTTGACTTACCGAAATGAGCAATTCAATAATAAACTTTGCTTACACCAATACACATATCATCATTTCAGTCAATGTTTTTCTTTAAGCTGAAGAATACATATTATCATTCAAATATTCCTTTACACATTCAAATTCTGATCCGCGCCTTCTTTTGGTTAAAAAACATTCGTTCAATTACTTTAGATAATATTCAAACCTCCCACATTTTGCACACCATAGACACCAAACTTAGAATAGGAAAATGTGCCTAGATCTTTAGATGCATGTACCATGTGTGCATCCAAATACTAGAGACATGTTGATTCCAGAAAATGGGAATCTTGGATTTCGGTAGTACATTGGGCAACGATTTTTTTTTTGTTTTGTTCGCAAATTTATATGAGACAAGTCAAGCACTGGCGCGACTGCTTTTGTGTGTGGGATAAAGCCCAATGATGCTTGTTAATGAAATGTTGCCAATGCAGGGAATGTTTATGGGAATTTGATTTTTCCAGTAGAGCTTTTGTTTTTGTTATGTAATGGATTTTCCGTTGCAATTTAAAAGAGGAAATCAGTGCAATCGGGTGATTTTGATTAAATTGTGATTTGAAGTTTTTTTGACCGTTTGTAGTGATTTAATTGATTTGATTTGTGATAAAAGTGGTAAGTTTTCTTTTCTCATTATGTCGGAGTATTGCTGCGCGACGGATTTCGTACTAAAAGCGGGATTTTCAACTCTTTCCTTTGCCAAGAAAAGAGAAATTATAGAATCGGATAGACCGAAGCCAGATCTTAGTTTAGAGTTTAAATTAAAAAATATTACGCGAAAATTCCATATCGAAACGTATGAAAAGTACATTTGGTTAACGGCAAGCTGTAAATTAAATAAGTTATTTTGCTGGCCGTGTCTTTTGTTCACGAATGAAAAATCTGTTTGGAATAAAGCTGGGTTTAGTGATTTGAATAATTTTACGGGCTCAGCAGCAAAGCATTCAAGTTCCGAAAAACATCTTCAGTCGTTAATTAAATTAGATAATTTTGGTTCTCAGCGTATAGAGTTTATGCTTAGTAACCAGGTGGCAATATCTGTTAGTTTGCATAATGAAAAAGTTGAGCGTAATCGTAATATTTTGAAACGTTTAATCGATACTGTAATTTTTTTGGCAAAACAGGAGCTTCCTTTTCGCGGAAATAATGAAGACTCTTCTTCAAATAATCGTGGTAATTTTATCGAAACCGTAAATTTCTTGAGTTTGTACGATCCGATAATTGAGTCCCACATAGATTCTATAAAAGCAAATGCAGCGTTTTCGGGTTTGTCTAATAGAATCCAAAACGATCTTGTTTCCGCTATAGCTAATGTGGTTCGAAATAAAATCAATTTGGAAATAAAGGAGGCTCCATTTGTAGCTGTAATGGTCGACGAAACGCCAGATGTTAGCGGTCGGGAACAATTAACGATGATTTTTAGATATACAATATCAAATGAGATTGAAGAAAGATTTATCGGATTTTTGGATGTAAGCGCTAATCGTACAGCTACAGCAATAAGCTCTCACACACAAACAATTGCAAAATTTTAATATCGATAAGAAATTAATTGCACAATGTTACGATGGCGCAGCAGTAATGAGTTCTCAAATTCGTGGAGTTCAGACTTTAATTCGGGAAAAACATAAATCGGCAATTTTCGTTCCATGTTACGCTCATTCACTAAATCTAGTATTGTCTAAAGCAGTTGAGTTTATTCCGGAAATTAAATTATTTTTCGCGCACATCAATAAAATCGCATCATTTTTTAATACATCCACATCCACGTATTATTAACGTTATATTTGAACATAAGCATGAAATTTGTACAGTTTTTGAGACAATTTCGAATGGTTCTCAACACTGGGATGGCGATTCCTTGACTTTTTCCGATATATACTTACAAAAATTCGCAGAGTCAGATTTTCAATTATATCTGTTAATTTTTTCTGAAATTTTTTGAAAACTGATATATTATTTAATATTATTCAGAGCAAAGTGGTAAACATTTCATATGCAAGCCAAAAAATTATTGAATTTGAAAATTGGCTTGAAAATGACTTTTCTAAAAAGTTTGATAATTTCTATTCGACAGTTACAGCAGAATATCAGCCACCACGTAAGAAATGTAGAAATGCGATAGATCCTTTACAAAATTTACGGCGGATATTTCGGGAGATTATAGATGTTATTCTCGGGCAAATTCGAGATCGATTCCATTCGTTTAAAGATCTTTCATTTTTAGAGTTGCTTGAACCGAATTATTTTTCTAAATTCAAGTCAAATTTTCCCGATAAAAATTTTGACTCACTTATTGAATATCACGGTCAATTTTTCGACAGAATAAAGTTGAAAAATGAGCTAAAAGTTATTTATTCTTCAGATGAGTTTAAAAACGCGAATCCTAGTAAAATTCTCGATTATTTTCAAAAACGGCCTTATGTCGCAAACGGTTTTAAGCAAGTTCATATTTTAGCAAAATTATTAACGTCAATTCCAGTCACAGTGGCAACTGCGGAAAGGTCATTTTCAACACTAAAGCGCGTTCACACATTTTTGAGAAATCGCCAATCCCAAGAACGACTTTCGGATCTTGCTTTAATTGCGGTTGAAAAGGATCTTCTTATACAAATGCGAAGAGAAAACGATTTTTTTGATAATGTGATTAAAGAGTTTTTACTTAAAGAACGGCGCATAGATTTGGAATACAAATAAATGGCAATGGCGAAAGAATATTTATTTATTTCAAATACCCCTGAATTTTTCTTAGTCTTAATTAACATAATATTTATTTATCATTTTTTTTTATTAGTAATATTTTATTTATTTATTTTTTTTTTTGTATTCCGAATATATGTGCCAATATTTTATTTATATCTTTCCTGATTTCTTCTTTAAGGCTTAAAGCCGCTTGGTATAAATGTTTTTGTGACTGTCCATATTCTATTATACAGTCCATTTTTGTTTATGCTAAATTGGCTTTAGGGCGCCCAACTGCTTGACTATGAAAAATTTCCACTGCACGTCACTGACTGTCAGTAGGGTAAATTCATTAGGGTGAAATCGAGCCTGCCGAAATAAAAGATACAAATTGAAACAACACCCGTTAATAAAATCTACTTTTCTCGGGTTTGGCGACTCGTGCTTAAAGATTTTATGTCACACTCTTTGTGGAGTTGATTTGAACACGGAGCGTCAATCCTGTCTAACTCAAAACGTACCAGCTTCATTGCGATGCCTAGTTTGCCCGATTTCTCTCGATTGAATTTCAGTCAAAGTTTCGTCTGTCAGTCTCTTGACGCGACATCCACTTTGCTTTCTTTCCACCAACTTACAATGAGTAATGATTATCTCGAATGACTTTATTTGCGAAATAAATTAGTTGATTTATAAATTCATTTCTCCAGACAACTTTGTTGCTGCAGACGTTTGCTTATATGATTTGGAAATTTGTTTATTTCATTTGGAAAATTGATTTTTCGATTTGGAAATTAAGTTATTTGAATCGGAAAATTATTGGTTCTTGAGTATTTGTTCGCTTAATAGAGATGTCCGCTTAAAAGGGAATCTAACTAATATGAGTAAACATTTCATATTTTTTAACTAAATTTCTTGTTTTCCTATACATATAAAATTAAAGAATTCAATGGAAAAAAAGAAACAATTCGTGTCTACCTTTTCCGGGGATGCATTGCCGGCCCCAACTAATTTAGCGCCCTGTTCAACTACTTAATAGAAAATCACTCGGCGATAATTTAGCATAGTCCTTAAAAATGCATATTAGACACACGTACATAGGATGGCCAGCTTCGAAATTTCTGTACTTCTTAAATTTTCTGTTCGGTGACGCCTTGTTTTAGCCAGCCCTTTCCTACCGAAGGCCTAGAGAAAACTGTTCACAGAGTAAATTTTTGAAAGCAAAGAATAGGATTTTCCCTAGTGTCGTTTGACCTTGAAGTCAAATGTTAGGCCCCACTGCCAAAGTTTGATAACCTTTGAGATTCGCATTTGTACTTCGCGTATTAGGCGAAATGCACGGCTAACCTAAGCAGTGGTGGGAGTGCGTGGTGTCCCAAGCACCATCAGGAGGCAGTCACCTGTGTCAGCTGTAAGGAACATAATCGATTAAAGCTGGCCACTGAAGAAACGATCCTTCTTCAGTGGCCAGTTATATTAGATTCTGTTGACACAATATCTCGTTCGTATAATGCAATCGGGCAGACGACGGGGGGATATCTTTTTTTTGTAACACAGGCGAGTCAGGAAGTGACGCCTTCTTTTACGCCCAATAAGTGAGCTACGTATCACGCGTCAAACCAGGCACTTACTAACGAAGTTTGTCACTAAGGTGTCCGGGACGGTCTACACGCGACCAAACCTGCTTCCGTAGATTGCCCTAAGGCTTGTATTTATTTCCAACAGCACCATACAACTGGTACCGATGACTGATGGAGCCCCACAAAAGTTTAAGTCAAACTAGCATATGCTTCCTTAAGATGAACCCTAAGGTTTTTTTTTCACGTCAGTGCACTTTAAAGCAAAAATAGTCAAAAACCAGGCCGAAGCTTCGCTTCGGCCCGGAGTCCGAAGCGTATATACCCTAGACTTGCACAGACCTAGTGGTGATACCAAAAGTACCAATTGGCAACGACCATATGCATTAAGAATGGGTCTCCTATATGGCCAGTTCATAGGGGAGGTTGGCACTTATTCAGTAGGATCTTGACCATTCTCAAAATCAGTTAACTAACTAACCCATTCTACAAATATTTGTCGAATTTTTCAAGTCGCTAGCTTCATTGTATCGAAAGTTATTGCTTATTTGTAGTTTCACTTGTAGGGGAGGTAGGGGTTCCTTGGGTCGGATCTTGCCCATCATTGACACCAACCAATTACATCACCCTAGAAACATTTAAACAAAATTTCCAGTCTCTAGCTTCACTCTCTCGAAAGTTATCGCTTATTTGAAGTTTAATTTGTAGGGGAAGTAGGGGTTCTTTGGTCGGATTTTACCCATCTTTAATGCAAACTAACTCAATCTCACTTCAAAAATTTGATCAAAATTTCAAGTCACTGGCTTCATTCTATCAAAAGTTATTGCTTATTTAAAGTTTCATTTGTAGGGGAGGTGGGGGTTCCTTGGGCCGGATCTTGCCCATATTCAATATCAACTAAGTAGGTCTTACTAGCAACATTCCACCAAATTTTGAACTCGGTAGTATCATTCTATCGAAAGTTATCGTAATTAAAGGAATATTTAATTTTTTGAAATTTGTAGGGGAGGTAGGTGTTCTTTTGATCTGATTATGCCCAACTTACAGAACCTTAAGCAGCTTCTTCCCTCAGGGTTACATGCCAAAAATCAGGTGTCTACGTCAATTGGTTCAAAAGTTATAGACAAAAAACCTGAAAAGTAGGGTAGCATGGGGCTTTTTGTAAGAAAATTACCGTTAGTTTTCAACTGATCGATTTTATTTTCCCAAGAGAGTATAAGATTACCCTCACTAGCAATATACCAAAGCCAGAGCTTTTCATAATTTTTTAATCGGGAGTTAAAGATACATTTAATTATTTTACATATGTAGGGGAGGTAGGCGTTCTCTTGGCCTGATCATGCCCAATTTCAATACCATCCAACTAGATCATACTTCTAACATGTGACCAAAATTTCAAGGCTCTAGCTTCATTCTATCGAAAGTTATCGTGCGAACGGACAGACAGACGGACAAACAGACAGACAGACATGGCTGAATCGAATCAGGAGGTGACCCTGATCATTTATATATGTACATTGCTATACCTCCGGAGCCTCCTTTAAGGTGTTACATATTTTCGTCGTGACAAAAACAATATACCCTATACTATAAGTCTAGGGTATAAAAAACCCTTCTGCATACTCTTGACACCGCTGTAAAAGAAGTTGGACAACGCATCGACGAGGACAAAACAAAAACAAGCTAGCCTTCGGATAGCTAGCCGTTGTGACTTATGGTGCATTTGCCACTTTGAAATTAGTAGTAAAACTTGTTCCGATTTCACTGTTCCTATGAGAGGTATATGAAATATTGGACCGATTACAACCAAATTTAGGAACGTTTATTTTATTTTTCATATTTATCGTTCATAGCCTGGACTAATATACGACAGCGACATGTACAACGATAGTACCCCAAGCAAGTCAACTATCAACATCTCGACATGTACACACAAGATCCCCGCAAGCAAGCCGACCCCGCGGATCGACAACCAACAGCCGTGTACAATGACCACTTCAGCCAGCCGACATGCACAACTCGCGACTTTAGTAGCGGCCGTGTGAAGATGACGGGCGACTACAGTCTCGAGACTCCAAGTCTCCGTCTCTCAGCCGCCGAGTATTGGAGAGTATTGAGTATCCCCGTGCGAGCAGTGCCTTAAGATTGGAAACAACCGAATTTTTTTTCTTGTTTTCGGTCAAAATCACCTTGTTGTATTTAGTACAGCCTTCTCACTCCGAAAAACACCCGCAAGCCGTGTTTTTCGCAATTCATTATGCACTTGACATTATCTAAATTAGACAGTTGTTTGGGTTGGCGCTATTGGATGCAGAGCGAGAGAAGCGAGCATTTATGTTATTGTGCGATACTGAGGGTTGTGATCCCTTAAGCGCAGCCGCCGAGAGGAGATCCGGGCCCGGGGGACAAAAACTCCGGGTACTGGGTACTAAAGTATTAGAATCAAAAAAAAATGAATAGGGCCCATATTTCTTGCGAATTCATACATCTTGGGGCCTCATACATATCTAGGTGAGCGCCATACATTATCGGTTCCCATATTTCGAGCGGCTTCGTATATCTTGAGATTTCATACATCTTCGGGCCCCTTACACCTCTGTATACATACATCCCAATACATCTTGGGGGGGTCTCATGTATTTTACGATTCCACACATTTTGGAGGCCCATACATCTATAGGTGGGCCCCATATAACGAGTGGCCCATTAATCTTGGGCCCATATTTTTTGGAACTGCACATTCTTGGGACCCCGGATAGCAACTCAATATTTGAAAACGCTAGAATGCCGCGGTCATGACATACTTATATTATGCATATTGAAATACATTGTGTAAATCATTTTACAAAAACTTTTAACTTTTTGCACTTAGGAAAATGAGTTCGTCGATTTTAAGAAAATGCTCGTCAAGAGCCCATCGGGCAGTTGCCTGGTGGTCCAGTCCGCCCATGGAGCAATCCAACAAAATGAAGCACGAAAGTGGTTTGTGTACGGAAGGTGAAATTGCAACGTAAGAAGAAACATCGTACAAATACCACAAAAAATAGAGACAACAATCTAAAAAAATATTAGGGGCCCCAAGCCGAATCCGGAACGAGTGTAATGTATTGCAGCTTAAGCCCCCGACACTAGTGCCAAAGCGCAAAATCTATTGTAGTTTAGGGCCTCAACACACTTATAATCAATTCTTGTTCAAATGAAAAAAAAAACATTTATTTTTGAAAATCACAGGCCCCCTTCAAAAGCCCGGGCCCGGGGGAAACACTCTGTTCTCCCTTCCCTCAGGTCTGGCCTGCTTAAGTGCGGAGCGAGCGGAGCCCACACAAGAGACTGTTTTAATTCACAATGTTACGGAAAGTCACGTGTACAACTTTGATTCATGAAAAACACGACTTCCGAGTATTTTTTCCTGAGTGGAAAGACTGTACTAAATACAACAAGGAGATTTTGACCGAAAACAAAGAAAAATTTTCAGTTGTCTGCCAGCTTAAGACTTAATGTTTTTCGACTGTACGAAATTAGCACTAAATAGGCCCGAATTTAGTACACTTCTTTCAATTATGTCTGCTACTTTTGCTCTGCCAGCTTAAGAGAGGTCATAGGGCTGCTGTGCTTAACACAGCACACATGGACTGCAGCAGGGTCCGTTGTGTTACCACCGGAGATTCAACACCCGACCATCCTAATCATTAAACCAGCCAGAACTGTAAATGAAACGATGGAGCTTGCCAATATCAACACTAGCCAAGTCGTCCAATTCAGCGAAGAAGTAGGCTCCCAGAAAAATCCTTCTCCTTATTGACAAAGCAGGGCAGGTGCATAGAAAATGAAAAACGCACTCCTTCTCCTCCTCGGCACCGCAGCTCCTACAGAAGTCATTGTAGGGAAGGCGAAGCCTCCTGTCGTGCTCACCAATCACAGAATGCCCAGTGATGACTCCCACCGCCGCTCTGATATGCTGCCTTCCGAGTGACAGCAATTTACCTGATCGGCTAGAATCCACTCTGGGCCACAGCAACTTTGTTGAAAGACATGTGCTTCCATTTAACCATTTAGAGTTGGTCTTGATTATTGCTCCGGTTATAATAGCTAGTTTGCAGGCAGCGATAGGCATGTAGATATTACGACGAACGTGTCAAGGTTGAGCAGCATGTTCAGAGTAATAGCAATGCTGGCCAATCTTTGCACCTTTCCCAGCAAACTACGATTAGCCTCTATACTCAAAGCAGTCCACCAAACCACAACCCCAAACGTAAGTATGGGGCGCAAAACAGCTACATAGAGCCAGTGCAATATTTTAGGTTGAAGGCCCCAGCTTTTACCTATAGCCCTCTTACAAGAGTAGAGTGCCTTCTCCACCCTCTCCTGTATATTCGGCCTCCATGATAATTTTTTGTCCAGAATGAGTCCTAGAAATTTTGCCTTATCGGCAACAACCAGGCTCGTCCCCTTCAACACAGGAGGCTCAAACCGAGGTATAATATGCTTCCTTGTAAAGAGGACAAGCTCAGTTTTGTTCGGATTAATATTTAAACCGCAGTTGTCAGCCCAAGTGGTTAGAAGTGAGAGGGCATTCTGCAGTACCTCACTAAGAACACAAGGAAATTTTCCCGATATTGCGATGGCAATGCCATCCGCATAAGCACACACCATGCAACCCAGCCCTTCCAGGTCTAAAAGCAGTCTATTGACAGCTAAGTTCCAGAGAAGGGGAGAGAGCACTCCACCTTGCGGAGTGCCTCTTTGCACTAGTCTACGTTCGGACGACGCTCCTAAGCACGTGTGTATAACCCTAGATGTTAACATCAGGCTAATGAGCGTGCAAAGGGAATCTCCAACTCCAAGACTAGAGAGTGCATCAGTGACAGCTCTGTGTTTAACATTGTTGAAGGCCCCTTCGATATCAAGGAAAATAACCATGGTGTAAAGCTGAATCTACTGATTTGCCCTTGAGGTAGGCATGTTGAGAGGTAGATAGAATGTTCGATGGAATACTACTACGCAGGTGAATGTCTAAGAGCCTCTCCAGTACCTTTAAAAAAAAACTGACGATAGGCTGATTGGTCTTAGATCATTTGGACGTACATGTGAGGTCCTACCCGCTTTTGGGATGAATACCACCTTCACCTCAGTCCATAATTTAGGAATATACACCAGCTCCAAGCAGGCCCTGAAAATAGTCTCGATCCATGGAGCCAGAATATCCGATGATTGTTGCAGATCGGCCGAAATTATCCCATCCGGGCCCGCGGACTTGTAAGGTTCAAAGCTGGATAAAGACCAGATAATTTTTTCCCTAGATATAATGTTATTAGCATCGAATGAACTATTACCCGTAGTCAGTGAATACACATTCGATACATAAGGTGAGCTGCCTGGGAAATGCGTGTCTAGCAGTACCTCAATGGATTCCTTAAAGGAATTTAATTTAATTTGTTGATACGACAATAGCCGAGCATTTGTCATATTGGCAGATTCGCGTCTTTGATTGCAAACCATAGACTCAAACCGTTTAAAATAAAACACGTGAACGCGACACGCGAACAACGTGTGCCAACGTGCGCGTAGCCTTAGGTTTGGGAAGATCATTCGAATAATTCAGTGACCAAACATGTTTGTAGCCTACGATATAAAAATGCTTAAAAAAAATCAATATGCTGTAATCGTTGCACTGATAAACCCAACAACTAAATTCCAAGCACCTACAACCACATTTTTCTTTCTTCCTTACAATGAGTGTTCTTCAATTACCATCTTTAGCATGCAATTTGATTCATATCGGTTTGATTCCATACATAACTACTATGAGAGGAGTTCAAACTAGATGCCGACACAAAAATGTCGAATTCCGCAATCCATTGATTAAGCACCTCAGATACGAGTAGAGTACGTATCTCACGTATGTAGTCTACAAATGCCGGTAGAAGATTTAAGATTACTGCCTTTCGCGTAAATCGCCTTCATGGGCATTTCTATAGGCCCATGTGTGACAGTAAAAGGCTTGTCGGACGATCTCCACAAAATTAGTGCAAATCCATGAGCGACAAAAATTTGGAGCGGTTTGTCACCGACTCGAGCACTTCTAAGATCGAAGCAGCATTTCCTTATTGACTGCAATTAGCGAGTGCGATCGCATCATCTGACTACGGGGACTAGGATCGATAGCGCATATCGTTGCAACTGTCGATAGTCAAGGTGCATCCAAACCAATGAACGTTATTTTTAATTGATTACTGGTATCGCCTTATTCGTTTAACGAATTCACACATTGTAATGACAATTTCTTGTTATTGATTGAATTTTGCGTTGAGAGTTCTTTTTGGTCTGCGTAAACTACGAGTATTATAAAGGCTAAGGCTATGCAAAGTTTGTGAAAATTTACGCCTAGTTCGTCTAGCAGTTTGTGTACAATTGCATCGCAATGCGTTCTGTTGCAGGTGTAGTAGATAGCGCGAATAGATGATAATTATTATCGGAATGGGTAAAAGAGAGGTTTTTATTAGTTGCAACAAGATAAATGTTGGAGGCCAAATGTTCGATTCATGTGACTGCTCAATAGATGACGATTGAAAGGGTTTGAGCCTGCCATCGACTATTATTCTATGCTATGGAGAAGTTGTTTCAAGTTTCCAATTCACTATTGTCATTTTTTGTTGAAAGTTAGATGAATTGAATTGAACTTATTGAATAGGTCTGAACCGAAATATAAATTAAATAAATTCAATTAAATTCAATTCTACCACATTGCTGACTTCTGGAAATATCTATCAGTTTTTGTCTTTCCATCTACAGTTTTCGTGTATGATATGAACAAGAGCATTTGACGGACACATAATTAAAGATCCCTAAGACTGTAGTATTCATCGAAAGTACCGGTTGAGTGCTGAATTCAATGTTTGATTACGATAGTTATGTCTTGTCTGGTCCATTTCGATGGCTAGTTAGCCGAAACGTTCATATTTTAGCTCTCGGCGTGTTCTAATAAAGCTTTAGACTAGATTAGGAGGTAAGCACAGGCCTACAATACAATACATTACACACGTTCCAGGTTCGCCTTGGGGCCCCTAATATTTTTTAGATTGTTGTCAACTTAGGGCCTCTCACCACAAGATTATTATGGCCCAAAATCAATGCCATACGCTCGTCTTGTCTTCTGTCTTTGAAAAAGCATCATATTAGGATGGCAGTGTGGGTTCTGACGGGGCACTGCCCCATTGGTGAGCATGCAAGAAGATTCCGAGCCCCTTTTAATGACTTCTGCAGAGCTCCTGGGATGACATCAGGAGACAGCCAGTCACAGTACGGAGAGCGGCGTTTTAGCAAGCCTGAATGTTATTCCATTGTGTGTCGCAGAGATTGTGTGACCACACTGGAGCCGCATAGTTGGCTACTGATCTTCCGACTGCTTTGTATGTGACCAGTAGGGTCTCTTTATCTTTGCCCCAGGTGCTACCGGCCAAGACTGTAAGGATTTTATTCCTACCGCGCATCCTGTCGCACATAGTTGAAGCATGGGGGGGGGGGGGGGGGAGGGTGACGTGGCCATGCTGTTCAGGGTTAAATAAATAAATAACTGGCGCAACAGTCCAATTTGAACCATGGCCACGAGATGAGTTAGCATCATCTCATTTTCTAGATCGTGACGGTCTTGTGCAGAGGTGTGTGATCAGCAACACGCTCAACTGAGTTATTTACCCCATAAATGGATTTCAGCTGAGTGGGCTCATAGTCCGACACGTAAATCACCTTTTTTATTGAAAACTACCGCATTCCGTAGGAATCGAACCGGGGCCCAGTGCGTAGAAGGCGAACGTGCTAACCGTTGCGCCATCCGGACTACCACTACTGTTCCGGGTTACTCCTAGAATTTTAGGATGGTTCACGGTTGGAATAGGCTGATTGCCAATTGAGATCCCAAGTTGCATCTTGACTTCCTACGTCCAGGTGGTAAATAAGGTTGGCGAGGATTTAGGCGCTGATACGGTTAAATTCTTGCCCGTGAAGAAGGAGTTAAGTTCTTTCAGGTAATCATTTATTCGTTCGCACATTTCCGTCATGTTGTTTCCTGTTGCCAAAATGGAGCAGTTGTCGGCATAGGAGATAATTTCGATTCATTCAGGTGGAGTTGGTATTCCAGATAGGTAAAGGTTGAACAAGGAGGGAGACAAAACTCGACACCTTGTTTGATCTTCCTTAGCTTCGATCTCTTGCTCCTGAATTCGATGTAAGACTGCCTGCCCCAAGATAATTGGCAATCCATTTTGTTATTTGCGTTGGAAGAGATGCATTATATAATTCGGACAGAAGTGCTGACTATGTCGAAGGCTTTCGACAGGCCAAGTGCCAGCAGAATTGTTCTGTGTCATGGGCGAGGCTGATTAAGACCATTGTGGATACGAGTTGTAATGGCATCCAGGGCCGTCATCGTACTGTGCATACTTCTGAAGCCGTGCTGGTGTGGGCCGTAAGAACAGGGTGGATTAGTGATTCGAGCGTTTTGGCAACTGGTGATAGAAGTGTGATGGGACGATAGGACTCGCCCAGTGTCGCTTTTTTCCCAGGTTTCAAGATTGGGATTATTCTTTCTTTCTTCCAGAGTTCAGGAACGTCAGTGATGTGACCATCACTATCATCGACAGCCTGACGTCGGGCCTGGGCCGCCTGGATCCGAGGCTTTTGTTCCAGGTTTCTTGACGTCGAGTGGTTTTTATAAGAACCAGTTGCCAGCACATCGTTTAACCACATTCAGGGGATGGCCTCGGAAGATAGCTACTTCAGATGGTTTAATAAACGTGCTGGAGTTAACACAACTATGCTGTAGGTCCAACTACGCAGGTCATTCCATCCTACTAAACCCGAGACGCTAAGGTGTTGGTCAGCCATTCAGGCTACAGCTATCTGCCTTTTTCCAAACTATCTTATCGCTAAGACTTCGCCGTCAGGGGTTTTGAACACTACCGTTACCAGGGGGCGCCCACGTGGAGGACTATGGAAAAAATCGTTTGCCCGCCTCAGTGATGTGATGGATAGGTTGAATGTAGCGATGAGGTATTCGATAGCTGGTAAGTCGAGGTGTTTAAGCATTACCATTGAGATCAGGTCCCAAGACTTTCGAGTTGTTCGCTTTCCTGATTACTGCAGCCACTTCGTCCGCCGTGAAGACGACAGGTATGTTGTCTGCAGTTCGGTGATGGATCCTCCTGCGGATTATGCGCTTTTGTCTGTCTGGTGGAGGATGTTCAATAAACTGCATATTGATGCGACTTGCGCAGTGGGTAGGGTTGCTGATTGCACACAGTGGAAAACATTCAAGCGTGCCAAAATGCCGCTCTCCGCACTGTCACCGGCTGTCTCCTGATGTCACCCCAGGACCATCTATATGAGGAAACCAAGGTGATGCCTGTAAGGGACCACAACAAGTTTCTTGCCAAACAGCTTCTGGTGGGTTGTTACCGGGGGGAGCACCCAAACTTCAACCTCATGGACAAGACGCCGCCGCCGCCGCCGCCTAGACGTTTCAGGCGTGACTTGAGGGTCATAGGAATAGGTGTCCAGAGGTACAAAGGGGTACCCTTTGATAGTGACGCAATCAGCCATCGCATCGATATATCAGGAGGAGGTACTTTTATCAATAGCAGGTTTAGGTCCATACAACCAACAATATCTCCGGAAGAGCAAAGCCTTCCGAGAGCAACGAGAACGTTCCTGCGGCAGCAGCTCCGACGGCCAAGAGCTGCCAAACCCCCTCGATGCCAGAAGAACTGCAGTATTCGAAGCATCGCTACTACAACAACAACAACAGAGCACCGAGAACGACACTCGCCCAACCTCGGTCAGGCTGGTGTTCACGACTGAATTTCTATTTATCCCGCATTCATCAGGACGTCTCAAACATCTGTCCTACTTGCAATGGAGCACCTAATGATGTGGACCACATCCATTGCCAGCTGAACCCACGCACCTGCCTCCCAGATCGTTGTGGGACAGCCCTATAGAAGCAGCTAATTTTCAATCCCTCAACACCGGGGATGACGACGAACCGAAAGCAAAAATCTTACTGTGTCAGCGCCGAAGTATTCTGCTACTTTTTTTACCATCTGGACCAAGGAAGTGAGGCTACAACTGGATATTGCGGTAGATGGTCAAACTATTCCCACAACCACCGAAAAATTCTCGGTGTCACCCTTGATAGCATCGTCACCTACTCGGCTCATTCGTCAACCATTTGTGACAGGATGAGAAGCAGGAACAAAGTCCTCAAAGCTTTAGCTGGCAGTTTCTGGGGGAAAGATAGGAAGACCAATTATGCGGCTCCCATCTGGTCAGACAATTTATGCGACACTAAATGGAGAAATATACAGACTTGATGAACAAAACCCCACCGCCGCGTCACGTCAGACGCAACATGAGGGACCGCGAAAGAGAAGTCCAAAGGTTTAAAAGAGTTCCCTTCGATGAAACCAGCTACAAGTCGGCCATCACCATCGCGGAACTGAAACCGAACAAGGTATTGAATGCGCAACCAACTGCCATATCCCCAGACGAAGCCCGGCTCCCAAGAGCAACCAGAACGTTAGCTCAACTCCGCTCTGGTTGGTGCTCGCGTCTGAATTCATACCTATCCCGCATCGAAATTGAAGTCCAAAACTCTTGCCCAGCATGTGGCCTCGCTCCACACGACGTTGAGAACTGAACATCTTTATTTGTCCAGCAGCCCTCACGCGCTTAACTCCTATTGCGTTATGGGAGAACTTCATCGAGGCAGCTGTTTTTCTCCACCTGGACACAGAGGATACGAACATGGATAGTCAGAATTTTTGACACACATCTTTATCTGAGCTCGAAGCGCCGCTACAACAACAACAATAATGAACCGTAAGCTGTAACGCACCAACACACCGAAATTCCGACCATTGCTACAACAACAACGCATGGGTTGAAGACCATAAACCAAAATCGAAGGTAAACGCGTAGCACCAAGAAACCTACTGTGACGGGTATTGTTCGCTCTCAACATTGAAGCGAATGTTGAAAAAAATATTGATCGAATATGGACACAGACATATTGTAATGGCCGGTTTGGTGAGCATCCGAAGATGCCCGTGGGGACGGAGCCTTAGGTAGCATAACGACCGTGAAGGTCGGGCCGTACCATCTGGCGAAGAAAAAGGCCCCTCAACGAGCTAAGCAGCGGCCTATGCTTGCTGTTCGGGAGGTGTGGGCGGGGTTTTCGCCGCTCGTTGCCCCTGTCCTTTACGTATTAACAAAAATTCATAGGCCTGGGGAAGACAACACAAACAGGGGAGGTAAAAATGGGGAATGAAAAAAAAATAGTCGATAAGGATGGAATGGTTGGCGGACGAATCAGACGCCCACGCGGTCGAATCTGGGTGCGGGTGTAATGGGACCCTCGGCCTCTGGTATCGTACCACCAACAGATCACTACTCATCAGGTGCTGCTTCGATCTGCCGGTGGGAGCAGCACTACCAGACCATAATATGGTTCATTACAATATAGATTCACCACTTTCTAACAAACTCAAATTTCTGATACGGGGGGGGGGGGGGGGGGGGGGTCCTAGAATCACATGGCGTCGATCTGTGGCAAAGGAGTGTCAGGCACTGGGTAAGTCTTTTGGGGAGTTGCGTCCCATTGCCCAGAACAGAGTACGATGGTACAGGTACTAGGGGTTAAGGCAAAGTAGTAGACAAGGTTACTTTCACCTACCTTGATCCTTGAACGCCTTCACGGCATGAGGAACGGCCAAGTGTGGCGACGGAAGATCCAAGAACACGGCATCAGCCTTTCCATCCAACTCCTCTGCAAAGCCCGTTTTACAAACGTCTCGGTGATATACCTGAAAATGAACAAATCTGTTAGTCCCGGAAAGCTTCCACTCTAGACCTCTAAATTCTTACCGTAACAAATTCACTGAGCCCGTGCCGTTGGAACTCATCACGCGCTTGATCGGCTCGTGCCTCATGGAAATCGAAAGTGTGCAAGTGTCCCGACGGTTTCACCGCACGCAAGAAATAATGCGACAAGGATCCTGACCCCGTTCCCGACTCAATAACAACACTTCCCGGCACAATGTCCAACTGTTGAATGATTAGACTCATGTCGGTGGTGTAGAGGATTTGGGTTCGATGTGGAAGTGTGACGGTCCATAGTTCCGGGTTTGGTTGCAGAACGTAGGCCCAACCGCGCGATAATTCGACTTTTGTTCCGTACGTGACGCCCACGAGACTACGCAATTTTAACGCGCCGAAAGTTGTCTGGAATACGTTTTCGATTGTTTCACCTTTTTTATTGACGATCGTCGGCTGAACGTCGATGGCATGCATGTTTTTGATGCTAATGTAGAGGATGACGGTGTCGCCTTCCTCGACAGTGTCTTTCGGTTTCAGGAAACTCATCACCGAACTTTTAAAATAGTTTACCACTTTATGAACTACGTACTCTTTTGTTTCGTTAATGGTGTAGAAACTCGTTAATTATTAAAAAGCGCAGGCAGAACCGCTCCGCTTTGACACAAAATCCCACTGAAACCGAACCGACGTGGTTTGGATGTAAACAAAATACATAACCTCAACTATTCATTCTTTAACATATTCAGCGGAATCCGTGGCACAAACCAACAACATTTCATCTGATGCGAAATGCTCAGACAATGCGCTGAATTGGTTGTAAACAAACCATTTGACATATCCAGTTGCCTCCTATATCCGAAGTCGCCATTTCATTTGCAACCAGCCTCCGGAATGCGTTCGTTTACTATTAAATTTCTGCTTTTCGCATTTGTAGCGACCGTACTCGCGAACACTGAGCCTCGTGTAAAAATCGGGATCAAAAAGCGTGTGGAAGATTGCACAACGAAAACGCGAAAGGGCGACTTTATTCATGTCCACTACAGGGCAAGTGTTTTCTTTCACTCCGGAGTGGGCGTGTGATGATTATTATATGTGGATTATTTCAGGGCACTTTGGCCGATGGCGCGGAGTTCGATAACAGTTATTCGAGAGGCAATCCACTGACCTTCACCCTGGGCAGTGGCCAAGTGATCAAAGGATGGGATCAGGGGCTGCTGGGCATGTGCGAAGGCGAGAAGCGACGTCTCGTGATTCCACCGGAGTTGGCGTACGGCAAGGCCGGTGCCGGGGAACGTATCCCGCCAGATTCAACACTCACGTTTGAGGTGGAGTTGGTAAAGATTGATAAGAAGACGGAGCTGTAATGTGAATACTCAAAATGAATATGAATTAATAGCTCACTACGAAAGAGTATTTTGAGTTTTATTGCGTTGTGGGGGGTAAGAATAATGCCCGGCATGTCAGAAGACGACTAAAAAAGGACAGGACGTGTATGCCAGCAACTTGCACAATTTAAATTCTTGTATATGCTATCCAAACGTGAACTCGGATAAAGACTGACTCAGCAGTAAAATCCTGGATCTGAGCGGTATGGCTCTAGGTCTAGATTAACACCAAGAAGAGACAGGTTCTTAGCCCGCCGTTGCGAAGAAGAAGGAATCCAACTCGTCCTATTGCCATCAGTATCCATCAGACCACTTCGTTTACCCAGGTAGCATTGTTGCCGAAAATGGGGGTACGGAGCAGGACATCGCTTGCCGTATCAACCAGGCTAAATGTGTCTTCGGCGTGCCGTCTGAAATCTCAGTTTTAAGACCAAGCTGGGCCTGTTTCGATTCCTAATACTGTCCGTGCTTTTGTATGGGGGCAGCACATGAAAACTTTCCGTAAGAGTTACTAGGAAACCGCAAGTTTTCGTCAACTCATGGTTTAGTCCAATTTTAAGAATTTTCCGGCCCAAAACAATATTAAATGAAGCCGGCGTAAGGGTCAAATGCCAATCGACGAATTGATACGCAGGCGAAAATGACGTTGATTGGGTCGCAAACTGCGGAAGGGTGATAACTGCATTCTCAATGAAGGACGACCAAGGGGGCGTCCTAGAAAGTCATGGCGTCGAACTATGGCCGGAAAGTGCATTGCTGGGTAAGTCGTGGAGATAAATGCATCCCATTTCCCAGAACCGAGTACTATGGCACGCAGGAGTAGCTGACGCGCCACGGTTATGGCAAATTAGTCTGTACAGAGGATTACTCTAATAACCCACCCCGTCTGGTTTCTATTTCAATTAATTCTCAAGTAATTTTATTTTTTTGTCTGCGAAGGGATTAAAAATGCCTTGAACAGTAATCCAGTGCAAGGGCAAGTTACACCCTAGGGTACATACCACAACCTTGGAGGAAAGTTAATGTGGTCTTCTACCCAAAGCGGGCAACAAGCCGGAACATATGCCCAAATCCTATAGACCGATTAGCCTTACTTCCTTCTTCCTTAAAACCATGGAAAAGTTGTTTGATTTGCATATCAGGCACAAGATGGAACTGTCGAGCCCCCTACATCGTATGCAATTCGCGTACACGAAGGGTAAGTCAACAGTAACCGCCTTGCATAGCCTTGTCAGTACAATCGAAAAGTCCCTCAGTGAAAAGGAAATCGCGCTGTGCGCGTTTCTTAACATTGAGGGGGCTTTCGATAATACCGGCTACGAGTGCATTTCCAGAGCACTGGAACTCAGGGACATCCCGCCCGCTACCATTGCATGGATAGATGCCATGCTCCGGGGACGGGATATTCACTCAACTCTAGGCAGTACATCCATTTGCGTGAATGCCGTAAAGGGTTGTCCACAAGGTGGCGTTCTGTCGCCCCTTTTGTGGTCCCTTGTCGTGGACGAGCTGATTTCCATGCTTAATGAGCGCGGTTATCTTACTATCGGATACGCGGATGATTTGACTATCATAGTCAGGGGCAAGTTCGAATCTACCATCACTGAGGTGATGAGGTCGGCCCTTGACATAGTTCTACACTGGTGTGTGGCTGTGGGCTTACATGTAAACCCACAGAAAACTGTCGTTGTGCCGTTCACACGAAAACGAAACATAACATTGGATCCAATTTCGTTAGGCGGCACGACCTTAAATTATTCCACTGAAGTTAAATGTCTCGGGGTAACTCTAGACTCGAAACTCACCTGGAATACTCACATAGATAATGTACTTGGCAAAGCCACACGCACAATGTGGGCTTGCAGAAGTTTCTGTGGACGGACATGGGGGCTCACCCCAAAGATAATTGAGTGGTTATACACCATGCTGGTGCGGCCTATGGTGACCTACGCAGCGCTTGTGTGGTGGCCGAAAACTCAGCAATCTTCTGTCTTACTGAAGTGCAATAAGCTTCAACGTCTTGCCTGCCTTGGCATCACTGGAGCTATGCGCACTTGTCCTACGCCAGCCCTGGAGGCGATTATTGGACTTACTCCGTTGCATATATTCATTCAAGAATCAGCAGCTCTAAATGCTCTCAGACTTCGCTTAACTTCCGACGTGCGTAGTGAAGAAGGCGGTCACATGAGCATTCTGAATCAAATTCCTGATGTGCAGATCTGCTTGAGATCAGATTACATGATCACGGAGGTTTGCTTCGGCAGAAAATATTCAGCCCTCATCCCTAACCGCTCTGAATGGGTAAATGGCACACCCTGTCCAGACCCTAGATGTATCAAGTGGTTCACCGATGGGTCTAAAACGGAACAGGGTGTTGGTGCAGGTGTCTTTGGACCCAACACCAGGATTTCGATCGCAATGGGAGTCTCGCCCAGCGTTTTTCAAGCTGAGATCCACGCCATTGAGGTCTGCGCCAGGGTAATCTTGGAAACTGGACTTCGCGGCGCTCACATTGCTATCTACTCAGACAGCCAAGCAGCTATAAAAGCGCTCTCCTCATTTAAGGTCTCTTCAAAACTGGTGAAGGAGTGTTACAATCTCCTTCAACTGTTGGCAACCAAAAACCGAGTCTTCTTGTGTTGGGTGCCAGGCCACCAGGGCATTGAGGGGAACGAGGCTGCGGATGAACTTGCTAGACAAGGATCATCCAGTCGTTTTCATGGACCTGAGCCTTACTGTGGCTTTGGACTGGCCTCGGCCAAACTGCGGATCACAGATTAGTTTGCACGATTGCGTCAACAGTACTGGAATAACCTTCCAGGGCTTCGTCAATCAAAGGAGCTGATAATGCCCTTCAGTCACAAGGGTACTACTCAAATGAGTAGAACCCACCTAAGACTCCTAGTGGGGTACTTATCTGGCCATCACCTGGTCAGATATCACCTGAACAAGATGGGTCTGTCAACCGAGACTGAATGCCGTCTTTGTCTGGAAGACGTGGAAACGACCAAGCACATCTTGTGCGAATGTCCCGCCATCGCGCGTTTTAGGATGTCACTCCTCGGGCAGGCTACTATCAGCACTGCAGAATTCAGGTTGATTCCTGCTAAAGACTTACTGCCCTTTATTAGAAGGGTGGACGGTCTTTTGGATTAATGAGCTACGGCACAATAGATCTTTATGGTCGCAGTGCCTTCCTGCTGGGAAAGTAGCTCGTATTGTTATATCTATCTATCTAATCCAGTGCACTGATATCAACCCGATTCAGAAAATACCCATAAAAAATACCCGGTTGGCCTTCCGTTTAGACTTCATGCCCAAGAAGTCGTTCTGACGTGCACCAGCAGCACCACCACGTTATCGGGCGATGCTAAAACTGGCCCAAAGCTGGGAGTTGATATTGAACCACGGGATTGCCAGGGCAAACGCATAATTGTACAATACAGCACGCATGGGGCGACATGCCCGTCTATATACATACATAAAATGGGCCAACAAGATTCAAACAACCTTCTCTCAATAACTTTATTAGCCTCTAGGGAGTATAGTATTGAGTTCAATAATTATAATAAATACATGTCTCTCTTCGCTTGAAAATTTAACTATAAAAAGGGAAAACATTCCTAAAATTTCTATCACAATTTTCTTCGACTTTCATCGAATTCTTCAAATTTACTTGCAATTTCTTCCTCTAATATATCCAAATTCTCTACTTGTGTATCCACAGCCTTCGATATAATCGCTTTGATCTCCTCCCTGATTTTCTCGTTCATCTCCACTGCGACTGCTTCTCGCTCGCGTACTTTCCGTTCCAGTTCAAAAAGATGTTCGTCTTTTTCGCCGGGGAACAGTTGACGCATTGCATTCGCCAATTTGTAGACATACTCACGATTGGTGCCGCTTGGTCCCACGGCCCAAAATACTTGTCGAGCGATATCATTTACATTGTCGATATGACCGGCGTAGGAATCATTTTGTTCGGTCGCTACATAAACGACAATTTCGAATGGATCCAGAGGTGAACGCGGATTGCGGGAATACGGATAAAATGCGACATTGTGCCTCTCGTAACCGTTCTTCTCCCTGAAATCCAAATGTTTGATCACCTCTTCCCGTTTTGCTGCAGCTATCCGGTAAGCAACACCCAAAACACGACTGTCGGAGTCCTGGGATGGTATAAGAGTGACCACTCGTCCTGGATTTTCGAGAGTGCCTCGATGGTCAATACTGTTCTGGTAGAATCGACGATTGAATCCTTTGATGAACCCAGTCTGGCGACAGGCGTACGGGAAGTCTGCTTTCCACACAAGCGAGCCGTACCCAAAAACCCAAAGATCTCCCGGCAAAGATTCTTGACACGATGAACTTGGGCAGTCGTGGTGGTCGGCAAGATTCAGCTCCGTTCGAGAATCAATTTTCACTGGTATCGTTAGAGGATGGCGCTCGTCGACTATTCTATTGACCAAATCGTCAAGATGTACGATGCTACCGTTTTGAAGTAGAGTTGAAGGCGCTTTGAGGAGTCTTGATGCGATTTGGCGAAGCATTTCTGAATTTTGACTATGACTGGATGAAACTATTTTGTCTGACATTTCGAGGGTTTTCGATCAAAAACTGCCACTTGTTCTCGTTTCTGTTACTTCAGTTGTTGCTTGACAAAATAGTATAACAGCTGATTTCCAAATTGTAACCGGGCGGGGGCAACGGAATGGTTATGCCAACGAACGTCGTGGTCCACCAGCTACCATGGATTTTTCGACCGGCTGATTTGCTGAAAGCTATTTTCACATAAGCTGAATATGCTGAAATTTTAGGTGGCGCGTAGTTTTGATTTTGGTCGGTATTCATAGAATAACGATTTTTACTGGTAATCGACTCGGGAATTACAGTTAGCGCGATAAAGACAGAACCCGTCTTTCAATTAAAGTTGAAGCCATATACAGTGAGTCACAGGGAAAATGAACCACCTTATGTTAGAAAAAGAATTAATTAAAAAATGACTGAAAAACCTTTCAGTTTAGAATTGTTTCCACATATATAAATTTATTGTCTCAACATATGCCTGTTTTTTTTTCAGAGAATGAAAGGAACAGTGTGCCATGGCGCTTTCTTCATCATTTCAGTATTTTCCAAAGCTGTTTTCATCATTTCCCTTCCAGGGAAAAGGAAGTGGCGGAGGTAAAACATTAAACATACAAAAAAAAATAGTTGTTAACAGATACTACAAATGGAGCTAAGGCGGCTATTACACTATAAAAGTTCATTTGCAAATATTTTTTATAAAAAATGTCATTGATCTGTATTTTTTTTTTTTTTGTAATTTTCGTTTTACTGATTCACACATGCGTCAAAAATCCTATTTTTCCCGCGTCCGATCCAAAATTTCTATGGGCGATGTATGGATGGACAGGGAAATTTTGGATTCGCATGGGGAAAATTTGGATTTTGGACGCAAGTGTGTGTTGGGCTTTAGAGAACGAATTTCTTGCGGTATAGCATTTAAAATCATTATTGACTATCTAATCGGATCTCTCAATATTCTGTTTGTATAAGCATGGGATCCTTTATAGTCCTGTTCTTGACCAGAAATGGGCTCCACGTTGTGCATCAAAAATCTAATGGACCGATGTTGCGGACACCCAAGCGGAGTTATGGTTTGCCGAACTGACCGTGAAGGTTCGGCAGCACCATCTGGCGAAAAATCCTCAAGCGAGATAGTTGGCGGCACGAGTTTGCTGTAGCTCATTGACGGAAGAAGTGCGGGCGGGTTTTTTGCCATCTCGCTTCTCCTACCATTACTAGTATAAACAATTATTCTCGTGCCTAGGGAATACAAGCACACCAAGAGATACAAATGTTCCACTACCTTAAAAAGTTAAAAAAAAACTAGGGTGTAAAAAATTTAAGCTACATGATTTAAGTCATGGCCGTTAGTCGGCTCATGAACCTCGACACTGCTCTGGGTTCAGCTGGAGCGGACCCTGGCTTCTCTACCTTCCCTTCCCTTGAGGTACCTAGGCCATTATTTTAGTACCTCCCACCTCCCAAAAGAAAAGAAAACGGGGGCGACCGGTAGCGCAATGTGTTGAGGCATCAGTGTCATGTTTGACTACCGGCGTTTCGAGTTCGAATCCCGTCCACGACGACGTTCGTGGCCATGGATGCGCAGGAGGTGCATGCTGGCAACTGCATTCTCCGAAACCAATTTATGCCAACGAAACGTCAACTGGGCCACATGGAACAGTTGACGCGCTATGCCCCACAAGGAATTAGGGCAATTGAGTTGCCTCAACTTTCCATCGCCGATCTGAAAAGGGGTGTGGGGACTATTTCTCAAAGGAAATTGGAGGTATTCAATTACATAAATCATATCTGCTCTTTATTCAGGTAATGGCAACCAGTGAGAATAAGAAAGGAGTGTTAATAAGGTCAAAAGAACTCATCATCATCATCGTGGCGCGACAGCCCGACGTCGGGCCTTGACCGCCTGGATCATTGTCCTCCAATTATCTCGGTCACGTGACCGCGTCCTCCAATTTTGGGAGCCCAGCAGCTGCGCGGCGTCCACACCTACTGAGCTCTCCCAACGAGATCTCGGTCGTCCTCGCAGTCTCGCTCCGTCGACTCGTTCTGCATTCATTACTCTCTTAGGCATGCGATCATCGTCCATTCTTTGTACATGCCCTGCCCATTGAAGTCGTTGTAGTTTGACGATTTTCGAGACTTGCAGCTCATCATACATTTCATACAACTCATGGTTGTACTGGATGCGCCATCCATCTCGATCGCAAACAGCCCCGAAAATTCGCCGTAGAACCTTACGTTCGAAAGTGTCTAGCATGTTTTCGGAGGCTTGAGTTAGGGTCCATGCTTCGCAGCCATAGCATAGCACTGGTCGTATAATGGTTTTGTACACGCGGAGCTTCGTGTTTCTGTGCACATGTTTCGATTTCATTATGGGGAGAACCGAGAAAAAAGTCTTATTAGCTAACTGTATCCGTCGCTTGATTTCGTCAGTTTCGTTGGCGTCCCTTGACAGGTTGCAACCCAGGTAGATGAAGTTGTTCACGAACTCGATGTTGAGGTCCCCCACGTTGATGCTCGGTTGTGCAGGTGTCCTTGTCACCGATTGCATCATTATTTTAGTTTTACCCTCGTTAATACGTAATCCAACTTCCTTTGCAGCGGTATCGAGCGTATGCAGAAGTTCTTCTGCGTCAGCCAATCTTCGGGACATGATGTTGATGTCGTCGGCGTACGCTGCTAATTGTGTCGACTTGATGAGTAGCGTCTTGCTGTTGTCCATATTCATGTCCCGAATAACGTATTCCAGTGCTAGGTTGAAGAGCGTCGGTGCCAGTCCATCGCCCTGTTTCAAACCAGTGCGTGTTTCGAATAGATCAGTAAGACTATTCTGGATCCTGACTTGTGAGACGGAGTTGGTCATCGTCATCTTTGTCAGTCGCACTAATTTTGCTGGTATACCAAATTGCAGCATGATGTTGTACAGTACTCCACGATCGATACTGTCGTATGCCTGCTTGAAGTCGACAAAGATTTGGTATACGTTTACGTTGTATTCCCAGCACCTCTGGAGTATCAGTTTGACTGAGAAGAGCTGATCGGTTGTGGAGCGACCAGGTCTGAAACCGCTTTGATATTCGCCAATGACTCGTTCTGCGTACGGTTTTATTCTATTTTCCAGAATTTTCAAAAGAACTCGAGAATGAAAAAAAAATTAAGTTGTTCTAATCAAAAAAAGGAATATAAAAAACAACAAATTTACTAAACAAATAAATTCACCCCTGTATCGTCGATGGCCACCTCAGATCTGGAGCAGCTGGAACTAAACATATTTTGTAAAAACTAAGCCAAATTAAACTGAAATTCAAAAGAAAAAAAAATAGAATGGCAATTATGTCGACGTCACACGCGGACAGAAAAAAATGCTGAAAGCCCGACGTATACAGCTACTCAAGGATTACTGGCTCTTTCTTCCTAATCACTAGCACTTATGTAGCAACCAAATCATGTTACTTATTTGTTGGCTTGCATTCCATAGTCGCAACGGACATAAATGAGAGGGTTGCACAGGTGACTGACTACCTATATATTATGTTAGCGAGATTCATGTGTCTTGCCCGCGTTCACGTTCTTGAGCGTTGCGGTTATTCAGCAATTGAAATGCATGTAAACGGAAAAAATCACTGATTTTTCTGTTTACATGCATTTCAATTGCTGAATAACCGCAACGCAGGTAACTGTCACCAATCGCGTACATTCGCCAATTCCCCAAAAAATGTTTGGCTTATCATGCGCGAGAAAGAAAGCCTCCGTGAATTTTAAGTTAAGCACAGCTTGTAACGGACTGGGCTGTTTCGCGGGTATCCCCGAACACTTTGTTTTTCGCAGCAATTATGCCGATCTGGCCTTGCTGGCGATGAGTGTAGTCCGACCCTTAATCTTCCCTGTGGCGGCGGTTCCAATCGATTCCCCGAAGACAATCGCCCGTTTGCGAAAAGAAATATTGCGCTTCCCCGACCATGGTGCTGCCGATGCACTGGCGGTGACGAGTGAAAGTCAACTTTTTGTTTTTATTTTATGTTTACAGACACGAAGAACATCAAAAATGAGAAGTGTTATCAAAATTTCTTATTTTAAAGTGCAAAAACATTTTCCGTTATCAAAATGTTATGAAGTATAAAAATGGATTTTGGACGTCCAGTCTTTCAAGTAAGTTCACACTAAATAAAACTATTTGATACTATCATAGAGAATACCTATGGAGGAGCAATCCGCATATACTCAACACTAAACTATTTGAAGCAATTCCAGTCGTAAAAAGTAGAGAGAGAGACACACGCCCTCCACTGCGCAACACCCGCGCAGTCCATATAAAAGCACAGGAAGCACGCAAGATGTCATCCCCTCTCCTACTTTTCCAATTGGAACAATAACATTCCAGTCTGTCTCTCTGCCGCGGAACACCCGCCCGGTCCATATAGAGCAAAAGAGATGTCAAATTTCCATCCCCCTTCCTACTTCCTCACTTGTGCCGAATTGCTTCGTTTCTCTCGCTCTTTTTCATTTCCTCATATACTCTCTCTTCAAAGGATACTATACTATAGTATTTGGGCTTTAATTTGAGTAATTTTGTTTTGTTGTGATGGGTTTAATTCGGAGATTGATTAAATGTACTTATGGTTCTCTGGCCTTAAAAAGAACAACAAACTGGACAGTGTTTCTTGTCCTGGAACTCATTATTTAGAATTTTCACATTCCATGACTTGCGTGGCGGTTCCCATGGGATACGTTCCTCTGGAATGACCTATGAGAATAGGATATCGATCAAACCTAATAATAAACGAAAAATTTGTTTTTCCCAAACTCACCTGATTCTTTTTAATTCGTCTTACGGAACAGGTGGCACAACGGATAGCTGAATGACCACGTACTTTTGCAGTTTGAATCGAAGTAGACGATGATTCCTCGCTAGCTACAAATTCGATTCGTCCTGCGGTAGTTTTCGGACGAACCACATAGATTCGTTCACGGTTAAGGAAGCTATACGTATAAGTATAATAATGTATATGCTAAAACCAGTAAAGGAACATTTTTGAAAGGGACCCTACTTACTCCGGCCTTGGGTGTTGCCAGAAATTTTCTAGTCTCTTTGTCGTCATAATGCTGCCCAAACGTTGCAGAAGACGAACGTTTTCTTTTTTAATTTTTTCGAGACGATCCTTTTCCGCTTGGAGCTTCTTCAACTTTTGCGTTACATGCATGTATACCGGTGGCGAGCTGAAGTCAATAGCAGGTTGAGCGGTCCTGACCTGAATAAAAGGGAGATTTTGAATTGAGGATGATAATTTGGAAATATCAACTCACCTTCCTTTTGTGGTTCTCGTAGCGTTGTATTTGCCACGGTCGTATAAGGAGTTTTTCTCGTTTCGGAAGCATCTTCACTGGTTGGGTGAATGAAAGTTACTGAGACTGCAAGTGAATGTTTACTAACATTACAGCGGTAAAAGTTTGGCGAGTATGAGACATATACGAATCATGATAACAAAGGATTTCCTTGGAGACCAACACAAATAGAGTCCATGGCTACAATTAGTGAATTTAATGTGAAGGAGAGCGGTTTATTTCAATTTTTTTCTAATGCAATGTTCATGCTGAATAATCACCGAAAATATAGCTCAGGTCAAAACAGATCATAGAAATCCTAATAAACCCTGCCAAGCAAATTATTCAGACAGAAATTTCGTTTCTTCCATGTCATGGCGACTTAGCACCAAACCCTGGAAGACTCGTTTATTTGTCGCCAGACATTTTTTCGGTACTTCACTTACTTAGAGTTCAAGTCGTCCTGCGATCTTTTCGTACTCAGACCTCTGGATTATAGCATGGATTAATTTTGATACTGAAATTTAGTGGTGTATGTTTAACTGGTCTATATCATTTTCTGTTTTCCTTGTAGTACAACTTTTGATGTGGCGTCTCGGAATTGGCTCATTATCGATATCCGAGATTACTACCGCGGCGAGGGCGAGGTACTCCATTTTGATATTTAACAAGTGATTCAGTTGCGTCAAAATCAGAAGAGCAATTTGATAATGCAGAGTGAGTTTCAAAAAACATGTCGCTGTTATCTACTCACGTTGGATCATTAATCACCGGTCACCTTGCTAAGGTGGCCGCTATCTTTCAAAAAGCTCGAAAACAGAAGACAACCAACATCACTGACCAGCGTCCGTTGAATTTATAGGGCACCCCACACCAGTGACTTAATTAAAAGTCTAAAGTCGTATCATTGACGAGTGAACCGCCTACTTGTTAGCCAACCTGCACAATCATGGGTAGTGGACTGCGACCACGTAGCCAAGTGCAGCAGCACCCAGCAACTTCAAAGTCCACACTATCAACTTGGTCTCACCTGGCCAAGAAGCTACATGCACCTAATCGAATCCACTGATAATGCGAAATGAACGTGCTTGAAAAAAAATCCACTAGCGCACAACAATGGAATACACCACAGCGGTATGTAGTTGGTTCGAGAAGCTATCGCCTCTCTCCACCCTCGTCAACTATTGTTGTGTGCGTAGTGCGGTCGGGTGGTCAGGTAAAATCACAGGTAAAACAAGTTAAGGCCAGGTGAGCGCGGACGAGCGTGATCTCATGATTTATGCGACAAGTCGTCATTGGCCAGTCCGGGCCAGACCAGGTTTGCTGGTCTTAGGCCCATCCCAGCCTATATGTCAGGCTACGCCCCTCGGCCACGAAATTATCAGTGCTACCTGTCCACCGCGTGGTCACCTGTAATTCGGTAGCTTATCGACTTGAATGCGTGCATGACGCCGGTATGCTGCCATGTGCTGAGCGAGCTTCTTTCTTGTTTGATGTCTTCTTTTCGCGAAATTTCAAAGGCAAATTTGTCTTGCTCTTGACGACCTCCAGCAAATTGAACGGTTTGGGTCCGCAAGGGGGGAGAAATATATTTTTCTTAAATGCAAATTTCCTGCATACGTGATAATTGCTAAGCAGATTTATGCAATTCAAATTGGCTTCGACTGAATTGATTTTTGTGACCGTCTTTTTGTTGGTTTACCCCGTGGGGAGCTCTTAACAAATAAATGATCGGCGCATTTACTTATTTTTGGCAATTTTTGCGTGTCGATTAGGACACGACTCGTTGGTGATTTTTAAAAATACCATGCATGGGTGCAGTGAACACCTTCCATGGATGGAATATGGAAAATATGATCGTCATTTTGAATAAGGTGCCTAGCTCATTCTGAACGATTTTTGCTCTACATTTTGGCAATGGGGCCTGAAGTCTACTATATAAGACACTAGCCGTAGCTTTAAGAATATGTATTACTAACTATACCAGTATCGGTAAAATCGTACTTATGACTTGACAGCCTGTGTTGACCCTTCACACAGGTTGTCAAGTCTTGCGATGCTGTCGGTTGAAAGCAAAACTTCGACAAGAGTTGATTATGAGAACATAATCAACGAATTTGCTTTCATGGGAATTAAACTTTTAACGTTGTGTTCTTCAAACTAACAAACTCTTAAGAATTAACCTCTTACTGACTCTTAAAGGAAACCCTTGCAACAAAATGTAAATTATCTCTCGTAGCTTAATTATTATAGGAGTATAACTCTACGAAAGTTGCAGAGATTCTCCATCTTGTTACAAGACTATATCTATTCTCTTGTTATAAGAGTTAAACTCTAGAATAGTGTTACTCCCATAAAAATGTTCTTACCAGCATTAGCCTCTCATGGTACTCATAAGTAAACCTTCATAAAAGTTGAAGTTTAAGACTGCAATAACACTGTTATGAGGGTAACAAAATTAGGTACTTATCCGGGGTTATGTTATTACAACAAGACAATTCAAAGCGGCTATATTTTCCAGTGATAAATTTTTCTGATCACGATCAATATGATTTTAGATGTTTTCAAATGAATTTTACGCAACTATGGGGTAGTAATACACTCATAATATTTTTCCCTTTACAGAAGGGTATCATACCTTGTCCAGTGTATTGGATGTCTGATCCTATCGAGCAGCAAAGTGCGATTCAGACCATCACTTGCCGAAGACAACCTATCGGTGTAGAATTTATTCAGTACATCAATCGAGAATCAGCCCTCCAAAAATTTTCGTGGTTGACCAACTCTTGGGCGATGTTACGGCGTAGGCAAATACAGTCGCCCTTGAAAAACTATCACCTAGGCTACACAACATCAGCAATACAGGTATACACGGGTTCTGGGAAGAACTTTAAGGTACCATCAAGGAGGCTGCAGAGAAGGTCTTGGGATGCAAAGCCCGTCTAGCGCGAAATGGCTGGTTTGACAAAGAATGCAGAAAGTCACTCGACGCAGAGAACGAAGCCTACATACAATATACCCAACGTGCAACTAGAGCCAAAAAAGAAAAGTATGACGAACTACGGCGAATATCGGATAGAATAATTAGGCGTAAGAAACGAAAATTCTTTGACGAGTAGTTGCTAAACATTAATACTACTACTTTGCCTTAACCCCTAGCGGGGCATAGCGCGTCAACTACTCCTGCGCGCCATCGTACTCTGTTCTGGGCAATGGGACGCAACTCCCCAAAAGACTTACCCAGTGCCTGACACTCCTTTGCCACAGATCGACGCCATTTGATTCGAGGACCCCCTCTTGGTCGGCCTTGGTTGGAAATGGAGTTCCATTTCATGGCATGCAAAGCAATGCAGTTATCACTCTTCCGCAATGTGTGACCTATCCACTGCCATTTTCGCCTGCGTATCAATTCGTCGATTGGCATCTGACCCGTACGCCGACTTAGCTCTTCATTTGATATTGTTTCGGGCCAGAAAATTCTTAAAATTCGACGAAGACATGAGTTGACGAAAACTTGCAGTTTTCTGGTAACTCCTACGGAAACTTTCCATGTACTGCTCCCATACAAAAGCACTGATAGTACCAGGAAACGAAACAAGCCCAGCTAAACATTAATGATAACATAGCAAAAAGAAACAGCAGGCAAGCGTACAGTAAACACGATTAAGAAGGGCTATCAACCCAGGACTTGCGTCTGTAAGGACAAGGATGGAAACATCATCAGCGACACCGATAGCATCATCAAACGATGGGCGTCTTATTTCGAAGAGCTTTTTAATCCCGCATCCCACGTCCCCATACAAGAAGCCTCCAATCGTTGACGGTATGATTGATAATGGCCCCAATGCACAAACCCTGGAAAGAAAAGAGGTTGATCTCGTGCTATAGTTACTCAAAGTAAACAAAGCGCCGGCCGCAGACGAAATTCCAGCTAACTACTAAAATCCGGTGAACGGGCCTATTAAATACCATACGTCAACTAATGCGAATATGGCAGAACGAGGTTATCCCAGAAGATTGGCGTATGAGCATCATCTGTACCAATCGCAAAAAGGGAGGTAAATTGTGAGAATTGCTGAAGTATCTTACTAGTCTCTACGTCTACAATATACCGACGAAAATTCGGGAAAATAGAATGAAGCCTTACACTGAACGAATCATTGGCGAATATCAAGGCAGTTTCAGACTTGGTCGATCTACAACCAATCAGCTTTTCACGGTCAAGCTGATTTTGGAAAAGTGATTGGAATACAACGTTGATGTGTAACAAATCTTTGATGATTTTAAGCAAGAATACGAGACTATCGATCGTGGAGTACTGTACAATATCATGCTGCAATTTGGTATACCGGTAAAATTTGTACGATTAACAAAGCTCTCTCACAGGTCAGGATTAAAAACAGGCTGACTGATCTCTCTGAAAAACGTACTGGACTGAAGCAAGGCGATGGACTGGCTCCGACGCTCTTTAACCTGGCACTTGAACACGTCATCCGGGCAATGAATGCGGACCACAGCGGCACACTGCTCTTCAAGTCGACGCAGTTGACAGCGTACGCCGACGACATCAACATTGTGTCCCCAAACCTGCCCGACGCAGAAGAACTTCTAAAATAATTTTGACACGGCTGCAAAAGAAGTTGCACTACGCATTAACCAGGACAAAACAAAAGTAATGAAGCAATTAATAACAGGGACGCCAGAACAACCGAAGATCAACGTTGGCGTTTTCAGCGGCAAATTCGTAGACGACTTCATATAACTGGGTAGTAACCTGTCAAATGACGTCAATGAAACTGACGAAATAAGCGACGGAAACAGCTTGAAAATAAGTTTTTCTTCTCGGTCCTCTCAATAATAAAATCGAAGCATGTGCAGAGAAATACTTAAGCTCCGTATATCCAAACCTGTGTTATGCTATGGCGGCGAAATCTGGACCCTTACTCAAGTCCCCGAAAATATGATAAATACAATTAAACGTAAGGTCGTTCGGCGAATTTTCGGAGCAGTTTTCAACCGAAATGGAAATACAGTCCGGTACAACTATGAGCTGTACCATGAGCTGGTAGTTTAGAGAATCGTCAAACTACAACGTCTACAGTGAGCAGGACAAACACAATGAATGGACGATTACCGCATGCCTAAGAAAATATACGTCGACGGAGCGAGGCTGTGAGGAAGATCGAGAGCTCGTTGGAAATATTCAGTAGATAAGGACGCCGAACAACTACTGGGCGTCCAAAATTGGAGGACACAGTCACTTGAGATAATTGGAGAACGATGATCCAGGCGGCCAGGCTCGACGTCGGGCTGTTGCACCACGATGATGATGAAGCAAATTTAATTTCGCGAAATACTTGAAGTAGCTTCACGGAACACCAGTGCTCAGCGTAACATGGATTGAGAGAAACAGGTGTAGAGGATAATATAGCAAGGAAAATTCTGAACTTATTCCTACTTGTGTCCAACAATTCCAAGGCCCAGTTACATAAGTAGCGTTGAACGAATTTCTTTACTTGCCTAAACTCCAAGATAATTTGGCAGCGTGCGGAGGATTAAGTCCGTTTCTAATCCATCATTTGGTGTAGAGCATTATAGGAATCCCAGTCTGATCTCTCATCACACCGGTTTCCGCGAGTCTGAGTCCCGCTGTTCCTATGGATGTTTGTGTTGTCTTCTCCCTGTGGTGTAACTACAGCTGCACTATCGATTAAAATTAAAAAAAAAAACTAATAATTGGTGCAACAGCCCAGTTTTGGATCAAGAACTCGAGATGAGTTAGCATCCTCTCATTTTTTAGATCTTGATGGACTGTTTTGTACAGAGGTGTGTGATCCGTGAGACGCTCAACCGAATTACTTACCCCAAATGGGTAGGTACTCTTTTAACGAGTGGGCTCAGAGTCCGAAACGTAAATCACGTTTTTTTACCGAAGATTACTGCATTCTGAAAGATTCGAATCGGGCCCAGTGCAGCATTGCGCTATCCGGACCACATCAATTTCTACAATAAATTTCTAAACAAATTCGAAATTTACAAAGATTGTTCAGAATATTGCGCTTAGTATCAACAAACCACATTCTTATCTGATAACAAACCGCCTGAAACATATCGCCGCCGGTAAAAAAAGTCAAGCTACTCATCTATCTCAGCCACCTTATTCCCAACGGCTTGGATCTCGATGCAACCAAGTTGCGATACAGTCGTTACTTCGGCGTTGAGGTGTGTGTCTCCAATGTGGTGGCGATCGATTGGATGATCTTGGCCAGGTATCTCCCCCCTTTTTAGCATGAACAGCGATGCCGACCAAAACAAGCTCGCTCAGCGCCAACAACCAAGGCAAGTTAAGTCTGTGCTCCGAATGTATCTTTTGTATGTGTGTGCTCGTTGCGTTTGTATAGTAAACGTACTGTGCATTGGCGCGGGATTGTACCGGGCTTAACCACTTTTTACACACTTACCACCTATCGAGCACCTTGAGAAAACCAACGTTACCTTACCGGTAAGAAACGTTAGTGTTCTTTAAGATCGCTGCGGATTAACAACGCGCGCCCGAGTTCGCTATCAGATTTATATGTAGATGATCCGTGCGATGTTCGTTAGGAGATAAATTTCGATAATATCGTACGTATGCACCGGACAAAATTTTTAACATAGTTAATTCTTGAAGTTCGCGATTTTTTTTTTTAATTTCGTGTTTATTTGATATTGACAAGAGATCAATAAATTGTTTGATCAGACGATTTCGTTTATTTAGCCAATTTTTGGAAAATCTACCCCTTGTGTCGGTTTTTGTGAAAGGGATTAAATTGAATTCCAAAAGTTTGTTAATCGTGTGAAATTTTTCGCGGCGTGTAGCCGACTTCTAAGTGGAAAGAACCTTAAACATATTTCGGGAGTGCATTCCATCTCTTGGAATTCTGCCTAAGAAGATGATGAAAAGTGCGTGCACTATCCGTATATCTCCTTAAGATATTTTCATGTATAAAAAGTGTTTCGATCGTAATTACCTTGAGGTTACGATCATGTCGCGGTGGTCCCGTTGTGGTGGGCGGGTGTGTATCTTGTATGATTAATTAATCATTTTTCTATGTGTTTATTTGGATTACATGCATCTAGCTGGATTTGATTGAATGAAGAGAAAGCTGTGATATTTGTTTTTTTTCCTTCTTCTAACTTCTCGCCGTTTGTTCGGTTTTGATGTGTGCATCGAAGAGCATTGTTTCGTACGGATAAACCATCTATTGTTTCGTAGATAATCCATCGTAAATAGCAAGAAAGATATTTAATAATAATTTGTGACATATAGATGCCGAGTTCTAATGTGTGATACTGGATGGCAAGATAAATTGTTTTGAATATTGGATAGTGCTGTTTTTAGTGAAGTTATTCCTGTTTGGATTAATAAATCATTGTGATGTGGCAGAGGTATGTATCGAAAATAGTGCAATGGTTATGGTTTTAGTTTTTTTTTGAGTGTTTGGGTTTACCAATATACGAGGTCATTCGCTAACGTTTCCGAAGGCTTCGAGCTGCCAACAATGAAGTAAACCCGGACTTTCCGTTTTTCTAGAGCAATGTCCGGGCGCCGGTTCCGGAGAATAAATCTCCGGTTTTAAGGCTGATACTAACCTCTTCGTGCGAAAATGTTGCATTTATCTCTCCCACGAAAAAGTGATAGTGTAGACTTGCACACAGCACATTACCGCGGTGCTCTACGCAACACGTGATTTTCCCTTCCACTCAAAAGACTGGTTTCAAGCGAAATAAAGTGCAAAGTAATTGTTTTCGCGTGAAAATTGCTCATACTCGTAGTGATGTGGAGACTTTTTTCTTTGGATGAAATACGCTAGTACTGAAAGAGCGAACATTTTTTGTGCGTACGCAACTTTTGACAGTTTTTGTATGATATTTCGCACGAAAAGCCTATCTGAGTACCTAGCTTTAGCAAGGAATCGTTTTTGATGTTTAAACGTCTTATAGCGCGGTACGGTGAACAACCGTGGAATGGGTAAACAGCATAAGTGTGTGTGAATTCCCAGTTATGTACACTACATAGCGTGCACAAACGAATAACTCCCGCGAGAATCTGCATAGCTGTGTCGATAGAGGACCCGGCCTTATACGCATATGGCCCCGGTTCAAGTTCTCGTCGCGCCAAACTTTTGCTTTTACGACTACCTGTACAGTCGTTGATGACACCGTACACGGCGTTTAAGTTGTTACTTCTTGCTGCTTCTCCTGCTAAAGCTAAAAGAGAATTCGCATAATCTCTTTTATCGCGTCGCACAATACGCTGAACTTCTCGAGCTTTCTGACGGCAAAGGAGATGATGCTGTTCCGATTGTCATCTGATACTGCAGCCAAACGAATCTTTCGACAATCCACTGCCATGAAACGTCGGACATCTAGGGCTTATTCCGGCAATTCGGGTTTGTGCCAAGGCTGGTATCTGCGCTGTCAATGGACTCATTTTTTGTGACATCCTAGTTTTCATTTATATCACTAGCTGGGTGACTAATTATCTCAGCTGCTTTTTGCGCAAGATGGTCGTTATATTGTTGTAACACAGCTGTATTTTTCAATCGAGCGGTGTTGAATTTGCGGCACCTGGTCCTTTCGTCGCTAGGACGGTGCATGGCTGCTATACGCCATCAAACGCTAACGATCATGAGATAATGGTCTTTTCCCATCCCAATATCGGCGCCCTTGTTTTCTTTCGCAAGTCCAGGAGGCCACCCTTAAATCTGATACTAATGTCAAAGTGGTCGGTCTGATTTTCAGTTCTTCGCCGTCCAACAGAAGACTAATTGACTTTGTGTGTGGTACTTATGCTCAAACATAGTCGGTGGTAATATGTTTGAGCATAAGGACTGGGAGAAAAGACTGTGAAAGTTGCTGAGCTCGACAAATTTTTCACCGTTGTCGTTACGATCCCCAGGACCGTGTCTCCGCATCACATGCCTGAGGCCATGATTATCTGTGCCACTTTTTGCATTCGTATCCTCCATAACAATTATAATGTCACCTTTGGGTGTTCGGCTCTGGACGGCGTTTAGTAGTTCGTAGAAGGAGTCTTTCGCCAAGACATTGTCGGGTTCAGTTGGCGCATAACATTGTATAACTGTGGTGTATCTCATTTTGGTCCGGAACCTGGCGGTCATGTTTCTATCGGAGATTGGATCTCAGGATAAGAGACAGATTCGTACGGCTCTGGTTAAGAGGAGCCCAACACCTGACTCACGACCACTACCGGTAGATCTACCGGAGCGCAACATTACAGTGCTACCCACCCGTTGGAGAGAGATTTGGTTTTCTAAATAACTGCCTGTTCCTCCGCATACCTTCGTTGTTAATTGCCTTGACCTCTCCATGGGCATGGGCGCGACAATATTGCTTGCATAGGTGGACCTTGTCGACGTTTCGATAGCATATTGATTTGGCGTGGTGGACATCTCCTATCCAAGTCGTCTTTCACTGACGAGCTTGGAACGCTGTGGGAATTCTAATAATATCCACAGACAGTTTTTAATAGCACACCGGGGATCGAACCCATGTTCCTTAGATGCAACATCGTAGAGTGGTGACCGAGACTTCGCGGCTATCAAGCGAAATATCCTTGATACCAACTCCTTCTGTTCAAGCGCAAACTCGTTATGAAACGTTCAGAATCCAAATTCAAATCATATTTCATTGATTGTGTATGAATAATCGTTGTTTGACTAATAATTCCCAAAAAATCTACGCATTTACGTATGCAGTGTCCTTGAAACATATTATTCAACTTATGTCGAATGTCTAGACATTAGAAATTAGTTGATTATAATCTGCGATAATACACCGAATTCACCATCTGAAATCCTAACTCTGTTTGCTCCACAGACCTCAAAAATAATTCTCTGAAATATTACTCGCTATTCTGCTCGATTTCACTTTAAATCGAACTGATAAAAATGTCCAAATATTTTAGTACAAAATGCATCACATAAATGGAATAATTTCCTTCACAACAAACGATCAATTTGTCAGCTATTTACCACCCCATCTTATTCGTATAATCCCACCGTTAAACACTCAATATTTAAACAATTTCACAATATTATCATCTGCAATTTAAGTCAAAGTAAATTATAACAAATCACAAGATTAAAATTACTATACGTGTCTTTTATGTTATATTTTGCGTTGGAAATTGCTAATGGACAAATTGACAGGCACATTTTCGGTGTCTCCCGCCCTGCTTTTCCACAATCCCCAGAAAAGAAGATAACTCGCCGGGCCTTCTTAAATCCATCTAGATCCCACTATTTATTTGATTATTGATTAGCCGATGGTGAAAAGATGAATTTAAGCTTAGTATAAAAACAATTCACTACGATACAAGAAACAGGCAAATCAACCACAGAAACCGCAAAGAAGCGATAGGACACCCCATTCGGTTTTTACATAAGATGAACAAAAGACTTAGTGACCACTGTTGTGTGTTGTTTGCTTCTGTGGTTTTTATCGGACTTCTGTTAGCGTATTTTTTATTGTATAAGCTGTTGTCATAGTCATACATTGATCGCTGCTTCACCTTGATTAAAAATAGAATCAATAATGCTGACTTGTTGCCATTTCACATAAAGATCGCGGGTATCGGTTTGGAAGCTGATAATCCACCACCGAGATTCTATCGAAGGGAATTATCATATCATTAGAGAAAAACTAGTGACCACACATTGGACAATTACAGGCAACAATTTCTCATGGATGTTAGCAACGGTTTGACGACGATCATAACGTGATGAATCACATGTCGTCTACGGCTTTAATCAATAAATCATTTGAATATTAATCACCTGCCCGATCACCACCACTGAGTATGATGGTTTAAAAATATCACGCGGGCTTGTTTTTTTTTGCGTTGTGATTGATTTTTTGTTGAGTTTTTTAAATACTTGGACCTAATTAAATTACTTTCATGGAATTTCTCACAAACGAATTTCTCTAAGACAGAGTTTTTTTTACATGCGTCACAACGTGACGTCGATATTGTGGTTCTTGGAAATTTGTAGATCGAATCAGTAGACGATAAATTGAAGACACAACGATTTCAATAGTTTACTGGCGGTGGTTTGTTGTTTGCACGGCACAGCTCCTGTTTTGCTGTTCTAAAACAATACGTAGAAATAAACATACGCAGCACATCTACAGTTCGACTGCAAACCGACTGCAGTCCATGGCCTGACGGATTATTTTTTGTTTGAAATTTATCAGACTACCGATATTTCAACTGCTCTAAACTCTGAACTGACGATGGAGAGACAATAACGAACTGTGTGTGTGTGGCCACACCTCAGGTACAGGCTTTGGCGGAGCTATATCATAGTTATTTTACAATATGTAATACCGACAACTGTATGCCTCGAGGAGTTCTATGGCTACGTACAACTATTAATATGTAAGAAGCTCCAGAAATTTAGTGCTCTTTTCGGTAGGCTCCAAGAAAACCTCCAAGTTTAATTTCTGTTTAATTTCTTGTAGTCTATGGATGGGGTTTCCACGAAGCTCCTAGCTATAATTACATAATTTATAATGTTACCGTCGATTGTAGAGATGCGAAACTACCTACCTACTTTTAAATAATCACCAAGTCTAAGAGATGTTCGTGTTAAAATGAATTATTGATAAATAAAATGAAAATAACACAAACCAGGCCGAAATGAAGCGTATATACCCTAGACTTATACAGACTTAGTGGTGATACCAAAAGTACCAATTGGCAACGACCATATGCATTAAAAGTGAGTTTCCTATATGGCCAGTTTACAGGGGAGGTTGGCACACATTCAGGAGGATCTTGGCCATTCTAAAAATCAATTAACTAACCCATTCTACAAATATTTGCCGATTTTTTCAAGTCGCTAGCTTCATTCTATCGAAAGTCATTGCTTATTTGTAGTCTCACTTGCAGGGAAGGTAGGGGTTTCGTTTGGTGAATCTGGTGCATTTTTAATAACAACCAACTAGATCCCAGTACAAATATTTAACCAACATTTCAAGTCACTAGCTTAATTATATCGAAAGTTATCGCTTATTTTAAGTTTCACTTATAGGGGTGGTAGAAGAGGTTCCTTGGATCGGATCTTGCCCATGATATCCACCAACCAAAAAATCAGGTCTCTAGCTTCACTCTATCGAAAGTTATCGCTTATTTGAAGCTTCATTTGTAGGGGAACCAAGGGTTTCATTGCTCGGATTTTACGTATTTTCAATATTAGCCAACTGGATCCTACTACAAACTTATGATCAAAATTTCAAGTCGCTGGCTTTATTTTGTCGTAAGTTATCGCTTATTTTAAATTTCATTTCGAGGGGAGGTAGGTGTCCCTTAGGTCGGATCTAACCCGTCTTTAATGCCAACTAACTCAATCTCACTTCAAACATTTGACCAAAATTTCAAGTCGCTGGACTCATTGTATCAAAAAGTTATCGCTTATTTGAAGTTTCATTTGCAGGGGAGATGGGGGTTCCTTGGGTCGGATCTTGCCCATTTTCAATGCCAACTAACTAGATTTTACTACCAACGTTCTGCCAAATTTTCAACTCGCTAGTGTTATTCTATCGAAAGTTATCGTAATTAAAGTAATATTTTTTTTTTTAATTTTGTAGGGGAGGTAGGCGTTCCTTTGATCTGATTATGCCTAACTTACTAAAATCCAAGCAGCTCTCACTTCAGGGTTGCTTGTCAAAAATCAGATGTGTACGTCAATTGGTTCAAGAGTTATAGACAAAAAACCTGAAAAGTAGGGTAGTACGGGGCTCTTTGTGAGAAAATTACCGTTAGTTTTCAACTGATCGATTTTGTTTTTCCAGGGGAGCATAAGATTGCCCTCATGAGCAATCTGTCAAAGCTAGAGCTTTTCATGTTTATTTAATCCGGAGTTATGAGTACATTTAATTATTTTACATATGTAGGGGAGGTAGGCGTTCTCTTGGCCTGATCATGCCCATTTTCAATACCAACCAACCAGATCATACTTCCAATTTCAAGGCTCTAGCTTCATTCTATCGAAAGTTATCGTGCGAACGGGCAGACAGACGGACAGACTTGCCTAAATCGAATCAAGAGGTAACCCTGATCATTTATATATATTGCTATACCTCCGGAGCCTTTTTTAAGGTGTTACATATTTCCGTCGTCAAAAAACAATATCCCATATACTAAAAGTTTGGGGTATAAAAACACTTCAAAATTCTCGTGTTGCATCTTGTTCGTTGGCTAGCTAATCCGACAAATCTAAACTCATGATCTACTTACATCGCATACAAATTAAATCAAATGCAAATAATTACTAAATTTCTCGTGAAAGGCAAATAAATTAATTATTGTAAATTATTCCTGTAAAATGGCATTATTAAAAATTGACACAAAATAATTGCGCTTCTACGGTTGATATGATAATTCTGGCATATTTTAAGATGTTAGCGCCCGTCTAAACCTTTTTTTGTCCCTAGAAAAATTAGGCACCCATTGAGGAGTTTATTCAACTTGCGTGTTGGGCCTCTTTAACCCCAATTCGTGAAATTCCAATTTAAAACATCCTATTTAAAACAAACAACACGGCCCATTTGCATCGATGGTAGTTTTTAATATGCAGTCAGGTAGGTAGTTGACAAACTTAACAGAATTTCGTTGATGTTTTGCTGCTAAATGATGGCGTCATTATCTATTTGAAACAATCACGAATTTAACATTAAACATATAGCGTTTAGCCGGCCGAATAATATGCCGATAATGACAATTTATTTTTCGGGGTTAATGTAACTGTAAAATGAAGCGTGATCTATATGTGATTCGAAAATATAAAGTAATTTGATGTTTCGAAGAAGAAGAAGTTGAAGAGGCTTTTTTACGGTTTTATAAAAAAAGGCTATGGCGAATAAATGGTAAATAAAAATCGTTGGTTGTGGTGAATGTGAGGGAAGGCCACCGGACTTCTTGATAAAATCGACGCCAACATGGAAAAAGTAGGTTGTAGTTGAAAAAATAAAAAAGAATAGGGGAGTCATTTTTAAGTTTGACGCACTCGGCAGCCGTGAGGTCTTGGTCACCACTCTACGATGCTGCAGGGGGAAGCATTTATAAAGATCACCTGTGGGTATTATTACTCGTAGAACCCCCACAGCGTTCCAAGTCTGTCAGTGAAAGACGCCTCGGATAGGAGGTGCATGCTTAGGAACTGCATCATCCGAAATTTATATGCTATCGAAACGGCAACAAGGCATAGCTAGAGCATAGAGATGTTGACGCACCTTGCCCTTGAAGGGGTCAAGGCAATTAACAATAACATCTTTAAATTTATATTTTCATACCAAAATCCTGTATTGATTACAAATCTTTCATTTCTGATAATGGTTGTCGACCATTGATTGATTTATGTTTGTTTGGCTTTTTCGACATACCTACATACTTATTCTCTGTGCCCATCAAATTATAATGAGAAAGTAGATTATGATTTCGAATGTTTCAAGTTGCTGGCATTCACATTCTGTCCATTTAGATGCCTTGTACGACAATGCGGAATAGGCGGTGACCACAGGGGAAATGTGCAACAGCTAGTTGCTAGTATCTCAAGTGTTTTTCCATTGGTACCCGTACAAGCGAATATATACTTAAAACCCAGAAAATGGTTTCCAAACTTGGTTGAACGCAAAATTCCTACCAGGTTTGATAATTTAGATTTGTTGTGGTCATAGTTATAAAAATAAGATAATAATAATATAATAATAATCTGATTCCTAAAAGAGCGGATCTCTCTCTCTCTCTCTCTCTCTGGGTCCTGTCAACTCCTTGTGGGGCATAGGGCATTAACCACACCGACTTTCCACCTAGTGCTGTTCGCCGCTTTCGCCTTGGCTGACTCCACGATTTGCCTAATGACTTACCCTCGATCTCAACTGATCTTCTCCAAGTGTTTCTAGGTTGTCCAACGCGGCGACTTGCATCGGTTCTCTGTGGGTTCCAATCCAGGGCCTGTTTAGCAATGTTTTCCGACCCTTTTCGAAGTGTGTGACCTATCCATTACCACTTTCGCCTTTTATGGAGGTGTCTATCCTGTCCTGGCCAGTAATGAACAGGAGGTCGTCGTTAGAAATGACCTCCGGCCAGCGTATGTGTAGGATGCGATGTAGACACTGGTTTACGAAAGTTTGCAATCTAGTTGTTATCGCCCTGGTCACCTTCCAAGTTGAACAGCCATAAAGAATCACAGATTTTACATTGGTTTCGAAGATCCTGAGTTTGGTCTTTCTGGAGATGTTGTTGTTTTGCCAGAAAGGAGTCAAACTGAAAAAAAGCTGCCAGAGCTACTGATGCGAGAGAGTACATCAGATTCCACTCCATCATCTGCTGTAACTACGCTTCCGAGGTAGCAAAAATTGTCCACCCTTTCTACCGTCTGCCCCGAAACACAAATTTCGCTCTGTCTTCCTGGATCCAAGCTCAAGTACTTAGTTCTGACAGCATTGATTTGAAGCTCCGCATTGCGACTTTCGTTGGAACTAGATGATTCGATATATTCGAAAGAAGACAAATACCGTCAGCGTAATCCAGGTGTTGAAGGTATTCTAACAAGTCCCATCTGATACCTTTGCTCTGGTGTTAATGAAGTACGTCGTTAATGGCAATCAAAAACAATATAGGTGACAAAATGCAGCCTTGTCTCACTCCGCTATGTACTTCGAAGGGATCTGAAAGCTTACCCTAGTGTAAGACTTGACATTGGGTTCCGCTATAGGACTCCTTGATGATGGATATGATTTTATTTGGTATACCTCTCCTATGTAAAGCCTTCCAGATGTATTCCCGGTCAACACCGTCAAACGCCTTTTCGAAATCCATAAACATGAGATGTAATGGGGACCTCCACTCTGCGGATTGTTCAGTAATAATTCGGAGGGTGTTGATGTGGTCGCTACATGAAAAGCCTTCGCGAAAACGAGCCTGTTAATCGTTCAGTGTGCAGTCAACTGTATGTTTGATCCGGTTTAAGACTATTTTTGCAATCAGTTTGGAGACTGCGGGGATGAGGCAAATTCCACGCCAATTATTACAATCCTTCAGGTTACCTTTCTTCGGGATCTTAATAATGACGCTCTTCTTCCACTGTTTAAGGAGAGTTTCGGTTTCCCCACACTCTTGGATAAGAGGGAGAAGAATATCCGCAGTAGGGTTGATATCCCCCTTAAAGAGTTCCACCGGAATCCCATCTATCCCCGGGGCTTTACCCGCTTCCATCAATTTAATAGCCACAGTTAATTCCTGTTTAGATGGTGGGCTGGTATCAACTCTGGCTATTTACGGAATATTTTCTGCTTCAAGTGAAGATGAGTTCAAATGTCCAAAGGTGTTGTTGAGGACCTCAATGAAGTGCTCTCTCCACCGTCTTCATCAGTGACAGTAGGGAACTCCGCTTTGACCTGACGTCTAAGTGTCACCATACACTGTCGAACTCGAGCACGAACCTAGTACAAGTGGACCGGTTTTCTTCACACCTATGTGAAGTGTATGTGTGTGTCAGAGGACATTTGTACCAGGTTCGTGCTCGAGTTCGAGTTCGACAGTGTATGGTGACACTAAGAGACAGTTCCTCCATGTCTTTTACATGGCTATATGGTCAACCTAGTTCTCTGTTCTGCCACCCGGAAAATCCCAAGGGGGGATACCTCGCATCGAATGAGGTAGAACTAACTTTTAGATATGTTGTTGATGGTTGTGATCTTATTATGAATCATAGTTTACGACCTAGCCGGTTGACCCGAAATCCTTGAGGGAGGGTGTAAACGGGCAAGGACAAAATCCATAAAAAGCATCCTAACCACTTCTCTTATATTTTGAACAGTTTTCGAGATAATCTCATTTGGAAAACATTAAAAAACACCCCTTGTCAATTGATCGTTTGTCCACACAAAGTAGGGAAAATTATCCTTTTTTTATGTATTTTATCAAATAACGGGTTAAATACAGGTCCCACAAGGAAAATGATAAAGATCGATTTTGTTTCTAACTTAGTATGCTTCATTTTGAGATTAGTCAGATGCCTGTAGGTGCGATAGTTACGTAGAAAATGAGAAAAATGCTATTTTTAACAAAATCGATGGTTTGTTCCCTATTTTTAACAGGACTAGTGTTTAACTTGTTTTTTTTTGAGGAAATTCATAAAAAACGATGATTTTTCCATTTCCTGGGAAGAAACGAGTGGCAAAAAGTGTTTTTCAAATGAGATTATCTCAAAAACTATTTGTGATAGGGACAAAATGGATAATACATTTTTTATGTATTTTTGTGATCTTTAATTTTTCCTCAGAAAGTTTTTCACTAGGATTAATAGTTAAAAGCAGATATAGAAGCAAAAAAAAAACTAAAAAAAAATCCCCTTTGACCCTTCCCTCAAGGACTTCATATACAACATATCAAAAAATCAGTTCTGCCCAATTTGATGCGAGGTAAAATGTCTATTTACACTGGGGTATCAGTGACTGTAGAACGGTGTGAATTTATATATTTAAACCTACAGCACACTCCTTCGGGTTTCCCGAAATTAAATCTTATTCTTAGACGTTATTGATTAAAATTATATAAAAAAAAATAGAAACAGAAAAAGGTCTCTACCAAATCGAACAAACATCTCTAACATGTTACTGTCAAGTAGAATTCTGAACATATCGTAAGCTTCTTTTTTTCTCTGGTGAATATTCTGTGTATTATCTTTCTTCCAATTGACATCAAAGTATTGAAGAATTGAATGTACATATCTATCTATGAAATCTTTTTTCGGCTATTAACGATAGATCGATTGGCTCCTAGTCAACTTGTTGCCTTCTTGCATGATCGATTAGACTCCATGGATGATTACAACTACGATTTCCCACCACCACGAGATCGCCATTTACTCATATCTCTGGGCTTTTGTTGGACGCAACCCGAATGTCCAGGAGCAGCATAATCAATGTCTTCGGGGGTCATATTAAAATGTCATTTGCTTCTGGATTTAACATCCGTCTTTTTGGTGCCCAATTTATCCATCGATAAAACAAGTTTTGTTTGCGCCTTTTGGATTGGAGAGAATGGGCTTTGAGAAATCAATCAGAACCAGAATCGAGGTAGTCCAAGAGTGACCGAATGCCAGTGCCATGTCGGGGCGAAGCAATTGGTGGATTGAACCGAAAGTGGATGGATACTGAGACGATACGCAACAATGCGATCATCGTCAAATGTGACATCAGAATTCTTAGAAATTTTTTTTTTCGGGGAGGCAAGTCAAGTGAATTTTTCATTCTGCGCCTGATAATCAACCTACTACCTATGATGTATTTAGAACATGTGACATATATGTTCGTGTTTTTTTTTAATGGTATGTGTTGTTCGTTGTTTGAAATTCGTAGTCATGTGTCAATAGCCTCCAATAGGCGATGGATGCATAAAAAAGAAACCGTTCTTTTTTTCAGACTGTGATCGACGAACGATTGACTGATTGCGTACACGGCAGCTTCCCGACAAGTGCTAATTAATAAGAAAAAAATCAATGTCAATCACATGAATAATTACTAGCTTAGAGCCAACGTGCCTATGATAAAATTTTGAAATTGGTTTCATTTTCTCGGGAGGTCTACTTTTTTCTTTCATTGGTGGAACGGTGTCGATGAATGTTCCAATTAAGATCTATCAAGATTATCTGGCGGATTTAGATTAGGTGTTATGATTATTAATTGAGATAAGACACTTTTTTTCGGAGGTTACTCGCTTGAGTCTTTCGTTTTGATGGCAAAATCGCTTGATAAGGTTGGGTATTTCAGTCGCTAATGATAAATTATTGAATTTGTATTCTATGGACTATAGTTAATTACTCATCATCATCATCGTGGCGCGACAGCCCGACGTCGGGCCTTGGCCGCCTGGATCATTGTCCTCCAATTATCTCGGTCACGTGACCGCGTCCTCCAATTTTGGGAGCCCAGCAGCTGCGCGGCGTCCACACCTACTGAGCTCTCCCAACGAGATCTCGGTCGTCCTCGCAGTCTCGCTCCGTCGACTCGTTCTGCATTCATTACTCTCTTAGGCATGCGATCATCGTCCATTTTTAGGGTTTTGTAGTAAAACAAAACCCTTATGAAATCGGTCAAATGTCTGTCTGTCCGTCTGTCCATGGAATATCTCACGAACGGCTGAAGCTACATACATGAAATTTTGTAGGAATGTGTAGAATTACTATAATTCGCCGGAGAAAGCGAATCGTCGTAATAGGTCAACTTTAAGGGGAGGTCCCCATAGAGGGGAAATGAAGGTCGAAATTTTTTTTTCGTTTGGTACAGGCAAGTGGGGTATCATAAGAAAGGTACCGTCGAGTACATTCCATTTTTGAAATTTTTTTCAAATTTGAAGAAACGGGAAAAGAGGGAGAGGGGAAAATATGTCATCCGAGTTTGTCCCCCCCCCCCTTGCATTTCGAGACCGTTATACTTAGAAATATGAAAATTTACTGAAAAGCGCCATTTTACTAGTGTAGAAAACCTAGATTTCTAGAATTTTGAAATTTCATCAGAAAAGGTTAATAATAGTACATTTCTATAGTTTCAGTTAGCACAACCCTGCACCCCTTACGCGTAGCCGAGGTCAAAAATATTGATGGCCAATGATAACCAACATCATTGGCAATAATATCTTTAAGTTTCATTACAATCACATAATATTTAATAATAGTACATTGATTTAAAGTTAGGCATTTTGACACTATCCACACAAAAATTACACCTACCGGCCTCATATGTAGGTGTGAGTACTACTTTCATGTTGTTTTTCGTAGTGCGAATTGCAGTTATTTAATTAATCATTTTTGAAAGGGTAAAGATTGGCTGACTAATACAACTTAACCGGGTGGAGGGGGGGGGGGGGGGAGGGCGGTGTCCAGAGGCGAAATTAAGTTTAATTTTTTTTTTTACTGGTATAGGCAAGTGAGGTGTCGTGAGAAAGGTAATGTTGAGTACATTCCATTTTTTTTGCATTTTCTTGAAATTTGTAGAAAGGGGAACATTGGGGGAGGAGAAAATATTAGTTCGTAACTTGTTCCCTTCCCCTTGTAGTTCGAGACCGTTATACTTATTGTAGAATTATGAAAACTTACAGGAAGGTGGGTTCCGAAAAAAATGGAAAATAATGGAATCTGTATATCTTCTCAGAATAGGTCAATAATAGTTTATTTGTATAGTTACAGATAGCACACCCTTCCACGCCTTAAACACGTTCGAGGTCAAAAGTACTGATGGCCAACGATAACCAACACCTTAAGCAATAATATGTTCTAAGTTTCGTTACAATCACGTAATATGAATTAGCATGTAAAATTTAAGTGGGTAAGACATTTTAATTACGTTTTTTCTATCCATCTGAGTGATATCAAGAAGAGCAAGGAGCCGATATTTATATACCAAAATAAGCGCTTGCTACAAAACCCTCGAATTGCGGGCGTAGCCCTCTATATTCCGGTTTCATTTGTACATGCCCTGCCCATTGAAGTCGTTGTAGTTTGACGATTTTCGAGACTTGCAGCTCATCGTACATTTCATACAACTCATGGTTGTACCGGATGCGCCATCCATCTCGATCGCAAACAGCCCCGAAAATTCGCCGTAGAACCTTACGTTCGAAAGTGTCTAGTATGTTTTCGGAGGCTTGAGCTAGGGTCCATGCTTCGCAGCCATAGCATAGCACTGGTCGTATAATGGTTTTGTACACGCAGAGCTTCGTGTTTCTGTGCACATGTTTCGATTTCATTATGGGGAGAACCGAGAAAAAAGTCTTATTAGCTAACTGTATCCGTCGCTTGATTTCGTCAGTTTCGTTGGCGTCCCTTGACAGGTTGCAACCCAGGTAAATGAAGTTGTTCACGAACTCGATGTTGAGGTCCCCCACATTGATGCTTGGTTGTGCAGGTGTCCTTGTCACCGATTGCATCATTATTTTAGTTTTACCCTCGTTAATACGTAATCCAACTTCCTTTGCAGCGGTATCGAGCGTATGCAGAAGTTCTTCTACGTCAGCCAATCTTCGGGACATGATGTTGATGTCGTCGGCGTACGCTGCTAATTGTGTCGACTTGATGAGTAGCGTCTTGCTGTTGTCCAAATTCATGGCCCGAATAACGTATTCCAGTGCTAGGTTGAAGAGCGTCGGAGCCAGTCCATCGCCCTGTTTCAAACCAGTGCGTGTTTCAAATAGATCAGTAAGTCTATTCTGGATCCTGACTTGTGAGACGGAGTTGGTCATCGTCATCTTTGTCAGTCGCACTAATTTTGCTGGTATACCAAATTGCAGCATGATGTTGTACAGTACTCCACGATCGATACTGTCGTATGCCTGCTTGAAGTCGACAAAGATTTGGTATACGTTTACGTTGTATTCCCAGCACCTCTGGAGTATCAGTTTGACTGAGAAGAGCTGATCGGTTGTGGAGCGACCAGGTCTGAAACCGCTTTGATATTCGCCAATGACTCGTTCTGCGTACGGTTTTATTCTATTTTCCAGAATTTTCGTCAAAATTTTATAGGACGTACAAACTAGTGAGATGCCCCTGTAATTCTCACACCGCAGTTTATCTCCCTTTTTATGAATTGGACAGATGATGCTTCTGCGCCAATCGTCTGGGATCTCCTCGTTCTCACATACTCGCAGGAGTAATTGATGTATGGCATCAACTAGACTCGTTCCACCGAATCTTAGCAGTTCAGCTGGAATCTCGTCAGCGCCCGGCGCTTTATTTCGTTTTAGTGACCGCAACGCGAGATCAACTTCCTCTACTGTCGGGGGTTGAATGGGTGGGCCTAGATCAACAATATCGTCGAGAGCTTCCTGTGTGGGGATGTTAGATGGTCGGTTTAGAAGCTCTTCAAAATAAGAGGCCCATCGTTTGTTAATACCATCGGTGTCGCTGATGATGTTTCCATCCTTGTCCTTACAAAGGCTAGTCCTGGGTTGGTAGCCGTTCTTAATTGTATTTACTAGTTTGTACGCTTGTCTGGTGTTCCTATTAGCTAAGTTTTCGTTTATGTTCAGCAACTGCTCGTCAAGGTATTTACGTTTCTTACGTCTAATTATTCTATTCGATATTCGCCGTAGCTCGTCATATTTTTCTCTTCTGGCTCTGGTTCCTCGTTGAATCCATTGTCTGTAGGCCTCGTTTTTCGCGTCAAGTGAATTTTTGCATTCTTCGTCGAACCAGTCATTACTCACTTTTCTTTTAATGCTTTATCGTGAACATGATCAAGCTACAGGAACAAGCTTCAGAGCTGAGGCAATATGCAAAAATCTAAATGGATTTGGCGGTACCATCCGCGCATATGAGTTTCATATGCACGTGGCAAGAATACTTCGCGCGTTTGTAAGTGAGACACACAATTGCATGAAGACCAGGGAAAAATGTGTAAGCGCGATGTAGATTAATATGATGTACATATTATCAAGTGCATTGTGAAGACTTATTGCAACTTTGCTTTCGCCGTTTACCGACAGACGGCTGCATCAGTGAGGGCTGGTCAAAATAAGTAGTTCAAAAGTGTCACAAAGTGAGTTTGGACGTCTGTGAACGTATTGACATCCCCACATTAGTAAAAGTTGTTCGCATTTTTAATAAGATACGCGATTCAAAATGTCTGTTTTCGAGTCAAGTTCTCGCCATTTGCGGGAAGTTTTGATCTTCTGCTTCCATTTGAAAAAAAATGAAACCGGAATATAGAAGGCTACGCCCGCAATTCGAGGGTTTTGTCGCACGCGCTTATTTTAGTATCTAAATATTGGCTCCCTGCTCTTCTTGGTACCAATCAGCTGAATAAAACACCATAATTAAATGTCTTCCCCATGATATAGTATCTTACATGCCAATTCACAAAAAGACTCCATCTGTCACCTCTCAAAGTAATAGTTTTAATACGAGAAGCTGTAGATAGATATGTATGTATACGAGATAAACTGTCCTACTCTGCGAGATGCTTAACCATTCATGTTAAGACGACATTGCAAATTGCAAACTTGTGTAAGGGCTTCGAAATTCAGGGCGGCTGGGACAAATTACGGTCTAATATTTTTTCCTCCTCCACTGTTCCCCTTTCTACAAATCTCAAGAAAATGCCAAAAATGGAATGTACTCAACATTACTTTTCTCACGACACCCCACTTGGCTATACCAGTGGATAAAAAAAATTTACCTTAATTTCGCCTCTATGTGGACCCCCCCCCTCTTAAAGTTGGCCAATTACAACACAACGCTATCTCCAGCAAATTATAGCATTTCTACACATTCTCGCCGAATTATGTGTGCAGCTTCAGCCGTTCGTTAGATATTCTATGAACAGACGGACAGACAGGTATTTGACCAATTTTGTAAGATTTAAGACACAAAACCCTAACAAAATAAATTGTGTGAATAATTATTGTTAGGATCACCGCCCCAACCAATCTTCACCCTTCCAAAGTTGTTTCATTAAATAACTGCAATTCGCACTACGAAAAACAACATGCAAGTAGTACTCGCATATCTATGCGTGAGACCGGTAGGTGTATTTTTTGCATGGATAGTGTCAAAATGCATAACTTTAAGTCAATGTACCATTATTAAATATTATGTCATTATGATGAAACTTAGAGATACATATTATTGCCTATGATGTTGGTTATCATTGGCCATCAATATTTTTGACCTAGGGTGTGCTTGAGGGGTGTGCTAACTGCAACTATAGAAATGTACTATTATTAACCTTTTTGGATGAGATTTAAAAATTCTATTTTATTATTTTTAGTTTTCTATGCTAGTGAAATACCGCTTTTCAGTAAATTTTCATATGTCTAGCTATAACGGTCTCGAAATGCAAGGGGGGGGGGGACAAACTCGGACCTCATATTCTCCCCTCTCCCGCTTTTCTCCTTTCTTCGAATTTGAAAAAAATTCCAAAAATGGAATGTACTCGACGGTACCTTTCTTACGATATCCCACTTGCAAACGAAAAAAAAAATTTCGACCTTCACATCCCCTCTATGGGGACCCCCCTTAAAGTTAACCTATTACGACGCTTCGCGTTCTCCAGAGAATTATAGTATTTCTACATATTTCCACCAAATTTCATGCATGTAGCTTCAGCGGTTCGTGAGATATTTCATGGACAGACAGACAGACGGACGCATGACCGATTTCATAAGGCTTTTGTTTTTATACAAAACCCTAAAAACTGCAGCTGAGGCTCATCGAATGCTTTCAGATACTTACGGTGAGGTTGCTCTGACCGACTGAGTTAAAACCGAAAAATATTGAACGGCGATTATTTGCATGCGAACAACTGCTTCAAAGGCAGAATCGGAACCCGCCGTACTCCCCAGGCATCGCTCCTTCCGACTACCATCTTTTTCGTTCCATGGCGCACGGCCTGGCTGATCAGAATTTTCGTTCTTACGAGTAAGTCGATAAATGAATCCAATCATGGATCGCGTCGAAAGACGCCTCCTTTTTCCGAGATGGAATCCAAAAATTGCCGGAGAGATGGGCGAAATTTGTCGCTAGTGAAGGACAGTACTTTGAATAATACATCTGTAAGTACTTTTTGGCAATTAAGCTTTTAATTCCAGGAAAAAACGGCGGAAGCAAAGTTGAACACCCAATATTTCTGTATCATACTTTATGCCAATTACACTGGATATCGGGTATAATGACATTTCCGCTATTACGATGAAAATGCCAGGTCCGCTGATTCTTGAAGTTTTTGTAATGTATTTTTGAACGGATGTAGCGACCACCGTTACAGCGACTCATCATCATCATCATCGTGGCACGACAGCCCGACGTCGGGCCTTGGCCGCCTGGATCGTTGTCCTCCAATTATCTCGATCACGTGATGGCATCCTCCAAATTTGGAAGCCCAGCAGTTGCGCGGTGTCCACACCTACTGAGCTCTCCCAACGAAATCTCGATCGTCTAGGCAGTCTCGCTCCGTCAACTCGTTTTGCATTCATCACTCTCTTTGGCATGCGATCATCGTCCATTCGTTGGACATGCCCTCCCCATTGAAGTCGTTGTAGTTTGACGATTTTCGAAACTTTCCATCTAATAATTTTGTAGATACCATTAAGATTAAGTGTATATACATACATAAAGATTTGCAATACACCCGCGATAAAGGTCATGCATTAAATAACTCTAGCCACAAGACAAAAAAAAACTCACTCTCTATTCAAATGCCGATGAACAATCAATTTCTCTTCGTTACGACGTGTTATTTCAATTAATCCGAAAAGAAGATCACCGCTAATAAATCCATTTTTTTATCAAGAATATAGTCTACCATGTAATTGTAGCAGTGTGTTTGGATTCACCTTAACCTACAGGGGGTATTTCAAAATTGTTTTCACTATAACGACGTATGATGATTAATTCAATATGACAATAGATGTTTACTGTCGGTTTTTTTCTAACAAAATTCCATTAAGATATTGACAAGTAACAATATAATGGATCTGTGGTTGATTTTTTTAGTAGCCACTTCTAATACTTCTCGGGGGTCTTTGTCTTGCTTATTGAGCCTGCAATAATTATATTCCATCACATCTTCCGCCAGACATTGGTGCATTTCTTAACTTGATTCCACAACATGGGCTTAATATTAAATTCTCATTCTTTCGAGTGCTCCCCTCCAACAAACTTCAGTCGCTCCAATCTATAACAGTATCAGTATGAAAATTGAAAAGAATTGTAACAATAAAAATGACCCATGTCGAGCTCGTATGTTGTATTTTAACTGAAACAAAATTGTCATGTAACTAAATCAAATTTTACTTTCAATTGTTCGGGCGGAATTGCAAGCAACAACTGTAACACTGACAACAACAACAAAAGTAAGTAAGGACCAGAGGAATTCAAAAATCATATAACACAGAGTGGACCTATGGCTGCTGTAGCTATTGTCAGTTAACCTCGATCTTGCCTTAATGTCGTTTTTTTTTATTAATACTACTCGTAACATTATTTTTGTTGTTTTTTTCCGTGGATGCTATTGTTGATGTTGCACTGCACTGGTTGATGTAGTTCTTGAAACAAAAATCTAACCTCCCGCAATGAAACAATGAGAACTTTACCAAACTACGTAGATTGTACGGACATTCTATTCGTACGATGTATAGGTACATACTCGTATGACGTCCTGCTTCTTCGACTTCAATATGAAAGCGAAAAGCTTGGACTCTTCCTTTTCTTGCTTAATGTGTCTTTTTATTCATCCATTGCCATTTTTCCGCGTCTTCTGGTTATTATTGTTATATTATTATTCTCCACCGAATATACGACGATGAGTACAATATTGTTTGTATCTTTTGAATATCTGGCGCGGACTGACTTCTTCGCTTTACAGCCCGATTTCTCTGTGGCTTTAGCTTCTTGACTTCTTCAACTTGTTGGGGCATTTTGCTGAAGAGTAATCGCTGCTATTGTTATTATTCTGGTGGTGGCTCCCAAGTCTTATCTGTATGATGTTTGATACTTTATCGTTCTTTTTTTTGGTTGATACATGGATGCTGTCGCGACTGGCTAGAGTGGGCTATTTGTTAAGTTTTAAGTTAAACATCATCAACCTCGGAAAATTAAATAATAGTAACAATGTTGCGACTGTTTTAGGTGAAGGAAGTCGTAAGATGTAACTTTAAATTCGGAATATGTGATGAATACGATACGGTTAGTATGCTTCAGATGTATAATCGTTCGGTCACACTCGCGACGATTATAAAATTTTCCACATATTCACAGTTAAAACAAGCGCGGTGTGAAATGACACCACCAGTTGGATATGAGAATTTTATATTTCTAACAATGTTTTTTTTATGCATCCATCTATGCGGAGCTTAAAATCTAATACATCTTTTGGATGTAATTATTTCACCAATACGTTTTAATTGAAATAAATATTTAAAATAAAAAAATAAAAACACCGAAGGGTGAACTATTTGCATAAAAATCATATCATGTGTAATGAACCATATTCTGGCCGTGCTGCTTCCACCGACAGATCGAAAGCATCACCTGATGTGTAGTGATCTGTCGATGTTACGAAACGAATTAAACACGGATCTCGATGCAAGCGCAAGGGCCATCTGAGCCGCCAACCGTTCCATCCTTATCGCCCATTTTTTCATTTCCCATTTTTGCCTTACACGTTGGTAATCAATAGTACATAACGATAAATTTGAAGCATTCTAAAGCAGTTTCGGAGTTTATATCCGGGGTTTTCCTCCATTAAATGCAAAAAGATGTAATATCTCCCAAAACAAATTCAATCAAAAACAAACAAATTCTGTTGTAAAAAATTTCCCGCAAAAGAAAAAAAAAAATTTGGCCGCAAAAAGGATTGATATGAACATAATTACATATATGTATAGTACATTTGGTGATGTAATGTTAGTCGCAGACGGGCGGAGGGGTGCTTCTTGCACTATTGATTGACAGAAAGGAGCTTGCAACATTCCAGTTGCACTTGTTGGTATTGCTTGTGCCGTGGCTACTTGCGATTCCCCTCGATTTTGTGGGGCGTTTTGCTTCACTGCTGTACGGAATGGTAGTGCGAAAGTTACATCTTGAACGGATGCTGTGTGCGGCTGCCTCGGGGGGCGTCGCTGGCTGTGCGACTGCTGTAAGTGATGGCGATTGTTGTACCACTGCTTTACGGGGTGTTGGTGGTTGTACCACTGTTGTAAGTGGGTCCGATTGTTGGATCGCTGCTTGATTCGGCGCCTTGTTTTCAGAAGTTGCTCAATCTTCGTCTCACGATCAAGCACATGGGCCTTCGGTTTTTCGTTTTCAGATCTTAGCTGTGTATCAGTTGAGTCCTCCGATAGCACCAGAAATCTATTCGACGACGTTGAAGTATTTTTCGCGTCAATTACGTCATTTTCGTAAGCAGATGCAATTGATTCTTCTTCAGGGTTTCCTTTTCGCTTCCTTTTGTCTTTCTTCACCATCTTAATGGATGTTCTATGGGCTTCTATGTTATCTATACTAAGCATAGACAACAACCCACTTAGAGCTCTTGGTGGGTATGCTAACTTTACAAAGCAACAATGAAGTCAGTTGTTTCAAGCTGTCACTGATGAAAATATTTTTCACAGATTTGTCTTATATTTTCTTTATCTTACTCGATAGCCCTGCGATTGGGCATGAGCAGGAAAAAAAACTGTACACTAATCTCTCGAGCATAATGAGCATAATACACGCGATACACTGTGCGTTGTTTTGTTTTTTTTTTCAATTAAAATTCACCAGACGCGAACTACACGAAGATGCGACCGCTTTCGTTGGCTATCCACAGTGAACTCGACGAATACAGCTAGCAAAAAAGACTTTCTCGGTCCTTCCAATAATGAAATAGAAGCAGGTGCACAGAAATACTAAGATCCGCATATACAAAACCATCATACAACTTGTGTTATGCTATGGCTGTGGACCCTTACTCAAGGCTCCGAAAACATGATAAACACATTTGAACGTAAGGTCCTTCGGCGAATTTTCTGAGCAGTTTGCGACCGAAATGGATAAGGCATCCGGTATATCAAGGAAGTTTCGAGAATCATCAAACTACAATGGGCAGGACATATGCTCGTACAACGAATGGACGATGAACACATGGCTGAGAAAATATCCAATAACGACGCGTCGACGGAGTAAGGCTGTGAGGAAGACCGAGAGCTCATTGGAAACACTCTGTGGTTGACGACGCCGAACAACTGCTGGGCGTCCAAAATTGGAGGACGGTCACTTAACCGAGATAAGTGGAGGTTAATGATCTAGGCGGCCGAAATCCAACGTCGGGCTATTACGCCACGATTATGATGGTGCTTGGTAGGTGATATAGTCAGTGCCATGCACGTCCGGCCTTTACTCTATTAATTTTTATTGAATTAATATTATCATACATATCTAACTCGGCTGGAGGTCCGACAGGCGAGAAAAGCAGCCGTTTTAATGTGTTCGTGGGAGGACCGCTTGCGACCACTTGCTTTATAAAACGACGCTCCATTCATCGTATTCATCGAGCTACCCCTGCCGTCGATGACTTGCAAAATCCATAGGACAGAAAAGTTGAAAAAAGAAAGAAAATATACATATTTTGTATTTTAACGCTAAAGCAGTTTTCAAATCTGAATAGTGAGGTATCTACAGGTTTTCTCAAAATATGCATTTGCCTATGTATTTTGATATTCATCAAGTTTCTATAATTTGATGCTCACACAATACTGGAAGATTAGCTTCCAGTTTTTTTCCAGGTGGCTTCATATTATATCACCATGGCCCTTCTGAGGGCTTACCATTTAAAGTGAAAAAACTTCCTGAATTTCCTCGACCAATCTACAGGATGGAAGCAACAGTGTCTTTTCTTTATCAAGGAAATCGTGAGCAACTATTTTAGATCTTCCTCACGAGGAGAAAGAAAACGTCTTCGTAAGTCTAAAATCTTACTGGATGTATCCCATATTCCATGTGCAGTATCTGTTTCGAAACGGCCTCGTTGGTAACCGTTTAAATTCTTCACATTTCAATAAAATATTCCAGATACGAGTAAAGAGAAAATGGAAAACACGAGCATTTGGAAATTTATAATATTTTATTAAAATATTCACTTGTGTTCATACTTTGAATAGCCTGGAGTTTTTCTTAAGAAGCAGTAACACGAGAAGTGTTCAGATTTTCTCAAAACTGATTTAGCGAAAGCAGGTGATGATTTCAGCGGTTGGGAATATCTGCACAAACCCATTCTGAAGTTTTAATTGGGTCTTTTGGTGACCCTTCCATACATCTTAATTGAACTTGAATTTGAAAATGTTGTATGAACCTTTCGGGTCTTTTCATCAATCGGCAGCAACCGTAATTTTTAGTCGCCTAATGAGATCAATTTTTCTCGAAAAAGACCTTAATCAACTAACTTACCGCAACAACTGTGTGTGTATGTATCACTGAATTGCGATAATCGAAATCTAAATCTGAACAGACATTAATATAATCAAATCTCCAAGATAAATCGATACCGCATGCAAGATTGTCACCTCTGTGATTTATTGTACGCCCCAGACTCTTGGATCTGATTTATACGATCGCGAGATCATAATAGCGGGCGAAAACGAGGTGTATTGAAATCATGTGCCATTCAAAATTTTAATAGTTATGGGAATCAGAGTGTTTTGTGCATGTTTTGAACAGATTGTCAGATACAATGAGTGGAACTTATCCAAAAGAAAAGCGTTGACTGAATTGTTTTGGACAGTTAGAAGTCAAATGCGGCTGAGTGACGCGAATTACTTGTTGCCAATGTGGTAATAATTGAATGGGATTTTGAGATGCAGAAAGGCTGCAAGCAATGAAAGTAAGTGGTCATATTGTAAGAGAGTTTGAAAGGAGGTTCAGTTACAACATCATATGTGTAATATGGCGGAGCCTTAGCGAATTGAGAAACTGACCTTTTGGGGAGACAATTTTGGGCGCTTAACGTGGGAAATACTTGCTGTATTTCAGAGGCTTTGTCTATTTCAACAGAATTATAGTGCTCGAGCAGTCACTCAATAAAATGTCCTAAATAGCATAGTTGGCTGTTGATAAATCAAATAATAATAATAATTTTACATTTAATTTATACCTATACTATCACTGTTGTTTGATTTTAAATTATTTTCTTTTCTCTCTGCAGACGATTCATTGAAGTTCAAGATGATTCTCCAAATTAATCACTGTGGAATCTGTCGAAACAACCCGAATCAAATAAAGCAGTTTGCTAGATAGTAAACACGATTGATAAGGGTTGCTGATTTAAAAATAAAATGTATAGTGATAAAAGCTTAGACAAGCAGGCGATTCCATCGCAACCACCTGCTGCCTTACACCATCATTTGCATCATCACCACCACAACCATCATTCCCCGCATACTGCGAATCACCACTCCAATCATCAATCCCACAACCTTCCCAATTCACATCAAATTCAATTACAACATCATCAACAACAACAGCATCAGCAGCCGCAACAAACTCAACAGCAACAACAACAGTCACAGCAAGGATCGCAAGCAGCAATGTTTACCAGGTGAGAGATGAATTTATATTTGTAGTCGGGGTAGGTTATGCTAAGTTGGATTCAAAGTCCCCAAATCCTGAAAATAGAGTCCCCAACAACCAGAACTTAACGCGCGTGTAGGATAGATAAGTTAGCAATATGTTTATGGAGATATATACATATACGAGTATTATTTTATTAGAGTCATTTAATATGAATATGTCTAAAGTAAAAATAAATAATTTAAAATTAAAGAAATGATCAGTACTCCCCAAAAATTGGCAATAAATTGAGATAAAAACTTTCTATACTAATCATTCGTAATGCCTAAAGCGGAAATTCACTCCTACTGCCTAAAGGGTTTAATACACGTGAAGCGCAAACCCGTCGGGCCCGTCGAATCTACGATACCTGTCCCGTGTAAACAGCAAACTGGCTTACGAAAATGCGTAACTTGTCAGCTGACGACGCATCCCGACGGGTACTCATCCGTTGATAAGTCGATGAATCCAACAAAAAACACATGAAAAAAAAATGGTTTCAGTACTCGCACATATGCTGTCGTGCCAGTAAAATTCGGGCGAAGTGCCAACACCACAGGCAGAGCAACGCGAAGCCGCAGAGTGGTATGAAAGGGCAAGGAAGAAGAAAACATATGCAGGGGAGCGAAGGGTTCCATTGGTCGGATCATGCTCATTTTCAATACCAACCAACTAGACCCTACTATAAACATTTGACTAAAATTTCAAGTTGCTAGCTTCATTTTGTCGAAAGTTATTGTGCGAACTGACAGACAGACAGGCTGACGGATAGACTGACAGACAGACAGTCTGACAGACTAACAGAGTAACAGACTAACAGACTAACAGACTAACAGACTAACAGACTAACAGACTAACAGACTTACAGACTAAGAGACTAAGAGGCTGACAGGCAGAAAGACAGATGTATGGACAGAAAGACATGGCTGAATCGATGCAGAAGACGAACTTCATAATTTTCATATATAGGTATATATGCTGCTATATGCACGGAGCCTTCTTTAAGGTGTTATGTATTTTCCTTGTGACAAAAACAATATACCTTATACTTTATAAAGTCTAGGGTACAAAAAGATTTGAAGAGCATCTTAAAAATTAGTTTAACGAGTTCTCCATTTTGAATTAATTACTTGTCGATGGACCGTCGTAGCAACAACGGGCGGCTGCTAATTACCTTGACTCCTCCAGGGGCATTGGCGCATCAACATATCTAGCATTTCTATCTATGCCTTGGTGACGTTTTGATAGCATGTCTATTTTTTGGAAGTGAAGTTGCTAGCATGAACCTCCTACGACGGGCTGTTGCCAGCACTGCAATTGTCATAAGCTTCTGTGTAACTGATTGATTACAGATTGTTTATATCTCGTTTAGTTTCAATGTTATTGCTATGTGAGTGCGACGTAAGTAGTATTAATATGTACCTTCTAGCTAGGAGATCCATACAAAAATTGGGGTGCACTGGGTTGCCATGTTAAAAGCATAGCTCCTGAAACCTGTTCAAACCCGTCCGTTACCTGTTTTATCCACAACAGAACGTGTTGAGACATCTTTAATATCAGATTAAATCCTAAGTAAACCTGTCTGTCACCGGTTTTATCAACAACAGAACGTGCTGAGACCTGTTTAATAGCTGATTGAAACCTGTTTGTCACCAGTTTTGTCAACAACAGAACCTGTTGAGACCAGTTTAGTAGCTGATTGAAATTTGTTTAAAGCTGTTTGTCACCAGTTTGGTCAACAACAGGTTCTTCTTCTTCCTTGTTTTTTCATTCCACTCTGAGGCTTCGCGTTGCTCTGCCTGTGGTGTTAGCACTTCGCCCATTCTGGCGGTATAATCTCAGCTTCCTTCTGCAGGCAGCTTGGTCTTGGATCTCGTATCATCGCCGAGATTAATGCGTTGTTGTTGCTTCTTCATCTGATCGATCCACGTGTGTTTCCGTCTGCCTCGGGGTTTGGGTCCAGCAAATGGAACATTCATTGATAGTGCCTTCATGACTGGGTTCTCAAGTGGACGCCTTAGAATGTGGCAATACCAATCCATACGACGATCTTCGAGCTTTTCAGTAATCGGTTGCTCAACAAACAAGCTGCCTCGAATGTGGGTACTTTTGATAGGATCCTTTTTGGTCACACCGGCTGACATCCGTAGCATTTTCACCTCGGTCGCAGTCATTTTACTTTCGTATGTCTTGTACATAGTCCAGCATTTAGACGCATACATGAGTGCGGGACATACGATCGTTTTGTGCAACTTGATCTTAAGTTTTCGTGTTTCACAACAGTTCCTGTTGTTGCAAAACGTGTGGCAGTTTTTGGATCTGAATATACTACCCTCTTGTTCTACTTTTGATTTTGAAAAACATTCGAAACAGACAACTGAATTGTCACAATACGTGCCTACAGGTACACATGAATCGTATAGGTACAATCTAATTATATAAAAATAATGCATCCATGAAAACAATCCTCGATTCAATTGTAAAACAAATGAACGTGCACTCGAAACAATTGTACGACCTGATAAATCTTTGTAACGAGCAAAAAACCGTACATGACACAACTATGACAAATCAACAATGCTCTGGCACTACATAATATAAACGACATTAAGTCTCATAACAACGGAAAACTAAGAGATAAATTTAATTAAAACCAAAAACAACATCTATCGGATGCATTTTTAAATTATGACAAAGTTGTCAATTTGTTTTGTCTTTCATCTCGTTGAGCTCCTTTTAAAACAATTGTCCCAGGCAAATTACTCTGGTTAAATTCGTGAAATAGATTTACGAGTATTAGAACAAACAATTGGAAACGAGATACACGTTATAAGTACGTGTGTAATTCGTCGAAGGTTGGTCGTTGTAGTCGATGACATTTTCAATCGTTGAAGAGGAAAATCTACCGCACAAGAATAAGTTACTAAACAAAAATATAAAAGGAAAATCTAACATTAAACATTTTAACATCAGTTTTTGATATAAGACGTTTGTTTAGATACTAATAGTATGTATCTGGGAAGTATCTTAGATCCAACACACCACTTGTATGCAATTCATTGGAGGGAGTGCCACCAGTACCAGTGCGAGATGATTTATGGTCCAGTTAAATGCTTTTGCGATTTACAACAGATAACAGATTGACATTAAAAAAAGAGATGTGTATGTACTCGTATGAATGTGTGTTTTCTATATTTATTTTCCCTCGATTTCATGCATTAAAGTTTGATAGCGCTGGTACAGTTTTAGCCTTGAATTATGAAGTAATATGGCGCAGCGGGTATCGCCGCGAAAAATCTATGTAAAAATGTATGATAATTTGTCGGAAATTTGCTGTGGTTCTATGTAGATACGGGTACTTTATTGATAAAGTTAAATGCCAATCTGAACACTGGAACATTTGTACTGTATTTTGTAGCTGTCGATGGCAAAATTATGATGCATGAAAACGACATAGCAACACGGTTTAGTGATCGTGATGATGGTCAGTATTTATTGCTAGGCCAGAAATTCTTTGATTGTGTGACGAAATTCCAACGTCTGCGGTGAAAATATCTGAAATCATTGAAATTGGAATTCTTGTGACACTTGGTTTGATTCTGCACACCAACTTACGAGTAATATGCGTCTGTAGCTTAGCTCGGCAACGCAATCCAGCATTTTGGGCTCCCCGAAACACGGTCGTTTGAGGTTCAAGCTCCTCAACGGAACAAATATTTTTATTCTCGAATTCCCTCTATCTGTGGTCCGGATGGCGCCACGGTTAGCACGTTCGCCTTCTACGCACTAGTAGTAGTAGTTTTCGACAAAAACAGGGGATTTACGTGTCCTACTATGAGCCTACTCAGATGTTAAATGAGTACCCATTTATGGGGTAAATAACCCGGTTGAGCGTATTGCTGATCACACACCTCTGCACAAGACATACCGTCACGATCTAGAAAATGAGATGATGCTAACTCATCTCGAGGTCATGGTTCAAAATTGGACTGTTGCGCCAGTTATGTATTTATTTATTGTATATTTTAGGGTGAAATTTTAGCTGCAAATTAATGTTTTTGATATTGTTCTGCCTACAGTCGTTTTCGAATTATTCCGTTTAGCGAATGTAATTTGAAGAGGGTGATTTTTTACAGCTTAGAATGATTGTAGCAGCTGAAGATTTAAGAGATCCGAAAAGGCCAGGCTCTCATGGACGACTTCTGAATCCGCCACTGTATTGATCTTATCTTATCTTTAAAGGACTTTAAGTTCGTTTGCTCGACGATGTTCCACTGTGTTTACACCTAATTCATCTCAATTAAATTCAATGGGATTCCATATTTTTTCTAATTGGAAAAGTGATTTTTGTCGAAATATTAGGAAAATACTCGGAATCAATTAGTTTCTTCCATCACAGTTGCATTTGATAGGTTCAATGCTTGCTCTTGATGTATATTAACAGAATGAAGTAATATTTTTCAAAGAGTGGAATTATGCCACCACTTAAAATCCAAACGTTATCTGAGACAAAATCCATTTTATATAAAATACTTGCTTTTACCCTGTATGGGTCAAATATCTCCTTTTTTGCACAAAATCTCGGGCTTGGATAGCTGCAAAGAATGCGCCTTATGATGAACCATTGTAGGTATTTCGAGCTACTCGCCTGAATCTTTCGATTTCACAGCTTTCTAGAACATTATTTTTTTGAATGCATTATATCGAATGTACTTACATTACCAGCTAATTACTTACATTATCAGTTAATTACTTCTGTTTTATCGTGATGTGTCATCATGTCGACGGTAATTTCTTTATTTTACTCCTAATCGTGGAGATCCCACTACATGCTCCTATCTAAGTACTCGTACTATAAATCTTGGCTTCATTTCATATGCATGACCATTACCATCAATCTATTGATATAAACTTAGCTTACTCTGCCTTTCTGAATGATTTCTAATGGCCCTCTAATGGCTCCACTAATTTACTTTAACCGAACGGCATTCAAAATCATGCCGAGCGCGTGCCATTCTAATCATATGCACGCGGGATGCACCGACATCACATCGCCGTGTGTCTTATCCCGAATTCCACCTGAATTTCAACAGCAAAACGTTTGACATGTGCGCTCTATGACTCATTTGATTCAAAACTGAGGTGGAATACTAAAAAGAAATTTCCCACAACTCGTCATCGTCTGCTTCAATCGACCGGTAAGATTGGACATGGTATCGTGTGCTGCGAACTGCTCGGCTATTACATAGCAACAAGAAGGGGAGACCTGGTCGGGTTCCTATTTTTTTTCGGTACTTTTTCCAGCCGATATAATTAATGATTTTGATATCGTCGAAGCTACATTATTAGATAGAGGAACAATCGCCACAACAACGATTATCCCACACGCTAACAATATGGCGTAAAGTTTTCGGTACAATCATTTGTTAATGAAACGGGGTTAAGGAGCTACGACGACGCTCCAACAAGTTCAATATTTGAATTTCAATTAAATATGCTGACAATGTGCCATCATCATCGTCGTTGGTGTAGTCGTTTGAAGTTGAGCCGACTCGTCTAGGCGGCGCGGGCTAATTTCCTTCGTCAATCCATCAGTGACTCCGGATTGACCCGATCCCAAGTACTGGAATGTTTGATAGATCGTTTAATGTAAAATGGTATGACTGGAATGCTGCTGGTAAAGATGTCTAAGATCAATTTTCTCAGCAATCGAAAAATCTTCGGGTGACAGGGTCCTTTGCGCTGTTTTATTTTCGAGTTCATCGTTACCATAGTGCAGATGGATTCAGCGGGAGTGTACTGAAACTCATTCCGACTAACATATACTAATATCTTATATGAGACACCAGCAGATGTTGCAAAACTAAGTCTCCTATAAACTAGTCTATTGTGTGTTTGTCTCTCAAAATTAATTCCTATAGGTAGTCCATTAAAGTGCGAAAGGATCCTTCAGTTCACTTTCTCAACCCTCCATAAAATTTCTTAACCTAGTCTTCAAGAACGGTACGTATCCTCTTGATGCCTCTTTTTTTAGCTGCTTCTTAACTTACACACTACAGCATGGTACACTTCTTGGAGACAGTCGTCTTTCTTCTTTCTCTTATCTGATTGTGTTTTATGCTATGTTATCGGCTAAGTTGGCAGTTTTTTGCTCAAGGTAAAAATTATTACGTACTCTGTATTGGAAAGAGAGTGTGTACCGTGGAACTTTATTTATATATGTATGTTAGTATGCTGAGAAACATACTATCGTATCATAGTATGGCACAAAGAATGAAAGGTAAAAAAAAAGTAAAAAAAAAAAAAAATAGAAAGATATTGAAGAGAAGCGAAAAAGATATTGTGTGTGTATGTACTTTGTACATGGCCTAATTAATTGGAGGTGGTTATTTATATTCGTATATTTTTAATTAGAATCTTGATTAAAAAGCGCAGCAAATGTATTTTGTTTCTTGTGTGAGGATGCAGTCATTTATTAGGCCACATATTCACATATACCTCAGATTTGGCTCGATTTGCCAATTAGGTTGATGGGTGTAGTTCTTCTTATCGAATATGATGATTTTTGTGAAAAAGACATAATACAGTGTGGTGACGGCGGGAGACTCTCTCTTTTACTGAAGGTACATACATAGATCAGATTGAGTAGAAATAGTAAGCTATGGTTACGCTCCTCTTCATCCGCGTCCGCACAGCTTCTGCAGCAATCATTTTACGTAGTCGAAGTCTCATGGCATGCTCTCCAATAAGGTAATGACCAGTGATCCTCCCAATACTACTGATGCACTTCCTATCCGAAAGCAACCCCAAAAGCAACTAGGATTCAGTTTAGGCCTTATTTTCTGGGCTATGCGACACTTGGTGAAGACGACCTACAGATGTAGAATCTCCTCAGTGCACCAGTCAAGAATCAGCCCTCCCAAAATCTTTGCGGTTGATAAGCTCTTGAGTGATGCTACAGCGGTGGCGTATACTACCGCCCTTGAGGAAAAACTATCACCTATGCTACACAACATCAGCAACACAGGCGTCCATGGGTTCTGGGAAGAACTCAAGGGTACCATCAAGGATGCCGCAGAGAAGGTCGTGGGATATAAAGCCCGGCGAGCGCGAAATGACTGGTTCGACGAAGAATGCAAAAATTTACTTGACGCGAAAAACGAGGCCTACAGACAATGGATTCAACGAGGAACCAGAGCCAGAAGTGAAAAATATGACGAGCTACGGCGAATATCGAATAGAATAATTAGACGTAAGAAACGTAAATACTTTGACGAGCAGTTGCTGAACATAAAGGAAAACTTAGCTAATAGGAACACCAGACAAGCGTACAAACTAGTAAATACAATTAAGAACGGCTACCAACCCAGGACTAGCCTTTGTAAGGACAAGGATGGAAACATCATCAGCGACACCGATGGTATTAACAAACGATGGGCCTCTTATTTTGAAGAGCTTCTAAACCGACCATCTAACATCCCCACACAGGAAGCTCTCGATGATATTGTTGATCTAGGCCCACCCATTCAACCCCCGACAGTAGAGGAAGTTGATCTCGCGTTGCGGTCACTAAAACGAAATAAAGCGCCGGGCGCTGACGAGATCCCAGCTGAACTGCTAAGATTCGGTGGAACGAGTCTAGTTGATGCCATACATCAATTACTCCTGCGAGTATGGGAGAACGAGGAGATCCCAGACGATTGGCGCAGAAGCATCATCTGTCCAATCCATAAAAAGGGAGATAAATTGCGGTGTGAGAATTACAGGGGCATCTCACTAGTTTGTACGTCCTATAAAATTTTGACGAAAATTCTGGAAAATAGAATAAAACCGTACGCAGAACGAGTCATTGGCGAATATCAAAGCGGTTTCAGACCTGGTCGCTCCACAACCGATCAGCTCTTCTCAGTCAAACTGATACTCCAGAGGTGCTGGGAATACAACGTAAACGTATACCAAATCTTTGTCGACTTCAAGCAGGCATACGACAGTATCGATCGTGGAGTACTGTACAACATCATGCTGCAATTTGGTATACCGGCAAAATTAGTGCGACTGACAAAGATGACGATGACCAACTCCGTCTCACAAGTCAGGATCCAGAATACACTTACTGATCTATTTGAAACACGCACTGGTTTGAAACAGGGCGATGGACTGGCACCGACGCTCTTCAACCTAGCACTGGAATACGTTATTCGGGCCATGAATATGGACAACAGCAAGACGCTGCTCATCAAGTCGACACAATTAGCAGCGTACGCCGACGACATCAACATCATGTCCCGAAGATTGGCTGACGCAGAAGAACTTCTGCATACGCTCGATACCGCTGCAAAAGAAGTTGGATTACGTATTAACGAGGGTAAAACTAAAATAATGATGCAATCGGTGACAAGACACCTGCACAACCAAGCATCAACGTGGGGGACCTCAACATCGAGTTCGTGAACAACTTCATCTACCTGGGTTGCAACCTGTTAAGGGACGCCAACGAAACTGACGAAATCAAGCGACGGATACAGTTAGCTAATAAGACTTTTTTCTCGGTTCTCCCCATAATGAAATCGAAGCATGTGCACAGAAACACGAAGCTCCGCGTGTACAAAACCATTATACGACCAGTGCTATGCTATGGCTGCGAAGCATGGACCCTAACTCAAGCCTCCGAAAACATGCTAGACACTTTCGAACGTAAGGTTCTACGGCGAATTTTCGGGGCTGTTTGCGATCGAGATGGATGGCGCATCCGGTACAACCATGAGTTGTATGAAATGTACGATGAGCTGCAAGTCTCGAAAATCGTCAAACTACAACGACTTCAATGGGCAGGGCATGTACAAAGAATGGACCATGATCGCATGCCTAAGAGAGTAATGAATGCAGAACGAGTCGACGGAGCGAGACTGCGAGGACGACCGAGATCTCGTTGGGAGAGCTCAGTAGGTGTGGACGCCGCGCAACTGCTGGGCTCCCAAAATTGGAGGACGCGGTCACGTAACCGAGATAATTGGAGGACAATGATCCAGGCGGCCAAGGCCCGACGTCGGACTGTCGCGCCACGATGATGATGATGCGACATGGATTATCAATACTCCACCTAATGTTAGCCGCCGCCTCGGCCTTTAAGGCCATTTTGCAAGTTGCCAGAGGCATTCCAACGTTTCGAGAACTACCACTGATCTCGTTAGTAGTACCCTCGCGGGCCAGTTCATCAGCCCTACAGTTGCCGTCAAAGAGGCTGTGGCCCGGAAACTAACAAAGAGTAATGTTAAGTGAGCTTCCCATTTGTAGAATTAAGGCACGACACTCAGCAAGTATCTTCGAGTAAGTAGAAGTAGAATCTAGCGATTTAATTACCGATTAACTATCAGTATAAAATATTACGACACTAGCCGCAACTATAATTACATTGCGTCGGTTCTTGCATGGACCTTTGCTTATTTACAACCCTAGGTTCTTTACGAATCCCGGCGATAACCTGCAGTGCCCATTTAAGCGAGGTTCACTGCTTTTTAGTCTGGTATTCCTCCCCAATGTTGGATACAAAGTCCCGGACCCGAATTGTATTCTACCTGTCCCGAAAACAGGCGGGGTTAGGTGCTTGCGCCTCCCCCCTGAAATCGCTGATGCACTCCTCTAGAGCCAAGCTTGTCCAAGGCCCTGTTAGAGGTCGACACATGGCAAGAATATGCCAAGTGTCACATTATTAAAAGAAGTCCTATTTATAAAAGTCGACAACATACATCAGACGCACCACAGGAATCATAATTTCTGCACAAATAAAGATCAATTATTGTGATCCCTGGCAAACTGTTGACTGGCAATCGATCAAAAATAGAGATCCTGATCCACGATCCTTTAAAATTTTCCATAATGAAAAGACCTCTTGAATTATTCATTAATTCTACAATTTCAACGAATATGTATTTGAAATTCCGATCACATGTAATTAAAATTATTGATCTAACCATCAGGCTAAATCGCATTTCTTGATACCTATCTGCCCCAGGACTAAACTGAGACTACACTTGACTCAGGGAGATTATATCATATAACATGTTTTATAGAAGAAAAAAAAATGTTAGCACGATTTCATAATAATAAGATTCGTGTTGATTTTTTAATTAAATTCATTTCTAGTGCATTACCGTTTCCGAGAGGCATTCATACATATATTACGACCATGCAGCTGATACTGTCCACTACCAACCACAAGTATCCTTGTTCGTTCATGATCTAAGATAAAATATTGTGATAATTTCAGAAAAGATACTGTGTGATTTTGAATAGGGGAGCTAATTCCGTAGTGAATGCCTGAAGGTTAATCATGTTTAATTAAGACCATTAGAAGTAGGTTGCTTCTGTAATGGATCGATAAAATCTGCGATCATTTGGTAAGTTTATAATTGATCTATACGGATACTTGGAAATTCTTGAAGAGTGGTATGAATTGAAATTAATTATGATGAAAACCTATCGATTCTTAGCATCGATATTTGATTTCGTTGATATTGGAGCGATCGTGAGCTGCTTATTTTGATTCAAGATTCATACTATTTACGTAGTAGTATAAACTAATACTTAACAAGCATATAAGTTGTACATTTTTTTTTTTTTGCTAGCCATTAAAGTTACGGAAAAGGAAACCTCCAATTCTGGAATATATGGAGACAATTTTTTTCCGGCGACCCCGAAAATCAATGTTTTGATACTAATATTGTTCATTTTGGATATTTTTTTCACACTCACTCACCCGCATGTGAGGATGGAGTTGAGGGCTGCGGCCAAATTGAAAAATTCAAAACGCTAGAACCTATACTGGATCATAACGGATCTGATTATGAAATTTTTTTGGAAACTGATCGAGCCGTATGGCCGCAAGAAACGAACAAACATACAGTCCAGTTTTGTATACATATGTGTACATACATATACTAGCTGCGAGAGCTTGCTTTGCTTGCTCTTTTGTCTAGTGCTCGCTGTGATTGCGAAATCAACATGTTTTGGGTAACATGAGCAAAAGTTTTGTTAAAAAATTTATAGAAAACTTTGCTCATGTGCGATAGCTATAAGAAAACACATTACCTAAGACACAAACGATGTTACTGCCATCGCTGCTATGCTTCTGCCTGTGTAGGCTCTTTTACACCTACCGCACATAAGCAAAGTTTTGTTCACAAATTTGTAGAAAATGTTGGTCATGTGCGGTATGTGTAAGAAAGCACATTACCCAAGACACCGCTGCTACTGCTTTACTTCTGCCGGCAATGAAATTCCCGCATCAGAGAAATGAATAAGTAGGTTAGGTTAGGTGCAGGAGCTGCAGTGTGGCACAGACAAATCATCCTCGTTATTTGGCATGTGTTGCCGCTGAGCCATCTTATATTAGCCCTGTCCACAGCAGCTGTCTTCATCGACAATTTGCACTTGCCAAGTGGCATTTTCATATCTCTCCGTATTTCGTCAACCACCCCAGTTGTACCCTCCCGAGCCAGTTCATCCGCCTTGCAGTTACCCACAAAACCACTATGGCTCGAGATCCAACAGAGAGTGATATTGAAGAAGCCACGCATCTGTACGAGGGCAGAGCGGCAGTTATCAATGGTTTTAGATGTCGTGAAGACGGATTCGAATGAGCGAATCGCCGCCAGACTGTCTGGGTAAATAGTGATGTCCCTCACAGTAATGATATGACTGCCCAGCCAAGACAGGACTTCCGAGATCGCCGAAACCTCTGCCGACAGGACACTGCAATAGTCGGGAAGACGGAGTGTGAGGCTAATCCCCAGCCCTTGTGAGTTCCCACCCCGACACCCCTCGTCAGTTCTGGAGCCATTTGTGTAGATGATCATGGTGTCGATAGTTAAGGGCATATACCCCGTCCATAGACTCCTCGACGGAATCAGGCTGAAGAAGTTTCTGGCAAAATGATGTTTTGGAGAAATGTAGTCGCGTCTCCCTGGAGAGATCCAGGTTGTTCAGTATAGTAGAATGTCCCGAACACAGCGCACGCCTCTGGCCCGTCTCACGAAGGCGCAAAGCTTCAATCGGACAAGCGATTTTCATGTGATGTCCGAACAGACAAACACACAAACATTTCAGAAACCATCTTAATGTATTTTGAAGATATAGACAAAACGGTAATTTGATATAATTTTTTTATAGTCAGATCACCACAACTTTTTGCCAATGAAAAAAATATAAATATAAATAAATAAATATTTACCGATGACAATCTGTAACCGACAAATAAAAGAAAACTGACGACAACAAGTGAAGAACTTGCCAAAAATGTACAACAAAAGCGATGACTTCTTGAATGCAACACTAATTGACTTAATGCGGCGCCTGGAGATCCTTTGTTCTTGTATTTCACTCTTTACAGATGGCTGGGTGATACCTGCGCACCTATGCACTACACCACCATTTCATACGTTCGTAAGGTAAATATACGATGGTGGGATCCATTTCGGAAAGTCTGACTTTTTTTGCCTTTGTACCCCATAGGACACCATAGTGCCGAGGTAACAGTTCAACAGAGTATTTTATCGATCTTGTAATCTTTTCTGCTCAACACACAGACTCATCTTCTCATTACACCACTTTTGGAACGGTTTGACTAAACAGAGCGTTTTTGTTCTTGTTGTTGTGCTCTTTCAGGGAATGCTAGAGAAAGGGTGTACTTGTATTTTCACTTTTTTTAGGTTTGTTTGTCGTCGTTAAGACAGTGGCTTTCTTGGAAGAATTCGACAATTTCGTTTATCTAATTTTAGAGCATAAGAAGTACAGTTTGTATTTCTCCTTTTTGTCTAGGTAGTTTGCGAGCAATCTGGGGATATATAACTCCAACATTCGCAATAGAGATTTATACGAATCGAAATTACTAATAAAGGAAAAAAAGATAGCTTATGATCGAGGATAGACTTTGGATTGACATAACATGTAGAAAACAGTATAATACTCTGCATTTAAATTCCATAAATATGAAATAAACATAACTAAAAAACGAAAGGCTTAGGCGAGTAACCTGAAAATTGTTTGAGGCTTATCCATCGATTGCTTTTGTCAGTTCTCAATTATAAACGTCCACAGTGATTAACAGCCACCACACTATCATGTCCATTTAAAAACCGAACAATCCTAAAAAAATCCTAATTAAAATTCTAATCGTATTCTCCGCCTGTTCCGTGAACTATAAACAAACAATAGTCCTCAACAACATCAAATCAATCCACGAATCCTACATACATATTCTATAGCACAATGGACTGAGAAAAGTGTTCGGTCGGTCTGAGGTTACATGTTGTATGTTTTTATTGAAATTTGACGGTGCCCATCAAATTAGATTTCAATTAGGAAATACAATGGTTGAATAATTTCGGTAGTCAGAGTTAACAAGCGGATTAAGTGACTGTTGGTATTCTGCCGATGGTGGGCTATTACTATTGCTATGTTCGTTTTTATTTTTCGGATTCAACCGACAGACATGGGACTATTACCCACTATTTGTTATCTGTATGGGTTCGAATGTCAGGTTTGAATCAGCCCAGGACAATATATGTGTTTAAACAATGGGCCTCATTGTGCCCTGTACAAGTGGCAAACTAAGCGGAGGTTTTGTGTTAAAGATCTTAAGTAAATGTGACGGTTCGTTTGTTCGGTGCTTTGGATGGTTAAAAAAATAGGATTTAATTTGATTTGATTGGATTTATTAGGTGTTACTGAAGACAGAAATAAAAAGAAACGGGTAATACCTATTATACCTTCAACATTGTATTTGTAGGAAATGTCGAGAACACACAGATAATAGTGATAATGTATGTCATGGCGCTAATAATCGAATAGTATTACCCAACACTTCCACTATTTCCAACCCAAACAAATATCAGTCCTATGTACCCTATGAACCATACCAACTACTGGCCTAATGGGATCACATTCCGATGCTACCGATCGAAAATCTTGTCCGTTACAAGCCGATCCCATTGAACATGATAAATGTATCTACGGGGCGAAAGTTGACGAGTGTTAATTTTAAAGTAATTTACTTTGAAACTCTCCTCCTTCTTTTCGCTTACTCATCCATTCATTGTTTTAAGAGTTCGGCCGCAAGTTTGTATGCCTTATACATTTCGCCGAGCTAATTTCCTAATATTATTTGAACACTTAATTACCTCACAGGGTCACAAGAGGATATCATCAATAAGGTGCTATATGCGTACTCTTGGATCTATATGTTGTCGGCTTTGCGTTAAAACTAATTTATATAAAGAAAGATTGAGTGGAGTGGATAGAAGACACAAATACGGAGGAAGTGTAGTTGGCTCGAAGGTTGGTCATTTATCATTGGACTATTCGTCATAGTCTTGTCGAATTGATCCATATTTGACGGTAAATTGCAAAATATATTGAAAAGTTGGTAGTTGTATTCTTTTAGGTTTAGTATATGAGTATTAAAGACATATAAGATGAAAATTTTATAATATACTTACATGGAATATCGGCTGATGTTGTTGTTAATTGCCTTGATTTACAATGCCATGTAAAAATTTCGATATCATATATTTTTCGGATTGTGCAGTTACTAGTATTCACCTCCTATCTGCGCGGTCTTTATAGTGATAAGTTCGGATACTGTGTGAGTTCTAGCATTACCGGTCTTAACAATTTTAACGCCCTGCTCAACTAATAGAAAATCGCTCGTAACAACGTGGGGCCCAATAATTAACCCTTCAAGGTTGATTTCGGTCCTTGGATGACTGATGCTCATAGGGTCCCACAGACTCCGGTCATATTTTTCTAAAGGTTTCAAGGCGGGCGTAGAACTCGTCTTTTACTGCGTCTTCTCTAACTTCAGTGAAGGCGTGCACTTTGATGAGCCAGAGATTGAAGAATCGAGTCTTGATGCGAATCGCACAAAGCCATTCGTTTATGGGTTTGAAGTCAGTAATGTGCGGCTTGAGTTGATTGTTCACTATGAATGCTACTCCACACTGCTTGCGGCCCGATGGTTTGCCACTTGTAAAAATGGTGTGCGATTTCTTGTCATTGATCTCGCTGACAAGCCAATTTGTTTCCTGGACTGCATTGATGCCCAGTTTACACTTTTCGATCTGTTGAAGGAGGGCCTTTTCGGCCCCCGGTTTGTTCAGGGAGCGTACATTCCCGGATCCGAAAGAATAATCCTTTAGTCGTTTACGTGGTCGTCGTTGTTAATCCGTTCAATCCGAGTCTTGTGCTCCAGGTTTCTTGATGTGGAGTGGTTTTTACAAGGACGAGTTATCAGCACATTGCTTAACCCCAACAGTATTTACGAACTTTAAATACAACAGTCACTTCCATTTTGCATATGTAATTGCGCTGATCATTCATTGACACGAATTTATATTTTCAGACAAAACCAGTCATATCACAAAAAGATGGCAGCCATTGATAAAGTCTTCTTATGAAACTAAATCTCTCATTGTGAGAGGGCGGCTCTCCCTAAAGTATTAAAATTCTCATTGTGAGAGACTTAAGATTTAAAGTCTCATTGTGAGACTTTTTATATAAGACTAAAACTCTCTTCTTATGAAACTAAAAGTCTTACTATAAGAGTCAATAATTTGACGTTTGATTTGGCCTTGACCGGTCGCGGCTCGCGGTGTTTATCACTCGTGGACGTATCTGACTCGATCAGCGGTGACATCGTCCTAAAGGCCTTCCGATTTTTTTCATACTTGTCCCGAATTAATTAAATACCGATGAAAAAATAATATCAACAGCCTGCATCTCATTATGGCAAACATTAATCGTTAAAAATTAGCTGTTCAAGAATGGGGCTACGTTTCAAATTTTTTAAATACCAAAACTATTCTTTCTCTTAAATTCTCCGATCAAGAAGATGATAGACAACTTTCATCCGAGTGATCTATCCGAATTTCATCGGAGTGCTCAGAACTATTTCACTGCGAATGACAGTGTTTGATAGATTAGATTTCAGTTGTTGATTGGATTGAAAGGATGTACAGAGAGTATCGTTAAGTGTACATATGTGTTCAGTTTCTTGAGATTAAAACTATATCGTATAAAACCTAACCTGATCTGAACCGATTACTGATCTAATTCAGTAATCGGTTACTGATCTAATTCAGGAAAAACTAGTAGAAAACATTTGTCTAATTGGACTACGAAACTAAAAAATCTTTAATATTGTATTTCGATAATTTCATAAAATATTCCTCCCCGGTTCGCCAGTCACACACTACGTTCTATAATAGATGTCCACAAAAGATCATCACTCGCTTGCTTGACGCATGTTCACAACGATCTTGATTTCCCCCAATCTATTCCCTTATCGGTAAACTCTATGACCAAAACGCCGAAACTTATGACCGCATCCACTGTACTTGACTCTCCCATATCTTCGGTCATTGTGACATAACAAATTTTGACAATTACAAATAACTATTAGTTGATCAGATTGACATATCGAGATAATCTGCAAGAGTATCTGTTTTGGCTTGCTGTGCCTTTGTGTACTCGATCGTTGAGATACGATGGCGGTTTGATCAATGTTAACAAGATGGATGGATGAATGACGGGGAAACGGACGGCGAATGGTGGTAAGTAAAGTACGAGATGAATCTGAAAGTTTAGGATACTGCCAGGCAGATACTTACAATTGTACGCAAGAATCAGTGTCTTGTAAACATATTTAAAGAAGAATTGAAACCGATTCGAGACGTATTGAGAAGATATTATAATCTATCAAAGCTATTGTTGGAAGAAGTATTCGATGCGAACCAAATATTTATTGTTTGTAATCGATGGCTAATTTTTGGATGGGAAATAAGTAAAAAAATAGAACGAACTAGAGAGAAAAAAAAAACATTAATTGGAAGAGATTCTTAGATGCAGATTCAGTTGGTAGATTCAAAATATTTAAATTGTGATTTTCTTAAAAATATCGTCATCTATTATACGGCACCATAAAAAACCAATACTATTTGCCCTAACCCCTAGTGGGGCATAGCGCAGCAACTATTCCCATGTGGCTTAGCTGATGTTTCGTTATCATAAATTGGTTTTGGACGATGCATGTTGCTAGCATCTACCTCCTGCCCATTTAGCCGCATACCAGCGACAAGTCGGGGGATGTTGTGGCTAACTGTTACACCACACACCAGAGGGGGAAGACAACACAAACATAACATCCAAGTCCTTGACGTGGACGGGATTTGAACCCGTAGCTGACCGGTAGGACATTAGACTGACGCCACAACGACGGTCAAATCTCGATCTGCAGGTACCATCTTACGCCTCGCCATTCTCAATGTCATTATTGTATTCAGCTGAAGGTCTACCCGAGTTGTTCTAATAAATCAATTCGAATCAGCGCGTATATGATGTTTGTGATGCGGATTGATCTGTTATAGCATTAAGAAAAAACTTGCAACAATAATCCAACGTGGGATAAACCTTCTTCTTAAAGGCTGTGCCTATCGCTACCGCTTATTGAAACTTTGATTAGTCGAAAACAGAAAATAACAAGATCAGATATCTGACGGTGTCCTAGTAATGAAAAGTACCTGTGTAACACAAGCCTTCCAAGCCTAATGAGATCAACAAATCTTGACTTGAATCTATGGTCATCGCCGCCATGGTCTCTGACACCAAAAAGTAAACTACAATCAAATTCAACGACAATTGCATAACATTAAAATACCAGGGCACCTTAATTGAACTCTGAGTAAGGCTGCCCATTAAAATGTTCCGGACAACATTAAAAATGCGAGAAATGGGAAATCGGTTTTTAAATGAGCACTGAGCTTCGTAGACCGGAGGACCTCTTGTGACCAGTAAGGCACCAAAACTGAACACAACCAAAGTAATCCTTGGCTTTTGATAATCATTGTTACGGCTGATTGTATGTCTGCTGGTTAAGGTACATTCTGAATGCATCAAGTCAGTGAACAGAGTTTGTAGCCATGATGAGTAGCCAATATATTGGTCACAGCTTCTTCAAGATTGCAGTCATTGCGATAGGGGAAACGATGACTTTTGGTTCTCATCTGAGTTGTTGATACTTGAACTTTGTTATCCAATAGCTAGTTTACAGAATGATCACATTAAAGTTAGTGCCAAGTATTCACCAAGTTCAGAAGATGACAAAGTTAACCAACTGAACCTCTCTCGCACCTATCCTGGATATCGAGGAATCATAGTTCACATCGAAGACGACCGCAAAGTCGCCGGTTAAATGCTATGACCGCGATCACCGTGAAAGTGGAGACCCCATGAGGACCACACGACATCACAAACCGACGATGGACCTCTGACTACTTAGAATCATTTTGCCCAAGAGGAAAAATGCGACAACATTTAAAGAGATATGCCCAACAACGGCCAAGTGAAAAAATAATAACACAACATTCGGGTATTGATCAGGAGGCCGGATTTTTATGGTTCTGGTTCTAGTGTGGTTTTTGAGTTCCCAAGAAATTGCACAGACGTGTGTAACACCGGGGAGTGTGTGTCGTTGGTGACATTTATGGTAATGATTGCGTATTTTATTTAAATGCGAACAGGAGGTTTAAATTTTGTATCGAACAACAAGCACAGGAGCTACACCACTAGACTGCTCCCCGATACAATATCCAAACGGCTAGGCTCTCGCATTGGTGCAATATTGGCACAAGGGGGCAAGCCTGGGTATGTTTTGTAGGCTTTGCTGCTGTTGCAGTTGATGATGGCGTTAAGCGAGTATCTGCACGGTTGGATGACTATGATTGTGTGGCAACAAGTTCACCGCGCGTAAAACTATTTGATCCCAAAAGTCATCGAAGATTCGAATCAGAAAAAAGGAGACATTTGCGCTGAACTGTTTTGTCAACACAACAAGGTCCATGAATTGTTTGTGATTCTTTCGGGAACCGATGGCGAAGTTAAATGTTAAGTTATTCAAAATTTAACATTTTCGATATATGTTAATGTGGACTAGGTGCATTCTTAATATATTGATTAACGGGTTTACTGTTTAGACTGAAATACAACCGTTGCGGAGATTGTGGAAGTTATTTAATATGTCTTTAAGCTGCTTTCAATTTTTATATGTGTTTGCCAAGGCTTAAGGGGATGACCCTTTGATGCAAGCATAGTCTTGGCGGAATAACTTCCTTTCCGTAAGGGATGGGGTAGATGTTGAGCGATTAGGAAGCACCGCTTAAACTTTTGCAGGTCATAATTTGGGGGGAATACAGTAGACGGTAGGCTGCTTTGCGAAACTTGCCAGTGGCGTGTGAGGAGCACTGGGCACGCATCTATTCTGTGCAATCTGGATCTCACTTCGGAGACCAACTACACCTTTCCGAAACAAACTTTTGATCGGAACTATACCTGCCTTATTAAATCTAGGAATCTCTGGACACAGAATGCACCCTTAACGACTAATTTCATGCTGATCTACACGGACGGCTCTAAAACGCATGATGGGATTGGGGCCGCAATTTACTCGAAGGGGCTTGGTATCAACATATTATTTCGTCTTCCTGAATTTTGTGGTGTCCTCCAGGCGGAGGTTTCAGCGATTTCGGAGGCTCTGACCTGGTCCTGGTTGGGAAGTCACGTGATGACTGCCAGGGATATCATTATTTTTACGGACAGCCAAGCTGCAATACGTTCACTTGAGTCGGTTCTCACTACATCCAAAATGATTGTGAACTGTCGCACAGCCATCGCTTTAATGGACTGTCGAAAAAGCCGCTTTGTTGGATACCCGGTCACAGTGGCTTTGCAGGCAACTGCAAAGCGGATGAGCTTGCGCGTGAGGGGATAGCCGGTAATGTAGCTGGAATTCGGGACAGTATTAAAATGCCTTTTGCAATATGTAAAATGGTAATTAACTCAGTCGCTATTGATAGGGCCAACATAAGATGGCTCAGTGGTAACTCATGCCAAACGACAAGGGCGATTTGGCCTAGACTTCATCCGAGACGCTCTGCCGTACTGTTATCATTGAGCAGATTACACATCGGCAGGGTGGTGGGGGTCATCACAGGGCACTGTCCTATTGGGGAAATTTCATGATTTTTGGTCGTTTTCGCTTAATGTTATCGTCCGTTTATTGTTATCACTTTTACTCCGTCCAAACGTGACCAAAATAAGCGGAGCCCACTGTACTTTGAAAAAGGGAAAAAACCTAATTTCTCACTTAAATGATGGCTTTCCCTTCTCTGTTGTTTTGTCTCTTCTAAGTAACATTCATGCCCACGGCCGTGTGAAGGGAGGGGCGAAGGAGGCACATTTTATGAGTGTGTGTGTGTGATAACATGTGTGTTTCAATTTTTGTTCAAATTTCTGAAGGCAATTTTTTTTTTTAATTGTACAGAATTTGCCACGATCGTGGAACCTTCAAACTAGGTACTAAAATTTTTTTTTAAAATTATATGTACGAAAAATTATACACACATTTTAAGACTTATTAAAAAATATAACTGACGCAACAGTCCAATTTTGAACCAAGACCTCGAAATGGGTTAGCATCATCTCATTTACTGGATCGTGACAGTGTGTTTTGTCTCTATGGAGAGGATTGTGATCAGCAAATCGCTCAACCAAGTTATTTTTCCTCAAATAGTTACTCAATTAACAGCTGAGTTGGCTCTGCATTCTCCGAAACCAGTTTATGCCGACGAAACGTCAACTGGGCCACATGAAACAGTTGACGCGCTTATGCCCCACAAGGAGTTAGGGCAATTGAGAGAGAGAGAGAGTAAGATTCGAACCAGGGTCCAGTGCATAGAAGACAAACGTGCTAACCGTTGCTTGGCTTCTTGCAGTGGAAAATATTGCATGTACTGTACTACCTATATTTGCACTCTAAGGCCTGGTACACGGATGACCGTGGATCGAAAATAGCCCTGATCCACAGGGGAATATTTTCATGACAGTTGTCCGTAAAAATTTTACCGGAGGGGAAAGCACATGGAGGAGAATTCCAGAAATGTCAAAACCTGATTCGTTCACAGTAACGCAGCCATTACAACACCTAAAAAAGCTATAGCCAGGAATGTAAAGAGATGTATCTCGTTGTTGCATATCTAAATTTCCGTTAAAAAAAATAAAATCAGGCTTATTTACCAACAAGTCAATTTGGCCTACCACTAAGTCAACATTTTTGCGTATGCTTCTAATATTCTGGTGAATAATGTAAAAACAATTTGAAAATAAGGTTTCGATACTATCTGTGTTCGGATTGCAACTCTTAACTTTATATAAAATACAACAATTCGAGTAAGGAAACATATGTTATGTTCATTATCACACAATAGTCTTTTTATCCCGTCTAATTGGTCCCATTAATCTATCAACTCAACTACTTTAGATTAGTCCAACTTATTACCAGCAAAAAACAATCCTTTCTTCTCCCAAGCACTTCTCAACAATTTTCCCACAATGTTTGGCCAATCGTCGCGTCTCACACACTCCGAGCAGGACTGACATGTTGTAAATCGGCTGTCGTCAAAATCACCGAAAGACCCATTAGAGGCAGACTGTATTCTGAAAGGAAACGCGCTGCAAAATCACAAGCGTATACAGTTCCAATTAATTTGTTGCTATCACCTCTAACCTTGCGCAATGCAATTGGTATCAAATAGCATTTCTGTGGGCAGGTAAATAACTCCAAGAGTAGGCTCAAATTAATACTTAAGCGTATGCTAGCGAAGATAGTACGCTGGGATCATATGCTCGTACACAGCCCGATCCATACGCAACAATCACTGTTTAGCGTAGACATTGAGCAAAAGTAATGTTCAAGGTGCATGATGATCGCATTATGGGCATTGTGGATGCGAGTGAAGGCTGTCGGGTTGAACCTGCCGGTACCTAACAGAAATCCGCGAGGATTTGCGGAACTCACTTATCGCGTCCAATGATTACGCCAATCCATCTCGAATGGTGGCAGATTTAAAATCAACGCAAGAGTATCCATCAAAGGTAATTTACATACCACGAGTAAGAATTGTACCCGTAGTATCTATTCTGATGCAGATTGGTCAATTAGAAGAGAATCAGATGTATGGATACCAGATATAGATTTCAATTAATTTTTATGCATATTAAAGGGAATCATGGATTTCTGATAAATATGCATGTGTAGGAGTCCGGATGGCACAGCGGTTAGCAAGTTCGCCTTCTATGCACTGGGCCCCGATTCGATTTCTACTAAATGCGGTAGTCTTTGATAAATGAGGGACTTACGTGTCGGATTAAGAGCCCACTCAGCTGTTAAATGAGTACCCATTTGGGGTAAATAACTCGGCTGAGCGTGTTGCTGATCACACACCTCTGCACAAAACACATCGTCACGATCTAGTAATGAAATAATTCTAACTGATCTCGAGGTCTTGGTCTAAAAAATTGGACTGTTACTTCAGTTATTTTTTTTATGTACTAGGTATATGTCTGGTATATTTTTTGGTAAACTCTGACACATCATCGTCATATTTTCCATAACTAATCTAACCTGAAATATTTTTCGCCTATTATAGCACCTGGATTGAGGATTTCATATGATGTAAAATCATCGAAAAAAAAAAGAAGGGTCTCCTGAAACTGTGGGAAATTTGAAATACCCTGTCTTCTGATTTAAAGTAAATTTATCTTACTATCATTAAAAAATGGGCCACACCCTTTGTTCGTATGATTGACTTTTTCTGGACTTTTGTTGATGAGAAAATTAAGTCCTCGGGCAGTTTCACCACAACGTAAGTCTACTCGGTTACATGGCCGAATCCACACAGATTTGTTGTTATAAAAAAGCTACCAGTTAATCCTAATACAGGTCCAAGAAGATATAGGCCGAAACCGCCCTGAGTATATGGACAAACATTAGTTGAACTCGAGGCAAGGCTACCAGTCTTCCCCGATGATGATGGGATCATTTGGTTTTATCATCGGCCGCAATATGGACACCACTCGTCCATGTTGGTGATTTCAATCTTTACCGGTTGGCAGTGTTATGTTATGAGATCGATCAGCTTCCAGTCTTACTCAAGCACTTTCCGCTCGACTTCCACCCCGCTTCACTATATCGTGGTATCCATTCGATAGGTAACGCAACTCCTCGGATCCCTCACACATCACCGGAGGGTTCCTTGGCCTGAGATTATGGCGTTTTCAGTAGCTCTTCCAAAAGATTGCATAGACGGTAGCCAATGATGCTAGTAATGAGAGACGAAACCGGTAAGGATTTCTTTTATATATATGTGTATATATAAGTGAACGGTTAGGTGCTGCAGATTGCAGATTCCGAGCGAAGTCGCTGTGGTTATATCTGCGAAAAAGAAAGAAAAATTTGAAATCAAATCACCACTTTGGTGAATTACACTCGACCAGATAGATAGCGCACAAAAGAGATCTTTTACTCGAACAAACTGTAATTTCGTATAATTCCACTTGTAAAGCAATTTTCATGTTGGCGTTTTGTAGAATGTAAGATACACATAGTGTACCCTCTGGTACCGATTTTAAGACTTTAGGCTAGAAATTGAGAAACGTCGTAGTATATTGAAGCCGATTATGTTGTGAGATAGTTGGCGGCAACAGGAGGGAATAAGGTAGTCATTAGAGGTTTAATACGTTTCGAAGTTTACTACCACGGTAAATCGTAGGTACACGTGAACGAATTTCAGTTCCCACACATTATTAGGCTGGTGGAATTTAAAGGATTAGTTGGGATTTTTTCAGTTTTCAGTTTAGATGATTTAGCGGACTAGTAGTGGTTGGTTAATATAAATTCGATCGACCTAGCAAACTTCGGACTCTTTCAATGACCTTTGCGAATCAATTCAGGATGTGGATGCGTAGAGACATTGAAATATGCGCACTAAAGCCAAACAGTCTATTGTTCTTTCCATCTGATAATTAGACAACCGGTTATTCCAAACCTATTCCCATTCAGCTTTGCAGGACGCGAGTAAAGGTTCTAATACACGGGATGCGTATACGCGACCGCGTGATTTTTACCCGAGTCGCGTAAACGCAACTTGTGTTTACACGTAAAGTCGGGTTTACGTCGACGAAACGTCTGAAACGGGTATCGAAACGAATTTGACTGACGCTGAAATCCTGCACATGTCGTTGTATTTACACGAGAACTGAAATCATCTGTATACCCTAGTTTTTCATATGTCTGTTGTTGGATTCATCGACTCATCAGCGGCGGATGAGTACCCGTCGTTAGCTTACAAATTACGCATTGTCGTAAACCTGTTTGCTATTTACATGGAACGAGTATTGTAGGTTTGACACACCCGTTGGATTAACGCGTCGCGTGTATTAGTTTGGTTAGTTTGGTGATTTTCCCATGGGTGACAACCTCAGTGTGATCCCAGTCTCTACTGTTTTCTGTTTTCTCCAGGTACACGACGGAGTTCGGCAAAAGGGATGTGGTCGAATAAATGGTGTGACTGAGGCTATGCTGGTTGGTTCATCAGCCTATTCATTTCCACCAATGCCAACGCAAAAATGAACCCGACAAAAAGTAACCCTATTTGAGGAGGCCACGACTTGTAGCATGTGTAATGGACGGGTTGGTGGGTATCCGAAGATGTCCGTGGAGACGGAGCCTAGACTTGCCACAATTACCGTGAAGGTTGCGATTTTCTTGTTAAGTTAATAATATTGACACTTGCACAATTCAATATTTAAAAGAATTGAACCTGAGTACTGTCGCTTGGTGAATCGACGCTCTACTAATTAAGCTACCACTATTGAGGGTGTGCCGTGTCGTTGTTATTGACTTTTCCTATTGATATTGATCACTAATACACAAGGCGTAAGACTTAATTTTTAGAATTTAAAGTGTCTGGCGATGTTAAGTTAGTAGAAGAGAGCCGTAGCTACTGGAAGTATCTACTATCTACCATCCAATACACATAGAAATTTCTTATTTCCTGGGCTATCTCCAGCTTTGATTCGTATAAATCTGCGGGGCCACAACGTATTATTCCCGCAGATCTTCAAAAAACAGCGGATATTGTTGCTACCATTTTCAGGTCCTGTCTGGAACTGGTATACATCCCTCGGTTGTGGTCGGTGGTGGAAGTGATTTTTATTCCCAAAGCCCTCATGAGCAGCCAATGGACCTAAGACCTATTAGTCTCTCCTCAACTATGCCAAAAATACTGGAAAGAATGATAGACTGCTATCAAAGTTCCAGCATACCACCTCTACTCTTATTCAGATCTCAGCATGCCTAGTGGAAAGGCAGATCCGTGGAGACTGCGCTGCTATCATGGCCATATCTGAAGTTATGAGATCAACTCCGTCAGCTGCCCTGGAAATAAAACTGAGCTTGTCAGCCTTGGATATATATGGCGAAATATTGGCGGAATGTACGGCGGTTCGGATTCGGAAAATAAGGCTTTCATCATCATCGTGGCGCGACAGCCCGACGTCGGGCCTTGGCCGCCTGGATCATTGTCCTCCAATTATCTCGGTCACGTGACCGCGTCCTCCAATTTTGGGAGCCCAGCAGCTGCGCGGCGTCCACACCTACTGAGCTCTCCCAACGAGATCTCGGTCGTCCTCGCAGTCTCGCTCCGTCGACTCGTTCTGCATTCATTACTCTCTTAGGCATGCGATCATCGTCCATTCTTTGTACATGCCCTGCCCATTGAAGTCGTTGTAGTTTGACGATTTTCGAGACTTGCAGCTCATCGTACATTTCATACAACTCATGGTTGTACCGGATGCGCCATCCATCTCGATCGCAAACAGCCCCGAAAATTCGCCGTAGAACCTTACGTTCGAAAGTGTCTAGCATGTTTTCGGAGGCTTGAGTTAGGGTCCATGCTTCGCAGCCATAGCATAGCACTGGTCGTATAATGGTTTTGTACACGCGGAGCTTCGTGTTTCTGTGCACATGTTTCGATTTCATTATGGGGAGAACCGAGAAAAAAGTCTTATTAGCTAACTGTATCCGTCGCTTGATTTCGTCAGTTTCGTTGGCGTCCCTTGACAGGTTGCAACCCAGGTAAATGAAGTTGTTCACGAACTCGAAGTTGAGGTCCCCCACATTGATGCTTGGTTGTGCAGGTGTCCTTGTCATTGCATCATTATTTTAGTTTTACCCTCGTTAATACGTAATCCAACTTCCTTTGCAGCGGTATCAAGCGTATGCAGAAGTTCTTCTGCGTCAGCTTATCTTCGGGACATGATGTTGATGTCGTCGGCGTACGCTGCTAATTGTGTCGACTTGATGAGTAGCGTCTTGCTGTTGTCCAAATTCATGGCCCGAATAACGTATTCCAGTACTAGGTTGAAGAGCGTCGGAGCCAGTCCATCGCCCTGTTTCAAACCAGTGCGTGTTTCAAATAGATCAGTAAGTCTATTCTGGATCCTGACTTGTGAGACGGAGTTGGTCATCGTCATCTTTGTCAGTCGCACTAATTTTGCTGGTATACCAAATTGCAGCATGATGTTGTACAGTACTCCACGATCGATACTGTCGTATGCCTGCTTGAAGTCGACAAAGATTTGGTATACGTTTACGTTGTATTCCCAGCACCTCTGGAGTATCAGTTTGACTGAGAAGAGCTGATCGGTTGTGGAGCGACCAGGTCTGAAACCGCTTTGATATTCGCCAATGACTCGTTCTGCGTACGGTTTTATTCTATTTTCCAGAATTTTCGTCAAAATTTTATAGGACGTACAAACTAGTGAGATGCCCCTGTAATTCTCACACCGCAGTTTATCTCCCTTTTTATGAATTGGACAGATGATGCTTCTGCGCCAATCGTCTGGGATCTCCTCGTTCTCCCATACTCGCAGGAGTAATTGATGTATGGCATCAACTAGACTCGTTCCACCGAATCTTAACAGTTCAGCTGGAATCTCGTCAGCGCCCGGCGCTTTATTTCGTTTTAGTGACCGCAACGCGAGATCAACTTCCTCTACTGTCGGGGGTTGAATGGGTGGGCCTAGATCAACAATATCGTCGAGAGCTTCCTGTGTGGGCTTTAGGCCGCTTCAAATATCAAATCTTGGGCGACCAAGTTATTCCGGGAGCTATAGACTACATTTCATCGAAATGTACTTGTCAAATGTACCAGGAGAGGAGGGCATTGGAATATGTTGTGGTATGGTATATACATGCCTTTCCTTCAGGCAATTACTGCTTGCCATGCTAAAATGGCTTGAGCGAAATGTTGTATCGGCCAAGGACAATTATCTTTACAGACAGTATCGCGGCGATAAGGTCCTTGGAATTATTGCTGGGAACACCGAAGACTGTAGACGAATGTCGACCCGCCCTAATAGAAATGGACGACCACTTTACCATTAATGCCTATGCCTTTCAGAAACCTGGTAGCACTGCCACAATTGGCAAGAAGACATAACATTTATTAAATATAATAGTAAAATCGCCAGGGAGCACAACAAATTACATTTGCGATTTAAAATGATGAACTCGAACATCATCTTCATTCAGAGTACATACTAGTTAGTTATCAGAGAAGAAAATTGTCCATCACATTCCAATTGATGTGTGTGTTAATTGCCTAGAGGGGCATGGTCGCGTCAAAATCTCGTGCATTACTATGCCTTATCGACGTTTTAATGGCATGTTTTTCGGATGGTGTAATTGGTCCTTAATTAATGAGGTGGCTATTGTCCGTTTCTGGCCTGTTATGAATCGTTCTGCCCCCAGGATTATTCCTCTTTATTTTAAGCTGAATGCATATATGTATACGTAGGTCCCTTAGTGGTCCTTAACGGGAGTTTGGGAGTATATGTTTCATTATGAATAAACACATACTTTTTCTCCTATTCATATCTAGTTCGTCTAAATGAATTTTGGAGCTGGATTTTGTCCTTTAACTTGAATTTATATTCAATTTTGTGTGGTGAAGTAAAATAAATATATATTTTATATCCATCTGTGACCGTTCAAAGTCGCTAAAAGTGAAAGGACTGCACATAGAATCGAGTACCAAATATGGAACTCGACATCATTGGGGGAACAGCTGACAGAGAAAAAGGTACAAAATTCCAATGCTATCTATTAACGACATGCGATCACCTACTACTGACTGCTGCTATCTGCCTCGTAACACCCGCTAAGTGCATTCATTGATTTGCATAGCTTCAGAATTGACCGCTCTGGCTTGAATGCTGGACTTGGAGCGGCCGCTACTGCTGCTGCTCAAACACTTGGATCGTTCTGTCATAACGAGATTTATGATCACAACAGACCAATAAATTTCGCCTTTATGTCAACTACATAGCATAGTCCAAGACCGAGAACAAATATATCAGAAACTCAAGAATATTGACAATTGCTTGCGAAACTGTAAAGTGGCTTGTATGGTATACAGATGCATCGCTCAAGCTCGCCACTAGCTTAGCGCGACATGCAAACGGATTTTCTGGTTGACGGATGCATTTGCATATGATGTACTCGTTCAAGTGTGCATGCGAAAACGGATTCAGTAATTTATACGATTTTGCCTAATTATGCAAATCGGCAAGAGACCTAAACGATATTTCCTTATGATTTGACCGTAAGCATGCATTTATGAGATTCCGCGAATGGCCAAGTGCATAAACACTCGCCGCACTTGAAATTAGCATGCGAGTTAGTACATCTTGATTCGCGGATGCTTGTACCCATAGGAATGATGATGCTGATGATGGCAATGGTGGTGTGATGATGTTGTACTACAATGGTGGTAAAATGCAAGAACAAATGAACGAAATTCCACCATCTGGCCAATTATGAGTGGAATGCAACAATCACTTAACACCTTGGCGAGTTTGTTTTACCGCTTAGCATGTTTATTTTATGTGGATGGTTGCGATCATGCCAGAACAATTATTTTATGAGTTTTTATTTATCTGTAATTATTTGCATGACTAAGAATAAGATGAGGCGGGGTGCAAATTATTGGTAACTTCCATATTAGATCAAAGATATTTTTCGCTGTAGTATCAACGAAGATTTTGACCGATTTATCGATCGTACTCCCGTTTTTATATTTTAACATTTAAATACGATTTTAAGATGGCCAAGCCACATACAGCGGTTGGCCTACTGTTGCAAATTTGCTTTATGCATTATATCTGCTGAGTTTCTGATGGACACAACATGCTGTGCCATGCGTCATTTTCTCCATCGCAAAAATTACTCCGCCGGCTGGGACCAGTTCAAAAATAACACCCGTGCTGTCGTATTCAATGTGCTGTCGTATTCAATGCAATTCGATTTGAATCGAAAGATAATTTGACCTTAGAATTCGATTCGTTTGCAGTTCCGCATCATATAACATCGTCGAATAGAATGAATTGCATTGTTTGATACGATGTACGGATTTCTCCGTCAAATACGAGGATTTTTAATAAATTATTAGATGTTTGACAGTAATTTTTAACTACTTTTTAATTTAATCTTTGATTTGTGAAGTTGTCCATTATAATATCGCTTATTTGAATAGCAGTGGCTAATAGTGCAAAAAGTACTTAAATATTGGATGAAGAAGGCGAACTCAAGATGGCTTAATGGCAGTACGTGTTATTGAATAAAGATAATGCGAATGCGAAACACAGTGACATTTCATTAGATGAAAATTCGCACTCGTGTCGTGTAATGCACACTAAATAGGGTGTAGAGTTCCACTTAGGGACATCTTCCGATTTTGGTCGGAATATAAACCCTGGCTTGGTCGAGCTGCTTCCTCCATGAATTAAGGCAGCTCCTGAAGAGTGAATCTATGGTATAGACGAAACCAAGTGACAGGAAGAATTTTTTTTAAGTTAATTATTTTTGCGTGGTAGTGGAGAGCGAGTTTGAGTCATTTTTGACTTAGACTCGCAATGACCCACTCCACATTATTTTTAACAATTATGATTTGCGGTCACAAATAGGGTCTCAAAAGGTTTGGTTTATATCAGGCGTTTTCAAACTCCGCCCGCTTTTGGTTTTTATCCGGATTGCGCGTTTATATTGCTTTTGACATGAAACAATAAAAAATAAATAAATAACACGCCATAGTCCAATTTGGTGAAGAATCAGGTCATTTACTAGATCGCGATGCTGTGCTTTGTGGAGAAGTGTGTGATCAGCATCACGCTCAACCGAGTTATATGCCCCAAAAGGGTACTTATGTAACAGCTGAGTGGTCTTATAGTCCGACGCATAAATCCCCTTTTCTATCTTAGAATACCGCATTAAGTAGGAATCGAACCGGAGCCCAGTGCATTGGAGGCGAACGTGCTAACTGTCGCGCCAACCGGACTACTTCAATAAAAATATATATAAATAGTTTAAAACGAAGTGGTGCTACTACAATACTCGCGAGTGCTGACCAAATGCTTCCCTAATACCTAAACACCCTACTGGCTATTCGCTACGCTGTGGTTACGCTCCACACAACAGGGGGAAGATAACACAACACAAATATCCATGGCCACAACGCGACGTGACGTGACGTGGACGGGATTCGAACCCGAAACGGTCGGTGTGAGGAGACTGACGCCACTACCAACTGAGTAAGCAGCCTAATTGGCTGAGTTACACCTTAGGTCATTAGAATCACGTAGTTAGATCTGCAATACACTGCGTTTCACTTGAAATAGCACACTATATACATACATTAAATTTCTTTTTTCAATATCTTTTGAAAAAATTAAGACAACAGATATTTAATATTTTTTATTTGTAGTTTGATTAACAATCTTTAATTTAAAATAATAAGAACTTGAATTTGTTCAACAGTTTTTTAATTAAAATCTAAGAAAGTAAAACACCAAAGAAATAGCGCATGAATTCTGTTTCACTTGAATAGCGCACTTTTTTTTAAATTTATATTTATTTATTTAAGTGAAACGCAGTGTATAATTTTCTGAAATCTGACACGTTCTCAACGATCTGTAGCAGCTATCTCTGATCCTATCCCTGAGCAAAGTTTAGTGATGGGCTGATAACCCATCCTTGTAATAACTACTCCATGTAAATAAATCTGGAAATAATCCTTGGATTGGACGGATGAACGGCAACCAACACGCTAATGTGAAACCGATTAATCTTTTGGATCCTGGAATGTACGCTCCCTGTACAAACCAAATTAAGGCTTTACTGGAACAGTTCAAATAAAAGCTGTGCATCACTGCAGCCCAGGAAACAAAATGGCTTGGTAACGACATTAACGACATGATTTCGCATACAATCTCCCAGATTGGAAAACCGTCGGGAGTTTGTTGCCGTTAACTGACTAACTAACAGTTAATATACTCTATCACATCTGTGAAGGGTATAAAAATGGAAACATCATCAGCGACCTCCATAGCATAAACAAACGATGGACAAACGTCAACTAGACCATAGGAGTGGTAGTTTAAATTTTTTGTAGTCTCCTTCTTTGTGATTCAAAATATGCATAAACAAGAACTAGCAATAGTCACCCTATTGCATTAGAACATCTCCCTCCCAATCAGAACAACCTGCAATGAGTGCTAGGATGTAAACTGGAGAACAGTGAAACAATTCATATGTAACTTGCCTTAGGCAGGAGATGACTTGGTGTATTTCTCATCCTCTCGAAAACGAAAGACTTAAGCAAGTAACTCACCTTTCGCTACGGGTAACGTATCGTCATTGAAAAGTCACATTTCTCGAAGCCTGAATTTCCGAAGATCAGTCAACTTCCCATTTCTTCTTCTGATTTGTTGGCAGCAACAATAGAAATCTGCCTAGAAATTCAACTAATTCTTTCTTGCTGAGCATCACATTCTGGATCATAAGACACCTGATCGATCTCCTTGAAAATTGCCTTGTTATACACCCGACTATCGTAACTATGGCCAAACAGATGATTAACCATTTTACGCGGTATGCCTGGCATTCCAGCGCACATACGCTGGTGGTTACGTCGTTTCCGCTGCTTTTAAAATTTAAAGCTATCATTAGTGCAAAAGTTAAGGAGAAAATATTCGTTGTCTTTATTATCACTTCTTGTCCCGACGACAAGAACGATATACAATCTGCTGTGATCGCTGTCTTTGGCGACGGTTGGCGGACCGGCTCCGATCGCTCGTTCTTTGAGTTTCGACCAAAGACTTACGATCGAATCACATAAGAAAACGCTTTAAGATCGGCTTAATGATCTGTAATCATTGATAATAAACGATTTATATTAAATGTGCATCAGCCATACTATTATCGTCATAAAACACGAAACGCCAAGTGTGAGTGGTGAGCGGGTGTACTTGGGGTCCCACGTTTTAACTACTTGTCGGCACAGGTAAGGTTTCTTGGTATTTGCTACTCGAATGGGTTTTATCAGATTTGAGCCAGGCGTAAGGTTTCTTCGCCTCGGACATTTCACAATCTGAGGGTTAAATGTATGCACACTCATATAACTAGAGTTGCATTGAAGACCCCTTAAGTGTGCGGCCTCAAATTATTTTGTTTTCGCAGACATTTCGCTGCATGTATGGCACGTACTATGCCATTTATCACTTATTAGAGGCCAATGAGGACAGGTGATCAAGTGAATTTATGTGAAACGATTCGATCGTATGGCCATTTTGAGCGAATAATATTCATACGCGCTTAGACTTAGGCAATGGATGTCCTAGACGAAGCATTTACATTGGTTAAGTAGTTGAATGACTGGATTAGTTGAGCGAATTCGAAATTGCTTGTTGGATGGCAAGTAGGGTTTGTGAATGTCCACTCTAAAGTGCGAAAGATAGTACCTAATAGCCGTATGGAAAATAGCATTTTTCTAAGTACTTTGCTATGGATCAATTGGCGACTCCGGTGATGATAAAGTGAAGAACATCACTGGGAATCAGGTGAAGATGCAAATTGTAAAGTTGATCGGGAATTATGTGTTATTTTCCCATTGATGGGTAGAAGTGTGATTTCCATTGAATTGCAACAATTTACATTTGCACTCTTTTAAAAATATTTCCTGGTTATTAAGGCAGCACTTAACAATAATTAGCAAAATTAATATCCATATTTTCAACAAAAATTCAATTATCAGTCGCAGTTGAGTTGAGTTCACAAAACCAGCCAGAAAGGCTCAACGCATTGCATGTTAAACGCTCATTGCAAGTGGCAAAGTGCAAACTGAGTTGCAATCGTAAATTATTCGCAAAGCACCATGCATTGCAGAAGGTCTCGCAACTGCCACATGTATGCCAGAGGACTACAAACTTCAAGCAGTAACACCCCGAATAGCACAGTTGTTCGTGTTTAATGTACTAAATGTCCCGCTGCTGTTCAAATGCTGATTTGCATGCGTTTTTTTTTCAAGCATTTTAAGTGGGTCTCGGGAGTTTTGAGGTGGTAAAGCGTATGGCGCAAGTCCCATCAGTCTCACACGAATGGCTCGCAGTTGGAGTTGGTGGTGAATTTTGCACTATGCATACGATTTGTCAGATGCAATTAAATCCAAGATTACCATCATAGGCACAATTGGAGATAATAACAATTACATGGCTCGCGGTTCTTTTATTCTGTGATATGATTCAGGATTTGAGTGAGGTGGTTACAGATGGAATGTTGTTATGTTGAACGGCTGGTTGATAATGACTTCGAACTTCTCAGTCGCATAGAGGGTGTGTGAATCTAAAGCCAAGTATATATTGGGACTTATTGGATCTATTCATGTCACAGACTCAATGAGCTATATCGTACGAGATTCCAAAGATTCAAAAAATAAATACGGTGACTATGAGTCAAGGCGGGCGAGATACACACGGGATTCTGCCGAGAAGCAAAAGTATTTACTCAAAGAGCCGCAGTGCGTACTAGGTGTAATGCATTTTCTCATGTTTTTTTAAGGAGTGCCATTCATTCATTTTAGACCCGAAATAAAGCAAGAGTAATTAAAGGCTATTCCTGCTTCAATATTGGTCTATCTATAAACCTGCACAATTCTGAATTTTTATTTGTTTGTTTCCCTTATCAACGATTTAGGAACCCTTTTTTTGGGGTTTGTCTTGTCTACTTTTTTTTTGTACTTTTTATCGGGTTTTCCGCAGGGAGGAGTATTATCTCCCCTTCTATGGTGCATCGTAGTATACAGCCTGCTATGGAAACTCACCACAATGAGGTTTTCAATTCAGGGGTATGTTGCTGATGTAGTAATAACTGTTAGGGGAAAGTTTGAAGAAGTCCTAACGGAAATTCAGCAATCGGCACTAGACACCATACAAAAGTGGTGCAACGATAAATGCCTACGTTTCAATCCAGCCAAGGCAGTCGTTATTCCTTTTTCGAGGAAAAAAACACATTAGACCAATGATTTGTCCTACTATAAATAACACTTCGGTACTCCTGGCAGATTCCGGTAAATACCTTAGTGTTACTTTGAAGATAAAACTTGTTTGGTCAGAACACCTGAGGAACATACCCTTGTCGGGCATATGCCGTTAGTATGGCAACAACCCATGGTTTTTGCAGTATTGCCGGTATAATTGCGTCGGGATCTGCCGATTTATTCGCACCAAATGAGCTTATCGCCCAACTTAAGGTTCGTTTTGCTAGGCACACGATCGTCGCACATTGTTTGCGATTAGCGATCAAGCCATAGAGCACGGAGCACTATTTCTGCATATTTTATCAATCGTCGCCTGCGATCGACGCAGAGCCGTGTCTAGCAAGACGGGTTTTTACCCGCCCGTTGTTTTGTATTACACCGCCGTTTCCTATTTTCAGCCGTGTTACGGGAGTGTGTTGGTCCCCACAGCCATTAAAATGGATATTAAGAAGTTCATATAGTGTTTCCGCGCTGTCTTCTGCCCGCCCTCCATTGCTTTGTTGAAAAGAGAGTTTGTGTATCCTCTTTTGTCGCGTTGTATGCTACGCTTCTCGTGTTTCTGACGCTCCTTTGCCGTCAACATTTTTTCGATTGTCGTCTTTCGCGAAAGCTAAACGTGCCCTCAGCTGGCTTCTTTCAACAATCCGATACTATATTACGTCGAATATCCAAGGCTCGTGTCGACTGTCCGGACTGGGGCCAGGGATCGAATCTGTGCTATCAACTACGCAGTTCTAATGATATCTGCGAGTTGGTTTTCACCACCAGCTGGGTGATTATACTTACCTCAGCTGCTTTTAGCGTAAGACGGTCGTGGTATTGCAGAATGTTTAAGTTGGGCGAAGTCAAATTTCCGACATTTAGATCTTTTGTCACTTGAAAGGTGCGCAACTGCAATAAGCAACAGTAGCGAATGTAATATGCTGGCTTCTTTCCATTCCAATTTCGGCGTCACTTTTATTTCGCTCGGTAGCCGTGAAGTCACGGTCACCACTCTACGATGCTAGGTCTAGACAACATGGGTTCATTCCGCGGTGCGTTAATAAAAAACTGTATGTGGGTATTATTGGAACTTTGACAGCGCTCACCTCAGTAAGAGACAGCACGGATAGGAGATGCATGTTAGCAACTGCACCATCCGGTACCTGCTATCAAAACGTCAAGGAGGCATAGCAATGCAAGAGATGTTGACGCGCCCATGCACTTAGAGGGAGAATCTTGAATCTTTTGCTAACCCTGGACACTGTTAAGTCGTTCGTACAAGAAATCTTTCCCCTCGGTGTCGGGTTCATTCGGAGCGTAGCATTGAATATTGTGATGTTTTTTATTTTGTCCAGAACCTGGCGGAGACTGGATTCCATAATAAGAGACACTGATTAAAAGGAGTTTTTAACATTAGAGTGCTACACGGTGGAGGGATATATATATTCACCAATACTCCACCTTCGTATCTAGCTGTTTATTTTGTACCTCTGAAATTCACTCTCAAACTGACGAAATCGTGCATTCTGGGTATTTTTTGATCCATTGTCCAATTTTTGTCATTAAACGGTTGCCAAAAGTCATAACCAGTCTTTATCCAAGGCCTATATTACGGATACACGTCATTTCGATAGCTATAAAAGATTTCCTTCTGAAGATTGTTTTAATTTGATCATCCACTTTTTGTCAAATCGGATAATGGTTACGCCACTCCTTTGCAGTTCTGCTAATTTTTCCACACTGACGGAAAAAATGTGCTAACGTTCAGGGACTATGATAGCAAAACCTAAATAGGAGAACAGAACGCATTTGCTGGAAGATCTTTGTATTCCGAGCAATATTTAATATTCGAGACAAGAGGAAGCAACAAAAAGTTTGAAAACACCTTTATTTCTCTCCTATTTATCCACGAGTAGGTATCTCGTTATCCATTTTATGCGAAAACTCACCGACTTCGCTGACATTGATCTTTAGCTAGATTTATAGCAGCCCTGTCTAAGTGGCATGTTTATGGATACGTAACCGGAGTAAGTTAAATATGATATGTGTAAGAATAGGAACCGAAGGAAACCGTTTACCGGTGAGGCTGTTCAGTAATTATTAATGGCAAGCGGTACAGACCCTCTCAAAATACACCACGCCAGTCACCATTCTTGCTCAACACACAACAATACGTAAAATATTTAAACTTTCATTTTATGGCTTAAGCTGTAGAATGTACATATACGAATGTCAAGTGTAGAGCGTGGAATAAATCAATAGCGCGGCGGCGGTGACAGAAATTGGTCAAACCTCTTGACGGTTATTTATATGGCAAGTTCGATAGGCTCAAAGATGTTGGCAAAAGATACGTGGACGTATGTGTATGTACACTTGCAGTTGTGGACACAGTGGACGTAGTAGTTGTACCATTGGTTGGAAGGCAAGAACTGAAAAAAGTTGTCATTCCACATGAAGAAACACCTGAAGTAAGTCTTCGCAGCCATTGGTCTCGTCAGAAGTTGTAAAATTGTCGATGATAGCCAATTGAATAATTTTAAGAGAGGCATTAAAAGGAAGTGTAAATGAGTGAAATACATCAACAATTGCAATTCCGTATCCAACATGAACGGTAGAACGAAAAAAACTTCCTAATGTTTCTTACTCAACATCACCTCCAACATTATACATACTACGTATAGATACAACTGAAGTAGTATGTGTCGAGCATATCTGCCTCAGAAAACAAACGAGCTACAAACTGCAATGAATCAGATACGGGGAGCCCATGTTTATTGATCTTTTATGTTCACGTATATGGATCGTGGGAAAGAAAACACAATTGGCGATTATTACAGATTGCTGCACAAGACGGCAAATGATAGGTTAAATCGTTAAATCGCTGCAATTTTATTGCATTGCATTCTGGATGCACTCGCTTCTTCTCCATATAGTCGATAATACGGATGAACTGGTATCTTTTGAGAATATAGGCCATAGCAGTGGCTCGGGTGCAACCAACATGGGCATGTAGAGCCACATCAGTATCTCTCTATGGTTTTTATAGTAAAATATGAATTCAGACGTTCTTCATTCTAGGACTAAAATATAAACGATCGGTAGATGAAGTGAATATCATACTAATTAGATCAGGAAAGGAGTTTTATTCGTATTATGAGCAGCGTCTTGAGGCAGGGCTTTTTGTGTGGATAGAGTAATTAAGGTGTAGGGCGAGTATGGGAAAGTCAAGTACGGAGTATAATTCCACATTCCAAATAGTCTGTAAGTACTCAACGAGCTCGTAAAATGCGTTTTGTAACTGTAATTATTACACTTTGAAGCAAAAACCGTTTCAAAGCTACTCGCCTAAGTCTTTTGTTTGACTCCTCCTCCTTTCATTCCAGATAATTCGCTGAAGACATTTTCCCACCAAAGGAATTTGAGTCTAATTACAGGCCGAAGGCAGATAAAGCCTTGAAAAGAAGGCATCAGTGGTGGAACCAGAGGGGGCCATGGGGCAGGGCCCCTCCAAAATGCTTGGAATATAGAGCTTGACCTTGTAATATTCGACGAAATACTCGGAAGTAATTTATAAAATATTCTAGCAACGACTGACTACACTTTAACCAAATATGCACTTGACAAGCATTTCGTTAGCCTGATACAATCGCGCAATCAAAGGGAAGAGTACGCGTTTCTGTTGCCTAATGCAGTAGAAAGTTATGCAGACGGCTCGAAGATGGGGTCTAAGCTTTTTCTGATCCATTTAACCTAAATCTCTGTTTTCCAGGCCAAGGTTACGGCGAGTACGGAAACTCCGTCCCGGCTCGGCTGTCACGTGATATGATCTAGAGATAATTCTTTTTTCTCCAACAGCTAAGCTGTTATAAAATCTCTCGAACCGGGTCTGACTACGTCAAAGATCGTCCGTTGCCCAATGCTTCTTTTGTATTTTTTATGCCGGACTCCGGGTCACAGTTGTTTCAGTGGTAACTGAAGAGCAGCTTGCAAGGTACAACAAACCGATGATGCACATATCCGTCAGATATTCTACACACCTATAGCTATTTCCAAAGTGGCTCTAAAGTTGAAAGCGATTAGCAGGACCGATTCTAGATGGATAAATGGTAAAACATTCCACTCAAAACCGTTGTCACCAAATTGTATTCTAATCGCATCGCCAAACTTTTACCGCTTTAAAGGCAATACATCACAGCTAATGGGAGTCACAGCTGGATCATTGCTGGGAAGAACCCTATAAGACTACGCATTCCCCTATAATGACTTCTGTAGATACTACGGTGACGAATGAAAGGACCCCTATTGATGTCCATGTGTGCTGTGGTAAGCAAGCCTTACATAAGGCTCTCACATGCATCCAATGTATTCAATCTGATCAGTTCACTTGATTTGGAACAAATTCTAAAATGACCACACTTTTATTTCCGTAACCGAAATGATCTCGCGGCTAGTGTAAGCCCAATTTTATACCAAACCTTAATCTTGATTTTGTACATTAATACTTCTCTCCGTCCCCGCGTTCAATAGACGCATGCCGCTTGTGGACCAAAAGTTGCCTACCCTCAGCTCTTCAGGTAACAAACAAAGTCGGGTCCCTACTGTAAATGATGCACGCGGTTCAAATAGTAAATGATAACTGAATTTATTTGATATAGGATAGGAGAGAATGAACAGAAGAATCACAAGGATAGTGTTGCCAAAGAAATAATTGGCAGGTGAACATTAATTCACAGTAGTCCCCTCCGAACTCGATTTATACAATAGATCCACCACTGGGAGGGATTGGAACATGATGTGAGATACGCCCTATTAGTGTAACTCTCAAATTCAAAGTATGTCATAATCGACATAATGCAATCCAAAATGGTAATAAACTTGCCACTTTTCAATCGCGATGCTCAACGTTCTCAATCAAAACTAGACACTGATCTCAATAACAAATCAGATTATCACATAATGGCGTCGAATATAATTTCATTAACAACATGTCGGCGTCATTTTCATATATTTCTATGTAAACTTATCACCGTGCTGCGTTTGTGTCTACAAATATACAATCAACGCACGTCATTACATCAATTGAGAGCTGATCACATTATAAACAATTTCACACAGATAGAGCGGATATGCAAACATAAAATATACTACCCCCTGGTACGACAAAGATACCTCTTTTGAAACGGTTCACTTGAATGTATCTTGTTCCTAATGCTATGTTCAGACTGCGCCAAATCACGTGATTTCGGCCCATTTTCGTGACTTCATGCGAAATCACTTATCAAATAATTTTGTTGTCCATACAATCTGAGAGGCGAAAGACCTTTTCCATAGTCCTCCATATAACGCCCCCTGGTAACGACAGTGTGTCAAATCGCCAGAACAACCATAGTTACAAAACCAACCAACCACATTCCTAAATTTGGGTGAAATCGGTCCACTATTTCATATACCTCTCGTAGGAACAGTGGAATTGGAACAAGTTTTACTGCTAATTTTAAAATGATAAATGCAGAATTGTTGCTTTATTCTGCGTTTACCATTTATGGCAACACAGAGTATTGAAGGTGTCATACCCTTCACGCGAAGCTGACGGTTAGCTTCTTTTTTATTTTAGCTGTGTAAAATTATAAAGAATAAAGGTCTTATCGGATAGTCACCATCGAGGAGGAAGCTTATTTGGCTGAGCAAAAACAAGTACATATCTTATGGTAAGTGAAGGTTGTTTTTGCCAAATCACAGTGCAGTGCAGTGTGAACGTTGATTTTCGAAATCACCCGACGAAATCACCTCATCTGCGTCGATGTGAACAAGACATAAGAGTCGAGCGTTTTCAAGTCCAGTCCGATAGGACTTTGATTCGAACGATGCATATGAAGACCATTTCTTTGATTTCACACGTAAGTGATAATTGGACAGGAGTAAAATTGCCGAAGCGAACATAGATTTGATCAATAAATTTTTAAATTTGAAATACTGAGATATGGTCACATGGGGACACGGATGATTGACGATCAGATACGGGGTTATTGTGCACTACAAATATATTTCACACATATTGGGATCTAGATGGCCAAAAAGAGTTTAAATGAACTCGGTCAATGGAATATGGCCGCGTCAGATCAATGGCTGCGTTCCTGCGAGCGGATCAGGGTTTGACATTTCTCAAATTCTCCTCCATTTGCTTTCCCCTCCGGTAAATTTAGTACAGACAACTGACACTTTTGGATCTGACAATTTCCCCTCTGGATCTGAATATTTTTCCGATCAATTTCTAGAATCAGCAATTTTAACAGTTCTGAGATGTCACCGGCGCCCCTGTCACCAAAGCAACATAGCCAGTCATCCGTTAGCCAGCGTCCAGGACGTGCTGCGAAGTGTTTTATTATTAATTTGCTGCGCCTATAGCCTACAAACCTATTTAAGCAAACTAGTTAAAAATTCCCTGAGAAATTTGTTAGTGAATTGCCTTATAGTGGAGTGATTTGTGCTGCGAATTAGTGCACGTTAACAACGCGTTTATAACTGGATTTTGGTAGATGGCTCACGTGGTTCAGAATCCTTTAGAATGGCAGGAGTAGGCGATCAAAAACATTTCAAAAACGATTTACAAACCCTGGTAATACAATCCCTTTTGTGGATTAGCCAACCGACTGTGTTTGGAGCCTCACTCGTGGACTTCTGATTTTATCAGCGGTGACATCGAGAACAAAGCCCGCATAGTCACAGGAGAAGAGAAAAAAAAGCAACATAGCGCTATACTCAAATTCGGAGCGTGCAGCGTGGATTCCAGTGTCGTGAATTTTACGTGCACTTTTTTGGACAACAACTTGACAGATTTTTTTTTGACAAGACGGCGGGGTATGCCGTCTGGGGGAATATTTCTCAGATCCAAAAATTGACAGTTGTCTGTACTAAATTTACCGGAGGGGAAAGCATATACAGGAGAAAACAGAAAAGTCAGATCCATATCAGAAGGCTTCTAGGACCGCGGCCAATGTGTTGAGGCGTCAGTCTGGTCTGGTATCTTGTGCCTGCTCCGTGGATTCGAAACCCATCGTGGTTTGTTGTGTTGACTGTGGGGCGTAGGAATAAGTCACAGCTACCCCCAGCTTGCCGTCGCCAAATGGGCAGGATATGTATGCTAGCAACACGCATCGCCCGAAACCAGTTATATACTAACGAAACGTCAACTAAGCCTTGTAGTAGTAGTTGACGCACTATGACTCCCTTAGGGGAACTAGGAATGGGATCCATTCTATAAAAAAATAGTGAGTCAATTTCCCGTGGAAGGTCACCGCAGGTTTGTGCATATGATTTTTCTACCATCTCAACAGCGCACATCACGAAAATCAACAAAAGAAAATTATTGCTACCAAAAGCGGTCAAGTGCAAGGTGATAATGAACTTAAGATAGAACAAATTTTAAGGGTGAGCGACTTCAACCGAAAGGTGTAAATTTCTTCAACACACACTACCGGGAGGCAATTATTTCATTTCGTCGTCCAATTCCACTCACAGTGTATGGTAAACAGTTTATGGACTGCGTAATTCCAGCGATAGCTAGTTCACTCCCTTCAGATCCAGAAGACGTCTAGTCGATTTCTATGCAAGGGAATTTACTTTTCACAATCGGCATAACTAAATAAACAATTTTACCTTATCTCGTGTCTTATGTTGTTATTTGTACAATATCTGACACAGGTTCATTAGAACTATTTTTAGGTGGTCTGCTAATAGACAATGTAAATAGTCCTTCCGAAAATGGAAACGAAAACGGTCTCTCGTTTGGGCTAATTAAACATCAATTTTGCTACCAAAAATATCACAAAAGTAGGATCAATATGTACATATCTGAAGAATGTGCGTTTGGGTTAGATAAAAGTAACTTGATGTATATGATTAGCAGAAATCAGTTTAACATGTATGTACAGTATGTCATCTGTAAATTGTGAGAAAGTATGAATATTGATTGGTAAAATTTATTTAATTATCGCATTGGACGTTAAAATTGCCTAAAAATAGCACTAAATGTTGAATTAAAATAGTTATAACTTGCAGAATTTTGTATTATGGTGCAAAATAAAGTTTCATCGAAATAGGAGATGTTGGGTCTAATCGGGTTTAAATAGCTTATCATTTGTTTGTTTATATTTATACCCTAGACTTACAGAATAGGGTATATTGTTTTTGTCACGACGAAAATATGTAATACTTTAACGGAGGTATATCAATGTATATAATATATACATATATATAAATGATCAGGGTCATCTCCTGATTTGAGTTAGCCATGTCTGTCTGTTTGTCTGTCCGCGCCTCGGCGGAAAGGAAATTAAGGTAAGGGATTGGGGGGCAGTTGAGTGGGTAGGAAAACGGCGATTATTTGCATACGAACAACTGCTTCAAAGGCAGAATCGGAAGGGATTTATACGTCGCATCGTAACCGGCGACGAAAAATGGGTCCGTTACGATAATCCCAAGCGCAGAAAGTCATGGGGAATGCCCGGACATGCCTCAACATCGACGGCAAAACCGAATATTCATGGCGCCAAGGATATGCTTTGCATTTGGTGGGACCAGCTCGGTGTGATATACTACGAGCTACTGAAACTGAATGAAACTATCACAGGAGATCGGTACCGAACGCAATTGATGCGTTCAAGTCGAGCATTAAAGGAAAAACGATCACAGTACTAGTCTGTTTCGTTCATTTTGTTGAGTCGTTCATAAAGAACGACTTGTTCTTGTCTTATACATTACTAGCCACCACATTCTCGAGATCTAACTTCTTTTTGTGGGGCTTTGTTTAGTGAAAAGTTTAAGCAAGTTAACCTCCACAACTAATGGAAAACATACGCGCCAAAATAAGGGGGCGGCAACCAGGAAAACTGAAAACATGCCTCAAAAAATGACGTCTTTTGCGGGGCCCTAAATGAGACTATTTGAAAGATATTATTTTTCGTAATTAGTTTAATAAAATTTTTATGTTTTTTACTACGTACTAATACCACTAATAATAAATAAAAAGAAATATGGCTTGTTAAACCCCTTGGTGACTCCTTCCATTCCAGAGAATTCGGTTAAAGCGTTTTCAAAGTAAAGAATTTGAGCCCGATTACAGGCCGAAGACTGATGATGCTTTTGAAAGAAAGGATTGGATAATAATTTGAGATCAGACAAAGGCGGCCATTGCCCTGTTTGTGTATTATTTTAAATTCACTATCGTGTAAAATCTTTAATCAAAGGCGCGCAATACATAAACAACAAGCGACTTGTATTTTGTGTAATGCGCTTCTACACTCGATGGAGACGCAAAAGAAAGCGCCTTATGTCTATATAGCTCACACATGGCTTTCCCTTTTTCGACAAAGGATAAATTATGGACCGATTTTAGTTTAAACGCAAATTGATTTATTTTACACGCCACAACATCATAATTGAAAAAAAAATAAGATTATTATGAAGTTGGGAGAAATGCCGACTATAACTGATTTTAATTATTAATATAAAGAGATTATTAATTTATTTTTTAAATGAATGTAAATGGATGTTTTTTTCTGTTGTCTAAAATCTATTTCTCTTTGCTATCCCGACACTAGATTCGACACCAATAAATCAACGAAAGGAGCATCGAAACTACGACGTGATCTTATCAATGCTGAAATTGCAAATTTACGCGATTTGTTGCCGCTACCACAATCGACGCGACAAAGATTGTCTCAACTGCAGCTAATGGCTCTTGTTTGCGTTTACGTTCGAAAAGCGAATTATTTTCAGCAAGGTGAGTGATAAAACGTATAGCATAATAATACGTACTGCGAACGGTAGTACTCTTAGCTTAAATGCCTGAAGTCAATGAAAAACTTAATGTTATCTCTTGCACGTATACAATTTAAACAGCTTATTCTTAGTAGACAATTTTCAGATAGAAAGATATATCTCCGATTACATACACCACACATGATATTCGTATGGTGACTTGGACGAAAATCAACATTGTAATCTTTTTCGCGTAGCTCGTTCGTATCGTGTAATGTTGCGAAACAGTGTAGAAATTTATAGCCTATAGGTTGGTAATTAATTGCAGATCGAAAAGTAGGTTAGAAGTGTTTAAAGACAGGTTTGGAAAAAGAAAGAATCCACTGAGAGTGGTGGCTGGGTAGAATATTCTGGGAGAGTACGTTAAATCAATTAATTTATCAATTCTGGGGGAATAGACAGTTTCAACACTGACTGACTGATGGTAAGATTGAAGATTTTGAATTGGTGTTAGCTAATGTATGAAGTGCATTTCCAAGCAGTTTAAAAAAAAAGCGAAAAACAAAAAGTCCAATGCTAGCATCTCTATCTAATCAGAATCGTCAGAATAATTATTAAATTCAATAATTTATCACAATCTCACTATAAAATCGGTAAATATACAACGTTTTTCTTGGAAATATCTTATCAACTAAGTATCTCGTACCTACAGGTGTTCCATGCAAAAACACTTGTTCATTGATACTTGTATTCACTCATCATTACTACAATTACCTTCGCCTATTTTCTACTTTTTCCTTGTTTTTCTTTGTTTGTTTTTCCACATTGTGTTAAATGTATCTTTTTTATCATTCCACTTTGTTTCGCCATTTCTCTTGAGTTTTTCAACTATATGTATACATTAACAGATTATCTGATGTACTGTAGTATTGCAAATATTAGAACTACTTAGTATACCTATATCATCAATTTTTGCAATATGACCATTCTCGAAAAGTCATATATTTTTCTTATTATGAGGAGAAATTTTCCGTGTTATGGTTTTTATTATTCTACTATACTACTGTCTTTCTCAATGGTCTAGAAGAGGAAGATTTGAAGGGAAAGATTTATCATAAAATATGTACTTTCGAAATTTCGCAGTCAACTTACTTTTGTAGGGTTACGAGTACATGAAATAAAGAATAGTTGAGGTCTTAGGGTCGGCGTATGCAGAGTTGGAAAGTATTTGGGCTAATGAATTAGCATCGGTTAGTTAACTGGCAATTGCCAACCTATGTCTTCTTCTTTTTTACTCTTATACTTTCCTAGACATCGATGATGTTTTTAAAAGAACGAAATCGAGGGCAATCGCTGAGGCACTTCTAAGGTTTCCAGAAAGGTTTTGCAAATCATCTAAATGCTGAATTTTGTAGGTAATTGACTGAACGACCCAAAACAAATTGCATCAGTAAAATTAAAATTCGTTCGAACTCTAGAATTCAAAACGATTTACATAATACTATAGCTGTCATAATAATTCTTTTTCTAACATAGAGCATCGTTCCGAAAAATTCTGATTTTGGGCTATTGAACTTAAAATATCAGTATCAGGCCCGTTCACGTCTTCGATCCACCCACTTTTATAAAATCTAGATTCGCAACCACGATGACGGGAAGCCTACGTAAAGCGCAACAATTTCATGTGGTTCAAACTGCTAGGCTCTTGGCCGACTCTGCATCTTGAGCCGGATCAAACAAATAGTTGGTCGCACATTGAATGATGAACAAGCCGGCTTTAAATCAACGCTGCCAAGACTAAGTTGAGCTTGGATCCAGGAAGGCGAAGCGGAATTTGTGTTTCGGGGCAGTCAGTTGAGAAAGTTGAGAACAAGGCTCGAGGAGCTTTTTTCAGTTTGTCTCCTTTCTGGCAAAACAACAACATTTATAGACGCAAGGCGATAATACGGTAGTTTGAAGGAGGTTTTCTTTGGTTGTGATAAAGAGTGAAGGTTGGGGTTTACACTGTCAACATACCTATGTTGGCACTTTCCCTATCTATGTTAAGCGGTAAATTTCTAATCTAGACTTTCACCCTGGTGGTACGAGTACGGGAATCCAGTTTTATCGAACAGAGTGAATGAATGAATGAGTAGAATGTGTACGACAGTAACTTGCATCGCCCGAAATTTTCTTGAGAACTAACACTCCATTTCAATATTAGTTCTGGACATTTGAACACATCATAGTTAAAATGATGCACGAATATAATTGTAAATTTCGAGCACTAACTATTTTAATTCACACACACAATATGTGTCCGAAAAATTGATCATTGATCATAATTAAACACTTAAGCCTTCAGATTTGTGACTTACGAACATGAGTTTTGATATACGGATGTAGCTCAACGAGCTCTAGAAATGAAACTCGAAGCCTTTCATTTGAAGTGTAAGGTACATTTACTTGTACACTCAGTTTCTATCAGTACTTCCCCCTAAAATTCATTCCATTCTACACTTCGACAGTGACGATTTGTTAAAAATTTCAACAGTTTTTCAAAACTTTCAGAACTCACTTCATCATCTTTATGCACCAATTCATTCACCATAACCCTACCATTAATTTTACAGGGATATCATTTTCCAGTACTGCCTGCTGCTTCGCTGTAAACGAAACATTAGCAATGGTCAGTTAAAAATCACAAATAGTCGATAATAAGTGTTGCAACTATGCATTTTACATTAGTCTGGAGCTCTGCTGCCTCTAACGACGGCAATCGTTTGTTTGGGGCTAACTACTCGTATCTAAGCATTGCCATTTTGACCACTGGTTAGATCCGCTGGTCCAAAATGGTCAGCAGGTAACCTGACTTGAACTTACAAGCACCTTTTGCCATTCCATTACATCTCGTTTGCAGATGCCACTCCAGATATAATTAGTTTAAACTTATTACTTTCCACAAATGCATCTCAGATTTACTATGAGCATTCGTGTATAGTTTGCGAATATGTTTTGCCCAAAAGATGCATTTGGATGGATGTCCAGGCGAACGGGTGTGAAGCTGTAATGGAGGAGAATGCACTCGGTCAGATGCACTTGCACGCCATTCAAGCAGGCGATTTGTTATAACATATTTGTAAGACGATGATTTTGAAGAGTTTGCACCATTTAGTGTTTTCTTCTTTGCTGGCCAATGGTAATGGCATGGTAAATTATCTTTAAGGTGATAGGTGGGTTGATGTATTTAAGCATTAAGTAGGGAAGTGATTAATAGTGTTTGGAGAGTTAGCGGTTGATGACTGGAAGTTTTGAGTTTTGTAAGCGTAATTGGTGGAATCGTAGCTTGGGACAAATTCATTTTCCTACTTTTATCGAGAAATGTATCTTCTTTTTTCCTGTCTTTGTCAGTCTATTTGTTAAAGTCGATAGAATTGAGTTAAGACTTTTTGATGTCTTATCTTCTTATATCCCGTCTTTATTAATCAATTTTTTTAAATCGATCGGATTGAGTTCAGACTTGCGCTTCTTTCACATTATACAATTTCGGGCGGAATGGCTGATTATCCTAGGCAATAAGACTTTTTAGAGAGACAAAAAAGGTGCTATTTTTCGCAAATATCTCAAAATTCGTCCTACTTCTTCCTTGCCATTTCCTAAGTAGACCCTTCAAATGAGCATTCATTTCCTGGGCGATAATACCAAATTCTGAAAGAGCGACATACGACCAAAACCGAATGTGCATTCTCCATAAAATATTAACTAAACAAAATTATGGTACAACCAAACAAAAATCGCAATCGGTCGATCACAATATCGATCGATGGATCGGACAACGATGGATCGGTCACATGTTTGCGACAAATCATGTATCGAGTCACAGTCGGGCAGAGTTCGAGTCCAGATCGAGCCAATCCGTGAGCAGCTTTCAAATTTTCCAGACTTCTATATACTGTTTTATCAAGGCTATTGTACTATCGAATCTAAATATTTTTTTCTTGAAGCAGCAGAATTGAGCTACTGGGAGGTAAGGAAGAGTTATAACAATAGCTCAGACAACTGTTGCAAAACATAATCGCAGGCGTTTAACTCTCTGCCATATATCTTACTTTCCAAGAGTTGCGGATATTCGTTTGTTGGTTTGATCCTTATTACACGGCTGATATTGCTGAAGAGTATCGATTCAAGTGGTGGGTTAAAACCTTTTGCTGGGTGTCTTAGTCTGACACGATTTGTTCTCCTTCAGCCGGATCTTCCACAGTAATTACTTTAACATTATAACTAGGTCGCTAGTTGCATGGTCTTATTTGCATATAGGTTTATATAAAAAGACAATTCAACACTCAGCCACTTTGCATTTTTCAAATACCCATCTAGTGAAAGATCCATCAGACAATCCACCCCTGAAGGCATTAAACTCGAACACATTTCAATAGCTGTTTAACATTTTCTTGAAATCGATATCGATCCACTATTTACACATTTACTAAAATAATAATTCTCCAACGGCTCTTGAAAACCTTGTTACAAAATATAACCGTCTTCGAAAAAAAATGGTTCACATATTTCACAGCGAGTTTCGTCCGTCGTGTGTGGTCTTTGATTCAATCTTCTACAGTTGAATGATTGGTGTGTGTAGCCTGCCAAAAAAGAACTTATCAAAATAGTAACCAAACATTTCCAAATCCTCTCGTTGTTTTCTTTCCTCGTATTTTATTGTTCATTGGAAATGGTTATATTCAAAAATATGTATCTTTAAAAATTACCAAGTCAAGGTCTTGGAGAGTGATTAGAAATGATACCTGGAAAAAAATTGAATAAGTATTATAAGTGGCACCTATTAAGCGCCATCCTCAGCTCAAGATGCCTATGGGTAGAAGGCTCTTTGACGTGTCAAAAATGTTGACCAAATCGGCCACGGAGCATTACTTTGGAAAGGCTTATAATGGAAACTAGTCGACCTATTGATTTCACTACTTGAATTGTTGTCGAGTAATAGAATAATAACATAATACCGTAACGAAAATCGAGTGTTATCGGCATTGACAACAGTACTTGAACATTATTCAACAAGTGGATGATAGGGTTTTTGCTGTAATGTGTACGTGTGTCGTCATCACTGATTCATTGAAATTGGAATTATTTGAGAAAAAGGAGGTTTCTTGTTATAAAGTACCACCGCAAAATGAACTCAACTTTACAATGTATATAAAGTAGAGGGATAACCAAATTTAAAATAACTTAAATAAATTCGTTAATTAATTGAGTTTAGTATAAATTGTAAACGAGAGTACAGATTTCAACGCTACCCGATTACATTTCTGAAGTATGGTAAAAATATCCAATTAAGTCCAATATGAAAAACACATTACGGGCAGTAACTTTGAAAAATTTTTACATTTGGAAGTCCATATTGTCCCAGAGTTAATCACATTTGGCAGCGCCTCCGCAAAAAGTCTGCATTTTTATTAAGCCTTTCAGCCGGATTGATCTGTGAGTGATACAACGCCGTGAACCTTGCCTGACTCCAACATGCTTTTGAAACCTCCCTAAATTTCGCACTTCGGAATTGTACGCCGCTTTCACAAACGACCCACCCTATTGACCCTTTCAGTCGGATTAGTCTGTGGGTGCTAGTCAGTTTCACACGGAACGACCGATACACAAGTTTTCGCCAAGAAGCACCAGGGGCGAGGGAGCTTCGTGTGTGCCGCGATTGAATTAAAATTGCACATTCGTATTCAAACAGCTTCCTGCTGTTGCTTTTTCCAAGAATATCACATAGCGTACGTGCCACGTGAAACGGGCCTTACGATGTACTACTTCGAAGGCAAACTGCTGCAATCTAACCGACCACCTCGCTAACCGTCCGATTGGATATTTCTAGTTAATCACCCAGACTAATGGAATGGCGATCCGTTACCCCGCTGAACTTCATTCCCTAAATATAGGGCCTTGATTTTTCAACCGCCGCACAACATGACCAAATACTCTTTTTCGTTGGTGGAGAACTTTTGTTTACCCTTTATTAATAACCGGCTCAAGCAGCAGTAGCAGACTACCTTTTCACCATCGAGATGAGTCGGACTGAGCACCGCACCCATCACAAAATTATAATCATCTGTTTCGACGGGGGATTGCAGACTTTGGCTCAAACGAATAAGATTGGGCGCTGCCGATAATTTAATTTTCGAGCGAACGCGAGTTCACATTCCTCAGTCCACTTGAAGCTTCGGTTTTTCTTCAGCAAGTTAGTCAATGACGCCACCAATGACGAAAATCTCGGAACAAACCGCCAGTACCAGGAAACCGTGTCCAAGAACTGCCTCAGTTCGTTGACTTTTATAGGCCGAAAATTTTTAAATAAACATTCCACCTTGTTTGAATCTACAATACAATATATTAAGGCCATTCTTGTCCACCAAATAACCCAGATACCTAAGCTTCAGCCCAGCCTTCAGGATCTCGATGTGTTTGTGGAAATTCACAACTATGTCGTCGAGATTGGCGAAAACATACGGCTTCATGTCAGGTCCCAACACTCGGTGGATCATGTGCTGGTGTATCTTGTAATGGACGGTTTGGTGGGCCTCCGAAGATGCCCCCGTGGACGGATGGCTACAGTTTTTTTGTGATAAGAAGGGTGTTTCACTTCCCTAGGGGACAGACTATCAATGCTGACATCTATTGTGAAGTTTTGAAGGACTTGAGAAGAGCCATCCAAAACCAACAACGAGGAAAGTTATCACAATGTGTTATTCTGCTTCAATTCAATTGGGACGTTTTACCTCATCCAGCATACTCCCCAGACCCTGCTCCAAGCGATTACCTTCTGTTACTGAAGTTGAACAATCATCTGGGCGGACAGCAATGACGACGAACTCAAGGCGGAAGTAGACGGATTTTGAAGAAAATGGCGGTGGCAGACAATGAGACCGTACTAAATAAGTTATTGCCACGGCTACAAAAGTGTGTAGAAAAAATTGTGATTATGCGGAAAAATAGTTTTTGAATTAAGGAACTCGATTACTTTACTATATATATTACTTTTTTTTTAAATAAAATAGGAAAAAGTTAATTTTTGTACATAACCCCTATCTTAATCTATCCTATGTAATTTTAAATTACGAGTCCTCTGGGGCTGTACAAACCACCCGTAACACATTTTAAAAACGCTTTCATCATTTACATTATCTTGAATTAACGGAAAGCATCATGATTAAATGGTTTAGCTAATAGATAGTGCTTTAAAATTAAGAAAAAAACGATAGAATAAGATTCGTCGGAATCAGAGATCATACTACTCGTACATGCGTAGAAGTTTGTTGCTTGATATCATGCGTTTAAGGCAAGTTTTCACTAGTGTAAGAAATTCTAATAAAGCTATCTTGAGGGATATTACCACTATATGCGCTTTCAATATAAAGCGAATGACAGCTGTGCTGCGAATGCAACAATTGCAGGTATGATTCTGATTCTGAAAAAGATATTGGATGTGTTCAATCTCTGAAATTTTCTTTTAGTACGTTAGAAGTAGGAAAAAACATCTTTTGAATTTATTTGAGTATGTTTCCATACTTTATTCCTCTTTCTGGACTAACTAATGCAAGACCACTTGCAATCAAGTTACTCGCTGAAATCTTTTGTTTTTCCTGGTGAATATCTGAACGATACGCATCCTCGCCACAAACTCGCTACATCATCGTTCCGAAAAGTAATTGATTCGAAAAATTTCAAAACTATGTATCTTTACATTACATATCCTCACTGGCACTGGCGCATGTGGATGATGTAAGTTTTGATATGATGACACGATATGATGAACATGCTCACACTGTCACCTTAATTATTTTCAAGAAGGCATCTATCACCCACGTTGACTAGTTGCGTCTTCGTCGCTTTGATTATCCACCTGGTCTGTAAACTGTAGATTTCTTTGAATACGATATACTTCCATTCTGAACGGTTTACGCAACTCCGTGTTTCAGTAGAACGAGCCATTTATCATTTGAAATTTCGGACTCTCTTACCACACTCTGCAATGGGGTTGACGGTGGCTGGTTTGCGGCGAGTATGTGAAAAAGTGTCATTCTGATGAACAAAATTGTTAGTAAGATCTATCAGTAGTTTTTTTTTTCCTTTTGGCCAGACGAGAATTGAGTTCATGTGGTTTTATGGTTCAACGACACTTTGACCCATTTCGAAACAAATTGGATCGCGATTGGACCTTGTCGGTTCTTCATTCCTAGTTGTATGTAGGTCTAAATTTGCCCACATCTTCCAATTACACCATTGATAGCGAGCGAGCGAAGCGCACTTATGTATTCTGTTACTTGCAATAATTTTCAACATATTCGCGCGAGAGCCACATATAACATGGATCGCGAAGTGTGTGAAAGTCTTGTACACTTGCTCGGGAACAACATGCACATGTACATGAATTGCACTTGAACAAGTGGCCATACTTTGTGTTGGATTGTTGGATGTGTGTCTATTGCACTTGTAACATCGAAGGGAATGTGTGGAGACGGCCGCCTTTTTGCTTGCTCTAGTAGACTTAGTGCAGTGTTCAGGGTTTATTTGTTCAGTCTGCACTGCACTCAATCACAGGGCACTTTAATGTCGAACCACAACCGAACAGATAAATTATGTCCACGGATTTTTCTTTTTTCTTAGTGCGGAGACTTTTTTTGTGTTCTTTCGCTTTGCACATTTGCAATTTACTTGTTGACCGTTGGTAAGTACTTCTTGTAAGTATGCTCGTAAGATTTACACTAGACTGAATCTAGTTCTATATTGTCGGATGGTTTATTTCAATTCAAGCGAGAATGTTAGTGAACAGGTGGTTTTTAGATAGGACCATATTTCATTATGTGAATTTCTAATGTCCAAATTCATGTAAATTAGTCCGATTGACCAGTATGGTAATGTCAAACTCTACACCGCAGGTCAGAATCAACAACAATTTGACCGAACTATTTGAAACACGAGTCGGGCTGAAACAGGGTGATGGTCTGCTCCCCATGCTGTTCAACATTGTTCTTGAATATGTGATTTGAAAGCTACGAATGAACACAACAAAGACCCTTTTAATAGCGACTATCCAAAATAGCGTAGTACGCATATGACATTAACATCATGTTAACATCGCCCAGGGAAGCGAAAGTTAGCGCTCGATCAAGCAGCGGAAGAGGTTTGCCTACAAAACAATAAGGCGAAGACGCTAACACAAAAAAAAAACCTAAAATCGATCGAGCGAACCAGAGATAAAGTAAGGCGAACACGACATACAAAGGGTTAACAACTTTATACACTTTGGCAGAAACCGCGATGTTTCTAGATAGATGGCAACGAAACTCTCATAATCAATTGTCTTTAAATCCCGAACAAGTTCGATCAATTCACTTGGATCTTCTTGGTGAATTTTTATTCAAACCCCTGACCGGTCTGTGATCTTTTGGAACCAATGTGGCTGCTGATTTTGCTAAATGCACATATTTATATTCGCAATTCTTTTTATAGAGATTCATTCATATTTGAGACTTAAAATGCGTCATACTTGATTCAATTATGATCTAGATTCGGGTGAATTGAACACACCCAATATCTATTTCGCTAAAAACTCCCCACATACGAGTATAACAACAACATCTTTGTAATCCCAACCAATTATCACGCGAATAATTCTCATTCTAATCAGAGGCAGATTATACAATTATGTGTACCGATATACTCATATTCGTACGAATACGAGTATGTGACACAGATTCCTTGTTCTCGTCTAAATCTAATTCATTAGTGTCGCATAATTCCATCAAATTATCATGCAGCTGACTCTGTTTGATATGGCGGCAATCTGTAACTACAAAATGTTCTGTCTGCAAATTACGTTTAATAGCAGCTGTTAGTTTGGTGTGATAATAAACTGTCGTCAATGAATTAAAATTAAGTCTCGCTTCGGTATCTTTTCTGTTTACCTTCACTGAGTCGGCGTCCTACTATGATTGTAGGTTCATAAAAAATGCAAGAAACTACCAACAGTTGAGCATATAATTAAATACTGTGCTATTAAGTTTGAGATGATGAAGAGGTTGTTGTGGGATCAATTTGAGGGTCTAGTTGATTGAATCGATCCTGAAAGGGAGGCTCAGCGATATATTTTTTTTATGAAACTTTACATAAATGAAATCATCAAAAAATTAACGAATTATCTTATGTTATTCTTGTAATCACGATATTATGAATAATTCTTTGATACTAGCTTCAACCTTCAACCTAATGTCATATTTGTCGTGAACGTGACTAATCGATGTGGACAGTGGTCTATCTATTCTATAGAAACCATCTCATATTTCACGTTAGAATTTTCTCATTAACCTCCTACGTTTCTTATGCACGCTGCATCCGCAGCGATCTATAACAATTGTACAGGGTTCAATTCCCAGCTTTGAGTTGAGTTGACCCAACCCTAACAACTTGGACGTCGGATTTGCTCAGGAACACGCAAATTGAGGCGGTGGCATATGCCAACGACATTGAGGTGTTTGTGAGAGGTAAGCTCCCTAAAATCTTATCGACCCTTGTGCAATCGACGCTGCACCAGATCCAAATCTGGGCCGGGAGAGCTGGTCTTAAAGTTACCCCGACAAAAACCAGACTAATACTTTTTACAAGGAAACACAGGTTAGGTTAGGTTAAAGAGCTGCCATGATTAACCAAAGCACACATAGACCACATCTGGGTCTGTTGTGTTACACGGGATACAAAATCCTGGCAAACGTATATCTCGAACCAGCCTGAGCGCACGAAAAATCGTTGTAACTGACCAACATAAAATAAAAGTTTATGTAAGTGTTCCGCCAATTCTTTAAAATATTAGAAGCCGAGAATTAACCTCCTCAGACTTATCACAAAGAAGATAATTTGACTCCTCATCACCACAACTTTTGAAAGCCAGCTTCCTGGCGTACTCTTCGATTGAACAATGCCCAGTGATGACACCGACGACATTACCGATATATTGTCTCCATAACGACAGCAACCTAGCAGAGTTTAGTTAAATTACATCTGCCGCCTCTCAGTCATCTCGAGTTAGCCCTGCTGACCGCAGCCTGCGTAATGGCGAATTGACATGGGTGGACAGACATTTAAACTGTGCAGTTTTGTACTTTCAGCTTCAGCCGTTGTACCCCGACGAGCCAGATCGTCAGCTCGAGATTGCCAACGAAACCATTGTGACCTGGAGTCCAGCACACAATAATGACCAAGAAGCAACATAACTCCATTGCCGATGTACGGCACTCCAACGTAATCCTTGAGGTTGTAAGTACGGATTCCAGCGATCTGGGGCCTATTCCACGAAAAAAATGTTCAATGTTCCCGAACTTTGTATTTTGCACTTTCAGCATTGTGGCACACCGGCCCATCGTCGGACCTCGGCCATCTTTGTGATTTCCCTCCAATTGTCTCGGTCTCGGGGAACGACTTCATATGTCAAGGGGCGCCAACGAAACTGATGAAATCAAGCGACGGATACAGTTAGCTTATAAGACGTTTTTCTCGGTTCTCTCCATAATGAAATCGAAGCATGTGCACAGAAACACGAAGCTCCGCGTGAACAAAACCATTATACGAGCAGTGCTATGCTATGGCTGCGAAGCATGGACCCTTACTCAAGTCACCAGAAACACCGGAGACACATTGGAACGTAAGGTTCTGCGGAGAATTTTCGGGACTCTTTGCGATCGAGATGGATGGCCCATCCGGTACAACCAAGAGTTGTATGAACTTTACGATGAGCTGGAAGTTTCGAAAATCGTCAAACTACTATACAACGACTTCAATGGGCAGGGCATGTACAATGAATGAACGATGATCGCATGCCAAAGAGAGTAATGAACGCAGAACGAGTCAACGGAGCGAGACTGCCTAGAGGACCGAGATCTCGTTGGGAGAGCTCAGTATATGCGGACGCCGAGCAGCTATTGGGACTACTTTTCTGTTCTCTCAAAACCTGTGGACGTACCCAGACCCGTACACCTAGCCAGAACTAGACACCTACCCAAACCTAGATTCATACCTACCCAGCGCTGATCTTCGGTTCTTTCTAAACCTGCGTATCTACCAGATCTACCTAGACCTGGTGACCTAGATATTTTCCAAATCGTTCCTACCATACCTAGTTCTGGGTGTTGAACCTAGGTTGAAAAGAGTAGGTCCGGTTTTGAGCAACCATGACTAGCTCCGACGGATGCGCCTAAATCAATTCATCATGACCTATATACGTACATATATAACTTATATGGTCGGAAATGGTCCCTTCAATTTATTGTAAACTTCATGACAAAGTTTATTTACCTTTTCTTCGAAGGGTGTAGTGATCCTCTAAAACATTACATGTTAAGTTTGTTTCGTACGTAAGAAGGCGATCTCCTCAAATACATCTGCATACATCTTCGTGTCTAAGATGAGACTAACCTGATCCTGGTTTTAGGCATACATTTTAACATATTTTTTACCGATTATGTCCCCCATCAACTTCCATCGATCTCCCTAAAAAAATGCACATTCATCAACGCCTCCGGCTCGAAACATCCAACATTGCTTGGGAAAAATCACACACATTTTCTACAATATGAAAATTCCCAAGCTTAGATAAACACCGACATAGAATCAATCGTCCATTAAATCCGCATTGAATTGCACATTTAAGATTACAAACGACATCACTTTTCCAAGATTAATGCTGAGCAGATTTAGCAGATTTACACCTTTTGCCGATGTAAGTTGCGCACCTCATCTACTACACGGACACGAAACGGCTGCCCATTGTAGCGACATGGGGGCTTTTGTATCGTAGACTTTGTGGATATATCCGTATTCTCTGGTGTTGCAGTACACATACATGATAGAGCTACACTAGACTAGAGTATCTTTTTTAGTGTAGGAACGAGCCTAGTAGACATAAGCCCTGTCGGCTTCATGGGACCTGCCGTTCCCAGATAATGGAAATTGTCAGGGTGACTGAACAGATTAATGCCGATCTATTTGGATCACTAACATAATTCGTAATTACATCCGCGTTGTTAGATTATGCATAATTAGCTCTCATGATGTGTTGAGCGTGCGATAACAGGTCTAGGAGTAGGTCGCTGCAATCGGGAAGGTGGTTGATGCAACAGCTGCAGATATCGATTAGAAAATGATTACTTGCTGCAATTTTGTAGCCGGAACTAGAAAGGAGGCAGAAAATAAAAGTATTTGTTAGAGCTTTGTTTCGTGTGGCACAAAACCTAGTACTTTTGATGTGGTGGTAGCACTTAAATTTGGCATTATTATCGCCTTCTAGACATCCATTTTACAATATAAATTTAAAAGCAGCCATTGGCCTAGGGGACTTTAAAATGATCATATCATACTTATTAATTAGTTTAGGCCTGGTAATCTGATATCTTCAAGGAGGGTTATGTCGCATCAAATGGGGTAGATTTTTCATTGATTGATTTAATTTTTTTTTTATTTTTTGGTATGACGTTTATGGTAGTGATCTTATTATAAATAAAGAAAATATAAAGTTGTCGACCTCCCCAGTTGACCGGAAGTGATGAGTTTTTTTTTGTTTTTTGCTCTTAACAGTGTAATTGTACGTCCTATTGAAAAACTTTCTAACAAAACTAAAGGCCATAAAAAAATACATAAATAAAATAACTAATCACTTTTCTGTAGTCCGGATGGCGCAACGGTTAGCACGTTCGCCTTCTACACACTGAGTCCCGGTTCGATTCCTACTGAATGCGGTAGTTTTCGATAAAGAAGGGGATTTACGTGTCGGACTATGAGCCCACTCAGCTGTTAAATGAGTACCCATTTATGGGGTAAATAACTCGGTTGAGCGTGTTGCTGATCACACACCTCTGCACAAGACAAACCGTCACGATCTAGAAAATGAGATGATGCTAACTCATCTCGAGGCCATGGTTCAAATTGGACTGTTGCGCCAGTTATTTATTTTATTAATCACTTTTCTGGTATTTTGAACAATTTTCGAGATAATATCATTTGGAAAACATTAAAAAACACCCCTTGTCAATTGGTCGTTCAAACGAAGTAGGGGAAATCAACGTCGTTTTATGTATTCCACCATGAGGCAAATGATAAGGATCGACATTTTTTATAAGTAAATAAGCTTTAATTTGAGATAGATCTGATGCTCGTAGGTATGATCATTACGGAGAAAAAGGGAAATTCCTATTTTTAACGAAATAGATATTTTTTTTTCCGTTTTAGGGTTTTGTAGTAAAAACAAAACCCTTATGAAATCGGTCATGTCTGTCTGTCCGTCTGTCCATAGCATATCTCGCAAACGGCTGAAGCTTCTTCCTCCGATGTAAGAAACAATCTCCGGTCAATTGACATCATTTTTATTTCGAAATTGGTTATGCCAAGTTCACCCATCATTGTGTGGATCTTTAGATCTTTAGCTTTCCATTCATCATTTAATAAATCGTAAAGTTTGTGTCCCGCAGACAAATAACTTCTATCTTTTCGCAAGTGCAATAAGTTATCATGCCTAAGAGAGTAATGAATGCAGAACGAGTTGACGGAGCGAGACTGCGAGGACGACCGAGATCTCGTTGGGCGAGCTCAGTAGGTGTGGACGCCGCGCAGCTACTGGGCTTCCGGAATTGGAGGACGCGGTCACGTGACCGAGATAATTGGAGGACAATGATCCAGACGGCCAAGGCCCGACGTCGGTCTGTCGCGCCACGATGATGATGATGAGTAAGTTATCGAAAATTTAATGTAAAAGGCAGCTTCGTACGTCTAGGTTTTTCTGAAAAATAGCTCTTTAAACTTTGGAATGCTTTTCCAAAAAAGAAAAATCTTCGTTTCTGGGTCCAGTTTGCCTAAAATAAATTTTGGTGTAGTTTTGATTTTCTTCTGTTTTATGTTTTTGAGGTGAAGCAAAAAAAAGGTGATTTTGTTGTTGTTTGGCTATAACTCAAATTTTACAAAAAAATTTCGTTCGCAAACCTCAGATTCGGAATCAGCACCCAAAAAAAAACATAAAAAAAGCCAAACTACACCACAATTTTCTTTCGGTCAGCTCCTATATAGTAAGCACGCGAAGACTCGGATTTAGGGCGTACTATGAGATTGGCCGGCATAGTGAAAAATTAAAAGTTGATAGCTCATATAATAATCAAGGATCTTGCACACAAGTACTAAAATTTTCCTACAATTTCAGCAACAGCGTTTAGTATTGGTATGGGAATAAAAAGAATAAAACGTGAGAGAAACATATCCACAACGATACACCTATAAAGTTTTAAAAATCATTCTTTAGTGGAAGCGGCAGGTTTCAACACTGCCTTGAATTTTAAGTGCCATTCAGTTGAGACTGGATGTAACTTGAACAGAACCTATTGTGAAACAAATTTTCTGCCAATTTGCAGAACCCGTTAGATATCACTAACTATTCAAGTATTCAAGTGACATAGTCGCAATCCACTGAAATCCCACACATGATTTACGGCAATTTTCCGAAGAACAATATGGGAAGCATTGTTTTGAAATATCCTGGAAATCGACGACCCAACATGAGTTTAATCAATTATTCAACCAAAATGGATGAAGAATTTTCAATTGAGCCACGGATGATCATTTTCTCATGCTCTTCGCTTTAATACGATTCAGACCCCGTTTCCAATCAGGCTTCGAGTCGGCCTGCTACTGGAAATCTCCTCTGGGGTAAACTGTAACAATATTATGCCGAAGAACGTCTTCTGCTTTTGAATTAGCAAAAAACTATCACACTGAAAATAAAATGAAAAATGAAGAAGAAAAGTTATAACCTCTTTTCCTCGATTCTTTTTTGGAATTAAATTAAAATATCTACTTCCAACTTGCATGTATCATCGTCGTCTAGGTTAGCCAGGCCATGGAATGTTAATTACGAGTATTGCACACGTGCACATAATTTTCCAACAAAGTCAGGATTTTTCCTCGGATCGATTCAGTGTGGGAGGAAATACATAGTTGTATATCTACACGATGCTGGAAATCATTTTGAGATCGTCTACCAGGGAAGTTACTCAAGATCTTGTCCTGATCTTGCCGAACGTACTGGGGATCGGATGATAAGAACGCTTTGCGTTTACAATTAACAACTTTCCTTATCAGGTTGTTTTCATTCTACAGACAGCATCCTCCGTCTCGTCCTAATTTGGCCGACCAATATGCAATGGATTATGTGGCGTATCGGTTCAGTTAGTGGCCCACCTATGGACCGTGGAAACGGTGAGGATAAGAGTAGGTGGCGATGTAGATTCGAAAAAGGTTATCTGGCCTAAAACTTGGATTCTGCTGCGTTTGTCGTCTTTTTTTCTTTAAGGTTGGACTTAATTCTGACAATCTTAGAGGCGAGATCGGTCTTCGGCTGGGGCTTTTGAGCAAAGCAAATCGACTGATATGTAACACAAACAACAGGCATTTAGTGGAGATACAAGAAAATGATAAATTCGTTGCGCTTTAAATTGTATCGCGGGGAAACCACACACAATTACTGTGTTCAGAGAGATTGGTGTTGGCAGGGATTGCAAACAGAGTTAGCGGCAGTTGGATGGGTACATGCATGATAGTTTTGAAAAATATAAACACGCTGCTACGTGGCAAAATATTTTTAACACGTAGAGAGGAGGATGACGTGTATAGGATGACCGAATCCCAAGCAGCACCATGCAATGGCCAATTGCGTGTCTATCAATTAAGATCAGCTGTTCAAAGTTTTTGTTGGCTGCTATACAGAACGCACAAATGATTGTTGTGCTGTCATTTCGATGTGGAGAACTTAAGTATTGTCTGGCCAATTGTGAAGAAAATTTGAACTGACATTTGGCGTATGATGGCGGTCATCATGGTCACCCATGCATGGGCCATTGTCTTTAGCAAGCATTAGGTTTACACATTCGCCAATGGTGAAATACAAGTATACACAGCCGTATATATGATCTAGGTATACACCACTTGTCTCATGGGTCTCTTTAAGCGAAATCCATCGAATGGGTCATCGACGACGACAAGACGCGGGCGCACAATGTGTTAAGGGAACACATCTCAGAAATAAGAACAGATTCGCGATCATATCGCGATGAGTGTTAAAATGGTTTCCGAGAAGTTACGAAAAGGACCGTCTAATTTCACTGCAGTGCCGGACATTTGGGCGATGACCAGTACAGTGAGTGTTACGAAAGTTTTGCCTGCTGTTGTCTGTAGTTTTTTTGGAGAATAATGCCTTGGGAAGATAGTTCCCCCAACCCATAATTTTAATTGTTCAAACTGGACGACTTATCAGCGATGAATCCGCAGTGAATGAAAACCGTTTGTAAGTTTTTGCATCATTTTTTTGGATCTTTGGATACAACTGTAAGTCAAATTGTTGTTCAAAATTTCCATTATCCTCCCGCCTGGAGACAAGTTTTGAGCCCATTGTCCGAACACAAAACTGCCGCAACGCGGAATCAAACCCCTGGATTTTATCTTTATCTAAATAGTGGAATTGTGACCAAATCGTGTTGGCTATAGAGCCTACTTGCGTCTGTGAACCATCTCGGCTTTCAAATCTTTTAACAGAATCTTCCCTGGTTGTTTGTCAGTTCTCAACATTCCGGACTCCTAGCATTGATCTGGAAAACTATTCATCATCGTCACTATACTCGCCAGTCACACATAGTGCTCTGCCATTTCCTTTGTCGACAAAAGCCTACGGCATTGCATCAAATGGCACTCAACCTGATGCACTTGATGCGTGGGTGATCGCGACCATTGCAACTTGGCGGCAATGTTACGTGGTGCACCACATCTTCACTAAAGCTACCATCATGATCTCGACAAGAACAAAAAATCGTACAGAGTATTTGATGACCAGGGAGTTTTCCTGCACCTTATCAGATCGATGTCATCCGAGCGAGTTGCTTAATTAAGACTGGATGTCGTAGTTGTCGTCAGATTAACTCCACTGTGGCGTCCAAACGTATAACTTGGCCTAGCTTTCGCGCACATTACCACCAAGAAGGCATCCCAATATCGTCCCCAATCAGAAACCGAACAACATCTCTGACATGGGCCTAAAAACTTGCAACATACTCATCAAAATAATCTCAAACCATCATCGCGCCAGGCTCTCACCCAAGTGACTGAGCAGCGCCTTGTTCGCGGTCCGGTCTTTACATTTTCCTTTTTATTGGCGTGGCTGTGGAGGATTTTGTTGTTGCTACGCCAATGTGCTCTTCATTTCGCCTTGGCAAGGTCCTCGAAAGACAGGCACAGTGCACCATAGTACATCAGACATCTGAAATTGTATGGAACCTGACGATTCTTGGGATTGAGGATTTGATTGCTTCCGAGCACAAAACCTTGGCATGCATTTGCTCATTGCTCATTGTGTTGTTAACTTTCGCGCTCATTAGATAAATTAGAGTGCATACGGTGCATACTACACAACAGAAAATTGCTCATTTAGAAGGCTGCCATTAAGCTGGCTGATACCTATAATTATCTCGGAACCGATGTATGCAAATTAAAAACAATTGGAACCTCGAAATCATCGGCAACTACAACAACATTGCATTTACGGGTGAATTGTTTGATAGACAAACAGCCAAACGACGACGGCTAACAAACGACAGACAAGACCAAGCCGTGGTTCGAACAAAGTGGTGGGTACGAGAAAATATTCCCATGGTTGCATCAACTGTTTGGGTGTTTTGCCGATTTTGATGGGAGCTGATGTGAACCGAATGTTTTTCAAAGACCAAATGGGATTCTTCTACAGAATATAAAAGAACTGGAGGTCTGACCATATTCTGCCAAAGTCAACAGTAACTCGTAACACACTGGTGAAATCATCAAAGAATATTCCAATTAAATCATATTAATTAATCAATATACATTGCCACCTCGCAATTTCTGGGCGAACACCTTTCTAGGGATTTTGTTTCGCATCGTCTGAATTAACCCCAACCACCACGGAACTGGGAAATTTTCAATTGAAATTGTACTATGTAATTTCTGTAAGCTGACATCACCTAGGCACAACACTCGGATCCAATACGAGTAATTAACATTATTGGTAAATGAGTGAGCCGAGAATTACGCCGAGTAACTACGGTTGAATTTAATGGACGTGTCATTAGAAATGTGCAACTATCAATTTTGGTCGGCGATTTATACTCTGGAATTATTATTGTTGAATATCGATTCTTATCAAATTACTGGCTTTGCACCAATTATTCTCTAATTACAAGAAATGCATGACTGATTCGAACAATACACATAATTGCAACAGATTAGGTGATTCATAGTTGGTTGCATATAGTGAGTGAGTGTGAATGTTTCCGATTTATATTCATACCTTGTCCCCTGAGTTACAATACAAAACATATTCGCTCGATATCACCACTGATCAAATCGGATAAGTCAAAGAGTGATAGGTTCCATCGACGCCAAATCAATCGTCAAATTATTGACTCTCATAGTGATACTTTAAGTTTCATAAGAAGAGTCGCCTTCTTAAAATTAAAGTTTTTGTCTTACAAGAAGAGTCGCCCTATCACAATGAGAGTTTAAGTCTTATACGGAGAGTCGCTCTCTCAAAATGAGAGTTATTGTCTTATAAGCAGAGTCGCCCTCTCACAATGAGAGTTTTAGTTTTATAAGAGGACTTAATCAATGGCTGCCACCTTTTTCTGTTAGGATTGGTTTACTCTCATAATCTAAAAGTTGATTATATTTAAGGGGCTTTGTAATTTTTTAAACTAAGATGCCTATTATCAACGATAAAATTTTAATCGCATGAACATCCCGTATTTTTGGAAAACAACGTTTCGCAAGTCAATATAATCTTTTGTGCAATAACTTTATAATTTGACATCAAAAATGACAAAAGTGACAGTAAGTACAACTCTCATGTGCTTATATTTGCCCGTACTTTCCAAACTTAGACCGTGTATTTTTGTATATCATAATTTATCTTTCTAGCTACACTTATAAGGAAAGCTTACCTCTCATAACAAGAGTATAGTTGCTTGTGTGATACTTTTACAAGAGTCTTATGAGGCATGTGTAACTCTCATTAGGAGAGTTGAACTCTTGCTACAAGATAAAACAACTCTCAGAAAGTGCGCCATTTAATTCTCATAAGAATCTATTCTACGAGAGTTAGTTGAATTACAAGAGTAGAACTCTTCATGATGGCTCCCACACGACTCTGGAGGAATCTTTTAAGAGACAAATTGTTAGATAGGATACTTAGTGTTTTCCCTAACCCCCAATTAGACGAAAGCTCGTCTGCTACTTCTCAAGTGATATACCCTTTTGGTTTCTAAATATCCAGGCTTTCACAGACTAAACGCTGTAGACCAAAGACCCTAGAACAATGTTTATTGCTAATGGTTAGCTGTTAGCTCTAATCCAGAGACTACTGAAAGAGTAAAAATATTCACGTCTTTTTGAACTAACAGAGCTAGTCTCTTCCAGAAACTTTTGCGACTAAATTGCTGGAAAATATTTTTCGATATATGGTATACTTTGATTTCAGTCGGAATTGTCTCTGTTCGTTGTATTCCCACCATCATCAATGAAAGGTATAGTAAAACAATTTCGCTTCCTTAAGATCACATGCTGGTCATAGAGATTTATATAGGACCATACTTGTGTCGTATGGGCAGATGCATGTTACTCTAAATACAATTCCCATAGATCTGCCTTGATAATTACCTCTGCCGTATCGTTATCCAGATATACTGTACTGATTTGTCCCACTTCATTATCACCTTGAGTAATCAACAAATCTGTACGGACAATATAAATCTCCAACATGCAATGCAAACAAATTCGTTAGTACTTCAATTAGATACTTGGGCCAAACACTCTGTTTACTTCCGGCTCAATTATGCATCGTTGGATGCAGTGCCACATTATCCATCTGTAACATATTCTAGCCGTATTTACGTTCCATTCCACATATAAATTATTCAAATTGCATATTCAGTTTACCAACATATTGGGCGCCACAATGACATTTCTTCTACTACACACAACTAGAGCGCAACTGGTCTTGCTCTTGGGTAAATCTTAAATATTTACGTAAGGAAATTCACACCTTTTTAGAACGCAATACGTTGTTCTAACTAGTGCTAGCACGCTGCATAGTCCCATAAGATGAGTAGGTGGAATGCGACTACGATAAGATCATCAGATCTTTGACAATAAATACTCGCAGAATCAGCATAGTACGCATATGCCAGGATAAGGGACACCTGGAATTTATTATTCAAATGAGTTCCAGGTGACTATCGAAGAGATGTCAGTAGTGAGCTGTATCTGTTACTGTGTGACGGATTGCTCTGTGCTGCTGAATGTCGCAGAAGTCACGCTATGGTGGCGACAATTACTTCCCTTTCAAGACCTGTTCTCGGTAGCCTATTCCTGTGATGCCTATGAATAATTCTAATGTGACGATTTGTAATAAAATATTCAGTTGCGGGGGTGTACATAAAATCGAATAAGCAATTGTGGTTGATTCGTTTAGGGCAACTGCATAATGCTAGGAGAGCGGTTGTTAAGGTATTATAGCTTCTGCATAAAAATGCATTGCCATAAAGTTATATATTCTTAAGTGTATGTTGGCATGAAAGTCTCTGGAAAATTCAACTTACCTTTCACATATATAGTCGGGTTATATCCTATCTATTTCAAACGTTATTCTGCTTGTCTATAAAACTAATTAAGTATGATGTTTCTTTGCAGTGCTCAAACGACATGACATCGCCCAGCATCAGGCACCAACACCAAATATAGGATTTTCAAAGGTAAGTATAATATCAACAGGCTTAAATATTACATTCACCTCACACCAAAATTACTTAAGTACATGTTGCATCAGTTTCGTCAAAAAAGAAATACAAACACATTATTGGCGGCGTTGATGTGTATCGAGTGAACATTAAGACAAACCAGAGATTCGTCGTATAGCAATCACCAAACACACCCCTTCCCCTCTCTTCATCAGACGAACCAAATACAGCTCACGCAATTACGGATACATGCCTATTAACATACTTGTATTGAATTGACCTATTTTCTATTGTCGTTAGCCGTTGATTGGACTTATGTTCTCATAAATTGTTAATTTATTATTAAGGTTAAGTTAGGTAAGGGGGCTGCCGTGATATCTTAGAGCACACATTGACCACAATTGGGTCCTTTGCGATGCCACTCATATCATCTCTTTAACCTAGATTTCAAAACCAGACTTTACTACCGATGTAGCGATTGAGTTGTGCTACGCTCATATCCTTAAGATCCTCCAGATCCTGGAAAAGTCAAAAATCCAGAAAGGCCGGACAGTGACAAAGAAGGTGGAGAACGCTCTCCTCCTCCTCCAGATCCTGGAAAAGTTAAAAAACCCAGAAAGACCGGACAGTGATAAAGAAGATAGAGAACGCTCTCCTCCACATCCACGTCCTCGCAACTCCTGCAATAGTCATTGTGATGAATACGGAGTCTCCAGGTGAGTTCATCGATAGGACAGTGACCTGCAATAATCCCTAGAGCCCTGCCAATATGCACATGTGACAGTGGTGTGGCAACATGGCTAGGATCAAACTTCGACCAAATAATCCTTGCCGTTTGACGTTCTCCCGTTAAGTCATCTTATGTTTGCTTTGCCCACCGCATCGGCTTTAATTGACAATTTACGCGATGCGGTAATCATTTTAATGTTTTTGCAGTCCCCTTCAACAACACCCATTTTTCTTCATGAGCCAGCTAATCCGCCCTGCATTTGCCCACGAAGGCACTATGGCCCGGTATCCAACCGTTTTCAAAAGTTTTCGATGTAGTCAGAACGGATTCCAGTGATCTAATTGCAGCCTGACTGTCCTTGTAAATATTGTAGTAATTTCTCTCCCAGTCACGACAACCAGGTCAGGGAATTATACAGCAAACGCATCTCTTTAAATTCCATGACACCTATGACAGCCAATTAACGTTCGAGAACTGTTAGATAGATATCAGGGCGACAACTTTGTGGATGCAATGGCAAGACCCAGCAGCACAAATTCAACGAATTCGGCCTGGAGTCCGAAGCGTATATACCCTAGACTTGTACAGACCTAGTGGTGATACCAAAAGCACCAATTGGCAATATGCATTAGAAGTGAGTTTCCTGTATGGTCAGTTTATTGGAGGAGGCCTATCAGGCGATCATTCAAAAGGATCTTGACAATTCTCAAAATCAACTAACTAACCCACACTACAAATATTTGTCGAATTTATCAAGTCGCTAGCTTCATTCTATCGAAAGTTATCTCTTGTTTTATGTTTCATTTGTAGGAGAGGTAGGGGTTCCTTGGGTCGGATCTGGCCCATCTTTAATACCAACTAACAAAATCTTACTTCAAACATTTGACCGAAATTTCAAGTCGCTGGCTTCATTCCATCAAAAGTTATCGCTTATTTGAAGATTAATTTGTAGGGGAGGTAGGGGTTCCTTGGGTCGGATCTTGCCCATTTTCAATATCAACCAATATCTTACTACCAATATTCTACCAAATTTTCAGCTTCCTAGTGTGATTCTATCGAAAGTTATCGTAATTAAAGGAATATTTAATTTTTCGAAATTCGTAGGGGAGGTACGCGTTCCTTTGATCTGATTATGCCCAACTTACTAAAACAAGCAGCTTTCCACCTCAGGGTTACATGCCAAAAATCAGGTGTCTACGTCAATTGGTTCAAGAGTTATAGACAAAAAACGTGGAAAGTAAGGTATTACGGGGCTCTTTGTAAGAAAACTACCGTTAGTTTTCAACTGATCGATTTTATTTTTCCCTGAGAACATAAAATTATCCTCACGAGCAATCTACTAAAGCTAGAGCTTTTCGTAATTATTTAATCGGGAGTTTTAATTATTTTACATATGTTGGGAAGGTAGGCGTTCTCTTGGCGTGATCATGCCCATTTTTAATACCAACCAACTAGATCATACTGGGAACATTTGACCAAAATTTCAAGGCTTTAGCTTCATTCTATCAAAAGTTATCGTGCGAACGGACAGACAGACGGACAGACAGACAGACAGAGGGTCAGACATGGCTAAATTGAATCAGGAGGTGACCCTGATCATTTATAATGTACATTGCTATACCTGAGGAGCCTCCTTTAAGGTGTTACATGTTTTCGTCGTGACAAAAACAATGTACACTATACTATAAGTCTAGGGTATAAAATTGGTTTTCTTAAATCTGTAGAATAGTTGGATTACCGCCTTCCGTAAATCTGTGTAAAAAAAGTGAGAAAAAATAAGAAATTTGCGTTTCCAATCCAACTAAATATTTCGCAGTAGCTACTGTCTGCTAATATCTTCCCTATTTACTTTTCCGTATCTTATGCCTTTATTTCGCTAGGCATTGCAATAGTTCAAATGATTTTGTAGCAGAGCACCGCATCTAATTTGCATAACTAAACTAATAAATGTGCTGCTTAAATGCCAACAGTGTCATCGATAAATGTCAATTTGTTATGTCAAATCGCGCCGCGCCGATTGAAACAAGTTTTCAAATCCATTCTCACGCATGCATCTTCGCGTTTCTTCAAATGCACTTTCAAGCTTCAGCCGACGAAAAGGATTAGGATGCAATATTTTGGCTGCATAATGTTCACACGAGTCTTAAAAGTGGCGAACCGAAGAAACGTGTCACGCTGGGTCTAGAAGCCTGGCGCGTTAATGTTTTTGTGATACTTGAGACTCTGATTTAGTTAGTCAGATTAACACTTCAAAATTTTGCGCATTGCTATAAATACCACAGTAATATTGAAAGATTGGACTCAGATCGTGGGAAATGGTTCACAAAATGTTTAATATGAAAGCATCTTAGATAATACGCTCCGAATGAATGCGTTTTTATTTTTTCGTTTCTTTATCGAGAAAGCGAAAAAAGCGTTATATTGTATCATTTCCATCCATTCGCGCACTACTCCCTCGCCTTCATCCAATCTTAATCTCTTTTTTTTCTATTTCTTTGTTATTCACTGTCAATTCCCACGCGTATCCTATCATCGCCAAACAAAACACTATGAAAGGGCAATTATTCACAATGTGGTTTTATGCCAAATCATTTAAAGGTTGTTTATTATATTTGACCAATAAACTATTCATCCGGCGCATTTCTCATTTCAAAGCAATCTATTCATCAAGAGGCCAATTGAAGTCCTTCAATTGGCCCCCCCTTTTTTATACAATGCCGAGATGTCGAGATGTTGCCTATTACGTTGTTGTCTCAATAGAATTCGATCAGACAACTGCGACAGACAAAATGATCCAACAAACGGACAAGAGGAATGGACAGAATAGATCGATGGTTCAGTCCAAAACGACAGTCAGATTCATAGATATATTTTTGGTACGGGCATAGATAGATGACCGACCAAAATATTTTCCCAAAGCGCAAAGGTCAGCGGTGCGAGTTCAATGCAAAGAAATATGAAAAAAATGGAGGAAAAATGAAAAAGACGCTAGAAAGGCCTGAAAAAAAACGAACCTGCCATACCAAAATAGGCGGTCTTTTGTGTTGTTTTAATTTGGCCATTCAATCTAAAGCGCCTGCTCAAATGTTTGTCAATCTGTATATATTGGAATTGGAGGCGGAAAATATTAGAAAAAAAAAGAAACTGGTGGATTTCTTAAGTCAATGTGATTTTATGTGGAATAGTAAAATTTGTGGCGGTTTCAGTTAGATCTAGTGGAGCTAAGCTTGAAAGCGATGATAATCTCTGCCAGAGCACGTAGATACACAGATTTAAGGTGCGGTGTACGATGACTCTACTGGAAAGTAGGGTGTTTTGGTTGTCAAGCTATGATCTGTAGGATATATCAAAACTAATGTTTTTAAACTTTGTATCTAACGTCAAGGTAACGAAAGATAACTTAGGTGGCTGAATGCAAATATCATTTTAATGTAGAAAATCAAAATACGGGTTATCCAGACAATCTGGAACCCCCCAAAACCATGGGGAAATTAACCTACAAATGAGAAAAGAACGATCTTGACCTACCACGAAGAAAATAGGAGGGAAATTTTCGGAAAATTGTTCGCTTTTAAAATAACGGTGGTACTGGTAAAGTTAATATGTTACGCCAGAGAAGGCAACACACGGAGCCGATAGTTCAGTTTGTTGAGGCGTCAGTCAGTTGTTTCTTCCTACCTGTTAAGCTTCGTTAAGAACTTCAGACATCAGGCAGCTTGAAACTTCTATTGAATTGATGTATTCACGAAATACGCATACTGTCAATGGCGGCAACATTTATACATATACGTATTTAGAAATAAGTCTGTAAACAGAATTACAATGAAATGTATGTGATCTCAATTTATTTTTAGATAGATATGACTTATCTATTTGCTTCTAACGGTCCCTAGTAATTTCTTAAATTTTATGTTCTATTTAGTCTGAAGTCGATGAAAACTTCGAGCTATGTTCCAGCTTAGGTGGTTGGCTAGTATCAACCCTGGCTATTTGCGGAATATCTTCTGCTACTAATGGAGATGCATTGGAAGGTCCAAAGGTATTGTAGAGGACCTCAGCGAAGTGTTCTCTCCAACTCCGCAGTTAGTTTTCTTCGGTTACCAGTAGAGACCCATCTTTATCTCTCACAGGGTGTTCTGTTGCAAAAGATTTGCCAGTCAATGGCTTGATAAGCTTAAATAGGGTTCTACTGTCACCGCGATAAGCCGCTTCCTCTGCCTTCTCCGCGAATGCGTTGATGTATTTTAATTTCGCTTGTCTCGTCTTACGCTTCTTTGAACGCCTTTATGTAGTGAACGGTATTCAGTTCTGAGTTGGTCTTTGGCTGAGCCGTCAGCAGCTGAGTTAATCTGTTCATTATCTTGCGTGCTGAGATTAGAGACCATGTAGAGTCGCTAATGAATGGTCTTCTACCGCGCTCCAATCGGCCCGCAAATGTTACGCCACGCGAAATAAATGAGTTCTTAGGGACTTTCCATCTATCATCAATTGTAGGATTCTCACAAGGTGGTCGTGCAATAACTCTCTAGTGCAAGGCGGTGAAATATGCACGTCTTATGGATGGGTCCTTAAGCTTTTGCACATTAAAACGTGGCAAGATTTGTGAATTTTGAGGACGCTGCATCGCTGTCGTTCGTGAGCGTATTTTTGCGATGACAAGTTGATGGTCACTGCCAACATCAGCACCTCGCTTCGATCTGACGTCCAAGAGACAACTCCTCCATGTCTTGGAGACGACTATATGGTCAATCTGGTTTTCTTTTCTGCCATTCTGAGAGGTCCAGGTTGTTAAGTGGCAGCGTTTGTGCTTGAACTGGGTACCGCCAATGACGACTTGACGAGAGTTGCAACACTCCACGAAACTCGCCATTTGTGTTCCTGTTGCCTAGTCCATGATCGCCCATCAGGTGTTCTAAGCAGACCCAACTTTGGCGCTGAGATCCCCCGTGATAATTTTTAACATAACCTAACCTAAGGCAAATTAGCGCTTGTTTGTGAAGGACAACGTTGAAGAGATTTGGTAGGAACGTCAAGGTTGCCAGGGAAGAAGGACTCCAAAGCTGAAACTCAAACGATATGGAGTGCAGTAAACTTTAGTCCAGGTTACATTAGAAAATCGAAGGTGGTATCACCTTCGATTTTCTTATGCATCTTTTAACGTAGGGTTTATAACCGAAAAGGGATGCAGATGGGGCTCTTCTACTAGGTCCTAATTCCTCGTTCCCTTGCATAGAAGGCGCTGTTTCTTCGGCTTGCTTCCTTTAGGTAATGCAGTTTAATGATAATAACGTGATAAATCAGCCAGTTCTGTGTGAGGTCGTAGACTTTCAATTTTTGATTGGATTGAATACTCGAGAAATTCACATTGTAGAACACATTTTTTTGCCTTTACGGTTTTTATTATTCCTGGCGTGTATATAAATACTTTAAACTTTTGTTTCTACATTTCAATCATCCACCTTAATCCATCACTTTACTTTCCTTACCTAAGCATCAACTATTCCGACACATATATATTTTATCAAGCATCGATCAAATTCAATCGTATCGATCGCAATACTCTTCAATATCTGCTTTGTATCAATGTTCGGTAAATGTGTACATAGGCGTACAAAAGTGGAGGGCAAAAAGATCTTCGCTGTCGATAAATCATATCCAGTTCTAATAAAGGTAATGACTAGTAATCAGACTTTTTATTTATTGTCGATGTCTAAGAAATGTACAGAAATGCAGGAGAGAAAAAAAATCTCTAAGTTGAGTGTCAGTGGAGATGTCGAGCGAGGTACAAGGAAAGCCCCGTTTAGTATGACCCTGTCTGTAAATCCGCCCGATCATTGCTTGCGGGCACTGTATTATTAGATAAGTCACATAACATAATATACTCGTATTTGGGTTAGGGAGGAGGATCTTTAATTTGTAACCTATTAATCAGGCGTGCAAGGTGGTAGACTGGATGATTTGTGGACAGATTCGTTTATACCGGATGGATATGAGCGAAAAAATTGCAATTAGAAATTTCTGCACAACTTCAGGAGGACTGTTGATAGCCGATGGTATCAGATTGAAGATCAAAAACAAAAGAATAAAAATAAAAAAAACATTTTGTCTGACCCATCAATCTAAAACGATTCACTTTTTAACCACATTCAGTATTCAAACTCCTAAATCAAAAAGAATCCATTCCATATTGCACAGCATACCATAAACCCATCCTGCCTACTCCTCAAATTAAACACATTCTACTAAATACGAGTAAATCGCGATCCACAAAACAAGCTTCAAATACCAGGATCGCGTACTGCACACACAGGGTAAACACATCTCGACTCAAGATTTATTACCTGGAAATTATCTGCATGTGAAACGGTAATTATACAAATTGCACTTGAACCAATCAAACTAATGAAAACGAAAGCCCAGAGATTTTTGCCATGTTCAGTGCAGAAACTGCCTCGTTGGTTACGTTACGTTTCGGTTATAGTGTGGCGATGTCGGATGGCAGGGCGATATCACAGTCAGTGAGTTGGTGTGGTGGATACTGAACTTCGGTACCGCAGTATGAAGAAAATCCAACAAAAAAATATAAAAATACACGAAAGAAACATAAACGGTCGATGTGAATCCATATCTCTCACGCACGCTACAATTCCTCGTATTTTTACTTAAAATCTTCAGAGTTAATGCCTCCGGCTATATCGTCTTGGTGTCTTGAAGAAATATCCAAACTCTAGTTAGGCCTAACGACATAGCAGTGCCTGTGGCTATATCATATAAGTTGAATGGTGAAAAAGTTCTACTTAACCCTTATGGGCTGGAATATTATTCTTATCCTGCTTCAAAAAATGGATCACTCTATGGAACCAAACTTCAGTTCAGTTTGACGCGCTCGGTGGCCGTGCTCGTTTGGTCACCGCTCTACGATCTAGAGAATAGAGGTTCGATCTTCGGCGCGAACAAAATCTGTCTCTAGGTAGGTACTATAGAATTGCGCTTGGTACCATTTTATTATCATCCAACAAAGACCAGCAGTAATGTGAACTACAAAACACTCCAAACCAACATGGAATGGATTCGTTTTTCAGGATATCCTCCTCATGCAGGGTTAATGCCTATGCGACAAATATCAATTCCTATTCCTGCCATCGGAGTATATCAAGCTGAAGGAAATGATCGCTAACATAAGACCTAATTAAAGTTTTGTGATTGTTTGCGATCTTGCCTACCTTGTGGCATTTTGAAATCTCAGCGAAACAGCAAACTAGTTGGCCTAACTGCCTTCATGTCTTAATTAGACGATTCGATTTTTAATTAATTTCAATGTTGATCGTTACGTTGATAATATGATAAAATTTTATGACAGTGCTGCAATAAAATTTTACGTCCGCCCAAACACTTCACCGTCTTGAACGGAGAGGTGTTGCCAAGATGAATTGGATTGAATTTAAGGATGTGGATATTACTCGTATTTTCTGGAATATCTGTTTGGGGAAAGATAATAAATTTTGTAAAGGCTGTCGTTCGAAGAAGTCTCAAAATCGGAATAAAAATTAGGACATCGACCAACCAATACAAAATTTTACGGAAAGCGAGATCGTATTTTCCAAATCCTATCTGCTGTTAATAGGATGAATTTTTGAGATATTCGCGAAGTCTATATTAGGCGCATTCTTTTGCGAATTTTAATCAATACAGGCAGTAGCGGATCTAGAGATTGAGTTTGGAGACGGCCCGTCTTTGTGTGTTACCTTTAGAGGGTTTATCCACACTTGTTTAGCTTTCGGTCCTTAAAATACATGCGCCTGTTGAAAGCGTAGACACGTTCTTTAATGGAGGGAAGCATGCAGTAATGAATGTACAAAACTATGAACCATGTTAAGGTTAGGCTGTGCTTACTACAGCATACATGGACTGCAATAGGGTTCGTTTTGTTACCGCCAGGGATTCATCACCCGATAATCATTGAACCAGACCGAGTTTCCGATAAAAAGGTGGAGCTTGCCACCATCAACATCAGCTAAGTCATTCAATTCAGTGAGCAAGTGGGTCCCTGAAATATCTTTCTGCTACTTGCCAGAGCAGAACAAATGAAGAGAAGATCAAAAATACACTCCTCTTTGTTTTCATCACCGCAGCTTCTACAAGAGTCATTACAGGGGATGCCCCTCATCTGTGCCGTATTCGTCGGCACAGATTGGATTCTTTTCCGCTTTTCAGCGCTTGCATATTAGGGACGCAGCCAATATTTCTAGCTCATTTCATGTGACACCCCAGCCAGGTCAGAACAGACTGTTAAAATATTTGTCAACCTCTTAGAGGAGTCATCAGTAGTTGCCGGTATAGTCAGGTTGCTCAGAATAGCAGCGTGGGCAGAGCTTGAAGTAAATTACTGATCAGTGTTATGGAGTCCAATAATCGTATTCGCTGCCAATTACTTACCGAAAATGTCAAATGTCATGTAGCATGTTCAAAGCAGAAGAGGTTGTCCTAAGGGCACCACAAAAAGCAGCACAGTTCATTCTTTGCTCCTTTGCCTGCAAGCTACGGTAAGCCTCCGTACTCGGAGTAATCCACCATGATTATGATGATGAGTTAAGCTTCCTGTCCAATACTATGCTTCATATGGAATGCATTAATGGATATTGTGCTTCACGACCAAAGTGTTGTCAGTATGCCAATGATTTTTCTCTTTTATTGGCTCGATTTTGAGCAGAAGGGGGCTAACTTCATGTAAACCTGGCGTTCAAGTTTCAGTAAAGAAGACGTTGATGATTCTTTTCGGGAGCACAGTCAGGACTTCCAGCCAATCAATGCAGTAAGCGACTTGTGATGATTGAAGCCTTGAGAAGATACAATTTTTATTCCTCTATATTAAAACAAAGTGGATAATTGTTGATAAAAGCATTGTGGTATATGCATGTATTTTTTGTGTCTTACCGTTTAGATTGGCGACATACGAGGACATGCATTGCTGAGTCTTTTAATGAACCACCTGTAATGAACCAAATTTTGGTCTGGTAGTGCTGCTCCCACCGGCAGATCGAAGCAGCACCTGATGAGTAGTGATGTGTTGGTGGTACGAAACCGGTCCCATTACACCGGGACCCAGATTCGACCGCGTGGGCGTCTGATCCATCCGCCAACCATTCCATTCTTATCGACTATTTTTTTTCATTCTCCATTTTTACTTCCCCTGTTTGTGTCGTCTTCCCCAGGCCTATGAATTTTTGTTAATACGTAAAGGTCAGGGGCAACGAGCGGCGAAAATCCCGCCCACATCTCCCGAACTGAGCTACAGCAAGCATAGGTCGCTGCTTAGCTCGTTGGGGGCCCTTATCTTCGCCAGATGGCACTGCCCGACCTTCACGGTCACCATGCAATCTTAGGCTCCGTCGCCATGGGCTTCTTCGGATGCCCACCAAACCGTCCGTTACAGTCTACCTTCTGACGATTTGTGAAAAGAAGACTCATTCGACTTATCGGAATCGGGAGTTTACTGCTGACCTCCAATTCATGTTCCTCAATCATCTTCCTACCTTTCCGTGAAGCCACTGAAAGAGAAAGGGGATTGCATGAGTTGGACCTCCCGTTGGTTGACGGTGACCTTCCGCTACTCATTTTGCCCGCCAAAACACAATACGAGCCACTGGGGCTGTCCACACCAGGCCCAATTGTTCCGGCACAAAATTGATTTTTATAGGCGATATGCATGAAGGGAAAGTATAGGAAAAGAACAAAACTTGCGTTCGAAAATTTGAAGCACAACAGTTGCTCCTAACTAGAACACGCACGTTTCGCATTCTTCCAGGATAGCATAAAATCAACACATTGAAAACGCCCTACATGTATACAAGTTGTTTTCGTTTCGATGTGGTTCGACTAGACAGGGACAAAACTGGTTTAGTCCCGGAGGAATTGTTCCTGGTGTAAGTGTAGACACCCTCACTCACACGAACCTTTATATAATAACTGTTTGACAGCTCTGAAGAAGAAGAAGACAATTCTTATGAATTTCACATTTTTTACAATTTTTACCTAATTTTTACATTATATACAACTTTTTTACTTATTTTACCGTAAAAATGCAAGCAAAAAGTTTTTTTTACATGAAAATGAACAACTCTGCCCATCTGCGAGAATGGGAAGGGTGGCCGTAATATACCAGATAGAGTATAATACGCAACCTCTGCAAAGGTTACCTGTATGCAAATATATGTACAATACAAGTAGTAGTAGTATTGTATAAGCAAATATATTTTTCCACCTGACGTAAATATAGAAATATAAAGCAAATAATACCATTAATTGTATAATTTCATATAATTGTACTTTATTTCTACTTGTAATACTCACGTTGTTTGGAATGTATCAAATTAAAGCGATCCAATCAATTTCGATTTATACTTATCGCAGACTTAATAACTCTCGAGTAAAATTTATTGTTTTACAATAAGCCCGTATTTTGCAACTAAGCTCTCAAGTCAACGCTAATTCAGCCACGCCTTAGCATCTTACAACAAGAGGAGGTGTAATTTATAATGGGCACAGTCGCCTTAATCATAATCAAGAGTTTCGCGGGCACCGAACAAGCAGACGACCACACCACACATAGTGCCTCGTACCTGTACATGAACTCACATCTGAACAACAAAAACAAGAAAATATTGCCGTCTAATCTAATACTCCGGAGAATCGGTTTCGGAAAAATGTTTTTCCCATAATCAAAAATCAAACCCAATCGACAAGAACATTACCTACCGCCACTTGCAATTGCATTGAAATGCAACGGAATTGTTCCGTCATCTATTCGGCGACCTCGCAAGCATATCTATCGTTTGTCCGTTGCAAATAGAACTGCTCCAGATACATTGCACTCGTATCGCAAACAAAAAGTGTAAAAAGCCTCTTTGTACCGACGATGGTGGAGCATAAATTCAATCGTAGAAGGAACATGGTCCACGGTTGTCGTTGTTGTCGCGGTCGTCGTCATCATCATCGACGGGCCCATGACCGATAATATGGAATACAAGCTATAACTACCATAATGGTATATCAGAAAGATACATAGCCATGGCTATTATAAAACTGCCGATAGATACTCCCAGGAAAAACTCTTCTACACCGCGATTTGTATTTCGAGTACTGCCTAGGAACTGAAACTGAGACCAAAGCGACGACTATTTCGCACAAAAACCGTGGAAACTGGGTTATTTAGCAGAGATGCCTTCCTTCCTAATCTATTTGTACCTAGTCTCACTCGCGTCTTATCTTCGCGCTTCAGTTCCTTTTGCATTCACTGGCACGGCCGAAAGGTGCCTGAATGAGTTTGGAAGAAATATCGTTTTACGATTGCATTTCGCGAGCAATATAAGTCGGTGAAAATCTGCTGCAAATGGGTGTTACCAATTTCCCCTTAAAGGAACTTCTTGGGAAAGCTCTACAGTTTCGCTAGAACAATCGATCGAGCCAGCGCACAGCCGGTAACCCAAACAAGCCGTCGATCTGTAACAGACTTTTGTTTAGCAGCAATAGCCAATAGTTATCAGACATTAACTACACAAAAAGTTAGACACAGACTTAGTAAGGCTCGCGATCCACTGGGAATAGCGTAGTAGCGTACGGCACACTAGTAATCTCCTGTAGTTAATTCAGTCACGAATGGAGATCGATCTGTTCCGTAAATCAATTTAATAGAGTTGTTCCGAAGACATCATTAAGCGGATTTGTTGGTTTCTTTAGATCACAGGTTATGATGATGGATTCTGGATTCTATACCGTATGTAGGTCCAGCATAGCAGAATTATATTTATTTTGCGGCCATGCCTGGAATCAGGATACTTCTAGACAGAAAAGTGACGGACGAGGTGTAGATATCTCCCCAAGAATACCACTCGGTGCCTACACCTTTGACAACTGGACTTAATGGTACATTTCTATGAAATCACTTCTGTGGAAAAATTGATTCTGCGTAAAAAAAACGAGTATTGTCATGAGTGATCATTAACATACTCTGCAGAATGTGTCAATAACACCACGACTGCGACTGACACGTTGTCAATTTGGAATCGAGTTACTCGCTTAATTCTTTCGTTTGGGCCATCGGGTTTTCAATGTAAAATTGAAAGATGTGAAAGGAAGAGTGGCTAATGGGTGGTTGTTGTTTTGGAAATAAGAATATTTTCTCTCATTTGGAAAATCTAGTTTTGTTTTTCGCTCGAAATTTGCCTTGTTTGCTATCAAATTCAGTGAATCGTCAGTATTTATTGAATTTAGACTCGTTTTGATTACCATAGATGGGAGGAGTTCATGACACTTTTCGACAAGCCTTGAAAAGCGCTTAGAAGACGAAAAAGCCTTGATGGCTGCCTGGCCATCTGTGCAGATATCAGTGTGTGGAGTTTGTTTCAGAATGCTCATGCCACTACTACCACCACCACTAAATCAGAAGTTAGATGTATACCGAGAGATGTGTCAATCCATATCATTAAATTGTCCATTAACCCTTACTTTAAATATCAACAAACACTTAACCTTTTCCTATTTAAATTGCTCGCGTCGCTGAAAGACTCCCGCCTAAAAGACTCTAATTTTCAATATGATTGGTTTCCTGAACATTATAATATTACTCACATATTAATGTGTAATAGAATATCAAAAGCAACATATCTGTTATGACTCTGGATCATCATAATCATCGTCATCTCGATAAACGGGCAATTTTCATTCAAATGGGAAATTACAAATCAATTTAACGCACAATCTCTCGTCAAGAAGCCTTGACGGACAAGGCAATTGGATCGAGGCAATAATAAACGAAGACCATCCCTACTAGTACTATATACTCGTACATGAGATGATAGATGATGGGATCTAAGAACTTAGATTAGGCATAGTATACGAAGGGCATGTTACTTGTGCGAAAACATCTTGGCATCTATAACTTAACCAGTTTGTGAAGTCCGTAGGATTAATATTTATGTATTATTTTCAATTTGAATAGTGGAGTGGTTACTTTCTTTTTGTGCAATTTTTGTAGCTTCAATTTTCCAAGTTTTATGGTTTTCATATAATTTATATCATATCGATTACTTGGATGCATCAGCATCTACTGATTCTTTCCAACGAGCTCTCAGTCTTCCCCTCAGCCTTGCTGAAAGGGCGCATCAGCGGAGCAAGGCTGAGAGGAAGTCTCTCTCTTAAAGTCTCCCGCAATTATTACCGGGTTGTGTACACTCGCATCATGCATCAATCTGCCTAGCAATCTTTCGAATTCTGCCAGGTCCAGTAGTGGTGGGACAAAGCAGCTGTACACATGGATACCGTTGATCTGCGCCCTTACGACGACGCTCATTGGTTCTGACATGCCTTGCTGGAAAGCATGGTTTCTTCAAGTCCAAATGGCTGCCAGTTTATGCTCATCTGCGACCCAAATCGAGCTACCCAGATTTTTATACTGGTCGCAGATAATTGGTTCATCAGCAATGAGGTCTATCGTTTCCGTTCCAACCTAATCCAAGTTGGTGTAAGAATGCCTCTTGTCTTTCGTTGAACAGGGGAAACATCAACATTGTGTTGTGCTGAATTTCTGGTAACAACGGTTTCGCTGTCAACTGCATGGCTGATGAGCTTGCTCAAGCAGGGACTATGGAGATCGTGTTGGAGTCTCACAAAATTAGAATGCCCATGGCTGCCTGTAAAATGTTAATAATGGCTGATGCGATTAGCGAGGCTAACACTAGATGCAGTACTAGCCATATGCTGCTATGAAGTTGTTAGAAAATGGCCAAAAATTTCTCCACCGAGATTATATTATCAGAACTTGGCTTTTCACATTTTCAAGGTGGGATTTTTCCTATGCTCACTCCATTTTGTCGTAGAAACAATTGAGACGGAGACGTATTCAAAAGTTTACTAATAAAAAACTAAATCGTTCAAAAACGTTCCCATATACCACAGTAGGCATGGATGCACAGAAACCCAAATAAAACCGAACACAATCGTTCAAACTTTTCACCAAACCATATTCACACTCGTATTTCAAAAACACATTTTGCAACCAAGCGCAAATAAATCATTTGAAAATGTTAGCACTCTAATCTATCGATGATTAACCTCTTTAGCAATTCATAGATCCGCCAAAGTCTTATATCCAGCGACAGCTGTTCTTCTTAGCCATTTAGCGCCACGATCAAGGATTTCCCAACAATAAGCCAGTGTAGTGTTGCAGCACGGCCAGAATATGAATACAAAACAGATCCCATTCGGAGAGTACGAATTGCCTAGGCACCCAGCTGAAGAATTTTCCATCAGCGAATAGATGGCGAATCTGAAAGAGTGCAGCTGCCTTGCAGATGGATAGATGGATCTCGTTAAAATTATTCTTGAAAAATGAAAACGCTTTGGTTATTTGTTTAGATTCAGTGTGATTTGGAGTTTCTGTCTTGGTGCCATTAATAGCAAATTGTGGGCTTGAGATGGGACTCTGAAGGGACTTGCGAAAAATGCCACAGCAATCTTTTGGCGATTTTGACAGAATTAGGTCAGGGTTTTTGTATTATATATTGGATGGATTTCATGGGTGAAGTTGTGGTATGTAGATATATGTATTGTACATAGTTGCATTTAATAAAGTTCTGGTAGTGAGTCGCATGTATGAGAAAAGATGGAATTTGCTGCCAAAGGCAAAATAATTGTAAGACCTCCTTCAAAAATTTATATCTGTCGTCACTCTGCCATTCTCCGATTATTTGCACAATTTCAATAGTTGATTATTATTATTACATTTACGTTTGTGAATAGTTCCCCAACGGCATATTTAGGCAATACTTTTAAGTATCAATAAAATTGTTTTAATTTATCCTTGCAGGCATTATCAGGCTTCCTAATGATGCTAACACAAAATGGTAAACTACTGTACATATCGGACAATGCTGCTGAATACCTTGGGCATTCAATGGTAAGTGATTATGTTACATTTCAATTATAAACAATAATTGCAAAACGAATGAAGCAGACTGAAAAGATTATGTGCCCGTATATTTTGACTATTTGCCCCAGACTATATCATTTGTATCGTTTTGTGTACGAAACGCACCGTTCGATTTTAAGTTAAACTCTTCTTGCACATTAATGTAATGACATTCGTCATTATAGCAATAAGTTCCGAGAATCATTGCAGATGCAAAGTACATATGTATCTGTAAATAGTGGTGAAATATTGTACAAATTTAAGCTTGAACTTCTCTAAAATTGAAGGAAGAATAGTAGATATATTGTAGATTTGAATAATCGGATGTGAATTTTTAATTAAAGTTTACTGGGTGGATAAAATTACGATTTTTACTAAATCCAGTCCAAAATTATCAGTTCCGCATATATTTTCTCAGTCAATTCACCACCGCTTTCGAGATATTTACATCAGAACATTACATTTTAATCCGAAAAGTGTCCCGGTGTTTGACGTTTGGAAAACACTTACCAACAAGGAAAAAAGGACCGTTACCGCCACTAGCAAACCGTTTTCTTACGCGGAAGCATTGAAGAATTGGACTGAAGTGGCAATCCTTAACCGATCCTGATGGTAGCGTTACCATTGATAAATCGAAGGAGATCGAATGCGAAATGGCTTGAAACTTCCGCTCAATTATGACGGATCATCCCGGATCCGGAATTCCAGGCGTCCAACGCCCGACGACTGGCTGTTGCGCCACGATGGTGATAACGATCCGGGACCTACTCGAATTTGTAGGGAAGGCGGTTGGCATCAGGGGCTCAACAAGCTGATGTTTTTTGCCGATATCTTTTTAGGGTCGCTATCAAAAGGGTTGGTGTACTCTGGCCAGGTGCTGAATTGGAGGTTGACTCAAGGGACGTAATCCCAATCAGATCCAGAGCTCGCGTCTGGTTGCCAGTAAAACCGACAAGTGCAGACGAAAGCTGTTATTTGATTTCTTTATCGGAACAAACCTGCTTCTTTGCAATTTGGTTTGAAACCAACATTTATCACAAGAAATAGACAGGAAGTCTTAGATATTTCTCTGGTTTCTGATGATATTATACACCAAATACAAAATTGGAAGGTGTCAGCGTAACACCCGTTCTCCGATCATCGGTATATCCTATTCAGTCTGGAAAACCCTCCTACAGCCCACCGGGCCTTTTTGAATAGACGCAGAACCAATTGGTTCAGATACCAAGAAACCTTTCAGTAGGTTCTGCCAACCATTACAGATCAGCCCCGCACTAAGCATGAGCTAGACAACATGGTGAGTACCTTAACAATCGCGCTGACTCAAGCCACGGCAAGATCATGCCCCGTCAGGAGACCAAAAGCGAAACAGAAACCTGCATGTTGGTCCAAGGAGACGCCTGCCATTCGAGGTGAGGTATCGTCTTCACTTCCAGAGTAGAGCAGCACCGTTTCGGAGCTTGGCAATGAAGTCGATGCCGATCAAACCCATCTTGTTTCGCTAAGTCCTAAGATAGAGATGTTATATGCGGTCATATCCCATTCGACTTCAGTGAGCCTTGCGCTACTGCACTCGCCTCACATCGTTCGATCGTTTCAAAAACCGATTGTAGTCCGTTGTTTCTAGCCGAAAGTCGTTGTCGGTAAATTATTCCGTGGTATCTAAGGCTCGTTTCATGCTTCGAGTGTAAATTGATTTCAGGTACGCAGGATAAAGCCTACATACCCAATCTTAGGAGAATGGTTGCTTCCTTAGGTGTCCCAAGAGTCACCGGGAGCTATTTTTTATATAACACAGAGGTAGCTCTCCAATGGTGTTATTGATCGCGCGTTCTTTTGATGATCGTTCAGCTGGGTGTGATGTGTTGGTGTTCTCACAACTATATTGCAACTCCACCGTTCGCCTATTTCCTGAGACGCACTGCTGTTATTAGCCATTCAGGATGATCATCATTATGTGCTTCTACCAAATGTTTTGCAGTGCAAAACTCGGTTGGCTTGGTTAGCCGTTCCAGACGGCGCCCATAAAGGGGACAATAGAAGAGGTTTTTTGCCCCCCTACATTTAGGAGCCCATGACCATTTTTTACATTTACGTAGCAGCTGATATAACGTGCCACGAAGTTGGCTCATTCTAGGAATATATTTCCCATAATAATTTATCGCTCCCAGAAGATATCGTAATTGTACCAGTGATGTTGATGGTGGCATTTCTTTTATTGCTGCAACTTCCGTGAATCAGGCTTCAACTCATTTTTGTTTAGAATGTGCCCCAAATATTTGACTTTTTTTTTAAAGAATTGACACTTTTCAATACGTATTTTGAAGTCATAATCTCTTGTGCGTGCTAATACCTTAGGACTTGCCGGTTGAAGGGGTAATAGTACCACCAGTGCCTTGGAATGATGAAGGCTGATCCGTGTAAATTTGGTCATTCACTGATGGTAAGGCCTCCACCACAGTGACTTGGGCCTCATCATCATCATCAACGTCAGACCCATATTCAAATAAGTTGCAAACAAGGGAAGGTTGTGATGTGTCATCTAGAGCAGCAGTGTCAAATGTCAATGATATGCACTCCTCATACACAATTTCTTTCCCCGGCTTAAAAGCTGACTGAGCCATCAGCCTTCTTCCCATGAGTACCATCCTCATCCATGGGAGTCGCAGTTGGCTAACCGGCAGCTTTTAAATCTTTCTTGCAGATCCAAAATTTGATGCTGAAATAGCCACACTTAATCTTTCGTTTTTTATAGAACCTGTAGATTCCACATTGCTCGCCATCTTGAATTTCGTACTGACTACTTCAACTTTACAATCTCTCAATCTTCGATTGGATGTTGACTGTTGCATGTACATATTAAGTTTATGACCTTTTCAGTGTTATCAAGAAAGGTCGGCAGCCATGCACGGACCTCATGCCTTGTGCCTGGCCACAATTCTCCAACGGTTTCAATAGGTCCGCAGACCGCTGATCTGCGATGTTTATTAGGTTGATGCGGCCCATAAATCAATCTCTATTCCTACATTCCACTGGTAGTTCCGGATTCACCTGCAATACTTTGCGTAATTTGACGGTAAGTTACCCTCATCCAATCTCCAGTTTTCCAAAGAAATGCAGCCATCAGTATCACAATGGGAGACTACCGCCTGTCCAATCCATAATAAGTAGGGGATGGAGCATACCTTGCAGTGACTTCCGGCCTCTTGGCAATCTTCGGCGATTCTTCAACCGACTTCTAGGCCTGTCCAGTAAATTGCCAATCAGGTCCGCGGACCACTCAAATGAAGCTTTCTGCTCCTCCATCCTTTCCCCTTCTAGAATATTATTAAAATAGTCCCTGATATCGCCTCTCCTTGCTGAGGCCATGCTTGTCGCCCAAAGCCGCAATACATAGTGAGGCCCTACTCAAGGAAGTTCATTCCGAATTATAATGTTGGCAGCTAGTACTGTGAAGCGATTTCGAAATTATGCAGTCGGAGCGGAGTGGACCATAAAAATACCACCGCTTCGGATCTCCGATTACCTCTATACTAAAAAAGAATCTAGCTACAAGTATAAATAACCTTTCAACTGTCTGATTCATTCATCAGAACTCCATTATACAATTAGTTTATATGTAAAAATTAATTTTTAATTGTAAAATAGAAACCAAAAAAAAAAAAATTAATCAATCCTTGACAGCAGACTAACCTAATGCCACAATACCACAAAGGTTTCACGCTAACTATCGATCACAAATAACCATATATTGACCTGTACGAGGACACAATCCAATTCAATATCTGAAAAGTCAAAGTATTCGCCATCTCATAAAGCAATTAAAAATGAATTTATTGATCATTTGCATATTCTGCCAGACATCGAGCTCTGTTCAATATGTTTGACCATAAATGAGGCGAAATTCGATTCACTCCTTTTACGAATAGGAATACATATATCAACATATCCAGTACGTTCCAGTCTACAACATCAACACATTCCCATACCATGTCCGTGGGGCTCGTTCTAACAAATGTATGTACGTTTTCAGATAGCAAATAAAATGAATTAAGGTAACTTTTAATGTAAAAAAAAGATACAAAAATGAAAAAAAAGACTACGAAACAGTATGAGTAGTATTTCTACACTCGTCGCGTTATAAAATAGTAACGAACCAGCATTCTCGAAATCTTACTGGAACATCTAATATGTTGACGTCTTGCGAACATAGGTAGGTATGTGTGTATTTGCATTTCAGAGTTAGACACATGTTCAGTGCACATTTATTCAAACTATTAGTGCAACGAAATGCATCGACCAGATCCTATATGGGCACTATAGACCTCTGAAAGTCCGTATTCGCCAGTAAGTTCTTTGAGAGGACCACAAGATTCGCGCGCGCAATTTTACTACATACATTTCGTCTATGCTCTAATGGCAAACATATGTCCGCAAAGTTTGTCTCAATAGTTGGTAAAATATGTACCTACATGGTTGCATATGTCTCATAATGTGGGTCTTGTTCGCCACGTACACTACATACAATATGAGAATGTTATCTGATTTACCTACTTTTCCAGCTCAAGTTTATCTTCTTTTTTAAAATGAAAAAGCAACTCTAATGTTTTGAATGAAGTTCGTATAGTGATTATCAACGTGTGTTGTTTGTAACATTTCCAATAGATGCGATGATTTTGAATAGAACAGTCGAGCAGGCTGACAAGTAGCTTATTGAAGGGGAAATGTCACAATTGTTGGAGTTGGCATAAGACATGGAATCTGCTACCAATTAACCTCCCATATTAATAATTCTTTGTTTTCTCCTAGAAGCCGAATGGGTCCTCTTCCATCTCGCATCTTCTGCATATATTGCTGGAGGTCAGTCCCAATTTTCTCGCGTGAGATGCGGTAAGACAGTGTCAAACCTAGCGTCGCTCTCAGCCTACTTCGTTTGAGTTCGAGCTATATCCTGCTCTTACTCAGACAAAGTGATGGCCACAAGGTCCTGGTTACTCTACAATCCCTGTTTGTCTAGTCGGATTGTAATTTAGTCCACACGGCTCCATCTATTTCGTTTGTGATGTCCGCTGTTCACGGCTCCCGAATCTGTCCTTGCTGAAAGTTCATCGGCTTTCTCGTTGCCTGCAACACCACTGTGGCCGGGCCCCCACATAATCCTTATGGGAGTATGTTTAGCCTTACTGTCGGCAGCCTCTTTGCATACGTTTACAGTTCTCGAAAAGGTATGAAGCAAGAGCCAGAATGGCATCCTGGACTGGACTCTACCGCCATGCGTATAACATGTTATTCCGACTGAAATGCGGACGCTTGAGCCTACTCCAGTGTCAGTCTTTGAACCATTCATGTAAATCAGGACGCCACTGTTATTGAGGACTTCTCTGCTCTCCCAGTCTCTCCTTGTAGGGACCTTCAGTTCGAAGTTCCTTTCAAGGTATGTTTGTTTGAATAGAATACAAGAGTGACCTTCTGGATTTAAATCGTGCCACTTGCCTGAACCTTTAACGCATATTACTCATGAGCATGCACTTCTGCAGATGAACCGGTTCAAGGGCATAAGCCACAGGACCATTTCCTGCCCAGCCCTTAGGGTGGTCCCGTAATACTTATGCAGACCAGTTGCTGCAATCTCATTAGTTCCTTGACATTGGTTTTGTTGTCGGCGGCTTTTCACTCTATTAAGTATTCGACGACTATGTGGGAAGGAGGGTAGAATGCCCATTCAAGTTTCTGCACCATGTTACGTTTAGCGTCCGCTCACGTTCGGTTGCATATCCCCTTCGTCCATGTCTAATAAAAATGAATATCTTGACAATAAAGTTGAGTGAATACTTTTGAAGGAAGCGATGGAGACGATGCAATAGCATCTAGCAATATAATATACTCCATATGGTTCAGTAAAATAAAATGCTAAGTGTTGATCCAAAAGTTTTCGCTCGTCTATGATAGTATGGTTTGTACCCGACATAGAAAACCAAAAAGAACCGACACGATTTCTTACATTCACATAGATTTCCTATTTTCCAAATCCCTACAAGAAAGAGAGAGTGCTCGAAGCGACAAATCGCACTTTACAATCTAACTATCCGCGTATCTATTTGTAATGCACTCGACATGTTGTAACATAGAGTGTTTGATCATTTCACTTTGTAATTACTCAGGTTTGCTGCGCACCATCTTTGCCGTTTGCCGGGTTGTCTCCGATATGATTCGGATGCAATCAGCTCGGATTGCATGTAAGCCAACCTCCATGGATCGAGCCGTGGCATAGATACACCTTTGGGGGGCTTTCGCGTGTATCTCATATTAGAGTCCAATTGCTTGTAAATGAGACTATTGGATTATGAACGCTGCTTTCGGTTGCTCATGTTGGAATTATTCAACGCTTTTTTGGTCTTTGGAACCGCGATGATGACGGGTGATGATGTCAACTATTTTCCGTTGACATGTTTTTCCATCTGTTGCACAGAGTCCTCCATATAGGTTCCACATACATGATGGTTGCGCATGCATGTTACATGCCTGCATTCATGCAACACACCAAACAAACATATGTCTGATCAATTTCTTGTTCTGAATTTCAAACAAAAATTTTCCAAATCCTTTCACTTCGATCATGTCGTAGATTTCGGAAAACCGCCACAAAACAATATTCGAATGTGCGCTTTGTTGCAATTACTAATAAGGTTGCATGCAGATTGCAGCAAATCCAACATGATTTGGGAAATTGAAAATGCATAGAACATTTACATGGAGGTGCATTTGTAAATAAGTAAGTGGAGTTTTACAAGAGGACCGAGAGCTAGGGAAGGGCTTGTTGAGCTGAGTATGATCGCAATGGTGATCGTGGGAAATAGTAGCTGAGGGCTATTCAGGTAGACTTTGAATGGTGTGGATGTATCTTTTATGACACTTTATGAATGTTAATATTATGGGCAAATAACCGATGAATGGTGAGGTGTTAAGATAAATAATGGGTAGAGGCAGTTGAATGGCGGTTTTTGAAGGTGAGGTTCCTCTTTTCAATTTCAACTGTGAAGTTGGATGTTTTATTATTTTTTGACTTTCTTATAAAAGCTAAACACTATTTCTTGTTATCAATCTCAGCCAATCACCTCCAAAAGGAATCGGCCCGATGACGATTCTCCCAAGGAGATAAAGAAGCAGAAGACTGCCGACTCTTGTGGCTCACATCCTTCTTATGCGGAAGTTGTGAAGGAGTTTTCACGGGATATTTTAAATATTGTATTAGAGCAAAGTATTGACTGTGATCAATATTTATTGTGCTTCAGCTAGCGTAGTTTTGCAGATTTTGTATCTTTTCTGTAATGTGAGATAGGCAATTTTCACAAAAAATTAAAACGCCTGTTAAGGGCAAGGGTTAAGAATTCGAAAAAAGTTTGCGTATATTTTTTGCTTGGAATTATGTGGGAAATCCCTTGATATACCGCTTATGCGGTAGTTATGAGACACCCTGTATACAAAGTAATGTAAATATCGCACGCGGGCACTGTCACGTGTTTTTCCATGCAATTTATAACAAAAAATATTCAGGAATATTTTTTTGAAGTTCTTAATCCTTTAGCAGGTACAGGCATTTATATTTTTTTTGAATCCCGTATCTGACGTCACTAAAAACATAATACATATCTCAAAAACTACGTTAGCTAGAGCCAGGGCCATGCGAAGGGAGGGACGAAAGTGGCGACCGCCACGGGCGCAATTTAGACCAATCAATGAGTGCTCAAAAGAGGGGTGTAGAGTGCATGGATGAATATGCGATAATTTTTCACTTCAGGACTTCGTTAGGAGTAGTTAGGAGGTAGACATACAAAAAGTCCCCGCCCCTGAGAGGTGAGCTTATGGTAGGAGGGGTGGGGAAAATGAAAGCTTATTAAATTTTCTATAAAATTGTTTGTGAACATATTTGCCGAATTTCTGTATAAGTAATGAAAATCGATAATTTTTGGAAACGTTAGGTTAGTTATTATTAAATAATATTATTAAAACGTCTGTACAGTTGACGGGACGGTCGTCAGTCTTAATCTTCAGTTTCAGTTCATTTCAAACGTTTGTGCATAGTAGATTTGAACAATTATATGCAGTTTGAATTGGTTCCCTACCCCTTGGCATTATTTAACGAATGTGGAATGAGGAAGTGCAGAAAGTCAGCACTATATACATTGATGATGCATAGATAAATACGCTCCAAGTTTCAGGTAATACTAATGTTAATATTGTGAAGACAGCTATCAACATATCGCAAAATTGCTTGGTAGCTGTTATTGGAGAGGACGTCGACCTGGCTGTTCTCTTGGTAGCCAAAACCCCATCAGATCGTGACATTCTGCAGGTAAAACCTGGAATAGGAAAGGTCAAGACTAATGTATATTCGTCACAACAGCTGCAGCAGGAGTTGAAAATGAAGGACAATTTCCATTTGTTATTCTTACATGCATTCACTGGCTGCTCAACATCCGCAGCATATCGCAAGAGTAAAGTGGGTTTTGTCAAATCGTATCAGAAGACCAAAATCATTCAACGTGCAGCTGAGGTATTTGCAATTGATTCTTCTTCCTCTGGCTCCATTGAAATAGCGGGGATCATGAGTACTCTATCGTGGTATGGCGTTCCAGCCACCGAAAAATCCCTCAACGAGTTCCGCTACAAATCATTCATCAAAGCAGCTGCAAACATGAAGCCCGATCTCTCAACTCTCCCTCTAACTGAAGGAGTTGCAGTATGCATTCCGGACCTACCACCAAGTACACCTGTGGTTAGGAGAGGCACCTTATGGTGAGGCGTTGCACTTCATTAAATCGACGATTTCGACAAAAAGGAAAATAGCCGAACTTAAAATCTCTGTGTGTCAGAGTTATGTTCCGTATCATCTGTTAACCATCTCACATAATAAAAGAAGCGCTTTTAAACAAAATACGTATTTTTATTTTTCAAAATAGACTAAAAACAAAAATGGGCAATTTTCTATAAAAAAAAGTCATTACGTGAAATTTTCCAGACCAGGATGGGAAACGATACCTGCTAACCCCGGTCGCAGCTAATTTTTCGCTTTAATATTTAAAATTAGCTCCGTGAAAATCGGACCAAAAATATACATATATATATAATTGTTAAAAATGCTTAACGTTAAAAATATTATTTGGTTAAAAAAAATCCATGACTTTTTTTCTCGGATTTATGCACCCATAAAGTACTTATCCTGTTTCAAAAATAAATTCTCTATTTTCTTGTGATCAAATCGTACTCAGACCATTCTTAATTTGTGAAAGTTGCGGGACTAGAAATGATTCATTTTTAATAGAAATGAAGGACAATTTCTTTTTTTATGTTTTGATTGATTTTTAAAAAAGGGCTCTAGAAGACTTGTCAAATGATTTGTCGCAGGTATGCGGCTACAGAGGCAAGAGGTGCATGCTAGCAATATGCATCGTCCGAAACAAGTTTATGCTAACGAAACGTTAGCTAAGCAACATGGGGTTTAAGGCAGGATTAGCAAGACAGCAAATTTGTAATGATATTTACTGGTTTCAATCGATTTCTCAATTTTTTATGTCGCTTAAGACAAAAAACCATTACTCACCGTCATATATGTAAGTTTCAAATTACATATCCATCACTCTGTTCGAGCTGAAATGAGTAATTTTACAATTACCTTAGAACAGCAATAAACCGAGCCGAATTTATAGTAGCTGCTTGCACCAATATGCAACATAAACAAACATCATTTGTCATTCTGTTAGTGCTTAGTAAGGGCTTGGTCGTAAAATCTCCATTGCAGAAGCTGTTACAATATAAACTGAAGTAGACTCTACCACTTCCAATTCATCAAATTTATTATTGTACGTTCAACTAGTTGACACTTGAATTTGATTGACCGATCAAATAAATTCTCATTTGGTAAAATGGAGTTTGGAGAAATATTTTGTCTTTAGGTTGGGTCCAATGGACAGTTCAATTAACACGACTGTCTCACTGCAAGAAAATTTCGCGTAGAGTGCCAACAATGTATCCAACCGATAGACGTTAAGAATCGTTAAGAATTGCACGGTGCGAATGATGGTGATGAATCATTAGAATTTCCATACTGTTGGCCGTGGTCACTGAAGCAAAAATAATAGGGGGCTAGCCCAGCATGCAAATCTCATTTCATGATGCCCATTTGGATGCATGTGTATGAAATATGAGACCAAGATGAATTAAAGGCGCCTAATAGATCCACGACGGTTAATTACAATAACCAAACCTCGACTATACGAGTATGCTGTTCCATAAAAGTCCATCGTGTCGATTGTCTGACAGAAGCGATTATCGCTAAATTGTTACCTACGATTGCAACTCTCCAGCTACTGGTGCTTATACTGATCAAAAGATAAATCCATCTCGAATTTCATTGCATATTCATAGACCATGATAAATGGCAAATGTACTAGGACTCATAACAGCAATTCAGTTACGTCAATTCACCCCATTGACAAAACCAATTTGCATTCTTCCAAATTACAAGGGAATTTCTTGCGATTAGTAACAATCGATTACGTAAGAGTGGAATATTTGTCGCCATCGGGAATTATTGTAAAAGGAAGGGAATGCCACCACGTCGATAGGAATAATAGATCGGGATTTCCAATTAATAAATGCAGAAGAAAAGATGGACGGAATATTCGATCAGCAGGTACTTAATGTTAATTTACGTTAATCTAGTCTAGTTCACTAGGCCCTTAACAACTATCACTACACTACTTGGCAGTCCAAGAACAGTATTTTTCAAGTCGACGATCCCCATATCATGTCACTAACGACCATATCAAAGTCTATCAAGTTACTCGCTTGAATCTTTCGTTTTCTATCCCACCGGGCTCATAATGTGTTCGCCCGCAGTCCCGGAAAAGGGTCCAAACAATTATTATCATATTTTTCCGCCTATGGTACTTTTCAATTTTACAGAAATTACCACCTTTCCGGTGCCCAACACCTCCCATCGACTCTGCTAAGTATGTCATCATTCCATCAAGGCTGTGCCCGCTCGTGTCATAACGCATAAATCCAAGAACGAGACATGATAAAAGTCTTTGTAATCACTCCATCGTACTGCGAGTGTGCAATTCAAGTTCAAGTGAAACCTGTAATTATCAGTTTGCGCCATTTACACGGATTTACGCTGGTGCTCGGTTTTGATCTGATTCGCGCCCGTATATCATGGTTCTGGTGTCGAACGAATGGCGGATGGACTACATGACTTAGATATGAAGTTTCAACAGATAATTACCTGGTGCAGATTGGACATTAAAGGTGACATCGCCTGTCACATGAAATTATATATGGAAGTATACGAGCAGACTCACATGTTAATTTTGTTTGTGCATAGTTATAATTTCATTGGGTGGTCGACGCTTTTTAATTAATTGTTTGGACAAGGCGTTTTTTCGGTTGGGTTAATTTGCGGTTCGGAGAGTTGAGAAAGGTGGTTTTTGGTATTGTACATTACCGTATGAGGCGAATGTGAGCTGAAATCAAAATCGAATAGGATCTGAATACGTCGTAGCGGCTATAAACGTTCACGGTGGAATAGGGACATGATCCTCCCTGGGTACCTTTCTGTTGCCAAGATTGTCTTTTCACTTCCATTTATATTTTTGTGAACATAATTGCATATGTTTGTATTACTGAGATGCTCAATGGTTTTCAGAGATCATGAATACAGATCAGAATGCAGTGTGCGCCTCTGCTATCTTCGTGATTCTTTGAACTCTGTTTATCATCTGAATAGTGGAGAAATGTGCATTTTTTTCATTTCTCTTTGCTACTTTTCTCCTGTACGATGATTGCCTGATAGTTCAATTGCTCAGCTAGTCTTTTTTTTCCTTTTTGCAGCATACTATCTTCTGGGCTTCTACTACCTTGTAGGCCTCGAAGCAGAGGTTTCCCTGTAATGAACCATATTTTGGTCTGATGGTGCTGCTTCTGCCGGCAAATCGAAGGAAGCACCTGATGAGTAATAATCTTTCGGTGGTACGAAACCAAACGCCGTGAGTCCCATTACACCCGGAACCCGATGTGAGCACGAGGGCATCCAAGAATTCCATCCTTATCGCCCCATTTTTTTTGTTCATTATTCCCCATTTTCGCCTCTCATGTTTGTGTTGTCTTCCTTAGGCCTATGATTTTTTATTAACACGTAAAGAACAAAGGCAACGAGCTGCAGAAACCCCGCCTACGTCTCTTTAACTGAGCTACAGTAAACACGAGCCACTGCTTTGCTTATTGAGGGGTCTTTCTCTTCGCCAGATGACACGGTTCGATCTTCACGGTCATTATGCTACCCTAGGCTCTGTCCCCACGGGCATCTTTGGATGCTCGCCAAACCGTCCGTTACATCCTTTCCTCATCCATGCTTCCTCTGGATGTGAATAAAATGGATAAAGAAAAGGAAGAATAAGAAGAGATACGATACCTTTAATAATGAAAAATCAAACGAAAATGAAATACGGGCACAATATTTCAGGCACAAATGTCGTTTAGAAAGAAAAGCGATCCTCACTCGTCTCTTCGTTCAAACAATCACAAACTTATTTAGCAATGACACATAGAGAAGAAAGGAGCTTCTTTGGACATACATATATGTGGCCCGTTAGGATTGAGTCTTGTGCATTAACAATGCTTGACAGCCGTCAATTCCTGGGGCCCTGGTCATGTGAACCCGTGTGATGGCTCGTCGTTCAATTTTGTTACGATTCCTTAAGGTGCTGTCCAAATTTAATGGATCTGTTCTGCTAAATAATGATTTTAAGACGTGAGCGGTAAACATATTTGAATTTGAATCTAATTAAAATTTCATTCATTATTTTGTGTTATCAAACAAAAAAACATTATGGTTCCATTTACAAATCCTTGAAAAATTGGCCTGGATCTTAATGCTTCATTCTTAAAAATAAACAACAATCGTCCTTTCCATACAACGCTGATGATCTGCACGGTCTGGACCGTACAACTCGATCAATTCCAAATTGATTCGCCTCAATCGTTAAACCATTTTAACTGACTGTATGAGACTGCACATTCGTATCGATATCGAACATTTGCCCGCCTTGAGACCAATCCAATCTGCGGGAGCCGCCGCGGTTTACAAATTTACATTGAATTTAAATCGAATCTCGCCGCCATAAAACCGCGGCGGCTGCCGCTTGTTTGAGTGGTTTGTTCAATTTAAATTCAAAGTAAATTTGTAAACCGCAGGTGGCCCCGCAGTTTCCAAACTAGGCCTAAGACGTGGACTTTTCTAGCTAGGGCTATTTAGCCGTTCTCTTGGCGCCCCCAGCATCAGGAAAAAAATTTAAGTGCAAAAGATACGTTGTTATTTCAAGAAATGCGTCAATTTATTGTGAGGATACCATCACAAAAAGTTCACACAACAAGACAATCCGACGGACAATCAAAAACACATGAAAAAATTTGGCCCCCCCTCATATTTTCTAACAGTCGGCGCCACTACTTCCAGGATGTCGTCCTGAATGGCGGTCTGGCGTAAAAGCGATAGAGGAAAAGTCGGAGGATAACATAGCGACAACAAAAACTCTCGATCGACATTACCATGGAGTATAAAGCCCCAACCCCGCTGCACACTACTCTATAAGAAGCGATAGCTTGGCCGCCATGCGATTGAATGGGTAATTGACTCTTACCTCCTGACGCACTTTTTGTTAATTTCAAATAAGTCAATAAGACTTTGACTACTACTACTTCTGTCCATTTGAAATTGATTCGTTCCTGTCACACTGGCAGCGATGGCAAAGATAAGTTCACTAGGTGGTCCCTTATAGACCCAGAACGGTTTTGAGAAATACCCTTTTATCGCTTCAGAAGACAAATGAAAAAGTTCAAAGAACTTTATTCCCGCTTTCAATTAATTATTCTCATCTTATATTTGTCATTTGAATCCCATAAATTCTGCTTGTCCTAAAAACAATCGCTTGAACTTTCAATGCCAACAAGTATTGCACCTCTTCAGAAAATATTATAGCTCAATTAAGTGCTGTGCGGGAATGTAACACTGTTCCAACCTCAGCAACATGCAACACAAGCAGTCGAATGCCATAAACAACCATGTTCGTTACGGTGGACATTTTTAACTTTATTGCAACATTACTCGGACTACTAATTGAACTTCTCCAACAAGCATTATTTGTATTCTTTTTTCTTTAGTTGTTTTCAAAGTATTCTGGAGAACTCAGTCAAGTTGTCCAGTCAACAGAGGTTTGAGCATACAAATCAACCACTGGCCACACTATGCTGTGTTGTCAAAGGAGCGGTACTGTGCGAGTACACTACCAACTAGTAAGGCAAATTATTCGATGTTTCGTCGCAAAAGAGATTTTTTGCACGGCTTCCAATTAACACAATGACACCTTAGTACTTTTGGTGTGCGGTGCCTTGTAGCTATGAAAGCCGTTGCATTGAAACAATACATCAAATCTTTGCGGACCATAGTGCGCCGGAAGGTGTATTACACTCTGAGGTGGATGTAAGGAAGAATTTGTTCTGGATTTGAAAAGAGTTTCAAGGAAAGTCCTTCCAAGTGTTATGAGGACTTAACACTGAGTATCTTCCATTCCACTTTCAGATACACCCGTACATGAGAAAAATATTTGCTAATAAAAAAAAATCTTATGTTCACTACAATCTCAGCAACATAGATACTCATGACAAACAAGAACTACGTGAATGCAACAAGTCGCAGAAGGATGTAGTTGCGGGTGACTATACGATCTCCTTATGCTTAATATTAGATTGGCATCCAATCGCAATTTACATTAACAAATATTATGCCCATTGAAATGTCTAGGCGAACTCGTAGATATTATTCGAATGCAAACTGTTATTGTCCAACATTATGGTTATTGCAATTTGAGTACATGAAAAGTTGATTGTGCGATCGGTTGCCGAGCGTCCATTTTTCAAAGAAAAAACCACCTGCAACGTATGTTGACTCATAAACGAGAGATATTGATGGTCGCCGCATAGCTGAAGGTTCAATGTTAGGTCATAGCTAGAATTTACTTGTTCCTTGATTCGATGTATTTCTACTGTGCAGAGTAGGAATTTCAATGGATATGACAGTTGTATGCTGAGTTACATATTGGCCCAATTTATTATAATTCCTTGAAATGTCATATGTTTTCTGATACATATTTTCCTATATCTCGATTTCAGGAAGATCTACTCATTCACGGCGATTCGGTGTACGATATCATCGACAAGCAGGATCACGGTGCAATACAAGCCGAACTAAACAGAAATATTCCACCCCAGCCAGGGCCTCATAATCAGCACAATTCGTCGATATCGTCTCTGGAGGGTGAACATCGAATATTTTTGTGTCGAATGAATGTCAGTCGAAATGCCCGACGGCAAATGAGATTCGGTGATCAGAAGGTAAGATGAATAATTTTTAAAAATTCCGCATTTTCAGTAAGCTCAGTTAAATAAATGACTCAAAATGAGCAATGGTGTTCATCGGTACCATAGGGCCGTCCAATACAAGTATATTTTAGTTTTAATCCATTTGCTTTCAAGCTGTCCATGATTTCCTTTTAAAAATGTTGTCCTTATCAATTGCATCGATTCAGAAGATACCCATGTTTATTAGGCTATTGCAAGAATGTCCTTATCTTCTGCCTCAAGGACTCAGAATACCATCAACAGTGGCCTAGTGTATTCGCATCGAAACCCCTAGTCATATGATACCCATCTTGCCTAGATATCACTCCGTTGCCAAGAATGCCTTTTCCCTCACCAAAGGACTGAACATGCTATCAGTTCCTACCAAATGACTCAAACCGACTTCAGCAGAAGTCTAGTGTACTGCCCTTAACATCCCCCAGTCATATGATACCCATCTTGCCTTGATTTCAATTCATTACCAATTTTCCTCACCAAAGGACTCAAAATGCCACCAACTAGTCTAATGCATCCGTCATTGACCATGTGCCCTGTCATACCCATATTGCTGCTTCATTGCCAAAAATCTCCTTTTTCCGCAGCAAAGGACTCAAAATGGTATCAGTTCTGATCAAAGGAGTCAAAATGCCTGCAACAGTACTCGAGTGCATTGGTCTCATCACCACGAATCAGGTGATACCGTTATCTACTAGGTTTGGTTTCCGTTTCATTATATATTAAAGATAATCCTATTTTTCGACGCGCACGCGCAGGAGGACCAAAATATCACTGTGCGGTACTTATAATAACTCGAGGAAGCTACGTACAAAATTTGGTCGAAATCTAACCGCGGGAAATGCCTGCAGAAGCAGTCTTTAACCAGGCCCGGAGTCCAATATATACCCTAGACTTGTACAAACCTAGTAGTGATACCAAAAGTACCAATTGGCAACGACCATTTGCATTAAAAGTGAGTTTCCTATATGACAGGGTTATAGGGGATGTTGGCACTCATTCAGGAGAATGTTGATCATTCTCAAAATCAATTAACTAACCCATTCTACAAATATAGTATTTGTCGAGCTTTTCAAGTCATTAGCGTCATTTTATCGAAAGTTATCGCTTAGTTGAAGTTTCATTTGTAGGAGAGGTAGGAGTTTTTTGGGTTAGATCTTGCCCATCATTGCCACCAACCAATTAGATCATGCTGTGAACATTTAAGCAAAATTTCAAATCTCTAGCTTCATTCTTTCGAAAGTTGTCGCTTATTTGAAGTTTCATTTGTAGGGGAAGTACTGGTAAATTTCGAGTTTTCTGTCAAATTCCAAACTGGACAAGGCATTTGTCAAATGAGACAGACGGTATGCCGTTTCTAAAATACGAAAATAATCACAATGTGCTGGTCAGCAATTGTGAAGCGCTGACTCAGCGTTTTTTCTATGAATTTTAACGGACGGTTTGGTGGGCATCCGAAGATACCCGTGGAGACGGAGCCTAAGGTAGCTTAATTGACCGTGAAGGTCGGGCTGTGCCATCTGGCGAAGAAAAAGACTCCTCAACGAGCTAAGCAGCGGCCTATGATTGCTGTAGCTCAGTTCGGGAGACGTGGGCGGGGTTTTCACCGCTCGTTGCCCCTGTCCTTTACGAATTAACAAAAATGCATAGGCCTGGGGAAGACAACACAAATAAAGGTAAAAATGGGGAATAGAAAAAAATAAGTCGATAAGGATGGAATGGTTGGCGGACGGATCAGACGCCCACGCGGTCGAATTTGGGTTCGGGTGTAATGGGACCCTCGCCTCTGGTTTCGTACCACCAACAGATCACTACTCATCAGGTGCTGCTTCGATCTGCCGGTGGGAGCAGCACAACCAGACCAGAATATGGTTCATTACATAATCCAGCTATTATGTCTGTTATGAACTTTTCTCAGAAAAACTTTGTCAATCGCCTGCAGTCTGACAAAAACGTAGGGTTGTCAAGTTGTCAGGATGGTGGAGGCGTGGGGGTAATATTAAATATGTTTTGTTTTTTTTTTTAATGTTGGTGTTTTTGAGCTGAATACTCTTGATGGCGTATTTTCCATCATTTTCATGGGTGAGAGGGAGGAGATAAAAAGCGAAATCTTTAATTACGAAATCCCTTATCGTGGCAGCCTTAACAAAATTTTTAAAAGTTACGCTTTTGTCGCGCGATAGTCTTAGCATGCAATCCATTTTTTTTTTTAATTTTTTTTTCAATGATCCGGTTTTCGGACCAATCGGTATACCTTCCGTCCGAAAAAAACAGACGGTTTTTCAATAGACAAATAACCGGTGCAACCGAAAACCGGAACTTTTAGAAAAAAATTGACATCCTTACTTAACGGGTAAAAAATACGCTAACGCGTATACACGTCTTAAGAAGCTCCAAGTGTAAACACTCATTGCGTTCACGCTCAAAGGCTAAAAAAACGCTGAAGAAGCTTCACGCGACTAATACCAATACTATTAAGTCTATGTTAACCTTCCAGTAGAAAAAAACCGAACGTTAATTATATTTAAACAATAGACTTCAAATGAAATCAATACTATGACGTTTTTTCCACTTATTTGATTTGTGTTATCTTTTTATCTATCTATGAATAATGCAACAACTTTTATTCGATCCGCGTAATTACAAAATTATGTACTACCAGTTTCTACATACATACCAGCGTTTATAACTAAAATGGAATACGAAATATTCACTTACATATATTATAATATTGTATATTGGCTATGTTGAAGTCTTAACACTATCAGTTATTGTATCTAAAACAATAATCGCCATGATTCAGCTGCTGCGCCCCTACCTGAGCAGCACTCTCTGCAGGTTCTAAACATGGCATGCAGTCAGTCAGTCATCGAATATCTAATCTCGAATGTGAATGGGAATGCGAATTATCACTTCATCAGCTTCAACGTTCACACATATCATGATTTTATGGATTTCTAATTAAGCGTTTGGACGTCGTACACAACTATAATGGTGACTTTGGCTCCCATATTTGAAATCGCGCTAACAACACAAGTAAATGGCCGAGTCTAATATTTAACGGGTGGTATTTTGTTTTTCTTTATTTTCAGGTGGTTCTAGTTCAAGGACATTATCTATCGTTTTTACCATTATGCAGTCGCAACGAACCAGTATTTCTGGCAACATGTACACCGATCGCTATGCCGGAGACGAGAGAGTGTGTAGTTCAAGGTGCCACCAATGTGTTCACAACAATCCACTCCATGGATATGAAAATTGTTCATATTGATAAGAAGTAAGTAAAATTTATGATGAGCGATGGTAGTAGTGATGCAATGGCATAGAGTGTGACCAGGTAGAATCAACATCTTCGTGGGAAGCATTGAGTTCCACAGCTTTTCTGATTCAGCTTTACGATATGTTAATCATCATCGATTGCGTATTTCTGTCAACAAATCCCAAAATTTCACACATGTTGCAATTTTCCACTAAAGACATCCATGAAATCCCAAGCGCAGCACGCGGAATGTTACCAAACCGCTAAACATAGATCACAGCATGCTTGGACGGTCCCTAGGCAAAAATTCTTCAATGTCAAAGAACACGAGACAAGTATGTTGAATTCACAGCATCAAAAGAAAAGAAAAACGACATCGTGTGTCACCGCACCACCACAAGTCCTAACACAACCTAAACGCCAAGGAAGGTGCTGTGGAAAAAGTAGTTTGAAGACTAGTAGCGTACACTAGTAGACTCGTTCGTTGAAATGAACACAAGGGTCAGGTGCTGTTTGACCATAAAAGTTACATAAGAAAAATTTCGAAAAAAAAGTGTTCCTGGAGGGCGATTTTGAAAGTGAACACAATGGTCAAATGTACAACGTGGCGAGACCCTTGGGGCGAACGATTGGAGGAAGCCGTAACAAGAAAAATAAAAATAAAAAACAAGAAACAAATGCAAAACAAATAAAATTGCAAACTCTGCATATTCGAAATGGATTCCTTTTCTTAGCGTTGGTCGCCAGGTCGATGCAGACCTCGAGTTAGAGGCGCCATTCGGTCACGACAACAATTAAATATGCACAAGCACCGGAATTGTATCTTTTGTATTCTGGTGTCTGGATTGAATTCAAGCTGGTGTATGGTTTGGTTTTTGGGGACATGTTGGAGTGGCGGAGTTATTAAGGAATCCTAATGCCGATATGACTGTTTTCAGATAATTAAAATGAAAAAGTATACGGAAATATTCTTCTGCAAGATCATAATTGAATACTTTATTTTGATCTTTACGGATCACGTCAAAAGCATATGAAAACTATAACCTCCAACCTTTCTCCCTGCCATTCTTAGTCAGATTGCAGAACCGTATATGTTTTGCAACCCATAACCACCTGCCCAATCTCTTAAACAACCAAAATGAAATATCTCTTTAAAGTGCCCAACTATAATTTACATTTCCACATATTTGCACTTTGTTCGCCGAGAACATTTAGTAACGTTAACAACGAAAAAGGCACACTATTTAACCTATTCAGTGACCCCAACCACTTAAGTATGTAGACTCAATGCTCGATGTTGGGTGGACTTGCCAATACTAGCTTACACTACCAATTCGCCCACATATTACAACAATCTTTCGTACCTTCCATGAAAATTGGAATTTCTGTATAACCTGTGTTACTAACAGCATTTATTTATCTATTTCACAGCGGCGAATTTCACTTAGGTTATACGAAAAATGAAATCCAGGGAATATCGTGGTATCACTTACTTCATTGGGACAGTTTAAGAGAAGCACAAAATAAGCATAGATTAAGTAAGTACATATCCGTATTTTTTTTTTTTTTTTGCAATGTACAAATTGTCATTCTCTATATTGTGACTTTATCAATAATGGGTTGTGGAATCACCGCGATTTCCTAGATGAAGAAAATTATGTTCCGATCAGGAAACCAAAATCAATAGTTAACATTTTCAAATCAGAACCATAAAGTAGAAAAGGATTGACCGTCTGAAGCGTCTCTTGAACATTTTTAATATGATCGGAGTTTCAAACGATGCATCTTAAAACAATTGCGTTGCACTTTGAATTGCATTCAGTTGCCTATAAGTTTGCCTTTGAGTTTTTATGTACATTATGACCATTACGTCCTTCATGTCCTTCATGTCCGTCATCCGTTATATCCTTTTTTTGCCTCCGTATCCTTTATGTCCTCTATATCCTTTATATACTTTATATTCTTTATGTCCTTTGTGCCATTCCCACTGTTCCTCATTCTTTGTTATACCAGTTCAGTCTTAGCATTTAGTATAGCAGAATAGCATTTTTGGACGACTCATCCAAGTCACTCTGGGTGAACTATAATAAATTGCGGAAAATCCGTATAACAAATCTAGTCAAACAAATTTTTTGACGCAGTTTTAATAAAGATGGAAGTACCAATCAGATATTAAGATGAAATTGCATACTATGTGTATCCTTTTTATGGTGTAAAAGCCAAAATTTACCATTGTCTCTTCCTATTTGTGGCCCAATTTAGAATGTGTAATTTATCGGTGGATCAACTTCAAGAGTAGTCCGGATGGCGCAACGGTTAGCACGTTCGCCTTCAACGCACTGGGCCCCGGTTCGATTCCGGGGATTTACGTGTCGGACTATGAGCCCACTCAGCTGTTAAATGAGTACCCATTATGGGGTAAATAACTCGGTTGAGCGTGTTGCTGATCACATACCTCTGCACAAAAACCGTCACGATCTAGAAAATGAGATGATGCTAACTCATCTCGAGGCCGTGGTTCAAATTGGACTGTTGCGCCAGTTATTTATTTTTAACTTCAAGTTAATGAAACATAAATGTTGTTATCCAAACCTTTCTCATTTTGTCCGAAACGGAATCTAAGTTTGGCTCTCGGAGCTAAAGTACTGGAAGGTTTGAGTAAAACCAATCTTGTTGTGATTGTCCCTATTCAAGTGGCCGCGAGTGTATTTTCGCACAAGGTTTGCTGCTTAGGTTGTGTTTATGCCCGAGCGGATCGTGTCCCGTGACACAACAGCAAGTAGCTACTAGCGATCAATCGTTTAGAAATATGGAGCTCTTTAACGCGGAGCGTCCGAAAGTGACCAGCGACTTCCAAGCGACTATGCACCTGTGCATGGTGGTTGCTATACCATTGAATAAACAAGTCGCCGACAATAGCGACTCGCTGTTGTATCGCGCGACACGACTCGCTCGGCCATAAGCGCAGCCTTAACAGTAAATTCAATATCAGCAAGACTACTTAAAAACAAAATATACATGGGCGTTAATTTAAAAAAAAAACTTTAAAATTATTTATTGTTTTGTATTTTTATTAAATTTTTTGTTGTCGCTATGGGCTCCCCCTGCAAGTGGCTCCCGGGGCTGTCACCTCCTTCGTCCCTTTAACACGGTCCTGTATTTAACAGCTAATTGAGCTCATAGTCCGACACGTAGATCGAAGACTACTGCATTCAGGCGCAACGGTTAGCACGTTCGCTTTCTTTGCACTGGACCCCGGTTCGATTCCCATTGAATGCCGTTTTCTCTAAAAAGGGATTTACGTGTCGGACTGTAAGCCTACTCAGCTGTTAAATGAGAACCCATTTATGGGGTAAATAACTCGGTTGATCGTGTTGATGGCCACAAACCTCTGGAAAAGACACACCGTATCGATTAAGGAAATGAGATGTGCTTACTCATCTCGAGGCCCTGGTTCAGATTGGACTGTTGCGTCAGTTATTTTGTTTTACTGCATTCAGTAGAAATTGAACCCAGTGCATAGAAAGCGACCATGCTAACCGTTGCCTCATCCGGACTATAACTTTATATTTACCTTCACCATTTATAGAAAAATTTAGCTCTTCCAAAAACGTTTCCAAACCCGATTATCAGTTGCAATAGATTGTCTAACTTCGAAAGAGTAGTTTAGAAAAATATTTCAACTGGCCTCTAGGCTAGTAATACGATTTAACTGATACTGTAACATTTGTATTTTTTATTTTCAGTAACTCAATCTGAACAGGATCGATCATGTATATTATTAGTACGAATGCAACGTAGACAAGGAGACTTTATTTGGGTTCATGTGGTGTTGCAAGTTCGCGACGGACAGGATTCAAACCAGCAGCCTGTGATAGTGTGTACAAATCAAATTTTAAAGTAAGTTGATTTCTATATTTATTTTTATTATTATTTCTTATTTCCGAATTTAAATTAAAGCATTACCATTCTCCCTACAAAACCTTTCTTTCCCATCAATACCTACAAAATTCCGTTTACTAAGACATCGCAGTTGGTGTTATACCATATAGGTGTATAGATAGAAACAAACCAAACCACATTAGTGGTCCGTCATTTGTGTAGCTACTGTTCTTCACACATCTCATAGCTAGGCCGGACCATATAACCTGATCCTTCAAACATGAAATTTAACACCCACCCATGACCATTATCAGGCAACTCCGTAGTCAGGATGGCTCGCCAGTGTCACAATGCAATCTAAAGTGGTTGATGTGGTGCCGCTCATTATATCATTTAAAATAGTTGACACAATCAAAGGCGCGGGAAACAAAATGAAAGTGAATATAGCAGGTACTACGATGCAACAGAATTTGTAGATTGTCAGCTAACAAAACGGTGTTCCACGCCACTTAAACCACAGCGATAAATAAAATTGCGCTAAGTACGCGCAATTTATTTCTGTCTTCATCTTTCAGATAGGTATTGTTTGTTGTTGCTTTCCATAGATGCGAGAAGATTTTGCAGCATTTTGTGAAGTATTTTGACGCCGGACAATAGGTGGAAGTGGAAATCAAACACTGTATACCTCAATTAGCATAATGAGAATCTAAGGGAAAGTTTCACTCTTATCATCAGAGAAAACCTAATAGCTGTCAAATGCTAATGGTAAAATGTAAGGGACGGTTTGTTGGGCACCCGAAGATACCCGTGGGGACGGAGCCTTAGCTAGCATAATGACCGTGAAGGTCGGGCCGTGCCATCTGGCGAAGAAAAAGGCCCCTCAACGAGCTAAGCCGCGGTCTATGTTTGCTGTAGCTCCGTTCGGGAGTCGTGGGCAGGGTTTTCGCTGCTCGTTGCTCCTGTCCTTTACGTATTAATAAAAATTCCTAAGCCTGGGGAAGACAATACAAACATGGGAAGCAAACGACGGCTCCGAAACCCTCGCGCTTTCGCCGGGGTCCAGGTGTAATGGGACCTTCGGCCTCTGGCTTCGTACCACCGACAGATCTTTACTCATCAGGTGCTGTCATAGATCTGCCGGTGGAAGTATCACAACCAGACCAGAATATGGTAAATTACAGGGTAGCTTCTACTTCGAGGCCTGCAATGAAGTAGAAGCTGAGGACAGAGTGTGCTGCGAAAAGAAAAAAAAAGAACTAGGCTCCCGGACTAACCGACAACCATTGAAGAGGAAAAAAATAGCAAAGAGAAAAGAAAAAAAACACTGCATCTCCCATCATCCAAATGATCAACAGGCTATAGAGAATCCTGAGGGCAGCAGAGGTGCAACACTACAATCCTTGCCGTAATTCACTCATAAAGTCTATAGGCTGCTGAGCAGATGAATAATACGAAAATGCAATACCAGGCAATCAAAAATTTTAAACTTACTTGAAAGGATAGGACAATCATGGCAAACAGAAAGGTACCCAGCACTCCTCCGCGCTTCGTCCGGTCACCGAAGATGCTCCAAATGCCGGCAATTCAAAGCATTTATGGAGGCCTTAGGTACGTGACTAAACCACAAAAGACAAACACAACACCAGGACTGCCTTGTTAAACTGACTCTAAAAGGATAATCTACTCTATAGGAAGGATGGGGTGCTACAGAGGAAAGCCCAGCTACTTGAAAGGAAAATACGTGAAGTAAAGTGGCTAAGTCCTAAGACTTAGACCAAGTAGCTTTAAGCCTCAGAAATTTTTAATAATCCCAGGTAACTTTAATTGTCGCATCTCTCCCACATCCGAAGTTAACGGCGGCATACATCGAACAAAGTACATATATCGGCAAATTATGGACTCGGTGGCAACTAGAGTACATGCAATCACTACGGCTATTTCACACTAAATCATCGACTTCGATTCCCCTTAAGGAAGGGGAAGGGCTAACCTTTTTTCGACTTTGCATTATGTCAAATTAGTACGGCGATAGGACAAGGAGTTAATTTTTGTGGATAATTGCAAGTTATAATTTTCAAAGCAATTGTATAGTAAAATTCTGCAGACCATGCCATGGGTGCTGCCTGCAGCTATGACTGAGCTTGCAAATTTACTCAAATATTACCGCCACTATTATGTCCACTTTTTGCCTTCTCACAGTGTACTTTCGTCCTATTGAAAGCCACCATTACCACACCAGACTAACATCTTCCTTCAACATTTTCGCAGACCAAAGGTGGGTGATGATAATAAAGGCCAGCAGAATGACCACCCCGAGCAAATGTTCCATCTTGTGCAAGCGGCGACAAAGTGGACATGGACAAATGCCGCACAATAATATGGCTCGTTTTTGGTTGGAAGTAACCGACTCCAATTCACTCGGCTCGCACAACTCCATCAAAACAAATGACACAAAGAATGTTTCTTTACGCGCTCACGTCATTTAACGTGACATCTGACAAAGAGACATCACTGCTTCTACGTTTGCATCGTACAGTTGTCGGCATTCTCGTTTTGTCTTTACGCCAGTAGTTCTTGTAACAACTTACCATTTTTTGTGTTGAGGTACGTGGCCTTCGTGGTCATGTTTGAACCGCAATTGCATGCGTTACCATTTGCATTGACGCGCATCATGTTCTTCTTATTGGTGAAGCGAAATTGAGCCTAACGCTCTTGCAAAGATGAAAACGATTTGGTTACAACAATTGTTTGGCGGTATGTTTGTTCGTTACCAGTGAGAAAATGAATTTATCTTTTGATCGACTATTGAGATAGTTTTAGGTAATTGGGGAAGTTGCGAGAAGCAAGAATGTGATCTTGGGCTCTGGGCGAAGAGTGTTTTTGATGATGGACATTTGCTAGTATTCAGATTATCTTAATGGCTAAGCGGCTTTTTTGTGGCAACGTGAACAGAAAGTTTAGCGATGAATTATGTCTTAACGGTTTTATTGTTGAAGTGTTTTGTTAGATGCCACTGAAATTCAAATAGGATTTACTACGCAGAGTCAGAGATTACGAGGAGATGCCTCTTTTTCGTACATAGCCACAAGTGGCAAGAAAAAAACAATCTCTTCATTTCCCATATTGCACACGCACAGACATTTGTCTTCTTATATAAAGGCCTTGTGTCACAATGTCCTCTTGCCGAACAAACATCGTGAAATCGTCCATTGTTTCAACCAATGTCGCAACAACATAGGTACTATGTCTGCTATATTCTGCTTAAGTCCTCCACACAATTGCAGCCCGCAGACAATCATCGACATTTTCGATATTTCCCTCTAATATTGGTACGTGCGAATGCAAGGAACATTCGGTCGATTGTTTCCCATAAACATGAATGTGACCATAAAAATGTGTCCCAAAAAAACAACCTACATATCTCAAAAATTTCTCAAGATTGTTGCCAGTGTTCCGGTTTCATTCCTGCGAGGTCTTTCCACCGATGTTCGCCCCGTAGTAACGCATGCGCTATCCATTGAGCAATTTGGAAGTATCTTTGGATGGAACCTACTACCACGGCCACCTTCGTTGGATTAGTGGATCCTCTTCAGTAGGATTGAATCGATTTCATTTGCCGTGAACCCATTGATAAATGTGTGTGGCTTCCATGGAAGCAATGTCGTTTCAAATTGAATAAGAGGGCAAAGGCGACGACATGGTTTTCAATGGGTCTGTGATTTTGAAAGTAAGCAGATTTCAATGAGTTCTTTAGAAAATGAAGTCACCGCGTCCATTCGTATTCAGCAGCAAGCTGTGTATTTTATCGTGCCCTTCTCGTACGCAAATATACCAAATGAATTGGGTTAATGTATTCATTGTTTCCAGACTAAGGTCTGCGGTTTGTGTTATCCCGATAGCCTTCCAACGACTAGACTGAACTGAGTCACTTTATCATATCACCAGCTTCATAATTAACCGTCAACTTTTCATGCAAGTCCTTCCCAGCCTCATAAATTCCTCCCAACTGACAACCATCATCGACAGTATCTCAGCAGAAATAGCAATAAATTGAGCTCCTAATCAATATCCACATAATTTGTTCAATTTGTAAAATAAAATGCAACACTTAAGATGGATGATAAAAATTAAGAAGACGATCGACAAAAAAAACCTTACACTAGCGATGAACATCTGAGCATCTTTTCCAAGCACAACGGTTACGTGTTTGGCTCAAGTGAAGCTCAACTCTTAGGACATCAATGAAAGTAATCTCTTTGCTCTGAAGCAGTTACCAACGATTTCCTCTGACACTGCACTGGAGCCCACTAGTATAGAAGATGCAAGTGCCAAGATGCATTCAAAAGGGCACTTCACTTCCACTTTGCCACCTTCAAACACTTTGCTTTGTAACCGAAATGAAGTATCTGGCATTGAAATCCGCAGTGAATCTTTTTCTTTCTTTTTTTCTCATTTAGAGTGTACACATACAAATCACACCCAAGACAGTTTCAAAGTGCACATAACACCTTCAGAAGATGTTGAGCTTCACGGATTTGTTTTATCCGTTCTTTTAGAATTTTTCTTTTGGGTTCAATTTGTTCGAATGTTGCTATCGCTCTGTTCGCAAGACTTGTTTGCGCTAAGGTATCATCATCATCATTTGCGCCCATACTATACTACTACGTTTGTCCTTTTGGTCGACGGTTTTATGTAAGTCAGTTGAACCTCGGATCCATCCATTTTATTTTGTGGATTTCCGAGACCCTTTTTTTGCGTAATCAGATTGCATGTCGACTAATTCTACTTTGTGGAAAAATTATGTTCGACCAGATGCAATCGAAATCGCATTCAGTGTCAGGGAACTCTCGAGGGGCAACTGTATAATGTATTTCATAGGTATAAGATAGTGGGCTCCCATCAGTCGGTTTGATCAGGATAATTGTCAGTGCTCTAGAGAATATTTCTTATTATTAGGAACCTGCAGAATTTGGAGAGAGTCCCATTGAATAGTTTAAGCTTCCATTGGTGGCAAAAAATATACTCTTCCACAATTTAATGCCTAAATTTTTAATTTACACCTCGATTTATAATTTCGACGTTCCATCGTGACGACGGTAGTGGCTCAAAAATCGATTAACCAAGTGTTCGTGAATCGACGTAGCGGGAAAACAGATTTCTGCGCTACTACTCGGTCGTAGTCCTACTACACGACTACGACCGAGTCGATAGTGAGTTGTTCTTCGCATCCCCTAGATCCTGCTCGAGGTGTGCGTAGATCCTGCGACTAATAATGGCTGTAATGTATTTGTAAAGGGTTGGCAAACACGTTATCGGCCTTGTATCAGCAGGATCTTCTTCTGTTTCTCTTGATTTGCTAAACAAAAAAACACTAATTTTAAATTACAAGTTATGTAGAACATATCCCATGACAACCAAAATGAAATCATGCAACTTGACTTTTTTTTCCTTCCCGAATCTAAACTGCCAATGATCTATCCTACCAATTGTGGGTGGTCGCGATCAACTCCACCATAATTTATGTGTGAAGAACATTGAATAAGAAATTGAATAATTCACGTAAATGATTGGCGAGGGAGACATTTCCTTCTCGGAACCACCGCATGCTGAATCGATCGTTCTCTCAAGCAATTTACACGACCATTACACGATAGCGACGATTGCTTTAATCTTAAATCACATTTACATCATAAGATACTCTGAACACACAGATTAGCCTACGGCTATGATTTGGACATATTTACTGTTTTAGAGTTATTTATATGTGTGGGTCTGAAATCAATGTATGCAAACTGGCTGGAGAGAAATGTCTTGCATAGATCAAACCCCTTTCAGATGAATAGACAATCTAACAGGACATTTTAAATTCTTAAATTTTCGGTTCTTTACCAGGCATTCCATATATCCTGGATGTAATTTGCTTTATGGCTGTGCGAACCGGGTCCTATAAATGATTATGGCCAGTGCAATTTTATTCATCCATTAAGCCGGTCATATTGGGATGATGGACGGTGCATTTAACCATCTCATCGTAAGGTGCACATTGCCCTGCCAAGGAAGTTATCCTATTTAAGAGTTGCGTAACATTCTTCGCTGGTCCAACACTGGGTACTCTATTAATCTTCAACATCAATAAGAGATATTCATTCCTCTCCGTGTCTACGACGAAAAAAATGAAAGACTTAAGACAGTAACTTGCCGTCATAATCTCAGCGATACTGTTTTATTTTTCGAAGTGTAATCGCAAAAGAATTACCAAGTTGATCTTTCGTATAAAACTGTGCACATGTGTATGATGCTTTGAGTTAATTCTGCAGCCACGTTGACTCAAACTTCACAACCACTGATCGGCGAATGTGGTCCGACCTCTAATACGGGTAATTTCAGGTTATCCAAGCCAAAAGAGTCAGGAATTCCTGCGATATTTGTGTATATGCGCGAGCGTGCTATTATTTCCGATCCAGAAATTTATCGATAGCACATGAATTATTGCGCAATTTCCAATGTGGCATAAGAATCAAGGGGACGATTGATGTGCAAATGTGCAACTAATCTGATGCGCTTACGCATATACGAGAGTGCAATACGGATGGAGTTTGTGGTATGCGGCATGCACATTTGAACACATGCTTATATGTGGCGAAGCCATTGCCAGGGATGCAGAATTTGCAAACTCCGGAATACAGGGCGTCCATTTCAGACTCCAATTCGAAGCGCTCTCATTCCATGCGATTAACTTGTTTGTTTTGGACCAAAACTTCATATATCTCATCCACGACTCGGAAGATCATGGCGGACGCACGCGGCCAGAGACCTAGAATTTTTGCAAAGATATGAAGAAAGAATCAATAAGTCACCTTATGGACAATATGGTCTGTTGTATAAGCGTACATTCTCTCGACGAGATTTACTTGCATTGCGTCCCCAAAGCCGATGGGTCAAACGAAATTATGAGAATTCACCAATAGTCCGTCTGTGTGCACATTTCACATAGTGCGGAGGCCCAGAATAGCATCACCGTCGACGACGACGTATAATCAGAGCATTTGATTGATGACATTATAATTTTATTGAAAATATGACGATCGTATATTGGAAGTTATTTATTTTGTTGGTTTTACCACAAAAAATGATTATTGTACATGAGGGTGCTTTATTATGATCAAAGCGTTAATAAATCTTTCGCTGTGAAGATATGCATTGCGGTGATTATGTTTCGTGTAGGGCATAAAATGCAAAGGCTGCGATTTATGTAAGTTCAAAGGTCGAAGGGCTTGGTTTGATGGTTAAATTTATTTTGAGCGGTTTCAGGTGGTTACAGTGATTCTGCAACGATGCACGCACGGGACAGAGTACTACTTTGCATCTGCCTCTATGACTTACGCAGAGACGCAGACTCCTCTGGCACAGATTGGCGCCTTGAGTTTCTAGGACGCGCCCTTGGTCGCCCTTCATTGGAAATGGGGTCCCATTTCATAGCATGTCCAGCAATGCAATTATGGCCCTTCCGCAATGTGTTAATATCCACTGCCATTTTCGTCTGCGTATCAATTTTACGATTGGTATCTGACCCGCACGCTGACTCAACTCTTCATTTGAAATAATTTTGAGCTAGGAAAATTCTTAAAATTCGACAAAGACACGAGTTAATGAAAACTTGTAGCTTTCTGGTAACACTTACGGAAACCATCCATGTGCTGCTCCCATGATGCAAAGATAAGATAGATAAGTACCAGAGAGTGAAGCAAGCCCACCTTGGCCTTAATACTGAGATAACTGTTTTTTTTTTTCCAAATTGCGTACAGCATGCCGGATTCGCATTTACCCTGGTTGATACGACGAGCGATGTCCTACTCCGTTACCACCATTTGCGGCATGAGTGCTACCTAGGTAGACGAATTTGTCCACCTCCTCTACAGGTTGTTGTTGTAATTCACTTTTGTGGATGTTAACATCAACTGGTATTTTTTATCGCGTTTGACGTCTGGTGACAGAAGTATATTCACCGGCAATCTAAAGTCAAATGCGGACAAACCAGTTGACAGAATCTACGTTGCTAAAAACAACGCGGTCTAAAATGAATATTATCAACCGCTTAATTTTACCTCACGCACTTCCGCTTACGTTTCATTCGCCTCGGGCTCCAGTTGTTAAGTGTCTTGACCCCTCCAGGGCCATGGGCGCGTCAACATCTCTACCATTTCTATACCTTGTTGACCTATGCACATCCTACCCGCGCCGTCTTTATACTGACAAGCTCGGGGCACTGTGAGAGTTCTATTAGTACCCACGGGCAGTTTTCGGTCGCGCCGAGATTTGAACTCCGAGCTCTAGATTAGTATCGTCGCACGTTCGGTAGAAATTGGTAGTAATTGTTTGTTATTGTCCTGTAGCGGCTGCAATCGCAATGACGCGGGTCCACTCATTGGTCGTGATCAGGACTCAACTCTAGCCCGATCGGAACTCCTGCATGATACCGTCACGCTCCTTCTGCGGCATATCGCCATGCATCGAGCTCACTGTGAAACTCGCCTCCCGAATTTTCTTCGTTAGGCACACAACCTCTCCTTTCGTGTTCCACAAAATTACGACCTGTTTGATAGTCAGCGTGTCGAACTTCCACGCCTTCCTCTCGACGGCCACGAAAATTTTTTTAATACCTTCCAGCGTCAATCCGACTCTGAAATAAAAAAGATATTCGGGAAGGACTAGTCGAGTGTATCTACGGAATTATGGTCTGACCCTTCCGTTTCACGAAGAATGGGTCTGTCATAAATTTGGTCGTCATCTCGTGAATATCGTGTGGTAGAGTGGAGGCGATTAGAACGACTCGTGTGGCTAGGAACCTTGGTGTTGTTGGTGCTAATCTTTAGCCCAGTCGTGCTCCCCGCTCTCTACAGATCTAAAGTCATTGCGTTTGGATCCATGATTTCGTGGGAGAGTAGGCATAAGTCGTCAGCGTAGTCAAAATGTTGCAGATAAGATGTTAAGCTCCATCGAATTTTTCTGTCTCGTCCGGAGAGGGCTACATGCAATATGTTGCTAATCCCAACGAGGAATAGGGTCGGTGACAGGATGCTTCCTTGTCGAACTCCACTCCGAATTTCAAAGTCCCCCGGCACCTTGTCTTTATGTAGGACGCGACATTTGACGCCATCTTAGGTTCCCTTAATAATTGCCACAAGCCTCTCTTGCGCGAAGCCGCCCATATAGAATACCAATTCACACTGCCAAAAACCCCTCTATCCAATTTGTGATACCAAGATACAAGCCCCAAAAATATACTTTATTCTAATTTATTTTTTTATTTCCAGTGAACGTGAAGCATCAGTTATGGTAGCAAATTCTTGGCTCTATCACTACTACTCCGTTCAATCGAAAATTCAATTTGGTCTGCCATTTGAAGGACCAACCCGAATTCCACCCACACCAGCCTACTACCATCATCATCATCACCATTCGGGGACATTACAATCAGGACTTCCGCACGGTTATCCAACACATCCGCCACATCACGTGCCATACGGATATCATTCGCCGGTCGGTTTGGCACCACCGCCTGCCTCACATCACCACCATTCATCGCCGTCTCACATAATGGGTCACCATAACGGGAACGGTAGTAACGGCATGGTTGGACCATATGCCTATCGAATTGAAACACAACCTGTCGACTATAGTCAAACCACATCCCCTCAAATCGAAGTTCGATGTAGCAGTACGAATAGTTCTAATTCTGGGTCGCATCGTTTGGGCACACCACCTCCACCGAAACGCCGAGCTACCAGTAAGCTCGAACCACTCTACATTACGGATAATAGTCATCATTCTCCCGAGGGAACAACCGATCTGGACTCTCAATATGTTGTATCGGGAGAATACGGTTTAGTCACAGTGGGGACATTGGCTCCCGCTCGACCCCGGATACTGACCAAAGCCCCGCCTCCAGATCCGCCGGATTTTATGGAGCAATGGAATCCGAGCCCACCGTGGTCTGAAGGTGCTCAAAAGGTTCCCGACATAGCTCAACAAGAGCTGAGTCCGTATCTGACCACCACCCCACCGACTCCAACCAGTGCTCCAGCCGTTCAACCTATTGGGGCTGCATTCTCGTTCGACTGGATGTCTGAACAGTTTGTACCAATCGTAGACTGTACTCCGTGTATGCCGTGCATAACACAAGATGGTATCTCGGTTCCGGTTCAGGTCAGCGTACCACATTGGAGCCATGAACATCGAGTATTGGCCGTGCAATCGGATAGTAACAGCTCTCAGCCGGATAGTGGAATTTTGGCTAACACGGTGGACGCCAAAAGTCAGGATGGAGCAAGCGGTGAGTAAAGATATCATGGATCCTGTTTGACTTAAACTCAAAACGACAAATTTGTTTCTTCCTTATCTTAGAATCATGAAAGTTATGGTGCTGCCGACTAAAACTGTCTTAAAACTGAACTTCGGATAATATCCAATTTTTGGAAAACTTCTTTCAACTAAACTCAATTCATGGATGTGAACACAATTTCCCCACTGTTTTTCAAATGCATCCTGCATATGTGTAGCTTGTATGTGTAAAACTCTAGATAATTATCATCACCAACGACATACCCGACATCGTATCGAATTTCGAAACAACGTTACTATGGGCTGGTTAGTGCAATTATTTTTTAAACTTATTTATATATTTTTTTTATTAGAAAGGTTCCTTGGAAAGGAATTTTCTTCTTGTTAAACTTCTGTCTGTGGCTTTGTGAAACATCGACCCAAGACTAAAATTAAAAATTTCCCCAAACATTTTGTTTGAGTTCGGGGCGATCGCTTATGATGGAAAATTATCCCAAATTCGGGGCAATATTTTGCAAAATTTTGGGAGTTTCCTAAGTTTCCAAAATTTGGGGTAATTATTCCAAATAAATAATTATCACCCAAACTTTTAGAAAGAAGAAAAATCGTCCCAAATTTTTTGGCATTTTTTCGTTCATAATGACAAATCTAACATATTTTTTCAATTTGTTTCAATGGTTGTGAAGCAATTGTTATAAAGTATTCTACCATACACTCTATGCTCGTACTGCCTAAAGCAAAATCCTGTCTGAGGTCTCCCAGTGCAGATTTCTTTCTGCCCTTGATGTCATGCTAAACTTGCTTCCCCTGGCAGTGGCAGTCTGTCTGCGTGTAACAGGTATGCGGACTCCGACAGCCAAGCAGCTATAAATGGTCTGGAGTCTGCTTTGATTACATCAAAGGCTCTTTCCTCACTTGTCGGTACGGAAGTGCTGCGGGATCGGCATGTTCGTTATATGCCGTACCGAAATCTTACCGAGCGCCTTTATTTCAAAGAGTGTTTCCTGATTGGCTTGGTATTCGGGGGCGGGGAGGTATCGTTTCGTTTTACCGCGTCGCGAGAGGAACATCCAGTGGCCACCCGGTTTTGAGAAAGATAACGTCGCGCAAAAAATTTTGAAAAATGGCGAATATGGCGAGGACGTGAGCGATACTGAACAATGAATGCCGAAAATATACCGTCTGTTTCGTAAATAAAAGCAGTGCGGAATCGTTTAGGCATACAAAGCGTACTGTCCAGCGCCGCTACCGTACCGACAAGTGAGGAAAGGGCCAAGTCGCGAAATGCCGGTCAACACTAAGCTAAACAACTGAAATCGGCTGTGACTGGCTGAGCCAACTTGAGGTGGATTAATGGAAATACCCGCAATGTAATAAGGCAGATATGGCCCAAGCATAATATCGGCCGCTCCACAAAACTGTTGTCGCGAAAACAAATATTAGAACTGGGGGGGGGGGGGGGGGGGGGTAAAAAGCGTTACTATCAAACTAGTGTGTATCTATCAAAAAATTATGCATATTTATACGAGTATACATATGTACATATTATAGAATAGAGTTAATTTCGATGTTTACATCAACGTGGCATTTTTTGTAAAATGCACGTCTATTACACCTCCAAATGGACAAAGTCATAGTAATTATTTTTAATAGTTGGTTTGTTACTCTTACTCGCCTTGAACCATATAGTAATAAGTTAACGCCCACACACAATAACCGTAAATTGTCAAGGAGGACGATTGTGTTCACGTCCTCACGTCCTACGTAGCACGCCATATACGAGTATTATGACAGGCAACTGTGTCACCTAAGATCGTTTAATTTTTAATGGGAACGGAAAATAGAAGGATGCCAGCAACCAGAACGTTACTTCAATGATCCAATTAATGGGGTAATGACTGGTCATTTTCTGGTTAAAGAGCATGCAAGACGACTGTGGCTACCTTTTAATGACTTCTGCAGGAAGTGCGATGACGTGGATGAGGAGAACACTTTTCATTTGCTCTGCGCCTGTCCAGCGCTGAGTAGGAGTATAAGGTTAGGTTAGGTTAAAAGGGTTGCTTAAGCACGCTTAGACCCCCACTGGGTCCGTTGTGATGCCGCTGGACTCAGCAACTGAGACCAACTCAATCGTTAAACCAGCCAGAGCTCACAGTGAAGCGATGTAGCCGACCAACATTTAGCTTTTTCAGGTCATCCAGATCGGTGAAGTAGTAGGAACCAAGGAGGTCTTTCCTAAAACTCGCCAGGACCGGACAGGTACACAGAAGATGAGACATACTCTCCTCCTCTTCCTCGTCCCCGCAGTTCATGCAAAAATCATTATATGGAAGACGAAGTCTCCTGGCATGCTCCCCAATTAGGCAATGTCCAGTTAACACACCTACGACAGTTCTTAGATTATTTCTGTTTAGCATTAGCAACCCAGAAGAACGTTTGGGATCGAGTTTGGGCCATATCCTTCTAGCCACATGACATGTGTTGCCATTGCTCCATCTGATGCAGTACCTATCATACGCTGCATGTTTGATAGCCAATTTACAAGCAGCTAGCGGCATTCTGGTGCTACGTAACTGCCCGCTAATCTCATTGATCGTACCCGCTCGAGCCAGTTCGTCGGCCCTGCTACCAACGTAGCCACTATACCCTGGCACCCAGCATAGGGAAATGTTGAAGAACCTTCTCATCTTTATGAGGAAGTTGCGACAACCAGGCTAGAGCTTTAGATATTGCTCTAACATCTGCCTGAAAAACACTACTAAAGTTCGAAAGACGCAACGATAAGCTAATATCCAACTCTTCCGAGTATACGCCAGCCCCACTCCTTCGTCAGTGTTAGAACCATCAGTAAAAATGGTAATAGAATCTGATTCCTGAAAAGAGTTTACGGGCGAATCATTCCTAGAGGGAATCAGGCCTGTAAAGCCCATTTCGAACAAGTATTTCGGAGAGGTATAGTCCGTCTCGGGAATATCAAGGTTGATCAATATAGCCGAGTGACCTGTGGTTGACGCCGCCCAATGACCGGTTTCACGAAGGCGAACAGCCGTAATCGCCGCCATCTGCTCTGCGAAAATGTCCAAGGAAAGCAGATTCAACAGAGCGCCCAAGGCAGCGGTCGGTGTAGTCCTTAGAGCCCCTGTGATGGCAATGCATGTCAATCTTTGGACCTTCTCCAGCAGGGTTCTGTAGGATACAATCCTAACTGCCGTCCACCAACCCCATGTAACAGAATGGGGCGCAAAACCGATAAGAAAGCTACTTCTAGGTGCCTTTATTATGAATTGAGTGATCTATCAAGCGTTGACTTTCGTCAACTTCATAAATTCATAATGCGCTCTGGTTGGTTCGCTTTCCAGTGGTAACACAACGGACCCAAATGTGGTCTATGTGTGCTCTGTCAATCACAGCAGCCTCTCTACCTACCTAACCCTCAGTATACCACGCTAGAACTTTCGCTTCGCTTGCTATAGCGGTAACGCCACTATTCGTCCAGACGCATGCCATGATGCGCCGCCCGATACTCAATTGCCCTAACCCCTTGTGGGGCATAACGCGTCAACTGTTCCATGTAGCCCAGTTGTCGTTTCGTTGGCATAAACTGGTTTCGGAGTTGCCAGCATGCACCTCCTGCACATCCATGGCCACGAACGTCGTCGTGGACGGGATTCGAACCCGAAACGCCGGTAGTCAAACATGAGACTGATGCCTCAACACACTGCGCTACCGATCGCCCCCATGCGCCGCCCGATGAAATAGGAATATACCCGGAAATCCACTCTAAGGACTCCCGGAGAGAGTATTTCCGCTTTAAGCAGTACGAAAATGCAGTGCTGCCATTGAAAACTACCTTAACAGTAAAAAATGTAGACTTTTATCCACGGCTTTTATCTACATATGTATGTTAATATCCGCTACTGCAATCTTTATCGCATTTTATAATACAAACAAGACAGCGCCGAAAATTTCATATGAGAAATCATGTCAAAATGAGGACCATTTTCACTTCTATTTTGAGAGATTGTTTCTTGGGTCGGTTTATCGCAGAACCGTTTTCGCTACGCCTCTAATATTTTCTCTTTTAAATTATTTATTTAAATTTAAATAATTGGAAATAGCATAGCAGAAGCTATTTATTATAGGACTTCCCCAGGAAGTAAAAGAGCAGCAATAAAAAATTATTTAAAGTTTAGTTAAACAAAAGGCCAATTATTCCATATCGCTATGGAATTTATTTTAAATTTATTTGAATTAAAATAATAAAATATATTTTTTTTAAGATAGTAAACGTATTTTCTTAATTTACTTTTATTATTTAAAATGTGTGTAATCTCTTACTTTTGGAACAAAGTATAAATTTTCTGTAATTGTAAATATTTGTTTATAGACATCAAAATATAGATCCATTAGGAAATAGCCGAAGATATAATTATTTAATTATGTAGAGATAAAAACAGTAGAACGAAATGAAAATATTAATGTTATGGTCAAATCGTGATGCACATGTCGTTAATAAGTCTTCCATTTTCCGTCCATAAAAATTAATGTAGCAAATATAATATTTAAATATATAGATAACAATATTATTGCTTACAATACATGAATGTGTCTATTTTGTAAATAGGTAGATTTTTCACCATAAATGTAATCCTAGGAAAATAAGCTAGCGTTTAGTGAAAGAATACATGTACGTATGCATTTTAAATTATAATAAATTTATATTTTCTGAATTATATGGCAGTTTTAATTATTTTCTCTACAGTTTCTTTCTTTTTTGCTTTCCTAGAAAAAAAAACCCGGTCCGTCAGCCAGTTCAGATGATTACGTCAAAACGGCTCAATCTGCTTCATATAATTTGCTAGAGATATGCAAAATCAGCACACTCATTTTGTATTATGACATTTCTTGTAATAGATTTTCTCCGTTGGTTTTAGAAAAAATCGTCCTCTAAATTGAACTCCTCCTAAATCGCCTGACGAATTGCAATAAACCACCTGTGATGAACCATATACTGGTAGTGCTGATTCCACCGTCAAATCGAAGGCAGCACCTAATGACTAGCGATGTGTCGGTGGTACGAAACCAGAGGTCTAGGATACCATTAGAAAAGGACCCCGATGAAAGCGCGAAAGCGTCGGAGTCGTCTGCTAGCCAACGATTCCATCTTTATTGCCCCATTTTTGCCTCCTCTGTTTGTGTTGTATTCCCCAGGCCTATGAATTTTTGTTAACACGTAAAGGGCAGGGGCAACGATCGGCGGAAACCCGGCGACGTCTCCCGAAATGAGTTACATGAAGCATAGGCCGCTGCTTAGCTCTTTGAGGGGCCTTTTTCTTCGCCAGATGGCACTGCTTGACCTTCACGGTCATTATGGCAACCTTAGGCTGCGTCCCCACGGGCATCTTTTGATACCCACCAAACCGTCCCTTATAGGATCTTGACTTTGCGTCACAGTGGCCATGAGGGTGGTCTGCCCTTGTACCGACAACACAACTTATCATCATAGCGATAATAGAGATTCTTCCGTGTTTGGCAACGTACTGTAGACACATGAAACGCAATACCTTGTGGAAAATAGAAAATCAAAAAATTTTGAAATTTTAAATTACAGAAGATGAAAGGAATGTGTAAAAGGAAAATGAAAAATAGGCTAATTTGGGGGTCTTATAGGAAATAATTGGGAAAGATTTGGAAATACTCGTAAATTTAGTTTCTATAGATCCTAGATACATGAAAATTGGGTTTGCAAGGTCGCACAAGGGTGAGCTCAATATTTGGCAGGCAAAAAAACAAGAAATTCGAGCCGTATTTAATATTTTCCCTATAAATTCTAAACGGTGCCTTGGATCGATAAATTATGAAGGGAATTAAATGAACTGCTCTAAGTCAAAATTCAGTTCAGTAGTATCTCTCTCTCTCTCTCTAATTGCCTTGACTCCTCCAGGGGCTTGGGCGCGTCAACATCTCTAGCATTTCTATGCCTTGTTGACGTTTCAATAGCATACATACGTTCATACACACATCGTACTGTTCGCTTTTAAACTTAAACATTGCCGAAAACACAAAGAAGATAAATACATATGTTTGAATATTTGCTGTGCTTAAAAAAAAGTTACTAATACATACAACCGAAAACGCAACTCCCGAATGCTTTCCATGCGCTAAAAAAAACCGTTCTATATATTTAAAATCTATTTGTCTGTAAAATTGAGAAACTTTCATCTGATCTTCTTTGGCAATCGATTGATCACATCACCAAGCTGTTGCCTTTTGAATTTGCTGGCCGAATGGATGTTCGATCCTCGGCGCGAACTAAAACTGCCTGTGGGTACTAATAGAACTCCCACTGCGCTCCGATGGCAAGGATAGGAGGTGCATGCATCCGAAAACTAAATATGCTATCAAAATGTCAACAGGGCACAGAAATGCTAGAGATATTGACGCGCCCATGCCCCTGGAGCAGTCGGGGCAATTAACACAGTGTCATATATCTGCATCCACTCACTAGCAAAGCGCATGAGCAATATTGAATTTTTTGCTGGTTATTCGCTCCAACGAGATTTGTTTTAGAAGCGGACCAAACGATGGCTATTACCAGACTGCATCCAATCCACCGAGTATTTTCGTATAGAAGAACTGTTTGACTGCTTCTTTAGGAATATGTACTCGTATGTGCAATCTGCTACCCTGTAAAGAAGATGCGACGCATAGAATGCATCTGTGAAGTGCACGTCACTGTATCGCAATCATTATACTATAAAAAAAAAACGTATCAATATTTTCAAAAAAAATTGACAAAAATCTAAACCAAATATTCACAGTTATGTTATGCATTCAATGACCATCAATCACTCTCAGATTTTCGCGAAACCAGTGACCGCACCTACTTCCATGTACTTTTTTGATGAAGACATCAACATATGTTAGTCTTGTCTGTGCAACATTTATTCATACAAAATTCAAATAAGAGGCGCGCGCATTATGAAATCCTGCAGCGCATATATGTAACCGTCAAATAAACACTTTGAAATGTGTTAAATTACGAAAAACAAATAACCTTTCAACCTCATATGGACGACCCAGTAAATTGAAACACTAAACCTTGCGCATACCAGCTGTGCCGACATTTTCGCTGTGGTATCCGAACGGGTAAGATTTTATTTTTCGCATGAATCTAATTTGAGTTAGTGACCCCCATCCGAGCCACCTTGGAGGCTCAGTCAAAAATTGGGCGTCGATGTCTAATGTTAAATGTTGCCTAATCCTGCGGGAGAGCGAGAGACAATCAAACTTTTGTTTATTATTTTAATTTCAATTATCAAATTTACACGCACATTGGATGTGGTCATGATTTCGAACAAATATCGAACAGATTTGCTTTGGAATTATGAAATGGAAAGTACATTTTTCTGTGCGGATACATATCAATGAAGTAAAAATTTTATAAAATAATAGTGAATATATTAATCCGAATTGCAAATGTTTGCGATGGTAGCAGCGGAAAAGTAGGAAGAAGTAACGGAAAATGTTTTCACCCATTCGAATAATACTTCCGCACCATGTTCCGAATTCGCCAATATTCAGGAAGCATTATAATTAAAAACCGCGTTTCTTTGTTCCAGATTAGTCCAGAATAGTATAAGCAGCAAAGAAAAGATAGAGAATATGTACCTTTGTTGTTTTTGGGGTCGCTCAACAGAACAAGACGTTTAAAAAAAAATCCAGGAAATATGTATTTTTTTTTTGTCCGGTCAGCCTTGGAAATGGGGTTCTATTTCGTGACATGTAAAGCACTGCAGTTATCATCTTTCCTCAATGTGTGGCGAATCCACTGCCATTTTCATCTGCATATCAATTCGTCGATTGGCATCTGACCCGTACGCTGACTTAGCTTTACGTTTGATATTATTTCGGGCTAAAAAATTCTTAGAATTCGACGAAGACATGAGTTGACAAAAGCTTACAGCTTTCTGGTTACTCTTACGGAAACTTTTCAAGTAGTGCTCCCATACAAAAGCACAGACAATACCAGGGAGCGAAACAGGCCCACCCAACTAACAAACTCTCAAGAGTTTAAGTCTTATCGCTTACAAAAAGCCCTCATAAGACTATAGTAAAACTCTCCGACACTCTCGTAACGTAACTCTTGGGACAAAACTTAAATTCATTCTCGTAGCACCATTCTGATGAGAGTTTAACTCCACTAGAACTAGGGAAACTTTCACTCCTCCAATAGGAACATCGCGGCAGTCTTATTAAGCCTTTTTTAAAAGACTTAATCTCTAGAAAAGTTATACTCTCATATATGGCCCCTTATAAGAGCTCGAGTGTTAAATTACTTCACATGATACTCTTATAAGATTCTAATACTAGATCACTCATGCAGAGAGTATTATGAGCCCAATGATTATTATTAACTCGCATAAGTAGCCCGTTGTAGGAACGCGAGGAGCTTGAGTGTAAAATTGCTTGTCGTAATACCCTTATGAGACCCAAAATACTAGATCACTCATGCGAAGAATATTATTATTGAGTAAACGTCATTGTAGTTGACATTTCGACAGCTACTGCATGTAAACAAGTGATATTGCTCTCCGCGAAAAGTCGACGAACACGATGAATAGTATGCATAAGTTATTCTGGATTTGTACGCTGATGATCTCCCAATATCTATTTCCCGCACCTTGGTGTTGATGCTTAGATAAATGCTCTTCCAGATTTTGGACAGCAAGCCGTATGCCCATTTAGCCTGGTTGATACGACGAGCGATATCATGCTCCGTACCACCATTTTCGGCAACGTGTGTTGGATGAGTGACTTGTGACATGGGTTGACGGCCGTCAAATGGGAGAGTCGCAATTCACCCGCTAACGGCAACGGCTGGATTTTGGTTTTTTGGTCTATGTGGCGGTTCAATACCATATTTATTTTATAATTAAGAAACCATCATTTTAAATTTTAAAATCACCATTCCAGTTCATAATTATTCTAACAATTTAAATTCATTTCCCATTAATTATTCACTCTATTTTCATTCCAACATTCCACTGTAACTTCCGTTTTTATTTCAACTTGTCTCCTATTTCAATTTAATCATCTTTATGATGACTGACTCACTCACTCACTCTCCACCATCGTATCAAGATGGTCGCTTAATATATTAAACAACTTTTGCATATATAAACCGAACATAATAATAAATAAACAACTATTGTATAAAATGTGATAACCATAAAACTAAATGAATAAATTAATTGTTTTATGATATAAATAGTGTTCTGTGCATAATAATTACAATAAGTGCAATCTTATACATTGGGTGGGGACAGTCTACAACAAGGCTGCCTGGGCCGCGATTGGTCTTCTCGATGAGATCTACTGTGGGCGGTCACGTTGACTGCGTCGATATTTTGCGGATGCGTATAGCCAGCCCCTGAGAAGGAAGATCGGTTTTTGTTCTGCTCAGGACGGCTTGCCGACTCGACCTTGTCCGGTGAATTTACCATTAAAGTCGTCGGAACGTAACCCGCTATACCTTATTTTAAGGTTATGACGGTATCTTTCCAGTGTCGTGTTAAACAAAAAAAAAAGAGTACAAGGCCGGCCGTGTCGAATACGCTGTTTGTAAAGTTTACGTCGAATATCGATTTTTGAGAGGCTGTATGCCATTTGCTGCGGTGTTCGTGACCACGGAGATAGACGCCGAGCTTATCATTAGGACCGGTCGGCTATCGTTTCTTGTTGGATTGTTCCTCTGGTATCTTCCGGATCTGTGCCCCTGCTAATGACTTGAAAACTAGATCCAAAAATTTTCAAATCGTGGAATACTCGGCGCCGCTAGTTAAGCAGTGGAGTAATGATGATGAAAATGGGAGTCGGTACATCTTTGCCAGAGTGAAATCACGCTTCTATTGTTTTGTTGCGGTTGGACTGCTATGATTTGCGCGCTGTCATCAGTAGTGTTGCCGCAGTAAATTTTCCATTCAGTTTCAATCCTTTTTTTTCAGTCATTTAGTTTTTCTTTTATTCCTTTTTAGATCCCAATTTTTCTTTTTTAGTTATTTTAATTGAGTTGCAGCTCGTCGACGGTGGCCATCGTGAATTCTGGAGGTAAGTGTTTCCTAATTAAATTAACTATTATTTCTTGCTATTAATGAATTTTTTTTTGTCCTTTCCAATAACTTTTCCTTCTTGTTTTCTTTCTTATTTTTGAATTGCAATTAGCCTTCGGTTATAGCTCCTTTCTTTTGTTTTTTTTCTTTATTGGAATTTTTTTTTTATTTTTATTGTCATCCGTTTAAACAAAAATAGAAATGTAATTAATTGTTTTTAAACTAGGCGTTTCCTTCTCGAAAGACTCACCACTCCAACGTTCAGGTTAGTGAAGAGATGAGGTGAGGCCTCGACTCTTGTTCCGCTTTGGGAGGACCCGACATTTTTGCCGTCCAAGGGACATCAATGATTGGGTTTTTAATTCTATTGACCAAGGGTCCCAGCCAGCTGCTGGACCCGGAGCGTGTTTGCATGAGCCGGTTGACGGCCATTACCATTTTTTTATTAGTTTTCTGGGTCTGTGTCTCAGGAATTCAAGATTCCAGGAAGTACACAAATGCTTTTTCAATTATTACAGTCTGCAGGGCTACCCTTCGTCAGAAGTTTGATGATCAAACCTTCCTGCCACTCAGTGGGAAAGATCTATGTATTCCACGCTTTATCGACAAGTGGGTGCAGGAACTCGGTAGTTATGCTTGGCACAAGTTTATGAAGTTCGGCAGGATACCGTCGAGTCCGGCGGCCTTTCCTTGTTTTACTGTAATAATTACAGCGACCAATTCCTCTTGAGTCGGGGCAGAAGAGCCTACACGCGCATTTTGATTGTAAGCTAAATTTTCTATATGAGGAGGAACTTCACCAGAGGTTACACGGGTTAAGACAGTGGCGAAGTGTTCTTTCCATCGCCTCATTTGATCTTCTTCCAAGATAAGTAGCTTTCCATCACTCTCCTTTACCGGATGTTGGCAGAAGCTACGACCCCCTTGTAAACTCCTTGAAGACACAGTATACGGCGTTTAAGTTGTTGCTTCTTGTGGCTTCTTCTGCTGAGGCTAGAAGAGAATTCGTATAACCCCTTTTATCGCATCGCACACTACGCTGAACTTCTCGGGCTTTCTGACCGTGAAGAAGCCCGATGCTGCTTCGATTGTCGTCTGATGCTGCAGCCAAATGAACCTTCCGAGCTTTTCTTTCAACAATCATGAAGCCAGGGACATGCAGGGCTCATTCCAGTAATCCGGGTTTGCGCGAAGGATGATATCTACGCTGTCAATGTACTCATTTTTTATGGCATCCCAGTTTTCATTATTATTATTATTGAATTGGTCCATTTTCCTGTAGGAATATCTTCGATTATTCATGCAAGTGCCCGATTAGCATCAGTTTTTTTTTTTTTGTAGGAATATAGTCAGTTAAACTGACAGTGATTGGGCTAACCTGAAGACAAAATTGCAACTGACCCGTAATAGGGAGAGTCAACACAAGATGGAAAATGGTCCAACGGACAACGCTGAGGCAATGGTAATAAGGCAAAAACAATCAATTATCTGCACAATTTATAGTGAATGCATTTCCAGGGTGGTGACCAATGCACTCGGCTAATGTTCCTCTATATATCTTTTTAGTTTGCGATGGAAAATGTAAATGCATCGTTTTTCATCGCGCTTTTAAGCGGAACTTCCACTAACATGTGTAATGACTCAAGTAAATGTGATATGTGTGCTCTACCTGTTACGACGTTGAGGATTAATGAGCTGGACACCTCCCTCGTCTCTTTGGTAGAAAGCAAGTGACCGTCTATACTGAAGATGTTTTGTATCAGTGCAAAAACATTCGACAGACGATTGTTATTATTACCTACACAATTATATTGGAGGAGCTAGGTAAAAAGCGTTACTATCAAACTAATGTGTATCTATCAAAAAATTATGTATATTTATACGAGTATACATATGTACATATTATAGAATAGAATGGTTAATTTCGATGTTTACATCAACGTGGCATTTTTTGTAAAATGCATGTCTGTTACACCTCCAAATGGACAAAGTCATAGTAATTATTTTTAATAGTTGGTTTGTTACTCTTACTCGCCTTGAACCATATAGTAATAAGTTAACGCCCGCACACAATAACCGTAAATTGTCAAGGAGGACGATTGTGTTCACGTCCTACGTAGCACGCCATATACGAGTATTATGACAGGCAACTGTGTCACCTAAGATCGTTTAATTTTTAATGGGAACGGAAAATAGAAGGATGCCAGCAACCAGAACGTTACTTCAATGATCCAATTAAAACGTGTCTCATAGTTTTCTGCTTGTCTTCCTTGCTAACTTCGATGTTTTCCTGACCCACTCGAAAGTAGATCGGGAAATATCAAATCTAAAGTGCACTTATGCCACTATAAATGATTGCATGTAGGATTTGAGTTAAGAGTCGGATGGGAGTATTACTCTAGTTGAAGCTTGTAACATTGATGAGTTCAAGTAGCGAAAGTATTATTTTTGTTTTTAATAATTTTAGATACGTAAAACGTAATACTAAATCAAGATACCACTTTATATTTATTTTCAACGGACGGGTTACTGTCCTAAGTCTTTCGTTTCTGATTTCAAACAGAGATTATATTCAATTATCCACGTGCCAATCAAAGACGGGATAAAGAAGGAAACCTCAATAATGACCAAAACAGCCAACTTACCACCTAATGAACTCTCCAGATGACCGTCCGAAATTCTAATCAATACCACACAGTCGCCACTTCCGCTCTATAGGCAAATTGATTTCCTCCATATCGCACACTGTACACACCTTCATTCAGAAGGAAAAAACCATCTGAAATCTAAATATGAGAGATGCTTATCTTTTGTGGTGTTTTAATTGAATAAAAGATGGTCAGACAATTTTAATTTCGCTCAGTTGTGGCCGAATCGAACATTAATTGGCACCACATGAGGTGACCTTTTCATCCATTCGGCAGACGTTCGACGTCAATGGTCCAGGGGAGATGCCGAAATTCGGGATAGCCCCCACACCAAGTGGGCTACGTTCTGTGTAATACACTGTACATGTTCAGTGGGTGAAGTTCAGAGACGTGATAGTGGCGATGATGTTGACGTTAATAAGACCTATGATGACTATGTTGTCTACGAAGTGTGGTTTGTGTTGGAATTTAAAAACAACCTCTTATTTTTGCCACAAAATGTTTTTAATTAGGAAAATTTTCCTATATTTGGGAAATAATTCGCAAAATTGTGTTAAACCCCATGGGCAAATCACAAACAATATAGTAGATTGCCACTACGAGAGATATAAGACTAATATGAAGATGGTAAAGCCAAAATCCATTTACATAATTTCGGCTTTATTGTTGTTGTGAATTGCCTTGACCCCTACAGGGGCATGGGTGCGTCAATATCTCTAGCATTTCTATACCCTGTTGACGTTGCGATAGCACCTCTACTTTTCGGAAGTGCAGCATACACCTCCTATCCGCATCGCCTTTACACTGGCAAGCTCGGAGCGTTGTGAGAATTCTATTAGTAACCACAGGCAGTTATTTTTTTATCGCGCCGAAATTTGAACTCCGATCTCTAGACTAGTATCGTAGAGCGGTGACCGAACGACCACAGCCACCGAGCGCGACTAGGCAGTATAGATTTTGCTGCGAACCATTGCAATTCCATTCATCAGCTGGTCCATTTCATTGCATTCTATCACAGCTGATGACTTTTCGTTAACATTAATATGCTGCTAACGTCACATCGAAATGCGAATCATTGAATGAAACATATTCTGGTCTGGTTATGCTGTTTCCACCGGCAGATCGAAGCCAGCACCTGATGAGAAGCTGTCCCTTTTTATTTTTCTTTAATTTAACTAATAGGCCAGTAAAATTAATTTTATTAATAATAATTAGGGAAAGATCTGGAAATAATTTTAATCCCTTTTGTAGATACTGAATACATGGAAACTGAGTTTGCACAGTCGTAGAAGGTGAGCTTAACTTTTGGTGGCTGAAAATCTGACAAATTTGAGCCCTTTTTTTAATATTATCCTTATAACTCATAAACGGTGCCTCGGATCGAATAAACTTGCATACGTACTGCTCAAAGTTGAGATTCGGCTCAGTAGCGTAGTCAAAGTCGATAGTCAAAAAACGACAATTTTCGAGGCTTCGGAAAAAAATCACACTTCATCACTTTTCAAGCTCACAGATCTTTGCAACGGATGATCTAAATGAAAAAGCTTATTTGTAAAAGTTAAGGATAATTTTATTGTAAGCCTAACGTGGCCAATATTTTTCAATTCAGGCCACTTCTAGGGTAGTTTTGAGCAAAAATCCAAAAATTCCTGCTCATCGATTTATGCCTTAATAGCTCTATCTAACACATTGGAATTCAACGGTCTTTAATTTACTCATGCAAGTTTTTTCGATCCGAGGCACCATTTGTGAGTTATAAGGATAATATTATGGATCTATCCGCAATGGCGTTAGATCTTAAGAGGAAGGCAAGCAAGGTAGGAAATTCTACACCTATTTCCATCAATATTTTGTAATGAACCACCTGTAATGAACCATATTATGGTCTGGTAGTGCTGCTCCCACCGGCAGATCGAAGCAGCACCTAATGAGTAGTGATCTGTTGGTGGTACGAAACCAGAGGCCGAGGGTCCCATTACACCTGGACCCAGGTGCGACCGCGTGGGCGTCTGATCCGTCCGCCAACCATTCCATCCATATTGACAATTTATCTTACAAAAAGAGATGTTATATGATGGTATTCAATATGATAGTATCGAAATACATATTAATATTACTAACCTCTACCATACATGTTGTACATTAGTCAGTAAATCATAGTCGTCAAATAAAGACGTACATTTATAGTTAAACGTCAAGTCAGACTTTTAAAATTAAACTAAAGGACTTTAATATTACATACGGCTATACAATTTTGTATTTTTATATTTTTTTTATTTTGCGCGAAAATATACACTGCACCCAAAGTCCAGTCCATTTACCTCCCGGGAATAATTATTTTGTAAACCAACACGTCGTCAGCATCTGCATATCCAGTAAATAATTCCGGTGCTCCATGAATGCGTCAAAGAGTCGCTTGGTTATGGCGCGCAACATCTTAACATGAGTTATTTCCTCTATTGAAAGGAGGGGACCTCACCGCGTGCAATATCGTCCGTCACAGTTGGAGGTCGTCATCATCGCCGTCGTCTTGTGCCGACCAGCGCCAATCTCCCGCATCCTCCAGTCACTTGGGACATGCACTAAGTACCTGTTGGATTACTTCTTGCCGATGATTGTTTTCGCTCTCTCTCTCTCTTTCCGCGGCTAAAGAATTATCACAGCTAATTCAATGGCAATCAAAACATCTATCAAGAGGAATATGAAAGATTTCACTATTTAATTAATTGCATTGACCAATTGCAATCTTATGAAGAGACTGTAATGGGAACCTAGCGACTCCACAATGCTCGCGTTCTATTTTGGTGAGCTGGGAAAAGTTCTTTCAACGGGTGCTGGCGACCTGGTGTACTCCGCTATGCAAGTGGCTCCCCCGTAAAGCGATGTATATTGGCGTTGGCGGCGTTCACCTTCAATAGGATATTGCCGAATGCCTTAAAGGACTTTGCGTCCGTCTTGTAATCGATTTCATCGATTTTATTTACTTCAATGTCCCGCTGCCGCCACTATAGATGGCCGTTGATCGCTTTCGTCGTTCAACAGCCCCTGAAACTAATCGATTAAAAATCATATCGTTTTGTCGGACCTTTTTGATATCGGCCGCACTTATGTTCATTATTTTAAATTAAATGAATCGCCTGTAAATAGTACGTATATGCGCAAAGGAGAGTGGTAGACAATATGATGAGACCAATCGGAAAATTTATATGAAAATACGATCTGAAAATTTACAAGTCGCGTTGAAGGATGCTGATAAGAAATCATCCAATAACATTAAGTGTTGGAAAAGGTTGAGTCAAGTGCAGGGAATAATACTAAACACAACGGGGATTTACTATAATTAACAATCATCGAAATAACATACATTTTAAGGATATATTTAATAAAATACATTTTGCCCAAAAAAATGAGGAATCTCCTGTCAATTTCAGGGCTATTTTTCTCGAGGGATTTTGGCGTCTTTATTTATGTGATATGTCTCCAAATGTTGGGTACTGTTATCAGTTTTTTGGAAGCAAAATTTATTAGAGTAGTATTCCCGAAACCGTTACATCTATCTCCCCCAGGATCAAAATTAAACGTTTCATCAGGGATGGTACCGATATTACTGGAGCCATTTGATTTGATCTTGATCCACTGACGGACGACGGACGGTCGCGTCGGGAGGTAAGTTTAAATGCCATCTTGCGATTAAAGTCTCTTTAAACAAGATTTGAACCGTTTTCTTTCAAGTGACGCTGATCAAATAAAGTGAGTGATCAATGCAGTACGTGTCATTTGTAAGGAGTGAATAACTTAATTCGTAACGTAACGTGTAACGTTTTCAAAATAAAAACTTTACGCATTTGATTTCAATGTTGCGGCATTTTACGCAAAATTTAATCGAAAAAATGCTTCACTTCATGTTAAAACCTTTCATTTCATACTTTTTTTTTCTCAGTGAGGTAATACTGACGTGTTGAAGTGGCCACCGCGTAGTTCTGGCCTAAAGCCAATGGAAAACCATTGGGCTATTCTTTCACAAAGGTTTTATGCCAGAAGAAGGCAGTATGACACCTTAAAGGACTTAAACGAGTCCATTATCCTAGAGTGTCAAAAATAGTCACATCCTTGCTTCATAATTTAATATCCACAATGTCTGGGCGGATTCTGAAAGCCTTAAATAATAAAGGAACTCCTATTTAAAATATAATTTTCAAAAGTTGTATTTGTAATGGACGGTTTGGTGGGCATCCTGAGATGCCCGTGGGGACGGAGCCTAAGGTAGCTTAATTGACCGTGAAGGTCGGGCCATGCCATCTGGCGAAGAAAAAGACCCCTCAACGAGCTAAGCTGCGGCTTATGCTTGCTGTAGCTCAGTTCGGGAGATGTGGGCGGGGTTTTCGCCGCTCGTTGCCCCTGTCCTTTACGTATTAACAAAAATTCATAGGCCTGGGGAAGACAACACAAGCAGAGGAAGTAAAAATGGGGAATAAAAAAAATTGTCGATAAGGATGGAATGGTTGGGGGACGGATCAGACGCCCACGCGATGGAATCTGGGTCCGGGTGTAATGGGACCCTCGGCCTCTGGTTTCGTACCACCAACAGATCACTACTCATCAGGTGCTGCTTCGATCTGCCGGTGGGAGCAGCACTACCAGACCATAATATGGTTCGTTACAGGTGGTTCATTACAGGGCAGCTTCTACTTCGAGGCCTGCCAAGAAGAAGAAGAAGCTGAGGACAAAATGTGCTGCTAGAAATAGGACAAAAAAAAACAAAAGCGAGCTGGGTACCGGAGTCAGCCGACAACCATTGTAGAGGGGAAAAATTAGCAAACCAAAAAAAAATACTGCATTTTTCAATTATTCAGATGATCAACAGGTTACAAAGAATTCTGAGGCTAGCAGAGGCGCAACACTGCATTCCTTGCCGTAATTCACTCATAAACTCTGTAAGCTGCTGAGCACCTGAACAATAGAAAAATGCAATACTATGTAAAGAATTTTTTTTAAGTTACTTAGAAGGACAATCCTGGCAAACAAAGAGGTATCCAGGGCTCCTCCGCGCTTCGTCCGGTCATCGAAGATGCTCCAAATACCGGCAATTCAAAGCATTTATGGAGTCCTTAAATACGTGGCTAAACCACAAAAGACAAACACAAAGCCAGGACAGCCTTGTTAAACTGAATCTAAAAGGAAAAACTACTCTATAGGAAGGATGGGGGTGCTACAGAGGAAAGCACAGCTACTTGAAGGGAAAATACGTGAAGTAAAGTGACTAAGTCCTAAGACTTAGAGCAAGTAGCCTTAATGTGCTTGTGGGGATACAAATCGGTGGAAGGACCAAAAAGGAACTCGACGAGGTCCTTCTTAGTCCTGTTCTTTACCAGAAATGGGCCCCACGTTGGGCGCCAAATATGTAACGGACGGTTTGGCGGGCATCCTAAAATGCCCGTGTGGGGACGGAGCCTTAGGTAGCATAATGACCGTGAAGGTCGGGGCGTGCCATCTGGCGAAGAAAAAGGCTCCTCAACGAGCTAAGCAGCGGCCTATGCTTGCTGTTGCTCAGTTCGGGAGACGTGGGCGGGGTTTTCGCCGCTCGTTGCCCCTGTCCTTTACGTATTAACAAAAATTCATAGGCCTGGAGAAGACAACACAAACAAGGGAGGTAAAAATGGGGAATAACAAAAATGAGGCGATAAGGATGGAATGGTTGGCCGATGGCTCGCTTGCCCTCGCGCTCGTATTGAGGTCCAGGTGTAATGGGACCCTCGCCTCTGGTTTCGTACCACCGACAGATCCTTACTCATCAGGTGCTGCCATAGATCTGCCGGTGGAAGCAGCACAACCAGACCAGTATATGGTTCATTACATATTATAAACATTAATAAAAATGTATAATTAACGTTTTTTTTCTATTTGTCCCATTTACTTACTTGGTTTAAAAATATTTTATGTTTTTTTTTCAAGTGTCATTTTTTATTTGTTTGGCAATACCTTATAAGAATTTTAGTTGTTGTTTCATTAAATTTTAAGGAAAAATTAAAGAAAAAAAAAATAGAAAATCTTAGATTAACACTTTGCATTAAAAAGGTATTGCCACAGTTATTTGTTTCCCGAACAATATATTGTATATTTTAAAACATTCTCATTCCAATAATTTTGAATTCTTGTAGGTCTTTAATGTGGGTAATTGATTATTCTTTTATAAGCTTGCTAATTACTCTTAATCAAACTCTTCAATTTCACCCATTCAAGATTGATACGAACGGATACATTTTCACCGAATCAAACCGATCATTATAAAGTCTTCGTCAACATAACATCAACAATAATGAACTTTATTGTTTGTGTCATCTATAAAAATATTCTTTGAAATTAAAGTACTTATCAAGATTCTATTAGAAATGGCATTTCAAGTCACAAATCAGTTGAGGGCAAGTCAATCAATTGTTGTATCTATGCACGTACGTACCTATCGTACGTACGGAGCACTACGTCTACGAGTAAACTCCAGTACGGTCAAAAGACAAACAAGTTAAATAGCTTGTTGATACCATAATTCTTGGGATCAATTGCAGATGGATGGGTTGATTGGTTGGTTTGTGGCGGAATGAGCATTTCAAGATCTGGAGGCTCGAAAAGAGCAATTCAATAGTATGTGTAAGAAAAAAACTCATACTAAACAGATGATGTTGTATGTTATTTGCCATGACCTCTACAGACACATGGACGCGTCAACATCCCTTGCATTTCTATACCTTGTTGACGTTTCGATAGCATATCTACTTTTCGGACGTGCAGTTGCTAGCATGCACCTCCAGTCAAACACGGAGCGCAGTGGGAGTTCTATTAGTACCTACAGGCAGTTTTTATTCGCGCCGTGGACCGAACCTCCATTCTCTAGATCGTAGAGCGGTGACCGAACAAACACGGCCACCGAGCATGTCAGCCAATGGACTGCTTTAAAATGGAAATAATTACAGAAACGCCAGGTATTCCAGGAGCCTGGGGGTTAGAGGGAAAGTTTTGCAGTACTTTTGTTGGCTCAACACGAATCCAAGATTTGCCAACACAAATTTGACTGGGAAACTCCTCTATTGGCCAAAATAACGCCCATTTTTTGGTTTTTGGCCAATGGAAAAAGTTAGTATTCAAGTTAAAACAAATTTCCTCGTTGGATGATCATTTTCTCCGATACTGGTAAAAACCATCACTAAAACAGGCACTAAGAACTGCAAAGCGACAGGCATCGACGAAATACCAGCAAAACTCATTTAAAATGACGGATGCGCTACCACAAACGCCATTCACACGCTGATTCGAGACATTTAGCAAGAAGAAACCATGCCAAACGAATGGGTTCGGAGTGTAATCTGTCCCGTATGTAACAAGTTGTTTACTTGAGCCGACCTCAAATAAGGACGAAGATCGAGGCATGGTCGTTGTCCTCAGCGGCGACCAAAGATGTGACTCACGCTATGTAGGTAGTTCGGCTATCGGTAGTAGGGGCGAGGTTATAGGAGGTCACAACTGCCTCTGCCTTGTACAAAAAAAAATCGCAAGTCGGGTCGAATGCCGAAACAAAACGGGTTAGTCCCTCACAGGACTGATACAACAAAATTGACCGAAGAACTCCCAATCATCCCGGAACTAGCACGAGGAGGCCTGATGGCGATGGAGCTCCGCGCTCCCTACCGACCTTGGAATAGGCAGTGCAATTATCCTAGCCCCCTTAGCGAAAACCGATGAAACCTACTGCGAAAGGTCCTTGGAGGTTTCAGGGCACAACAAATACCCTTTTAATATCGAATGTACGAATGTAATGGGGTACGCAGATGACATCACCATCATTCCAACATCGCCCATTAAAGCGAAAGATTCACTGCTAGCGCTCGATCAGGATCGGGATCGGGAAAGAGGTTGGTCCATAAATTAATAAATCGAAGACGCTAACACAAAAAAAAAACCCGAAAAGCAGATCCAGCGTGCCCGAGATAAAGTAAGACAAAGCCCGATATTGAAAGCGTAGACAACTTCATATACCTTGGCGCTACAGCTCGTAAACTGCACCCTTTACGCAGTTCTCCCTCTACTGAATACCAGCTGCATTCACAAAAAAACGAAGCTCCAGACCTACAAGACTATAATCCGACCGGTATTACGCCATGGTCTTAAGACTTGGATCATCATTCGGGCATCTGAAAACATGATAAATGCCTTCGAAAGAAGGGTCCATCGACGAATCTTTAGAGCGACGCGCAATGGAGACTAATGGCGAAGAGAGTACAGCAACAAGCTGTACGAGTTATTTGACGAACAAAAGGCCTCCATATTTGTGAAAATTCGAAAATTGCAGCGGGTGGGTCATATGCAAAGAATGGACGAAAACCGAAAAAGCAATGTAATATAAAGACCGTGACGATTTAAGGCAACGACTTTCAGAAGACATACCTCAACGGGGACGACATGGCTAGTATTACTGAAACGAACATTTTGCACACATGGGGAGAAAACATTTCCCATTTTTGAAGAACTTTTTTTCGAAGTCTTCTGAACTTATAAACCTTAATTTGGTATGGAGCTTAAGCAAATTTAATATGCTTTAAAAAGGGTAAGATTGACTTTTTCTACGAAATATACTTCGAGCTGCCGCTGTTTGCCTTTATAGACAGCGATGTGCCTCCGCTCAAACCGCTTGTGAAACCACACTTTACAAACGCTGCTTTATGTTTTTTTTCGCTACAACCTGTACCTCAAAAAAGGAAAAACCCAGAGAATTGTCAATGTATGAATCCACTCCCAACTTGCACAATTGCACCATCATTGCATCGTCATGGCAAACGTTGAAATGCGGTTGACACACAACAGACAACTGTCCTTTTTCGTTGGTTCTTTTGCGCGATCCGTAGAAGAAGAATGGGTGACGACAATGACGATATATCAAGAATGGCTGATCGCAAGCGTCGATAGTGTCGTCTCCCCGGTAGAATATGATCAGTGCCAGTCTGTGAGATTTATAGTCTTCGTCTTGCGTTTTATTGATTATGTCATCAGGAAATCTTTCTCTATGTCGTCTAAACGTCTTCGGCTTTGCCGCATTGGTTATCATCTTAATGCGACGAAGATTGATTGATTTTTAATTGGATAAACGCCGATTGATAGGACTATAAACAATTAACTCGATACGTTGCAATTTGAAAAGTATTCGGAGAGAGAGAAAGAGTGTATTGAAAAGATCGTTACTAAAGGTAAAGTAAATAAATTGTATGTAAGTATTCCGATGAAATAAATAATTTAGCCCCACTGGCATAGTAACTAGTGTCTATGCTTGCCTTGTGATCGCTAGGATCCTCGTTCGGAAACAGGTGGCAAAGTTTTTATTTTTTTTTTAAGTAGATTTACCAAGTATGAATGAGAGAGATCTATGACTTTTAAATATAATAGCCAATTCGAAATATTAGGCTTAATAGCTCAGTTGAACATGTTAATTGCCTCCATGGGCATGGGCACGTCAAAATCTCTAGCATTTCTATGCCTTGTTGACGTTTCGGTAGCATACTTTTTGAAAGTGCCTAGCATGCACCTTTTATCCGCGCCGTTGTTGATCGAGCCGAGATTTGAACTCCGAGCTGAAGATTAGTATCGCAGAGCGGTGACTGAACGACCACGGCCACCGAGCGCGACAACGGTATTGAAGGTACTTTCGACAACACCTACTTTGATTCCATCGATAGCGCTCTAATGGAAAACGTTGTCGACACCCTTACCGCAGTCTGGTTGGAACGAATCCTGTCTTCCAGATGGGTCATCACTGAAGTTGGAGATACCACTCTCAAAGTAAACGTCACGGAGACTGTGCTCTCAGTGGAGTGTACTATCCTCCTGCTATGATGCATCATTGTAGACACCCCCATGTGGAGGTTATCCTCGCTGAAATTTTAAACACAAAAAATATATGAGGACGACCTGGTTATTATCGTCAAGGTTAAAATTTTAAGAAGTTCTACCCGACATCATCCAGAGGCCATTACGGGTAGTTCAAAAATGGTGTGGCCTTAGTAGACTTCAGGTCAGCCCGTCGAAGGCCGTCCCATTCACGAAAAAAAGGAAGCTCAGGGCGATAAAATGCCACACTCTGTACGAGTACAACTCTACAGTGAAAATTACAAACAACGCTAGGTTAGGTTAGGTAAAGCTGCCGGATTCTCACCCAGCGCACATAGTCAGCCATTTGGCCCGTTGTGTCACCACCAAAGTAACCTAATTAAACCTAGGCATCAAACCAGCCAGTGCTGGTGATAAAGCAAAAGAGCTGTATGACACTCGTATTCATAAGGTCGCCCAGATCTTGGAAAAACCAAGAACCAAGAAATTTCTTCCGCCTCGCAGCCCAGGCCGGACAATGACGGAGAAGATGCAGAATGCTCTCCTCCTCATCCACGTCCTCACAGCTTCTGCAATAGTCGTTATGCGGATTACGGGGGCTCCAGGCGAGCTCGCCAATAGGACAATGTCCTGTAATAACCCTCACAACCCTGCCAATGTCCTATTCAGTGAAAGCAGTGCGGCAGAGCGGCTAGAGTCAAGTTTTGGCCAAATCAACTTCGTCATTTGGCACGTGTCGCCATTTAACCATCTAAGATTCGCTCTGTCGACCGCAATGGCGTTAATTATAATTTCACACGATGCGATTCGCATTTTTATGTTGAAACAGTCTCCGTTAACAGCAGCGCTAGTCCTCTAGCTAGTTCATCCGTGACGCAGTTACCCACGAAGTCACTATGGCCTGGTATCCAACAAAACGTAATGTTGAAAAAAGCATCTATATCTTTGAGGAACGACGGACAGTTTGCAATGGATTCCGATGTAGTCAAGACGGACTCGAGTGATCGAATTGCCGCCTGACTATCCGTTTATATTGTAACGTCCCTTGCGGTCATTACTTGATTTCCTAGCCAAGTCAGAGCTTCGTAAATTGCCGCCTGCAGGACAACAACGCTAAGTATCTATCTGTCTGACTCTGGGCAACATCCGAAGAGGCTACAAAAGCTTTGTGAATCTGAAGGCAGAATACAGGCAGGACTTGGTGCACTTAGCCCCACATTTTCCTCTGGTTCTACAAAGCGATTGTTCCGACAATTATTGATTATCGAGCAGTTGTTTGGTGGAGCTGGTATGTCCCTATTTACCCTAACATCAAAATATAAAAGTTTGCATGCCATACAATAACAGGAGCCTACGGCCCGTGAGGCTTTGGTTAATCTTGCGCCATTGCCAACTCATATCGAAGCAGAGGCGAAAATTGCAATAGTAAGGTTTAAATTATATTAAATTCGGAGCAAAACAGCTGGCTACTAAGTCACAATACGCTCAGCATTCCATGCTACGAGCACTCCTTCCGGTCAAGTGTATTGGATAGAGAAGAGGGGACGGAGTCCTACAACTCTCTTTATCCCAACACAATATAATAAAATACAAGACAACAGCCATTATTATTTCCCTAAAACTAGACAGACACATAAATTCGAAACCTGAGAATATGAAGATTATATAAAGAACGGAAATAAGCCAAGATTTTTGGTACCCGTTTACACACTGAGACATATCACACACACAACAGAAAAGTTTCCCCGGCTGTCAAAGAATTTGTTGTGACTTTCAATCATACAGCAATACAGGGAGCAGCAGCTGATAGGAGAAAGTAGGCAATGAAAAAAAAACTATTGTCAAAAGCCGAAACAAATTGTAACTTTCAGACAGTTAATTTAACAAACGAGGGAAAGAGGGTAAGCTATGAAAAAAAAATATGTACGAAACACGTATGGATTGCATGTGATGATAACCTCTCTTCAATACATGTTCCATACGCTCAGTTCGAAACTAAACCATGAAGATTTTCATTCAGAAACACTAGTAATCAGTAGATCAGGTTACTCGCTTAAATCTTTCGTTTTAAGTGAAATTTTGTTCCGTTGGAAGTTACGATTATGATATTTTTATTTTTCCAGAAAAAAATAAAATAAATATTATAATCATGAGGATCAGGTTTCTACTGAATTTAAAATTTATATTATGTACGTGTATGTAATCCGAAAAAGAGGGTGCCAAAAAATAGTTGCAACGAGTTTATTAATTTTTTTTATACGGTTTAACGTGCTCGGTAGCCATGAGGTCTCGGTCGACACTCTACGATGCTGCATCTAGAGAAGCAATCCGTTACTTAAAACTACCTGTGGGTACTATTAGAACTCCCACAGCGTTCTAAGCTTGTCAGTAAAATACGCTTTGGATAGGAAGTGCATGCTAGCAACTGCACAAACCGAAATCTACATGCTATCAAAACGTCAACAAGCTATGCAAGAGATGTTGACAGGCCCATGCCTCTGGCAATTAACTACAACTACATCTTAGAAACTGTAAAATATCGGTTCGAATACAGCTAGTTGCTTCATCGATTGGGATTGTCCAGTCTTTACTACTGGTAGCCCCAACGAAATCTCATTCCCAGAAGACATTTTGTCGCATACTGCTCAAAATATTCACTCTAAGACGTCCCAATTTTCTCCACCCACTATCCATCAACACTATTCGTGTACACAACTCTGGCCAAATTAAAATGCAGCACAGCTCCACATCCAATGCGAACTATTCAGCTATGTCGCCGAGTATTTCAAAATAACGATACCAAACAGTAGCCTGAACAGAGTCCATAAATCACGTGGCAGTCAACACGAAACGGCTGCCAAGTCAGAATACGTGACATATGATGCCTCGTATGGCTCGAAAACATGACTACCGTTGTCTGAAGAAGTGTTCCCATTCTTCCTTGGGTGGGAACAACGAAGAAACACAACACCAGCAATAGCAGAAGCCACGACGATGACGACGACACAAAAGCTGAGATTGCATAGAAGTTAACATTTTCTGCAGAAGGCTAAGCGCCGCAGACGTTGACTTCCAATTGGGTCCGAACTTTTTGATTTCGCGGAGGAAAGTTTGATTCTGGAGAAATGGGTCCCGCAGGGCTTGTGATACCTGAATATACTATCCCAACAATCACAGAATCGTTGTCAGTGATTTCTTTTCCTTGTCCAACTCAAAATAAAAATGTTTTCGACCCCTTTTCCTAAGTCGCATCTCCCAACCATATAGCATTGAAACGAATGCTTCTCATCATGAATGCATAAAGAACAGGAACAATGTTCTGTTCTATTGTTCAGCGAACATTTCAGATTTCTATTCTTGCCGTTTTGTATCTGTTCGAATGAATAGATGTACAAACAAAAGCACAAAAGATATAGAGCCATGGTGAAAAAGTAGAATAATTTTCAGGCGTCTCCGTTTGCGCTTTTCGATGTTGTTTTTCAAATTATCCACCAAAAACGCCCACGAGTCTTTTGACACGCATACCCCGAGATGGGTGTCGTCTCCATTGCACTCTATTGTTGCATTACGACAACCAACTCCCAAGACGATTTCATTTGAGCTCGCGTCTTGCAACAATGGCAGCAATTAATTATTTCGGTTACGTGGAAAATCGCGAGGCTCATTTTGATGGTGCCACGTGAAAATGTTAAGGTCCCTGTGACAGAAGGTATGTCTCCTTAGAAGTGCTGGGTGAAATGGAGAAGGAAACCATTGAGTTTATATTTTTGTTATTATTCGCGATATATTTAACTTCAATGAGACCCAAGCCCTTTGTATCTTATATCTCATCAGTGAAGCATATTAATCGTTAGAGTTCAGTGAATATAACATTTAACTTCCTAGATTGAGTTATTCTTAGATGCCGCAGCATGAAGTAAGCCAAAAGCAAGTTATCCTTCCTTCGGGCTTAGTTTGCTACAAAAGGATATTCAACAATTACAAGAGATATTATAATGTTGAAATTGAATTATCTCTTCCTGGCAACAAACGCTGATAATTTTTCAGCAGATTGAGTAATGCGAAAAGCCTATTAGCCCCGAAGAAGCCTAAACATTACCATCCACGGACAATAACATAAAACATTTACTGAATTTCATTAAACTTTAGGCCCAAACAACCGCATCTGCCTGCCCTCCTTCATTATATACATATCTTTGCTAATATCTGTCATCGTATGGATACGCAATTTTCCATAACTATTTTAAATTACATGTACGAGCAGTGTACGTCATGGTCATTGCTATTCTCGTATATCATATGAATTCGCGCTGCAATTACATGCAGTTACAACATAAGTATGTAAATCGGAGTACGGCGGAGTACACTCCACCTCAACAGAGGTAGAGGAAATAATTCCTCCAGGTTTTGGTGACCAACCCCCTTTTCTACACGGTCCCGACGATATAATTAAAATATCTTCAGCACGTGTTTGACGACATGCTTGACCCTTTGGGGTTGTTTATAGCCCGCACAGGCATATTTTAGTTTTGTTTTGGGAAGAGGTATACAAAATCGAAGTGATGAGTTAAGGATGTTTTAAGGCTGAAATACATGTAGACGGACGGACGGCAATTCTCGATTGATCATCTTTTTGATCAATTATTCTCATTCGCAGTCAATTATGCAAATTCAACAACAGCTAGTGCTTGCAAACAAAAGCTTACAAATTTCATGGCTCTCCGCGACAAGTCGAAAAACACGATGCATGCCTAATTTATACTGAGTATGTACGACGATGATATCCGAAGATCTATTTCCCCATGAACAACAGTTGACTTTCTCATCAGTGGGTGGTAAATGAAGGCACAAAGCTCTTAAATGTTCGCCTCGTGAGGAAGTAGCATACTTCGCAACGTCCCGCATCTATAAACATAATGAACTCTTGAAAAATTTTGTTTCGTGAAACAATTGAATGGCGTTAAATGAAATTGAAAACAAATGAGTACATTTATTTCGGCCTTTAAAAAATTGGAACTAGCACTGAAGAAGGCAGCACGTGGCTGCCCAAACAATTGTTTGCTATAATAAAAAATACACTCGCAGTATAGTAGTCCGGATGGCGCAACGGTTAGCACGTTCGCCTTCAACGCACTGGGCCCCGGTTCGATTCCGGGGATTTACGTGTCGGACTATGAGCCCACTCAGCTGTTAAATGAGTACCCATTATGGGGTAAATAACTCGGTTGAGCGTGTTGCTGATTACATACCTCTGCACAAAAAAACCGTCACGATCTAGAAAATGAGATGATGCTAACTCATCTCGAGGCCGTGGTTCAAATTGGACTGTTGCGCCAGTTATTTATTTACTTAGTATAAGGAACAGATTCTTATCTTTTATTCATTTGATAAACTGTGAGAAATATGGACAATAAATTCAATTCAATATAAGTATTACCAGTCTAAACAAAAATTGTCTGTTCATAACTTTTTTTTCAAGGGTGGACATCCGAAAATTTTTACTGGGCAAACGAGGGCTAATAGGCTGGGATATTAAAACTAAATATTATCGTTTTGAGGGTGTATAATGTGGCGCCCAATGTGGGATAAACAAATTTATTTTTTGAATAAAAAAAATTTGAGGGATGGGCAAACGAAAATTTTGAGTGGGAAATCCTGGGCTAACGTTGGACAAACGAAATAGGGAAAAAAAAATTTCCTGGGCAAACGTGGGCCAACGATGGGTAAACGAACTGCACAATTTAAATTTGAAAAATCGAATTGGACGGTGCCAACTTCACAGAGCTATGATATACTCCTAGTACCAACCAACAAATCGGGCCAAGTTTCAAGCTTCTTTATTTTTTTCCTTCGATCACCAAACATTGGAATTCGTCACCTGGGGTCAAGATTGCAATAAAAAATGTTTGATATTTTTTTTTATTTTTCTTAATTTTTTTTTTTAACTTTTGGCTGTATCTTATTGCTGAGATAACTAGTCACCCAGATAGTGACATAAACGAAAACTGGGATGCCATAAAAAATGCGTACATTGATAGCGCAAATACCATCCTTGGCCCAAACCCGGATTGCCGGAATAAGCCCTGGATGTCCGACGCTTCATGGCAGCGGATTGTTGAAAGAAAGGAGCTGAAAGTTCGTTTGGCTGCAGCAGCAGACGACAATCGAAGCAGCATCGAACTCCTTTACCGTCAGAAAGCTCGAGAAGTTCGGCGTAGTGTGCGACGCGATAAAAGAGTTTACGCCAATTCTCTTTTAGCGTCAGCAGAAGAAGCCGCTAGAAGTAACAACTTAAACGCCGTATACGGTGTCATCAAGGAGTTTACAGGTGGTCGTAACTCCTGCCAACATCCGGTGAAAGATAGTGATGGAAAGCTACTTATCTTGGAAGAAGATCAAATGAGGCGATGGAAAGAACACTTCGCCGCGGTCTTGAACCGTGTAACCTCTGGTGAAGTTCCCCCTCATATAGATAATTTAGCTAACCATCAAAATGTGCGTATACGGTCCACTGCCCCGACTAAAGAGGAAATAGTCACTGCAATTATTGCACTAAAACGAGGAAAGGCCGCCGGACTTGACGGCATCCCTGCCGAACTTTATCAAGCAGCGCCAAGCGTAACTGCCGATTTGCTGCACCCACTTGTTGATAAAGCGTGGAATACAGAGACCTTTCCCACTGAGTGGAAGGAAGGTTTGATCATCAAACTTCCAAAGAAGGGCAGCCTCACAGACTGTAATAATTGGAGAGGCATTTGTGTGCTTCCTGCCGTTGCCAAGATAATAGCTAAAATCGTCCTGGAAAGACTAAAGGCCCACTTAGAAAGCACAATTGATGAAGAGCAGGCTGGCTTTCGATCCGGATTCTCCTGTGTCGATCACATTAACACCTTGCGAATCATCATCGAGCAATGCGCTGAATACGATTCTCCGCTTCACTTGCTTTTCATCGATTTCGAAAAGGCTTTCGATAGTGTGAACCGGGATTCTATATGGGCGGCCTTGCGCAGGAGAGGCATCCCTGAGAAGCTTGTGGCTATTATTAAGGCAACCTATGACGGCGCGAAATGTCGCGTTCTGCATAAAGGTAAGGTGTCGGGGGACTTTGAGATTCGCAGTGGAGTTCGGCAGGGGTGCATCCTCTCACCGATCCTATTCCTCATTGTGATCGGCGATGTGTTGCATGCAGCCCTATCCGGACTCGACAGAGGAATTCAATGGACTTTGACATCTTATCTACAACATCTTGACTACGCTGACGACATATGCCTACTCTCCCACAAAATCATGGATCTGTCTGCAATGGCGTTAGATCTCGAGAGGGAGGCAAGCAAGGTTGGGCTAAAGATTAATACCAACAAGACCAAGGTTCTTAGCCCACCGTTGCGAAAAAGAAATCCGACACCTATTGCCATCAATATTAATGGGCAGCCTGTGGAGAAGGTGGACAACTTCGTCTACCTGGGTAGCATTGTTGCCGAAAATGGTGGTACGGAGCAGGACATCGCTCGTCGTATCAACCAGGCTAAACGCGCATACGGCATGCTGTCCAAAATCTGGCAGGGCAGTTATCTCAGCATCAAGACCAAGCTGGGCCTGTTTCGCTCCCTGGTACTATCAGTGCTTTTTTATGGGAGCAGTACATGGAAAGTTTCCGTAGGAGTTACCAGAAAGCTGCAAGTTTTCGTCAACTCATGTCTTCGTCGAATTTTAAGAATTTTCTGGCCCGAAACAATATCAAATGAAGAGCTAAGTCGGCGTACGGGTCAGATGCCAATCGACGAATTGATACGCAGACGAAAATGGCAGTGGATAGGTCACACATTGCGGAAGAGTGATAACTGCATTGCTTTGCATGCCATGAAATGGAACCCCATTTCCAACCAAGGCCGACCAAGAGGGGGTCCTCGAATCACATGGCGTCGATCTGTGGCAAAGGAGTGTCAGGTACTGGGTAAGTCTTTTGGGGAGTTGCGCCCCATTGCCCAGAACAGAGTACGATGGCGCGCAGGAGTAGTTGACGCGCTATGCCCCGCTAGGGGTTAAGGCAAAGTAGTTATTGAATTATCCCTTTCTTTTTTTATTTACCTTATTTTCGTTCTTTAATTTCTTTTTATATTTGACAACTACATTTTTTCGATTTGTTTTATATATACATATTCATCTTTTTATTCATTTTTACGCTTAATTTACCATTATCTTGCTAGTTTCAAGTTGCTTTCTTTTATTTTTTCTTCGAATTATAATTTCCATCACTGTTTTTGGGACTTCTTTATCCTGTACAGTATTCTACTTAAATAGTAACTAAATAAAAATGTCATCCGCATAAGCGACCACTTCGCAACCCAGTCCAGAAGAGTTAAACTTCGAACCCGCTTACATCACCCTCTGCCCAAAAAGCCAGTCAAACCAAATTCACAAACCTCGAAATGCCAGGAATAATGGAGTCGCTGAAATTGAAACGCTTTTCTAGTTTCCCGACCATAAGTAACTCAAACGACCCACAATATTGTCCCGGAGGGTGAACAAATTTGTTTTTATTGGAATCATAGTCCCTTTTTGCATTTTCAATATCGAACCGCCTTAACACAATTAAGCGTGCTGCGTCGTCTCAGGTGAAAATAAAAAGTTATAAAAATCTTCTGGTTTTCTTGGTACTTTTTTTTCAAACCAACCGACTTATAGATATTGGTTCGGGCGGTCGGTATTAATAATAGTAGGAAATCTATGCGAACTATCTTTAACTCAGCAAATACAAGCTAGAGGGTACTGTTTTTATTTTCATATTGAGATTATGTATATAAATTGTTCAATAGGGTCGTATGTATCTTATTGTAAAAGTTTCTTGTTTTGCGAATTAACCATACGCGAAAGGGTGTATCCCTAAATTATAGGCACATGCGCCGTGGACTAACTTAGTCATAGTCGGAAGCTTCTGGGCATAAAGATTGTATCTTTTCAACTAGTCGATCTTCACTCCTTGTCCAATCTTATCGGCGACGGTGATGTTACGACCAGTACCAAGATTATCGATTGGCGATATGTGGTGGGATGCAAAGCTAATTCAGAGTGCACAGATGGGGTCAGTTACGTTACGTATATATTTTTGAATGAGATCATAGTTAAGGTTCAGCACAGAGCAGTCCAGAAGCTGCTTGAGGAAAAGGCTAGTATCAGCTTATTCAACTTTATATACATAAAAAGTTTTATTCTAAACCCAAATTAAGAGGACATGGTTCGTTTGCTGACTCGACTGATGGAGATGAATATGAAATTTAGTATGTTTAGTTCACCTAATGAACCATGTCTTCTTCTGGGTTGGTTTTAAAGATGTTATGCAAAACGAAAAATATAAAAAATCAAAAAAATCAATGGTACATTATATGAAGGAAAAGCATATAGAAATCCCATTCGTGTGAATTTCCACAGCTCCGAATCTATGAATGCCAATTCCAATAGGGCACATACTATCTACTCGCATATTTTGATCTAATCATATTCTTAGATCCTATACTTTTATTTTTTGGTCTAGCGTCTAGACCCTTGATTGCACTCTACTTCTTGAAGATGAGACCCGTCCGAATGGCGAAAGATGGCCGGTCACATATTCAAATTATCCATGATTCAATGTTTCACCAAGATAGGATACATTGCATTTATTCTGCTTATGCCACGGTTAGATACGAGTACGTTCCAAAGTTTTTACGAAGGCATTTTTGCTGCGTATGGTGACTGAGGTGACTGTTTTTCTTTGCCGTAGTCATACACTCGCAAATCGCATACTAGCCATGCACATTATTGTCGCGTAATCCAGAGTGTGATATATTCTTGGAAATATTGGTGTAGGTCACAAGCGATAACATGCTGTGCATCTTATTGTATGCAAAGTAGGACATCGAGTATTCTTTAGGAACAACACGAAATTTACAGACGTTTAAGCGGACAAATAAGAAACGATGATAGTGCGCACTAGAGGTGGAGTCAGTCTGCACTGGAACTAAGAGAGGAAGCAATGAGACCTGGTGTACATACCAGGAATAGTTTACTGGTACATATGGATGTTTCAAACTTGAGGGCACTTCAATTTTTCGCGTTTTTATTTCCTTAAGAAAAGATTTGATCGTTATTTTGTTCATTTGTGTACATGCCAGGATACTTAATGAAGATCAGTATAATTGCATGTTTCTTAGCACGGACAAGTTTCTTGTTGCTAATTGCCTTGACCTCTCTAGGCAAATATTGTGCTTAGTTGACGTTTCGATGGCATATATTTCTCGGACGGTGCAATTGCAAGCATGCACCTCCTATCCGCGTCGTCTTTGTACTGACAAGCTCGGAGTGCTATGGGAGTTCTACTGTAGTACCCACAGGAAGTTTTTATTAACGCGCTGAGGAATGAACCTTCGTCTTTCTAGATGTAACATGGTAGAGCGGTGACTGTGACCACACGGCTACCGAGCATGTCACGGACAAGTTTCTTATAAGTAAAAAAGGCAGACTGAAAACTTCTGAGGGCTCAACAAGTGTTCGGAGATGAATTGGATAATGAAAAATTAGAGACATATCACGATTTCGCAAACTGTGGCTAAACCAGGTGACGTGAAACGGCGTGATTCGGACACAGACGCCCGATTGCCATCTGCGAAGTCTTTGTACAAAAAGAGGCGCAGTGCTTTTCGACTTCGGGACCATGTGGAGAAAATTCCAGCGGAACTGAAAACTCAAAAGCATAAAGCGTCCCTCTCCTGGGCGAACAATTACATTAAACTCCTGGATAAACCAGCCGTCTCAAAAAGACAAAGATCCCAGGATGAATCAGTAAAGGATTCCAAAAGGCAACGAACATTCACTACAAGCAAACCTATACGTTCATAGATAGATAGGATAGAGCTGGCGGTTGTTGACTGGAGTAATGCGGTTAGTAGCATCACTCTCGACGGATACAAGAAGATTGAGGACAGTCTCATCCTAAATTTCCGTTGTGTGATGAGGACCAGCTGTCGCAAAAAGGCAAAGATCCCAGGATGAATCAGTGGAGGAGTCCAAAAGGCAACGAACATCGAGTACAAGCGAACCTATACGTTCATATGCAGAAATACTGCAAGACTAGATAGAGCTTGTTACACTATCACTGTCGATTTCGCTGACCTGAAACGAGGAATAATATCAAGATTAGACAACCGGTGACAACTAGGGGGTAGCGGTAGGATCTTGACTCGTACCTGCTTTATGTTATCCCAACGATATCCACTTTCCTCTTGCATAACGCGCTTCATTTGGTGATAATGTGATGCGTCGGCATTATCCTACTCTGTGAGTACATCAACATGATGCTTATATCTAGGACGGCGTTAAGCAAAGAGTCCTACAGGAATCCACTGAAAGACTATCTTGTATTACTATCCGGTGTGAAAACTATAGACAAATCTCACTAGTCTATACGTCCAACAAATTACTGACGAAATTTCTGGAAAACAGAGTAAAACCCTACGCTGAGAAAATAATACCGATTATCAAGGCGGATTTAGACCTAGCCGATCAAGAACCGACTAGCTTAGCTTAGTTTATGATCAAACAAATCCTCGAAAATTTTTGGGAATTTAACGTCGACGTATCCTCAAGCAAAACTAGCTAAATGAAACCAGCTAAATTTCCTGCACTGTACTGTTTATAATATCGTTCATGGGAAAATACATTTGTGCTTGCAAAAAGTACTCCATTGTACAGAGCATACTCAAAATTTATGGATATTAAAAATCTTTTATCGCTTTTTTTATTCAATTCTCCTCTCTATACCAGAATGGAGTATATCTTACAAATGCATGTTTTACAAAATGTAACCTCAACCACTGAACCATGACTCACATATCGCCGGGCCTCGCTGGTGAGTAAAAAAAAAAGACGTCAACCAAGTATCCGTAAAGCTTGGATTTAAGTCCAAATGTGGAAATATGAGGCACACTTTAAACCTTAAGAGGAGTTAGTATTATGTCTTGGTCAAGTGACAACGTATCATCTTTTAATGTCCCCGAAATAAAGATTATAGGGGCCTATGGTGGCGACAAGACATATACGGTCCAGACATGAATGCTATGTGGATCCGCTTAATGACAAAGAAACTGATAACGAGACACACCTTTGGTAGGCTGTGGAGTGTGGAATCTTGTTTGGAACGATGGATTGAGCCTGTGCGATTGGAGTCACTGCTTCCGAAATTCGACGCATCTTCTCGATGAGTGAAAAGAAGTGACCCCGATAAATGTACACATATGGTATTCCCGGTTTGTTGAGCTGATATCAATTTAACTGAAATTTCCATTTTGTCGGATGTTTACAGGGACATGAATAGCTTCCGATGACAACTTGTTACGAGATCCATCAGATACTTGCCGAGTGCTGAGTCGGTAAAATTAAGAAATGTGGATGAATGTATGTATGTGTAGGGTCACTTAATGGCTTTTATGAGTCATTTGGGATCATTGTGAGGTGATTTCAAGTAGTTTTTGATTAATCTCTTCGATTACAGTTCGATTTGGTGGTAATGGGAATTCAGTGGAAATCTTTAAATTCTTTTGTGAAGAATTTGGGGAAAATAAGCTGCTAAAATCGGGTGGAACGGGTCTATTAAATACTCATACACCAACTGCTTCTGCGAATCTGGGAGGACGAGGTGATCCCAGACGATTGGCGCAGGAGCATCATCTGTCCTATCAACAAAAAGGGAGATAAATTGCGGTGTGATAATTACAGAGGTATTTCACTAGTCTATACGTCCTACAAAATACTTACGAAAATTCTGGAGAATAGAATACGTCGAACGAATCGTTGGCGCCTTGATAAGGCGTTTTCAGACCTAGTCACTCCACAACCGATCAGCTTTTTACGGTTAAACTAATCCTACAAAAATGCTCGGAGTACAACGTTGACGTGTTCCAAATCTTTGTCGACTTTAAGCAAGCATACGACAGTATCGATCGTGGTGTACTGTACAACGTCATGCTGCAATTTAGTATACCAGCAAAACGACTAACTAAGATGACGATGATCAACTCCGTCTCACAGGTCAAGATCCAGAACAGGTTGACTGATGCTTTTGAAACACGTACTGGTTTGATGCAGGCAACGGACTGGCGCAGACGCTCTTCAACGTAGCACTTGAATACTCCATCCGGATAATGGATACGAATACCAGCGGAACGCTATTCATCAAGTCGACGCAATTATAGCGTACGCAGACGACATCAACATCATGCCCCGAAAACTGACCGACGCAGAAGAACTTCTGCATACTCTGACACCGCTGAAAAAGAAGTTGGACTACGCATCGGCGAGGACAAAACAAAAATAATGATGCAATCAAGAACTAGGACGCCAGCACAATCACACATTACCGTAGGGGACCTCAGCTTCGAATTTGTAGACGACTCCACATACCTACCTGGGTAGCAACCCGTCAAAAGACGCCAACGAAACAAGGTACTCGTACCATTTTCATCCTATCGAAAGCAATTCGATTCGAATCCAATTACATGATAGGACTCAAGATTTTCTTCGCGGTTCTCCCCATAATGAAATCGAAGCAAGTGCACAGAAACACGAAGCTCCGCGTATACAACCAACATACGACCAGTGCTTTGCTATGGCTGCCAAACCTGGACCCTAACCCAAGCCTCCGAAAACATGCTAATCACATTCGAGCGGAAAGTTTTTCGGCGAATTTTCGAAGCAGCTACGTCCGAGATGGATGGCGCATCCGGTACAACCATCAGTTGTATGAACTGTACGATGAGCCGGAAGCTTCGAAAATCGTCAAACTACAGCGCCTTCAACGTGGGCAAGGCATGTATTGTACATCGAATAGACGACAACCGCATGCCTAAGGTAATATTGAACGGACGACACAACGACGGAGCGAGGCTGCGAGGAAGATCGAGAGCTCGTTGGAAAGACTCAGTAGGTGAGGACGCCGAGCAACTGCTGTGCTTTTTAAAATTGGACGAGGCGGTAACGTGACCAAGATAATTGTAGGACAATGATTCAGGCAGCCAACGCCAGACATCGGGTTGTAGCACCACGATGATGAATATTTTTATTACAGTTGCGCTTGACACTCCGCACAATCTCAGATAATTCCTGCCTCTTTCCAACAGGCGGTAAGTACAGATACTCTAAAGGAGCTGCTAGGCGATCAAGCCGCTTTATCAATCAGTTGCAGTCCCGTCAAGCATGGCGCTTCAATCAACCTTCTACACGGTCTGTTAACTCTTCAAACAATGCCTTGGTCAACTCTCAATCAACTCTCCAAGCCTTTGATCGAAACTCATTCTCAGTTGAGTTTCCGACTCGGAAACTGTTGTTGTAGCAATGGTCGGAATTCGGTGTGTTGGTAAGTTACATGCCTAAGGTTCGTTGTCATCCCCGGTGTCGAGGGATAGAATATTAGCTGCCTCTATTGGGTTCTCACACAGCGATCTGGGAGTCAGGTACGTGGGTGCAGCTGGGCAGTGAAAGATGTTGTCCACGTCATGAGGGGCTCCATTACAAGCAGGACAAATGTTTGAGACATCGTGGTCAAAGCGAGATAGGTAGAAGTTCAATCGTGAATACCAGCCTGACCGAAGTTGGGCGAGTGTCGTTCTCGTTGCTCTCGGAAGTCTTTCCTCCTCCGGAGATATCGTTGGTGAGAGAGAACTGGATTCAGACCTAAACCCACGATCGATAGAAGAATCCGTCCTGTAGGAATGAGCTTCCCATCCGATTTGTTCAGGACTTTCCTTATGTAGGATTCGGCCGTACGTACGTCGGTTGGCGTTGGCAGAGCGAGAAATTTAGCGTTGGTGTAGGAGGTGAAACTGTTCCAATCAACCTTATTGTGGTTGACAAACGTGCAATGTTCGGCAGATATGATATTTGTCGGTTTGCCAAGCCTTACCACGATTGGTAAGTGGTCTGAAGATAGTGTTAGGACCGGCTGCCATTGTGTTTCATTTATGAAGTTTGCACTGGCAATCGTGATATCTGGAGAACTGAAACAGCGATGCGAGTGGGGGTGTCGTCATTCGAAGTACAGAAATCGGAGGCGTCAAACTGCTCAGCTATTGAGATTTCTCTGGCATCGTTGTTAAGGTTGGAGTGCGAGAGTTCATGGGGAGCATTAAAGTCACCGAGCAGGAGGCGATGTTGACCGGTAAGGAGATGGTTGATATTTGCATGGTATCCTGAGGGACAGCTGGATACCGGTGGAATGCATTAGCTGTCAACTTCAATATCAACATTACCCGATTTTATGGTGATGGCCTGCACTTTCATGGTGTTATCGTTACTAATATCAAAATCAATTTTCCGGTATTGCACGGAATGGTGAATAATAAAGGCAAGCCCTCCTCCAGCGTTGGTCAACCTGTCTTTCCTGACAATAGCGTAGTTGTCATGTGCGTTGAGGGACGAGTTTGTTCCCGCGGCAGTCGGTTCTACGCACCGGAGCGACCCGATTCACAATGGCCAAGAGATGCCAAAACCCTTCAATGAAGGAAAGTGTGTTTGTAGGTTACATGCCTCGTGTTGGAAGGAGTGTGAAATATCGCAATGGTTTCCAATACAGATTTGGCATTTCTTGCCATGACATTGTTTACTCTTAACCGGAAAAAATAAGGGGAAACGACGTTGGTCCAAGGAGTGGTATAAAATGAGAAACCGCTTCACCCAAGAACATTTACTCAACGTTCTCCGCGATACGGAACCAGAAGACTACAGGAACTTCATTAGAAATCAGAAAACCAAGAGAGTTTTGGTTTTTTACTAAAGTAAGTACGGCCCAAAATAGAGAAGAAGGATACAAATATGCGTAAGGCGATTCCTGCAACTCAGAGACTTTCTATCACATTGGGGTACGTAGCTTCTGGTATGGATGTGGAAGACTTGAAATTCATATACGCCAGTGCTCCCCAGACTCTGGAACTCATCATAATGGAAAATTGCTTAGCAATTATCGAGTGATTGACGAAATGTTTGATCAAAATTGACCTAGACGGTCAAGCACCCTCGTCAACCGCTTGAGTCAGTCAAGCTCTTTCTACCAATCACCGTCAACGCTTGGCTCAAGCGTCAAACCGGTACCTAGACGGCCAATCACGCTTGATTCAATCGATTAACACTAGATTTTGATCAAGCGACATTTCTTAAGACTTATCATAAACTTATCGCTGTGAAACCGATCATGTATTCAAAAATCGGAATCTGTCCCTTGATAAATTGTCAAACGGGTCAACGAAACTTCACAAGTCACACAAGTTTTTTTTTTATATATGGAAGTAAATGAAATTTATTGGATTTAAAAAATACCGCTAACTGCAAAAAATCAGAATAAATACATTTTTGTAACTAATATAAATATTACTATAATATAAAAAAAGTACGAATTTATAGAAAATTTTACTCGAGGATTATAATTCTACTTCTATTGTTAGGCGCTATAATGTGTCAAATAGTCACTATGCTGATCGCGAACCAATCATTTCAAATAAATGGAAAATTATATAATACAAATTCATTTTATTTCAAGATAAAAATATTTTTAACCAAGGTATGTATATGAATATTATTGATTTATATTTTGTAATGTATATATACTCTCCGTCATCTTTATCTATCTTATATTTCTTATATCTCTTATATTTCCATCGCTTTCAATTTCAAATTATCACGTAAAACATAGATATATAGGGTATATCTTCAAATCTTAAAACTCTTAATCACGCTTGTTGTTAGTCTAATCTAAACAATCGAATTCATTGTTATTCTCTGATAAAATATTGTTGTGTTGCTTTATTTTTTTAATTTAAACAATACATAATTATACACGTATTACGATAATTTTTCTTCTTTTTTCTAATTATATTTCAACAATTTTATAATAATAATAAATTGATTTCAAGGTCTTACTCTTTTATACTATTTATAAAGATTATTTAGATATTCTCCGATCACTCAATAATACAATTCCCTAGCAAAACTCATTTTTGACATCTCTATTTTGGATTATGTATGTATGTATAAGATATAATTAATACGAAGGTATGTATGTGTAGATATTTTCTGTTCATCAGAAAAGTACATTAGTACTTATGCTCTATTAGCGTTCAAAATGAAACAAGACATTGAAACTTTTGTTTTTATTTAAGGCTAAGATAAAATCCAGAAACAAATTGAAGGGGTTGCTTTAGTGGCATGTTAAGGCCGGTACTCAGCTCGCGTGGAACGAAAAGTGCCGTGAGATCCCATACAAAATCGCAAAATTTTTCACCGATGGAAAGAGACGTAAAATTTGTAATATCGCAAATTATTCAAAGTGAATATGCTGCCACCTAACAAAAATTTCAGCAATAGATGCCGCCTTATTGGAACGGAATTGAACGGACCCACTGAGCAACCGACGTCATCGCGGGGGCTTTTGAGAGGGCATTTTTTGGCGCGCATCTCCAAAGGTGCGGAGATCTGACCGCCGGGGAGGGGAGAGTTTTTCGTTTTCGGGGAAGGGAGTCGTTGAAGAGTTGGCGTGCATGTGGGTAGTCCGCTCGGTAGTACTTTGATTTTTTTTGCCCGTTTTGGAGCCGGCGAATTTTTCGTTTTTTTTTTTATTTTGAATCGCGTCGCGTCCGGGAAACCAAAAACAAAAAAAGGGAAAATCCGTGATTCGCCTTAGGATCCGGTGGAAATGTATTTTTCTGTGAATGGCGGAAAAATACCAAATTTAAAATTGAAAATTGATTCTGTGGCATTGAGTGTCGAGGAGTGTTCGCATTCGTATCGCGTTCGGTCCGTGAATTTTTATGGGAACTTTTGTTCGCTTGTTTGCAAAGTCCCGGAAAACGGAGATTGCGAAAAACGGTTACTGTGGGAGTGGTTGAGGGATCCTGGTGGTCCGCTGTCCGTTCCGTTGGGAGAAAAGTGCCATTGTGTGGAGGGCTCCGCCACCAGCGCAGGAGCCCCCAGGTAAGTGGGCCCCTGAACTAACACCAAAGCAAAGGCGACGAGCAGAACAATCATGAAAGGTTCTCCGTACCAATAGTAGCTATCCCACTTTCTCTAATAAGACGCTGTGGTGCGAGATAACGTGTTAAGAGTGTTTTGATGAGAGATGAAGTTATAAAGTCAGTCTCAAAGTAGAAATCATCAATACTTGTACACTCGTATCGCAGGATTCGGGGTTATGCTAAAGCAACGTGATATTCTCGTGTTTTCTTATTATCATTTCGAGTTTTCTACTCGGAACTGTTCACAGTTCCAAAGCAAAGTCATTTTTCCAATTGTACTATACACTTTCGGGTAAATTATCCCATATACGCAGATCGAAAAAAAAATAAGGTTTTTTTTTTTCCATTTTTCTCGATAACTCTCATAATTCTTTTTTTTTCGGATGTATCATTTTATTGGTCTCTATTTTGTTGTGACGATTCAATTGAAAATTTGAATTCACAGAAAATTTATTATAAATACATTCAATTTGTATCATTTTCTGCTGGTCCTAAGAATTGTCTTATGGGGGATTTAAATGAAAAAGGGGGGAATTGTTGACCTCTGACAAATTTGCCCACTTAACGTCGGTATTGGAAGCCCAGATTTATGCGAGTTGAAGCTAAATGTTTTCTACTAGGAAAAGAATTCTATTTAGTTGTGAATCTCATAATGAGAAATGTTTTTTTTAGAGTGCTATTACAACTCGATGTATAGTACTTCAGCCTAGAATACGTTTCTTTCCTGCTTTATTAGTTGAATACATGAAAAAAAAGGATAAAAAGAAAAAAAAAACTTAAGAAAGATACACTATATCGTAAATAGGAATAACTTGAATTTTGCCGAATAACGAATAGTTTTGGATAAAAAAAAAAATATATATATATATATACATGCGCTTATCTGTCTGAATTATTTAGTACGCGCCATGTTAAGCAAAAATAAAATGCAGGGCTAAGTAGAGCCTTTTCTTCCTTCCCTCCCTCCTCTCGGCGTCTCATGGTTTGATTTCTTTAGTTGGGAGATTTCTCACAATGTTGCGCCATGAAATCTCACGGCCGGGAGGGTTGTGAGCGCAGGGCCCATGTCATCTGGGGCCCATATATGAGCCGAACACTATCTTAGGCTCACGCAACCTGGAGGGAAAAGGAATCTGTCCTGACTGGACGGTTTCTTTTTGTGTGTATCCGGCCTTCGTGCCTTATTTGAGTAGTTTGACTGATGCAGTCCTTTGTCCCTGCACGGGATTTTGCTGTTGTTTGATGGGAGTTTGCCGTTCTGACGTGCACCTTAATTTTCAGTTTATATATATTATATTTTTGAATTTCTTTGCCTTTGTCTCTTTTTTTTTTTTGTAACGGGCCTGATGTGCGATACTTGTTTTGTACGCTGATGACGGAGGCCAACAGCTGCGTAACTCACCCCGCAACTCCCGATAACTGAGCTGGTCTGCCAGCGCACATCACCTGCAGCATGTTGGAGAGGTTTTTTTCACCTTTGGTGCCTTTTGGCCTTCACGGCCAACCAGTACTCCTCGTCCTCCGGCAGTCATCACTACAAATTGTGTGGAAGGTAAAATTTTAATTCACGCGATCTGTATACTACCTTGAGTGAAATGTCAAGTTTGTGGATTTCACGAGGATAAAATTTACCAAATGTACTAGAAAAATTTTCACTGACAGCTTAGCTGTTCCTGTCGGTGTCATTTAGGTTGTGTTGTGTTTTCCCAGTCAAGCTTATTACACACCTTGCAGTGCACACACGCTGAACCTAAAATATGTGGCGTACATGCGATGGAAACAAGCATGAAGGCCAAAACGTATTTCGGAAATATTGAAAAACTTTACAAAATATTTGCTCTTAGTCCAGTGAGGTGGAAAATTTTGCAGGAAACCGCGAACCTTTCTCTCCATGCGATATCCACCACAAGATGGAGTGCCAGAGTTGAAGCTGTTCGCCCGTTATGTAAGAACTATCGCGGTATCGTTGAGTCTCATACTTAAGTGGCTACAATCCTTCGATTTCATCGTTTTCACAACAATTTGGAGCAAGCTACTTCAATGCCTGGACGATACAAACAAGATTCTCCAAAATCCGAAACTTACGATAGAAGTAGGAGCCCGTAGTGTGGATAAACTTCTGAAGGATATCAGTCGCTTGAAAGATTCCTGGCCAACCCTATTGACTGAAACCAAAATAATTGCATCAAATTTGGGCATTGACTCTGAAATGCTGAATGATAAAAGAAAAACGAAGAGAAAACGATTCTATGATGAAAACTGCAACGCAGAGCACGTATTCGAAAGCCTCGAAGATTGCTTTAAGGTTGAAATATTCTTCCCGATCATAGATATGCTTTTAACCGAGGTTGACAAACTGCGCTTAAGATTATCCCAGTTGTCGAGACTGTACACGCCGATTCTTGAGCAACCAAGTGAACGGAGCCACTCAGAAGACAAGTCACAGTTAGACGACGAAGTCCAGGATATCGTTACATCTGCTGCTCACGCTTTAAAAGCCGCATACCCCAACGATTTGGTCGAAGCTGATTTATGCCAGGAAATAGGTTTGTTGTGGAAAATACGAAATCTCATGGAATGGAATTTTAACTCTGCTTTGGAGCTTCTTAATCTTATATGTTCATGCGGGCACGAAAACATTTTGCCCCAAATATGTATTTCACTGACGCTTTTGGTAGTGCTTCCACCATCTGTGGCGTCCGGAGAAAGAGCTTTCAGTAAATTATCTCTTATAAAGAGTAGACTAAGATCTACGATGGCTGAGGACAGATTGAATCACTTACTGTTACTCTCTATAGAACACGAAATAGCAAGTACAATAGATTTCGAGGATGTCATTCAGGAATTTAGCGTCATAAAAGCAAGAAAGAAAATTTAATAATATACTGTAAAAAAACATAATAAACAAATAAATTTTGTCAAAGGGCCCCTTTCTATTTATTTGCCCCGGGCACCCTAATTTCTCTGTGCGCCCCTGCGTAAAAATGTGTCATTGCAGAAAGTTGTTAAAATGAATGAAAGTATTGTAATATGCATTGCATGGAGTACGTCGCTCTTATGGCACAGACTGTACTAAGCTCTATTGGAGTCTCGTACCATCTAAAAGCTTCGATAACAAGTCACAATGAAACGAGGTGATACACGAATCTTCTAGGAAAAGCTGTCGGACAAGAACAGAGCCATCTAGATAGTTCTGGAATTAGAGATCAGCTATATAAAGCCAGATGTCATCAAGAGCGAGAAGTTTGTAGCGACCAGCTGACGACGAAGATTCGGCTACTCAGCACCGCGCCACATCACGGCGCTATTATGAACGTCAAATGAATTTCGCAACGACATAGCCAGTCGAGGTCCGCGTCTTAAACCGAAAATATCTATGTAGCATGTAACTCTTAATATCTTAAATACAGTTAGTTTTCCTAGACATACGTGTTCGCCTCTTTTCTCATCTTCTGTTCCTGGAGATTTAATCATAGCATCGACCCGCTTCGCTATAAGTTTGTAGCGATCAGCTGTCAACGCCCGAGTTTCCGTAATTCGGCACCGTGGCGTTGGCATCGCTAGCAAGGAGCGTCTCGTGAAATTTCACCATCATCGCCAATTCCGAGTCAGTCGAGGTCCGCGTGTCATACAATCAACATGTATCTTTCATGTATCTTTTAACATCTTCCGAAATAAATTCGTAGTACAGTTTTAATAGTGTTGCTATATTTCATTTTACTACAAGTTCATTCGAAACTCAATCGTTATAGCCTGTATTTTTATTTTCACAATTCGCATCACAGGTGGTGCATGCGTCATTTGTCATATGAGCGTTTGACAACACAACGTAGTGTCTTTTGGTTAAATTTGCACGGATGACGATCGGGAATTTTACGGAAAAATTACAATTTAAAAGTGAGTGGGATTTTCGTTAATTGTATTTTCGTTGTGTGCGAGCGGTTATGCTCCTACTGATGCCTGGGGCAAGCGCGACAATTAATGATGCGCGTCATCGTATTCAGTTATTAGCAATGGGACCGGCACGACTTTTATTATGAGTTTGCGTTGCTGTCCATGTTTGCCTAATTGGACATTTAACCGGCTGCCGCAGAAACCGTATATTGCTGTTGTAGCGAATGGCCAGAATTGCAGTGTGTGTGTGTGTGTTACATGTTAATTCTGAAAGCTAATATAAATTTTAATACAATTTTATGAACTTAATTTTACTTTGTTTGCAATTTATTGATTATTAGTTGAAGTAACCTTAATCAAATTTTAAATGTCAGTTGAACATAAATAATGGAGCTGTGTATATTAAAATTTATATTAGTGAAAAAGTGCTGTCAAGATAGTAATTTCTACAATTAGTGAAAAAGTGCTGTCAAGTTAGTAATTTCTATAATTAGTGTAGAGTGCGATAGATAGCTAAATAGTAGACCCGGAATATAAAAAGGGTGAGTTCACTGAGCAAGTTGCCTAATTATAAGAGTGTTGAATAAAGGACCTAGGGTATGCAAGAAAAACTGGTCCAAGTGAGGAGCGAGAGAGAGAGTGTAAAAAAAAGAACTGAAGGTTGACTTATTCTTAGGAGAAGAAGTTGTCCACCTCAGCGTATTTTTGAGTAAGAGGTTGTCTACTTCTTGAGATGAGAAGTAGTCACTTCGGTGACTTTGAGAAAGGTTGTGTAGGAGGTTGTCTACTTTTTGAGATGAGATGTAGTCACTTCGATGACCTTGAGAAAGGTTGTATAGGAGGTTGTCTACTTTTGAGATGAGAAGTAGTCACTTCAGTGTGAAAGGTTATGTAGGAGGTTGCCTACTTCTTGAGATGAGAAGTCACTTCAGTAACCTTGTGAAAGATTGTTTTTAGAGTGGTTGTTTCACCACTGCTCTTTTGCAAGGATGTGTATCACCTTTATTATCTACCGACATACCCGAATAATTAATTTTACCAGTAGTTGTGTGCTCTTGGTAGAGGAGTTGTTCACTACTGGATGAGCTTATTTAACTTCATCTTTATATTATCTTTTAAAATACTCTTTCTATTCGGTAGCATGCTCATATTTAATTACTTTTACAGGTGAGACGTATTGCCAGGAATATCTAACTAATTGAAGTGGAATAGTAAGTATGGTATCATAACGTCCAGGAATCCATGTTTTTAATAAACTTTAGAACAAATTATTAATTCGTCTTATAATTCCGTTTCAAGCTCCTCAGTGTCAAATAGGTTCTGATATCACACAGGAGCAGCATAGTTGGCTACAGGTCTTCCAACTGCTTTGTATGTGACCAGTAGCGTTTATTATCACGTCCTTATTGCGAGTGATTTGAAACCCGGGCAAACCAAACAATTTAGACAGACAGCCGTTTGTTAGACATTTGGCGTGTCAGCTGATGTCACAAATTCGGTATGTAGCCGGTGTATTCGGAAAACAAGTTTGTGACAGGTAGCAGTCGCACCGTGTGGCATGGAGGGTAGATGTCGCTACGTAGCTGCTCAGTGTTATCTGAATGAGCCGATAGAGATCGGAAGCGGAAATGGAAAGGAGTACAATCGTTATCGAGATCCGCCGGAAACGAATATTAAGAGCTAGCAAGCCATTGGTTGTTGGTTATGCGTGTATATAGTTCGGTTATAAAATAAAGTGTGTGTGTTTTTCAATCGAAGTGTTTTCATTGAGCACACAACATTTTTCATTTATTGAATTGTGTAGTCCCACTAGGACTGATAAGGGCGACGACATGACAAGCATCATATAAGTTGTATGGTGTCGATGGTCGTCGTCCGGCAACAAAAAACTTGCTTAACTATTATAGGTTTCTGTAAAGATTTTATAAAATATTTAGAAAGAAGTGTCTGCATTTTCTTCAGACTATACGTCATTCCAGTCCTGACACGCTATTTTTTCTTTTAATTTAGTGGAGTTAAGTGCTAAATGTGTACTGTCATTAATTGATACGGTAGTGTTTGTCGTATTTGCAGGTAATATTTGTAAGAAAAGGTTTGTTTGCATTTCAATAAACAAAAGAAAAAATAATAGCACCTAGACAAGAAATCACTTGTGATTGTGTACACATGTGTCGTTTTACGACCATTTCATCTATTCTAGTATGTGCCTAGATTAGTGTAGAATAAGTAACAATTCGCAATGTAATCATATCTAAATTAAGAACCACCACAAATTCACTGTGTGCATTAAAGATAATGTAACACGAGATGCATGTTGTCTACAGATACATTGCAACGTGAAGTGCATTTTTGCACTGCGCACACACGTGAATTCTTAATGTTTTTGACTGAGTAAGCATATTTTAACAAATAAATTACTTGTGCTTGCACGTAACCGGCCCAGTTCAATGCGAATACTCCGTGTTATTAATTCTTGATTTAAATTTGGTCAAAGCAAGTACTGGTCCAAGTGCCAGTGCTTCTACACATCCTCGGCATCTCGTGTTCTAGCTAAGGTGCTAGGATACATACAGACCGAACAGATACTTTCAATCTTGTAAGCGAACTCTTGTTTACGTCCCAGAGTGAGCACCAATTACAAGATCCAACAATTAGAATGCACAAACGATATTTTGCTTCGCTATGCGATTATTTCGTATAGTTTATGAAATTGGTCTGCGTATTCAGATACGTTTTGATGACCTAGACCTTTTTGAAAGATTTATCTTTGTTTATCTTTTATATTTCTCTGAACTGAAGCGTTTCAGAGGGATATCTTGATTTGTATTTTGGGCTGATGATCATTGAGTCAGTGACCGGTGAGCTAGTGATCTCGTACAGTTGTAGTGCTCCTCCCTAGTAAATTGGTGGCTCCACCTTGGACGGTTCCGATGATGGTTAGTCCTCGCAGGGATGGGTTTTCCTCCCTGATCGTTTTGATTTGTATTGGTTGAACCCCAGGTTGTATTTTAAATCTTTTTATTTACAGACCGGCTGCCCGAAAGCTGATCGACAATAGTGCCCAATGAATTTTTCCATTTCACTTAAATAATAAAAAAAATCTATCTTTTTATTTAAATTGGCTCTTATATATTATGTTGCCTAGTATAGCATGCTGGTATGTTGTGTTTGTCAAATATATCGCCGTCCTTAACGAATATTGGTTTTTGCTCTTTAAAAACAGATGATCTAGACAAGATTCTCTAGTAACACACGGTCGAGTACAACCATACAAATAATTTGTAAAACCATCTCTCTCGTCTAGCTATCTACGGCCTATCACATCAATATTTTTCCGCATTATATCAATATTGATATCTCCTATTATTATTTGATTTTCATAGTTTGGAGCAGAATCAAAAAATACTTCTAAATTCTGGAAAAAAAAAATATTACTATTCGTATCATTGCGAGAACGATACATACTTGATAGCAGATAAATATTATTTTCTAAATTCAGTTCGATATGCAACGAATTAACTTCATTAATGTTTAAATCCAAAATGTTGCAATTTATTTAATTTTTGATATCCTATATGTAAATATTTCGTCCGATTTATTATAACGGTTTGGTTGCACAATTTTGGTAAATCACGGAATTTCAAAATATTCACTATTTGGTTTTAGCCATTGAAATTTGTGTAGGTGGCGATTGTCGAGGAGTGCTTCGAAATCGTGAGTAAGGCTGCCGCCCAATGTCACTTAAGTAGAGTTAAGATGCGTGAGTAAGGCAGCAATAACATGTTGATTTAACTTTTTTTTTGGATATCATGAACGGACGATTCGTTTAAAGTAGAGCTAGTTTTAAGGGGCAATAATTTCCTAATAATGATTTTATAACGATTAAATCAAACGCCGGTTTATTAACCAATACCATTCATTTCAGATGGTGAAACTCTCACAAATGATGAAATAGTTTTGAACGATAGTAGACATTTAAAAATTATACACCTTAATATTAGAAGCATTTCTAAAAATTTCAATGAATTTGTACTATTTGTAGAGCCATTGAATGTAGATTTTGATATTATTGTACTAACCAAAACATACTAATCAATTGCCCTAACGCCTTGTGGGGCATAGCGCGTCCACTGTTCCATGTGGCCCAGTTGACGTTTTTGTAATGAGAGCCATGGGAATTTGTGTGGTCGTGCCGGGGGTACTATCAGTTGCAAGTGTACCTGGCGAATCTACTCACCGGCACACTTGCAATTGACTGTACCACAGCAACACAAGTAATGTAGACGCTCATAAAACGCCATCGCTCCGCGTTGACATAGCGCTGGTGTTTTACGAACGTAGCCATTAGACCAATGGCGGAATTCATCTTGGATTTCGAACTTGGAACAAATGACAGTTCGATCTTCGAAATTCCAATTGGGACTCGAGGCGATCTGTCATTTGACAAGTAGAATTCCAACAGGGAGAACACACCGCGCGGCCACAGGCAGGACGGAAAAACCGGGAGGAACAAAAGATAGCGCCGACCAGGTAAGGGGAAAATAGATACATAAGTGCTTGTGGGACGGCTCTGATTGATCAATTGCAGGTCCATACAATTCAATTTCAGCCGCCAGGAACGCCGTCCGCTACATCGAGTGGGCGAGAACTTAACCTTCAAGGTGGACGGCGTGTCTGCCGGCTGGAATAGACAGGCGATAGCAAACTCTCGCGCCATCGAACCAGGGAAAATACGGCAGCGAGCGCCAGATGCATACACTTGCTGTAGTTATATAATCAATTATATAAGTAAATCAAACAGGGGTGTATCTATGGTGTTGAGGGAAGCGATGAAAGAAATCCAATCTGACAACTATTCTGTAAAACAGAAATTACAGCATATTGGCAATAAATTCATTAATGCTACAGAGGTGTCGGCTCAAGAAGCAGCCTATAATATTCTCAGAATGCATTTGTCAGAGGCTAGCCAAGCAGAAGTCTACATAAATACATATCACCCTGATAACATAGTGAAAATGATAAAGTCCCGTTTTGAATTAGGACTGACGGAACCAGACTCAATCGATATTTATACCGAACCTCATTGATCACTAGTCGCAAAGACCAGATATAAGTACTTGAGAATATCTGTTTGGCAGACTTCGCAGCTAATTACCAATTTACCAAAACAGCTAGGAGATCACTAACAAGTAATGAAGAGGATGACGAAGAAATTATGGAAAGAGGAGAAAGTGAAGTTTTTTTTTGTGATTCGCGAAATTCCGGGTTTCTCTTTTTTATTGTTGTAAATATATAGTGTAATTATTATAATTTGTTCAAGTAACTTTCGATACCAGTTCTTATAAAATAAATGTGTGCGTTAATATGAAATATTAACTTTGAAACCAAAGAGATCTTGCCCGCTACCGTTTTCGTTTCGCCCTCCTGCCGCCGCATACCCTTCATGGGCCAGTAAGGCCACTTGTACTTCTCTTTTCATCTTTGCCCCGCCCAGGGGAGCGACACACCGCGTCAGGGGAATTCCTCCATTGGGAATTTCCCTGAAACAACTTTTGTGCAGAACTGTACATGTTTGACAGCTTGTGTGGACCCCAAGTTAAATGTGCGGTGTGTGTCTACACTTCGCTCGCTTCGCTCTCCTGGGCTTCTTTTTTTTTCTCTCGGCACCTGAATTTAAATTGTAGTGCAGAAGACAACATACCCCGACCCGCCATCTCCAAGACTAGGCAGCCCGCCAGCAGGTGCCACCGTCTTCGACTGGTGACGTCAGTTCGGCTGACAGTTAAATTCAAATTTAAACAGGAATGCATTACAGAAAGTGAAGTTTCTGGTCGATATTTAACATTCAAAAACAATGCAGGGTACATACAAAAGAGAATAAAGTCGCGTATAATTCGTAACAGAAAGTTTAGTCTTGACTTAGAAAGAGAAGATTACTTCCGAGAAATTGTTATGTTGTATTTTCCGTGGCGCAATGAGCAGGAAGAACTTGTAAATAACGATAATGAAGAAACAAGTAGGTCACGCCTCTCCCACTGGTGCGAGCGCTTCGCACCAGCGGTCGAAACCGGCGAACACGATTTGGGCTCCCTTCGGGGAGTTAATTATTCTTAACAAAAATATGAATAGTGTAGTCCCACTCTGGACAGAGAAGGGCGACGGCATGCTAAATGCCATGTAAGTTGCATGGCGTCGATGGCTGTCGCCCGGCAAAAAACTTGTTTTAAAGTAGAAGAAACCTGTTGCTCATAGCAGCAAATAGGTCCAAGTTCGACGTATTTGAAGAAAGAGAATTGGAGCGGGCCTTTGACCAATAACGCTAAGAAGAAATACAAGAAGATCAACTCGAGCTGAGTTCGGACCGTCAATAGGAACGGACGTGCGCGTGGTTGGTCGAAAGATGCTGAGGATCATCTTCGTATATCTTTGGCATGATATTTACCTAAAATTTTACCTTTCAGATCCGAGAGCAGATAGCACGCCTTGCCAATCCGTTCGACAATCTGAGCTGGTAAGAACTTTTTATCTAATTTGGAGTTATAGTGCTTAGAAAAATCGCTCTGCGAAAAATTTCGCCGATATACAATATCTCCCGGTTGAAAATCGACGGGTCTAGATCGGAGATTATAGGTTCGCATATTGATTTCGTAAGCCTCTTTGATTTTCTCTTGTACTTTACTGCGAATCAATTCTGTCCGGGTATATGGTTTCACGTCTGCCGTTGGTTCAGTTATTAGATTCAAGTTACGCAAAAGCTCGTAAGTTCCCCCATGCATCACCATGATCTGTCCGAAGACAGTGAAATACGGGGAGAATCCGGTGACGGAATGATTTGCAGAGCGGAGAGCACTGCAAAAAAAAACGAATTTTTCCTATATCGGCCACCACCCAAGTAAGTAAGACGAAATATCATATCGGGGTAGTTGTCGGTAAGGTGTTGATAAAATTTTATTTTTTTTTTAGGTTTTTTTTTCTCGAGACGCCCGCAAAAGTGCTGTCAGCCGAGAGAATACGTGCTGTCAGCCGAGCAGGGGTTTCACCCGCAAAAGTGCGTCAGCCGAGCAGGGGCTTCGTCCGCAAAAGTGCGTCAGCTGAGCAGGGGCTTTGCACGCAAAAGTGCGTAGGCCGAGTAGGGGCTCCGCCCGCAAAAGTGCGTCAGCCGAGCAGGAGCTTCGCCCGCAAAAGTGCGTCAGCCGAGCTGGGGCTTCGCCCGCAAAAGTGCTGTCAGCCGCGCCGGGGCTTTGCCGTTCACAGTTCAAGAGCAGGGGCTTCGCCCGCAAAACTGCGTAAGCCAGTGCCGGGCTTCGCTGCCCATAGTTCCAGAGTAGGGGCTTCGCCCGCAAAAGTGCGTAGGCCGAGCAGGGGCTCCGCCCGCAAAAGTGCGTCAGCCGAGCAGGAGCTTCGCCCGCAAAAGTGCGTCAGCCGAGCAGGGGCTTCGCCCGCAAAAGTGCTGTCAGCCGACCAGGGGCTTCGCCCGCAAAAGTGCTGTCAGCCGTGCCGGGGCTTCGCCGTCCACAGTTCCAGAGCAGGGGCGTCGCCCGCAAAAGTGCGTCAGCTAGTTAATTATAAATATATTTTAAATATAAATATGTTAATTCCTGTGTAGATTGTTTGTATAATCGTCGAGGTCAGGATGAGTTGAATTACCACATATACTGGCCCTTACGAGCGGTACCTTTTCATACGATACATGTGGATTTTCTGGGGCCATTTCCTAAAAGTCGATCTGGAAACATGCATTTACTGAGAATAATTGATTCATTTACAAAGTTCGTTATCTTACGCTGTACAAAAAGTCCAACAGCTAAAATTGTCATCAATACTTTGGACGATATTGCACAATATTTTGGTGTACCATCAAGACTTGCAAGCGATCGAGGATCAGCGTTCACGTCAAAAGAATTCAGAAAACATTGCTCTGAAAATCACATTAAACATGTATTAACTGCGGTTCAAACTCCTCGAGCGAATGGTCAAATTGAGCGATATTTTCGCACAATACATTCAGCGAGTACAACATCAACACCTCGAGAAGAGGAATGGGGCAAATGTATCAGGAACCTACAATGGACGCTCAATTCGATGAAGCAGACGGTAACGAAAAGGACACCATTTGAGTTACTCATGGATTTCAAACCAAAGGATATCCTACATAATAAGCTAATATTAGCATTACAAACGGATGAAGATACATCCGATCCCGAAGAAGAGATACCACTATCCGAATTAAGGGCAAAGGTTCAAAACAACGTGACAACTGCGCAGTTGAAACAAGCTGATAGGAAGAATAGTCAACTACGTGCGCCACAAAAGTATTCTGAAGGAGACTTAGTACTAATAAAAACGGAAGACCTTACCAAATCGCCAAGGTTTTGGGAAACGATCTATATTTGGTGCAAGACATGGACCACTTCCAGATAAATCAGAAGCCGTACTCGTCTGTTCATGCAGCTGATCATGTAAAAAATGGTGTAGACTGAGTGATTTCGATTGAAAAGACGATGCCGATGAGGACGATCGTGACGAGATAGAAACGGAAGTTAAGTAGAAGATTTTCTCGTATCATGCCTTCGGCTAGCTTGTTTTTGTTCTCTTTCTTTTGCTTTGCTAATATGATGACGTTCATTCAAAAAAAATATGTCTTGAAACTTTTCTTTAAAATAAATATAAATTTGCTAATTTTGATTGAGAATGTCATTTTGGACACTACTATATAATACATTGCGGATATTGAATACTTCGTGAACAAAATGTACGCTACGAAGGCTATTTAATCAAGTCAGGCGACTATGTGTCGAACAAAGATAGGTCTGAGTGGCTATGTGAAGTTTATGTTTCCTGAATGTGTTAGAAAATGCTATAATGATGTGTGGGAAAAATGTAGCCGCTGTGTGCGGAAGATGTAGTCCCTGTGTGCGGAAGATATAGCCGTTGTGTGCGGAAGAAGTAGCCGCTGTGTGCGGAAGATGTAACCGCTGTGTGCGGATGATGTGGCCGCTGTGTGCGGAAGATGTAGCCGCTGTGTGTGATATTTTTGTAGTTGAAGCAAAAGGATAGCTACATAAACAAAGAAAAAAGAGCAAGCACCACTGGGCTGTGTGCATAAGATGGTGTGTACTAAAGTAATAAAGAATTGAGTGCTGTGTGCATAGGACATTGTTGCAATCAAACCGTGTTTTAAGATTGTAAAAGGAATCGAAATGTCAACGAACTTAACACTGGGACAGTGTTACGGCAGGTTGGCGCGCCTCAAGAAAGACCCGCTTGATATGATGTAGGCAAAACTCTTATCTTCTCCGTATCGTGGTTCAGGCAGTGTATGAGCGGTTCACCGTCTGAAGTGCTAAGTATAGATTAGAGTAATGCATGCAACGAGTCATATTTTCAAGTGCGTTTGATATGAGGACATTTAAGAACTAACATGCATGAGTTAGAATTTCTTATGATCTTGAGATAAGAGATGGTGGATTTGATGGAGTATGGATGATTGTGTGTGTGTTTAGCGTGAAGGAAGATTATCGGTTTGAACTAGTGGTTCATTCTACTGTGTGATCCATACGAGCGCGATACGGAGTTGAGAATTCAACAGAGTTGCTTTTAAGATTGTATTCCATTTTCTTACTTCCTTTGTTACATGTAACATAAACTAACCTACACACTACTAGTTGTCAAACTTGTAAGTCGGTGAGTTCAAATACATGTGTCGCCATGGCTACTAATAAACTCAAAGCGCGTTTTATTGAACATAACGTGATATGGTATCAGAAGTGATGTTTTCAAAGTAAAAAAAAAATAATAAAGTAAAACAGCCGCAAATCACAAAAAACTAAAATGCCGGGTGAAAATCAGCCGTCGGATAGTGAAGCAACAAGTAATCGAAATGGTGCTGCACATAACCTACAAAATGGCGGTGAAAATGACGGAGGAGCCGTCGCCACGAATTTCATTCGCCCACCAAAGCCTCTTATTGTCCAAAGTGGAAATAACGCGAACAGCTGGCGGTTATGGATCCAGCAATATAAATAGTTTGAAACGGCCACCGGAATGAGTCGTAAGCCACAAGATGTGCAAGTCGCCACATTTATGTCGTCAATTGGAACAGACGCCGTCATCATTTTTAATACGTTTGGTTGCTCGGAAGAAGAACTCGGCAACATCCACGTTGTTATGGGTCAGTACTGACCGTACCGATTTGATGATGACAAAGAAAATACGAGGTTACTTGGGAAACGAAGTGACCAACTAAAGGGAAGTTGGACTTAAGAATTAATCGAGGAAGTACGCACCGTAAAGCGTACGGAGTAGAGTTAAGTTGCTCAAATCAAGTACGTAAGAAACGTACATAGTTCTAATTCGCGTTAAGGTTTAAGCTTTTCTTTAGAGTTTCAAAGAAATTATTGTTGAAAATTTGAAATCAATTTGTAAACAATATAAATAATAAAAATATAAAATAAAGTTGTAACAAAGTGTAGCTCTCTGTTTATTAATTTTAAAGTGAGGTGAATCACTCGCACACAACAACGTAATTACAACCCGCTTTGAGAAATATTTCGCTCCGAAAGCAAATATCACCTACGAAAGATACATGTTCAATAGGATAATTCAGGAGGAAGGCGAAACATTTGACGAGTTCTTAACGAAGATCAAGTCACAAAGTCCGAAATGTGGATTTGCAGATTTACATGATAGTTTGCTTAAACACAAAATCATAATCGGCATACGAAATGAGAGCATTTGCGAATATCTCCTAGCGGACGATGAAATAGATCTCGAACGCGTAATTCAAAAATGCCGAGCGAGTGAACAGGCAAACAGCTACAAGGCCTGAAGAACCAGCAGCAGGTGGCAGCCGTTCATGCTGTAAGCAAACAAAACGAGACATTTAGTTGCGGGCACTGTGGTCGAACGCACGGTCGCAAGGCATGTCCGGTGTGTAGTTGTTCAAGAATATTTTGTACCTCTGATTTTGGAATAACTACTTTTTGTCCTTTATAAATGAGACCGTCATACTCGGAAATCTCATCACGGAAATTCCAATACTTCTTTAATACGCCCAACGTCTCGTTCCTAAGGTTGGGCCATCCATTTAGAATGTATTTTCGTAAATTCGTCAGCTCTGTATCATTTTTTGTCGCTGTCTTCAACCGATTGACATGGTCTGATATCGAAAGAAGAGTTAGGACTTCAAACTACTCTCCATTCGGAGTTACTTCCTCGTTGATGCAGTCACGGCTTAGTGTGTCTGCTAAGCACATCGTTTCTCCTTTCCGATATGATTCTGTTGGCGAGTACTGGGAGATGTCTAACAAGATTCGTTGCAGTCGTAGAGGCGCTATCGGCTTTTTGAAAATGCTTTCCAACGGTTTGTGGTCTGTTTCAACTTCCAATGATTTGCCATATATATATTCGTGAAATTTCTTGCAGGCAAAACTGATGGCGAGTGCCTCCTTTTCGATCTGTGGGTATTTTGCCTCTGCCTTAGTTAAAAATCTCGATGCGAAACCTACCGGTTGGTCAGCCTGCAATAGTGCAGCTCCCAGAGCTTATGAGCTTGAGTCACATTGTAATTTGAAATTTTCGTTCACGTTATAAAATCGTAATACTGGTGGCGACGATAGAGCTTGTTTTATTTTTATGATCGCTTGAGTCTGTCTGTCGGTCCATACCCATTCTGCATTCTTTTCTAACAACTGTCGTAGTGGCTGTGTTATTGCCGAAAGATTTGGAATGAACTTTGCAAGATATGTGACGCTGAAGTTCTGGTTTGTTATTTGGTTCTCGCAACTGGTTTATCGCCTTAGTTGGCAACCAAAAAACCGAGTGTGTTGGGTGCCAGGCCACCAGGGCATTGAGGGGAACGAGGCTGCGGATAAACTTGCTAAACAAGGATCATCTAGTCGTTTTCATGGACCTGAGCCTTACTGTGGCTTTGGGCTGGCCTCGGCCAAGCTGCGGATCACAGATTAGTCTGCACTATTACGTCATCAGTACTGAAGTAACCTTCCAGAGCTACGCCAATCAAAGGAGCTTATATTGCCCTTCATTCACAAGGAGTGATTCCTAGTGGGGTACTTATCTGGCCATCACGCGGTCAGATATCACCTGAACAAGACGGGTCTGTCCAGAGAAACTGAATGCCGTCTCTGTCTGGAGGACGTGGAAACGACCAAACACATCTTGTGCGAATGTACCGCCATCGCGCGTTTTAGGATGTCACTCCTCGGGCAGGCTACTATCAGCACTGCAGACGTCAGGTTAATTCCTGCTAAAGACTTACTGCCTTTTATTAGAAAAGTGGAAGGTCTTTTTGATTAATGGGCTACGGCACAATAGATCTGTTATGGTCGCAATGCCTTCCTACTGGGACAGTAGCTCGACTATTTTATCTTATCTTATAGTAGCAAAAATGTCCGGTGCATTACCGAGCTAAGCTACAGACGCATGCTAAGTTGGTGTGCAGAACAAAAGCAAGTGTAACAAAAATTCCATTTTCACTTGAAAATTATTCGCACTGCACATTGCAAAAACATTGAATACAATAACTACAATCGTCACGGTACAGAATGGTACCACACAACATTTCATTTTTAGCTTAGGCTAAAAATGTAGGCATTCGGGCTTTTTGCTGGGAAATTATTGAAAGTGGTGTAGAAACCAACATTTCTGCAAAGGTGAGAATTATTTGAAAATATTGTGCTGAATACCAGAAATGGAAGGCAAAATAAGGGACATACAAGAAATCGCAAAGTAAGGATAAATGTATCTGGCCAAAACAAGAACAACGGAATTATTTTAATTGTATTGTTTGCAGCTTGATTTGGGAGCAACGTGTAATTTCCGCGCCAATCTGTGCAGTGTATGTACGAATGTGCCAATTTCTGCTGCGTATTCCTTCGACGCGATCTTTTTCGCATTGGTATGTCATGGAACACTTAAAACGAACCTATGACCTACTCCTGGATACAATGGAAATACGTTTTACAGCTTAGCCAATCTCATAACAACAGCGTAAATTTGTATAAGGTACAAAAAGATAAAGATACATACCAAATTAGCTCGTAGATATTAGCTCAAAGATTTACTCCGCAACTCCAATTCACACATGTGATTATGGCATCGATTGTAGCAAACATATACGTAGATCTGAAACTGTCCTGTAGCATGAAAAATGTCTTTTTGACGGAATCTTCAACACACCATTATGGGGCATTTGAACTTAGATTAACATGGCGGAGCCATTTATAAGGGTTTTATTTTCAGCTAGGAAAATCTGCTCAAACTGACATTCGAAATCGGTGTTTGTATTGATCAAAACAGTTGTTCCAAACAGTGATTGGATAAAACTCTCCATTGCTTCAATTCTATTTTTGGATTTTATCTCTTTGCCTCATTAAACACACTCGCATTTACTCACCACATACAGACAAGCATTCGGGATACATATTTACGTATAGGATTATGTTCATTTTGTTCAATTTAATAGTCTACGAAAAATTACTAAAATCAGTTTTAAGTTCAATGGTTGGCTTCTGTTGTGACGATGCTTTTGATGCATTTTGTGCATCGTGCGCCGCCTTATTCATACTATTCGCTGACATTTGCTGATTATTACGAACTGCCGTTTCCAAACGAACACGCAATTCCGGTGTTTGCGACATAATCGTTTTGAATTCCTGCGGATATTTCGGACCGATACGCATAAGCCATTGCAGCGATTGATCGTGTAGTTGTCGAGTTTGTTTCGTGCAAGAACGCAATTTTGTCGATTCGACCAGAAAACTGATGAGCACGGGTATCAGAAGAGTCAGCATTTGGATTCCTGTGAATTGTGAGAAGACAATTAGGTGGGATAGGGATATTTCAGATGTAAGGTTTTTATTCAAGTGAAAGGAAACTTTACCTTGCATTAAATTTCCTTTAGGAGCAAATGATAATTGAATAAATAAAAATTATTCAATCGATGGTTACTATTGTCTTGAATGTTTTTTAAGGGTTATCGTTACAGTTCTATTACGAGAGTTTAAGTTTTGTCGTTTTAAATGAAGCCTACTACACCATGCTTTTTGATATTCTCAAGAAAACGCCAGCGGCGACTTCTGACTTTTCGTAATAGAATTTCCGACGCACCTAATAATATAGAAAGCATCAACTTACGATTTTTCGGTTCAGCAAGCTCAATCAGCCTCTCCACCGTTGTAATACTCTCCAAGACCAGCGCCAGTTCATTATCCGTTTTCGGTGTCTTCGCCTTCTCCGCATACAATCCTTCAATAATACGCGGAGCCAACGCATGGATATAGGGTGTGGCCACTTTCAAATCGGCACCGGCAAATATTGATCTAACCGTTTGCGTGCATTTCAACTTCACTATCGCATTCTCACTTTGCAAACATTGCCGAAAATGATTGATACACGGATATTGCAGGGACGGTGCCGACACGACACTAGCTCCCGTGTTCAGAATGAAAACAGCAATCGCTAGCATCATTGTCACTTCGTCCACCTTCGTCTCATCGCAACCGGTCTTGGTTAAATCAATGATACTGGCCAGACAACTTTGCAACAGTTTCTTCCACTCGTCGGAGGTTCGTTCATCTGAAATGTACTTGTCCGTGCAGACGGATTTCAAGCAGTGCAGGGCGGCCTGAATAGAGCCATAGTTGGCGATTACAGTCTGATCATTGTTTGATTTTGTGGCGATTTCTTTGATGATGCTGGTCGTTAGGTAGAGAATTGTAGGAAGAATTGTAACGGCTCCTGCGAAATAGAAACGATAGAGAAAGTTAGTTTTGGTTCAAACCAATGGTAGTTTAAGAAACTCGATATATTGGCATGTACCAGATTGCCTTTATTGGAGTCTAATGGCTTTTAAGCCCCAATCCTGAAATCTGATTGAAATAGACACAGATTCTTCTCGATAGAGAAAAACCTGTGCCTTAATTATTTTTGTTTCCAAATGAATAAATGCGAAACGAACATTTTACTGATTTTGCAGTCGGAAGAATTCATTTGGAAATAATTACAGCGACCGACTTTGAGCAACCGACCGATGAATCGGCTCATGATAGAAGCTATGACTTTAAAGGACATTTTTTTAAGAACCGTTTTCAGCGTACGAGTTTGTTGTAAAATATCACCCCAAACGATTGACACATATCAGTGGACTGCAGCTGCGTTTTTTAAGCGGAACTCAAATGGCGGCCTATGAAAAGTATCGATCGGTCGGTCAGCTCATCGCCTCGCCAGTCCCTCGTCATCTAAGAGGCCACTAAAGGCGGAATTCCTCAAATAGTATGGAATGTAAAGGCTACTCTCGCAATCTTTTAAATTTCATACAATTTGACATGCGGCTCTAGCCGTACAACTCGAGCCGTATGACTCAAATCGCAGCATAAGAATTCGTCCTTTAGGTACTCGTTGAAAGAGTAACACTACACTACCCACCTGCCGGCGAACACAATTTCAACAATCCCTCAGCGGACTGTAATCCCGACGACACCAACAAACCGCTATCCTCGCTCAATGTTATAGTCCCCGTTGAATTTTTCATTGCAATCTCCTTGCGTAATTGTTCCGTTGTAATTTTTGCACTGCTGCTCGGATTCATTGTGGGAATCTGTCGTACAAACAAACACAAACACACTTCTAATACAGCATACACATGAGAATGACCCGGAATAATCTCTCCACTTTCTCCACCCTCTCCCAAATTGTCCAACTCCTTCGCTAGATCTGTCTTTGTTTCATTGTCATTCGTTTCATCGGCCAATCGTTTGGCACGTTCGTTGTCCAGCGATTCTTTAGCAGCCGTTATGGTCTGCTTCAGTATCTCCATGCACATTAGTTGAACGTGCAAACTGTCGCGTGTGAGTATCTGACGATGCAGCACGTTGCATAGCTCAATGGTCAACGATCTATCCTTCACCAAATGTTTTCGAGCCCATGTTGAATCGAAAATTGTATACAACGATTGCAGACAACTGATCACAGCGTCAAGTTTATCACTTGTTCGTGTACTGCACAGTGCTTCCATGCAGATGCCGAAGATTAGATGAAATCGATCGGCACTTACACTGCCGTGCGTTATTGCATTGTTGTTTTCGTAATTGGAATTGCTCGTATCATTATCACATTCGGTATCTGGTCCATCCTGAGATGGATCGTCACTGGTATCGAAGCCGCCATCGTTCAGCCACAAAGCAGCTGCATAGAGTATGGGCGGCCACGATGCCAAGTAATGGGGTTTTGACGAATTAATCGTGTCTGTTGTATAGAAAGCACCGCCATCATGCGGCAATTGACTTTGGTATTCTGACGGGAGCAAAAGCAGTGCATGATCCTTGAGAGCGGCCAACCAGTGCGTTGATAAATTTCCCAACTCAGGTTTCACCAAGTTCAGTAAACTCTCGCCGCGACTCTCGAAATCTCCGAAATCGTTCTCCTCATCCTCATTCCCATTATTATTATTTCCATAAAGGGCAGCACTCGCTGCCAGCCCAGGACCGTTGCCCTTGTTCGTCAACTTCTTCTGCATGAGACTTGCCGGAGCGGAGCCATTGCCAATCATTGCAACAATGTAAACCTCAGCCCACGCCTTCAAAATGCTCAATTTTTCCAGTGTTGCCATGCTCTCGTTATACAATTGTGTGCTGTTTGTTTTTGTGTGTAATTTCGACAAGCTCGATACCAGCAAGTGATGAACTCGTCTCAAATCGTTCAAATCCCGAGCTACGCCCGAACCAATCCATGCCGAACAGACCTCACATGCAGCTGCCGTAACGTGTGATGGTGTCTCGGAGGCAAATGCCGGACGTAATGCCGCTCCGACTTGAGCTTGGAATTGTTCAAGGAGCAAATGGCCGGGGAACTCAGGCTCTGGTACGCCGGCGAATTTTACAATGATCTCTTGAAGAGTTCGTAGACCTTCGAGACGGAGCTGATCAGAATCACTGGTTGCTGCCATAAATGACATACGAATCAAATCGGACAGATGAAGGATGAGGTAGTCGCCACGAGATTTTGTCATTTGCAACTCCTTGGCTTGTACCTGTTGTTGACAGATAACAGAAAATCGAGTTAATAAAACACACAAGCTGATTAATTCCTCCTGAACTTACCAAATCAAAATGTATAGGGTTCGCTGCCTCGCATGCCGCTATGATTTTTCTCACGCACTCTGCAGCGAAAACTCTCGTTGGCCACCTAGGCTGGACAGCAGGATGTGTGCTTGTATTCTCCTCGGCATGATATTCTGTCACATCGTCGTCAGGCTCATTCTCGTCATTATCCATCAAATCACGCTTTTGTGAATCATCCGTCATATTGTCCACGGCAATCGTCAAAACATTTTTGCACAGACTCAGCCACTGAGTCAGATTATTTGAGGCCAACATCTGTAGCATTGACGTTAAAGTGTCGTGAATATTGCGTATCATTTCGATATCCGTTTCGGTGTCAAGCATTCCGAAGAGAACGCCGGGAAGACCAGACTCTGTTATAACGAGGCCAGAATTTTCGTCATCTGCCAGAGATTGGGCATGCTCGCAAACTTCTCTAGCCTCACGTTGCGCCAGCTGTCGTAGACACGCCACGGCTGCCTTTCTCAAAATCAAATAGTTGCTGGACAAAGTCTTGACCAGCGTAGGAACTAACGACGAAAGATTGACGTGGCGTGGTGCGAACAGATGCAATTGTTGCAAGCAACCAGTTGCTTCGGCTTGAACCAATGGATCGGAGTGGGCTTGCATGACGGCCGCCGCACACATAAACGACGATCGCATAGTGCACACGGACGCAATATTTCCTTGCAGCTCGGGGCCCATGGTGGTGATCAATGCGTTTAAGACACGCCCAATGCACTGATGTACGTCCACGTTAAACTGGGGAACTGAAAGCAGCAGCTTCAATGATAGCGATAGAGTGGGCTCCACATATCCTCGGAACATTGGTCCGCCAGAGTCAACGATAAGGGACAATGCATACAGAGACCATACTTGCACGACCGGCGAACTGGCATCTTGTGCCAACGCGAGAAGAATTGACACACTTGTATTCAAGTGCTGGGACGATCCCATGCCCCCGACGTAGCGGTGAAGGCATCCCAACGCCAAAGAGTGGCCCGTGCGTGTGACCACGTCCCGAGCCGATTTCAGTTTGTCGAAACTATTTTGTGCCAGTTCAGCTGTAAACCTGCGGAAGAAATCAAATTAACAAATAGATACTAAGCCCAAGGAAATACAATGACAAACCTCGAATCACCCACAACTTGTGCAATTCGACCAAGAGCTTCGCCAGCGGCGCAGCGCAACATTGAATTCGTGCTAACCAGAGCATTTACAATCAATGTCGTTGCGCTTCGTTTCACCTCTTCCTGGCCGATTCCGCTTTTCGATTCAGTGAGTGCCTTCAGTCCGCTCAATAGGGCTGTGAAGATGTTCATTTGAACAGCTTCCTGACGCGAACTCTTCGCCTGCTTTATACATTCCGAGAAATGTTCCAGCATTTGGACGCGATGTTTGTTGGCCACACGAGGGAATATTAAGCCAAAAAGTTGAATGGACATGTCAATTACGGCCACACCGAGAGGTAGTGGTCCGGGGCAATGGTCGGTTTTAGGCAGCGGACGATAGAGACAGCATGAATCATGCTCCAGAGCTCCGGATCCAGCAGCACTATTCGGTTGAAGCTAGATAAAAGTAAAAATAATATAATGCTCTGTTGGATTACGAGCTACAAATTACACGCAAATCATATATGAATAAAAAAAATATTCTGAGATAAATGAAGACCAAAAAGAGACTTATGTTAATGAGCTTCGCAATGAATGAATAAATCACGCAAAAATCAAATAAAGACAAAAGCCACAAACATAATAATAGCCGTGTTTCTGTACGTATGGGATAAAACAATTGCCCCCAAATTAAACTAACAACATTGTCCCCTATATTTCGCGATCGTTCCTATGGCAGCCGGTTTTTTGCACCGGAGCGACCCGTTTATCACAGCCAAGAGCTGCCACAACCCATTTGATACAAGAAGAAGAATCACACACTTTAACTGTCCGTTTTTTTCTAGGAATTGGAAGCGACACATTTCGACGCAACTGCTCTCAATTCTCCTCTATCGCGCCGGAATTGAGCTCAACCCTGGTCCGTGCATCTGCTGTGTTTGCAATAAGACGCTGCACCCAAATGGCACCTCAATAAAAAGTAACTGCTGCGACGAGTGGTGTCATCTAATGCTTCGTTTACACGTGAACGCTGAGTCAAACACATATCATTGAAAAATACATTAAAAAGCACCAACAATAAAAAATACCTTTCTGTTCTCACATGGCCAACATGAATTCACAAGCATTTGAGTCGTTCGCACAAGAGATGCACGTGTAAACGAAGCATAAAGAGCTGCTTCGGACTGACTCATCATAAACAGTGGCATCGCATCTTAATTGGAGCTATACAGAAGGTGAAATTAAACCCTAACTCGTTTTTCAACTCCTACGGCAACTTTAACATCATCCGAAACGACCGGCTAACTAATGCTGGAGGTGGACCTGCTATCCTCATCCACCATCGGTGTCGTACCGTGAAACGTCCAGTCGATAACATCCTGGAAGTGCAAGCTATTGCTGTCGAATCTGGTAATGTGGACATAAAATACTCAACATCTACAACGTGAATATAAGTCGCTTCCTGACTGGCCAATATCGCCTCCTGCTTGGTGACTTTAGTGCCCACCACGACAATGAAGTCAGAGGAGTTATTATAGCAGAACAATTAGATATAGCGGTCTGCAGGAACTTGTTCCAGTTCTCCCGAAATCTAAAGCAAGCGCAGGCCTCATTAATGTTGCCCGATGGGAATCGGTTCCTACGATATCTTCCGATCATCTGTCAATTATAATTAAACTCGACAAACCATCCGACGTGCTTTATGCTGACCACCGCACTTTCATAAATCACAATAAAGCCAACTGTAACGACTTCAAAGAGTACACTAGTGCGTCCTTTCTTGCCCTACCAACACCAGACGTACGAGTCGAACTTAAACTGAGACAAATCATCAAAGAAGCGGCGGCTAAATTTAAGTTTCCTACCTCAGCAGCACGAATGGCAAATGAACGCGATAGCATACGTAGCACCACCCGATGATCCTAGAATCAAGGAATTAAACATTGCCATACAAAAACAGGTAGCTGAGCACGGGAGAGAGAAATAGAGCGCACATCTAAGCAATTGCAACTTGACAACCGGCACAAATAGGCTATGATCTACTGTGAGAGCCGTTACCAATCCACCGGAACAAAAACGGAAAATGGCCCTTCAATTTGGTAATACAATGACAAACGATTCTACACAATGCGGTAGTCTTTTCAATAGACAGTTTATTGAACACTCACCACCCGATAGACTAAAGTACAAAATTTGTAGAACAATCCGCAACCTTTCCAGTGACCATACACTCAGATTCTCACCAATCGATGTAGCCGCTGCAATAAAGAAAGCTAAGAGCTCCAAAGCCATGGGACCAGATGGTATTTCAATGGTCATGCTGAAAAACCTCGACTACATAACAGCAACCATCAACCTCTCCAGCTCTTCGTCCATCATTCCCAAAGTTTGGAAAAAAGGAAAGGTGGTGCCCATTCTGAAACCCGGGAGGAAAGCTACGCAAGGCGAATCATATCGTCACATCACACTATTTCCTCCTGTTGCCAAAATAATTGAAGCTTTGCTCCATCTTCTACTTGCAACCCATACCCAACTGCCAGCCGATAGGTAGAGACTCCAGTAACCATAAGGTTTGGAAGTCCAACATCCAGACTGCCTAATTCTGACAGTGATGCACGCGGCGTTAAATTCTATTTGTAGGTCTAAGGGGAGTAGACCTAGGATGATATTTAGTACATCCGCTGGACATGAACGCACAGCCCCCGTGACTGATGCAAGCGGTTTTTTGCACTTTATTCAATTGGCCAATATTATACGAGTACTTCCTACGAAGAGCTGGCCACCATACCAGTGCCCCGTATGCGAGAATTGATCGCACTATAGCCGTGTACAGCCATAAAATCATCTTTTGCTGAAGACCCCAGCTTCTGCCACAAGTTCTCCTGCAGACATAGAGGGCTATATAGGCTTTTCTTGTACAAGGCTCAGTGTTCATCTTCCCACTGAGTTTCGAGTCGAGAATGACTCCGAGATACTTAACGGAGAAATCTCTGTGAAAACATAGACCGTCGATTGATTCTCGCCGATATCCTCAATTTGAGGGAACTGCGGCTTTGCGTCCGCAAGATTGAAAATTTCGAGTATTGAGTAGCGCATAGACATCCGCTGCAATATCGTCGGCAACCCTCGAGACCGCATGTCTCAGAGGTCGACGCCGACTCCCACCCTTATCACTGATATTGCGTTAAAACCCAACTCAACGTCACTCTGTAGCAACTGTAGAAAACTAGGGTACTACTGCCTGGACAAACGTTGGATGTTCGGCTATGACAGCGGAGCTCCGGGAGTGTTTAAGCCTCAATGCGATCGATGCACTAATCCAAAAAAATATCGGCGCTGGGACTTTCAATTCCGCCGTCACTTCGCGGAGAGTGTACTCGTATTTAAATGTTCTTAGTTCCTACTCTTTCGTACACAAACCAACGGGAAAAAAGAGAAACCTGTGTGCAATACCGAAAAACTGGGTCTTTGTAGGATATGGAAACAAAGGGCACGATCCAGATAGCAAATCCAACATCTTACGACTAATGATTATGCATATGTACATGATGAAATGAAAACGAACATAACTCACAAAAACTCCACTGAAACTAACAAAACCAAATAACGACAAACAATCACTGGTGTAGTTTCATATTTAGTTATACCAAATTTTACTCCAACTTACATGCTCCCCATCACATTTTCTATTTGGTTCCATCTGTTCAATCGAGTGCAGAAGAAACGGAAAGAGAGAAATGTAGAGCCTGTATCAATTTATCTGTTAGCAATTGCCACATTCACCCAATTAAGGTTTTTAAGGACTATTTCCCATTTTGTTTAGTCAACGTGATCCCAAAAACCAATAGACATTAAGATCGTTAAGAAACTTACCTGATCTTCAATTGTACGATGATCCGTTTCCTGCAACCAATTACCCAAAATAATTGAATCTTCAGCATGACATAGTGATCGTAGCAGCGAATTCGTCGTGTTTGCCGGATTCTCGGAAAGTGTAAACTCGGAGACAAGCATTCGCAACAGATGAGTGTAGGACGCTTCAAGCGAATTGGGCGGCAACAATGTTAGAGTCTCGTACAATCGAAGTCGTACCATTGCCGCGGGAGCTTTCAGATGTTGTCCATAGTTTTTCAGAACGGTTGAAATGCTGCAAAAAGTGTACATCGAAAATGAATAGTTATCCATGAACAAGGCAATTTACTTAGATAACTGATACGTACTTCACCAACATTGCTAATGCACTCTCTATTGGTGTCAACAGACGACGATTGATGTCGTCCGTTACCAATTCCGGACAATGTAACAGAAAGCTATGCATCACCGACAATGCTCCAGCACGACCCTCCAATGTAACTTGCCAGGTGAACGAATCGCCGCGAGCCTTCTCCGATTCCAATTCCTTCGTTGAACGTGGAAATGAATTTCTCCACAACAACAGCATACGCGGCAGCAGTCCTTTAACTACTGACGGACCCAAAGTCATGATGGCTCCAATCAACAACCATCCAGCCTGAGTCCGATTCAACGAAAGTCTGCTATTTTGACTGGCCGAACGCAAAAGTTCTTCGGCTGTATTGAACACCACCTTTCCCTTTGTATGCGGTATGCCCAGTGGAGAGAACCGTACACTACCCAATACTGCCGCCAAGGCGCAACTGTATCCGGCAATTGCTTCCGGCGAAGATCTCATCTGTTCGATTGCATCAATGAAACGATCAACAAGTGGTGTTATTTGACTCGGTACCGCAACACAAATGCATCGAAGACACCAGGCAGCAGCGAGACGTGCCGCTGCACACGGATGGATTAACACAGCGCATGTTGCATCGATGAAATTCAACGACTGATCGCTTAGCAGATTTTGCGCCGTCGTTCCCAAGCCAAGAATTAAACTTCCCAACTCTTGTAAAGCACACACTAGCAAGTGTTGACTGAAGAGTGTCTCCTGATTTGAGTCCTTTGCATTCTCCGGATTGAAGTCGATCGAGTTCATCTGCTTGGCAACGATATGTACGAGTTCTTTGCATGCCGACGACTGAGCCTTTTCGCCCAACATTTTACCGATAATTGACCTTAATATGAAGTTAATACATTTTCTTGAGTAGACAGCATCGACATGCGATGAAGCTGCTTTTGGATTGGCCACTAAATCTAACACGTGTACGAGGAATGTCTGCAGGTTACGTTCAAGCCATACACTTCCCATGTATTGAACGAAGACGACATAGGCATGTGTAACGCCCACACGAACTTCACGATTCACACCTGAACTGCCTTTGATTATTTCGCCGGTACCTTTGAGGAATGAAACGCCGCCGCGTAAAAAGCCCGACATCAGAATGCCGAGAGCTTCGTCGAGTGAGATGAGCCGCTGCTGTTGGGACTTCATTTGTTGTGCCATTGGAGATTTTTTGTCGACCGTTTGTTGTGTAAAAGCTGAAAGAAGAGAGAACATATTAGAATCAAGGATCAATAAATATAATTACAACACACTTTCATCACTTTAACTATGATACTTACCCAGCAGAGTCCCAAGAAGTCTAGCAACGGCACATCTCACTTCATAGTTGCTACCATCGAAAGCACGGAAGCACAGTGTGGCCAAACTTTCCAGTTCGGTTGTATACAGGAATGGTGTATGATTGATCATTTCAAGAAGACATTTAGCCGCTGCTACACGTACAGCCATCACTCGATCTGTTAGGCAATGTTTCGTTGCTTTGTAGATGTCCTTGTGCACATTTGAAATAGCTGTTCCCATTCCAGCGCAGACCTGAAAAGAGAATCCATTTTTATATCATGATTTACATACAGTAACAAAAAGACCTCTACAACATACCTTCTCCAGTGTAATCATTATTTCAATTCTCATCTGAGATTCAGCGCTACGCAAAGATCTCAACAGGATCTGTACGGTTTCCTCGTAGGAACGCCCCATCATGCGACCAAGTTTTTCATACATGCAGCCGAGTACACTTATTGCAGCTCTGTTTAGCAATACAAAAGATCAAACATAAAAAATAAAACAGGACTTCCACTTGTCTCCATGAACTTACAATTTCGTTGGAAGAAAACTCGGCGAATCGTCCTTATTCTTTAAAATATCATTGCACGTATTGACCGTATCAAATAGAAGAAATGTGTCGCCTACGGAGAACAGGGTGGCGAGACAATTGGCAATTAATTTACGTGTCGGCGGTCCAGGCGATCCTTGAATGTGTTGCGTTAGTTGTTCAACTAACTTCTTTTGACATCCTTTAATGTCCGATTTTTGAGCGGCCACCAAAACTTTGTCGAGAAATCGAAGCCATTCGAACACGAAGACGGGACGTTTCTGTTCCGGAAGCTGATTAAGAGCCTCTTCGTTCAGAGTGAGACTATGGGATAACTCCATCTCGTTGTACTCGACTGGTTGGCGAGAGTAGGAAAAGGATCTGAAACGGAAAAGCAAAGAGTAAACTATAAGAGAAATAATCAAAGAACCAGTCAATGAAAAAGCAGCTTCTCTAGGTAGTATGTGGGTAGCAAGAGATAACATTTAGATATTTTGTAGGTTGTGTCTTGCATTCTGATGGATAAGATACTGTCGCTTGTGCCTCCTCCCTCTCTTTATTCTTCTGCGCCGGCATTGAAAATAACCCAGCTCCATCGATCTATTGCGTATGCAACAGAGAGCTGCATCCCAATGCGACGTCAGTGATAAGCAACTGCTGCCACGAGTGGTGTCGCCTGAGAAACTGATCCAGATTAAGCCACCACGAGGCATGAGAATTATTCATTTACTGCCAGTCAGTGCAGTCCAGTCACCTTCCGACACTAGTGAGCACCGAAACAAGCTTCCAGTCAACCCCTGCGAATAGTTCCAATAGAATTCCCCAAAAAATCAACCTTACGCCTGCACCAACGATCGCCATTTGTGATACGCTCTCACTGGACTTCCGGCACCACCTGAGGGAATCGAAATTATCTTCTTTGCCGACGACTGCTCCATTCTGGCAACAGGGAATAACATCGCGAAAATGTGCGAACCCATAAACGTTTATCTTGGAGAACTTAATACATTCTTCACAGGCAAGAATTTAACCGTTTCAGAACCTAAATCCTCAGCAACCTGGACGAAGGAAGTCAAGATGCAACTTAGGATCTCAATTGGCAGTCAACCTATTCCTACCGTGAACAAATCTAAAATCCATCCATTCTAAAAGTCACTCTGGAAAGCATGGCCACGTCATCTCCCCATGCCTCAACCGTGTGCGACAGGATGCGTGGTAGAAATAAAATCCTCAAAACCTTTGCCGGTACCACCTGGGGAAAAGACACTCTACTGGTCACATGCAAAGCAATCGGAAGATCAGTGGCCAACTTATGCGGCTGCGTGGTCTCAAAATCTCTGTGACACACAATGGAAAAATATTCAGGCTTGCCAAAATGCCGCTCTGCGTACTGTAACTGCACAGTTAAAAATCTCGGTATTTTTTTTAAACCTGGTCTTGGACTACCACCATTTTTAATAATTTTAATTCTATAATCTAAACCCTTTCAAAGTTTACTTCTATTTTAAACCAATTTGTAATAAATTCTAATACAATTCAAACCTTTTTGTGTTCTTTTTGTTCTCGCATTAGTTTCTAATCTAAGTTTAATTAAAAGGTAAACCCCACAAAGTATATTTTTTGAGTCTCAAGTCTCACTATAACTACTCGCAGTCAGCTCAAAATATTATGCTGCGTGGCCGAGTGGTCTAGGTCGCAACTCTACAACACGGAGTTCACAGGTTCGATGCTGCGCCATGGCGAAAAAAGTTAAAGATTAGCTGGCTAACCTGCGATGGGCTTAATAAAAGATTTGGAAGTTTAGAAAATTGAAAAAAAAAAAAAAATAATGGAGAAAAAACTTAGAGGCGTTAAAAAAACGCAGTAAAATTAATATTTTTTCATAGATTATAATATCTGTAGATTAAATTTTAAACCAACAATTTGATTAAAAAAATAATGCCAGAAAAGTTTGATATTTAAACCAGTGAAGTTTACGGAAGCAATTGTAATATACTTTCATTTTATTAAAATCTAATACAATTTTGGTGTCGTCATATATGTAACCCCAATTAGCATTGATAATAGACCAGGATTTTTAACTGTGTGGCTGTCTCCTGCATCTGCATCAGGAAAGGAAGATGATACCTCTAACAGACTACAACAGGCTTTTTGCTAAACAATATCTGGGGGGTTGTTACCGGAGGGAACACCCCAACACTAATTTCATGGACAAGACGTCACCACCAAGATAAGTTAGGTGTTATTTGAGGGACCTCAAAAGAGATGTCCAGTGGTACAAAAGGGATCCCTTTGACAACGACGCATACAGATCAGCCATCGCAGCAATACAGCATGAGGAGGTACAATCATCAATTGCAGGACTAGGCCCAAACGTAGTTCTTTCGGCACAACCACCAGCCATTTCTCCGTCATTTCTCCTAAACAGATAATACTTCAGAGAGTAGCGAGAACGACACTTGCCCAACTTCGGTCAGGCTGGTGTTCGTGTCTTAACTCCCACCTATCTCGCGTTGACCGGGATGTCACAAATACATGCCCCACCTGCAATGGTACACCTCACGACGTAGCCCACATTTTCAATTGCCCAGCTGCACCCACACACCTGACTCCCAGGTTGTTGTGGGAGAACCCCGTAGAAGCATGCGACCAGCGAGGAAGCCGACGAACTATAGCATGTAACACACTCACACGTCAATCGCGGTCGGTGGCCGTGGTCGTTCGGTCATCGCTCTGCGATACTAATCTAGAGCTCTGAGTTCAAATTTCGGCGCGATCAAAAAATACTGCCTGTGAGTACTAATAGAACTACAGTGCTCCGAGCTTGTCAGTATAAAGACGGTGCGGATAGGAGTTGCATGCTAGCAACTGCCCTTCTGAAAAGCAGATATGCTCTCGAAACGTCGACAAGGCATAGAGGTGATATTGACGCGCCCATGTCCCTGGAAGTGGCAAGGCAATTAACAACACACTCACACGCCAAACTTCTGACCATTGCTGCTACAAAAACAACAATATGGTCACAGTGGACAACTTTCTTCAGGTTTGTGAAGCTTCATGAGTCATTCGCTTGAAGATCGCCTTTACTCGAACGAGCGGTAAAATTTCCTCCAAATGGCTGAAGACACCTTCACACAAAGTTCGAGTTCGTGTTCGACAGTGTGTGGCCGGACTAATATAATATAGACTGACGCTGTGTCCTATCACCTTATACCTGCTACAGACAATGGCCCAGCCCCGGCCATTCGGGGCCATCGCCACTGTGTGGACGGGCGGATGGCGTTCAGTGGCCAATGCCGCGTAACCGTCATTTCTGTCAACAGCGATAGGCCATCGGATGGCTACAAATGGCTTCGAGAGCCATTTTCCTCCACGCGATGGCCCATCGTGTCCACAACTTTGAACAGCTGATTTAAGTTGACAGGCCACTACACAATTATCACAGTGCTGTGCTACTACCACCGATCTTCTGTCATACGCGATCCGTTTGATTATAGCTGCCGTGATGCACAGAGCGACAGCTTTCAATTTCAATAGTGGGTATACGCAATTTCTTGATGGCCCATCGCAGACCATTGTGTGGACGGACGGTATCTAAAAATATTTGAATTGACATTTGGTGTGCGATGGCGGCCATCAAAGTCACCATCGCGATGGGCCATTATCTGTAGCAGACATTATGTGTACTGAAACGCCGATAGGTATCAAAGAGATGGGAGATAGGTGCCAATTAATTTTGACGCTCATGTGCACCGGCAATTAGATTGACTGATCGTTGCAGACCGTCATAATTTTAATCAATCTGTAGCAAACCCAACTGGTAAAACCTACTCTAACAGCAAACCTTAGGCAAAAAAAATCAAAATTGAAACAAATTAGCCGTCACCTAAACTTCATTCACATTTGCCAGTTCCACCCCCAAAAAGGATTCGACTAATTTATAGCGGCAGCATGATTTCGTGAATAAAATAACTATGTGTAAACGTAAACGGCCTCTCCTCGTATATATATACTCGTACATACAAAGTACCGAGGATAAATTCAACACCCCAAATAGTACTTGCCATTTACATAATTTTATAAGATTCCACACGGAAATATCGCCGCTTATTTTCTGCACGCATACTTTATTGAAGGTTACTTTTTGAATTCGCAGTGCCACTCAGTTATGCGAATACGTAAGGCGAACTGTTGGGTGTTGTTGGCTAACCGCAAGTCGGGTTGGAGTTAACACTATCCAGACCCCACGGAATAAGGCATGAAAGGAAGCCGTAGAGATGGAATTCGATGAAAAACTGACATTATACGCGATAGTACAATTTGCAATCTTATCAGGCATAAAATTCTGGCATAATTTTACGTATTCGGACGATGAGTCAGATTGGGAAAAGAGTCACGGTGGAGCGAGGAAAATTGATTTTTGAGCAGTTTAGGGTAATCAGTATCTCCGATGAAGCGGCATCATATTTAACAACTGAATAATGAGTATCTCTACATATGTATATGTATCTTATAACTTGAGATTTTAGATGATGCATCGGTTTAGGCTTAAGTATTATACATTGCTCTGTAACACATGAAAGTAGGTTGCGAATTAAACAAGCGATCCCTCCCTTCCAGGTACATACTTGTATGTTGTATAACGTGTAATGAACCACCTATAATGAATCATATTCTGGTAGTGCTGCTTCCACCGGCAGATCGCAGTACCTGACCTAAACCAGAGACAGAAGGTTCAATTACACCCGGACCTCGATGCAAGTGCGAGGGCATTTGAGCCGTCCGCCAACCAGTCCATCCTTATCGCCCCATTTAGAGGATCACGGCGAATCTTGCTGGGAAAATCTGATAGGAGGTCGATTGGGTCGCTGATTGCGAATCTGAAGTCAGAATTGCAAAAAATCCAAAAATGAAGGAGTTTCTGAGCGGCAACCCTTTTTTCCTAAAATACACGACCAATCTTGCTGGAAAAAACTGGTAGAGGGTTGATTGGATCGGACTCACAATGCCATCAACAGTAGTCCAGTACATCCGCCTTATCACTCCTACCAGTCCTTTTGATACCCATATGGTCTGACTTCATCGTCAAGAATGTCCTTTTTTTCGTAACATCGCATCTACCTACACAATGTATGTATTAGGTTGGTGCAGATGAAATGTCGGATTCAGTAGTAAATTTTTGAACAGCTGTAGCTTTTTATAAAGATAATTTTATTAATCGAAATAGGTACCAGCGGATGCGAAACACTTTTCCCAACGAGATACAAGCGCTTTTATTCCTGTTTCTTAGAAGTCCGAGTTTCTGGTTCGAAGAAACTCCTCGACGGTATTTTTGACAGCCGCTTTTTTGTTAAACTGTTTTCCTGTCAAAGAGTGATCCAAATGTTTAAAGAAATTTTAATCTGTTGGCGAGAGGTCTAGTGAATATGGCGGGTGAGGAAGAGTCTTAAAGCGCAACTCGTTCAATGTTTGGATCTTTGTTCTCTATACATGCGGTCGTGCGTTGTCAGCATCATCATCGTGGCGCGACAGCCCGACGTCGGGCCTTTGCCGTGCGTTGTCATGAAGCAGTATAACTCCATCCCTGTTGACTAGCCTAGGTCGTTGAACTGTCAATTTCTGATAAATTTGGTCCAGTTGAGCGCAGTATTGATGGTTTCGCCAGGTTGCAGGAACGAATAGTGGATAAATCCAGCTACAGACCACCAAACAGTCACCATTATTTTCTTTAGATCAAGGCTTGGTTTCGGCATGTGTCTTGGAGACTCATCGGCATCTAGCCATTGGGCCGATCGACGACGATTGTTGTATAGTATCCACTTTTCATCGCAGGTCACAATTCGATTCAAGAACGGCTCGTTTCTGTTGCGGGAGAGAAGAGAACTAGAAATCTCCATTCGACACGCCATGTTTTGCTCGGTAAGAGCATGCGGAACACAATTGTCAAGCTTTTTCACTTTTCCAAGTTGTTACAAGTCGCGGCAAACTGTTGAATGGTGCACGCCCAATTTCTCCGTAAGATCCCTTATGGTTTGGCGGCGGTCAGACTCCACTAATGCACGCAGCTTGTCGTTATCGATCGATGGTCCTGGGTTTCCACCCGACTCTTTTCGAAGGATCATATCTCCGGATCGAAACTTCTCGAACCACCGCTGAGTGGTTCGTTCGTTAACCGTATCAGGTCCAAATGCCCTGTTGATATTCCTCGTTGCTTCCGTTGCGTTGTGCTCTAGATTAAATTCGTAAAGGAAAAGTAGCCGTTTTTGGCTCGCTTCCATGTTCTTTTTCTTCTTTTTTTTTCACCGATCACCATGAAGTACAAACCGAAGTGCACCTTTTTCATCAACAAAAATCTCACTCTGTCTGCGCCGAAGTCTACCGCTACTCTGTTTACCACATGGACCAAAGAAGTGAGACAACAACTTGATATTGCAGTAGACGGTCAAACTATCCCCACCATTAACCACCCTAAAATCCTCGGTGTCACCCTTGACAGCATGGTTACCTTCTCAGCCCATGCGTCAACCATTTGTGACAAGATGAGAGGCAGGAACAAAGTCCTCAAAGCTCTTGCTGGCAGTTCCTGGGGGAAAGACAAGGAGACCCTACTAACGACCTACAAGTCTATCGGGAGATCTGTGGCCAATTATGCGGCGCCCATCTGGTCAGAAAACGTATGCGACACTCAATGGAGGAACGTTCAGACCTGCCAAAATGCAGCTCTCAGAACTGTCACAGGCTGCCTACTGATGTCGTCGCAGGACCACCTTCACCAGGAAACCAAAATGATGCCGCTAAGAAGCTACAACACACTTCTAACGAAGCAGTATCTGGTTGGCTGTTATCGGAGTGACCATCCTAACTTTAACCTTATGGACAGAAGCCCTCCGCCACGTCATGTAAGACGTAATATGAGGGATCGCGAGCAGGAGATCCAAAGGTTTAAAAGAGTCCCCTTCGATAACACCAGCTACAGATCGGCCATCACAACACTGCATAGTGAAGAAGTGTTATCCTCAATCGCGGACATGACACCAAACAGGGTACTAAATGCGCAACCACCTGCTATATCTTCAGACGAACTTCGACTTCCTAGAGCAACCAGAACTACACTCGCTCAACTTCGTTCTGGCTGGTGCTCACGTCTGAACTCGTACCTATCCCGCATTGATAACGAAAAACAGAACTCCTGTCCAGCCTATGGCCTCACTCCACATGATGTTGAGCACATATTTAACTGTCCTGCAGCTCCGACGCGCCTAACACCTACTGCGCTATGGGATAATCCTATTGAAGCAGCTGCGTTTCTACACCTGGACATTGAAGAAAACATGGACAACCAAGCTTTATGACACACACATTCATCGGATATCAACGCGTCGCTACTGCAACAACAACAAGTACAAAACCGAAATGACTCCATAAGCCAAGGTAGCAGTACTTATACTTCAATATATCATATCACTAGGGCCGCCGCGCCTGGTGGCAGGTTCATACATAAAAATCGCAGCCAAATTCATGTCATTGCGAAATCCGACATTTCATCTGCACCAACCTAATATATGCAATCATATTCATTCATGCATGCAAGAAATGTATCCATCGTCAGCCGAATTTCCCTTGAATTCATTCGAAAAAATTATTCGATAGCAAACTATCGGCCTATCGAAACTATCGGGACTATCGAAATTTTCATCTGATAGTTATTCGATAGTTTTCTACTACTGCTACTACTGATTTTCAAAACTATCGATAGTTTTTACTAGTTACTAGTTTTTTTTAAACTATCGAATAACTAAAAACTATCGATGTTCCTGCGTTCGTGCGGCAGCCGGTTCTTCGTACCATTAGCTGCTCTGATACGAGGTCTGATGGGCGGCCTAACGCATGGTCTAATGGCTAGTCTAATGCGTGGTTTAATGACTGGTCGAATGGCTGGCCTGATGCGTGCTCTAATAGGTGGTCGGTCAAATATCTCCCTTAAACATAGCTCCTTGTCATTAGTAAATTCATATTTCTGACGTCGTCAAACTCTTGAAGCTCGGAATACGGCTCCCAAACTTATGAAATATGTATTTATGTATCTAGCTTTAAGTTCAGATTTTCACCATTTAGGCCCGTTTTCTCAATATTCAGTTAAAATTTAAACTCGAGATAAAATTTGTTGTTGTTGTTGTTTTCTCTGTAAAATTTGACAGCTGGGTACGTTCAATATATCTGTTTAACTGGAGTTTAAATTTTAATCAGACATTGAGAAAACGGGCCTTAAAGAAATTGTTTAAACAAAACATGTGTCTTTATTCTAAAGGAAATAGACTTGAGTCACCATTCTTGTTGAATCACAGTTTTGTTTGATATACATACATAAATTGTCTTGTCTGTCATCAATTCGATGACTAATATTATCCCCGCGGGTCTTCCATGATACAAGAATCTGTTACACATCCATGAAATCATTTTTACATTAGTTAAATTTCCAATAGATAGAATATAACATATACGGTATACACAACATCAATGATGCCATCAGCAAAGTTGGTATTAAAACGTTAATAGAGGACAATTTACCAGTGTGGAAGTGTGGGCGGCAAATTATTTCATTTTGACTGGCTCTATGTTCCGGCCTTTTGTTTATTATATTTCGCCATTAAATATTGTCTTCTCACATCTAAAGTTCGCACCATACAATCTCTGGAGTCGTGAATGCATATGTTTACTACAGATTTGGCTATATGTAGTTGATTGTTTGTTGCCATGCCGTGTACACATTGTGAGAGATCATCTTAACACTGAAAGTATCGTCATCTTAAATTAACAAGGACAAATTCCTCCAAAGAGATTCTGCTAAGAGGTTTTTAGATGGTCTTATCAGTTTCAGTTCTCATCACATCAGTTGAGCAATCAGTCGAGCCATCAGTCGGGCCATCAGTCGGGCTATCAGTCGGGCCATCAGTCGGGCGATCAGTCGGACCATCTGTAACGGACGGTTTGGTGGGCATCCGAAGATGCCCGCGGGGACGGAGCCTAAGGTAGTATATTACCGTGAAGGTCGGGCCATGCCATCTGGCGAAGAAAAAGGCTCCTCAACGAGCTAAGCAACGGCCTATGCTTGCTGTAGCTCAGTTCGGGAGATGTGGGCGGGGTTTGCGCCGCTCGTTGCCCCTGTCCTTTACGTATTAACAAAAATTCATAGGCCTGGGGAAGAATGGGGTATACAAAAAAATAGTCGACAAGGATGGAATGGTTGACGGACGGATCAGACGCCCACACGGTCGCACTTAGGTCCGGGTGTAATGGGACCCTCGACCTCTGGTTTCGTACCACCAACAGATCACTACTCATCAGATGCTGCTTCGATCTGCTGGTGGAAGCAGCACTACCAGACCATAATATGGTTCATTGCAGGTGGTTCATTACACATCAGTCGAGCCATAAGTCGAGCCATCAGTCGAGCAATCAGTCGAGCCATCAGTCAAGCCATCAGTCAAGCGATCAGTCAAGCCATCAGCCAAGCCATCAGTCAAGCCATCAGTTGAGCTATAACTTGAGCTATAATTCGAGTTATCAGTTGAGTTATCCGTTCTCCATCCGTTTTCCATAAGTTTTTAGGCAGGATTTACTGGAGAAAGGATAACAGAACGAATAGCTTAACTCATAGCTCAACTGATGAGATAACTGGAACCAAAGAGATTCTATAGTATTTATCTTTATTCCTCCATGACTGGAACTGATAATACCATCTAAGAGCCCCTTTAGAAAGGCGGCACACTTTGTGTTGATGTTTGATGATTATGCGTGCTATGTGTTATCATATCATTAACAATTGATGTCCATGATGTTGAGTGTTATTATTTAGCAATTAATTGCGAGTTGTTAAGGCATGAGATGATTACGTATTCATATTCTTCAATGTTATTAGAAAATCTGTAATATCAGCATTCCGTTAATTACTATTTGCCCTAACCCCTATAGTAGACGTTTCGATAGCTTTAAACTGCTTTCGGACGGTCAAGGGTAGTTATCCCGAGCTTTTGTGCAAATAAACGATGTATTCTCTTTAGGTTGACGACCTCTCCATGTAGACCGAAACTTGTCCGCCCTTGAGTGGTCAACTTATGGAGATTCCACTGTGTTTGATCATCACTGATGCTATTATATTTTAGTGATGCCTAATATACTGAAAGTGGCTCACGATTTTTCTTCATCTACCAAATATTTACTACTATGTTTAAACTATTTTATTATCAAATGATGTCTTTCATTCAAACGCCTACAATAAAAATGTCGGCTTCCTTTTGATCATGATTCACACCTCGCCACTGCGCTCTCAGTATATCCTCTGTGAGTGTGAGGCACTCGCCCGTCACCGCTTGGAGAATCTCGGTGAAGCTTTCCCTGAAGCGGAAGCGATTGCCTCTTTCAAACCTAAGCAGCTGAGCAGATGTGTGGGTTCGATCAAACTTCTTCAGGGCTTTAGCACAATAGACCCGAGGTGCTTGTGGGTCCTTTGGGACCAATGCCCACAACTTAATGTAATATGTCCGTATATTATATTAATATATGGGACGGGCTAAAAAAAATTCGATTATAGGTTTGATCTCTTGATGGCAATCAGGTAACTTCCTGATCCAAGCAAGATTTTAATGGAATTAAACTGTATCTGCCAAACAGGTATTTAGTCCATTTATTCCACTTTTTACTTTAAGGTTGCGCGCACGTTGGCACATGTTCGCGTGTCGCGTTCACGTGTTTTATGTCAAACGGTTTGAGTCTATGGTTTCCAACCAAAAGCGCGAATCTGTCAATATGAAAAATGCTAGGCTATTATCGTATCAACGAATTAAGTTCAGTATTGTGCTTTAAAATGGATAATTAGGTAAGAATTGAGTGGCAAAACAAACGACTGGGGAGTAGAAGGATGTGCACAAACACACAGTTCATATTAAATCATTGGCCACGTTTATGCCATGGAACTAAAAGGCGATTTAACTAAATCATTTTAGTGCTAGTACTTGTTCGTGATGTGTTTATACCGACCATACGAAGAGGTACTAAACATGAAAGATGTCAGCTGTTGGTTTGTGACTGCGGTGACATTGGTTAAGAAAATGTCAAGGGGCAGTAGCCTCCTAATAAAAACGCGTTTCTACCGCTACAATCAAAGGATGAAACGAATGCAGAGTTTCAGGAAAGGATGAGGTATTTATATAACAAATAAAATATAATTTTCAACAACAACACCATTAGCGAAGACAGCAACACCACCTAATCCCAATTTTTCAGTCCAGTTCTGCATAGCAAGTGTAGCTAAAATTGGTACCAAAACTAGCTAGTGCGACATGTTTATGTCGTCGTGAGTTAGCTCGAATTAGCTAATTCTCGAAGATAGTTCCACGGCATAAACAAGGAAAGTGGCTGTAACACACAATAATGAACTTAATTTGGTGATACGACAACAGCCGAGCATTTGTCAATTTGACAGATTCGCATCTTTGGTTGCAAACCATAAACTCAAACCGTTTGACATAAAACACGTGAACGCGACACGCGAACGTGTCCCAACGTGCGCGCAGCCCAAGGGTTGGCTATCTTGTTCATAAGCGCAACCTACAACAGACGTCGGGAATGATACTAAACCCGGTCATATACCTTCAGGTCTACATTAAGGTATACCTGCACAGATACAACTGTGCAGGCCTGGACGCCTGTGAAGAGAGACAACACATGCTACGGTAGACCTGTGCAGGGATACCTTAAGGTATAGCCAAATAGTATAGACTGCACAAGAGTGATCACTCCATAGAACTTTCGCCTCCGCTAGTATGTATTGGCAAATAGTATAGAATACACAGGAGAATCAATACATACAAATCTACCGGCGGAGCCTAAAGTTGTATGGAGGGAGCACTCTTGTGTAGTGAATACTATGTGCCAATACATACAAATCTACTGGCAAAGGCGAAAGTTATATTTTTGTGCAGTCTATACTATTTGGTATAGCTGAACGTATAACAGGCCTAAACAAATACAATTAACGTATTTGGAGTTCAACTGTGATAATAAATAAATAACTGGCGCAACAGTCCAATTGGAACCATAGCCTCGAGATGAGTTAGCATTATCTCATTATCTCTCTAGATCGTGACGGTATGTCTTGTGCAGAGGTGTGTGATCAGCAAAACGCTCAACCGAGTTATTTACCACATAAATGGGTACTCATTTAACAGCTGAGTGGGCTCCTAGTCCGACACGTAAATCGAAAACTACGGCACTCAGTAGGAATCGAACCGGGGCCCAGTGCGTAGAAGGCGAACGTGGTAACCGTTGCGCCATCCGGACTACAGTTCAACTCTGATACTGATTCTAATTTCTGTTAACAGTGGATATTATGTTTTAAAACTTTAAGCACAGAAACACTATCAATCGGTACTCCTAAGATCCCTTGAATATGTCAATAGCCGTTTTCGATTCACCCGGTCTCAAATCCAGAGTGAATTGAACGCCACGGATCTGCGACGAGCGAACTTAAACAGCCACCATACATAGCCATTTTAATATACAGGCCTCCGCTCAGCTGATCGCGGCGAAGTCTCGACTGCTACGCTGACGTCAATTTGACGTCATCCATGTCTTGCCACTGCCTTGGCAAGGCGGAAATGATGTCAAATTGACGTAAGCATAGAAGTCGAGACTTTTCGGCGATCAGCTGAGCGGAGGCCTATATACTAGGATGGCAATGACCATACAGATACTTCGCCGCGTGGGGCGAATTGCGAACTCAGTACATATTTAGATAGGGACGAAGCAAGTTGGCGTTCAACCAATTAATTCATTTTCAACTCTGATCCGATGAGATCCCATATGAGACCTGGATCAAAACCGGTCTGTAGTTTTGCATGAAAATTGATCTGGGACCGTGTGAAATGAAAACATCTAATAGTGACAACTATGCCTCTTATTCAGGCTTTTGATATTCTCTCTCAATTGCCCTAACCCCTTGTGGGGCATAGTGCGTCAACTGTTCCATGTGGCCCAGTTGACGTTTCGATGGCATAAACTGGTTTCGGAGAATGCAGTTGCCAGCATGCACCTCCTGCACATCCATGGCCACGAACGTCGTCGTGGACGGGATTCGAACCCGAAACGCCGGTAGTCAAACATGAGACTGATGCCTCAACACACTGCGCTACCGGTCGCCCCCTAAGGCTTTTGATATTAACAAAGTTAGTTTATCCTTTCGGCCTTTTCATTTCTGTACACTGAAAAAAAACTCAATTCATATTTTCCGCAAAATTTTCAACTAAGTTGAATTAAGTTGAATCCTTATAGAGCCATCCACCTATAATGACAACATATAAATTCTTAGGAAAAAAGGATGTCACCAGATGAACTCTTTTAATTATAACACAAACTCTTGAGTTGAATCACACACACTCTTTACCTTCTCGCCTCCGTAATCATTTTTCTGATGAGAACCGGCGTTTTTATAAAGCTATCCATCTTTCTGTATTCTGCTCACTATCTTCAATCACGGGCCTAATGATGTCACTCTATTTTCGCCGGAAAATCTTCTTAATCCATGTTTTATTTTAACGCACACACACGACAGCCATGGAAAAATCACACACGAGCTCACTGGCAATGACCAATTTCTTCTTTCACAATAGCATAATGAACTCAGCAGGCGCTACAGAACACCCACATATCACAGTAAACGCACTTTTAATCGCAACTAATCGATTCGCTCGGGAGATGCCACTTTAGATAAACATGGGCGATGGGTGGAAATTTTGTTAGAATCTTTGCACTTTAGGGAAACCTTTATAGTTGTCCACAAATACACAACACACAATCGAAACAAGCACTAAGCCTATATCCGCAAGGTCGCCGTAGGAGTGGAGTTCCGGTATAATCACAACGAAAGCCGGCTAGCGAAAGCTTAGTGGTTAGTCACAGAGTCACGTCACAAACGCGTACAAGTGCCTCCAAGTCTCGACCAAGACTGTAGAACTACCCCGGCGGCGAGCCGAACATCATTGGCTCCCTCGTGAAACATGTCAAAGAACGTGGGTAGTTCGTGCCGGGGAGGGGGGGGGGACACAGAACATACCCAACAACCAGCAGACAGCCTGACTAGGAAGGAAACTTTTCAATTGCACCAAACCGATGGTAGTTGTGCCGACCTCCACATCCCAACAGGGGGATGCGATGGAGCCTTATTTGGCCGAGACTTGGAAAAAAAAAGTTAACATTCTACCCAAAATCTCGCCAAAGTGGGTAGTTAAGGAAAAAAGACGAAAGGAAGGTCGGCACACAAACATGAGAACATGCTGCGGGAAAAATTCACTCTGTACAGGATAAAGCGGAGTTCTTCTGTCGTCGTTTGATAAATTTAAGAAGGAGTAGTAGCCACGCGATAATAAAATTTCCATTTTTGGATTTCAAAGAAGATCGTCTTGTTTGGATAATGTTTAAAGCGGATGAGTAATATTTGAACGCCTGAATTCTCGAATCAATTGAAACCGAAGGAAAGCGACTCGCTATTTTGCACGAGTCACCAAAAGTGAGGTTGCAGTTTTCATTAATATCAAATACGAAAAGACAATTTAATATGAATCGATTAAACTGAACGCAATGAGTTTGCATTCGCTTCGGATTGCAATGGAGCAGCGCTGTTCCCAAAAAATTGTAAAAATTCACAAACCCCCGTGGCAAAAAGTTTAAACTAACTCGAATGATGTAGTTCAGCTAATGCATGAAGTGTTAAATGTTCATGAGGACGAAGTCAAACGTGTAATGAACCACCTGCAATGGACCATATGGTAGCGTTGCTTCCACCGGCAGATCTATGACAGCACCTGATGAGTAAGGATCTGTCGGTGGTACGAAACCAGAGGCCGAGGGCGGTTCAAATATGATCCAGACAAACGCTGTAGATGGCGCGCCTGTTTGTTTTGAAGGTCGCGGCTTCAGTATGTGATAGCTGGGTCCCTTACGAATAGTGTGGCATAGTTTTCGTCGCGAATGCACGTTTCACGCGCGTGATACGACCATGAGTGAACATCAAGTGCCGACCGCTGTTGCGCAACGTATTGTCATTCGTTTTTTGGTGTGGGAAGGCGTTAAAAACACGGAAATTCTTCGGCGTTTGCGACAACATTCGCCGCGTAGATAGACTATCATCTGTGTCTAAATTTCATGAGGCGATGGGTGAAAGACTGCAAAGTGATCTTGGGTGAATCTGCGGTCACCCAGCACCGGTTGCTCCTGACAGAATTTATTTTGAAAGGAGGAACAAGACCGCAAGCAATCCACAAGCCAGTCGAGAAAATCAAGTGGCATAATCTCAACAACGAACGCTTTGAATCTGTTGTAACTACATTCATTGTTAAAGTGGAGGAGTGGCTTCAATATAACACCAACTGCGACGAGCAACACACAAAAAAAAATCTCAGGCTTTAGAATCGCTACATTAGAAAAATATTTGTAATATGATGCAAATGAGGAAGTTCTGTTTCATTCTCGATAAAGTACGCATAAAATCCCCTAATCAGATTATGCATTTCTTACAATATTCAGCGGGCATGGACACCATTGTGATATGAAAGTTGCATAGCAAACAATGTCTTATCTTTACCGCTTTTCTTCACAGTAAAATGTGTCGAGAATTCTTAAACATGTACACCCACTTGTTCGAAAACATAAAGCAACATAGCATTTTGTTTAATGATTTGAAAGATGCAAAGTTTTTTTCATTATCGTCGTTCTTACTGACACACAGCGTCCGATCTAATGTTTCACGAAAATTTATGGAATTTCTCAACCAGTGTCTAAATTGAAATTTAACGTAAGTTTAATGATGACTTTGAGAATATCAAAAATTCTTCAAGACTATAGGTGTGTATCTATACTTAGCCGTTGGGAGCGGACGATACAGTCGAGATACTCTATGTTTTCTCTACAGTTTACATCCAGCCTATCTGTCGTTGGCAATGATTCAAATGTCAACGAGTTATTGGATGTGTGAAAAAAAGTGACCTGGTTTCCTTTTATTAAATGACTAGGCAACTCGACTGTGGGAAGATCAAGACATATTGTGTAGCCACAAGCACGGATGTGGACTTAAGGTGCTGATAGACCTATTCATGAGAATGGTATCATGCGACGGATTTCGTTCTCGAGAATCATCTAAATAGTAATGGGAAATAATTCTTATACCAATTTCCCATTCTCACGTATTCTCATGGGAATTATTCTCATTATCGTGTAAATAGATAGCGTTGGAGTACTTTCATGATCGTAACCATTCTCATGATCGAAGTCTATTCTCACCAGCTGTTTGTGCGAACAATCATTCTCACGGAAAAAAATTAAGTCTTTTTCGTTTTTTAATCTGTAGTGCTCGAAAACTGATTTTGCAAAAAAAAAATTAATGAAAAGGTTCCAAAAAGGATTAAAATGAGATCCTAGCTAGTCTTTCTGAACTCGAGTTCTTACTTCTGACAATTTCAATTTGTATTGATTGGCGTGCATCAATGGGTAGAGAGCAAGTCTTACAGGTCGAGGGGTTGTTGGTTCGAAGCCTGCCTGGAACGGCTTTTTTTCAGCGTGTTTATTTTATTTTAAACATTCATCAACTAATATTATAATTTATAGCGACGTGCTGACAACTCGTCCTTGTAAAAACCACTCCATGTCAAGAAACCTGGAACAAAAGCCTCGGATTGGACGGATCAACAACGACGACCACGCAAACGAATAAAGGATTATTCTTTCGGATCCTGGAATGTACGCTCCCTGAACAAACCGGGGGCCGAGAAGGCCCTCCTCCAACAGGTCGAAAAGTACAAACTGAGCATTACTGCAGTCCAGGAAACAAATTGGCTCGGCAGCGAGATTAATGACAAGAAATCGCACACAATTTTTACAAGTGGCAAACCATCGGGCCGCAAGGAGTTTGGAGTAGCATTTATAGTGAACAATCACCTCAAACCGCATATTACTGACTTCAAACCCATAAATGAACGGCTGTGTGCGATTCGCATCAAGACTGGATTCTTCAATCTCTGGCTCATCAATGTGCATGCCCCCACTGAAGTTAAAGAAGACGCAGTAAAAGACGAGTTCTACGCCCGCCTTGAAACTCTCTTCGACTCACTTCCAACAAACGACGTCAAATTGCTGCTGGGAGACTTTAACGCGAAAGTCGGGAATGAAAGCTGGCATCGGGGGACCACTGGAGGCCACAGCCTCCATGAAGAATGTAACGATAACGGCCAGCGACTTATAGACTTCGCCTGCAGCAGGAATCTAGTCGTAAGCTCTACGTGTTTCCCGCATCGACGCATTCACAAGCAGACCTGGAAGTCTCCAGACGCACATACCGTCAACCAAATTGACCACGTCCTCATTTGCAGGAGATGGGCGTCTAGTGTCATGGATGTCCGCTCCTATCGAGGAGCAAACTGCGACTCAGATCATCACTTGGTGAAGACGACCTACAGATGTAGAATTTCCTCAGTGCACCAGTCAAGAATCAGCCCTCCCAAAATCTTTGCGGTTGATAAGCTCTTGAGTGATGCTACAGCGGTGGCGTATACTACCGCCCTTGAGGAAAAACTATCACCTATGCTACACAACATCAGCAACACAGGCGTCCATGGGTTCTGGGAAGAACTCAAGGGTACCATCAAGGATGTCGCAGAGAAGGTCGTGGGATATAAAGCCAGGCGAGCGCGAAATGACTGGTTCGACGAAGAATGCAAAAATTCACTTGACGCGAAAAACGAGGCCTACAGACAATGGATTCAACGAGGAACCAGAGCCAGAAGAGAAAAATATGACGAGCTACGGCGAATATCGAATAGAATAATTAGACGTAAGAAACGTAAATACTTTGACAAGCAGTTGCTGAACATAAACGAAAACTTAGCTAATAGGAACACCAGACAAGCGTACAAACTAGTAAATACAATTAAGAACGGCTACCAACCCAGGACTAGCCTTTGTAAGGACAAGGATGGAAACATCATCAGCAACACCGATGGTATTAACAAACGATGGGCCTCTTATTTTGAAGAGCTTCTAAACCGACCATCTAACATCCCCACACAGGAAGCTATCGACGATATTGTTGATCTAGGCCCACCCATTCAACCCCCGACAGTAGAGGAAGTTGATCTCGCGTTGCGGTCACTAAAACGAAATAAAGCGCCGGGCGCTGACGAGATTCCAGCTGAACTGCTAAGATTCGGTGGAACGAGTCTAGTTGATGCCATACATCAATTACTCCTGCGAGTATGGGAGAACGAGGAGATCCCAGACGATTGGCGCAGAAGCATCATCTGTCCAATCCATAAAAAGGGAGATAAATTGCGGTGTGAGAATTACAGGGGCATCTCACTAGTTTGTACGTCCTATAAAATTTTGACGAAAATTCTGGAAAATAGAATAAAACCGTACGCAGAACGAGTCATTGGCGAATATCAAAGCGGTTTCAGACCTGGTCGCTCCACAACCGATCAGCTCTTCTCAGTAAAACTGATACTCCAGAGGTGCTGGGAATACAACGTAAACGTATACCAAATCTTTGTCGACTTCAAGCAGGCATACGACAGTATCGATCGTGGAGTACTGTACAACATCATGCTGCAATTTGGTATACCAGCAAAATTAGTGCGACTGACAAAGATGACGATGACCAACTCCGTTTCACAAGTCAGGATCCAGAATAGACTTACTGATCTATTTGAAACACGCACTGGTCTGAAACAGGGCGATGGACTGGCACCGACGCTCTTCAAGCTAGCACTGGAATACGTTATTCGGGCTATGAATATGGACAACAGCAAGACGCTGCTCATCAAGTCGACACAATTAGCAGCGTACGCCGACGACATCAACATCATGTCCCGAAGATTGGCTGACGCAGAAGAACTTCTGCATACGCTCGATACCGCTGCAAAGGAAGTTGGATTACGTATTAACGAGGGTAAAACTAAAATAATGATGCAATCGGTGACAAGGACACCTGCACAACCAAGCATCAATGTGGGGGACCTCAACATCGAGTTCGTGAACAACTTCATTTACCTGGGTTGCAACCTGTCAAGGGACGCCAAAGAAACTGACGAAATCAAGCGACGGATACAGTTAGCTAATAAGACTTTTTTCTCGGTTCTCCCCATAATGAAATCGAAACATGTGCACAGAAACACGAAGCTCCGCGTGTACAAATCCATTATACGACCAGTGCTATGCTATGGCTGCGAAGCATGGACCCTAACTCAAGCCTCCAAAAACATGCTAGACACTTTCGAACGTAAGGTTCTACGGCGAATTTTCGGGGCTGTTTGCGATCGAGATGGATGGCGCATCCGGTACAACCATGAGTTGTATGAAATGTACGATGAGCTGCAAGTCTCGAAAATCGTCAAACTACAACGACTTCAATGGGCAGGGCATGTACAAAGAATGGACGATGATCGCATGCCTAAGAGAGTAATGAATGCAGAACGAGTCGACGGAGCGAGACTGCGAGGACGACCGAGATCTCGTTGGGAGAGCTCAGTAGGTGTGGACGCCGCGCAGCTGCTGGGCTCCCAAAATTGGAGGACGCGGTCACGTGACCGAGATAATTGGAGGACAATGATCCAGGCGGCCAAGGCCCGACGTCGGGCTGTCGCGCCACGATGATGATGATTCGGTTATGGTTTTAGCTATCGTTTATTTAATGGCAAAAATTGGTTTCGGGAATATGCGTACTCTCCGTAATATGGCTGGAAACACAAGATTCGTGCACCGGCAACCGATGGACTATCTATCTTCTGACAGAGGCCATTCCCTATGCACGTTGCGCAGTGTATATACAGTAAAGCACGGAATATTATGGAGTTGAGAATTTCCATGCACACACACTACAGTTTTAGAATTCTCATGAACACATAATTTCCCCGATGTGCCATGGTTAGCTGAGATCAATATGGGAAAATAAATATACAAGAGCTCAAGATTGACCTAGGACAGTAACAAATTCAATTTTACGAGGGTAAAAGTTCTCGGCCTGACGCAGAAACACCGTTACAATCAGCAGAAATTTATGTTTCTTGCCTGAGTGCACGTGTCATTAGTTTGTATGACAAGTTTCAACGTGTTCTCTCAAGTAGTTTGTTTACACGCATTTTTGCAGTAGTCGTTTTACGTGTTTTTCGTTATAATAGAGAAACTTGAATATCGTGCGGTCATAAAATTCTTCGTTTTGAGTGGATTAACCAATGAAGAAATTCATCCAAAGTTAACAAGTTTACGGGGACTCTGCTCCTTTGATGTTAACCGTTAAAAAAATGGGCAGCCGAAGACGACCCACGTGAAGGACGGCCGAAAACCGCAACCACACCGGAAACCATCGAAAAAGTGCATGATATCGTGTTAGACGATAGGCGAATGAAAGTAGGGATATCGGAAGGAAGGGTACGAAACATCTTTCACAAAGCATTAGAGATGCGAAAGCTCTGCCCAAGATGGGTGCCGGATTTGCTGTATGCCGATCAAAAGCAAATGCGCAAATGATTTTTGCAGCAATCTTTCCACCGATTCAATCGAGATCCAACCGATTTTGTGCGGCGATTTGTCATCATGGATGAGACTTGGGTCCACCACTACACGCCAGAAACGAAACAGCAGTCGAAGCTGTGAGTGGAAGCCGGTGGTTCAGCGCCCAAGAAAGTGAAGTCGATCGCATCTGCCGGAAACGTCATGGCCAGCGTGTTTTGGAATGCGAAAGGGATCCTGTTAATTGATTATCTTGAAAAAGGCAGAACAGTAACAGGCGCATACTACTCCAAACTTCTTGACCAGCTGAATGCCAAAATTCGTGAGTAGAGGTCTGGCTTGAAGAAGAAAAAAATCATCTTTCACCAGGACAACGCACCTGTGCGTAAGTGTGCGTTGGCGATGGGAAAACTGCGGAATTTGGGGTACGATTTGCTCGACCATCCCCCCTATTCTCTTGATTTGACACCCTCAGACTTCCATCTGTGCCCAAACTTGAAGAAATTTGTTTCTGGGATGCGCTTTGCATCCAGTGAAGAAGATGGCCGTAGATGGATATTTTCACAGCCTTCCAGACTCTCACTTCCGATAAGGAATACTGATGTTGCAGAAACGCTGGACCAAGTGTGTTGAAGTAAGAGATTATGTAGAAAAATAAAATCATTTTTTAACTGAAAATCGCAATCTTTCATCGTCAGGCCGAGAACTTTTCACCTTACCCTCGTACTTGGCCATAATTAAAATTCTCTCTCTCTCTCTCTGGATCCTGTCAACCTCTTGTGGGGGCATAGGGCATTAATCACGCCGATTTTCCACCTCGTCCTGTTCGCCGCCATCACCTTCAACTGTCTCCACGATTTGCCTAATGACTTACCCTCGACCTCAACTGATCTTCTCCAAGTGTTTCTCTAGGTCGTCCAACGCGGCGACTTGCATCGGTTCCCTGTGGGTTCCAATCGAGGGCCTGTTTAGCAATGTTTTCCGGCCCCTTTCGGAGTGGGTGACCTATCCATTGCCACTTTCGCTTTTGCGAACAACACGAACTCGAACCTGGTACAAATGTCCTCTGACACACATACACACACACTTGACATAAACGTGAAGAAAACCGGTCCATTTGTACCAGGTTCGTGCTCGAGTTCGAGGTCGACAGTGTGTGGTTACACTTAGATAGCTATCATTATTCTGAGCATCCCAGGCCGACAAAACCCATTCTGTTCTAAACCCAGCCAATGCCTGCATTCAGGAATCATCATCGCTCCCTGAGCGGTCCTTCCCCTCTTGAGCGTTGTGGAGTGCTACTGTCCCAATGTCTGGTGAATGCAATCGCTCCATGGAGCCGTTGCTGAGCGGCTACTTCTCCTTTTGAGCGAAAATTGTCCACGCTCCCTTGGCTTGGAGCGTGATACATTTTTGTTTTCACAATTCGCACCACAGATGGTGCGCGCGTCATATGTCATTTGATTGAGTGTTGAGTGTTTGAGTGTTTGACAACACAACGTCCTACGTGTTATTTTTCGGGAGTTTTGCAGCAAAATTACAATTAAAAGGTGAGTGGTGTTTTCATTAATTGTATATTTGTATAACCCGGCCAAACCAAACAATTTAAACAGACAGCCGTTAGCCGTTTGTTAGACATTTGCCATGTCAGCTGATTGTCTCAAATTCGATATGTAGCCGGTGTATTCCTTAGAACATACAGACATGGAATGAGCTTATCCTGTATTTCTCTGGCTCCAACATTTGGCGAATAAGTCGACAGCCAGCCTACTCGGTTGTTGTTTGATACTGACATTATGTTGACTGTTCTGTCGAATTGTGTATGAATAAAGGTCAATTTTTGTCATATTATCGACAATCAGCCTACTCAGTTGGCGTTTCGGTATTGACGTAATGTTGACCGCACTGTCGAATTGTGCATAAGCAAACGTCAATTCTTGTCAATATTTAAATTTCATAATTGCTAAGCGGTCTACTGAGTTAGCTAAGGCTGCGCGCAAGTTGGCACACGTTCGTGTGTCGCGTTCACGTGTTTTATGTCAAACGGTGTGAGTCTATGGTTTTCAACCAAAGACACGAATCTGTCAATTTGGCAAATGCTCGGCTGTTGTCGTATCACCAAATTGAATTCATTATTGTGCGTTAACGCCAATAATTTAGTATGAAATATGCGCTTATGCACATCCTACTACTCCCCAGTCGTTTGTTTCGCCACTCAATTCTTGCCTAATTATCCGTTTTAAAGCACAATAATGAACTCAGTTTGGTGATACGACAACAGCCGAGCATTTGTCAATTTGACAAATTCGCATCTTTGGTTGCAAACCATAGACCCAAACCGTTTGACAGCAAACACGTGAACGCGACACGCGAACGTGAGCCAACATGCGCGCAGCCTTACTGTCGACCACATGTCGACTTAGTACCCAGATTATGGAGCCACTGTTTCTATTGAGACATACAGGACAAGCTCATTCCATGCCTGTATGTTCTAAGGTGTATTCACAAAACAGGTGTGTGACGGTTGTGACAGGGAGCAGTCGCTCCGTGTGACATGGAGGGGAGATGTCGCTACGTAGCAGCTTAATGTTTTGTGAATGAGCCCAATAGAAACAGTGCCTGCATTCATGTGAAAAATTTTCGCTACGGAACGCTACATCCCCTCCACTACACATTTGAGGAGACGCTACCTGTCAACATTTCTTTCGTGATTGAACCGCTACATATGAAATGTCTGACAAACAGGTGACACCGCAAATATTTGACAATTGCCAATTTTCCATCGCAAAACATTTCTTTGGCACATCACGAAACAAGGAAATATCAAATCAAAGACGAGAAGACAGTGAATTTACATAGACGGGGATTCTATTTGCGCTTTTGATGTACACAAACGTCACAACGCACATACCAGCTGCGAATTGTCAAATGTAGCGCTACATGCCCAGAGAGCGTAAAAAATTTCTGCTACCAAGGGGAAGTAACCGCTCCGGAGCGGATGGAAGGAGCGGTTGCAATCACGACCGGGAGGGGTTGTGGCGCTACGGAGCGCTCCGTAGCGATCCGGATAAAACGAGCGTGGTGAATGCACTCAGTGAAAAATGTTTACGAATTCTCTGCTAATTGATGACCCACAGTCAGCTGATCCGAAATGTCAAAATTTATTTACCGCTGCTTCTAAACCCACTTCCAGTAATGCTTCCAGCCACTTACCACCCACTTGTCAAACCCACTTCCAAGAAGCCCAGTCCCACTTGTCACCATTTGCACAAATCAATGGGGCGATTTTTTGAGTCACACCTTTTAATACAACTTCTATATGCAAGTGAATGGTCAATTGAAGTCGGGATTAATCCCCATCACTTACCAGAACTAATTAACAGCCATAAAATGGGCCAGCAAAGCTCAGGAATCGGCCACCGACCAACAAAACACTTTCATCCAAGTGCAAGTAATCGATATGTCGAACACGAAAAACGGGACTAGAACGAGCAATCGGCTGAGAAAACACTTCACCAAGCGGAAATCAGCACGTTTCGCACGTTTTCCTAAATGCAAATTGACACCAATCAACACTAATTTGCACAAATCACTATAAAAAGTCCGTTAAACGCACGTTGTCCTCGAGATTTCACTGTTTCCGAAGCGACCGACAATTCACCAAGAAACAGCAGACGCATCCATCTTGTGGATTCTGGAACGGGACAAGAACCGAGAAGTTGAAGTTAGAGTAAACAACCGTTAGGGCATGGCACTTGCACTTGCAATCAGCCGGTGTGGTGACAGTTCGATGACAGTCCGTACCCAAACAACAGTAAACACGTGCTGGTGTTTTTAGTCCGCTTATGTGGTTCCCTGTTTCGTTGCAAATTAATCCGAAATGGGATTAACGAAACAATATTTGGCCTACAGGCCGGTTGGCAGCTTCAACATCATTGCGAGCGGCCGTCCCAACATTAACTTCATCGTGTACAATAAAACAGAAGGCCGATATGTTGCGGCTGGTGCTGCAGAGAATGTGATCGTTTGGGATTTCAGGTATAGTATTGGCGCTTCGACAGGATCATGCCTGCAACTTGCATGATGCGAAATCTTCTATCTTCTTCCTTGCCCTTTCATGCCACTCTGCGGCTTCGCTTTGCTCTGCCTGTGGTCTTGGCACTTCGCCCATTCTGGCGGTATAATCTCAGCTTCTGGAGGTAGCTCGGTCTTTGATCGTATCATCGCCGAGATTAATGCGTTGCTGTTGTTGCTTCTTCATCTGATCGATCCACGTGTTTCCGTTTTGTTTTTGTTTCCGGCTGCCTCGGGGGTTTGAGTCCAGCAAATGAAACGTTCATTGATAGTGCCTTCATGACTGGGTTCTCAAGTGGACGTCTTTAAACATGGCAATACCAATCCATACGACGATCTTCGAGCCTTGCAGTCATCGGTTGTTCAACAAACAAGTTGCCTCGGATGTAGGCACTTTTGATACGATCCTTTTTGTTCACTCCGGCCATAGAGAATCTATGGAGGAGCAATCCGCATATGCTCAACACTAAACTATTTGAAGCAATTCCAGTCGTAAAAACTAAACAGAGAGACACACGCCCACCACTGCGCAACACCCGCGCAGTCTACTTGTATATAAAAGCACAGGAAGCACATGAGATGTCATCCCCTCTCCTACTTCTCCTATTGGAACAATAACATTCCAGTCCAGTCTGTCTCTGTGCCGCGGAACACCCGCCCGGTCCATATAGAAGCACAAGAGATGTCAAATTTCCATCCCCCTTCCTACTTCCTCACTTGTGCCGAATTACTTCGTTTCTCTCGCTCTTTTTCATTTCCTCTGATTCTCTCTCTTCAAAGACTCCGGCTGACACCCGTATCATTTTCATCTCGGTCGCAGTCATTCTACTTTCGTATGTCTTGTACATAGTCCAGCATTCGGACGCATAAATGACTGCGGGACGTACGACCGTGTTGTACAACTTGCCGTTAAGCTTACGTGGCATCTTCTTGTCGCAGAAAACTCCAGAGTTTTCTCGCCACTTCATCCAACCGACACTTATGCGATGTTTGATGTCATCATCGCAGCTAGCTTCCTTGTTGACCATCGAGCCCAGGTAGTTGAACCTTGTAGAGGACTTCAGCTGCTCTCCTTTAATGTAGATATCTGGTATCGGTCTCTCCGGATCTGAGAAAGGACATCAAAGATACTTAGTCTTTGGTATGCTAATTCTCAGTTCATGATACTGCAGTATCTTACACCACTTGATGGGTGCAGCCTGCAACGATGTCTTTGCTACCCCTGCGATAAGGCATATTTCCAGGCCGTCAGAGATGAGTGTTAATAAATAGAACATGATGATGTTAAAGAGCAAGGGACTCAATACACTGCCTTGGTGAACTCCAACTCCAACCGGAAATTCTTCAGACTCACCAGATGTGCATCTAATTTTAGTAGAACTTGCCCCATCATACATGTCTTGTATCATCTTTACATATGCCTTGGGGGCTCTCAGAGCCACCCATATCGGATCACGAGGAACTCTGTCGAAGGTTTTTTCCAAATCGGTGAACACAAAGTGCAAGTCCGTCCGTGCATCGCGATTAGTGATGTGTAACACAGTAAGGAGTCGCTCTTTTTGAACGACTCAACAGAATGAGCGAAACATTCGGCACAACGACAAAGTCATTCAATTTAAGAATGACACACTGTAAAATTAATTCTCAAACTAGCCCATCGCATAAATACTACCCAACGCATACGCGATATCATCTGCATACGCGGTATCATCTCCTCTACTATGTTATGTGGAATGAGGTCACTGCCAAGTTCGAGCTCCAGTGCTCTCAAAACTGTCACAGGCTGCCTACTGATGTCGTCGCAGGACCACCTTCACCAGGAAACCAAAATGATGCCCCTAAGAAGCCACAACACACTTCTAACGAAGCAGTATCTCGTTGGCTGTTCTCGGAGTGACCATCCTAACTCTAACCTTATGGACAGAACCCCACCGCCACGTCATGTAAGACGTAATATGAGGGATCGCGAGCGGGAGATCCAAAGGTTTAAAAGAGTCCCCTTCGATAACGCTAGCTACAGATCGGCCATCACAACACTGCATAGTGAAGAAGTGCTATCCTCAATCGCGGACATGACACCAAACAGGGTACTAAATGCGCAACCACCTGCTATATCTTGAGACGAACTACGACTTCCTAGAGCAACCAGGACTACACTCGCTCAACTTCGTTCTGGCTGGTGCTCACGTCTGAACTCGTACCTATCCCGCATTGATAACGAAATACAGAACTCCTGTCCAGCCTGTGGCCTCACCCCACACGATGTTGAGCACATCTTTAGCTATCCTGCAGCTCCCACGCGCCTAACACCTACTGCGTTATGGGATAATCCTATTGAGACAGCTGCGTTTCTACACCTGGACATTGAAGAAAACATGGACAACCAAGCTTTATGACACACACATTCATCGGATATCAGCGCGTCGCTACTACAACAACAACCTCCAGTGCTTTACGCTTTCCTGTAAGCCTTGAAGAGTGAAAGAAACATGTTCCGGATCTTCCGCTATTCCTGGGCACCTCGGACAGTCGGGCGAATCGTCACGCTTGAATCTGTGTAGGTGCTTCCTATATCCACCTCATGTCCAGTAAGAAACTGGGTTAAATAGTGGTTCATCTTTCCATGTTTGCGGTTCAGCCACAATTTGATTTGCGGGATAAGTATATGTATGTGTCCAGCTTGCCTCCGGAGTTTCATCCCACCGAAGTGGCTGTCATTAATTTGTTACGCAATAGCCTACATACCTATTTGTGCAAACTAGTTAACAGTTACCGGAGAAATTTGTTGACGAATTGCCTTATGGAGTGAGTGTGCTGCGAATCAGCGCACATTTACGAAGTCTAGAACTGAATGTTTTTGGTGGATGGCTCACGTGGTTCAGAATCGTCTAGAAGGGCAGGAGTAGGCGTTCAAGCGGATTTAAAAATACAACATACATATTCACTGGCAATACAATCCTATTCAACTAGGATTAGCCAACCGACTATGTTTGGAGCCCCACTCGTGGACTTCTGATTTCATCAGCGGTAACATCGAGGACAAAGCCCCGTTCCTACGGCAGCCGGTTCTTCGTACCGGAACGACCTGTTTTTCGACGGCCAAGAGCTACCAAACCCCCTCGATTCAAGAAGAACTGCAGTATTTGAAGCATCGCTACCACAACAACAGGACAAAGCCCGGCATAGCTAGCCACAGGGGCAGAAAAAAACTAATATTACCCACAGCACAGGTAGTTTTTATTAACGCGCCGGGGATTGAACCCTGCTCTCTGGATGTAGCCTCGTAGAGTGACGATCGAGATTTCATGGCTACCGAGCGTGTGGCTACTTCAAATTGGGGAAAAAAGACAAGAAATTAAATTTGCTCATTGTACCCTTTCGACCTGACACATGCCTATATCCGATGAAAATAAAAAGTCGACTCTTTCTATGAAAACCGCCCTTAAATTTCAATGGGATTGTACAAAAATTTTTATTTTTACATTGTAGGCTTGGCGAAAAAGTCCTGGAATTGAGGCGAGAGAAACATGAAGTGACGGCGATTCGTTCAAGTCCTGATCATCAGCACATTGCCGTAGGCTACACAGACGGCGTTGTCGAAATTTTCAGCATTGAAGACCGCACTTCGATCTGCACATTGGCTCTCCACAAAACCGCCGTAAGTGTATTGCGCTATGACGGCATGGGAATTCGTCTTCTTTCCGGCGGTCTGGACACAGAACTCGTTGTATCCGACATGGTGGCACAGAGCGGCAAGCATCGCTTGACGGGCCATAATGCTCCCATCACTGACGCCCACTTCCTTGAACGATTCGATTTGACCAACATTGCCGTCTCTTGCTCTAAGGATACACAGATAAAATTCTGGAATCTCGAGACTCAATCCTGTTTCAAGACAATCGTCGATAATCGCACGGAAGTTTGGGCTCTGGCCAATGTTGGAGACTACTTGGTGGCTGGTAGCGGCGAAAGCACGCTAAACGTCTATCGAGTGGCGAGGAAAGATTCAAAAGGCGAGGTGCAAGCCAATGCGATGGCTCTGATCGAAGGCCTCAGCCTGGATGACGACGACTCGATAAGTCCGATCAATGTGTCCAATTGTGGTGTCATACAGCGGGCGGGCAAAGGACGAACCGTAAGTTTAGTTGCAGATGACTCGGGTAAAGTTCTGGCGTGTCATGGCACCAACGATCTCATCGAGAACTTCTATTTTTGTACAAGAGACGAAGCTATGTCGCGTCTTTCCAAACGGTTGAAGAAAAGTTCTAAGGACGCTGCTACCAACACTGCCACCACGATCGAGTTAAGTTTGAGTGACGAAATCAAGCGACTGCCACACATCAAATGCGGAACGAAGATCAAATCCATCGACTTGGTACTCGGCCAGCAGAACGATCTGCGAATAGCGGTGAATTCGGCGAACAACAATCTTCGTCAGTTTTCCCTCGACATAAATGCAAAGGGCGCTGAACCCAAGCCCTTGCGATCTATCACACAAAGTGGTCATCAGTCGGAAGTCAGGGCGGTCAGCTTTAGCTCCGATTCCCAAGCTATTGTGTCTGGGAGCGGGGAATCTCTGAAATTATGGAGTCAGCGGTCGATGCAGTGTCTGCGAACAATCGAAACCGGCTACGTACTGACTGTCAGCTTTGTGCCTGGCGATCGGCATGTTCTGTGCGGAACGAAAACGGGACAACTACTAATTATAGACATCGGCACGGGCGACATTTTGGAGGACATTCCGGCACATAAGGGCGAGCTCTGGAGCATTTGTTTGTTGCCCGACATGAAAGGATGCGTAACCGGAAGCGGCGATACGACAGTAAAACTGTGGAATTTCGAATTAGTAGATAACGCCCCTTCGGAAAATGCACAGTCTGAAGGGAAAGTTCTCTCGTTGCTGCACAAAAACACGCTAAAGCTAGAGGAGACGGTTCTTTGCGTCAAAGTCGATCCGAAAAGCAAATATTTGGCTGTTGGTCTGTTGGACTCTACCGTGAAAGTATTCTTCCTCGATTCATTCAAATTTTACCTCTCGCTCTACGGGCATAAGCTGCCCGTGCTTTGCATGGATATTTCATACGATAGCAATTTAATTGTAACAGGTTCGGCTGATAGAAATGTAAAAATTTGGGGTCTTGATTTCGGTGATTGTCACCGATCTCTCTTCGCACACGACGATTCTGTCATGGGAATTCAGTTTGTTCCGAAAACACACATGTTTTTCACGTGCGGCAAAGACGGCAAAGTAAAGCAATGGGATGCCGATACGTTCAATAAAATCATCACACTTCCCGGACATATTGGTGAAGCCTACTCGCTAGCAGTTAGCCCGAATGGTAACTATGTTGTCTCATGCGGCTCGGATCGAACCCTTCGACTATTCGAGCGAACCGATGAACCGTTGGTACTACAAGATGTCCAAGAGGAGGAGCGCGAGGAATTCGAGAATCAAACATTGGCCACGGGTGACGACAATACTATCGCGACCATGCCCGGCCTCAAGCTACCCTCAAAGAAAACCGTCGGCGCTGAAAAGGCGGCCGAGTCCATTCTGGAATGTCTGGAAATATGCAAAATTTTCGATGAAACCGACGAAAAACAACGCGAAATTCATCCTTTGATGCGAGCTCACGAAACTACTAATTCGTTGGATTTTCTGGTCGCCGTCTTACAACGAATTCGAGCTTCAGATCTTGAAGAGGCGCTCGTAATTTTGCCATTCACGACTGTGTGTCAGCTGGTGGAGAAAGTGCCACAACTGGCCAATGGTCGACGCGATCAAACGGAGCTGATCTGTAAGGTGGTTCTTTTTCTATTCAGGATTCATCAAAAGCAGATTGCGAGCAATGAAACGTTGCTGCCCGCCATCGGAACTATTATTAGAAATTTAAATGAACTCGTAGTGGACCTACGAGATATGATTGGCGTTAATTATCACGGATTACAAATGCTGCAGGCGGCCGTTGAAGAGCGAGAGGGTGTCGAATTGTTCCGCGATGCTACGCGTAGTAAGAAGCAAAAAGATAAAAAGCAGAAGAGAAGACAATTGACCAAACGATTGCATATACAAATGAGTTGAATGTCTATGTTTAGATCGCACTCCCTAATTTGAGATTAAGCCATGGACTTCTATCAAAATCCATATAAAACGCTTGATTGAAATTAAGTCGTGCGTTTTAAATACGTTGTGTGAATTGTGTATTTGTTGGAAGGAAATAAAAAATATTGTTTTGTATTTAATATCGAATTGCTTTCTTTTTTGGAAGAGTTGCTGGTTTCTTTAGCCTTTTTTCAGCTGCTGATTATGCTCCGTTAGTAGCAGTTGATTTCCAGTTGAAATTGACGCAGGCTCAATTCTGTGGTAGTTTTTCATTAATTAGATCTCGTAGTCAACGATGAGTTCAGACTAATTGATATTTATTTATTCAGGAATCATTGAACGGGAATACGTCGCAATACAGGCTAGGAAGTCCGAAAAAGCTTGATTAGGAGAAAAATCGTGTCGTCTTTCAAATTTTAACCTACAGGCGTCCCCCGCTTATTCGGTATTTTAGGGACCGGAGCAATGGCGAAAAGCGGAATTAGGCGAAAAGCGGAACGTAGCTTTTTTTCAGCTTGTAAATGGATTTTGACGGCCTTGAAACGTAAAACAGACGTTCCATCATCATCGTGGCTTTTGAGATTCCTTCCTGCAATTCTTTTGTAGTTAAAACTCTCGGTTGAACCGCATCATTCAGTATATCTTCCTGTTCTCTAAAAAAACTTCTCTGTTCTTCGATTGACAGAAGATCTTGATCATTTGATTCTTCATTATGGGAGTCAAGCAAATCTTCAACGTCTCCAGGTTCTACTTATAACTCTAGTTCTATTGCCATGTTAACAACGTTCGAAGTTGATTTATTCACTGGATTCTTGTTAGCTTCCAAATCGCTCATGAATGAATGAATCCAAAATTTTGGCTTTATTTTCGATAATTCGGTGGTCGGTGTGAATAAGTAGATAAGTAAAAAAATGCTAGTTTCCAGGGCGGCGTTTTAAAGGTTTGGCGACCTTCTGTAAATCGAGGAGTTTATGTGATATAACTTTTGTTACTCGAAAGAAACCCCAACACTCTCCTAATTTGATGTTATGAAAAAAAAAAATATTTCATTTTGAAAACCCCTTGTCCAATTTTCCTTACTTATCTTGTTGTTCACCAACAATTATCTGTTTATTCACTGAATTTATCAGAAGTATAAAAATAATCAACTACCTTTTTTTAATTCTGAATATTCGTATTTCCTAGTGTGTAATAGTTAAACGCCGTGAATTATTGAGTAACTTCAGTGAATAAATAGATAATTGTTGATGAACAACAAGATAAGGAAAATTGGATAAGGGGTTTTCAAAATGAAATATTTTTTTTTTGCTCAAAACATCAAATTAGGAGAGTGTTGGGGTTTCTTTCGAGTATTTTATTCACACCGACCACCGTATATTTAACATTAATTTTCAAGGTTTACGCGAAAATGTCCCAATCGATTTTCTAGTAGTCTTACTTCTAAGACACCCAAACACTGCGAAATTTATTGACATGCTCTCTTGTAGCGGTGGAACACTTGGTGTGGTGTTAGAGTTTCCTAGTCTTTTCAGGGCCGGTAGACGGTTAAAGAAGGCCCAAAACTTTATACTAACAATGGAGAAGAAAATGACAAAACCGAACAACCCAAGTGTCGGTAGGAGGCAAGGCTGCGACTACCGGCGAGGGCTCGGGAGGTTCTCGCACCTCCTTAGTCGCCAGCGGCCTTTCAAAAACAGTCGAGTCCGCATGGAAACCAGGCGGCTCAGACGGTCATGCTACTGGTTCAAAACCCAAGTTCGGGCTAAAAACAACAATTGCAGTCAATCCCCTCGTTGCTGAGCATGACCAGGATCGCTCGGAACAGGGGCTGGACATCACACCAGCAGAAGAGGAGCTCCTGTTTAATTCTCCTCAGTCAAGCAAGGGTGCTGCACGGCGTACGACCCTTACGGTCGTCTGAGCAGACCAAGGAGGAACTCAGGCCCCTCAAGCAATATAAAACAGCCATTAGGCTGAAGCGGAACCTCGGCACCAGAGTAGACTTTACCCCGAAAGAGTTGGAAAGGCTAGCATGATTCGAGGAAACTATTGAGAATACCAGAAAGCGCTTCTCGACAAGAAGCGGATTTGCCAGCGGTGATCCAAAATTCTTCAACAGTATTGCGGAAAGTTAAAACAGAAAACTAGCTTTCAAGAGACAACGGTGGGATGAGGATCCACAATTCTCAAACAGTAAACAGTAATGTCCCTCACACAGGCAACCTGCGAAAGGGAGATCAAATACAGCGGAAGAGCCCACTCGTGCCAAAAATACGAAGAAGAAAGACCGTTGCGAGCCTCTCGGCAAGTTAAGCTGGGAGAGGTGGGAGCTGGTCAAGACGTTGCTCTTCGACAAACTGACCGAAACAGCTGTATGTGAAGATCAACACATGCCATCCTTCGATGACGCAGGTTGGTTTAACGACACAAAAATCAAAAACTGTGACAATGAAGCGATGCTTGAATGGTGCAAGAGCACCATTGCAACGCTTGACGGTCTTTGGGAAGGAGCACAATTGGAAATAGTCGCAAAAGACCAAATTCGAACTGTGGCCAAGGCGAAAGTCTTATTACCGAGAAACAAGGAGATGGCGTTAAAGCTATTCCAGCGAGAAAATCCGGACATTTTCACTGCGGACTGGGTAGTCCTACGTGTCAACGAGCACCTCGCAGAGACAAAAGCAGACACTGATTCTTCAAATTAGCAAAGAGGCAGAGGACATACTATACCCAATAATTGGGAATTGAAGCTGAAAAAGTGAAGCCCCATGGACGACAACAAGAACACGCTTGAGGCCAACGAAGTGGAGAGGGATCTAGGCATAGAACATTTAACCAAGGTGGCTGATGGCATAACGCTGAGCGAGGAGGACAGCGAATCTGGAACTGAAGACCCAATCGGTACAATACTTTCTACGAGTGAGAAACTGTATCCCTTGTTGCAAATAAATCTGCACCACAGTAGTTTCGCGTCAGCAGAGCTACTACAGATGCTGCTTGATGACCCCTAAGGTGTTGTGCTCATCCAAAAACCATGCATTTCGGGGTAGGGACACATCAAAGGACCCTCAACTAGCATCTTCAACGTATGGAATACTTCCAACATTTGCTTCGTACTCGCTGTTCTTTGCCTTACAGCATGGGTTCCTCCGTAAATATTTTAAATAAAGAGCTCCTTCTTTTGCCATTGTGCCACCCGTGCCAAAATCAGTAAGCGACTGCTCGCAAAATAAATTTCGGGAGATTGATTTCGGAGACTCCCAAACAAAATTTTCATCGGATATGAAAGAGCAAGCTCGTTATGGATTCTCGAATAAAAGAACCGCTATGTCAGCAATTATGTTATAGACAACAATGGCAGTTAAATAATTCAAAATAAATAAATAAAATAAAAATAAATAAAATAAATAAGTCGACATACCTCAATATTCACGATGGAGATTTTCTTTCCAAAACTGAGTAATTGCACTTATCCAAGTACGCACATTATTTTTCGAGATGTCTAAAAATGCACATTCCTATAACTAACAAAGTATTGGATTTTAGAGTTACCCACTACTCTACATTGCGTAGAGCACTTGTAGAAGTAATTTAATGCACTTAACTCATTTTCGGTATAAATTGACTTATCTACTTATTCTCCAAGACCACACAATTATTCCTACCGTCCTGCGAGGTAAATCTAACTAAAACTGATCTATCAAACATGCAGCTTTCGGCGAGCTTGATAAGTTCAAGTTTTTGTTCCAAAGTTAGAACCCTGTGACTCCTTTTGGCTTGCTCACTTTAGTTTGTCTCTATTATATACAAACAAACAACAAATTATAATATATTAATATTTACCAATAATAATGTTCCCGGCACTATTACAGTGGGGCATGGGCGCTCTACTAGATAGGATCCGGAATATATTCGTCGCCTGTCTTTCAGCAGGCTATATCCCGAAGGCATGGAGGGAGGCTAAGGTGGTCTTCCTGCCTAAACCGGGAAAGAAAGACTATACAGAGGCAAAGTCCTTCAGGCCGGTTACTCAATTGCCCTAACCCCTTGTGGGGCATAGCGCGTCAACTGTTCCATGTGGCCCAGTTGACGTTTCGTTGGCATAAACTGGTTTCGGAGAATGCAGTTGCCAGCATGCACCTCCTGCACATCCATGGCCACGAATGACGTCGTGGACGAGTTAGCCTTACATCATTCCTGTTGAAAACAATGGAAAAAGTGTTGGTGGACTACCTGGAGAACACCACGCTAATGTATAGTCCTCTGAGTAGGTGCCAACATACTTATAGAGCAGGCAGATCTACGGAAACCGCTCTACACGAACTTGTTAGAGTTGCAGAGAGAGAGATTAACACACACAATTCTAGGTTGCATGGGACAAGCTCTCAAAGTAACCGAAGAATGGTGTAATGAGCAAGAGCTAACCATAAACGCTAGTAAATCAAACACTATGATTTTTACTCGTAAGAGGAAAGACATAGAGATAACTCCCTTACGGCTTTTTGGTTCGGAAATTAAGGTGTCCAAGGAAGTGAAGCATCTAGGAGTTACCTTAGATGCGAAACTAACTTGGAATGTTCACGTTGATGAAAAGATCCAAAAAGCGAAAAGGATTTTGCATCAATGTAAGAGAGCGTGTGCTCGTAGGTGGGGAATTTCACCTAAAGCGACACACTGAATTTAGACAATGATGGTAAGACCAATTCTAGCCTACGCATCAGTGGTATGGTGGCCAAAAGCCATGCAGAATACCACAAAGCAGAAGCTGGATGGGGTACAAAGGACAGCTTGCGTAAGCATATGTGGTGCAATGCGCACCACACCAACGCGATCAATGGAGGCATTGCTGGGACTGCCGCCGTTGGACTTATTTATAAAGAAAACGCATCGCTTTAGAACTAGCAGCGGTCATAAGAGTATCCTAGACATTATTCATGATGAGGTCAGGGAGACTCTTAATGCCGGTAGAAGGCATGAGTAGACGTAGGGTAGTTGTGAAAGACTACACAAGACTCACATTGCAGATGGAAACATACACAATGAGCGTATGTACAATGACATCAGCATTTTTACTGATGGCTCTTTAATAGACGGTAAAGCGGGGGCGGGGGTTTACTCTGAAGAGCTAAACCTAGCATGTGCGCTAAGTCTAGCAGAGTATGTGTCCGTATACCAGGCAGACATGCTTGGCTTGTTGCATGCGTTGGACCACCTGCTTGAAGGTCAGGTGGGGGTGAAGAAAATCCTTATTGCACTGGACAATCAATCGGTGATCAGACGCATGCAGCAGATGAACATAAACTCTAAACTGGTACTAGAGTGTGTCCGGAAGCCCAACACGTGTGCCTCAGAAAATGAGGTTACGCTGATGTGGGTAAAAGGACACATAGGTACAACAGGAAATGAGGCGGCGGACGCCCTAGCAAAACAGGGATCTGCGGCAACTTTCATTGGCCCAGAACCCAGAGTTGCTCTGGGGAACGGCATGATTGGAGCGAAGGTTGGGGAGTGGGTGGACTCCATGCATCAACAAAGATGGCAGGAGCTAGTCACTTGCAAACAAGCTCGGAATGCAATGGCCAGCCCTTTAGGCAGGGAAGCGAGAAAGGTACTCAGTTATAAACGGAGTACCCTAAGCTGGATAACTGCCTTGGTCACAGGGCATGGTAATTTTAAGGCTCATCTGGCCAAGATGAAAATCGGAAGATGACGTTTGCAGGCTATGCCTGGAGGAGGCCGAGACGGCAGCACACATTGTGTGCGAATGTCCAGCACTGGCTAGCACGAGGTTGAGGATCACAGGCAAGCACACGATAAGTGTGGAAGCCAGTCTCGAACCATCGATGACAAGTACCAACTGTACGAGCACTGGCAGATTCTCGAGCCATCTGGAGTCTTCGTTGATTAGCAGCAGAGTCTCAAACCATCTTAACAATTCTGGAAACAGAAGAACAGCTATAAAAGGCAGATGTCACCAGCAAAGCAACAGCAAGTAGTAATAGCCGAGACTTAGTCGCAGTCGGAAGTAGTAGTAGTCGAGACTCAGTCGGAAGTTCGAGAGTAGAGTATCCGCTCGGAAGCGGAACCGGAAAGTAGTACAGTCGTTATTATTATCCGCCGGTAACGAGTAGTTAGAGCTAGTTTGCCGTGCGTTGTTAGTTACGCGTGTGTAAAATAAATACATAACTGGCGCACCAGCCCAATTTGAACCATGGCCTCGAGATGAGTTATCATCATCTCATTTTCTAGATCTCGACGGTCTTGTGCAGAGGTGTGTGTGATCAGCAACACGCTCAACCGAGTTATTTACCCCACAAATGGGTACTCATTTAACAGCTGAGTGGGCTCATAGTCCGACACGTAAATCCCCCTTTTTAATCGAAAACTACCGCATTCAGTAGGAATCGAACCGGGGCCCAGTGCGTAGAAGGCGAACGTGCTAACCGTTGCGCCGTCCGGACTACAAACATGATAAATGAAATGAAATAAATAAAAAGAGTAATAATTATGAGATCACAAATAATTTAATAATAAGAATTAACTGAACAAAAAAAAAATAGCAATAACATAATTCAGGAAATCTCTCCGCGCCTCTATCGCCTCTATATCAACTCTTGCAAAGATTCATTATCGGACACGATACTACCATCATCGTCCACTTCTTTATAGTCCCGTTCCAAAGCTGCCAGATTCTCACGAGCCTCCCCAAATTCATCGGCCTCCATTCCTTCGCCAACATACCAGTGCACAAACGCCCGTTTGGTATACATCAAATCGAATTTGTGATCAAGCCGACACCATGCCTCTGCAATGGCCGTAGTTGAAGCCAACATCGACACACCTCTATGTACAGGTGCCAGCTCGCTATCTGGCACGACACACGGTTGCTTGAAATTTATTCCAACTTTAAATCCGGTGGGGCACCAGTCTACAAATCGAATGGAGTTCTTAGCTTTTACGGCAGCAATCGCACTATTGACATCCTTGGGGACAACGTCACCCCGATACAGGACACAACAAGCCATATACTTTCCGGCGCTCGGATTGCATTTGACCATTTGATTGTCGGGCTCAAAAAGTTGCGAGGTCAAATCGGCTACACTCAATGTTTCGTGGAAGGATTTCTCCACAGAAACGACGGGTGCGTAGGAAGCAAGTGGAAAATGGATACGAGGGTAGGGCACGAGATTCGTCTGGAACTCCATCATGTCGACATTCAGGGCCCCGTTGAAGCGTAGCGATGCCGTGATGCTGGACACTACTTGGCTAATTAAACGGTTCAGGTGGGGATAACTTGGCCGATCAACGTTAAGCCTGGGAAATGAAGAAAAAATTAATTCAAATGAAATTAATTCAAATTCAAGAGATGTGCTTACTTATTCTGACATATATCATAAATCGCTTGATTATCCACCATAAACGCACAGTCGGTTGTGTCCAGGGTACAATGTGTAGTAAGTATGGAATTGTAAGGTTCCACAACTGCCGTTGAAATAGCCGGCGCCGGATACACTATAAACTCTAATTTGCACTTTTTCGAGAAATTCTCGCTCAACTTGTCCATAAGCAATGCAGAGAATCCGGATCCAGTACCACCTCCAAATGAATGGAAAAGGAAGAATCCTTGTAGGCTATTGGATTGTTCAGCCATCTTTCGAATCCTGTCTGTAACAGGTTCAATCATTTCTCGGCCAATTGTATTGTAGCCACGTGCGAAATTATTGGCTGCATCCTCTTTGCCCGAGATCAGTTGGTCGGGATGAAAGAGATCCTTGTATTTGCCAGTGCGGACTTCATCTGAACGATAGAGATATCAAAAAATTACTCGTATGTATAAACCGATCGAAATGCTGCTGTTACCCATCACCGTCGGTTCCATATCGATGAAAATAGATCGCGGAACTACCTTGCCATTATGAGTCTCTGAGAAGAAGGCACTGTAGCAGTTGTCAACATCTTCTTCGCTCGCATTTAAGGTTCCGTCACTATTTATTCCATGCTCAAGGCAATATAACTCCCAAGTTGCGTTGCCTATTTGAACGCCAGCTTGGCCGACATGGAGCGAGATGGTCTCACGTTGTGAAAACCCCTGTAAAAATATAGGTATTAATCGAAAGGGTCGAAAAACCAACACCAAGTTCACCCACCATTGCTATACAAGTTAAGGACCTCCTTTTAACTTTATACTATCCTTTAAGAAAACTCCTGTTTTTTTTCAACTTCAAGCTGTATCTGATTTCTAAATTATGGAAACAAATTTAAATATGCTTCCAATTTTTAAAATATAACTTTCAATTTTATCAATAATTTATATAGAACAAACAATTTGCGTGCGATTACGAAAATTTCGTATGAAACAACTGAACAGAATAATTTTCTGACGAAGTCTAAAAAGTCATGGATAACATGATTCAGAAAACAATTTATAAATTTAATTCATTCATTCATGGGTTCAGTGTTTTTATTTAGTTTTATTTTATTTTCGACTAGACAATCCGTTGAAATCCAAATAACTGCTACACCAATTGGATACACTGGTCACCTTGTTGGACACCACTTTTGATGGTTATCATCTGCCAATACACCGCATTCGCCTGCGTACACAAGGGCAAAATGTTCATACACGCCAGTGTCTAGTGTAGCATATATAAGCTTTAGTCCTAAGTGAGATACTCCCGAATGCCTTATGTATTCTAACTGAATTGCCAGGCACCTGCGGCGTCGGGATAAACGCCGACAAAACCGAACGTGTGCTCTTTACCAGAAAGGGCACAATTTCCCCTGTAGAACCTCCCCTTTTGGATGGCAAGAGACTGGTCTTTGCTGAAAGTGAAAAAGGCAACTGTTGCGCTTTACTCGTGTAGAAGGATCATAGGTAGAAACTGGGGCCTCCAGCCGAAAGTGGTGTACTGGTTATATACTGCAGTGGTACGGCCTATCTTATTATACGGAATATGCGTATGGTGGATGGCACTCAGAGTTGCGTCCTATTGTAACCTACTGGGGAAAGTGCAAAGACTTGCTGCGATTGTCGCTACTGGGGCCTTGAGGACTACGCCATTGGCTGGCTTGAACATTCAACTTGCTTCCGGTGAATATTTTTGGCGAGCAACTGGCGGCCAAAACAGCCCTGCCACTTCGAGATACTGGACAGTGGTGCGCGCTGAGGAGCTGGCACTCCGCTATTCTGGGTAGTCTGGACCTTCCAGGAGTAACCGACCATACCGTTCCTAAAATTACCTTTGGCAGCAACCACATCAGCCTGATTTCCTCTAGAGATCAATGGGCGGGCAGCACCCCTATTACACCTGCACCTGACTCCTTGGCCATATACACAGATGGCTCCAAGACCGATGAAGGAGTGGGTGCGGGCATTTATTCGGAGGGACTAAAAATTAACGTATCGGTCCATCTTCCCGACTACTGCAGCGTCTTCCAGGCGGAGATTTCCTGGCTGGGGAGGCATGTCGTTACCTTTAAGGACATTACTATCTACACAGACAGTCAAGCGGCGATACGGTCGCTTGAATCGGTTAGCTCTACATCAAAAACGGTTGTAACTTGTCGCTCGACACTCATGGAAATGAGCAGCTTCTTCGATATTACTGTCTGTTGGATTCCGGGCCACAGTGGTTTCACAGGCAATTGCAAGGCTGATGAGCTGGCCCGTCAAGGGGCAATCGGATCCACTGATACGTATCTTAGCCACGTTAGTACACCCACAGCAGTGTGTAAAATGGCAATCGAGTCCGTTGCGATCGGCAGGGCCAATGCTAGATGGCTCGACGGTAGTACTTGCCAAACAATGGGGATGATATGGCCTAGGATACATCCAAATCGCTCTGCCGCACTCCTCTCTTTAAACAGGAAACATATAGGCGGGGTGGTGGGGGTCATCACGGGGTACTGTCCTATCGGCGAGCATGCGAGGAGGCTTCAACTTCCTCATCACGACTACTGCAGAAGTTGTCATGATGTGGATGAGGAGGAGAGTGTTGCTCACCTTCTTTGCACTGTCCAGCCTTGGCTTATAGGAGGAGAAGGTTTTTGAAACTCTCCTTTTTCCAGGACCAAGAGGGTCTCGTAAGAGTTAATGCGTTTCAAATTAATCGGTTTATTGCCACCGTCGCGTCGGCTGGCTGGACACTTCGGTTTAAGTGTTTTAGGTAACAGAATCTTGGTGGTATCACAACGGACCATGAGTGGTCTATGTGTGCTGTGGTTTATTCACGGCAACCCCTAAACCTACCTACCTACCTACTAGTATTAACGATTCTATGATGACTCTGAGGATTAACACTGAAACGGCTGAATCTTGCCGTGCGCGGTGAATTCCAAAGTGTTGTATAAATTCCTAAAAATTAAGGTTTCAACGACCCGGAGAGACATTTTATACTTGGTTTAAGTATACTTTCATCATCATCGTGGCACGACAGTCCGACGACGGACTTTGACCGTCTGGATCGTTTTCCTTCAATTCTCTCAAGTGACCGCATCCACCAGTTTTGAAAGCCCAGTAGATGTTCGGCGTCAGCCTCCACCTTCCTCCCTCAGCCTTGCTTCGCTGATGCACCCTTCCAGCCCATCGTACAGCTTATTGTTGTACCGGATGCGCCAGTGGCGTAGGAAGGGGATATGCCCTCGGCACTACATTTTTCATGTGTAAACACCTTATCGCGCGGCACTCTGTAAAACCGTGAAATCTGTGGAATGCGTAAAAAAAAACTTTAGTGTGTGTACATGTGAATTCTCAACTTTATGTATTCCGTCCTTCACTTTATGTGCACTGCATAGCGTGCACAAGGAATAGTTTCAGGCAGAAGCTGCATAGCCCACATGAACCTGCGGTCCCGGGTTCAATTCTAGTGGTGTCGAACTTGTTTTTCTCTCTTTTTTTTAATAAATACGAGTATAATTTAGTGGCTTGAGTTCTTGTATATTCACTTTACTATATTGATCCCAGCTAATTATCGGAGAAATTAAATGTATGCGGTGTCCATTTGTATGTACAATACATTCATTATAGGGTATTATACGATGGGGCGACCGGTAGCGCAGTGCGTTGAGGCATCAGTCTCATGTTTGACTACCGGCGTTTCGGGTTCGAATCCCGTCCACGACGACGTTCATGGCACATAGATGTGCAGGAGGTGCGTGCTGGCAACTGCATTCTCCGAAACCAGTTTATGCCAACGAAACGTCAACTGGACCACATGGAACAGTTGACGCGCTATGCCCCACACGGGGTTAGGGCAATTAAGTAAGTATTGTAGTATTATACAATGTGCAATTTTCTCAAAAAGAAGCGCATAATCCGCAGGGAGATCCAAAACCGAGCTGCAGACAATATACCTGTCTTCACCACTAACGAAGTGGTTGCAGCTATAAGGAAGGCGAATATCTGGAAAGCCTTGAAACCTGATGGAATCTCAATGGCCATGTTCAATCACCTCGACATACCAGCTAGCGAATATCTCACGGCTACTTTAATCTATCCATCACATCACTGATCATTCTGGAACTCTGGAAGAAAGGCAGACTGATCCCAATCTTAAAATAATGGAAAAAAGCGACACTCGGCGAGTCCTATCGTACCAGTTGCCAAAAACCACTCTTACCCCTATATCCAGCTTGCAAACCACCAGCACGACTTCAGAAGGATGCACAGTACGACGACGGCTCTGGATGCCATGACAACTCGTATCCACAATGGCCTTAATCAACCTCGTCCATGTCACAATTCTGGTGGCACTTGACCTGTCGAAAGTCTCTGACACAGTCAGCCACTCAGCACTTCTGTCCGACTTATATTATGCATCTCTTCCAACGAAAACAACAAAATGAATTCTCTATTATCTTGCGGGCAGGCAGTCCTACACCGAATTTAAGAGCAAAAAATCGGAGCTAAGGAAGATTAAACAAGAAGTGCCACAAGGAGGAGTTCTGTCTCCCTCCTTGTTCAACCTTTACTTATCTAGAATTCCAACACCACCTGCAGGAATCGAAATTATCTCCTATGCCGACGACTGCTCCATTCTGGCAACAGGAAACAACATCACGGAAATGTGCGAACGAATAAAGAACTTAACTCCTTCTTCACGGGCAAGAATCTAATCGTATCAGCGCCTAAATCCTCGACAACCTTATTTACTACCTGGACGAAGGAAGTCAAGATACAACTTGGATCTCAATTGGCAATCAGCCTATTCCGACCGTGAACCATCCGAAAATTCTAGGAGTAACCCTAGACAGCATGTCCACGTCATCCCCCCATGCTTCAACTGTGTGCAATGGGATGCGCGGTAGGAATAAAATCCTTAAAGCCTTGGCTAGTAGCACCTGCGGCAAGGATAAAGAAACCCTACTGGTCACATACAAGGCAGTCAGGCAGGTCAGTAGCCAACTATGCGGCTCATGTTTGGTCACAGAATCCCTGTGACACACAATGGAATAATATTCAGGCGTGCCAAAACACCGCTCTCTGTACTGTGACTGGCTGTCTCCTGATGTCATCCCAGGACCATCTGCATCAGGAAACAAGGATGATGCCTCTAAGGGACCACAACAAGCTTCTTGCGAAACAATACCTGGTAGGTTGTTACCGGAGGGAGCACCCCAACACCGACCTCATGGACAAGACGCCGCCACAAAGACATGTCAGGCGTGATTTGAGGGACCTCGAAAGAGACGTCCAGAGGTACAAAAGGGTTCCGTTTGACAACAACGCATACAGATCAGCCATCGCCGCAATACATCATGAAGAGGTAATTGCAGGACTAGGTATAGAGATCTCTCGACACAACCACCAGCCATTTCTCCCGATGAGAGAATACTTCCAAGAGCAGTGAGAACGACACTTGCCCAACTTCGGTCGGGCTGGTGTTCGCGTCTTAACGCCTACCTATCTCGCATTGACCGGGATGTCACAAACACATGCCCTGCTGTAATGAACCATATTCTGGTCTGGTTGTGCTGTTCCCACCGGCAGATCGAAGCAGCACCTGATGAGTAAGGATCTGTCGGTGGTACGAAACCAGAGGCCGAGGGTCCCATTACACCCGGACCCCAATACGAGCGCGAGGGCAAGCGACCCATCTGCCAACCATTCCATCCTTATCGCCTCATTTTATTTTATTCCCCGTTTTTACCTCCTTTGTTTGTGTTGTCTCCCCCAGGCCTACGAATTTTTGTTAATACGTAAAGGACAGGGGCAACGAGCGGCGAAAACCCCGCCCACGTCTCCCGAACTGAGCTACAGCAAGCATAGGCCGCTGCTTAGCTCGTTGAGGAGCCTTTTTCTTCGCCAGATGGCACGGCCCGACCTTCACGGTCATTATGCTACCTAAGGCTCCGTCCCCACACGGGCATTTTAGGATGCCCGTCAAACCGTCCGTTACACTGCCTGCAATGGTACACCTCACGATATGAACCAAATTTTCAACGGCCCAGCTGCATCCACACACCTGACCCCCAGGCCGTTGTGGGAGAACCCCGTAGAGGCAGCTATCCTCCTGTCCCTTAATACCGAGGAAGACGCCGAACAATAACAGCATGTAGCACACTCACACAACAAACTTCTAACCGTCGCTACGAGCTATAAGCATATGTAACACAACCACACACTGAACTTCCGACCATTGCTACTACAACAACAACAAAAGAACGCACAACATCCATGACTTCCTTACAGCCTCTAAGACCTTTATCGTGGCCGGATTGTCCGTATAAATTACGACATTCTTTGCGTAGTCCGGATGGCGCAACGGTTAGCACGTTCGCTTTCTACGCACTGGGCCCCGGTTCGATTCCGGGGATTTACGTGTCGGACTATGAGCCCACTCAGCTGTTAAATGAGTACCCATTATGGGGTAAATAACTCGGTTGAGCGTATTGCTGATCACATACCTCTGCACAAAAAACCGTCACGATCTAGAAAATGAGATGATGCTAACTCATCTCGAGGCCGTGGTTCAAATTGGACTGTTGCGCCAGTTATTTATTTTATTTACTTTGCGGTTTCAGTGGCCTAGAGGCCTCCCGTATTGCCACTACTTCGAGATGGACTAGTGTATTCCAGTCTTCATCTGAGAAGCAAAAGAATATTTAAACCACTAGATCTACAACGCAAATACCCGCTTCGCAGTCATTTTCAAACAGTCTGTGAATATTTTTCGGTCGGATTTCGTCGTCACGTTCTTATTACTACATTCAAGTTTGGGTTAGATACGGATACCAGTAGCGAAGTGTTTTCGTCAGAGTCACGTAGCACTCTGTGTTGTTACGTGACTCTCTCGACATAGCAGCAAAGTGACATGTAAGCGCGTAAGTTTACAGTATTTGACCATTTTATTTATGCTTAAAATAAATTATTTGAAAACTATTTTATAACTAACAACATCGTTATCATTTGAGTTGTCGGGACCCTTGTTACTATTTTTGCCCGCTTTTTCGGCGATCGCCACAACATCAAAACCTGTATCGGATGGATCTTTTTCATGTTGTTGTGGTAGCGATGCTTCAAATACTGCAGTTCTTGTATCGAGGGGGTTTGGCAGCTCTTGGCCGTTGAAAAATGGATCGTTCCGGTACGAAGAACCGGCTGCCGCAGGAACGGGATCTTTTTCATCGAATCTAATGCTCTTATTTTCACTACGTTCAGCATTTTTTGCATCATCTATGTGATCCAATATGTGCTCTTTCAAAAGAGGTACAGTTGGAAATGTTTTCTCACAGACCATACATTTGAAAGGATGTACTAGCCTGTAAAAGTATTAACCAAGTTCATAATTGCAAACAAAGCCTTATCTTATCAATCACCTTTCGTGCCTCCTTTGCTTATCCTCGGTGAAGAATTTTTTCCCACAAAAAGAACATGGATATGGGCCTGCTCTATGATGCAGTATTATATGTTGATCTAGATTATGAGATTTTAAAAATTTTCCCCCGCAAATACTAAGGAGAAAAATAAGATTCGTATCAGACATGCAAATTCAACAAAAAGATAAATGCCTACCTGCATGTAAATGGTGGATGATGCATTTGCTTATGTACTGCCAGTTGTTGTTCATTTTCGAACCCTTTTCCACATTTTTCACATCCGCGTTTATCTTCCGCAATTTCATGATGGCCAAGGCTCTGCATATGATGCCTGAGCTTTGCTTCTGCTATGAACTGTCTTCCACAATCGCCACATCTAAAAGAAAATAATTATCTCTTTAATAAATACACAATCTTCACCTTTTTTATTAATAGCTTCTGTTGTCCTGAATAAATAGTAATACTATGTGCAATATCCTGTAGCTTACTTGTGCTGTTTCCTTCGACGACTGTGGAATTTTAAAACGTGTGCTCTAAGACTAGGTTTACCTCCAATTATTTTCTCACAGATCTCACATTTTAAAGGATTATCACTATGTAGCCTGTAAAAGAATTAACCAAGTTCGTAATTGCAAACGAAATCAGGTATCTTGTCAACTACCTTTCGTGCTGGTCTCGAGTAGTAGCATGGTGGAATTTCTTGTCACAAAAATTACATGAATATGGGCCTTTGTTCAACATTTGTCGTTTTAGATTATAAGCATCCGAAAATTCATTATGGCCAAGCTCCTGCAAGTGACGGTTGAAAAATGATTCTATTGGGAAACGTCTCCCGCATTCGCCACATCTAAAAGAAAATAATTCTTTCTTTAGAATCGTTGCTGTTCTCATCGATTTTATCTGCCGTTATCCTGTATAAATTGATATGCTACCGAAACATAAACAAGGCATTGCTAGAGATTATTTCTTACAAGGATAAGGGATCAGAAATTACTTTGGCGCTATCTTCATATGAGTCAGTCTTAACAAAGAGGATTGATATTCTACAAGAGCGATCACTCCATAGAACTTTCCCCTCTGCCAGTAGATTTGTATGTATTGACAAATATGATCGAGACAAACGCTGTAGATGGCGTGCCTGTATGTTTTGAAGGTCGCGGCTTGAGTATGTGATAGCTGGGTCCCTTACGAATAGTGTGGCATAGTTTTCGTCGCGAACGCACGTTTCACGCGCGTGCTACGACCATGAGTGAACATCAAGTGCCGACCGCCGTTGCGCAACGTATTGTCATTCGTTTTTGGTGTGGGAAGGCGTTAAAAACACGGAAATTCTTCGGCGTTTGCGAAATCAGTTCGGTAGTGAGTGCCTGAGTAGGTCTTGTAATGGGCTGGTTACATTGTCGACAGATGTAGTCGCAGCTCTATACACATTGGCGGTGAAAGACTGCTGCAACTGCTTCTGCCGGCAATGTAATCAGACCACAAAAGTGCACCGTGGCCCATGACTTTTTAGAGTCACTTTATTTTGATTTTGGGGATAGCGGGACCCAATAATCAAATGCTGGCTAGATGAGAAAAAAATAGAAAAACCGGTCATGATCAAGAACTGGACCTGGGAATTTTGAGAAGATGAAAACGGGAGGTCTGGTTTTTGGGATAAGCGGTTGTTTTTGAGGAGAGTGTTGGAGGTGGAGGAGTCGAATTTGGATCGAGGAGTTGTGCTTGGGATTTGCTTCGGTTCGGTTTGTGTTTGACTTCAGTGCCGTATTAGTAAGAAAATTGTAAAAAAAAAATCTCAAATGAGAAATCTTTGAGATATTTCCCCGTCTTGAAAAGAATGTGTTTGAGGTTGAGCTCTTTTGCTCACCCTTTTGTCGGAAATTAATCCAAGTTTATTTTTGCGAATTGACAACAGGGGATGGGGGGTGCGTTGAGTTCTTGTACTCAACCACTTGTTGCGGATACTACTAGTACAAAACTAGAGTATCGTAACACCAAAGAAAAACTGGACGATGTCGTTACAATAAAAGAATTGATTTGACTGACACTAGAATTTTATTTTGTATGGCTTAAATACTAAAATGCTAAATTCTAACATTACAATTTCAAAAGAAAGAAGGCAATAATCAAAAATGGATAATAAATTCAAAACGCGCAAACATCACGTATTCAATTATGTGCGTATGCAAGTCACTTGGAAGAAGTAACCCATAAAATATACAACATCGCGTCGTATGCGCATAGTACGGCTATAAATTTTAAGAAAATTTAATTGTGACGCGCACATATGTGTGTAGATATGGTACTTAGAAGATGCAACATAGGAAACGGAACATACTCCCCGGCCTTGAATGATTCATTCAAGATAAGATTGACGCTGAAGTCCTGATGAAGTAGAAGATGTCGATAATCGTACCCTTTTGTGTGGCCTAGAGGAATCGTCAGAAGATGTACTGGGAACTGGTAGACGGTCTTCGTCTGATGCATGCAATGTGTTACTACCAGAAGTGCTCGGGACTGGGTCGTTTGCTGGTGAAGGTTGAGTGGAAACATCTTCAGTAAGATTTTCTTTTGCGTTGCCCTTGTCCTCTTCCTCGTCCACAGGGAGTGGTGCGAGACGATGTATGGGTCGCCGAAGTATGTTATTTTTTGTGCGAACCTCTACTACTCGCACAAATCCGTCATTGCCAGCTATGGTGTTGACAACTCTTCCCAACGGCCATTGCTGCTGGGGAAGGTTGTCTTCCTTCAGGATGATCATTGTGCCAAGTTTTATGTTGTCGCATTTCCGGTTCCACTTGCCTCGGCATTGTAGACTGTTGAGGTATTGTTGGGACCATCGGAGCCAAAATTCGTTTTTAAGTTGACTTACTAGCTTCCACCGTCTTAGGAGCGAAGTCTCCAAGGGTTGAGCGGTTGCTTCAATCGATGCGTTGAGGGGTCCTCCGATGAGGAAGTGGCCTGGCGTGAGGGCTGCCAGGTCGTTTGGGTCTGATGACATAGGGGTAAGTGGCCTTGAATTCAAGATTGCTTCTATTTCGATCACTACCGTTTCCATTTCCTCATACGTTAATGAAGCGTTGCCGAGGGTGCGCACTAGTAAGTGTTTCGCAGCCTTAACTGCAGCCTCCCATAAACCACCGAAGTGGGGAGCTCGTGGAGGAATCATGTGGAAATCGATTCCCTTGATGTTGCATTGGTGTTTAATGCGATCAGCTGCAGAATCCCACCATTCTTGGATTTCCTTTAACGTGTTCTTGGCGCCAACAAAATTTGTCGCGTTGTCGCAGTAAATATTACGACAATGTCCTCTTCGTCCCATGAATCGCTTCAATGCGCCCAGGAAGCCTTCAGATGTTAAGTCCGTCACCAGCTCGAGATGCACGGCCTTGGTGGCGAAGCAACAGAAGACTGCGATGTAAGATTTTTGTGGCCTTTTACCACGCACCTTGTAATGGGTCCATATTGGTCCGCAAAAATCCACGCCAGAGTTTACGAAGGGACGTGCTGGTTGTACCCTGGTTGCTGGTAGATTGCCCATTAGTTGATGAAATAGCTTAGGTCTAGTTCTGGAGCAGCGGACGCAATTATGTACTACTGACCTGGCAAGAGTTTTCCCTCCCATGGGCCAATAGCTTTGACGTGCTATTGCCAGAAGGGCCTCGGGATTAACATGCTTGTTTTCCATGTGTAGGTCTACGAGGAGAAGTTTGGTTATTCGGGATTTATGAGGGAGCACAATAGGATGCTTCGAGTTGTATGGAAGATTCGATGCCTCCAAGCGGCCTCCTACTCGAATTATCCCTGATGAATCCAGAAAGGGTGTCAATGACAGTAAAGAGCTTTTCCGTGTCACTTCCCTAGTGCGAGATAAACTCCGTATATCGTCGGCAAACTCCTGTTGTTGCAGGTGCTTGATAATCACCGTTTGAGCTGCGTCCAATTCATTAACGGTCAATGAGCGTTCAGAATTTCCAGAGATGCCTCGTAGTTTGTTGATATACCGCAAGATGTAGGCGACGACACGTTGTAGATGACGGAATGAATTTCTGTGGTCAATGCGGTCTATTACGTTTTCATCTTGGTGGGATGCTGCTAACGAAGTTCTTCTCTTCTCTTCAAGATTAACCGCATTCCTTACAAATGGTCCTGGCCAGAGTGCTTCAGAGCCGTGCAAAAAGAGGGGCCCGTTGAACCAGATGCCGGCAGCGACCAAATTAGCTGGAGATGCTCCTCTTGATAATACATCAGCGGGATTGTTCCTGGAGTCAACGTGGTGCCATTGCTGTCGAACAGTAACACGTTGTATCGCAGCAACACGGTTGGCAACAAAGGTGTGAAATGATGAAGAATCGGAGTTGATCCAGTTGAGGACGATCTCGGAGTCGCTCCATAGGAAGATGCGGGTTTCAATAAGTCCTAGGTCGGAACGTAGTCTTGCCGACAAGTCGGCGGCAAGTTTGGCGGCGCAGAGCTCAAGGCGTGGCAGCGTAATTTGTTTGAGAGGAGCAACCTTACTCTTTGAACAGAGTAATCGTACAGAGACAATGTTATAGTTGTCCACGGCTCGCATATACGCTGCAGCTCCGTAGGCCTTTTCCGATGCATCGCAGAAGATGTGTAGTTGATAGGATGTCGATGGTCGTGATGACAAAACATGCCGAGGAATCTTAATGTCGCTGAGAAAGATCAGACCTTCTTTAAATTTGATCCATGTTGTGTGAAGCTCTTGGGGAAGGGCGGCATCCCAATCTAGTTTAAGTGCCCACAGTTGTTGCAGGAAGATTTTAGCAACCACAACTATGGGAGCGATGAGTCCCAAAGGATCAAAGATGTGAGCGATATCGGACAAAGCAGTGCGCTTCGTTATTCTCTTGTTATCCATCCAGTTGAAGTTGATAACAAACAGGTCCGTCTTGGGCAACCAAGTCAATCCCATGGTCTTGATGGTGTCTTCTGATTTGCTGTCAAAATCTAGCTGGAGTTCTTTATCTGGAGCAGAAATAGTTTCCAGGAGCCGTTGATGGTTGGCGCACCATTTTCGAAGCTTGAAACCGGCACTCGCTAACAGTTTCCGAAGCTGGTCCTGTGTCTCCAAAAGCACAGGCATGCTGTCGCTGCCGGTGAGGACGTCATCAACGTAGAAATCCTTGAGAAGAACTTGGGCAGCAAGTGGATACTTCTTGGCTTCGTCATCAGCTAACTTCTTTAGGCATCGTGTTGCGAGATAGGATGCACTAGTGGTGCCATATGTTACAGTGTTTAGTTCGTAATGTCTCACTGGATCCTTGGGAGATTCCCTCCAAACTATCCTTTGGAACTTGCGATCCTCGCTTCGAACCAGAATCTGCCTGTACATCTTCTCTATGTCGGCTGTGAAGACGTACCTTGGCATTCTAAATCGAACAAGAATTGAGAAAATGTCGTCTTGGATGGAAGGTCCCGAGTGAAGTAAGTCGTTCAATGATAGATTTGTAGTGGTTTTAGCCGAAGCATCGAAAACCACCCGCAGTTTAGTGGTGCTGCTGTCGGGCTTGAGAACGGCGTGATGGGGGAGATAGAAATTGGGCAGACCAGGATCGGGTCCGTTGAGTTCCTGCATGTGTCCAAGAGCTCGATATTCCCGCATGAACTCGACGTACTGATCCTTGAGTGTAGGATTTTTGAGCAGACGATGTTCCAAAGCGATGAGGCGGTTTATGGCCATTTTTTCGGAGTCTCCCAAATCATCAGCGTTGCTGTTGAACGGCAAGTGGACTACGAAGCGTCCTGACGCATTCCGGGTACAAGTGTTTACGAAATGGTCTTCACAATTTCTTTCAGCGGCAGTGTAGCGGTTATCGAGACTGAGTTCCTCGAGGTTCCAAAATCGTTCCATTTGAACTTCGAGGGCGTCTTCAGTTTCGGTGGCAACTCCACATGAAGATGTGGTTGTGGTTGAATTAGAAGTGCTAGTTCTTCCTGAGACGGTCCAGCCAAAAAGGGTATTTTGAAGAATTGGCAGGTCGTCAACATCACTCATCCTGATTTGGCCCACAGCAAGTATAGCGTAAAAGATATCGGCTCCAATCAGCAGATCAATATTTTTCGAGCAATTGAAGTCTGGATCAGCCAAGGTGATATTTTTGGGTATCGGCCAAGAAGATGTGTCGATACTATTAATTGGCTGGGGCGCAATGATGTTCTGTAGAACATATGCTTCCAATCGAGTCGAAAAACCATTTATGCGCGATGATATTGCCAAGTTGACACGGCGCTGGGTCTTTTGTCGCCTTTGACCGATGCCTTCAACGCACATGTCACTATGGTTTGTTTTTAAGTTCAATTTTTTCAGAAGTCGGTCTGTGATGAAGTTGAGCTGAGAGCCAGAGTCGAGAATGGCCCGACACGGTACGATGTCTCCTCTATCGTTCATCGCGTTCACTGTGGCTGTCCCAAGGAGCACGTACGACCTTCCGGAGTTGATAGTGAGGGCAGTATGATTATCATCTGAAGTCTTCGCTTGTGAGGATAGCGCGGATGCTGGAAGCTTAGTGTTTGAGTCCTTGCTCGATGACGATGTAGACTTTCCCGATGTCGTTTCCGTTTCGAAATGGATAAGTGTGTGATGCCGTTTCGAACACTTCCGACAGCTAGATGAGGGACATGTTGAAACATTATGCCCCGCGTTCAAGCAGTTTATGCACAGTTTGCCTTCCTTCACGAATTGGTAGCGTTTCGAAGGCGACATGTTTAGGAATTTCTGGCAAAGGTTGATGCGATGAGTTCCCTTGCAGAATGAACAAGACTCCCCATTAGTTGCTGTCAGGGTTCTTGTTGTCTTGTGGGTATTCCTGTCCCCACCGGTGGATTGACGAGGTTTGCTTCCCAACGCCTCTAGTGATTGGAAGCGCAATTCCAAGAAATTAAGAAATTCCTGGATGGATGATAGGGCTCTGGGATCCTTGAGCGACTGCTCCCAGAGAATTTGAGTTGATCGGTCCAATTTGCGAGTCAACATGTGTAAAATCAGAGGATCCCAATTTGCCGTGTTAATCGCTAAATTCTGCAGGCCCAGAAGGCACTCTTGAGTAGTATCGTATAGGGGCTTGATACTAGCCGTGTTATCTGGAGTAGTTGATTGTTGTTCAAACAGTTTATTGAGGAAGGCTGACACCAGCCATCGGATATTCTCGTACCGGTGATTGATCGTTTCCCATGCAGCACTATAGTTAGCATCTGCTGTAGTATAGTGACGAAGTAAACGCTCAGCTTCTCCAGATAAACTGGTTTTAAGATACCACAGCTTCTGGCAGTCGGCTATGGGTTGGTTGTGTACCAACTGTATGAACAGGTCTCGGAACTGCCGCCATTTTACATACTCGCCGTCGAAAGTAGGGAGAGTAATTTTCGGGAGCTTCAAAGACGTTTCGCTGTGTGTGGATGTCCGTTGTTCCGAAATTGACGTAGGTGGTTGAGCCTGCAGACGTATTAGTGTGTCTGTGACCCTATCCTGAAGGGCGTAGTACTCATTCATATTGTAGACTTCGACAAATGAGTCATCTTCGTGGGTCAGTATCTTCTGGTGGAGATGTTGAACGTCATCCCAGGTTAGTTGTATGGCCCTTGCCTTGAGTTGACAGTATTGCAAGGAAAGGTCTCCTTCAAGAGGTATCCCATTCAGTAGCCCATTGCAGATGGTTATGAGGGATTGTTGTTTACGACTGAGCAAGGCGACGCGAGATGGCGGTCCCTTGGTTGTGTTCGTATTCGGCTTGGCAACAGCTCCTGTAGCCTCCAAACGCTTGGCATGAGGATCACATTCCTCATGTCTCTTCGGCGATGAAATGGCCTCCAGTTTCGCGACGATATCTTCCTTCGCAGCCAGGTAGCCAGATTGTATTGCCGTGTAGTATTCCTTTTGGAAATAAGGATGCTCCGGCTGAGTTCCGAAATTGTTGCGGATTTGATTGTCCGTGTTTTCGAAGTCCTCCCATAAGGTTTCAAGTAATTGAAGCCTTGCATTGAGGTAGTTGACATCCTTACGGTCAGGCGAGTCCTTTTTGTAATTGGTAACCACCCGTTGGATCTCGTTCCCGGTGTTTAGTTGTTCCTGGTACAAATCGTCCATGATGTACCGATGAAGCGATAGCAGCAATGAAACTCGTTAAAGGCAGTGATAAAAGCCTAGTGTGGTAACCAACAACTCCACAATGCAGACAAACAACGATAAAGGTGATAACCAGCTCCACGGATGCGGTGATGAAGATGGTGAGATCAGCTCTAATAACGACGATGTCGTGAGGCAACGATGTCGAAAGGGATGATCGGTTCTACTTCTGCGGCGATGATGTCGAGAGAGATGATCGGCTCTACTTCTGCGGCAATGTCGATGCGTGATTCCTTTAGCAGAATCACGTCGGGGTCACCAAATGTTTGAGGTTGAGCTCTTTTGCTCACCCTTTTGTCGGAAATTAATCCAAGTTTATTTTTGCGAATTGACAACAGGGGATGGGGGGTGCGTTGAGTTCTTGTACTCAACCACTTGTTGCGGATACTACTAGTACAAAACTAGAGTATCGTAACACCAAAGAAAAACTGGACGATGTCGTTACAATAAAAGAATTGATTTGACTGACACTAGAATTTTATTTTGTATGGCTTAAATACTAAAATGCTAAATTCTAACATTACAATTTCAAAAGAAAGAAGGCAATAATCAAAAATGGATAATAAATTCAAAACGCGCAAACATCACGTATTCAATTATGTGCGTATGCAAGTCACTTGGAAGAAGTAACCCATAAAATATACAACATCGCGTCGTATGCGCATAGTACGGCTATAAATTTTAAGAAAATTTAATTGTGACGCGCACATATGTGTGTAGATATGGTACTTAGAAGATGCAACATAGGAAACGGAACAGAATGAAATTGAATTTTTTTTGCCGCGCGAGCACAGATCGAGATCTGCGATTGTAGAAATATTTTTTTTTTTGAACAGTAGTGTAGGGTGCTGAAAACATTTTCTTCTTTGTTTTTAAAGGTACTATACAATTTACTGTGTATATTATCGCGAGATTGAGTGTGATTTTAGTAGAATACGACAATCAGCGGTGAATAAGAAAGTATGAGTTTTGAGAGTGTTCTAAAAGTCCTGGAGACTAAATTAACAAAAGTATTTTAATTATGCCTAAATCGGACGACAAAATAGAATTTAATATTTTTTTTGAAAACAATATTTTGAAATGTGTTTGAACGGGAAATTATTGTATATTGCGCAGTGTTTAGTGAATTATAAACGTGTGAAGCATTGGCATACATAGTGATACTGATAACAGTGGTTCATTTTCACGAACCCAGGGATAAAGGGTTGTGTTGTGAGGACGATAACACCGCCTCAAAGCAACACAGAAACCACGTCAGATAAGTATCGAATTCTAATAGTATCAAAACGATATTAATCGCATTTCAATGACCGTCTCCTTGGCCAATCATTTCCTAAAAAGAATAAAAATTCTTAACTTCAAATTAGAAAACTTAAAGTGATCGGAGTGAAAATAAAACAGAAAAAAAAAGTATCTAAAGGAAATACATATGTACAATACTATTATTCGGTTGCGCGGGGTACATTCCATCTTTTACTGGGTGTAAGCTATGCAACGCCAATAGAAGCCTGAAAACGAACGTATCCTCTCGCTTTATAACGATTTTTTTTCTTTTCGCAATTAATATTCGTTACATATTAAATTTATTAAGAACAAGGTGTCGTAGTAGATGTCTGTGTATCTACATACGAGTACATACGCCTATAATATTAGTTGTTTTGTGTCGTGAATTCTAAAGCCTAAGTAGGGCTTGTTTATCCGGAGAGTTGGATGATAGCGTTTGTGGCGAGCGGTCGTCGGACAGTAGCCGGGAGAGCGCTTGTCTTCCAAGAAAGACAAGCCACGCATGCATTTACGTGATGGCTTTTTGGACGATCGACTAGATCCAATCTATGTTGCATACAATATGTAAATGGAAACATAAAACACTAGAATTAGAATTTAGATACAAGGGGAAAAGGATTCATTCCACAGGGTAGTTGCGCTATGCAGATGAAAAATTTATCCAGTAAATGCAGTAAGAAATTTCCTAATTGATTTTCGCACGACTTTCTGGAATATTAAGAAATATATATGAATGCATCGTAAACAGTAGTAAATGCAGAAAAATATTTCATTGCTGTATTTTATTCAAGACTATTTTATAATGCTTTGAAAACACAGCCAACAAATCTATATACCAACCAAAAAATATTGATACGAAATTATACGAACTATCTAACGTGAATGAAGAACAATGAACCGTATAAAATTTTTAATAATTCTTAAGTACGTTTATCCGAGCAATAAGGCTATTTGTTGCGAAATCAAATTCCTTATAGTCCGTTTGAATCGCTTAAAAAAAAAATTTACATATATATAGATTACAATAATAATAATAATTCTCATTTGGGCACGGCACCAAATTATGAATTTGAATTTTGGAAAAATGGAATTGTTTGTTTTTGTTGTTATTAAATAACATAATGAGAGGCTAAGTTAGAATCTCCTGCCTCTTCCTTCTCTCTCTCTCCCTAGAGAATTTAGATTTGGGGGTTTCTAATAAGAAGGCGCCTGAAACCCATGGTTGGGAGGGCTAAGTCGCGCCGGGCCCACAACATCTGGGGCCCATACGGAGCCGGTAAACATCGATAGGCTCACTGACCTGAGGAGGAAGCGGATCTGTCCTGATTGGACGGTTCTCCTCGTTATTATCGTTTGTTGGCCTTAGTGCCACAGTTTGTAGTTTGGCTGATGCAGCCCCTGTCCCTGCACGGGACTTTGTGTTTCGAGTCTTAGGGAGTTTGGTGCGCAGGCACCACCACTAGTTTTTCTCATTTTTTTTTGCTTGTTTACTTACTATTGTTTCATCGCGGGTTTTAGAGTATTTTTGAATTTTGTATAACGGGCTGACGTGCGATAACTTCTTTTGTACACAAATGGAGGGGGCTGATGACTGCCGTGTTTTCGCCCACCCCGCTACTCCCGACAGCTGAGCTGGTCTGCCAGCGCACGTCATGGGTGGTCAACAGAGAGTGGTTCTTCGACAAGTAGTGTCTTTAGGCCTTCACGGCCGCACCAACCCTCGTCCTCCGAGTTCCATTGCTACAGTCTGCAGTGTTTAAATGGGCCAAAGTGTTCAAAGATGGCCGCGAAACCGTCGAGAATGAGCCGCATGATCGTCGACCGCGAACCAGCATCACACCAGACAACATTCGCCGCGTAGAACAACTCATTTTGGAGGACCGTAGGATGAATGTTCGAAACATTTCGGCTGAAGTCGGCATTAGCATTGGTAGTGTAGAGTCTATCATCCACGAACATCTTCAATATCGCAAAATAACGGCGCGATGGGTTCCCAAAATGTTGAACTTCGAGCAAAAATTCATGCGGTTGGAAGTTTGTCGCCGCTTGCTGAGGCGATACGAGGCGGAGGGGGACGGTTTTTTGACGCGAATCTTCACTACAGACGAGACATGGGTACACTATTACACTATTGGGGCGCCAGTCAAAGCGAAGACAACCAGGTCCGCGGGTAAGGTTATGTGTACTGTATTCTGGGACCGGCGGGGAGTGCTGTACGTTATAGTTGCGGGGGAAAACAAAAGATGGTAGATCGTTCCACATTCGTGTTGTCCTAGATACAAACGAGTCATGGAATTTGGCGGTGCGACTATTGCTGAGTTCTAGAAGATGAGGATGGACACGACTGGCTAGTCGGGTGTTACGTAAAGGAAAAGTACGCTCAGGAATGAGGTTGGCTATTTCATCAGAGCAACGGCGGTTGTAGTAGCGATAGAAGAGTGAGAGACAGCCGACACTTCGCCGGTGTTCAAGCGGTTCGATTTTAGATTTTATGGGTTCCTCGCCAATAAGCTTGAAGGCTTTCCGTTGAACTTTGTCTAACGCGGATAATGCGGTTCTACCTGCGCCTGCCCATATGTGGGAATTAAATTCAAGTCTCGGTCTTATATGAGCCTTGTAAATTTGAGCCAGATCAGATGGTGAAAAGTATCTTTTACAGCGATTCAGAAAGCCCAGACACTTCATTGCGTTTTTTGCAACGCAAAAAATGTGGTCGGACCAATTTAGTTTACTGGAGATGTTAATACCTAGTATGTTCAGTATGGGCGAATCAGGAATGCTGACCCCATCGACAAGAATGGGTTGGGCGGTAGGTGGAGCACATCGCTTATTGGAAAGTAGACAACATTGAGTTTTTGAGGCGTTAAACTCTACTCGATTCGCTTTCCCCCATGCAATAATTTTTGAAATGTCTTCATTTAGTGAGTCAAACATGCGATCTCTGTTGATAGATGTTGAATTTCGGCGAGAGTCAGCTACAGAGTTGAAAGAGTAAGTGTAGTCAAGGGTGCTATCGTCTGCAAAGCTATGGATTGAGTTGGAAGTCACGCTGAGAAGATCGATGATGAAGAGAAGGAAGAGTGTTGGTGAAAGGACAGTACCTTGGGGGACCCCTGCGTTGGTGGTATGGCAATTTGATTTAACTCCATCAAGGACGACCTGAAGCGAACGGTCGTGAAGGGAACTTTCGATCCATTTAACTAATTTTGGGTCCAAACCAAAAGCCTGGAGCTTAGCTAGAAGAGCCGGATGCCAGACTCTATCAAAAGCTTTCGAACATGAGCTAGTTTCCACGATGATGGGAACACTCCTGTTGCGTAGGACAGGTAAAAGAGTTTTCGGAGAGGTTTGGCTAGCGAGGAAGCGCAGTGTCTGAGAACTAAGGGGGAGATGCCATCAGGTCCAGCCGATTTTGATACATCGAGTTTTGAGAGTACTTTAAATACTTCCCTAGTGCGGAAATGCAAAGGTCTCTGGTGTGAATCACATAAGGGTATGGCTGGTGGACTCTGAGTAGTGGGTAGTAGGCAAGAGTTTGCAACAAAAGTTTCGGCCAACAGGTTGGCCTTGTCTTGCGGTTCACTGTATATTTTGCCATCATAAACCAGTGGTGGAATAGAAGAGGAGGTGAAGTTATTCTTCACAGATTTGACGAGTGACCAGAAACCTTTGCTACCTTTCCGTTGAACGAACACTTTCTGCCTAATTTTGCTGTCAAACTGGAATTTAGCCTTATTTATGACTGATTTGCAGATGTTACGCGTAGAATTGTAAACTTCTCTCAGTTCGACAGAGGGGCATTGTTTGTATGCACGGTATGCCGCTTCTTTTCTCTTTATAGCCTCTTTGCAATCTCTGTTAAACCAAGAGTTGGTGGTTGGTTTGGTATTCTTAAAACTGTGTGGGATAAAGCAGTGCATTCCATACCAAATGATGTTACTAATTGACTCGCTTATATAATCGACGTTCTGTGTAGAGAAGCAGTCAGACCAGTTCAGTTCACTGACGAATTGATTAAATGCGACCCAGTCCGCCTTATCATAATGCCACAATTGTCTCTTGTTGGAAGATAGATTATTGACATTTAGTGACCTAGTTGTGAATTTGGTCGATATCAATTTATGATCGGAGTTTCCCAAAGGAGATGAAACAGATACTGAATATTTGTCGGGGTGTGAGGTTATAAACAGGTCCAATAAGTTGGCGTTTTGACCTTCTATATCAGGTATTCTGGTTGGGGAATCTACTAATTGGTGTAGGTTGTATGATTCACAGAATAGCTCAGCCAGTCTTCCTGCTTGGCTTGTAGATGAAGAATATTTAAGCCATTGTACATTGTGTACATTGAAGTCGCCTGCCAAGACGATTTCTGAAGCAGGGTATTTATCTAACAGCTCATCGACATTGGTGGAAAGTATATCGAAGTAACGTTCAGTATCAGGATCAGAAATCCCAGGGCTTCGATACAGAAAACACAGGAATAGAGTATGTTTATTGAAATTGAACCTAATCCAGGTGTATGTGAATTCTGGATTAGATAAAGTGAACTGGGGACTGATGGTGGAAAAGGCGATATTATTTCGGATGTACATTGCAATCCCCCTTTGGGTTGAAAAAACGATAGCCTTGGATGTTAAATTGGCTTATTTCGCAATCGCTAAGGACTTTTGTTTCGCTTAACGCCATAACTGCTGGGTTGTGTAGCATGAGATGGGCATGTACCGCAGTATAATTCGCTCTAATTCCACGAATGTTGCAAAAATCAAATCTAAATTCTTGCATGTTTAGACGGAATGTACAAAGTTTAGGGGGGGGGGGGGGGGGGGGGGGGGGGGTAGAATTGGTCACTCGATAACTGAACGCAGCAGCAATAATCCAATCACAGCTAACAGTAGTGTTATGCCTACTTGCTAGTTGTCGTTGAATTGAAAGCGGCCAGTATTAAATTATGGTTGCGATTAATGCAAATGCATTAAATTCAGAAGTTGGACAGGATGTTAAGTCTACAAGGAACGGACTCACCGGGACTTTGCTGTGCTGTCACTAGGGGGCCCTTCGCTATTGCATACAACACAAATACGCCCGCACACACGATTTTTTTTTACGAACAAATGTGGCGCGCACATGTATCTTTAGCCCGGATGCACTTCGTTTCTATTTTTCTATTTTTAGATTTGGTTTTTTTTTTTTAAAAACGATGTCGCGCACGTCCGTTCCTCTGGACGGTCCGAACTCAACTCCTGCAACTGCTGCATCTAAACTTCTGAAAACACACGTGAAACCCGCTTATCGCTCGAAACGGAGGAGCATTCAAGCGCGAAGTGCTATTCTTCTCCAGGATAACGCGCGCCCTAGTACCGCGCGTCTCACGCTCGATACAATATCAGAATTGGAGTGGGAGGTACTAGAACACCCCCCCCCCCCCCCCGGCCCCCTACAGTCCGGATTTATCACCCTGCGACCACCACATGTTTGGACCACTGAAAGAAGCCCTCGGAGGTCAAAGATTCAACACCGACGACGAGGTAGAGGAGTTTGTGCGCACATGGCTGTCCAAGTTGCCCAAGGAATTCTTTGATACCGGCATCAAGAAACTTCCGGAGAGGTGGCAAAAAAATGTGTCAGAGCGCTTGTCTCGATCATATTTGAACCACCCTCGTAGTATAGACTATACAGTATAGATACACAAGAGAATCAATACATACAAATCTACCAGCAGAGGCTAAAGTTGTATGGAGTGAGCTTTCTTGTGTAGTCCATACAATTCTTCTGGCAGAGGCGAAAGTTCTATGGAGTGATCGCTCTTGTAAAATATCAATCCTCTTTGGTCTTAATTAGAAAGCTTTTATCATCATTTCCCAGGGAGGCGAAGGAGAAGAGACACATATGTTATTTAGGAAGGGAGTTAGTATAGACGCCAAAGTAACTTATATTTACAAAAACATTGAAACATAAAAGTTATAGAGTGAAATTATAAAACAAAAAAATCTCGTTTTGCATCCCAGACTGGTATATGAGGGATGCAAAAAAAGATCTATGAATTCATAATAAATATTGATTTTATTAATTAATGCGGCATCGCAGTAACTAAGACTTTGTTGGTAAATGCAATTTTCATGGTATTATCAGATTATGTTAATAAAGAGATGTCATTGAGCTGAAAGTGTTTATTAAATTTTCGTGTTTGTGATTCGTAAGATGCCAATTGCCAATTGCACGCGCGTCGACGCGCCCTTGCCCTACTGAGGGGTCAAGGCAATTAGTATCCTTTATAAATAATAATACTATGTATCTTACCGGTACTGCTTCTTTAGACGACGACGTTTTGCGTCATGAATATTTGAAATGTGCCTTCTTAGCGAATATGGTTTTAAAAATACTTTTCCACATATTTCACACTTGATAGGATTTCCACTATGAGTACTGTAAAAGAAATCGCTTAGTTCGTGATCTCAATCGACGCCGAACATTTTAACTGTTACCAATTACCTTTCGTGTACAATTCGAGAATAGTCGGTTAAGAATTTTTTCTCACAAAATTGATATTTAAATTTGTTTTTTTGCGGAGCAATACTATCCAAGTTGGTATCCCGGTTTAGAATATTATTGTCGTTTGCTTCTTGTACGGTTCCAGAACCTAACTCATTTTCGTTTTCCTCTTCAACTTTAATTTGGGTTTCATCCTCTAATTTAATGTTGGGAAGTAAAGGGTCAGTCTCTGAATCAAGTTCAATGTAGACCACACAGCTTTCCAGTTCGTCGACTAATGACGATATTGATGATGATTTAACTGTTTGTGATTGTTCAACTTCTGGTGAATTGTCTGTAATTGGCTTGGTTGTTTCTGTGCCATCAGCTAATTGTTGTTGTACGCAGTCGGTGATTATTTCCTTTTCTACCTTAACCTTCGTCAGTTCTAATAACAAAGCATTAGCGTTCTCACAATTTTGTCGAAATTTGATAGGATTACCACTATGAGTCCTGTAAAAGAAATTGCTTAGTTCGTGATCTCAATTGAAGCTGAACATTTTAACTGTTACCAATTACCTTTCGTGTACAATTCGAGAATAGTCGGTTAAGAATTTTCTCTCACAAAATTGGCATTCAAACTTGCTTTTTTGCGGAGTAATACTATCCAAGTTGGTATGCCGGCTTAGAATATTATTGTCGTTTGCTTCTTGTACGGTTCCAGAACCTAACTCAATTTCGTTTTCCTCTTCAACTTTAATTTGGTTTTCATCCTCTAATTTAATGTTGGGAAGTAAAGGGTCAGTCTCTGAATCAAGTTCAATGTAGACCACACAGCTTTCCAGTTCGTCGACTAATGACGATATTGATGATGATTTAACTGTTTGTGATTGTTCAACTTCTGGTGAATTGTCTGTAATTGGCTTGGTTGTTTCTGTGCCATCAGCTAATTGTTGTTGTACAGAGTCAGTGATTTCTTCCTTTTCTGCTCTAGCCTTCGTCAGTTTTAATAACAAGACATTCGCGTTCTCACAATTTTGTCGAAATCGATAGGCCGCATTTAGTTCGGATAGACATGTGTCGCAAATTTGTTGGGGATAATTTTCGGACTGTTCCATCTGAAATAAGATGTGAAAAAAATTAAATACAAATTAGGTAGAATGTAACATTTGGGGCGACCGGTAGCGGAGTGTGTTGAGGCATCAGTCTCATGTTTGACTACCGGCGTTTCGGGTTCGAATCCCGTCCACGACGACGTTCGTGGCCATGGATGTGCAGGAGGTGCATGCTGGCAACTGCATTCTCTGAAACCAATTTATGCCAACGAAACGTCAACTGGGCCACATGGAACAGTTGACGCGCTATGCCCCACAAGGGGTTAGAGCAATTGAGTAGTAGTAACATTTGCAAAAAAATCGCTAAAAATTTAATTTTGACATTAATCGACTTGCCGACTTGCCATCTCGTTCTGTTCGCCGCCATCGCTTGCAGCTCGCTCCACGACTTGCCTATTGAGGCACTCTCACTCTCAACTGATCTTGTTGTAACGAAGTTGTTGGTTGAGCTGTGCTCGGAATGAGGACGGAAGCCAAGGCATGGTCGTTCAGACCAGTTGTGACATCTCAGTGTCAAGACCTCCTCAGAAATGACCAGAGGTGACGTGTGCTCGATAACTAGCTCAGCTATCGGTAGTGTGGGCGGGGTTTTACTAGGTCACTCTGCCTCTCATCGCTACAAAAAAAAAAAAAAAAAAACAATTATCACGCGTCGGTCCGAATGCCGAAACAAATGAGTATGTCCCTCACAAGATACAAAAAAAAACGAACTAACCGACGAAATCCTCAACCATCCCTGGAACTAGCACGTGAGCCCCCTGATGGCGATGGGGCTCCGTGCTCCCTCCCCGACCTTGGGTTGAGCCCCGCAACATTGCTCAACCCCCTTAACGAAATTTTTGATCTGACCGCGACGAGAACGGAAGAATGGAGGGTCCTTGGGAGTTCAGGAAGCTATAATAACGTTGAGCACGACTTCATGATTGCCAGTTTATTCATTTCTCTTTTCTTCTTTTGTTCATTATAACCTTATAAATAGGATTTACAATTAGTAAACAATCAGTACTACTACTACTCCGTAGTTATATATCACTAATACTAACTCTATCAATTAATCAATTGTCCATTGAACACTGTTCAATTTTAACAAAAAAAAAAGAGAAATACAGAGTCGCGAAAGATACCTCGAGTATTGATTGTTGCAAACTATTCATTCGAACGCGATCTATTATTCGCAAAAAAAAATAGTTATCTCTTTTTTTTATATTTAATACGTGACCTCCCGACCCAAAACGAAAAAAATATCGCATACTATGTATTAAAATCGCGATCCAATATCCGATCCAAAAAGATGTAATAATATGTTAAACCTATTACGTAACCTCCAATACGACAAAAGATATCTTATTCCACGCCGGAAAATGGCAGAAAACCCAAAACAACATGGAGACACACCGATTCCCTGGGTATATACGAGTATACTCCGGTATATGGTCTCGTGTTTAATCTTGTTAATCTATACCTATCAGGACTCCCAACACCACCTGAAGGGATCGACATCATCTCCTACGCTGATGACTGCTCCATTCTGGCAACAGGGAACAACATAGCCGATATGTGTGCACATCAACGATTATCTTGAAGAACTTAACTCGTTCTTCATAAGCAAGAACCTTACCGTCTCAGCGTCTAAATCCTCGGCAACCCTATTTACCACCTAGACGAAGGGGGTCAAGATGCAGCTTGAAATCTCGATTGAGAATCATCCAATTCCTACTATAAACCATCCGGAAATCCTAGTAGTCACACTGGACAGCATGGCCACATCATCACCCCATGCCTCAACCGTGTACGACAGGATGCGTATTAGTATTGCAGATAGATGAATCGCACAGTATCGTGGTCGTGTACGCGTAAGTAGTCTCGTTGTTAATTTATACGTTACAATATTAAGTTTCCGACCGAAATGGATGGCGCACCGAACTGTACGATAAGCTGGAAGTACGTTCCTGCGGCAGCCGGTTCTTCGTACCGGAACGACCCGTTTTTCAACGGCCAAGAGCTGCCAAACCTCTCGATGCAAGAAGAACTGCAGTATTCGAAGCATCGCTACCACAACAACAAAAAGCTCGAAGTCTTAACTGGAAATTTCGAGAATAGTTTAACTAGAACCATTTCAATGGATGACATGCCTGAACCCATATTGAAAGGGAAAAGGACCCATCATCAGAGGGTGCGGACACCGAACATCTGTTGGGTTCCCTAAACAGGATGACGCGGTCACTTGACCGAGATAATTGGAGGAAAACGATCCAGGTGGCCGAGGTCCGGTGTCGGACTGTCGAGCCACAAGATGATGCACCCTTAAACGTGCCATACACGCAGCGACGATATGGATATCGGCCGATGAATTGGACTGTGTATGCGCTTATCGTTGACATTTTTTTTTTGACATTTCCATATAATTTTTGATCAACTGACATTTTGTGGCGATCCATCGGCCGATCGATCGGGCGACGGATCGGATAATGTATGGCGGCTATAGTGTTGACGCGGTGGTTGTAAGGTTCTTGCTTATGAAGAACGAGTTAAGTTCTTCAAGATAACGGTTGATGTTTTCGCACATATCCGCTATGTCGTTCCCTGTTGCCAGAATGGAGCAGTCGTCAGCGTAGGAGATGATGTCGATTCCTTCAGGTGGTGTTGGGAGTCCTGATAGGTATACAAGGTAGGAGATAGGACTCCTCCTTGAGGTACACCTTGTTTAATCCTCCTAAGCTTTGATTTGCTGCTCCTGAATTCTGTATAGGATTGCCTACCAGGGAGATAATTGGCAATCCATTTTACTACTTGCGTCGGAAGCGATGAACAGTTGACGTCAGACAAAAGCGCTTAATGGCTGACGGTGTCGAAGGCCTTCGACAGGTCAAACGCCACCAATATTGTTCTTTGACATGGACGAGCCTGGTTGAGACCATTATGGATGCGGGATGTAATGGCATCCAAGGCCGTGGTCTTACTGTGCATGCTTCGGAAGCCATGCTGGTGATTTGCGAGCTGGATGTGGGCCGTAAGAACAGGGTGGATTAGTGCTTCAAGCGTTTTGGAAATTGGTGACAGTAGATTATTGGACGATAGGATTCGCCGAGTGTCGCTTTCTTCCCAGGTTTCAATATTGGGATGACTCTCCCTATTTTCCAGATTTCTGGAACAATCAGCGAGGAGATGGATAGATTGAAAGTAGCCGTGAGATAGTTGATGGCTGGCAGATCGAGGCGTTTGAGCATAGTCATTGGAATGCCATCAGGTCCCAATGCTTTCGAGTGGTTCGCCTTCCTTATAGCTGCATCTACTTCGTCTGTGGTGAAAACAGGTTCGTTTGTAAATTTTCCTACGAATTTTGCGCTTAAGTCTGTCTGGCGCGAGGTGTTCAATAAATTGTTTATTGAAACGACTTGCGGAGTGGGTAGGATCACTTGTTGAATTTTCACCGAACACAATGGCGACGTTCCGTTTCTGTTTTGGTAGATTGGAAAGGACATGGACAGTCGACCATAACTTGCTCAACCCAGATGGGTGCTCCGTTTTGACCCCCTGTGTTCGGCTACTTGCCTATGGATCTCGCAGCTCATCTCGTGAATTCTGGGGTCGTCCGGATTTACGCTCCTGATACTGTCTCTCTCGTCTGCCAGTCTGGCGGCAGTGGTCGGAATCCGTGCTGCAGGAATGAACTTCACAGCCGCTTCGTCAGGACTTTCCTTATGTTGGATTCGGCTGTACGAACATCGGTTGGCGTTGGCAGAGCAAGGAATTTAGCGTATAGGAGGTGAAACCGTCCCAATCAGCCTTATTGTGGTTGACAAACGTGCGGTGTTCGGCAGATATGATGTTTGTCGGTTTGTCAAGCCTTATCACGATTGATAGGTGGTCTGAAGATAGTGTCAGGACCGGCTCCCATTGTGTTTCGTTTATGGGGCTAGCACTGTCAATCGTGATGTCTGGAGAACTGAAACAAGTACCGGCGATGTGGGTGGGGATGTCGTCATTTAGGGTACAGAAATCGGAGGCATCAAGCTGTTCAGCTATTGAGATTCCTCTGGCGTCGTTGGCAAGGTTGGAGTGCGAGAGTTCATGGTGAGCATTAAAGTCACCGAGTAGGAGGCGATATTGACCGGTAAGAAGATATTTACATGGTATTCCCAACTGGATACCGGTGGGATGTAAATATTGTAAACTTCGATATCAACATTACCCGATTTTATGGCGATGGCCTGCACTTCCATGGTGTTATCATTACTAATAATATCGATTTTCCGGTATTGCACGGAATGGTAAATAAAAAATAAAAAATTGCTCGCACAAAAAACATTCTATTTCGGGCGCTTGTCAAAGTGACGCGCCCATGCCCTACTGAGGGGTCAAAGCAATTACATATAAATAATAATACTTCTGTATCTTAATGGTACTGCTTCTTTGGACGACGTTTTGCGTGAACATCTGAAATGTGCCTTTTTAGCCAATATTGTTTTGAAAATACTTTTGCACATATTTCACATTTGATAGGATTTCCACTATGAGTCCTGTAAAAGAAATCGCTTAGTTCGTGATCTCAATCGAAGCCGAACATTTTAACTGTTACCAATTACCTTTCGTGCACAATTCGAGAATAGTCGGTTAAGAATTTGTTCTCACAAAATTGGCATGAATCCTTGCTTTTATGCGGAGCAATGCTAGGCAAGTTGGTATGCCGGCTTTTAGCTGTCAGGGATTCTTGACGGCAAATACTATGGGAAACAAAACATAATTCAACCAACCTGCTAGCAAATGACTTACGATGTAGTTGCATATGCATCACTAGTTCATCTTCATTTTTAAAAATTTTTTCGCAATGTTCACATTTCCAAGGTATTTCTGAATAAATTTCCGAAATTTCATTATTATTAGCAACGTTTGCTTCTTGTACGGTTCCAGAACCTAACTCAATTTCGTTTTCCTCTTTAATTTTAATTTGGTTTTCATCCTCTAGTTTAATGTTGGGAAGTAAAGGGTCAGTCTCTGAATCAAGTTCAATGTAGACCACACAGCTTTCCAGTTCGTCGACTAATGACGATATTGATGATGATTTAACTGTTTGTGATTGTTCAACTTTTGATGAACTGTCTGTAATTGGCTTTGTTGTTTCTTTGCTATCAGCTAATTGTTGTTGTACACAGTCGGTGTTTATTTCGTTTTCTACTTTAACCTTCGTTAGTTTTAATAACAAGACATTAGCGTTCTCACAATTTTGTCGAAATCGATAGGCCGCATTTAGTTCGGATAGACATGTGTCGCAAATTTGTTGGGGATAATTTTCGGACTGTTCCATCTGAAATCAGATATAAATAAATTAAAGTACAAATTATGTAGAATGCACGCAAACTTTCCATCTCGCCCTGTTCGCCGCCATCGCTTTCAGCTCGTTCCACGACTTGCCTACTGACGTTCCTGCGGCAGCCGGTTCTACGCACCGGAGCGACTCGTTTTACGACGGCCAAGAGCTGCCAAAACCCTTCAATGCAAGAAGGAAAGTGTGTTACATGTCTCGTATGTTACATGTCACCCCACGACCATCTACATCAGGAAACCAGAATGATGCCTTTAAGAGACCACAACCAGCTTCTTGCCAAGCAATGCCTGGTGGGTTGCTACGGAAGTGATCACCCAAACTCCAACCTCATAGACAAGACACCGCCGCCCAGCCATGTCAGGAGCGACTTGAGGGACCTAGAAAGGAATGTCCAGAGGTACAAAAGGATACCCTTTGATAGTGGCGCACACAGATCAGCCATCGTAGCGATACATCAGGAGGAGGTTCATCAGTCAATTGCAGGTTTAGGTCCGAATCCAGTTCTCTCGTCTATACCACCAAGAATATCTCCGGAAGAGGAAAGACTTCCGAGAGCTACGAGAACGACACTCGCCCAACTTTGGTCAGGCTGGTGATCATGACTGAACTCCTACCTATCCCGCATCGACCAGGACATCTCAAACATCTGTCCTGCATGTAATGGAGCTCCTCATGACGTAGACCAGATCTTTCACTGTCCAGCCGCTCCCACGCACCTAACTCCTAGATCGTTGTGGGAGAACCCAATAGAGGCAGCTAACTTTCTATCCTTCAACACCGGGGATGAAAACGAATCCGTAGTCATGTAACCAACAAACACACCGAATTCTGACCATTGCTACAACAACAACAACTCCGATAGCATCAAGAAACGATAGGCGTCCTATTTGGAAGAGCTTTATAATCCTACATCTAGCGTCCCTATACAAGAAGCCCCAATCGATGACGATATGATCGCCTCCCAGGTCAAGATCCAAAACAGACTGACCGACATCTTCGAACAAGTACTGTGGTGAAGCAAGGCGATAGAGTGGCTCTCATGCTTCCAACCTAATACTTGAATATAATATTCGCGGCTGAGTGCGGGCACAAGAGGCACGCTACTTTCTAAGTGGATGAAAAAATTTCATTACCTAGCATCACGTCTCGAAACCTGCCTGCTGCTGAAAACTACTACTCTTGACACGGCTGCAAAGAATAATTGGACCACGCTTAATGCACGTGATAAAAGATTTTATGTTCTCGGTTCTTCCAATAATATCGAAGCGTGTGCAAAGAAACATGTATCTCTGCATATACAAAACAATCATACGTCAATCATCATCCTTCCGCGAATATTAAGTTTCCGACCGAAACGGATGGCGCATCGAACCGTACGATAAGCTGGAAGTCTCATGGACTGGAAATTTCGAGAAGTCCAGCTAGAACCATTTCATTGGACTTGCCTCAACCCACATTGAAAGGGGAAAAAAGGACCCATCATCAGATGCGGACACCGAACATCTGCTTGGCCTCCTAAACAGGATGACGCGGTAACTTGAGCGAGATAATTGAAGGAAAACGATCCAGACGGCCGAGGTCCGACTGTCGGACAGTCGAGCCACAAGCTGATGCACCTCATTCTACTCTCAACAGTAAATAATTTGGTTTTTTACTTACTTTCAGACTGAAGCACTTCATAATCTTATCGGCAATGATGAGACCATCTTCATCTTTATCAAAAAGTGGCTGCAAATCTAACTCTTGGAAGCAAATTCGACAAATACACTCTATTGATAATTCCATGTTTTGACACACATAAGGTGTTGTGGTTTACAGTCCAATTAATTCGGTTGGCAACACTTTCGTATTTGACTACACGAGGAAACGGTGTAAACGGAGTATTTTTCAACATCTGTTATTCTAAAGCCTGGTACTGACCTCTCCGTGGGAAAATGTTGCACTTAGCTTTCCCACGAAAAAGTGACAGTGTAGACTTGCACGCGGCACTCTACACGACACGTGATCTTTCCTTCTACTCAAAAGACCGGTTTACAAACGAAATAAAGTGCAAAGTAATTGTTTTCGCGTGAAAATTGCTCATAATGGCTGCATTCCCGAAAATGAGTGCGTTCAGAAGGTGGCAAAAGAGCAGAAACCGCTCGCGAGTAGCTCCGGAGCTGCTCGGTTTGGAGTCTGCACCTGCTGAACGCTACTTCACCAGCTGATAAATCGACCAGCTGAAAGCTGACGATGACAATTTTAGACGTCAAGTGCCGAAAAGTGGAAAATACATGAATCCCACGCTGTCCATTACAAAAATCACGAACAACGAAGAAACAAATTCAAAAGCACCCGAAAAGCAAAGAACTAGAAGCCGAAAACGGCGAAAACACAACAACCAATTTGATAACTGTCAAAACTCGAAACTCGCAACATGAGCGTGAGGTTGAAAAAGAAGAAGAACCTGAGCACTGAGCACTGATCAGTGAGCAGAAATATTTCTTGCTCGGTGAAATTTGATCATGCTCACCCGAGCAGAAGTTGCTCAGTCACTTCTGAACCCGCTCGTTCTGAACATGTTCGCTGAGCGGAAGCTGCTCAGTTCCTTCTGAACGCACACAATATCATAATACCACTGTTTATCCATTGCCACTACTCCGATTCGTGATTTCTCCGGTCCGAGGCGCTAACCAGATTGAACGCAGCAGCAGCGGTGGCAGCAACAACAACAGGTAGATCTGTCGCGATGACAGCGATTTGTCATCGCGACAGATCTACCTGTGGTTGTTGTTGCTGCCACCGCTGCTGCTGGCGATGCCGCTGCTGCTGCGTTCAATCTGGTTAGGGCCTGATTCCTAGAGCTTTGACAGTTCGCTCTTGACAAGTTCTGTCACTCCATTCGTAAACAACTCTTTGTTGGCGACAAAGTGCGTATAGCATATTGAGAATCTATGGAGAAGCAATCCGCATATACTCAACACTAAACTATTTGAAGTAATTCCACTCGTAAAAAGTAAACAAAGAGACACACGCCCTCTTCCCCGCAACACCCGCTCAGTCAATATAGAAGCACATGAGATGTCAAACTCACATTGCTCCCTCGTACTTCTCCTTTGTGAACAATAACATTCCATTTTGCCTCCCTACCGCGGAACACCCGCCCGGTCCATATAGGCGACACATGAGATGTCAAACTACCATCCCTTCCCACTTCCACATTTGACCGAATTACTTCATTTCTCTCGCTCTTTTTCATTTCCTTACTCTTGCTTCTGTGGCGTATACTGATCGGAAAGTATGTCCATAGAGGAAGGTATGTCCTCGTTCGTCACTTTGTTTGGAAATTGGGCTTAAGACCTGCCATAGACGGTGCGATCCGTCGTCAGATCGATCTGACGATGGATCGCCACAAAATATCTGACGATCGAAATTATATGGAACTGTCAAAAAAATTGTCAACGATAGTCACATACACTGCAATCCATCTGGCGATAAAAATATCGTCAGATCGATCTGACGACGGATTGGATCGTATATGGGGGCTATTAAAAGTGTAAATATTCCTTATTAATTGGCGTATGTTTGTGTGAAATATATTCATGGCGGCACGGGAATCGTGTCGTTCACCGGAGAAATCACGAACCGGAGAAGGGGCAATGGATAAGTAGCGATATTTTCGGGAACGCATCCATTAAAATTCGTGATACTTCTCCCCTTCTCAAAGATTCGGGTAACGGTGTTTGAAAACGTAGCGTTTCCGCAAAGTATCTTCGACACGGTCCAAGACGGAAACGAAACCAATGGTGCGGAAACTTTTTTCTTCGAATGAAGTATGTTAGTACTGACAGAGCGAAAATTTTTCGTGCGAACGCAACTTTTGACAGTTAACACCGTATTCTTCAACGTCCAGGTACTTTTCATGAACATTCCCGTGAAGAAGACGATAACCACGTCAAAGAACTAGAAGATAATATGGAACGGGGGTTTTCACACAGAGCCCATACGTGTTTGAACACCGCCATCTTAACTCTCAGGCCGGAGTGACAAAGCAATGACGTCATGACAAGCAGTGAACCATATGTAAACAAAGTGAAGAACGCGTGCAGTCGACCTCTTGAAATTTGGCGATTTTCGTGCGTAAAAGTGATTTTAGTGTCGCGATTTTAAGTGCAGTTGAAAGTAGTGTTTGTCACTGATATTTGGAAGTGAAAAAAAACGCAATGTGCCGCGAACTTCCGACCAAAATGAACTGCTCGAAAGTGCGCGAGACATGAGTGTGGTTATGAAAGTGCGACACGAAAAATTTCGCATTTTTCGTTAATTTTCCGGTAATTTGGCTAGTGTGAATGGTGCAGCACTACCCTGGGACGAATCCTTGGGCCGGTGAGCTCAGCGGAAACTCCCGGAAGTGCCCCAAAAAGTGAATTCAAAGTGGTTGTCAAATGACAACATTACAGGTGATTTCCGGCCTTTTCATCGGAATTCATAGGGTAATTATACGTTTTTTGTTGTGTAAAATTTTTAGTGAATTGATGCGCCCCAAAATACGGGTCTTAAACGCGTTGTTGACGAGCCAGACGAAAGTTTCAGTGCTGCTGACAGGACTAGATGCCTAGCAGTGAAACTTTCGTCCGGTTCGTCAACATCGTGGTCAAAATCCACACTTTGGGGCGCACCAATCCACTTAAATTCTACCACAACAAAAAACGCATACTTACCCTATGAATTCCGATGAAAAGGCCGGAAATCATCTGTAATGTTGTCATTTGACAACCACTTTGAATTCACTTTTTGGGGCACTTCCGGGAGTTTCCGCTAAGCTCACCGGCCCGAGGATTCGTCCCAGGGTAGTGCTGTACCATTCACACTTGCCGAATTGCCGGAAAATAAACGAAAAATGCGAAATTTCCCGTGTCGCACTTTCCTAACCTCGCACTTTTCAATACACCATTTTACTCGATACTTCCCGGCACTTCACGTTTTTTTTCACTTTCACACGGCACTGATAGCCACTTCTTTTAGTTACACTTAAAATTCCGGCACTAAACTCACTTTTACACACAATTATCGCGATATTTCACCGGGCGACCGCACGCGTTCACACTTCGTTGACTGCTTGTCATGTCGTTAGTGCTTTGACAATCAGCTGACACTCCGGCCTGAGAGTAAAGATGGCAGTGGTTTGAAACATAAGTGTAATCCCGTCACTCTCCCCCTCTTTGAGTTTGTAGAACGATTGTGTCAGTTTGGACACAAACGTCATTGGACGATTGTGTCACTTTGGACAGAAACGTCATTCCAAAGCCATCTGATCGAAAGTTTTTGTCGTATCGTCAGTTTCGCGACTAAATACCAGTGCCCTCGGCTTGTGTTTAGCCGATTTGGCATTAATTACTCGATTACAAACGAATTTAAAAGTGATTGTGCCGATAATTAGCGCGTGTCATTGCCGTGAACTTTTATAAAACTAATAATAAAGTGCGTTGTACCGGGTCGCGGAAAACAGCACGTATTTACGTCCAAATTGCGTATCGTTTCACATGTAAGTATATATTTATATGATTTGTGATGAAGTCTCCTTAAAATCAACTGGTAATTTTCACGGTGTTCATTTAAAATTTGCATTTTTTTACGAATTCGGTGAAGTGTAAGCAAACAAGAATCGCCGACTTGACTTTTGTCATCCAAATGACTTTTGTCTTTTGTTATGTGCCATTGGCGTAGTCTAAAATATTTTTTTAGGGGGGCTGGTAAATTTGATATTGAAATTAAATTTTTAATGTACATTATATATTTACAGTTTTCCGCAAGATAGTACCACAAGGTCGTTGTGGTTAAACAATTTTAATTGAAGCAGTTTGAAAATACGCAAAAACAGTCGTTATGGCTCGTTTACATTTGCCAGTGCACCGGCATGCCTGTAGACTTGTCGACAAGTGCCTTGCGTGTAGCTGCTTGCATGACGTGTGCCAGTAGGTGTTTACACACACAATTCGACTTGCAAGTTGGCTGGGATTTTTTCTTGAGTGTCAATTTGATTATCACGTATTTACCATTGCGACATTCAGTTGCAGGCGACGTCGATCTTTGGTCGTTTTTTGGCATACCAATGACAGCAAACATATGTTCGCAAGTCTACTGGAATGCCTGTAGGAAATCAATTGGCCCGGGAGGCCAGCTACTTGCAAGGCGCCGTGCGGGTTTACTGGCCTGGCAGTTCACAGGCACGAGTGTTTACACATACGCAAGTGACAGCTTGCAAGTTACTTGCAAGGCACTTGCAATGCCTGTAAAATGTACGTACTTGCACGCTCTACTGGCAAGTGTAAACGCTACTTTAAAGACGGTAAGTACTAATTCATTCACAATTAAAAGTGATCATATTTTTTTCTAATTTATTGTATATTCTAGGTTTCTGCCATTCTAAAATCGAAAAGACGTTCGAACGGAAAGTCCTTCGGCAAATTTTCGAAGCAGTTTACGACCGAGATGGATGGCGCATCCGGTACAACCATGAGTTGTATGAACGCTACGATGAGCTGGAAGTTTCCAAAATCGTCAAACTATAACGTCTTCAATGGCCATTACATGTACAACGAATGAACGATGTCCGCATGCCTAAACAAGTAACGGACGGCGCGTCGACGGAGCGAGTCTGCCAGGAACATCGAGAGCTCATTGGGAGATCTCAGTATATGCTGACGCCGAGCAACTACTGGGCTTTTAAGATTGGAGGATGCGGTCACGTGACCGAGATAATTGGAGGACAACGATCTAGGCGGCCAGAGCCCGACGTCGGACTGTTGCGCCACGATGATGATGATATGCAAAATGCAGAATCATTGATAACATCGTTCATCAAATCAGCATCGGAGCAAATGGTAGTAGCATGTATGTGCATTTGTACTCATCATCATCGCGGCGCGACAGCCCGACGTCGGGCCTTAGGCTGCGCGCAAGTTGGCACACGTTCGCGCGTCGCGTTCACGTGTTTTATGTCAAACGGTTTGAGTCTATGGTTTTCAACCAAAGATGCGAATCTGTCAATTTGATAGATGCTCGGCTGTTGTCGTATCACCAAATTGGATTCATTATTGTGTATTAATTCCAATAATTTAGTATGAAATGTGTATTTATGCACATCCTACTACTCCCCAGTCGTTTGTTTTGCCACTCAATTCTTACCTATTTATCCATTTTAAAGCACAATAATGAACTCAATTTGTTGATACGACAATAGCCGAGCATTTGTCATATTGACAGATTCGCGTCTTTGGTTGGAAATCATAGACTCAAACCGTTTGACATAAAACACGTGAACGCGACACGCGAACGTGAGCCAACATGCGCGCAGCCTTAGATGCAGGTGGTGGTGGATTTGTACTAAATACATGGAATTTTCATTGTAATAAAATGTCAGTCAATATCTTCAAAACAGTGTGTATGTAAATCATTTGGGTTATATTATTATACGTTCACACTACACCTACATTATTTCATCCGTGCCAGCTGAAATGAATCTGAAACTGTCAAATCCATACGATTTTCAATTCACAACACCCATACTAAGCCGCTGGTGAAGCAATCTGCCTATAGTGTAGACGTAATATAATTTCTTCTCATCAGGTGCTTTGGAAGCTCAGAATATGATCGAGTTGACTGAAGTTCTAAGTATTCAATTTTTCGCATTAGTCCTCAATCTACCCTTTTTATGACAGCGGGGATTTCTCGGACCGGACTAAATTTAATACTTAGTTTGAAAGGTCAATCCATATTAAATCAAGCCCAAAACTATCAATTTTGCATTAGTAAGAATGCGGTATTTTGCACGATATAAAGTCGTCTCACCATGCGTCCATTTGGACCCGGACCAGAATGTAATCTGTCATGGACTTTTGTTAAAATCCATAAAAAAAATACTAGTCAATGTAGCCACGATGAAAATACTCCAAATATACAAGGGGGATTCACGCTCCCTGTCGTATATGTCGCATTTGTCGTAAACTTCTGTCATCTCCATAGTAAAATGACAGAAGTTTACAACTTTACGACAAATACGACGTTTACGACGTGAGCATGAATCCCCCTACTATAAATATGCCTTTGTCACTGGAATGATTTATGGTTGCTATCATCATCATCATTGCAGCGCGACAGTCCGACGTCGGGCCTTGGCCCCCTGCATTTTGGATAAATAAATTTTTGCCGGAATTTTTTGTGACACTTGGTTTCATTTTGCACGCCAACTTAGTACATATGCTACAGCTTAGCTCGGTAACGCACCGGGCATTTTTTTGCGGTTTTCTACGTTTCAAGCCCCGCAACTGGACCAAATATTTTTTTATTCTCAAATTCTCTCCCGAGCTAAGCTACAGATGCATACGAACTTGTTGTGCAGAATGAAACCAAGTGTCACAAAAATTCCAATTAACACTGAAATAATTCGCATTTGCACATTGCAAGAACATTGAATACATAAAATTAAAATTTTTTCCGATAATTTAATTCAAATTTACGCGCCAAATCAATGCCCCCAATACAGAAAAGTTGCCTACGCCTTTTAGATCTTTGTTGGTGTGCAGCATCTTTCATAGTATGTGTGAAAATCACTGAAAATGTATTCAAAAAATTTGTCGAACAGCCGCCCTTTGAACCACGTTCGAGGATTGGTTGTCCAAGTTCGGCGAATCAGTTCAATTAAGAGCACGCGCACACGGCAAACTTTTTAGTTGGCGGATAAGCTCGTTGAGTTGACTCCTAACGTGATCGTAAGGATTTCATCAAAATACCTGACCCAGAACTCAGTTTTCGTCAATGCATAACTCAGCTAACCATTTGTATTGTCTAGCCTTCGTTAACCATTAGAGCTCGTGCAGACGGCAAACTTTTTAGTTCGCAGAAAAATTAAATAGTTTAGTCAGAAAAATAGAACACACGGCGGCATATGAGACCGTTCACACAGTAAACTATTTAGTAATCGTTGTGTGCGCGGTCTCATAAAACACCGGGCGTTCTATTTTTCTGACTAAACTATTTAATTTTTCTGCGAACTAAAAAGTTTGCCGTCTGCACGAGCTCTAATGGTTAACGAAGGCTAGACAATACAAATGGTTAGCTGAGTTATGCATTGACGAAAACTGAGTTCTGGGTCAGGTATTTTGATGAAATCCTTACGATCACGTTAGGAGTCAACTCAACGAGCTTTTGGAGACGATAAACACCATACAGCGAGACGTAAAGTTCAGTATGAAGGTTCAAAACAATATGGAGATATATTCCTGAACTTAAAGGTGATACGGGCCAACGGAAAGATAGTAGTCGATATACATAACATATATGATCGACGAACACCCAGTAAACCACAGTGAGAACCTCTTAACGTATATCCAAGCAAAAAATCGCAGCGTTTCATAACATGGTCCATAGACTATTAAACACGCAGTTGAACAAGGAGCGATACAAGGCGGAGTTCGAATACAGCAGAGGTTAACAGATATAGGCCAAAAAGAAAAAACAGTTGACCGCAAGAATCTATCCAGGCTGGTTTCATAAAACGACGAGAGCACACAAGTCCGCAGAGGCACTCTGAAAATACAATAATGACGTCGTGGGTATGAGCAGATAAAATCCAGGTTTAGGAGTACAAAGGTCACGCTCGCGATAACAGAGCAAATCGGAGTATATATGTATGTATATCAACCGCCAGTGCAAAAACGACGTCTGATTACGAGGTTCTAGGAACGCAGAAAAAATGCGCAATTAGGTCGGAGGCACACAAAATCGATGGTTGCACGACACATGGTGAAAACCGGGCACAATGTCCCAACACTTTGAGAAAAATTGCGGCAAATTCGGGACTATTGTTGATAAAGAAAAAATCGCCCAAAACGCATAGAAAACGTCTTGGGACGACTTTTTATTTTCGTTTTTGGGCGATTGTTTCATATGGGACGAAAATTCGTAGAAGACGATGCAATGAAATAAAAAGACATTATTTTGTTCAATAATAATTTTTTGATATGCTAACACCATCGGCAAAAACAATTCCATATTCGATAACTCATGCGTTCTCAGGGTGCATTTGGAGCTGCAATAAACGATTGTTGCGTCACGAAGAGCAGCTCTTATCTTTGGTGCAGGAACAAAAGAGAGAGTAAAAGCGCTGCTCCAACATAAACAGCTCGTAAAAGTATGTATCCATTCTTTTCGCTAGTGGCACTATCCTTATCGTTCGATGCAGCTCCAACATAGCCGCACCCTCAGACGCGGGATAAATGTAAAAAGGCAAGAGAAACAAATTATTAGGCGTACGTTATCCTAAACTAATATCATCACGACTTAATAAATATCAACAAATTCAGTCTAACAAAAAAAATATAAAATGCAAAACACGGGAACTGAATCATTTCCTAATTTCCGCTTGTAGTCCCGAAAGATCCGGATATAATGCGCCAGCAGGCACGACATCGTTGCTCTGAAGTTGCGGCTTGTAGTCTTCCACGATCGCTTTTCCAGCATTCTTTGCAGTTCGTCTTGCAATAGCTTTCGGTGTTATGCTGCTCACATTTTGAGTCAAATTTATGACATTTCCGACAGTATCAAATGTTTCAGCAGCAAGCGATCCTGCCGAAGAGCCGTATCTGGATAAAAAAAGTAAAACAAATTAATGAAAATATCAAATCTTTTTCACGCCCATTTAAATTAAACTAAAACTTGCTTGTGTTCAATAATTTTCACTGAATTTTGGCTCAAATTTTTCCCCAAAATAGCGGCTGATTGTTCGAGACCGGCATAGATCGTGCCAAAACCTTCAACTGCTCCTGCTGCTATCGTCAGTACATCAGACATCTAGAAGTATTCAGAATAAAAGAAGAAGAAAAAAACACAGTTGTATCGAATTTTTTCGAAGAGCGAGACCCTTCTTTCGTTCATTCCATTTTATTTAGAGTTTAAATGAATATGTCATGCGATTAAATACTTTCTATATCAAATTAACTACACAATATTGATTAAATCACTACTGCTTCTCAGAACGTACCTTCCGTTGTGCCGTCGCCTCGTCAATTCCAAACCCTTTAGACAGAATCGTCGAACCATGCGTCTGAATATGTGGCGCCAAAAATCGTCCTAGCGCCATTGTAGCCGAACCCACTTTCCCGGCAATATACCCGGTTATGACCGCTGCCGTTCCGCTAACATTTTTGGCAATTTCCACGGTTGTTTGTACGTTTCTCGGTACGGGCTCATTGATTTGTGGAGCTCGTTGAATTTTCGATATTAGATAGGGCGTTGAGTGACCCATCAATTCGCCGGCCTTTTCGGCACCCCGTATCAAATTTTGCGATACAAAGCTAGCGCCTCGCACAATGCGAGAAGATACTCTTGTGCTGAGATCGTCCTCGGCCGGACCTTGAGTCCGGAAAACAATTGCTCCATGAAGAATTTCTTCAAGTATTTCCAAGACGATTTGATCGGCTCCCGAATCTTTGGGAATGACAATACCAAAGGACGTGCCCGTTTCGGTGGCTTCCAGGTCGGGCAATATGAAAGCGCCGAAATCGGTACGGTAAAATGGCGAAACGCCGGGAATGAGTGGATAAATCCACGAGTTGTCACATTTCGACTCGAGGGCACCGCTAGTTTCGCCGTTCCAAATACGAGGGGCCGCAGGACTTTTGTCTACATTTGATGATCCTGGTGTTTCTTCGGACGGCGCCGAGGCGATATCTTCAACATATTCAATACGAACCGCTTCGGACATTTTGATGATTTGTAGGAAGAAAGTTGGACTTAGATGTTTTTTCTCGTCTTTGTCCATTCGAACAATACGCAAGACTGAGTCCTCCTGGAAAATTCAAATGTTTTAAAGAAGCGAAAAGCAGAATAAAATATACGTTACCAATGCTGTAGTGACCAATCCATTTGGCTTGATATTATACAATTTGACTCCATCGCAGGCGAACAACAATTCCAAAGATTCGATTCCTTCGCCGGTACATCTCATTTCACGCAATGCTTGAGCGAGTTCTGAGTATGTTCGAGGTCTATTATCGGACGGGGCACTTCCATTCACATTGTTCGCCATTGCGGTGTTTTCCGAGGAATTCTGGGATGCCGTAGCATTTTGCTTTTCACTCAGAACACCAATCCTTTGCACGAGTTCGGCACGAGCCCGTTTTATTTTGTGAATCATTTGGCACGCCTTATTCCACTCCGACTCCACCAGTTCCATGTTGTCCGGCACTTTAACAGGTATTGCAAGTGTTTCGTCGATAGCTTCGACAGCCAATTTGTACAAGTTCAAAGCATGTTGTGGATGATCCTCTTCTTCTTGTTGGATGGCGTTATCAACCAGGCGAAAGGCTTCGTCGTGTTTACATTTGATTTTATCAAAAGTCGCGATGAAATCATTTTCTGTAGTCATTTTGGTCGGCGAGACTTACTGCCTACAGTAGAATTAAAGAATTCCGAAATTATTCATACAGAGCAGCGACAAAAAAGTGTCGTCAGAAAGCAGCTTAGGAAAAAAGTATTTTAATGATTCATATTCTCTCATTAGATACTTGGAAAATTACTTAAAAATTAAATGCAAATATTTGATAAGGCTGCTTTCGATGTTTCTTTAATGATTGCTGTAAATTAAAGCTAAGTACAAAGTATGTCGGGGCAGGCGGACTGGTGCGAGTGAGTGAATAGCCCAACGACTATCTAGTTTCATTCTAGAAGCGCTTACCACCGTGCAGGCTATCGACAAAACGACTGAACTGATTCATACGACTGATAATGAATTAATGATACTATAATTATAGCGCGTTGGCATATAGAGATAAGCGATAGTCGTCACAGATATGCAGACTACACACAGACTTTGGTTCGTTCTACAAGTACGTTTTGTTGATGTAAACAAGACCACTTTTGGGTGCAATCTATAGTAATGCTGACCAGAAAATTGCCACGAGTAGGACTGTCCGATTAAAGGGAATGCTCGTATGTAACTGTTGACCACATAGAAGTAGCCAAAGGGAATGTAATTCACAAACTGCAACAAGAACATTACGTGGAATTGCATACTTGGTGCAATTTCACCACTTTGGTCCTGATTGCCCAGGCGTGAAACAAATCTTCCGAATTGCGAAATGATTCAATCTGGGCTGGTGAATTATCTACAGAGCATCCGAAAGCCGGATGTCCGGATGGCGCAACGGTTAGCACGTTCGCCTTCAACGCACTGGGCCCCGGTTCGATTCCGGGGATTTACGTGTCGGACTATGAGCCCACTCAGCTGTTAAATGAGTACCCATTATGGGGTAAATAACTCGGTTGAGCGTGTTGCTGATCACATACCTCTGCACAAAAACCGTCACGATCTAGAAAATGAGATGATGCTAACTCATCTCGAGGCCGTGGTTCAAATTGGACTGTTGCGCCAGTTATTTATTTATTTATCCGAAAGCCAGAATATTACTCATACTACAAATGGCATCAACTGTAAATGCTACCCGGTCTGGCAGCTGCTGTGCCATTTTGCATAGTGCATACCACCTTCACCATAGTACACAAAGCTGGCAAAATAATTGCAATTAGACTAAATGGATTACTCACCCGAATTGGAATGGAAATTAAATTGCTAGTATAGTTTACTCGACTCTGTGACCCGACGCGCAGCGTGGTCGTTCAACAAAAAAAGAAAACACCTGAGAAAATGGAAAACGTCCAGACAGAACGCACACAGGACAGCGGCCGGATTCTCCCACCTATTTATTCATAACTGTTCATGTTGGTGTTTGGTGTATCTTTGACAGCATATCAATTGGGGAGATAAATTTTCGTCATCAGTCAGCTGTTACGATGTCAAGGCAAACAGCTGATGACAGTGGGCTGCAAAAAACAGTTGACGAAACACGAAACACAATGGCGGCGTTCCTAAAACGCCAGCACTGGGTCAGCACTATGAAGCGATTTGTGAAGCGTGGTAATTCGTCGTAGAAGTGCTGCGCTGAACTAAGCGCTTACATTTTTAGGCTCAGCGCAATATTTGACATTTGGGACAAACTTCGATTCTAAAAGCGCGTTGACATGATCAAACTACGGTTTGACAAACTAGCATTTGATGAAAAGTTGAGCACCGTCCAACTACGGTTTGACAGGAGCACAAGACTCAACTTTTCATCAAATGCTAGTTTGTCAAATCGTAGTTTGATCATGTCAACGCGCTCTAACCTCAGTTGTGTTGTCGATGGTCGTGTTATAAATGAAATGCCGGAACCAGAATGAACGCAAAAACCAGCAGCAGCAGCTACTTCAACAACATGCAGATCTGCTTTCGCTGCCGCTGCGTTTAATCCATGTCGCGTATGGGAAATGCGTGCTTTCTAAGAGCGCGTTGACATGATCAAACTACGATTTGACAAACTAGCATTTGATGAAAAGTTGAGCACCGTCCAACTACGGTTTGACAGAAGCACAAGACATCAAACCAGTTTGACAAGGGGTTGACACGTTCAAGTACGTGGTTTGTCAAACCGTAGTTTGATCGTGTCAACGCGCTTTAATTTGACATTTCGCTGCCGCTGCTTTCTGCCACTGCCATCTATATTAGCAAGGTTCCGCTCAGCTGATCGAAACTTCTATTTTGATGTCAATTTGACGTCATTTTCGCCTTACCAAGGCAGTGGCAAGGCAAAAATGATGTTAAATTGAAGTCAAAATAGAGTTTTGATCAGCTGAGCGGAGGCCTGTGTAATTAAGATGGCAATGATCAACGCCATCTAGATATACAGGCCTGCGCTCAGCTGATTTTGACGGCTAAATCACGCAATTATTTCCTTCGATGACTTCATCGTATCACACATCGTCCACATAACATTGTTGTTGTTGCTTCCGACTTGCCATTGCTTGACAAGGCGGAAACGACGTCAAATTGACGTCAAAATTGAAGTTTTGATCAGCTGAGCGGAGGCCTGTTTTTGACATGGATATGTCTTATAGCTGGGGGTCATCCTAAAAATCTGTCCGTCACACGAAATGTCTGTTTTTCTACTCGGGGGTCAGAAGAGGAAACAAGCCCATTGAAAATTTTTCCGAGTTCTATGAATGTAGTGGCCGATCCTCAGTCAATCCGAGTCAGTCATCAAAGGGAACTCACGAAAATCGAAAAACTTCGCATCATGAACTGACTAAACAACCAGGCACCCATAAAACAAGTCAACATCATTCAACTGCCATCCCCTCGTGATTCAAATCTGCTCACAACACCAGCCACATCCAGACAACCTGTCTCCCTCACTCGTGCACAGCGCTATGGCTCCTCCTTCACAGCAATCTTTTTGTTTTCATCAATTAGTCACTAACCTGACTCAGTAAGAAAATCGTTGGGGTAGGTCGGGAAATAGCTTCAACTTCACACACAGACACACATACACACACAATCGTATGCAGGCAATGGAGAGACGGTTGAGTCGAAGAAGTTCAATGGATGGGCGTTGCTTCGTCATCGGCGACAGTGCGAAAAAGATGCTTGCTCCACGGACCTTGGACTACACTTCCGCGGCGGATCCACCCCTTTCTTATGATGGCCAATCCCATCCAGCCGACCGAAATCAGTGTCACCAAGGTCACCAACGTGTTTTTCCCGATGTAAGGAACTTACGACCGTACTTGTATCGCGCATACCGCGTACTATCACGATCGATGATATATCAACTGACAGTGCACAATTCTGATTTAGTGAGGAAAATAGTGCAGATGATGCAGTTTGTGCAGCGCGGATAACGTAAACGTTAATGCAATAAAATTGTGTTGTCGCGCTTACCGTCTTTAGACTTAGACGAGTACTATCTAAGTATCTAATAGTAAGTGTGTTTAGCTAGACCGCGGCTTGACGCGATCGATCGCGGATTGACGTACTAACGAAGCACAGGCGCATATAAATATGAAGAGTGTATGATCGCTTGATCCACATACGGGGCAACGGTTGGGTTAATTTGTATTCTCCTGTACACTATGCGGGACGGTATGTCTTGAAAATGATACAAAGTATCTACACTGCATGCAGATACATCGGTACATCTTATGCCTACCGGAAGCGTGGGACGTGTTTTGTCGAAAGAATTCATCCAGTATAACTATACTGGGATCTTTATATAACTTACGTCGATATCTTCAACACAACAGGTTCCACGCAGTCGGTAGCCAAAGACATATCCATGTTCCTATATATCTGCATGCAGTGTAGATACTTTGTATCATTTTTAGATGGCGAAGCTGTTAGTAAAGATGGCAGTGCCATTGCCATCTTAAAGCCGGCCACACATTGTGTCGTAGCATTGCAATCTTAACAACACAGGCCTCCGCTCAGCTGATCGAAACTTCTATTTTGACGTCAATTTGACGTTGGCAAGGCAGAAATGACATCAATAAGACGTCATGTTTGCCTTTCCAAAGCAGTGGCAAGCCAGAAATGACGTCAAATTGACGTCAAAATAGAAGTCAGCTGAGCGGGGGCCTGTCTATTTAGATGACAATGAATGCAGGGACCCAGTAAAGTGTGAGCACAAAGAAACTACTGGCCTTTAACAGGCTGATTGAGGCTCTTTTGGATTATTAAATGCGCATTGGCATTGCTCGGAAAAACTTTCAGCAAGTGGAAAGGAAAGCACAAAAAAAAAGAGAAGTGAAAACAGAGATTTCCGAAACCAGCCTTCAAACAAGAACTCCGAAAATTCCAACGAGAAAAATTAACCTAATCCTGGCAATGCCATTACCCTCTGTTATCATCAGCTGCTCATCAGATGTTTTACTTCATAATAGATACCAATGAAGAAGAATAGATACTAATGTCAAATCGTCTCCATATCAAAATGTGTTTTTGCTATTAGTGTCTGGGGTGGTAATGGAAAATCCGATAAGACACGGTATACTGACTGATTGACCATTTATTTGCGCGTAAAATACATTCATAGTAGACCGACGCACTAGCTTTAACATTTGCGAAATGTTCAATGCGTAAAACAGTGGAAAATTTCAAGTGCAAGGCATATGTTTAGTTTACGGAAATTATATAACGAAAAGATACAATTTTCTAATAGCGTGGAGTTAACTAGAAATTAGATACCCATGTGTAACAGCGCCACAAATTGGTTATGCTGAGAGTCGTAGAGTTTGAGACTGTAGCCAAGTTTACGAAAATATTGATCTAGACATGGTCTGACTATTTCAGGTAAGACTTTTGGGTAGTGTGTTTTTGCAGAAAGCCTTTAAAATATTGTTTGTTCGGTTTTCAGTGATGTCATTGCGAATCCATAAATTTGCGAAATGTCGAAAACGCCGGAGAACTGTGAAATGGCGAAACATTTCGAATGGCGCGAATTTTTATGCGGGTGGAGTGCTGCCTTCTTCAATATTACGCTCACATATCCCATACACAAGATGATCTTTCGACAAATGTTGCATGGCGTGCCGTTCACGTCAGCGTTTGATCAACTGCGAACGGAGGGTGTTGGGTACCTCTATCGCGGAATCCTTCCACCGCTAGCACAAAAAACTATCTCACTATCGATTATGTTCGGTGTTTATGACGGGTCGCGGAGAATACTGATGGATCATATGAGCATGGGAGAGTACAGCGCCAAATGTTTTGCCGGTCTTATCTCAGGCAGCTTGGAAGCCGCACTACTGCCATTCGAACGAGTACAAACTTTACTTGCAGACCAGAAGTACCATACTAGATTTAGAAATATGCCAGATTGTTTTAGGTGCGTTCGTATGGTATATTGAGGTTCGGATATTATTACTTCTTGTTTTGTATGTTGCAGATATGTCTACGTAAATCATGGTGCTAAGGAACTATTTAGGGGCATGGCTCCCGTATTGATTAGGAATGGGCCATCAAATTCAATATTTTTCTTATTGCGAGAGGAGGCGGCGGACAGGTTACCGAAGCATGTAAGTATTTTAGTTGGCCTTTATCCATATTTCGGCAGAACATGTTTACAGAAAAATGTCTACAGACAACGGTAAAAAAAAGGGTTTCTGCTTGGACAGCTTCGTCTCGGTTTCGTCTCTTTCATTTCCCTATTTTCCGTTCTCCACAGGCTTAGTCAGCTTTCGGTTACCTTCAGTGGGTTATTAGCAATCGTCGATCGCCTGTTCAAATTCTAGAGGATTTACGTTTTTTTTTCCACTTGGCTACCCTTTAATTAAAATGTACTTGGGAAACACACTTTAAAATCTAGGGACACTGTAGCGCTTCGTCCACCAAGAATTGAAAAACGAAAAGCGACCATGAAACATTGTTTACGCGACACAACCATTTCGTGTTTTCCAACCTTCTGCTGTTCGGACCCTGTGTAGGTTAAAATGTGGTTAGTACATTCTTCTCGGTCCCCTGTGGACGTTTTTCAAAAATCAACTCGATTGAATAAATGAAACCTGCTCCTCGCTCTTCTTGGTACCACTCAGATGGATAAAAATAATATAATTAAAATATCTCGCCCATGATATAGCATCTTACATGCCAATCCCTAAAAAAGACTCGATCTCTCACCTCTTAAAGTAATAATTTTAAAACGGCAAGCTGTACTGTAGATATACATATATGTATACCAGTGACGTGCACTTCGTACTATACACGCGACTCAAGCGCTCTTTGACTTAACAATTGTTAAAATGTTTATCAACATTTCATTTTCATTTCGGGGCGACTGGTAGCGCAGTGTGTTGAGGCATCAGTCTCATGTTTGACTACCGGCGTTTCGGGTTCGAATCCCGTCCACGACGAAGTTCGTGGCCATGGATGTGCAGGAGGTGTATGCTGGCAACTGCATTCTCCGAAACCAGATTATGCCAACGAAACGTCAACTGGGCCACCTGTAACAGTTGACGCGCTATGCCCCACAAGGGGTTAGGGCAATTGAGTAGTAGTATACATTCATTTATAAATTTTCACAGTACTCTCTTTTTATACAAGACATGGCATAAACATTCAATACAAAACAATGCAAATACAAAACGTATTGCTCTTTTTCAATGCAGTTCCATTGCCATCTTAATATACAGGCCTCCGCTCAGCTGATCGCTGTATATTAAGATGGCAATGGCAGTTCGCCCCCCTATCTGTATGCGAGCTGTTTGAATTCACTCGCTATAACGTATTAGAGCCAACCGGGTTTGTTACGATGTTTGTGTTGGGGAACAGAGCAGTTTGGTCTTCTTCACTCCAATTCGCCCCCATTCACCCATATCTGTATGTGAACTATTTGAATTCGCTCGGTACAACCACAACCAACGCCATCTAGATAGACAGGCCTGCGCTCAGCTGATCGCGTACGTCATTATTTCCTTCGCCAAAGCAGTGACTGCACACGACGATGTCCCCGGCACGACATATGTTTATAATTGGAATTGCGCCAGACGGCATTTTAGTCCTCTAAAAACACACTTTCTGGACACTTGCACCAATTTGGTCGAAGCTGCAGCCCCGGGGATCAGTCGCAGAGCACCGTGGAACAGTTCACACTTGATAAAATACATCTTTTGACCGCACGACACACTTTTATCGCGCACGTGTTTTTTTTTTCCCGGATCACTAGATGAAATTTTACTAACAAATAAACACTGAACGCGGAAAACGAAAACTAAACACGGAACGCACAAATACCGGGGACTCGCCGCCATCAGTCGCCGACCACTGGATTGTAGATACGATGGCGTCATCAAAGGAAATAATTGCGTCAAAACCAGCTGAGCGCAGGCCTGTCTATATAGATGGCGTTGATTAAAGCCGTAGAGAATACCTATGGAGGAGCAATCCGCATATACTCAACACTAAACTATTTGAAGCAATTCCAGTCGTAAAAAGTAGAGAGAGAGACACACGCCCTCCACTGCGCAACACCCGCGCAGTCTATATAAAAGCACAGGAATTCCCAGAATCGTCTACATTCGGTGCCTTAAGGAGTACCTAAGCTCGAAGCTCTTTACCTCCCCCCTTACGGGAATGGCGTTTTCTCTGACCGAAGTCAGAAGGATGACTACTTTGGAACATGCACTTTCCTCAGAACCTTACCATTATAGGCTGCGACCTAGCTTAGCCGACTTAACAATAACTCACAGCCACCACGAGTCCAACACCTTGATGGGCCAGTACCTTGGTACTGTGGGCACACCCATCCCCGTGGTTCATTATTTGCTACTGACTTCTCAAAAGCCGGAATGATCTCACCGTTCGATATCCTTACGGAATATCTTACTGATTAAGTTGTGCATCACGGGCTCAGTTAAACCCACTATCCCCAAGAGAGTTGAATGTGCTTCCGTTCCTCACGTACTAGTAAGCATTCTCCTCAGTCGGGGATAGTGCTTCCTTTCGCATCACAGGTCGGCACCATGTTCAGGTACTAGGAAGCCAATTGACTAGGTACGTGGGATTGTCAAGCCCCAAAGCAGTATAGGAATCAGTATCTCTTACTTTCCACCAATCCACACCTATGTTAGAATCAGAGCTTGGGAAAAACCCCAAGCCGTGTCGTCATCAAGTCTAGGAATCGGAATACTGGGAGGACCCCAGCAACCTTTCCGCTTCATGGCACCTATAGGATTGCTCCAATAGGAATCATAAAAGATACTTTTCAGCCTATATAGCCCCTTTTCGTAGTTCGTTATGCGGGGGCACCACTCCCCAGGTGTCGTATAACGACGGACTCAAAAGACCATCACACAACACCGGTGGCATCATAACGACGGACACCACTAGCGAGACCGTCAATCAGCCACCTTAACTTCATAACTAAGGTACATGGGGTCGTCAGTCCCCAAAGGCATGCATAGGGATCAGCGCCAAGGCCCCTTTACCCTATACACCACCTCCTTGCGTAGCTCAGGTCCGTGGGTTCGCTAAACCCAAAACACCATAAGTCTTTCGACCCAGTGGGTGTCCCCTGCGGGGAATATAAAAGCACAGGAAGCACGCAAGATGTCATCCCCTCTCCTACTTTTCCAATTAGAACAATAACATTCCAGTCTGTCTCTCTGCGGCGGAACACCCGCCCGGTCCATATAGAGCAAAAGAGATGTCAAATTTCCACCCCCCTTTCTACTTCCTCACTTGTGCCGAATTGCTTCGTTTCTCTCGCTCTTTTTCACTTCCTCATATACTCTCTCTTCAAAGATTAAAGCACTGCCATCTAAAATACCAGGCCACCGCTCAGCTGATCGCGGCGGACTATCTTCGTTTTTGACGTCATTCATGCCTTTGTGTGTGTTTCCGCCAAAGTAGCCAGTGGTTGGTGACTGATGGCGGCGAGTCGGGTTTTCGTATGTTTTGTATTTAGTTTTCGTTTTCCGCGTTCAGTATCAATTCGGTGTTTATCTATTAGTTAAATTGCATCTACTCAATGTATTCAATGTTCTTGCAATGTGCAAGTGCGAATTATTTTTCAGTGAAATTGGAATTTTTGTGACATTTGGTTTCATTCTCTCTCTGGATCCTGTCAACCCATTGTGGGCATAGGGCACTACGCGACATATCCTTCTTCTCAAAATTTTATAAATTTCATAAAAATGAATAAATCTTTAACTTTTTTTTTCAGAAATCTGTAACGTTACGTACAGCGCAAGAATTCGCAGCCGGCGCTTTCATCGGCGGTACATTAAGCGCCCTCTTCTATCCACTGAACGTGATAAAAGTGCTGATGCAAAGTGAAATGGGCCATCCGTACGAAAACATATTTGCAGCGGCCAAACGAATATATATGGAACGTGGATTTTCAATACAGAGATTCTATCGAGGATGTGCCTTCAATTCCATGCGTGCATCAGTTAGTTGGGGCGTGACGAATACCGCATATGAAAACATCAGAAATATTGTCTATAAGCTTTAGTGGGAAATATAATCAATTCATTGTATTCATTCCTTATGGCGTCAATGATTGGAAGGGTCTAGGAAAAAAAGTGCTGCTCCGATAAACGAAAATTAAAAACGATAAAATCAGTTCATGATTGATGTTGACAACGTATAATATGAAATTAGTTGTTGGTAATAATGACACTGAAAATTGTTACAAATTGTTACCGTCTCTTCAGGTTCATTCTTTATTATAGTAAATAAATTATTTTTTTATAATCTACAAGAAATATTTGTAAATTGTCATAATGCCAATGTTTTAATTCGAATATACAGAGTTGAAAATCGAAATTTAATATTTAAACACATTATAAACAATAGTTAATATTTATAGTGCGTATAATTTGAAAATATTTCACTAATCAAACGGGATCTTGTATCAGTAGAATGGTGTTTGTTGTTGTCTAGTCGGGAATCATGCATTTTTGTTGCTTATGGAAAAATGATGATTTGCATTTATTTTCAATTACGATTTAAACCGAAAAGCTTGTAACGATATGGATACGATTTTTCAAAATTTGTTATGACCATTTAAAAAGTTGGAGAATGTATGGAAAATATAAATATACAAGTGCTGTGTATAGTTTCTATTTCTTAGTTCTATATTTATTTTCTTAATAAGAAATACTTTCTAAGAAAAAAAAATTATTTGGTTTAATTTAATTTTGTATTGGAACACAACTAGTTAAGCGTTGACGACCCCATTTTCAACGGTAAAGTAATTTTTGGCATGAGAAATAGGCGTGGTTATCATTTCATCGGTAAATGTTTTCACGATAAGATGTCGTGTATACAGGGTGGAACAAAAATAGATAAACTCTTCACCAAGCTATTGCTGATGCAATTCCAAGCAAAGATTGCTGCGGATGTTTTTTGTTTGTTTCGAAGTCTTAACATTTTAGCTGCTAGAGGCGGGGAACTGGAGCGGCGGAGTTTTTTTTAGCTCCAATCCGCTTCCGCTCTGCGCCTATTCCTTCTATTTCTTTGATGAAATTAAATGTACAACTTTAATTCATTCATTATTGTTGAGTGTTGTTGTAGTAGCGACGCGCTGATATCCGATAAATGTGTGTGTCACAAAGCTTGGTTGTCCATGTTTTCCTCAATGTCCAGGTGTAGAAACGCAGCTGCCTCAATAGGATTATCTTATAGCGCAGTAGGTGTTAGGCGCGTGGGAGCTGCAGGACAGTTTAAGATGTAAGTAAGGCCACAGGCTGGACAGGAGTTCTGTATGTCGTTATCAATGCGGGATAGGTACATGACATACAGACGTGAGCACCAACCAGAACGAAGTTGGGCGAGTGTAGACCTGGTTGCTCTAGGAAGTCGTAGTTCGTCTGAAGATATAGCAGGTGGTTGCACATTTAGTACCCTATTTGGTTTCATGTCCGCGATTGAGGATAGCACTTCTTCACTATGCAGTGTTGTGATGGTCGATCTGTAGCTGGCGTTATAGAAGGGAACTCTTTTAAACCTTTGGATCTCCCGCTCGCGGTCCCTCATATTACGTCTTACATGACGTGGCGATGGGCTTCTGTCCATAAGGTTAGAGTTAGGATGGTCACTCCGACTTCGTTAGAAGTGTGTTGTGGCTTCTTAGGGACATCATTCTGGTTGCTTGGTTAAGGTGGTCCTGCGACGACATCAGTAGACAGCCTGCAACAGTTCTAAGAGCTGCATTTTGGCAGGTCTGGACGTTTCTCCATTGAGTGTCACATAAGTTTTCCGACCAGATGGAAGCCGCCTAATTGGCCACAGATCTCCCGAGACACTTGTAAGTCGCTAGTAGGGTCTCCCTGTAGTCCGGATGGCGCAACGGTTAGCACGTTCGCCTTCTACGCGCTGAATGCGGTAGTTTTTGATGAAAAAGGGAATTGACGTGTCGGACTATGAGCCCACTCAGCTATTAAATGAGTACCCATTTATGGGGTAAATAACTCGGTTGAGCGTGTTGCTGATCACACACCTCTGCACAAGACCTACCGTTATGATCTAGAAAATGAGATGATGCTAACTCAACTCGTTTAGGAGGTGCATGCTGGCAACTGCATTCTCCGAAACCAGTTTATGCCAACGAAACGTCAACTGGGCCACATGGAACAGTTGAGGCGCTATGCCCCACAAGGGGTTAGAGCAAATTGGACTTTTGGAATTGGAGTTTTTATTACGAGTATACACATGTTTTTTTTTTGTGATTAAATAAATAAATAAATTAAATTATATGCTAGATTTCTATGACAGGTAGAGAGATCTAAATTAGGCTAATTCATACTACATACTACCCATACATTTTTTATGTACGAGTATATATTTTTACCATATCTACAAAGTCCTTTAAGGTTACCTAATAAACAAAATGGAGAGATGGGCGTCTAGTGTCATGGATGTCCGCTCCTATCGAGGAGCAAACTGCGACTCAGATCATCACTTGGTGAAGACGACCTACAGATGTAGAATCTCCTCAGTGCACCAGTCAAGAATCAGCCCTCCCAAAATCTTTGCGGTTGATAAGCTCTTGAGTGATGCTACAGCGGTGGCGTATACTACCGCCCTTGAGGAAAAACTATCACCTATGCTACACAACATCAGCAACACAGGCGTCCATGGGTTCTGGGAAGAACTCAAGGGTACCATCAAGGATGTCGCAGAGAAGGTCGTGGGATATAAAGCCCGGCGAGCGCGAAATGACTGGTTCGACGGAGAATGCAAAAATTCACTTGACGCGAAAAACGAGGCCTACAGACAATGGATTCAACGAGGAACCAGAGCCAGAAGAGAAAAATATGACGAGCTACGGCGAATATCGAATAGAATAATTAGACGTAAGAAACGTAAATACTTTGACGAGCAGTTGCTGAACATAAACGAAAACTTAACTAATAGGAACCCCAGACAAGCGTACAAACTAGTAAATACAATTAAGAACGGCTACCAACCCAGGACTAGCCTTTGTAAGGACAAGGATGGAAACATCATCAGCGACACCGATGGTATTAACAAACGATGGGCCTCTTATTTTGAAGAGCTTCTAAACCGACCATCTAACATCCCCACACAGGAAGCTCTCGACGATATTGTTGATCTAGGCCCACCCATTCAACCCCCGACAGTAGAGGAAGTTGATCTCGCGTTGCGGTCACTAAAACGAAATAAAGCGCCGGGCGCTGACGAGATTCCAGCTGAACTGCTAAGATTCGGTGGAACGAGTCTAGTTGATGCCATACATCAATTACTCCTGCGAGTATGGGAGAACGAGGAGATCCCAGACGATTGGCGCAGAAGCATCATCTGTCCAATTCATAAAAAGGGAGATAAACTGCGGTGTGAGAATTACAGGGGCATCTCACTAGTTTGTACGTCCTATAAAATTTTGACGAAAATTCTGGAAAATAGAATAAAACCGTACGCAGAACGAGTCATTGGCGAATATCAAAGCGGTTTCAGACCTGGTCGCTCCACAACCGATCAGCTCTTCTCAGTCAAACTGATACTCCAGAGGTGCTGGGAATACAACGTAAACGTATACCAGATCTTTGTCGACTTCAAGCAGGCATACGACAGTATCGATCGTGGAGTACTGTACAACATCATGCTGCAATTTGGTATACCAGCAAAATTAGTGCGACTGACAAAGATGACGATGACCAACTCCGTCTCACAAGTCAGGATCCAGAATAGACTTACTGATCTATTTGAAACACGCACTGGTTTGAAACAGGGCGATGGACTGGCACCGACGCTCTTCAACCTAGCACTGGAATACGTTATTCGGGCCATGAATATGGACAACAGCAAGACGCTACTCATCAAGTCGACACAATTAGCAGCGTACGCCGACGACATCAACATCATGTCCCGAAGATTGGCTGACGCAGAAGAACTTCTGCATACGCTCGATACCGCTGCAAAGGAAGTTGGATTACGTATTAACGAGGGTAAAACTAAAATAATGATGCAATCGGTGACAAGGACACCTGCACAACCGAGCATCAACGTGGGGGACCTCAACATCGAGTTCGTGAACAACTTCATCTACCTGGGTTGCAACCTGTCAAGGGACGCCAACGAAACTGACGAAATCAAGCGACGGATACAGTTAGCTAATAAGACTTTTTTCTCGGTTCTCCCCATAATGAAATCGAAACATGTGCACAGAAACACGAAGCTCCGCGTGTACAAAACCATTATACGACCAGTGCTATGCTATGGCTGCGAAGCATGGACCCTAACTCAAGCCTCCGAAAACATGCTAGACACTTTCGAACGTAAGGTTCTACGGCGAATTTTCGGGGCTGTTTGCGATCGAGATGGATGGCGCATCCGGTACAACCATGAGTTGTATGAAATGTACGATGAGCTGCCAGTCTCGAAAATCGTCAAACTACAACGACTTCAATGGGCAGGGCATGTACAAAGAATGGACGATGATCGCATGCCTAAGAGAGTAATGAATGCAGAACGAGTCGACGGAGCGAGACTGCGAGGACGACCGAGATCTCGTTGGGAGAGCTCAGTAGGTGTGGACGCCGCGCAGCTGCTGGGCTCCCAAAATTGGAGGACGCGGTCACGTGAACGAGATAATTGGAGGACAATGATCCAGGCGGCCAAGGCCCGACGTCGGGCTGTCGCGCCACGATGATGATGAATAAACAAAATAGCCTATACGATTTTTGTGGTTCTAAAGTACACCAACGATATGATAAAATTCCATTTCGCTTTACTGTATCCTGCAATATAACGCGAAAGCTCAGTGTCCTTTTCCCGCCTATACTCGTGTATCATTTTAACGATTTTACGATAAGCTCGTAAAAGGAAGGCAATTAAGGGATGGGAGTTACACAATCACGTGCTCTTGTTAAATGCATGTTAAACCATTTCTCAAGCAGGTTGGTTTGGCCTTCGCCTCCACCGCTTGATTCCTTCTGTACAGCGGGATTACACTTTCCGTTGATACCGCTTGCTCGTAAGTCCGCAACTATAGAGTATGTATGTAAAAATTCTAGATAGCAACAAATATGTATCGTCATAAGATGACATTGGCAAAGTAAAAAAAAAGCTTATCGTGACAGAATTGAGGATGTAATTTACCGAGTCCTTCAGCTCGTCGTTTTGGGCTTCGACGCTTCAGAGTACGATATTGTAGAAATGTGACGGCCATCTACATACGAGTATTGTACCTATGCAGATACATACTGTAAAACTTATGTAAAGTTTATTGTTTAAGCGACTGGGGGAGATATTTTGTTGTTTTATTTTCACGAAAGTTTCACATTCAATTGTTGATCGTGGTGCCTGAGGAGCGAACAATGACTCCACTGTAACTATTGTTGCTTTCTTTGAATAGCTTTTAGTTCTACAATGAAAGGGACGGTAATTGTTGAGTTTAAATTTGTAATGTTGGATGTTTTATTTATCGATTTTAAGTTAAGGATAGTTGGCGATTTGTACTAGGTACTTTAAGGTTCATTATTGATACACTTGGGTTTCGAAGTCAAGATTGGGAAAACAATTAAAATGAAAATATTGCCGTGGTCAAATATTCTGTTTGAAAGCCCTTCACTTAAAGTTAATATTGTGCCAGGATACACATCTTATTTCAATAAATAATCAACCAGGGTCGTCATCTGCAATCATTTCGGTACCTGAATTGCGAACTTCTACTCTGGTATTTGAAATATTCATTTATCCATTACATTCGCCCAACCGGAACAATTAAAAAAAAAATCCAATTTCTTCTTTCTTTCAATACCTTCTCTTGAACAGTAACTTTTAATGCCGAAAATTTGAGTTTGGCCATTCTCCTGAAAAGTCACGTTTTTAGCCGTTTGTGTTGATTTTTCTCAAAAACTGACCGGATTGAGTTGAATTGTTTTTTTCGCAAAACTAGTGTAAGCGAGTACAGGTTCTACAACTACAAAATAGTAAAAAATTGGTCCACTACCAATCACAAATGCATAAAAGTATAGAGGGCTGGGCAAGGCGTCCGAATGTGCTCCCCTGCGTCGTCTAAACTGACCGGAAGCGGGAGAGCGCAAATGCGACGTTTGGGATCGAAAAACTACTCTGTGTCAAATCAAAGGTCTTGACCTCCTCGATGAGGGCAGTTCGCCGACCTTAAATATTATCTCCCTGATACCGACTTCCGGCAAGCTTTCGCGAGGTAGGATTGGTTTTTTAGAAACAGGATATTATTGGTTTGACACCTAATTTAGCGCAAACCTCGATAAGGGTAATTCGTCGGCCTTAAACATCACCTTTCCAAGCTCCTGCCTCCCACTTTCGGTAAGCTTTCGCGAGGCAGGATTGGTTTTTCGGAAAGTGGAACTCGGGATCTTTGATTTGAAACCTAATTTAGCGCAAACCTCGATGAGAGTAGTTTGTCGACCTCGACATCACTTTTGCGGGCTCCTGCCACCGACACCAGCAAGCAAACGTCAGGATCTCACACGCAGGCACAGCAGCATGAATCTCATTCTTGTTCAGAATCTTCGTGGAACCCATATTGCTATATGCACAGATGGCCAGGTGGTCTCATAAGCTCTTTTCGAGGTTGGTAAAAGCGTGTTTTAAAATCCTCCAGTGTCTCGCGGCCACCAATCAAGCAATCAGGACATTGATAGTAACGAAGCTGCGGATGGACTTGCTGGGGAACGCTCATCCTCGCAATTCTGCGGACCAGATTTCTACTGTGGTCTAGGTTGGGGCTGAGCCCAAACACTGGATAAAAAATGGTCTGAAAACAAAAGACTGCAACAATGGAACAACCTTCCAGGTCTATGGCAGTCTAAATAATTAATGAATCCCTTCAATCTTAACGACACCATCCGTTTGAGTAGGGCGGATTTGAGATTAATCGTGCGATACCTCTCTATACACCACTACGTGAGATATGTATCAGCTCAATGTTATGGGTCTGGCCAAAGAGGCAGAGTGTCGGTTATACCTGGAGGACAACGAGTCCACTATTCTCTGTAAATGCCCGGCAATTGCTCGGTCTACAAGACTGGTTCTTACCCACAGACAGTTTTCGTTCGCGCTGAGGATTGAACCTCCACTCTCTAGCTAGTGATCGAAGCCACACGGCAGCCAACAGCGTCATTATTTCAATCAATGTTCCGAAATTGGGTCAACTTTACTGGCCTAAATGTGTAATAAAATTTTGAACTAGACATACATAGATGAAAGAACTATTTTCTGCTTTTTTTATCATAAATTGAAAACTACCCGAAAAAACGGGAATAACTTTCAACAAATTCAATTGGACCATTTTTCAAATAGTTCAACAGCCTCAAAGGACATTAATCAAATATCGTCAGAACGTTTTCAATGTGAAAAATTGATACTTGATATTTACTGATGGCATTTAGAAATTCTGCTACATCAAATGTGCACAACACTATCATCATCATACCTTCGATATTGAGATAAATAAATGGTTTTCGCTAAATGAGTCAAGCCGTTATCAAGTATACTTAACAAGATTTCATCAGAGCACTTGATGGAAATGCATTACAGCAGATAATTAGTTGAAATACGATACGCAGTTTCCTATGTAGCTTGCGAATAGTTAGTTATCAGCCAGTGTGCCCTCCACGGGATGTGGCTTCCGCCAGTCGTCTCAGTTCAAATACCGCGTCCTCCAGTTCTTGAATCCGAGCAGCTTGTTGCGTTCGTTTTCACCGGAGCCTTCTCATCGCTCCTTCGGTCTACCGGATGGTCTTCCACCTTTGCCTACTTCCATAAACGTCTTTTTGGGTATTCTGTTTTCACCCATTCCTACAGTCCATCTCCCTGTTTCACTCCAATGCTGGTGTCAAACGCCTCCGTCAGACTGGTGTTGTTAATTTGGAGCTGTGCTGTTGAATCGGACATTGTCATCTCGGTGAGCTGGACTAATTTTGCCGGGATTCCAAAGTGTTGCAGGATCTTCTATAGTGCACTCCGGTAAATGCAGTCGTATGCTTGTTTGAAGTCAACGAGCTTGCGAATGTTAATGGGTAATAAACAGGATGTTCATTGGATACAAACTTCGTATATTGAATAGGCTCAGAAGATGCACACTGATGCGGTACTGCTCAGTAATTCACTGTGCACCTTCTGAACAAAATGTACCATCATCTGTGAAATTTTTGCCTGGACTGTTTCCGAACTTTCCTTTTCACAATTTTTGAATGTGTGTTTACAAAAGTCAATTTTAATTTTTCCCTCAAACTATAAACTAAATGTGAAACGCATCATTGCTAAGTGGTCTTGTTGACTGCTTAGCAATGGTACACTCCACTTTTATTCTCAAAAAATATAAACTAAATGAGCTAAGTATATAGTCTAATCAAATTAGAGAGTCTCTATATGGGGAGGTAGGAAATAATTTTCCTGTCGGTGGAAGTCATATCATCGTATCGAGAAAACTCCCCCGAACAACATTTAAAAAGTGTCATTCATTACGTTATAGTACCAGTGAATTGTGTAATTTAAGTAAAAACGAACCGCCAAATGGCGTCATAATGCCTAAATGGTTTATAATTAAATATCAGTTCATCGAATCGACAAAAAGATGCAATTTTGAAGTGGAAAGAATTCCCTACAAATTCGCATTACGATGTTATTTCCTACGATACCTATTTATAGAGTAATTAATAGAAAATCAATAAATAATTTATTCCACCAATGAACATTATCCCATAGGTAACAATACCAACAAGCATCATTTTTAACTTCCGCTTACGATTCCATGGTCCGCAGACATTCTTTTGTTTAGGTTAAAATTTACGCCACAGGTTGTATTGACTAAATATTTACATGCAGTCCAATTAGTCAAGACAACCCTCCTTAGCCTAAATATCAATCGAAACAAAAGAATATCTACGTACAATGGATTTGTATGAACAAGTTGAAGGGGATGTTGTTGGCACTGTTGCCTACGGGATAATGTTCACTGCCGCGAAACATTTAAAATTATTTATAGATTTTTTTATTGATTACACAATAAATAGGAATCGTAGGAAATAACATGGTACTGTGAATTCGTAGGGAATTCTTTCCACTTCAAAATGCCATCTTTTTTTTGTCGATTGGATGAACTGATATGGAATTATGAATGATTTAGGCGTTATGACGCCATTTTGCGATTGGTTTTTAATTAAATTACATAATTTGCTGGTAACATAATGAGTGACACTTTTTATATGTTGGTCGGGGGAGTTTTCCCGACACGGTGATATGACTTTCATTGACAGGAAAATTATTTCCACCTCAAAGTTTAATTTGACTAGTCTAATAGGGTAAATAAAGTTTCCACTACTACATATTGTAAAATCTTAAATATCCCTTCGCTGTGTGTGAACATAGTCATGCAATTATGCAACGATGTTCACTTGAATTGATTAACCAACTGATATTTTCAGATTATTCTTTCTGCAAATATCCACTTTACTATAAAATATTCGAATTAATCTTTTGCAACCTTCTAGTGATGTGTAACACAGTAACGAGTCGCTCTTTTTGAACGACTCATCAGGATGAGCGAAAGATTCGGCACAACGACATAGCCTTCGAGTCGTTCAATTTAAGAATGACTCACTGTAAAATTAATTCCCAAACTAGCCCATCGCATAAATATTACCCAACGCATAACCAATCCACGCTCATTTCTCAATACATATAATGTACTACAATACATTCATTCACTCACATCCCATCCCATTATCTATCTAAAAGCAAAACCACAATCATTTATCTACCAATCCACGCTCATTTCTCAATACATATAATGTACTACAATACATTCATTCACTCATATCTCATCCCAGTATCTATCTTAAAGCAAAACCACCATCATTTATCTACCAAAGCAATCCCATCTAAATCCATTCATATTCATCTCTATGCAGTATGCAATGCACGCATTGTGTATACTTCTAAATATATACGCAACAACCCATGCTGACTGCAAATGCAAACATATCAAAAATAATTTACTTTCGTCGCGTACCACCGCACAGACAAGTTTCTCCAAATACAGAAAACAATCCCAACATTCTAAAATAAAAGTATTCGTCTTACGTATCATCATCTCAAGCTCAACTTTAGACGAAACCAAACAAAAACCCATAGCTTCCACTTGCACTACAGCTACAGTGTAAAGCAGTGTTCTGACGGGGCCAATACATGACATCGTGGCACGCTTTCGATCTCATGCTTGTATCGAGCGTAGACTGGAAAGTGAACTGCTTTTGCCTTGGGTTGTGGACCGTTCACACGACCACTATTTAGTTTATCCCATAAATCATTCTGTTTCAAGCAATTACACCACTACTATACCCTAGTTTTAAATAAACTGTTTTGTGGCCATAACTTCTAAAATATAAGGAATTTCGCATTTTTGACACCATTTTGACCCCCCTTTAGAACCCCCATCCGGGCTGAGGAGCATCCATCCCCACTATTTGGATGCTCCTCAGCCCTCTCCCTCCCTATCCCTCTCCCTTCTCTATGCAAAATTCGTTCAAAAAGAGCGATGCAAAATCGTACCGCACAATAAGATTCGTTCAAAAAGAGCGACACGTTCAAAAAGAGCGACACGTTCAAAAAGAGTCAAAAGAGTCAATTGACTCTTTTCGGACGAATCTTTTTGTGCGGTTCGATTTTGTATCGCTCTTTTTGAACGACTCTTTTTGTGCGGTTCGATTTTGTATCGCTCTTTTTGAACGAATCTTTTTGTGCGAGTTGATTTTGTATGCCCGCCCCAGATTGGCTGCCCCGTTTTCATGGGAAATAGTGGTCCTATCGGGCTTGCTCGAACTAAAGGGTATTGGGGGGTCGTTAAGTCCGAATCTGGGGTCAAAAAAGAGAAAAGAAATTGGGGTCACCCATCCTAGGCTGGCAGCCCCCTTTTCATGGGAAATTGTGGTCCGATCGGCCTGGCTCGGACTAAAGGGTATTGGGGGGTCGCTAAGTCCGAATCTGGGGTCAAAAAAGAGAAAAAAAAATTGGGGTCGCCCATCCTAGGCTGGCAGCCCCCTTTTCATGGGAAATAGTGGTCCGATCGGGTTGGCTCGAACTAAAGGGTATTGGGGGGTCGCTAAGTCCAAATCTGGGGTCAAAAAAGAGAAAAAAAAAATTGGGGTCGCCCATCCCAGACTGGCAGCCCCCTTTCATGGGAGATAGTGGTCCGATCGGACTGGCTCGAACTAAAGGGCATTGGGGGGTCGCCAACTCCGAATATGGGGTCCAAAAAGAGAAAAAAAATTGGGGTTGCCCATCTACGACTTTTATTGAATATGTTATTAACCAAGTTTCAGACTCTTTGCATGACTCTTTTTGAACAACTCTTTTTGAACGACTCATTGGAAAGAGTCAGAGCTTATGTGCTGGCACAGTGAAAAGAGTCATTATGCCCATCACTACAACCTTCAATTTCAAGAGGTGTGTTTTTTTTTGAACATTTATCCGGCGCAGGTCAAGGTATTTACATTCATTACAACAACAACTTAACCCTGTACGGGCCAGTCGGGTGGCTAACCTGCCATCAATAGATTGTACAATTGTACCAGGAAAACCCACCTGTAAGCTTGTCATTAATATGACAACTGGTGCGAAGTTCCATTCATTCATTTTCCACATTTCATATTTTCTCGTCACTACTATCTAATATTTAGGCGGTCATAACTGCTTGTCGCTACGGTCAATTTTGAAAGTCAATCGAAAAACTCTGATTGACATGACATTTAAGAGGTTAAGCTGGATGGCTGCCCTCTGTATTTTTTTTTGCTCCACGAGTTAACCTACCATAACCCGTTGTTCAAAAAACGCACCTAAAGTCAGTATTCTCTTCCCTACACTGCAGACCAGACAGTAGAGTAACGAGGAAGCGAGGTGCAATTATGTAACTATCGAACGAAGCTAATGAAAATACATTCCGTGTCGGAGGACGTTATTAACTTTTCGCGTAGACTTTTTGCAAGTTTGACGTGGCTGAATCGAAGTTTAATTTAAATGCACTTTGACTTTTGAAAGGTTAATTAATTTTGTTTTCAGTGATTTCTATCAATAGCCCAGAAAATGTCAACCCATATCAATGATGGGTAGAACTATCCACAATGGACGTATTCACTAGCTCTACGACGGGAAAATTCGACATGCGGATGAAGGACATTTAGAATTGTTATTGTACCAAGTCATATTTATAGCCTACAGCCTACAATATACTCTAATTCATTCATTGTTTTTATTGCAAGGAACAAAATAACGCCTAAAAAAAGATATCTTTAATGTAACGATATAAACATAGAAATGATAAAGGTCATAAATGAGTATATTTAGCGTTATCAATCTACGCGACATATTTCAATAGAAGCAATGTAAGTTAGGTTAGGTTAAAAGAGCTGCTTAAGCACACTTAAGACTACCACTGGGTCCGTTGTGATACACCTAGACTCAGCAACCTGAGACCAACTCAATCGTTAATCCATCCAGAGCTCATAATGAAGCGATGATGCCGTGCAACATATACCTCTTTCAGGCCATCCAGATCGGTGAAGAAGTAGGAGCCAAAGAGTTCTTTCCTAAAACTCGCCAGGGCGGGACAGATACACAGAGGATAAGATGTATTTTCTCCCTTCTGCTCGTCCCTACAGCTCCTGCAAAAATCATTATGATTAAGACGAAGTCTCCTGGCATACTCCCCAATTAGGCAATGTAAAGTTAAAACTCCTATAACAGTTCTTAGATGACTTCTGTTTAGCATTAGCAGCCCGGACGATAGCACGTTCACTTTCTACGCACTGGGCCCCGGTTCGATTTCCACTGAATGTGGAAGTTTTCGATAAAAAAGGGGATTTGCGTGTCGGACTATGAGCCCACTCAGCTGTTAAATGAGTACCCATTTATGGGGTAAATAACTCGGTTGAGCGTGTTGCTGATCACACACCTCTGCATAAGACCGTCACGATCTAGAAAATGAGATGATGCTAACTCATCTCGAGGCCATGGTTCAAATTGGACTGCTGCGCCAATTATTTATTTTATTTTATGGGTGCAGCGTGAATTTCTCCGACATCAACTGGGCAAACACTGCGGCGTTTAGCCGCTCGCCTTGGTCATCACCAGATGTTGCCACGCGTGGCCAGCCTCAAAGCAGTCGTTCTGCTGAGAATATCACCGCGGTAGCCGAAGATGTCGAAGAGGACCCCGGAATATTGACCAGACGTTGCGTTGTGCCACGCAAATGGGCATTAGCGGGTGTCTTTCCTTCCCCAATTGGATGGATTCGAACTGGAGGACATGTGGTTCCATCAGGACGTAGTAACGGCGGTCACTGCACGAGCGACGACCAAAATTCTGAAGCGGATCGCCTAATCCCTCGTTTTGGCGATTTGCAATGGTCGGCAAGATCATCGGATTTGACTGCTCCAGACTTTTTTTTGTCGAATTTTTTAAAGTCGCGGGTTTATGTCAACAAGCCCCAAATTTTTGAAGCCCTCAAAGAGAATATTCGTCAAGAATGCGCCGGAAGTTCTGGCAAAAGTGGTGGAAAATGTCAAATGTCGTTAGTGTATCGGACCTGAGAACAGAATGTACCGATTTTAAGCCCAAATCATGCTCAATCCGATATCAGATATCACTAACGAAGCTCAAATTCAGGGAAATCAACCATCCAGTAATGCTATAAAATGCAAACCGAAGGATGTCTATGTTCAAGAATGTGTTTTACTGGGTCCAAAAATCTGTTGTCTCCCCCAGTGGTATTTTACAATAAGCCAAATCCTTTCCCGACTTGTCGCAAGTATGCGACTAAATGGGCAGGAGGTACATTCTAGTGATATGCAGCATCTAAAACCAATCTATGCAGTCTATGGAACGTCAACTAAGTCACATGGGAATAGTTGACGCGAAATGCTCCACTAGTGGTTAGGGCAAATAGTGGAGTTTAAATTTTGGTGCTAACTGTTTGAGTACAAATTTAAATCAAAACAAAAGGCTCGAATTCGAAGAAAATGCAAATTCCAATCGCAACAACCCTGGGAGTCTCGCAGTCTCGTATACATTTGGCTGCAGAAAAAACAAGCCCATTCCAGTACTTATATTTATGTTTCCGGAAAACATGAAAAGCAACAATCACGGAATCCTGAAAAGCACCAAAGAGAGTCAGCTCAGTTGCGTGAGAGGCAATCGTGATGAAAGCTCAGGACTTTCATACACCAATCTTTCTCCCTCGAGTATGTCCGTTCGCCAAGAAACTTGACAGAGGCATAATTTCCTTTATGTCGATGGTGTGTTGACGAAAAGGGAAAGGCTCGATTGGGTTGGCCTTAACACCAACGATAAAGTGGCGCAAGAAAAGGGGACTCGACTGCTCTTCACTGTATGGATTGTTGTCTGTGGGGTGTAGTGTCAACTTTAGGACAACGACGACGATGAGAATATTTTAATGCGGTCGGTTCAGGCCATAGATTATACGAGTATGCTCTCTCTCTCCCATATATGTGCATTGGACGACATAGTTTGCTTATTGTATTGTTCTCTCTCCTCGTAGTCCTTTTTTGCTTTTCATTTTCTATAGTTGTCCGAGTTTGGACAGTTTTCATGTACCTTATCGGAGAAGTTTTCCATTTCTTTTCGTTTCTTATCGGGAAGTGCTTTTTATCGGGAATTGTATCTTTTCGACGAGTCAATGTGTGCGGTGTATCCTTTTGGTAATTGAAATGTCTTTTAGGTTGCAAGTTTCGGTCGACACGGAAATGACTTTTCGAAAAAGAGAATAGCTTAAAGAAAAACCCGAAACACAATGCGAACTTGTGGCTCCTGTGTCCAGTTAGTTTTAGCGAGATTGCCTCTAGTCGAGTAATATTATGCGTAACACCGCAGTGTTCATATTAGGTAGTCAGTGCCGTAGCCAATTATCGTGATATTTAGTAATATTCAAAAGTGAATGACAGAGGAATAGCAAGCTAAGCGATACGTGAGGATCATTGTGGAAAATTTTGTCGCCGCCTTCCTTAAAAGAAGACTCCTCCGAAATCCCAACTATAGGTATAGCTAGGAAAAAAAAATCATTTAATGGAAATGTGTAACTCGAGTTTCATGCAGTGAAGTGGAAATTTTGTTGAAATAAGAAAAAAATATACAAAATGTCAAGCAGCGCTGAGGTGTGTCCTAGTGCGGCAGATAATGAAGCCGATGACGAATCCACCGATTCGGAAAATGAAATGGAGCCGGCAATCAATTTTCGAAGACGTCTTTCCACCAAACGCGATATTAACAATTCGGTAAGTGGCCCTCTGAATCCTAATGTGAAAACACCTATATGTACTCATATATATATATATTTTTAATTTCGGCATCAACTTAGGCAAACAGATTAATCGCTTAATTTTTCATCCATGTTCACTGTTCTCAGCGTTCTCTCGAGTCCTTTGAATTTTATAATCCATACACGGGAGAGAGTGCGAATACACCTTCATTCCGGTGCCTAGCAACATAACTGTTGCCATGTAAACAAAGGAGATGTACATTGAGTGCACGCATCCCCAGCAATAGAAGTACAACGTGATGTAAAGAAATGAGGTTATGCCATGTCGCTACAATTTACAAGTATAGTAGTATAGTAGTCGGAAGCATGCTGGGCAAACACGACGGGAGTATCATTATGGTGAAGTGACATGTTTCCTGGTATTCATATAAATACACATTTGGAGCTATTGATTGTTCGAATGCGGTGCGAAAGTATCGCATTAGCCGAGATTTGGAATTATTTGATAGGCAGGTTATTAAAACACATGAGTCCCATGTTGGGCGCCAAATTCAGTATCCCTATACCGTGAAGGTATGTATAAATCAACGAACAAAGATATAGTTTTATGTCTATTACGACAGTGTACATGCAGCTGTAGTGGAGCATTTAATGGGCGCGGTTTTTTTATCTTTACTCGTATATGACTTCACCTTCACATTACGTATACAAAAAGTTCTATGAATCACGGGTAATTGTTAGACCTGAGTGATTAGAGAATGGAAAATGCAGTTTTATAACGCGGGGGATATCTAAAACTACTCGCTTTTAATATATAGGGTGTCCCGCTTTGAATGATAAATGCTTGAATGGTATATTAAATAGTACCTTTCATTTGTGAAAAATTTTGCTCCAAAATGGACACTTTGTCTTTAACCGTTATAAAGTTATCACATTTTTCGTAAATTATGTCAAAAAGCTTGACTTGCCCAACAAAATTTGCCACTCTCCCAGTCATTTAATCCTAGATTTGACCCCACCTTCTCAAACTACACAAAATTTCATATTTCACGGTGACTTCAAAGGTACAATTATTCAAACTTTCACCGAAAATTCAATTCATAACTTTATAACGGTACTTTCTTCTTCCTCCTTGCCCTTTCATACCACTCTGCGGCTTCGCGTTGCTCTGCCTGTGGTGTTGGCACTTCGCCCATTCTGGCGGTATAATCTCAGCTTCTTTCTGCAGCCAGCTCGGTCTTGGATCGTATCATCGTCGAGATTAATGCGTTGTTGTTGCTTCTTCATCTGAACGATCACCGATAGTGCCTTCATGACAGGGTTCTCAGGCGGACGCCTTAGAACATGGCAATACCAATCCATACGACGATCTTCGAGCTTCTCAGTGATCGGTTGCTCAACAAACAAGCTGCCTCGGATGTAGGTACTTTTGATACGATCCTTTTTGGTCACACCAGCTGACCGTAGCATTTTCATCTCAGTCGCAGGCATTTTACTTTCGTATGTCTTGTACATAGTAAAGCATTCAGACGCATATGTGAGTGCGGGAAGTACGACCGTTTTGTACAACTTGCCCTTAAGCTTTCGTGGCATCTTGTTGTCGCAGTAATCTCCAGAGTTTTCTCGCCATTTTATCCAACCGACACTGATGCGATTCATCGCAGCTTCCTTGTTGACCATCGAGCCCAGGTACTTGAACCTTGTACAGGACTTCAGCTGCTCTCTTTAATGTAGATATTTGGTAACGGTCTCTCTGGATCTGAGAAAGGACAGCAAAGATACTCTGTCTGTTTTGATATTTGATTTGATACTTATCAAGCGGTCGTTTATCTTCGAGATACTCACGATGCTGCCAAGTAAAGCCGATGACAGAATAACGCCAAGCCGTTCCTGTCATTCGAGTTTCCATAATAGTACAATTTGTACTTTCTGAAATTCGTCAAAAAATGAACGGTCGACTTGCTCATTTCGCCAATTGGTCTCCTCCACGCACATAATGTCAATCCTTCTCCGTTTCATGACGTCCTCCAGTTTTTCGCTTTTTCCCGTCATTGATCCGACATTCTAACTTGCAACCCTCAGTTTCTCTATAGCATTGTTTCTCAACCTTTTTAGTGTCGCGACCCCCCTAAACAACAAAATCAATCAAATGTAACCGTCGCGACCCCCCTCCCCCATTTAATATATTAACTACTATCAAACTCTTGCATTACTAATTACTAACATTGCAAAGACTGTATTTTTGTGCAAGTTCTGATATACTTGCACAAAAATACAGTTCTGCATATTTAACGTATATATATTCAAACAAAATTTTTACACGAGACTGAACTCGAATTATGAAATCGCCTCTAGTATTTCATTTCCAGGAAGAGACGGGATATGTTTTTTCTGTAGTAAGTCCGAAGTTGTAGCGAATTGGCACAATCGAGCACATTCGATTTGAAAAAAGTGTGTTTAGGAAAAGAAAGCGTTTTTGTGCAAGTTCTTTTGCCCTTTATTTTATAAAAACAGACCGAGAAGAAGTGTTTCATGGATAATAGCGTTAATAAATTAGTGAAAATAGTGGTAAATAAATCAATAAACAGTGTTTATGGGTAGTGACATACACTCCCCGACAACAGGATAGTCGCACTTAAAAATGCAACACAATTTTTCGTATGTTGGGTGTATTTTGATAAAATTTGATACTTAATAATATTTTGTGATGCTGCATGTTAGCTAGCAACAATGAACCGAAAATGTGGCAAATAAAAACGGTAAATTCAAGTTTAGCATATTGCAACTGTTAAATATGCGACAAAAGGATAGACAAAATTATGTCGGATTTTTAAGTGCGATATCCTATTGTCGGGGAGTGTATATGTGGCAAAATTAAAAAAATAATAACATGAAAATTTAGAGAAAGTCGAATTGCAGGCAAATGCAAGGCAGCTGCGTACATTGTAGCAATGTGGTTGTCGTTGTTATGGTGTCACTTCCGCTACCTTGCGTCTGTTTTGCCTACATATGCTTCGATTGATTTTCGTCGCATGATGCCCAATACATTTTGTCTTTTACTTTAAATTACGAAAACAAACGGAACATTTTTTTTTTCAATTAATCAGTAGCGATATACAAAACTATTAAAAAAAGGCAACAGAATTGATAAATTCGTAACAAAACGAGATAGACCGTCTACATCCGGTGAATCTATGAAGAAGAAGACCAGGTTATACAACGATACTTACTTAAAATATGGATTTATAGCACTCGATAACAAGCCGCAATGTGTTGTGTGTTATCAAGTACTATCCGCAGAAAGCATGAAACCATCCAAATTAGCCCGCCATCTTGAAACCAAACATCCGTCCTTACAAAGAAAGCCGTTAGAATACTTCGAGCGTCAAGCACAGGTTTTAAAAAATCAGTAAATTGACATTAATAAATCAGGTCATAGGGAGAAAGCAGCACTTCATGCCTCTTACTTGGTATCATTAAGAGTGGCCAGGGAGTCTAAGCCTCACACGATTGCGGAAAATCTAATTTTACCAGCTGCCATTGATATGGTAAATTTGATGATAGGCCCCGAAGAAGCAAACAAATTAAAAATGGTTCCTCTGTCAAATGATACAATATCCAGACGCATAAATGAGATGGCCATTGATGTCTACCGTCAAATAATTGATAAGGTCAAATCAAGTGAATTTTTTGCCATTCAGTTTGACGAATCAACAGATGTATCGAACTTGGCTCAATTTTTATGTTTCGTCCGATACGAATGCAAGGGAACAATTGAAGAAAATATGCTATTTTGCAAACCGATCCCTGGTCAGGCCACCGGCGAAGGACTTTTTAAAGTTTTTATGGATGCAATACAACATGAAAACCTGGACTGGACTAAATGCATTGCGGCATGTACTGACGGTGCCAAAGCGATAACTGGCAAAAACAGTGGTTTGATAGTTAAGTTAAAAGGCATTATGCCGCAAATGGAATGGACGCATTGCTTCCTTCACAGACATTCGCTCGCTACCAAAAAAATGCCAGATAGTTTCAAAAATGTCCTATCTGAAGCTGTGAAAATGGTTAATTTTATAAAAAGCCGGCCGTTGCAAACTAGGTTGCTTTCTACATTGTGCGAAGAAATGGGTTCCAAAAACGATTCTCTCCTTTTCCATACAGAAGTTAGATGGTTGTCGCGAGGAAAAGTTCTATCGAGGCTTTTCGAATTGCGCGAGGAGTTGAAAATCTTTTTTACAGACAAAAATAGCTCTTTTTCAGAGTTTTTGCAAAATAAAGAAATTTTATTGCAATTGGCTTATTTAAGTGATATATTCTCCCACTTGAATATTTTGAATACTACTTTACAAGGTCGCAACAAAAATATCTTACTAATGATGGATAAAGTCAATGCTTTCATGAAAAAGCTCGATATTTGGATAGCTCGCCTGGAAAAACGTAATTTTGACGCATTCCTTGCAACGTCTGAATTTATTGACAAAAATAAGGATTCGGAAAATGCAATTATTGATCGCGTATTATATAACATGAAAACGCATTTACACGAACTGAAAATTCAATTAAGGGAATATTTTCCAAATGACGGGAATGATTTTTCAAAACGATGGGTCCTCAACCCATTTGACGAAAATGTTGTTGTAGCTGCCCAATTACCTGTTGAGATCCACAATCAACTTATTGAATTATCAGCTGACAAAACTCTACAACTAGAATTTGTATCTCAAGATTTGCACAAGTTTTGGCTGTCACAACGCGGTGAATATGGAAGCCTAGTAACAGAAGCTTTAAAAACATTAATTCCTTTTGCCACATCTTACTTATGCGAAAAAGGCTTTGCATCTAAGGTGGCTTTGAAAACTAAATACAGAAATCGGCTATTATCGCTTGAAAATAATTTACGCTTGTCTGTTTGCAATGACGAACCACGGATCGATATATTTCTAAATGAAAAGCAAAACCAACCGTCGCATTAATCTTTTATTTTATTATTATAACTTGAAATGTATTTATTTTTGTAACCCAATACTTGAATTTGTGATTTAATTTGTGCTTTAATAAAAGGAATTGTTTATTATTATTTTACTTTAGTTATTTTTTAGACAGAGCGCGGCCCCCCTTACACCTAACCGCGACCCCCCTGGGGGTCGCGACCCCCAGGTTGAGAAACAATGCTCTATAGTGTAATTGGACTGCCTCACAGCGCTCGCCCCCGGAAACGAGCTCGATCACTCAACTGCACATCAGAAGTAGTGCCCAGCGGGGTAGTGCTTCTATCGTGTTCTACCATAAGGCCTTACACCCATTGTTTTACACCTACATATCTGGAGAAAGGTGGAGTTGGATGGCACTAGTGTGTGGAAAATAAATTTGTATGGAATTTCTTTTTTCATCTGTCAACCTACTCACACACACTGACCTGTGGGAAGTCCTAAAGATGTTGAACAGCGCCGCAGGTGCTGTTGCTGCCTGCACGTGATCGGTCCTATTAGTCGCCTCGTACGATCAAGATAGGACTCACCTAGGGGTGCATATTCTAAACCCGTTACCCTCTCTCTCTGGATCCTGTCAACCCCTTGTGGGGCATAGGGCATTAATCACGCCGACTTTCCACCTCGTCCTGTTCGCCGCCATCGCCTTCAACTGTCTCCACGATTTGCCTAATGACTTACCCTCGACCTCAACTGATCTTCTCCAGGTGTTTCTAGGTCGTCCAACGCGGCGACTTGCATCGGTTTCCTGTGGGTTTCAATCGAGTGCCTGTTTAGCAATGTTTTCCGGCCACTTTCGGAGTGTGTGACCTATCCATTGCCACTTTCGCCTTTTTATAGAGGTGGCTATCCTGTCCTGGCCAGTAATGAACAGGAGGTCGTCGTTAGAAATGACCTCTGGCCAGCGTATGTGCAGGATGTGCCGTTACCCTACGGGTGCCAAATCGTTCGCTAATAATCCTCGGAAATTTACCAGATTTAACAATAGGAATGTCATCCGCATAAGCACACACCTTTCAGCGCGACACTTTCAAGTTTCAAAGCAGTCTATTGACTATTGTTAAGTGCCAGGGAAAGGAAGAGAGCACTCTACTTTGCGAGGTATCCCTGCTCACAGGACTCCTCGGATATTTCAAAGCCAAGCTCTAGATACCAAACATTTTGGAGGGGGCCCGGGCCCCCATGTGCCTCCATGGTCCCCTCTGGATCCGCCACTGCCACTATCGGCAGACTTACAGCAGTGCAACATTACAATTATACGCGTTGGAGAGAAATTCTCCGTTGCTCCACCATTTTATCCCACTACCTCCTAAGATGTTTAATTTATACCGCTGAAATGCACTCTCTAATTGCCTATAGACGAAGAAACAAAATTTGCCCCCCCCCCCCCTTTCGTCCTTTTTGTACCCTTTTAATCCAATTTTTTGTAGCAAAATGAGTTTCAGTCTATTCAAGAGTTTTAGTCTCTTCAACCATTACACATTACAAAAACGAAAAATGGCCTTAGGTTCATTTTTTTCCAGCTTTAATCTTGTTTTACCGTACTATATCGTTACGCAATTACTGGATTTAAATTTTTAATAGCAAAATGTAATTAAGCTTTTTGAAAAGTTAAAAGCGCAGTGATTATTCATTAAAGTTTCATTTACGTTTTATTTTTATCTTTTCCAGGCTGTAATCAGAGAAGGCTTCCTGCTGAAACAAACCTGGTCGTTCCAGAGATGGAGCCGACGATTTTTTCGACTGAAAGCACGTAAATTATATTACGCTAAAGACCCAAAAGTAAGTACGAGTAGGTTCATTTCATAAATATGAGTCTGCAAAAATTATAAAACATCATATCATAAGCACTTGTAAGGATGCACGGGCAGACGTGTGTATGCTATTTACGTTTCACATGTGGGTGAGTTGTTTCGTTAAAATCATGATTACGTAAGTTGCAGATAATGAACGACCATTTTATAGCAACTTGTGTCGAAATGAAATGTATAATTAGAAAAATTGGTTACGGGGCGATTAAATACTGTAAAATAAGGATTCACATATTCGGTGTGTTAATGGGAAAATGGATAATTGTTTAGAAATCTAAAAGTGATACCAAGCGAAACGAATGGAAGTCATAATCTTACTAGGAATACTTAAACTAACAAAAACCAGGCCGAAGCGCTTATATACCCTAGACTTGTACAAACCTAGTGGTGATACCAAAAGTACCAATTGGTAACGACCATATGCATTAAAAGTGAGTTTCCTATACGGCCAGTTTATAGGGGAGGTTGGCAATCATTCAGTAGGATCTTGACCATTATCAAAATCAATGAACTAACCCATTCTACAAATATTTGTCGAATTTTTCAAGTCGCTAGCTTCATTCTATCGAAAGTTATTGCTTATTTGAAGTCTCACTTGTAGAGGAGGTAGGGGTTCCTTGGGTCGGATCTTGCTCATTATTGCTACCAACAAATAAGATCATGTTTCAAACATTTAAACAAAATTTCAAGCCTCTAGCTTCACTCTATCGGAAGTTATCGCTTATTTGAAGTTTCACTTGTTGGGGAGGTAGGGGTTCCTTGGGTCGGATCTTGCTCATCATTGCTACCAACAAATAAAATCATGCTACAAACTTTTGTACAAAATTTCAAGTCTCTAACTTCACTCCATCGAAAGTTATCGCTTATTTGAAGTTTCATTTGTAGGGGAGGTAGGGGTTCCCTAGGTTTGATCTAACCCATCTTAAATACCAACTAACCCGATCTCACTTCAAACATTTGACCAAAACTTCAAGTCGCTGGCTTGATTCTGTCAAAAGTTATCGCTTATTGAAGTTGCATTTGTAGGGGAGGTAGGGGTTGCTTGGGTCGGATCTTACCCATTTTCAATACCAACTAAGTAGATCCCACTAACAACATTTTGTCAAATTTTCAACTCGCTAGTGTAATTTTATCGAAAGTTATCGTAATTAAAAGAATATTTAATTTTTTGAAATTTGTAGGGGAGGTAGGCGTTCCCTTGATCTGATTACGCCCAACTTACTAGAACTTAAGCATCTTCTTACCTCAGGGTTACATGCCAAAAATCAGGTGTCTACGTCAATTGGTTCAAGAGTTATAGACAAAAACCCGAAAAGTAGGGTAGTACGGGGCTCTTTGTAAGAAAATTACCGTTAGTTTTCAACTGATCGATTTTATTTTTTTAGGGAAGTAGAAGATTATCCTCACGAGCAATCTGCCAAAGCTAGAGCTTTTTACGTTTATTTAATCGGGAGTTATAGATACATTTAATTATTTTACATATATAGGGGAGTTAGGCGTTCCCTTGGCCTGATCATGCCCATTTTCAATACCAACCAACTAGATCATACTTCCAACATTTGACCAAAATTTCAAGGCTCTAGCTTCATTCTATCGAAAGTTATCTTGCGAACGGACAGACGGACAGACAGACAGACAGACATGGCTAAATCGAATCAGGAGGTGATCCTGATCATTTATATATATATACATTGCTATACCTCCGGAGCCTCCTTTAAGGTGTTACATATTTTCGTCGTGACAAAAACAATATACCCTATACTAAAAGTCTAGGGTATAAGCCAAAATGAAAGAAATTGCTAAAAGAGGCCGCGGTACCGGCAATCTACCAAGCGAGCGGTCGCAATTTCTGTAGAGATTTGCTTCGTTGGCACAGCGAATATATGTACATATTTGTCATTTCATGTAAATTACTTCTATTCGAGACACTGGGCAGAATTTGTAACCTCAGCGCTTGTTTTTTTTAGTCTTTAACAAAGTAGAACTCAACAGGTTATGGTCCTAGTTTGCACAATAAAAAAAAAACAAGTGAGGTTATTTAAAAAGAAAGGTACAACAAAAATCGACTACCACAAAAATGATCAGCCAACACTTCCGCTGTCCCTGGTGGTAGAAAGTAGTGCTGCGCTTACGTGTGATTAATCAGAAAGATTTTCATTGGAAAGTAATTCACACCCGTGTCGTATAATCATTATCATCGTGGCGCGACAGCTCGTCGTTAGGCCCTGGCCGCCTGGATCGCTGTTCTCCAATTATCTCGGTCACGCAACCGTCAGGGGATAGCCTCGAAAATAGCTGCTTCAGATGGTTTAATAAACGTAATGGAGTTCACACAACTATGCTGCAGGTCCAACTACACTAATCATTTCATCCTACTAAACCTGAGGCGCTTAGGTGTTGATCAGCCATTCAGGCCACAGCTATCTGTCTTTTTCCAAACTGTCTTATCGCTAAGACTTGGCCGTCAGCGGTTTGACACACTGCCGTTACCAGGGGGCGCCCCCGCCCCATCTATCATCTAATACCACAATAATGTAGATATTCTTAAATATTATACTATTCAAGACAACTTCCTCTACGAAGACGTACCGTTTTCGGGATAATAGAACAAACAAAAATTAGTAAAATGATCAAAGAAGTACGAGTATAGTTTTTACGAAAAATGTTCAAATTTGATGACGCGTACGGAAAAACTTAGTACACCGAAGTTATAGCAAATTTGATGCTCTACTCTTGTGATAAATGTTTTTTTTTTAAGATGCATAATTAAAAGATATGTCCAATAAAAATAGCCGAAAATTTGTGGTTTTTAGGTGCCACAGGGAGTGCACAAGGGAGGGAAGGTTAAAATACTGGATTCTGAACTACCGGACCGGCCTATATAACATATGAACTACTGACACTTTTGCAAGGCAATATGCCTCTATTCCCCGGACTATTTTCATACGGTTGATTTTGTCGCCTCACTCAGTTGCGAATGAGTACTCTTATATTAATTTGGTATACATCAGTGGTTCCCAAACTTATTTTCACCGCGGACCCCTTCACAGACCAAAATCCTTTTCAGGGACCCCCAACTAAATCTCATCACTTAAATGTTTAGATTGTTATATTTCGATATAAACTACAGTAGGAAAATCCATGTTAGGGTTTTAACAAATAATTTATTGAAACATAATCCACATTCGTTCAAAAATATAAAAATAAATTATGTATACATACATATTTCCTTCAGTGGGATGGGTGCACTTGATGGGACGATATGAGTCGGTTAGTATCTGGCTCAATATTTGTTAATAAAAGCCTTAAGTCCCCGCGAGCACTTACGTCCAATCTGTTTCGTTTTTTTGTAATGAGGCTCATAACAGCACTAAATCCACGTTCGACTAAATACGATGAAGGAAAAGCGATCAAAAGTTTCTCAACCGTAGACCATAGATCGGGATACAGACATGGGATTGATTTTTGCAGCCAAAATTGCTGATAGCCTTCCTCGAACTTAGGTTTCAGCTCTTGGTTGGTGGACAGCTCAATGAGCTGTTCCTGCTTAATTATGTCTGATTCGTCAGCATTATTGTTAGCAAACGGGTTCAAAACCCAGTTGGGAACATTCAGTTGAAGAATATCTTCAAACCTTCTTTTAAAATCCGAGTGAAGCTCTTCTAGATGCTGACAATAAATTGGTAGGTCTTCACTTTGTTTCGGCAGTTTTGAAAGGCAACAGAAATTATTACATTCGCCTCTGCCTAAGTTTCGCCTGAATAATACTAGTTTGGCAACAAAAGCAGATATAATGCTTTTGGTTTGAATTAAATTCAATTGATCTCCTTGAAGTTTCAAATTAACTTCGTTGAATTTAGCGAATAAGTCCGTCATGTACGCTATATCCATTTTTGAATTTATTAGGTTCAGCCGCAGGTCGGCATCTATTTCTTCTAGAAATTCTAAGATGGAATCGAAAAGAGAATAAAACCGCTCCAAACAAGCCCCTTTTGAAAGCCATCGAACTTCCGTGTGGAGTATCAAATGAGTATGTTCCTCGTCGTTTTGGCTACAGAATTGAGCAAACAACCTCTCATTTAGTGAGCTTCTCTTCATTTTATTCACGGCTCTTATGACGTACGCTGTAATAATGGAGATCGGAGGACGAGGGTTGGTATGGCCGTGAAGGCCTATAGGACACCAAGTGTCAACGAACCACTCTCCGGAGGACTACCTGTGACGTGCGCTGGCAGACCAGCTCAGCTGTCGGGAGTAGTGGGGTGGGATATGCACGGCAGTCACCGGCCTCCTCCATCATTAACAAAAAAAAGTATCGCACGTCTGCCCGTTACTCACAAAAGAAAACGCAAAAGAAACTACCAAGATCGAAAAAATGTACAAAAAAGAGAAAACCTAATAGCGACGACGAACGTCAAACTCCCAAAAAAAATAAAGAAACAAAAGACGCGAAGTCCCGTGCAGGAACACAGGGCTGCAACAGTCAAACTACACACAGGCACAAGGCCGAAAATACAATAAAGACGGGAATACCGTCCTATCAGGACAGATTCTTCACTTCTACAGGCCAGTTGAGCCTTTAGGTGTTAATCGGCTCTAGATGAGCCCCAGATGTTGTGGGCTCAGGCGCGTCCTTGCCCTCCCAGCCATGGGTTTCGGGCGCCTAAAAAGTTAGAAACCCCCTAATTAAACAGATGGGCCCCAGATGTTGTGGGCCCCAGCGCGTCCTTGCCCTCCCAGCCATGGGTTTCGGGCGCTTAAAATATTAGAAACCCCCTAATTAAACAGATGGGCCCCAGATGTTGTGGGCCCCAGCGCGTCCTTGCCCTCCCAGCCATGGGTTTCGGGCGCTTAAAATATTAGAAACCCCCTAATTAAACAGATGGGCCCCAGATGTTGTGGGCCCCAGCGCGTCCTTGCCCTCCCAGCCATGCGTTTCGGGCGCCTTAAATGTTAGAAACCCCCTAGATAAACAGATGGGGCCCACAACATCTGGGGCCCATCTGTTTAATTTAGTGGGTTTCTAACTTTTTAGGCGCCCGAAACCCATGGCTGGGAGGGCATGGACGCGCGGGGCGGAATGCCTTTTCCCATATACCAGATTGTGACGTCGTATGTCTTACGAGCAACAGCTGCCTGTCAACTCGCGCCTTCTATGTGACCCACTAATCCAATTGGGAAATTCCAAGACGAAAACAGCAACACCTCAGCACCAAATGATAAAGGAAAACACTTCACGTGAAGCCTTCCGCAAAATACGCAAGGAAAACCTCACTTTCCGAAGGGAGAAAAAAACCGAAGATGGCACTTGCGCAAGCGGGAGAGGCACTACAGTGACTTTTACCTCAAAACAATACATTAACTTTTAATAGGGGCAAAACTAACTCAATAATTGTGGATTCCGCGCGTCGCAATCAATTTCCCGAACTGTAAATCAAGCGCGAATTATATATACCGAAACTTCCGCAAAGTGCTACAAGCAGACCACACGACACTTGCAATTTCGGAAAAGTTTTGACCAACCGCCTTCGTGGTCAGATCCCGAATCCCTCTATGACCGGTTCCGTTGTTCCGCTCTCGTGCTTGGCTTTGTTGTCAGCCTGACAAATGGACGCTTTTCATTGGCCAGACCGACGACATCATCCGATAATTCCGTTATTCGAAATTATCGGATGACGTCTTCGTTCAAGTCGAAAATGGCGCTCATTTGCTTAGCGTGGACAACCACCAAGTGAGCTTATTATGGACCAATTACATTGACGGCAGAAGCAGTCGCAGCCGTTTTTTGTGCAAATGTGCATAAGGACCGCGAGTGCTTCCGTCGGCAATATCATCAGCCCATTTCAACGCCCAAGAGTCGTGTAACCGTTGGCTTAATTTTTTTGCAACCAAATGCTGTCTGTGTATGACGCAATGCACCGACAAAATATTCGATAAATCTTGTTTTATAAAGGCTAAAAAACCCCGATATCGTCCCACCATTGCCGGAGCACCGTCAGTAGCAATGGAAAGAATATTAAAAAGTGGTATATTTTTCGATTCAAAAAAGTTTTTAAATTGCTTATATATAGTTTCGCCTTTTGTGTCTGTTTCCAAACATATTGCAAATAGTAGTTTCTGGCAAATTTTTTCTTCCTTGATAAATCGTACGTAGCCAAGGAGCAAAGCCTCGTTTCCTGGCAATATCGACTCATCTATTTGTAACGAAAATTTAGATTCCCTTAAGTACTCGCAAAGTGAGTTCTCCACGCACTGAGCCATTTCATCGATTCGCCTCTGAACGGTAAGGTTACTTAACGAAATTCTTTTGACGATATCAAAAGCTGGTCTGTGTAAAACTGTGCGTATTACCTCGCTCACACAAGGTAAAATTAGTTCTTCTCCAATCGTATGGGGTTTACCAGTCTTTGCAATTAGTAACGAAATGTTATACGAAGCTCGCAGTCCATCGTCATCACGTGCAGACGTAGTTGCAATTAACTGTCGCAAAGACGGTGTTTTTGAATGATTCTCCCTTAATCCTTTGAAAAAATTCAAGTCCTTATCTTTATGATCCTTATGCATTTTTGCCAAATGCTCTTTGAGCTTAGCGGGTTTCATTGAGTCATTTGACAATGTTTTATTACAAATTAGGCACATCGGCAATGAGTTATTTGCGGGTGATGCAATAAAACCAAATCGTAAATATTCGACGCTGTATTGTCTGCATTTTTTCTTCGCTTCACTCATAATGCTACCTATATGGAAAATCGAAGCAAAAAATGAAACTAAATGATTTCGAAAAGAGAACAATTTCCTTTACTTTGAAAATGTTGTACATACATACTACTATACATTTTAGTTATAGCATAATTCAACGGAAGTAATAAATTAAGAAAGTATTCAAGTTTTTGGCGAACGAGAAAGCCGTATTAACCTATCGAATTTAATTAATTCCTGTTATTTTTTGCTTGTCCGACAATCGATATATCAAAAGCCACAAAAAATAAAAACATAGGTATAACAAAAACGATAATTACATACATGTATGTATATAGTGTGTACGTATGCAATATTATATTAGAAACGGTACGACGAAGTCAAAATGTATACATCGCGCTTCACTTCACGTTTCAATATAGTAATAAGTGTAATACATCCGCAAATTATTTTGCACATAAAAACATATATGTATAAACTTAACAAAATCAACAAATGAAATAGTGGCTCTATAGAACATACATATTAAAGATGAATGGCTCTTAGTCGTAAACTTCTGCACGTGTACTAGTACCTTAAATTTTAATTTGACGGCATGTAATTTATACATGTATGTCCCGATATATTGTACTTCACAATAAATATGAATATATCAATAGATATCTATGCAAGGAAACCATTGATATTGAAAGCATATTGTCGAAAATGGTAAAATCCCAACTCTAAATAGGTTTCAATTTAGATTTGCACAACTTTTACATTTATGGCACGATGCAACTTGTAACACTATTCACATACATATTTGTATTGCACTTTCACGTTACAAACACATTACTGCACGATGTTCTAACTCTAAAGCTGGCATGTACTGAGAAATCGTTGTAACAAACAAGTATGTATGTACTTAATGTATTAATGGCGTATTAAAAGAAACTTACGTAAAATATCGTCTTTCGTTCAAATGCAATTTGAAAATCTTCCTCTCATGTGGAGACTTTACAGTCCGGGTCGGGTAATGCAGGAAAGAAAGCTTTGACAGTTCAATGAGGCAATGATTTGGGAGATTCTATATGTTTAGTGAAATGGAATACTTTTTTGGTGTGGAGAAAAATGATCGTATTAGTTCCTCCCGAATTGTGATCTATGCTCTTATCGTTTGTAGCCGGTTTTTTTCTTATATTATGGACGTTACATAGACATTTAAAAAAGGAATCCATTTTATCAATTAGTATCTTTCAACTCTAAGTCAACTCCTAAATAAAAATTTCAAGTAGAATGTAAATAGAATATTTTATTTTACCGAAATCGTTCGTGGACCCCCTAAACGGGGTCCGTGTGGACCACTTTGGGAAACAATGGTATACATGAATGGTGTAAAGACGGAATGAGCTTGATACCATCATCCCGTAAAAACGATTTCAGAAATGAAGTGCTCTAGTACTACTATTACCTCATATTCCGCTTCGGAATGGAATGGCGATTACTTTTCTTCTATGCTTCAAAAAGGGCCTCAACTTAAAGACTATTCAATATGGAAATAATAAATAATTTTTTGAAGAGAAATTGTAATTAATTTTTTCCACGCTTGTTCACTTCAATACGCACTTTCTTTTGATTATTGTTTCAAAATAGAAAGGAAAAAAAATCCATAAATATCGACTCGTGCTTCATGCGAAGAATTTTATTACATTAGCTCAACTCATTTATTGTAATATGATTGCCAAATAATAAAGTGGATCAAACGATAACCTTTGAAACCATTACCCGGTTTTGCCCTTTACTATATATGCACATATCCGTAAAATTGCGTACATCTCTCAGACAGACGGATCGATTCGAAGCAAATCCAAGACATCATTGTTCCCACTTGCCAAGCTAGGATTGAGATGTAGCCTAATCCAATTCAGACATGACGTCAGTGTGGTATATGACGACGCGATGTCGACGTCGTCATGAAATATTCCTCATACTACTCAAGAAATATAAAAAGAATCAATTCACAGACTCCAGCCAAATTGAGTTTCATTTAATTTACTGGCTGACGTCTTCTATTTCGGGGATTTCGTATATGCCAAATTTGTTCTGAACTGATACATACATCGTGCTCCTTCATATTATGAGCGGTATAGAGTGGCTGGGTGCAAAAGTGGTGAAATCCCTTTTTCAAAGGACATTTTTTTAATGCGTGATTTCCACCGAAATGCATTTAATTTATTAGACACGTTCCGTACTGAGTGGACTGTGAAGAAAATTGTTAATTTATTAAATATCTAATTATTTACAGCGATACCCGCAAAAGAGTAATCGTATCCTGAAATTGCTTGGCTTGCAACACTTTTACTCCCATCGGCCCAATGACTTTTAACAGTTTTCTGTTAAAATGGTGGGACATATTTTAGTTCGTGTCAGCTATCATCTTTTTTTTTGTCGAAAGAAACAAAAAAAAAAACAAAAAAATTGAAATCGGTGTGGGAAATTGATGACGTCAAGCGAAAGGATGTCACCCTTTCTTCCTAATTTGACGTTCATTTCGTGAAGCAACTAAGATGAAAATCGAATTAAAGCAAATTGTATCCAATTTTCATTTAGAACTAGAAATTTAATGGAAGGCAAATTTAATTGAATTATCCTCTTATGGACTAATGGAAGAATACAGGATTTGGACGAGGTATGCCGAAAATGGGTTAGGAATTTGATTTGTTTCATATTGTTGTATCTGTAAAGTACAGATTCTGTTTACATTATGTACTTTTTGTCGGCATAGTACGCTCTGATAGGCAATGTTCGCACTTCAGTGGCGGGTCCAGAAATCGAGTTCGGAGGGAGCCCGATTTTTTTATTACCTGGAGAGCTAAAGGTATGTCCACACTTATTCAACTTTTCGACCTGAAGAGGCATGCGTCTATTAAAAGCGGGGAAGGAGAGAAGCATGCAATGGTTTATGTACAACACCATTAACTAAGGTCAGGTTTGGTGAAATTCATCAGATCAAGTACTTTGGAAGCAAGTGTGAACCTTATAAAGTCTGCTGCTGCTGCCACAGGACACATTTTAATAGGGATCGTTCTGTTACCACCAGGACCTCATCAGGATTTCCTTTTCTTTATTGTAGAGGGAGGGAGGGATCGTGTTCAGGAAACACAGCCCGCAATTAATAATAATTAACTTCTTCGGGCGGCAGCTTTTTCGTTAAAATTGCATATAACTGTAATGTTTCCTCTGACCGAAGCCGGGTTCGTTAGATATTCTTGTGCTGAATAATGAAAATACTTCGATTGAAAAACACACACACTTTATTTACTAAATGAACTACATACGCGTAACTAACAGCCAACGTCAGACTAGCCCGAAGTATTCGTTACCGGTGGATTACAATAACGACGGTACTGCTTAACGGTTCCGCTTCTACGCCGAGTGAGCCTCGACTATTACTACTTGTCGCTCCCGGTGACATCTGCCTTTAATAGCTGCAGATCTGTTTCGAGATGGTTCGAGACTCGCTGTTAGACTTGTGCCTCTATAGTACTAGCCAACGAAGACTCCAGATGGCTCGAGAATCAGTTAGTACTTGTCATCGATGGTTCGAGACTATGATAGAGCTTAGTATAGTGTGTTATAGTGTGTGTCGTAAGAGAGACGGACTCCGTACACACAATATAACCAAAGCAGCGCGTTTCCATTATTAGTTTTTTTTTATACCCTAGACTTTTAGTATAGCGATGGTGAAGGTAGCCAACCTCCTATGTCAAAAATGGAATTTTTGGAGTCAGTTTACAATAAGAGGTTGTAGAAGTTATAAAACACAACCTTGACATTAGAGGGTTCGGATGTTGCTGCTTCTAACGGTTTTTCAATGAAAATAACAATATAGGCGGTTGAGCAATTGATGTATAAATATTTTAAAAACACGTTAGAAAAAGAGAATTTTTTTTTTTCAAAAATTGACATAGGAGGTTGTGAATCTTCACCATCGATAGGGTATATTGTTTTTGTTACGACGGAAATATGTAACACCTTAAACGAGACTCCGGAGGTATAGTAATGTATATATATAAATGATGAGGGTCACCTCCTGATTCGATTTAGCCATGTCTGTCTTTCTGTCTGTCCGTCTGTCTGTCCGTCTGTCTGTCTGTTTGTCCGTCTGTCTGTCCGTTCGCACGATAACTTTCGATAGAATGAAGCTACACCCTTTAAATTTTGGTCAAATGTTGCAAGTATAATCTAGTTGGTTGGTATCGAAAATGGGCATGATCAGGCCAAGAGAACGCCTACCGCCCCTACATATGTAAAATAAATAAATATATTTATAACTCCCGATTAAATAAACTTGAAAAGCTCTAGCTTTGGTAGATTGCTCGTGAGGGTAATCTTATACTCTCCTGGAAAAATAAAATCGATCAGTTGAAAACTAACGGTAATTTTCTTATAAAGAGCCCCGCACTACCCTACTTTTCAGGTTTTTTGTCTATAACTCTTGAACCAATTGACGTAGACAAGACATCTCATTTTTGGCATGTAACCCTGAGGTGAGAAGCTGCTTGAGTTTTAGTAAGTTGGGCATAATCAGATCAAAGGAACGCCTACCTCCCCTATAAAATTCAAGAAATTAAATATTATTTTAATTAAGAAAACTTTCGATATTACGACACTAGTGAGTTGAATATTTGGTAGAATATTGGTAATAAGATCTAGTTAGTTGTTATTGAGAATGGGTAAGATCCGACCCAAGGAACCCGTACCTCCCCTACAAATGAAACTTCAAATAAGCGTTTGATTGAATGAAGCCAGCGACTTGAAATTTTGGTCAAATGTTTGAAATGAGATTGAGTAAGTTGGCATTAAAGATGGGCTATATCTGACCTAAGCAACCCCTGCCTCCCCTAGAAATGAAACTTAAAATAAGCGATAACTAACGGCAAAATAAAGCTAGCGACTTGAAATTTTGGCCAAATGTTTGCAGCAGGATCCAGTTGGCTAATATTGAAAATACGTAAAAGCCGACCAACGAATCCCCTACTTCAAATGAAACTTCAAATAAGCGATAGCTTTCGATAGAGTGAAGCTAGAGACTTGATTTTTTTATAAATGTTTGTAGGGTGAACTAATTGGTGATGGGTGATAATGATGGGCAAGATCCGACCCTCTACCTCCCCTACAAGTGAAACTTCAAATAAGCAATAACTTTCGATAGAATGAAGGTAGCGACTTGAAAAATTCGACAAATATTTGTAGAATGGGTTAGTTCATTGATTGAGAGAATGGTCAAGGTGCTCCTGAATGAGTGCCAACCTCGTCAATAAACTGACCGTATAGAAAACTCACTTTTAATGCATATGGTCGTTACCAATTGGTACTTTCGGTATTACCACTAGGTCTGTACAAGTCTAGGGTATATACGCTTCGGACTGGTTTTATGCCTCGACTAGTCTCTTTCCACAAAAGTCGCCTAATGGGAACCGGGCTTTAGTCGACGAAACGAGTCGCTCCGCATTCATAATGGACATTGCTATCCCCCATAATAGCAATATCGAAAGGAAGAATACGGAGAATAGGGCAAACTATAGTGCACTGGGTTAAGAAATCAAACAGCTTTGGCAGCTTGACAGTGTACAAACAGTGTCTGTAATATGGCCGGCTACCTGTATAGTACCTAAGGCCCTTCTCACTTCCCTAGACAAACTCAAACTACCGCATAGCATTATTAACACATACTCAATTGTCCTAACCCCTTGTGAGGCATAGCGTGTCAACTGTTCCATGTGGCCCAGTTGACTTTTCGTTGGCATAAACTAGTTTCGGAGAGTGCAGTTACCGGCATGCACTTCCTGTACCCCCATTAAGCCGCCTATCTGCGACAAGTCGGGAGATGCTGTGACTTATTAATATGGCCCGCACCACAGGAGGAAGAGAACACAAACATCCATGGCCACGAATGTCGTCATGGACGTGATTCGACCCCGAATCGATGATAGTCAGACATGCGACTGATGGCTCTACGCACTGAGCTATCGGTCGCCCAAAGAAGTATGTTATTCTGCATACTTGTGTAATAGTGCGGAAGGTGCTCGACAGCCTCCATTAAACATTATATACGTCTGGATGTCGGCGGAACATCAGCCAAATACGTGCGGGCAAAGTCTGACCAATAGGGCCGAGATTGTGCCAATTCGAGAAATTCTTTTCATTAAATCACCCATCTTCTACATAGGAAAACATTTAAAACAATTTTACTCCTACTGCTAGGTAGGTTTGCTTCCGTAACATCAATATGGCTATTGAGCACTACGCTGAAATGAAATTCCGATATTAAACTCATTAAATGATTCCAGTTCCAATGCAAACTTTGAATTTACATCCAAAACATGATCATTTAAATGGTTAGAATTAATTTCAATTAATTTGTTATTATCATTCAAATACCTACGCAAAATTCTCTTCATTATCGAATTTAGTCAATAACAATTTCTATTTCGGTCACTACAAGTACCATTATTATCCTGAACTGGTTTCCGCACCACTTAATCAGTTAATTAGATTTCTTAAATGAATTTACCTAAATTCGAGTCTTCCAACTCCATCACAATGAAATTAGGATCAAATCGATTTTCGGCATTTATTACAGCCTCGTCATAAAAGATGAGCCCGGTCGAAATGGGGTTAGTCTATGTTACTTGTGCACATTTAATGTTTACACGCCCTCATTCTTCCATAACGAAATATCGATGGAAACTTGACACTCGAGACCATCGAATAGACGAAACTTACAATTTACTATACGTTCACGTTTCGTACCATGTGCGGAAGAGTCGACCCACTGACCTATCTTCTCGGCGAGTTCAATGTTGCTTCTATACCCGGCCACCCATTTCGCTCTCGTCCCATCAGACATCATCTTGTTATGCCATTTTTTGTCCTGTATTGACTATCTACGATCCACTAAACAGTACACCATCAAATATGCGACCGAGACCTTTGACTTTTACGGTCTTCATGTTTCTCCCGTGTGCGCTTTTCCAGGCTTTTTAAATGGTTCACCTAGTCGTTTTTCTTGCTCTCGTTCTTCGGACAAATTGCCGGGAGAGTGGCATTTTATCATTGGCCACCAGACAACCCGAGTCGTGCCGGTTCTGAATTTTTCTTTTTGCAGGATTTTCCTTCTCCCCCTCCCCCACCTCCCCCTCCCCCCTTCTCATAATTGTTGTGGTAGTGGCGGCACGAAGGTAATACTATGAGAGAATTCATATCAAGAATCCAATTTTCCACTCAAAGGATTTCCCTTACGTTCCACTCTACCCCAACAGCGATGACGATAGCAAAAATCATTTGCGACGCCCTTGTTCTAGAGCTTTCTGCATCCGGTCGTGGCAAATGGCAGCTCATTCTCTTTTTATCCTTGTAAATATCACGTTTGCATTATTCAGTCTGTGTTTGATTGACGTGTTGCCATAGTGTTCATATATTATTTGTGGAGGTAGTCATATGAAGGATACACTCTTTGATGTATCAAGGATGGAAAAAACGGAAGGTACATAATTGGAAAATGTTGGGGCTTAAAAGTGTTGTAATTTAGTTTTGACCAAGAATTAAGGCCTTTGTGAATGAACACGGAATTGCGGTGGTGGTAGGTACTCTCCAAAATTATCGGATGAAATGTGAATTTCGTCAACAAATGGAGGGCGCCGAACTTTTGTCGGTTCCTGTTTGACTATACGTTTCTTGAACTTCTTCATTGGATTTTTCACAAAGCCAATTCGATAGACCATTTCATCATCCGTCCTCTATATCCCTAATATGCCACATCTGCGCACACCGCAACACTACAACTGCAATTCCATTTTCCACCCTCGGTTTGTCAATTTACTGCCTAGAAAGTAACTATGCCGCAACCGGACTATTTCATTTTCCATTCCTCTTAACTATTTTTAATTTATTAGCCAGACAACATCCCAACTCGACCATGCCGTTTCCCCTTTACGTTTGAGCGGTTGAGGTTGTGTGCAGCTTCCAGGAGGTACCCAGAGTGCAACCGCACCGGACTCATTTTCCACCCGCTTCCATTTGCAATTTGCCACCCAGACCATAACCGCAACCGAACCATCCCATACCTCGCTCTCCGTCTCCCATTTTCAAATTACGACCCAGACCGACACCGGACCACTGACAGTTTTTGTTGACAGCGGTAACTGAACGAGCACAGAGGTTCTAAAGAATGAGGTTCAATGCTCGGCGAGCGAGTCAAGATCCCTGCCACACATAAATGTCTAAATACCAAATTTCACATGGAATTTGTGTCGCAAAAGCGATTCATGAAAAAAGAATCGCGGTATTTTTCCGATTTAAATCGCAATGTGCAGTTTTATCTCGCAATGCTATTTTTTTTCGTATCCGCATCCGATGATCGATGAACAAATGCGATCAGATCACCCAGGACTGGAGATCCAATGGGAGTAATAATGTCAACTACGTAATCAGCTAGGCAACACGGATTACGTGGGCCTGCAGAAATCAAAAAATTACTAAGAAGTCGTAACTGATGCTGATACGACTATTAAAGAGACCCAAAAGTCAATAGGCCTACTTTAGTGTCACCATACACTGTCGAACTCGAATCCGAACATGGTATAAGTGGACCGGTTTTCTTCCCGTTTATGTGAAGTGTGTGTGTGTGTGTGTTTTGAGCTATTCAGAGGATATTTGTACCAGGTTCAAGTTCGACAATATATGGTGACACTTACAAGCGTGCAACAAATTATAAACGTAACGTTTTTTGAAACATCAACCACATATGTATCATATACATAATATATCGATAGGCAAAAGAGGCAGCTGGTGCTGGAGTCTCTCCAACAATTTGTTCAAAAGTTACAACATAATAACCCAATATCCAGGAACGAGTGAAAAAGGCTACTATTGCTATGTACTCCTGCAGGAGAGCCATAGGTAGAAGCTGGGGTCTGCAACGAAATGTTGTACACTAGCTTTACGTTTCTGTTGTACGCCCCATACTTATTTATGGTATTGTGGTTTGGTGGAAAGCCCTTCATATTGCAGCCAATTGCAGCCTGCTTAGCAAGGTCCAAAGACTAGCCTGCGTCCTCATTAGCGGAGCACTGAGGTCAACTCCGTCTGCAGCCTTGGACGTGCTGCTCAACCTGCTTCCTCTGGATATCATGGGCGAACAAACTGCTGCAATCACTGCCATACGCCTTCGTGAACCGGGACTGTGGATCTCGTCTGCCTTCGGCCACTCATCAATTTTAAATGGTTTGGATATTCCTACAGCAACTGACTATTCCGCTCCTAAACATCTGTTCAGCAAGAACTTCACATCCGTTATCCCAAGTCGGGATCAGTGGAAGGAAGGTGAGTTTCCAATTGCTGACTCTATCGACATATATACGGACGGATCCAAAACAGACGGAGGGGTAGGAGCGGGTGTCTATTGCGACAGGCTAAATTTAAGCCTGACTTTTCGTCTACCATCTCACTGTAGTGTTTTGCAGGCGGAGACCACGGCGATTTCGGAAGCTCTTATCTTTTAAGGACGACATGTTGTAGCTGGTAGAGACATTGTCATCTATACGGACAGCCAGGCTGCAATCAGATCGCTGGATTCAGTCTTGTGTACATCTAAGACTGTGGATTATTGTCGATCATACCTCTCTGAATTGGGGAGCTATTTTACCATTGTCCTGTGCTGGGTCCCTAGCCACAGTGGCCTGGAAGGTAACTGTCAGGCTGATGAGCTTGCCAGACTGGGCTGTTTGAATGGGGAACCCCAACTATATGGTGATATCTATCCTCCCATTGCTTCTTGCAAACTGATTGTCAAATCTGAGGCGATTAACAAAGCCAATGCAAGATGGATTGATGGCAATACCTGCCGCACAACTCGATCACTGTGGCCCATACTGGACGCTACCCGATCTGAAAATTTACTGTCGCTAAACAGAAGGCATATTAGCTCGGTGGTGGGTGTCATCACTGGGCATTGTCTCATTGGGGAATATGCCAAGAGACTTTGGTTTCCCTACAATGACTTTTGCAGGAGCTGTGAGGACTCCCGTGAGCGAGGAGGAAAGTAGTTTCCACCTTCTCTGCTCCTGTCCAGCTTTTGCAGTGAGAAGGAGGTCGTTACTTGGATCCTACTTCTTCACTGACTTGGAAGAGCTAGAAAGCGCGGATCTTGGAAAACTCCAGAGTTTTATTGTTGGCTCTGGATGGTTCTAACTATCAGAAATATTGAGAGAGGATGTGTGTTAGTGGTATCACAACGGACCTATTTGAGGTCTAAGTGAGCTGTGTTTTGTCACAGCAGCCCATCTACCTACCTACAACATAATAACGGCAGGATTTTATTAGCGAAAATTTATATAACGGAAGAAGTTAACTAAGGGAATCTTGTCTAATTGCTGGCCGTTAATGAGCTAAGAGCTAAGTTTTTATCTAATTTCAGCAAAATTCATCAAATGGTTTAACAGTTACATGCATTTAATCTATGTAATTTCGGGACCCTACTATTCATTACATTCATTACTATTATTACTCCCATACGTTTAGAAGGTCAAAAGGAACGTGTATGCATTGAGCTTATTATCTTAAATTCCGAGATTAAATCCTTATTTCTCTGGGCTACGTCACGGTAACTGAAAATATTATGCCATACTAGCGGTAACACTACGCCAGTAAGTGGACTACATATACTCGTGACTGTGCTATGCGCACTGGATCTCTGCACGTGCATGTTTCTCCGCTACCAAAGGTGCAAGGACTAAAGCTTTTACGTTGAGCTTTCCTATAAAAGGACGAATCCAGGGCAAAATTGTGGCAGTCGGAAGCTTAGTATTACGGCGTGAAATGATACTACTATCGAATTATATCAGTGTCACGCTGTAGCAATGTAAAAGCAAGGCTTATATTACTCGTCCTTCTGATCGGTTCGATAACTACAACAAGACAGAGTCTGCAATGTACGTACCTAAGGTGGACTTTTGTTGTTGCTGTTGTTAACGATGTGTAAAGTTTCGCAATAATTGTACTGATAACAGTCAGGACGGAAAGTGATTGCGCCCATTGCAATTGTCGACAATCCAACTATAAAGTTATTCCCTCTACACGTCTATAGTGATATCTGTGATCTTTAATAATTCCTTAATCTTATCCTAATTTGAAAAGTTCTCTTAGTGTGTACAAGTGTTTCCCTAGTAAATAGGACTGTTCAATGTGATTATCTCCACGCGGTATCCTGAAAGCATCTTAATAGCGCCAATATTATATAAACGAATATTTAATGTGACTCGTTGTTATTATTACTGTTCGTTGTTAGTGTTCATCTTTTTACAGTTATCTTGAACATTAAGTCAAGGACTTGTTTGAACAATCCTTTCAACATCTTCTAACCGCATGATGTAATATTCACGGGATAATTAAAACCATCCCAGGTGAGTACAACCCCGAAAGGATTTTAGTGCCAGTGGGTGGTGAGCCACATCACGTAAGTGTTAATTGTAGATGCAGGATAATTCGGTGGATCTTCCTTCTACGAAGCGTAGCAAGTTCTCGTTATATGTATATGTATTTCCTCGATCACAAGATATCTATGGTTATTATGCTTATCAAATGGGTGCAATTTAAATACATATTCCAAGAATTGGTTCAAGTATGTACTTTGGTATAATTTGAACAGAATTGCCTTGAAAGATTAGATCTTGACGTGGATTTTTATTTTATCCTTTTTTCTCTGGGCAAGAGGACTTTGTCGAGCCACCGTGACTGCAACACATAGTACATAATTATCGACTAGTGTGCATCTAATCGGCGGTTCATGTCGTGGCCAGATCAGTAGGTGGTTGTCTACCTATAGTGTATTCTGGTTCTAAAATAGTTGCCCAAAAAAAAGACAAGAAACAAAATTTTTTTATTCAATTAAATTCCCAGAAAAAATAACAATAATAAATAAAATCCATCTACAACAAGATAAAAGATTATGGCTCATTTTCCCAATGTCCTGTTAAACTGCCTGCTAGCTAACATGGACTTGTTTATCAAAATCCTAAACCTAAGCCATATACAATACCCAAATTACGACAAAATATGAAGATTTTCTCCCATTATCTTTGAACTGCATTATCGTATTTTAGGTATTGTACTCGTATATGGTTAAGGCTTTTAATATATAAGTCCCTGTTAGCTAACAGGCAGTTTAACAGGACATTGCGAAAACGGGCCTATACGAAATTGAAATCGGTGAACATGATTTTTTTTTCACTAACATTTGATGAACTGATGATAAAAATCGAACGCTATCGAAGGATGCACTCAAACAACCTAAAATCTTCAAACAGCTGCTAAAGATCACTTCACTTAAATTATCTATGTCAGAGGTTCTCAATCTTTTTGCTTTCCACTTAGAGATCCCCCGGCCCGATCATAATTTAAAATTCCGAAAATGTGTTGATAACATTTTGTCTTTTTTGTTTTTGTGTTGGGCGATTTAAAAATTATTATAAAAAAAAAGCATTGTTTTTTCGTGATTTTCCCGGGGATTCCGTTTGCTTCTAATTTTCTGGGTAAGCGCGTCAGTTCCTCCGAATGCTTTTTAAAAAATTGAAGAAAAAAACTTTGGTAATTTTTTCATGCAGAAACTTAAATTTGACGGACTACGAGTATTATCTGAACTTTCGGGAAGTGTTCGGAAATTTTTAATATCGTTCGCAACGGGTCGGCGTGACGTTTCCTCAAACATTTGAATGTTTTTTCTATTTATTCGGTCTGGGACAATTAAGCAACCGCCCTAAGAAAATGTGAAGTTCACTTAAAGAAGTTTCCAAAAAAAGAGAACTTTTTGAGTTTTAGAAATTGTTTTGACTTTCCAAATATTTACAACTGTGTACAACTTTGCTTCCGCCGTTTTTTTCCTGGAATTAAAAGCTTAATTGTGAGAAAGTACTTACAGATGTATTGTATTATTCAAAGTACTGTACTGTCCATTGCTATCGACAACTTTCGACCATCTGTAATGGACGGTTTGGTGGGCATCCGAAGAAGCCCATGGGGACGGAGCCTAAGGATGCATAGTGACTGTGAAGGTCGGGCTGTGCCATCTGGCAAAGAAAAAGGCTCCTCAACGAGCTAAGCAGCGGCCCATGCTTGCTGTAGCTCATTTCGGGAGATGTGGGCGGGGTTTTCACCGCTCGTTGCCCCTGTCCTTTACGTATTAACAAAAATTCATAGGCCTGGGGAAGACAACACAAACAGCGGAGGTAAAAATGGGGAATAAAAAAAATAGTCGATAAGGATGGAATGGTTGGCGGACTGATCAGACGCCCACGCGGTCGCACTTGGGTCCGGGTATAATGGGACCCTCGGCCTCTGGTTTCGTACCACCAACAGATCACTACTCATCAGATGCTGCTTCGATCTGCCGGTGGAAGCAGCACTACCAGACCATAATATGGTTCATTACAGGTGGTTCATTACACATCTCTCCGGAAATTTTCGGATTCCATCTCGGAAAAAGGAGGCGTCTTTCGACGCGATCCATGATTGGATCCATTTTCGACTTCCTCGTACGAACGAAAATTCTGATCAGCCAGGCCGTGCGCCACGGATCGAAACAGATGGTAGTCGGAAGGAGCAATGTCTAGGGAGTACGGCGGGTGGGGCAAGATTTCCCATTTTAGAGTTTCGAAGTATGTCTTGACCACTTTTGCGACGTGTGGACGAGAATTGTCATGCTGGAGGATGACTTTGTCGTGTCTCTCTTGGTACTGTGGTCGTTTTTCCTTTAATGCTCGACTTAAACGCATCAATTGTGTTCGGTACCGATCTCCTGTGATAGTTTCATTCGGTTCTAGTAGCTCGTAGTATATCACACCGAGCTGGTCTCACCAAATGCAAAGCATAACCTTGGCGCCGTGAATATTTGGTTTTGCCGTCGACGTTGAGCTACGTCCGGACATTCCCCATGACTTTCTGCGCTTGGGATTATCGTAACGGACCCATTTTTCGTCGTCGGTTACGATGCGATGTAGAAATCCCTTCCGACTCTGCCTTTGAAGCAGTTGTTCGCATGCAAATAATCGCCGTTCAATATCTCTCGGTTTTGACTCGTACGGAACCCAATTTCCTTGTTTCTGAATCATGCCCATGGCCTTGAGGCGTTTCGAGATGGCTTGCTGAATCACTCCCAGTACAAGATTTCTTGTAAAACCAATTTAGGAGATACTAAAAAGAAACAGGACAAGCCAATCAATTAGGCACATTTTCAACATGGTGGCGGGGTCCGTGGCGTTAGGGGGGAAATAGAAAACTCGAATTTTCAAACAATGTACCAACTCAAACAATGTATCAAAAATCGAAACTACCCTAATTAAAGCAACCAGCGTTATAACATTTTGACTGACAAAAGTAATAACCTTTGCAGAATCACCGACTTTTTTTTAATAAAAACGCAATTACTCAAAAATTATACCCGCTAGCATATTATAATAAAGAGTGAATCGCAGGTAATATCGTACCCTAAAAACAGAAAATAGCCTGTAGAAATCAGATAAACTTTTAATTAGATATACAAGTAGCTCGAAAAAATAAGAAAGATGTGTAGCCCACGATCAACATTTTGCTGTTTTATCTTATTTTTCACGAGTTTTCACCTACATATTATACTAATTTTATCAAAAATAAAAACTTCGTTTTTTGTTGTAAACAATTTTTGTTAACATTATATAATACTAATTTTTAAATTTCGGGTCATTTACAGCCCTTTAATTTAAAAAAAAAAATAATATAAAAATATTTTATTTTCCAAGGCCATATCTAATTAACAGTTTATCTGATTTCTGCAGGCCCGAATTGAAAAATATTGGCCACGTTAGGCTTACAATCAAGTTATCCCCAACTTTTACAGATAAGCTTTTCCATTTGGAGCTTCCGTTGCGAAGATCTGTGAGCTTGAAAAGTGATAAAGTGTGATTTTTCTCCGGAGCCTCGAAAATTGTCATTTTTTGTCTATCGATTTTGACTACGCTACTGAACCGAATTTCGATTTTGAGCAGTGCATTGAACGCATAATTCAATGGTCTTTAATTTACTAGTGCAAGTTTTTTCGACGCGAGGCACCGTTTAGGAATTATAATGATAATGTTAAAAAAAGGGCTCAAATTGCTCGCCCTCCAAAAGTTAAGCTCACCTTCTACGACCGTGCAAACTCAGTTTTCATGTACTTAGTATCTATAGAAGGGATTAAGATTATTACCAAATCATTCCCTAATTATTATTAACAATATTTAATTTTAGTGGCCTACTAGGCGTTGCAGGAGAGCTATTTTGACTCTCCGGAACGACTAGGCATCTGCGACAAACGCTTAAATATTAAAATGCGTTTCTGGGAAATGTGTTTAATTTCGTTCAATCAGCCGAGTAATGGATCGAGAAGATGCGACACATTTATGGGCGAATCGAACGCCGAGGACCATGATCAGGTGTTCGAAAGGCCATTTTCTGGGCGTCTTTGCTTCTACACAATTTAATCACCGGTTTTATCATTACGCACTAAACTTTTGGAATCACTCGCGAACATCAGGGCGCTAAAGAGAATAATAAAAAAATTACATTTGCAAAATACGTTGCTATACTGCTGGGGTGAGAGCTCCGGTCCGTCAAACAGAGCCCATCATGATGGTGATTTATTTTCGAGCTCATTATTTGAAAGGACCCTACCGACCCCTATGCTCGGTTTAAAACCGAAAAAGTATTCTCAAATTTGTCGTCGGAGGACAACCATTATCATTTCCGTCTCCTCCCCATTTTTGGCAATTTCAAATGTCCTAAACTTGTCTATTTAATACTCACAAAACTATGACAGATGATGAAGATTACGAGACTTTTCTCGTCATGAAAACGATAGCAATCTAATTATTCATCAATCTTCAAGACTGTATGTGTGTGTGAAAGACGTTAGATGGAGATTATGGAATAGAGCGATGACTAAGCATCGAAGCAACAGCATATAACCTCCGCATCCAACAACAATGGAACTTCGACGGCAACAACAGTGTAATGTAGTCGGAAAAGATAAATGTGACAAAGTTGTATCAAAACTTTTTCAAATCCTTCGACGTGCTATGTGAACGTAAGTTTTATAAAATTTTCAGTATGACAGGAACAATAAATTTGCAATTCAAATTAATTGAAAGTATTTATTGTGGAAAATAAAAAAACCAACGCGACACATTCACACATACGAATTATTAGGCGCGTTCGTTTCACCTCATAGTGGATCAATTCCCATACAAAAGGAAAGGGAACATTCCTAGTTGATCGGGCGACTAAAGTGGTTCGCATCTTTAATGAATATTGGGTTTTCAATTGAGATGATTTTCCTCTCCCCGTGCGTGGGGTCCGCTCGCTACGCAAGCTCAATGGCTTAAGGTGTTACAGCCCTCAGTATACACTACATCGATAAAGCCACTATTATCCAAGGCGCGAACCATGATGCGTCGCCCGCTGAGATAGGAATATACCAACGACTGAGCAGTCTTTGTTCCAGGAAGGTGCGGATCTGATATTGGAACTCTTCGGATCATGTGGGATGGTGTCTTTGTTAAATGTATACTATGGTATTCATATAAATTTCCAGAGCATTTCTAGTTTACCGGGCGACGCATGGTGGTTCACGTCTTTGAAGAATCGTGGGTTTTAGGTTGAGAATTTCGCACTCCTTTTGTATGGGGTCAGCTCGTTATGGAAGCTCCGCGGCTTTAAGATTTGCTTCGCCCGCTCTATACGCTACAGCAGCAAAGCTACTATAAGCCAGGACGTGGAACACGATGCGTCGCCCGGTGAAATAGAATATACCCAATTTCCAAATGACATATTTGACATTTGAAATCCATGACGTTCGATTCATTCATGATCCAAGGCCGGGTGAAATGACCGCGCCCATTCTCGAGGAATTGTGAGAAATGAGAATAGTAGCTGTAATGTGTTTGGCAGGATTTTATGAATTTACGGGAGATATAGAGTAGACGTGGAAGAGTAATGCCCAACATTCAGGGGATTATGGCGCGTTCCCGAAAAATACTATTGTGCTGACAAAGTTGTCCGTATTTTCGATATCTCTTGACAAATGCCATGTTTGTCGGCGAGTGATACACAGCAATGAGAATTTCGCATACTTGTTCTGTTCTACATACTGGGTGATATGTATAGATATTGACATAACCTTTCAGGGAGTGTGAATAGGATTATGCATGAACTCGTCCATGTCAGAAATGATTTTCACAACAGCTTGTTTTGGGCGCACATTTGTCGAGAATGTACGGGGGCGTATGATGCTTATCACTCCGTTTCGATGACCCACTATATCATTGTAAGCAATTGAGTTTCGTTGTGAATCCGGTAACGAATGCTGTAATCCGGAACGTCTGTCTATACATATTGAACATTGATTAATTACCCTTGAAATCCATGAAGTTACACGCTTCAATGATAATTTGTATTGAAAATACTTGAGGTTGATTTGTCTCATTGTGATATCCGAGTGCGTACGTAGAGGATGCAAATCCATGCAAATTAGTAATCATTCATGACACAGTTTTTAAACCGTCATTAAAGTTGCACTTTCTGCCCCTGAAACTGAGACTGAACTCACGATGACTACAAAACAATGTTAGTTTTATGGTTCCTCAAGTGCTAGATTCTGGCTCCGATTGACTACTCCCCACGCATGAACAGCGAGAAAGCTATTATGTGCATATATCTTTCTAGTTTTCTCGAGGGTTTTCACCTGTGTTGTAATATTCGACTCAGTCTTAAGTGTTCCAGATTATGTAATGACTGAGGATGATGGCCGTTAAGACATCAAAAGTGCGTGAAAATCCTCGACACCAACTGCCTGAGGAACATACGCTCGCAGATCAGCTCAATGGTCGCGAGTTACAGGGTGGGTTTAAACAACGGCAGCAGTGACCGCTTCCATTATATCTTTAATCGGTATCTTGCGTCTGCCTGTTACAAAAGAAAAAAAAAACTAACAAAAAATATCAAAGAGTGTTCTAAAGAGATATGTGGGCTGCCTACGCACGAACTTCCAAAACAATAACAAAGTCCCGTGAAGGGACAGGACTGCATCAGTCAGACTCTATTGTACTTACTTATATTGGCACGAAGGCCGAAGATATATAAAAAAGGAAGACCGTCCAATCAGAATAGATTCCCTCCTCTTCCAGATGATCGTGAGCCGACGGTGGCATTCGGCTCACATAGTGGACCCCAGATGGTGTAGGTTTCAACCCAATCTCATCTATCTTGCGCCTAAAATATTTGAAATTCTCCAATTAAGTTAATTTTCAAGGAAGAGAAAGAGAAAAGGCTTATTCTTTCGCTCCACATACTAACAAATTCAAATTTTGAAATGAAATAAAAAGAAATATATATACATATAAATAAATAACTGGCGCAACAGTCCAATTTGAACCACGGCCTCGAGATGAGTTAGCATCATCTCATTTTCTAGATCGTTACGGTTTTTGTGCAGAGGTATGTGATCAGCAACACGCTCAACCGAGTTATTTACCCCATAATGGGTACTAATTTAACAGCCGAGTGGGCTCATAGTCCGGCACGTAATCGAACCGGGGCCCAGTGCGTTGAAGGCGAACGTGCTAACCGTTGCGCCATCCGGACTACATATACATATACTCGTATATATAATAATACACTCAGGGAAAAGAAAAACCGGACAGTTGTATTTATTGTTTATTTCCATAATACCTGATTACAACGGTTAGTGATTCTCTTAAAACGTAAACACAACTTTTTTGGCTTGTTGCTGTTTACTTTTATACCCTTTCATAACTGTTTAGATAAACAAACTAAATTAGTTAAATTCAGTACTTTCCAGAGCCAATTTGTTGAGTGAGAAAACTGATTTTGTAAATCATTTGCTTGGTGTTTCAACAAGAATTTAGGTAAACAATTAATTAGGTAATCAATTAGTTAACGATTTCTTAATTTTTTTTTCGTACAAGAATGGTCTTATGTCGAGAAAATTTCGCTAGAGCAGATGCTTTGGCCACCGAAGAATTCAGCGTCAAATCATGAAAATCGTAACCCCCGCACCTTGGTCATAGCATTCAAAAATTAAATAGATCTTTCAGAAATCCTATGGGCTGAATGAAAATGGTATTTTGGGTAGTACGCGTTACCGGGGGTACGATTTTCGCTGGGTAGACTTCCCATTTAACTGAAGCCGGAAACCCGATTCTGAGGTCCCCGATGTTAATGTTCAGAAGTGCAGGCGTCATTGTTCTTGATTGTATAATGATTTTTGTTTTCTCTTTATTAATACGTAATCCATTTTCTTCAGTCGTAACAAGATTGCGAAGTAGTGAGCGGCTGGCAGGTTTCGAGACATGATGTTAATATCCTCGGCATACGCGCTCTTATTCGCATTCACTTAAAAAGAAGCGTTTTGTTGGGACCCAGCTCTTGTTGAGACAAGTACTAATAATTGGCTCAAGCCTATGTTACAGCATGGAACGACCTGCCGGCACATTATCACAGGAGTGAAATTTCTAGCGGACCCCCCGAAATTGACACTCTGGTTCCGCGCCTGATACACCCCTGGGGTCCTTTCAGCAATTACACCTTCCGTGCTCCAAATTCAATTACTGTGTTCATACCACGGGGGAATAATAACCACTATCGAATTTCCCATTTATTGTAACCGCAAAAATCTACATCACTCATCCATTTCCACCATTCTACCTATACAATCACGTTATAGTGTGGTTTCACGATTGGCCAATTTTAATTACTGAAACATGGCAAATTTCCAGTCACCATCAATTTGTCTCATCCTAATTATTTACACAAATAGCAAAATCGATTCTGCCATTAAATTGAATTGATATGGATACGCTATCAAACAATTGCAAGCTAAATTACTGATAATGGTCAATTAGTCAACGCAATATTGCTTCCTTCATTAGAGTCCCTAATGGAATCTGCAAAATAATGGACCAATACGTTTCTAATTATTGATTACAAGGTAACATATTGCTTCAATGAAAACCATAATAATTATTAAGGGGAAAATTCGAGGTCAAAAGTCACAACCAGAAAACATTTTTTGTTTGAAATATTTATTTGCTCGGAAAATATTAATTTCAGTTCTTGAAAATCTTTCCTATTTCGAAGAGGTGGGGCGGGAGATGAGGAAGTCATAAGTTCAGTTAACTTTTGGACATAGTAATACCTAGGGTGACTATCATCATTATCGTGGCACAACAGCCCGACGGACGTCGGGCCCTGATCGTTTGGATCATCGTCCCCCAATTTTCTGATCTAGTGACCGCCTCCTTCAATTTTGGACGCCCAGCAATTTTTCGGTGTCCACATCTACTGAATCTTTCCAACAAGCTCTCGGTCTTTCTCGCAGCCTTGCTCCGTCGATGCATCGTCCATTCAATATTTTCTTAGGCATGCGTTCATCGTGAATTCGTTGTATAAGTCCTGCCATTGTAGGCGTTGTAATTTGATAATTCTCGAAACTTCCAGCTCAACGTACAGTTCGTACAGCTCATGGTTGTACCGGATGCGCCATCCATTTCGGTCGCCTAGAAAATTCGCCGAAGGACCTTGCGTTCAAATGTGTTTTTCATGTTTTCGGAGGCTTGAGTAAGGGTCCAGGTTTCAGAGCCATAGCATACCACAGGTTGTACGATGGTTTTCTATTTGCAGAGCTTAATATTTCTGTGCACATGTTTCGATTTAATGGGAGGACCGAGACGAAACTCTTATTTGCTAGCTGTATCCGTCGCCCCATTTCGTCGGTTTCATTGGCGTCCTTTGACAGGTTTTGACCCAGGTATGTGAAGTCGTTTACGAATTCCATGCTGAGGTCCCGGATGTTGATGTTCGGTTGTTCTGACATCCTTGTGCCTGATTGCATCATTACATTTGTTTTCTCCTGCAGTTAATGCGTGGTCCATCTTCTTTCGCAACCGTTTCAAGATTATTTGGAAGTTTTTCTGCGTCGGTCATTTTTCGGAACATGATGTTGATGTTGTCAGGGTACGCTATCAACTGCGTCAACTTGAAGAGCAGTGCGCCGCTGTGGTCCGCATTCATTACCCAGTGCCAGGCTGAAGAGCGTCGGAGCCAGTCCCTCGTCTTGTTTCAGTTCAGTATGTATTTCAAAGAGATCAGCCAGCCTGTTTTGGATCCTAACCAATGAGATGGAGTTGGCCATCGTCATCTTTGTTAATCGTGCTAATGTTACTGGTATACCAAATTGCCGGATGATGTACAGTACTGCACGATCTTCTTCTTCTTCTTCCTTGCCTTTTTCATACCAAAAATCAAAACTGCACCAAAACTTTCTTTTATTTGCCGTTTTTGAGCACGTAATGCTTAGAGACTATGCGGAATTTCCAGAAAATTCAACACCACATATTTGTTCCGATTTCCGCCCGTCCTTACTTATCGTCAATGCACTCCTATTCTAAATCGAAAAGCAAGGAAAAAGATTAAACACCCAACTGCTTCTTATTTCAATTCCTTCCCAGAAAACACATATTCCCCGTTGGGTTGTTTGATTTCTTAACTTCCAGACCAAGACGGAAGACATTCGTTTGTCTGTTCTATCGTGTGCTACACGTTTCCCGAACGAGTTAACAGCATCATCAATATACAACCACGTACAAGGAAAAAAATCTGAAAAATTTATCCCGCCCTCCTTTATTGTTTGCTATTGAAAATTTGTGTAATCTGCCATTCAAATGAGAATATTCCTGGAAGGGCAAATCAAAAAGCCCTTCAGCACAACACGCGAATCTTCTTCGTGATTCTTTAACGTGTACCAGGAGCGGAAAAACTACATATATGTATAAATGTAGATACACAAGGCACAAAACAAGGAAAAGTGTACGTGTGCGTATTCAAACGTTCCGAGTCCTTTTCACAGAGCCATGTTTTTCTTCAATTTTCGAAACAAATATTTGATTATTCCCATTTCGTGAAAACTCATGGAAACGTATTGCTATACATATACCAGAACCAGTATGTAATGTGCACCCAAACAATACTGTGTATGAGGAGTCTTCCTCACAAAGGTCTTCCTTTTTAGGGTTACTGGAAACGATTGTTTCCTTGAATTTGAACTGATAAAAAACGAGAATGCGATTGATCATTGTGCAAAATGAAAATGGAGCGACGAAGACGGTGAGGTTCTATCCTTTTTACTGAAAAATTTTGGGTATCGAAGTCAAGTGTCAAATCTCCACCGTCGGCCAAATTTGAAGGGAAGGATATAACTTTAAAAGAAATCAACCAAAAATACAGTAGGGGGGTTTGTGGGGGTTTGACGTACATACCCAACCTCCGCGGTTTTTACTGGCATTTATTTAGAGCTTAGGATTGAAATGCATTTAGGTATTCCGTTCTTAAAGGAACAAGTTCTTCGAATGGCAGTTGAGGTTTAAGCAACCTGTAAAAATTAACAACCTTTTACAGTTGGATGCAAGACTGCTTAGTAGCTCCGCCTAGTAAAAGTATAACTCTAAACTAGGTTCGAGGACTCCACAAACGATTTAGGTGTTTTATCCTAAGCCGGTACGAGTGGGGCGAAAAGTGTACGGAGATCGAAGATATCAGATATATGAGATATATACTAGTCAATTATAGGTACGTTAAAACGGTCTAATAGGCATCGTTGTACTATTTTACATTTACATATATTCGGAAATTAGCAGAACAAAATAATGCGAAACCGATATTAATCAAAATATATCAATATTGTGCGTAGTGAGAGTGATAGTCGGGTTAATGTTTTCCTGGATCGCACCCCGCAGGATGTCATAGGAATCAGCCGTAGCCTTTCGATTTGGTTCTATGAATTAACGCTCCAGGGATTGTCGCCTCTTAACTATTATTCATTATAAACAGTTATGCCAATGGTATATAGTATAGGGGCAATAGTTCGCAACATTTTGGGAGAAAAAATGACAGAATTTGGCAAAATAGTTTCAAATGAACCCGTGCCCCAAATCCTTTTATGACGAAAAATCGCCTCACTGCCTAAAACGGTGATCGTTGCTTAGATTTTGTAACGGACGGGCTGGTGGGCTTCCGAAGATGTCCGTGGGGACGGAGCCTTAGGTAGCATAGTGACCATTAAGGTCGGGCCATACCATCTGGCGAAAAAAGGCCCCTCAACGAGCTAAGCAGCGGCCTATGCTTGCTGTAGTTCAGTTCGGGAGATGTGGCCAGGGCTTTCGCCGATCGTCGCCTCTGTCCTTTATGTATTAACAAGAATTCATAGGCCTGGCGAAGACAACACCAACAGGGGAGGCAAAAATGTGGAATGCAAAAAAGGAGGTATAAGGATGGAATGGTTGGCGAACGGATCAGATTCCCTCGCGCTCGCATCGGGGTCCGGATGTAATGTGACCCTCAGCCTCTGGTGCTGCCTTCGATCTGTCAGTGTAAGCAGCAGTACCACTATATGGTTCATTACAGGTGGCTCATTACAATTTCTTAGAGTGAACTTCCGTGAGTTCGTACCAACTGAAGAGGAAATTCATTCCTCGATACGGATGTTCGTCCTGAGGAAGGTGGCGATTCCCTTCAGAACTTTCCAAAGCAGATTCCCGTTGACTAGTACAGCCTACTGGCTGTACATGGTACTTACCTCCATGTTTCATGCGAAATCTCCTACAAAAACTGTGAAAAAAAAAATGTTCAGTCCATCGCACGAAAGTCCCATAAACAGACAAAAGTCTCCACACCGTTGTCGGAAATTTCCATGCGAAAACAATTACTATGCATTTTATTTCGTGTGGAAATTGGTCATTACAGTGGTGATTGTTCTCTTTTGAGTGAGAAGGGGAAATTAAAGTGTCGTAAAGAGAGCCGCAGATATGTGCTGTGTGGAAGTCTCCATTGTCACTTTTTCGTGAGAGAAATAAGTGCAACATTTTCGCACCAAAATGTTAGTACATACCAGCTTATTATTCATTTGTCAACTGTTTTATTATAGATTGCTTACGATACTACATGCATGCACTCCTCCTGTACTATCAATTAAAAAGTTAACGCACTGTTAATAGACTGTTACCATACTCTTAATGGTTAAATGTAGTACGGATGGCCCAATGGTTAGCACGTTCGCCTTCTACGCACTGGACCCCGGTTCGATTCCTACTGAATGCGGTAGTTTTCGATAAAAAAAGGGGATTTACGTGTCGGACTATAAGCTCACTCAGCTGTTAAATGAGTACCCATTTATGGGGTAAATAGCTCGGTTGAGCGTGTTGCTGATCACACACCTGTGTACTAGACCGTCACGATCTAGAAAATGAGATGATGCTAACTCATCTCGAGGCCATGGTTCAAATTGGACTGTTGAACCAGTTATTTATTTATTTTTATACTCTTAATGGACTCTTAACATGCCGCTATAAGTTTGTGAACATACCGTTAATGCACTGTTAATATACTGTTAATGTTGGCCCATCTTGCTCCCTCTTGGTCGGCCTTGGTTGGAAATGGGGTTCCATTTCATGGCATGCAAAGCAATGCATTTATCACTCTTCCGCAATGTGACCTGCCCACTGCCATTTTTGTCTGCGTATCAATTCTTCGATTGGCATCTGCCCCCTACGCCGACTTAGCTCTTCATTTGATATTGTTTTGGGCCAGAAGACTAGACAGAGGACTATTTCAGATAAGGTCACCAAGGTCGTCTGAATATGTAACAATTGGTAGGAAAGACTTGGGGAACTAGCGCTTGTGTAGTTCCATGGATTGAGCTGTCATTTGGTGGAAGAAATATTGTACCAGGGAGGGCAAAGATACGCCAGGGGGGTGGCACTTCATACGATTTAAGCAAAAGCGCTGTGCCAATTGATATTGAAATAATCAAATGAAAGTTCCCTTTAGAGGGATAGGGACGGCAACATTTTAAAAAGCTCTTCAAATGCCAACTGCCTAGTACGTTTCATCGTATGAGTAACATACTTGCTATTCCGCATTACCCCTTCGTGTACTGATGGAATCCAACACAAATGCAACTACTAGGCAGGCACTCTTAATTCGTATAGAGTCCCATTTCTTGTTAGCAATAATCTCTATTCTTTGGATACGCTAAGTAAAACTCAAAGGCTAACATGCCTTACAGTAACGGGTGCTATTCGTTACCTAGTTGCCCTACTAGGGCCGGTGAAACGTGTTAAGTTCGACTAGGCAGTAAATTCTATTCGCTTTATAAAGAAATGCTGTCAGTCTAGATTTCTAGATTGAAGGACGACGATTTCTGATAATAATCGATCAAGAGTGTATTTATTTCACCTGTAATTACAGGTTATTATTAGAATTGTTACTTTCTGGCTTACGTGATACATAAATGAGTGGTATTAACTACACCATTTTGTTCCCAAGGTGCATCCTAATGGCATGTGGCACTTTCTCATTTTACCTAAAAGGTCATTTCATTTTTGTACGTATACCGAAATGATTTGAACCCCAAATCATTATGAGCACAAAAGAAAAATGACCGACATAAATCCTCAGAATTGTTTATTATGAAGTGACGCCCGAAAAGAAAAACTGGGAAATGAAAATGGTTTATTGAAATTAATGATCCTTCAGCATTTTCCTTAACACTGAGGACGGTCTTTGTGGATAAAAGTAAACCGTGATTTCATTTCATTTCAGGTGGCCCGTATTCATCTTCTACGTCAGTGTAAATTCACTCTGTGTTGAAATTCATACGAAAAGGGTTGATTCATAGCCATGGTCATGGTTTCTTCGAAAATTGGTCATTAAATTTCCAGGCGACATTTTCGTCATTTTATTTATACGACATCCATAAAGTTGACTTCTGCAGTGACTCTAAAAAGATGCGAGTATAAAAAACTTTTCCTGAATAAGTCAGGTTCCAATTTAACTTCATTTCAAAACATTACAGTGCTATATTGAGGATTAATTGCCCATAGAAATGTTTAGTTAAAATAAATTTGTCAGGTTTTCTTGAGGTATGAAGCGTAGTCATCCATCCCAAAGGTCGACATACACGACAAGCATGTTCGTCGCGAGCATGCATCGAACCACGTCAAAGTCAATCGAAAAGAAAATTTCATTTCCACTATTCTATTGATTTTGACGTGGTTCGATGCTTGCTCGCGACCAAATGCTTGTCGTGTATGTTGACCTTAAGAGCAAAAAAGTTAAGCTAACGAGTTGTTGCGATTTTCCGTGGGGGTTGCTACTTCCTTTTTAGCCTCTTTTTTACTCAGGGGGATGTTGCCTTTGACGAACTTCGATCGAAGAACTGCTTAATTCAGTTCTTGACTCCGTATATGATACGCAGGGGGCATTTGGTAGCACAGTGCGTTGAGGCGTCAGCCTGATGTCTCAACAAAACAGTTAGTCACGGGTTCGAGTCCGGTCCACGTTGTGGCCATGTATGTTTGTGTTCTCTTCCGCCTGTGGTGTGAGGCGTGACAATAAGCCACAACCTTTCCCGAATTGTCGCAGGTATGCGGCTTAATGTACAGGAGGTACATGCTAGCAACATGCATCGTTCGAAACCAGTTTATGCTAACGAAACGTCAACTAAGCCACAAGAGAATAGTTGACGCTCGGTGGTTGTGTTTTTCCGGTCACCGCTCTACCATCTAGAGAATGAAGAATGGTGGTCCTACTACGCTCCGTAGTATAAAGACGGCAGGGATAGGAGGTGCATGCTAGCAACAGGACATCTAAAAAGTAGATATGCTATCGAAAAGTCAACAAGGCATAGAAATGCTAGAGATGTTGACGCGCCCATACTCCATGTGGGGTCAAGACGATCAACAACAATAACAATGCTGACGGACGGCAACTGAAGGTTGTTTTGAACTACACCATTTTTTGAGGTACACCTGAAGAGCTGGCAGTGCCAACAGGTGAAGGCTGTATCAACGGACCACGGGTGTTGGCTGATTGAATTGCTTGCAACATTTACTATGCCAAGGTATTATAACAGACAACACGAACAAAGGGTAGAAAATATTATGGAAAATGCACAAAATCGAAGTCGTATGTCTAAGACGGTTTTGATCCCTACCCTAGCGACCCGAGCTTTGTTAGTCCCAACAATACTCAGCCTAAAAGAAAAGGCTACTCTGCAAACTGAATAATGAATTATCCTCTATAAAAACTGATTAAATTAGCCCACAAACTTGGAAGATCGTTCATCGTGACGTATCCTCCCTCTCTTTACAGATGACAATCCCCCCAAACTTTGGGGATTTCTCACATGATTTCTCCTCCAATCATTTGTGAAAAAATACTCCAAAATTGTACGTCAAGATGCAGCACCCTATGTCCGTACTACCTAAAAAGCAATTGTACTTGATGATGATGATGGATTTAAAGTGGATTTTTGATTTTCGCAGCTCAGACATAGAATGTATGCATCATAAATAATTGCGTACTGGAAAAAGTAAGTTCGTACTGCCTAAGGCAAGAATCGACACAAAGGTGGGCGCAGAGTGAATTTCCGCTTTTGGCAGTACGAACGTGCCTGAAATGAATTGTAGCAATCGTTTTATTCTGAAAAAGGTAAGGTTTAGACGAACTGAAAATGTATTGTAAAATGTTGGTTTGTAATGCTTAAGGTGGAAACTCGCTTGAGTGTGACTCGCATGTGTATTCCCATCTTGGTCGCTATTTTGGGAATTCGAATTCATCTATCGGAATTCGAAATGTGTTGCAGTACCTTTGAATCCTCTCCTAAAATGCTTGAATTGTTGTTGTCGAAGAGTTTTCTTAAGATGCTGTGGCTTTCTTCGCAGATAATAAATAACATAAGTATATTTGTTCAAATTTGACAAGTTCCTACTAACCAATAAAACTTAAAAAAAAATTGGGCGTTTTTTATTCTTCGCCTTTAAAGAAGAAAAACCTTTTTCACCCTTAATATCCCCTAATACTTCTTGGCGGCTATTGTGGCGATTTTGAATTCCATTGTGGCGACTTTTGGCAACTAAAGCGCCCCGTATTGGCGATTTACACCTCGGGCCGTCTGGCGATCCTGTGCATTCAGTAGGAATCGAACCGGTGCCCAGTGCAGAGAAGGCGAATGTGCTAACCGTTGCGTCATTCGGACTACGTTCTACGAGTAAATTCGTTCCTCCAGGCATTTCTCGTGGTCTGATTTCAATCTAATGTGATACGTAGCTTTTAAGCACCAGGTAACGTTTTGATGCTGTTTCAGGTACGTCAGGACAAAACGATCCTTTTGATCATGAAATGGAACAGAAACTAAACCAACCAAATATGGGTAATTTTTGTTTAATGGTGGTGGTGACCCCAATGCTCTGGAGTATGTTATGTTGAAGGCATTTTGAGTGGGACAAAAGGACTTTCATGGGTTTGAAGTGAAATCGTCTCCTTTTTAAGTGATTAGCACCATCCACAATATTTTCCCTCGCTTACTTATGCCTCCGGACCTTCACTGTTAATTACCAATTATGTATTTCCTTCACATTTTTCATCACCATCGTCAAAACGAGACAAGTACGTATTCCTTGAATTTATAATGAATCGTCTACACGATTGACGTCAGCCGAGAAATCACTCGCAAATGGACTATACTCACATCATTTACCACATTAAGGACGGATTACAGGTCCATCCCGAGATGTTCGTAAATTCGATTTTTTTCCTGGAAAAAAATCCTTGGCCCTGTTTAATGAATAATTTACTCGAGAAGATTTGCAGTTTTTTTCCCTGCTCTGAAAATAAAAAGTTTGTAAACAGAATGAACGAAATAAAGACGGTTAGCATGAATGCTATGCCATGTTCCATGGGTTTTTTTCAGATTAGATACGAATAGGAGTATTACATTGGTCCCGAAGGGGGCCAGAATACAAATCGAAGTTGCTTGAAGTCTGTGGAGTGAAGTCTCTGTTTTTTTTTCCGATGCCCGCCCAAATTTCTTCGTTAATAATTTCTACCACCAATAACAATAAGCTTTCGGGCTGTGAAAAGCATTGTCTGATGGGAAATGGTTAAGAGCAGCGCAGAGGAACGCCTCCCAAGGTCTTCTGAATTATCAATCACCCTTACAAATTGATCCTCTTCCCCATACTCTGTTCGCCATAGCATTTTTGATGATTCCCACAAATTTCTATGAGATAATCGGGGGCTACCTTTCTCCATAAAACCATTATCAGGCATTTATTAAATTTCAAATGTTGTTTCTAGATTGAATCGGATTTTTTGCTTCCGATTGGACGATTGGGTATAGGGACGGAGAGGTCTCATTCGGACATGAGATGGTTCCGAGTAAACGATGCCTAAGTACACGAGCAGAATGAAAATGCAAGTTGAGGATTTTCAAAACGGTCGAAAAAGGATACACGACCGTAGCCTAATGCCATCAAGAATACGGTAAAGTAACAAGCAGCCGCGACAGTGGAAAATTCATGGAAAAACATAATGGGATTTGAGCACGAGTCGGCAGGAAGTAGACAGCTAGGAGTTGCTGGAGAGTCGAACGTATTTTTTTTTCTCCTGCCCTCTGTATCCGAAAATCGGATTAGGGTGCTTTTAAATGGACGACCGGCCATTAGATGAACTTTCAACAATGTCCTTTCATCTAGGTATGTGTACACGGGAAAATATCGTTAAAATTGATTTCATTTCCTTTTGCTGTAAGGACGACGACGCCGACAAAGGGCACACGTGCTTTGCTGAGATTTCTCCGGCTTAATGTCCCCCACGTAACGTAATTTCATTAACTCGCGCTCGTGATTTAAAACGATCTCCGGTAAAGGTGATTTGATGTTAATAAGAATTCGTAATAAATTTGAAAAGGATGCGACTGGTCATATAATCGTCCTATCACGCAATTTTTATTACATAAATTCTATAAAGAGAATAGCGTGCTTGAAATATCATAAAATGAATGTGGCGAGCCTTTCATTGCTCGGTCTTTTTTGCTTAATCCTTTTCGTGATGTCGAGGTAAAAGATAGCATCTAATGGACAATAGTAAAATTTTATAGCAAGGATACATTCTGAATTTTATTATAGCATTATAGCCCATTTCAATGTGGTTGTCAGAAAATACGAATATATATATATTTTACATTTATATTATTTTCATGGGCGATTCTATTCGCATTCTCATAAAAAAGAAACATACTCGTTAGCTAAAAGAATATATCAGACATACAAATGCTGCAATATAGTAATAGAGAAGTGTAGAGATACACATGTGCCACCCTCAGGAACTATACATCTACGTGTGCATCGACAAGGATATACGAATGGCCTTCACATTTTGCATAGCACGTTAATCTGCCGCTATTGAGATGCAATGTTCCGTTGTTTTGTAAGTGCTCTGGAAAATATACTCAAAACTTTATTCATACCATGACGATGTTATATCCTGTGAAATGTGTGTTAGGAAGAAGTTGTCCGAAGTCCTAGTTCGGGATGTTAAATATAAGTATTGTACATCTGTATATGGAAATTTTTAAAATTTGGAGAATAAAGTCAAGGACTTATACAGTATTCCATTGGCATTCATGGGTCGCTAACCATGTATAAAGTCAAGTAAAGGTTGCAATCTGTCTTTTGGGCCATGTTATGGAAAAGAGCTGATGAAATATTTAACACAGGATTATAGGTAAGTTTTTGCATAATGACCAGTAGGAATACGAGTATATCGTCAGCGTAGTCAAGATGTTGTAGGCAAGATGTTAAAGTCCATTGAATTTCTTTGTCTAGTCCGGCTAGGGCTGCATGTAGCAAATCGCCGATGTTCAATATGATCGGTGAGAGGATGCACCCGGCTGAACTCCACTGCGAATCTCAAAGTCCCCCGACACCTTACCTTTATAACGTACGCGACATTTTACGCCGTCATAGGTTGCCTTAAAAAAAACCTCACCGAGTCTCTCCAAGCTGAGAGGTCTCATCATCGCTCTCGCAAAACCGACAATTGGGTTTAGAGACAATTTCGATTTTGTGCAAGTGACTCATCAGGTGCCTTGAGAGGAAACCATAGATGATTCTCACTCTGCTTCTGCCAAAGCATAGCAATTCTAGGGAGCGCTTCCGTGAGTGACCTGTTCTAAATGTTCTTGCTCTCTTATATGAAGCGATCTCTTCTTCTATGTAAATAGGTTCCTACATAGAAGAAGAGATCGCGCCCTGCGGGCCTGCAGAAGCTTCCCTAGCATTTCGTTACACGAAAAACCGACATGTCCAGGGACCCAATAGACGGTAACTTTATTAGCAGTGCCTATTCTTTGCATAGCAGTTGAGTATCGGTTTCGCATGATGATATTTTACGATTCACTAACATCCATTTTACTAAATATTTATTTCGAACTCTCTTTCTATTTCAGTGTGATGTTTTTGACGAAATCGATTTAAGCGGCCTGTCTTTTGCCGAATGTAGTATAAAAAACGTTAATCATAGTTTTCAGGTAAGTGCTCGTAAATTGCATCTTTTTATTTGTATTACCGTATCCTATAATAAATCCATTAAAGGTCAACAATATTTACATAGACACCACATCCCATTCGAATATGCCGTCCTTAAATAAATCAACTGTCAACAATGTGTACTTGAAATTGAGAATTTCGGTTTGAATGGTCCAAAGGTTAAATAGAACACGTGAAATGCCAAAGAAAAGTGGAAAGTTTCAAAGATTTGTTAGCAACGTTTTTCTCTCCGTTTTCGTCACCTTTTTCGAAAACAACAGGATTATACAAGTCGAATTCGATTCATTTTCCTCAACTGACTTAATGGGATTTGCAGTGGTCGGGAGTGTCGATAAAACCACTTTTTGAAAGTGTCAAAGGTCTCCCGACAATATGAGCTCGTATGTAATGCCAACACGTATACATCTTACTTGTGTCTCGTTCCACGGTATAGGTAGAAAATGTTTGTTATATATATTTTGATCCCCTACGTATCATCGGCTTTATCCGTTTTATGGTAGGCAGTAATCCTTGTAGACAAGTTCAATTTTCGCAGGTTATTCGTCGGTATCGTTTACGTCATATATGCACAGGGTGATTCAGTTAAACCTATGAAGCTGAATAATGATAAGGCAGCAATTTTCAAAGTAACTTAAATTTTTTAGATTGGGCTTCAAAATTCGATAAATAAAGTTTTATTATTTAGCTTTTGAAAGATGGTCTGTACCACGAACGTACAATATTGAAGAGTATTCTGCTCTATTCTAGTCAAACTCCCACTTATAAAAAAATACACTATGGGAATAACATCAATATTATAGGTCTTAAAACGAAAAAAAACCAAAAGTACCAATTGGTGACGACCAAATGCATGAAAAGTGAGTTTACTATATGGCCAGTTTATAGAAGACTACTACTCAATTGCTCCAACCCCTTGTGGGGCATAGCGCGTCAACTGTTCCATGTGGCCCAGTTAACGTTTCGTTGGCATAAATTGGTTTCAGAGAATGCAGTTGCCAGCATGCACCTCCTGCACATCCATGGCCACGAACGTGTCGTCGTGGACGGGACTCGAACCCGAAACGCCGGTAGTCAAACATGAGACTGATGCCTCAACACACTGCGCTACCGGTCGCCCCTAGTTTATAGAAGAGGTTGGCAATCATTCAGGAGGATCTTGACCATTATCAAAATCAATGAACTAACCCATTCTACAAATATTTGTCGAATTTTTCATGTCGCTAGCTTCATTCTATCGAAAGTTATTGCTTATTTGAAGTTTCACTTGTAGGGGAGATAGGGGTTCCTTGGGTCGGATCTTGCTCATTATTGCCACCAACAAATAAGATCATGCTACAAACATTTAAGCAAAATTTCAAGTCTCTAGCTTCACTCTATCGAAAGTTATCGCTTATTGGAAGTTTCATTTGTAGTGGAAGTAGAGGTTCCTTAGGTCGGATCTAACCCATCTTGAATACCAACTAACCCAATCTCACTTCAAACTATTGACCAAAACTTCAAGTCGCTGGCTTGATTCTGTCAAAAGTTATCGCTTATTTGAAGTTGCATTTGTAGGGGAGGTAGGGGTTGGTTGAGTCGGATCTTGCCCATTTTCAATACCAACCTAGTAGATCTTACTAACAACATTCTACCAAATTTTCAACTCGCTAATGTCATTCTATCGAAAGTTATCGTAATTAAATTAATATTTAATTTTTTGAAATTTGTAGGGGAGGTAGGCGTTCCTTTGATCTGATTATGCCCAACTTACTAGAACTCAAGCAGCTTCTCACCCCAGGGTTGCATGCCAAAAATCAAGTGTCTACATCAATTGGTTCAAAAGTTATAGACAAAAAACCCGAAAAGTAGGGTAGTACGGGGCTCTTTGTAAGAAAATTGCCGTTAGTTTTCAATTGATCGACTTTATTTTTCCAGGAGAGTAGAAGATCATCCTCACGAGCAATCTACCAAAGCTAGAGCTTTTCATGTTTATTTAAACCAACTAGATCATACTTCCAATATTTGACCAAAATTTCAAAGCTCTAGCTTCCTTCTATCGGAAGTTATCGTGCGAACGGACAGACAGACGGACAGACAGACAGACAGACATGGCTAAATCGAATCAGGGGGTGACCCTGATCATTTATATATATATACATTGCCATACCTCCGGAGCCTCCTTTAAGGTGTTACATATTTCCGTCGTGACAAAAACAATATACCCTATACTAAAAGTCTAGGGTATAAAAATTATTATCAACCGCGTTCTTCAAAATGAAGCTGGAAGTCAATAAATTATGTCAACCTAATTGCTTCTTATAAGGTGCGTTCTTTTGAACTCCAGTGTAGGATTAAGCTCATCGCCGTGCAAGAAAGCAGTCCGGATGAACTACTCGATTAAGTGTCAAATCACGTCATATCCTGAAAAATATCTACGACGTGTTATTCAACAAACTTGATATTAAAAATCAGATTATACAATAAAAATTTATTATTCTCCATAAAAAATTCGCAATTTTGCGATCTAAGCAACATCTGTTGACATATATATCTATGCAGTGTAGGTTTATTGCACTTGCCACCTGCCCATTACACCTTATTGAGCTCAGGTGTAATGGGCAGGTGTTAGGGGGCACCAAAGTGTCCATAGGGATGTAGTAAATGTTTGTCGAAGTAACCGTGGAGGTCCAACAGCACCATCTGGCGAAAGCTTTTTAACTTGATGGGCGGCAGCAAGAGTTGGCTGTAGCCCTTACCATTACAAGCTAAGATATATCGTGCCTAAGTACAAAAAGTACACACACACACACAAAAGGTACCAAAGTCACACGACCTTAAGGTAAATCAGAAAAGAAAATAAATTACGTAGACCTGGTAGCTTGAAAGTATGGTCTAAAAAGTTACGTCCGTTACGCTAGCACCCCACCACTAAGTATCGATATCAGGCATAGTGCATAATTAGGGGCTAATTAGTCGCTAATTAGTTGCTCTATTCCCAAATTTATTGCTCCTGCCGATTCGCCAGAATTGACGATTTTATGTGGGGGTGCTAGCGTAACGTTACGCTAGCACCCCCACTTTTTTATCCAACATCTATCGCACGCAAATTCGATGCAAAATGAAAAACAGAATTAATTGCTAATTTGTTGCTCTATTCCGGAATTTATTGCTCCTGCCGAATGGCCAGGATAATGTTTTTTGTATGGTGGTGCTAGCGTAACGTTACGCTAGCACCCCCACTTTTTAATACGGCATTTGTCGTCTCTAAATTTAATGCAAATTGAAAGCCATAATTAATTGCTAATTTGTTGCTCTATTCCCGAATTTATTGCTCCTGCCGATTCGCCAGGACTTCAGCTTATATATAGGAAGGATACCAAATATGTACCCCCTGTACTATCTCCACTGGCACAAATTAAACAAAAACTTAATGCAGAATAAAAGCAATAGATATTTGCTAATTTGTTGCTCTATTCCGGAATTTATTGCTCCTGCCGATTTGCCAGGATAACGTTTTTTGTGTGGTAGAGCTAGTGTGACGTCACATTAGCACCTCCCTTCTAAATGCGGCATATATTTTCCTCAAATGCAATGAACAATTAAAGAGATAATTAATTGCTAATTTGTTGCTCTATTCCCGAATTTATTGCTCCTGCCGATTCCCCAGGACTTCAGCTTATATATGGAAAAGACACCACATTTGTACCCCCCCTGTACAATCCCCACTGGCACAAATCTAACAAAATCTTGACGCGTAATGAAAGCAATAAATATTTACTAATTTGTTGCTCCATTCCGGAATTTATTGCTCCTGCCGACTTGCCAGGATAACGGTTTTTGAACGGTAGAGCTAGTATGACGTTACATTGGTACCCCCTTTTAAATGCGGCATATATTTTCCTCAAATGCAATGAACAATCAAAGAGATAATTAATTGCTAATTTATTGTTCTATTCCCGAATTTATTGCTCCTGCCGATTCGCCAGAACTCTAGCTTATATATGGGAAGGACAACACATTTGTACCCCCGTACAGGGGGCATAAATCTAACAAAACCTTAATGCATGGTGAAAGCAATAAAAATTTCCTAATTTGTTGCTCTATTCCGGAATTTATTGCTCTTGCCGAATCGCCAGGATAATGTTTTTTTTTGTATGGCGGTGCTAGCGTAACGTTACGCTAGCACCCCCACTTCTTAATACGGCATTTATTGTCTCCAAATTCAATGCAAAATGAAAGCCATAATTAATTACTAATTTGTTGCTCTAGTCCCCAATTTAGTGCTCCTTCCAATTCTCCAGGACTTCAGCTTGTATATGGAAAGGACATCACATTTATAGCCCCCTGTACAACACCACTGGCACAAATCTACGAGTAACAAAAACTTGACGCGTAATGAAGGCAATAAGTACTATATTTCTAAATGCAGTATATCTTGGACTTAAATTCAACGCACAGTATATTAGATAATTAATTTATAATTTGTTGTTATATTTCCGAATTTTTTGGACAGTTTACAGTTTGGGAAGCACATAAAATTCATTTCTTCTCAATAAAATGTCCGTTTTGTGTAATTATTCGAAATAGTCAACATACAAAATTATTTTGCTGCCTAAAGGAAATTTGTCCGATTGTGTATGTACAAAGGATTTAAGTTTTCTCTTGAAATTCTAGTCGACATTTGAATTCTGACTAAACTAAGACACCAGCAGTCGATTCAATTTTGAATATACTATACTCTTCAGATCCGGAGGGGATCCATATTACTTGATCCAGGAGCTCGCAAGAACGCTGCCGTTTGCGTCGCCTCTATTCCGCATTCAGCCACAGGATAATGTTCAATATAAAGTGTTAGAAAAAAAAAGTTGCTCAAACTATTTTACTCCCTTTTTCATAAAAATTCTTCTAAGTAGTTAGTGTGATGGTGTTTTATTGGCTCAGGTTATAACAAAGTATTTATATCGTGTTTAGAAATAATGAAAACTTTTGAACGAAGTTCACTCATTTGGTGACAATAGCGTAGTAAACAGAAAAGTGCAGTTTGGGTGAAAAAGTAGGAAAAAGTTAGCGCGGAAAACGAAAGCAATATTTTTATTTTGGCGCGAGAAAATCGAAATATTTGTAAAATAGGAGAAAAAATGAATGTGCAAATGTTGTGCAGCGTGAAATGGTACTCGAAGAAGTTCCGGGAAAAGGGCGCCACCGAGCGAAAGAAAGGCTTTGGACGATCAAGAAAAAAACGACCTAATTTTTACCGTTACAAAGCCATCCGAACTGATTCAAAACTTCATCTGGCCTTAGGAACGATCTAGTTTTGGCAACGGGTATTCAAATCTCAACAAATTTGATGAGAAAAGACTTACGAAAGCTGGCTTACGTACGTGGAAGCCAGTCAGTAAGCCAGATTTTCCGTTAAAACATTAGGCTAAAACGTTTGAAAAGGGCTTGGGAGCATGTCACATATGTAGAGAACACTGTAATAATTCCGGGATAGTTGAAATTTAAGCAACATGTTTGAGGCGGAAGATTTTGTGTCTGGCGGAATATTTGAGAAAAACCAATGGCTGTGAATACCTGACGCACAAGACTACAATCCATTTCCAGTATTTGCAAATAAACTGCTGCTGCTACTTTTGAGCTGGGAAAGTATATTCGACGACCTTCGTGACCGGAAAAAAATTCCCACACCTTAAACCCTCCAGATTTCGTAGGGAATCTTCAAAGGAATTCAGTGCTCAGCGTTTCTCGAAGTTTCCGCCGCACGCAGATTCATCAGTCGCCAACATGTTGCTTAAATATGGACACACAAAAAAAAGATGGCGCTGTTCCAAATTTTCTGAGTTTATATCGCATGCTATTTTTTCATCCAAACTGCACTTTCCTGCTTATGACGCTATTATCACAAACTAAGTGAACTTCTTTTTAAACTTTTTACTATTTCACGCTAGCAACACCTTACAAAAAACATTATCCTGGCGATTCGGCAGGAGCAATAAATTCCGGAATATAGCAACAAATTAGGAAATATTAATTGCTTTCGCTTTGCATCAAGTTTTTGTTAGATTTGTGCCAGTGGGGATAGTACAGGGGGGTACAAATGTGGTGTCTTTCCCATATATAAGCTGAAGTCCTGGCGAATCGGCAGAAGCAATAAATTCGGGAATAGAGCAACAAATTAGCAATTAATTATCTCTTTAATTGTTCATTGCATTTGAGGAAAATATATGCCGCATTTAGAAGGGAGGTGCTAATGTGACGTCACACTAGCTCTACCACACAAAAAACGTTATCTTGGCAAATCGGCAGGAGCAATAAATTCCGGAATAGAGCAACAAATTAGCAATTAATTCTGTTTTTCATTTTGCATCGGCCAGGCGGCCAAGGCCCGACGTCGGGCTGTCGCGCCACGATGATGATGATGATTTTGCATCGAATTTGCGTGCGATAGATGTTGGATAAAAAAGTGGGAGTGCTAGCGTAACGTTACGCTAGCACCCCCACATAAAATCGTCAATTCTGGCGGATCGGCAGGAGCAATAAATTCGGGAATAGAGCAACTAATTAGCAACTAATTAGCCCCTAATTATGCACTATGCCTGATATCGATACTTAGTGGTGGGGGTGCTAGCGTAACGGACGTTAAAAAGTTTTCGGTTTTGCGTCTTGTGACTAACGGTACCCCGCACCCAGTCAATTGAACATTTCGGTTTCATTGGTAAGATAATACACACAGACTACGCATTGGGCGGGGTCACTCAGTGCGTAGAGGTGTTAGTTTGATATCTCATCACACCGGTTTTGCGAGTTCAAATATCACTGTGACCAGGGTTCTTTAGTTTGTCTTCCCCATGTGCTACTCGTATATGGTAAAAAAATACACACTGTCAAACACGAACTCAAACTCGAACATGGTACAAATGTCCTCCAAATAGCTCATGACACAAACACACACTTCACACAAATCTGAAGAAAACCGCTTCACTTGTACCATATTCATGTTTGACTTCGAGTTCGACAGTGTATGCTAGCAATATGCTAACGAAACATCATCTAAGCCTGTTATATTAGTAATAGTTGACGCACTATAGTATGTCGCGTCGCATTGGGAGTTTGGACAAATGTAGTATACATGTTGGGCGCCATGTGAGTATATTCAGGCCTCGTTGACCATTTTTCGACGACTATTTTTTCCAGTAAATTTTTCCTGATATACAAGTATGAAATGCAAACAAAACCTAAGGCAACGTTGAGGTAGTTTATAGTAAGGTCTAAAAAGATTTCGGTTTTTGTATTTTGTGACTAACGGTATCTCTCACACCAGGTCGATTGCACATTTCGTTTTCATTATCATAAAACAAATCACACTGACCCCAAATTGGAAGCGAAATATTTTTGGCTATTTTCTACTGTGCATTTTCAATGAAGTAGGATCAAAACAAAAAGTCTTAACGTAGCCGTCATCTGATTGATGTCATCATGGATAAATGGCTGAAGAAAAAAAAAAAAGAAATTAGACCACAGAGAAAATGTTGTGAAATAAAGTGGCGTCGATGTATCGGACTGATGACCGATGACTGTTGACTTTACTTCTAGTTAAGTTTTTGTGTCTGTACTGGTTATATGAAGATAAATCGATGATTTTGCAATTGTTTTTCCACGAATGAAGAGCACCGTTAACTAAGGGTCGGGAGACATTTCGAGGGGGAATATCCTGTATATGTCTAATATGAATTTTTCATAGCAGTTGAAATGGAACGCTAGAAAAGTTAAAGCGGGCACTTCTGCCAGGAACGCAGTCGAACTGACGAAGCTTATGCGCACTTTATACTTCTGCCTGTCACTTTAATTTCTGTGTGTCTTTTGTATTGCAATCGACGTTTTTTATCAAAATCGGGATAAAAACGATTATAGAAGACCTCTTGGAGGGTACGGGGGCGGAGTGGGGTTTGATCCCCTTAATCCCTCTTATTTAAAACACTGATGGATACTTCAATGAAAAGTCACTGTGTTTATTCACGCATAAGCGCATTTTAATGTTTTTAAGAATAAAGTGGAGTGGGTCATTGCGAGTCTAAGTCAAAAAAGACTACAAACTCGCTCTCCACTACCACACAAAATTTATCAGCTTAAAGCCAATTCATCCTCCTGTCACTTGGTTTCGTCCACACCATGGATTCACTCTTTAGGAGCTGCCTTAATCCATGGGGGAAGCAGCTCGACCAAGCCAGGGGTTTGTATTCCGACCTAAATCGGAATACGTCCCTGAGTGGAATGCAAACACCTTATATAGTGTGCATTACACGACACGAGTGCGAATTTTCATCCAATGAAAAGTCACTGTGTTTATTCGCACATAAGCGCATTTTAATGTTTTTAAGAATAAAGTGGAGTGGGTCATTGCGAGTCTAAGGTGTTTGCATTCCACTCAGGGACGTATTCCGATTTAGGTCGGAATACAAACCCCTGGCTTGGTCGAGCTGCTTCCCCCATGGATTAAGGCAGCTCCTGAAGAGTGAATCCATGGTGTGGACGAAACCAAGTGACAGGAGGATGAATTGGCTTTAAGCTGATAAATTTTGTGTGGTAGTGGAGAGCGAGTTTGTAGTCTTTTTTGACTTAGACTCGCAATGACCCACTCCACTTTATTCTTAAAAACTGATGGATACAGTTAGCAAATAAGACATTCTTCTCGACCCTCCTAATAATGAAATCGAATAACTTAAACGCCGTACACGAAATAATCAAGGGGTTTAAGGGTGGTCGCAACTCCTGCCAACATCCAGTGAAAGATAGTGATGGAAAGCTACTTATCTTGGAGGAAGATCAAATGAGGCGGTAAAAAGAACACTTCGCCGTAGTCTTGAACCGTGTAACCTCTGATGAAGTTCCCCCTCAGCAGGCTGGCTTTCGATCCGGATTCTCTTGTGTCGATCAAATTAACGCCCTGCGAATCATCATTGAGCAATGCGCTAAGTACGATCCCCGCTTCCCTTGCTTTTCATCGATTCCGAGAAGGCTTCCGATAGTGTGGATTCTCTATGGGCGGCGGGCACAGGAGAAGTATCCCTGAGAAGCTTGTGGCTATTATTAAGGCAACCTATGACGTCGCATATTGCATAAATTTAAGGTGTCGGGGGACTTTAAGGTTTGCAGTGGAGTTCGGCAGGGGAGCGCATCCTTTCACTGATCCTATTGCTCATAGTGATCGGCATGTTACCCTTTCTGAACTGAACAGAAGAATTCAATCGACTTTAACATCTTATCTACAACATCTTGACTACGCTGACCTGCTATGCCATGCCTGCTCTCCTACAAAATCATGGATCTGTCCGCAATGGCGTTAGATCTGGAAAGGGAGGCAAGCAAGGTTGGGCTAAAGATAAATACCAGCAAGACCAAGGTTCCTAGCCCGCTATTGCGAAAAATAAATTCTACACCTGTTGCCATCAATATTAATGGACAGCCTGTGGAGAAGGTGGACAACTTCGTCAACCTGGGTAGCATTGTTGCCGAAAATGGTGGTACTCGAACGTCGTATCAACCAGGTTAAATGCGCATACGGTATGCTGTCCAAAATCTGCCAGAGCAGTTATAACATTATCAAGACCAAGCTGGGCATGTTTCACTCCCTGGCACTATCTGTGCTTTTGTATGGGACCAGTTGGAAAGTTTCCGTTAGAGTTACCAGAAAGCTGTAAGTTTTCGTCAACTCATGCTTTCTTCGAATTCTAAGAATCTTCTGGCCCGAAACAATACCAAATGAAGAGATAAGTCAACGTACGGGTCAGATACCAAACGACAAATGAGTACGCAGGCGAAAATGGCAGTGGATAGGCCATACTTCGCGGAAGGATGATAACTGCCTTGTTTTACATGCTCTAAAATCACATGGCGTCGATGAGTGGCAAAGAGTGTAAGCCGCTAGATGAGTCATTTAGGGAGCTGCGCCCCACTGCCAAGAACAGAGTACAATGGCGCGCAGAACTGGTTGACGCGCCATGCCCCACTGGGGCCATCATAATGGCCTGTGCTAATCTATGGTTGCGAAATCTGGACCTTAACTCAAGCCTCCGAAAACATGCTAAACACATTTGAGAGAAAGGTCCTTCGGTGAATTTTCGGAGCATCTTGAGACCAAAATTAATGGCACGTCCTGTACAACCATGAACTGCGTGACATATACAACGAATGGACGATGAACGCATGCCTAAGAAAATATTGAATGGACGACGCATCGACGGAGCAAGTCTGCGAGGAAGACCGAGAGCTCGTTGGGAAGACTCCGTAGATGATGACGCCGAACAACTGCTGGGCTTCCAAAATTGGAGGACGCGGCCACTTGACCGAGATAATTGGAGAACGATAATTCAGGCGTCCAGGGCCGGGCGCGATGTAAGGCTGTTGCACCACGATGATGATGGTAGAAGTTGAGGTGGATGCTGGAGCGACGAGTGAGTATCGCTACCCGCTTGTCTATTGTATCACAAGGCCATTAGATGACATCCGATCAAATAGTACATTTTTACAGAACACATAGATGTTCCACCAAAAAATAGCAACGACCGGCAGTGTGATTCAATGACTATGTTGTCGCTCTTGAAATTTCCTAGTGTTGTTAACCTGAATTAACTTAGAACGAACTACAAAAGAACGCGCCTATATTGATCAAACGCCCAATCAAATCACATCCAGTTGTGTTATTTTTTCCGACATTTCGCCTTTAATATTTTCTTTCGCAATGCTCACCCCTATAAATATGTACATAGACAATAATCAAAGTCACGTCAAATTCGTATATGAAATAATCGTACTCTGTCAGTCCAGGACCCTTATCAAAAGAAATTATGCCTGAAGGATAGTTTGCTGATATTAGAAAAGTCGTATTATTCGACGAATATTCACCCATATGCTACTGTCCCTACCTATTCATTTATCTGGAAGAAATTTTCGAGATAAGGTACAAGTGAATCACGTACAAACATAAAAAAAGGTAAATCGTTGGAAAGATAGCAGAAAAGTTAGAAGAAGCGGCCGTTTCGTGGTAGTGTTCCTATCAGTTTTGGCTTTTGTGGACTTAAAGGATGTCGGACAAATGATTATTGTTCATAAGCATTACTTACATCAAAGAAGTTTTTATCGATTTTCGGAAATTCATTCATTTTCAAAAGTTTGGAATGCCGAACTTTGATATTATAGCAAGAAATAACGACTAATGATTATGGTATTGTAATAACTTTTAATGAGGAATATCACAAGGTGACACCACCTACACCACCACCTACCGTGTCGTAGGTCCCTTTTTGTGTTACTCTCTTGCAGCAATGGCTTAAATGATAATGCTCTCCAACCGGTTAATTATTGTTGGTTGTTGCCAACCGCAACTTAACATAGCCCCAGAGAGAAAAAGTCTAAGGCGGCTTTCACACGGAACGCACCATACACGAGATTCTAGCAGAAAACACCAGTGCTCCCCCATTTAGCCGCCTGATGCTTGCTTGGTAGGCACACCACTATTTCTGTACCACAACTTCTACCACTACCAGGACTCATGTATCTTCAATCTTCGTATTGCATAAATTCGAACCAAATCTTCCTGCTATGTTTGAAAGTTGTCACATTTAAACCCAACATAGCATACGAGTACAGCAATAAAACATTATTACCGGGGCCTTTTGAGAGAAAATTAAATGCTGTCAAAGTATCTGATGTAATCTTTCTTAAGGTGAAATGGGGTCGGACGTATCTACTACCCAACTTTGGTTGTTTACACACTACAATCACGATAGCATCAAAGCAAGATACCCTACCTACCTGAAATGTCACTTTATGGCCGTTTTCTCAATGTCAATTTCAAGTCTATCCTATGAATGAACGCTAAACGCCACCTATCCTCCAGTCAAAAATTTCTCGGACGATCATTCCAAATAGCTGATACGGGCTATGGTGAGATCTTGACAGCTAGAACCGTTTACGTTTGCAAAACAATTAAACTTGTCATAAAGAACAGAGTTCTGGAAATTCATTCGACGCAAGTGAATTTGAAACCAACTCAGACGCAAACTGAAAAACAGTTCAGACGTAGAATAGCCGGTAGAACTCCGCAAAGAAAATCAACTGATTTTACTACTGCATTATCATATTTGGAGCTTTTCATACGCTTAGGTTTGGTTTAGTTTAGCTAACTGGCAGTTTAACCACACATTGAGAAGACGGCCCTATAATAAGTAAAGCACAGATATTTCACACTTATTAAGCAAATTTTGTCGCAACTCTTCCACAAGTTGTGTATAAATAGTTTACTATCAACCGAGGCCGTAATTCTATCCAAGAGGGGATATGTCGTACATATCCAGGCTTCATTAGACAACTTGTCTGGTAAACTAATGAGATAAGTGAAACAGCTTAGTGAAGATGGTACCCGTAAATCCCTGTCCATGTCCATTTTGTATACTATACAAACTTGTACGTCAAGATATTATACAAAGGTCTGCTATACCGTTTCCATGGTCTTCATAGTATCCTCCGCCATCATAAATTTCCCTCAATATAGATTGGGATGAGTGTGGGTTATTATATATTTTAGCACAATAGAGCTCTCTACTGGTCGCGGTGCTTGTGAGTCCTCCGGGCCCACCGCCTCCTCCTTATCTATGGGTTATAAGGACATGATGCCTGCTTTTTGGAAAATTATTGTATACATTTTCTGGTGGATGTGTTGTACGCTAAAAGGATGCTATGCCATCTTCAATGATCAAATATTCCCATAAATTCTCATTTTCGAAAATTCGATATTAGACAATGTACGTAAATGATGAGAAATAAACTATCGAGTGTTGAGAAGTTCAACATCAATAACCAAGTGACGGGAAATATATTTTGAAATGTCTATACCAGATGGCGAAACATTAAATTGAAAGCCCATGTTGGTATATTATAATATTACCCAAACGATTTCACCCAATCCTCTTTCCATGTTGATTAATGATTAATGTTAGCGAAACAATAGCAAGGAAATTAAGGGGATAAATGTCGCCCGAAGAGAAGAATTTAGCTCGTGCTAAAATAATATTCTCAACATGAATAATAGGCTTTCTTGTGGTTTCGCTCATGTTCATCTGTTATCCCTCCTTCTGATCCCCGGCTAGTATCCTTTTAGCTCTGTTATTTTCGTCGACCCTACAGCTACCGAAAATCCTCCTCCTTGATAAGACATCAATTAAATCTTTTTATTGCTTGGTAATGAATTCTACAATGGATTATGAGAGAGAATAGAAGAGGTTCAGCGCCCTTATTGTTAAACAACAACAACAAAAACGAGAATTTGCACATTTTTTCTTTCGTCGCGTCATCATCAGTGAAATTGATGAAAAAGCATTGCCATGTGACAAGCACAATTTACTAGCAACTCACTGAAGTGATGGTATGGAGAGCATGAAACATAATAACGAACAATGGAACATGGTCAGCAATAATAAAATGTTTAATACATAATACACGTTTTTTTTTGGCACGTCCCATATAAGAATATAATGGACGGGCATATAGTCCGATGTATGTTGTACGTTAGTTCGTTTGTTAGGCCCCTCCCATGTTCAAACCACAGTTACTCGCCTAAGTCTTTTAAAAATCGCTCCTTCAGGCATCTCCCATGGTCCGATTTTAATCAAATTTGGCACGTAGCTTCCTTGAGTTATTATAAGTATCTCACGGTGATATTTTGGTCCTGCTGCAAGTGTACGTCAAGACAAAAGGTCTCTCTTAATTATGAAATGAAACAGAAAACAAACCTGGTAGATATGAGTACCTCCTGAATCGAGGCGATGAGGCCAATACAGTACAGTACAGGAGTAAAGTTGATGGCATTTTGAGCTCTTTACAGGTGTCTTTAACCCTATAGGTCAGCAGCATTGGCATCCGCTTTAAAAAGTTCCACCGAAATTCCATCTATCCCCGGGGCTTTACCCGCTTCCATCGATTTAATAGCCGCAGCTACTTCCAGCTTAGATGGTGGGCTGGTATAAGCTCTGGCTATTTGCGAAATATCTTCTGCTACAGATGAAGATGCATTCGAAGGTCCAAAGGGTTGTTGAGGACCTCAATGAAATATTCTCTCCATCTCCGCAGTTGGTGTTCTTCGGTTAGCAGAATAGACCCATATTTCTTTCACAAGATGTTCTGTTGCAAAAGATCTGCCTGTTAATGGCTTGATAAGCTTAAAAAGGGTTCCACTATAACGCGGTAAGCCACTTTCTCTGCCTTGTGGAGCATAGCGCCGCAACTGTTCCATGTCTGGCTCAGTTGACGTTTCGACGGCATAAACTGGTTTCGGAGAATGCAGTCGCCAGCGTGCACCTCCTGCACATCCATAGCCACGATCGTCGCCGTGGACGGGATAATGCGGCTAATGCGTTGATATAATTTCGCTTGTCCCGTCTTACGCTTCTTTGCACGCCTTTCTGTATTGAACGGTATTCAGCTCTGAGTTGGTCTTTCGCTGAGCCGTCAGTAGCTGTGTTAATCTTTTCCTTAACTCTCTTGCGTGCTGAGATTAGAGACGATGTAGAGTCGCTAATGAATGGTCTCCTACCGCGCTCCAATCGACCCGCAAATGGTACGCCACACGAAATAAATTAGTCCTTAGCAACTTTCCATCTATCATCAATTGTAGGATTCTCACAAGGTGGTGGTGCAATAGCTGGCAAGATTCGTGCATTTTGAGAGCGCTGGATCGCTGCCGTTCGTAAGCGTATTTTTTCGATAACAAGTTGGTGGCCGCTGCAAACGTCAGCACCTGGCTCCGGCCTGACGTCCAAAAGGCAATTCCTCCATGTCTTTGAAACGACTATATGGTCAATCTGGTTTTCTGCTCTGCCATCCCGAGAGGTCCAGGTTATTAAGTGGTAGCGTGCTTGAACAGAGTACCGCCAATGACGAGTTGACGAGAGTTGCAAAACTCCACGAACATCTCGCCAATTTTGTTCCTGTTGCCTAGGCCATGTTTGCCCATTAGGTGTTCTAAGCCTACATTGTCAGACCCAACTTTGGCGTTGAGATCCCCCGTGATAACTTCTATGTCACCTTTGGGAGCCTTGTAGAAAGTGTCGCCAAGCTGTTGGTAAAAGGCGTCCTTAGCTGATTGATCCGCTGGTTCAATCGGGGCGTAGCACTGAATTATTATGATGTTTCTAACTCTGGATTTGAATCTTGCTGTGATGATACGGTCGGAAATAGGCTTCCAGTCAATTAGAGATTGGCGTGCCTCCCTAGTCAACAGAATTCCGATGCCTGCCATTCGAGGTGACGTATCGTCTTCATTTCCAGAGTAGAGCAGTACTGTATGGAAGCTTGGTGATAAAGTCGTTCCCGATCCAGGCCATTTTGTTTCGCTCAGTCCTAGTGTATATCGATGTTGTATGCGGTCATTTCCCGTTCGACTTCAGTGAGCCTCGCACTATTGCACTCGCCCTCACATCGTTCGAACGTTCCAAAAACCGATCGTGGTCCGTTGTTTGTAGCCAAAGGTCGTTGCCGGTGAATCAGTCCGTGGTATCCGAGCCTCGTTTAATGTTTCGAGTGTAAATTTATTTCAGGTACACAGATTACAAGCCCACATCTTAGGGAAAGGGAGCTATTAAGACTTGGCCGTCAGCGGTTTGAAACACTGCCGTTACCAGGGGGCGCCCACGTGGAGGAGTATGGAAAAGGTTTTTTATGTTAATGAAACGTCAACTAAGCCACTTGGGAGTAGTTGACGTGCTATACCCCAATAGAGGTCAGGGAAATTAGTATAACCCTATGCGGTTCAACTGCTTCGTTTCTTCGTGCCTTGGCAATGTGTGCTTCATTATATCTTTTTGAGATTTTCACGTCTGCACATTTAAATAAATACTGATAAAAATAATTTCCTGTATTTCGGCGACAATCGTAAGATCTAAAAATCTGACGTAAATCCCATTGTTAGTTAGTTAGTAAATTGCGTAGATGATAAATGATATCTACGCAATTTACTCTAATTTCCTCGAATATTTTCTCAACAAAATTACATTTTTTCCACATTGTTTTCCAATTATTGTACTCCCCGTTCTCTTTATTCTGCGAAATTGCAAATTTTGTTGATTCAAAATCCTCGGAAGATGTGACAAAATTACGATATTATTTCCACCCTTCAGAAAGTACGAACCATTAATTGGACGTTGAAATTGTAGCTTTTTTTTTCTTAATAAGCAAAGCCTCTTTTTTAATCAAATGCGCTTCACGAATTTAGGATTTCCATCTTTTCGTGAATAAAAAAGAAACGGGCATATAATATATTTTTTTTTATTTCTGATACAATTACGGCAAGTTCAAAGTGTAAAGTTTCCAAGGATTAAAATTATCAGACTGGTACTTGGCGGAATCGGTCAGATGTATGGGGGTTGAAGGATATTTCGTCCCAAATTATTTGTGAAAAATACCCTATACTTCTTGATATATTGTAACATGCTGTATTAATACGCCTAGAGCGGAAATCGCCTTTAGGATGTTTATTTCCGCTTTAAAAAAAAGTTAATTAACCTTCCGGATTATTTTTTTATTTTATGATTACTTCCCCCCAAACAATAATTGGATTTTGGGAGAATCATAAGAATTACCCCCTCCCCCTCTCCAATTTAGAAAGATATGTCGTATACAATAAGCCCCCAATTCTATATATTTTTGGTGATAATTCATCGGAGGAATAGTTCGACTGTCGAGTAAATGAGTTCCTTGTGATAACAGAGCGAACCCTTCTGCAACTACAGTCTAGCTGTGTTCCTGTAAGCACAGCAGCCCTTCATGGTTTTAGACATTCATCTCTAATAGGAAACGTGTTAGCGTTTTCCACAGATGCATGCCTCTTGAACATCAAAAATTCCATAAATCTGGACATACCCTTAACACTATAGGTAGTAGGGGGGGCAAAAACTCCTCTTCCATAGTCCTCCGCGTGGGCGCCCCCTGGAACGGCGGTGGTCACAGACCATTGCCAACCAACGTCAAGCCGCCAGTGATGGCGGTGCGATGATTTGGTTGAGGTACCCCTGTGGTGTGGGGTGTGAAAAAAATACCACGGCCTTTCCCTTTGAGGGCCTGTCGTTAAAACCGACAATCAAAGGACAGGATGTGTATGCCAGCAACTTGCACTATCCGAAATCTTTATATGCTAACGAAACGTCCACTATGCCTCGGATAAGGACTGACTCAACGGTTACGACTTTTGGCTATCGTACAATGACAAAGATTGGATTCTGGAATGTGCGTACTCTCCTGGACAATGGATCAGAAGGTCCCCAGAACGCACGATTTCTTCAATTAGAGAGTGAATTTCTGAGGTACAAATTAAATATCTTAGGAGTTAGTGAGATAAGATGGTGGAACAGCGGAGAATTCATCTCTCCAACGGGCAGCACTGTAATGTTGTACTCCGGTAAAGCTACCGGTAGTCGTCGTGAGTCAGGTGTGGGGCTCCTTTTAACCAGAGCCGCGCGAAACTGTCTCTTATCCTGGGAACCGGTCTCTGACAGGGTCTTGACCGCCAGGTTCCGGACCAAAATGAGGAACATCTCAATAATACAATGTTATGCCCCTACTGAACCCGACAATGTCTTGGCAAAAGACTCCTTCTACGAAGAACTAAACGCCGTTCAGAGCAGAACACCTAAAGGTGACATTATAATGGTCTTGGTGATCGTAATGACAACGGTGAAAGATTTGTAGAGTTCTGCAACTTTCACAGTCTCTTCATCGGTGGTACTGTGTTTGAGCATAAGGACCACCACAAAATCAGTTGGTCCTCTGTTGATCGGCGCAGAACACAAAATCAGATCGACCATTTTGCCATTAGTAAAAGATTCAAGAGTTGCCTCCTGGACATGCGAAACAAGAAGGGTGCCGATATTGGGATGGGAAGAGACCATTATCTTATGATCGCTAATGTTCGATTGCGTATTGCAGCCGTGCGCCGCCCCAGCGACGAAAGATCCAGGCCCCGCAAATTCAACACCGCTCGACTAAAAAATCCAGCTGTCTTACAACAATATAATGACCATCTTGCGCAAAAAGCGGCTGAGATAATTAGTCACCCAGATAGTGACATAAACGAAAACTGGGATGCCATAAAAAATGCGTACATTGATAGCGCAAATACCATCCTTGGCCCAAACCCGGATTGCCGGAATAAGCCCTAGATGTCCGACGCTTCATGGCAGCGGATTGTTGAAAGAAAGGAGCTGAAAGTTCGTTTGGCTGCAGCCTCAGACGACAATCGAAGCAGCATCGAACTCCTTTACCGTCAGAAAGCTCGAAAAGTTCAGCGTAGTGTGCGACGCGATAAAAGAGTTTATGCCAATTCTCTTTTAGCGTCAGCAGAAGAAGCCGCAAGAAGTAACAACTTAAATGCCGTATACGGTGTCATCAAGGAGTTTACAGGTGGTCGTAACTCCTGCCAACATCCGGTGAAAGATAGTGATGGAAAGCTACTTATCTTGGAAGAAGATCAAATGAGGCGGTGGAAAGAACACTTCGCCGCGGTCTTGAACCGTGTAACCTCTGGTGAAGTTCCCCCTCATATAGATAATTTAGCTAACCATCAAAATGTGCGTATACGGTCCACTGCCCCGACTAAAGAGGAAATAGTCACTGCAATTATTGCACTAAAACGAGGAAAGGCCGCCGGACTTGACGGCATCCCTGCCGAACTTTATCAAGCAGCGCCAAGCGTAACTGCCGATTTGCTGCACCCACTTGTTGATAAAGCGTGGAATACAGAGACCTTTCCCACTGAGTGGAAGGAAGGTTTGATCATCAAACTTCCAAAGAAGGGTAGCCTCACAGACTGTAATAATTGGAGAGGCATATGTGTGCTTCCTGCCGTTGCCAAGATAATAGCTAAAATCGTCCTGGAAAGACTAAAGGCCCACTTAGAAAGCACAATTGATGAAGAGCAGGCTGGCTTTCGATCCGGATTCTCCTGTGTCGATCACATTAACACCTTGCGAATCATCATCGAGCAATGCGCTGAATACGATTCTCCGCTTCACTTGCTTTTCATCGATTTCGAAAAGGCTTTCGATAGTGTGAACCGGGATTCTATATGGGCGGCCTTGCGCAGAAGAGGCATCCCTGAGAAGCTTGTGGCTATTATTAAGGCAACCTATGACGGCGCGAAATGTCGCGTTCTGCATAAAGGTAAGGTGTCGGGGGACTTTGAGATTCGCAGTGGAGTTCGGCAGGGGTGCATCCTCTCACCGATCCTATTCCTCATTGTGATCGGCGATGTGTTGCATGCAGCCCTATCCGGACTCGACAGAGGAATTCAATGGACTTTGGCATCTTATCTACAACATCTTGACTACGCTGACGACATATGCCTACTCTCCCACAAAATCATGGATCTGTCCGCAATGGCGTTAGATCTCGAGAGGGAGGCAAGCAAGGTTGGGCTAAAGATTAATACCAACAAGACCAAGGTTCTTAGCCCGCCGTTGCGAAAAAGAAATCCGACACTTATTGCCATCAATATTAATGGGCAGCCTGTGGAGAAGGTGGACAACTTCGTCTACCTGGGTAGCATTGTTGCCGAAAATGGTGGTACGGAGCAGGACATCGCTCGTCGTATCAACTAGGCTAAACGCGCATACGGCATGCTGTCCAAAATCTGGCAGGGCAGTTATCTCAGCATTAAGACTAAGCTGGGCCTGTTTCGCTCCCTGGTACTATCAGTGCTTTTGTATGGGAGCAGTACATGGAAAGTTTCCGTAGGAGTTACCAGAAAGCTGCAAGTTTTCGTCAACTCATGTCTTCGTCGAATTCTAAGAATTTTCTGGCCCAAAACAATATCAAATGAAGAGCTAAGTCGGCGTACGGGTCAGATGCCAATCGACGAATTGATACGCAGGCGAAAATGGCAGTGGATAGGTCACACATTGCGGAAGAGTGATAACTGCATTGCTATGCATGCCATGAAATGGAACCCCATTTCCAACCAAGGCCGACCAAGAGGGGGTCCTCGAATCACATGGCGTCGATCTGTGGCAAAGGAGTGTCAGGCACTGGGTAAGTCTTTTGGGGAGTTGCGCCCCATTGCCAGAACAGAGTACGATGGCGCGCAGGAGTAGTTGACGCGCTATGCCCCGCTAGGGGTTAAGGCAAAGTAGTATAGGTAGCAAACAAAGTCGTGCCCCCTCCAAACTCGATTTCTAGATCCGCCACTGGCTATAGGTCTGATTGTATTGGAACGACAATAGTCGGCAAATAGCACAAAAACCGCTATCTTTTTTCACTACTCTCAGATTTGCATCGGTATTTCACTTTTCACGGAAAGTTTTTTCACGCACAAACACGATTTTGCTTCAATTTTTTTCAAATTCAGTTTGATGTGCACTTAACTGCATAAAACAAAACCAGAAGAGTTACGGAACGGCAATAGTCACTGATATATATGTATGTATATATATAATAGCTGTGTTATGGAATGCACTCCTGATCGGCGTGGGAGATAAAGTTGTTAGAGGTCATTGTGTCATCGGCAAGGACGCGGGCAGGCTTGGACTTCCATACAACAACATTTTTAGGAGCTGCGGCGAAGGGGATGAAGAAGAGAACACTTCTCATCTGCTCTAGAGCTTTCCAGCACTGGTATATAGAAGGAGGTCAACCGTTAGAAAACCCTTTTACGACCTTCTGGGGGAACTAAAATATGTGGATGTCGGTCAACTACTTCGGTTTGTGGTTAGCTCCCAATGACTCGATATATCGTATAGATACAACTTGGGTAACACAATAGACCTATCCCCGGTCTAACTGTGCTGTGGTAACACGGCAACCCCTCAACCAAACCTAACTTAACCTTACAGTTTGCTTGTATGATATGCAGAATTTAAGTTTTTATACTTTTGTGAACAAATTCCTTATTTTTAACATGGATATGTTTTTCGTTTACTCAATTCACTCGCGATGAAGTTCATATTTCAATTTGAAGTACATACCAACATGAAACTGCAATACACATACATATGCAAATTCGTTCCATTCAGCCTAAAAACATATCCATGACTCCATGTTTTCCATCTGAATAAATTTCCTTTTTTTTCACATACCAAGGAGAAACTATAAAAAATGGTAGCAAGCTCTTCCTTGTTATTTCAAGCAACTTCTTTTATATACCTTCCTTATTCAACGATTTTTTTTAATATTATTCAATCCTTATAAAGATAAGCTTACATAGTAATCGTATATGAGGATTCCATCAATGTCGACATGTGATTAAACATCAAGCAAAGTGTCATTGAATTCACATCACAGGCATAGTCACTAAAGAGATGAATGAAGCTTGGGGAAATCGGAAGTCAAGTGTTGCTTCTTTCTTCTACCAACAACGTGCGGCGATTGTAATCAATCTAATGGAAGTTACTTCAGCTTCAGATATGACCTAAATATTCCGCGAGATATTTGATTATTATGTTTTATTCAAGAAGCAAAGCCCATAGGCTGATGATTCTAGATAAACATAAAGTGGATTATGTTTTTTTTAAGGATCTATCTCTATTTAGATACGAAGAACAGATAAACGTAATTAAATTTATTTGGAGCAATTTCAGAAATATTGAATTAATCTTTCTTTTTAACTTTTTGGTAAGAACATTTTCAGTTGCCGGAAGTCTACCAATTTTTAAATTTGGTTATCAAATTTATTACCCTCCTTTTACAATAAAAAAGTTTCGAAATTTCTGGGAATTTCAAATTTGAAATCTTACGAGTCTATTGAAATCTGATTATTTCGAACTTTTGTAGAATTATAAAAAAAGAAGGAGAGTAGAGTACAATATTTTGTTTTGTTTGTATTTAAATGTTAACGTTGCGTTTAATAAAACTGTCTTCCACGAATGCAAGGGGTCCGAGCTCCGTACTCCGTAACACTTACACCGGCCCACTACTGCAAAATAGAAATTATTTCTCAAATACAATAATTTGGGCAAAAATATCAAGTACTTCTTTAAATGTCAAAACAGCATCATCCGAAGTCAATTTTCCTAAATATATTTATATATATTTACAATAATTTGTACACGAACAAATCAACGAATGTATGTATGTATATACATATGTGTACAATTAGGGAAAGTCCAGGAAAAGCCTCAGTAAATTTCTCATGAAATTCCTGCGGTGTATCTGCCTGTTGCCGTTCTCAGATACTTATATCCCTGGTATGCTAACATAGTCAGAATACTCAAACAGTATAACTCGCCTAAAACGTACACCCTTAGAGCGTAAAGTAATTGTCTCAATTCTCGTTTTCACTCAAATTTAATAAAAATAGATAAGCTAGTCAATTTGAGCTCGAGATCAATGTTTAAAAATTTCATTTGGGTGAGTCCACGTTAAAACAAAGTCAAGAACCATTCAAAGTCGATTCGTTTCGCTTTCACAGCCGATGCACTAACCACTAGACTGACAAGCACTTGCAGACAATGAATTTCGTGGGGCTTAACAATAAGCCAAAGCCTTTACTAGTTGTCTTAGAAAGCGACTATATGGTCTGGAGGTGTACGCTGTGTATCAATCGGATAACTAAGATATGTTAACGAAACGTCATCTAGCCTTCAAAGTGGCTTGTAGTCAAAAGACCAATTAGCCACGACCTGATGCAAGAGGTGCTATCAGACCGCCAGGGCTCATATATTAACATGTTTCGTGACTGGTCTCGCAGCAGGTCTCGTATAAGGTCTTCCAGTAGGTATCGTGGCTTGTTTCGCAGCAGGTCTTGCAGCAGGCCTTGTGGCAAGTCTCGCAGTAGGTCACGTGGCTTGCTTCCTATCAGGGCTCGCATCAAGTATCGTGGCTGATTGCCTTTGTGTCTAAAAATCGGTTTACGAGTAGTTGTCGCGCTATGCCCTGCAAGGAATTAAGACAAATAGTATATATTTAACGTGACGAATTTCGACTGATCCCAAGACACATTTGGAAGGTTATAACCGGGTTTTACTGTAATTCATAACTAACGAAGAAAGAATGTATATTTTTTTCCCATTGGTATTCGTTTTTTGTTATACTCCAGTTAATGTTTCGTGCTCGGAACACAAGGTAAATCCTCCCGGCACGTTACTGCGCATTGAAAGGTTCGTACGTGCACAGGTGTTCTTTATATCCCCAGCACGAATGTTGAAGTTCTTGAACATTTGTCAACGAAAAGTTTTGCATAGTAAATTCATTAAGTTACAAAGAAAATCGGTAGCCTCCAACATAATGGTGAAAGACATCCACAGCTTGTAAATACGAGTATGTACGGATATACCCAGCAGAAGTTCCCTTTTTCAGGAAAGTATTTTTTTTTTCGTTGTCGGTATCCTCAAAAAGGATAACAAGGGAAATTCATCAGGAAAACGGCTGATACCCGAGAGCCATTTGAATGCAAGCCCAAATGAAGGTACCATTTGGATGGGCACCGAATATATTTCATCCTCAAAGTTTGCCTGCGTCCGTCGCCTTATTCAGCCGCAATATCCGTTGCGTGTGATGAGACTAAAAGGACAGGAAACAGAAAATGAAGGTCATCTATTCAAGCATAAGGGACTTGTATTGCACAACAAAATGAGAAGGGACTTGATATTCACATTTTAATTTTACAGCAGTATATATTGCAGTGTGAGGCACAGTGCCCAGAGTAATATTGCCGCTTGAAAAATTCAGAAAGTTTTTGCTTTGTGATACACGTGTAAAGTATTTTTTATACCCTAGACTTTATAACGTAGAGGGTATATTGTTCTTGATACGGGGAAAATATGTAACACCGTAAAGGAGCCTCCGTAGACACGGCGTATATATGTATATAAATGATCAGGGTCACCTCCCGATTCGATCTAGCCATGTCTGGCTGTCGGTACGTCTGTCTGTCTGTCCGTTCGCACTTTCAACAGAATAAAGCTGAAGACTTCAAATTTTTAGTCAAATGTTTGAAGTAGGATCTAGTTGGTTTTAATTGAAAATGGACAAGATCCGATCCAAGGAACCCCAAACTCCCCTCTCCAGCCAATTAAACTTCAAATGAGCGATAACTTTCGAAAAAATTAAGCTAGTGACTTTTGATCAAATGTTAGTAGTAGGATCTAGTTAGTTGATATCGAAAATACGCAAAATTCGACCAAAGAAACCCCTACTTCCCCTACAAATGAAACTTCAAATAAGCTATAACTTTCGACGCAATGATGCTAGGGACATGATAATTCGGTGAATATTCGGTGTGGGTTAGTTCGTTGATTTTGGGAATGGGCAAGATCCCACTGAATTAACCTCAACCTCCCCTATGAACGTTAATTCAAATATACATACACTAAATCCGAATGGATGAACGATGAAACTTCTCATTTGATTCACACACTTGAACTGTGTGTGTGATTGGAAACTCACTTTTAATGCATATGGTCGTTGCCAATTGGAACTTTAGGTATTATCACTAGGTATAGATACAAGACTAAGGTATATGCGCTTCGGACTCACCTATCAGTGTATTAATTTTTAATGAGTGCACTTATCAGTGAATTCATTTTTAATGAGTATACCACTAACCCACAAAGAATGACAAGAACAAGGCAGGTGTTTGTTCGCATATGCAGTCTATACAGGACTCTTTAGTCTAAAAGAACCCATTTATCATCAGTTTAACTGACGATATCCATATTGGAAAAAATCGACGAAAATCGTGTAAGAACAATTGACGATAATTTCAAGCACTGACGTGGGTTTGTACGAAAACTACTCTGGCCTATATTCAGTATAAAGGGGGACTGGCATTGTTGCCAGCTGAAAAAGCTGCCCGAGCCTTACTGGTGCGAGACAGTACATCAGAATCCGCTCCACCATCTGCTGTAACTACGCTTCCGAGGTAGTAAAAATTGTCCACTCGTTCTACCGCCTACCCCGAAACACAAATTTCGCTCTGTCTTCCTGGATCCAAGCTCAAGTACTTCGTTTTGGCAGCATTGATTTTAAGCCCCGCATTGCCACTTTCGCGGTGCAGGGTATCCGTCATTTGAACTAGATAATCCGATATATTTGAAAGAAGACAAATATCGTCAGCCTAATCCAGGTGTTGAAGGTATTCAAATAGGTTCCATCTGATACCTTTGCTCTGGTGTTAATGAAGCGCACTGCAGAGTACGTCGTTAATGGCAATTAGAAACAATATAGGTGACATCATGCAGCCTTGTCTCACTCCGCTATGTACCGCGAAGGGATCTCTCTTACCCTTGTGTAAGACGTGACATTGGGCTCCGCTATAGGACTCCTTGATGATGGATATGATTTTATCTGGTATACCTCTCCTATGTAAAGCCTTCCAGATGTATTCCCGGTCAACGCTGTCAAACACCTTCTCGAAATCGATGAACATGAGATGTAATGGGGATCTCCACTCTGCGGATTATTCAATAATAATTCGGAGGGTGTTGATGTGGCCGCTACATGAAAAGCCCTCGCGAAAACCAGCCTGTTCATCGTTCAGTGTGCGGTCAACTGTTTGCTTGATCCGGTTTAAGACTATTTTTGCCTTCAGTTTGGAGACTGCGGGGAGGAGGCAAATTCCACGCCAATTATTACAATCCTTCAGGTTACCTTTCTTCGTTATCCTAATAATGACGCCCTTCTTCCATTCTTTAGGGAGAGTTTCGGTTTCCCAACACTTTTGGATAAAGGGGAGAAGAATATCCGCAGTAGCCTCGAAATCCGCCTTAAAGAGTTCCGCTGGAATTCCATCTATCCCCGGGACTTTACCCGCTTCCATCGATTTAATAGCCGCAGTTAATTCCTGTTTAGATGGTGGGCTGGTATCAACTCTGGCTATTTACGGAATATTTTCTGCTTCTAGTGAAGATGAGTTCAAATGTCCAAAGGTGTTGTTGAGGACCTCAATGAAGTGCTCTCTCCACCGTCGCAGTTGGTCTTCATCAACCAGTCTTTATCTTTCCCAGGATGTTCAGTTGCAAAAGATTTGCCAGTTAATGGCTTGATAAATTTGTAAAGGGTTCCACTGTTACCACGGTAAGCCGCTTCCTCTACCTTCTCCGCTAATGTATTGATGTATTGTAGTTGCGTTTCTCCCGTCTTACGCTTCTTTGCTCACCTTTCTGAAGAGAACGGTTTTCAGCCTTGACTAAAACTGGGCATTTGCAGAATAAGTGAATCGGAGTCAGAGAAGATACCCAATCTGGCTTTCAATCAATTGGGAAATACGAGTAGTTTAACCGATTTGGAGAAAAGTTTAAACAAAATTTGGAAATAATTTACACGATTCGGAAAAAAGATTTTAATCGATTGGGAAAAAAGTTTAACCGAATCGGGAAGAGCTTGAAATAATGGGAAATAATGTAAAATAATTGGGAAAAACGTTAGACGATTTTAGAAAAGATTCGATCGATTTGGGAAAAGGTTTCAAGTAATTGGGAAAAAGGTTAACCGATTTGGGAAAAAGCTTGCAGCCTACTGTGCGGAGGGCTGAAAGCTTGACCATATAACTATTGTAGAACTGGCAGCATAATAAAAACTTACTACCGATTCAGTTTGCCGTTATGGATCTGATGACCCACAGAATTCTTATCCAAAGGACAAACAGATTAAAACGGATAATTCACAATACAAAGCTTAGAACATGCAGATCAAAATGAAAATAAATTTTTTATTCTTTGTTTTTATCTGGCAACTAAATGGAACCTTTCATAATGTTTACTTCATTATATGAGTTATATTGTATATCCGTATTCGGCATATGTGCAAAATTACACGTGTACATAAAATGGTAAAGTACATAGCAACAAAAGGACTATATTGGATAATCTCAATGTATGCGTGTAGCATGCAAGCGTATAATAATAAATGGGCCTTAGCATTCCGGCACTGTGAGTGAATAGAAAATATATGAAGGATACCATCGTCACGTTTTGAAATGGATTTATTCTCTACGGCACGGATATTTTCCACATTATTTACTTGTTGACATGTTTTCATTCCTTTGTTAATTTCAAGGATATGTGTATCCAAAATGTATTGTAGTCCTTCTTTGTCCCCAATACTCGTTGGGACTCGTTTATCGTTGAAGATTACGCCCGAAAATAATTTCAAAGTTGATGAAATACAGAAGCTTGTTAGGTTTTAAATCATCATCACTTTTACCATTGGCAATGACAACTTAAGATTTTCGATGAATGTGAAAGTAAGAGCTTGAATTGGTGCTATTGAACTTATTGCAGACAGTAGAAGATTTATCCATGTTTTGAAAACAGGGGCAAAAAATAATGGTTAATATTTTAGAGAAGTTGGTAGTTTCCATTTAAGTCTCAAAGAGATTAACGTTTAAAGTGTTAAGCTCTATACCTAGGTCTATTGCGTGCCATTTCTATCTAGAGCTGGCACATAACTGCTCATTTATTGACTTCCAGTCGATGACATTTGACGTCTAAATGGACAGGAAATGTATGCTAGCAATATGCATGCTAAGGAAACGTCAATTAAGCCGCTTAGGAGTAGTTGATGCGCCTATGCCCCACTATGCGTTAGGGTAAATAGTAAAATAGTAAAGGCTACTGCCGTTCCAGGGAGGCGCCCTGGAGGAGAACTATGGAAGAGATCTTATGTAAGGGACATAAAGCTTGTCAAGTCATCGAAAATGGCAGTTGCGACAGGAAACGAGCCACCAAGAGGATATTTGCATCGAACACGAACTCGAACACAAGGTTAGGTGCAAGGGCTGTTGTATAAGATACCACACATATGTACCGCATTTGGGTATGTTATGATACCACTGGGGGCCAGAGCCAAATCTGATAACCCTGTCCGACATGGACTTTGGCACTTGACCAATGAAAACTGATTTCGATAGGTTTTTTTCCCGTAGAATCCGAATCTGGAAACGGAATTCAAAAATTGGCTCTAGTTTCCGAGAAAAACGGGGTCAAAAGTACGAAAAAACGTGTTTTTGGCCTTTTTTGAGGGCGTGTAAAAATGTAACGCGAGCCAATAAAACCTCCTAAGATGGATGAAATGAAAGCTTGGCTTTTGGCCTTTCAGAGTAAAAAGCAAAAAACCAGATGCCGTGACCTTGAAATGGTCAGGAACAGACTTTGTACACGTCCGCGCACCAATTCCACCACGCACATCCAGCTTCGCGCTCGCTGCTCTCTTCGTCCTCCAACATACACATATTTCCGATTCACATACATACATACCATTAGTGGGGACTAGAGAATTAACGAGATGAAAGTTCGAGGATGAAGAGAACAGCGAGCGCGAAGCTGGAAGCGCGTGGTGGAATTGGTGCGCGGACGTGTTCAAAGTCTGTTCCTGACCATTTAAAGCTCATGGCACCTGGTTTTTTGCTTTTTATTTTGAAAGGCCAAGAACCAAGCTTTCATATCATCCATCTTAGGAGGTTCTATTGGCTCGCGTTATTTTTTTACACGCCCTCAAAAAAGGCCAAAAACCCGTTTTTTCGTACTTTTGACCCCGTTTTTCTCGAAAACTAGAGCCATTTCTTGAATTCCGTTTCCAAATTCGGATTCTACGGGAAAAAAAAACCTATCGAAATCAGTTTTCATTGCTCAAGTGCCAAAAAAAGGTTTGAAAATGTCGGACAGTGTAATGAATCGAAGTTTACCAACATCAGTATTAAGTGGGATCCAAGAAACTCCTTTCTCCTTCTTTTCAGAGCAGGACAGGAGCATAGGAGATGAAAAATACACTCCCCTTCGTCTACGTCATCGGAGTTCCAGCAAAAGTCATTGTAGGGGAGGCGGAGTTTCCTTGCATGCTCCCCTAGTATGTAATGGTCAGTGATGACTCCCATCAAAGCTCTGATGTGCTGCCTATTTAGCGACAGAAGTTTAGCGACATTGCACCAAACTTGCTTTGCATACTCACTATCTGAATAGTGCACTATTAGAACTTGCGCAGGCGGCAAACTTTTTAGTTGGGAAAAAAACTAAATAGTTTAGTCTGAAAAATAGAACATACTGCGGTTTATAAGACGTGGCGGGGTGCAGTGCAGCGCGGCGCAATGAATCATTTCACATCTCGCTGCTACATCGCAGGAAGTAAAGTACAGTAGATTTCTAAAATAATTATCCAGACTATTGGATGCTGACTCTAATCTGGCAATGCCGAAATCCGAATACAGTCGAACCTCGATATAGCGTCATTTGATGTAACGTTTTGCTCAATACGATGTAGGTTAAAGAAAGTACCATACCCAAACATCCATTTATGAACAATTTTAATTTTGATATAACCTTTTTTCGACCTTTCTTTGGCATCGTCCCGACGACAACGTTAGATGCAGGTTCGACTGTAATCAGTTAGGTGGTGAAAATGCTAAAAACGCAAGTAGCACTGAACTATTCATTATATGGGGATGAATTTGTATTGTGGGTGCGTTTAGATTTAGCGAAACCACACGCGAAACTGATGCGCGAGGCAAAATTGCGCGTAGTATGAACGTGTTCCTCTGCCGAAATTGTCAGACTTACCACGGGTGAATTTCGGGAGAGTTTCCTCGCGCAACAGTTTCGCGAGTGGTTTCGCTAAATCTAAATGCACCTTATGGTATGTGTATTCGTGTCATTTCCGCTTTTTAGAGATTTTTGCGTTTAGCACCAATTTTCGCCACACTCTCCCGGCTAAACCATTGCTCGGAGAAAAAAGTTTTGTAAAGCTAAAATGTAGGAAATTTTAACCTCTTTAATTTGATTACAAATTTTCTTTGGAAAACCTCAGATTCGTGTTCGGCGACCAAAAAAACATAAAGGTACCATAAATCAAAACTCCACCAAAAACTTCTTTTATTTTCTATTATACCTAATTCATAGACTAAATCATCATTATTCTTAAGTAAATCAACTTTGTAGAATGCATCAAAGAAATAAAAAAAAACATCTCTCAATTTGATATACACAAATCATTCTGCAAATACTCCCCGCCAAAATAATCAATTGAAATCTTTTGGGAGCGGGAATTAGAAACTTTGTCCGAAATTGTTCCGTCTCCACCAAAGTTAGTCCTTAAATTAAATGAATTCTTTGATTTTCAGCTACCGCTTGTCTGTGTATTCTACTGGAAAATTGAAAAGTTTTATATACTTAAAAGCTTGAAATTACAAAGTGGCGTAAAGGTTGATGGAGGCACCTTCAAGCCATCAGTTTGTCTGTAATTGATTGACTCGTTATTTAATTAATAGATTTCGTAAGAAACCAGATTTAAAATATAATGAACGATGCGAAGATTGGATGCTAAGAAACACTTTACCATTACATGGTCTGCGGAACATTCGCAACGTCAGAAGGTGTATTAGTGTCACCATACACTGTCGAACTCGATCTCGAACATATGGTACAAGCGGACCGATTTTCTTCACGTTTATGTGGAGTGTGTGAGTGTGTGTGTCTTGAGCTATTCAGAGGACATTTGTACCGGGTTCGTCTTCGAGTTGGACAGTGTATGGTGACATTTATGTTTCACAGATGGGAATCTCTTCTGAATTTGACAGTGAGAGTAAATTGGAAAAATTTGCTTAAAACATATGATGTGTACAGGTGGGTAGCTGAAGAATAGGGTGTGGTTGTGAAGGTTTTTCATTTATTAAAGTAGGATTCAAGTTGCAGGTATCGCTTTAAAGTATGTATAAGAATACTTTAAGCCCTAACCCTTAGTGGGAAGTAGCACTGCCATCTAGATTATACAGGCCGGCTATCAGTTGATTTTGAGTGGTGAATGATGTCATTACTACCTTCGTCTGTTTCGTCAAAGAGTCTGTGAAAAAGAATCCAATTGTCGGCGACTGATGGCGGCGAGTCCGATTTTTGTGTTTGTGATTTTGTTTTCCGCGTTCAGCGTTTATTTATTAGTTAACTTGCATCTAGTGATCTGAGAAAACAAACATGTGCGCGATGAAAATGCATTGCGCAATGTGCAGCCAAAAGACGTATTTTTCAAAAGTGCGGTGGTGGTGGTAAAACCCCATTTTTTTTAACGAATCGTAAAATAGTGTTGGCTAAAAAAGTTTGTGAACTATTCGGTGCTAATTTGCGACTAATTTCCAGGGCTGCGGCTTCGACCAAATGGCTGCGAGTGTCCCAAAAAGTGTGTTTTTGCCGTCTAAAATCACACACAACATTTTCTTGGCGGACATATTGATGTTTCCGATCACTAGATCCAATTTAACTAATATTAAAAAAAAGGCTTTAAACTGCTCTAAACGAAGGAAAACGCGAAGGTGACGAACACCACTGCCTGATCTGACACATTCCAATTGTAAACAGCGTGACGGGGACAGTAGGTGTCGTTTTTTAAACATTTGTCTCGTGCAGGTTAGTGTATCTCTATGCATTAAAACAACTTAAATCCGTACGGGGCAGTGGGGTAGCTAACCTGAACTCAAAAGATTAAACAATTGTACCAGAAAAACGCGCATGTAGGTATGTCTGTTGTTAACTCGACAATTAGTGCGAAAGTGCGAAACGGGAAATTTCGCATTTTTCATTAATTTGGCTAATGTGAAAGTGAATGGTGCAGCACTACCGTGGGACTAATCCTCGGGCCAGTGAGTTCAGCGGAAACTCCCGGAAGTGCCCCAAAAAGCAACTGTAATGTGGTTGTCAAATGACCGGCCTTTTCATCGGAATTGATAGGGTAAGTATAGGTTTTTTTTGTGTTAATATTTTAGTGGATTGATGCGCCCGAAAATGCGGGTCTTGAGCACGATGTTGACAAGCCAGACGAAAGTTTCACTGCAACTGCGTGTCTGCTCCACCAGCTGACCATCGGGTTCCGGTCAGCCTGTTAAGAAGCCTCTCTGGGGTCATTTTCGACAAAGAAAAGGTCAAATGGGCCGTGGAGTCCTTTGAACCCTATAAAGCACCTGGCGCCGATGGCATATTTCCTGCTCTTCTGCAACGCAGCATTAGTTTCATTATCAATCCATTGATTGCCCTGTTCAGAGCTAGCTACACCTTCAGCTACATACCGCGTTTATGGAGAGCGATCAACGTGGTGTTCATTCCAAAAAACGGAAACAAGCCGGAAGAGCTACCTAAATCTTACAGACCGATAAGCCTTTCATCGTTTCTTTTAAAAACTATGGAGAGGTTATTGGATCTGCATATTCGACAGAAAATGGAATGCACGTCACCCCTGCATCGTACCCAGTTCGCCTACGTAAAAGGTAAGTCGACAGTGGTTGCCTTACACAATCTCGTAGGAACGATTGAAAAAAACCCTCAATGACAAGGAAATTGCCTTGTGCGCCTTCATTGACATCGAGGGAGCTTTCGACAATACTGGCTACAGCTGCATATCTAGAGCACTTGAGCTCAGAGATATACCCACAGCCACTATTATGTGGATCGATGCCATGCTTCGCGGGCGCGAGATCTACTCAACGTTGAGTGGCGCCTTCTCCTGTGTTAATGCTGTTAAAGGTTGTCCTCAGGGAGGAGTTCTTTCCCCACTTCTCTGGTCACTAGTCGTAGACGAGTTACTAGCTAGGCTATGTGATTATGGTTATCATGCTATTGGATATGCCGATGATATAACTATTATAATCAGAGGAAAGTTTGAAACGACCGTCACTGAGGTGATGGGTGCTGCACTTGACTTAGTCCTTCGTTGGTGCACTGAAGTTGGCCTGAGTGTTAACCCTCAAAAGACCGTCTTGGTCCCATTCACACGGAGGAAAATTCTTAACTTAAGCTCGGTCAGTCTAGGCAGGACGGTACTTCAGTTCTCCACTGAAGTCAAGTGTCTGGGCATTACGTTGGACTGAAGGCTCAACTGGAGCAATCACGTCGAGACTGTCATTAATAAGGCCACTCGAATCATGTGGGCTTGCAGATCGCTCTTTGGTAAAACCTGGGGCCTCACCCCTAAAATGACTAAGTGGCTATATTTGATGCTGGTACGACCAGTCGTGACATATGCTGCGCTAGTATGGTGGCCCAAAACGCAGCAGCGTTGCACCATACAGTTGTGTACCAAACTACAACGTCTTGCATGCCTTGGTATGGCAGGATCAATCCGTACATGTCCGACATCGGCCATTGAGGCGATTGTTGGTCTTACTCCGCTGCATATTATTATACAGGAATCTGCGGCTCTTAGCGCTCTTCGAGTGCGTTTAACTTATGATGCTCATGTGTACAATCAGGGCCACATGAGCATCCTGGAGCGGATTCCGGGTTTGCAGATCTGTTCGAGATCAGATTACATGACTACGGAATTTTGCTTCGATAGAAAATTCTCGGTCTCAATTCCATGCCGCTCGGAATGGGATAGTGCCAACCTCTGTCCTGACCCTAGCTGTACCATGTGGTTTACGGATGGGTCAAAGACTGATCAGGGAGTTGGTGCTGGGGTCTTTGGACCGAGCACCAGGATTTCAATCGCCATGGGCGTCTGGCCCAGCATATTTCAAGCAGAGATCCATGCCATTGAGGCCTGCGCCAGAGAAATTCTGCACAAGAAACTTAATGGCGCAAACATTGCTATCTGCACGGACAGCCAGGCAGCTATTAAGGCTCTTTCTTCATACAAATTTTCTTCAAAATTACTGAAAGAGTGTTTTGATACCCTTCAGTGTCTCACAAACACCAATCGGGTAACTCTATGTTGGGTACCAGGCCATCAGGGCATTCAAGGTAACGAAGCTGCGGATGAACTCGCTAGGCAGAGCTCATCTGTGAAATTTATCGGGCCTGATCCGTACTGTGGTCTGAGCTGGGCTACAACCAGACAGCTGGTTAAGCAATGGTCCGCAAATGAAAGGTTGCGTCACTGGAATGATCTCGCTGGTCTTCGTCAGTCGAAAGATCTTATAAACCCATACGGTATCAAAGAAACTAGCCGCCTGGGCAGAGCGGACCTGAGGTTAATCGTTGGTTACCTCACGGGACACCACTGGGTAAGATATCACCTCAACAAAATGGGTCTGGCTACTGAAACGGAATGCAGACTTTGCCTGGAGGACACTGAGTCAACCAAACACCTTCTCTGCGAATGCCCGGCGGTTGCTCGTTCGAGGTTCTTGTTTCTTGGAGATTCCATCGTGAGCTCCGCGGTCGTTAAGAGCGCTCCTACAAAGGACCTACTGGCCTTCATCAGGCTGATTGAGAGTCTTTTGGATTAGTTTAAGGCTATAAGGCACAATAGATCTCATGGTCGCAGTGCCCACCTTTGGGTACCTTAGCCTGTCCTTATTTATTATTATTATTCACTGCAACTGAAAGGACTAGATGCGGTGAATCTTTCGTCCGGTTCGTCAACATCGTGGTCAACATCCGCAATTCCGGGCGCCTCACTCTACTAAAATATTAGCACAACAAAAAAAAACGTATACCCTATGAATTCCGATGAAAAGGCCGGAAATTATCTGGAATATTTTACAAATTAATGAGAAATTCTAAATTTACAGTTTCGCACTTTCATAAGCTCGCACTTTTTAACAGACCATTTTGCTCGGTACTTCATGGCACTTTACGTTTTCCTCAGTTCCACACGTCACTGATAACCAGTACTTTTATTTGCACTTGAAATCGCGACACTAAACTCACTTTTATGCACGAAAATCGTGAAATTTCACCGGGCGAGCGCACGCGTTTACATACGAGTATGATTGACTGCTTGTCATGTCGTCGGTGCTTCGATAAATAGCTGACCTTCCGGCCTGTTAGTAAAGATGGCAGTGGTTCGATACGAGATCATGAGAGTTTTTGTTGATGTGGCTGAAAGATAAGGATCTCGGTCACTTTGTGTGTACATGTTTTGATCTCCAATTTGAAAATCTAAAGCTGGCGTCGGACGCACTGAGAAATTGCCATATTTCTACCATATATGCTAATCTAATCAAGTATGCCACAATATTCATTTATGCTGCCATATTTTTTTGCGTCCAAAAAATGTATATTGTTGAACATTTTTGCCATATGAAACTGTGGCAGCACAGAAAAAATATGGCAGAAATATAGCAATTTGCCAGAGCGTCTGACTGCGCCTTGACAGACATAACAAACAGACATGGCTAGGTCGACTAATTTAGTTAGGTTGTTCAAGAATATGTTATATGATTGGATTTTCCTTCTATTCGTTGCTAACTTCATGACAAAGTTAATATACCTACTAAATTTGCGTTTCTTGACAAAATCTTCAAGAAGTAGACCTTGGTACGAAAAAAATATCTTTTTTTAACAACGGGTAAATTTTTTTAAAATTATTCAATTTAAACCAGCTGCTGGATTCACTGGATTGGAAATCAAGTCATTAATTCAAAATATGTAGCCTATTAAAACGAGATCTTCTTTGATGTTCAACTCGTTCGAATCCATCCACTTCGGATATGTTGCCGCCATCCATGCGAATTCTGCTAACTTTCTAACCAAATGTCATTATTAAAATTTAGGATTCAATCCAAAAATAATTGGGCTGTGACGCAGAACGTTCGGGTTGCGAAAATATCACTCACAGGAACCAGCAATAACCCAAAGCAGATGACACAACATACATGTAATGTTACATGTTTTCAAGTTCATGGTACCGCACTTGGAATTCGAAGAAAAGGCATTCCTTTGCCAAACATTCCGTTACATTTGCCACGAGTGCGAGTAAAAGGACAAAATTAAATATATATGCTCGTGCTTCACCTTCCGGCAACGAGAATTTTTGTTTAACAAGCCCGTACCTCGCGCGTACATCTTGCATGGATGCTGATTGTAAATTGACGTCAGCACGATGAATGTCCTTTTGAAAATTTCACGCTAGTGTGTGTGTGTGTGTTGTTTATGTCGGCAAGAAAATTTAATTTGCTAGAATCAACCACTCGTAAAAGAAAAGTGAAAATTCTGCGACAAATGCCAGCCAGATAGTATGCCGCGGGGGCATGTATGAGATTATCGTCGGAAGTCCTTATTCCGTAGACTCGTGCTTGGTTTGAAAGTCGTTAGCAAATGAAAAATGGAGAGGAAATCTGTTCGTTACCAAACTTCCTTTTTTTAACCGTCTTCTACGGCAGCTATTTGTGTTGTTCCGAATAATTTGAAGATAACTTTTTCCATAACAAGTTGGTAATTATGTACTTTCGAATTTATTAAGAAGGTTTAGAGTTTCGGAGGATCATTCTTATCTCAATGGAGGGATCGTTTTTCGTTGCATTTACGGGTGTCATTAGTCGTCCATTATTGCTATTATGTAGATATTAATGGGACAAATGCGACAGAGGACTTTTCCTTTTTTTATGATTTTTTTTAAAACGAGTAATCAAATCTGATTTTGTGGATTTATTTTACCGGTTAGCTGGACTAATTGGAAATTGATACTTGTACATGTTTGAATGAAGGGAGAATCAGCAAATTAATAAGTCTGGCTGCCTTCTTGCATTGTTCAGATTTTAGACATTGTAACGGACGGTCTGGTGGACATCCGGAGATGCCCCTGTGGGGACGGAGCCTTAGGTAGCATAATGACCGTGAAGGTCGGGCTGTGCCATCTGGCGAAGCAAAAAGGCCCCTCAACGAGCTAAGCAGCGGCCTATGCTTGCTGTAGCTCAGTTCGGGAGATGTGGGCGGGGTTTTCGCCGCTCGTTGCCCCTGTCCTTTACGTATCAACAAAAATTCATAGGCCTGGGGAAGACAACACAAACAAGGGAGGTAAAAATGGGGAATAAAAAAAATGAGGCGATAAGGATGGAATGGTTGGCAGATGGCTTGCTTGCCCTCGCGCTCGTATTGGGGTCCAGGTGTAATGGGACCCTCGGCCTCTGGTTTCGTACCACCGACAGGTTCTTACTCATCAGGTGCTGCCATAGATCTGTCGGTGGAAGCAGCACTACCAGACCATAATATGGTTCGTTACAGGTGGTTCATTACAGGGCAGCTTCTACTTCGAGGCCTGCCAAGAAGAAGAGTAGTTTACGACCGAGTTTGATGGAGCATTCGATATAACCATTAGTAAACTGGAGTGTACGATGAGCTGTAAGTTTCGAAAATCGTCAAACTACAACGCCTTCAATGGGCAGAGTATGTTCAACGAATGAACGATGTTCGCATGCCTAAAAAAGTAATGAACCAACGACGAGCCGATGGAGGAAGACTGCCAAGAAGTCCGAGAGCTCGTTGGGAGAGCTAAGTACAATATATGCTGACGCCGAACAACTACTGAGCTTCCGAGATTGGAGGACGCGGTCAAGTGGCCGAAATAATTGGGGGTCGATTGGCGATCCAGGCGGCCAAAGCCCGACGTCCGGCTGTTGCGCGACGATGATGATAGTTGGAATATGGGTGTATCAAGCATAAAGGGTAGCTCAGCATGTAGAGACGTCATATTTGGCTACGGTTGTTACGGGTTCAAGTCCCGTCCACGGCGTTCGTGAGCATGGATGTTTATGTTGTCTTCCCCTTGTGGTAAGGGACGTAATAATAAGCCAAAACACCGGAAATTGGTCACGTTTTAGGGTGCCACAGGGAACGCACAAGGGCGGAGAGGTCGAAAACTTGAATTCTGAACTACGGGACCTATACGTATATGTAATAGAAGTATATAAAAAAGAACTACTGAACCTTTTACAAGGTAATATGCCTCTATTCCCTGGACTATGGATATATTTTCGATATTTTCCCTTTTCCATATACTCTATTTATTATATTTTCCGTTCATGGATTTCCAAATTTTCCACAGGTACCATATTACATATGTACTTTTCAATTATCATATTTTTCAAATTTTAATTTCCAAAGCCTCCATTTCTCAGTTTTCACATTTTCGACATTATTCATTTTTTATTCTATTTCCTATATTTTCCATTGTCCAAATTTCCCATAATTTCCCTATTTTCAGTATTCAATGCCTTCTGAATTATTTGTTTCCATTTTCCATATTTCCCATATTTTCAGCTTGGAAATTCAGATAACAATCCGCTACAACTTATGCTTCATCTATCCGCATCCTTCTGTGTTGAGTGATATTACAGCAACAAAATTTTATTCTTCTCCATTCCAGGTTATAACTCCTTCACGATCACTAGTTTTATGTGCGGAATCTCGTCGCGAAATGGAAGACTGGTTAAATGCTCTCAAAACAGCTTCGGCTCCCGAATACTACGAGGCCGGTTTGGATCATCACGACTTCCTGTCCAATCATCATCACTGGTATGCCACGTCACACGCTCGACCCACCTATTGCAATGTGTGTCGCGAAGCCCTATCCGGCGTCACGTCGCACGGTCTATCGTGCGAAGTGTGCAAATGCAAGGTGCACAAACGATGCGCGGCCAAAGCAATAGCCAATTGCAAATGGACAACTCTAGCGACAGTGGGCAAGGACATTATCGAAGAGAAGGATGGAAATATTGTGATGCCGCATCAGTGGATGGAGGGCAATTTGCCTGTATCGTCTACGTGTAGTGTATGTAAGAAAACCTGCGGTTCGGTGCTACGATTGCAAGATTGGCGTTGTCTATGGTGTCGTGCGACCGTACATACGGCATGTCGACCCCAAATGCCAGTGGCTTGCCCGTTGGGACCAGCAAAATTATCTGTGGTGCCTCCCACTTCGGTACATTCGATTGGAATCGATGAAGCATGGGACGTGGTGAAACCGCAAGGGAACTTTTCACCCTTGCTGGTATTCGTTAATTCTAAGTCTGGTGACAATCAAGGTGTGAAATTTCTACGTCGTTTTAAGCAACTTCTCAATCCTGCTCAAGTATTCGATTTAGTATCGACGGGACCGAGCTTAGGACTGAGACTTTTTCGTCATTTCGATCCGTTTCGGATACTCGTGTGTTCTGGCGATGGGTCCGTTGGATGGGTCCTCAGTGAAATTGATCGATTCGACATGCATGTAAGTAATATTGGATTACACACATATACGATTCTGTGAACATACCGAAATGGAAATTGAGACAGGTGCACGCTTATCCGTATATGGATTGCTTGTGAATTTTGTGCGATTATGACCGATGAGAAAATCCTCAAATTGACTTTCAGGGAATTGTGTGTACGAGTGTTATGTCCCTGTATCTATAAAAATGAGAAATCCAATATCTTTTGCACGTTTCCTTGAGTTCCTTGAGGAAATTGGATATAGACAATCCGGTATTATTACTTGATCCCCACAGACGCATAGACAATCAAATTTATCACGTACACCGTCTGCATGTACCGACATACGCTCGCAGTTTCAAAGCCAAGAACAACCATTTCACCGAAATCCTATCCTGTTCGGTGTGTTCACAGTTAATTGATTTTTTTACGGACCAGCAGAGTTCACTATAAAGCTCCATTCCCGCAGAAACAGTGTCAGGTGGCCGTTCTTCCTCTCGGCACCGGTAACGATTTGGCCCGTGTATTAGGCTGGGGCTCGTCCTGCGACGACGATGCCCAGCTACCGCAAATACTGGAACGATACGAAACAGCCAGCACAAAAATGTTGGATCGCTGGAGCATAATGGTATTCGAAAAGGCGATACCTGTCAAGGATCCGAAAATGTCAATAACTAATGCTCAGGAAATCATGTTAACGAATTTCGTTGAATCGGCCAACTGGCATCTGAAGAGTATTGTCGAAACGGACGATTTCCAGGTGGTCGTATCATCGACAAAGGTTCTGTGTGAAACGATTCAAGAACTTCTCGGCAAAATGTGTGAGAATCGGAAGGATGACGAGCATTTAACATTGAAATGTGATATTTTACGACAAAAACTAGGAATGCTGCTCGATGCACTGAAGGATGAGGAGGCAGGCGAATATGGTGGTGATGACCTATTTCAGTCACTGAGCGATATCATTAAACTGGGAAAGGAGAGGGCGCCGAGTGAATCGTAAGTAGTTTATTTTATTATTCATTTTTGGTAATATCGAATTGATTCATTGATGAGGCATTTTAACGTTGAGAAGTCGACTAGGCGAAGGTTGTTTGCCAAATGTGGTTCTTATTATGCTGATAGTCTAATAAAAACTTGAGGCGAAGAAGACGAAAAAGCCATAAAGACATTTTAATGGAGTCCTTGTGTCTGTTTTGTTTTCCCCATAAAGCCTATTCACAAAACTAAATTTGCTCATTGCTTATTAGGCCAGCGGCAGGGTGTTTCCGCTCAGGAAAAAATGCCTGGTAAATGTTTAATTTGTTTAATGGCTTCAGTCCGATCATGACTATTCTAAGTTTCCCCTCTCAGCGAGTTGTGCGTTCCGAAAAAAAACGCAAGAAACTGCGCGAAAAATTGTTTTTTTTTCCAGATTTTTGCTTGTAACTTCAAAACAAGTTTATTTCAAAAAATAATATGAGCAAAAAATAAAAAACTACACAAAATGTTCTACAAGCAATAGGTGCGTTTTTTTTTGTGAAGAGTAGGGCAGGATAAGCGGCAAAAAACGCTATAGACCACATGGAACAGTTGACCCGCTATACCCCACAAGGGGTTAGGGCATGCTGCACACAGACACACACATCGCAACCTTTTGTTACCGTGATTATCCTCTGTCATGTTTGTCAATCATTTTAGTTTAGGCAAAGACAGCGACTACGAGAAGCACTTCGGCAGAACTAAGCTACAACAAACGTATATTTATTGCAAAACTCCCGGTGCTATGTTTTTATTTTCCGTTCCTTGTTCTCCAGTGCTGCTTGCATACCTTTAAGCCAGGTATACACAAACAATTACCACAAAATATGTTTTGAGCTTGAGCTCAAATGGTATCAATAAATCTTAAAGTAATCAGAATATTACAACACAAAACGAAATTCGAAATTTTTTGAACAAAGATTTGTCTGACTGATTAAGCCGATAAATTTAGTTTTAAGTCGCTGATCTAGGAATGGTTAACGCCCAGGCATACCCATAGCATATCCGTAGCATTTACGTGTGCGGAGGAGTCAAGGCATAACAATTGTCACAAATATGTAATCGATTCTAAGCCGAAAAAAATAAAACGTAAAACGTAAAATCTAACATTTACCGATTTATACCCTCTTTCCACAGCACAACGCCTACTAATCCAAACGTACCCCTGAAGAAGACCGAAAAGGACGAACTGAACACAAAAGAACGTCGCAACAGTCGCCTCATTCGATCGAAAGAACGCGAAGCCCTTCAAAGTCGAGCGAATAGCGTCAAAAGAGCCATCTATAATGTCATGGAACATTCGGAGCCTGGACGACCGAAACGATATCAAAGAAAATTCTCTTTGACTCCGTTCGAAGCACTCAAGATTCCCGTATCGTCAACTGACACTTCACCATGTACCTCGCCGCTACCTATACCGCCCATAAATATCATCTCACCATCGGTTTCAACAACACGCCTCACATGCATATCACCCCTGCCGGATATGCGTCGCGATTCAACCGACGAGACATATCTTTCGACAATCAATCTGCCGGTTCCAAAGCAATTTGCCGATGGCGGTGCCAGTCGACGAAGCTCCGGCGTACCTGAGAGTATTCAAGAAATCGAAGAGAATGGCGCACATCTGGAAGCATCCAATCTCACTCCACCAATGGAGGACGAGTCCAGTTCAATTGCATCCAAGGATGATCTACCGACCATTGTGGGTTCTCTCAAAGAACCCGAACCAAACGTAGATTCTTCAGATTACTTGTCTGTACCAATCTATCCGTTCCAGCAACCAGGCGAATCACTGAATGAATTTCGCCCTATGGAAATTCATGAACGGGATCTTCTGCGGCAACTAGCAGCCAAAAAATTGACGGAAATGAAATACAGCGTAGAAGCTAAGGAATCTGCTGTTCAGGTGCCAAAGATTCTCACGCCAAAACATGAGATGAAGAGCAATGTGTATATGAGCGAGAATATGACAATTATCGATACTGATCCAGTAGTAAGAATCTAGTCTTGAGTCTAATTTTTATAATATTTAAACGGTTCACTTTTTTTCAAGGAGCAATCATCCTCCGAAGAACTACACGGTGAAGCCAGTGATATTCTTTCGGCCATTAGTAACGAGGAATGTAGTGTTACGTCGGAAATTCTGGATAAACCATCCGACTCATACCCACAATTTCATGTTGCTGATATTATTCAGGTAGACTATAATAATATCTGCTTATATACATAGGTACCCACAAAAACCAAAGATAAAGATTAAAATTCCCAAGAACAAAGTCCACTAAATTTCAAAAACCCATATTAATAAATTACACAACTACTAGATCCGTAAATTTTCGTTTGAGAATATGCAACTACGTAAAGTGTGCCTGAACTGCCTAAAGTCGAAATCAGCTTGGAGCTGAGTAGACTTCCGCCTTAGGCTGAAACAAGCTACAATATACGCACCATGACAATAGCTTCACAACGAAAACTGTAAGTTGACCCTGCTTAAAGCCGAAATTTACTCAGGACTTAGTGCTTAGTGTCAAATTGATTTTCCCCTTTAGGGAGTAGGTAGTTTAGGTAGCAGAAGATTCGCTACCACTTTTGCCTGCAAAATTTATGGGTTCTATGATTGTAAATGTGGATTTTGTACTTGTGGATACCATGGGTCACCTCTTATCCTGTTAATAAATTAAAACTGTTGTCTATTTCAGGACTTGACATCAGATCGTCTGACTCACATTGATTCGCCGGAAACTAGTGACACAACTGAAGCGATTCCCGGCGAAAGTTTAATGGATGATATCAGTTCAGTATTGGGCCATGATCTGCTAGGAGCTCTCCAGGACAACACAATAACGGACGATAATATTACACTTTGTTCTGATACTAACCAACAGTCCAACACTCAACATCGGAAATCATTTAAGAGACGATCTGTTGTGGCGTCACTACAGAAAGCCGATAGTTTGGACGAGAATTCACAGTTCGGTTTTGAAAATATCGTTTTTGAGATCGACAATCGATGCGACGATCAAAAGGCTAAAGAACCTATTCGATATTGCAGCTTAGCGCAATTTGTGGAGGGCAATGATATTGCCAGGAAAAGTTTTAAGGTAGGTAGGAAACTGAGTTATGAAAGAATGATTTTGAATTCCAGTCTTACTTTTCTGGATTTAACAACGGACACTCTAAAAACCGTAGTTTTCCAGATTTATACTGTGATTAAACTCCTATTCATTCCCACTTTCTCCATCTTTCAGCGAACAACTCGCTCCAAATCGGTTACCAAATCGACAATGTTTACATCGTCAACACAAGACGAAACGGTCGAGCATAATACGTCTGGAATTAAAATTGAAATTGACGAGACACCACCCTGTTGTCCTGAAACACCTTCCAGCATTAAAGGATCAAAACCTCGTGGTGAACACTTGAGTGATGGCAAACGTATTAGCTTCGATGTGTCCTGCAAATTGGAATCGTTCGATGACGATTCCCACTGTCACAATGTGAGTGTAGTGGTTGAGCCGCCCTCGCCTTTACGCGGTGACGAATTAAGGGTGCAACGAATCAACGAAATTCGACGACATTCCAGTCATTCTCCCAGCCTTACTGTCAGGGAATATGAAAAAGAAAAGGATCGACGTCACTCCGGCTACAATCCAAATTTACTTAGTTTGGATCCCGAGCATATTAAGTTCTTGAGTAATTCGCCGGCTGCAAGTCGAAGGATCAGCTGCGGAAGCCTATTCAAGGTAAATTGAAGTTCAAGGAGAATCCGACGTTTTGGTCACAAGGAATGAAATTTTACATACATACTCGTATTTCCAGCCTAACGAAGCAATCACTTTGGGAGGTTCCAAATCGAGCCTCTTCATGGGATCATCCTTTTTCACTTTCGATTCGGACCAAAAGGAAGAGAAATCGGGAAAAACGGAGAAGGTCGATACGAAAAACAAGAAACTTCCCATAATCAACCCTCTTGTAAGACTTCCCGCCTGGCCTAGTAAGTATAAAGCAATTGCTTTTATTTCATTCAGTTCAGGCTTCTTTTGGCGGTGCATTCAATGGAGAAATTTGTCTAAAAATTTTTATCAGATGTTACAGCCGGCACAGGATTCATATCGAAATGTCTTCTAGCCAATGCTGATACACTATGTGCCGCCGTAAGTCCCTTAATGGACCCGGACGAGACACTATTAGCAGGATATCATGAAAAATGTGTGATGAACAACTACTTTGGAATCGGTATCGATGCCAAGATATCTTTAGACTTTCACAATAAGCGCGAAGAGCATCCCGAAAAGTGTCGATCACGTGCCAAGAACTACATGTGGTACGGCGTGTTAGGATCAAAGCAGCTTCTTCAGAAGACCTACAAAAATCTGGAACAACGTGTGCAGTTGGAATGCGACGGACAGAGGATTCCATTGCCTTCATTGCAAGGAATTGTCGTACTGAATATACCAAGGTAGGTCCCATTGTCCTTCCTGTGTAGTTAAATATTCAATTTGAATTTATGTATCACCATAGCTTCATGGGAGGAACCAACTTCTGGGGAGGCTCAAAAGAGGACGACTGTTTCCTGGCTCAGAGTTTTGACGATCGGATTCTGGAAGTGGTCGCTGTTTTTGGATCCGTACAAATGGCCGCATCGCGTCTCATCAATCTGCAACATCATCGCATAGCTCAGTGCCAGAGCGTACAAATTAATATCCTTGGCGACGAGGAGGTTCCAATCCAAGTCGATGGTGAGGCATGGCTCCAGCCTCCCGGTATGATTCGCATCATTCATAAAAATCGAGTTCAAATGCTTTGCCGAAATCGTCATCTGGAAATAGCACTGAAGAGCTGGCAAGAGAAGCAACGACAACACAGCATATCAATTCAACGCGAACAAACGTCCACCATTTCCGAGAGTGTGACCGTGGGCTCGGAGGATTTGTTCTCCGAACGGGAAACATACGTTCTATTAATTTTCATCGAATGTGTCAGCTCACTGATCAAATGGGTGAAATTCCTGATAATATCGCATCCTTCGCTCGAACACGATTTGTATGCGGTCGCGTGTCGCACGCAGGATGCTCTGGAAGCAATACATCCGCAAGGAAAAATCATAGAGGGACCAACTCTACGAACGAAATTAGCCGAACTTGAATGCTCGTCGAGACAGCTCTATGAAGATTCGTGTTCGTTGTTGCGCGATCGAGGCCATAGTCTAGTCTTACGAGAGGATCTCGAATCGAAATTGAGCACAGCATTGGCCAATATGGAAATGGAGCTGAGGAAGGCTATCGTTCAGAAAGGTTCGGACGGACAAAATCGTGTTTTCTTCAATGTACTGGCACCGATGGAGGAGGTAAGTGTTGTGAATTTTATTTAGTCGATAATTATTTGAAAATTGTGGGCTAGTTGACACGTTCGCTTCGATCATTGGTGTTCTGGTCTTTTTACAATTTTTGTTCCTTTCCACTTGTTGATCTGTGAGCCCATTAACCTGATCTCAAAATTGAGGTAAATTAAAATATTTGATAAGACTACTACTTTGCCTTAACCCCTAGCGGGGCATAGCGCGTCAACGACTCCTGCGCGACATCGTACTCTGTTCTGGGCAATGGGGCGCAACTCCCCAAAAGACTTACCCAGTACCTGACACTCCTTTGCCACAGATCGACGCCATGTGATTCGAGGACCCCCTCTTGGTCGGCCTTGGTTGGAAATGGGGTTCTATTTCATGGCATGCATAGCAATGCAGTTATCACTCTTCCGCAATGTGTGACCTATCCACTGCCATTTTCGCCTGCGTATCAATTCGTCGATTGGCATCTGATCCGTACGCCGACTTAGCTCTTCATTTGATATTGTTTCGGGCCAGAAAATTCTTAAAATTCGACGAAGACATGAGTTGACGAAAACTTGCAGCTTTCTGGTAACTCCTACGGAAACTTTCCATGTACTGCTCCTATACAAAAGCACTGATAGTACCAGGGAGCGGAGCAGGCCCAGCTTGGTCTTAATGCTGAGATAACTGCCCTGCCAGATTTTGGACAGCATGCCGTATGCGCGTTTAGCCTGGTTGATACGACGAGCGATGTCCCTCCACAGGCTGCCCATTAATATTGATGGCAATAGGTGTCGGATTTCTTTTTCGTAACGGCGGGCTAAGAACCTTGGTCTTGTTGGTGTTAATCTTTAGCCCAACCTTGCTTGCCTCCCCCTCGAGATCTAACGCCATTGCGGACAGATCCATGATTTTGTGGGAGAGTAGGCATATGTCGTCAGCGTAGTCAAGATGTTGTAGATAAGATGTCAAAGTCCATTGAATTCCTCTGTCGAGTCCGGATAGGGCTGCATGCAACACATCGCCGATCACAATGAGGAATAGGATCGGTGAGAGGATGCACCCCTGCCGAACTCCACTGCGAATCTCAAAGTCCCCCGACACCTTACCTTTATGCAGAACGCGACATTTCGCGCCGTCATAGGTTGCCTTAATAATAGCCACAAGCTTCTCGGGGATGCCTCTCCTGCGCAAGGCCGCTCATATAGAATCCCGGTTCACACTATCGAAAGCCTTTTCGAAATCGATGAAAAGCAAGTGAAGCGGAGAATCGTATTCAGCGCATTGCTCGATGATGATTCGCAAGGTGTTAATGTGATCGACACAGGAGAATCCGGATCGAAAGCCAGCCTGCTCTTCATCAATTGTGCTTTCTAAGTAGGCCTTTAGTCTTTCCAGGACGATTTTAGCTATTATCTTGGCAACGGCAGGAAGCACACAAATGCCTCTCCAATTATTACAGTCTGTGAGGCTACCCTTCTTTGGAAGTTTGATGATCAAACCTTCCTTCCACTCAGTGGGAAAGGTCTCTGTATTCCACGCTTTATCAACAAGTGGGTGTAGCAAATCGGCAGTTACGCTTGGCGCTGCTTGATAAAGTTCGGCAGGGATGCCGTCAAGTCCGGCGGCCTTTCCTCGTTTTAGTGCAATAATTGCAGTGACTATTTCCTCTTTAGTCGGGGCAGTGGACCGTATACGCATATTTTGATGGTTAGCTAAATTACAGAGGTTACACGGTTCAAGACCGCGGCGAAGTGTTCTTTCCACCGCCTCATTTGATCTTCTTCCAAGATAAGTAGCTTTCCATCACTATCTTTCACCGGATGTTGGCAGGAGTTACGACCACCTGTAAACTCCTTGATGACACCGTATACGGCGTTTAAGTTGTTACTTCTAGCGGCTTCTTCTGCTGACGCTAAAAGAGAATTGGCATAATGGACTGACGCTGATCAACCACTTTTCCTATACAATACAGTCATGATCTAGTAAACGATCTTATGCGAACTCATATCGATGAATGAATGCGAAGAGACGCTACACATCAAGGATTTTCTTTATATTGTTTACGTTTTAGAAACAAGCATTCGAAATATTGATGTCTGCTCGCTCTTAAGTATTATCGGCATAACACATAAACAAAACCTGAACAACTTTCTTTTTCAAAGTCCGATTTATCGGTTTCCAATGCACAAAAGCCTAAGTTTGTTCTCTTTTCGAAATATGGCCTTTCAGATCAGCTAATTAAGCTGCCGCTTTCCTTGTAACTTCGATCTATTACTAGTTTTCTTTGAAACTCTGTCTCTTGTCTTATAGACAATTTTGAATGTAATCTCGAGGTGTCTCTGCCTTTCCATCGAAAAATTTGATCGCTTGATACCAGCCTTCATCACTGCATTTTCAAGCTGATCCTGGATTGTCATACATTATACATCGAAACGTTCACCCTCTATATCTTCATAAATGTATCTATGCCACGTTCTTTTGTTATTTGAAATAAAATTCTGGATAATTCCCGGCGAAATATGGCCGATGTGATTACTTAATAAAGTGGTCTCTCTACTCATAAACAGCCAAAATTTCTCTCGCGAAAACGTATTGCATATAACGAATCTCTTTATCCACATGCAACACGACGTGGATGATGCAGTCACCATTTTTAGCAAAATTCGCCTTGTCCATTTGTACTTTGACGATCACCGTTCTACGATCTTGAAAATGGAGGTTCGATCCTCGGCACGAACAAAAACTACCTGTTGATACTAATAGAACTCTCAGCACTTCGAGCGCACTCCGAGCTTTTCAGTATAAAGACAGCGCGGATGGGAGGTGCATGCTAGCACCTGCACGTCCGAAAAGTACAATAGTAGATATGCTATCGAAACGTCAACATAGCGCATAGAAATGCTAGAAATGTTGACGCGCCTAAGGCACTGGAGCGATCAAGGCAATTAACAAAACATTTCTAACCAAGTTCGGTTCAATGACACTATCGTAATTTTCATTATTTTAAACAGCATATAAATCGTCAAACTACAACGACTTCAATGGGCAGGGCATGTCCAACGAATAGTCGATGATCGCATGCCAAAGAGAGTAATGAATGCAAAACGAGTCGACGGAGCGAGACTGCCTAGACGACCGAGATCTCGTTGGAAGAGCTCAGTATATGTGGACGCCGAGCAGCTACTAGGCTTCCAACATAGGAGGACAACGATCCAGGCGACGAAGGCCAGACGTCGGGCTGTCGCGTCACGATGATGAGGATGATATGAATTTTCATTGCATGATGAGAATCTTCGATCAAATTTGAAGAGTTTCCGCTCGCCGAGTTTTTTTTAATTCAGAACTGTAAGAAAAGAAAATGTCTTTATAAATCTCTGTGCGTTTGCAATTATAAATGTGATATCATTGTGAAGTTTTGCGCGAGATCTAAAGCTGTCTATGGAAACGTAGTCAAAGATTGCCTTAGTAGGGTCCAGCAGCTCAGAAAGACGAATGCTACATACATATATGAACTGAGCCGCAGCACAAACTTGTCAGTTAGCGTGCTTACCACAGCACACACGAACCGCAACAGGGGCCGTTGTGTTGACACTAGAACCCCATCACCCCACCATCCTAATCATTGAATCAGCCAAATCAACAAAACGATGCAGTTTGCCAACATCGGGCTAGTATAATACAGACTGACGATTCGTCCACTCATGTGGACTGAAACGCCAATAGGTATCAAAGAGATAGGATTAAAAGTGACACGACATCCTGATTACTTTTGACGCTCTTATGCACCGGCTCTTACGCCTTCGATTGACGCTGCCCTGAATGGTAACTCTAGTATTGCTGTCGTATCATTTCGGACCATTCCCTCATAATTGTCCTGGCTGAAGCCAAGCCTAGACTATAATAGGTGTTGGTGTTGGACTCAAAGACACCAGAAGCAGATGCCAACAATATACAGGTGCTGGGGAAAAAAAGTTGCTCAAACCATTTTATTTTCTTTTTCAAAAGCAATATTTTGTTTTGCCGCGATTAAATCGAACTGCTTGAGAAATAGGTGAAAGGCTGAACATTCCTCAGCGTCTTGTTCCATAGTACTTGAAGAAGTTTCGGGGAATGGAATTAATTATCTCGAAGGTGATCTGACATTGATTTAGAAATTCTTATCGATCTTCGTCGATTTTTCAAGTTTCGAGTCTCTTGCCGTCCCTGCCCGCTGAGCCCAAAATCTCAACAATCTAGCCCTTTTCGGATATAATTTACCGACTCTGGATATATAGTACATATTGAACCCTAGTTGAATTAGATAATTTCTTTCAAAGCTGTTTAGCGGGGAGCTTCCATAAAATAAAATAAATTGAACAATCTGAAGAAGAACGGAGTAGAAAATATTGTCTATTCATCACTTGTGGCCTGAATTTCCTGCCTGCATTTCTAGTCTTATAAGGCGGGAAGCTTCATAACGAGATCCGAACGAGAAGACAACAGTACTTGGGTTAACAGCCTTAGGTCACGAAGTTCCTCGCCAATCAGCGTTGAAAGAAATTAGCTAATTCAGTCAGGGTTCAATATGCATACCCTAGAGCATTGTTTCTCAACCTTTTTAGTGTCGCGACCCCCCTAAACAACAAAATCAATCAAATGAAACCGTCGCGACCCCCCTCCCCCATTTAATATATTAACTACTATCAAACTCTTGCATTACTAATTACTAACATTGCAAAGACTGTATTTTTGTGCAAGTTCTGATATACTTGCACAAAAATACAGTTCTGCATATTTAACGTATATATTCAAACAAAATTTTTACACGAGACTGAACTCGAATTATGAAATCGCCTCTAATATTTCATTTCCAGGAAGAGACGGGATATGTTTTTTCTGTAGTAAGTCCGAAGTTGTAGCGAATTGGCACAATCGAGCACATTCGATTTGAAAAAAGTGTGTTTAGGAAAAGAAAGCGTTTTTGTGCAAGTTCTTTTGCCCTTTATTTTATAAAAACAGACCGAGAAGAAGTGTTTCATGGATAATAACGTTAATAAATTAGTGAAAATAGTGGTAAATAAATCAATAAACAGTGTTTATGGGTAGTGACATACACTCCCCGACAACAGGATAGTCGCACTTAAAAATGCAACACAATTTTTCGTATGTTGGGTGTATTTTGATAAAATTTGATACTTAATAATATTTTGTGATGCTGCATGTTAGCTAGCAACAATGAACCGAAAATGTGGCAAATAAAAACGGTAAATTCAAGTTTAGCATATTGCAACTGTTAAATGTGCGACAAAAGGATAGACAAAATTATGTCGGATTTTTAAGTGCGATATCCTATTGTCGGGGAGTGTATATGTGGCAAAATTAAAAAAATAATAACATGAAAATTTAGAGAAAGTCGAATTGCAGGCAAATGCAAGGCAGCTGCGTACATTGTAGCAATGTGGTTGTCGTTAGAAAATTGTTATGGTGTCACTTCCGCTACCTTGCGTCTGTTTTGCCTACATATGCTTCGATTGATTTTAGTCGCATGATGCCCAATACATTTTGTCTTTTACTTTAAATTACGAAAACAAACGGAACGTTTTTTTTTCAATTAATCAGTAGCGATATACAAAACTATTAAAAAAAGGCAACAGAATGGATAAATTCGTAACAAAACGAGATAGACCGTCTACATCCGGTGAATCTATGAAGAAGAAGACCAGGTTATACAACGATACTTACTTAAAATATGGATTTATAGCACTCGATAACAAGCCGCAATGTGTTGTGTGTTATCAAGTACTATCCGCAGAAAGCATGAAACCATCCAAATTAGCCCGTCATCTTGAAACCAAACATCCGTCCTTACAAAGAAAGCCGTTAGAATACTTCGAGCGTGAAGCACAGGTTTTAAAAAATCAGTAAATTGACATTAATAAATCAGGTCATAGGGAGAAAGTAGCACTTCATGCCTCTTACTTGGTATCATTAAGAGTGGCCAGGGAGTCTAAGCCTCACACGATTGCGGAAAATCTTATTTTACCAGCTGCCATTGATATGGTAAATTTGATGATAGGCCCCGAAGAAGCAAACAAATTAAAAATGGTTCCTCTGTCAAATGATACAATATCCAGACGCATAAATGAGATGGCCATTGATGTCTACCGTCAAATAATTGATAAGGTCAAATCAAGTGAATTTTTTGCCATTCAGTTTGACGAATCAACAGATGTATCGAACTTGGCTCAATTTTTATGTTTCGTCCGATACGAATGCAAGGGAACAATTGAAGAAAATATGCTATTTTGCAAACCGATCCCTGGTCAGGCCACCGGCGAAGGACTTTTTAAAGTTTTTATGGATGCAATACAACAAGAAAACCTGGACTGGACTAAATGCATTGCGGCATGTACTGACGGTGCCAAAGCGATAACTGGCAAAAACAGTGGTTTGATAGTTAAGTTAAAAGGCATTATGCCGCAAATGGAATGGACGCATTGCTTCCTTCACAGACATTCGCTCGCTACCAAAAAAATGCCAGATAGTTTCAAAAATGTCCTATCTGAAGCTGTGAAAATGGTTAATTTTATAAAAAGCCGGCCGTTGCAAACTAGGTTGCTTTCTACATTGTGCGAAGAAATGGGTTCCAAAAACGATTCTCTCCTTTTCCATACAGAAGTTAGATGGTTGTCGCGAGGAAAAGTTCTATCGAGGCTTTTCGAATTGCGCGAGGAGTTGAAAATCTTTTTTACAGACAAAAATAGCTCTTTTTCAAAGTTTTTGCAAAATAAAGAAATTTTATTGCAATTGGCTTATTTAAGTGATATATTCTCCCACTTGAATATTTTGAATACTACTTTACAAGGTCGCAACAAAAATATCTTACTAATGACGGATAAAGTCAATGCTTTCATCAAAAAGCTCGATATTTGGATAGCTCGCCTGGAAAAACGTAATTTTGACGCATTCCTTGCAACGTCTGAATTTATTGACAAAAATAAGGATTTGGAAAATGCAATTATTGATCGCGTATTAAAATATATAACATGAAAACGCATTTACACGAACTGAAAATTCAATTAAGGGAATATTTTCCAAATGACGGGAATGATTTTTCAAAACGATGGGTCCTCAACCCATTTGACGAAAATGTTGTTGTAGCTGCCCAATTACCTGTTGAGATCCACAATCAACTTATTGAATTATCAGCTGACAAAACTCTACAACTAGAATTTGTATCTCAAGATTTGCACAAGTTTTGGCTGTCACAACGCGGTGAATATGGAAGCCTAGTAACAGAAGCTTTAAAAACATTAATTCCTTTTGCCACATCTTACTTATGCGAAAAAGGCTTTGCATCTATGGTGGCTTTGAAAACTAAATACAGAAATCGGCTATTATCGCTTGAAAATAATTTACGCTTGTCTGTTTGCAATGACGAACCACGGATCGATATATTTCTAAATGAAAAGCAAAACCAACCGTCGCATTAATCTTTTATTTTATTATTATAACTTGAAATGTATTTATTTTTGTAACCCAATACTTGAATTTGTGATTTAATTTGTGCTTTAATAAAAGGAATTGTTTATTATTATTTTACTTTAGTTATTTCTTAGACAGAGCGCGGCCCCCCTTACACCCCCAGGTTGAGAAACAATGCCCTAGAGTGAGGTGTGAAGCTATGCGAATTTGGTGGTGTTGTGTTCATATCACTTCTTTTTGCGGTTGATGAGTTTTTCTTTGGCGATAAGCTTTTTACAATAGGGTTTGGTATTTTGAGCCATACTTTATATAATACATATTGAATTTTCTTGTTTTTGACCCTCCCTGAATCAAATCTTGGCTACGCCATTGAGAATGGTGGTCGGTAAGAGTCGTATTGAAATATTTTTTTTTGTGTCGGAAAACTACTGTAAAAGTGATTTTTATTTGCCTTTTGCCTTTCCAAATCCTGTACTTCAACACCTAATCAAATCGAACAACAACAACTAGTCTACAAAAGATTTTAATTTATTATTTTTTTTTTTTTAATTTTAGAAGAGTTTTCTACAATATTATCATTAATTATTGGATAATAATAATTGCAATTTCATTATACTTTCCACAGCCCGATACCCGAAAGAAACTCAAACCAATCTGGCTTCGTTTCCGAAGTGGTAGTACAACACTGGGTATGGCCACCTGTAAACTACCCTCGACCAGTTCCCGCGATACAGCCAACAATTGGGGCGTCAACGAAGTCGTTACCTGGCTGGAGACAATGCAACTATCCGAATATGTCGATTCGTTCGTTAAAAACGATATTCGCGGTAAGGAGTTACTCACTTTAGGGCGACGCGATCTCAAAGAACTTGGCGTCGTCAAAGTTGGCCACGTCAAACGTATCCTACAAGCAATTAAAGATCTCGGTGGCAATTAAAAAAAATTCTTAGACTATTTTATTTGGTCTACAACTTAATAATGAGACTTTTTTTGGAATTTTGGGCATTTGTTCATAGATTTATTCATATAACTAAATTATTCAAAATATTGGCCATCAGCAGCGATAACTTTCTCCCATCTTTCGGGAAGTCTACGAGTTCCGTCGCGAAAAAAATCTTGGGGTTTCGAGGCTATCCATGAATCGAGCCAGTTCTTAGTATCCTCATATAAAGTGAAGTGCTGATCAGCCAACGCATGAGTCATCGAAGCGAACAAATAGTAATCGGATGGAGCAATGTCAGGGCTATACGGCGGGTGGGGTAGCACTTCCCATTTGGTTGTTTCCAGGTACGTTTTCACGACTTGCGCAACATGAGGGCGAGCATTGTCATGCTGAAGAATTATTTTGTCGTGCCTTTCAGCAAATTGTTGCCGTTTTTCACGCAATGCTCGACTCAAACGCATCAATTGCAGTCGATAGCGCTGCCCGTCAATGGTTTCATTCGGTTTTAGCAGCTCATAATAAAGAACACCGATCTGGTCCCACCAAATGCAGAGCATAAGCTTGGAACCATGAATATTTGGCTTCGCGGTCGATGTTGATTGGTGCCCGGGCGGTCCCCATGATTTCTTTCGCTTTGGGTTATCATAATGAATCCACTTTTCATCGCCGGTCACAATACGATGCAAAAAACCCTTCCGTCTTTGCCTTTGAAGCAGTTGTTCGCACATGCAAAAGCGCCTCTCAACATCTCTTGGCTTCAACTCGTACGGAACCCAGTGGCCTTGCTTTTGGATCATTCCCAGTGATTTTAACCGCTTCGATATGGCTTGCTGAGTCACTTCCAACGAAATTGCCAACTCTTTTTGAGTTTGGCACGAATCTTCTTCGAGTAATTTCGTCAATTCTTCGTCTTCAAACTTTTTTGGCTGGCCAGGTCGCTCTTCGTCGGTAATGTCGAAATTATCATTTTTGAACCGATGAAACCACCGAAAACACTGTGCACGCGAAAAAGCATCGTCACCGTAAACTTCCACGAGCAATTTATGACTCTGAGCTGCAGTCTTCTTAGCAAAATAATGTCCAAGTAAAACTTCCCGCAAATGTTGTTTTTTTCGTGAATTTTCGAAACTTTCCATGGTCCGGTAAAATACGTTGTCAACAATCAACACGAAATGTTTATACTGACATTGACAGCTTATGAATACAAACTTCAAATGGTATGTATGTCAAAGATGGACTACCATTGGTTTATCGGTGTTGCCATCTCTAAAAAAAGTCTCATTATTAAGTTGTAGACCAAATAGCATATATACATATTACATATACGTAAAACACATTCAGGCAACAGAGCAGGAGCAATTCTATTTACTGTACGAGTAGTTTATAAAATTACAACGACTGCGTATTTAGAGTCTACAAAAAAAAACAGAGAAGACGACCCGGAAGGAAACCCTAACGAAATACACTCAAGGCTTATTTTACGAGAAACGAACAAAAATATTAAAAAAAAAACGAAAACTTGATAGGAATCAAAATTGTCTACTAATTGGTAAATTAATAAAAAAAAAGAAATTAATTATTTTCGCCAGATATTTGAAATTAAGAATGTTCATTATAATATACATAATATACATGCATACCTTTTTTGAGAAAACAATGAAACAAACAAAAAAATAATCATATTTCAAGAACAAAAAAGAGTATAAAAATTTCGAAATTGTCCCTGAAATCACCCTATATGCCTTCATTGCAAACAAAATATACTTTTTATACTTCATACACATTTAGCTAGAGCAAAACTGAATATAAAAGGAGAACAGAACAAATACATACGCCCACACACAAATTCCGATTATTGAAGACCATAAATTTCAAGAAACAGAAAAAAGACTCATCGGATAACATAGATTTGGAATGGTTGGCAAGGTAAGACGGCTACAAACGATCAAGCGTGCTTGAACATCTGTAGCGACCTTTACGATATTACTCAAAGTATTACCCTCAAACAATAGACAAAAAACGGAATCTAGGATTTGATTCATTAATAGGAAAGCTAGTGAAAATAATTAAGACATAACATACATTCCAAATTAAACGTTCAAGCAATTATTAGACTACTACATATTTCTTTCCAATTCCGAATTCAATTATATTCTAAATTTATAAGCAATTTTTGTGAAAACTATTGATTTGTTCTAGATGTTAATCTCGTGAAAGTAAATGAATGTAGTTCACTGGGCAATTTTAAAATTAATGTAATGTTACATGCGTTAGTCGTCGCTTCCATTCATCTTAGGACCTCCACACAAGGCGACTTGAAGCGACTGCCACTCGAATTTAAAATGACATATTTTGCTTTGCACATAGATCGATCGAATTTGGCCGGACCATACGCGGTTTGTTCGTCGCACTTAAATAGCAATAACTCGGAAACTGAACGAGATTTAAACAATTGGTAAACAGAAAGTTACACAGATATTTATGACAATTGCAGTGCTGTCAACCGCCACCCAACCCACACGTAATTAAAAAAGAGTCGTTTTTTTTTTAGCAGACCTTCGTATATATCGCTTTTAATAATCAATCCATACAATATCAAATTATTTTTGTGCATCTGGTCCTTCATATGAACAATAATATGGTCACCATGCATAAGGTTTGCAAGGAAATCCATCAACACCTTGCATACAAGCACGAGTTGATCAGTGAAACACTATCGATCTACCAGTACACTCCACAAGCAGTGCTTGACAGTACTCGCTTCACGATATACTGGGATCGCCAGATTATCACTGATCACTCAGTCGCCCATAACAAATCCAAACCTAAACTCCTAGTCGACAAGACGAGTCACTCCGCATGGATAATCGATGTTGTTGCACGTGTAGACAAAGGCAAACTATAGTGCACTGGCCCAAGAAATCGAATAACTTTGGCATCTTGGCAGTGTGCAAAGAACTTCTGACTTCCATCACCAAATTGAACCTGCCGCACAATCTCATTGGGCGCGGTCCTGGAAGCCTGCTGATATGGATCTGACTTTTCTGTTTTCTCCTCTATGTGCTTCCCCCTCCAGTAAATTTAGTACAGACAACTGTCAATTTTTGGATCTGAGAAATATTCCCACAGACGGCATACACGGCCGTCTTGTCAAAAAAGATCTGTCAAGTTTTTAGTTTCAAAATGGAAAATTTAATTATTGCGAAATTATTGGATGATTTCATCATCATCATCATCGTGGCGCGACAGCCCGACGTCGGGCCTTGGCCGCCTGGATCATTGTCCTCCAATTATCTCGGTCACGTGACCGCGTCCTCCAATTCTGGGAGCCCAGCAGCTGCGCGGCGTCCACACCTACTGAGCTCTCCCAACGAGATCTCGGTCGTCCTCGCAATCTCGCTCCGTCGACTCGTTCTGCATTCATTACTCTCTTAGGCATGCGATCATCGTCCATTCTTTGTACATGCCCTGCCCATTGAAGTCGTTGTAGTTTGACGATTTTCGAAACTTGCAGCTCATCGTACATTTCATACAACTCATGGTTGTACCGGATGCGCCATCCATCTCGATCGCAAACAGCCCCGAAAATTCGCCGTAGATGATTTCGGTGATATCCAAATTGTAAATAGTGTGCAAAGCATACTAAATATAGTGCGCGTTGTCATGGATAACAACATGACAAACGATTGGAGTTTGTTGGACGGGATTGGGCGCGAAAACCGACCCAGAAATGCAAATTATTTCGAACAAATAGTTCCCCGATACGACGACTTCCTATTCAAGGAGCAGGTTTGTAGGCTAAAGGCGCAGCAAACTACCACTAAACACTTCGCAACACGTCCTGCACGCTGGCTAACGGATTACTGGCTATGTTGCTTTGGTGACCGAGGCGCCGGTGACATCTGAGAACTGTCAAAATTTCTGATTTTAGAAATTGACCGGAAAAATATTCAGATCCAGAGGAGGAATTGTCATATCCAAAAGTGACAGTTGTCTGTACTAAATTTACCGGAGGGGAAAGCAAATGGAGGTGAATTTGAGAAATGTCAAACCCTGATCCGCTCGCAGGAACGCAGCCTATGTGATAGCTGGGTCCCTTACGAATAGTGTGGCATAGTTTTCGTCGCGAACGCACGTTTCACGCGCGTGCTACGACCACGAGTGAACATCAAGTGCCGACCGCCGTTGCGCAACGTATTGTCATTTGTTTTTTGGTGTGGGAAGGCGTTAAAAACACGGAAATTCTTCGGCTTTTGTGAAATCAGTTCGGTAGTGAGTGTTTAAATGGGCCAAAGCGTTCAAAGATGGCCGCGAAACCGTCGAGAATGAGCCGCATGATCGTCGACCGCGAACCAGCATCACACCAGACAACATTCGCCGCGTAGAACAAATGATTTTGGAGGACCGTAGGATGAATCTTCAAAACATTTCGGCTGAAGTCGGCATTAGTATTGGTAGTGTAGAACCTATCATCCACGAACACCTTCAATATCGCAAAATAACGGCGCGATGGGTTCCCAAACTGTTGAACTTCGCGCGCCCTCATATCGCGCGTCTCACGCTCGATACAATATCAGAATTGGGGTGGGAGGTACTAGAACACCCCCCCCCCCCCCTATAGACCGGATTTATCACCCTGCGACTACCACATATTTGGACCACTGAAAGAACCCCTTTGAGGTCAAAGATTCAACACCGACGACGAGGTAGAGGAGTTCGTGCGCACATGGCTGTCTAAGTTGCCCAAGGAATTCTTCGATACCGGCATCAAAAAACTTCCGGACAGGCGGCAAAAATGTGTAACTAGTGAGGGGAATTACCTAGAAAAACTGTAAATTTTTGTATTTAAATATTTTCGATAATAAATAAATGTGTCAGAGCGTTTGTCTCGATCATATTTGAACCGCCCTCGTACAATAGTGCGAAAAGTGCTTGGCGACCTCCTCTAATTTGTATTAGGGATTAGGATGTTGACATAATACCTGCCCAAGGCCTGTATCTCCTCCAAATTGATGCTTGCATTCGCTGCGGGTATAAAGTCAGCCAGCCAGGCGATAATAAGTATAAATAAATTAAAATTTACAAATGACTCCCGGTAAATTTTTCTCCACCAGATCCAGTTTAGTTGGTTAGTCGGTGAGTCGCGAATCGTCTAAAAAACTCTATTCAAGCCCATCGGTCCGGACCATCGACACCCCATGTCAAACCACACTTAGATATCAATTTTCATCATTTTGTTAGGCGGCTATTACACTATAAAAGTTCTTTTACAAATATCTGTTATAAAAGATATTTTCAAAGAACTTTTCTAGCGTAATAGCCGCCTAACAAAAGATCTGCCACATGAACGTTGCTTGTTTCAAGTACTTTTCTTACAAGTTTGCACCCCTTCTCCCTTAAGCAGCTAATGTCATTCATAAAAGTTCTTTTAAAATATCGTTCGTCAAAGATGTTTGTAAAAGAACTTTTATAGTGTAATAGCCGCCTTACTGAGGATGTGTTTTTTTTTGCAGGAAAGTGTGCTGCTGCAACACCTGCTAGTATGTTTCTGTTATTTGTTAACGTTAGCAGCAATCTTCTAATGCTTAAACTGTTAACTGCTAAGAAATAACGGATATTCATTTCATAATGTTCGCATCATAGTTATTCTTTTGAATTGTAATAAATGATGATAAGGACAACTGAAATTAATCGATGGGATTAAGCTCCAGGTTTCCTGCCTGACTGCGAGAGTCCAAACGCATTAAAATTACTGTGGCTTCTCATTTATCAAAGCAGCGGCATGTATGCATACGCTGCCCTATCAAAAAACAGAGTCCAAAGCGTATATACTCTTGACCTGTACAGACCTAGTGCTAGTGGTGATACCAAAAGTACCAATTGGTAACGACCATATGCATTAAAATTGAATTTCCTATATATGTCTGGTTTTCATTTCTGCAAGCTTAGTGGTTTCGTACGGTGGACATTTGTAGGGGAGGTAGGCGCTTCTTTGGTCTGATTATGCCTACGTTACTAAAACTAAAGCAGCTTTTCGTCTAAAGTCTACATGCCAAAAATCAGCTCTCCACGTCAATTGGTTCAAGAGTTATAGACAAAAAACGTGAAAAGTATAGGGTAATACGGGGTTCTTTCTAAGAAAAGTATCTTTAGTTTCCAACTGATCGATATCATTTTTAGCAGAAAGTATTAAATAAAATGATCCTCCCGAGCCATCTGCCAAAGTTAGAGCTTTTGACGTTTATTCAATTGGGATATATACGAGTAGATATATTTCATAATTTTACATAGGTAGGGGAGATATGCGTTTCCTTGGCCGGATCATACCCATTTTCAATATCAACCAACTAGATAATACTGGGAATATTTTACCAAAATTTCAAGCCTCTAGCTCTATTCTATCGAAAGTGATCGTGCGAACGGACAGACAGACAAACATGGCTAAATCGAATCAGGAGCTGACCCTGATCATTTACGGAGCCTCCTTTATGGTGTTACATATTTTCGTCATGACAAAGACAATATACCCTGTACCTTAAAGTCTAGGGTATAAAAATAAATGATCGACATCAACAGTATGAAAACTTCTCACACGACGTACCGTGAAGTCGAAACGTCTGCGACTCAAACTCGATTTTCATTCCAATTGAATGGAAATTTGCACAAGCGTCTGGGAATCGAAATCGAATCGGTAATTATTTCCCAAAATTACTACAGCTTCTCAAATAGCAAAGCAACGGGAACGGCACGTGTTAGCTCTCACGACAACTGAGAGTAATTTATTTATCGACCATCTGTCGAACAGGTACAAAGTTGCGTCTTTGCTTAGTAACAGTAACGACACGACCCAACTCGTTAATAGAGAGTTTTAGCAAGACGTACAAACGCTTGTCGTTTACGTCTTTGAGTGCCGGAAAGATATCTATAACTTTGCCAACGTCAAACGAGTTTGTCGACAACGTTAAACAGGCCAGCTTGTCGTATTACGACATCTTCTTCTTTCTTTTTTACGACAACAGAATCCGTGCGCACGCGCATTATCTTTCCGGCACTCATAGACGTAAACGACAAGCAGTTTGCTAAAACTCTCTAATAACTTTTCACAGATGCCCTCCAAACTCGTTTCTTCCATCGACCCGCACGATTTTATTAACCTTCTTCAAGCTCCCATTCATCCCGATTTGGAGGTGCATGCTGGCAATGTGCATCGTCCGAAACTGGTTTATGCCAATGAAACGTCAGCTTAGCCACATGGAATAGTTGACGCGCTATGCCCCACTATGGGTTTAGGGCAAATGAGTATTCGTCCCTATTAGATCTTCTGTGCTACCTATACTCTGAGCATGGTAATCTTTAGTATTGAGCAAATTCAGCTTCTTTCTTTACCCACCTATCGTTTACCATTAAAATGCCCAGTGACATTAAAATTAAATGAATAAAAATTGCAATTTACTGAAATTTAGAAGTATTATAAATAGAAATAATATTCGTCTAAATCAAGAACAAAAAATAAATAAATCAATGTCAAAAATAAATATAGATTAATTTTTCAAAACATTCCATTTTGAAAACGACCAAACCCAACAACGCTTATAAAATCGCATTATCGAAGATAAAAACGGTCAATAAAATATTCTTTTTGTCCAAATGATATACCTAACTACATTCAATTTATTGCAGATTTTTCTTTAAAACAGATTCTTTAAGAAAAATAACACTCTATTTTAAAAATTACTAATCTGTAAAATCGATATAGTGAAATTAGTAGCTGACAAAATAAGATTAGTTACTGTATACAAACAATAAGCTACAAAAAAAATAGACAAGATATTTTAATCATACTATTCGTTTACTATAAAGAAAAATTATTGAAATTGAATTTAATTATACAAAAAAGAACATTAAACCAAAAATATTGGTTTAAAATATATTTAATAGACAAAAAAAAAACGAAAAATGAGAACAATCACTAAATTATATGTCCCTAATACATAGATAAAATAAAACTATTTAAAAAGAAATATTGGATAACTTAATAAATTGATATAAATAAAGAAACAATTAAATTTGTAAGAATTTATAATCATGTCATATCGATATGTTTAAAAAGAAAACTGAATACTGAAACACACGAATTCCAAAATTCATAAATACGCTTCTCGAAAAGACATGATATTTAGTAATTAAAAATTAAGTTAAACAAAAAAAAATAATGGTAAAATAAAAACTAAATTGGGTAAATGGAAAATCTTTTAGAACTTTTACTGAAAGGTGAATTGAAATCTATACTGTCGCTGAATTTAGTCGTAGCGTGAATTAGTTCATTTTATCTATTTGTTGAAGCTGATGTTGATGGTATCTTGTTTTGATAAAAAAACTACTCAGCCGTTAATTAAAACCGTAAATAACTTAAAAGAAAATCAGAACAACAAGTAAAAAATTACATGATGAAAATTCATCTATTCATAGTTTGCTGTGAAATTCGAAATATAAGGCACAAAGAGTGTTTGAACACCCACATCATTTATTCCGAGATGGAATTACACGAAAATCTGTGATATTGCTCCAGCAGATCCATTCGTATTCAATACAGAGCCTAGTCACAATTTAAAACGTATTACAATTAAACTGAAATTAAACATAAAATGCTGTTTAAATATCATCGAATATATGTACGTATATTCTTAGCATTTGGATGAAGAATCTTACACCGTTCTGTTTACTACATTTAGCTACTATAGTTATAAAAATTTAATTATTTTATTTTCTCTCTAAATTTTCTAACCAGAAAAAAAACTGATTACATGTCTAAATAATAAGCAATATTTGATTTCATCAAATGGCAAGCATTTATATTTACAAAAAAAAACTAATTATGCGATTAAACACATAAATTATCATTACAAAAAAAAATATTCAAAAATTCTCTTGTGCTAAAATCTTATTTATTGAAAACAAAAATAATTATCGCATTCAACAAAGAATAAGCAGAAGAAATGTTTTTATTACTCGTACACTATTATCCTCATACAAGTTTGGGTTCTATGAATCTGCGTTATTTCTTAGATATTTTCCAATTGTCTGTATTTCTTACCCCCTATTGAATTTCGAACAAATTAAAGTGTAAGCACCTACATAATTATATCTGAATGATGAAATTTAAAAATTTAAATAAAAAATCACGTTAAAATGTAAGTCTAAAAAAACATTAATATTTCTGAATCAATTTACAATTCTACCGAAATTTACAAAAATTTAAAAATTTATTGTTAAATGGAGAATACAAAAAAAAAGAAATCACTGGAACAAAAAGGGAATGATATTACAAGAAAATAAGTTAAATAAAATTGCATTTTCGTTATGCATGAATGCATATGATTGTGTTTATTCATTTGAAATTCTAATAAAATTGCAGCACGTTGCGCCGGGTGAGTCCCATACAATAGTGGCGTGTAACAAGGAGTGGCGGGTAGTTGCCATTTTGGTTGGGTGACAAGTAGTCAGCTTCGGTTTGTGCGATACATATTGTTGCGTGTACGGAGTGGGTATCTTTTACGACCCACACTGTACTAAGCTCTACCATAGTCTCGATCCATCTCGAAACAGAACTTTGAAGAGAGAGTATCAGAGGAAATGAAAAAGAGCGAGAGAAACGAAGCAATTCGGCACAAGTGAGGAAGTAGGAAGGGGGATGGAAATTTGACATCTCTCGTGCTTCTATATGGACAGGGCGGGTGTTCCGCGGCAGAGAGACAGACTGGAATGTTATTGTTCCAATAGGAAAAGTAGGAGAGGGGATGACATCTTACGTGCTTCCTGTGCTTTTATATAGACTGCGCAGTGGAGGGCGTGTGTCTCTCTGTTTACTTTTTTACGACTGGAATTGCTTCAAATAGTTTAGTGTTGAGTATATGCGGATTGCTCCTCCATAGTTATTCTCTATGAAACAGAACCATCGATAATGAAGCGGATTCTCGAACCTTCGTTGAGGAGTGGAAACCCGAGACTAGAACATCTCGAAAAATCTAGAGTCTTCGCTAATTGACGAATGCATGGGTCTAGCAGCTACTTATATAAAGGCAGATGTCACCAAAGGAAGAGAGAAGTAGTCAGACTCGGCACTCAGTGACAATCGGATCGGTATAAAGTATCCGCTTGGAACCGGAAAGTAGTGTCTTCGTTATTGTTAGAGCTATTTTAGTTTGACGTTTTAACGTTTGTTGTTAGTACGCGTGTGTAGTTCGTTTTGTAAATAAAGTGTGTGTGTTCAATCGAAGTGTTTTCATTACTCAGCACAAGAATATCTAACGAATCTGGTTTCGTTCTGGTTTCGCTCATCAGAGGAAACATTACAATATGTACATACCTCAGCCGACGCCTGTCCCAAGCTATGGTTGGTGAAAGGAGGAGAGAAGATTAGCTATTAGCTGACTGAGTTACACATAAGCGTCTCAGGTCATTAGAGTGCAATAAATCACGAAGTCGGACCTGCAAAATAGTTGTGTGAACTCTTGCACGTTATGAATCACCTGAAGCAGCTATCTCCGAAGCAACCCATTAGCGATGCGTCAACAACCTATCCTTTTGTAAAAAATTCTGGAAAAAAGTCTCGGATTGGACGGATCAACAACGACGACCACGTAAACGTTTAACGGATTATCCTTCCGAATCCTGGAATCTACGTTTCCTGGGCAAATCGGGAGCCGAGAAGGCCCTCCTACAACAGCTTGAGAAATACCAACTAAGCATCATCGCAGTCTAGGAGACAAATGGGCTTGGCAGCGAGATCAATGGCTGCGTTCCTAAAAAAAATCGCTGAGTCGGCATCTAGTCAGCGTTTCACAATTGCTGACCAGCACATTGAGTGCGTTCAGAAGGTGGCAAAAGAGCAGAAACCGCTCGCGACCAGCTCCGCAACTGCTCGCGAGCAGCCCCGGAGCTGCTCGGTTTGGAGTCTGCACCTGCTGAACGCTACTTCACCAGCTGACAAATCGACCAGCTGAAAGCTGACGATGACAATTTTAGACGTCAAGTGCCGAAAAGTGAAAAATACATGAATCCCACGCTGTCCATTACAAAAATCACGAACAACGAGAAAACAAATTCAAAACCACCCGAAAACCAAAGAACTAGAGGCCGAAAACGGCGAAAACACAACAACCAATTTGATGATTGTCAAAACTGGGAAACTCGCAACATGAGCGTGAGGTTGAAAAAGAAGAAGAAGAACCTGAGCACTGAGCACTGATCAGTGAGCAGAAATATTTCTTGCTCGGTGAAATTTGATCATGCTCACCCGAGCGGAAGTTGCTCAGTCACTTCTGAACCCGCTCGTTCTGAACATGTTCGCTGAGCGGAAGTTGCTCAGTTCCTTCTGAACGCACACATTGTGATTATTTTCGTGCATTAGAAACGGCATGCCGGCTGTCTCATTTGTCAAATGCCATGTTAAGTTTGGCATTTGACGGAAAACTAGAAATTTGTTGCTTTGATGAGTCCCAGGTGACACACAAGATACGGTAATAACTTTCTTTCCTACAATAAGGTTTAACAATTACGTTAAAAACACGATTATCAACCATACACAACACAACCGAGGTAAGAATCGAAGTTTGACAATTGTCGCAAATGTCAAATATTGCGCTGAGTCAGAAAAGCGAGAAAATTTTATGCTGACCAAAAGTGAAAGCGCTTAGAGCGCGTTGACATGATCAAACTACGGTTTGACAAACTAGCATTTGATGAAAAGTTGAGCACCGTCCAACTACGGTTTGACAGGAGCACAAGACTTCAAACCAGTTTGACAACGGGTTCACACGTTCAAATAGGTTGTTTGTCAAACCGTAGTTTGATCATGTCAATGCGTTTTTAGCCTTATGGCTGAATTAGAGTATGCGCGAACAACGCGGCTTCTGCTGCCAAATAAAGTTGAACCAATGTATTTCAGATGGCGATAAGTATACTTTGCGCGAACAACACGTCGCTCACGTCGCAAAAGTTGAGACGAGTTCAACTTTGTCGCAATCAACGAGCCGCAAAATATCAATTCACAATAGGCATGTGGTTTAAAACTGTGGGTGATCATTTGTTTTGTTGTAAGTTACTGTTATGCGCTTGGAAGTGCAAGTTTCCATTCTTAATTCAAAAAGGTGTTTCAAGTTTGTTAGGAAGCCAGTTTCTCACAGCTCGAATGTGTCAAAAGAACGCGAACAAGAGATTTGACTATAACTGGCTGAACAGCTGATTTTCGTTGACTGCGACTTGGGGACGTAATTCGCGCACAGTATAATTCCGAGGTTATGGCTGAATTAGAGTATGCGCGAACAACGCGGCTTCTGCTGCCAAATAAAGTTGAACCAATGTATTTCATATGGCGATAAGTATACTGTGCGCGAACAACACGTCGCTCACGTCGCGAAAGTTGAGACGAGTTCAACTTTGTCGCAATCAACGAGCCGCGAAATATCGTTTCACAATAGGCATGTGGTTTAAAACTGTGGGTGATCATTTGTTTTGTTGTAAGTTACTATTATGCGCTTGGAAGTGCATGTTTCTATTCTTAATTCAAAAAAGTGTTTCAAGTTTGTTAGGAAGCCAGTTTTTCACAGCTCAAATGTGTCAAAAGAACGCGAACAAGAGATTTGACTATAACTGGCTGAACAGCTGATTTGCGTTGACTGCGACTTGGGGACGTAATTCGCGCACAGTGGGCCCATTCACAAAACATTGAGCAGCTACGTAGCGACATCTCCCCTCCATGTCACACGGAGCGACTGCTCCCTGTCACAACCGTCACACACCTGTTTTGTGAATACACCGGCTACATATCGAATTTGAGACAATCAGCTGACATGGCAAATGTCTAAGGCGGCTATTACACTATAAAAGTTCTTTTACAAATATCTTTTATGAAAGCTATTTTCAAAGAACTTTTATAGTGTAATAGCCGCCTAAGACAACATTTGCGACATGGACGTTGCTTGTTTCAACTACTTTTCTTATATGCTTGCACACCTTCCCCCTTTAGCGGCTAATATCATTCATAAAAGCTCTTTTGAAATATCGTTCGTCAAATATATTTGTAAAAGAACTTTTATAGTGTAATAGCCGCCTAACAAACGGCTAACGGCTGTCTGTTTAAATTGTTTGGTTTGGCCGGGTTATACAAATATACAATTAATTGAAACACCACCCACCTTTTAATTGTAATTTTGCTGCAAAATTCCCGTAAAATAACACGCAGGACGTTGTGTTGTCAAACACTCAAACACTCAATCAAATGACATATGACGCGCGCACCATCTGTGATGCGAATTGTGAAAACAAAAATGTATCACGCTCCAAGCCAAGGGAGCGTGGAAAATTTTCGCTCAAAAGGAGAAGTAGCCGCTCAGCAACGGCTCCATGGAGCGATTGCATTCACCAGACATTGGGACAGTAGCACTTCACAGCGCTCAAGAGGGGAAGGACCGCTCAGGGAGCGATGATGATTCCTGAATGCAGGCAGTATAATTCCGAGGTCAGCGCTTGGCTCAGCGCAAGGGTTGCTACGACAAAACACCATGCAGCACTAATCGCTTCTAGGTGCTGACTCAGCGCTGTGCATTTTAGGAACGCAGTCACTGTTATGCTGACCAAAAGTGAAAGCACTTAGCCTCAGCGCTTGGCTCAGCGCAAGGGTTGCTACGACAAATCACCATGTAGCACTAATCGCTTCTAGGTGCTGACTCACCGCTGGCGTTTTAGGAACGCAGTCAATGACAAAAAATCGCACACAATTTCCAAAAGCGGTAAACAATCTGGACACATGGGGTTTGGAGTAGCATTCATTGTGACCAAACTGTGTAACTGTGTTCTCATTAAGAATTGCAGGTATTGTTTTACAAACAACGCAACAGTCATAAAATAAAAAGTATTTAATCAGGAGAAGCTTGCTCCTTTATAAAATTACTGTTTTCACCACAAGAAGAAATGCATTGCAAATCATACCTAAATTTTGATTTGATATCCGTGAGCAAACCTTTTCTTCCTCCACGTTTTCATAATTTTCTAGGGAACTATATATCGTACGAAAGTCGTTTATATATTAAATTAAAGACAATCAAATTATCTACCTAGTCCGGATGGCGCAACGGTTAGCACGTTCGCCTTCTACGTACTGGGCTCCGGTTCGATTCCTACTGAATTTCGGTAGTTTTCGATAAAAAAAAGGGATTTACGTGTCGGACTATGAGCCCACTCAGCTGTTAAATGAGTACCCATTTATGGGTTAAATGGCTCGATTGAGGTTGTTGCTGATCAGGATCACACACCTCTGCCTCACCAGCCCAAAATACATAAAGGCACACAAAAATCAAGAAGTCTGCAAAACTTTCCACCTCAAAATGCCTGGTGCCTAAACTATGAACCAAATTTCGTTTTTGAGTAGTGCATTGGATGCAGAATTCGATGCTCTTTAATTTACAACTTATTAAATTTTTCGCTCCAAAGTACCGTTTACAGTTATGGGGTAAATATAAAAATACCCTATACTAAAAGTCTAGGGTATAAAAAGGCTCAAATTTGTCGGTTTTTTGACTACACAGACAAAAAATGGCTCCACATCTTTAAGCTTGCCACCCATGGACGAGCACAACCACGACCAAACTTCCATCGAACCATTATTTTCATAGAACGTGTGGAAAAAAAATTCCCCCTATTTCCATCGTTCTATGATATTTGATGGTTCGATGGAAGTTTGGTCGTGGTTGTGCTAGTTCATGGGTGGCGACCTTAAAGGTGGCCACCCATTGACGAGCACAACCACAACCAAACTTCCATCGAACCATCAATTTCATAGGACGTGTGGAAAAAAATTCCCCCTATTTCCACCGTTCTATGATATTTGATGGTTCGATGGAAGTTTGGTCGTGGTTGTGCTCGTCAATGGGTGGCGACCTTTAAGGTCGACACACACGACCAACATTTTGGATGCGAGCATGCATCGAACCACGTCAAACTCAATAGAAAAAAAAAACAAAATTTTAATACGGAAGTAACAGGTTTTGACAATTGTCACGACAACACAATGCCATGTGCGTGCTGCGCGAGCTGCCCTGCCTACGTCCAAGATGCGGCCTGCCTAAATAACACCGGGAAAACACAACAGAACCTGAATGATATCGACAGAGATAACTGAGCTGTTAGTGAAAATGTTTCTCGTAGATTTGGTACGAGAAAAAATTTCATCCTCGTGAAATCCACAAACTCGCCATTTCACTCAAGGTAGTACACAGATCGCGTGAAATGAAATTTTTGCTTCCACACAATTTCACGTCTGTTTTCATCGGCGAAAAATTTTTTTTTCTAAAAGCGCATTGACACGATCAAACTACGGTTTGACAAACCACCTACTTGAACGTGTCAACCCCTTGTCAAACTGGTTTGATGTCTTGTGCTTCTGTCAAACCGTAGTTGGACGGTGCTCAACTTTTCATCAAATGCTAGTTTGTCAAATCGTAGTTTGATCATGTCAACGCGCTCTAAGGGATTTCACGGCACTTTTCATTCCATGCAATCTGAGCATGGGGGGCAAAGACCTTTTCCATAGTCCTCCGCGTGGGCGCCCCCTGGTAACGGCAGTGTATCAATTCGCTGACGGCCAATGTCTTAGCGATAAGACAGTTTGGAAAAGGCAGATAGCTGTAGCCTGAATGGCTGACAAACACCTAAGCGTCTCAGGTCTAGTAGGATGGAATGACTTGCGTAGTTGGACCTGCTACATAGTTGTGTGGGCTCCAGCACGTTTATTAAACCATCTGAAGCAGCTATCTCCGAGGCCATCCCCTGAATGGGGTTAAGCGACGTGCTGACAACTCGTCCTTGTAAAAACCACTCCATGTCAAGAAACGTGGAACAAAAGCCTCGGATTGGACGGATCAACAACGACGACCACGCAAACGAATAAAGGATTATTCTTTCGGATCCTGGAATGTACGCTCCCTGAACAAACCGGGGGCCGAGAAGGCCCTCCTTCAACAGGTCGAAAAGTACAAACTGAGCATTACTGCAGTCCAACAAATTGGCTTGGCAGCGAGATTAATGACAACAAATCGCACACAATTTTTACAAGTGGCAAACCATCGGGCCGCAAGGAGTTTGGAGTAGCATTTATAGTGGACAATCACCTCAAACCGCATATTACTGACTTCAAACCCATAAATGAACGGCTGTGTGCGATTCGCATCAAGACTCGATTCTTCAATCTCTGGCTCATCAATGTGCATGCCCCCACTGAAGTTAAAGAAGACGCAGTAAAAGACGAGTTCTACGCCCGCCTTGAAACTCTCTTCGACTCACTTCCAACAAACGACGTCAAATTGCTGCTGGGAGACTTTAACGCGAAAGTCGGGAATGAAACTTGGCATCGGGGGACCTCTGGAGGCCACAGCCTCCATGAAGAATTTAACGATAACGGCCAGCGACTTATCGACTTCGCCTGCAGCAGGAATCTAGTCGTAAGCTCTACGTGTTTCCCGCATCGACGCATTCACAAGCAGACCTGGAAGTCTCCAGACGCACATACCGTCAACCAAATTGACCACGTCCTCATTTGCAGGAGATGGGCGTCTAGTGTCATGGATGTCCGCTCCTATCGAGGAGCAAACTGCGACTCAGATCATCACTTGGTGAAGACGACCTACAGATGTAGAATTTCCTCAGTGCACCAGTCAAGAATCAGCCCTCCCAAAATCTTTGCGGTTGATAAGCTCTTGAGTGATGCTACAGCGGTGGCGTATACTACCGCCCTTGAGGAAAAACTATCACCTATGCTACACAACATCAGCAACACAGGCGTCCATGGGTTCTGGGAAGAACTCAAGGGTACCATCAAGGATGTCGCAGAGAAGGTCGTGGGATATAAAGCCCGGCGAGCGCGAAATGACTGGTTCGACGAAGAATGCAAAAATTCACTTGACGCGAAAAACGAGGCCTACAGACAATGGATTCAACGAGGAACCAGAGCCAGAAGAGAAAAATATGACGAGCTACGGCGAATATCGAATAGAATAATTAGACGTAAGAAACGTAAACACTTTGACGAGCAGTTGCTGAACATAAACGAAAACTTACCTAATAGGAACACCAGACAAGCGTACAAACTAGTAAATACAATTAAGAACGGCTACCAACCCAGGACTAGCCTTTGTAAGGACAAGGATGGAAACATCATCAGCGACACCGATGGTATTAACAAACGATGGGCCTCTTATTTTGAAGAGCTTCTAAACCGACCATCTAACATCCCCACACAGGAAGCTCTCGACGATATTGTTGATCTAGGCCCACCCATTCAACCCCCGACAGTAGAGGAAGTTGATCTAGCGTTGCGGTTACTAAAACGAAATAAAGCGCCGGGCGCTGACGAGATTCCAGCTGAACTGCTAAGATTCGGTGGAACGAGTCTAGTTGATGCCATACATCAATTACTCCTGCGAGTATGGGAGAACGAGGAGATCCCAGACGATTGGCGCAGAAGCATCATCTGTCCAATTCATAAAAAGGGAGATAAACTGCGGTGTGAGAATTACAGGGGCATCTCACTAGTTTGTACGTCCTATAAAATTTTGACGAAAATTCTGGAAAATAGAATAAAACCGTACGCAGAACGAGTCATTGGCGAATACCAAAGCGGTTTCAGACCTGGTCGCTCCACAACCGATCAGCTCTTCTCAGTCAAACTGATACTCCAGAGGTGCTGGGAATACAACGTAAACGTATACCAAATCTTTGTCGACTTCAAGCAGGCATACGACAGTATCGATCGTGGAGTACTGTACAACATCATGCTGCAATTTGGTATGCCAGCAAAATTAGTGCGACTGACAAAGATGACGATGACCAACTCCGTCTCACAAGTCAGGATCCAGAATAGACTTACTGATCTATTTGAAACACGCACTGGTTTGAAACAGGCCGATGGACTGGCACCGACGCTCTTCAACCTAGCACTGGAATACGTTATTCGGGCCATGAATATGGACAACAGCAAGACGCTACTCATCAAGTCGACACAATTAGCAGCGTACGCCGACGACATCAACATCATGTCCCGAAGATTGGCTGACGCAGAAGAACTTCTGCATACGCTCGATACCGCTGCAAAGGAAGTTGGATTACGTATTAACGAGGGTAAAACTAAAATAATGATGCAATCGGTGACAAGGACACCTGCACAACCGAGCATCAACGTGGGGGACCTCAACATAGAGTTCGTGAACAACTTCATCTACCTGGGTTGCAACCTGTCAAGGGACGCCAACGAAACTGACGAAATCAAGCGACGGATACAGTTAGCTAATAAGACTTTTTTCTCGGTTCTCCCCATAATGAAATCGAAACATGTGCACAGAAACACGAAGCTCCGCGTGTACAAAACCATTATACGACCAGTGCTATGCTATGGCTGCGAAGCATGGACCCTAACTCAAGCCTCCGAAAACATGCTAGACACTTTCGAACGTAAGGTTCTACGGCGAATTTTCGGGGCTGTTTGCGATCGAGATGGATGGCGCATCCGGTACAACCATGAGTTGTATGAAATGTATGATGAGCTGCAAGTCTCGAAAATCGTCAAACTACAACGACTTCAATGGGCAGGGCATGTACAAAGAATGGACGATGATCGCATGCCTAAGAGAGTAATGAATGCAGAACGAGTCGACGGAGCGAGACTGCGAGGACGACCGAGATCTCGTTGGGAGAGCTCAGTAGGTGTGGACGTCGCTGCTGGGCTCCAAAAATTGGAGGACGCGGTCACGTGACCGAGATAATTGGAGGACAATGATCCAGGCGGCCAAGGCCCGACGTCGGGCTGTCGCGCCACGATGATGAATCTGAGCTGAGTACCGGCCTTTAAAGTGAATACATGAGACCCACCAACATTCTTACGAAATGGCGTTTCTCTACCATATTTTGCAAGGTTTCGCTTACCGTCTCAACTATAGCGAGCGGAGTCCACGCAAGGGACTGTTGATTGACAACCCTCAGTATAGCACAAACATTTTACTTCATTTATTTTTTTTTTCGTGTCGCACAAACAAACAAAAGTTGACGTCATTCGCTCTGGGTGCAACAACTGCAACCCGAACCAATATCGGTTTCAACCCGAAAACTCCATGCATGCACTAGCTCCATAATGCACTATTTCAAGTTCCATCCGAAGTGAAACTAAAATCTTCGATTCGTATCTGCTGCCCTCTTTGCAATCAACTCTACGTCATCCCATGTACGCGGCAATAGCATGACGGTAGAGTTGAGCTGAAGAGCTGTCACTAGGATATCATTTCTCTTTTAAACTCGTTTCTGTAGATATCGGCTCAGTTGCATTTGCTTTGCCTTAATCGCTGTGTCCACGGTTTAAGTGAGGTTCCAAGATGTTTATTTTGAGTCTGTCCGGTGAATATTTGTCAGATTTCGTATTTCGACTTGTGAAGAATTAGTTTAGGAACCCAACTCCCAGCAGTAATTAACCAAGTGCATAACGTAGTTCGCGTAGTGTGTGCATTCGACCTGAATGATGGAGATGTGCGGAAATGGGGTGTTTTCAAGTGGCTTGCTTCTCTCCGTCAAGCGTGCTGTGAATTGTTCATTAATAAATTGTCAACGTTTGTAAGCAAATATTTCGTGCCCTTACAGCTCGTAACTTCCGATCTACGTATTTTTATGGTCGCAATTTGAGAACTGCGGAGGTATCAAATGACTTTATCTGCGGCCGATATAAATTTAGTGCAAGAATCCTGGACCGCATCTTGATTGAGGAGGCTTTAAATGGTTAATTGACAAGAACAGACTCGGAATCACCCCGATAATGGTTGATAAACAAAAAAATGTATCGGTCCAAGTAGGTAATGATCTCGCGTTGCATTTGCCATACGGTGTTTATGTTATTAAGAAAATGGAGCCGCGATCGCGCGTGCGTAAAATCATCATGGTGTGTCTTCTGTTGACCCTCACTGGAATTATTGGTTTCGGATATTTTTGTCAAGATCAGGTAAGTCAGTTCTATCGGAATACCAACTGCTTCTTATGTTTATAAAGGACACCAAATCGCGATGCGGAGTCAAAAGCGAGTGTTGGTATATCGAGCATTGCGGTCGGTTGTCAGTCGGTACTATGCTGAGTAAATAGCCGCCACTCAAATCCATTGAATAAATGAGAACGGAAAGTAGAGGGCTTCGCCCACAATTGCAGGGTTTTGTAGTGTACGAACAGCTTCAGCTAATACTAATAGAATTCTCCCGAACCAATTCGATCATGAATAATATTTTTTTTACTTACTACCTACGGAGCTTCGTAACATCGTACGAAACGAATTAAAGCGACACTTGCAGTCTAATCAGTTTTTTACTTAACTTAAAAATAAACACCATTTACAACTACTGTTTAATTAGCGTCATCCGCGTTAATTGAAACAATGCTGATCCGTCCGCCAACCATTCCTTCGTTATCGACTATTTTTTTTATTCCCCATTTTTACCTCCCCTGTTTGTGTTGTCTTCCCCAGGCCTATGAATTTTTGTTAATACGTAAAGGACAGGGGCAACGAACGGCGAAAACCCCGTCCACATTTCACGAACTGAGCTACAGCAAGCATAAGCCGCTGCTTAGCTCGTTGAGGGGCCTTTTTCTTCGCTAAATGGCACGGCCCGACCTTCACGGTCATTATGCTACCTTAGGCTCCATCCCCACGGGCATCTTCGGATGCCCACCAAACCGTCCGTTACAGAATCGATTCAAAATCGATGACGGTAGTCGATGGAGAATCGATGACTGTAGTCAACGTGGAATCGAATCCGGATCGATGACTGGAATCGAATCATGAAGTTTAGACACATGATACTTAGTCTATCTGCGTCGCATGAGCTCCACTGCTATATGTGATTAGGTGCCTTTGGTTCTTAATGAACCATGTGTTGAGGATGACCAGACCGTGTGATCTGCACATAGTCAGGATAGCCTCACCTTCATCATTTATGGCTGTAGATTGGCTACCGTTCCCACCGTGGCAATCCTCGTAATCATAGTTCGATTCTCCCACATGGCCATTGAAATCCCCTCCGAAAAAACCAGCTCGGTATCTGGTATACTTTGAAGCAGTGTGTCAACGTCGCTCCAAAAAGCCCCTTTTTCACTTTGCTGCAAACCCACTTGGGGAGCGTAGGCACTTATGACGTTCCACACTCTTTCACAGATAACCAATTTGATACTCATCAAGCGGTCGCTTATCTTCGAGATACTCACGATGCTGCCAAATAAAGCCGGTGACAGAATAACGCCAACCACGTTTCTATCATTCGAGTTTCCATAATAGTACAATTTGTACTTTTTGGAATTCGTCAAAAAACGAGCTCGGTCGTTCTGGTCATTTCGCCACTTGGTCTCCTGCACGCACATAATGTCTATCCTTCTCCGTTTCATAACGTGCTCCAGTTCTTTGCTCTTTCCCGTCATGGATCCGACATTTCAACTTGCAACCCTCAGCTTCTCTACAGTGTACATGGACTGCCTCATAGCGTTCCCCCCATCCCCCCCCCGGAAACCGTCGAGCTCTGGCACGAACAATGTTCGCCCTGGGATCACTCAGCTGCGCATCAGAAGTAGTGCCCAGCGGGGTAGTGCTTCTTGCGTGTTCTACCATTAGGCCTTAGGTTAGGTTAAAAGGGTTGCTTAAAAGCACACTTAGACCGCTACTGGGTCCGTTGTGATACCCCTGGACTCAGCAACTGAGACCAAACTCACTCGTTAAACCAGCCTGAGCTCACAATGAAGCGATGTAGCCGACCAACATTTACCTTTTTCAGGTCATCCAGATCGGTGAAGAAGTAGGAACCAAGGTGATCTTTCCTAAAACTCGCCAGGGCCGGACAGGTACACAGAAAATGAGACGTACTTTCCTCCTCGTCCCCACAGCTCCTGCAAAAATCATTATATGGAAGACGAAGTCTCCTGGCGTGCTCCCCAATTAGGCAGTGTCCAGTTAGCACTCCTACGACAGTTCTTAGATTATCTCTGTTTAGCATTAGCAATCCAGAAGAACGTTTGGGATCCAGTTTGGGCCACATCTGTCTATCCACATGACCTGTACTGCCATTGCTCCATCTGATGCAGGCCCTATCATACGCCACATCTTTGATGGCCAGTTTACAAGCAGCCAATGGCATCCTGGTGCAACGTAACGGCCCGCTGATCCCATTGATCGTACCTGCTCGAGCCAGTTCGTCAGCCTTGCAGTTACCAATATAACCACTATGCCCTGGCACCCAGCACAGAGAAATATTGCAGAGCCTTCCCATCTCTATTAGGGAGTTGCGACAATCCAGTACTGTCTTCGAATTTACCAAGACAGAGCTAAGCGATTTAATCGCCGGTTGGCTATCCGTGTAGATTACAATGTCCCTACCAGATGTATCGTTTTGCGACAACCAGGCTAGAGCTTCAGATATTGCTGTAACTTCCGCCTGAAACACACTACTAAAGTTCGGGAGTCGGAATGACAAGCTAATATCCAACTCATCCGAGTATACACCAGCCCCCACTCCTTCGTCAGTCTTAGAACCATCAGTGAAAATCGTAATGGCATCTGATTCCTGAAAAGCGATTACAGGCCAATCATTCCTAGAGGGAATCAGGCCTGTAAAGCCCATTTCGAATAAGTATTTCGGGGGGGGGGGGGGTCTCCTCGGGAATATCAAGGTTGATCAATATAGCCGAGTGACCTGTGGTTGACGCCGCCCAAAAACCGGTTTCACGGAGGCGAACAGCCGTGATCGCCGCCATCTGCTCTGCAAAAATGTCCAAGGGAAGCAGATTCAACAGAGCGCTCAAGGCAGCGGTTGGTGTAGTCCTTAGAGCCCCCGTGATGGCAATGCATGCCAATCTTTGGACCTTCTCCAGCAGGATTCTATAGGATACAACCCTAAGCGCCGTCCACCAGACGACAATCCCATGTAGCAGAATAGGGCGCAAAACCGATAAATAAAGCCAGTACACTACCCTCGTTTGTAAGCCCCATTTCTTACATATGGCCTTCTTGCACGAGTATAGTGCAACAGTAGCCTTTTCAACACGTTGCTGAATGTTCAACTTCCAGCAAAGTTTCCTATCCAGTATGAGACCAAGGAACTTGGCTTTATCAGTGAGCACAAGTCTTGTGCCCTCCATCAAAGGTGATTCGAATGAAGGTAGGCTGTGTCTCCTAGTAAAGAGAACAAGTTCCGTTTTAAGCGGATTTACTTTAACCGCAACCTTACTAGCCCAGTTCGTCAGGATAGAGAGGGTGTTCTGCATTACACCACTAAGGACACAGGGAAACTTTCCCGAGATGGCAATAGCAATGTCGTCCGCATAAGCAGTGACCTTGTATCCCAGCCCTTCCAGTTCTAAAAGGAGTCGGTTGACCGCCAAATTCCAAAGAAGGGGGGAGAGAACACCATCCTGGGGAGTACCCCTGTTCACATGTCTGCGTACAGATGATGTGCCAAGACTAGTGGAGATAACGCGAGATGTAAGCATCATGTGTATTAGTCTACACAGCGAGTCATCTCCACGAAGACCTGAGAGGGCATCCAAGATAGCTGCAGATTTCACATTATTGAAGGCACCCTCGATATCAAGGAAGGCCACCATCGTGTACTCCTTGCAGGCAAGAGACTTTTCGATTTGACCCACCAAAGAGTGTAAGGCAGTATCCACGGATCTACCCTTCCAGTAGGCGTGCTGGGAGGCAAATAGAAGATCCGCTGGGATAGTGCTCCGCAGGTGTATGTCAATCAGACGCTCTAAAGCCTTCAGCAGAGTCGACGATAGGCTGATGGGTCTAAGGTCTTTCGGACTCGTGTGAGAGCTTTTACCCGCTTTCGGTATGAAGATCACTTTAACCTCCCGCCATATCCGAGGAATGTGAATTAATTCAAGGTAGGCCTTGAAAATAGATTCAATCCAGGGGTACACCACGTCTATCATATGTTGTACATCCGCTGGAATTATACCATCCGGACCAGCAGACTTGAAGGAGTCAAAGCTAGCTATGGCCCATTCGATTTTTTCTTTCGAAAGAAGTGACGCAGAATTGCATGGCGCCACATTAATTGTAGAAGTAGTTTCCAGTGAGATAACAGCAGAGCTATCCGGAAAATGAGTGTCTAGAAGGACTTCGATCGTCTCTTGACTCGAGGTTGTCCACGTACCGTCATCCTTTACCAGATAACTTGGCATAGTTGGATTTGTGGACAGAATTTTCCGTAGTCTAGAGGCATCGCTGGACCTATCGATGCTTTCGCAAAATAGTCTCCACGAACTACGCTTGGCCCTTCTCAGTTCCTTTTTATAAAGGCCGAGTTGACCCTTATATATTACCCAATCTGAGTTTTGTTTTGAAAATTTAGCCCTGTTAAAGCATCTTCTACACGTGGCCCTAAGCTCACTAAGCTGAGTACTCCACCACGCTGGCTTAGTCCTACCCCTTTGCTTACTAGCAGGACATGATCTTTCAGCAGATTTCATGAAAGCCCCCGTCAAGGTCTCTACCATTGCATCTAACTCCTGCGTGTTGCTCGGCTGATACGGTAACAGAGGTAAGGCCTTACATCCATTCTTTTACACCTATCTGGAGAAAGGTGGGGTTGGATGGTACTAGTGTGTGGAAAATAAATTTGTATGGACTTTCCTTTTACATCCGGCGGTGGTCTCCAGACCCGGCAACCCACTCACACACACTGACCTGTGGGAGATCCTAAAGATGTTGAACAGTGCCGCAGGCTAAACAAAATAAATTTATGAGAAATTATTATTTGTTTAGCGAGTTTTATGTTAAAAAAAACAATAAAATTAAATTTGAATGGTTCGCAAAAATTTGAAGAGTGCGTAAATATTTTCAAAGCCATTTGAAAATGTTTGCGGATCATCCAAAAATGTTAAGACCAGTTTTTGTTAAAAAATTATCATCACACCGGCAAATTTTTGCTAGTCTGAGGTGCCTATTATTGTACATATCTTGAATAATTTTAAATCTTTAATAAATTTCTCTCTGCTCAGAATTATTGGCTAAGTTCATAACACACATCGATTAGCCGATGCTGCTTCGATCTTGCTGGCACAGCGCGTTGCGATTCCGCTGTGTATTATGAACCTCGCCCATGTTTTCAATATTAAAAAATAAATAAATAAACATTTTGCAACAAGTTTAAACGCATTGCAATTTCTAATGTAGGTTTGTGCATTATCCAAGCGAGATGTAATCTTACCACCGGAAATGCTTGCCTACGGTGATCAAGCTATGCAATCGTCTAGACACTATCATAACCATCAGCCGCAATATCGTCTGGGAAAATCAATTCAACAGAACATAGTTGCAGTAAATCCTGGCCTCAGCTACGAGGATGTTCTCAACGATGATTTCCAATTCGACATGGACGCACACGACGTAATGGTGTTTTTACATATTCAAAAAACGGGTGGCACTTCCTTTGGTAGACACCTTGTACGTGACTTGGATTTAAAGGTAATGTGTAGATTAAGATTTTTTTTTCTTGTTTGGTAATTTCAATGCTTGATTGTTCGAGTATTTATTGTAGAATTTGAATTGACTTTATTTAAAATGCATAGACAATGCGATGAGCCAACAGAATCAGAAATTTCAAGATAATGTACTAAGATTCTCACTGCAGTTTCAGAATATGTATTAGTAGTGGTATATTGAATCGTGTATGCACTTTTATAGGCCAGTCAAATAGAGTCAATAGGAAATATTAGGGAAAGATATAGAAATAATTTTAATCGCTTCTATTGATCCTAAATGCATGGAAAATGAGTTTGCACGAGGAATTGTTGGGAAGAGTTATACATAGTTTTCACAGCATGCTTACATAAAGGGAATATCTGTAGACACAGCCCTCCACTCCATCGTGGGCTATATTGAGAAAGCTCTAAGTTACAAGGAGTACGTTATGGTTGCTTTTCTGGATATCGAAGGCGCCTTTAACAACGTGAAACCTGATGCAATCACTGATGCACTATTTTGCATGGGAGTGGATGACTCACTCTGCAAACTTATTAACCTGATGCTAACATCTAGGATTGTTTGCTCAGAGCTGGGTGCTTCATCTGTACGTAGGTGTATTGAAAGAGGCACTCCGCAGGGGGGTGTCCTCTCACCGCGCCTATGGAACATTGCAGTCGATAGACTGCTCCTCCTGGACCTAGAGGCACTGGGATGCAATGTGATTGCCTATGCCGATGACATTGCTATTGCAATCTCAGGTAAGTTTCCTACTACTCTTAGTGAGGTACTACAAAACGCGTCTCTCTCTGTTAGCAAACTGAGCAAAAAACCAGGCCGAAGCTTCGCTTCGGCCCGGAGTCCGAAGCGTATATACCCTAGACTTGTACAGACCTAGTGGTGATACCAAAAGTACCAATTGGTAACGACCATATGCATTAAAAGTGAGTTTCCTATACGGCCAGTTTATAGGGGAGGTTGGCAATGATTCAGTAGGATCTTGACCATTATCAAAATCAATTAACTAACCCATTCTACAAATATTTGTCGAATTTTTCAAGTCGCTAGCTTAATTCTATCGAAAGTTATTGCTTATTTGAAGTCTCACTTGTAGAGGAGGTAGGGGTTCCTTGGGTCGGATCTTGCTCATTATTGCCACCAACAAATAATCATGTTTCAAACATTTAAACAAAATCGCAGAGCTTCACTCTATCATGTTTCAAACATTTAAACAAAATTGCAGAGCTTCACTCTATCGGAAGTTATCGCTTATTTGAAGTTTCACTTATAGGGGAGGTAGGGGTTCCTTGGGTCGGATCTTGCTCATCATTGCTACAAACAAATAAAATCATGCTACAAACATTTATACAAAATTACAAGTCTCTAGCTTCACTCCATCGAAAGTTATCGCTTATTTGATGTTTCATTTGTAGGGGAGGTAAGGGTTCCTTAGGTTTGATCTAACCCATCTTAAATACCAACTAACCCGATCTCACTTCAAACATTTGACCAAAACTTCAAGTCGCTGGCTTGATTCTGTCAAAAGTTATCGCTTATTGAAGTTGCATTTGTAGGGGAGGTAGGGGTTGCTTGGGTCGGATCTTACCCATTTTCAATACTAACCAAGTAGATCCTACTAACAACATTTTGTCAAATTTTCAACTCGCTAGTGTCATTTTGTCGAAAGGTATCGTAATTAAAAGAATATTTAATTTTTTGAAATTTGTAGGGGAGGTAGGCGTTCCCTTAATCTGATTATGCCCAACTTACTAGAACTTAAGCATCTTCTTACTCCAGGGTTACATGCCAAAAATCAGGTGTCTACGTCAATTGGTTCAAGAGTTATAGACAAAAAACCCGAAAAGTAGGGTAGTACGGGGCTCTTTGTAAGAAAATTACCGTTAGTTTTCAGCTGATCGATTTAATTTTTTTATGGGAGTAGAAGATTCTCCTCACGAGCAATCTGCCAAAGCTAGAGATTTTCATGTTTATTTAATCGGGAGTTATAGATACATTTAATTATTTTACATATATAGGGGAGGTAGGCGTTCTCTTGACCTGATCATGCCCATTTTCAATACCAACCAAGTAGATTATAGTTCCAACATTTTACCAAAATTTAAAGTCTCTAGCTTCATTCTATCGAAAGTTATCGTGCGAACGGACAGACAGACAGACAGACGGACAGACAGACAGACAGACATGGCTAAATCGAATCAGGAGGTGATCCTGATCATTTATATATATACATTGCTATACCTCCGGAGCCTCCTTTAAGGTGTTACATATTTCCGTCGTGACAAAAACAATATACCCTATACTAAAAGTCTAGGGTATAAAAATTGTGGTGTTGGGGTGAATCCAAGCAAAACGGAGATAGTCCTCTTTACAAGAAAATATAGATGACCACCTGTAAAGCCCCTGAGATGGAGGGGATGGAACTGACTTTCACGTAGAAGGCGAAGTTTCTTGGAGTTATACTGGACAGGAAGCTCAGCTGGAGGCCCAATATTCAGGAGCGCGTAAACAAGGCTTTGATTGCACTCTATTCTTGCAGGAAAGCCATCGAAAAAACCTGGGGACTGCAACCGAAAGTACTACACTCGCTCTATGTGGCGGTTGTTCGTTTGGTGGAATGCACTTAGCATTGGAACTAACCGCAATTTGGTGGGGAAAGTGCAAAGATCTGCTAGTGTGGCAATCAGTGGAGCCCTCAGAACCACCCCGTCTGGCACCTTAGATATTATACTCCACCTTCTTCCCTTAGACATTCTCGCAGAACAGATGGCTGCCGTGCGTCCGTCTTCGCGAGATGGGTCAGTGGAAGACTTTAAACACTGGGCACTCGACAGTTCTAAACAGTCGAGATATCCCTTTAACGACGGACTATACTACGTCTAAATATTTGTTTGGTACGAATTTTGTAAGTTTCATACCAACACGAGCGCAGTGGGTAGATGATCTTTCTTCATCCCCGGACTCGATGTACAATACTTCTACACCGATGGTTCCAAGACTGATTCTGGAGTAGGAACCGGCGTTCATGCCAACGGGCCTGGTCTAAACCTATCGTTTCGACTTCCTTCCCATTGTAGTGTTCTCCAGGCGAAACTCGTAGCGATTCGGGAAGTTTTGATCTGGTTGGGACGCCATGTCATAACCACGAGAGACATTACTATTTTTACGGATAGCCAAGCTGCGGTTAGATCCCTTGTATCCGTACTTACCACCTCAATAGTGGTGATGGACTGTCGTGCCTCTCTTTTGGAAATGGGCAAATTCTTCAACATTACCCTGTGCTGGATTCCGAGCCATGGTGGCTTCGTCGGAAATTGTAGAGCGGATGGGATGGCGCGACGGGGGATAACGGAAATTGTACCAGAGAATCAACTCAATATTGGTATGCCCATGGACTCATGCAAGCATGCCATTAGGCTGGCTGCGATCAGCAAAGCGAAGTCAAGTTGGCTTAATGGCAGTACGTGTTACAAGATTGGCTAAGATTGGATATCCACCGCTCTACTAGGTTGCTAATGATAACAACAAGGCAAATTATTGGTGCTATCGTGGGCGTTGTCACTGGGCATTGTCCAATCGGGGAGCACGTCCGTAGACTTCGGCTTCCATATAATGATTTCTGCAGAAGCTGTGGGAATGAGGAGGAGGAAGAGAGCATTTTTCATCTTTTCTGTGGATGTCCTGGCTTGGCGGGCATGAGGAGGTCAACTCTTGGTGAATACTTCTTCGCCGAGCTGGGAGACTTGGAAAACGTCGATATTGGCCAGCTCCAACGGTTTATCGTACGCTCAGGCTGGTTCGGGGCATAGGACGGTCGTGATAATTTATCCCGTGAGGTATCACAAAGGACCCAGACGTGGTCTATGTGTGTCGTGGCTATCACGGCAGCCCTCTATCCTAACCTAACCTATACGTAGTTTTCCGAAAAGGGTTCAACATTAAAACCTAAAAAAAAAAATTGTCTTTCATTTCTCATTCAGTATTTTCCGGACACCCTGTATAGAAGGCATTAAAATTATTTCCGATCTTTTCCTAGTATTTCCTATTAGAATTTATTTTTACTGGCCTATTAATGGCTTTCTTCTATTTGTAGAGACCCTGTGAATGTCAGCGGAAGCGTAAACGTTGTTATTGTTTTCGACCGCATCGTAACGAAAACTGGCTATTTTCGAGATACTCCACTGGTTGGAAGTGTGGACTTCATGCAGACTGGACGGAGTTAACAAGTTGCGTTGATCAGGAATTGGATAAAAATGAAGGAGAAACTGCTAAACGACGTTACTTTTATATTACTTTACTTCGACAACCCATCCCGCGATATATGTCGGAATACAGGCATGTTCGGCGCGGCGCTACGTGGAAAGGCTCTCGTCATTGGTGCTTAGGACGGCAGGCAACGCCGGAAGAATTACCGGCCTGCTACTCAGGTGAATTTTAATGTTGAATGTGTATGTAGAATAAGTTTCTTAAGAGGAAGTCTCCGTTTACAGGCAACGATTGGTTACATGTGAGCTTGCCTGAATTTATGCGGTGCGAGAGTAATTTGGCAGCAAATCGTCAAACGAGAATGTTGGCCGATTTAGCATTGGTCGGCTGCTATAATAGAAGTGCAATGGATAAACACGAACGGGATCGAGTTTTGCTTGCTAGTGCCAAACGTAACTTGGCTTCAATGGCTTATTTTGGGTTAACAGAACATCAGAAGGTAAATTTTTTATTTCTTTTCCTATTATTATTGCATCGGCTAAGGTAAATTAAGTTCGTAGGAGGTCTGATTAAAAAATTACGGAACTGTTTTTAATCACATGCCGATTGACAGCACTGCAATTGTCATAACCTTCCGTCGTGAGGCTGTAACGATGTCTTGGGCATTAGCGCACCCACGGACCCGATTGCCACGCAAGGAGGTGGTGGAAGCTTGCTTCCACCGCATAGGAAGGTGCCTTGGCACAAATTCCTATGGCAGCAACCTTTGGGGACTAACGACCCCACGTACCTGAGTTATGAAGTTGGTGGTGCAAAACACCATTCGGGGAGTAGCGCCCTCGCATAACTTAGCTGCGTATGGGGGCTATATAGGCATCAAGATTTCGATCGATTACTAGTGGAGCAATCCAATAGGAACCAAGGAGGTGTAAAGGTTGCTGAGGTCGCCTCGAGCGTTCCGACTCCTAGACCAGAGGACGGCGCGGCACCGGGGTCTTCCCGGGCTAGTTCTCTGACGTGGGAACCAACTTGGGGAGAAAGAAAGAAATCGTCTATATTGCCTTGGGACCTGAGAACCCCACGCACCCTATCAAACGTCTTATTAGTACTGCTCATGGCGCCGGTCATGTTCGGGAAAGTAAGCACTATCGTCATCGTAGGAGATCGTTTGCTAGTACGCAAGGAACGGAAGCGATCTCAGGAGCAACGCTTACTAGTACGCGAGGAACGGAAGCACCTCCACTCCCCTGACGATAGTGGGCTTAGCAGAGCCCAGGAATGCACACTAAATCCGCAAGATTCTCCGCAAGGTGATCGAACGGTGAGATCATTCCGGTTACAGAGAAGTCAGTAGCAAATAATGAACCACGGGGATGGGTTTTGCCCGCAGTACCAAGGTGCTGTCCCATCATGGAGTTGGACTCGTGGGGGCTGTGTGTTGTTGTCAAGTCGGTTAAGCTAGACCGCAACCCTAAGGTGGGGTTCTGAGGAATGTGCATTTTCCAAAGTAACCATCTTCCTGACTTGTCAGAAAAGCCATCCCAATATGGGGGGAGATTAAGGCCCCGGGCCAGGTGCTCCTAAAGGCAAACGAATGTAGACGAAACCGGCATATCTGTCATAACCTTCCGTGTAATTGACTGTTTACAGATTGTTTGTATCTCGTTCAGTTTTCAAGTTATAGGTATTTTAGTCCGATGTGTTCTCAGGGCGATTTTCAAAATGTCTTATTTACGAGAGTGACGATAGATAGATAGATAGATATAAAAATACGAGCTACTTTCCCAGCAGGAAGGCACTGCGACCATAAAGATCTATTGTGCCGTAGCTCATTAATCCAAAAGACCGTCCACCCTTCTAATAAAGGGCAGTAAGTCTTTAGCAGGAATCAACCTGAATTCTGCAGTGCTGATAGTAGCCTGCCCGAGGAGTGATATCCTAAAACGCGCGATGGCGGGACATTCGCACAAGAGGTGCTTGGTCGTTTCCACGTCTTCCAGACAAAGACGGCATTCAGTCTCGCTTGACAGACCCATCTTGTTCAGGTGATATCTGACCAAGTGATGGCCAGATAAGTACCCCACTAGGAGTCTTAGGTGGGTTCTACTCATTTGAGTAGTACCCTTGTGACTGAAGGGCATTATCAGCTCCTTTGATTGACGAAGCCCTGGAAGGTTATCCCAGTACTGTTGACGCAATCGTGCAAACCAATCTGTGATCGGCAGTTTGGCCGAGGCCAGTCCAAAGCCACAGTAAGGCTCAGGTCCATGAAAACGACTGGATGATCCTTGTCTAGCAAGTTCATCCGCAGCCTCGTTCCCCTCAATGCCCTGGTGGCCTGGCACCCAACACAAGAAGACTCGGTTTTTGGTTGCCAACAGTTGAAGGAGATTGTAACACTCCTTCACCAGTTTTGAAGAGACCTTAAATGAGGAGAGCGCTTTTATAGCTGCTTGGCTGTCTGAGTAGATAGCAATGTGAGCGCCGCGAAGTCCAGTTTCCAAGATTACCCTGGCGCAGACCTCAATGGCGTGGATCTCAGCTTGAAAAACGCTGGGCGAGACTCCCATTGCGATCGAAATCCTGGTGTTGGGTCCAAAGACACCTGCACCAACACCCTGTTCTGTTTTAGACCCATCGGTGAACCACTTGATACATCTAGGGTCTGGACAGGGTGTGCCATTTACCCATTCAGAGCGGTTAGGGATGAGGGCTGAATATTTTCTGCCGAAGCAAACCTCCGTGATCATGTAATCTGATCTCGAGCAGATCTGCACGTCAGGAATTTGATTCAGAATGCTCATGTGACCGCTTTCTTCACTACGCACGTCGGAAGTTAAACGAAGTCTGAGAGCATTTAGAGCTGCTGATTCTTGAATGAATATATGCAACGGAGTAAGTCCAATAATCGCCTCCAGGGCTGGCGTAGGACAAGTGCGCATAGCTCCAGTGATGCCAAGGCAGGCAAGGCGTTGAAGCTTATTGCACTTCAGTAAGACAGAAGATTGCTGAGTTTTCGGCCACCACACAAGCGCTGCGTAGGTCACCATAGGCCGCACCAGCATGGTGGATAACCACTCAATTATCTTTGGGGTGAGCCCCCATGTCCGTCCAAAGAAACTTCTGCAAGCCCACATTGTGCGTGTGGCTTTGCCAAGTACATTATCTATGTGAGTATTCCAGGTGAGTTTCGAGTCTAGAGTTACCCCGAGACATTTAACTTCAGTGGAATAATCTAAAGTCGTGCCGCCTAACGAAATTGGATCCAATGTTATGTTTCGTTTTCGTGTGAACGGCACAACGACAGTTTTCTGTGGGTTTACATGTAAGCCCACAGCCACACACCAGTGTAGAACTATGTCAAGGGCCGACCTCATCACCTCAGTGATGGTAGATTCGAATTTGCCCCTGACTATGATAGTTAAATCATCCGCGTATCCGATAGTAAGATAACCGCACTCATTAAGCATGGAAATCAGCTCGTCCACGACAAGGGACCACAAAAGGGGTGACAGAACGCCACCTTGTGGACAACCCTTTACGGCATTCACGCAAATGGATGTACTGCCTAGAGTTGAGTGAATATCCCGTCCCCGGAGCATGGCATCTATCCATGCAATGGTAGCGGGCGGGATGTCCCTGAGTTCCAGTGCTCTGGAAATGCACTCGTAGCCGGTATTATCGAAAGCTCCCTCAATGTCAAGAAACGCGCACAACGCGATTTCCTTTTCACTGAGGGACTTTTCGATTGTACTGACAAGGCTATGCAAGGCGGTTACTGTTGACTTACCCTTCGTGTACGCGAATTGCATACGATGTAGGGGGCTCGACAGTTCCATCTTGTGCCTGATATGCAAATCAAGCAACTTTTCCATGGTTTTAAGGAAGAAGGAAGTAAGGCTAATCGGTCTATAGGATTTGGGCATATGTTCCGGCTTATTGCCCGCTTTGGGTATGAAGACCACATTAACTTTCCTCCAAGGTTGTGGTATGTACCCTAGGGTGTAACTTGCCCTAAAAAGTTCGATTAGCGGAGTTATTATGATCTCCAAGCTGTTTTGTAACAGAACGGGGAAAATGCCGTCTACTCCGGGAGCTTTAAATGGCTCAAAGGATTCTATCGCCCATTTTACTCTGTCCATGTCAAAGATGACCCCCGATAAACTGCGAGCCCGGCTTACGGGAACCCGTTGTGGCCTTGCAGTTGGGCAGGGGTCACCATCAGACAGTACGGACCCTGGGAGAGTGACGATGCAACGTGAACTTTTGCGTGAAAATGAGAAAAATATTCACGGATCATCACAGGGAATGAGAGTTGGGCAATGGATTCGACGTTGGGACAAAAGTCCAGTTATTAGGATCTCAGAAGGGCTTCGGGGAAACAAATTCTGGTGGAGAATTTTTGTCTTTCAGTTTTTATGTTTCTTGGAATGCTGAACACGAATCCGAAGCTTCCCACCAAATTTTTTTTGCGGAACATGGTCAAAATCTCAAAAAATCTCGAAATTTCGGTATTTTTTTTGTTTTTTTCGGCTATAACTTGAAAATCGTGGATCCTAGCTAGAAAAAGTTTAGAAATAAATTAAAAAGCATAAAATGAGCTACTAAACATCACAAATTCGGTCCAATTCGCAATCGACCGAGATTTCGTTGGGAGAGCTCAGTATATGCGGACGCCGGGCAGCTACTGGGCTTCCAAGATTGGAGGACGCGGTCACGTGATCGAGATAATTGGAGGACAACGATCCAGGCGGCCAAGGCCCAACGTCGAGCTGACGCGCCACGATGATAATGGAATGAAACACAATTCGCGATAGATAATATCATATCAACAACTACCACAAAATACTGCTTCCTAATCACACAGGCGCCCGTTATGAATAGGGAAAAACTAAAACGCAATGCACGATCAGTGAAATGTAAATAATTCGAAAAAAACATCGACCGATAAGTAAATGCTGCAGGCTCGTCACTCCCAACAGGCGCGCGTGACAATTTAATTGTAGAAAACTGCAACTGTGTATAGTACAGTTAACGAAAACACAATGTGCCTCCAGTTGAACGTAAACAAACACCATCGATCGACTAGCAAATAGCCACTCAGCATCGTCACTTCCACAGGGCGGAAAAAGTAAACAAACCTTCAGCCGGAGGTGGCCGAATATCCGGCGCTCCAGCCGAGAGCGTTGCCGGATATCCGCCCGAATCACTATCCGCGACATCACTAATTATTACAATTGCAATGCTGTCAATCGCCCGTCGCCACAACGACTCATCGTAATATATAATTAATAAAGTGCCGTTATTTTTTATCAGACCTGTATTTTGTTATAAATGTCGACAGTAAATTTGTTGTATACTATACTAGCAGGAAAATCGATCTGACCAAAATAATATTTTCATTTTAGATATCACAATATATTTTCGAAGAGACGTTCAACCTTCGCTTTGCTATTCCATTTGAACAACACAATGCCACCATTTCCCAGGCTGTTATTAACAACCTAAGTCCTGAAGAACGAAAGCGGATTCAAGAATTGAATGATTTAGATACTGAACTCTATGACTTTGCAAAGAAGTTACTTTTTCAAAGGTAAATGAATTGCATGATTAACATAACATCATTAGTTATTCGATACTTAATTCCACAACAGAATAAACAAGAATTATCGTATATATTTGTTTTAGATTTGAAAGACTGAAAGCGAAAGATGCTGATTTCGATCAACGTTTCGCTAATTTAGGAAATATCAACTATCGATCCGGTGTTACCGAATTTAATTGGGATAGCAATATTGACGAAGTTAGTACGGAACAACACAATTAAATTTAAAGAGCTTTAAGGCATACTTATACTGAATTTTTTCGGCAAATAACCAGTGTAACAAAAAATGTTAACTTATTCATTTTAGTGTAATCAATTTAACATTTTACTCGGACATTTTTTTTTGTTGAAACCAATAGGCGTGTTTTTTTGTACTGTGGTGATGGTTAATTAGGGGCTATCCGGGTTAACATACACACATTACACAAACAACATACCCTAGTTGTTAATTAACCTTCATCGCAGTACAAAAAAACACGCCTAATGATAGATATGCCAGACGATAGCTAATGGTTAAGTTATTAACATATTAATTTGTTCAAGGTTAACTCTGACGGCGGAGGCTACAAGTAACAAAAAACCGCCCAAAAATTAGATCCGACCAAATTGCACTCATCGTTTGTCGAAAATTTTTCACTTAACCGCATAAACAAAATTTTCTATTTTTAGCGCAGAGAACTGGAGAACTGGAATCTACGAGGCATGTCCAGAAAGTAAGAGCACTAAATTTTTCTATTTAAACAAAAAACATTTATTTAAAAAAAGATTTCATGATATTGAAGGTATAGATATATATGTTACTTATTTTTCCACGTAGCCGCCTTCCTGTTCTATACAGGTTTTAAGCCGTGGCATAAGTCTCCCGCCATCTCCTTCGTCCAGTTCAAGACCTCTCGTTTCATCTCCTCATCGGTTGAAATTTTTTTGTCCATCCATATGAGTCTTCAGGAAGGTAAAAAGATGAAAATCTGAAGGCGCCAAGTCAAGGGAGTATGCAGGATGGTTCAAAATGTCCCAAACAAACGAATTCAAAAGCGCCTTAGTGGAGTTGGCCATGTTCGGGCGGGCGTTGTCGTGCAGCAAACACACTCGCTTCGTCAACACTTCCCTCCGTTTGTTTTGCATTGCTCTCTTGAGGCTTTTTAGGGTCCCACAGTATCGTGCTGTATTAATCATCTCCCCCTGATGCAAAAAAAAATCAATCAAAATGATCCCCTTTTGAGTCCCAAAACATGGACGACATAATCTTTTTTGCCCAAAACACACACAACGGACCCTGCTGCGGTCCATGTGTGCTGTGTTAGGCACAGCAGCCCTTTAACCTAACCTTGCCCAAAATTGGGGTTTTGATTTTTTTGACAGATGGGGAACCAGTGTGCCGCCACTGTGAGGTCTGTCTGTTTGTCTCAGGGGTATAATGAGTCACCCATGTTTCATCACCAGTCCCAATGGAGCTCAGAAAATCCTCACCTTCCAATCCAAATCACTCAAGGAACTTGCGAGCGCCAGCGACCCGATTCAATTTGTGCTGCTCTGTCATATTTTTCGAAATCCCAGCGTTTCCATAATAGTCTCGTATAAGGCTTCATTTACATTGGCCGTATCAACCGGATGAATAGCATGATTTCGCGCCACAACTATCTACTTTGTTGTTGGTCGTCAATGTGGCTTGCTCATGCGACTCATCCGATTCATACGGCAATGTAATTTAAGCCTAAGAGAGATCTAGAGATTTGTGGAAACATCGCAGACATTTCATCCACTGTCAATCGGCGGTCTGCATGATTAGTTTCCTCAAATTTCTGCACCAACTCATCGATTACAGTTGATGGTCTTGCACTCCTTTGCTCGTAATATATTCGTTCTTCCTTCATTAAACTCACGACACCACTTAAACATGTTCGTTCGGATCATAACACTTTCGCCGTAAACACTTTTGATCCGTGCAAAAATTTGAGTCAGCGTTTTTCTTTCCGCGAAAAGGAACCTTATGGCAGCGCGAATTTCGCACTTGGCGGGATTTCTTATTCACACATTTCACAGAGACGGACACTACGAGGCGAGTTTTGGTACTAGCGAGGGTCGCCGGTGCTCGTTGTGTTCAGGGAAACCCCGAATACCTATCAGTGTTTCCAACTATTGAAAGAAAAATTTCCACGGCGTGAGAGCTGAGCAATACTCTTACTTTCTGGACCTGCCATGCAAATTTTGCCACTATTAGAATGTATTCACGATTTGTTATCAAATATACGCAACATGAGATTTGGAGAGTCCCAATTTACTTATTGTTACATCTAACTTAATGTTTCACTGTCGATTTATTCAGTTTGCAAACTTTTCCCGAAAAATCATCAAACTGCGGCTGTGCAAGATATATTTCCTCGTTTAAGTCTTCTTGAAGAAAGGCCGTGATTGCATCCATTTGGTCGATCCGCAAGTTATACTTTACTGCCAATGCAATCAAATAGCGTCCTAAAGTATACCGTAACCGTACGACTGGTGAATATGTTTCCAGGTAACCTATGCCATACTTTTGAAAGCAACCTTTTTCTACTAAACGTGCTTTCCGCTTAATGACGTCAGCATTTGCATTTCGCTTGGTTTTGAATATCCACTTGGACTTTATAGTTGCATTTTCTCTTTAGGAAGCTCGACTAAACTCCATGTCTTATTCTCTTTCATCAAATTCATTTCGTCACGCATCGCATTCATCCATTCATCAGAATAGTCGCTTGATAATGTATTCCCTACTATGATTCAAAAAGACGCCAAATTGGTCCCAGCACTTTTGGATCTAGTGATTGGTGGACTGGTTAATGGGTTGACTTCGTCCGATATATAGTCTGGATCGCTGTAGTCTTCAACTAGACTCGTGGTGTCGTCAGAATCGTTCATCGTTCGATCGCTGATCTCCAGTTGGCAATCGAAACTATTTTTAGTGCATTCGCTGCCAGTAGCAATCAACTCAAGCACTTCATTATCCCTCTCGTCTTCGAATCCCACTGAATCCGAAAATTTGTCCTCTGGATTTTCCTCGACGAAATACGCATCACGACTTCTGTACAGTTTATGTGTATTGGGGTCAAGAGGACGATGTCCTTTAGATTCACAATATCTGACAAATATAAGCATTCTCGATTTCGGATCGAATTTCTTGCAGTGAACTTTGGGTATATGAACTGCTGCATGACATCCAAAAATTCGCAGGTAACTCAAATTTGGTCTTACATCGGATCACATTTCCTCAGGTGATTTACCATCCAATATCGATAGAACGGAACGATTTATGACATACGTGGCCGTTTGTACAGCTTCTGCCCGATAACGTTTGTCCAGATGTGCGTCATCCAGCATACAACGAACTCGCTCGACAATCGTCCTGTTCATACGTTCCGCCCCTCTACTATGTTCTGGGGTATACGGTGTTGTCGTATCATGATGAATACCTTCTTGTCGCAAGAACTTATCTATTTCATTCGTACAACATTCGGTACCATTATCTGTGCGAATGTACACAGCAGTAGTCCGTCCAATTCTTACATATGGATCGTTGGTCTGTTGGCCAGCGCTTGCTAAAAAAATATAACATCACAAAACTTGGCAGGGTGCAAAGAACGGCATGTCTTGATACCACAGGTGCCATGCGAACATGCCCAAGGGAAGCGCTAAACGTGATCCTGCAGCTTCCACCTATCGACCTCTTTATCAAACAATTGGCGGCGGGCAGTGCAGTCAGGCTCAAGGAGTCGGGAGGCTGGACTGCTAAACCGTACGGCCATAGCGACATTCTAAACCAGTTGCCACAGGATGTGGCCAAGGTGAATACCGACTTCACCATGCCCAAACTAAGGTTTGGTAGAAACTTCTCTGCCAAATTCCCAACCAGATCTGAATGGGGAGAAGGCGAAGTGGTGAAGGATTTTGACATCACGATTTTCAGCGACGGGTCCAAAATGGACTGCGGCATCGGTGCAAGGATATTTTCTGATGCACTAAATATTTCGGAGTGTTACCACCTCCCAGATCATGCCAGCATCTTTCAGGTGGAAACCCTCGCAATCATGAAAGCTTGTCACACTCTCAGAGACATACCAGATAACCACAGCATCGCCATTCGCTCGGACAGCCAGGCCGCTATCAAGGCACTGAACTCGGTAAGTGCATCCTCCAAGCTTGTCGAGCGATGTGGCGCGGAGTTAACTTGCCTTAGCAGACGGCTCAATATTACCCTGCTCTGGGTTCTTGGTCACAGGGACATAGAGGGTAATGAGAGGGCCGACGACCTGGCCAGAAGGGGCATCGTTTACATTCCGCTGTCGGCTGTTAAGCGCAATATATCCTCAAGGTTGCGGATTCCAAATGGCGGAATCTGCACACCTGCGCCGTGTCAAGAAAGATACGACCCTCCTATGACAGAAAGAGAACATCGGAGCTTATGACCAAATCGCGCAGAGATGTCGCCAGGCTCACGGCAGTCATCACGGGGCATTGGCCTAAAGGGGATCACGCAGTCAGACTCGGTATCCCCTACAACACGCATTGCCAAAGTTGCGGTAATGAAGAAAAGAAAGAAACCCTCACTCACTTCCTATGCGAATGCCCAGGCCTTGCTAGGACCAGACATCGTACATTGGGCAAGGCTTTTCTTGACAACCTAGGGGATGTGTCGGGGGTGAGGATTGGGGAGTTACTTTACTTCCTTAACTCCTCCGGTTGGATCTAGGCAGCATCCCCTGTATTTTCCGACTATCAGCTGACAACAAATTTTCACGAGGTTTGTGGCTTCAAAACGGCGCTTTTGCGCTAATTGGGCTATGGTAAGGTTTTGCCTAAGCCACCACTTATACCAACCAATCTGTGCGAATTTTATTAATTTTCCTTCCCGTTTAAGTTTCTACCATCGCTGTGGCTGTTTTTGCGACTGCTGTTATGGTTCAACGATTGTTGTTGATGTATGGTTTTAGCCCGTTCGCAACTGCGCTCGAGAGCTTGGTGTGCTTGGTGTGATGGGGTTGGGACTGTTTCGGCACCGTTGTCGGAGATGGAGACGCCGGTTGGCAAACAATTTTCGTTGTCGGCTGCTTGTGGGGACCGCGCGCTGTCGAGAGCGGGCCACAATGGGGCGGCGACTCCTGGCCGGTATGCGGGGGCCACTTGTGAGGGAGCGACGGTCAACTTGTGGCGCGCGCTGGTAGTGGCGCTCGTCCGAAAATAGGGGCAGTATCCTTTGACGCGGCGCATCTATCGAAATGGGGGCCGGGCTTGTTGCCGAGAATCGGGGCCGTCTTTAATAAGTCTTGAAGAGATTTTGTACGACGAGAGCGCCCTAATTATTGCCTAGCTATCTGTGTAGATATGTGCTCCGACACCTAGAACAATTGAAACCCATGTGTTCAGTCCAAGTACCCAAGTAGCTTAATTCTATATTTATCGATAAACCACATGATTTACTCTCCGAGACAGCATTATAAACATTCGCTTGTCCGAATTTTACAGGCGACATTATAGCTGTGTTTTTTTTTGTACAGAGCAGAGTAGAGCAGGATAAGCGGCAAAAAAAAACGACCAAGAGCAGACTGGAGTAGCGAACACGAAAACGGGGCATGTCTTTGCTGGGAGTGTGTCTTGGTTTAGTTAGCATTCAAACGTCAACTCAAATCTCAAGAGGAAACTTAAATCCTTAGTGCATATACAATCGGACAAGTTTCCTCTAGGCAGCAAAATTATTTGGTGTGTTTACTATTCCATATAATTACACAAAGCGAACATTTTATTGACAGAAAATGATTTTTATGTACTTCCCAAACTAATCTGCCCGAAAACTTTGACACCTGCGCCGCCTGCATTTCAAAACCCAGACTACTTAACGGTGCAACATTCTTCCACTAACCTTCTATCCAGAGTAGCTCAGATCAAATTGTCAGTGTAATTGTGTGGTCTTAACCTGCTCTGCTCTGCATGCCTGTAAAAAAAAACGCCTATTGTCAATCGCGATTACCTATGGTTTTCATCTTTTCTAATTACTGGTTAATTGATTTTCAGGTTATAAAACAAAAATATAATTATCATTAAAAAATGTCCTCTTTTTCTAATCGCCCAATCTGGGTGAGAAATAATGAGTGCAATTTGGTCGGACCCAATTTTTAGGCGGATTTTCGTTAATTATAGCCTCCGCGGTCAGAGTTGACCTTAAACAAATTAATATGTTAATAACAAAACCAGTAGCTACCGTTTGGCATAAATGTCTCAGCGGTTTCAAAAAAAGTTCCGAGTAGCAGTGCATTCAGTATCTAAATTGACTACTCTATTTGTATTGTTTATAGTTTAAAAGGCTGACTACAAAAGTTATTAATATATGAATTAGTGAGCATAAAGTACGTTAGATAAAGCATGTTATCAGGTAAGTTTCGTATATTGTCCAGTAGGTTCTGCAAAGAGCATTTTTCTTTTACTTATATCAGAAGCCATATTTTTCTACAACTAAATATAAAATAAGTATAATAATCTAAAGGGATATTGGGTTGCAGTTTCCAAAAAAAAAAATATTAAACGAATATTTTTTTTCCAACACAAAGCATTAACGTCCATTAGAAAATCAATCCATAACATAAAAGAAAATTTGTTAAAAATGTGTACGGGATGTTTACTCCTTATACAAATCTACAGTTTCATTCCGATCTTAATTAACCTTTAAAATAAGAGTAAGGTCGTGGTCTACGTGCGATTTCGAAAACCCTCCAATTAAGGGTAAATAGCCTATAAGAAGTCCAACAATGCTTCAAATTGACTTGCAAAAATTTGCCGATCCAAAACAGGCTTTACATTTGTAATAATGTGTAAAAAATAATAGTATTTTCGGATAATTGTATTTCATTGTTATGCAGGGTGTGCCGTTCCTGATGGTAATTACTTTAATGTTAGATAGTAGTGTTCGTTTGTGGAAAATTAACAATAATGACATCGACACTCTCTTTAACCGTTGCAGAGTTATAGCATTTTTATTTTAAATTGTGTCAAAAAGCTTGACTTGTCGAGCAAAACCAAAATTTGCCAATCATTGATTCCGAGATTTGACCTCACTTTCTGAAACTACATAAAATTCCATATAAATGGACGTTTCCCATGCATTTTTTGCAAAGACCACCCGCACTTCAAAGATACAACTATTCAAACTTTATTTCGTGGGAGAGATAAGTGAAAAAGTTAGTACCAGCCGTTAGCCGGCACCCTTTCAGAAAAGAGATTTTAATTTTGAAAACCGAAAAATATCGCGGGCAGCGCGGTCTGAGGAGCAGGGAAGTGGTCTGGGGAGTAGGGAAATGGTTTGGGGAGTAGGAAAATCGAGGACGGGCAGTCATCCGATGTTCGGCACAAAATTCGCGAATTAACAGGGTTGAGCGTTCAGGCGCATTGCCATGTTGAAGGAACCATGCGTTGATTCGCCACAACTATGATTTCATTTAGCGATTTTTTTTCGCGCAACCTCTTCAAAACGCCTTCGTTTTTGTTTACTTTCTTTTTTATTTCGATTTCAACTACACTTGCGAGCAAAAATAATGAATCAAACCGAAAGCACGTGTATTTGTATGCATATTTTGAAAAGTACATTATGTATCCCTACAAATCGTATATCATTTGAAAACTTGAAATCTTAGCCTTACATTAATATCATTTTTAACAATATTTGAAGATAAAATTTAAAAGAGTGGGGCTTGAAATCAAAAAGTAGGAAAAATGGGGATTTTAGAAAATGGAGTTTGGTCAGGTTTTTGTTAAATAAAACAAAAAATTTTGAAAAAATAACAAAATTATTTACAATATCTATTAATATCTGGTATTGCCACCTCTTGCTCTAATAACAGCTTGTAATCGATTTTTAATTGACATTATTAATTTTTTAATGGTATCTTGAGGAATTTCACTCCATTCCTCTATTAAGGCCTCCTTCAATTAGTCGATAGTCGACGGCGCGAGATCTTTGTTTCGGACTCTTTTTTTGAGCTCGTCCCACAAGTGGTCAATGCGATTTAAGTCTGGACTGCGTGCAGGCCAGTCAATTGTCGCAATATTAGCTTCGTTCAGGCACTGCTGGGCTTGACGCGATGTGTGACATCGTGCATTGTCGTGCATTAAAGTAAAGTTGTCACCAATACGAGGGTTGCCTTTTATATTTCGGGATTAGAGAACAAAAACAAATATTAATCATTGAAAATCGCTTTATTGTTTTTCAAAATATTCCCCATGAAGATCTATACACTTTTGCATGCGTTTGAACCAATTGCCAAAACAATTTTGCCACTCTGATTGAGGTGTCTCCAAAACATGCATTCTGAACGCAGCAACCGCTTCTTCAGGTGTTGAAAAACGTTGACCTCTCAGTTTGTTTTTTACGTACGGGAATAAAAAGAAGTCATTCGGTGCCAAGTCAGGACTATACGGCGGATGACCCATCAAATCTATGTTTTGAGTGCTCAAAAATGCAGTTGTTTGAGCTGATGTGTGAGAGCTCGCATTGTCGTGGTGAAGAGTGATCCGTCTTCGGCGGTTGGTTTTCCTGATTTCTTGGAAGACAACTGGCAAACAAATGGTTGTGTACCACTCAGAATTGACTGTTCTGCGTTGTTCTAGTGGTACGGTTGCGACATGTCCAGTTTTTCCGAAAAAAAGGCGACCATTTGCTTGGAAGTGCTTCGTGCGCGAACAACTTTTGTTGGGTTTGGCTCATCTTGAAACACCCATACAGTCGACTGCTGTTTACTTTCGGGCTCATACGCATAAATCCACGACTCATAACCTGTCACGATGTCATAGACGTATTTCGAAGCACCGCGATCGTATTTTTTGAGCATTTCTTTCGACCAATCGACACGAGCCTTTTTTTTTGAGCGATTGACAAATTGTGTGGGATCCAACGCGAACAAATTTTTTTGACAGTCAAATGTTCATGCAATATTGAATGTATGCTGGTCCCACTAATGCCTAAGGTAGTCTCAATCTCACGATAGGTCACATGACGATCTTGCAATATCAGTTCGCGCACAGCATCAATGGTTTCCGGAAAAACAACTGATTTTGAACGACCTTCACGAAATTCGTCTTGGAGTGAACTACGACCTCGATTGAATTCACCATACCACCGATAAACACTGGTCCTTGATGGAGCTTCATCGCCAAAAATTGAATTCAGTTCATCCATGCACTGTTGCTGAGTTAATTCACGTCGAAAGTTGTAAAAAATAATCGCACGAAAATGTTCACGATTGAATTCCATTATTTGGCCGAGATTAATCTTTTAAGTTACTGTAAAAAACACAAATAGCGCTCGTATGTCAAAACGTTCTGAGTACGTATAACCTCAAAAATGTCAAACTTTACGATAGAGCTATCAGTTGCCAGATTGCAACACTAGGGTTGTCCAATCCCGAAATATAAAAGGCAACCTCCGTAGATGCTGCGTAGGGAACAACATGGTCACGTAGAATACCGGTAATATACCGTTAGGCTGTCAGTCCTCCTCCTCGGCCTCCAGAGGGCACGAATATAATTTCCGTTTTTAAATCCGTAGAGATAGCGGCCCACACCATACACGAACCGCCCCCGTATGCTACCGTTTCTGTGATACAGCATTGCGCAAATCGCTCATCTGGACGCCTGTATACCCGACCTCTTCTGTCACTGCCATGTAGACACACTCTGGTCTCGTCGGTGAACAATACGGACCGCCACTGCTCGAGGGTCCAATTTAAGTGATTCCTGGCAAACGTCAGTCGCGCTTGTCGGTGATGTGGGGTCAATTTCGGGCCTGTGGCGGGCCGTCTTGGAGTCAGATTCGCTTCCTTTAGTCGTCTCCTCACTGTCCACTCCCTTACAGCTACTTCGCGAACGTCCCTCAGATTCTGCTGCACGTCAACTCCCGTGAGGTGCCGATTTCGTAGCATACTTGTCACAATAAAACGATCGTCTCTATCGGAAGTGCAGCTAGGGCGGCCGGGTCGGGGTCTCTGATTGAAGCTACCTTCCTCTCGAAACCTGTTATACACTCTTGACACAGTAGACTGACTCATTCCGAGCTGACGAGCGACTGTTCTCCGAGTAAGCCCTTCCGATAATAGGGCGACAACTTGAGCCGCTTGCTGAGGCGTGGTACTCATGAATGACAAAATTGTTATTGTGTTAAAGTTATTCAATCAAAACCTTCCAGGTTCAATTGACCATTGAAAACCCTTTGCAGATGCATTTATAGGGTTAGTTTGCCTTGTAATAACCCATTCATAAATATTCAATTTTCCGACTTTTTAGCTTCAGGTAGCGTTCATTCATAAAACACTCATTAAATGGTGATAAAAAAGGTATCATTGTAAAGCTGAGATCTCAAACTTTCAAATGGCATACGATTTGTAGGGATACATTACGTACTTAAAAATATACATACAAACACACGTGCTTTCGGTTTGATTCATTATTTTTGCTCGCAAGTGTATTTTTGTGCATTTTGAATTCTTACCCTAAAGCCTCGTTTTCCAAGCTACGGAACTTCGCTGCGTGCTACGGAACAAACTGCCTCAAAATCCTCGTTTTCCTATTTTCGAAGCTGCGAGATATCGCTGCGTGTTGTGGAACAGACTGCTTTCGAGGCCGTCTATCCCGCAAGACGCGGCGGTATCCTGCAGCCTGAAAAACAAGGCTGAAAGTTGCCTATTCCGCAAGATACAGCGGAATTTCGCAGCTTGGAAAATGGGGCTTTAGGTCAAACCGTCAACTGTCAGTAGTGTTGATGGCTGAATTATAGTATGCGCGAACAACGCGGCTTCTGCTGTCAAATAAAGTCGAACCAATGGGTGGTATGCATAAAGTGAGTCAAGTGGAGTAAAGCTGAGTTGACAGAATTCCACTCAATTTTCACTGTGGAGCGGAAAGTAGTTTTATGCATACAAATTTTTCACTCGATTCACCGAACATAGCAGACTCAGGAATGTCCTCAATAGACTTCACTCTTGAGTATATCCTCATTATTATGCATACCACCCAATGTATTGTATTTCAGATGGCGATAAGTATACTGTGCGCGAACAACACGTCGCTCACGTCACAAAAGTTGAGACGAGTTCAACTTTTTCGCAATCAACGGCGCGAAGTATCAATTCACAATATGCATGTGTTTTAAAACTGTGGGTGGTCATTTGTTTTGTTGTAAGCTACTGTTATGCGCTTGGAAGTGCATGTTTCTATTCTTAATTCAAAAAAGTGTTAGGAAGCCATTTTTTCACAGCTCAAATGTGTCAAAAGAACGCGAACAAGAGATTTGACAATAACAGGCTGAACAGCTGATTTTCGTTGACTGCGATTTGTGGACGTAATTCGCGCACAGTATAATTCCGAGGTGACTTTTGATCTTAGGGTAAAAATTCGAAATGCACAAATCCATTGAAATCGAAAAAGCAGTGAGCATCACATTGACAGAAGGTCGAATCTGTCGTGTTTTTTTGGGCCTAGAGATCCCTTGCTAACCAACGGTGATGACTGACTTTTATCTCAACGCCGTATCCGTATACCAAACTCTCGTCACCTGTTCTTAATTATTAATTGTCTTGACCCCTCCGGGGGCATGGGCGCATCTCTAGCATTATCATGCCTTGTTGACGTTTCAATAGCATATGCACCTCCTATCCGCGCCGTCTTTATACTGACAAGCTCGGAGCACTGTGAGAATTCTATTAGTACCCACAAGCAGTTTTTTGATCGCGCCGAGATTTGAACGCGGAGCTCTAGATTAGTATCGTAGAGCGGTGACCTGTGCAGATCCGTAAACATTTGCCTAACTTCACGCAAAATTTCAGCAATGACTCGGAAATTAATCGAGATATAAACAATCTGTAAACAATCAAAAACGCGGAAGGTTATGATAATTGCAGTACTGCCAATTGCCTGTCGCCATAACGATCCATCAACATGTATTAAAAAACTTTCGTTATTTTTTTTATCAGACCTCGTGTGTTCCATATTTGACTAAATAACCCGAATAACTCATTCTTTTTTCATAATATATAATTATCTGCTGTCAGGCGATTTCCAGCTGTTATCCCATTAAATACTTACCCCTGGTTGAATTTTGACCGCAGAGGAAATCGGTCGAACTTTGTGCCGATCCTGATGAGATTTGAGAAGCCTTTTTTTTCAATTCGAAATTATGAAAATTTTTCGTTAACCTTTTCTGCATGAAAAGAAAAACGTATTGATGTATTTTACATATGTATGTACCACTGTGTCGCAAAACAGCACTTAAAGTAAAATATTTTAGAACATGATCCAGTTTTTGTATTTAAAAGAAATTAGATACATGGTTTGATTTCTTATCGGCTATCGGTTTGCATTTATTGTCGATGAAACCAAATCAATTCGTCATCTATTTTGAAAGGCAACTAGTGAGCTAAAAAAAACTGCGGCTGCTTGTATAAACCCACGTTTTGTTTTATTTTACTCTAGAATACAATGCTGTAAAACTTTTGTAAATACATAAATGCAATCTATGATTAAATTGCCATATATAAGCGGTTCTGTTTAATTCCCGTTCAACATTGGTAAGTCATATCCCAAGCAAAAAACAGTTTTACATACCAAAGATTTGTTTTATTGCATACGAATAGTATTGTAATAACTAGATATGTGATGTGGTAACCTTATACTAATAGAGAATATACACATAAATAAAAAATAATAATATAGGCATACTTTAAATTACGAAAATTTGACAACTTTTTAATGTATCCAATTTAGGTTCTTATTATTGTAAAAAACAAACAAACAATTTGTTATGATTACCCGACATTTTTCTCATCTTTTCAAAATGCAAAATGTTAAGTTACGAAAATGCATAGTAGAGAACACATAAGATTGAAAATATGTAAATACGTAATTATACATGAATGAATTAACTGTAAGTTTACAAACCAATCTAACCTATGATTAGGTGCACATTACGAAAATGAACAGGAGAAAATTCAATATATTGTAAGCCTTGTTTGTTTTATAAAATTCATCATGTATTACAATATATATGATTGCGTAAATGTATGTGTATATCTAGATTTCGTATTAAAGTCTAGCGCTGTGTTTGATTTTAAATTAAATAACAAATGAAATGTACATTTTGTTTAATTTCTGATTCCATTGCATTCTATTTGAATATTATTAAAAATTAGCTAGGGTTCTAGCTTCACTACGCTCACAACATTCACATCAATTTTAGTCGTTTTATACATTTGGTTACGGTCATTCATCCCGGAGGAGGCGGACTTTGGTAGCGCCACCATTCGTCCCAGCTACTCCGAAAATCATTGGTTTGACACTATTCTCCATCATTTTCGACAATTTTTTGCACTACGAGGGCTGTCTTTTAAGTTTTGCATATAGGAACATCGAGGTCGCCACGAATCAAATGTCACTACTATATGTCAACCTGCATCCTTTGTTAACTTAAATCCAAAGTGTTGGTACGATTTTTTTTTTCTATGTTTATGCTAAGGCTAAGGGGATACCCTTGATGCGAGAGCGCAGCCTTGGCGGGAAGGAAATTAGGGTAGTGGGGCTAGGATGGGTTGAGTTTGAATGAGGTACCGGTGTACGTTTCGTTTAAATTTTTGCAGATCATAACTGCAGGGGAAAACAAAAGATGGTAGGTTGTTCCACATTCGTGTTGTTCTGCATACAAATGAATCATAGAATTTACCGGTACGACTACTACTGAGTTCAAGAAAATGAGGATGGGCACGGCAGGCTAGCCGGGTGTTACGCGAAAGAAGAGCAAGCTCAGGAATAAGACTGGATATTTCGGCAGAACAACGGCGGTTGTAATAGCGATAAAAAAGTGATAAACAACCGACATTTCGCCGGTGTTCAAGCGACTCTATATGAGAAGTTATGGATTCATCGCCAATAAGCTTAAAGGCTTTCCGTTGAACTTTGTCTATTGCGGATAGGGCAGTTCGACCTGCGCCTGCCCATATGTGGGAATTATATTCAAGTTTCGGTCTTATGTGGGCCTTATAAATTTGTGCCAAATCAGATGGTGTAAAGTATTTTTTACAGCGATTCATGAAAACCGGACACTTCATTGCATTTTTTGCAATGTTGAAGATGTGGTCAGGCCAATTTAGTTTACTAGATATAAACAAAGTTTTTTGCCGGGCGACGGCCATCGACTATCATACAACGTGCATGATGCTTAACATGCCGTCGCCCTTACCAGCCATTAGTGTGGCTACACGTAATGAAAAAAGAGTTTTTAAGAATAATTTCCTCCTCGAAGGGGGGCCCAAAAAGCGTGATTCGTCGGTTTCGACCGCTGGTGCGAAGCGCGTCTCATCAGACGCCTCTGCTCCGCGCATCGCACCAGTGGGAGAGGCGTGACCTACAAGCTGCACGTTGCAGTTTGCATTCGGTATGGATTCACACCCATGTCGTGTTGGTCGGCCTATATAAGGCAAAACAACATCTGTCTTGGGTCATTCCCAGTCACGCCTCTCCCACTGGTGCGATGCGCGGAGCAGAGGCGTCTGATGAGACGCGCTTCGCACCAGCGGTCGAAACCGGCGAATCACGCTTTTTGGCCCCCCCCTTCGAGGGGGAAATTATTCTTAAAAACTCTTTTTTACTAGATATGTTTATACCGAGTACGTTCAATGTGGGTGAATCAGTAACGCTGACACCATCGACAAGAATGGGTTGGGCGGTAGATGGGGCACGGCGTTTATTGGAAATAAGACAACATTGAATTTTTTTGGCATTAAACTCTACTCGATTCGCTTTCCCCCATGCAATAATTTTTGAGATATCTCTATTTAGTGAGTCAGACATGCGATCTCGGTTGAAAGATGTAGCATTTTGGCAGGAGTCAGCTGCAGAGTTAAAAGTATAAATAGAATCAAGAGTGCTGTCATCTGCAAAACTGTGAATTGGGTTTGATGTCACACTTAAAAGATCGTTGATGAACAGAAGAAAAAGCGTTGGTGATAGGACGGTACCTTGAGGGACCCCTGCGTTGGTGGTATGGCAATTCGATTTAACTCCATCAAGGACGACTCGAAGCGAACGGCCGTGGAGGAAACTTTCAATCCATATAACTAATTTTGGGTCCAGACCAAAAGCCTGGAGTTTAGCTAAAAGAGCCGGATGCCAAACTCTGTCAAAAGCTTTCGAAATGTCGAGGGCAATGATTTAGCTTCACCAAATTGTTAAATACATCGATTCCATCTTTCGGTGAGATATGTCATTAAATCTCCGGTTGAGCGCGAGGAACGGAAACCGTATTGTCGATCGCTGATGAGATGGTGTGAATCAAGATAGCTCAAAAGTTGGTTGTTGACAAGGGTTTCAAAGACTTTTGACAGGACCGAAATCAATGCTATTGGTCGATAGTTAGAGGGGTCACATGCTTCACCTTTTTTGGGGATTGGTTGGACGTGAGCCAGCTTCCATGTTGATGGAAATACTCCTGTCGTATACATACGTATAGAGTTACAGCTACACTACAGCGAATTGTCAAAGTCATCGAGTTATCCGTATAATGGAATTGAAACGAGAACATTTTCGCGCAATAATTTTTTACAACATTCGAAGACAATTATCTCAAAAAGAATGCCTCGCCAAGTTGGTGTCTGTTTTCGGCAAAAAAGCACCACATCAGTCGACTATTTCTCGTTGGTATGCAGAATTGAAACGTGGACGGGTGAGTCTTAGCGACGATCCAACGGCAGGTGCACCAAAAACCGCAGTCACCCAAGAAAACGTCGATGCTGTGCGCAAGCTCATCACGGAAGATCGACATGTGACATATCGCCGCGTTGACATGATCAAACTACGGTTTGACAAACCACCTACTTGAACGTGTAAACCCCTTGTCAAACTGGTTTGATGTCTTGTGCTTTTGTCAAACCGTAGTTGGACGGTGCTCAACTTTCATCAAATGCTAGTTTGTCAAATCGTAGTTTGATCATGTCAACGCGCTTTAAAAGGCATCATTGGGGATTTCAAAGACCCCAATTCACAAATTTTGTATGAAGAATTGTGTATAAAAAAAATTGTCAGTAGTGATGAATCGTGGATTTACTCTTATGAACCCGAAAATAAACGCCAGTCGTCTGTTTGGGTATGAAGAAAAGCCGACAAAAGTCATCCGCTCTCGAAGTGCCTCCAAAAAGATGGTTACGACATTTGTCTCAAAAGTAGGTCATGTAGCAACAATTCCTCAAAGAAAAATTACTGCCGATTGGTATACAACCATTTGTTTGCCAGAAGTCATCGCTGAGCTTCGAAAAACCAACCCCGAACGACGAATCATCCTCCACCAAGACAATGCAAATTTGCACAGCTCGCCAAAAATCCATTGAATTTTTAAAGCAACAAAACGTCGAATTGTTAGACCATCCTCCGTACAGTCCCTACATAAGCCCCAACGATTTCTTTACATTTACGAAAATTAAGAACAAACTGCGTGGTCAAAGGTTCCAGTAACCAGAAGAAGCAGTTGAAGCCTTCAAAAAAGCAATTTTGACTATACCAACAAACGAGTGGAGTAAATGCTTCCAGAGTTGGTTCGAGCACATGCAAAAGTGCATTAATCTTCGTGGGAAATACTTCGAAAAACAATAAAGTCTTTAAAAACTATTGTATATATTGTTTAAATTCAGCCCTGTATGCAAAACTTAAAAGTCAACCCTCGTATCATTCAACTCCGGGCTTATTTCGTATCATATCGGCTCTTATTCGAATTTGCATGTCCCTCGTTGCCACTCGATCCAATGCGGCATATCAATGCATTTTCCGCTCTTAATGTCTTTGAAGTTCAGTCACAATTTCTGATTTGTCTTTTTAAAATTACGTAATTTTCAAGTTTTTTACAAACTTCAACCCCCTATAACTGACAAATCCACTCCAGGAAGTTTCCCAGACTTCTTATTCTCGTATTCCTGCAAGGATTTCAGACCAATCAGCTTATTTTCCTTCGTACTAAAGACGTTAGAACGTATCATAGACTCCCACATCCGGCAAACCCTGGAGGGCTCACCGCTTTCGAAGGCACAGTACGCCTACCTCAAAGGTAGATCCACAGAAACAGCTCTCCACGAGGTGGTGCGCACAGAAACAGAACAGAGCCTTCAGTATAAGCAATATACATACATTATCTGCTTTCCTCGATATAGAGGGTGCATTCAACAATGTCCGCATTGAATCTATTCACGACGCCTTATCATCCGGGAGTCGAAGCAGGGATCGGCAGCGTAGATCTAGAATAATTCATGCGGACTTAGGAAACAGCCCCTAACCAGATATGTATGCAGAAGGACACCTCAAGGAGGCGTCATGTCTCCTCTACTTTGGCTAGTGGTCATCAATAAATTCCTAGCTAGACTGGACAGAGAAGGGGTTAAAGTGATCGCGCACGCGGATGATACTGCGATCGTAGTTTCGGGGATGTGCCTCTCCGTGATTAGTCAAATCCTGGAAAGAGCCGTGGGTATGGTGAGCGCCTGGGCCACACGCTGTGGCCTGGACATCAACCCAGGAGTAGTTGACGCGCTATGCCCCGCTAGGGGTTAAGGCAAAGTAGTAAAACTGAACTGATGCTACTTACCACAAAAACCAAAGTACCACATTTTACCCTTCCTAAAGTAAACTGACAGCCACTCCAATTATTGCCCAGCGCAAAGTACTTAGGTGTCATTCTAGACACGAAGCTTAGCTGGAAGTTAAACATTGAAGAACGGGTAAAGAAGGCCTGCATACCCTTCTACACCCGTAAGAAAGCCTTTGGAAGAAGGTCCTTTGAATGTACACGGCAGTATCACGATTCTAATTTCCTCTACTGGGGGGTTGGGCTGGTGCCGGCTTGCCGCGGAGCGGGGCCGTGGGGCGCCACGCGCTTAGAATTTGCCAGCCACAACCACAGAGCCAAAAGGTGCCACGACAAGCGCGAATTCGCAGCGTACGGCTCTATACCCGGGAAAAATATCACGTCCGGAGCACTCTTCACACGATATTCTAATAAAATTCACTTTTTCACTACTTTATAAATGTACAAATGTACAATGTATTCAAAATTTCTTACTGGCTAAACTCTTCTTTAAACTTCGTGATCACGCGATAAATCAATCAAAATCTTACACTAAATACTTATTACTAATTATATACCCTATAGTTGTTATTCGTCGCTGCGTCGTCGCCGTCGTCTTCTGCTCAGCTAGCCGGGCCTTCCACCAAATATCTTCGTCGTAACTGCAGCTCGCCACCTTGCTGTCTCACTTCTTATCGACGCCTCCATTCCACCAGGAACCTCTCCGAAAGTCCACTTGGGTTCGTTTCTCCACTTGTCTTCGCCGGGGTCCACAACCTTCGCCCAAAACCTTGTCGGTTCAATATTCAAAGACAAAAGAGGGTATGTCGTTAATTTTATCGGACTTTTATGCTTTCGGCGGACCGGTGGAAATGCCGCTAAATTTATTTGCGGTCCATATATGTCGTCACGGTAAAGTTCGACAACCTGTCCTTTTTTATTAACTTGAATTGCATCATTGCATCGACATTGTGTGCGTTCAGAAGGAACTGAGCAACTTCCGCTCAGCGAACATGTTCAGAACGAGCGGGTTCAGAAGTGACCGAGCAACTTCTGCTCGAGTGAGCATGATCAAATTTCACCGAGCAAGAAATATTTCTGCTCACTGATCAGTGCTCAGGTTCTTCTTCTTCTTTTCAGCCTCACGCTCATGTTGCGAGTTCCGACTTTTGACAGTTGTCAAATTGGGTTTGTTGTGTTTAGGTTGTGTTTTCTTGGTGTTTTCGCCGTTTCTGTTTTGTTTTCTCGTTTTTTTTGGGATTTTCATCATGGACAGCGTGGGATTCCTGTATTTTCCACTTTTCGGCACTTGACGTCTAAAATTATCATCGTCAGTTTTCAGCTGGTCGATTTATCAGCTGGTGAAGTAGCGTTCAGCAGGCGCAGACTCCAAACCGAACAGCTCCGGAGCTGTTCGCGAGCAGTTGCAGAGCTACTCGCGAGCGGTTTCTGCTCTTTTGTCACCTTCTGAACGCACTCAGTGTGAACGACCGTGGTAGATCACCATTGTGAACACAAGCATTTTGATCACAACAGCCGCGTTTGTTTACCTTTGCAGGAGAGTGTACTCGTTCTCGCATAGTGCCGTGGTTTTTCAGCATGGGAAAGTTACTTAGTACGAAGTTCAAAATGCCGGTTAAAATCAAGCAAGTGCTCGTCTGTGGTGCGGTGGATGCTGATTGCGTCGACCTTCTAAAAAGTCATGAAATCGATGTCACGTACAAATTGAAATTGCCCAATAGACGAACGAGGAAGTCATTAAAGACGGATCTGGTAGAAGGTATGTATGTAGTTGGACGCGCAGGTGCTGGCGTAGATAATATTGAGTGCGTTCAGAAGGTGGCAAAAGAGCAGAAACCGCTCGCGAGCAGCTCCGCAACTGCTCGCGAGTAGCTCCGGAGCTGCTCGCTTTGGAGTCTGCACCTGCTGAACGCTACTTCACCAGCTGACAAATCGACCAGCTGAAAGCTGACGATGACAATTTTAGACGTCAAGTGCCGAAAAGTGAAAAATACATGAATCCCACGCTGTCCATTACAAAAATCACGAACAACGAGAAAACAAATTCAAAACCACCCGAAAACCAAAGAACTAGAAGCCGAAAACGGCGAAAACACAACAACCAATTTGATGATTGTCAAAACTCGGAAACTCGCAACATGAGCGTGAGGTTGAAAAAGAAGAAGAAGAGCCTGAGCAGTGAGCACTGATCAGTGAGCAGAAATATTTTTTGCTCGGTGAAATTTGATCATGCTCACCCGAGCGGAAGTTGCTCAGTCACTTCTGAACCCGCTCGTTCTGAACATGTTCGCCGAGCGGAAGTTGCTCAGTTCCTTCTGAACGCACACATTGATATTTCAGCAGCTACGAAACAACATCATTGTGTGCGTTCAGAAGGAACTGAGCAACTTCCGCTCAGCGAACATGTTCAGAACGAGCGGGTTCAGAAGTGACTGAGCAACTTCTGCTTGGGTGAGCATGATCAAATTTCACCGAGCAAGAAATATTTCTGCTCACTGATCAGTGCTCAGGTTCTTCTTCTTCTTTTTCAACCTCATGCTCATGTTGCGAGTTTCCGAGTTTTGACAGTTATCAAATTGGTTGTTGTGTTTTCGCCGTTTTCGGCTTCTAGTTCTTTGGTTTTCGGGTGCTTTTGAATTTGTTTTCTCGTTGTTCGTGATTTTTGTAATGGACAGCGTGGGATTCATGTATTTTCCACTTTTCGGCACTTGACGTCTAAAATTGTCATCGTCAGCTTTCAGCTGGTCGATTGGTCAGCTGGTGAAGTAGCGTTCAGCAGGTGCAGACTCCAAAGCGAGCAGCTCCGGAGCAGCTCGCGAGCAGTCGCGGAGATGCTCGCGAGCGGTTTCTGCTCTTTTGCCACCTTCTGAACGCACTCATTGTGTTGAACGCTCCTGGTGGTAATTCAATAGCAGCTTGTGGTGTACCTATTAAGCGATGGTCTAGTGCCGCCGTATCTTAACGCCACCCCTCCTAACTTAACGCCACCCACTCTATCCTCAGAGTTCTCCGGGCGGAGGCAATACTCCGCCGTGACAGCAGTAGTCCGTCCGATTCTTACATATGGGTTGTTGATCTGGTGGCTAGCGCTTGCTAAAAATATAACGTCACAAAACTTGGCAGAGTGCAAAGAACGGCATGTCTTGGTAGCACATGTGCCATGCGAACATGCCCGAGGGAAGCGCTAAACGTGATCCTGTATCTTCCACCTATGGACCTCTTTATCAAACAACTGGCGGCGGGCAGTGCAGTCAGGCTCAAATAGTCGGGAGGCTGGACTGTCAGCGATATTCTAAACCAGTTGCCACAAGATGTGGCCAAGGTGAAAACCGACTTTGCCGTGCCCACCAGAGCTGGAAGGGGGGGACTGCGGCGTCGGTGTAGAGATCTTTTCTGACGCACTGAATATTTCGGAGTGTTACCGCTTCTCAGATCATGCCAGCATATTTCAGGCGGAAATGCTGAATTCGGTAAGTACATGCTCCAGGCTTGTCGAGCGATATGGAGCGGAGTTAGCTTGCCTTGGCAGACGGCTCAATACTACCCTGCTTTCGGTTCCTGGTCACAGGACCTGGCCAGAGGAGGCGCCTCCCTAGACAGATCTCAAGCGGAGCCAGTTTGCATTCCGTTTTTTGCTGTTAAGCGCAATATATCCCATTACCTCAAGGTTGCGGTTTCCAAATGGCGGAATCTGCACACCTACGCCGTATCTAGAAAGATATGGCCCTCCTATGACAGAAAGAGAACATCGGAGCTTACGACCAAATCACGCAGAGATGTCGCTAGACTCACGGCAGTCATCACGGGGCATTGGCTTATAGGGGATCACGCAGTCAGGCTCGGTATCCCCTACAATACGCATTGCCGAAGTTGCAGTAATGAAGATGAGAAAGAAAACCCTCACTCTAGGACCAGACATCGTACATTGGGCAAGGCCTTTCTTGACAGCCTGGCGGTTGTTTCGGGGGTAAGAATTGGGGATTTGCTTTACTTCTTTAACTCCTCCGGTTGGATCTAGGCAACATTGCCTGTATTTTCCAACTATCAGCCAATAACAAATTTTGTTTTTTTTTTGTTTATGTTGTTTGTGGCTTCAAAATGGCGCTTTTGGCGTTAATTGGGTTCTAGTAAGTCTTGCCTCAGCCACCAATTATACCAACCAACCATTCCTACATTTCAGAAGAACCGAGAGTGAAAGTTCTAGCCTTGTTACTTATAAGTGTCACCATACACTGTCGAACTCGAACTCGAGCACGAACCTAGTACAAGTGGACCGGCTTTATTCACACCTATGTGAAGTGTATGTGTGTGTCAGGACATTTGTACCAGGTTCGTGCTCGAGTTCGAGTTCGACAGTGTATGGTGACACTAACAACACATTACGGGTTTGCGATTTTGAGGAGAATTCTCTCTATTGCATTTAGAGAGAATCCTTAATTGCGGCAGTTCCGCTTTAGGTAGTCCATTTCCGCTTTAGGTGGTAACAACCTAGAACCCACATGGAGGGATGTATAAATATGTATAAAGCGGAAATTTCTTGAGTTTTGTGAAAATTCTCTTTAATCGGATAGAGAGAATTCTCCTGAAAATCGTAAACCCGTAACGTTCCCTTATAACGTAACAAAATCCGTTGCTGGCTCCGAACCTTATATCACTATACGCGTATGTATAAGATAATACGTTAACTTCCCTTTTTCGAATTTGCCGAGCGCGCCGAGCATAACGCCAACGGAAGTTCAGGATCAGGAGCATTAAAATTTTTGGTGCGAATGCAAAAGCTTTTTTTACACATATCAAGCGGCTTCAGTAAATCGATAGAAAGTCATATGACGTCAAGTGAACTACCAAGCGACCAGCACACTCTCTTATCAGATCTAATCAAATTTGCTTATCGGCTTTCCCATTTTAATGATACATTCTTGTACAATCTTTCATACATGCGTATACATCCATACATACATGTATGTCGCGGAGGAGTAGATGCGATTTTTGTGTCCTGAAGCTTTTCAGCGTATTTGGGCGATGGGAGCGATGCTTTCCTTTTTGCTTGTTGGCAACACGTCGCTCTCAGTTCTCTACTAAACGCCTAGCACGAGAACGAGCCTGACGTCGTCATTGTCACTTACGTAGTATTATGCGTGTGGTTGTGATTTCGAAGTCGATTTCTATCGTGGTTTTCCTTCTTTTGTCCTGCAATTTTATCAATGCGTTTTGTTGAATTGAGTGGTTTAATGGAAAGTAGATCAAGCAAATATTTTACCGCAGCATTACACTATTTCTCCGCGAATCGATTGCTTACGCACATCCTAGGAGTTTACTATTTTTGAAAAATGTCCAACAATCGGAATCTCCATTGAAGACGTGTTTGTGGCTTTCCTTTTTCGAGTAAGTTGTGAGAAACCTAGCCTGTCGGTTTCAGTAATTTTTTTCATGGACCCATCCACATTAAAAGAGTTTCGAAAAAGATAACAATCTTTATGACACGAGTATAACTGAATCGGTTCCATATTCAGTAGTCTACCGAAAATGCAAGTTAATTTTCTCTAATAGAGCAGTGAAGTGGATAAGTTATAGTGAGAAATGGAGAAATGTTAATAAAATATGCAGCATTGGGATTTCGGAATACCGTAGAGCAATTTAATTAATTAGTAAGTAGCTATCAGTAAGAGCCAGAGATACTAGGTGATTTTTAAGCAAATTGTTTTGAAATTCGAATTTTCTTTGATTTGAGAATGAAATCATTTCTGTTGTGGTGTCGTGGATTCATCTGTAAACTTAAGGGAAAAATACGAGCAAATCGATAGCCCCGACAAAATAGCAAACATACTATTCAACACAGAAATATTTTTGATCACATATCAAACCTCTTTAGAATTTAAAAGACATTTTATTCGGCCATTGCTTGTGATTAACTTTTCATATGAATTCCAGTGGAGGTATTGAAGGACGCAGGCGTGCGCTTTATAGCCCCGCTTTTTCTCCTTGTTTTTCCAGACAGGCACTTTGCTGGATACAGAATGCGAACGTGTTATACGTGAATCGTTTGGTAATGAGTTGGTCAGTTATCTGTGGGCAGATAAATAGATCAACGGACAGTTATGAATAGATGCTTCGTAACGACTTATTTTTTTATATATGTACATAATAAAATGTGGGTGCAAACCTATATGCCAGCAAAAAAAGTCTGTATCTTGCTATATAGACGAGTTATCTATCAAATATCATACATTCTAATTAGAGTATAATCAAATAAGTAATAGTTTTTAGGATTCTAATAGTTCTCAATCAGAATTTATGACTCGATTCCATTATAAATAAAACTTAGTCAACCACTTAACAGAGTTCAATTTAATAGCTACTAGAAATTCAGACTCACCGATGTTGTCAGGGAGGGGAGGGGTCCCGGGGGTTCGGACGACTCCCGAAATATTTAGAACTTTAATAAAAATACGACAATAGAGATAAGAGCGACGACTGGTAGCTCATGTCTCACTACCGGCGTTTCGGGTTCGAATCCCATCCACGACGACGTTCGTGGCCAAGGATGTTTGTGTGTCTTTGTCTTCCCCCTATTGTGCGAGGCGTAATAATAAGCCACAGCATCTCCCGACTTTTCACAGCTAGGCGGCTAAATGGGGGAGCAGGAGATGCATGCTGGCAACTGCATTCTCCGAAACTAGTTTATGCCAACGAAACGTCAACTGGGCCACATGGAACAGTTGACGCACTATGCCCCACAAGGGGTTGGGGCAATTGAGTAGTCATGATTGTCAGTCTGATGGGTCCACTAGGTAGGCTATTGTAAATAAACCGTGGCGATTGCCTCAGCCAATCGAAATACACCTCAAAAAATATCTACGCGGATAAATGTCAAGGCTTTAGTAGTATGGCAAATTACTTTTTAAAATGCAATGAGTAGTTTTTTTTTTTTTTGTTAATTACGAGGGCGGTCCGATAAGTATGTACTTAGCCTACAAAAGAAAAACGAAAATTTTGGAAAAGTGACGATTTATTTCTCAACATAGTCTCCTTTTAGCACGATACACTTGACCCAGCGATGCTCCAACTTCTTTAACCCGTCTGAAAAATACGTTTTCTCGAGGTCTGCAAAGTAGGCCTCCGTAGCGGCGATGACCTCCTCATTCGACTCAAATTTCTGCCCGGCGAGTGACTTTTTCAAGTTTGGAAACAAAAAGAAGTCGCACTGGGCCAAATCTGGAGAATGCGGTGGAATGGGGCAGCAGTTCGTTGCCCAATTTGGCTGTGGCGACGGCGGAGGTGCGAGCCGGTGCGTTGTCATGGTGGAAGAGCACTTTTTTTCTGCAATTGGGCGTCGAATTGGCCCAATAATTCGTTCACGTTCGCTGGGTGAAGTCCACTGTTTCGATTGTTCCTTGGTCTCTGGTGTGTACCAGTGGATCCATGCTTAAACAGCGTCAAACATTGCTCTGAAGTGGTCTCACGGTTGCGCTTGTTGTCCGGAGTGAACAAACACGGCACTCATCGCGCCGACAGCTTTCTCATGCACAAAGTTTAATGCAGGATATGACCCACGCGGTCTTTTGAGATGCCTACTGTCTCAGCTATCTCGTGCACCTTGAATTGGCGGTTTGCCAATACGATATTGTGGATTTTTGTCACGTTATCCTCCGTGGTAGCCGTTTTCGGGGCACCTGGCCGTGGCTCATCAACAACCGACGTGCGACCACGTTGAAACTTGTTAAACCAATTTTTGACGGTCGCCATCGAAGGAGAAGAGTCACCGTACACAGCAGCGCTCTTTGATTTCGCTGCGCGATTTCTTTCCCTTCCAAAAACAAAAATCGGCTCTTTTTCCATTTTTCTAAAATCCGCGGACACGCCCACTTCGACACGCGGTCAAAACAAAACTACGAGTCCGATTCGGCTAAAATTTTGACAGTAGCCGTCTACGAGAATGTACTACACCATAGTAAATCGATCTTGCGATAGTGGCACCATCGGGCGGTGAGACTAAGTACTTATCGGACCGACCTCGTACAGTCACTCCCCGGCATACGTCCGACTTACGTAAATCCGCTCTTACCTAAATGCCAAAATTCATGAAAAATATTTACTTAGAATTCTAGATAGATAGCAAAAATATCGTATTCCGCGCAAAAGAATCACATGCACTGCGACATTCAGTCTATTCACTGTGCTAGGTCCCGATCCTAGAGAGCAGACTAAATCCCATTCTGCTCGACGGCGAGCAAGAGCTTCAAATTCAAGAGATACGTCGTCGGCCTCACAAAAACGACAGCTTCCGTCTGAAACGATACTTATAGTTTGGGTGGAATTTCGAAGACGGAAGTGAGCCAGATAATTCTGACCCTGTTTCTGCTCAAGTTGAGCAAATCAAGAGTATCAATCTACGGCATTATACCGCGATAAACAATTTAGATTGTCTCGGACCAGGGAGACTTTCGCCCGCTCCCGCCCCCTGATCTGCTTCTTAACAATTCAGATTAGTAGACCACAGAAAAGGGTTGGGCCAACTTATTTTAGTAGGGGGCAGTAGATGCCCGCCTGCTAAGTTCGTTGTTTGCAATATCAGAGTGCCTAGGGACCCAATAGATGTAGGATTGTTTGAGGCTCTGTAACGGATGGTTTCGTGGGCATCCGAAGATGCCCCTGGGGACGGGGCCTAGGTAGCATAGTGACCGTGAAGGTTGGGCCGTGCCATCTAACGAAGAAAAAGGCCCCTCAACGAGCTGAGCAGCGGCCTATGCTTGCTGTAGCTCAGTTCGGGAGATGTGGGCGGGGTTTTCGCCGCTCGTTGCCCCTGTCCTTCAGGTATTAACAAAAATGCATAGACTTGGGGAAGACAACACAAACAAGAGAGGTAAAATTGAGAATAAAAAAAATAGTCTATAAGGATGGAATGGTTGGCGGTCGGATCAGACTCCCAAGCGGTCGAATTTGGGTCCGGGTGTAATGGGACCCTCGGCCTCTGAAAGAAATTTTTTTAAGTTACTTAGAAGGACAATCCTGGCAATCAAAAAGGTATCCAGGGCTCCTCCGCGCTTCGTCCGGCCACCGAAGATGCTCCAAATGCCGGCAATTCAAAGCATTTATGGAGGCCTTAAATATATGGCTAAACCACAAAAGACAAACACAACACCAGGATTGCCTTGTTGAACTGTTTCTAAAAGGATAATCTACTCTATAGGAAGGATTGGGGTGCTACATAGGAAAGCACAGCTACTTGAAGGGAGAGAAGTAAAAATGACTAAGTCCTAAGACTAAGTAGCCTTACTGTGCTTGTGGGGATGCATAACGGTGGAAGGACTAAAAAGAAACCCGATGAGGTCCTTTTTAGTCCTGTTCTTTACCAGAAATGGGCCCCACGTTGGTGGGCGCCAAATATGTAACGGACGGTTTGGTGGGCATCCAAAAATGCCCGTGGGGACGGAGTCTAGGTAGCATAATGACCGTGAAGGTCGGGCCGTGCCATCTGGCGAAGAAAAAGGCCCCTCAACGAGCTAAGCAGCGGCCTATGCTTGCTGTTGCTCAGTTCGGGAGATGTGGGCGGGGTTTTCGCCGCTCGTTGCCCCTGTTCTTCACGTATTAACAAAAATTCATAGGCCTGGGGAAGACAACACAAACAAGGGAGGTAAAAATGGTTTGCCACTTGTAAAAATTGTGTGCGATTTCTTGTCATTGATCTTGCTGCCAAGCCAATTTGTTTCCTGGACTGCAGTAATGCTTCGTTTGTACTTTTCGACTTGTTGAAGGAGGGCCTTCTCGACCTCCGGTTTGTTCAGAGAGTTTTCATTCCAGGATCCGAAAGAATAATCCGTTAGTCGTTTGCGTGGTCGTCGTTGTTGATCCGTCCAATCCGAGATTTTTGTTCCAGGTTTCTTGACGTGGAATGGTTTTTGCAAGGACGAGTTGTCAGCACATCGCTTAACCCCATTCAGGGGATGGCCTCGGAGATAGCAGATGGTTTAATAAACGTGCTATACAACTATGTTGCAGGTCCAACTACACAAATCATTCCATCCTACTAAACCTGAGACGCTTAGGTGATGGTCAGCCATTCAGGCTACAGCTATCTGTCCTTTTCCAAACTGTCTTATCATTAAGACTTGGCCGTCAGTGGTTCGACACACTGCCGTTACCAGGGGACACCCACGAGGAGGACTATGGAAAATGTCTTTTGCCCCCCAATTTCATATTATTCGTTAAAATTGAGTAATGAGTATGTACTATAGATAGATATGTTATATTTAAACGTTGAACACGTGACGATGACGAGCGATTTGTGTTTCTCCATTTTAATATAGTTGGCTTGGCTTCCTTGTATATATTTTTCTTACTAAGGCCGGCCGCATCTTGGACGTAGGCAGAGCAGCACAGCGCAGCGCGCACATGGCATTGTTATTGTAACAATTGTCAGAATCTGATTTTACAACAACAATGCCATGTGCCCGCTGCGCTGCCCTGCCTAAGTCCAAGATGCGGCCGGCCTAATAATTGACGCTGTTATATCCATAAATAAAAAATAACAAATTTTTGTTTATTAACAAAATAAAAATATTTTCTACTTTCAGCAACTCAGCATTCTTCGAAATAAAGTCGGATGCACTACAAATAAAAAGTGACTAAAATAAGTGAAAGTTTTTTTTAAAATAATTTATTGTACATGCGGAAAGAAGACGAAGCAGCAAATATGCATTTTTTAAATACTGTCACAATTCACAGCAGTAACGCTATTTGTACATAATATGGCATTATATTGTACTTAAAGAAAATTAAAATGAAATATTTGCGAATAAGGTAACCTATTCTAAAATGGCAACCCGCACTGTTGAGAAACTGAATAAATTCAATAGTCAATAGGATTTCAAATAAATTTTATATAATTTATATTACATTATAATAGTGTATATATTGGAAATAGCGGCAACAAGGATAGCTCCCAATACAAAAACGAACGAAACAAAGTGGAGGCGGTTTTAAAGCCATCATATAGTTAGGGAGTTCACAAAATGGACGATATGCCAGATTTATCGCATTTGACTGCCGAGGAGCGAGCTATTATTGAAGGTGTTATATTAAGGCAGAAGCAAGAAGAAGAACGTGAAAATGAGATTATGCGGTAAATAAAATTCATAGAAATATATCAAATAGACAAGGATATGCTGCAATTTTTAATAACATTTAATTGCAGACGAAAACAAGATGAAGTAGCTGTTTTGGAGAATACAATTCGTCAACGCTCCGAACAACAGAAAAAAGCTGGTGTCGAACTAGATGCTACATGCCACATATGCCTTAAAACAAAGTTCGCTGACGGTATCGGCCATGTTTGTAATTATTGCAACATAAGGTGCTGTGCGAGATGTGGTGGGAAAGTTACTTTAAGAAGCAACAAGGTATTAAAATTTACATTAAATTCACAAATAATAGTCTGCACGATTTAATTAATTTTTATCCATCATATGCTTTAAAAAATCAATAAGATTCATTGTAATATATTTTGAATTGAGTTGAAAACAACATGATTTGATTACTCTGAGATGATATACATTAAAAATAGAAACGCATTACCGATTAATCACGCATAAGCGCATTTTTATTTTTTTTTAGAATAAAAGTGGAGTGTACCATTGCTAAGCAGTCAACAAGACCACTTAGCAATAATTCCCTCCCCCCCCCCCGCTTAGTGTACTAAGCGAATAGGCTTAGGCTGAACATTTTTGGGTGGGGATCATTGCTAAGTGGTCTTGTTGACTGCTTAGCAATGATACACTCCACTTTAATTCTAATTACAAAAAAGAGTATTTTGAATGATAGTCCAGTTAATAAACATTCTTTCTTTTACTTTATTGGATACTTATTTTAGTCAATTGTAGTATACAGGGTATGCCGGTCCCTGATGGTTAATATTTAATGGTAGATATTAGTGATCATTTGAGGCAAATTAACATCTGACATGGACACTCTCTTTTTGAAAGTTACCATACACATAATACCATTTTTTGTAAATTGTGGCAAAAAAATGGACTTGCCGAACAAAATCCAAATCTGTCACTCTCCCAATTATTTAATCTAAGATTTGACATCACTTTCTGAAACTGCTTAAAATTTCATATAAAACAAGTTTTTTCCGGCTGCGGAAATTACCGTTACTTCAAACATTCAACTGTTAAAACTTTAAAGAAATTTCAAAATTGAGTTTGCATCGGAGATTCAAATAATTACTAAATAAAAGACCATTGACTCCTTCCCGCCTACACTTCCGGACCTCCAATCATTAGAGACTTTAGAGCATGCATTCAGAAGACTGCTTTTATTAATTTTGGAAAATTTGAAAAGTACACGATTTTTTTCCTGTTGTTATATCGACGTCTGCGTTAAAGAAAAAAAAACGATATATTCAAGAAAAATGGGAAAAAAATAATTTCATGCCCTTTGTTCTACACTTTCGGATGCTGTATCAACGGGAACTTTGGAGCATATATTCGGGGGCTCTCCACAACAATTGAGCCAGATTTCAAAACTACAAGACTTTTTTTTCCTATTTTTCATTCGTAGCGTGGACTATCTCTTAAGTCAAGATTGAAGTATAGTAGATCTGTTTCTTCTTCAGACCATGTTTTTTTTCCTTTAATACGTAGCATTCACAAATTTTCAAATCTAAGTCCTTAAAATTGATATGCCGTTCGAAAGCTAACAGAATGGAACAACTTTTGTCAACTTTCCAGTTCTGTCAGTTCAATGTACCGTTTTTAAATCGAATTTGAAATTTCTTTAAAGTTTGAACAGTTGTATCTTTGAAGTAACGGTGATCTTTGGAACTGGGAAAAGGTCCGGTTATATGAAATTTTATGTTGTTTCAGTAAGTAATGTCAAATCTCGGATTACATGATCGGGGAAGTGGCAAATTTTGAATTTTCTTCGGCAAGTCTAGCTTTCTGATACAATTTACAAAAAATTCAATAACTCTGTAGCGGTTAAAGAGGGACTGTCCATTAGGGTGTTCGTTATATAGATGAAATTTTTATTTTATTACATTCCCATTAATTTTTTTAGTAATACTTACAGAAACTTAAATATGAAATTACAGCTTCCTGTAATGATGGCAGCCCGTGCCGACTCGTCTTCAAAGCTTAGTATTTAAGTTTACATACGAGCAATTTCGGAATTTTGCTACAAATGAACGACTGGTGATTCTAATGAGAGATAAATAAATGATTAACACCTGCTTCCGACATAGAAAGATATATATTTATTAAGACCAACGAAACAATAAAATTATTTGGGATAATTCCTTTTTATGGTATTGCAGTTAGGAAACATCTTTTGTGCTTTTGCACACGCACCGCAAAAGAAACTCTTTTTGTTTCCCATCTTCAGTGATTAACCATGGAAATCTTGCATTAGTTTGACGGCTCTTTCTGCTGTATCATTTACAGCCCTCAAAATAGAAATTTTCCTCTAAGCTTTTAAATAGGCTGTATTTCTTTTTCACGACGAAACTGTCATCTTTAACCCTAGATTTTGAGGTAGCTCAGATACCAACAGTTGCGGTGAATATCTGTTTGAGTACTTAATTGTTATACTAACTTATTAATCTGCAATGTGAGTACGGAGCCTACCTTTGCTACTAGGAACAGAGCAGAGGTCTTAGATATTTCTCTTGTTTCTGAGAATTTTGTCCACTTGATCAGAGACTGGAGAGTGTCATCCGAGCACTGTTTTTCCGATCACCGCTATCTGCAATTCAGCCTTGCTGAGCGGCCTGTAAACAATCCAAACTTCCGTAATCGTAGAAGGACTCACTGGTCTATGTTTCGGGAGACATTCCTGAAACAGCTACCCCCTATGCCTGGTCGGCGATCTAGTAGGGAGGAGTTGGATGATATGGTGAAGGTTCTAACGGAGACATTTGATTTTGCTGTATCTAGATCGTGCCCCATCAGCAGGCAAAGAGATAAGAGAAAGCCAGTCTGGTGGAATGCACAAATCTTTTAGCTTAGAGTTGTGTGCAGGAGGTCTTTCAACAAAGCTAGGTCCACAGGTCTGGAGCCGGACTGAATTTTCTATAAGAGACATTTGAGAGTTTTTAAGAGAGAACTCAGGCAACCGAAACGCCGCTCATGGTGTAATTTTTGCGAGCGCATCGAGTGCTCGGGCGAAGCCTCCAGACTTCGTAGGATTCTGTCCACTGACCCACCCATACCCAGCTTTCTACTGAAACAGGACGGGTCCTGGACGACTTCGTGTAAGGATACTAAAGACATCGAACACTACATTTTAACACCATTAGGATTCCATGCATGGGCTCGTATGGAACCGGTGGATAATCATTTCATTTCTATATCCTAATCAAACTTAAACTGGCTTCTCAACACAAAAGTACTGGCTTTCCGCTAGATCGGAATTCCTATTTCTTCTTTTTCATCATCATTCTTTTAGTGTGTGAAAATGAGTGACGATAATCATATGACGGTATTTTCCAAACTAATTTAAGAGCCGATTATCCTCATCTCTTATGAGGAGAGCGAGTATTTAATTAGAAGAACACAAAGTTTCCCCGCCACTGACCATGATTAAACTCTTCATTGCCGCTATAACTTTATCTAGCCGAGCATGTTAAAGTTGTGGTAATCCTACTGAGTGAACCTCAGCGTGGCCTGGACACAGTTTGGGCGTGTTAAGAATTGTACTACATCAAGTGAGAAGTGAGACACACAAGTGTCATACATTATAGCAAGCTGACCTACTTGTCTCAACACTTTGAACGTGAAACTGAGGGGAAGGAAAATTGAACTAACTTGAAGTCATGGACTCTGTGCTGTGTTTGGTGTGCCTTATAAATGTTCAGCCAAGAGCGGTAACGGACTAAAGCGTATCAGCAACCGTTCACTGATGAAAACAGATAGGTTCTGGACTCTCAATAGTCATTCAACTTAAGGGAATGTTTAGTCTCGCTTGACAGAGTGCAATTCTTAACGTGCCCTAAGCTGAGTTTAGCCCACGTTAAGGTTCATTCAGTTGAAGTACCACAACTTTAACATGCTCGACCAGGAGAAGTCAGGAGCTAGGAAACTTAGTGTTATACAGTTTTCTACGATTAAACACTCACTTTTCTCAATTCGATTATATGGATGAGGATAATCGGTTCTTAAATTAGGTTGTTGGGAAAATATCATCTTATCATTATAACAATTTATCTCATACACTAAAAGTATGATGATGAAAAAGAGGAGATAGGGATTCTCGTTTTGATTCTTCGGATCTAGTGAAAAGCCAATTCTCTCAGTTTGTGAAGCCGGGTCAAGCTTTGATCGGAGTATAAAAATTGTTATCCATGGGTTTCACATTAATCCATCCATGGAATTGTAATGGTTTCAATATGTAGTGTTAAAGAAAAAAGACAAATTCCAATATATTGGGCTCAGCGATAAAATTTCGTTAGTTATAAGTGGCTTAACTCACGCGACAATTCCCTGGTCCTAACCTAACCTAACAAATCGAAGTACATCCTTCTGGGAAAACAAATAAAAAAAAGCTTCAAAGGGATCCAACGAACCTTTGTTAGTTGGATCCTTTGGAAGTTTTTTTACGGTCTCAGGCACGGAAATTTCCCAGGTTTCGCCCTTGTGGCTTTCTCGGCCCACTTTCTATACTTCCTGATATAGTCGCTTATTTCCCTGATCAAAACAAACAAATGGTCGTTGCAAGCTATGCAAGACTTGTCTCACTAAGCCGCCACAGCGATTCGACTAGGAGAAAAGGAGTATAGTTTTTAGCTTTGGGGGCCGCACGTTAGGATGCAAGTCGGCACCGGTTCTCGTTCATCGATCGAGTTGAAATTTATTTTAAGTACATGATAGGCTGTAATAAATATATTAAGAGGGTATGCGTTTAAAAAAAAATGTATTCAAAAATAAGGGACACCCTAGTGTTCATGTCATATTTTAATTTTCTTCAAATGAACACTTATATCTACCGTTAAAGTATTAACCCTCAGAAACGGTACACTCTGTATAATGGTACTATAAAGCATAAAAACCTGCGATAACGTGATAAGCAATCCTCACATATTGCTAAAACTATGTTTCGAAATTTCAGGTGATATGGGTGTGTATTTTGTGTCGAAAAAAACAAGAGCTGCTGTCTAAAACTGGACAGTGGATACACAAACCCAACTCCAACGACGGATACATGCATCGTATCGAGTCTGACGGAAGTAGTGTAAGTATATAATTGAATATGCTTTCTGTTCATCATCGTATATTCATTTTCATTTTCACGAATACACAGGCAATAATTGATCCCCATGATTCGTCTGATAAACGCCCAAAACTAGAAAGGACACGCAGTGCTGCCGAAAAGGAAAACGTTCACATGCAAAGAGCAGGTAGTACCCTACGACGACAGTACTCACAACAAGAAACATCATCAGGTCGTCGGTTGTCATCATCAGATGCAGGTACTGATATTCTTAGCTCTGGGCATCGCCGGATACAATCGCAAGGTCAACAGTACACGAATCAACAACAAATTCATCATCAGTATGACCCTATGATTTCCTGTCAGAGCATATATCCGGAAGACGATCCTAAATTCTATCAGGTGTATAATACAAGGCAAAACTAGATCATCTGAATATAGAGGGCCTGGAATGACGCTTTCAAGTCAATATCATAATTCTAAAAATTAACAGCGCGAAGTTATGACGTGGACTAAGCAAATTCTCTTTACACGTATTTGCGAGTGCAGTTCTAAAAGTATTGAGCTTAATATACGTTGAAGCTAGTCACTGCCTTCTGAAGATAAAGGCCAAGCTGTAGAAAAAAAAACTCGCCAGCACACTTCCAAACTCTGCCTTCATGAACGACGTCATTGAGAATTATTGTATAAAGGACAGTGGTATATTTGCACACACAGTTTGCGTACAAACACACAACACATTTTCTTCGTTCATATATTGTTCATTTGGATCACTGGATGCAATTTAACTAGTAAATAAACGGTGAATTACCACTGAACGCGGAAAACGAGAATTATACTCGGTATGCACGTAAACCGAACTCGCCGCGATCAGTCACCAACCACTGGCTACTTTCGACAGACACGCACACAAGCAAGCCAGTCAGTACCCATTTGCCCAATCATATAGTGGGGCATAGCGCGTCAACTATCGCATGTGGCTTAGCTGACGTTTCGTTGGCTGGGGGATTGGGAAGTTGCTTTACTTCCTTAACTCCTCCGGTTGGATCAAAGCAGCATCTCCTGTATTTTCCGACTATCAGCCAATAACAAATTTTCACGGGGTTTGCGCTAATCGGGCTCTGGTAAGGTTTGTCTCAGGCACCACTTACACCAACCAACCAGTCTTTAGGGTGAAAGTAGTCTAGAGCTTAGTCCTCGTATCATCTTACCTAGTAGTTCATCATCAGTAAACTGATGACGAGTATCTACAATGCATGAAGATACATCGTCTTATGGCTAATGAATTCGTGGAACATGTTTTGTCGAGGATATCGACGTAGGTTTTACCAAGATCCCAGTATCGTTAATTATACTAGATAAAATCGTTCGACAAAACATGTTCCACGCATTCGGTAGCCATGAGACATATCCATGTACCGATGTAAGTGTAGATATTTTTTTTTATGTTGAGGCTCAATATTTTTGGAACTGCCTACGTATTAGTCAATAAAAAGATGTTGATTTGAGAGGTAGATTCTAAGCCTATAGTAAACATGATCTTGACGTTGACACCACTAAAAGGAATACTAACGATAACGATTCTTCACTTAAGGGAGAAATTGACGGTTTGATGAGGCAACATCCACATCTTATGCATCCACGGCAACAACAGCAATTCGTCATTCAGCAGTATCAGCAGACTCCACAACAACACTTACAACCAAATATGCAGCAACGTCGCCAACAACCACAACCTGCTTTGCAATCCGGAGACAAAGAAAATACAGAATTTCAACATCGAGACTCTTATCCCACTGTCCAAAAACCAGTATATGCCGCTGAAGTACAAAAAAAGCACAAACGGCCATTGTCTAATCAGCAGTACACTGTTCAGCAAGTATACCACGATCAGCCACATCATATCCTGCAACAGCAGGCTCCACTACCGCCTCGCTCCTTTAGTAGTTCAGAAGAAGATATGAATGCAATGCAGGGTTTCGAAGGTGAGTGACTTCTATGTATCACAAATGTCAACTTTTCTCGTTACCTGGAACAAATATTCAAATGTTTGGTAATTATTTATTTTCCGATAAGTCTCTCTCATTCCAAATACTCGTATTTAGACTAAATTATCACAAAACACTATCAATACGAAAAGGCGAAGCATACCAAAACGAATTGAAATTCCACATTCCGAATAATCAATATTGGTAAATCTTATATATTTGGATAAGGTGTAGTATAGTACAAGAAAATAGTCACATGCCATGCTATTATTATTGCCTGCATTTAGGAAGAATATTGAATTTTGGCTGCGTTCTGGATGTTCAATGTTTCATAAACGTTGCAGGTATTCAGCAAATTCAGATGCATGTAAAACCTTCTGCATATGGCGCAATTTGTTTGAAATCCAGCTGCGAACTAGTTTGCGATGCAACCAGTTTGCAACCTCTGTTCGCACACGATGCGACTGATTTGCAATCCGAGTTTTAAACAAGTTGCACACTAGAATCACACTTTCCACACTGTACTTATCTGTCAAATTAACTTCGGGCGTTAGCCGCCACCTTTTTCTATGTTATAAGCTAACAAATATTCAAAACACGACACTTTTTCACCCCCGCGGACACCACACGGGCGACCGGTAGCGCAGTGAGGCATCAGTCTCATGTTTGACTACCGGCGTTTCGGGTTCGAATCCCGTCCACGACAACGTTCGTGGCCATGGATGTGCAGGAGGTGCATGCTGGCAACTACATTCTCCGAAACCAGTGTATGCCGTCGAAATGTCAACTGGGCCACATGGAACAGTTGACGCGTTATGCCCCACAAGGGGTTAGGGCAGTTGAGAGAGTGAGAGAGAGGACGCCACATAACACATTTTCACAGACTGAATAGCTGACCAACTTGGCCATGGAAAGTAAAATGCCGTACAATTCAATTCAATAGATAGAAAAATCTCTGGCGATAAGATCAATTTCAATTGTACATCCGGCCGCCAGAAGTGGCCATATACGATCCGGAATTCCCTAAGGCCGGGCCTGATCAATTTTTCCGGACAGGAATTCCGGATGGTGTATGGCCGGCTTTAGTGATTTGCATGCATCTAAGTTGAATACTCGCATCGTTTATGCAACGTTTAAGATCCTGAATGCACTCAATAATAAGACTGCGTGTCTTTGGTCCAGTAAAGAATAGAAAAAAACAAGCGAAGCTGAGAAACGATATATGTAGAACCGAATAGCGAAAGTCGTATTTAGGAGAAATGTAATATTTCCTTGGTTCAGGGTGTATGTTGAGTTAGTCAAATTTTAATGAAATAAACCCTGTATTGACAAGAAACAAACTGTATGATCGACATAAAATGTATAAGTGAACTGCATTACTCCACGCAAATTCGGAATATTTCAACCTACGAATTCGGCTTAACGCTAGGTACTAAGATCAGTTTTTCGTGCGAAAAGTCATACGAAAACTGTCAAAAATTGCGCTGGCGCGAAAAATTTTCGCTACCTTGGTACTAACATATTTCATTCGAAGAAAAAAGTCTTCACATCATTATGAGCAATTTTCACGCGAAAACAATTACTTTGCACTTTATTTCGCTTGAAAACCGGTCGGCACTTATCTCTCACTTGACACTTAATTCAACCCCTGACCCCTTGTGGGGCATAGCGCGTCAACTGTTCCATGTGAGCCAGTTGATGTTTCGTTGTCATAAACAAGTTTCGGGGAATGCAGTTGCCAGCATGCACCTCCTGCTCCCCTATTTAGTCGCTTACCTGCGACATGTCGGAAGATGCTGTGGCTTATTATTAAGCAAACATCCATGGCCACGAACGTCGTTGTGGACGGGATTCGAACCCGAAACGCCGGTATTCAGACATGAGACGGATGCCCGTATGCACTGAGCCACTTGTCGCGCCAGATTAGATTAAATTAGATGGAGTGCAGTTGACCCAAAGGGCCAACAAGCGCTGCGACCCGGAGGTCTATTGTGCTACACCCTGGAGTCTATGCAGATTAGTGATCTGACTAATTCTCGAGACCAATCGTCCCAACGAATCTGCTCAGTTGTTCGAGCGTTAGTAAGGCAATCGTTTCCGCTTCAGGGAATGCATCGCCCAAGTATTTCAAGCGGCGGAGATGAAGTGCGTCACAGTCACACAGAATGTACTGGGAAGTCTCATCTTCGCTCTCACGGAAGCGACAGCTTGGATCAGAAACAATTCCCATTCCATATAAATGACCCCTCAAGGTAAAGTGACCCGTGAGGACAGCTGTTGTGGGTTTTGAAAATATTTTATAATTTTTAGTAACAAAGCTTTAATTTTGACATTTTTATGCATAAAATTACGTTTGTTCTTTCTAATGGTCGCCACACACCATAGGGCACAACTACGAACCAACATCCTTGGTGTAACCATCAATTTCATAGAACATGCGAAAAACAAAATGCACTGGTGTGCTGTAGTGGGCATGAACGTAAACCCACACAAATCTGTCGTTGTGCCATTTACGGGGAAACATTAGGCACTAGTGTTATGAACTTCTACAAATTCTGAGTTTAAATAACCGAGTAATCTTGTGTTGGGTGCCAGGGCATCATGGCATCGAAGGAAACGAGATCGTAGATGAACTTGCTAGGCAGGGTTCGTCTCCTCTTTTTCTTGGGTCGGAACCATACTGTGGTCTGAGCATTACCTCAGCCAAAATGGTTATTAGAGAATGGTCTGAAGAGTTAAGGCAGCTATACTGGTATGATCTTCCGGGGCTGCGTCAATCGGAGGAGCTTATAACGCCCTTCAAGTACAATAATGCTACTCAAATGAGTAGAGCCGTTCTAAGGGTTCTTGTGGGATACTTATTGTAAGAGGAAAACCACTGAAGGTAAGTCTGTCTAGGGGGTTAACCGGGGCACTACCTTAGATCCTCCCTGTGAAATTTTGAAAACGAAGTATCTCGCCTATACCCTTAGAGGCGATCTCGGTTATAGCTGAGAGAAACGAACTGCCAAAAGCTCAGTGCCGCGCCCTAGCTAGTGCTGGACATTTACAAAGAAAGTGCACCAGAGTCTCCTTTTTCGCACTATCCTCGCAACTACGACAGCACTCGTTGTAGGAAATTGTAACGGACGGTTTGGTGGGCATCCGAAGATGCCCGTGGGGACGGAGCCTAAGGTAGCATAATTGATCGCGAAGGTCGGGCCGTGCCATCTGGCGAAGAAAAAGGCGGCCTATGTTTGCTGTAGCTCAGTTCGGGAGATGTGGACGGGGTTTTCGCCGCTCGTTGCCCCTGTCCTTTACGTATTAACAAAAATGCATAGGCCTGGGGAAGACAACACAAACAGGGGAGGTAAAAATGGGGAATGAAAAGAAAATGGTCGATAAGGATGGAATGGTTGGCGGACGGATCAGACGCCCACGCGGTCGCACCTGGGTCCGGGTGTAATGGGACCCTCGGCCTCTGGTTTCGTACCACCAACAGATCACTACTCATCAGGTGCTGCTTCGATCTGCCGGTGGGAGCAGCACTACCAGACCATAATATGGTTCATTACAGGTGGCTCATTACAAAATACCAAGTCTGGCTGCGTGCTCTCCCACTGGTTCGTGACCCGTCGTGACTGCGACAATCCTGGCCACCTCGGGACGGATCCTATTCAGAAGGCCATTGTGTATTATATGATGGCCATATTTTCCTAGAGGTGATGCACATTCTTAGTGCGCCCCATCTATTGTTAGCTTATATAGGATTAATGCACTTCCCTCTTAGTGGAACTAAGTAGCGCATTGACGGTCACTGCGTCAGATCTGTCAAGGGCAGAGCCCAGCCTCGTCAGTTGATCTGCCCGCTCATTTCCTGCTATATACCTGTGACTAGAAGCCCGGAGGAGGGTGACACTGTAAGTTCTGTTCAGCTCTTGACGGCATTGTCTTACTATTTTTGATGACACTTTCGCCGCCTCTCCTTCTTGGGCCATTATGGCGGCCTCGCTATCCGTGAAAATTGTGATATCCTTTGTGCCAACCGTGGTGCGCCTCAACATCCGGCAGGCCTCCCTAATTGGCAAAACATTTTTTTTTTTGCATGTTGGCTGGTCGCCAAAGTGTTCAATCAAAACTTTTGCAATCCAATTGTCGATGCGTGAAATTTAATTGAATAAGTGAAAATTGAGTCGTCATCGAATTTGACTTGCAAAAATACCGTCAGGCTCGTGATGAATTGGCTCCGCAGTGTGTGACCTCGAAATTTGGATTTTGGATTTGAATTTTTGACTCGGATTCTGAATTTTAAACGCAAATGTATGTGCGCCTTTACTTTCATGCTTTTGGGAGTGCAGGTTTCAATTTTTTATTTATTTATTTCAGATAGGTCAAATGTGTCAAACGAACGCTAACAAGAAATTTGACTATAACAGGCTGAACAGCTGATTTTCGTTGTCTGCGACTGAACGTTTTTCGCGTTCAGTATAATGGAAGCATAGGGGGAATATGCGCATTATAATTTGACAAGTGAGCACGGCGCTGCTACTGCCACTGCGATTGCTTCTGCCGGCATTGTGATTTCGGCGTTATGTACTGTTGTTTTTTTTTTAACACACAAAAATCACATAGTTGTCCCTTAAAATCTTCAATTCAAATAAAAAAAAAATTCTTGTGTAATTGGTTCATTTGAAAAAGAGGTGTCTCGGAGGTTGTCAAAATGTTAACTCATATCCTGATAAGACATATATGTATATTTGCAAACGGGTAAACTAGCTGTATGTGAAAACAGCCATTCTATCAATTGAAATTCCCAGTTGTAGGGTCGGAAATCTTTTGCATACCGCAACGATTCTACTATGAAGCTAGTACACTGACATTTCGAAACTTTATAAAGCTTCTCTAATGCGCATGTAACACACTTTATGTACTACAATAGTATTGTACATATTGATAAACTACCCCTTATATTGTACTATCATAGAAATTGAGTAAAGGGGCAGCAATTCAGAATCTATCACGTCGACATTCACCATGCACGAATACGTAAAATCTTCTCAGAAGAGGCATTTTGGGGATAGTTGACATCTTATCATGACAGGAGTCCTGACATTTTTATATTGGACATACTCCAACACTCTTCCTGCGCACATTCCATTTGGAGAGCATGTATATGGTATATTTGCGCAAAGAATATATTCTATTCGAAAGCTTTTAAGATGTTAAACACCCCACCGGAAGGGGCAGATGGGGATAAATGAGTTTCTTAATGTACCGCTGAGAGCAGAGTGTATGGGCATACATATAAACATATACGAGTGTACCTTCATTTCACATATACCCAAAAGGGAGCGGAAAACAATAAATTTCAAGAGTTTTGATTACATTGAAATTTAAGGGACGACCAGATTCTGTGTTCTATTTGAATTAATTTCGTAAAATCGTCTCAGTGTTATTGTGACAAGAAAATAATAACGGAACCAGTTTAGTTCGCTTTGGTTTCAAAAACGTAAAAACGATTATTAGTAAAGTGTGAACACTATTCCACTAGACATATTGTTTCGATCGACTTTGGGAAAAAATCGAAACCCATGACCTTCTTGCAAAGAATTAGAAAAAAAGCATATGCTTTCGTTGTTTGTGAAAATAAGTTGTTAGACGAGAAATAGGAGTTGTCAGACGAAACGAAAATTTATATAAATTACTTTATTATAACCTTTAAAACAGTGTTTCCTGATATATATAATACTTTCATCGAAAAAGTAAAAAAATTGTGATATTAGATTTGTGTTCGTAATTCGCCAAACATAAAATCTGGTGTTTCAAGTTGTCCTAGACATCATTAAACTTGGCAAAATGCCGCATATTACTACAAACACTCGATAGATTGGGTATGCTCGTAGCTTGTGATAAGGATGTGAAGTGATCAAATTCAATATACGGCTCCGAAGATTGCAGTCAGAATAATACCAGCCATTTGTAAATAAGTATTAGGTTCCTTGAAATATCCTTTATCTGATTTCAACATACTGCTTCAGGGCTTTATAGAAAACCGCTGCTTCTCGTAGTATAGGTATATGCCCTTATTACGAAAGACATTGTCATAAGTATAGCCAGGAAAAGCTGAACGCATAAACTTTAATTTGAAAAATCTTGTCGGACAAATATGTATCTATTCGTTTTTTTAGGCTTGAATTAAAGTTAGAAATACGGGACAAGTATACGTCACTAACAATCATCTGATTGCATTTCACGTCAAATACATACAATTGTTCATTAGCAGATACATACCATATGATTAGGTTAATTTGAAGCTTACATATTTTCGATTACAACGAATATTTAATGATATTATTTTCCTTTACTATATGCATTTTCGCCTTTGGAAGTGGAAGTGCGTATAATACATAAATGCAAATTATTATCTTTACTACTATATTTTTTGTTAACTTAAACATGTGGTTGTTGCTCCCATAACAAATAAATAACAAAATATTGAATTTCTATGTTAATAAAAAGTAGCTAATATTGAATGCGTTTGGAGAAAAAAACGAATGATAAAAACAATATAAAATAATAATAATCAATAAGTAGAATTGGTCAATTGCTTTGGAAATTGTCTCGCATGTTAGTAGATAAGTGTGCATGTATGGTCAATACATACCGATATTGAAGGTGAACTCTTTTTTTTATGTATTGATTGAAGCTTCAATACTAGGCGCGTTCGTTTTACCCGAATTAGGATCATAAGTAAATCAAACGCTATTGGCAAGTGATAGGAATTCTAATTCTGTCTTTGCTAAATAAGACACCGGGCGACCGGTAGCGCAGTGTCATGTTTGACTACCGGCGTTTCGGGTTCGAATCCCGTCCACGACGACGTGCGTGGCCATGGATGTGCAGAAGGTCATCGTCATCGTGGCGCGACAGCCCGATGTCGGGCCTTGGCCGCCTGGATCATTGTCCTCCAATTATCTCGGTCACGTGACCGCGTCCTCCAATTATCTCGGTCACGTGACCGCGTCCTCCAATTTTGGGAGCCCAGCAGCTGCGCGGCATCCACACCTACTGAGCTCTCCCAACAAGGTCTCGGTCGTTCTCGCAGTCTCGCTCCGTCGACTCCTTCTGAATTCATTACTCTCTTAGGCATGCGATCATCGTCCATTCTTTGTACATGCCCTGCTCATTGAAGTCGTTGTAGTTTGACGATTTTCGAGACGTCCAGCTCATCGTACATTTCATACAACTCATGGTTGTACCGGATGCGCCATCCATCTCGATCGCAAACAGCCCCGAAAATTCGCCGCATAACCTTACGTTCAAAAGTGTCTAGCATGTTTTCGGAGGCTTGAGTTAGGGTCCATGCTTCGCAGCCATAGCATAGCACTGGTCGTATAATGGTTTTGTACACGCGGAGCTTCGTGTTTCTGTGCACATGCTTCGATTTCATTATGGGGAGAACCGAGAAAAAGTCTTATTAGCTAACTGTATCCGTCGCTTGATTTCGTCAGTTTCGTTGGCGTCCCTTGACAAGTTGCAACCCAGGTAAATGAAGTTGTTCACGAACTCGACGTTGAGGTCCCCCACATTAATGCTCGGTTGTGTAGGTGTCCTTGTCGTCGATTGCATCATTATTTTAGTTTTACCCTCGTTAATATGTAGTCCAACTTCTTTTGCAGCGGTATCGAGCGTATGCAGAAGTTCTTCTGCGTCGGCCAATCTTCGGGACATGATGTTGATGTCGTCGGCGTACGCTGCTAATTGTGTCGACTTGATGAGTAGCGTCTTGCTGTTGTCCATATTCATAGCCCGAATAACGTATTCCAGTGCTAGGTTGAAGAGCGTCGGTGCCAGTCCATCGCCCTGTTTCAGACCAGTGCGTGTTTCAAATAGATCAGTAAGTCTATTCTGGATCCTGACTTGTGAAACGGACTTGGTCATCGTCATCTTAGTCAGTCGCACTAATTTGGCCGGTATACCAAATTGCAGCATGATATTGTACAGTACTCCACGATCCATACTGTCGTATGCCTACTTGAAGTCGACAAAGATTTGGTATACATTTACGTTGTATTCCCAGCACTTCTAGAGTATCAGTTTGACTGAGAAGAGCTGATCGGTTGTGGAGCGACCGCTTTGATATTCGCCAATGATTGGTTCTGCGTACGGTTTTATTCTATTTTCCAGAATTTTCGTCAAAATTTTATAGGACGTGCAAACTAGTGAGATGCCCCTGTAATTCTCACACCGCAGTTTATCTCCCTTTTTTATGAATTGGACAGATGATGCTTCTGCGCCAATCGTCTGGGATCTCCTCGTCCTCCCATACTCGCAGGAGTAATTGATGTATGGCATCAACTAGACTCGTTCCACCGAATTTTAGCAGTTCAGCTGGAATCTCGTCAGCGCCCGGCGCTTTATTTCGTTTTAGTGACCGCAACGCGAGATCAACTTCCTCTACTGTCGGGGGTTAAATGAGTGGGCCTAAATCAACAAAATTGTCGGGAGCTTCTTGGCTGGGGATGTTAGATGGTCGATTAAGAAGCTCTTCAAAATAAGAGGCCCATCGTTTGTTAATGCCATCGGTGTCGCTGATGATGTTTCCATCCTTGTCCTTACAAAGGCTAGTCCTGGGTTGGTAGCCGTTCTTAATTGTATTTTACTAGTTTGTACGCTTGTCTCGTGTTCCTATTAGCTAAGTTTTCGTTTATGTTCAGCAACTGCTCGTAAGTATGTGCAGAAGGTGCATGCTGGCAATTGCATTCTCCGAAACCAGTTTATGCGGACAAAACGTAAACTGGGCCACATGGAACAGTTGACGCGCTATGCCCCACAAGGGGTTAGGGGAATTGAGATTGAGAGATATCAGTTCTAGATCTGCCCGGATCAAAAATTTGTTACCAATCGATCTTCTGTTAGCAATCGATCTTGTATTATTAAATTGGGGTAGATAATATGAATATATTCCGTATATATTGTACTTGTATATAAAAGACTCAAATAGGTAAATATCTATTCATTACATTATGCAGGCGTTTGCATGGTTGGTTGGTTGTTTCAAGTGGCTGTCCTTCCGCAACTGCTGGAAGACACAATTAGCGCTTTATGCGAAGTTTTGATACCATACACCTCGTAGGAGGGGATAAAACCTTGTTTATAAAAGCCTATTCATGGTTGTTGTCGGAAATATTCTCAGAACTATCTTGTCGAATTAAGGAAACGTAGTATCTCCCCAATCGTCTTCGAAGAGATGGCGGATATGCTAGCGAAGAATGATTCGCCCAGTTCTTAGTGCCTCGCTTTAGCTAGAGCAGCTCCGGCAGTGTGCATTGTATGGAATACCCAGTCTGGCCGCGTGCTCTCCCACCTGCCAGTGCTCTGTTATAACGGCTCTGACCCGGGCTACGTCTCCTCAGGAGAGCGTCTGTCTAGACGTGACGCACGTCGACAGTGAGCTCCATCTGTCACTAGTCCGTTTCAGGTAGAGTCTATGGATCTCTCTCTTCACAACATTGAGCCATGTGCGATCACTATCGCATAGGACTCGTGAAGAGCGGAGCCTTGTATCGCAAGTTCATCCGCTTTCTCGTTCCCCTCTATATTACTGTGCCTAGGAACCCATAAAAGAGAGATGTTGTGATGCTTGTAGTGATGTGTAGCACAGTAACGAGTCGTTCTTTTTGAACGACTCAACAGAATGAGCGAAAGATTCGGCACAACGACATAGCCTCCAAGTGGTTCTATTTAAGAATGACACACTGTAAAATGAATACACAAATTAAAACCCGCATAAATACTAGGCAACGCATAGAAAATCCACGCTCATTCAAAATTTCTGATGACATATATGTATGTATTACTTTCATTCACATCCCATCCTAATATCTACATATGTATCTGAAACTAAAACCACCATTATCTATCTACCAAACCAATCCCATCTAAATCCATTCATAATCGTCTCTATGCAGTATGCAATACACGCATTGTGTATATTAAGTATACACACAACAACCCATGCTGACTGTGAGCAAATCAAAAATCATTTGCTTACGTCGGACCGCACATCCAAGTTTCCCCAATACATAAAACAAGCAAAACATTCTAAAACAAAAGTAATCGTCTTGTATCATCATCTCAAGTTCAACTTTAGATGAAAACGATACCAAACCAACAACCAGGCAATTTCCTCTGTATACTGTGGCACGAAATGAGTTATTCGCAATGTGAGTTTTGAGCTTTTAACACAAACAGCACACTTCTATATTTCATTCACTCTGCGCTGTGAGACATACTGGGCTGTGGTGATAACACATAACACAAACATTGATTATTTGTGCAAATCAGTATAGACTTTAAATTCAGATGTTTCACTCACGAAGTGCATACTCCAATTACTCAAATTCTCTGCCAAATGAGGAATTCATGTCATGGAGCTTTTAGAACAGAGTGGAATGATTTGACTGACTCCGAATATAGGGTCAAAAATAAGAAAAACCCCATTTCATGGGAAATAGTGTTCCAATCTGGCTAGCTCGAACTAAAGGGCATTGTAGGTTGCTGACTCAGAATCTGGGGTCAAAAAAGATAAAAAAAAAAATGGGGTCGCCCCTCTCAGATTGGCAACCCCGTTTTCATGGGAAATAGTGGTCCGATCTGGCTGGCTCGGACTAAAGAGCATTGGGGGGTCGCTGACTCCGAATCTGGGGTCAAAAAAGGCAAGAAAAATGGGGTCGTCCATCCCAGATTGGCAACCATGTTTTCATGGGAAATAGTGGTCCGATCTGGCCGGCTCGAACTAAATGGCATTGGGAATCACCGACCTCGAATCAGGGGTAAAAAATAAAGAAAAAAACTGAATTTTTAAAAACTACGACTTTTATTGAATATGTTATTAACCAAGTTTGGGAATCTTTGTATGACTCTTTTTGGACGACTCATTGGAGAGAGTGAGAGCTTATATTCTGGCACAGTGGAAAGAGTCATTATACCCATAACTAGGAGCTTGGCCAGTCGGGTCAGCTCCATGCGGCATTGTCTTACTAATTTCGATGAGATTGAGATTGACGTTAGAGCCATGATCGTGGCTTGGCTGTCGGTAAAAGTAGCGACGTTACCTGAACTGACAACAGTGCGCTTTAGAAATCGACACGCCTCCCTTATCGCCAGTATTTCAGCTTGAAATACACTTGCGTGATCTGGGAGGCAAAAGGATTTTGATAGGCCAAGATCTTCAGAGAAGATCCCCGCGCTGACCCCACGTGCCATTTTTGAGCCATCAGTGAAGATTTTACATTCGTACTTCCTGATCACTTCATGTCTGTCCCATACCGCCCTTGTTGGGAAGCCAACTGTGAAGTTTCTATTTAACGAAAAACGTTGTTTTAATTTTTTTTTCTTCTAATTGTTTCATGTTAAAAAAATATTAGTTCGCGGGCCGTATGAAAAATGAAATGAAAATGAAAAATGAGGCGAGCCGGAGTTTGCCGACCCCTGTTATAGATGATAAGTGGTTTGAAATGAGCACAACACATTTCGTACTGCCTAAAGCGGCCATTAGTTTCCCTTACACAGAAAAAATCATCCCGCCAATTGGCTGCTTTATCTACGATAGTCATGAAATTGTCTACATACTCGTAACATTAAAACAAATATCACACTATACATACGACCAAATCTCTTGATCTGTCAGATTACTTGATCAGAAACGTCATTTGTATGTTTGACAGTTTCAAATCAAGTGATCTGGCCGCTAGTGTGAACATGTAAGACAATTTAATTCTCTCATCTTGCATACTTATAAATCAATTCACAATCCCTACTGTATAGATCATCGACTGCATTTTCACTTTCTTTCATAAGAAAATATTAAATATTTATTAGAACCACAAATATTCGATGCTTATACTCGTTAAAAAAAACACAACTTCTAGCTAAGCATTTGAACGGAGTATACATTTTTATAGTTAGAATATTTCGAACAAAATATGTTTTGCGTTTACAGCTGCTCACAGAAATCTGTATAAAAACCAAACGAATCTGCACCCTAATAAGTGTGTTAAAAGCGCAGATGCAGATCCTTTTGGTGCATTTAACCATCAACAACACCATCAGTTGAGTCAAAAATCGCCTTTGGTGCAGCAAATAGGTGTAAAAGAAACGCAAGACTTCTATAACGCCGACATAACAACGACTGGCAGTGTTCCGGGTGTGGCGCTTAGTTCACGCACAATAGATGTCACTCGGCAAAATAGATACAATCAGACGAATCACGATCGACAAAGACGTTTATTTAATAAATTGCCACATCAAGAAAATCACCAACTGCCGGAGCAGTTGGTCTGCCACCAGGTATTCCAAGTCAATCCCCATTTTTTAGTGATAACGTCTATCATCCAAAACAGCATCCACAAATTGTGATAGGCCAAGCCAACATTACCTCATACGATCGGTACACGAGCAATGAAACTACACACAACCCATACTGGGATGATTCCACGTCATCCGCACAAGATAGTCGAAGGTACACGGAGCGTAGAAAGAAGACGGTGAGGTTTGATGGACAGGAAGGGCCAGAGGATTGGTCTAGGTGGGATTCTGAGCGCCAAGGCAGTCAGGACTCGACTACTAAGGACTCTGGAATAGATACAAGTAGTACATTTACGAGTAGTGAAGATTCCAATAGAGGCGATGGTCCAAAGGTATACAAACAATATTATATCGAAAAGAAGTAGCGAATAATTTAGTTGAATATTTATATACTCGAAAGAGGAAGAAAGTAGCACTTAGTAAACGTTTTGCTCATTCAAACAGTTTTATTAATTTCATAATTTTATAAAGCATTATTTCAAGAAATTAATAAACAAATTTTGTTTGTAGCGCGATATGATATGTTTAGTTTTGTTTTTAGGCTTTTTGGTAAACGTTGAAATTATTTTGTTGCCCTTCCAAATTTATCTGCCCACATAGCACAGGAATTCTGCAGTTAAGTTTCTTTTTTCTTGCAATATCAATGAACTAAATTCTACCGTGAACTCGAATTTCATAAATGCTTTGTATTACATTCTTTTTAATGACTAATTCTCAAATACAAATTTTTTATACTGCCTACTTACCATAACCGAAATATTCGTTATTTAAATTTTTGTTTAGAGCGCGTTGACATGATCAAACTACGATTTGACAAACTAGCATTTGATGAAAAGTTGAGCACCAACTACGGTTTGACAGAAGCACAAGACATCAAACCAGTTTGACAAGGGGTTGACACGTTCAAGTAGGTGGTTTGTCAAACCGTAGTTTGATCGTGTCAACGCGCTCTTAATAAATCTTCTTTTAATTAGTATATTTTATTTCTATTTTTTTCAATTTTTATTTGTTGCAATGAACTCTTTCGTTACTATCAGTATTCGAAAGCGTGTATACGAGGGGTCTAACAAAAGTTCGGTAAGTTGGACCGAAACAAAAGACATAAATCCTTTCACATTCTTAAACTTGATACTTTTTCATTTTTTTAACATAATATCTACATTTTTTCAATCTGTAAATCCATTTTCCAAAACAGTCTTTAAAATCCTCTTTTTTCAGGTTCAAAATTCAACATTAACTGCATTTATGACATCCGGGGCCTATTCCAACTATCGCTAATGCCCGGTTCACATTATTCCAGTAACCAATCCAGTCCAGTAATCCAGTCCAGCGCTGGACTGCTACTGGAATAATGTGAACCGGCACTGGACAGCAATTCAATCCAGCAATCCAGTCCAGTGACTGGATTGTCGGTCTACTTTTTGATTCCAGCTCGCCCAGAAATCATTGTTACTATAGTTACCGAATCAACAACACACTCGCTGGACTACTGGACTGGAATCATGTAGACGATATGATCCAGTCCAGCACTGGACTGGATTGCTGGACTGGAATAATGTGAACCGGGCATAACGCTATAACTCTACTGCCCGGTTCACATTATTCCAGTCCAGTAATCCAGTCCAGCAATCCAGTCCAGTGCCGGACTGGATCATATCGTCTACATTATTCCAGTCCAGTAGTCCGGCGAGTGTGTTGTTGATTCGGTAACTATAGTAACGATGATTTCTGGGCGCGCTGGAATCAAAAAGTAGACCGACAATCCAGTCACTGGACTGGATTACTGGATTGGATTGCTGTCCGGTGCCGGTTCACATTATTCCAGTAGCAGTCCAGCGCTGGACTGGATTACTGGACTGGATTGGTTACTGGAATAATGTGAACCGGGCAAACCGCTAAAAATCTCTAAATGCTTTTTGGCTTGAAACACATCGGCAACTTGATTAATTTATTCGGTTCAATTTATATAGCGCTGTAATTATGCATCTAAATGAATCATAGTTAGCCATGTGTTTCATGAAAAAAAAGTATTTAGAGAATTTTAGCGATAGAGTTTTAGCGCTGGCGATAGCTGGAATAAGGCTCGGTTGCTATTAAAAATATAAAAATATTTCTCCTTAATTTTTGGAAACAACCACAAAATGCTCGCTGCTAAGGGAGGGGGCAAAAATCCTTGTTCATAGTCCTCCGTGGCCAACTTGAACTGCAATGGGGTTCATTCTGTTACCATCAAGAAGTCATCATCCGGCAATCTTAGTCATTGAATCGGATGGAACTTCCAATAAAACGATGGATTTTGCCACTATCAACATTAGTTAAGTCATCAGGTTGAGGAAAGAAGTCTAATCCCAGAAAAGTCTTCCTCATTCTCCTCTCAGAGCAGGACAAGTGCGGCGAAGATAAAAAATACACTCCTTCTTGTCTTCGTCACCCCAGTTTCTACAGCAGTCATTGCAGGAGATGTGAAGTCTCATGACGTGCTCCTTAACTACACAGTACCCAGTGATGACTCCCACAAGATTGGTAGCCTTTTCAACGACGAATTTTACTTGAGCCAAGTCTTTGTCGAAAAGTATATTATACCATTTGCCCATCTAGAGTTGGTCGGTTGGTCCTGCCATTCGCCTTAAATTTTAGAGCTAGTTTAGAAGCAGTGATGGGTGTACAAGTTTCCTCACGAATTAATGCAGCATCACTGGTTGTACCCTGCCCGGCGAACTCGTCTGCTCTACAGTTAGCAGAGAAACAACACTAAAAAAATGCTAAAAAAAACAGACCCATCTACGTAAGCATTAAAAGATATTCCGCTACAGTCTTTGACGTAGTCAGATCCGGTTTGAAGAATTTAATTACAGCTTGCTGTCGGTGAAAATTACAATATCTCTAGCTCATTTCACGTAATAGCCCAGCCAGATCGGAGCTTCCAAAATCGCCGGAATTTTGGCATAGAATGCATTGCAGTATTCAGGGAGACTGAAAGATATATTAAGGCTAATGTAAGCCCAACAAAGAAAGCTCCGACCCCTAATTCTTACAACTGTCTGTATAAATTCCTTCTTATTGACTGCGTGATTTGATCGAGCCTACAAAATGCTTATCAAGCACAAATTTGTTAGAGCTGTAGTCAGTGATAGTGTAGTAGTGTCTAGAACCTGATGCTGACTATGGCCAGTGGCATGCAGTCGAGTGACCATACTTACAGCCGCCTATTCAACGGAAATGCCAAAAAAGCCAAGAAGTAGCAGGATAAACAGCATATTTAAAGCAGGAGAAGAAATAGTCCTAAAACACACAAAAAGTAACTCCGGCCAATCTGTGCACCTTTCCCCAAGAATGGGAGAAAACACTCCAATCTTCCGGATATGCCTGCTCACAAGTCTTCGTTCGGACGATACTCACAGGCAGATGTGCCAACACCAGCACTATATGCTTCATTAAGCAAATTCGGAAAGAAACGGACTCTCGGGTATCTTTTGCATACGCCAACATTTAAAAAAAAAAATCATTTCCGAATATTTCCCCTTTAGATATAATATTAATTTATCAATATTTTCTCTTTATATACCAAATTTTTGGGGTACCCCCTCTGGATCCGCCACTGGCTTTACCTGCCTTCCCCAATTTTACGTTTTCTCGTCTCCGATTTTTTTTTAATTCTGAAAACTAGTTTGTGTTAAATTGGGTGCGCTCCTGCGAACGAATCAGGTTTTGACATTTCTCCTCCATATCCTTTCCACTCCGGTAAAATTTGTACGAACAACTGTCATGAACAACTGTCATGAAAACGTTCCCCTCCGGATCAGAATACTTCTCGGATCCGGAGGGGAATATTTTCATGACAGTTGTCTGTACAAATTTTACCGGAGGGGAAGGAATATGCAGGAGAATTCGAGAAATGTCAAAATCTGATTCGTTGGCAGGAACGCAGCCACTGAAACCATAAGCTATCGACTACAATTTCTTTTTTTTTTCTCCTCACATCTCCTTTCCACTTGTTAAGTGCACTATGTAAAGTTTGTTAATTTTATTCAATTCGACGTTGATGAGCATGGGAGGTAAAAAAAGAAATTCTCACCGGAAAAGAACTCGTATTGACGTATCGTAGCTCTGTTAGCTCATACTTTCAGTTCAATTTCTGTAAAACAAATAATAGGTTTTTGATAGTGCGAATTTCCGTCGTTCGTGTTTCTACAGTACCTTCCAGTCAACTCGTTGTTCGTATAAGGGATGACACTGTTAATTTGTGAAATACTAATAAGAAGTGGCCAACTTACCGAACTTTTTCAGTCCCTCCGTACAACAAAAATAATTAAATGTCATTTCACATACAGGTGGTTTGCAAACTTAAAAATAACATATTTATTGCCTTGATAGTATCAGTAATACTGGTATGCAAATTGTTTCTAATTTTATAATTGCGTGGGCAGATAATAGCTATAAAAATGTTTGTTGTTTACATTCGAGTTTAGTAAACATACGAGTATATTGCGAGAATGCTTTTTAGTGTATTGACATTTAGGATAGATTTTCCGTTTTTTTGCTGTTGTATTGCATATACCATATAATTACATCAAAACAACATTCGCCACGTTTTCATCACATTATTGTATAGGTAGTTACATACTTAAAAAAAAAAAATTACAATTTAAAATGGTTTGAATAATGTGCCAAAATTCATTAAAGAAATAGATAAATGTATCTTCCTGCTCATTGTTTGCACTCCAAGTTTATTACGTTACGATACTGGTCCGAATTGTACGTATGTACTTAACAATTCAATTTACTTTAGATGAAGTTCTTTTATATTTTAGGGTGGCCAGACACTGTTGAACGCGAACATGGTACAAATGAACCTCTTTCTTTAGATTTGTGTGAAGTGTGTATGTCCTGAGCCATTCCATGGACACTTGTACCAGGTTCGTCTTTGAGTTCGAATTCGTGTTCGACAGTGTGTGGCCGGGGTTACTCATGACAACCTACCATTATAACACTTCATCCTTCAAATTGCATTTGCATCACCATGAATATGTATGTATATTTCATCTGAAAAAAAAAACACATCAATGAATGTATAGAGATCAATGTGTAAGAAAAACCTATTTGTAACTTTCCATCCAAATGCGTAGACAATACAACTTTTCGTACGTTTTTTTTTCAATAATTGTGTATTTACAGTACTTATTATTCGAAGTTGGAAGTATCTTAAAAATGATCATAATATATTATGAACTGCGTAAAATGCAATAGGTTAACAAACAAAGACTCTGACAATATTGCGTATTGACATAGACTTTCTATAGTAATAATATATTTTATGCTATTTTATAGAATGATTTTCTCATTATCAGACAAAGCAAGTGTCATAATTTCTTGAACATTATACATTTTAGCGGTCTGTACCATTATTTTGTGTTTCTTTGCAATTCGCATCATAACATACATTATAAACTTCTAATAATATTTAAAGTAATGAAAAATCTATATAGAATCCAGTGAATTGGCAAGTCTCATCTGACAATACGCGCTTGATTGGTCACATGGTATTACGTAAGAATTGTGATGGTGAAGATGTTCTAGGTCTTAAAATAATCGGTGGTCAACCATTACGTTGTAATGGAAACGGTTCTAGCAGATTTGGTGCAATTGTTGACAAAGTTCAACCTGGCAATGTTGCCGATATTGAAGGACATATTGAACCAGGTAATCATTTATATTCATGGTTATATTTTTGCGTTCATGTTTGGTTTGTTAAACTTTTTCACTTTCTGATAACTTTCAATATTTCCATAATTTAATTGGATACATTTTTCAAAGAAAAAAATGTTATTATTCGTATCCCTATATTTTTTTATTTTACTGTCTTATCTAATTGTTTTATTTTAGTTTTATAGAATAAATGTTAAAATTGTGTGTCATCGCACATATAGCATTTCCCAAATTGCTCAGACTTTTTCCCAAGTGCTTTCGATCTTGTCCCAATTGCTTTCGACCTTTTCTCAAATGGTTAAGACTTCTCCCCAAATGCTTTAGACTATTTTCGTATTAGCTGGATCTAATGGAGCCAGGGGTCAGATTCAAGTTTAGAAAGTAACGCAAAGATGTGTGCCAGTTTTTCGTTCTTTACTCGCAGGGAGAACACATCATAGTTTCAATTTTTCGTATGTGCTCGTTACATTTGTATGGAATTTCATGGTTTTGACATGGATATGTCTTATGGCTGGGGGTCATCCTGAAAATTTGTCTATTACGGTGGATGTCGCGATTTTCATTAGGCTAGCAGACAGGGCCGTGGAGAGGAAATCCGGGCCCGGTGGTACAGCGATTCTGGGCCCCAATTTCAAAGGGTTGAAATTGAAACAGTATTTTTTTTTATTTGAAATATGTACCTGAAAAACAGAACGTTTATATCCATTTTTTTCATCTGTTTATTTGTCCGGCATCTTCAAATTCCATAAAAATCGTATAGGATTTTTACTGTCAGCACTAGCGCAGCGGGTAACGTGCAGAATATTCGAAATATTTGGAAAATGGTCTTCCAAATTCATGGACGTGATGTCATTTAAAATTTCGAGCGGAAGTCTTAAAGTTCACTGCATAAACTGCTTTGAGATTAGTAATTTCGATTGATAGATCATAGGACACATAAGAACTATACTTTTGAACGAAATTGAGTGAAGCAGCCTGTATATCTTCCATCCATCTTTGGGGATCGCCACAAAAAAGAAAAGCCATCGTTCAAATTTGCAATTGCCTGGAATCTTCTGTTTATGTCGGCGATGATGGAATCTCACCTAAAAAGTGTTTCGGTCAAACTCTGTCAGCTGCAAAGACAGAGTTTGACCGAAACACTACGGTAGGTCTTAACTATCATCTTCACGCGATATAAATATTATCGCGCCTCCTTTTCCGTTTGACTGGCAATGGAGAATCAATGTCTTAGAACCCGTCCACCACTCTATGACTCTCTGGGAAAATTGAGGTCCATTCATACCGAAAAAGTTGCAGGTCATCAACAAGACTCCCAAGGTCCTATTTTTCAATTATCGAATGTCTGGCCTAGAGAACAATTTTTCTGTCTTTGATAGCTTTGGGAGTTTTTATTTACCAAATAGATGACGTTAAGACCCGCTATAGACTGTACGATCCGTCGTCAGATCTATCTGCCTCGATGGATCGCCACAAAATATCTGACAACCTCCGCTGCGCACACACTGTACGATTTTCGTGCGATGCGACAACGAATGATAATTCAAAAAATATAGGTTATGATTCTTGACGGATTTGAAGGGTGTGAATGTCGGACAGATTAATCGATTCATCGTTCGCACCGGATGGTTTGCGAAATAGGTACTGACCGAATGGTCTTTCGTATAGAATGTATTAGCGGTATCACAACGGAGCCAGTGTGGTCTATGTGTGCTCCGTATGCTGAAGCAGCCCGTATAGCCGAACCTAACCTAGAGCTTTTCACGTTTGTTCAATCGGGGGCTATGTTATGTTGTTAATTGCCTTGACCCCTCCAGGTTTCGGAAGTGCAGTTGCTGTCATGCACCTCCTATCCGCGCCGTCCGTATACTGACAAGCTCGGAGCACTGTGAGAATTCTTTGAGTACTCACAGGCAGTTTTTGATCGCGCCGAGATTTGAACTCCGAGCTCTAGATTAGTATCGTAAAGCGGTGACCGAACGAACACGGCCACGGAGCGAGATGCGGCATGCTCAGCTAGCTTTTTTTTTATAAATATTTTAAATTTATGAAGTTGTCGCCGTGCCCTTCTCTTCCTTTTTTTTGTCTTTGATCTATTTGCTTTGGAGGATTCACGAAGCTATCGCCAAGCTCTTCTTTCCCTCTTTTTCAGATCTATGGGCCAAGAAGGATTTTAATACCCTTCACGGATGTGATAGGGTATATTAACTTTGTCAGAACGAAACATCTCCGACCATATAAACTATATATATTCTTGGTCAGTATGATGAGACGAGTCGATTCAGCTTTGTCCGTCTGTCTGTATGTTTCTATGCAAACTACTCCCTCAGTTTTAAAGCTATCGAGCTGATATTTTGTACAAAGCCTTATTTCTATTGCACGCTGTAAATATGTCGAAACCTACGTGATCGGATCACTACGTCATAGGAACGACCGGTTCCAAAAATTCGTTCATTCGAAAAAACAGGCTAGCCTTCGGTTTTTCCTCTTAAGGACCACTGTTGTCTCTACTCAGGAAAAATTTGTTAAACTGAATAAATTAGAGTTCAAAGGTTACTATGCGTGATCCATGACGTCTGCTTTCAGGCAACTACCAGTTGAAAGTGAGCGAGCCGGTCGTGCGCAAAATAGCATATCCGGTATCACTTTCACTGACTGGACTGCTGAATTTTTAAAATAGAAAGAGCAATTGACAGTTAAATATTGAGTCTGTTCAAAAGATGAAAGGTATTGCTCGAAAGTAATGCCGAAATTGGATAGACTCGACCATAGTTTTTTTTTCTTTAAAGTTTCGAAATTTTACTTTCAATCACTCCGTAAATTATTACACTTCTCACCCTTTTAAAATAAATCTGCACTTTTAACTGCAGTTTAACTTCGATCTTGACAAAGTTTTGAACATTGAACCTTCAGAATAAGGGGAAGTCACTCTCTACATGAGATTTGGAAAACCAACCTCCACACACACACACAACCCTTAAAGGAAATCTACAGGTTAAACTGAAGTTTTACTCAAATTTAAGTGAAGTTTTCTTTTATAGGTGAAAGGGGATGCGGTGATTTTTCCAAGTCTCACTAAACAGTGACTTTCTTTTTGTTTCGAAAGTCCAGTCTTGAAAATTCCAACAAGATGGGAGTAAAACTGCAAGTAAATGCGTGAATTTTTTAAGGGGTGGAAACAGGAACGAGGATGTTCTTTTTTTAGGGTTTTGTAAAAAAAAACAAAACCCTTATGAAATCGGTCATGTGTCCGTCTGTCTGTCCATGAAGTATCTCACGAACCGCCGAAGCTACGTACATGAAATTTGGTGGGAATATGTAGAAGTACTATAATTCTCTGAAGAAGGTGATGCGTTGTAATAGGTCAACTTTTAGGGGGATCCCCATAGAGGGGAAATTAGGGTCGAAATTTTTTTTCGTTTGGTACAGACAAGTGGGGTATTGTAAGAAAGGTACCGTCGAGTACATTCAAATTTTTGAAATTTTTTTCAAATTTGAAGAAAGGGGGAGACGGAGAGAGGGGAAAATATGTGATCTGAGTTTACCCCCCCCCCCTTGCATTTCGAGACCGTTATACTTAGAAATATGAAAATTTACAGAAACGCGGCATTTTACTAGCATAGAAAATCAAAAATAATAGAATTTTTAAATCCCCACACAGAGGCGAAGTTAAGGTCACATTTTTTTATCGACTGGTGCAGGCATCTGGGGTGTTGTGAGAAAGATAATGTTGAGTACAATCCATTTTGGCATTTTCTTTAAATTTGAAAAAAAAGGGAACAGTGGGAAAGGAGAAAATTTCAGATCATAATTTGTCCAAAAAAGTCAAAAGCATTAGGAAAAAAATCTAAAGCATTTGAGAAAAGGTCGAAAGCATTTGGGAATAAATCTAAACAGTATGGCGGCTTTCATACGGAACACACGATACACGAGATTCTTTGGGAAAGCTATATTTGACGCATTTGGCGTTTTGTGAATATGCCATTGATTTGTTTTGCGTTTCCTTTGAGTATTACTAGAAAGTGCACACTACACAGTTCGATAGGGATTTACCCGTTCCGTTGAATTATTCAAAACTTTTCAGATTTTCTGATGAAATATTATTTTTCTACGCTATTTCCGTAAACATAATTCTCCTTTTTTTATCGACAGTACGAGTTTACAGTTGTGTTACACTTAGTTTGATTTTTTAATTGTATTATTAAAAAAAAAGTTAAAAATTACAATGGTATACCATTGGTAGTATAAAATATGAAACCAACAAATCTAAAATACGTTCCTATATTCAGGCGATGAAATAATTGAATGGGATGGACGATGTTTACGCAATAAATCAAGCCAGGAAGTAAAGAACATAATCTTGGAAAATAGACATGATCCTCAAGTTGAGTTGATTGTCTCAAGATTGATACCGGCGAGCCAAAGGACTGAGTTCAATCGTCGACGATTTTTACATTCACCAAGCCAGGGTCGGAATCCAGGTATCGACTCATGTATAAAAACATCAGAGTGAATTTGATAATTCCGCATTAAACAAATGCAATTATTGCAATGGTTATTCTTTAAATCTTATTTTAAAAAGTTAATAAATTAACGTCTGAATGGTTCGTTATCTGCACCTGTATGGTATACATATGATTTTCTCATAATTTATATGCGAATTGTTTGTAAAAAAAAATGGTTTCAAATATTGAAACATTCGAACTTTTGGAAAATGGGAGCAACAACATTACTTTTCGAGATGTCTAAATACACACACAGCCCATTTTTCACTTACAAACACGAAACATTCTACACTTATTTACACAAAAAAGAGAGAGATGAATCAATTTAAAAATACCGCTTAGGATTTTTTTACTTTGATTTCTGCCCTTGCATGTTGCTAAGCCACATACGGTGTTTAAAAATGATTTATTGTAGGTGATACTATCGAAACTCGGCGGGAAAAACCTAGTGTTTTAATAACATCACCTGGCTCGCCAGATTTACACTCGGCAACACGTCAAACATCGAGCGGCATTGGGTCGCGATATATTCATCGTTTACAAACGACCGGAAATCATCCCGATCCAAATATCGATGGACGAATACAATTGAAATTGGGGTATGATCCGAATGCGCTGCAGTTGATTGTGACTATCGTTTGTGCGACAGGACTAACATTGAGGTCGAATGGTGCCGCCAGAAATCCGTATGTAAAGGTAAATAAATATATCATATTGTACTTAAATTGCGCTTGTGACAAAACGATTTTTATAGGTGTTCCTTCTTCCTGATCGAGGTAATAAATCGAAACTTAGAACTAAGACTTTAGCTAGTACGTGTGAACCCCGTTGGGGCCAAACCTTTGTATATTCTGGTTTGAGACGAGCAGATTTAGTCAGCCGTTTTTTAGAGGTAACGTAATGCACATTATAAATTTTTTTATTCGAATCACATCATACAATTTAGGTCCTTTGTTTTTACGCGACAAAAAAATCCGTCAAATTATTGCTGCGTCATGGCCAATTCCATCTTAACTCCAAATTATTTTTTATTGCCGAATTTCACTTCCATTTTTTATAAACAAACTATTGCTTAAAATATTTAAAATAATATTTTATTTTATTTTTTCTTTGATTTTTGTAGTGAATCAAAATTAAGTCATAGTGTAGTAACCTATCCTTTGATACGAATCTTAATCTGTTTTTTTCCTCCTCTCCTCCTCACATCTCCTTTCCACGTATGTACGTCGCACTACTCTTATGTACAGTTTCAATTAACTCAACTCTATGAGCATTTATAGAGATGTAAAAAAAAGGTTCTCTTCGAACCAAAAAAAAATCTATTTCGATGTAATTCATTTAAGCTCATGTATTCCAAATTGTGACAATTTATTAACCAGTTAATTCCAGGTAGTGCTATAGTCCCTTGTCGTAAGTTGCTTTAGTATCTCCCAGACAACAAGTAGTTGGTATAAGGTATGATACAGCTTCTAAGTCCTTTTTCGTTTATACGCTTCCATAATCGTTGATCAGTTGGACATATCAATTTAAGGATCTAAATGTTAGGTTGTTAACGATGCTTCAATATGAGTTTTCAGCATTGATTTAAAAGCTAAAATAATAAGTTTGCCGTTGTTTTGATGTTATTGGGCAGGCCATTAAATAATTTGATAGACTGTGTTATAGGATCCGTTCTAAGGCGCTCCGTTCTTGGAATTGGAAGGGAATAGTTTTCTCCATTACGTACAGAGTAGGAATGAATTTCATTTAGTTCGCAGAAAAACTAAATAGTTTAGTCAGAAAAATAGGACACATGGTGTTTTATGAGACCACGCACACAGCGATTACTAAATAGTTTAGTTTGATGTGTGCTGATCACCGCACGTTCATCAACCACAATAAAGCGGATTGAGATGACTTCAAATCCTACACCAACTCGGCCTTCGCTGCCTTACCAACTCCAGCTGACGTGCGCACGGCCGAACGAAATGTAAGCCACATACTCCGGGAAGCGATTACAAAGTTCATCCCAGCAGGTCGAATACCCAAAATTCGCCCAAATTTCCCTACTTCAGCAGCTAGATTGGCAGATAATAGAGACCGCATACGTAGCATTAGCCCGGACGTTCCAAGGATCAAAGAGTTAAACTTTGACATCTTTAAAGAGGTAGCTGATCACAGGAGAAGGAAATGGAACTCTCACCTCGACAATTGCAACTGGACAACGGGCGTCAATAAGCTCTGGTCAACGGTTAGGGCCCTTACAAACCCAACCAAACACAAAGGGCATGTTGCAATCCAATTCGGCAACATTACGGTTAACGACCCAGCCAAATGCGCCAACAACTTTAATAAACAATTTATCGAACATCGACCTCCCGATAGACGTAAGGGCATCATTACTAGGAGCATTCATAACCGTCCAGCTGACCACGAACTTCAGTTTGCATCTCAGGGAATTGCAGCAGCGATAAAAAGAGCGAGTTCGAAAGCCCTTGGACCAGACGGTATATCGATAGTCATGGCTCAAACATCTTGACACACGAGCTATTGAATACATAGCGGCCACGATCAACCTCTATCGTCCATCGTTCCCGAATTGTGGAAGAAAGGAAGAGTGATCCCTATCCTAAAACCGAATCATACCGTCGCATCATACTTTTGTCTCCTGTAGCCAACACCCTAGAAGCGCTGCTCCACCCTATAATTGCAACTCACATTCAGATGACCGACCACCAACTTGGCTTGAAGGATGCACAGCTCCACGACGGCTTTGGATGTCATTACATCAAAAGTACTTAATGGCCCCAACCAAGCACGTCCTTGTCAACGAACGATTCTGGTGGCTTTAGACTTGTCAACGGCTTTTTATGAGGTGCATGCTAGCAACTGCATTCTCCGAAACCAGTTTATGCCGTCGAAACGTCAACTGGGCCACATGGAACAGTGGACGCGCTATGCCCCACAAGGGATTAGGGCAATTGAGAGAGAGAGAGAGAGCCACTCGTTTCTCCTGTTTAACATCTGCGGTACATCGCTTCCGTCGCATGATATAAAGTGGATCGCCAACTATCTTGCCGGCAGACAATCCTACACATAATTTAGATCCGGGAAATCTAAATTAAGACGAATTAAACAGGGTGTTCCCCAAGGAAGAGTCTTATCTCCCACCCTGTTTAACCTTTACATGTCGGGACTCCCTACGCCACCTGACGGACTCGAAATTGCCAGTTAAGCTAATGACTGGACGATTTTAGCAACCGGCAACGACATCACTCAAATGTGCGAACAGATAAATGGATATCTCGACGAACTGAACACCTTCGTCAGCAAAAATCTCACTCTGCCTGCACCGAAGTCTACCGCTACACTGTTTACCACATGGATCAAAGGCGTGAGGCAACAACTGGATATTGCAGTAGACGGTCAAACTATCCGCACCATTAACCACCCTAAAATTCTCGGTGTCACCCTTGACCTTCTCGGCACATGCGTCAACCATTTGTGACAAAATGAGAAGCAGGAACAAAGTCCTTAAAGCTCTAGCTGGCAGTTCCCGGGGGAAAGACAAGGAGACCCTACTAACGACTTACAAGTCTATCGGGAGATCTGTAGCCAATTAAGCGGCTCCCATCTGGTCAGAAAACTTATGCGACACTCAATGGAGGAACGTTCAGACCTGCCAAAATGCAGCTCTTAGAATTGTCAAAGGCTGCTTACTGATGTCGTGGCAGGACCACCTTCGCCAAGAAACTAGAATGATGCCCCTAAGAAGCCACAACACACTTCTAACGAAGCAGTATCTAGTTGGCTGTTATTGGAGTAACCATGCTAACTCTAACCTTATGGATAGAACCCCACAGCCGCGTCATGTAAGACGGGATAGGAGGAATCGCGAGCGGGAAATCCAAAGGTTTAAAAGAGTTCTCTTCGATAACGCCAGCTACAGAAGGTGCTATCCTCAATCGTGGACATGAAACCAAACAGGGTTCTAAATGCGCAACCACCTGCTATATCCTCAGACGGACTACGACTTCCTAGAGCAACCAGGACTACACTCGCCCAACTTCGTTCTGGTTGGTGCTCACGTCTGAACTCGTACCTATCCCGCATTGATAACGACATACAGAACTGTTGAATGTTGAGCACATCTTTAACTGTCCTGCAGCTCCTGCAGCTCCCACGCGCCTAACACCTACTGTGCTATGGGATAATCCTATTGAGGCAGCTGCGTTTCTACACCTGGACACTCAGGAAAACGTGAACAACCTAGCTTTGTGACACACACACTCATAGAATATCAGCGCGTCGCTACTACAACAACAACGTTCAGCACATCTTCAACTGCTCAGCAGCACCGACGTACCCAAAGCGTTATGGGGCAACCCCATTGAAGCGGCTGCGGTCCTTCAACTCGCTTCTGAGGAAACAGAACCGAACACACAAATGTTGACAGTCATACACACATTTGAATTTTATTTGGCTACAACAACAACAACATATGTACCTACGGACGGCTAGTAATTTACTTTCGTTCTGACATCTTTTTCAGTTATGCATATGCTAACGTATTTCATTTTTACTCGCTTGAAATAAAATATTGTTTCTTTGATTTTTGTGGCAAATTAAAATGAAGCCGTAGTAGTAACCTCTATCCTTTGATATGGAACTTAATATTGACCTGTTGAATGAAATACATAAATTTTGTTATAGGTAACTCTTTGGGATTATGTGCGATATGGTGCAAACGACTTTCTCGGAGAAGTATTAATTGACTTGGCATCGCATATATTGGATGATGAACCCGAGTGGTATAATATGCAACCGCATCAGGACTCTCCGAGTCACTCAGTATGTTAAATTCAGCGTGGAGTCTATTTATACAAGTATAATACTTATAAATTGTTATTTTTAGTTGCGACGTGATGACTTTAATGAAATGGAAATGGTGTTGACGCCAACGGATCATTTGTCGCCTCCGAGTACAACATCACGCCTTAGTGACTCTGATACCACTTCGGAATGTGATATCGATGGTATACCTACAGGTCGCGATGGGGCGAGTATATCGTCATTAGGAAGCTCTTCAAGTCCGCCACCCGAGGTAAAATCAGGTTCCCGACAAAACAAACTGAAAGACAAGTTGTATGTAAAACAATATAAAAACACATCAATGTTTTGTCATTAAATATTTCTACGGAGCATGCGGACTACAATATTGAGGCATATAAATTTACCTCACACATTTTCCATTTTTCTTTGGCCGATAAAACCTTTGTGTAATATCTATTGAAGCGATATTTTCTCTTTATTAACATTAAGGACTTTTTTTTTAAACACACTTTTTCCTATCTTACTGTTCCAAAAATCGCCAGTAGCCGGCAATAAAATTGACCATACCCTTATACGTCACTGTGTAATTTTTTTATGTATGACCAAATTTATTACACGAACAATGTCACTATGTTTTGAATATAATATGTTTAATAGGCATCAACTAATCCATGTCAAATGTAAAAGATGAACCCTAAAACAAATACAGATAATTTTTGTTTAATTAACCACAAGCTTAAATCGTAAGACACTTCCACTTTAACGGTATATGTATACACACGTTCATTAATTTATATTTGTTTACACTGGAAAAACATTTAAATACACATTAAAATCGATCTTTGTACATTTATGACTCATACTATTCATGCATACTCGTATGTGGTATATTAGTTTTAATCTACAATAACGGCTTATGCTGCTAGGATGCAGTATTTCTGATTTGCATTAGCTAATTATTTTTCTATAATATGCAAAAACAAGCTTCAATGAGACGTTTCGCTGATTAATGTTACGCTTTTGTTAAATGCCTAAATATCCTAGGCGATCTTTGTAATGGAAGTATATTAGCAGAAATAGTTTAGTTTTCGTACTTAATGCTAATTTTAAATTGAAATTATTTAATTGCATAACGTTGATTGTAAATTATTTTATATAGGTTGAAGTAAAAGAACGACGATCACGTCGTGATATGTCACCTCAAGGACGTAAGAGGGTAGCTGGGATGGTATCACGAGATTATCGAACAGTATCTGGTATTGGACAAAGTTATCACAATCAGGTAAGAAATTCATGGAATTTTGCTTGAGGTAACATATAGAATACACACGTACCTCCTCAGTTAGATCAATCGCCAAAGAAAAACGAAAAAATTGAAAAAAAAAAAAACCAAACCGATAAAAGGTGACCAAGACTATGCTTACGCGACTCAAGTACGGGTTTTCGGACCTCTGTAGCTCCGGCTCCGAGTGATCGGGTTGGGGGCGGGGCTTCAAATTTGGTATGGTCATTGTGTTTGGTTTGGCTTGGTTGTCCATGTTATCCTCAATGTCCAGGTGTAGAAACGCAGCAATCTCAATAGGATTATCCCAAAGCGCAGAAAGTGTTAGGCGAGTGGGAGCTGCAGGACAGTTAACGAGGTGATCAACATCGTATGGAGTGAGGCTACAGGCTGGACAGGAGTTCTGTATGACGTTATCAATGCGGGATAGGTACGAGTTCAGACGTGAGCACCAACCAGAACCGACTATACCGCTCCAAAAGTTATTTTTGGCAGCAATCATATAAGCCTGATTCCCCTCTAGAGATGAATGGGCGAGCAATATAATACCCGACTCCTTGGCCATCTACACAGATGACTCCAAGACCGATGAGGGAGTAGGTCCGGGTATTTATTCGGAGGGACTATGCACTATCCGTCCGTCTTCCCGACTACTGTAGCGTCCTCCAGGCGGAGATTTCGGCAATAGCGGAAGCTCTGTCCTGGCTGGGAAGGCCTGGGTCCTTACTTTAAAGGATATTAATATACTATCTACACGGATAGTCAAGCGGCGATACGGTCGCTGGAATCGGTTATTTCGACATCAAAAACGGTTGTAAATTGCCGATCGACACTCATGGAAATGAGCAGGTTTTTCAATATTACAATTTGCTGGATTCCGGGCCACAGTGGATTCATGGGTAATCGGGGGCTGATGAGCTGGCCCGTCAAGGGGCAATCGGATCCAACCGCTGTGGATCTTGACCACATTAGGATACCCATTGCAGTGTGTAAAATGGCAATTGAGTCCGTTGCGATCGGCAGAGCCAATGCTAGATGGCTTGGCGGTAGCACTTGCCAAACAACGAGGATGATATGGCCCAGGATAGATCCTGATCGCTCTGCCTCACTGCTCTCATTAAACCGGAAGCATATTGGCAGGGTGGTGGGGGTCATCACAGGGCACTGTCCTATCGGCGACCATGCGAGAAGGCTTCGCCTTCCTCATTATGATTACTGTAGAAGTTGTCATGATGAGGATGAGGAGGAGAGTGTTGCTCACCTTCTTTGTTACTGCCCAGCCTTGGCATATAGGAGGAGACGATTTTTGGGATTCTCCTTTTTCCAGCACCTAGAGGGTCTCGTTAATGTGAATGCGATTCAAACTAATCGGTTTGTTGCCAGCCTCGGCTGGCTGGATACTTAAGGTTAAGAGTTTGTAGGCAACTGAATCTATGGTGGTATCACAACGGACCATGATTGGTCTATGTGTGCTGCTGAATTGCGGCAACCCCTGTACCTAACCTAACCTAACCAACCAGAACGAAGTTGGGCAAGTGTAGTCCTGGTTGCTCTAGGAAGTCGTAGTTCGTCTGAAGATATAGCAGGTGTTTGCGCATTTAGTACCCTGTTTGGTTTTATGTCCGCGATAGATGATAGCCCCTTCTTCACTGTGCAGCGTTGTAATGATCGATCTGTAGCTGGCGTTATCGAAGAGAATTCTTTCGTTCCCACGGCAGCCGGTTCTTCGTACCGGAACGACCCGTTTTTCGACGGCCAAGAGCTGCCAAAAACCCTCGATGCAAGAAGGACTGCAGTATTTGAAGCATCGCTACCACAACAACAACAAGAAAACTCTTTTAAACCTTTAGATCTCTCGCTCGCGGTCCCTCATATTACGTCTTACATGACGTTGCGGTGGGGTTCTGTCCATAAGGTTAAAGTTAGGATGGTCACTCCGATAACAGCCAACCAGATACTGCTTCATTAGAAGTGTGTTGTGGCTTCTTAGGGGCATCATTCTGGTTTCCTGGTGAAGGTGGTCGTGCGACTACATCAGTAGGCAACCTGTGACAGTTGTGAGAGCTGCATTTTGGCAGGTCTGGACGTTCCTCCATTGAGTGTCGCATAAGTTTTCAGACCAGATGGGAGCCGCATAATTGGCCACAGATCTCTCGATAGACTTGTAAGTCGTTAGCAGGGTCTCCTTGTCTTTCCCCCGGGAACCGCCAGCTAGAGCTTTGAAGACTTTGTTCCTGCTTCTCATCTTGTCACAAATGGTTGACGCATGATCCGAGAAGGTAGCCATGCTGTTAATGGTGACACCGAGAATTTTAGGATGGTTAATGGTGGGGATTGTTTGACCGTCTACTGCAATATCCAGTTGTTGCCTCACGACTTTGGTCAGTTCGTCGAGATACCCATTTATCTGTTCGCACATTTGTCGTTGCTGGTTGTACCCTAGAGCGAAGCGCAAAGCTATGAGTACTTCGTCGGATTATATTCAAATCAATCCTTTTTGTGGCTGATCAGTTTTTCTTTGGCGGGAAGCTTTTTACTACAGGGTTGTTTTTGGGACATAGCATTTACAATCGATTTATACGAATCAAAAACACCCAAGGTGTGAGCGATCTAAACTGAATGTAAAATATAGACTTTAATCACTGTCTCAGTATACAGACGCTTGTTATGTGACCAAAATGGCCAATGACGTCATTTTTTTTTTCAACAATCTGACCTGTATAATCAAGATAGCGGTGCTATTGTACCTCACAGATGTAGACGAAGTTGTAGAAGGAGATTTGGAATATAGGATACCAGTTTATCATGTTGCATATTTGTTTTTCAGAATACTTCCATGCATTCAACGTCACGACGGAATGGCGGAGGAAGTTGTGGGCTGAATTTGAACCAAAGAAGCCATTCTGCAGCACCAAGCGATGGTTATTATAATACCCATCACAGCTACCATCATCATCATCGAAATAATAGTCCAAGACGTGGTTCATTGTCTCCTCCGGATGATCGTTGTAATGATTACCCAGTTCTTCCAACACAGTGTGCATCATCATATTCCCCACGTTTTCAATCCCGATCAGCAACTGCCACGCCAACAGGTTCACCAAAAAAGAGACAACTGCCACAGGTATACACTAACAAAATAGTTCTGTAAAAAATATAGGGTAGTATGTTTGAAACGTTCCCATATGTATATTGAAACATATAGCAACGACCTCCCGTAGGCAGACTAACATTTTCTTATATATCGGATCAGCGTCTCTTCGGTGATATGCATTAGAACTGTGAGCAAATGAATTGCCTTTTGTGGTCGTTGGCTCTACATGTCTATATACCCTGTTGAAGTTTTTTTTTTTTTTTTTTTTGTAAATTGACATGTGCTTAAATATTATTTATAGTGTGAATCTTTTCAGGTACCAAATTCGTCACGAAGTGCGATGATTCGCGATCGTTTATGTCATGATTTTGACGATCGCAGCGGAGCTCCAGATCGTTTTGGTCGTCACCGTTCTCGCCAGGTTTACCATCAAGCAACTTATAGAAGTACGGGAATGGGCGGCTGGGAACGACACTATACTGGATTATCCGATAGTGATTTACATTCAATGGAATCCAGAATACGACCGCGGCATTCATTATCGCCTGATAAAGATTTCATGGGAGATTTTGGAGATTCTGACATGGAATCAGTTGTTAGTGTTACCTCAAGTGCTTTCTCTACTCAATCGGAACGACCCCGAGGATCACATGGATTGAGGTAAACTTTAGATAAGTAAATTCTTTCCTTAAATCTTGATCCCGATTTTTGAAATGGAGCAAATTTCAGTTGAAGGGCGTATAGTAATTTTAGGAAAGAAAATACAACAAAAAACGCATATGTTTTTAATTTTTTATTTTATTGAAAAGAACTCGACGAAAATGGCCAGCTTCTTATCATGAATTTACAAATGATTTTGGTACTGCATGTGGGCCAAGTGATCCTCAAAATTATCCATTTGTTAATCATCCAATGGAAACCCCAAAAAATCCGCCGCTGTATATGCCGTCACGAACTGAATATCTGCGCTCTTCATCGGCTGAGGGAAAATCCGACTCCCATCTAAATTTCATTCCAAACTACATTTGTAATTTATCGCGTAACATGATTCCCGATATATTTGCTAGAACAGATTTTAGGAGTATTCCGGCTAAGCTATTGAACAGAAATTATGTAGGACGCAATTTTTCTAATTTCAATTTAAATGCTTTTAATTGTATTAAAAATCCTGTCATGAATTTATTCCGCGGAGAGCCCTATCTAGTAACAAATGCAAATCCACCCATCAATTTTAACACTTCTATTAATAAATCTAATTTCATGCGCTTATTAAAACAATCCGTGCCAATTAAATCTGGTAGTCCGTTCATTAGATTATATAATCGTCCATCGGAACCTACGAATCCAGCAGTTGATAATTTATGTGAATATTGTAATTATGACCAGATCCCGCGTATTAACTCCAATATTTGCGAAGAACAGAAAAGATATTTAAATGCGTTGGATTTACAACTTCCACAAAGCTATAACTTTTATACGCCAAGCCGTAATTTTGCTGCTATTGATGGAAACTCATTTGAGAAACCCATTAAACGTCGATCAATTTTAAAAAAGACCCGGAGAAATGAACGACCCTTCTTGACGTCTAAATCCTTAGACTGCGATTATATTCGTGATCATCCTTCAAATGACTGGATGTTTGTGAATGAGGAACCGGTATCATATGTTCAACCGCGAGCTTACTTACCCAGAAAATTCAAGTCTGAGTCAAATATTCGGCAAACCTATTTTGGGGCTTCACTTGATGAACAACATCCACTGAGCCATTCCCACTCACTCATAACTGACGATAAAATCATCAACATCGTATATGACTCGGATGTCGGCTGGATAAGAAAATCTGTGATCACAAATATTTTCCAAAAATCTAAGAAAAAGACAACCGACACTAAAAGTTTGAAAAATAGCAAGAAAGGCATTTTGAGCCGTCAGAATTTATCACTAGATTTGCCTGAATCGTATGCTACAAACAATAAATATGTAGATGTAGCAAAAGGTAAAAGAAAATCAGAACATAGTAACTTCAAATATGATCGACACTGCGAGCAATCAGATAAACAACTGACAAAAGTGAAACCTCGCTCCAACTCTCAAAGCAGCAGATGCAGCGTAAATGAAGAAAAACATTTGAAAGAATTGAGTAATCCGGATGTGGTCGAAAAGAAGCGACAATCGTTTACAGATCTTATTGGGCAAGTGCATCACAAGGAGCCGCCCAAAACTGCCAAATGTTTACGCACACAACAAAAGTACAAAAACAGAGCGAAGCCAAATAAAGTGAACGAAGACAATAACGAGGATCGCGAAACCGAAGTTTCGGATGAAGTTTTTGACTCTCCAGTTAGTGAAGGCGGTAATAGGAAACGAGAGGCAAGATTAAAGAGTCAAGACGGTAACCTGTATGGAGATTGTGATCAAAGAGAACATGATGGAAATGAGGGTCTCGTCCAACGTCCTAATAGAAGGAAAAGATCATCGCCTACAAGAATACCCAGCGATCGCGGATGCGATACACACTATTCACCTAGGCACCACAGAAATAGACGTGGTACTCTCGTTAGTGTCAATTCCAATCCTGATATTTATGAGTACGATAGTCGCTCCACTGTAATCAGTCATAATCAATGTTCAGAAAATAACGACCAGCATCTTAGTTGTAGCAGCCCATTGTGTAGTAATGCTAATTTTGCTTCTTCTTCCTTTTTTCCAAATCCCCCACAACATCATCCTAACCAAAATCATGATCATCTAAACGGCCAAATTGATAACGACTCATCGACTTACCATATGACTACTGATGGGTCCGGCATGCATTCACCTGTTGATCGAAAATCGCGGCGGCGAACTAGTGAATACGACATTCGGGACCGTGTTATTAAGGTGCCGTCTAACGATAGTACCTCCGGACGTGGAGATAGTCGTGATCGCAATAAAGAGAGGGAACGTATTTTGCAAGATCGGATGGATCGTATTGAAATGACGAGTGATAGAGACGACCAAAATTCATTTAGTAGGAGTATGTCGAACGCAGACTGCACACCAGAAGAAAAAATAGGTAAGTGAGCCATTATTGCTTAAGACCTGCCATAGACGATGTGATCCATCGTTAAATCGATCTGACGATGGATCGACACAATATCTGACGATCGAAATTATATGGAACTGTCAAAAAAATCGTCAACGATAGTCACATACACTGTGCGATCGATCTGACGATCATAATATCGTCAGATCGATCTGACGATGGATTGCATCGTATATGTGGGCTATAAGCTGCTTAAGGTTTTGCTAGACACACGATCGTCGCATATTGTTCGCGATTAGCGATCAACCCATTGAGCAAGGAGCACTATTTGCATGTATCTTTTTGATGGCCGTCTGCGGTCGGCGCAGAGTGATGCCTAGCAAAACGCACCTTTATTGCTATACGCGACTGACTTGGTACAGTAACGTGGCGATGATCACAAAAGCGACCATCGCGGAGCATTATTCTTGTGTATTTTATGCGGAGATTTTTGGCAACAAGCAACTGCAACTAGAGCCGATCGTACAAACCTTAAAATACACTTCTTCATGATGGTTGTTTCATGATCGTCGCCACGCCGCAGTCGCTCAGTCGCTTCTAGCATTACAAACCTTAAGACCGCATAACACCACCCCAAAATTGATATTGACTGACTGATTGACTGACTGACTGTCCGAGCCGTCATCACATCGATCGGTCGATGGATTGCCACAAAATATTTGGCAATCTCCGCTGCACACACACTGTACGATTTTCGTGCGATGTAATCACGAACGACGACCGTTAAGCTGGCACTCCCACAACAAAAAATCGAGATGTGACATATCGTATAATTAGGTACTGTTTAGGTGCTCATTTATGTGCTGATTAGGTGCTCAACTCAAACATTTAGGGCCGGTTGCTCAATGTCCGATTAAAATTTATTTAAAGAATAAGCCGCCATTTAGCACAATTTGATTTGCTCAATATCTGTTTAGCGTTATTAATCGGGTAAACGCTAACCGTCCCCTAGCCTTCGATTAATCTCTTATCCAAAACAAAATCCAACCACTGGCTTCCGGTTGAAAGTTTATCCGAAACAAAAACCCAACACCTGATATCGGATGCTGAGATTTTGACAGCTAGAACGGTTTCCTTTTGCAAATTCAAATGAAAACAATGAAAGTGGCCATAAAGAACAGAGTTCCTGGAAATTCATTTGATAGAAGAGAATTCGCAACAAACTCAGCTGCAAATTAATATGCTGAAAGACCGTACTAATACAAAATAGATTCGTGGACGGTTGAATTCCGCCAAGAAAATCAGCTGATTTTGCCATAATGGTGGTCTGAGATAAGTTCCACACTTTATGGCTTGGTAATTTGCTTAAGACGTATGAGAAAACGAAAATGCTTATCGGGCTGTTTATAGCTTCAAATAACTTGTGTCCCTGTTAGTTAACAAATAGTTTATTCGAACATTGAGAAAACGGGCCTTAGTGCTCCAGCCGAAACGCCACAATTGAGTATCTTACATGGGGGCGCTAGTTTAACGTCACGTACCTCCACTTTTTTAAACAACGAAAAATCAAATAGAGGGATATCTCATAATTAGGTGCTAATTCGGTGCTCCACTCAAAAATTTAGTGCACCAGCCAAATTGTCACAATTGAATACTTTCAATAGGAGTGCAAGCTTGATGTTACACTAGCATCTCCACTTTTTGTCCATCCCATATATTCATATGATGAACAGGCATATGCTATGATTCATACTGTGCGTTTATGCGTTAGTCGTAGCACTTACCGTAGTCCGATCTTAACCAAATTCGGTATGTAGATTCCTTGACTGACTCTGATCTTGGAACCGTGGCAGCGAATTCGGCCATCGACTGGACTAACGGTATATCCTGCTGTGTTCAAACCAGATTACTCTCCTAACTCTTTTCAAAAATCACTCTTCCAGACATCTCTCGATGACCGATTTCAACAAAATTTTACACGTAGCTTCCTTAGGTTGCTATAAATGTCATCCGCATAGGCAGCCCAGCTTCTCCAGGTACAAAAGCAGGCGATTTATAGTGACGAATCAAAGAAGTGGGGAAAGTACGTATTGTTTCACCTGCTCCCTCTTGATATCCTGACCGAGCAGCTGGCTGCATGCATGGCCATCCGGCTTCTTGAAACGGGTACCATAAGTCAGATTCCACCACGGGGCCACTGGGTCGCGGACCGACCTTGGTTTTCTAGCTCGTTATCTATCTATGTACATGGATGGATCTAAGAACGAGGCGGGCGTTGGAGCCGGGGTCTACTCCGAACGATTGAATATACGAGTAGACTTATCAGTTCCTCTCTCAGACCCCTGTAGCGTTTTAGAATCAGAGGTTTCGGCGATTAGGGAGACTACGTTCTGGTTAGTGGGTAACGTTATCATGGTTAGGGAAGTCATCATTTATACGGACAGTCATGCTGCTGTAAGAGCCCTAGAGTCCATTCTCACCACAGCAAGGACGGTAACGGATTACCGTGCCCCTCTCTCTCTTTCTCAACGAATTTCTTTAATATCGAGCTACCCCAGTCGGACATTTGTCTCCGATCCCAGTGGAATCGCAAAGTCTTCGATTCCTTACCGGTTCCATTCATCGGTTTGTCTCCGAAGCTGGAAAAATTCAAATGTTTTCAATTACGTATCGAGTTAGACTGAAATTTGAATTCATTTGAAAGTATCTGGCATTTGCTTTGAATATATAGCCATGGAATGAGCTTATCCTGTATGTCTCTGGCTCCAACATTTGGCGAATAAGTCGACAGCCAGCCTACTCGGTTGTTGTTTGATATTGACATGTGTTGACTGTTCTGTCGAATTGTGCATGAATAAAGTTCAATTCTTGTCAGAATATCGACAGTCAGCCTACTCAGTTGGCGTTTCAGTATTGACATAATGTTGACCGCGCTGTCGAATTGTGCATAAACAAACGTCAATTCTTGTCAATATTTAAATTTCATAATTACTAAACGGTCTACTGAGTTAGCTGACTGTCAACCACATGTCGACTTAGTACCCAGATTTTGGAGCCACCGTTTCTATGGAGACATACAGGACAAGCTCATTCCATGGCTATATATTCAAACGGCATTTGGCGACGCATGTTGTCATATAATATGGAATACGGAATATGTTGTTTTTTTTTCTGTAAGCCTTGAATACAATCCGCCATTAAATTAAAGGTGCCGTGAAATCAAATCAATCACGACACTTTTAGTTTCTGGACGAATTGTATATCAGGCTTAAATAGATTCAACCCATTTATACAGTCATCGATCCGAATTCGATCTCAGTGTCGATTCCTCGTTGGCTACAGTCATCGGTCCGGAATCGATTCCAGTCATCGATCCGGATTCGATTCCACGTTGACTACAGTCATCGATCCCAATTCGACCCCAGTATCGATTCTACGTTGACTACGATTCTCCATCGACTACCGTCATCGATTTCGGATCGATTCCTGTCCTCATTTTCGGTATTGCAAAAGCGGCCATGCCCATACAAATGTCTCCGACGTGTCTCCGATAAAGTCATAGATTCCTTAGTAGACAGTCATCGATCCAGGACCGGTCAAGTGTCGATTCTTGTCCGACTGGGACGCTGGATACCTGGTCATAGCGTTTTTTTTTCTGTAATATCAGAGCCGACGAGCTCAAGACGCTTTCTCAAAATCAGCGAAACATCGGCATCCCCCTTGATTTTTGCAAGCACGAGGTGATAAGCTGATAAGCTCGTCCACGATTAGTAAGGCAAACTCTAGATGAGCAATTAACAGCATGTGTTGGATAACAAAGATGATGTGGCCTAGGCTCGATCCATGAGGTTGTGGTCGCTGAGTAGGAAGCACTTAAGTGCGGCCGTAGGAGTAATAACTGGACACTGCGTAATCAGGAAGCACGCAAGGAGACTCGGGCTTCCTTTAACGACTTCTGTAAGAGCTGTGACGATGAGGAGGAGAGTACCGCTAATCTACTTTGTGAGTATCCAGCTCTGGCAAACTTGAGGATGAGAATGCTTGGGGTACATTTCTATACCGGCTTGGGGGACCTAGCGACGGTGGATGCTGGTAGACTGAACCGGTTTATTGTTGGCTCGAGCTGGTTTTAACGGACAGGGAAAGGAGGATTTCACTCCTGTGTGGTATCACAATGTCTAAGACTCGTAGTCTAAGTGTGTCGTGGGTTATCACGACAGCCCGTTAATCTAACCTAACCTAGTATTCGAAAAAATCACACAAATCCTAAAAATTGATGTAGGTTGGATTGGGAGCGAATCATAACCTATTTTTTTGAATAGTCATTCGTTATCGCATCGCACAGTGTGTGTGCAGCGGAGATCGTCATATATTTTGTGGTGGTCTATCGGCCGACCAATATGACAACGGATCGTACAGTCTATGGCGGCTTTAATATATGTTCCAACTCTACTAATGTTTGTGGTAATTTTCAATTTGTCAGATGGAAGTTTATCGGATACGGCCGTTGGCATTGGAAATTTAGACGCAAATCGCCGGAAACCTGAACAGCGATCTCCGAAAATTGAAAGCAGTAGCCGAGATCTGGACCGCGAACGATTCGGAAGTGGAATGGGTAAAAAAAGTAATTCGACGTCTCAATTATCGGCAACAGGTAAGTGTGAAATGCGATCGTAATTGGTCATTTTTGTAACCCACGCTCTTTTGCTTGGAGAAGAGTGAAATTTTGTTGAAATATGACGAAAAATCATGAAATATGTTAGCAATTTTCGTATTGGTTTCTAATAATGTGCATATATTACCATTAATAAAATCGGCTCACATTATTTGTTGTGAAATATTAAGGTCGAAAGAGGCGTATGGGGTTTGGCAAGAAAGGTAAAAATTCATTTACCGTGCACAGAAGCGAGGAAGTTCTTCCAGGGGATGCTCGATGTGTTCTCTCAAGGGGGTCTTCTGCATCCGATGACGGAGACGTGAACACCGAAGGGGACAGGTTCGATTATGTTTGTTTTTTTCTGTGCTCTCTACATTGTTATCCTCATCTAGATATCACATTTGTTCATCTATTTTTTCCAATTAGCATTTTTTTTACTTTTGTTCTTCCCATGTTCAATATAGTATATAAATAGCCTCTGGCATTCAATCACTTGAAACTTTAACAGGGAGACATAGTTTAGTTAAATGAGTCACGCAATCGGAATGAAATTTAATAAATATTGTACGAAGAAGTTTCCGCAAGCTACTCGTACATCAAATTCAGAAGTTTAAACCGCTATCATAGTAATTTTAGTTTAGTGAGTAAACTGTTTTAACATTGCGTTTGTTGTTCTTATTTAAAAATTGAGTTTTGTGAGCCGTTACAAACTTTTGTTCTAGTTTAACATTTAACAGACATCGTAACAACTTACACAGTTTTATAAAACAAAAAACATAGAAAAAAAAATATTTTGTTACTTTCAAGTAGTGGTTAGCTTTCATTGATTACGTGCGATATTTTTATAGGAATTGCTACACCCGGCACATATTTTTATGAGAGTAATCTAATTATTATTAAAGTTATCGTTTGCTTATTATAGCAACTTCTGTTTAGTGGCTATTTTCTTAAGTTTATGAAGAACGTATATTAGTCGTATAAATACTCATCGGAAAAAACGATACATTTAGGCTATCAAAAATTAAGGCCCGCTTATTCTTGCTTAATTAAAGATATATTGGCATACATCAAAGTTGAATGCTCAGTTAAGTCACTATACTACGAGTTTCCATGACGTACGATATATATATTGTCATATGTCATGCTCATTAATTACTATTAATGAGTCTTGATGTTTCTCTTATATTATGTTTAGCTAGAAGTATTTTATGTTTAACTAGAATTAAAAAAAAATAGAAAAAGAATTATGGAAGTAAATTAAATGCATGGAAAAGTATGGAGATTGCCGGAAGAACCCCAAATAATATTATATGTTATTATCCGGTAGCGTGTATTCCTTTAGCGGAAATTCGTATTGACGCGGCTAAGCGAAAACATATTACCTTCCTGATTTGTGACGTTCTCTTTTTGCATAGCGTCACGCTTTCATAACAAGATGGTTCAAAATGAATGAATAAATTTGTCTTTACTTTTTTTTTTTTTGAGAGCGACTTACTTCCCTTCTTCATTGCGTTAGCTAGATGGCTAGATATCCAGGACCGGTCAAAGTCTAAATAGAAGAAAATTCGGCGTTCCCTTCCCACACACATTTTTTCAAAACAGTTTTTCATATAAACCAGAACTATGTTTCGCTTCAAATATTGTTTACAAGTGGTTTTATGTATAGGGGTCACTCTCCGACTTACGTAAGTACTTGCAAATAGTATAGACTGCAGAAGAGTGATCACTCCATAGAACTTTCGCTTCTGCCAGTAGATTTGTATGTATTGATTCTCTTGTGTATCTCTCTTGTGAAGTCTAGCCTATTTGTCAATACATACACATCTACTGGCGGAGGCGAAAGTTCTACGGAGTGATCACTCTTGTGCAGTCTATACTATTTGGTATTTCGTTCCAAGGGAGGTTACGAAGTTGGAATTTTACGTATATCGAGGTTCCGTCTAAAATACATAGCAATATAGTTTTAAATGCCAGCGAAATTCGTAAACCGTGGACCGTGAACTCAATATCCTCCAGGCATAGTCGGCATTCCGTCTCAGTGGACAGACCCTTTTTTATAAACTGATGTCTCACCCAGTGGTGTCCCGTGAGGAAACCAACGACCAATCTCTGGTCAGCTCTGCCCAAGCGGCTAGCTTCTGTGAGACCGTAGGGGTTGATAAGATCTTTGGACTGCCGTAATCCTGGGAGATTATTCCAGTGCCGCAGCCTTTCGCCCGCAGACCAATCCGTCACCAGCGGGCTGTGGCCCAGCTTAGACCGCAGTAGGGATCAGGTCCGAAAAAATTTATCCGATGAGCCCTGCCTAGTAAGTTCATCCGCAGCTTCGTTGCCATGAATGCCCCAATGCCCAGGTACCCAACAAAGAGTGACCCGGTTAGAGTTTTCCAGACATTGAAGGGTACCAAAACACTCTTTCACAAGTTTCGATGAGAACTTATGTGAAGAAAGAGCCTTAATAGCTGCCTAACTGTCAGAGCAGATAATGATGTTAGCGCCAGTGAGCTTCTTGTACACATTTCTCTGGTGCAAACAAACCTCAATGGCATAGATCTCGGCTTGGAAAACGCTAGTGATTGAGATCCTGGTATTCGGTCCAAAGACCCCAGCACCAACTCCTTGTTCCCTTTATGACCCATCAGTAAACCACATGATACACCCGGAGTACAGATATTGCCAATTCCCCATTCCGATTGACTAGGGATGGAGACCGAGAATTTCCTACCGAAGCAGAGTTCCGTAGTCATGTAACCTGATCTCGAGCAGATCGGAAAGCCAGGAATCCGCTCCAGAATATCATGTGGCCCTGTTGAGCACATGAGTATTATATGTTAAACGCACTTGAAGTGCACTTAGAGCCGCAGATTCCTGAATAAAAATGTGTGGTGGTGTCAGTTCAACAATCGCCTCAATGGCCAATGTGGGACATGTACGGATGGATCCTGTCATACCAAGTCATGCAAGACGCTGAAATTTGCTACACAACTGTATGGTGCAACGCTGCTGCGTTTTGGGCCACCATTCTCTCTCTCTAATTGCCTTGACCCCTCCAGGGCCATGGGCGCGTCAACATCTCTAGCATTTATAATATATGCCTTGTCGACGTTTCAATAGCATATCTATTTTTCGGAAGTGCAGTTGCAACCATGCACCTCCTATCCGCGCCGTCTTTATACTGACAAGCCCGGAGCACTGTGAGAGTTCTATTAATACTCACAGGCAGTTTTTTGATCGCGCCGACATTTGATCTCCGAGCTCTAGATTAGAGCGGTGACCGAACGATCACGGCCACCGAGCGCGACAAGCCCACATAATCCAAGTGGCCTTACTAATGACAGTCTCGACGCGTTTGCTTCAGTTGAGCCTCGAGTCCAACGTGATGCCTAAACACTTCACTTCGATAGCTGGCAAATCGAGGTGTTTGAGCATTGCCATTGGAATGTCATCAAGTTGTTTGCTTTCCTTATAACTGCAATTGGTCCGTGGTGAAAACGGGTATGTTGTCTGCACTACGGTTGTGAATCTTCCTACGGATTATGCGCTTAAGTCTGCCAGGTGCTGAGTGTTCAGTAAATTGTTTATTGAAACGATTTGCGCAGTGAGTAGGGTCGCTTGTTGAGCTATCACCAAACTGAATGGCGACGTTCTCGTTCTATTTTGGTGGATTAGAAAGGGCACGGGCGGCAGTTATTTAGTTGGGTGCTCTATTTTGACCTCCTATGTTCGGCTACTTATCTGGATCTCGCAGTTCATCTCGTGAATTCCGGGATCGTCCCGACATACACTTCTGATGCTATCTCAACCGTCTGCCAATTTGGCGGCTGAGGATGGAAAGTTAGGCTGAATTTTCAAAATCCATCCTGCAAGAATGAATATCGCAGCCGCGTCGGTTGGCGCCGGCAGAGCGAGGAATTTAACGTTGGTGTGGGAGGTGAAGCCGTTCCAATCAGCCTTATTCTGCGACCGCCTGCTTAGACTTATAGCCTTTCACCGCCCCTGTTGATATCTATCGTACTGAAGAAGGGAGTAAGTCGCTCCAGAAATAAAATTTAATTGTGGTTAATAGAAGCTAATATTTTCATTCATCAAAAAAACTACAAGCACCGGAAACCAAATAATCATTTGAAACTGTTTCTTGTTTCTAATGTCAATACATAAGTTGGGGAAACACTTTCTCTTTCGCAAGTTGATCAGTTATGACCTACTCGTACGTTGATGCGCCAAATAATATTCAATAAGTCATCAGTGTTTATACAGTCAATTCGGTAGTATGTCGTTATTTGAACTATTGTGACAATACACATCCAGACAATGGATGGGTTCAGAAGATGCACACTGATGCGGAACTGCTCAGTAACTCATTTTGCGCCTTCTGAACGAAATGTAGCCTCATCAGCTGTGAAATTTTTGTCTAAATTGTTTCCGAACTTTGGTTTACACGTTTTTGGCATGTGTGTTTACAAAAGCTAATTTTCCCGCTGTAAAGTGACGGCGTGGATAACATCTGCGAACTGTTAAAATCATTACCGCAACATGCTCGGCAAATGGAGAGCAGAAATATTTTTTGCTCGGAGAAATCGGACCTGTTCACCTGGGCAGTAAAGTATTATCTAGTTCGATGTTCTTCCTATTATGGGCCGTTTCCTTAAAGTCTGGCTAAACTGTCAGTTAGCTATCTGGGACACTAAACTAATTCTAAGCGTGTGTAACGCCCAAAATATGGTAGTGCAGGAAAGCCGATTTTCTTAGCGGTGTTCTGCCGCCTGTTCTATTCTAAGTCTGTACAGTCTCTCAGCATTAATTTGCGGCTGAGTTGGTTTCAAATCCTCTTCCATCGAATGAATTTCCAGAGCTCTGTTCTTTATGACCAGTTCAATTGTCTCATTTGAAATGTGCAAACGTAAACAGTTCTTCTTTTGTTAAAATCTCAATAGCCTGATCCGGGCTGTTTGGAATTATTGTTCGATACATTTTTAACTGGAGGATATGTTGCGTTTAGTGTTTATGGATAGTATAGGTATAAGCTTTAACCAGACATTGAGAAAACGGTCCGATGTGTATTAAAAGGAAGGAAATCAAAACGAGTAACATGTTGATTGCAAGGCTTACAGAGAAATTATTTAAGAAGAATGTAATGGTGAAACAAATATGAAGTGGAATTTTAACACTGCACTAGCCAAGAAATTAGGTCTTGTAAACATTGACGAGATTCTTACAGTTCAAGATAAATTGCTGAATAGGTGTTCAACAAGCCGCAGCAAAAGTCCTTAAAATAACTCATCATTCTATATATGCGTATTTTTAATCGATCATCTGATATTATATATAGACCAGAGTCAAGGATATGGTATTCAACATCATCGAGGTCGTGGCTCCTCTGGAAGTATTCAGCGTTCTGTTGAAGTGGCCCCGGCGTCATCATCACAAAATAGAGCATATCGAGCCGGAAGTCTTCATTCTATATCAACCAGTTCTGAGGGCTCATCGTAAGTGTAAAAAAAAGAAAGAGTTGAGACGTATCCTGGATAAGAAGTTATTTCGATGTTTTTCTATACTTAGAAATTACGTGGCAAACTTTATAATTCTAATGTTTTTGACGATTATTTGTGTGTAAAAATTCCTTTTACTTTATTCGTAATTTTAATGCGTAACTATGGTTTCCGGTATTTTCAAATGTTAGATTGCAGTTACACATGTGCCATATAAACTTGTCGCTACACTTTAGAAACCTGAGACACCTTCTATTACAAAATTAATGCATACAAACAATGTCCAACTAACGAAAATGTTGAAGTTTAAAAGTTGTTTTGAATGCACAATTTTTTGTATTTTTTTAATTTTTTTGTCAATTAATTTTACATGTGGACTATAGCTTTTGAAGGCTTTGGAGTTAGGTACCTCTTGATCTAATAGTTAATGCTATCTTATAACAGAAATCTGTCTAGTTGTTTGCATTTTTGGATGATTGTGGGAAACATTGAAAGCTCTTTCTTATTTTTATCCTATACTATCACGAGTAGGATGTGACTTTCTGTAAGTTGTTGCCGCAGTTCATATAGGCTGGCTTGACTTTCCTTTCTTTCTTTCTTTTCATCTTATTTTTTCAAGCGGGATATACTTTATACAGGGTGTCCAAAAATTGGCGATAAACGCACTGCTACCTGATTCCCCATGCAATTCCCAGGAAATAGTATTATGGTACATTTTTTCGAATTCTTAATCGTTTAGTTGATACAGGCTTTTACATTTTTTTCTGGCAATTGCTACCTCACATTACTAAAAAACAGAGTATCTGGAAAATTTCGTTAGCTAGAAAGCTAAAAAAAAATGTCAATCGCAGCCAATATGTTGCTTTAAAATACAAAATTTATATGGTAGAAATCAGACAAGCGGTTTAATTGTTATAAATTTGTTGAATCTAAATTTTTGTTTTGTTCCGAAAATAAAAATCGTTTTCACCACTATTTTTGGAATTTAGGCTTACGTATGTACTTTTCCTGTTCCCTGAAATTAATTCTCCATTTTATTATGATCAAATTGTGTTAACATTAAACCCTAGACAGACGATACGCGATAATTATCATTATCAGATAATTATGTTTGCGAAGCACGTCTGTCATGTGCTGTTTCACCTGATGATAATTGAAAGACATCATTTCGATCGTCATTAACATAACGTCATTACGACTTAATTACGTTCACTTTCAACCGCTCGCCGCGCCATTCTTTGGAAAAAAATGGAAAGAACGGCTGGTTTCCAGTTGTCATTTGCAATTGTTTGCACGGCAATGTCATCCGTTCACGTCCAAAACCGCACAAATCTTGTTCTGGTTCCCGCTAGTGCTAGTCCCATTATTGGTGTCGACCGTCTGGAGTGTGTTAGAAGGTGTTTTTTTGTGTTTTTGTTCTGCAAATTCTCACATTCGATACTTTGACAGTTCGAACGTAATTATGTTTTTGACGTGTGTCACTAGTCAACGATAAACACGTTTGGACTTAATGATCATTGAGCAAACATGTTTAACGACGATCGTCTGTCACGGGTTTTATTTGTTCCTCTTTTTTTATTACTGTCAGTTAAAGCCTTTAAATATAGGAAAATAGGCCTTTTTTAGTGCGCTAGAACGTCGTGCACTACGCTGATTTAACACATTACTACAAACACAGTAACTGGAAAAGTACGCAACCTGTAACTCTCAAATAAACTGCGATTTTCAATTAAAAAATGATTTTATTTTTCTACGTAATCTCCCTTGGCTTCAACACACTTGATCTTGCGTTTCTGCAACATTAGTATTCCTTCCCGGAATTGAGAGTCTGGAAAGCTATGAAAATATTCATCTACGGCCCTCTCAACTTCTTCATTGGATGCGAAGCGCTTCCCAGAAACAAATTTCTTCAAGTTTGGGAACAGATAGAAGTCTAAGCGTGCCAAATCAGAAGAATAGGGGGGATGGTCGAGCAAATCGTACCCCAAATCCCGCAGTTCTCCTATCGTCAACGCACACTTGTGTACAGGTGCGTTGTCCTGGTGAAAGATGATTTTTTTTCATCTTTAAGCCAGGCCTCTTCTCGCGAATTTTGGCATCCAGCTGGTCAAGAAGTTTGGAGTCATATTCACCTGTTATTGTTCTGCCTTTTTCAAGGTAATCAATTAACAGGATCCCTTTCGCATCCCAAAACACGCTGGCTGTGACCTTTCCGGCAGATGCGAACGACTTCGCTTTCTTTGGTGTTGAACCACCAGCTTCCACCCACTACTGCGACTGCTGTTTCGTTTCTGGCGTGTAGTGGTGGACCCAAGTATCATCCATGGTGACAAATCGCCGCACAAAATCGGTCGAATCCCGATTGAATCGGTGCAGAGATTGCTGCGAAAATCGTTTGCGCATTTGCTTTTGATCGGCATTCAGCAGATGCGGTACCCATCTTGCGCAGAGCTTTTGCATCTCTAATTCTTTGTGCAAGATGTTTCGTATCCTTTCTTCCGATAACCCCACAGCCTCAGCAATATCACTCACTTTCATTCGCCTATCGTCCAACACGATGTCATGCACCTTTTCGGTAGTTTCAGGTGTGATTGCGGTTTTTGGCCGTCCTTCACGTGTGTCGTCTTCGAAAGACGTGCGGCCACGTTTAAATTCAGCTGCTCATTTTTTAACGATTGACATCGAAGGAGCAGAGTCCCTGTAAACTTCTGTTAAAGCCCGGTTGACACGTTCACAGTACTTTGAGGTTACTTTGAACGTGTCAACCCCCTTTCAAAGTGCTTTGAAGTCTCTAGCGTCCCATCAAAGCAAAGTTGGATGGTGCTCAACTTTCCATCAAAGAATTGATTGTACAATAAATCGATAAGTTCACAGAAAAAAGTTGTTGGAGCGGGAAATTTCCAAGTCATACTTTGGCAAAGTGTAGTTTGAACATGTCAACCGGCCTTAACTTCGGATGAATTTCCCTAGGGCTTAATCCATCCAAAACGAAGAATTTTATGATCGCACAACGCCATCTAGAAAGACAGGCCTGCGCTCAGCTGATCGCATACGTCATTATTTCCTTCGCTGAGGCAGTGACTGCACACGACGATGTCCCCGGTACGACATATGTTTACAATTGGAATTGCGCCAGACGGCATTTTAGTCCTCTAAAAACACACTCTCTGGACACTTGCAGCAATTTGATCGAAGCCGCAGCCCCGGGGATCAGTCGCAGAGCATCGTGGAACAGTTCACACTTGACAAAATACATCTTTTGACAGCACGACACACTTTCATCGCGCACGTGTTTGTTTTCCCGGATCACTAGATGACATTTTACTAACAAATAAACACTGACGGCGGAAAACGAAAACTAAACACGGAACGCACAAATACCGGGGACTCGCCGCCATCAGTCGCCGACCACTGGATTGTGGATACGATGGCGTCATCAAAGGAAATAATTGTGTAATTTAGCCGTCAAACCCAGCTGAGCGCAGGCCTGTCTATCTAAATGGCGTTGGATCGCACGATATTCAAGTTTCTCCATTTTAACGAAAAGCACATAAGACGTCTACTGCAAAAACTCGTGTAAACAAACTATACTTGGGAGAACAAGTTCAAACTTGTCGTACGAACTAATGACACGTTTACCCAGACAGGAAACATAAATTTTTGCTGATTGTAACGGTATTTCTGTGTCAGGCCGAAAACTTTTCACCTTACCTTCGTAGATTTTAAAGGAAGAAAAACCTGGTTTGAAAATCGAACAAATCGATTCCATTTTGACTTAATACCTATATATATAAATCAAACAAAAGCGATTCGTGAATTTTGTTTTGGCATTTATTTTATGGAAAACATTTTTGTATTGTTGCTGTATGATTCCGTAATAATTCAGCTTATTTCGAATGATCAAACTTAATGTAACAGGATTTGTATCCGCTAGCTAGCAAAACAATTGCGTCTTCTCAACTGGATCGCCATTGTTGGAAAAGTCTAGTATTAGCGAGTCGAATTTTCCGAGTGCAGCAGATAAACTTCTCAGGTATAATTGTTGTAATTATTTGTTTGTTTTTTTTTAACTTTTTTTTAGCCATAGTTCTCTTGTTTGATTTATTGAATGATGGACAGCAGGTGCATTCGATTCGCCCAGATCTCGTAGGATCTCCATACAAATTGGCAGACCGATCAAAGACCGAGCGAATCGAATGCACCTAGTATGAAGCAATTCCTTTTCGATTTACGGATAGAGAATACGCTGATATGATTTTTGGAGGAAACGGTCACGAGGCAGTTCAAGAGAATCTTCCACGTTTTCCACAAATAAGGCTTCCTGACAGTCATACGTTTGAAACAACGAATCGTATCTTTGGGGAAACTGTAGGAAGTCAAAACCGTAATGCCTCAGAACGTAATCGGGGTATCGGAGTTACAGGGGGAGGAAGGAATCCTGGAGGTTTTCACAGAAAATCCTGGCTTGAACACAAGAAGTGCTGCACTTCAGCTAGATTTGCCCCGTAAGACAATTCATCGAACTCTTCGTGCAGACAATCGTTACCCTTACCACATCATGGAAGTGCAGGATCTACTCCCGACAAACAATGAGAAGAGGATGACTTTCTGTGGATGGTTTCTGGAGCGAAACTCTTCAGATCCAAATTTCTCCAGGAAAATCCTATGGACCGATGAAACTATCTTCACGCGAAGTGGTGTATTCAATATAAGGAACAACCACATTTGGGATCAAGAAAACCCCCATGCAATTCGCACTTCTCGATTCCAAGATGAGTTCAGCGTGAATGTCTGCAAAGGTGTAGTAGGCGATGAGCTGCTTGATTCTATCATTCTTCCTCATCGACTGAATCCAGTTGCCTTTCGCGAAATCTTACAAAATGAAGTAGCTCCTAAAAAACTGGACAATATGCCTATTACTCAACAAGCGGTCCGCTTGTTGAGTCCTTTGGTGGCAAATGGACGGATGCCCAAGCCACAACGGCTCAATTGTTACAGAGTTTTTAAACCGAGAATTCTGAGAAAAGTGGATTGGTCGATTTGACCCAATTGAACGGCCTCTGAGGAGTCCAGACCTAACATCTCTAGATTTTTATACAACCAATCACCTCCCAAGATTATCTGCTGCTAAGAATTCATGCTGCGTGCCATGAATTAAAGGAAACGCGAACAAGTTCTCAGCGCAATTTCGTCAATAAGCAATAGATGCCGTTTGTGCACAAATCGATCTAAAGTAGTAAGTAGTTACTGTTTTGATTTTTATTTAAATTCGATCAATAAATTTTGCTTGTGCTTTATAATTTATTTTTTAATTCAAAACTGAAGCTGCTATTGGTGTTTGTCACCAGTTAGAAGACTTGTAAAGTCAAGAGTCAAGTCAATTTGTTCGATTTTCTGACCACGTTTTTCTTCCTTTAAAATCTAATATTCTAAAATTTTCGAATCTCAGTCGTCGATATTTATATGTCAATCGAAAGGTAAGAAATTGGGCCATCTTTTAGAGATTTTGTAGAGCTCTTAGTGCAAAACGCCGTTACAAAATGTGGGTTCAAATTTTCCATCAAAAGTTGATAATGAATTTTTGCTAAAATTTGAACGTTTGTATCTCTGGCGGTGGAATGAATTTTGAAATCGTTGAGGTATCATTCTAACGGGTATTTTGTGTAGTTTCTGAATCAATATGTTTTTTTATGAATTCAATTAACCATAGGCTGGTAAATCGAAGTTTTCTCTAGAAGGTCAGACTTTTTGACAAGAATTAAGAAAAATTTAATAGCTCTGTAACGGTAAAAGATAGAGGGTTTTTCTACAAACAGAGTGTGCAATATGCCCTAGTTCTATGGTGATCTTAAAGTTAGACACCCTGTATAAGCCATAATATTTTCAGAAACAAAAGCACGGAGGAAGGGAGTAAGTAACTTCCGTTGTTTCTCCATTATCAGTGAATTGATGTTAACACGATTTGATCATGATAAAATACAATAGACAATTAATTTTTGAAACAGGACAAGTACACTATGTATGCCAAAATTCAAAAAAAAAAATAGTGGTGGAAAAAAATGTTATTTTCAGGGCAAAAAAAAATTTTGGAATTTATAACAATTAAACCGCACGTCTGATTTGCACCAAATAAATTATGTATGATATTTTAGTGCAATGTATTGGCTGCGATTGACGCTTTATTTCAACTTTTCAGCAGCATACTTTTCCAGATATTATGTTTTTAGTAATGTGAGGTATGCAATATAAAAAAAATTAAAATACCTGTATCAACTAAACGTTCGTCAATTTCCGGGCGCCCTCTATATAAGTCATCCATTCAAATAGGCTGGATGGAGCTTTGAGATTTCTGAATAAACGTCCGAATTTTTTTTAAGACTGGTCGTTTCCCTACCGCCACAGCTCTTCTCATCTTTTTATATCTCTAAGACCCCGCGCACACGGCAAACTTTTTAGTTTGCAGAAAAATTAAATATTGTAGTTTAGTCAGAAAAATAGAACGCACGGTAGTTTATGAGACCACGCACACAGCGATAACTAAATAGTTTAGTCTGCTGTGTGCGCGGTCTCATAAACCGTCGTGTGTTCTATTTTTCTGAATAAACTATTTAGTTTTTCTGCGAACTAAAAAATTTGCCGTGTGCGCGGGCTCTAACTCTCACAACCTCCTTCGGCATACATTAGATAAAAAAGGTGTTATAAATCTTTTAAACGAGTATTTCAATTTTAAACATGGATTGTATTCATCGTTTAAACCGCTAATTTATAGTTATAAATGTATTATATACCATTTTCGTGTTGTGTGCATTTTTCGAGTAAGTTTTTTACTTTTCAATGTTATATGAAAATACGTTGATAATCAAATGTGTTTCCAAATGTCTTTGAAACTTTCACCAAATATGTATTATAATATTTTCTAATATCAGCCATTCTAAGAATAGATACGTTCAACAATATTGGAGCGACTTATATAATAATGGGAACATACGTTCATTGTTATACGAGTCGAGGCCCAACATATGTATAATGCGAATTCTCTAACGTTCTTCGTCCATAGACTATTCCATACCTTGATTAGTTTAATGTATATTTTTCATAATATCTTTCATAACTGTTTGGATGTGTATTTTAGAAACGGTTTCATCTGGTACATACATTCTTACTCTTTATTTCAAGATATGTGCTATTTTTTAAGTCTCCAATTTCACAAGGTTTTGAATTCTAGACTTCTCTATTTAAACGCATCGAAGTGCATATGTATGTACTTATATATGAATTATCGTTACTTGAAATAAAAACAACAAAGTTACCACTTAGAATTAGTAACCAGGACTGTACACAGTGTGCTAGTCTCTTCAATAGACAATTTACTGAGCATTCGCCACCTGATAGCCTAAGGGCCGGTTGCTCAATGCCCGATTAAAGAATAAACTGCCATTTATCACAATTTGATATTCTTAATATCTGTTTAGCGTTATTAATCGGATAAACGCTAACCGTCCCCTAGCCTTCGATTAATCTCTTATCCAAAACAAACCCCAACTCCTGGTTTTCGGTTGAAAATTTATCCTAAACGTAAACCCAACACCCGATACCGGATGCTGAGATTTTAGACAGCTAGAACTGTTCACTTTTGCAAATTGACATGAAAACAATGAATGAAGCCATAAGGAACAGAGTTCCTGGAAATTCATTCGATAGAAGAGAATCTGCAAAAAAACTTAGCTGCAAATGGATATGCTGAGAGACCGTACTAACACAAAATAGATTTGTGGACGGTAGAATTCCGGCAAGAAAATCAGCTGATTCTGCCATAATTGTGGTCTGAGATAAATTCCAAACTTTATGGCTTGGCAAATTGTATGAGACGCATGAGAAAACGAATATGCTTATCGGGCTGTTTATAGTTTCGATTAATTTGTGCCCCTGTTAGTTAACAAAGAGTTTAATCAGACATTGAGAAAACGGGCCTAAGGGCCGGTTGCTGAACGTCCGATTAAAATTTATCTTAACAGTAAACTGCCATTTAGCACAATTTAATTTTCTCAATGTCTGGTTAGCGTTGTTAATCGGATCGACGCTAACCGTCCAAAAACAGCTAGAACTGTTCACTTTCGCAAATTAAATGATAACAATGAAACTGACGATAAAGAAGAAGAGAATCTGGAACAAACTCAGCCGTAATTAAATACATATGCTGAGTGACCGTACAGATATTGAATATAATTGTGGACCTTAGAATTCCGCCAAGAAAATCAGCAAACTTTAAGCTTTGAGACGCGTCGCACTCTTTTTGGCTTGGTAATTTAACGGGCGTATAAGAAAACGAAAATAGTTATCGGCAAGTTTAGCGCTTGGATAAGCTCATGTCCCTGTTACTTATCGGGCAGTTTAACGAGACATTGCGTAAACAGACCTTAACGCATAATTTGTAGAACCATCCGAAATCATTCCAGTGACCCATTATTCAAGAATAGAAGGTTTGGCAAAGAAGTCTGCAACTTGAAAAAAGACACATTTGATGTCGCTGCTGCTGCTATGCTTCAGCCGGCAATAAAATTTCCGCTCACATTTTCAGAACCTTTCAATGCATTCTGTTTGTAATAATCGCATGCGTTTTTAAAGAGAATTCGCTTACAAATCTACAGTTTTAACTCGATTTCGTGAAGGTTCGTATATTGTACCAACAGAACAAGGGGAAGGTGACTGTCTGTACGGCATTTTCAAAGTCCACCTTATCATCACGCCCTTCCAGCCCCCCTTAAAAGATATTTACGTTTTTATACAGTTCCATTCCTATCTTAACGACCTCCACGACTAGTGGCAGGCCAATGTTCACCTAAGATTTAGAAAAACTCATTCCCTTTCTCACCTCTAAAAGGAAATCCGCAAATGTATCTACAGTTTTATTCCGATCTTGATGAAATTTTGTATATTGAACTTTCAAGGTTGTCTACATAGAATTTCGGAGAAAGGAAAGAGGGTGGATTTTCAAAATGCCGTAAAAACGGTAACCTTCCCCTTGGTATGAAAGTCCAATATGTAAAATTTCATCAAAATAAAACTGCAGATTCTAAAGCAATCTTCCTTTCAAAAACCATGAAATTTCATACAAAATGTACGCTCGTATATGAAAAAAATAAATAAATAGAATTTAAACTGTGACGATACGAGCTTTCTCTGTCGATCGGAGGCTGAATAACGGACATGTGTATTGCGTAACCTTCTATTCTTGAATCATGTCAGCGACCATATACTCCAATTCTCTTCAGTCGAAGTTGCCACTGCAATTCAGAAAGCGAAGAGCTCTAAAGTGGAGAACACATATATACGCGATCGCGACCACGATCGCGATTGCGACCACAACCGCGATTAGATGCGTCCATCGTAAGTAATTTAACACCCACAATACACACAGCGATCGATCGGCCTGTGTATGCGTCTACAGTCCATATAATTTGGATCAGCCGATCGATCGGACGTCGTGGTCGCAATCGTGATCGTGGTCGCGATCGCGTATATGTGTTCTCCGCTTAAATCCGCAGGACCTGATATTTCAATGGTCATGCTGAAAACCCTGAACTCGTTTATACAGGGTGTCCCGTTTCAGATAGTAAATACTTTAATCGTATAGATAGAACTGTTCATTTGTGGAAATAACCATTACTGAGTTATAGAATTTTTTGAAAATTGTGTGACCAGCTGTATCTACCATTAAAGTATTAACCATTTGGAACGGGACACCCTGTATAACAGCAACCATAAACCTCTCCATCTCCTAGTTCAGCGTTCCCGAAGTTTGGAAAAAAAAGGGTGGTTTATATTCTGAAGCCCGGGAAGGAACCTACGCAAGGCGAATCATACCGGTCCAACATTGCCAAACACTTGAAGGCTTACTACATCCTTTACTTGCGACTCGTATCCAACTGGCCGATCAGCAACATGTCGTCGTCCAGAAAATGCACAGTACTACGACGGCACTGGATGCCATAACAGCTTGTAACCACAACGATCTCAACCAATCCCGTCTATGTCACAGAACCACCCTGGTAGCGCTTGACTTATGGAAGGAAGCTGATACTCTCAGCCACTTTCTACTTCTGTCTGACATCAACAATACGTCGCTTCCGGTAAAAGTAGTGAAATAGATCGCTAATTATCTTGCTGGCCGGCAGTTGAATTTACAGACGGTAAATTAAAACTTAGAAGAATTGAGCAGGGTGTCCCTCCAAGAGTACTACTATCACCAATCCCATTTAATCTCTACCTCTCAGAACTCCCCACAGCACCTGAAGGAATTCAGATCATCAATTATGCTGACGACTGTTCTACCCTAGCGACAGGAAATAACATCACTCAAATGTTCGAGAGGATAAACAGCTATCTACAATATATGATCTCAACATCCTCTTCGTCATCAAGAACCTGAAGTCATCAGCTCCGAAGTGTACCGCAACTCCATTCAACGCCTGGACTAAAAAAGTGAAGATCCAGCTAGATATTATAGTAGACGGTCAACTAAATAATAGCCACCACAAACCATCCAAAAATCCACGACGTTTCTCTTGATAGCATGGCCACCTTCTCAGCCCATGCTCCAACAGTATGTAGCAGAATGAGAAGCAGGAACAAAGTACAATACAATACTTAAAGCTTTAGCAGAAAGTTCCTGGGGTAAAGATAAGGAGACCCTACTAGTCTGCTGATCTGCGGCTAATTATGCGGCGCCTGTATGGACACAGAACATGTTTAACACAAATTGGAGAAGCACTCAGTCCTGTCAAAATGCGGCCCTTCGCACCATTATAGACTGTGTCTTGATGTCACACCAACACCATCACCACCGGGAAACCAAGACTCTACCCATATGAAGCCACAATAATCTGCTTTCAAAGCAATATCTAGTTGTTTGTTATCGAGGTGACCACCTAAATTTTAATCGAATGGACAAAACACCACTGCCACGACACAGCAGGCGCAACCTGAGGGACCTCGAGAGGAAAGTCCAGAGATTAAAGAGAGTTCCCTTCGATAACACCAACTATAAATCTGCCATTGCTACGCTGCACAGAGAGAAAGTACAATACTTATGTTGATAGCGGAGTCTCAAACGAAATCCTGCACTCACGGCTCGACCACCAGACATTTTTCCGGACGTACGCAGATTACCTAGAGCCGACGAGGATCACACTCGCCCAACTTCGTTGAAGTTGGTGTTCACATTTCAATTCGACACTAGCGGGAAAAAAAGTAATGGTTGTGTTGAAAAAGACGAACGCTTGCGGTGAAAAAAACCAATGCATGCGGTGTAAAAATGAACGCTCGCAGTGGAAACTACGTAAGCATTGCAACGCTTGTGTTAATAAAACGCAACGCAATTGCATTTACACAAACGTTTCTTCAAGCAAGGGAAATGCGTTAAAAATACGCAAATTGGGCGTTACACCTAAAGCGTTGTGGAACAATCCCGTATCAAAGCGACTGCGTTCCTTAAACTCGCTTCTGAGGAAAGAGAACCGAACACACACCCAGGGGGAACCAAAGGCAGAGCTGCCTCGGTAATGCATCCAGAATCACTCAAAAGAAGCTCACAAGGCAGCTATCACGATGTGCGCTTCCTTAATGCTCGCTTGAGAAGCTACGTGCAAGCAATGTGTAAGCTCCGAAGTTATACATTGCTTCCCAGGCGAGCATCAAGGAAGCGCACATCGGGATACTATAGCTGCCTTTTAGCGTCTTTTGATTGATTTTGAAAGCTGTACCGAGATAGCTTTGCCTTCAGAGCTTATACATTGTTTCCACGTATTGTTTCCTAGGCGAGCATCAAGGAAGCGCACATCGGGATAGCTGCCTTTTGTGCTTCTTTTGATTGATTTTGGATCAAAAAGAAGGTACTGCTACTGCCATCAATTTGATTCATTCCCGGATCATTCCATGTGATGTCTACTAGATCGCTTCCATGTGATTTCAGCTTGATCGCTTCCTGGCGAGTGATCCAGAAGCGGCGATTTCGCATACACCAGAACCAGGAACAGGAACAGAATGATGTCGCAAATGTACTGAACTCTGTTCCTGTTCCTGGTTCTGGTGTATGCGAAATCGCCGCTTAAGATGTATCTTCAATAATTTTTTGGCAAAAATATATACGAGTACATATAGATATAATTGAAAATCTTTACGGATCAAAAATCAACGTAGTCATCTAAGACAGTGCTGAGTTTGATAACTCAGTGAATGGTCGCGGTCCTGAAAGCCGGATCTGAAACAGACTTTTTCAATTTCTCCTCCATACGAGTATGCTTTCCCCTCCGGTAAAATATGTGCCGTCAACTGTCAATTTTTGGATCAGAATACTCGGAGGGGAATATTTTCAGATTCAAAAATTGACAGTTGACGGCACATATTTTATCGGAGGAGATGGCATATGGAGGAGAAATCGGTAAAGTCTGTTCCAGTTCCAAATCCAGATCCAAATTCAGAACCGCGATCAATGACGACGCACCTTTGCAATCAACTTTATACTTTTTTTTTGTTACATTTTTTTTGTAGCTTTCTTTTTATACGAGTATTAGTTGTAATAAGCTTTATATGCTTACAAAAATAGTTGTTGTTCTTTTAGATATATGTATTTATATGGCGAAAGCAGCATGTGATTGTATATATGTCGTATTATATATGTTTTATGAATGCGCCTAGAATGTATGCTTCGATATATGTGTATCATATTTCATAAACACTATCGAATCGAAGAACTCAACCTACAATTTCTTAAATAATTCACTAAAGCCTTCTTAACTTCCCCCCTAAATTTCAGTTTGGTTAGATAATGTTAAAAGGAGACCATATACAATATCTTACCATGCTTTTTTTCGTTAAACCTATGGTGATTTTTACCTAAAGCAATGACCATTTATAACTGATACCTATTTCTCCCTGTGTTAGTTACTAATGCATATTTTTTTAATATATGAATAAAACGATTTATTTCATTTCATATTTCATTAGGTTTAATTAAATGAAAATGGAGGAAATATGCCAAAAACGATACGTGAAAATAATAATTTAAAACGATGTGATTTTTTCAGATATTTCCAAGATTAAGAACCACTGTTCAAAGTATCAAACATGCAGGGAAAAACAACCATATTCTCATCATCATCGTGGCGCGACAGCCCGATGCGATGTCGGGCCTTGGCCGCCTGGATCATTGTCCTCCAATTATCTCGGTCACGTGACCGCGCCCTCCAATTTTGGAAGCCCAGTAGTTGCGCAGCGTCCACACCTACTGGGCTCTCCCAACGAGATCTCGGTCGTCCTCGCAATCTCGCTCCGTCGACTCGTTCTGCATTCATTACTCTCTTAAGCATGCGATCATCGTCCATTCTTTGTACATGCCCTGCCTATTGAAGTTGTTGTAGTTTGACGATTTTCGAGACTTGCAGCTCATCGTACAGTTCATACAACTCATGGTTGTACCGGATGCGCCATCCATCTCGATCGCAAACAGCCCCGAAAATTCGCCGCACAACCTTAAGTTCAAATGTGTTTAGCAAGTTTCCGGAGGCTTGAGTAAGGGTCCATGCTTCGCAGCCATAGCATAGCACTGGTCGTATAATGGTTTTGTACACGCGGAGCTTCGTGTTTCTGTGCACATGCTTCGATTTCATTATGGGGAGAGCCGAGAAAAAAGTCTTATTAGCTAACTGTATCCGTCGCTTGATTTCGTCAGTTTCGTTGGCGTCCCTTGACAAGTTGCAACCCAGGTAAATGAAGTTGTTCACGAACTCGATGTTGAGGTCCCCCACATTGATGCTCGGTTGTGCAGGTGTCCTTGTCGTCAATTGCATCATTATTTTAGTTTTACTCTCGTTAATACGTAATCCAACTTTCTTTGCAGCGGTATCAAGCATATGCAGAAGTTCTTCTGCGTCAGCCAATCTTCGGGACATGATGTTGATGTCGTTGGCGTGCGCTGCTAATTGTGTGGACTTGATGAGTAGCGTCTTGCTGTTTTCCATATTCATAGCCCGAATAACGTATTCCAGTGCTAGGTTGAAGAGCGTCGGTGCCAGTCCATCGCCCTGTTTCAGACCAGTGCGTGTTTCAAATAGATCAGTAAGTCTATTATGGATCCTGACTTGTGACACGGACTTGGTCATCGTCATCTTAGTCAGTCGCACTAATTTGGCCGGTATACCAAATTCCAGCATGATGTTGTACAGTACAGTCCACGATCGATACTGTCGTATGCCTGCTTGAAGTCGACGAAGATTTGGTATACGTTTACGTTGTATTCCCAGCACTTCTGGAGTATCAGTTTGACTGTGAAGCGCTGATCGGTTGTGGAGCGACCAGGTCTGAAACCGCTTTGATATTCGCCAATGATTGGTTCTGCGTACGGTTTTATTCTATTTTCCAGAATTTTCGTTAAAATTTTGGTCATAGCCAGACCTAGTTCATGGGATTTAATTACGGCGGCTCAGCACGTGGCACCCCAGCCGGTTCCGTTATCATCGTAACCTTCGTCTGAATTTCATTGCAATATTCAGGGACACTAAAAAAGATATTTTGTTCAAGTCCATCAGAGAAAACGCTGATCCACTTGGTGTGTTCTTAGTTACCCATGAAATAAATTTGCAAGAACTTGTAGTCATGGTCGGGGAGTGAAAGAAGTAAGCCCACTTGATGGTATACCTGACCCTGTACTTTAAACGTTGGCATACATCTACCCTCCTTAACAACTCTTTTTGCTCCAAACGATGTCATTTGGAAGCAGGCATTGTACTTCCTGAAATTTGGAGAAAATGTTTTGATAGGGGATCTCGTCCAAAATATTTTGAAAACGTTTCTGGTGGCTCAATAATTGGGGCCAGTTAAACTTTTCCGTTTGAATAGCACATTCCGAGCGTTCCTTTTCCAAATTTTAAAGCACACCTTTTCCCCTTCTCAATTGAAACGCTTGAATGGACGCTGTAATCTAAATTTTTGTCATATTAGAATGCAGCCATTACCAAATCTCTCCGTTGATTTTGTCTCAGAATTGATTCAGCATTTCTCGCAGCAGTTATTCTTATTTTCGCCCCTATGGTATGCGGTATATCAGCAACTATACAGCGAACACTTCTAATACGCTGACGTGCTTCTACTGATTCTGGCCATCTGGCCTCATGCTTCGCGCATCGGTGCTACTTCGTCCCTATCATCATCATCGTGGCGCGACAGCCCGACGTCGGGCCTTGGCCGCCTGGATCATTGTCCTCCAATTATCTCGGTCACGTGACCGCGTCCTCCAATTTTGGGAGCCCAGCAGCTGCGCGGCGTCCACACCTACTGAGCTCTCCCAACGAGATCTCGGTCGTCCTCGCAGTCTCGCTCCGTCGACTCGTTCTGCATTCATTACTCTCTTAGGCATGCGATCATCGTCCATTCTTTGTACATGCCCTGCCCATTGAAGTCGTTGTAGTTTGACGATTTTCGAGACTTGCAGCTCATCGTACATTTCATACAACTCATGGTTGTACCGGATGCGCCATCCATCTCGATCGCAAACAGCCCCGAAAATTCGCCGTAGAACCTTACGTTCGAAAGTGTCTAGCATGTTTTCGGAGGCTTGAGTTAGGGTCCATGCTTCGCAGCCATAGCATAGCACTGGTCGTATAATGGTTTTGTACACGCGGAGCTTCGTGTTTCTGTGCACATGCTTCGATTTCATTATGGGGAGAACCGAGAAAAAAGTCTTATTAGCTAACTGTATCCGTCGCTTGATTTCGTCAGTTTCGTTGGCGTCCCTTGACAGGTTGCAACCCAGGTAGATGAAGTTGTTCACGAACTCGATGTTGAGGTCCCCCACGTTGATGCTCGGTTGTGCAGGTGTCCTTGTCACCGATTGCATCATTATTTTAGTTTTACCCTCGTTAATACGTAATCCAACTTCCTTTGCAGCGGTATCGAGCGTATGCAGAAGTTCTTCTGCGTCAGCCAATCTTCGGGACATGATGTTGATGTCGTCGGCGTACGCTGCTAATTGTGTCGACTTGATGAGCAGCGTCTTGCTGTTGTCCATATTCATGGCCCGAATAACGTATTCCAGTGCTAGGTTGAAGAGCGTCGGTGCCAGTCCATCGCCCTGTTTCAAACCAGTGCGTGTTTCAAATAGATCAGTAAGTCTATTCTGGATCCTGACTTGTGAGACGGAGTTGGTCATCGTCATCTTTGTCAGTCGCACTAATTTTGCTGGTATACCAAATTGCAGCATGATGTTGTACAGTACTCCACGATCGATACTGTCGTATGCCTGCTTGAAGTCGACAAAGATTTGGTATACGTTTACGTTGTATTCCCAGCACCTCTGGAGTATCAGTTTGACTGAGAAGAGCTGATCGGTTGTGGAGCGACCAGGTCTGAAACCGCTTTGATATTCGCCAATGACTCGTTCTGCGTACGGTTTTATTCTATTTTCCAGAATTTTCGTCAAAATTTTATAGGACGTACAAACTAGTGAGATGCCCCTGTAATTCTCACATCGCAATTTATCTCCCTTTTTATGGATTGGACAGATGATGCTTCTGCGCCAATCGTCTGGGATCTCCTCGTTCTCCCATACTCTTAGGAGTAATTGATGTATGGCATCAACTAGACTCGTTCCACCGAATCTTAGCAGTTCAGCTGGGATCTCGTCAGCGCCCGGCGCTTTATTTCGTTTTAGTGACCGCAACGCGAGATCAACTTCCTCTACTGTCGGGGGTTGAATGGGTGGGCCTAGATCAACAATATCATCGAGAGCTTCCTGTGTGGGGATGTTAGATGGTCGGTTTAGAAGCTCTTCAAAATAAGAGGCCCATCGTTTGTTAATACCATCGGTGTCGCTGATGATGTTTCCATCCTTGTCCTTACAAAGGCTAGTCCTGGGTTGGTAGCCGTTCTTAATTGTATTTACTAGTTTGTACGCTTGTCTGGTGTTCCTATTAGCTAAGTTTTCGTTTATGTTCAGCAACTGCTCGTCAAAGTATTTACGTTTCTTACGTCTAATTATTCTATTCGATATTCGCCGTAGCTCGTCATATTTTTCTCTTCTGGCTCTGGTTCCTCGTTGAATCCATTGTCTGTAGGCCTCGTTTTTCGCGTCAAGTGAATTTTTGCATTCTTCGTCGAACCAGTCATTTCGCGCTCGCCGGGCTTTATATCCCACGACCTTCTCTGCGACATCCTTGATGGTACCCTTGAGTTCTTCCCAGAACCCATGGACGCCTGTGTTGCTGATGTTGTGTAGCATAGGTGATAGTTTTTCCTCAAGGGCGGTAGTATACGCCACCGCTGTAGCATCACTCAAGAGCTTATCAACCGCAAAGATTTTGGGAGGGCTGATTCTTGACTGGTGCACTGAGGAAATTCTACATCTGTAGGTCGTCTTCACCAAGTGATGATCTGAGTCGCAGTTTGCTCCTCGATAGGAGCGGACATCCATGACACTAGACGCCCATCTCCTGCAAATGAGGACGTGGTCAATTTGGTTGACGGTATGTGCGTCTGGAGACTTCCAGGTCTGCTTGTGAATGCGTCGATGCGGGAAACACGTAGAGCTTACGACTAGATTCCTGCTGCAGGCGAAGTCGATAAGTCGCTGGCCGTTATCGTTACATTCTTCATGGAGGCTGTGGCCTCCAGAGGTCCCCCGATGCCAACTTTCATTCCCGACTTTCGCGTTAAAGTCTCCCAGCAGCAATTTGACGTCATTTGTTGGAAGTGAGTCGAAGAGAGTTTCAAGGCGGGCGTAGAACTCGTCTTTTACTGCGTCTTCTTTAACTTCAGTGGGGGCATGCACATTGATGAGCCAGAGATTGAAGAATCGAGTCTTGATGCGAATCGCACACAGCCGTTCATTTATGGGTTTGAAGTCAGTAATATGCGGTTTGAGGTGATTGTCCACTATAAATGCTACTCCAAACTCCTTGCGGCCCGATGGTTTGCCACTTGTAAAAATTGTGTGCGATTTCTTGTCATTAATCTCGCTGCCAAGCCAATTTGTTTCCTGGACTGCAGTAATGCTCAGTTTGTACTTTTCGACCTGTTGAAGGAGGGCCTTCTCGGCCCCCGGTTTGTTCAGGGAGCGTACATTCCAGGATCCGAAAGAATAATCCTTTATTCGTTTGCGTGGTCGTCGTTGTTGATCCGTCCAATCCGAGGCTTTTGTTCCAGGTTTCTTGACATGGAGTGGTTTTTACAAGGACGAGTTGTCAGCACGTCGCTTAACCCCATTCGGGGGATGGCCTCGGAGATAGCTGCTTCAGATGGTTTAATAAACGTGCTGGAGCCCACACAACTATGTAGCAGGTCCAACTACGCAAGTCATTCCATCCTACTAGACCTGAGACGCTTAGGTGTTTGTCAGCCATTCAGGCTACAGCTATCTGCCTTTTCCAAACTGTCTTATCGCTAAGACATTGGCCGTCAGCGAATTGATACACTGCCGTTACCAGGGGGCGCCCACGTGGAGGACTATGGAAAAGGTCTTTGCCCCCTTCGTCCCTATGATCGTACCATTATTTTTAACTTTTTGTTTTCGAGAATATCACCGTACATCTTTCCTACCTCGTGGTGAGTTTTAGGAGTGCTACCAGTCATCTCAGCGACGCCGGAAACCAATGTTTTGACACTGATCTCGATCGTTTTGGAGATTACTTTTACGCATTCGCACCCATACTACTACTACTTTGCCTTAACCCCTAGCGGGGCATAGCGCGTCAACTACTCCTGCGCGCCATCGTACTCTGTTCTGGGCAATGGGGCGCAACTCCCCAAAAGACTTACCCAGTGCCTGACACTCCTTTGCCACAGATCGACGCCATGTGATTCGAGGACCCCCTCTTGGTCGGCCTTGGTTGGAAATGGGGTTCCATTTCATGGCATGCATAGCAATGCAGTTATCACTCTTCCGCAATGTATGACCTATCCACTGCCATTTTCGCCTGCGTATCAATTCGTCGATTGGCATCTGACCCGTACGCCGACTTAGCTCTTCATTTGATATTGTTTCGGGCCAGAAAATTCTTAAAATTCGACGAAGACATGAGTTGACGAAAACTTGCAGCTTTCTGGTAACTCCTACGGAAACTTTCCATGTACTGCTCCCATACAAAAGCACTGATAGTACCAGGGAGCGAAACAGGCCCAGCTTGGTCTTAATGCTGAGATAACTGCCCTGCCAGATTTTGGACAGCATGCCGTATGCGCGTTTAGCCTGGTTGATACGACGAGCGATGTCCTGCTCCGTACCACCATTTTCGGCAACAATGCTACCCAGGTAGACGAAGTTGTCCACCTTCTCCACAGGCTGCCCATTAATATTGATGGCAATAGGTGTCGGATTTCTTTTTCGCAACGGCGGGCTAAGAACCTTGGTCTTGTTGGTATTATCTTTAGCCCAACCTTGCTTGCCTCCCTCTCGAGATCTAACGCCATTGCGGACAGATCCATGATTTTGTGGGAGAGTAGGCATATGTCGTCAGCGTAGTCAAGATGTTGTAGATAAGATGTCAAAGTCCATTGAATTCCTCTGTCGAGTCCGGAAAGGGCTGCATGCAACACATCGCCGATCACAATGAGGAATAGGATCGGTGAGAGGATTCGCACCCATGCGGGGGTCGAGATTGGTGGCTTCGGACAAATCGAAAAATTCAAAATGAGATGACGCCGCCGGCGCCGGCCTCTTTGATATGGTTAGCCCGGTCACAAACTATCGAACACGAACTCGAGTGCGAACATGGTACAAGTTTTCTCCGAATGGCAGAAGACACAGTTCACACAAATCTTAAGACGATTGGCCACTTGTACCATGTTCGTGCTCGAGTTCGGGTTCGACGGGCTTAAATTGGATTTTACTGTATGTAAAAATATTATGCAGTCGCTTACCATCCTACTTTCATCATCGGCTTCCCAATTATACTCGTGTCTAGTTTCGTTATTCGAAATGACGTCGCGCATGCCCTCTTGGCTCGGCTAATCGGGGTTCTACTGTATGTTAGATTAGGTGGCGGCCTCACGGCCCCGCATAGACCTCTTGGGTCCATAGCGATGCCACTGTATGTTATAACATTCTGGAATCGCGAACCACTTTATGTTCCTCCCCGGTCTCCCGAAAGTACTTGTGAAAAATTTCGTTTTCTGAAATTTTGCTGCCCCCTTTGGTTCGGTTAATCGGGGTTTTACTGTATGTAGTATCATTTTGGAGCCGCGAACCACCTTATTTGCCTCCACGGAGGGGTTTTACTGTATGTGGTCGCGAACCACCTTACTAACTATTCCAGCTCGCCAAATACACTCCTGCAAAATTTGGCGACAATCGCCCCCGTTGTTTAAAAGTTTTTGCCCAACAAACATACAAAAATATTTCACACTTTTATATATTAGATAAAATTATTTTGTAACAAATAAAAAAAAGCATTGTAAATGGCATATTCCTCCATTTTCGGTGCACTTTAAAATAATTTTTTTTTTATTTTTATTTTTTTTTTGCAAATGATATTACACAATGGCAAAACATTAAAGAGCCACTTGTTTTTGTCGTTTTCTTGCATGAAAGAGTGCATTCCGGCAAATCGTTGAAAAAGGATAAATTGTGGCACGGATTAAGATTTTTCGATGACTTTTTCTTCTTGTTATTTTGGTGCAGATGAATTCATGTTTGCACGTGGTAGCCCGGCCGCATATAGCGAACGTGGTGCTTCAACTCATTAATGCCAACATTCTTGACATGAATTCCAAAAATCACCTATGGCAGCAACTTTGGCAAAGCATTTCCATTTGTTATATTCCCTCATCGACTTACACGGTCCTGAGCAGCCAGTGAAATCGGCATAGGGGCATTCGCCATGGCGAGAATGGCCAACCGAAATAATCCATATTGATATAGCTGCTGTAACTGTTGCACCCAGAGTCATGTTTATGCAATACTGAAGATTGTGATGCCTTAAGCGCGAAGCGACCAGAGCCCACACAAGGAACTGTTGATTCACAACCCTCAGTATCGCACAAAATGTGCATGCATGGATTATTTCGTTTTTCCTTTATGGACAATTTCGATTTGCACTTGAGGTGTTGAGACCCCCAATATATGACCCTAGATCACTCGCTCTATATATTAAGGTGCGTTTAGATTTAGTGAAACCACTCGTGAAACTGATGCGCAAGGCAAAATTGCGCGTAGTGTGAACGTGTTCCTTACCCGAAACAGTCAGACTGGCCACGGGTGAATTTCGGTTGAGTTTCCGAAAGTGTGCATATGCTCCGCCACACAAGCAAAAATGCTTCTTTTCCGCCATGGAAAAGTTTGGTTTGGAAAGAGCTGCACTCATCGAAAAGCGAATGTACTCCACGTTTCTATAGTAGCGTTTACACTTGCCAGTAGAGCGTGCAAGTACGTACATTTTACAGGCATTGCAAGTGCCTTGCAAGTAACTTGCAAGCTGTCACTTTTGTATGTGTAAACACCCGTGCCTGTGACCTGCCAGGCCAGTAAACCCGCACGGCGCCTTGCAAGTAGCTGGCCTCCCGGGCCAATTGATTTCCTACAGGCATTCCAGTAGACTTGCGAACATATGTTTGCTGTCATTGGTACGCAAAAAAACGATCAAAGATCAACGTCGCCTGCAACTGAATGTCGCAATGGTAAATACGTGATAATCAAATTGACACTCAAGAAAAAATCCCAGCCAACTTGCAAGCCGAATTGTGTGTGTAAACACCTACTAGCACACGTCATGCAAGCAGCTACACGCAAGGCACTTGTCGACAAGTCTACAGGCATGCCGGTGCACTGGCAAATGTAAACGAGCCATATGATGTGACACACCCCACATGTCTATATTCAATTTAAAAAAAATCATCCTTTTTGGCCCATTTGGGACCTTCCGATCAAAATTTGTTGTAGCAAAATGAATTTTAGACTTTTCAACTACTACAGATCACTACAACAAAAAAATGGCCAAAGGTTTTTCTAACTGGAGCCAGAATAGGATAATTTGACCGTACTATTGGCATTAACCAAAGAATAAATCTGGTCGATTAATCATATAAAAGAAAACCTTTCCTTTCTACAACAAAAAAAAAAGTCTTTGATGCCTTATCCTTTTCAACGGAAAGATTTGTGGATTTATGTAAGTGGCTCTTCAATATTTTGCTGTGTGTATATAAAACAATTCACTTAACCACTCAGACTTATATTACGTTTACACTATACCCAGATTACTTAATCTGCGCCGCCTGATTTAATCTGCAACTGTCAAATACCATACATACAATTCTAAACTCACCACACCCAGATTAAGCCGCAGAAGAAGTAATCTGGCTATAGTGTAAACGTAATATTATAATAACAATTAAATAGATCTATAATCTTGATCACAGTTCGGCTTATAAAGATTACTTTACTACATGCATATACAATAATAAACTTTATTTGCTGATCGGGTATCAAGCTTAAGTAAACGAGTAGGTGAAATTATTTTTAAAGCATATTGTTCTTATTTAGATGGTCACCGTCACTAAGGATGAACGACGGACAACTATCTGACTTTATAGATGGTCTCGGGCCAGGACAACTAGTAGGACGGCAAGTGCTTGGTGCTCCATCTTTAGGCGATATACAACTTTCGATGTGTCATCAGAAGGGTTATCTCGAAGTTGAGGTCATAAGGGCACGAGGACTGCAGGTGAACAATTGGAAAAATTAATTTTTACGCAAAATGCATTTTATATTTTATCGAATCGCTCGCAGAGAATTTCGTTAGATACTTTCTAGATTGCGCTTAAGGTGTGAGCTCCTAGATTGCGACTGAGCGACTTGCGTTTGCGAATGGTAAAAAAAACTGTCATAACGGAGCACTATTCGTGTGTATTTTATGTGGAAGTACAGTCGCACATCTACAGCCTTCATTCAGCGATCCCCTAAACATTATAATATACACGAATATTGCTCCACTATGATAGTTTTTTTCATAGTCGCAAACACAAGTCGCGGCCTAGAAACTCACACCTTGAAAGTCTCCACAGAGAAAGTATGATAATAGCCGCGTTCTTTCACTGGGTTTAAAGCTCATTCCCATACAAAACGACTGCCCGTCGATGATGCAGATCTCGTATTAGATCACATCTGGATCAGAGTTGAAAGTCAGGGCTGAAAGTCAATTGGTTGAAAGTCAACTTATTTCGCCCCTATACCTTTATATACTAAGTCCGCAATTCGCCCCCACGCAGCGAGTCATCTCTATGGTGGCTGTTGGATTTCGCTCGCCGTTTGATCCGTACCATTCTTTTCACTCTTCAACCTTGTACGAATGAAAAGAACGGGCCTAAATATCTACACCGAAATCTCATTACCAATAGGCCCATTCCTGTCATTCGAACAAAGATCAAGAGTGAAAAAAAACGGCACGGATCATACGACGAGCGAATTCCAACAGCACCCTACAGATGGTTTGCCGCGTGGGGGCAAATTGTGGACTCAGTATACAAACATTGCCATCTTAATATACAGCCCTCCGCTCAGCTGATCGCGGCGAAGTCTTGACTCCTATGCTGATCAGCTGAGCGGAGGCCTGTATATTAAAATAGCAATGATAAAACGGTATAGCGGCGAAATAAGTTGACTTTCAACCCTAATCCAGATGTGTCTTTCAACTCTGATCCAGATGTGACCCAATACGAGACCTGGATCATCGATCGTCCGTCCTTTTTGTATGAAAAAATGAGCTTTTCGTCCAGCGAATAGAACGTGGTTAATGCTATTTGAAATGATAAATTAACCAAATTGAAAAAATAAATGCTTTATTTCATTGATTCATGGATATATGAATATTTTCTTGGATTTTAGGCAAAACCTGGATCTAAAGTTCTTCCCGCGCCATATGTGAAAGTGTACTTGGTATCCGGAAAAAAATGCGTCGATAAAGCCAAAACAACTACCGCGAGGAGAACACTCGATCCTCTGTACCAACAGCAATTGGCATTTAGAGAACCTTTTAATGGATGCATACTCCAAGTAATTAAATGCCTTAGAATCGTTGAATTGCTAATCATTTGATATTTTATTATTAAACAGGTGACAGTATGGGGAGATTATGGACGAATGGAGAAAAAAGTTTTCATGGGTGTTGCACAAATTATGCTTGATGATTTAAACTTATCCAACATTGTTATTGGATGGTACAAGCTGTTTGGGACAACGTCGTTGGTATGCAAAAAAAAAATCGATAAAAATTAAAAAAAAATAGTGTAGTAATCTTTCAAAGCGACACAGTACATCTACAGTCAAAGTACACAGCAGTTGCCCAACAGTTGGAAATTTGTTTTATGAATGTTGAGTTGAGTTTCTGATGTGCAAAACTTGCTGAGACAAATGCATTTTTTTTCTATCACAACTATTTCTATGCTGGGTTGACCCAGCATAAGATTACAGTTGACAAATGTCATGTTGTTGTTGTTGTTATAGTAGCAATGGTCGGAAGTTCGTTGTGTGAGTGTGTATGTAGCACACTCACACATTATTATTCGTCATCGGTGTTAGGCAACAAGAATTAAGGGTTCTTCCACGGCGACCTGGGGGCCGGGGGCGCTGCTCTGAAAATCAAAAGAAGATCGCATTGAGTGGGGTCACTGATTGCTTTACTCCCAAGTTCAATGGCAACGTTCCCTTTGTTTTTGGCTGGATTTGCAAGGACTCTAACTTAGACCAAAGCTTGGTTACACCAGATTTAAGGTTGCAGCTATTCAGGCGGGCATTCCATTTGGTTCTTTTATATGCGATCTTCATTTGGATAGGCAGTTTGTCAAACATCCTCCTCCCAACAAACGCAAGCGAATAATACGCACAGGAATTCGAAACCTAGCTATCGCCAAATGCTTTAATTTACCCCGGAAGAAGTCATTGATGCCATAAAAAAAGCGAAAAACTCCAAAGCATCCGGACCAGATGTTTCCACTACTAGGCTCAATCTTGAATTGCCAGCCATTAAGTACCTAACGACCTATCATTATGTTGTTGTTGTGGTAGCGATGCTTCGAATACTGCGGTTCTTCTTGCATCGAGGGGGTTTGGCAGTTCTTGGCCGTTGAAAAACGGGTCGTAGCGGTACGAAGAACCGGCTGCCGCAGAAACGAACCTCGTTGTTAATGGTTCCCAAAATATAGAATATGATGGGTGATCGCCATATTAAAACCAGGGAAAAAGTCAAATTTAGGTGAATCATAACGCCCCATATCATTGCTCTCACCTGTTGCCAAGACGCTTGAAACGCTACTCCTTCCATTGCTAACGATCCATGCCGACTAGTCAGTCATCAACATGGCTTCAGGAGCATGACGACAGCCTTGGGTGCTATAATATCACAATTCCATAGAGGGTTGAATCAATCTCGTCCGTCTCAGACGATTCTGGTCACTCTTGACCTGTTAAAAGCTTTTGGCACAGTCAGTCGCTCAGTTCTTATGTCTGACATCTGTAAAGCATCGCTTCCTTCTCAAATTACGAAATGGGTCGCTAACTACATGGAACACACGGAATTCGGGGACAAGAAATCCAGACTCAGGAGAGTTAAACAGAGCGACCCACAAGTAGGTATGCTATCCCCAACCCTATTCAACATATATGTACTTACCTGGACTCCCAACGCCGCCTGTAAGACTGCAGATCATCTCCATGTTCATGTTCATGCCACAATTATCTGCAACACCATGGGAACTCGTAACAAGGTTCTTAAGGCGCTTGCCGGCAGTACTTGGGAAAAAAAAATAGGAAACCCTACTGATTACTTACAAAGCCATTGGATAATCGGTGGCTAATTATACGGCGCCCACGTGGACTTTGAACCTGCGCAACACACACTGCAGATGTATCCAGTCATATCAAAATGCTGCTCTCCGCACCGTGACAGGCTGTCATTTGATATTCTCTCACGATCACCTCCTCCAGGAGACCAACATGATGCCCATCATTAAACAACACAACTACCTCCTAGCAAAACAATATCTTGTAAGCTGCTACCGCCATGATCACCCCAGCAATAATCTTATGGACAAGACACCCCCACCTCGTAACGTCAAACATGGCCTGAGAGACCTCGAACGAGAAGTCCAAAGATACAAAGGGGAACCATTTGAAGGAGTAGGTTCAAAGAGCGATTGCGGAATTAATGAACGACCCTGCACTCCAAGCACGACCGCCAACCCTCTCACCTAGTGAGGATAGTTTTTCCAGACCTACAAGAACCACACTGACACAACTCCGTTCTGGCTGGTGCTCCCGGCTAAACTCGTACCTGTCCCGGATTGATAGCGATGCTTTAAATGCGTATCCAGTATGAAGTCTACCATATCTTTAACTGCCCTGCAGCTCACACGCTACTAACACTTAGAGGTTTATAGGAGACCCCAATCGAAACCACAATTTTCCGTGGCCTCGATATTGAACGAGAAGAAACCGCTGCCGACTTCTGACACATACCTAAATTCGACGCGTTGCTACAACAACAACAACCTATAGCAACTATCACCATTGCCTTTTTGGCGGTTGAAAAAACGAAATAGTTTGCCACTTCTTCAGTTAAAGGTGTATTTTGCTAGGCACACGATCGTCGCACATTGTTCGCGATTAGCGATGTAAAGGTGCGTTTCGCTAGGCACACGATAGTCGCATATTGTTCGCTCAGAGTGGTGCCTATAGAGTGTTGCCTAAAGGTGCGTTTTGCTAGACACCACTCTGCGTCGATCGCAGGCGACGATGGTAAAGATACACACACTATGGGTTGATCGCGAACAATGTGTGACGATCGTGTGCCTAGCGAAAGGCGCCTTAGTGAAATACTAAGCTACCAATAACTAGAGAAAACTGCACATTAAAGGCAGTAAAAGTCTAAACTGCCAAGAGATATGTAGTTAGAAAAGTCGTGTAACAAATTCCAATTAATTTAAAAACAAATTGGCTAAGTTCATAAAACAAAGCGGAATCGTAACATGCTGTGCCAGCAGTATCAAAGCAGCATTGCAACGGCTTGTTGTATTATCAGCAACAGCCGCTTCTAGTCATCCATAAATTGTCAAATTTCATAGCTCAAAATTGACCATCGACAAAAAAATAAAGTCTGGCAATCACGTTTAAAACACGAACTTCACCATGCACAACACAACCGAGATTAGAAGCGAAGTTTGAAGGAACAGGCATTTGTCATTTTGCAACTTGGCAATTATCGCAAATGTCAAATATTGCGCTGTCAGAAAAGCGGGAAAAATTTTGTGCTAACTGAAAGTGTAAGCGCTTAGCTTCAGTGATTAGCTCAGCACAGGCGTCTCTAACTACCAAACTACCATGCAGCACTAATCGCTTCTCATCGCTGTTGTTTTATGAACGCAGCCATTTAAATGCAATTTGTCGCGTAAGTGTCATCATACACTGTCGAACTCGAGCACGAACCTAGTACAAGTGGACCGGTTTTCCTCGCACCTATGTGAAGTGTATGTGTGTGTCAGAGGACATTTGTACCAGGTTCGTGCTCGAGTTCGACAGTGTATGGCGACACTAAGAGCTAGCGCCCACGGCAAACTTTTTAGTTCGCAGAAAAACTAAATAGTTTAGTCAGAAAAATAGAACACACGGTGAGTTATGAGACCGCGCACACAGGAAACTAAACTATTTAGTAATCGCTATGTGCGCGGTCTCATAAAACACCGTGTGTTCTACTTTTCTGACTAAACTATTCAGTTTTTCTGCGAACTAAAAAGTTTGCCGTGTGCACGAGCTCTAAATTACACGAAACCGTGTTCAAAATAGATATTCATTAGCTGACCCACCTTTAATAAAAAGTTATTGCCTAAAATCTTGATGACTAGACACAATTTTTATGCCGTTCAGAACACAACAATCAACTACACAATTAGTCCCGATTTCTGTATTCAAAAAATAGTGCCGTAGGATAACTTCTCTACAAGTTTTAAGACTTCTATAGTCAGAGTTCCCTGCATGGAATTAAAATAAGGTGTTAATTAAAACAGGATACAAGACATAATAACTATGGTTCAAACCGTCGTTCACTTCAATAATGCCAGTAATTAATATGATATAACTAATTTTGGTTTACTTATTTTTTTTAGTAATCGTATGCAACACAAAATGAAATGAAAATTGCTCCAATCTGTTCATCAAGATATGGCATAAGTGGAGACCAAAAGAGGCCCATCACAAACACGAGAAACGAAGTGACGTTCCATTAGCGAAAAAAACGGGAGCAGATGGAATAAACACTGGACATGTGTTTGTGCTCCAAGTTAATATATATATATATACATATATTTTTTAATTGAATAGAAAATAATAGCGCCCAAAGTGCTAATTTTCATAAAACAAAAAACATTTATTAGAAAAACAATTTAGAAGTCTTGTAAATAATTTTCTTTATTATTAGAATACCCAGAAGTAAAAGTTATATACATATGCATATACTCGTACTAATTCAAAAATTTATGTCAAAGAGTTTTGAATGAGCAAGTTTAAGTAACAATGTGCATATTTATTTCCATATTTACAATTTAGTATTATATGTTTAATATTTAATTATTTGTTCAAAATGAAATTAACTTAAGCAGTAAGCAGCAGCAATAATGTTCCATACTAAGAACATCAGTCATTTGTAAACAGTTGAGGTTGGATTTATTTTTCAAGTAAACTAAATATGTTGATTAGTTTCAACTTTCTTTGATTTCAATTAAACTACGAGAGTTATTTACTTTTACCTTTATCTTCAAATATATTTACAATATTTGATATTTATACTGAGTTGGTCTCGGTCCGCAAACACTGCAAAAATGTACATACTTCATGATGATTTTTCAAACTTCTGACAAAAAGTAGTGTCTAAACCTACAGATCTTTTTTCTTTTACTTATGGTACCTACCAACTTCATATTGATTTCAATCTTATAAAGTGATGATATCCAGAACATAGCGAATCCCACAGATTTCATTCGAGCATTTAAAAAATACCAGTCGTGATAAGTCAATACCACCCAACGCACTGCCACTGCCTCGAAATGGCGCCTTCTAATCACTTGTTTTTCACCATTTGTAATTCATGTTGGTTATACTGTACATTGCACACAGTTTTTGTTCGCACCAAGGATCGAACCTCCATTCTATAGAATCTAGATAGTAGAGTGGTGACCGAACGGCCACCGGTAAATTAATTTAATTGTATTCAGGGGGATATACGAAGCAGACCACTATTGTTTGGGTCCCTTTTCGCCCCCTCCTGGCCATCAGTGATTTCTAGATGTCGACTGATAATTTGTCGACCGTGTTATTGGTAGAATTTCTCTAAGGCTGAGTTCACTCATGGCTTCCGCACTTTTCGTGTGCTTGCCTGTGATCCTCAACCAGTGCTGGACATCCGCACACAATACGGGCTGCCGTCTCAGCCTCTTCCAGACATAGCCTGCAAACGTTATCTTACTCAATTTACATCTTGGCCAGATGAGCCTTAAGATTACCATTCCCTGTATACAGCATAGGGTACTCCATTTATAAATAAGTACCTTTTTCGCTTCCCTGCCCTAAGGGTTGGTCATTGCATTCCGAGCTTGTTTGCAAGTGACTAACTCCTGCCATCTTCGAACGGTCACCGGTAGTTCAGTGCGCCGAAGCGTCAGTCTCATATCTGACTACGGTTGTTACGGGTTCAAGTCCCGTCCACGGCTTTGGTGGCCATGGTTGTTTGTGTTGCCGTCCCCTGTGGTGCAGGGCGTAATATTAAGCCACAACACCTCCAGACTTGTCGCAGGTAGGCAGCTAAATGGGAGAAGGAAGTGCATGCCTGCATTTGGATTTTTTTTTTCTCTTAATAATGAGTACTTCCTCCTGCATTGGAAACTGAGTAAAAATGTTTAGTCAAGGATTTACCATAATTGAGTGAAACGGTACCCAAAGCGACATGGATGACCTCAATTAGCTGTTTTTGTCCTCGAACTGCACTCTTCCTTCGACCTTTTCTCGAATAAGTGATCCCCAAACGTGGTTCATAATATTTAAGTGTAGGGGCACGGGTTTCTTGTCATAAAATCCATATTTTGAGCTTGGGTACACATTTTTATCAGTCTTGCTGCAAGAATGGGAGTATCAGATCCCATAATAGCGTTCTCTGACCACTCATTCCTCGTTGGGATCAGGTTTGTAAAGCACTTGTCGAACGGGTACCTCGGACAGATGTAGTCCGTCACTCCGGGAATGTCAATGTTACTCAGTGCTGCCGAGTGACCTACGATTGACGCGGTCCATTGACCAGTTTCCCGGAGGCGAAAAGTCGTACTCGCCGCTGTCTGCTCTGCGAAAATGGCTAAGTGAAGCAGTAAATAAATAATACGCCTAAAGCAGCAGTCGATGTCGTCCTTAGAGCATAATGTGATGGCAACACATGCCAGTATTTGGAACATCTCTTACAGAGTTCTGTACGACACGATGATGAGTGCTGTCCACCAGACGATGATCTCATGCGTCATTATGGGACGCAATACCGATACATAGAGCACGAAAACCACTTTTGGATGTAAGCCCCTATAGTGCAACGGTTGCCTTTGTCACCCGTTGAAAGTTCGCCTTCCAGCGTAGTTATCTATACAGGGTGAGACCAAGGAATTTAGCTTTATCAGTCAATATAAGCCTTGTGCCCGGGGGGGGGGGGGCGGAAGGGGCGAAACGCCCGGGCCCGTGTTTGAAAAATTGAAAAAAAAAAGAAAAAAAAAATAGAACCTACTTACGCACTTTTTTTGCCCCTTGCCCTTTCATACCACTCTGACGCACTGAGCTACCGGTCGCCATATATGGGCCCCTGCACAAATTGAGTAATTTGAAAAATTGAAAAAAAAAAGAAAACGTATCTACGCTTTGAGAGCTTTTTTTTGTTCATTGAGCTAACGGTCGGCATATATGGGCCCCTACAAAAGTTGAGTACCGGGCCCGGATTTTCTCTCGACGGCCCTGCTAGTGTCCCCTGGTAAAGAGAACAAGCTCCGTTTTTGCGGATTTATTCCAACACCAACCCCGCCAGTTCGCCTGGATAGAGAGGACATTCTGCATTATATCGCTCAGGACACAGAGAAATTTCCCTGAGATTGCATATCATCCGCATAAGCGATAGCTTCGTAACCCAACCCTTCCATGCTTAGAAGTAGTCTGTTAACCACCAGATTCCAGAGAAGGGGAGAGAGAACACCAATGCCCCTGCTTACGCTCCTGCGTAGAGATAATGTGCCGAGACAAGTACCTATAGATACCACCTGAGACACAAGCATCAGGTGAATAAACTTGCAAAACGAGTCATCCTCGCATAGAGTTTACCGTCAGAAAGCTCGAGAAGTTCAGCGTAGTGTGCGACGCGATATAAGAGTTTATGCGAATTCTCTTTTAACCTCAGCAGAAGAAGCCGCAAGAAGTAATAACTTAAACGCCGTAAACGGTGTCATCAAGGAGTTTACAGGTAACTCCTGCCAACATCCGGTGAAAGATAGTGATGGAAAGCTACTTAACTTGGAAGAAGATCAAATGAGGCGGTGGAAAGAACACTTCGCCGCGGTATTGAACCGTGTAACCTCTGGTGAAGTTCCCTCTCATGTAGATAATTTAGCTAACCATCAAAATGTGCGTATACGTTCCACTGCCCCGACTAAAGAGGATCCGTCGCCCAATATTGATATCGGCCGATGGATCGGCCTGTGTATGCGGTTATCGTTGACGATTTTTTTGACAGTTCCATATAATTTTTGATCAGCTGATATTTTGTGGCGATCCATCGGCCGACGGATCGGACCGTGTATGTGGGGTATAAAGCATTTGTCAAGATGGTCGTTGGGATGACACCATCATATGGTAAGTACGCTGATATTAGCCAGTATCGCCGCTTCCCGATTTCAAGGCTGACAACCACACAGTCCTTGTCCTAGGGTCTTCTTAACAAGAATACAAAATCGGGGTTTATCCCGATCCCTAACGTAAAAAAGTATTATAGCTAGGAGACCTTAGTCCTCTCACTACATCATATTCAGGGTACCTGTAATAATGCAATGTCTTCTCCCTCTTGCACAGGACAAAGAAGAAGTGCAGCCGAAGCTGCCTTACAGTGGTGAACATTAACCTGTACAAATTTGACCATTACTGCGGAAATTTCGCTGATTCCGCCACGGTGTGTGGGTTGCTGGTGTGTAGCTAGCTGAATACTATTCGAATTAAGAGTGCACTTGAGTAGGATCAGTTTATTCGCAGTTTTGATGACGTCTGTCGCCCTTTTCGTAGCATCCAAATTAACAGGCTGAACCGGGGCCTATTCAGCTGTAACTAGCTGCACAAGGGTAACAATCAATCAAGTGTGGTTTAGGGTTTGCTTATTGTGAACTTAACATATCTCTAAAACCTACAAGAATGAACATGTGCATTTACAGCATGCTCATGTTTTGAAGATACCCAGATACTTACTTAAAGAACATAATGTAAAGTACACGCATATGGAGGGCCGCCGATTGCCGACCCGTGCTGGAGTACTCCTTTCCTTTCTCTGAAACTTATGTACTTGTCAATAGACTGCATTTTCATTACAAATTGCAAGAGCGCCAATGACATTTCACTAATCGTTAAACGGACTAGTATTAGCGTTATTTTCATTTGACAGACCGTGAATTTAGCTCGGTATATCGTTGGCTTGCTTTGAGAAATGGTTAATTTGTCTTGAAACCGTGTCAATTTCATTTCTAAGAGCATTAATTTCATTTGTTAGATGGTGTTTTTTTTTCATTTGTAAGAGCGTTATTTTCATTTCATTATAAGACCGTTAATTTAATTTTATAAAGCGTGAATTTGAGTTGAGGAACCGAAAATTTGTCTTTAAAATAGTAAATATACAATACTTGCAACTGCACAGATCCAACGAACCAAGAAATGTAAATAAAGTGCCAAATATCGTTTCATAAATTTTGTTGCACTAATCAATCTCGATATTCATCTTTCCAGTTAGCGAAAAAAATATTATTGAGAGCCCACGTATTTGAATTTCAATCAATGCAAGAAATCCGAAGTATTGCGGACCTTCACTCATTTCAGTTATTTTTTTCCGGCCATTCCTTAACATGTACATATTACATATATAAATAAATGCCCTTTTTTATTTGAATTGTTGCTTTCAACCTTATTTCAGATAAAAAGAGAAAACCTTGTGATTTTATATCGAAATAAGTTCAAAACTTTTTGTATTGCTCAACTGCAATGACTGACGTTCTTGTATGATTTTTTTTCTGTTATCTTATACGGGGGCTGCTTTTTAATTATTAACAACATACGGTGAAATAGACTGATGGAAATCTACGAAAAAAAAACCTTCCTTAAAAGTAAATATTTTGCAAAAGTTTCCTCCTTCGCGCCATAATGATTAGGAATATTATATAATTTTCATTTGAGCTTCCGCTGCATTACATATATACAAATAGTGTGAAATTTGAGTCCGAATACTTGTCCATTTATCGAGCGATGTAACGAACCTGCAGATTAATAAATTCAGTTGATACCGATATAAATCATTGAAATGAATTGAAATAAGAATAGTGTAAATATAATCACTTAAAATCGACTACAATCTACATATTTTTTGAGGTTTCACCATGTAAATATATTATATGGATATATAAGTTGGGGAAAGGTAAAAAAAAAAGAAAGTGGCGTCTATGTTTACAGTAACTCCAGTACCCATTTTTCTATCAATAGTTACCATAAAAAAAAAATAATCGCCGCTATACTATTGGCATCTTCAAAGCCATAAGAACATTTTTCGGAAATCCATTTTCTAGAAGAAAAAAAAGAATGTACTCTGTATTATAAGAATCCAATTGCTTTGTCACCATTTGTCACAAATATACATAATACAGATTTGATTAAGTTTTCAACTGTAATTGACGAGTCTGAAAAAGAACACGATCATGTAAAAGTATACCCTTAAAAACCGACAAAAAGAATATAGTGCTGATGTTGACTTTTTTTTCCAAAATCTTAATTATCTCGATATGAAATAGTAATCGAGAACTGACAATAAACTGTGAAAATTAGTGAAAGCTAATAAAACCTGATTAGTTAAACTTGATTTTGTTTTTGTGTTTAGTTCCGTTCTTCGACATAGGCGAAATACAACTTATAGGGTTCGCCTTATTCATCCTTGAACGCAAACTTTTATAAATTCGAAAAATTCATTTTGAAATTCAACGTTTGGATCAATTGCGCTTTCATGGTAACTCAGTTTATCAGAAAATACTTTCGTGTCTAACAAATCACTTCAAATAATAATTAAAAGAACGTGAAACCAATGACCCTTCCCTCAAACAGGTCCAGTAGTTTTTAGTTGTCTAAAATTAAAATAATTTCCGACTACAATAAAGAAATGTTGAGTTTCTTAACGTTGAATTGTAAAATGTATTTTTATTCCAATCAATTCAAATACTAAAGCGATGTGAAAAGTTTCTGCAAAATCGCAGAGATGAACCATAAAATGAATTGTGTTGCTGTTTTTTAAAGTGCTAACCTTCTAAATCTAACCCCTAAATCCAAATTTTATGGCCGTCCTATGCAAAACCATTTTCATTTTGATCCACTTGATTTGCTTTTGCTTTGAAAAATGTTCTCCCCAAAGAACTACGAGGGCGGTGATCGAGACAAACGCTGTAGATGGCGCGCCTGTATGTTTTGAAGGTCGCGGCTTGAGTATGTGATAGCTGGGGTCCCTTACGAATAGTGTGGCATAGTTTTCGTCGCGAACGCACGTTTTACTAGCGTGCTACGACCATGAGTGAACATCAAGTGCCGACCGCCGTTGCGCAACATATTGTCATTCGTTTTTTGGTGTAGGAAGGCGTTAAAAACACGTAAATTCTTCGGCGTTTGTGAAATCAGTTATGTAGTGAGTGCCTGAGTAGGTCTGCTGTGTTTAAATGGGCCAGAGCGTTCAAATATGGCCGCGAAACCGTCGAGAATAAGCCGCATGATCGTCGACTGCGAACCAGTATCACACCAGACAACATTCGCCGCGTAGAACAACTCATTTTGGAGGACCGTAGGATGAATGTTCCAAACATTTCGACTGAAGTCGGCATTAGTATTGGTAGTGTAGAGTCTACCATCCACCAACACCTTCAATATCGCAAAATAACGGCGCGATGGGTTCCCAAACTGTTGAACTTCGAGTAAAAATTCATGCGGTTGGAAGTTTGTCGCCGCTTGCTGACGCGATACGAGGCGGAGAGGGCAACCTTTTAGTTTCCGGGGCCCCGGCTGGGGGGATCACTTTTCACTCGGATTTTTGTCACTTTTCACTCGCGTCACTTTAAAAGTCAAGAATTAGAAAAAAAAATAAATTTTTTTTTTAATTTTTATTTTTAATTTTTGTTTTAAGTTTTAATTTTTTTTATTTTTTATTTTTTTTTTCATAATTTATACTGAGTGTTTGGAATATTGGAGGCATGGAAAATTGAAATATTCGCAAATCCCCTTGCGTGGGCTCCGCTCGCTACGCTCGCTCCGCGCTTAAGGGATCGCAACCCTCAATATCGCACAAACATGAACGCTCGCTTCGCTCGCTCTGCGTGCAACAGCGTTTTGATCAGTTTTAAACACACCAAACACTCAGTATATATCATTAGAACAAGAAAATAAGGAAAAAATTAAAAAATTAAGATTAAAAATTAAAAAAAAAATAAAAAAAATTTTTTTTTTTTTTTTTGCAAATTTGAGAGTCTTAGGGTGACGCGAGTGATAAGTGACAAAAAATCCGAGTGAAAAACGATTTTTTCACCCCGGGCCCCGGAAACTAAAAATACCCCAAGGTGTCGTCTGAAGAGTGGAGGAAGAAGGAGGAAGGGGCGCCAGTCAAAGCGAAGACAACCAGGTCCACCAGGGTAAGGTTATATGTACAGTATTCTGCGACCGGTGGGGAATGCTGTACGTTGACTTCCTGCACACACAACGTTCCATCAATGCTGCATACTACTCTAACCTTCTGAAAACACACGTGAATCCCGCTTATCGCTCGAAACGGAGGAGCATTCCAGCGCGAAGTGCTATTCTTCTCCAGGATAACGCGCATCTCACGCTCGATACAATATCAGAATTGGGGTGGGAGGTACTAGAACACCCCCCCCCCCCCCCCCCCCCCTACAGTCCGGATTTATCACTCTGCGACTACCACATGTTTGGACCACTGAAAGAAGCCCTCGGAGGTCAAAGATTCAACACCGACGACGAGAGAGAGGTAGAGGAGTTCGTGCGCACATGTCTGTCCAAGTTGCCCAAGGAATTCTTCGATACCGGCAACGCCATCTAGATAGACAGGCCTCCGCTCAGCTGATCGTTACGTTATTATTTCCTTCGCCAAGGCCATGCCAAGGCAGTGACTGCACACGACGATGTTCCCGGCACGACATATGTTTATAATTGGAATTGCGCCAGACGGCATTTTAGTCCTCTAAAAACACACTTTCTGGACACTTGCATCAATTTGGTCGAAGCCGCAGCCCCGGGGATCAGTCGCAGAGCACCGTGGAACAGTTCACACTTGACAAAATACATCTTTTGACCGCACGGCACACTTTCATCGCGCACGTGTTTGTTTTCCCGGATCACTAGATGAAATTTTATTAACAAATAAACACTGAACGCGGAAAACGAAAACTAAACACGGAACGCACAAATACCGGGGACTCGCCGCCATCAGTCGCCGACCACTGGATTGTGGATACGATGGCGTCATCAAAGGAAATAATTGCGTCAAAACCAGCTGAGCGCAGGCCTGTCTATATAGATGGCGTTGATACCGGCATCAAAGAACTTCCGGAGGGGTGGCAAAAATGTGTAATTACCTAGAAAAACTGTACATTTTTGTAAATATTTTCGATAATAAATAAATGTGTCAGAGCGTTTGTCTCGATCATATTTGAACCGCCCTCGTAATTCTTTAGGTGCACATCCTTAAGTAAATGTGCCTTTGATATAAATTTGAGTTGTCTTCGAGAACATCATGTTTTTCGGTCTTTGCTTTATGTACGTTATGTCCGTTGTGTCCTTTTATATCCTTTTATCTTAATAATATATAAAAACGTTGGTGCATATGTTGCTGCTTTTGGATTTTCAGCATTTTGTGTTTTGTTGCAGTACCAGAAATAATTGTATCATCATAATAACACGAAACTGGAAAGTAGAAGGCTTCGCCTGCAATCCGAGAGGTTCCGAGGTCTTAAACCAAGACCCCGCCTCTCCCCAACCAATCTTGTTAAATGAGTACCCATTTAGTGCGGTAAACAGTGGTAGGGTTGAGATCCCTGGTTCAAGTTCAGTCACGTGCGAGTAAGTATTTCATCAGTTACGGCCTGATGAATTCGTCAACGAAAGTCATCTAGCAGGTCGTAGGTGGTCATATATGGTTTCACCATATGCTTGGAAAGTACGAAAGGGACTTTAATCCCGCGACTAAAACAATGGTCATGATGACTTTCATCCAGGCCTTCAATGGGGGCATTGATGTCTTCATCATCATTTATAAGTGGAGTGCTGAGTTGCCTTTTCTGGTACCAGTTTGTTTCATTAGGACCGTTCAGGACGGCCAGAAATTGAAAACATGATAAAAACCTCGAAAAAAACACTAATTTATTAAAAAAAAAATAGTTTATGTAAAATAAGATATGTAACAACAGAACTCAAATATATGTACTTTATGAACAGTAAGTCTTAAAGTTAACTAAAAATGAGCTGCAATTGCAATCGGTCGATTGAATGCAAAATCCAAAATTTGATACCACTCATCGGTCGAAACGTGATATTCAGCTATACCGTTGCCATAGATGCGGTACAATTTATTGTCATACGAAACAATTGTTCCCGTTTCACTGTAACGATACCCAAAATAAGCCACACGATCGAAAAAAAAAATCGATTAAAATCAGTCTTACCCCGGAGCGGATTGTACTTCTTCCCATGTCCTTTGACGAAGATCAAAACGTTCTGTTCGCCCACCAAAAGTGCTCGTACAATATATCGAATCTGAAACTAAAGCTGCCGAACAATCGCCATGGGCACGTCTCATGGCGGGTAGAAGATGCCAATTGCCCTCGCGTATATCCATACTCTCGGCTATGGCCAATTCGTTAATTCGATTGGCTGTAATGTTGGTTCCGCCACATACGTAGACAGAATTATCTGAAAAAAAAAGAAAATATCAAATTAATAAATTTAAGCATCTCCATTTGATAGGATCTTTATATTAAGTAGTACCATGCGAGATGCATCCGTGCATCGACCGTTTCATCAACATTCCAGGACGCTGTAAGATTTTATCGGCATTGAAATCATATCGATAGACAGCATTATGCCAGGACTCGCGCTTAAATCCGCCAGTGAAAAATACGGAGTCATAAAGAACGGTCGAAGCCTGCGACGAAAAGTAGCAACGAAAAGTGAACGTGTTCCAGTCGTTGTGTTCCACATTGTACTTAACGGCCGTGCGAGTTCTCTTGCCGCCAAACAAATAGACTGACTTCTTATATGATACCGGACTAAATCCTTGTGACGGCGGATGACTGCCCAAACGTGTAATTTCCGTTGATTTCACGTTGAAGCTGTAGAAGTCGTTGTTCGTGTCCATAATAAAAATATTCTTATCCACAGCCGCAACAGGCAGATCAGCTTCTGCGACAATAGTACTCCTATGTGGTCCGTAGTTGTGCTGAACCAGAGCAAAGTTATCTAAAAGCCAGTTGACGGCTAAAACATCTTTGCGTAAGAGACTCTCCTTCAGGACGACCGACTCTAAAAAGACGGGACTAATATGGTCCGTGCGAACATAGTTCAATAGTTTTCCCAAATGTCCAAGTCGATCGTCGGGCTGATGTTTAACCCAACGTATAGCCGCCGCATAAGTCATTTCGCTCTGTATCTGAGTGGGTTTGTTGATGTTGAGTAGCGTTTGAACCTATTGGATGGATGAGAATGATTAAAAATTTTGTTGCTGTGAATGCCCCGAATTTTTGACATCTCTGTCCAGCGGCCTCAATCTCTACATATTCTCCTTAATTTATTGAAGCGTCCCTTTTTCTTAACAAGAATAAGATTAAAACTTGAAATATGGGCTAGATTAGCAGCCAATTGTGATGTTGCTATGCTGCAATTTCAAAAATCGCTGAAGGCCAAGTCTTAGCGATAAGACAGTTAGGAAAAAGGCAGATAGCTGTGGCCTGAATGGCTGACCAACACCTAAGCATCTCAGGTTGAGTAGGATGGAATGATGGTCGTTCGGAAATCGCTCTACGATACTAATCTAGAGCTCGGAGTTCAAATCTCGACTCGATCAAAAACTGTCTGAGAGTACTAATCGCTCTCTCTCTCTAATTGCCTTGACATCTCCAGGGGCATGGGCGCGTCAACATCTCCAGCATTTCTATGCCTTGTTGACGTTTCAATAGCATATCTACTTTTCGGAAATGCAGTTGCTAGCATGCACCTCCTATCCGAGCCGTCTTTATACTGACAAGCTCGGAGCACTGTGAGAGTTCTATTAGTACTCACAGGCAGTTTTTGATCGCGCCGAGATTTGATCTCCGAGCTCTAGATTGGTATCGTAGAGCGGTGACCGAACGATCACGGACATCAAGCGCGACAATGCGAGCTTGACAGTATAAAGACGGCGCGTATAGAAGATGCATGCTAGCAACTGCACTTCCGAAAAGTAGATATTCTATCGAAACGCAGTCACAGGCAGTTTTTGATCGCGCCGAGATTTGATTTTCGAGCTCTAGATTGATATCGTAGAGCGGTGACCGAACGGTCACGGCCATCAAGCGCGACAATGCGAGCTTGTCAGTATAAAGACGGCGCGTATAGAAGATGCATGCTAGCAACTGCACTTCCGAAAAGTAGATATTCTATCGAAACGTCAACAAGGCGCCCCTGGAGGAATTAAGGCAAATAACAACATAGGTTTTATAGGGTCGAACCTCTCCTACTGGAGAGATATGAGGATGATGTTCGCTTATATTACGTTTACACTATCCCCAGATTACTTCATCTGCTGCTTAATCTGGGTGTGGTGAGTTTAAAATTGTATGTATTTGACAGTTCCAGATTAAATCAGCCGGCGCAGATGAAGTAATCTGGGGATAGTGTAAACGTAATATTATAATGCAAAGTTCGTTGATCTAATCAATTAAACATACATCAGCAACTTCCAGGACTAGAAAATCATGCGTCTTGGAAATTTCATCCAAGTGCCATATAGCGTATTTTAATGCATCCGTCATTATTTCCGGGAGTGTATACAAATCTGAAATTAATTATTCGAAATTAATTTAGAGTTAAGTTTACATGTAGACGTACGCAAATATTCTACTTTACCTGCCAATTTAATAAGTGACAAACAACTGTCCAAACTTATCATTTGTCGAAGGTAACGACGACATTGTGTTTTAAGCCAATCCAACTGCAAGAAATCGACAGCCTGCAACACGTATATGGCAATATCCTTATTGAGTTTTAAATCACCCGAGTACATATAATGGAGGACACATTCAAAGGCATCCGGTTCGACGCCATGCAATGCAATCGATTTGACCGAACTTTCGGGAAAGCGACCTGATTGATTAAAAAAAAAAAATTTTTATAATATTATTAAAGACACTACTATAAGGGAAGGCTGAACACTACTATAAGGCCGAACGCACATTGGATCGCGTGTTTACTGTCAAACAGATACGTCGCGTATTTGCTGCCAAAGCAGCGATTCAATCTTTGGCAGCAAATACGCGACTTTGTCATTTTGATAAATACACGGGAATCGTCGTATGAAAAAATTAGGCTGATTATTGGGCTATACAACATATAATTGTGAGGAATGGGCGACAAAACAAACGACTGGACAGTCTAATGCGGGAATCTTATTATCGGCAGAAGCATACCAGCAGCATCAAATGTATCTTGGGTAATGAGCTTATCTACAATTTTTTAACAAAATCTTTGCTCATTGGGGTAGGATAGCTCATTACCCGAGATACAGACGATGTTGCAGCCGCCGTCGATGCTATGCTTCTAATGGCAATGCGTACGGTTCATAAGAAATATGTATATCAGCACACATACTTGTTTAAACACACAACAATTAACATAAAGGTAACATTTTTTCTAAGCAACACGCGAACGCGATACCCAAACGTGCCTGGCCTCATGCGAGAATTCCTTTGCCGATAAAGTCAAATGTGTAATGTAATGAGCTCTCGTACACCTACCACCTGCCGCACATGAGCAAAGGTTTGTTTAAAAACTTGTAGAAAACTTATGTGCGGAAGGTGTACGAAAGCACATTACCCAAGACTCAATTAATACCGTCGCTGCTGGTATTCTCTGCCGGCAATGAAATTCCCACCTTATGCAGAAATTTCATTGCCGGCAGACCCATAGCTGTCGTATCAAATGTGTCTTGGGCAATGCACTTTATTACACCTACTGCACATGAGCCAAGATTTGCTCATGTGTAAGAAACCACATTATCCAAGAAACATTTGTTGTCGCTGCTATACTTCTACCGGCAATGAAATTCCTGCATGAGGCTACTCGCAAATTGGCTCACGTTCGCATATTTTCCGTAAACGGGTTGCACATTTCATTTTGCAACTTGTTGTTTGACAGATCCTCCTATCTCACCAACAAATTATGTTAATGGTAGTGTGTTGTTAAAAATAGATGATTTATAGTAGATAGACAAATTGATATATCTAAGAAAGCACATTACCCAAGACACATTTGATGCCGCCGCTGCTATACCAGTGGCCCAATCCTACAACACACAAACGCGAACCAATGTGCAGACAGCCTAAACGTACGCATGACAAAAGAAAAAGAAAGTACTTACCATTAAACATTGTTTGAAAATATGGGCTATTGGCTGACAGAATAAGCTTATGCGCTTTAAATTCAGTGCCACCAACATTCAAAATGACATCGCAATACTGGAAAATGACAATAAATGTTAACTATTTTAAATAAAACAACTGCACAACAAAAATAGAAGAATATCCTAAGATAATATAAGGATCTTGGACAAAACTAAATTTACGTACATCCGAATTTGTTTTAAATTCCATAAGCGAACGACACAATTTCTTATAATACAAATCGTCATGTTCATATAAATCCATCGCTAGTCGATAGACACCTCGATAATAAATAAAAACAAATTAAATGAATTGGATCACTGTAAAAGGAAGCACGCTGCTTCCGAAACAATTATATGACGATGAGTAATTAGTTATGTAATTTTATGTATTAAAGTTTGAAGTACAATATGGAAAACCCAAGGGTTCAATTTAGAAAACAAACTTCAAGAACAGTGGACAACTGTTTTAACGTATGGCGAATGCTACTCGGCAACGATCGCGGATACAAATAATAGATGGCCTGCTAGGACTTCAACCATTTAAATGTTCGAAATTTGAAAATTTGCCGGACAGGTAAAATGTTTTCAGGTAGAAAAGTAGATTTGTATTTCCGCCTTCAGGATAATTAGCAAATCCTACACAGCATCCGTGTCGTTAATCACATTGCAACGAAATTTCCTTCGCAGGTCTTTTCCTTAATAGAATGTGGGAGTGGACATAGAGGATTTTCTGTCACCTAGCATTTTATTGGATCAGTGTAAATGTTTATGAATTCTTTAGAAAAAAAATCCTTAGCTCGATCTGTATTTTTTCACGAAGTAGCGAGAAAAACGAAATTTCCCGAAGATATTTGTTGGCATACACATACATACTTACTTATTTCCCTTATGCGGCGTCTTTTAATTATTCACCTCCGATGAACGTATAAGCTGCGCGCAAGTTGGCACACGTTCGTGTGTCGCGTTCACTTGTTTTATGTCAAACGGTGTGAGTCTATGGTTTTCAACCAAAGAGACGAATCTGTCAATTTGGCAAATGCTCGGCTGTTGTCGTATTACCCTTGCAAAAAAAAAAAGTTATTAGCAAAATATATTTTTTTAGTTATTTTATTATCAAGATAAATTTTTTTAGGTTGATAATTTGAGGTACTTAGCTCCTAAATCATTGTCAAGTAATACACTTATTTAAATAATAAAAATTATCTGAAAATAACAATGACATTGGCTAAGTTCATATCACACAACAGTTGGCCTACTGTTGCCAATTTGTTCTATAAACTCTCTTCACTGTGTTTTTGATGGACGCAACATGCTGTGAAAAATGTCATTTTCTCCAACATAAAAATTTATCCGCTGGCTAGGACCAGCATATGATGACAATCCTGAAATGACACCCACGCTGTCATATTCATACGATTTTTCGACAGTAGTCGGTTTTGAACTGGAAATTTGACAATTGATGGATGACTAGATGCGAGTGCAGTTCAGAGCACAAGAACGTGTTGCAACACTGCTTCGATACTGTTGCCACATCATGTTGCGATTCCGCTGTGTGTTATGAACTTAGCCATTGATTTAGTAGCTAAGTACTGATGACAACAAGGGCATAATGTGGAAAAACAACACCTACAGCTACTACGGTACGTTAATCGCAGTCAAACTCTTGATGCCTGGGAGAGCTTACAAATATTACGACAAGATAAGAACAAGCTGATGAACACCGACAAGGGTAACTGTGCATCAAGGCTTAAAGGTCGCCACCCATTGACGAGCACAACCACGACCAAACTTCCATCGAACCATCAATTTCATAGGACGTGTGGAAAAAAAATTCCCCCTATTTCCACCGTTCTATGATATTTGATGTTTCGATGGAAGTTTGGTCGTGGTTGTGCTCGTCAATGGGTGGCCACCTTTATTAAGTATGTTGCCAATAGAGGGAAAACACAATCTTCCTCTACCTGAATTGTAATTATATCGTAATAATTTCTAAATTTTAATCCCTTCTATAGATACTGAGTACATGAAAACTGAGTTTGCACGGTCGTAGTAGGTGAGCTTAACTTTTGGAGATCCGAGAAATTTGAGCCCTTTTTTTAATACAATATTATCATTATAACTCCTAAACAGTGCCTGGAGTCTTGCAGGAGTAAATTAAAGACCGTTGCATTCTGCGTTCAATGCACTGCTCAAAGTTGAAATTCGGTTCAGTAGCGTAGTCAAAATCGATAGTCAAAAAATTACAATTTTCGAGGCTCCGGAGAAAAATCACACTTTATCATTATTCAAGCTCACAGATCTTTGCAACGGAAGCTCCAAATGGAAAAGCTTGTCTGTAAAAGCTGGGGATAATTTGATTGTAAGCCTAACGTGGCCAAGATTTTTCAATTCGAGCCATTTTTAGAATAGCTATGAGCAAAAATTCAAAAATGAATGCTCATCAATTTATGCCTTAAAAGCTCTATCTCGGTAAGTATAACAACTAGAAGTTTTTTTTAGTCTCAAATTGTAGATAAATTACTCTAGTAAAATAAAGTCTTACAAGATTTCTTGTAAGACCAATTTAGGAGATACTAAAAAGAAACAGGACAAGCCAAACAATTAGGCACACATTCAACATGGTGGCGGGGTCCGTGGAGTTAGGGGGAAATAGAAAATTCGAATTTTTAAACAATGTACCAACTTAAACAATATATCAAAAATCGAAACTACCCTAATTAAAGCAAAGCATTGTTATAACATTTTGACTGACCAAAGTAATTTAATCTTTGCAGAATCACCGACTTTTTTTGAATAAAAACGCAATTACTCAAAAACTATACCCCGCTAGCATATTTTAGTAAAGAGTGAATCGCAGGTAATATCCTACCCTAAAAATAGAAAATAGCCTGTAGAAATCAGATAAACTGTTTATTAGATATAGCTCGAAAAAATAAGAAAGATATGTAGCCCACGATCAATATTTTGCTGTTTATCTTATTTTTCTCGAGTTTTCATCTATATATTATACTAATTTTATCAAAAATAAAAACTTCTTGTTTTGTTGTAAAAAATTTGTTTTAACATTATATAATACTAATTTTTAAATTTCGAGTCATTTACAGCCCTTTAATTCAAAAAAATAATTCGTTCACACTTTTTTTATTTTATTTTCCAATGCCATATCTAATTAACAAGCATATCTAAGACAAGCGTACAAACTAGTAAATACAATCAAGAACGGCTACCAACCCAGGACTAGCCTTTGTAAGGACAAGGATGGAAACATCATCAGCGACACCGATGGTATTAACAAGCGATGGGCCTCTTATTTTGAATAGCTTCTAAACCGACCATCTAACATCCCCACACAGGAAGCTCTCGACGATATTGTTGATCTAGGCCCACCCATTCAACCCCCGACAGTAGAGGAAGTTGATCTCACGTTGCGGTCACTAAAACGAAATAAAGCGCCGGGCGCTGACGAGATTCCAGCTGAACTGCTAAGATTCGGTGGAACGAGTCTAGTTGATGCCATACATCAATTACTCCTGCGAGTATGGGAGAACGAGGAGATCCCAGACGATTGGCGCAGAAGCATCATCTGTCCAATCCATAAAAAGGGAGATAAATTGCGGTGTGAGAATTACAGGGGCATCTCACTAGTTTGTACGTCCTATAAAATTTTGACGAAAATTCTGGAAAATAGAATAAAACCGTACGCAGAACGAGTCATTGGCGAATATCAAAGCGGTTTCAGACCTGGTCGCTCCACAACCGATCAGCTCTTCTCAGTCAAACTGATACTCCAGAGGTGCTGGGAATACAACGTAAACGTATACCAAATCTTTGTCGACTTCAAGCAGGCATACGACAGTATCGATCGTGGAGTACTGTACAACATCATGCTGCAATTTGGTATACCAGCAAAATTAGTGCGACTGACAAAGATGACGATGACCAACTCCGTCTCACAAGTCAGGATTCAGAATAGACTTACTGATCTATTTGAAACACGCACTGGTTTGAAACAGGGCGATGGACTGGCACCGACGCTCTTCAACCTAGCACTGGAATACGTTATTCGGGCCATGAATATGGACAACAGCAAGACGCTGCTCATCAAGTCGACACAATTAGCAGCGTACGCCGACGACATCAACATCATGTCCCGAAGATTGGCTGACGCAGAAGAACTTCTGCATACGCTCGATACCGCTGCAAAGGAAGTTGGATTACGTATTAACGAGGGTAAAACTAAAATAATGATGCAATCGGTGACAAGGACACCTGCACAACCGAGCATCAGCGTGGGGGACCTCAACATCGAGTTCGTGAACAACTTCATCTACCTGGGGTGCAACCTGTCAAGGGACGCCAACGAAACTGACGAAATCAAGCGACGGATACAGTTAGCTAATAAGACTTTTTTCTCGGTTCACCCCATAATGAAATCGAAACATGTGCACAGAAACACGAAGCTCCGCGTGTACAAAACTATTATACGACCAGTGCTATGCTATGGCTGCGAAGCATGGACCCTAACTCAAGCCTCCGAAAACATGCTAGACACTTTCGAACGTAAGGTTCTACGGCGAATTTTCGGGGCTGTTTGCGATCGAGATGGATGGCGCATCCGGTACAACCATGAGTTGTATGAAATGTACGATGAGCTGCAAGTCTCGAAAATCGTCAAACTACAACGACTTCAATGGGCAGGGCATGTACAAAGAATGGACGATGATCGCATGCCTAAGAGAGTAATGAATGCAGAACGAGTCGACGGAGCGAGACTGCGAGGACGACCGAGATCTCGTTGGGAGAGCTCAGTAGGTGTGGACGCCGCGCAGCTGCTGGGCTCCCAAAATTGGAGGACGCGGTCACGTGACCGAGATAATTGGAGGACAATGATCCAGGCGGCCAAGGCCCGACGTCGGTCTGTCGCGCCACGATGATGATGATATCTAATTAACCGTTTATCTGATTTCTTCTGTGTCAAATGAACGCGAACAAGAGATTTAACTATTGTATAACAGGCTGAGCAGCTGATTTTCGTTAATTGCGACTTATGGACGTAATTCGCGCACAGTTTAATTCCGGGGTAAGCAATGTGCAATTTTATGCAGTAACCCCTATACGTGCAATTTTGTGCAATAACATCCAAAACGTGCAAGACACGTGCAATTGCACGAAAATCCGGTCTTTAATCATCATAATACAAGATACTCGTATCAACGAAATTATAACAAATTATGTCCAAAGCGGTAGCAGGATAAACATAAATTGTACATGACCTACTCGTATATTTGTATATATAGGTATATCAACTAAATGAGTGTATTTCTTCACGTGACAAACTTTTGGACAAACAGCCAACAAATTAAGGATGTACAAGTGTACATGAATTTTAAATTGGAAGTTCTAAAAATCGATTGGTCATTTAAAAATAAACTGAAAATACAGTGAAAGAATCTGTAAACCGTCTATCGTCTCCCTGTCAATATACTACAAGTATAATAAACATTTGAAAATTCTATACGCCGTAGAACTCAAAAGACACAAATGAAAACGCACAATCTGTCAAAAAGAGGAAAACAAACAAAAATAATAGTTGTCTGTGCCACAAGTCAATCATATATGTGACTTATGTGTCATCCGTTGTGTTCTATCTTGACATTTTCAGATAAATTCACGTGCGTCTTTTCAAAAACGGGAATACTTGATTTCGAATAGGAGAAATACATACTCGAAATATAATATCAAATAAATATTGCCAAAAATTTAAGTAATTATATTTTTAATTCATTTCTTGTTCTTCTTGACTTTTTTATGTACAACCACCCGCCACACCCACTTGCCCCACTAGAGGTTTGTTCAAATAGTAAAATAGTATGCCCTAACCCCTAGTGGGGCATAGCACGTCAACTATTCACATGTGGCTCAGTTGGCGTCTCGTTAACATAACTGGTTTTGGACGATGCATGTTGGTAGCATGCACCTCCTATCCATTTTGTCGCAAACCTGCGAAAAGTTGAGAAGCGTTGTGGCTTATTGTTACGCCCCACACCACAGGGGCGGAGGGGGGGGGGGGGAGACGACACAAACATCCATGGCCACAACAACAAGCACGGCGCTCGCACCCGTGACTGCCAAGACGTGTCCTACAAAGCAAGTCGTTCTGATTGGGTAGCAGCTACCGGAATATTCACTTACGACAAACTGAAATTGGCGATTGGAATATTTGACCCCTACAAATCACCCAACACTAAAGGAATTTTTCCAGCCCTTTTACAAAAAGGACAGGAAGAACTTATTCCACAACTGTTTAGCATCTTTAGAAGCAGCTGCGCGCTGGGTCACATTCGCAATGCCTGCAGATCAGTGAGGGTTGTCTTCATTCCAAAATTGGGCAGCAGACCTATGGATGATCTTAAATCCTATTGCCCTATCAGCCTGACATCGTTCATTGTAAAGAGTATATAGAAGATCCTCGACGCTCACATCAAGACATCGCTCCTTGTGAATAATCCACTTCACCCCAAACAGTTTGCCTATCAACCCGGCAAATCAACTGAAACGACTCTCCACAACCTCGTTGTCGAAATTGAAGCGGCTATGTCAGACAACCAAACGGCATTGTGTGCGTTTCTTTATATTGAAGGGGCATTTGACAATACCTCCTTCGAATCCATTGAAAGTGCCCCTCGAACGAAAGGAGCCGATCTCACCACCACAGTCTGGGTGAAATGTGTGCTGTCCTCTAGAAAGGGCATGACCACGATAGAAAAATGTACCTTCTCAGCAAACGTCATGCGTGGATGCCCGCAGGGCGGAGTGATTTTTCCCTTCCTACGGTGCATCCTAGTTGACAGTTTTATGTGGAAGCTATCCTCCATGGAGTTTTCCACACAAGGTTACCCGGACGACTTGGTGATCACGGTCAGGGACAAATTTAAGGAAGCTCTGCCCGATAGCATTCAAGGTGCGCTACGTGTAGTTCAAGAATGGTTCCATAACAGCGGCCTACGTGTAAATCGAAAGCTGCCATTGTGCCATTCACTAGGAAAGGAAACTCAGGACACTCAGGTGTTCGCTCATATACAAAACCTACAAAACCGATGTCAAACTTCAAATTCTTGGGTGTTAACCTTGACACTAAGTTATCCTGGGCAGTACACCTTAAAGTGACTTCCGATAAGGCAATCAAAGCTCTGTGGATCTGCAGCCAATACGTCGGCCATATATGGAGGACTAAAACATAGTTTTGTGGATCTACAAAGCGATCGTCAGAATTATAGTAGATTACGGTGCGGTGGTCTGGTGGAAGCCAGCCATTACCTCAGCCGGCAAAACGGCTCTGAATAAAATTCAGAGACTTGCCTGCAATGCCATCATTGGTGCCATGCACTCTTCTCCAACAGCTGCTTTAGAAGTTACTCGACCTGAATGTACACATTGAAGCGGAAGCTAGAATGGCAATCGTCAGACTCAAGGCCTGCGACTTACTTATCATGCCAACTGATTACCTTGTGAAAACTCTTCGCTTCAACCATCGATTAAGTCAGTAATTTGAAACAGAGAAAGGTGGGCAGATGGCTACAACCCTCTCCGATCCAGCACAAGTAAATGGTTCACAGACGGCTCCAAAACGGAAAACGGTTCCGGCGCAGGCATTCTCGCTCCTGAGTACAGAGCATCCATTCCGATGGGTAAAATGGCGTCCGTGTTCCAAGCGGAAAAATACGCCATCGAAGTTTGTGCTAGACTATGCCAAGCCGCCGGCTATTTTAACAGGGACATAGCAATAATCGCTGACAGTCAAGCAGCTATCAAAGCGCTTAACAATTTCACTATCAATTCTAAGCTGGTACTGGCTTGTCAGGAAGTCCTCCATAATGTGGGTTCAACGAACAAACTCACACTTTACTGCGTCCCTGGTCATTCGGTCATCGAGGGCGATGAGCTGGCAGATAGGCTAGCAAACCGATCCTCACCGTCCCCATATATACTCAATTGCTCCAACCCCTTGTGGGGCATAGCGCGTCAATTGTTCCATGTGGCCCAGTTGACGTTTCGTTGGCATAAATTGGTTTTCAGAGAATGCAGTTGCCAGCATGCACCTCCTGCACATCCATGGCCACGAACGTCGTCGTGGACGGGACTCGAACCCGAAACGCCGGTAGTCAAACATGAGACTGATGCCTCAACACACTGCGCTACCGGTCGCCCCAAACGTAAGAGACTGGGAGAGCAGACGTGCTTCATCCCAATGGGAGGCCCTCCCAGGCCTTAGGCAGGCCAAGCTGTTTATTTCCGGCTCTCACTCACGCGTTCGTACCTTGGAATTGCTGCGGTTGAGCAAGAACAGGATCACAGTAATTTGTGGAATTTTGAAGGGGCACTCGCCTCTGAGTGGTCACCTTAAAACCAAGCATATTGTATCAGACGCTAGCGGCCACTTTGGCGACGCTGATGATGAAACCTGACAGCACATCCTTTGCGAGTGCGAAAGGCTTGCTCAAAGACGTACCGAATACTTCGGCATAACATTTCTCGACCAAGAGAAATGTTATGCCGAAGTATTCATCTCTTCTATAAAACCATGCCAGATCAGTCAATTTATCGAGAAGAGTCGTCTGAATTTTGATTTAGCCCGCTTCTCGATAGAAAGGGCAATCGCACAATAGACTTCAAGGTCGCAGTGCTTGTGGCTCCAATACGGCCTACCTCCTTTATCCATCTATCTATCTACCAACACCACAACGAAGTGTTCGACGACGAAAAAGTTTCAATTCAAATGCCACTTCAGACCCCTTTCCAAAAAAATGCAACTACATTCTCAAATCATCTAGATATATCATATATGTCTATAATCTAGATATAATTTCGGTTCTCTTAAAAAGCTTTAACATTTCTGTAACCAGTATTCGAGATCCATTGACTGAGAATCGCATGAAAGCGGTAGAGACAACACCACTATAGGAAGACGCAGATGAGTTGGCGCTTGGTGGCATGGATTGCTAGAGAAGAGTGTACCAGACATTCGCCAATCTTAACATGAAAGTCACTGCGCGAAACGTGGTAGCCGCGTTAGATAGTATTGTAGGTTACTGAAACCGACTTAACTTGATCTGAGCTCGTACTTCAGTCAACCAAACACCATCTGCGGATCATATTTACAGAGACCATTCGCTATACGTACGTACGTACTATAAAGACGTATTATAGTACTACCATTTACTATAATTTTGAATGTAGTAGCGAGCGATACGGTCCATTATCTATTGAACGCTGATAAGGAACCATTTTTCGCTGGCTTAGACACTTTCCAACTTTTCGTACAAGCCAATAGTACGTTTCGGTCTGTTCTTGGACCCGCACTGGAATTGGAAGTTTACTTCGCGATAAGATTTGATAACGCTCCGCGAAACCACGTGTTGATTTACGCGAATTACAATTTTCGGATTGGTGATTTTTGTTCGTTCGAAAATAAGCAATAATCTGTCATACGGAAAAAGTGCGTGAGTGAAGTAGGCCGTCCTTCTGCACGTCCATTTAGTTTGACTTGACAAATATAATTTCTAAATGAATATTGAACAAAATGTGGACTATAGTATCTAAAATGTTTGTTGGCTTGCCATGCGAACGATAGTATCCGTACGTCAGTGAACTCATTAGTGCTAGTGAATTATTTATAAATTATCTAAACATTAAATTTGTCGAAGAGTTTAGTTTAGAGCGAAGAGTTTCAATTTGGTTCCAAAAATGGCTGTAGATCATCATTTGGAGGAGTTGATGGGAAAGCTGGGTAAGTGTTGTCATTGAATTGGATTTTCAATTTCAGTTGGTCTGGAAACGTGCGAAAAGCCGAAAAATGCAGAACGTTGGTTTTAGACCATACTGCAGAATATCACGTCTATGAACCAACCCCATAAAACAAAAATAAATTTTAAAAATTTAGTGTAGATCGAAGGTCAAAAAGGAGTACCTACTGAATTTTACTACAAGAAATCTGTTGGTCCTTCTTCTTCTTCCTTGCCCTTTCATACCACTCTGCGGCTTCGCGGTGCTCTGCCTGTGGCGTTGGCACTTCGCCCATTCTGGCAGTATAATCTCAACTTCCTTTTGCAGGCAGCTCGGTCTTGGATCGTATCATCGCCGAGATTAACGCGTTGTTGTTGTTGCTTCTTCATCTGATCGATCGGTTTGGGTCCAGCAAATGGAACATTCATTGATAATGCCTTCATGGCTGGGTTCCTAGGTGGACGCCTTAGAACATGGCAATACCAATTCATACGACGGTCTTCGAGCTTTTCAGTGATCGGTTGCTCAACAAACAAGCTGCCTCGGATGTAGGTACTTTTGATACCATCCTCTTTGGTCACACCGGAAGGTCCAATTCGGTCAAGGAAGTCAGAAGGGCTCTAGGTACTACAACGGTAGCCGACAATATTACAGGTACTATTCGCACACTGCCAAAATTCCAAAGTTGTTTGATTTCTTTCGTCCTGGATGGCAACCATTGACATTTCGGTTTCGGCAAATAGGTACCCTGCACGTGAATATTGACAAAAGGCTACCAAAGACAACTCACGTGTTTACCATGGATTGCCCTTGCCTTCCATTTGTCGATCTTCTCTTGGTCTAATTTCACCAACCTCAAAGGATCAAATGATTGATTCTTCAAATTGAGGGGAGTCAAACCATCATCTGCCTTCCAGACAGTATCATGCAGAGGACTCGATGTTGCTTTGCTTCTGAAATAAGTGTAAAGTGAGTTGACTTGCTGGTGATGTAAATTAGCAATGCCAACCAAACCTCTACCTCCAATTTCACGAAGTAGACACATTTGACGATTTTGGGGGTAACATTCGGAATGTGGTCGTTAAAACACGTACCCCCCGTTCAATATCCACCATGTGACAGACCACGGGGCTATTCAGAATGAATAGGTTAGTGAAGGAATGGCTTAGAGGTTGATCGCACTTATTTTGGTTCTTCCCAAAAAATTGATCTTTAACACCAATTCCAACCTGCGCCAGAACTCAACCAGCAGTCCTTCTCTAAAGTCATTACTTCAGTATTAATGACTTGTTCACCTTGCAGAATTTCTAAGTATTTATAAAAGGCTGCCTCCGACATTGCACCTACATATGTGAATATCAGTGAGCCAGGGAGCGGTGCGTGAACGTCTTTGCGAATGGCACGAACATTTGTCTAACCCGAATCCATCCGAACGTTATGACTAAAGTTTTCGTTCCTGCGGCAGTTCTTCGTACCGGAACGACCCGTTTTTCAACGGCCAAGAGCTGCCAAACCCCCTCGATGCAAGAAGAACTGCAGTATTTGAAGCATTGCTGCCACAACAACAACAACTAAAGTTTTCAGTGATCCGAAGCAGACTTAAGTTGAGCGTCGCTTCCCGAATATAATTTGATGTCATCTGAGTACATCAAGTGAGTCAGCTCGAACGTTTTCCAAGGAAACCATGCTTGATCGTACACAAGTGATGAAAATCCGCCATGCTGAACCAGAGAGGACCCAAAGAGTCCCCTTAAAATATGCCTCTCCGAATATCGGTTGAGAGAGCACATTGTCTTCGATCGATGGCACCAGCTGTGGGGGATGCTGTCGAACGCTTTGGCTTAATCGATATAGCAGCAGTACAGATTCCTGTGCTTGCGCGTAGCTTATCCTACCACAACCGAGTCGATCGTAGCTTGTTCCTTGAACCCCCTAGATTCGACTCGGTAGCCCTTTTGTTCCTCGGCAAGGATGTTGTTCTGCTCGAGGTGAGTGTAGATACTGCCACTAAAAATGGCTGTGAACTGCTTACATAGTGTCGGCAAGCATGTTATAGGCCTTGTCAGCAGGGCTTTCCACTGTTTCCCGTTTGGGTAACAAATAGGTTAGGTTAGGTTGAAGGGGCTGCCGTGATACACACAGCACACATAGACCACCACTGGGTCCTTTGTGATACCACCATCGACTCCACAACCCGAGTCCTACCTATTCATTGAACCAGTCTGAGCTGTTGATAAAGCGCTGGAGCCGGCTGATGCTAACATCCTTAAGGTCGTCCAGATCGCCAAAATAGAAAGACCCCAAGGTAATCCTTCTTCTTCTAGCCAGGGCATGACACCCACATAGCAGATGAAAGGTATTCTCCTCCTCATCCTCATCTCCACAACTCCTACAGAGGTCATTGTCTGGAATCCCCAATCTCCTAGCATGTTAACAAATAGTTTACACCTGCTGTGAGGACATTTGGAAATTCTTCACGTCTACTAATAATCAACAGATTAATCTGTCGTGCAAGTCGACCACAAACACTCGGGAAGCGTTTCCAATTTTTGGACCGCTTAATAACGTCGCAAACATAGGAGTCAGTGACCTCAGCGAAAATCATACCAGGCAAGCTGACATGGCGGGTGGTTTCGGCGGTGATCCACTCAGTATGTTCGGTGTGTTGAGCGGGAGTTTGCCAAAGTCCACCCCAATATGGGTCCGCGTCAGTCACTGTGAAGTTAATAGTGGGCCTGGCCTGTTGCTTCTCGTTGAGGGACTTATAGAAATTCCGCTGACTTTTACTGAAAGCGGTGTTCTGAACACGCCTAGAGAAACTCAGCGTGTATCGTCTGAGACGATTTGTGGTTACTGCGAGCCTCTGTTTTAGTGTGTCCAGCACCTCCACCTTTGTTCAATCGCCACCGACCACCGATTAACCGGCCAATATCCTGTCGTAAGAAATCTCACTTCCGTTCAAGAAGAATCTTTCTTGTTTTTGTCTCATACCGACAACGTCGGATCCTCTGACCATGCAATCTGATAGCCACCGCTGCACCACAATTCACAAGAGATTGCAGTTCCAGTAACGTCGTAGCTGAGCATAATCTGGAGGCGATTTCGCTGTCGATCTGAGACAGAATATCTAATGTTGCAGTGGCTGAATATAACCTGGAAATGCCAGGTCTGCATAAAGGATCTATTTCCTGATAGCAAGCAAGCTCTTTTAAATTCGTTGCGAACTTCAGCAGAGACTTCGGCGGGTGTTGTAGGTACTTCTTTGCGAGACCGAGTGACGTGATAGTGGTGTTACAGGTGGTGATAGTTGTTTTCGGAATTGCATTCCTTCGCACAATAAAGCAGTTTTGATTTGTTACTCGCTGTATTGACACATACGCTAAGTGCGGAATTCGCTCGACGAACTTCTGGTGTAACAAGGGACGGTGCGCGCTCTTCTCCCTTGTAAAAGCTCGATCTTGCAGTAGGCACGGACGATAAAAAGGTTCCTCTGTCCATTTTATCCGTTGCCTATGCGAGCCTGCAGCTATGGTCGAATGGATGCCAGGCGAACCATCAGCCACAGGGAAAGCAGGGCTCCTCGATGTTGGTGGACTAGCACACGTCCTGCCGGTTTGTGCGGAAGCACTCGCGGATATCCGCCGACCGCCGCCTAGCGCTGGACGCACGTAACTCTTAAGATAATAGTTTTTTTGTAACTTTGTACACAAAAGTTGTAGAAAGTTAATATTCTACATTTTTACGTTATTGTTTTTCTCTAGGATGCATTATTAAAAAGATATGTGTAATAGACTAAAAAATGACCGAAAATTCATCGGTTTGTGGGGTGGCACAGGGGGAATGCACAAGGGGAGGAGGTCAAAAACTTGAATTCTGAGCTACAGAACCAACTTATGCAACATATCAAAAAAAATAGAGCTACTGAAGCATTTGCAAGGTAAGATGACATATTTAGACTCTATTCCCCGGACTATGAAGGCTTATTTTAAAAGCCGGCGTAATTACATCAAATTCAACTATTTTGAGAAACTCTTATCGGTTTGGTTGCTATTTTCCAAATGCATTTTTTGTTTTAAATAGAAATCTATTGTATGCCAATGACTAATTCCTTTTAGCCTAACAACACCGAAAATGTTTATAAGATAAATGTATTTTCAAAGTATTCTGTGTTTTGATACATTTTTATGTATTATCTGAAACCATAAACTTCAATCATATTAAATTCTCGCATTGTTTGCAATGTAAAATAAACGTTCAATTTAAAAATAGAATGTTTTGTTAGTAATTCGTCAATTAAATTTTACACAATACTTTTCGTTAATTAGCTGTAAATATACAAGTAAAATTAGAAAATTTGGAATTTCGAAATACAGTGATGTAAACTGAAAGTGGCATCGGCCATCACGTCCTATTTGTTCTGAAAGAAGAAGAAGAAGAATCATTGAATATCAAAATGGGGCGACCGGTAGCGCAGTGTGTTGAGGCATCAGTCTCATGTTTGACTACCGGCGTTTCGGGTTCGAATCCCGTCTACGACGACGTTCGTGGCCATGGATGTGCAGGAGGTGCATGCTGGCAACTGCATTCTCTGAAACCAATTTATGCCAACGAAACGTCAACTGGGCCACATGGAACAGTTGACGCGCTATGCCCCACAAGGGGTTAGGGCAATTGAGTAAAATGGTGTCTTACATGGCATTCACACTGGCGATGCGATGCTATGCTGCTCCGCCAGCCACCAGCTCTTCCACGGAATGAACTTGCAGAACTCTCTTCTTTGTTACCTGTTTAATTGTCTCATTTGAATGTACAAACGTAAACAGTTCTTGCTGCCAAAATCCAGCCGCCAGTATCACCGGTTTGGAATTATCGTCCGATAAATTTTTAACTGGAGGATGGGTGTCGCTTAGCGTTTATCTATTCTGTAGGATAAACTTTAACTAGACATTGTGAAAACGGCACTATGTGTGGTGTGAGCTGTGAGGTATCATGGCAGTCTCTTGACCTAACCTAACCTTCCTTCAGGAATGTCTTCATTCGTCAGTAAAACTGCCTTTTTAAAGGATCATATTGTAAATTACATAAATTAGATACGAAGATACATTAGAGCGATTTTATAAGAATTTATTTCTGTTTGTTTGTTCTGTTTGTTTTTCTACAAAACCCTAAAAATCACCAATAAATTAAATGCAAAATTGAATGTACGTACATAAATACATCTATCTGCTGGAATACTATTATGCAAATTCTTAGACATGAAAAAAGTGTACGTAAAACTACCGTTCAGCCCATCAATTAATTTACATTTTCATTAAAAATTCAAATTAAATTGGGGGTCACCGAAAGTGAACGCAAATCAGGAGATTATGATGTTAGCGATTATACTCGTATAACACATTGTATATGGCACATCGGACTTCCTCCTAAGCTATCACAAACTGTGCGCACTGACCATTCAGTATTTTAGTCAAATTTTTATTTTTTTCTGTAATATTTTTTCTATTTTTTTATATTATCTGCGAGTTTTACTATTAGACTAGAAGGTACAACCGTATTAAATAAAGAATTAAGCACTATAGTGGTTGCGGTTGAGTTACTGCATGTAATGCATAAGCATAGTGAAACTTATTTTGTTACGATCAAAATCGCAAAAAAAAAATTATTCGTAAATCTATGAAACAAGTTCACGCTATTCATTACTATTTGAATGAAATATTCGTCACTTTTTTTTAACCATTTGTATCGGCCCAATTTGCTCTAAAAGCCTGGTCATGGTAAAGTAAGTTTTTCACAAATAAGTATCTATGGTGTAAACAAATAGTATAAAATAATGTGCTCGTATGTCGATCAAAGTCTGATGTAATGTAATGATATACTGAATACACTGAACGCAACCCAGTAGGAAAAGAGTTCGTACGAAATTGATTGGCTTAATTGTCATTGGTGATGTCCATCGGAGTCGTATAAATCAGTTTTTTTCCTCTTCTTTTCCTTAAATGTGCACAATTTGTGGATCAAAGTTCTATGAGCATATACCGAAATAAAAAAAAGATTCCAAAGGGGCATACAATCTCTTTATTGACGTAATAAATTTAAACACGTTTTTTAGTATTTAACAATTATTATCACAGTTGATTTCAGGTAATGTTTAAGTCCATTCTACCAAGTCCACGTAGTATCTTCCAGACAATTCATGGTTAGAATAATGGATGATACTATGTATTTAAGCTCTCATTGCGATGTCGTAATTCAATAATCGTTGTTAGCTTCGGACGTTTCAATTTAGGATTTAAGTAATGTATACAGGGTGTCCCAAACCCCAACGTCAACCCGGAAACCGGTGATAGGCCAAGTGGTGGCAGTTATCAGAAAAGTATTAAAAAAAGTCTCCGTCAATTATTTTTTGACTTATAGACATTGAAAAAAAAATTGGAAAAATGCATACCTGTGATGATTTTTCAAGTACTGTTGTTACAAATTTTCATTTTTTTTAATTTTTTTTTTATGAAGCAACCCTGACTAACTGTTCTATAAATCACAATCTAAAAGTAAAAAATTACTGTATTGGTTTTAAATAAAATATGACTTTTTTCCCCAATTTTGTACTCAAAATTATCACTTATCCCAACTTCAACAAAAAAATATACCACGCGGTTTTGGGAAGTAACTGTAAAAGATGGCGCATTTTGTCCAGATTCCAAAATGGAACGACGCTTCCTATATTATCTCTTAATTGAGGTGAAAAGAAGTAATAATCTCATTTAGGCAAAAGTGTAATTTATTGAACAAAAAAATCAATTTACAATTAAACGTTAGAACTTCAATTTACAACAAATGTTCAAAATGTTTGCCTTCAACTGCAATGCAAGCACGACATCTTCTTAAAAAGGATCGAGTTATAAGCTGGGCGAATCTTCCGGAACTAATGGCTACAGCGGCTTCCGCAATTTTTCGGCGGAGTTCCTCCAAATTTTCTATATCTTTCGTGTAAACCTTTTCTTTTACCGCTCCCCAGTAAAAAAAATGAGGGGATTTAGGTCAGGTGAACGTGCCGGCCACGAAATTGTACCAGACCGCCCTATCCACCTCTCGGGATATTCTCGATCGAGGAACTCTCTTACTGTACGGGCATAATGCGCTGGGCAGCCATCGTGCTGATACCACATATTTGCAAAAGTACTGAGTGGCACGTGGGTAAATGATTCATTAAAAAATCTAAATATGTCTCGGCACTTAAGTTCTCCGAAAGCTCGAATGGTCCAATAATTTGGCCATTTAAATTTCCAGTCCACATGTTCACTTTAAAGCGATGCTGCGCTCTATTTTGCCGCATTAAATGTGGATTTTCAATGTGCCACTCGTGTAAATTGTGGAGGTTAATGTAACCATCTTTAGAAAATGTGGATTCATCATAGAATTTTGTCAAAGAATCGGGGATCTTCTCTGTACTCACGCAACATCGTTTGACAAAATTGTACTCTCTGCGGATAATCTCGAGGTATGTAGCAGACTTTGGACTCGTTGAACATGGTACGGGTGCATCTTGTTTCTCCGTACAATTCGTTGTACTGTACTTTTGGGTACTCCTGTGCTACATTGAATTGCACGTACTGAGGCACTGGAGTCTTGTTCGACTGCTTGTAAGACTTCCTCCTCGTAGGGCATGATGGAATTTGGCTCTCCTGTCATGTGGTGTGGAATTCGACCCTCTGAGAATGACTGGTGTACGTTTATACATAAATATTCGGTGATCCGGATAACGTTCAGCATTTGGATATCTCTTACGATAAAGTCTGGCTGCAGCACTAGCATTGCATTTGCATTCCCCATAACTAAGATGCATGATAGCATATTGCCGCGCATTGTATCTGTATGCATAATGGCAGTTAAATGCGTCCTATAATCAAATTGTTACTGAATCACTAAATCATTCATAAGGTTACATGTGCTACATATGTCGTACCATTTTGGAATCTGGACAAAATGCGCCATCTTTTACAGTTACTTGCCAAAACCGCGTGGTATATTTTTTTTACAGTGCAGTCAGTTGAAGTTGGGATAAGTGATAATTTTGAGTACAAAATTGGGGAAAAAAGTCATATTTTATTTAAAACCAATACAGTAATTTTTTACTTTCAGTTTGTGATTTATAGAACAGTTAGTCAGGGTTGCTTCATAAAAAAAATGAAAATTTGTAATAACAGTACTTAAAAAATCATCACAGGTTATGAATTTTTCCAATTTTTTTTTTTGAATGTCTATAAGTCAAAAAATAATTGACGGAGACTTTTTTTTAATACTTTTCTGATAACTGCCACCACTTGGCCTATCACCGGTTTCCGGGTTGACGTTGGGGTTTGGGACACCCTGTATAAAGTTAGCGAAACAACTTCCGCAGTTTGAGTCGGAAAATAAGCAATAATTTGCCGCTAATTAGTCGCTAATGAGTTGTGGAAAAATCAATTTTGTCGCTGTTCATTTAAAAAAAAAATGGGTGTTGCGCTAAGTCTATATAAAATTAGCGAAACAAACGGTGCAAAGGGTTACCATATAAAATAAGAGTAAGTCAATAATTTACCGCTAGATTGTTGCTAATTAGTTGTGGATAAATCAATTTTGTCATTGTCCATTAAAAAAAATTGCCACCGAACGACTGAGAAAGCTAATGACGTCACAGTTTCAATTTTTCTTAAACGCGCTCACATTTTATACCAAATTTCATGGATTTTGAAAGAGAAATTTCTTTCAAATCTACAGATTTTTATGCAGTTTTTAATTTGGGCTTCCACAACAAGGGAAAGGTTACTCTTTGTAGGGCATTTCGAAAATCCACACCCATCCCCCTTTCCCACTTTAAAAGAAATTTGCATTTTTATATACGGTTTTATTCCTATCTTTACGAAATTTTATTTTTCGGATCTCCAAGATTAGGGAAAGGTTAATAATCACATAAGATTTAAAAAAACACCCTCATTCATCGCCTTTCACACGCCTAAAAGTCAATCTGCAAATATATGTACAGTTCTATTCTGATCTTGATGAAATGTATATTAGATATTAATATATTAGACCTTCAAGGCAAGGGAATCTTGACTGTCCACATCGGATTTCGGAAAACCACCCCCACTCCTTTCTCATCCCTAAAAGGAAATCTGCAAGTGTATCTACAGTTTAACGACAAAATTGATTTATCCACAACTAATTAGCGACAAATTAGCGGCAAATTATTGACTTATTCTTATTTTATATGGTAACCCTTTTCACCGTTTGTTTCGCTAACTTTATATAAACTTAGCGAAACACCCATTTTTTTTAAATGAACAGCTACAAACTTGATTTTTCCACAACTAATTAGCGACTAATTATTGCTCATTTTCCGACTCAATCTGCGGAAGTTGTTTCGCTAACTTTATATATTGTACATATTTAAGTATTAAGAAAACAAAAATCTTCCAAGATGAGTTTTCAGCATTGATTTGAATTCTATATACCAAATAGCTAATACTCAGAATAGAGAAGGCACTCAAAATCATGTTTGTTGACATGTGTATGTCTAATTGGCTGGGGTCTGAATATATTTTGCATGACGCAACGATCATCACGCTCTGGAAACTAAACCTAGTAAATATGTATGTATTTTCTGAAGGAGGTTATGACACCAATTCACTGGAGTACTGTTGAAAACATTTTGAGTCCTTTGGTCAGGACGAAAGGATATTCTTGGGCATGAAACGAAATTTAGGTTATACGGTAAGCTTTCGAATCTGGGTGGTGAGGAGATTGCACAGAAGTACTGTGGAAGGCATTTTGAGTCCTTTGGTCAGGATAGAAGGTAAATTGAAAATAGGGTACTGGGTGTGGGGAAATGGAACGGTCTGGTTGCGGTGACAATATGGACTCTATGTATATCGTCACTATATATTATAGTGGAATAATAAATATTTTCATTTAATGGGAGGCGATACATACTATATAGTATAACAAGCCATACAAAAAAGCAACATGGTTCAAATAATCCAATTAATATAGTATTTCCCAGTTGAGTTAATCCGTATCCCAAATGAAAAAATCCCTATCCCAAATGAAAAAACTTCTTCCCAAATGAATTAAACTTTTTCCCAATATAATTAAACTATTGAATTCAAACAGAGAGAATTTGTTTGTAGCTTCCGATATATTTATCTAACACTAAACTTACCGATGAAATATCTTGAAGGATCACTGACGATCTATAAATCAAACATGCGTGGGTTCCAGTGATTTCGGATGATATCCGTATTTTAAGATTTGAAAAAAAAAAATCTGCAGGCAGAATTTCCATCATTTGATGTACCCTTGTTCTGTTTTACTGGATCTACAATCAATCCTAATTCCGTGCGAAATTTATTTTGGATTGCTAATTTTGACATAGATTTCAACGCTCTTTCCTCTGGATATCTCGCTGTCTCCTTTTTGAATTCCTTTCTGTAAGTACTGCGGATTCAGGAGGTAAAATTTTCAAACGGAATCGTCACAGACACTTCTTTAAAGAGTCCAAATTCGAATTTGCGTAAAAAAATATTCACTGGAAGGATGCAAAAAAGGTTAAAAAGGGTATTTTTTGTTCGTGGATAGGCGTGTGGGGTGTCATCATATCATATCGGAAGCTACATATAAATTCACTCTGTGTGAATTCAATCGGGAAATAGTTTAATTATATTGGGAAAAAGTTTAATTCATTTGGGAAAAAGTTTTTTTCATTTGCGATAGGGATTTTTTCATTTGGGATACGGATTAACTCAACTGGGAAACACTATAGAAACAAAATAATGGGGGTCACCGTGCAAAACGTGCGGTAGTTGCAAATTTTAGATATGTAGTATAGGCAGGTGGGATAGTAAAAAATCCAAGTTTGCGTCATTCAACCCCCTGTGCTGCAGCCGCCATCTTAGAAAAGATAGCGATAGCGTGATTTTTCTCCGGGTCGCGTAAACGCGACTTGTGCTTACACGTAAGTTGGGTTTACGCGGACGACACGTCAGAAAAGGGTATCGAAGCTAATTTGGCTGACGAGAAAATAATGAACACGTCGTTGTGTTAACACAACAGTATATGGGTTAGCACGTAAATCATCTTTTTCCACGTGTTTGTAGTCGGATTTATAGACTCATTAATGGCGGATGAGTACCCGAGACCGCAATGGCCTCGTTTATACCGCGGAACTATCTTCGAGGATTAACTAATTTGAACTAACTTACGATGACATAAACATGTCGCATTAGCTAGTTTTGGTACGAATTTTAGCTAAACTTGCTATGCAGAACTGAACTGAAAAATTGGGACTAGATGGTGTTGCTGTCTTCGCTAATAATGTTGTTGGTGAAAATTCCATTTTATTTGTTATATAAATACCTCAACCTTTCCTGAAACTCTGCATTCATTACATACACACGTTTTTATTAGGAGGCTACTACCTCTTGACATTTTCTAAGCCAAAATCACCAAATTCACAAACGAACAGCTGACATCTTTCATGTTTAGTACCTCCCCGTATGGTCGGTATACACACACCACGAACAAGTACTAGCACTAAAACGATTTAGTTAAATCGCCTTTTAGTTTCACGGTATAAACGGGGCCAATTATGGCAAAATCAGTTGATTTTCTTGACGGAATTCTACCGTCCATAAATCTATTTTGTGTTAGCAGGGTCTCTCAGCATATTCATTTGCTACTGAGTTTGTTGCAAATTCTCTTCTATCGAAAGAAATTCCAAGAACTCTGTTCTTTCTGGCCACTTTCATTGGTTTCATTTGAATTTGCAAAAGGGAACAGTTCTAGCTGTCAAAATCTCTCTGGGTTTTGGTTTAGGATAAATTTTCAACCGGAAACTAGGAGTTGGGTTTTGTTTTGGATAAAAGATTAATTGAAGGCTAGGGGACGGTTAGCGTTTATCCGATTAATAACACTAAACAAAATTGAGAAAATCAAATTGTGCTAAATGGCAGTTTATTCCTAAGATAAATTTTAATCGGACATTGAGCAACCGGCCCTAAATCTCTTATCCGTGTGAAGTAAACTGACAGCTTAAAACTGCATAATACAAACCCCATAATGCAAGCTCAGTAAATTAACTAAGCCTAATCTTGATGATAATATACTTAACAAATTGTTGATAGCTTGTGACTTATATTTTACGGCATTCATGAGCAGATACTGATATGTTCTGCGCGTTATCAACAGTAATTTGTGTAGAAAGAACGATTTTATTACCTTGTTAAGATTAACTCGCTTCTCGTTTTTATGATTTCCTATAAAACATTGGACACCACCAAATTTTGGAAACTCGCATGGAAACTGAAACAACTTTGGCAAACTTGACATTGACCGCGTTTTGGCGAGCATTGACTCTGATCTTGTGAATGATAGTCAATAACAGAAACGTAACGCGTTGTGTAAGTGGGAAAGAGAGAGTGTCGGCTGCATCTGACAGAATCTTTACGAGGCAAAATTTATAGGAAAAAATTATATTCTATTAATTTCTCCAAAACAATGATTTCTAAGCAAATACATCTCTACATATGATGAGAGAAAGAACTGAGAGAGACCGGCCTCTCCGTCTCTTTCGATTCAGTTCAATTAGTCAGGGACAGGAATGAAAAAAAATCGGTTGGTTGTCATGTCGGCATGAGTCGGTTTCAGATAATGCGTCTGTGTTTCATTTACGGATACACAAAGCTTTATCTCTATTGCTCACTATCATTTACTATAGATCAGTGATATCAGATCCAGTCGCGCCAAAACTCAAGTAATGTTGGGCTGGAGTTAAATCATGAAGATAATGTGCTATTCAAATAAACTGAACAAATTGATTTATTATTATTTTTTTCTAAAAAAAAAATGCAGATGCGTCTACGTTACAAACTAAACAACTATTAATGCTTTATTTGAGGCTCAGCTTTAGGCTTCTGAGGTGCGGTATCTGCAAAAAAAAAAAAATTAAGTTTTATTTGAAAAATCCTTGTGTTTGAATTCAGTACAAAAATATAACTCGTTCTAGTACTATTTGAAATGTCTGCGAGTATGAACGATTAAGTAATTTCAACAACAAAATGGTCTGATTAGAAATTATCTCTCTCTCTCTCTGGATCCTGTCAACCCATTGTGGGGCATAGGGCATTAACCACGCCGACTTTCCACCTCGTCCTGTTCGCCGCCATCGCCTTCAACTGTCTCCACGATTTGCCTAGAGACTTACCGTCGACCTCATCTGATCTTCTCCGGATGTTTCTAGGTCGTCCAACGCGGCGACTTGCATCGGTTCCCTGTGGGTTCCAATCGAGGGCCTGTTTAGTAATGTTTTCCGGCCCCTTTCCGAGTGTGTGACCTATCCATTGCCACTTTCGCCTTTTTATAGAGGTGCCTATCCTGTCCTGGCCAGTAATGAACAGGAGGTCGTCGTTAGAAATGACCTCCGGCCAGCGTATGTGCAGGATGCGCCGTAGACACTGGTTCACGAAATTTTGCAATCTAATTGTTATCTCCCTGGTCACCTTCCAAGTTGAACAGCCATAAAGAAGCACAGATTTTACATTGGTTTCGAAGATCCTGAGTTTGGTCCTTCTGGAGATGTTGTTGTTTTGCCAGAAAGGAGTTAAATTGAAAAAAGCTGCCCGAGCCTTATTGATGCGAGACTGTACGTCAGCATCCGCTCCACCATCTGCTGTAACTACGCTTCCGAGGTAGCAAAAATTGTCCACTTTTTCCACCGTCTGCCCCGAAACACAAATTTCGCTCTGTCTTCCTTAATCCAAGCTCAAGTACTTAGTTTTGGCAGCATTGATTTTAAGCCCCGCATTGCCACTTTCGCGGTGCAGGGCATCCGTCATTTGAACTAAATGATCCGATATATTTGAGAGAAGACAAATATCATCAGCGTAATCCAGGTGTTGAAGGTATTCAAACAGGTTCCATCTGATACCTTTGCTCTGGTGTTCATGAAGCGCACTGCAGAGTACGTCGTTAATAGCAATCAAAAACAATATAGGTGACAAAATGCAGCCTTGTCTCACTCCGCTATGTACCTCGAAGGGATCTGAAAGCTTACTCTTGTGTAAGACGTGACATTGGACTCCTTGATGATGAATATGATTTTATCTGGTATACCTCTCCTATGTAAAGCCTTCCAGATGTATTCCCGGTCAACGCTGTCAAACGCCTTCTCGAAATCGATGAACATGAGATGAAATGGGGATCTCCACTCTGCGGATTGTTCAATAATAATTCGGAGGGTGTTGATGTGGTCGCTACATGAAAAGCGGCGACCGGTAGCGCAGTGTGTCTCATGTTTGACTACCGGCGTTTCGGGGTCGAATCCAGTCCACGACAACGTTCGTGGCCATAGATGTGCAGGAGGTGCATGCTGGCAACTGCATTCTCCAAAACCAGTTATATGCTCGAAAAGCTTAGTCGTCAAAGGATCTACGCCAGTCAATTCTAATCTTGCTATCTCGTCTGCAGCGCTTTTACTAGCACGTAGCTCATGATAGGCTTACATATACCGAGCTCCTGCTAGGCGTTATATGCATCGCCTAGTTTAGTCCCATATTTCCAAAAATTCGGTATAATCTGTTGAACAATATTGGCTTATAATTGGCCAGTTTCCAGACATCTCTAGATTAACAATAAAATGTTCTCGCTTACTAATTCTTACTTTGAGACATGCAAACAATCGCAAAAGCCTTATATGTCACAATAATGATAAATGCGCATTTTTAGTTAAAACGTGACTCTAAATTACAAAAATTTTCTTTCTTGTTTTTTTTTTTTCATACCCTACATATAAATTCTTCTCTGTTTTTGCGATGTCGTAGAAAGCAGATAACAGGTATGATAAGTATATAAATAAAGGAAATGCGAATTTAATTCGTTTACTTAGTTGATGGCTAACGAGTTGATAAATAAACATACAGCCACATACATTGAATGATAAAATGATACGATCAAATATGGCCAAATCACTAAAAAAGTTGAAGCAGTCTCTAGCCGATCACAACAAGGAGAAATCCAACAAGATGAGGTCCTTTAACAAAATACCGGAGTTCTTTCTATAATGGATTAACTCTACTATTTTTGATTGGAAAATTCGGGCATTGTTGTTGCTTTTTGTGTGACCAAATATGATGGGAAGCAGCGGAGAAAGTACTGTGCATTGTGGTACACCGAATGGATTGTTTTTTCAGTTGATCACTGTACCATTTATCTACCTTGACTATTTGTTTTCTATCAGAGAGATAAGATTCAAGCCACTTTCCTTTTGTATGTGTTACTTCTAGGGCCATTTCCTCAATGTCCGATTAAACTGCTTGTTAACTTACAGCGACATGAGCTTACCCACGCTATAAACTGCCCGTTAAATATTTCCATCTTCTCATACGTCGGTTAAATTACCGAGCCAAAATATGTGGAACGCATCTCAAAGCTCAAATTATGACAAGATCAGCGTATTTTCTTGGCGGAATTCTACCGTCCAAAATTCTATTCTGTATCATTACGGTCTCTCAGCATATTCATTTGCGACTGAGTTTGTTCCAAATCCTCTTCTATCGAATGAATTTCCAGGAACTCTGTTCTTAATGGCCAGTTTCACTGTTTCACATTGAATTTGCAAAAATGAAAAGTTCTAGCTGTCAAAATCTCAGCATCCGGTGTTGGGTTTTTGTTTTGGATAAAAATTCAACCGAAAATCAGTAGTTGGATTTTGTTTTGGATAAAAAATTAATCGGTGGATAGGGGACGGTTAGCGTTTATCCGATTAATAACGCTAACCGGACATTGAGAAAATTAAATTGCGCTAAACGGTAGTTTATTGTTAAGATAAATTTTAATCGAACATTGAGCAACCGGCCCTAACAAATTTACACGAAGGGAAGTGTTAATTAGTGTGCACAAAGAGGTTTGTAGGTTTTATTGCGCAGCAAATACTGCCACTTTTCAAAATATAGGGGTTTCCAATAGGGACGACGCATTTTGTTTTTGACATTTCTCGAATAGGAGTGAAGTTGGCTTCGCAACTTTTTCACATTATGAAACGTCGGTCTATGCCATTTAATCATGGAGAGATACACGCTTTAACAACGTTTCCAAATTAAATAAATAACTGGCGCAACAGTCCAATTTGAACCATGGCCTCGAGATGAGTTAGCATCATCTCATTTTCTAGATCGTGACGGTCTTGTGCAGAGGTGTGTGATCACCAACACGCTCAACCGAGTTATTTACCTAATAAATGGGTACTCATTTAACAGCTGAGTGGGCTCATAGTCCGACACGTAAAATCCCCTTTTTTATCGAAAACTACCGCATTCAGCAGGAATCGAACCGGGGCCCAGTGCGTAGAAGGCGAACGTGCTAACCATTGCACCATCCGGAATACACTTTTCCAAATTATTCAACTTTTTTTATAAAGTTCACGTTCTATCGCGACTACGTTGCGCACGCTTACCAGAGAGTGTCCGTGAGCAGTAAAGGATGTCGATTCCACGCCGATCGCAAGCGTTGAACATCAGTGTGATCAGTTTGTGGCGAAGTTCGCAGAAGGATTTGGTTCTTCGCCCATACAAGATTATGTTGACTCAAGAACTGAAGCCAACCGACCATTTTAAGCGTCGAGCATTCGCTAATTGGGCTCTGGACCAGATGCAAGTTGACGGTGACTTCATCTTTTCGGATGAAGCTCACTTCTGGCTCGATGGTTTTGTCAACAAGCAAAATTGCCGCATTTGGTCGAGTGAGCAGCCTGAAGTGATGTACGAGACACAACTTTATCCGAAAAAATTAACTGTTTGGTGCGGTTTTCATGCTGGCGGCGTCATCGGCCCATTTTTCTTTTTTAATGAAAACGGCGCGTCAACAACCGTCAACGGCAATCGCTACAGGGCCATGATATCGGAGTATTTTTGGGACCAGCTCGACGCTATGGACTTGGACGATATGTGGCTCCAACAGAACGCTGCAACGTGCCATACAGCGTACGACACAATCAAATTCACTTCGGCGAGCGAGTTATCTCACGCAACGGTCCTCGCGAATGGCTGCCCCGTTCGTGCGATTTAACCCCTTTGGGGGTTACATTAAATCGCTGATCTATGACAATAAGCTAGTAACGTTAGAAAAGCTGCAGGCCAACATCGAAAGCGAAATTCCTAGTATTTCGGCCGATTTGAGTGCTCGAGTTATGGAAAATTGGGTCCGGCGTATTCAGTCGTGCCAGCGCTTCCGCGGCGGACATTTGGAAGATATCGCATTTCATAATTAGATAATTAATTAAGATAGAAAAAAGTAGTTTAAATGTATTTTCTGTATATTTTTGTGATCTTCAATTTCGTCTCAGAAAGTTTTTTGCTATAATTAATAGTTTCAGAGATAAAAGTCAAAAAACTAAAAAAAAACGTGTTCATACAAGAGAAAATATACCATAGCAAATCACGTGTGACGTAGGCGATAGTATACTCAGAGAGCCGACATTCTCAAGGCGATACCCTGTCTTCTTTGTATCATGGGATGTGAATTAGATGATGATGATTATGGCACTCATTGGGTCTTGGGAGAAGAAGACTCAAAAGTCGGAGGAAAGAGTCTCGTAATCGCATGCCAACAGATAACCACGACAAAGTCTGTTTGCGTCCGTCGTGTTTCTGTGGTCAATTTACATGGCGAAGTAGGAAACACGACGACTGATAACATCTTCCGTCTTGGTTTCTATGAGTTCGTGCAATTCGTAATGCTTTTCCCTCATCCAATGCGAAATTGGTTGATGATAACACGAATTCTTTGTTGTGGGATTTCAGATACATTCTGAAATTTTAGGAGGTCGTGGACGTGATTCGAACCCGAAACGCCGGTAGTCAAACATGTGACTGATGCCTCAACACGCTGCGCTACCGGTCGCCCACCCTGGAATAGCAGTTATGGCAAATACTAGTCCGATCTGGCTGACTCGAAGTGCATTAGGTAATTTTGACTCACTGATTCCGAATCTGAAGTAAAAAGAAAAGAAATAAAATGGTGTTGCCCACTCCAGAATGGGCAACTCTGATTTTATGGGAAATATATTTCGGGATTGGACAACCCTAGTGTTGCAATCTGGCAATTGACAGCTCTATCGTAAAGTTTGACATTTTTGAGGTTATACGTATTCAGAACGTTTTGACATGCGAGCGCTATTTGTGTTTTTTACAGTAACTTAAAACATTAATCTCGGCCAAATAATGGAATTCAAACGTGAACATTTTCGTGCGATTATTTTTTACAACTTTCGACGTGGATTAACTCAGCAACAGTGCATGGATGAACTGAATTAAATTTTTGGCGATGAAGCTCCAGCAAGGACCAGTGTTTATCGATGGTATGGTGAATTCAATCGAGGTCGTAGTTCACTCCAAGACGAATTTCGTGAAGGTCGTCCAAAATCAGTTGTTGTTCGGGAAACCATTGATGCTGTGCGCGAACTGATATTGCAAGATCGTCATGTGACCTATCGTGAGATTGAGACAACCTTAGGCATTAGTGGGACCAGCATACATTCAATGCATGAACATTTGACTGTCAAAAAAATTTGTTCGCGTTGGATCCCACACAATTTGTCAATCGCTCAAAAAAAGGCTCGTGTCTATTGGTCGAAAGAAATGCTCAAAAAATACGATCGCGGTGCTTTAAAACACGTCTATGACATCGTGACAGGTGATGAATCGTGGATTTACGCGTATGAGCCCGAAAGTAAACAGCAGTCGACTGTATGGGTGTTTCAAGATGAGCCAAACCCAACAAAAGTTGTTCGCGCACGAAGCACTTCCAAGCAAATGGTCGCCTTTTTTTCGGAAAAACTGGACATGTCGCAACCGTACCACTAGAACAACGCAGAACAGTCAATTCTGAGTGGTATACAACCATTTGTTTGCCAGTTGTCTTCCAAGAAATCAGGAAAACCAACCGCCGAAGACGGATCACTCTTCACCACGACAATGCGAGCTCTCACACATCAGCTCAAACAACTGCATTTTTGAGCACTCAAAACATAGATTTGATGGGTCATCCGCCGTATAGTCCTGACTTGGCACCGAATGACTTCTTTTTATTCCCGTACGTAAAAAACAAACTGAGAGGTCAACATTTTTCAACACCTGAAGAAGCGGTTGCTGCGTTCAGAATGCATGTTTTGGAGACACCTCAATCAGAGTGGCAAAAGTGCCTTGACAATTGGTTCAAACGCACGCAAAAGTGTATAGATCTTCATGGGGAATATTTTGAAAAACAATAAAGCGATTTTCAATGATTAATATTTGTTTTTGTTCTCTAATCCCGAAATATAAAAGGCAACCCTCGTACTTCGTTGCAAAGCAGACCTTTATTCTGACCGAGGGACTCAAAATACCATCAACAGTAGTCTTGTGCATGTGGCATGCATTCGCCTCATTTATGTACATACAAAAATTTTGCATTTTGCATCCAAAAATCACAGACTACGTGCTCAGTCATCATTATGCGCCTAGCAAAATGGAGCGAGGGTAACGAGCGGAACCCACAAAGGACTGTTGATTCACAACCCTCAGTATCGCAAAAAATGTGCACGCATGGATAAGATTAATTCCTTTTATGGACAATTTAGGTTTGGAACGAGCTGTGCTCGCTCCGTAATTAAGGGGGCCCCAGTGTATAGGCCTAGGTCGCTCGCTTAACTCGTTCTATTTATAACAGCATCCTTTTCGTCGTAGCATATCTGTATCCACAGTTTCTTTTTTGGGTCTATGCGAACGAAAGTGTGCATAGGCCCCATTGCACAAGCATATTAATGGTGCAACGGCGGCAACCCGAACCAATCTCTCCATGGATGGACAATATCGATTTCAAATCGAAATAACCTATGCGAAGAAAGCGAAAATAGCCATATACTCATTTTCGTTTTTAAACGAAATTGAGCATTAAGTCTGAAACGAAACTGTCCATGCATGGCCACTTTCGGGTTCAGCCGAAATTGTCCATTAATGGCTAATTATATGGTGCCACCTTTAACCGGAAGACAATTTTCGCGACTCCCAGATTTCGAACGCGATCACTATTCTGAAGTTTTCTGCGATAATCGACTATTGAATGCAAGAAAAACGTTCTCCAAATGCAGCGTCGCGTCGTTTCCGTTCAAAAACTCATCATATCATTAGCATAAATTGGAATATGTATTCCTATTTCCCGATCAGCGTGTCCATTCCCTTACTAGCGATCGGCGATCGTAGCTAATTGGAAATGCAAACGCCATTTAGAATTCAAAACTTGACATTGACTTCTTTTCATTTATACGCAAGAAGTCTAAGTTATCGGACTCATTTTCCATTTGTATTTTAGATGCCGCCTCTGATGTGTGCTGCTGATAAATCAATTATTTATTATTGATTGATAACACAATGGCGGACATCTTGCACATTTTTTTACAGACGGTCATACGAGTAATAGCACTTCGATAAGATATCCACATTATCCGAACGACCCAGATCTCATTTATGGAATAAAAAATTCAATCTCAGAGGGTGGTACTTTTGGTTAGATACGAGTACTCGTACATATGTGCAATGTTTGCGGTCGATTCTTAATTTTGTTGTTAATCGTTCGATATACTACTCACAAATGGGATATTATGGCGATGTATTCCGAACAACGAGCGTACGCCAGTTGCGAAGTTTCTCCAGGCCTCTCAGGCAAAACCGCAACAATCACACATAACAGAAAACTGTTGCGAATCAACCAGGTGTGCAATGTAATTGGAGCCTTAATGAAAATCTTGGCTTTAATGAAGCATGTATTCGATTACGTACAATCGCGAATGAAATTGATTTGTTACAGATTTAATCATGTTTCTGGGTTGAAATGGATTTTCTTTCAGTTTGTCTGCGGTTTGATAAAATCGTTTGAATATATAGGTGGAAAAAATGTGTGTACTTTACTGTGTAGTTTCTACATACAGTGCTGGAAATAATTTGCTGCAACCATTTTATTACCTATTTCGCTGAAATTCTTGGAAGTAATATAGTTACGAGTTCCTATGTTTTATGGCGTCAGGTAATAACAATTTGTGTGTATCCTCCTGTCTAAGTCTGCTTTCAGATTATCCGCCGGTATGTCGGTAAGCAATCCTTTTGGCATAGAACCGAGGTCTCTAAAAGTACAGCCAGGGGGGTGGCACTTCATACGATTTAAGCAAAAGCGCATTGCCCATTGATACGCAAATAATCAAAAAAAAGTTGCCTTTAGAGGGATAGGGACGGCAACATTTTAAAAAGCTTTTCAAATACCAACTGCCTAATACGTTTCATCGTATGAGTAACATACTTGCTATTCCGCATAACCCCTTCGTGTACTGATGGAATCCAACACATATGCAACTACTAGGCAGGCACTCTTAATTCATATAGAGTCCCATTTCTTGTTAGCAATAATCTCTATTCTTTGGTACAGCGTTTAATCAGAACTTTCACATGATCAGCCCGTCAGTCGCGTACCGACTGGTGGGCTGAAGGGCTGACTGACGCGTGGCTTCAACATGGAGTCAAATTGAATCTTTCAAATGATTAGCCCGTCAGCCTGACTGACTGGCTGACCAACTCAACCCTTTCTCATGATCCGCCTCAGACCGGCGTACCAATTCTAAAGAAGCCCCTAGACGATCAAACCGCTTGATCAATAAGTTGCAGTTCCATCAAGCACGAACACTTCAATCAACCTTCTACACGGTAAATTAGCTCTTCAAGCAACGCTTCAATTAACTCTCAATCAACTCTTCAAGCTTTTGATTAAAACTCATTCTCAGTTGAGTTTCCGACTCGAAAAGAGTGTGGAGTGAAGCGTCGCAATGGTTTCCAATACAGATTTAGCCTTTCTTGCCATGACGTTGGTTACCCTCAAGCGGAAAAAATAAGAGGAAGCGACATTGGTGCAAGGAGTTGTATAAAATAAGCAACCAATTTACTCATGAGCATTTACTCAACGTTCTCCGCGATACGGAACCAGAAGACTACAGGAACTTTGTTTTTTTTTTTTTTTTTAAGTTAGAAAAACGATAAAAGTTTTAAATCCGCAAAGTCCATGAATTTTAAAATAATAATTATTTAACCACCTTTATGACTTTGCTTTTTAACAAATTTATTATAAATTTATTTAGTTTGGATGCATTTCGACATAAATAGTCATCCTCAGCGAGTACATTTAAACTAGAAAAAATCGTTAGCTTGGTTCTATTTATATGAAATTAATTAAAAATATATGTGAAGTTAACGGAATTATACGGACACTAATATTACAATGTAAAAGTTTTTTTTTTTTTGAAAATCAATTAGTCTGAAATAACGGAAAAGTTACTTTAATCCTTTGTAAATTGTCGAACAATTGTATGTAGTTAATGATGTGCAATTAAAATATATGGAATAACGGAAAACTACTTTAATGACAATTTTTTTTTTTTTTTAACAGTGAGAATTTAAACATTTAAAAAGTGGTGACCGAATTGGTGCTTCCATCGTATTCATCAAGGTCTTCCTGTTGATATGCACATGAATGCTTTCGTACGCGTCCAGTTTTTGTGTTTGGTTTACTTGTTTTTTCAGATGTAGATTTTCGATGCTCCAATTAATGTGATTATTCTCCATTGCGTGTAAAGCGACGGCTGATTTAGTCACTTGGTTTTTGTTTATTGAAGACAAATGTTCTTTAAAACGTGTGAATATGCTTCTCTTTGTTTGGCCGATGTATGTATGTTGACAATCGCTGCAAGTAATTTCGTATACGAGGGTTGCCTTTTATATTTCGGGATTAGAGAACAAAAACAAATATTAATCATTGAAAATCGCTTTATTGTTTTTCAAAATATTCCCCTTGAAGATCTATACACTTTTGCATGCGTTTGAACCAATTGTCAAAGTACTTTTGCCACTCTGATTGAGGCGTCTCCAAAACATGCATTCTGAACGCAGCAACCGCTTCTTCAGGTGTTGAAAAACGTTGACCTCTCGGTTTGTTTTTTACGTACGGGAATAAAAAGAAGTCATTCGGTGCCAAGTCAGGACTATACGGCGGATGACCCATCAAATCTATGTTTTGAGTGCTCAAAAATGCAGTTGTTTGAGCTGATGTGTGAGAGCTCGCATTGTCGTGGTGAAGAGTGATCCGTCTTCGGCGGTTGGTTTTCCTGATTTCTTGGAAGACAACTGGCAAACAAATGGTTGTGTACCACTCAGAATTGACTGTTCTGCGTTGTTCTAGTGGTACGGTTGCGACATGTCCAGTTTTTCCGAAAAAGCAGGCGACCATTTGCTTGGAAGTGCTTCGTGCGCGAACAACTTTTGTTGGGTTTGGCTCATCTTGAAACGCCCATACAGTCGACTGCTGTTTACTTTTGGGCTCATACGCGTAAATCCACGATTCATCACCTGTCACGATGTCACAGACGTGTTTCGAAGCACCGCGATCGTATTTTTTGAGCATTTCTTTCGACCAATCGACACGAGCCTTTTTTTGAGCGATTGAGAAATTGTGTGGGATCCAACGCGAACAAATTTTTTTGACAATCAAATGTTCATGCAATATTGAATGTATGCTGGTCCCACTAATGCCTAAGGTTGTCTCAATCTCACGATAGGTCACATGACAATCTTGCAATATCAGTTCGCGCACAGCATCAATGGTTTCCGGACGACCTTCACCTTTTGGACGACCTTCACGAAATTCGTCTTGCAGTGAACTACGACCTCGATTGAATTCACCATACCATCGATAAACACTGTTCCTCGATGGAGCTTCATCGCCAAAAATTGAATTCAGTTCATCCATGCACTGTTGCTGAGTTAATCTACGTCGAAAGTTGTAAAAAATAATCGCACGAAAATGTTCACGATTGAATTCCATTATTTGGCCGAGATTAATCTTTTAAGTTACTGTAAAAAACACAAATAGCGCTCGTATGTCAAAACGTTCTGAGTACGTATAACCTCAAAAATGTCAAACTTTACGATAGAGCTGTCAGTTGCCAGATTGCAACACTAGGGTTGTCCAATCCCGAAATATAAAAGGCAACCTACGTATCCCAGACTTATTTAGTTGATCTGTTTGGTCTTTCAAGTTGGCAATATGATTTTGTAGTTTGTTTCTACTTGAATGAACGATTTCAAGATCATGTTTCTTGAAAACGCTTTTAAATTTGTTCGTGATCTCTGGGATATATGGCAATGAAATCCTTTTTTGTTGTTTTTTATCTGCTAATAATTTCGTTTTTCGTGATTTAGCAATTTTTTTGAATGTAGAGAAACAAGGTTGTCAATCATTTGTTCCTCGTACCCATTAATAACCGCAGTATATTTAATGTATTTTAATTCTTGCATGAAATATTGGATGTTTAATGGCAATCTACATAGCCTGAAAACCATACTGTTGAAAGCAGCTTTTTTGTGAGTTATGGGGCAATGAGAATCGTTCGGTATATAACCCGGTGTACTTGATGGTTTTCTGTACACTGAAAAATCGATGTAACCATTTGTCTTCCGGTTTAGCTGTACATCCAGGAAAGGCAGTGCCGAATTAGATTCTAGCTCGATCGTAAATCTAATTGTTGGTGATCGTGTATTCAGGTGGGCGAGTATATTTTGGGTTTCGCTTCTCTCTATCACTGCTAAAATGTCGTCAACATATCTATACCAAACTCGAGGGATCGAGCCATCTTCTTTTAAACTCATTTCCAGATTACACATGAACAGATTCGCTAGAAACGGGGACAGCGCGTTTCCCATGCAGGTACCCTTTGTTATTTTAAAATAGTCGTTGTTGAATTGGCAAATATTTTGGTCCATGCAGAGTTTCGTTAAATTCAAAAATACTTTTCGTTTCTTTTCGTCGGGTTCATGTCGTGAAAGCCAATCCTCTAGGATTCGAAGAGTTTCGGGAACCGGTATACTTGGAAACAATGATTCTACGTCAAAGGACACTATCGCTTCATTTTCCCCAACATTTAAATTTTGTAGTTTGTCACATAATTCATATGAATTCTCGACGTATAGTCCCTCTGGTCTTGGGTATTCTTTGAAGATTTTGACCAACCATTTGGCGATTTTCTCCGTTGGAGCGTTGCAATTCGAAACAATTGGTTTCATTTTAAGATTTGCCGTACCTTTATGAGTTTTTGGTAGACAATATAGTTTCGGGACAACTGGATTCGAGGTCACAAGGCTCCATTTGGTCTTTAAATCAAAAACCGCTTCAACTTCCTTTAAGGCGTTGTTTGTATTGAGAACCATTGATGGCAAAGGGTTCTTTTTTAATAGTTGGAAACTTCCTGTGGCGATTGTTTCAGATACTTTCTCATTGTAATGGTGTTTGTCCATAATTAATACAATGTCACGACCTTTATCTGACTTCATGTAGCAGACGTCTTTTTTCTTTTTATTTGGCGAACGCAGAACTTTTTTAAATTTCTTGGATTGGATTGGTGAGATGTATTACTTTTTTCAATCGCTGATTTTGTTATATTTCTGATGTCTTGTTTCACTTGTTCCGGTGAATATTTAATAGCTGTTTCAATATCTGCTATGAGATCAATTATCGGAGGTTTCTCTGGTTTAGGCGTAAATTGTAAACCTTTGTTTAATAAATTCATTTCTTCTTCGTTGAAATTTTGGCTCGAGAGGTTTGTAACGACGTTCACGCATTTATTTGTCACATTGGATTGAAGATTTTCTTTTTCCGTTTTTTGTTTAATAAATTTTTCACGTTTTAATTTTTCAAATTTTTTATTTAAAGTGTCCTTTTTTAAATTGGCTATATCTTCTACTTCGACCAATAAATTATTAAATATAATATCAAACTCGCACGGATGGAGATGTACAGGAACTTCATTAGAAATTAGAAAACCAAAGAGTTTTGATTTTTTACTGAAGTTAGTACGACTCAAATTGAGAAGAAGGATACAAATATGCGTGAAGCGATTCCTGCAACTCAGAGACTTTCTATCACATTGAGGTGCTTCTGGCATGGATATGGAAGACTTGAAATTCATGTGCTGCATTGCTCCCTATAGACTCTGGAACTCATCATAACGGAAACTTGCTCAGCAATTATCGAGTGATTGACGCAATGCTTGATCAAAGTTGGCTTCGACGGTCAAGCATCCTCGTCAACCGCATGAGTCAATCAACTTTCTATCAATCGCTGTCAACGCTTGACTCAAGCGTCAAACCGGTCCCTAGACGTTCAATCACGCTTGATTCAATCGATTGACACTAGATTTTGATCAAGCGGCTTGATCGTCTAGGGGCCGACGACGTACGGTCAGTCGGGGTTAAAGTCATAATCGTTTCATATTTTATACCAGAGGATAAATGATAAAGACTGACATCGGACCTATCAAAAGAACCCCAACGAGTGGAGGCCATATCCTGTTCTGTAATTAATTCTCAGTAACAATTGGCATGATCAAATAATTTCGCCGATAACCTAATCAATCTTTTATGCCACCATGCTCTATCGAAACTTTTAATACAATGCAATTGCATATTTAGAAGGTGTAATTACATTTAACACTTACAACGTGTACTTTCTTCGTAACAAGAGTTAAACAAACAATCACATTGCACATTGCATGTTCGGAATTACAAACTTCGAAGTCGATGACACTTCGCCATCGCCACTACCTAACATGTTGGAACTTATCAATGAAAGCGACATCAAGCGCATAGCAATTATAAGATAGTATCTTATAGCATTAACAACAATTTAGTTACGTATCATGTAAACAACCATATACTCGTACAATCGGTGGTCAAGAAAGAGGAGGGTAGTCGCGAATATCTCGCGTGCTAGCTAGTGTGGGCATTAGCTCGAAAAATATTAGTTTTTCACTTATTATCAGTCATTTGCACTATTTGGATTGGAATTTAGCATTAATTAGCAAACTGATACTAAACAAAATAAATGTATACAGATGTCGAATAGGTAATACACAGGGTGTCTCGCTTCGAAATGTCAAAACATTTTGTAAATCATGGTCATCCTTTAAGGAAGAAAGAACCCCATCAGATTTTTCGTTTAATCTTCGGCCATTACAGAGTAGGTTTTGACATGGATATATCGCGCAGACCAACCCGGACACCTAAGTAAGTGCCAATACCTCGCACTGGATAAGTAGCTTTCGACTACCGGTAGTGATGGGCTGGGTAAAAAAAACTGGTAACGAGCATGGCTCTGCGATTCTTCAAAAACCCCCTTTTAAGCATCCGATTAACCTCCTTATAGAGAAATTTTAAAAGCAGCTGCAAACCCAGTCTGCCTGCTTGCGGAATACAAAACCAATATAGTCAGTAGCCAAATCTAACTACACAAAAGGATGGCTTCCGAGTTTTCACTCCCATCACGGTAGCTTTATTTCGTTTTCAGCACGAGGGTCAGGCATAATGGGTCACCTAACCCAAGGTGGGGTGGGATTACGCCATCAGGGGATAACCATACTAATTTTAGCGACGATCATAACTTGTCCCATAATATAACCGTTTCAGTCATAGATTTTAAAATTGATTTCATAGTTCCTGAAAATTCTAAACATTGCGCAACATTATTATACATACAAACAAAAGAAGTGTCCACTATCCCATAATAAAAATAACATTGCCAACAGACAAATTGTATCAACGCTAATTTAAATTACTTAATGATCACTTATTGTAACGAACGATCCATTGGAAGACTATGCTCGTATCTCCTTATTTAAATGATTTCCGAACCATTGACCATGGGCGCATGGATTGTGAATGTTGTGTTGAGTAACAATGTCGCGATATTAGGAACATATCAATTTATGTACTTAAGAAAAAATTAAAACTAAAATATGTGAAGATAGTCGTCTCTCTTTGACTACGCAATCCTATTAAATGGTGGAAATGTCTCAATAAATTTCAATTTAAGCTTGGTGCTATTATTGACATTTTTTTGGTGATGTTACTTGACAGCAAACTAACCCGATGATTGAGTGAGTTTACAGAATAAAATTGATTTTTGATTACATGACGTAAATGGCCAAAATGAATGTATCTGGTTTTACTTTTGGGGGTAATAGGTAATTTTCGGTAATTAATTTCTCATTAGCATGGCCCCCTGTGGTGTGCAGCGTAAGAATATGTCACAGCTTTTCCCGGACCGTCGTAAAAAGCAACTAAATCAATGAACAGTAGTTGATGCAATATGTCCCGTAAAAGGGCTTAAGCCAAATAGTGTGATTGTCCATTGTGAGTCCAACCTCCTACTCTGAAACGCGGGTAATGACAAAAGTCTTTTGTCACAAAAAAAAACGACAGGAAATACTTCATATCTGTCTCGTTTCTACCGGCATTCAACATTTGATAAGAACGACCACGGCCGCCGAGCACGACAATGTACAATATTTATTTAAAGTGCTCTCTAAATGTCAGCTTCGCGTCAGTCATTACCCCTAGCTACTGGCTCCTGGCTTAGAAATGATGATGGTGTTTCCGACTCTGATCCTCAGAGTGTTCCTTTTTCTTGGGTTACTTATGAGGACGGCTTCCGCCTTTTGCTCAGCTAGCTCCAGTTCTACTTTATCCAACGACAACTTAATAGTTGTGATTGTTTCCGTAGCACACAATTCAACGAATGCCGAATCCTTGGCCACCACGACCACAGCTATGCCATCTGCGAACCAGACTTTTTTAGGCACTGGCAAATCCAATATGTCGTTGTATCATACATTATGTTCCACAGCAAAGAACCGAGTACAGGAGTACAGATCCTTGCGGAACGCCTGTTGTTACATTGTACTCTCTTTGCCCTTCTCTGGTTTCGTACTGTAGGATTCTAGACAAAAGGTAGCTCTGTATAAGTCGCGTCAAATAGTCAGGCACACCTATTTTCTGCAAAGGCAAATGAATGCAATTTTAGTCTGCCGAACTGCAAGCATTTTTGACGTCCAGTGTCACAACCGCGCAACATATGCCATCACGAAGTGCCTGTCGGTCCGACAGGCTACCTTTTCCCTACAATGGCAGCCAATCTACTAAAAATTATTCATTCTAAGACTCTCCCTGCAGTGTCTAGCAGGTAAATTGGACGATATAAATTTGGTTTGCCGGCGCGGCGGTTTGTTGGGTTTTGGTAGCAGAACCACTCTTTATCTTTTCCATACAGCTTGGAAAACTCGCTCTGGCAAACAGGATTCAAATCGAGGGGATCTTCAACCATGTTAAGCCTTTAGCTATCACTGGTCTGCACGTGGACGATTCCTTCTGCAACCTCATTAACCTGGTGCTAATATCTAGGGTTATACATACTTGTGTAAGTCCGTCGTCTGAGCGTAGACTTGTGAACAGGTGCACTTCTCAAGGTGGGGTTCTCTCTGCCTTTCTCTGGAACTTAGTGGTCATTGCTATTGCTTTATCAGGAAGTCTTCCATTTGGGGCGATAACTGTGAGCTAGAAATAAATCCGTATAAAACGGAACTTGTTCTCTTTACTAGGAGGTATAGGATACCTCCTGCGCTATATGGTACGAGCCTTGTTTTGACGTGATAACGTCTATGGGGACTATGTCGAAAAAGTGTGGGACGGAAATGAAACGTCAACCAAGCTTTTGCGGGCGGTGCAATTTGAATTGTTGGCAGTACACTATTGGTTTTTTTGCCTAATCCTACTTACCAACAATAAGTGAACTCGCGGATCAAACAAGCAAACAATAAGTGAACTCGCGGACAAAAAAGCAAAAGAAACAAGCAAAGCGAATAAGCGAAACAAACAAAACGATTTCATGGCACCGCACAAGTAAACACAAACAAATGACCAAATGACATAAGCCAACGTTCTTCTCCTTGATGATCGATGTTGTCGTATTCGAGTTGGATGCCCAGCTTTATCACTCTGGAAACGATAGAATGCTACAAATTGGTTGTTTTTGATTTGGGTTCGGACCTCGACTGAAGGCTGCGTCCAGACGAGGAAGCATTCCCACTACTCACTAATTTTGACGTTAAGTGTACCATAGTTATTGGGGCGAAATGGGGTGTCTCCGACACCTCAACAACATTGGGAAATACTTGTCTGGATACAACATCAACCAGACATATTACTGTTGAAATATTACGATTCGTATCGTATTTTTCATATCATCGGCCAATACTGAATTGCTTGTACACTCCAGCGAGTTAAAATTGGAATTACCCTAATAAAAAATAATACAAATTTAAAAAAAAATTGTTTAATTTAAATTGCATCGATTCAATGACGTTATCACGCAAATACTTGTCGATTTTTGTAGACAGGGAAAAATTAGGATTTATTCTGTCTAAGAAATTATCATGGAAACCAAGTATACAGGAGAGCGTAAATAAGGCTACTGCCGCGCTCTACTTCTGCAAGAAAAGAGACTCGGCCTCCCCTATAATGATTTTTACAGAAGCTGCGGTGATGGGGACGAAGAGGAGTGCCGTTTTCATCTACTCTGACCCTTTGCTCCTCTGGCAAGTAGGAGGAAGAAATTTCTTGGATCCCACTTCTTCATTGAACTGGATGACTTGGCAAATGTTGATTGCCAACATCAACTCATGGAGTCCCCTGAGGTATCACAATGGACCCTATCGCGATTCATAACTATGATAGGATTTGCAGCACGAAAACCAGACCGCTTATATTTTGCTCATGTATACTCCCATAACGGCATAAGTTGTTGATGTGCAATATTTTAGGTGCCTTCTTAATCATTTTCAGTTTGTTGTTGTTTTAGGTGCTTTTGTATAAGCACAATATGTGGGTAATCAATTTCATTTCATTCGTGAGCCGCACATATGTACGTACAAATCGCGTGGCTACAGTCCTTAGGAATTACACCTTTACACGAATATATTTTAGTACGCTCTAATGATATTATAACAGAAATTTTAACATGTAGTAGTAAATCCTCTTCCATAGTCCTCCTCTTGGGGGCGCCCTGGAGCGGCAGTGATCGCTGACACATGGGTAACCACGTCAAGCCGCCAATAATGGCGGTGCGATGATTTGGTTGTGGTAAACATTCCCCCTGTGGTGTGGCACATAAGAATAATACCACAGCCTTTCTCTTTGCCAGCCAGTCGTAGAAACCGACAAATAAAGGACAGGATGTGTATGCCAGCAACTTTCACTATCCGAAACCTTCTATATGCTAACGAAATGTCAACTATGTTGGTTGACGCAATATCCCCCACTAGGGATTAAGGCAAACTAGTGGTAGTAAATATAGTTTCCAGCTGTGCCCGAGTTAGATACCGAATTAACCACAACTTATTTAATTATCGCCATACACGAGCACATCATTTCTATCTTATAGCATGTTTACACTAGAATCAAATTACTCAATTTTAAGTCCGATCACCTTTCTAAGTGACGTTCAAAATTAGGTAATTTGGCGTGGTGCGAACATCGCCTTATTTAAATCTTACGAATTAACAAATAAAAAGGTAAAGTGAAAGGCTTCATTTCAATTAACAAAACAAAGTCAAATAATAAAGAAAATAGAAGAAAGCCTGGATGAAGCGTCATACTGAGTTGTTGCTAAATTCTATAAAAAATATTGAGTCATGTTATGCTCAGTGCTGATGTAGGTACCCATATGGAAGAGCACTTCGACATTTCTGGGTCAAATGTAAAATGAAAGAGTTAGATATTTAGCTGGAAAGATCGCGAAAGCAGTTACTTTTTATTCATGCAAATTCACTATTGTACTTTTTAGTAGGTTGCGCGTGGTATTCAGCTAAGTTCGTTGACTTTCCGACAACAATTCTTACTACTCTCATGATCGCAACAATAGATGGAATGGTTCTTTTCAGTTCTGCATTTTTGTTTTTGCAATCAGAAGGCTATAATTAACTTTGCGTTTCATTCTGTTCGTAATGGACATAATGTAAGAAGTGTATAATTTTCAAATGAGCTTAGTAGATTTTTATAAAAAAAAACTATCTGGAACTCAGGTCATCGTGACATATTAGATCAATAAAAAATGGCAGAACACCTCAAAAAAGATGAAATTTCACCCCAAAAAACGATGACATATTGCCCCAAATTTGGGGCGATATTTCATATGAATTGAATTGAATGTGTCGTGCGGTCAAAAGATGTATTTTTTCAAGTGTGAACTGTTCCACCATACTCTGCGATCCCCTCTCTGATCCCCGGGGCTGCAGTTTCGACCAAATTGCTGCAAGTGTCCAGAAAGTGTGTTTTTAGAGGACAAAAATGCCATCTGTCGCAATTCCAATTGTAAACATATGTTGTGCCGGGACATCGTCGTATGCAGTCACAGACTTGGCAAGGAATTAATGACGTAAAATTGCCGTCAAAATAGAAGTCGAATTCACCACGAACAGTTGAGGGGAGGCCTGTATTTTTAGATGGCAATGCCTAACCCCTTGTGGAGCATAGCGCGTCAACTGTTCCATGTGCCCCAGTTGACGTTTCGACGGCATAAACTGGTATTGGAGAATGCAGTTGCCAGCATGCACCTCCTGCACATCCATGGCCACGAATAACGTCGTGGACGGGATAATAATAATGCTATAATACAATAAGTGATTATTGTCAAACGTTTGATCAAAAAATTATTGCTATTACACTGTCAGTTACAAATTTGACACACAAAGTAGTCAAATATTTGACTGTATAATGGCCGCTTCAGTTCAGAGTGCGTGAACTGGCCCCCACTTTCAAATGACAACCCTTTTCTGGTCTAAGAATATGGCTAGAACTATAAATCAATCAACCAACGGAGGGTGTGTGTGCAAAAAAAAAACACTTTCCTTTAGGGCGGCCACTTTCGAAGCTCAAAAATGGTACTAGCGCCCTCCGAATAGTTCAAGACACACACACTTCACACAAATCATGTTCGACAATGTGCGGCCAGGGTGAGGAAATTAAGTGATTTTCTCACCCTGGCCAAAGCATGGCTTCGAAAGGTTTAAAATAAAAATTCATGGCCTAAGTCCTGAATGGTTCATCATAGACATATACCGCGCAGACGATATCTGTCCTGACCACGAGTGCTTTTTTGTCAGTTAACCCGCGTACAGTTAATAAGCATCTTGCACTTGATCTAAAAATATTTCTCCGACCCAAGAATTGAGCTCGTACGCTGCAAGAAGTAAATATAAATTTGGCGCACAACGTGGGATATATCTGGAAACATTGATCTGCTTTGGAGCTTCTTTCTATGCCATCATTTGAATCACAACACACTTTCGCGAGCTCCTTGTCTAAATCTCTCATTGAGATAAGAACGAGGAAGCTGCTCGTAGCGTGAAACAGGACAAATCGGAGTAACGAAAAAAATGGAAAGAGTCTTAGACTCGAGCCAAATCCTCGAAGGAGCGTTAGCTGTATTACTTCCAGAACCATTACGTAACCAGTGCTATTAGAATACCAGACAACCAATGTACTCAAACTGGAACCTCCAAAGTTGACCACCTCTGTGTTTTAGTCTTCTCTCCAACCAATCTTGCTTAGATGAAATCTCACCTAGTGATGGCGCGATAGATAGTATCTAAGTAGCCTGAGGTCAACTCTACCTATATGGCAGGTATTTTCATAGTTGAAAGGTCTCCGCAGTCCTTGAAGGTTGTCGCAGTGGTACCGTTGTATCCTTTTAGACCAATCCGTTATGATTGTTCTGCCTGAGGCCAACTCCAGACCACAACATGGTTCCGGTCCGAACAATTTCACGATGATCCTTGCCTAGCAAGCTCATTTTCTGCTTATCATTTCCTCAGTGCCACGGTGACCTGGCATCCATTACAATAATATTTGGTTGTCGGTCGCCAGACATTAGAGAAGCTCACGACACTCTTTCACCAGCTTTGAAGATAGCCTATGTGAAGAGAGAGCCTTAATGGCTACCATTAGCAATGTGTGCGCTGCGAAGTTTGTTTTCCAGAATTACTGTGGTGGACTTGAAAAATGCTAGGCGTACCCATAGCGATTGAAATCCGGGTGTCCTAGGTCCAAAGACGCCCGCACCAACTCTCTGTTCATTTTTTGATCCCCCTGTGTACCATAAGTGGGGTCTGGGCAGGGACTGTCATTTTCCCATTCCGAGCGATGTGGGATGAGGGCCTATGAATTTATTTCCGAAGCATAACACCGTAGTCATATAATCTGATCTTAGGCAGATCTGCATGCCAGGATACTAATGTCCAATGTCACTACCGCATACATCGGAGGTTAAATGTATCCTAACAGCATTGAGCGCTGCTGTTTTTTGATGAAAATATTCATCGGGGGTAATCCAATGATCTCTGGAGGCGTTCAGAGCAGGAGTTCGGCATATACTCGTATGCACAGACCCAGTTATCCCGAAACAAGCAAGGCTTTGTTGGTGGAGAACGGTTAGCCAGGTTTTCTTAGTTCGTTCTCGTCGTTGAAATCCGTTGTCGGTATCAGGACCCCCCAGCTCCGGAACTCGACAGTTTCTTAGTTGTTGTAGAAGAAGAGGCGATACTCGAGCTATTACCAGCTCGAGACCTGGCAATGCGTTAAGAGTTGTGAAGTTGCTGAGTAGCTTTACCCAGATCAAAGTTGACACGACTCTAAAGCACCTTCTGTGCGACTGTCTATCACTCGTTAGGAGAACATTAAAGTGCCTGAAATGCCTGGAGGCCTACTTTTTCAAAGACCTAGATGGAGTTGCTGGTCTCAGCTTGAGAAACCTTTGGAGCTTCGCTAATGAGTCAGGATCCTTCGAGCTTAACAAAGATCTTTTGGTAACGACTAACATCGGAACGTAATGGGTATCGGAATCACGTGGTACCGCTATGGACCCAAGCGGTCTATGGGGAGCAGTTAAGCTGCCACCCAACCTAACCTAACCTAAGGATGACATGAGTGAAGCGGTAGGCTACCTACCGCACCCGCAGTCACTCCATCGAATAATCGTCTAATTAATTAATGACCTAATCTAATTTCGCTTCTCTCCATTTATTTGCAGGTGACTTTGGTCGCTACCAGTTCTATCAATTTTTCCTGCACGTCTTGGCAGCTCTTACGGCTGGTCTACACATGCTATCGCTAAACACAGTCGCCGCCGTACCCGATCATAGATGTTACATCGATGGTGTCGATACGAACCGGTCACATGCACCGTGGAATTCGAGTGAAATTATGGCAGCTATTCCCTTGAAAAATGGAGTCCTGGATTCATGCTCAATGTACGACATCGACAATTCGACAGTACCGTGTCGATCCTATGTCTACGACGACACCTACTACAAATCATCGCGAACCATCGATTGGGATTTCGTATGCGACAAAAGGTGGATGGGATCGATTGCACAAACGATCTATATGTTGGGCGTGTTCACGGGAGCTGTAGTTCTTGGCGGATTGGCCGACAAGGTTGGACGTAAAGCCGTATTTTGCTGGTCCGCACTCTTGCAATTAGTCCTGGGCGTAGGAGTGGCATTTATTCCTGAATATTTCTCCTTTTTGGTTGTGCGATTCTTGTACGGAATATTCGGTAGTGCTGGTGCCTATATAACCGGCTTTGTGCTGACAATGGAATTGGTTGGTCCCAGCAAACGAACGGTATGCGGAGTTTCGTTCCAAGCGTTTTTCGCCATGGGCATAATGTTGGTTGCGGCATGGGGTGCAATAATTCCAGATCGGATGCTTCTCCAAGTTGTCTACGGATTGCATGGTGTCCTGCTTATTGCCCATTGGTGGGTTATGGACGAATCACCCCGATGGCTATGGTTGCAGGGACGAGCCTCAGAAGCCGTTGATATCGTCGCGAAAGGTCTGCGAATTAATAGATCGGGAATTGCCATTGATAAGGAGTACTACGTGTCTAAATCAAAGGTGAGAGCGGCCGTTGACGAGCCAGCGCAAGCCGGATTGACGGATTTGTTCAAGACGCCTAATATGCGAATGAAGACGTTGAACGTTTGCCTCTGTTGGTTCTCAAATTCCTTGACCTACTACGGATTGTCTTTGAGTTCTGGAAAATTGTACGGCAATCCACATCTGATTCTCTTCTTAGTCGGTTTAGTGGAATTCCCGAGTTACATTGGCGTAATACTTCTTCTGGATCGCTTGGGCAGACGTTCGATTACAAGCACGCTCATGTTGGCAGGCGGCGTATGCTGCATTGTCGCTGCTTACATCGCCCAAGGAAGTACCGCAGCCACAACAATTGTCATGTTGGGCAAATTTTTCATTGCCGGATCATTTGCCGTCATCTACAACTATTCGGCCGAACTGTTTCCAACTGTTGTGCGCAATTCAGCGATGGGTCTGGGCTCGATGTGTGCCCGTTTGGCTGGAGCTTTGACTCCCCTTATAACATTGCTCGACTCATTTGATCCTAGAGTTCCAGCTGTGACGTTCGGGGTACTTTCGTTGTTATCCGGATTTTGGGTGATGTTCTTGCCGGAAACTATGAATCAACTGATGCCGGAAAGTATCGAAGATGGCGAACAATTTGGCAAGGGCGACACGTGGTTCAATGCGTGCTTCAAGCGGAAAAGGGCGCGCAGTCTCGACGATACGACACCCGAGCAAATGGTTCCTTTACAAACGATTGAGAAAAAGGATGGCTACTAATGTGTGTTCGTGTGTTAGAATAATATATGGATGTTAGTTGATTAGGACAATCTTTGATAAATGTTCTTACTTTTTTTTTACAATTATACAACCGAAAACGAGTTTTCTTTATATTTAAATACCATTATGGATATTTTATTGTTAAAATAATCGTTACTGTTAGTTTTTAAGTTTTTATCTAATCATCAACTGAATAAATGTTAATTTTATAGACAAAAATTGTAGCGCATTTATTTTCTGTAACATATGTGTATAACTATGGAATTCGGTTGACTCAAAATAAGCCAACTGGTAATTACTTACTTATCTTCTTATTTTAGATATACAACACTGCAAAGAACAACCTTCATCGTGTTCTACTAAGGATCATCCAAGGAAGCTATGCGCCAAATTTGGTTGAGATCGGACTACGGAAAATGCCCGAACAAACGAACAGCTTCGATCGTATAAAAATATATACTCGTATATCATCATCATCATCGTGTGGCGCAACAGCCCGACACGTCGCGCCCTGGCCACTTGGATCACCGTCCTCCAATACCTCCAACCTTAGCCAAAAAATGGAAAATTCGCTTCCGGACCAAAAACTACAAAAAGCCCTGAAAATTTCAAGGCAAAGTCACCGCTCGTCCTCCAAACATAAAAACATGAATATCTCCTAAACTAGAGCACCTAGCCCTAGGGAGTCGAAACTTGCACTTTTTCAAATGGCTCTAACTCGAAAACTACCGCAGCTCAGCTAGAGTATACACACAGCATCGGAAATAACAAAATTTATAGAATGACAACTGCATGGTACGCATTCGGCTCTCGGATTTATTGCAAGAATTTTGCCTGAACGCCTTTATTTAGTCTACGCGTTATGCCCTTAAACACGATAGTCTGGAATGGATGGCTTGGTGAACATCCGAAGATGCCCGTGGGAACGGAGCCTAAGGTAGCATGCGAGTAATGACCGTCAAGGTCGGGCCGTGCCATCTGGCGAAGAAAAAGGCCCCTCAACGAGTTAAGCAGCGGCCTATGCTTGCCGTAGCTCAGTTGGTGAGACGTGGGCGGGGTTTTCGCCGCTCGTTGCCCCTGTCCTTGACGTGTTAAAAGAAATTCATAGGCCTGGTGAAGACAACACAAACAGGGGAGGTAAAAAATTGGGAAAAAAAATGAGGCGATAAGGATGGAATGGTTGACGGGCGGTTCTCTTGCGCTCGCGCTTGCATCGGGGTCCGGGTGTACTGGGACCCTCGGCCTCTGGTACCACTGACAGATCATTACTAATCAGGTGCTGCCATCGATCTGCCGGTGGAAGCAGCACAACCAGATCAGAATGTAGTTCATTACCAGTCCTTCATTCTCAAGCAATTTTGTGAGAGCCCTTCAAGCAATAAATCTGTTAGCCCTTTACCTGTAGAATCTGTCACATTCTTAAGTTCTAGGTAGCGTTCTCTGACATGGACGATCTTATCCTTAATCTCCACAAATTTTACCAAGAACGACATTTATTCTGAATGGCTGATGTCTAGAGTACAATCCAACATAATCGAGTAATAACGAACTTCTTTAAATAGATTTTTGAGCTCATTTTATATCCTTTTTCCTCAATAATGATCAGTGATTACACTTCTGGAAACGGGCGAAGGTGCATGACGTCGTCAAATTTTCCAATCAATTCTACGATACCCAAAAATTTCCACCTGATGTCTTCACCTGATCATCATACACCAGGAAGCAAGACCGCTGCCCTTAAGAAGCCACAAAGCTTTTCTCACTAAGCAGTGCTTAGTTGGCTGTTATCGGACTGACCATTAAAACCACAATCTTATGGACAAAAACCCCATCACCACGTCACTTTAGACGCAATATGAGGGACTGTGAGAGGGAAGTCGAAAGATTCAAAAGAGTTCCTTTCGATAACGCCAGCTACAAGTCTGCCATGTCAATACTGCACAGAAAAAAGATGCTTTCTTCGATAGCGGACCTCAAACCAAATAGGGTACTTGATGCACAACCACCTGCCATATTTTCGGACGAAATTCGACTGCCTAGAGCAACCAGCGGCCCTATCCCGTAATTCGTTTCGAATCGAATTGCTTTCAAATTGATGCAAATTTCAATAACCATCGAGTATTTCATACACAATTTTTCATTCGAAGCAAATACTTGGAAGATTTTTGAAATTGGGGAATTCGTTTTCAAGCTATTTTACATGGCACCATTTTCGTCCTTTCGAATGCAATTCGTTTCGAATCGAATTACATGATAGGGCCTCAGACTACCTTGGCTCAATTACACCCAGGGTGGTTTTCACGTCTGAATTCGTACCTGTCCCGCATCGATGACAACATTCAGAACTTCTGTCCAGACTGTGGCCTCACTCCGCATGATTTTGAGCACATCTTCAACTGCCCTGCAGCTCCTACTCGCCTAACACCTATTGCGCTATGGGAAAACCCTATTGAGGCAGCTACTTTTCTCCACCTGAACTTAAAGTAGAACAACATACCGAAAGTAAAAATCCAAAATTTCCCGCATTACATATCACAGTCCGTAGACTGTTGGTGGAGGATAGACGAATAGTACTAAAATTTATCGCCGAAGAACTAGAGATCAGTTACAGGAGTAACCTTCTAGAGCCGGAAAAATTGTCCTTTCGAAGGAAAAGAAAGTCAACAACGGCGAAAACCGTGATTCTTCTCCACAACAATCCCAGGCCTCTCATTCAGCAAACGCGACGAGGTAAAAAGTATATCAATTAGGACGGGAGGCATTGGAACATCCTCCCTATGATTTTCACCCTTTTGGGCCGCTAAAAAAAGCACTTGGAAGCTAGCGCTTCGATGACTTTCAGCGTTTGTGCTCCAGTGGCTACGGAAACGCCCGAAGACTTTTTATGATCAAGGAACGAAAAAGTTCTAAATCCGTTGTTGAAAATATGCAACAAGGGCGGGAGGTATATTCCTATTTCATCGGGCGACACGCTTCGTGGTTCTCGGCTTTTCTTATGGTAGTTTTACCGCATTGGGGTATAGAGCGAGCGAAGCGAGCGTTCTGGGTCGGTATACTGATGGCTGCAACCCTTTAAGCCGTGGAGCTCACGCAAGGGGATTGCGATATCATCTGACTTTAAAGCCCACCATTAGTTAAATATATCTTCAGCTCAACTCAAACTTGCGGCATAGATCGTTATATTTTATGATAAATGCATTGAATGAAAATTGGAGCCCCCGCCCGCTGAGATCAAGCGCCCTCAGAGAACCGGCACCCAGGTCGTCCGCCATACGGCCGGCACTGATTGCCGGCATATCTTCGATTCTATCTTATATCTTGCACGTAGGGACTTGGCCGTATGGATCATACGAATTTTACATAAAAAAAACATTAAGCATTTTTTTTGTCAACAACTGTTGATATATTCATGTTAATATTAAAAAGAAATAACAAATATTTTAATCGAATTTGTATAATAATTTTCATACACTATGATCGTCATTAACTTAAAACGAATACACTAAAATGATACCAAGATGATTGGTATTTGTTGTTCTTGCATCATTGTTTCCATTTCCGTCACATTTACATATATATGGATGATAGCCTTAAAACAACATTGACATTTACAGCAAAATTCAAAGATAATAGCAGTAATATGTATGTTACATACGAGTAGATATCATTTGGTAGTATTGATAATATTGTGGGTAATGCATGTACAATAATACATTTAGATAGTTCAGTGACAGTGAGTGAAGATTTTAGAGTTGATATCTTTTAACATAAGTTAATTACATAGTAGTGTTCCATAGATATATATGTATTGTTTCGTTTCATCATCCTTAGCTTAATTCACTGATTTTGTCATGAAAATTGATTTAAATACAAAAAGTACACTTAAATTCATCTGAAATGTATGAAATTCAATTAAATTTTACTTCTTCATTTCTCTTTTTCCTGGAAATGATTTTCCGGTACTAGTTAAATCTAATAACTCTAAGTTGTCACTAATTTTAAACTATTTCTCTTTTGTATTTTTGCTAGTTATTTGAAATAATAAAAATAATGTTACGCTTGATCCTATGGCATTTGATTTCATTCCTATATCGATCAAGTTGGAATCGTCGCATATGGTTACTAATTTCCTGTTGAAAATAAGAATAAGCAGCTATGTTGTAGCTTCCATAAATTTTAATGCTTTTTATTCCGATTCCATACAATATTGCTGTCTTTATAATGAATTCATTTTTTTAAAGTCGATAACCCACACGGCCCTGAACCAGCAGTTTCGGGCAAAAACAATCACAGGACTCGCACAGATAGGCAGCTCCCAAGATATGGCCTTCCCGCGTTTCATTTTCACATTTTTCTGCGCATCACGTCATAAGCTCATATACACTTGAGAGACTGGTAGTTCATAAATCTCAGCATTTCAGTCCTCACGACATACGGTGCAGGATGTGCACGTTGGAGGTCGCGCACGGTGCCGCGGTCTCTTGTATGGGCTCTGCTCTGCGGAGTGATAGTTATTGCGATATAAACATAAAAGGAAACAAATTTGCTTCTAAAATAGCATACATATCAAGCAGAGCCCACACAAGAGACCGCAGCATCGTGCGCGTGCTGCACACTCAACAAGCGAAGCGATACTGTCGAAAGGACTGCAATGCAATCCGTCGACCGATATCGACATCGGCCGACGGATTGGCCTGTGTACTCGGCCGATCAATTTTGATCTGCCGATATTTTAGTGCGATTTTCGTGCGTTTTCAAATTACCAAAATATTAAATGATGAAATTTGAAGGATTCTAGTGATTTAAATGGCACTGCAATTGAAATATCAAATACGTGGTTTACGAAAATACCACACACATCCAAATAGTTAACAAAAATTAATCTAGGTTGGATTGGGAGTGAATCATAACCTATTTTTTGAATTGTCATTCGTTATCGCATCGCACGAAAATCGTACAGTGTGCGTTGCAGTGGAGATCGGCAGATATTTTGTGGCGATCCATCGGCCGATCGATCGGACGACGGATCGGATAATGTATGGCGGCTATAAGAAGTGTTTCGTCTTATCAGCCTCAATTTCAACGCGCAGATATGTTGAAACTGCGATAGTTGGCACAAACATAAGACTCCAACTCGATTCGGGATCGGACTGGACAGTTCTTGGAATGCGCTACTGGGATCAACACAGCGCAAGAAGTGTGGAAAAAATCAATTAGAGCATTTGGAGACGAAATTGGCGTTCTTAGAAAATTCAAAGCCTGCATGACACTAAACAATCGAGAAGCAAGTGATTGGTGCTACGTTGCTATGCAAGAACCTAATGTACTCGGATTAGATGAAGTCACTCGACCTCTGGAGCACTCCACTCCCCAACCATCTGCAACCAAATCAAATCAACAAGCAGCACGACGTCACTCGAAGCGAAAATCGAACGTAAGTTCTCCGATCTTTTCACTAACACTTTGGGACGTTGCACAGAGATGAAGGCTTCACTCACACTCAAGAAGGACACTCAACCAGTCTTTCCTATGCAGCAAGCCAATAACTGCAGAGCTGAATCGCTTACAGCACTTGGAAGTCATCACACCCATCTCGTTTCCCGAGTTCGCGCACCAATATTGTAGTCGTCAAGAAGAAGAACGGCGACATTCGAGTCTACGCTGACTACTCCACGGGACTAACCGATGCCCTTGAACCGCACAAGCATCCACTTCCGACAGGCGAGGAAAACTACGCAAAAATCGTCTGTATGTGACTCTTCACCACAATCTACCCCAAAGAGGCTCTCCTTTATATCGAGCTCGACGACGACGCAAAGAAACTGATGCCAGGCTATCAATACGCACCTCGGCCTCTTCCAAGTCAGTCGTCTAATAGCAGGTGTGCCAGGCGTCATCGTTTCTCTCTCAATTGCCGTAACCCCTTGTGGGGCATAGCGCGTCAACTGTTTCATGTGACCCAGTTGACGATTTTCGGCATAAACTGGTATCGGAGAATGCAGTTGCCAGCATGCACCTCCTGCACATCCATGGCCACGAACGTCGTCGTGGACGGGATTCGAAGCCGAAACGCCGGTAGTCAAACATGAGACTGATGCCTCAACACACTGCACTACCGGTCGCCCCGTCATCGTTTACTTAGACAATATCATAGTCGGCGGAAAGGACGAAACAGAGCACCGGACAAATCTTTTTGAAGCTTTGAGACTCATCCAAGAATACGATTTTCAACTACAGCTACACAAATGCTTTTTCGCAGGAAAGGAAAGCAAGTTTGTGGATAATATCATCGACAAAAACGGTCGACGCCCCGATCCAGAGAATATAGTCACCATCAACGATCTCTCAGCTCCCAAAGATATTCAGCAGCTTCAAGCTTTACCCGACGCCGTGACTTGGTACAGTGGATTCATCCCAAACATGAGATCTCTCCGTGGTTCGCTCGATAAACTTCTTCAAAAACAAAACGTCGACTTCAATTGGCTCCAACAGCATGAAGGCGCCTTCAAACGAATCAAAAACGCTCTGAAAACCAACATCGCCTTCGTTCACTATGACCCAGGCAAGAACATTTTATAGTGGCAGCAGACGCATCAAGTTCTGGAATGGAAGCGGTCATAATGCCCGATGGAACGAATCAAACCATTATGCAAGCTTCCTCATTCTTCAACAAGGCCGAAAAGAACCGCAGATCGAGCGAGAAGCTCTCGCTCCAAAAGTTTGCAGTCCAAAAATTTTACCGATACATCTAAGGCCGCAAATTCGAGTTCCAGACCGACCATGAGCCTCTCATAAGAATCTTCGGTACACCGCCAATCGTCTGTAACTTTACGCACTCACTCTGCTCAACTATGATTTCACCATCAAGTATGTAAACACGAAGAGCTTCGCATACGCAGACTTCATCTCACGATTGATCGCAGACCAAGAAAATCCCGATGAAGAGTCAGTCAACGCGACGGTGACATCCCATCAGAAGACACCAGCAGACGACTTTTACACATGCCTCGCTGTACAGACAGCAAAATCTCTCCCCATCACATTTGAACATCTGAAGGAGGAGACAAACGTGCTTCCCAAAACTGTAAACTGCCTAAAAACTTCGACACCTGCACCGCCTGCATTTCAAAACGCAGACTACTTAACCGAGTAGAATTCTTGCACTAACCTTTTATCCAGAGCAGCTCAGATCAAATTGTGAATGTACTTGTGTGGTCTTAACCTACTCTGCTTTGCATATCTATTTAAAAAATGCGCCTAATATTTATTTAAAACCACAACATCTAGCTCTCGCGTGATTCGAGATCTCAACACCTTTGACAACGACGCACAAAGATCAGCCATCGCAGCAATACATAACGTGGAGGTACTATCATCAATTGCGGGACTAGGCCCAAATATTATTCTCTCGACACCACCAACATTAATTTCTCTTCCGAGAGCAGCGGACATATCGCCATCGAGTTCGGGAACAAATCCTACTACAACCCGATCAAGTGCGCCAATCACTTCAACCGACAGTTTGTCGAATACCCACCCATCGACAAGCTCAAGCGCACAATCCGAAGGAACATCCACAATTTAACAGTGGACCAAATGCTTCAGGTGACCCCAAGCCAAGTAGCTAAAGCTATTAGGGACGCTAACAACTCTAAGGCGTCTGGACCTGACGGCATATCAATGATCATGCTGAAACACTTGGACACGCCAGCTATTGAGTATCTAACGACGACACTAAACCTATCACTATCGTCGTTAGTGATGCCGGAAGTATGGAAGACTGGAAAAAGGCCAACTTGGCAGAGTCCTACCGTCCCATCTCTCTGCTCTCCCAAGTCGCGAAAATCCTCAAGGCGCTACTCAAACCGATAGTAGAGATCCACATTCAACCTGCCAACCATCAATATGCTTCAGAAAGATGCATAGCACGACTACAGCCCTAGATGCTATAACGACTCGCATCCACAATGGACTAAATCAGTCACGCCCATGTTTCAGAACAATTCTCGTGGCCCTTGACCTCAAGAAGGCGTGCGACACGGTCAGCCACACTACACTTCTGTAGGGCATTCTGTCATCATCTCTCCCAGCTCAAGTCAAGAAGTGGATTTCTAACTATCTAGCTGGCAGGCAATCATTCACAGAATTTAGAGGCAAAAAGTTCAAACTGAGGAGAGTAAAGCAAGGAGTTCCACAGGGTGGAGTCTTGTCCCCCACCCTATTCAACCTCTATGGCCGGTATGCCATCTCCGCCTGTTGATCTGCTTCTCATCTCCTACCCGGATGACTGCTCCATTGTAGCTACGAACAATAATATCTCGGTTATGTATGGAAAGATTAACGGATATATGGCGGAACTCAACACCTTCTTCGCCAGTCGTAACCTACAGTTATCAGCACCCAAGTCTACAGCAACCCTATTCACATCTTGGACCAAGAAGGTCAGCACACAGCTGGATGTAAGCATAGGCAACGTACCCATCCCCACAGTCAACCATCCGAAGATTCTAGGGGTAACCATCGATAACATGGCTACATCATTGGCCCACGCCTCTTCGGTATGCGATCAAATGAATGCCCGTAATAAGGCCCTAAAAGCTCTCTCAATTCCGTGTCACAGAATAGACTTACTGATAATAATAGACTTACTGATCTATTTGAAACACACACTGATCTGAAACAGGTCGATGGACTGGCACCGACGCTCTTCAACCTAGCACTAGAATACGCTATTCGGGCTATGAAAATGGACAACAACAATACGCTACTCATCAAGTTGACACAATTAGCAGCGTACGCCAACGACATCAACATCATATCCCGAAGATTGATCGACGCTGCTTACGCTCGATACCGTTGCAAAAGCAGTTGGACTACGTATCAACGAGGGTAAAACTAAAGTAATGATGCAATCGACAAGGACACCTGCACAATCGAGCATCAATGTGGGGAACCTCAACATCGAGTTCGTGAACGACTTCATATACCTGGGTTGCAACTTGTCCAGGGACGCCAACGAAACTGACGAAATCAAGCGACGGAGACAGTTGGCTAATAAAACTTTTTTCTCGGTTCTCCCCATAATGAAATCGAAGCATGTGCACAGAAACACGAAGCTCCGCGTGTACAAAACCATCATACGCCCAGTGCTATGCTATGGCTGCGAAGCATGGACCCTAACTCAAGCCTCCGGAAACATGCTAGACACATTTGAACGTAAGGTTATGCGGCGAATTTTCGGGGCTGTTTACGATCGAGATGGATGGCGCATCCGGTACAACCATGAGTTGTATGAACTGTACGAAGAGCTGCAAGTTTCGAAAATCGTCACACTACAACGACTTCAATGGGCAGGGCATGTACAATGAATGGACGATGATCGCATGCCTAAGAGAGTAATGAATGCAGAACGAGACTGCAAAGACGACCGAGAGCTCGTTGGGAGAGCTCAGTATATGCGGACGCCGCGCAGCTACTGGACTTCCAACATTGGAGGACGCGGTCACGTGACCGAGATAATTGGAGGACAGTGATCCAGGCGGCCAGGGCCCGACGTCGGGTTGTTGCGCCACGATGATGATGATGATGATGAAGGACAAAACTTATTTGAAAAGAAGCATTAAAATTTAATTACAGCTTAGATTTGAATGCAAAGAAAAGAAAATATGAAAAAATCTATATATCCTAAGTACAAATTACTTATCAAATCCACTTCGACGCTATTGAACCCCTGACCTCGTCGTGGCCATTCAATGCATATACACTTCTGTACTGATTCCATTAATTTTTATTTAATGTACATTCTAGACTATATATTTTACAAATAAGTGTTATCTATAGTTCATCTGCCCTGACCCATATCCAGGCCGAGCCATGTTGCAATCGCGCAAATGAAAGGTAACAAAACGTACATTTTTCATCAAAATTTCTTACATTATCAGCTAATTTTGAATATTTTGAATATTATGCACAATAATACGATAGAAGAGTGACTATATTTTACAATATACATTTGCAATTAAATAAGTAAATCCAAATTATCAAAATGGGCATTAATAAGAGTAGACAGAGAAGAGTGGCTGTTTATTCTGTTCTCTAATCAAAATATATACTAATAATCAAAATAGTAACCAAAATGAAGTTCTGTGTTGATCACGACGACGGTGTGCGAACCACGAACTAGCGATACGACGACGACACAACAAATGACACTTACAGACACATCATCGCACACTTACGATGTCCTCTCGGGACATTTGGTCTGCATTATCTTCTGCTTTTGCTGGAATGCTGCATCGCCGCCGGCCCCGGCATCAGGAATTAAAGCTGTGTGTACAATGATGCCGGGCTGATCGTCCGTTTGCGGATGCAATTCACAACTTTCGCCGGGCGTAAGATTCGCTAGAGCTGCCAACAGGTCATGATTAACAAGCGGTTCCATCTCTTCGCGTGGCTCCCAGCCGGCCGGTGGACTTGCCGGCGGTGAAATCAAAAATTGTTTTGTCAGGGCAGGCGGTTGTAGATTCTTTTGCGATACGGGCGTTACAGGTTGAGCAAAATAGCAGCTAATTTGTGTCTTATAGAATTCATACTGATGCAGTTGAATGCGAGCATTGGCCGCCGGTATGGCATTATCATAATTGACCCGTAATCGTTTAAAGCTGCGCAACCATTGGAACGTGACGTGTTCCGAAAACATTCGGAATATATCCTCTAGTTCGCCCTTCAACGTGTCATTTGAGAATACGTCGGAATGAATATTGGTCACGATCAGCGATGACGGCAAATCGTCTAAGGAATCCGGATCGATTTCTTTCTCCTCATCGTCGGAATTCAGTTCTGGCAATGTGGGATGTTGATTTGATAGACCATCGGCCGCATTTATGAATATGTTCTCGTCCGGCGAAAGTTTATCGTCGCAATCGTCCTGAGCATGTGACATTGTGACCTTGCCGTTTGATTTTTCTTGTAAAAATAGTCGTTGTGACGCGATTCACAGCTTCCGTAGATGTGAAATATTTTGTATACCTAAAAGAGAGAAAAATGTCTGTTTAGATATAAATATGTTTAAATCAATGTCAATCAGATGTGAAAAGAATGTGGTAAATTGAAAATTAACCGAATTTTTCGTGCCAAATAACGTCATTTACAGTAAGCAAACACACTGAAGATTTACACCTGTAGACAATATGTTATATAAGTTGTGTAGTCCAATTTTTGTAAAATTTTAAAAATAAATTTGTTGCAGTTTGATGTAAACCGTTAACAGATTTCGCACAAGGCAAGACAGAACTTGGAATTTATTTTTGTGACGCTTGGTTTCATTCTGCAAACTAGCTTAGCTCGGCAACGCACCGGGCATTTTTTGCTACTCGAAACACGGTCGTTTGAGGTTCAAGCCCCTCAGCGGGACAAATATTTTTATTCTCAAATTCCTTTTGTTGAAGCACTCATCAGGTCTTGCATCTTTGCAGCTATCTGTGTGCAAGACGACAACGAAAGATTGAGAATTATGTTAGTATAAGCCGTAAAGCAATTGTTGCTCAACTTCTCATTTCAAATATACCTATAGAACTCAGTGAGTGATTTGCATACAATTTTTGCGACATTCGAAAAGTGAATGATGCGCGGCCCAAATTTAATCGAAATTGACATGTGTGTTGTGTAGTTGGATAACAAATGCTCGACGAATTTAAAACCGACCGTTGCTCAACCGTTGGTTTGTGTATGAGCTCTTAAGAAATAGTTTAATGTCTAGCGACCCAAACTCACTACTGGTTTCGTTTCTGGCCACTTGCCACGTAGGGTTTCGAAATGGAACCATATTGTGGTCTAGGATGATTCTCGGCGTTGAACGTAAAGGAATGATCTTGTCAATACTTCTATTCGTTAAATATGGACACTACTTATAAATATCCAAGCTACGTTTGAATCTCACCTAATTATAACGGGACTTTCACTCGAATTTACATCAATTCCATCATTTTACGTGCACAGCTGCATATGGAACTCCTTCAGGGACGTGCCAAGATCATTTTCCATTAAATCATATCTGAAAGTAAAAAAGAAAAAATATATAAATGTTGGATGATGTATAGTCCTATTAAAAGATACACCTAAACAGTAAAAAAAAATACCTAACAAAATTCACCGATTCGGTACCATTATGACGGTTGTTTTACGGTGTAAATAAAATACCTTTTGTGCGGATATTATTTTCACACCTTTAGGTGAATTTAAAAACATTCCGGATGGATGAAAAATTATCCATCAAAACGATTAAAACAAATTATCTGGTGAATCACTGAATATCTTTATTCAATCGGCAAAAAGCTCAGACACCAACCTTTAGCACGGCCGGATTTAAACCCATGATTGGAAGGATGAATACATTGAACTGACACCTCAAGGCACTAAGCAACCGACTCACTGATATGGAGATACGAGTTTCGGAAGAAGAACAGAGCTTACAGAGCTCCACTCCACCCCATTTCATTTTTCCCTCATTTCAACTTTCATTTTTAATTTTCCCCTTCTTATTCTTCATATTTCCCCATTTTCCATTTCCGCATTTTCTATTTCACAATACAGATTTTCCATTTCCCGCATTTAATTTCTCATTTTCATCATTATTCAATTCCTCGCTTTCGATTCTCCGTTTTTCTACAATGGACAGGACATATGCAACGAATGGATGATGACCGCATGTCTAGGAAAATAGACATGAGAGCAAGGCTGCGAGAAAGACCAAGAGCTCGTTGAACAGACTCAGTAGATGAGGACGCCGAACAACTACTGGGCGTCCAAAATTGGAGGAGGCGGTCACTTGACCGAGATAATTAGAGGACGATAGAGGACGGTCAGCGCCCGACGTCGGGCTGTTGCGCCACGATGATGATGTACAGTGAAAGGTTTGATCAGAAGTAGTGATGGGCATAATGACTATTTTCACTGTGCCAAGAAATCGCACACAATTTTTACAAGTGGCAAACCATCGGGCCGCAAGGAGTTTGGAGTAGCATTTATAGTGGACAATCACCTCAAACCGCATATTACTGACTTCAAACCCATAAATGAACGGCTGTGTGCGATTCGCATCAAGACTCGATTCTTCAATCTCTGGCTCATCAATGTGCATGCCCCCACTGAAGTTAAAGAAGACGCAGTAAAAGACGAGTTCTACGCCCGCCTTGAAACTCTCTTCGACTCACTTCCAACAAACGACGTCAAATTGCTGCTGGGAGACTTTAACGCGAAAGTCGGGAATGAAAGTTGGCATCGGGGGACCTCTGGAGGCCACAGCCTCCATGAAGAATGTAACGATAACGGCCAGCGACTTATCGACTTCGCCTGCAGCAGGAATCTAGTCGTAAGCTCTACGTGTTTCCCGCATCGACGCATTCACAAGCAGACCTGGAAGTCTCCAGACGCACATACCGTCAACCAAATTGACCACGTCCTCATTTGCAGGAGATGGGCGTCTAGTGTCATGGATGTCCGCTCCTATCGAGGAGCAAACTGCGACTCAGATCATCACTTGGTGAAGACGACCTACAGATGTAGAATTTCCTCAGTGCACCAGTCAAGAATCAGCCCTCCCAAAATCTTTGCGGTTGATAAGCTCCTGAGTGATGCTACAGCGGTGGCGTATACTACCGCCCTTGAGGAAGAACTATCACCTATGCTACACAACATCAGCAACACAGGCGTCCATGGGTTCTGGGAAGAACTCAAGGGTACCATCAAGGATGTCGCAGAGAAGGTCGTGGGATATAAAGCCCGGCGAGCGCGAAATGACTGGTTCGACGAAGAATGAAAAAACTCACTTGACGTGAAAAACGAGGCCTACAGACAATGGATTCAACGAGGAACCAGAGCCAGAAGAGAAAAATATGACGAGCTACGGCGAATATCGAATAGAATAATTAGACGTAAGAAACGTAAATACTTTGACGAGCAGTTGCTGAACATAAACGAAAACTTAGCTAATAGGAACACCAGACAAGCGTACAAATTAGTAAATACAATTAAGAACGGCTACCAACCCAGGACCAGCCTTTGTAAGGACAAGGATGGAAACATCATCAGCGACACCGATGGTATTAACAAACGATGGGCCTCTTATTTTGAAGAGCTTCTAAACCGACCATCTAACATCCCCACACAGGAAGCTCTCGATGATATTGTTGATCTAGGCCCACCCATTCAACCCCCGACAGTAGAGGAAGTTGATCTCGCGTTGCGGTCACTAAAACGAAATAAAGCGCCGGGCGCTGACGAGATCCCAGCTGAACTGCTAAGATTCGGTGGAACGAGTCTAGTTGATGCCATACATCAATTACTCCTGCGAGTATGGGAGAACGAGGAGATCCCAGACGATTGGCGCAGAAGCATCATCTGTCCAATTCATAAAAAGGGAGATAAATTGCGGTGTGAGAATTACCGGGGCATCTCACTAGTTTGTACGTCCTATAAAATTTTGACGAAAATTCTGGAAAATAGAATAAAACCGTACGCAGAACGAGTCATTGGCGAATATCAAAGCGGTTTCAGACCTGGTCGCTCCACAACCGATCAGCTCTTCTCAGTCAAACTGATACTCCAGAGGTGCTGGGAATACAACGTAAACGTATACCAAATCTTTGTCGACTTCAAGCAGGCATACGACAGTATCGATCGTGGAGTACTGTACAACATCATGCTGCAATTTGGTATACCAGCAAAATTAGTGCGACTGACAAAGATGACGATGACCAACTCCGTCTCACAAGTCAGGATCCAGAATAGACTTACTGATCTATTTGAAACACGCACTGGTTTGAAACAGGGCGATGGACTGGCACCGACGCTCTTCAACCTAGCACTGGAATACGTTATTCGGGCCATGAATATGGACAACAGCAAGACGCTACTCATCAAGTCGACACAATTAGCAGCGTACGCCGACGACATCAACATCATGTCCCGAAGATTGGCTGACGCAGAAGAACTTCTGCATACGCTCGATACCGCTGCAAAAGAAGTTGGATTACGTATTAACGAGGGTAAAACTAAAATAATGATGCAATCGGTGACAAGGACACCTGCACAACCGAGCATCAACGTGGGGGACCTCAACATCGAGTTCGTGAACAACTTCATCTACCTGGGTTGCAACCTGTCAAGGGACGCCAACGAAACTGACGAAATCAAGCGACGGATACAGTTAGCTAATAAGACTTTTTTCTCGGTTCTCCCCATAATGAAATCGAAGCATGTGCACAGAAACACAAAGCTCCGCGTGTACAAAACCATTATACGACCAGTGCTATGCTATGGCTGCGAAGCATGGACCCTAACTCAAGCCTCCGAAAACATGCTAGATACTTTCGAACGTAAGGTTCTACGGCGAATTTTCGGGGCTGTTTGCGATCGAGATGGATGGCGCATCCGGTACAACCATGAGTTGTATGAAATGTACGATGAGCTGCAAGTCTCAAAAATCGTCAAACTACAACGACTTCAATGGGCAGGGCATGTACTTTACAAAGAATGGACGATGATCGCATGCCTAAGAGAGTATGAATGCAGAACGAGTCGACGGAGCGAGACTGCGAGGACGACCGAGATCTCGTTGGGAGAGCTCAGTAGGTGTGGACGCCGCGCAGCTGCTGGGCTCCCAAAATTGGAGGACGCGGTCACGTGACCGAGATAATTGGAGGACAATGATCCAGGCGGCCAAGGCCCGACGTCGGGCTGTCGCGCCACGATGATGATGACTGTGCCAGCACATAAGCTCTGACTCTTTCCAATGAGTCGTTCAAAAACATATTCAATAAAAGTCGTAGTTTTTAAAAATTCAGTTTTTTCCTTTATTTTTTACCCCCGATTCGAAGTCGGTGACCCCCAATGCCATTTAGTTCGAGCCAGCCAGATCGGACCACTATTTCCCATCAAAACGGGGCTGCCAGTCTGGAATGGGCGACCCCAATTTTGTTTTTCTCTCTTTTTTGACCCCAGATTCGGAGTTGGCGACCCTCCAATACACTTTAGTTCGAGCCAGCCAGATTGGACCACTATTTCCCATGAAAACGGGGCTGCCAGTCTGGGATGGGCGGCCCCAATTTTTTTCTTCTCTTTTTTGACCCCAGATTCTGAGTCAGCGACCCCACAATGTCCTTTAGTTCGAGCCAGGCCGATCGAAACACTATTTCCCATGAAAACAGGGTTGCCAGCCTGGGATGGGCGACGCCGATTTTTTTTTATCTTTTTTGACTCCGGATTCGGAGTTAGCGACCCCCAAGCAACACCCTTTAGTTCGAGCCAGCCAGATCGAACCACTATTGCCCATGAAAACGGGGCTGCCAATCTGGGGTGGGCTCTTTTGACTCTTTTTGAACGATATGGACGATTCGATTTTGTATCACTCTTTTTGAACGAATCTTTTTGAACGATTCGATTTTGTATCGTTCGTCTATGATGTTAAATTGTACGTAGTGCGGTCCATGAGTTCTTGGCCTCATATAGTAAATAGAGTGCGTTCGCAAAAATCTTTATGCAAGCGTCAGTGACAAGTCTCGACAAGCTTTACACAAAATTTCAACTTGCTGCTTCAATCCGTTTAATTGTAGTAAAGCTCGAACAATCACTCCGGCAAGTTGTTTTAAAAAATTTCTCAAAATGGGTTTCGCGCTGTTATAAAGTTTTTTACTAAAGAAGGAATAACGCCAACACAAATCAAAGAAAGAATGAATGATGGCTGTTTACGACGATTTGTGTCCATCATTTTCAACAATAAAAAATTGGTCTAAGTTGTTTCGTTGGGGACTAGAATCATTAGAAGGTGACCCACGTGCGGGAGGTCCTGTGACGGTGACTACCCCAGAAAACATTAAATTTGTGGAAAAAATTGTTCTAAGTGACCGACGTCTAAAAACAAAAGAAATTGCAGCACAGACCGGCATTCCCAAAACAAGTGTTCTAAGGATCCTACACGAAAATTTAAATATGACAAAAGTTAGTGCAAGGTGGGTGCCTCGAATTCTCAGCGCAGTGCTAAAGCAGCGTCGAGTAGAATGTTGTGATCAATTTTTAGAGCTTTGCCACGAGGACCAAGAAGGAGTAATCCAATCAATTGTAACGGGTGATGAAACCATGGTCTGTTACTATGATCCGACATCCAAAAGAGATTCCATGGAGTGGCATCGGAAAGGAGAACCCGTGCCAAAAAAAAGCAAAGGTCACTCAAAGCACCAAAAAAGTGATGGCTACAATCTTTTGGGACTGCGAGGGAATCCTTCTGATTGATTTTAAGGAATCAAATACAACCGTGAACGCAACATATTACTCTGACTTACTAAGGCAGTTGCGTCAAAAAATTATCGAGAAAAGGCGCGGAAAAATCAGCCAAGGTGTGCGCTTGCTTCATGACAATACTCCAGTCCACTTCCAAGGCTACTGTTCGCGAATGTGGCTTCACAGAGATTGAATACCCACCATATAGCCCTGATCTGGCCCCATCCGACTATTTTGTGTTAAGGGGTAGAAGATTCAACTATGACGATGAAATTAAACAGGCGGTGTACGCCCATTTTGACTCTAAAGATGCATCATATTTTTATAGTGGCTTAGAAGCTTCAGTCAGACGTTCTGGAAAGTGTGTGCAAATAAAGGGAGAAAATATTGAAAAATAGTCACAGTTTTTTTATTTATGACTTTTCTTTCTATGTTAGGCTAAGAACTCATGGATCGTACTACGTATGTATTACAGCAGCTGGAAATTTTAGTTTGCTCACACTGTAGCTGTAGTGGAAGTGGAAGCTATGGGTTTTTGTTTGGTTTCATCTAAAGTTGAGCTTGAGATGATGATACGGAAGACGAATACTTCTGTTTTAGAATGTTGGGATTGTTTTCTGTATTTGGAGAAACTTGGATGTGCGGTGCGACGTAAGTAAATGATTTTTGATATGCTTGCAGTCAGCATGGGTTGTTGCGTATATGTATATTTAGAAGTATACACAATACGTGCATTGCATACTGCATAGAGATGATTATGAATGGATTTAGATGGGATTGCTTTGGTAGATAGATAATGGTGGTTTCAGTTTTAGATAGATAATGGGATGGGATGTGAGTGAATGGATGTATTGTAGTACATTATAGTATGTAGTGAGAAATTAGCGTGGATTGGTTATGCGTTGGGTAGTATTTATGCGATGGGCTAGTTTGGGAATTAATTTTACAGTGTGTCATTTTTAAATTGAACGACTCGAAGGCTATTTCGTTGTGCCGAATCTTTCGCTCATTTTGTTGAGTCGTTCAAAATGAACGACTGGTTACTGTGCTACACATCACTAATCAGAAGTAACAGTGAAGTGCAGAGTAGAACTTACTTTTTGCACATCACTAATTCATAGCACTATCCAACTGAAATGTTTCATGTTCGACATTTACGTCGTTCGATTCACTCATGGATCTAGATCTGGGTGAATCGAATACACCTACTATTAATTGAATGCTACTAGTCTTGAATCCAATTCAAATTTTATATCTTATTCTTGTCTTTGATTGAAGAGCATCAAGTTTCCTTCATATTCCCCTTCGATGCCATTTTTTTTTCCTATCAACTGACAAACATCATATCAATGGCGTTCATCCAGAAAATATTTTCAGTGGAATTTCAATATGTCAGGCATGTTACCTGTTGCTACAGATACGGGAAAAAAAATTCGATTTGTTTTCTCTCTCTCTCGATCATCTAATCATCTGTCCTGTCTACAATTTGTCAAACATAGGAATATTTTTATTTTAGCATCCGATTCGATTTCGAATGTTTTGTGTACGTACTTTTTCATTTGGCTGTCATCAAAGCAGAAAAAAAAAATCAAAACCGGCAAGAACTGTAATCGTAATCGGAATTAAATGATCCATGAAATGATTCCTTTCATTTTTATTAAAGTCAATCGGATTCATTTTACAGAGATACTCGATAGAGTTTCACATTTCAAAAATGAAATCCGCTATGATAGATTCAGAGTTCTTGGGAAACAAGGTGGGAGCTTCTGATAGTCAATATGTAAATAGATAGTACAGAATGTGATTGAATACTAAGTCCCGAGAGATTCTTGGAAGGAAAGATAGTAAAAATGCTTGAATGCGAAATTGTTAACGTTTGAGATTTGTGAAGGGTCGGGACAATATTTCAAATTATTTAATGATTTGATGGGGAAATAAGATTGGAAAATATAACAATGGCCGTTGAATAAAAACCTCTCAGAAATGAGTGATATCCACGTTGTAAAAAACCTTTTTTCAGTATCCTTTCCTTCTAGTTAAGCATTCTCCTCAAAATTTGTGTAACAGGAAAATCGTGCTCTGGTTATTTAAATTTAATAAAACAATGTGGATCTCATTAAATTTTATGGAATTAAATGCGTGCGACGACCGGACAATATGAAGGTGCTCATCGAAATACATGTACGACTGTTCTCCCGGTCGCTATCCGGCCGCCGGAAGAATAGTCGAGATGTCCGGCTTCTACCCGGAGAGTTCTCAGTTTTTAGCTTGACCGGAACAATGTGAATGCTATTCTATGCTATGCTATTCTTTGTTCCACTAAAAATGTCTTCTGGTATCCGGGGAAAACCGGAGGAAATGGGCGTAAGATACTAGATCATGGGTAAGACATTTTAATTATGGTTTTTTTTATCCATATGAGTTGTAACAAGAACAGATATTTACAATACATACCAAAATAGGCGCTTGCTACAAAACCCTCGGATTGCGGGAGTAGCCCTCTATATCCCGGTTTCATTGTTTGATTAATATCGGGTATGTATGTCCTCCTCTTTTCGAAACGCATTCCCGGAGCCTGGATGGCATGCTCTCAATAAGATGACGGATGTTTCCTTCTGGGATCTCCTCCCAACACCTCGTAAGTAATTGAATCAGCTGTTGCTGGTTGTGCACATCTTCTTCAGCTGCCCGGACACGACGTTTTAATTGGTCCGAAAGGTGTTCAATTGAATTCAGATCAGGGCTGTTGGCAGGCCACGCTATGATCTGAATATGGCCTCCTCCAGAACAGAGACGGTCGCCCAGACTTGTTGCGATCGTGCATTGCTCTGCATGAGAATGAAACCATACACCGCTCGTTGTGAATATGAGATGACATATTGCCTGACAATGCGTTCGATGTACATCTGAAGTGTCACAGTAACCTCATTCAGAAAAAAAAGGTCACTTTTACCTTGTAAGCTGATTGGAACCACCATACCTGTCATGTTTCTCAAAGGGCACTGTGAGTAGTTCAAGAATGATGCGACAACAGTGGCTTACGTGTAAATCCCGTGAAAACTGCCATAGTGCCCTTCACTAGAAAAAGGAAACTTCGGTCACTCAACTGTCCCCCCTTGTACAACTGGTGTCTAATATCAAGTATTTGGGAGTTGTCCTTGACGAACAGTTATCCTGGACAGAACATCGTAGAACGACTTCCGACAAAGCAATTAGGGTTTTAAAGATTTGCAGACAGTATATCGACAAGGCATGGGGGATCAAAGCTGTGCTCTGACGAAAATCGAAAGACTTGCCTGCATGGCCATCACTGGAGCCATGCACTCTTGCCCGACTGCTGGAGGTTCTAATCGACTTCCCACCGATACACATATTGAAGCGCAGGCACGAATACTCATTTGCCCTAACCCCTAGTGGAGCATAGCGTATCAATTATTCCATGTGGCTTAGCTGACGTTTCGTTGGCATAAACCAGTTTCGGACGATGCACGTTGCCAGCATGCACCTCCTGCTCCCATTTAGCCGCCTACCAGTGACAAGTCGGGAGATGTGGTGGCTTATTATTACGCCCCGCACATGACAAATATCCATGGCCACAAACGCCGTGGACGGGACTTGAAACTATAACGACCGCAGTTAGACATGAGACTGACGCCTCTACACACTAAGCTACCGGTCGCCCCTACGATATATTGCCGAAAATGGTGGTACGAAGCAGGACATCGTAAAGATACAGTTAAATTCAAAATCAATTGGGCTGGTTGACATAATAAACATAATAAAGAAGAAAACAAGAAGATAGAACGGTAAATGCTCACGGAAGATTTGTTATTACTATCTATATATCTATCAAATACGCTATTTATCCTTCCCCCAAGGCTATGCTCTCGCATCAAAGGGTATCCCCTAAGCATTAGCATAAACATAAAAATGATAGCTATACAAATAAGCTACGGAAGACTACATGAAACTCATTTTGTTAATTTCAACTTTCAATGAAACTTTTTTTTTTCTATTGTACATACATATAAAGTACACACGAGAATATACTCATTTATATACTGTTGTTTATTTATCAATGTTTAATTCAATCGAATTGAAACTTATCTAGCGGTCAATTTGAATTCAGAAACAATTAAAAGTTCGCGCGGATGCAATTAATTATCGTAAACGTCTCTCGTCGGAGAGGAACTGTGTATGAATGTATATAATTATTTCCTGGTTGTAATAATGGCTACTAAAAAAGTTTTCTTTTCTCAGCTGAGTAGTTTTTCCAATTTGCTGCTGCTTCCATGAAATTGATCAATCACTCAAAGTACCCCAGAAGTGGTTTCCATGTTTCAGAAACACGTGCTCCTTGAATATTCTTTTCTTATTACAATTTACATAAATAGAAATTTTTCTAATTGGCACACAGTTGTATTCGTGTTGGCAAATGGTTTCTGCCGAACAAGAAAATCTGAGAAGAAACGATATGTCTGAATTGACGTAAAACGTGAATTGACCGAGTTCAAAAAACTTTATGACTCTCATTTTTGACTAGTGATTGACGCATCTTCGAAAGGATTAAGCACTTAAGATGCGCAATGAAAATTGTTGATTGTGTTATTTAAATCCATACGTTATTGGCGATTTTTGGTTAATTGATATGAATTAAATGCGAATTGCAAAACATTGGCTAAGTTCAGAATACGCAGCGGAATCGCAACAAGCTGTGGCAGCAGTATCTAAGCAGCTTTACAGCAACTTGTTGTGTTCTAAACTGCATTCGCATCTAGTCATCCATCAATTGTCAAATTTCCAGTTCAAAACTGACTACTGACGAAAAATCGTATGAATAAGACAGCGCGAGTGTCATATCTGAATTGTCATCATATGCTGGTCCTACTGTCCTAGCCAGCGGAGAAATTTTTGTGATGGAGAAAATGACGTTTTTTACAGCATGTTGCGTCTCAGAAACTCAGTGGAGAGAATTTATAAAACAAATTCCCAACAGTAGGCCAACTGTTGTGTGTTATGATGAACAATCCCAAATAAAAAAAAATGGATTTGTTTAATATTACAATAATAATGGTCGAGGCAGCCCGCGGCCGGTAGCTCATTGCGTTAAGGCGTCAGTCTGATCTCTGATGTCTCAGTCACGGGTTTGAGTCCCGTCCACGTCGTGGCCATGAATGTTTATGTTGTCTTCCCCCTGTGGCGCGGCGTGGAGCGTAACAATAAGCTACAACCTTTCCCCGACTTGTCTCCTGCGGTATGGGCAGGAGGTACTATACATGCTAGGAACATGCATCGTCCAACACCAGTTTATGCCAACGAAACGTTAACTAAGCCAAATGGCTATAGTTCAGAGCTATGCCCCGCCAGGGGTTAGGGAAAATAGTATAGTATAACAATGTTAGTCGACCGCGGCCATTTCTGGAGCTGTGTTGGACCTTTAGTGCACAGCCCAGACAAAAAAATAAATAAACGTCTTGCGAAAGCTAAAATAAGCTCAATATAAATTCAATACAACTGTTTCGAGCTATTTTAATCATAACTCACCACCAATAAAAAATCGGAAAATCCCTATTTGCCGAAGAATGCAGAACAATAGGCGCATTTTTTCACAGCTATGCAGAGCAGACCAAGTTAAGACCACACAATTACACTAACAATTGAATCTGAGCTGCTCTGGATAGAAGGTTAGTGCCAGAATTCTACTCGGTTAAGTAGTCTGCGTTTTGAAATGCAGGCAGCGCATGTGTCGAAGTTTTCGGGCAGTTACAGTTTGGGAAGCACATGAAATTCATTTCCTGTCAATACCTATAAAATGTTCATTTTGTGTAATTATATGGAATAGTAAACATACAAAATTATTTTGCTGCCTAAAGGAAATTTGTCCGATTGAATATGTACTAAGGATTTAAGTTTCCGCTTGAAATTTGAGTTGACGTTTCAGTTCTAACTAAACCAAGACACACTCCCAGCAAATACATGCTCCGTTTTCGTGTTCACTACCCTAATTTACTCTCGATCTTTTTTTTTTTGCCGTTTCACCTGCCCTACTCTGCTCCGTACGAAAAAAAAACGCCCCCAACGATTGAACTTGTTCTAAAGGAAACAATTGCCCTATATTTCCCAAATCTTCATATACATTTCCGTCGGAAATGTCCATTTCCGTTCAAAAATCCTAATGCACAGTTCACAATAAATTATTGTCCACCATCAGCAAATCGTTGGCGTACATCATAAAGCAAAAATAAATGAGTGCCATATTCGTCGACTGCGAAATACACATTTCAAAAGAATTTTGCAAATACAGAATTTGTAATTGAAAACGTTTAAAACAAATGTACAACATTCAGGCCTGCAACGTAATACATGCTACACATTTACATGAGTCATCGCTGCGGCAGTGAATAATATTCCTCGCAAAGTATCCATTTATCAAATTTATACAACATACATTCATCTTAAAAACGAAAATTTCCCCGGAACAAAGAACGCACGTTTGGTGAAATTAATAATCAAATTTGATTTCGTTCAGCCAAAAATAGTACGCACGAGTAGGCCTGTTCCTAATACCGGGATCCCGGTTTGGTACCGGTTTTTTTTCAGTACCGGTACCAAAACCTAAGAGTACCGGTATCCCGGTTTTTTTAGTACCGGTATTGAGTACCGGGATCCCGGGATTTCAGTACCGAGTCTTTTCAACCATGAGCCGGTTTTATTTGGGATCCCGGGATCCCGGTACTCAGTACCGAGTCTTTTCAGTACCGAGTCTTTTCAGCAACGAGTCTTTTCAGTACCGAGTCTTTTCAGTAGTACCGAGTCTTTTCAGTACCGAGTCTTTTGAGTACCGAGTCTTTTCAGTACCGGGATCCCGGTACTCAGTACCTGTTCTTTTCAGTACCGAGTCTTTTCAGTACCTGTTCTTTTCAGTACCGAGTCTTTTCAGTACCGAGTCTTTTCAGTACCGAGTCTTTTCAGTATCGGGATCCCGGGATTCGAGTACTTGTTCTTTTCAGTACCGAGTCTTTTCAATACCTGTTATTTTCAGTACCGGGATCCCGGGATTCGAGTACCTGTTCTTTTCCATAAAAAAGACTCGTTCATTGCTGGACCAATTCTTCAGGTTTTTGGAAATTGTTATTGGAAATGTTCATAGAGTCGTGACGTGCATTGAAAGATTTTTCAGATACACATCGTAGTATAGTATGTTAGTTAGTACGCACATAGATATACGAGTATGTACATTGTTCATACATAATTGATTTTGAGTTTTGTTAGGATTGAGACTGAGATGAGAGTATTTATTGTATTGGGAATAGGATATGTAATTGGGTATGATATAAATATGAAATACATATGAACGAATATGTATATGTACGTATGTATTGTACATAATATAATAATATAATGCGTTGCATTGGTCAATAGCCGGCCATACACACACGCTCTATCATCTGCAAACGTACGCCAATTCGATCGCCCCATTTTTTTGCGAATGATTCGCGGCGTTTACAATCCCCTCGAAAATCGCGGCACCTGGGTCGCCGAATGATTCGCCGCGTTTGAACGAGTAGTGAAATTTAAGTAATTTTGTGCGACCAGACGGTTCGTGGCGTTTTCGGTTTGCAGATGATAGAGCAACAACAATTTGTATGGAGACGATGTCTAGTTGGGTGCGTTGTGATTTTGCAGATGATTCGCCGCGACCGAATTTTTATGGGTTATCTATAGTGGCGGTAGTAGTATGTAGCTTGCATAATAAAATATGAGAAGGATGGGTCCACGCAGATATTTTGGTCCTGCTGCAGGTGTGCGTCAGGATAAAAGGATTTGTTTATCAATGAGGAGAGATATATAGGCAAGACGGGTGTTGTATGACTAGGGGTGCTGAGACGAATACGTTAGACTGCCGCTGAAGGCATTTTGAGTCCTTTGGTAACGAAAAAAGACATGCTTTGCAAGGAAAGCCCGATCAGACGAGTATTTCCCCATGAAAACAGGGTGGCCATTCAGGGGTGGGTAAAAAAAAAGTGCTGGATGCAGATATGCTAGCACGAAACGGCTGCAGGTACATGTACAAAGAGTGAAACGGGCAACCTAGGGCTACATGCGGGGGTTCGCAACGCACTAGGAGGGGAGCTAGCCCAGCTCGTTCCAAACCGAAATTATCCATGCACACTTGTGCGATACTGCGGGTTGTGAATTAGCAGTCGCTTGTGTGAGTTGCCCACTTCTGAGTGACCACCCTGTTTTCATGGGGAAATAGGGCGTTGCGAGCCCCCGCATGTAGCCCTAGGTTGCCCGTTTCACTCTTTGTACATGTACCTGCAGCCGTTTCGTGCTAGCATATCTGCATCCAGCACTTTTTTTTTTGCCCACCCCTGAATGGCCACCCTGTTTTCATGGGGAAATACTCGTCTGATCGGGCTTTCCTTGCAAAGCATGTCTTTTTTCGTTACCAAAGGACTCAAAATGCCTTCAGCGGCAGTCTAACGTATTCGTCTCAGCACCCCTAGTCATACAACACCCATCTTGCCTATATATCTCTCCTCATCGATAAACAAATCCTTTTATCCTGACGCACACCTGCAGCAGGACCAAAATATCTGCGTGGACCCATCCTTCTCATATTTTATTATGCAAGCTACATACTACTACCGCCACTATAGATAACCCATAAAAATTCGGTCGCGGCGAATCATCTGCAAAATCACAACGCACCCAACTAGACATCGTCTCCATACAAATTGTTGTTGCTCTATCATCTGCAAACCGAAAACGCCACGAACCGTCTGGTCGCACAAAATTACTTAAATTTCACTACTCGTTCAAACGCGGCGAATCATTCGGCGACCCAGGTGCCGCGATTTTCGAGGGGATTGTAAACGCCGCGAATCATTCGCAAAAAAATTGGGCGACCCAGGTGACGCGATTTTGCAGGGGATTGCGAACGCGGCGAATCATTCGGAAAAAATGGGGCGATCGAATTGGCGTACGTTTGCAGATGATAGAGTGTGTGTATGGCCGGCTATTGACCAATGCAACGCATTATATTATTATATTATGTACAATACATACGTACATATACATATTCGTTCATATGTATTTCATATTTATATCATACCCAATTACATATCCTATTCCCAATACAATAAATACTCTCATCTCAGTCTCAATCCTAACAAAACTCAAAATCAATTATGTATGAACAATGTACATACTCGTATATCTATGTGCGTACTAACTAACATACTATACTACGATGTGTATCTGAAAAATCTTTCAATGCACGACACGACTCTATGAGCATTTCCAATAACAATTTCCAAAAACCTGAAGAATTGGTCCAGCAATGAACGAGTCTTTTTTATGGAAAAGAACAGGTACTCGAATCCCGGGATCCCGGTACTGAAAAGAACAGGTATTGAAAAGACTCGGTACTGAAAAGAACAAGTACTCGAAACCCGGGATCCCGGTACTGAAAAGAACAGGTACTGAAAAGACTCGGTACTCAAAAGACTCGGTACTGAAAAGAACAGGTAGTGAAAAGACTCGGTACTGAAAAGACTCGGTACTGAAAAGACTCGGTACTGAAAAGACTCGGTACTGAGTACCGGGATCCCGGGATCCCGGTACTGAAAAGACTCGATACTGAAAAGAACAGGTACTCAGTACCGGTACTGAAAAAAACCGGCTCATGGTTGAAAAGACTCGGTACTGAAAAAACCGGTACTAGTACCGGTACTGAACGAATACCTGTGAGTACCGGGATACCGCTTGTGGTACCGGTACTTGAAAATATCAAGTACCGGTACTGAAATCTCAGTACCGAACAGGCCTACGCACGAGTACATTGGAACCCGTCAATGTGGCATGCGATGAAATCTATAATTTTTCATTAAACAGAAAATGAAAACCAGGCATTCAACTAATTGAATTTATGTATTTTACAATACATATTGAAAATTTCTAGCAGATTAATGGAGCATTTTTCAAGTTGAATTGATTTTCCAAAAAAAAAACGACAAAATTTCGAAGTTGTCTGGCGTCAATAATTTCATTTGGAGGGGAAACTAAAATCTTTAGAAACGAGTTTAAGGGCGCATTCTCGCCAGTTTAATTTGCCGCTTTTAATTGATCAAACAATCATAGTAATGTTTCATTGATTAATTTAGGCTGATCAACTAATGACGGTTTACTATGGTTAATCTTAAAATAAGCCAATTTGCCCGGAGCGATCACTGCGATGATCGCTCAACGATAGTCGCTCAGCGATCATCGTTGATCACTATTCGTGTTATATGGAACTGTATTCCTCTGAGCAACTACGGCTAGACTCGCAGGTTAAAGGTGTGAGTTCCAAGGCCGTTACTGAGCGACTTGCGTTTGCGAAAAAAAAACCATCATAACGGAACATTATTCGTGTGTATTTTGCAGTTTAGAGGGAAAGAGGAAAATTTAAAGAAATGCAGCCTGTAGTTGTACGACTGTATTTCCACATAAAATACCCACGAAAAGTGCTCCGTTATGATAAGTCTGACAGTCGCAAACGCAAGTCGCTCAATCGCAGCCTTGGAACTCACACCTTAAGCAATAACCTCAAATCACAACCATCATCGTTCAACTGTCATTGATCCGCGAAAGACGTAGCTTCAATAATGCAAAATACAACGTTTTCAAGTTCCATCTCTTTTCAAAGACGACGCGCGGCGGCTCTGCGCTTGTCGTCGATCCGCTATAATGGAAATAATTCCCTTATGGTAAGTAAGGCATGCAAAGCTCAATCGAAGCTCTAGAATTACCGGATGATGCGACGATTATCGAGGATCTATCATCCACTTCCGCATCAATGACAGGAGTATTTTTGGAAAAAACTAAATCTGATGAATGATCCAATGTAAACGTAAAATTGTATACCGAAATCCTTACTCAATCGAAACATCTCTCTCAATTGCCCTAACCCCTTATGGGGCATAGCGCGTCAACTGTTCTATGTGGCCTAGCCTGGTTTCGGAGAATGCAGTTGCCAGCATGCACCTCCTGCACATCCATGGCCACGAACGTCGTCGTGGACGGGATTCGAAACCTACACGCCGGTAGTCAAACATGAGACTACCGGTCGCCCCTAACCGAAACATGGGTCCGTTAATTGAATAAATGTTCCTACATGAAAAAACTGTACAGAATATACGGATCATGTGAGGTAGAAAACGGACTGGACTGAAGGGACCGGTCAGTCGGCCGGATCCAAACGAAAAATCGATGAGGGAAATTTCGAAGAATTTGTGAACCGTACAGCATTTTTTTGGACTGCACAGTTGGACTGTACAGTATATTCGAAGCCAATTTCCGGAACGTGTGTGCCGAAGCGCTCATTCGGGCAATCCGGAAGGTCGGGACTGCACAGTTTTTACGGATCGTATGTGGTCGCCTTAAGTCCTCGTATTTTGTATTAAGCTAAAAATGTAAATGAAGCTTTCAGACGTTGCAACGTTTGTTTAATTACATCTCAATCTTCTAAAAATAAACAAAATCATTTTCCAAAATGACATTGTTATCATAACACTACATTTCTAATCTGATATGTACAGTCTGAACATGTCACTATTGTGTCTTTCCGACAAACTTACAATAGCTAATTACCATGAAATGAAATTTAGCGTAATAGTGGCAATCTCATTAGGAGAAGTTTACTTGTTGTGTAATGATACCTGAAATAGAATAGAATAGGATTATCAACTGAATAGTGATGATAACTTAAATTTCACAAATTAGTGTGTATTGTATGAACGTAACTAATCGTAAGTCAGTGTATGATATGTGATATGTCTAACCCATGCACGCCATGTTCGAAATACCGAATTAGACATTATCGATTGGATTAATACTGTAATTCCATACCTCACAGTTTTCAGTTTAGAATTAAAGTAATTATTGGTTTATCATTCAGTCGACTGGACAATATTGTAAGCCTATGGGCGCAACAAGTTACATATTTATTTTATATAGAGAAAATGTATTTATACCGCAGTATGCACGTGGATAAGCTGACTTTGCAATATGGGAAAAATTTAATTGGACTTGCATTTGATCTTAATTTTTGAAAATTCAATTTTGAACGACTCTCCGTCACACTCACGAATGGACAACATTTTACACATCTTTCACTTAATTAACCGGGATCGGAATCAGACTCTTAAAAGAATCCGGCCAATGATTGAATTTCAATATGTAATGAAATGAAGGCGCTGCTAATGATGGTGTAAAAGTCGTTCCTTCAGCAGCCGGTTCTTCGTACCGGAACGACCCGTTTTTCAACGGCCAAGAGCTGCCAAACCCCCTCGATGCAAGAAGCATCGCTAAAACAACAACATGGTGTAAAAGTGGAGAACGAGACGGAATTCCGACAGACACAGAGGCGGCATACACTGACAGGTAGCTCTGTTCGGGAGATAAGATGGGGTCTTGCCGGTCCGTTGCCTCCAGTACATTTTTTTTTCCATGAAAATTCGTATGCCTAACATACACAAACACACGGATTTAAATTGGGAAGATATCCGAGGAAGAAATTAGTGTCGACAAACTCATGCCCTTTGACGAGCTTCCAGTTGGTAAGGATTCAGGTCAACAATTCTCACCTCCAACCAATAGGTATTCGGGCCAATATTTTAAAAACCTCCTAAAATCCCGCCAAAAATAAATGTCGCATGATTCCCCTGTCCCTACATCCTCGTTAACCAACCCTATGTCATCTCATACCAACTCCCACGCACCCTTCTCTATTCGCCTAGAGGATTTCATTTTTCCCGTCAAAACCATTAGTTTCCTATACATTCATGCTTAAGTTTCAATTTTTTTTTTTTAAATAAATTTTTGATCGTTCGGTCACCTTTCTACGATACTAATCTAGAGCTCGGAGTTCAAATCTCGGCGCGATCAAAAACTGCCTGTGGGTTCTTATAGAAAACCCACAGTGCTCCGAGCTTGTCAGTATAAAGACGGCGCGGATAGGAGGTGCATGCTAGCAACTGCACTTCCGAAAAGTAGATATACTATCGAAACGTCAGCAGGGCATAGAAAGGCTAGAGATGTTGACGCGCCCATGACCCTTGAGGGCTCAAGGCAATTAAAAAAAAATCCATCCCATCTCATACAAACGCCATATATATCTAGTTGGGACGGTAAGCGGCATAAATGGACGCCACCTTGCAAAATATGATAGAGAGATGCCGTCGGTGGGGCCCATACTTTCATTTTAAGAGATGGAGCCACCTTGGACCCCGCGGCAGAGCGGCTGTGCGGGCGAAAAACCGGAAAATTTGAGCCCTTTTTTAATATTCTCATAACTTCTAAACTGTGCCTCATACCGAAAAACTTAAGTTTTGCTAAAAAAAAAGCTTTTTATTTTAAACTTATTTAACAAAAAAGTTTTTTTTTAATTAATAACAAAATCTGGAAAAATGTGAATATCTTTTGAACTAATGATCGTAGAATTCCGAGTTTCTGGTTCTAAGAAACTCCTCGAAGGTATTGTAATGTTTCCTCTGCTGAGCGAAACCAAAACGAAACCAGGTTCGTTAGATATTCTTGTGCTGAATAATGAAACACTTCGATTGAAAAACACACACTTTATTTACTAAACAAACTACACACGCGTACTAACAAGAAACGTTAAAACTAGCAATAACAACAACGACGCCACTACTTTCCGATCCCGCTTTATAGCGATCCAACCGCCACTGAGTGTCGAGTCTGACTACTTCTTCCTTCCTTCGGTGACATCTGCCTTTTATAGTCAATTCGTCAATTAGCGAAGACTCTAGATTTTTCGAGATGTTCGGGTCTCCACTACTTAACAAAGGTTCGAGAATTCGCTTTATTGCCAATGGTTCTGTTTGGAGAAGGTTCTAGACTATAGATGGCTCGAGAATCGCCCAGTGTCCATTCAATTTGTACTTGTTTTCGATCATTTGAGATTATGATGATGCTTAGTACAGTGCGTAAAAGATGCCCACTCCGTACACGCAACAGTATTTTTGACAACTGCTTCATTGTTAAACTGTTTTCCTGTCAAAAAGTGATCCAAATGGTTAAAGAAATTTTAATCTGTTGGCGAGAGGTCTAGTGAATATGGCGGGTGAGAAAGAGTCTCATAGCGCAACTCGCTCAATTTTTGGATCGTTGTTCTCGATACATGCGGTCGTGCGTTGTCATGAAGCAGTATAACTCCATCCCTGTTGACTAGCCTAGGTCGTTGAACTGTCAATTTCTGATGCATTTCGTCCAGTTGAGCGCAGTATTTCTCAGCATTGATGGTCTCGCCAGGTTGCAGGAACGAATAGTGGACAAATCTAGCTCAGACCACCAAACAGTCACCACTATTTCCTTTGGATGAAGGTTTGGTTTCGGCATGTGTCTTGGAACCTCATCGGCATCTAGCCATTGGGCCGATCGGCGACGATTATCGTATAGTATTCACTTTTCATCGCAGGTCACAATTCGGTTCAAGAACGGTTCGTTTCTGTTGCGGGAGAGAAGAGAAAAAGAGAATATCCCCTACGACTCCTCGGCCTTTTATGGCTTCACGGGGTACGGCGAATTGCATTGCTTCACCTTGAACTTGTATAAGTTAACGACCCCTCGCACGCACAAATATGAAGTAGCGAATATCCAAACCGAGATCCATGGAATATTCCTGCAGATCTTCACTGGCCCTCAAATTGTTTCATGACGTCAAAGACAGCTGACCGATGACATTTCCGTGACAATGTTTACGTTGTTTTGCGTGTTGTGTTTTATTTTGTATCGTATTTGAAGTTCCGCGAAATTCCTAAGTGTTTTGTTTTGTCATCCACGAAGACTCCGATGATGAAGTCAGATAAGTATTTTATATATGATATATTGGAATGCGATTCTTTGTGTGATAAAATTTCGATTTTCAGGATACCTCTCAGACAGGATGGATGAGATGATCATCTATGTTGGAGGTGCTGATGGGAACGGTGGGTAAGATCCTAACTTTACTAATTACCAATTGTTAATTACTAATTTTAGTCTTCCGCCCCTCCTAGTGCCGCCAATTAATATCGGAGTGCTTCGCGATTTGTATGAAACCGCGCCGTAACAGGGTATTGGGCTTTACTTTAGTACTTAATTGGAAATTTCCAATGTTGATGAGTACTTTATTGTTGTCTCGATGTCAGCTATGGGGTCACTTATTGGTGGGTTTGTTGGTTTTGGGGTGAATTTTAAACCTTTTTCCAATAACGACATTTCCTCTGAAGTAAAGGTCTGCTTTGAGAGATTTGTGACGAAGCTCATGAGTTCAACCACTATACCTGACTTCAATTTTCCTTTTTCTTCTCTACGCGTAACAAACTTTTCTTTCACTAATTTTCCCAATTGTCTGTTTAATTTTTCTTTCTTCCGTGCTGCAGTATCTTTAACATAGAGAATACCTATGGAGGAGCAATCCGCATATACTCAACACTAAACTACTTGAAGCAATTCCAGTCGTAAAAAGTAAAGAGAGAGACACACGCCCTCCACTGCGCAACACCCGCGCAGTCTATATAAAAGCACAGGAAGCACGTAAGATGTCATCCCCTCTCCTACTTTTCCAGTTGGAACAATAACATTCCAGTCTGTCTCTCTGCCGCGGAACACCCGCCCGGTCCATATAGAGCAAAAGATATGTCAAATTTCCATCCCCCTTCCTACTTCCTCACTTGGGCCGAATTGCTACGTTTCTCTCGCTCTTTTTCACTTCCTCATATACTCTCTCTTCAAGGATCTTTAACCTCATCAAATGAAGCACTGAACATAACATCAAATTCACACGAGTGGAGAATTACTGCGAGCTGCAAATGGAGTGCCTTCGCGTCTAGTTCTACTTGACTCAGTTTGCCGTACAAGTGTTTTAATTCCAATGTTAACCATGTATTGTATTCTCTCTCTCTCTCTATTGCTCTAACTCCTTGTGGGGCATAGCGCGTCAACGTCAACTGTTCCATGTGGCCCAGTTGACGTTTCTCGGCATAAACTGGTTTCGGAGAATGCAGTTGCCAGCATGCACCTCCTGATGTATGTATTGTATTGGCAGGTTTAATAGCAAACCTGACGGAAGACTTGATAGGAAGATTCACGCAAGGATTTATAGCAGGTTTGATAGGTGGACTGGCATGACTTCTAAAAACCACTAGAAGGCCCAACGATAAAAGTAGCTTTCCAATTTTCTCGCTTTACCAGGAGGGACTATACAATTCAAGATTTTACTGAGCACAAATGTTTATAAAACTTTGCCAGAGACCCTATCCGTTCTATTTAAGCCGGATAGCTAGAATCTTTTCAGGTACACGGTTCCAATGCCGAATCCATGTTTATGACTATACTAATTCATTAACAAAGTAACTACAACACTCCTATCTTAACATTTATGGGACTAACAGACAAACTTCCAACAACTTAACTAACCAACTAACATAGTACTTGATTCAGAGACGAGAAAGTTTCCCCTACACGGACTTCCTTCATAACATTTTCAGGCTATTCGATAACAACGCGACATATTACCCCAAAATACTTGAAATTCAAACCAAAGTGCCTATACCTGAAAACACTAAATCAGACTTAAGTATTAATCCTTTCGTACACCTCTAGTGTACAAGAAAATTTTGCCGCAGCCATGAACAAGACCGTAAGGACTGCTCATTACTTTCTACGCCATAAGTGCTTCAAACTCTCAAAGCAATAATTGAAGTGCATACCTCCGGGTCGTCGCTAATGGAAATCGTCTCCCAATGGTTTCAACAGAAAATCGATTATTTCTCAAGATGTGTAATTAACGATGCCAGATTGGATTATGATTCAAGTTATGGAATTTTATTATTAGCTTTTTCGAAACGGTCCTACAGTCAATATACGGGTACAAGTATAACAGAGAGGCGTTGGAAGTGAAATTCCTTCCGGGCTTGTGAGTGGAAGGGATCATCAAAAATATTTCCAATAATAATTGAACATAGTATAGGGCATACTAAACATTTTCAACTATTCGCGTGAAGGGACATTTATTCCAAGGACAATAAGGACGTACATATTGTATAATACTTTCCCTCCAGGCTATGTTGTGTGTAATGAATATGTCTCTTCTAGTTTAGAATGAATGTTCGTCTTCTAGCGTAGTCATGGGATGTTTCCTTGATTAAATGTTATGAATATTTTGATATTTATAGATTGCCTTGGATGTTGTTGGTAGGTACGATGAATACGATGAAATTTGATCCCCACTTTTTTAGTAGAAGTTTTATTAAGAAAACAGAGACTCGTTTTTCAATTCGCTAATTTATTTACGACATGCTCAATACTCCCCCTAAATTTTACGCTCCATACGATGATGTATATTATTTGTCCTAACTCCTAATGGAGCATAATGCCTCAACTTCTCCGTCAATTACTCCGAATTGGCCTAGTTGACGTTTTCTTGGCATGTAACTGGTTTCGGACAATACATGTTGCTAGCATACAACTCCTTTTCTTATTTCTACGTCCTGCAACTCAAACAACCATGTTGCGGGATTCAAATATCGGTGTAACGCCTCAACGCACTGTGCGCGCCACTTTTGAACCATTTTCCATTTCATCATTTTTTTTTTCTATGTTAACGCCAAAGCTTAAGAAATACGCTTTAGTGCAATAGCATAGCTTTAGTAGGTGAGGAAATTAAGGTAAGAGGAAGGGGATGGGTTGAGCTGGATCAGACGAAATTAAATGACGGTGAACATTTTGTTTAAATTTCTGCAGGTCGTAGTTGCAGGGGAAAACAGATGATGGTAAAGCGTTCCACATTCGAGTGGTTCTGCATACGAAAGAGTCATAAAATTTTGCGGTTCGACTGACACTAGTTTCGATCATCATCGTGGCGCGACAGCCCGACGTCGGGCCATGGCCACCATTCTGCATTTGCCACTTTCAAATTAGAGGTAAAACTTATTCCGATTCCACTGTTCCCATTGAAGCTACATACATGAAATAGTTGTGCCGATTTCAACCAAATTTAGGAATGTGGTTTGATGGTAGATATGATTGAATAATCTGAAATTTCATGAAGATATCTTTAGAAATAAAAAAAATTTTCTCACAGAAACTATGAAAAAATTGACGAGGTGCAAAGGGAGGTGGAGGTATTCCGGTCATTGTGACAATGCGTGACGTTTTATGCGCACAGCCCCTTAGTCATTTGCCCTAACCCCTACTCCCTCTTGACACGTTTGGAGAACAGGTGGCCGCGTGTACGGCCATTCGACTACGTGACAGTGGTTATTGGCTTGCTTCAAACTCTGGACACGCTGCTGTTCTCAATAACCCAATTATTCCGGCAACGACTGACTATACGGCTTCAAAATATGCCCTCGATAAGAACTTTGTCAGTCTGATACCATCACGCAGTCAATGGGAAGGGAACGTGCTGCCACTACATAAGTCACTAGAAATATACACAGATGGATCTAAAACGGACGAGGGAGTAGGCGCTGGAATTTTTTGTGATGGGCTGAACCTATGCCTCTCTTTCAATCTCCCCAATTACTGTAGTGTTCTTCAGGCAGAGATTACGGCGATTACAGAAGCCCTGTACTGGTTGGGGCGTCATGTAATATCAGTTAGAGATATAACAATTTTTACAGATAGCCAAGCTGTAATTAAATCTCTCGAACGGGGTTTGATCACGTCAAGGACTATCGCGGAATGTCGCTCTTTGCTTACGGAGATGAGTGAGTTTTTTTAACATTTTCTTATGCTGGATTCCGGGCCACAGTGGTTTCGCTGGTAATTGCAAAGCAGACGAACTTGCCAGGCAGGGTACAACCTACTTAGCTGGTGAAATTCGTCGTAATATCTACATGCCTATCACTGCCTGCAAACTAGCTATTAAAACCGAAGCAATTATCAAGACCAACTCTATATGGTTAAATGGAAGCACATGTCTTTCAACAAAGTCGCTGTGGCCCAGATTGGATTCTAGCCGATCAGCTAAATTGCTGTCGCTCGGAAGGCAGCTTATCAGAGCGGCGGTGGGAGTCATCACTGGGCATTTTGTGATTGATGAGCACGCCAGGAGGCTTCGCCTTCCCTACAATGATTTCTGTAGGAGCTGCGATGACGAGGAGGAGGAGGAGTGCGTCTTTCATTTTCTATGTACCTGCCCTGCTTTGTCAATAAGGAGAAGGACTTTTCTGGGAGCCTACTTCTTCATTGAATTGGACGACTTGGCTAATGTTGATATTGGCAAGCTCCATCGTTTCATTTACAGTTCTGGCTGGTTTAGTGATTAGGATGGTTGGGTGTTGAATCCCCCGTGGTAACACAACGGACCCTGCTGCGGTCCATGTGTGCTGTGTTAGGCACAGCAGCCCTTTAACCTAACCTAACCTAACCCCTAGTGGGGCATAAAAAGTCAACTGTTCCGTGTGGCTTAGCTGACGTTTCGTTGGCAGAAAGCAGTTTCGGACGATGCACGTTGCCGGCATTGAACTCTTCCTCCCCTTTAGCCGCCTTCTAGCGACAAGTCGCCAGGTGTTGTGGCTTATTATTACGCCCCGCACCACAGGAGGAAGACAACACACCCATGACCACAAACGCCGTGGACGGACTTGACCCCGTAACGACCTTAGTCAGACATGAGACTGACACCTCTACGCACTGAACTACCCGTCGCCCCTGGGCACAGCCCTTATCCTCTATTTATTTGTTTCCAGCTTATTGATGTAAACTATTAAGAATTTTTCAGACAATTGACGGTTTCTGTTCGGTTTTGTTTCTGCCAATTATAAGATCCGGTGCACATGAGCGTCAAAGGTAATCGGGACGCCGCGTCACTTTCAATCCTATCTCTTTGATACCTATCGCGGCGTTTCAGTGCACATGAGGAGAAAGGACGCACCGTCAGTCTGTATTATATTAGCCCGGTCACACACTGTCGAATGCGAACTTGAACTTTATGCAAAGTGTCTTGAGCCATTCAGAGAATTTCAAGTTCGGAATCAGTAACCCCCGACCAGGGATTCGGAGCGATGCGATTTTTCCGCTCCGCTCCGCTCCCGCTCCACAATACAGGGAACCGCTCCGCTCCACCGCTCCGCTCCGGGTAAATAGTTTCGCTCCACTCCGCTCCCCGCTCCGCTCCGCTCCGGACAAATGAAAATTTCGAGTGTAGCACTTGTTCGCATATACCATACAATAAGGTATCTATAGTTTTAGAACTAGAGTAGGGTGCGTTCCATTCATATAAAAAAAAAATCAGTATTATCCCAGCAAACCAAAAAACGAATGTTGGCCAGAAACGAATGTTCCGCGAAAGTGTTCCCTTCTAGACATATCAGCTGCGTTTTTTTTTCGTACAGAGCAGAGTGGAGCAGGTTAAGCGGTGAAAAAAACGATCGAGAGCAAGTTTGGGTAGCGGAGACAAAAACGAGGCATGTCTGCTTGGGAGCGTGTCTTGGTTTAGTTAGAATTCAAATGTTAACTCAAATTTCAAGAGGAAACTTAAATCCTTGGTGCAGATACAACCGGATAATTTCCTTTAGGCATCAAAATTATTTTATATGTTTACTATTCCAAATAATTACACAAAACGAACATTTTATTGACTGAAAATGAACTATAAGTGCTTCCCAAACTAACTCGTCGAAAACTTTCACCTCCTGCGCCGTCTACATTTCAAATGTGGAACTATTTAACAGAGTGGAAGTCCTGGACTAACTTCCTATCGAGAGCAGCTCAGATCAAATTGTTAGTGTAATTGTGTGGTCTTAACCTAATTGCATGTGTTTATCCCAAATAAACACCCTAGAGCTAGAAATAAGTGCTTTCAAGAATCGAAGATCTCTCTAATGATTTCCCCCATAAACCAAGGGGTCATTAATTTCTCGTTGAAACTCGCGTGTCGTGCGTTGACAAACAAACAAATGCATTATGCGAGAGACGCATTAACTGACACTGTAGCAGCTACAGTGGAAGTTAATTAACATTCTCGATTACATCGAATCAATTTTCGGAGATTTAGTCCCCTCGTATAAAATTTTGCACCCAATCCTCAATTTAATCTCCGATTTACTATACGTTACTTGATAAGACGAACGAACGAAGTGTGATGAAAACCGCGCTATATGGAAACGGTCCTGTACCTGTACCCATCAGTTTTCAATTTCTTCTAATGTAATGCACATTAAATTTCTTTATATAATGTCGTACAAACAAAATTTAGAGTGCTTAAATTCTAGGGCTCTGCCATACAAACGAAAATGAAAAAAAAATCGGAGCGGAGCGATTTCACAAAAAAAAATCGCTCCACTCCGCTCCGCTCCTCTTTGTTAAAACCGCTCCACGCTCGCTCCTTCGCTCCGGCTTTTCATGCCCGCTCCGCTCCGCTCCGAATCCCGGCCCCCGACTGTCCTTTAGTTCGAGCCAGCCAGATCGGACGAGTATTTCTCATGAAAATAGGATTGCCATTCTGGGGTGGGCAACTCCATTTTTTCTTCAGGTTCAGAATCACCGACCCAAAATTACCTTGTAGATCGAGCCAGTCAGATTAGACGAGTATTTCCCCCCAAAAACAGGGTTATCATTCCGGGGTGCGCAACCCCCATTTCTTTTTACTTCAGATTCGGCATAGCGACCCAAAATTATCTTGCAGTTCGAGCCAGCCAGATCGGACGAGTATATCCCACGAAAACAGGGTTGTCATTTTAGGGTGGGCAACATTCACCTCAAGTACATATAAAAATCCTGCATTGCACAGCCACAAATCGTAGACGTCTTGCTCAATCATCTTTATGAACGATCGTCGCACAGCCGTGTCTAGCAATACAGACCTTAACGCATCGCTTAAGCAAAAGTGAATGGCCCAAGAAACTGGAGAGTAACCTATAACCTGCGGACGCAGCGCCACATGAGTACTGGCCTAATCTCAACTGTGTACTAGTGAAACGCAGGAGATAGAAAATGACGCAGATAGGAGCTGGGAACAGGGGCAGCCCAAACAGCTGTAAAGATAGGCCTAGAGTATCCGACAGCAATCGGAGTCCCTTGTGCATTGTCCCAATACTTCCAATGTATTGTATTTCTTCTTATCCGATTGAAAATGACGCGGCGCGGCGTTCCGTTTTTTCCTTTTTTATATTGATATTTATAGTAATTCTAATGGAAATATATTATTTACTAATGGGGATGTGCCTATCAGAACAAGAAAAATAGTAATGTTTATGGCAAGAAAAGGATACATCAAATGGCTAGATTAAGCCGATATAAACACCTAAACTCACCACGTTTTAATCTGCGCGCAGATGAAGTAATCTGGAGATAGTAAAGTCACATAGAGCAGCGTTGAATCATTTGACGCACATAGTAAGACAACTGCAGACATTCAAGTCAAGCATGTATGAGCGTCTGCAGCCACCTTAAATGTGTCTCGAATGAGCCAATGCTGCTCTCTTTTTGATGTGCCTTATTAATCGACATCGATGAAATGATATGAGGTATGGTATTCATATCATTTCATAAGTGGTTAATGAAAATATTACTTAAGGCAAAAATATGTTGCTATTGTCAACTTCCCAAGTACGCATCTTCAATAAATTCTGTCGAACTTTGAACAATACCCAGGCCCTCATAAATTTTTCTTAAAATTTATAATGAAAAAAAAAAAAAAATATTAAATACTTCAATCTCCCACCATTTCGTCAAGAATTTATTAAAAAAATCTTTTGGCTAAAATACAAAAGGACCAAGTCCAATACCCTACAGAGGCTATTAATCAATCAAGAACTGTATCGTTCTTGTAAAGTTGGCTGTCATGTTGAAGCAGGATATACACATACATATACAAAGGAAGGAAGGTGAAGGACAAGCCTATATCCGATAATAATTAATCAGTGGGGATTTAAAAGCCAACTTAGTATTAGGAAGCTTCTAAACAACCACGACTATCAGTGTATCTATCGAGTACGTATATTGCGTTTATTAATGGTAGACGAATAACTGATGACGTTGGGACAATATTATTGCGTTGATGATATGATAACGACTGTGCACCAAAGGGAGTGTTTTCACTATCGAAATGTTAATATGATAATGCCTGTTACATATTTGACTTTTACCCGTCTAATTGATCGGGACTTGAAAACTCATTCGTTTACTTGTTGTTGTTTACGTTTACCGCGTGCATAAATGAAGAAGAATCTGGATTTTCCCCACACCTTTATCAGGAATATGTAACGATTAGGCAATTGTTTCTTACAATTTCCAAATCAAATACATAAATTTTCGACACAAAAAAAATAAATGTGGTAGGCAAATATATGAATTTCCTCTTCAAATAAATATTTTACCAAATGAAATAAATAATTTTCCGGATCAAATAAATAAATTTCCAGCTTCCTTCCTTGAAGGAACATTGCCACTTATACGCTAATTCAATAATCTATCAGGTCAGTTCATAAGTTTTTTTTTCAAGTAGCTCAAATGATTGAAATTTCGTAAATAAAGTAAATAGTTGGAAAGGGTGAAGGTTTAGTCAGTTAGCATTGACTTTTTAAACAGGAACGATCACTATAAATACGATCACGTATAAACGAAGCATTTTGTACTTTTTGTTTAAAAAGGGCAAAAAAGCTACACAAGCCGCTGCAGAAATAAGCGAAGTTCATGGAGCGAACACCGTGAGTGTGAGGACTGCACAAGAGTGGTTCCGGAAATTCAGGCGGGGCTGCACAACCTTGGAGGATGCACCCCGTTCGGATTGTCCAGACGAGTTAAATGAACAATCCTTGAAGGGTGCGATCGAAGGGGAACCATCGTTAACAGTGGATATGATAGTAGACAGGCTAAATTCATCTCACTCAACCGTTTTTCGCCATTTGGTCAACATAGGAAAAGATTGTAAGCTTGCAAAGTGGGTTCCTCATCAATTGTCAGCATCGAATCTCGTACAAAGAATTACCATCTGCTCTCAGCTGCTGCAATGGCACGAAAGTGAACCTTTTTTGAACCGCATTGTAACGGGCGATGAAAAGTGGCTTCTATAAGCTGTGTTTTGCTAGACAGCGGCTGGACGATTTGCGTCTGCGGCTCGAGAGCAATTGATTCATCATTCAGTGTCGGGGCTTTGTATGAAAATAGTACGGATACTATAGTATGTTGGGCAGGTTGTCTATGCAATCAAGGATTTTTATACGTACGTGAGGAGAATGGATGGAAAGAGACGAATGTACTGTAGATGTAGAGTCCTTCGGTGGCAGTAAGGACATTCGAGAAAGGATATTTTTGGCAGTAAAGCGATATATAGGGAATATGGGTGTCATATGAACCGGGATGAAGAGGCGAGTGTCCAAGAGTAGTGCAGATGGAATTCTGGATCCTTCGGTGGCGACAAGGATATTCGAAAAAGGATACTTTTGGCTGTGAAGCGAAATACGGTCAATATGGGTGTCATATGAATCGGGGTAGACACCCGAATATCCAGGAGTAGTGCGGATGGCATTTCGAGTCCTTCGGTGGCGAAAAGGACATTCAAGAAAGTCAATTGAAATATGGGCAATATGGGTGTCATATGAACCGGGGTGAAGAGGCGAATGCCTAGGAGTACTATGGATGGCATTCCAGATCCTTCGGTGGCGACAAGGATATTCGAAAAAGGATACTTTTGGCAGTGAAGCGAAATACGGTCAATATGGGTGTCATATGAATCGGGGTGGACACCCGAATATCCAGGAGTAGTGCGGATGGCATTTCGAGTCCTTCGGTGGCAAAAAAGGACATTCAAGAAAGTCAATTGAAATATGGGCAATATGGGTGTCATATGAACCGGGGTGAAGAGGCGAATGCCTAGGAGTACTATGGATGGCATTCTGGATCCTTTGGTGGCAACAAGGACTTTCGAAAAAGGATATTTTTGGCAGTAAAGCGAAATACGGTCAATATGGGTGTCATATGAATCGGGGTAAACACCCGAATATCCAGAAGTAGTGCAGATGGCATTTCGAGTCCTTTGGAACGAAAAGGACATTCACGAAAGTCGAATGAAAAATGGGCAATATGAGTGTCATATGAACCGGAGTGAGGAGGCGAATGCCTAGGAGTACTATGGACGGCATTTCGAGTCCTTCGGTGCCGATAAGGATATTCTAAAAAGATAATTTTGACAGTGAAGCGAAATACGGTCAATATGGGTGTCATATGAATCGGGGTGAACACCCGAATATCCAGAAGTAGTGCAGATGGCATTTCGAGTCCTTTGGAGCGAAAAGGACATTCACGAAAGTGGAATGAAAAATGGACAATATGGGTGTCATATGAACCGGGGTGAAGAGGCGAATGTCCGGGAACACTACAACTAGAGTCCTTCGGTGGCGACAAGGACATTCGAAAAAGGATATTTTTGCTGGTAAGGCGAAATATGGGCAATATGGGTGTCGTATGAATCGGGGTGAAAAGACGAATGTCCAGGAGTTATGTAGATGACATTTCAACTCCTTCGGTGGCGAAAATTCACGAAAGTCAAGTGAAAAATGGGCAATATGGGTGTCATATGAACCGGGGTGAAGAGGCGTAGATGTAGATAGCATTTCGAGTCCTTCGTCTACTTGCGCAACATTTACTCGACAATGGTGGTGCGGACCAGAACAACGCTCGTTCTATCAACCAGGCTAAATGCGCATACGGCATGCTCTCCAAAATCTAGCAAAGGAGTTATCTCAGCACCAAGACCAAGCTGGGCCTGTTTCGCTCCCTGGTAATTTCTGCGCTTATACTCAATTGCCCTAACCCCTTGTGGGGCATAGCGCGTCAACTGTTCCATGTGGCCCAGTTGACGTTTCGTTAGCATAAATTGGTTTCAGTGCAGTTGCCAGCATGCACCTCCTGCACATCCATGGCCACGAAATTTTCTGGCCTGAAACAATATCAAATGAAGAGCTAAGTTGGCGTACGGGGCAGATGCCAATCGACGAATTGATATGCAGGCGAAAATAGCAGTGGGTAGGTCACACATTGCGCAAGAGTGATGAATGCACTGCTTTGCATGTCATGAAATAGAACCCCGTTTTCAACCACGGCCGACCAAGAGGGGGTCCTAGAATCACATGGCGACGATCTATGGCAAAGGAGTGTAGCGCGCTGGGTAAGTCTGTTGTAAGCTTCACCCTATTCCCGAAAACAGAGTACGATGGCGCGCAGGAGTGCAGCTTTCTGGTAACTCCTACGAAAATTTTCCATGTACTGCACCCATACAAAACTACAGACAGTACCCGAGAGCGAAAAAATATCAGCTTGATGTTGATGCTGACTACAACTACTCTGCCAGATTTCGACAGCATGCCGTATGCGCATTTAGCCTGGTTGATAGAACGAGCGTTGTTCTGGTCCGCACCACCATTTTCGAGTAAATGCTGCACAAGTAGACGAAGGACTCGAAATGCTATCTACATCTACGCCTCTTCACCCCGGTTCATATGACACCAATATTGCCCATATTTCAATTGACTTTCTTGAATGTCCTTGTCGCCACCGAAGGATCCGGAATTCCATCTACACTACTCCTGGACACTCGCCTCTTCATCCCGGTTTATATGACACCCATATTCCCCATATATTGCTTCACTGCCAAAAATATCCTTTCTCGAATGTCCTTGCTGCCACCGAAGGACTCTACATCTACAGTACATTCGTCTCTTTCCATCCATTCTCCTCACGTACAGATAAAAATCTTTGATTGCATAGACAACCTGCCCAACATACTAGTACTATTTTCATACAAAACCCCGACATTGAATGATGAATCAATTGCTCTCGAGCCGCAGACGCAAATCGCCCAGCCGCTGTCTAGCAAAACACAGCTATACGAAAATGTTAAGCGAATGCGCCAATGGGTCGATGCGAACGCCACGCCAGAACCGACTGCCAGGGCCGGATTAAACCCGCGGAAAATTTTATTGTCGATTTCATAAAAACATAAAAAATTTAATGGACAAAAGTCTACGGCAATCAGTGTTGGCTGACTTACCGAGTATACACAAAAAAAAATTTCAACAGATTTTCTTCCAATCGCAATTCCTTCTACCTCGAAGTGCATCTTCAGTAAGCAGTACGACCACATAATTGCACTCTTACATTTTTCGAAAGACTCTTTTTATATGTATTCGTATTAATCGTATCACTATACTCGTAGAGTTCCTCAGCGTGTCTGAAATTCCGATTTATGTAACTAACGACCATTCCATTTTATACTCGTGTCTTTATCGAAAAATGATTATTAGGCAACCAGACAACAAAGTCGTATTAAGCTCATTATTTATACACGACCACTATCACCTAATTAATTCAATTAATTCAAATCAATGTAATCTTTGACAGTGAACGTGAACGAAATGTAGTGAAGATTATTTTAGATGTTTGTGTGACCGTCGATAGCTCAGTTGGTAGAGCGGTGGACTGTAGAGGAATTGTGCGGAAATCCATAGGTCGCTGGTTCAAATCCGGCTCGACGGAGATAATTTTTGTTTACTCCATGCGATTTATATTAAACCACTTTGATTATTTTATATAAAGCAAAAAGCGCTGAAAATATTTCTTTTCGAAATCAAATGTGGAGTTTTGTCAATTAATTTATAGTATGATGTGAAACGTCCTCTCACTTTGTCACTGGTATGCGGAAGTGGTGCACTTATAAGATAAATTTTGGTAAGACAACGCGATGGATTCACAAGTAAAATTAAAAATGAACTTTCTTTCCAAAAATTTCTTTCGAAATTGTTTAGCAATTATACCGTGGAAGGATGATTAACTTGCGTGATATATTTTACGATATGGTAGTACTGACTTTTTGATTCGTTTTGTTACCAACAGAGACTCATTAGTCGACAATCCTTATCATTGAACCGGACAGAACCAACAATAAAATGATTGAGTATACCTATTGAACATTAGCTATGACATCTAGTTTAGTGAAGAATTGGGTTCTAAGGAATGCCTTCCTCGTTCTTGAAAGAGCAGGACAGGCGCATAGAAGATAGAATAATACATTCCTTCTTGTCCCCTTCACGTAAGCTTCTACAGTAGTCATTACAGTAGATGGGAAAGTCTTATGACGTGCTCTCCAACTATACAATAAAAAAGTCTTCACTAAATTACAATTAGGAGAAGGGATGAGGTGGGGGTTTCATCCACCACCCACTAGATGAATTTACGCCTTGAAAGCGTTGTGATTAATTGCCATAGCCACCTATTTTTCGCGAATGCACATTTTCAGATGGGAAGCGCGGGAAAAGGGCCCCCACCCCCTTCCCATCCGAAAATGAGAATCCCAAGAACTTTTGGTTGATCATGGGCAGCTCAAGCGTCGTTTGTCCCGACTGACTGTCAATAAAAATTCGTGATGCGAGATAGATTTATGAAAGTTTAATTGCCATGATCAATTCCATCTGATCGCATGCACCGCCCGCCTCTATTTGCGCCGGCCTTTGCGCGACATTATGACGAATTTTTCTTTCGTGGCGCGACTGTTCGAGTCGGACCTTGGCCGTCTGATTCTGGTGACGTGACATGAGTGAATAAAATTATACTCGCTTTTTCAGTGCATCACAAATTACGTCATGAGTCAGACATTCAATAAATCTAAACAAAAAATAATAAATAAATTATTCGGAATGTGATTCAACAATGAAACTTCACAATCTTGCTCCCATGCAAATTACTTGCATCTCGTTAACTCAATATTGTAAAGTGCATCGTCTATACGATGTCGATTGACGACTTGTTGCAGATTCAATTAAATGTAAACCGGCAGAATACTGCAATCAATCAATGGCTGACTCCAAGACAGACTAAAAAAATTGATTATACAAAACGTCGAAGTGGCGGAGAAAATACGAGGCTATATGGTCAAGACTCGCGCCTCTGGTCTAAACAGAAGCATGTTGAACTTGTAATAAATTTAAAAAAGAAGATACACTTGGCTGATTTATTTTTCCATTGGAAAATTATGTGTACTGAATTTTATCGGTTGCATCACGTTTTGGGGTCAGTTGATTGAGTGGGGATAAGAATTGGATCAACTTTGAAAGTAGACAGGTTACGTCTATGAGTTGAACGTTTATTGAAATCATTGTCGATTTAATTGATATTAATTATGGCAAACCACCATTTGGACAGTGATTTATCGCGTCAAGGGAGGGGTTCGAGCAAATAATGATAATAATTTATCTTAGCAAAAAAAGTAGTATGTACGTACGTGATAGGTACATGTAGCTACCCTAGTAGGTAACATACTGCAGCCGCGGCCAGGTATCAATGCAATATTTAAGGCTAGCCATAGTCCAGATGGCGCAATCGTAAGCACGTTCGCCTTCTACGCATTGAGCCCCGGTTCGATTCCTACTAAATGCGGTAGTTTTCGATAAAAAAGAGGATTTACGTGTCAGACTATGAGCCCACTTAGCTGTTAAATGAGTACCCATTTATGGGGTAAATAACTGGGCTGAGCGTGTTACTGATCACACACCTCTGCACAAGACATACCGTCACGATCTAGAAAATGAGATGATGCTATCTCATCTCGAGGCCATGGTTCAAACTGGACTGTTGCGCCAGTTATTTATTTTTATGTAAGGGTACCCGCGTAAAGTGACGCGTTTTGAGAGCTTTATATTGGACGCTTGCTTGTGTTACCTCGCGAGAACATTGAATGTAGATCGAAAAGACCTCCCTTAACCTGGTAGAGCAAAGTTAGAAGACTTGATTGAAAGTAGTGTACTAAATTCGAGGCTATTTTGTGCTAATTTTTGAAAATCGCTCTGACTAGGAGGGACATGGAAACGCTTTTGCTTCACAGGGCCCAGCCAAAAAGAAGGAGCCTTCGCGTGAGTTCTACGCCTGGAGCACCGGTTTTGGCTAAACCTGGCCACTTTAATATTGAGCCAGACTCACGCACATTTTAATCAAGACGGAGGATCTCGAGCGTCGTGCCGGGTCCAAGCCGCAGGGAGAATGATCATAAACGTACCTCCTTTTCAAGATCGGCGTACAGCTCGGGGTTGGATTTGTATAAACCGAGTCCAAGTAGCGCTGTGAGGGGATCCCAGCACGATACTCTGGCTATGGCTCAACCTGGCCCGGCCAATCACGAGGTCAGGGGTCAAAATCAACCTGCGTATACTGTGGGTAAACCTGGTATTCGTGCAAAGCTGCCCGTGCCCAAAGACAGACGTACATGCTACGTACGGACTGCGACACAAACTGGCATATCGGGGATGGGAACCGACAGGCAAACCCACTTTGAACGGGCTTTGGCGAAACTTGGCCCGTCAGCGTTGGAGATTGCCGGTGCACAACTACGTACATCAGACAGGATGCGACCCTCGCAAACTATGACCATGTCTGGTAATGCGAAGGCGAGGAACTCGGATTGAGGCGACTGTTTACCATCAACGTTTATCATCATCAACTGGTTCAGAAGAGGGTCAACGCTCTTCGGCTTCGGGAACACGTGAAAAAAATTCCGATGGGGGAGAGGACCGAGAAGCAAAAGGCGTCACTTTCCTGGGCTATTGACTATCTAAAGCATGGGTACAAACCAGCTGTTACCAAAAGACAAGGATCGTTGGATGAACCACGGGGAGAATTCAAGCGGCAGCGGACTTCTGCATCAAGAGATACATTGCTTTCTTATGCACCCGCATATACTGCAGGGCTGGATAAAGCTGGCAGTGGTTGATTGGAAAGATGCGGATGGTAGCCTCACAGTAGAAGAATGGAAAACTGTTGGGGACAGACTCATCCTTAACTTCAGAAGCGTGATGGAGGATAACCCCGGGCCAGCTCCAATCTGGATGGATGGTCACCGATCAGAGATCCGCGGACCTATTCATCTATGCCATTTAAAGAGCAACGGGCAAAACAGGATATTGTCCTAATACAACAGCCATGGATCTTAAACGACTTAGTTAAACGCCTAGGAACTCCACTGTATAATATATTTTATGTTAGAGACCAGGACGAACCCCGATCTTGTATCCTTATTATGAAATCGCTAGTTGCGTTTTTAGTGAGCACCTTTAGTGACAAAAGACTCTGTGGTAGTCGGTCTGGAGATCAGGAATAAGCGGTATTGGCTTATATCGACGTATCTGAAATACAACCAATCGGGAGACCCACCTCCATCTAAGTTGAGGGAAACCCAAATGCGCAGCAAGTGGTATAGGGAAGCTCCAACACAAATGAGAAAGAAAGCGCTTCTCGAGTTCTGGTTAGGCACAAAACTCCTCATATATATGTATATATATGTAATATAGGCTGTGAACCTACCTATGGCAGGCAAGAGGTTCTGGACCTCACCCTTGTTTCAGAGGACATGAAGCACTTGCTGCGGGATTGGATTGTGTCGGCGGAGCACTCATTCTCTGAACACTACTACTACTACTACTCAATTGCCCCTTGTGGGGCATAGCGCGTCAACTGCTCCATGTGGCCCAGTTGACGTTTCGTTTGCATAAACTAGTTTTTAGAGAATACAGCTGCCGGCATGCACCTTCTGTTCTCCTTCACCCCAGAGAGAATACAACACAAACATCCATGGCCACGAACGTCGTCGTGGACGGGATACGAACCCGAAAGGCCGGTAGTCAGACATGAGACTCAAGCCTCTACGGTCGCCCCAACACTGGTACCTGCAGTTTGGACTAAACGAGTATACCAGTAATAACTCGGTTTTCAGGAATCGTAAAAGAAGCGACTGCTACTGCTTTAACCTAACCAAAGGTGAAGTCTCGGTTCTCTCTCTAATGTGCTTCTGCGACAATCGACGGAGAATTCAGCTATTGCAGGTTCAGTTCCCTTGATCTGAAATACTCGAAGCGACGTCATACCATGATGGGCGCGCTCTAATTCCGCAACGAGAAATTCCCATTTCCAGCATCATTCCTCTTCTTCGACAATGGATCCGAGAAAGACAACTATCATCATCAGACTCATCGAGCTCTTCCTTAGGGTAAGTATAATAGTTTCCACTAGTCGAAGCGTATGATTCTTTGTGTGCTCATACTCTTTGAGTTCTCTTTTTTTGGATCTCTGCTGTGGGAATTGACGTTGTCCACGACGGAGGAGGAGTTCAACGGAGAGCGGAATCGGCGAAGTACGGATATCTAATCCCTACGCCGCCAACTATCCCTATGACACCCCTTACAATTCCTACCGAAGGGATTATAGTGTAACAACATGTTAAATGACTGAATTTTACTTGAGCTCTTTATTTTCCCATGTGACATAATTATTTGCATCAGGGCATCCTGATTAATCCTTGCATATTTTTAGTTACCATTCAGTTCAACATGTTTGCGCTGAAACTTACTTAACATACACTTGATCACATGCCTCTTGGAATTCGCAAACCAATGCAGATGCAGAGCCGCATACGTTTGACATGAAACACAACATCAAATGCAAAACCTCTCTTCATGTTCATCACATGTAATTAGTTACACCATTTGGTCGAGGCGAAATTATGTTAAATGTCAATAGGGATTTCGCAAGGTTGCCAGCCCTGCTGGAGTATGTAGTGTGCATTCAGATCTAGAGTCTACACTATAACCTTTTACCATGTTCCGACACAAACAGCCGCCCTCCATACATTATGCATACGAGGCAGAGATATGCCCGTAGATGCGTGAAATAGGGAACAATGGAAACTCAGAAAATGATGGTACAAGAAAAGGAAATGTATATGTTTTGCTACTTTTTGTAGGCGTATTTCGTTCGAATAAATCAATACACAGTTAGCACGCTGTTTGAACAAATGTTACTGCAATTAGTTTTCATTAATTTTGATGTGTGCCAAGGTTACATGTCACCATCAGGCAGGAATTAATTAGCAGGGTCTAATTCATACGGGTTAAGCCAGCTCTCTTCTCTATGTTCGAAGAAAAGGGTCACAGGTTCACTTCTTTCAAATGACATTGGAAAATGAAAACAAATGGTTGCACAGTCAACCTGCCTAGTGCCTAGGCTTGTATGAATATGAAAGGCTACCCCGCCTGTATCGTGTTTGTAATGTTTTTGTCTATTGTTTCTGCCATGCCTTGTCGCGGATTTTCCCTTCCTCGAATTAAATAACGTAATGACAATACCATCATATCCTTGTCACAAAGAAATCGCGTGTTCTGTTTGAAATTGAAATCTGCACATGTAAACAATATGGTTGTGTTATTTTTGTATTCAAAGGTCAACTACATGTGGTATACTCGTAAACTGTAATTTGAATATTCAGATATATGTATATATAGAGGTTCAAGGATTCGAATCGAATTATCGAGATACGAGGGTTGCCTTTTATATTTCGGGATTAGAGAACAAAAACAAATATTAATCATTGAAAATCGCTTTATTGTTTTTCAAAATATTCCCCATGAAGATCTACACTTTTGCATGCGTTTGAACCAATTGTCAAAGTACTTTTGCCACTCTGATTGAGGTGTCTCCAAAACATGCATTCTGAACGCAGCAACCGCTTCTTCAGGTGTTGAAAAACGTTGACCTCTCAGCTTGTTTTTTACGTACGGGAATAAAAAGAAGTCATTCGGTGCCATGTCAGGACTATACGGCGGATGACCCATCAAATCTATGTTTTGAGTGCTCAAAAATGCAGTTGTTTGAGCTGATGTGTGAGAGTTCGCATTGTCGTGGTGAAGAGTGATCCGTCTTCGGCGGTTGGTTTTCCTGATTTCTTGGAAGACAACTGGCAAACAAATGGTTGTGTACCACTCAGAATTGACTGTTCTGCGTTGTTCTAGTGGTACGGTTGCGACATGTCCAGTTTTTCCGAAAAAGCAGGCGACCATTTGCTTGGAAGTGTTTCGTGCGCGAACAACTTTTGTTGGGTTTGGCTCATCTTGAAAGGCCCATACAGTCGACTGCTGTTTACTTTTGGGCTCATACGCGTAAATCCACGATTCATCACCTGTCACGATGTCATAGACGTGTTTCGAAGCACCGCGATCGTATTTTTTGAGCATTTCTTTCGACCAATCGACACGAGCCTTTTTTTGAGCGATTGAGAAATTGTGTGGGATCCAACGCGAACAAATTTTTTTGACAGTCAAATGTTCATGCAATATTGAATGTATGCTGGTCCCACTAATGCCTAAGGTTGTCTCAATCTCACGATAGGTCACATGACGATCTTGCAATATCAGTTCGCGCACAGCATCAATGGTTTCCGGACGACCTTCACCTTTTGGACGACCTTCACGAAATTCGTCTTGGAGTGAACTACGACCTCGATTGAATTCACCATACCATCGATAAGCACTGTTCCTCGATGGAGCTTCATCGCCAAAAATTGAATTCAGTTCATCCATGCACTGTTGCTGAGTTAATCCACGTCGAAAGTTGTAAAAAATAATCGCACGAAAATGTTCACGATTGAATTCCATTATTTGGCCGAGATTAATCTTTTAAGTTACTGTAAAAAACACAAATAGCGCTCGTATGTCAAAACGTTCTGAGTACGTATAACCTCAAAAATGTCAAACTTTACGATAGAGCTGTCAGTTGCCAGATTGCAACACTAGGGTTGTCCAATCCCGAAATATAAAAGGAAACCTACGTATTTGATATTTGAATATTTCGTTATGGTCGTTATTATTTCAACTGTTATTCGACCGAAGTTTCCAACACGGGACTAGCGCACTTCACTCTGCCTCACCTATCACAACACAATCACCGGATTCGCCCACCGCTGCAGAGCCGGGACAATCCCCTCGTTGTTCTCTTAAGTTAGGTTAGTTTTTTTTGCTTAAACCGTTGTGAATGAACACATACGGGGGCAAATTTATCAAATGGTTATTCATTACTTTAAGTTTAGATACAATGTATTTAATGAAATTCAAAAATGAGTTAATATAATATTTGCAATTATTACGAAGAAGATACTCGAGGTTAAGAGGTTCTGGTATTGTACTACCGCGCCTACTAATATGGCGCTCGCGAAATAGTTCGAATCTCTATCAATCGCGTAGCAAATGTTGAACATGGGCAGCGGTCTGTTCTCGCCCGTTTGAATCTATGCATATACTCTAGATCAGGGGTCGGCAAACTTTTCCTGAAAAGCTCCAGATCGTTGGAATTTTGGGTTCATCGGACCCGATAGGAGACCCAAAATGTAACTGCTTACCAATGTACCCACTGCTAATTGAAGGTTTGACGGAAGCACCTCAATTATGCAGTCAAACAGACTTCACTACTTTTCGTTAACATATAAAGATCCGAAAAATATTTTTTAAGCATGTAAAATAGTCAAAGCGATTAGTGGAATTGACGTCTTTGAAACAGAGCGGATATTCCGGGTCGTTGGACATCTAGCCGGGGTGTTCAGATAAATATCCCTCTGGCAGTTTCCAATCAGCTTTATTAATATGGATAGCGTCATTAAAATACAGAACAAGAACTAATTAGGTCGATTGTCCTAGTCCATCGTTCTGGCTGAGAACCCGCGAAGGCCACGAATCAGTTCTGACCGCTAAAAGTTCACAGAATGACTTGCTTGGAGGTCGCCACGCATTGAAGGCTTCAAAGTAGTCTTTCATCACCCTCGATGAGAGCTTGTGAGACGAGAGTCGCTACCCATTTATCTGCACAGATGAAAATGCCAACTTTACAAAGCCTCTGGCACAGGACTTAATGCATGGCTATCGGATGAAACTACGCTGGGCCCGGGGGTTAAGATCCTGGTTATCAGTCCAGAGACTCCAGCGACAGCTTCCTCCTTTTTCATAGGTATAACATGTGGTACAAATATGTTTGATGCTTCAGAAAACGTGACGTTTGTAATTTGTTGCCTATCGTAGGGTAGGCCTGTCAATTTTTGGGCCTCTATACAAGTCAGTATATTTCAACACTGATCGTACCATCAGTTATGAAGAGGTCGTAACTTTCGATTCCTAGAGGTCCATGTGATCCGCGTCGCTTTGGCTGATTAAATACGTAGTCATTATCACTTTTATTAGATCTCCAATCCGGCCTGATGACATCGCATTTGTTCACCGATTATCAGATAAAAAATCGCGTTGGAAGGTAAAATCACACATTGCCATTTATGTCGCAAGACCAATGCGATTCTTTCAACGAACCACTCTTGCCAAAAAATGACATGTGTAATTTGGTATTTAGACAGGGATGTGGGAGGGGGATTTTTATGGTGCTAGCACACTAATCCCAACTCGACAAGTAACGATTAAGTGCCAAGTACTAGCCAATTGCCGAGACCTTCCGAAATGCCAAGCAACTTGCAGAACACATGTAAATTTTCCCGCCCGAGACATCATCATTAACCAACAATTACTTGGCGAATACCGAGGAAATGCTTGCCCTACCCACACGTTGCGCCTCCTCGCCAAGCAAATGCCTAGTCGTGTGGTATAAGCCGACATTTGGTCGGTAGTTGCAGAGTCACGAGTAGTATGGTAGCACTTTTCGATTAGGTGCGAATCTTCAACACAATAAAATAACGTCCAATGCCCGGTTCACATTATTCCAGTAACCAATCCAGTCCAGTAATCCAGTCCAGCGCTGGACTGCTACTGGAATAATGTGAACCGGCACTGGACAGCTATCCAATCCAGCAATCCAGTCCAGTAATCCAATCCAGTGACTGGATTGTCGGTCTACTTTTTCATTCCAGCTCGCCTAGAAATCACTGTCACTATAGTTACCGAATAAACAACACACTCGCAGGACTACTGGACTGGAATCATGTAGACGATATGATCCAGTCCAGCACTGGACTGGATTGCTGGACTGGATTACTGGACTGGAATAATGTGAACCGGGCATAAAGGAAAAACTTTGTTTAAAACTATTGCCTTTTTTAATTATTTGATGTCAAAACAATATTAGCTCGCGGGCCGGATAAAAACCAGAGGCGGGCCGCAGTTTGCCGACTCCTGCTCTAGATGGTAACCGTTATTTGTAAGAAACTGTGTGGCTTCAAAGGTTATTCCTTTAATATCTCGTAGCTGTTGAATAAGTTCAGGGGACGGTAGCATGGAGAAACAATGTCGGCCTTTGCTGTTGACGTTTTGATATTCGACATACTCAATTGCCCTAACCCCTTGTGGGGCATAGCGCGTCAACTGTTCCATGCGGCCTAGTCGACGTTTCGTTGGCATAAATTGGTTTCGGACAATGCAGTTGCCAGCATGCACCTCCTGCACATCCATGGCCACGAACGTCGTCGTGGACGGGATTCGAACCCGAAACGCCAGTAGTCAAACATGAGACTGATGCCTCAACACACTACGCTACCGGTCGCCCCGGACTCTTTTAGTATGTATCAAATGCAGGAACTCACCTGAAAATAAAGAGAAGAGGAAAAGTCAACAATTTAATATCTAAGGTAAAGTGTATTTGAATAAATTGTTTTGTTAAGTTGAGAAAAAGAGAAGAGCAACAATACATGAAAATAAATATTTGTTTTAGACGTTTAATATGAGGAAGATGTGCGAATGATGTAGAGGTCTGACGACAGAAAAAATTAAATACTCCTCCAGGCGTCACATCCACATCACACAATAACATGGAATGGAACAATTAACTGCACAGTTATCGGAAGATACACGAGAAAATGTCCAATACGAGTTATTGACATGAGGAGTGGGCGCGGTTTTTCTCGACAATTTTTTACGGGCAACTTGTTCTAATGGCTATGGCACTCTAGGTCTGGTCTTCTTTCAAAACTTTCTAAATTTTTTATATTATGTCTGAGCTTTTCTTTTACTTTTTAACTTCTAAACATGGGTTCGGCGTCAAGGCCTTCAAGTCGCCTAAACGATTTTTCCCTAATTTAAAAGAGAGACCAATGGCCGCCAAAGTCCTGATAAATGTTAAAATTCCTTTGAACACTCGACCATCTGTCACATTTCACCAAAATGCTGGCCCTCTATCCTAGTCAACCAGTGTGATAATGGCTGCAATCATTATGATTATCTGACGGTGACTTTTGTCCTACTCTACAAAAAAAAAATAAAGACCGACATTAAAAAAGAATGCTATTATCCTTTGGCTTGCCCGAAACATGTCAGACGAAATGAGACTGTCAGCTGTGTACAGCATCGATCCCATTCTGCGATAAATGACAAAGTTTCGTAACAATGTCACGGGCACAAAGACTTTAAACATGTCAACTTGACGTCCGAATTGCGAAGACTCCAACTGAATATTAACACGTTATTACAATGTACAATAGCCATGGGTTCAGTATACTAATTAGAATGATATACGAGTATATACGATGTGGTCACGTCCAGCCCTGATTCAATTGAATTTTCATAAAAATCTATTTATAGCGAAATATCCTCTAGCTATTGAATATGTTTGTCTAACAATTTATCGCTTCAAACAGTGGTTCTGGTCTTCTGGCTATGTGATCCGCATCTAAACATTTTCATGGCAACTCAAACAGCATTAGTTGTATGAAGTATGACTGTATGTGATGATGTCCGTTGTGTAGTTCTCAGCAAAAGGACGGAGGCACTTATCTGGAATTATACTATATGTATGTACTTTCTTGTAATGTTTGCTAAACAAACTTTGTTTTGTGGTCGATGTTCTAACTAAACAAGAGAAAGATACAATTTGCAATTTTAAAGTGTTGTCTCGGACAAAAGCGAATATTCTTGTTGATATAGTCACGTTCTCTCATGGAAATTGCGGAGGATTGGATAGAGAAGGTGGGTACTTGTTCTTCTTTCAATTTTTTTGTTGCTGAATACAGAGATTTGCATTTACCTACACTACACATACCTATACTTTGTGCTGTGTCTCTAAAAATATACATAGAATTGCTGATTCTCGAAACCCAACTTAGGCCCGTTTTCTCAATGTCTGGTTAAACTGCCAGTTAGCTATCCGAGACACTAAATTTAACCTTAGCGCATGCAACGCTCAAAATATGATAATGCAGTCCACAGCGCAGCTAATGCAGTAGAAAGTCATCTGATTTTCTTGGCGAAATTCTGCCACCTATTCCTATTCTACGTCAGCCACCTCTCAGCATTATTTTGCGGCTGAGTTGGTTTCAGATCCGTTTCCTTCGAATGAATATCCAGAACTCTGTGTTCCTTGCGACCAGTTTAATTGTCTCATTTGAATGTGCAAACGTAAACAGTTCTAGCTGTCAAAATCTCAGCAGCCCGTATCAACTGTTTGGAATTATTGTCCGATAAATGCTTAACCGGAAGATGAGTGCCGTTTAGCGTTTATCTACAGGATAAGATTTAACTAGACATTGAGAAAACGGCCCCTTAGTGTTGTTTCCCATGGACGGTTTTTCTAGCTAGCGGTTGACGATTTTTCTAGGTACATATATTGTTTTTTCGCAACAATAAAATACATAGGAAAACCGCCAACAGCTAGCTAGAAAAAGCGCTAGGGGAAAACAGCGCTTAGTGTTTTTTCCATGGATGATTTTTCTACAGCTGGCGGCAGCGATTTACCGATTTAGTGCCCTTTTTCACGGACGGTTTTCAGGCTAGCGGTTGGAAATAGCAGCTATACAGTTGCAAGAAAAAACTCAGGATATCTTTTGTTTGCAACCGCCAGCTACCACGGTTGGCGAAAACTAATAATCACTGCCATCGACTTAACACAACCGCCACCATAGGTTGTTGACGGTTGAGCTACGAAAGCAGAAAGTTGTCTTTTCCATGGCGTGATGACTCGCTCGGTGGCCGTGATCGTTCGGTCACCGCTCTACGATACTAATCTAGAGCTCGGAGATCAAATCTCGGCGCGACCAAAAACTGCCTGTGAGTACTAATAGAACTCTCACAGTGCTCCGGGTTTGTCAGTATAAAGACGGCGCGGATAGGTGGTGCATGCTAGCAACTGCACTTCCGAAAAGTAGATATGCTATTGAAACGTCAACAATGCATATAAATGTTAGAGATGTTGACGCGCCCATGCCCCTGGAGGGGTCAAGGCAATTAGAGAGAGAGAGAGAGAGAGATGTGGACGGTTAAATTATTTGAATTTGAATTTTATTTATTTGGGGGGCAAAAACTCCTCTTCCATAGTCCTCCGCGTGGGCGCCCCCTGGAACGGCAGTGCCCACTGACCATTGCCAACCAACGTCAAGCCGCCAGTGATGGCGGTGCGATGATTTGGTTGAGGTACCCCTGTGGTGTGGGGTGTGAAAAAAATACCACGGCCTTTCCCTTTGAGGGCCTGTCGTTAAAACCGACAATCAAAGGACAGGATGTGTATGCCAGCAACTTGCACTATCCGAAATCTTTATATGCTAACGAAACGTCAACTATGCCTCGGATAAGGACTGACTCAACGGTTACGACTTTTAGCTATCGTACAATGACAAAGATTGGATTCTGGAATGTGCGTACTCTCCTGGACAATGGATCAGAAGGTCCCCAGAACGCACGATTTCTTCAATTAGAGAGTGAATTTCTGAGGTACAAATTAAATATCTTAGGAGTTAGTGAGATAAGATGGTGGAACAGCGGAGAATTCATCTCTCCAACGGGCAGCACTGTAATATTGTACTCCGGTAAAGCTACCGGTAGTCGCCGTGAGTCAGGTGTGGGGCTTCTTTTAACCAGAGCCGCGCGAAACTGTCTCTTATCCTGGGAACCGGTCTCTGACAGGGTCTTGACCGCCAGGTTCCGGACCAAAATGAGGAACATCTCAATAATACAATGTTATGCCCCTACTGAACCCGACAATGTCTTGGCGAAAGACTCCTTCTACGAAGAACTAAACGCCGTTCAGAGCAGAACACCTAAAGGTGACATTATAATGGTTATGGGTGATTTGAATGCGAAAGTTGGCGCTGATAACTATGGGCTCAGACATGTGATGGGGAGACACGGTCTTGGTGATCGTAATGACAACGGTGAAAGATTTGTAGAGTTCTGCAACTTTCACAGTCTCTTCATCGGTGGTACTATGTTTGAGCATAAGGACCACCACAAAATCAGTTGGTCCTCTGTTGATCGGCGCAGAACACAAAATCAGATCGACCATTTTGCCATTAGTAAAAGATTCAAGAGTTGCCTCCTGGACGTGCGAAACAAGAAGGGTGCCGATATTGGGATGGGAAGAGACCATTATCTTATGATCGCTAATGTTCGATTGCGTATTGCAGCCGTCCGCCGCCCCAGCGACGAAAGATCCAGGCCCCGCAAATTCAACACCGCTCGACTAAAAAATCCAGCTGTTTTACAACAATATAATGACCATCTTGCGCAAAAAGCGGCTGAGATAACTAGTCACCCAAATAGTGACATAAACGAAAACTGGGATGCCATAAAAAATTCGTACATTGATAGCGCAAATACCATCCTTGGCCCAAACCCGGATTGCCGGAATAAGCCCTGGATGTCCGACGCTTCATGGCAGCGGATTGTTGAAAGAAAGGAGCTGAAAGTTCGTTTGGCTGCAGCATCAGACGACAATCGAAGCAGCATCGAACTCCTTTACCGTCAGAAAGCTCGAGAAGTTCAGCGTAGTGTGCGACGCGATAAAAGAGTTTATGCCAATTCTCTTTTAGCGTCAGCAGAAGAAGCCGCTAGAAGTAACAACTTAAACGCCGTATACGGTGTCATCAAGGAGTTTACAGGTGGTCGTAACTCCTGCCAACATCCGGTGAAAGATAGTGATGGAAAGCTACTTATCTTGGAAGAAGATCAAATGAGGCGGTGGAAAGAACACTTCGCCGCGGCCTTGAACCGTGTAACCTCTGGTGAAGCTCCCCCTCATATAGATAATTTAGCTAGCCATCAAAATGTGCGTATACGGTCCACTGCCCCGACTAAAGAGGAAATAGTCACTGCAATTATTGCACTGAAACGAGGAAAGGCCGCCGGACTTGACGGTATCCCTGCCGAACTTTATCAAGCAGCGCCAAGCGTAACTGCCGATTTGCTGCACCCACTTGTTGATAAAGCGTGGAATACAGAGACCTTTCCCACTGAGTGGAAGGAAGGTTTGATCATCAAACTTCCAAAGAAGGGTAGCCTCACAGACTGTAATAATTGGAGAGGCATTTGTGGAACGGCAGGAAGCGTTGCCAAGATAATAGCTAAAATCGTCCTGGAAAGACTAAAGGCCCACTTAGAAAGCACAATTGATGAAGAGCAGGCTGGCTTTCGATCCGGATTCTCCTGTGTCGATCACATTAACACCTTGCGAATCATCATCGAGCAATGCGCTGAATACGATTCTCCGCTTCACTTGCTTTTCATCGATTTCGAAAAGGCTTTCGATAGTGTGAACCGGGATTCTATATGGGCGGCCTTGCGCAGGAGAGGCATCCCTGAGAAGCTTGTGGCTATTATTAAGGCAACCTATGACGGCGCGAAATGTCGCGTTCTGCATAAAGGTAAGGTGTCGGGGGACTTTGAGATTCGCAGTGGAGTTCGGCAGGGGTGCATCCTCTCACCGATCCTATTCGTCATTGTGATCGGCGATGTGTTGCATGCAGCCCTATCCGGACTCGACAGAGGAATTCAATGGACTTTGACATCTTATCTACAACATCTTGACTACGCTGACGACATATGCCTACTCTCCCACAAAATCATGGATCTGTCCGCAATGGCGTTAGATCTCGAGAGGGAAGCAAGCAAGGTTGGGCTAAAGATTAATACCAACAAGACCAAGGCTCTTAGCCCGCCGTTGCGAAAAAGAAATCCGACACCTATTGCCATCAATATTAATGGGCAGCCTGTGGAGAAGGTGGACAACTTCGTCTACCTGGGTAGCATCGTTGCCGAAAATGGTGGTACGGAGCAGGACATCACTCGTCGTATCAACCAGGCTAAACGCGCATACGGAATGCTGTCCAAAATCTGGCAGGGCAGTTATCTCAGCATCAAGACCAAGCTGGGAATGTTTCGCTCCCTGGTACTATCAGTGCTTTTGTATGGAAGCAGTACATGGAAAGTTTCCGTAGGAGTTACCAGAAAGCTGCAAGTTTTCGTCAACTCATGTCTTCGTCGAATTTTAAGAATTTTCTGGCCCGAAACAATATCAAATGAAGAGCTAAGTCGGCGTACGGGTCAGATGCCAATCGACGAATTGATAGGCAGGCGAAAATGGCAGTGGATAGGTCACACATTGCGGAAGAGTGATAACTGCATTGCTTTGCATGCCATGAAATGGAACCCCATTTCCAACCAAGGCCGACCAAGAGGGGGTCCTCGAGTCACATGGCGTCGATCTGTGGCAAAGGAGTGTCAGGTATTGGGTAAGTCTTTTGGGGAGTTGCGCCCCATTGCCCAGAACAGAGTACGATGGCGCGCAGGAGTAGTTGACGCGCTATGCCCCGCTAGGGGTTAAGGCAAAGTAGTTATTAATTAAAAAAAGCATTATGGATCCATCTACAATACAAATGCTGGAAAAATTACATGAATCTTTATGCTTCATTTGAAAAAAAAAGAAACCATAAGAGCTCGCGCACACGGAGGAAAACTCTTAAGTTCGCAGAAAAGCTAAATACAATAGTTTAGTCAGAAAAATAGAAACCGCGCACACAGCGATAACTAAATAGTTTAGTCTGCTCCGGTAGCTCAGTGCGTAGCGTAAAGGCGTCAGTCTCATGTCTGACTACGGTCGTTACGAGTTCAACTCCCGTCCACGGCGTTCGTGGTCATGGAGGTTTGCGTTGTATTCTTCCTGTGGTGCCGGGCGTGCCGACTTGTCGTCAACTGGGCCACATGGTACTCACAAGGGTTAGGGCAAATGAGTAACTTTAAAAAGATTGAGAGCCACGGTTATAAAAAACTGAAAAGCAACTGAAATTGATATGATCGTCTAAGAACTCCTTTATACAGTTGGATTGATTTCCATATCATCCAATCGAATAATTTGGTATTGTTTCTAAGGAGGAACTATTTCCCTAATAATTCCCGGAATAATCGATTCGGTGTCCAATAAAAAGAAAATCGATTCCCGCCCACATCTCTTCAACAAACTCGGCAGCACAGCTTGAATGTTTTTGAATCATTGTAGACATATGGTACAATCTCAACTTTTGATTCAATAGTCTACCGAGGAGATTGGGAAACCCGACCGCCAGCTTTTTCCAGGACTACTATTCCCTTTTGCCCACCCGCAATACGCAGTTAATATAAACACCCAAGCGAAAGTTTTGAATTTAGCGTTTAGCTGTTTTCCCAAATACTTAGGCGTGATGACTCGCACTTTGGCATTTTAGGGCGGCACAATGGATGGCATTACCATAGGCCCTAGTGTGCCATGATTTACTGAAATTCATACACACACACACCCCCGCACACAATTTACATAGGCATCCTTCTGGAAAATGATTCGCCAAATGTACTTAACAAGTTCCAAGGAAATTAAATTATGGAAACGAAAGCCGAATGATTTCCTGTCGGTTTGTTGAGTTCCAATAGGGCTCAATGTATGACTATGACGTCATGTGGGTGGAAAAGAAGACGTTTGTCTCGGTTCAGCTGGCATGCAGCACGTGGCTAAACATGCTACGGAAGGATATTGCGGTGATTTTAGCACCTCTTCGTAATGAATTTATCAGGCATCAGGCTATAATTTTTGGTTAGATGTTTGAATTGGGTGGTTTTATGCGAACGGCGCTATTCATTCTGGGAAGACACGCGGCAATGATGATGATTGTTTTGACGGGGCGTTTTGAAAATAGATGGTAGTAGGTATTGGTGTCACATAGTGAAACTTTTCAATTATTTGTCGTACGCATCAGCGAAGCAAAGCTATAAGAGGAAGACCCCGAGACTGCTTTGGGAAGATTCAGTAGATTCTGACGCCGAAAAACTGCAAGGATTTCGAAATGGGAGGACACTGTCACTTAATCGAGACAATTGAAGAGCAATGATCCCGACGGTCAAGGTCCGACGTCGGCCCATCGAGCCACAATCATGATGTTAAGAAAAGATAAAATAGTCGAATTACTGTCCCAGCAGGAGGGCACTGCGACCATAAAAGATCTATTGTGCCGTAGCCCATTAATTGAAAAGACCGTCCACCTTTCTAATAAAGGGCAGTAAGTCTTTAGCAGAAATCAACCTGAAGTCTGCAGTGCCTGCCCGAGGAGTGACATCCTGCACAAGATGTGTTTGGTTGTTTCCACGTCCTCCAGACAGAGACAGTTGTCTCTGCAAATTTTATCGAAGGGGAAAGCATTTGGAGGAGAATTCGGGAAATGTCAAATCCTGATTCGCTCGCCGGAACGCACCCAATGATTTACATCTCTGTCACAGTGTTTCGAATCATAATCAGTACGTCCATTGAGGAATATCTCACCCTCTGACGAGAGGGCTTTACGCCTGTCTGAAAGATGATGAATAATGTGAGTAGGACGAAGTGTGTTATTTGCATGAATGGATATCGGCTTAAACAACGCTGCTACCCATGCATATAAGAAATAGTCCCAAAAAGACTCCGACAGACCCGAAGATAATCCCTGGTTATTGGAAATAATTTTTGGCTAAAAACTGGACGAAGTACATTGGTCCCAAGCCAACAAGGTGAACAAGAGAACATAAAAAAAAATCAAGGATTCGAATCGATAGCGAGTAGAATTAATTGTCTCTGCTTAAAGCCGTTGGTCGAATGACATTTTTTCCCCTGAATACCGACGTGTTTCTTCTTCTTATTTCAGTAAAATAAACAACCGTCGATGAATGCTGGCAGCATTACTCTACAAGTGTAAACAAATGGGAATAAAGCCTCAGTTACACGGTGATAGTACTATCACGAGAGTACTATCGTGATAGTTCACCTCGATAGTGTGTTGTGATAGTGCACAGTCTACACGCTACAAGTAGATATCGCGATAGTATATTGACAGTAGCGATAGTGAAAATGGCTACACCTGTCCTACTCTGGTAAGAAGATGCAAGCCCTTGGACCGGATGGTATCTCGATGGTCATGCTAAAACGTGCCATACACACACCGATCGATCGGCCGATCCGTCGCCCGATATGGATATCGGCCGATGGATCGACCTGTGTATGTGCTTATCGTTGACGATTTTTTTGACAGTTCCGTATAATTTTTGATCAACTGACATTTTGTGGCGATCCATCGGCCGATCGATCGGGCGACGGATCGGATAATGTATGGCGGCTATTAAACACTTTGACACGCCAGCATCAACCTCTCCATCTCAGCAAATGTAAACGAGCCATACATTTCAAACATGGGATCATATGTTCATGACAGAACTGGCAGTAGTGTCACTATCACTATCACACTTGAGTTTTCACGTGACAGTGCGTGATATTTCCTGCGACTGTCGCGATAGTACTATCACACTATCTAGCAAAGCTAGATAGTGTGATAGTACAGTCGTGATAGTGCGATAGTGACTATCAAGTAATCTACACGGCGATAGTATCTGTGATAGTTGCTGTCATGATAGCTACCATCGCATCAACTATCATCGTGTAACTGAGGCTTAAGAGTGATAAGAGCGATGGCCTTTAACGTGCCCGGATAAATTATTTCAGCCATTTGGTTTTTTTTTAACAGATTAGGAAACTAACTGAAGACAAAATTAGAGAGCAAAAGAGAAGAAAGAGGAAAAAAAGGGATCCTTTGTATTGAGACTAGGTCATAGAGAATTAAAAGGAAGGCTGTCGTAACTCAATTGAGAATAAATGCGAACCTTTGTTGCTCCGCAATAATGGCCGTGCTACAAGTTTGCAAAGTAGAAAATAAGAAGGGATTATGTCGCCTCTGTAGAGGGATAAATTTTCCTCCTAGGGAGAGAGTAGCCTTGTCTCATTCATGGCCGTTCAACGTTTTGTTGTCTTAATGAGGCTTTAATGTCTGTCAGTTTCCATTATGCAAGGTGAAACGTTTGCGTTGGGATTTCAATCAGTTTAAAATAGGACAAGGCGTTATTAATGAAATAATCAGAAACAACGCATTCCATCACTATTTTTAAATATTGTGTGGTTGCTTATATTTGTCGGTTGAACTACGTCATCAGTTTGCATGTGCACCCACATTGAAGTGACATCGATTTAGTATAGTCCCTAGGATAAGTAAGAAGTAAGATGATCCGTGAAAATCATATTTTCGTTAGGCAAAATCCAATTACAATTGTAACTAGGCCAAAGCTTCGTTTATAGGGGAGGTTGGCACTCATTCAGGAGGATCTTGACTATTCTCAAATTCAATTAACTAACCCATTCTACAAATATTTGTCGAATTTCTCAAGTCGCAAGCTTCATTCTATCGAAAGTTATTGCTTATTTGAAGGTTCACTTGTAGGGGAGGTAGGGGTTCCTTTTGTCGGATCTTGCCCATCATTGCCACCAACCAATTAGATCACCATACAAACGTTTAAAAAAAATTTCAAGTCTCTAGCTTCACTCCATCGAAAGTTATCGCTTATTTGAAGTTTCATTGGTAGGGGAAGTAGGGGTTTCGTTGGTCGGATTTTATGAATTTTCAATATTAGCCAACTGGATCCTACTACAAACTTTTTACCAAAATTTCAAGGCGCTAGCTTTATTTTGTCGTAAGTTATCGCTTATTTTAAGTTTCGTTTCTAGGGGAGGTAGGGGTTCCTTAGGTCAGATCTTACCCATTTTCAATAACAACTAACTAGATCTTACTATCAACATTCTGCCAAATTTTCAACTCGCTAGTGTCATTCTATCGAAAGTTATCGTAGTTAAAGTAATATTTAATTTGTTTGATTTTGTAGGGGAGGTAGGCGTTCCTTCGATCTGATTATGCCCAGCTTACTACTAAAACTCAAGCAGCTTCTCACCTCAGGGTTACATGCCAAAAATCAGATGTCTACGTCAATTGATTCAAGAGTTATAGACAAAAAATCTAAAAAGTAGGGTAGTACGGAGCTCTTTGTAAGAAAATTACCGTTAGTTTTCAACTGATCGATTTTATTTTTCCAGGAGAGTATAAGATTACTCTCGCAAGCAAACTACCATGTTTATTTAATCGGGAGTTATACGCACGTCGCATAGTCTGGTACGCTCGTCGCATCACTTGAGACGCACGTCGCATCGCTTGAAGCAGAGCAGACCGCCGTCATCACAAACAGCCGCCGTGTCATCCGCAAATGGAGGCACTGGAATTAAGCATGCCGTCTGAAATGCACTCCAGGCTCCACTGTATCACTGCTCCGAAGTTGCAGTCTGCTTGGGGAGGGGGGGGGGGGGGTATATCGCAGCAGGCTATGAATTTTCTTTAATCATTGACATTAGTTTTAAGTAAAATAATTAAAAAGTTGTCTAAACATTTTTTTGCACATTGTATTTTGAAATTTTTATTAGTATTATACCTTCGATACACGCTGTGTCCGAATGATCATTCGGCGAATGATGACTTGCTGGCAATGACGGATTGGACATACACGTATTACTGTACACGTCATTCATTTTTTTGTACTGTGCAGCCTGGCCAAAGATATTTCTTTTGAAGGTGGCCCACTGTCCTAAAAAGGTGGCCGTTCACTGCCGTAAGGCATCGTTTCATGAGGCGAACATTTCGGAGCTTTGTGTTTGCATTTACCACCCATAAGATGGTGACTGAAGAGGAGCTCACTATCGCGAATGGAGAAATAGATCTTCGCAGATCGTCGTCGTGGGGCGACCGGTAGCGCAGTGTGTTGAGGCATCAGTCTCATGTTTGACTACCAGTGTTTCGGGTTCGAATCACGTCCACGACGACGTTCGTCGGGTTCGAATCACGTCCACGACGACGTTCATGACCATGGATGTGCAGGAGGTGCATGCTGGCAACTGCATTCTCCCAAACCATTATGCCAACGAAACGTGAACTGGGCCACATGGAACAGTTGACGCGCTATGCCCCACAAGGGGTTAGGGCAACTGAGTAGTAGTTGTCGAACATATCAATAGTTAAGAACAGATCTTTTATCACTCATTTTGTAAATGGCAGTGTGCAATAGAGATGGTAAAGCCTTGTGTATCCGTAAGTGAAAGAGAAACGCATTCGACTCACACTTTCACATATTCGACGCACACGACTCATATCGAAGCATCTACATACGAATCCTGAGAGCAGAGTGAAAACCCGTGACAACCGACCAATTCTCGTTACCCCTGTCACTTAGCATTTGCACTAGAATGAAAGAGACATAGCGGCCGGTAGATGTATTTGTTTAGATATCATGGACTGGAGAAACTAATCAGATTTTTTTTCGGTATATTTTCCCTCTAAAGATCGCGTCAGTTACAGCGACACTCTCTCTTGCACTTACGTATATACCATACATACAATACTTTACATCTCTACTCACTGTCATTTTCCCTGATCCTATTAACCTTACCGAAACGCAACCAATTCCAAACGATGCAAGCATTAAGTTTAGGTTTAAAAGGGCTGCTCTGACACAAAGAGCACACTTAGCCCATCATAGGGTCCGTTGTGATACCACTATTGTGGTACCACCGCCCAAAAACTTACTCATCAAACCAGCCGGAGCAGACAACGAAACGATGTAACTGACCCACACTTACCTCCTTCAGGTCATCCAAATCGGTGAAGTAGTAGGACCCAAGGGTGATCTTCCTACTTCGAGCCAAGGCGGGACAGGCACAGAGTAGATGATTGGAGCTCTCCTATTCATCCCTATCACCGTAGCTTCTGCAATAGTCATTGTGGGCGACTCGAAGCCTTCGGGCATGTTCTCCAATAAGGCAATAATGCAAGAATTATGTACGTCGCCTCTTCGCGGAGAGCAATAGCCCCTTTCCACAAATGGTTATGTTATCGAATGGTTATGGAATTTGAATATTTGGGAGAAGCCCGAACGTTGTGTATCCCGGAAATTGATCAATATTTGCAAGCAATGTGTCCTTAAGAGAACGATAAAATTAACTACTGGCTGAATATGAGTACATAACATTAAAATTTACTGAAGTCTACATGTAACATGTCATGTGCAAGGACTAGACATTTCACAAATCTCGTCGCAAGTCGACTGACAAAAACATTTAACATAAATTCTGTAGCCTTCAACTAGGCAGCATTTTCTTGGAGATTATGTTGCATTATGACGGAATGTTCTCATTTTGCATTTAAATATAGATTGAAAGTTGTGCATCGCCAATACAAGTACATCACACAAGGCTCAACGTGAATTCAATGGAACACATGCAAGCAATTTATATTCTAGGGGGCGCGTAATTTAAAATTCATTGATTTATCAACAAAAGAAGGAAATGACGACATCCCTGAAGGTTGTTTGCATCTTACAATGACTTCATGTACATATTGCCAGCTGGAATTCGAAGTATCGATGGATTTGGAAGGCATGATTTCATCGATGAATAACGCCATGAATTCATCAGGATAGAAATCAAAGTATAGGCGTGTTTTTTTGTACTACAATGCAGGTTAATTGGAGGTTATCCGGGTTAACTTACACACATAACACAAACAACAAGGGTATGTTATTTGTATAATGTGTGTAAGTTAACCCGGATAACCCCCAATTAACCTGCACCGCAGTACAAAAAACACGCCTAATGTAGTCATGCATGGAAAGAGAAATCAATTGATTTCTAAACTTGAATGATTCTTTCTTAATTTGTCGGTGGTATATGGGCTCTATATAAGTCGTCGCTTTCCTTCGTTTCATGTCTGAAAAATTATCACAGAAAATCATGGCTGCATCATTTCAGTAGACAATTGAAGAGGTAATCGATGATGTCGCCGTTATACACGATACGTTACGTATAGTATGTATGCGGAATCGATTTCGTATAGCATCCGACAGCGACGTATGGATACAGAAATATGTAGTTATAAGACGCGTTCTTTTGCAGCTATCCAGGTCAAGGGTAGTTAAGAACCTAGAACCCACGCGGGGAAATATGTATAGGTCCTAAAGCGGAAATTTCTTAAGTTTTGTCAAAATTCTCTCTAATGAAATAGAGAAAATTGTCCAATCAATGCCAAATTCTAAAATCACTTTTCCAATTGGCAAAAAATGTTGAATTCCACTGAATCTAATTGAGGTGAAAACAGAATGAAACGAACAAACTTCGGAACATTCCTGTTTCGCGAATGTTAGGAGAATTCTCTCTATTGCATTTAGGTAGAATTTTTAAAATTCCTTAATTGCGGGATTTCCACTTTAGGTAGCTCATTTCCATTTGAGGTGGTAAGAATCTAGAACCCATGCGGGGGAATTTACAGGTCCTAAAACGGAAATTTTGAGAGTTCCCAAACTTCTTCTAGCAACCGCTAGATGCGACCTAAATGAAAGCTTTACTTGTGCGCTATCCAGGTCAGTATCGGCGCTCGATAAATAACTGGGTTAAGCGCTAACCCATATAGGGTTGCATTGTTGTATTGCGTGCTACATATTTCACTAACCTATACAGGTTAAAAGAAGCAAAAGAACGCGCCTATAGTAATAAATCCCATTCGCATAAATTAGCATACACAAATCGAGAAACAAACCACCCTCCGTGCGTGTTAGAAGTACGTGTTGACGTTCAATTCCTTGTTACTTTACATCTAATTGAAATCTATTGATCAGTGTTCAGTTTTCTCAAGGTGAACGCCATAAAAAGACAGTCCAGCAAATGAATATTAAATGATAAAAGATAAGATACTATGTATTGAAAATATTCGAGTGAGCCGGCGCCGCGGCGCGCCGTGGAAATGTGGAACATGCTTGTTTGAGTAGATATGACTAGATAGGCAACAATGTAAACAGCATTAAATGTACGCGTACTAACACGGTTCTTATGCAACTGCAAGCAAATGCTATTTTATCTGATAATTGATTTAACGTGTGTACAGGGTATCCCAAAATGAATGCTCTCGAACTTAACCATGCGATTCCTCATACAATTTAAAATGAAACCGGAATATAGAGCGCTACGCCCGCAATTCGAGGGTTTTGTAGCAAGCGCTTATTTTGGCATGTAAATACTGGCTCCCTGCTCTTCTTGGTACCCCTCAGCTGAATAAAAACACCATAATTAAATGTTTTACCCATGATATAGTATCTTACATGCCAATTCACAAAAAGACTGCATCTATCACCTCTCAAAGTAATAGTTTTAATACGAGAAGCTGTAGATAGATATGTATGTATACGAGATAAACTGTCCTACACTTCGAGATGCTTAACCATAAGACGACATTGCAAATTGCAAACTTGTGTAACGGCTTCGAAATTCAGGGCGGCTGGGACAAATTACGGTCTAATATTTTTCCCTCCTCCACTGTTCCCCTTTCTACAAATCTCAAGAAAATGCCAAAAATGGAATGTACTCAACATTACCTTTCTCACGACACCCCACTTGGCTATACCAGTGGATAAAAAAAAATTTACCTTAATTTCGCCTCTATGTGGACCCCCCCCCCCCTCTTAAAGTTGGCCAATTACAACACAACGCTATCTCCAGCAAATTATAGCATTTCTACACATTCTCGCCGAATTATGTGTGCAGCTTCAGCCGTTCGTAAGATATTCTATGAACAGACGGACAGACAGGTATTTGACCGATTTTGTAAGATTTAAGACACAAAACCCTAAAATTAACTGTGTGAATAGTTATTGTTAGGATCACCAATCACCAATATTCACCCTTCCAAAGTTGGTTCATTAAATAACTGCAATTCGCACTACGAAAAACAACATGCAAGTAGTACACGCATATCTATGCGTGAGGCCGGTAGGTGTATTTTTTGTATGGATAGTGTCAAAATGCATAACTTTAAGTCAATGTACTATTATTAAATATCATGTCATTGTAATGAAACTTAGAGATATTATTGCCAATGATGTTGGTTATCATCAGCCATCAATATTTTTGACCTAGGGTGTGCTTGAGGGGTGCAGGGGTGTGCTAACGGCAACTATAGAAATGTACTATTATTAACCTTTTTGGATGAGATTTAAAAATTCTATTATTTTCGGTTTTCTATGCTAGTGAAATGCCGCTTTTCTGTAAATTTTCATATGTCCAGCTATAACGGTCTCGAAATGCAAGGGGGGGGGGGGACAAACTCGGACCACATATTTTCCCCTCTCCCTCTTTTCTCCTCTCTTCAAATTTGAAAAAAAATCCAAAAATGGAATCTACTCAACGGTACCTTTCTTACGATACCCCACTTGCCTATACCAAACGAAAAAAAAAATTCGACCGTCATTTCCCCTCTATGGCGACCCCCCCTTAAAGTTGACCTATTACGACGCATCGCTTTCTCCAGAGAATTATAGTATTTCTACATATTTCCACCAAATTTCATGCATGTAGCTTCAGCGGTTCGTGAGATATTTCATGGACAGACGGACAGACGGACGCATGACCGATTTCATAAGGGTTTTGTTTTTATACAAAACCCTAAAAAAGTGGGTTTTGAGTACTTTGGGAACACGCTTTGTGTGCATTGTAGTGTTTTACTTGTACATACAAAGCACATTCGCCACAGTTGCTTTTTCGGGGAAACTCGTATACCGTATACTTGCATGCCATGTTATTTGAAATTAATCTATCTTGGCCCGGATAAACTGCATTCAAGGGTTTTAGACGATCTTATCAGCTTTAGTTTCAGTTCTCCATCCGTTTTTCGGCCAGTTGCTCTATCCCTCTTCCAATCTGATTTCCATCAGTTTTGCGATCCGTTTTCCATAATTTTGGGTAGGACAGTCAAGCGAATAGCAAAACTGGTAGCAATACGAATGGAGGATGGATGAAGAACTGAAACTGATGTGATCGTCTAAAAAATTAATAATTTAATTTGCAAATACTTTTTTTTTTGTGTGAAAATAAAGTTTAATTCCTGGGGAGATACTTTTTATGTTTCGGTCTGTCAGTCTTCAATGATAATAGAGTAGCTTGCAGGAGAGCGTTTAATAAAGCCGATACGACAGGAATCGGAGTGGATCTTTTAAGGAAAACATGTTAATTTATACATGAAAGGGCTGAGAAGGCTAATCAGACCTCGTAGAGGCGTTTCTGTGAGTTGGTTGAGGGTTTTGGCGAAGCCTCCAGGCCCATATCGTTACAGTCAGCAAAAATTTATGTTGTCCTGCCTGTGTGCACGTGTCATTAATTTGTATGACAAGTTTCAACCTGTTCTCTCAAGTAGTTTGTTTACACGGACTCTGCTCCTTCGATATCAACCGGAAAATAGAGGGCTACGCCCGCAATCCGAGGGTTTTGTAGTATCCCGTGCCAATAGGAGATGAACTGTCCTGACCATTCATGCTAAGACGACATTGCAAATTGCAAGCTTGTGTAACGGACGGTTTGGTGGGCATCCAAAGATGCCCGTGGGGACGAAGCCTAAGGTAGCATATTACCGTGAAGGTCGGACCGTGCCATCTGGCGAAGAAAAAGGCCCCTCAACGAGCTAAGCAACGGTCTATGCTTGCTGTAGCTCAGTTCGGGAGATGTGGGCGGGGTTTTCGCCGCTCGTTGTCCCTGTCCTTGACGTATTAACAAAAATTCATAGGCCTGGGGAAGACAACACAAACAGGGGAGGTAAAAATGGGGTATAATAAAAATAGTCGATAAGGATGGAATGGTTGGCAGACGGAACAGACGCCCACACAGTCGCACCTGGGTCCGGGAGTAATGGGACCCTCGGCCTCTGGTTTCGTACCACAAACATCGTCATCATCAGGTGCTGCTTCGATCTGCTGGTGGGAGCAGCACTACCAGACCATAATATGGTTCGTTACAGGTGGTTCATTACACTTGCTTAAAAAATATTTAAAATGAATTATCTGAATAATTATAGAAAGTAGAGTCAGTGACCGGCATCCCTACCGCCTCCCCCTTTCCCTCCTCCCTCCTCTCCCACCATCCTTTAATACTCAATTGCCCTAACCCCCTGTGGGGCATAGCGCGTCAACTGTTCTATGTGGCCCAGTTGACGTTTCATTGGCATAAATTGGTTTCAGAGAATGCAGTTGCCAGCATGCACCTCCTGCACATCCATGGCCACGAACGTCGTCGTGGACGGGATTCGAAACCGAAACGCGGGGAGTCAAACATGAGACTGATGCCTCAACACACTGCGCTACCGGTCGCCCCCCATCCTTTACTCGCCCTTTAAGAGAGCGTGTCGGTTCCGTGAGTTCGAATACCGTCGCATACATGGTTGTTTGCGTTGTCTTTTCCTGTGTCGTGAGGCATAAGAATAAGCCACAGCCGTTCCCAATTTGTCGCAGAATGTTGCTAAATGGGCAGGAAGCATGAACTAAACTTCTGAGGAGAAGTGCCCCTTAGAGGTTAGGACAAATATTAAATCCCAGGTGCCGTTTAATCACCGCACATTGATTACAAAACGACTTTTCTTCTCCCCCAACCCATAGGTCCCTTTTGTAATCCACTGACTCGTTGACGTGGCGCGTTGTAATCCCCTAGTGGCCAAACGACTCTCTCTCTATTCATACTTATTGAGCCACATAACTATATTTATACAAATCGTTCTCTTCCCCCTTGACCAATAGACCAGAAAGTGATTTGTTTTGGCTACCAACGATATTAGTCACACACAATAATTGCCAAGGACTTGTCCAAGGAGTTCCGGTCCCAACAAGACTGAAAACGTATTCGTGAATTGTGTGTTCTATTTTTTCCGAACGACAATGGCACTTCCTTGCTGCCGTTGTATAAATTCCCTATGCCATTTTATTTGAGTACATTTCCATTCATTTTCATTAATAATCAATTGAAAGTTATTCGTGTGCATGGAGGACTTGGCTTGTGCAAAAAACGTTCAAGAGGGAGAAAGGCGAGTACTACGTAGGAGCCTGTAGGTGTAGAAGCAACAACGAAGCAACAAAGTTGACTTGAATACGCGAGGAGGATACGGTTGCGTTGTGACCTTTTATTATCTTTTCAATTTTATTCTGTCTTAAGTGACACAAGTGCCAAGAATAAGATTGCACGATACCCGCGGTCGCCAGCCGGTGATATACAATACTATTTTCAAACGGTTCATTGTGTCAATCTTTAATGGTTTGTCTAATTAAGAGAAAATCTCTGTTTTGGCAAAAGCGCGCCCCATATTTTTACGGGTCACTTGAGCACGAATTGAAAGAAGGAGCCCGAAATCCTATAATTAATATTAATTGTTGCCATGGAATAGCGACAAAGTATTGGGAAGAGACTAGGAAATACATTTATAATGTATGGAATAATGTTCTTTTGTTTTGCTTGGCTATCCAAAGTCACAATTCTGGATATCGATCATATTAAATGATTGATTTGATCGATGACTAAATGTACTTAACGTCACGCATGGACCGCAATGGAAACGGAAGAAAAAAACATAGATTTTGTCTTCTTCTATTCTTTATCATCTAATTATTGTCCCTAGTGGGATGTGGATACTACAATATAAGTCCCCATCTCTTGTTTTTCTTTTTATCGGAAAAAAATAATATAAGTCTCCCTGCACATTTTCATGGAAAAAGATTGTAATTCTGATAAGTGGAAGTATTTTATTTACATTTTGAAAATTAAGACATTTTAGTGTCTGGAGCGATATTAGGCGTGTTTTTTGTACTGCGGTGAAGGTTAATTGGGGGTTATCTGGGTTAACTTACACACATTACAGAAACAACATACCCTTGTTTGTATTGCCATGGTTTGACTGGATATAGCCTAAACTTACAAAGCTCACCTTTGCCCCAGATGTATCAACCCAAATGGTTTGCTGTGAGAGGACATTTTGCAATACATATCTCACTAATAGCCCCCCGGAAATTTACCAGACATAACAATAACATGTCATCTGCATAAGCACACAATTTCAGCGCGACACTTTCCAAGTTTTGAAGGAGTCTATTGACAACGATATTAAGTTCCAGAGAAATGGGAGAAAGCCTCCACCTTGCAAGGTATCCCTGCACACATTTTCCTCGAATATTCTAAGACCAAGCTCTATATACCAAAGATTTTAGAGGGGGCCTGGGCCCGCTCTGTATCCGCCACTGCTCTAGTTGGCTGTTATTGGAGTAAACATCCTAACTCCAACCTTATGAACAATCTGCTTGAGATCAGATTACATGATCACGCGGAGGTTTGCTTCGGCAGAAAATTTTCAGCCCTCATCCCTGACCGCTAGATATATTAAGTGGTTCACTGATGGGTCTAAAACTGAACAGGGTGTTGGTGCAGGTGTCTTTGGACCCGACACCATAATTTCGATCGCAATGGGAGTCTCGCCCAGCGTTTTTCAAGCTGAGATCCACGCCATTGAGATCTGCGCCAGAGTAATCTTGGAAACTGGACTTCGCGGCCCTTACATTGCTATCTACTCAGACAGCCAAGCAGCTATAAAAGTGCTCTCCTCATATAAGGTCTCTTCGAAACTGGTGAAGGAGTGTTACGAACTCCTTCAACTGTTGGCAACCAAAAACCGAGTCTTCTTGTGTTGGGTGCCAGGCCACCAGGGCATTGAGGGGAACGAGGCTGCGGATGAACTTGCTAGACAAGGATCATCCAGTCGTTTTCATGGACCTGAGCCTTACTGTGGCTTTGGACTGGCCTCGGCCAAACGGCGGATCACAGATTGGTCTGCACTATTGCGTCAACAGTACTGGAATAACCTTCCAGGGTTTCGTCAATCAAAGGAGCTGATAATGCCCTTCAGTCACAAGGGCACTACTCAAATGAGTAGAACCCACCTAAGACTCCTAGTGGGGTACTTATCTGGCCGTCACCTGGTCAGATATCACCTGAACAGGATGGGTCTGTCAAGCGAGACTGAATGCCCTAGCAAAACAGGGATCTGCGGCGACTTTCATTGGACCAGAACCCAGAGTTGCTTTGGGAAATGGCATGATTGGAGCAAGGTTGGGAAGTGGATGGACGCCATACATCAACGAAGATTTCAGGAGTTAGTCACTTGCAAACAAACTCGGAATGCCATGATCAGCCTTTTTAACCAGGGAAGCGAAAAAGATACTCAGGTATAAGCTGGATAACTGCCTTGATATTATTGTTGTTGTTGTAGCAACGCGTCAAGTTTGAGTATGTGTGTGTATGTGTGTACTAACATACATACTTTCCTTCGGGCTTTGAGAGGGGTGTGGCAGCTCTTGGCCGTTCTAATGAACGAGTCGACCCGGTGCGTAGAACCGGCTGCCGTAGGAACGATAACTGCCTTCATCGCAGGGCATGGTAATTTTAAGGCTCATCTGACCAAGATGAAAATCGAGGAAGATGACGTTTGCAGGCTATGTCTGGAGGAGGATGAGACGGCAGCACACATTGTGTGCGAATGTCCAGCACTGGCTAGCACGAGGTTGAGTAAAACAGGCAAGCACACGATAAGTGTGGATGCCATGAATGAACTCAGCTTTAAAGAAATGCTAGCAATCACACGGGACTCCCCGAAGGGGAAAGCATATGTAGGAGAATTCGAGAAATGCCAAAACCTGATTCGTTCGCAGGAACGCAGCCATTAGTGGTCTGATTCGGTTATCCCCGGAATACAATATATTATTTTTTGTATTAGAGTGGTTTCGGCATAAAACCACCTACTAAAACTATGAGTACGTTAAGCCCGAGTGGCTACGGCATACGACCATCGCACACATTGATCATTCTTATCATAGTCTATTTGATAAAACCGTTTTTTTTTTTAAATTTAGTGTTTGGATCTCATTCAAGCTGTCTAGACTAGAGTGATTGGAGTGAAAAGCTTAAAATTTGTGACAAGTGCATTGTTTCCTTTTGGATTTTGTAAATATTAAAAAAATGACAAGTAATGATATATAAATCTAGCAGAAACACATCTATAGAAAATAAAAAAATATTGAAAGTCGTTTGAAGTTGCGATGTAGTTGTTTTGTTTACGCCGAAAGTTGGTGGTTTCACTGTGTAACCACTCGGACTACAGAGTCCATTTCTTCGTTCGCGTACGTCGTGGAAATTGATGATGAAATGATGTCTTCTGAACAGTTTCAACAATTTTTCGAGGACATACCTTCCGACAACGAATCAATCACTTCTGATCTCTCAAATGGCATGAGTGACGAGGAAGATAATTACGAGAACCCTTTAGCGCCCAATTTGGATGAAAACGTTCTGGAATCACAAATTCAAGAAATTGAATGGGACAGAGAATATGATCTTCCTTTGGAGGAACTAAGGCTTCAGCTGATGCGGCAACGACTATGAAATCATTTAGGCTAGCCGTGGTATCCGGATTGGTGGGTGCAGAGTCGGACACCCGAGCTAGGCGTCAAAGTGTAAAAAAATGTTTAATTTTCGCGAAAATGTGCCTAAGGAAAAGAGGCTTTACTCTGCAGCGCACATGCCTATACATGGGACATCGCGCAGATGCGCGCATTGTAGCACAAAAACGCATCCTCGTCGAAGCAGGTGGACTTGTAACACGTGCAACGATGGATTGTGCTTGACGACAGAAAAAAATTGTTTTGCACAATTCCACACCTAAGCCCTGGTGGTTCCACCATGGAACCACCTCAAAACAACACTTTCGAATTTTTTTTTTTTGAATCGAATTACAAAAACTGTTTTTTGGATTGTATTTTTGTTTATATTTAAACATAAAATTGAAAAAAATGTCCAGCGTTTAAATTCAGGGCTCAAAGGGTTAACACACACATCTATTAGAGCTCGAAGCGCCGCTACAACAACAATATGTTCCCCTATCGAGGAATAATGTTAATAACAGCCATCTAGGATCGCCAGAACAAAGGTGAGAAAAGTAATCAGTGGCACGATGTGTACGGATTTGACATGACTTGTATTGGGAAGGTTGCAATCCTTGAACCTGTAATCCGTAAGGATAGAGGCAACAAGCGTCCAAAACCCCGCCCACATCTCACGAACTGGGCTACAGCAAGCACAGGTCGCTTCTTATTTATTTAGTCAGCTTGTTGAGGAGCCTTTTTCTTCCCAGAAGGCACTGGCCGACCTTCACTGTCACAATGGCTGCATTTTGGTGAGCGGATCAGGAACAGACTTCTCCTCCATATGCTTTCCCCTCCGGTAAAATACGTACCGTCAACTGTCAATTTTTAGATCTGAAAATATTCTCCTCCGAATCTGAATACTTTTCAGATCCCATAAACTCGTCCATTACATCTTAATAACATGTTCTGCTGTGTCAGAGCAGTTTTTACCCACCCAACCTACAATTCGGGTTGATTGTAGGTCATAGACCTACTCGTACAATTCGGGCCATGATTGCGGGTCATAGTCGAAGCAACGGTAATTAGTAACGCCCCACTAATTCACTCACACAATGCAAATGTTCTCCTCCTTTTTGATAAAAAAAAATGTATTTTATAGCTCCCGCCATAAAATGACAATAAATTTTGGTTCAACTTGTTAACGGAACCGTTTACATTATTCGGTGTCAGTGCGCCTTCAATCAGAGGAGGTGCTAGTGTGGCGCAAATTATGTATTTACGCATTCCGTATTCCGCACAATACTCGTTGATCTATTCTCTATTCCATTTTCAAACTTTCAATTTGGCAATTTTCCAGCGCCGGCCGGTTGGCATTAGTAATGCGATTCGGCTATTCCGTGCACATCGCCGGGCAAGTGGATCAACTAAATCTCGCTCATAGAAATTTTCCTCTTGGGAAAGTTTACGATTACAGTAATTACAGTTTGTCCGCTGCAGCAGCAGTAGCAAGCAGGCACCAGGCAGCATGGTCTTTGGGCCTTGCCTAATTGAATTCTACGTTAAAGGTTCGCATGACCGTGACCCTCGGACTGACAAATTAACAAATGGACATCGTCCTCTGGGGACTGCGTCGAAACGTCTGGACAAATTTCATCGTTACTCACTAGCCAGCATCTCAGCGACAATGTTGCGAGAATTTGGTGGAGGAAGGAGTTTTCCTCCAAGGGGAGGTGTGCGAACTTGCAAATTCCATAGTGCCACAGTGGTTTACATAGAATAATGCCAAAAAAAAGAGCTGAGGATTACTGAAAACAGGAAGCAATTGTTTATCCTAACTTTTCTTGCGAATCAATCGAATGCATCCGTTGGCCGCGTGATCATGATCAGGCTGCCAAAGGCGAGAACAACGCGACATAATCCACCTGTCCCGCTGCTGGCAACGGCATTGACCCACCCCGGCCACTGCAGCGTGCACCTCGTCATCGTCAAGGGAATCGGATTACATAAGCACAGCGCTGGACGTCATGCTAGCATTCGTGTGTGCAGAAGCGGCACTTACCTCCTTCGCAAATGTCCTCGGACGTAGTGGTGCGGGTCGTCGTGGTAATCCAATTATCGGGCGAGAATCGTTACCCCCTTAATCCTCTAGTGCACTCCGCAATAACACACTTTCGTTCTCGATGCAACTGATGGGCGCTGCGATGCTAATGCACCGCGTTTATCACAAACTCACCATCACACTTCAATGACAAATTAAAAAGGTGCGCTGCTCCTCACAACGACTGAAATTGGCCGGTCGTCGTCGTCGCGGTCACAAATCGAAATCACCACCACCCACCAATTGCACTCTCGGCTCTCGCGAACGGCGACGCAAATTTCCACACTATTTTTTATCAGACACCACACGGCGTAAAGAAAATTAGCCAGAAACGCTGCGGGGGAACGAATCCAATCCGCGAACGGACACCGCGACGACGTCGTTTGTTTGTAAACAAAATTTCCCAGCGATATCGCACACTCTTGTCACACAACCGACGAAAACTCGCCGGCGGGCAATTGGAAATTGACTGCACGCAATCGTATCTGGCGAGTCGAGTCAAATTCTTTCGATTCGGGCGGTGGAAAAAAAAATGCACGAAACACACGGATCCCCCACAATCGCACGACGTCCGCTCTGCAGAAGGAAATCTACCGAATGACAGGTCGTCGTGTGCGCTTCCCGAAAATACTTATCAGATGTTTGGAGCTTTGCAGATTCGGAATGATTTCTGCAAAAGTTGGAGTTTTAGTCGGATATGTTGGTGTACCTGGAAGAATTTTCAATTTTTAGAAATATGTTGTTGTATCTGGAAAAAACAAATTTGACGATGGTAAACAGAAGTAAGCCTCCAAAATATGTTCTAATAAGAATCCAACATTTTCATTTATTTCCTGGGAATTATCTGAAATGTCCCAAGTTTCAAGTTTCCCTTATTTCAACAGTTGGCTATCCTGTCCATGTGATGTCAAAACAGATTTTCCAGTTCAACGGAATATTCAATTAACAACCTACAAGGCGGTTTACGCGCTTGTCAGCTCAGGAGGCGTTTTTCTAGTGTTTTTTGTGTTGCGAGAATACAAATACTCTGTGGAAATAATGGCCAATTTGGAATCAATGATTGTTGAGGAAAAACCACCACCGCCAAAGCAAGTTGATCGCGAAAGGGTGAGTTCTTTTAGTCACTTTTCATCGATTGAGGTTATGCTAGACTAGTTGTTTACATCGCCGGCTGAATTGTTGAAAGTTCTTTGAATTGTTTATGGATTGGAATAAATTTTTACAGAGTATTAAATGCATACAGCAAAACAATTAAAGGGCACTCCCCTATTCGATTAGAGGAGATCTCTGATATATCTGTGAAGAAAGCACTGCCCAAGGCTCGGTACCGTGCCCTGTCACCTCTTCCATAGTCCTCCGCGTGGACGCCCCCTGGAACGGCGGTGGTCACCATTGTTAAACAGTGTCAAGCCGTCAGTGGTGGCGGTGCGATGATTTGGTAAACCTTCTCGAAAGACAACTTCTACGAACAACTAAACGCCGTTCAGAGCAGAACACCTAAAGGTGACATTATAATGGTTATGGGTGATTTGAATGTAAAAGTTGGCGCTGATAACTATGGGCTCAGACATGTGATGGGGAGACACGGTCGTTGTGATCGTAAAGACAACGGTGAAGAATTTATAGAGTTCTACAACTTTCACAGTCTCTTCATCGGTGGTACTATGTTTGAGCATAAGGACCACCGCAAAATCAGTTGGTCCTCCTGTTGATCGGCGCAGAACACAAAATCAGATCGACCACTTTGCCATTAGTAAAAGATTCAAGAGTTGCCTCCTGGACGTGCGAAACAAGAAGGGTGCCGATATTGGGATGAGAAGAGACCATTACCTTATGATCGCTAATGTTCGATTGCGTATTGCAGCCGTGCGCCATCCTAGCTGCGAAAGACTCAGGCGCCGCAAATTCAACACCGCTCGACTAAAAAATCCAGCTGTCTTACAGCAATATAATGACCAAAAAGCTGCTGAGATAACTAGTCACCCAGATAGTGACATAAATCAAAACTGGGATGCCATAAAAAATGCGTACATTGATAGTGCAAATACCATCCTTGGCACAAACCCTGATTGCCGGAATAAGCCCTGGATGTCAGACGTTTCATGGCAGCGGATTGTTTAAAGAAAAGAACTGAAGGTTCGTTTGGCTGTAGCATCAGATGACAATCGAAGCAGCATCGAACTCCTTTACCACCAGAAAACTCGAGAAGCTCAGCGTAGTGTGCGACGCGATAAAAGGAGAATAATCCAATCCTGAAACCTGGGAAAAAAGCGACACTCGGCGAGTCCTATCGTCCCATCACACTTCTATCACCAGTTGCCAAAACGCTCGAAGCACTAATCCACTCTGTTCTTGCGGCCCACATCCAGCTTGCAAATCACCAGTACGGCTTCAGAAGGATGCATAGTGCGACGACGGTCCTGGATGCCATTACAACTCGCATCCACAATGGCCTCAACCAACCTCGTCCATGTCACAGAACAATTCTGGTGGCACTTGACCTGTCGAAAGCCTTGGACACAGTCAGCCACTCAGCACTTCTGTCCGACCTACAAAATACTACTACTACATACTACAAAATGGATTGCCAACTATCTCGCGGGCAGGCAGTCCTACACCGAATCCAGGAGTAAGAAGTCGAAGCTAAGGAAGATCAAACAATGTGTGCCATAAGGAGGAGTTTTGTCTCCCTCCTTGTTCAACCTTTACCTATCTGAAACTCCAACTCCACCTGAAGGAATCGAAATTATCTCCTATGCCGACGACTGCTCCATTCTGGCAACAGGGAACAACATCACGGAAATGTGCGAACGATTAAATGATTACCTCCTTCTTCACGGGCAAGAATTTAATCGTATCAGCGCCTAAATCCTCGGCAACCTTATTCACCACCTGGACGAAGGAAGTCAAGATGCAACTTGGGATCTCAATCAAGTTATTCCGACCGTGAACCATCCTCAAATTCTAGGAGTAACCCTGGACAGCGTGGTCACGTCATCCTGCCATGCTTCAACCGTGTGTAACAGCATGCGCGGTAGGAATAAAATCCTTAAAGCCTTGGCCGGTAGCACCTGGGGCAAGGATAAAGAAACCCTACTGGTCACGTACAAAGCAGTCGGAAGGTCAGTAGCCAACTATGCGGCCCCTGTGTGGTCACAGAATCTCAGTGACTCACAATGGAATAATATTCAGGCTTGCCAAAACGGCGTACTGCGACTGGCTGTCTCCTGATGTCATCCTAGGACCATCTGCATCAGGAAACTAAGATGATGCCTCTAAGAGACCATTACAAGCTTCTTGCGAAACAATATCTGGTGGGTTGTTACCGGAGGGAACATCTCACCGCCAACCTCATGGACAAGAGGCTGCCACCAAGATATGTCAGGCGTGATCTGAGGGACCTCGAAAGAGACGTCCAGAGGTACAAAAGGGTTCCCTTTGACAACGACGCATGCAGATCAGCCATCGCAACAATACATAATGAGGAGGTGCAATCATCAATTGCAGGACTAGGTACAAACATAGTTCTCACAACCACCAGCCATTTCTCCCGAAGAGAGAATACTTAACTCCTCCCCTTCTCGCATTAACCGGGATGTCACAAACACATGCCCCGCCTGCAATGGTACACCTCACGATGTAGACCATATTTTCAACTGCCCAGCTCGCTGTGGGAGAACCGAGAACCCCGAACCCCCCAAGCGGGCGTTCTAGGCTGCATTCTGAGGGTAATAACACCTTAAGCCGCAGAGCCCATCCAGGTAGGTAGGTAGATGGGCTGCTGTGACAAATAACAGCTCAAATAGACCTCACATCGGTCCGTTGTGATACCTCTAACACCTCTAACAATTTCTAATAGTTAGAACCATCCAGAGCTAACAATAAAACTCTAAAAGTTTTCCAACATCCGCGCTTTCTAGCTCTTGCAAGTCAGTGAAAAAGTAGGATCCACGTAACGACCTCCTTCTACCTGCCAAAGCCGGACAGGGGCAGAGAAGGTGGAAGTTACTTTCCTCTTCGTTCACATCCCCACAGCTCCTGTAAAAGTCATTATAGGGAAGCCTCCTGGCGTGAGGCAATGCCCAGTGATAACACCCACCACCGAGCTAATATGCCTGTTGTTAAGCGACAATAGATTTTTCGATCGAGTAACGTCCAGTATGCTCCGCAGTGATCGAGTTGTACGGCAGGTATTGCCATCAATCCATCTTGCATTGGCTTTGTTAATCGCCTCAGATTTGACAATCAGTTTGCAAGAAGCAATGGGCGGATAGATATCACCATATTGTTGGAGCTCGCCATTTAAACAACTCAGTCTGGCAAGCTCATCAGCCTGACAGCTACCTTCCAAGCCACTGTGGCCAGGGATCCAGCACAGACAGGACAATGTTAAAATAGCTCCCCAATTCAGAAAGGGATGATCGACAATTATTATCAAGACTGATTCCAGTGCCAACACCACAGGCAGAGCAACGCGAAGCGCCGCAGAGTGGTATGAAAGGGCAAGGAAGAAGAAAGATCAAGACTGATTCCAGCGATCTGATTGCAGCCTGGCTGTCCGTATAGATGATAATGTCTCTACCAGTTATGACATGTTGTCTTAAAAAGATTAGAGCTTCCGAAATCGCCGTGATCTCCGTCTGCAAAACACTACAGTGAGCTGTTAGACGGAAAGTCAGGCTTAGATTTAATCTGTCGCAATAGACGCCCGCTCCTACCCCTCCGTCTGCTTCGGATCCGTCCGTATACATGCCGATAGAGTCAGCAATTGGAAACTCGCCTTCCTTCCATTGATGCTGACTTGGGATGACGAATGTCAAGTTCTTATCGAACAGATATTTGGGAGTGGAATAATCAGTTTCTGTAAGAATATCCAAACTATTTAAAATCGACGAGTGGCCGAAGGCAGACGAGATCCACAGTCCGGTTTCACGAAGGCGTATGGCAGTGATTGCAGCACTTTGTTCGCCCATGATATCCATAGGAAGCAGGTTGAGCAGCGCGTCCAAGGCTGCAGACGGAATTGACCTCAATACTCTGCTAATGAGGACGCAGGCTAGTCTTTGTAGCTTACTAAGCAGGCTGCAATTGGCTACAAAATGAAGGGCTCTCCACCAAACCACAATACCATGAATAAGTATGGGACGTACAACAGAAACGTAAAGCCAGTACACAACATTTGGTACGGCTCTCCTGCAGGAGTACATAGCAATAGTAGCCTTTTTCACTCGTTCCTGGATATTGGGTTTCCAACCTTACCTTTTGTCGAGAATGAGCCCAAGAAATTTTGCTTTCTCCGAAAAAACTAGTCTAGCCCCTCCCAGCTGTGGGGGCACGACAGAAGGTACCTTGTATCTCCTAGTAAAAAGAACAAGTTCAGTCTTGCTCGGATTAACCTTTAAGCCACAGGAATTGGCCCAATTTGTAAGTCGAGAGAGGGCGTTCTGAAGCACCTCACTGAGAATGCTTGGGAACTTGCCGGAAATAGCAATGGCAACATCATCCGCATAGGCTATCACCCTGCAGCCCAGTCTTTCCAAGTCAAGAAGCAGCGAGTTAACCACTAATTTCTAAAGAAGGGGGGCCTCCTGCGGAGTGCCCCTTATTACTCGTTTTTGGTCCGATGATGAGCCTAGGCTAGTATGAGCAACCCTCGATGTCAATAAAAGGTTAACAAGTTCTCAGAGTGACTTGCTCACATGTAACCCAGAAGGCGCGTTGATGATAGCTTCGGGTTTGGCGTAGCTAAAAGCGCCTTCAATGTCTAGGAACACGACCATGGTATATTCCTTGTAGCTAAGAGATTTCTCGACATAGCTTACTAAAGAGTGCAAAGCTGAATCCACCGATCAACCCTTGCAGTAGGCATGTTGGAATGTATATAGATAAGAGCCGCACTCCGTAGATAAATATCAATCAGCCTCTCAAACATTTTCAACAGATTAGATGACAGGCTGATAGGTCTAAAGTCATTGGGGCGTGCGTACGAGCTTTTATCTGCTTTCGGGATAAAAGTCACGTTCACTTCAGTCCATATACGTGGGATATAGACCAGCTCCATCCATGGAAACTTCGTCTGTTAGTAGAGGTGTATATAATGGCACCCCTCAAGGCGGGATACTGTCTCCTCTTCTTTGGAACTTGGCCGTTAATGGCCTGCTTCTGAAACTGGAAGAAATTGGGTGCCATGTGACTGCCTATGCAGACGATGTTGTCATTGCTAGTTCCGGTAAGTTTCCGGGATTCCTAAGTGAGGTACTCCAGAACGCCTTATGTATTCTGACTGAATGGGCAGGCACCTGCGGTGATGGGGTAAATCCCGACAAAACGGAACTTATGCTCTTCACCAGAAAGCGTGAAATTCCCCTTTTGAACCTCCCCTTTTGGATGGCAAGAGACTGGTCTTTGCTGATAAAGCAAAGTTCCTCGGACTTATCTTCGATAAGAAGTTAACATGGAAGCTGAATATTCTTGAACGGGTGAAAAAGGCAACTGTTGCGCTATACTCTTGTAAAAGGACTATAGGTAAGAACTGGGGCCTCCAGCCGAAAGTGGTGTATTGGTTATATACTGCAGTGGTACGGCCTATCTTATTGTACGGGATATGCGTATAGTGGGCGGCACTCAGAGTTGCGTTTTATTGTAACCTACTGGGTAAAGTGCAAAGACTTGCTGCGATTGCCATTACTGGAGCTTTAAGAACTACTCCGTCGGCTGCCTTGAACATGCTCCTCAACTTGCTTCCGGTGGACATTCTTGGCGAGCAACTGGCGGCCAAAACAGCCCTGCGTCTTCGTGATACTGGACAGTGGCGCGCGCTGAGGAGTGGACACTCCACTATTCTGGATAATCTGAATCTTCCAGTAGTAACCGACTATACCGCTCCAAAAGTTATTTTTGGCAACAATCATATAAGCCTGATTCCCTCTAGAGATGAATGGGCGAGCAATATAATACCCGACTCCTTGGCCATCTACACGGATGGCTCCAAAATCGATGAGGGAGTAGGTGCGAGGGACTATGCATTAACGTATCGGTCCATCTTACCGACTACTGCAGCGTCCTCCAGGCGGAGATTTCGGCAATAGCGGAAGCTCTGTCCTGGCTGGGAAGGCATGTCCTTACTTTAAAGGATATTACTATCTACACGGATACTCAAGCGGCGATACGGTCGCTGGAATCGGTTATTTCGACATCAAAAACGGTTGTAAATTGCCGGTCGACACTCATGGAAATGAGTAGCTTTTTCAATATTACAATTTGCTGGATTCCGGGCCACAGTGGTTTCACGGGTAATCGGGGGGCTAATGAGTTGGCCTATCAAGGGGCAATCGGATCCACCGCTGTGGATCTTGACCACATTAGGATATCCATTGCAGTGTGTAAAATGGAAATTGAGTCCGTTGCGATCGGCAGAGCCAATGCTAGATGGCTTAGCGGTAGCACTTGCCAAACAACTAGGATGATATGGCCCAGGATAGATCCTGATCGCTCTGCCTCACTGCTCTCATTGAACCGGAAGCATATTGGCAGGGTGATGGGGGTCATCACAAGGCACTGTCCTATCGGCGACCATGCGAGAAGGCTTCGCCTTCCTCATTATGATTACTGTAGAAGTTGTCATGATGAGGATGAGGAGGAGAGTGTTGCTCACCTTCTTTGTTACTGTCCAGCCTTGGCATATAGGAGGAGAAGATTTTTGGGATTCTCCTTTTTCCAGGACCTAGAGGGTCTCGTTAATGTGAATGCGATTCAAATTAATCGGTTTGTTGCCAGCGTCGGCTGGCTGGATACTTAGGGTTAAGAGTTTGTAGGCAACTAAATCTATGGTGGTATCACAACGGACCATGAGTGGTCTATGTGTGCTGCTGAATTGCGGCAACCCCTATACCTAACCTAACCTAGACCAGCTCCAAACAGGCCCTGAAGATGGCTTCGATCCAGGGGGATATAATATCAGATGTGTGTTGCAAATCGACCGGAATAATGCCATCACGTCCAAGCGATTTCAACGCATCTAAGCTTTGAATAGCCCATACAATTTTTTCACTGGACATAATACGAGGGCTGTATGATAAGTACCTGTGTTTACCGACTGATGGCAACACTGACGCAAAATGTTCATGCCATCATGTAGCGCCATCTTTAAAATGACGACTGAAAATTTCAGACAGATTTATCGAGTAGTTTTTTTTTGACAGCTGTTGAAATTCATCAAGTTCGTGTTTATTTGCAATCATGGAGAAAGAGCAATATCGATCAGCGATTCGATTTCTTTTTTGGATGGGAAGACGTGTGAGGAAATCAAAGTGAAGTTGCATGGCGTTTATAAGGACCATGCACCTTCGATGACTACCATCAGATATTGGTTTAATCAATTCAAGCGTGGCCGAACATCCGTTTTTGATGAAGAGCGCCCAGGCCGTCCGATTGAGGTGACTACGGAGGATATGGTCAATAAAGTCCATCCACGCATACAAAATATCCTTCACGAAAAATTGGGCATGAGAAAGCTATCGGCGAGATGGGTGCCGCGTTTGCTAACAGTGGAGCAAAAACGGAATCGCATGACAACTTCGAAGCACTGTTTGGACATGTTTAAGCGCAATCCGAAAGAATTTCTACGGCGTTTCGTGACTGTTGACGAAACATGGATCCATCACTACACGCCAGAAACGAAAGAACAGTCAAAACAGTGAAGTTCACCCGGCGAAACTGCTCCGAAGAAGTCGAAAACGGTTCCATCGGCCGGAAAAGTCATGGCCACCGTTTTTGGAATTCGCAAGGCATCATCTTCACCGACTATTTGGAGAAAGGAAGGACAATCACGGGGCAGTACTATGCTGATTTATTGGATCAATTCAATGCTGAATTGATAAAAAAACGGCCTCACTTGGCAAAAAAAGTCCTTTTATACCATGACAACCCACCTGTTTACTCGTCCGCAATCGCCACAGCAAAACTGGTCGAATTGCGCTACGAATTGCTGCCTCACCCACCATATTCCCCTGATTTGGCCCCCTGTGACTTTTTCCTCTTTCCAAACTTGAAGAAATCGTTGGCAGGAAAAAAATTCAGATCGAATGAGGAGGCTATAGACACAACAGAGGCCTATTTTGCGGAGTTCGATAAATCATATTTTTTGGATGGCTTGAAAAAGTTAGAATATCGCTGGACTAAATGTATCGAGCTGAAAGGAGATTATATTGAGAAATAAATAAAAAAAAATTTTTTTGTAATGCGTTTTCTTACCTGACACGGGTACTTATCATACACCCCTCGTAGAGGCACAATCACAAGAAGCACATCCAACTATGGTCAAAATTGCAATCCACAATGCGTCGACCGGTCATGAATAGTACTTACCTTTTCTTTTCGTGCGAAAGTTCATACAAATACTGTCAAAAGTTTCGTCCTTTTGACAGTTTTTGTATGAACTTTCGCACGAAAAGAAAAGGTTAGTACCAGTCATCAACCGGAAATGTTCCCTTTTAAGTTGACAGTTTAAGCATTGAAATGTTTTCGTCATATTTTACAATCACAAAAAAAAATTGATTTAACTCAACTTGGTGTGCAGAATGAAACCAAGTGTCACAATAAATTCAAATTTTCACTGAAATAATTCGCAGTTGCACATTGCAAGAACATTGAATACATAAAGTAACTCAATTATGTATTTTACTTTCAGACATGCCCTCTCCTGCTGCGTGTCTTCTGTTCAACCGGTCGTCATCACTCGCTCGCCGAATATGGTCACGGAAGCGTTCCAGCCAACGAACTGCAAATCTACACCTGGCAGGATGCCACTCTCAGCGAACTTACATCGCTTGTACGTGAAGTGAATCCGGACACACGAAAGAAAGGTACCTACTTTGATTTCGCCATTGTTCGACCGGAACCGCGCAATAATGCGTATCGTATGCGCGAAATCGGGGTGACTTGTTCCGGCATGAAGGGCGCCGACGATTCCAAAACACTTGCACAGTGCAATTTCTGCATTGGCGATTATATGGACATAAATATTACACCGCCCAATCGACTACCGCCACCAATGCGTCGTCCGCGCCCGTATTAGATTTAAAATAACACTACAACTACAATAAAATAAAATTACCCAGACTGTCAGAGAGAAACGGAAGTAAATGATGAGTAGGAAATCTTTATGTCTTATTTTTATTTATAAAAATTCACGTACATTATTTACAGACTTTTACTTTTCACTCTTAAAAATAAATAAGGTTTTGTTCATGTTTGGCGCGAACAAGAAAGCTGGAATTTCCTCGACAATTCCGGGTCGTTCGGGGGTCACTCGACAGTACGACTCTCACTAGTTAACAAAACCTAAATTAGTTTCGGGATAAAAACTGCGGTTGAGCTTGCTGCGGAATGAAGGCGCCTGGTCGTTTGGATTTCTTCTTGCCCATGCTGGAAAGATCGAGTTCAACTCCATTGGGCAGGATTGCCTTGTTGCCTTCGTAATCAACGAAGCCGGACTGTCCGAGTTCTTGTTCGCCACGCTTGTTTGGATCGCACAGGATGCCTGTTTCGTAATTGTACTCGCGTTTCAGACCATCGGGATCAATGTATCCGTAACGTCCGCTGAAAACAAAAAAAAATTCTCCTATCAATTGCAATCATCACGCAAGACAACAAAAAAAGTGCTTACCGTGTAACACAATCAACTCCAATAGTTTCCTCCTTGAACGATCCATCGTCATTTTCGAATCCCCATGTGATCGAACCGTCTTCGTGTTCCTCCCGATATTTTCTCAAGATCTGAGCGACCGGTTTCTTGCGGTAGTTTTCCTCCTCCTGTGAAACTGGTCGTCTCACTGGCACTTGTCGAATAGTTTGAACGGCCTCCTGATCGAATTGAGGACGAGGCTCACGATCACGATGCACTGGACGACGTATAGCCTTTCGCTCGGGAACGACCGGAACAAATCGCTGAGCACTGCTGATCTGTTGCGGCAACTGGCGTTCTTGTGGCTGATAACGAGGCTCTTCAGCCGAACTGTCTTGTTGCAAAATGTTGGCATCGATCTGTGGCAAGGCACTGGGTTGCGGAACGGGCTGCGTATTGAATTGTTGAATGAAATTTTCGGGAGCCACCTCTTCCGGTTCTTCGGTGACTGGTTTGGCTTCTTCTAGGAGACGTGGTGCAATGGGTATTGGAATTGCATTGGGAATGGGCGCCGGACGAATTCCGGCAATCGGTCGACGAACTCGGACGAGTTTGTCATTGCGAAATTGTGGCTTGAATGCAATCGGAATGGCACCGGGGACATTGATTCGTGGTGGTGGTGGACCACTCTGTGCTAGAATGACGGTGAAGCACACCGCCAGCAGTGGAATCTGAAAGAAAACGAAGAGAGTAAGAGATCAGTAAATGTTGAATGAAAAATTGCAATTGAATTGAAACCGCATTACGACATTAGTAACTGTCATGGGGGCAAAATTAACGTGTGGCTTAATGCTTAACTCATTGGTAGATCGCCCATCTTCATGTCGTTGATCCCTAATGGGCCGGATGGCCCATTGTTCTATAGCCCTGAGTCTATAAGCAGGCGTAGGCGTGTCGATCAAGTTTGATCGAGCTGACAAATCTGCTCAGGAGATTCGGTGAAAATGAAGCCACATCAGCCTCCGGATAGGCGACTCCGAAGCAGTCTCTACGGCGCCGGGAAAAGGCGTCGCAATCGCATAAAATATGGATCAACGTCTCGTCCTCCTTTCCGCAGAAACGACAACTCGAGTCCGATAAAATGTCAATGATTCTTAGGTGGTAGAGAATGCGAAAGTCTTGGGGTTAATCCTAGACAGGAAGCTTAACTGGAAACTAAATATCCAGGAAAGAATAAGTAAAGCAACTATAGCGCTGTACTCCAGCAAGGGGGCCATTGAGAAAAGATGGGGTCTACAGCCGAAGATCGTATACTGGCTATTTGTGACAATATGACCAATACTGATGTATGGTGTGGTAGTCTGGTGGACTCCACTAAGCACGGTGGCCAACCGGAAGCTGCTAGGGAACGTCCAGAGGGCAGGTTTCAGGTGTTCCAAGTGCCACTGATTACATTCCATCGAATTACACCTTTGCTAAAAACCATGTTAGTCTGATTCCTCCACAAACTCATTGGGAGCAAAATGGGATACCGCAAGCGGAGGAATATATACAGATGGCGTCAAAGGTGCCAGAGGGGTGGGTATTGGTATATATTCTGACGAGCTAAATACACGTATATGCCACTCATCACGCCTTCCAGGTCACTACAGTGTTCTCCAAACGGAGGTTACGGCAATCGCTGTCGACATGTCGTATCAGCCAAAAATATTGTTACCTTCACGGACGGTGAGGATCACTTTAACATCACTCTGTGCTGGATTCCGGGGCAAAGAGACTTTGAAGGGAACTTAAAAGTAGACGAGTTGGCTCGAAGGGGAGCTCCAGGGTCACCACAGTATTGGAATACCCATGGCTGCGTGTAAACTTGTACTCAAGCTCGAGACGAGTAGGAGGACTAACGCTAGATGGGAAGGTGGTGACACTTGTGGTACAGCTAGATCACTGCGGCCCAGTTTTTACGTACGACCAAGCTTTTGTCGATGGATAGACAAAACATTGGCAATTTGGTGGGGGTTATCACCGGGCATTGCCTTATTGGAGATCATGCCAGAAGGCTTCGGCTCACCTACGATGACTAATGTTGTAGCTGCGAGGATGAGTAGGAGGAAGTTAATATGTATTTAGCATCTGTTGTGCGACTGTAGAAGAAGGGCACACCTTAGTGAATTCTTCTATGCAAATCTGGGAGAATTGGCGGATATGGAGATTAGCCGGCTACATGAATTCATTAAAAGTTCCGGCTGGCTTTAAGTAGTAGGTACCAGCGACAGGACACTCCCTTGTGTCTCCGAGTCTAAGTGTACCGTGGATCTCTGTGGCAGCCCATATAACCTAACCGAACCTAGGTGGCAACCAGGCATGAATGTCCAGTCAGGAGACCACAGATAACTCTCGTTCCAGTTCAGCTTTAGCAGGACAGTCGATCTGCTATACGAGCTGCCTGAGATAAAAAGTTTAGCCTGTCTTAAACCTGGGAGACTATCCCACTGGACAGTTTCTGATAAGGTTCTTGAATGTGCCGGTTGGAATCTCGCAAAAGGGCTCTGGTCCACAGAAGAGTGTAGCCGATTATGCTCTAGCCAGTCCGACGGCCAGGGACCCAGAGTAGTGTTATTCTATTAAGAGAGCCAACTTTATGCAGTACTTTTTGGCAGTCGCAAACGATCTTAGATGTAGCTGTCCTCTTTGGTAGCGCTTTGATGGCCGCCTGGCTGTCAATGAATACTGCTAAATTCTTGTTGCGGTAGCCGTTCCTCAAGCATAATTCAGCTCATGCCTCGATGGCATGTACTTCCGCCTGTCCATGGGTATGAAAACCCGATGACTGGGGCCGACAATACTCATTTGCCCTAACCCCTAGTGGGGCATAGCGCGTCAACTATTACATATGGCTTAGCTGACGTTTCGTTGATATAAACCAGTTTTGGACGATGCACGTTGCCAGCATGCACCTTCTGCTCCCACTTAGCCGCCTATCTGCGACAAGTCGAGAGATGTTGTGGCTTATTATTATGCCCCGCACCACAGGGGGAAGACAACACAAACATCCATGGCCACCAACGCCGTGGACGGGACTTGAACCCGCAACGACCATACTTAGACCAGACTGACGCCTCTACGCACTGAGCTACTGGTCGCCCCCCCCCCCCCTTCATTGGTTTTCGAACCATCCGTGAACCACTTGATGGTGTCTTGGGAAGATTGGCATATTTATGTTGTCAGTGTTCTCTGTTCCATATTATGGTCGATAAAGCTTGCAAATATCTGGCGTCGAATGTGGGTGGGTAAGATATGACCAAATCAATAAAACTGAAATGAGCAATCAAAATAGGAAAATAGGTGTGTGGTACTGTTAGTCACAAGATTTTCACTCAAGAGGTATAGCCCCATTTTCCAAGCTGCGGAACTCGGCTGCGTCTTGCGGAATAGACTACTTTCGGCCTTGTTTTCAGGATGCAGGTTACCGCTGCGTCTTGCGGGATAGACTACCTCGAAAGCTGTCTGTTCCGCAACACGCAGCGGTATCTTACAGCTTCGAAAATAGGAAAACAAGGATTTCGAGGCAGTCTGTTCCACAGCACGCAGCGGAGTTCCACTGGTCCATTACACACTCCATAGTGGCAGCAGGTAAGGTATACTATGTCGGCTATTATCATTTCTTTGGAAGCTATTAAGAATATAATTCGAGGTGTATGCTAGCAACTGCATCACCCAAAGCTATAAGCTAACGCAACGTCAACATGTCATTGCGCGCCCAGGGGCCAAGGCAATTAGCACTGAGAAGAAGGCGTGAATTCGATTGAGGTACAAATGCAAATTTATTTCAAATTAATAATAATTCATCTTCAGCGTTAAAAAATTAATCGAAGAGGTTAGTCGTATCACGTATTCAGTTCCACCAATCAAACGATAAGCCAATCCCAATATGCATTTGTGACATACATAGTTGACTAGTGATCGGTCGCGGAAGTCACATCGAAAAACACAGTTAGTACACACTGCACGATGTTGTGGTTATGCCCAGAAAGTCTGCACAATATAGCAGACGTCTAATACCTTCATTGTTCCCTCCTGCGGTCACAATTCGTTCGGGTTATTGTCCTCGGTTATGAAATGCATAGTAAGGTGCGTCAGCATACTGCGATTTAATTTGCAACTCATTTCTTAGCCTAGTACGAGTTTCTGTCTAATTTCTTAGCTTGGTAGACAATCATTTGTAATTGTATAATTATATAGTAATACAAGTTTTGGGAGATTTTTTACTTAATTAAATTTACAATCAAGTTGTAATGACTTCTTAGTTTTTAGTGCAAGGCTAGTTGATAAAAATATGCTCGTATATGAGTTTCATTTTTTCGCAACTTTCAAGAGTTATATCATAGATCAGACTGAACATAATTTCAGGTAATTATTAATTGCAAAATCTAATATGTACTCGTAATTGCGGATATTTTTATACCCTAGACTTTTAGTATAGGGTATATTGTTTTTGTCACGACGAAAATATGTAACACCTTAAAGGAGGCTCCGGAGGTATAGCAATGTATATATATATAAATGATCAGGATCACCTCCTGATTCGATTTAGCCATGTCTGTCTGTCTGTCTGTCTGTCCGTCTGTCTGTCCGTTCGCACGATAACTTTCGATAGAATGAAGCTAGAGACTTGAAATTTTGGTCAAATGTTGGAAGTATAATCTACTTGGTTGGTATTGAAAATGGGCATGATCAGGCCAAGAGAACGCCTACCTCCCCTATATATGTAAAATAATTAAATGTATCTATAACTCCCGATTAAATAAACATAAAAAGCTCTAGCTTTGGCAAATTGCTCGTGAGGATAATCTTCTACTTCCCTAAAAAAAATAAAATCAATCAGCTGAAAACTAACGGTAATTTTCTTACAAAGAGCCCCGTACTACCCTACTTTTCGGGTTTTTTGTCTATAACTCTTGAACCAATTGACGTAGACACCTGATTTTTGGCATGTAACCCTGAAGTAAGAAGATGCTTAAGTTCCAGTAAGTTGGGCATAATCAGATCAAGGGAACGCCTACCTCCCCTACAAATTTCAAAAAATTAAATATTCATTTAATTACGATAACTTTCGATAAAATTACACTAGCGAGTTGAAAATTTGACAAAATGTTGTTAGTAGGATCTACTTGGTTGGTATTGAAAATGGGTAAGATCAGACCCAAGCAACCCCTACCTCCCCTACAAATGCAACTTCAATAAGCGATAACTTTTGACAGAATCAAGCCAGCGACTTGAAGTTTTGGTCAAATGTTTGAAGTGAGATCGGGTTAGTTGGTATTTAAGATGGGTTAGATCAAACCTAAGGAACCCCTACCTCCCCAACAAGTGAAACTTCAAATAAGCGATAACTTCCGATAGAGTGAAGCTAGAGGCTTGAAATTTTGTTTAAATCTTTGAAGCATGATCTTATTTGTTGGTGGCAATAATGAGCAAGATCCGACCCAAGGAACCCCTACCTCCTCTACAAGTGAGACTTCAAATAAGCAATAACTTTCGATAGAATGAAGCTAGCGACTTGAAAAATTCGACAAATATTTATAGAATGGGTTAGTTAATTGATTTTGATAATGGTCAAGATCCTACTGAATGATTGCCAACCTCCCCTATAAACTGGCTATATAGGAAACTCACTTTTAATGCATATGGTCGTTACCAATTGGTACTTTTGATATCACCACTAGGTCTGTACAAGTCTAGGGTATATACGTTTCGGACTCCGGGCCGAAGCGAAGCTTTGGCCTGGTTTTTTTTGTTTAGTATTCGCAATAGCCAGGAAGATTGTCCGGGACTTATGTGATGGCTGACTGCGATTAACATTTGACATTGGACTTTTGGGGTGTCAGCTACATAATAGCCGCCATACATTATGCGATCCGTCGCCCGATCGATCGGCCGATGGATCGCCACAAAATATCAGTTGATAAAAATTATATGGAACTGTCAAAAAAATTGTCAACGATAAGCGCATACACAGGCCGATCCATCGGTCGATATCGATATCGGGCGACGGATCGGCCAATCGATCGGTGTGTGTATGGCACGTATTAGATCAGACACGATCCCCATTCTACGAGTATATAGATGATCACTCAAGGTAAAATGGCCCGGAAGGAGCCTGCAGATAAATCTCACCCGGTTTCTGCGTAATCTTAACGGCTCAAGAGCGCATTGCGCGAGTGACCAGTTTGGCCTATCTGAGACCACCGGTACTGCCACAGAGCGCGATTTTAACTAAGTGCTCCCATTCCCTGATATACCGCGTGCCCGGATACCCAAAAGATGGTAGCCTTGATTTAAAAAAAACCTAATCCCTGTAAGGCTTCACGACAACTAAGCACCAATTTCGTCGAAATTGAGAAATTACTTAGTGCTTCGATGGCCGCCTGGCTGCATGCGAAGATTGCGATAATCATGCCTCGGTATCCGGCTGCTAAGCAAATGTTCGCGCAGGTCTCTCGTGTAAACTTCCGTCTGAAATACCATAGGATACTTTCCTATAGGAATGGCTATCTTGTGAGATGGCCCTGCAACGTCCGCCTCTGTACCCACTTCAGTTTTAGATCCATCTGTATACCACTTAATGTTGGAGGGGAGCTTTGAGTTCGAACCCTCTCTACTCCAAATTACAGTTGAGAATGGAAGTTTAAAGCAACAGCTCCCTAGCTAAGTGGTTTGATGGCATACTAGATACATAGTCCTCATATACCCATAGTTGCTTTGCTCTGGGTTTAGTTTGAGGGAATTCTTGCATGCTTTCAGTCTGGGTACAGCTACTTTTCCTCCGCCTTCAGGTGAATGTGGAGCGGCGGGGGGTTGAGTACTGCTTAATTTTATTAACCCGCCGGGGAAAAGAACTTTATCACTGATAAATTTAAATGACAGTGAGCAACAGAGATGATGATGCTTTGCGTATCCGTAGGTGAAATAGAGACGCATTGAGTGCATTCACGACGCTCGTTTTATCCGGATCGCTACGAAGCGCTCCGTAGCGCTACAACCCCTCCCGGTCGTGATTGCAACCGCTCCTTCCATCCGCTCCGGAGCGGTAACTTCCCCTTGGTAGCAGAAATTTTTTACGCTCTCTGGGCATGTAGCGCTACATTTGACAATTCGCAGTTGGTATGTGCGTTGTGACGTTTGTGTACATCGAAAGCGCAAATAGAATCCCCGTCTATGTAAATTCACTGTCTTCTCGTCTTTGATTTGATATTTCCTTGTTTCGTGATGTGCCAAAGAAGTGTTTTGCGATGGAAAATTGGCAATTGTCAAATATTTGCGGTGTCACCTGTTTGTCAGACATTTCATATGTAGCGGTTCAATCACGAAAGAAATGTTGGCAGGTAGCGTCTCCTCAAATGTGTAGTGGAGGGGATGTAGCGTTCCGTAGCGAAAATTTTTCACATGAATGCAGCCATTATCTGAGATCTTGTCAGATGCAGTGGCACTCTCTCTCTTTTAGAAGTTACAAATATACATTACTCACTGCCGTTTTCTCTGATCCTATCAAGTTCGCCAAAACGCAGCCATTAACTGAACAGACGTGAATAGAAAACCGGCCTCTCATTATTTGAATGCAATCAAATCAAACTCTATATTCATGTCCGGTCGTTTTATACGATAATTTCTTTTCGCGGGCTTCGGACTGAATATGTACATATCTCGATTACAGATTTGTACAAGATACGGTAGGAATGTTTTCTTCAATTACGCTCACCTGTTCGTATGCGCACTTGCATGTTGAAGACATAAAATTGTAATTCGTATGGAGATGACCTTGCTCATTTCACTTTCTGTGTAATAACGAAAGCAAGTTCATGAGGTAAGCGTAGCTTATTTAATCTTAATTTATGTTTTTTTTTTGCGAGTGGTTTTGCTTACCTAGAATTTATATAAGTAAACATTAGACGCGTTTTTTTTAACAGCCATGCAAAACAGAGGAGGAGCACACAATTACACTAACAATTCGATCTGCTCTGGATAGAAGGTAAGTGCAAGAATTCTAATCTGTTAAGTAGTCTGCGTTTTGAAATGCAGACGGCGCAAGTGTCGAAGTTTTCGGGTAGTTCATAGTTTGGGAAGCACATAAAATTCATTTCCTGTCAATAAAATCTAGAGCTCGGAGCTCAAATTTCGGCGCGACCAAAAACTGCCTGTGGGTACTAACAGAACTCTCACAGTGCTTCGAGTTTGTCAGTATAAAGGCGGCACGGATAGGAGGTGCACGCTAGCAACTACTAGGGATGGCGGTTATTGGAAAATCTACCGGTTGTCCGGTTGTTCCGGTTATTTTCGCCATCGGTTTAACCGCTTCGGTTTAACCGACCCAATCTACCGGTTATGGGAAAAACCGGTTATCCGGTTATTTAATAATAATAAGTTAATAACTGTTGACAAGCTTGCGTTATATTGTAGATCCTTTGGCATACATTTGTTTGGGGAGCAACTTAGTGTGTAAAGTAATAGCCGCCATACATCATGCGATCCGTCGCCTGATAAATCGGCCGATGGATCGCTACAAAATATCAGCTGATCAAAATTATATGGAACAGTCAAAAAATCGTCAACAATAGGCGCATCGGCCGATATTGATATCGGGCGACGGATCGGTCGATCGATCGGTGTGTGTATGGCACGTTTTAGACTTACAAAATAAGTAAGAGTTGCACCGAAGAAAAGTTGCTTCCCAAACACATGTATGCCAAAGGGTCTACAAAATAGCGCAAACTCAAAATCTTCACTTTTCACAAATCAAGCTTTGGGCCAATAGTTGGTATCCAGTATATTCATAAATACTCTTTCGCTAATATGTTGATCCGTTAGATACCACCCACATCATTTAAAGTTGATACCAGTCGTTCAGAGGCCATGGAACTCCCGATCAAAGCTAAATATTTTTGTGCAATAAATGACAAACCCGGCATGCAGGCATTGCTCTTCTCCCAAAAATTGAAAGGATCACTTCCCCTATGAAGTAACGGCTGCTGAAGATACAGCTTCAATTCATTTGGAAATGATTCCACTGGAGCACAATTGGCTACTTCCTAGTCACGTGATAACCAAAAAGGGTTTTAGTTGTTTATGACCTCAGCCTTTTGAGGTAAGGGTAAAAGTTTGTCAATGTCAGCACAAGTGGTGCTTAACTTCTTGGCTAAAATGATGGCTTGGCTGGCAATAATGGGGCTCAAGCATATTTTTGTTGGTGCATGCGCAATGGCTATTTAAAAAAAAAACGGTCCCATTAAATTTGAATCAGAAGGACAAACGGCTGAATTTTACTTCTTCTCTGGCGTCGAACGATTTGAAAAAACAAGTTAGCATTTTCGCATGTCGGTTATTTTTCCCCGGTTATTAGATTTAGAAAGTAGTACCGGTAAAAAACCGGACAAAAATAGTACCGGAGATAACCGGTTATTCGAAATGGAAAATACCGGTTGTCGGAATAACCGGTAGGTATTTCCCATCCCTAGCAACTACTCTTCCGAAAAGTAAATATGCTATTGAAACGTCAACAAGGTATCGAAATGCTAGAGATGTTGACGCGCCCATGCCCCTGGAGGGGCCAAGGTAATTGACATATAGTATACTATGCGATCTGTTGTCAGATCAATCTGACGACATTGCCTGCGTTCCTATTTTGGACCGTGTTGGAAGCGCGTCGACACGGTTTCATAGATCCTTTGCGAGAACGGTACGATTTCAGACACCGATACTACAATATAATTTTTGAGGAGGGGAAATGTATCGCGATTTTTTTCCGATCAAATTTTCCCTTTCATGATTACTAAGGGCTTTGACAGTTCGCTTTTGACAAGTTCTGTCACTCCATTTGTAAATAACTGTTTGTTGGCCTCAAAGTGCGTATAGTGACCGGAAAGTCTGTCCTCGCTCGTAATTTTACTTGAAAATTGTGTTTGAAAGTGGAAATATATTCATTGCGGCAAGGGAATCGTGTCGTTCACCGGAAAAACCACGTATCGGTGAAGGGACAATGGATAAGTGGCGCATTTCCGATACTTTTAGGAACGCACCCATTGTGATCGTCAGATCAATCTCACCGTGTATACGCCTATCGTTGACGATTTTTTTGACAGTTCCATGTAATTTTGATTGTCAGATCGATTTGACGGGTCTTAGTGTCACCATACTCTGTCGAACTCGACCACGAACATGGTTCAAATGTCCTCTCAATAGCTCAACACACACACACACTTCACATTAACGTGAAGAAAACCGGTCCACTTGTACCATGTTTGAGTTCGAAAGTGTATGGTAACACTTGGGCGCGTTTTGTTTAATAGCCATGCAGAGCAGAGCAGGTTAACACCAGATTACTAACAATTTGATCTGAGCTGCTCTGGATAAAAGCTTATTGCAAGAATGCTACTCTGTTATGCCCGGACCAGATTGAACGAAGACATCAGCGGCAGCAACAACATTATTACATTATTAACTTATTTTCTAAGAATATGAACCTCAATGCAGGTGAAAATAATGGAAATTAAAAATTTTGCAGGTGTTGGGAAAAATTATTTCAATTTTCACCATTTTTGTTCACAAATTATAAAAAAAACCCTTAAAGATATGATATCATCCCAAATGTTGGTTCATGTTTTTCGTAATTTTATAAAAAATCATACTTTCAATTTGCATAATGATCGGTTCATTACTTTTTGAGTTAGACCGCAAATGTGAAAAATGTCATTTTGAGAAAAACGCGTTTGAAAAACAGAATATAACCGAAATAGTCTCTTGTGTTGATGTTTCTAGTACCTTCTATACCGTTATTTAAAAGAAAGATGCAAAAGTGGGGTTCCGCTAAAAGGCTACGTAAGTACATAAAGCGACTACCTGAGGTAGTGCTCCGCCCTACCTGCTGTGCGCTCGAGCCTGTAGACTATATGCGATGAACGCTCGGTTCTATGCTCATAATATCTAAACGAATGCGAATTTCGCTTTGAAATTTTGGCAGCGTATTCTTGGATTGTTAAGCTAACAATTTGTGCAATTATTTTTTTTGATTTTTGAACCTCCAAATGTGGTTTCCCCCCTTAAAGTTGGGCATTTTGACACTATACATACAAAAAATGCACCTACCGGCCTCATGTATACGAGTAGATGCGAGTACTACTTGCATATTGTTGTACGTCGAACTAATTGTAGTTTAACCATTTCCGAAAGGGTAAAGAATGGTTCTGGGGGGGGGGGCAGGTTGGCTGGTCGCTAACTCTACTTTTTATAATTATTCACACAATTTTTATTTTTATGTTTTTTTTTTGTTATACAAGCTTGCACTTTGAGGAGTCTTTTTTATTTTCAATTGCCATAACCCCTTGTGGGGCATAGCGCGTCAACTGTTCCATGTGGCCCAGTTGATGTTTCGTTGGCATAAACTGGTTTCGGAGAATGCAGTTGCCAGCATGCACCTCCTGCACATCCATGGCCACGAACATCGTACTACTACTACTTTGCCTTAACCCCTAGCGGGGCATAGCGCGTCAACTACTCCTGCGCGCCATCGTACTCTGTTCTGGGCAATGGGGCGCAACTCCCCAAAAGACTTACCCAGTACCTGACACTCCTTTGCCACAGATCGACGCCATGTGATTCGAGGACCCCCTCTTGGTCGGCCTTGGTTGGAAATGGGGTTCCATTTCATGGCATGCAAAGCAATGCAGTTATCACTCTTCCGCAATGTGTGACCTATCCACTGCCATTTTCGCCTGCGTATCAATTCGTCGATTGGCATCTGACCCGTACGCCGACTTAGCTCTTCATTTGATATTGTTTCGGGCCAGAAAATTCTTAAAATTCGACGAAGACATGAGTTGACGAAAACTTGCAGCTTTCTGGTAACTCCTACGGAAACTTTCCATGTACTGCTCTCATACAAAAGCACTGATAGTACCAGGGAGCGAAACAGGCCCAGCTTGGTCTTGATGCTGAGATAACTGCCCTGCCAGATTTTGGACAGCATGCCGTATGCGCGTTTAGCCTGGTTGATACGACGAGCGATGTCCTGCTCCGTACCACCATTTTCGGCAACAATGCTACCCAGGTAGACGAAGTTGTCCACCTTCCCCACAGGCTGCCCATTAATATTGATGGCAATAGGTGTCCGATTTCTTTTTCGCAACGGCGGGCTAAGAACCTTGGTCTTGTTGGTATTAATCTTTAGCCCAACCTTGCTTGCCTCCCTCTCGAGATCTAACGCCATTGCGGACAGATCCATGATTTTGTGGGAGAGTAGGCATATGTCGTCAGCGTAGTCAAGATGTTGTAGATAAGATGTCAAAGTCCATTGAATTCCTCTGTCGAGTCCGGATAGGGCTGCATGCAACACATCGCCGATCACAATGACGAATAGGATCGGTGAGAGGATGCACCCCTGCCGAACTCCACTGCGAATCTCAAAGTCCCCCGACACCTTACCTTTATGCAGAACGCGACATTTCGCGCCGTCATAGGTTGCCTTAATAATAGCCACAAGCTTCTCAGGGATGCCTCTCCTGCGCAAGGCCGCCCATATAGAATCCCGGTTCACACTATCGAAAGCCTTTTCGAAATCGATGAAAAGCAAGTGAAGCGGAGAATCGTATTCAGCGCATTGCTCGATGATGATTCGCAAGGTGTTAATGTGATCGACACAGGAGAATCCGGATCGAAAGCCAGCCTGCTCTTCATCAATTGTGCTTTCTAAGTGGGCCTTTAGTCTTTCCAGGACGATTTTAGCTATTATCTTGGCAACGGCAGGAAGCACACAAATGCCTCTCCAATTATTACAGTCTGTGAGGCTACCCTTCTTTGGAAGTTTGATGATCAAACCTTCCTTCCACTCAGTGGGAAAGGTCTCTGTATTCCACGCTTTATCAACAAGTGGGTGCAGCAAATCGGCAGTTACGCTTGGCGCTGCTTGATAAAGTTCGACAGGGATGCCGTCAAGTCCGGCGGCCTTTCCTCGTTTTAGTGCAATAATTGCAGTGACTATTTCCTCTTTAGTCGGGGCAGTGGACCGTATACGCACATTTTGATGGTTAGCTAAATTATCTATATGAGGGGGAACTTCACCAGAGGTTACACGGTTCAAGACCGCGGCGAAGTGTTCTTTCCACCGCCTCATTTGATCTTCTTCCAAGATAAGTAGCTTTCCATCACTATCCTTCACCGGATGTTGGCAGGAGTTACGACCACCTGTAAACTCCTTTATGACACCGTATACGGCGTTTAAGTTGTTACTTCTAGCGGCTTCTTCTGCTGACGCTAAAAGAGAATTGGCATAAACTCTTTTATCGCGTCGCACACTACACTGAACTTCTCGAGCTTTCTGACGGTAAAGGAGTTCGATGCTGCTTCGATTGTCGTCTGATGCTGCAGCCAAACGAACTTTCAGCTCCTTTCTTTCAACAATCCGCTGCCATGAAGCGTCGGACATCCAGGGCTTATTCCGGCAATCCGGGTTTGGGCCAAGGATGGTATTTGCGCTATCAATGTACGCATTTTTTATGGCATCCCAGCTTTCGTTTATGTCACTATCTGGGTGACTAGTTATCTCAGCCGCTTTTTGCGCAAGATGGTCATTATATTGTTGTAAGACAGCTGGATTTTTTAGTCGAGCGGTGTTGAATTTGCGGGGCCTGGATCTTTCGTCGCTGGGGCGGCGCACGGCTGCAATACGCAATCGAACATTAGCGATCATAAGATAATGGTCTCTTCCCATCCCAATATCGGCACCCTTCTTGTTTCGCACGTCCAGGAGGCAACTCTTGAATCTTTTACTAATGGCAAAATGGTCGATCTGATTTTGTGTTCTGCGCCGATCAACAGAGGACCAACTGATTTTGTGGTGGTCCTTATGCTCAAACATAGTACCACCGATGAAGAGACTGTGAAAGTTGCAGAACTCTACAAATCTTTCACCGTTGTCATTACGATCACCAAGACCGTGTCTCCCCATCACATGTCTGAGCCCATAGTTATCAGCGCCAACTTTCGCATTCAAATCACCCATAACCATTACAATGTCACCTTTAGGTGTTCTGCTCTGAACGGCGTTTAGTTCTTCGTAGAAGGAGTCTTTTGCCAAGACATTGTCGGGTTCAGTAGGGGCATAACATTGTATTATTGAGATGTTCCTCATTTTGGTCCGGAACCTGGCGGTCAAGACCCTGTCAGAGACCGGTTCCCAGGATAAGAGACAGTTTCGCGCGGCTCTGGTTAAAAGGAGCCCCACACCTGACTCACGACGACTACCGGTAGCTTTACCGGAGTACAACATTACAGTGCTGCCCGTTGGAGAGATGAATTCTCCGCTGTTCCACCATCTTATCTCACTAACTCCTAAGATATTTAATTTGTACCTCAGAAATTCACTCTCTAATTGAAGAAATCGTGCGTTCTGGGGACCTTCTGATCCATTGTCCAGAGAGTACGCACATTCCAGAATCCAATCTTTGTCATTGTACGATAGCTAAAAGTCGTAACCGTTGAGTCAGTCCTTATCCGAGGCATAGTTGACGTTTCGTTAGCATATAAAGATTTCGGATAGTGCAAGTTGCTGGCATACACATCCTGTCCTTTGATTGTCGGTTTTAACGACAGGCCCTCAAAGGGAAAGGCCGTGGTATTTTTTTCACACCCCACACCACAGGGGTACCTCAACCAAATCATCGCACCGCCATCACTGGCGGCTTGACGTTGGTTGGCAATGGTCAGTGACCACTGCCGTTCCAACATACACACAGAAGTTTTGGCTTATTCTTTCGCTCCACACCACAAAGTTGCTTATATTGTTTAGTGGTTAATCAAGCGCTGGTATCTCCCTTAAATATAATGCTCAATTAGGAAAAATAAAATATGATATTTAGTATCATTATAAAGCCTTCATATTATTCTTGCATAAGAGTCATATTACCTTCTTCGTGATTACATCAATTTGCAATTTCCTCATTCCATGCAATAACTTCTTGCTTTGCGGTTTACATCTCATCATGATCAATATGCAAAAAGATGCAAAAAGATCGATTTTTATGGAAGTTGTTGCATTAGATGAAAACGCATTAGAGATATTAACGTGTATCCAAAGAAAAGAAAAAACTAGGTTATAAATAGGCACAAAATATATTTAAGTGCAATAATGTCCTGGACTACCATCACTCAAAAAAGCTGTACCATGAAATGTTTACTTAATGTTCGGGTCACAGTTCAAAGGCTATAGTACAATACAATTTTAAAGTATACTTTGCATGCTTCTAACTAAATCAAACTTGACTTCTCGACGTTGTTTAGCTGCGAGTAGTTTAATTTATAAGTGACTTGGAAGCATGAGGTCGTTATATATGTATATAGTTAAAATAGACACGATGTGACAAAAAATGGTTTATCAGTTATAATAAAGACCCAATGTTTTATTAGAAAATGATTTGTGAAGATTATGGTCTACGGTCGTAAATTCATTCGACGTTTTGATCCCTTAAAAAGATACTAAACTTTAAGTTCTCTCCATTAAATTTACATCAAGCTTGAAATGCAACGATTGCCAACAATGGCGCATACACGAATGTGGAACATTGATTGAACCGATACTCGACGGGCAAAGTAAGTGATCCTCTAGCCACAGTTTGGCACTAGAGTAACACTTCGTACACATGCATTTGTTGCAATATTGTTGTGTGCAGGTAAACGCAAGAAAATTGAATGGCGAAAGTCTTTGAATCGGTTCGGTGTTCACCTTTATGATTTTATTGGCACTATTCGATTGCAGCCGTCACTTTTTTAATGTCAACCTGCCACATTGAATACTGCTTGTAATTTTTATTTTTTTTTTTGCCGCTGTACATACTGCTTTGCGCGATATGTTCATATGTACTTTGTATGGTAATATTGGGTGAACCCACCAAGGCTAACAACACCCTTGTACCCGTATCTAACAGGTATCTATCAGTTGCAATTACTACTTTAAGCAATTGTATTGAGAAGACCAGAAAGTCTAAGTACATATTAGAAACCAGACTTAAGAAATGCATCGGGTGAGTGCAAACCCGATTTAGGCACACGATAAATTGGTCTGACAAATTATGTAAGACTCGTGGTGTAGGAGAGAAATATTTTCGTAACATGTGTCTAGAGTGAGCTGAATATGGTCTTTGGCTAGTGCAATCACACGCCAAAGGATTAGTGGATATCAAATTAATTTTTGTATTTATTTTGTTTTTTTTTATGTTAGGACAACCAATTAAGATACAATATTATCCGGAATGTGGCGACCTTGGCTGTTTTATTTGATAATAACTTGATTTCGACTAAAGTTTTTGGAATACGATAAATTCGGCAGGTAAACCAGGAAATGTATTGTAAATTTTATGGCATGACTTTTTCTTCTATCTGTGGCATAGTTTTTTTTCATGTTAGAAATCGGAAACCCGAGACAATGTTTGAATGAGAAAAATTTATGGGATCGACCTTGGACATATCGTATTGGTAGAATGTAGTTAGATCTTTAGATGAATATCGGAAATGATTTAATGGTTGGTGTTGCATTGCATTTCCCAACACTTTTTCTTCCAGATATATTTGTGTAAAAGGCAAAGAATATCTGAATAATATATACATATCCGTAATCCGTTGCATGTTTATACAAGAGAGGCAGTCGCCAGCGGTAACTGGGCGAGCGGGCGTGCGCCCACCAACACGAATGAGACCGACTGCCACGAGAACATCTGCACGAACCGGCAGGATGGAGACCACTCCAGCAACATCAAGGAGTCATCCTTCACTCGTGGCTAATGTTCGGCTTGGTATCCAGGCTCGCATAGGCAACGGGTGAAATGGACAGAGGAAATGAACCTTTTTATCATCCGTGCCTACTAAGAGATCGAACTCCTGCAAAGGACAACATAATATCGTCCTTTGCTTCACCAGAGGTTCGTCGAGCGATTCCCGTAATATGCATGTCGGTGCAGCGGGTTTCAGATCAGTGCCGCTTCATTGTACGAAGGAGCGCAACACCGGAGACAACTAGTACAAGAATACGACTTGAGGTTATGGGGGCAACTCGAAATCGAGAGTCGACGGGGCCGGATGTGGCATCCTCACCACCATCACGTCACCCTGCCCTGCCCAGGAATACCTACTGCACCCGTTGAAGTACACTAATTCACCGTCAAGTGGAAGTCTCTGCTGAAGTTCTCGACGAATATGAAAGAGCTTGCTTCGAATATCAGGAAATAGATCCCTTGTACAGACCTGGCCTTCCCAGGTGACATACAGCCGCTACAACTCAACAGCGAAATCGCATCCAGACTTAGCTCAGATACGACGTAACTGGAACTGCAATACTTTGTGGATGGTGGTGCATGGTCAGAAGATCCGCGATAGCGTTGTCGGCCTGAGGCAAAAACAAGAACCAGCCTGAAAGATTCGTATGGAGCGGAAGAGGGATTCTTTATATTGGCGGATTGACTCAATCTGTAGCCGGCAATACCTGTAGGCGGTTGAACAAGAAAAGTGGAAAAGATTCTCCGTAAATATTCCTCTCTTTCCGGAACTTCTTTGGTGGAAGTACTGGACACACTAAAACAGAAGCTCGCAGTCATCATAAATCGTCTCCGATGATACATGCCGAGCCTCTCCAGACGTGTTCAGAACGCTGCTTTCAAAACCAGCGCAACTTCTACAAGCCTATCAACGAGGAATAACAGGCCAGCCCCACAATTAACATCTCGCTAACTGACGCGGAACAGTACTGGGGTGGACTTTAGCAAACTTCCGCTCAACATTCCCAACATACGGAGTGGGTCACTGCCGAAACCACCCGACACGCCAGCTTCCCTGGTATGACTTTCGCTGAGATCACTGAGTCCGATCTCTGCGAAGTTAATAAGCGATACTAAAATTGGAAAGAACCTGGACCTGATAAATTGCAGAATTTCTGCTATAACCGTTTGCTAAGTATATGTGGTCAGCTCACACAACATATTAATCTGTTGGTAAATAAGCCTAAGGAATGTGTGAATCCTCACAGCAGGTGTAACCTGTTTGTTACCCAAACAATAACAATGTTACCCCACAATAAATGCGACTCCAAACTCTATCTCCCGAAGGTTTTTTACTTTGGAAGATTGTATACGATTTCATGTCGTTAATTTTGTTACCAATCCACTTTGTTTCCTGGACTACAGTAATGCTCAGCTTGTATCGTTCCACCTGTTCCAGTAGGGCCTTCATAGCCCCCGGTTTGTACAGGGAGCGTACATTCCAGGATCCGAAAGAATCGTCCAACAAACGTTGGCGTGGTCGTCGTTGTTGATATGTCCAATCCGAGGCATTTTTTCCGGATTTCTTGACATGGAGTGGTTTTTACGAGGATGGGTTGTCGGCCCATCGCTTAATCCTTCTCAAGTTCGAGCCTCGGGGATAGCTGCTTCAGGTGGTTCATAGCGTGCCAGAGTTCACACAACTATGTTGCAGGTCTGGCTACGCAATTTATCCCACCCTAATGACCTGAGACGCTTAGGTGTAACTCAGCCAGTCAGTCCATCCCTCTTCCTTTCACAACGCTGGCTTGGGACAGGCTTCGGCAGAGTCTTTGACTAATAGTGGGTTTGAAATTAAGATGATTTCGCCTTCTCCTTGCATGGACTCCTCTCGCTACGCGATCTCCGCGGCTTAAGAGGTTGCTACCCTCAGTATACCACCCTAGAACGCTCATTTCGCTCGCTCTATGCGCTACAGCGCTGAAGCCAATACTTGCCTCAATACTCAGCACTAATCACTCTTCAAGAAGAAGCAACCTTAAGTTATTTCCATAAAAATTTCCATCAACCGTGCCCCAGGGCATGTTACGAATCGCAGTCAAGCGTCAAGTGTATGTTTTCCATCCTTGATCTTAATTGTAAACTATAAAATCTAGATCATCGGTTATTATTAATATCAAAATATGTCGTCATCGTCATCTTGTCTTACATCACGCGTTAAGGTCGTCTACTTAATCACATTGGGTTTTTGCGCGCCCCTTTGGTTCTCATCGATTAATTACAGTATAATACATATTGCCAATGTACGTAGCCGAGGTTTCGACAACCAGTCAAGGCGTAACTAACCGTCCTGAGATTAAATCAAATTTTCACTTTCATTCCGTCGAGTGGTGTAACTACTTTTTTTCTGTTGTTTATTGCGACCCATTACTTTTATCAAGTTACACGCAGATTAATGGTGCGAATATGCAAAAATTTGGTAATTTAGTATATGGGTATGTATTTCAATGGCTGCACATGCTATCAGAATATGACCCAATTTATTGACTCAGACTGGAATTCAGATATCTGTACCTATTAGTTACGTATTCGTACTGGTTTCGGCTCGCTTAAGGGTGGGCAAATGTAGTACATGCATTCATTGCCTGCTGAAATGCAGTACGGCTTCAGCTGGTCAACCTTGATGGCTTGATGGTAGAGAGAATGTTGGAATGCAAACCTGAGTGATACACTTAAGTGGAAACCGGCATCGCAACACTTGGTTTCATATATGTATTTGAATGAAAGCTAGTAATTGTAATCGGGGTAATCAACTTCACTGGATTTTGTCGATTTGAATTTCATTTTGAAAGTCAACGGTCAAGTCAGTTGGATGCAATGAATGACATTGTTATTATCTGACGATCGGCGTGCTTGTAGACTATCCAGCAACCATGCTCACTACAGCCTATCAAACTATGGCGGCAAGACATTTATCTCTCGAGAGCATGCGAAAAACCTCACATTGTGATTTTCACCCATGGCATTGACTGATTGGTATCGTTATGACGGCCGGTTCTACGCACTGGAACGATCCGTTATCAACAACGGCCAAGAGCTGGCACACCCCTTGACCGCCCGAAGGAAAGTATGTACGTGTGTTCGTATCTGTCAACTTCGGTTACACCTAGAGCTTTATGGGGAGGCGATCGAAGCCGCAATTTCCCTTGGCCTCGATATTAAAGGAGAAGAGACTACTGCGGACTTCTGAAGCATACACACACATACTTAAATTTGATGCTTTGCTACGACAACTGGTTGGTATGATGTATAACTGTCAGTGACCCCTTTTGTGACGCTCACACTGACAATAGGTATCAGGTGGCAATGCGTATCGAGTTAATTCCTCTTAACAGCGGACGAAACTGATGATTTCTCAGAGATGTCGTCGTAGCCCCTAATAAGAGGACAAAAATGATCATACCCATCTAAGACGGAAAGGATCGAGTGCTTATCCTCGAAATCTCCTGTTTTTTTTTTTCAAAACGTGTTACTCGCTTCAGTCTTTCGTTTTTTTTTATTTGGCAAAATTGTATCAATCCTCAAATCAACAGTTTATATTTTTCTGGTACATTGCTAATGGCGTGTCTAGCCCTTATACAATAGCCTTTTTGACATCATACGTATGTCGACCGAAATGGCCTAAATTTGGCGGACACAGTCAAAATGAAAAATATCGTTTTGTTCTAACGAATGTTTGCCATCTTAATCCATATTTCTCGAATTTTCACATTCATTACACACTCATTTTCTTTCAACAAGTAATTCTTTGTTTTATTGTGATCAAGTTGTGTTGAAATCATTTGAATCACTATCTGAAATCTTCTATTTGCTAACGAAACGTCAACTATGCCTCGGATAAGGACTGACTCAACGACTTTTGGCTATCGTACAATGACAAAGATTGGATTCTGGAATGTGCACCAGTAGAGCAACTACGAATAGCACCAGTTAATAAGTTTAACTTTGCCATCCCTAGAACAAGATTTTCTCCACCAAATGACAGCTCCATAATCAATTATGAGGATAAACATAAACAGGGTATATGAACAAGCTCCAGACCACCCGTGAAAATGAATTCAATCCAGAGCACAATCACATGCTGAAGGTCTGCGGGAATGATACCGTCAGGCCCAGCGGACTTAAAAGTGTCGAAGCAATTAATGGCCCAATATATCTTCTCCTTAGAGAAAATTGACGCAAGGTCACATGGAGGGTGAGACGCCATTATAGGTAGATAGGAGTAAGGGCAGAGCAGTCAGGAAAATATGTCGAGTAGCAAGTGAATCGTCTCCTGACTGGATGACGTCCAAGTCCCATCTTGTTTCATCAAATAAGTGGGCATTGCAGCGACCGAAGACAGAATTTTATGGAGTCTTGATGCTTCGCTAGATCGCTCAGTGCGTTCACAGAATAGTTTCCACGAGCTGCGCTTAGATATCCTGAGTTCCTTCTTGTACTGACTGAGTTGTTTTTAGGGTTTTGTAATAAAAACAAAACCCTTATTAAATCGGTCAAATGTCTGTCCGTCTGTCCATGAAATATCTCACGAATGGCTAAAGCTATGGAAAATAATGGAATCTGTATTTCTTCTCAGAATAGGTCAATAATAGTTTATTTCTATAGTAACAGTTACCACACCCCTGCATCCCTTAACCACGTCCGAGATCAAAAGTACTGATGGCCAAGGATAACCAACACTATAGGTAACAATATGTTCTAAGTTTCATTACAATCACGTCATATGATTGGGCATTTAAGATACTGTATGATGGGTCAGATACTTTTATTATCGTTTCTTTTTTATCCATCTAAGTTGTACCAAGAAGAGCAAGGAACTGATAGATACATTCCAAAATAAGTGCTTGCTACAAAACCCTCGCATTGCGGGCGTAGCCCTCTATATTCCGGTTTAATTTTTTATTATTCTGTAGTCGTTCTCACTTTCAGAATTTTAACACTTCATCTCAAGTGGCTCAAGCTGTGTTGCTTCGTAACGAAGGGAGAATTCAGCGCGAAATTGCTGCAACCTTAAATGTACCGCTCGCAAGTTTGAGGTACGCCCTAAAAAGATACGACGAGAGCGACCTTTATACGCAGTGGCCTGTAAGTGGAGCGATCAGGCGTACATCGCCCCCGTATGACCGATTTATTGCCCTGCAAATTTCGAGAAATCGGTTCCTCTCTGCGGTTTAACTACGGCAGAGTCTACAAACGGCTAGAGAAGTGAATATTAATGACCGCACCATTAGAAGACGACTGGAGGAACGCGGTTTTCATGCTCGAAGCCCAGCTCGAGGTCCAGAACTGCTCGGACATCATCATCAGCTCAAATTCGGTTCGCTTGTGAACATGAAAATTGGACTCACGAGCAGTGGAGTAAAGTTCTTTGAACCGATGAGTGCATAAAAGGGTTAAGAGCTCCAGATAGTCGCAAACGAGTGTGGAGAAGACCCGCAGAGCGGTTTCTACAACTAGGCAAATCGTCAGTTTCCATGGAGGGTCTGTTATGGTTTTTTTTTCAGACGCACGTACAGAGGTGCCAATTGTAGAATGGCGTCTAACTTTAGCGCAATATGTTGAAGAAATACTGGAACAACATGTTCTGCCTAAAGGCTGGTACTAACCTCTTTGTGTGAAAATATTTTATTTATCTCTCCCACGAAAAAGTGACAGTGAAGACTTGCACACAGTATACATCTGCGGCGCTCTACACCCACTTAAATTTCCTCTTTTCACTCAAAAGAGAGCGCCATCACTGTAATAACCGGTTTCTACACGAAATAAAATGTAAAATAACTGTTTTCGCGGGGAAATTACCTACAACAGTGTGGAGACTTTTGTCTGTGTGTGGGATTTCCGTGTGAAGAACTGAGTACCGAGAACAGCGAAAATTTTCGTGCGAACCGGATTTTTGACAGTTTTTGTATGAAATTTCGCACGAAAAACGGAAGTTAGTACCTTCCTTTACGTGGAGTTCATCGGCGGCGAGAAATTCATTTTTATGCAAGGTAACGCACCTCCTAACACAGCTCAATGCGTGGCCTCTTAACCTTTCGGAAGTTGGAATTCTTCTCCACCAAGAAGCCCCTAACATGAATCCTATCGAACATGTCAGGAGGCGCATACTGCATGCTGGCAACTGTATTCTTCGAAACTAGTTTATGCCAACGATTATTATTATTAATTAGTTCATTTTTATAATAAATCAATATTATTTTTGTGCGTTAATTAGTCAGTTTTATTTGAGATCAGAGTAGCAACTTAAGTTAGCAACTTAAGTTAAGAAAAAAAAACACATTTTAATCGTTTATTTTTATAATAAAAACACGCGCATGAGCCACATTCTGTGCCGGTGAGTGTATTTAAAAAATTACTTGATTTCAGCCCTTTGGAATTGGGGCCTGGATTTCCTCTCCACGGCTCGGTGCGGTGCATTGGTCAAACAAGTTCTACTGAAACTAAAGTTTGAAGAGTTCAACTTGACAAACAGATATAGAGTAAATTTAAATCCGACTAAAACAGAACTTATTCTTTCCTTAAAAGGATACAAGATAGTCTCAGAGCACGGTGTGACCCCTCGCGACTGAAGTTTTCGCTGATACCCGCAATTGACTACCATCACTCCCTTCCATTAGTTTTATGCGTATGGGTCAATCGTGCATATGGACAATGATCTATCCTCAAAAACAATTTAGCTTATTACATGTTAAATAAACAGAACCTCATTCCAAAAACTCATTATTAGAAAAAAAACACACACAAAATGTTATAACAACTTTAATGCCAGTTGTCTATTTGACTGATTAACAATGTTCCATCTGCAAACATATAATCCACTATCAGAACCACTTCAACCAGGAGATAATATCAAAGTGGTTTTTGAACAATCATAACTTGTCTAACCTTTGCCACTAACATTTCAAACAATAATCGCACTTTAAGATTTCAACCAACCAACGTATTTCTTTTAAATATCTCAATTCGTATCTTGTGTCTTTAATATATATTTATTACATTCACATTATTATCCATACCACAATATTAAGCGACTGCATTCCTAACGCCTTTTCCAACGAAAAAAACTGTTCACTTGTACGACTATAGAAGTATCCTGCTTGGAACAGATAAACGATCTCACTTTACCACTTTGGCACTTCCCGAACGATTTAAAGTAGCTACGCTGCAAAACGCGAACCTTTTGTGAATACGAGAAAAAGTAGTTGGCGCCAATTGTTTTATAGATGGGGCTCTGCCACTAGTTGGGAGGGAAGCCGTTCCCCGCCGTATGTTAGGAGGTCCATAAGATCATGAACAAGAAGTACCAAGTACTTTGGTAGATATTGAACTATTGGTGTGGGGTACTTGGATTGCCGTTTGCACTAGAGGAAAGTCGTCAGTGTTGGATACATATGAAATGCAGAAATTGACGAATCTCGGAAGAGTGAAGTACTGGTGACCGGTCGACAGAATAATATGAGTTTCAGTTTCTCAGTAATTTTCAGATAAGTTTAAAAATCTAAAGTTCGAAAAAGATGTAGCATAAAATTGTCTAAAGGTCGACATACACGGCAAGCATTTTGGCCGCGAACATGCACCAAACCACGTCAAACTCTATAGGTATAGAAAAAGAATCTGCTCATTTCCACCGTTCTATGATATTTTATGGTTCGATGGAAATTCGGTCGTGGTTGTGCTCGTTCATGTGTGGCGACCTTTACGAGTAAGAGCTCGAACAGACGGCAAACTATTTAGTTGAAAAAAAAACTAAATAGTTTAATCCGAAAAATAGAACACAGAGACTGCGTACACAGCCGACTAAACTATTTAGTTATCGCTGTGTGCGGGGTCTCATAAGCCGCAGTGTTCTATTTTCTCGGACTAAACTTTTTTTTTTTCAACTAACTTTGCTGCCTGCGCGAGCTCTAAATAAACAAGAAAAATCAAAAAATATAATCAATCTTGTAATAAATAATAAACTCAACATCTTTTACCATTTTCAAACCAAAAAGACTCTGCATACAACCCATTTTTATATCGATTTCGTAACACTAACGACCCACTGCATCCATTTTTCTTACGTAACCCAAAAGGAAACAAAGAAAGTGTCTTTTATTTACTTAGATAAAATTTTCGTAAATGGCTTTAACTTTTTTACATGTTTTGAATAGTAATTTACGTTACCGATGTTTTGCAGTAAGTTATTTCTCAGTAGTTTGGATTACAAAAAAAAAGAAACATATAAGTACAAAATAAAAGTGCTGCAGATGATATATACTCGTATGTGCTCTTATTGCGAATTCTTGTCATAGAATGAGCATCTTTAAGTTCAATCTTTCGGATAGAATACTAATTGATGCAGTCAAGTGCTTGCGTGAGTCAGCAAGCCTTCCAAATCACATGCGAGCGTTCAGATGTGATGTATGTAGTTGGTAACAGCTTATGCATACCACAGGAGATTCGGATAAATCACGAGATTTAAGCAAATCTATCCCCAAATCTCCTACCTAAATCTAGATAGATCTGCAAATCCCGAAACCCATGCATACCATCCATTTTCGTCTCCTTCAACCACCAAGAGTTAGGCGGCTATTACACTATAAAAGTTCTTTTACAAATATCTTTTATGAAAGCTATTTTCAAAGAACTTTTATAGTGTAATAGCCGCTTAAGAAAAGATTTGCGACATGGACGTTGCTTGTTTCAACTACTTTTCTAATATGCTTGCACACCTTCCCCCTTTAGCGGCTAATATCATTCATAAAAGTTCTTTTACAAATATCGTTTGTAAAAGATATTTTCGATGAACTTTTCTAGTGTATTAGCCGCCTAAGAAAAGATTTGCGACGTGAACGTTGCTTGTTTCAAGTGCTTTTCTTACATGCTTGCACACCTTCCCCCTTAGGCGGCTAATATCATTCATAAAAGTTCTTTTAAAATATCGTGAGTCAAAGATATTTGTAAAAGAACTTTTATAGTGTAATAGCCGCCTTAGCAGTTGTGCTGTCGTTCAGTTAAAGATCGCCTTATTTCCGCCGTTCTATGATATTTGATGTTTCGATAAAAGTTCGGTCGTAGCTCTGCGTGATCATGTGTGGCGACCTTAAGAAAATACTGAATAAACGACGCGCCGACGGAGCAAGGCTGTGAGGAAGACCGAGAGCTCGTTGACTCAGTAGTTGAGGACGCCGAACAACTGCTGGGCATCCAAAATTGGAGGACACGGTCACTTGACCGAGATTATTGGAGGCGGCCAGGGTCACGATGATAATGATGATGATGAGTATCATATGACTGGTCCCTTTGAGGATAATGCACTAGATATTGTTGAAGGCATTTTGGGACCTTAAGGCGGCGCACAACCACGACCGAACTTCCATCGAACCATCAATTTCATGGAACGGTGGAAATGAGTCGACACCGTATCGACACGGTCCAAAATAGAAACCCACCCAATAGAATCCTTCAAACTTAATCATTTAATAATTTGGTGATTTGACATTCACTTGCGATAATCATATTGTAATGTTTTCTCTGGCCGAAGCCGGGTTCGTTAGATATTCTTGTGCTGAATAATGAAAACACTTCGATTGAAAAACACACACACTTTATTTACAAAACGAACTACACACGCGTAACTAACAACCAACGTCAAACTAGCTCTAACTACTCGTTACCGGCGGGTAACAATCACTACGTTTAGACCGTGGGACTATCTTCGAGATCTAACTAAATCGATCTAACTCTCGACGATATAAACGTATCGATTTAGTTAGTTTTGGACTTGACTTATCTCTACTTGCGATGCGGAACTGGACTAAAAAAATTGGGACTATGTCGCTGTCATCGCTAATAGCCGCCATACATTATCCGATCCGTCGTCCGATCGATCGGCCGATGGATCGCCACAAAATATCTGCCGATTTCCACTGCACACACACTGAGCGATTTTCGTGCGATGCGATAACGAATGACAATTCAAAAAATAGGTTATGATTCACTCCCAATCCAACCCAGATTCATTTTTGTTAACTATTTGGATGTGTGTGGTATTTTCGTATACCACATATTTGATATTTCAATTGCAGTGCCATTTAAATCATAAGAATCTTTGAAACTTCATAATTTAATAATTTGGTAATTTGACATTCACTTGCGATAATCACATACACTATCCAATCGATCGTCACCGATCGATCGCACGAAGATCGCACAAAAATATCGGCAGATCAAAATTGATCGGCCGATCGGTGCGATTTCCACATACACAGGCCGATCCATCGGCCGATATCGATTTCGGGCGACGGATCGGCCGATCGATCGGTGTGTGTATGGCACGTTTAATGTTGACGTTGTTGTCGTTTTTTTTGTTCGGCATTTGTTTTTTTTGCAATTTTAGGAAAGCAGTGCGTGATCACGGGCAAGAAAAAGCCTTTTTCTGTCGTAAAATTTATATCTATCAAATTTATCTGTGCTGTCAACGGAGAAAGAATAAGAAGAAGTACCTCTCCGTATGGTCGGTATAAACACTCCACCAACAAGTGCTAACACTAAAATCATTTAGTTAAATCTACTTTTAGTTCCACGGTCTAAACGTGGCCAATAACGACTCTTCGGCTTCCGACTGTCATCGCCGCTGTAACACCGCGACAGATCTACCTGTTGTTGTTGCTTCTGCCGCTGCTGCTGCATTAAGCGTTCAATCTGGTTAGGGCCTGAGTCTCGGTTATTACTACTTCTTCTCGTTCTTGGTGCCTTTATATAACTGCTAAACCCATGTACCCACCAGTTAGCGAAGATTCTAAACGGTTCGAGAATCGGCTAGTGCTCATTATAGATGGTTCGAGACTATGGTGGAGCTTAGTACAGTGTATGTCGTAAGAGAGACGTACTCCGTACATACAGCAATGGGCGCGGTCCTGGAAACCTTCTGATATGGATCTGACTTTTCTGTTTTCTCCTCTATGTGCTTCCCCCTCCAGTAAATTTAGTACAGACAACTGTCAATTTTTGGATCTGAGAAATATTCCCACAGACGGCATACACGGCCGTCTTGTCAAAAAAGATCTGTCAAGTTTTTAATTTCAAAATGGAAAATTTAATTATTGCGGAATTATTGGATGATTTCGATGATATTGTAAATAGTGTGCAAAGCATACTAAATATAGTGCGCGTTGTCATGGATAACAACATGACAAACGATTGGAGTTTGTTGGACGGGATTGAGCGCGAAAACCGACCCAGAAATGCAAATTATTTCGAACAGACAGTTCCCCGATACGACGACTTCCTATTCATGGAGCATTTTAGAATGTCTCGAATAGGATTCGAGGTAACATAGTGTCAATTGTACAAGTAAATAAAAAAAAACATACATTTAAAAAGAAAATTTTTGCAGGAATTAACGCGCGTAATTGGAAATGCGATAGTTAGCGATGCCAATCTCCGTGCCGACCTTCAGAAAAAAGTCTTGTTTGGAATCCACGCTGCACGCTCCGAATTTGAGTGTACCACTATGTTACTTTTTTTTCTTTTCTCCTGTGACTATGAGGGCTTTGTTCTCGATGTCACCGCTGATAAAATCAGAAGTCCACGAATGAGGCTCCAAACACGGTCGGTTGGCTAATCCACAAAAGAGATTGTACTGCCAGGGTTTGTAAATCGTTTTTGATCGCCTACTCCTGCCCTTCTAGACGATTCTGAACCACGTGAGCCATCTACCAAAATCCACTAATTCCCAGCATAATCACCCCACTATAACGCAATTTACTAATAAATTTCTCAGGGAATTGTTAACTAGTTTGTGCAAATAGGTTTGTAGGCTAAAGGCGCAGCAAACTACCACTAAACACTTCGCAACACGTCCTGCACGCTGGCTGACTGGCTATGTTGCTTTGGTGACAGAGGCGCCGGTGACATCTGAGAACTGTCAAAATTGCTGATTTTAGAAATTGACCGGAAAAATATTCAGATCCAGAGGGCAAATTGCCAGATCCAAAAGTGACAGTTGTCTGTACTAAATTTACCGGAGGGGAAAGCAAATGTAGGAGACTTTGAGAATTATCAAACCCTGATCCGCTCGCAGGAACGCAGCCAATATATGTACACTATCCATTGATATACAAGAGAAGGATAGAGACAAAAGCTATACGTGACTGTCTGTGAAAGTAACCAAACTGTTGTTTTCCTTTTTTTAGCTGCGATCAGCTGTTCTTAGTTTCGATTTCGTGGGATGACATTTCTCGCCGGTCATTTTGTGCTGAACACGAGATTGCAGTGAAAAATTACATTTTTTCAAGTGAAAACTCTATTAGTTTTGTGAAAATTACATCAAGAACTGTAAAGTGTTGTTTATGTGTTCACTTAGTGGCCTATTTTAAGTGAGACAAGCTACTAATCCCATTAATTTTGGAAAATGGAGTGTGCTATGGAACATTGCCACAACAGATGGATTTCCAGGAAAAGTGGAGTTTCATTTCACAGGTAAGTGTCCTGATTTTGTATCGCTATTAAGTGCATCGTCGCTCTACGTAGCTGAAATGCTTTTAGAACAAAGATATTCCCCGGTAAGTAAGTGTTTTTGTTCGTGGTCCGCGGGTAATTAAAATCTGAACACTTGGGTTATCAGCTGCTTAGTTTTGATTCAGTAGCGCAGCCTTGAAAGTGCAATGTGTGGGTGACCTCTTGAGAGAAGTTGCATAAAACGCAAACGCCACTGGAAAGATGTGATAGTGGTCGTGTAACAACCACATCTAAGCGAATGGTTACCAAAATTTTCCCTTTGTCTACTTCCTGGTCTCCCTATTCCAAGACACTATCCAATCGATCGTCACCGACACGTCGACACGAAAATCGAACTAAAATATCGGCAGATAAAAATTGATCGGCTGATCGGTGCAATTTCCACATACATAGGCCGATATCGATATCTGGCGACGAATCGGCCGATCGATCGCTGCGTGTATGGCATCTTTACCTCTGTTGCCCAAACTAGAATGAACGCAGAATGCAGCAGCAGCAGCGAAATGTCAATTTTAGAAAGCATGAATTTCCCAAAAGCGACCTAGATTGAACGCAGCAGCAACGACAGCGGCGGTGACAGATCTACCTGTTGTTGTTATTGTGTGCGTTCAGAAGGAACTGAGCAACTTCCGCTCAGCGAACATGTTCAGAACGAGCGGGTTCAGAAGTGACTGAGCAACTTCCGCTCGGGTGATCATGATCAAATTTCACCGAGCAAGAAATATTTCTGCTCACTGATCAGTGCTCAGTGCTCAGGTTCTTCTTCTTCTTTTTCAACCTCACGCTCAAGCTGCGACTTTCGAATTTTGACAGTTATCAAGTTGGTTGTTGTGTTTTCGCCGCTTTCGGCTTCTAGTTCTTTGGTTTTCGGGTGCTTTTGATTTTGTTTTCTCGTTGTTCGTGATTTTTGTAAAGGACAGCGTGGGATTCATGTATGTTCCACTTTTCGGCACTTGACGTCTGAAATTGTCATCGTCAGCTCTCAGCTGGTCGATTTTTCAGCTGGTGAAGTAGCGTTCAGCAGGTGCAGACTCCAAACCGAACAGCTCCGGAGCTACTCGCGAGCAGTTGCGGAGCTTCTCGCGAGCGGTTTCCGCTCTTTTGCCACCTTCTGAACGCACTCATTGCAGCTGCTGCATTCTGCGTTCATTCTGGTTTGGGCAACAGAGGTAAACGTGCCATACACGCAGCGATCGATCGGCCGATTCGTCGCCAGATATCGATATCGACCTATGTATGTGGAAATTGCACCGATCAGCCGATCAATTTTGATCAGATTGAACGCAGCGCTGCAGCTTCTGTACTTCCCCATAATCGCATTCTCCAAATTAGTCGTCGTTTAAATGCTCAACCCTGCACAATTTTGACAGCTGTCTTTCGTTCGGGTAAGACAAATGTCAAATGCGCCCGTGTGTTCCTATCCGTTCCCGAATGGCGTGCGTAACTTGTCAAACTATCTTCCGAAATTGAGTCGTGTAACGTATTCGGCCGGATTATCGTAAAAGGTGTTTTGTCTCCCGATCAATTACTAGAATAATCTTGGAAAATCGTGTTGCTGCACGGTGTACACACTCGCATTCATAGGCGACCGCAGTTCTCAGCAGTTTCGTTTGACGTTGCAATCGAATGCCCATGGAGATTATCGCCAACAGCTTTGTGGTTATGTCAAAGTGAATAGTATTTAAATTTATACGAAAAATATTGTGAAATTGCCGCAAGCAGAGCCGTCCACGGTTGTCGCAATGGACCGAAGAACGTCGCTCGGAGGTCATCTGAGCCTCAGTGCCTCCAACCTGGCCACTCCGCTGGCCGAGTCCACGCAACTCAATGGAACCGGGTAAGTAGTACATAGTTCGTTAGTTCAAATTTCACGAAACAAAAAGCTAACAATTGCCCTATTTAGATTACAGACAAAATTCCCCTGGGGCGGAAAGATGAGCCCTGCACCAAGTGCCGCGTCTACCAGCAAAAGCAACAGTTCCAGTTTTCTACAAAAGTCAGTGTCGAAGGTCGCCGTATCGCCAATAAGAAGAATCGACCCAAGGTAAGTGATTTGCGCGATTTCACCATAAAGAGACAATTACACTGACAGTGTACGTTCGTTGTTTAGGATCTACACGGACGTGCAAAGCAAGGGGTTGGCATCGCGCATTGTGAAATATCACGAGAACAGTTCCCGACTGAATAGAAGCGCGTCTGTGGGCAATTTGTACAGCAAGCCGGGTCAGTTTCCGGTCGTACATCTGAAAAAGACCGAGGTCCATGTGAAACCGCGTCATAATTCGGGAATATCGGTAGTTCGTATAGCTCCGCCAGGTAAGAGAAGGGCTGTTAAATGCGTGGTTTCTTTATTAAGTAATTTATTGGTCTTTTGTAGAACAACCCTTGTACCAGACCAGTACACGTTCCAGCATTTTCAGGACAGGGTTGATTGGCCCCGCTATTGGTTTGAGCAACCAGGTGGAAAAGGAGTCACACGACAATCGCCCGATTTTGCCGCCTGCTGAAAATGACGTGAACCCCACACGAAGTGTACTCGACGCGCTCAAGGAGATTTCCCGGAAAAGGATAAACAGCGACGTAAGTTTACGGTTGGAGAAAAAAGAGGGAATTCTTCACAAAATTTTTCGATATTAACGTGGATATGTCTTGGATGTGGGGAGTCCGACTAAATTTTGCATCACGTCACGGTTGGAGCGTCACATCACTGTTAGAACATTACACTCTAGGCGTCACGTCACGGTTGGAGAGTTACGCTCAAGGTGTCACGTCACGGCTCGAAAGTTACGTTCTAGACGTCACGTGACGGTTAGAGAGTTACGCTCTAGGGGTCACGTCGCGGTTAGAAAGTTAAGCTCTAGGCCTCACGTCGCGGTTAGGGAGTTACGCTCTGGGGGTAACGTCACGGCTAGAGACTTACGCTCTAGACGTACATACGTCACGGTTAGAGAGTTACGCTTTAGGCGTCACGGTTAGAGAGTTACGCTTTAGGTGTCACGTCAGAGAGAGTTACGCTCTAGTCGTCGCGTCACAGAGAGTTACGCTATAGGCGTCTCGTCAAGGTTAGAACGTTACGCTCTAGGCGTCATGTCAAACAGAAGAATGAAGTGGTTCTGGAGCGATCTTGGCGGTAAATTGAATGGGGAAATGGCAAATAGGATGGTCCTGGTGTAGTCCGGTGTGGGTCTGGGTGATAAATTGAAACGGGAAGACGGTAAATGGACTGGTTCCGGCGCGGATCGAGTGATGAATTAAAATGGGAAACGATGCGGTCCCGGCTGGGTGTAAGTACGGTCCCGGCTCGGTACAGTATCGGCTCGGTACAGTATCGGCGTAAGGTTCAACCATATTATCACCGACTCCGAATCGTCTATCGGATGAGAGCGAACTGCATTCCGGAAACCAGACCAACACTAGGCCGCACAATGTGCAGATAAAAACTGAATTAAACCTAATCTGGCTTGCTGCCTATGTGACGGCTCGATCTCCGTGCGGTGTTGTGTGGACGGTCTTGCATCGTCTTCGTTGTACATTTCGGTCACCGTATCGCGCCCAACACTCAGTGTAATACGGCTCGGCCTCGGTGTGGTCATATTTCTACGTCCCGATACCGCCTGAGAATAATTATCACGCACCTAACGTGGGGCGATTCGGGCTCGGTGCTCGAATCGAATGACACATCACCGCAACGAGCCCAAGCCGTAGCGCGTCCTTTACACGATAATAAATTGCTACTGTTGATGACGTGTCGGTGCTGTATCGCTTATGCGTGTGTGTTTCGACCTTAACCCGATAAGATGTTTACACATAAATCTCAAGTTCAGGAAAACTGGCTCGCTCACTTTGCTTCCCCCACCTTCTCAAAAATAAGACATATCCACGATTCAATATTTCCCCGCCAAACAAGAGAAACTTCCACACAAATCCATTTTTATTCCAGGATGTCGACTGCAACGATAGCATTAAAAAATACTGCAAAGAATCCGACGATGATCCACGACGACGGCTGAATCTGCCGCTACACCACCCCAACAACCTGACATCGCAACAAGTGTCCGTGATCACAAAGCGACAACGTGAACTGCCCACGCCCGCTGATCCGAAAACCCTGTCGCCGGACAGTGCAGTCACGAAGAAGCGCTTGTGCACCAAAAACAACGACATCACCAGCTCGCTAAGTTCCAGTCTACTGCTGAACACGCCCAAACGAAAACTCCAAGATGTACACGGGCGACCGCCAATTGGACGTGGTTCGCCGCCGAGTGCGCCGTCCGTGTCCGTCGTGCCGCAGCCGCAAGCCAAGCAACAATGCAACGATCGGAACTTTGTGCTGTCCAGTGAACAGATACTGGAGCGAACGAGCAGCTATCCGCCGCAGCAATTGCTCACACCGATTCCGCCAACACCTGCGATTGAATTTCCTCTGAATCGGCCGCAAATGAGGGGGGAATTACCGAAGCCGTTACAGACCGCTGCTAAGCCGAAATTGACGCTATTCAACGTGGACTACGACACAGCTCCACAGGTGGCACGAAAAGTGGAGGAGGAAGTCAATACGGCCGAGGAGGAAGGGATCGCAGGCATTTCCTTTATAAAGCCGAAGAAGAATTCGCCGATTTTGACCGGACGGAATGCACTTATCGAACGAGTACAGACGTCGAAACTGTCGCTGATGCTGAGCTGCTTGAGCGGCGAACTGAACGACGATAGTGACGATGATGTGGACGGCGGGGTTAAGGAGAAGACCAAGGAAATCGAGGAGGCTCCTGTTGCGCCGTCCGCTGTCAGTAGCGCTAGTTTAACTATGACAAATAGCCTGCCCCAGACCACGTTGAGTTCATCGGGAGGACTAACGTCCAATGCTCCATCGACTTCTGTACCATCATCAACTAGTGCTGCTACAACTTTCACCTCAACGACTTCAACAGCAACCGATGGAGGCTTTAGCTTTGGATTGAAAACGACCACCGCTACCACTGCTGCTACTTCGACGCCCACAACAACCGTATCAGACACCGCTAAAACTCCTGATGCGGCTGCACCCAAGCCGACATTCAGTTTCGGAAACACATCTAGCTCAAAACCAAGTGAAACCACCAGCATCACAACCTCGTCGACCAGTGCATTGGGAACTTCAAGGCCATGCACGGGATTCGGCTTCACGGCGGCTCCTGCATCACAAGTCGCTTCCGATAAGCCGGCAACCACGGGGGGATTCACTCTGGGATTGCAAAAACCCACTGATAGTATCGTGCCATCGACAACCACTGCCGCCCCTTCCGCCGGCGGCTCTCTTAATAAAAGTTTCTCATTTGGAGGCGCCACTTCTTCTCAAACTTCAGACGCTTCTCGTCCAATGGCCTCACTGTCCAGTGGTTTCGCTGCTATTGCTCCTACTACTACTGTGTTTTCACTATCGTTTAACAATCCGGCACCGGCCTTCGGAGCTCCAGCTGCGACACCGAGCCAGCCACCTGCGTTTTCCTTCGGCGCAGCGAAGTCATCGCCCGCAACCACAGCTTCCGCAACTCCGAGCTTAATTCCGGCTCCAACTTTCGGATCCTCCGCCACCGTCTCGAAACCACCTCCAATGTTCGGTTCCAGTGTCACTAGCGCGACTGCCAATGCTCCCTCTAATGCGCCAGCTGTTCCTGTCTTTGGTAACCCACAGCAATCAGCTCCGACATTCGCATTTGGCGCAAGTGCATTTACATCGGCTGCCGGTGCTACAAATAAACCGCCGCCGCCTGCATTTGGAGACAGTGTCGGAAACACTTTTGGAAATCCCACACCCAGCGGCCACTCAGCTGGATTCAACTTTGGTGGATCTTCCGCGACATCAAATGGAGGAGTGTTCGGATCAGCAGCGTCGAATGCGCCCGCCACGACAACGTCAACGGGAATGTTCGGATCAGGAGCGGCAAGTACGACAACAGCATCATCAACTGGAATTTTTGGATCGGCCACAATGACAACTACAGCAAATACCTCATTCAGTTTTGGATCAACAACCGTCAGTAAACCAGCATTTAATTTTAACCCTTCCGCAAACACTTCAGTCGCGTCAGCATTCGGTTCATCAGCACAACCCGCAGTTTCCAGCCAGCCTGCGTTTGCATTTGGCTCCTCAACAGGAGCACCCGTCAGCCAGCCCGCCACAACAACACAATCAACCCCCTTCAGTTTCGGAGGAGCCTCGGCGCCACAATCCACACAAGCTCCGTCTACCGCGTTCAATTTCGGCGGAAGCGCGCATCCTGCCCAACCCTCCAATAATACTCCGTCATTTGCATTTGGCAGCACTCAGTCGAGTAACATGCAACCGGCCGCACCTACAAAATCCTTCTCATTCGGTGGAACTGCTCCGATAAGTGCATTCACGGCCGTCAACAACAATAAACCGGCAACTGGAGGCTTTGCATTCAATGCATCCGCTGCCGCTCCCACATCAGAGACGAAAAACATTTTCGGATCAACATCCGCATCGCCTGCACCGTCATTTTCGTTCTCCGGCACACCCACTAAGAAGGACGAAAAGGCACCCGCTCCTGTTTTTGGCTCGCCGGCATCAACGAATAGTGCAAGTGCCCCGGCCTTTGGAGCTCCGCCTATGACACCCGGAAAACTATTTTCATTCGGCAGCACAGCAGCAAATAACAATGCCTCGTCTAATGCAGCGCCTAGTACAAATCTTTTCGGCAGTTCTTCCGCCAACACCGGCACAACTTCGCTGTTTCCCGCTGCAGCCCATGCAAACTCACCGGCTTTCGGTTCAAACACGAACGCATCCAAACCGGCTGCTCCCGTTTTCAGTTTTGGCGGCAGCGCTGCCAGCACAACATCGAATAACAACAACAATAATAATAATTCAACGGCCGCCTCTCCATTCCAATTTGGCTCTAGTGCTCCTGCGGCCGAGGCTAGTAAAACATTTGGATTCGGCGCCGGATCGTCTCAAGCACCCGCTGGAAATATTTTTGGCAACTCCGCAACGGCCAACGCGGCCTCGTTTAATTTCTCTGGCGGCGGTCAAAACACAATGAATAACAATGCATTGGCTGCACCGCCTAATCCGTTTAGTCCTGCCGGAACGGATGGCACGCTCAGACGAGAGATTAGAACGGCAACGAGACGACTCAAAAAGTAAGCTTCGGCGGTGCGTTTCGGGACTGATCCTGCGGGGAGAGTTTACGAGAGTTGTAACATTTGCTTTAAGGATATTTATAATACATGATAATATGATATTTTTTCTGAGACAAATCTGTGCAGAGAAAATGGATGGATACGATTACCGCAGTCCGTGAACTTGAAATATTTGGTTTATACGCGTATATAGTGAAATGTAACGAATATTTGTACACGTATTTGTTTGTGGCTTTGTTAAGAAATACAAAGAACGTGAGAATGTTTAAAATAAAGGCGACTTTTATTTCCAATTAGAAAATGCTAGGAGACTTGCAATTGGTAAGGTGGGTATCTTCTGCCCCCCTCCTTTGATCCAAATCCTATTTGCGGTCTACCAAACCGCCTTGTCAAGCAGCGGATCAGGGATTGAGAGAGTTGCCCCTTATGCCTGATCATAAATTTAAAACCCTGAAGAGCGGATCCGCTTGTGGCATTAGCCATTTTAAAGGTCTGTATTCCTCGGGGAAACAAATGCGATAGCCCTGCGATGAAAGCTCATCTACGTACGTATCAACATCTCTTGCATAGCTATGCCTTGATGACGTTTCGATAGCATATGTTTCGGATGGCGCAGTTGCTGGCATACACCTCTTATCCGAACCGTGCTGACAAGCTTGGTATGCTGTGGGAGTTCTAGTGGTTGGTATCCATTGACGCGCCGGGGATTGAACCTATGTTTCTCCAAATGTGGAATCATAGCGTGGCGAACGAGAACTCACGGCTACCGAGCGCATCGACTATCATGTTTACCTCAACCAAATTATTGCATCGAAGAATGGCTGCCGTTCCAGGGGCGCCCGCGAGGAGGACAATGGAAGAGGACTTTTGCTACACACACGAACATTAACGCTCGCTATAATTGCAAGTTAGACCAAGCTGCCGCTGGAACAATACAATGTGACCGTAGAATTTGGTTCTTGTACCATAGTCGGTAATATCCGTGGATGATTCTGCGAGTTGTAACGGGCGGTTTGGTGGCATCCGAAGATGCCCGTGGGGACCGAGCCTAAGGTAGCTTAATTGACCGTGAAGGTCGGGTTGTGCCATCTGGCGAATCAAAAAGGCTCCTCAACGAGCTAAGCAGCGGCCTATGCTTGCTGTAGCTCAGCTCGGAAGATGTGGGCGGGGTTTTCGCCGTTCGTTGCCCCTGTCCTTTACGTATTAACAAAAATTCATAGGCCTGGGGAAGACAACACAAACAGGGGAGGTAAAAAATGGGGAATAAAAAAAAATTGTCGATAAGGATGGAATGGTTGGCGGACGGATCAGACGCCCATGCGGGCGCGCCTAGTCCGGGTGTAATGGGACTCTCGGCCTCTGGTTTCGTACCACCAACAGATCACTACTCATCAGGTGCTGCTTCGATCTGCCGGTGGGAGCAGCACTACCAGACCATAATATGGTTCATTACAGGTGGTTCATTACAGAGTCGGAGCGTCAAAGCATTTTGCCAAAATGACCATGAAGTCCGAGTCTTCCGACGTGTTGAGCAGCGACACGTGCATTTTATTCAAACTGTTTTTATTTGTATTATTCCAAACTATAAATTTAAAACAAAAAATAATAATACTTGTACAATATGTAAACAACATTTTCTTTGGAATTGTCATATTTTTTTTTAAAATGCTTCTTTTTAAGAATGCTTCTTGGCCGCTTCCGCTCTATTGCGAGCACACTTCTTCACGACACTCGTGAACTGCCATCTTATAAAATATGAAATAAGTCGCAAAGGCATTAAGATCATTGCCTGGACAACAGTGAACAGAAAGTCACCCCACGGTGCCATGCCGGAACAAATCAACGTGACGATCCAACTTTCCATTCCCAGAATTGAGAAGAAGCGTCCCCTCTGTAGATCACAAGAAAAATACAATAAGTAAAATATCATTTCCGAACTGTGCACACTTCACTTACCAAAGCGTCCGCGACAATTTTCGCCCCAACTTTTTCGGGACTGTGCAATCCACCCGAGCCTGATATGATTTTCGTCTCTTCCGGTTTACTCTTCTCCTCGTTCTCGAAGCCGGGCGTGTCTGTGTCGGCCGGCAGCGCCAACGTTACGCTAACTCCCAAATGACTGGCTTCCATTGCAATCGTTTCGGCCATTCCGCGTAAAGCGAATTTAGCGGCCGTATACGGTCCATAGCCATAGATGCCCAGCAACGAGGACTGTGAACCGGTTATGACAATGATACCATCGCGTGCCTCTTTCATTTTTGGCAAAACATAGCGCGTACAGTTGTAGGCCGTTTTGTAGTTCACGTCCATTAGGAATTGTGCATCGTCGGGTGAAATTTCTTCGAACACTCCACAAATTGCCATTCCGGCACAATTGACCATCATGTAGATGGGACCATTGTCTTCCTCGATCTCGGCCAGTGATTCGGCCACCTCATTGTAGGATTTGGTGAGGTCTATGGATTTGTAGGCGAACTTTTGGGTCTCGTTTTGACGATACCCTTCAACGACTTTGAGCGCCTTCTCTGGAAGGGAAGACAAAGAACAAAAACTGTTATCACGTTCGCCTGGTTCGATCCCTACTGAAGGTAATAGTCTCTTCGATAAAAGGGCACTTATGTGTCGGACTATGAGCCCACTAAGCTGTTAAATGATTACCCATTTGGGGTAAATATCTCGTTTGCCTTGAGTGTGTTGCTGATCACACGCACCTCTATGTGCTATCTCGAGGCCTTGGTCCCAATTGGACTGTTGCGCCATTTATTTATTAAAAATGTTCTCACATACCCAAGAGTTTAACATTTCGTGCCACCAGTGTGACGTGGGCCCCCTGTTTTGCACAAGAGATCGCGATCCAAAGACCAATTCCGCTCGAGCCACCGGTAACCACGACGTGCCGGTCTTCGATGGATTTCTTCTTTTTGTTCGTCTTCAGCACGAAATAGAACACAAATATGTGAATGATTGTGGCAATCAGAACGAAAAAAAGGACTTCCGTTGTCACGTCCATGGTTGTTTGAAGTTTTTTCGCGATCAGGAGATATTAATCGAAATATCACGAGCGCCGAACAACACCCCCCATGCCTTGTTTTGGAACGGGGAGTGATAAAACCAGCTGCGATGACAGCATGAAAGCATTGCCATGCTGGATATTGCTGACAAATGGGATGCGTTTTGATAGGCAGATTTGCCGTTGAGTGCTTTGACGAAAGTGATTACGGTAGGCGGGAATAGATGGTTGAAAATTTAGTAAGATGATTCAACTCGATACTGAGTGGCGAGCTTAATAATGCCTGCGTTCACGTTCTAGAACGTTGCGGTTATTCAGCAATTGAAATGCATGTAAACGGAAATAAAATTGCTGAATAACCGAAGCGCTCCAAAATGTGAACGCAGGCAATGTTTAAACGTACCATTCACGCAGCGATCGATCGGCCGATCCGTCGCCCGGTATCGATATCGGCCTGTGCATGCGCATTTCGTTGACGATTTTTTTCGACGGTTCCATGTAATTTTCATCAGCTGATATTTTGTACCGATCCATCGGCCGATCGATCGGGCGACGGATCGCTCCTTGTATGGCGGCTATTATATTTCTCATAAATTCTACGCATACACTACCAGCCACTTTTTTGTCGGGCTGGCTGTGTTGTAACGGACAATTTGGTGGTCTTCCGAAGATACCCGTGGGGACGGAGCCTTAGGCCCCAACCAGATTGAACGCAGCAGCAGCGGCATCGGCAGCAGCAGTGGTGGCAGCAACAACAACAACAGGTAGATCTGTCGCGATGACACAGCGGCGATGACAAGGTCACTGTGTCATCGTGACAGGGGTCCCGGAACCTTATGACGGACGACCTACTCAGAGCGTTGAATGAGGGTGACTACATCCTTCGAATATGCAGACGACCTGCTGTAGTTCTCGTGCGGTTGTTGAGCGAGAGAGTGTATGTATTTTGAATGAGTGGTGCGCACAGGTAGGGGTCAAAGTCTCATTCGATAAAACCTCTGTAATGATACTAACGGGAGATTTGGATCACAGCCATCTCCCTACAGTCAGGGTAGGTGATGCCAGACTTCGATGTGAGACTATTGTCAACTACCTAGGTCTGACAGTTGGCTAGCGAATGAACTTTCTTCCCCATCTGCATGCTATGAAGGATCGTCCTGTCAGTGTTATTATACGTATACGTCGTATCTTGCGTATTGAATGGGGGCTTGATAGACGCGTGATCCCTGCAATATACGAGTTCGATGCCTGTGTAACTTATGGGACTGAGGCTTTCATGGACCTCGCGCTATCTAGTGAGGGTATTCGTCATTTGGAAACTTGCCAGCATGTTCTATTGTATGCCTGCCTGTTGGTTGTACTGTTTCAACACATGCGTTGCAAGTGTTAATGTTCGACCAAGAAGTGCTCCACCGTGGGATGGCCTGCTTTGTTAGGAGGGTGCTGCCGCTGCCGGATTGTTATTTGTTGTCCACTGAGGGTGTTCCTCGCAGATAAAAACGTGTGGTCACTGATTAGTTAGAGGACTGTGTCCTATCTAGATAGGAATCTAGGTGGGCCAGTCGAGCAGAGAAAGAGTTACGTGCGAGTATAATGGCAATGCCCGTTCTGGCAGAGAAAACCTAGACATGCATTTTAATCTATGCCTAGGCTTTCCACTACCGGCCATGGATCATTGAATGTTACCTTGTGTCGTCGGGATCTTTCTGCTGATGGTTCTTGCCCCTCGTGCGGAGACGCCACCGAGGATTGGGTTCATGTTTTGTACCTTTGTCTAGCGTACTCGGATGTAAGGGACCTAATTGCATTTGGGGTGAGACTAGATTGAGACACCCTTGATATATCCATGTGCTTAACCCGTACGGAATATGCTGTGGCGATGAACGCCTTCGCAAAGGAGGTATTTAGGGGTCGACGAATGCGCATGTTGCCTTGACCTGCAGAAATAGTAATATGTAAACTAGAAATGTACCGCATGAACGATCCGCTGTCAAAATTGTAGGCAGCGGATACTAAAATCGTTCCCAAATTCGCAATTTTTGTCTTATTTTAGCAATTCCAAGTCCATGTCACTCAATCTGAGCTCGATCTAGGTGTAGTGAGTTTAAAATTATATATATATAACAGTTTCAGATCAACTGATCGGACTCCAGCGTGAACCCAATATAAATGCTGTAGCCACAAATTTCAAACAGCCGACATATTCCAATATTACACAACCGTGTTCGACCCTACCCACTCAACTTGAACGAAACTGCAAACTAAACGAAACCAGCCGTCAAATTGGACAACTAGCACCCACACACGTACACGTGCACGTCAAATTGCTCGCGACCTCACGTACGTGTACGATCGACACACGACCGATTTACACAAATAAACATTGAAAATTCCAAAATGGCGTCGTCAAGTGTGTAAGGTGTTTTCCTCGTTCGTATGTCCGCGCTGTTCCAATCAACATTTTCCCGCATTTAATCGAGAAAATCCGCTGTTCCGATTAGTCCGATATCGCGACGAAACGTCTGTCAAACGCGTGATAACAATCGTGCCCGTTCCGTGTATGGAACAGCCACGAAACTATTTGACGACAAATTTCAGTCAGTCCGAGTTTTTCGCAGTGGCCGTCGGGTAAACAACAGCCGAGTTGGAGGAGCAGACGTGCCGTGTCCGTGTCGTGAGTGCAAAGAAAAACAGGTGCAGTGTGTCGCGAGCGTTGTGAGATTTTTGCGAGTGTCGAGCGCGAAAAAGTGCAAACAAGGAAGTGAAAATTGCACTTTTCCGTCGGTGTGTGCATAAATCCAACAAAATCCGTGCGTGCATTCGTCACTGATCCAGAAGAAGAGTTTCACGGGTTTGACGTTTGTGTGGCTGGCTGGTGGCTGCTGGCTCCCGTCAGATTTTTCCTTTGACCGTTGCGGGTCGCGTTCGAGGTGAAGTTTTTGAGCTCCCACCCCCATGAGTTTTGCACGAAATCACTGAATTTTGCAATTGCAAGTGTGTTACCAGGAACTGTGTACAATCGAGACACAGACGTGCGGTGTGGAAATTGGAGTGTCTGGAAAGGAGGCTTGCTCCTTCGTCGTCAGTATATCGCCCAGTCACGGATTTTGCCTGAAATTGGGACACCGCACATCGGAACCGCTGAAAACGGTGAGTGAGTATGAAAAAATTGCATTCATTTGGGTCGAGGGAAATTGATTGCGGTGGCATCTCGATATGACGACGACAACGGGCCTTCCGATTCATTGCAAGCTGGCGCGTCTCGAGTGCTCGCGCTTGAGGTATTTTTGTAGTTGCGACGCGACGCCCAGCGAGGCGCGAACAGGCTGGGAGCCCCATCTCGCGAGCCAAACTGCTCTGCACACCACAGTCGTGCCGTTGCCATTGTCATCGTCGTCACCGAGCAAAAGAACCTGAAAAACTGGGGCAGAGGTGTTCGCCTTCCTCAAGGTGGTTTGTTTTTAGTAGGTCGCTTTGTTCACAACATCGCTCCATAATTGCAGCAGCAACCGCACGAGCTGTGCACACTCCCAAGGAATGGCTTCATCTCGAACATTCGCCATCAGTCCCGGGGACTTCTTTTGTCCTGGAAGGGAGAGGGCTACGTGCTTGCGCCTCGCATGCATCGCGCTCCATCGTCAGCTTGCACTGTACTCTACTCGTCATCATCATGGCTCGAGGCTCCATTCATAATCGTCTGCAGAGCGCGTGTGGTTGCACAAAGCGTTGGCCATGATGGCAGTATGCAAATTGCCGCCACACTCCAAACGCAATAGCTTCTTCCTTGGAAGTCGCGCGCCCATAGCACACGCCTCCCGAGACGGAGACGACCCTCACATTCCGAACTGTACACTGCGAATGGCGCGGCGGGTGTTGAAATAAAGAAACCAGAAAATACCTCAATTTTGTTTTGATTAGCTCGAGGAAGTCGACCTTCAGGCCGCGTCGTTGTTGCCGACATCGCAATAAAGACGATTTTTTGATATGATATTCATCCGCGATTGGCGTAAGAAATATGCAAATTCATCTACGGACAACCATTGTGGTCCATTCATGACCAGATTGCGTCTATCGCGATAGTTGTGTTGGTTGCGCGGGCAACTAGTCTAGCGTGAAAGGTCGACATGTGTGTTGTCCACACTTCTTGTCTAGCTACGGAATGTGGAAGCGGTGATTGGTTTTGGGCGTCTTAGTTGACTATGGCTGGACCAAAGAATTACGAAAGTTCAACCAAATCCAAATTTTGAATATATTCTTTTGCGTCTTGACGTCTCTCCCGCCCGAATCATAGATGCATAAAATATAATAGATTCCATAACAGCGGTGAGAGCACACCACCTTGACGTGTGCCCCTACAGACGAACCTACGCACAGTAGACTCTCCCAAACTGGACCGTATAACCCTGGAAGTTAATTAGTTCACACAATGAATCATCCACCAGCAGGCCCGAGAAAGCCTCAGTGATGATCCCAGGTAAGATGTGTAATGAACCACCTGCAATGGACCATTGGTAGTGCTGCTTCCGCCGGCAGATCTATCGCAGCACCTGATGAGTAAGGATCTGTCGGTGGTACGAAACCAGAGGCCGAGGGTCCCATTGCACCTGGACCCCAATACGAGCGCGAGGGCAAGCGAGCCATCTGCCAACCATTCCATCCTTATCGCCTCATTTTTTTTATTCCCCATTTTTACCTACCTTGTTTGTGTTGTCTTCCCCAGGCCTATGAATTTTTGTTAATACGTAAAGGACAGGGGCAACGAGCGGCGAAAACCCCGCCCAAGACTCCCGAACTGAGCTACAGCAAGCATAGGCCGCTGCTTAGCTCGTTGAGGAGCTTTTTTCTTCGCCAGATGGCACAGCCCGACCTTCACGGTCATTATGCTACCTAAGGCTTCGTCCCCACGGGCATCTCCGGATGCCCACCAAATCGTCCGTTACAGATGTTGTTAAAGGTGAGGGTGATGTCCAGAAAAATCGTCATGCATTCCTTGTGACTGAAGGATTTTTCAGTGCAGCTAACCAAAGAATGCAGGGCGGTGTCCACCGATCTGAAATTCCAGTAAGCGTGCTGTGAGGTGGACAGAAGACGAGATGGAATTGATGTCAATTAACCTTTCAAAAGTCTTAAGAATGGTGGAGGATAGACTGATCGGTCTGAAGTCATCAGGGCGCACATGTGAGCTTTTTCCTGCCTTGGGTATAAAAGTCACTTTAACCTCCCTCCATATATGAGGAGTATATGTCAACCCCAGGGAAGCTCTAAAAATAGTCGCCAACCAAGGGTACACGATGTCCGATGCGTGTTGCGTCTGCCATTCGGCCCAGCGGACTTGTAACGGTCGAAACTATCGATCGCCCATAGAATCTTTTCCTCTGTAATAATCGACCCTAGTTCACATGTAGTCCCAGCAGTTGTAGACGAAGCCAAGGGCATTGTAATTGTCGAACCTCCGGGGAAATGCGCATCGAGCAGAACCTCAACGGTCTCTGTACTTGATGTCGTCCAAGAGCCGTCCTCCTTTTGCAGGAAGCTAGGCGTAGATGGACTTGTTGAGAGGATTTTGTGAAGTCTGGAGATTTCACTCGACTCCTCAATACGCTCACAGAAATTCCTCCACGAGCTCCGTTTTGCATTTCTAAGCTCCTTTTAAAAGAGGCTCAAGTGCTTCTTGTAGGATTTCCAATCATGCACTATGTACTTTTAAGTACTATTTCGCGGGGAAGGGTTCGATTAACTATTTACCACTTGACGTGCAGATCTGGGCCTCTCCTCTTCCTTCTAGAGCTCTATGGCAATCGCACAGCCTCTCAGTTTCGATCTGATCGAAGCGTATGTTCCATAATACCTCCCGAGTTCAATACACCTCTAAGTTACTCTTCCAGATCACCACGTTTCTTCATAAACCCCGCTGAATAGCCCATGCTCCATGTCGCCAGCTACTCCTGGACAGTCCGGATGAAGATATTGTCTATAGCCCTCATTTTTACAGTCAAGAACTGTGTCAGGCCGTGCTTTCGTTTTATTCACAAATCGATTTGCATGACTCGTTACTTTCCCTATTTCTAAATATTTCCAAAACTTCGGATGACTCCAAACGTCGGCGTTTGTAAATTCGCTTACTACTACTCAATTGCCCCAACCCCTTGTGGGGCATAGCGCGTCAACTGTTCCATGTGGCCCAGTTGACGTTTCGTTGGCATAAACTGGTTTCGGAGAATGCAGTTGCCAGCATGCACCTCCTGCACATCCATGGCCACGAACGTCGTCGTGGACGGGATTCGAACCCGAAACGCCGGTAGTCAAACATGAGACTGATGCCTCAACACACTGCGCTGCCGGTCGCCCCGACTATCTGTGTATATAACGATGTCTCTAGAGGTTACGATGTTACGTTCCAACCATGTCAGAACCTCTAATATCGCCGAGATCTCCGCCTGGAAAACGTTGCAGTGATCCGGTAAACGAAGTGAAATATAGACTTTCAGGCTTTCGGAGTATCTCTCTTAAGACATAAGTCATGGGCACAGCAGAGGACAGTAACTGTCACTTCTGCGAGGAAGATGATGATATGTCAATGGATATTCTCTGTTAATATGTGACAGGGTACGTCTTCGTATTGGTTTCCCCGACCCGGAAGATATCACTTCGACCCTACCAAGCTTCCTGACTAACTTCATCAATAGGATGAAGCTCAGATCGACACGCTTTAGGCCGACACACACACACTTGCGTCCAAAATCCAAATTTTCCCCGGACGAATTCAAAATTTCCCTGTCAAATCCACACATCGGCCGGGGAAATTTTGAAAAATTGGATTTTGAACGCATGTGTGTGTCCACCTTTAGTTCGTTTATAAGGCCTACGGCTATATAGCACAATCTCTCTCAATTGCCCTAACCCCTTGTGGGGCATAGCGCGTCAACTGTTCCATGTGGCCCAGTTGACGTTTCGACGGCATAAACTAGTTTCGGAGAATGCAGTTGCGAGCATGCACCTTCTGCACAAAAAATAACAAGGTAGCCTTCGACTAGCTTGTTTTTTTTTTGGATGGGCCCGGGGGAAACGTTTTATCGAGGTCCGACTGTATGTATATATTTTAATTTTAGCTGTACTGTTTTTCATTATTTTCTTGAAAAAAAATGTTCAAAACGGCCAAAATTTTTGGGTCTTCCTTTTTTGGAAGAAACGTTCATACCCTTTTTTCGTTATTTTGTTAGGAGTGGGGGGAGGTTGGCCGAAAAACCGGGCCCCTCTGGACCTCCGCCAGACTGGGCCCCTGACCCTCACGCCACCCCTGGAATGAATTGCTCAATTAGCTAAACATCTCTTATAAACAAAAACAAAGGCTGCATCGTATAGTGTGATGTGAATCACACACTCCAAGCACGAGTTTGTTTTCATGTGGATCTTGGCTTAGAATCGTCTAAGTGTGCAAAATTAAGCTCATCAATTTGCTAGGCAGGAAAAATATTTACATTTAATTATGTATATTCTTTTCCGCCGGTAAATGGTCGTACAAAGAACGGTACTGGTCATTCTCAATGCGTGAAAAAGTAGTGGTGAGCTCCTCAATGGCGTGATCGAATGTTTCGCCAATTTTCTAAATAGTGCAATGAAATTATTTCCAAATTTACGTCGAACGTATTGTAGAAAAAATTAACCTAAGGTAAATTTATTTTTATTTGTAATCTGTAACTAGCAAAAAATTTGCATTTGCATTTTTGTGTGGGGGGCAAAGACCTTTTCCATAGTCCTCCGCGTGGGCGCCCCCTGGTAACGGCAGTGTATCAATTCGCTGACGGCCAATGTCTTAGCGATAAGACAGTTTGGAAAAGGCAGATAGCTGTAGCCTGAATGGCTGACAAACACCTAAGCGTCTCAGGTCTAGTAGGATGGAATGACTTGCGTAGTTGGACCTGCTACATAGTTGTGTGGGCTCCAGCACGTTTATTAAACCATCTGAAGCAGCTATCTCCGAGGCCATCCCCCGAATGGGGTTAAGCGACGTGCTGACAACTCGTCCTTGTAAAAACCACTCCATGTCAAGAAACCTGGAACAAAAGCCTCGGATTGGACGGATCAACAACGACGACCACGCAAACGACTAAAGGATTATTCTTTCGGATCCTGGAATGTACGCTCCCTGAACAAACCGGGGGCCGAGAAGGCCCTCCTTCAACAGGTCGAAAAGTACAAACTGAGCATTACTGCAGTCCAGGAAACAAATTGGCTTGGCAGCGAGATTAATGACAAGAAATCGCATACAATTTTTACAAGTGGCAAACCATCGGGCCGCAAGGAGTTTGGAGTAGCATTTATAGTGAACAATCACCTCAAACCGCATATTACTGACTTCAAACCCATAAATGAACGGCTGTGCGATTCGCATCAAGACTCGATTCTTCAATCTCTGGCTCATCAATGTGCATGCCCCCACTGAAGTTAAAGAAGACGCAGTAAAAGACGAGTTCTACGCCCGCCTTGAAACTCTCTTCGACTCACTTCCAACAAACGACGTCAAATTGCTGCTGGGAGACTTTAACGCGAAAGTCGGGAATGAAAGTTGGCATCGGGGGACCTCTGGAGGCCACAGCCTCCATGAAGAATGTAACGATAACGGCCAGCGACTTATCGACTTCGCCTGCAGCAGGAATCTAGTCGTAAGCTCTACGTGTTTCCCGCATCGACGCATTCACAAGCAGACCTGGAAGTCTCCAGACGCACATACCGTCAACCAAATTGACCACGTCCTCATTTGCAGGAGATGGGCGTCTAGTGTCATGGATGTCCGCTCCTATCGAGGAGCAAACTGCGACTCAGATCATCACTTGGTGAAGACGACCTACAGATGTAGAATCTCCTCAGTGCACCAGTCAAGAATCAGCCCTCCCAAAATCTTTGCGGTTGATAAGCTCTTGAGTGATGCTACAGCGGTGGCGTATACTACCGCCCTTGAGGAAAAACTATCACCTATGCTACACAACATCAGCAACACAGGCGTCCATGGGTTCTGGGAAGAACTCAAGGGTACCATCAAGGATGTCGCAGAGAAGGTCGTGGGATATAAAGCCCGGCGAGCGCGAAATGACTGGTTCGACGAAGAATGCAAAAATTCACTTGACGCGAAAAACGAGGCCTACAGACAATGGATTCAACGAGGAACCAGAGCCAGAAGAGAAAAATATGACGAGCTACGGCGAATATCGAATAGAATAATTAGACGTAAGAAACGTAAATACTTTGACGAGCAGTTGCTGAACATAAACGAAAACTTAGCTAATAGGAACACCAGACAAGCGTACAAACTAGTAAATACAATCAAGAACGGCTACCAACCCAGGACTAGCCTTTGTAAGGACAAGGATGGAAACATCATCAGCGACACCGATGGTATTAACAAACGATGGGCCTCTTATTTTGAAGAGCTTCTAAACCGACCATCTATTTTAACATCCCCACACAGGAAGCTCTCGATGATATTGTTGATCTAGGCCCACCCATTCAACCCCCGACAGTAGAGGAAGTTGGTCTCGCGTTGCGGTCACTAAAACGAAATAAAGCGCCGGGCGCTGACGAGATCCCAGCTGAACTGCTAAGATTCGGTGGAACGAGTCTAATTGATGCCATACATCAATTACTCCTGCGAGTATGGGAGAACGAGGAGATCCCAGACGATTGGCGCAGAAGCATCATCTGTCCAATCCATAAAAAGGGAGATAAATTGCGGTGTGAGAATTACAGGGGCATCTCACTAGTTTGTACGTCCTATAAAATTTTGACGAAAATTCTGGAAAATAGAATAAAACCGTACGCAGAACGAGTCATTGGCGAATATCAAAGCGGTTTCAGACCTGGTCGCTCCACAACCGATCAGCTCTTCTCAGTCAAACTGATACTCCAGAGGTGCTGGGAATACAACGTAAACGTATACCAAATCTTTGTCGACTTCAAGCAGGCATACGACAGTATCGATCGTGGAGTACTGTACAACATCATGCTGAAATTTGGTATACCAGCAAAATTAGTGCGACTGACAAAAATGACGATGACCAACTCCGTCTCACAAGTCAGGATCCAGAATAGACTTACTGATCTATTTGAAACACGCACTGGTCTGAAACAGGGCGATGGACTGGCACCGACGCTCTTCAACCTAGCACTGGAATACGTTATTCGGGCCATGAATATGGACAACAGCAAGACGCTACTCATCAAGTCGACACAATTAGCAGCGTACGCCGACGACATCAACATCATGTCCCGAAGATTGGCTGACGCAGAAGAACTTCTGCATACGCTCGATACCGCTGCAAAGGAAGTTGGATTACGTATTAACGAGGGTAAAACTAAAATAATGATGCAATCGGTGACAAGGACACCTGCACAACCGAGCATCAACGTGGGGGACCTCAACATCGAGTTCGTGAACAACTTCATCTACCTGGGTTGCAACCTGTCAAGGGACGCCAACGAAACTGACGAAATCAAGCGACGGATACAGTTAGCTAATAAGACTTTTTTCTCGGTTCTCCCCATAATGAAATCGAAACATGTGCACAGAAACACGAAGCTCCGCGTGTACAAAACCATTATACGACCAGTGCTATGCTATGGCTGCGAAGCATGGACCCTAACTCAAGCCTCCGAAAACATGCTAGACACTTTCGAACGTAAGGTTCTACGGCGAATTTTCGTGGCTGTTTGCGATCGAGATGGATGGCGTATCCGGTACAACCATGAGTTGTATGAAATGTACGATGAGCTGCAAGTCTCGAAAATCGTCAAACTACAACGACTTCAATGGGCAGGGCATGTACAAAGAATGGACGATGATCGCATGCCTAAGAGAGTAATGAATGCAGAACGAGTCGACGGAGCGAGACTGCGAGGACGACCAAGATCTCGTTGGGAGAGCTCAGTAGGTGTGGACGCCGCGCAGCTGCTGGGCTCCCAAAATTGGAGGACGCGGTCACGTGACCGAGATAATTGGAGGACAATGATCCAGGCGGCCAAGGCCCGACGTCGGGCTGTCGCGCCACGATGATGATGATTTTTGTGCAAAAATCACGGTGGCTTAGAAAACTTTGTCACTGGTTTGGAAATTTGCTTGACCGCGAACTCCTCAAAACGGCGCACAGACAGAATGGATGAGTGCGATTACCCTCATACGGAACTTCATTCGGTAAAATGTGAAATAGTCGGCAAAAATTTGAAGTGCCCGCAAACATTTTCAAAGCCATTTGTGCCTATTATAGGCCCCACACATTAGACAAATTTTTGTACAAAAATATAAGAGCTTTACTGTTATACAAACAATTTCAGAAGCAAATATCTAAACCGCTAACTTTGCAACCGTAAAAATTTTCAAATGGCTTTTAAACGTGCTCGGTGGCCGTGGTCGTTCGGTCACCGCTCTACGATACTAATCTAGAGCTCGGAGTTCAAATCTCGGCAGATCAAAAACTGCCTGTGAGTACTAATAGAACTCTCACAGTGCTCCGAGCTTGTCAGTATAAAGACGGCGCGGATAGGAGGTGCAACTGCACTTCCGAAAAGTCAAAATACTATCGAAACGTCAACAAGGCATAGAAATGCTAGAGATGTTGACGCGGCCATACCCCTGGAGGGGTCAAGGCAATTAACAAATTTTTGCCGACTATTTCACATTTTTGCGAATGAAGTTCCGTGTGAGGGTAATCGTACGAGTACTCTAGTGATGGGCATATTGACTCTTTCTACTGTGCCAGCACATACACTCTAACTCTTTCCACTGAGTCGTTCAAAAAGAGTCGTTCAAAAAGAGTCGAACAAATCCATAGACTTGGGGAACATATTCAATAAAACCCGTAATTATGTGAAATGCATGTATATTACATCAACTTATCTCTAGTTTTTTATAATTAAAGTGTATATGGAAATAACGTTAAATAAAACTTATAGCTAAAGATTGGAATTCAAAAATATAATCTGTCAAACTTTATTTGATGTTATTCTGTTCCTTCTCTCCGAAATAATCTGTCCTGATTTCGAGAAAATCCTTTCACACGGCACCGATGTAGCCATGACACATAATCGTTTCTTCATAATTTTAAAAAGGCGTGGATAAAGCAATTTCCGCTCTTTTCACCACAACAATGGATCGCTGCTTCATTTGACATATGGCTCCTGCAAATATTTGTCTAATTCTGCAATCCCGACAGTAATGGGGTTAGACACGGATGTGATTTTCGACATTCTTTCGTCAAAATCGCCCCAAATTTCCATTGCAGATAACTCTTCACAGAAATTTTCGGATGCGGATGTATGACTGATTTGAGAGGAAATATTTATACAACTAGCTTGTTGTGAAATTCCCAGGTTCGAACAAGGAAGCGTAGGTGACAAATAACCGAAGTTATAGAAATAATTGCTATATATTATTATTAACTTGCTTGTAGAAAATTTCCATACTCATGTAATAAACGATATTGTAGACAATAGTTAAGTTATACCAAGTTCCAAATCAATCGTTTAATATATAACGATATTAAATGTTTTGTAGTTAAATACAAGCATTTCGCCCCTCGCTGCGTCTTACGATTAGTTACAGCAAATTGAAAAAAATGCCAGAAGTGGGAAGTATTCAATATCTTTTTTGAAAAGACTCCTTACAAGCCTTATAGTCGAAAAAAAAAAACAAATCAAAATTCATATGTGCATATGCAGCCACTAACCTTTACTTCCTCAATCATGAACAACAACAACATGAACATCTCCAGCGGCTGGGCTAACATTTCTGAACTAGACTGTTGCTTTCTCAAAATTTTTCATAATGTTTTCATTTTCATAAATCCTGTGGATATGCACAGAGAAGAGAGAGATAAGGAAGGATAATCACAATCTATGTACACTAAATTCCCTGAAGCAATTCCACCTCATTCCGTCTGCCAAACTCACATTCCCCAATTCCATCTCATTTCCCCGGAACACCCGCCCGATCCATATAGTAGAAGAACCAGGCCAAAATAATGCTGCCAAAAAATTGCTTCGTTTCTCTCTAGCAATTTCATTTCCTTATTTCTCTCTCTTCTCTGGCTGAAAAAGACTCAAATCAAATGAATGTGATGATTGGAATATGTGCTTATGAGTGAAATATCTGGGTCTATTCTGTACTGAATTACCCAAATAATCAATGTGTTTTTTACTCAAGACACAGCCCAGTATGGCTCAAAGTACAGAGCGAATGAAATACAGAAGTGTTAGCGTGTGCTGTGTGCTGAGTGTGCTAAGTGTGCTGAGTGTGCTGTTTTAAAACAGCACAAATTGTGCTAAAAACTCAAACTCACATTTAAGAAACTTCTCATTGCGTCCACAGTATACAGAGGAAATTGTCTGGTTGTTTGTTGGTTTGGTATCGTTTTCATCTCAAGTTGAACTTGAGGTGATGATGATGATATGATACAAGACGACTATGTACTTTGTTTTAGAATGTTGGGTTTGTTTTCTGTGTGTATTTGGGGAAAATTGGATGTGCGGTGCGACGTAAGCATATGATTTTTGATTTGCTTGCAGTCAGCATGGGTTGTTGTTTGTATATTTATAAGTGTATACACAATGCGTGCATTGCATACTGCATAGAGACGATTATGAATGGATGGGATTATTTAGATGGGTGGGATTGGTTTGGTAGATAGATAATGATGGTTTTAGTTTCAGATAGATATTAGGATGGGGTGTGAATGAATATGAATGTAATACATACATACATATATGTTATCAGAAATTTTGAATGAGCGTAGAGTTTCCATGCGTTACGTAATATTTAAATTAATTTGAGTATTCATTTTACAGTGTGTCAATCTTAAATTGAACGGCTCGGAGGCTATGTCGTTGTGCCGAATCTTTCGCTCATTCTATTGAGGCGATCAAAAAGAGCGACTCGTTACTGTGTTACCCATCACTAGAGTACTCATCCATTCTGTGCACAGTTTTAAGGGGTTCACGGTCATACAATTGCCAAACCACTGGCAAAGTTCCAAACCATAGTGAGTATTCCATACAATAGACATTGCCGGAGCTGCAAGGCTGAAGCGGAAAAGGAGACCCTGATACTGTGATTCCTGTGTGCATATCCGGCTCTAGCTAAAGCGAGGCACCAAGAATTGGGCCCTCACTCCGTGTAGCTACTTCAAATTGGGGAAAAATACCAGAAATGGAAAGTGCTCTTATCCCCTTTGATATGACACCCCACATGCCTACAGTCGATGAAACAAAATTTGGTCCCCTTCTTTTCGTCCTTTTTGGATCCTGCCGATCAATAGGTTTTGCAACAAAACAAGTTTAAATCTCTTCGACCACCACAGATTACAAATACGAAAATTTAATTTTTTCTAGGTTAAATCTAATTTGATTGTACTAAAACGAAACACCTACGGGAAGTTGATATGACTCGTAACGAGTCGAAATAGACACGTGTGGTAGCAATTTTCAATAATTTTTGGAATAATTTACAAATTAGCCTTGCAGTACACCTATCGTTTCTAGTTTAGTGTTTTTGCTAACGTTTTCCGCTATTGAGAGAGAAAAAAACAAGGTTAAATGGGTTGCGTTTGGTTGTCTTATGTTTCCTTTTGGGGATACATAACACTTTACTATTTTCACGGTCGATGTTTGAAACAGTTGCGTTTCGGATTGATGTCCAGATATGTATTTTGGAAGATCGTCCTCCGTTATTATTGACTGTACGGATATCATGATATGATCAGGGTAGTGAAGGTCAAGCATTTGCGTAAATTTGTAATTTGATGTTACTGCTATAAATTTAAAAAAACTGAAGAAATGGTTTCGTTTTTTCAGAGCCTACACTTAAATTAAAATTGCTTATACAGTGATGATTGCTGATAGAGTGGTGTTTTCACTCGGAAATAATTCCTGGTGATGATTTTATTGTTTTATTTACAATTGAGTCCCATCATGACTATTCCAAGTTTTTCCCCTCGACGGAGGTGTGCGTTCTGAGGAAACCGTTTTACGGACGATTTGGTGGACATCCAAAGATGCCCGTGGGGAGCCTAAGGTAGCATAATGGCCGTGAAGGTCGGGCCGTGCCATCTGGCGAAGAAAAAGGTCCCTCAATGAGCTAAGCAGCGGCCTACACTTGCTGTAGCCCAGTTGGGAAGACGTGGACAGGGTTTTCACCGCTCGTTGCCCCTGTCTTTTACGTATTAATAAAAATTCACAGGCGGCGTAGAGAGGACAACACAAACGTGGGAGGCAAAAATGGGGAATAATAAAAAAAGGGGCGATAAAGATGGAATGGTTTCCTTCGCGCTCACATCGGGATCCAGGTGTAATGGGACCCTCGGCCTCTGGTTTCGTACCACCGACAGATCATTACTCATCAGGTGCTGCTATCGATCTGCCGGCGGAAGCAGCACAACCAGATTAGAATATGGTTCGTTACAACCGCGCGAAAAATGCTCTTTTTTTCAGTTTTTTTTTTTTGCAAAACCCATTAACTTTTATTTGAACACTCTGGGCCACCATCAAGTAGATTTCCGCTTTAGGCAGTACGAGCCTATATTCTTCGGTGTGAAGCTATTAGATAACCATCAGCGTAGACTCAAGTGTTCTAGCTGCAGCTTGGCTGTCCGTGAAAATAGTGATGTCCCTTTTGGTTGTTGTGGCGAGATCTAACGGCATCGTAGCCTCTTTTATCGCATAAACCTTCGCCTGGAAAACGCTGCAGTAGCTTTGAAGTTGAAATGAGTGGTTGAGATTGAGCTCTTCGGAATATACTCCGGCGCCCACACCTGCATCCCATGACCACGGGATGGGATTAAGCTTGCATAGTTATTCCCGAAACAGTACGTTGTGTAACGGACGGTTTGGTGGGCATCCGAAGAAGCCCGTTGGGACGGAGCCTAAGGTAGCATAATTGACCGTGAAGGTCGGACCGTGCCATCTGGCGAAGAAAAAGGCCCCTCAACGAGCTAAGCTGCGGCCTATGCTTGCTGTAGCTCAGTTCGGGAGATGTGGGCGAGGTTTTCGCCGCTCGTTGCCCCTATCCTTTACGTATTAACAAAAATTCATAGGCCTGGGGAAGACAACACAAACAGGGGAGGTAAAAATGGGGAATGAAAAAAAAATAGTCGATAAGGATGGAATGGTTGGCAGACGGATCAGACGCCCACGCGGTCGCACCTGGGTCCGGGTGTAATGGGACCCTCGGCCTCTGGTTTCGTACCACCAACAGATCACTACTCATCAGGTGCTGCCTTGATCTGCCGGTGGGAGCAGCACTACCAGACCATAATATGGGTCATTACAGGTGGTTCATTACAGCTGGTAGAGTGTAGTCTACTGATGTCGGGATGTCTGTATTATTGAGAATTGTGGAGTGTCCGATACTCAAAGTGAACCAGGTACTGGTCTCCCGAATATGTATGTCTGAGTTTGCTGCCATTTGCTCCCCTAGAATACCTAGAGGAAGTAAACCAAGCATTGTATGTAGCGCTGCAGATGGTGTCGATCGAAGAGCCCCGCAGATTGTCAAGCAGGCCGCTCTTTGGACCTTGCCCAACAATTTACGATTGGCTTCGGTACGAAGGGCGTTCCACCATACAACAATGCCATATAAGAGTATAGGCCGCAGGACCGACACATAGAGCCGGTGCAGCACCCTAGGGTGCGGACCCCATGTCTTACCTATAGCCTTTCTGCAGCAGTAGAGTGCTATAGTGGCTTTGTTGATACGTTCCTGGATGTTTAGTCTCCAGTTAAGCTTCCTATCTAATACCGGGCCCAGGAAATTCGCCCTGTCGGTGAATGTAGGTCTCACCTCCTCCAAGGCGGGAGGCTCTACGCATAGGCAGTTATTTTACAATACATCCGACCTCCTCCAAGTCTAAAAGCAGTCTGTCTGTCAGTCTGACCACGATGTTCCATAAGAGGGGTGAGAGTACACCACCTTGCGGAGCACCTCTACAGACACTCCTGCGTACGCGTACGGTCGAATCCCCTAGTTTCGAAGATATGACCTGATGTTAACATCAGGTTAATAATTTGAATTAGAGAGCAATCTACATCGAGTTCCCTTAGTGCATCAGTAATTGCTTCAGGTTTGACATTGTTGAAGGCACCCTCAATGTCCAGGAAGGTGACCAAGGTAAACTCCCTGTAATGCAGAGATCTTTCTATGTGACTCACAAGTGAGTGCAAAGTTGTATCCACCGACCTGCCCTTGGTGTAGGCATAGTGATAGTGCGAAGCAGAAAGTAGGTGTGTTGGAATGGTGCTGCGTAGATGAATTACAGACAATTAGTCTCTCTAGCATCATTAGAAGTGTAGAGGACAGGCTTATGGGCCTTTTTTTGGTTCGAATGTGAGCTCTTCTCCGCTCTTGGAATGAACACCACATTGACCTCCATCCACACACGGGGAATGTGGCCACAACATCCGATGAGTGTTGTATATCGGCCGGAATAATACCATCAGGTCCAGCGGACTTAAAGGGCTCAAGGCTGGAAATCACCCATAGTGAACTAAGGTCACCTGAAGCCATATCATATGTATACCTGAGCACAGGTGCTATGAGTAGGCATCAGTGAGCTATCGGGAAAGTGCGCGTCCATCGGAATCTCAAGAGTCTCTTCGCTGGAGACCGTCCATGACCCATCTTGCTTCTGAATAAAGCTTGATCTCATTTGCTTGTGGGTGAGACATGCACTAACATGAAAACTACGGTATTTTACTTTTAATGTTATCCAGACAGTGGTTTTTCAGTGATGCTACTCGTTTTTAATGTCTGTTTATGTTAAAAGCAGCGTCTCATGGTCCTCTTATACAATAAGAAGAAAGATCTCTCTGACTTCTAGGAGCGTTAAGAAGAGGAAACTGGTCTGTTTGTTACGTAGATGATGCTTTCTTCTTCGAAGGTAGTACTGCTTTGCTCTCCCTAGTCATATCAATTTCTGGGAGGATGATTGGTTATTCATTCAGTTTTTTTTTCAAATTTGCTATTGTCTACTTCCTGACTAGGACAGCTCTTGGTCCATATGGGTCGTCTATGTATTTTTTTCTGTTTTTGCTGCGAATTAAAAATAATATCATTTATTGTACACTGAACCCGTGCACTCACACTTCTATAGAGAAATCTATGGACGATATAGATAACTTCACCCATACTTGGCACTTTCTAATTTATTTTGTATTGCTTCGTTTTCATATCTAAAGATATCCGATTTCGTCAAATAGAGCATGAAAAGATTCCAAGTCTAAATAACATGTCGGCGCCTAATGATACATAATATTTTATTTTTTATTTTTTTTCTTTACATGAATTGACTGGTTTTGATGAAGACATTGATTGCCGTCACCACTGACAGATCCGCTAAAATATATAGTGCACCAGTGAAAGTTGCGTATCGCTCAAATTTATTAGACTGCGTGATAAATTGGTTGAATTGTTGAAATGTGTAGTGTAACCCCCTAATAGCGGCGGCTAGAGGTTGGCTACATATAGATTGGAGTATCGCGCGCTCAAGTAGAAATGAAGAGTTTTGTGTGTTTGACTGTGAAATTAGATGCAAGTACTTTTACATGGCGTTGCAGCTCGCTTTTTGATCTGATTAATTCATTCATATACGAGTTCGTTCGTTGTACGCGACCGGTTTCGGTCTCTTGGTCTTGATTTGTGCGGCTAATGCCGCCATTTATATGCGGAGGTGAAAATTGCCACCTTTCTTAGATTGTATGATGAATAAAGTAGGACTGGGTTGTAAGGTGGTTATTTTTGACAAATTGGGCAATTAAGGTGTTTAGGGTGTCAAAGTCAGATCTTCATGGTATAGGAGTATCCGTTTATCCAAGGAATCACTACCAATGCACAATTCGGAATAGAGAAGAATGGAACATGAAGAGTTCAAATCAACACTGTCAAGTGGTTTCCTGATGGATCTAAGAACGTTGAGGGTACCGGGCTGCGGGAGTCGCAGGTGTATCACGGAAAGTATTCGTTCCAATGGGGAAGTATCGCTCTCTTCGCTTGCTCTCTCATTTAGGGTTTGTTAGCGTCATCATACACTGTCGAACTCGAACTCGATCACGAACCTGGTACAAATGTCCTCTGAATAGCTCGAGACACACACATACACTTCACATAAGCCTGAAGAAAATCGGTCCACTTGTACCATGTTCGAGTTCGACACTGCATACTGACAACTACACTCACACTTTGACCTAATTTTGGTAGTTTTGGTATTTTTTTGCACCGTTATTCTCCCGGGTGGCTGGGAGCTTTAGGAGCACCATTCATTTCAGCGACCCCCACAACTATTTTGATTTGACACTAATCTCAGTCATTTTCGACATTTTTTGCACTCTCATTCACCCCCAGTTTTACTTGGTACCATATCGGCCCTTATTCGAATTTGCATGTCCTCCCGTTTCCACTCGATCCAGTGCGGTTCGAAATTGGCGTAACACTGCATTTTTCACTTGTAAATGTTTTTGAAGACCAATCACAATTCATGATTAGCTTCGGGAATGTTCTGCAAACGCTGATCAACTTGCTGTGATCTTCGTTGCCCATGAAATAAATTTACACGAACTTGTAGTCTTGTTCGGGGAGTGGAAGGAATGGGCCCACTTTATAGTAAGAAAGCCTTCGTCATCCGTCATCATCATCGTGGCGCCACAGCCAGACGTCGGGCCTGGCCTGGATCGTTGTCTTCCAATTATCTCGGTCACGTGACCGCGTCCTCCCAATCTTGGAAGCCCAGTAGCTGTTCGGCGTCCACATATACTGAGCTCTCCCAACGAGATCTCGGCCGTCTAGGCAGTCTCGCTCCGGCGACTCGTTTTGCATTCAGTACTCTCTTTGGCATGCGATCGTCGTCCATTCGTTGTACATGCCCTGCCCATTGAAGTCGTTGTTATTGCGTCTTCTTTAACTTCAGTGAGGCCGTAAAAATTGATGAGCCAGAGATTGCAGAATCGAGTTTTAATGCGAATCGCACACAGCCGTTCATTTATGGGTTTGAGAAGTCAGTAATGTGCGGCTTGAGGTGATTGTTTACTATAAATGCTACTCCAAACTGCTTGCGGCCCGATGGTTTGCCACTTGTAAAATTGTGTGCGCGATTTCTTGTCATTGATCTCACTGCCAAGCCAATTTGTTTCCTGGACTGCAGCAATGCTCAGTTTTTACTTTTCGACCTGTTGAAGGAGGGCCTTCTCGGGACCCCCCCCCCCCCCCCCCCCTTTTTTTTCAAGGAGCGTACATTCCAGGATTCGAATGAATAATCCTTTAGTCGTTGTTGATCCGACCAATCCGAGGCTTTTGTTCCAAGTTTCTTGAGGTGGAGTGGTTTTTACAAGGACGAGTTGTCAGGACATCGCTTAACCCCATTCAGGGGATGGCCTCGGAAGATAGCTACTTCAGATGGTTTAATAAACGTGCTGGAGTTCATACAACTATGTTGCAGGTGCAACTACTCAAGTCATTTTATCCTACTAAACCTGACACGCTTAGGTGTTGGTCAGCAATTCAGGCTACAGCTATCTGCCTTTTTCCAAACTGTCTTATCGCTAAGACTTGGCCGTCAGCGGTTTGAAACACTGCCGTTACCAGGGGGTCGGCCACGTGGAGGACTATGGAAAAGGTCTTTTGCCCCTTTCGTCATCTGTAAACGGCTGAAATTTACACCACTTGTAAAACGAACTTAACACCTTTTTCGTCAATAAAAACCTATTGATTTCCGCACCTAAATCATCATAATTGACTATGTTTACTTTATGGACCAAGAAGTTTAAGTTACGTCTGGACATATCGGTAGGTAACTAACCTATCCCCACAGTGAATCAGCCGAAAATCCTTGGTGTCACCTTGGATAGCATGGCGACATCATCTGCTCATGTCACAACGATCTGCAGCACCACGAGAACTCGTAACATAGCCATTGGAAGATCGGTGGCTAATTGTGCGGCGCCCACGTGGACCCTGAACCTGAGCGATACACACTAGATAAGTATCCAGTCATGTCAAAATGTGCTCTCCGCACCGTGACAGGCTGCCATCTGATGTCCTCTCAGGATTACCTCCACCAAAAGATCAACATGTTACCCATTAAACACTACAACTATCTCCTCGCGAAGCAGTATCTTGTGGGCTGCTACCGCCATGATCACCCCAGCAGTAGTCTTATGCCGGCACCACATTATGCGTGACTCGCCGAGTCACGAGCCAGGTGGATAACACATTGTGCACACCCAAGCACCGTGCGTCTCTCCCGTCTAGCGATTCATCGGTTGAACCAAATGATCCACGAGTGCTTGCTCGGAATACGTTGCATTGGATGAAATTCGTTCACTCGTAGGTGCTTGGATGTGCACAACATGTTATCCACTTGGCTCGTGACTCGGCGAGTCCCGCATAATGTGGTACGGGCATTATGGACAAGACACCGCCACCCCGTAACATCAGACATGAGGGACCTCGAACGAGAAGTCCAAAGATACAAAAAGGAATCATTTGACGACGCAACCTACAAGGCAGCCATGGCTTCTTTACACACGGAAGAGGTTCAAAGATCGATTGCGGAACTAAAGAACAACCCAGTACTCAAGCACGACCCCCCCCCCCCCTCCATATTGTCAACCACATTTTTAACTGCCCTGTAGCTCCCACGCCACTAACACCTAGAGCTTTATAGGAGACCCCAATAGAAGCCACAATTTTTCCTGGCCTCGATATTGAAGGAGAAGAGGCCGCTGCTGACTATCTATTGTTTTATTGGAGGTTCTGTCTGGTTCAATGATTAGGATTGTCGGTTAATGAGGTCATGGTAGTAGCAGAATGAACCCTATTCCAGTATATCTGTGCTGTTGTAAGCGGAGCAGCCCTTACACCTAATCTTAGTTTTTGGTTTTGTACGTTCATCATTGCACTTTTCTCTCCAATAAGGAATCGGTCCGCGCTTTCAATAGGCACATTCCTCTTGAGCACCAAAAGTTGAATAAATGTGAACCCTTAGCTCTGCAGGTAACAAATAAAGTCGGGGTCCTCCGAACTCTATTTCTAGATCCGCACTATCAAATATTCTTGTTTCCGATCAAGGCGAATAGTTTTTTTTTTTGACTCGTCATGCAAACGCATTTTCCCGTAGTCTGTAGTGGACGTCACTGCGAAACAAGGCACAATATATAGTTTAAAAGAAAAATTCGAATAAACCCCTAAATTCACAAATTGACTAACATTTTTTTCCTTCATTTTACAGACTCGAATGGATAGATTGCAAGGAAAATTTAACTGCTTCTAAGGTAAGATCTTTCTATCTTCATACGACTTTTTCACAGAAATGGATCAACAAATGGTTAATTATTTCCTTAAGAAAATTCTCCTCTTATTTATAGTCCCAATACGAGAACTAATCCAACTAATTGTACCGAGACCCGTCATGCAACTAACATGACGACCAGTCTCCCCAATAAATTTTCGACCCTCTCTTTGAACCTATTCCTGTTGGCTTATTCCATTCTTAAGATTTCATCCGTTTTTTTTTGCGTGTGATTCGGAATCCACCGGCATTCGCATCTACCTTCTATACGTAAAAAGATAAATAAGACTGGATTGTACCTTAACTCTCTACCATGAATACACCTGTATATAGAGTAACCTTATAAATTCACTTCTTAAAAGCCACGGCGCACAGTCAAGCCATCATATCATTGAGGTTGGCAAAGGAATGTTGTCCATCCACCCGGAGGCTCGGGGGCTATACATATTTATAGCGATATCATATCATGATGTAGTCTCATAGTCGCATGCAACGTACCGCAGTAGAATGAGCTGATACGATGCCAGCTTCTGGTCTTTAAAAGGGGAGATTGGTAACATTTCGTAAAGGATTTTGCTTCATATCATATATTGGGTCCGCTTTAGAGTTGATGTTGACCATATTTGCGTGATTCGAATGCACGTACACACAGTCAATGACCTACAAATGCTCCAAATTTTCAGAGAATCTCGTTTATGGGGAATGAATGTTGTCTTTGAAGGGTCGTTTATGGAATTTGGAAAAAGAAGGATTAAATTCGTCTGTGAAAATACTAGAACTGAAATTTTGTGATATCACATTTTTATTGGGTGACATCATCGACCACAACATGTCTTTGATATTCATTGTGTTTCCAGCAATGTGTTTTTGAAAAGAGCATATTTAATCAGAACATGAACGTGTTTAAGGGTCCACTTTTAACTAACCTATGGCTAGAGGTTCAAATAACACTCGCATTAAAACATCGCCCCTCTCCACAAATCTCCTTCAAACAAATCCAAACATTTGGCGCTTTTCCTTTGACATTTGTCCTGTCCAAGCCTTTGCTTTTTCTTTCTTCGTGCCATTTCCAGTTTCTTTCTCTCCATACCCATCGACTATCCTACCCAGTTTTCTCCCCCATTTCTCTTACTACACTTCCCTGTACTTGATCTCTCATGCCGCAAGTCCCATCCATAGCCCATGTCCAGTGTCATTTATCCAGCACCAGAAGCTGAAATAAACCTATCTTGACATTATTACTGAGATAAGTGCATTGTCAGATTTTGGACAGCATATCGAATGCATGTTCTACTTAGGTAGTAGGTGACAGATTAAGCGTTTAATGACGATGTGGAACACCGCAATTCAAAGAAGGTGTTGACAAAGTACTTAAAAACCAATTATAAAATGTTCAATGGTTGCTTAGAATCTTAAATTAAACTAGATAAAGTTTGTGTGGATCACCCACCCACCTAAAGCTTTATTCCGAAGTTAAAGTAAATATGGATTACGTTACGAGCACTTAATTTTCGTAACCGTTTAGCGGAGTGCAATGAGACTATTTGTCTGTATCACTCTCATCACGAGTGTTAGGTTAGAGTTTGGTTAGGTTAAAGGGCTGCCCTGAATAACCACAGCACACATCGACCGCATCTGGGTCCGTTGTGATATCAAACGGGATATGTTGTCCCGACCCACTTTAAGACTCGAACCAGCCCGACCCCACAACAAAACGTCGAAGCTGGCAAACATCAATGTCCTGCAAGCCACCTAGCTCGGCAAAGTAGTAGGCTCCAAGAATTGACCTCATTGTACTTTGCAGGCCCGGACATTCACAGTCAGAACTCGCCAGTAACGAGTACCCGTCAGTGATATCGTTCCGCGTGTCACAATTAGAAGTGCGACTTGTGACTGTTACTTTAGTCACTGATCTTACTTCAGTCACTGCTGTTACTACGTCACTGCTGTTGCTTCATTCGCTGCTGTTACTTCAGTCACCTTTGTGACTTCAATTACTACACTGCTCTTACAGTCACTGCTGTTACTCCAGTCATTTCAGCAAAGTCACAAGTCGCACTGGTGTGTGACTTTGACCAGGCAATCTAGATATACAAGCCTCCGCTCAGCTGATTTTGACGGCTAAATTACGCAGTTATTTCCTTTGATGACGCCTTCGAATCCACAATCCAGTGGTCGGCGTCGGCGACTGATGGCGGCGAGTCCCCGGTATTTGTGCGTTCCGTGTTTAGTTTTCGTTTTCCGCGTTCAGTGTTTATTTGTTAGTAAAATTTCATCTAGTGATCCGGGGAAAACAAACACGTGCGCGACGAAAGTGTGTTGTGCGGTCAAAAGATGTATTTTGTCAAGTGTGAACTGTTCCACGATGTTCTGCGACTGATCCCCGGGGCTGCGGCTTCGACCAAATTACTGCAAGTGTCCAGAAAGTGTGTTTTTAGAGGACTAAAATGCCGCCCGACGCAATTCCAATTGTAAACATATGTCGGGCCGGGGACATCGTCGTGCGCAGTCACTGCTTTGGCCGTGAATTAATGACGTAAAATTGACGTCGCAAACCAAGTCAAATTCACCACGATCAGCTGAGCGGAGGCCTGCCTATCTAGATGGCGTTGCTTTGACACGGGGAACGATATCGCTGACTGTTACTCGTTCCTGGCAACTTGTCACTGCGACTTAGGAACGAAACGGCTGATGGATGCTCGTTACTGTTGTAATTTATTGCTGATGGCGGTTGGGGGCTTGAGACTTGGGGAACACAAGGAACATAAGGCTCATTCTCATTGTTTACTCAATTGCCCTAACCCCTTGTGGGGCATAGCGCGTCAACTGTTCCATGTGGCCCAGTTGACGTTTCGTTGGCATAAATTGGTTTCGGAGAATGCAGTTGCCAACATGCACCTCCTGCACATCCATGGCCACGGACATCGTCGTGGCGTGGACGGGATTCGAACCCGAAACGCCGGTAGTCAAACATGAGACTGATACCTCAACACATTGCGCTACCGGTCGCCTGTGACGGTTGTTGATTGCAACTTAAACAAAACCGTATGTATGGCGTACGAGAACGTCAGAGTTCTGTTGATGGAATCACGTCCTTTACGCTGGCACCCCCCACCACTAAGTATCGACATCAGACATAGTGTATAACTACCTGCTAATTAGTTGCTCTATTCTCGAATTTATTGCTCCTGCCCGTTCGTCAAAATTGAGGATTTTATGTGGGGGTGCTACCATAACGTTACGCTAGCACCCTCACTTTTTCTATGCAACATCTATCGTACCCAAATTTGATGTTAAATGAAAGGCATAATTAATTGTTAATTTGTTGCTCTATTCCGGAATTTATTGCTCCCGCCGAATTGCCAGCATAACGTTTTTTGTTTGGTAGAGCTAGTATGACGTCACCCAAGCACCCCCTTTTAAATGCGGCATATTTTTTACCCAAATTCAATGCACGATGAAAGATATTATTAATTGCTAATTTGTTGCCCTATTCCCGAATTTATTACTCCTGCCGATTTGCCAGGATTCAAGCTTATATAAGGGAAGGACACCACAATTGTACCCCCCTGTACTATCCCCCACTGGCGCAAATCTATTATAACAGAAACTTGATGCATAGTGAAAGCAATAAATATTTGTTAATATGGTGCTCCATTCTGGAATTTATTACTCCTGCCGACTTGCCAGGAGGTTTTTTGTTTGGTAAAGCTATCTAATGTCGCCATATGTCGATGGTGGGCGTGCCAGCGGAACAGACGTGATGGAATGTGAACTGGGGTTATTTGTAATCTCTGAGAAAAGATAGTCACAGTGACAGACGAATACTCAGTTCCTCGTCACTGTCACCGAAGTATCGGTCCATCCCTACTCTACGTCGATGGGTTCAGAGGTACTACTGACTTGAAAGTTATACTGAAAAAGAACTTGCCAAAAAAGTGTGGTGAACCCCCTGTGCTATCTCTTCACTGATTTATACATTGGGAGTAGATAGACGATAGAATTAGGCCAGCCACACACTGTCGAACACAAACATGGTACAAGTGTCCTCCGAATGGCTCAATACACACACAGACGCTTCACACAAATCTGAAGAAAACAGGTTCACTTGTACCATGTTCGTGTTCGACAGTGTGTGGGCAGGGTTACGCTGTCGTACCGCAAACCGTCCAAGCTCTGTGACAAAAGGTTTATTGTGATGTCGATCAAAATATGCAAGAGGGCACCTCTAACACCTCCCTGCGAACAGCGTCGTGGTCTTTTATTATCAAATGTACAATATTTTTGTGTTGAGTACCTATATACCAAATAATAACTAACAGTTCAATTTTAGTTAACTTCAAAAATGAATATGAAAAAAAAACTGGTCAAACACTCATTTACTTCATCGCCTATTTTAAATCTCTCCTCAAAAGTGATTAGCTTAATAAACTCAGCTACCGTGCACCGGACAACCAAGACAATTCCTTCGATATCATATTACCATGCCACATGCCCACTTTTTTTATAGTAGACCGTGAACGCAAGAAACATGGTATACGTAGGTCGACCCAGGTATAAAACGTACACAGCATACCTATACTACGTTTATATCCCCACAAGATATAAATCTGGTTCTCTAAGTCCAGTAATTCCATCAAAAACAATTTGTATCTACGACCTTAACATCCATCCATTGGCAACAATGTTTGATTTTTGTTCCCTCTACCTTCATTCTCTCCCACTCGGGTCTTCGATATTCAATCTATCCATTCGAAAAGAATGGTAAGATGAAGTAAAAAAAGATACTCTCATCTAAAAATACCCTTACTTATTCGTAGGCACAGTTGAAGAAGAGAAGTACAAAGAAAAAAGTGACAACATCGAGAAGGTCATTCGATGAATTTAAAATTCTTGAGATTCCTTCGTTCTTGTTAAAGCCTTCCACAACTCCCGGATCCCGTCTCATCTTCATTATTTCCATCCGTTCGTCATACACTGACCAGATCTCCTCCTCCTCCCCCTGGAAATCTCCAACTCAAGAATGTTCATTCTGGTCGCCTCCAGTCATTTTGCCGTGCTTCGGACAGTGGTGAATGTGAACACTGGACATGTACCCTCTTCGTTGGCAGCACGAAGAAGTTCTGGCATTTTCGAGAGGTATGAAACATACACAAAAAAAAAACAGAACACCGGTGGATAGTTGCGAGATTCAAGTCTTCATTTACCAGATATTTGCCTCGGTGTTCGATTCTTGTAAGTTTTCTAGACCAGATTTCACGTTGATGCGGTCATTACTTGAACATTGAATGAAACGGGTAGATTTATTTATAGTTATAAAGTAATATTTTTTTTTTATTTAATTCCAACAATAGTAGCGATCGTCATAATTGAGTAGTTTTATTATGGGGAAAAGGCAAAAGTCATCTTTCAACATTGTATGAAAGGATACGTTCTTTTTTGTTGGAAATACGTCTTCATATCAATCAATCTTGTATTAATCTTCGATGGAGCTATTGATTGAACAGTATTGAATTAGATCTATGATTTGGTTGAAGAATATACACAAAAATAAAATGAAAATGTCATTATAAATTACAGAATCTCTAGAAGGATGATAAAAAAAACTGTCCCTGCTTTTAATGAACTCGGTACCTTACAGACATCGCCGACATTTATATTAGTGATAGAGGGACGATTATTTTTTTACTCCCCCATAAAATTAGTTCGAAGATTCCTTTATGGCCGGTTTACATTCTCGTCGAGTAGACGACGCGAGCATATTCGGCGGGAATGTCCGAGGCAAGCAGCCTGGGCGAGGCGCGCGTTCAAATTCTCGCCCGAGTTTGTCTCCCGAGTTGGTACTGTATTCTTGACCAATTCCATGAACTAATGAACGGCGAGGAAACCAATCGAAAGGAATCCTATCAATTCATCAGCCCAGACGACCACATCGTTCGTTCCTGCGGCAGCCGGTTCTACGCACCGGAGCGACACTTTTTACAACGGCCAAGAGCTACCAAAACCGTTCAATGCAAGAAGGAAAGTGTGTTTGCATGTTACATATCTCGAATCGTATTTTTGTATGTTCACTGGGAGCAAAACATCTCGGCGCAACTGCTCTCAGTGCTACTTCTCCGCGCCGGCATTGAGAGAAACCCAGGACCGTGAATCTGCTGCGTATGCGACAGAGTGCTGCACCCAAACGCGACTACGGTGAGATGCAATTGCTGCAATCAGTGCTGGACTGCTCTGGACTCAACCATCACAGGCACTGGAATTCCTCTTTTACTGCCAGTCATAATAGGAACAGAGGACAACTAGTATAGCAACCTCGTCTAACACGCCCCAACATCCAACACCATCGAGCGCTCAAACAGGTTTACAGCCATCCCCGATGACTCCTGCTAACAGTTCCCATAGGATTTCTCAACACAGTCTTACGCCTGCGCCACCGACTGCCATCTTCAATACGCTCTCACTCGTCCAACTCAATTGAAATGGGTTGCAGAACAAGATATATAGATTTCGTAGATTTTGCAGACATCTCAGTTGAAGGTACCGTTATAATATTTCAATTGAAAGTTGAAATTTTGTTTAGAGTCAGTCTCATGTCTGACTACGGTTGTTACGGGTTCAAGTCCCGTCCACGGTGTTCGTAGCCATGGATGTTAGTGTTGTCTTCCCCCTTGGTGTGGGGCGTAATAATAAGCCACAGCATCTCCCGACTTGTCCCAGGTATGTAGGCGGCTAAAGGAATGCAGAAGGTACGAGGGCGGTTCAAATATGATCGAGACAAATGCTGTAGACAGGCGCGCCTGTATGTTTTGAAGGTTACGGCTTGAGTATGTGATAGCTGGGTCCCTTACGAATAGTGTGGCATAGTTTTCGTCGCGAACGCACGTTTCACGCGGGTGCTACGACCATGAGTGAACATCAAGTGCCGACCGCCGTTGCGCAACGTATTGTCATTCGTTTTTTGGTGTGGGAAGGCGTTAAAAACACGGAAATTCTTCGGCGTTTGCGAAATTAGTTCGGTAGTGAGTGCCTGAGTAGGTCTGTTGTGTTTAAATGGGCCAAAGCGTTCAAAGATGGCCGCGAAACCGTCGAGAATGAGCCGCATGATCGTCGACCGCTAACCAGCATCACACTAGACAACATTCGCCGCGTAGAACAACTCATTTTGGAGGACCGTAGGATGTATGTTCGAAACATTTCGGCTGAAGTCGGCATTAGTATTGGTAGTGTAGAGTCTATCATTCATGAACATCTTCAATATTGCAAAATAACGGCGCGATGGGTTCCCAAACTGTTGGACTTCGAGCAAAAATGCATGCGGTTGGAAGTTTGTCACCGCTTGCTCGATACAGTATCAGAATTGGGGTGGGAGGTACT